>CAKXYN010000003.1:22875000-27875000 GCA_935064755.1 Tragelaphus eurycerus
CCCGGTCATGCCATGAAAGCTATGATTCAGATAATGCCTATAAAACATAAGAGCTCTGCTTTTAATCTAATCTTTTGGGAGCTAAGAGGCAATACATGAACAAGTTTCAAAGAAGAAGACACAAACTGGACAATCAGCTCCTGGGAAATTTGTCATCTGGTCTGAAGTATGGGGACTGCTTACGAATCACCAGAGCTGTCAAACTGAACTTCACGGAATCTAGGATTCCCCTGGAGGGCCCTCAGGGGCTGCCCTAATAGGTGGGGAATTAGGAGGATGGGACCCTGCTGGACATATAGTCTTAAGACAGAAGACCAGCCACACATAGCTACTGAGCACTTGAAACGTGGCAAGTCTGAGGTGAGATGCACTGTAAACGTTAGACATCAGATTTCAAAGATTTACTATGAAGAAAGTAAAGTAAAATAACTAATCAGTAATTTAAACATACTAATTATATACTGAAATATTACTTTGGCTACACCAGGTAAAATAAAAATATATTAAAGTGAATGTCACCTATTTCTCTATATTTAATGCACCTGATAAAAATTTAAAGTATGTGATCCATGTTACATAGGGTTGGTCAAAAAGTTCATTTGGAAAAACCCTAACAAACTAACCATTCTGATCATATGGACCACGGCCTTGTCTAACTCAATGAAACCATGAGCCATGCCATGTGGGGCCACCCAAGACGGATGGGTCATGGTGGAGAGATCTGACAAAATGAGGTCCACTGGAGAAGGGAATGGCAAACCACTTCAGTATTCTTGCCTTGAGAACCCCATGAACAGTATGAAAAGGCAAAATGATAGGATACTGAAAGAGGAACTCCCCAGGTCAATAGGTGCCCAATATGCTACTGGAGATCAGTGGAGAAATAACTCCAAAAAGAATGAAGAGACAGAGCTGAGCAAATACAACACCCAGTTGTGGATGTGACTGGTGATAGAAGCAAGGTCCAATGCTGTAAAGAGCAATACTGTATAGGAACCTGGAGTGTTAGGTCCATGAATCAAGGCAAATTGGAAGTGGTCAAACAGGAGATGGCAAGAGTGAATATCGACATTTTAGGAATCAGCGAACTAAAATGGACTGGAACGGCTGAATTTAACTCAGATGACCATTATATCTGCTACTGTGGGCAAGAATCTCTTAGAAGAAATGGAGTAGCCATCAGTCAACAAAAAGTCCGAAATGCAGTAACTACTTGGGTGCAATCTCAAAAACGCCAGAATGATCTCTGTTGGTTTCCAAGGCAGAAAGAATGGATATTCCAACCATTCAATATCAGTAATCAAAGTCTATGCACCGACCAGTAATGCTGAAGAAGCTGAACAGTTCTATAAAGACCTACAAGACCTTCTAGAACTAACACCCAAAAGAGATGTCCCTTTGATTAGAGGGGACTGGAATGCAAAAGTAGGAAGTCAAGAAATACCTGGAGTAATAGGCAAATTCGGCCTTGGAGTACAAAATGAAGCAGGTCAAAGGCTAACAGCATTTTGCCAAGAGAATGCACTGGTCATAGCAAACACCGTCTTCCAACAACACAAGAGAAGACTCTACAAATGGACATCACCAGATGGTCAATACTGAAATCAGATTGATTATATTCTTTGCAACCAAAGGTGGAGAAGCTCTATACAGTCAGCAAAAACAAGACTGGAGCTGACTGTGGCTCAGATCATGAGCTCCTTATTGCCAAATTCAGATTTAAACTTAAGAAAGTAGGGGAAACCACTAGACCATTCAGATATGACCTAAGTCAAATCCCTTATGATTACAGAGTGGAAATGACAAATAGATTCAAGGGATTAGACCTGATAGAGTGTGTGAAGAACTATGGACATTGTACAGGAGACAGTGATCAAGACTATCTCCAAGAAAAAGAAATGCAAAAAAGCAAAATGGCTGTCTGAGGAGTCCTTACAAATGGCTGAGAAAAGAAGAGAAATGAAAGGCAAAGGAGAAAAGGAAAGATATACCCATCTGAATGCAGAGCTCCAAAGAATAGTAAGGAGAGATAAGAAAGCCTTCCTCAGCGATCAATGCAAAGAAACAGAGGAAGATAACAGAATGGGAAAGACCAGAGATCTCTTCAAGAAAATCAGAGATAACAGAACATTTCATGCAAAGATGGGCTCAAGAAAGGACAGAAATGGTATGGACCTAACAGAAGCAGAAGATTAAGAAGAGGTGGCAAGAATACACAGAAGAACTATACAAAAAAGATATTCATGACCCAGATAACCACAATGGTGTGATCACTCACCTAGAGCCAGACATCCTGGAATGAGAAGTTAAGTGAGCCTTAGGAAGCATCACTACGAACAAAACTAGAGGAGGTGATAAAAATTCCAGTTGAGCTATTTCAAATCCTAAAAGATGATGCTGTGGAAGTGCTGCACTCAATATGCCAGCAAATTTGGAAAACTCAGCAGTAGCCACAGGACTGGAAAAGGTCAGTTTTCATTCCACTCCCAAAGAGAGGCAATGCCAAAGAATGCTCAAACTAGCGCACAACTGCACTCATTTCACATGCTAGCAAAGTAATGCTCAAAATTCTCCAAGTCAGGCTTCAACAGTACGTGAACCGTGAAACTTCCAGTAGTTCAAGCTGGATTTAGAAAAGGCAGAGGAACCAGAGATCAAATTGCTAGCATCCATTGGATCATCAAAAAAGCAAGAGAGTTCCAGAAAAACATCTACCTCTGCTTTATTGACTATGCCAAAGCCTTTGACTGTGTGGATCACCACAAACTGTGGAATTTTCTGAAAGAGATGGGAATACCAGACCACCTGACCTGCCTCTTGAGAAATCTGTATGCAGGTCAGGAAGCAAGAGTTAGAACTGGACATGGAACAACAGACTGGTTCCAAATTAGGGAAGGGAGTACGTCAAGACTGTATATTGTTATCCTGCTTCTTTAACTTATATGCATAGTATCATGAGAAATGCTGGGCTGGATGAAGCATAAGGTGGAATCAAGACTGCTGGCAGAAATATAAATAGCCTCAGATATGCAGATGACACCACCCTTATGGCATAAAGCAAAGAGGAACTAAAGAGCCTCTAGATGAAGGTGAAAGAAGAGAGTGAAAAAGCTGGCTTAAAACTCAGCATTCAGAAAACTAATAAGATCATGGCATCCAGTCCCATTACTTCATGGCAAGTAGATGGAGAAACAGTGGAAACAGTGACAGACTTTATTTCTTTGAGCTCCAAAATCACTGCAGATGGTGACTGCAGCCATAAAATTAAAAGATGCTTGCTCCTTGGAAGAAAAGTTATGACCAACATAGACAGCATATTAAAAAGCAGAGACATTACTCTGCCAACAAAGGTCCATCTAGTCAAGGATATGGTTTTTCCAGTAGTCATGTATGGATGTGAGAGCTGGACTACAAAGAAAGCTGAGCACTGGAGAATTGATGCTTTTGAACTGTGGTGTTGGAGAAGACTCTTGAGAGTCCCTTGGACTGCAAGGAGATCTGACCAGTCCATTCTAAAGGAAATCAGTCCTGAATATTCATTGGAAGGACTGATGGTGAAGCTGATATTCCAATACTTTGGCCACCTGATGTGAAGAACTGACTTAATGGAAAAGACTCTGATGCTGGGAAAGACTGAAGGCAGGAGGAGAAGGGGATGACAGAGGATGAGATGGTTGGATGGCATCACCAACTCGATGGACATTAGTCTGAGACAGCTCCCGGAGTTGGTGATGGACAGGGAAGCCTGGCGTTTTGCAGTTGATAGGGTCGTAAAGAGCTGGACATGACCGAGTGACTGAGCTGAACAAACTTTTTGGCCAGCCTGATATTTCTATTTAATAGTGATGCTCTAGACCCTCTTTCCTCTATGATAACCACTCTGTCTTTACTTATTTTGCAAAATTTCTATTTATAAAGTTCAACTTGAAATAATGGATACACCCTCTAGTTAAAAAATAGATTGTGTAACATGAACACTAAAAGGGCTAATAAGGTGATACTTTTAATGGGTGTAGAACAACTATCCTTTGGAAGGATTATCAAATTCTATGACTTTCTTTAGCACTGTACACACCTTAGGTAAAATTAAATAGCTCTATGTTTAAGGCTCATCTTTAAAAAAAAAAAAAAAAAAACCTTTTCATGTTTAAAATAAGGTCAAAAATTATCAATTAGTTTATTTCTTCCATTTTCCAGTGAGGAAACTGAGGCACAGAACTAATAGACATTCTTTTCCAAATTAACTTAAAATCAGTCCTAAAATCAAATCTATTCCTCTCAAGTCCCCTACTTCAGACAGTCAAGAACTGAACATATTGTAATTGTGTGCAAGTGTTCCATTTCAAGATATTTTTCAAGAAAAGAAAGCCATGTTTAACACACAGGAAACAAGTGCTTGATTATCAATGACCACATGCTTTTCAAATTACATAACTCAACTGAACTGTTCAAACAGGTTTGTAGTATAAAAGGTTGATCTGAAACTTACTATTTGTTGCTTTAATTCCTATTTAACTTTTACTTTGAACTCATTATACTGCAACATTATTGGTACTCTTTTTTAAATATAAATTTATTTATTTTAATCGGAGGTTAATTACTTTACAATATTGTATCGGTTTTGCCATACATCAACATGAATCCGCCACAGGTATACACGTGTTCCCCATCCTGAACCCCCCTCCCTCCTCCCTCCCCGTACCCTTTTAAGCCCCACTCAAACTGCTGATATTTTAAAAAATGAGTGACGGAATGGGGAAAGCAGGCTCTGAAGATAAAGACAGGATTCTGATCCTGATTATGGGACTGAGTAAATTCAAATTCTCTGAACCTCTGATGTGCACAATTTGAGTACAGACACTGTGTTATCTGACTGCTACCAGGATTAGGAGACAATGCCACACTAATAACCTAGCAAATGCATAACACTGAGGTCTGCCAGATAGTCGGTAAATGCCTATTATAGTGATCAGTACCACTGTTATCTTTACAGGCTATTCTGAAGTGCAGGATAAGAAGACAAAGATTAAATTGTTTATTACAGGCATAACTATCAGGTCTACAAAACTGATAGCTGTTTCACTAAGACGTCTTTAGCCTTCCTTTTCCAATCTTTTAAAACACTATCATTTTAAATTATTTTACCTCTTTTAGAAGTAAAACAGTTCAAGGTTCCAAAATTACCTATTACTCCTCCCATTTTTTTCTGTATATATAGGTATTAAACACAATGCATACTGTATTTAAAATACAAACAATATGTTTTTATTATTGATTTTTTTCCCCAAACTGCTTCCTTTCACAGAAATATGTGAGAGTACTCATCTTCCTTACATTCTTGCTAAAACCAGACCTGGTGGGTCTGTTTTGGCCAATGCTGACTGCAAGCCCATTTTTTCTCTTGAACAACTGTACACCATGTACTTACATTTAACGTTTATCCTATTACATTAAACCACTGTCCCTACCCTCCACCACTGCTGCACTTTATGCAAACTGATGAGCAAAAAACTGAGGATCTGAAAGAAGTAACACAGCATGAATGCTACTGTTTAATTTCTATAAAAATATCAAGTCTATATTCTTTTCAAATACATTCACAACCTGTCAAATATACGTACATGGGGTTATTTTTAAAAAGAACAAGTACAAATAAAGGGAAGCTGCTGCTGGGCACCCACCTGCTTCAGCCTGTCATAGTCCAGTCCCTCGGTCTGGACTCCGTTGGCACTGGGCTGTGACGAAGGCGCAGATTTTGGTCTGGACAAATGAAATTTTCAGGACAGGTAAGTAACACTTAGCATATTTAATGAGTTCATTAGTAATTGCAAACTTACCAACCCAACACCAGATTACAGTACATTTCTTAAAACATGTGTTAAGGAGTTAATTATCTTAATAGTTGCAGAACTAATTAGGATGTACAAAAATATTTTTCGCTTTTACAGCATTATCAGTATTTATAAAGAAATTAGAAAAAGTTGATAACATGACAAAACTTTTCCAGTAAAGAGTAGAAGACAATGCTCTTTGGGCACGAGGAGGGTGGCAGGGTAACAGGTGGCATCGTGACCAGGGCAGACAGGAGGCCAGCTGCAGCGACCCAGCCTAAGTAACACGATCTTGTTTTCTCCTTTTGAAACTGTACACCATCTACTAAATATCTGGCAAACCAATGAGAGTGAAATGATAAAGACCAGACTGTTTCATTCTGTATAAATCAATTTTCAAATTCTATGCCTTGGTTTCCAGTGGCAGGGAGAGGAATTGCTTAATGAGTATGATTTCTTTGCATGTGTTCCATTCCATATCAAGCATCAAAATAAGTAAGCATCTTGGAAATATGATTATTAAGTTAAAAATAAGTTATTAAGTTTTAAAAAGTATGTTCCTATCCAATTGGCTTTGTGGCTGTTTCCCAATGAAGTTTTTATAAAGATGGTGTCTGAATGGTCATCTGGGGCGGGGGCAGTAAGGAGACAGAAGCAGACTGTCAATTACTATTACATTTTCAAAAGTTGAGCTTCTGTTAAAAAATTTTACATGAAGAACTAAGTCTTTAAGGATTAGCATTGTTAGCCCTATTTTAAGCAAAAAGTTTCAAAATCAAGTAAGTCAGTCATGACTCCCTCTCCAATTCTGGCAATAAGAGAAAATACTATGTGGAAAAATTTAGAATTTTAACTGAATGATACTTCATTTTCAGCTTTTAGTATATATTAAGTGGCCACTTTTTAAGGGTCACAAATTAACACAAATGAAAACTATTAGGCCATATATTTCCAACTTTGCAGAATACCAATGTGAGAAATCTGAACCAAGACTTAACAGGCATAACTTTTTCAAACTGACAATTCTTAGAAGGCATATTACACTTCAAACCCATAGGCACTGTGTGTGAAGATGAAATCTTGAGTCATTTAGGTTTATATGAAACATATGACAGTTTAAAAGATTGTTGTGAAGCAAGTCAACCAATTTTACTACATATCTGCTGCTGTGTTCACATGAACAAGAAAAATAATAACTCATAAAATTTCATTCAAGAGGCACTGAGCTAGGCCCTGTGCTGGGTAAGACTTATATGACATACTTCCTTTCCTCTTGAGACAATACACCTTTTCACCTTGTTGAGGTGGTGACTTAATTCCACAGTCATTTAAGATGCACTGAGATCCACAGTATGCAAGTCACACTGCACTGCAGAATCCGGTCTATACAGTTAAGTTTCAAAAACGTCGACTTTTATGCCTTTACCCATACTGCCTGTTCCTGCTCTCCAAAAGTAAATCATTATTTATTCTGCTTTTCTTTGACATTTTTCACATTTAATTGGTACAAACATTGTTTTGGTTTCTTTTACTAAACTTACATAATGAATATCCTTGAAATTCATGTGAGTAACAATAGTCTGTTACTTAACCGGGGAGTATGTTATATCTATATTTACTAAACAATCCAGAAAATTATTGTTATATAATTTTAAAAATCGTGGAAACATGCAATTTGTAAAAAATTTAATTCATGCTAACATGCAATCCACCACCATCACCGCCACCACCACCACCACCACCATGATAATTAACTAAAGGGGGGAACTTTTCATACTTAAGGAAAGATGTAATCACCACTTTTTAAAAAAAGGTTTATCAACAACATTATCTCAGGGGGATAACTATGTATGAAAGCAGCAAACTGGAAAGATTTACAACAGAAAATCTCATTGTTAAATGCTATTTTTCTATGTGTTAGCAAATTTTCTAAATAAGTCTTTGGTCAAAACAATTAAACCACCTCAAAAAAAGCAGGAAAAATTATTTCACTACTGTATTATAAATACTTTATGCAAATTTAACTGGCTAACAAAAACGAACTTGTCGAATATTTTAATCATCAATGGCATGAAAATAACTGTAGCTAATAACAATGTGGTCGAATAGAGTCTGATTACAGAACTCCTTGCTCACTACCAAATCAACCTCCCGTATACTATTTATGCTCCCAGTAGACTTGATGTGTATTTTAAAAAACAGATGCACATAGTAACATGAGTATAATATCTCAGTTATTTCTAACATTAAGATTTTCGCCATAATTGATAACAAAAAAGGGGGATTTTTATTACTTTATAATGAGAGTGCTGCTTCTAGATACTGCCTATAAAATAACTATACTGCAACTATTTAAGTCCCTGTTCTGCCAAATTAATTCTAAATATAGCTTAAGCACTTGAGGATCTTAAGAAATTGTCAATTTTCTTAATTAAGAAAGAAATACATGGTTCATATCCTAAGTTTTCTTAATTAAAAAATGGTATAACAGGACTCATCCTAGAAAACAAATAATCTGCTCAAAAAATATTAGATGTTAGGTTGTTAAAGATACTCAATTTACTGCCAAGTATGTAGGAAACAGAGATTTTCCTCAAATAATAAATTATTCACAATGGCTATTCACTGTGGCTGTAATACTGTCCTGTCTTCCAGTGACAGAGGACAGGATCTTCTGTTCAACTTTTTAAAGCCTTGTCTTCTAAAAGGAATGGCTTTTAAAATAAAATGCAAAAGCTAGACACTCTCGATACATGTGGACTTCGATTCTCATTCTCGTATTTCAGGTATGTTGACCATTTATATTTATCATAATTCAAATATAAACTGATGGCAGGGAAATGAATACTATTAATTTTTCTCACTAAAATCACTCTGAATTTCTTCTAAAAGAGTGTTTTAGATATAGCTAAATATGAAAGATTTACATTATCGCCATTTCTCCTTTGTGGTGATTACCAATCCATGTAGAAAAAGCTCAGCCCTATCCTGAAAATGTTATTTAAAAATCTCAAATCACAAAGTCACATCAGGATGATACCTGTGTAATGAATCATAGGACCTGTTGTCAAAAACAATCTGATTTTTCCTTGGAGAATCCCGTCTATGAAGGGGAAAAACCATTTAAAGGGATACACAATAGAACTCTTAAAAATAATTGTCATTTTGTTACTGTTTTACAGGTTTTTAGTTACAGCAAACAGAAGAACTAAAGGAGTCCATTAACTTTAAAATAATTGTTAAAAAAAAAAAAAGATTATTTGGAGACTAAGTCTAGTTATGTGAGGACACTATTTACTTGATAATTACAGAGAATTCTTTTTAAAAATCATTATGTAGTGGCTACTTTTACATACTGTAAAACCTACTTACATAAAAATTCAACAAGTATCAAAACACAGGACATTTCTATTAGAAGTGAATATAAATAAAACTACAGACTCAAATAAAAAGCACAGTAAAAATCACTGTAGCTTGAAGTATACAAAATTAGCTCTTCTAAGGAAGCATGTAAAGAACTTTTTTCCATCTTGAATACAAGGTCTGTAAGCTCCCAATAAATGCCATGGGAAGGATTCATAAATTTTCCAACGTTACATTCCAGTCATGATTTAGAGCTTTATTTTTCTAATTTATTTTTTATATTGAAGGATAATTGCTTTATAGAGTTTTGTTGTTTTCTTTCAAACCTCATATGAATCAGCCATAGGTCAACATTCTTGCTTTTATTCCACTGTCTGACATCTTCACTTAATACAGAATATATATTACAGGATATTAATCCATCTTATCACTAACGTAATTTTGACACTGCATATTTATACTTTCAGTACTATGTAAGGATGAAGTGTGCTTAAATAAAAGCAAAAAAAAAAAAAAAAAGGCCAATATACTTGTTTTCAGAAGGAATGAGGGGAGTAATTTAGGAAGAAAAGCAATACAGTTCTTTAATTGGGCATTTTAGAATGTTCACTCTGGGAAAAGATGTTCTAACATCTACCAGAGTTAGAACACGATTACAATACACTACTGGATATTAAGAACCCATATTTGATTAATCTATACAAAATATTTTAAAAATAGTGATGCTTTGAACATTTATTAAGCTTTCTTTAGAAGTCTGAAAAGTCTCTGAAAGAATATTCCTTCCCTGATTAAATGAACCCAACCAGAACAAGGAACACATATACATTCCACCTGGAGAAGTTTTTCCATGTCCTGTCTAGGATAGAACTTTTGCCATGAATTTAAGTTTAGCTTTAGGCAAGCTCACTATGGAATCCCTATCAATGAGGCAGGGATGAAAGTAGTGACAAAGAGAAGGCATTCCTCCCCGTTACAATTTGCAACTTCAAAAGACACAGCACATCACAGGTCTGTTCTGAAAGGCACAGTGCTTGATAAACTGAGTGTTGTACAGTGCTACTGAAGAAAATCTGTAACTACTACTAGAGATACATTAGAAGGCCACATCAATTAGGTATCTGGGAACACAAATGCAGTTTTTCCACTCTGTTGAAGTAACATGTTCACCAAAAGCAATTCCAGTCAAATATATTCATCTTTCAGTGACGGAGAAACTGAAAGCTTTTATACATTCAAAAAGGCCCAGTTTCTTTGTGAAATTTAATTAACCAAATCTTTCCCACCAACAGAAAGAACCACACAAAAAACCAATCCAAATTTAGACTGAAGCTCATGTACAGCAGACCTGTGACAATATAAGGTCTATTCTTGTATTTTTTAAAATTAGGCTTCTATAATTACATGTTAAGTCTGCTTTTTTTATGAGGCAAAAATAAGGCAAATAGCTCAGAAACAAAAGGCAAAAAAATTTTTCAGTCTCAAGACATATACTTTTTTCTAGGAAAAATATGAGTCCTTTAAACTGTCTCATAAATCAAGAAAATGTTTCATCTATGTTTAAGACCTACAATATAAAGTTAGTTAATAACAGTAAAGTATATCTGACTAAAGCATACTGAATTTGCTTGACTACGCAACACATAGCCACTTGTAGAAACATGAGTTAACTAGTGTTGTTCCTGGGCATTATCTTTCTTAACTTGACTATAATTAGAAGTTTCAACTGAAAAATAAATCTTTCTACTTTACAAATTCAAAATTTTAGGTTTTATTCTGTTCTCTCTTAAACACTATAGCCTTTTCTCTCCAGATGCTTTTCAGTTTAAAGCATTATGTTTCTTTCAAAAGTTCAATGTTATTTATTGACAGTAATAATGATATTGAGGTTATACAGGAGAATGTCCTATTTCTTAAGAGAAATGCTCAAGTATTAGGGTTGAAGCAGTATATATTTGCAAACTGCCTTCCAACTATTCAGAGAGAAAAAAGTGTGCATGTGTAGACAAGAGTTCAAGCCAATGTTGGCAAAATGTTATTAACTGCTGAATCTACGTGATGGATACATGGATGTTTGCTATATTCAATTTTTCTGTAGTTGTTTTGAATTTTTTCAAAATGTAAGTGCTGGGAGGAATAAAAGCTATCTAGAAATTTCAGACAACCTGGGTGATAATAATAAGCATATGGTAGAATTCAGACTGATAAAAATGCAGATGTTAATTTCTTCTTAGATACAACTGTAATATAAAACTTAGAAAAAAAATTGATTACCTGGAAATAACAGGTGACTTGCTGCCATTCATTGTATTTGTTCTTTCCCAAGGTTTTCTTATCGGTTCTTTAAAAATTAAAGAACTTAAGTTAGATATCCTATATGCTCCCAGAGTTAAGATTCTAATTTGTATAATTGCAGACCCCAAAATGAAGAGAAATTACTAAGCAACTAAGCGTGATAACTTTCTCTATGAAGAACTTAGATTGTTTAATTTACAATACTGTAATTTTATACACCAGATGGCAAAAAGTTTCTCTAATAAAGATAGGATAATAAGAATAAGGGTAGGATAATTTTGATTAATTACAATGAAATTGTAGGGATTATTTTAAATTAATAAGGATAGCTTAAATTTATTAGAATGGGAGAGTACGAACTATACACTCTTTTAAACTATTTTTAGTGTCAATGGTAAAACAAATAAAAAGAATCTTTAATGTGTTCATGTACTTCAACATTTAATCTAAATTCAAACAGCCCTCTTGGCAAAAAATTCAAGCAACTCAAAATATATTTCAGAATTATCTCATTCGACTGTACTTCCTTGATTTTCAAACAACCAATTGTTAGGACTTAGCAGACAATTCCAGTTAAATAAAATTAGGTTTTATGAGTTCTCTGAGCTTTCAGTTGATTGTGTTTTGAAAAACGAAGTTCTAAACTATTTTTGCTAACCTGGGCTGCCTCGCTGATGCTGTCACTGGCCTCACGAGATGACTAGGTGAAATCCGGAGTGGAAGCCTCTCATGGAAGAACAAATTTGGGCCATGGGAGAATCAAGTCTAAGTTGTGCAGAATTTTAGCTTGAAAAACTGCTGAGTTCTACTGTGGCCCCTCAACTGGCCTGTGGACATGCACGTATGCAAAACTCAACTCTCAACTCAAGCCTGAAGCACTGCTTATGTTCCAGATTGCTGCTGTCTTCAGTCATCTAGTGAAACAAAGTCATCATTCATCCTGCTTTACTCCTTGTCCTTCAACCAGTCAATCATTGCTCCTTCTGTATTCTCACAGCTAACACACTCTCTCACTGACCACCACAGACTGAGCCAGTGGACGTCAGATAATCAGAAGAGGATGTCCACGACAGACAGAATCAGAAACACATCCAAGAGATACCTCCAGAGTAGGGGAGGGGTATCCTGAAGGACAACTGGACAGGCAGTGGATGGTCATAAGAACACTGTCACTAAAGAAGAGACAGGCGAAGTGATGTCTCCTAGTCTCTTCCAGCTCTAACTCCCCGTCAATGACCATGCCATACCCACACTTCCTCTACTTCCAGCTAAGCGAAATACTCTTCAGAGCAAGGCAAAATGTCATTTTCTCCTATAAAGATGATCCAGGTGACTCCAACCTATACAATCTCCTTCTCCGTGATACATTTTTTAATATTCAACATGTGGTTATGAAACATTAACTTTTCACTTGTGTGTGTGTCTCAGCATCCAAGCTGAATCATGAAATTTCTTGTGCTTAGGAAGACTTCATCTTTTGCTTCTTTTTGGCCTGGCAGGTGTCTGACATGTGGCAATTAGGGGAAAAAAACTGACTGCAACAAGCGAAGTAAAAAAGCCTCTAGATGTTTTGAATGAATCCTTAATTTTATAAAAATGGTACACGTGTGCAAACACACGCAAAAAAACACATACAAAATCCATGCTTCAGTTTTCCATGTTTTAAATAAGGGGATATACATTAGATAAGGAGTCTGTACATAACCTATTGTATAAAAATATGATTTTTTCTTCCTTGGGAGAGGGCTCATAGCTCTTTGCAAATTCCAAAAGTTCTCTGACTCTAAATTATAGCTGAGTCCTAAAATATCACTGGTTTAGTAATATTATGTATACTGATTTTGGGAAGATAAAGGTAAAAATAAGTAAATCACAAACAAGAGAATTTTTAATGAAGGTAACATAAACTGATTTGAGTCCTATTCAGAGGAAAAATTATTCACATTTACAATATTAATTATAATACAGCAATCAGGCCACTACAGAATCACTATTCAGCGAGAATGAGTGGTTGTTATAGGTATTTCCCTATAGTCAATTCCTATGGCTAACTTTAAATATTAATTCATCAAAATGACCAAACTTCATTCCAAATTAGATAGAGAAACAAGCAGTTCAGTGTTTAGTCATTTAGTCAAATATGAAAAAATGACATGTAAAATCCTCGCCTTTAAGAATCAATTATTCAAAGTATTTCTCTTTCATCTAGATAACATATTTTTCCTTGTTTAAATGAATAACTTCAAGTGATTAACAATAATATACATAGAATGTGTAAAAACTATGATTTTCAGAGAAAGTCACAGAAAAAACACTTTGGATTTTAATATTATCTCCCAATGTCATCAAGAAATGAACAGCTGCTTCAGGGTCACAAAAGGTAGAGGAGAAAGTCAGTGCTTTCAAGTGTGAACCAAGAATTTTAACGTTTTAGTAACTAAGCAGTCACCTGATCTAAACATGGGGAACAGGAGAGTTTTTTTTTAATTGAGAAGTACTAATATTTAGATAAAGTTCATAAAGATGAAAATGTGTCCTCTGAACTTACCAGGTGTAGTTATTGAAGAGGCCTTAGAAGTTACAGGCTCTGAGTCTTCCTAAACATACAGAAATACATATTAATAACACCATATCTTCTAGAAACCTGCTGCATACATTTGGTGCTTTATACCTTCGGCCATTTCCCACTTTTGCCTTCATCAGTCTCTTCTCTCTTCTGCACTAAGTTTAGGCTTTTTTTCCTATCCTAGCAGCCCCACCTCCAAACTCCTCCCTCCCCCATTGCAGTTCCTCAGGGCTCCCTTCCTCGTGTGTTCTCATTGAGAACTGCACACTCAATGAGAACCACACCTGCCAATGTGCTGCTGAATGGAAGAGAGGGCACAGCTAATAACCACCGGTATTTGGTCAATTTCCTTCATTTTTAAATGCCAAGGAAACTGAAACTCAGATATTTTAAAAACCAAGGAAAAAGTCATTCACCCCTTTAATGGCAGGCTTAGGTACATAATTAAATATAAGTAAGAATTCCAGTACTTTTCCCCTAACTACACACATTCAACCCATTTTACTAAGAATGTCATTTAAAATATATAAAAAGTGATGCCATTTTTAATATCTGAAGTTAAAAATAAATATAGTTGAAATTAATTAAATTCAAACTAATCTTTGACATGAGCTATACTTCAATCTCACATTTTCAGGTGGAGCAGACTATTTTGATTTTTATTAATTTTTTGCTCACACCACTCGGCATGTGGGATCTTTGTTCTCAGACTAGGGATCAGCCCGTATCCCCTGCAGTGGAGCGTGGCGTCTCAGCCACTGGACTGTAAGGGAAGTCCTCATGAACTAGACTCTTTTGTACTAACTTACATTTTTGTCCTCTTTTTGTTCTGTTTCTATCGTTGATCCCTTTTCAGCAATTCTTCTCCTAGGAAAAAGGTACATCAGGTAAAAAATTAAAACAAATCACATAACAGTTTAAAACTATACCAAAAAGGAAGGCCGCATCTAGTTAAATTATATTTAGAATAAAATTAACACAATTCTTTCAATCCTGAACACATCCATGTAATTTCTCACTCACCTCCTGGCCAGCAGGGCACTCATTTCTTCCATTAAACCACTACCCCCTAAAGGAAGGGGTCCATTTCCACGACCTGTATCTGTTTTAGATGAGGCTGAATTCACACCAGTGGTGTTCCCTCCACTTGGGAAAGAGGCATCTTCCATCTTAATGAGAATATAAACACATAATAAACTCCTATGTGGGGCAATTCTAATATATAAATCTTTTATTAATATATTACATTCAAAACAGAAGGATATATCCTTTTTTTACTGATATTAATAAAAACATCTAGGTATTATTTTTAAAACATCTAGGTATTATTTTTAAACCTTAAGAACCAATGGAGTAAATGTTATGTATCAGGGAAGTTTTATCAAAGCTAACATCACCAATAATGGCATAACATGCTATCACATGTCTCCTTGTATAAGGCATTGAAAAGGATGTATTACGTTGGTGGTAAAAATTGCAAAACTTGCCCCCCAAAATGCATAACCTCCATCAAATCTTAGGGAAATATCAGATCTACAAAATACTTATATTATTGTCTTCAAAAATGTCAGTATCATGAAAGAGGAAAATGAGGAATTATTACATTTTAAAGTAAATTAAAGAGATATCACAACAAAATGTAACAGGAGTGACCCTGAAATAGAAAAAAATTGCCATAAAAGACATCATTGGACAACAGGTGAAATTTTAATAGGTTTGTAGATTATGTAGTATTGTATCAATTAAATTTCCTGATTTTGATAATTATACTGTGGTCATGTGCGTGAATGTTCTTCTTACAAAATACACACTTCAGTATTTAGGGAAATAGAAGCATGGTGTCTCTGATTTATCCTCAATTCAGACAGAGTGTGTGAGTTTATGCAGAAGAAAACATATACAAAGAAAAAATATGGTAAAACGTTTAGTGGTCAATCCGAGTAATGAATTTACAGAAATTCTACACTATTCTTGCAACTTTTCTTAAGTTATTTCAAATTTTTTTAGTCAATGAAGTTAATAACACAGGGTTCATACAATGAGAATACAATAAATTCAATATTTGAGATGCTGAGACAGAATGAGACACACATAAGAAATATAATGAATTAGGAAATCCATTTACCCGTGACACTTTCCTAAGTTTTGCTCCAGCAATTGCAGCTGCAAGTCCAGTTAAAGGGCGATTGTCTTCAGACATGGATCCCGAAAAAAATCCAGACGCAGGGAGGGGAGGAGCAGGAGGTGGAGGAGGAGGAGGGGGTACTTGATTGGGAAGAGGTGGTGGAGGAGGCGGGGGCGGAGGCCCTGAGGATGGGAGTGGAGGGGGTGGAGGGGGTCCTGGGGGAGGAGGGAGTATGGCTGGTGCCTGGGCAGGACCTGGCGGGAGTGGAGGAGGGGGTGGAGGTGCAGGTGGTCCCAAGACAATGCCTGAGAGGAAGAAATGTTAAGACCGTCAATGACAGAGCCATGTTACACTATCTCAGGAGGAAAGACATGTAGAGTGACATGCTAAATAAAACATTTATCACAAATTTATGAGCTCAATTTACATAACAGTTAAAATCCAAGTCAGTATTAAAAAGATACTACCAAAAATTTTTTTTAAATGCTAAAATTTAAAGCCAAATCTTAAGCTAACTAATTAAATGTAGAGTTTTAGTAATAGAACTTCTAAACAGATCGTCTAATTAGGTTTTTTTTTGGTTCATGGGGATTTGGTAAATAAAATAAATGCTTATAAAGGTGAGGATGGAGGTAGCATCATTGGAAAGAGAAATACATGTATAGGTCGGCTGTTAGTGTTATCTGAAATAACAGACCCAAAATAATCTGGATAAACCTCCGGAGTTGAGATAATTAACCCTACACTAATGAAACATGTAGTTCACTTGCTTTCCAAAATGGCTGAATTGAGACCATGAAAGAAGGGCAGGTCCCAGGCTCCAGCATCTCAAAAATACTCCATACTTAAATACAGTGTATCAAGAGAGTTGAGAACAACCGAAGTAAAGGAATCTTTACTTTATTAAAATAATCAGGATTCACAGAACTTGTACAGAGTTTTAGCCTAGAAGATGGGAGTGGGAGAATGTCCAGGTCTTGTAAAATCACAAAGTAGTGGACAAGAACAAAATCAGGAGACTGACCCTGTAGGTCCTTCCCCTTCTGTTTTAGGACAAATAAAATGCTATTTACGTACTGAGTGGTTGAGTTTTTCAAAAGTGCTAACTTTGAACAGTGACACAAGCTGAAATGACAAACTCCTGGAAGAAAAACAGTGATGGGCTGTCAATCCTCCAACAGAACTCTGAGGATGCAGGAGGTGGGCTGTCTGACCTTATCAAACTCTGCCTCTTTTGTCCAGCACTACTTTCACAGTGATACTGAACTGCATCTACTAGAATTGTGATGCAAATGTTTAAGCAAAATTCAGCAAGTCAACATGAAAAATATATATACGGAGATAACAAGACCCCTAGAACGAAGATTTTTTTTTAAGATGTGCTTAAATCCAGACTATAAAACTGCTTCTTTATAAGTACAAATTTGTCATAGTCCTTCCTGAATTTCTCACTAAATCCTATTTTAAAAAGGGAGTGGTTGCTAGGAATCTTTTTATTTACTTACAGAACCAGGTCCTTCTCTACTTAGGAATAATCCACACCTAGAAAATTATAACCTCCTTCTCTGTCACCAAGACAGCAAAGTTCAAGCATGGGGAGTAGGGGATGACTGTAGAGGATGCTACCATCTCCCAGCTATCCCTATAGGCTGCTACGTCTTACAGTCTGGACCATGGAATCCTTTGGGGCATACATCACGACTGCCCTCTCCCCACTCTGTGCAAAGTTGGGATGCTCCCCATGGTTTAGGGTGGCAGCCACCCCTGGAAGTCTGATATGAGAAACCCAATACATACAGGAGGAGCCAAAAAGAAACAGGGTCCAAGATAAGAACTGTCTGAGAGGAGACTCCTGGATGACACAGATCTAATGACTACAGTTGGGCACTAAACATAATTTCTCTATTTCCCAGAAATTAAAGGAAGACACATTTGATTATGTATTTATTGTGTGGACTAATATGTCTAGTAACGTTTTCCCAGTGATTATTCAGAGAAATGTACAGAGACCCTGAAACACGGAAAAACACCTCCAACACTGCAGAAGAACCCAAATCTAGCTCAATAGGGAAATTCCTCCTACTGATCCTCCAAATGCAATCAATCCAACAGAAAGAAACCCACCTTCAATTTTTTCAAAATCATCCTCCCCATTCTTCTAGGGAAGTGAAGCTGTCTGGGGTGGAACATTTTCAAGGGCTTAGCGGTTAGTCGCGATAAGGGAAGCCTTACCCTGCTGGGCTGGAGTCTCGGCCGGCTGAGAGGCTGCCTGCAAGCCTGGCTCAGGAGCAGAGGAGTCTCCCAGCACAGAGTTTAGAGGAGTCTCCACAGAGGCAGGGGCAGCTGCAGAGGGAGAAGGGAGAACACTAGGCTTGGATGAGGGAGTTGAGGCAAGAGGGGTGCTCGGAGGCGGAGGAGGAGAAGCTTGCGATCCACAGTGTGAGAGTGGTGCGAGGGAAGGCAGTGGCGGCGGCGGCGGTGGCGCTGCTGGCCCTGAGGTAGGCGGTGGAGACACGGGGTGCGGGACAGAGTCAAGCAGCCCGCTGGGCGCTGTTGGTGAGGGGGGCATCGGGGGCACAGGAGAAGACACACAGACGGGGAGGACAGGCCTTGGACCCGTGGCTTTGCCTGGGGGGCTGCTAATCATTACTGGAGGAGACGGAGGGAGGGGTGAAAAATTGGAAGTAGGCCAGGCACAGGGCTTCGTAGATGGAGGCTGAGGAGAGGGTGTGTTCACAGGAGAAGAAGGTCGAGAGTTTTTGTTCAGAGGACGAGGAACTGTAGCATAGTGGGGAAGAACGGGGTGGAAGGCTGAACCTAGAGATGTCGCAAAACGTGTCGCGGAGTGTCGAAGTGGTGGTGTAGGGGGTGTGGAAGTAGGTGGCAAAGCGGTCACTACAGCGTATTCAGGAGTGGCCTCTGACACTGGAGCTGAGATGACTTTAGCGTATGATGGAGGAGGTGCTGAAGGAGGCTGGCAACTGGCATACTCAGGAAGTGGAGCACTATACAGGGAGCTGTCGGAGGATGGAGCTGGACAGAGGTAGAAAGCAGCGGCAAAAGACAGGATAAAAAAGGAGAGAGAAAAAGGGAGCTAGTAAAGCCACAAAACCAGCATTCAGACAAAATGTACAAATGTAGACTACAGTTAGTTCCAGAGAATTAAAGCACATGTGCAAATACCTGACTTCACTCAAGAACGTTTTAACTTATAAATAAATTTTGAGATCCAAAAGACGGTATGTTTTCTTTAAATCAAGTAACAGATCAGTAAATTAAACTGATTAGCTTATTCTTACAGCAAAAAAAATAGTCGTCTTAACCTTCATTATTTTATCCACTAAAAGGACATTAACATTACATAAATAAGATCACAAAGAAGAATAAGTTGCTTTTTAAAAATAATAGAGAAACTAGCAAAAAAGTTCATCAGTAAGGGCTAGAAGCCTCCAAATTCAATGATCATTTGTGGAAAAGTTATGTTGATTATAATCCCAGAAAATAACTAGGCAATCAAAACAAATGAATTAACTCAACAAACCAATCAATATTAAATCAACCCACATTGAGACTTTAGATATAGATCATATGGAATAGAAAAATTGTTAAATTCTATAATAAATGTTAATTTTAATGAATGTCAAAATACCTCAAATTTTTAGTCATATCTTTACCCTTATGTCCTTCAATAAAATTCCATCATATTTAGTAATTTTCACTAATTTTTCACAATATTAAAATACGTTTACATTACTAGTCAGCTTTAGAGATGGTATTTTTTAACTTGCTGTTTTTAATTCCTCCTTCAAAAACTTGAGAACACAATCCAGCAGATTTCTGGAAAGCTACAGTACTCAAGAAAATTGAAGCAACCTCAAAAGGGAAATATATTCCAAATTCATCTAACACAAAAAATTTCCCATGAAAATAATTTACACTTTATAGCCAATTTATAGGCAGTTAGAAGAATTAGAATGCCAGGATAAAATTTTCCAAGAGCTTTAAGTCTCCAAGCAATAAAAGCAACACAGAGAGAAAATTTAAAAAAAAAGATAAAGTAGCAATCACCACGTATTTTTTCTAATTTTGAATCATACTGCTTAATCCCAAGTTTCTCAAATGCTAATATTCTTCCTAATTTATGACTGCACCAAATACCACCAAGCTCAGACATCAGGAACACAGAACAGTCTGTAAACTCCTTACCGGCATTTGATATTCTCCGCTCTCGCTCCCACTCCAGCTGCTCCCTCTCTAGTTGCTCCTGCCGCTCTCGTTCCTGCCTTTCCCGGTCCAGTCTCTCCAGCCTCTCCCGCTCTTGCCTCTCCCGCTCCAGGCGATCCTGACGTTCCCGTTCTTGTCTCTCTCTCTCCAGCTGCTCCTGTTCCAGCCGCTCCCTCTCCAGCCTTTCCCTTTCTAACCTCTCCCTCTCCATTCTCTCCCTTTCCATTCTCTCTCTCTCCAGCCTTTCCCGCTCCAGCTCCTTTTGTCGTTGCTGCTCTTGTAGTTGCCTGAAATTAAGCAAGTAAACAGTAGGCAATCATGGCTACTCACAATGAAAAACCCATTCTTTTCACAATGAACCAGCAAGAACCTTATTTCTGATTTAAATACAAAGCAATGTAGACCATGCAATCAACATCTCTTTCCATGTGAAGAAGGACTATGTTCAGTAGAGACAGCTTATGTTACATACAAATGAAAAAAATTTCTATTAGGATCATTTTCGCTGCTTCAGCACATTAAACTAATATCACATTTTATCCTGCACTTTTCCTGAATCAAGTGGTCCAAAGAAACGAATTACTGAACATACCACTTTAATGACCAAGACACTTTTTCATTTAATGAAAATACTTCTAATTTGTAATTACCTTCCTAAAATGACATCAAATTTTCATTGTACAAATTATACTATATCATATCAGAAAATACAATGGCTAGTAACAGCAATAGCTCAATAAAAGTTTGGTGAATGGGGAAAAAACAGTTAAGAGAAGAAATAAACTTTAAATCACATTAAGTCTCATATCCAGAGGTCAGTATAATTAACATTATGGCATTCATGCTTCCAGACTTTTCCTCATGTAAAAATACATGAGAAATACGAGGAATACAAACCAAAAACCAAATAAAACAGAGTATTTCTCTATCACTCTGAAATCTGTTTTCTTCTCTCCCACTTGATATATTGTAAAAAGTATTTGACACACTAAGTTTTGCACCTTTACTTTTCATGCCTGTGAAGCATTCCACTGTTCAGTCAGTATGAGCAGTCTCCTATGGTACAATATGTTAGCCTAGTATTAATATGGCAATAAACATCTATCCTCACGTATCTTTGAACCGTTTTCTAACTGCTTCTTAAGTATCACCATCCACACAGATTTGCTAGATGAAAATATATAAATACCAAGATTTTTGATATACAGCTCCAAATTGTCTTCAGCAACAGTGGTGCCAATTAACACTCGCCAGCAGTCCAACAGTATATGAGAATATCTACTTTTCCTTTCCTTTAACTAACACTGAACACTATCATTGTTTTTAATCTCTGCTAATATGACTGATATCATGTAACAATGTTCATTTAATTACTTCTGATGTTAAGCAAAGACATTACTTTGCCAACAAAGGTCCGCCTAGTCAAGGCTATGGTTTTTCTTGTGGTCATGTATGGATGTGAGAGTTGGACTGTGAAGAAAGCTGAGTGCCAAAGAATTGATGCCTTTGAACTGTGGTGTTGGAGAAGACTCCTGAGAGTCCCTTGGACTGCAAGGAGATCCAACCAGTCCCTTCTGAAGGAGATCAGCCCTGGGATTTCTTTGGAAGGAATGATGCTAAAGCTGAAACTCCGGTACTTTGGCCACCTCATGCAAAGAGTTGACTCATTGGAAAAGACTCTGATGCTGGGAGGGATTGGGGGCAGGAGGAAAAGGGGACGACAGAGGATGAGATGGCTGGATGGCATCACTAACTGGATGGACGTGAGTGAGTGAACTGTGGGAGTTGGTAATGGACAGGGAGGCCTGGTGTGCTGTGATTCATGGGGTCCCAAAGAGTCAGACACAACTGAGCGACTGAACTGAACTGACTGATGTTAAATATTTTACAATTTGTTTACTGATTTTTATATTAGTATTGGCTGCATATGTTCTTTGATCAGCTTTCTCTTGGGAAAGTTAATACTCCATATTTCTTTGAAAAGTTCTTTCCTATATTAAAGGTAACAATGCTTTGTCACACATTGGTCATAGGTATTTTTATTAAGGCTTTGTGTCTTTGATTTTAAAAGTGTTGTTTTGTAATATGGCTTTTAATTTTATATAGAAAATCAAGTAATATTATTCCTTTATGTAACCTGCTTTTGATATCCTTCTTAGGCAGCCTTGTCCCACAGAAAGATTATATAGTTGCTAACACTTTCTTTTCATGCTTTTACTTTTTACAATAAAAGCCTTAGTTCATATGAAATTCGTCTTGGGCTTAACATGTGAAGAAGTGACCTACATCATAGCACCTATTATTGAATAGTTTATAGCCCTGATTTAAGATGTCACCTTTACATGTGCTGACTATTACTGAACTTCCAGAATGTTCTGGAGCATGGATCTGCTTGTCTGGCAAGGCACGAGTATCTTGATGCTTTGATACCCAAAGTATACTTTAACATTTACTAGGATGCAGCCATTCTTATTACTCTTCTTTTTGAATTTTTCTAGATGATTCTCAGATATTTAACTCTTTCTAGGTAAATTTTAGAATCACTTTGTTAAATTTACCCTTTCTGCCAATACCTATGCTTTCAATTCTATCAATGTTTCATTAAATTAGAAAAAGTCATATTTTTATCTCCTTATCTAAGGAAGTATAGAATGTTTCAGTATTTATATTCAATTCGAATAAAAATCTCAACGCTAGGACTTCAAATGATGACTATAAAAATATCTGCAATTATACTAAAACCTGCAGAAGCCTCCTCCGTGTGGCTCTAAAATAGTTTGCTTTTTACCTTCCATACGTAATATAATAGAGCAAGAAGATGTCTCCAAGTATCCAGCTCAACTTAAACAATTAAACTGTTATAAAAATTAACGTGCCCTAAGATTTAAAATAAAATGTTATATTCATCTTACACATAAAATATTTTAAAGCACTGGTGGGATGATGAAATGAGATAGTATCGTGAAAGCTCTTTAATAAGTACCTGGAGCATAAGAACAATAAAGCTCTATAAGCTCATTATAAGCTCAATAAATGTGAGCTATAGTAATAACTGTTTGGAAATTTCAAATTGAGACTTTCCCTGGACTGAGTGATAAGCTAACTAGGTTCTGACTAGAGGGAGTGCTACATGATAGAAATGTGTATGCTGTCTTTTGTTCCTCCCAGCAGTATCAATAAACCAATAAAATCTTTCCATAAATCTCTATCTTTCATGCTTCCTTAATTGATTATTAAACAAAAAGCAAAGTCCAAGCCCTCTTCTATTAGCTTCTTTCTGGACAGATCATCATACTCAGTAAATGCAAGAGAAAAACCGAAGACACCTATGGTAGTCTTGCTTATGAGAAATAGCTGCTTAAAAATACTGACAAT
Organism: Tragelaphus eurycerus; assembly: GCA_935064755.1. Lineage (NCBI taxonomy): Eukaryota > Metazoa > Chordata > Mammalia > Artiodactyla > Bovidae > Tragelaphus > Tragelaphus eurycerus. The sequence continues at coordinate 22,898,780 of CAKXYN010000003.1, forward strand.
AAAATCTGATTTTTAGGGTACATTACTGACTTCATTCTACTATTTGATAAAATACTAGCTGCCAAAGTTTCTGAGGGATAATGATATCACTGTAGGGATGAGGGCAAGAAATAAGGTGTATTCAGAAGAATGTTTTTGATAATAAGACAAAATTATTATTTTTGAATAACTGGCATCTAATGAATAAACTCAGCTAGGAGATGGCAACCCACTCCAGTGTTCTTGCCTGAAGAATCCCAGGGACAGGGGAGCCTGGTGGGCTGCCGTCTATGGGGTCGCACAGAGTTGGACACGACTGAAGCGACTAGCAGCAGCAGCAGCAGGGCTTATATTGCATTTGAAATACACAACACTCATCAAAAAATAAGAGCATATTAAATATAATACTCTAAACAACCTACTAGATCCAGAAGACAAAAGATATACCCATAGTATTCTAATTAGAATATATTTGAAAGCAGAAGCTAGGGGAAAGTATTTAACTTTTAATGTAGCTGTACTAAGATCTATGATTAAAATATTCAATTTATTAGGCTCTGTTACAATCCTGTGCTACCTCTTTCATTTTATTCTATCAAATTAATATAAGCACGTAGTTTTTAAAGTCTGTGAGAAAAAAACAGCAGTCACTGCTCCAACCCTCCCATCTCAGTTTCCAACATATCAGAGATAATTACTGTCAACTCTTTTGGCTGTTTCTTTAGATATGTCAGTTCTTTTCATTATTTTAATTTTATAAAATATGTCAACTGACATAAGATATCTCTTAATTTCCTCACCACACAAGGCTTTTCTCAATATAGTCATGGGAAAATACTGATTTTTGGTTATATCAATATTCATTCAGAGTTTACATTATTAATATGATAAGGTAAACGCTGTTCACAACTGAACCACATAGTACTCTAAGACTACATTTCATTTCTCATCCAAATTCTTGGGTTTTTTTTTTCAACCCCCCAGTTAATGGTTGCTTCTCTAAACCACTTTTAACACAAAAAATAAGCTTAAAGCACAGGTAGAAGGCCAGGTATGAGTAAAGTGAATCTGAAAGAATTATTAAATAATGGCATTAACAATCAATGTATCCTGACTTAAAAGAACAGTTCCACATGTCATAATAGCTGGGTTTTCAGGCTATGAAAGAAAAGGAATATACTGATGTAAGAAAAGAGCACAATGCCAGAAAGATCACCCAAGTTCACTGACAGAAGACTGAAGTAGGCGTATCCTACAGCAGCAGGAGATTCTGTTATTTACATTTTTGATTTGAAAGGAAGAAAGATGCAAGAAAGAAAAAGTGTTTGAAGTCTCTAATTTTTACCCTGCTCACTGAAAAGAAACACATCTAAACATATTTTCCCAAGTTGTGTGTCAAAATCTCAGGCTTACAAATCCACAGTGGAATGAATAATTCCCACCTAAATTGGATGGTATATATAAATCTACTGACTTTCATGTTTTGACTTCTAAAGCAAGACACTTGTATATCTTTTTAGGGGGACAGTTTCCAAATTTATAAACTCTGCTTTTCTTAGAAATATCACTGCCAACTCACACACTGAAAATGCACATGATTCTTCCCAGAGCTCTGACTACAAATGACTGTTTCCAACTGAAAAGTTTTTCAAAGTACACAGGCCCTAATTCTGAATGATGGAAACATTCTGGAGACTAATTTGTCTTTTGGATATGCATTTTACAGCAATTTAAAAGTTTCTGAGAAAATATATTTTTTCATAAAAAAAAAAAAAAAAAAACATAAAAACAGTGCAAATGACTAATAGTATAGTCATAAAGAGCATTTAAAAATATCAGGAAAAATTCTTCCCACCACCAAAATAGATATTTCTTCCCGAGAAGAGTTATCCCCAAATGTAAAGAGAATTGTTGCCTGTAAAGCACCAGGCAACAATAAGATCAATAGCTTTTTTTATATACTTGAATATATATTTAGTTTATGTTAACTCAAAGACTTATTTTTCTTATAGCAAGCACAATCTATATAACAATTTGAAAATACATTTCATTCAGCCTTATGTATAACAAAAAAATAGCACTAGGTAAATGAAAAGTAATTTAAATTCCAACACAATGAAGGAGGAGGGTGGATCAGGAAAAATGCTCCAGGTTGCTAACATTCACACTAACGCTACCAACATTTGACAGAAAATAAGACTGCATAAATAAAATGTGGGCATTTCAAATCTCTATTAGTAAACAGACAAACAATGGATAAAACTAAACAAGATAATAAAGTTTTTAAAATTACAAAACTCCTGAGACAGGAGACAATACTCACAAGAGAAGGCGGTCAACTCTTGGTCCATCCTGCCTCTGAAGGCTAACCTGAGGACAGTATACTCTCATCGCTGCAACTCCTACTTCTGTGCGGGGGTTATTACTCCCCTCTTATAACTTTCAGGTAGTAGTGGTGATTTGCAAACTATATATAGATACTAACTAAATTAAGTTCTATGCTGAGACTGACACAGGACTGACTCATGTTTCTTAGAATATGTTTTTTTCATCAGTCAGCCAAGGAAGCCAAATTAATAGTATGAGTAGGAATCAGAAATTGGTATTAACAAATGACACACAATATATGAATAGAAAACTACACTATCATCATCTTACTATAGCAAAAGTACTGGACTAATAAGATTTAACATCTAAGGTAAACATTCATTGTATCAACTCGATTTTACCCTCATGAAAAATTTTAAAATTAAACTTGTAAAATAGTTTAAAAGGTCAAAGTGTTACAAAGTTTATAATAAAACACTAATCCAACACTCATGGAAAACTAACCAAATTGATGACATGGATCACTGCTGCTGCTAAGTCACTTCAGTCGTGTCCAACTCTGTGCGACCCCACAGACGGCAGGCTCTGCCATCCCTGGGATTCTCCAGGCAAGAACACTGGAGTGGGTTGCCATTTCCTTCTCCAATGCATGAAGGTGAAAAGTGAAAGTGAAGTCACTCAGTCGTGTCTGACCCTCGGCAACCCCATGGACTGCAGCCTTCCAGGCTCCTCCATCCATGGGATTTTCCAGGCAGGAGTACTGGAGTGGGGAGCCATTGTCTAACTCAATGAAACTATGAGCCATGCTCTGTAGGGCCACCCAAGACAGACAGGCCATGGTGGAGAGTTCTGACAAAACGTGGTCCACTGGAGAACGGAATGGCAAACCACTTCAGTATTCCTGCATTGAGAACTGCATGAACAGGATGAAAAGGCAAAAAGATAGAGGACACTGAAAGATGAACTCCTGAGGTCGGTAGGTGTCCAATATGCTACTAGAGAAGAGTGGAGAAATAAGTCCAGAAAGAATGAAGAGAGGGAGCCAAAGTGGAAACAACTCCTAGTTGTGGATGTGACTGGTGATGGAAGTAAAGTCTGACACTGTAAAGAACAATACTGTGTATCACAGTAATCCAAGTCTATGCCCCAACCACTGATGCCGAATAAGCTGAAGTTGAATGGTTCTATGATGACCTACAAGACCTTCTAGAACTAACACCCCCAAAAAGATGTCCTTTTCATCATAAGGCTGCTGCTGCTACTAAGTCACTTCAGTCTGGAATGCAAAAGTAGGAAGTCATGAGATACCTGGAGTAACAGGCAAGTTTGGCCTTGGAGTACAAAAATGAAACAGGGCAAAGACTAACAGAGTTTTGTCAAGAGAATGCATTGGTCATAGCAAATACCCTCTTCCAACAACACAAAAGGTGACTCTACACATGGACATCACCAGAAGATCAATACCGAAATCAGACTGATTATACGCTTTGCAGCCAAAGATGGAGAAGCTCTATATAGTCAGCAAAAACAAAACCAGGAGTTGACTGTGGCTCAGATAATAAGCTCCTTACTGCCAAAATTAGATTTAAATTGAAGAAAAGTAGGGAAAACCACTAGACCATTCAGGTATGGTCTAAATCAAATCCCTTATGATTATACAGTGGAAGGGACACATATTCAAGGGACTAGATTTAATTGAGTGCCTGAAGAACTAAGGACAGAGGTATGAGACATTGTACAGGAGGCAGGGATCAAGACCATACCCAACATCCCAAAGAAAAAGCAATGCAAAAAAGGCAAAATGGGTGTCTGAGGTGGCCTTACAAATGGCTGGGAAAAGAAGAGACACAAAAGGTAAAGGAGAAAAGGAAAGATACACCCATCTGAATGCAGAGCTCCAAAGAATACCAAGGAGAGATAAGAAAGCCTTCCTCAGTGATCAATGCAAAGAAATAGAAGAAAACAATACAAAGGGAAAAACTAGAGATCTCTTCAAGAAAATTAGAGATACCAAGGGAACACTTCATGCAAAGATGGGCACTATAAAGGACAGAAACAGTATGGACCTAACAGAAGCAGAAGATATGAAGAAGAGGTGGCAAGAATACACAGAAGAACTATACAAAAAATATCTTCATGATCCAGATAACCATGATGGCATGATCACTCACCTAGAGCTAGACATCCTGGAATGAGAAGTCAAGTGAGCCTTAGGAAGCATCACTACAAAGCTAGTGGAGGTGATGGAATTCCAGTTGAGCTATTTCAAATCCTAAAAGATGATGCTGTGAAAGTGCTGCACTCAATATGCCAACAAATTTGGAAAACTCAGCAGTGGCCACAGGACTGGAAAAGGTCAGTTTTCATTCCAATCCCAAAGAGAGGCAATGCCAAAGAATGCTCAAACTACTGCACAACTGCACTCATCGCACACGCTAGCAAAGTAATGCTCAAAATTCTCTAAGCCAGGTTTCAACGGTACGTGAACCATGAACTTCTAGATGTTCAAGATGGATTTAGAAAAGGCAGAGGATTTAGAGATCAAATTGCCAACATCTACTGGATCATAGAAAAAGAGAGAGAATTACAGAAAAACATCTACTTCTGCTTTATTGATTACACCAAAGCCTTTGACTGTGTAGATCACAACAATCTATGGAAAATTCTAAAAGAGATGGGAATACCAGACCACCTGACCTGCCTCTTGAGAAATCTGTATGCAGGTCAAGAAGCAATGGTTAGAACCGGACATAGAACAACAGACTGGTTCCAAATTGGCAAAGGAGTATGTTAAGGCTGTATTTTGTCACCCTGCTTATTCAACTTCTATGCAGAGTACATCATGCAAAATGTCGGACTGGATGAAGCACAAGCTGGAAACAAGATTCTCTAGAGAAATATCAATAAACTCAAGATATGCAGATGACACCACCCTATGGCAGAAAGCAAAGAGGAATTAAAGAACTTCGTGATGAAAGTGAAAGAGGAGAGTGAAAAAGCTGGCTTAAAACTCAACATTCAGAAAACCAATAAGATCATGGTATCCAGTCCCATCACTTCATGGGAAATAGATGGGGAAACAGTGGAAATGGTGACAGATTTTATTTTGGGGGGGTCCAAAATCACTGCAGATGGTGACTGCAGCCATGAAATTAAAAGACACTTGCTCCTTGGAAGAAAAGCTACGGCCAAACTAGGCAGCATATTAAAAAGGAGAAACATTACTTTGTCAACAAAGGTCCATCTAGTCAAAGCTATGGTTTTTCCAGTAGTCATGTATGGATGTGAGAGTTGGACCATAAAGAAAGCTGAGCACTGAAGAATTGATGCTTTTGAACTGTGGTGTTGGAGAAGACTCTTGAGAGTCCCCTGGATAGCAAAGAGATCCAACCAGTCCATCCTAAAGGAAATCAGTCCTGAATATTCACTGGAACGACTGATGCTAAAGCTGAAGCTCTAATACTTTGGCCACCTTATGCAAAGAGCTGATTCACTGGATAAGACCCTGATTCTGGGAAAGATTGAAGGCAGGAAGAGAAGGGGATGACAGAGGAAGAGATGGTTGGCATCACCCACTTGATAGACCCGAGTCTGAGCAAGTTCTGGGAGTTGGTGATGGACAGGGAAGTCTGGCATGCTGCAGTCCGTGGGTTTGCAAAGAGTCAGATGTGACTGAACTGAATCCAACATACTAATCCTCTTCTCAACTCTTCATCACTTCCCCAGAAACAACTGGGGAAGTGATTCCTCTCCCCAGAAACAACTACATTCAACACTTTTGATATTTATGTTTCTAACTAATTTATTTGTTTAGAACTAATACTTCTTAGTTTTTCAGAAGTTATCTACTGACTTAGTACTACATAAATGATTTAATTCCCAGACCCTCTAGATCAGATCAGATCAGTCGCTCAGTCGCAACCTTCCTAAAAATCTTACCTTCCTTATTCTCCCAATAAAGTCATGACTGTGGATACATTAGCAGCCACTTAACTTACTCATGCTGACCATATTTACTTTCCAGAACAATTCCTTTCATAACAGTGGTGTTAAAAATGGCTATTTTTAGAATTTGATTCTTTTTTCCATACCTACCCCAAACTCTCCATCAGAACTCTAGACCCTCTCAATGGAGTCAAATAGGTGATCTATTTTTGTTTGTTTGCTTACTCTTTTTCTTTCCCGCAGAAAATTTTGGCCCATCCTACAAGGCTACAGGGGTAGAGCTGAACTAATGCCACAGAGACCTTGTGGCCCACCAAGTCTAGGACCTTTACTGTCTGGCCCTTTTTAGAAGTCAGCACCCCTAACCATGATCAGGTCACTGAATTCCAGGAAAGTTCTTATACTATTTGTTTGCAAGTTCCATTTCCTCACATTTTTGTTCCTTGTTCTCCTAAAATTCCTATTATTTGGATAGTGTGCCACCTAATCTGATCTTAATTTTTTTTTCCCCTCATATACTATCTCTTTTACTCCTATTTTTAGGACAATTGCCTCATTCTTATTTTTCAAACCTATTATTAAAATTAATGTTGTTTCAAAAAAATTTTCTAAGTACATTTCCTTACACTCATTCTTTTAAAAATATATATGTGTGTCTATATTGCATATAGATACATATATATAAATATATAAATATATATATATATATATATATATATATATATATATTTGTATATGGATGGACACACACACATATTTTTCCTGTATCAGGTCTTGGTTTCAGTATATGGGATCTTTAAGCCCTGCCATGCAGGATCCAGTTCCCTGACCAGGGATCGAACCCACTTCCCACTCCTGCCATATTAGGATATCTCTGGAATATCAGGGAAGTCTAAAATAGCTACAAATATTTGCTTTATGAATGAAATATATTCTTAGTTCTATGAAGCTACTACAGTATATTTTTAGGTTTTCTTCTGTTCCCTGTTATTACATCTATTTCCTCCAATATCAATATTTTTGTTTGTTTTGATCTGTCTTCATGTTGACATCCCGTGGCTCATCCCGTGGTTGGAGGAGCCCGGTAGGCTGCAGTCCATGGGGTCGCTCAGAGTCAGACAGGACTGAGCTACTTCACTTTCACTTTTCACCTTCATGCATTGGAGAAGGAAATGGCAACCCACTCCAGTGTTCTTGCCTGGAGAATCCCAGGGACAGGGGAGCCTGGTGGGCTGCTGTGTATGGGGTCGCACAGAGTCAGACACGACTGAAGCGACTTAGCAGCAACAGCATGTTGTAGAAGTTGTCCTTAAAAGACATGATGATACCTGGCTGTCCACTCACATTTATAAGCAGTACTAAAGCTGATTCAGGAGGCTTTAAAAAAATGAGCTTCACTGGGAAGGACCCTGGATGTCAACATCTTTGATTTTTCTCTTGGCTGAGCAAGTTTCTGGAGGAGGACTCTTCTCAGGACTCTTCTTCCTCACCTGAGTTCTACAGGTCTGGCTGCCAATGATGGAGACTAAGCAAGGGAAAGAGACCAAGTTGGCGGCTTTCACTCATCCCCCTCCAGTACAGCTTGTCAACCACATCTTCTCTTCTCTGTCCTGCATCAGTTTAGATTTTGCTGGTCTACTAAGTTAGTGACCACCTATATTGGTTTTGAACTGTGGTGTTGGAGAAGACTCTTGAGAGTCCCTTGGACTGCAAGGAGAGCCAACCAGTCCATTCTGAAGGAGATCAGCCCTGGGATTTCTTTGGAAGGAATGATGCTAAAGCTGAAAGTCTAGTACTTTGGCCACCTCATGCGAAGAGTTGACTCACTGGAAAAGACTCTGATGCTGGGAGGGATTGGGGGCAGGAGGAGAAGGGGACAACAGAGGATGAGATGGCTGGATGGCATCACTGACTCGATGGACGTTAGTCTGAGTGAATTCTGGGAGTTGGTGATGGACAGGGAGGCCTGGTGTGCTGCGATTCATGGGGTTGTAAAGAGTCAGACACGACTGAGCAACTGATCTGATCTGATCTGATATTGGTTTTTATGGTTACAATAAAGAGCCACACACTAGGTGGCTTAAAACAACAGAAATTCACTCCCTCAGTATGAGGTTAAAGTCTGAGATCAGGGTGTTGGCAGGGCTGGTTCCCTCTAAGGGCCCCAGGGGAAGAGTCTTGTCCATGCCTTCCTCTTCCTTCTCAGAAGGCCGGTAATTCTTGGCATTCCTTGCCTTGCAGAAGGATCACTATAGTCTCTGCCTCTGTCTTTACATGGTACTCTCTGTGTCTTCACATGATTATCTTGCTTCTGTAACTTTCTCATCTTCTTATAAGGACACCAGTCACGTTGGACAAAGGGGGTCCATCTCAGTCGAGTATGACCTCATCATAACCAACAACTTTATTTCCAAAAAGTTACATTTTGAGGTAGTGGATTTCTTGGGAGACACTATTCAATTTGTAACATCACTCATCAACAAAACTGCAGAAACCAGAAAGCAGATGGCCATTCCTTGTTCACATTGTACAACTGATGTCCCTAAAGTGCACTGAAGTTCCTCAATGTCCAATGGACTGCCCCAAACAAAAGCAGATTCTTCAGAAATCAGATTCAGATTCCTACTTCACTCCCTCTTCAAGGCACAGCTCAGAGAACATCTCTGAGCTCCTATTGGCTCTCAGAGCACAGACAGAAGAGCGCAGGCAGCATGAAAAGAGTGTGTATTATCTTACTTAATGGTCCCAACAACCTTATGAACTCCTATTTTCTGCCTGTTATGTCCCAACACCTACATATAAATGAATTCAGTACCACTAGCTTTTTGGCTTTTTATTAAAAACTTTATTCAGGTCACTACTCTCAAACAGACAACAATGTTTACTGTAGAGGTTAAGAGTCATATGTAAAATAAACAACAATAAAATATAAAAGGCATGTGGTTAAATTGTAGGAGTTCAGAAAAGAAAATCATTAAAATACCTGGAGAAGAGTCTACAGAAAAATTGTAAGACAGAAAGAACAAGAAGGGCAGGACAGAAGAGGTAAAATGCTACTCAGGGAAGCACAGAGTATGGTGTAGGAACAGTCATACAGAGGAAAGAGACACATGGAGGGGCTCTCCAGGCCAGAGAACGGAACCGGGTATAAGGAGAGCTGGCCAGCAGGAGCACAGGCAGCGAGTGACAGGAGTGCCTGGACTTATTCAAGTTGGTAGATTTGACCAGTCAGACTATCTTTCCCCACTCCAGAATTCAATTGGAATTAAAAGTGTGCATAAACAAACCCATTACAAAGTAGGAAATTATACTGAGTGGTCTTTCATAGACCAAATTTATCATAAAATTTTCGGAAGACAGAAAGGGTAGGGAGGAGTTACATATCTAGAATTCTTTCCCAGTTTCTACAGACTAGTTCATCCAACTACCTAGTCAACATCGCTACTTGAAGTGTAGCATTTTCAAAATTCATCTGATCTCTCCCCCAAAAATCTACTCAGTCTTGCCCGTTTCAGTTCATAGTAATCTCATCCTTCCCACTAGCTCACGTTAAAAGCCACAACCCCTCTCCTCTCACACTCATGTACAGTCAGTCCACCAGAAAATGTGAGGACCTTTCTCACTGCTCCCACTACCTTGGGAAGCCACCATTATCTCCTACCTAATTAAGGTCTGAACAGAGCAGCCAGACTAAAAGGTGAAATCAGTCAGTCATGTCCAACTCTTTGCGACCCCATGGACTGTAGCCCACCAGGCTCCTCAGTCCCTGGGATTTTCCAGGCAAGAATACTGGAGTGGGTTGCCGTTTCCTTCTCCAAGGGATCTTCCTGACTCAGGGACAGAACACTGGTCCCCCGCATCACAGCCAGACTCTTTACCATCTGAGCCACCAGGGAATCCCATAATTAACAGAATTAGAGCAGCCAGACTAATTCTGTTAAAATTTTAAGCCAGATCATTCCCATCAAAATCATCCAATGGGTACTTCATTTCTCTCAGAATAAAAGATAAATTCTTTATAAGCGTCTGTAAGGTCCTGCATGATACGACTCTCCTTTTTTGCTCCTTTTCTCTTGGCTAAAGCCTCAACATCTCCTTGTTCCTCCCTACACACGTGAGCACAGTCCTGCCTTAAGGCTTTGCAGAACCATTCTCTCTGCTACAACGCACTTACCCAGACATCTACTCCCCTAACTCCTTCCGTTCATTTCTAGAAGAAATACTCCAACCAACCTCTTTAAAGTTATAACCACTTTCCCTGCCTTCCTGCAACATATATTCCCTTTACTCAGCTCTACTTCTCCCCATAGCACTGACCACCTTCTACTACACCATGCCACATTCCTTCTATTCTCTGATTAGGGTGAGGCTTTTTGTCCACCGCTCCTCACCTTCAAGTACTGTAAGCACTTAGAACAAAACACTTAGCCTTGAACACAACTGGACTGAAGAGTGGAGGCATCCAGAGTCCAGAACACACAAGGAGGATGGCTGAAGCAGACATGAGAAGAAGCTGGGGAAGACCTAACTTGAGATGAGCAGATGAGAGAGAATGGAGTGTGAAACACAACCATAATCAAGCTGATGAAGAAACACACACATTATCTGAAGAAAATGAGCCACTCATCCCTCTGCTTCCTAATCATTAAAAATAATTTTATGTTTCTTTTTACTTCTGCTAGTATGGCTACTAGAAAAATTTTAATTGAATATGTAGCTTCTATTTCTACTGGACAGTTCTGGTCTAGAACATACAGTTAAAAATATCACCAAGAAGGGACTTCCCTGGTGGTCCAGCGATTAAGAATCCGCCTGCCAATGCAAGGGACAGAGGTTCGATCCCTGGTCAGGGAACTAAGATCTCATATGCCTAAGAGCAACTAAGCCTGTGCAACACAAATTACAGAGCCCATGCATGCCTAAGCCTGTGTACCACAGCTAAGACCTGATGCAGCCATAAATAAGTAAATATCTTAAAAAATATCACTAAGAATACAGAACAAAGAAACAGAGGCAGGAAATGAGAAAACACCAGCATCATAAGGAAATAACTCAGGAGGCCCAGCATTTGATCAGTAGGAGCTCCCCAAAAAGAGAACAGAAGAAATAGAGGAAATGGTTAAAGAAATTAAAGTTTCTTAAAAATTTAGGAGTTGTGGCAAAGTTTTAAACAGAAACAGTCCACCAAGTATTGAGCTTAATAAACAGGGGAGGACCTCAAAACCTAATCTCATCACATCTTGGTGAAAACTCAGACTACTGTGGTTACAAAGAAGGTTAAATGGATTCTAGGAAGGGGGAAAAAAGATCACATAACATAAAGACAAAAATATAGTAACAGTAACAGAAAGACCGCAAATACATAAACCTTGAAAATAATAAAAAAGATGACGTGTCTGCCAAAGCTAGGCTGCAGAATGGAAGAAAGGGGACAGCGGGATGTGCAGAAATACTGCCCTCCTCCTTCAGAGTTGGCAGGTAAGACATACTGTCTAAGGCTGCTGTTGTTTAGTCACCCAGTTGCATGCGACTCTCCGCAACCCCATGGACTGTAACCCTCCAGGCTCCTCTGTCCATTAAATTCTCCAGGCAAGAATACTGGAGTCAGTTGACATTTCCTTCTCCAGGGATCAAACCTGTGTCTTCTGCACTGGCAGGCAGATTCTTTACTGCTGAGCTACCAGCAAAGCCCTAGAGGAACTAAAAATAGTAACTACTCATAATTGGCAGGGGAAGTAAAGAAATCTTCATTTTTCATAGCAAAGATTCAATAGCTACTCTCTGTAATATGACTAATCAAAAAATAGAAATATAAACAAATTATTATGGAAGAACTCATCAAAAGTACTTAAGGTAGAAATGGTTAAAAATGTTTAAATCTGGTGATTAATCATGAGGAGAAGGCACAACAGTGCAGCAGATCACCCTCCCTAACTTGAGACCCTCCTGTACTGTTTGAGCAAAAAAAGTTTAATAAGAAAAATTAATCTGGCAGTAATAAAGTAGGAATAACTGAAAGGGATCTAGGTTAAAGATAGAAAAACTAGAAAGTCAATTCTATAGTAGCATATAAGAGAATAAATACTGGAGAAAGCTACTACCAATTAGCACATGAGAACAGTAAACACACAGGCTTTTAGAGAAAGAAAGAACAAACTGTACTTGAATAGATATCATGAACGAAGATAATTATACACTTTCCAAGCAGCAATTCTGGGAGAAATATTAGAGAGAAGAAGGAATGTACATTATGAATGACATCATAAGGGTTTAAACTGAGGCATCAGTGGGATACCCAGGTGGATGAGCTCTACAACAGGAATTCTCATTGAGCATCCACTGTTGGAATTAAGGGGGTCTGTGATCCTCTGGACCATGGAAGGGCAGACGTGTGCACAATCACACACACATATCTGTGGGTGTGTCTGTGGAGGGGACAGGACAGAAGGAGGCAGTAGTTCACCACTTCCTCCCAATTCTCAAAAAGGACCCATAACACTACCCCATTTCATTGGAAATATGGGTCTAGATCTCTACTGGATAATTAGGAGCTGTAGATTTTGAAGCCATCAGCATAAAACTACAAGACCCAACCAAACCATAATTTTTCAAAGGTTATACTGTGGGCAGAAAGAAAAAGATAGTTTAGTGTAAAACCTTACATAAGAAAACAAAGAGGTACAAAAAGGAGAGAAAAGGAGAAGGGTTAGCAAAAAGAAGAGATTCTCAAGTATCAAAAGGAAGAAAGAGAAGTAGTACATGTGTTCTAAGAGAAGACTAGTCTAAGTAAATGATGGAAGCAGCATGTCCAGTAGATCTGTGGAGGCACAGGCAGATTTCATAAGAATAAAAAGAAGTGGGTGGAGAATAAAGAAAAGGAGGGAAGATGAAATAAATATTGGAGAGAGAAGGAAATTGGTTGGTGTCATGTGGAAGGAGAAAGCAGTCTATGCGTGACTGGACAAAAAAATATAAAATTTATATGAACTTTTCAGAAGTTTAGATTTCATGCTTCAAAATGACTGAGTTCAAGTCTTCAACTAAACAAGTAAGTAATGTAAACATCTTCAATTTTCAAACTCTAAAGCATCTACTTATATACAAAGAGAAAAACTTCAAGTTCAGATGAACATTGAAAAGAGAAAGAATATACATGAGGCATGGTGTTTTAGTAACAATTACTAAAAATTCACTTAAAATACTCACTTCCAACTAAAACTGTATGCTGCAAGTTCTTGACAGCCCTGTGCAAAGCGGATGTCCCCCCTGTGACCCTGAATGAGCCAGCAGTACTAGCAGATAGATGGCTTCTGTCTCTATTCTCTACTGTCCTGGCCTCCAGCAACTGTGTCTGGGACTGCTTGCTTGCCAACTTTGTATCACCCAAAGATTATGTACTTACTATGTTCAGGGTTTTCTCCTGGTTCTTCCTAGCCTTCTAAAAATCTACTACTCTTAATATTTGGGATGTTAGTTTCCTGGCCAGGGATCAAACATGTGCCCCTTGCAGTGCAAAGACAGTCTTAACCACTGGACCACTAGGGAAGTCCTCTATGATAATTTTCTATTAACTACCTTTCTTTTCCTGTGTGTGTGAGACAGATCATTACCATTTCTGTTGGAATTATCCTAGTATGTTTAAAACTTTCAACACAGAACTGAAATGATTATGTCCTTTCAATTTTATTTCTACAGAAACTCATTTTATTCGTATCTGTCACAGCATCAATCTAAAGGGCAGACAGAGTTTCACCAAATGTGGAGGCTATTTCTGGAACTATCTGAAGATATAGACTGTCAAAAACAAAACTCTTTTGGGAGATCCTGGAACGTTCTTTAAGAACTAAGTAGTTACAAAGCAAAGTAACCAACACAGAACCACAGCAAGAGATCCCTTGACCATCCATCAGGGAAACATGGCACGTGTATTAAGATAACATAAAGAATATAAAGAATGTTTCAAATGTGAGGTCCTATTCAAAGACAACAATAAAAAATACTGGCCTGCCATGGAGCAAATGCCTTTCAACTGGAAAATTCCATCTACATGATGGCTATCAATTTCCAGAACAAAACAGGGGGGTAATCTACTAGTAACAAAAAGCAACATCAACATCTCCAAAAAGTTTTCCTTTGTTTAAGTAGGACACCTGGTTTGACTATCTCCATTTTAGTTACTGATTGTACCTGAATTTTGTAAAACTGTTTTGTTATAAAGTAGCTTATAATTTAGAGACTATTTTGCTAATTCAGGAAAAAAAAAATTCCTAAATGAAGCTGTATTATAATTTCAAATGTATTTCTACACTGCACTGAAAATAATGAAGATAGTATTATTGATTTCATTAAACCAGCAGTTTAATCGAAATCAGAATGACTATACACTTCATTACTAAGTCATATCTACTGTCCAATGTCTTATACAGTCAACACTACTTCAACCTTCCAAATTAGTCACTTGACAATTACAGATTAATTTATAACAGCTATAAAAACAAGATGTCTTGAAGACTTCTTAACAGTACACATTTAGTGATGAGACACAATCTACTTTCAATATCAGATGTTCACAGACTGGTCTTCTGCAGTAGACAGGAGCAAATAATAACTTGGGAATTTACCTTCTTTGAATTTCCAATTCTTCTTGTGATGGGCCATTCTGAACTTGGGCAGGTAGTTGTGAATTTTGTCTAGGCAATGTTGGCCCTAAAAAGAGAGAGAAACATTATAAATGAACATTATCTTTATATTGTGCTGGATAGAGGAGGTAAAATCATGAGAATAACATAAAACCGTCACATAATTACAAATGTATCTTCTTTTTGTTTAGCAAAATAAAATATAAGCTTCATATAACACACAGCAAATGAAAGACTGCAACAAAATACTGTCATTATTTCCAGAAGGCTTACTTGAAACAAATGGAAAACATCAACAATAAAGGAAAAATAAACATTTATATATGAAGAGCTTGAGTAAAACAAGTGTTCAATGAGCACCTGAAATAGGCACCTAAGCTTGACATTTTCTAAGACAATGAGACATTCTCTTTGGGGTACTTATTCATGAAGTGGAGAGGGAGAACTTAAATGAAAAATCAAAATTCAAAAACTCACCTAAATAGAACACTGGAAATGAAAAACAGGAGAGAGAAAGCATGAGAACCTTATTACTAGACTGATGCACGCTAATGCATTTATCAAACTTGCCCACTTTAAGTTGCCATTCTTATTTAATGGCCTGGCATTTCCAGCACTGGTGAAAACAAACATTTGCTAAACTTTCACATATAATTAATCTACTTATCTGAACTTTTAATGTAACAGAGATAACTGCAATAATTTTTCACTTGGGGTAAAACAAAACAAAAAACCTGCATTCAAACCAACACGATTCTGTCATGAGAAACTAATGACCATTCATTCCCATGTCATATAAAATGCAGACCCATTTTTAGCATCTCATAAAGAAGGCCACTAAACAATGGGACATTTTAATGTCACTGGATATAAAAATTGTGTCACAAAATGAGATAAATAAAATACTGGACCTAATATACAATGCTTATAGTTGTAATAGAACAATCTTGAATTTAATCCAGTAAAGAAGAGAATAAAGAAACAGTAGTTATCTTTCACTCTTGGAGAGAAATATAGGCATAATGATAATGCTATACATATTTGTGAATTCTAGTGTGCTAGCAAAGGCCCCTGGCAGACATTTTAAAGTGTTTTTATAGACCACTAGTATAAAAGACAGTTAATAAATAAATGCTTCTAAGTGCTAAAGCAAATTCTTATAAATCTGAGTTAACAGCCCAAAGTATCTATTTTATACTAGTGGAGATTTCACAAAGAGAATGATAAGGTTCATTAGAATATAATACAGTACTTGTTATATCCCAAGTGTAAAAAAATTTGATCTGAACTTACCTACTAATTTTTCCCTCATCTCTTTACATGTTTTTAATCATTTAATTTGTCCTCTGAAGACAAATTAGATGACAACTGCAATGATACTTTACTAGATTTCCTAGAAGTCTCTGCTATTTTAAGAGCCACATAAAGGAAATATAAAAATATATTAATTCCATGTCATCAGTAACAGCAACAACAAAAAATCAAAAAGCTTCTAAAATTAAAAATGCATTTAAATGTTTGCATAAATGGAAATATATAGTGTCTAGTAAACAGACTGGAATTCTCTCCTTTCTGATATCAAGATAATGATACAACAATAGACTGCCATATTAAGCCATACATTACTTGTCTCTTCTGGCCGAAAGAGGGGGACAAAGAAGGTGGGAGGGTACTTTTGAAAATATATAAACTAGTTGGAGGAACTAGTTAGCATGGGCAATTCATAAGACCATCATGGTTTAACTATTTTCAAAAATAATGTTTGGATATTTAAGTTAAAACCTCATGCGCCTCAAATAATTAATCAGGTGAATGTCAGATTTGTTTGGCATCAACCTCAAATTTGATCCTAACACATCTATACCAGGCACTGTAATTATTATTGTAACAATAATATTAATAGGTTAAATTCACCAATTAAAATCTCTCAATGTTAAGTTTCAACACAAAGAGAAAGATGTCAATATCTCAACTCAATCCTACTGATTTCATTGAAAGGTTTTTTAAATTAAACTAATGAAAGTTTCATATAACTCACAAAAAATCTGAATGTGAGAAAGGTCTCTTTTAGCAATTCGTAAAAACTAATTTGGATTTTAAGTTTACTCAGCAAACTTGTTTTAAAAGGAGCTTTAAAAAATGTGGGTAATATTTTCTGGCTAATACTGCTAATTATAAAAATAGTTCACAACAAGGAAGATCCTTTTTAAATGGGAGGAATCCAAGAACTAAAAGACATTCTTTAAAATTCTTTTCTACATGGTTCTTGGTGATAATGGGTTATCTTTCCCAAAACTTTCTTTAAAAGGGGTGGGGGGTGGGAAGAGAAAAGGAGAAGCCTCCTCCCCCAGCATTTTCTCACATCCATATTTAATCCGGTTATTTTGTTTCCTCTTTATCAATATGGTCAACTCACAATTAACAAGCACATTGAAATTTATGTGCATTTAAAAATAATATAAATGTACTGTGAGATTAAGTTAGAGTTCTAGGTAAATTATGAACTTTAGGGACACGATTACATTCTTTCTTCTTGTCCAACACTCTACGGGGTTTTACACAGTTGGTAAATTAGACCAAAGGCACCACGCAACATGAAGCAGCAGTGAAGAGTACAGGCTGTCAGCTGCCACTGTACTTTCTATAACACAACTACTGGTCACTGCACACAGGTCATATGTCTACATGAGTATCTGTGTTCTCACAGAATGCAAAAAAAAAAAAAAAAAGGTAGTTTTCTAACAAGTAGGTTAAGTAACAACATTTTAGGAGCATCACAGGATAGTCAACAGTTCTTTTGGAGGGAAAAGGGAGAAGAGACAAGTGAACCTGCTCTGTCCCTACTCTAATATCATAAAGAACAATAGCTACATGACAGTTAAGTTTTTTTCTGTTTTATTACCAGAGCCAGAGACAATAGTTGGTCTTAATGTGTCCTGGCTAGGATTCATGTAGCAAAGTATGTAAATCACTGATTCTAATAAAGAAAATGTGTCCATGTCGCTGATACAGTAACTTACAAATAATGGAAATCAGAACAGAACTTCTCTCTAAACCAGGAATGAATGGCATTTCAGTCTTGACTTTAGTACTGAGTTTTGGCTATAGCACATTTCACTTATTGTCACGTTTTAATTTTCCCATATCTTGTTTCACACTTAGCCACAGACTATTTAAAAACACAGGACTAAAAGACAAGTAAGTGTTATTATACACAATACAATCAAGTTTAAACATAGCAATGTGGTAACCATATTGTTTGTACACAGTTAAATCAATCAAAGGTAATAATGGGGGAAATTTGCTTTTTAACACATGATTTTACAGCTTAAAAAATTCACCTTTATGAAGGCCAAATCTTTTCTCTGCAACTGGGTAAATTCTATTATTCTGCAACTGGGTAAACTCTATCTATTATTCTGCATGTGAAACCCCACATATTAAGTACCAAAGTATAGAACATCAAGTAAGTTTTCAAAAAGAGCTACAGAGTCCTAATAATACAAACAGGAACAATCACACTCGCAGCTAGTCCAAAAGATGGCCTGGAAGAACCCCCAGGAGGAGGCATAAAAATAAAAAATAAAAGTTACTAATTAAACACTTAATCTGCAAGGATTAACTGAGGAATCTGAGATGGAGTGAAGCGTTTATACAGGGCTGCATGACAGGCCCACTCCTCTGTCACCTGGAACAATCATAAAATAAAACCTCAGGTGAGTAAGGAATGCATCAGAATTTTCATTTTGGGGGGCAATTTATAACACATATTTCCTTGCCTAAACCAGCAAGTATATCAACCTTAAAACAATTCTCTTTATAGGTAAAGAAACAATATTAGTAGTACTGAAGGAGCGTATCAAAAACGCTGAGTCATGGGGATAAAATAAAGATACACAGCTGACTGTTCATATAAAATTTTAGTAGTGTTTATCATTCTATCGCTCATAAAATAATCTGACCAGTTAAGGTAGACAGTAGTCAAAAAGGCATATCTGAGTCAAAGGCAGGGGGGTGCTGCGCCTGTAAGATTTAAAAGTCACTTTTTGAACTGGAGTTTTCAAAACCAAAGTTTTAGAATCAAATGAGACTAAAAGGAATTCAGATGTATGTCTGTGTGTGTGTGTAAATGTTTACATATGCAGATATATCCCAGTGTAAGGAGAAGGATATGCATATCTTGATTAACTGTAATGTGGAAAAAAGGCTAAGTGACATAACTGATTTGTCCATGCAAACAACACATATATGTGCACACATGTGTATATGAGCGTGAGAGTGAAAGAAAACACACTATAAGCCTAAATTCACTCCTAAGCCACAGATATCTAACCTACTGAATCAAGGAGGCTGTGGATCAGAAATCAACCTATCAAAGCATGAAAGAGCTCACAACCTGCCTTACAACATGTACATTTGGAAACTAATTCAAGCTAAGCAAGAGCTCCCTTCCAGTAAATCCTAATTACATTCCTGTATCATAGTAAGATGGATAAAACTTTCCCTCTAAAACTCTAATTTAAAAGACTGCTCTCAAACAAAATAGTTAAAAACAAAAACGAACAAACGAAAACCCCTCTCATTCATGTTGGTAGAAGTGAACAAGAATTAGTTCTGAGATCCTAATTTTAACTAAATCCTCGCTAGGAAGCCAACTCAAAAGCTGACCAAATCACCTACATGCACAACAAATATCACAACATAAAACAGTAGCTTGCTGTATATCCCAAATTCCACAAACCAGACCATGGCCTAAGGAAACAAAAGTTATGGAAATGCGCAAGGAGTATGTACCACAGCTTGAAAAAGTAATGTAAACATAATGTTGCTTACCACAGAAAATACATCGCAAATTAGTGCTGTCCTGGGTAGCAGTAACCTTGCTCTGGGCTGCAACAGACACCTTGGTGTTAGAAGCTTCAAAAGACAACGGGGCCATCTGAAGAACTTCACATAAACTAAAAGGTGCTTTGAAAGGTTCAAAACGTATTATACGTATGTCCTAGCTAGACCCTCATTCTGGAAACTCTGTAATTTAATACAAACGTATCCTCTGTAACATAATTTTTTCAAAAAATTTTATGTGGTTTTGTTTTTTTTTGTGGAAAAACCCTATAATAAGCCATAGATCAAATGATGCACTTACAGCTTAATTATTTCCTGAGTTACACAATCAAGAAAATGCATCAATTTGCATTTTACAATTTATCTTAAAACGTAAATGGATCTGAGATACAGGGAGTCAAACCTCTGGCCATTAGTTAATTTCATGATATTTACCCTCTTTCAGTCTTGCTCATTTAAAAGAAGTTGCAGCTGAACAAAATTTAAGGGAAATGCTTATGATTAGCTTAACATGAGCTGAACTCATTTCTCCTAGTTGAAAAAGACCAAAGCCATTTTAAACAGCCTCCAGCAATTAAAGTGTTACATATTCATTGATGTAAAGTAAGAATATTTTCATTTTTCACTTTGAAAAACATCAAAACTATTGTTTTATCAAGCCACATTTTACTTTTCCTTTTTTCTCCAATGCCTACACATGTTGAAAAAAAAACTTACTAAAAATGTGAGGCCACATCAAAAGGCCATTTAGTATTTAGGCTATCTACACTAAAATTTACTTTGAGTACTAACAAGATAAATTCTCTTTAAGTGAAAAAATTCAATGAGGAGGAGGTGATAATTCATGAAAAGGCTTTTATAAAAGCAAGATGACACTCAAAATTAGGGTGGGAAAAACAAAACTAAATTTCTTTTAGTTTTACATTAATTACATTCAAAACTTTACATCAATACTTTTCTATAAAATACTAAAGAAATTCTTTTCAGCTTGGGAAAGATTTTCTCTTCCAATCAGTATTAATCAAGAAATAGTGAACAAGTTAAAAATATAATGACTTAAGAAAGACTGCAGAAAGGCAAACAAGACAGTATTTTAGATTTCCCTTAAAACTGTATTCTTTAATACAATATATGCTAACTAAAAAAAAGTCTGCATAGAATCAGAACCAAACCAATATATATTTTAAGAATATACACCTGCAAAAGGTAATAAGTCTTAAATAATCAAGAAAATCTTTATCATTTATAGAAATTAGATTTAATACAATCCAATTAAGTTTAAACCTTGCTTTAAAGATATTAAATACAGCAGATTTTTTAAACACAAACAAGGCTAATGAATGTCACCTTTGCTAAGTACTTCCACCCACCCAATCAATTATTATTATTAAAGTAGCATGCACAATTATTTACAGTAATGACATAAAAAAAGACCACAGGCACACATATAAAATGTCTACTAGCCTAATCAGATCATGCCAAAGATGATAAACCATTTAGAAAATTTTCAGTAATTATATTTTAAGTTTAAACTAAAAAAAAAAAAAAAAATCTGTCTTACCGATGTCTGTAAATGACTACTTCTATAAAGTCTTTATTAAATAAACATGCCTAGTCTTCAGGTTTTACCTTTCAGTTCCTTTTGTTTATATTCAAAGGATTAAAAAATAAGAAAAATATTAAAAACTTACAGGAAAAACCTGAGAAATTATCTCGTCTCTGACAGCAAAGAAACTGCCACATTCCATCACCAATCATTTTGGCAAAAAGTCATCTGACATTTGTCAGAATGCAGGTGAAACATTATTACCACATAAGACACAAAACTCCCAATCTCGTGACAATTTAAACAATTATGCAATATTCTATGCAACCTGGTATCTTTAAACATCTTCTTCCTACTGACTTTTACTTCATACCATCCTGTAAAGTACTGATCTAAATTCTGATAAGCTAGATTGAGTTCTACTGCAGTTTGCATTTCCCGAAGATAATAAATTATTCATTCCATCATATGCATAAGGCTAACAGCACTTCCTGCTTAATACTGATGCAGCTGACTCTGCTCAACTGAGGGAGGAGCACAGAATATGGGAAAAGAAGGTTCAGTGTTCTGATTGAATAAATTCAGTTAGAAAAAGAAAAAAAGGGACATTTCTCTTTAAATCAGCGTATTAAAATAGGCTTAGGGCTTAGAGACAGAGAAGGCAATGGCATCCCACTCCAGTACTCTTGCCTGGAAAATCCCATGGATGGAAGAGCCTGGAAGGCTGCAGTCCATGGGGTCGCTGAGGGTCAGACACGACTGAGCGACTTCACTTTCAATTTTCACTTTCATGCACTGGAGAAGGAAATGGCAACCCACTCGAGTGTTCTTGCCTGGAGAATCCCAGGGACGGGGGAGCCTGGTGGGCTGCCGTCTATGGGGTCGCACAGAGTCGGACACGACTGAAGTGACTCAGCAGCAGGGCTTAGAGAAATAAGGATGGAGCCTAAAGGAAAACATGAACTGAGGAGGTTAAGATGTATCAAAAAAGCAAAACTTAACCTCTATGTTAGACTTCAAGAAAAGAAAAATGACCCATCTCTATTAGCTACACCGACCATGAAATAGTCTTGTCATGGTTGTTCATTTATTTCTAATAGTTTGTAAAACAGCTATCCCTCAGGCTTTCTTCACCCTTTAACATACTTTATCGTTAGATGTTTTGTACAAGCAGGGAAGTACAGAAACCTTGGGTGAGATGCTAGTAGGAGAAAATGACAAGATGTCACTTGATCAGTATTACTGTTACTCTATATAGAATTAGTATAGTTGATTCTTAGTATTCACATTTTTAACCTTAGAGGTTTCCACTGTCACAGCAATTAATCTCAAAGCAATTTGTAATGAGGATACTACCCATCTCAGCATTTTTTCTGAGGATTAAATGAGAAAATGTTTGCTTAGAGCTGGTTTTCATTTGGTTTGTGCTCTCTGGAAAGCTGGTCTGTTGAGTGAGCTCAGCACCAGCATCCAAATTAGCAGTGGCTACCACGAGGGCCCCACGTTATCATTCTCATGCCTGCAAAGAGCTACTGTCAGCAGTTGTGAGAGGGCAGGAAAGCCTGTTAAAATACAGAGACCTCTGCCAACAAAGGTCCATCTAGTCAAGGCTATGGTTTTTCCAGTGGTCATGTATGGATGTGAGAGTTGGACTATAAAGAAAGCTGACCACTGAAGAATTGATGCTTTTGAACTGTGGTGTTGGAGAAGACTCTTGAGAGTCCCTTGGACTGCAAGGAGATCCAACCAGTCTATTCTAAAGGAGATCAGTCCTCAATATTCATTGGAAGGACTGATGCTGAATCTGAGACTCCAATACTTTGGCCACCTGATGGGAAGAACTGACTCAATGGAAAAAGACCCTGATGCTGGGAAAGACTGAAGGTGGGAGGAGAAGGGGACGACAGAGGATGAGATGGCTGGATGGCATCACTGACTCAGTGGACATGAGTTCGAGTAAGCTCCCAGAGTGGTGAATGACAGGGAAGCCTGGCGTGCTGCAGTCCATGGGGTCACAAAGAGTCAGACACGACTGAGCGACTGAACTGAACTGACTGAGAGCAAATGTGCTTGTGTTTGTTCTAATACATCTAGAATAGAATGGAGGAAGACGCTGCAGTGTGGTATGGGTGCCTCTCTTCAAAAAGTAGGTATCGTGAAATATAAGCTGGGGCAGCTACTATGGAAAACAATATTGAAATTTCCCCCAAAATTAACAACAAAACTACTGTATAACCCAGAAATCCCACTTCTTGGTATATTCCCAAAGGAACTGAAGACAGGTAACTGAAGAAATAATCTGCATTCCCATGTTCAGTTCAACAACAGTCACAAAACTTGAGATACAAAACAACCTAAGTGTTCATTAACAGATGAATGGACAAAGAAGATGCACTATATTAATATATATATTAATATATACACACTGCAATATTATTCAGCCATAGGAAAAAGGAAATACTATTATTAGCAGCAATGTGGATGGATCTTGGAGGTATTATGCTAACTGCGATAAGCTGGACAAAGAAAAGACTGCATGGAATCACCTGGAGGTGGAATCTAAAAAAGCTAAATTCACAGAAACAGAAAGTAGAAGAGTGACTGCCAGGGGCTGGAGAGTGGGGTGGATTGATAATAGGCTGGTAAAAAGGTACACATTCTTAGCTATAAAATGAATAAAGACTGAAGATCTAATGTAAAACATAGTTGATAACAGTTCATAACACTGTACTGTATAACTGAACAAACAAAACCACCAATCAACCAAACAAAAAAGATAAATATGCAGTAGCTGCATTAACCAGATGGAAGAAATCCTTTCACAACTTATACATATATCAAATCATCATGATGTACACTGTAAACATCTTACAATTTTGTCAATTATACCTCAATAAAAATGGGAGGAAAAAAGTACTCTATCTGCAGGGCACTGTGCTAAACGACATGAGACTTACAAATAGTAAATTTTATTCAAAGTGTGGTATTTTTAAAGTGGTATTTTAAAACATTTTCAAAAGAATTTCAAACTGTTTTAAAGGAAAATCTTACATACCTCAGGAAATGAACCATTACATGTCCATAGTCACGAGTGAAAAAAATATCACCGCTCTCTTTTTCTAAATTACTGAGTCTTAGTCAAAGCTGTTTGTATGATTGGGTTTCCCACCCGTCTTCATTTCTTTAGTTCTCCCCTAAATTAGGGCCTCAAATGCATTTTATTTCTTACTAAGCAAGTATGAAGATGACTGCTCACAGTTGATAAATTGCTGATAACTGATTAGGCTTTGGCAACAGCATCATTCCAACACCTGTTTTGTAAGCCCTTTGGATGTGGAATGAGTGACTGCCTCCAGCTAAAGCAACTGAAGAGTCAAGCTGCAGGGTCTATATGACACTTCCAAAGGCAAGAGTAACTTGCGTCCAACATTCATTTCTCTGCTTCTTCCTCCTGAGCATAGATCTAGGCCTGTCCATCAATCATCTTACCACCTCCATCCCCCCAACCCCCACCCCCTCCCCTGTCCTTTCTTACTAAGAAATTAGTAAGAATATGCTCAGAGAAAGCAGCAAGTTCAGGCAGAATGCTTTAACAAAGATGATGAGCTCATGACTACAGCATCTGGTTAACTCTCTAATTTATTCAGGTACACAAACCAGATATCTAGGACTCTCTTCACCTCTTTTTACTATTGTGCGCTCAGTGGTGTCCTACTCTTTGTGACCCCATGGAAGGAGCCCTCCAGGTTCCTCACTCCACGGTATTATTCCACCAAGAATACTGGAGTGGGTTGCCATTTCCTCCTCCAGGGGAATCTTCCCAACCCAGGGAGTAAACCCAAGTCTCCTGTGGCTCTTGCACTGGCAGGTGGATTCTTTACTACTGAACCACCTGGGGATTCCTTTCCCTCTATCACTACTATTCAACCTATTTCCAAGTCCTATGAATACAATCTCTACATTTCTCTCTCCACACCATCTCCACTGTCATTGTTCATGTTCCATGATCTCTTATTTTGATTCAGGATCTTTTGGTTTGCAAAGTGGGGTTCATATCCGAGAATACTAATCATACCCTGGGATGGGAAAGAAAATAGTAGTACTTCTACTTCTGTTCATTTTTTCTCATTCTTTTTACATTTCTATAATTTCACATTTTATAATGTATTCAACATGTCAATACTAAACATAAACTATAAATACACATGCATTTAGGGACATAAAATACACCAGCCTAGACTATTTTACATGGGGCTTCCCTTGTGGCTTAAAAGGTAAAGACTCTGCCTGCAATGCAGGAGACTCAGGTTCGATCCTTGGGTTGGGAAGACCCCCTGGAGAAGGGAATGGCAACCCAATTCAGTATGCTTGCCTTGAGAATTCCATGGACAGAGGAGCCTGGTGGGCTACAGTTCACGGGGTTGCAAAGAGTCAGACACAGAAGCTACTAACACCATCACGATCACTAGACTATATATGCTGCTAAGTCACTTCAGTCGTGTCCGACTCTTAGCGACCCCATGGACTGCAGCCCACCAGGCTCCTCCATCCATGGGATTTTCCAGGCAAGAGTACTGGAGTGGGGTGCCATTGCCTTCTCTGAGACTATATATGTGGCATCACCTAATTAATCTGTTCATCCTGATTGTCCTACCTCTCCCCTCCTCCAGAGAAACCAGTAATGCTTAATAACTAAACCAGATCAAATCATCTCCCTTAGTAAAATGTCTTCAATAGCTTTCCAATGATCTAAAGATAAATACCCAAATCCAGTGCTTTCTCCCCATGATGTAACTGTACCCTAACTCATCCAACTCATGCTCTGTTTCACTCTGGGTACACTGGCCTTTTAAATTCTCAAATGAGCTGTATGCTCCTCCTATGTGCACATGTCTTCTGTCTGTGATCTTCTTGGTCAACCAGTATGCTCCCTTTTTGAAAATTAGAACTTTCTGCTAGTCAACACTAGGAGTTACTATTAGTCTCCAGACAACTAAGATAATTATTTCTCCCTCCTTTCCTAGGCATTCTTATTTCCTGTTTCAAGTTTTATTAATTACCTATGTTTTTAATGATTTTCCACTTCAAAAATTTGAAAGGAGATAATAAGTATAAATATAAAATTGGGTAATACTAAATTTTCTAAGAAATGTGAAGAATTTGCCTAGACTTAAAAGTTTTAGGCAACATTAATATTAGGCAAAGTGGGAGGGAGAAGAGGGAGGGGGTATATGTACAAAGGGACCCAATTCCATGGGCCAGGCTCATCTGGGGATGAGAGGCAGCATCTAATAATATGAGAACACCTCAAAACATTCTTAAGAAAATTCACACAATTTCTTTCCCTCATCCTTAAATGAAGAGGTGAAATTCTTTTAACTAAGAAAACTGTTTTCACTCTAAAAGTATAATACAGAAGTTTTCAAAGACCATGTCTATTCTTCCCTACTTTTTGAGAGAAGAGAATCAAAAAAGTATGAAGTTTAAAAAAAAAAAAAAAAAGTATGAAGTTTCTAAGTTAATGCTCTTGGATATGGGGGTAAAAGTGAAGGCAGGACAATGCTGGGCAAGAAACTGTGCCTAGGAGCAAGACAATAAACCTAAGAGATTTCACAAATGGTCCAGCATTCTTCTCTATATACAATCAATTTGACAAAGAAAACCACTACACGATTCTACTTTACACCATTTACTACATTTTAACATGTTGGGTTTTATAAAAAATATGAGGAAGCCTTTCTGCTTTGGTTATAAACCTATTTATTTTTAAAATGTTCAGAACTAATCATTACTTTCACTGTATACAATTTAACACATGAAAATAAATTGTTAAAATGAGAAACTCAGCTGTTAAAACTTAGAAAGTATGCCTAGATACATGAATATGTGCTAATGATTTACTTTTCAAACCGCCACGCATGACACATGCTACAAAATAGATAAACTGTGAGAAAGTTGTGCTAAGAAGCCAGTCACAAAAGATCACATGTTGTATGATTCCATTTATATGAAATGTACAGAACAGGCAAATATAGAGAGACAGAAAACAGGTTAGTGGTTGCCAGGAGTTGGGCGGGATGAAGGAATGGGGTGAGGTAAGGGTGTGTGCGTGCTCAGTTGCTCAGTCATGTCTGACTCTTTGTGACCCCATGGGCTATACAGGCTCTTCTGTCCACAGGATTTTCCAGGCAAGAATATGGCAGTGGGCTGGCAGGTGTATTCTTTACCACTGAACCACCTGGGGAGCGGGGGGTAAGGATGGTGATAATGCTTAATGGTGTGATCAAACTGCTCTAAAACTGATTATGGCGATAGTTGTACACTTCTATCAGTATACTAAAAATCACTGAATTGTACACTTTAAATGGGTAAACTGTATGGTATATGAAGTAAAGCTCAATAAAGCTGTTAATGGGGGAAGAAGGGAAGTGCCCTGTCATGCTTGTGTTCTTGGAATTGAAAGATCAAGTTGAAAAGTATCTCAATGCCTATTACTTTTCTATTATGGATAATATTAAAGGTGATTCCCTCTGGGTGGTAAGATTTTAGATATTTTTACTTTCTCCTTTATGCCCTTCCATACTGCTTAAACTTTATAATAAGCGCGTAACTTTTTGATCAGAAAAAAAAATCAGAGCAAAATGCTGTGCTGGAAATTTGAGCTCTTTGCCAAGAGCAGTTGCCATCAGTGGAGCTCTAACTGGCTCTAGGTTCTGACGTGAGAACTGGATGTACACAATGAGGGAAGTGACTTGATTTACAATACCAGTGTGACCTCAGGTGTCTGGAAGGACTGCAGAGCCAGCACTTGGGTATCCTTCCCAAACACTTGAGCTGGCCTGGGAAGATTCCTCTGCCATCAGCTTGTCCTTCAGGAGGAATAAACAGTCAAAGGCATTTGTTAGGCCATGACTCTGAATACATACCCATTCAGGAAGGTTCATACAAAACCAGGCCTGTCCTAGTTAAGCCAAAACAGTTATCTGCTCTCTGGGAACCCTACTGCCCTTCCCTTCTCATTTTCTCTGCACAATAATTCATGACACTTCATCGGTGAAATCAAGAAGCAACTTCTATCTAAAACAACTCAGGAAAGCTGACGCTTAAATGACAAAGATGTCCACATTTACTTTTTGAAACTCAAAATTAAGTAAAATTTTATTGAAAGAGTAATTTTGTTCAATATATAATAAACTGGGTTTGTTAACCTGACATGGGGTTTATGAAATAGAATTAAATATAAAAGTTATTGGTGTGGGCTGTCAGTAAGGACATAAAAACTTATTCTACAAACTAAACATCATTAACTTCAGTCTCTGAAATGTAATTATATTCATAACAATATGTATCTAGACCATACCAACAGGAACGCCCAGTGTTAATTCAGAGGCACCGCACCAACGTGTACATGCTCTCTGCTGAATACAAACATGGGCAACCCAACAGTACACACTAGCACCTACACACTGATCAAAGTATGTCCAAAATTAAGCTGTGACTCTGAAACTAGTACAATATTGTGAATCAATTACACTTCAACTGGAAAAACACTAAACTGTAAAAGTTGTGAACAGGTTTGGCTGCGACTGTGTGTTGTAACTGGTCTCCCAAGAGCAGAAGCGGTTCCTGCTGTTTGAGTCTTTGCATCAGTGGACAACGAGACAGATTCTATTCTATCAAAGCTTCTCCCTATCTCTTACATCCATAGTTAAATACGAAAAAGTCCGACAAAAAGGTATCAGAACTTTCAACTGTCTAACATCCAGCAAATGCTTCTCCAACCTATGGGCAACAAATAATGATTACAATCCAAGAAGACAAGTAAAGTAATTGTATACAAATAACTATCCTCATGCAGGAAAATTATCACAAAAATAACTGTAAACAATCATGGATGACATCCTCAGTTTGCTGCAACCCCATTAATTAAACTTCAAGTTTATTGTTAAAGTAAGCCCAAAGAACTGAAGTCACCAGTTAGACCTGTTATCAGACACATTAATAAGAGGTCCAACTGACAAAGAAGCAGAGAAAATAAGAATGAGAGAGAATACAGTATCTGTCTGACAACAAACTTCAGGCTAAAATAACTTTCTATAATTATGAAACACAGATTCATCAGAAAAATCTTGTCTGTTTTAGTTATTTAATCAATTCTACAACATAAGACTGAAGCTGTGCTTAAGAAAAACACAGTATTAGACTCGAGTTACAGTCAAGACAAATCAGCTTTCCCAAAAAGCTAATGATCAGGAACTTAAAAGTCACAGAAATAAATATTTTATAATTCTTTTATTATAAATAAAAGATAATAATTCATATGTTATAACTTAATAGTCACCAAGTCATCTTGCATACGTGCTTAACCCTCTCAGGTAACCCTGGCTGAGGAAGGTTGGGCATATAAACCAGACGCCTGACTCAGTAGTTCTCAACGTTTTCAACAGCTAGAAACCCTTTTATTATTTTAGCTAACCCCCTTGGACTCGATACTTACAGTGAGCTTGTCCAAAGGAACTGTATTTATCATTAATTTTTGTTCTTTCTTAACTAAGCAAAGATACATAATTGGTTGACCTCAGTTCAGGTACTGGGACTATTTAATGTTGCTTATCAGCATCGTGGCACAATCACAAGATCCAGAAATTCTTCAAAGTGTCAACAACAGCTAATGAGGACTTCTGATTGGTTTCAGATAAGCATCCCTACAAAGAGCTGACAAATTTTAGTCCCCAACAAAGAAGTTTAATATCTAACTTAGGAGGTATAATCCTATCACTGGAATGTATGATGTACATTGTTTATTTAGCTTTCCAAAACACTGAAAATTATCTCAAAAGTGTATCAGTTGTTTTGTATTAGTTCTGTAACAAGTTGAAAACCATTGTTCTAACTCAAACAGAATTATCTCCCAAAGAAAAGGACATTCATACATAACATGGATGAAAACTGTTAATAAATTACTAAACTATGGGCTTAACATATTTGCTCTCTAAAAGCTATTTAAAGACAAATCTGTGTCCATGTACCATTCTTTCTAAAACTTGGACTCCGGTTCACAGTAAAAATTCAAACTCATGCTGAACAGCATTTTCATTTTTTACCTCTTTCTCCCAAACTAATGACTTTTTTCATAAGTAGAAATTACTTTAGGTACCACACTATCATCAAACAGATATGATACTCTCCCAGAGATTTCTATTGCTTTCATGTGAAAATCTGCAGCCAGAATTCTTTTGTAAAAGGAAAAGTTGTGTAAGGGGAGGAAGTACTCATACAATAATGATTTCCTATTTAAACTCACCTGATTCCATCACTGTGATCCCTCTCCTACTCAAATTTTCTCCTCTACTCCTACTATTTCTGCCTTTACTCAGCAACTTAAGGCTTGTCTCAGTTTCCAGAAGCTCCCTTTTCAAACCATTGCTGGGCTTCTGAAGTACAGCTTTGTTTCCATCATTCCATTTGCTCAAAAACGTACACTCAATCTCTATCACCCACAGCTCTCAAAGGCCCTTCTTGGTCAGACCTATCTTTCTGACTTTATTCCCTATTAGGGCAATCAAATAACTCCTGTTCTACAAACAAGCTCGTTTTCCCACTTTTGTACTCCTACACCACTTCCTGGGCCAGATGGATGTGCCTTTCTCTCTTATGTCCCTCTTTTATCTTTCAATATCAGTTCAAAAATCCATCTCATTGTTAACACTTTCCTCAATTGTTCCAGTGGAACAATTCCCCTCCTCATACTCAAAGGATTTTATCTGTACTTCACAGACAACTCTCTTTTGGATCAAGATTGTTTCTTATCTCTCCTGCAAGAGTAGAAGAATCCTTGAGGGCAAGATTTGAGTCTAATTTCCCCCTGCCGTGTATGTATCAAATGATGGATAATTGATTTTCTATGGGGAAACATAATATGGTATATGTTTACCAGGCAGTAAAGACAAAGAGGTTGGGGAAAACTTCAAAGTCCGTCTACTACTTTTATTCCTCTAAGAAAATTAATCCACACAGAATTTTCTGTGTATTTTTTTAATATTAGCATTTAAAAATAACATACTATAGTTTAAAAATACTAATCTCTTTACCTCAATTAATCCCTAGGATACAGTAACACAGGTATTCTCATGATCCTTTTATAAGGATCCCTTTATATGTTTCCTCATTGAAGGGAACAGCTTTACAGAAAGCAACCTGCCACCAGGGGAGGAGTCAAAATTGGAGTCTTTCACCTCCAACTCTAAGTTCTTTCCACTAAATCAAAAATGAAAGACCATAAAATTTTACTCCCCCCAAAAAAAACATAAAACAAAAAGTAAATGAAAGTTTTTCCCTTTCCGATTTTCTCACCTTAAACGGACATCCCTCAAAAGCCTTTTAAAATATGCTTTGAAGATCTTAGCTGAAATGCAGAGAAATGTAATACAAAGAAGTCTCCTGAAGGTCAGTAAACTCCAATCCCAGTTGAGCCTCCCTTTCTAGGTATATATGACTTTAGCAAAGTCCCACCTCTCTGTGTCAGTCTTCTTAATTAGAAACTGGGGGTGACAGAACTCGTAACCTCATGTTTTTATAGAGATTGTGAGTTTATAAATGTGGAAGGGTGTGAAGAGGTAAGTTAGAGAAAGAAGCACCCAGAAAAAGGCTGTCCCACCCACGCAACCTGCAAACCTCTTACTCATTTAATCCTGATGAGCAGCTACAGTTCTATGTTTCACAATGTTGCTTCTCTGATAAGACCGTTGATTAAGGAAAGTTAGAAGTGCAAAGTACTATATCCAAGATCACCTTTAGAATTCATTTTCCCTGACTGCCCAAAACGACACAATCTGGTAATTGTCTTAGAACAGCATCCTCTTCTTCCTGACCTATCCATTACATCTCAGACACAGTGAAAAAAAGGTGAATGCTAAAACTAAATCGGGGTACAAATGGCCATTTATGCCACTGTCTTGCTGTGGGCTCTTGGGCCAGTCCAGAGACCTTTTGTAAGCCCCAACCTTATGTCTGCTGCTGCTGCTAAGTCGCTTCAGTCGTGTCCGACTCTGTGCAACCCCCATAAGGGGGCAGCCCACCAGGCTCCCCCATCCCTGGGATTCTCCAGGCAAGAACACTGGAGTGGGTTGCCATTTCCTTCTCCAATGCATGAAAGTGAAAAGTGAAAGTGAAGTTGCTCAGTCGTGTCCAACTCTGAGCAACCCCATGGACTGCAGCCTTCCAGGCTCCTCCATCCATGGGATCCTCCAGGCAAGAGTGCTGGAGTGGGGTGACATTGCCTTCTCCGAACCTTATGTCTAAAACAAGCTTAATACCAGCAACTCTGTAGTGTTATACAGATTATCGGTAATAAACGTGCCCAATTAGGACCTGCCACAAAGCTGGTGCCTAAAAACAGATTATTATTTCTGCCTCAGAACTGCTTTAAGGACTAAAATAGGACGTAAGTAGAAGGCCTAAAACAATGCCTTCACAGGCAAGGTTGGCACTAAAAGTCTGTCACCTCCTCTCCACTCTGCTCCTTTCCCTTCTCATATTGTCATTTCAGGCCTCATCACTCTCACTGGTATTATCACAACAGCATCTGAAACTCATCTCCATGCCTACAAACACATGCTTACCAATCCATAATTTTCGTCCTAAAGTATTTATTCAGCACCCTTCAGAGACCACATCACTGACCAGTATCCTGAACGGCACACCGCCCAGCAGAACACAAGGCCCTTGCCAGTCTCATCTCTTGCGACTTCCCTCCCAGATAGATAGAAACCCTCTGGCCCAAGCCCACCACATCGCTTGTTTGTTTCCCAACTGTGCCAGGCTCTCATGCCTCCAAGCCTGTCCAGAATGTTCTTCTATCATCTACTTATTCTTCAAAAGATAGCTCAAACATCGTCTTCTCTTCAAAACTTCCCTTTACCCTAGAATTTTCTTCTGCGTACTTCATTCACATGTCACAAACCATACTCTTTTTTGCTGTGAAATCCTAGAAGGCAGAGCATAGGCCGTATCATGTTAGCATCACTTCCAGTATCCAGCACAGGACCTATGCTCAAAACATGTTTGATGGTTTTTGTGACATAACCTTAATATTGGTCCCATTAATACTGGCATTCTAGATGTCTTGAAAAATAAAAGTGCCACTATAAACATAAAAAGTATTTCTAGAAACTTTTTGAGATATTTTAAATCCAGTTAATTCTGAAACATATGTCAAAAAGATTTTTAAAATGCTGAGATAAAACTTATACAAATGTACATATGAAAGGTTTATCAGACCAAATTATCAATTAAAAAAATGAATGGAATCTCAGTTTTCATAAATATTTAACTATAAGCTCTAAGGAAAATTCCCAACAGGAGGTTATCTTTGACTATATTCTTGCTTTCAATAGATAAAAAAATAAAATCCAGCAAAAGCAGTCTTAGACAATGGTAAAATATTTTAAGGTTTTCCTCTTAGAATGGTAGGCTTAATTTTGGTTCAGCAGAATGAAAGGAGAATAATCTTACTTAAAACCAATATGATTTTCCTTTTTTACAAATGGATTTTAAGAATTATCTCTTCAAATGACTTAAACCTTTTTCAAAAGGAAATAAGACTGTGGAAGTTTACATCTACTGATCACGAAAAAGGCTGACTTTATATTTTATACAGTCCATGACTATTATCTGCAAAACTGCTAAAAATGTACTCGGTAAATAATACAGAAATAAAAAATACCAGGCTGGATAACACATTTTGAATGTACTTAATTGAGTTCATTTCTATTAGGCAAAGGAAACTGATAACTAGCTTTTGGTATAAAAGCATTAAATTCGACTCTTTTTCAAAACTGTTAGAACATGTGACTTGTTTCTTAAATTCTAAATATAACTCACCATATTTAGCACCTTCTGTACTTTCCAGTATATTAGATAATTGCACACTAAGTTAAAAACAAAATAAAGGAAAACATTCCTGCTACCCACCCCTTTCATAAAAGAAATGGAAATATTAAACATCCACACAGGTCAGCATGACTATCTATAGAAAAGGCCGTTTTTCCCCTTAATTTGGATATTTTGTTTGAGGATTTAGAGACGTGAAGGGGCAAAGAAAAGAGGAAGGCAGAATTGTGTGAATTTTTTTTTTTAATTTTGGCAGAAAAGATGAGTTAGTAATTTCCAAATCCTGCTCGAGGGAACCACATGGGTGTCCCCAGGTCAGAGGCTTCCAACTCCCACATTAATCAGAGAATCTCTGCAGATTTCTTTTTTCGTTTGGGAGGGCGGGGCGGCGGGGATGGAGGGCTTGATCTGTTTATGCACTAAGCACCTGAAAAAGATTTTTTTTGTACAAAGGTGACCATAACTTTAAAAAGTCTAAACACCACTAAAAAGGACTAGTGAATATTCAATGAATAATACATTAAATCTAATAAACAGAAAATCCAGAAGCATTCAATATGGAAAACTGGTTTAAAAAGTGGAAAGACACCAAGTAAAAATAGACTAATAGCTACAGGTACTTTACCTTTATGAATAAGTTTGTTTCTTTTGTTTCTGATCAGAGATTTACAGGGTATATTGTTTACTTAAGGAGGGGACATGCAAGTTACCTGTTCCCAACTTGGTTTTGGCAGGCACGGAATAGACAGTTTTAGCAAGTAACTGGCTATGAATCCAAAGCAAACAGCTGTGGAAGGGGACGATGTGTTCAAGATGAGAGGTGACATTATTGGGTATGTTTGTTTATGTGGATAGCAGGGACTCACAAAATTAACACTGGGGGTGGAGTTCTTACCGATTCTACTGACATCTACAGAAAAGTTTATATCCCTTCCTGAGGACACTTCGGAGTCACAGCATCTAAATCCCCTTATGCCTCCAGTGAAACTCACTCAGTCGTGTCTGACTCTCTGCAACCCCATGGACTATACATACAGTCCATGGAATTTTCCAGGCCAGAATACTGGAGTGGGTCACCTTTCCCTTCTCCAGGGGATCTTCCCAACCCAGGGATCGAACCCAGGTCTCCCACATTGCAGGCAGATTCTTTACCAGCTGAGCCACCAGGGAAGCACCTTATGCCTCCAATCCCAAGCCAATTATTGCTATCAAAAATTGGAGACAGTGTTTAACTATACTAATGTACGAAAACAGTCATTTTCTAAGTAAGTCAGACTATGAAGAACATTTCATGTGCTTTGCCTTCTCTGATGAAAAAGCCACAGAACCAAAAGCTTCTTTGCCAATGACTGGGGGCCATGATGCAAGGAGATGGCTAGGATGGATCAACTTCTTCCACCACCCTCTCTCCTGCCTCAGCCCATGATATTCTAAGTTGAGACTGTGACAGAGAATAAGCTTCAAACTTATCTAAGAGGAATCTATTCAATTTTTCTGCTTTAACAAAATGCTTGCATAGCTAATGAGATGATGGGCGATCTTCCCATTTACTAAACTTCCTATAATGTGGAAATGTCTATTACAACAATGTAATTGAGTCTCTCCACATTAAGACTCATTAATTTCAAAAGATCAAGATCAAAAGAAAAAATCTTTAATTAGCATCTGCATTTTGAAAACAAACTATATGACTATACACGGATAAAAACCTTTTCCAACTGGTTAAAAAAACTGATGATAAGATGATAATAATATTAACCACTTTAAATTAGTAACATTCAATTCTTAAGATTAGAGGACATGCTTTTGAAAGTTCAGAAATAAAAATAATGCTAGATTGTTCCAAACATAGAGAAGCTAAATGTTATTGTCACATATGCTCTCTAAAGTTTGGCTCTTCAATTATTAATTATATAGTTGATCTATTCAATAAAATATTAAGAACAACAATTAGAGTTGCTTCCTTATGGTAAAACTAAGTAACAGAAAAGCAATTCTATACCTACAAGAGAATGCTGATAAAATACTGATGCCTGGAAGCAAAGTACAGTGACTTAGACAATGTACATACAAGTCTGTACACACGGGCAGACTTTTCTGTGCTATTTTCTAGACTGAGTGACAGACTAGAAGAAGTTCTAGTGGTTTATTTTCTCAAAATAGATGAGAGTTATGTACAAATTATTTATAGAGACATTAATTTCCTCAAAAGAAAAACCACCTATAGGTACAATAAGGTAGTTTTAGTAAGATTCCAAAGTGTCTTCTTGCCTTGAAATTCACATCTAAAACAGACTAACACATAGGCTAGATGCTTCAATCATTTTTAGAATAGGGCAAGGTATAAATAAAATCTAAATTATATATAACAGGTTTTGAAATTCTGTACTTTCAACAAAATATTGAATTTTAATTTAACTATATAAGTCCTTCCTCATAAAATATATAAATAAACTTTATTTATGGCATGCTTATATCAATAAGATTGCTACTAAATACACAAAGGCAAGCAAGAGTAACCATACATGTTTGCTTTATTATAACCTTAATTTTCTGATTATTAAATCTATCTCCCCAAAGAGATAATCACAAATTGGCATATATTTTCCTATTTTTTAAGTCAAAATAAAAACAGTTCATCTCTGACATATATACAGTTTCAAATCCTGTGTGTTTTTAACTGAATTATTTCTGCACACCTTTCTGACCCCCATGCAGTGTCCCAGGACATGCAATTCACAGCTTATACCACCGGAGGGCACTCTGAAAATCTTTAAACAAGTTTTAGAATGGAATTTTTACCTACTAGGAAGAGGACCTAGTCTTAGACCTTGAAATTCACGGACTCAGTAGTGGCTTAAAAAACATGTGTTTGATCATAAAAAATAAGATGATGACAAATACGCATATTCAGTCCACAGCTTATGTCTGAGTCTCATGTTCTTGCAATGAAAGTTGAGGTTCTAGATCAGAATAAACAAATAACTTCACATGAGAACACTAAAAAATTACTAACTACTAACCAGTCTCATAAGATTATCCTTCTAGAGTAAATGTTCATCATCAACAAACAAAAGCTCACATCTTTTTGTAGAAAACGAAATTCAAGAATCACTTCAAATATTAATACATATATGTATCATTTAAAAGTTGGTCAGAAAAGACTTGGTTTAATATATACACAGCACTTCAGTTCAAGGAAACAGGTAACCCGTGGACACCCTACCTGTTTCCTGTGAATTCAACACTTCTAAGGCATGCATCATGGCACTTGCGAAGACATTGGCATCTTCTTTGCTGCCAAAGTTGAGACCATACACCTGTCTAGCGTCCCGCCATTGGTGGAAGGTCTGTGTAGCTTGATTGTACTTCAATCCTTTAGGAATGGCACAATTTATCACAACCTAAAAGACAGTAATTCTTTATAAAGTTAAGCTAATAATTGGCAAAATTAGCAAAGTCAACATCCTGCCTGGACATGCTCATTCAAACTGCTCCTGACCAACCTCGGCAAAAAAAGCAAAAATGGTTAAAACCAGTATCTGGAGTAAAATCAGTCTGCAGAAGTTAACAGCCTGATAGATATGAGGCTGTCTGATAGTTACAAGTCTCTGGCCTTAAAAGAGTAAATCAGCAAAACAAAAGAAAATCTATATTCCTCATTAAATATATTTGAACATGTTTACTCAAGTTTTATAAATTCAGAAAGCATATAAAACATAAGCATGTATCTTAGTGATTGCTCCTAGGTAGCCAAACCCTGATCAAAAAATAGGACATTAACATCAGAAACCCCCTTCCAAAGGTATCAGCCACACTTCTAACATCAACAAATAGTTTTGCAGATTTTGAGGTTTTATGTAAAAGGAGTTACACAATATGTACTGTAATTTGCCCTCCTCTCAAAATTATTTATGAGAAGCATCTATTCATTGTATGTAATTGTGGTTTACTGCACACATTTCTGTTGGGCATATATACCTAGAAGTGGAATTGTCACAAGCCATACATATGCTCAATTTCAGCAGAAAACTCCACGTAGCTTTCCAAATTAGTCCCATCAATGTTCACTTGCACAGCAGTATATAATGGCTTGCACAACCACACATACAGTGGCATTGTTATAACTGGTATCGTCAGTCTCAAGTTCAGTGATTCTGCTGGGTATAAATACTACATCATTGAGGTTCTAGGAAGCATTTCCCTGATTACTATTGAGATGCAGCACTTTTTTGTATTTTAATGGCTATCTGGAGATCTTCTTAAATTAAATCCCTTCTCATTTTTTAAGTGAGTTGCCCATCTTTTTTTAACTGATCTATTAAGAGTCCTTTACATATTCTGGATGATCCCACTGTTGGTTCTATGTTACAAATATCTACTCCCATTCTGTGACTTGCCTTTTCAGTCTCTTAATGGTGTCTTTTGATAAACAGAAGTTCTTAACTTTTATTCAGTCCAAATAGAAAATCTTTTCCTTTATAGAGTCAATGCTTTTTGAAATCCATTTAACAAATGCTTCTCATGTGTGATAAAAGTGATAAAAATATTAGTCCATGTTGATTTATGGAAGCTTTACTGTATTAACTTTCATATTTAATCTCCAATTCAACTGGAATTGATTTATGCCTATGATATGAAACAAAGTTCAGCTTTCTTTTTTGTTTCAATATGGCTGTCCAACTGATCCGGCAGTACCTTCTGGCCTGCTGCAGCTTTACCTTTTTCATAAACCAAGCATCTAAATGGCTCTATTTTGTCCTGCTGGTCAGTACGCCGATCTCTGAGCCAACATCACAGTGACTTAATTATTATAACTTTACAGGAGGTCTGGAGAGCCACTACTGTGTCTTCCTACTTTGCAGCTGCTCAATACTGCTTTGGCTGTTCTCAGTCCTTTGTGTGCAGCTACAACTTTATACTTACTGTCAATTTCATATTATTTATCCAATTCACCAGTCTCTGTTTTTAACTGTAGTGTTTAATCCATTTACACTTACTGCAAGTTATACATAAATCTGGGCCTAAATCTATCATACCTTCCTTTAGAGTTCTTTACTATTGTCCTGTTAGCCTGCTAGTTACACAGTGTTTCACTGTTGTTTCAGTGGTTGCCCCAGCAGCAGCAGCAGCAGTATGCTAAGTCACTTCAGTCGTGTCCGATTCCGTGTGACCCCACAGACGGCAGCCCACCAGGCTCCCCCGTCCCTGGGATTCTCCAGGCAAGAACACTGGAGTGGGTTGCCATTTCCTTCTCCAGTGCATGAAAGTGAAAAGTAAAAGTGAAGTCACTCAGTCGTGTCTGATTCTTGGTGACCACGTGGACTGCAGACTACCAGGCTCCTCTGTCCATGGGATTTTCCAGGCAAGAGTACTGGAGTGGGGTGCCATTGTCTTCTCCAAAGATTTACCCAATATTTACCCTTTTTTTGTTGTTTTTTATTCCTCTGTCCTCTCCAAGCTTCTGTTGGGACCATTTCTGATCCTGATGAACACCCTTTACAATTTCATTCAAAGCAGATCGCCTGATAATGAATTCTCCGTTTTGGTTTCTCAAGATAATATCTTTATTTCACCTTCATTATTGAAGACTATTAGGTATGGGATTGAAGTGGTCATTTCTTTTATCCTTTGCCTTCTAACTTTTACTGTTTCTACTGAGAAGTCAGCTGATAGTTTATTACTACTTTTTAAAGCTGTATTTTTC
This sequence comes from Tragelaphus eurycerus, assembly GCA_935064755.1. Lineage (NCBI taxonomy): Eukaryota > Metazoa > Chordata > Mammalia > Artiodactyla > Bovidae > Tragelaphus > Tragelaphus eurycerus. The sequence goes on from CAKXYN010000003.1 coordinate 22,938,660, forward strand.
TCATGGATCAAACCAAAGAACTCAACTTGAATTTAGTATACAGTGATTTTTATTTTATTATTATTTTTTTAATATTTATTTATTTGACTGTGCCAGGTCTTAGTCACAGCATGTGGGATCTAGTTTGCTGACCAAGGATTGAACCCAGGCCTCTCTGCATTGGGAGCTCAGAGTCTTAGCCACTGGACGACCAGGGAAGTCCCCATATACAGTGATTTTAATATAATATGTTTATATGTGGTTTTCTTTGTACTTATCCACTTATGGTTTACAGCATTTCAAAGACGATATCCTTTCACCATTTCTGAAAATTTGTGTTCATTATTCTGTCTTCGATTACTGCTGCTGCCACATTCCCTCCTCTCTTCTGAGATGCCAATAAGATAAGGGAATACCTTACACTTTTTTACTGTATTTCCTATGTCCCTTAAGCACTTTTTCATATGTCTGTAATTTTCTCTCTTCAAACATCACAGTTTCAGAATGAATATTTCCTTCTGATCTATATTCCAGTTTACTAATTTTTTTCAGTAGCTTCTAATTTGTTATAAACTCATCACTGAGTTACTAATACCAGCTATTTTATTTTTCAATTCCAACATTTCCATTTAACTCTTTTTCTACTGAAATTCTCAATTTAGTCTTTTATTTCCTTGAATACATTAAGCATAGTTATTTTAAAGTCGGTTTCTGATAATCCCATTAACTGGATTCCCAGTAGGTCACTGTTACTGTTCCTGTTACTGTTCCTCTTACCGTTCCTCTTGCTCCTCATATGCTGTTTATTTTGACTGAATGCCAGACACTGACTATGGATAAGTCTATGGAAATTCTGAGGCCTAAAATGATGCTATATTTTCCCAGGGAAGATTTACTTTTGTTTCTGGCAAGCAGCTAAGGAAACTAACAATTTCAAATTACCTCAATCCAAAAGAGACTAAATGATTAGAGGCTGGGTATCAGTTCTTCTAAAGGCCAGTCTACTTAGAGTCAAACTTCTTCCCCAGGGTATGGGGCTTCTGGGTCCCACATCACAACCTGGGTGATTATCAATACAACCTCTCCTCATTAGCAGATCTGACTTATAATTTTTGTTCTACTAGTCTGAGGAGTCTGCCAAAAGCTCTGTTCAGCTACTCAGGCTCCTCTTTCAAAACTAACATGTGCTTCTGGGTAAAAACTGGTTCCAAGCTAGGCTCACTTCTCTGATTCCTTCTTCTTTTAAGTCATGGACCCGTAATTCTTCACTGTCATGTAAACTCTCCAAATAGACTTTTTTTCTTTTAAATATTTATCCAATTATTTTGGTTCAGAGAGAGAGGCTTTATCTAAATTACCTCATCCACCAATATCCAAACATGACATTATTTTTAAAATATGATGACCACTTAAAGATAAGTGAAATAAGCTAGATATAAAGGAAAAAATACTGTATGATTCCAATTATTTGAAGTACCTAGAATAACAAAATTTGCAAAAACAACATAGAATGGAGGTTGCCAGGGATCATGGTGGAGGGAAATGGAAAATTATTGTTTAAAGGGTTCACAGTTTCAGTCTGGATGAAAAAGTCCAGAGATGAATAGTAGTGATGGTTGCAGCACGGCAGTGTGAATGTATTTAATGTCCCTGAATGAAATTAAAAGATGCTCACCACCCCTTGGAAGGAAAGTTATGACCAACCTACATAGCATATTAAATAGCAGAGACATTATTTTGCCAACAAAGGTCTGTCTAGTTAAGGCTATGGTTTTTCCAGTGGTCATATATGGATATGAGAGTTGGACTATAAAGAAAGCTGTGTGCCAAAGAACTGATACTTTTGAACTACAGTGCTGGAGAAGATTCTTGAGGCCCTTGGACTGCAAGGAGATCCAACCAGTCCATCCTAAAGGAGATCAGTCCTGGGTGTTCATTGAAAGGACTGATGTTGAAACTGAAACTTCAATACTTTGGCCACCTGATGCAAAGAGCTGACTCATCTGAAAAGACCCTGATGCTGGGAAAGATTGAGGGCAGGAGGAGAAGGGGACAACAGAGGATGAAATGGTTGGATGGCATCACCGACACAATGGACTCATGGGTGGACTCCAGGAGTTGGTGATGAACAGGGAGGCCTGGCTTGCTGCAGTTCATGGGGTCGCAAAGAGTCGGACAGAACTGAGCAACTGAACTGAACTGAACCACACACTTAAAATTTATTAAAATGGTAAATTTTATGTTGTTTTTACTACAACGTAAAAAATATAGTCACGTCTTACCATTTAATTTCTATACATATTGAGAGTGGGAGAGGGTCACAAATCCTTAGCTACTAGAAACCCAAAGCTACTAGAATTTGATACCACAAGAAAACTATGAACCAAATTTTAAGGCAATCTATATCCCACTTGACAAATAGTTTATAAGGGCAGACAAAAAAGATAGTTACGTTTACAACTCTTCATTGACAGACTATTAGAAAAAGTTGAGGAAAATATTACTAGAATTAAAATTATACTACCTATATCATTAGCTCAGTTTTTTCAATATAGAAATTTTAAACTGTGAAATTTTAATAGTTTATAGAATAATTTATAGAAAATTTAGTAATTTTAAATAAATTATTTCATTCAATTGTATCTTTCAAGAATAGACAATGCTATATAATCTTAAAAAGCTTTAAAAGTAAAGAGAGACACATACACCTTCATTTAACAATAACTGTTCACTAAGGATGCTATTGGGTATGAACTTCTTCAAAATTCTAATACAGCAGACCCAAGGAGCTTGAATCTAGATTAGTGATTTACACCCTGCATTCACCCATCCATTTTTAGCCTGATCGTAACAGATTAAACCATGCAATAAACATCTATGCCTCTTTCTGACATGGCTCATCAGCTTCTCTTGTCTGTGAAGTCATCACAACCTTTTCCCCCATCTTCTCAACAAACTGATCATTCTTTTATGCCCTAGCTACACAATGATTTATTTATCATAACTGAAACAACTAACTGTGCTTTCCTTACATGTGTAACATCCTCATTCTTTACTGCACTGTTCTTCAATGTCAGGAATTTATTACCTATATAAAACCTAAGCACAGCCCCTAGAACACAGTAAGTACTGAAGTATTGAGTAGAAAAATGGCAGCTTTTCATATATATGTATATGACTTGTACATATTCAATTTTATAAATAAACTGTGGTTAATTTTTTAATGCCTCTTAGACATTATTTAATAAATTATAATAATATGTTTCCACTTAAAATAGACTGATAACCACTAAGCAATGAAAAAAGGTACTCTGGAATGAAACCAGTTATTTATGAGATTTATTCTTAGGTATTTTATCAATGCTATTACTTTAAGTAGTATCTGTATAAAATTATATTTTCAAATTGTTTATTGCTGCTGCTGCTGCTAAGTCGCTTCAGTCATGTCCAACTCTGTGCGACCCCATAGACGGCAGCCCACCAGGCTCCCCCGTCCCTGGAATTCTCCAGGCAAGAACAATGGAGTGGGGTGCCATTGCCTTCTCTGTCTGTATAAAATTATATTTGCAAACTGTTTATTGCTAGTTATACAAAAATGCTACTGATTTTTATATAGTCATCTTATATCCAAAGACCTTGCTGAACAATTTTATTAGTTCTAATATTTTATCTGCAGATATTGGGATTTTTGTTACATAGACAACTGAATCATCAGTGAATAAGGTCAAGCTCTGTTTCTTCCTTTTTAATCCTTATAGTTTCTATTTCTTTATTTTTATATTACTAGATTACCATCTCTGCAATAGAAAATGAAAATGACTAAAGCTGAAATCCTCAAACTTATTCCTGAGTTTAATGGAAATCCTTCCAACACTGACCTGTCTTGTAGATGTCTGCTGTATGTTTACATTATTCATCCTTATCAGCTTAAGAAAACTTATTTTTATGCCAAACATGCTGAGCATGGTTCTGTATGGATTTTATCAGTGTTGTTCTTCTAGGTTTTCTCCTACCAAATTAATAGGCTACTAATGTTAAACTACCTTTACATTACTGAGATAAAGAGGAAGAAATCCTCTTTGGTTAAGAGGTGATCTTCCCCCCACCCCGCCTCCAATATACATTGTTAAATTTGGCGTGCTAGTATCTTATTGAGGACTTTCATCTCTTTATCAATGTTAATAATTGAAATGTGTTTATAGTTTTCCTCTCTGAAATGGCTCTGTGTCTTAGATATCAAAATTACACTAATACTCCTCTTTTAAGATTTCTTTTTTGACATGGATCATTTTACAGTCTTTATTAAACTTGTTACGATATTGCTTCTGTTTTATGTTTTGGTTTTTCGACCCCAAGGCATATGATATCTTGACTCCTGGACCAAGGATTGAACCTGCAGCCCCTGCAGGAAGGTAGAGTCTTAACCATTGACTGCCAAGGAAGTCCCAAAACACTCTTTTCTAGAACAGTTTACATAAAAAAGGTAATAGTTTAAAGATTTTTAATTTCATTTATAAATGCTCTGGACACTGTCCTTTTTCAAAAATATTTAGGGTAGATTATTAACTACTGATATATTTTATGACTGATAAAACAAAATATAGTCTGTTTCTACACTTTTTGCCAGTTATGATAAATCATATTTTTCTACAAAGGAGATGGTGATGGACAGGGAGGCCTGGCGTGCTGCGGTTCATGGGGTCGCAAAGAGTCGGGCACGACTGAGCGACTGATCTGATCTGATCTGATTGGTATAAAGTTGTTCATAATATTATGATTTATTTCCTTACTGTAACTACAGTGATATCTCTTTCCAACCCTAATGCTGTATTATTTGTAACTTTTGGGGGCTTTTTGATTCTGTCAATTTATTCAGGGAAGCAGTTTCTGTGTTATTAATTTCTATTATTTATTTTCTTTTATTTTTAGTATTTCCTTCTGCTTTCTTTGGGTTTGCTTATTACATGCCATTAAGATTTGTCCATCTACCTAGAGGGTATTATGCTAAATGAAGTAAGTCAGACGAAGAAAGACAAATACGCTATTGTTTCACCTATACGTGGTATGTGAAAGAAAACAAATGAACAAACGTAACAAAACAAAGAGGTTCACACATATAGAGAACAGGCAGGCAGGGGGAGGGACTGTCTAAGGACAGCTTAGACATCCCACAGATTCCTATATGTCATACCTTGTCACTTAGATCCAGGGTTTCGTTGGGTTGTTTTTTTTTTTTTTTGACTTTTGAACATTTTCTAATCTTCATAATGATTTCATCTTAGTGTCACAAATTATTTAGAAGTGTTTTTAAATTTCTAACATTTTAAGAAACACTCCATTTGTCAAAAACTGGAAGCCATAGGATAGCTAACTTCTCTTATGAATAAAAATGTCAGTATTTCATCTTTACATAGATTTCTTTCTAATTATTTGTTTTCAACTGAGGTGTAACTGAATATGTAACATATTCACTTCAAGTGTACAAAATAATGATTTGCCATTATTTTTAAATACTCATCTTCTTTTTCACCAACATTTAGATATGTTTAGGTTTGTTCATCAGGATATCAAATGACCAATTCACTGAATTTACCAAAAATTTATTTTACCGCTACTAGTTTGTAATGTGTTTAAAATGTTCAGTAACTTCTATAAAGTTCTAGTTGTCCTGTTCCCATTTTTACTTTGCAGCAGCATTTTAGGGAGTATTCAGTCAGTCTCTGGCCCAACTCACTCCTGAGACAGTCTGCTGGAGGAAAAGACAAAGAGCACAAAGAGGCAGAGAGGGTTCGTGGTACAGAGACTGGGGGAACCAGAGAAAGGCTGAGCAACAGGTGCACAGAGCAAAAGGAGAGAGGGGAGGAAGAATAAGGAAGAACAGGGTGGAGGCGGAGGCACAGGGGAGAGAAGGGAGCCTGAGAGGGCAGAGAGCAGCAGGCTAGGACAGTCAGTACTAATAGGAAAACTTGCTGCATTCAGGGAACTGCTCCTGCCAACTGATTCAGGTCTTGGAAAGTTCCTCTCCTGGGGAGCAATGTATTTGTTTTTGCCAGGTGCCGTAGGAGTTTCACTGGCCCGCAACCAGGATTGGTTAAGTCCTCGGCTAGAGATGTGTAAACGAAGCTGGAGGCTTCTATTTTTCAGAGGAACTCCTAAACTAGCTCACACTCCTCTGCCTACCTGTTACCTGTGCTGGTTAGGAAGATTGTTCTTATTCTTCTTTTTATGGTGTGCAGCCCCTTGAAAAGGTTCAGCTTTAGGCAGTTTTGAAACTTTGATACCAGTTTTCGAGGCCCAGCATCTCAAAGGGCACAACCTGTACCACACAAATACCAAATCTAAGTCCCTGGATATTACCAGTTCATAATTTCCATCCCCAAATACAGGGCTGTCACAGCATCTCACCACACACTACACCAGCCTGTCTCCCAGTGGAAATTCAGAGAACTATCTAATAAGAACTCAGCTGGAAATCTGTTACATTCCACGCCCCACCCCCCCCCCCGCCCCCCGCCCCGCATATGTTTAACACTGGCTGATTTTACCATCTTACCAGTGTCAAAAGTATTTTGTAAATCTGTTCTTTATAAAAGTCCTCACTGCTATTAGTATATACCTAATGCTAGTAAAATCCCATCTCCATTTTGCACTGTCTACTGGCTCCTGATCTGGAAAGGCCCCAGAAATCAAGTAATCAGATAATCCAGTCACCTTTCTAAGAAATCCAGAGCAGGGAATTAGCAAAAGCTTAGTTGTCATGCCAGACATGAATTACAAAAGCCTAACTATTCCAGCAACCTTAATACAATTTTTCTATCAAATATGAATTTAACTATACTTTATGAAACTACTTAAATTCTGAACTCCTTCCTATAGTCTAATACCCCAAACCTTTGGTGGGAAATGAATTCCTTAAGCACAATCTGCTACTTAAGTGATATTTCACATTTTAGTTTGTCTTAAATTTACTCTAGATTCCCAAACCTAGCTAGTTTGGAGGCCGGAGGATTTAGTGAATATCATAATTTAAAAACTCAGATTTATATTCCTGAACAATTAGTTCTAAATTGTCATCTAAATTCAAGCTTTATAAAGATGGAGAGGGTGGAAAGGCAAAGCTATACCCAGTTTTCCCCACAGAGACTCTTTTGGCTACAAAATATGACTTTATTTTACTGAATATAGCGAGTCCTTTTGTAATACTAGGTAACTTTAAGAATTAACAAATCCTTACCTGATGGTCCTGAATCTTCCTGCCCACCACTCTGAATGTGTTGTTGCCTGTATGGTGATATATATGAACTCTGCTGAACCCAGTTGAACCACCGGCTGGCACCCACTTTTTATTGGCATCATCGTAAACCATCACAGCAGCTCTTGCCTGACAGATACTCTGTTCACTGGGAAAGGGGGGAAAAAAAAAAGCAAACTTTTAAGATACTTAAATATGCTAAGTTTCCCATAAGGCCATATAAAATAGTTATCTAACAAAGCAGTCAGTCAACAATCAGTACTTTACTGGGTGCTAGAAATGATGACAGTGAATAAGGCAGAGAGGCCTTCCTGCTCTTATGAGTAGACTTTAATGGGGAAGACAGACCAAAAAATGAAGTGTAATGAGGAAGCAGAAGAAGGAGAGCAGGATCCACAAAGGAGACTGTATATTATATAAACAATATAAAAAACATTTTCTTCTATCAATAAATCTAATATATCCATTAAACTGAATAGAACTATAAGTATAAATTAATAATCATTTCACTGTGTGTGTATATATGTTTATACTATTGGTGAACTGTTTGTGATTACTCATCTTTACTGGAAAAATAACTTTTATCATCAGGCTTGCTTCAAGGTCTGCTGCTACTGCTGCTGCTAAGTCGCTTCAGTGGTGTCCGACTCTGTGCGACCCCATAGACGGCTGCCCACCAGGCTCCCCCGTCCCTGGGATTCTCCAGGCAAGAACACTGGAGTGGGTTGCCATTTCCTTCTCCAGTGCATGAAGGTGAAGAGAGAAAGTGAAGTCGCTCAGTCATGTCTGACTCTTAGCGACCTCATGGACTGCAGCCTACCAGGCTCCTCCGTCCATGGGATTTTCCAGGCAAGAGTACTGGAGTGGGGTGCCATTGCCTTCTCCATGCTTCAAGGTCTATATAACGAATTCTGCTAGGCTCCACCTGTCCCATGAGATATGGGGGGCACTAGTGATCCTTGGGTGGCACTATGACTGAGCCCCTGACTCCACTCAGATAAAGTAACACCCTATGTCTCAAATTTTTTTCACTTAAAAGTGATTTCTAAGCATTCTTTTGGATTTTCAATTCTAACCTTCACAAGTAAATATTAAGGAAAAAAAGACCAACTCCATGATAGAATGTTTAAACCTCAGCTTCCTCTCAATTATTTTGTTACCAAGTGAGAATGAGATTTTGTTGCTGTTGTTGTAGAGATGATCTTTGTTACATATTAAGCAATAATTTCATATTTCAACTATTCCAAAATACTACTGGGCAAAAAAGACTAGTTGGAATTTTACTTTATAACCATATTTTACTTCTTAAAAATCAAATACAAAAATTGAACAGAAGAAAACAGGTATGTTAACTCCATGATGACTATTAACCTAATTAAAATGACTCAATCTTCACCATTTTCATAGATCTATCTGACGCTTAAGTAATTGTTAATGGAGATGCCAAGTAGCTTACCCAACCCTACTAACTTTAAAGACAGCATCGCTCATTCCACAAATTTCAGCCTCAAAGTAAATCACGTGGGTTTTTCCCCAACATCCTGGGAAACAAAAAGTCACTTCCATCCCTCCCTTCTGGCCCATCTCTCAACAGTATCTGCTTGTGCTTTGCTAGACTTCTGTGATTTGATGACAAAAGGATCACAGGAGACTTAAGGAGGTCACAGCACTGAGCAATAAAACCACTCCAACGGTAGTGTTAAAACTGTTCATAATTGTCCACTAACGAAATCTCACCAAAACTAACTGGTAATAATATCTGTGCAGTACAAACAATGAAATAAACCCAGTGGTACCGTCCAAATTTTTATGCTGTACTGAATTTTTTTTTTTTAAATAGTTCTGGGAGTAAAAATGAGGCAATGACTAAAGCTTGAATTATTTTTAAAAGCTTGATTAAAGAGTCTTTGTCAGCACAGCAGTTGAAATCTCTTCATCACTCACAATAAAAATACTTGTTAAGAGACAAAATTTACATAACCCTTTAGAAAGAAACAAGCTAAGGCAAAGTGCCTTTTATGGCATACAATCCAAGAAATAAATTTACTAACAGTGAACAACAATTCAATAAACCCATCTGTAAATTAATATAGAACAGTATTTTCCAGTTTTCACAAAACAGTATTTTTGGACACACAATTGCCATGCCTCAAAAAAAAAAAAAAAAAAAAGGGTAAGAAAGATATATCAGAAATGTAAAACCAGGAAAGTTAAATATAATGTCCTAACTTTCTCCTCCACTTTTTCTTCCCCATTGCTCTACAATGGAATGCTGGAGACATTCCAAATATTGAAGCTCATCAGTCAGTCAGTTCAGTCGCTCAGTCGTGTCTGAGTTTTTGTGACCCCATGGACTGCAGCATGCCAGGCTTCCCTGTCCATCACCAACTCCTGAAGCTTGCTCAGACTCACATCCATCAAGTCAGTGATGCCATCCAACCATCTCATTCTGTCATCCCCTTCTCCTCCCACCTTCAATCTTCCCCAGCATCAGGGTCTTTTCAAATGAGTCAGTTCTTCCCATCAGGTGGCCAAAGTATTGGAGTTTCAGCTTGAGCATCAGTGTTTCCAATGAACAGTCAGGACTGATTTCCTTTAGGGTAGACTGGTTGGATCTCCTTGCAGTCCAAGGGATTCTCAAGAGTCTTCTCCAACATCACAGTTCAAAAGCATCAGTTCTTCAGTGCTCAGCTTTCTTTATAATCCAACTCTCACATCCATACATGACTACTGGAAAAACCATAGCTTTACCTAGATGGACCTTTGTTGGCAAAGTAATGTCTCCGCTTTTTAATATGATGTCTAGATTGCTCATAGCTTTTCTTCCAAGGAAAAAATGTCTTTTGATTTCATGGCTGCAGGCACCATCTGCAGTGATTTTGGTGCCCAAGAAAATCAAATCTCTCACTGTTTCCATTGTTTCCCCATCTATCTGCCATGAAGTGATGGGACTGGATGCCATGATCTTACTTTTCTGAATGTTGAGTTTTAAGGCAACTTCTTCATTTTCCTCTTTCACTTTCATCAAGAGGCTCTTTAGTTCTTCTTCACTTTCTGCCATAAGGGTGGTGGTGTAATCATACCCTCATAGTTAATTGAATAGCTATTCATCTCTAAATGAACATATCAAAGTAGCCAAGAAAAGCCCAAAAATGCAAACACTAGTTGATGTTTTATAATGAAGATGAAAAGACATCTTCAAAATGAGATTAAAGATACAAATCTGACACTCAACAAAACAAGAAACACATAAAGAAATCAAGATTAAATGGAACAAGATAAGACATGGGTAAGAGTTGAGATGTTATTGGAGATGTAGTCAGAGCCATTCAGGTTATGTATCAAGCTGCAAAGACACAAGTTAGCCCCAGACAGCCCTGGAGTTCTAGCAGGCATCCAGTCCTCAGAGAAGCCACATCATGCAAGGCCCAGCCAGCAAACAGAATAGCACTGTCCAGCGGGGCCTTACTGACCAAGTCAAATCTTTCCATTCCTTCCACACACCTCACTAGAGACACACATCCTACGGATAATAAAAAATACTTGGTCTTTGTCTGGTTCCTGGAACAGAACTCCTAAACCCCTTGGCATCTCCCAAGCAGTATCTTTGGTATGCTAATAAGATGACTGACTCTAGGCTTCCGGATGGGGGCTGGGTACCAGAAATAGCAAGCCATGATCAGAGGGTAGAAATTTTCAGTCCTGGTCCTTCCCCACCTCTGGGGAGGGGAAAAGTGCCAAAGACTGTTCTCACTCACCATCCGCCAATGAAATAGTCATCACGCCTCCATGGTGAAATCTCCATAAAACACTCAAAAGAGGCTCACGTGGAGGTGCTGGTTGGATGGCATGCCTGGAGAGAGCATGGAGGAAGCCCTCTATACCTTGCCCTATGCATCTCTTTCAGCAGGCCGAGTTGTGTCCTTCTGAGCTCTGGGAGTCATTCTAACAAATTACTAAGCCTGAAGGGGAGTCATGGGAACCCCTGAATTTGTAGGGAGCGGAGCCTGAGTAGGGGGGTAACCTAAGTACCTGACCAGCAGTGCCCACTAAAAACTGTTACCTGCCATCTGGTTCTACAAGAATGAAGCCACTAGCCAATGCAGTCGCTAACCTTCAGTACACCCTTGAAAAGAGTTTGCGGCGGAGGTCAGGAATGAGGCACTCTGTGCTTTGGGAAAAACTGGCACAACAGGCCTTCAGATGCGCCTCATTTCTTGCATCTTCTCATATCTAGAAAAGCACTAAAATCATTAACGGAGACATCTGCTCCTCGTGACTAGCAGCAACCTTCTCGTGACTAGCAGCAAGTCTCTGAGAAAACCTGTGCTTGATCGATCCTCCTTCACCAAAATCTCATATATACTGACCTCCCCCTTATCTCTTCAGAACAGTTCCTCAGAGCTTTCTGAGAGGCTGTTTTCTAGGCTACAGTTCTCATTTGGCCCCAGTAAAATTTAACTCACTACTGTCACACTGCATTTTTTTCAACAGCAGTGAGGTCTAAAGTGGGGCAGTCTTGTGGAAATGAGCCCTTAACCTACTAATTTCAGAGAGTCAGTGTTTGTATTCAGCTGAACTGCTGGACACTCAGCTTGTATCAAAACATAAGAGAACTCATTGTTGACCTGAGAAGAAAACCACCCAATATATCAACTCCAATTACAGATGTGCACAAAATAAGCCAGTGGTACCCAATTTTGGATTTCACAGACTCATAAACTTCAAAAACCAACTATATGAATCAATACAGAATAGGTCAACAATATTTTGGCCTACTTGACAGGCAGGAGATTTCAGAAGAGGGGAGGAAACCACCATAACTTACTAAAATGAAGATATTTTGGAACTTAAAAATCTCAAAATAAATACAATGTAACATACTGTAAGTATAATAACTAGCTTTCTATACAATTTTCTACATTGTCCACTTTTTTTTTTTTTTTCCATTTCTCCCCAGCCCAGTGAAATACTTATATTATAAGCCTGCTTTACAAGTATGACTATATGACTGGCCTGCTTAGAGGTTCTTCTGGGTAGGAATTTAGATGAGAAAGTCAATGAGTGAATTTCTGAAATTATAAAACTTTGCAAATTCAGTATGTGCAGTTTTTCAGGGAAAAGTAATTTGGAAGGAAAAGATTTAAGAATCACAGCTACTGAAGAGTCAAAAAGGCAGGAAAAAAATTAAAGAAAATTAAGACCTAAACAAGCACAGCAAAAAAGACAAAAATTTTATAATCTTTACACTTATTATTCCACAAGCCTCAAAATGAACACCTAGTCAAAGTCTTAAACACTCTGAATCAGTAAAGGAAGTATACAAAAGATTAAATTAATTAATTACTAAGCTGTACTTCTGTGACGATCAGGCACTAAAATCAGTTATCAATAAAAATTTCTTTTTATGACCAAATGCAACTTGCATATGTAATTGGTTATACTTCATCTTCCTGATGTTAATTTTGGCTTTTTAAAAAATTGATATATGGCTATAGAAGGCTAGAAACAGCTTGCTTTTTTTTTTTAAAGTATAAAAACCATGACACTACAATCAAATTTTGTGGCTTTGTCAAAATTTGTTTCTGAATGTACTCAAATTTCCTGAACAGGTATATATGATGATAGAAAAGAGTTGGCCTGATTCTATTTTTATAGGTATCCATGAATGAAATGGTTCCTGGTATTTAAGCAGACTAAGGATCCCTTGGCTCTTGTATATGCTATTTATTGAAGTTACAATAAATACTGCCAACTCTTTGAAAACAGTGACTTACTTTCAAAGTAATCATTACCTGTCAAAGCATGAATCTGCAGTGCCTAGGCACATAGAGCCACTATTTATTTAAATTCTTATTCAGTACATAATTTCATTTAACAAAAGACTACTCAAGACCTGGACCAAATACCATTCCTTCTGTTAAGTCTTTCTGGAGCCCTCAAAGTCAGAATCAACTGCTCCCTCCTCTGAATTCCCATAGTATTCATTCATTTTTCCATAAGGAGGACTCTGAAGAGGTAATATTTGAGATGGGATTTTAGTCCAAGTGCACTGGAAAGCCAGTAGAGGGCTTTAAGCAGAACATGACTTACAGTTTTAAAAGATGATTCCAGTTTCTATAAAGAGAAAGAAGGTGGCATGGAAGTCAAGAACGCAAGCATGAAGACCAGTGTGAGAAGTGTATTTATGATGAAATTTGGTCTAGATTAAAGGAGAGGGAAGGGTGTGGAATATATATGTCAGAAGCACAGGGGATAAGATTTGCTAATAGGAAAGATGAAAGAGAGCTGATCCATTGGAAAAGACCCTCATGCTGGGAAAGATTGAAGGCAGGAGGAGAAGGGGACAACAGAGGATAAGATGGTTGGATGGCATCACCAACTCGACGGACATGAGTTTGAGCAAGCTCCAGGAGTTGGTGATGGACAGGGAAGCCTGGGGTGCTGCAGTCCATGGGGTCAAGAACAGTTGGACGACGCGACTGAGCGACTGAACAGAACTGAACTGAAGATCAAAGAGAAGGGAAAGGAAGAAGACAAAGACAATAGAACGATTATGTCACATAGCATTTTACTGATATTTCCAAAGTAATGACATGCTACAAAGGATGTAGCATAGAAGTCATGACCTCAATTTATTTTTACATACATATAAAAATGTCTTCATCATCTTTGAAAAAGGAGAATGTCATTCAAATGACAGAGCCTAATTTGCAGTAAGTTATCAAGGTCTGTATTATGACCTCTATTATACTACCAACCACTTAGAGAATCTATCCTAAGAGAACTGGCATCTTGTCTGTTATTATACTGAGTCATTCTGCGAATCAAGATGTCAGTTCTTCCGAAGATAAAACATTAAGAAAGAAACTACACAAAAAAGTTGGAAATTTTTAAAGACAGTATTTCCATCTTATTCTCTGATGTCAATTTTTTTACTCAAGCTTGCAATTTTATAACATTTCAAGCATTCAGTTCATTTTAGTCGCTCAGTTGTGTCTGACTCTTGGTGACCCCATGAACCGCAGCACGCCAGGCCTCCATGTCCATCACCAACTCCCGGAGGTCACTCAGACTCACATTCATCAAGTCAGTGATGCCATCCAGCAATCTCATCCTCTGTCATCCCCTTCTCCTCCTGCCCCCAATCCCTCCCAGCATCAGAGTCTTTTCCAATGAGTCAACTCTTTGCATGAGGTGGCCAAAGTCCTGGAGTTTCAGCTTTAGCATCATTCCTTCCAAAGAAATCCCAGGGCTGATCTCCTTCAGAATGGTCTGGTTGGATCTCCTGGCAGTCCAAAGGACTCTCAAGAGTCTTCTCCAACACCACATCTCAAAAGCATCAATTCTTCAGTGCTCAGCCTTCTTCACAGTCCAGACTCTCACATCCATACATGACCACAGGAAAGACCATAGCCTTGACTAGATGGACCTTTGCTGGCAAAGTAATGTCTCTGCTTTTGTATATGCTATCTAGGTTGGTCATAACTTTCCTTCCAAGGGGTAAGCGTCTTTTAGTTTCATGGTTGCAGTCACCATCTGCAGTGATTTTGGAGCCCAGAAAAATAAAGTCTGACACTGTTTCCACTGTTTCTCCATCTATTTCCCATGTAGTGATGGGACCAGATGCCATGATCTTTGTTTTCTGAATGTTGAGCTTTAAGCCAACCTTTTCACTCTCCACTTTCACTTTCATCAAGAGGCTTTTTAGTTCCTCTTCACTTTCTGCCATAAGGGTGGTATCATCTGCATATCTGAGGTTATTGAGATTTCTCCCAGCAATCTTGATTCCAACTTCTGTTTCTTCCAGTCCAGCGTTTCTCATGATGTACTCTGCATATAAGTTAAATAAGCAGAGTGACAATATACAGCCTTGACGTACTCCTTTTCCTATTTGGAACCAGTCTGTTGTTCCATGTCCAGTTCTAACTGTTGCTTCCTGACCTGCATACAGATTTCTCAAGAGGCAGATCAGGTGGTCTGGTATTCCCATCTCTTTCAGAATTTTTCACAGTTTATTGTGATCTACACAAAGTTAAACGTAATGTTAAGATTTCAATTCAAGTTCACAATTATTTTTCATATCTACATTCCATGGCCTCCTAGAGTTTCAGAAGACTATGTACTGAAATCAGGAATAAAAAACATGTATTTCCTTCAAATAGGAAAGTAAACAATAAATAGCATGCCCTGTATTGTGTTAAGCATGAGAGGAGTCACACACAGAAAGACTTTTCCTCAGTTCACCACTCTGGACTCTAGCTATCTTGCAAACCTGGAGGTCACGCCAGAACCGTCCCTGCCCTTGACCTTGCCAGGTGCTCTGTCACTGAGGCCTGTCAATTCTACTTCCTGAATTCAGTAGTTCCCTTTGCTCACAGTGCTCACAAGCTTTAATCCGGGCCCTCCCTAGCTTCTCATCTGGATTATTTCGGATACCTCCTAACTGGTATCCTTGACTGCAATTTTACCCTTTCCTCCGAATGCTTCCAGCGGGAAAATTTTTCTAAATCAGATCTCAAGACATCACTCTTCTACTTGCTGCTGCTGCTAAGTCGCTTCAGTCGTGTCCGACTCTGTGCGATCCCATAGACGGCAGCCCACTAGGCTCCCCTGTGCCTAGGATTCTTTCATGCATTTCTCCAATGCATGAAAGTGAAAAGTGAAAGAAAGTGAAGTCGCTCAGTCAAGTCTGACTCTTAGCGACCCCATCATGGACTGCAGCCTACCAGGCTCCTCCACCCATGGGATTTTCTAGGCAAGAGTACTGGAGTGGGGTGCCATTGCCTTCTCCAACTCTTTTGCTTTATTAAGACACTCCAAAGACTCATTTCAGGATAAACTGTGGCTTCAGGGGTCTAGCGTGATCTGGCTTCTTTCTCAACATTTATACTTTCTTTCAAACGCTGACAGCATGATATATGTGTCAGAGTATAATGTAAATGTTCTTGGATCCTGCTGCTGGGGGCACACAGTGTTCGCTACGGCAGTAACAATTACACCATACCTGTCCACATGTCCACGCCTTTGCACATGCCCTGTACCTAAACTACCTGCTACATAACATTTTCTCCTCCCAAACACCTCCTCCCTAATACTGACTGTTCTCCAAGATTCAGACACAGTTATACACAAGTATCATATGCTCCTGAAAGTTTTTCCTCTCCTGCTCAATACAGGGCCTCCTTTTCTGTGCTCTCCCAATGGCACCCCACCCCAGTACTTTTGCCTGGAGAATCCCATGGACGGAGGATCCTGGTGGGCTCCAGTCCATGGGGTCGCTAAGAGTCGGACACGACTGAGCGACTTCACTTTCACTTTTCACTTTCATGCACTGGAGAAGGAAATGGCAACCCGCTCCAGTATTCTTGCCTGGAGAATCCCAGGGACGGGGGAGCCTGGTGGGCTTCCGTCTATGGGGTCGCACAGAGTCGGGCACGACTGCAGCGACTTAGCAGCAGCAGCAATACACTATGCGTATCAACTCTACAACATCATATTAAACCCCTGAAGGGTTGGCATTATATCTTTTTATCTCTCCAAAGTAAGATTTGTTGAAGTAATGAGTTGGTAAGTAGTGAGCAATATTAATTGTATAAGGTAAACATCTATAAGCTTTGAGTAAAAGCCCCAAAACATGTCAGTGAAAGCTCTTTTCTGACTTCGAGTGCCCAAATGGACAATCTCAGACCCTCTCCTTTCCATCTGTAATACATACCGTAAGCACTCAAGACACTGAGCTCTAATCCCCCTGCACTCTTCTGCTCCCAGCAGTTAGGCTGTGTACTTAGCAAGAGTCAGCTGTGTTTGTGACCAAATGTACTCATACCAATTATACTGTAATTATGCAATTTAAATATTCTATAAATGGACACAATGTGAATATATAGAAATTCTATGAAAATTAAGTTCCTATCAAGATGAGTCACTAAAAAATTGTGAGATAAACACAAAAGACAAGGCAGAATGCTATATTCAGAACACTGCATATATCTTAAGTTCTCTCTCCACTTTAAAGAAACTGAAGCTGAAATTTTGAAGATAAAACAGAGGCATGCTTTAGCAAAGAAAAATAATGTAGACTTCTCATCACCAGGCTAACACTAAAAGTTTTACAAAAACAAAGGTCACCGGTGGCCCTGGTCCCTACAGGTCCTCGGGAACAGTCAGCCAGGCACTGCTACACCTCTCAGCTAGGCTAAGGTCTGCGGCCCTAGCCCCTTTCCCCTTAAGAATAAGGGTGTAAAGTCTCTAGGTGGGGATGAGACAGGCTGGGACCTGGGATCCTTCTCTTGCACCTGGACAAACCTCTCCTCTAGCAACAAAATGCAGGGGAACTATAAGGGACTAAAAATAACTGCATGCATATGCAGTCTGTACAAATTCTGGACAAAAGATACAAAGAGGCCAAAAAACCCAACTGCCTCTTTTGAAGAGCCTGGAGCAAAAGCAGGGTACTGAGCATGCCCCCACACGCAATACTACCAGAGTGGGCAGAACACTGGGCCACCCCTCTGGCTCGAACCCCACACACCCCTACCCTCAACTCATATAAGGAACAAGCTCACCCCCAACTCAACAAGCAAGTGAGCAAGCAGGGAAACTTCTTATTTGTCCTCACTCCCCTACTATAATATGGGCCCCAATAAAGCCTTGCTTGGAAAAAAACAAAACAAAGGTCACAGAATTAACACATACATTATAAAGGAGATTAAACGTTCAAAGGCACATATCATTTTTAAGGATACCAAACTTGAGGTCAATTAACCAATCAGTACAGATCACAATACAAGGGCTTCTTACGATAGGGTACATTTATGAAATACTAACTAGCTTTTCTCCTTTCATATTCCATTCATAAATAAAACACTTGCTAAGAATGGGGGGATGCTACTTGCTAATAACAATTAGGCGCTGCTGTCATGGCTCACTGATTGAGGGGTAAGGGGAAAACACTGTGAATACCACTGACAAATAGCAGACACAAACAATGGCAGCAAACATTTTCTACAAGGCAAGAAAACCATCTGTGAGGCAGCAGTTCCAAAGACACAGAAAGGCAACATTTCCAGTAAAGGCCACACAGTTGTGAACCATTCATCTTTCTAAGAGATCCTAAAAGGTTTTTGTAAAAAGTGAAAATATCAATGTCACTATTTAACTCTTTCTTTCCGTAACAGCTATATTCATGTACCAAGTACAAATGCAATCTAACGAATAAGAGATCCACAGTCACCACAGAAAATGACCTGTGTATCTAAAGAAAATACTGTGTTTTAGAAAACACTTCAGCCAATCTGTTGGGTTATCCCACAGGATGACAAAAACCTCTTACAGGAGAAATTAATCGTTAAACAATATACAGAAGAAGTATCTGAAAGGAGGCACCTACATGTTCAGAAGTAAGAGTGATCTTTTTAAAAAAATCTTTATGGTACTATTTGACTTTAATTATGAATACCGCTGACTCAAGCATAGAATGTGCAAAACTCTGTAAATGTGACTTGGCCAACAAAAAGGACCTGCCTCTGCCCACAATATACCTGGAGAGAGGGGAATAATAGAACAAAAACATGACAATTTTGGTATTCTTAGAACCACAAGAGAGAGGAGAAAACTAGGATGGAATTTATAACAGTTTGCAAAGAGGAAAGAAAATGAAATCACACTGCTGCTGCTGCCAAGTCGCTTTAGTCGTGTCTGACTCTGTGAGACCCCAGAGACGGCAGCCCACCAGGCTCCCCCGCCCCTGGGATTCTCCAGGCAAGAACACTGGAGTGGGTTGCCATTTCCTTCTCCAATGCGTGAAAGTGAAAAGTGAAAGTGAAGTTGCTCAGTCGTGTCCGACACTGGGTAGGAAGTAAAAAGACAATTAAGAAACTAATAAGATCTTGGCTGGAAAACTGCCTCTGCATGCAACTGGTGGCGGGGTACTAGAGGAACCTTGGTCTACTGCTGAGAAGCCCAGGTAAATCAGGCTCCCCCTGCCTTTCCTGTGATACAGAAGACTAGGCAACAAAAATAAAGCAAACATTTACTATCTACAGTCTTCAGTATGGATGGACATATCCCCAGTTATAGTCAAAAAGAATCCAAATCTCCTTATATTAATAAAGACCTAAAAGCCAGAGACAAGCGACTGTAACTAATTACTGAGTCAACGTGATGATAATAATGTTACTACTAATAACAAATACTAATATGAACACAATACTTAAGAAGAGCCACACACTGTTCAATGTGCTTTGTCTATATTAATTCACTTATTTATTCAACAACTTTATTTGGGAGATACTTGTTAATATTCCCAGTCTACAGATAGGGAACAGAGACAGAGAGCGTGGTGTGCTTAGTCTCTCAGTCGTGTCCAGCTTTTTGCAACCCCATGGACTGTAGCCAGCCAGGCTCCTCTGTCCACGGGGCTTCTCCAGGCAAGAATACTGGAGTGGGTTGCCATGCTTGCATCCAGGGGATCTTCCCAACCCAGGGATTGAACCCAGGTCTCCCGTACTGCAGGAGGATTCTTTATGGGTTCTTTACCATCTGACCACCAGGGAAGCCCAAATTAATTTAAAGAACTTATTGCAGGAAGCAACAGAAATGGAACTCAAAGCAGCCAGTCTGCTTCAGAGTTTGGACTTATGACCACTCAAATAAGAGAGCTGAAGTCTACCTAACTACCGATTATATTAGTTCAATAAAATTAACTCCTCAGAAGCTATTATTTCTGCATTATTCTTCATGTTATATTTAATTTGAAGCTAAGGGGAGGGAATTTATATATTTGCTGAAATTGATGTTCCTGTAGAAATAAACAAGGATTCTTTTGAAGATTTCACGAGAGAAAACTATACCTTATACTATTACAAAAACATATCTGGGGGGCTTCCCATGTGGCTTGGTGGTAAAGAATCTGCCTGCCAGGGTTCGATCCCTGGGTCGGGAAGATACTCTGGAGAATGGAATGGTAACCCACTCCAGTATCCTTCCAGGAGAATCCCATGGACAGAGGAACCTAGTGGGCTACAGTCCATGGGGTTACGAAGAGTCAGACACGACTCAGCAAACTGAGCACACACACATGACAATGCTTGGTTTGGAAAAGCCCTAAACAACCATCTCTGGGTTTTCTTTAAAAAAGCAAAACATATCTAAGGCTATCACAGAGCTTCCCTTGTCGCTCAGTCAGTAAAGAATCTGCCTGCAATGCAGGAGACTGGAGTTTGATTCCTGAATTGGGAAGATCCCCTAGAGAAGGAAATGGCAACACACTCCAGTATTCTTGCCTGGAGAATCCAACGGACAGAGGAGCCTGGGGAGCTGCAGTCCATGGGGTGACAGAGTTTTTAAAAGATAGCAGTACAAAACACACGCGTAAAATAAATCTTTCGGGGAAACTTCCCTTCAAATCGAACCTCAATGTTCTTCAAAGAATTCATGAAGACAAAAATTCGTGGGGAGCATTGTAGGCATCAAATTAGACACACACAACACACATGCACACGAATGGAGAATATAAATATAACATGATTTTTAGAAACAAGTCATATGGTAGAATAGCACCCACCATCCCATGATGTTACTCTGATTTTGTTACTACATGATGTAAGAATTTAACATTATAGGGAGTACGTAAACTTTAAAATATACTAGCCGATGAGGAATATAACTCTCATTTTTCAAAAAATGAATAGGCAAAACGAAATAATACAAGAAATGTTAATGATTTTCATCCAAATTAGTAAAGTACTGACTAGAAAGTTAAGATAAAATTTCAATCTAAAACTACAGAAAAAAAAAATTCTTTCAAGTAAATGAAAACAAAGAGAGGGTTGGCTATGAATACAGTTGGAACTAGGACTAGGGACAACACTATAATTATTTACTAAAGTCTTCCCAACTAAATTGGGATGGTAAGGCCTTGTTTTACTAATATATTTACATTAGCTGGTATTCAGCCCCTACTTTTAGGAGCTCACTAAACTTCTGCTGAGTCAAAGACTTGGTGCAGAATGAAGTGATAATTTTAAAAAAAAAGTACAGGATAAAAAAGCTCCATTTTATGGCTGAGTTCTAGACAGTTACAAGTGCCAGAAATCTCACCTTTCAATGAGTGGCTGATTTACTGTCTGACTCCCCTAAAATTGGACACACCTGAATTATAATCTAAATCCAAAATTACTGTAGAAATGTGAATGGTCAGCAGACCCAGTGACACCTGGTATGTGGTTTATTTTTTAAAATACCATAAACATCAGCATCTTAAATTATACTAAGTGTACGCATATTGTTAATTATTCTTTAGACTAGTCATTAAAACAAGATGAAACTTTTATGAAAAGGTTTTCTTCTGGTGAGACTTTTAATGAAAACTGTATGAAAAGTTCAGTCTTTCACAAAAAGATGTGTTAACACCACTTGTAACTAGGCAAAGTTAATGAAACAATTACTTGGGTACCTAGTATTTGTATTTTTTAACTAGTAGAAACCTCTCGTCTTCTGCTACAGATGTCTTTTCAATCAAAACACTTAAAGCTAATTGCTCTCTGTGCTCACCTGTACTAGGCAGCTTCTGAGATAGCCCATCCCCAAAGCAGAGACTTAAACAGACATCTGTACATCAATACTCACAGCAGCACTCTTCAGCCAAAAGGTGGAACCACCCCAATGTTCATCAATGGATGAATGGATAAATAAAATGTGGTATATACATATTCCTCAGATGCAAAAAAATCCTGACACGTGGATTTTACATATATATATGCAATCCGCTCCAGTATTCTTGTCTGGAAAATCCCACGGACAGAGGAGCCCAATGGGTGACAGCCCATAGGGCTGCACGGAGTTGCACAGAGTCGAACATGACTGAAGCAACTTAGCACCGCACAGCACATATATCCTATATATGTAACATGGTATATACATGTATACCATGATATATATCATCCATATATAGTATGGATGAATCCTGATGACATGAGACTAAGCTAAATAAGCCAGACACAAAAGGATAAATACTATATGATTCCACTCATACAGAGTACCTACAGTGGTCAAATTACTAGAGACAGAAGGTAGAATGGTGGTGTCCAGGAGCTGCGGAGACGGAAGGAGGGGGAGTAACTATTTAATGGATAGTTTTAAAATGCTGGGAAGATCAAAAAGTTCTCGAGATGCCTGGTGGTGACAGTTACACAACAATGTGACTGTACTTAAGACCACTGAACTGTGCACACTAAACGTGGTTAAAATACATAAAACTTTGTATTATGTATACTTTATCATAATTAAAAATACATAATAGCTTTAAATACTAAGAAAATGTGAAAACATTTTTTTAAAAAGTATTTTTGTCTTTAAAGGAATAAAACTTTATTTATTAATCCCAGTCATATTTGGTTAAAGGTTTTACCTTAACACAAATCTTAAAATTTGTATATTAATACAGAAAACACAAATAATGACATTGTCTAGAATTAATCAAACATGTTATAATGAATATTTAACATTTTCTTATGCCCTGTTATTTAAGATGCTTTGCTACTCATTCTTCTTTCTGTAAGACATTTCTTTGGGCTGTACTAACAACCATTAGCTTCCTAGTTATAAACTTTGGTTTACAATTTCCCCCAGCTGTATGTTTCTGGCTCCCATTACAAGAACAATTACAAGAAATAATTTGCATCTTTTTTCCTCCTCCCAACCACACAAAAAAAGGTGGTTCCCAATGACCACCACCACCTGGTACTCATGCCTGCCATTACTGAATTCAACCATAACTATGTGAGTATAGAAGCCCCCTCCCCTCATGATGACTTCTGTTAAGACTACAGCCCCGGGCAACATCTTGACAGCAATTGTTGAGAAGCTCTGAGCCAGGGGACCTATGTGCTGTGCTTAGTTGCTCAGTCATGTCCAACTCTTTGCGACCCCACGGACTGGGGCCCGCCAGGCTCCTCTGTCCATGGGGATTCTCCAGGCAAGAATACTGCAGTGGAGTACCATGCCCTCTTCCAGGCGATCTTCCCAGCTCAGGAATCGAACCCAGGTCTCCTGCATTACAGGCAGATTCTTTATACCATCTGAGCCACCAGGGAAGCAGGGGACCTGTACTCTGTCTAATCCACAGAAACCACGTGATAATGAATGAGTACTGTTTTGAACTTCTAAGTATTGCTGTAATTTTACTGTTGCTATAAATAACTAATATACCTCCGCCTCCCCAATTCTTGCCTGTCCCCCAAGATCTTAAACTTCTTTTTCCCCCATTATTTAAGTTCCAGGTATACAACATAATAATTCGGTATTTGTATATATTGCAAAATGATCACCACAGTAAGTCCATCACCACAGTTACAATTATTTTTCTTGTGATGAGAATTTTTAAGGTCTCTCTCACAACATGCAAATATACAATATAGTATTTTATGTAAACTTAAAAGTCAAAACAATCTCAGATTTCACATCCCCCAAAGAACTTAGCACATAATATTCATACACATATGGCTCATATACTGTATCTACCCACTCATCTGTTTTTTAAACGACCTTAAGTTTTCAAGCATCAATTCTCAGTGAATGAGCAAATCTATTAAACTTTCATTCATAGCTTGAAAGCTCACATAAGTAAGTACATTTAGAAATGGTCAGCGACAGGAAGGAAATACAGGAAAACACTTTACTTGGCAACACAAACCTTGCCTATCCTAGCAAATCTTCCCATTAATAAGAATTGAAGCAATTGATTAGAAGTGTCCCTGTTTCCTGAACTTTTCTGCCTCACAATATTTTCATCAGGCTGTAAAAACTATAAAAGGTTCCATTCATCAAAAAACTACAATCATAAATGTTCAAAACCCTTGAAGCAAAAACTGGAAGAATCGTGCAATGTATCAGTGCATCAAATCAACATTTTACACTTCCAGAATCATGTATGTTAAGTTTATCTCAAGACAGCCAAAGGAGTAGCAATACTCATATCAGATAAAATAGACTTTAAAACAAAGGATGTGAAAAGAGACAAAGAAGGTCACTACCTAATGATCAAAGGATCAATCCAAGAAGAAGATATAACAATTATAAATATATATGCACCCAACTTAGGAGCACCACAATATATAAGACAAATACTAACAAGTATGAAAGGAGAAATCAACAATAACACAATAATAGTGGGAGACTTTAATACCCCACTCACACCAATGGATAGATCAACTAAACAGAAAATTAACAAGGAAACACAAACTTTAAACGATACAATAGACCAGTTAGAACTAATTGATATCTATAGGACATTTCATCCCAAAACAATGAATTTCACCTTTTTCTCAAGTGCACACGGAACTTTCTCCAGGATAGACCACATCCTGGGCCATAAATCTAGCCTTGGTAAGTTCAGAAAAATTGAAATCATTCCAAGCATTTTTTCTGACCACAATGCAGTAAGATTAAATCTCAATAACAGGAGAAAATCTATTAAAAAGACCAACATATGGAGGCTGAACAACACACTCCTGAATAACCAACAAATCACAGAAGAAATCAAAAAAGAAATCAAATTCTGCATAGAAACGAATGAAAATGAAAACACTACAACCCAAAACCTGTGGGACACTGTAAAAGCAGTCCTAAGGGGAAAGTTCATAGCAATACAGGCATACCTCAAGAAACAAGAAAAAAGCCAAATAAATAACCTAACTCTACACCTAAAGCAACTGGAAAAGGAAGAAATGAAGCACCCCAAGGTTAGTAGAAGGAAAGAAATCCTAAAAATTAGGGCAGAAATAAATGCAAAAGAAACAAAAGAAACCATAGCAAAAATCAACAAAGCCAAAAGCTGGTTCTTTGAAAGGGTAAATAAAATTGACAAACCACTAGCCAGACTCATCAAGAAACAAAGGGAGAAAAATCAAATCAATAAAATTAGAAATGAAAATGGAGAGATCACAACAGACAGCACAGAAATACAAAGGATCATAAGAGACTACTATCAGCAATTATATGGCAATAAAATGGACAATGTGGAAGAAATGGACAAATTCTTAGAAAAGTACAACTTCCCAAAACTGGATCAGGAAGAAATAGAAAATCTTAACAGACCCATCACAAGCACGGAAATTGAAACTGTAATCAGAAATCTTCCAGCAAACAAAAGCCCAGGTCCAGACGGCTTCACAGCTGAATTCTACCAAAAATTTAGAGAAGAGCTAACACCTATCCTACTCAAACTGTTCCAGAAAATTGCAGAAGAAGGCAAACTTCCAAACTCATTCTATGAGGCCACCATCACCCTAATACCAGAACCTGACAAAGATCCCACAAAAAAAGAAAACTACGGGCCAATTTCACTGATGAACATAGATGCAAAAATCCTTAACAAAATTCTAGCAATCAGAATCCAACAACACATTAAAAAGATCATACACCATGACCAAGTGGGCTTTATCCCAGGAATGCAAGGATTCTTCAATATCTGCAAATCAATCAACGTAATACACCACATTAACAAACTGAAGAATAAAAACCATATGATTATCTCAATAGATGCAGAGAAAGCCTTTGACAAAGTTCAACATCCATTTATGATAAAAACTCTCCAGAAAGCAGGAATAGAAGGAACATACCTCAACATAATAAAAGCTATATATGACAAGCCCACAGCAAACATTATCCTCAATAGTGAAAAATTGAAAGCATTTCCTCTAAAGTCAGGAACAAGACAAGGATGCCCACTTTCACCATTACTATTCAACATAGTTTTGGAAGTTTTGGCCACAGCAATCAGAGCAGAAAAAGAAATAAAAGGAATCCAAATTGGAAAAGAAGAAGTAAAACTCTCACTATTTGCAGATGACATGATCCTCTACGTAGAAAACCCTAAAGATTCCACCAGAAAATTACTAGAACTGATCAATGAATATGGTAAAGTTGCAGGATATAAAATTAACACACAAAAATCCCTTGCATTCCTGTACACTAATAACGAGAAAATAGAAAGAGAAATTAAGGAAACAATTCCATTCACCATTGCAATGAAAACAATAAAATACTTAGGAATATATCTTCCTAAAGAATCTAAAGACCTATATATAGAAAACTATAAAACACTGGTGAAAGAAATCAAAGAGGACACTAATAGATGGAGAAATATACCATGTTCATGGATTGGTAGAATCAATATAGTGAAAATGAATATACTACCCAAAGCAATTTATAGATTCAATGCAATCCCCATCAAGCTACCAACGGTATTCTTCACAGAGCTAGAACAAATAATTTCTCAATTTGTATGGAAATACAAAAAACCTCGAATAGCCAAAGCTATCTTGAGAAAGAAGAACGGAACTGGAGGAATCAACCTGCCTGACTTCAGGCTCTACTACAAAGCCACAGTCATCAAGACAGTATGGTACTGGCACAAAGACAGAAATATAGATCAATGGAACAAAATAGAAAGCCCAGAGATAAATCCACGCACATATGGTCACCTTATCTTTGACAAAGGAGGCAAGAATATACAATGGATTAAAGACAATCTCTTTAACAAGTGGTGCTGGGAAAACTGGTCAAACACTTGTAAAAGAATGAAGCTAGAACACTTTCTAACACCATACACAAAAATAAACTCAAAATGGATTAAAGAGCTAAATGTAAGACCAGAAACCATAAAACTCCTAGAGGAAAACATAGGCAAAACACCCTCTGACTTACATCACAGCAGGATCCTCTATGACCCACCTCCCAGAATATCGGAAATAAAATCAAAAATGAACAAATGGGACCTAATCAAACTTAAAAGCTTCTGCACAACAAAGGAAACTATAAGCAAGGTGAAAAGACAGCCTTCAGAATGGGAGAAAATAATAGCAAATGAAGCAACTGACAAACAACTAATCTCAAAAATATACAAGCAACTTCTACAGCTCAATTCCAGAAAAATAAATGACCCAATCAAAAAATGGGCCAAAGAACTCAATAGACATTTCTCCAAAGAAGACATACAGATGGCTAACAAACACATGAAAAGATGCTCAACATCACTCATTATCAGAGAAATGCAAATCAAAACCACTATGAGATACCATTTCACGCCAATCAGAATGGCTGCTATCCAAAAGTCTACAAGCAATAAATGCTGGAGAGGGTGCGGAGAGAAGGAAACCCTCTTGCACTGTTGGTGGGAATGCAAACTAGTACAGCCACTATGGAGAACAGTATGGAGATTCCTCAAAAAACTGCGAATAGAACTGCCTTATGATCCAGCAATCCCACTGCTGGGCATATACACTGAGAAAACCAGAATTGAAAGAGACACCTGTACCCCAATGTTCATAGCAGTACTGTTTGCAATAGCCAGAACGTGGAAGCAACCTAGATGTCCATCCACAGATGAATGGATAAGCAAGCTGTGGTACATATACACAATGGAGTATTACTCAGCCATTAAAAAGAATACATTTGAATCAGTTCTAAGGAGGTGGATGGAACTGGAGCCTATTATACAGAGTGAAGTAAGCCAGAAACAAAAACACAAATACAGTATACTAACGCATATATATGGAATTTAGAAAGATGGTAAAAATAACCCTATTTACAAGACAACAAAAGAGACACTGATGTATAGACCAGACTTTTGGACTCTGGGACCGGGAGAGGGTGGGATGATTGGGGAGAATAGCATTGAAATATGTATAATATTATATCTGAAATGTATTAATTGTTCAAACTAAACACTATCATGTTACAATTTGTTCATAAAAAAAAAAAAAAAAAAAAAAGACAGCCAAGAAAAACACTGACATAAAAAGAGGACAATTTTCACAACAATTAGTTGCAAATTTTAAAACCCCCTCTCAGCTAACTATTAAAACTAGGTAATAATTTATAAAGTACATTAAAAAAATACTGAACACACAGAAAATCTGAAACCTATTAACCAGTATGACTTAACTGATATTTCAAAAGCATTACTGCAACAACTGCAGAATATACATTCTTTTCAACTACACAGTATGATCACCAAAACAGATGCTATACTAGCCCATTAAAAAATTCTCAATAAATGTAAAATAACTGAAAGCATACAGAGTATAACCTCTGACCACAATGGAATTAAATTTGAAGTTAATTATACTAGACTTCCTAAGCAGAGACATTACTTTGCCAACAAAGGTTCATCTAGTCAAGGCTATGGTTTTTCCTGTGGTCATGTATGGATGTGAGAGTTGGACTGTGAAGAAGGCTGAGCGCCGAAGAATTGATGCTTTTGAACTGTGGTGTTGGAGAAGACTCTTGAGAGTCCCTTGGAGTGCAAGGAGATCCAACCAGCCCATTCTGAAGGAGATCAGTTCTGGGTGTTCACTGGAAGGACTGATGCTAAAGCTGAAACTCCAGTACTTTGGCCACCTCATGTGAAGAGTTGACTCATTGGAAAAGACTGATGCTGGGAGGGATTGGGGGCAGGAGGAGAAGGGGACAACGGAGGATGAGATGGCTGGATGGCATCACCGACTCGATGGACGTGAGTCTGAGTGAGGTCCAGGAGTTGGTGATGGACAGGGAGGCCTGGCGTGCTGCGTTCATGGAGTCGCAAAGAGTCGGACACGACAGCGACTGAAGTGAACTGAAGTTAGAAAAGAGTAAAGAAAATCCAAAGGAAGTAGGACAAAGAAAATAACAAAGAAATCGGTGAAACAGAAAACAGTACGAAAAGTAAAATTTCTAGTTAAACTTATCAAGAAAACGAGAAAAAGTAAAATACCTAATAACAGGAATGAAAGAGGACTTATCACTACAGATTCTATAAATACTTCAATAATACTAAGGGAATTTGATGAACATGTTATGCCACCTAATATGACAAATTAGATGGAATTGGAAAAACTTCTAAAAAATAAATTGACGTAAGATGAGACAAAATCTAAATAGCTTTATCTATTAAAGAAATTACTGAGCTTCCCACAAATAAAATTCCAGACACAGGGGTGCTCTAGTGAACTGTATCAAATATTTAAGGAAAACACAACATCCATTTTACACAAACTCTCAGGAAACAGAGGAGAAATCATTTCTAGTTGGTTTGATGAGGCCAGCATGACTCTAATTCCAAAACCCGACAAAGACGTTACAAATAAAATGACGTCGTCTTTCCATAATACAGATCTGACAATGAATAAAATATTACAAAGTCAAAATTAGCAGTATATCTAAAGAATAATTAAATATTCTTTATCCTAGGAATGTACAGTTGACTTAGCATTTGAAATCCAAAGTAATTCACACATTAACACAATACAGGAGAAAAACTGTGCACTGCAAAAGATGCAGAAAAAGCACTGGATAAAATGCAGTATCTGTCATAACAAGAACCCTCGGCAAACTAGGAACAGAAGGGAATTTCCTTGATATGAAGAGCATCTACAGAAATAGCTATAACTAACGTTGTATTTCACTGTGGCATACTGAACTCCTTCCTCCTAAGACAAAGTACAAGGCAAGGATGGCCCTTCTCACCACTTCTAGTCAACACTGTAGTGGCAATCCCAGCCTTTGCACCAAGACAAATAAGTAACAGAAAGACCAGAAAAAGTAATGCCTTCTAACTGCAAATGACAAATATTTATATAAATAAATCCTACCAAATCCTCAAAGGCAGCTACTATAACTAGTAAGTGAATTTAGCAAGGTTGCAGGATTCAAGTATTTGACTTAATAATAAATTTAATATCAGATATGCAAGAACAAAGCTAGTGGAGGTGATGGAATTCCAGTGGAACTATTCCAAGTCCTGAAAGATGATGCTGTTAAAGTGCTGCACTCAATATGTCAGCAAATTTGGAAAACTCAGCAGTGGCCACAGGACTGGAAAAGGTCAGTTTTCATCCCAATCCCAAAGAAAGGCAATGCCAAGGAGTGCTCAAACTACCGAACAATTGCACTCATCTCACACGCTAGTAAAGTAATGCTCAAAATTCTCCAAGCCAGGCTTCAGCAATATGTGAACCGTGGACTTCCTGATGTTCAAGCTGGTTTTCGAAAAGGCAGAGGAACCAGAGATCAAATTGCCAACATCCGCTGGATCATGGAAAAAGCAAGAGAGTTCCAGAAAAACATCTATTTCTGCTTTATTGACTATGCCAAAGCCTTTGACTGTGTGGATCACAATAAACTATGGAAAATTCTGAAAGAGATGGGAATACCAGACCACCTGATCTGCCTCTTAAGAAATCTGTATGCAGGTCAGGAAGCAACAGTTAGAACTGGTCATGGAACAACAGACTGGTTCCAAATAGGAAAAGGAGTACGTCAAGGCTGCATATTGTCACCATGTTTATTTAACTTATATGCAGAGTACATCATGAGAAATGCTGGACTGGAAGAAACACAAGTTGGAATCAAGATTGCCCGGAGAAATATCAATAACCTCAGATATGCAGATGACACCACTCTTATGGCAGAAAGTGAAGAGGGGCTAAAAAGCCTCTTGATGAAAGTGAAAGTGGAGAGTGAAAGGGTTGGCTTAAAGCTCAACATTCAGAAAACGAAGATCATGGCATCTGGTCCCATCACTGCATGGGAAATAGATGGGGAAACAGTGGAAACAGTGTCAGACTTTGTTTTTCTGGGCTCCAAAATCACTGCAGATGGTGAGTGCAGCCATGAAATTAAAAGACCCTTGCTCCTTGGAAGGAAAGTTATGAGCAACCTAGATAGCATATTCAAAAGCAGAGACATTACTTTACCAACAAAGGTTCGCCTAGTCAAGGCTATGGTCTTTCCTGTGGTCATGTATGGATGTGAGAGCTGGACTGTGAGGAAGGCTGAACGCTGAAGAATTGATGCTTTTGAACTGTGGTGTTGGAGAAGACTCTTGAGAGTCCCTTGGACTGCAAGAAGATCCAACCAGTCCATTCTGAAGGAGATCAATCCTGGAATTTCTTTGGAAGGAATGATGCTAAAGCTGAAACTCCAGTATTTTGGCCACCTCATGCGAAGAGTTGACTCATTGGAGAAGACTCTGATGCTGGGAGGGATTGAGGGCAGGAGGAGAAGGGGACGACAGAGGATGAGATGGCTGGATGGCATCACTGACTCGATGGATGCGAGTCTGAGTGACCTCCGGGAGCTGGTGATGGACAGGGAGGCCTGGCGTGCTGCGGTTCATGGGGTCGCAAAGAGTCGGACACGACTGAGCGACTGATCTGATCTGATCTGATCTGATGCAAGATCTCTATGCTGATAATTATAAAACACTGGTAAGAGAAATTAAGCACAATCTAGATTTTAAAAAGTATACTACATTCATATATTGGAAGAATCAATAATGATATAATATAAAGGCTCCCTCAAATTAATCAATGGATTAAATGCAATTCCAATGAAAATCCCAGGAAACATTTTTGCAGAAATTAACAGAGTCTAAAATCCACATGGAAATTCAAAGAACAAAGAATATCCAAAACAACTCTGAAGAAGAATGTCAGAAGGCTAACACTATCCGATTTCAAGACATAAAGCTTTAGCAAACAAGAGTATGATAATCACTTCAAGATAGACAAATATATCAACGAAACAAAAGAGTTAAAAATATGGATTGATTTTGTGTTTTACAAAGACACCAAGATGTATTAGTGGAGAAAAGAGTCTTTTCAATTAATAAGTACTGGAACAACCAAATATGCACACAGAAAAACATAAATCTCAACCCAGATCTCACACCATACAAAAGAATTAATTCAAGATTATCATAGACTTTAACATAAAACCTAGACTCAAAACGTTTAGAAGAAAACATAAGGAGACTAGTTTCATGAGTTGAAGGTAAGCAAAGGTTTCAGCAACAATCACAGGAAAAAAAAAAAAGTAGGCAGGTTAAAATTTTCTCTCATTAGAAACCACCTTAAGAAAATGCATGACATAAATTACATCTCAGTAAAGCTGGAGAGGGCAATGGCACCCCACTCCAGTACTCTTGCCTGGAAAAATCCCATGGATGGAGGAGCCTGGTAGGCTGCAGTCCATGAGGTCGCTAGGAGTTGGACACGACTGAGTGACTTCACTTTCACTTTTCACTTTCATGCATTGGAGAAGGAAATGGCAACCCACTCCAGTATTCTTGCCTGGAGAATCCCAGGGACAGAGGAGCCTAGTGGGCTGCTGTCTATGGGGTCGCACAGAGTCGGACACGACTGAAGCGACTTAGCAGCAGCAAAGCTGCTACAGAAAGGAAAGAAACTAGGGAATTTAGGCCACAAGGGAATTTCTTTATAGGACAGGCAAGGTACAGATGCGTAAAAAAAAAATATTTACAAAACATAAATCTGAAAAGCATCTAGGCTGCATTTTTAAAACTCAGTAATTGAAAGACAACTAATAAAATATTGAGCAAATAATTTAAACAAACGTCACAAAATGTGATACAAAAATGGTCAGTAAATCCATGTAAAAGTGCTGAACACCATTAACCATCAGGAAATACAAATTAAATTCACAATGTAATGTCACTACCCATCCACCAGAAGAGGCAGAATGTGGTGCAGCTGTTAACTCCCATACAGTACTAATGGAAATACAAAATCGTCACACAACTTTCAAAGATACTTGGTACTTCGAGATATAGAACAAAACATACACTTACCCTTTGACCCTTCAATTCCAGTACTAGATACTGCCAAAAACTATAAAAAGCCCAAGTATCCACCAATACAAAGGATAAACTGTATATTCATATAACAGTGTATGATTGAGCAAGAAACGCAAGCAACAGAAACAAGCAACAACATAGTGTTGAAAGCATTAGTCACTCAGTCATGTCCTGACTCTGCAACCCATGGACTCACCAGGTTCTTCTGTCAATGGAATTCTCCAGACAAGAATTCTGGAATGGGTAGCCATTCCCTTCCCAACCCAGGGATCGAACTCCAGTCTCCCGCACTGCAGGCAGATTCTTTACCCTCTGAGCCACGAGGGAAGCACCAACAATATAGATGAAGAGCAAAAACATCCTGGAAGGGAAACCTTAAGCAAGAATGTGTATTTTATGATTCCTAATAGATGAAGTTCTTGATTAGGAAATACTTACAGTGGAAATTAAACAGTGGTTGTTTGGGAGGGGCAGACAGTGAAAATGAGGATGATGTGGGAAGAGGCTTCAGGGAACTCTGCCATCAGTCCCAGAATGTATCTTGAAAAAGATTTCGGTTACACAGGTGTGTGCATCTCTCAAAACTTACTGGATGATGTGTACAATTCCCTGTATATATTTTACAAAAAAAAGGGAAAAAACTGTACTATAGAGCCCTAGGTAATGATATACGTACGGGAAATAGTACACTGATGACTTCACATACATACGACTAGATAGACATGCGATAAAACAAGTATACTGAAGTGTTAATGGTAGAATCTGGTAGATGGCGGGCAAATAAGTTTTCACTGAACAATTCTTTCAATTATCCTGTGTGTTTACAATTTTTCATAATAAACTGTTAGGGGTTGGGAGGTAAATTAACTAAACATTCATTCCTGTGTAGTCTCCTCTATAAAGAAGCTAATTATGCAGACTCAACACCTGTAATAAAAATTATGATGATGTAATATAGAACATTTTTTTATTTTCAGTAATAAAAGAGAAAGACAAAAGACTGGCATGATTTACTTCTCCATGTTCATTCAAGAAAGAACTCTAAAATTTTTAATTGAATGGATTAAGAAACAATGTTCAGATGAAAAGAATCAGCTTGCCAAGTAGTGCAGTGACTAATCCCTTCCCCCCTCACTCAAAATACACACGTACAACCACCACCATCACCAAAGCTTAAATCAGAGTACACACTCACAGTTTCAAATGGTACCTGCTAGAAATTGCCAACAAAAAGTGATTTCTAGCCCATACTTCTAGCCTGGTATGTATTTCTATTTACATATCACAAACACACGTCAGCATACAATCTATTTTCCTCCCTCACACATCTGCTCCTCCCTATTTCCAATTCCAAGGAAGGGATACAAAAGTCCTACTGTCTGGCGCCAACTAGAAACCCAAGTGCCACTCCAGACTGCTCCTCTGCTCTCATCCCCACGTCAGTCACCAAACCTAGTCAACTCCACTACCTAGGTCTCTACCAATACCACTCCCCCAAATCTGTCCCACTGCCCCTGCTTTAATGCATTATTTCCTGAATTACTACAGGGCCCTCCAAAATAGCATTCCTACCTATACCCTCTCTGGGTAGAAGCCCGATATAATCAGCACTTTCTGCACAAGAATAAGCATCTTAACACTACCTAGAAAATATAATGTCCCACTATTTCTCCATAAGAGGCTCCAGTTAAGAATATTTTAATTAGGACCCTTTACAAAACAGATTTACATTTCTGCTGGTTTCACTAATCTTCATTTTCCAGTAAAACTAATAAAAACAGTTTATTTATATTACCACACCACTTTAATCATTAAGACCAGATGACAGTGATGATCTTAGATTTCACTACAGAACTGTTACTAAGCCTATATAAGTTACCAAAATCATTGATACACAGACTATACTTCCCTCCCTGCTCCCACAACAACTTGTACTTCAATAAGGTTTCAAATTTCTTTCTGAGACCTTAATGTCAGTCAGTACTAGATTCTACAGGGGACAGAGGGTATCTTTAAAAGTGCTAGAGCATGGGAGTTAAGAGTGGAATTGAAGCTGAATCAATTTCAGTTCCAGCTCTGTCATTCCCAATGCACACATAATGTGACCCTAAACAAGCTTCTGTTTAGACTAAGCCTCCTGATGGCTCCGACAGTAGAGAGTCCACCTGCAATACAGGAGACCCAGTTTCAATCCCTGGGTTGGGAAGATCCCCTACAGAAGGAAATGGCAACCCACTCCAGTATTCTTGCCTGAAGAATCCAGTGGACAGAGGATCCTGGTGAGCTACAGTCCACGCAGTCTCAAACAGTCAGACACAAATGAGCAACTAACACCTTCACTTCACTTTCCTGATTTCTAAACTGGAATGATAATAGTTCCTGTGTCACAGAACTGCTGTGAGAATAAAACCATGTACTTCCACTACTCAGCACATCACTGGCATTCAATAATGTTTAACCATTATTAGTACAGCAGCATTAGCAATAGCATTTTGGTAAATGAGGACAGCAAGTAAGTGGGATTCCAGAATCACAAGTGATGCCAACACTACTGAAGAACTGAAGTGCACCCTTAACATTTGATGTGCTGACAAACAAACCTAAAGATCCAGGTCATTCATGGAGTCATCCTTCAACCAATACAAGACTCAGAACATCCCACTCTTCCAGTCTGGTGCAGTAAGAGTGAGCTTGATCAGATTTCTATCACCTGCATGCCCATGTGGCTGTCTTCATTTCTACACATCCCTGGGTACCTATTTACTTTGGTGACTACTACAAGCTCAGTTCAGTTCAGTTCAGTCACTCAGTCATGTCCAACTCTTTGCAACCCCACGGACTGCAGCATACCAAGCCTTCCTGTCCATCACCAACTCCTGGAGCTTACTCAAACTCACGTCCATCAAGTTGATGATGCCATCCAACCATCTTACCCTCTGTCATTCCCTTCTCCTCCTGCCTTCAATCTTTCCTAGCATCAGGGTCTATTTGAATGAGTTAGTTCTTCGCATCAGGTGGCCAAAGTATTGAAGTTTCAGCTTCAGTATCAGTCCTTCCAATGAATATTCAGGACCAGTTTCCTTCAGAATGGACTGGTTGGATCTCCTTGCAATCCAAGAGACTCTCAAGAATCTTTTCCAACACCACAGTTCAGAAGCATCAATTCTTCAGTGCTCAGCTTTCTTTACAGTCCAATTCTCACATCCATACATGACTACTGGAAAAACCACAGCACAGGCTACAGTAGTTATTTATGGATCTGGTAATTCATAACAGCCTTGGAATATCACAAGTATACTGCTGCAAGTGGCTGTTGCTTAGCACATCTCTATGGGGCTAGAATATAATTCTAGCCTCATGTTTCAATTTAGCTGCTTCTGCATGTGACTTAACAAGGATTATGGACTACTCAGGGGATTCTCAGGTGGCACTAGAGGTAAAGATCAGATCAGATCAGTCGCTCAGTAGTGTCCGACTCTTTGGGACCCCATGAACCGCAGCACGCCAGGCCTCCCTGTCTATCACCAGCTCCCGGAGGTCACTCAAGACTCGCATCCATCGAGTCAGTGATGCCATCCAGCCATCTCATCCTCTGTCGTCCCCTTCTCCTCCTGCCCTCAATCCCTCCCAGCATCAGAGTCTTCTCCAATGAGTCAACTCTTCGCATGAGGTGGCCAAAATACTGGAGTTTCAGCTTTAGCATCATTCCTTCTAAAGAAATTCCAGGATTGATCTCCTTCAGAATGGACTGGTTGGATCTCCTTGCAGTCCAAGGAACTCTCAAGAGTCTTCTCCAACACCACAGTTCAAAAGCATCAATTCTTCGGTGCTCAGCCTTCTTCACAGTCCAGCTCTCACATCCATACATGACCACAGGAAAGACCATAGCCTTGACTAGGCGAACCTTTGTTGGTAAAGTAATGTCTCTGCTTTTGAATATGCTATCTAGGTTGGTTATAACTTTCCTTCCAAGGAGTAAGCGTCTTTTAATTTCATGGCTGCAGTCACCATCTGCAGTGATTTTGGAGCCCAGAAAAACAAAGTCTGACACTGTTTCCACTGTTTCCCCATCTATTTCCCATGAAGTGATGGGACCAGATGCCATGATCTTCGTTTTCTGAATGCCGGGAGCAGCCAGGAGCAGCCGGGATGAGATACCCCACGCCCGAGGTAAGAGAAACCCAAGTAAGACAGTTGGTCTTGAAAGAGGGCATCAGAGGGCAAATACACTAAAACCATTCTCACAGATAACTAGTCAATCTAATCACACAAGGACCACAACCCTGTCTAACTCAATGAGATTAAGCCATGCCCGAGGGGCAACCTGGGATGGGCGGGTCATGGTGGAGAGATATGACAGGGTGTGGTCCGCTGGAGAAGGGAATGGCAAACCACTTCAGTATTCTTGCCTTGAGAACCCCATGAACAGTATGAAAAGGCAAAATGATAGGATACTGAAAGAGAAACTCCCCAGGTCAGTAGGGGCCCAATATGCTACTGGAGATCAGTGGAGAAATAACTCCAGAAATAATGAAAGGATGGAGCCAAAACAAAAAGAATACCCAGCTGTGGATGTGTCTGGTGATAGAAGCAAAGTCCGATGCTGTAAAGAGCAATATTGCATAGGAACCTGGAATGTCAGGTCCATGAATCAAGGCAAATTAGAAGTGGTCAAACAAGAGATGGCAAGAGTGAATGTTGACATTCTAGGAATTAGCGAACTAAAATGGACTGGAATGGGTGAATTTAACTCGGATGACCATTATATCTACTACTGTGGGCAGGAATCCCTCAGAAGAAATGGAGTGGCCATCATGGTCAACAAAAGAGTCCGAAATGCAGTACTTGGATGCAATCTCAAAAATGACAGAATGATTTCTGTTCGTTTCCAAGGCAAACCATTCAATGTCACAGTAATCCAAATCTATGCCCCAACCAGTAACGCCGAAGAAGCTGAAGTTGAAAGGTTCTATGAAGACCTACAAGACCTTTTAGAACAAACACCCAAAAAAGATGTCCTTTTCATTATAGGGGACTGGAATGCAAAAGTAGGAAGTCAAGAAACACCTGGGGTAACAGGCAAATTTGGCCTTGGAATACGGAATGAAGCAGGGCAAAGACTAACAGAGTTTTGCCAAGAGGTAAAGAACCCACCTGCTAATGCAGGAGACATAAGAGACACAGGTTCGATCCCTGGGTCAGGAAGACTCCCTGGAGGAGGGCATGGCAACCCACTCCAGCATTCTTGACTGGAAAATCCCATGGACAGAGGAGCCTGGTGGGTTACAGTCCCAAAGAGTCGGACACGACTGACTGGACTTAGCACACATAGCACATGGACTATTCAAGTCCTAAAAGTTGCTTTTTTGTTAATTTTTAATAGTTGATTTAAAAGTTAACTTAAAATAAGATATATATATATGATATTCAGATAAATAGGATATTTAGTCAATTAAACTAATTATAAATATACTAAATTATAAACATTTCTCATGCTTAAAAACAACCACCCAAGGGAAGTCTGGTTTTCCTATTACTCTAAGGAAACTTAATTTCCCAAGAGTGTTTCTTGAACATTCATGGTTCCAGACCAGATATTTATATAGTTTGGCTAATACATTCAACATACACCAGCTGCCAAGTCTTGTTCAAAACTACTTTTTTGAGTGGTGAAATTCTGCCCTGAAAAACAGTCTGTCCACTACAGCTGGGAAAACATACTTCTCTAGTCTTTCTCCATATATAGTTCTTCCACACAGACCAGGAATTCAGCCCCTAAATATGACAGACCATATCATCCTTGGCACAAATTAGCTAAACCAAACATCAATATACTTTAGTTCTGAGGACTAGACTATGATGACTACCCAAAAACAAATATTCCAGAAAAAGCATCTGAAAATTACAAGATGCCACACAGCAGGTTTTCAACACACATACCCTAAAGGAGTCTAGGAGCCCTACAGAGCCTACAGCAAACAAATTTCTTGGAAGCTTCACATTAAAATGTAATGAAAGTGAAAATGTTAAGTCACTCAGTCGTGTCCGACTCCTTGCAACCCCATGGACTGCAGCCCACCAGGTTCCTCTGTTCATGGGATTTCTCAGGCAAGAATATTGGAGTGGGTAGTCACTCCGCTTCCACATGCAGGGATAAAATGTAGTTGAGTATTCTGCAATTCACTCCATTACCCAGCCTACTTTAATATGATGTTCTTCCCAAAAATCTTTCAGCGAAACTGACTTTCCAGGTAGAGGGGCCACGTTTGTCTGACCATCTGCTTCATACACAAGCACACTGCAGCACGTCCCTAAGGTATGGACAAGGACTCTGGCAGTGTGAGAAGACAGAAGTACCAAGAGTGCGGTAAGCCCTGCCAAAGGAAGCCTGAACTGCACAGGGAATACCAAAACTTCACGCAGGCGTTGGCAAGCGGAAGAAAATTTGTATTAATAGATGGAAAGCCGGCAGTCACGTGACTGACATGGACAACACAATAAACATGATAAAAGCTGAGAGTGATTCAGGAATCACTAGCATAGGATGTTCTGTCACGCACCTTGGGGGTGTGTTCTGAAAGTAATTATAGCCCAGCAGGATCAAAGAGAATGGCTGACCGTATCTGAACAACAGCAGCCCCACTTTTATCACTCATCTTCAGCCAAATATAAACAGCTTGACATTTAAGAAAATTGTCAATTTCTTGTTCCGTACTTCTACAAAATGTTCAAACAAGATGTAATGATACTTATTTTTATTTTTTTTTAAGTTGCTTGACTAGAATGCCTTAATGCTGTGCTTTTCTAATCATATCAACAAAGTGGAGTTAATAACAATCAACAGCCGAGTGCAATGAACACTGCCTGCTAGAATCTGCTGAAGAAGTGGCCAAGCTAATGTGCCTTGAGAATGTACCAATTATTCTCACATGGTATCAGCTGTAAAATTCTCTTTTCAGTCTACCATAAGAAAAAGCTGAAATGAGTGTGCATGCAATAAATGTTGAGGGGAGGCTAGAAATGCAGAGATTATTTATCTTGGGAACCAACTGCACTGCTTCACTCTCATGTTCCTAGATTAAGAGTCAAGGGTATTTCTTCTTAAATAGCTGTGGAAAGTCGTAAGCACATGCAGTATCTTTTATTTTTTCAATGAGTGAGGACATCTTCAAGCAGTGCACAGTTTCTGGAACTGCTGCAGTGAAATGACGTCATCACCATCTACTAGATTTTGTT
Organism: Tragelaphus eurycerus; assembly: GCA_935064755.1. Lineage (NCBI taxonomy): Eukaryota > Metazoa > Chordata > Mammalia > Artiodactyla > Bovidae > Tragelaphus > Tragelaphus eurycerus. The sequence continues at coordinate 22,978,769 of CAKXYN010000003.1, forward strand.
TTCCATTTGGGGCAACAGTCTCTCTTTTCTCCATTCCTTTGATCAGGCTACTCCTGAGTGTTCAAAAGCCTTCTCTGCCTTCATCACCTTGTCAATTGTGACTGCCCAATCGGTACCCCGCACTTCACATCCAAGTACCCTGGGAAGGGCCCCTTCCCATACCACCCCACCCCTCAAGGAGGTCTGCACGCACCACAGAACTCTCAGGAACACTCCTATCACAGCGCAATTCTTTTTGTAGTGTAACAATTCATTTGGCAGTGCACATCCTGGTACAGAGAACAGTACCACCTCTACACTGTTAATACCTGAAGCGTATTCAAGTATTTGTTGAATGTCAAGTGAGCAAACGGATAGTAATGCCCAGCATGAAACATGGACTATGAATCACTATTTTAATCTTCTTAAAGTTTTTAAATTAGCAATAATCATCTCCCACAGAAATAATATGCAATTTTGTATCTGAAGTCAATGGGAGATTTTCTCTTTATAGACATCTCTGCTAAAAGCATCTCAGTGAAGGTTAGAACCTAACCTTCTAGATTCTGAACATTTATATAGTTATGCACTAAATACACATAACTGATACAACTGAGGGGAAATGGGCATATAAAAAACAACACTTACACTGGCAGATCTGTTCAATTGAAGTTTGGCAGTAATTCTATCTTAAAACCATCAAATTAATCATGGCACAAAGATTCAAACTAAATATTTCTACTAATCAATTAATTTTTATCAAATGAAATCTGAAACTGAAGTTGACTTAAATATATCTTGACATGAGTAGTTAGTTGGTCATATTTACTCTAATTCTTAACAAAATGAAGGGGAAATATTCTCAGCTTTCCAATAGAAATCCTAAAGCCAGGCTCTCAACCATGAAATGCTCCTTGTCATGACTACTGGGTACCTACAACAAGGTAGGCACTATTCAAAACATTCAAAAGCATGATTTGATACCCATATTCTCATGTGTTATCTTCATCTTTTATTTTTGTGGCAGCTGACTATCAGCAGGCATAGGACCTAAACCACAATCCTATTTCTCACAGTAATTCACATACATCGCCAAGCAACAGCTGTGTAATTTTTATAGTACATCTAAAAATATATAGTTCAAACCATTAAATAAATTTCATCTAACATTTAGGAATGACTGAACAAAATAGTCAAACTCAATTCATGTTAAAGGAGTAATTTAGCAGAAGGGAACATTCAAAACGATGAGTAATTCAATTCACAAAAATTAAAAATGTATATGGGCTACATTTTAATTTTAGAAGTGTCCTCTTTCTTTCCCTCATGATATGTAATGCCTGCAACTATACTTCAAGTACTACTAAAGAGGATATTCTCTTTGGCTAAAAATTTAGAAAGCCATAGTTTCCTCAGTCTCTTGACATAGGTCTATGTCCTCCCACAACTTTAATTGAAAAAGACTTTTCTGAAGCTGGCTTATTTTGTCTTCCCCTGACTGACCTCATAAGCCACTTAGCTGCAAAAGGCTCATGCTATCTTTTAATACGCTTTCCCAGAAGTACCACTGCTAATGAGATATACAGCTCTAACACAAAGTACTCCTCATCGAAAAACTTGATTTTCAGATGCTTTTCTCACCTAAGCAACAACTGCAATAGGGACTTATGTTTTACTTCGGCTAAGCGTGCCAGGCAAACCCACCTGACTGATCCCTCTGCCAATCAGCCCTGAGACCTGATCAGCAGAGTTTGTGAACTCCAGTTGAGTTCAGCCCTCTTGGAGTTTTCAGCCTCCTGACCTATAAAGTAAAACGGTCCCTGGAATTACCCAAGCCATATTACAAAACTAGCAAGGCCACATATAGCCTTGGTAAAGCTTGGGTTGGGGTGGAGGGGAAGGCTTCAAAAGGGGGAGGGCTGGCTTCAAAAAGGACTTTTTCAAAAAGTTTAACTATTCATCAAATAGCACTTATACAACAACCAAAAAAAAAAAAAAAAAGACTATAATTATTCCCCAATTGTTAAGCCTAAAAGGAGTGATTTAGCTTAGGTATATTATTCTAATTTTTTACAGTTTCCAGGAAATCTGACTTATTTGGTCTAGGAAAACAGTTGAAAACTTGATCATACAGATAACCATTTCAAAAGTCAGTAAAATCAGGTGATACAAATCACACATGATAAAATGAGGCAATAAAATCACACCATCATCAAGTGATACAGATAAAAATTAGACAGCAAAGGGTTAAAACTTACTTTGCTCTTACAATTGGTTAGGCTATTCTTCACAGCTGCTACCTTAAGACTTCAGTTTTTCTCTAAGATATCCAAATAAAAATTAAAACATTTCAACAGTAACATAAATGGTACATAAGTTGAATAAGTGGCCACAGCTGCTAGCTTCAGTGTTTCATTCCCATGAGAAATCTAGGTCAGAAGACAAACTCCCTACCTCTCTCTTCCCTTCCTTCTAACACTCTCTTGAAAAATACAGTAAAAGTTCTCCAGTCAACCAGTGGACACCATTCTTATACGTGGGACGTATACCCAAAGTGACCAGTTATGTTTCTGTTCTGCCAAGAAACCAATATTCTACCAGTGATGAAGCATTAACAATTTAAACATTAAAACCATGTTAAATCACTACCCAGAGAGACTCCATGTTTTGTAATGGTAGTGCTTTGGAACAAGGTAAATACTGAAACAAAAAATTACTAAAAGTGGAGGCAAAAAGATCAGTTAAGAAAGACTGAAGAACATTCCACAATAAGAGACATGACAAGAAAACCCAGCATGCCATCTGAACTCAGCCCTGAACCAGAAAAAATATAGTTTTGTTTTTGGTTATACTAAAACTGAACAAAATATTAAAAAATAAAGTATAATGGCTACCAGGTATATACTAATATCACATTCTAATGAGATCCAATCTGAAATCAACCTGTTTAACTTTTTATTTAGGTCTCTGCTTCTTAACCACTTTGTTTCCCTCTGCTTACTGTTTTATTTTTTACAATTATTAATATTATTAGTTGAAACAGTGGCAGATTTCATTTTCTTGCGCTACAAAAATCACTGTAAACAAGACACTTGCTCCTTAGAAGAAAAGCTATGACAAACCTAGACAGCATATTAAAAAGCAGAGATGTCACTATGCCAACAAAGGACCGTATAACCAAAGCTATGGTTTCTCCAGTAGTCATGTGTGGATGTGAGAGCTGGACCATAAAGAAGGCTGAGAGCTGAAGAACTGATACTTTCGAACTGTGCTGCTAGAGAAGATTCTTGAGAGTCCGTTGGACAATAAGGAAATCAAACTAGAAAATCTTAAAGGACATGAGTCCTGAATATTCATTGGAAGAACTTCTGCTGACGCTGAAGCTCCAATACTTTGGCCACCTGATGCAAAGAGCTGACTCATTGGAAAAGACCCTGATGCTGGAAAAGACTGATGGCAGAAAAAAGAGGCAAGAGAGGATGAGATGGTTGAATACCATCATCGACACAATGGACTTGAGTTTGAGCAAACTTCAGAGGAGGGTGAAGGACAGGAAGCCTGGTATGCTGCAGCCCAAAAGGTCACAAAGAGTCAGATGCAACTGAGCGACCGAACACCACCACCACTTATAAAAGTAGATGTAAAAAAATCCTAAATAAAATATTGATTGACCAAATCCAATAAGACCATATTAAGAACATATTAAAGGCTAAAATATACACATTATATGATTATTTCAACAGAAGCAGAAAAGCTGAAAGAAATTAGCATCTATTCATTAGTTTTTATCTTAGCAAACTAGGAATAGAAGGAAGCTTCCTTAACTGGGAAAGGTTACATATACTGAATACTATATTAAGTTAAAAATAAAGAAATTTCACGTGAGCAAGCTCCGGGACTTGGTGATGGACAGGGAACTGTAGCGTGCTGCAGTCCATGGGGTCGCAGAGTCAGACACGACTGAGCAACCGAACTGAACTGAACTTTAGGTATGTGCACAAGAATAATGGCCAAACAGAACTAAATAAGAAATTACTACATTACGCAAAAAATTTAAATGATAATTTAATAATGAGTAAAAGGGCAATGGCTCTTAGCCATCCAAAATGAGGACCTTACCTTAAGAGCATCATTTTTTCTAAGTAAAAAGTAAAAATAGAAAATTTAACAAAATGAACATTTAAAATTAGACATGAAACTTCTGAAGAATTTTAACTACATATATACCTCCTTCTTAAGAGTTCAAAGTACATGTTTAAAAGCTAATGAAAAATAACTGCTTAAATGAGTTGTTTATAATATGGTAATCTTTAGCTCCTACAAGATTTTTTTTAATTATACATTAGTGACCATCGAAAAAGCAAGCGAGTTCCAGAAAAACATCTATTTCTGCTTTTTTGACTATGCCAAAGCCTTTGACTGTGTGGATCACAATAAACTGTGGAAAATTCTGAAAGAGATGGGAATACCAGAGCACCTGATCTACCTCTTGAGAAACCTGTATGCAGGTCAGGAAGCAACAGTTAGAATTGGACATGGAACAACAGACTGGTTCCAAATAGGAAAAGGAGTACATCAAGGCTGTATATTGTCAACCAGCTTATTTAACTTATATGCAGCTTATTTAACTTATTTCCCATCATGGGAAATGCTGGGCTGGAAGAAGCACAAGCTGGAATCAATATTCCCAGGAGAAATATCAATAACCTCAGATATGTAGATGACACCACCCTTATGGCAGAAAGTGAAGAGGAACTAAAAAGCCTCTTGATGAAAGTGAAAGTGGAGAGTGAAAAGGTTGGCTTAAAGCTCAACATTCAGAAAACGAAGATCATGGCATCTGGTCCCATCACTTCATGGCAAATAGATGGGGAAACAGTTGAAACAGAAGCTGACTTTATTTTGAGGGGGCTCCAAAATTACTGCAGATGGTGACTGTAGTCATGAAATTAAAAGACACTTACTCTTTGGACGGAAAGTTATGACCAACCTAGATAGCATATTCAAAAGCAGAGACATTACTTTGCCAACAAAGGTTTGCCTAGTCAAGGCTATGGTTTTTCCTGTGGTCATGTATGGATGTGAGAGCTGGACTGTGAAGAAAGCTGAGCGCCAAAGAATTGATGCTTCTGAACTGTGGTGTTGGAGAAGACTCTTGAGAGTCCCTTGGACTGCAAGGAGATCCAACCAGTCCATTCTGAAGGAGATCAGTCCTGGGTGCTCATTGGAAGGACTAATATTGAAGCTGAAACTTCAATACTTTGGCCACCTGATGCGAAGAGCTGACTCATCTGAAAAGACTCTGATGCTGGCAAAGATTGAGGATGGAAGGAGAAGGGGACGGCAGAGGATGAGATGGTTGGATGCCATCACCGACTCAATGGACATGGGTCTAGGTGGACTCCGGGAGTTGGTGATGGACAGGGAGGTCTGGCATGCTGCAGTTCATGGGGTCGCAAAGAGTAGGACACAAGTGAGCGACTGAATGAACTGATTCTAAATTAAATTAAACTGGAAAAAAAGCATGCCTTCAAAGATAAACCTTTGCTTTCTTTCTCCAAAACTGCAATTCATCTTTAAATTTAACCCTAGTATCAAGTTCAGTTCCAAAAAAAAAAAAGCAATTGCCTCCACACCCTCAAAATGTACACAGAGGCATTCATTACAGGCACGCCTGGCTACCTAAGTGCTATGAGTCATGCTTATTTTCAAAGACAACACTAAGGGAATGTCAATCAAAAAAACTGAAAAAAGCATATTAAGAAAAACGTTGAAGTGAAAGTGAAGTTGCTCAGTTGTGTCCGACTCTTTGCAACCCCATGGTGTACCCTACCAGGTTCCACTGTCCATGGGATTTTCCAGGCAAGAATACTGGAGTGGGTTGCCATTTCCTTCTCTAGGAGATCTTCCCGACCCAGGGATTGAACCCCGGTCTCCCGCATTGTAGGCAGACACTTATTGTCTGAGCCAATTTACCAAATGTAAAGTTTTAAAATTTAGATTATCAGCCGACACACAAATTGGTAAAACAAATCATTTAACATAAAATTTTGCAAATTTAAGTAGCATATGGCTATGGGTTTAAATTAAAAATGCTCATTACTTAGGATTGTAAAGAAAAGACTGTAAAATCAGAAATGTATTATAAAAAACATGGAACTACTACCCAATAGCCTTTAAAAGATCAGGTTTTAAGAGGTCAATCTTATTCTAAATCTTATTTATTCAATTACAATGTAAAAACTTTTTGTGGGTATGGTTAATCTCGCTAGAAACTTCTAATAAAACTTGTCTATAGGTCAAAAAATCTTCAACAGTACACATTATAAATAAAAATAATAACACTATCATTCCACGAAATAAACATAGAAACTCAAGCTACTTTCAGTGGTAGACATAAAAATTGGAATTCCTTGTCTTGGTCCATTTTGAAAACACCCAACTCTTAGGGGGTAATCCAGGCATAATTAAAGTCCACACTCTTTCACCATTTTTGGCCAGTGAAATTACTACTGCTTTGTTTTCCTTTGGATAATGTCAGTGACTTATGAGAGGATGGGCAAATAAGAGAATAGGGAAATGAGGCTTACTATACAGAAGTGGGTAAATAAGTAGGTGGGAAAACATGGACTCAGTGGCTGTTATAAAGGAAGACTGCTTACCAAGTGATTTGTCCACAAGCAATAAACACCAATATTAAAAAATTGCCATGTGTTAGAAAACAAACATGGAAGTGAAAACAAACAAAGGTGGAAGTGAAGGAATAAATTAGGAGTTTGGGATTAACAGATACACACTACTATATATAAACTAGATAAGTAACAAGATTTACTGTGCACAGTAAACTATATTCAGGGAACTATATTCAGTATCTTGTAATAACCTAACCTATAATGGCAAATATAGATATATATGTGTAAAACTGAATCACTTTGCTGTACACTTGAAACTATCACAACTCTGTAAATCAAATAAATGTCAATGAAAAAGAAAAACAGACAACCACCATCCAAAACCTAAAACACTGGAATATAGTAAAAACAGAAACCAAACAGTGTAAACTCTGTTTTATTCTGCTAAACAGCACACACAAAAAAGCAAAAAGTACTTGGAAAAACAAAACAAGATCTGAAAATAAATATAATTCACATTATTCAGATAAACCCTAAGAGAAAAGGTTACAAGCCACTGCAAGAATACTTCAATCAACATTTAACTAGATATTACAGTAGGGATTACGAAGGGTTAAACAGTTTACACACAGTAAGGAAGTATGTCAGTATATCGTACTGATTGCTCACAGCGCATATTAAAGAAAATCTGTACAACAAAAGAACAATTCCAAAAACATGAACCTGGAGCAATCAAATTGACTGTTAATCTCTGAAATGCAAGTAGGAAATAAATACTAAATTAAAAATCTGAAACACACTCAACTTGTAAACAGCGTAACATTACTTTGAAAAGACAGTAAGAACATTACAAAATAAAGACTGAAATGCAAAACAAAGAATGACATCTGCCCTTTAAACAGTCCTGCTATAGATAAAAAGTACTACTAATGATGCCAAAACAGTGAACATATTATAATCTAATTTTAAAAAGACTGGACACAAAGATCTAGCTTTTAAACTCTACTAGGGTGGCGAGGGGGGTGAGGGGGGAGTCACCATTTTATCTTAGTATTTAACCAAGCAAGATCTACTAGCCTTTTGGTCAAAAGAGTTCTTGTAATGTGCAAGCCTTAACTTTCCCAATAATCAAGATACATCCAGGGTGTGCACCTATGCACCGTGTGCTTTGTGTTGTAACAAAATCAGGTCCAAAGCAAAACCAGCACTGTCATAATCACGGGTCAGTTAAGATTGCTACTGAAAACCAACAACAAGTTACAATAGGAATCCCTCCTAAATATGGTGTACTATATTTTATTGTTTTTATTTTTATTGAACTATAGTAGAGTTGCAATGTTGTTAGTTTTATTCTATTTTTAAACTATTATCACAAAATTAGAAAAGCAACTAAACAGACGTATTCAAGAAATCTCGAGATTGTTTTAAGGCTAATTACAGTTAGCTGGAAACACATACTGTCTTGAATTAAAAAATTATAAATACTATTTGAAATAAGTACTCCTCTCTGTTTAACGTAGATGAGGTTTCTAGTGAAAAGGCGAGGAATGCCAAAAGGGCCCTGGAATCAAGGATTCTATTCCCACAACCATTAACTAATCTTATCACTCATAGCTTACCTTCCACACAGTACTTACTATGCAACCTGCACTGGATAAGAGCTTTGCAATTAGTTACTAATGCAACTAATTCTTGCATTAGTAATATGAAATAGGTACCATCTGTTGTTATTCCCATTTTTCAGGTGAAGAAATTGAGGTTTGGAAGTTAAAGAGCTTGCCTAAGATTATTAAGGTACTAAACCATAAAATCGGGATTCAAACTTGAGCTATCTGAACCTAGAATCCTACCTTTAACTACCAAGTGTTGTGTGCATTTTGGTCTTTTTAGTTTCAGCTTCTTCAACCAGGAAATGAAAGGTTCTATTCTCTTTAGTTTAATTAACAAGAAAACAGAATTTTCAAGTTTTACACAAGTAAATCTAGAATCAATGGAAAAGACACTTAAATAAGAACATAAATACCCCAATATAAAAATGGACAATTCACAAAACATTTAGAGAAACCTTATAAAGATATGGAAAATACTGAGGCTCACTAGACAAAGAAATGCAAGTTAAAACAAGATATCTTTTCTAACTTTGATAATGTCAGAATGGGAAAAGGGCACTATCTTATCTTGTTGATAAACGTGAAAAAAGCATTTTGAAAAGCTGTTTGTCCTTAAACATCAAAAGTCTTTGAAATGTGCACTGATCAAGCAGATTACATTTCTGTAGGTTTCACTTAAGTATTTGCATGCTCAGTTCAGTTCAGTCGCTAAGTAGTGTCCGACTCTTTGTGACCCCATGAACTGCAGCATGCCAGGTCTCCCTGTCCATCACCAACTCCCAGAGTTCACTCAGACTCACGTCCATCGAGTCAGTGATGCCATCCAGTCATCTCATCCTCTGCCGTCCCCTTCTCCTCCTGCCCACAATCCCTCCCAGCATCTGCGTCTTTTCCAATGAGTCAACTCTTTGCATGAGGTGGCCAAAGTACTGGAGTTTCAGCTTTAGCATCATTCCTTCCAAAGAAATCCCAGGGCTGATCTCCTTCAGAATGGACTGGTTGGATCTCCTTGCTGTCCAAGGGACTCTCAAGAGTCTTCTCCAACACCACAGTTCAAAAGCATCAATTCTTCGGCGTTCAGCCTTCTTCACAGTTCAGCTCTCATATCCATACATGACCACAGGAAAGACCATAGCCTTGACTAGGCGAACCTTTGTTGGTAAAGTAATGTCTCTGCTTTTGAATATGCTATCTAGGTTGGTCATAACTTTCCTTCCAAGGAGTAAGTGTCTTTTAATTTCATGGCTGCAGTCACCATCTGCAGTGATTTTGGAGCCCAGAAAAATAAAGTCTGACACTGTTTCCACTGTTTCCCCATCTATTTCCCATGAAGTGATGGGACCAGACGCCATGATCTTCGTTTTCTGAATGTTGAGCTTTAAGCCAACTTTTTCACTCTCCACTTTCACTTTCATCAAGAGGCTTGAGTTCCTCTTCACTTTCTGCTGTAAGGGTGGTGTCATCTGCATATCTGAGGTTATTGATATTTCTCCCGGCAATCTTTATTCCAGCTTGTGTTTCTTCCAGTACAGCATTTCTCATGAACATTTGCATGCTCAGTCCTGTCCAACTCTTTTGTGATCCCATGGACTATAGCCTGCCAGGCTCTCTGTCCATGGGATTTCCCAGTCAAGCATACTAAAGTGGGTTGCCATTACCTCCTCCAAAGGATCTTCCTGACCGAGGGATAAAACCTACGTCCCTGCATAGGCAGGTAGTTTCTTTACCACTAGCCACCCTAAGAAACCCCAAGTAAGTATATTATGTATGCTTAAGAATGTTAAACCAACAACTGATGACAGGAAATTTCACTGAGGGACTGACAAATACATTTTTCAGTTGAACCTTATGAAATTGCCAGTATTCAAAATCACTTGTGAATACAAAAGCATATGGTAATTTTTAAAATAATATATAATCTATGTTTGAAATTGACATTTTTTGATATTAAATGGGGGGAGAATAGACAAAATACAGTATTTTAGGGGGAGAAAAGTCCAATAGTGAATATTTGAGAGGCAACTCTATGTCCAGGCACTTTAACATAGTCTTTAATTTCATACAACCACCCTGTGATATACTGTTACTTCCAGATTACAGATTTGGGAGCAAGTCTCACAGAGGTTAAATAATTTCGGGAACTATAAAGAGGCAAGACTAAGATTCAAGCCAAGCCTATATATCTGCCTACAAAGACCATGTGTTAGTCACTAAGTCATGTCCAACCCTTTGCAACCCTGGACCGTTGCCCACCAGGCTCCTCTGTCCATGGAATTCTCCAGGCAGGAGTACTGGAGTGGGTAGCGATTCCCTTCTTTGGAGATCTTCCTGACCCAGGGACTGAAACTGGGTCTCTTGCATTGCAAGCAGATTCTTTACCATCTGAGCCACAAGAGGAGCTCCACAGAGACCATACTAGTAATATTTCTACTGGGCTACACAAGTACACTCCTTTCTCAACTGTATTTGAAACAATACTGCTTACAAAGCTTAAGAGATAATAAAAATATTTTTAAATGGCTGAATTTTATTACCCCCACTCACCCAAACTCATATGTTGAAGTCCTAATACCAAGTACTTCAGAATGTGACTGCATGTGGAGTCAGGATCTTTAGAGACAATTAGGTAAAATTAGGTCATACACAGGGGCCCTTATCAACACGACCTGTATCCGTGTTAGAGGAGAATGGGACAGACTAAGGGAGGACTATGTGCAGACAGTGCGAGGTGCCCCCTACAGGCCACAGAGGGGCCCACGGAAGAAACCAAACCTGCCACCACGTCAGTCTCCAACACAGCCTCCAGAACAGTGAGAAAATTAACTTCTGTTGTTTAAACCACCCAGTCAGTGGCATCTTGTCATGGCAGCCCTACCAAACTAATACTCTTAATCTAAAAATACTGAACATCTTAAAAACCTAAACCCCACATCCCCCTGGTATTAAAGAATATACTCCTTTTAGAAAGATTATCCATAAAGCACCAAAAGAGATCTTTCAACAAACAGTTTTAATGCAATGCTAATCATTTTAAAAATACATTTTAATTAAATTTAACTTACTAGAATTACTATACCTTAATAAATAAGTTGAAAAGCACTGATAATCTATTCAAAATAAGTAAACTTTAATAACCTTAACCAATCACAAAACTTCTGACGTTTATCCAATACAATACACACGAAGGTCCTGAGTGATGCAACTGACAGTCCCAACACAAAGACCGAAGGAGGCCTCACCAGAACACCCATCCTCTCCTTAGCAGAATGGAGCAATGGCATTTCCTCTAAGTCCAACGTTAAATAATAATTATTTTAAGGCAGAGACCATACACAAGCAAAAAAAAAAAATAAGACATACATGCACACACACACACAATTGTAGCAAACTATAATTTTGGAAGCTAGAAAGTAAATGGATGAAGACAACAGACATTGTCTAGTGAGGCTGTTGAGGGTAAGTGCCCAGAGAAGCCTAGAAAGGTTCAGGAGTCAGGGTAGGCTAAAAAGAACTGGTTAAAAACAGTATATAAGGAACAACTCCCAGACCGCATAACCCAGGAATCCCAACCCAGCCCTTCATTTTGGGAAATTTACACTTAGGGAGACTGCAATGGCCAATTCTGAGGGAAGGAATGAGGAGGATAAAGTGTAAGCGTAAATACTGAATGGTAACTACCCACCACCTACCATCCTCCTCTCTCCCAACACAGCACAGAATCTTGGCAGTAAAGCTTACCTCTGAGGCAGGAAAATCTATGGAAAACAAATGCCTACAAGAAAAAAGACCTACCAACACTGTCAACTGAAGGTCTCTCAAAGAAAATCAGATCAGCCAGTTACCCTTCAAAGAGGAGTATCATACTATAAGCTTTCCATGAAAATACACCTTCGTGTTCACTTTAAAAGGGGGAAAAAAAAAGCTTCACACATGAATCTGGACAGCCAAGCATCATAGAACATTTAAGACTTTTAATTTGAAAACCAAGAAGCAAAACAGAGGGAAGGAGGAAAGAAATTTTAATATAAAAACAAATACAGTAAAACAGGGAACAGGAAAAATTTCAAGTTATGTGAAACTAATATCCTCAGAAAAACGATATTCACTAGTGAAATAAAAATGTTATTAAAAGGAACATTCATAAAACAAGTCAGAAAATTTCAAAATTTAAAACAGATGCTAAAAATTTCAAATTCAATAAAAGAATTAGAACACAAAGAACAGCAACAACAAAGATAGGAAACAGGAAGAAAAAAAAAAGAGAAAGTTAAAAAAAAAAGACAATTGGTTCAGAAGAAAAAAAAAAAAAAAGTTAACAGGCATTCTTCCTTTTCAGAGCCCATTATCAAAGAAATAATAAATTTCCTAGCATTGAAGAACATATGTTTCTAGATTAAAAGGGTCTATAATGAGTTTTGGGGCTCCCTCCCCCCAAAAAATAACATTAAGACTCATGACTAACAAGTTTCACAGCATCAGGAATAAAGTTGCGCTGTGTGCATACTCAGTCATGGCTGACTCTTTGCAACCTCATGGACTGTAGCCTGCCAGGTTCCTCTGTCCATGGGATTCTCCAGGCAAGAAAACTGGAGTGGGTTTCCATTTCCTCCTCCAGGGGATCTTCCCTGGAGGGAAGGGATCGAACTCAGGGATCGAACCCACATATCCCACATCTGCACTGGCAGACGAATTCTTTTAAAGGCTCCCAGGAAGAATAAGGTTTCTTACAAAGGACCAGGAATCAGAATGACACCAGATTTTCCACAACATCAGAAACTAGAAGACACTTAAGAACAATGCCTTCAAAATTCCGAGGAAAAATAATTTCCAACCTTGACTTCTAAACTAACAGCCATATTGTTGGTCAGAGACTCTAATAAAGAGCCCGTGTAGTCTAGGTCTAAAGCCATTTGCTTCTCATGCTTCAGTAATGAGGCAGCTACAAGTGAATAAGCACACGGAAAAAGCCAAAGAGAATTCCCATGATGATGATGGAAAAAAGCTCCACTACAAGAAGCTGGTCCAAAATGGAATAGAAGGTTAAAGGTATCCAAGAAAAAAACTGAAAAACACTGAAAGATTACTTGATGTGTCTGACTATATTGAAAGGAGAGTTAAACATCAGAAGCAGAGTTTGGAGCTGAATAAATGATGAGTGTATGGAAAACCATTAAATAAATGAACACAAAGATTCATTAAGTCTGGATAAAACAAAAGGCTGTTTCAAAAGAAAATGTAATCACAGCATATACAACATGCACAGATGTAAATATTATGTAATCATAATAATGCAAACTTGGTTAACCAAAACTTGTCATACAGCCATACCTAGAATACAGAAAGTACATATTGTGGAGAGGGACGCAATGTTTAAAAACTAAAATATCTTCCACAGTGGCAAGTTAAGAAATAAATTCTAAAATTGGAACAAGTTAAGAAATGTTGGTTTAAGCGTCTTATCTGGAAATACCAAAAAACTGTAGAACAAGTAAAAGACAGCAGCCATCCCTCCACAGAGTCAGATTGTAGAGGGGAAAAAAAAAAGCTACATCCCTCTCCCCCAATCCCAAGCCTTGCCAGAACTAGTTGAACTCATGTGCTACCTTTATAGAAACTAGATTTTACATCATGCTTTTATTTAAAAAAAAAAAAAAAAAACTTCAGAATAATATAGAGCAAAATATTCATAGTACATTATTATGGGAGAAATCACATTATAGAACATTATGTTCAACATAAAAACAATATTGCATTAAAAATATAGGAAGTATACACAGAAAAGTGGTTTTTTTCTAGAGGTAGTGGTATTACTTTCACTTTAAGAAAACTTTCCTGTATTTTTCAAAGTTTCTATATCACATGTATGCTATTTCATAATTTTAAAAGATAGTACTTCAAGAAGGAATAGAAGATTAATAGAACTCAAAGATCAAAGAATTACAGTAATATTTAATTCCTGCCTCAATAAGTCACTTACGGTTTCAGTGTAGGGGTTAAAGATAAATGGGCGTTTTTTATAATTACTGTAAAAACACTGGCAAACACTCTTAAAATTTAATAAGCAAATAAAACAATGCCAGATCCCCAGGTCAAGAAATATTCTTTTTTTTTTCAAGTATGCTTACATTTGATCACCCTTCAACTACATACCAAGATTACCTGACTCAGAGAGCTGACTCTCCATATCAAAAGCTCTAGATGGAGTGGTCACTTTCTAAACTTATAATTAACCAAAGGGAGAAAAAAAAAAAAAAGGAAACGACTAAAAACTTATGTCCAATAAAGAACTAAAATTAAACAAATCAGCAAATAAAAAAAGTCAACCAACAAAGTAAATACTTACATCAACGGCAACACTACAAAACTACTACTAAAGCTGAAGCCAGTACAGCCACTTTGGAGACTGAATATGGGCAGCACACACACGCTCAAGAAGAAAACAAACACCAGAATTCTCAAAACACTATCATATCCCTGAACGAGAAACTACAAATGCAGATGTTCATCAACAGAACGGATAAACAGCTAGCATTCCACACAACGGCATAAAACGAACAACATGGATGCATGAATGGGACCAACCGAAAGTTAAGCCAAAGAAGCAGACACAGAATACATACTGAGTAATTCTATTTACAGAAGAACTAAAACAGGCAAAATACATTACAAGTAAGAGTGGTTACCCTTTGGGAAGAGGTTTTAACTGTAGGAGGGCATGAGGGGAGCTGGGTTCTGTTGCTTGATCTGGGTGCTGGTCACATGGGTCTATTGAATTAGTGAAAACTGAGTTAACACTCAGAACAGGTATACTTCTGTACATGTTATACATGTTATACGTCAATTAAAACTGAAAACTGAAAATTTTCAAAGGCCAACAAACACGTGAAAAGATTATACAACATCATTAGCCATAAGTGAAACAAATCAAAAATCACAATGAGATTCACTCACACTCAGTAGACTACGATGGCTATAATAAAGAGCAAACATATCAAGTGTTGGAAGACAATGTAGAGAAAGACGAACCTTCATACACTGCTAGTGGGAATGTAAAATGGCACAGCTGTGGAAACCAGTTTAACTGGTCATTAGATTAAAAACAGAATTACCTTTTGACCCAGTAATTTCACTCCTAGGTAAACGCTCAAACAAACTGAAAATGGGTACTCAAATATCTGTACGTAAAGGTACATAGCAACTCTACACACTCACAATAACTTCAAGAGACAAATAACCCAAATGTCTATTAGCAGATGGAGAGCCAAAATGTGGTATAACCAAACACATACGGAACAATGGAATAAAACAGAATACGGCACTTACACTTGCTGCGGCTTAATGAACCTCAAATCCTCAGCTGAATAAAGCAGCCAGACACAAAAGGCCACATATTCTATGACTTCTTTTACATCAAATGACCAGAATAAGGAAATCCATAGAAACAGAAAGCCTATTAGTGGCTGTCAGGAACTGGGTAGCAGGGGTTGGGTGGGGCGGGGGCATGGAAAGTGACTGTTCATTCTCAGTGGGTACTGGGCCGCCATCTGAGGTGATGAAAAAGTTCTGAAATGGCAGTAATAGTTGTACAACATGATGAATGCATTTAATGCCAATGAACTGTAACTTTAAAATGGTTACCATGGTAATTTTACGTCATATATACTTAACCACAATTTTAAAAATTAAAAAAAAAAAAGATAATAATATAGGCCAGGATATAGTAAGAACACTCCATACATTGGTTACTGCAAAGTATTTTGCAGTAAGTAATTCACATCTTTGTACCAATTCACATTTCTCCTTCTGAGAACAATCCTAAGCAACAAAAAAGCACTCCTGTAACATTTATAACAGTGAAAGACAGAGAGAAAGAAAAGGAGGATTAAGGGGGAAGGAAACGATGAGAGGGAGGAAGAAAAGAAATCTAAACATCAAATTATCAGGGAACGGGTAAAAAAATCATGAAGCACTTACAAAATTAATTATGCCAGAACGAAAAATGTTTACTATATTATGAAGCAAATGTGATAAAACCAGAATACCAATTCTATAAACATAAGCCGAACTACACACACAAAAAAGACTCAAAATTATCTTTCTCTTTGTACTTACCACAACATGAGAATAACTGACCTTCTGATTCACGTACATTCAT
Organism: Tragelaphus eurycerus; assembly: GCA_935064755.1. NCBI lineage: Eukaryota > Metazoa > Chordata > Mammalia > Artiodactyla > Bovidae > Tragelaphus > Tragelaphus eurycerus. The sequence goes on from CAKXYN010000003.1 coordinate 22,995,145, forward strand.
CCTTCTTCTCTATCCCCTACTAGAATGTAGGCCCCCTGAACACAAAGACTCTCATCTTATTATTTTAAATGTATCATGCCACCCTAGTCTGGTCAGCAGACGTTCTGTTGAAAAATCAGCTGATAACCTTACAGGCATTCCCCTGTATGTGTTCAATATTTTCTCTTTGTCATTTCGATTACAACGTTATCATGGAATATTCCTCTGTGGGTTTATCCTGTATGGAACTCCACGATTCCTGGACTTGGTTGACTGTTTCCTTTCTCAGGTTAGGGAATTTTTCAGCTGTAATCTCTTCTAATATTTTCTCAGGCCCTTTCTCTCTCTCCCTTCTCCTTCTGGGACCCCTGTAATGCGAATGTTAGTGCGCTAAATGCTGTTCCAAAGGCCTCTTACACGGTCCTCATTTCTTCGATCCTTTTTTCTGCTCCACATTAGTGATGTCCCTCTACTCTGTCTCCCAGCGCACTGATCTGTTCTCCCACATCTCCTCTACTAGATTCCGTTCACTGTGTTTTTCACGTCAGTTATTTTATTGTTCAACTCTGGTTGGTTGTTCTTTATATTTTCTCTGTTAAAAACTCCTAACATCAATCTGTGTGTCCATTTTTCTCCCCAAGTTTTTGGATCATCTTTACAATCATTACTCTGAACTCTTTTCTCAGGTAGATTGCCTATCTCCACATCACTTAGTTCTTCTGGGGTTTTATCTTGCTCCTTCATCTGAAATACATTCCTCTGCCACCTCATTAACTACTTGTCTCAAGTTGGGAGGAGTCTTCTTAGGAGACCTCCTATGGGTCCCAAGAGTGTGCTCCTCTCTTGTCACCCAAGGGCCAGGGACCAGTAGTGCCAGGGTAGTGTCTGGCCTGTGTTTGCAGACTACAGGCTGCTGGATCATAGTTTTCTTCCTTCTGGATTCTGCCCCAGATGGGTGAGGCTAATCTAGAAGCTTGTGTAGGCTTTCTGGCAGAAAAGGCTGATGCCTGCCCACTGGTGGGTGGCGCTTAGTCCTGGCCCTCTGGTGGGCAGGACCATGCCTAAGGGCCTGTGTCTAGAGGTGGCTGTGGGATTAGGAAGTCTTTAGGAAACCTGTCTGCTAATGGATGGGGCTGTGTTTCCCACCCGGTTAGATGTTTGCCCTGAGGCATCTGGCCTAGAAGCCTACAGGCTCTTGAGGGGGCAGTCAAGTCTTGGTGCTAATAGTCCAAGCAAGATGTCTGCCTTGAGGAGAGTTCATGCAGATAAATCAGATCAGATCAGATCAGTCGCTCAGTCGTGTCCGACTCTTGGCGACCCCATGAACCGCAGCACGCCAGGCCTCCCTGTCCATCACCAGCTCCCGGAGATCACCCAGACTCATACCCATCGAGGCAGTGATGCCATCCAGCCATCTCATCCTCTGTCGTCCCCTTCTCCTCCTGCCCTCAATCCCTCCCAGCATCAGAGTCTTCTCCAATGAGTCGAGTCTTCTCCAATGAGTCAACTCTTCGCATGAGGTGGCCAAAATACTGGAGTTTCAGCTTTAGCATCATTCCTTCTAAAGAAATTCCAGGATTGATCTCCTTCAGAATGGACTGGTTGGATCTTCTTGCAGTCCAAGGGACTCTCAAGAGTCTTCTCCAACACCACACCTCAAAAGCATCAATTCTTCGGCACTCAGCCTTCTTCACAGTCCAGCTCTCCATACATGACCACAGGAAAGACCATAGCCTTGACTAGGCGAACCTTTGTTGGTAAAGTAATGTCTCTGCTTTTGAATATGCTATCTAGGTTGGTCATAACTTTCCTTCCAAGGAGTAAGCGTCTTTTAATTTCATGACTGCAGTCACCATCTGCAGTGATTTTGGAGCCCAGAAAAACAAAGTCTGCATTATTTATGCAGATAAATAATCCCCAATAAATCTGCCACCAGTTTTCATGACCACATGAGGCACAGCTACCCCCTACCTCCCCAGGAGACCCTCTCCAACACCAGCAAGTAGGTCTGGCCCAGACTTCTATGAAGTTACTGCTTTCGCCCTTGGTCCCGGTGCACGTGAGATTTTGTGCAATCCCTTTAAGAGTTAAGTCTTTGTTTCCCTCAGTTCTGTGGAGCTCTAGCAATAAGCCCTGCTGGCCTTCAAATCCAAGCGCTCTGGGGGGAGGTGGGGGGTGGGGTGGTCTTCTTTCCAATGCTAGTCCCCTCAACTGGGAAGCCAGATGCAGGCCTCAGAACTGATTCTGTGGGACAGCCTCTGCCAGGTCACCCATGGGATGGGGCTGGGGAACTCGATCATATTATAAGCACACTCCTCCTACCATCTTGCTGTGGTTTCTTCTTTATGCCTTTAGATGCAGAAGATCTTTTTCTGTAGGTTCCAGACTTTTTTAAGTCATCGGTTCTTCATCAGTTAGTTGTGATTTTGGTGTGTTCACGAGAGGAGGTAAGCAGCAGGTCCTTCTACTCCACCATCCTGAAAGACTCCTCAGGACTCTTACCTTATTTATCTACACACCTGCAGACCCAGAGAGCTCTACCTGGCAGTATTAATGAATACTTGTGAAGCTAATCAGTAATACTGGTTGACTTTAACCTGTTCTTTCCATACTTCATCAATTTTCTATAATAGCACACATTATTTTTATATGTTTTAATTTTTTGTTTTTGTTTTTTTATTTTGTTTTGGCTACGGAGCACAGCTTACAGGATTTCACTTCTCCAACCAGGGACTGAACCCAGGCCCACCACAGTGAAAGCACAGAGTCCTTCCTTACCAATGGACCACCAAGGAATTCCCTCTAATCTTATTTTTAAATATAAAATACTTCGGTGGGCAAATATCACTTATCAAGTCAACGAAAACATATAACTTTGGTGATATTCCCTAATACAAGGCAAGGGTCCAGTTTTCAGTCATAACAACAAAATCACTAATTACATACTCTTCCTAATAAAGGGTAAAGTTCTAGTACATTTTATAGCACATCTTATCAACTTTCAGAAATTTAGAGATCTCTCTCAAATTTCTGATTCCATAAGGTACTTACAATAACCCTTCTCCCAACCCCAATTCTACGCTCACCATCCTAATGCCCTCCCCCATACACATACAAACCCGTTGAGTAGTTATTTTAATAGACTCACATCTAACACATGAGAATTATTTCAGAATTCACTGGAATCAATATGCTAATATTAAACAATGTTGAGAAAAATTAAATAAATTTAATTTTACTGTGAGTGAATTTCAAATTAAAATATACTAGTGTCCTAACTACATTTACTCGTGTTGATCTGTAATTAAAATGCAGTTCCACAAGAACCTAACTATATATAGTATTTGCAACTATATTTATATTGTATCCATATATAAAAACTGAAGAGAAAAATATCCTTGTTTTGAAGAGAAGAGCTAGTGGGATGTTGGGAAGAATCTAAAGTGAAACTACTGTTCACAGGGAATAATTCCAGACTCTGATTAAATGTAAGCATTCAAAATTTACTGTCACTAAGTTTCTACTGGTGATTGAAAAACTGAGACCACTCACTAAATTAAAGTTTGAAGACAGCAGGCTTAAGTGCTGCAAATCTGCTGAGCTCAGGCCAACAAATGCAACTGTGGACATCAGAACGAAAAGGACACTTCCATGTCTTGTTTTAAAGTTTGATAAAATTTACCTGTCCACTGACAACTGCATCAATTCTTAAAAAAAAAAAAGTGAACTAACTTCTTTGTTGTATCACAAAGATACAACAAACTGAATATGCAAATACACTTCAAAATCCTTGCGCCTTACCCTTCCAGGATCCCAGATAGCAGCTTACCGACAACTTGTAAGTGAAAGTGAAAGTGAAAGTCGCTCAGTCTTGCCCAACTCTTTGTGAACCAATGGACTAAAAAGTCCATGGAATTATCCAGGGCAGAATACTGGAATGGGTAACCTAGCCCTTCTCCAGGGGATCTTCCCAACCCAGGAATCAAACCAGCATCTCCTGCATTGCAGGCCAACTTAGCCATCAGGGCCAGACCTAACTAAATACTGGGGCATTAAGACCCTGGCTCAGGATATTTAGATATCAGATTATTATCTGATATACAGAAGTCAGCACACACCGCAAATGAAGCCCCAAAAGCAGCAGGTTCTTATCTCTACAGTATTAAAAAAAGTATTTACTCAGATAATCAAGAAGAACTTAACAGAACAGTGCTAAATGGGCAATGGGCAATAGGCTGGCAATAATTTAGTTTCTTCTGTAAATGTTTGACAAAATTAGTACCATGATTGGTCAGAAATATGACACATGTATGTAACTCCAACCCACTATCAAGCTTAGGATTCAACCAGCTAAGTAAATTCTACTATAAATGCTTCTAAGGGGCTTCCCAGGTGGCACAGTGGTAAAGAATCTGCCTGCCAACGCAGGAGACACAAGAGACTGGGTTTGATCCCTGGGTCGGGAAGATCCCCTAGAGAAGGAAATAGCAACCCACTCCAGTATTCTTGCCTGGAAAATTCCATGGACAGAAGAGATTGGCGAGCTAGTCCATAGGGTCATAAACAGTTGCACACAGCTGAGCAATTGATCACACACACAATGCTTCTAAAGGTTATTAGAATTTAAATTCCAACCCAAAACTATGAGTAAATCTTGCTTGATACTGACATCCAAAGGCTCAAAAGGCATCTTCCATCTCTACCATTACCAAACTGGTTAAGTAATAAATAGCAAATTTTTTAATTCAAACATCCTGCTACGACCAACTTGTGATTAAATTTTGAGCAAAAACTAAGGGAAGACAGAAGAAACATTTTTAATTGCTTCATAGTAAGTAGCTGTCAAAAACTATCAAAGAAGCGCCCATCAGGAGTGCTTCCCGTGTGGCTCAGCTGGTAATGAATCTGCCTGCAAAGCAGGATCCCTGGGTTGGGAAGATTCCCTGGAGAAGAGAAAGGCTACCCACTCCAGTATTCTGGCCTGGAGAATTTCATGGACTGTATAGTCCATGGGGTTGCAAAGAGTCGGACACGACTGAGGGACTTTCACCTCAGTAAAGAGGAAGGTTATCAGTTAGAAAAATTACCAGCCAGAACTAAATGAATGTAACAGGAATAAGCAGAAAAACATTTACCCTTGAGGCAAAGAAACAATTTCAGGAACCAGGAGGCAGATTTCAACTACATACCAACTTGTACCTAATCCCCAAGCAGATTGTTTAGCAGCTGCTGCCCTTGCCAAAGCAGTCCCTCCATTTGCATCCAAACATCCCCCCAGGAGGAAAATGACAACTCCCTGAAAGCAATCAGCCTTCCTCACAATCAACTTTTCCAATAACTGGGGAGAAAGAAAAAGTGAACCATGGGCCAATATCCCTCAAAACTAAAACCACCACCCAGTAGCTCTCTGCATGAATGGTTTATCCATTTCTCTTCAAACAGAAAAGCCATCCAGATACAAAACTGGCCACAGGGACTGTTTTTAATCAACCAGTTGCCAATTTGGGATTCCTTTCCTCTTATCTCTCCCTTCCAAGAGCACAGTATTAAAATAAGGGAAAGATAATCACCTCTGTTCATTTGTGCTTCATATTCACTAATAAGTAGTTCAATGATCCTAGACAAATGTTCAGACTCTCTCCATTCACTTAGCCAGTCCACAAAGACTTACTGAGTGCCTGCTAAATGTCACTATTCTATCTTGTTTTCTTCTGAATCACAGATGAATCCTTGGTGACTTCTGTACAAAACTCAACTAAGAAGTTTTTTTGTTTGTTTTTTTGGCCACGCCACAGGGGATCTTAGTTCCCGGACCAGGGATCCAACCCACAGCCTCTGCAGTGAGAGCACTGGGTCTTCACCACTGGACCACCAGCAAAGTCCTTTACCAGGAAGTTTTACATTCTACTTACAACACTGAAACGAAAAAAGGAGAAAGGCATCGACCTCTGTGTCTTAGGTTTTCTGTTTTTAACTGCCTTTAGACCAGCAACTACTAGGAAGCCCCTTAAAAAAAAAAAAAAAAAAAGACTCCCAAAGGATTCCACCCTCTATAAAACTGTATTTCATTATATGGCAGGTAACAATAACCCAGTGAAAGGGAAGAAGGCCTATCACTTGGCCCACAGAAGAAACAAAGTTAACAAAGTCCCAGGACCCTACAACCTGAAACCCAACCTACAGCAATTCATCTACCGAAACAGCATCAAATTATTGAAGCCAGTGATAAATACACAGTACATACCACGACGTAGTACATACATACAGAGAGAACTGAAACAGTTTCATGGAACAATACTTGCCATAACAACGTGCAATGTATTCTGATATTTTCTATTCTACTCTCAATTTTGATAAACACTGTTTAAAAATCCAGTTTGAAGACCACCATCCTAAAACACTTCCTTCTTACCCTTTTCCCTCTCTCACTCTCTCCTCTTATTCCAAGGAGGATCCCTTCTCCCAATCTGAGAAGGAGCAAAAGCAACATTTTGGGGAATGGAAGAATCTTCGATATTGGGCATCTTAATTTCAAACTCTGCACGGATGGTCCCAAAGAGATGTTTTAAGATATGTCTATCAGGTCAATTGTGTAGGACCAATGTTTGTCAGATAAATTATAGACATCAAAAATATCTGGTGAGAATGAAATGTACTGGGCTGAACCATAGTCAATTGCTAATAACTGATGCTTTTTGACCTAAGAGTGTAATACATACTTCAAAGATATGATGCATTAATGGCCCGTGGACTGAGGACCTAATCACCCCTCATTACAACACAGTTTCCACAGAAAGACAAGTGCTAAATTCTTACCAAACAACTGATTTCAAAAGCTGAGACTATCTGAAGTTAAGCTGTGATATGATCTGATAGTTCTGAAAGCTTTTTCAATACCATCGCTACTGGTTTCTACTCTTAACCACCAGAGAAGCCCCAGGCCTCTAAAAGCCCAGAACTTTTCCATGGTTCATTCTTGTTTTCACACAATTATAAAATCTGGGGTCTCAACTTCTGCTCGATGCTTCTATCAGCCCTCTCTGATTTTCTTAAAGTATGTTCAGTTCAAACCAACTGATCATAAGCTCCTTAATGGTAGAGACAGTTCCTTTTCATCTTTAAAAACCCACTTCTTTGTAGTCTTGTGTAGTCAAATGTGTCCTGAATTACAACAGATCTTCTCAAGAAAATCTTTGCCTGATTTCAACTTGCCTAAAATCTTTTGAGAAGTGACAATGAGCCTACATACTAGCAAATTCTGTAACACTGGCTGTCCTTTCATACCACATGATCTTTAACTCACTGGAGTCATTACTATATCAAAGCTACTTTGTCTACCAAAAAACTTTCCAAACACTCCTTTATTTCCTACCAATAATCTAAAGCTGTACCAGCAAGCATTCTATTTATTTTAAATGAGCAGGAGCCTATGGGACCTTCCCAGGACAGACCCCTTGACCACCTCATCTGCTTTTGCTCCTCTGTGAAGTACCTAAATAGTAGACGAGGCACATTTCCTGAGTTGTTTTTACAGCTGCTAAAACCCCCACCAAATGAAAGATGTTAAGTTACTTGATGACCATGAGCACATAGGCCCCAGCCTGAGGCTTGATAATGTCAACCCCTCACTGCCCTGTTACCTCCCCATCAACCAATCAGAGAACTATGTGTGAGCTGATCACACACTCTGATTCCTCCATCTCTCACCTGGTCTTCTTTGTTGGCCGCACCCTTTACAGGATCTTAGTCCCCAACAAGCGATCAAATTCGGGCCTACAGCAGTGAGGTCACAGATCTCACAGAGAGATCACATCGCTGGACAGTCAGGGATTTCACCACCTGGCCTTTACAAATACCTCCCTAACCCATCGGGGAGCTCAGGCTGTCATGAGCACTCGTGGATGATCTGTGTGGCGCCTCACAGTAAAAACGCTGCACGCTTCTTCACCACAACCTGAGGTGAGAGGGACTACTGCAAACTGGGCATGTGTGTGGGTGGGGGGGTCCTCTTAGAAGAGTACCTCCTCCATAGTTCCTTCCTCTGGCAATTCACCCTTTGAGTGACTCTGTGGAACACAGAGGGTCCTCCACCCTCAACCTTTTCTTATAAGCTGTCTTCAAGTGTTTGAGCCTTGTAGTTCTGTCATTCTGCCACAGTTTTACATTTAATACAACTTACACATTTTAACAGCTTTATTGACACGTAACTGACATAAAATAAACACCACTGCCAGGTGAGCAGACCCAGGTGTGAGTGAAGCTATGAGAATTATCTCTTTAAACCTACCTCTTGGCATTATGCTAAGTGTGTACGCCAGAAAAAGACAAATATTGTAATATTCTTGCTTCTATGTGGAATCTAAAAAAGTCAAACATATAAAACAAAGAGGGTTGGAGATGGGAGAAATAGGAAGATGTTGGTCAAAGAGTACAAACTTCCAGCTACAAAATGAATAAATCCCAGGGACCTAATGTATAGCAACTATATTAACAGTATTGTACATATACAGTTGACCCTTGAACAGTGTAGGGGTTAATCCAAGTATAACCTAGAGGTGGCCCTTTATACTGAAGGTTCCTCCACATCCACAGACTCACCCAACTAAGGATTATGTGATACTGAAGTATTTACTTTTGGAAAGTATCTGTATATAAGTGGAACCTCAAAGTTCAAACCCATCTTTTTTTTTTTTTTTAATCCACATTTTTCAAGGGTCAACGGTACTTGAAAGATGTTAAAGAGACTAGACCCTAAATGTTCTCACCACACATACAAAAATTAATTATGTGAGGGGATGGAGGTATTAACCTTATTGGTATTCATTTCATCATACATACAGATACCACCTTGAATTTACATAGCTTATATGTTCAACGATGTTATATGTCATCTCAATAAGGTTGGGGAAAAAAGAAAAGAGCTTGTATAAATAAACAAATCTACCTCTTCATCAACCGTTAAGATTATTTTAGATTCACAGAATAAGGATCCCGTCATTCCACCAACTAAATTTTCCCTAAATTAAATATTTTTCCCTAAATTAAATATTTCAAATTTGCACTCTTGCCATGTGCTACACAGGCCTTTAACAATTGAATATATCCCAACTAGGCACTCTCATTCACCATCTGCCTCATCCCACAGTTTGTTTCATTTAGCTAGAATGTACAAGCTCTCTGCAGCATACCTGTCCCTCTCACGCCCAAGGAGATGAGTACTCACTTTGGAAGAGAGGGGACCATTTACATCCAGTCTCCCTCTCTTTTACTCTCTCCTTGCCTCTTTCTTCCATATCTCTTACCCCAAAAACAGCTGAAAATGTCTCTATCCCCAACATGAAACATTCAGGGTACTATCAAGTCAGATGTGCAAAGAGGGTATTTTAACATATCATTGGTCAACTCTTTAAATAAAGTCCTGCTACTATTAAGACCAGGTAACAAAGGGGGAAAAGTGTTATTGATACTGTGGTAAATTAAAAAAAGACACCACAGATCAGATCAGATCAGATCAGATCAGTTGCTCAGTCGTGTCCGACTCTTTGCGACCCCATGAACCGCAGCACGCCAGGCCTCCCTGTCCATCACCAGCTCCCGGAGGTCACTCAGACTCACATCCATTGAGTCAGTGATGCCATCCAGCCATCTCATCCTCTGTCGTCCCCTTCTCCTCCTGCCCTCAATCCCTCCCAGCATCAGAGTCTTCTCCAATGAGTCAACTCTTCGCATGAGGTGGCCAAAATACTGGAGTTTCAGCTTTAGCATCATTCCTTCTAAAGAAATTTCAGGATTGATCTCCTTCAGAATGGACTGGTTGGATCTTCTTGTAGTCCAAGGGACTCTCAAGAGTCTTCTCCAACACCACAGTTCAAAAGCATCAATTCTTCGGCGCTCAGCCTTCTTCACAGTCCAGCTCTCACATCCATACATGACCACAGGAAAGACCATAGCCTTGACTAGGCGAACCTTTGTTGGTAAAGTAATGTCTCTGCTTTTGAATATGCTATCTAGGTTGGTCATAACTTTCCTTCCAAGGAGTAAGCGTCTTTTAATTTCATGGCTGCAGTCACCATCTGCAGTGATTTTGGAGCCCAGAAAAACAAAGTCTGACACTGTTTCCACTGTTTCCCCATCTATTTCCCATGCAGTGATGGGACCAGATGCCATGATCTTCGTTTTCTGAATGTTGAGCTTTAAGCCAACCTTTTCACTCTCCACTTTCACTTTCATCAAGAGGCTTTTTAGCCCCTCTTCACTTTCTGCCATAAGAGTTGTGTCATCTGCATATCTGAGGTTATTGATATTTCTCCCGGCAATCTTGATTCCAACTTGTGTTTCTTCCAGTCCAGCATTTCTCATGATGTACTCTGCATATAAGTTAAATAAACATGGTGACAATATGCAGCCTTGACGTACTCCTTTTCCTATTTGGAACCAGTCTGTTGTTCCATGACCAGTTCTAACTGTTGCTTCCTGACCTGCATACAGATTTCTTAAGAGGCAGATCAGGTGGTCTGGTATTCCCATCTCTTTCAGAATTTTCCATAGTTTATTGTGATCCACACAGTCAAAGGCTTTGGCATAGTCAATAAAGCAGAAATAGATGTTTTTCTGGAACTCTCTTGCTTTTTCCATGATCCAGCGGATGTTGGCAATTTGATCTCTGGTTCCTCTGCCTTTTCTAAAACCAGCTTGAACATCAGGAAGTTCACGGTTCACATATTGCTGAAGCCTGGCTTGGAGAATTTTGAGCATTACTTTACTAGCATGTGAGATGAGTGCAATTGTGCGGTAGTTTGAGCACTCCTTGGCATTGCCTTTCTTTGGGATTGGGATGAAAACTGACCTTTTCCAATCTTATGGCCACTGCTGAGTTTTCCAAATTTGCTGGCATATTGAGTGTAGCACTTTCACAGCATTATCATTCAGGACTTGGAATAGCTCCACTGGAATTCCATCACCTCCACTAGCTTTGTTCGTAGTGATGCTTTCTAAGGCCCATTTGACTTCACATTCCAAGATGTCTGGCTCTAGGTCAGTGATCACATCATCATGATTATCTGGGTCTTGAAGCTCTTTTTTGTACAGTTCTTCTGTGTATTCTTGCCACCTCTTCTTAATATCTTCTGCTTCTGTTAGGTCCACACCATCTCTGTCCTTTATTGTGCCCATCTTTGCATGAAATGTTCCTTTGGTATCTCTGATTTTCTTGAAGAGATCCCTAGTCTTTCCCATTCTGTTGTTTTCCTCTATTTCTTTGCACTGATCACTGAAGAAGGCTTTCTTATCTCTTCTTGCTATTCTTTGGAACTCTGCATTTAAATGTTTATATCTTTCCTTTTCTCCTTTGCTTTTCGCTTCTCTTCTTTTCACAGCTATTTGTAAGGCCTCCCCAGACAGCCATTTTGCTTTTTTGCATTTCTTTTCCATGGAGATGGTCTTGATCCCTGTCTCCTGTACAATGTCACGAACCTCATTCCATAGTTCATCAGGCACTCTATCTATCAGATCTAGGCCCTTAAATCTATTTCTCACTTCCACTGTATAATCATAAGGGATTTGATTTAGGTCATACCTGAATGGTCTAGTAGTTTTCCCTACTTTCTTCAATTTCATTCTGAATTTGGCAATAAGGAGTTCATGGTCCGAGCCACAGTCAGCTCCTGGTCTTGTTTTTGCTGATTGTATAGAGCTTCTCCATCTTTGGCTGCAAAGAATATAATCGATCTGATTTCGGTGTTGACCATCTGGTGATGTCCATGTATAGAGTCTTCTCTTGTGTTGTTGGAAGAGGGTATTTGCTATGACCAGTGCATTTTCTTGGCAAAACTCTATTAGTCTTTGCCCTGCTTCATTCCGTATTCCAAGGCCAAATTTGCCTGTTACTCCAGGTGTTTCTTGACTTCCTACTTTTGCATTCCAGTCCCCTATAATGAAAAGGACATCTTTTTGGGGTGTTAGTTCTAAAAGGTCTTGTAGGTCTTCATAGAACTGTTCAACTTCAGCTTCTTCGGCGTTACTGGTTGGGGCATAGACTTGGATTAATGTGACATTGAATGGTTTGCCTTGGAAACGAACAGAGATCATTCTATCGTTTTTCAGATTGCATCCAAGTACTGCATTTCGGACTCTTTTGTTGACCATGATGGCCACTCCATTTCTTCTGAGGGATTCCTGCCCACAGTAGTAGATATAATGGTCATCCGAGTTAAATTCACCCATTCCAATCCATTTTAGTTCACTAATTCCTAGAATGTCAACATTCACTCTTGCCATCTCTTGTTTGACCACTTTCAATTTGCCTTGATTCATGGACCTGACATTCCAGGTTCCTATGCAATACTGCTCTTTACAGCATCAGACTTTGCTTCTATCACCAGACACATCCACAGCTGGGTATTCTTTTTGTTTTGACTCCATCCTTTCATTCTTTCTGGAGTTATTTCTCCACTGATCTCCAGTAGCATATTGGGCCCCTACTGACCTGGGGAGTTTCTCTTTCAGCATCCTATCATTTTGTCTTTTCATACTGTTCATGGGGTTCTCAAGGCAAGAATACTGAAGTGGTTTGCCATTCCCTTCTCCAGCGGACCACACCCTGTCATATCTCTCCACCATGACCCGCCCATCCCAGGTTGCCCCTCAGGCATGGCTTAATCTCTTTGAGTTAGACAAGGGTGTGGTCCTTGTGTGATTAGATTGACTAGTTATCTGTGAGAATGGTTTTAGTGTATTTGCCCTCTGATGCCCTCTTTCAAGACCTACTGTCTTACTTGGGTTTCTCTTACCTTGGGCGTGGAGAGCGACCTTGCCTGCCCGCGACCGGCGCGCCATTTAAGAGCGACCTCGCCTGCCCGCGACCGGCGCGCCATTTAAGAGCGACCTCGCCTGCCCGCGACCGGCGCGCCATTTAAGAGCGACCTCGCCTGCCCGCGACCGGCGCGCACTAAGAGCGCCCCGCCGGCTGCGTCGCGCACTAAGAGCGCGCGGCCGAGAGGAGCTACCCCACGACCGAGGAAGGACGGCGGTGAGGGCCAACGCACTAAGCACGGCCGAGAAGAGCTACCCCACGACCCAGGTCAGGAAGGGCGGCGGTGAGGAGAGACCCCTCGTCCAAGGTAAGGTGCGATGGCTGTGCTTCGCTGGCCGGGAGCAGCCGGGATGAGATACCCCACGCCCAAGGTAAGAGAAACCCAAGTAAGACAGTAGGTCTTGAAAGAGGGCATCAGAGGGCAAATACACTAAAAAAAAGACACCACAGGTCATGCAAATCAAGTGTTAAGATTTATGAGTGACTTCCCTTTTTCTCCCTATTCTCCAAATTTTTGTTGAAATGCTTCTGTTTTCCTTTTAAATTAGGGGTGATAAACAGGTTCACTGATAGCTTCCCTGGTAGCTCAGTTGGTAAAGAATCTCCTGCCTGCAGTGCAGGAGACTCAGGTTCAATCCCTAGTTCGGGAAGATCCCCTGGAGAAGGAAATGGCAACCCACTCCAGTATTCCTGCCTGGAGAATCCCATGGACAGAGGAGCCTGGTCCACGGGATTGCAAGAGTCAGACACAACTTGGAGACTAACCCACCACTACCAAACACGTTCACTAACTTGACTGTGGTGACGGTTTCATGGACACATGCATGTGAAAACTTATCCAGCTATACATTTAAAATGTGACATTTATTTTGTCAATTATACTTCAATAAAGCTATTAAAATGTCTAAGTTGTATTAATTTATGAAACTATGGCAAAAATGAGAGAACGGCGAGCCTCAAACATGTAAAAATAGCTTATAAGAAAAGGCTGAAGGTGTGAAACTCTCTCTGTTCCATAAAGTCACTCAAAGGGTAAAATGCAAAAGGGAGTAGGGGGGTATGTTCTAAAGAGAACCCCCTCACACATGCACTCAGATTACAGAAGACTTCTCTACCTGAAGCAAAAAGCAAAAAAAAACTTGCAAGTTTAAGGTTTCAGGAGTAGGAAAACTTTTGCATTGGAGAAAAGATTCTGGACGACGCTAAGATCCAAAATAAAGGCAGCCAAGAACTTTCAAAATACTGGAGTTCCCACTGGGGACCTGAGATCTCTGAAAAAACAGGCTCAGAGAACGGAACAAGATGAAACAAAGGGGTTTTTTCCCTATTTGCTTTTAATGACACATGCTTCTTGTGCTTAGCTATTATATTCTGTCATTCTGTTGTTTGCATTGTATCTGCTAATTAGCAAATTAGTCCCTTTGTTTGCTATTTTCCTCCAGTTTTTGTTTTGCTTATTAATATTATTATATTAGTCAAATACTTCATCAAGGGCTCTTAGAGGTTAATTCTTTTGTGTCGGTGCTTTTTTAAAAAACAACTTGCGTTATCCTGGTGATGGGGGGAGGGGCAGATACCTAAGGAGTCTCTTTATCAGAGATCAAAAATCCATAATGTCACTTGTAAATCCAAAGTACCATTATACTTCCATTACTTCCATTAACAAATCTCTTGGAAAATAGACAAGCTTCGAATGTTAAAAGTTTCCTGATTTAGTGGAAGGGAGACCATCTGTCCTAGACAATGAAAGGATGCTGTTTTCCTCAACACCTGGACTCTAGCTACAGGGGATGAAGAAGCCAAGATCAAGACCCCCTGAGGGGGAAACAGCTCAGGATCCGGATCCCGGTGATACCTGTCACAAGGTAAGTTCTCTACAGGCCACGATCTTACATGGTAGATACAAACAGATAGGAGAGCTAAGGAGTAAGGACACCCTGACCCAGTGGGATGCCAAGTAGCTTCTCCTTGAGTCCGTTTTCTGATGCTGGAGTAGGAGGTCAACATACTGGACATGGAACACTCAGGATGTGGAACTCCAGGACCCCTACTCTCTCAGACGTCACCCATTTCTGGAAGCAGGATGTCTATGAGCTGAGCAATAGTCTTTAAAATGAGTTTTTATTCTAAGAGTCAAAATCCAGAAAATTCCTGGGTAGGGGATGCATGTTTAGTTTTAAAAACTAAGGTACGAAAACTCACTTAAATAAAAAATACAGATAAAATTAATTTTCTAAATAAGTCTCACCTCAAATTTCTAATTTCTTGGCTTACTTAAAGCAATATTTAGTAGACAGAAGTGATTTTTTTTTTTTAGTTGCTCAGAGACCTTATAAGAAATGAGACGTTGTCTTACCAATTTTCTTTAAACTTTGTCTTAGGAAACCCCAACTTTTATATTACTGTAAAGGAAAAGGAGTGTTGCAAGCTACATTCTTTGACAAGCTCTGTAACTCTGTATCTCAAGCAGATAACTAACATTAATCTCTAACTTCTCACATCATAAAACTTTATCTTTTAGACCTGTCTCTCTCTTTTGTACATGTAACTGGCTTTCGCTACCGTCCTTTTCTGAATACCATAATGCATTTCTGTTTGCCAGCATTCCTTCTCCCACGTTAGAAAAGCTCACTCCCCACTACCACTGACGCTCATTACAGCATTCCACCTCCAACTGGAGAAGAATGCACAGTGACCTAGGTAGGGCTTATTACCCATCTTCAGCCAGGATTTTTTTCTACCTGAAGATCACAAGAAACATTCATTGACTTAAATTTACAAAATCTGGAAAAAGGGACTCTGGAGAATCCATGTGAAGCAAGAGTACAGAGCAAAGAATAAAGTCTAGCAAAGAATGGGTAACTACTAACAGTTAACTGATACTGCCAGCTCTGAAGGCAGTCCTGGCTTCAGCCGCTCTCACTGTGGTGCTGTAAGCTACACTAGGGTCCTTCTTCAGCTAAACTGAGTTTTCATCAGTGTCAAAATTATCACGTATGATATACAAACACAGACAACCAGTTTAAGTACAAATAGGGGTCCAATCCCATTACCACTTTCAGAATACCTAGTAACTTTCAGATTTATTTCAATTGTATTATTAACATTTCTTGTTTCTTCCTCATTTTTATGAAAGCACAAGAAACAGTACAAAAATAAATGTGAATAAAAATACAATAAATAAATGCATACGATAATCTGCAAAGGGACTGATACTGACAAAACTGAACTGCTGAGTAAGTAGTACCACCGTCAGATCAGATCAGATCAGTCACTCAGTCGTGTCCGACTCTTTGCGACCCCATGAATCGCAGCACGCCAGGCCTCCCTGTCCATCACCAACTCCCACCATACAATAGTTCAAATTATTGTCACCTCACATATGAAATACTAACCTGAGGGAAAAAAGAATGATACTTAATGGTACAGGTACATAGCATATGGAAGCTCACATTAAAAAAACCCTTTAATAAGAACCCTTCTTCGTTCAGACATTCAGAAGAAAATAGGTAAACTTCCTTCTTGCCTACCAGAAGAAACCGCGGATCTAAAGCTTACAAAATGAGAGTGAAAGGCATTCCTTTCAGTAGTACAAGTCCTATACTGATATTATTTATAATTTAGCCCCTTATGTTATTTTTTATGGTTGAAAGTCTGAGGGAAAAATGTCATTGAAATACGTATTTATCAGTAAGTACAAATCTGTATGTTCATATCACACACTCTGATTTGGACACGTGATGTTTAAGGTGCTCATTAGTTAAGCAAATAAAGTTGTGAGCTTATGTGGAGCTCACAGAACTAGCCAGAAACTTGAATCTGGGAATCAGAAGTACACAGGTGGTCAAGTCCAGGGGCTGAGTAAGACTGGGCAGGAATGCAAGTCGAGGGGGAGAAAGAAAAGGGAGGAGAGGACTGAGAGACGCAGCCAGTGACATTAGGAGAGAACCAAGAGAACTTAAAGCCACCTCAGCCCAAGTGGTCCAAGGCCAGGACAGTCACTGCACCGAATGCGGTTATGAACCCAGAGGCAGCTTCTACACTATCAGCTTTCAGGGATGCTTTTCCCTTGACTTTTCTTCTACTCAGGGAAAACATTCTATCAGCTCTTAGTTCTTCTGAATTCTTTATAAATTTTTAGGGAAAAGCCACTTTACCTCCAGAGCTGTTCGTTATTTTCTAAGTAAAGAAGTTAACAGTAACTCAGGCTACATCTGGGAAGCACCCCCTGGACAAGGTGGCCACTGAACCTGATCTCGGTTGCCTCTGCTGCCCATGGAGCCCCCTGAAGGGCGAAAGAGAGCGCCAAACCTATTCCTGCCCAGGCTCTCAAGGGAAATGTCATCTCAAACACACACCACATTGTTCCATACCATCCAACTTATCAAAATAATTAAGGGACTGAAAAGCAGAAAAAGTCAGTCGTTCGCACATGCAAAAAGGCACAGGGGCAAATGAAACCTCATCTGGGCAACGACCACATCAAAACGGAAATCAAAAGGCAGCTGAAGGACAGAAACTGGTAGCCAGGCCTCCCGGGTCCGAACCTCATCTCAACCACAATTACAGTTCTAGGTATAATTTAGGATAAAGGTCCAGCAGAGCTGTAAGCCAATTCTTCTTAGATTTAAAGGTCAGCATCAAAACATTCTCTGCTGCTGCTGGTTGTGGTAAAATGGACACTCCATATATTTGCAGGCTGGCATGAAAACGGGTACAACACTTCAGGAAAGCATTTGGCAATATGATTCAAGAGCTTTTAAAACTGTTTCTATTTATTCAGAGATCTAATACTATTTCTGGAAATCTATCTTAAGGAATTAGTCTGCAATTAGGAGAAAAAAAAAACCCTTAGAGTTCATGAAAGCATTATTCACTATACAAAATCACTTTAAACCATACAAATAGCCATTTAAAAGGAAAAAGGTAAATTTCAGTGAAATATGCTACTAAAAATCCTGAACAGCTTTTTAAAAGCATAGAGAAGGCAAAACATATCAAGTGAACAAATGAAAAAAGGTATCATCAAACATATATAGTAATGCACAAAAATAAAAGGAGGATAAAAATTTTTTAAGATGGTGCAACTATGAAGAGAAATGAAAAGCAAACTGACTATAGAATAAATCTGTCTGAGCAGGATGAGACCATATAAAACAGGGAAAATCAAGGTCAAGGGTTCTCAAGGCAAAAATCTACTGGAACGGGGGGAGGGGCAGCACGGGATGGGGGAAAGTAAGTACTTCAGTTAAAGAGAGACAGAAGAGTACCTAACAGAAAGACAGAATTTTAAAACATATCCATCCCTCTGCATCAACTGATAGTTCAAATGACCGCCTGCACCGCTCTTCTCCCTTTGCACTCCTGAGCACTGTTCTTTATTGCAGACTGCCAAAACTACAATTAACTCCATATTATCCATGAAAAAGAAGAGCATGGATTTGGAAAATACGAAGATGATCCAACACCAACTGGCTTTAGACTTTAAATGGCATCACATTAGAATTCTTTAATAATACTATACCTTCCTGTATGTTTGTATCAAACGATCAGAAAACAATCTGCATATTCCATACACTCTATTGGAAAGAAGAGCAAGGCAAATGACCCATAAACAAGCTGAAAGGGGGAATTAAATCCTTTCTATATGATTAACCAAAAGGTATATAATTTTTATACACAATTAACCTTAATATAATACAAACTACATCCTTTTTAAATATTCAGGGGAAAAAGTCTAAAATATGGTCAAATTAAATTTACTGAGTCCATAATACTGTTAAAGCATATTAATTTTACTTGAATAAACTATAAAAATTTTTAAAAAAAACCACACATTGCTCCTACCACTAAAAAGAAAGTAATTCCAAAAGAGGGCAACACAGCATAGCGGCTGAGAGCACAGCAGAGCCAACTGCTGGGGTGTGTGAATTCCAGCTCCGCTCATGACTAGGGCATGCTCTTCTCTGTGCCTCAGCATTGTCACTTGGAGCGTAACAGAAATACTTACCTTACAGGGTTGCTATGATGACTGAATGAGTTAATTTATTTAAAGCATTTACAAGAGGGCCTGGATTAAGTTACTAAATGGATGCAAAAGGCTATCAGTTCCAGAGATGAAGAAAGATGATAGTTTGTACAACTATATTAATGTACTTAATGCCAAGAAACCATACACTTAAAAATGGTTAAACTCATAAAATCTTACTGTAATATTTTACTCCTTTTTTAGGAAAAGGCTCTTATCAACCACCCACTTGCTATTAAAACATTTTAATTTTCCTGGGAGAAAATAAAGTTACAGATTCTATAGGAGACTCTATATAAGTTTGGGATTCCTATAAAAAAAACATCTTTATCAACAAAGGGATGCTGATACCAACATCTGGGTCCATACTTCTCAAAACTAAAATTTAAAATAATATGCTGTATATTGAAAAGTTCTGATGTTCAAATTACTTAACTTGAATTTCCAAGCAAAAATTGACTCCATGAAAGTGGCAGCACCACCCTTCTTACAGTTACAGAACAAAAATACTGCTCTAAACTGAAACAACTTGGAAACAGATCTATAAACCCTTTCTTTAAACACAAGCATTTTAGTGTATCTTCTACACAAGAACAAAGACTTCACAGACCTTAAATGCAACCAATTAAAAAAAAGCAACAAAAATTTTCAAATGCCTGTTTTAAAATAAAACCTTGCAAAATAGCCTGAAACCACTTCTCTCAGATTACAAAATGAGCATGTGGTGAAAGGGACAGAGAACACCAATTTACTATACCCTGTGCTGACTGACAACGTCTGTTGCATAGCAACAAGATTCTGCAGTCTGAAAACAGCACAGAACTCCTTTTCTTGACTTGCCAAGCCTCGATTAACTCCATCAAGGCTGAGAAACCAAATTTACAGAGATTACTACCAACATCGGCTTCCCATGTGGCACAGTGGTAAAGAATCTGCCTGCTAATACAGGAGACTCAGGAGACATGGGTTCAATCCCTGGAGGAGGAAATGGAAACCCATATCAGTATTCTTGCCTGGGAAATTCCATGGACAGAGGAGTCTGGCAGGCTACAGTCCATGAGGTCACAAAGAGTCAGACACAACTGATCACGCATGCACAATACTACCATCAGAATTCCAATATTCTAAAACCATAGAATCATAAGCCTAAATTTCAGCCTGTTCACAGCTTGAATGTACTGGTATGCATTCACTCTCAATGATTCTCTATGTACTAGCATAAAACTGCTACTTAAATTCTTCTAAAAGCATCATTTAGAAGAGTCATTTTTAAAATCCTATGTAACAGCATACCACATGCCTTTTGTTCCATAATTTAAAAGACGTAATTTGATCCTCTCAGTTTATTTTCAAAAAATCCTAATTTATAAAACAAGGGCTATAATTTCCTAACAATTTAAATTTCCTCCTACTTGAAATTTACTTGAACTATTTTAATGGATTTGCCTATATAGGTAACTAGTAACTTTTTTCCCTCGAAGTCTTCATCTAAAAAACAAAAATTTAGAGTCTGCAGTTTTTCTTGCCATGTCTATAAATATTTGCATTATTTGGGGATATCCCTGTCTTTTGAGAAAGTTAAATGGTTGCCAAGCCCCACCTAAAAAACAGATCAAATACAGATAAAATCAATTTACAACAGTAGTTTTCAGCCTTTTTGAAGAAGGCCCTGTAAATTCATAAATTCTACTTTTAACATATTCTGACTCAGAAAAAGTGATATAAAAGTACTTAGAATTTACTACCTTTTAGGTTAATCTGTATCTTATCATAAAAGCACCTACATACTTGAAATATAATATTTACAAAGGCAGGTATCTCTGGGTTACCGACAAAGCTTGGTGTGCACCAACTGTTTCAAATTAACTCCTCAAAATAATCCCATAGCTGCCCCCAGCGACCACAAATTAGAAGTCATTCATCTACCAGAAAAGTTCAAACTACTTTGAAGACATAGGGCTAAACACATACAGGTTTGGAAGTGAAACAAAGTTGGACTTAGGGTTCTGAAACAAAGTTAGGTTCCTTCCACCCCTTATTAGCCATATACTCAAGCAAGGCCCAGGGATGGGAGAGCCTGGTGGGCTGCCGTCTATGGGGTCACACAGAGTCGGACACGAATGAAGTGACTTAGCAGCAGCAGCAGCAAGCAAGGGTACTAATGAGGGTGATACCTCTTCTAGAAAGCAGCTGTAAAGACTGGAAGAAACAGTGTGTAGAAGTATGAAGCACATGAGTTTCATTCCTTTCTTGTTATTCAAAGCCTTTATAAAATCCAGTTCAACCTGCTGCATTTCCCATACTTCATATACAAACTCCAACAGTATTGGATTCAATCTTAAGGATGGAAAATGAAATCTGAGAAGCAGCATTAAAAGAACAATCAGAGGCCAAAGTAATACATTAACAGCAAAGTCTTTGGAATGATGCAGGACTTTGATTTGAACCTCGGCTGTCATTTAGACCATGTGACTTTAGACAAGTCACTTAAGCATTCTAAGCCTTGGTTTCCTCTAATGTAAAATTAGCAATGATGACACCAATCTCATTTATTCTAATTCATTAAATGAAAAGATTCACATGAAGCGCTTAGCAATTGCCGGGTTCATTTTTAAACGTGCAACAGATGATAGCTGATATTTATAAACATCTACTTACTTTGGATAAGTGGAGGATACTAAAAGTTGTCATGTGTAATTGGCTAGCCCATATGGCCTGTGGGAAGCATGAACAAAGGTTAGCCTCCAAGATACCACAATCTTCAGCCAAGGGCCTGTGCCAGGTACATGATGGGTTTCCAGTTACTGGGCCTCTGGATCAGTGAGGAAAATTTATCAGGTTTTAGGGACACAAAAGTTAATCATGAAATTTTCTTTAAAAACAATGAGTTAAGTTTGTTTTAAACACTAATATTGAACTAATTATGAAGAGGTATAACAATTTCTTCCAAAGTGTTGTTTTTTTTTCTCTCCTTTTCACCTATGTTAAAATTCAAAGGCTGATATTTTTCATCTTCAGGTAGTTTCTAACTTACAAACAGACTTAAATTGACTGATTTGCAGAACACATTTTTCTGTTTTGAAACACTTTATACTCTGTGGCTGGGTTACCAGACTAAAGTCTAAGTAAGCAGATATAAATCTTTGGTTGTCAAAGTAGGAAACAAAACAGGAGTCACCTTTTTTCACTTAAACATAAAACACTTAAGGGAATTAATTCCTTGGTGGTCCGGTGGTTTGGACTCTGTGCTTTCACTGCAGAGGACATGGGTTTCATCCCTAGTCAGGGAACTAAGAAGATCCCACAAGCCACATGGCACAGCAAGGAAAAAAAAAATTAAATGTTTTAAAATACACAGAACATATTTTTTAAATGCCTAAAAGTTATACAATAATTCCTGACATTTCAGAATTCAGAGTAGCAGTTCTCAACTGGGGCAATTTTTTCCCCATCCAAAATTTCACTAGGAGGAAATTTTCACTAGGGGTGAGCTACAGGCATCTAGTGGGTAGAGGCAGGAAGTACTACTAAACACGGTTCAATGCACAAGACAGCGCCCACAACACAGAATTCTCTGAGCCCAAATATCAATAATACCAAGGCATTCATACTGTAGAGAAAAATCCCAAACTCTTTCTAAAGAACTAAGAATATCCAGTTTTCTCAGTAACGTGTTGAAAAGATTATCCTCGTCCCATTAAACGATCTTGGCATCCCTGTCAAAAATGGATGGATTTCCCTGTTAATCCAGGGGCTAACACTCCACAGTCCCAATGCAGGGGGCCTGTGTTTGATCCCTAGTCAGGGAACTAAGATCCCAAAAGCCTCACTACACAGCCAAAAAAAATTTTTTTTTAATTTTTAAAATAAAATCAAAAATCAATTGACTGTAAACATGAATTTGCCTCTGGGTGCTCTATTCTGTTCTATAGGACTATATTTATGACAGCACCACACTGTTTTGATTACTGTAGCTTTGGAATAAGTTTTGATATCAGGAAATATGAGTCCTCCAAGTTTGTTCCTTTTCAAGAGTGTTTTGGCTATTCCAGGTCCCTTGAAATGCCATACGAACCTTAGGATGAGTTTTTCTATTTCTGCAAAAATGCACCACTGGGGGACTTCCCTGATGGTCCAGTGGGTAAGTACCTGCCTTGCACCGCACGGATGCAGGTTCGATCCCTGGTCAGGGAGCTAAGATTCTACATGCCACCAGGTAACTAAGCTTAAGTACCGAAACTACTGAAGCCCACGTTCGTGACACAACTAGAGAGTCCATGCGCCACAATGAAAGATTCTCCCATGCCACAAAGACCAGACACAGTCAAACAGATATATAAAAAAAATTTTTTAATAGATCACTGGGGTTTTGACAGGGATTGCCTGAATCTGTAGATCATTCTGGATAGTACTATCATCTTAAAAATATTAAGTCTTTCAATCCATGAACACAGAAGTTCTTTTCATTTACTTAGGTCTTAATTTTTTCAGCAATATTTTGTTAAATTCCATCTCACTGGTTAAATTTATTCTGAGGTATTTTATTCTTTTAGATACTACTGTAAATGGAATTGCTTCCTTAATTTCCTGCTCATATTGCTCACTGCTAGCGTACAGAAACAACTGACTTGGGGGCATTAATCTTGTACCCTGCAATTTTACTGAATTTATTCATTACTTCTAACAGTTTCATTGTGGATATTTTGCATGTATTTGTATTTATTATGTGTGTACACATATCCTCCTCTGTTCAGCTGACTCAAGTGAGAGATGATGAGACCAAAGTCTTGGTCCATATCCAAATGGGAGACTAAGGCAAAAGCTAATGCTGAAGTGCTAACTCCCAGTACCACAGAAGGTGGATACTTGGAACCACAGAATCATGGCAGATATAATTAGTTAAGATGAGATCATATTGGAGTAATCTGGGCCCTTAATCCAGTATGACTGGTCTCCTTAAAAGAGAAAAATGCCATGTGAAGACAGACACATGCAGAAAATACAGACTTATGACAAAAGAAGCAGAGATTACAGTAAGGCACCTCTAAACCGAGAAATGCCAAGGATTGCCAGCAAACACCAGAAGCCAGAAGAGGAAAGGAAGGAATTCTGCATCAAGACTGTGACATAAAAACTGAGCTTCCATACTACTGGCTTGCCCTACAAATTCCAGACTCAAGATGCAAAATCAACTAGTCTGAATTTCCAGTGTGCCAGTTTGCCTTACAAATTTCCTTCTAATCAGCCCCCACAGTCATGTAAGTCAATTCCTTTAAATGAATGAATAAATAAATATTGATTCAATTTCTCTAGAGAATCTTGATTGATACAGAAATTACGGAAGCATTTAGGAAAATGAGGGAAAGAGGAGATCTGGCAGTCACAAAAAATAAAATGTCTACTTCATCATTGTACTCATGATCTGTATTAAATCCTCATTGAATTAGTTTCTAATTTAGTACTTTTTACAGACTCAGAAAGAAATGCAACAGTTAATCTGTTAAAGAGAAACAGGACTGCTGATTGGGTGACAGAATATTTATTTACATAAGGTTTCCAGCTAGGAAAACATACAGATAAACATACAGATACACATACATACAACTTGTGTTGGTCCTTATAGTTTCGAGTACATATTATATTGTTTTATCCAAATACCATTACCATCACTCACCCATACCTACTTAACTTTATAAAAACACAGTTTAATATTAAGTTGCTCAAAGTACCCTAATACCTTTGAAAATCAGATGATTTATCAGATGATTTATTAAAATGAGGACTAAAATAATCAATAATCATGAGTTTGTGTATATATATATATATATATAAAGTTACTGGAAGTCCCTGATTGTGCCCAGCATTCTATAAAGTGCTTATGGAAATGTACCAGGAGTAAAGGGAGCCCACACTTGATTTTTGAAGGAAAATTTTAGGTCTGAAGTACCAAACAAGCTGAATGGTCAACAGATGATCTGAATTCAATAAGAAAGACTTAGCCAGGAGTGATCACTAAAAGATATAAACTAGCAGAGGAAACTGAAGCAAGAGTGAGACTGAGTGAGCACAGAGAAGGCAGCTCTCCAGAAGACAGAACGAAAGTAATGAGACCAAAATTCCACCAGAACCTTTGGGGAACAAAAAGCAGACCACTGTGAAATGAATTCACATGATGAGTATGGACAGGCTCAGCTGGAATGTTTTGCAGAGGACCCTGAATGCCAGGTTGAGACAGCTGTGTGCTGCAGAGTGCAAGTCAAAGTTTCTTCGGAGAAAGTTTGGGAAGAATAGCTGGCCCAGTATGGACCAAGCATATGGAGGGAAGGTTAGAGTGGCCACTGGGGAAGAAATGAGGCTTGCTTCCAATGATGCAAATAACAGTTTCACAGTTCAGGGGGTCTGTTTTTTAAAAATTCACCTTAAGAAAGCTTAAAACACTTTAAAATACACATTCTCTAAGACTTTAACTAGCTCCTTGCTTTTAGAGTGCCTAAAATCAGAAGTCTTTCATACTAAAAACTAAAGGGACTTTCTTGATGGCACAGTGCCAATGTAGTGGATGTGGGTTCAACCCCTGGTGGAGGATGTGCCAATGTACTGGATGTGGGTTCAACCCCTGGTCGAGGAACTAAGGTCCTACATGGCATGCCACAACTACTGAGCCAGTGCACTCTAGAGCCCACACTCTAGACCCAATGGGGCCAAACAAATAATTCTTAAAAACAGACTTCTCTGGTGGTCCAGTAGTTAAGAATCTGCCTGCCAATGCAGGAGACACAGGTTTGATCCCTGATTCAGGAAGATCCCACATGCCACAGAGCAACTAAGCTCGTGTGACACAACTATTGAGCCCATGAACCCCAGAACCCATGTTCTGCAACAAGAAAAGAAACCACAATGAGAAACCCGAGCACAGCAACCAGAGTAGCCCCTGCTCACCGCACCTAGAGAAAGCCTCAGGGAGCAACAAAGACCCAGTGCACGTTTACAACAGCTAGGACATGGAAGAGACCAAGATGTCCATCGGCAGGCAAATGGATAAGAAAGTTGTGGTACATATACACAATGGAATATTACACAGCTATTAAAAAGAATGCATTTGAGTCAGTTCTAATGAGGTGGATGAAACTGCAGCCTATTATACAGTGTTAAGTAAGTTGGAAAGAAAAACACCAGTACAGTATATTAACACATATATATGGAATTTAGAAAGATGGTTAATGATGACCCTATATGTGAGATAGCAAAAGAGACACAGATGTAAAGAACAGACTTTTGGTCTCTGTGGTAGAAGGCGAGGGTGGGATGATTTGAGAGAACTGCATTGAAACATTTATATTATGTGAAACAGATGACCAGTCCAAGTTCAGTGCATGAAACAGGGCACTCAAAGCGGGTGCACTGGGACAACCCAGAGGGATGGGATGGGGAGGGAGGTTGGGACAGGGGGACACATGTACAACTGTGGCTGATTCAAGTCAATGTATGGCAAAAACCACCATGATATTAAAGTAATTAGCCTCCAATTAAAATAAATGTTTTTAAAAAGACCCAGTGCAGCCAAAAATTAATTAAAAAAAAAAGTTAAAGAAAACAGCAAAAGAACACTCAGCAGCTCAAATTTTATTTTTTAAAAAAGGTTATGGTACAACACAAAGAAAACAATACACTAAATCAAGTGTACAAGAATACACTAAATCCATAAATTTTCTAAATGCACTAAGGCAAACCACAAAACAAGGCAATGGATTATTAACTCCATATGGCAGAGACAGAAATTGAGATTGGGGACAGCCAAGGTCTCAAAGTCGGTAAAAAGCAAAACGTCTTTGAAGCCAATGATGATTCTATTAGACCCGCCTATCTCCTTCTAAAATGAAAACACCTTGAAAAGCTTCCATATCCAGAGGAATATAAAAAGATGACAGAGGAATTTCCCTTAAAGTAGATTCTTTGAACAAAATAATAGATGGATTTAACAAAATACTTCACTAAAGCAATACAAAATAACATTGGCAAGCTGCTATAAATAAAAGGCATACATACTAGAGAAAAATCTTAAACATTATTTGCACATGACATTATTTAGAAAGGAATCAAACAAAAATAGACAAGTCTACCTTCGCAGTGTGTGCAGTCGCTTTAGTTGTGTCCAACTCTTTGCTATTCCACGGACTATTGCTACCAGGCTCCTCTGTCCATGGGACTTTCCAGGCAAGAATACTGGAGTGGGTTATCATTTCCTCTTCCAGGGAATTTTCCCAACCCAGGGACTGAACCCACACCTCTTAGTTCTTCTCTACTGGCAGACAGGTTCTTTACCGCTACTGATTAATGCCTCCACCCCCACTAAACTGTAAGCATAAGGGAATGGGTATGTCCATGTACATCTTTTACTTTTTTATAACTGGCTTTTGAGGATTCATCTTATTGTGCCATTTTACTAACTTTGGAATCACAGAGCAAGAAGATTCACGCAGGAAGTAGGCAATGAAAAGCAAGGGTTTGGTCTTAATTCTAAGAGCGACATGAAGCCACTGAAGTGTTTTAGACATGACACTGAGGTGATAAATCTTAAATTTCAGAAAGATCTGACTGATGCATAGATCACAGATTGGATGGGGTAATACACTAATGCAATAAATTAGAATATCCAGCAACACGTATGTAAAAATGTAATACAGGACAAAATAAGGCTTGGGGTCTTAATATGATTCATTGCTGATTCATAACTTGCCAGGTTGCCCAGGGAAGCAAAATCATCCTAATACATACACACCAGAAAAATGAATGAACTAACCACTTATAAAATTCAACCCTGTCAAGCATTCCTCCCAAGGTAACAGTAACCTCTGTCAGTTCACTTTCTTTACCTGTCAGTCTCTCAGTGACGGCAGGTATTTCAATGACAAAGCAACACAAGGAGCACCACGGACAAAGCTGAAGTGCAACCCTTCCAAGAGATGCAGGGCTCTTCAAAGTTACTAAAGATGATGAGAACTGTTTCCAGCTACTCGCAAAGCCACTGGCAGAAAGGAACACTGGAGAGGGACACCGACTTGGAAGGACTGTTAAGGGCACTTCATGGGGTGATGAGCATGTTCTGTATCCTGACCTGGGTGGTGGTTACACAGATAAGTATATGTAGTAAAAATTCATCAACCTGAAGATATACTTACGATTAACAATTTAGCTGTATGTAAATTATGCCTTAAGAAAGGCGGAAAAGGAACAAAAGACAACACTTCTTCCCATGAAGAAATCAGTGGTTCTGAATGTGAAGCCTAGAAATCCCATGCCCTGCTTGCTACCAGCGTGAAGATTAAATGGATACTCAAGATGGCAAAATGTACCTGGGTTCTCAAAGACATCTGTGAGCCAGTCAGTGGAGTGGGCCTGGACCCCACTCTTTCTCTAGACTTTCAATTATACGAGATGGTAAATGTTCTTAATGTTGAAGTACTTGGAGTTTGCTACTTGCAACTAAAAGCATTTGAACAGACACCATCAGCAAATAACTGGAGAAAGCTAACCAAGATGAGATAATAGGTCAAAAAAAATTTGAAAATATAAGTAAAGCTCTAATAAAGCTCTTGAATATTTTTGCAAAAATGACTTTCTTTAGGATCATACTAGAAAAGTCCATCATGACATGAATTATATAGTATAGTTTCATACCATCTTGCAATTTTTAAAGAAAAATTATGTGAAACAAGCAACCAACACTTGATTTATTCTTCTTCCATCTTAAGAATTTAACACACAGTAGCAACCATAACATGAATGTTTCCATAATTTTGTTCCATTTTTCAAGATTAAACCCAAATAAAGCCTTTTCTACCCACCCCTGCTATCTCTGAACTGTTCCTCCTATTCTAGGTCAGTTCATTCTACATGGCCTTGTTCTTCAGAAAATAAAGAACGCTTATATGATGAAATCACAAAGAAAAATATTCACTCACACATCAACATTTAGGAAAATTCAAACACAGGCCTCAATTCTTAAAAGTGAATCATTACAGAGAGACCCTAGAATACTGGTTAAAAGCATGGGTTCTGGGATCAGACTGCCCGGGGTGAAACCCCAGTTCACTGTTTACCAGTGGGTAACCCTGGGCGAGGTCCTCAACCCTCTGAGACTCATCTTTCTCACCTACAAAAGGAGGCTAACAACTGTTTCTACCTTATACGTTGTAAAGGGGAGTATTAAATGATTATATGGGAAGTATTTCAGGCAGTAAGTACTCAGTAACTGTTAGCTACTACATTTCAAAATCTAAGAAAACTGAGGAATATAAATGCCAACATTGCAAATTAGTTATTAGAGAAGGAAAAACTCAAAATCAAAAGCTTTATTTTTAAAGGTAAGTATATATGTTAAATAAAATTAAGACAAAGAAATATGAGAACAGATATATACTTACAGCAAAAATGAGCTGAAAATTTAATTTCTAAATATAGAAGTTTTTAAAGGTAAAATATCAAACCTCCTAAACTATAAACTAAAGTACTGCTACACTTTATTAAAGATAAAATTTAAAAATCTGAATACATAGAGACAAAAAAGAACAGAAAATTCTGTATTATAAAGGGGTAAATTCCCCCAGCCATGTTAATCCATTAATTTAACACAATTCTAATTAAAACTCCAACAGGTTTGGGAGTGCAATTTTTTATTTCATTTTTGCTTTTATTGATGAGATGATTCTAAAACTAATCAAGGAATGTATCAAACAGAATAGCAAATAAAATTTTGAAAAACAATAAATGAACAGTAGTAACTTTCCTTTCTAGATACTAAAATATACTATAGAATCAGAGTAATTAAGACAGTGAGGTAATAGCCTAAAATTAGACAAATACCTAACGAGTCAAATAACAAGTGTTATTATGACATTAATAATAATGTTAACAAATAACAAAACAAAGCTAAGTATTTATGAGAATTCAGTATACAATGAGTATGACATTTCAAATAAATGGGAAAAGATGGATTATTCAACAAATGATGCTGACAACTAAATGTCTGATATTTAGTCAAGTACTAACCTCTCATCTTGCATCAAAATAAATTCCAAGTGGCTTAAATTTAAACATAAATGAAACCCAAAAGTAACAGAAGAAAATGAAGGTGAATACCTGTAATCATTTTAGTTTGAGAACGAATGGCTTTAGTTTGAGAACAAAGGCAGAAACCATAAAGGTAAAGACTAACAGAACTGACATGAAACTTGAATGCTTCTATACCAAAGCAAAATGAAAAGGTAAGTGCTAAATTTCTTTATAAGATACATACAGTTGGACTTCCCTGGTGGTCCACAGGTTAAGAATCTGCCTGCCAATGCACGGGACATAATTTCATCCCTGGTATAGGAAGATTCCACATGCCCTGGGGCAACGAAGCCAGTGTACCATACCTACTGAGGCCAAGCTCGAGAGCCTGTCCTCTGCAACAAGAGAAGCCTCGGCAATGAGAAGCCCACACATTACTACTACAGTGTAGCCCTTGCTTGTCACAACTAGAAAAACCCTGCACATAGCAATGAAGACCCAGAGCAGTCATAAATAAATAAATAGATGAACCTTTAAAAAAAAAAAAAAGATACATATGGTTGATTTTGATTCATCTGTGTGTAGTCTCCTCCCACCCTGACTCTGGGCTTGATTATATGCCTGACTTTGTCAAAGGCATTAGGGAAGAGGATGCAGCCACAAGTTTGATAAGACCTTGCAACCTGGGGCATAATCTCAAGGAAGGCTGCTATTACTAAGTGAGAGACAAAAAGACATAGCGCATAAACCTAGTTAAGAAATGAAAAGATACAAGTGAGCCCACATGAGGCCATCAGAACTGACCAGCCAACTCATACATGTTTTGCTAGGTTTTGAGGCAGTTTCTAATACCGCATTAGATAACTGGCATAAAATAACTACACCACAAATGGTTACCTTTTATAGACGTTATAAATCACTATAAGAACAATTAAAATCCTACTGGGGAAACAGGCAAAGGACACAGAGACAACTCTGTCAAAAGAAATGTCAAATAAACACAAGAAGAAATATTCAACTCTACTATCAAAGAAACACAAATTAAAACAATGAGATAACATTTTTGCCTATCAGATAGGCAAAGACTAAAAACGCTGACAATGGCTTGAGTTGGTTAGAGTGAGGTGACACTGGCATTCTCATCCCTTGTTGTTAATTTGGTAATGTGTATCAAAAATTAAGAAAATTCCCTTTGGTCTGGCAATTTCATTTATTATTCACTCAAACATTGCATACTCACAGAAGCCTGTGAATTCTCATATTCTAGGAACTAGAATATAGTCAGTTCATGCAGGATCTACTAATAATTTTGGTTTTATTATTAATTTGAGTTTTATCCCAAGAACACTAAGATGACATTGAAGGCTTTAGCAGGCAAAGAACAGTATTGGATTTCCACTTTAAGACGATTCTAACTGATGTATGGAGAATGAGGCACAAGAACGGAAATGAGAAGATACCAACTGCCCCAGATGGAGTAACAGTGGCCTGGGTTTCAGCAGTGTTGGTGAGATGGAGAGAGGCAAAGGGAGACCTGACAGGAACTGCTGATAGAAAAGAATAAAAGAAAAGGGAAAATAAATACTCTTCAATTTAATCCTATGAATTTATCCTAAAATATAAGTATCTGTGCAGATATAAAATATGATATGCACAAAGATATATATACCCAAAGATGTTCATAGGAGTATTTTTTATAGAACAAAAAAATCTAAAAGTCTACCCCTTGTGGCTCAGTTGGTAAAGAATCTGCCTGCAATGCAGGAGACCTGGGTTCAATCCCTGGGTTGGGAAGATCCCCTGGAGAAGGGAAAGGCTACCCACTCCAGTATTCCAGCCTGGAGAATTCCATGGACTGTGTAGTCCATGGGGTCACAAAGAGTCAGACAGGACTGAGTGATTTTCACTTTCAAAAGATTAAGTAGATTAAGGTCAGCCAACACATAGTGAAAATACCATGCAGTCACTTAAAATTATTTTAGATCTCTATTTAGTGACAAGATGTGGAAAACGGCCAGTTACAAAATACATAATTTTGCTTCTAAATAGTATGATCTCACTTTTACTTAAAACACACTCATACACCCACAAACACATTTATGTGCATTATGGGGGCTTCCAGGTGGCACCAGTGGTAAAGAACCCACCTGAAAATGCAGGAGGCGTAACAGAGGTGGGTCCAATCCCTAGGTTGGGATGATCCCCTGAAGACGGAAATGGCAACCCACTCCAGTACTCTTGCCTGGAAAACTCCATGGACAGAGGTGCCTGGCAGGCTACAGTCCATGGGGTTGCAAAGAGCTGGACATGACTGAGGATGCACAACATATGCCATATGCATTGTGAGAAGTCTAGAAAACTATATATCAAAATATTAAAATTCTAGACGGTTTAGATTTAAGTTATTGAAATCTTTATACTTTCCATACCTTCTAAACTCTATGTAGAATCTGTACTGCTTTATAATGAAAAGAAAAAAAGTAATTAAACACTGACCAAACCTTTGTTTCAATAATAGTAAATTGGGTTCATTTTCTTAAACCACAGCAAATTAGAGACTAAAAAGAGATGAAAGTAAATGAAATGAAAACTTTTTTGATCCATGAACCTTTAATTGCTTAAAAAAAAAATGAACGGACACAATTTGCTTGCAATACTAGTCTAATGTGAGATAAGAATTTGGAAGAGATGAGGAGACTTCTCAAAGCAAAAGCAGACACTCAAATATAACCAATATTTTATATCACAACACCTGCACAGAAAGATCAGTTCACTACACTGCAAGACAAGCAATTTGGATTCCCTTGAGATTTGACCTAAAGAGCTATTCATTTTATTTCACTTTATGGTCTGAGGTTTTTTATGAATCTTCCTCCCTACCACGCTCACACATATGACAACAGGTACCAAAAAGGATAAGAGTGAGGACCTGGGCAGCACAATTAGTCATTTTGACTTCATTATCATTAGACATATAGGTTTGTCAAGACCAGATGTCCTAGAAGGGCAAAAATATCATCAAGGTTGAGGACATCAAAGACAAAACTTTCTCTGGTATTTGTGATTACTGTAAACAGACCCAAGAAAAATCACTATCCAGATTAAACAGGTTTCTGAAGATTCTGATGGACTTGTTTCACTGATATTATCAGTGACTTTAGTCATCCTTGTTGTAACAGAGCTACCAGAGAGATGGCTGCTACCTGTGCATAAAGAACTCCAAAATTTGATCAGGCCTCTCAGAGGCACCATTAATTAAGGTTTCCACTTCAGCACTCCCACCTACCTAGGTTCCTAAAGAGAAAGCCCAATGGTTCCCTATCTTCAATCTCTCTTCTTTAGAAAACATGAAGATGTCAATTTAAAATATTAGTCCAAGAAGAATTGCTGCTTTTGAACTGTGATGATGGAGAAGACTCTTGAGAGTCCCTTGGACTGCAAGGAGATCAAACCAGTCAATTCTAAAGAATATTAATCCTGAATATTCATTGGAAAGACTGATGCTGAACCTCCAATACTTTGGCCACCTGATGCAAAGAGCGGACTCAGAAAAAGATCCTGATGCTGAGAAAGACTGAAGGCAGGAGGAGAAGGGGACAACAGAGGATGACATGGTTGGATGGCATCACCAACTCAATGGACATGAGTCTGAGCAAATGGGGTCGCAAAGAGTCGGACACGACTGAGAGATTAAACAACAAGTATATTCACAAGGTTGAACGATGATCATCACTGTTTAATTCAAGAACATCTCCCATCATCCCAGAAGGAAACCCACTATACATTGTGATTTTTAAGATATATATTTGGTCTTCTGCCACAGTTTCAGACTCACAGCTCCCAAAACCCTTGAATTTCTGAAGTAGAGTGATAAAGATGTCTTTTGGTTATGTTAATGAATTAACTTTCAGAAACATCCAAGGATCGGGGCTGATGCCAGAAGGACCAACCGAGTAACTACAGGGTTGGAACTTTCAGTGCCATCCCCTACCCACTCCATCCTATCTCCAAAGATGAGGAGAGGGGCTGGAAGTCCAATCAATCACCACTGGCCAATGGTTCAGTCAATCATGACAGTGTGAAGAGGCCTCTACAACAACCTAAAAGAATAGCTTTGAGGCTCTCTTTTTTGAGAGCTTCCACGTCAGGGAACCAGAACACTTCCATATGTCACCGTACCATGCCTCAACTTCCACAAGGACAGAAAATCCTTTGTTCAGGAACTGTGTAGCTCTTCATCTGGCTCATCCTCTTTAATATCTTTTTTAATAATAAAGGAGGAATCTAGTGAGTAAACAAGCTTTCCAGAGTTCTGCTGCTGCTGCTAAGTCACTTCAGTCATGTCCAACTCTATGCGACCCCAGAGACAGCAGCCCACCAGGCTCCCCCATCCCTGGGATTCTCCAGGCAAGAACACTGGAATGGGTTGCCATTTCCTTCTCCAATGCATGAAAGTGAAAAGTGAAGTCGCTCAGTCGTGTCTGACTCCTAGCGACCCCATGGACTGTAGCCCACCAGGCTTCTCCGTCCATGGGATTTTCCAGGCAAGAGGACTGGAGTGGGCTGCCACTGCCTTCTCCCAGAGTTCTGCAAGCCATTCTAAAAAATGAATCGCACCTGAGGAGGGGGCTATGGGGCGCTGAGTCACAGCGAGTCAATGAGAAGTACAAGTAAAAACCTGGACTTGCGACTCATCTCTGAAATGGAAAGGGGCTTCCCTGGTGGCTCAGTCAGTAAAGAATCCACCTGCAATGCAGAAAACTCGGGTTTGATCCCTGGGTTGGGAAGATCTCCTGGAGAAGGGAATGGTTACACACTGCAGTATTCTTGCCTGCAGAATCCTGTGGACAGAGGAGCCTGGTGGGCTACAGTGCATGGGGACACAGTGTCGGACACGACTGACACACTTTCTGAAACAGAAGGCAGGTCTTGTGGGACTGAGCCCTTTACACATGGAATCTGATTCCATCTCCAGGTAGGCAGTGTCAGAATTCAGCTGAATTCTCAGATCCCCTGACGGCGCGCGTGCGCACGCACACGCACACACGCACGCGCACACACACACACACACACACACAGTGGAATGGGGTTGGGGAACCCTTTTGCATATACTCACTTCCCAATCCTCCTTCACTCTCCCAAAACCATAGCAACTATTAATCTTCTTCCTGTCACCAAAGTGGCTTTTTGTGTCTGACTTCCATTCACTTAGCATGTTTCCAACCATGTTCCTTTTGGCTATTATGGCCAATGCTGCCATGAACGTTTGTGTACAGTTTGTATGGACATCTATTTTTATTTATTTATCTTGCGCATATTCCCTGGAGTGGAATTACTGGGTAATCTAGTAACTCTATGTTTAGCACTTGTTTTCTAAAGCGGCTGCACCATCTTACATCATTTTTCACATTCTCAACATAAACTTAGGAGATGTCAGACTTCCACAGAATTGGGGATTTACTCTCATCAAGCCCATTTTACGTGCCAAATGTTATGCCAGGGTTTTAAATAATTTCTGATTTAATTTTCCTTAACAACTCTATAATGCAAAAAAGTATCTCCATTTTATAGGAAAAATTCTTATCTCAAAAATTGTGATCTACTCAAAGTAGGTTTATAACCTACTCTGAACTCAGGTTGACTTTAAAGCCTATCCTTTTTACCCTCTTATATGCAACACTTTGGCCACCTGACACGAAGAACCGACTCACTGGAAAAGACCCTGATGCTGGGAAAGATTGAGGGCAGGAGGAGAAGGGGACAAGAGAGAATGAGATGGTTGGATGGCACCACCAATGCGATGGACATGAGTTTGAGTAGGCTCCAGGAGTTGGTGATAGACAGGGAAGCGTGGTGTGCTGACGTCCACGGGGTCACAAAGAATCGGACATGACTGAGCAACTGAACTGAACTGATGCAACCTCTGCACTGACCCATATGCATAATTTCATACCAAAAGAATTCTTTGAAAAAATATAAGTTTATCAGTCATTATAAAACAAAAACTTCCCAATGTACAGAAATTTCTAGAAAATATAAGAGGTTTCTTTCATAAATCAGTTTCATCATTTCATCAGTACTTTCCTCATGTAGAGTTACTTAAAACCAATCAATCTAAAATCACCTAAGCATTATACAGATTCGCTTCTTCCATCAAAGCTGTTTCCACTGACTAAAAAAAACTGGGCTATCTTCTGCTATGGGCTTAATTATTTCCCAGAAAAATCCATATATTGAAGCCCTATCCCCTCTTTGACTATATTCAGAGACAGGACATTAGTAGGTAATTCCCTCGTGGCTCAGACGGTAAAGCATCTGTCTACAATGTGCGAGACCTGGGTTCGATCCCTGGGTCAGGAAGTTCCTTGGAGAAGGAAATGGCAACCCACTCCAGTACTCTTGCCTAGAAAATCCCATGGACAGAGGAGCCTGGTGTCCATGGGGTTGCAAAGAGTCGGACACGACCGAGCAACTTCACCTCACTAAGGTTAAACAAGGTCATAAAGGTGGGGTCCAAATTCAAAAGCATCGGCGACCTTATAAGAAAAGGGAAAGACCTCTGTCTCTCTGCCATATGAGGACATAACAAGAAAGTGTCCAAGAAGATGGCAATCCTACCAGAACTGGCCATACTGGCACCCTGACCTTAAGATTTCCAGCCTCCAGAACTTTAAGAAAATAAATCTCTATTGGATTTTGTTATAGCACCTTGAGCTGACTAATACACCTTTCTTCATGACTATCACAAACTATCCCATTATTGGTATTTTAAGCACTAATTAGGATCAAACGGAGAAGGAAATGGCAATCCACTCCAGTAGTCTTGCCTGGAAAATCCCATGGACGGAGAAGCATGGTAGGCTACAGTCCATGGGGTCGCAAAGAGTCGGACACGACTGAGCCACTTCAGTTCCACTTCTTTATAACTTCCCTGGTGGCTCAGACGGTCAAGCATCTGCCTACAATGTGGGAGACCCAGGTTCAATCCCTGGGTGGGGAAGAACCCCTGGAAAAGGAAATGGCAACCCACTCCAGTAGTCTTACAAAGCAGTCATTAAGCATAGTAGAAAGCAGCTAAGCCAATAGACATGTATGCATTTTGAACTTGTTGCTCAAAAATATTTGCAAGTCCCATTATCAAAGAAACTAAAAAACAGAATGATGGCCATTCTGTTAATTCAGAATTTAATGAGAAAGTCAAGGAAACCCAGAATCTTCCAAAAGGGCTTTGGAGTTAGACAAACCTGAGTCTGACTCTTTTTGGCCACTTCTGAGCTTTGTTCGGAGAAGGCAACGGCATCCCACTGCAGTACTCTTGCCTGGAAAATCCCATGGACGGAGGAGCCTGGCAGACTGCATGCAGTCCATGGAGTTAGGAAGAGTCGGACACAACTGAGCAACTTCACTTTCACTTTCATGCACTGGAGAAGGAAGTGGCAACCCACTCCACAGTGTTCTTGCCTGGAGAATCCCAGGGACGAGGGAGCCTGGTGGGCTGCCACCTATGGGGTCACACAACTATGGGGTCGCAGGACTTAAGCAGCTTAGCAGCAGAGCTTTGTATTTGAGTAAGAAACAAGCTCTCTACCTATTATTGTGTTCAGGATGCTTGTTTTATTTGAATTAAATAACTTTATTAACATTTATTATATGCTGAATACTATTTTACATCCTAGAATACCCAGTATAGCTACAAAACATTAGGTGCTCCAGAAATGCTGGTGCTTATTGTTAGTGAACAGACTCTGGAAAAGGACACCAAGTCAAGCATTTATATAAGCACCCACCTTATGTCAAACATTTTGCTGGCACCCTGAATATAAAAGCGCTGTCCTACTCTCAAGGAGCTTACAGAGAAGAGGGACAGAAAAATCCACATCATTATAAAACAGTGTAATAAACGCAATGGCAAAAAAATATGCAAAGGACGTGGTAAAACAGAAGAGAGCTGGGACATAGATAAATCAAGGGCTACTTCTCAGGTCTGACAAGGAATTCTCTTCCTGATTTCTATTCCAGAAAACTTCATAAGCCTTTATTTGAGGAAGCATTCACTGAAGTACAGCCTCAGCTCAGATTCTCTCTTTGACTTTTACTTCCACTCACTTCCATCCATCAATTCAGAGAAAGGGGAGAAGTGCACAGGAAGAACTGAAGTATCTTTTTCCTCCCAACAACTGCAGAAAAACTGAAATCACATTTTTCCAAACCCTTCTTACACTTATGATAAAGACTGAGTATTAGACAAAGAGAACAGATTTATGCACAAGTGTGGGGAGTAGGGGAGGAAAGGGTGGAATGTATGGAGAGAGTAACAGGGAAACATCTCTTACCATATGTGAAGTAGATAGCCAATGGAAATTCACTATGTAACTCAGGAAACTCAATCAGAGCTGTGTAACAACCTAGAGGGGTAAGATGGCAAGGGAGGTTCAAGAGGGACGGGACATTAAAAAAAAAAAGAATGGAGTTTCACAAGTTATACAGTCACCCCAGATTTAAGCTGTGTGTAGGATAAGTAACCAAAGCTGTCAGTTGAGTAAGTAATTTCTTCACAAGCCTGCCAGTTATTTCAGTTATTCCAACTGGACAAACTGAAAACCTTGACTGCTGTAAAAACCAGTACATTTTCTTCATCAATCCATATTCTTATTCATGATGTATTCCTTAATACCTACAAGGCAAAACAATGCCTAAATACAAAGCACTGACATTCTAAAAAATGCAAATTTGGCTCCTGCCCCTAAAATTAATCTCTGTAAGAAAGCCACACATCCAAAATCTACAAGCATAAAGCAAGATCCATGGGAATAGACAGACTACTATTACTATCCTTTCATGGGCTCTCACTTGACCGTTGACACAACAATCCTTGAAATAAAAGAATAATCTTCATATTTATCAGTTTTTTCCATTAACAAGTCAGCAAATAAAACCAGGATCTTCTGAACTTTAGCTCTGCCACACTCTTAAAATGTGTATTAAAGTTATCATTACTATAAATGAAGGTAACAAAATCACAAGAACTATTTCAAAGACTAAAGATACACAAGTAAAGGAAACAAAGATCGGCTTCCTCACCTATAAAATAAGAAGACTGGACTAGATCACAGATGGTTAAATTAGGAGCATACCAGGAAACACTTCACTGCCACTCTGTACAACCCTCATCCCAGTCCAACATCATGGCCCTTTTTCACAAAACCCAGAAAAGCAGCTATGCCCTTATCAACATGGCAGCCACTATCAACTGGGATAGATAAGCAAAATTTAACCTGCTTGCCATCCTTGAATTAGATGAGGTGAAGCAAGCTACCCAAAAGATTTCCCTAACCAGTCTGACACAGAACTAAGCCCGAAAACAAGATGAACAATGTAACTGTATAAGGTTTTCAAGTACACAATACACACTCTCTTCTAGTCAATATTATCATTTGATCCTTAATACCCAGGAAAGAATTATCCCTATTTTTGAGGTGAAGTGGCTCAGTCGTGTCCAACTCTTTGCTACCCCATGGACCGTAGCCCACCAGGCTCCTCGGTCCAAGGGATTTTCCAGGCATGAATACTGGAGTGGGTTGCCATTTCCTTCTCCAGAGGATCTTCCTGACCCAGGGATCCCGCATTGTAGGCAAACACTTTACTGTCTGAGCTACCAGGGAAGCATCCATATTTTTAAATATAGATCAGTAAAATAAAGTAACCAGCTCAAGGTCATCCAGCTAATAAATGACTTGGCTGAATCCTCACAACTCAGCTACACCTCTTTTCCATGAGAAGGTCACAGAAGAGTGAATGGAATCCTGAACTATTTAATACAGATCTAAGAATGTCAATCCAAAATCTTCTGAGCTCTTCTTAGCCACTAAGCTACATGCAACTATCTTATATCAGACAAGCTCCTCTATCAAAAAAAAAAAAAATTTTTTTTAGTAACTAAGCAAAAATGTTATAATTTAAAAGATATATACTATATTAATATTACACATAATCGCCTACCTCTATCACAAATCACCTTATACTTTTCAATCATTACATAAATGAAAAATAAGAATAGAACAAAAAGTCGTATGTTCCACTAAGAAAAGTACCAGTTTTTTAAGGTCTCAACCCTCTCACTGTTTTGTATAAGAAATACATGTTCTCATTTTAATTCTCATCTGTTTTTTAAAAAAGTACTAACAAGTATTTCTATACACAGCTTTTTAAATGTGTAGAATGCCATTAAGATTGCTTCAGGAACAGGATCTCAGAAAGCTGGATATGACCGACCAACCAAGCACAAGGTATTATTCCATTCCCTTCTGCAAAGGAGTTATTACATTATACCACAGTGAGAGTGCCATTCCTGAAACTAAAGTCGTCTGAGAGATCTTATCACAAATGCCTAAACTGCAACATATTTATCACATCCCCTCTTCAGAATTATGACCAACTTAAGGGGAAATTTCCTACCCATGCACTCCTATTTCTGGATGGCCTTTAAAGCATCAGAACTACTCATAATTAGAGACTCAATTTAATAGTATAACATTTACATCCTAGCATACTGGAAAGCATCGAGACCAAATCAATATGAACATAACCTAAAAAGCTGTTAAATATGCACCAAAATATGCCAGAGCTTTTTGCAACCAGCACTTTTTACTTCCTTACCAGACTATCCTGCTTTTACAGCTATCCAAGGAAATGTGAACACATATGAGTCGCACAAACCACCTACCAAATAATCCAATGCCTTCCAAAGTGAAAAGCTGATCCTCTTTTCTGCTTGTAAATTATTCACAATTAGCCTATAAAGAATTACTGTAGACTACTTTAACAAACTTTTCAGATCTGTGTACCATGTTCTTTATTTAAGCTACTGGAAAGCATCGGTGTGATTCCTCCCTTACTACATTTAATAAGGAACAGAGCAGAGCAGGAAAACAGCTTAAAAGTTACAAATTACTTTTTATTAGAAAAGGAATTTTTAAGTGAAGATATAATTTACCTTTGACAGGTTGATAACTATACATGATAGCGATCAAACTTCAATGAATATTTTTTAATTTTTAAGTTTTTTTTTTTCTTTTTGGTTCATAGTCTTTGACAACTTTACAATCATTTTATTTTAAAATAATTCACTTTCATTGTTTTACATTTTTCAATGTTGGGAAGTTTACCCAAAGTTTGGAAAAACTTGATAAATTCTCGTCTCCATGGAAAAACTTGATAAATTCTCGTCTCCAAGACCCCTATAATAAGCATTAAAAGTTACAGCAGAAATCAGCAATATATTTTATTACAAGACTTAACATTAGCAATGCTTTATTATAGTTCCAGAGTTTTTAAGGACATCAATAACTTGATTCAAAAAAATAAATAAAAAAACTATGTTCAAAGGCATGGCTCAAGTTTTTCAAGCCATATTTTACAAAGTATGCTATAATTACATTTTGCACTGACCTATACTTGAAAATAACTTGCTTGTGAAATCACTAAAGAAAAGGGGTCACTTACAGTTTTTCAAACCTTCAAATAAAGCTCCGTAACTTGAATCAGAGATAAACAATTCAAATTCACAACAAGCTGAAAGCTATATCTCAAATATATATATAAATAAAAACCAAAATGGGAAAGTAGTGTTCAATCTTGATAGGGGAAAAAAAAAAGTTTTAAGTGGAAACTACTTAAATTGAGAAAGAATTCCAATGACAAGACATTTTCTTGCCAAAACGCAGGAATGTGTAATTATATCATTCAAATCTCATTGTATTACATTATAAGGGTCTTGGCAATGGTTAGCCATTAATCTTTTAACACAAAGGAGATTCAAATCCAAACGAACTGTAAGACTATCTCTTCCAGAAGGCAGAAATGGAGTAATTTACTTTTATCCACAATTGTTTAACCTAAAAGGAAGGCCTTAAGGATGATAACGCAGAATGGATCAGCCTTCAGTCTCCCAAGTCCCATTTCTCACGAAGTCTTGCACCAATCCGAAAAGAGAAGGTTATGGACACAAAACATAGGAAAGGCTGGAAAAAAATCTCCAATGAATGACACACCACATCATCGTTTATTCTCTAACACAATTGGAGAAACAAACACGAAAAATATCACACCATATGTTCCATCGTATCAATTAAAGTAACATTTTACGACGGTACATTCAATTCTTTGAGGCTGAATAAATAATTTAGCTTCTGTTTTATTGATTAGAGAGAAAAAGGAAAAAGGTAGCTGCTGCAATGCAACACAGGCTGCTAGAGGAAGAAGAGAAAAAAGGGTTTTCCAAACAAATCCCTCCCCCGCCCCCGTTTACACACCCCGAACAACTTACTTATCGCAGTCTTTCACCGTGTTCCCCCCTCCTCATATTAACGTAATAAATTCTTTCCCTTCCCCCACCACCATCAAATTTCACCTTTCTGAGCTCTTTCACCTACCACTACTGGAGCACTTCATTCCCCACAGAAATTTCAGGTCTTTCAAACTTTTATCCTTTTTTTTTTTTTTTTTTAGTTAAACACGAGAGTTTTGTTATAAAAGTGAACGAAATTTTTACATAGAGACGGAAAAATACCTGTTTCCCAGCAACAAGCACGCTGCGATTCTCGAACCCCTCCCCATCTCCCAGGTTTGTCTCGCAAGGGCTGGGGGGGAGGGAGCCAGGAGCACATTAAATTTAGGAAGGGAAATCCTGGGCGCAAGAGGAGCATTTGAGGAAAAACGGGAGAACGTCGAAAAGAGGAACGCCCCCCCCTCCCCAGTAACAGGGGCCGGGGAGGACTACAAGAAAGAAAGAGAAATGAGAAGGGACAAAGGGGGAGGGGGGAAATAGAGACCGGAGACCTGGGAGACGCGCCGGGCCGGGAGAGGGAAGGCGGGGTCCGGGGAGAGAGAGAGAGAGGGAGGGGGTCGCGGCTCCCGCGGCACAATGGCCCGCCAGCCCCCGCCCCGCGCGCCCCTCACCTCATGGTGCCGGCCGCGCCGAGGCTTCCCCAGCAGCCGGGAGACGCGGGAGGCGCCGAGCCGAGCGGGGGGGTCTCTCCTCCAGGGGCGGGGACGCAGCTCGGGGCCGGCAGACTAGGGTCCAGCTCCTCCTTCGGGCGGCCGCGGGGCTACACCATCTCCTCGCACAAAGCCGAGGCGCCGGTCCGGAGCGGGAGAGGAGCGGGCGAAAGAAAAGCTGGGGAGGGGGCGGAGAGGCCGAGGCGCCGACTGTGGGTCCCGCAGCCGTCGCAGCCCCCCACCTCCTCCTCCTTCACCTCCTCCTCCCCCGGGAGCTTCTTCGGCCGCCCTCGGAGGGGTGCCCGCCGGGGCCGCGCGCCCGGCCGCCGCTCCACACGATCGCGCCCCGCCGCGCCCGCCGCCGAGGCCGTGTGCAACCGGCAGCTGCGGCAGCCGCGGGAGGAGAGTCGGGATAGCCGCGAGGAGCCCGGGAGGAGGCG
This sequence comes from Tragelaphus eurycerus, assembly GCA_935064755.1. NCBI lineage: Eukaryota > Metazoa > Chordata > Mammalia > Artiodactyla > Bovidae > Tragelaphus > Tragelaphus eurycerus. Next base: position 23,038,451 of record CAKXYN010000003.1, read on the forward strand.
GGGCGCGCGGCGGAGGAGCACGCAGGCGCCGCCTTCCTCCCCCTCCTTCCCCCGTGGGCGAGGGGGCGGTGCGGGGGGAGGGGGAGGCAGGGGGGCCGGGCTCCCCGCGCCGCGCCGCCGGCCCGGGACCCCGCCGGCCTGCGGGGAGCCGCGAGGGGCGGGAGCAGGCTCGGCGACGGCGGGTTAGCAAAGGCTCTTTGTTGCTTTCCCACCCCGCCCCCGCCCCCGCCCCCCGGCCCCCTGGGATCAGGGCTGCCCACACCCCCCGCCCCGAGTTGTCCTTGGCCGTCGCCCCCCCTGCCCCCAGTCTACTCCCGCTCCCCTGAGCCTGGGGGAGCTCCTGGGCCTCCCCCGCGCCGGAGCGCTGAGTGCCCAGACTGGGGCGCCAGGACCTCCCGGTGCGGGACCTGCGGGAACAGGCGTGGGGAGACGGGAGGCGGCGATCAGGATGCGTGAGACTGGGCTGGGCCGGGGGGACGCCGGATCTGCCGGTCCGGGTGCCCTCGCGCGGGGCTTGTCCTCAGCTCGCCCTGTTGCTGTATCTCACGACCCGGACATGCCAGGCGTTGGGCATCCCGGCCAGCCCCACGGCCCGCCCCCCGCCTCGCGCGGCTCCCGGCGATTCCTCCGGGCTAGGGGGAGGGGTGGCGTATACAAGTAAAATATGGTCATCATTGTTCGCTTCGCTCCTTTTCTTTCCGAGGAATCCCAGTGTGCTGTACCGATGTAACGAACTGATAGGCACACACCATGTATAGGGATGACTTCATCCCCGAAAGAACGCCGCCAACTCGCGGGGAAACGCAGTCGCCGGGAGACGCGCGAGGCATCGTGTGCAGCAGCAAGAGTGGAAGAAGAGAAACGCAGCTCGGGAAACCGCTTTCTGTCGTCATTAGCAAAAAGGGAATTCCGGCCGCAAAAGGGGGATAAAGGGTGGGAGACTCGAGGTAGGGGTGCAGGGGGGCCGGGGAGGGATATGAATGATGTAATGATAGTTTTAAATTTTCCATCATTGGTTTGGTCTTGAAATCACCTTTAAAAGGTAAAATGTAAAATGCTGTTGAAGCAAACTCATTTAAAGCCTGGCGTTGGGGGATGGGGGAGTCCATCCAGAAAGCCAGGATTTATAGTAGTGGGAGTTTTTAGGTATCCAGAAGCAAATCCAAAATCAAATGAAAAATTAAACTGGACAAATGGCAGGCCTTTTGTAGTCCCAAGGAGAAGTGTGTGCTTTTTAAGATGACTGAGAAGGAAAAGGTCTGTTGCTACTGGGTCCGTATGACTAGAGAATCTAATCCAAAATGGAGGACCTGCCATGACTCCGGAAATCTAGTCGAAAGTTTTGGTGTTTTATAAGATGGAGGTACAATTCAAATTTATAGTTTTGATTATTGAGATCGTGTACACTTCCAAAAGAAAAATGAACAGGTTACAGTCATACTTGGTGAATGCCTGACTTGTCTATAGTAGAACTGGTGTGGCCCAGTTTTAACTATAAAAAGCTTCCCGGTTTCAGATTCAATACCAAGTTATTTTCTTTTTGGAACCTGCAGCCTCTAACCAACAGCCCTGTATACTCAGTGACCTGGAGCTATGGCACAGGACCAGGGTGGCCTCAGGTAGTAAAAAGGCGCAGTGACTCGGCTTAGACATGGTGTGCTTGAACACTAATTTCCACCCACATGTCTAATTACATCTTAACTATCACAGTGTATTTTATTCAGGGATCTCCAAGCACTAGAAAGGAAACAGTCTTGCCCACCAAATGTCCTTGCTGCCATATTACAGGTAGAGACAGAGAAATACAGAACCGGAGAACTGGATGAGTTTGTGCAATCACCACAATTAAAAACCATAGCTACTAACTATGAGGCTCATTGTCCTATCTTAAGTACTCCCTGTTATTTATGTAATTAAAACACATGCACCTCATATAGTTTCCAAATTAACCAGAGAACATTTGCTGTGGAGGTTTTTTTCCTTGGAAAAGTAATAATAAGACATGTTGAACCATCTTGCAAAAATATTAAGAAGAGGTATTCGACCACAAAGAATTCACACCAATTTGCCTTAGTCCATTCATAGCAATACAGTAAATCCAGCAGAGCTTATGTTTCAGGGAAAACTCTTACGAAGGGCCAAAAGGGGTGGAGATGTTGCTGTAATGACTCAAGCTATCTCCTGCCAGAGACAAGAGGCAAGGATAAAAATGCCTTACAGATGACTCCATAACCTACTTCTCATTTGTGCAAGTTAATCCATCCTGTGCTAAATAAGTGATATATCACATCATCTTTATCCTTCCAGCAAGTGTTCCAATGGTATGGGCACCAAATTAAGCAATCCAAGTGGAAAATGCTGTTCTTATTTTCTATGTTTATTAAAAATGTACCAGCCAAGAATTTTGGCTGGCTACAACCATTTCCATACTTTTGGATGGCAGCCCGCCAGCTCACAAGTTGATCATACCAGTGCCTTTGGATTTAGATGCTGTGATGGGTGGCCTGACCTCCAAAGGTCATTCAGTGGAAGGGTAATTTGTTGGCTGTGACAAAATATTATTACTTATTGTTCATATTTGGTTTAACAATAAAAGAGAGCAAAAGGGAAACTTGAGCTGGGAATTCACCAACTAATTCTGGTCACAAAGGAAACTTTGTGGAATGTGTTACTGTATAGAATAAAAGAATTTTAGAGATGGAAGGAATCTTATGTCCAACCCACTCATTTTTTCAAAGAAGAAAAATGAGGCCCAGAGAGGTTAAGTAAACGGCCCCACATTCATGCAGTCTCTTTCTGGTAGAACTGGAACTTAAACCCAGGATTTCTAATTATTGGTCCATTGCTCCTTCTTCCACATCATACTGCCTTCCTAGGGCATAAGTGAGTGAGTTAGACAGTAAAATGTAAAGCTGCTTTAAAATTAGATGATTTTATTGGCTTGGCTGAATGGTGAAAATCACTTGCATTTTTCTCTCACAAGGGTTGCTCAGCCTGAAGCCCAATACCTGGCCCTCAGGTAGGCACCTGGATGTTTGGAAATAAACAAATAAATGAGTAAATAAATGAATGACTGCTCTAATCAAAGATGAAGAGGAAACTCTTCATCAAAAGAAATACAATCTCTTCTTAGCACTGAGTATATGGACTTAAACTTTGGCTTACAGAGCAACAACCCAGCTTAACACCACAATGGAAGGCCTGCTCCAAGCCCTAGGTATGCACAGCGATCCCCGGGATCCCAAGTTGTTCTGTGCCTCTATTAGTAGTGTGTGCCCAAGTGTAAGATGAAACAAAACACACTTCTCTTGAAGATGGGTTTGCTGCAGGAGTGTTGTCAGTCTGGCTCTGAGGGTTCTCTCAGAACAGGCCTTGTTTAAATTCATCTGATAGCATCAGTGTAGGCTTGTCCTCCATTTATGGGCATGAGGAGGATGCATGACTAATGCTGCTTAGCAGTCAGGAAATCATTGCTAAGGATTGTAGGCACAGTCTCCTCCATCACCCAAAAAAGGGATCTCCCCTGAAAAACCAAGAGTTACATAGGGATGGGTGAGGACAAGAAGTAGTTTGGTGGTTGTATACTTTCACTTAGATGTAATGGGATTGGGTGTTCTTTTGTGGCAATTAATGTAATTTTTGTTTGTTTCCCCAAGAATGGAAAAAAAAATAATATATAACATGATATTCCAGAAGGATTCAAGATATTTTTATTACTCATCTTTCAACTTTAGTTGTCCATATATAATCTTGGTTCAAAAATATTATCAGAAGACAAAGATGTTAGAGCCAACTATTTGCCTCTCTGCCATTTGCATTTTTCTGCCATTTGTCATTTTTCTCCCTTCCAAATTAGGATTTATTCAGTTAATTTCATTTCCTCTTTCCCAGAGTCTCTTTCTTGTCTTCCTGCCACAGTGTTTAAACTTGGCAGAAGATTTCTAACGCCTGAATAATACTAGAGTAACAATTGGTAGAGGCCACATTCTATACAATGCAAGGCATTATTTCCACAAAATTCAGCCTTGGTTCCCATTTAAAGAGTACAGCAGGTGGGCTTCATTTCTAGATAACGATCAAGTCATGATGCTTTAGTAATTGGATTGAAAAGAAGCATTGCCATAACCCTATTCTGAATTATCTCTTATAAAATCTGGCTGATAGCTTGGCAAGAAAAATGAGTGGTTGCCCTGTCTCTTGCATTGAATTGATTTACTTGTCTCATTGACTTAATCAAATTTGAAAATACCAGTCAGTTATCCTAGGGACATTATGATTGGGCAATAACTGACCTTGGAGTATTTCCTCAAAGGAGATCAGGGGAAGAGTTAATAAAAGATTATTTTTCTGGCTAATCATGGTAGAGAAGAAAGATATTATCACTAGGATGTATCCTGAATAAACTGTTTAAAGTCACACTGCCTAATACCATGTCTTTTGTAGCTTTCAGCCCACCTTTCAGGAAAATTTCAAAGCTCATTAAAAATCCCAATTATCTTTTTCTTTGAAACTGTTGCTCAGCATGGTAACCTGGCCAAATTCCAGGCTGAGAGATTATTTTCTTGGGTTTAACATAAAAATTCAATCTCTAATCAAGTTTTGCTAAAGCCAAAAGATAAGCAGCAATAATCAGAAAATAATTATTAATGTCACTAATTGTAATACTTTCATTTGGCCTCGAAACATTCCAGTACTCAAGTCATTTATCATTGCTACCAACTTATGGTGAAATAGAATGGTGACACTGTACTTTGTGTATGAAGAAGTTGAGTGCTTTGACCAAAGTAGCCAGTGGCTAACTATTCTAAGATTATTGTTTGGTCATTCAGTTATGCCCGACTCTTTGTGACCCCATGGTCTATAAGTCACCAGGCTCCTCTGTCTATGAGATTTCTTGGGCAAGAATATTACAGTGGGTTGCCATTTCCTTCTCCAGGGGGTCTTCTGACCCACGGATCAAGCCTACATCTGCATTGACAAGCAGATTCTTAACTGCTGAACCACTGAGGAAGCCCATTCTAGTGGCAAATGAATTGCAAATCAAAAATTAAGGGCCAAATTTACTTTGATTCCCCTCTCCTCTCTGTACTGATTTGCTGGCTTTAGATGGAAGCCAGCAAAGATTGGCTTTACATTTGAGGGAAGAAGTGTCCTTTAAGTCACAGGAATGTAAGAAATGAATATAAGTGATTGGCTAGCCAGTAATTACGTGTGCTAATCTACTAGGCACTCACATACACTCATTCAGTCCATCCTTACAATATTCCTTGAACCTGCACACCATTACTGTCATCCTTGCCATACTTACAGTTCATGAAGGTCAGGTACAGAAAGGTGGAGAGATTAACCCAAAGCCACCCAGCTAGGAAAGAAAAAGCCAGAAAGGCCATTTCCACAAGCCCACACTCCGGCTCTGCACCAGGTGGCTTCTATTTCACTTCTCTGATTAAATAAAAGGAACAAAATACTCAAGTTCCATTTAGGAAACAGAACAAACATAGTTAAAGCAAAACACAAGTCACTTAAGTCCCAATTGTGCTATAGCAATAGTCTGTCTTATAAATCATGACATGGACTACCCAAACTATGAATAAACCCCTCCCTTAGCCAGAGATCTGTATATCAAGGGCCTATGCTTATACCCTATATCATGCAGGGACTCAGTATATGAGTTAACTGCATCTCTAAATTAGGGAACTTTTCAGCATAATACTGCTACTGCTAAGTCGCTTCAGTCGTGTCCGACTCTGTGCGACCCCATAGACGGCCGACCACCAGGCTCCCCCATCCCTGGGATTCTCAGCAAGAGCACTGGAGTGGGTTGCCATTTCCTTCTCCAATGTGTGAAAGTGAAAAGTGAAAGTGAAGTCGCTCAATCCTGTCCGTAATAATGCTACTGAGAAGGGACCAGTGTTCATTCATTCATTCATTCACCCTCCTTCCCTTAGATATCCCAGCCATACAACTAGCAGAGGTTAACTGAGCTTATAGAGGTTCAGTTCAGTTCAGTAGCTCAGTCGTGTCTGACTCTTTGCGATCCCATGAATTGCAGCACACCAGGCCTCCCTGTCCATCACCAACTCCCGAAGTTCACTCAAACTCACGTCCATCGAGTCAGTCATGCCATCCAGCCATCTCATCCTCTGTCGTCCCCTTTTCCTCCTGCCCCCAATCCCTCCCAGCATCAGAGTCTTTTCCAATGAGTCCACTCTTCACATGAGGTGGCCAAAGTATTGGAGTTTCAGCTTTAGCATCAGTCCTTCCAAAGAACACCCAGGGCTGATCTCCTTTAGAATGGACTGGTTGGATCTCTTTGCAGTCCAAGGGACTCTCAAGAGTCTTCTCCAACACCACAGTTCAAAAGCATCAATTCTTTGGTGCTCAGCTTTCTTTCAGTCCAACTCTCATATCCATACATGACCACTGGAAAAAGCATAGCCTTGACTAGATTGACCTTTGTTGGCAAAGTGATGTCTCTGCTTTTGAATATGTTATCTAGGTTGGTTGTAACTTTCCTTCCAAGAAGTAAGCATCTTTTAATTTCATGGCTGCAGTCACCATCTGCAGTGATTTTGGAGCCCAGAAAAATAAAGTCAGCCACTGTTTCCACTGTTTCCCCATCTATTTGTCATGAAGTGATGGGACCAGATGCCATGATCTTCGTTTTCTGAATGTTGAGCTTTAGTTTCCTTAAATCAATTCAGTGAAGCAAAAACTCATATAGGAATCTTTGGAGTATATTGGCTAACATTTTTGGTTGAACACAGGGCAATAAATGAAATGAAGCCAAGCCCAAGTGTGTTTTCAAAGGTGTTGAGAGAAATGTCTATATACTCTTCATTAATATTCTAACTAGTATCAGAGAGACTACATAGGAAATACCATATCCCTTTGGTGACCCGTGCTATCTTTAGCTATGGTTGTTTGCAAAGCAATTGACCATAAACGTCTTAGTCTAGATGAGACTTAACAAAAATCTTTGAAAAGGAATCATGTATTTTTTCATTTTTCTTCTTGTGAAACTTTTTTAGGACGTAAGTACTCACTACAAATTTATCACCAATATGTATGGTTACAATATTTTAGGGGAAGGTCTTGAATAGGACTCTGCCATCTGAGCTTCCTGTTCAGGCTTTCTTGTCTAACTCAAGTGGCATTTTATATCGTCAAGCATCTGATAAATAATTTTTATTTAAATAGCTCCTGTTTTTTGTAATGTTGCCTTCATTAAGCATCTCATTGTACTTGATTTTATTCAGTGTGATTTTATTCAGTGTCTCTCACTTGCAAATATTTCCTTTCAAAAGCTCACAGTCTGGTCTTTTCCTACTTATTTTTCATTTTATTTTCTCTCCTGTTACTAATGAGATGGTGATCTTGATTTGCTTTATTTGAGTTATTTATATCTTCAGACCTCTGTTTAATATTAAGTCGGGTTAGGCATGCCTTTCCTACTGAATGATGCCCAAATTAAGTTAAGAAACAATTCCTAAGAAAGCTGGTCTGTGATTCTTCATGTTCTTCTGGTATCCTAAACACTGGACAGTCTGTTTAATTTTGAAAGTTGATGTAACGAGCTAAGTTCATAGTTTATATCAGGTTTGACTCAATGAATGCTTTCCAAAATAACTCTGTTCTAAAACTGGTTGGGATGATACAAGTAGGGAAGGAAGAATTAAAGCAGTCTAAGTGATGAGCAAAAGTGCATAAAAGTTATTGACATGTAGCAATTTGATATCTTAGTTAACTCCTATTCATTTGACATCAGTTCATAAACTATAAGGCATATAACCCTCTCCTAATAATGGGGTTTCTAGTGAGAGGACACTCAGTGTAATATAGTAACAGGGGGCCCTGATGCTCCCTCTACCATAGGGAATTATGTCCACTGTTACCATCAATGTATCAAAGAACTATACTTAAAAGGTAGATGACCAACAAGGACCTACTGTATAACACATGGAACTCTCCTCAGTACTCTGTAATAAATCTAAGTGGGAAAAGAATAAGTACATGTATATGTAAAACTGCATCACTTTGCTGTATATCTAAAACTAATATAACATTGTTAAATTACTATAAAATGTTAAATAATATAAAAAATTTTTATAAAAATCTGTCAAGGAAAAGGAGCTTTTCTCCTTTGACCTTCTATTTGAGGTCAATTGAAGGTCAAACCTATATTTTTGTTAGGTTTCTGGGGGCAGCTGATAGAAATCCAATTCAAAGTAGCTACCAGACCAAAATAACTGGCCAGTCAACCCACAAAATCATGAAAAAATAATGGTTATTGTTTCAAGGAGGCTAATGTTAAGAGGTAGTTTGTTATACAACAAAGTTAGCTGACACACCAATTTTCTTCTTCTAGAAGTTCCCACCTTCACTGGGGAGAGTGGTGGCTGCTGCACCGTGAGGGAAACGTTTGCTCTAGTTGAAGGATGTTCACATTTGCCCAGGTTGTCTCGTCAAGAGATGCTCTGAAGACTTCCCAGAGTCTATGCACTTTTAGGCATCAAAAGTCCTCACTAGGTGATTGATTATTATATTGATACTTGGAAGTTCTTCCTCCAAAAGAAGACAGAACCTGCGAAATGGCAAAGAATGCACAGGATAATAAAAAGGCAGGATACAAAATTATAAGCAGATAAGACAGGAGCACTTGAGGTCATGAGCAAGAACCATAACTTATAAACCAGGTAATCTAGATTCTCGTTTCCCTCTGCTTGTTTTTCTTTTGTTATCCACAGATCTTTAGCAAAATCTTACTTGAATGCTCCAAATTGCTCTCGGTGGGTCCACAAGGTCTTAAAAGTATCTGTCCATGTTCAAGTTCAAGTTTCTGTGGGGGAAAGCACCCCTCTCAGGCCATCAGGTTGGTGGCAAAGCTAAGTATGAGGAAGAAGCTCCTCCCCTCATCCACCAAACTCTCAGAATCAGCTCCTGCTCAGTCACCCTTGGCAGAGTTCTCAGTGAGAGACCATTGTCGGTATATCATGACTAAGAAGCCAGGCAGAAGTTGGGATGAAACCCATGTTTCTCTCCAACTCGAAAAAGACACTGAAATCATTCCTCAGAAGAGTTTAAGAAGGCCATTTCTCTCCAAAGAGGGAAGAAGGAATGAAGCAGAGATTCCTGAAGGTCTCATAGCAATATTTTGGATCTTGGCCTCCAGACTTACTAGGCAGCAGTCCAGTTAAATGACTTTAGTGAAGCTAGAGTACGTAAGAGATCTGAGAAGGCTCTAAGAAGGGAACTTAGAGCTCAAGGCACTTAGGTCTGATTAGAAGTGTTAATCTGGGTCAGGAAGGGTGTCAGAGAGAGGGGAGGCCCTTTAGAACTATCCAGAGTGCAGAGTTCTGGAAGCAGTCCTGACTATATCAATACACACATGCCCTTGTTGGAGGACCCCTGAATATTTCTTTCATTAGCGCCCCCAGCCGCTCTCTGCTGCTGCTGCTGCTAAGTCGCTTCAGTCGTGTCTGACTCTGTGCGACCCCATAGACGGAAGCTCACCAGGCTCCCCTGTCCCTGGGACTCTCCAGGCAAGAACACTGGAGTGGGTTGCCATTTCCTTCTCCACCAGCCACTCTCTGCTGCCCTAGAAAGATTGATTGCATTGTAGTCCAAGTCGGAGGACAAGAGTTCCTACTTCCCTACGTTAATCACTCCTTTTAAAAGATTATAATAGACAAAAACCAACTTGAACTGAGGGAATTATTTTTCATGTCATAAAATCTCAGGAAAGGCAGGGATGACCAACATGCCAAACAGTCAAGACTCTTTCTCTGTCTTGTGTCTGATTCTGAGTAATGGCTTCTTTCTCTCAGACTGGCTTCTTCACAAAGCTGTAATACAGCTGCCAGAGCTCTTGGCTCACCTCTTACTTGGCTATCAAGGAGGGACATGTTGTACCCCAACAGATTGTACGTGGGAGGAACAGAGATAAGCTCTGATTGACTTGCTTGGGTCATGTGTGCATACCTGACCGAAACACTGGCCAGGGATGAAGGACTTTGATTGGTCCAGCTTAGGTCCATGCCTCCCTCACTTGAGAACCCTCGTAGAACCACACCTCTGGAGGGAGGAAAAGAGAGATTCCTGAAAAGAAGGGAGGGAATTTCCCCTGAAGATAGAGATAAAGCAGGTCTTAATCCTTCTGGCTTCCTTTCCAAGTTCTTCTCCTTCCCAGGCAATCATTCCTTTAAGGAGTAAGATGGAAAAGAATAGAGAAAAGTCTGAATGATGGCAGAGTTGTTATGGAACAAGTTCTGTGCAATGTCTCTCTCCTTTACATTATCTTCCTTCATATTTTACTTTTCCACAATTTCTTTTCCCCTGGATGTATAATAAAAACTGTGAAAATAAGAATAAAAATGAAAATGCAAAGAAATAAAGAAATGTCTAGGATCAGCCTTATTAAAGATAGCTCAACTATTTTATGGAGTTTAAGTGCATACAGAAGAGATGCATTCAAAATATAGAAAAATATAAAAATGACTTTTCAAATGGGTGAAAGGTGATTCATGAATCCATAAAATAAATTATTTCCAATCTAGTGGAGTTTACTAATACCACATTAACATCTACTTAAGTTGCTTTTTGCTAATACATGGAGCTGGGACTCTGTGTTATACTGGCTGCTGAATTTTACTATATAACTCTCTCCTTCTGGTTGATTGAATGAAATGGAATGGGAGATCCTTTCTGTATTTGTTTCTGTCTGTATCTTTTTGATTATTTTAAGACATCAATTTATAATTAAATAGAACCAATGGAAAAACCTGGGTGGTGCTGGTGGTAAAGAATCCACTTGCCAATTCAGGAAACTCAAGAGACACAGGTTCAGCCCCTGGATCAGGAAGATCCCATGGAGTAGGAAATGGCAACCCACTCAGTATTCTTGCCTGGAAAATTCTATGGACAGAGTAGCCTGGCAGTCTATAGTCCATGGGGTCGCGAGGAGTAGGACATGACTGACCACATGCATATACACAATGGAAAAATTTGTAAAATCAGATCAACTGCCATGTTTTTAGTTAATTTTATTCACCAAGTTCAATTTGTTATTTTTAAATGAAATTTATTGTAACATAATTTATATATAATAAAATGCATCCACATTTACTTGAGTTTTGCCAAATTTATATACCCTATGACCATGATCACAATTAAGGTACAGGACAACTCCATCACTCCAAAAATATTCCCCTGTGACTCTTTCTAGTCAATCCTTCCCTCTGCCCCAGGCAAGCATTGGTCTGCTTTGTATCATTGTAGATTAGATTTGTCTCTTCTAGAGTCTTTCATCGGGGAAGGCAATGGCACCCCACCCCAGTACTTTTGCCTGGAAAATCCCATGGATGGAGGATCCTGGTAGGCTCCAGTCCATGGGGTCGCTAAGAGTAGGACAGGACTGAGCGATTTCACTTTCACTTTTCACTTTCATGCATTGGAGAAGGAAATGGCAACCCACTCCAGTATTCTTGCCTGGAGAATCCCAGGGATGGGGGAGCCTGGTGGGCTTCCGTCTATGGGGTCGCACAGAGTCAGACACGACTAAAGCGACTTAGCAGCAGTAGCAGCAGAGTCTTTCATAAACGTAATTATGCAGTATGTACTCTTGTGTGGACTTCTTTTACTTAATGTAATGCATTCGTGATTCCTCCATGCTGTTACAGGTATCAATAGATCATTACTTTTTATTTCTCAGTATTCATTTTATACTGTTTATTCACTGATACACATTAGGGTTTCCAGTGTTTAGGTTATTGTGCTGATATACATTTACAGCTGATGTGAACATTCATCTACAGAGTCTCTGTGGACTCTGTGGATTTTGAATACTGAAATGAATATGTTTTTATTTTTCTTTGGGAAAGAATTAGATTTGGAAGGGCTGGATCATGTAATCAGTAAATATTTAACCTTATAGAAATCTGCCAAGCTGATTTCCAAAATTGTACCATTTTACATTCCTACCAGCAGTATATGAGAATTCCATATACTGAGAATTCCATATATGAGAATCCTTCCCTACACTTAGTACGGTCTGCCTTTTTAAGTTAAACCATTCTAGTATATGTAGTGTTATCTCATTGTGGTTCTAACTCCTATTTCCCTAATGACTAGTGAGTTGAGTATCTTTTTATTTGCTTACTGGATATTCAAATATCTTCTTTGTCCACCACTGCCACTCTTCCGCATTTAGGCTCTCATCATCTCCTGTCCAGGATGTAAATTTCTAACTCACCCCCAGTGCAAACCAAGTTCTGATCATATCCCAACCCTATTTATAAGCCTTTCACGAACCCATATTTTCTTGGAATAAAATTCACACTCAGCAGGACATTGAAAGTTTTTACCAATTTAATCACATGAGATTCCTTAAGATCAATTTTCTGCCGTTTCCCCCCTGCCTTTTCTCCCCACACCCTTGCACCTTAGGCTGATGGCCATTCCCTAGTCCTGCCACAGATACTCATGAGTTTGAGGGTTTGCTCATGTTGTATATTCTGCTTGGGTTGCCTTTTGCTCTTCTCTACATGAACACAAGAAATCTTCATTCCTTAAGGCCCAGTTCAAAAGTCTTCTCTTCTGGGAAACCTTCCTGACTGTCTCAGGTAGAATAAACCTTTATCTTTGTACTTTGGTAGCACTTAGCCCATGCTGCCAACAAGGTCCTGAGCACAGTCCACTGTAGTGATTAATTGTGGGGTTGCCTGCCTCTTCTTGCTGGAGTTTAAATCCTTAAAAACAGTCTTGGTGTCTTATTACACTCTTTTTGCATTCGCAGGGCCTCACATTGACTCCTGCCTGTTAAACGTGGTTGCTTGAATATGTGGATGAAGGACTGGATGAATAAATGAAAAAAAAAAATCTGCCTTTAGGCAAGTTGTTTATCTTCCTTCTTTCTCTTTAAATTGAGAAAGAATAATATCTTTCCAGTTCTAATGTTTTTAAAATTCTATATTTATTATTTGAAATCCAGCAAAACATTGCATTTCAATATATTTCAAACTGCATGATGGATGAAGTGGTGCTAATTACAGAACAGTGGATTATCATTGACTTTGATGCTTGAGGAGCAGAATTTATTCACTATAAAGTGATAGGAGGAAAATAGTGAGATTCTTCACAATTAACTTTGCTAGCAGATGTGATGGAGAAGGAAATGGCAACCCACTCCAGTACTCTTGCCTGGAAAATCCCAGGAACAGAGGAGCCTGGTAGGCTGCCATCTCTGGGGTCGCACAGAGTTGGACACGACAGAAGTGACTTAGCAGCAACAGCAGCAGCAGATGTGATCATGAAAAATTGCACCATTTTAGTCTAAATCTACAATGCAGCAGCAACAGTACATTCCCACATTTTCTCATAAATGTGTGCCTTGAATTTTCTGTTCCAAAGAATAGCAAGGAGAGATAAGAAAGCTTTCCTCAGTGATCAGTGCAAAGAAATAGAGGAAAACAATAGAATGGGAAAGACTAGAGATCTCTTCAAGAAAATTAGAGAAACCAAGGGAACATTTCATGCAAAGATGGTCTCAATAAAGGACAGAACTGGTAGGGGCCTAATAGAAGCAGAAGATATTCAGAAGAGACGGCAAAAATACACAGAAGAACTGTACAAAAAAGATCTTTATGACCCAGATAATCACTATGGTGTGATCACTCACCTAGAGCCAGACATCCTGGAATACGAAGTCCAGTGGGCCTTAGGAAGCATCACTACAAGCAAAGCTAATGGAGGTGATGGAATTCCAGTTGAGCTATTTCAAATCCTAAAAGACAATGCTGTGAAAGTGCTGCACTCAATATGCCAGCAAATTTGGAAAACTCAGCAGTGGCTACAGGACCAGAAAAGGTCAGTTTTCATTTCAATCCCAAAGAAAGACAATGCCAAAGAATGCTCAAACTACCGCACAATTGCACTCATCTCACATGCTAGCAAAGTAATGCTCAAAATTCTACAAGCCAGGCTTCAGCAATACATGAACCGTGAACTTCCTGATGTTCAAGCTGATTTTAGAAAAGGCAGAGGAACCAGAGATCAAATTGCCAACAACCAATGGATCATCAAAAAAGCAAGAGAATTCCAGAAAAACATCTATTTCTGCTTTTTTGACTATGCCAAAGCCTTTGACTGTGTGGATCACAATAAACTGTGGAAAATTCTGAAAGAGATGGGAATACCAGACCACCTGATCTGCCTCTTGAGAAACCTGTATGCAGGTCAGGAAGCAACAGTTAGAACTGGACATAGAACAACAGACTGGTTCCAAATAGAGAAAGGGGTACATCAAGGCTGTGTATTGTCACCCTGCTTATATAACTCATATGCAGAGTACATCATGAGAAACGCTGGGCTGGAAGAAGCACAAGCTGGAATCAAGATTCCCAGGAGAAATATCAGTAACCTAAGATATGCAGATGACACCACCATTATGGCAGAAAGTGAAGAGGAACTAAAAGCCTCTTGATGAAAGTGAAAGTGGAGAGTGAAAAAGTGGGCTTAAAGCTCAACATTCAGAAAACGAAGACCATGGTATCTGATCCCACCACTTCATGGAAAATAGATGGGGAAACAGTGGAAACAGTGGCTGACTTTATTTTGGGGGGCTCCAAAATCACTGCAGATGGTGATAGCAGCCATGAAATTAAAAGACGATTATTCCTTGGAAGAAAAGTTATGACCAACCTGCTGCTGCTGCTGCTAAGTCGCTTCAGTCGTGTCTGACTCTGTGCGACCCCATAGACCGCAGCCCACCAGGCTCCCCCGTCCCTGGGATTCTCCAGGCAAGAACACTGAGTGGGTTGCCATTTCCTTCTCCATTGCGTGAAAGTGAAAAGTGAAAGTGAAGTCGCTCAGTTGCGTCTGACTCGTAGTGACCCCATGGACTGCAGCCCACCAGGCTCCTCCATCCATGGGATTTTCTAGGCAAGAGTACTGGAGTGGCTTGCCATTGTCTTCTCCATGTGACCAACCTAGACATCACATTAAAAAGCAGAGACATTATTTTGTCAACAAAAGTCTGTCTAGTCAAAAGCTATGGTTTTTCCAGTGGTCATGTATGGATGTGAGAGTTGGACTATAAAGAAAGATGAGTGCTGAAGAACTGATTCTTTTGAACTGTGGTGTTGGAGAATGTCGGGAGCCAGCATGGAGAGCTCCCCTCGTGGCAACAGTCATGAGGAAGGAGGCTTGGCATACGCAAAGGTGGGATCTAGCCTCAGGAGCCCCCTGGATATTCTCGAGCATCTACCCCTCAAAAACCAGAGTCTGCCTACTTTATTGCTTTGTGCTCTCACCTCTGACTTTACTGGGGGCTGTCCCCCACCACCATCTCGCTCTCTCTGATAAAGAGTTAACTTACAGCTCCAGTTAATAAAGTTCCTGGGTATTAGGAGTGTTTAAATCCAAACCGCTCAGATAGCTCTTTAACTGGCCTGACAAGTTTACCCGGACTCCTACAGCCATGCATAGGATTGTCGACAGTCTCTCAGCCTCGAGAGGCAAGGCAAGCTTAAGATATTCAAATAGCTTAGAGTCTCTCAGAAAGTTAGAAACTGTCAGAATAAAACTAGCAAAAGATTTCATTAATGAGCCAATGCTTGCTGCCAAGTTTCCACATCTCCTGTATTGTATCCTTGAACGTGTATTAATTAATATAGTTGGTATGCAGAAAAAATAAATAGTGGCCTTGGTGTTAGCAACCTTAGACCCTTCAGGTAATAAATTCTTTCCTTTGTTGTAAACCCACTGCGCCTCTGCCCTATAGGAATGCAACTTTATCTTCAGAGGATGGCGCCAAACCTTAAAATAATTGCTCTTAGAGAAGATAAGTCTTATAGATTGACAAACTTTTGTCAAGTCATAAAATGTTAATAGACCTTCTGGCCAGAAGATGATGTAAATCACCTGAACCATTTGTATACAATAAGTTTGCAGGAAGAAAGCCTGGCTTACTGCATGATTCTACCCCTTCCCCCATTATCCTCTATGAATAACTTAAGGTATAAAAACTACGTTAGAAAATAAAGCTGCGGGCCTTGCTCACTGAAGCTTGGTCTCCCTGTGTCATTCTTTCTTGTTTCCTTTTCCCCCTTTTCTCTTCTGTTCTTCCTTCATGCCAAAATAATTTGGAGCGCGGGGTCCTCTGCGACCACTTATTTGCCTAGGCTTCTAAGACCCACTCGAGAAGGTGCCTAAGGTGGGGCACCTTCCACTATTCGAGAGAGCGCCTGAGGCCTCTGTGGTCAGAGCAAGTTTGGTGTCACGAACTTTATTGATTTCCCACGTAAACCAGTTATTATTGAGCATCTAATAAATCTCTCAGCTTTTGCTATCCCTTTATCGCCGATGCCGTCATCCTGAGGGAATCCCTGGGCCCAACCGGGGCTGGACCCCGACAGGAGAAGACTCTTGAGAGTCCCTTGGACTGCAAGGAGATCCAACCAGTCCATCCTAAAGGAGATCAGTCCTGGGTGTTCATTGGAAGGACTGATGTTGAAGCTGAAACTCCAATACTTTGGCCACCTGATGCAAGGGGCTGACTCATTTGAAAAGAGCCTGATGCTGGGAAAGATTGAAGGCAGGAGAAGGGAACGACAGAGAATGAGATAGCTGGATGGCATTACCGACTCAATGCACATGTAGACTCTGGGAGTTGGTGATGGACAAGGAGGCCTGGCATGCTGCGGTTCATGGGGTTGCGAAGAGTTGGACACAACTGAGCAACTGAACCGAACTGAACTGATGTTTCTGTATGCTGTATTTGTTTCTTTCTTTACAGCTCAAGGGACAGAATAGAAAAAGGAATGATAATACTTAGGAAAATATAGTCTACTATTTAGCTCTATAATCACAATTAAAGCCATCTAGTAATTATTACTTAAAGTATAACTTATAGATTGATAATATTTTTTAAAAGTTGTTTACTGAAGTGTTTCAAGTTAAAAATACATGATGAAGAATTTTTTTCCATATGGAAATATGACAATTACTGTTTTAAATAATACAAATTATCATTGTTTGACCTATAAATCTAGACATTTCTCTTCCACATGATTACCCTGGAAAAAGTTAGAAATTTAAGCAGTCTGATAGCTTCTTAACTTTTTCCCAGTATTATAGCATTTGTTAGCTGGCAACAGCCAGAGCCAAATCTACAATTTGGATTTCGAATTTAGTAAGTGGTAAATCATTTGTAGGACCCAAAATACACAAAGCTACAGCAACGACAATATCCTTCCCAAGCATTTCAGGAGGATCAAAAGCACACTGCCAACACTTATTAATTGCTCTCTAAAAAGGCACACACACATGAAAGCATGAACCCCAAAGGTCTGACAACACCAAAGCATCATTAGAATTATTGTTAACTGTCAATCAACTCTGAAGGAGAAGCTGCTCATGAAATTACACAGTGATCTTCAGGACGCCTTCATATTTTTTAGGAATCTTTGAGTGCCACACTGAATTGGCCCATTCTGCAAGTCTCTTTCCCATATGTAACAGATCAACATTCTTACCATTTGAAAAAAATACCAGACCAGAAATACCTCTCTGGGTGTCTATCTTTCACCATCTATAAAATGGGAGTAACAGTCTTAGGAAAGAGTCTACCCAGTGGGGCTCCTGTAAAAACAGGTTTGATTATTTTTTTAAAAACCCTAAAGTATACCTGAGAAAGTCCAGAACATGAATACTTCCCCAAAAGATAATAAGAGGTGATTATTTTTTAAGGATTCTTACTATACAGCTATTAAAAGCATGTAGCTGAAGCTGATTTAAAAATATGATGATATGGAAAAATGCTACAGACTACCAAACTGCAAGAATAGAATAAAGCCAGTTTAAAAGAATAAGAGTGGATAAGCTACAAATCCACGAGCATGTATGGGAGGATTAGAGAATAATCAACAGTCTAAGGTGCAAATACATGAGTGTTTTGGGGGCCAGGGCAGAAAAGATAGTGAAGAAAAATAACAGGGAACATATATATAAAATATTTATATATACAAAATATATATACATAATGTATACATATAGACACACACACATATATGTATAGAGGGCAAGTGTATAGAAAAGGGAATATGAACACAAATATTAACTGAAGTTATCTCTACACAGTGGCATTATTTTCCCTTTTCTGCTGCTGCTGCTGCTGCTAAGTCGCTTCAGTCGTGTCCGACTCTGTGCGACCCCATAGACGGCAGCCCACCAGGCTCCCCTATCCCTGGGATTCTCCAGGCAAGAACACTGTAGTGGGTTGCCATTTCCTTCTCCAATGCGTGAAAGTGAAGTTGCTCAGTCATGTCTGACTCCTAGGGACCCCATGGACTGCAGCCCACCAGGTTCCTCCATCCATGGGATTTTCCAGGCAAGAGTACTGGAGTGGGGTGCCATTGCCTTCTCCCTCCCTTTTCTATAATTTCTAAATTTTCTACAATGAATATAATTTTATAATAAAAAGCTATTTTGTAAAAAAATCTTTTAAATAATTGATTGTAAGTTTTTTAAAATAGCTAGCTCCTCTATACTACATTTAAAATATGATTTTTATGATCACAACTGCTGTGAGACATACCTGCCTAACTTGTTATTGCTTCATACAGTAAACACCCCCACTGATCCAGAGGTCTTGAAAGCTGGTAGTTTTTCACTACATAAGGACAACTAAGAACCAGTAAGTAAGCAAAAAAAGGAATTTGACAGAAGATAACAAGTGCTGGCAAGGATGTGGAAAAGTTGGAACTTTTGTGCACTGTTGGTGAGAATATAAAGTGGTGCAGCTATTATGGAACACAGTATGGCAGTTCCTCCAAAAAATTAAGAATAGAATTCCTACATGATCCAGCAATTCCACTTCAAGGAATCTACCCCAAAGAACTGAAAGCAAGAAGTCAAAGAGATATTTGTACACTCATGCTCATAGCAACATTATTCACAATAGCCAAAATGAGGAAGCAATCCAAGTACCTATCAACAGATGAGTGGATAAACAAAATACAGTACACATACACAATGGAACATTATTCAGCCTCAAAAAGGAAGGGAATTCTGACTCGTGTTTCATTGTACACGAACCTTGAGGATTTTATGGTAGGTAAAATAAGCCAGTCACAAAAAACCACATACTCTATGATTCTACTTACGTGAAGTATTGAGAGTAGTCAAATTTATAGAGACAGAAAATAGAATAGTGGTTTCCAGGACCTGGAGAGGACAGGGAATAAGGTAGTTACTGTTTAATGGGTATAGAGTCTCAGTTTTGCAAGATGAAAGAGCTCTGGAGATGGATGGTGGTGATGGCTGAACAACAATGTGAATGTACTTAATAATTAAGATACTAAATTTCATGTTATGTACATTTTACTACAACTGAAAAGCATAGCTATGAACCACTTCCTTGGTGGTCCAGTGGTTAAGAATCCACCTTGCAATGCAAGGGACTAGGGTTGATTCCTGGTTGTAGAACTAAGATCCCGCATGCCTTGGGGGCAACTAAGCCTGCCAAAACTAGAATCCATGCCATGCACTGAAGATGCCCAGTGTCACAACTAAGACCCCACACAGCCAAATAAATAAATAAATATTCAAAACTAAATTTTAAAAAAGAATAACTTAAAAAACACTTATGTTGATTTAAAAATCAATGTACCAAAGCTCAGACAAGTACTTAATTTGTAGGGTTCAGGCTACCATCGAAACTGTTTTCAGCCTTATTTATTAACCTGTTCTGAGAAGTTCCAGCTTCTGGCTCCCCGGCCCTATACAAATTAAAGAAAAGGGCCTCAAGAGGCAGCTGCGGGTGTGGCAGCATGGCAAGCCAGCACCTGTATGGGGTGGGGGACAAGTGCTTGTGGGGACGGAAGAGGAGCCCCACGGACCTTAGAGGTCCTAAATGTGGAACAGTAAGGGAGTCTCACGAATGAAGACCCAGAGCTATATCCCGGTACATTAAAGAGAATACATCTAAAAAGTTTCAAAAACAACACCAAATATTTTCAGATTTGCAGTTGGGGTTCTTAAAGGAATAAGTTCCGGTTACCTGGAAAATTCACCATTCTCGAGAAGTTCATTTGGCCTCCCCTGCGCTAGACAAAGAGGTGTTACGTGTTCATTTGCTTGCCATCGTTTGCCATCGTGATTCAAACGATTCACTCCACACCCGGGCCAGCCTCACGATCGCCTTGGTTACAGTCTCTGGAGCAAAGCTTCATTCATTACCGCTCGCTCTCGGGGCTTCCTCTCCGGGCACGTGCCTCTGCACTCGGATCTCGGAACTGTTGCACTCGGACTCCGCCCGCAGCAGCCAGCCCTGTCAGGGGACCGGAAGGTGCGGAGTGAGCCAAACTGAATGGGGCTTCTCTCCAGGATCGCGGGTCAGGCAGGGATGTTCACGGATATGTTGAGATCACGGACTGCACACGCTACTATCACTTAGTCCTTTCAGTGAAGGAATCCTGCCCTTTCTGCTTTCTCTCCATTTAGGCCAAGGATCGTTAACCATGGTTTAGTGTGGTGTAGTATTAGTCACTCAATCCTGTCCGACTCTTTGTGACCCCATGGACTGTAGCCCACCAGGCTCCTCTGTCCGGGGAATTTTCCAGGCAAGAATACTGGAGTGGGTTGCCATTTATTCCCTTCTGCAGGGGATCTTCCCAACCCAGGGATGGAACCCAGGTCTCCCACATTGCGGACAGATTCTTTACCATCTGAGCTATAGGGAAGCCGTGTTTAATACATAGTATTTTAAATACTGTCCAAAGATAACTTTTGGCTGGTCCACAGCAATTGGTCAATAGAGACAGAGAGCTAGAACCCCATTTTAGGTTGGGTAACTTTGTGAGAGAAATCAGTTTTGAAATATTGGAGAAATTACCAGTTTTACCTCTCAAAATGTAAGTAGTACAGTTTCATGGAGGCGGGGGTGGGGCCGGGGCGGGGAGGGAATGAAGGAGGGAGAAGGTCCAGGTTTGGCTCAGTAAGACTTGTAAAGATTTAGGAAGTTCTGACCAATCTGATGGGCAGTTTCTGGATTCCTCGGGTCACCCTGTGGACAGCACCCTCTGGGGGAGCTTCTGGACTCCTCACCCCCTTCAGTCAGAGCAGATTTGCCTTCATTAGGTTTAAAATCTGAGTACACTTTTCTTTAGAAATCCATAAACAAAAATAAAAATGTGCTTCTGCTTCTAGAATAGAGGTGAAGATTGAGGACTCTTCAATTGAGAGCACTTTAGTCACTCAGTTGTATCTGACTCTTTGCGACCCCATGGACTGCAGCACATCAGGCTTCCCTGTCCATCACCAACTCCCAGAGTTTGCTCAAACTTATGTCTACTGAGTTGGTGATGCCATCCAACCATTTCATCCTCTGTTGTCCCCTCCTCCTCCTGCCTTCAATCTTTCCCAGCATCAGGATCTTTTCCAATTAATTAGTTCTTTGCATCAGGTGGTCAAAGTATTGGAGCTTCAGCTTCAGCATCAGTCCTTTCAATGAATATTCAGGACTGATTTCCTTTAGGATGGACTGGTTTGATCTCCTTGCAGTCCAAGGGACTCTCAAGAGTCTTCTTCAACACCACAGTTCAAAAGCATCAATTCTTCAGTGCTCAGCTTTCTTTATGGTCCAACTGTCACATCCATATGTGACTACTGGAAAAACCCTATCAAATGAGATCACTGGGATCAAATCCTAAACTCATGAGTCCCTGGACAAGTCACCTACTTGAATCCTAGTTTCTTAGAAGGAGAAATTGTGATAAGGTTATTTCTCTTACATGAGATAACTTGTTAGTAGCAAAGTCGGAACTGGCATGCTGTAAGTTATTAAAATTTTATCCAGTCCACAGTGCAACTCAGTCTGCCTCTATCTCGTTTCCAGAGTTTAAACACCTCTGACTTAAAGAAACAACTTAAATTTTAAATTCAGAAAACCTGGTTTCCAATTCCAATGCTCCTACTTCTTAGTTATGTCACATAGCTTTTCTGAAATTTCGTGTATTCACATGTACAATTGTTAATATATACCTTAGCCTCTCTTCAGCTTTAGTATGAAAAACCAAATGATGACTCAGTTTTTGTGATTAAATTTTTAAATATTAATGTTGAATGTGTCAAAGTACTGAAATTATCAATATTTCTACTTAGTCTTATAGCCTAATTTGCCCAAGACCAGATACTCCCTTTTATTTTTAATTCAGGAAGAACTTATCATGTGATCCCATTTCAATCAAACTTAAAACTCGGGTTACTTTTTCTTTAACTTTAAACTTTTTATTTTGTATTGTGGTATAACAATGTTGTGATAGTTTCAGGTGAACACTGAAGGGACTCAGCCATACATACATACATGTATCCATTCTCCCCCCAACACCCCCTCCCATCCAGGCTGGCACATAACATTGAGCAGAATTCCATGTGCTATAAAGTAGGTCTTTGTTGGTTATCCATTTTGAATATAGCAGTACATGATCTTTCCAAACTTCCTAACTATCCCTCGCCTGCCCCCACACACCAGGCAACTGTAAGTTTGTAAAACCCGGGTTTAAAACAGTGCTGTTTGGAGTTAGTAGGGAATTTGGAGCTCCCTTTTCCTGTGAGGTGGTGCTAGCAGTAAAGAATCCACCTGCCAATGCAGGGGAGAAGGCAATGGCAACCCACTCCAATACTCTTGGCTGGAGAATCCCATGGATGGGGGAGCCTGGTGGGCTGCAGTTTATGGGGTGGCGCAGAGTTGGACACGACTGATGCAACTTAGCAGCAGCAACCAATGCAGAAGACGTAGGTTGGATCCCTGGGTCAGGAAGATCCCCTGAAGTAGGAAATGGCATACCACTCCAATATTCTTGCCTGGAAAATCCCTTGGACAGAGTAGCCTGGCAGGGGTCCATGGGGTTACAAAGAGTTCGACACAACTGAGCGCGTGCGAGCACACACAAAGACTTCCTAACTGCTCATCTGATCAAAAATTATCTTCCTGGCTTGCTTAGTTCTGGTAAGGGTTTTCCTGTTAAGCCTTAGTGAATGTTGATTTAGAAATGTTAGTGTCATTCTAGAATCACCTGATTATACCAGAGGCTCTACCTGACCAGGGGTTCTAAATACAGGGGTCAAAGGACACCTGAAACCAAGAAGAACCACTGCTGGTAGAACTTTTCTGGCAGATGATGCTGCTGGCTGCCTGGCCTCTGGGGAAGCCACCTGGCCCTCTGCCTCCCTCTGCACAGGCCCTTGGCTGCCCACTCTGCCTCATCTTTCCCCTTACCTGCCTCACCTCCAGTCTGTTATTCCCTGTTCGGTTCTAACTGCATACAGGTTTCTCAGAAGGCAGGTAAGCCCATCACCTGCCCCCTCTCCAACCGTGTCTGACTTTCTCCAGTGCTCCAAAGATGGGAGTTGTCAGAAAATGACAAGATATGAAAAATAACAACTGAGGTGGAAGCAACCCAAGTGTCTATTGACAGATAGATGGATAAGCAAAATACAGCATCTAGATGCAGTGAAATATTATTCAGCCTTTAAAAAGGAAGGGAATTCTAACATATGCATATATATTCAGACACATATAACATGAGTGAAACTGGAAAGCATTGTGCCAAGTAAAATAAGCTAATCACAGAAGGACAAATACTGTATGATTCCACTTATAAGAGGTATCTAGAATCGTCAAATTCACAGGCATAGAAAGTAGAGTAGAGATTACTGGAGCTAGAGGAAGGAGGGAATGAGAGATTGTTGTTAATGTGTAGGGAATTTCAATTTTGCAAGATAAAAAAGTTCAGTAGATGGCTGAGGGTGATAGTTGTACAACAATGTGATTGAATGCATTATTTAATGCCACTGAACTATCACTTAAAATGGTTTTGATGGTAAATTTTATGTATATTTTACCACAAACCAACCAACCAACCAACATCTCTCTTCAGAAAGTTTAGGAAACCCTAGTGACTTTTTTTTTTCCCCCCAAAAGACCTAACTCACACAAACAGTTCAAATTTCCTGAGTGTTAGAAATCAGACAGTGCTTATTACTTCTCAAGCGTATCCTGTTTTGTTCCATTCATTATAGGACTGGCTTAGCCAGTAAATTATATCTTTATTTCTCACTCACAAATCAACAGAAATTCTAAGCGGATAAGTAGAATTTGGGCATCTAGTGAAAATATAATTGTCTTATAACTTAACTCTATAAAATACTCTTTGCAATTCAGGAAATTGCTAGTTGCTTTTCCTACACCCTGTAAAATGTCTAAGTTTTCAAAAATCTCAGATACCTTTGAACCTTTTAAAAATAAGATAGCTATTGTGCTTTACTATATGCCTGTCTCTAAATGATTTGTCTTAATAGCAAATAACATGATGGAACCCCAAATTCAGTTATTTGAAACGTCTATATACATTGGGCTGCATAACAAGAAGTGCAGACAAATACTTGG
The DNA here is from genome assembly GCA_935064755.1 of Tragelaphus eurycerus. Lineage (NCBI taxonomy): Eukaryota > Metazoa > Chordata > Mammalia > Artiodactyla > Bovidae > Tragelaphus > Tragelaphus eurycerus. The sequence goes on from CAKXYN010000003.1 coordinate 23,062,896, forward strand.
TTTAATTATAACATCTGGTCCAACACCCCTAACCTTGTTTGAAGGAAAGATCGCCTTATTCAGGAGAATGACTTCTTTAACAATGAGCCATTCATTCCCTTATGATTGCACCAGAAGAGAATTACCAGTTCTTCCAACTAGCTTTTGAAAGCAAGAAATTAGCCTTTTGGGGTTGAGGAAGGCTGGGAACAGGCAGGGGGTAGGAAAATGGATCTAGATTATTCAACCTGGGCCACCCAGGACCAGGAAGCCAGTTCCAAATTGTGGCTCAGCAATAAAGAATCCTCCTGGCAATGCAGGAGATGCGGGTTTGATCCCTGGGTCGGGAAGATCCCCTGGAGAAGAAAATGGCAACCCACTCCAGTATTCTTTTTTTTTTTTTTTTTTCACTCCAGTATTCTTGCCTGGAGAATCCCATGGACAGAAGAGCCTGGCGGTCTACAGTCCACAGGGTCACAAAAGAGTCTGACACCTCTTAGTGACCAAACAACAACAGCAACAACAACAATGTGAGTTCTAAACTGCTGGCTCTATGCCTATTTTGAATGCAAAGAAATTTCCAGCACACTGAAAGCAGCTGATGCTGATAGAGACTTTATCTGATTATCTCAGCAGAAGCAGCAAAAGCTAGTGGGCCAAGTGACCATCTGCCCTCTGTTTGAGACCATGGTAGAAATAGGCACGGAGGTGGTGGAAGGAAAGTATCTAATCACCTCTTCAGAAGACAATTTTTCCTCTGGAATTGTCTCCACTGCCTTGTTCCTTGGAGAAGGAAATGGCAACCCACTCCAGTGTTCTTGCCTGGAGAATCCCAGGGACAGAGGAGCCTGGTGGGCTGCCGTCTATAGGGTCGTACAGAGTCGGACATGACTGAAGCGACTTAGCAGCAGCAGCCTTGTTCCTGTGGGTTGAATTCTCCTTAAAATTAGGCAACTGTGCAGGGGAACTTAGAGCAATGAGAAATCCATAATATTACACAGATTAACCAAAATGAAAATTAGCAATGAGTTTTAGGGTAGGAAGAAATTCGTTTCTGGATGATAGTGAGGGACAGTGCTGGCAGAAAGCCAGTTTGAATGAGGAACTGACCTTGGGAGAAAGAATACAGATGGAGAAGAGCAGCAGGAGCCCGCCCGAAAGAGAGGGGATGAGAGGACACCAGCCACGAAGTCCAGCACTTGACTCACATTTTATGCTTGAGAACTGAGAGCATCTCTTCCCATTCCCATCCAGTCTGGACACAAGAACCAAAACCACCTACCCGTCTGCCTTAGTATGACTTTGTTATTCAATTGTGTTTATCATAATTGAATAATTTACTATTTACATAATTTACTATTCCAGGAGACACTTTCACAGGCAAATAGCCTTATTGTTCAATAGAGGAACTTCCAGCTCTTTCAGTAGAAAGCATCAACTGTGCATGCTCAAAGATTCTTTGACATCCAGTGTCAAAATCCTTGCCTTGATGTGTCCCCCATTATATGCCAGTCTTTGCTAATCATCCTCAAGCCTCTATACTGAAAGACCGGCCTTAGACCAAATTTCAAGTTCTCAATAAATTTCAACCTTGCCTTTTCCCCTCTAATCCCTACTGAAACTCTGTGTGCTGGTGTCTTCCCTTTCAACAGTGAGTAATCAGCTCAACTTTGTCTTATCAACAGGTTGGGCTGGTGTTATGTGGGGATCCAACTCTGGACATACTAACACACAATCTACACTACAAGCTTAGTCCATAATGACTGCTGCTGCTGCTGCTAAGTCGCTTCAGTCATGTCCGATTCTGTGCGACCCCATAGATGGCAGCCCACCAGGCTCCCCCGTCCCTGGGATTCTCCAGGCAAGAACACTGGAGTGGGTTGCCATTTCCTTCCCCAATTCAAGAAAGTGAAAAGTGAAAGTGAAGTTGGTCGGTCGTGTCCGACCTCAGCGTCCCCATGGACTACAGCCTTCCAGGCTCCTCCGTCCATGGGATTTTCCAGGCAAGAGTACTGGAGTGGGGTGCCATTGCCTTTTCCTATTGTCATTTTAATGGATGGGAAATACAATGTTTAGCATAGTTATCTGATGCTTTACAGTTTACCAAACACTTTCCCATGTATGAGCTTCCCTTGTGGTTCAGCTGGTAAAGAATTCACCTGCAATGCAGGAGAATTGGTTCAATCCCTGGGTTGGGAAGATCCCCTGGAGAAGAGAAAGGCTACCTACTCCAGTATTCTGGCCTGGAGAATTCCATGGACTGTATGTATAGCCCATGGGGTCATGAAGAGTCGGACACAACTGAGCAACTTTCACTTTCACTTTCCCATGTATTATCTCATTGGGCCCATTTGTCACTGTGAGAGGTAAGTAGGGTAAATGTTGTTGTCATGACTATGCCACACACGAAAATGCAAGCCCAAAGAGGGTAAGTGATATATTTGAGGTTAAACAGCCCATTAATATGCAAAGTGGAATCTTAATTCCAAGTTTCCTGATATCACATGTTGACTGTAAACCCTCAGTGGTTTAGTCATTCAGTCATGTCCCACTTGTGACCTGGTGGGCTGTAGCCCAGGTTCCTCTGTCCAGGGGATTTCTCAGACAAGAATACTGGAGTAAGTTGCCATTTCCTCCTCCAGGGGATCTTCCCAACCCATGGATCGAAACTGGGTCTCCAGCATTGCAGGCAGTCTCTTTACCAACTGAGCCACCAAAGAAGTGTAAACCTAAATCATAATTATAATATTAAGTATTTAAATAGGATATAAAGCATTTGCCTAAATCTTAACAATCTAACGTGTATTAGTTTGCTAGGACTACGGTAACAGTACTGCTACTTGGTGGTTTAGAATGACAGAAATCATTGTCGTTCTGGAGACTTCAAATCCAAAAATCAAGATGTCAGCAGGGTTGAGTCCTTTTGAAGTCTGTGACGGGGGATCTATTGCATGACTCTTGCTTAGCTTCTAGTGGTTTTCTGGAATTTTTAGTATTTCTGCATCACTCTGATTCATGCCTTCATGTTCACATGGTATTCTGCCTGTGTACATGCCTGTGTCCAAAATTTCCCTTTATAAAAGGAAACTTTATATTGAACAAAGGTCCTACCAATTCCAGTATGACTTTGTCTGAACAAATTATGTCTACAGTGACTCTGTTTCCAAATACGGTCACATTTGTGAGGCAGTAGGGCTTAGCACATACATTCTGAGGGGAAACAATTCAACCTGTAGCACAAAGATATGAAAATTTATTCCACCTTTGCAAGCCCAACAGTTCATAATTGATGCTTTTGTTCCAGTAGTCCTTGGGACTAAAAATGGTTTTTAAGACAGTAAAATTTGCCATTGTGTAGAGACACTTAACGGGCTTTCTAGGTGGCACTAGTGGTAAAGATTCCACCTGCCAAAGCAGGAGATGCAAGAGACATAGGTTCAGTCCCTGGGTCGGGAAGATCCCCTGGGGAGGAAATGGCAACCCACGCCAGTATTCTTGCCTGGAGAATCCCATGGACGGAGGAGCCTGGGGGCTACTGTCTACGGGTTGCAGAGAGTTGGCCACAACTGAGTACACACACAGAGACACTTAATACCTTAGGGCAGATACATTTCCTGGGCTGTTATGTGGCTAATTTTACTTTATTCTCAGTAAGTAATCATGAGTACTTCATGAATTATTGAGTCAAATGAGTGTGGAGAAGCCATTGTTTGTATTCAGTTTAAAGGATGCATCCATTTCAATTGCATTTTGAGAGTGAGGGCAGCTAATGAATTGTGTCCACTGAAGAGCCTGGTCCAGATGGCACAGGCTGTCCCCTGGTAAAAAGGGGTTTGTGCAAAAATACAATTTGAAGAAAATAATTTATTTTAGTCAAGAAAATCAGGGAACGTGGCCTGGTACTAAGTTGGGTGAATTTATTCTGGAAACCTTTTCTGCTATAACATTCAAAGGCTGATCCCAGGAATAAACATTCTGCTCCTCCACGGGGGACTCATTTAGCAACTGTGAAAATTATACCACAACTCAGACACACGTGGGCATACACACGTTCATGAAACAATTTATGAAACAAAACTTCTTACTACAATGTCCTCTAAGTTTTTCTACTCAATTGTATTCTTTAAAAAATATTTATTTATTTGGCTGTGCTGGGTCTTAGCTGCTGTATTCCAGATCTTTGATTTTTGTTGCGCACGTGAACTCTTAGTTGCATATGGGATCTAGTTCCCCGACCAGGGGTCGAACCCAGGTCCCCTGCATTGGGAGTGCAGGGTCTTAGCCACTGGACCACCAGGGAAGTCGCTATATTCTATTTTGTTTATTAAAAATGTTAGTTGTATGCCACTAAAATAGGCTCATGACCCAGGAAAGGTGCAACTTTGGAAAAAAACCTGATCTAGAATACGTACTCAGGAGTGAAACTACTAAGTCCTAGTTATATGAATGTTTAACTTTACAAGGAAATGCCAAATGATTTTCCAAAGATCAAGGCCATTTACACTCCCACTAGGAATGTGAAAGAATTCCTGTAGCCTTACCTCTTCTCTCCCATGCTGGTGGTGTTACAATTCTTCATTCTTGCTAATCTGGTGTGTATAAAAAGGTATCTCAGTGTGGTCTGCACTTGCAATTCCCTGAGGAATAATTAGCTTGGACTCCTTGTTGATTACATCTTCACAGTCTCAGTGAACTGCCTGTTCATGTCTTTTGCCCATGTTTCCCCTGGGTTTTTTACAAGGCGCTAATTGAACAATTTGCAACATACTCTATGATGTTTCAGAGAAGGCAATGGCACCCCACTCCAGTACTCTTGCCTGGAAAATTCCATGGACGGAGGAGCCTGGTAGGCTGCAGTCCATGGGGTCGCAAAGAGGCGGACATGACTGAGCGACTTCACTTTCATCTTTCACTTTCATGCATTGAAGAAGGAAATGGCAGCCCACTCCAGCGTTCTTGCCTGGAGAATCCCAGGGACGGGAGAGCCTGGTGGGCTGACGTCTATGGGGTCACGCAGAGTGGGACACCACTGAAGTGACTTGGCAGCAGCTATGATGTTTTGTTCACTTAATGCAGGGCTTAAATGGGAAGATTACTTCTTTAAGAATGGATTGAGATTCGAGAAACTTTGGTATGAAGGAGGTGTAAGAAGAAAACTGGTACCTTGTTTTTGGTTTACTACTGAGACCTCCTGTTTACCCTTGTCAGGAGTAAACCTACATCAGGAATGCTCTGCTCTCTTAGCTAGGTTCAGGACCTCTTCCCTGCTTCCTTCAATGTGTAATAGCCTTGCAGACATTTGGTATGCGGGTGTCGATCCTCACTGACACTGCTGGAGGAATACCAGTCCATGTCCCCCATCCCTGCTGTGTTTCTCTTGTACCCCAACTGGATGGCTTGCATTTCTGCCAATCTGGCATTGGGATCTGGGGCGCCTGCACATTCTGGAAGCTTCTTTTGAGGTCATCCATAAATGTAGTCCTGGTGGCTCAGATGGTAAAGAATCTTCTGGCAATGCAGGAGACCCAGGGTTCGTTCCCTGGGTTGGGAAGATCCCTGGAGAAGGAAATGGCAACCCTCTCCAGTACTGCCTGGAGAATTCCATGGACGGAGGAGCCTGGTGGGCTACAGTTCATGGGGTCACAAAGAGTCAGACATGACTGAGCAACTAACACTTTTACACTTTCATAATGTAATCCTGAGTTGAAATTCTGGATCTTCTCTTTCACACATCCCTCTCTTCCTTGATATTCATCACAAGAGGTAAGAGAATCGCTGGCCACTGGGTACTGGTAATTATGATGTTCTGACCAGGGAGCTCATGTCCTTTGCCTGAATCTGCTCCTGCCTCCCAGTCAGGGTGGACCTTGTCCTGTGAGGGTTTTTGTAGCAGTGTAGTCCATGAAGCCACTTCATCTAGCAGCTGAAATTTCCCCACAGTAACCAGGTTATAGTTGGGGTTTGAGTTGTTGACTAAATCAATCATGAATATAGCCACCTGAATATTATAAAAATTTTAAAATGCACAAGGCTCTGTGACAATAAATGAAATGAGTCATTTTATCACAGAATAGGGTTTATGGAATGACCTTACTTAGGGAATGAGTGAAGTTCAGATTTCTCACTTTTAGGATCTGGAGCATGACTTCATTGTTACAAGGTTCAGAGTGGTCCTGGTTTGGCTTTGATGACATTATCCTCGATAGTAGCTTTGACCTGCTTCTCACAGATCAGGGATCCTCAGATTAGATTTCTTGGAGCCTCACTGTTCTGGGGGAAAACCTTCAAGTGGACATCAAACACCGTGGGTGTTGGCCTCTAATGTGTGAAGACAGCCAGAGCAAGTGGCCAGAATTCTGGGCTCTTTCCTCTTGTTTCAGCCAGAGCAGTCTTTTTGTTTTCTTATTTATAATTAGACTCTCATGTAAGAATGCATTTATAAATGCAACTTCTTTTCTAGAAGTTTGGAAACCGCTGCAGCAGTTAACGTTGAAGCAAAGCTTAAATAGTGGGTTGTAGCCAAAGAGGAAGGGCAGACTAGTATTTGCTGATGGTGTCTTTTCCTTCAAATGGACACACAGTTCCTAAGGATAACATCTTTTTTTCTTTTCACTTCCCGTGACATTTCTGATGGCTGGTCAAGCATCCATAACTGCTCCCCTCACCAGCTAGTGTGGTCTTCTGGTTCCTTATTGCATCAGACTGACCTTGTCTTCCCAAATTTGTGCTTCTCTTCTCCTCTGGTAATGGAATTTCAATCCACACACCCCCACCCAGTCAAGGGTTTCATTTCCCAGCTCCCCATGGTGCAATATGGCTCTGTGGCCATGCTCTCACAGTGGACTATGAGCACCAGTGATGTGTGTAATTCTCCCATCATTTGTTTAAAAGGAAATTGCTTATCCAGGAGTTTTCTTTCACTCTTCCCCTCTCCCACCAGCTGAGCACAAATGTGATGGTGACCCTGAATCCCACGGGCAGACAAGGACAACTCCAGGGGAAGATAAAGCAGCAGATAGAAAGGACCCAGGACCTAGGCCTAGGTGAAGCTCAGTGTCCCAACAGGTGGGACAGCTTGCCTCCAGACTGTGATAAGGGTCTGTAGTTAACTGCTGTGTAAGTGGTCTGCAACCTTATTCTGCAATAGAATCTCCAAATCTAAGAGCTTCAGAGTTGAGAGAAGAGTAAGAATCATTTAAACCAGTTCTAGGATTTGTACCCCTTCAGAGAGAGAAGTTACTTTTGGATTTCTGAGGTCCTGAGATCACAGGGAGTTGGGGTGTGGGGTGGGAACACATTTTACGTAGAGACTAAGAAGGCAGACTGCCTTGGAGAGAGCATCTTTCCCCTCCAGGATTTGCAGCCGACAGCTCTGGGTATTGGAAGGACAGAGGAAGGACTTGGCTTGCTGGAAGCAACCATCTTAGGTCCTCACACAAGTCTTAGCTCTGTCTTGACTCTTTTGGGGGTCTCTACTTTGGGGACCCCATCGTTTTCTTTCGCTGCACCTTGCAACATGCAGGATCTTAGTTCCTCAACCAGAGATCGAACTCGTGCCCCTGGCAGTGGAAGCGCTGAGTCCTAAACACTGGAGGGCCAGAGAATTCCCTGGAGACCCCATTCTAATTCAACCTCCATGGCTTATAGAGAAGAAAACTGAGCTCAAGTGTCTTCTTCAACGTCACACAGTGATTTAGTGGCAAAGCCAGGACTAGAATCCAGATATCCCTAAGGTATAAGACTGTCCATGCACCATGACAAAATGTTTGACCACATTTTGCAATAGAAATGAAGAGTTATGTCTCTTGATCTTGGCTTCTTGTCTGTTCTTGTGCTGCTGATCAGATATTCCTGCTTTCCTTCTTAAGTCTCTTAGCTCGAGCCCTGTCCTTATCTGACAGTCCACCTTCTCCATCCTTCTGCATCTCTACGATTTCCCTCTCTTTACTGAGCAGACTCAGCTTTCTGTCTGATCCTACTCTTTGGCCTCTTTTCTCTTTTTGCTCCATTTCAGCAGAGCATAGAAACAGAGACTAGGCAGGAACCCTTTGGACGACAGCCCATAAAACATCAAGACAAACAAGACAGATTGCTTGGAAGTACAGTCTTGTGATATTCAGGGATTAAATAAGTGACAAGCTAAAGGCTGCATATCTGAAAAAGACCACCACCTCCACCATAGGCACCTAGAGCCAGGGTCTCAAAATGAATGACTGCAGGGAAGGGACCAAAGTCTCCTAAGAAGTCACATCCTCCACTCTTCATCCATCTTTCCTGTCAACACCTTTCTGATTGAAAAGAAATGGGAAAACTGTACTTGAGTTTCACACTGATACTTTTTAAGATCCAGCAGAAATTCCACATCCTTTTGTTGCCTCCTAGATTTCAGTCTCTTCTCTCTTTTTCCTCCTCATTTTTATATCAGATCATTTAACAGACAAAGGTCAGAACTAAAAATAAATCCTCATTTTCCAGAGCTACCTACGATGTCATTTACTGTATTCCTAGGTCTCTGGAGTCGACACTGCTGGCACACGGGCATGTAGATACACATTTGTAAAATAAAACCGCAGCTCACAAGCAGTTTCTGGAAGCTTGTGGTATTGCTTTGGGCTGAGGACTGGACTTTTCCAGGGGTTGTTCATCCAGATTGCTCCTGTGTTCCCTATCACCTTTCATCCAGGGATCTTACAGGGGTTTCTAGCCCAGCACTGATGCTCATACCTCCCCATAGAGCCACCAGTAATTGCTTTTAACAGAAGGAAACTGAGGTCCAAAACAACAACAAAAAAGACAATAGACTGAGTGGATGGGGAAGTTTCCAGCCAAGTTAGAAATAAAATTCATTTTGTGTAAAACCAGGAACACATGCTTTGATCTCTTCTTCTTTTGGTTGATACCAAAAGGCGATCAACATGCAGAGGGTTAAGCATGTGGGGGAAATAAATTTAGTGGTGTTGGTTCAGGACAGAACCTATTGGGAATGAATAATAGAAAAACAGTACTCTCACTAAGTTTCATAACTCCAGCAAATTTGTGGATTGGGGTTAACCGAGGCTGGAATTCCAGAACTCAAGTTACCCAACTGTGGCAGGCCAGGGGAATTTCTGTTGGTTGGATGGGAAATCTTCAATGTCAGCATTCATGCTCAACTGTACTCAACACTTTAACCCAGTATGTAAGTAACTTTCTTTCCATTCGTATGTTGATCAGGAGCCTAGAGCCTGAATGGAACAGAGAAAAAGGTCTGTATTCACTTAGACTAAATGTGGCTACCGGTCATTAAGAATGCTGACTGTGCCCGTTCCCAGTCAGCTCCTCGTGCCTAGCGCTAAAAGACACTGGCCACCTCTGGCTGCAAGGACTTCAAGCAACATCATGAACTTGTCACTTAATTCGTGAGCTGCCACGAGTCCCCAGCTAGCTGGCTATGTGAAAATGTCCTACCTTCCCATTGAGCTGGAAGTCCCTTGAAGTCAGGGACCCCCTCATATTCCTCTGTAGCTCCTATGTTGCTCCATGTTGACTTTCCATCAGCCAGAGTTCACTGGAGAGAGTAGAACCACTATGAGTATCACAGGATGTATTAGGCAATTGTGGGAGAAGCTGGGCAAGTAGAGATGCCTAACTGGGAGCTGGAGGACTGGTGACTAATCAGTTCTCTTGAAGCCCTGGTGTGAATTGAACAGTCAAAGTCTGCCAAGAATAGCCAGGTACATCCAATTGCTGGAGTGGGACTGTGAAAGCAAAGTTGGTAGAGAAGTCCATGGGAAACTATTGCCTTTGAATCTGGTGGTGGGCCTGGGACCACTGGACCAACCGTCAGAATTACTAGAGCGAGTCCAATGGTGATTGCCGGGGGCTGGTGGCAGACATTAGTCAAAAGGTACAAATATCACACAAAACAACAACACCGCTACTACTACTAATAAAGAGGGTGGGAGGATACTTTTGGAGGGGATGGATGTGTTTATGACATCACTTATTGGGATGGCTTCACAGTTATATACTTACTCCTACACTCATCAAGTTGTATACATTAAATATGCACAGATTTTTGTATGTTAATCATACCTCAATAAAATGGTGAAAGAAAGAAGGAAAGGAAGGAAGGAAGAAAAAGAGATTTTCTGGATGTGGAATGGAAAAAACCAAAGACAAACTGGAACCCAACAGCACTTTTCATCTGTGTGTTACCACATGAAACCACAATGACCTTCACAAAGTAGTGGCTATCGCTCTACTTTCACCTTCCAAATCTTTCCCCCATTTCTCTTTGGGTCAACTCTAACCCAGAATCATACAGAGAAGGGGATTCTGGGAAACCCCTCTGGCTGAACCAAGTTACACAATACAGTACAGTTATCACAGATGTGCAGTAATCTCTTTGAACTCATCTGGTCAGTTTCTGGCATCACTGGGAAAGTTCTAATCTAGAGTCAAGAGATGAGCCTGGGATGGTTCTACCTCTAAATATCTGTCCTTAGCTAGGTTGCTTAACCTCTCTGCCTGGCAGGTCCACAGATGGGAAAAGGTGATCCATCACCTCCTAGGAGGTCCATGCAGACGGAAGGGACTTAGAATGTTAGTGAGCTTTGATAACTTCCAGCCCAAGGTTCTAAAGGATACTAGATTCTGCAACATTATTTCTCTCAGATTTTGCTAGTGTGCATTTAAAGCATGTCTATTTAGAGCTGAGTCTCCTGGCTAAAGCAAGGGTTTGAAAATCAGAAATTCCAACTATTTTTTTCTCTAACTATATTCTTGGCATGCTATGAAATTCAGAGCAAGTCGTTAAACCATTTGCTGTCAACATTTACTTATGTACGGAATGGGAATAATCACATTCCAAGAACACCAATTGCGCACTGGCTCAGTCCCTTAAAGAAATGAAGACCCAGCAGAGCCATTATAAGCTTTACCAGAGCAGTGCTCTACAAAATTTCCAGGGCTTGCTCTGTTATCTTCTTCTTGGGACAAAACATAAAATTGTGCCAGAATTTATGAAGCCAGCAAACCTGCTCCATTTCACCTTGAGCTAAAGCTGCAGAGTTTGCTCCCTTTGATGATGCACCATGAAATACAGAAAAACTGGTTCCAGTGTGATCATCTGCAAAGCAGTAAAAAGCTTCCTGCCTTGCTCTGTCCACAGGATGTGGTGACAGGGAGCCCAGGAAAGATGGAGGAGATGGATTCAAGCCAGGGTGAAGGAAGCAGGCTCTAACCTGCAGAATACCCTCTCCAGAGACCAACTGCTTCCCACAGAAGAGTTGGGAGCCCTGCCAAAGACCCCCTCCTAAGTCCACAACTCTGAAGAGCATAAAGTACAAGCTTCACCCCTTGGATGTAGAGGGTTAACTTCATGGCAAACAAAGGGTTAAGAAAAGAATTCACAATAATATCCTCCCACACACCCACATTTTTCATGAGCAATGGTGTCCCTTCCTAGGTCTGAGTACTTTCGTGCCTTCCCTGAATAATTACTGTCTGGGAAATTAAACGTTTCAGCTCTTTCTACCTGATATCTCTTGTGTCAGCCAGAACCCACTAACAAATGTAAACCGATGACACTTGAACACAAAGTCATGCCTCTTGCCTTCACAGGTGACAAAGCTCAGAGTAGCATTTTTCACCCTCAGCTTTCTATCGTTAGCAAGTTTGTTCAAAAAGGTGAGGGCCTGGGAATCCCCTGGTGATCCAGTGGTTAGGACTCTGAGTTTTCACTGCTGAGGGCATGGGTTCAATCTCTGGTCAGCGGACTAACATCCCACGAGCCTCATAGCACAAAATAAAATATTGGGTTGGCCAAAAGTTTCTAACAAAACTTTCTTGTTAGGTTTGTTAGGATCTTTTGGATAATACAATACAATAAAATAAAGGTGAAACCTTGTATTGCACCATGCGCTCTCTCCCACAAGTCTCTGTGATCCAGGGGCATGTTTCAGCAAGTTGGCTGACGGACAATAAGTGAGGTCTGAACATTTATAGAGTCCAAGATGAATACGTTTTGGTACTTTAAAAGCCCACTGTAAAAATAGCAGTAAGACTATTTCATGATAAAAATAATCAGTTCCGAAGTCCTTTATTCACTCCCCCGTTTCTCAATTGGAAGACTTTGGTGTGACTTACAGCGTTTGGGTCCAGTGTCATGTTTGTTATGTTTATATAGTAACCAAAATCTATGGATAAATATTTATGTAGTTACAAAACTTTTAACAGGCCCCAAGCTTGGAATAACCCAAAAGAAAGCAAAGCACTCCATTTGGGGCAGTTGTAAATCCCCGGTTGTCAACGTGACTTGGACATCGGAAGGGAAGGAGTAAGCCCCAGCGGCTCCCATATGTTTGCCGAGAGCAGCCTTTGGGGGTGGGGGTAGAAGGAAGGACCAAGGAAGGGCCGCCGTGGACAGTCTGCATTGAGTGTCCCGACAGTCTGGGAACAGGCCGAGCATCGTTTTGCACTTGTCAGCTGTTGCCCGGTGGACGCCTGCATGATAAATGAATAATGGCGCCGCGGGCTTCTTCTTACACTAAAAAATTCAGCGCATATGGTTCTGGCTGGTTCTCTCTCCCATCCTATCTTTTGGTCATTTGGAAGTACATTTGTTCCCTGGGCCATAAAAAAAGGGTATTACAGCTTTTAGAAGAGAATTGAGGCCAACAACTTAGAGATTCAGTCTTGAGGGACATGATATAAAGAACTCATATCTGAACCCTGGATGCAGGATCATTGAGAAAAGTACTCGGGCTCAGTGGGGCAGGGTTGTTGAGAAAAAGAAGAAGCTAACAAAGATTGCTCTTTCGAATCCATAAAGACCCATTTGTGCATATTTTATTTTAGAAAATATTTATTTGACTGTGGTAAGTCTTTGTTGCATGCTGTGGGCTCTCTAGTGCAGCACACGGACTCTCTGGTTGCAGCATGGGCATAGTTACTCTCCAGCATGTGGGTTCTTAGTTTCCCAACCAGGGATCAAACCTGTGTCCCCTGCATTGCAAAGTGGATCCTTAACCACTGGACCACCAGGGAAGTCCCCACTGTGCACATTTTAACCTGGTAATCAATTGAGAAATTTTAGAAAAGAAAGTAAAGTGAGGATGCTTCCAGGCATATATGCATTACCAGGTGACTGTGGGCTGACAATAATTTGGAGCCAGTGATCAGAGTAACAATAACTGTACTGACCTCACAAGTTTGTCATGAGAAATAAATGCAGTGATATGGAAGCTGCTTAGCATAACACAAGGGGCAATCCGTCAGTATTATTATTACTTAGCTTTGGAGATACTGTCTCATTACCTGCGCTGCAAGGAACGAGTACATACTAGACATACTTAGCTGAAACAATGGGAAAAATTGAGCAGAAAATCTTCACTGCAGGCTTAGAGTTGGAGGAAGGGATGTTTAAGTTTCCCTTCCCCGAAAGCTCTGGCCTAGGGGCATAGACAGCCTCTCCCCACCCGGGAGAGAAACCCTACCTCACTGTGGCTAAGTTAGCAGAAGGCTGGCCTCCTAGGAATGGAGTCTGCCATGGCCTTTTGGTCCTTGAATAGTTCAAAGCATTTCTGGAAGCTATGCTAGTGGGGCAAGGAACGCTTGTCGAAACCTGAAATAGCCCTGCCAGGGCTGATGGCCAACAGCTGCAGCCATGGCAGTTGCTGTGTCCCATGTCACTGCGCCTGACCCCAGGCACGGGGACCCCTGACAAATGGTCATGGGAGCCTCGTGGTTCTCATCTGTCTGGAAGCCAGTGTGAGGTGAAAGGGAGCCCGATTCTGGTCCCCAAAACTGGCACCCTCTGGTCACATCTGCCTCGGGCGATCTCTCTCCTTGCCATGGAATTCCAGGCTCTGGAGCTACATGAGGAATACTGTATCCTTTCACCCTGTTTTCAGGACAATTTTCTCTCACTGTGAAATTCAGCTAAATTTCTCTTCAAAGTAGAATTTTATACCTGGTGCTGTCTGAATTTGGTTTTGAACACTGAGTATGATTTGAGCAGGAATAATGACGCAAACTGCCACTTATAAAGGATCCACTATATGCCTCCAAGTACTGTAGTGCTGCATATATATCTCAGTCCTACAAGTTTTACCTCCAATATCAAGGTAACATAGCTAATTATTGGCTAAGGTAGCACAAACTCATCTTTCACCTCTGTAGGTTTTACAAGGAGTCTTTTTTCTCCTTTAATGGTTTGTTTATATTAGGAAATTCAGAAAATATGAGATGCATTAAAAAGTGGTAATTCTACTACCCCATATAACTACTGTTAACTTAAAATTTTTTTCTAATGTTTTTCTGTATCTATACTTACAGTATTTCCCCTTTTCCAAACTGAGATCTTCAAACTTTTTAGACTTTCCAAAGATTTTTAAGTTTCCTTGAAATACCAGGAAGCCTGTTGCACCCAGGGAAGCAACTGTGGACTTCTGAAGTTCAAATGCAGTTCAGAAAACTGACCACACAGTTTCCAAGAGGTGACTAAAGTTGGCAAAATGCCTTTTTCCACCCTGATAGAGGCTTTAAGTGCCGGGTCATTTGTTTTTCTGGCAGCAGGACCATTCTTCACCGTAACCAATGGCTACTAGTGTCTTTAGAAGTTCTTCAACCTTTTTAGGCCTTAATCATGCGCCAGATGTTACAGAAGTTTAGTGACTGAAAATGAACATACATTCAAGTCTTCAGCTGCTTCTTCAAGGTCATCGGGATTTCAGCTTCAGTCTCTTAATTTGGAGTTTCAGCCAGACCCCTTCAGGGGGATTTCACCCTCATTATAAGCCAAGGAGACTTCCTTTTAGATATATTTGAGTATTTTGTATTTTCACTTGGCTGTCCCAGTAGTGTATGTGTTCCTTTAAAACATCTCTCCTTTGCCAGACAGCCCATCGTGGGGGGTCCTTTTGAGGCTATGAGAGGTTATACTTCGTTTTAATTCTGTCTTTGCCCCCAAGAGACCAACCAGTAGCACTCTTCCTACGCTGTCTGATCAAATAGAGCTATTTTTAGTAGAGGCTGCTTTGCTTGGAAGACAGCTTATAATCTTAAAAAAGCTCTTTACACTGTAGGCATATGGGTTTCTTGACAGTGTGTGTCTAGAGTGGCAACATCCTCGCTGCCCAGAAGACTAGCTTTGAATTCACCCTTTCTGCTCCTGTATGTCTGTAAAGATAAATGAATTGCTTTGGTGCTAAATACGGTAACTGTCACATCCATCATTTGTGACAGCCACTTCCTGAACTTCATCCCTGAATGCTGTACACACCATTTTTATTGGTTCTCACCAGATCTTGATGGTGCCACAGGAAGCGGTCAGCAGACAGCAGTAACAGCTGTACCTTCCCATGACTTTAACATGCCGCTTTACAAAACTTGTCCAGTATTTTTACATATTCACTTAACAAAGGAAACACACGATCTATTTGACTGGGGCCTTGTTGGATAAATATGGAAAAAATGTGGGAACTATGTCATGAACCACAATGGGTTTGCGTTCTGTGTAATTTGAAGACAAGATTCTTTTGCTGTGTGTCACTTACCTCCCATATTACCACTGTCGCCCAATATTTCGTAACCATCAACTCTTTGCCAGTGCCCACATGCAAAGACGGGTTTGTATTAAAAAATAAATGAGAACAGCACATTCTGATGTGGTGTAGTATATCAGCATTTTCCACCGAAGCCTTGCTGCCTGCCCTTCCCCTTTTAAGAAACAAAGGATCCAAAGCAGAGCGACTTATCCTGTTACAGCTCCCGGTGAGAAGGGTGATGAAATGTCAGAAAGAAAAAGAAAAGCCTTTTTCGTTTGAAATATCTAAATGTCCAAAGATGGGAACAGCCACAGCAGGGAGAATACTGTGCTATGCCGTTTGATCTGATTCTGTGGACCATCCGTGTCCAATTGGAAAGCTCAATTATTTTCAATTGCAAGAATCAAAAAACCAGACTCCTAGCGGCTTCAACATATAGAGCTTTATTTTTCTCACAGAACCAGGTGACCGAAAGTGGGCTGTGTGGGCCAAGTCATCCCAGACTCAGATTTTCGTTTCTGCTCCACCAAACTTAGCAAATGTTGGATTTCTTCCATGTACTTGTTGCCTCATGGTGGCAAAGTAGCTGCAGCACCTCTGGGACTCATTTTTAATGTAGGAAGAAGTGAACAGGGCCATACTAGCCGGATGGTCTCCTTCTACCTGGAAAATCAGCAGATCTATGCTATCTTCTCATTGGCCAGAACAGGATCACATGGTCACTCTCAGTAGGCTTGAAAAATGAGTTTTAGCTGCAAGCATGGCTGATTTGACCTACAGTGTGATTGTGTTAGCACAGAAGAGGGAGGAATGGGTGCAGTTTAGTCACATACCTCACACAGCTGCTTCCCTTAAGATCTTCCTTAGAGGGTGGCATGGCTGAAGGAAGGGCCCAGAGATAGAACATACCGACCTCTTTGGAGATGTGACTGTCCCCGTGTCGTGTTCTTCTAGGCAAAGGCATCACAATAACACTTGCTATATGAGAACAGCCCCAAACCTTTTGTTCATATGTGAAATTTGGTAATTTCAATGACCAAATTCAATGGTAATTCCCCATTGCAATTCTTATGAAAACTCACTGTATTTAAATTAATGGAAAAGTTAAGAGTGTTCTTTTTAGGGACTTCCCTGGTGGTTCAGTGGTTGAGACTGCATGCTCCCAATGCAGGGGGGCATGGGTTTGATCCCTGGGCGGGGAAGTAAGATCCGAAATGGCACAGCCATAAATAGAAAAAAGAACGAAAACTGTTCTTTTTGAAAGGTTAATCTGACCATTTTACCACCCTGCTTAAGAGTCTTCTAGAACTTTTTTCTTAGAGCTTTTAAGATAAAATGTAAAACCCATGGCTTGACCTTTAGAGACCTACAGGACACAGTCTATTTCCGCAGCCTCCTATGTCTCTCTGCCTCAGGACCCTTGCATGCCCTTTCTTCTGCCCAGAAGCCTTTTTCCCCTACTCTGAGCTTAGCAGCCCCTGCTCATTGCTCTGCTCTAAGATTGAAGAGTCTCTGGAGAAACATTCCCTAACCTGTCAGGCTAGCTTGGGACACTCTGATACGAACTCCAAGCATTTTAATTTTCTTCTTCGCATTTATCTAAAAAAAAAAAACAATGAATTGGGACTTTCCTGGTGGTCCAGTGGCTAAGAATCTGCATGCTAATGCTAAGGGACACCGGTTCGGTCCCTGGTCCATGGAGATCCTGCATACTTCAGGATCTCCATGAGCCATAACAATTGCAGTCCACCTGCCCTAGAGCCCATGCTCTGCAACAAGAAAAACCACTGCAATGAGAAGCCCCTACACCGCAACTACAGAGAAGCCGCTGCTCACAGCAACTAGACAAACTTTGCACGCATCGATGAAGACCCAGTGCCACCAAAAATAAATAAATAAAAAATTAAAAACTAATTAATTTGGAGTGAGTTGTTCCAAGTTTGCTTCCCCTGCTAGAATGTTAGCTTTGAGAAGGCCCTAATGTTCTTATTTACTTCACTTGGTTTATTGCCTGCTGTGTAGTAAGCATTTAACAAATATAACTGAATGAATGAGATGAAATCCTAAAAGCATGAAACTGAATTTGCTGATAATATGTACTTGTGCTACTCAAAATATGGTCCTCAAACTGGTGCTAATCTGCAAGTTGTTCCTTGTTAATCTACCACAACTATAGAAATTGAAAGTCAGTGTTTAGAAACTTTTATAGCAATTTAAAAAATGTTGTCACTCAATGGTTTGAAAATTTAAAAAAAATAAAGCTTGTCCTTCAACACAGATGGTTTGAGAAGCTCTGTTATAGGTTATACTACAAACTGTCATTACACTAGTAAAAAGGCAAGCATTTCTAAAGCTGGAGGCAGACTGCATAAAATAGATAACCAGCAAGGACCTACTGTCTAGCACAGGAAACTATATTCAATACCTTGTTATAACCTATAAGGGAAAAGAATCTGAAATAAAAAGGTATATATATCGACTTGAATTGCTTTGCCATATACCTGAAACTTTCAGAGAAGGCACTGGCGACCCACTCCAGTACTCTTGCCTGGAAAATCCCATGGACGGAGGAGCCTGGTGGGCTGCAGTCCATGGGGTCGCTAAGAGTCGGACACGACTGAGCGACTTCACTTTCACTTTTCACTTTCATGCCTTGGAGAAGGAAATGGCAACCCACTCCAGTGTTCTTGCCTGGAGAATCCCAGGGACGGGGGAGCCTGGCGGGCTGCTGTCTATGGGGCCGCACACAGTCGGACACGACTGAAGCCACTTAGCAGCAGCAGCAAATACCTGAAACTAACACAACGTTGTAAATCAACCATACTTCACCTTAAAAAAATAAATAAATAAGATAAGATGAAGGCACAGGAGCTCCACAGCCTATCCCAGCAGCCATCAAGCAGGCAGATCAGCGTGAATTGCCAGCAAGAGGAAGGCCATACAGCCCCACCTCCACCTCCTAAGGGAAACCCTGTCTCCCTAACATCACAGCAAGTTATTTAATTTGAACACCGTCTTTCATCATCTGTGCCTCCGTTTCCTCATGTGGAAATGGGGATAATGACAGAATCTACTTCACGGGGTTGCTGTAAAAGACTAAGCTGTGCAATTATATGCCAAGAATTTGGAGTCACTTTCATGAGTATCTGATATTATTACTTGCAATACATGAGAAAGCCATTTTGCAAAAAAAAAAAAAGAGGCAATTTCTTAAAAAATAAAACCCGGTTTGGATTAAAATAACACTTGGAATATAAAAGCACACTGAACAGAGATTGATATCAAACACTGAGAACAAACAGCCCACTGGGAGGATGTGAGGCTGTGTGTGCCTGAGGCAAGCTGAGACCGGGCTCTGACCTCGGATCAAGGAAAATATTTGCACAGCGGAGCTGACATATTCATACATTGTTCCTATATAGGAAAACGTGCAAATGGAACAGTCAGGGAGGAGGGATGAGTTCATGTTTTTTACTCTAATATTCTGCTCCAACTCAGGGTGGATGAATCGTATCATGAGGCTGCAGCCTCTTAGTTGAAGGCTTTAGAGTAAAATGCAAGTACAGTTGATAGGTTACTTTTTAAGCTCTCATCAGTCATTTACACTGTAGTATAAAATAAAAATCTGAATGGAGCTTGGATGGGAGCCCTTTGCTCGTGTCTTACCCTAACCTGGCCCTTGCTCCCATCAGCAAATCCTGCCCATTATGCACCGTGTAGCCTTGCTCAATGCTTAAATCTGAACACTTTCTTGGCTGTCCAGCCTTGCTGTTCTCCCACTTTCCTGATAGGAGATACAGGCTGTGCCACAAAATTGAGCACTTGTTTATTTCTATTCTGTTCCATACTGTTTTAAGGTATTTATCTTAATTGAATCTCCAAGTTCAGGGACCACGTCTTACACTTTGGGTTGCCCCTCCTCCCTCCGAACAGGCCTGCACACAGAATGTGTGCTTGTTAAGTGACTTTGGTCATGTCCCACTCCTTGCTATCCCATGGACTGTAGCCCACGGGGCTCCTCTGTACATGGAATTCTCTAGGCAAGAATATTTGGAGTGTATTGTCATTTCCTTCTCCAGAAGATCTTCTTGACCCAGGGATCGAACTTGTGTCTCTTACATCTCCTGCACTGACAGGCAGATTCTTTACCACTAGCATCACCTGGATGGTCCTCCATAAACTCGTGTTGGATCACAAGGAAGGTGAGGTAGAAAACCTGGGACATCTGTGTCAGGAGAGTGTAGGGTAAGCCTTGGATCTGGAGCTGCATGAGGTAGTTGTGACCATAAAGAGCATTGTCATTGGGAGCTGAAGTGGGGGGCTAGGAGAAAGGAACACAAGGATGGTGAATAGAATGGAAGCAAGATGTGTAACACAAAGTCATTTTTTTCTTGTGTCTTTTTTCCTGCCTCCTTTCTCTTTATTTTTTTCCTTTCAGTTTTATTGTGATACAATTGACATATAGCATTATACAAGTTTAATGTATACAGTATAATGACTTGAATTATAATATTGTGAAATGATTGCCACAGTTATCTGTCATCTCATATAGATACAAATTTCCTGTGGTAATTAGATCTTTTAGGATTTACTCTCTTAGCAACTTTCAAATATACCACATGGCAGTGTTAACTATAGTCATTATGTTGTACATTACACAGTACTTATGACTGGAAGTTCCCTTTTGATCACCTTCTTCCAATTCCCTCACCTCTTGCTTCTGGTAACCACAATGTGATCTCTTTTATGAACTTGGGTCATTTGAAATTCCATATGTAAGAGACAGCATACACCATTTGTCTTTCTCTGGCTTACTTCACCTAGCACAGTACCTTTGAGGGCTATTCATGTTGTACCTAATGTCAAGTTTTCATTCTGTTTTATGACTGAATAATATTCCATTGTACATATACACGACAGCTTCTTGATCCATTAGCCCTCTGATGGACACTTCAGTTGTTTCCGTATCCTGGCTGTTGTAAATAATGCTACAGTGGACATGAGGGTGCCAATATTTTTTCAAATTGTGTTTTCATTTTCTTCAGATAAATGCCCAGAAGTGGAATTGCTAGATTATATGATCAAAATTTGATTTTCAGTTAAAAATCAAAATTTTTAATTTTTGGAGAAACTTCCATACTGTTTCACATGGTGGCTGCCCTAATTTACATTCCCATCGACAGTGCACAAGTGTTCCTGTTTCTCCTCACCAACACCTGTTGTTTCTTTTTGGTAATAGAAAGCCCCTTTTAAAAAGAGTTAATCAGTAAAGGTGATGGGAGGAGACCAAAAACAGGGATGTTTTCAAGAGAAAACACAGCAGGAAGGAACGAGACCACAGAGAAGGAGCATCTGTAGGTGAAGAGAAAGGGAGAGTTGGTGAATTACAGTCCCCAAAAGGTATGAGATCAAGGGTCTCAATAGAGGGGTTCATTTTGATTAAAAGGAGCGACCCCTGTTCTTCTGAGACAGAAGGGAAGGAAAAGTGGGTAAGTGAGGACATAGAAACACCGAGAGGTGGAAAAGCAAATGGATGAGGGAAGGAGCTGGCAGACTCATAGAGGATCACTAGTTAGGACATGGAAGCAACCTAGATGTCCATTAGCAGGTGAATGGATAAGGAAGTTGCAGTATTTATACATGATGGAATATTACTCAGCTGTAAAAAGGAATGCATTTGAATCAGTTCTAACGAGGTGGATGAACCTAGAGACTATTATACAGAGTGAAGTAAGTCAGAAAGAGAAACAAAAATACCATATATTAACGCACATATATGCAATCTAGAAAGATGGTACCGATGATTTTATGTGCAGGGCAGCAAAGGAGACACAGACGTAAAGAACAGACTTTGGGGCTCAGTGGGAGGAGAGGGGGTAAGACGATTTGAGAGAATAGCATTGAAACATATATATTACCAGGCAAAATAGATAACTAGTGCCCCTTTGAAGTATAAGGGGGGGGTGTATGCTCCATCTGGCAGTTATGTGTCTGGTATCTATCTTCTTCTGGCCTTACCTTAAATCTTTAGGCATACAGCTGTGAGCAAGCAGATTCCACTTTCTTCTCAAGGAGTTTGTAGACTGGAGGGAGACAAGCAAATAGGTAGTTTGTGGATACAACGTGGAGAGTGTTACAGTGGGGGTCAATATGGAGACTGAGCGGAGATAACTTGTCTTAATAGAGAACTGGCGCTAGTGGTACAGAACCCACCTGCAAATGCAGCAGATGCAGGAAATTCAGATTTGATCCCTGTGTCAGGAAAATCCCCTGGAGAAGAAAATGGCAACCCATCCCAGCATTCTTGCCTGGAAAATCTCATGGACAGAAGAGCCTGGTGGCTATAGTCCAAAGGGTTGCAAAGAGTCAGACACGACTAAGCACACACGTACAAAGGCTGTAAAGATTTTTCCAGCCATGGTGAGTGACAGGATAAAAGACCCAAAGGCAAGAAAGAGCCCCACATTTTTGGAAACTGAAAGTGGAACCGAGTGTACCTGGAGGGAAGAGAAGATGAACAGAGTGGAGAAGTCAGGGAAGTGGGAGGAACCAGATCACAAGGAGCCCAAACTATCCTACCAGGGTCCACCCAACATGCTCAAGAGTCTGGTTTTATCCTGCAAGGAGGGAGGGAGTTTGGAAACAGAGGCCAGTTAAGAAAGTAGTGACGGTGGAAATGAAAAAAGTGAATAGCTTTGAGGGATTTATAGGAGGACTAATTGACAAGGCTTGTTGATTGATTGGATAAGGGAGAAATGAAGAAAGATTCTCAAGTTTCTAGCTTGGACAATTGGGTAGAGTGATGTCACTCACTCAAAGAGGAAACTAGTTTAAGGGGGAATGATAATAAGCTTGTTTTTGAACATATGGACTTTGAGAGGCCTGTGGGAAATGCAAGTGGAGAAGGCAATGCATAGTATATGCATCTGGAGGTCTGGGCTAGAGACACTAAATTATTGGTCCTCAGCACTGGATGATAAAGAAAGTCACAGAGTCACTGGGCTGAACCAAGGGAGAGAGGAGAATAAGAAGAGAAGCAGACTGAGACTAGACTAGGAGAGAATCTAATCACTTAGGGGAGGGCAGAGGCTGAAGGACCTACAGAAGAGGAACTCACACAGGAGACCGACAAGGGAAAATGGGAGGAAAAGTAGGAGGCAAAGTTGAAAGAGTGTGAAGTTACGGAATTCAAGGGAAGAAAAGGCATTTCAAGGAAGGGACAATCAACAGTTAGAAGCTGAGGCGAAGTCAAAGAAGAAAAGACTCAAAATTGTCTGTTGGGTCTTGCAGCCACAGGAAGATTTTAGTGATCTTGGTAAAGACTGGCTTGGAGGAGTGGTGGGTGGATTCAGGGGAAAAAAAGAGAGGAAGGAAAGACAGTGAGAGGAGACCACTGTTTAAAGAAGGTTAAATAGAGGAGAAAATAGAACGGCAGATGGAGGGGCATGTGGGGTCAAGGAAAGTTTTTAATTTCACTGTCATTTTGAAAAATTGGGATAAATTGAGTTTTAAAAAATGCT
This sequence comes from Tragelaphus eurycerus, assembly GCA_935064755.1. Taxonomy (NCBI): domain Eukaryota; kingdom Metazoa; phylum Chordata; class Mammalia; order Artiodactyla; family Bovidae; genus Tragelaphus; species Tragelaphus eurycerus. Next base: position 23,085,925 of record CAKXYN010000003.1, read on the forward strand.
GATGGATAGGAGCCTATTCAAGAAACGCTGAAGAAGTAGAGAGTGAATAACTGTTAGAAAAGCAGTTCCTGAGGAGGCAGGATGGGATAGAACTCAGAACAACGAGGAGGGTCCTGGACTGATGCTCACAGTGTCAGGCCCTCTGCTGAGCCTTTTATGTCCATTATCTCATTTAATGCCCATCAGATCAGATCAGATCAGTTGTTCAGTCGTGTCTGACTCTTTGTGACCCCATGAATCGCAGCACGCCAGGCCTCCCTGTCCATCACCAGATCCCGGAGGTCACTCAGACTCACATCCATCGAGTCAGTGATGCCATCCAGCCATCTCATCCTCTGTCGTCCCCTTCTCCTCCTGCCCCCAATCCCTCCCAGCATCAGAGTCTTCTCCAATGAGTCAACTCTTCGCATGAGGTGGCCAAAGGACTGGAGTTTCAGCTTCAGCACCATTCCTTCCAAAGAAATCCCAGGGCTGGTCTCCTTCAGAATGGACTGGTTGGATCTCCTTGCAGTCCAAGGGACTCTCAAGAGTCTTCTCCAACACCACAGTTCAAAAGCATCAATTCTTCGGCGCTCGGCCTTCTTCACAGTTCAGCTCTCACATCCATACATGACCACAGGAAAGACCATAGCCTTGACTAGGCGAACCTTTGTTGGCAAAGTGATGTCTCTGCTTTTGAATATGCTATCTAGGTTGGTCATAACTTTCCTTTCAAGGAGTAAGCATCTTTTAATTTCATGGCTGCAGTCACCATCTGTAGTGATTTTGGAGCCCAGAAAAACAAAGTCTGACACTGTTTCCACTGTTTCCCCATCTATTTCCCATGACGTGATGGGACCGGATGCCATGATCTTCGTTTTCTGAATGTTGAGCTTTAAGCCAACCTTTTCACTCTCCACTTTCACCTTCATCAAGAGGCTTTTTCATCCAGTAAAATAGGTACTGTCATTATTCTGATTTTTAAAGTGAGGACCAGTGTTTCACTGAGGCCCACACAATTTGCCTTAGAGCTAGTTAGTGAAGAAGCTGGGACTTCAGTCTCAACAGGAGTGGAAGAGGAGAAGATGGACTCAGATGCAGGCAGATTTGGTGACAGGAATCCGTGTGCATTGTCTTCTGTCTTTATGAATTGGAGGCGGGGGAAGGGCCGTGGGAGGGCCAGAGGGGAGGAGAGGGTGCCCGCCTCTGTGAGACAAGCAGCTGTGACCGGGCCGTGTCTTCAGCAGCTCCTGGAAGCCAGGGAGCAGAAGCAGAGGCGGCGGCCACACACGAGTGGTTCTCGCTTGTCTCTCCCTGTTTTCACCTTTCAGACTGGAGGGAGGACCTGCCTTGGAGGTGTACTAGCCAGGCTGCCAATGTAGAGAGAAAGCAGGAATCTCTGGTTACCTGCCAAGGCATGTCAGAACAATAGTCCTGCCAGGTCCTGGAAAATCGTGGTACAACGCCCATGTCATTACCATCCCTATAATTTTTCATTGGCTTTTAGAGCAACTTTCATTTTCTTGCTCCAACTTTAATTTGGAGCACCTTTCATTCCAATTTCATTTTTGAGGTACTAAGTCTCAGTAGCATAACAGTTTTTAGTTCTCAGATGTTTCATTCATTTCATCATTCATTTATTCATTCCACAAATATTGATTGAAAGTCAGGCTGTGCTTCGTTGCTCAGTCGTGTCCAGCTCTTTGCCACCCCATGGACTGTAGCCCGCCGGGCACCTCTTTCCATGGAGATTCTCCAGGCAAGAATACTGGGGTGGGTAGCCTATCCCTTCTCCAGGGGATCTTCCTGACCCAGGAATCAAACAGGGTCTTCTGCGTTGCAGACAGATTCTTTAGCAGTTGAGCAACCAGGGAAGCAGTAGTGGCCAACACATCCATTTTCCCTGTCCTCCACAGCCAGGGAAACAAATCTATTTTAACCAGAGTGTAAGTGCCACAAGGTCAGGGATTGATTATTTTACTCACCGCTGTATTCCTAGTGTTGGCAACAGTGCCTGGCATGCAATAATCAACAAACAGGTGCTGGATTCAGAAGCACTTTTAACTGTGAAGTAAAAGAAGTTGAAGCTTAAGCCCCTTCCTTCACTGGTCCCTTCCCAGGCTCTGGGAGGGACCCTACCATGTGCTTTTGTGGTTATATGTTATTAAAGTTACCAAAGAAAGATATTTTAACTACTTAAGACCTATTTCTATTTCACCTTGCCCTCCATCACCTTTCCCTCCTGTCAAGGGATATTGGGGTGGCCACAGGCATTTGAGGATTGGGCTAAGAGGAAGCTGTGCGGGAATACATTTAGTATGGGGTGTGGGGGACACAGTTATATGGTGTGTGGAGTTATTGCTAGCTGCCCTAGTATAGGAACAGCTTCGAGGAACACTCCCACCAACCACTTTGAAGATTTGCCCAGCATGTCACAAAGGAGCAGAGTCTGATGTGGTGTCACAAAAACAACCATGCCCTAGGCTCCTGGCACTGGAAGTTGTATGTGGTAGAGAAAGAAGGTCTTCCTTAAAGAGGGCCTCTAAAATTGTTTCAGGCCCCTCAAAATGTGGATCTGCCCTTGGTTAGATGAAAGGGTGAATCTAAGTTCTCTTGGGTTGAGAAATAATCAGCTCCTACTTGTCTTTAGTTCTTAGGGACAGTAGAGTTAAGTTCATACCTTGTTTTTGGTCCCAGGGAAGACATCAAACCCTGCTAGTAAATGGCTCGTCTTCCTAAATGATGCTTTTGTGAGACTTCTCGCCAAAGGGCAGCGAGCTTCCAATCACATCTTTAGAGCTGGTATAGCCATCAAGTTCTAGTTCCCTATACATAACAGCCAAATAAATATTGTCACTGCCAAGTTCTTTACCAGTTGCTTTACAAACAGAATCATTACACCTTAGCTAATGGTTTTATTATTAGATTTCTGGTGGTGGTCATTCATTTGTTCGTTCGTTCATTCATTCAATAAATGTATTGAATCTTTACTATGAGTCAGGAATTGGGGGGTAAAACATTAGACAAGACACAGTCCCCTTCTTCAAAGAGCTTTTAGGCTCATGGGGAAGTGAGATATTTAAATAGGCAATGACAATCCAAGATTTGTACTAAGATGGGGGCGATGATGAGCACAGCATTTTCGAAGCACTTGGGTGGAGCACCTAACTCCGGAGGCGAGTCAGGGAAAGCTCCTTGGAAAAGCTGAGTCAACCACTTTGCAGGGACGTGGAAGCTCTCTGGGTGGGGGTTGGGGGAGGGTGAACTGGATCAAAAGTTCCCAAGTCAGACTTATCATCACATCACCTGGGTCAGTTTTGAGACATCCAGGCCCACCTCAGACCTAGTGACTCAGAATTTCAGTGGGGGTAAACCTCAGGAATCTGTCTTTTTAACAATACCCACAACCTGGCCGTGTTTTTGATCAGCCGGATCTGGTGAAGTGAATGACCTTTGTGATGGTAGGGAGGCATAAAGAGGCCTGCAGGGACAGGGAAGGTCCTATGGTGGAGACTGCAGGAAACGGAGGAGCTGAGGATGGAGGCAGGCAGAGGGGATGTTCCAGGCAAGGCAACAAAAGCCTCCTAGATGGACTGTTTGAACAGATCACAGGCCCTTTTAGAAGTCACTCAGCGTACTTGGCAGTTCGTAAGGCTGCCAGCTAACTCAGACTCTGAACAACCTAACAGAGGGCACAGAGCCAGGTGTGTTTTGCAGGGAACAGGTGTGCGAGTACCTGTGTATGAGCAGGAAGGAGAAGGCTCAGGCTGCCCTTTGACCCCGCAGGGACATGCCATCCCCCAAAGTTTGGCCCTAGTCTCGCCTCCAGTTCTTCTAGTTTAAGAGATAGTTCCTTGTGTCATTTACCTTAAGACAAAAACAAAAACATTACTTAGATTTTATTCATATTTTGGCTTGGCCAAAAATTTCCTTTGGCTTTAAAGTTAAAATAAAAGACACAATTTTCATTTTCACCAAGAACCTTTATGAAGAACCTGTTCACCATTTTGTTCCACTACCCTCTGCCATTTTTCAGGCAACTTCATAATTTTGTCTTCCCAAAACTTTTTATCTCTTTGAGCAGAAAATTGTTCCAGCTGCCTTTTACAGTCTTCCAGGGAACTGAAATTTTTTTCTATTAAGAGAATTTTAATAAAATTTAATAAAATAAAAGACCGAAATAAATGGAAATCTGAGAGTGCAATGTCTGGTGAACATGGTGGATGAATCAGAACTTCCCAGACAAAATGTAACAGTTTTGCCTGGTTATCAAAGAAACGTGTGATCTTGCGTTATACTGATGGAAAGTTATGCATCTTCTATTGACAAGTTACAGATGCTTTTTGTCGAGTGCTGCTTTCAATTGGTCTAACTGGGAAGCAGGGTGAAAAGCAAAAGTAGCAGTGGTTCATTTCACTTGTCTCCCAGTCTCTTCCACTCCACATTGTTGTTCAGTATCCACTTTTCACTGCCCATCACAATTTGCTTTAAAAACAGAACATTGTCTTTTCATTTCAGTAAAGAATTGCATGTGGGAAAGGGGTCAAGGTTTTTTGTGTTTAGCTTGATAGAGAACCCAAACATCGAAGCAACTAACATAACCAAGATGGTGCAAATGATCTTCAGAGCTTGATTTGAATATTTTTTAATACTTTGGCTCTCTCTCACATGGTATAAAGTTGACTGTTTTCAATTAATATCTTGATTCGATCTCGATCAACTTCCATTGCTCTACCTGACTAAGGAGCATCATCCAGAGAAAAATCTCCATATATAACTTTGTAATCTCCATATGAAACTTTGTAAACCACTTTTGACACGTTCAATCAATCACAGCACCTTCTCCATACACTGCACAAATATTTTTTCACATTTCACGATGGTGTGATCATTGACCTAGAGCCAGACATCCTGAAATGTGAAGTCAAGTGGGCCTTAGAAAGCATCACTACGAACAAAGCTAGTGGAGGTGGTGGAATTCCAGTTGAGCTATTCCAAATCCTGAAAGATGATGCTGTGAAAGTGCTGCACTCAATCTGCCAGCAAATGTGGAAAACTCAGCAGTGGCCACAGGACTGGAAAAGGTCAGTTTTCATTCCAATCCCAAAGAAAGGCAATGCCAAAGAATGCTCAAACTACCGCACAATTGCACTCGTCTCACACGCTAGTAAAGTAATGCTCAAAATTCTCCAAGCCAGGGTTCAGCAATATGTGAACCGTGAACTTCCTGATGTTCAAGCTGGTTTTAGAAAAGGCAGAGGAACCAGAGATCAAACTGCCAACATCCGCTGGATCATGGAAAAAGCAAGAGAGTTCCAGAAAAACATCTATTTCTGCTTTATTGACTATGCCAAAGCCTTTGACTGTGTGGATCACAATAAAGTGTAGAAAATTCTGAAAGAGATGGGAACACCAGACCACCTGATCTGCCTCTTAAGAAATTTGTATGCAGGTCAGGAAGCAACACTGACAAGAACTGGACATGGAACAACAGACTGGTTCCAGATAGGAAAAGGAGTTCGTCAAGGCTGTGTATTGTCACCCTGTTTATTTAACTTATATGCAGAGTACATCATGAGAAATGCTGGACTGGAAGAAGCACAAGCTGGAATCAAGATTGCTGGGAGAAATCTCAATAACCTCAGATATGCAGATGACACCACCCTTATGGCAGAAAGTGAAGAGGAACTAAAAAGCCTCTAGATGCAAGTGAAAGTGGAGAGTGAAAAAGTTGGCTTAAAGCTCAACATTCAGAAAACAAAGATCATGGCATCTGGTCCCATCACTTCATGGCAAATAGATGGGGAAACAGTGTCAGACTTTATTTTTCTGGGCTCCAAAATCACTGCAGATGGTGACTGCAGCCATGAAATTAAAAGACGCTTACTCCTTGGAAGGAAAGTTATGACCAACCTAGATAGCATATTCAAAAGCAGAGACATTACTTTGCCAACAAAGGTTCGTCTAGTCAAGGCTATGGTTTTCCCTGTGGTCATGTATGGATGTGAGAGTTGGACTGTGAAGAAGGCTGAGCGCCGAAGAATTGATGCTTTTGAACTGTGGTATTGGAGAAGACTCTTGAGAGTCCCTTGGACAGCAAGGAGATCCAACCAGTCCATTCTGAAGGAGATCAGTCCTGGGATTTCTTTGGAAGGAATGATTCTAAAGCTGAAACTCCAGTCCTTTGACCACCTCATGCGAAGAGTTGACTCATTGGAGAAGACTCTGATGCTGGGAGGGATTGGGGACAAGAGGAAAAGGGGACGACAGAGGATGAGATGGCTGGATGGCATCACTGACTCGATGGATGTGAATCTGAGTGACCTCCGAGAGTTGGTGATGGACAGGGAGGCCTGGTGTGCTGCGATTCATGGGGTCACAAAGAGTCGGACATGACTGAACGACTGATCTGATCTGATCTGATCTGCATTTTTACCTTTCTTCAAATAATAAAGCATAACATGCCAAAAATGTTGCTTTCTTTCTTTCTTCCATCTTCTATATTAAAACAGCTACACAAAAATTCACCAATTTTTGATGTTTTTTTTTTAATGCAGGCTGATATGAGAGCTGTCATAATACATACTAACAAAATTGTTTCTAATGAAGTTAAAGGCAACTAAGCCCTACTAGGAGGCTGCCCAGGTGGCACGAGTGGTAAAGAATCTTCCTGCCAGTGCAGGAGACCCAAGAGCGTGGGTTCGATCCTTGGGTTGGGAAGATCCCCTGGAGTAGGAAATAGCACTCCACTCCAGTATTTTTGTCTGGAAAATTCCATGAGCAGAAGAGCCTGGCGGGCTACAGTCCATGGGGCTACAAAGAGCCGGACACAACTGAGCACCACCAAGTAAGTGCTACTGGAGCCTGTTACAGAAAAAAAATGAACGACCATTTTGGCCAATTCAATACCATAAAATTCATTCTTTTAATGTATAATTCAGTGGTTTTTAGCATATTCACAGAGCTGTGCAACCATCACCATTATCTAATTTTAGAACATTTTCATCACTCCTGAAAGAAACTTGAACCCATTAGGAGTCACTTCTCATCCTCTTATTTCCCCTACTCTTGCCTCTCTCCCCATCCCCTAGCCATCACCAGTCTGGTTCCTCTCAATAAATGTGCCTGTATATTTCATATAAGTGTAGTCATACTATGTGTGGCCTTTTCATAGCATGTTTTCAAGGTTCATCCTTGCTGAAGTATGTATTGGTACTTTATTTCTTTTGATGGCTCAAGACTATTACATTGGATAGGTTTTGTTTATCAATTAGTCAGTTGACGGACATTTGGGTTGTTTCTATCTTTTGAATGTTAGGAATAATGCAGCTATGAACATTGTGTATCAGTGTTTGTGTAAACACGGGTTTTAATTCTCTTGGGTATATATGTCGGAGTAGAATTTATGGGTCATGTGGTAGGTAACTATATGTTTAACTTTTTGAGGAACTGCCAGACTGTTTTCCAAAGCAATTGCCCCATTTTATGTTCCCATCAGCAGTGTAGCAGTTCTGATTTCTTCACATCCTCCCGAACACTTGTTTTGTACCTTCTTTTCATTATAGCTTCATCCAAAGGTGGAGTGGTACCTCATTGTGTTGATTTGCATCTCCATTATGACTAATGATACTGAGCATCTTTTCATGTGCTTATCAGCCATATGTATATTTTCTTTGGAGAAATGTCTATTCAAGTCCTGTGCCCATTTTTCAGTTGTCTCTTATTGTTAAGTTGTAAGACTTTCTTCTATATTCTAGATATAAATCCCTTATCAGATATATGGCCCATTCTGCAGCTGTCTTTTCACTTTCTTGATGGCATTCTTTTGAAACACAAAAGTTTTTACTTTTGATGAATTTTATCTATTTTTTTTCTTTTATTACTTGTGCATATTTAAGAAATCATTGCCTAATCCAAGGAAATGAAAACTTATTTCTATATCTTCTAAGAGTTACTTAGTTTAGCTCTTACATTTAGATTATGATCCACTTTGGATTAATTTTTATATGGTGTGATATAGGGGGTCAACTTCATTATTCTCATGAGGATATCCAGCTGTCCTATACCATTTGTCTGAAATACTATTTATTTCCCTTGGATTTTTGGCATTTTGAAAATCAATTAACCATATGCGAAGGTGTATTTCTGGACCCTCAGTTCTAGTCCATTGGTCTATATATCTATTCTTATGCCAGTACTCCATTTTCTTGACCTTTGTAGTAAACTTTGAAAATCAGGAAGTAGGAGTCCTCCAACTTTGTTCTTTTTCAAGATGGTTTTCACTATTCTGGGTCCCTTGGATTTCCATATGAATTTTAGGAACAGCTTGTTAATTTCTGTAAAAAAGGCAGTTGCAATTTTAATACGGATGTCACAGCAATCATTTATCGTTGAAGTAGTTTCATGAGCTCACTAACAGGTCAGGGAGGGGCACAGGTATTTATTATCTACTTGACAGATAGGAAAATTGGAGCCAAAACAGTGCATTTAAGAAACTCCTCACTCTGCCAATGCTACCTTCAATACTAGAATGGACACCTCCTAACCCCCACGATGCCTATCTCCTTCTCTGTTGTTCTCTGTTAATCTTCAAATATTTACTTAGCACTTATTTTGTGCCAGGCACAGTTTTAGGTACTCAAAAATTTAGAAGTCAAGCTTAAGAGAGAACTATTTGAAGTTTGCAGTCAACCCAATTGTTATTTTTGATACAGAGACATGATGTCCAAGCCATTTTCATGCTCTGTACCATACAGAAAATCCCAACTAAATTTTCTTTTAATCTAAAATTGTACTGTTGTTTTCCTGATTGCAAAATTAAACGTGCTCACTTTGGATAAGAAAGGGAGTGGTTCTTGAAATTTCTTAAGCTCCTGGGGACCTTGCTAGTCCCCTGCAGTCTAAGTAATCTTATGACTCACAAGGTGAAACTTTGTAAAAGTTAAAGAATAACCAGCTGCCTTTTTGCAAGCAAATTGGTGATATCAGTTTGTGGCCTGGGATTATATGTGGGAGCCCCCAAAATTATAATTTAAAGTCTTACCCATGGAGTGGACTCACTGCCTGGGACCCTTTCCCAGTTGTAACTCCAGGTTGCTATCATTTGGGACTTTCCAGTGCTGTTCAAGTCTGGATGTAAGTGTTGACCCAATTTGGTGATGTAGAGTTGGTGATGGACAGGGAGGCCTGGCGTGCTGTGATTCATGGGGTCGCGAAGAGTCAGACACGACTGAGCGACTGATCTGATCTGATCTGAATACTATTACTTGTCTCTATTGTTTCTATTTTTTTGGTGCTTCTAATGCAAAGAAATAGAGGAAAACAATAGGATGGGAAAGACTAGAGATCTCTTCAAGAAAATTAGAGATACCAAGGAAACATTTCATGCAAAGATGGGCACAATAAAGGACAGAAATAGTATAGACCTAACAGAGGCAGAAGATATTAAGAAGAGGTGGCAAAAATACACAAAAGAACTATACAAAAAAGATCTTCACGACCCAGATAATCACAATGGTATGATCATTCACCTAGAGCCAGACATCCTGGAATACGAAGTCAAGTGGGCCTTAGGAAGCATCACTACGAACAAAGCTAGTGGAGGTGATGGAATTCCAGTTGAGCTATTTCAAATCCGAAAGGATGATGCTGTGAAAGTGCTTAACTCAGTATGTCAGCAAATTTGGAAAACTCAGCAGTTTTCCAGCAGGACTGGAAAAGGTCAGTTTTCATTTCAATCCCAAAGAAAGGCAATGCCCAAGAATGCTCAAACTACCGCACAATTGCACTCATCTCACACGCCAGTAAAGTAATGCTCAAAATTCTCCAGGCTCAGGCTTCAACAGTATGTGAACCGAGAACTTCCAGATGTTCAGGCTGGATTTTAAAAAGGCAGAGGAACCAGAGATCAAATTGCCAACATCCGCTGGATCATCGAAAAAGCACGAGAGTTCCAGAAAAACATCTATTTCTGCTTTATTGACTGTGCCAAAGCCTTTGACTGTGTGGATCACAAGAAACTGTGGAAAATTCTGAAAGAGATAGGCATACCAGACCACCTGACCTGCCTCTTGAGAAACCTATATGCAAGTCAGGAAGCAACAGTTAGAACTGGACATGGAACAACAGACTGGTTCCAAATAAGAGAAGGAGTACATCAAGGCTGTATATTGTCACCATGTTTATTTAACTTATATGTAGAGTACATCATGAGAAATGCTGGGCTGGATGAAGCACAAGCTGGAATCAAGGTTGCCAGGAGACATATCAATAACCTCAGATATGCAGATGACACCACCCTTATGGCAGAAAGTGAAGAGGAACTCAAAAGCCTCTTGATGAAAGTGAAAGAGGAGAATGAAAAAGTTGGCTTAAAGCCCAACATTCAGAAAACTAGAATTTTGGCATCTGGTCCCATCACTTCATGGGAAATAGATGGGGAAAAACTGGAAACAGTGATAGATTGTTTGGAGGGGCTCCAAAATCACTGCAGATGGTGACTGCAACCATGAAAGTAAAAGACGCTTACCCCTTGGAAGAAAAGTTAGGACCAACCTAGACAGCATATTAAAAAGCAGAGACATTACTTTGCCAACAAAGGTCTGTCTAGTCAAAGCTGTGGTTTTTCTAGCAGTCATGTATGGACGTGAGAGTTGGACTATAAAGAAAGCTGAGTGTGGAAGAATTGATGCTTATGAACTGTGGTGTTGGAGAAGACATTTGAGAGTCCCTTGGACAGCAAGGAGATCAGACCAGTTCATCCTAAAGGAAATTAGTCCATCCTAAAGGAAATCAGTCCTGAATGTTCATTGGAAGGACTGATGTTGAAGCTGAAACTCCAATACTTTTGCCACCTGATGCGAAGAACTGACTCATTTAAAAAGATCCTGATGCTGGGAAAGATTGAAGGTGGGAGGAGAAGGGGATGACAGAGGATAAGATGGTTTGATGGCATCACTGACTTTATGAACATGAGTTTGAATAAGCTCTAGAAATTGGTGATGGACAGGGAGGCCTGGCGTGCTGCAGTCCATGGGGTTGCAAAGAGTTGGACATGACTGAGTGACTGAACTGAATGACTCTATATTGAAATTAAGTTAAATAATCTGGTATTAAAAACTGAAATTGTTAAAAAAAAAATTACATGTGCTCATCATAAAAATATGGGAAATTCAGAAATTCTGAAGAACAAATAAAAATTACCCATAATCCTGCTAGTAAGAGACAATCATGATTACCAGGGTGGTCTAAGATCCTTAGCTCTATAATAGTGCTGCTACTGCTGCTAAGTCACTTTAGTTGTGTCCAACTCTATGCGACCCCATAGATGGCAGCCCACCAGGCTCCTCCGTCCCTGGGATTCTCCAGGCAAGAGTAGGGCTTCCCTAATAGCTCAGTTGGTAAAGAATCCGCCTGCAATCCAGGAGATCCCAGTTCGATTCCTGGGTAGAGAAGATCTGCTGGAGAAGGGATAGGCTACCCACTCCAGTATTCTTGGGCTTCCCTGGTGGCTCAGCTGGTAAAGAATCTACCTGCAATGTGGGTTCGATCTCTGGGTTGGAAAGATCCCCTGGAGAAGGGAAAGTTTACTATTATAAACTGTATAATAGTAGGTAACATGGTGATTATTGCATGTCTGACTTGTTTAAATATTTCACATTTATCATCTCAATTTAATCCTCACAATAACCCAATGCTGTTGCTACTAAGTCACTTCAGTCGTGTCCGACTCTGTGCGACCCCATAGACAGCAGCCCAACCAGGCTTCCCTGTCCCTGGGATTCTCAAGGCAAGAACACTGGAGTGGGTTGCCATTTAGGTATTAATTGTTCATTTGTTCAATAAATATTTTTTCAGTCCCTATTATGTGGTCTTTGGTCCTACTCTAGGTGCTTGGGATGCAGGCACAGCCTATGGAGAAGTGGCATGGGATGCCTCACTGAGTAAGTAAACAGGATAATCAGGTCTATTTATCTATTTGTTGTGATTATAGCTGATGTTCTGCTGCTGTCCAGATATCCCTTCAGGACTGAAGATTATTCCCCCAGCTGCTCGGAGTGTTGACAGCCTTCAGCTGTCAGTCTTTTTGGAAATTGCTTTGGGTGAAGAAAAGCATCTCACCCAAGGCTTCTGGGGCAGCCCATGTCCAATGGCTGATTAATGCAGGTGTTCAAAGACCTGCCTCCTTGCCCCTACTTGACACTACTGCTAAGGGTCACCCCAGCTTTAACTCTTCATGTGGGCCTGGCTGAGGCCTCATTCAGGCTGCACTGTGCTCCAAACAACTTCTCCCTGTACACAATCCTGCCTCTTCACTTCCCATACACAGGTGTGGATATCAAGAGCACTTCTTTTATTCTCTGTGGATGCTTGCCTCAGAATCTGCTTCCCTGGGACTATTGGTACCAGCAGTGGTTGAAGAAAGAAGGTGCTAAGATGGATTTTGGAATTTGATCACCCCAATGGCACCCCACTCCAGTACTCTTGCCTGGAAAATCTCATGGACGGAGGAGCCTGGTAGGCTACAGTCCGTGGGGTCGCTAAGAGTCAGACACAACCGAGTGACTTCACTTTCACTTTTCACGCATTGGAGAAGGAAATGGCAACCCACTCCAGTGTTCTTGCCTGGAGAATCCCAGGGACGGCGGAGCCTGGTGGGCTGCAGTCTATGGGGTCACACAGAGTCGGACACGACTGAAGCGACTTAGCAGCAGCAGCATCCAGCTGACAGTAAGTCAGTTATTGATGTCAGTAGGTAGAATACATTCTACAGGTAGGCTCTGGTATGAGGTGACAGTGACCTTTTTAAAATGTTCACTGTTAAACTGGGATAGTATTCTGGTGGAAGGGAATGCACTAGTGGGTGTGATAAATCAGGCATTTGAGAAATATGGGAGACATAATAATCACAAGGACAGTGGAATTAGAATAATTAACACTTCACAGTTTTGAGGAGTAATCAGCAATTTCTTTGGTGATACTTTTGAATTATCATGGTTACAAAGACTCTTGAGAGTCCCTTGGACAGCAAGGAGATCAAACCAGTCAATCCTAAAGGAAATCAACTCCGAATATTCATTGGAAAGACTGATGCTGAAGCTGAAGCTCCAGTACTTTGACGATCTGATGCAAAGAGCCTACTCAATGGATAAGACCCTGATGCTGGGAAAGACTGAGGGCAGGAGAAGAAGGGGACTACAGAGGATAAGATGGCTGGATGGCATCACTAACTCAATGAACATGGGTTTGAGCAAACTCGGAAACAGTGAAGGACAGGGAAGCCTGGTGTGCTACAGTCCGTAGGATCACAAAAGTCGGACACAACTTAGCAACTCAACAGCAGTAATCAGCAATTTAAAACCTAGTGCAAAGGCCAGAGGACCTCCTTGGGAGCATATGAGGAGACGCTCACCTATGCCTGGAGGACAGGGAAAGCAGAGAATGAGGTCCAAGACTTACTCACAAGAGTGGCAGAGCACTAAAGATGGTCAAGCTCCCAGCTTGGGTAGGACAGAGCCCCGACTGGGAAAGAATGGAAACTCTATACATGTAATGTGAATATCTGAATGGATATATCCCCATAAATTTAAATTTTCAGGTTACCTGAACCCTCTGAGCTTGCAGAAATGGCCTGCCTCTCCCAATGAAGGGCTGGCCCTGCCCCCTTGCTTACAGAAGATGCAGGGGGACTCTACCCCACAGGACACAAACCTGCTGTAGAATCTACCACTACTTGCTCTCCTGACCACTAAGCCAATACCCAAGGTACAGTCACAGCGTAACATGGATAGAGACAAGCTGAGCCTGATGAGGAAGGAAAGGTCTCCTACTCCAGAGAAGCAGCCAAAGCTCCCAACACACAGCAGGAGCTGCTATGAGAAGACACAGGAGACTAACTACATCCTGAAGGCATGGGATCAACAGGAGCCGCACAGGAAACTGCAAAAGAAACTGATTTTTAATTTGGGAGCAGACTTTCAGGACATAGGATTTAATACCCTTTCAAGATTCCAGAGTGACAGTGTGAACACGCTGCTGAAAACAAAAAGAACATTTTTTTCTTTTAACTTTTTACTTTATCTTCCAGTGTAGCTGATTAACAATGTTGTGATAGTTTCACCATTCTCACCGAAACTCTCCTCCCCTCCCGGCTGTCACATACTATTGTGTTGAGTTCCCTGTGCTGCACAGTAGGTCCTTGTTGATTAGCTAGGATGGTTCTTTTTTTGTCTTGGCCACATGACATGGGGGAATCTTAGTTCCCCATCCGGGGATCAGATCTGTGCCCCTTGCAATGGAAGCACAGAGTCTTAACCACTGGACCTCCAGGGACATCCCTAGGATAGTTCTTAGAAGCATGATGGCCCACACGAAGTGAGGTAGAAATGCCAGGATGGCCATGGCAGATGATGGAAGAAGGAAATAAAAAGGCTCGGAGAAGGTGGCATGCTAGAATTGCTATGCTATGTGCAACAGAAAAGCCTCCCAGGTGGCTATGTGCCACCGGAAGGCCTGGGGCACACCTCAAAGTGTAAGAAGTGCATGGCGAGTGAAAGGAGGGCACCAGTGTCACTAAGAGTCTATAGGCCAGGGCTAACGGTAGGAGATGCCGTTACAGAACCAGGCTTACTCATGATAACAGGGATGATAGCCCTGAAACAGCAGGGGCCAGAGCGGGTATGGCGCCCTCAGTGACCAGGTGGATGAGATTATCCTGATGAGCAGCAAGGCTGTAGTCGCAGCCAGGGGGCCCTGGCCCTCAGAGAGTTGTGGAGCTGGTTGATAGAACACAGCAACAGTGACTGGGCACAAGTGTTCTGCTTGTTCTGATGATCAGTAATCCAAGGACGGAGTCCCAATAAAAAGCCAGGATCCTTTGCTCAGTTTCCAGAAAGGAACTAGTTTTTAGACCCAGAACTCAGAGGTTGAAAGAGAGGTCAGGTCCTCAGTAGGAAGTGCCCTGTAACGCCATGATGATGTACATGGTAGGCATTTCCCAAGTCTTTCCCTAACAGGAACTGTGGCTGCTTATTTGGGTTGTCAGATACTGAGAAAAGTGAATACTCTTTCAAGGACAGTTGAGTATGGGGTCTGAGTTGAGATCCTGAAGTATCATCATGAGACCCCTGTTACAGTGGGTACATATAGGCACCAGTTAGTAAGTGGAGACTGGGCCAGGTCTGGCACTCGGTATGTCCACTGGGCATGGGGACCCACCTCGTGTTCATTTCCCTAGTCCCTGAATTAGAATGCTCATAACTTGGTTTCTTGGCCTGTGAAATAAAAGTTATTTAGTGAAAAAGTCTTTGAAACTCCCTTTCTTGCACCACTCCTGCCCCTAGGAGCCAAGATAGTAAATCAAAAGCAACGGCACATCCCAGGGAGGATGAGAGCAATTCATACAAAGTAATTACGAAAGTACAATAATTCAGAATCTTAAGGGCTATATGGCTGGCGGTCCCCATCACATCTCCTTTTAATCATTAGGCAATGGCAACCCATTCCAGTACTCTTGCCTGGAAAATCCCATGGATGGAGGAGCCTGTTAGGCTGCAGTCCATGGGGTCGCTAAGAGTCGGACACGACTGAGGGACTTCTCTTTCACTTTTCACTTTCATGCATTGGAGAAGGAAATGGCAACCCACTCCAGTGTTCTTGCCTGGAGAATCCCAGGGATGGGGGAGCCTGGTGGGCTGCCGTCTCTGGGGTTGCAGAGTCAGACACGACTGAAGTGACTTAGCAGTAGCAGCTACACCCTGCCAAAAGTCAGACAGATTCTGGAGGATCACAAGAGATTAATGTAGTAGAGTAGATCCATCTGCAGCTGCCGGGCCAGGTGTGCTATCTTTGCTGGAGCAAACTGTCTTATCCTCAGGTCCATAATCTGTGGCCAGTGAACCAATGAGCACACTTATTTCTACCCCTACCGGAAAGAGGATCAGAGCAGTTGATTCACTTGGAACAGACAATATAGACATTTACAATTTTGTTTCTGGGCTATGTTAATGCTCCCACTCTTGGTATAATGTGGTCCCCAAAAACCTGGATTGGTTGGATATTGATGACATCATGCTAATTGGAGCCGCTGAGCCAGAAGTGACTAGCACTTTAGAGACCTCTGTAACACAGGCATTCCAGAGAGTGGGAGAAAAACCTTGTGAAGATTCAGAGGTGTGAATCTTTTTTGGGGTCCAGTGGCCTGGGGCATGCTGAAACATTCCCTCTCCCCAAAGTAAAGGACGTAATTTTGGCTCTTGCATTTCCCACCACAAAGGAAATCCAATACCTAGTAAGCCTCTTTAAGTTTTACAGGCAACATGTTCCAAACCTGGAAATATCACTTCAACCCATATACTGGGTGACACAAAAACCTGTCAACTTTAAGTGCAGCCAAGGGCAGGAAAGAGCTCTGCAGAGAGTGTCAAGGCTGCCGTGATGGCAGTCCTGCTGCTTGGGCCATATGATTGGGTAGACCCTGGGTTCCTAGCAGCCTCAGTGCTAGAAAAAGACGTCATGTGGAATTCATGACAAGTCCCGATGGGAGGATCACAATGCCAGTCCACAGGGTTCTGGAGCAAGGCCATGCCATCTGCAGTAGAGAATTAAATACCTTTCTAGAAAGCTTCTGGCAGGCTACTACGCCCTAATAGAGACAGAACACCTGACCATAGGACAACAAGTGGCCAGGCAGCCAGAACTGCTCAGAATGAGCTGGGTTTTGCCAGAGCCATTGGAATCATAAGGTCAGGGAGTCCCAGAAGTAGTTCATCATAAGACAGAAATGCTCCATGCAGGATCAGCCATGGGCAGGATTGATGGGTATCAGTGATCTACTCAAGTTGGTCACACACACACACACAGGCTGCCCATCCCTGCTACATCAGCTCCTCTCTCTCAGCTCCTTCCCACGGCTCCATGCAGATCTCTGGAGAGCTAGTGATGACTGTCTAACAAAAGAGTTGAAAATCCCTAGTGAGGTTCGTGGATGGGTGGTCTTGATATGTGGGTGCAAGCTGAAAATGGATGGTAGCCGTACTACAGTATCATTCAGGGTGATCTCCAAAGACAATGGAAGCAAAAATCCTCTTCATGGCCAGACCTTCAGGCACTGAATCTGTCATCCAATTTGTGTGGAAAAAAAAATGTGGCTTTGGGTTTTGGAATAAATAAAAACTCATGAGTTGTGGTGAATGGCTTGGTCATTGGCCTTGAAAGAGAAAGAGTTGAAGATTAGGACAAGGAAGTCTGTGGTGGAGACGCTTGGATGGACATTTGGGAGCTGGCTTGCAGTGTAAAGGTCGTTGTATGTGTGTGCTCAGTCGCTCAGTCCTTTTCAACTCTATGCGGCCCCGTGAACTGTAGTCCACCAGGCTCCTCTGTCCATGGAATTTTCCACTCAAGAATACTGGAGCGGGTTGCTGTTTCTACTCAAGGATTGGCTAACACAATAATACCTTCTTCTTCAAAGAAGTACTAAACAACCAGGTAAGCAAATGACTCAGCTAGCTGAGTCAACCCACGTCTGTCATATGTACTGGGACACTGGCTGCATGAGTAGAGGAAACATGGAGGGATAGAGGCTATTCCTGAGCCCAGAAGCTTGGGCTCCCCCTCACCAAAGCCCATCTAGCTACTGAGCTGCATGTCCAACAACAGAGCCAGCCACAGAGACCAACTCTGAGTCTTTTTGTTTTCCTCTCATCCGTTGAGGAAACCAACTAGCTACTTTGTGAGAAGTAGCAATTAAATTTTTAAGTAGAAAAACTAGCAGAAAATATGATATTTATTAAGTCTGAGCAGGATTGACAATTCTCATGGTTTTAAAGGAAGAGAAGTTATCAGTGAAGAAAAGATGAACAGATTTGAATTTTTAAAATTTAAAACTTCTATGCAAATGAGGAGACAACAGACTGGGAAAATTTGCATTAAATTATGACACAAAAATGATTAATATGTTATGACTTTAGTATATCACTTACTCATTATATAAGAAAAGTACTGGGACTCTAATAGATAAAAGTAGAATTTGACAACTACCATTTATTGAATATTTTTTTATGCTAACATAGATTTATAAAATAAGATGGTACAGGTTGTTTTGTGTGTAAAATGTTTTGTAAACAGCTTTTTTTCACATGACCGCACAGACTATGTTACTAACCAGTCTCTAGAACATCAGATCAGATCAGATCAGATCAGTCACTCAGTCGTGTCCGACTCTTTGCGACCCCATGAACCGCAGCACGCCAGGCCTCCCTGTCCATCACCAGCTCCCGGACGTCACTCAGACTCGCATCCATCGAGTCAGTGATGCCATCCAGCCATCTCATCCTCTGTCGTCCCCTTCTCCTCCTGCCCTCAATCCCTCCCAGCATCAGAGTCTTCTCCAATGAGTCAACTCTTCGCATGAGGTGGCCAAAATACTGGAGTTTCAGCTTCAGTATCATTCTTTCTAAAGAAATTCCAGGATTGATCTCCTTCAGAATGAACTGGTTGGATCTTCTTGCAGTCCAAGGGACTCTCAAGAGTCTTCTCCAACACCACAGTTCAAAAGCATCAATTCTTTGGCGTTCAGCCTTCCTCACAGTCCAGCTCTCACATCCATACATGACCACAGGAAAGACCATAGCCTTGACTAGGCGAACCTTTGTTGGTAAAGTAATGTCTCTGCTTTTGAATATAGTTTTCAGTAGTTGCAAAGTATTTTATTGGTGAGGAAATACACTCTATTTTACTGAAAGTTTTCTTTCTTTATTCTTCTTTTTTTTTAATTAATGTTGCAAGAATTAGATATTCCAGTGATGGAATATCTTTATCTTTACTCCATGCAGAGCCAGTACTGCTTCCCAAGTCTTCTAGAGTATTCCGATCCACCAGCATCAGATCCCACATAACATTGTATCAGACCAAGGGGCTCACTTTATAGCAAAAGAGGTACAAGTGTAGACCCATGACCGTATACATACATCGTACTATCTAATCAGAGAGAGTGAAGGAATAGGCTGTTGGGGCATCAACTGGGAGGCATGGTGAGCACGGCAACAAACTTTCTTAGTCTAAGAACCAAAAGATAGAAGCAAGAATGACTCCTTTACCATCACCCTCAATGATCCACAAAGCACAAGAGAATTTGAAGCACAAAGAGAATTTATGCTTCCTGTCTCTGCAATGCTGGACTCTGCAGGGTTAGAGATCTTGAATATAAAAGAAGAAATGCTTCTACTACGGGACGTAAGAAATTCTCCCTGAACTATAAGCTATGGCTGCCACTCAGGGAGTTTGGTTTTTTGGTGCCAAATGACAAGCACACAAGAAGAGGAGTCACTGTCTTGGCAGGGGTGACAGACACTGATCAGTGGAGAAGGCTGGACGGCTATCACACATTTGGGGCAAAAAAGAAAGAACGTATGTGGCATGCAGGAGATCCATTTGGGTGACCCTTGGTACTCCCCCTCCCAATTTTGATATGGACAAATCCAGAAGTTCTGCATGAAAAGGGCATGGTTACAGGGAACATATCTCTCAGAGACGAGGGTCTGGGTCACCCACCAGGTCAACCACCTAGCCCAGCAGAAGTGCTATTTGTGCATGACTGGAGTCTAGAATGGATAACAGGGGGAAGGAGAGAAAATACATTTCAACTGTTGCCCCAAGGTGGTCTGCCATGTCAGGGGCTATAGTTTATCCCCGTAACCGTCCTATTGTAAGTTTCCTCTCGGAAAGAAGCCCCCTGGAATTCTGGAGGAGCTGCTCCCCAAACTTCTACAAAGCAGTAGATCTAGCACAGAAGGGTTGGATTATAATGGTTGCTATAATGCACTGCCCATGATCCCTATCAGAGCCGATGACCTTATTCACCCTATTGGGAGTGCAGCCAGCAGACAGGCCTCAGCTGTCAGTTATGCCCTGGAACTGCCTCTGCTGAGGAGAGTCACATGGTCCCTTCCCTACAGCTGCCCACCAAAGGGCAGTTCAATCCAACAACTAGTTGAATCAGAAAAAGACTATCCTAGCCCCTTATCCTAACCCAACCCAGCTCCAAAAGGCCTGCGGGCTTCAGAACTCTACGTGGGGTTGGCTGACAGCATTGTCGAAACACATAAACCCTGCTTCTTCGTCTCCCTGATGTGGGAGTTGACCCAAAGGGCACTCCTTAATAAACCTGCTGCAGACCAGTTTGTCAAGAAGCAACAGTTAGAACCACACATACAACAGCAGACTAGTTCAAAATTGGGAAAGGAGTGCATGAAGGCTGTATACTGTCACCTGCTTACTTAACTTGTATGCAGAGTACATTATGCGAAATGCTGAGCTGGATGAATCACAAGCTGGAATCAAGATTGCCGGGAGAAATATCAGATATGCAGATAACACCACCCTTATGGCAGAAAGCAAAGAGGAACTAAAGAACCTCTTGATGAAAGTGAAAGAGGAGAGTGAAAAAGCTGGCTTAAAACTCAACATTCAATAAAGGAAGATCATGGCATCCAGTCCCATCACTTCATGACAAATAGATGAGGAAACAAGGGAAACAGTGACAGATTTTATTTTCTTGGGCTCCAACATCACTGCAGATGGTGATTGCAGTCATGCAATTAAAAGACATTTGCTTCTTGGAAGCAAAGCTATGACAAACTTTGACAGAGTATTCCAAAAGCAGAGACATTACTTTGCCAACAAAGGTCTAGCTAGTCAAAGCTATGATTTTTCCAGTAGTCATGTATGGATGTGAGAATTGAACCATAAAGAAGGCTGAGCACTGAAGAACTGATGCTTTTGAACTGTGGTGTTGGAAAAGACTCTTGAGAGTCCCTTGGACTGCAAGATCAAATTAGTCAATCCTAAAGGAAATCCAGAGATCAAATTGCCAATATCCGCTGGGTCATCAAAAAAGCAAGAGAGTTCCAGAAAAACATCTATTTCTGCTTTATTGACTATGCCAAAGCCTTTGACTGTGTAGATCACAATAAACTGTGGAAAATTCTGAAAGAGATGGGAATACCAGACCACCTGATCTGCCTCTTGAGAAATCTGTATGCAGGTCAGGAAGCAACAGTTAGAACTGGACATGGAACAACAGACTGGTTCCAGATAGGAAAAGGAGTACGTCAAGGCTGTATATTGTCACCATGTTTATTTAACTTATATGCAGAGTACATCATGAGAAATGCTGGACTGGAAGAAACACAAGTTGGAATCAAGATTGCTGGGAGAAATATCAATAACCTCAGATATGCAGATGACACCACCCTTATGGCAGAAAGTGAAGAGGAACTAAAAAGCCTCTTGATGAAAGTGAAAGTGGAGAGTGAAAAGGTTGGCTTAAAGCTCAACATTCAGAAAACGAAGATCATGGCATCTGTTCCCATCACTTCATGGGAAATAGATGGGGAAACAGTGGAAACAGTGTCAGACTTTATTTTTCTGGGCTCCAAAATCACTGCAGATGGTGACTGCAGCCAGGAAATGAAAAGACGCTTACTCCTTGGAAGGAAAGTTATGACCAATCTAGATAGCATATTCAAAAGCAGAGACATTACTTTGCCAACAAAGGTTCGTCTAGTCAAGGCTATGGTCTTTCCTGTGGTCATATATGGATGTGAGAGCTGGACTGTGAAGAAGGCCAAGCGCGAAGAGTTGATGCTTTTGAACTGTGGTGTTGGAGAAGACTCTTGAGAGTCGCTTGGACTGCAAGGAGATCCAACCAGTCCATTCTGAAGGAGATCAGCCCTGGGATTTCTTTGGAAGGAATGATGCTGAAGCTGAAACTCCAGTATTTTGGCCACCTCATGCGAAGAGTTGACTCACTGGAGAAGACTCTGATGCTGGGAGGGATTGGGGGCAGGAGGAGAAGGGGACAACAGAGGATGAGATGGCTGGATGGCATCACTGACTCGATGGACGTGAATCTGAGTGACCTCGGGGAGTTGGTGATGGACAGAAAGGCCTGGCGTGCTGCGATTCATGGGGTCGCAAAGAGTCAGACACGACTGAGTGACTGATCTGAAGGGAAATCCATCCTGAATATTCATTGGAAGGACTGATGCTGAAGCTCCAATACTTTGGCCACCTGATGCAAAGAGCCAATTCATTGGATAAGACCCTGATGTTGGGAAAGATTGAAGGCAGGAGGAGAAGGAGATGACAGAGAATGAGATGGTTTGATGATCACCGGCTCAATAGACATGAATTTGAACAAGCTCCAGGATATAGTGAAGGACGGGGTAGCCTGGAGTGCTGCAGTCCATAGGGTCACAAAGAGTCAGACAGGACTTAGCAATTGAACAACAACAATAAGACCAATCTCCAGTTCCAAGGCTGCCTCCAGGGAACCCAACCTGTGACACTGATATCTGAGCAGACTTGAAAAGAAGAAAAATGAAGATCATTCCAGGCAAAAGTGTGACTAGTTCAAAAGCCCTGAAGACAGGACTATCTGTGGTAATGAAACAGAAAAAGACCAAAGTGGCTGTGGTGGAGGGCGTGAACGGGTGGGTAGTGAAAGATGAGATCAGAGTGATCATAAGAAACCAGATCATGGAGGACCTTGAGAGCCTTCAGTAGGATTTGACTTTTTACTCCAAGTGGGCACCACTGCAAGGACTTGATAAGAAAAGTGCCATACTCTAATTTAAAACGTGAAAGAATCATTCAAGCTGCTGTCTTGAGAAAAGAGTGGTGGGGGGACTTCACTGGTGGTTCAGTGGCTGGGACTCCGTGCTCCCAATGCAGGAGTCCCCAGTTCGATCCTTGGTCAAGGAACCAGATCCCACATGCCAACTAAAGATCCCACATGCTGCAATGAAGATGAAAGATCCTGCAAGCAGCAATGAAGATCCGATGCAGCCATATGAATAAATCAATAAGTAAATAACAAAATTTTTTAAAAAGTGGTGGAGAGTAAGGATGGTCACATGGCAACTAGTTAGGAGTCTATTTCAGTAACTCAGACCAGGCTAGTAGCAGACAGTGGTTTAAAAATTGATCTGATTTCAGGTATGTTCTGTAAGTAGAGTCAACAGATTTTCTAAGATAGGATGTAGGAGCGGACAAGGAAAGAAAAAAAAAATGTTAAGAATGACTCTAAAGTTTTTGTTCTGAACAACTTTAAGAGCAGAATGGAGGTAGGAATGCCAGGGAGAGGAGCAAACTGTGGAGTGAAAATAAAGATGTTAATTTTATTTTATATATTCATTTTGAGATGACTATTAGACACCCAAAGATGTTGTGTCATCAGTTGGAAAAATCAGCTGGTATGTCAGGGGAGAGATTAGGAAGGGAGAAATACTTTAGAATCGTCAGCATACAGATATTACTGAAATTGGATGAGACCATCAGGCAAGGTGAAGGGGTGTAAGTGGAGAAGACCAAGGACTGAGTCGCAGGTGCTCCATCCTTAACAGGGCAGGGAAAAGGGAAGATCCAGCCAAGGAGATGGAGGACTGACCAATGTGAAGCAGTAGGAAAATCAAGAGTGTACAGGGTCCTGGAAGCTAAGAGAAAAACGTATGTCCAAGGAGAGGCCGACTGTGTCAAATTATGCCCAAAGGGTAAGTATAATGACAGCTATGAATTATTCTTTGAATTTAGTCAATGTTGGTAACTTTGAAAACATCAGTTTCACTGAAGTGGCGGGGGCAAGAAATGGGTGGGAGTGAATTTCAAAGAGAGTGCAGATAGACTACTCCTTTAAGGAGTTTTGTTACCAAGAAAAGTTTAAAAATAGTGAGGAGTGGCACAGGAAATAGGAGAAGGTACTATTATTATTGTGCCCATTTTACAGACGATGAAACTGAGGTTTAAAGAAGTTGAGGAAATTACTTAGATTCATTCAGCTAGTAAGTTGTGATTTGAACACAGACCTGTGTGATAGAAGCTTACTTATTCTTAATAAAGCTGATCAATATTCTTATAGATAAGCATATAATCACATCTTTGATTATTTGCTTAAAATACATTTCTAGGGGTAGAAATCCTGGGTCAAAAGGTAGGTACCTGTGCATATCTTTGAATCTGCATTGCCAAAGCCCTGAAAAAAAATGTTATGGATGGTTACATTTTCATCAGCAGCCTATGAAGTCTGTTTCCCTGTATTACTGCCGATACTGTATCCTATCTTTTCTCTCTCCCTCAGTGGTAGAGGTAAGAATAATAATATCTTATTTTCCATATGTATGATTACCACTTAGAATTGACCATGTTCTACAAGTCTGTTTCCCAGCATCTCCTTGGCTTCTGCTGAGGTTTATTATTCTCAGAACTGATCACTCTCATCTGACTACTCTCATCATGAATACTCATCCTTTGTGGCAACATGTCCAGTTTAGAATGTAAACTGCACAGAGAAAATAGAATTAAAAGTTAATAATAGCTTAGAAATTAACTCTTGGGTGGTTTTGTTTTTGTTTTTTATCTGAGAGACTCTGGAAGAGCTAATATATTAGGAAAAGTTGGAGGGCAAGGTGGGACTGTGTGCTAACAGGATCCTATGCTCCTAAGTCGCTTCGTTTGTGTCCAACTCTGTGTGACCCCATAGACAGCAGCCCACCAGGCTCCTCTGTCCCTGGGATTCTGCAGGCAAGAATACTAGAGTGGGTTGCCATTTCCTTCTCCAATGCATGCATGCTAAGTCGCTTCAGTCGTGTCCGACTCTGTGCGACCCCATAGACGGCAGCCCACCAGGCTCCACTGTCCATAGGATTCTCTAGGCAAGAATACTGGAGTGGGTTGCCATTTCCTTCTCCCAACAGGACCCTATAGATGACCCTTTATGTCATATGTGACTATTACATGAGAGTACCCAGTGCCAAAGAATATCCCAGAGGGTACCAAAGAATCCCCCAGAGGGTGCATGGGCAGAAGAAGGGAGATCCCCTTGTAAAATATACTTTGTAGCCCATAATTTCCCAGTCAGCCACTTTATTTTCAATAGAGTTTTTTTCCAAAAGCTTTTCTGTTCTTCGTTTGCTCTTCAATCTGGAAAGACAGCTGATAAACTGGCTGTTGCACGTTTGAGAGAAGTATAGATATTTAGTCATGCCAGCAATACTAGTTGTAGAAAGATTAGGAAATAAAGACAAGCAGAAAGAAAAATAATTAAACCAATAGAAATTCCTCCCACCATTCTCTCAGATAATTATTATTTATATTTTCCTGATTTTTGTTTCCAGATAGTTTTATTAAAATTTTACATAGTATATTTATATAAGCTGTTATTTTCAATGAATGAAATTTGAACATCTTTGTAGCTTTCTAGTTGTCAATAAATCTTGACATATTGTCATCTTTAATGAGTTAATTTTTATAAAATTCTGTTAAGTGGATAATTGTGATCAATTTACTTAATCTCTTATTTGGGGGCTTTTAGGTTATTTCTTAATTTTTTTAATATTATAACAAGCAAGATCCATAATTTTATACATGCATATTTGTACACTCATCCACTATTACTTTAGTGTAAAGTCAAAGAAGGGTTACCAGGTCAAAAAGCATGCACATTTTTAGGATTTTCGAGATGTATTTCTAATTGTTCAAACATTTCCCAAACCAGTTTATCTTCACAACAGAGTTCTAGCTCATAAATGAACATTGGTTTTCATTCTACAATGTTGCTGCTGAAATAATCAGAAGGAAGTCACAAGTTTTCTTTGGAAAGATATTTCCCCAGGCAAGGATGTTACTTAAGAAAGATAAAGTGAAAACAAGAGATAAAGGAAGAGGGCATACATTAACATCTAGAAAGTGGAGAAGCAGGTCTGTCCTCAAGGGGGAACTGAGTTCCAGAAGCTTCCATCCGGCCTTGACTCTGGTTAACGGTAGCAGCAGTCCCAGGGCTCTTGTTTGCACCTGTCTACATTTGCGCCTGTCTCCTTCCAACACTTTTGTTAACACTTATCCAATGCCAACTCCTTGTGCAGGTGGTTCTCATTGGCTTGTTGCTTTGGGAAGGAGATAATACCTTCTAAGTTCCCTTCCAGCACACAAAATTCCTTCTGACTGACAGAAGACGTGATGACATCGGAAGAAGATGCCACATATCACACATCAAAGATGGATGTGTGTGGACATGTGGCTGGCACAGACACTAAGAGAACTTGGTGTCCTCTTAGGAAGACCTGAATCATAAACAACAGAAGAATCCTCTGCAAGAATACCAATCACCACCCTCGCTCCACACCCTGGTCTGTTAACCCAACAGGCACCAAACCAAGCTCATTAGTATTTCCCACATTTGTCTTCACCTACTGGCATTGGCACCACGTAGAAGCCTGTGCAGGAAACCTCATCTGTCACTCATGACTGCTCCCTCACCTTGACCTCCAGCATCTAAGCTGTCAATTGTTTGCAGTCATTCCATCCTCAGAGCATCTTTTTCCCTCCTGTCCATCCTCATGCTGCTGCTAAGTCGCTTCAGTCATGTCCAACTCTGCACGACCCCATAGACGGCAGCCCACCAGGCTCACCCATCCCTGGGATTCTCCAGGCAAGAACACTGGAGTGGGTTGCCATTTCCTTCTCCAATGCATGAAAGTGAAAAGTGAAAGTGCAGCCCCTCAGTCGTTTCCAACTCTTTGCGACCCCATGGACTGCAGCCTACCAGGCTCTTCTGTCCATGGGATCTTCCAGGCAAGAGTACTGGAGTGGGGTGCCATTGCCTTCTCCACTCCATCCTCATAGCCCTAGGTAAAACTGCCATGCCTCTTGTCTGTGAGAAGGTGGCAGTGTCCTGAATGGTCTCTCCATCAAAGTTCAAAAAGCTTGTCATGGCTCCACACAGGCTGCAGAGTAACATTCCCACTTCTGACGGCCCTTCCAAAATCTGACCCATTCCTTGCTTTTCAGCGTCGCCCCTGCCCCTTTCCTTCCTGAGTCACACATGTCTGGACCCCCACCCCCACCCCAGTAGCCTCCTCCTCGTGCTTTTGTTTCAGTGCTTTTCCCTCACTGTCCTCACTCTCTTGCTCAGTCTGCTGAAGTCCTTCTCATCCTTAAAGATCCGATGCAAACATTAATTCTTTGTAGCTTTCTCCAGGCAGAATTAATTATCCTCTCTTGGTGTTCCCATAGTGTTCTGTCTGTACTGCTGGGGAAACATTCATCATGATATTAGCTGCCTCTTAATGGACTAGAAGTTCACTGAGGACATGGAGTATGTCTCATTCATCTTTGAGTTCCCAGGACCTAGCCTAATGCCAGGAATATCGTAGGTGCTTAGTAAATCTTGGTTGAGTTGGATGCAGTCAGAAATAGACTCAGGTCACCTGACTCTTATCCAGGGCCTTTTATACTATTCCAAAGCAAAGGTTTGCATGACTAGAATGGGCTAATATCTCAACTCTCCAGCAGCCATTTCTATCAATATTACCTGTTAAAATTCCACTGTAAATGAATTATTTTGTATATAATATTAGCTCTAGTTAAATTACAATTATCCCTGAGAGAGATGCATTTTTACCAAAATTAACTCTACTAAATTTTTCACACTGGAAGAGAGCTTAGAAGTTATTAGCTTTTCTTTCCCAACAACTAGCCTACAAGATGGGGAAGGCAATGGCACCCCACCCCAGTACTTTTGCCTGGAAAATCCCATGGACGGAGGATCCTGGTAGGCTCCAGTCCATGGGGTCGCTAAGAGTCGGACACGACTGAGCGACTTCACTTTCATTTTTCTCTTTCATGCATTGGAGAAGGAAATGGCAACCCACTCCAGTGTTCTTGCCTGGAGAATCCCAGGGATCGGGGAGCCTGGTGAGCTTCCGTCTATGGGGTCGCACAGAGTCGGACACGACTGAAGCGACTTAGCAGCAGCAGCAGCAGCCTACAAGAGAAACCTGCAGGTTTGGGCATCAGATAAGTGCTGACAGAAACAGTAGAAGACATACTGAAAGCGGGGGTGAAGGGGTTGGTAAAAGCCAGTCCTGCGTGAGGTACTATGAAGGGCGTCACAGGGCCGTAAGAGAACACGTATGTTGTGGAGGAGATGTCCACAGGGGAAAAGAATTGTGTGGTGGGAGGGGGGAGGCAGCAAAGAAAAATTCCTCCAACTTCTCAGTTTGGTCAAAGGGCTTCCCTGTATATAGTACTGATCCCTAATTCTGACATCCAAACATCTCTGGTAAACCTTTTTTTTGCTAGAGTGCCAGAAAATTCTTGGGTAATTTTCCAATTTTAATTCACCTTCATCTTAAAAATAAATACGTGCCTCGTGGCATTTTTAAGAGGGGTGGGTGTTTGACGAGATGAAATGAGTGACAGTAGGGTGTCACAACTCCAGAGAGGTTTCGCATCGCTGGTGTAGTTTCCCAGTGAGTAGGAGTTTGATGAACTGCAAAAATGAAATGGCTTCCAAATCACTCTGCCCTACTATGCTAGTTTGCAAACACATAACCTTCCTACACTGCTTGAGAAGCTTCAGCCCGGGGGTGAATGAACCTTGCAACGTTAGCACTTGGCAATCACCTGGCACTTTGAAAAAGGCCGTGAAAGGAAACATTACCAGTGAATTGATAGCTGCATGACCCCAAGGGAGGGAAAGCCCAGCCAAGGTGCTCTGGACAGGCATCCAGGTCAGAGCACAAAGCCTTCCTGGGAATTCTCAGGACTGCAGCAGGCTGGAGCCCTGGCCTCACATTTCACTCCAAAGGAGGCCATCACCTAAATGGGTTGAGATGCTCCTTTCTGCTTCTCCGTATTCAGAGGTTCAAATACCCAGGAAAAGAGAGAAAAGGACAAATTAGTCGAATTAGCATCTGTTTACTCTTGGTCTTCACTCTGAAGCAGCATTGGGTGGTATCTGTCAGGACCGGAGGAGTCTAGAAGCTGCTTCCTATGTTGGAAGGCATTCATGACTTAATTTCACATTTAATTTCACATTTTTTTTTTAAGCTCTGGATTATGTAGGACTCCTCTATGTGATTGTTGTTGCTGCTGCTGCTGCTAAGTCACTTCAGTTGTGTTCAACTCTGTGCGACCCCATAGACAGCAGCTTACCAGGCTCCCCCGTCCCTGGGGTTCTCCAGGCAAGAACAGTGGAGTGGGTTGCCATTTCTTTCTCCAACGCATGAAAGTGAAAAGTGAAAGTGAAGTCGCTCAGTCGTGTCTGACTCTTAGCAACCCCATGGACTGTGGCCCACCAGGCTCCTCTGTCCATGGGATTCTCCAGTCAAGAGTACTGGAGTGGGGTGCCATTGCCTTCTCCAATGTGATTGTTACCTCGGATTAATATTTCAAATTGTGATCTTACTATGCCTTGGAGATGGCTCAGATGCTAAAGAATCTGCCCACAATGCAGGAGACCTGGGTTTGATCCCTGGATCGGGAAGATCCCCTGGAGGAGGGAATGACAACCCACTCCAATATTCTTGTCTGGATAATTCCATGGACAGAGGCTACAGTCCATGGGGTCACAAAGAGGCAGACACGTCTGAGCAACTAAAATAATAAACATGCCTCAAAAAAGAGAGTTTGAGGAGCTTGTTAGGCCAGGATCCATGTCTTTTAGAGGGAGGTGTAAAGACTCCTTCACAGGTGCCCTGCTGTGGCCCAGATGATTTTGTCACCTTTCCTCACACTCAGGGACTGAGTGTCTCTCCCTCTTTGCTTTTTCCTTTTTCAAAACTCTTCACAGCTACTAAGGAATAGGGTGAAGATAATGTACATCGGGCTCTGCCAACATTTAAAAAGTCTTATTTATTTATTTTCTGTTTTGGCCATGTCACATGGCGTGCAGCATCTTAGTTCCCTGACCACGGATTGAACCTGTGTCTCCTACAGTGGAAGCACAGAGGCTTAGCCAGTGGACCAGCAGAGAAGTCCCACTATCAGCATTTAAAAATACTGATTTATTTGGCTGTGCTTGGTCTTAACTGCAATGCTTGAAATCTGCTATCTTCACTGTGGCGCACAGGAACTTTAGTTGCAGCATGCGAACTCTTAGCTGTGGCATGTGTGAATCTAGGTCCCTGACCAGGGATCAGACCTGGGCCCTCTCCATTGGGAGTGCAGAGTCTTAGCCACTGGACCAACCCAGGAAGTCCCCTGCTGTCAACATTTTTGAAGGAAAGGAACTCTTTCAGATGAAATCTTTACCCACCCCCAGTATAGAAAACAAAAGGGTAGAGGTCCTCTGGCTAACCTGGGAAGCGGGCCTGGTTGACCTCACCCTCTCTGCCCCTGGGAAGCCAACCTGTCCCAAGTCTCAGAATCCTGCCATCACCCAAATCACAATTTCTCAATCTCCAAGGGAAATGTTGTCATCTGGCACTTCCATGGCTGCTTTAAAACGTTACAAAAGAGCTGGTGGTGTCCCCCTGGGAGGGGCAGTCACCTGCGTCTGGACATGTTAGCCAGCAGGTGTGGTGGGAGGAAGGGACCGCTGCCCGCTCTGCTGGGGGGCTCTCGACCTCCCCTCCTGCTCTCTGTCCACACCACGCAGGGCACCTAGTGGAGAATAGGCATTAGAAGAAGCAAAGGGTGCCAGAGACCAGAAAGGGCATGACACACGCTGACTTAGATCAGTCCTCAGGTAGCTTTCCCCTCCCAGCTGACTCAGGACGCCTCCCACCATGCTGCCTGCTTGCTGAGGCCTGTCTTGACAACTTGCATGGGACGGTTGTGACTAGTCAGTTTTCCCCCAGGAGTCAGTGAACACGCAGCCGAGGCAGACCTGCCACTGCTCGGAGTCCTCCCAGAAGCTCCAGCTCAGGCAGTCTCGTTGTCTGAACACCCCTAGTGAGTGGGGCCACACCAGCAGCTTCCAGGATGATTCAGCTTAGTAATCCACAACAGCTGTTACTCCAGGGTTTTCTGGAGAAGCAAAAGGAAGGGCTTCTGCCTCAATGGGCAGAGGGAGCTACTTCAGTGTTGGAATCCAAACGAAACGCGACGTGCTCTCCAGAATCTGTAAACTCTGTTCCCCAGGACCAGGAAGGCATGAAGTCAGGCCTGAGCTTTGGGACTGGTTTCAAGTGCCCACAGGCTTAGGCAAAGAAGGAAAAGCCATTGGCCCCCTACTCCTGATTCCCTCACCCATCAGGCCGAGTAGGTTCACCACGTTTTCAGCACAGTTTCAGACAAGCTCATGAAGCCTCCTGTCCCCTGAAAACCGACCTGACCAGGAGGACGTGTGCCAGGAATGATTCTGCTTGTGGTACCAGCGACAGATCGTGACACTACCTGCCTTGATCGAAGACCTGAGACTCTTGGGTGAGCCTCGTCCCTGAGAGGTACACGTCCCCGGAGCCAGAGCCCAACACTCAGCTCACACTAATTCTGTCCTGAGAGGCAGCTTAAGGAAGAACAGTGGAGATTCCAGAATCAGGAGCCTGATTGTCTGAGCTCAAGGCCCAACCTCTGTAAAGACGATAATGATCATACCTGCTTCTAGAATCATAGCCAAGAATGAGCTAATATATGTAATGAGACAGGGCTCAGTTCACAGTAGGTGCAGCAGAAGAGCGAACTGCCTTTATCTCAACACCCAGATTTGCCTCAACCTCCTCCTTGGCCCACTGAGGCCACACTCCATCCATGGTTTCTTGCAGGTGCTGAAAACATGGGGCTGCATCTGGCTCTCTTAACCCTATCCCAGCTCCACCACATCTCTAGGGCTCTATAGTGTGACATTTGTCTTGGAAGAGATCCCACCTCCCTGCTCCAGGACTTGCTGGCAGTCAGATCCACTTGTGATCTGGTTGGATGAGTCATTTTTCACCTATTGTCCTAAGCTGTGAATGAAAACAGCCCCATATCCTAGAATTCCACGTGTGCACTTTTCCTGGGATTATGAGTGGCTGTTGTGAGCGGTGAATGCACCGACCGCAGAGGCCCCACCAGGCACTCACCCGGTGGATGGCCAGAGCTTGCTGAGTTAAGTAAGCAACATGCTGGAAATCTGGGAGTCATCAACTGAACTTTCGCTACTCCGTCTCATGCTCTGCAGCTTGTCACTTCTATATTCTGCCTTCGTCAATAGGGATAAGCTATCTCTGAGATTGTTTTAAGAGACACTAAGGAAAATGATTACCAAGTGCCTCTCTAACCAGAAAGTACAGGGAGCACACATGCTTTATGCAAGGGCATTCAGTCTTTTTCTCCTCCCTTTTCAACCTGAACCACAGAATCAATCATGTTTTTCCAAGTGCAGTGTCACCAAGACAAGATGTGAATCCATTCTCTGGGTGCTGGGGAGGGGGCGCTGCCCTTTGGAGCCTGGTGTCTGGGGCTGGGGCTGGCTTTCCAAGGTTAACTGCCCATCCCTTCCTGGGATTCCAGCCCAGATACCAGGATTGCATATTTCTCTAGCTTCAGAGGAAGCTTTCTTCAGGGGTTGAGTCTCTACAATGGCTTTGGTCATCTATTTCCATTCTGCATCCTCAGATGTAAACTTAACTATCTTCTGTTGAGAACCTATTGCACTCAGGCACTATTCTAAATGCACTCACCAACATTATCTTGCTTACTCCTCAGAGCTGCTTGGTGAGGTAGGTGTGGTGTTACCACTCCTATTTCACCTAAGGAAGTAGACATGTTGGAGGTAGTTACACAAGTCAGCAAAGTAGCACAGAAAGCAAGGGGCAGGGACAGGCTTCCACCCCAGCACACGTTATGACTTCCCATGTTTCCTTTATCAGTTGTCCTGCATTCAGATGGTTCCAATGTAAGAGAAAATTAAGCTGTAGTTGGAGAGCATGCTAATTAGAGAGCGCAAGGTAGCGGGGCCTTCTGCCCAGGTTCTGGTGAGGGTGTGCTAAGTGTGGCCTCTGGGAACCATCTGCCTTGGGGGATGAGGGTAGAGGGAAATTTTCCCTCCTCCTCCTTCTTGTCCTGGAGGCCAGTGCACAGACCTGCAGGTAGTCAGAGCACTTTCTACAAGCTTCAGATCTGAAATACAAAGCATCCACGCTGTCAACCCCATAGCAGGGCCCCCAGTGGCCTGTGTTTCAATGTTGTTGGCAATCCCCATTTCAGCTGAGTCATGCAGGCTTGTGAGATCTGCCCACTTGCTAGAGAGCCTCTTTGCAGCTTGTTTATGGTGACCCCTTCATGGAGTCCCATCTCATAGCAAAGGCAAGTGATGGGTCCAAACGAAAACTAGAGCACAGGAGATGACCCTTTCCATGCTTCTCTTAGTTCTCTACAAAGAGATGAAAAGGTTGATTACTAGCCTCTCTAAAGGGAACTGAGATATAGAGCAAAGTGGAGCTGCCTATAGATCTATTGATATTTTAACTTATATTAAAGGTGGAGGGGGGATGTTCTGACAGTTTTGCCTGGAGACTGGGGCAGAGGCTTCAGGTTCCTGCATACTATCTGTTCTCCTCTTCCCCCTTAATTATAAAACTCCAAGCTTATTTGTGGCAGCAATGTGCCCAGCTACAGTCCACATTTCCAAACTTTCCTGACCAATTAGATAAAAGAGGATGTTATGTGTACAATTTCCAGAAAGTCTGCCTAGACTCAGATGGGCCAGAAGTCCTTTTGTTGCCCATTGGCTTTCTCCTTCTGTCCTGCTGCCCGGATGCAGATGTGATGGCTGACACGCCACAGTCCTCTTGGACCATGAGTAGACCTTGGACCATGAGGTGACCTTGGAAAGTGCTAAGGATGGTGCTGGTGAAAGAGTATCTTGGGGTTCCTGGTAACATTGGGACTGGTAACTGCCCAGGACTGAATTCCTCTGGACTTCTTTCCCAGGAGAAAATGAATACTAGTTTTCTGTTGCATAAAGTCTAACTTAATTCTAACTGATGGATCTTATTTAATAGAATTTCTAGCTAGTCAAGGGCCCTGAGCCCCATCTGCTCTATCTACCTCCTAAACACACATACCTAAGTCTACCTTATACCATGATGAATCACAGTGGCTTAATGTGCTTCAGTCGCTTAGCTTCAGTCATGCTGACTCTGCTACCTGAAGGGAAGTAGTCCACCAGGCTCCTCGGTCCATGAGATTATCCAGGCAAGAATACTGGAGTGGGTTGCCCCTTCCTTCTCCAGGGAATCTTCCCAACTCAGGAATCGAACCTATATGGCCCGCATCGCAGGCAGATTCTTTACCACTGAGTCACCTGAGAAGACTGATAAATCACAGAGTATGTGGCTATCCATTAGAGCTTAGGTAAGGAGACTTTGGGGCTTGAATTCAATCCTTTACTGTATAAATTTGTATTAAATGTCTACCATGCACCAGGTACTGAGCTAAAATACATGGTCTCTGTTGTTTAGTCACTAAGTTGTGTCCAACTCTTTGCAACCCCATGGACTATAGCCCGCAGGCTCATCTGTCCATGGAATTTTCCAGCCAAGAATACTGGAGTGGGTTGTCATTTACCCACTTCAGGGATCTTCCTGATCCAGAGATCGAATCCACATAGTCAGCATTGAGGCAGATTCTTTACGGCTGAGCCACCAGGGAAGCGACATGGAATTTAAACAGGCAATTTAAATAATGTACTTTGAGGAAGCCCTATAACAGAGAGGAGATCCCTCATCTAACCTTGGGGAAGGCTTCCCAGGGAGAACTGGGGCCTTGTAGGGCTAGTGGAAACGAGTTAGGAGTAAAGATAGTCAAATAAGAAGCTTTCTGTAGCGGATATGCAATCCATTTTAATGGACTACATTTGTCTTTCCAAACAGGCCGTGACCCAGCAGCCTATTCTTGCTAAGCTTGCAACGATCTTGTGATGATCAATACTGACAGCCACTCCATTACTGGACCGACAGTTTAAAAGGTAGTTTGTCATTTTCCTCCTTTTTCTTTAGCCACAGTCTTTTCTCCCTTCTAGGTCCTAGGGGGAAAATGCATGTGGATCAGAAATCTGATCCTTTACTGAGAGTAGATTTGGGTGAAGGTCAGATTCTGGTTGTATCCAGATCAACTTGCACATTCACCCTTGACCTTAGAAGAGTGTGGTGCCAGGCAGGAGAGCTTCCCGAGTGATCCACGGTCTCTGGGGATCAGTTTGATTATCACTCCCAGACCTGGTCTTCTCGGGCCAGTTCTAAGTCTGCTGCTTCTGCCTTTAACAGAAGTTCAAAGTTTTTGTTTATATTGAAGGTGAGACTGAATTGATCTTAAGTAGGAGAAATAACTCAAGCCAGTTTAAGCACAGAAGAGTAAGTCATTGAATGAGTGAGGTTTTCTTTTTACAGCCCCTGCAGGAGATCAGCTGGGTCTTAGGAAAACCCTTAACACTGGGGCCTAGAAGGTATTGGGATATCTATCTGTCCATGTCACCTCTCTATGGAAATGTTAGTCGCTCAGTTGTTTCCTACTCTTTTCGACCCCATGGATGATAGCCCGCCTGGCTCCTCTGTCTATGGGATTTCCCAGGCAAGAATACTGGAGTGGGTTGCCATTCCCTTCTCCAGGGGATCTTCCCTACCCAGGGATTGAACCCAGGTCTCCTGCATTGCAGGCAGAATCTTTACCATCTGAGCCACCCACCTCTCTATGACTATGTCCATTTCTGTCTTCTTACTCTATAATAGACTTTTTATGCTCTCCAGTTTATATGTTAAAAAAAAAAAAAAGTACACTCCAGTATTCTTGCCTGGAAAATTCCATAGACAGAGGAGCCTGGGGTCGCAAAGAGTCGGACACGACTCAGCAACTGACTGCACACACACACACACACACACACACACGATTGATTATTCGTCTTGCTTGACTTTTTCTTTGGTTCTGCATTTTCTCACTTCTCTGATTAAATATATTCTTTGGGACTTGAGGAAGGCCTAGGAGACTACATTTTTTTTTTCCTACAAACAAGAAGCAGACAGAGGAGATGGCAGGTAGATCTCTCTCTGCTTTCTGCCATGTGAAGATATAAGGAGAAGACAGCCATTCACAAACCAGGAAGAGAGCCCTCACCACACACTGGATCTGCTGAAGACCTGATCTTGGACTTTTCAGCATCCAGAATTGTAAGAAATAAACATTGTTTAAAAAGAAGAAAAAAAAATTAAAGCAATATGAAATACCACAAGGCCTCGCCTTAGCTCCTGGTATTTCACAGGTTCAAGAGATCAGCCTAGATTGACTCTTTTAGTCTCAATTCTAAACCCTGTGGCAGCGACACTAATTAGCCCAGCACAGCTTAGAAGCCCGTCCTAGGATGAGAACCAGGGAAGGGGGCCACAGACAGAGCTGCAGGGCCCCTGTCTGGAGCACAGGCAGTGTTGGTGAGGAAGGTCAGCACACAGCCCAGCAGATATCAATTCCAATCTCTGCAGGGCAGCCTAGGGGTCCCAGAACCTACTTTTCTTCTGTAAGTCCTCTCTGATCCATGCAGTCAGGACCTGATCTCTCAGGCAAATGTCTGTACCCTGGTTAGAATATGAGCTCTATAAGGACAGAGGTTTTAATCTGTCCTGTTCACTTTATCCCAGAAGTTAGAATAATGCTTGGCACCTTGGGAGGCACTCAAGCACATGGGACATCAAATAATAAAATTAACATCTCCATTCCTGGAAGGGGAAGGGGGACAGGATGACAGCCAAGGAGTGGCATGCGCAGGAGAGAGGATTAGAATAGAATCTCTGAAAGTGGCCCTGATGCATATTTGGAGGCACTGACCTACCCAGTTTCTGGGCTCTGGATATGGTTATGAAGCAGCACAAAAGTCCTGATCTCTGAGAAGGTAAACACCATTTGCAAGACGCCAAACCTGTGTTCTCAGCATTGACAGGTCTAGGTTTACTATTTCTTTGGTCCTGTGATTCCTGGCTACCTTTAAGCTTCTCTGAGGCTTAAAATAAATAGTTTATTAGTAAATAGACCACCAGGTTATTGAGATCAAACTATTTAACATATTAAATACCGCGTTGTATGTACTACATGCAAGCCATTCTATAAATATTTATTGACTCTTACAAAACATGGTGTTGGGTTTTGTGTTGTTTCGTCGTGGGTAAATTGGGAATAGGGTAGAACTGTAGCTATGTAATTTACTATAGGCCTTGGGTTCTTAGAGGAGACGGAATTGACTGGTATAATTAGCACTTCTCACACAAGAATGGCCCTGCCTTCACCTGATTCCTTTTGTGGAAATGCTGTTCTTTCTGAATGAAGGCAAAGCTTTGGTCCATCAGCAGGAGCCCTAAACACGGCATGGGCCATTTGAGGGGGATGATGGCATTTGTCTTGCCCCGCAGATTCCTTCCTACCCACAGTGTGGGCAGAGGGCAGATAGAAGCTAATGGCTCCTATGGAGCAAGTTCCTGGCCTCATTCACTCTGTCTCCTCCCCACCTGGCTTCTGGTCCCAGGCTTCTCAAGCATAATTCAGCCTCTCTGAATTTTCCTCTGCGACCCTGATCCAGCCACCTCCATCCCTCAGATTCCCTTCAGGCCTGCCTTCCCGCCTCCCCTCCTTCCACAGCCTTGCTGCCTCTTCTGCTTTGGTTTTGATGCCCTGCTCCCAGCTCTCCCAGGGCTCACCACCCCCACCCCACCCCCTCATCCTACACTGACCTGAGAAACATGTGTCCCAGGCCCTGCTCCCCCAGAGACTCCCCCCGACCTGCCTCCCTCCGTCCCTCAGTTTGGCCTCACAGGGCAGCCAGTTTGTGTTTGAGAATCATCCCTCTCCTCCGGATGTTCCATATCCACCTCCAGCCTTTAGGGACACAGTGACACTCTGAACCCAATGGAGAATACCAGAGAAATTTTTAACAGAGGAAAAAAAAAGAACAGATCATTTCAAAAGGACATTAAGCTCTATTCAGGGACACAATCTCCAATCAACAAAATGAAAGGCAAGCGGTGGCCCCACGGGGACCGACTGAAAGGCAGCCGGTTGGTGAGAGTGTTCTGGATTCAGCTTCTCACACACGGGGCCTCCCTCACTCCCCCCAGCGACAGCCCCCTCCCCAGCAACCAGCCCCGCCCGCCCTGGGCAAGGATCAGGCCCGGACTCCACAGGGCCTGGGGCCTCCCTGCCAGTGGGGCTTCCTCCCTGACAGGACTCACAAAGGCTCCCTCACCAGGGGTAACAGCAGGACCGCACTTGGCTGACAGAATCCTTTGGCAGAAAAATGCTGTCTGAGTCAGCCCTCAGAAATAATTAACCCTCGGGATGTTTCCTGGAGCACCGAAGTGGGTTGAATGTTGAAGATGCAGGGAGTGATGAAGCATTTGTCTTCTGAAGGTGAGGGAGGGAATGCTTGGGCAGTCAGAGCCCTCCCA
This sequence comes from Tragelaphus eurycerus, assembly GCA_935064755.1. Taxonomy (NCBI): domain Eukaryota; kingdom Metazoa; phylum Chordata; class Mammalia; order Artiodactyla; family Bovidae; genus Tragelaphus; species Tragelaphus eurycerus. The sequence goes on from CAKXYN010000003.1 coordinate 23,124,090, forward strand.
GTTAGCTAGAACCTGCTCTCAGGGCCTCAAGACTGCTCTGAGAAGCAGGCAGAAGGCCCTTCTCTCCTTAAGAGACTCTTCCTGGACGCCTGTTTCCATTTAGGGGCTTTTCATAACACGTGAGTCAGGCAGTAAACAAATAAGAAGAGCCGCTCTTTGTTGCTAAGTATGGTACCAAGTGCTCAGAGAAGATACAAGTGATATCTGTATCTTGACCAAGCCTTGGGGAATTCACCACCTGGGTAGAGAAGTGAGACAGGAGCAAAAGAATGAATTTGATAGTCTGTTGGTCATGCATTCATACGTTCAGTGTAGAAGGAGAAAAGGCATTTTCTTGAGCCTAAGCAGATTACTTTACACATGTAGACCAGGAGCCCAAAGACTTGCTAAGATAATAATGTTGCCCATGATTTATATTGGTTCTACCTTCTAAGGAGACTTCAGAGCTCCCTGCCAATGTCTCAGTGAGACTTGGTCAGATTCTCCTCTTTCATTTCCCTCCTTAACAAGGGCAAAATTTCTCATCCTCATTTAACAACCAGGAAAGTTAAGACACAGGCCACTGGTTGGCCTGCCTTGCAACCAGCCCCAGGTCTACACAGACTCAAAGGTGCGGACACTGGCACCTCCATCATCACGCACACTGGCACCTCCATCATCACGCACACAATAAATTCATTAAGTTTTCAATTTTTAAGTGCACTTTGAAAAGAGGCATAATCCAAGGAGAATTAGAGAATGACAGATGTCATGCTGGGGCTTACCATCAACACAGATAACACTGGTGTACTGTACTATGATGCCATGGGAGATAGCTCTGGTGTCAACTAACATTTTTATAAAGAGTCAAATAGCAAATATTTTAGGCTTTGTTGGCCAAATACTAGCTCTATTGCATATTCTTTTTTCAACACACTAAAAATGTGTTAAAAAATACACATAACATAAAATTCACCATCTTTCCCAAGGGGGAAAGATACTCTCTTCAAAAAATAATGCTGGGAAAATTGGATATCCCTCTGCAAAAGAATGAAGTTGTATCCTTACAACTTGTATCCACCGATACAAAAATGAACTCAAAATGGATTAAAAACCTAAACATAAGACTCAAAACTATAAAATCCTTAGAAAAAAACATAAGGGAAGGTTTCTTGACATTGGACTTGCAATGATTTCTTGGTTATAATACCAAAAGTAGAGGCAATAGAAGCAACGGTACACAAATGGAATGACATCAAACCTAAAAACTTTTAAATATCAAAGGACACATCAACAGATTAAAAAGGCAACCTATGAAGTGGGAGAAAATATTTGCAAGTCACGTTCCCGATAAAGAGTTAGTATCCAGGATATATAAAGAACTGCTAGAATTCAACAACAAAAAACCCAATTAAAAATAGGCAAAGGACTTGAATAGACATTTCTCCAAAGATGATATATAAGTGGCCAACAAACATATGAAAAAAATACTTGACTTCACCAATTAGCAAAGAAATGGAAATAAAAACCACAATGAGATACCACCTCACTCATTAGAATATTGTTGCTGTTTAGTAGCTAAGTCATGTCCGATTCTTTTGCGACCTCATGGACTGTAGCCTGCCCTGTTCTTCTGTTCTTCTGTCCATGGGATTTCCCAGGCAAGAATACTGGAGTAGGCTGCCATTTCCTCCTCCTGGGGATTTCCCTGACCCAGGGATCAAAGCCACATCTCCTGCACTGCAGGTGGAATCTTTGCCCTTGAGCCACCAGGAAGCCACTCATTAGAAAAATTACTATTCAAAAAAACCTGCAGGGGCGTCCCTGGTGGCTCAGTGGTAAAGAATCCACCTGCAGGAGAAGACATGGGTCAGATCCCCGATCTGGGAAGATCCCACATGCCACGGAGCCACTAAGCCCATTTGCTACAACTATTGAGCCTGTGTGAAATTAAGTCATGAATTGCCTTCAAACATAGGAGGCAGCTTCTAGGTTCTTCTGGTCCAGAAACATACCACTCAATGTTTCTTTGGAGTCAAGCCCAAGAGTAAACAGATGCTAATAAGGCTGATTTGTCCTATTGCTGTTTTTTAAAAAGAAGTTTAAAAGCTTAAAATAGACCCAGAAATCTCATTTTTTGATATGAAAGTGTTAATCGCTCAGCTGTGTCCGACTCTTTGCAACCCCATGGACTATAGCCCACCAGGCTCCTTTGTCCAAAAAAATTGAAGCAGGATCTCAAAGGGACATTTGCATACCCATGTTGATAGCAGCACTATTCACAATAGCCAAGAGATGGAAGCTTAAAATGGTTAAGATAGTAAATTGTATATTATGTCTTTTTACCACAATTTAAAAAATGGTAATTTAAAGGACCTGCCAGAAAAAAATTTTTAACTAGTTTGACCCATTTAAGTGTACAATTTAGTGTGCATGTGTAACAACCCTATAAGAATGTAAAAAGCCGTCATCCCCAATGTGCAAGCTTTAGGTATAAAACAGGCTGTAACTAAATTTGACCCATAGGACATAGTTTGCTGACCCTCCATGCAGGATCGAAACACTTAAGACCCAGATTTGGTAAAATATAAAGGCTTTAAAGCAGGACAAAGGAAAATCATCATATACATGAGACAAAAGTGTGGTTGTTAAGATTGGTGCCTTAGTCAGACTTATAGCCACATCCTGGGTATATAATGTGGATCAGATGGGAAAGAATCTGCCTCGGAGGCAGGAGACCAGGGTTCGATCCCTGGGTCAAGAAGATCCCCTAGAAAAGGAAATGGCAGCCCACTCCAGTATTTTTGCCTGGGAAATCCCATGGACAGAAGAGCCTGGTGGGCCACAGTCCATGGGGTCGCAGAGAGTCAGACATAACTGAGCGGCTTTCACTGGGTATATAACCTTAGACAAGTTACTTAGCCTCCCTATCCCCAGTTAGCTCACCAGTAAATTGGGGTGATAACTGAACCTTCCGTGTAGAGTTGTTGTGAGGACTAAATGAGATAACACGTTGTAAGCACTTGGCATAGTGCTGGCCACACAGGAAGATCATGGTAAACTTGGGCCTCTATACATATTTTAAGTAAAGGAATTGTGAGAAAGACGTCTGGTTTATCACACTATCAAGGTTGAAACCATTGTAATTCCAAGATGAGGCAGGGATCAAATATCTTTGCTCAGTCTGGGAAGTCTCTGGATGCATGTAGGCTACAAAAACTGACCGCAGTTTGTATTGTTACTGATCAGGGCTTCTGGCCTCCTTAATCCACAGAAATTGATAAGAAGCCAAATTCAGGAAACAGTTTATTGGGGTCCCTGTTGCAGCAGCAGGGAGCAAAAACAAGTAACAGTTTCTTTTGCTTGCTCCCTGAGTGGGGGCGAGCTGGTTCCTTGTATGAGGTGTGTCCAGGGGTCAGTCCGGAGGGGTGGCTTAGGTGGTTTGCTCACGCCTTCGGTGGTGGTGAGTGCAGGGGACATAGGCAGTACTCTTCCTTCACTCCCAACATCCTGCTTTTTTGTTCCCAGCTCTTCAGAAATGGCAGTTAGGTTTTTGGTCTTTTTATATCTTGTGGTCCAAGATAGATCTGCCCTCACTGCTCATGCACACAGTTATTTTTAGTTTCTCATAAATTCTTTGTATTTTGTTGCTCAAGGAGACATGTGTCTAGGTATAAGCATAGCAGCAAAGGGTCCCAGGTCTCAGGTCCCAGCCTGTCTGTCTGGTCCCATCACCCTGGGGCTCTTGGGTGGGAAGCCAGGCCCCCTTGAGTTCACCAATGGTGCTGTTTGAACCCTGCCCATTTGGCCCCCTGCTTCCCTAGCCCCTTGGCCTCAAACTTTAATGCCAGGGAGAGACTGCCCCTACCAGAGAGCATTTCCCTTCCAGGCAGGAGAAGTGGAGGCAACCAGATGGAACCAGTGATGAGAGGCATCACAAGAAAGAGAGCTTGGGGCGCCATAGGTGAGGCCAAAACCTCAGAGGCTAAGCCCTCCACACACAACCCCGAGGGCTGCTTTTCTTTGCTCCAGTGGGTGTAACAGTTGGCCAGGGGGCTAGGAACAGAGATTGATCTGTGCACACCCTGGCTTCTTAGCAGGCATCGGAGAAATTAAGGACAGGGTTGAGAATTCTGACACACCCCTCAAAACAGCCTCCCCCGCCCCATCACAGCCTTCACTGGAGGGCCACTGCGTGGACCCTGGGGAACCAGCGGGAGGTTAAATGGGAAAGCAAGTCAGGGCTGGGCCCTGGCTGTAGAGGGTTCACATTGATCCACAGGCTCACCCTGCCCAACCACCAGTAGCCTCTCCTCAGGGGTCACTGCGGCCCTGCCTTAAAGAGCACCAGTGAGCCAGGTGGTGGGCAGGGATCCTCTGTTGTTAGCAGAAAAACAACCACAGATCAGATTTCAAGGTTTTGGGTTTCCACCTCCTACTTCCAGTGTTTTCTCAATAGCTGCAGGAACAGGAACCCCAGAGGGGAGATGGCCACAGGCCCTCAGCACAAAGGGCAGGAACCTCTCTGGGCCCCACCCAGCTCCTGCTGCTGCCTGGGCCTGAGAGCAGCCCTGACTTTCCTCAGTCGGGGACACAGAGGAGTCTGTAAGAACCTCCAGGCCTTCTGAGGAGCAAGCCTGGATGGTTCTGACTCCAAAGACAAAGCACCTCCAAAATCCACACCAGGAACTCAACCAAGAAGAACAAAAAGAGCCAACAAAATCAATTCCCTCCATTCCTCCAGAAGACAGAATTTTCATAAGCCAAAGTTTATGTGTTCATTCCCCTTCCTCCTGGGGAAAAAAAAAGGAGATAAGTCCCTCCCCATTCACGCTGAAACCCTCCTGAATTGCATTTGAATTGAAAGTTGCGTCTGACTCTGCGACCCCATGGACTATATAGTCCGTGGAATTCTCCAGGCCAGAATACTGGAGTGGGGAGCCTTTCCCTTCTCCAGGGGATCTTCCCAACCCAGGGATCCAACCCAGGTCTGCCACACTGCAGGTGGATTCTTTACCAGCTGAGCCACAGGTATCAGCAATAAATGGCTTATGAATTACTTCTCCCATGCTATGCTATGCTAAGTCACTTCAGTCGTGTCCGACTCTGTGCGACCCCATAGACGGCAGCCCACCAGGCTTCCCCGTCCCTGGGATTCTCCAGGCAAGAACACTGGAGTGGGTTGCCATTTCCTTCTCCAGTGCATGAAAGTGAAAAGAGAAAGTGAAGTCGCTCAGTCATGTCTGACTCTTAGCGACCCCATGGACTGCAGCCTACCAGGCTCCTCCATCCGTGGGATTTTCCAGGCAAGAGTACTGGAGTGGGGTGCCATTGCCTTCTCCGACTTCTCCCATAGTGAGCTAGTTTCAAAACTCCTGTTAGGATAACAACAAGGAACTACTGTAAAGCACAGGGAACTATATTCAATATCTTGTAATAGCCTATAATAGAAAAGCATCTGAAAAAGAATATTATATATATTTATATTATGTATTAAAAAAAAAAAACAACTTTGCTGTACACCTGAAACTAATACACCATTATACATCAATTATACTCCAAAATAAAATAAAATAGATGGAAAGTCATTCAGCAAATAAGAAAAAACTGGAGTTAGGATGAGAAATGTGTATTCAATAAGATTGTAATAACTAGGCTTATCTTGGTGATCATTTCATAATGTATAAAAATATTGCCTCACTATGTTGTATGCCTGAAACTGATATAACATGTGGGTCAGTTATAAATCAATAATAAAAACATTTTTGTAAAAAAAAAAAAGAAGACATGGGCCTTTGGAGACTAAAAGTCACACACCTCACAAATAGTGCCCTCTTTAACCCTGGGCACTGGGTGCAAGGGTAGGAGGAGCATGGAGGTGTGCTCAGACTGGGACCATGCCTGAGATCAGAGTGTCACTTGCACTCTTCATTGCAGTACCGCCCCCAGGAGCCCTCCATGGGTTAGCCGTTCCTCAAGCAGTGGTATTACCAGCAGTCTTTCAGTTGGTATCTGTAGTCATGTTGACCTGGGGGTACTCAGGCTTTTTGAGGTTCTCGGACCAGGCATCAAACCCCTTAGGGCTGGAGCCCCACCCTAGGCACACTCAGTTCAGCAGAAAACAGCTGAAGCTAATAAAGGAAGATGTATTTTAGAGGTCATGCCCCAAAGTTGGCTCCATTCAACTGCAGATCCAGCTCTGACCAAGGCTGAGATAAAAAAATTAATATTATTTTGCATTTTAAACAATCTGCTAGTCTTTCAAAGAGTACTGATTGATGAGCAGCAATTAACAGCTCAGTAACCAGTTGTAAATGGCCAGTAAATGCTACCATTTCAAGTGTGCATTTTTTTTCCTTCTTCATTTTCTCCTCTGTGCTCTCTGTCTCTGTCTTTAAACCAGCATATATTTATTGACCTTCTTTAGTCAAAGTGGGATAGGAGCCACAGAGCATAAACAGATACACCAGCCAAGTGTTTGCATTTGTGATTGTTGTTCAGTTGCTACGTCGTGCCTGACTCTTTGCGACCCCATGGACTGCAGCACGCCAAGCTTTGCTGTCCTTCACTATCTCCTGGAGTTTGCTCAAACTCATGTTCACTGAGTTGGTGATGTCATCCAACCACCTTATCTTTTGTCACCCCTTTCTCCTGCCCTCAATTTTTCCCAGCATTAAGGTCTTTTCCAATGAGTCAGCTCTTCACATCAAGTGGCCAAAGTATTGGAGGTTCAGCTTCAGCATCAGTCCTTCCAATGAATATTCAGGGTTGATTTCCTTTAGGATTGGCTGGTTTGATCTCCTTGCTGTCCAAGAGACTCTCAAGAATTTTCTCCAGCACAACAATTTGAAAGCATCAATTCTTCAGCACTCAGCCTTCTTTATCGTCCAACTGTCATATCTGTACATGACTACTGGAAAAATCATAGCTTTAAGTATATGGACTTTTGTTGGCAAAGTGATGTCTCTGTTTTTGAATACACTGTCTAGGTTTGTCATAGCCTTTCTTCCGAGAAGCAAGAATCTTTTAATTTCATGGCTGCAGTCACCGTCCACAGTGATTTTGGAGCCCAAGAAAATAAAATCTGTCACTGTTTCCACTTTTTCCCCATCTATTTGCCATGAAGTTATGGGACTGTATCTTAAAAAGATACACCAGCCAAGTGTTTGCTTTTGAGAGATTCCTAGTCTGGCTAGGGTAGTAACACTGTACACACAGGGAAAAAACCCAAATGGCCAAAGTGCTGTGTGATGAATGCTGGCTCTGAAAAGGCAAGCTTCACACTCGATGTTCAGGGAGTTTGCTTTTCAGTTGCTTGAGGGTTGTCAACGACTTCTGTTTCCAAGGAGAAGCTTTCCTTTACATCAGTGGTTCCCAAACTTGAAAGTCTGTGCAATAGTGACACGAATTCTGTGAAAAAGGTGTTCTATTGGCCAAAAACATTTGGGAGACATGCCCATTTCTTTCCTTTTTTTTGCAATTGACATGCAACTGACATATAATGTTGTATAAAGTCCCCTTACTGCTGAGCCCAAGAACTTCTAACCCTGTTTAGAAGGCCAAAAAAAAAGTTTATACCTCATTCTCTCTATGAACTTTCCCCTCCAAGTTCAGCCCGTGTGATCCCTCTTTGCCTGTACCGCCAAAAGCACTTTCGTGTCACCAGTTTAGCACCAACCACTTTTATGCGTTTCCTGTCTCTTTGTACAGTTCCGTACCTCATACCACTCACCTTGTGCAGAATATATAGCAAATGCTCACTAATGAGGAATTACCTTCTTATTAAATACACTTCAATGTCGTGGATAAAAGCCGACTCTAGAGTCAAGGGCCAGAGTTCAGAAGCTCGTGCTGGCTTCTGAACTGTGTAACCTTGGGAAAGTTACTTAACCTCTCTGGATTTTTGCCTTTTTTTTCAGTACCTCATGAGGTTGCTGTGAACATAGTGCCCAGCACACAGTCAACACTGAATCGTTAGCTACTTTTGTTACTAGTCCTAAGTGTGTCCTGCGCTTGGTCACCAAGCAAAGGAGAGAGCCTGGCCAGTGTGTGGAGGGCTAGATTTCAAGGGCAGCTCATATCACTGGCCCCAAACACAGTGATATTGTTTATCTCTGCTAAGATCTTGAAGTGCTTTAAAATCTCAACTTATCAATTTTCCCAGGAGTTCCTTGCCACAAGTTGGAATCCAATATAATCAACCTCAGGAGGGGTTAATGATCTGCTCAAGGTTACTTGCCAGGGTCAACCACAGGCTAGAAATAGAAATTGGCTCCACGATCACCTCTTTGTCTCACTAGCTTCCTCCCAATGTGGTTTTGGCAAAGATAAAACACACAGGAGTGATGTAGCAACTGGAGTGAAGGTCAAAGAACAGCATCTGTGTTTAGCCCAGCCTTGATGATGCTTTTGTTCCTTCATCCTCCCACAAGCAGGCTGATATATCCAGCAGCCTCCTGTCCTTCTCTAAGCACTCAAAATAGTATTCCCTGATCTCCATTCACCAGGATAAGCCAGTGAGAGGAAGAGAGGGAGCACTGGAAATCCCACTGGAAGGGCTGACAGGCAGAAAGCGGCTCCCTGACTTCAGACCTTTTTGCATCAACACCTCCTTCTCATCACCTTGGCTGCCTCCCGCCATCACAGCCGTCACACTAGCTCCTTGGAAGGACCCCGCAATGCCCTCGCTGCTGGCATAAGCAGGAAAAGTTCTCAGCAGCCTGAACATCCTGTGGCCGAGTTGGCGACAGCCCTATTTATGACTGCAAAAGCAGTTAGGCTCAGGAAAAAGCAAAACAGAAAAGTCAGAAAACCATGTAACAAAGTCACTGAAGAAACTCATCCTGGATGTGTGTAAATGTGTGTGTGTGTTTTCAAACCTCTCTCTGCCCTCCCTCTCCAGATACTCAGAGCTCCTTGCTTCTAACAGCTAATAATTTATGGAGTGCATGCCTGCTCAGTCGTGTCCGACTCTTTGAGAACCCATGGACTGTAGCCTGCCAGGCACCTCTGTCCATGGGATTTCCCAGGCAAGAATACTGGAGTGGATTGCCATTTCCTTCTCCAGGGGATCTTCCTGACCCAGGAATCAAACCTGTCTCTCTTGCATCTCCTGCATTGGCAGGCAGATTCTTTACTACTGCTCCAATAGGTACCTAATTTATGGAGTACCACACTGCATTCAGAGTCTCCCATGATCACCTGGATTGTTACCACTCCGGGGAGATTATTGCCTAAGTCGTTGGGATTGAATGAGCACATAGGTGAGCAGTGAGAGACAGTGACCTAAGATGGTACTCTGAGCTTCATCAGGGGTTGGGAAGAAGTGGTCTGAGGAAGTCACAGAGGACAATGGAAGAGTCTGGCCTGCCTAACTTACCAGTAGTAGTGATAAGGAAGCAGGTGGGAGGGATGCCAGGAAGGTAGAAAACGATAAACAATTAATTCCTGACCAAGCTATCATGCAGCCTCTGTTGTGACAACACATGCCTGGAGTGGCTTCCTGATAACCCAAACCTGGGCTCTGGGAGAGCAAGATGTATAAAGATGTCTGGCAACCCACTCCAGTGTTCTTGCCTGGAGAATCCCAGGGACAGCGGGGCCTGGTGGGCTGCCGTCTATGGGGTCGCACAGAGTCGGACACGACTAAAACGATTCAGCAGCAGCAGCAGCAGCAGCAGCAGCCTAAGACTGAGGCCATGAACACCTCGGATTCTGTTTTTTATCACCAGCTTATTATCTGGAGTGCCAGATACTACCTGGGGACTGGTCAATCACTTCCTTCATAGGAACCTTTTGTTCAGAATTTTTGCTTGCAGGTCTTTGTGTCTGCTTTTTATTGCTTGTTACACAGAGAATTTCAAGAAATAACTTCTTCTGGGTCTCTGCCCTCCAACAGCTTCCAAAATACGGCAGAATAGATAAGACGTGTACACAGTGCTGCTGTTGTGGAGGAATGTACTAGAATGTTTTTCTGGAGTCATTTTTGCAAAAGTATATACCCCTAGAACAGTGCTCAAAAGTCTCTTTTTAACATTTCTAGTTAATACTCACATCAAATGGTAAAAGCTGTTTGTTTGCTTTTATATGCATTTTGAATAGCTTCCCATATACCTGGTAGGCTGCCGTCTGTGGGGTCGCACAGAGTCGGACACAACTGTGGCGACTTAGGAGCAGCAGCAGCATATACCTTATTCATCTGATTGTGGATACCATCAATAGAAGTTGCACTTTTATTTTTGTATACCAGAAAGGAAGAAAAAAACTTCTGCTGATTGAAAAATGCACCTTGATTTCAGAGATATCAATGTGTGAAAAAAATGTGCATCTTAGATCTGATACAATATTAGGCTTAAAGAAACCTCGTTTTTATCAGCTTCTTGCCGTAAGTCAGAGAAAAGCACCTCACTCTCTGTGCAAATCCAATGCAAGGCCAGCCTGCTTTATGGTTAATCTCACCAAAGAAAAACCAGGAGGAAGGAAGGGGGAAAGATGAATTTAATGTTTCTATGGATGAGATACTAGATGGATAAGCATGTCTATTCATCCCACCTCTGCTTTCTGGGTCTGCCAAATAATTGAACTCAGCATTAATGGAAAGGGATCTGACGAAAGGAAAGGAGGTGCCTTCTTGACTTGTTTTGTACAAAAAGATTTGCCTTTACCCAAGGCGGCGTGTGGGCTGTGCTACAGGAATGGTTCCGGCAGCCGAGCTGAATGAAAGCTTTGTGGTGAAGGCATCTGATCAGAGCTTGAGGGTAAAAGCATCTCAAGACTGAAAATACAGGAAGACAGGAAGACATGCAGCATGGCTGGGCGCTTGGTGCCACCTCGTTAGTGACAGCAGACAGTGGGCAACAAAGCTGGAGAAAGAGGAAGGCAGCAGGCTTCAAGGCAGCACACGAAGGGTTAAGGATTTTGGCCCTTTTTAGGCTGGCCATGGGCCACCATAAGGTTTTTGAGCTTGGGAATAATTGATACAAAATAACATTTCAGGGGTGAAAAACAGTATTTCAGGGAAAAAAAGCAGAATTTTAGATGACAAATTTGTAGATCTGTATACGGGTTAAACTCATTGGGAAAAGGTAAAAATTGAAAGAACCAATGAAAAATTTAAAAGTCACCTTTTTAAAAATTTATTTTTTATTGAAGTGTAGCTGATTCACAGTGTTATATTAATTTCTGCTGCACAGCAAAGTGACTCCATTACACACGTATATACATTAAAAAAAAAAAAATTCTTTTCCACTATGGCTTATCCCAGGACATTGAGAATAGTTCTCTGTGCTATACAGTTAGGCCTTGTTGTTTATCCGTTCTGTATGTAATAGTTTGTATCTCCTAATCCCAAATTCCCAGGCCATTTCTCTCCCACCCCACCTGCTCCTTGGCAACCAGCCGTCTGTTCTCTGTCTGTAAGTCTGTTTCTGAAAACTAACATTTATTGAGTGCACTATTGACAGAAACAGGAAATTAAAGGAAAGAGCTGTTTGGAGACAGCAGTGGTAGAGATAATTGAGTTGGAGGATGAGTTTGAGATAATGGAAGAAATAGCCACAAAGTAAATTGGAGACACAGAAATGACACTGGGGAAAGAAAGGATTTTGATCGCATTTGGGAATCCTTTTCATAGAGGTGCAGGTTGAGTCAGGGTGTTCTGAAGTCATGGGAAAAGGTTAGAATTTAGACACTTCCCAACTTAGAAATCGGGGAAGGCAGTGGCACCCCACCCCAGTACTTTTGCCTGGAGAATCCCATGGACGGAGGAGCCTGGTGGGCTGCCGTCTGTGGGGTCGCACAGAGTCGGACACGACTGAAGCGACTTAGCAGCAGCAGCAGCAGCAACTTAGAAATGAGCTCCAAAAGAACACAGGAAGTGGGCTGTTTTAATTCTGGGACGCTTTGTCCCATAGAGTCAAACACATCCACGTTGGTTGGAGTTCCACATGTGTCCACACATGCCTAAATTACTCATAAGTTGGTTAACATACACGATATTGGGGGAGGGGAAGAAAAAAGAAAAGGTAATATTTAGAAAGGAGGCACTTTAGGATCTTAATTAAGAAATTGTTTTTTGCAGAAATAGACATAGAAAATAAACTTATAGTTACCAAAGGGGGAAAGAGGAATAAAATTAGGGGTATGGAGTTAGCAAATACAAACTGCTGCTGCTGCTGAGTCCCTTCAGTCGTGTCCGACTCTGTGTGACCCCATAGACGGCAGCCCACCAGGCTCCCCCGTCCCTGGGATTCTCCAGGCAAGACCACTGGAGTGGGTTGCCATTTCCTTCTCCAAATCGTGAAAGTGAAAAGCGAAGTCAAGTCGCTCAGTCGTGTCCGACTCTTAGCAACCCAATGGACTGCAGCCTACCAGGCTCCTCCATCCATGGGATTTTCCAGACAACAGTACTGGAGCGGGGTGCCATTGCCTTCTCCGAAATACAAACTACTGTATATAAAATAGATAAACAACAAGGTCCTACTATATAGCATAGGAAACTATATTCATTATCTTGTAATAACCTATAATGGAAAAGAATCTGAGAAAGAATATATATATATATTGCCATTTCCTATATATATATATTCTTTCTCAGATTCTTTTCCATTATAGGTGTATATATATATATATATATATATACACACACATATATGTATATATCTGAATCACTTTGCTGTATATCAGAAACACAACACTGGAAATTAACTATAATTCAATTTAAAAAAAGAAATTGTTTTTTAAATTAGAAAATATTTGAAATATTCAGAGTACAAATAATAATATAATACAGACATCTTACCCACCTCCCAAACATTTCAAAAGTCAATTTTTGATATATTTGCTCAGATTCTTTTTTAACATTTCTCCTAAAGAAAAACTAGACAGATACAACTGAGATCATCCTCACTCCTTCTCTTCTTCCCTGGAGACAAGCACTCTTCTCCTATTGCTCTGAAGCCCTTCTAATTATTTCTATACTTCTATGACATAGGGAGAGAGAGCCAAAAATATTATGTTAGATGTTTTATTTATATACATGATATAATAACATACATGTCCTTTTGCAATTTTCCTTTCATTCAACACTCATATTATGTTTTGGAAATTTATCCATAATTACATATAATTATGAGTATATATGTGACTTGTATTTATTAATTATGTATAATTATATATATAATAATGGAATACATTCATTAAACTTTTGTGTAGTGTGCCATTAATATGAATATGTCATGAATTATTTCTCCTTTTTTTCTCTAGTTTTAACTATTATAAACAATGCTGTAATGGACATCCAAGTGTGTGTTCCAGGTATATGTTGTACACTTGCCCAAGACTTTCTGAGGGGTATATATTTAGACGTAGAATCCTAGGTTGTAGAATGTTAATATAAACATTCCTAGCAGATATTGCCAAACTGCTTTCTGCTGCTGCTAAGTCACTTCAGTCGCGTCCAACTCTGTGCGACCCCATAGACGGCAGCCCACCAGGCCCCGCTGTCCCTGGGATTCTCCAGGCAAGAACACTGGAGTGGGTTGCCATTTCCTTCTCCAATGCATGAAAGTGAAAAGTGAAAAGTGAAGTCGCTCAGTCGTGTCCAACTCTTCGCGATCCCATGGACTGCAGCCTACCAGGTTCCTCCGTCCATGGGATTTGCCAGGCAAGAGTACTGGAGTGGGGTGCCATCGCCTTCTCCGAAACTGCTTTCTAAGTACATATATTAAACTACTCAACCCACTCCAGTATGCTTGCCTGGAGAATCCCATGGACAGAGGAACCTGGTGGGCTACAGTCCAAGGGGTCGCAAAGTGTCAGACACGACTGAAGTGACAGCACACACATACAGCCACTAATTCAGTATTCAGTTCAGTTCAGTTCAGTCGCTCAGTCGTGTCTGACTCTTTGCGACCCCGTGAACCACAGCACGCCAGGCCTCCCTGTCCATCACCAACTCCCAAAGTCCACCCAAACCCACGTCCATCGAGTCGGTGATGCCATCCAATCATCTCCTCCTCTGTCATCCCCTTCTCCTCCTCCCCTCAATCTTTCCCAGCATCAGGGTCTTTTCAAATGAGTCAGCTCTTCGCATCAAATGGCCAAAGTATTGGAGTTTCAGCTTCAACATCAGTCCTCCCAATGAACACCCAGGACTGATCTCCTTTAGGATGGACTGGTTGGATCTCCTTGCAGTCCAAGGGATTCTCAAGAGTCTTATCCAACACCACAGTTCAAAAGCGTCAATTCTTCTGTGCTCAGCTTTCTTTATAGTCCAACTCTCACATCCATACATGACCACTGGAAAAACCATAGCCTTGACTAGACGGACTTCTGTTGACAAAGTAATACTTGTTATTACCAGACTTAAAAAAATTTTGCTCATCTAATGGGCATAAATTGGTGTCTTGTTTTCTAATTTGCATTTTTCTGATCACCAAAGAGTAATCAGATTGGTCTTCCAAGTGTTCCCTTTTGGGAATGGAATTGCTTGTTCTAACTTATGCCCTTTTTTTCTACGAGGTTGATGATTTTTTTAAAACTGCTTTGTAGTCCTTTGCATATTTTGGATAGGAATCCTTTTATTTGGATAGGAATCCTTTGGATAATAAATCCTTTTGTTTAGCCTGTGTTCTAAATATCTTCTCCAGTCTATGTCTTGTCTTTTAACACTGTTCACAGTATCTTTAATTTTTTAATTATGAAAATGTCCAATCACCCATAAAAATTAAAAGAACATCAGTTCAGTTCAGTTCAGTCACTCAGTCGTGTCCGACTCTTTGTGATCCCATGAATCGCAGCATGCCAGGCCTCCCTGTCCATCACCAACTCCCGGAGTTCACTCACACTCACGTCCAGCGAATCAGTGATGCCATCCAGCCATCTCATCCTCTGTCGTCCCCTTCTCCTCCCGCCCCCAATTCCTCTCAGCATCAGAGTCTCTTCCAATGAGTCAACTCTTCACATGAGGTGGCCAAAGTACTGGAGTTTCAGCTTTAGCATCATTCCTTCCAAAGAAATCCCAGGACTGATCTCCTTCAGAATGGACCAGTTGGATCTCCTTGCAGTCCAAGGCACTCTCAAGAGTCTTCTCCAACACCACAGTTCAAAAGCATCAATTCTTCAGCGCTCAGCCTTCTTCACAGTCCAGCTCTCACATCCATACATGACCACTGGAAAAACCATAGCCTTGACTAGACAGACCTTTGTTGGCAAAGTAACGTCTCTGCTTTTGAATATGCTATCTAGGTTGGTCATAACTTTCCTTCCAAGGAGTAAGCATAAAAGGGTTTTGTGTTCTTCATCGTAAATCTTTTTTTGTTTATTTCTACTAGCATTTTTTATACTTTTTATGTTGCATTGGGATATAGTGGATTAGTAAACAACGTTGTGATAGTTCCAGGTGCATAGCAAAGAGACTCAGCCATATACATAGATGTATCCATTCTCCCCCAAACTCCCCTCCCGTCCAGGCTGCCACATAACTTTGAGCAGAAATCCATGTGCTATACAGTAGGTCCTTGTTGGTTATCCATTTTATATATGTTTCTGCTAACGTATTTTATAGCAAATCCCAGATGGTACGTCATTTCACTACTACATACTTCAGTAAGCATCTACACAACTATAGGTATTTTCCTTGTTTAAAATATTGTATTTATTTTTATTTCTTGGGCCATGTGGCCTGTAGGATCTTAGTTCCCCAACCAGAGATTAAACCTGGACCACCTGCTTTGAAAACTTGGAGTTTTAACCACCAGACCAGGGCAGTCTTATGGACATTTTCTTATGTTATCATGCCATGATATGATACCTATCAAAATTAACAATTATTCTTTCATATCACCTAATATATGCTGATTTTGGATACATGGACGTTTTTAATTGGGCCTCAATTTTTCTACTGCAAGACACAGATGTATCATTGCCTGGCCTGGGGTTATGATAGCTGTCCTTCCTGTGTGAGAATGACCCATGGGGGGTTCCATGCCGACTGATGGCAGGTCCTTCAGAAGCAAGCAGGCCTTTGCACACCTGGAGGAGACGTGAGCACTGTGAGTCTGTACTCTGGCAGCTGCTCAGAAGTCTGTGGTGACTTGAGCCACTATCTTTGACACCTCTGTTAGAAAACAGCCATGGACCTCAGAGAAGGTGGGCTGCTTGTGGCTAGCATTTCCCGATGCTCCTCCGTGAGGCTGCTGTGATTTCACACACAAATTCTTCATATCCCTGAGGGGAGAGGGGAGCCAGAGAAAGCCGTCCAGAGTCAGGACGGTTTGCGGGGTGAGCTGGGTTAACTCCTCCGCCTTATTCTCGGAATAAAGAAAACAGACGTTCACTGGGGAAAGAAAGGGCATGAATACGACTACCAGAACAGTGTGTTCTGTGAATCCCTTTACTCAGAGAAAAAGAGTCTATGGATTTCTCTCTATACTGCTCAACACAGCAAAGGACCCCGAGTCGCTGGAATTAATGGGAAGACTGGAAGAGCTCTGGATAAGACACCAGTGAGGTAATGTCTGGTTTTTGTTAAATATCCCAAATAGATTACTCACTCTTGCTAGATAAAAGGTAAAGACATTGTCATGTCTAAACACAAACCCTGCTGAAAACAGGACCCCTGTGGGTTCCTGGGCTAGGGAGCCTCCAGGCTGCCCCAACACCAGTGATGGTGGCATCACAGGTAAACCAGTCAGCTCTGTGATCTTTGCACAGACTCTTATTCTCTAAGACCCTAGACCACCAGCAAGAGCTGGGATGTCCCTATGAGATGAAGCCAGAAAGAAGGGCCATGTGGAAAGGTCCTTTCTCCCTGTCTTCAGTAGAAGAGAACTACTCAGGCTCAAGAGGCTCCACTCAGCTCCTCTGAGCCCCTGGGAGCAATTCCTAGAGGATTCTGTGCCTGGAACAATTCCTTCTGATTAAGGTACTTTACAGGCTTCCCTGATGGCTCAGTCACTAAAAAATTCACCTGCAATGCAGGAGACCGTCTGTAGTGCAGGAGACAAGGGTTCGATCCCTGGATTGGAAAGATTCCCTGGAGAAGGAAATGGCAACCCACTCCAGTATTCTTGCCTGGGAAATCCCATGGAATACAGAGGAGCCTGGCGGGCTACAATCTACGAGGTCACCAGAGTCAGACAAGACTTAGCAACTAAACCACCACCAAGGCACTTTAAAGTTTACAAGGGATTTCCACGTGCAGGGTTTCAATATATCCTCACAAGAACCTTGCAAGAGAAGCAGATTACACTGCGCCTTATAGGTTAACTGATAGATTAAGTGACCTGGCAGGACATCCAACCCAGAATGTGGACACCAAGCTCAGGGTTCCTTTTCTGCATCCACGCAGAGGGCTGGATGACTGCTCCTAGGTAGTCCTTCTTGACCTTACAGCCTGGGGGTTGTCAGAGGCGTGGGAGAGGCTGAGAAGAGAGCTGGGCATCGCTTTCTGGTTCCTGGGGTCCAGCCTAGGCATTTCTTCATGTCACCACACCACCCCCATCATCCTGCCAGGTTACCATCTCTCTCCTCCCCCGCGCCACAGGCTGCCATGCGGAGAAGAGACAGCTCAGGGAGCTAAGAGTTGCCCAGTGCTGGTCTCTGAGGCAGAGCTTCTGTTCTGGAAAAGAGACTAATGGATTGCCAGGGAAATAGACCGATTTCCCCAAGGATTCTTGCTTCAGCCAAGTCATCCCACACACTGTGGCAGGGGACTTGAGATTTCATTTCACAACTTCCTGGCAGATATCAGGGCAGCGGATGGTAATCCCGTTAGAGTTGGCCAGTCTCCCAATCAGGCCAGAATGCTCGATCTGCTGCAGACTTCCTCCTCCCCCACACGGCTGCCAGGCCAGCCGGGGCCGCAGTCTTGGTGGCAAGCTCTGAAACCTCGCCAAGAAGTCTCTCCAGGACACATGTAGGCAGCTCATGATAATGAGAGAGGCTCACAATAATATTATTACAACAGCGAGGCTCCCATACTCCCAGCACTACCAACCCCCAATCCGGCCTCTCCCCTCAGTGAAGGCTTGTGAATGCTCCCCACCTACCTTCATTTACAAGCTTGTGTCCTGTGCATCCTGCCTCACAAGAAGCCCTTAGGCACAGACAAGCTCCTTGAAGGTAGAAGTTTCTCCAGGATCCGGAGGGACCAGTCTGCACAGGGGAATGTGTGTGCTCAAACCTATTGTATCATATCATCCAGGAAACTACCTCTGAGCAGTTCAGCTTTTCTCACCATGCTTCTTATCGCTCCCAGATCCTCCTTCTGGGGAAATCACTAGCTTCCCATGGGGTCACAAGGCTTTAATAACCAGGAACTAAACAGCATGGAAATGAGATGAATCACATGGAGGTAAAGAGGAGCAGAGCAGTGTCTGCTATTGTTAAAGCCTTCTCCATCATCTTCCGGGTACCCAGGCTATTGGTCGGTAAGAAGTGGGGAGGGCTGGTAGAGAGAAGACTTTCTGGTACATAGTAGATTCAAATGCTGGTTTTTCTGAGGTTGGAAGAGAAGATATTATTATCCCCACTCTGCAAAGGAACAAACCAAGGCCATAATTATTCAAGATTATATATATATACACATACATATATATTATACACTAACAATGAAATATGAGGAAGAGAAAGAAAAAAAAAACTCATTTAAAAAAGCATTAAAAAATTCCTTGCTTGGGAATAAACCTAACCATGGAGTGAAAGACCTATATGCTGAGAACTATAAAACATCCATAAAGGAAATCAAAGATGATTCAAAACAAATGGAAAGACTTCCCACGCTCGTGGATTGGGTGAATTAATATTCTTAAAAATGGCTATACTACCCAAAGCAATCTACAGATTTAATGTGATCTCTCAAATTACCCATCACATTTTTCATAGAAGTAGAATAAATAATCCTAAAATTTATAAGGAACCGCAGAAGATCCAAAATTGTCAAAGGAGTCCTGGGGAAAAAGAACAAAGCTGGAGGCATAACCCTTTCAGACTTCAAACAATACTACAAAGCAACAGTAATCAAAACAGTGGCATTGGCACAAAGACAGACATAGAGATGAACAGACTAGAATAAAGAGCCCCAAAATGAATCCTCACACCCATGGCCAACTCATCTTTGACAGAGGAGGCAAGAATATACAATAGAGAAAAGACAGTCTCTTTAGCAAGTGCTGCTGGGAAAGCTGGACAGCTGCATGTAAACTAATGAAGTCAGAACACTGCCTCACAACATATACAAAAATAAACTCAGAATGGCTTAAAGACTTCAATATGACATGATGCCATAAAATTCCTAGAACAGGACATAGGCAAAACATTCTCTGACATAAACTGTAGCAGTGTTTTCTTAGGTCAGTCACCCAAGGCAATAGAAATAAAAGCAATAAGAAGCGAATGGGACCTAATCAAACTTATAAGATTCTGCACTGCAAAGGAAACCATAAACAAAAACAACCACCTAAAATGAGGAGAAAACATTTGTAAGTGATGCAACTGACAGCTGGGCTTAATTTCCAGACTAGAAAAATAGATCATATAACTCAATAGCAAAAGAACAAAAAGCCCAACCAAAAGATGACCAGAGAAATAGACATTTCTCCAAAGAAGCCATACAGATGGCCAATAGGCACATAAAAATGTGCTCAACATTGCTAATTATTCAGTTCAGTCCAGTTCAGTCACTCAGTCGTGTCCGACTCTTGGCGACCCCATGAATCACAGCACGCCAGGCCTCCCTGTCCATCACCAACTCCCGGAGTTCACTCACACTCACGTACAGTGAGTCAGTGATGCCATCCAGCCATCTCAACCTCTGTCGTCCCCTTCTCCTCCCGCCCCCAATCCCTCCCAGCATCAGAGTCTTTTCCAATGAGTCAACTCTTCCCATGAGGTGGCCAAAGTACTGGAGTTTCAGCTTCAGCATCATTCCTTCCAAAGAAATCCCAGGGCTGATCTCCTTCAGAATGGACCAGTTGGATCTCCTTGCAGTCCAAGGGACTCTCAAGAGTCTTCTCCAACACCACAGTTCAAAAGCATCAATTCTTCGGTGCTCAGCCTTCTTCACAGTCCAACTCTCACATCCATACATAACCACAGGAAAAAGCATAGCCTTAACTAGACAAACCTAGAGAAATGTAAATCAAAACTACAATGAAGTATCACCTCACACTGGTCAGAATGGCCATTATCAAAAAGTCTACAAACAATAAATGCTGGACAGGATGTAGAGAAAGGGAACTTTCTTACACTGTGTGGAATGTAAACTGGTGCAGTCACTATGGAAAACAGTATAGAGTTAGTTTCCTTAAAAAACTATAAACAGAATTACCATATGATCCTTCAACCCCACTCCTGGTCATATATCCAGAAAAGATGAAAGCTCTAATTAAAAAAGACATGTGCATCCCACTATTCATAGTAGCACTATATCCAGTAGCCAAGACATGGAAGCAACTTAACAGTACATTGACAGATGAATGGAAAAAGAAGGCGTGGCATATACATACACAATGGAATATAAGCCACAAAAAGAATGAACAACGCCGCTTGCAACAACATGGACGGACCTAGAGATTATAATACTAAGTGAAGTAAGTCACACGGAGGAAGACAAAAATCATATGATATTACTTATATGTGGAATCTAAAAAAAAAATAGTCAAATGAACTTACTTACAAAGCAAAAATAAACTCACTGACATAGAAAATGAATTTATGGCTACCAAAAGGGAAGAGAGAGGGATAAATTGGGAGGATGGGATTAACAGATGCACATGACCATATATAAAATAGATAACCAATGAGGATTTATTGTACAGCATAGAGAACTATATTCAATATCTTATAAGATATCATATGTAAAATAGATAGCCAATGGGAATTTGCTATATGGCTCAGGAAACTCAAACAAGGTCTCTGTATCAACCTAGAGGGGTAGGATGGGGAGGGAGATGGGAGGGAGGTTCAAGAGGGAGGGGATATATGTATACCTATGGCTGATTCATGTTGAGGTTTGACAGAAAACAGCAAAATTCTGTAAAACAATTAACCTTCAATGAAAGAGTAAACAAATTTGCAAACAAAAGGAAAAAAATACTTATTTATATGGTAGTGGTCTCTAGACTCAAAAGAGCTTTCCTGGCCGCAAATGTCCATATTCCAGAATCCTGGGATATAAACCTGACCCCTTCCTTTTTCTTAAATCCTTCATCCAATTAACCCTCTTGATGCTCCAGCTCTAAACTATCTCAGATATGTATCATCCTCACTACCCCTGGCACAGTTATAAGAACTTTAAATCTAGTAACAAATTTATCCTCATAAAACACTACAGTGGGTATCATTATTATTCTCATTCTACTGCTGAGAAAACTGGTGCACATGTGGGTGAAGTAATGTGTCGGAAGTCACATCCTTGCAAAATGGCAAAGCAGGAATCTGGGGGGTCTGGCTCCTGGACCTCAGCTCTTGACCACGGCATTACATCAGCTCTCACTCACTTTGTTCTAGGTGCCTGTGTATCTCAGACATTAGTCATTAAGTCCCTTGAAGGCAAGCATCGTCTTTTTATTCTTATTCCTGAGCCCTAAGCACAACGTCTGGTGCGCAGTACGTGATCAACAACTGTCTACTCAATAAACAGTGGGTAGCTGGGAAGGAGAGAAGCTACAGAAAGGCCATCCTGTTTAAACTTAAAATCTTAGAGCTCAAATTGGTCATGAATTCTTTCCTCTGCTTTTATCCAAAATATTAAATGGCCACAAAACAAGTCATGATCCCACCAGAGTCCACCTCTGACGAACTTTGAGGGAGCAGCCCTCCCAAAGGCAGCACCAGCACTCAAAGACCCTGTGCAGGGCTCCCAGGCACCCTGCCTGAGATCTGACGTCAGTCTCCCAGGACTGCACTTCTGGGCTTAGAATCAATAGGCTCCCCACAGAAACTGGAAATTTGACTCGCAGCTTCTATGCTGATGTGCTGAGGTGGAATCAAACGGGGAGGGCTTCCCAGAACGTCCGAGTGAATCAGCTGCTCCATTTGGGATTAATCCAGAACATGTGCCCACAAAGGGCAGCACGTTGCAAATTGAGATCTAAAATGAACCATCTGGTCTGGAGAAACGGCCAACTGGAGGGATGGGGGCCTGGAAACCTCCCAGAGAGCAAACTTATCTGGGGGAAATGATGAGTCAGCTCTGCCCAGAAACAAAAGCCTCCGATAAAGCCCTTTGCAAGAGGTCCCACGGCATCTCTTCTTGGAGGCGCCAGAATTGGGTAACTCCATCTAAAGGTTACCTTTGGATTCAAGGTTCTAAGATGTCTGGTCCTGGGGTCCGTATGGACACGGGTACCATAGCATAGGATGCAGAGAAATCACTTCACAGCCATACAGATGTGTCAGGCAAGAGGTGACAGGAAGTCCTGGACTGGTCAGGGACCAGCCTTTTCCCCTAAAATTGAGACAGCTTAGCCTTGATCCTGGAGGACAGCTTTCTGCTGTGTATTCTTCTCCCAGCCATAGTCACTGTTGCCTGTAAAAAAGTAAAAAGCAAGCCAATTACCAGGTCTAATTATCTCCCTTCATTCTCCTCTTGGCAACAGCTGCTAAGGCTCTTGCCAAAACTCTGCTTCACCAACACCCTGATCCAAAAAGCCCCAAGTTAGCAAGAGAAGGCTCTGCCAGCGCAGAGCAGCTATAACGCTTCCCAACACCAAGACAGGGCGCAGGAGTTCAAAGCAGTTCTCTCCCAGGAGCCCCCTCGGCCTCCGCATCTGGACAGAAAAGAGGTGGTGGCGTTGGCCACCTGGAACCACACCAGGACGTGATGCAGGGCCACCAAGAGCCACTTGCCCTGTCTGCCCGCAACTCCACCCCAGAAAGCAAGGAGGCTTTTTAAAGGCCTGTTTGTGCTTGTAGTGGGAACTGCCAGGCCATGGTGAGCTTCATGGCCACTTCTGTCCAGGCTTGCTTAGAGCTGAGCATGGGCCTCCCAGCTGAGCTCAACTGGGAGGTGGGCCAGGGGCTCTCAAGGGGATGCTGGGAAGCTCTCCAGGCACCGTGCCAGAGCCTGTGTGCACATCCTTGCACTCCCCAAGTAGCTGTCCTGCCTCTGCCCAGGGGTGAGCCCAAGACCTTCTAGTCTCCTCCTGCCTGGAGGGAGCAGTCACTCACTCCTGGAAGATGCCGGGAGCCGTGGGGCTCTCTCTGACTCATGCGATAGCGAGCCAGTCTCCAAAACTCCAGTCAGCAGGGAGAGGGTAAACCAGGTGGCAGTCCAACCACACAGCCCCAGGGGAAGAAGGACCAGGTGCAGTTCACGGGGCAGTTATGAAACCTGAGAAGAAGGTGGAATGGCGTTGGGCTGGGGCTTTGAGAACAGGCAGGTATTGTGTGGTCAGGTGCAGAGGGGGTATAGAATACCCATCAGTTCACATACAAACACCATCCTAGCCTTGTGCAGAGGGAGGAAAGGCCTTCCAGGAGCCTGAGTGGTTTCAAACCAGAATGGAAAAAGGAAGGCTGTGTCCATGAGGGGGTTGGTGAGCCACACCCAGAAGAAAGGAGGCCCAGAAGCCAATATGGACATGTTTCCCAGCCCCCACCCCAATGCCTACAACAATTTTAAAGATCCCAGCATATATGCCTGAGACATCTCCGGGGATATGGAAGTTCCATCGGTCAGTGATCAAAGAATCTTTTCCTAACAGCCTTGGGCAGGGGTTAGTTTCTCCACATGTCATCATACCGGCCATCAGCAAATATTTACTGTCTGCATGGTCAAAGATCAGTGCCTGCCCTCCCAGTCCCTGCCTCTTGAAGACAGACCGTGAAGGGCAACAAAGCTTCGCAGGACCTTGAGCAACCAGACAAAGATGGCTTGCAATGGGTCAGACTCAAGAGACATGGAATACCTCATCTTTGTGCAGAAGCCAAAGCTTTGCATGTTTTACCATTTTCCTCTTTCACAGTGGCTGGAAGGCTGTGAAAGGTGAGAAGGGAATAAGAGCAGGAGAGAAATTGACTGGGAGCACAATGGCGCATGGAGAGAGTGATAATAGAGAGAGAGGTGGGGGTGGGGAGCCGTGGGGCAGCAGCTCCCAGGTCTAAGTGGGGAAGAAGCCAGGCAGACACCTATTCAGAGAAGATTTCCCCTGGGGCTGGGCTTATCTTCTCCATCTGTCCTCCCACAGTTACCCAGTGTGCTGGACTTGGGAGGGTTCCCTTTCTCCCTTGACTTACTGATGAAGACTGGAGTTATCAATGCCCTGGTTCCTGCAGCCTCAGGCAACCACATAAAGTTCCCAGGCCAGTCCCTCATCCTGGCCTCTAAAAAGATAAAATCCAGAGACAGGGTGTGGGAGGACCTTCCTCCCATGTTTCCCGACGTCAATGGCCATTCCAATGCTCTCTTTCCCAATGGGTCATCTCTGTCACTAATATCACCATATTTTGAGCACCCCAGCCTCCCCCTGGAGAAGGGCTCTATCTGCTCCCTGTTTGTGCCTTCACTTACACCTTCTTTGTATTCTAAAGCCTCCCTATTCCATGTCATAATCTGACCTTCATTTCTTAAAATAATTTTGTTTATTTTTGGCTGTGCTGGGTCTTCATTGCTGTGTGGGCTTTTCTCTAGTTTCAGCGAGCAGGGGCCACTCTTGGTTGCGGTGCTTGGGCTTCTCACGGCGGTGACTTTTCTTGCCGCAGAGCATGGGCTCTAGGGAGTACAGGCTTCAGTAGTTGCGGTACCTGGGCTCAGTGGTTGTGGCTCCTGGACTCTAGAGACGGCTCAGTAGTTGTGACACATGGGCTTGGCTGCCCCATGGCATGTGGGATCTTCCCAGATCAGGGATCAAAGCCATGTCGCCTGCACTGGTAGGTGGATTCTTTACCTCTGAGCCACCAGGGAAGTCCCCTGACCTTTATTTTTTTTATATCCAGCTCCTTTGTGCAGCTTTTCCTGATTCCATCCCCCATTAACCTGTCCCTTCTCTGCTCAGAATTTTGTGACGTGAATGTAAACGCTCCTTACTCATTCGAGTTGGGCACATAGCCATAGCCTGCTTAATGCTGTGTCCACTCCCCACCCCCCAAAAACTCCAGGGAGTATTAGGTAGACACTTAGGACATATTGACTGACTTGTTGGACTGACTGGCTGAGGACATGACAGCTGTGATCAATCAAGAGTCCACAGTCACCGTTTCCCAGGCCACCCGGAGAGTTTCCACAGCAGAGCCTGTTGCGGAGTGGAGATGTCATACGATTTCTTAATTAATGCAAACACTGTTCATCTGAATGCTCTAGGGCACCGTTTTTTTCTTTATTTAATTGAAAAAAAAATGAGAACATCTAAAAAATGATAAAAATAACATTTACCAGCTTAGGAATAAATGAAGCTTTATTTCTAGACCTTTTGTTCCAGCACCAATCCCGCCCTCCCCAACCTCAGCCCCAGTCACCCTCCACAGGTTGGCTATCCCCTTTTCCCACCTTTCCCACCGTGCTTCTTTGGGTGATGAACAGAATTCCTGCCAGTGACTACTAATTGGGTTAATGGAGTGACTGTGTAATTGCTCTCTTCGCAGCCCAACCCACCACCCTGGCTGCCTTCCGCCTACCTGCCTCTCACCCGTTCCAGGATCACTAATTTGCAACAACAACTTCCATTGTCGTCCACTTCTGGGACTCTGGGGTTTTAAGTGAATCTCCCTAAGGCAGAGAACAGAAGATGCTGCTATTTCGGTTTGTCTCATCTACAATAGGACCATTCTCTGGGGTTTCTGGGCAGTGCGGGGCTGCCTGGGCGAAGGGGAAATCTGAGCGGTGATGGGACCCAGGCCAGAGCGCAGCGT
The DNA here is from genome assembly GCA_935064755.1 of Tragelaphus eurycerus. Taxonomy (NCBI): domain Eukaryota; kingdom Metazoa; phylum Chordata; class Mammalia; order Artiodactyla; family Bovidae; genus Tragelaphus; species Tragelaphus eurycerus. The sequence goes on from CAKXYN010000003.1 coordinate 23,149,920, forward strand.
GCTGAGGGAGGAGAGCAGACAGGGGTAAAATTCCAACCTTTTCTTCCCAGTTACTTGGGTTTGCATTTCATTTTAATCAGTTTCAGATGAAACTGACAAGCCAGGAGCCTCGGGAATCCTGGTGCCCCTGCCATTGCCTTCTGGTCTCTGGGGCATTGGTTGGGCAGCATCTGTCCTGGCCTGACCCAGCTTCCCCCAGAGGAGGCAGCATGGATGGTGGCCTTTCCGATCCCCACAACTCAATCGGAGCCTAGTCTCTCTTGTCAGCACGGCTGGACAAGACAAGGCTTTATCCCCCTGTTGTTTTTTGAGGTATGTTCATTCTACTTGAAATCTGTTTCGCCTTAAAGGGAATGGCCAATGTAGAAGGTGTGGTTCCCATCCCTGAATTGGGAGCATCTGTTGGAGGAGGGAATGACAACCCACTCCAGTACTCTTGCCTGGAAAACCCCATGGACAGAGGAGGCTGGTGGGTTACAGTCCATGGGGTCACAAGGAGTCAGATGGCTGAGTGACGAAGCACAGCACAACAGCAACAGAAGGATCGTTACCTGCCCAGACTGTGGCAGTTAGCATTGTAAGAACTGCGTGTAACAAGGGCACTGCAGGACAGCCTCCGGGACCTCTGTCACGTGCCGGGTGTGGGGCAGGGCGGGTTTGTCGGTGGGTGTGGCTCGAGGGTGCTAGCACCTTTGGTCTCTGAGCCCCCTTGAGCTGGGCTCTGGAAATGGGCTTTGTTTCTTGGGGTGACTTCTATCTCCACCTGTCTTCTACCTTGGCCGGTGTCCCTCCCTCCCTCCCTCCCTTTCCCACCCTACCCCTCCAGGCTCAAGGTGACCCTCACTGTTCCTAGGCAGCTCTGGGCTTCTGATCCACAGAACTGCGCAGTGTGGGATGTGGGTCCTAGGAGTCAGTTCTGGGCTTCACAGAGTCACTCTTGTCTCTACCTCCAGACCACCCGCCCCATCCCCAAACACCTGGGAGGAGGGGATGCTGAGACCTGCTTGAATCCCCATAAATGCTTGTTTCTGCCTTCAGTCTTGATCATTTATAAACTCGCCTTATACCTACACCCTGCTCTGCTCAATTAGCATTTAAGCTGCTCAGGCACATCTTTGTTTTCTCTGTAGAATGCCCGGCAGGGTGACTGACACAAAAGAGGTGCTCAATCATTAATTAATTAAACTGGGCTGGAAGTTCCTGACAGTTAAGCAAGAGCTAAGGCTCTTTCTTTTCCATGGGGATGGTCTTGATCCCTGTCTCCTGTACAATGTCACGAACCTCATTCCATAGCTCATCAGGCACTCTATCTATCAGATCTAGGCCCTTAAATCTATTTCTCACTTCCACTGTATGATCAAGACCATCCCCATGGAAAAGAAATGCAAAAAAACAAAATGGCTGTCTGGGGAGGCCTTACAAATAGCTGTGGAAAGAAGAGAAGCGAAAAGCAAAGGAGAAAAGGAAAGATGTAAGCATCTGAATGCAGAGTTCCAAAGAAGAGCAAGAAGAGATAAGAAAGCCTTCTTCAGCGATCAATGCAAAGAAATAGAGGAAAACAACAGAATGGGAAAGACTAGGGATCTCTTCAAGAAAATCAGAGATACCAAAGGAACATTTCATGCACAGATGGGCTCGATAAAGGACAGAAATGGTATGGACCTAACAGAAGCAGAGGATATTAAGAAGAGATGGCAAGAATACACAGAAGAACTGTACAAAAAAGATCTTCACGACTCAGATAATCACGATGGTGTAATCACTGACCTAGAGCCAGACATCCTGGAATGTGAAGTCAAGTGGGCCTTAGAAAGCATCACTACGAACAAAGCTAGTGGAGGTGATACAATTCCAGTTAAGCTATTCCAAATCCTGAAAGATGATGCTGTGAAAGTGCTGCACTCAATCTGCCAGCAAATTTGGAAAACTCAGCAGTGGCCACAGGACTGGAAAAGGTCAGTTTTCATTCCAATCCCAAAGAAAGGCAATGCCAAAGAATGCTCAAACTACTGCACAATTGCACTCATCTCACATGCTAGTAAAGTAATGCTCAAAATTCTCCAAGCCAGGCTTCAGCAGTATGTGAACCCTGAACTTCCTGATGTTCAAGCTGGTTTTAGAAAAGGCAGAGGAACCAGACATCAAATTGCCAACGTCTGCTGGATCATGGAAAAAGCAAGAGAGTTCCAGAAAAACATCTATTTCTGCTTTATTGACTATGCCAAAGCCTTTGACTGTGTGGATCACAATAAACTGTGGAAAATTCTGAAAGAGATGGGAATACCAGACCACCTGATCTGCCTCTTGAGAAATTTGTATGCAGGTCAGGAAGCAACAGTTAAAACTGGACATGGAACAACAGACTGGTTCCAAATAGGAAAAGGAGTACGTCAAGGCTGTATATTGTCACCCTGTTTATTTAACTTATATGCAGAGTATATCATGAGAAACGCTGGACTGGAAGAAACACAAGCTGGAATCAAGATTGCTGGGAGAAATCTCAATAACCTCAGATATGCAGATGACACCACCCTTATGGCAGAAAGTGAAGAGGAACCAAAAAGCCTCTTGATGCAAGTGAAAGTGGAGAGTGAAAAAGTTGGCTTAAAGCTCAACATTCAGAAAACAAAGATCATGGCATCTAGTCCCATCACTTCATGGCAAATAGATGGGGAAACAGTGGAAACAGTGTCAGACTTTATTTTTCTGGGCTCCAAAACCACTGCAGATGGTGACTGCAGCCATGAAATTAAAAGACTCTTACTCCTTGGAAGGAAAGTTATGACCAACCTAGATAGCATATTCAAAAGCAGAGACATTACTTTGCCAACAAAGGTTCGTCTAGTCAAGGCTATGGTTTTCCCTGTGGTCATGTATGGATGTGTGAGTTGGACTGTGAAGAAGGCTGAGCGCCAAAGAATTGATGCTTTTGAACTGTGGTGTTGGAGAAGACTCTTGAGAGTCCCTTGGACTGCAAGGAGATCCAACCAGTCCATTCTGAAGGAGATCAGCCCTGGGATTTCTTTGGAAGGAATGATGCTAAAGCTGAAACTCCAGTACTTTGGCCACCTCATGCAAAGAGTTGACTCATTGGAAAAGACTCTGAAGCTGGGAGGGATTGGGGGCAGGAGGAGAAGGGGACGACCAAGGATGAGATGGCTGGATGGCATCACTGACTCGATGGACGTGAGTCTGGGTGAACTCCGGGAGTTGGTGATGGACAGGGAGGCCTGGCGTGCTTCGACTCATGGGGTCGCAAAGAGTCGGACACGACTGAGCGACTGATCTGATCTGATCTGATCTGAAGGCTCTTTCTGGAAAGGAAAAGTTGAGACTGAGCAAACAATAAACAAAACGCACCAATACTCGCCTTAGCTAAGGCAGGGTTACGCACTGCATAGGGATCATGAAGAGGCTGAAGTGGGCTCTCAGTGATCGTCTCCGAGGGACCATCTGCTCACCACTGCCCTCCACTGGACACCGGGCCAAAGCAGCCCGGCCCCGTTGGGGCGCTCTCAGGCTTCCTTCTCTGCCCATGCTGGATCCAGCTCCTGGGCAAACCGGTTTTTCTGCTGGCTTCTCTTACCAGGTTTGTTTCACTCTAACTGTGCTGCACTGAATTCATGAGACCTAGGAAGCTGGGACTTCTTTGAGTCCTGGCGTATTGAGGGTTCCACAAATGCTTAATGCATGAAAATCAACCTAATGACCTTTAGTTCCTGACGCGCCAGCAGGAACTGTGGACTGTTGTGGACTGTTACTATGATTGCAAATATAACAACCCACTTAAGAACCTACTCCTACAATGGTCTACATACCCTATGCTGCCAGCTTTTAGAAGACAACCGAGGAGAACAAAGGACAAAAAGCTTCTGGGAAAGAATTCAAAAACAGTCAGTCATTTCTATCTTAATAACAACAGACCTTCCGCCTTAGGGGAAAGAGGGAGGAAGGGGAGAGTAAACCCGGGTACCACTAAATCTTGTGGAAAGACTTCCCTCTCCTGCACTAAATCTTGTGAAATGACTTCTCTCTCCCGCACTGTGCCACGTTCCTGTCTTTAATTATAGGTATGGGTGAATTTGCCTTATTATCGCTACTCCTGACCTCTTTAGCTTATAAGGATTTTGCCCAACACACTGACCCTTAAAAGTTATTGAATTTCTGGCAGTCAAATATGGTATATGAGTGGCTAATAATTTGCCAAATGGGCAATAGTAAAATAAGTTTAAAAGGACGCTTCACATTTATGGCTTATAAATTGCTTCAATTTGCTGAAAAATTGTTTTCGTCTCCTGAAATTGAACTCTGGAGTTAGCCCAAGGCCTGGCAGGCATTTGGAGATATGAATCTGAAGCTCACGGAAGAACCTGGACTAAGCAGCATAGAGGCGAAAGTGAAAACCCAAATATTGCCCAGGAAAAACTGAGAGGGTGAAATCCAAGTATGATACCTCAGGACCCAGTGTTGAAGGGCCAAGAGAGTGGAGGAGGCTAGGACAGAGCCAGAGAGAGAAAAACCAAAGAGGCAGGAGAAGGAGCAAGGAAGGATGGAGTAAAAAAAAACAAGCAGCTGGGAAATTTCAAGGATGAAGGAGTGGCACATGCTCTCAGATGCAGTTGAATAATCTGGTCAAGAAAGGATTGAGGGACTTCCCTGATGGTCCAGTGGCTAAGACTCCATACTCCCAATGCAGGAGACCCAGCTTCCATCCCTGATCAGAGAAAGAGATGCCACATGCCGCAACCAAGACCCAGTGCAAGGAAATAAAGAAATAAATATATATTAATATATTTTAAAAATTTAAAAAAGAAAGGATTGTCAGCTGGACTGGGCAATATGAAGGTCACTAGTGAACCTGAGAGCAGTTAGTGACCTTGTGAAAGCAACTTCATTTGAGGGTTGCTGCTGCTGCTAAGTCACTTCAGTCGTGTCCGACTCTGTGTGACCCCAGAGACTGCAGCCCACCAGGCTCCCCCGTCCCTGGGATTCTCCAGGCAAGAACACTGGAGTGGGTTGCCATTTCCTTCTCCAATGCATGAAAGTGAAAAGTGAAAGTGAAGTCGCTCAGTCGTGTCTGACCCTCAGCGACCCCATGGACTGCAGCCTTCCAGGCTCCTCCACCCATGGGATTTTCCAGGCAGAAGTACTGGAGTGGGGTGCCATTGCCTTCTCCAATTGAGGGTTGAGGTGGGGACAAAGTCGAAGGCACTGTGGTGGGAATGGGATTGAATGGGAAGCTAGGGCATGGAAACAATCACAGGTGGTAACCAACTTAGGCGAAAGAATAAAGGCTTTCAGTTTTGATCTTGCACAAGCTGGACTTCACGGATTCAGCTTCCCTACAGCCACTAGTGACATGTTCTAAAAATAAAAATTAATCATATCACGTCCTGTTGTGATTAACATCTGCCGGCTCTCCACTTGCTGAACAATGGAGAGCAAAGTCCAGGGCCGATCTGTTTAGTATAATTTATTTTCTATAATTGTATTTATTTATTTTTGGCTGTACTGGGTCTTCCTTGCTCTGCGATGGCTTTCCCAAGTTCTGGTGGGTGGGGGATTACTCTTTGTTTTGTTGTGGTGCTCTGGGCTTCTAATTGTGGTGGCTTCTTTTGTTTCAGTGCACAGGCTCTAGGGCGCAGTCTCAGTAGTTGTGGCGCATGGGCTTAGTGGCTCAGCGGCATATGAGAGCTTCCCGGGACCAGGGATAGAAGCTGTATCTTCTGCACTGGCAGGCGGATTCTTCACCACTGAGCCGCCAGGGAAGCCTTACTATACACAAAATATACTTCAACTTGATTAAAGAAAAATACCCTTCTACCTCACTCCATAGCCTGGAGAACAAAGTTCAAATTTCTTCCGGCTTAAGTGATATGATTTCTTCCCTTGATTCTTCCCCCAGGCCCCAAATACGTGCTTGCGTGCTAAGTCGCTTCAGTCCTATCTGACTCTTTGCAACTCTATGGCTATTCTGTCCATGGGATTCTGCAGGCAAGAACATTGGAGTGGGTTGCCATGCCCTCCTCCAGGGGAGGCCCACCACATTAAATACACTACGGATCTAAAATGGGCCTCGACGTCCTGCCCTGCCCACCTGTTCATCACCCGTTATGTTTCTCAGGATTCAACTTGTGCCATCCCTGTTAGCGTCCTCTAGACACACATGTCTATCATATAAAGCTCTCCATTGCACTCTTCCGTTTATGTCTCCCTTTTTACTAAGCTGTAGGCGAGACAGCTCCAGCGCTTATCACTAAGTCGCTCTATCTTTGCTGAAGAAATCTGGGCTTTCCTGTTGTAGTCCAGCCCGAAGGACAGCGGAACAGATCCTCCTCCAGTCCTACAAGGGGCGCTGTGGCAACCTCCATCGTCTCCCCTCTCTTCACCTCTTCGGACCCTCTCCCAGACTCACACTCTTGGGGCTCCGCCTCCTAGGCAACATTCCTCATTCCCATTGGGCAAGGACGATCCTGGCTGGCCAATGGAGCGAGGCGTTGGTGCGAGGTGGCGCCACCATCTTTGAGCGCCTGGGCCCCTGTCTCGGTAGGCGGCTGTGGGAGTTAGGGAGGTAGGTGGGCCGTGCCGCACCGCCTCCGGTCCACAGCCGTGCCTCTTTTTGTCCTTCTGCCGCGGTCCCACGATGCCGCAGTACCAGACTTGGGAGGAGTTCAGTCGCGCAGCGGAGAAACTCTACCTCGCCGACCCAATGAAGGTAAATCGAAGGCGGACCCAGTGTCTGTCCCAGCTCCGGGTCAGGATGCCTTCTCTGCCGTCCGCTTGGCCTCCGGAGCTTCTGCAGCATCCTAGGAGGTGCTGTGTGTGAAGAGAGACGGACTCCGCGCGAAGTCCGATTGTTCTTTTTGTCTCTTCTCTTAATAAGGGCCCAGTGAAGCCTGAAATCAGCAAAATCAGGGTCAAGTCTGGGCTCTAAGAAGCCTTCCCCCGCCTACAGTCCCTGAGCTTCCCTGTCGTTGGTTTACGTGTCTCTAAGGGCAGGGCTCCTCCCCTCAGCAGCTTCGGCCTCCTGTGGCGCTTCAGTTCAGTTTAGTTCAGTCACTCAGTCGTGTCGGACTCTTTGCGACCCTGTGGACTGCACCACGCTAAGCTTCCCTCTCCATCACTAACTCCCGGAGCTTACTCAAATTCATGTCCATCGAGTCTGTGATGCCATCCAACCATCTCATCCTCTGTCGTCCCCTTCTCCCGCCTTCAATCTTTCCCAGCATCAGGGTCTTTTCGAATGAGTCAGTTCTTCGCATCCGGTGGCCAAAGTATTGGAGTTTCAGGATCAGTCCTTCCAATGAATATTCAGGACTGATTTCCTTTAGAATGGACTGGTTGGATCTCCTTGCTGTCCAAGGGACTCTCAAGAGTCTTCTCCAGCACCACAGTTCAAAAGCATCAAAGACCCCAATTTGGAGGCATCTACCTCCCGCAGATTAGTGGTTCTTAATATTTTGGAGGTTAGTGCCCTTTGAGAGCAGGAGAATGCACTTAACACGTAAATGTTTGTAAACAGTTTTAGGGGGTCCGTGGATCCCTGTGGGCTTCACTGGAGGCCCAGACAGTAAAGAATCTGCCTGCAATGCAGGAGACCTGTGTTTGATCCCTGGGTCAGGTAGATCCCCTGAGAAGGGAATGGCAACCCACTCCAGTATTCTTGGCCTGGAGAATTCCATGGACAAAGGAGCCTGGCGGGACTGGTCTAGAGTCCATGGGGTCACAAAAAGTCAGAGTGAGCGAGTAACACACACACATGGATCCCTGTAATTCATTCATGGCCCCCATAAAATTATAATAAGCTAACCTCTGACATTGACTTATAATTTTATGGGGGCCATGAATGAATTACAGGTCCATGTGTGTGTGTGAGTAACCAAAGAGGTTGCAAGGACAAGAATTTAGCATTTAGGTCTTGATTTTTCTTCCTCTTGGTATTTATTGTCATCTAAATATTATTTGAAATATTAAAAAGCCCTGCTAGCTTTTTAGACCTAGATAAGCAACAAGAAGCCGAAAACATTCTTAGTTCCATTCTTTGCAATAAAGTGATGTAATAGTAATAAATGATAAAATGAATTAGATACTTGTGAAATTGAGTACTTTGTTTATGACACAATTTCTGGCTCCTCCATTTGGTTGATTTTGTTCGTAGGATCATTTGTTTCTTTAAGCAGTGTACCATGAGGACTATACAGGACTTTTGTAGAAGTACCCACAGTGTAAACTAAAAATATTTGGAAAGATAGTAAAGAATATACAAATCCACAGTAAGAGTAATAATACTGTAAGAATGTGGTCATAGTTATAGGGAAAATGAAAATAAAATGATTATTATTGAGCGTTGTTATGAACAAAACATGTGTTGAATAGGCAGGAGAGGGAGAGCCTATGAGTTCTGTTCAGAAAATTCCAGTGGCCTAAAAACTTGTGCCTTATCGTGATAACCTTCACTGGTTTTTAACTGATTTTCTTTGATAGGTCAGTGAGGGGATGAGTGGGACGAGAGCTTGACTGACAGTTGTATTGAATACCTTCCATGTGACAGACATTTTATATATATATATATATTTATCTGTATAATTTATGTATACAATTGAAGAGAATCCCTTGAGGTAGTTGAATGAACAGTCTTAGATACATTAAATGATTTGCCTGGTGATCGCTAAGAGATTAGGCTAAAATTTGAACCCACATCTCTAAACACCATGTTCATGCTGTTTCTACCAGTCTATACTGCTGAAACTAAAGAAGAAAAGAAATTTTGTCAGAACTCTTTGGGATCTGTTTTACAGAATTCTTTGTCTTCTCTCCCTCTTGATGATATTTATCACCTTTTACCATTCTCCATCGCATCCGCTCTAAGTGAAGATGGTATTATTGCTGGACCATGTAATAACCTCTTTGCCTGCCTGCGTTTAAAATTCCTTCTTCACTCATACATACTGCAGCTATCTCAGACACAAAAATTGAATTCCCAGTTTCCTGTTTTAAAACTAGTTCTTCACTGATTGCTGGTAAAAGTCCCATCTTCCAGGCCCCAGTCTGACCCTCTCTCCAGTCTTGTTGGCTTTGTCTCCCACCATTTCCACCATCCTCAGCCCTAGCTAGCCTCAGAAAGCTACAAAATGCATCATATCTTCATTCAGACTGCTGCTTCAGCCTTTCTCCTAACTTCTTCCCTAAAAGAAAGAAAACAAAAAATGCATTTCTGCAGCCATTTCCATAAATTCTTTGTACACTTTCCCTTCCCCCAATCTAAATTACTTGTTTCCTCTTTTAGCATTTTACCTGTATATGTCTTTCTAGGACTTAATTTATGTTGTCTTATGTTTTGATTATTTAAGTTGGTTGAATTACTAAGAAAGCAAGAACCTTGACTTCTTTTTCTTCTTAGTGGCATCTGACATGGTAACTTAGGTGCTTTTTAATTTGCCAGTAGAAAGGGGATTGGGGCCTCCCAGGTGGTGCTGATGGTAAAGAACTCACCTGCCAATACAGGAGACTTAGAGGGTTCCAGATCCCTTGGAGAAGGGCATGGCAGCCCACTCCAGTATCCTTGCCTGGAGAATCCCGTGGACATAGGAGCCTGGCAGGCTACAGTCCATGGGGTTGCAAAGAGTTTTTTAACTCATTTCTCTTAATGAAGCCACTGAATATTCTTTTAAGCAGGAGTTAAAACTTTACATAGTTGTCATGCTTAGTACATTTTTAAGTTGGTTTCCTTTTGTTTCCAGAGGACTGAATTTTTTAATATGTAAAACTGAATTTACTACCTCAATAAGTAGAATCTTATTAGGTAGTCTAAAGATACTTACACCTACTTAAGTGCTTGGTGAGTTCCCTTTCCTCCCTCACCAAGACAAATCTCAGGATGATACGACGTTTTTTAATTTGCAAACCCAGGAGAGTAGAAGGCATAATGAGAAAAGCTGTAGAAAAAGCTCTAATAGCCCTTTTTATCTAGTTTCCAGAATTATCTTGAGGGTCCTGTGCTGCATTGGAGCCATTTTAAATATATGTTCCTGTTTTGTCTGGTAGATACTTAGCAATTATTAAAACAGCTAGCTAAAGCTAAACTAGAGTTATTTATTATATTTTTGATTAATGAGAAACTTGACTCTGCTGCAGTACACTTTTGAATCCATCATTTAAAGAAATAAAAATAATATTCATGGAGGTTGTAAACTCTATTGGGAGCTATTTTCTTTTATTGGAATATACTAATATCTAAATCATTTTCTTGGCTTCCTAACTGTAGAACACCCAATAGCAAAAAGTCCTGTGTAGCATGGCACTCGATGTAGGAGTTATTCTAGACGTGGAAAGTTGTGTCTCATGTCGTGCCATCATGAGAAAGATATGATTTTGCTGAGTAATTAGTCTGAGTCCATCTCTTGAGAGCCATGGGAAAATAGAAATTATGAACTGCAAGTGCAGTGCTTTCTCCTAGGAAATGGGTTTGAACATTATTAGCCATTTCTGCTACTCCCCACCCCCTCCCCCGCTCTTTTTTTCCTATCAGTCCTCTGTGGCTAGGTGTGTGGGTATTATAGGGAAGGAAACCTCCTCTTTTACTCTCTTACGTTTCATAACTGGGGCTCTGCAAATTAAACTGACAAAAGACAGGTTGATAAATAGAAAGACTTTACACTTAGCATAGAAGTTCACAAAGAGGAGGAATTTGGGACCTATATACCATCCTAAGGGTGGGAAAGTATGGGAGGGAGGTTGGACAGAGGAAAAGAGATTTGGGGCTTCTGGGAGGGAGTACGTTCTGAGAAGGTGACTAGGGAATGTATGGGCACTATTAGAGTTGTCTGGTAAGGTTTTTAGGGAACAAACCTTCTCTTTTCCCAGGGAGAAGAAACACCTTTACAATTGGAAACTTACATAATCTTTACAAAGCTTAATTTATGTCCTGCTTTTGATCAGAAAGGGCAGAGAACTAATTGCCTTCAGCTCAAAACTTTCCTTCAGCTGAAGTGGTATACTTTTGAGGTAGCATGCTGTGAATACCCTTCAGTACATAGTCTTACTGGCAAGAAATGCCAAACCACCTTAAGAGTCTTACAGACATTCTCTGAATATGGGTGTGCCTTGGGAATTTTCAGTACATCTCTTCAAAGTGGCTGAAAATAAAATACCTGACTTTCTTTTAAGTCTTAAAAATATTGTAGCAATAGGAATGCACAAAATGCTGTTTTCCCTCATTTCAGTAATGATAAGTTTACAGTAAAGGTGCCTTTAGATATTTTGGCTATTCTAAAAGGATCTATTTTCGCTCACTTGAAGACTAAATTATTTATGAGAAATGTCTTCTGACTTCACTGTTTCTAAATATGTATTTTTATTTCAGGCCCGTGTGGTTCTCAAATATAGGCATTCTGATGGGAGTTTGTGTATTAAAGTAACAGATGATTTAGTTGTAAGTATACATTTTTATTTGTTGCATACTTTCAGATTTGTTTGAGTTAATCATTTGTTTGAAATTATTTACATAGAAATTATGCAGGTCACCCATTAGAATGCTTCTTTTGTGTTTCATTCCCAAGTCAAGAGCCTTGTTCTTGAAGCTATTTTTGTAGACACTTGGAAAGATAATTCACCTTGCTTCATTAATACAGTTTGTCAGGTCTAGTTTAATAACAGCTGAACAAGAGGAACATAGAGACCAAACATAGATACAGGGTAAAGGTTTCCTTGTAGATGTGTGAGGAGTAAGTGGTATCTGAACACAAGTTACGGGCTCGGTAGTTGCGCTTGTCTCGTTCCCTGTCTGCTCATTCCTGTCGCTTCCTCACCCCCATTTATTTCTCACCCCTCTGCTGTGTGGTTTCTACATGAAGTCTTTCCCTGAACCTGCTCTCAGTGAGGGCTCAGCAGCAGCCCCTTCATTTTCAAATCCAGCAGTTCATATCTTGCTTGACCTCCTGGCTGCTTGTAATATTTTTAATATTTATTTGGCTGCACCAGGTCTTCGTTGAGACATGCAAGATTCTTAATTGCAGAATTTGGATTCTTAGTTGCAGCATGTGTGATCTAGCTCCCTGATCAGGGGTCAACCTGGGCCCCCTGCATTGGGAGCGCAGAGTCTTAGCCACTGGACCACCATGGAAGTCCCCCTCCTGGCTGCTTTTGATACAGAAAACCACTTCTTGTAGAAATTATTTTGGCATCTGTGGCTCCCTTTTATCTTGTTTTTCTTTTTCTCTGTTTATTTCATTCTTTGCTAGTTATTTTGCTGACTTGCCCCATGAATATTGGTTTCTCCAGGATTCTGTCCTTGATGTCATCTTAACCACTTCTGGATCAGTCCATTAAGTCCAGTACTGCCTGTATGTCTGTTTCCAATTTTGTACCTTTAGCTCCTATTTTTCTTTAGGCTTCCTGACTAGGTGTTAGTTGAGCATCTTTCCTCCTCTACTTCGTAAGGTTAGCCTGTCTAGAATGGAAGTCCTCATCCCTTATCAAACTGGTTCCTCCTGCTTCCTGTCTTTAATTACACTGTCATCTACCTGCTCAGAACCTGGGAATCATTTTTGATCCCTTCCTTTCCCTTATTCTCACATTTACTATTCCTTCATTTGAAAAACTTGTATTTTGATCCTCTGATGAGTTCCATATGCTTTGCTGGGCATTTGTGAATTATTGATTTAAGGTCTCATCTCATTTCCTGTCGTGAACCCTCCATCTTCATTGCTAACCTCTTAAGGCCTCTTTGTCACTTGCCTGGACTAGTAGCTCTGTGTCCCTGCTTCCAGTTCGTCTTTCAGTTGTCCTATACTACTGTCCTGCCAGAGTGATTTCTAAAAATGCAAATTGGATTCTTACTACCCTGCTTAACAATCTTTAGTGGCTTTTCATCACTCATAATGTAAACTCCACCCTCACAATCCCCTCTAATCTCTTGTCTTTTTTGTGTTACTTAAGGCCTCCTTTAATATGCCATGCAGTCTTAGGCCTCTGAGCTTTTGAACAAGTCTGTCTCCATCTTTACGGTATTGAATCCCACCCCTGCCCCAGTGTGACAAGCCAACTGCTTATATTTCAAAACCCACCTCAGAAGGACTGCTTCATTTCTTGTTTTTATTTCTGCCTCTTTTTGTGCTGTTTCACAAATTTTTTTTTAATCACATTGGACTTTTAATAGGTTGTGGGCTTCAAAATAACAAGAATAGATGAGTGATAGTCTTACTGTATTTGTAGTGACTAGTCCTGACCCAAAGGGTACTTAGCAAACATTTCTTTTAATGGATTAACTCTTTTAAAAATCTCATAGTGACTTTAAAAATGACTTTTGGTCATATCTTTTACTGTATTTTTATTCAGGTTTCCATTATGAGGTTGTATGAAGTCAGATCTTTTTAAATTAGTGTCATATCTTCTAAGAACCTATTGAGTTTGGTGAATGTGAAATGCAAAAAAGCAGTAAATTGAGCTGTTGTGTGCTAAACCTAGGTTGAGATTTGAATCCTAGCTTAGCAATCTAACAGCATTTTAGTCTTGGGGAAGATCAGGCCAAAAGTTTGGCTTTGGGGACCTTAATCTGTGAAGTGCCATAGTAATAGTCTGCTCACCTAATTGGGTTGTTGTACAAAGTAAATGAAATATGTGGAAGTGCTTAGCACTAATGCCTGCCACTTAGTAGGTTCAATAAATGTATACTTGAATCCTGAGCATTCACTCTGAGAAAAATGTTACTTGTGATTGTCACAGAGTGGATAGATACATCTGCTAAAGAGAAATTGGTATGTTCTGCTTTAAAAGTAGAGGAAAATGCAGAATTAAATTCAGTACAAAAGACTTTACCTCCAAATGATGGCTTTTGGCCTCTGGTAATGATTAAATATAGTTAAAGATCCATGGTAAGCAATACTGGAAAGAACTTTAACATTAGTGATTTCTGTGATAAGATCTAAGTATAAAGGATTCTTTTTGTTCCCTTTCTTAAAACTACTGAGAATTAGTCCTTATCTAGAAGAGACCAAAGATAGAATCAAATCCATCATACTAAATAATAAATGTGTGAACCAACTCCAATGAAAAAAATCTGTTTTCTAATGATTTTTAAAGAAAAGTTTGTATACTTCCCTCAGTAATTCATTTTAATGGCTTAGAAAACTCTTCTTAGACTTTATTATCTTAGAGCTTTGACTTTTTTATAGTCCCATTTATGCATCTTTTGTTTCTAATTCCATGTCTGATTTATAATATTGTTTTCTTTGAACCTCTTTCTATGTCAAACTGTAGTGAGAAGTATATACACTAAAATTGAAAGATAAGCATCTGGAGATGATTATGGCCATTTTATAAGATTGTTAGATTTGTACAATGTGTGAACTTTTCTAAGTAAGTGGTTTAAGGGCTGTATGAATTCAAATCAGTTGTGCATTGTCAACCACAAATTGGCACCTGCCATCTACCTCTTCAAGGATTAAATCATGTGCTGCTGCAGCTGCTGACCTCTAGCACCCCTTGAAGGAGCCCAGGATGGAGAGCAGAAATGAGGCACTCTCTGTTCCCTGAAACCTGGCAGGACAGGTCTTCAGATAGTTAGATATTCTCAGGAGCTGATATCTCCTCATATCTAGAAAAGCACTAAAATCTTTCATGGTGATGACTGTTTCTCATGACAAGCAGAAGTGTCACGAGACCAGCAGAAACTTTCTAAGAAATAAACATGCTTGATTGCATGTACTCCCCCTTCACCAGAATTGCATGTATACTGTCCTTCTCCTTTCTGTCTTTGGAACAGTCTCTCAGAGCTGTTTGACGTACTGTCTCCTGGGCTGTAGCCCTTGTATTGCCCCAAATAAAACTTTTAACTCATGACTCTGATGTGCGATTTTTTTAGGTTGACAGCACGATCAAGTTGAACTCCAAATCAGTTTAAGTTGATGAATATTACTGCAGGATCACAAAGTTCCCATTGCTTAAAACTCATATGAATCCATAAGACAGGCTGAAGAAAAATGGATTTGTGTTACAAAATGAGACTGCCAGCTTAAGTTTGATAATTTGAAAGATTCTAGATGAAGAATTGAATTTAAAGCAAGGAAGAGTTTGAATTGGTTTAATAGTTATAAATAATACCAGAAATCAAGGTTGAATAAATTTATCTAGCTTGATGTAGGTAGCCACCAGCAGTAAGCAAGGAATTCCTGATTTTTAAAAGATTATCATTAACCATACACTTCATATTTCATAAACAGAGAAAGAGATCCTAAAATGTATATGCTTTTCCCACTATAACTATAGAATCATTTATAACCAGATCCCAGGGAGAAATTACCAGATTGCAACCTTTAATTTTTCTTATCAGACCATGGCAGAATTTGATTACATTAGTCTACTGATCATTTTTGAGATGCTTTGAATAGAGTTCATTTTTTGTCCATAACAGTGGCATTTTAAATATTATAAAATACTAAACTTAGGGAATGTAATTGTGGAAACCTGGAAACTTGAATGATCTCTGGAGGAAGTAAAGCAAAACAGTGGTAGGGAAAGACTCAGATTTTTACCCAAGAATATGTTTGCTACGTCGTTAGTAATCTAGTTTTACATAGTTAATGTGTGCTTTTAAAATTCCTGACAGTGTTTGGTGTATAGAACAGACCAAGCTCAAGATGTAAAGAAGATTGAAAAATTCCACAGTCAACTAATGCGACTTATGGTGGCCAAGGAATCCCGCAGTGTTGCCATGGAAACGGACTGAATGGTTTGAAATGAAGACTGTTAAGTTCTTAGGAAGTAAATATCTTTTGAATTTGAAAAAGTATTGGGAGAGAAAATACTTTATGTAACTAAGTGGGCTATTCAGAAACCAAGAGATCATTTTTTTTTTTGTACTTTGTTTTTTAATGTTTACTTTAGAGAGCCAGGAATGTAAATGCTTTCAATTAGAAAGCCTTTATTTATTTTTTGGAGATTGAACAAGAAATGCATCTATCTTGGAAACTTTTTGTAGATTATTTGCTGTTAAGCAAAATAAATAATTACTCGCTGTTAAGTTTGTATCAGTAACTTGAAAATGAGATTAAGAAAAGCTAGTTCTTCCTTAAATTTAGTTAATCTGTGCTTAAAAGAAAATTGAATTGTTGTTTTGCTAGATTGATGTATTTTTTTCAGAGCATAAATTTTGTGCTGTTGATGACCAGCAAATATAAAATAAGGTAACTGGAATTAACTGTGCACAGCAATATAGCTGATTATATATAGTAGTGTAGTCCCAATTATATCGAAAAATAATTATGCAAACAAATATGCTTTACCTTAAACTTTACAAATTTAAGCTATATTTTTAAATATAAGGGATTCATATTATTGTTAACTTGTTAAACAAAGACTTACTCTGAATCTAATTTTCAGTGCTCTGAAACATCTGCAGTTACTTTAAATGCATGAACAGAATGATCACTAATAGATTGAAATTACCGTATTACAGAAATATTTGCCACATATTTGCCATCTATCTTTTCTCAGAAGGGCTAAAGATTATTTGAACTGTTAAATTTTTGCATACCTCTGTGATACCCCAGCCCGTTCTGTCTTTACTTAACCAAGGTATTAAGCATGACTGTCACAACTATTTCCTTTAAACCAGAAATATATTATTTGACACTTATCTTATATTTGCAATTAATTTTACCAACCTAAATATAATGTTATATGTTGATTCCTACATTAAAATATTTTTTGTTTGGAATTTGTTGTGTTGACCAGCGTTTCAACATGCGAGGTTCCATTAACTGTATGAATTTTGGCTTGTTTCAGAGAGGTCAGTAAATAAAATATTACATAAATGTGTATTATGTCTCTTTAAGTTTTCAACTTCTTAAGGATAATTGATTTCTTGACTGGGATATTCTATATTAGTTTAGACTAAAGTGAGCCTAATTATGCTGTATGTACGTTTTATTTGTTTCTTCATACTCTTATTACTCAGCTTTCTCTGTTACGGCATTTTTTTTTCCCCCACTGTTTCTCACAGTTGTATTACAAAAGAACCATGCTAGCTTTTTCCAGTCTCCTATTGATAGACATTTGGTTGTTTCCAGTCTTTTGCTGTTAGGATGCTGCACTGAATATACACATGAGTAGTATATGTGTACATTAAATTTCTAGAAATTTGGTGAGTCAAAGGGCATATGTATTTCTAATTTTAATAGATATTGTCAAATTGCTTTACGCGGAGATTGTCCCCTTTTGCATGCCCAGCATAAACACAGGAGAATGCTGTTTTCTCCCAACATTGCTGCACAAAAATACAAATTCCGGATTTTTGGCATTCTGATGCGTAAAACACAGTTGTTCAGTTTCTAAGTTGTGTCCAGCTCTTTTGCCACCCCGTGGACTGTAGTCCACCAAGCTCCCCTGTCCATGGTATTTCCCAGGCAAGAATGCTAGAGTGAGTTGCCGTTTCTGTCCCCCAGGGCATTTTGTTTTCTTGAGTAAGAAAAGTAACATCAGGGACTTCTCTGGTGGTCCAGTGGTCAAGAGTCTATCTTGTACTACAAAGATGTGGATACGATCCCTGGTCAGGGACTAGAATCCCATATGTTGCAGAGCAGCTAAGCCTGTGAGCCACAACTAGAGAGTCTGTGCACTGGGATGAAAGATCCTGCATGGCTCAAAGAAAATCCTGTGTGCCACAACTGAGGCCCAGCGCAGCCAAATATTTAAAAAAGAAAAGTAACATCAGGTAATGTAGGGATTTTTTGGGTTTTGCCTGTTTCCCGCCCATAATAGGATAACTGGAGGGTTTTTTGGCCTTTGTCTTTCTCATTTAAATCTTCTACTTTTAATTAACACTATGAAGATAACCTGGAAGGGGAGGGACATAGGTTTGAGTTCTCTGAATCCTTGTAACAGTGATTAAGAGCAGAAGTTCCAAGGCAGACTGTGTTGCAATCTTGGCTCCACTACTTCTACTTCCTAGTTCTGTGGTTTTTGAGAGGATATTTCTCCAAGCCTCCATTTTCTTCTCTGGAAATTGGGCTGAAAGTAGTAGTCATAGGGCTTTGAGGATTAAATGGCATAATCTAGTTTAAGTCCTTGGCACATTGCCTGGAGCATAGTAAAAGCTCAATCTATCCAATGGTAGTCTATTCATTACTGTTCCCCAGCCCCATTGGGTTGCCATTTTTCTCCAATGCATGAAAGTAAAAAGAAGTGGAATCGCTCAGTCATTCCGCCCGCACCCCATGGACTGCAGCCGGCCCCGAAGCAAAAATGGAGCATACTGTTGTGTGTTTTTTTCGGGAATCGGTAAGTAACCAGCTCTTAAGTTTTCTCATTTTAATTGAATCAGATCAGATCAGATCAGTCGCTCAGTCGTGTCCGACTCTTTGCGACCCCATGAACTGCAGCACGCCAGGCCTCCCTGTCCATCACCAGCTCCCGGAGGTCACTCAGACTCGCATCCATCGAGTCAGTGATGCCATCCAGCCATCTCATCCTCTGTCGTCCCCTTCTCCTCCTGCCCTCAATCCCTCCCAGCATCAGAGTCTTCTCCAATGAGTCAACTCTTCGCATGAGGTGGCCAAAATACTGGAGTTTCAGCTTTAGCATCATTCCTTCTAAAGAAATTCCAGGATTGATCTCCTTCAGAATGGACTGGTTGGATCTTCTTGCAGTCCAAGGGACTCTGAAGAGTCTTCTCCAACACCACAGTTCAAAAGCATCAATTCTTTGGCGTTCAGCCTTCCTCACAGTCCAGCTCTCACATCCATACATGACCACAGGAAAAACCATAGCCTTGACTAGGCGAACCTTTGTTGGTAAAGTTGAATAGTTATTTATAAGTTAACATCTGCCTTTTCTACCAAGCTGTGTCTACTATCAAATGCTATTTTTGGCTTGGGAAGTAAAACAAGATTGTGTCCATGAAGAGTGTTTTTATGTAGTGGGGAAAACTGAAATCTTAAATCGAAGACATGTTCATTTGTACCGACACAGAATTATTAAGAGAACTAACTGATGGTGAAAATATTAAGTCTCTCAAAGACCGTATAGTAATAAAACTCCAAATATATATTATAAAAGTCACAGTGCTGTATACTCTTGACTTTTTTTCTTTTATCAGGAGGTATTTCTGGATACTATAATCACACTTTTCATGGACTAATTTTTTTTTTTTAATCATTCTACATGGCTTATGGGATCTTAGTTCCCCACCCAGGGATCAAATGCAGGGCCCTGGCAGTGAGAGTCCCAAGTCCTAACCACTGGACTGCCAAGGGATTTCCCATGGACTAATTTTTAGCAAACTGTTTTGTGATGTATTTAATTAAATGTTACTGACCCTAAAGTAATCCAAATGCAGTTATCATAGTAATTAACATTCTAGGTACAATTAACAGTTCAAATAATTTAATTTTGTTCTCAGAAAGACCCACTCTCCTTGGAGCACGTAGCATTGTTGGAGTATTAAGCATTTTTGGCTATGTGTGTTCTCTGTTATAAAGGGCTGGCTTTTCCCTTCTCCCTAGCCTGTCAACATTTTGTCTTAAAAATATAAAATTTGTTAGTCAGAGCTCTAAATGATTAGAAGCTGTATTGGCAGCATTTTATAGTTGATATCTTCGGTTACCCTTAGACAAATCTAACACTAGCAACAGTATGATGATAATAGTCTTGAAAGTACAGCTGACCCTTGAACAACATGAGTTTGAGCTGTATGGGTCCACTTATATGTCAGTTCCCTTCATAAATACGTAATACAGTGATATACAAGCTGCAGTTGGTTGGAATTAAGTTCTGGAGGGCTAGCTACAAAGTTAAAATTGGGTTTTCTACTGCAGGGAGTGTCAGCACTCCTAACCCTTGCATTCATTATTCAGTTCAGTCACTCAGTCGTGTCTGACTCTTTGCAACCCCATGAACTGCAGCACACCAGGCCTCCCTGTCCATCACCAACTCCCGGAGTCCACCCAAACCCCCATGTCCCATCGAGTTGCTGATGCCATCCAACCATCTCATCCTCTGTCGTCCCCTTCTCCTCCTACCATCAATCTTTTGCAGCATCAGGGTCTTTTCAAATGAGTCAGCTCTTCACATCAGGTGGCCAGAGTATTGGAGTTTCAGCTTCAATATCAGTCCCTCCAATGAACACCCAGGACTGATCTTTTGGATGGGCTGGTTGGATCTCCTTGCAGTCCAAGGGACTCTCAAGAGTCTTCTCCAACACCACACCTCAAAAGCATCAATTCTTCAGCGCTCAGCCTTCTTCACAGTCCAACTCTCACATCCATACATGAGCACAGGAAAAACCATAGCCTTGACTAGACAGACCTTTGTTGGCCAAGTAATGTCTCTGCTTTTTAATGTGCTCTCTAGGTTGATCATAACTTTCCTTCCAAGGAGTAAGCGTCTTTTAATTTCATGGCTGCAATCACCATCTGCAGTGATTTTGGAGCCCAGAAAAATAAAGTCAGCTACTGTTTTCACTGTTTTCCCATCTATTTGCCATGAAGTGATGGGACCGGATGCCATGATTGTAGTTTTCTGAATGTTGAGTTTTAAGCCAACTTTTTCACTCTCCTCTTTCACTTTCATCAAGAGGCTCTTTAGTTCCTCTTCACTTTCTGCCGTAAGGGTGGTATCATCTGGATATCTGTGGTTATTGATATTTCACCTGGCAATCTTGATTCCAGCTTGTGCCCCCTCCAGCCCAGCGTTTCTCATGATACACTCTGCATATAAGTTAAATAAGCAGGGTGACAATATACAGCCTTGACGTACTCCTTTTCCTATTTGTTCACTGTTCAAGGGTAACTGTATTCTAAAACTAATTTAAAATGAGTTAAGTATGGGACTTCCCTGGTGGTCCAGTGGTTAGGATTTCACTCCCAATGCAGGGAGAGCATGTTCAGTCCTGTTCTGGGAGCTAAGATCTCACATGCCCCTGGCCAAAAAACCAAAATGTAAAACAGAAACAATATTGTAACAAATTCAATAAAAACTTTAAAAATGGTCCACATCAAAAACAAAAAAAGAGTGAAATGAATTTCCCAAGAACAATAAAGTTTCTGCCTACCTAGAATGAAAGAAAACCAAATTCCTAAGTAACATTTATTGCTTCCCTATTTTTCCTCTTTTAGTAAAAAATACCTTGTGGTAATGGCAATTCATAATATTTAGTATTATTTCTTTTTAAAATATTCAGGAGTGGGATGGGGGAAGGAGATGGAAGGGAGGTTCAAGAGGGAGGGGACATGTATACCTATGGTTGATTCACGTTGATGTTTGACAGAAAACAAAATTCTGTAATGCAATTATCCTTCAATTAAAAAATAAATTTTTAAAAAATAAAAAAATAAATACTCCCCTAGTTGGGCTTCATAGGTGACACAAGTGGTAAAGAATCCACCTGCCAGTGCAGGTGGTGCAAGAAATACAGGTTCGATCTCTGGGTCAGGAAGATCCCTGGAGAAGGAAATAGCAACCCACTCGAGTATTCTTGCCTGGAGAATTCCATGGACAGAGGAGCCTGGTGGGTTCAGTCCATGAGGTCACAAAGAGTCGGACGTGACTGAGCACACAGGCACACACATTCATCTAGTTTTCTAGTTAAAGTTTATGATAGCATGAGAAGAAAGAAAAATATTTCGTTCTTCTTTCTTACATTAAAAGTAGTAATCAGGCTGGTTCCAGAAAAAGATGGTATAAGCACACTCCACCTCAGCTCTTCTGCTGAATCCAGCTGTGAATACACAGAGCTACTGTTTGAGGACTCTGAAAAGAAAAGAGGTGGATTGGCAGGAAGACCAGCATGTGAAGTACCACTGAACCAGTGATGATTGATTCTTATCAATTTTCCCCCTGGGGGTATCCCCCAGTGCATTGAATTCAATGCACTGGAAACCTAGAAGTGAGTACTGGGTTGCAGACCAAGAGTGCCAGAAACCTTGAGGTCTGGTCCAAGAAGAAGGGTACTTATATTTGAAGAGAGTGCAGAAATCCTTTTTGTCTTTTCCACCTCTTCTTTGTCCTCTTACAACACACCCCCAAGCAATCCCATGGTGGTGACAGCGTGAACTACCTGCAGTGAAGCCAGCAGGAGCCTGAACTCAGGAAGATAGCCCTTCCTTTCCATACAGCTTTGTTTCCAAGAGGTTGGAACCAACCTTCATCTTTTTCTCTTTGTTCTCTATTTGCTTGGCTCTGGATACAGATGATGATGGGGAAAGTACACACGGTAGCTAAAGCCTCAGTCTTGGCCAGAGAACGAATAGAAGGAACCAAAAAGTACCAGGGAGATCACAGAGAAGAAGGAACTAAAAATAAATGACCCCATAAAACTGTTTATATAGTTCTCAGTCTACCCCCAGTGTGCACATGTGTATGGATCTGATTCTTTTTAGCATGTTAAAAACTTAGAAACTGAGTATAAAGGAGGAAACAGAACAGGCTCTTAGCTTGAAAGCAGGACTCCATCTTGGGCCAGACTGTGGACTTTGAGCTATATGCCCAGTATCTGTGGAAACGACAAACCAATTGGAAAACCAGGCCCCCGGAAGGAAGAGCCCTAGGGCTCGTACCTAGACTCTCCCTTGCCTAAAAGAGTACCCTAGATTATCTGTGTAACAGAATAGAATCGTCCATTCTATTATGCGTATTGGGGTATAACCACAGGCCTGTTGATAATTGTCCACTGTTAACTTCCTAGGCTTAAGGCATATGAATCACGGCTTAACTTTGATTGTATCTTTCTTTTTCCTTTGTTCAGACTAGTTTCAGGGAATTTGGGGAGGTGGGTTTGGGCACGTACACTTAGGGTATAATATTTTCACAAAAACTGGTCGGGGTCCTTGGCTAAGAGGAGACTCTCCCTTGGGCCCACCAGTGTAATAAACTGCACTCCACTATCTGCATTGTCCTTCTGAGTGAGTTTGTTTCCTGGAACGCGTGGCTACAACAAATAGACTACGCCCAAATCCCAGACTGGCAATCAGGAGGCATTCACATGCAGTAGGTCCAAAATGCACTGCAAAAATTTTGAAAGCTGAACTGACATCCCAACCTGTCTTCCACGGGCTATGATTCAAATGTCAATTCAGCTTTCAAAACCTTTTCAACACCTGAAACTAAAAGAAACCAAAAAAACTTGTGCCTGCAACCTAACCAGGTTGACTGCCTGCTGAAACAGACAAAGTTCTGTATTCTCCATAGTATTTAGCCAAGGCCCGAAGTTGGTAACAATATTCAAACTGTCAAGGATACAATCCAAAACAGTATACCAGGAAATGGAGAAAGTATTAATTCTTAAAGACAGTCAACAGATCCCAGACAGAGATGTTGGAGTTGTCTGACAAAAGACATTAAAGCAGCTATTACAAAAGTGCTCTAGCAAATAATCATGAGCACTCTTGAAATTAATGAAAAAAACCTAATCAAAGAAATAGATATTTTTAAAAGAGTAAGTGGAAATTTTACAATTAAAAAACCACTCAACAGTCTTGAGCATAGTAAACCTGAAGATGAACTAAGAGAATTTGATCTGAAAAACAGAAAAAGATTGGGAAAATAAAGCAAAACCATGAGCAGAAATTTACAGACTTGTAGGGCAAAAATACAGAGAAGGCAATGGCACCCCACTCCAGTACTCTTGCCTGGAGAATCCCATGGATGGAGGAGCCTGGTGGGTTACAGTCCATGGGGTCACACAGAGTCAGACATGACTGAGTGACTTCACTTTCACTTTTCACTTTCATGCACTGGAGAGGGAAATGGCCACCAACTCCATTGTTCTTGCCTGGAGAATCCCAGGGACGGCAGAGCCTGGTGGGCTGCCATCTATGGGGTCGCACAGAGTCGGACATGACTGAAGCGACTTAGTAGCAGCAGCAGCAGCAGGGCAATAATAAAATGTGTAATGTTTGTGCCATCAAGAATACCAGAAGGACAGGAGAAAGTGTGGTGCTGAAAAAAATAGTTGGAGAAATATTGGTTGGAAACTTCAAATTTGGTGAAAAACTTAAACCTATAGATTCAAGAAGGCCAAAGTAATCCATCATAATGGAAATCTAGTCACAGTCACAGTGAAACTGGACAATGATCTTAAAAGCAGCTAGCAAAAAGCATAACCTCAAGGGAAACTGATTTGAATTACTGGATTTCTCATCAGAAATCGTGGAGGCCAGAGGGAAGTGGCACAGTACTTCTAAATTGCAGAAAGGAAAGAACTGTTAACCCAGAATTCAATATCCACAGATAACAACCTTCAGGAACAAGAGTGAAATAAAGTCATTCTTGAGTAAAGAAAAAGGAAGAGAATCCATTGCCATCAGACTTGGTTTAAAGAGAATTACTAAAGGAAGTCCTTCAATTAAAAGGGAAATGACACCATAAAGAAAATTGGAACATTCAGGAATGAAGAGAAATAGAAATGGCAATTATCTGGGTTAAATGAAGAAGCTATTATCTTGAGTTCTTAAAATATATTTGATAATAGAAATAAAATATGACATAAATGTTCTCATTGTGTGTAGATGTAGTACATAAGGCATTAATAGCATAGAGGAGAAAAAGATACCTATATGATAGTAAAGTTTCTATTAATACACTCCACTCGAAGTGAAAAATAGTTAACTGTCAGTAGACTGAAAAGGTAAGTATGTATATCCTCATCCCTCAAGCAATCACTAAAGGATTTTGTAAAGAAATTTAATAGACAATAGATAAAATGAAATAACATTTAAATAAAAAAGGAGGGCAAGAAAAGGGCATCAGGAACAAAATATGGGAAACATGAACCAAATAATAAAATGGTAGGCCTAAATGCAAACACATCAATTGTATGTGTGCACACGTGCACATGCACACACGTGATCGGTTGTGTCTGACTCTGTGACCCCATGGACTGTAGCCCTCCAGGCTCCTCTGTCCTTGGGATTTTCTAGGCAAGAAACTGGAATGGATTGCCATTTCCTCCTCCAGGAGATTAGGGATCTTCCTGACCCAGGAACTGGACCCACATCTCAGTGTCTCCTGCATTGGTAGATGTATTCTTTACCAGCTGCACCACCTGGGAAGCCCGTATCAATACTTACATGAAATGTAAGTACTCTATGCACACAGAAGTTGTCAGGATCAAAAAACTAGAACCAGCTGTATTCTCTCAGCAAGAAACTTCAAATATAATGATACAAGTAGGTCACAAGTAAAAGGATGGAAAAAACAGGCCATGCCAACACTAATCAAAAGAAAGCTAGCATGACTGGTAATTAGTAGACTTCAGAGCCAAGGGTATCTCCAAGGATAAGGATATCCAAGGATAAAGAGGGACTGAATGTATTGATAAAAGAGTCAATTCACCAAGAAGACATAGTAATTCTAAATTACACATAAACAGCTTTGAAATGCATGAAGCAAAACCTGACAAAACTGAAAGAAGAAACTACAGTGATGGATCACCTCACATCAGTCAGAAGGGCCATCATCAAAAAGTCTGCATGTAACACACGCTGGAGAGGGTGTGGGGAAAGGGAACCCTCCTATACTGTTGATGGGAATGTAGATTGGTTCAGCCACCATGGAGAAAAGTATCAGATCAGATCAGATCAGTCGCTCAGTCGTGTCCGACTCTTTGCGACCCCATGAACCGCAACACGCCAGGCGTCCCTGTCCATCACCAGCTCCAGGAGGTCACTCAGACTCGCATCCATCGAGTCAGTGATGCCATCCAGCCATCTCATCCTCTGTCGTCCCCTTCTCCTCCTGCCCTCAATCCCTCCCAGCATCAGAGTCTTCTCCAATGAGTCAACTCTTCTCATGAGGTGGCCAAAATACTGGAGTTTCAGCTTTAGCATCATTCCTTCTAAAGAAATTCCAGGATTGATCTCCTTCAGAATGGACTGGTTGGATCTTCTTGCAGTCCAAGGGACTCTCAAGAGTCTTCTCCAACACCACAGTTCAAAAGCATCAATTCTTCGTCGCTCAGCCTTCTTCACAGTCCAGCTCTCACATCCATACATGACCACAGGAAAGACCATAGCCTTGACTAGGCGAACCTTTGTTGGTAAAGTAATGTCTCTGCTTTTGAATATGCTATCTAGGTTGGTCATAACTTTCCTTCCAAGGAGCAAGCGTCTTTTAATTTCATGGCTGCAGTCACCATCTGCAGTGATTTTGGAGCCCAGAAAAACAAAGTCTGACACTGTTTCCACTGTTTCCCCATCTATTTCCCATGAAGTGATGGGAACAGATGCCATGATCTTCGTTTTCTGAATGTTGAGCTTTAAGCCAACCTTTTCACTCTCCACTTTCACTTTCATCAAGAGGCTTTTTAGCCCCTCTTCACTTTCTGCCATAAGAGTGGTGTCATCTGCATATCTGAGGTTATTGATATTTCTCCCGGTAATCTTGATTCCAACTTGTGTTTCTTCCAGTCCAGCATTTCTCATGATGTACTCTGCATATAAGTTAAATAAACATGGTGACAATATGCAGGCTTGACGTACTCCTTTTCCTATTTGGAACCAGTCTGTTGTTCCATGACCAGTTCTAACTGTTGCTTCCTGACCTGCATACTAATGTATGGAGGTCCCTTAAAAAGCAAAAATAGAACTACCATGTGATTCTGCAATCCCACTTCTGGGCATATACCCTAACCATAATTGGAAAAGACACATGCACCTCTGTGTTCATAACAGCACCGTTTATAATACCCATGACATGGAAGCAAACTAGATGTTCATCGACAGAGGACTGGATGAAGATGACATGGGGTGAGGGGTAAATTAGGAATTGAGAGTAACATATACACATTACTGTATATAAAATGAATAATGACCTACTGTAAAAAAACTTTTTAAAAATCACAAGATATACACAGGAAGCTATAGAACAGTACTGAGAGAGATTAAGAAGACTTAATTAAAAAGTGAGTCATATTAAAAATTTTCATATATCTTATTCATGTGTCAGAAGAATCAGTATTTTGATGATACTGATTTTCCCCAAGTTGATTTATAAATTCAGTTCAATCTTAATTAAAATCCTAGCAGGCTTTTTTTTTTTTTTTTTTTTGTAGAAATTGGCAAGCTGATTCTAAAATTTATATGGAAAAGCAAAGACCTAGAATAGCTAAAACAATTCCACAAAATAATTAAAAGTGAAGAGCTAAAACCTTCTCTTTAAAAAAAATTTATTTTAATTGGAGGCTAATTACTTTACAATATTGTGGTGGTTTTTGCCATACATTGACATGAATCAGCCACAGGTGTACATGTGTCCCCCATCCTGAACCCCCTCCCACCTCCCTCCCCATCCCATCCCTCTGGGTTGTCCCAGTGCACCCGCTTTGAGTGCCCTGTTTCTTGCACTGAACTTGGACTGGTCATCTATTTCACATATGGCAATATGCATGTTTCAATGCTATTCTCTCAAATCATCCCCCTTCACCTTCTCCTACAGAGTCCAAAGGCTGTTCTTTACATCTGTGTCTCTTTTGCTGTCTCACATATAGGGTCGCCATTACCATATTTGTAAATTCTATATAACATATGCGTTAATATACCATATTGGTGTTTTTCTTTCTGACTTACTTCACTCTGTATAATAGGCTCCAGTTTCGTCCACCTCATTAGAACTGACTCAAATGTGTTCTTTTTAGTAGCTGAGTATTATTCCATTGTGTATATGTGCAACAGCTTTCTTATCCATTCGTCTGCTGATGGACATATAGGTTGCTTCCATGTCCTAGCTATTGTGAACAGTGCTGTAATAAACAATGGTGTCCACGTGTCTCTTTCAATTCTGGTAAAACCTCTTTCTTTCATGTCTTATTATAAAGCCTCAGTTAAAGTGCAAAGGCAAGTCAATGGAGAAAGGATAGTCTATTCAACAAATGATGCTGGTGGGATTAGATATCCATATGTTTAAAAAACATAAAATTGGACCCCTACCTTGCACTGCTGCTGCTGTGTTGCTTCAGTCATGTCCGACTCTGCGACCACATAGACGGCAGCCCACCAGGCTCCCTCGTCCCTGGGATTCTCTAGGCAAGAACACTGGACTGGGTTGCCATTTCCTTCTCCAATGCATGAAAGTGAAAAGTGAAAGTGAAGTCACTCAGTTGTGTCTGACTCTTAGCGACCCCATGGACTGCAGCTCACCAGGCTCCTCCGTCCATGAGATTTTCCAGGCAAGAGTACTGGAGTGGGGTGCCATTGCCTTCTCTGCTACCTTGCACTACGTACAACAAAACCAGTCATAAGTCCAAGTATAAAACCATAAAACTTCCAGAAGAAAACAGGAGAAAATCTGGGACCTTGGCTAGGCAGGTACCACACAAGAGAAAAAAATTGTACATCAACATTGAAATCTTCTGTTCCTCCAAAGACACTGTTAGGAAAATGAGAAAACAAGGCACATATCAGGAAAAAAATTTATTTACAAGCATATATCTGAGAAATGACTTATATCCATAGCACAAAGAATGGTGAAATCTCAGTAAAATCTCCCACCCTGCATAAATAATACAGAAAAGATTTGAACAGACACTGAACTGGAAAAGATGTAAAGATGGCAAATAAGCACAAGAAAAGATGTTCAACATCATCAGTTGTTAAGGAAATGAAAATTAAAATCACAAAACACCACTACATATCTACTGTTGTTTACACTTTTGCAACCCCATGGACTGTAGCCCTCCAGGCTTCTCAGTCCATAGGATTTCCTGGGCAAGAATACTGGAGTGGGTTGCCATTTCCTTCACCAGGGGAACTTCCCGACTCAAGGATCAAACCCGCATCTCCTGCATTGGCAGGCAGATTCTTTATCACTGAGTCACCAGGGAAAGCCCACATACCTATTAGAATGGCTAAAAGACTGACCATACCAAGTGCTGGCAAGGATGTGGGGCAACCAAAACTCTCATACTGCTGGTATAACCAATTGGAAAACAGGCAGTTTCTTTAAAAGTCATGCATACATCCAACATTCCATTCAAGGACTTGTACCTGAATGTTCATAGGAGCCTTAATTTTAATAGCCAAAAAACTAGAAACAACTGAAAAGTCCATCAATAGGTTTATGGATAAACTGTGGCACATTTGTACATAGCAATACTATTCAGTGATGAAATGAACTCTTTATACATACAACAAGATGGGTGAGCCTCAAAATAATTAGCTTAAGTTAAAGATCAGATCAGATCAGTTGCTCAGTCATGTCCGACTCTTTGCGACCCCATGAACTGCAGCACGCCAGGCCTCCCTGTCCATCACCAACTCCCGGAGGTCACTCAGACTCACATCCATCGAGTCAGTGATGCCATCCAGCCATCTCATCCTCTGTTGTCCCCTTCTCCTCCTGCCCCCAATCCCTCCCAGCATCAGAGTCTTCTCCAATGAGTCAACTCTTCGCATGAGGTGGCCAAAATACTGGAGTTTCAGCTTTAGCATCATTCCTTCCAAAGAAATCCCAGGGCTGATCTCCTTCAGAATGGACTGGTTGGATCTCCTTGCAGTCCAAGGGACTCTCAAGAGTCTTCTCCAACACCACAGTTCAAAAGCATCAATTCTTCGGTGCTCAGCCTTCTTCACAGTCCAGCTCTCACATCCATACATGACCACAGGAAAGACCATAGCCTTGACTAGGCAAACCTTTGTTGGCAAAGTAGTATCTCTGCTTCTGAATATGCTATCTAGGTTGGTCCTAACTTTCCTTCCAAGGAGTAAGCGTCTTTTCGAGTACCTACTGCATGACTTAACTCACACAAGATTCTAGGAGGTGCAAGCTAGTGTATGGTGATTGCAGATCAGTGGTTTCCTTGGTGAAGAGGGGCGATGTGGATGAAAGGAGGGATCTATTTACTGTGTTAATTCGTGGATGTACATATACCAAACTTTGAAAAGCTGATATTCTGAATATCTCCTGTTTATTATATGTCAATTATACCTCCCTCAACACAGTATTTTGAGAAAAAAAAAAACGTCCTGCAAAAAAGTGCAGTTAGCTGACAGCCTCCAGTCGCAATCGCCACATCTGTGAGGTTTGCTGCAGGTTCACACAGCCTGTAGCTGAGCATGGCCCGTGCAGCCTGGCCAAGACTAAGAGCTGCACTGCCAGCCAAGGCTCTTCCTTCCTCCCTGCTCTCCTGATGCCAGTGTCAGACCTGCACTGTGGTCTGAGGCTTTTTTTTTTTATATATAATTTTACTTATTTATATTTGTTTGGGCTGTACTGAGTCTTTGTTGCTGCACACAGGTTTTTCCTAGTTCTGGCAAGCAGGGGCCACTCTTCGGTTGTGGTGAGTGGGCTGCTCATTTCAGTGGTTTCTTTTGTTGCTGAGCATGGGCTCCAGGCACACGGGCTCAATTTTTGTGGCGCATGGGTTTAGTTGCTGGATGGCATGTGGAATCTTCCCGGACCAGGGGTAGAACCCGTGTTCCCTGCATTGGCAGACGGATTCTTAACCACTGGACTACCTGGGAAGTCCAAGGCTCTTACTCACTACTGCTCCCTTTCTTGTTCACAGGCATCTCTGCCAGGAGACCACTATACTTCTTATTCTATCTTGGTATGTGCTTTCTGGAGGCTTGAGTTGACACGGTATCTTCAAATGTGTACTGTCCGAGTTTACAATTTTTTGCTAATTTTCTGCTGGGTTGCTGTCATTTCTTTAAGGGTTCTTGGGACCTTGGACAAGTTACCTAACCTCTGTGCCTCAGTTTCCTCTGATGTAAATGGTAAATAATAAGGATCTCATAAAGCTGTTATGAGCTTCCCTGGTGGCTCAGAGGGTAAAGACTCTGCCTGCAATGTGGGAGACCTGGGTTCAATCCCTGGGTCGAGAAGATTCCCTGGAGAAGGAAATGGCAACCCACTCCAGTAATCTTGCCTGGAGAATCCCATGGACAGAGGAGCCTGGCGGGCTACAGTCTATGGGGTTTCAAAGAGTCTGACACAACTGAGCGATTTCACTTTCAAAGTTGTTATGAGGATGAAATGAATTAGCATTGGTAAAGCACTTAGTGCCTGGCACATAATAATTTCTATGTGTTCATTAAATTAAAAAAAAAAAAAAAGAATCCTCTATGTTTTCAGAATGTCTTTTGTTAAGTAAGCCTCAAGCATTTTTCCCATCCTGTCACTCATATTTTATCTCTGTGTATGGATACTGTTTTGATCCCATGGAAACTAATTTGTTTCTTATTGCTGCCATAACAAATTTTCACAAATTTAGTGGCTTAAAAAAACCCACAAGTTTATTCTCTAATAGAATTAGAAGTCTGAAATGACCCTTAAAGGGCTAAAATCAAGCAGGGTCGTTCTACGTAAGGGCTCCAGCAGAGACTCTGTTTCTTTGTCTTTCCCAGCCTCCAGAGGCTGTTCTCATTACTTGGCTCATGGCTCCACACTGCATTGCCTTTCCTGCCTCTCCTCTCTCACCACATCACTTCCTTTGACCTTCTTGACTCCTTCGTTTTTTAAAAAAAAATCATTTATTTGACTGCCCTGGGTCTTAGTTGTGCCACATGAGATCTTTAGTTGTGGCATGTGGGGTCTAATTCCCCGACCAGGGATTGAACCTGGGCCCCCTGCACTGGGAGCACAGGGTCTTAGTCACTGGATCACCAGGGAAGTCCCTTGACTTCCTCTTATAAGGACCCTGGCCATTACATTTTGTTCCCACCCAGATAACTCAGGATAATCTTCACATTCTAATCACATCTGCAAAGTCTCTTTTGCCATATAAGGTAACAGTCACAAGTTGTCTTTGGGATGTCTCGGGGATGTCTTTGGGGGAATCATTGTTCAGCCCACCACTGACACTTTTGGCCAAACAGAAGTTTCAGATTTTGATATTGTCACTTACGCTCTTAGTCCATTCCTTTGTGGTTTCTATTGGACACCAGTCTTCTTGGCAATCATGTATAAGCAACCTGGAAAGACAGGAAATTCTAAGTCTGTGAGATTCGCCCTCGACCAAAGAGGGATGGAGCTAATGCGTCTAGTTTTTGCTCCCTGGGTGAACAGTTCTGAGACTGATTTTATAAACCGTCTCAAAAGGCTCCACAGAATCAAACACCAGTTATCCCGAGCAGTGGCCAAGTTGGAAATTTGTATTGTCTTTTCCTCCTTTACAGTTTCACCTCCCAGCCCTTACCTCTTATCCCGGGGATGACTTCCCACATAAGCTACGATGGTGGATTTAGTCGCTACGTCGTGTCCAACTCTTGCCACCCCATGGACTGCAGCCCGCCAGGCTCCTCTGTCCATGGGATTTTCCAGGCAAGAATACTGGAGTGGGTTGCCATTTCCTTCTCCAAAGCAACCATAAGCAAGCCTTTGTCTCAGGCTCAGCTTTCAGGGGAAACGAGATTAAAAGAATAACAACAACAAAAAGACTTCTGGAAATAAAGAACAACTGAAGTGAAAAGCTTGAAAAGAAAAAAAAAATTGCAGAAATATCCAGAAAATAGAGTCAAAAAGAAAAAAGAGGCAGAAAAACAGTTAAAGATTTGGATATAGGAATTTCAGCAAAAAGAACATGGAGTGGAAGAAATCATCCATAAGATTATTTAAGAAATTTTTGCAAAATTAAAGAACATATATTTCCAGACTGAAAGGGCCTGCTTAGTGCCTTGCACAAGGGTGAAAGTAAATGAAATATCAAGGCCTATGATCTCAGAATTTCAGTATAATGGTGATAAAGAGAAGCTCCTTTATGCTTCCAGAAGCAAAGGAGGGGTTCTTTAAAACACTCAGGCATCAGAATGGCTTTGGACTTCTCAAGAGCAATACTAGAAGATCGTGGAGCAATGCCCTCAAATTTCTGAAAGAAAACTATTTCCATCCTGGAATATGTATTCATCTAAACAATTAAAGGGAAGCATTGAATAAAGACATTTCCCAGACACATTTAGATTAAGTTTTACTGAGGGAACCCTCCAATCTCAGTACCTTGAAAAAAAGTTGATTTTTTGCTCAAATTACAGATAGCTGTGCTTCCATAGTCCCTCCCCTGCTCCAAGGTCCTCATTCTAGGATCCAGGATGAAAGAGCAGAACCTAGAGAGAGAGAGCTTATAAAGCTTCTGCTCAGATGTCACCTCATACTCTATTGGTCAGAGCAAATGACATGCCCAAGCCTGGTATCAGTGACATGGGGAATTATATCCATCTGTAGGGAAGCACTGGAGGTCACCTAGAAAAGGGCAGGAATATAGGAATATATATCCAGCAAATTCCTGAAAACAGTAATTTGTTTCCTCAGAAAGGCACTTCTTTAAGGAAAATGAAAAAAATCTGATATGAATAAATTTACTAGGAAAGGATGTAGATAGCATTAGGAGGTCTGTGGTATAGTAGTGGTTGGCACATAGAAAACCAAGCAAATTTTAAAACTATTAAGTCTAGGGAAAACATGTTATACAGGAAAAGAAAATCATAATGATGATAACTTGGCCCTGAATCGCCTTCATAATAATGAAAACACTTGAATATTTGTAACTCAAATTTGCGGGGTGGGAAATACGGGGCAGAAAGGACATTCACCTAGTGAAGTCAGTTGAGCTAATAATTTCCTTATCTGTTGAAGTCTTCAACAGGTAGTGCCTAAGATGAGGTTAAAAAGAAAAACACTTAAATAAATAATATTTTAAAAATCAGTTAAAAGGGTGAAACCTGGTTTTTGCTCTTCAAGGAGAATGGGGATGGGCTGGGGAAAAGTGTTGAAATTGCTCTTGTCTTAAAACCGTGGAGAGACAACTGAGGTTTCAAAAGACTGATTAAAATACCAAGTTTAAACAACAGTTTCCCCCTCCCCCCCCCCCCCCCCCCCCGCCCCGGGCCTCCACCCATCCTGGGCAAAACAAGAATGATGGAGGAGGAAATGGCAATCCACTCCAGTATTTTTGCTGGAAAATCCCATGGACAGAGGAGCCTGGCATGCTACAGTCCACAGGGTCACAAAGACCCCGTCTGGTCGCTAAGGCAGACATGACTTAGTGACTAAACAGCAACAATCATCTCAGATCATCGGGCATTAGATCCCTGCTATAAAGGACTATTTTTGTGAAAAACTGTTTTTGCAAAAACTTGTTTTCACTGACTTCTTGCCTCTATCAAAATACTTAATAGACCCTACTATATATAAAATAGACAGCTAATAAGCACCTACTGTATAGCACAGGGAATTCCAACTCAATACTCTGTAGCAACCTATATGGGAATAGAATCTGAAAAGAACGGATATATGTATGTGCACAACTGATTCACTTTGCTGCACACCTAAAACTAACACATTGTAAATCAATTATACTCCAATAAAATTAATAATAACTTTTAAAAAGTGAAATGACTCATCCTCAAATAAGGCATGGCCGCAATGCAGTGTCCAGTGTAGGCCCATAGAGGGCTCAAGAGGGCCTTGACTGCATTTGAACTTTGTGCATAAGTTGTGTTTACAACTGGCTTCTTTACTAAATTTTTCTGTTGACTTTTGATCTTTCTGCAGTAATACTGTTGATCATTGACCTTGAAGTCCTGGGAATGTAGTATAGTTGGTGATCTCAAGAAACCTGGGAGAAAGTGGTCAGTGTGAAATCATACAAAAGAAATTTCAGGATTGTTGCTGCTGCTGCTGCTGCTGCTGCTAAGTCGCTTCAGTCGTGACCAACTCTGTGCAACCACATAGAAGGCAGCCCAACAGGCTCCGCCATCCCTGGGATTCTCCAGGCAAGAACACTGGTGTGGGTTGCCATTTCCTTCTCCAATGCATGAAAGTGAAAGTGAAAGTGAAGTCACTCAGTTGTGTCAGACTC
The DNA here is from genome assembly GCA_935064755.1 of Tragelaphus eurycerus. Lineage (NCBI taxonomy): Eukaryota > Metazoa > Chordata > Mammalia > Artiodactyla > Bovidae > Tragelaphus > Tragelaphus eurycerus. The sequence goes on from CAKXYN010000003.1 coordinate 23,184,703, forward strand.
TTCGCGACCCCATGGACTGCAGCCTACCAGGCTCCTCTGTCCATGGGATTTTCCAGGCAAGAGTACTGGAGAGGGGTGCCATTGCCTTCTCCGCAGGATTGTTGAGTAATAATGTATTCTTCTGCCTTTCTGTGGACATAGGAAAAGTGCTTAAAAAACTCGACATTTTGCATCGTTTCTCTTCATTTGCATCTTTTTATAAAACTATGAAATCTATTTAAAATCTAAAATTATTTTTTATTTGTGGTTGCTCCATGATAGGACATATTATTTTGTCATTCTTGATAATCTCCCAAAAGATAATCTTTGTAAATTATCTTATCCATTGTACAAGGCCAAGTTTCTAGAAACTGGGGGTTCTGTTTTTTTTTTTTTTTTTTTTTTTATTGATTGCTTTGTTGTACTGGTGGAAATAACCAATAAACCAATCTGTAATAAGAATAGAAAAAAGTTTTATCCCAGAAACTGAAGATTACAGCTCAGGAGACACAGATTCAAGAAGCACTTGAATTGTGTTCCACCAGACTATAAAATGGAGGAGGTATATAAAAGCAAAAACCACAAAATTACATTAGCTCTTTATCAAGGATTATAATTGGAGTTGGCGAAAAGTAATGTTGCTTGCCAAGCAAGGACTGATTGCAGTGTGGGATGGTTGCATAGCTACAAGGCCACGACATTGCAGGTATCAGTTATATCGTTTTGGGAATAAACGATTGTGTCCTTGAGTCTGATACAAAAAATATAAGTTCTTAGTAATCCAGGAAAATGTCTGAAACCATGTCCAAAATGACCACTCAGCTCCATTTGGAAGCCTTGAACAACAATTACTTCATTTTGATTTTTTTAATGCAATCTTTTTGTTAATGATTAAAGCAGATGTGACAATTGGGAAGGCTGTAGCCTTGACTATATGGACCTTTGTCGGCAGAGTGATGTCTCTGCTTTACCACACACTGTCTAGGTTTGTCATAGCCTTCCTTCGTTTGCTTCCAAGAAGCAAACGTCTTCTGATTTTCATGGCTGTAGACACCATCCGCAGTGATTTTAGAGCCCAAGAACAGGAAATCTGTTACTACTTCCACCTTTTCCCCTTATTTTTGCCATGCAGTAATGGGGCTGAATGTCATGATCTTAGTTTTTTTAATATTCAGTTTTAAGCTGGCTCTTTCACTCCTCCTTCACCCTCATCAAGAGGCTCTTTGTTCCTTTTTGCTTTCTGCCATTAGAGTGATATCATCTGCATATCTGAGGTTGATATTTCTTCTGCCTGTCTTGATTCCAGCTTGTAACTGATTCAGCCTGGCATTTCTCATGATGTGCTCAGCGCATAGGTTAAACCAACAGGGTGACAGCAGACAGCCCTGTCATACTCTTTTATCGATCTTGAACTAATCAGTTGTTCCATACAGGTTTCCAACCATTGCTTCTTGACCTGCATACAGTTCTCTCAGGAGACAGGTAAGATGGTCTAGTGTTCCCATCTCTTTAAGAGCTTGTCACAATTTGTCATGATCCACACAGTCAAAGGCTTTGGCGTAGTCAATGAAACAGAGGTAGATGTTTTTCTGGAATTCCCTAGCTTTCTCTATGATCCAGCAAAGATTGGCAATTTGATCTCTGGTTTCTCTGCCTTTTCTAAACCCATGTTGGACATCTGGAAGTTCTTGATTCACATAAAGCTGAAGCCTAGCATGCAAGATTTTAAGCATGACCTTTCTAGCATGGGAGATGAGTACAACTGTCTGATGGTTAGCACATTCCTTAGTACAACCCTTCTTGGGAATTGGGATGAGGATTGACCTTTTCCAGTCCTGTGGCCACTGTTGGATCTTCCAGATTTGCTGACATATTGAATGCAACACTTTGATGGCATCGTCCTTACGGGTTTTGAATAGTTCTACTGGAATTCCATCTCATCCACTATCTTTATTAACAGCAGTGCTTCCTAAGGTCCACTTGACTTCGCTTTCCAGAATGTCTGGCTCTGGGTGACTGACTACACCATAGTAGTAATCAGTTCATTAAGATCTTTTTTGTACAGTTCTTCCATGTATTCTTTCCATCTTTTGATCTCTTCAGCGTCTAAATCATGTATACTAAATCTTACATAATACTTATACTAAACCATGTATAAGCCAGAATAACTTCTCATACCTTACTATGTGAAAATCTCTTCCATCAATTGGTAGCACCATATGCTAATACATGACTGTTAAATATAGTTGATTATAAAAATGATGAGAAAATATAGCTATGAAACAATTCTGTATAACTGATGTTCTTATAAAATGCTGTCTTTTTAGGGTGTTTTGTAAAACAGCCACTAGCTATCACCATCCCCACTTCTTTAATGACCCAGGGGATCTGTAAACCATTTATTTTGAAGTAGGTGACACTTCTGTGATGAGCAGCAGGTGATATGAGACTCTAACTTCTAGTAAACTACATACAGTGTCTAGTGCAATTAATAATCTTTCAATTAGCATCTGAAACAGAGAAGGCAATGGCACCCAACTCCAGTACTCTTGCCTGGAAAATCCCATGGATGGAGGAGCCTGGTAGGCTGCAATCCATGGGGTCGCTAAGAGTCAGATACGACTGAGCGACTTCACTTTCACTTTTCACTTTCATGCATTGGAGAAGGAAATGGCAACCCACTCCAGTGTTCTTGCTTGGAGAATCCCAGGGACGGGGGAGCCTGGTGGGCTTCCATCTATGGGGTCGCACAGAGTCGGACATGACTGAAGTGACTTAGCAGTAGCAGCAGCAGCATCTGAAAAGGAATTTATTGATAAGCATCCAGAGAGTAGCAAGTGTAGGGCAAGAGCCCAGTGGTGAATAAACATGAAGAAAAAGCTTGGGTGGAAGCAGCAGGAAATAGCAGTTTACCGGAACCGATAAAAGCCTAGAAATAAGAGCAGTGCAATACATGCTTTGGGGGAAGGCAATGGCACCCCACCCCAGTACTTTTGCCTGGAAAATCCCATGGACAGAGGAGTCTGGTAGGCTGCAGTTCATGGAGTCGCGAAGAGTCTGACACAACTGAGTGACTTCACTTTCACTTTTCACTTTCATGCATTGGAGAAGGAAATGGCAACCCACTCCAGTGTTCTCATCTGCAGAATCCCGGGGATTGGGGAGCCTGGTGGGCTGCCGTCTATGGGGTCGGACAGAGTTGGACACGACTGAAGAGACCTAGCAGCAGCAGCAGGAGAGTTTAAGAGTACAAGCTGGTCATTAATTTCTGCCACAAACACTTTCAGGCACATTCACTCAGCTCACTTTTACCTAGCATTTGTTCAGTGTGATAAGCTCTATGCTAAGGCACTAAGGATACAAGGACAGATAAAGAATGAGATGTTGTCCTTGGCCTTGAGAAGATCAGATCAGTTGCTCAGTCATGTCCGACTCTTTGCGACCCCATGAATCGCAGCACACCAGGCCTCCCTGTCCATCACCAACTCCCAGAGTTCACTGAGCCTCAAGTCCATCGAGTCAGTGATGCCATCCAGCCATCTCATCCTCTGTCGTCCCCTTCTCCTCCTGCCCCCAATCCCTCCCAGCATCAAAGTCTTTTCCAATGAGTCAACTCTTTGCATGAGGTGGCCAAAGTACTGGAGTTTCAGCTTTAGCATCATTCCTTCCAAAGAAATCCCAGGGCTGATCTCCTTCAGAAAGGACTGGTTGGATCTCCTTGCAGTCCAAGGGACTCTCAAGAGTCTTCTCCAACACCACAGTTCAAAAGCATCAATTCTTCCGCACTCAGCCTTCTTCACAGTCCAACTCTCACATCCATGCACGACCACAGGAAAAACCATAGCCTTGACTTGACAAACTTTTGTTGGCAAAGTAATGTCTCTGCTTTTGACTATGCTATCTAGGTTGGTCATAACTTTCCTTCCAAGGAGTAAGTGTCTTTTAATTTCATGGCTGCAGTCACCATCTGCAGTGATTTTGGAGCCCAGAAAAATAAAGTCTGACACTGTTTCCACTGTTTCCCCATCTATTTCCCATGAAGTTATGGGACCATATGCCTGATCTTCGTTTTCTGAATGTTGAGCTTTAAGCCAACTTTTTCACTCTCCACTTTCACTTGCATCAAGAGGCTTTTGAGTTCCTCTTCACTTTCTGCCATAAGGGTGGTGTCATCTGCATATCTGAGGTTATTGAGATTTCTCCCAGCAATCTTGATTCCAGCTTGTGTTTCTTCCAGTCCAGCGTTTCTCTACATATAAGTTAAATAAACAGAGTGACAATATACAGCCTTGACGAACTTCTTTTCCTATTTGGAACCAGTCTGTTGTTCCATGTCCAGTTCTAACTGTTGCTTCCTGACCTGCATACAAATTTCTCAAGAGGCAGATCAGGTGGTCTGGTATTCCCATCTCTTTCAGAATTTTCCACAATTATGTGAAAGAGATGGGAATACCAGACCACCTGATCTGCCTCTTCACATGCTACCGCAATTGTGTGGTAGTTTGAGCATTCTTTGGCATTGTCTTTCTTTGGGATTGGAATGAAAACTGACCTTTTCCAGTCCTGTGGCCACTGCTGAGTTTTCCACATTTGCTGGCAGATTGAGTGCAGCACTTTCACAGCATCATCTTTCAGGATTTGGAATAGCTCAACTGGAATTCCATCACCTCCACTAGCTTTGTTCGTAGTGATGCTTTCTAAGGCCCACTTGACTTCACATTCCAGGATGTCTGGCTCTAGGTCAGTGATCACACTATCGTGATTATCTGGGTCGTGAAGATCTTTTTTGTACAGTTCTTCTGTGTATTCTTGCCATCTCTTCTTAATATCTTCTGCTTCTGTTGGGTCCATACCATTTCTGTCCTTTATCGAGCCCATCTGTGCATGAAATGTTCCTTTGGTATCTCTGATTTTCTTGAAGAGATCCCTAGTCTTTCCCATTCTGTTGTTTTCCTCTATTTCTTTGCATTGATCACTGAAGAAGGCTTTCTTATCTCTTCTTACTATTCTTTGGAACTCTGCATTCAGATGTTTATATCTTTCCTTTTCTCCTTTGCTTTTCACTTCTCTTCTTTTCACAGCTATTTGTAAGGCCTCCCCAGACAGCCATTTTGCTTTTTTGCATTTCTTTTCCATGGGGATGGTCTTGATCCCTGTCTCCTGTACAATGTCACGAACCTCATTCCATAGTTCATCAGGCACTCTATCTATCACATCTAGGCCCTTAAATCTATTTCTCACTTCCACTGTATAAGGGACTTGATTTAGGTCATACCTGAATGGTCTAGTGGTTTTCCCTACTGTCTTCAATTTCAGTCTGAATTTGGCAATAAGGAGTTCATGGTCTGAGCCATAGTCAGCTCCTGGTCTTGTTTTTGCTGACTGTGTAGAGCTTCTCCATCTTTGGCTGCAAAGAATATAATCGATCTGATTTCGGTGTTGACCATCTAGTGATGTTCATGTATAGAGTCTTCTCTTGTGTTGTTGGAAGAGGGTGTTTGTTATGACCAGTGCATTTTCTTGGCAAAACTCTATTTGTCTTTGCCCTGCTTCATTTCGTATTCCAAGGCCAAATTTGCCTGTTACTCCAGGTGTTTCTTGACTTCCTACTTTTGCATTCCAGTCCCCTATAATCAAAAGGACATCTTTTTTGGGTGTTACTTCTAAAAGGTCTTGTAGGTCTTCATAGAACCATTCAACTTCAGCTTCTTCAGCGTTACTGGTTGGGGCATAGACTTGGATTACTGTGTCATTGAATAGTTTGCCTTGGAAACGAACAGAGATCATTCTGTTGTTTTTGAGATTGCATCCAAGTACTGCATTTCAGACTCTTTTGTTGACCATGATGGCCACTCCATTTCTTCTGAGGGATTCCTGCCCACAGTAGTAGATATAATGGCCATCTGAGTTAAATTCACCCATTCCAGGCTCCTAGTCAAAAGAAAGTGACAAATGTGGAGACCAATAATCAAGACAGAAAGCGATAAGGGAACATAAGGGAATGTGTGCAAACTGCTGAGGCAACACAGTGAAGGGAGGAGTCAATGCCGTCTGAGCACAAAAAACTCCACAGAAGATGTGAACTTTGAGTGGGGCCTAAGAACAAAGAGTTTCCCAGAGGCAAAAAGGGAAGATATTCCAGGCAGGGTAAAGGATATGAGAAAAGTCTAGAAGTATGGAAACACCATGGCGTATCGGTGTTTCCAGCAGCAAATACAGCAGCAAAAGTATGGAAACACCATGGGCGTATCGGTGTTTCCAGCAGCAAATACAGCAGCAAAAGTGGCAGGAAGTAGTTACAAAAGTGGCAATGATTATCATACAGGACTCAAATGTCATAAAAAAGGATGTGAACTTCAAAACAGTGGTATAAATCAAGTGTTTAATACTGCATATTACATACTGTGGACTTATGAGTGCATTCTCAGAGGTCTGTGAGTTTCATAAAAATTTGAAATTTCTTTAATTTTAATAAAAATAAAATTTTCTAAAATTAAAAAAAAGATAAGAACAATAATAATTTTGTGTTAAATCAATAGTACTTACATAATGATGAGGTAAATCTTGCTCACGACACAGCCAAGCAATATACCATGATTACCTTTCCTTTCTTGAACAACTTTCTGTTTTTTCTGTTGTTATTCATTTTCTTCCTTCACTTTATTTTTCTGTCTTCCTTTCCTTAGTTTTTTTCCTCCTAAATATGCCATCAGACTTGACAAATGTCTGTTCGTGTTATTTTCCAAAAAGTTAATACAGTTAATGTGTAATTTCACTTCCTGGAGACCTGCCTCCCAGCCATTTGTCTTCCTCTTTCCATCTGGACACTCTGCTTTCTAAGCCTGCTGCACAGCTGTCAGCCTAGGACTCCTATTGCTGCTCCTCTGTTAGATTCCCTGTTTCCCAAATACCATGTCTTCTCCTTTCATATTTTACCCCCTTGTTTTGCTGGAGTACATCCTCTAGTAATATGTCTAGAAATGGGTACATGAGGAGTGAAAAGGTTCTTAGTCCTTACATGTGTGAGGATGTCCTTTATTAATTTGCCCTTGCTGCTAAGTCGCTTCAGTTGTGTCCAACTCTGTGCGACCCCATGGACTGCAGCCTACCAGGCTTCTCCGTCCATGGGATTCTCCAGGCAAGAACACTGGAGTGGGGTGCCATTTCCTTCTCCAATGCATGAAAGTGGAAAGTGAAAGTGAAGTCGCTCATTCGTGTCTAACTCTTAGCGACCCTGTGGACTGCAGCCTACCAGGCTCCTCCGTCCATGGGATTTTCTGGGCAACAGTACTGGAGTGGGGTGCCATTGCCTTCTCCCAATTTGCCCTTACACTTTATTATATAATTCTTTGTTGGAAATAGTTTCCTAACAACATTTGGAAAATCTTGCTTCACTGTGTTATGGTCTCCAGTGTTACTGCTAAACAGTCTGAGGATATTCTGGTTATTAAGTATTTGTGTTGACTATTTTTGGTTTGGGGGCTTTCCCCTGCTTGCTCTAGAAGCTTTCAGATCTTTTACTTTAGTATTTTAAAATATCACAATGACATGACCTGCATTGATGTTTTTCTGTTTGCTTGTTTTTCCCATGGTGTCTTTTTAATCTGAAGATTCCTATGCTGTGTTTGGGAAAAGTTCTTAGATTACTTCTTTAATAATGTCCTTCTCTCTATATTCTCTTTTCTGTTCTATGGAGCTTATATGTCTGGTACCTTCCTGGATTGACTTGATTTTCTTTCTTTCTTTTTCCTTCCACTGTCCATCTCTTTGATTTGTGTTCCATTTTTCTGGGAGAACTCCTCAATTCTATCTTTGGACATTTCTCTTAAATTTTTAATTTTAGAAAGTGCTTTCTAATTCTCTGAATTGCTTCTTTTTTAATCATATCTTGCCCCTTCTTCATAGATACAAGCTCTTATGTCTTTGAGAATACTGTAGTTTCCTCTGTTGCCTGTGAGTACTTTCTCAACTGTGGCTCTGCCTTTTAAGTGGGAGGCTTTCCCCAGTATCTGGTGGTCTTTTACTATTTAGAAGTGAGGCATTAAAACACCATTTGGAAGTGCTGTGCACATGGTGGCCAGTACCCTAACTGACCTCAGTGGAGGGTGGTTAGACGGTGAGCCAGCTGTTTTGTCACGAGGCCCCCAGGTGTCACTATCTGCAGCCCCTCTGCAGGATGGCTCATTTAGTTAAGAGGCAGATCCTCTCCCTGCCTGGGGATTAGTACCTGGGAACGGTGTTCTGTGAACTGAAGTGGGAAGGCGCTGAGAAGGGACTCCCAGGTTAAAGTGAAGACTTTCACTTGGTTCCACTGTTTTTGGTCAGATGCCTCATCCCTGCTGTACCTGGGCCCAGTAGCGCCCCTGAGGTGGAAAGAGTATCAGTTCAGTTTCCAGAAAATAAATCCCTGGTCGGCCAGTGAGGGACGGCTGGTCACTGGCTTGGAGTGAAAACGAGCAACAGAAGGTACAAATTCTCCTTATACAAAGTTTAAATTAGTTCTCCTAAGGTTTTGTTTTGTTTTCCTTCCAATCTGTGTGTGTGGGGGGCGGGGGGGGGGGGGGGGGGGTAAAATACACATAACACAAAATTTGCCATCTGAACCATTTTAAGTGTACAGTTGAGTAGTATTAAGTACATTCATTTATATTGTCATGCAATCATTACCACTACCCATTTCCAGAACTCTTTCCATCCTGCAAGACTGAACTTCTATACCTTTTAAACAATAACTCCCCATTATTGAGTTTTTTCCTTACATTCTTGGCAGACTTGGCTTGAACATGCAGGGATACTCAAGGACTACCATTTCTCACATCCACCCAAACTCCTACCTTCAGAGACTCCCCATACGTCTAGCTCCTAAGATTTTGCAGGGCTCTGAGGCAGGGACTGGCAAACCTTTTCTGTATAAGGGCCAGATAATAAATATTTTAGGCTTTACAGGTAACTACTCACCTCTGCCACTATAGTATGAAAGCAGCCACAGATGGTATGTAAACAAATGAGTGTGTGCTGCAGGAAAACTTTATTTACAAAAATAAGTTGTGGGTCCAGTTTGGCCCGAGGGCTATAGTTTAATGATCTCTACAAGTCTAGGGCAAGAATCTGCCTGCTTCTGGTTGTAGAAAGGTTTTTAGCTTTATCTATTCTGCTAAATTAGTCGACTGATTTTCATCTTAAAAAATTCGTGACATCCCTCCTCTGCTGTTATCTTTTCTCCCAACCACCTTGTCCTTTTTGAGTTTATAGCTTTTCTGCACCTCGGTAGTGATTTTCATGGCATTTTCAGTAGGGAGCTGAGACAAAGATGTATGTTTATTTGATCCACAATTTTTAAAACTTTTAATTTCAAAATAATTTAAAATTTATAGTAAAGTTGTTGCAAGAATAGTACAAAGAACTCCCATAAACTCTCTACCCAGAGTTACTAATTGCTAACATTTCACTGCATTTGCTTTGTAATTCTCTCTCTCCATTTATATATATTATATATACATGTATACGTATACATATACAAATTGAGATGTATATATAGTGTATGAAATAGAATGAACATTTCAGACTTCTCAAATCCTTCAGTGTATATTTTCTAAGATCAAGGATAGTCACTTAGAAAAAAATTCATTCTCAAAATAAAAATATTTAGCATTAATATAATGGTATCATTTATAGGCTTTATTCAAATATCCCCAATCATTTCAATAATATTCTTCATAGAAACAGTTTCTAGTCCAGGATCTAGTCTAACAGCATCATATGTGTTTTATGACTCTTCAGTCTCCTTTCACCATGAACGTTTTTACCTGCCTTTCCTTGCCTTTCATGACCCTGACATTTTTGAAAAGTATAGGCCTGTTATTTTGCAGAATATTACTTAATTGGGTTTTTTTCCTGAGGTTTCCTCATGATTAGATTCATATCATACATTTTTGGCATAAAAGATGTTGTTTCCTTCCAGTGACTCAGGAATTGATCTACAGTTTTCATCCGAAACTGTCCCCCCACACACATTATTTTTAATTCTCCCTGATGTACCTGGAAACTCTCCAGACGTTTGTACAGAAGAACAGCCTTTGTTTTGATTTTTTAAAAGCACATAATTTATTCTAGAGATCACATTATACCCATTCTTTCAGTCCATAAATCTTTCCATAGCTTTGGACTGAAAGCTGAGATCTGAAATCTGACTGTCTAAGTTTTGCCCTGCTGAGTTGGACTCAGTGCCTTCTTTATTTGCTGTGTCTAGGTAGATTGTACTTTGAAATATCTAGCACTAGCTTAGATTTCATATTCTCACACTGGGTGAATGATCTAACCAAGGATGAGGGGATTAGGACACAGGAATGAGGGGTGGGGTTACAACCTCAGTGCAGTTTTTTTATACAAAAATGACAGTTTTACTGAGATATAATTCACATACTATAAAATCCATCCTTTTAAAGTGTACAATTCAGTAGTTTTGAGTGTATTGACAGAGTTATGGTGATACAGTCATCACCAATATCTAATTTTAGCATGTTTTCATCATCACTGAGTTTGAAGGGTAACAAATTTGAGTCCCTTGGTAAAATGGCCAGAGGCAGAGCCTCTGTTTGAAAGATTTGGTGAGGGATGGAGGAATCTCACAGACTTCAAGTTTTGAAGGAGTACAGAGATGTCAGAGACTGTAGGGATGAGATCAGGCTCCACTAGGAAGGTGTGGGAATAAAGAACAGTAGGATTTCATATTTGAATGCAGGAGAGCATCCTGCTTATGTAGGAATACTACATAAGCAAAGGTTTGGAGAGGAAACTGAGTTGAGTGCTTGTATTAGCCAGGAATGAGCTACTCTCCAGGCGTCCAGCTCCGCTTTGTAGATTTCAGTCCTCCCCATGAAAACCTCTTTGTGCGGGTTCAAATTTCACTCAGACTAGTGTTTCTCAGACTGTGTGTTGAAAGACAGGTTTGTTTGCTTTAAAATTTCCCAATCTGTCCTGGACACAAAACACGTGTAAAATACAATAACAATGAACTGGTAAAAATATGAAACAAGTTACACAAGGCTGAAGCTTGGCTTGTTGGTTTATTGATTCAGTGAGTTCCTAAGAACTTCGGCCGCGTTTCTGACCGTGGGCCGCACTTTGAGAGCCCTCTTCCAAAGCAGAGGCAGGCTTAGGAAACTGCAGAGTCATCCGGGTGGCCCAGGTAACGGGGGCGGAGCGGGACTGAACCCCGGTGGCCCGGACCGCCCGCTGAGGGGCCGAGCCCGGGCGGGGTCAGCGCAGGGTAGTCAGGGGACGCGCGAATCGGGAGCAGAGGAACCCGGAGAGCCGGAGCCGGAGGGACTGCCAAGCCCAGGAGCCAGGGAGCCGACGACGTAAGCGCTCCGGGGCGTCGTGCGCAGTTTCCCGGGGCCCGGGCGCCCCCAGGGTGCACGGGCACAATGCGATCCGGAGGGCTGGGGGGACGCTGGCGGCGGGCGCCGTACAGCCAGGGCTGCGGGGAGACTTTCACACAGGCCTCCGCCGCCGCCCCTGCCCCGCCGCCCGCAGCTGGATCCCGACCGAGGCATCACCGCGTGCGGTCCGCAGGCGCTCGGGATTCCGGGAAGAGCCCCGCACGCGCTCTGCCAACCGACTCGGGAGGGCGGGACGGGGGAGCGCAGCGGCGGCCCCCTTGCCTGGCTGTCCCAGGGAGTACAGCTTCCAGGGGATGTCTGGCTCATGCAGTGAAACTGCACTTGTTTGTCACCAGAGTCCTAAACAGACCTCAAGTCTTTGGCTGAGACGTCCTCTCTCACCATCTCTAACCGCGGTCCCAGTTTTTCTCTCCCGCTCCCGGCTCTTCTCTCTGGAGAGGGGGCCAACCCCGCCCAGCTCGGCGTCCCGGAGAGGAAACTTGGGTCCGGGAAAAAAGAGTTTACCGTGCAGTAGGAGCCTAGGGATGTGACCAGTCTAGGAGCAGCAGAGACCCGTGACTCCTGCAAGCCTCTCTCCCCGGAGGGATGCTGGGGCCTCTGGCCCCTCACCTGCCCGGCCGTTCTGAAGCCTTCGGGGTGCGAGCGCGGGCTCTGACGATGTTGTAACTCTGATTTTGATTTCTTTTAAAGCTGCGCCTCCCACCCCGTTCACTCTCCTCTACTAAACTCCCGGCTCCACAAAGCCTGGGGATTTGGGCCCTTGACGCAGGGATGGGCACACAGCCCTCTCTTATCCCTGTCCCCGCCCCGCGGGCTTTGTACAGAGAATAGGAGTGAAAGGTAAGGGGCGGGCTGGGGAGGGGGGGAACCTCTGCATTCGGCACCTCAGCACCCAGTGCATCGGATGTATGAGCTGTTGCGGGAAATTGTTGAGAACATTGGGATTTATGCCCGTTTTAGTGCCACTCTACAGACTCCTCTGAATTTAGCATTAAAAGTTAACACTTGAAAGAAGTGGCCCCAGTCGGGAAAGTAACACTTTCTTCTGGTGTGGTGGTTGCATCCTTCTGGGAGTAGGGGCTTGAGGACCTTGTGGGGGTCTTTCACTAGCCCTATGCTATGCTATGCTAAGTCACTTCAGTTGTGTCCAACTCTGTGTGACCCCATAGATGGCAGCCCATCAGGCTTCCCGTCCCTGGGATTCTCCAGGCAGGAACACTGGAGTGGGTTGCCATTTCCTTCTCCAATGCATGAAAGTGAAAAGGGAAAGTGAAGTCACTCAGTCATGTCCGAATCTTAGCGACCCCATGGACTGCAGCCTACCAGGCTCCTCCGTCCGTGGGATTTTCCAGGCTTAGCAAGAAACTCTGGGCTTCCGCAGTGGGTCAGGGGTAAAGAATCAGCCTGCAGTGCAGGGGACGCGGGAGATGTATGTTGTATCCCCAGCCCTAGTAGATCTGATTTCAAGAAACTCCGGGCTTCCCCGGTGGGTCAGGGGTAAAGAATCTGCCTGCAGTGCAGGGGACGCGGGAGATGTATGTTGTATCCCTGGGTTGGAAGATCCCCTGGAGAAAGACATAGCAACTCACTCCACTGTTGTTGCCTGGAGAATTCCGTGGATAGAGGAGCCTGGTGGGCTATAGTCCATGGGATCTCAAAGAGTCGGAAACAACGGAAGTGACTTAGCACAGCACTGAGAGGGTTCAGCAGTTTCTCTTTCCCAAATGTCCGCACCTAGAAAGGCTTTGTGTTGACTTCTTCATGTTTCCTGAGCAAATCCAGAGGACTGACCATGTGTGCAGGCTCTGCCCTGGGCACAGGGGCTCAGTAGGGAACATGTCTTCATAGAGTCTATAGTTTTGTTGGGGGAAAGATGGACAATACACAAAATAAATTTGTAAAATACAAAGTATGTTAGAAAGCCATGTGTGCCAGGGAGAAAAACAAAGCACTAAAGAGAGAAGGAGGGGTGGGGTGGGGGAAAGTGGATGAGGGAGTGGCAGGCCACTCTGTGGAGTGATAGCACGCCAGGTCAAGCAAGTGCAGAGGCCCCATACCAGGCATGTGCCTGGCATGGGTGAACTTTATGTCTGTTTGCTGAGTGTGGGCCAAGCTGCCACCTGTGTCCTTTGGTGTGAGTGATCTACTGAATAAACTGAACTGGCCCAGCCTGAGAACAAGAGGCTCTCCCACCTCCAGTTCCAAGAAAAAGAAAGTCTTCCATGGAAAATAACTGTTCAGCAAGGCAGCCAGGATGAACTTCAACACCATCTGCTCCAACCCACATGCTCCCTGTGTGATCCCACCTGCCTCCCGGCTATGCCTTAAGCACCCTGGCTGGTACAGACTTACGGGAGTGGGAGGTCTGTGGGAAGTGACGTACTGGGGGCTCTTTGGGCAGAGGGACCCTTAGCGGAAGGGCATCGGATCATTGGAGGAAGTGGAATGCCTCTGCTAGCCCCCTCCTCTGGTGTCATTGTTCGTGTCTGAGGTCTAAATCCAGCACTAGCTGGAGGTCACAGGGAGCCTCCGTTATCACTGCACAGTGACCCGCCCGTGGACATAACCCAGAATGCCCAGACTTGGTCTTTGCTGACTGGCACCTTGACTTTGTTCCCAGACATGAGAAGGGAGGGGCTGCCCAGGTTCTAGTTCTCCATCCTTGAGCTGAGATATTCAAAGATATGAGACACAACTGGGCTTAAAAAAAAAAGGCAGGGCTCAGTATGTGCTGCTCACTGCTGCCAAAGAAAGAGCTTGGTGCAGACCCACTTGGGCTGGAGTGGGCAAAGAGCAAGCCTGTGGTGACTTGAGGGGCCTCTAGGAGCCCATGCTCAAACCCCACCTCTGATCAAACCCTACATCCCATCATGAGTGATTCATTCCTTTGAGAGGTAATACAGTGATGTGGAAAAGAACTGGCTAGAAAGAAGATCCGGCTGATGTCCCAACTCTGCCAGTCAGGTCCCCTCTGTGGACCTCATCCATGAAATGAGGTTGGACTTTATAATCTGCAGAGCTTCTTACAGCTCTATTATGTGATGATTCTGTGCATAAGAATCCAAAGGGATCTTCAGAAAAGGAAATAGGTTAGTGGGGAATGGTCAGCTTTGAGGGGCTGGGGTGCACCTGCAGCCTATGCCAGGCCCACTGAGGGCAATGTCAAATGGAGTGAAGGGCCATGCCTGGGGTGTGGGCCTGGGACAAAACCCCAAGCAGAGGTTGAGGGCCAAGGGTTAGGGCAGAAGGATCACTTCCCAGCCCAGCTGGCCCTGGGGATTACCTGTGGGCTGCTTATGAGTGGCTCTTGGCCCGGGCTCTAGGAGCAGAGGATCAACGGGCTGTAGGTCAGGTAGGGAGGTTACAGCAGGGAGAAGGCACCCCAGAAGTTCACCCTAGAGGGAACCGAAGCTTTGCCAAGGAGCCAGCCGCCTCCACCTCCCTCCCTGACGGGAGAGTGCTGGATGCTCCCTTGTCAAGGGGACAGCTGTGTAGTCCTGCCCTTGCACACTGTATTACTGAACTGAACAGGCAATTATACAAACCAAATTCAAACTGAAACAGTCTCTTCTGCCATCAAGGGTATGTAGCCAGCTGGCCGTAACCCTGGGTTTTGAGGCCATGGATGTGGAATCTGCCAAGACAGTGGGCTGACTGTACGCCACCATTTTATATAAGGGACCTGAGCATCCATGGATTTTGGTATTTGGAGGTCCTGGAACCAGTCCCCCATGTATATATACTGAAGAATAACTGTTTGCATTCCTGAGGCAGGTTTATCCTTTGTCACCAGAGAGCAGCTATTTTCACTCTCTGAAGTCTCCAGGCAGGCTCCAGGACCTGCAGGGGAATCTTCCTGTCCACTGGACCCCATTGTCTGTGTCTTGGCTTTGCTGTCAGACAGTGGATACTATTGTCACAAGGAGCCAGTTGAGGGCACGGTCCAGCTACTACAAAGCCACATCTGCTAAACTCTCCATCACCCAACTGAAAGTGATTGCATTATGGGGGAAAAGAAAATACTCCTCTGTTTGGGGAGTTTAAGGACTTTCTGGAGGATTCCATAGCTAACCCACAAACAGAGACCATGGGGCTTGTCCCGATTCATGAGCAGGAGTTTTGGCTGCCTTTAACATTTGGGAAGATTCATAAACAGACTGCATTAAAATGCAGTTTTGGCACTTACAAGCTGGGTTAACTTGTGCAAACCATTTAACTTGTTGAAGCTTCATTTTTAAATCTCTTTAAAACAGAAAAACAAAACTATTAACATGCCTTACTTCTCAGGGTTATTGTAGAACATGAGATGTTGTGCTTAGAGTCTTCCCACCCCCATCCCTGGTCCAGGGCTTCATCCAGGGAGGTGGTGGCACCCAGATGTGTAGCGATATTCTGGAAGGGTTCTGAGCACCCCTATCCCCTATGGGCCCATCGGGCTGTCTCTAGCTGGGCTGTGGTCTGCAGTGTGAGCCTCGAGGGTGGTGGGAAGCCGATCAGGAGCCAGCGGGATGCCAGGTGCCTCCGGCTCAGAGACCCCTACTGTGCTCCTGGCTGGCTGGGCCTGGGACTCCACCCTTCCCCGAGGACTACCACCTTGGGATGTCTACCAGCAGCTCAACCTGGGGCTTGGCTTTTCCTGTGGAATGAGTGACCTTTGCGATACTGGGTGCAGCTTTCCGGTTGTATCACTCTTGTCAGAACTGGAGAGACTTGGACCTTTTGGAAAGTAAGAGAAACACAGGTTCCAGCGCCACGCTCCATGATTAACACCATGAGTGCCAAGGGCTCAGGAAGTCTGACTCTCTTACCAGCTCGTTGGGGGAAAATAGACGGCCTTTTCCGCTTTTCCAGTTTTCTCCCTGTGAACCAAGATGTCCCTGTGAGAAGGCAGGAGCAGGCAGCCTGGTTGCCAGCTGCGGGGAGGTGGCCCTCTGCTCTCACCCGGTTATGTGCCCCCTTCCCACAGGCAGGTCTCAGGGTCACGGTGATCCTGACAAGATGGAACATCTTCATTTCTGAGTTGCCCACTCCACCTTTGGTTGAACGCCAGAAGTATTTTTAGCTTTTGTATTTCTTTTTGCAACCTAGACATTTCCACAAGCAGACTGACCCCACCAAGACAGTAGCAACGCAGAATATTCCTCTAAACTCCGACCCGAGTCCTTAGGGCTGCAGTACGTGGGAGCACAGGGATGCCTTTCCGTGCATTTTAGACGAGGGAGCCAGCTCAGGTGACCGCGCTGTGGCCTAGCCTGCGGTGCTATCCTGTTACACACCACTGAGGAAGCTCCCAGAGCCCGAGCACACTGCTGAGAAAAGCCACTCCGGGGAGGGGAGGGAGGGGAGAGAGCGTGGTTAGTGGTGGGAAGGAAATCCAACAGGTGTATTATATGGCTCACACCTATTGTCTCCTGAATAGGAGTCTTTCTCTCCTCAAACAGAAAATGCAATGTATTGAAATTCCAGGAAGGTAATGCTTTTGCCTCATAGGCAGTGAACTGTGTTCCACTTGGGTTTTTCCTTTGGTGATTTAGAACCGACGAACAACTTGACAGGTCTTATTTTAATTGGCAAACGTGAGATCGAAAGGGTTCAAATAAAACTCCCTGAGCGTGAGCTTGTGCACCCTGTAGGGTAGAGAGAGAGTCTGCTCCCCACTTGTGTAGCTTAACTAAAAATATGGGCTGAAGGTTGAGTGAGTGAGTTTGTGGCCTCGCCCGCTCTAGGGGTATTTAAAATCTGTGGAGATCCCCGTCCCCTCCCTGGAGGTGCTCCGGGCCAGCCAGCTCACTGCATGGCTCCCTTCACGGTTCCAGACTCTTCCTGTCAGAAGCTGAGGCTTCCCCTTCCTTATCCCAGACTGAATCCTCCTGCCAATGCAGGAGACACAGCTTCAATCCCCAGTCCAGGAATATCCCCTGGAGAAGGAAATGGCAGCCCACTCTGGTATTCTTGCTGGGAAAATTCCAAGAACCCAAGAGCCTGATGGTCTACAGTCCACAGGGTCGCAAAGAGTCGAACACAACTGAGCGATTAAACAACAAAAATATATCCACCTTGGAGCCCTCTCCTCTTCCCTCTTGCAAAGAAACCTCCTTAACTTCCCACCTTTGTTCAGGTCGCACTTCCTCAGAGAAGGTTCCCTCAGCTTCAGGCTAGGTCTGTCTCCCCCACCTTCGTGTTCCCAATCTAAAAACAAAAAGTGAACGCCCTTTTTGTTTTCACAGTTAAAAATTCCCTGTGTGGCCACTTTGCCCTTGTTCACTCTGTAGGAGATGTACTTTATTCTGCCCATCTTGCAGACAGGGAGACTGAGGCATGGAGGAATGAAGTCACGGGTATAAGTTTACTTGGCCTATGGCTGGCAAGTGGTAGAGCCAGGATTCAAAGCAGGCCCGTTAGTACCTGACCACCAGCCGAGCTGCCACCCTACTCCACGATTTTCATCAGATCAGTGTCACTAATTGTATTTTTCCTGTCTCTCTATTCAGGTGTGTGTATGCATATATAGCTGGGGGCAGAGGGCAGGGTGACTCTCCAGGGCAGACAGGGACGTGTCTTCCTTCCCTCAGGACCCAGAACAGGGGCTGCCCCATCAGAAGGCTACCCCCCACACTGTTCATACTTTTTTACGTCCCTTTGTTTTTGCCTATAAACTACTTTTTCCTTTCTCCCAGATTTCGGCTCCAGGCTGCTCTCCCAGTTTCGGCTCCAGGTCTTTCAGGGAGATAAACACAGCCCTCACCCTACTGCAGAATATTCTAATCAGCCCAACCCAGATGACCTTACCCTTGGACCCCACCCACCTGGGCCCCTGCCGGCCACTGGGGTTCAGGGAGAGGGCTGTGAGTGGAGAGGCTGGTCACATGCTGGGCTGTGCAGAGTAGGGGAGGCGCCTGCACCCAGGGTTTTCCCCCACCTACCCTGGGCTTAAGTGCTCTCTGCCACATCGAGTGTCATGGTTGGGGAGCCCTGGGAGCCCCAGATGTGGCCGTCTGTCGGCCTGCATTTGAGGAAGAACGTTCAAGGTTTGTGTTGGCAGGCCAGCCTGAAGTGGAGGGGAGGCTGTCTGTTTTCCCCATTCTTCAGGCTGTGCCTCGCCCCAGAGGAGCAGCAAGGCTGGGTAGGGCGGGGAGGGGCCGAGCCTGCCGAAGCACACAGATCCCCAGCCCCACCTTTCTCTGGCCCGGAGTCTGGGGGCCCACAGCCTACCCCTCTGCCACACCATTGTTGGCCAGTGGCTGGCTTCTCCCAGAAGGAGCGTGAGGTTCTCATGTCTGAATCCCTATCAGGAAGACTTTGGACAACAGGGTGGACAGAGGGACAGAGGAATTCCCAGATGGAGGCCAGAGCTGGGCCTTCTCCGCAGGCTCAGAACTGTGGCCACCTTCTCGGCCTCTTCTGGCCGAAGGCCAGGTATGTGGTGAGCGCTGACTTGGAGTTAGCTGGTAGCTTTCTATAGTTCAGGGAGCATTTTCCAATTGCGAGGTTCTCGCCACCTGCCTGGGTTTGAGGAAGGAGAGTCTCCAGTTCAGGCTGTGCCCCTCCCCACTGTCTTCGCCAGGATCCTCAGGCTGATCCTCACTCTCTAGATCTCAATCTTGATTCCCACTTGTGCTGCATCCAGCCTGGCATTTCTCGCCATGTATGCTGTATAGAAGTTAAATAAGCAGGGTGACAACGTATAGCCTTGACATACTCCTTTCCCAATTTGGAACCAGTCCATTGTTCCATGTCCAGTTCTAACTGTTGCTTCTTGACCTGCATACAGGTTTCTCAGGGAGGCAGATAAGGTGGTCTGGTAGGCCCATCTCTTTCAGAATTTTCCACAGTTTGATGTGATCCATAGTCCAAAGCTTTAGTGTAGTCAATGAAGCAGAAATAGATGTTTTTCTGGAACTCTCTTGCTTTTTCCATGATCCACTGGATGTTGGCAATTTGATCTCTGGTTCCTCTGCCTTTTCTAAACCCAGCTTGTACGTCTGGAAGCTCTTGGTTAATACACTGTTGAAGCCTGAAAGCGAAAAGTTGCTCATTTTTGTCAACTCTTTTGAGACCCCACGGACTATAGTCCATGGGATTCTCCAGGCCAGAATACTGGATTAGGTAGCCTTTCCCTTCTCCAGGTGATCTTCCCAACCTAGGGATCAAACTCAGGTCTTCTGCACTGCAGGCAAATTCTTTAGCAGCTGAGCCACCAGGGAAGCCCAGTTGAAGCCTAGCTTGGAAGATTTTGAGCATGACCTTGCTAGCGTGTGCAATGCGTGCAATTGTGAAATGAGTAGTTTGAACATTCTTCAGCATTGCCCTTCTTTGGGATTGGAATGATAAGTGACCTTTTCCAGTTTTGTCCCCAATGTAGCAGAAAGCTATTTAGGAGTTTTAACAGGGGCATGATAGGGTCAGATTTGGGTTTCTGGAAGATCACTCTGGCGGCAGAGCACACTGGAGGAGGCAGAGCAGGGGTGAGTGGACCCAGCTGTAGTCCAAGGAGAGAGGGGCACCACCTGGGCACACGGGCGGGCTGGCAGTGGTGGAGGTGGATTTGTGGTGTAATTGGGAGGTGGAGCTTCAGGAACTCGCCTATAGATTGGATGTGGATGAAATGGAGAATGGAGGGTTTCAAGGCCATCGCCTGGGTTTTTGGCAGTTAGAAGTGAGTACTTCCAGCTACAGGGAGAGGGAACCACAGAAGAAGACAAAGTTTCAGGAGACAAGTGCAACCTCAGATGCACTGGAGGAGGTTTTGAGACATTAAGGAACTGTCAAGTTGGCAGGTGGGTGCCTGAGTCTGTTGCTCAGAGTAGGTGTGGGTTAGAGATTCACATGTGTGTCTTCTGTCCAGAGGTGGCAGTGGGGATTACGTCCACAGAAAGGACAGCCCCGTTTGGACACCAGTTCTCCCACAGCCCAGTCAGATTTCTTTACCCCATTTCCTATGTTTGCCAGGCCCCCAGCTCTCAGATGCCCATGGGTTTCCAGGTTTCCAGATTCACCTTTGTCTCAAGGGCTTCTTGGCCACTGGGAAGTCACACCAGCGAGTTTGCGCAGCTCTGGTGCTGTGAGGTGTCTGACTCACCCTTGGAGCAGGATCACAGGGAAGAGTCACTCTTGCAGTCTTCTATACTTTAGAAAATGTATGATTATTTTATTTGGGGGCAGATAGTTCATGCGTGTGGTAAAAAAGTTTTTCTCAACACACAGAAATTTATTCAGTGAAAGTATTTCCTCCTTGCCGGAGGCCACTGGTACCAGCGTCTGCGTGAACTCTGCAGTCTCCACATTTTACTGTGTGTCCTTTGGCCCACACCAATGTCACCCCATAATCGTACACACTTTTTTGTACCCTACTTTTTTCATGTAGCTATCATGGAGATCTTTTCGTATTAGCATAGAGATTTACCTTCTGCACATATTCGCTGTATGAATGTCACAGATTATTTCACAGTCCTGGAAGATGAACATTTATATTGTTTCAGTCTTCTGCTTTTACCAAAAAAAAAAAAAAAGCTGTAGTGAATATTTTTGTACATATGGCATTTTACTTAAACATAACCTCAGTATTTTGGAGGCAGAAATTCCTAGAACTAGAATTGCTGAGTCAAAGGTCATTTGTATCTTATATCCTGACAGGTATTACAAAATTGCTTCTCACTGAGGTTTTTATTTAAAGAAGAATCTGAATAGTTGGAGTCAAGTGGGATAATATCCTTTCCTGTTCTCAAGAATGATGGCCCCATTCTTGACAACGCCTCTTCAAGGAGCCACCTACTGTGTTATGTCTGTCTTTTGAGAACATACCTTTCTATGACTGGGGCAGCAGGGAAATGTTTATTTATCATGTTCTATAGCATGGAAATTGTATATAGCACTAAAAATTTTGAAAACTGAGCATTTGTTCCTAAGAGTGTGTGCCCTGGAGGACTTGATATATTTTCTTTTCCCCCTGACTTTCTCAATCAGTTAGGATTACTTTAGGCTTTATGTAATAGAAAACTCAAAATAACAACAGCTCAAACAATATAGAAGTTTATTTTTCTGTTATACAAAGGAAGTTTGGGAGTAAGTAGTCCAGTGCTGGGCTTGTGGTTCCATGATGAATGTAAGATCCTTCCATCTTTCCCCATCATCTCTGATTTCCATACTCAAGATCACTTCATGGTCCAAAATGGCTACCAGAGTCCAGCCATCGTGTCTATGTCCCAGGAAGCATGAAAAAGAAGGGGAAGGGCAAAATGTGCAGCTTTCCAGCTGAGTCAGAGCTCTTTACATAGTCTTCACACACATACAAGACCAGTGTACCCTTGCACAGGTTGTTCACTGGACAAGGAAACCATTCATATCATCATCATCATGGATTTGTATTTTTATTTCCAAGTGCTTTCTAGCAGATGGCAGTGAGGTGTCCTGTAACAAAAGCAGTATATTAAATTCATTTTCTGACAGTATGTTGAGGAATGGATGTCTTTCCCTAATTCACACGAAGGTTCTGTCTGGATCACAGATGGCTCTGCCTCAAACACACTTCCAGCTCTTTGTCGGCACCTAATCACCCTGTCATACTGAAAGCCAAGAAATGTAGTGTTTAGCCGGGCTTCTCTGACTAAAATAAAAATTTCAGTGCTGAGAAGGAAGAGGAAAACATAGCTGGCAGTCTGCCACAATATCTCAATCTGGGAGCATGTCTGCTGGAGCAGCCAAATCACTAAGGGCAACTGGGGTGGAATGCTGGGTTTGAATAATCTCCTGCCCTGGCCACCTTTTTCTCACGCAACCATTAAAGACTCACCTCCCAAGTATATTTCCTTCCCTTGATCCCCTTGGGATCTAATTCACAGAAGGGTCCTCTGAATTGCAAACACGATTTCTAAGTTAAAACTCCTGAGTCAGCTTCATCATGATGAAGTAACAATTTATAAAAGAGATAAAATAGGGACTCCTTTCAGTTAATACCAGAGAAGGCAATGACAGTTGATACAGGAAGAAGTTAAATGACTGCCCTCCAAAGCTTGTAGTCAACTCTTACGCTGAACATGGATGTAGATTATTGTGGATCTTTGCTTATATCATGCACTTTCTTACTTTCATGTCTTTGCACATGCTCTCTCTCTTTTTTTAACTTGTGGATTTTTAAATGCCCAATGAATTTATTTATTTATCCTCACTGGGTCTTAGTTGCAATATACAGGATCTTGAGTTTTGTGGGATTTAGTTCCCTGACCAGGGAATGAACCTGGGGCCCCTGCATTAAAAATGCAGGGTCTTAGTCACTGGACCACCAGGGAAGTCCTTGCATATGCTCTCTTTTCTCCCTGGATGTATCTCCATTCCGCCATTATTTTCTGTCTGGTAAACTCCTATTCATCCCTAAAAACCCTACTCAATGACCCCCCTACTCCATGAAGCCTTTGTGGCAGGCTTACCACTCTTACCTTTGTACACTTCTCTTCCATCTGTGTAGATATTATTGTATCTATCATTTGAGGGATGTCATTTGTTCATTTGTTTGTCCTTCTAGAGCATGAACTTCAGCAGGCACAAGACTGTGTCTTGTTCCTTGTGCCTGCAAAGAAGCCAGCTCATTATCACAGGCAATGTTTGCTAAACCGCCCTTTGATCCAAAAGCAAGTTTATACTTGCTTTTCCAAGGCACCAATCCAGCTCTCTTATTTTCTTTAAAAGAGCAAAATGACTTCTTGATACTTTATACATTCCAACTACAAACAGAGTTTTCTTTTGAACTTTTAGCATCAATCTGATAGTGAACTGTTTGTTCTAAAACTGTTGTTTCTGCCCCAAGCATAACAGAAATACTTTACATTCAGTAAAATTCTTAGCCCGAGTTTCCTTTTAACAATGCTAAAGAGAACTAAGCACTGCTTTTACTTGATCTCCTATATTTAAAATTGTCCTTTGCAAGTCAAACCCAGAAAAACAAAAGAAAAGTGAAATAATAATTGCTCTGTTTGTATCTTTTAGGGGTATAGATCACTATATTATGCAGTTGACTGTTTCAGCTTGAACTAATTCCTGATTTTTTTTCCCAAGTTTCATAAGCACATGCTCAAACGTTCGATATAGAATTTGGAGACTTAAGTTGCATACAATCCCATTTCTTATCAGAGTAGTCAATTGTTCAGATTTCCTTCTAAGTTCAACATCTTAGAACTAAATGACCACCATCTTCCAGTTATTGTGTCTTTAAAAATATCTGGCTGCTTTGCAACAAAAACTATCTTTTCCTTTGAAGGCCAACTAACCATTTTTTTAAGGAAGAGTACTGTGGCTCCAGGTGGGGAAAATGTTTTTCTTCTGAAAGTCTCCTCACTTGCCCAATTCTTGCAGCAAAGTATTTTGCCAGTATTCTGGAAAAGTGCGTTACAAACAAAACAAAACAACAACCTAATTAGATTAAATATATATTTGGAAGCTTTGGAGTAAATAAATTAACCTCCAATTTCAGATGCTAGCATAATAAAGCAGAGACTCTCGTTTCATGTTGTATTACTTCTGAATTTTTCATAGTGTCTCCTAAATATTGATGTTTTTATGTGGATAGAATATTTTCTATACCAGCAGGAGCTGACCACACAAATGAGATAAATATAGCTTTCCTTGGAAACAGGAAGCCTTAGTAAACAGAATTCTGCACTCTAATGTAACTTCTCAGAACAGAAAAGAAGAATGGGGCCTACCCACCAGAGACATCTATTGCAAAACACTAGTAGCCAAGATGTATATAACCTTGTACTTTCCTTAACCTTCAAGTTTGTCTTCAGTGAGAGGAGGCCATTAGATGAACACGCCATGCACTCTCCTGCTCCCAGTCTGCTTATGCAAGTCTTTGGCAGAGTCCTAGGCCTGTCATCTAATAGGGATAGGGACAGGGGTCCTCTGGGGTCTCTTGAGGCATGAAAATTCCACATAGTGATAAGAGCACACATTTGTGGAGTACCTGCTTGGAGCCTGTGAAGTTGGCACGATCCTCATTTTACACACGAGACCACAGATGCTCCCTGGTGACTCAGTTGGTAAAGAATCCACTTGTAATGCAGGAGACCACCTGCAATATATAGGAGACCTGGGTTCGATCCCTGGATTGGGAAGATTCCTTGGAGAAGGAAATAGCCACCCCACCAGTATTCTTGCCTGGGAAATCCTTTGGACAGAGGAGCCTGGTGTTCTATAGTCCATGAGGTCCCAAGAGTTGGACACGACTTTGCGACTAAACCACCACCTCCACCACAGATGCTCAGGGCGGTTTGGTAAGTTGGCCAAAGCCCTTCAGTTGTAAATGGCAGAGCTGGACTTTGAATTACTTGAACAAGGAAGCACACTAGAAGATCCCTTATTGTAAACAGTTCTTAAAGGTAGTCTGAGTTGCTGTTGGAGGCAAGGGGGTTCCCATGGAATGAAGGTTCTGCAAGAAAGCCAGGCTGGCTCCTCAAATGGGAACACCAAAGTGGGCCACTGGGCCTCCCCAAACTCGCAAAGTGTTTGCATTTTTCTTGATGTTATGGTGGGACTGGGGGACACTTTGTTCCCAGGGACCAGTGACTACATCTGCTCTCTAATGTCCCACCTTCTTCCAGGAATCAAGGTACCAGTGGCTGATTTCTGAGTCAGTAAGTCTTACTGAGTAAAGAAAGCTCGGGTTGGGGTGCCACAGTTGAGGGGTGGCATATAGGCTATGGAGAGGCCTGTGACCATGGCCACCCCAGACTCATTACAGGGCATCCTGGGGGTGACTCCTCAGTGTACTGCTGAACTGCATCAATGAAGTTGCCCAAGTCTTGCTCTTCAAGCCTTTCTTTTCTAGACATGTCTATACACTGCACTCATTGGAGAGTTTACAATATAGTGCTTGAGTGCAAAGAAAAGCACCTTGCTAAAGTCTCTTATTATAGATCAGTTTTGCTTGTCTTTGTCCTCTATACAAACAGAGTCACATGGTGAATTCTCTTTTGTGTCTGGCATCTTTGGCCCGGCGCTGTTTGTGGGATAGATCCATGTCACTGTGTGTAATTATAGATTATTTGTTCTCCTTGTAGGGTGTTCCATTGTATCAATAGACCATTAACTGCAGTGGAAGGGCATTTGGATTATTTCCAGTTTTGGCTTCTACACGTCAGACCTGGATCATGTGGCCATGAACATTCTAGGTTGTGATTTTTGGCAAACATGTGAACACATGTGTACACATTTTGGTTGGATCTATACTTAGGAGTGAACTGCTGAGTCATAGAGTTGGTATCTGCCCAGTTTTAGTAGATTCTGCTAAAGAGTCTTCCAGAGTGACTGTATGAGTCTCTTGTTACATGTTTTTATAGTGGTTAACAATTCTTCTTATTTATTTTTTTATATTTATTTATCTGGCTGCATCAGGTCTTAGTTGCAGCACTCAGGATCTTTTGTTGCTGTACACCAATTCTCTAGTTGTATCGTGTGGCTCCAGAACACACGGGCTCAGTAACTGTGGCTTAGCTGCTCCGAGGCATGTAGGATCTTAGTTCCACAACCAAGGATTGAACCTTTGTTTCCTGCATTGCAAGATGGATTCTTAACCATTGGACCACCAGGGAATTCCCTCCTGTTACATTTTAATTCATCCTAGTTTCTCTCCTAGGACTGTTACCTCAATTCCAATTTTGATGGGACCATCCACCTACCCTTCCATCTTAAAGGTCAAAGTCTTATCTGTGTCCAGTCGTCGGACTGAGGCCCACCAGCCAGAAATGGGCCTGAAACTCCAAACCCCTCAGCTTCAAGTGTGTGCTTGCACTGATTTGGAGGGGACAGAAGAAACAAAAGCTGGAGGCTGGGGGAAGATAGGAAAGACTCCTGCAAGGAAGGTGACTTGGTCAGTATGGCAGCATTGCCCCAGCTTCTTTCCAAGCTTTCTGAGGTCCCACTGCCCCCGAAGTTGCAGACTGTAAGAAGGAGAGGTTATGGAATTTCTCCCCACTAGGCAAAGAAAGTTGGTAAAACATGAGAGTTGGGCTGCTGAGACTTTCATTGGCCTGGCTGGGGGTGGGTGGCAGGGTCCTCTGGGGCTGTCACATGTAGTTCAAATTTCTGCTGGGATCTTGGACTCTGTGGATGTGGAGTCATGGTTCCACCCTTCCCCATAACCAGGAGGGTACTTGGATCCAGCTTTCTGCATAGGACTAGTTTACCAGTCTGTGCACAGAGAGAGGCTCTGCGATGCTCACCTGTTACCTTCGAGATGATATTTTCTCTTTGCCTCTTGATTCTGTAGAAGGCTCACAGTCCCTCCTACTTGGTCAGACCCAAGTGTTTATTCAGTAATTGTTGGGATTCCTGCATCTGCCAGAACTGGGCTCAGTGTTCACTGGGATACTGTGGGGAGCAAAACAGACGGCCAGCCTTCTTCGAGTTTATAATCCAGTCTAGAGCAGGGGTTCTCAAAGTGTGGTCCATGAACCATGAGCAGCAGCACTGCTTGGGAATTAGTTAGAAATGTAGATTCTCTGGCCATACCCCAGATCCCTTTAATTGTTCAACAAGCTCCTCAGATGATCCAGCAAATACTGAAGTTGAATCACTGACCCATAGCATGGGTTCTCCACTCTATTGAAGGCAATTTCTCCCCCAGGGAACACTTGGCAGTAGCTGGAGACATGTAATGTCATCCCACACTGGGGAGGAGGTGGTATTACTGGCTAGAGGCCAGGGATGCTGTTACAGTGCACAGGCCTAAGAATTATCTGGTCCAAAATGTCAGTTGTGCCAAGGTTGAGAAACCTTGCCCTAGACCAGTTACAATAGATGGCAGGAGTACAGTGGTCCTTTTCTCCTTTTTTTTCCCCCCAGATGTGTTGCTTCCTGGCCACGTGGCTTTGGGTGAGTTATGGCCACCCCTGGACTCAGTTTCCCCAGCTATGAAGTGAAGGGGTTGGACTCAGGTTGCTGAGTTCCTCTTCAGCTTGGCTGTTCAATGGCTCCAAACTAGCGACTGGCCGGCCCAGGGAAGTTGGACTGATGCAGCCCTTCTCTTCCCCTGGAGGTGGGGGTTGGGGGATGGGGTGGGAAGCTGTGTCACCTGCCTGGAGCCATCCCCTCCCCCAACCTAGGCTGCGACAGCCAGAGTGCAGTTGGCCTTGGATTTCCTGGTGAACAGGGCTTCTCCCCCTTGTGAGCGATGTTTCTTCAGCCCCGCCCCCAAAGAGTCCGCTCTGGGGAGGAGAGCCATCAGCTGGCTCCACGCCATCGCCTGCTTTGTATAAGGAGCTGGGCAGGCAGAGTGGCGCCGTCTCTCCTGAGCCTCAGACTTCCACTTTCCTCATACTCTAAATAAAGCAGCAGCCCTGAATGGGGAGATCCGGAGGTCTGAGGGCAGTTGCAGCACTCCAAGACCCTCCACGCCCCTGGCAGAGAGCGTCTGTCTAGGGTTTCACTCACTGGCCTGGGAGCGTGGGGGTGGAGTTAAACCTAAGGATGGAGGGGCTGAACTCTGATTGGTCGAACTCAGAGGCCCCGCCTCTTCTCGGAGTTCGCGGACCAACCACCTCCTTCCTTATGGACCCGCAGCTCCAGTGCGCGAGGAAGGGGAAGGTCTTGTTTATTATTATTTAACTTTTTGAGAAAAAAATATTGTGACCTGAGAGAGGCCTCCCGTGCAGTCGTGGCTCGCCTGTGCTCTGACTGGGACCCAAAGGGCAGGTATGAAGGCTTGAGGCTGGAAACAGATGCTGAGAGGAAATAAGATGGGATGGGTGGGTCGGGGTGGCAGGAGAAACATACCCAGCGACAGACCGGGAATGAATGCTTTGGGGACAGATTCTAATCCTCGAAAGTACAATGTGATTTGGGGCAAGTGCCTTGCCTGCCCTGGTTCTTACCTTAAGTGATAAAGAAAGTTCAGTGAAATTTGGCTCCTTAGTGGGTGGATTTGCATGGGCCATGGTTTATCACATCCCTTGAAAACCCACCAGCAGACAGTCAATGCCTGTTACACAGGGCTAACCAAGAGCGCCTTGCTTCATGTGCATTTAATACCTGCTAATAAATAAAGGGTAGTTAATACGTGGCAAATTAACACACTGCAGTAAAACTTGCTTTGTAATCTGAGATCAATAGCACTAAAGCACCATCCTTGAACCAAGAACTAATATTCTTATTATCTTAATTAAGGTGCAAGAGAAAGGGCTTTAAACTTTCTCCTTGAATCTGCCACTTTGCCCTGGGCTGTGCCAGCATGGCCCATCATAGTGCCCCTTGTCCAGGTCCCCAGAGTTTAGATGCAGTGCTTGAATACTGATCATTTCAACACTCTACCTCATGGTTCTGTTTGTTGTCAAAGTCCAGGGGAGATAACTATGTGCACACATATCAGATCTGCTAGGTTGGTTGCTGCTGCTGCTAAGTCGTGTCCAACTCTGTGCGACCCCATAGATGGAAGCCCACCAGGCTCCCCGGTCCCTGGGATTCTCCAGGCAAGAATACTGGAGTGGGTTGCCATTTCCTTCCCCAATGCATGAAAGTGAAAAGTGAAAGTGAAGTCGCTCAGTCGTGTCCGACTCTTAACGACCCCATGGACTGGAGCCTACCAGGATCCTCCGTCCATTGGATTTTCCAGGCAAAAGTACTGGGGTGGGGTGCCATTGCCTTCTAGGTTGGTAGCACCCAGCAATTGTTAAAAGGCGGTGGAGGGTGAAGGTGGCACCTGCAGTCTCCTAACATGGAGCTGGGTGCAGTATTTCACAATTCTGTTTCCCTGGCTGCTTCCCAAGGAGCTGCTCAAAGGGTGAGAACTCAGAATTCACATGGACAAGTGAAAGCCCTGGGATAATTCAACACAGAAAAGGGAAAGTAGGGCATTTATAACCCAGCGGAAAGTGACAACCGTGCTCTTGACCTCTCTGTGCTGAAGTCAGGTAAGGAAGGTGACGTGTATCATTCACTTGGGAGATTAAAGTTAACTCCTCTTGTTCATCATGATTGCAGCTCCCTTGACAACATCCTGCAACATCTTATTTGCATCCACTGTATATGTTGATCGCACACATATTGGCAAAATGCCTTTCTGTGCCGGACATTATGCTGGGCACTGTGGTCAGGGCAGGGACTAGGATTGACACAGTTCTTGTCTTCCCAGCTCCAGACTCTTACGTTGTGACCCACCCAACAGGTGAACCACATTTGTCTCTTCCTGCTGCCAAGGGCAGCTCTGCTCACTGCCTTCTGTCTTTTCCCACACGCTTCCCAGCACCTCACAGTCCCTGCCTTCGAATATCACAAAGACTAGCAGCTGGCTCTTCTCAAAGGGGAGGAGTTTCCCTGGCAGAGACAGAGCATCTCTTTGTGGGAAGTGGGAGAAGCCTATGCATGTTTTCTTGGCAAAGCAAACCGCAGGGCCTTGGCAAGCCCCCAGCAGTGGATAGAGGGCACACTGGGGTGGGTTTGCTAGCAGCATCCTCCCCCTGCCCCAGGTTTCCAGGGGACAGTTGGGCTGGGCCTGGGAGGTGGCTCTGCAAAGGTCTCTGGCCTGAGGATGGCACCCATATTCACACATTTCTCTGTGAAACTTCAGGGGAAGGGGGTTACTTCCTTGGAAACATGCAAAACGAATAGCTAGATAATAATGCCTTGTCGGCCTGGTACTGGTTTGCAGGAACTAAGCTCTTCTTTCTTCCCTTTTTGTGAAAAAAGTAGGGGAGTCAGACAAATGGTTAAAACATCGTAGTTTATGTGAAATGTAACAAGCAAGTCTGTAGACAGAAGGTAGATTAGTGGCTGCTTAGGGCCAGGGTGGTGTGGGGGACAAGTGCTGGTAATAGTTAAAGAGTATAGCGTTCCTTTTGTAGTGATGAAAATGTTCTAGAATTGTGAATATGGTTGCACGTATCTGTGAATATACTGAAAATCACTAGATTACATGGTATGTGAATTAAATCTCAATAAAACTGTTGACAACCAGCTGAGATATATGGCCACATTTGGGCCACTGAACACTCCCCTCAACCCCGGATGCACTTAACCTCCCAGCTCTTCAGACCTCCCCCCTTGCCCTGTATGTACACACTGAGGAGAGGCCCCTCTCAGGGAGAGACAGCAAAGGGCAAGTGTGACTCCATCTCCTCTCCTGAGCCCACCGCTCAGATACATCTCTGCTCCTCCTGTGGGGGAGGGATGTCACAACAGTGGAGGGAAGCTTCTCAGAAGTATCTGGAGGAAGAAACCCCCTCAGAGAACCAGGAGGCCTCAGACATGCAGAGCCCACCACCCAAGGCTATGCAGAAGCCAACCCAGCTTCATCTTTTCTAAATCTGATTAATGAATTCCAAAGCTTGGTAGGATTATGGTGATTTTTGTGGCTTTCTCTATTGTTTTCCAATTTTTCCATACTATGCTTATGTTGGCTTCCCTGGTGGCTCACCAGTAAAGAATCCGCCTGCCAGTGCAGGAGATGTATGTTTGATCCCTGAGTCGGGACCCCTGGAGAAGGAAAAGGCAACCCTCTCCAGTATTCTTGTCTGGAAACTCCCATGGACAGAGGGGCCTGGCGGGCTGCAGTCCATGGGGTGGCAGGAATTGGACAGGACTTAGCAACTAAACAACAACAAATGCTGATGTTATTTTTCATGTCAAAAGTACACAAAATCGAGGATTGGGTGGGAAAGAAGTCAGGATTCTGGCGTTTCCAGCCAGAGGTCAAGGGCTATCTGGCGGACTCTGTTGTTGATGGGCTGTTGCTTTTGCAGGAGTCATGTGGCTGGAAATACTCCTCGCCTCAGTGCTGGGCTTTGTCATCTACTGGTTCGTCTCCAAGGACAAGGAGGAGACTTTGCCCCTTGAAGATGGATGGTGGGGGCCTGGAGTGAGGCCCACAGCTGGGGAGGATAAGAGCATCCGCCCATTCAAGGTGGAAACATCAGATGAGGAGATCAACGTAAGGCACCTCTTTCCAGGTGGCTGAGCAGAGGGGAGGTCGGGGAGGTCCCATCTGGGATTGGGCCTCAGGCTGGGCCTGACACCAAGGAGGGTCTTCCAAAGTGGACCCTCTAGGGCTGTTTTCTGCCTGTTTTTCTCCCACTGGACTCACCTACTCTGCCCACTCATCCCTTCTGCTCCTTCCCCCTCCTCTGTCTCCATATTCCTGGTTCCCAAGGCCCAGTAGTGCCCGCACGAGGAAAGAAGTGCCAGCTGAATCCAGCTACCTGCATTAAGGGTCACAGAGAGCAGCTGTTTCTGCTTTCTCTGTGCCCTACCTGAAACCCTGGGGATGAGCTTGAAGGCAGAAGTGAGGCCCTTCTTGGAGCCTGGGTGGAGATCATGAGTGAAAACAGGGCTGTGGTGACGTAAAATGCTGCAGCGTAGAGAACCTGGCCCGGGGCCAGCTGTGGCCAGGCACCTGCTCTGTGTTTAGCCTCTCGTATTCACGTGCAGTGACTGCGGTCATGTAGAAACTGAAGCTCAGAGAGGCAAAGCCGTTGATGCACAGTGACCGAGATAATAAGCTGGCGGATTTAGACTCAGATCTGTCTAATGCCAAAGCCTGGGCCCCATCCTCCGCACATGGCTGGAATCACCAGGGATAGGTGTGACCCTGGAGTAGGCTAAGCTGAGAGCCAGGCTTGAGCAGGACCGGGAGGGTGGGTGGGACCTGGGACATCCCTGGGACATCATTTCTTTCATTCTGTGGGTATGGGAGCACCTTCTGTGTGCAGACCTAGTGCCAAGTACTTGGAAGAAGAGAGAGAGCCTTCTCTCAAAGAGCTTCTCGTCTAGCACTTGAGAAGAGGAGCAGACAGTGAAGAATCCCCCTGCAGTGCAGGAGACCCGGGTTTGATCCCTGGGAAGATCCCCTGGAGAAGGAATGGCAACCCACTCCAGTGTTCTTGCCTGGAGAAGTCCTTGGACAGAGGAGCCTGGCGGGCTACAGTCTGTGGGGTTGCCAAGAGTCGGACATGACTAAGTGACTAACATACACATACTCACATATGGTGTATCACTTAACACTGGTATCAGAGTCGGCAAATCTATTCTGCTACCTTCTGTTTTTAAATTTAATTTTGATTTTACGTTGGAGTATAGTTGATGTACAATGCTGTATTAGTTTCAGATGTACAGCAAAGTGAATCAATTATAAATATTACATATATCCATTCTTTTTCAGATTGGAACCCACCTGCAATGTGGGAGATCTGGGTTTGATGCCTGGGTTGGGACGATCCCCTGGAGAATGGAAAGGCTACCCACTCCAGTATTTTGGCCTAGAAAATTCCATTGACTGTATAGTCCATGGGGTTGCAAAGAGTCAGGCACGACTGAGCAATTTTCACTTTCCCATACAGGTTATTACAGAGTATTGAGAAGAGTTCCCTCTGCTGTAATATAGGTTGTCTATCTTATGTATAGTAGTCTGCCACCTGCTTTTGTACAGCTCCCATGCTAAGAATAGTTTTTACACCTTTAAATGGTTGGAAAAAATCAAAAGAAGAATAATATTTTGTAACATGAAAATTACCTGGCATTCAAATTTCAGTGCCCGTAAGTAAAGTTTTATTGGAACACAGTCACTCCCATTTGTCCATATACCATCTATGACTTTTTCTAGCCTACAAGAATGGAGTAGGTTAGCTGCAGCTCAGAAAACCTAAGCTACTTATGATCTGGCCCTTTTGAAAAACGTTGGCCCCCCAAAATAAAAAAGTTGGCCACCCCCTGCTGTCTGTGTGCTGTGTGCTTAATCGCTCAGTTGTGTCCAACTCTTTGTGACCCCATGGACTGTAGCTGTCCAGGCTCCTCTGTCCACAGGACTTTCTAGGCAATGATACTGGAGTGGGTTGCTATTTTTTCCTCCAGGAGATCTTCCCAACCCAGGGATCTCCTGCGTCTCCTGCATTAGCAGGCAGATTCTTTACCACTGAGCTACCTGGGAAGCCCCCCTTGCTGTATATAAGCCTTGATAAATTAAAAACACATTTTGTTCATACATTTCAAAACAAAAATGAGAAGTAACCTGAAGTTGAAAGTGAAAAATGTATGTTTGGGGAACAGCCACCAATGGGAAGCCAGGAGCTTTCTTCTGGGATAAACCTGACAACCCAGATGTCATGTCTGGAGGCCAGGAGCCTCCTCATCCCGCCTGGTGAAATTTTGCTTTGCCTTTACTGTAGCATGGGGTCTGGTGGCTGCAGGGTTTTCTCTGTCTTCTGGAAACAAACTTTCTCTTGTGCTCTGCCCCACTCACCTTCTCTCCTTGGGGTCTCACATTTTCTCCAGGACTTACATCAGAGGATTGACAGGGTCCGTTTAACTCCACCTTTGGAGGACAGTCGTTTCCACTATGGTTTCAACTCCAATCATTTGAAGAAAATCATCTCCTACTGGAGGAATGAATTTGACTGGAGGAAGCAGGTGGAGATTCTCAACAAATACCCTCACTTCAAGACTAAGATTGAAGGTATGTTTCCAAAACACCAGCTGGAGGGGAATGTGTATGACAGAAACGACCTTCATAGACACTTAAATAACACTGGGGCTTAAATAAAGCCGGGAGACCCAGAATTCGATTATTGGTCAGTGAGATGTATTTGGAAGGTATAACCCCACTCAGATGCAAAAATAATGCAAAATCCCTACAAATCCAATGGTCTTTTGAGCTAAATGGGAACACATATAAATAAATTAAAAACCAAAGAATTGCGAAGTCCAGTTAAATGATGGAACAATCTTTGGGAGGATGGAGATGAGACCTAGATCTGGCCCTCAGTCAACTCAGCCCCTCCTTGAGGCTTTGGAGTCTATGATATTGTGACTGTTCAAGGGTGCTCAAGCTGTCAGTCGAGGTTTGAATAAAAACTGTCCTGTCTCTGTAGCTTAAACCTCCTGTCCCAACAGTATCATAGGTTGTCACCCAACTTCACCTGGAAGGAAAGCTATCTTCAAAATGTTCTTGGAAAGGTGAAGGTGAAAATGAAGTCACTCAGTCGTGTCTGATTCTTTGCGACCCCATGGACTGTAGCCCACCAGGCTCCTCCGTCCATAGGATTCTCCAGGCAAGAATACTGGAGTGGGTTGCCATTTCCTTCTCCAGGGGATCTTCCCGACCCAGGGATCGAACCCAAGTCTCCCGCATTGCAGGCAGATGCTTTAACCTCTGAGCCACCAGGGAAGCCCAACCTAAGTTAATTTGGGATATTAGTTTCCATAGTGGAAAAGTATTTTTTTAGCCCACCACAGATTTAGAATCAGATATAGAAATGTTTAAGAAAGTTAAACTCATGCTGTTAATTTGTACAAATTTATCTATTTGTTTTTAATTATAGGAAAATATTCCCCTGGAATAGGAAATGGCAACCTACTCTGGTATTCTTGCCTGGAAAATCCCATGGACAGAGGAACCTGGCGGGCTATTGCCCATAGGGTCACAAAGAGCCAGACTCGACTGAGCACACCCACATCGTAAAATACACATAACATAAAGTTGACCATTGAAAGCGTTAAGTGTACCTTGTTACCTGTAATGTCACAGTGGATTAAGTACTTTTATATATCCAGTCAGCACCTCCATCTATCTTCAGAACTTTTTTTATTTTGCAAAAACTGAAACTCTGTCATTCAGCTCTAACTCCTGTTTCTCTCCGTCTCCCTGCTGCTGCTGCTGCTAAGTCGCTTCAGTCGTGTCCGACTCTGTGCGACCCCATAGACGGCAGCCCACCAGGCTCCCCTGTCCCTGGGATTCTCCAGGCAAGAACACTGGAGTGGGTTGTTGCCATTTCCCTCTCCACCTAGCTTCTGGAAACTACCATTCTGCTTTCTGTCTCTGTAAACATAAATATGAATTCTGAATCTAAGGCCCTTGTATGAGTAGCATCACACGATGTGTCCTTTTGACTGGCTTATTGCACTTAGCATGATGTCCTCATGGACATCCATATTGCAGCATGTGTCAGAATTTCCTAAGGCTGAACAATGGTACATTTTGAATAATGGCATGCATTGTCATCCGTCAATGGACACTTCGGTTGCTTCTGCTTTTGAGCTATTGTGAAAAATATTGCTGTGATTATGAATGTACAAATATCTGTTTATGTTCCTGTTTTCTGTTCTTTGGGTATATACCCAGAAGTGGAGTTGCTGAGTCAACTAGTAATTCTATGCTTAATTTTAGAGGGAACTATAATACTGTTTTCCATAGCAGTTGTACCATATAAGTTTATCTTAAAATATCCAGAGAAGTTAAATTTACCTTCCCAAGGGTGAAAAGGGTCGAAATTGCCCAGGTTCCTAATTTTCCACCCAAGGAAAATGTATAAATTGAAAATTCTAACTGCTCACATACATACTGTATGTGTGTGTGTGTGTCAGTGTGTCTCTTTTCCTGACTCCCTGGCCTGAAATTCGCCCTAGAGGCCCTCCCTTCTCACTCTCTCTGCTGCCACCCTCCTCCCTCACATTTAGGCCTTTATAGGGTCCTTTCTGCTCCCTCACTGACCCCTGTGCTCCCGGCTGCTCATGGCTCAATCTGTGACCTCTCCTCGATGTTCTCTCCTCATCCCCACTAGCCTCCTTATTCGGCCTTCTTGTCCCCGCCACTTCCCTGTTCTGTGATGAGCTTCTGGCTCCAGGCCATGTCCTGGACGTCCTGCTACAGATCAGTCTCTTCTCAGAGAGTCTGAGACATGCAGGGCTTCCCAGGTGGCACTAGTGGTAAAGAACCCACCTGCCAAGGCAGGAGGCATAAGAGACTTGAGTTTGATCCCTGAGTCAGGAAGATCCCCTGGAGGAGGGCATGGCAACCCACTCCAGTATTCTTGCCTGGAGAATCCCACGGACAGAGACACCTGACAGGCTACAGCCTATAGAGCTGCAAAAAGTCAGACATGAACAAAGGCCACACACACACACACACACACACACACACACACACACGCGTGGTGGCCTCTGGGGAGCCCGGCACCTCCCAGTGGGGGCAGGGAGTCGCCTGATCACAGGGAAGTGGAGGTTCAGGGCTGGAACCCAGCTCTCTGGTGTCCCAGCCTGTCCCCTCCTCCTTCACCTGTGGCCACTATTTTGGCACTGGCCCTCGGCTGTGACCAACCACTCCCCACTGCCCTCTCCCCTCACCAAGCCTGTGGCTGCCCTCTGAGCCCAGTTTGTCTCCTCAATTCTGACCCAGCAGCCTGGGCACAGAGATCCTACAGGCACCACAGATCCATAGGGCGACCAGGACAGCATTTTCACCTTAAACGGAAGGAGGACCCATAGGGCAAATTTTAACTTTTTTTTTTTTTTAGTTTTTAAATTTTCAATATGCAAAATTCAAAACGTACAGAAGGAGACAGAGTCTCCCTCTCGTCCCTCCTCAGGGACAGCATCTGCTTCTATTAAATAACATGCTTCCAGGGATCGCCTGCGTATACGCTGCTATACAGAATGGATGTATACGTGTGTTTTTTCTAATTTTAAACTCAGATGATAATGTGATAGAATTTGAATCAAAAATAATCTCACACCACACTGTGTGTTCCAAAGGAGTTAACATTAACTACTAAAATCAACTTTAGGAGTAAATTTAGCAGTATAGAAGGACACCCAGGATATATTGTTAAGTGGAGAAAAAAAAATCAGGTTCCAAAATAGAATGTATGTAGGCTTCTATTTTTGTTAAAGGCAAGTTATATCCTCTGTTTTTAAAAACGTATGAAACTGTCACAGCCGAGGAGGAGCCTAAGGAGACTTGACAGCTAAACGTAACGTGGTGTCCTGGATAGGATCCTGGAAAAGAAACAGGACGGTGGGTAAAAACCAAGGAAATCTGAGTACTATTCCATTGTATGTGTGTATGTACCAGTATTATTCAATCTTTACAAGGAAAGAAATCCTATAAGATGTGATGACATGAACAAACCTCGAGGATATTACGATAAGTGAAATAAGCCAATCACGGAAGGGGCAAAGGTTGCATGACTCCACTTATATGGGGTATCTAAAATGGTCGCGCTCAGAAGCAGAGAGTAGGATGGTGGCTGCCAAGGGCTGGGAGGTGGGGAACTATAGAGTTACTAATTACCGGGTATGAAGTTTCAGTTATCCAAGTCGAGTAAGTTCTAAGTATAGCGAAGAAAATGGCAACCCATGGAGGAACCTGGCGGGCTACAGTCCATGGGCTCTCAAAAGAGTTGGACACACCTCAGTGACTGGATACACACACACAACATACACACGAGCTGTAAGGAGCCACCGAATGACACTGTACCTGTAGATAGCAATACTGTGCACTGTGCAACACACTTAAAACTTTGGGAAAAAATGGCAAAAAAAAAAACCTTTGTGAAAACAATGGGTCTCGTGTTAAATGTTCCTGCTGCTGCTGCTGCTGCTAAGTCGCTTCAGTTGTGTCCGACTCTGTGAGACCGCATAGATGGAAGCTCACCAGGCTCCCCTGTCCCTGGGATTCTCCAGGCAAGAACACTGGAGTGGGTTGCCATTTCCTTCTCCAATGCGTGAAAGTGAAGTCGCTCAGTCGTGTCCGACTCCCAGCGACCCCATGGACTGGAGCCCACCAGGCTCCTCCGTCCATGGGATTTTCCAGGCAAAAGTACTGGGGTGGGGTGCCATTGCCTACCACCACTTAAAACTTAAAAAAAAAATCTAAGGAAATCTGAATCCATAAAGTATGAACTTTTAGTTATTAATGTATCAGTGCTGGTTCATGCATTTTAATAAATGTACATCCTAACACGAGATGTTAATAGTAGGGGAGACTAAGTATGGGTATCTGGGAACTTCCAGTACTAGCTCCACTATTTTTCTATACATCTAAAATTGTCCCCAAATAAAAAAATTATTTTAAAAAATTGGACAGGTAACACAGTGTTCTCTTCAGATCATGAGATTATATGTGATTCCTCCCCCACCCCGCTTTTGATTTATCTTTGTTTTCTGTTTCCTACAGAAAACACATATTATTTGTATAGTGAATAAACCACAGACCTTGCTGTCAATGCCAGCCCTCATGGTTGAGGTGTGACAGCCTCCCTGGCTGTGTTCGCTATGATCGCCCACTTGCTTGGGAAGAGAGACTGTTCTCAAAATGACTCCGGCGGGGAGGGGGGCCTGGAATCCATTCATCCATCTTTGGCCAGGGTGCTATTTCAATGCCCAGCACTCTACCTTAAAATAATTTTCTCCACTTTAAAAAAAAGTTATGCATATGTCCATTGTAGAAAAATTTTAAAGTTCATACAACCACAAAAAAGACTATAATTTGCTTGAAATTTTATTGCTCAGAAAGGACTACTTTTTACATTATTGTAGTTTATCTTTTCAGACTTTAAAATTCCTATACACACCATATAAATATATGCATACATGTAACTATGTACAGAAATTGGGTCATACAATTGATCTGGCTTCATAGTTTGCTTTTACCACTTAGCAACATATACAGGACTGATTTCCATATTCAGTACACATGGACGCTGTCATTTTAGATGACTCTATCGGGCTTCTCTGGTGGCTCAGAGGGTAAAGCATCTGCCTACAATGTGGGAGACCTAGGTTCGATTCCCGGGTCGGGAAGATCCCCTGGAGAAGGAAATGGCAACCCACTCCAGTACTCTTGCCTGGAAAATCCCATGGTCTGAGAAGCCTGGAAAGCTACAGTCCGTGGGGTCACAAAGAGTCGGACATGACTGAGCAACTTCACATCATAACGTCATTGTATTGCAGTGACTCTGCTGTATTACAGTGTACTGTGTGATCATAGCTCAGTCATGTCTGACTCTCTGCAACCCGGTGGACTGTGGCCCACCAGGCTCCTCTGTCCATGGGATTTTTCCAGGCAAGAGTACTGAAGTGGGGTGCCATTTCCTCCTCCAGGGGATCTTCCCAACCTGTGTCTCTTGCATCTCCTCTGTTGGCAGGCAGATTCTTTACCACTAGCGTCACCTGGGAAGTCCCTTACAGTGTACTGTTAAACTATAATTTGTTTCATTCTCTACTGCTGGATATGTAAGGCTACCTGCCCCCCACACACAATTTGTAAATTATTAAACAATGAATACGTTGAGCATCGCCATGAGCCAGGGCCGGTTCTGGGCTCTGGGAATACAGCAGTTTGAGAGCAGCCTGGCCCAGCCTAACAGACAGCTCACGTTCTCACCTGCAGGGGCGCACAGTCCATCACTGGCAGGTGGCTGTGAAGGCCGAGTAAGCCCCCTAGGGGGTCTGGAGCTCAGTGTAAGCGCTCAACCAGCGCCACTGGTGGTGACTATGGTCAGTACCATGGGGCACCCGGAGTGGCAGCACCATGGTCCCGCTCAGGCGGGCGCAAAGCCTGACTGGCTACCCCGAGAGCGGTGACAGCAGCCTCCCCCACCACAGGGTTCTCTCCCCCAGCCCTGACTGTGTTCTGTTCCCCCAGGGCTGGATATCCACTTCATCCACGTGAAGCCCCCCAACCTCCCCTCCAGCCAAACTGCAAAGCCCTTGCTGATGGTGCACGGCTGGCCTGGCTCCTTCTACGAGTTTTATAAGATCATCCCGTTCCTGACTGACCCCAAGAACCACGGCCTGAGTGATGAGCATGTTTTTGAAGTCATCTGTCCATCCATTCC
Source organism: Tragelaphus eurycerus (assembly GCA_935064755.1). NCBI lineage: Eukaryota > Metazoa > Chordata > Mammalia > Artiodactyla > Bovidae > Tragelaphus > Tragelaphus eurycerus. The sequence continues at coordinate 23,224,673 of CAKXYN010000003.1, forward strand.
TGGCTACAGCTTCTCCGAGGCCTCCTCCAAGAAGGGTATGGGGCTGCTGCGGGCTGGGCACCTGCCGCAGGGTGGAGAGCCAGCTTCCTCCAGAGCCTGAGGGAGCTGGGGGGAGGGGAGGGTCTGAGACCTGAGGAAAGAGAAGCAATGGGGATGATTTGATTGCCAAAGGGCCAGTGTGTCTTCTCAGGATTTGAGGGGCGTGGTGGGCCAGGGACTGGGCAGAGTCAAGACTGTCCCGGATGGGCTCAGGGCCTGGATTCTCATGTCCTTAGGAGCTGCCCCCTCAGGGCGGGTCCATGTCTGGACTCTGTGTTATTTCGGGCCAGCGAGGCTGACTAAGCACTGCACACAGTGTGGACCCACGGACCCTCAGCAGAGTTGGCCTCACCGTCTCCTGCACCAAGGCTAGCACCAGGAGCACTTCCTCTGGGCACTGGGCACCCCACCCTTGGGCCCCAGGATTCCTTCTCACCCACTCTGAGCTGCTCTCCCCTCAGCCTAGGGCAGGGTGGGGGCAGTGAGAAATCGCAAAGGTCGCTGGCGGGACCAAAGGCGTGACCTCCCGTGATTCTTCTCTCCCCTTAACAACCAGGCTTCAACTCAGTGGCCACTGCCAGGATCTTTTATAAGCTGATGCTGCGGTTGGGCTTCCAGAAATTCTATCTTCAAGGCGGGGACTGGGGGGCCCTGATCTGCACCAACATGGCCCAGCTGGTGCCCAGGTGAGGGTAGCTGTCAGGCGTTGTGTGTATGCGTGTGGGTGTGTGTGCACAGCCCGTGTGAGGTAAATGCATAGGGAGGAAGGTTGGGCATAGTGTCTGAGGCTCGGCACAGCGGCCACATGGGCAGGATGTTTGTGAGCCCAGGGGAGATAAGGGAGGGTCCCCGTCACTCAGCTCTGCCTGGGGCAGTTCGACGTGGATCTTCCCTCCCTTTGGTGTCACACAGGACTGGTGACTCTGGGCCAATTGCCCAGGCAGGGAGAGCCAGCTAGAGGAGGAAGACGGTCAGGGAGTGGACCTTTCTGATGGACCAAGTCCTGGGAGAGAGCTGACCAGAACTTTGTAGAACCTGTATTTTCTCCCCAGCCTGCTCCTTCCCCTCATGTGGTCACCCAAGGGGACAGATGCTGATGGGGGCTGGCCCTGTGCTCCCCAGCTCTGTGATCTCTGCCTCCTCCATCTCCCCCACAACTTCCGCATCCTTGATGGCACCCAGGCTCACCAGGCCCTTCTCTGCCCCCAGCCACATCAAGGGCCTGCACTTGAACATGGCTTTGATTTTAAGAAATGTCTACACCCTGACCCTTCCTCTGGGACGGTGTTTCGGGGGGCTTTTCGGTTATACCGAGAGAGACATGGAGCTGATATACCCCTTTAAGAAGGTCTTCTTCAGCTTACTGAGGGAGAGCGGCTACTTACACATCCAGAGCACCAAGCCGGACACCGTGGGTGAGTGCGCAGGCGCAAGGCACCTGGCTCAGCGGGGGTGGGGTGGGGGTGAGGTCACATCCAGTCCATTCAGTGAGGCTCCCAACCAGCGGGGGAAGCCTCACCTACCCTAGGAACACTGCTCACGGGGTGAAAACCTCTTGTGAGGGACTCAGAGCTCTTTCCACCCTTACGCTGCCTGGCCAAATTCCTCAACAGCTCCACTGAGCACAATCAGTGTTCCTAGTGACTTTGACCCCCGGTCCCTCCACCCATGAGTCCTACAGGGAGAAGCATAGAGATGGACAGAGGAGAGGGTAAGACAAAGCCTAGTGTTTATCAGTTCTGGGACTGTGGGAAGAAGGGGGTGCCCCAGGGCTAGGGGAGCTCCCCAGTTCAGTGAGGGAAGATAGCACGGATGGAGCTTCTGCCATCAGGGCCCTGTTAAGGGATAATATTTTTTTTTAAGGTATCAATCATATTTGAAGTGGCATACTATGTATCTTTGTCAATAAAGTAATTTCCAAATTCTAAAAAAAAAACATTTTTAAAGATAAAATCATAAAAATAAAAAATGAACACATGTCAAAATTTTATTTAACTAATTAACTAAAAGCAACTAGTAAAATGTAAAATAAAACAGTTCAAAGGCATTTAGGAACACTAAAATAAATTGCAAATAGATACAAAACTTGTCAAAATCTACAGGGTAATAATCAAGTAAATCTCCACTGGACTTCTTTTTTTTTTATTCAGGTTTATTGAGATATAATTGACATACAGCACTGTATACATTTAGGGTGTACAGCATAATGATTTGACTTACATCTTCTGTAAAATGATTGCCACAATAAGTTAACATCCAACATCTCATATAGATTAAAAAATCTTAAAACTTTTTTTAACCTTGTGAAGAGAATCTGTAGGATCTATCCTCTGGACAAAATTCACTTGCTTCTTTATGAGCTAGACTCACTTACATTACTATTAGTTTTCAACAATTTGCAGACCTGTAAAATATCTGTAAGACAAGGGAAGAAAGGCCCCCTTTACAATAATATGACATCAGAAGGGTCCACTAGAAACTCTTGAACCCTCACCCAGGAATTGTTTTGCCCGTGGTCTTTTAGAGTTTCCATGACAGTCCATACTCACACCTTGGGCAGCTCACGGTAATAAGAACAGTGTTTTATAGAACCAGTTTTCTCCCTCTGATTATAAAAGTAACCCATGTTCAATGTCCCAAAATCAAAAGATGCAAAAAACCATAAAACAGAAAAGACAATTACCTATAACCTCTTGTTCCCTACCTCTCCTCTCCCAGGCTTTCAGAAGAACTGGCTAACATTTTGATTGATGAATTTTCACAAATGGAATCTGTCCATACAACCAGCATTCATTTAAGAAACAGAGTGTGACCCACCAGCCCAAAAGCCCCCTGCACCCTCTTCTGGGTACTGCCCTCCACGCCCAGGGCAGCCACCTCCTGACCTGACAGATAATTGCTTTTCCTGGTTTTTATATTTTCTATGCACTGGAATCCTCCAATAGGTGCTCTTTTGAGTCTGGCTTCTTTAGCTGAATATTTTGCTTGTGAGATCCATCCATGCTGTTTTTAAAAAGGATTTCTTTTTTAAAAAACAATTTTATTTATTTTTGGCTGTGCTGGGTCCTCGTTGCTCTGCGGGCTTGTCTCTAGTTGTGGCAAGCGGGGGCTACTCTCTAGTTGTGGTGTGCAGGCTCGTTCTGGCAGCTTCTCTTCCTACGGCACACGGGCTCTAGGACCTGCAGGCTTCAGGAGCTGTGGCCCGTGGGCTCACTGGTTGCAGCTTCCAGGCTCTAGAGCACAGGCTTAGCTGCTCCTTGGCATCTGGGATTTTCCTGGACCAAGGATGGAACCCGTGTCTCCTGCATTGGCAGGCAGATTCTTCACCATTCAGGGAAGCCCCCATCCATCCCATTTTTAATGCTTGCTTTATCGTTGGGCCTATGAGTGGATCAATATTTATTTAAAACTGATTCCCTATTTTGGGCTTTTAGGTGGTTTCTAATTTTTCTCTAATCACAGAATAGAAACGAAAAGAAAAAAACACTTTTTAAAAACAGCATTTATATATATTTCTCATTTGGATCCTACAAAACCTCTTTGGTTTAAAGGAAGCTGCCCGTATAGCATATGGATGTCAATGAAGTAGTGGGTGAGGTGTTATCCTTTTTGTCAGGTAAGGGTTCCAAGGCCCAGGGTTAAGGAAGTGAGGTGCAGGAGCACCCCAAGAGTCAGGGCAGGGCTGTGCTCTGACATAGGCTTCCTGTCCACACTGCTGTTCTGTGGGGCCAGCTCCCTGGTCCCAGGCCTAAGTCACCCCCTTGCTTCTTCCCACACCAGGCTGTGCTCTGAATGACTCTCCCGTGGGACTGGCTGCCTATATTCTAGAGAAGTTTTCTACCTGGACCAATTCAGAATTCCGAGATTTGGAGGATGGAGGCCTAGAGAGGTAAGACTCCATCCACCCCTGCCTGCTGTGGGCTCACCTTCCTCACCCACCTCCCTTCTCACCGATTTCATCTCTGGTTGCTCTGAGTGGGATGGTCAGCAAGTTCCATCTGTTGTCGGATGTCCCACAGATCCTCAGCCTGTGACCAACCCAGCCCCAATTTTTGGATGAGGAAGCTGAGGCTCAGAGAGGTCTAGCCATGCAGTGGAGATATAAAAAATAGGATGCAGGGCTCAAGATGGTTCTGTTTGCTAAACAGCCTCCTTGTGGGATCAAGGAGTCCAGAGGGGCAGCAAGAGCCTCTTTGTCACTAAGGCATGAGAGCAGCTCACGGACCTTCCCTCTCGAATCCCGCAAGAGCCTGACATCATGGCTGTATGCCTGCATCATTTTTGGAAGCTGATCCTACAGGGTGGCTACAGAAAGTGTGGGGAGGCCGTCCGGTCTCCTGGAACCTTAAAGGCTGCAGCCTGTACGGTGCATGATTCCTAGCTCTCTGGCCTGATTCAAGCTTCATCAAGGTTGGCCCTGACCCACCTGCTCCAGGGCCAAGCCCTTTTTTTACTCCTTCAGAAACACTCAGAGCACCAGTGTCTAATATGTGAGAAGGAGTGTATGGATCTGGCCCAGAAGTAGGGACTTCTGAGCCATGCCCAGCACCTAAAACAGCACTGAGCACGTACTAAGTGAAGTGAAGTGAAAGTCACCCAGTCGTGTCCAACTCTTTGAGACCCCATGGACTGTAGCCTCCCAGGCTCCTCTGTCCATGGAATTTTCCAGGCAAGAGTACTGGAGTGGGTTGCCGTTTCCTTCTCCAGGGGATCTTGCCGACCCAGGGATCGAACCCGGGTCTCCTGTGTTGCAGGCAGGTTCTTTACCATTTCAGCCACCAGCTGGTAAAGGTGGGCATATAGTAGGTGCTCCACAAATAGTTGTCTGATGAAATGAACTCTAAAATACATGCAAAGGACTGTGGGGCACAGAGAAAGGAGGATTCGCTTTGTTTAAGAGACAGGGAGGGGAAATGACTGGGAGAATCTGTTTGACCTGGGCCTTAAAGGATGAATAGGAGTTTGCCAGGTGGAAAGGGCGGAAGAAGGGAATATAGGCAAAGAGAAACGCAGAAGCAGAGGTTGGACTGATTAAAATGCATGGTGTACTTGGAAGGGGTAATTTGTCCCCAGGCTGGAGCAAATACAATGGGGCCAGACCTACAGATGGGTCCTCAAAGAGCCTCTCATGGAATCTGTCTCCCCAGTCCCACACTGGGCAGCACCCAAGGGTCGATGAGATGCCACTAAGAGCACCTTGGCAAGGGGTCTGGCCCTGATCCTTGCACACGAATACCTGGAACCAGGTATGAGGCCAACCAGACCACCCGCGGGCTGCCCCCTGCAGCTTCTGCCCACCTGCATGCCTGGAGAACCAAAGCTTTGAGCAGCAGACAGACGTGATCAGATCTGTGTTCTAGAAAGATCGCTAGCTGCAGGAGGGTAGAAATGGTTACTGTGGTAGTTTTCAAGCTGTGCTTGGAGCTGCAGGGGAGGTGGAAGCACTTGGCCAACTTGCTAAAAGCCAGTTCCCAAGTGTAAGTGCTTCTTGTAACTGTTCAGATTTCATTGACTGGTTTTAATTTTGTTATCAAAACTGTGTTTTGAAAATGTTCATTTTATCTCTATCCCTGCTCCATGCTGCCATGGCTAGAGATCTAGCATTTCAGAAATGAGGGGCTGGCTAAGGGCTAAGAGAAATATAATCCCTGAATATGAAGGTGTCTTATGAAGATGTTCTTGATCTCTGAGAAGCCTCTTCTTACTGTATTTTCATATTTAACATTAATACCTTCTTCTGTCCCCCTCCTGTGCCCCTCAGATTCTCCTTTCCCTGCTCCTGTCTCAGGCTGTACTAGTTGGGAGCAGGGCAGAGGTGAATTGAACATTCCTTAGATTGCAGTTCTGAGAATAAAAACATGATTGACCAACTGTATCTAAATAGCTGAAGCAAACAAGTACATTTAGACAACTGACCTTTGACCATTTTTGGCAAATTGGCTTCTGCCAAATCAACTCAGCTCATTGCCTGGAGCTGAGGAGCCTTGCAGGCGGAGCAACAAATGTTCTTTAGTCCAGGCATCGAGGATGGGATGGATATGCAGGAGCAAAGGCAGTGGGCTTGGAAGGGATGCCAAGAGGCTGAGCTGGTTTCTGTCACGGACAGGCCGAGTGGGAGATGCTGGCAGGATGCCTGGGCAAGGGTGTCCACTTGGTAGCTGGGCTCACAGATCTGGAGCTTTAGGTGAGGGGTGGAATTGGAGCAGTTCTTCCCACTGTGTTCTTGGTGAGTTAGTAGTTGGAGTCACAGGGTGGATCTCCTCAAGACAGAGCACAACAGAGCAGCGTCCAGGGGTGCTGAGAGGAGCCTTACTGGCTCCAGAAGAGAGAGTCTGGGAGGACAAACCTAGGGAGAAGACCCTCCCCACGAGGCCTGGGCAGCAAGGATCGTTTGGTGTGCAGAGTGAGGAGGCGTGGGAGAGAGCAGGGCAGGGAGGGAGGGAAGGCCTGGGGACAATGTGGGAGGTGACTGAAGAGGCAGATGGAGGGATTTAGGACTCAGGACAAGGGAGCAACAGCTCCCCCTGAACCCCGAATCAGGAGTCAACCAGGGAACAGCCTGGGGTGGGGGGTGGTTAGGGACGGCTGCTCCATGAACTTAGACTTCCTCACAGAGGAAGGTGGGTGGGTGGGAGGCTGTGGGTGGGCACACGGCTATTGGGACCCTCTGAGGACATGGCAACTGAGGTTGGTGAGCACGGCTGTCAGGAGTGCTGGAGTCCCCTTGGATCTGTGGGCTGTAGAGGGGCTCAAGGTGGCAGAGGGCCCCCAGGATGAAGGCCCTGAAGGGGTGAGTGCGTGTCAGGGAAGCTAGAGGGGCTGAGGGGTGGTGGGCGGTTATTCCAGGAGACAAGGACGAAGGCTGGCGAGTGGAAGCTGAGCTGGGGAGAGCAGTGAGGAAATGGAGGCCCAGGAGGCACAGCCCATGAGTGGCAGCTGCTGATGTAGGCAGAGGGGGAGGTCATGGAGAGTTCTGGGCTCTGGACGCAGGCTGGGCTGAGAGTGCCCCGCACCGACCGGACAGGGTGAGGGCCCAAGGGGCAGGCGGGCCGGAGAGGGTGTGGAGCTTTCCAGAGTCCACAGGCCACATGCTCCAACAACAGGTACCAAATGATTATTTCCTCCCGGAGTGCGGGGCCCTGCAGTCTGGGTGGGCTTCACCTGCTCAGCAGTTCCCAGGCTGGAGAAGAAAAGGGGTCTCCTGTGCTGAGCATGTGGGGGAAGGTCTCTGCAGGGCCCACAGCTCTTTCCTGGCGTGACACAGGTTTGGCAGGAGGTAAGCTGGGGGCTGGTGAGTACAAATGCCCTAGCAGCTGCTGACCCTGCCTGCTTCTCCTGGTGCCAGGGTCCCAAAGGCTGCCTGGAGACCAAGTTCTGCTCAGGACCGGTTGGGGTGGGCCTGCACTGAGGGATGGGCTAAGCAGAGGCTGCAGCACCCTCCCCACAGACCACCCAGCGGTGACCAGCCCAGCTCCTGGTTCGGTTGACCACACCTGCTTCTTCCCATCCGGCCTGAACCTTTGCAGGCAGGTCAGGGCGGGGGTTGGTCGACACCACTCAGGATGACAGCCTGCCTTGTACGTGGTCATCATTCTACATTACCTGTCTTCATGGTAACTGGTGACCTTGGACCAGGCCTGCCTGTAGCACAGGGAGAAATAAGATCACTGAGCGGGCAGTGAGGCCCAAGGAGGGTGCCAGGTGGGCACAGCACCCGACACATAGCTTGAAAGTGGCAGCTCCCAGGCACACCTGGCCCTGAGTGTGGCCTTCCGGTCTGCTTTCCCAGGAAGTTCTCCCTGGACGACCTGCTGACGGGCATCATGCTCTACTGGACGACGGGCACCATCACCTCCTCCCAGCGCTTCTACAAGGAGAACCTGGGGCAAATCAATAAGCATGAGACGTAAGTCCAGCTGAGCCCAGAAAGGGGCTTCTGGGGAGGGTGCCTGTGAGACGGAGAGCAGGGGGTGGCCTGCTGGGACTCAAAGGACATTTGATATGGGAAAGTGCAGCCAAGCCTTGGGTGCGCACCAGGTGTGTAGAATAGGACACAATTTAAAGGAGGTCATGGGTGCTGGGCTTCTCTTTAGAATTAGCTCACAGAAGCTAATGAAGGGAGACAGCAGCTCCCTTTGCCGCCAAGCCTGGTTCCCAAACATCCCCAGGGGCTCCCCCAGGGCCAAGGCTAGCCTTAGGTGGCACAATGGTTCTGGAACTTCCCTGGACTCCTTGCCAGATCTCATAGGGAGACCCTCAGGCAGCAGCAAAGGGAAAAGGGAGCAAAGGTGGGAGTTGGAGACTGTTCCCACCTCGGCCACATTTTCCAGCTGGGGCAGCCCTTCCAGAAAAGAGGGCCCTTATGGGGTTGGAGCTGAGGTGGCTGCTTAAAACCTAGGTCTGTCCTTTCAAGGATCCATGTGGCTGAGCGAATTTGACCCTCCCCACCAGCTCCCTGAACCCCGGTTGTGCCTGCCCCTCAGTGAAATGTCCGTCTCTTTCAGGTTGAAGGTGTATGTGCCCACGGGCTTTGCTGCCTTCCCCTGTGAGCTGATGCACTTGCCAGAAAAGTGGGTGAAGACCAAGTACCCGAATCTCATCTCTTATTCCTACATGCCCCGTGGGGGCCACTTTGCCGCCTTTGAGGAGCCAGAGCTGCTCGCCCAGGATATCCGCAAGTTCGTGGGGCTGCAGGAGCGGCAGTGACCCCGGCGGGGCCTGTCACCTCCCCGGCAGCCCCTGCCCTAGCACGGCAGGCTCCCTCCTGCCACCCGCCCTTTCACAGAGAAGTCCCTGGTCTCGCAGCCCAGCTCCCAGTAGCAGTGGGGCTGGCGGGGAGCCCACTCCCCATCTCTGGTCCTCTGTGGGGAGAGATGCCCCTTTCCCCAGGAATGTGTTTGCTGCCGTCCCCCGCCCGTGCTGGGACCCCAGGCTCGCTCTTCCACACGAACGCCCCATATACTTGCTAAGCAACATGGCTTTGATGATAAATGATTTTTCTTCTAAGAGTAGCTGGACCAAGTGACTTGCTGAGCCCCAATCCCACGTAGGGTGCCCCTTCCTGCCGAGCTGGCAAGCCTGCGGCCTGTGTTGGGACGGTGTCCCATTCCACTCTTACTGGGAGGCACGATAGACTGTTGGGGGCACCAAGAGGCCACTCTGCCCATCCGGATCCCCGCCAGGGGCAGCTTGGAGCAGAGGCAGCGGAGGCCAAGTGACTACTGGGGACCCTCACTGCCTGCTTCAGCGATTGGAGGCAGCCTCCCAGCTCTGCCCACCCGCACCCATCATGCAGGCTTGTGCCTCAGGCGCCCCCTGGAGGCAGTTGGGAGGCGGTTCTCCAGCAAGTGCCCAAAGAAGCATTGCAGCCATGGGGTCTGGTCGGGAGACAAAAGGCAAGAGGCTGCGCCCCTCCTTCTGTGGCTATAGTTCTCTCTTGGCTTCAAGGAGGCCCTGAGCACTCTTCCTTCTGGAGGGAACAGACAGATGGAATCAAGGGCTTCAAATGGAGCCCCATGCACTGGATGTGAAGAGGCAGGGAAGGCTGGATCTCTGCAGTCTGGCTGAGTGGGCACTTTATTAGTGGTCCTCATGGTCCCTGCTGCTGCAGGTGACCCCCACCCAGCCACCATGTCACTGGCAACGTAAAAGAAAAAAAAAACCCTGGTGGGGATATGGAGAAGCCTGCTGCAGCCTGGCGCTGGCCCACAACCCCTCCTGCTTCCTGCAACTCACTCCCAGGGTGGGGGCAGGGGTGGGAAGGGTCCAGTACCCGTGAGGGGAAACTGGGATGGACCTGGACCACCATCAGGAACCCATCTCAGGCCTGTGGCTGCTGCAGCCTCTTTGGTTACTGGTGGTATGTGTGTGTGCCTGGAGAGGGGTGGGCAGTGTCTGGATGCTCAGAGGGAGAAGGTCTTCCACATGGTGCAGCCCCCTCTTGCTTGATTCTGTCACCACACTCATGGGTTGGAGGGACACAGTTTCAACACATGATCCTGCTAAAAATCACCAGGGCCATCATCCCAGCCTCACAGCTGGGCACTTGTGCAGGAGGAGGGGGACTTGGAAAGAAATAGAGCCTCAGGCGAGCAAGTGAGAGTCCAGGGCTGCACCTGTGCCCCAAAGAACCCCACCTGATGGTGGTCCCGCCCTCCCTGCTCAGCCAAGGGCCAGAGCCCCTTTCTGCTTTCGTCTCTTTAGAGTGGCTGTGCTTAAAACAGGTGGAAAGAAGTCCTGAACTTGGTTGAGCTCGAGGGCCAGCCACCTCTCCACCTGTCTCATCACCTCCTGACTCCCCAGGGCCCCAAGCCTGGACCAGCCCAGCAGTTCCCCAGCCCTCAGTCCCCCTGGTCGGCGGCTGCCACGCTGTCCTCCGGGCTCTGTGCCAGACACTGCCCCGCAACAGTCCCGCTGATGTTGTTGATGGTGCCATAGGTCTGCTGCTGCGGAGACAGGGCTGTTTTCTCTGAGGACGAGCTGTTCAGAATCCGGGGCACGTAGGGCTGCCAACAAATGGGGGTGTTAGTGCTTGGGAGGGCTGGGCACGAGATTCCAGACCCCATTCTCCCCCTACTGTCCCAACTCCTCCAGCAGGAAGACTCACAGAATTCTCATAAAGGACACATAAAGAAACAACATCATTTTAGGACATAAGGACCTAAAAGACAGCAACTGGCACATTCTGCCAGCAGCCAGAGCAAATCAGAAAGCACAGCCACGTAGTTCTCACGGTGCTAGAGAAGAAAGCACACCTCTTTCTCAGAGGAGACAAAACATCCTCAACTCTAGAGGAACTTTTTATAGGAATCAGGTCTATCAACACAGGACAGGTTTAGAATGCTGTCAGTGGGGCTTCTGAGGAGCTGAGCGAATCTGTGCAGGCTGTGCTTCCTCTCAATCCCAGACTCCAGCTGCCGACCCCAAACCAGGCTGAGAATGAGGGGTTTACATCTGCCACCTGCCGTCTCCAGCAGGCACACTCAGAGTTGTGCCTCTGGGCGATGAATCTTCCTGAAACCTCCGGGGCTGGTCCAAGGACAGACACTGATAAGAGTGCCTGACACATGGGAGGGAGCCAGCGGAAAGAACACTGCTACTGACCCAGACTGGCACTGTCCCAGCCCTGTCGGTCAGTCCCAGCCCGATCTGCCGGGCTGGCGGTCACAGCTCTGGGAGCTTGGAGCTCCATTCTCCTTTCCCAAGCCCACCACAGGAGCAGGACGCTGGAAGCCAGAAGCGGGGAGAACCAGGAAGGAAAGGAGTCCTGGTATCTTTCTAACACAGTGCCCTCCTCCAAAGCAGGTGCCATGCTCATCTACTGAATTCAGAGAGGAGTCAGTGTGACACCCTCTTAACGCCTTGTGAAGCACCTCACACAGGCAGGTGCTGACGAAATGCTCTGATGAACCTTCAAACCACAGGGCCTTGAGAAATGGCTTCAGTAAAGGCCCAAACTCACCAAGCATTAAACACGCAAAGAAGGAAAGAGATGAGGGGTGGGAGGGAGGCTCAAGAGGGAGGGGGTATAAGTATAGCTGATGCACACTGTTGTCCAGCAGAAGCTAACCCAATATTGTAAAGATCCTCCAATTGAAAAATAAAACAGCAGCAACAACAAAAACTCACCAAGCATGAAATATGCAGAGAAGGAAAGTGAGCAGGGAACTGAAACCAAGGGGGACGGGTACGTATAGTGGTAAAGCTAATTATCTTCTGGGTGATGGATGTGGCTTCACACACGCGAGAGAAAACATCCGGAGGGACCAGGGATTCCTTCTCAAATGACATTAATTCAGAAACCCTCCTGCCACATGATCAGGGGACTTCTGTCTGATCAAAACGTGTTTGCAAGGCCCATCTGGCTGGGCCTGTGCAGGTGCTCAGCTCTCGGGTAAAAAACACACTTACTGTGAATGGTGGAGGTACGTGGGCCCCCGCCTCATTGCCTTTGTCACTCGCCGATTCTTCTGTCTGCAGATAACAGCAAAAACTTGCAATGATAAACATAACTGATCTTTCTGAACTAACACCCTCTAAACAAACAGACTATTAACACCCAGAATAATAGTACCAGCTGGCACAAAGCTACCAGCAGCAGCCCAAGAGAGGATGGGGTGGCGGGGGGAAGGCAGCATAGGGAGCAGGGAAGGGGGAGGGCGGGGGAAGCTACACATCACAGCCAACTACCCACGCCTTCCCTGTGGATAAATCAAATCTGGAGAGGGCTGCTGATCTGTTGATATGGGAAGAGGTGGAGGAGGGCTGGAGGATGAACCCAACCATCTTCTGCCAGACTCTGGTGGGGCAGCGATACCTTGTAGTTGAGAGGGCTGAGGTGCTTGAAGCATCCAAAGCAGGTATATGCCAAGCAGACCAGGATGGTGAGCAGCAGCACCAGGAAGGTGAACAGGGTGAGGGGCGCCTTCAGACCTGGGGACAGAGGGATGCCAGTCTTGATGGAGGGAGGTCACACCTGCTGCATGAACTGTTGTGTGGCTTCTCCCTCAGGCCACAAATAAAAGAGAAGACATCATTCCACCCCCTCTTCCCACCATCTCCAGCAGCTGGGAAGCTGTCTTCACCCCCAGGGGCACACAGAGTGACGCACTGAATAGCTGCCGTCATCCCGGGTCATTTTCGGACACTGGGGCACTGAGTCAATGGCAAGAGGCCAACCTCCTTGCTGGGTTGGTTCCCTCCAGTCTCCAGTGCCCTGGGCAGAGTCAGGCATCTCTTCTGCATTTTCTTTTTTCCCAAGAGTAGCAGTTTTCCTTCCTGCCTGCCCCTACCTCCTCCATACTGTGACATGTGAGGACCTGGGTCCATCCACACCCTAAAAGAATCACACGGACAAACTTCCCTCTCCCCCCTGGTCCCATCCCTTCATCTTCCCCGAAGGCTGTCTGGGGCAATGGACCTGGCCTTCCCCAGCTTACAGCTGACCTCAGGAGCTTGGAAACAGGTTGTCAGTGCTGCACCCAATCAGCCCTCACCCTGGGGTACCACCTTCTGATTGGACACCGAGTTGATGCTCTTAAAGCAGTGAGAGATTTGACTGGCTGGTGTTGATGTGGGAATGGGAGGTTGGGGATGGCCTCCTGCCCTCCACCCTTGCCCTAGTCAGCAGGGCCCCTTACCCAGGCGCAGGAAGGAGAAGAAGTAGAGCCAGAAGAGGCACAGGATGGGAGCGGCCAGGGCCTGGTTCACGGCCGCAAAGTGGATCCTCTTCTCCAGCTTGGCCGGGAGGTAGGCGAAGTAGAGGTTGTGCCTGTCCACCATGTGCTTGAGCAGGATGTAGATGAGGCCTGCAGAGCCAGGGCTGTGAGCTGGGCATCGGCTGGGACCAGGGGCCGCTCTGCCCCCTGCCTCCTGGGGGCACACTTTGTGCCAGAGCTGGAGCCAAGGAGCTGCTGGGCTCCGCGTGTGCCTGCGTCTCCTGGCTCTCGCTCTCCCCCGACCCCTCCTCTCCCCTTCCCTCCTCTCTTCTTCCCCGTTCCTAGCCTCTTTCTGACCCCAGGGAGTAGAGGTTTCTGTGTATCCTCATGGATCACTGCAGTTGTAGGGCCATTTTGGGGGAAGAGGAGATTTTACACCCAGATGCCTGGCTTCAACTTCCTCCCACACTGAGCACCCCCAGCAGGCTGAGCCCCTCCCCTTGCCCCTCAGTGCTCCCACCCTCCTCTCCTTTCCCACCCAAGCCGACCCCCTGCACCGTCCCTGTCAACAGAGGCCCAAGGGTCTAAACCCAGGGATGGCACTGAAGATACACAGGTGCAGTCTTTTCTATTATGTCAGGTTCTTCAAAAAAAAAAAAAAAATTTTGTTGTTGCTTTGAAAGAGTAACACTCTGTAGATCTTTAAAATAGTACAAGAGATTCTATAGAGAAAATGAAAAGTTCCTCCTAAACCTCAGCCAACAGTCTCCTGGGTGTTCTGTTTCCTTCCAGAGTCTTCCATTTGTTGCCAGCTCCTGAGGGTGTATTTTATTTGCAAGACCTTGGCCTTCTAAGTCAAGGAGACCTTGGCCTTCAACGTCCTAAGTTCAAATCCTGCCTCCACTCCTCACTAACACAGCGTTAAGTGCTTCATCTGTGAAAAGGGGACAGAAAGAAGACCTGCTTTGAAGGATCGTGAGAGAGTGAAGTGTGGTAATCCACACGGAGGGTGACAGTGGAGGCCACAGCAACAGACACGAGGGCTGAGAACCCTCGTGCTACTGGCTGAGAACCAGCTGAGAATGAAGCACTCAGCCAGCAGAGGCCAGCAGACTGGAGGAGGACTCAGAGAGGTCTCAGTTTGGAAGGCCAGTGGCGGCAATCCACGAGAAGTGAAATTAAATTTGGTGTGGCTGTGGCCATGAGCCACAGCTTGTGGTTCTCGGGGTTACAAGAGGCCCTCTGTCTGGGGCGCTCCATGACGTCCTGGTGCCGGCTGTCCTGGGGAACTCTGCGGAACCAGCCACCCGCCTACCCTGGGGCCCACTCCAGGGCCACTCACCAAACGGCACAATGATGGGGCAGGTGATGCTGTAGGCCATGATGACGGTGAAGACGCACAGCATCCATGCGTACATGGCTCCAAACTCGTACTCGAAGGCCTGGTTCTGGGAGCGCGAGATGGTGAGGAACTTAGGGGTTTGGTCCACCCCAGCCCACCTCCGTGCTCTCTCAGGTGGTCAGGGAGGACACGTCGGGGAGGACTTTGGAAATGGGAGACTCACAGCGACCCCCACCTCTCAAGGAAGGCCCTTTCTGCCCCTCCACAAGCCTCCTCCAGCCTCACTTAGCTCACACCCAGACCTCTCAAAGCACGATGACCCACGTTTTCATAGTGTTTTTCTTGTTCTAATCGTGTCTACCAAACAGGCCTGTGAGCCTCCAAAGGACAGCGGGGATACGTCTGACTGTAGAACGATCCTCCACAGACTCTGGCGGCAGACCCAAGGTCAGCTCCGCCCCTTCGAGCCGTGTGTCTCAGCCAAGCATTTGACCTCCCTGTGGCTCAGTCTGTACGTCTGCAAGGTGGGCTCCAGTAGGGCCCATCGCACAGGGGCTCTGAAGATTCAGTGACCGGATGCAGGCCCTCTCTGCTCACGGTTCCCACAACAGCAAAGGAGGGTAAAAGAGAACCCCACACACCCAATTTAGAGTCTTAAAACAAATGCCATCAGTCCCAAATGCCTTTGACTCTCGGGTTATCTAACAATTTATGCAAATGGCGGGCTATGGGAAAGGAATGTATGGATCTTAGTGTGTGTGTGTGTGTGTGTGTGTGTGTGTGTGTGTGTGTGTGTGTGTGAGATCAGGCCAGTTAAAATGCAAAACTCTCCACTCTGTCCTCTGCCAGAGACAGAGTGGATGGAGGACGACGTAGCCAGGCCACCTTCACACAGGGGCCTCACACCTCCACTCCCCACAGTGGGGCCCTGGGCCGAACTAGGAGGCCCTGAGCACGGTGCCTGGCACTCTGTTAGGTAAACGTGGTTGGTGGGAAGGCTCTAGGAGGAAGGCAGCGCCCACGTCCACCCTGTACCTGCTTGACGTTCCTGCGGTCGGCCGCGGTCTTGGCCATGACCATGCGGAAGGTGTAGAGAATGAGGCCGGGCAGCCGCAGGAGCTCCATGCCGTTGCCGATGAAGGCCGAGGCGATGACGTAGTTCACAAAGAAGGCGCCCTGGTCGGGCAGGAAGACGCACCTGGGGAGCCGCCGGGTGTGCGAGCTGAGCACCCAGGGAGGGAGAGGAGCCCGCAGCTGGGCAGAGGAGGGACTGAGAACTGGATTTGGCCATCTGGCTATCACTGTCAACCTAGACCTGAGCTGCTTGGGTGTGAGTTTGTCTGTGGCTGCCAGCTCCCAAGTCCTCAGGTTACCCAGCGAGAACTTAAGAAAATTCGCTCTCTCCTTTCAGACAGGCACGCGCAAGCCTCCCTGTGCACACTCCCTTAGAAAAGTTTCTCTTGACCCTTAGGGTCTACATCAGGACCTACAGTGTAGTACCAGAGGGCTGGGCTCTATCCCAGCTCTGTCTCTTAACTGGCTGGGTAGCTTTGGGCAAGTTCTTCAACACCTCTAGGCCTCAGTCTCCTCATCCGTAAAACGGAAATAGTCATCATTTCTGCCTCATAGCTTGTTGTGAAGATTCGATGAGAAACAGAAGAAAGCATTTAGCAGAGCATCTTCTTAAATAACAGGTATTATTATTAAAAGGGGATGGTATAAGCTGAAAATACTAACAAGGACACACATTTAGAAATTAGTTTAACTCCACTCTCATAGCAAAAATAACCCGGGGCCAGACAGCTATTCTGGTTGCAGTGTTAATCACTATTTCCCTTTCCATTCCCTGGCACCCCTGAGACCTAGCAGTTCCCTCTCCCCAAGCGGTTCTGTTCTCAGTAAGTAAGTTTCAAAGGATGAAGGAGATTGTCACTAATTGAGTTTTAACCTAAAAGATTAACCACATTTCTGCACACATGGCACGAAGTCGGTCAGTTCCCAGGGTGCAGCCCAGCCAGGAAGCTGGAGGGGTGAAGGGGAGGCTACAGGCGCTGAAGCACAGACTACCCTCCCCTTCTGTCACCCGAGGCCCAGCCCCTGGGGGACATTCATCCGGGACCTAGAGCCAGAACTCAATGTGGCCGATACTTACTCCAACCTGATAGAGGCCTCTGAGGACGTTTTATCAAAGAGCCACCGGAAGAAAAAATCCAAACTGAAAGAAAAATAAATCCTGTAAGAATTTATTTCCAATACTCCATGTGATCATACCTATATTTTCTTTTGATTTTTTTTGCTTTCTGCTTTTTTTGATTGTTGTTTGTTTTGTAAAAGGCCTAATCTCAAGATCTACATTGGTTTTCTACATTGCATGTACACTGGTTACTTATTACAACATAACTTATCAGGGCCTGCTTTCACAAAAGCTGCTTTCCTCAGAATAACCAAAGCCATGATTAGGCTCGCTCCCTAAGTGGAAGGTCCATGATAAGTTTCATTTTTAAGCTTTTTTGTTTTCAAGGCAGAAAGAACCTATCTCTGAAAGTATCAGTGGGCCAGCATAACTGCACTCCAAGGGGGTGTGACAGGTTTAAATGTTGTTAACAATTTGGATCCACTTCCAAACCATTTGCGTTTCTCTGGATGTGACCTTGGTTCTGAACTTAGAGCAGGAGGTGGTAACGTGTACCTGGTGAGGCCAAGGGAGGGCAGGATCAGCACCATGAAGATCAAGAATATGTAGACCTTGGTCATCATGATCCAGTTCTCTCCTGACCTGCAGGAAGTCAGACGTGAGCTCTCACAGTCCCTCAGATGCCCCAGGGATTTCCAGGAAGGCCCCTGCTGTGTGCCCATTGCTGGTAGGCTGCAGGGCCAGAGACTCCTCCTTCAGGGGTGAGTCTCAGAAAACTCACTTGGTCCAGTGAGATTCCAGCAGTGTAGAGTAGTAGACGATGGTGGGTAGCAGGGCAGAGAAGGACCACAGGAGGAGGGTTGGGAAGAACTGGCTGATGACAGGGTTCTAGAAAACAGTCCATAGCTTAATGGTCTAGCAGACTGAATACACCTCATTCAACTCAAATTTCCCCTACTGTTGAGCATTTAGATTGATTCCATTAGAGTTGTATCTATATCTTTATAGTAACACATATACACATACATGGACTTCCCTGGTGGTTCAGAGGGTAAAGCGTCTGCCTGCAATGCGGGAGACCCGGGTTTGATCCCTGGGTTGGGATGATCCCTGGAGAAGGAAATGGCAACCCACTCCAGTATTCTTGCCTGGAGAATCCCATGGATGGAGGAGCCTGGTAGGCTACAGTCCACAGGGTCACAGAGAGTCAGACACAACTGAGTGGCTTCACTATACACATTCATATACATGCATGCACGCATACACACATATATATACACATAACATTACTATAAACACATTGTAATAAATGCTGCCATATATGTCCAGGGCTTAAAAACACAGACATGAGTCGAGTGGTTCAGTTTGAAACTAAACTCCTGGTTTAGTTTGACCCCCACCCTGCCACCCCAGCCCTTGGCCTCATCCCTCCACCTCCCACTCCACCCTCTTATCGCCAGCCCCCCAGGAGGGGTCTTGCAGAATGGTCACTCACATTCAGCGCATGGATGGGTTTGGTGACATTGAACTTGTCCATGGTGGACAGGATGATGGAGGGTGTGGTCAGGAAAAACAGCACCACGAAGAGGGTGAAGTTGATGCCCAGCCATTGGAACCACCAGCGGAGGCCCTGGATGGAGAGGTTCTTCCTGCAGAGAGGAGGACACGGGCCCTGGAGGCTTATCTCTCAGGCTCTGGTCACCTAAGACACCAACAGTGCACTTGGCTAAGGTGGGTCAGAAGGTCAGGTTCAGGCAAGGCAGGCGACTAGGCCGAGGGCTCCGGCTGAGGGCTCATTCTGACCTCAGAAGCACAGGCAAGTGTCCTGCACTGACCTTCAGCTCCAAGAAGGTCAAACTTGGGGTCCCTGTGAGCTCAGTTGGGAGACAAGTTATTTGCTGCTAACATAGCTCCTCAGCAGGAGTCTGGGGCCAGAATCTACTTGAAGAGACTCCACGAGCCCCGAGGCAGACCAAACAAGCCTCCAACGTGGCATTTCTCAGACACACTAGAGATACATGACCCCCAAGGGGCCCATGAGCTGGGGTGTGAGGAGGAGGGAGGAAGGGGACAAGGCAAAAGGCCCAGCTGGGAACTCCCTGGCTTCTTGCCCCCACCAAGAGCAGAGTGATAAGCAGTCCCAAGTTTAGAAAGGTCAGCAAACCAAAGAGCGGAGCCACCAGGGGCTGATGCACAGCCGGCAGAGACGAGGGCCCAAAGCTCGCTCTGGACAAGGAACTGAGGCCAGGCTGGACGGCGGGCGGAGCCGAGGCCTCTGCCAGGCTATCCTTGCCCTGGGCATCATGCTTCAGGCCCTCGTGGACACAGCTCAGGTCACCAGCTTGTGTCCTAGGCCAGAGGCAGCTGGCACTAAATGCAAGCCTGCCCTGTCTGATACAGCAGCCTCGAGTCACAGGTGTCTGCTGAGTGCTGACATGTGGCTGGTCTGGACAGAGATGGGCCAGAAATGCCAAATACATGCTGGATTTCAAAGACCACAACATAGGAAAAGGAGATTGCAAAACCTTTCAATTTTTAAAAATTGATTACACGTTGACCTGATAACATTATATATATATATAGGGAGAATTCTTATGAGAGTTAATTTTAATATTTTTTAGACCTGTTCTTTATTTTTAATTTTTGGGTTTTTGTGGCCACACCACATGGCTTGCAGGATCTCAGTTCCCCGACAAGGGACTGAAGCCAGGCCACAGTAGTGAAAGCCTGGAATCCTAACCATTAGGCCAGCAGAGAACTCGCCAGTTTCTTCTACTTTTTTTAATGTGGCTAAAAGGAAACTTAAAGTTACACACACAGCTCCTATTATAATCTACTGGACACCACTGATGCCAGGGAGAAACACTGGAGTGAAGCCCTGGATGCGGACAAGCCCCCTGCCATGATGCCCCCTACCCGCGGCCCAGAGGGGTGCAGGAGAGTGTGTGTCTCCGAGTCAAACCTGCGCTTCCAGGTGACTCGGGCCGCCCCACGAGACACCCCGGCCTCTTTCTCACCCCTTCCTGGCTGTGGGCTCACCAGCAGATGTCCTCGGGGTAAGCGGCGAAGGTGACCGACCACCTGGAGATGCGGAGCTCTCTGCCGTGGGACGAAGGCTGTGGCTCACCTTTGCACTGAAGGCCCTGGCACTTGCAGGCGTTGAAGTCCTTCAGGACGCTGCCAGGAAACGCAGACATGGCCAGGGTCTAGACCCCTCAGGGTACCATGTGCACATGTGGCAAATAGGACCATGTGAGAGGGGAAGCCCCGGGGCACAGGACTTCTACTTTATCATCAGCTTATTATAATTAACACTATGAAAGAGATGCCATTCTCAGCACACTATGTGCAGAACTTTGTTCAGTCCTGAGAACAAGCCTGCCAGTCAGGGATCACCATTACTATTTTACAGACTCTCAGAGTGAGGTTTGCATCCCAGCTGTCTGACTAAAGCTCCTGCACTGTTCCCATCACCCCAACACAGGGGGCTCCTCCTTGCGTGCTGCCCCCCTGCTACACACTGCCTGTTAAGCTGGGCTCTGGTGGCATCCCCCTGCCGGGGCCACGGCCTCACCTCCCCCCAGAGCCCCCAGCAGCATTAGACTGCATTACTTACGACCCCAAGACACCCCTCCCTAGGACTCCCACATCCACCTTTACCACTCTTTCCCCCCTTAGTCTCCCACAAAGAACCCACCAGCCCCCCATTCCCATCTCAGAACACCCTTCCCCTTCTCACTGGCCTTCCCCCAACCCCGCCTCACTTCAGGGTCTGCGGGGCACATCCAAGGGGTCTGCTCCCAGGGTTCATGAAGCCCAAGGCAGGGAAGGCAGGTGGAGGGGCATTTGCTGGGTCACCTCCCTTCCGCCTCCCTCTCCTGCCCTCATCCCCTGCTGCCCCCAGCACAAGGTGACATGGAGATCCCAGGCATGAGAGTGCTTTAGGAGCTAGAGCTGAGGTGAAAACCCAGTCCCCTGGGCCAGGCTCCTGTCAGCAGTGAGCATTCCGCCCCCAGTGGTGCCTCTGTAGGGAGATGGGAAGGACACACATGGAGGGAGAATCTGATTCCAGAGTGGATATATGAAGGAGGGTGTGTACACCCCACCTGGAAAAATGCTGGGCCACAGAGGCAAGAGGATCCCTGGGCAGCTGGTGAGAGCCCAGCAGTGGGGTAAGGCTATGACAACCAGCTGCAATGACCCAAGCGCAGTCGTCACACAGACACAGGCTGGGCTCACCAAGGGAGTAAGTGGAGTGGGTGGCTGCCCCCCACGCCAGCCACAGCCAGAGAAGGAGATGCAGATGCTACAAACAAACCCCAGAGATGGCGGTCTAGTAGGACCATCTCAACCCGAGAGGAACAGCAAGTTGTCTGGAAGCACAGAACACACCCACACTCACTAGGTGGCCATGGACTTCTCCTGGAAGGTGACGAAGGCCATTCCCAGGGGCTGGTCCTGGACCCTGCATTCCTCCTCTGTGATCCTCTCCATCAGCCTGTCCCTCATGCGTGTGTAGTAGGAGATGGCGTCCTCCTATCAGAGGACACCACCCCTTGCAATGACGCGGCCTTGTGCGGGTGTCAGGGGGCCCAGCACCCATGCCCCCGGTGGGGTGTGGGCCCTCACCCACTCACAGCCCCGCACTTCACAGCAGCAGAACTGGCCACAAGGCTTGGGGTTGATTAAGGTGCGCTGGCCTGTCTTCACCTGCAGGTTTGTATAGTAGGTCAGGCTCTTCTCAGTCTTTTTTCTGTAGTGGGAGGGACAAACGTCAGACTCGCAAACTTGTGGTGTGACTCACAGCCTCCACCCATCATCACCCACTGGTCACCACCAGCTTTCTAAGCAAGAAAAGGCCAGAGCCACCCTCCTCCCATCCTCGCTGGGGGAGCTGAGGCCAGCAAGGAAGGAAGATGGGCATCTCAGAGCGAAGGGGTCAGAAAGCTGCAGGCCAGCTTTGCCCATGCCCGCCGCCCTGACAGCCCTCCCTTACCTCTCTTTGCACAGGTAAATCAGCTTGGCCACATTGTAGCACAGCTGGACCTCCACCACTTCACACGTGGGATACGCGTCCCTGTGCCCAGAAGCAAAAGAAGACCATTGGGAAAGAGGACCCCTGGCCGGGGAGACCCCAAAGACTCCAAGGGTGGCAGAGCAATTACATTTTCATTTCTGCACCAGTGGAGACCTCTTTCCTCTTTGTCTTTTACCAAAGGGGAAAATTTTGAAATATAATACAAAGAGGTCCTTTTTAATAACAAGAAAGTAACTGCCTGACACTGACAAGTTTACATCTACTTGGCTTTAAATCAGCACTTCTTTTGGAGAAAAAAATAACACTATATCCATTACCTCCTCTACCCACACAAGGGAAATAAATATGTTGTTTGCTCCAGGTCATTATCTACCTTAGACCATCACTGAAATCCTATTCAATTTGTGACCCTTTTGAAAAACCACAGGTCTAATGAAAGCAAAGGACCCTCAGCCCAGTAAATGCATTCACAAATCATAGTAAAATACTGCATGTATACTTATTGTTGGCTGGGCACTGTAAGAACAGTAACTTATCTGAGCCTTACCATGACCTATGAGGTTTCTGTGCCCACTTAACAGATGAAGAAAATAAATGCTAGAGAGGTAAAATGACTTGTGATCAAGATCACACAGCTAGTGCATGTCTCAGCCAGGAAGGGAATCCAGGTGGCCCAGGTCCAGGGCCCACACCCGTACCCACCATACGATGCTCCCTCACCATATACACGTAATCATATGTACAGCTCCTGGGCATTCCTGAACCAGGTAAATCCCTATCTACTTCATGCCAGGCACTGGGTACTGGGTGTGGAGCCTGGAAAAGTTTACATCTTAGTGGGAGACAGACAGCCTGAAATTGTCACAGTTTCAGGTCCCAATAGGAGGTTTGAGGAAGAGAACAACAGTGAAAGCATCCTTGCTACAAGGCTGATTCACACACCAATCCCCATGGATTGCAGCAGTGTCCTCCCTAGAAGGGCTTCCTAAAATAGAAAGTGTGATTCAGTGTTCGTAATGGGAATGCAAGGACTTTTTTTTTCTCTTTTAGGTAATACATTAAGTGGAGCTACTGTTTCCAAAGGGTTTCCCTGGTGGCTCAGTGGTAAAGAACCTGACTGCTGATGTAGGGGACACGTGAGTTAGATCCCTGGGTTGAGAAGATCCCCTGGAGGAGGAAATGGCAACTCACTCCAGTATTCTTGCCTGGAAAACCCCACAGACAGAGGAGGCTGGCAGGCTACAGTCCATGGGTCACAAAGAGTTGGACACAGCTGGGCACGTACACACACACTGTTTCCAGATGTTGCCTAACAGGACACTTGGGAGAGCTGTTTCAAGGAATCAAGGAAAATGATTCCAGTATCCAGTGTTTACATAGAGAAAAATATTTCTAAAATGCTTTGGTTTCTGAAAGAGAGGTTAGTCAATAAATTCTAAACATTTCATTTTACAATTCTGTTTATACTAGCAATTTGAGGCCTGGCATGCTGTGGTTCATGGGGTCGCAAGAGTCAGACACAACTGAGCGACTGAACTTGAACTTGAGTAATTTGTTTAGAGAGTGTTCTTTATAAATAAGGCAAAGCTGAGCCATGCTGTTGCTTAGTTGCTTCAGTTGTGTTCTGTGTGACACTATGGACTGTAGCCTGCCAGGCTCCTCTGTCCATGGAATTCTCCAGAATACAGGAGTGGCAAGAATACTGGAGTGGGTTGCCATGCCCTCCTCCAGGGGATCTTCCTAGGCAAGGGATCTTCCCAACCCAGGGATCAAACCTGGGTCTCCTGCATTGCAGGCAGATTCTTTACCACTGAGCCACCAGGGAAGCCCAAGCTAAGCCACAGCCAACCCTTAACCCATACTACAAATTACTGACTGGTGATGAGGAAGGAACATAGACTGAAACCTCAGCTCCCTGGCTGGGGTTCCAGCCCTCCAGCCCAGGATCCTGGGAGTCTCTGGCCTGCTCTCCCCGTACCACCCCCTTTCCTGATGTGCCATATGATGCTCTGCATTCCTGGCACTGCACACACATAATTTCCTTCTCACAGGAAAGCCCTTTCTCCAGCCTCCCCCTGCAGGATCCCTGTGCAGGTGCTCAGAGGAGGGTGCTGGAAAGGAGGTTCTGGCGGGAGGGCTGTGAGTGAGCTCTGTGAGGACAGAGCTCTGGACACAGAGCGCTCACTCAGGAAACACACTGATCAGAAGAATGGACCATGAAATGCAGGCCCAGGTCCCTCCCCTCCAAGACTACTCTTTCTCAGGTATCTCTTCTTCTGCAAAGTTGGCACAGAGAAGCCCAGGGTGAATCCTTTTTTTTTTTTTGGTGGGGAGGGAGGGTTTCCTATGAATCCTTTTCTTTCTACACTAGCTCTCAAGATGTTTCTCTCTTCCTACATGCTGGCCTGTACTCTGGCTACTGCAGTCACGTGGCTTCTGGCAGAGGACGCATCACCCCAGCAGAGCCTTCCCACAGAAGTATCCAAGGCTCTGTGGCTGGGCCAGGCATTCTGGGGGTCTCTGTGGGTGCCCAAGCTCATCTAAGGCACCCGTCCCACCAGGAGGGTGGCCGTGGTCCCCTTCCCTCCCAGCGGAAATGGCCCTGCTCACCGGAAGTGGCTCTCCACCGTCTCCTTCTTGGCATGTCTGGGGAGTCCCGTGACAAACAGGGTCCTCCTCACCTGCCAGAGAAACACCCAAGCGAGAAAAGTCACCAGGGCAAGCCAGTCTGCAGGAGGACACCCTATTCAAGCTGTTCACCCTGTTTTCCTCCCCAAGGAAAACAACGGGGGCTCAGGGGCTTAGAGGCTCATCTTCCGAGCCTGACAGTGCCTTGAAGTCTGTTATTTACATAGCATCTTTTCTAGGAAGTCAAAAATACACTTCCAGGGGATTCCCTGGCAGTACAGAGATTAGGGCTCTGTGTTTCCACTGCAGGGGCATGAGTTCAACCCCTGGTTGAGGAACTAAGATCCTGCATGTCACACAGTGGCACAGCCAAGAAAAAAATACATTTCCAAAGCAATTTCTATGAGCCTCCTTTGCATGACAAGAGACTGAGAAAGAACCCAGAGAGGGGAGGTGACTCAAAAGAGGTCACACGGCAGATCAGAATCAGACCCAAGAACCAACTCATTGGAAAAGACCCTGATGCTTGGAAAGATTGAGGGTAGAAGAAGGGGGCCAACAGAGGATGAGATGGTTGGATGGCAACATCAACTCAGTGGACATGAGTTTGAGCAAACTCTGGGAGATGGTGAAGGACAGGGAAGCCTGGTATGCTGTAGTCTGCAGTTCGTGGGGTCACAAAGAGTCAGACATGACTGAGTGACTCAGTAACAACAGAAACTTCCCCTACCCCCATCAAGTTGTGGGCTGCAAAGAGAGAAGGAGCTGCTGTCAAGTCAAACTTCTTGGAAGTTACTTAGAATCAGTAACTACAAGCCAAAACCCCACAAATCTAAAGGCTAGTTGGCAAAACGGCAGGTGATAGCCAAATTCTAGAACAATCTATCAAACAAAAAAATTCTAAATGCCAATTTTGAGCACACACATGCAAGCCTGAGGCCCCCTTGCACTCCTTTCTGGCTCCCATCCGAGACCTTCCCCAGTCCATGCCCAGACCACCCCCTACTCACCAGGCTCTCCTCCTTGTACTTGATGGACTGGGTGTGGTGTCGCATGAAGACCACGGTGAGGATGAGGTAAAGGATAGCAAAGAAAGTGTGCAGCCAGAGGAGGTTGTTGCTGTGGGGAGAGGGGAACAGCACCTGCCATCAAGGCTGGGCCCCCAGGCAGGGGCTGGAGGACAGGGGCTGGGCTTGGTTACCTTCATGGCCCTGAGCTGAAGGCCAAAGGCTTCATCAAAACAGATTCCTCCGACAGAGGTGGCATGGCCAGTGCCCCTTTATAGAGGGCACTGTGCTGGCAAATGCACCGCAGCCCCACATGACACCCCCATGTCTCCTAAGATCCACTGCAAAACAACAGCAGCCTGGGGCCTGTCCACGCCCATAGCCCAGTGACAGGTGCTAGTGGCCAAGAAGCTTTGGGATGCTAACCCTCTCGCTTTGGCCTATCCTGGGCTCCAGAGTCCACCCTCTCCTCAGTCTCACCCATCAGCACCCTCATGCCCGGCCACCTTGTACTCACTCAGTCTGCAGGTTTGCGATTGTCGTCCTCCCAAAGCTGTAAGGGTCTTTGTCTGCAGAGAAGCACAGATACTCAGGGTCACACTAGAGACGTGTGGCGGGGTGGGGGGTGGCGGGGGGTGGGGGGTTAAGGGGAGCAACCTTGGTTTGTGGAGCTCTGAGGAGGGGAAGGATATGATATCCAGACCAGTCTGAGGATGGTGACGCGTGTCCAGTCTTCAGAGCTACACCACCCAAGGCCTTTGCTTTATTCCAAGATGCTCCTGACAACTTCTTCTCAACCTACCTGAAGTCAAAATTTGACTTCATCTTGCTTTGAGATTCTCGTGGCATCCCTTTGGAAATCTAGAAATATCCTCTGTTCCCAAAACCAAATCTGGGAATCACTGGGTGTAAGAAGTGGATTAATGGGACTTCCCTGGTGGTTCAGTGGTTAGGAATCCACCTTCCAATGCATGGGGTACAGATTTGATCCCTTGTCAGGGAGTTATTAATAAGATCCCACATGCCTCACAACCAAAAAAAACCGAAACATGAAACAAGAAATACTATAACAAATAAAGATTTTTTTTTTTTAATGGTCCACATCAAAAACCCTTAAAAAAAAAAAGTAGTAGATTTACGATGGTGTTTTGGATGTTGGATTCCTACGGGTACTTGGAAATAGAATTTCACACTTGGATTTTTACTGAGCATCACAACCATCTTCCAGATCCACTAACTGTGGCCACCTGATTTGGGCGGTGACAGGAAGCTGTAAAACACACTCTGAAAGCTCCGATCTTACAAATATTGAGGTCTTCCTCCTACTTAGATATTAGAGTCCCCAACTCTTGGTCCAGGTTTGGGGTGGATTCTCCACCAGATCTTTAATCAAATGGGCAAGTTCAGAAAGTCACCCTGAGACCTTCTCACATCTGAGTTCAGCAGGAATGCCGGGGCTCTGACCCAGCACCATGAGCCCTTTCCCCAGGGCCGATGCTCTGCCCGGGGTCCAACACCGGCAAGACGAGGAGTCCTTACCCAGCAAGTTCCCCGAGAGGTTGACGGGCAGGATGATGCACAGTGACAAGCAGCTGACCACCACCAGCAGGAAGATGATGTGTCTCTGGAAGGACAGGTAGTGAATGGCGTCCTCCCCACACCACTCCAGGATCTGGTCATCGCTGGCCAAGACACACACAGAATCCTAATGAGCAGTGGTACCAGGCCAGGTCCCTGAGGCCTCTCATAGATTATCTCATTTAAACCTCATGACCATTCAGGAGGTCGGTCCCAATCTGACTACCATATTACATGTGAGGAAACAGGAACAGAAAAATCACATTGACGTCTACAATCTGGGATGTCCCTGGTGGTCCAGTGCTAAGACTCCATGCTCCCGATGCAGGGGGCCCGGGTTTGATCCCTGGTCAGGGAACTAGATCCTACATGCCACAGCTAAGGCCTAGCACAGTCAAATAAACAATAAACATTTTAAAAAAATAAACCTTTGACAATCACCCAGCCTGTAACAGCAGAGCTAAGACATGAACTCCAGAGTCTGCCTCTCAGCCTCCACCCCATTCTCCTGGATGAAAGAACCTGCCATCACTCCACTTACTGTCTCTAGAAACATCTGTGCCTACATTTGTACGGGAGTGAGGTGTGTAAGTACAATTATCCCTCAGCCCTTTCCTGCATCCATGAACAAGCAGAGCCACTGACAAGAGGGCTGCTGGGAATCTTCTGAGCAAAGCTGTGTGTGTCAGGCTCACAGCCCCCACCCTTCCTCCCGTCTCCGTCGGACAAACTGGGAGAGAGAGGTGAGGTCACTGCTTTAAACATTGCAAGGCTCTGTCCACCCGACCAGCCCTGCTTCCTCCCTGTGTCTATGCTGTGGCCCCAGAGGTGGCCAGGGGGGCAACCTGCTCCACCCCTTCCCACCCTCAGTGCTGTATCTGGAGGCTCTGGGTCATCTGGGCACTCAGAAAATTAAAATTCTAGTTTCTGACAGCCAGACTTTCCTGCTACAGAGGGAAAAGGCATGAGGGAGTATATCTTGTTCCTGACATGAAGGTACCCTGAGGGTCTTGGTCTCAGAAGTCCAGGAAAGCACCGCACTCAGAAGAAGGAACTCAAGGAGGGACTACCCTGGTGCTCCAGAGGTTAACAATCTGCCTTCCGATGCAGGAGACTGTGAGTGCGATCCCTGGTAGGGGAATGAAGATTCCACAGGCTGTGGAACAACTAAGCCCACACGCTACAACTAGAGAAGCCCATACACTGAAACAAGAGAAGCCGATTCACTGCAGCCAAAAGAAAAGAAAGAAAGAGCTCAAGTAAGAAAGGGCCACAGCAAATTGCCAACATCTGCTGGATCACAGAAAAAGCATGAGAGTTCCAGAAAAAATCTACTTCTGGTTTATTGAAACTACACCAAAGCCTTTGACTGAGTGGATCACAGCAAACTGGAAAATTCTTCAAGAGTTGGGAATACCAGACCACCTTACCTGCCTCCTAAGAAACCTGTATGCAAGTCAAGAAGCCATAGTTAGAACCGGACACAGAACAACAGACTGGTTCCAAATCAGGAACGGAGTGCGTCAAGGCTGTATATTGTCACACTGCTTATTTAACTTATAGGCAAAGTATACCATGCAAAATGCCAGGCTGGATGAAGCACAAGCTAGAATCAAGATTGCTGGGAGAAATATCATTAACCTCAGATATGTAGATGACACCACCCTTATGCAGAAAGCAAAGAGGAACGAAAGAGCCTCTTGATGAAAGTGAAAGAGGAGAGTGAAAAACTGGCTTAAAACGAAGATCATGGCATCTGGTCCCAACACTTCATAGCAAATAGATGATGAAACAATGGAAACAGTGACAGACTTTATTTTCTTGGGCTACAAAATCACTGCAGATGGTGACTGCAGCCATGAAATTAAAAGACACTTATCCTTGGAAGAAAAGCTATAAATAACCTAGACAGCATATTTGGAAAAAGCAATGGCACCCCACTTCAGTACTCTTGCCTGGAAAATCCCATGGACAGAGGAGCCTGGTGGGCTGCAGTCCATGGGGTCGCTAGGAGTCAGACACAACTGAGCGACTTCACTTACTCTTTTCACCTTCATGCATTGGAGAAGGAAATGGCAACCCACTCCAGTATTCTTGCCTGGAGAATCCCAGGGATGGGGGAGTCTGGTGGGCAGCCATCTATGGGGTCTCACAGAGTCGGACCTGACTGAAGTGACTTAGCAGCAGCAGCAGCAGCAGTAGCAGACAGCATATTAAAAAGCAGAGACATTACTTTGCCAACAAAGGTCCGTCTAGTCAAAGCTATGGTTTTTCCAGTGGTCATGCATGGATGTGAGAGTTGGACCATAAAGAAAGCTGAGTGCCGAAGAATTGATGCTTTTGAACTGTGGTGTGGGAGAAGACTCTTGAGAGTCCCTTGGACTGCAAAGAGATCAAACCAGGCAATCTTAAAGGAAATCACTCCTGAATATTCATTGGAAGGACTGATGCTAAAACTGAAGCTCCAATACTTTGACCACCTGATGCGAAGAACTGACTCATTAGAAAAGACCCAGATGCTGGGAAAGATTGAAGGTAGGAGGAGAAGGGGACGACAGAGGATGAGATGGCTAGATGGCATCATCAACTCGATGGACATGAATCTGAGCAAGCTCTGGACATGGTGATGGACAGGGAGGCCTGATGTGCTGCAGTCCATGGGGTTGCAAAGAGTCAGACATGACTGAGCAACTGAACCGAACAGCATAAAAGGCAGGTCTGAAAGGTGTGGTGAATGGTATGGCGAGTGGGCTCTTCAGCAACACAGACAGACCATAGCTGAATCCAGCTAAGCTGCCTCCAGAGAGAGTCATGGGAACCACGGGAGGCTAGGACCTAAAGCGGAGAAGCTGCTACCTGCTGGCTATCTGGCTACTCAGCAGTCATACAAGGGGCAGTGAGGATCAAGGCCTGATGCCCACCTGGCACTGGGTGGGGATGCTTGCTAAGATGCCTCCTTTTACTGCCTAGGTGGAGGAAAAACGCTGCAACTGATTACACTGTTCACTTCTAAATAAAACTACCAAAATGCATATACTTTGCCATAACATGTGCTTACTCAGTAAATACTTGGCCACCTGACTGGAAGAGCCGACTCACTGGAAAAGACCTGATGCTGGGAAAGACTGAGGGCAGGAGGAGATGGGGGTGACAGAGGACGAGATGGGTGGATGGTATCATTGACTCAATGGACATGAGTTTGGGCAACCTCCAAAAGATAATAAAGGACAGGGAAGCCTGGTGTGCTGCAGTCCATGGGGTCAGAGTCAGACACAACTTAGCAACTGAACAACAAATAGCATTAATATGACCAAGCAGAATACACAGCTGTATAGGTTACAGCCCCACTCGGTGAGAGGCGAGGTCTATGCTGGAAGGGGACATGGAAAGATGGAAACCATAGGCGTAGACTCCAGGGAAAACTGTAAGCAGTCTTCTCTAGTCACCATGAAGATAATGAGTCAAAATTTCTGTTCTGCCCCACCCGATCCAGGCGGAGAGTTGGGGCCACAGTCCAGGGTGGGGATCACCTGAGCCCCAGCCAGCAGTGATATGGAGAGTGGCAGAGCAGGAGAAAACACGCGAGGTAGGTACCTTTCGGAGGTAGGGCTAGGGGTGACTAAAATTTCTTCTTGCTGATTCTTTTCTGTCTGTGACAGACTTACTATAAAAAGTGTGACAATTTCCAATGCAAAGAAGAAACACTGACATGATTTCATAATGGGCAGGGGTGGGAGAGGCTAGCAAATCCACCCTTCCTGACCTCAGTCCTCTCCTCCCCGCCAGAAACCTTTCCTTCTGCTTCCTCTGGCTTCAGAGCAGATTTCCCTGGTTTATTTTGCACAGACTGCCTCCTGCCAGTTCCCCTGGGAACAAGCCTCAGCAACCTCGGCTCTTTATAACGTGGTCTCACACATTCATTCAGGTGAATGCACCTGAATCAGGCAGAGCAGCTGTTGCACTCAGTCTTTTTTTGGGTGTGCGAGGGCAGGGAGAGTCCAAATGCTTTACAATGTTGTGTTTCTCAGCTTAGTTGAGAAAACTGAAGGCCAGAGAGAAGGGTGCCAGAGAGAAGGATTTACCCAATGTCCTGGAACTACCACATTTCATCAGTTCTAAGATAACCTTTTCATATTTCAACATCTCTGAAATGGGGTGGGATTATAGCTGATCACAGCGTAATAGAAAGCATTTTCTCATTCTCAGTGCTGTGTAAAATAGTGTGCATCTTACAACACTGATCTTTCAGATGGAACACACCACAGGCAGCAGAGCCAAGCCCCGCATCATGACTCTGCCAATCACATGCTATGCAACTAACTGGGCCCCAAGCACCTCTTTCCCTCCAAGGGGTCCAAGTTTTGACAAACAGCAAACTTTTAACCAAATGAGCTTATTTCTCCACTGTTCACCAATTCAAAGACATATGATGCTGCCTAGAAGAGCTTCCATGCAAATTTATATCAGTGATAAATGGTAAGCAGACAGAATTACTGCCTAAAGCAAAAAATTAGTTTTAATTAGCTTGCATAGAGGCTGCCTGGGCCACTTTAATTCTCTGCCCCCACATACTGCTTTGGGCCTGAAAAGTATCTAAGAGACTCTGGTTCAGGCAATGGCATCCCACTCCAGTACTCTTGCCTGGAAAGTCCCATGGACGGAGGAGCCTCGTAGGCTACAGTCCAGGAGGTTGCTAGGAGTCAGATATGACTTAGTGACTTCACTTTCACTTTTCACTTTCATGCATTGGAGAAGGAAATGGCAACCCACTCCAGTGTTCTTGCCTGGAGAATCCCAGGGATGGGGGAGCCTGGTGGATTGCCATCTCTGGGGTCACACAGCGTCAGACAGACTGAAGCGACTTAGCAGCAGCAGCAGGATCAGCACCTTGGCTCTCTCCTCCTGATTGGCCAAACACCCAAACAAACCCACCCAAACAAGACATCCCCAGCCACCCGCGCTGTACTCACTGCAGGCGGAAGATTGCGGTCAGCCAGGAGCAAACCCCCTGGAAATGGAGAACAGGGGTTAGCTTCCAATAATCTTTGTTTTTCGGAGGACTAAACAACCATCTAACTTTCTGTTTTATATAAAAATAAGCAAACAAACAAGAAATTGCTTCTTTCCCCAATTCAGCAAGCAAAGTTCTTATTCAAATACGAGAGTCTGCGTGCTCCCAGTCCTTTGTAATGTGCATCCTGGGCCTGAAAATCTTGGGAAAACCTCTCAAGTTTTGACAATGTGTGGAATTACACAGGCTTCTGGGTCAAATGGTGAAATTCAAATCAAGAGCTGATGAAAGTTCAGTGTCGTCCTGAAGAAGTTGATGAGGGCTTCTGTTCTTTTCAAAATGACTGAATGAGATGCAAGACAAAGCCAAGGAAACTAGCCTGCTTAACTGGACAGGTCCCTGGAGCGGGGTTTACAGAGGGACAGGGTGTAGTGGGTTTTATTGTCCAACATGTCTCTTAAACTTAGCTCGCCTTAAAGTTGGACTGTCACCCAGCTGGGAAAGACACTTATTTGCTCGTCATTCATTCGCCAGTTACTTAGGACCTACTGGGTGTCAGGAGATGGGGAACAGAGCTGGGTAAGACTTGGTTCCTGCCTGCAGCTGACTCATAAACCAGCAGGCAAGTTAAAAATTAACTGTCACCCAAAGTCATAAATATGGTAACACAGACAAGTGCTGTAGCCTTGTGCCTGAGAATCAGTCAAGTGTCCTGATCCTGGGTTACTCAGCCTCCATCTGTGCCATAGTAATCCTCAAGTTCAGGTGCCTCTGTCAAAGCAGAGAAGCGCTGTCACCAGATCTGCCACTCAAGGTCAAGGGTGCGAAGTTAGCAGCTCACCAGGAGTACAACTGCCCTCTCCCTGCCAGTTCATTCCTGCCCATCCATGCAAAGCCCTGCCTTCCAGCCACAACCACACCAGCCCCTTAAATACCAACCATCTCGCTTTCAAAGTCCTGCTGCCCTGAAGAGGAAGACGACAGTCTCCGGAATCTGGACTCACTAGAAACACAAAAGGGGAAAATGACAGATCGTTATTTAAAAAATTTTTAAACTTGTGTCTAGTATCTTGCTCCCTTTTGGAGCTCAGGACCAAAGCTACTAGCCTTCATAAAAATATAGGCAAAGACACTGACCACTGCAAGGAATGGTGAGACATGAAACTCGGCTACGTGGGATGAAGAACAGGGGGCCAGGTGTCAATGGACCATCCTGTGTTTCACCCCTTGAACCTCAGCCCTGTGACTGATATACATAAAGTGACTTCAAGATGTTGCCTGTTTACAATATATTTCCCAACATAACAAGTAAAACTTGGAATAAATACTATCTTATTAAATCTAAGCTCTGGTTGTAAATGGCACAATTATTTTTTGAACCACTACAAAGGAAAGGATGCTGTCAGTTAAATTATGACCACCATTGATAACAGGTTGCACCTAATTTCATAGATAAGAAAATGTCCAAAACGTGTATTTTGGACTTGACAAATTGGGGCATTTTACGTGAATTTGGGCACATCCTTTCTTCTGAGTAACCCATAAAAGCTTCCCGTGCACTCCCGATTTGAGGTGTTTGCAACATGCTAAGTTTTGTTTCTCTCTGTTTTCCTGCTCCCGGCTTCACTGCTGCTGCTAAGTCGCTTCAGTCATGTCCGACTCTGTGCGACCCCATAGACGGCAGCCCACCAGGCTCCCCCGTCCCTGGGATTCTCCAGGCAAGAACACTGGAGTGGGTTGCCATTTCCTTCTCCAATGCATGAAAGCGAAAAGTGAAAGTGAAGTTGCTGAGTCTTGTCTGACTCTTAGCGACCTCATGGTCTGCAGCCTACCAGGCTCCTCTGTCCATGGGATTTTCCAGGCAAGACTGCTGGAGTGGGGTGCCATTGCCTTCTCCGCCCTGCTTCACTAACCCACTTCTAATGGCACAAGGCCTGGTGAAACTCAACTGTCAAAGCCCTTCTGGAGAACTGCCTTATATGACCTTCACGGTAACCTTCCAGGCAAGAAAGAGCCAGAGGAAACAATCCAACGAGCTCAAGCTCAGGGTCCCCACCAAGGTGACACAGCCACGGAAGTGGGGGTGTCTCCTGATTCCCAAGAGCCCTATTCTGCTGTGGTACTCAGTAATACTGACGGCTCAGGTGGTCAAAGAATCAGCCTGCAACGCAGGAGACCCAGGTTCAGTCCCTGGGTCGGGAAGATCCCCTGGAGAAGGGAATGGCACCCCACTCCAGGATTCTTGCCTGGAGAATCCCATGGACAGAGAAGCCTGGTGGGCTATATAGTCCATGGGATTGCAGAGTCGGAGACAACTGAGCAACCAAGCACACACGCATGCATGCACTCAGTCCTCCTAAGGGTGAATGTGCCAAAAATGTACCAGGTGTTTCAAAACTTCCCCTAAATGGCCCAAGGCTCACATACAGCTGAAGCAAGAGGCCCCAGAGCCCAACCCTCGGGCTTCTGCAAAACCAGAGTGGAGACTGTGGGGAAAGAAGGGGCATCAATAGACAAGCCCCACTGACCCTCCTGCACAGACCACATTTCAACACAGGAGCCACCTGTGGAGCAAGAGTGGGGGCCTGCCTGGGGAACCCCTGGGGAGGCTGAGGACAGGGAGCCCGGGCCTGTCCTTGTTTCCCCACTCACTTCCTATTTCGGCATTTGACACAAAATCCTGGGGTGAGGGGGAGCAGCTGGAGCTGGAAATTCCAGTTGTGCAGACCTAGAACTCTTTCTCCCCCTTGAGGTGACATGCGCAGAGAGCCAGCAGAGCCCAGGGTGGAGGTGGAAGGGCCTGAGTCCCGGCCAAGGCAGTCTGTGCTCTGATGCAGGCCCTCTGAAGCTGGTGGATTCGGGCCTCGGGTGGACCCTGCCCCGGGGACGGGAGCAGCTCTCCTGCAGCCCTGCTGCCCTTCCCAACCTGGCTCTCCTCGGCCCCAGCCCCAAACTAATTAATCTCAAAGAAGATACACTTGGAAATGTTCAAGGCAAGGAAGAAAGCAGCCGTCCTTCTTTGATGATGAAAGCCTTAAGTATCTGAAGCAACTAGATTCCTTCTGTAGTCTGAAGCAGAAGGTTCATGGCCACGGCCAGCCCTAAGCCCCAAGGGAGAGCTGGGCGTGTGGGCCCTGCTTTTCTCCCCACCACAAAGAAGGTACCGAGGCTAACCTCACGGGTCTGCGGCAAAGAGCAGAGACAACAGTTTCTGGTACAGGCCTGGCAGACATACTAATGAGCACCATCTAACATTGGCATCACATGTGGGCTATGCCTGGTGGGCTTCACAAGCCCTTCCCAGCCTTTCATGCTCTCTCTCCCCATCCCCCCACCTACACATACACACACTTGAAATAATGAGTCTTTTTACCTGTTTCCTTCTGACACCAGGGCAATGCGGCCATAATCCCAGAATTTTCTTCTTATGATGGAAAATGCTGCTATTAAAAGCTAAAAGTAGAAAAGAAACCAAGTAAAATCTTATTGAATGGCTTCTAATTAGAAGAGACAGCTGTCTTCAGGGCAAAGGCCACCCACCTAGACTCAAGAGGGCTAGAGGACCAGAGAAGGCGCTGAGCTGCCTGAGGCCACACAGCTAAAGAGCGCAACGTTGCATTCACCCCCTTCACCAGCTCCCATCCCCATCAATGCTGATGCTGAGCTTGCCCTGGCGGCCTCCCGGTCAAGCTCCCAGGGCCTATCCTTTGCTCTCAAGGCACCACTAGCAGCCACAACCTTCCTCAGCCCTGGTCTGCCTGCAAGGGCCCCTGAGCAGGAAGGCCCTAACAGCACCCCTGGGGACCAGCTCCCGCCTTCACATCAGGTTGCATTTTTAATCACAGAACCACGATAGCAGAGCCCCTCATCCACAGGCTGAGGTAGAAGTGGTCAGATCTTTACCTTGAGTTTGGTTCTCCAGGAGGCAAACCCTGGGGACGCCTGGCACAGAGCATGTGGGGGCAATGCCCACCAAAGGCCCAGTGCTAGCTGGCTTGGCTTCCACAAGCCAGGGCCATCTGCAGCCCTGCATGCCCAATGGCAATGGAAGGGGTTGGACTCAAGTCTAACCCCCTTTACGCTCTTAAAACCAGGGATTCTAGACTCTCTCCTCCCTTCCTTTGCAGGTCCTCTGCCCTACTCCTGCCTCTCTCCCCACCCTGGACATGCTCCCTCCCTTCAAAATCCAGGGAGGTAGAAAGACACATTTTAATCAGCATATCCCTGAGTGCCCTGGTCAGGGACTCAGTTTTTAAATGTGGGTTTTGGACTCCAGAGTGGCTAAGTTCCAGCTGAATTTTCTCAAGGTGAAGGTGGAAGTTGGTGATATAGTTTCAAGGGCAGGTTGAGTCTTGTCATCAGAAAAATATGAAAGCCTCTCAATAAGGGCCAGCCCTCTGCCCTGGCTGCTGCCTTGGCTCAAGTGGTGTGGATGTTTCCCATGCCTTGATGTCTTTCAGGCTCCTCTGGCTCCAATCCCCAAATCTCCTGCATAAAAATCTACCCCACTAGCACACTCCAACAGAGAGAGACCTCTCTCTTCTCATCAAACCCTGTTCAAGACAGACCCACCCCAGCCTGTGTCTCCTGACTTCTCTCCTTGGCCCAGATTCTCCCCTCCCTGAAGAGGCTGGATAACAGCTCCAGAACCACCCTCCTCCATTAACCCCACCAACCCTGAAATCCATCACCACACTCTCGCCTACTCCCCCCACCCAACCACGCCTGGTAGAGAGGACTGTTCTCAACCTATGAATGGGTTTTGGCCCCAAGAGGTAGGTTACTTGACACTTAAAGAGCCCTTTATGGTAAAACCAACATGAGTAGCACACAGGTTTCCATATCTGCCAGTAGAAGATCAACAATGTACCAAAACTCTAATGCAACAATTAAGACCTTAATCCTAGGGAGGAAAATGGAAAACTCCCTTCCTCTCTTCCTATGAACATTTTCCCTGCAAGTAAACGGGATGGATAGCCGCCTCCTTTAGGGCATGGGGCCCCCAAGTGACTTAGCATGCACCTTAGGCTACCCTATCTCCCCTCTCCCAGGTGCCTCTGGTCCAAAGCAGTCCAAGGGGTCCACTCCCTCCACCCTTTCTTACCTCGGTTACCCAGATGGTCTCCGCTACATGTGAGGAGAAGGTGACAAGAGGGACCAACCATCCCTTGGACACTTTTGAAAAGAAGGTGCCCTAGCACCCCAGTAAATCACACCTAGCAAGTCTGAGCCAGTCTAGGGGGAAGACGGCATATTTCAAATTGGGTGATGGTGGTGGGGGTCTTTGGGAACAAGCAGGCCTGAATTAACAAAAGTCCACTGTGAGGAGCACACTCCTTCCCCCAGGTCTCTCCTTTTCTCCACGTCTGATTCTCTAAAGGCCCAAGGACCCCAGAGGGGAACAAGGGTGACATCTATAAATGGGATGTCATTGGGAATTGCAGCCGCTCTAATTCTCATCCACACTCTCCAATCACATCTCTCATCCCAGCAGAGTGACCCTTCCTAAGGGCCTTAGACACATGATGGGCTGACAACGTGGTAACAATGATAATAAACAAAAGAGCAGTAATGTACATTCTTTACATGCTTCGCCTTATTTAACCTTCTCCAAGAATCTCCAAGATAAGAATTATTACCTCCCTTTCACAGAGCAAAAACCTGAGGTCCCCATAAGCTATGTAATATGCCCAGGGTTACAGAGCCAGGAAGCAGAAGAACTGGAACTTAAACCCAGGGATGTCTGGCTCCTCACCTGAGTTTCCCAGAAAGCCCTGTGGTGGGGGACGGGGTTAGTGTTAAACAAATAACTGACATAATCCCCGGGGTCTCACCAGGAAGCAGGTGACATCTATGAACAGGACAGTGGGGATGCCCCCGAAGGTGACCCCCTGGAGCACGGTGCTGTTTTTGGCCGAGTTGTAGCAGTAGGAGTCATTGGGCTGGTCCCCGATGCCCAGCCGCTCGCGGATGGCCACTGCTCTGGACTGCCACAGCTCCAGGAAAGGGGAGTCAGTCATCACGCTGGTCCTCCCTGGAGAAGGAGACCCAACAAAGAGTCAGGGCACCAACTCTCCGCTGGTTTCTGCAGCCAGCGCTGGCAGAGCCAAGGCCGGGTGTCTCCACCAGGGGCTGCTGGGGCACAGGGATCCGGTAGAGGCAGACACCAGCCCTGAGTGCCCAGCAGAGTCTACAGAGAATAGCTCCATTGTACATGCAGCCCAAGGGTCAGATGGATGGGGCAGATGGCTCATCCAGAACACAGCTGGCGGCCTCCCCAAGGGCAGGGATGAATAGGAGGAAAGGGAAGGACAGGAGCCTGCCTAAGGGGTGCCAAGTTCCTCCAGCCTCAGGGATGACTGTCAGGAAGTCATTCCTGTGAAGTAAGGGGTGGGAGTGGCCCTGGGAGGCCTGGAGTGCGGGCAGGGGACAGGATGGGGCAGAGGAATCAACAGAAGGAGGAAGAGTGTCCAAATGCAACAACTGCAGATGGTCTGGCCCATGAACAAGAGCTCAAGAGATGTCAGGCTGGGAACTCAGAGATAGGCCCATGCCATACACTTGGAAACTGAGGCTCAGGGGCTTAAGAGTTCCATTAAGATTAAAGAGCTGGTCAGGGCAGAGTCAAGTCTCAGACCCAGCCTCCTGGGTCTCAGATGCCAGTTCTCTTTCTGCTCTGCCACATTCCCTCTGCAGCTGACTACCCACACCTGTTCGGTGAGAGATTAAAAAGCAGAGAAGGAGACGTCCCTGGTGGCCCAGTAGATAAGAATCAGCCTTGCAATGGAGGGGATGTGAGCTCCATTCCTGGTCAGGAAACTAAGATCCCACATGCCCTGGGGCCCAAGATCCCACATGATGCAACTAAGACCCAATGCAGCCAAATAAATATGTTTTAAAAAGAGAAAGATGTAAAAAAAAAAAAAAAAAAAAGGCAGCAAAAGAGCAGCAGAGAGGAGGAGGCAGAGAAGGCAAAGGGGGAGGAGGTGGACTAGGGGGAGGAGGACAGGGCCCCAAGCCTCCTCAGGAATCCCTCAGTCACCCACTGTGCATCACTGGAGCACTCCCCAGGCTCTGCCCTCTCGTTCCTACACTCCTGGCCTTTCTGGAAGGTCCAGCAGTTCCAAAGCAAATATTGCTCCAGGCTGGTTGTTGACCTTTCCTTTCAGAGACGCCTGGTAACCACAGGTGAAACTAATGGAAATCTCCAAACTCCTAAGGCCCCAGCGTTAGTGCCCAGGTTCTGGCCTGCTTTCACACTGTCTGCAGCTGAAGAGCCTGGAAAAATGCTCAGCATCCCTTCCTCTCAAGGTCCCATCTCCTTAAATCTAGTTAGACTAGATTCCCAGGGGACTTTGGCTAAGTCTGTCTTCCTACCTGTTAGAGGGGTAAAAATCTGGGAGACAAGAAACGGTATAGAGAACAGACAGATATTTGGACTATGCGGTAATACAGTCTGGGTGTGTGTTGGGGAGCCAGTGATTTCCAATTCTGGCCGCTGGGACGGCTCTTTTGGGACAATCTCATGCACACAGGACAGGAGGTGCAGGAGGCATGGGGAAGGCAGTAGGTCCGGGGGCATGGGGGGACTCCCCGAGAGGCCAAGTCATTCTGTCATCCCTATTAGAGACTTGGCAGTGGCTGGAGGGTGTGATGGCAGAGCCATGGAGTTGTTGGCCCTGCGCAGAGTCACAAAAGCTGCCTCTGGGAAACAGATGGTCTTAGTTTCTCTCCGTTAAACCCCACCCAGTGGCACCGCCCCAATGCAACACCCAGCCTGACGCTGGCTGGCGAAGGCCTGCCCTTCCTTCCTGCCCCAACACTTACCAGATGCTGGGGAAGGAAATGTGGATGTGTCCCCTGGAGAGGGCCTCAGTTGGCGCTGGCAAAGGCAGCGGTGGCCCTGGCCGCCTCCCAAGCTGCCTCGGGTCCGCTGCTCATTTCCTGCTGGGCTTTCCTGATGGAGGTCATGGGGCACCAGCCTTTGCAGACTTCCCTGAAGGAACACAGGAGACAACCAGAGTCACGTGGGAGCTGTTCTTTACCCAGGCCCGGGGTTCTGTTGTGAAACCCTCCAGCACACTTCCCCTGCACTCATACTTGCCCGGTGTCTCGGAACTCAAACACTAGTCCAGAGCCTACGGTTCTTCCCAACAGGCTCCCTCCTGTCCTGGCTCTCTCCAGGCACCTAGTGCTATGAAGGGGCCACCCTCCTCTGTGCACCCTGTTCCTCTCCTCTCTCCTCCCCAGCATTACCTGAAGCTCCAGCCTTTCCCCGATTGTCCGAGGGCTCAAGGCCCTGGTGAGCCCAGGGCACTGGGACTCCTCCCACAGCACTGGGAGCTGTAGGCTCTGGGAAGACCGAGTCCAGGACCTCACACAGGCCCCAAGGGTAGCTGGGAAGGCTTCTCCAGGTCCCCCAAAGACTAGAATCAGGAAAAAAAAAAAAAGGCAACAGAACCAACAAGGAAGGCCTGAACAGTGAAGTGGGGGAAAAAAATATCCCCATAAAATGGTCACAGAGGGAGTATTGTCAAGAGCAAGAGGCTCTGCTGTGGTGGAGGGTGGGGGACGCCTCACCAATTCTGCTTTGTGTGGAGCTTTGAGAGAGCAGAGGCCTAATGGGAGGCAGGGACCTAGGCTCCTCCCCATCTTTTCCGCTCCTGTCACGCCTCTAAGTCAAACAGGCTCCCCCTGGTAGTTTAACAAGGTTTGATAAGAAGGACTCAGTGAGGTCAGCCAGCCAGCCTGGGATGAAACCTCAGGAGTCTTCAGAGGTGGCCGGTCCCCTCTGCGCCCTCCAGGTGCAGGCCTGGCTTTGGGGGCCCGCAGTGTCTCTCAGACCTTTCTGCTTAGTTGAGGTCTGTCTCCACCTGTTACAAGTCTGCAAGACTGCGGAACCATCACAGTCCCTCCAAGGCCAGCCCCCTGCATTCTCCCCAATGGGCATGCTGAGAGGGCAGCCCCCCCAGGCTCAGGAGGAGCAGGAGGGGGAGAGAAGCAGACTCAGCCGGTGGCAACTGGGAGAGAGCTGGCTTAGTGGCTGAAAGACTGACCGCACTGGGCAGGGGCCAAACCAGCAATTAGGCCCTATGGCCATGGATGCCCTGCCTGGTCATGTTCAGTCATCCCATACTTGTCAGATACATATGGTAATGCCTGGTCTTATCCATCCCTTCTCTAGGGAGCTCTCTGCTCATCATCTCATTCAGGAAAGCCAAGATATACTGCTGAGGCCCTGGGGTCAGGTGAGCAGCAGGTGACTCAAGACCCAACTCAAAGTTCAACCCACGTACACCCCAGAGTCTGGTTGTGATGGGGGGAGAGAGGGCTCAATGCAATGGACATTCCCCAAACAGCCAAAGAAGTCAGTCACCCATGCTAACCCCCTGCCCATCCAAGCTGGCAGTTGCTGGCCCCTGTAGCACACCAGAAAATCTCTGTGCCTTCCTGCCACAGAGGAGAATGTGTGAGCATCATCAGCTCTTGCAAATTCAGGGTATTTTTATCATCACCAAATCTTCTGACTTTGTTACTACGATGGCAGGATGACAAACAGTTCCAGGCCCTCTGCCATAAGAGAAGACTCTGATGTTCTAGATGGCAGGTTGCAAACTTTTCCTTAAAGCCCCACCAAACAGGGTCCAGGAACCTGGACAACCATTCACCTCCACAGACACAAGCAGTGGAGCACTAGGGAAATGGCCCAGAGTCCCGCTGCAGTGGACTGAAGCCCTGAGCAGGCTCTGAAGTGAGGCTCCCAGCACCACGTGGCTTCACCACTCTGTGCCTTGGCTTCCTTCTCCATAAAATGGAGACAATGATGTTCTTCCTGCAGGGTGAGTGGGAGGCAATGCCCATAAAGCACTGAACCCTCATGGGCACTCCAAATCTGCTTTTAAGTCACCTCTCCAGACAATGAGAAACATGATAGCAAAACCCCATCTGACATTTTTCCTGTTAGAGCACAATGAACACCCAAGGGAGATCTTTGCCCATAAACTAAACAAACAGGAGGTGAAGTGAAGTGAAAGTTGCTCAGTTGAGTCTGACTCTTTGTGACCCCATGGACTATATACTGCCAGGCTCCTCTGTCCATGGGAGTCTCTAGACCAGAATACTGGAGTGGGTAGTAGCCATTCCCTTCTCCAGGGGATCTTCCAACCCAGGGATCAAACCCAGGTCTCCCGCATTACAAGTGGGTTCTTTACCATCTGAGCTACCAGGGAAGCCCAGACAAGAGGTGTGTGGAGGCAGAAAGAAGCCTCTCCTTCTGTATACTCCACCTCAAGATAGCAGCAGACTCAGGACTCTCTGACAGATGTCAGAGGAGGGAAGTAGACAGGCAAGCATGGAGGAGAAGAGGGAAATACGGGTTGTTTCTCCAATAAGAGTGACCTAGAGTCTTTCCTCATCCCCCAAAAGAGTCCACAACTCTGCTTGAGCCAGGGCCCAAGAAGTCCTCAGGATGCCCCCACACACAGCCCGTTTGTACACACTAGGCCTGGACTGGTGAGCACAATCCACTGGCTTAACCTCAAACCTTCCACACTCTTGGGGCTGGATACAGTCACACAACTTCAGCGCAGAAGGAAGCAAAGGGGGAAGGGGTGTCATTTTGTATACCCCTGTGGTCTCCTGTTTTTCAGAATACCGACTGAGCTGAAAGAGGCCACCCCAGAGTCTCAGGTAGCCAGGCTTATCAGGTATTGGAACCTCTACGTTTTTGGTTTCTTAGCAGAGCTCTCCTCTTCCCCATATCCTCCAAAACCCCTAACTTCCCTCCTCAGGACTCCAGAGAGTGGTTTCTACCTTCCCAGGGGCAGGGGACTTAGATGCTTAGCCCCTACCCAGGCCCGCCTCGCATATCTCGCTTAGAGAAAAAAGAGCCCCTGGGCTGAGATCCCCTGGCTAGGCTGGGAAGTCGATTCCAGCTGACAAATCCCCAGA
The DNA here is from genome assembly GCA_935064755.1 of Tragelaphus eurycerus. Classification (NCBI taxonomy): domain Eukaryota; kingdom Metazoa; phylum Chordata; class Mammalia; order Artiodactyla; family Bovidae; genus Tragelaphus; species Tragelaphus eurycerus. The sequence goes on from CAKXYN010000003.1 coordinate 23,267,557, forward strand.
GAGAGGGTGGGAAGAGAAAGGGATCAGCCTTAAAAGCGAAAAGTTGGAGCCTAGGATTGGGAAGTTGCGTAAAGCCATCAGGCGCGGCGCTGGAAGAGGGGCGCGAGGTCTGCGCAGCCCGGGGACAGACACTCTCCTCCCAGCCACTCGGTCACCCCTGCTCTGGAGTTGGGGCTGCGGAGGCAGGAGGGCCGCATCCCGGAACCAGACACTAGACGTGGCACCCTGGCGTAGACCCCGGGTCCTGCCCGTCTCGGGAAAAGGAAGAAGGCGTCATCCACCCACCTCTCAACGCCCCTTCCCCTTTACCTGCGGCGGCGGCGGCGCAGCGACCCGGGCAGACCAGAAGTTGTCTGGCTCCACCTGGTTGGGCGGGGCTGCGTCCTGAGCACTTAAAAGTTATAAACTGAAACTCCCCGCTCTCCTGCACATGCGCAGAGCCGCGTCCACGGCTTGCCCAGTTTGCAGCTACGCCCGAGTGGGCGTCAGCTCTGCCGCCGCCTCCCGCCCCCGGCGCCGTGCGCCCCTCGGCGATCCTCCGTCCAGGCTCGGCCGCGGGGCCACTGAGCTGAACTCAGTGCGCTCAGCTCCTCCCTGCAGTCTGCAGGCCCCGGCCCGGCCAGCTCGTGTCCTGGGACCCAGGAGAGTGCCGCCAGGGCTGATTCCTCTCCCTGGTCCTCCGGCGCGTCCCCCTTCCCCCGACAGACACCTTGGGGAGCTCCGGGCCTAGTACAGGGTGGTCACATCCGTGGGAGGCGGGGGCAGTGCATCGGCGAAAGTTCTTGATTTTTCTGTAGTGCACTGCATTTCCTAGACCAGCTCTTAGGCCCGCCCGTATCGGGCCGGGTAGGGGGGAATAGGGGAAATCGAGTGGGCTCAGCCCGCACCTCGGCTCCACGTAGTCCGTCGTCACCTGGTTCCCAGTGCGGAAGACTACGGCTCCGCTATCGTTCTGAATAGCCTGAGAAAGAAAGCCCTGGGATTGCGGGGGCCGGGGGGTTCCTACGTTTGGCCCCAAATAGAAGTCGCAGTGTTTTCGGCGGTGCCCTGGAACCTAAGCCGGAACTGCCAATACCGGGCCGCCAGGGTCACCATTCTAGCCCAGCTCGCTGAGCTCTGGGTCCCAGAGAGTTCCCTATGAGCAGCAGCCCCCGCAGCTGGACTGTAAGCTCCTCGAGGGCGCTGGGGTGTGCTCTGGGCAACACACAGGTCGGCGTTCAATGAGGACCGCGCCCCCAGTGAAACCAAAGAGCACAGCCCCCGGGCTGCAGCAATCTGCCCTCCTCCGCAGGTTTCCGTTTCCTCAGGGGGTTGAACCAAAGCTTTCTCTCAGGTCCGTTCCAGCACTAAAAATCTGTGAACCCTGAACAGCTCCGCACTTTGTACCTGCACAGCTTTGCAGGGCTCTGACCTCTCTTCCATTTCTGGGCTCTCATCTTTTGTTGTCATGGTAAATGTATTCACCTTATCTCTCTCCCCAGCCAGCCTGGGGATCTCTGGAGAGAGCCTGGCGGGGGTGTCTTCTGCTTCTCTAGTAGTGCTTTTTGACCCATTTGCTGGCTTCCTCCTTTTCCCCAACCCCCAGTCACTAGTTATTTCCAGAGTTTGCCCTTGACCTCTGTGCTCAGCACAGCCCTTGTCCTACCCCTAAGCGCCTGACCATCTCTCCTCCTGCGGTTCCCTCCAGCGGCCAACGAACCCACAGCTGACCTCCAGCAGGCGCCTGCGTGTGGCCCCTGGCGCCTCAAAAGGACTCTGTCCACTCTCTTCCCCCCATATCCTCCACCTTGTGTCCTTATTCTTCTCCTTCCTCAATGATTGCAGCCACCCCTGGCCTGTGCTGTGGGGTCCAGGGAAGTGTAAGGTTCTAACCCCAGTGATTACATTGGTGGAGACACTGACAAAAAAAAGTTAGGATCCTTGATTTCAGAGAGGGAAGGGATTTCTAAATTGACTTTCAATAGGTTGTTTCAACGGAGAAGGTAATGGCACCCCACTCTAGTACTCTTGCCTGGAAAATCCCATGGACGGAGGAGCCTGGTAGGCTGCAGTCCATGGGGTCACTAGGGTTGGACATGACTGAGCGACTTCACTTTCACGTTTCACTTTCATGCATTGGAGAAGGAAATGGCAACCCATTCCAGTGTTCTTGCCTGGAGAATCCCAGGGACAGGGAAGCCTGGTGGGCTGCTGTCTATGGGGTCGCACAGAGTGGGACACGACTGAAGCAACTTAGCAGCAGTAGCAGCAGGTTGTTTCAAAATCAAGAGAAGGTTAGACAGATCAACATATGAGATGAGATAACCATAGCTCCACTATGTGTCAGGCAGCATGTGGAGTGCTTATAAAAACACTACTTCCTTAAATTTCCAGTAGAAGTACAGAGAAGTCAAGGATTGTTCCTATCTGATAGAGAAGAAAATGGAAATATAGAGGATGTAGAATTTACAGTTAATTTGAGCTGTAAAGATAAGCAAGGAATCCAAGTCAACCATGCCCCAGGCCTGAACCCTATATCAAACTCAGTTTAAAGCCAGTGTAATCTTGGCATTCTAAAATCTTACATCAGCATTTTGTCATTTGCTCCCTTTATCTACCCTCAAATCTAAAGGAGTGATTCACATTCCTGTAGGTGAAGATTTTGATCACAGATTTAAAAATTTTTGTATCAATGAGAATGGAAATAAAGCCCGCTCCCTGTGCCAAGAAAAATAAAAATATCAACAGTAATGGCAAAAAAATGTTCTGCCTCAATCTTAAGAGGACAGGCACATTAGAATCAATGCATTCCAATCCTAGCATCCTGTATCACTTAACTGAGACTTTGAACAAGTCTTTTAAAGTGTTTTCCTTAATTTTCTAATCTGGTTGACCTAATTCCTATAGAACTTTCTGTTCTCTCACAATTTGCAGGGTTCTGGATAAGACAGAATAAAATGTATTTTATTTGTTTCTTGCAGAATACCCTTATTATTTGAGTTAGGAATGCACAACCTCTACTTACTACAGATTTTTAAGCCCAGAGCAGCAACTGTATCTCCCAGCCATACCACGGAGCTCAGCCCAGGTCCAATGAGAGGACAAGGAAACAATGACAAATTGGGGTTTCTCTTCTTAGGTTACAAAATCTACACAGGTAAGTGCTTAGGATACAGTGCAGTGAAAAAAATGTCGAAGAGAGAAGATTGGGCAGGGGCTCCCAGTGTCCAGGGAGTCTTGTTCTTGAGAAACAAAAATCAGAAGGCGAGCTGACTGGTCAGAACTCAGTACGAAGCGCAGAGCACATGCCATCATCAGTCAGTCATCCCCATCGCTTCTGGCGCCCGGAACAGTTTCAACACACACACAAGCCAAGTCCTTCGATGATTATACCCCACACCTACGGCTCCAACTTCCTTGGCACAAGCACCCCGTCCCAGGCACAGCTGCACGTTTGCACCCTCATGTTGGGCAGGCTGACCACCTGGGGCTGGAGTCGGCCTTCTTCCTGGATGCTGACAATCATGGGCAGTGAGGTCGTCTCTGAGGCGATGCACTGTCGAGGCCCCAGAAAAGGCCACTTGAAGGTCAGGGACTCTGGGGGCTGCTGGCAGGTGCCTACACACTCATAGGTCAGGAAGCCTGGGGGCTCCAGGACCCAGTTCTCAGCCCACTTCATCCCCTGCAGGTCAATGTACATTTCCTGGCGGCAGCAGCGGGTGCCCTCGGTCACCAGTGCCTTAGGATCACAGTTTCCCTGAGCTCTGTGGGGAGCAAAGAGAGGCAGAGTCAGAGGTCAGCTGAGAGGGCAGGGGTCATGGGGCCGAGGGTGAGACCTAGTGGGACACCTGGAAAGATTTATGATCCATCTCTCATTATGTTCAAAATGTTGGATATTTGTGATAAGGATGGATAACTAGAAATAAACCCCAAAATGATAATTATAGCTGACATTACTCCCAAGAGTGGAAGGAGATATTTTATATATTCATTCATTCCCACAGCACCCTGTAAAGTTGCCCTTTTCAAAATAGGTTCACCCACAGTGATCCACAGAACCTACCCGTAGTCCCTGAGGTCCAGGGTGTGCAGCTCCAGCTGGGGCTCCCCCTGCCGGCCGCCCGACGGCCCCTGGGGGGCGAAGCGGACCAGCCTGTGGGCGCTGGAGGCCAGCGGGCCCAGGTGCTCCCGCTGCACCAACACCTGCAGGAGCAGCGGCTGCCGGGGGCTGCGCAGCTGTTGCCAGAAGTTCACCGCCTCGGTCACGTCCAGGGCCTTCCAGCCGCCCTCGTGGATGGACACCAGCCTGCGACACCGCACGGAGGGAGACACAGGCCCGCGCTCAGGCGTGGGGACTGCGACTGCCCGCGGTGGCCACGGGGGCGGCACCTCTCCCACCAGCTCCCGGGTGTCCCCACCGGGACCGAGCCGCCCCTCCTCCCGCCCCGGGCGCAGCCCTCCTTCCCTCCCCACTGCCCCACACCGCACCCGCGACCTCCGCACCTGGAGTCGATGAGGGCGGTGCGGTTGGAGCCGTCGTCGCGGACGTGCAGCCACTGGACGGTGACCCGGGCGCGGTCGCTGCGCGGGAAGAGGCGCTCGTGTCTGCGGAGCGCGGCCCTGGGGACCGGCTCCTGGAAGAGGCGCAGCACGGCCTGCACCAGCTCGCTGCGGGGCGGCAGCCGCTGCTCCATGTCGAACACCAGCAAATGCGAGGACGCCTCGGATGTCAGGAACCTGCCGACCACCTCTGGGGACAGGAGCGGGGTCAGGGGGGCCCCTCTGAGCACCAGGCGAGCTCTGAGGATGCAGGGCTCAGGGCGAGCCAGAAATCCCCAGGGAGAGTTTGGAGGCTGGGAAACTGATGGGCCAGGCCAGAAACAGAGCACCTTCACTCCTAGAAAAACTGTTAGGGTCAAGAAGGCTCTCCAAAACCATCATCTGGGGTTGGGCTTGTTTACTCGTGGTGACTCCCCTCACCACTAGTGAGGGGAGGGGCAGCTTTGGGATACTGAGCAAGGGCTGGGACTCAGTAAAGACTGCAGACCTGCAGGCTTCTTTAGGCAAAGGGGCAGGAGTGGGAATGGGGGGTGGAAGGCTGAGGACCAGCCAGTGAAAATCTACAGTCACCAGCTGAAACCAGCTTTTCCTAAGAGGCAGAGAAAGAGCTCTGAATTTCCTTTCATTTCCCTGCCTGGTGAGGGGACTCTTGCGGGTGAAGAACGGGCAATTTTTGTGGAATTGCCGAGCCCTGAGGGAAATGGTGAGGTCAGGCACAACACCCTCTTCAGAGGCCCCAGCAATCCGTCCCCAGCACCTGAGGCTCCAGGTTGGCAGCGCAATCACCTGATCAGCCAGCCCCATGGCTGCCAGCAGTCACCCCTGCTGAGGTGTCCAGCACCGGCCTCCTCGTCTCCCCAGGCGCCTGGCCTGGTCTATCTGTGGGTGTCCCCAGCCCTGGGGAGGTGAGAGGCTGCCATAGGACTCAGACCTGGTACCTTCCATCTCATAGAATATCCACAACTCTGGGAAGTAGTCAAAGCTAATTTAATCTCATTTCAATAAACACAAGAGTTGTTGGAAGACTTGTCCAAAAACAAATACCAGAGGTGATAACTGAACGCAGAGATCCTTTCTCTCTAAGGCAACACTCTGCAGAGGCCAGCCTCTTTGTCCCCTAGCACAAAGGCACCTTGACCATCTGGCTTCTCTTCTCTAATCTCTCTTCTTTCCACTTTGCTTCCTGCCCCATGATTCCCTGTTCTTGCCTTGGCTTTGTCAGCCAGTCCAGCCGGCCCAGTTCCTCCCGGCCCTGAGAGGCAGGGTCCTCAGTGCAGACAGAGACCAGGGGCCCAGGCCCTCTGTCCTCACAGGCCATGGTCCCCCCTCACCGCCCTGTGGACCCTGCACCCCAGACAGCTACCACCACCACCACCACGAGGACCAGGCTGCAGCAGGAGGGCGGGCCTCACCTCGGAAGTTCTGGCTGAACCTCTTCCCCCGGGAACGCACCCCATGGCCGTGCTGCAGCAGGGCCACGTACTGGGCCCTCACGTGGGCGGGGATGACCAGCCCCTCCACGGAGGCCTTGTCCACGATGGGGACCTCGCTGAGGTGCAGCTGCTGCAGCAGGCTGTCCAGGATCCGCTCCTCCGTCAGGGCTGCCCTGGAGCCGGTCAGGGGCAGTGCCCAGAGGGCCCAGCAGAGCCACAGGGGCTGCATGGCGCTGCTGGGGAGAAGGAGGGGCAGAGTGGACGTGTCCCCAGAGGAGGCTCCAGGAGGGTCCCAGCAGCGGGGTGTGCTGAGAGCCAGGCTGGGCCAGCTTTATAGCAGCCCTGGCCTGGGCCAGGGTGGTGGGAGGGGGGAGAGGCTGGGAGGAAGGGAGGTCACACCCCTCAGACCTCCTGGGAGCTCAGCATCCAGACACATCCCTGAGCCCGAGGAGGGGGCTGTCTAGACTGTGGACAGATGGTATTATTGTGGTCAGGTGCCTCTACCTTGGCCGGTGTTGCCGGACCAGTTAAATTAAAAAGCTTGTTCCCTGAAGAAGAGGCAAGGATCTCTACGTACTCTCTTCCCTGTCCCTCAGTCACAGAGCAAACTCTGGTCCCTTTGTGGACTTACAGTCCTGATTCTTGCTACAGCTCCTCTGTGTGCACACCAACACCTTGGCTCTCTGGCTAAGGACCGATTCTGCCTACAAGGATGAGCATCTGAGCCTGGTGCTCAAAGGACTCCTGGGGGCTGTTGAGCTTCTGGGCTGTCCACAACTGGAAAACCCAATGTTTTTCCCAGTGCTTAGGGGGAAGGGGCGATCTTCCTAGACAAGGGAGCCTGGGGTAATTTAGTACCAATGGGATTTTGTCCAATAAGGAACCTCATCCTCTCCTTTTCCCTGGCTATTCACAGATTCAGAGATTGGAGTTGAAAAAAACATCCAGCCCGTTCCCTCCACCAATTTTTGAGCTAAGAAAACCAAGGCTCAGAGAGGCAACAATATCCCTGGCTCACAACAGTTAATGACGGATGCCTGCCTGAAGTCAGGTCTGATTCCTAGCCCACAGCTCTTTCCACAACCTCCAGCTGTTTCCAGCCAGAGTCCTTGTTCAATCCTCTGAAGCAGCCAAGTGGACTCATCCCAGGTGACCAGGGACTCAGTGTGGGTAGGGGGCATGCCCTTCAATTTCCTGAGGCTTCACCAAATGAATGTGGATTTGCATGGTAGAGGAGTTTTAGTGGGAAGTAAAACAATTGGGCCATCAGCCAGGGGGTAGGGCTGCCAGATAAAATACAGAACACAATCTGGGACATACTTTAGCACATCATTTGTTGTTTATCTGAAATTCAAATTTCACCTTTCACCAGGAGTCCCATATTTTTAATTGCTAAATCTGGCAACCCTAGCCAGAGGCCAAAGAGAAAAGGCCAGTGTGGATTGGGAGACTTCTGACAATGGGCTGATTAGCCGTCAGGTGGGGAGGGCAGCCCCCACCCTTTGTCATGCAGAAGAAGGAGCCAGGCTTCCCCCTCTTCCACTCTTACCTGTGTCTGGCCCAACACCCTGCCAGGTCAGGTTGGCTGGAGATGCTTTAGTGGCCCCCGAGGTAGATCTTCTGTCTGGAAGGAGGAAAGGGACCAAGGGAATAGAGGGTTTGGGCTTTCCTGGTGGCTCAGATGGTGGTAAAGAATCTGCTTGCAATGTGGAAGACCCAGGTTTGATCTCTGGGTCAGGAAGGGTCAGAAAGTTTCCCTGGAGAAGGACATACTCCAGTATTCTTGCGCGGAGAATTTCATGCGTGGAGGAACCTGGCGGGCTACAGTCCATGGAGCCACAAGAGTTGGTCACAACTGAGCAACTAACACTTTCACTTTCACCTTCACCCCGTGAAGGACCAGTTTGGACCTTGCCCAGAGCTGAGGGTAGCACGGAGGGCAATGGGCCGGCCATCTTGAGGTGGGGGCCACAGACCTAGCCCCCAGAGAGTCTGGAAAGATGGATTCAGGGACTGAGGCAGGAGGGCAGGTAAGGAGGGCCAGGTGCCCACAACCACCCTCCTGTCTCTTACAGGCTGGTTTTGATCCCAGCCAGAGTCCAGACTGTCTGCTGAAGGCTGTGAGAAAATGTGAGGTCAGAAGTCATCCTGCAGACTCCGTGGATGGGGACAAACTGGACCAGAGCCTAGGCTTGGAACTAAAGGGAGCTGTGAGGTCAGTGAAGACTGGAGTCGGACCGAGGGTTCACTTCTGGATTAGAGCCCAGCAACTGAGGGGGAAGGGACTCCTATCCCCTTCCTGATGAGGGAGGCACTGCTGTGGTGCTCCAGAAACACCCCGAGCCCCAGCCCCAGATGCCCTGGGCTGCCCCAATCCTGCACCCATCAGCCAACCAACCCAAGACCTGGGGGCCCATGTGGCTCCTTGGGGTCTCCAGACATGCCCCTGGGTGGGCAATGGGCCCTCCTTGTCCTCCAAAGCAACTTGGCATCGGTGTCAGCTGGGCCAGCACTTCCCAGGGGTTCCCTGGGCTAAGGAGGGGTGGGGATAGGGAAGGACTAAGAACCCAGGTTTCGGTTCATCCACACCTTCCAGGCGAGGGTGGGTCTTGGCTTCAGTCCTTGCTATGCCACTGATCAACTGTGTGGCCTTAGGTGGGTTTTATACCCACTTCGATATAGGTCTCCCTCTACAACACGGGGATAATGTACCTTTCTTATTCCAGCTGCACCGCACAGCTTGTGGGATCTTAGTTCCCTGACCAGGGATTGAGCCCAGACCCTCAGCAGTGAAAATGCCAAGTCCTAGCTACTGGCCCTCCAGGGAATTCCCAATACTGAAATATGCTTTTTTTTGACAAAATACTTGTCAGTATTAATGGAGAGGTCATCAGAGTGCCTTGCACAGCACTCCCCTACACACACACACACACACACACACAGACAAAATAGGTGCTCAATAAATGGTAAGGATCTTTCAACTGATACTAACTTACGATGTTAAACTTTTTAAAATTTGAAGTTAACAATGTTTCTGCATTATTATATAGTTAAATTAGAGATAAAGGGGACATTTCATGCAAAGATGGGCTCGATAAAGGACAGAAATGGTATGGACCTAACAGAAGCAGAAGATATTAAGAAGAGATGGCAAGAATACACAGAAGAAATGTACAAAAAAGATCTTCACGACCCAGATAATCACGATGGTGTAATCACTCATCTAGAGCCAGACATCCTGAATGTGAAGTCAAGTGGGCCTTAGAAAGCATCACTATGAACAAAGCTAGTGGAGGTGATGGAATTTCAGTTGAGCTATTTCAAATCCTGAAAGATGATGCTGTGAAAATGCTGCACTCAATATGCCAGCACATTTGGAAAACTCAACAGTGGCCACAGGACTGGAAAAGTTCAGTTTTCATTCCAATCCCAAAGAAAGGCAATGCCAAAGAATGCTCAAACTACCACACAATTGCACTCATCTCACACACTAGTAAAGTAATGCTCAAGATTCTCCAAGTGAGGCTTCAGCAATACATGAACCGTGAACTTCCAGATGTCCAAGCTGGTTTTAGAAAAGGCAGCCAACATCCGCTGGATCATGGAAAAAGCAAGAGAGTTCCAGAAAAGCATCTATTTCTGCTTTATTGACTATGCCAAAGCCTTTGACTCTGTGGATCACAATAAACTGTGGAAAATTCTGAAAGAGATGGGAATACCAGACCACCTGATCTGCCTGTTGAGAAATCTGTATGCAGGTCAGGAAGCAACAGTTAGAACTGGACATGGAACAACAGACTGGTTCCAAATAGGAAAAGGAGTACGTCAAGGCTGTATATTGTCACCCTGCTTATTTAACTTATATGCAGAGTACATCATGAGAAACGCTGGACTGGAAGAAACACAAGCTGGAATCAAGATTGCCGGGAGAAATATCAATAACCTCAGATATGCAGATGACACCACCCTTATGGCAGAAAGTGAAGAACTAAAAAGCCTCTTGATGAAAGTGAAAGAGGAGAGTGAAAAAGTTGGCTTAAAGCTCAACATTCAGAAAATGAAGATCATGGCATCCAGTGCCATCACTTCATGGGAAATAGATGGAGAAACAGTGGAAACAGTGTCAGACTTTATTTTTGGGGGCTCCAAAATCACTACAGATGGTGACTGCAGCCATGAAATTAAAAGATGCTTACTCCTTGGAAGGAAAGTTATGACCAACCTAGATAGCATATTCAAAAGCAGAGACATTACTTTGCCAACAAAGGTCCGTCTAGTCAAGGCTATGGTTTTTCCTGTGGTCATGTATGGATGTGAGAGTTGGACTGTGAAGAAAGCTGAGCGCCGAAGAATTAATGCTTTTGAACTGTGGTGTTGGAGAAGACTCTTGAGAGTCCCTTGGACTGCAAGGAGATCCAACCAGTCCATTCTGAAGGAGATCAGCCCTGGGATTTCTTTGGAAGGAATGATGCTAAAGCTGAAACTCCAGTACTTTGGCCACTTCATTCATTGAAGAAGACTCTGATGCTGGGAGGGACTGGGGGCAAGAGGAGAAGGGGCGACAGGATGAGATGGCTGGATGGCATCACTGACTCGATGGATGTGAGTCTGAGTGAACTCCGGGAGGTGGTGTTGGACAGGGAGGCCTGGCGTGCTGCAATTCATGGGGTCGCAAAGAGTCAGACAGGACTGAGCGACTGAACTGAACTGAACTGAATACACATAGTACAAGTCAAAAGATCAAAGGTGTTTGTGAAAAATGTCAGCCTCTGTGACTTTGCCGCTCGTCTCCCACTTCACCTCCCCAGAGACAGTCTGCTTACCAAGAAACTCAGATACTTTTCCCACCACATGAATCTTACTAATCTATCATTGTGACCCATATCCCCTTTTCAAATTATAATTTTATTATTAAAATTCTTATAATTAAATACAATTCTATAATTAAAAATAATAATTTTTAGTTATTTGGTTTTTGGTCATGCTGGGTCTTCACTGCTGCACACGGGCTTCCTCTAGCTGCGGTGAGCTGGGGCCTACTCTCCAGTCGCAGCCCGCAGGCTTGTCATTGTGGTGGCTCCTCTTATTGCGGACCACAGGCTCCAGGTGAGTGCGCTTCAGTGGTTGCAGCATGCGGGCTCAGTCGTTGTGCCACACGGGCTTTGCTGATCCACTGTGTGCAGAATCCTCCCAGACCAGGGATCACACTCATGTCCCCTGCCTTGGTAGGCAGATTCTTAACCTCTAGACCACCAGGGAAGTCCTCTATTTTGCAAGTGAAGTGAAAGTCCCTTAGTTGTGTCAGACTCTCTGCGACCCCTTGGACTATACAGTCCATGGAATTCTCTAGGCCAGAATACTGGAGTGAGTAGCCTTTCCCTTCTCCAGGGGATCTTCCCAACCCAGGGATCAAACCCAGGTCTCCCACGTGGCAGGCGGATTCTTTACCAGCTGAGCCACAAGGGAAGCCTATTTTTTAAAGGGTACAGCCTCTTCTCTTCCTGGCACACACCGCCACCCCCATCATCTCCCTATGCACACCCCACCCCCACCAACCGACCACTGCTGTTAGTTCATTTGACTCAAAGGGGCTTCCTGTTCTGACACATTTGCCTCTGTGTAATCGGAAAGTATCTCAGTCCCTGTCAGTCAGGGGCGGTTGGGACAGTTTTGTGCGACCACCTTCTGAGGAAGGTTGTCTCAGGCTGCTGCTCTGGCCGCTGTAACAAAATGTTGTGTGGGGGGCGGGGAGGGGGAGGCCTTAAATCGGCAGAAATTTGTTTCTTCACAGTCTGGAGGCTGGAAGTCCAAGATCAAGGTGCCAGCAAATTTGGTTTCTTCCAAGGCCTTGCCCCTCGGCTTGCAGATGGCAGCCTTCTTGCTGTGTGCTCACATGGTCTTCCTCTGTGCCCACACATCCCTGGTGTCTCTCTGTGTGTCCAAATTTCCTTTCCTTAGAAAGACACCAGTCAGATTGAGTTAGACCCCACCCTAGGGGCCTCATTTAGTGTAATCCTCCCTTTGAACGGGTGGGTTCACTGACAGCTTTGCACAGTCTCTCTCTGCTTGTTCCACGCACGCACTGTTTTTGGTTTGGTTTGGCTTTTTTTTTTTTTTTTGGCCATACTGCATGACCTAGAGAACTTCCCTGACCAGAGATCGGAAATCAAACATGTGTTTGCTGCAGTGCAAACATGGAGTTTTAGCCGCTGGCCCAAAAGGAAGTCCGAGTGTATTGTTTTGTATAAAGTAATCATTCTCCTCTCTCTTTTACCCCTCTTAAAAAAATTATATACATGAGTTATTCTTTTTCTTTTTAAAAAGTATTTATTTCACTGTGCTGGGTCTTCGTTGCTGCACTCAGAATTTTTTTAGTTGCAGAGTCTTAGCCACTAGACTACCAGAGAGGTCTCTATACATGAGTCATTGAAAGTTAACTTTAGGAAACAGAATTTTCAGTGAGACCATGACCAAACCTGAGGAGGGACTAATACAGCCTGTGACCGATACAATAACCGTTGGGATGAGGAGTCTTCTAACTTTGGAGCCAAGAGAGAGTTGCTGCACAGGTAGGAAGGACAACTGTCTCCTGTTAGGGAGAAACATACAGTCATGTTCTTGTGGTCAGGCAGTTCCGACGTGTAGAAGGGAGGACACAGAAGCTGAGTTATAAGGAGTGGACTGTGTGAGTCATCCGTCTGTCATCTTAGCGCTGGGCGCATCCTTCAGTAGATGCTCTGTGATGAACAAAGGAATTTTGCTCAGAAGTTCTTTGAGGACTTCCCTGGTGGTCCAGTGGTGAAGATTCCACCCTTCTGATGCAGGTGGTGCAGGTTTGATCTCTGGTCAGGGAACCAAGATCCCACATGCCATTTGGAGCAGCCAAAATAAAAAAAAAAGTTCCTTGAAAGGGAGGGTGATATTAAGCTTACCTGAGAGAGGGCATTGAGTTGAGGGGAGGGGTGTGTCCTTCAGGAAGAAGAGGCTTTCTTGCAATTGCTGGTGCAGGCCAAGGCCAGTGGTGTGGGAGTCCACCCTGGGGGAACTCTTTCTCAGCCACAGGCCCAGAACAAAGTCTGTGTGTAGCCTCGTAGCTTTGGCCTGGCAACCGCCTTTCCACAGCCCTTTCACCAGAAGCCAACGGTAGAGACCTGGAGGAAGGGTGTCCAGGCTTAGGACCCAGGCCTTCGCTGAGTGACATGCTGTACCCTACAGGGTCAGGGTAGATGCTCACTCCTGCCAGGAGGCTTTGGGGAGGGGGCTGGCCGTGGGGGAGGGGGTGTATTCAGAGGGAAGGGAGAGCAGCACCGGGTGACTGGACAGCAGGGGCAGAGGAAGGGCGACTTCCCAGCCCACAGAGCCTCCTTCGGCCCTTTTGTCTCCTGGATGAGAGCTTTAAGCTCACCGACAGGAAAAGGAAGTAGGGGCAGGTAGGGGGAGTTGTCAGACCACCTACGTCCCCATATTCAAAGCCCATGAGAGTCCCAGGGAGGCTACAATCCCCGAGCCATCCCACCAACACTGCCGTGCAAGCTCCAGATGTTGCAGGAAAGGGGACCACTTCCAGGGCCTGAGTGTGGCTTCTTGTCTAACACTCAGAAAGGAATCATCTGAGGATCCACACGTGCTAGCAAAGCCACAGATTTTACTGGGAAGGGGCACCCAGGTGGAGAGCAGTTAGGGTAAGGGGACCCAGGAGAACAGCTCTGCCACAGTGTTCGCAGTCTCAGGTTCTGTGGTGATGGGATCAGTTTCCAGGTTGTCTTCGGCCAATCGTTCTGACCCAGAGTCCTGCCTGGTGGCACACACACGGCTCAGCCAAGATGGATGCCAGCGAGAGGATTCTGGGAGGCGGTCAGACACGTGGTGTCTCCTTTTGACCTTTCCCGAACTCTTCTGGTTGGTGGTGGCGTGTTAGTTCCATGTTCCTTACTGGGGCCTCCTGTCGTAAAATAACTCACGCAGATGGTTACTGTGGTGCCTGGCCAGGGTGGGTGGTTTCCTCCCCTAACACAGGGAGCACTGCCTCCTGCCCGAGTGAGTGCGCCCGCCCCAGACTCCTCCACCACCCATGCTGCCAAGCCCGTGGGCCTCTGGCAGAGATGTGGCCTCCACAGGCTCCCCCAGACCCTGGCTTGGGGTCTCCTAGGGTACAGGGAGCCACCAGAGCCATTGAGGTTCTCGCCGTGAGCCAAGACCACCAGCTCCCTAGTGTCCTTCTCTATGCCACCTGAGAGGGCAAGAGGATCTACACCAGACTGAGTGAGTGGGGCTCAGAGGAGACGCGGTGAGCCTTGCATGGTGAGCCGGCCACCCGTTTTCCAGGGCCAGGTCTTGGCTGGTACAGGCTGGACAGCTGGAGGGGATGGGGTGGCTGTGCCACCCAGATCAAATCCAGGCCCAGATCAAAGCGACAGCATCTCCTTCACTGCCTACCGCTGCTCCCACTGCAGGGAGCAGTCCTGCCATTTCCCTCCAACAGTAAAGATGTACCGAGAGTTCATCTTTTCCTTCCTTTGTCGTGGGCTTTCCTGGGAGGGGGTCTCACTCTGTCCAGGGCAAGAGTGCAGAAGACCTGGGAGGCTCTGGAATCGGTTATGTGTGCAGAGCAGCCATGTTTACCTGCACAGAGGAGCCTCTAGACAGAGATCCAAGCAGGCTTGGTTTTGTTTGGTTCTGTATATTTGTTTCTTTTATTCTTCTTAATGGCTTAAGGCTCCATCTGTCAACGAACATTTTTTGTTGGAGCAAACACCTGGAGAGTTTATGGTGAGGGCAACTTCCCCGCATCCCCACCTGTGGTCGGCTACACCACACACTAGGCAGGCTTTGTCCAGGGGACAAAAGCGAGTCTGCTGATGGTGAGCTATAGCCTGTCTTTCTCTGTCAACAGCAGCAAACTCCCCTCTAACTCCTCCTCACCTCGCACCCCTGCCCAGCAGTAGAGTCCAAACATGCCTCTCCATTATAAAGACAAGACTTTTCTGGGGACTTCCCTGGTGGTACAGTGGTAAGACTCCAATGCAGAGGGTGTGGGTTTGATTCCTGGTCGGGGAACGATGATCCCACATGCTGTATGGCCAAAAAGAAAAGAAAAATTAAGGAAAAAAAAAAAAAGACGAGTTTCCTGGATTCCGAAAAGCACAGTTGTGATTGTAACACAAGTTGTTTTCTTCCTTACTCTCTCCCTTTCTTTTCTTTTTTCTTTCTTTTTAATCCCCCCTAAAAGTGTTGTTATCAGTATTAGTCTCTTATTTGCGCCCCCCAACCCAAATAAAAGATGTCCAGAAAGAAAAACACCCACATAAACTAGTCTCTATCCTCAAATCTTGCCCTGAAGAAGGAACTTCTAGAAGCGGTTTGTCTCCATACATTCCTCTTCCTGCCTCCCTCTCTTCTATTAATTAAGAAGTGTTTACCTGGAGAAGGAAATGGCAACCCACTCTAGTATTCTTGCCTGGAAAAGCCCACGGACAGAGGAGCCTGGTGGGCTGCAGTCTGTGGGGTTACATGACTGAGCATGCGTGCATAAGGGTGGAGGGAGATGGGTTGGTAGCAATAAACTGATAGAACTAAAAAAAAAAGAAAAAGAAATGTTTACTGATGACTCTGCCCCTTCTCTGTATCCTGGGGACAGCTAAGGAGACAAAAGGGCAGTGGATTCAAGAGGAAGCTTGAGTTCAGTGCCTGAAAGGTGGGGGTGGGGCAGCCCAAGGGTTCCCTAAATGCTGGGTTTTGGGTGGTTCCACACCCTCGCCCCACCAGGTCTGGGATCTCCCTTTGCTTCACTCCCCTCACACCCTGGGAGGAAGACATTGTTGACATGAACACCAAAGGCTCAGAGCAGTTAAGACCCTGGTCCAAGGCCATAGATTGCTAATGAGAGCACTGGGGGGAGCCAGTCCTGGCCAGTGACCTTGGACAAGTCCATCACCTTGCCTGCACCTGGGTTTCTTTATCTATGAGATAGGAACACTAATAGTACGTATTGCGCAAGCTCATGGTGAGCCTTCAGTGAAGTATGGCGGTGATGGCACCCCACTCCAGTGCTCTTGCCTGGAAAATCCCATGGACAGAGGAGCCTGGTGGGCTGCAGTCCATGGGGTCGCTAAGAGTCAGACAAGACTCAGCAACTTCACTTTCACTTTTCACTTTCATGCATTGGAGGAAGAAATGGCAACCCACTCCAGTGTTCTCGCCTGGAGAATCCCAGGGATGGGGGAGCCTGGTGGGCTGCCATCTATGGGGTCGCACAGAGTCGGACACAACTGAAGTGACTTAGCAGCAGCAAACAGTCAAGACCAGCAATTATTGTCTGGTTGCAGACGTGTCCTTTCTGGCCCTCCTTGCAGAAGTCGGGCCTCTCTCTGCCTCACTCAGCTGACCACAGACAGCTGTCAGAGGCGGGTGCAGTGATTCTCCTGAGGTCTCACAGCCAGGAAGTGGCTCAGTGAACACTGAAGCCAGGACCCACCCTCAGCTGGAAGGTGTGGATGAAACTGAACGTGGGTCCTTAGTTTCCCCCCAACCCCCCCACTTCAGCTCAGGGAGCCCCAGAGAAGGGCCAGCCCTGTGATACCAAGGCCAAGCTGTTCTGGAGGACAGGGAGGGCCCACAGGCTGACATTTTTCACAAACACCTTTATATCTTTTGACTTTTGTACTGTGTATATTAACTATAAACTAATGCAGAGACATTGTTAACTTAAAATTTTAAACGTTAAACATTGTAAGTAAGTATCAGTTGAGAGACCCCTACCATTTACTGAGCACCTAATGTGTGTGTATGTGTGTGTGTGCGTGCGCAAGCATAGCGGGGGCAACTGTGCAAGGCACTCTGATGACCTCTCCATTAATACTGACATGTTTTTTGTCCAAAAAAAAAAAAGTATATTTCAGTACTGGGAATTCCCTGGAGGGCCAGTAGTTAGGACTTGGCACTTTCACTGCTGAGGGTCTGGGCTCAAACCCTGGTCAGGAAACTAAGATCCCACAAGCTTTGCGGTGCAGCAGGATTAAGAAAAGTACATTATCCCCGTGTTGTAGAGGGAGACATATTGAAGTGGGTAGAAAGCCCACCTAAAGCCACACAGTTGATGAGTGGCACAGCAAGGACTGGACCCAGGACCCACCTTTGCCTGGAAGGTCTGGATGAACCGAAACCTGGGTTTTTAGTCCTTTTCTGTCCCCACCCGTCTTTAGCCCAGGGAACCCCTGGGAAGTGCTGGCCCAGCTGACACTGAGGCCAAGTTGCTTTGGAGGACAAGGAGGCCTCACTGCCCACCCAGGGGCATGTCTGGAGACCCCAAGGAGCCACATGGGCCCCCAGGTCTGGGATCAGTAGGCTGACAGGTGCAGGATTGGGGCAGCCAGGGCACCTGGGCCTAGGGATGTCTCTGGGTCACACAGAGTGTGTCTGCACCAGGCTGGGAACCCCTCCTGGAGCCCCCCCAGATGCTGGACTCTAATCTAGGAGGGAATCCACTCCTGGGCTCCAGCCTTCACTAAGCTGAGTCCTCTTTGGTTCTGAGTCCAGGTCCAGCTCAGTCCCATTGACCAAGCCCCTGAGATGACTCCTGACCCTCATGTCTTCTTACTAGGCCTCAGCTAGCAGCTTGGATTCTGGTTGGGGGTCAGATCCTGGCCTCTAGAGATAGGAGGGTGAGCATGGCTCCCACCACCCATCTCCCCTTCAGTGTCCTCAACCTCAGGCCCTCAGTCAGGGGTCCTGAGTGTTTCCCCATCCTGATCGCTCACTCTCACCTCCTGTCCTCGAGGACAGAGGATCTGACTACTACCTTTTGGTTTTTTTTATAAAGAGTGTTTTAGTGTGGACCATTTTTAAGCTCTTTATTGGATTTGTTACAATATTGCTTCTGTTTTGTGTTTTGGTTTTTTGGCCATGATGCATGCTCCCTGACCAGGGATCGCATTCCCCCCACCCCGCCCCCGCCCCCACAACACACACACACACACACACACACACACACACACACACACACACACACTGGAAGGGAGCGTCTTAACCACTGGGCCACCAGGGAAGTCCCCTCTGGGCCTTTCAGGACAAATCCAATCGCAGAAGGCCAGACTCTCCCCAGATCCTCAGCCGGAAGCCAGGCTCCTTCCTCTGCATGACAAAGATTACCCCTGAGGGCTAACAGCCCATTGTAAAAAGCCTCCCAATCCACACTGGCTTTCTTCTGGCTGATTGCCCAATTATTTTATTTCCCCAGCAAAACTCCTGAACCCGTGTGGAATCCACATTCAGGAAAGGGGCCTGTGTTTGCAGAGGGATAACAGGTCTGGGGGATTTGCCCAGCGTCTGCCCCTACTGATCCCCTTGCCAGGTCCGCACCCAATCAGTCCCCTGTGTTAATGACGTCTCATCATCTCTCTGACCCCAGGCCACAAGGGTTCCGGGGGCTGACCTGCTGTTGCAAACAGCCTGAGGTCATAGAAAGAGCCTGCTGCTCTTTCCTCCTAAGTGATGTGGTCCAGCTTCCTGGCTTCCCTGGCTATCCAATCACTGATGTCTCTAGGCTCACACTTCGCTGAGTGCCAGAATCATATACCCAGCTACCCTACCACCCCTACCTGTTCCCATCTCAGTAAATGGCTCCACCCTACACCCAGCTAGACCTCCAGATCTAGGGGTCATTTTTTTTTTCTTTTTTAACAAATGACTTTTATTTACTTTAAAAAAGATTTATTTTTTACAGCACAGGGTCTTTGTTGGTGCTCAGGGGCTTTCTCCAGCTGTGACAAGCAGGGGCTAGTCTTTATTGTGGTGCTCAGTCTTCTCACTGCGGTGACTTCTCTTGTTGAGGACCACAGGCTCTAGGCATGCGGGCTTCAGTAGTTTCGGCTCGCGGGCTCTAGAGGGCTGGCTCAGTAGTTGTGGCCCACAGACCTAGTTGCTCGGCAGCATGTGGGATCTTCCTGTACCAGGAATTGAATCCACATCCCCTGCATTGGCAGGCAGATTCTTAGCCACTGGACCACTGGGGAAGACCCTAAGGGTCATTCTTGATTCCTATCCCACATCCTTCAGAGTCAGTTCCCAGGAAGCCCCATTGGTCTCACCTGCAAAGTCAATCTTGTTTGTGACCTTCCATCCCTTACCTGGGCAACTGCCACTGCCCTCTCCCTGCTCCTGTTCCCTACCCCCATGCTGCTGCTGCTGCTAAGTCACTTCAGTCGTGTCCGACTCTGTTCGGCCCCATAGACAGCAGCCCACCAGGCTTCCCTGTCCCTGGGATTCTCCAGGCAAGAACACTGGAGTGGGTTGCCATTTCCTTCTCCAAAGCATGAAAATGAAAAGTGAAAGTGAAGTCGCTCAGTCGCGTCTGACTGTTAGCGACCTCTTAGACTGCAGCCTACCAGGCTCCTCTGTCAGTCAATAGTAATCCTAGGCAAGGTTTAATCACATGAACTCTATCCACTAAAACCCTACATGTGTGTGTGCTCAGTTGCTTCAGTCATGTCCAACTCTTTGGGATGCTATGGACTGCAACCCATCAGGCTCCTCTGTCCATGGGATACAAAAATTAACTATTTTACTTTATTTTTGATTGTGCTGCATGGCTTACAGGATCTTAGTTCCCCAACCAGGGATTGAACCCATGCCCCCTGCATTGGAAGCACAGAGTGTTAACCACCAGCCTGCCAGGGAATTCCCAAAAGCCTCCAAAAATTAACTCAAAATGGACCATAGGCCTAAAAATAAAACCCCAAACTATAAAACTCCAAGAAGATAACATAAAAGAAAATCCCGATGAACTTGAATTTGGCAGTGATGATTTGGGCACAGCACCAAAGGCAAGATCCATAAAAGAAAGAATTGATCAGCTGGACTTCATTAAAATTGAAAAGTTTGGGTCTGCAAGAGACCCTGTCAAGAGACCACCACCACAAGCTGCACAGTTTGGGTGAAAACATGTGCAAAAGAAACATCTAATAAAAGACTATTATGCAAACTATACAAAGATCCCTTGAACTCAATAATAAGAAAATGAACAACTTAAATTTAAAAATAGGCAAATGATTCAAACAGACACCTCACCAAAGAAGATAAACAGATGGCAAATAAGTATGTGAGAAGGTGCTCAGCATAATTTGTCATCAGAGAAGTGAAAATTAAATAAAAATGAAATACCACTACTTACCTATTAGAGGGCTAAGATCTTGAACATCAAATACTAGGGAACATGTGGAGCAACAGGAGTTCTTCATTGTTGGTGGGACTGCAAAATGGTACAGCAACTTTAGAAAATACTTTGGCGGTTTCTTTCAGTAATAAACATACTTGTGTCATATGATCCAGCATTTGTGCTCCTTGGTATTTACCCAGAGAAGGTGAAAACTTGTGTCCACACAAAAGCTTGCACGTGGATGTTGCTGCTGCCGCTGCTAAGTCTCTTCAGTCGTGTCTAACTCTGTGTGACCCCATAGACGGCAGCCCACAAGGCTCCCCCGTCCCTGGGATTCTCCAGGCAAGAACACTGGAGTGGGTTGCCATTTCCTTCTCCAATGCGTGAAAGTGAAAAAAATAAAGTGAAGTCGCTCAGTCTTGTCCAACTCCTAGCGATACTATGGACTGCAGCCCACCAGGCCCCTCCGTCCATGGGATTTTCCAGGCAAGAATACTGGAGTGGGTTGCCATTGCCTTCTCCAGCATGTGGATGTTACAGCAGCTTTATTCATAATTGCCAAAACTTGGAAGCAACCAAGATGCCCATCAACAGGTAAATGAATAAAATATGGTGCCTCCAGACAATGGAACATTATTCAGCGCTTGAAAGAAATGAGCTATCAAGTCATGAAAATACACGAAGGAAACCTAAATGCGTATTGCCAAATGAAAGAAGCCACTCTGAAAAAGCTACATGCTATATGATTTTACTATATGACATTCTGGGAAAGGCAAAACTATGGGGATAATATAAAGATTAGAGGTTGCCAGGGGTTGGTGGAGGAGGGTGAGGGGAGAGCACAGAGGATTTCTAGGGTCATGAAATTACTCGGTATGATACTGTAATGTCAGATTTGTGTCATTCCACATCTGTCTAAACCCACTGAGTATAGACAAACAGCGGCCCCTAAAGTGAACTATGGACTTCAGGTGTTTATGATGTGTAAGTGTAGGTTCATCAGTGTAACAAATGTACCCCCTGGTGTGGGATGTTGATAAAAAGGAGGCTGTGCATGTGGGGGGTCAGGGAGGTATAAGGGAGTTCTATGTTTTCCAATCAATTTTTGCTCTGAACCTAATACTAAAGTCTATTTCAAAAAACCAACAAGCAAACCCGCTTTGAATACAATTGAAATTTCTTGCCATGTCATTAAAGCATGGATGAACAGGATCCAGCTTCACCTTCCCACCTCGGGTCCCACCACTGATCAGGTGCTCCCTAAGGTCCAGCCACACGGGGCCGTCTAACTGTCCCCAAACATGCCATGCTGGGTTCTACCTCAGGACCTTTGCACTAGCTGTTCCTTCTGCCTGCAAGGCTCCGCGTGCGGACCTCTGCAGGGTTAGCTATCATTCAGGACTTAGATCAGATGGCACCTCCTCAGAAGGCCCCTCTCTTAGATATTCATAGATATCTGTATAACCCTTCCTGTCTCTTCCAGGCACTATCTCTTATCGCCCTGGCTTATGTCCTTCTTGGCACTTAGTACTATCTACAGTTACTTTCTTCGGCCATTTGTTTAACTCTTTGTTGACTGTTTCCGAGTCAGAATGTAGATTCTAGGAGCTCAGTGACTTTGTCTACCATTTACTGCTGCGTGCCTGTTGTGAGAACAATGTCCAGCCCTCCTACTGAGTGCTCCAATACTTATTGGACGAATGAGTTAATTTAGAAAAATAGGAGTTTTAGGGACTTCCCTGGTGGTTCAGTGGTTAAGACTCTGTGCTTCTAACACAGGGCGCACAGGTTCGATCCCTGGACAGGGAACTAAGATCCCACATGCCATGCCATTAAGTCAAAAAACACTGGGGGTTTAGCCATGCAAGTTTCTCTGGATCTCAGTTTCTTTATAAAATGAGGGAGATAAACAAGAATTTTCTTCTAGCTCCAAAACACCGGAAGAGAAAACAAGGGTGGTCTGGGCTTCTCCCTGGACAAATGGCCACCAGTGTAAAATGCTGCCAGACTCCTGCCAATGTTGGTCTCCCCAGGACCAGGAAAGGCTGACCATTTCCCAGCTGTGGCCCTCTGCCCAGAGGCCCTCTGAGCGCCAGGCCCATGCCCACGGGCAGGACTGTTCCTTGGACAGCAAGCCCAGGTGCTGACAGGGAAGTTTTCACACCTGTCTGCTCTCAGCTCCAGCGAGGAACAGGGCACCAGCTCCACACAGCAGACCCAGCTGGTTCTACGCTGCAGGGCTGACCCAGCCCTTGCAGGATGTGTCTGGTGAGGAGGGGGACCTGAGTGCTCCTTGAGAAGATAAGCTCTTAATCTAAGTGTTTGGTCTCCCTGGGCCAGAAGGGCTCTGGCCACCCTGGACCTCCCTGCCCCTCTCCAAGGCATCTCCTGATAGGCAGGTACCCTGCGCTCTTGTGGGGGCCTCGCTTGGTGAGGGAGACAGCGTCAGGGGCTTGGCCTCCCTCAGCCCCAGGGCAGCAGGTACTACTGCTACAGGTGCTACAGCAGCAGGTGCTACAGTCTGGGAGTGCCCAGGGCCCAAGATGGCGGTGGGCTGGGGACAGGGCCTGGCATGCAGCGCAGCCCAGGGACACCCTGGGGGCAGGAGTCTGGAGATCTGGCTTTGACCCAACTCTGTCACCAGCCCATAACAAGACACCTCTGCACTCTGGGCCTGACGGACAGATCTGCTGGAATTTCAAAGCTAAGTATCTCTTGGGCTTCCCTGGTGGCTCAGTGGCAAAGAATCCGCCTGCCCTGAGGCCAGTCTTGGGGGCAAGTGGACTCTTCATTACGAGTTGGTGACAGAGTCGGGTCAAAGCCAGGTGTCCACCCAACTGGGGAAGGAGAGAGCGAGACGAATTCAGAGGAGCAAGGAGACATATGCACTGTGCATGCTGTCGCTTCAGTCACGTCCGACTCTTTGTGACCCGATGGACGGTGGCCCACCAGAATCCTCAGGCGATTCTCCAGGCAAGAATTCTGGAGTGGGTTGCTGTGTCCTTCTCTGTTGGATCTTTCCAACCCAGGGATCAAACTCGTGTCTCTGGCATCTCCTGATTGGCAGGTGAGGTTTTTTTTTTTTTTTCCTTTTAACCACTAACGCACTTGGGAAGCCCAAAATATACATTACCACATGTAAAACAGATAGCCAGTGGGAATTTGCTGTATGACTCACAGGGTTCAAGTCGGTGCTCCGTGAGAACCTAGAGGGGTGGGATGGGGTGTGTGTGTGTGTGTGTGTGTGTGTGTGTATGTGTGTGTGTTGTTCAGTCATGTCTGACTCTTTGGGACCCCATGGACTGTAGCCCGCCAGGCTCCTCTGTTCATAGGACTTACCTGGCAAGAATCCTGAAGTGGGTTGCCATCTCCTTCTCAGGGGATCTTCTCGGCCCAGGGATCAAATCTGTGTCTCCTGCAAGTCTCCTGTATTTCAGGTGGATTCTTTACCATCTGAACCACCAGGGAGGTGGGGGGACATATGTATATTTATGGTTGATTCATGTTGTTGTATGACAGAAACCAATGCAATATTGTAAAGCAATTATCCTCCAATTAAAAATAAATAAATTTTTTAAAGAAAATAGCTGTAATTCACAATGTTAACACGTTAATTAAATGATTTAAAGGTTAATAAAGAAGCTATTCGTTGTTCCAAAAAAAAAAAAAAGAATCCATCTGCTAATGCAGGCAACAAGGGTTGGATCCCTGCTCCAGGAAGGTTCCACATGCCGAGGAGCAACTCAGCTCAGGTGCCACAACTACTGAGCCTACGCTCTAGAGCCCAAGAGCCACGAGTACTGAAGCCTGAGTGCCCTACAGCCTGTGCTGCACAAGAGGAGCCACCGCAATGAGAAGGCTGTGCCCTGCAGCCGGAGGGTAGCCCTGCTCTCCACAGCTAGCGAAAAGCCTGCACATCAACCAAGACCTAGCACAACCAAAAAGAAAGAAAGAAAATGAAAGAAAATTTGTTTCAAAAATAAGTATCTGTTCCCAACTTTTAAAGCAAGAAACCCGCAGTGGGCACAGGGAAAGGAGGAGGGTCAAGCTCCAGGGGCACTGCCCAGGACCCAGTGGCACAGACCATGCAGTGGGGGTGGGGGGCTCCATTCACTGAGGCAGGGGAGGAATAAGACCATGCAGGTGGGGAATGTAGGGGAAGAGAGTGGTTCAGTTCAGTTCAGTTCAGTAGCTCAGTCATGTCTGACTCTGCGACCCCATGGACTACAGCAGGCCAGGCCTCCCTGTCCAGAAGAGAGTGGACTGAGACCATTTGAGATGTCAGCGGGAAGCCCAGAGGCCACAACCAGTCACCTGCTGGAGGTCAGGTGTGGGTTCCTTGGCCATAGGCAGGAACAGCAGAAGAGGAGAGTGGCCAGGTGCTTGCTTGGAAGGACAAGGGCTATGCTGAACTCGGGGGCCAAGGGCAAACTCGGAAATAACTAGTGGCTGAGGGTGTGGGAGAAGGAGGAAGCCAGCAAACGGGTCAGAAAAGCACTGGTAGAGAAGCAGGAGACACCCCCACCGCCACTGGTAACTCCAGAGAGCCACAGGCTTGTGGAGAGGGAGATAAGGAGAAGACATTCGTGCTGCTGTGCTCAGTCACTCAGTCGTGTCTGACTCTGCAACCCCACAGACTATAACTTGCCAGGCTCCTCTGTCCCTGGGATTTCCCAGGCAAGAATGCTGGAGCAACAATAAAAGATGAAAGCCCAGAAACGGAGGAGAGGTCAGAGCCCCGCAAAGCTGTGCAGGTACAGCATGAAGGGCTGTTCAGCTTTTACAGGTTTTTAGTGCTGGAAGGGACCTGAGAGGAAGCTTTGGTCCATCTCCTCACTTCATGGGCTTCCCAGGTGACGCTAGTGGTAAAGAACCCTCCTGCCAATGCAGGAGACATAAGAGACGTCATAAGAGACATAAGAGACATCGAACCCAGGGTTCAATCCCTGGGTCAGGAAGATCCCCTGAGGGAGGCCATGGCAACCCACTCCAGTATTCTTGCCCAGAGAATCCCATGGACAGAGGAGCCTGACTGGCTACAGTCAATAGGGTCGCACAGAGTTTGACACGACTGAAGCAACTTGGCACGCGCACACGCACCTCACTTCACAGATCGGGAAACCAGGGCCTGAGGAGGCAGGTGTCCCCAGCCTGGTCACAGGAGCCCCGCTATCCCCATGCTCCAGGCCCCAGTGAGCCTCTCCCTCACCCCATGTTCTGTGCAGTGGGCCCCAAAGGCTTTCCTTCAGGAGAACAAAAATCAGATTAAACAGGACACTATGTTTGGCTCAGCCTGGGAGGCTCTGCTGCCTCGGGTCTGTAATTAAAAATGAAATAACATGTGACACAAGGCAGGAGCTGGTCCCCAGGGCAGCCATGGGACCAGTCTCTCATTTCTCACATGGAGCTTTGCTCCACCCAGGGCTTCCCAAAGGATGGAGGCCGTGCAGGTGGTTGGAGGTTCATCTCAAATCAAGGCACCGGGTGGGAGCACCCCCAGTGCCTATGAGTCAGCGTTGACAAAGGTTGGCCTGGGAGCTGGGTTTTGTGGCTGGAATGCAAACCAAGGGAACCTGCAAGGGGGAGTGGACTCAGCACAAGCCTGTGCTGTGTGACCTTGGGCAGCCCAGGACCCCTCTGGACAATGAGCAATTAGACCTGTATAATCTTCACATCCCTCCAGAGACTGCTCCTCAACCGTGGCTGTCTCCTTCAGATCGGAATCATCCCACATGTGCCTCTATTTTATTTCCACTCCGTTGTACTGTTTCCCCTAAGAAGATCCTGAGATGTGTTAGTTCAGTGTCAGCAGCAGTTGAGTAAAACAAAAGCACCACCGGGATATGTATGTGTGTGTGAGTGTGTGTGCATGGGTGTGCAATCCCCTTCCTGACCACAGCCTGACCAAGGGCAGGACCTCAGACTCTGTAATTTCACTATCGCCATAGAGCAGCTCCGGGGAAGGCAATGGCACCCCACCCCCATGGATGGAGGAGCCTGGTGGGCTCCAGTCCATGGGGTCGCTAAGGGTCAGACACGACTGAGCGACTTCACTTTCACTTTTCACTTTCATGCATTGGAGAAGGAAATGGCAACCCACTCCAGTGTTCTTGCCTGGAGAATCCCAGGGACGGGGGAAGCCTGGTGAGCTTCTGTCTATGGGGTCGCACAGAGTCGGACACGATTGAAATGACGCACAGAGTGGGACACGATTGAAATGACTTAGCATAGAGCAGCTCGTGGTTCCAGGAAAACGTGTTCTTTTTTTTTTTTCCCGTGTTTTAGTGGGAAAACTGGTTGCTCCTGCCAGGTGGCCCTGAGGTCCCCAGAATGTGTTCAATAAGAGGTCCCTTGGGCTCCACATGAGAGCAGTTAGAGGTAGATTCCAGACTTGGACAGGATGGGGAAAGAAAAGAAACCAAACTGGCCCCTTTGGAAGTGGCTCACACGCCATCTCTGGGTTGGGCTGGTGTTCCAGGTCCTGTGGTCAGTGGCTCAGTGGCTCGGTGATGCTCAGACCACCTTTGCCCCAGGCTTGGGCTCGGCCTGAGGTGGACTATGTGCTGATGGGGGTGGACACACCTGGCAAGAGCCTGCTTCCCCGTGGCCTGGCTCTGCAGCTGTCATGCCACCAGGGGGTGGTCAGTGCAGCAGGCACCCCTTCCCACAGCTCTGGGGAGTGGCCTTCACCCCCTCTAATGAAGACACCACAGCCCCTGCTGGTGATGACCAGAAGTGCCTCCATGACTGCACTGACCTTTGTCTGAAGCAGGTCTGACTGATGCTTTAGCAGCTGGAGGTGGCTGCTCCAGCCACTTTCTCCTCTTCTTGAGCACTCTCCCACTTCCCAGAGTTCTGCGTTCAGGCACATAGCCCCCATCACCCTGGTCCCCTCTCCCTGGATTACGTGGAGCCTCCCATCATTTGCCAGCCTCAGGGCTTCTGCTTAATCCTTGTCCTACAAGCTGCCACTGCGCTACCAGAACACTCTCTCCCACCTCCCAGGCTCTCTCTGGTCCTTCTCCCCTCGGCCCTTGAATCTCCACGACCCCCACACTCTGCTTGTGGTTGGCTGAATTGTGCACCCAAATTCACACCTTGGAGCCCTCACTCCCAGTGCCCCAGAATGTGACTATGTTTGGAGACAGGCCCTTTGAACAGGGAATTATGCTGAAATGAAGCCATTAGCATGGCCCCAATCCAACCTGATGCGTGTCCTTATAAAAAGGGAAAGTATTGGGTTGGCCAAAGAGTTCCTTTGGTTTTAAAGTAAATATAAAAGACACATTTTTCATTTTTCACCAAGAACTTTATTGAACAACTATTCACCATTATGTTCCACCTACCTTCTGCCATTTTTCAGGCAACTTCATAATTCCATCTTATTAAAACATTTTATCTTTCTGAACAAACAACTGTTCAAAGTGCCTTTTAAAGTATTCCAGGGAATTGACAATTTTTTCTATTAAGAGAATTTTGTAAAGATCAAAATAAATGGAAATATGAAGGTGCAGTGTATGTTGAGTACAGCAGATGAATCAGAACTTTCCAGATAACCTGTAACAGATTTTGCCTGGTCATCAAAGAACGTGAGGTCTTGTGTTATCCTGATGGGAGATCATGCTTTTTATGTTGACTAATTTCTTTCTGTTGAGTGCTGCTTTCAGTAAGCCTAATTGGGAGCAGTACTTGTTGGAAGAAATCATTTGATTTTCTAGAAGGAGCTCATAATAGAGGGCTCCCTTGGTGATCCCACCATATACACAACATCATCTCTGGATGAAGACTGGTCTTTGGTATGGTTGGTGGTGATTCATTTTGCTTGCCCCATGATCTCTTACATTCCACATTGTTATACAGTATCCACTTTTTCATCACCCATCACAATTTGTTTTAAAAATGGAATATTTTCACTGCATTTAAGTAGAGATTCACACACAGAAATACGGTCAAGAAGGTTTATTTCGCTTATGTGGAACTCAGACATCAAAGTGATTAATATAACCAAGCTGATGCAACTGATTTTCAATGCTTGATTTGGATATTTTGAGTACATCAGCTATCTCCTGCATCATATAACATTGTTTTTCTCAATAACTCAATTGCATCGCTATCAACTTTAACTGGTCTACCAGTGGTGCATCCTCCAGCAAGAACTCTCTAGTACGAAATTTCACAAACCCCTTTTGACATTCAATCAGTCACAGGACCTTCTCCATATGCTGCACAAATCTTTTTTTGCATTTCAGTTGTATTTTTACCTTTCTTGAAATAATAAAGCATAATATGCTGAAAATGTTGCTTTTTTCTTCCATCTTCACTATTAAAATGGCTACACAAAAACTCCGGAGAAGGCAATGGCAATCCACTGCAGTACTCTTGCCTGGAAAATCCCATGGGTGGAGCACCCTGGTAGGCTGCAGTCCATGGGGTCTCAAAGAGTCGGACATGATTGAGCGACTTCACTTTGACTTTTCACTTTCATGCATTGGAGAAGGAAATGGCAACCCACTCCAGTGTTCTTGCCTGGAGAATCCCAGGGATGGGGGAGCCTGTTGGGCTGCCGTCTATGGCGTCACACAGAGTCAGACACGACTGAAGCAACTTGCTGCTGCTGCTAAGTCGCTTCAGTCATGTCTGACTCTGTGTGACCCCATGGATGGCAGCCCACCAGGCTCCTCCATCCATAGGATTAGCAGCAGTCAATTTTTTTGACTCACCAATTTTTTTTTTTTTTTAATGCATGCTGGTAGGACAACTGTCACAATACAATATTACAGAATTGTTTCAAAAGAAGTTAAAGACAACCAAGTGCTACTAGGGGCTTCCCGGGTGGTGCTAGTGGTAAAGAACCGTTTGCCAATACAGCTTGCCAATAGACATAAGAGACGCAGGTTCGATCCCTGGGTCAGGAAGATCCCCTGGAGGAGGGCATGGCAACCCACCCAGTGTTCTTGCCTGAAGAATCCCATGGACAGAGGAGCCTGGTGGGCTAAAGTCCATGGGGTCGCAAAGAGTCGGACATGACTGAAGCGACTTAGCACGCACACCAGCGCTATGACAGCCATCTCACAAGAAAAGAATGAACAAACATTTCAGCCAGCCCCATAGGACGCAGATGCAGAGAAGGCCCCGTGAGGACACAGCAAGAAGGCAAATGTCTACCTGCCTAGGAAGAAACAGACTTTGCTGACACCGAAAATTGGAGCTTCCAGCCTCCAAAATTATGAGACAATAAACACCTGTTGCTTAAGCCATCCAGTCTGCAGTGGTTAGTTAGAGTGGCCCTGCTGCTGCTGCTAAGTCACTTCAGTTGTGTCCAACTCAGTGCAACCCCATAGACAGCAGCCCACCAGGCTCCCCCGTCCCTGGGATTCTTTCTCCAGGCAAGAATACTGGAGTGGGTTGCCATTTCCTTCTCCAATGTGTGAAAGTGAAAAGTGAAAGCGAAGTCACTCAGTCGTGTCCGACTCTTTGAGACCCCATGGACTGCAGCCTACTAGGCTCCTCCGTCCATGGGATTTTCCAGGCAAGAGTACTGGAGTGGGGTGCCATTGCCTTCTCCAAGAGTGGCCCTATCAAGCTAATATCTTGCCTTTCCCATACAGATGCCCACAAAGCTCCAATTCTGTTTAGCTCTAATATATGGCGCTGGGTTGCAAATCCACATCTGGTTCTAGAAGCTTCTTCTGAGGTTGCTCTTCAGAGGTCTCCACTTCACCCTTGCCTCACCCCAAGTGGAACTCCTGACAGCAGAGAGGGGTGAACACAGGCTCTGGCCTCTACTGCAGACCTGGGGCAAATGGGTGAGCCTCGATTTCCTCCTTGTAAAAGTGGGGATCAGAATGCCCACTCAACAGAGGTGCATGCAATGATCTGGGAAGAATTGTGTAAAGGCCTAGCCCTGGGTTTGACCCTTACTTGGGACTCAACAAATGACAGCTGTTGTTTTTATTATTTCTCTTAAACCTGACCATTTTTCCCAGGTCAGTTCCTAGAGCCACCAAGCCGGGAGTCTTGGAGGGGCCTCCACACCTGCTCCCTCCACGTGCCTCCCGGACTCCTGGAGCTGACCTGTGTTTGCTTCACTAGTTCAACAGTCCTTATCCAGCACCTACTAAACGACAGCCGTTATGCTGTCTCTCCTCATTGAACAGGCAGCCTGGAGGAAGCCTGTGGGCGGGAAGGAGCTTCAGCTTATCTGCACCTTCATTAAACAAATTGATTTTTAAACAATTAGCTACTGGAGAAGGGGATGTGTTGAGGGAAGTGAGAGAGGGATCCTTAAGCCGGTGGATCACCCTCTTCAGCTGGCCTCTTGTCTTTTCCCCAGATAGCGGCAAGACTTAAGTTACAGTTCCTGGAGGCTTCCAAAATTTCCTTTCTTTAGCAAAAATAGACCCGATCCCTTCCTGCTTAAAATCTCCCCAGCTGCTCCTGCTTTCAGTGGGCCTGCGACTACCACAGAGCAGCACGTAGATGGTCTCCCACCTATTGTCCAGCCCCACACCCTTCACGCTTGCCAAGTGAGCGTCGCTGGGCCTCCGTCCACCTCCAGACCAGGACACAGGCAGTGCTTGTCACCCCGGTGTCTCTCCTTAGTCCACCTTTGCTCTTAGCCACCTCTTTCTGTCTGGAGAATTCCTGTTATCCTTCAAGAACCATCGTCAACATCCCTTCCTTCATCAGATTTCCAAACGCCTCTCTGCTCCCAGGGTGCTTCACTGCCCCCATCAGAGCATTTATCACCTTGTAATCTGGAGTTTGCCATGACTTATTTGTGTCTATTTCCCTGCTGGATCAGGAACCCCATCAGGGGGTGAAGAAACCAGGTCTGATAACATTTGCTGCTCCAGGGCTGGGCACACAGTGGTGCCCCTGATGAGCAGACTGAATGAATGAATGGCAGAAAGAAACAGGCGGTTCAGACTACGATAGGTTCCTCTTGCGCCTCCTCCCACTGAATCCTCACACAGCTGAGGAAGCACAGGGTAACAGGAGAGCCAGCCACCCTCTCTGCCCTGAGTGGCTTGGGGTACTGACACCAGCCCCAGAGTGTCCTGTACCTGAACAATTTGCGTTTTCTGGGTCCATAGTAAGCTCTACATGAACATACACTGACTGGTCATCACGCAGGTATTCTCTGGTCTTCATCTTTTTTTCTGGTCTATCTCCATGGATACCTGGGGATGTCGGCTGTGACCACAGTCAGCTCAATTCAACAACTGTTTCTCAAGTCCTGGATGGTGGCTCCCACTCTACTGAGGCTTGGAATCGCTGAATCTGAGGTTTTAAGTTGGAGATGAGGATCTGCCACATTTACAGAAGTGGAAAAGACAGGGAGAAGCCATTTCCAGCGGGGGAGATGGGGTGAGCAGAAACAGTGAGGGGCATATGGGTAAGGAGAGGTCTGGGGCCTAGATTTTTGAGAGTCAAGGGTAATAAGATTGGAAATAGAAATGCTAGTTTCCTCTACATGTCCCTTAATTTTAAAAAAGGCAGGTGATAGGCTGCTTTGAGAACCAGGTCTGGAGCAAGTGGTGCCCAGGGAACAGGGGCCATGCACACACCTGGGCTTGAGCTCCATCAGGCCCTGGCTCTGGGTCTGTCCTGCATAATTTCCCTGAGTTTCAGACTCCCTGAGTTTCAGATTCCTGCACGATTGTAGTAAAAATAACAGCAACCTCCAGTCATTAGCGCTCACCTCCTGCCAGACACCAAGCCCAGCCCTTTATCTCATCTAATCCTCATCTCACCCCTCCAACATGCTCCATGTTATCATCCTCATGCAGCAGATAGGAGCCTGGAAGGTAACTTGCCCAAGGCTACAGGACCACTGAATAATCTGACTCTCAAAGCCACTTTTTCCTCCCCAGTTTTATTGAGATATAATTGACATAGAGCACTGCGTAAGTTTAATGTGAACAATATAATGATTTGAGTTACATACATCATGAAATGGGCTTCCCAGGTGGCACAGTGGTAAAGAATCCACCTGCCGATGCAGGAGATGCAAGAAATGCTGGTTCAATCCCTAGGCCAAGAAGATCCCCTGAAGCAGGAAACAGCAACCTGCTTCAGTATTATCACCTGAAAAAAACTCCATGGACAGAGGAGCCTGGCAGTCTACAGCCCATGGGGTCCCAAAGAGTGAGAGAGCAACTGAGCACGCACACATCATGAAATAGGCTTAATGAACACCCATCATCTCATAAGATATTAAAGAAATAGGGAAACATTTTCCCCTTGTGATGATAACTCTTAGGACTCTCTTAACTTTCATTTATAATGGTACAGCAGTGTTAATTACCTTCATCATGTGGTATGCTACATCCCCTGTTCAGTGGCTAAGTCATTTCCGACTCTTTGTGACCCCATGAACTGCAGCATGCTAAGCTTCCCTGTTCTTCACCATCTCCCAGAGTTTGCTCAAACTCATGTCCATTGAGTCAATGATGCTATCCAACCGTCTCATCCTCTGTCATCTCCTTCTTCTCTTGCCCTCAATTTTCTCCAGCATTATGGTATTTTCCAAGTTGGCTTTTTACATCAGGCGGCCAAGTACTTATTTATTCAAGGCTTCTTCTTGAGCAAGACTGGTGTGTATGGTGTGTATTGACTGAGATGATCTCTGAGAAGCCTGCATCCTGGGGCCCTTGAGAAAGTGCCTGGGATGCCCAGGGGAGGAACCCAGGTGTGAGCATCCAGGTTTCTCACTTTTCCCACCAAGGAAGATGATGCTGAGGGGAAGAGGGCTAAGTCTGCCCAGCAGAAGATGCAGGTGCGTCCCTATGCACCAATATTAAGCTGCTTTGTTACATGAATACATGAAATCATATACTGCAGCCAGCACGCAACGCACCAAGCTGAATCCGTGCCTCTGACCGGTTTTTTTCCCCAGGGCACAGGCGCTCCAGCTTTTACAGCAGGAAATCACACAGCCTGGGTGCTCAGCGCCTGGCGCCTGGCGCCCTCTAGTGGCGCTGGGGAGACTTTCCTCGGCAGCTGAGCGGTCGGGTCGGGTCTGGGCAGCCAGGACAAGCTTCCTCCTGGGGCTACCTAGTAAAGGGTATCTTTAGGAGCCACCTACCTACTGTCGCTGAGAACCCGTCTGTGAAATGAGTGGGGGGAAAGTGGAAAGAGGACTTAGAATCCAATAGCTGCAATTCTGGCCTCGGCTTCCCCTGTTGCCTTAGCTCTTCCTGTGTGAGAGGGGGTGCCCATACCCTCCCCACCGCCTCTCAAGATCCTGTGAGAATCCTATTGGACATGATGGGTGACAGCACCTTGCCAGCTCAATAGCACCACTAACAAGCAAAGTAGTGTGTTCATAAGAGAAGTTCGAACAGAGTGGGGTCCAGGATGCTAAGAACCCGTGAAGGGCTGGGAGCGGGGGAAGGAGATGGGGCAGAAGAGCCCGGAAGACGGGAGGCACGTGCAGGAGAGGAGGTGGTGTGAACAGGGGGATGGGGCGGGGCCTTCCTGGGGACAGGCCCCCGTGTGTTGGGCAAGGGGAGCTTTCTGGGGGAGAGGTGGGTAATGGCTTTGGAAAAGGAAGCCATAAATAACTAATTGCTCATTTCCTTTCTCTTAATTCAAAATGACAGATTAGTTTCCATACTAAAATGAAAAATTAAAATGTTTACTTCTCTGAGTGGGTCTCCCAATGGCTTGGTACCCTCAAAACAAGATCCCCATCCCCAGTGAAGGCTGTAATGAGGACAGTCCTGACCCCGCTGTGTTCTGGGTTCCTTTCCCAGGCACCTGCCAGGGACCCCTGCATTTTATCCCCTGCCTGCATCCCTACCCAGCCTAGTTTTCTGGTCGTTCCTTGTGTTCCGGCAGGAAGACCCCCTCATCTAGGTCATGTAAGTGAGGGCAGCCGTGCCCGACTGAGGCAGGACAGTTCAGTGTTTCAGAAAAAGGATCTTGGTTTCTAGCATCCAGGCTTTTCCCTTCATTGGTTTTGCTCATACTAGCTCTAAACCTCAGTGTTCCCATAAGTAAGATGGGGAAATAGTAACTACATCATAATTATTCATTTAAAGATTAAATGAGATCACATGTATTGCACATATAATAGAGTGCCTGGCACTTAGGAAGAAAATATATGTTAGTTTATTAAGGAAGTTTCTGTTTTAGGTTATAAATAACCTAAATTTCTTGTTGCTTGACAAGAAATGTTGGCTAGGCTTCCCTTCTCAGGGAAGGGGAAACCTTGCCTTGTGGGGTTGCAGAAAGGGGCAAGGTGGGGGGAGAGGAGGACGTTGCAGGTGAGAGGTGGGGGACGGGACACAGACCTCCGTGTCAGGGCAATGCTGTCATCTGCCGAGGTGCCACCGGGCTGCGCTGTGACTCAGGCTTCACTAAGGCTTTACCCGAAGCAGAGACCACCCTGGGAGAAGCGCAGACCATTAGTGTTATTTTTCCATTTTAATGGATAATAATCAATTGAAATCAAAGCAGATGAATGACTTGCATGAGGTCATCTGGCCGCTGAAGATTAGAACCCAGACCTTTGATTCAGGGTGACCAGAAACTGAGAGGTGCAGAGGTTTCTCAGCATCTCCAGGTCACCACTACTGATGTACTTTGATTGATAGGAAAAGTCTCTGATGTCTCATCAAAAGTATTGCTGCTGCAGCCCACCGAGTGCATTTCTGGTTTTATTTTCAAGGAAGAGAGAGCATTTATCCATGTAGAAAGTGTGTTAGTCACTCAGTCATGCCCAACTCTTTGCGACCCCGTGGACTGTAGCCTGCCAGGCTCCTCTGTCCATGGAATTCTCCAGCAAGAATACTGGAGTGGGTTGCCATCTCCTTCTCCAGGCAATCTTCCCGACCCAGGAATCAAACCAATGTCACTTGCGTCTCCTGTATTGCAGGAGGACTCTTTACCATCTAAGCCACCAGGGAAGTCCTATTGAAAACTGTTAGGAAATTGATTTCCATTCCTATCCCTTTTTACTTAAACATTCCAGAGGTGCTTCCCTCTTACATAAAGGATTCCAAAGCCATATGAAGTGGCTGATACCTTTGAGGTTTCCTCATGCTGAAAAAGCTCTCAGGTAGCCCTGGGGGAGGGACAGGGTGTGCTACCTGAGGTGCCCTCAAGACAGAGTGGCGAGGACAGAAATTCACTGTGTCCCTCACATCCCAGTCAATCAAGCATGAGCAGAGCATCTCACAAGTGCTCAGTAAACACTCACTGATTGAATAAGAGGAAGTGGTAACCCAACAAACAGTGGATTACCAGATCTAAAGACACACTGTGAGCTGTATGGGGCTTTTACCTCTGTAAACCAGATGTCTCAGGAGGCCCAAACTGACATTAAAAAAAATAAATAAATAAGGAAAGTTATGACCAACCTAGATCACATATTCAAAAACAGAGACATTACTTTGCCAACAAAGCTTCTCCTAGTCAGGGCTATGGTCTTTCCTATGGTCATGTATGGATGTGAGAGCTGGACTGTGAAGAAGGCTGAGCGCTGAAGAATTGATGCTTTTGAACTGTGGTGTTGGAGAAGACTCTTGAGAGTCCCTTGGACTGCAAGGAGATCCATCAGTCCATTCTGAAGGAGATCAGCCCTGGGATTTCTTTGGAAGGAATGATGCTAAAGCTGAAACTCCAGTACTTTGGCCACCTCATGAGAAGAGTTGACTCATTGGAGAAGACTCTGATGCTGGGAGGGATGGAGGGCAAGAGGAGAAGGGGATAACAGAGGATGAGATGGCTGGATGGCATCACTGACTCGATGGATGTGAGTCTCAG
The DNA here is from genome assembly GCA_935064755.1 of Tragelaphus eurycerus. Classification (NCBI taxonomy): domain Eukaryota; kingdom Metazoa; phylum Chordata; class Mammalia; order Artiodactyla; family Bovidae; genus Tragelaphus; species Tragelaphus eurycerus. Next base: position 23,303,455 of record CAKXYN010000003.1, read on the forward strand.
TGACCTCCGGGAGTTGGTGATGGACAGGGAAGCCTGGCGTGCTGGGATTCATGGGGTTGCAAAGAGTTGGACACAACTGAGCGACTGATCTGATCTGACCTATTATTGAAGTATAGTTGACTTACAGTGTTTTAGGTGCACAGCAAAGTGATTCAGTTATACATACACATGTATATTATTTTCCATTGTAAGTTATTACAAGATATTGACTATAGTTCCCTGTGCTATACAGCCGAAACTGACATTTATGCAGGAGAGATGTCGTTCATTCATACATGACTGCGGGCATTCATTCAGCTGCGTTTATTGGGTGTCAAGCTCTAGGACCAGGAGGGATGGTCTACAGCCCAGCCTGCCCCCAACCGCTGGAAGCACCCAAACTGGTGGGGGAACCAGACAGGAAAACAGATGATTATCACGCGACGGACGTGGTGTCATTAGAGAGGAGTCAGAGGTTTCACAGGAGCCTAGAGCCAGGCTCCAGCCCATCCTGAGGGCTCGTGACGCAGAAGGTGGGCTGAGGTGGAAAAGACTGATGCCTAGAAGACCCATCTGTCTACCTTTGCCAAGGAGAACATGCTCGTGCCCAGAGTGTTCCTGGATGCAGTTCAAGATGAGAGTAGGGCACTCCAGTAGTGCCAGCCCCGACTGACCACCTCGGCGAGATGTGTCATGCTAGAGCACTGCACAGCTGGGGCAGCCTGGCAGCCCCTGAAGGTTTGCAGAATGTATTTGGTGATTAGGTGACACCTTCATAGGATTCCTAAATCAGTACAGTACAGAGAGGATTATAATGAGATATCTTACTCCTGCACCTGCCCCCATTTGCCTCCTTCCCTCTGTCCCCCAGTACCCCTCTTCTTGGTGTCTGTGTAGCCCTTGAGGGTTTCCGCACCCAATTTTGTATCCCCACTTTCATTTTTAAAATTTATTTATCTGTTTGGCTGCACCAGTCTTAGTTGCAGCACGCAAACTCTTAGTTATGGCACATGGGATCTAATTCCCTGAACCGGGATGGAATCCAGCCTCCTGCACTGGGAGCTCAGAGGCTTAGCCACTGGACCACCAGCCAAGTTCCCTCCCCATCTCTTACATAAAGGTAGCACACCATCCACTCTGGGTGGGACCTTGAAAAGAGGTGCATTTTATTTTCAGAACATTTCTGATCTCACATTGACACGATATCCATTCTGCCTACGTTCTGGTTTATTGGTGAAACCAAGCACAAGTTAAAGCTTTAAGAACTTAGTTAGATACACAGAAAGGCCTGTCTACACCACGGGAACGCTGAGGGAAGAGGCCCAGGCAGGCTCTCCTGTGTGCCTCCCCAGAGAATTGCTTAGTAACTGACGGTCACATGGGAACAAGGATAAAGGAGGGTATGTTTGTGTTCCACAAACGGCCTGCCGGTGGGGATTGGTGAAAACATTTCTAAGTCTTTCAACCATGGAGATCCTGCCTTTATCGTAAGCAACAATCTAAAGCAAAATAAAGAAATTAATCAAGAAAGTAACCTCAATCCCACTTCCCCAAAGTAACTATTGCTAACATCTGGGCCAGAGGTTCATGCCCCTATTTCACAGGAGAGCAAAACTGAGGCAATAGATGCGGGAGTGCTTGGGGGTTGGTGTCCTGAGAGAAGCCAGTTACGAAATGGGGTTGCACCTACTCTAGGCCCGGCTGCTCCCATAGTCGGGGAACAGGGAGGGCTTGGTGCGGGGAGAGGGTTGGTTGGCCCCTTCCTCACTCTTTACCTGTCTCCGTGCTGCCTCTTTCTCTGCCTTCTCGTGTTTTCCACTTCTCCTCCCTGTGTCCACATCTGTCCTCGGCCCTTGTGCAATTCAGAACAAGAACTGAGTCTCACTGACTAGGGCACACCCCAGCCTCGCAGGGCACTCGGCACAGAGGGAGTTCAGCACGCTTATTGAAAGGCTGCGCTGACCTCCAACACCAGCTCTTGCTCCTAAAAGGCTTGCAGGGGGCATCTGGGTGTTTTCCTGGTGGCTCAGGCCACACGCTCCAGACCTCCTGACTAGGGTGTCCACTGGAAGCTGCCGGCCCCTGGCTCTGCCTGCCTGCGTCTCCTGCCCCTGGCCGGTCAGCCCTGTAAGAAGGCAGGCAGCTGAGGCGGCAGGCCTGAGGCCCTGCGGAAAGGTGACCAGAACTATTTCCCTAGAGAGGCCCTCTTTACTCATGCCCTGGAGGACTGGGGCCGCAGCCATCCTGGGTGAAACCTAGTCCTGACCGTACGTACCTAGTCGAAGATCAGAAGCAAAGGGCAGGGGCTTCCTGAGCAGGTGAGGACTCACCTGAGCCAGGTGGACTCATACCAAGGCATGGCTGGGGCCTGGCGGTTAGGAGGTCCTCAGTAAATGTATATTGGTGAATTTAGGCCTGGGAAGGGGGTGACCCTGTGGGGGGTGGAGGAGATGAGGGGACAGTATCCAGTCACCTAAGACAGCTTGTCAGCAGGCTTGGTGCAGAAAGGACAGAATTTGGTATCAGACATGGATTTGAGTCTTGGTACCACTTCGTAGCTAATTAAACTAGGGAAACATATTTCCTTTTTTTTAAAGCTTTACGAAGTATAACTTACAAACCATAAAATTCATCACTTTACATGTACAATTTGACAACAATGTACAGGTTTGTGCGACCATCACCATAATCTGATTTTGCGTGCATTCTTAGTGGTTCAGTCGTGTCTGACCCCTTGAGACCCCATGGCCTGTAGCCCTCCAGGCTCCTCTGTCCATGGGATTTCCCAGGCAAGAATATTGGAGTGGGTTGCCATGCTCTCCTCCAGGGGATCTTTCCCACCCAGGGATCGAACCTGTCTCCTGCATTGGCAGGAAGGCCTGTAGCATGTTTATTTCCCATTTATTATTGAATAATATCCATTGTGGGAGGAGGCAATGGCACCCCACTCCAGTACTCTTGCCTAGAAAATCCCATGGACAGAGGACCCTGGTAGGCTGCAGACCATGGGGGTTGCTGAGTCGGACACAACTGAGCGACTTCACTTTCACTTTTCACTTTCATGCATTGGAGAAGGAAATGGCAACCCACTCCAGTATTCTTGCCTGGAGAATCCCAAGGACAGGGGAGCCTGTTGGGCTGCCGTCTATGGGGTTGCACAGAGTCAGACGACTGAAGCGATTTAGCAGCAGCAGCAGCAATATCCATTGTGTGTATTACACGTTTTATCTTTTCATCAGTTTTTCAACATTTGGGTTATTTTCAATTCTTGGCTCTTTTTGAGTAATGCTGCCATAATATCCATGTGCAAGTTTTTGTGTGGATACATTTTCTTCTCTCAGATTGGTGCCTACAAGTGGAATTGCCTGGCCGCTCTGTTTAACTTTTTGAGAAACTACCAAACTGTCTTCTAAAGTTGCTGCACCATTTTACATCCGTACCAGAGATAACACCAGTTCTAACGTCCCCATATCCTTGACAACATTCGTCATTATCCTTTTTAATGAAGCCCCACACTAGTGGGTGTGAAGTGCTAGCTCACTGGGCTTTGATTGAAAATGGCAATCCACTCCACTATGCTTGTCTGGAGATTCTATGGACAGAGTATGGTGGGCTGCAGTGCATGGGGTCACAGAGTTGAGCGTGACTTAGCAATTAACACTTGACTTTCATAACTAATGGTGTTGAGCATCTCTTCATGCACTTATTTGCCATCTGTAAATATTCTTTGGTGAAATATCTATTAACATCTTTAGGAGCCACTTATTTAACCTCTTATTCTTAAAAAAGTCTAGCACCTAAAGCCATGAAACCTTATGGAGAGGGTTTGCAAAGGGGCTGCTGTGTAACGAGGTGCTTAAAGATGACAGCTTTCAGTATTGTCCTACTTGTTGTCACTTTGGCCCCATGGGCTCACAGGTTTGGAGCTGGAGCCCAGCTGCCCTCCCTCACTGGAGAGCGAAGGACGACCTCCACCAGGACCAGGGGCCACATGTTCTAGATGTTTCTACTGAGCCATTCCACACAGTCTCATTTCATATTTACCAGAACCTTTTGATGAAGGATACCTCTGTATTTACAGGGATGAGATCCTATGGTCAGAGATACTCAATGACTTCTCCATGATTACCTAGTTAAAACTGGTGGAAATTAAGATGTGAACTCAGAGCTGCTGCTGAAGCCAAAACCACGGGCAGGTGCTGCAGGGGGAAGAGCAGCAGGCACACAGCCTGCACGGGGAAACTGCAGGACTGACCAGCAACTCAACCGGAGTAAGTTGCTTATCCCCTCTAGGCCTCAGGATCTTCTATAAAGTGAGGAAAAGAATAGTTCCTCCCTCAGAGAGCACTTGTCTGGAACTGATGCAGTGCTTGGTCCACTGCAAGGCAGGCAGCTTCCTCCTGTCTGGGATGCCGCACATTCCCTGCCCCCACAAAGTGGGAATGAGCACTGGCCCACCTGACCCTCGGGGCTGGGTGGAGCAGAGGGTCATTACAGCTGTCAGGGCCTGGCCCCTTATTTCTTCTCATCCCTACTTCCTGCCTATAGACAGTGCCTTCCTGCTGAAGCCAGGAACACCTGGCAAAGGCCTCGAGTTCTCTATGATGATTTGAGATTAAGCATAAGAAAAGCAAGGTAATAAAAAATAAAACTTTATTAAAGCAGCCATTGAATAACACATTTTCAATGGTACACCTGTGAAGCAAGAGTTAAACGTAACAGTCTAAGATGTGCATTTCTGATTGTGATAATTCTAAGTCACTCGCTTCTTTTCCTTTTACCAATTCGAAAAGTCCTTGTCATGTCTCAGCAACAAACTGACCCTGCTGTGGGCTCAGGACCCCAGTTGCAGGGGTCACCCACTGAAGGTCTCCAGGCCTGCCTACACAGCTGGGGCTCTGAATGGAGTCCCAGCCGCCCTCTCCTCGAACTGTGTGAGGTCTGCAGGCTGCACCTGGTTTTCAGCCACCCTTCAGAGCATCTTCTAACACGAGACAGGAGGGGAAACCAGCGCTTCTGGGTCTAACAGACGGAAGGAGGTTTATCATGAGGACCTGAAGCTGAATGAGCCCGTCAGCTCGCCCTGCATGGTCCCCCCAGCTGAGGGCTCTGGACACAGGGGAGGGCAGACCCAGGCTGCCTTAGTCCTTCTTGCCTCCTGGGACTGGGCTTCTCGTGAGGAGCTTCCCTGAGCTGGTTGGGGTCAGTGTGGTCACTGTGGGGGATTCCAGCTTCACTCTGTCCAGGAGGGTTTTCTTGAGGGCAGCTGGGGAGATCTTCTCTTGGTCAGCCATGGACTGCAGCTCTCTGCAGGCAAAACCCCAAGAGGTTGAAGGAGCTAGAGCTAGATACACAAGGTCTCCCCATCCACTTAACCCCAACCCTTGTTGACTTGATACCACCCGAACTTAGAACCCCAAACCAAACACTCCCCGAAGCTTCTCAGAAGTGCTTTTTAACTAGGTATGGCTTACTACACGGATGCAGAGCTTCAAGTGTTATCTGTTATCAGCTAGGGAGAGAGAGAGTGGGGAAAAAAAAAAAATCACAGAATTGGGGATCAAAGACTTGAAGTCTAATCCTACCTCCATCACTTACTAGCTGTTTGACTTTGGGAAAGCTGTTATCTCTAAACCTCAACTTCCTCATCTGGAAATCAAAGCTAAACCTCAGTTATCAGAACTGTGTAAGAATCCCATGAAGTAAGGCCTGAAAACCCTTAAGCTAACAGTCTAATAAGTGGGTTATTAACAGAGCACAGACTCCCGCACTGCTAATGGGACCACATTAGACACTGACAGCCCACATGGGGCTGGCTCCAAGTGGAGGGCCTGGGCGGAAAAGGAGAGCGACCCACCGTGTTCGGATACAGGAGGCCTCAACCGCGTTGATGAGCAGGGAGCGGAAGCCCCCGCTCTCTAGGAAGTGCAGGGCGTGGATGGTGGCCCCCCCAGGGGAGCACACGTTGTCCTTCAGCTGGCCGGGATGCTGTTCTGAGTCCAGCAGCATCTTGGCAGCTCCCTAGGGCAGGAAGGGCCATTAGAGGAGAAAACTGCTGGTGCCCCTTGGGATGAGCTTCTCCACACCCACTCCTCCCCAATCCCTATCCCAGCTTCCCCACCAAGCCCTGCCCTGGCTCAGAGAGCCCTAAGAATCCCATCTCATCCCCACACCGGGGTCCAGAACACACAAGGAAAAGATACTAACCAGCAAAGCCTGGGCCCCCAGTCGGACGGCCAGGCGCCGCGGCAGGCCCATCTTCACCCCACCGTCAGCCAACGCGTCCAGGGCCATGAACGCCTGTGAAGACACTCACTGAGCCCCAGAGCTACAGGTACTCAGGGGCATGCACTAGGGTCTTTTCCTGATGACTAGCTCCAAGGGTCAACCTCCTCCACCAGACAGCCTTGCCCAAGAGGTGGGCAACATCCCCAGCCCAGGCTTGCCTGCCAGCCCATCTTGCATCCCAAGGTCCCCAGAGGGCTGAGTGAGTATTTGAGGGCCTCACATAGGCAGGCCCGCTGCCGCTGAGCCCTGTGACAGCGTCGATCAGGTCCTCCTCCACCTCCGTGCAGAAGCCCACGCTGCTCATGAGCTGCTCCAGGAGCTGCCCGTCCTCCACCAGGGCGTGGGTGCCCGTGGCATACACTGTCGCGCCCTCCCGCACCAACACAGGTGTGTTGGTCATGCAGCGGATCACCTTGGGTGCCGGCTGGAACGCCATCAGCTTCTGCGGTGAAGGCAGAGGGCCGAGTGAACTGCCAGTCCCACCAGCACCCACCCCTCCTCCCGCCAACCGGGGTGCAGGGGCTGAGATGGACACCTTTTCCACAGAGCTGATGGTGACACCAGCTGCACAGGACACCACGATGTGCCTGGCCTGGACGTCGGCGCCGATCTCGTCCAGGATGAAGGGGATGATGTGTGGCTTCACGGCCAGGAACAGGACGTCACTGTGCCTGACCGTCTCCTTGTTGCTCCGGGTCAGGTTCACACCCATCTTCTGCAGGAGAAGACCACCAGGCTCACACTGTGTGGCAGCCTCACGAGCCCTGGCCCTCTTAAGCAGCGGTGGAACCTCTCCAAGCTCACGTGGCCAAGTGCAGCCTGGAATTCCCTGCCCTGTTCCCCTCAGACTTTGCCCCTACCCCCATTGCCTCGAAGTTTTCCAGTGTTGCTACTGGGCAAGTGAGCGCTGGACATGGACAAGCTTCCCCATGGCAAACAGGAAATCGCTGTCCCCCACCCCCACCAGTTCTCCGGCACCCAAGGCACCCCTCTGCCAGGTAAGACGTCTCCATGGTTGAAAAATGGCACAGGTAAAGGGAAGGGTGAAATGCTGGTGCCCAGTGGTCAGAAGCAGGGCTCTATCCCAACCCTGGACACTTGTTCATCAGGGTGCCTGGTCTCTGTGTGGTCCAGGGGTGTAATGGAGGACAGCCCTCTAAGACTTCACACTAAGAAACAAGGCCCTCCAGTGGTAGCAACACCTGCCATCCCAGGCCCAGACACTGCCTGGTACCTGCCGCCTGCCTCATTAGCCATCCTCTCCCACACTGCTCAGGTTTTGGGTGAAGATTTGGGATATTCTTTGTTTAGAAAGAGGAAAAACTAACTTGCCAGGTTCTTTCCCAACATGCTCATTTACGCCTCAGAATAGCTCAGCAAAGTGACTACTGTGGGCTTCATTTTATAAATGCGGAAACTGAGGCTCAGAGCACCTAAGTACCTTAACTGCTTAAGCTAAGTACCTCAGCTAAGTACCTTAACTGAGCTGATGGATGAAGCAAAGTGAATATTTTATTGGGTACCTACTGTGTGCAAGGTGCTTTCCACGCATCAAAATCTCAACTAATCTTGTGTCTGGATTGGAACTCAAGTCGGTCTGCCTGGCTGCTCGCACCGCCCTGAGCTCCCCCAGGAAAGATGCAGGATAGTGATGCTCCTGGTGGGGAGGTCAGCGCCGGCCACGGAACAGCACAAGGGTTCAGCTCATCAGGCCTCCCTTCTCCTGGGTCTCCGCCCCCTTCCCCAAACCCTCATGCCCCACCTACCCTGAGAGCGGACACCGTGGGCAGGTCCATTTCCGGGGAGCTGGCTATTATTTTGTGAGCCGACAGGATGCCTGCAGAAGACAGGGCTTTTCAACTGGGGATCATGGCCCACCCGGTTCCCATGTTTTCCCTGGGAGAGCAGAGTCAAAACCCACGCCACTCCGACCGTTGTGGAGACGGTCGCTGGTACCCCCTACCCCTTAATCCCTTATTAGGGATTTAGGAATCCTTAATTCCCTAGCAGACTCAAGTTCCCCTTTCTTCATTCCCTCACGTTCGTGCGGCGGAAGGCGGTCACAAGCTAAGCTGGGGACCTTCCGCGCCCCCGCCTCCCGCCTTCAGGCGCTTACCTGCGGCCGTGAAGCCCCGCGCCAAGGCGCAGGCCAGCTGGCCGGCGCCGATGAAACCCACGCTCATGGCTATCCGGGCTCACGCGTCTGCCCAGCTGCCGCAGGAGTCCGCTCAGAGGGACCCTGAAAGAAACGTGGAGAACCAAGAGCGTAGCCGGCCCGGCAACGAGGAGCCAGATTTGAAGAAACGCTCGTAGCTTCCGGCCCCTATTCCACAACCCCGCCTCTCTCACGCTCACCTACGACGCCGCAGGGTTCCAAACGGCCCCGCCCTGCCAAGGGGACCAATCCGCGGGCGGGACGGGGTCTTGTGCCCGCCTTCTGACACGGGATTAGTGGGCGGAAGCTCCGGCCCAGCGCGCGAAGCCCGGATCTAAGCGTCGCCGACGCCCCCGCCCTGGGTGTCCCCGGAGCCCCGCCCCCACCTGCGGGCGGAGATTGCCCCTGGCACCCGGGCACGGCCCTAGGCTGAGGCCGGCGGCGAGGTCTGGTTTATATTATTTCTGGCGCTGGTCGTCAGCCCCCTTTCGAAGGCTAGAGAAACTCTCCAGGTTGCTGATTTGAGGGGACGAATGTGACGCTCCCGGTGAGGCTTTAGACTGGAGCGTGGAGGCCCGTGGGCGACAAGCCAAGCTTCTCGGTGCACACGGGGATTATCTAGGTTGGAGCTGGGAGTGCCCCTGCTACCGCCCGCACCGTCTTGTGACGCGCGGGGAGGCGGTGTGGAAGCCCCGGTTATTTACTTGAACTTACATGGTTTACGCGATTGGTCTTTCTTAACTAGGATTGCAAACAGAACCAGTTCCTCTGTTTAGGAAATGATGGGCTCCTTCAGTTCAGTAGCTCAGTCGTGTCCGACTCTTTGCGACCCCATGAATCGCAGCACGCCAGGCCTCCACACATGATGGATACATCACCAACTCCCGGAGTTCACTCAAACTCACGTCCGTCAAGTCGGTGATGCCATCCAGCCATCTCATCCTCTGTCGTCCCCTTCTCCTCTTGCCCCCGCCTCCCAGCATCAGGGTCTTTTCCAATGAGTCAATTCTTCGCATGAGGTGGCCAAAGTACTGGAGTTTCAGCTTTAGCATCATTCCTTCCAAAGAACACCCAGGGCTGATCTCCTTCAGAATGGACTGGTTGGATCTCCTTGCAGTTCAAAGGACTCTCAAGAGTCTTCTCCAACACCACAGTTCAAAAGCATCAATTCTTCAGCACTCAGCCTTCTTCACAGTCCAACTGTCACATCCATAAATGACTACTGGAAAAACCATAGCCTTGACTAGACGGACCTTTGTTGGCAAAGTAATATCTCTGCTTTATAATATGCTGTCTAGTGTGGTCATAACTTTCCTTCCAAGGCTCCTTAGGACCTGACTAAGGTATCCCTGACCATGCTACTTGCTTTCAAAAGCTTCAAAATGTGATGTTTACTTTTTCATCACTAGTAAATTTAAGAGAAATGATGCTTTTGAACTGTGGTGTTGGAGAAGACTCTTGGGAGTCCCTTGGACTGCAAGGAAATCCAGCCAGTCCATCCTAAAGGAAATCAGTCCTGAATATTCATTGAAAGGACTGATGCTGAAGCTGAAATTCTAATACTTTGGCCACCTGATGCCAAGAACTGCCTCACTGGTAACTTTCTCTGATTAGCAAATGATACATGCATATTGAGAAAAAGTTGGAAAATACAAAAAAATAAAAGTAAGTAGTCAAAATCACCCATAGTCCTATTTCCTTTTTTTTTTTTTTTTTTTTTTACAGTTGCTTTACTTCCAAAAAAAGGTAAAGACACAGCTGTCTACTTCACTTAGAGAAAGACATGGTTACACTCCCTCACTAAGGATTGTTTCTTGCAGGCATTTTTGGTACATTTCCTTACACATACAGACCTTTTCCATCATTGGAAATAAATGATACACATATGGTTTTGAAATTTCTATGTTAGATATACAATAAATATTTTCCAAAGTTACTGGAAAGTTATTTAAAATAGGATTTTGGTGACTACTTAGTATTCCATTGTACAGATGCTTAGTCACTCAGATTTTACTTTCCTATGATGACCTTGCTTACTAAAGATCCATTTTGTTTGTGCAGTGGCCCCTGCTGTGGCTCTCATGACCATTTTGTTTGATGCCTGTGAATTTCCTTTGGAAGCAAGTGTTTATAACAACAAGTAACAAGTGAAAGTCACTCAGTTGTGTCCAACTCTTTGCGACTCCATGGACCATACAGTCCATGGAATTCTCCAGGCCAGAATACTGGAGTGGGTAGCTGTTCCCTTCTCCAGGGGATTGTCTCAACCCAGGGATCAAACCCAGGTCTCCCACATTGCGGACAGATTCTTTTACCAGCTGAACTACCAGGGAAGCCCTGGGCGCAAGTGTTGAATAGATGAGATAGGATGGAATGGGATGGGACAGAAAGGGACAGGACCTCCTCACCACCCAGCCACTTAGGACACACCCTCAGGAATGGTCAGAGGCTGATGCTTCTATTCAACCACAGACATACACTCTTCTTATCTGGTACCTGTCTTCTTGGGTGCCTGCCCTATCCTTTTACTCCATCTGAAGGGACAGAGAAGCCCAGAAAGAAAGTGGGGAGTTCACTAAGATTCCAAGACTGCCCACCTCACTTCTCTCCTCTGATCCTCTCATCCACCAGTCAGATGGGTTCAGCTGTTCCTGCCCTTCCTCACTTCTCACCCCCCACAGTCCTGCCCGCCTGTTCCCCTCTAGCTGTCCCAACAAAGTGGGCCGTGCTTCATATCTTCAGTCTCAAGGCCTTCCTGGTCTATCTCTGGATAGTAGGTTCATTTGTCCTAATGTTAGGGGAAACATACTGATTGAAACTGCCCACCCTGGCCAGGCACCATAGCAACCATTTGCATGAGTTGTTTTACGACAGAAAGTCTGGTAAGGAACAGGGAACTAATAAGCCACCACCAACCAGAAGAGTTCAGGAAAGATCAAAAGGAGACGCCACATGTCTGACCACTTCCCAGAATCCTTCTCTCTGACATCCATCTTGGCTGAACAAGGTGTGCACCACCAAGAAGGACTCTGAGTCAGAATGATTGGCTAAAGACAACCTGGAAACTAATCCCATCACCATAAAACCTGAGACTGTGAGCCATGTGGCAGAGCAGTTCTCCTGGGTTCCCTTACCCTACTGCTCTCCACCCAGGTGCTCTTTCCCAATAAAATCTCTTGCTTTGTCAGCACATGTGTCTTCTCGGACAATTCATTTCTGAGTGTTAGACAAGAGCCCAGTTTCAGACCCTGGAAGGGGTGCCCCTTCCTGCAACAAATGGCAACTCTGGCGGGACTCTTCTCTGCGACTGATATCCTGACCACTCAGGGTACTCAGGAGCCAGCTTGCCTGCCAATGGACCAGACCCAGTGGCTGCAAATTGGACCCTTTTGTCCCTGGTCTCCTCCTGATGTGGACAACTGGCCGGAGTGCCCTGACCAGTAAGGAACAAGAGACTTTATTGACTTCTCTCCCCTGCCCTCTCTCTTTCCTCTCCTTAACCCTTCTTATCTTTCCACTTTTTTCTAGTCCACTGGTCCTGGATGCAGGAATCTGGTCCAAGGGCCTCAGCCTGACCTGAGGATTGGCGACTGATCATCTCCACTCAGCAGAGAACTCGAATTCTGGTTCTGTTTGGGCAGATTTCTGATAGGGCTGAGTTCCAGTCCTCCCTACTCTGGAGGCCCAGGGTAAAGTCCCATAACGCCTGGGTATCTGCAGGTGGCAAGAGACGTCTGTAAGGCCACCCCTCTCACCCTCCTCTCCCGCCTCCTCCCTCTTCTTTCAACCTGGCTTCCTTTCCTCCCTTTGAAATGTTTGAATACCTGAGATATGTTCCTTTACTCTCTTGGTACTTGGATCTAAATTTCTGTGTCTTTATAGGAGGTTTTCTGAGAAACTGTATTCTTGTATTTAAGGGAGTGTCTGAAGAGGACTGCCAGGTCTATATGTATGTGTGTTTTAACTCTGTGTTCTGTGTTGTGATTTTTGATGGCCATTTTGCTTTGTCTGGCCAGCATTTGGTTTAGATCTGCTGCCATTTTGTTAGAACTTGATTTTCTTTCTCTGTGCCTTGAGACCAGGGCTCTGGCTCTGTTCTCAGGAACATTTATCTAGACCATCTCTAACCCCTGAGACAGAGGAAAAATGGGAAACAGCCTTTAAAAGTTTTATTTATTCCAACTGTTTTTTATAAACTAGTAAATTTTATATTGTAATATCTAATTCATGACTAAGCTTAGAAAATGAAGCTAGAACTTGTGTTGTGTCTGTCTAAATATGTCTTGGTAAGTCTTTGTCTCTGGATAATATTTTTGAGGTTAATTTGTAAATGAGCTCTATTTAATTGGCTTAAAGAAAAGTAGGTGCTTACAAATCAAATAATTAAATTAAATAATAAATTCTAGGTTCATGTGAACTGGGAAATATTCAGTATTAAATACCTGATATTAATGTTTGTTTGTTGACCTATCTAATTATAAACATGTCTTGGAGTAATTAACATTAAGTAGAATATTCTCATTGTACCTAGGTTTAATATAAGTTAGATATTATCGTATCTATTACAAGTTTGTCAACAAGGAAACTACCTTGAGTGAAGAAACTTCTAAAAAAAATGTAAATGAGATATGAGCTTTTGGATAAACTCTATTAAGAATAATTCTTTAGAAATATCTGTCTAAAATAGTCTCTCCAGATGGATGTAACTTGAATTTCTAAGGGTTGTGCTAAACAAAGTGTTGGAAGTCTGTTGCATAGTTAGGTCATTTCCAAATAAAATAAGATTTTGAAACATTTACTACTAAACACTAATTTCCTTTTACAGAGAAACAAAGAGATTTGGGACTATAAATGAATAATGTTTGGTGCTATCCTAAAATGTTCTAAGAAAGCAGGGGTTTTAGAAACTATCACTGGTATTTATGCTCGCCAATCTATAAAATGCTAATATAAAAGTTAGTTCTTGGTTGCTAAAGAAAAGTAGGAAATGTGTTTTCAGTAAAAAAAAAAAAAAGTATGAAAAAATACTAAAAAGAGTTATGCATGATCAGGATTTTACTAGAATTGGATTACAATTAGTTAGATAAATGGATTTTGTTAGGAATGACACAGCCATAAGTGAAGGAGGAAACAGACAGAGCTGGACCCCATCTTAGGCCAGGCAACGACATTAGGCTACACACATGGTCACCCTCCCAATGGACTCTGAACTTTGTGCCCGGTGTCTACAGAAGCGGCATACCAGTGGGAAACCAGACTCCCTGGATGAAAGAGCCTCAGGACTTGTACTTGGACTCTCCGTTGCCTAAAAGAATATGCTAATTATCTCTGTAACAGAGCAAAGTCATAAATTTCATTATGTTTATCGGGATATGACCACAGTCCTATTGATAAATGTCCACTATTTATCTAGTCTTGTCACACGTGAATCATGGGTTAACTTTGATCATATCTCTATTTTACCTTGTCCAGACTAGTTTCAAGGAATGTGGGGAGGTGGGTTTGAGCAAGTACACTTAGGGTATATAAAGTGAAAAAAAAAGTGAAGTGAAGTCACTCAGTCGTGTCCGGATTCTTTGCGACCCCGTGGACTGTAGCCTACCAGGCTCTTCCATTCATGGGATTTTCCAGGCAAGAATACTGGAGTGGGTTGCCATTTCCTTCTCCATAGGGTATGTAAGGTTTTCACAAAAACTGGTCGTGGTCCTTGGCTAAGAGGATACCCTGCCTTGGGCCCACCGGTGTAATAAACTGCACTCTACTATCTGCATTGTCCTTCTGAGTGAGTTTGTTTCCCGGAACGCATGGCTACAACATAAGAAAACTGGTTAGAGCCAACTAGGTCCAAGATGGCAGAGCTGACTTTTTCACTAGACCTTGAACCTTGGTATTTATGCCCATTGTGACATATCAACAAGCTAAATGATACACCCATCGACATTGACTAAATCTGACCAAGTGTTCTAAACCCTTTTAATTGATCTTTTCTATAAAATTCCCTAAGTCGAACTCTTTTGAAGTTTTTTCAACCTCTAGCTAACTCTAGGGTGCTTCAGAGGACCCCTGAAACATCCCAAAGAGAGATATTCAACTGTGTTTATTTGGTTGGTTAAATTACATGGAAAAGATTATCAAATGAGTAATAAATCCGCTCATGTTATAATGTATGGTAAAATTACTAATACAGATATCCTAGAAATTATGTGGAGTTCTTAACATTCTGATATGTCCTGGTATTATAATGGAAAACCTGATGACTTCACAAAAGTTAGCAAAGGACTGAATGAACCAGCGAATATGTTTATAACTTTTATGGTTTCTATCTGAAAAATTACAGGTTTGAATCTTGTGTTTTCCAGGAGTAGGGAAAACCTTCCTCTCAAACTAATTATGACAATAATTTGGTAAAATTATACGTTATAAACAAAACAATTATATTTTCTCTCTGACTCCTCCAGAGATTTGAAACTCTTAGGTTTCCAGTAAGTTTATCAAATGAGTTAGGAAGGTTATCTCACTAACAGATACAAAAATCTCAAGGAATTTTTGAGACCTTAAAAAGGGAAGAATTCACCTAGATTTGTTAGGCAAAATCTGTGATAAGCCTTTGGTGTGAGTTTCCCAGCCCTGTTTTGTTTTAAAAGTTCAGCCCGAGACTATAAATGTTTCAGCAAAATAAAAAGTCTATGATCAATTATGGTTATATAAATCATCAGACCAAAATTAGTGAGAACAGACCTATTTTGAAAACAAGCTAGCCTTAATATGGTTATATTTTATAAAAATAAGGGTAATTTTAGGGAGAAAAAATTTTTTTCAGTAAATGTTAAATCCCAGTTTGTTAATGGAGATCTGCATGTAGAAGACTCATTTCTTGGATAGTTCTTTGCTGTTATGTGATATTAATGTAAAATTTAATTGAATTCTTAAAGAACACCCTAAGTTTGTTTCTGAAGCTTATCTCAGTAATCTATCTTTTGATGAAGATCAGATGCCTCATGACCTGCAACCAGGACTGGAAAAAGACATAATTTAAGGGACTGCCTCCAACCTGGATGGAAGAACTTTTTTACAAGGTACTCTTAACTAGCTCATGCACAATGAAACTGAAGGGAAATTAACTCGTAGACTAATTCCCACTTCCAAAGGCCCCTATACTGGATTGGTCTATAGAGCAGATAGCTGACCTGATCTCACCTTAAAATGATGCTCAAACAGAGGAGAAACTACACTATACCAGGATGAGAAGACGACAACATCAGAGGTAGACAGCTTGCCCAAGATGCTGGACCTGATTCATATGATCATTTATAATGTTTTCTTGACTTCTTAGACCTTTGCATATAAATCAAATGCTTTTCTATTATAGGCCTGATCCTATGCTAATTTTAGAAATCAATCCAATTGTTGGGTTTGTGGCCAATTACCTGTGTCTAGTTCTGGGTTACTTTGGTAAATTTCTCTACTACAAGACTCTAACTGGTTGGCCCTGAGAAAATTTACTTTAAAAAAAAATATATAGTCATATCCAGGTCACTGTGATATTACTAGATGGCATCCCCTCACCAAGCCAATTAATAAAGCCTGCTCTGATTCTGGCCTTAAATTTGAGCTTTCTTCTATTACTCAAGCTCAAGCAGAGCAACAAGCAGTTTCAGCAAAGGAGGAAAAAAATCTCCCACAATTATGGGATGGATTTATATAGATAACACCAGGCTATGGTTGTTTAGGTTTAAAGTCTCCTCTGTGTTGGAAACAACTAAATCATACTAAGGATAATCAGTCTAGTAACACTAGAAAACTGGGCTATGTGCCTTATCAGATCAGATCAGATCAGTCGCTCAGTCGTGTCCGACTCTTTGCGACCCCATGAACTGCAGCACGCCAGGCCTCCCTATCCATCACCAGCTCTCGGAGGTCACTCAGACTCACACCCATCAAGTCAGTGATGCCATCCAGCCATCTCATCCTCTGTCGTCCCCTTCTCCTCCTGCCCTCAATCCCTCCCAGCATCAGAGTCTTTTCCAATGAGTCAACTCTTCGCATGAGGTGGCCAAAATACTGGAGTTTCAGCTTTAGCATCATTCCTTCCAAAGAAATCCCAGGGCTGATCTCCTTCAGAATGGACTGGTTGGATCTTCTTGCAGTCCAAGGGACTCTCAAGAGTCTTCTCCAACACCACAGTTCAAAAGCATCAATTCTTTGGCGCTCAGCCTTCTTCACAGTCCAGCTCTCACATCCATACATGACCACAGGAAAGACCATAGCCTTGACTAGGCGAACCTTTGTTGGGAAAGTAATGTCTCTGCTTTTGAATATGCTATCTAGATTGGTCATAACTTTCCTTCCAAGGAGTAAGCATCTTTTAATTTCATGGCTGCAGTCACCATCTGCAGTGATTTTGGAGCCCAGAAAAAGAAAGTCTGACACTGTTTCCACTGTTTCTCCATCTATTTCCCATGTAGTGATGGGACCAGATGCCATGATCTTCGTTTTCTGAATGTTGAGCTTTAAGCCAACCTTTTCACTCTCCACTTTCACTTTCATCAAGAGGCTTTTTAGCCCCTCTTCACTTTCTGCCATAAGGGTGGTGTCATCTGCATATCTGAGGTTATTGATATTTCTCCTGGCAATCTTGATTCCAACTTCTGTTTCTTCCAGTCCAGCATTTCTCATGATGTATTATAGACAGTACCAATATATAATTTTCCTGGAAGATAAAGATTCTACAGAGTAGACTAAGTCAGATGACCTGAGATATATTGGGCTATATCTAATGGAAGCTCTTAAGTCTTACTTGTGACTTTACTAATTCTGCTGGCTATGTTATTTGTATTTCACCTGTTTTACACAATTGCTGTTTCTTACACTCCCAAATGTGTGACTGAGGCCTCTGAAAGAATAATATATATTTGCATATGAGATCAATGATAGTAACAGTGTAACTCTAGATATGGGAAGAAGCAAGGAGAGGGAATATTTTCCTGGACCAAGAGGCTAGTAAGACAGGTGGTCCAGAGAATTTTAGATACTGTTTTATGGCCTAGTCCAGTAACAGCACATTGAGTGGCTTATCAACAAAATCTTTGCCAAACCTGAGAATGGAGATTCTCAGTACCATGGGATAAAATGGTCATGAAATGCCCCCCTTAAAATCAGGGTCAAGTTTATAATCAAAAAGGGGTTCTGCCAACTGAAAATTGACACTTGCCATTTACATCTACAAAGATTAAATTGTCACGCGAGTGTATGTTTCTCAGTTCTTTGTCTTGTCACAACGAAGATTTGGAGCAACAGACATTAAAGCCCTCGGCGCGTCACAGCTCTCGGATCTTGGACAAACTGTGTTATAGCTCTTAGGCAAATCAGTGTTACAGCTTTATTTTATTTAGAAGATAGCAGGAGAATCCATCCTCGAAGCGTGAGGGCATGCCAACCCAAAGACTCAAAGAGAAAAGAGTGGAGGAGCACAAGGGGGAGGGAGAGAGAGAGAGAGGGAGAGAGAGAAAGAGCGCACGCACGCGAGAGAGAAAGAGAGCGAAAGAGCGCTTTGGCTCCTCCTTTTATATGTTTTTTCCTCCACCTGGGCCTGCCCTAAGTAAATTGGGCTTAGCCAGGAGTACTGTTTGTTCTACCTGAAGTCTTCACTCTGGTCCTCCGACCTTCCTTTGTTTTATTTTCGCAGGCTTTTCCCTTCCTTGTCTTTTAGCCACTGCCATTTTGGACTCCTTTTCCCTATTCTATCTACCTAACAAAATCATGGCCACTGCAAATGCTGACTTTCAACGCCCTTGAAAGGAGTTTAGGGTGAAAATCAGGAATGAGGCACTCTGCTTTTTGTGAGTTCCAATTTTTGCATCTTCTCATACCTAGAGAAACACTGACGTCATTAATGGTGACATCTGCTTTGGCTATTAAGGAAAATTTTTACAATTAAAAGTCAAAATAGAGTAGCTATGGTTCAGATATCCTGGGAAATAACTAGGTGACACTGTGGGTGTAATTTCAGATCAGACGTATTGCTAAACACTTGAGTTTTCTGAGTCGTGTCAGGCTTAGATGCCACCATTCTCAAAACAATGTCTGCTGGAAGCTAGTAACTGCAACCTTACTTTTTATAAAACCAGACAACTGGCTACCTGGCTACAAGTCTCCCTGAAGTGCCAGGTCCAGACTGGGTTTCAGGTCTATTCTTCTAAAAAGAAATGAGATTTATTTGAATTTTAATAATTCCAGTTATCCCTCCTTCAGCTACTTCTAATTGGGTCTGTTACAACAAAATGGCAGACCAAGGGATTGAGATTTCAATCATACAAGGCTCAGATCTAGGACTTGGAACTCAGGAATACTTCCAATTCAGTGTTTATTCTCCAAGCTGAGGCAGTCCTATGCCCCATTTTGACAGGAAGTTATCACAGTCATAGTTGGCCAGTTCCCTAAATTAAAATTGAGCAGAACTCTGTAGGGCTCTGGAGTACAGATCTGTTCTGTGTTCTCCATTTCTTGTCTGTAGAATGTAGGCTTCATTCAGCCTCCTTGACCTTCCCTGAGTTCCAAAGGGTGGATTCAAACAAGCTAATCAGGGAAGGGAGGGGATACAGAAACAGGAGAAACAATCAAAAGTTGTTACAGCCTTGAGACAGGGTCCTGGTTCCTACTCAAAGAAATATGCATAACAACATCTTTGAGTTCTTCTACAGAACTGGAGCCCCCACCCAGGTGGAGGATGGTAACTTCAGACTGAAGACAAGATTCCTGGAGCACAGCTCTGTTGCTTCACCACCAACCAATCAAAAAAGAAAAAGTCACAAACCCTGCAGCCCTCACCCCAAATGTTGCCTCCTGTTTCTGGGGACCAGTGATGACCATCCTGTTAGGTCTTCTGTTTGGCCCGTATTTGATCTCTGAGAGGAGCCAACAGTTTCAAACTAAAGTGCTGTTATTACAAGGGTGAATGCTGGTTTCAGTCAAGGAAAAAAAATACCTTGACTTAGATCAGGTAGAGAGAGACTTCTGCTCTGCTAGGCAGGCCTATGCCCACACACAGCAGGAAGAAGTTACAGAAGAAAGAGATCTCCACCCCAATTCCCAAGAAGTATCTTGAGTATGAAGTCTCTTAGCGGGGAGTTGTTAGCGGAAGTACACTGATTGAAACCATCCACCCTGGCCAGGCACCATAATAACTATTTGCATGAGTTGTTTTACGACAGGAAGTCTTGGTAAGGAACACGGAACTAATAAGCCACCACCAACCAGAAGAGTTCTGGAAAAGTCAAAAGGAGACACCACATGTCTGACCACCTCCCTGAATCCTTCTCTCTGGCATCCATCTTGGCTGAACAAGGTGTGCACCACCAGGAAGGACTCTGAGTCAGAATGATTGGCTAAAAACAACCCAGAAACAAATCGAATCACCATAAAAACCGAGACTGCGAGCCACGTGGCAGAGCATTTCTCCTGAGTTCCCTTACCCTACTGCTCTCCACCCGGGTGCTGTTTCCCAATAAAATCTCTTGCTTTATCAGCACATGTGTCTCCTGGGACAATTCATTTCTGAGTGTTAGACAAGAGCCCAGTTTCAGGACCTGGAAGGGGTCCCTCTTCCTGCAACACTAAGAATGGAGATGATCCAGAGAATGAATCCTTGAATTGCTCCCAGCAAGTCAAATGGCAGGTGCTCTTGATCCCTAATCCTCCCTGATTTAGGAACTTCCAGGGAGGCACCTTTTGCATACATTTTTGCTTCTTCTTCTACCAATAATCCATGGCTATTGTAGAAAAATTAGAAATGAGATCAAATGGAAAAATGAACATTGCCTTTAATCCCATCACCTAAGGAGAACCAGTGTGGCTCTTTTGGAATGTAACTCTACACCTTTTTTTTTTCCTATGCATTAAGGCACATCTTAACCTTAATTTTTAAAACAGGTATGAACTCATGCTGTATGTAAACAAGTCAGGTTGTGTATGAACAGGAGATGCAAAAACCAAAATAATTCTGTTTTAGGATTGTAGGATTATGTGCGGTTTTCAATTCATTCAAAATTATCTTTTAATGTTGTAACTTCATCTTTTCAGTAGGAAAAAAGTAATTACAAGTCACTTCTAATGGGATTTGGCTTAATGTCTGTATTAGTTTTTTTTTTATTGTTGCCATAACAATTTATCACAAATTTAGTGGCCTAAAGCAAAACAAATTTGTTATCTCATATCCTGTGGGTCAGAGGTCTGAGTCGACCAAGCTGGTTTCTGTGCTCCAGGTCTCACAAGCCAAATCAAGGTGTCAACTGGTCTGGGTTCCTATCTGGAGTCTCTGGGGGGAGAATCGGCATTGAGTCTCGTTTAGGTTGTTGGAAGAATTTGGTTCCATGTAGCTGTAGGACTAAGGTCACTTTTCCTTGCTGATTGTCAGCTGGGAGTCATTTTCACCTTCTGAAAGTTACTCGCGTTCCCTGGCTCCTGGTCCTTTTCATCCTGAAACCCACAGTGGAAGATCGAGTCCTTCTGAAGCTTTGAATCTCTTGACCTTCCCTTCTGCCTCCAGCTGGAGAGTTCTCTGCTTTCGTGTGATTTGATGGGGTATACCTGAATAATCCTAGATAATCTCCCTATTTTAAGATCTGTAGCCTTAATTACATTTGCCATGGCCCTGTGCCATGAAACAGGACATAGTCACAGGTTCTAAGTATTGGGAGGCATGGACATATTTGGAGAGAATATTCTGTCTGCCATACTGTCTCCCTGCGCTGATGAGCACATCCTAACAGGTTGAAATGGAACCAATCTCCTTGATGTTTTTTAGTTCATGTGGAATGATGTGTGCAGGCCCATCCTTGCCACTGATTGCATGTGACTGTCTGAGAGTCCACAGTCCTTTTAGAGTCACAGATCACTGAGTAACTGGGAGAATTCTTTCTATGGTTTTGATATGCTTCTTGTAGAGACAGCGACTATGTGACCTGGTACTCACAACAGGCCAAGTGGCAGTTTTTCATTTTGTTGTCTTATGAAGGTAATATACCCACTTACAAGTCAAGAGACAAATCTTCCTCCAACAATAGGCTTGCCATGTCCTCAAATCCTGGCTGTTTTTTTCCTCTGCTATTCAGATGTACATCAACATAGAAAAGCCATGAACTTTAGTAAGTCAGACTGAAGCAGAGAAAGTAAACATGGTAGAATTGCCAGATGTGCATGTAATCCTGTGTCATCAGCAGAGCATGCTTACTGGGGCATGTTGAATCTCTGCTCCATAGATTTGCATTGCCTCAGCCTTGATTTCTCCAACCAAAAAATGGGAATAATAATGCCTACCTCAAGAAACAGTTGCAAGAACTTAGTGACATAAAGTATCAGATGTTGCCTAGCATGGCTGCCAGGTTCAGAGTGAACGAATGCTCAGTAAATGTTCACTTTCTCTGCTCAGTAAATGTTCACTTGCCCGCCCTATCCCCAGAACCATCCCCTAGGAGTTGGGGGTGCTTGGTCACCCCCTTTCTTCAGATCAGTATGTTGCTCTCATTCCCCATTATTGCTCCCTTTCTCCTATGTAAAGAACAGTAGAAAATAAATACAGGGACTTCCTCGGTGGTCCAGTGGTTAAGAAGCTGCCTTCTAATGCAGGGGATGCAGGTTTGATCCCTGGTTGGGGAACTAAGATCCCACATGCTTTGGGGCAACTAGGCCCTTGTACGGCAACCACTAAGCTGCACACTCTGGAGCCCATGTGCCACAATGAAAGATCCTGCATGCTGCAACTAAGACCTGATGCAGTCAAATAAATAAAAAATTTTTTTTAAAGAAATTAAATACACAGACACAAAGTGAAACATCACTTCTATTTTATTTCAGCAGATTATCTACATGCAATTGTTTTCTTTTTGCTAAGTTTCAGAAAACCATGTAAATACATGTGAGTTCTGGTGAGAAGTTCTCTAAAACAGTGGAGGAAATAACCTAAATATTTTAGCACAGCAATGCTCTGTCTCCAGAGGAGCAGAGGAGTGGGTGAGAGTAGGGTTGTCGGATCCCCAGGGCGATGACATCCCAGAGCCAAATCCCAAATCCTCCTTTTTAAAAGGAAATGGTGGCCCAAAGGGCACAGTTTATGGCCCTATTAGATCCAGAAGCCCTTCATCCTCCCTTCTAGCACTCTCTCAGGGGAATGGGGACCCAAGTATATTTACAAAAGCCCAGAACAGGTCAACATTTTGGTGAGTGGGGATTCTTTTAGATTTTCTCCCTGCCTAGGGGAAACAGAGGGATTTTTTTTTTGTTTTGTTTTAATTCATCATGTGATAGAGTAAGTCAGTCGATTTTCCCAGTTCTCATTATAGGGTGTGTTGTCCCATACTCAGTTGAGAATTTGCTAGAGAACAGAAACTCGGAGCTGACACTCTGTCCATGCTCAGCTGTATCCTTTAACAAGTTGGCTGAAATTTCCTTCTACAGCGCTGCCACCCCGGTTGCATTAGTTACTCATGTAAGTGCTCAGGGCGGGTGATGGACAGGGAGGCAAGAAACGGAAGAACACACAAGAAAGTTACAAGAGGTGCACTTGGTTGATGCAGGGCTAACTTGCTAAGTAGAAAATTAAGACCTATGTTAAGACCTGCTTTGTGCACGTGCTTAGTCAGAGGCCTTCATGCTACACTCCACACCTACGGTTCCAGCTTCCTTGGCACAAGTGCCCCATCTGAAGCACAGCTGCACGTCTGCACCCTCATGTTGGGCAGGCTGACCACCTGGGGCTGGAGTCGGCCTCCCTCCTGGATGCTGACAATCACGGGCAGCGAGGTCGTCTCTGAGGCAATGCACTGTCGAGGCCCCAGAAAAGGCCACTTGAAGGTCAGAGACTCTGGGGGCTGCTGGCAGGTGCCCACACACTCATAGGCCAGGAAGCCAGGGGGCTCCAGGACCCAGTTCTCAGCCCACTTCATCCCCCGCAGGTCAATGTACATTTCCTGGCGGCAGCAGCGGGTGTCCTTAGTCAGTGGTGCCTTAGGATCACAGTTTCCTTGAGCTCTGGGGGGGCATGGCAAAGAGAAGCAGAGTCAGAGGTCAGCTGGGAGAGCAGGCGTCAGGGGGCCAAGGGCAGGGCCTAGTGGGGCATCTGGAGGGAGAATTATGATCCATCTCTCAATACAAAAGATCTGGAGGACTTCCTTGGTGGTTCAGTGGTTAAGAATCCCCTGCCAATGCAGGGAACATGGGTCAATCCCGGGTCTGGGAAAATTCCACATGCCTGGGAGCAACTAAACCCATGTGCCACAACTACAGAATGCTGCGTGCCCAGAGCCTGTGCTCTGTAATGAGAAAAGCCACCACAACAAGAAGCCCGCACACCACAACCAGAGAGTAGCCACCACTCACTGCAATTAGAGAAAGCCCACACAGCAATGAAGACCCAACACAGCCAAAAATTCATTAATTAAAAGTTAAAAACTGAATATTTGTGATAAGTGGTGAATGAATAAACATATCTGAAACATAAGTCATAAATCAGTTACTGTTTCTTAATGGTCTCCTGTTATGCCAGGCACTGAACTAGGGACTTTCAGCATCATCCCTATTACACCTAAGGACACAGAGACCAAAGATGTTAACTGACATGCCAGAGGCTCTGCAGCCAGTAGAAAGCAAAGTTAAATGAACCTAGGCTGTATGATTGCAAAGGCCTGTTATTAACCACTCTACTGCCCAGCAAGGTCCACTCTAAAGCCTGATCTACTCCAAATAGCTAATTTGTCCCATGAGGAAAGAATTCAGGGAAGCTTTTCAACCTAGTGCTGTGCTTAGTCACTCAGTTGTGTCTGACTTTTTGTGACCCCACGGACTGTAGCTTGCCAGATTCCTCTGTTCTTGGGGATTCTCCAGGCAAGAATACTGGAGTGGGTCGCCATACCCTCCTTCAGAGGATTCTCCCAACCCAGGGATCGAACCCAGGTCTCCCGCATTGCAGGTAGATTGTTTATCATCTGAGCCACCAGGGAAGCCCTTAGTAACCACTTATGGCTTTTAATCTTTCAAAGAATTAGAGAAAATAGATGATTACAAAAATGCATATGTATCAATGACAACACATTGAAAATATCTGAAGGTATTTTCAACAAAATGTTTAAATAATAAAAATGTCTGCCATTAGAAACTCTGACGTAGGGTGAGGAATCAGTTGCGTCCTGGGGCTATCGGCCTCTGCTCCCCAGCTGGTCTCGCCCACCGAGGGGCCTGGACCACCCAGTCCACCCGCAGCCTGCCCCCGGGCCTACCCGTAGTCCCTGAGGTCCAGGGTGTGCAGCTCCAGCTGGGGCTCCCCCTGCCGGCCGCCCGACGGCCCCTGGGGGGCGAAGCGGACCAGCCTGTGGGCGCTGGAGGCCAGCGGGCCCAGGTGCTCCCGCTGCACCAACACCTGCAGGAGCAGCGGCGGCCGGGGGCTGCGCAGCTGTTGCCAGAAGTTCACCGCCTCGGTCACGTCCAGGGCCTTCCAGCCGCCTTCGTGGACGGACACCAGCCTGCGACACCGCACGGAGGGAGACACAGGCCCGCGCTCAGGCGTGGGGACTGCGACTGCCCGCGGTGGCCACGGGGGCGGCACCTCTCCCACCCGCTCCCGGGTGTCCCCGCCGGGACCGAGCCGCCCCTCCTCCCGCCCCGGGCCCAGCCCTCCTTCCCTCCCCACTGCCCCACACCGCACCCGCGACCTCCGCACCTGGAGTCGATGAGGGCGGTGCGGTTGGAGCCGTCGTCGCGGACGTGCAGCCACTGGACGGTGACCCGGGCGCGGTCGCTGCGCGGGAAGAGGCGCTCGTGTCTGCGGAGCGCGGCCCTGGGGACCGGCTCCTGGAAGAGGCGCAGCACGGCCTGCACCAGCTCGCTACCGGGCGGCAGCCGCTGCTCCATGTCGAACACCAGCAAGTATGAGGACACCTCGGACGCCAGGAACCTGCCGACCACCTCTGGGGACAGGAGCGGGGTCAGGGGGCCCCTCTGAGCACCAGGCGAGCTCTGAGGGTGCGGGGCCACTGAGGTGGTGGCCAGGCTGAGAGAGACCAGCCCC
This sequence comes from Tragelaphus eurycerus, assembly GCA_935064755.1. Taxonomy (NCBI): domain Eukaryota; kingdom Metazoa; phylum Chordata; class Mammalia; order Artiodactyla; family Bovidae; genus Tragelaphus; species Tragelaphus eurycerus. Next base: position 23,328,933 of record CAKXYN010000003.1, read on the forward strand.
TCTTCTGTCCCCTTGGGCCAAGGCCAATTACCTGAAAATCTGTCTTTTTTTTTTTAACAACCTCAGCACAGCGGGAAGGCTGGCGGGGCTGACCAGGCTGCCTCAGCTGAGATGCTGAAGACCCGACTCCTCACCTGGGGGCACCTGGCCTTGGGTGTAGCTCTGGGCACTGAAGAAGTGAGTCCAGGCCCAGGGAGGTAAGAGGCTGAGTAGGACTCAGGATGCCAGCATCCCTGACAGCTGAGTAGCTCCCTGTTACACTTTAGTGTTGTTCCTACACCTTTCCTTCCACAATATTTCCCTCCACTTTAATATTCACATTGCTGCGAGATGGGGCAGATAGTCACATCAGTGTTCCAGAGGAGCAAACAGAAAAGAAAACTGTGATTGTAAAGCCCTTTGCTCAAGGCCAGGCTACTAGTATCAGAGTGAAAGCGAACCTGAGAAGCCCTGACTCGACCGCAGCTCCCTGAGGCTTCCAGACCAGGGTTCTGGCCACACCCACCCTCTCCCATTGGCTCTGCTTTCTCTTCTCCATCCTCATCTTTTCTGATGCCTTGGCTTTGTCAGCCGGTCCAGCCCAGCCCAGCTCCTCCTGGCCCTGAGGCACGGGGGTCCTCAGTGCAGACAGAGACCAGGGGCCCAGACCCACCGTCCTCACAGGCCATGGTACCCCTTCACCACCCCGTGGACCCGGCACCCCAGACAGCCCCCCAGTCCTCACCACCACGAGGACCAGGCTGCAGCAGGAGGGCAGGCCTCACCTCGGAAGTTCTGGCTTAACCTCTTCCCCGGGAACGCGCCCCATGGCCACGCTGCAGCAGGGCCACATACTGGGTCCTCACATGAGCGGGGATGACCAGCCCCTCCATGGCAGCTTTGTCCACGATGGGGACCTCGCTGAGGTGCAGCTGCTGCAGCAGGCTATCCAGGATCCGCTTCCTCGGTCAGGGCCGCCCTGGAGCCGACCAGGGGCAGCGCCCAGAGGGCCCAGCAGAGCCACAGGGGCCGCATGACGCTGCTGGGGAGAAGGAGGGGCAGAGTGGACATGTCCCCAGAGGCGGCTCCAGGAGGGTCCCAGCAGCGGGGTGTGCTGAGAGCCAGGCTGGGCCAGCTTTATAGCAGCCCTGGGCTGGGCCAGGGGTGGTGGGAGGGGGAGAGGCTGGGAGGAAGGGAGGTCACACCCCTCAGACCTCCTGGGAGCTCAGCATCCAGACAGGTCCCTGAGCCCGAGGAGGGGGCTGTCTAGAAGGGCACAAAGGGCTGTCTGGATGCCACACAGACCTGGGGCCTCTGACCACTGCTCTCTGGCAGCTCAATAATAATTTTAGTGCCTGTTGAATTTCCCTGATCCTACCCTAGTCTTTAGTCTATGAAAAAATGAGCCTACCCTGTGACAATGAGTGTCCCATCAGCCAGCTATTTAAATCTCGTTCCCGAAGGCCAGTCTGGGTCTAGGTTTGCTCACTGACAGGAAGGAAGGAGGGCAAGTGTTCTGCATTGCTGCCTCTTCTACACCAGGCCCTGTTAAGGCACTTTCACAGAAGCCCCACGAGTCACCGCCCTCCGTTCTTCAGTGCCTGCAAGCCCTTCCTCGATCCTTTCGCAGTCCCTCAGGGTACTCTGTCCTCCCCCGTGGCAGAAGGAAGCTAGACGCCATGAGGACAGGACAACTGGCAGCTCAGCTCTGCTGGTTCCAAGAAAAGTAATTTCTCCAAGTGTCTCTGCAACCACAGGACTGCAGAGAGGTTTCCCCCCACCCCACAAGCACAGCATGGTTCTGGGGAGCCCTCTGAGCAGTGACCCTACCTTGGGTACATGGCGTCAGCGCTCAGTTTGAGCCCAAGTCACGCCCAGATTCAGAACACAGGAGAGGAATCTGGAAAGCAGAGGTCAGAGCTGCCCGGAGTCACATCCTGTCCAAAGTCACAGGTGTGAGCACATGGGGAGAGAAGCCCTGGTGCCACCTCAAACACACAGTTGAGACTGGCTGGGCTTAATCGTGGGCCTGCTGCTCGCTGGCTGTTTGACCTGAAAGCTCCCTAACTTCTCAGTGCCTCGGTTTCTCCTCTGAAGGAGGTGATGACAGGTCTACTTCCTAAGGCTAGTGTGAAAGTGTTAGCCACTCAGTCGTCCAACTCTTTACAACCTCATGGACTGTAACCCACCCGGCTCTTCTGTCCATGGACTTCTCTAAGCAAGAATACTGTAGTGGGTTGCCATTCCCTTCTCCACAGGATCTTTCCGACCCAGGGGTTGAACCTGGATCTCTTGCATTGCAGGCAGAATCTCCAGGGAAGCCCAAGGCTAGTATGAAGATTAAATGAATTACACACCTAAGGCATTCAGGGCAGGCATGGCGTGGTGAGCACCCTCGCGGGTTTGCTCTTGTTCTCACTGGTCTGCCGTTAAGGTCTCAGGGTGTGCCTTTCTAAAAATGAAGATGACAAGGAGAGGAGTCATTTCCTGAGTGTCACTCTGTGCCAGGCACCGTTCTGGGCTCTGAACATGTATTCACAACAGCCCGAGGAGGCAGGTGCCAGCATCCACCAGTCTTCCAGATATGAAGCCAGAACACACGCATGAAGGAACCTGCCTGCGCTCACTCAGCAGATGGGGGGCGAGGAGGTCAATGCAGGCCTCTGTCCCCGAGGTCCCTCCTGGCATGAGGCATTTGAGGATGTGCGGGAGGAAGCCCTACTTGAAACATGACAGCCTCACTTCCTCTTGTTCTGTCACGTGGCGGATGAGCCATGATGGTGGAAGAGGATGAAGACTGTGACTGGGGCCAAGGACCCAGTGGGCAGGGAGCACCCCTCAGCTCCTTCCCAGCACAGGCACTCTGGCCTCCTCTGTGGGTAATCGTGTTACTGGTGGGTCTCTTGTTCCATCCCCCTGCTGCTGTGCTACTCACATGTCCCAGGCAGAGGAAGAGAAAAACTTCTGGTGCTTAAGGGAGGAATTTCTGCCGGAAGAGAGCACAAATTTGCCACCATATGCATATGCGTGTACATATATTCAAACATATGTATATATTTCGGAGAAGGCAATGGCACCCCACTCCAGTACTCTTGCCCGGAAAATCCCATGGATGGAGGAGCCTGGTAGGCTGCAGTCCACGGGGTCGCTAAGAGTCAGACATGACTGAGTGACTTCATTTTCACTTTTCACTTTCATGCACTGGAGAAGGAAATGGCAACCCACTCCAGTGTTCTTGCCTGGAGAATCCCAGGGATGGGGGAGCCTGATGGGCTGCCGTCTATGGGGTCACACAGAGTCGGACATGACTGAAGTGACTTAGCAGCAGCAGCATGTATATATTTGCACATGTGCATAAGGTGGGGGGGACTTATAATTTGAAGAAAGGGAGGAATAATAATAATGCTGATAATAATCATATTGGCTAATACTGCTTATGAGCTGCACACTGTTCTGAGTGCTTTGCATGCAATAACTCTGTCCTCACAACTTGCCATTATTGTTCCCATTTTACAGATAAAGAAACTGAGGCATAAAACTGACACCTGACATGTCCAAGGTCATACAGCTAGTAAGTGCCAGAGCTCGGGTTATTTGAAGGGAGGAAACAGAAATTCTGTCAAATACACAGGACAGGATAAGAGGAAATACAGAAATTCTGAGACTGAACTGGGGAGGGGAGAGAAGGCAGATGGGGGAGAGCTGGGAGCCTCTCAGGGGGCAACACAATTATGACCTCTGTTGATTCTCTGCTCCCCTTTCCTCCTCTTGCACCTCTGTTTCCTCAGAATTTGAGTAATCCTCAGGGCAGAATTCACATCCCATCTCGGAGTTCATACATCACATTGTTCCGACACCCCCTGAAATATAAGGTGCCACTTCTGGGTCCGGCCTGAGGGGGCCCTCCTGCTCTCCCTGTGACAAGTGTAGCCTTCTTCAAAAGGAGAACTGTTGCCTTTCTTTACAAGTGATTAGCAGGGAAAGGACTTGCTTGGTGCAAACATTTGGGCCTTAAGTCAGGCCAAAAGGTGAAGAAGTGTCACATTTACAGGAGACTCAGGACATGTGGCCCTCCGTCCCCGGAAGTTGTTTTGGGCCGTCATTCTGTAAATATGCAGTAGTCCACCCTTGCCGCTGGGTGAGAGGAAGCACTGGGGCTTATCACTGGCCAAGGTGGTGCCAAAGATATAACACCCAGGCTGCCCTTGCCGGCCGAGGCCCCCTCGCCAGGCCTCCAGCATCTGGATGTCCAGGAGCTCCATGGGGCTGGAAGCTCAAAATGAGGCCTTGGGGGCCCCCATGTTATTTCAGCAGGACCTGCTGTCTCAGGGCAGAGGTTGGCCAAGCCCTGGGCTGCAGCTCCCTGACCAACACGTGCCCACACGAGGCTCTCTTCTGCCAAGGAGATGCTTCAGAGCTGAAGGCCTCTGGAAGTTGCCCGGGTGGACTGGGGAGTCAGAAGCCGATTCTCTACCTGGGCAACTGACCAGTTTAATTGAAACTTCATTTTCCAGAGAAAAAATAAAGTGAAAGGACCTTCCTTTGCTGGGTTCTCAGCCTTTCCTGAGTGTCTCACTGGTGCTCCTAGACTGGCCTCCCAGCTCACAGCTGAGTCTAGAGCCAAGTCTTTGATGGGAATTGGAACTGACTGGGACCAGTGCTGCCTGCATGGATGGGGTCTGTAGCTCCTAGGGGCCACTGGTGCCTGGACAGGGGTCTACAGTTCAAAAAATCGAGAATCCTTTCCAATCATGGAGACCTCCCACAAGGGGAGAGAGCCTGTGAGCATGTGTCACCCTCAGGGGATTTGTCCAGCAAGGTGCCCCATCCCCAACCTGCCCAGAGTGACTTTGTAGAATCAGAAGACTTAATGCTGAAATGGACTGTCGGGTCCATTCTCCTGCCATGTGGTTTTTAGAGCTAAGAAAATCAAAGCTCAGAGAGGTGACAGCATCTCCAAGCTCACATAGGTAATGATCAATGCCTGCATGAAGTCAGGTCTTCTGGTTTCCAGCCTGATTTCCAAACCTTCAAACTATGTCCAGTGCACAGTCCTGCCGGACCTCCTGAACCCTGCAGGGCGCATCCATCAGCCCCAGGCCAACTGGGGACTCAGTCAACTCAGGGGTGGGGCAGGGGTGGCAGGGGAGGAAGGGGGGCAGACAGACAGAGGGCAAGTCCCCCAGACTCCTGAGGCTTCCTGGACACTGGCTGCTGGTGCTGAATGTGGATTCCAGGCGGACTGAAGAGTTCTGCTGGGGAAATAAAATAATTGGGCAATTAGCTAGTGGTGAATGTGGATTGGGAGACTTTTTCAAGGGACCCATCAGTTGCCTGGAGGAAGAGCAGCTGCCCTTTGTCATGCAGAGCTGGGAACCAGGCCTTCCCTCTGACTGTGGATCTGGGTTGGGGGGAGAGTCTGGTCAGCCGTCTGTAGGGTCAGGTTGGGTTTGAAAAGTGGAAAAATTGCAAAATAGCCTCTTCTGATCTTGTGGGAGGGGAGACTACTTACAAAGCTGTCTAAATCAGACCTCTGTCCCCCAAGGCAAGGTGGAAGGAGTCCATACCGTTTATGAATCAGTATTGTTAAGGGTCTGAAAAGTTTTTGAAGACTTTTTTGTTTTTCCCCCAGAGATACTGTAGTGAATGTTCTAAGTGCAATCGCGTGAATGCTGTACAAGCATGCAATTATTTCACGCTCCCGTCTGTTTTGTTGGCTTGAACAGGCTTTAGGACTGGGGACACTTACATAGTCTCCTCCCACTCAGGTGGCCTTTAGATCAGGGGTCCCCAACCCCCAGGCCGTGGAGTACCTGTTCGAGGCCTGTTGGGAATCAGGCTGTATAGGAGGAGGTGAGCAGCGGGTGAGTGAGTGAAGCTTCATCTGTATTTACAGCTGTTCCCCACTGCTCTCCCATCACCCCCAGATGGGACCATCTAGTTGCAGGAAAACAAGCTCATGGCTCCCACCGATTCTGCATTATGGTGATTTGTATAATCATTTCATGATATATCACAGTGTAGTAATAATGGAAGTGAAATGCACCATAAATGTAATGCAGTTGAATCATCCCCAAAACATTCCCCTCACAGCCACCCTCCCTGCCCCCGAGTCTGTGGAAAAATCATCTTCCACGAAACTGGTGCCAAAAAGGTTGGGGACCGCTGCTCTAGGGTAACCCAGCCTGGCAGCCTGGATCTACCTTCCCCATGGCTCCTGGGTCATGGCTTCCCCAGGGTCCATGGCTCCTGCAGCGGCTTTCTCTGGCCTGGAGAGGTTGGGTGGCAGTCTTGTGAAAATATCTCATCCTACCATTAAAGAGAACTATAATCCAGCCTGTTTCAGACGATTCCTCAGCTTCCTGATTCCCTGTGATGAGAGGGAAGAAAGTGACCAGAAAGTCCTGAGGTCTTTTCTGGGCTTGCCCTTAAATTTTTTTTTTTTTTTTGAGCTCAGAAAGGATATAATAAAGCAGTGGCTCTAGAACTTGAAGACACTATAACCCACACAAGGGGATGTGGTTTACCTGGAAACTAACTATACACGTGTGTGTGTTAGTCACTCAGTCATGTTCGACTCTCTGCGACTCCATGGGGTGTAGCCCGCCAGGCTCCTCCATCCATGTGATTTTCCAGGCAAGAATACTGGAGTGGGCTGCCATTTCCTTCTCCATTGCCTTGAAAACTTGAGAATAAGAGAAGGCAAAGAGAAAGGATTTTTCTCTCCTTCAGGCAACAAACCCTTTTTGTGTCTTTCTTTATAGCTTCTGAACATTTTCATATTCAAGAGCCATGACACAGGACGCAGTGGCCCAAGGTACTATTTCTGAACCGTGACTCTGCCCAGGTGACCCCTAACTTGTCACTCCCGTGGCCACACAGAGCCCACACAGAGGTCCCTCTCCTCTAAGGTTCAAGGTTCCCAGCCCTGCGTCCTGCCCCTCACAGCCACCCTCCACTCAGCGTTCTGGCCTCTCAGAGAACACCCCTGGAGGGTCATCTAGTGACTCATTCTTCATCTATTTTTTTAATCTTTGAAATGTTCCCATCTGCAAGCCTCAGCATACATTTCACTTCCTTTATGAACACCCTTCCTAATGTTCTGACCACCCACCCCCATCTCTCCTTGCCCAGCTCACCACTATATTCTCTGGATGCACTTGGTCCCTTGTGAAAACAGGGGGGTGACAGTCCCTGTGGCATTCTGGAAAGAGACGAGAGTATAGCTCTCCTGACAGAGCACCAGCTCAGGAAGAGATGGACGCCCCCCTTCCCCCCCACCGCCCAGGTCCACCTTGTAATCACACTTGACATGTGCCCGGAAGATAATTTGTACTTGGACTGCACTTGCTAAAAGAGAGAGAGAGAGAGGCAGGGGGTAGAGGACAGGGGAAAGAGAAGAGTGAATGGATGGAAACTAGATAGAAGAAACTTTAGTCCAGATTAAGGCCACTACTGATTTCAGTTTAGTTCACTCGCTCAGTCGTGTCCGACTCTTTGCGACCCCATGGACTGCAGCACACCAGGGTTCCATGTCCATCACCTACTCCCAGAGCTTGCTCAAACTCAGGTCCATCGAGCCAGTGAGGCCATCCAACCATCTCATCCCCTGTTTTCCCCTTCTCTTCCTGCCTTCAATCTTTCCCAGCATCAGGGTCTTTTGCAGTGAGTCAGTTTTTTGCATCAGGTAGGGGAAGGCAATGGCACCCCACCCCAGTACTTATGCCTGGAAAATCCCATGGATGGAGGAGCCTGGTAGGCTCCAGTCCATGGGGTCGCTAAGAGTCGGACACGACTGAGCGACTTCACTTTCACTTTTCACTTTCCTGCATTGGAGAAGGAAATGGCAACCCACTCCAGTGTTCTTGCCTGGAGAATCCCAGGGGCAGGGGAGCCTGGTGAGCTTCCGTCTATGGGGTCGCACAGAGTCGGACACGACTGAAGTGACTTAGCAGCAGCAGCAGCCGAATTATTGGAGCTTCAGCTTCAACATCAGTCTTTCCAAAGGATATTCAGGACCAACTTCCTTCAGGATTGACTGGTTGGATCTCCTTGCAGTCCAAGGGACTCTCAAGAGTCTTCTCCAACACCACAGTTCAAAAGCATCAATTCTTTGGCACTCAGCTTTCTTTTTAGTCCAACTCTCACATCCATACATGACTACTGGAAAACCATAGCTTTGACTAGACAGACTTTTGTTGTCAAAGCAATGTCTCTGCTTTTTAATATGCTGTCTAGGTTGGTCATAGCTTTTCTTCCAAGGAGTAAGCGTCTTTTAATTTCATGCCTGCAGTCACCATCTGCAGTGATTTTGGAGCCCCCCAAAATAAAGTCTGTCCCTGTTTGCATTGTTTCCCCATCTATTTGCCATGATGTGATGGGACCAGATGCCATGATCTTTGTTTTGTGAATGTTGAGTTTTAAACCAGCTTTTTCACTCTCCTCTTTCACTTTCATCAAGAGACTCTTTAGCTCTTCTTCACTGTCTGCCAAAGGGTGGTGTCATCTGCATATCTGAGGTTTTTGATATTTCTCCCAGAAATCTTGATTCCAGCTTGTGCTTCATCCAGCCCAGCGTTTCTTATGATGTACTCTGCATAGAAGTTAAATAAGCAGGGTGACAATATGTAGCCTTGACATATACATTTCCCAATTTGGAACTAGTCTGTTGTTCCATGTCCAGTTCTAACTGTTGCTTCCTGATCTGCATACAGATTTCTCAGGTGGCAGGTAAGGTGGTCTGGTATTCCCATCTCTTTCAGAATTTCCCACAGTTTGTTGTGATCCTCACAGTCAAAGGCTTTGGTGTAGTCAGTGAAGCAGATGTTTTTCTGGAACTCTCTTACTTTTTCTATGGATGTTGGCAATTTGATCTCTGGTTCCTCTGCCTTTTCTAAATCCAGCTTGAATATCAGAAAGTTCTTGGTTCACATACTGTTTGGAGAATTTTGATCATTTCTTTGCTAGTGTGTGAGATGAGTGCAATTGTGCAGTAGTTTGAACATTCTTTGGCATTGTCTTTCTTTGGGACTGGAATGAAAACTGACCTTTTCCAATCTTGTGACCGCTGCTGAGTTTTCCAAATTTGCTGGCATATTGAGTGTAACACTTTCACAGCATCATCTTTTAGGATTTGAAATAGCTCAGCTGGAATTCCATCACCTCCACTAGCTTTGTTTATACTTCCTAAGGCCCACTTGATGTCGGACTCCAGGATGTCTGGCTCTAGGTGAGTGATCACACCATCATGGTTATCTGGAACATGAAGATCTTTTTTGTATAGGATCTTTTTTGTACAGTTCTTCTGTGTATTCTTGCCACCTCTTCTTAATATCTTCTGCTTCTGTTAGGTTCATACATTTCTGTCCTTTATTGTGCTTATTTTGGCATGAAATGCTTCCTTGGTATCACTATTTTTCTTGAAGTGATCTCTGGTCTTTCCCATTCTATTGTTTTCCTCTATTTCTTTGCGTTGATCACCGAGAAAGGCTTTCTTATCTCTCCTTGCTATTCTTTGGAACTCTGCATTCAGATGCTTATATCTTTCCTTTTCTCCTTTGTTTTTTACCTTCTCCTCTTTTCTCAGCTATTTGTAAGGCCCCCTTAGACAACCATTTTGCCTTCTTGCATTTCTTTTTCTTGGGGATGGTCTTGATCACTGCCTCCTGTACAATGAACCTCTGTCCATAGTTCTTCAGGCATCCTATCAGATTTAATCCCTTGAATCTATTTCTCACTTCCACTGTATAATCATAAGGGATTTGATTTAGGTCATACCTGAATGGTCTAGTGGTTTTCCCTACTTTCTTCAATTTAAGTCTGAATTTTGCAATAAACTAATAACCAACATATCCAACCTTTTTTTTTTTGGCTATGCTGGGTCTTAGTTGCAACACTCAAGATCTTTGTTGTGACATACAGTTTCTAGTTCCCTGACCAAGGATTAATCCCGGGCTCCCCGCATTAGGAGCAAGGAGTCTTAACCACTGAACCACAAGAGAAGTCCCCAACACATAAATCTTTAAAGTTGACAAACTTGGCAGATGGACAGATAATGAGAAGCATCTCCTATGTTAACATCTAACCTCTGCTCAGCTTCCCTCAAAACAATGCTGAATCCTGTATGAGCTTTTGGAATGTCTGGACTTGCACAAGCCCAAGTGTGTGGTATCATCAATGTGGGAATGTGTTCTCTTGTTTTCACCTGGCAGCATGTCCTTGGCTGCTTCCCTGCCCTTGGAAACACAGCCAGGAATCATCAGTGTTCGGTCCTGGTTTTCCTGACCTCACATGATTCCCTAGGCCTTTTCTTTTTTTTTTTGAGTACCAAAATTTGCTTTTATAAACTACTTGGCCAGATTAAGAAACTGAACAATATTTATACTTTTGAATTTCAAGGATCTGAATCTTGTCACATACTACCCACCTAAAGCTCTACCTTTTTTTTTTTTTTTTTAAGATAATATGACATGAAAAGTGGGTCAAAACATTTTTAAAAATAGTTTATTTGTATTCATTCATGATAAGACAGTATCAGCATAGGTAATAGGAACACACTTTTAAGTTTAAAATTCCATTTTGAAAAGTTCAGGATTTTGTCTTTTCTTTCTACCTTACTCTTTTAAATATGTCAGTTCAACAAAATAACAGACAAATGAAAAGTTTATTCCCTTACTTTTCTCAAAATAACAGACAAATGAAAAGTTTATTCCTTTATTTTCTTAAGGTCATATTGGGATAATTAAAATTGGTTCTTTAGAATTTTGGTATCATTTATAGTAACTTGGAGATTTAACCACAGAATAATACAGGTAAGAAGGTTATAGCACACACACACAGAAAAGAACAGAGAATTTTATTAATAGAATGAACAAATCTCAGGGCACTTTCAAATTCTGAGCCATAAGAAAGCCCTCCTGGGGATCCTTAAGCTAAAAGACTCCTCCCTTCAGAGTAGAGTGGATTATTAGAAATTGTAGTACAGTGGGCACTGATGATGTGGCCCTTGAAAGCTATGTTGTTGTTGTTCGGTTACTAAGTCGTGCCCAACTCTTTCTGCGACCCCTGTGGACTATAGCCTGCCAGGCTCCTTTGTCCAGGAGATTTCTCAGGCAAGAATACTGGAATAGTTTGCTATTTCCTTCTCCAGGGGATCTTCCAAACCCAGGGATCAAATCTGTGTCTCCTGCCTTGGCAGGTGGATTCTTTACCAGTGCGCCACCTGGGAAGCCCTGGAAGCTTCATTAGGATGGGCATAAACGGAGTTTCCATGTTTTAGTGAAGGGACTGGCGAATGAAACAAAAGCCAGGAAGCCACTTTAAACTCCTGTCCATGGCAGGTCAAATGACGCTGATACAAGCGTTTCCCTTAGAAAGACTATTACCCCATTGTTACCTTTCCAAGGTAACAATTAGCAGACTAATTGCACTGCTACTTCTTTTTTTTTTTTTTTAATTTGATTTTGCTTAACTTCACAATATTGTATTGCTTTTGCCATACATCAAGATGAATCCGCCACAAGTATACATGTGTTCCCCATCCTGAACCCTCCTCCCTCCTCCCTCCCCATACAATCCCTCTGGGTCGTTCCCTCTGAAAGTGCACTGCTACTTCTCTTCTTTCCATCACCTGTTCTAGGAGCAAACCCCCTGAACGCATGGTGGTAACAGACTGGAAAAGCCAGACCATGGGTACAGCAAAAGGGCTCTGGATCTCTAGCTGTTTGTCACGATTTGCAATGTCTAACGAAGAATCTAGTAAAACAGATTCTTAAATCTGTTTTAAAAATTAATCTTAAGCTTAAATTTAAGTTTAAAATAGATTGTTAATGCTGACTTTAGTGTATTTTGAGGATATTACTAAACAACTTTTGTGTTTTAGAACCACAAAAACTACCTTGACTCTCCTGGACATATTTTACTTTTAAAAAGGAAATACAATAGGCAAACAAACACAAAAATAAAAATCTATCTGTTCTATAACAAATAACTAACATTTTAATGTTTTTTTATAAAATGCAATTTCTTTCAGATACTCTAACTTTTAAGTGACATAAAAGTTTCGGCCTCTTTAATATCTTCTTTAATACTTTAATATTTTGCATAATTTATTTTTTTATTTTTATTTTTTTTGCAGGGGAAAATGGACAAAGGAAAGGATCAATGAGGGTGGGAGGGAAATGGGAAGAAAGAAGGGGAGTGATGGTGGGGAGGAGTATATGTAATTTCTTAACCAATGGCTTTCTGTTTTTAATCACAAAGAACACTTAAAAAAAATCATGTTGAATTCATCCTATATTAGGAGGTTTGTTCTCGAAATGAAAAGTTCAGGAAACAAAAGGTCCAGTTTGGGTGTCCTCATCTTTAGGCACATCTTGGTATTTTGTGTTGGTAGGTCTATCTTTACCACAATATATTATTTAGGACAGGATCACATTTGTCACCTCTTCCTCCCTACTACCCAAAGTGGTACCAGACCCATAAAATAGTCAATAAACCTTTACAGAGTGAACAAATAAGTCTTTTTTTTTTTTTAAACTCTCCTGAGTGAACTGAATTTTTTGAGGCTCATAAGTAAATATGTTTTGCTCTTCACTTTGTCTATTACAGCCAGATTATATGAGTGGGGTATTAAAGTCTCCCACTATTATTGTATTGCTGCATATTTCTTCTATCATATTAATTAATGTTTGTTTTAGATATATCAATGCTCCAATGTTGGGTGCATATATATTTATAATTGTTATAACTTCTTTTTGGATTGTTCCTTTAAGTCGTTATGTGTAACCTTCATTGTCTCCTTTTCAAGATCTTTAAAGTCAATTTTATCTGATATAAGTATTGCTACTCCTATTTTCTTATGGTCCATATTTGCATAGAAAGTCTTTTTCCAGGCCTTCATTTTCAGTCAGTATATATCCCGTATTTTAAGGTGGTTCTCTTGTAGACAACATATATAGGGGTCTAGTTTTTGTATCCATTTGACCCATTTTAGTCTTTTGGTTGTCTCTTGTAGACAAGGTATGTAGGGGTCTTGTTTTTGTATCGATTCGGCCAGTCTTTGTCTGTTGATTAGGGCATTCAGCCCATAAACGTTTAAAGCAATTATTGATAAATAAGATTTACTTTATTGTTTTGGGTTCGAATTTATACACCCTTTTAGTGATTCCTGTCTAGAGAATGTCCTTTAGTTTTTGTTGGAGAAATGGTTTAGTGGTGCAAAATTCTCTCAACTTTTGCTTATCTGTGAAGCTTTTGATTTCTCCTTCATATTTGAATGAGATCCTTGCTGGATACAATAATCTAGGCTGTAAGTTATTTTCTTTCATCACTTTAATTACGTCTTGCCATTCCCTCCTGGCTTGGAGAGTTTCTATTGAAAGATCAGCTGTTATCCTTATGGGAATTCCCTTGTGAGTTATTTGATGTTTTTCCCTTGCTGCTTTTAATATTTGTTCTTTATATTTAATCTTTGTTAATTTGATTAATATGTGTCTTGGGGTGTTTCACCTTGGGTTTATCCTGTTAGGGACTCTCTGGATTTCTTGAACTTGAGTGGTAATTTCCTTCTCCATTTTAGGGAAGTTTTCAACTATTATCTCCTCAAGTATTTCCTCATGATCTTTCTTTTTATCTCCTTCTTCTGGAACTCCTATGATTTGAATGTTGTAGCGTTTGATGTTATCCTGGAGGTTTCTGAAATTATCCTCATTTCTTTTGATACGTTTTTCTTTTTTTTTCGTCTGATTCATTTATTTCTAGGATTCTATCTTCTAATTCACTAATAATTTAAAATACAGCCATTGAGGTTAACATTTCAAGGAAAAAAAGTAAATGGAAAAAAAGGAGACTAGTAACTCACTGAGAAGCTTATGATTCAGTTTGTTTTGGATTCTTTAAAAAAAATTAGGCCTGGAATTTTAGTTATCCTAATTACCAGTCTAATTGGATATCTCAATGTGTGGATTCTAGATAAAAGATAAAATATTTTGTGGGCTTCCCAGGTGGCACTAGTGGTAAAGAGTCTGCCTGCTAATGCAGGAGATGCAAGAGACTGGGGTTCAATCACTGGGTCAAGAAGATCCCCTGGAGCAGGAAATGGCAACCTGCTCCGGTACTCTTGCCTGGAAAATTCCATAGACAGAGGAGACTGGCGAGCAATAGTCCATGGGATCACAAGGAATCAGATACACCAAGAGTCTCCTGAGGGACTCAGCACACATGCACATAATAAGTGTAAAACCCATTGACTGGACTGTTTGTTTAGAATCTGTTTTACTGGGTTTAGATAAGGAAAACTTCAATAAAGCCAACTTTATACTGAGGTTCATTGATTGAAAATGCTGTTTTAAAAGCTCTGCTTGTGTGGCAAATTTCTAAACAAATCATAAAAGCATAATATTATAGATATTGTACTGTTCATAGGTACTTGTTGGGGAAGTGAAGTGCTTGTGTTTAAACTATCAAAATTCTGACCTTTCAAAAACATGTCCAAAAAAAATGCACTTCCACTTACCACAACACTCTGCTTGACCCCCCCAAACTGTATATAATGATTTCATATTGTTAGGTTAATCATGTTCCCATTATGGCTTGCAATTGTAACTATCTTTTATTTTTTTGTCTGGCTACTGATTTTGAAAACTGATACTATTGCGATTATGTTAAAAAAATTCTGACCTTTCAAAATAGGTTTTCTAATACCTAATAATAGTTTTTTTTTTAAGAAAATCAGCATTTGCTTTCAAATGCATAAAGTGTCAATTAAAAAGTCCTTACAGATAAATGAGAAGTTATAGATAAATAAAAAGTTATAGATAAATACAGATAAATAAAAAGTTATTCCTTTCAGTCTCAATTATTTTTTCACTTTTAACTATATTCAACACAGAATCATTTTCTAAGTAAATGTCTAGTGAAAAACAATTTCAATGTAAAATAAAACTAAGCAATCCAATATGACTTGCATAGAAACTCTGAGTGCAATTTATCAAAATTCAGAATTAAATTTCTATAATAGTGGGAAAACTTTCAGTCTCTTATTATTCAAAACGTGCAGCTTCCTATGAGACTAGAAAGTTAGCAAAGAGGATCAAACAGACTTAAGCATTGCCTGACCTCCGGGAGTTGGTGATGGACAGGGAGGCCTGGCGTGCTGCAGTTCATGGGGTCGCAAAGAGTCGGACACGACTGAGCGACTGATCTGATCTGACTTCTAAAGCGATGAACTCTTTTATCCTTGCAGTAGTCCTCTTGATTAACAAGGGAATTTCTCAGTCTGTTCTCTGAATTATATAGTCAAAATACCACTGTCCGTATG
This sequence comes from Tragelaphus eurycerus, assembly GCA_935064755.1. Lineage (NCBI taxonomy): Eukaryota > Metazoa > Chordata > Mammalia > Artiodactyla > Bovidae > Tragelaphus > Tragelaphus eurycerus. The sequence goes on from CAKXYN010000003.1 coordinate 23,344,231, forward strand.
CTTCATTAATAGATTTCTTTTGTGGGCCATTTCCAGAGGATGATGTAGCTTCATGAACTGAGCATTCACTTGGCAAAACTCCAGCTCCTGGATCAACTTCATCAGAGTGGCAGTTAATAGCTGTATAAGCCAGAGAAATAATGTAACTTCGTTGTTCCACAGCAGGCCACAGGGGTAGCATCTGATAATTATAAACAGACAGCTGATATACAGTGATATTCTGGACCAGTGAAGTTGGATATGGAGGATAAGCCTGAACATACTGAGTTATAGGATTCATCGTGGTTAGAGGCTGCCTACCTGTAAGTTTCAGTGTTTGAATTACTCCAGACACTCTGAAACTGTGGTAGAGGAGGAAGATTGAAATTCAAAGGATGAGGCTATACATGATAAGCACGTAAATTTTGTTTCCTGAGTGCAGAGCTCAATTTCAGCTTTTTATCAGGGAAATTTATCTGTGATTCTACTATCTTCTGCCCATTCACATCATTGTAAAATGCAACAATCCATAGACTTTGGACACACCAGTTCAATCTGTGATTATCTTCACTTCTTTTACTGAGTAAAGCAAAAGTGTTCATTGCTCAGCCACGTCCAACTCTTTGTGACTCCATGGACTGTAGCCTGTGAGGCTCTTCTGTCCATGGGATTCTCCAGGCAAGAATACTGGAGTGGGTTGCCATTTCCTTCTCCAGGAGATCTTCTCAACCCTAGTAAAGGAACCTCTAATTTCAGTTTCGTCCATCCTAACATCAATTCCACCAGCAAAAAAAAAAAAAAAGTATTTGGCATGACTTTCAGTTCAGTTCAGTTCAGTCACTTAATTGTGTCTGACTCTTTGTGACCCCATGAATCGCAGCACACCAGGCCACCCTGTCCATCACCAACTCCCAGAGTTTACTCAAATTCATGTCCATCGAGTCGGTGATGCCATCCAGCCATCTCATCCTCTGTCGTCCCCTTCTCCTCCTGCCCCCAATTCCTCCCAGCATCAGTCTTTTCCAATGAGTCAACTCTTCTCATGAGGTGGCCAAAGTACTGGAGTTTCAGCTTTAGCATCAGTCCTTCCAATGAACACCCAGGACTGATCTCCTCGGTGGAGACTGGTTGGATCTCCTTGCAGTCCAAGGGACTCTCAAGAGTCTTCTCCAACATCACAGTTCAAAAGCATCAATTCTTCAGCACTCACCTTTCTTCACAGTCCAACTCTCACATCCATGCATGACCACAGGAAAAACCATAGCCTTGACTAGACGGACCTTTGTTGGCAAAGTAATGTCTCTGCTTTTTAATATGCTATCTAGATTGGTAATAACTTTCCTTCCAAGGAGTAAGCGTCTTTTAATTTCATGGCTGCAGTCACCATCTGCAGTGATTTTGGAGCCCAGAAAAATAAAGTCTGACACTGTTTCCCCATCTATTTCCCGTGAAGTAATGGGACCGGATGCCATGATCTTCGTTTTCTGAATGTTGAGCTTTAAGCCAACTTTTTCTCTCTCCACTTTCACTTTCATCAAGAGGCTTTTTAGTTCCTCTTCACTTTCTGCCATAAGGGTGGTGTCATCTGCATATCTGAGGTTATTGATATTTCTCTGGGCAATCTTGATTCCAGCTTGTGTTTCTTTCAGCCCAGCGTTTCTTGTGATGTACTCTGCGTATAAGTCAAATAAGCAGGGTGACAATATACATTACCCTCTGGTAAAACATAGCCTTGGTGGGTCATAGCTGATGAAGACTGGGTGCTGGCCTCTGGAGATGGTTGAGTTTGGATTCTCAGGATTTGCAGCAGTCATGATGGCCACAACCAGTGTTCCTGTACAGGGGTTGGAGGAGGACCAGAAGCTGGCTTCAGGCACCTCACTCACCACTGCTGTTAGGCCTGTTCATGCCCCCTACCCGGCTTGAATGGGCAGAGGAAGCAGAGAAGAGTGGCAAGGCCAAGGGGTGCAGGCGAGCTCCCTTGACTTTTTCTTTAGGATCAACTTGTTCTAGACGGAAAATTCTGGAAGGTCTGTATCAGAGCACATTTTTCTAGGCTGTCAGTACTGAATTCATTCTTGTGGAGCCAGAGTTCTACCCAATCCAGGGGAAAAGTGTTAATGGAGGGCAGTGGTATTGATATTTGTTATCATTAATTGATATGTGGTATCAGAATCATTATTATGGTATTGTTCTCATTACCCTCTTCTTTACCCGGTTCTTTACCTCTCACACCTGATAAAGCAGGGAGGAAGGATTTGCCCCTCTGACAAGTAATTGGAAAGGTGGCCTGAGTAAACAAAATATATAACAACGAGCATAGAGTCATTTGGGAAATCCCTAGGATTAGCACCGTCCTGTTGGGCCAGATCCTTTTCCCACATACTTCAGCATTTTGTCAATAGCTCAGCACTGCATCTATCATGGGAAGGAAACGAGCTTTTGCCATCCACTCTGGCGTGTTTCACCCACTTCCTGCATGTTCATTAGGGGATGTGACACTCCAGCCACCAGGCAGCCCCCACACCTCCTGGAAACACTTTTTGCTTCCTCTTCTATGCAGCTCTAAGCTGTCCTTAGAGCATTTGGCCTGCTGCTTGCTCTTGGAGCTCTGAGGGGTTCCTGGTGGGAGCTGATGAGTTTTCTGAAGAGCCTTTTGTGTATGTGTGCTTGTGCGTGTGTGTGTTCAAAGATATATCTGTGGTGCTACATCAAATAGCAAAGAAAGATGTAGAATGAAAAGTAATAGCCTCCCACTGCATCTTTCCCCTGTCCTCAAATAGCACTTCTGACAGTTTATCTCCCAAACCATAAACATTATGCTTGACTCCTTAACTTTGCTGTATCTTTTGACTCTTTGCTACAAAATGCAAGGATTTAGCTCCTTTCCTCCTCACTCTGGATTCCATCCTCCTCTCAGATTTTTAATAAATGTGTTGGTAATGTTAGTTCTCAACACTTTTGCAAATTTCAACAATGTACGAAAACCTCTATTTCTCATTCCTTGAGTGGCAGACAGTGTTTTAATATTGCTTCACATAAAATAAGACTATGAAGCGGCCATGTCTTCCACCTCCTCACCCACTCTGGTCTCCTAACCCTGTACCAGTTACACCCTAGTGTTTTTAATATCAAGGTTGGTAACCATAATATTCTATTTAGTCCTTTGTTTAAAAGTTGATTTTAAATGCTGAAAACCAATAAGTGACAATTATGTTACCATTATTATGTAAATATTCTTTATTGTAGGGCCAATAAATAGCACTGAGTCCAAAATAAATCCTGGACCACTCATACTAAGCAAAGTCAGTCAGAAAAAGACAAATACCATATGCTATCACCTATATGCAGAATCTAAAACATGACACAAGTGAGTTTATCCATGAAAGAGAAACAGACTCACAGATGGAGAACAGACTTGTAGTTGCCAGGGGGACGGGGGCAGGAGAGGACTGGATTGCGAGTTTGGGACTAGCAGATGCAAACTACGCTGTATTATATTTAAACAAGGTCTTATTTTATAGCACAGGAAACTGTATTCAACATTCTGTAATAAACCATAACGGAAAAGAATATGAGAAAGAATTTATATATATATATATATGTTATGTGTAGTCGCTTAGCTGTGTCCGACTCTTTGCCATCCCATGGACTGGAGATGAAGTCCATGGGGATTCTCCAGGCAAGAATACTGGAGTGGGTTGCCATGCCCTCCTCCAGGGAATCTTCCCAACCCAGGGATCGAACCCAGGTCTCCCACATTGCAGGCAGATTCTATACCATCTGAGCCACCAGGGAGGCCCTTATATATATTGATAGATAGGTCCTTGTTGAACTATTTTATATATAGTGGTGCACACAACAACTATACTTCAATAAAAAATAATAATAAAAAAAGAATGCCTTCTTTAAGATATGTGGGCCCTTCTTATCTGTTCTGATTCTCATCTCTCTTCCTCTTCTTTTTTCTCTTAATAAAATTTCATCCTCCCAACCCTGTCCCCCCTCTCTCCAAGGTCTCTGTTTTCTGTATCTAGGCCTGGTTGAAACTCTACATCGCACATTTCATTTGTTTATGTGTACTGATATTTATTGTTTGTGCCCATGGCTTCACATTCTGAAACATTCATGACTTTATAGTCTAGCCCTTCTGTTGTTGTTTGTTATTTTAGATAAAAAGTTTATTTTAGAACTGCAAAGGAAACTGTAAACAAAACTAAAAGCAACCTACATACAGGGGGAGGGATAAATTAGGAGTATGGAATTAATAGATATACACCACTATATATAAAATAATTAAACAAGGACCTATCTACTGTACAGCATAGGGACATATATTCAATACTTTCTAATAACCTATAATGAAAAAGAACTGGAAAAAAATACATATATATCTGAATCACTTTTCTTTACAGCTGAAACTAATACAATATTGCAAATCAACTATTCAATTAAAAATCATTCTGAGAATTCTAATTGTAATTTTTGAGCATTTAATGTTCCCAAATAACACTCATTTGCTCTAGAGTCAATCCTTCAAAGAGACTCACTTATTTCTTTGGAGAGAATAGGACTGTGAGTTTTCACTATCAAAACCTCTTCTTTGGCAAAGACCTGAGACCATGTCTCCCCATTGTGAATAAAAGGGCAGCTTGCTCCTTGTAGGAAGGTGCGTGCATTTCAGCCTTATCTGCAATGGGAGGTTCTGTGAACGAAAGAGATATCCCTGGACGTCACCCAAATCCCTTGTCCAAGGGCGTCTTCTAGGATTCCCCAGAGGCACTAACCACAGAACCGTGCAGCCTCTCCTCTCTTTCCTAAGGAAGACTTCTCCAAGAAAAGGAGCCCCACCACCACCAGCCCTGTCCCCAGAGCCCAGAGAAGCCTCTGAGGAAGATAAATTGAGGGACTAGAATGCAGGAGGAGAAGGCAATGGCAAGCCACTCCAGTACTCTTGCCTGGAAAATCCCATGGATGGAGGAGCCTGGTGGGCTGCAGTCCATGGGGTCGCTAGGAGTCGGACAGGACTGAGCGACTTCACTTTCACTTTTCACTTTCACACAATGGAGAAGGCAATGGCAACCCACTCCAGTGTTCTTGCCTGGAGAATCTCAGGGACCGGGGAGCCTGGTGGGCTGCCGTCTATGGGGTCGCACAGAGTCGGACACGACTGAAGCAACTTAGCAGTAGCAGCAGCAGAATGCAGGAGACCAACAATTTGCCCAAAAGCTTGCAGAAGGAAAGCAACCATCGCGCCCCACAGAAGCCTAAGAGGCAATGATATTTGAGCTGAAACTGACATGCTATTTGCAAAATAAAGAACAGGACAGCGCAGCCCCTGCTCTCTAACTCGCAGGCAAGCACCTGCAGCGGGCAGCCTCTCAGAGGAAAACCTTGCTATTGCTGTATGTTAATATTGCCTGTTACAGATCAGATCAGATCAGTCGCTCAGTCGTGTCCGACTCTTTGCGACCCCATGAACCGCAGCACGCCAGGCCTCCCTGTCCATCACCAGCTCCCGGAGGTCACTCAGACTCGCATCCATCGAGTGTATCTCTAAACAGAATAATACTTTTTTTTTTTTTTTTTTTTTAAGTTTAGAGCACAGGGCATTTATTAGCATATCAGAGGTTGTTCAGAGATGATATTCAGAACCAGCCCAGCATTTCAAGGGCAGTTTTTTTGTAATTTCTGCCTTTTTATCTAGAAATTTTCATGATCAATAAAATCCCAAGTTGATCACCAGGTGTTGAAAAATGAATAGAAAGCAGCCATCAAAAATAGGACATTTATGTGATGTTCTTTTTCAAACCACTGTGTGTAGCAGTGCTTGGGTGCTCAGTAGCTTTGCTTGTGTCCTACTCTTTGCAACCCTACAGACTGCAGCCATGCTCCTCTGTCCATGGGATTCTCCAGGCAAGAACTGGATTGAGTTGTCATGCCCTCCTCCAGGGGATCTTGCTGATTCAAAGATTGAACCCACATCTTCTGTATCTCCAGCACTGCAGGCAGATTCTTTACCCACTGAACCACTTGGGAAACCCATATGTAGTACAGTTTTCTAACTTGAGTCATGAATAGTCTTACCAAAATCAAGTCATTCACCTTTGGAACAAAGGCTAGTTTGTACCCATCAGTTTCACAAACTCAAAAGTAGTCTTTTACTATCCAAATTTAAAAATTAATCTTGTAATAACTTATAATGGAAAAGAATCTGAAAATGAAAATGTATACATATAACCGAATCATCTTGCTGTATACCCAAAACTGACACAACACTGTAAATCAATTACACCTCAGTTTTAAAAAGTTAAGTTTCAAGAGAAAATATTTTAGCATTTTAATGTCTTAGTATTAATCAACATCTACTGATTCAAAAGTTTAAAAGTATGTCCCATTAAATTTATATGCATCTGAATTTTTTAAAAAAACTTGAAATTACAATAAAATTGTCAGTATTTTGCCCATTATGTACTTAGGTAAATAGAATTATGACAAAGTCAACAATTAGTGCCTAGCAATATGCCAAAATAATTTCACATATTTATAAATATATTGAAATCTCTTCTACTTTCATTGTCCTCAGAAACCTAAGAATACCACTCAACAGTCATTTACTTGTCCTTGTCATTAGACACCATTCTTTTTGACTTTGTATGCTACTGAATTAATCTTTCCCTGTTTACTTCTATTTTACTAAAAAAAAAAAAAAGAAATCTTGGGAACAAAATGAAGTTGAAATTAATTCAACAGCTACTGAAATTTTAAACAGCTACAAATCTGCAAAAGGAAAAGGTAAACCCATGACTTTTACTATATAGCTGCTGCTACTGCTACTGCTAAGTCGCTTCAGTCGTGTCCAACTCTGTGCGACCCCAGAGACAGCAGCCCACCAGGCTCCCCCATCCCTGGGACCTTCCAGGCAAGAACACTGGGGTGGGCTGCCATTTCCTTCTCCAGTGCATGAAAGTGAAAAGTGAAAGTGAAGTCACTCAGTCATGTCCGACTCTTAGCGACCCCATGGACTGCAGCCTACCAGGCTCCTCCGTCCTCAGTTAAAATCAAGAGTTATTTTGGGAACGTCAATGCAAGTAGAAAAAATGATTAAAGTATATTGACTAAAAGTCCTGTCATTAACATTTTTATTTAGTTTGGTAAATGCTATTATATATAAATATATAACAATATAAATACATACAATACAAATATGTCACAAAAGAATATAAACGGCTGCGACTCTTTCAAAAGACAAATGTTATCTTGATGTCATATGTTTTCTTAGCTGAGCTTCCTTTCATAGTCTTCTTTAGGTGATGGTGGTTTGGCAAGATTTTCATCAGGAAATCCAGCTGCAGTGTCTGGGGCTGTGGCTACTTGGTCTCCACCTGACAAAGCCAGTCTGCACCATAGATCACTGTGTCCTCAGGGATGACTTCAAATATGTTCAGATTGCAACCAGCCCCAGTAATGCAACCACTTATCAATATTACTTTTCTGCCTACATACGCTTTTAATAGAATATTACTTTTTTCAAAACAGAGTCCTTCAAGAAGGAAGGCTATAGGACTTCCCTGGTGGTACAGTGGATAAGAATCTGCCCGCCAATGCAGGGGGCGTGAGTTCGATCCCTGATGCACAGGGATCCCACATGCAGTGGAGCAGTGAAGCCACAAGTGCTGAGCCTGTGCTCTAGAGCTCACGCTGTGCAACCAAGCGTGGCCCCCACTCTTGCAACTAGAGAAAGCCTGCAAAAAGCAATGAAGACCCAGCACAGCCAAAAATAAATAAATAATTTAAAACAAAAAAACCAAGGACAGCTCTAGCTCCATCTGCAAGATGGTCTGGGGACAGGACTTTGAGGCAAAGGCTCTCAGGTGGGTCTCACAGTCCCGAGGACTCCTTTGCTCTGTCCCAGAATGAGGAGCCATCTCCCTCTGATGGAGGCCAGAGGAGGGAGGCTGAGCCCCTGACACCCCCTCGGGGCTCTGTGGAAGAATGAATGACCGGAAAGAAATAAAGGGGAAGGGTAATTAGAAAGGGGAAGGGTGGAGAGAGGAGCGTCAGGAAGGATGCCGTGGAGATGGGCCCTTGGTTCTCTGACACCCTCTTCCTCTGCCTTTGCCACATCACCTGGTTGCTTCTTAAATGTTAATGATGGGAGGAAGGTTTAGAACTTCCTGGAGTCCAGCCTCAGCCAGTGTGAGATGTGTCCAACCAGACTCCAGATGTCTTTGCACATCAGCTTCCTGCTTCCCAGAGGCTGAAGCCCTGTCAGGAGTGCAGAGCCCTCTCTTCAGGAAAAACATTTTCAAGGAGGGCAGGAAAGTCAGAGGATGAGATGGTAAGATAACGTCACCAACTCATCAGACATGAATTTGTGCAAACTACGGGAGGCAGTGAAGGACAGAGAAGCCTGGACTGCTGCAGTCCGTGGGGTCGCATAGAGTCAGGCACGACTTAGTGACTGAACAACAACAGGAAGGCACCCCTGGAACCCTGAGTGTGTTGCCTTTGCTGAGAAGGAGCAAGGGTAAGAGCAGATCATGGCTCCATGATCCAAGTCCGAAGGCTGAGCGCCCATCGTTCTGCGTACCTGGGGCTCCTTGCAGTCGCATACATTCCATTTGTACCCCCACAACAATGAGGGACTTTGAGAAGGAAAATCGATACCGAAACACACAAAGCCATTCACGAAACACAATATCATCCAAGGCCATGAGCCTGACTATCAGGGACCCCACTGGGATTTGAACACAGGCCCCTTGACCAGTGTAGGCTGCACCCACAGCACCTTAATCTCATGGGTAAACAGTCTCCCAATCTCAGTAGATGGGCTACCTCTGGGCAGCCAGCTAATCCCATCCGCAGTTCATTCATTCAATCAACATTCACTGAGCATTGATCACCAGACACCTCAGAGCTGGGGAAACAAAGACAGAGTCCCAGCCAGTAGGAAGCCCACCCTTAGTAAACAGATAGCTACTCGGGGTGATAAGTGTGGCTGGGCTGAAGAGAGGCTGATGTGGATTCTCACTAGCTTCCCAGGGAGCAGTCCATGTCAAATCTCCCTGGTGTGACCCTTCCGTGCTGACTAGCAGAGGCAGCCCTGAGCTTTAGGGCTGGGGAAGGCCCAGGGCACGGTGATTCATGCCTATGACCCCTTCCAAACTTTCTTGTGCCGCAACTTTGACTGCAAAGAAAGGGTCATCCTTGGCGTCCCAAGGACCCTGGCCAGTCTGCCTGTCACCAGTGCTCAGCGCACCTGAAGAAATAAGATGAGGCCTAAAAGAAAGAAGTGTGATGAGTCAGGAAATGTGTGGCTAAGACCCAAATAGGAGGTGCTGGCTTCTTTGCAGCAGGAACCCCTCCCTGCTTCTGAGTGGGCCCAAGTCCAGCTCGCCTTGTCAAAGTTGAGTGGCCTCGGGCTGCTCCCCATGACTTAGTTTCCACAATTAGCAAATGAGGAGAATGATAATAGGGCTTTCATTGCAGGGTCGTTTGAATCACTATTTATCAAGCACTTAAACAGTTTTCAGGACTTGGAAAACACTATGGAAGACCTTTTCTAAAAAAGTAGAGAAAGGATTCAAGAAGCTATTTAAGTGGTTCCCCTGCCTTCAGCCAGGATCCCATCCATAGAGCAGTTGAAAGAGGATGGGGGTAATCAATAGAAAGGTAGCACTGTTGCTGGAAATGTAAATTGATACAAGCACTGTGAAAAGCAGTATGGAGGTGCCTCAAAAAATAAAAATAGAGCTACCATGTGATCCTGAAATTCCACTCCTGGGTATATATCCAGAGAAAACTATAATTCAAAAAGACACATGTGCCCCAATATTCCTAGCAGCACTATTCACAATAGCCAAGACATGGAACAAACTAAATGTCCATTGACAGATCAATGGATAAAGAAGATGTGGTACTTATATATATATACACAATGGAATATTATTCAGGCACCGAAAAGAATAAAATAATGCCATTTGCATTTGCAGCAACATGGATAGACCTAGAGATTATCATACTAAGTGAAGTAAATCAGAGAAAGACAAATATCATATAATATCACTTACATGTGGAATCTAAAACATAACACGAATGAACTTATCTATAAAACAGAAACAGAAACAGACTCATAGACATAGAGAACAGATTTATGGTTGCCCAGTGGCATCCCACTCCAGTACTCTTGCCTGGAAAATCCCATGGATGGAGGAGCCTGGTAGGCTGTACTCCATGGGGTCGCTAAGAGTCAGACACGACTGAGCGACTTCACTTTCACTTTTCACTTTTCACTTTCATGCACTGGAGAAGGAAATGGCAACCCACTCCAGTGTTCTTGCTGAGAATCCCAGGGACGGGGGAGCCTGGTGGGCTTCCGTCTATGGGGTCGCACAGAGTCGGACACGACCGAAGCGACTTAGCAGGAGCAGCAGCAGAGGGCAGGGACAAGGGTAGGACTGGGAGTTTGGAATTAGCAAATGCAAACCATTATACATAGAATGAATAAACGCCAAGACCCTAATGTATAGCATAGGGAATTATATTCAATATCATAGAATAAATCATAATGGAAAAGAATATGAAAAAATAAAATGTGAATTTCAGTCACCACACTAAAGGGGGAAAAAAGGAAATTTACAAGTGTGTCAACACTGATTATTACTGAGTTGAAGAAATCTGGGTGATTTTTGGTGTCATCTTTATGATTTTTCTGTATTTCCCACCCCCCACCCCCACCCCCACCAGCCCCTGACCGGCTCTGAGCAGTGCCCTCCTGGGCAATACAGAGGTAGGGGAGTGGTGGGAGCTTTTCCTGACTCTGACCCTGCCACTGAGACTGGACTGGCTGCTGGCAGGTAGAGGAGGGACACAGAATACCTGATGTTACAGGAGTCACAGGGTTACCCTGCCCATCCAAAGCATCTCCAAGGTACTTGGGCTCAGTGGTCGTCTTCTCTTCTGCAAAACCCCGTGAGATCACAGATCAAATCAGATCAGATCAGTCGCTCAGTCGTGTCCAACTCTTTGCGACACCATGAACCGCATAAAAGTCTTCAAAAACATGATTTTTAATGACTGCACAGTTAAATAATAATCATAGCCAACACTTTTATAACATGGTTTTGTTAACTCAGGTTTGCATTACAAAATACCACAGACTAGATGGTGGAAACAACAGACGTTTATCATCTCACACTTCTGGAGGTTGGGAGGCTCAAGGTCAAGGTGCCATCTGATTCGGTTTCTGGTGAGAGCCCGCTTCCTGGCTTGCAGGTGGCCGTCTTCTTGCTGTGTGCTCACATGGCAGACAGAGTTCTGTTGCAGCTTCCTCTTTTATAAGGGCATTAAATCCACTATGAAGGCCTCATCTTCATTACCTCATCTAAACCTAATTAATCCCTAAAGACCCCCAATTCCTAATATCATCACATTGGGGGGTAGGACTCACAGATATGAATTTTGAGGGGATGCAATTCCATCCACAGCTGCACTTACTGTGAACCCAGAACGCAGTGAATTTTACAAGCACGGGTTCACCACCTCCTCACCAGGAAGGGCTGTCGTTGCCCCCGTCTCACAGATGAGGAACCTGCAGCACAGCGTGGTAGCTTGTTAGTAATTTGGGATTTGAGGTTTAAACTCAAGCCATCTGGACGGAAGGAAGAAGTGTGCAAAGTGTGAATTATAGAGCACACTAAGAGGAAATGAAAGTGCATATCTGGGTTCTACTTTAGGGAGATGAGTCAGGTCTCTGTGATGAGCTAACATTTAATATGATATGTGGAGAATGAGTTGGATTCAGCCAGGCAGAGTGGTGGAAAGAGAAGTGAACTGCTCCAGGCTGGTGACTCCCTGCTCCCTGCTCTTACTTTTTAAGTTGAAAACACCCAAACAGCCAGATTTTTCTTGATCATTTTGAAACTTAAAGATGGGGTGTGCTACCTATAATCCTACAATTTTCATTCCTCCTTTTATTACCTTACAACTTTTAGTATTTTTTTCCCTTACAAATTTTAGTAGATAATCCATACCTGTTTGATGGAATTTGTTTTTACCTTAGAAGAATTCCACACCCTTCCCTGTTTTACACAGTTACTACACACCTCATTTTGATTGCTCTGTGTTGTCATCATGTGGGACACCATAGTTTGTTTCGTTTTCACTACTGGAAGCACTGCTATTATAAACATCTCTATGCATGCAGCGCTTTTCTTCTTTTGACCTGGAGGAAGTAGGGGTAGATTTACAGGTGGTACTGGCCCTTTTGCGACTCTGTTTGCACTCCAAAAGGAATGTTCACATTTTCTAAGTCTCTAGCAATGAAATGACTGCATCTGTTTCCCAAAATTTTGGGAATTTTCAAACTAGATTTCTTGAGTAGCTATTGATAATCTAACAGCTCACTATTGTTTAAGTTGCCCTTCCTTATAATTTTAGTTTTCATATTTAGGGTTTTATTTCTTCTAAAGTCTCTTATGTTGAAAAAGGGTAATTTTAGACCTCAAGGGCAGAAAATATCCATCCTGAGAAAGAAAAATGGAGCTAGAAGAATCAGACTCCCTGACCTCAGACCACACCATAAACCTATAGTAACAAAAACAGCATGAACTTCCCTGGTGGTCCAGTGGTTAAGTCATCATGCTTCCAGTGCAGGGGGCAAGGGCTCATGGAATTAAGACAATGTAGTATTGGTAGACCCACTCCAGTGTTCTTGCCTGGAGAATCCCAGGGACGGGGGAGCCTGGTGGGCTGCCGTCTATGGGGTTGCACAGAGTCGGACACGACTGAAGCGACTTAGCAGCAGCAGCAGTATTGGTAGGGAAGACAGGTGCACCAATAGAACAAAAGAGAGAGAGTCAGAAACAGACCCATGAATGTATGAATAACTTGATTTATCACAAATGTACAGCATTTGTACATTTATTTTTATGTATTTATTTATCTATGTATTTTATGTATTTATTTATGCATTTTAAAAATGTACAACATTGTAATAAAGAAAGAATGCTCTTTTCAACAAATAGTGCTCTTTGAAGTATCTATATGGAAAAAAGTAAAATTGGACCCCTATCTCACATCATAAAAATCAATTCTTTTTTTAATTGAAGTATAATTGAATTACCATGTTGTGTTAATTTCTGCTGTACAGCAGATTCATATATATATGTGTGTGTATATATATATACATTCTTTATTTGTATATATGTATGAAAAGGAACTAAAAAGCCTCTTGATGAAGGTGAAAGTGGAGAGTGAAAAAGTTGGCTTAAAGCTCAACATTCAGAAAACGAAGATCGTGGCATCTGGTCCCATCACTTCATGGCAAATAGATGGGGAAACAGTGGAAACAGTGTCAGACTTTATTTTTCTGGGCTCCAAAATCACTGCAGATGGTGACTGCAGCCATGAAATTAAAAGACACTTATTCCTTGGAAGGAAAGTTATGACCAACCTAGATAGCATATTCAAAAACAGAGACATTACTTTGCCAGCAAAGGTCCATCTAGTCAAGGCTATGGTTTTTCCAGTGGTCATGTATGGATGTGAGAGTTGGACTGTGAAGAAGGCTGAGCGCTGAAGAATTGATGCTTTTGAACTGTGGTGTTGGAGAAGACTCTTGAGAGTCCCTTGGACTGCAAGGAAATCTAACCAGTCCATTCTGAAGGAGATCAGCCCTGGGATTTCTTTGGAAGGAATGATGCTAAAGCTGAAACTCCAGTACTTTGGCCACCTCATGGGAAGAGTTGACTCATTGGAAAAGACTCTGATGCTGGGAGGGATTGGGGGCAGGAGGAGAAGGGGACGACAGAGGATGAGATGGCTGGATGGCATCGCTGACTCGATGGTCGTGAGTCTGAGTGACCTCCGGGAGTTGGTGATGGACAGGGAGGCCTGGCGTGCTGCGATTCATGGGGTCGCAAAGAGTTGGACACGACTGAGCGACTATTTCTTTCCATGATGGTTTATCTCAGGATATTGAATATGGTCCCTGTGCCATACAGTAGGACCTTGTTGTCTATCCATTCTATATGTAATAGTTTGCATCTGCTAGTCCCCAATTCCCAGTCCATCCCTCCCCTCACCCATCCCTCAAATCAATTCTTGGTGGATTATGGACCTAAATGTGTGAGGCACAGCTAAAAATATTTTAGGAGAGAATAGAAGGTTTATATCTTAATGAACAAAGGGTAGGGCAAGATTCCTTGGACACATAAGACACTACAAGGACTGTCATAGGGACTTCCCTGGAGGTTCAGTGATTAAGAATCTGCCTTCCAGTGCAGGGGACTCGGGTCTGACCCCAGGTCAGACCCTGGGTCAGGGACTAACATCCCACATGCGGGGCGGGGCAACTAAGCCCATGCACCACAACTAGGGAACCTGCGTGCCACAGCTACCGAGCACAAGCACTCTAGGCACTATGCACCACAACCAAGACCCAGCACGGCCAAAATAAAATAAATAAATACATTTTTTAATTTAAAAAAATGTCATAAAAGACTGCTCAATTTGACTATATTAAAATTGGAGATAACTACTTATCAAAGATACTTTAATTTAACAGAAATAGAAATGTTAACCCGGAGAAGGCAATGGCACCCCACTCCAGTAATCTTGCCTGGAAAATCCCATGGATGGAGGAGCCTGGGAGGCTGCAGTCCATGGGGTTGCTAAGAGTCGGGCACAACTGAGCGACTTCACTTTCACTTTTCACTTTCATGCACTGGAGAAGGAAATGGCAACCCACTCCAGTGTTCTTGCCTGGAGAATCCCAGGGACGGAGGAGCCTGGTGGGCTGCCGTCTATGGGGTCACACAGAGTCGGACACGACTGAAGTGACTTAGCAGCAGCAGCAGCAGCAGCAGAAATGTTAACCATAAAGGGAAAAAAATGATAAATTTAAGACTTCTGTTCCTCAAAAGCCACCATTAAGAGTGAAATTTTTTTTTTTTTTAATTTTTGAAAAAAAGAGTGTAAATTTAAGCCAGAGACTGGGAGAAGATATACTTTACCAAAGGACTTGTATTCAGGATATATAAAGATTTCCCAAAAGTCAATAAAAAAAGGACAATGAGACAAGAACAGACAATCTAACAGAAAAATGGGCAATAAACTAGAACAGATGTGTCACAGAAGAGGCTATCCAGATGGCCAATAAACATATGAAGAGATGCTCAATTCATCATCAGGGAAATGAAAAATAAAACATAATATAATACGAGCATCCTCCAATTGTAATGAAAAAGAATCAATATCATGGAAAGACAAAAAGAACCAGGTGTTGGCATATCTCCCTCAATAGGTGTATACCCAATAGAAACATGTATATGTGCTCATCAAATGCATGTACAAGAACGTTCACAGCAGCACTATCTGTAGTGCCTCTGAACTGGAAACTATCCAAATGTCCATCAGTCATACGACGGATAAACTGTTATATAATAGACCGCTATAATGCAACAAACAAGAGTGAATGACAACTGCCCAAATCAGTGTGCTGAATCCCACATGCAAACACACACCAAAAAGAACATACTTCATCTCCCATGTATGTAAGTCAGGACAGTGGTTACCTTGGAGCATGGTGGCCAGTGGAGGCATAAAGGGGCTTTGGGAGGCTGGTGATGTCAGTTCTCAATCTGGATGCTGGTCACACAGTTCATGTGTAAAAAACATTCATATTGTACTGTATGATGTAGTCACTCTTCTGTATGCATGCATGCAGTAATATATTTAAGACACCATTAATGAAAAGGCAAGCTGAGAGTAGGAGGAGATATTTGCAACACAGGAAAAATATGCCAGTACATATATCACTTAGCTCTTTGCCTGCATGCTAAATTAAGGGCTTTGCCTTTTAAAATCTCTTCATCCTCCTCTAACTATGCATTTTTATGTGTTTCTATAGATATGTATAATTTGAAAATAAATTACTTTTTGTATTTATTGAACAGATTTTCCCTCATTGACAAACTTTTTAATGCAAATGAGTGGAAATTCTGCTCTTTCTCAGGGGAAATTTTTCAAATTATTTATGTTCCTCTTGATTCCTTTTTTTCCTCTGGTTGAAGGATTTGATGTATTTCTTTTTATGTTTACCCAAAATTCTTCATTTCTCTTTCTCTTTACATTATCACAACATGCTGGTAACCCAGGAGATTTGTGCTGTCTGCATCCCCCACCATGGTTTGATTTAAGAAGAAACTGAGACCTTCAGTCCAGCTACATGATCGAGGGGTTTGGATACCCCTCATGGAAGAGAGGGATCCAATTCAGCCCCTTCCAAGGTCATAACCACCTCCTAACATCAGTACGATATTTTTATAAACGAGTATTTAGAACAAGTGACACTACATCACAGCAGGCCACACCCCCTGCACACAGCCCCACAGCCCCCATTCAATGAGGCACTCCTCAGAGCATCTTTACTGAGCCCACGGCAGCGCCCCAGACAGCCGGGCCTGCGGCTTGTGAAGCTCCTATTCCAAAGAGAGGAGACAGACAATAAACAAGCCACCAAAGAAGCCAGATAGTGTGAAGGAAGTAAACAGGGTAAGGGAAGAGAGAGTGGCTGGGGAGGCCCCACCGGGGAGGCAACATCTGGAGTGAGACTAAGCCAGTGCGAGAGACAGCCAGGAAGATGGCTCCAGGCAGAGGGCGACGTGAGTGTGGGGCGGGGAAGGGCTTCTTCTGGGATCAGGAAGGGGCCAGGTGGCCAGAGCAAAGGCTGCAGGGCTGGAAGAGGTGGTCCCAGCCGTGAGAAGGCTCGGACTGAGAGCCACAGGAAGCCACTGAGGGGTTTTAAGCAAAAAAGGGACATGATCTAATTTGTATTTTAAAAGATAATTCTAACAGCTAAACCAAGTGTGGCATACACGTACAACGGGACATTATTCAGCCTTAAAAAAAGTGGAAATTCTGACACAAGCTATAACTTTGAGAATATTATACTAAATGAAATAAGCCAGTCACAAAAGGACAACTACTCTGTGAATCCACTTACCGGAGGTACCCAGAGTACTCAAGTTAGTAGAGACAGAAAATAGAAGGGTGGTTGCCAGGGTCTGGAAAGGGAGGGAGATGGGGAGTTATTCTTCAAAGTGTTCAGAGTTTCCATTTGGGAAGACTGTCATCTTCTGGAGACAGACTGTGTTGATGGTTACACAGTAATGTGCATGTAATTAATGCCACCAAAGTGTACACTTAAAATGTTAAAAATAGTAAATTTTATGTTGTATATACTTTACCGCAATAAAAGAAAAACATTTTAAAGATAATTCTGCCTGCTGTGAAAAGGATGAACAGCAGGGTTGGGGCTTCAGAGAGGAAGCTCAAAGACCTTTGAAGACTGAAGGACTGAGGGCAGCCAATCATTCAGGACTTGGCCGTGGATTAGATTGGGGAGAAGGGGAGGGACAGGTCAGTATGTTTGAGACCTAACAAGTGACAGTGACAGAATATGAAATGGAGTAACTAGAAAGCATTGCAAAATAAGTTGTGCTAGGATACTAGTCCACGTTTTCATTTTCAGAATTGTCTTTAACATTGTTGTATTTATACATCCTTTTTTTTTTTTTTTCAGCAAGGTCTTAAAACCCACACAGGAGGCCACTTACAGCTCCAAGTCCAGCCTGTCTGAGCTCGCAGGATGCTGCCATCAGACCCCCGTCCACAGGGCTGTGTTCCAGTGGGTTTGATTCAGGACCTGACTGCCCACTCTGACCTGACAATAGAGGGGAATAAGTCCTGTTCTGAGTGCTGGAAAGCACTAGGCACCCTGGCGGGTGCTTTAGAAAAGTGATCTTATTGAATCCTGGAGATCACTGTACAGGGCAGGGACTACGGTCCCTATTTTACAAATAAGAGACATGGTGAGCCTTTCAGAGGTTGATTAAGCTGTGAATCTCTGCTGCCTACAGCTGGCAGAATGGGCCCTGCCCACCAGGCAAATGCAACTATCTCCCAGTAGCCCAAGGTGGGTTCTTTTTCATTTTAGTACCTATTTACTTATTTATTTGGCTGGGTGGGTCTTAGTTGCCACATGCAGGATCACTTTAGTTGAGGCACGAGGAATCCTTTTTTATTTTTAGTTGAGACTTGCAGGATCTTCAGTTGTGAACGCCTGGTTGTGGCCTGTGGGACCCAGCTCCCGGACCAGGGATCGAAGTCAGGTCCTCTGCATGGGGAGCGCAGAGTCCCACTCCCTGGACCGCCAGGGAATTCCCAGTGGATTCTGAAGGCAAGGCAGAGGGGATGGACACTGAGCTACCTCACAGCAAAGGAAGAAAGAGGTGTGAAAGGGATCTCATCCTGAAATGCTCTGGGCCCAATGGGGAAAGATAGGAATCAGGGGTCCTGAGGGCCTGGGTCTCCTCTGATGGGTGTGTCTGGAGAAGCTGTGCCACCCTGGCATCAGGGGTCCTCCAGGGCATCCCCCTATCAGGCTGGGCTCGGGGAAGGTCAGTGGACAAGGCCCGAAGGTAGATGGAAAGCGCATAGGCTCAAAGTCCTCAGCTTCATCCCCAGCTCAGCCTTCCAGAGCTGTGTGCTCTGGGGCTGGTCATTTCCTATTTGTAAGCTCTAGTTTCCTGTGTGCAAAGAGGATAACAACATCTACTTGGAAGGGTTGTGATGAGGAGCAAATCAGATAAAGTATTTGAACATTGTTTTCAATGTAGATTTGTCTGTTTATTTGGGAAGACCTGGGAGGCTCTGTTATGGGGGGCAGAAGGCAACAGCTAAGCTTCCCCACCACCACCAGCTTTGGCATCACCAAGGGACTGGGAAGGACTTTTTGAATCATGTGTGGCCTGCAAATACTCCTTTTATTAAGAATTCCCTCAGTTTATATCCATTTTTTGGTCTGGGATAGAGGATTATCTTTAAAGCCCAGGCTCCCAGTTGCCTCCCCAGTAACCCTGACTCACTCTGCCAGATGGAATGATTCCTCCTTTTTCGTGCCACGTGCTTTATTATTGCACGTTCTGTATAGAAAACTGCTGTAACCACACTGTAAACATTCACTGCGGCTGCTGGATTTAAGCTCTGTGAGAAAGGCATCCCAGGAGCAGAGTGCAAGGCAGGTGCTCAACCAGTACTTTTTGAACAAAATCAAGACAGTGACATATTCCAGCAAAGAGTCAGAACATGTTTCATTATTATAAAAAGTATATACATATACACACAATGGAATATTATTCAACCATAAAAAGAAGGAAATCCTGCCATTTTTGACGACATGGATGGACCTTGATGGCATTATGCTAAGTGAAATAAATCAGAGAAATACAAGTACTGTATGATCTCTCTTAAACATGGAATCTAACAAAACAAAATAATGACTCGTAGATACAGAGAACAGATGGATAGTCCCCCCCAAAAAAGTAACCTGATCATAGATCATAGAATATTTAGGAAATATATGAGATTGGGGAGAAGCAGGGAGTAATCTGTTTTCACAGCCCCCAGTGATCATGTTGGTAAACATTAACCTGTATTTCCTTCCAGTCATTTTTTTCCTAGATAAGCTATGTTTACATTATTATAAAATCACAAATTACATAATAATTTTGTAATCTGTAAATGCCATTTTTGTCTGGTCTCTTTCAACATTATAACAGTTACAGTATTTCATTTTTACATTGCAAGGTTACTTTTCATTGTTTTTTTCCCCCACTTTATTCTGTTCCGGACTGTCCATTTTTCCAAAAATGATATTTCCAAAATACCAATATAAAGAATTAATGTCTCAAAGCTTTCAAAATTGCTTTATCAAGAAACCTTGTTTTGGGGGACTTCCCTGGTGGTCCAGTGGTTAAGAGTCCGCCTTCCAATGCAGGGGACGCAGGTTCGATCCCTGGTCGGGGAACTGAGATCCCACATGCCATGGAGCAGCTGAGCCCTCTCGCTCAGGAATCTGAGCGCCACAACTAGAGAGAGGCCCGTAGGCTGCAAGGAAGAGCCCATGTAAGACCTGATGCAGCCAAAAATAAAATAAATAAACAAAAAACAATTAAAAAAAAAACAAACTTGTTTTTATAAATTGAATCTTATGTAGAACTTCAATATATGAAGAGATAGTATTTTCTTCAAATAAAATTGCTTTCAAAGTCAAACGCCTGGTATTTGTCTTTGATAACATTAGTTGACATGCACACTAAGTCTATTTAGATGAAGACAAAATTGGAGCCTAGGGATGTATTACAGCCCCTGAGGAGCCACAGAATCACAGCACCCTGAATATCCAGGCATTCTGTGGTGACTCCACAAAGAAGGGGACAGACTCGCCAGCTCCCCAGGAGCCTGCCAGTTGGGTTTCCCTCCCCATGCCTAGTTGTGCCCACGCTGGATTTCCAGGCAGTCCCAGGTGGTAGTGGTATAGTCGCCAAGTCGTGTCCAACTCTTGCGACCACATGGGCTGTAGCCTGCCAGGATTTTCTGACCGTGAGATTCTCCAGGCAATAATACTGGAGTGGGTTGCCATTTCCTTCTCCAAGTGAAGTGAAGTCGCTCAGTTGTGTCCGACTCTTTGCGACCCCATGGACTGTAGCCTATCAGGCTTCTCCGTCCATGGGATTCTCCAGGCAAGTATACTGGAGTGGGTTGCCATTTCCTTCTCCAGGAGATCTTCCCAACCCAGGGATTGAACCTGGGTCTCCTGCATTGTAGGCAGACGCTTTACCATCTAAGCCACCAGGGAAGCTTCCTCCTTCTCCAAGGAGCCTCCCTAAGTCCATCAAGTGAGCCGAGGGAAGTCGCGTCTCTAAGGGACACTGTCTGCCTCTCTAAGGGACCCTCGTCTGCCTCGACACTACTTAGGATGACTTGGGGGACTGACTTTAGACAGAAGTAGCCACTTATCTCAGAGAAGGCAATGGCACCCCACTCCAGTACTCTTGCCTGGAAAATCCCATGGATGGAGGAGCCTGGAAGGCTGCAGTCCATGGGGTCGCTGAGGGTCCGACACGACTGAGCGACTTCACTTTCACTTTTCACTTTCATGCATTGGAGAAGGAAATGGCAACCCACTCCAGTGTTCTTGCCTGGAGAATCCCAGGGACAGGGGAGCCTGGTGGGCTGCCATCTATGGGGTCGCACAGAGTCGGACACGACTGAAGCGACTTAGCAGCAGCAGCAGCAGCAGCCACTTATCTGATTTTCCAGGGCGGAGGAGGGGGTTTTGTACCCCTCACTCCCAGCCTGAGGTCTCCTTGTTGTTCCCATTTTGCTGTCTGCTCTTAGTCTTAGTCTGTGGTCGAATCTCCCTGCAACCTTTCTGCAGAGAGAAGGAAGAGAAGATGGTGTATTTCCTCGTGTCTCTGTGTTTGGGGAGGAGACGGGCTATGGGCAGAGGCTTTTGCCGGCTGGTATAAGGGCAGAGCACACAGTTCCCACTATAGTGACCTGAGGACACCAGCAGAAATAAATATGGCAGAGGTGTACAAAATACAGCTGTACCTGCCTCTCCTATTTTTTATTTTTACTTTAGGCTCGGCCGCTTAGCAGGCAGGATCTTAGTTCCCCCACCAGGGATCAAACCGTGCCCTTGCATCGGCGATGCAGTCTCTTAACCACCGGATCGTCAGCAAAGTCCCCCTAATTTTTTTATAACACAAAAACAAAGCAGTTGTTACTCAAATTAGATACTCAAATTCCTCCATCAGAAAACAGCAGCAAGTGATTAGGAAAGAGCTGTTTGTTGAAAAGTAGCAGTTTTCTGGGGTATTCGGCAAGCTTGTGTGCGCGAGTGATAGATTGCTCACTCCTGTTCAACTCGTTGCGATCCCTTGGACTGTAACCTGCCAGGCTCTTCTGTCCACGGAATTCTCCAGGCAAGAATACTGGAGTGGGTTGCCATTTCCTTCACCAGCGGTTCTTCCCCACCCAGGAATTGAACTCGTGTCTCCTTCTTTGGCAGGCAGATTTTTTTACCACTGAGTCACCGGGGAAGCCCTCATTCAACAAGCCTATACATGATTTCTTCACACCTGGTAGAGTGAAAGCTGAAGAGAAATATGGGGGTCCCAGGATCGGAAAGGACAGAGCCTGGTCAAATCAGGCCAGCTGCCTTCTATTTGCCATTTATCTGTGTCACCTCACCTCGGAGCAGGTTCCCTTCCTGCCCCTGCTCTTGCTCACATTCGTTGGTGACCAGCGCCCTCTACTGGCAACAGGAAAAGTCTTTCTTTCTCCACAAATTGGCAGCGTTTTGTTGCTTGGCAGGTGCTGAACAATAGAATCTTTCTGTAGGGTTGCCCTTCCTGCCCTGACTTCAACTGCTGCTGCTGCTGCTAAGTCGCTTCAGTCGTGTCCGACTCTGTGCGACCCCACAGACAGAAGCCCACCAGGCTCCCCTATCTCTGGGATTCTCCAGGCAAGAATACTGGAGTGGGTTGCCATTTCCTTCTCCAACGTATGAAAGTGAAAAGCGAAAGTGAAGTCGCTCAGTCCTGTCCGACTCTTAGCGACCCCATGGACTGGAGCCTACCAGGCTCCTCCGTCCATGGGATTTTCCAGGCAAAAGTACTGGGGTGGGGTGCACTAGTCAAAATATTTGATAAAATATCAAAATACTTTATTTTGATAAAATATTCAGTTCCAGTCATTTTCCACAACGACCTTCAAAGGCACCCCAAGTCTACAAGCAAAGGTTTCAAAGGTACACCATGGGATATGCCATGCAATACACCAATGGATGGCAAATATACTTGGAATTGTTTTTTCTTTCATAAAACACATCATATTAGGAAAGTAGTACATTCATTCATTTAGTAAATATTTTTTGAGCAGCTTCTATGTACCAGGCTTTAGCAAAAGAGACAAATATTTCTGCCCTGATGGAGCTTATCTCTATGGTAAGTAGTGGGGAGTGGGGGGAATGACATATAATAAACAAGCGAAATATATAGCATGAAATTCGTACTATGAAAAAGAACAGGCAGGAAAGAAAGATAGGGATGTCTATGGGGGGAGGAGTAGCTGCTATTTTAAATTAGAGAAGTGAGAGGCACATCTGTGGACAACCAGAGATAGAATGCTCCAGAGAGAAGGAAGTGAGTGCAGAACTGTGGAAGCAGAGTGCCTGTGGTGGATCCGGTTTATCCAAGCAATAGCAAGGAGGCTGCCTTGGCTGAGATGGAGCGAGGCAGTAGATAAGGTCAGAGCCGGGTGAGGGTGTAGACTGAAGGGGTTGCCAGGGATTGTAAGTAAACCCTTGGACTTTTTAGTCAGAGGCTGATGGAGCTCTAAATAAATGATATCATCTGGGGTGCATACCCCAAAAGTTTTACTGGTAGACGTGCACAATTAACAATGTTCAGAAACTGTAGGTCTGTAGAATAAACCCTTAAGATCTGCCCACTGTTTCCTTTCACAGAGACCCACAGTTGCAGGAGGTAATGTGAGCTGTCTGGAAAGATGAGAACTTCAACAGGCAGAGACCTGACAAGCCTCCTTATCCTGCAAGTGTAGTAAGTGATCTAGTTGTAAACTGAGATATCCAGCCCTGGGGGCCTTCTCAGTACTGAATGTCCTTTTTCATTATTTGTCTACACTCCTAATTCCTCACTTCTTTTCCTTACTTCTTGTGAAGGAAAGTAGACTTGAATCAGACTTCTCCCCAGAAACAGGTCAACAAACAGACGGCTGAGCGCAAGGGCCTATGTGACGCAGTGCCACCTCCCCCGCGTGCTAGTTCAGACACACAAGGGGTGTCATGAAGTTAAACAGTTGGCACCTTACTGATTTTGATCAGAGCCAGCCTAGAGTTGTCAACATCTGCTACTAAATCAGTGAACTTTCTGGGAGGCACTTTTGATTTAGACAACCCACTGGTTCAGGATGGTCAGCTGAGGACGCACACTGAACCCCTTCTTGCCAACCCCCACTGAAGTGAGTAAAGGAATACAAGGAAGCTCTGTAGTAGTACTAGGAATGAGGGGAAAGGTTAGTACCTCAAAATCGAACTGTGAGCAAGTAAGTAAAACTGAGTCAGAGAAAGGCAAATTCATAATCTCACTTAAATGTGGAACCCTACAAAGAAAATCAAACTCATTAACAAAGAGAGGTTACCAGAGGTGGAGGGTGGGGAAGGGAGAACTGGAGGAAGACAGTTAAGAGATACATTCTTTTAGGATTAAAAAGTACTAGGCTGTGATAACCTATGTAAGAAAAGAATCTAAAAAAGAATGAATATATGTGTATGTATAACTGAATCTCTTTGCTGTACACACAAAACACATTTATATCACCTCTACTCCACACAGCCGTGTAGTACATAGGAAAGTTAAGAGAGTAAATCCTAACAGTACTCATCACAAGAGTATTTTTCCTTTTTTCTTTTTATTGTATATATTTGGGAAGACAGATGTTAGTTAAAACTATCGTGGTCATCATTTCACAAAATATGTAAATCAGATCATCATGCTATATGTCTTCAACTTAAACAGTGATGTATATCAATTATTTCTCAATCAAGCAGGGGGAAAAGATTAAGCCATTGAAATGAACCTCAACAGAAGCCCATTACCATTCCACACATGCACCAGTGAAAGCTGGACAGACCACAGCCACAAATACTGATCTCAAGACAGTCTCTGTGCGTTGTGAACCTCCTTACCTCCTTTAATGCTCCAAGGGACAATTTCAGAATTATGGGTTTTTTTTACTTTGCCAGTGAAGGTCTACATGCTGTGGGGAGCAGGGTGAGGGCGGCTCACACTTCCACACTAAATGAAGCCGAGCACAGTTGAAGTGGCAACTGAAGGGCACAACCATGCCAAACAGGGAAGGAGCACTGAGAGCCAACTTCAGGTTGCCACAAGAGAAAAGAAAGTCTCTGGACATGGCTGCCCAAATCTCACACACATACAAGAACCTCTAATCTGACAGTGTGAATCTTCCACTAAATCTAAACTCTCCCCTTTCCCTTTTGAGTGTGCTTTTTAAGATTTGCACAGGGGACTTCCCAGGTGGTCCAGTGGCTAAGAATCCACGCTCCCAATGCAGGAGGCCTGAGCTGGATCCTTGGTCAGATAACTAGATCCCACACGCCACACCTAAAATCCTGCATACCACAACAAAGATCTGTCACAAGTAAGACCCAGTCACAGTCAGGTAAATATTAAAAATACGTATTTGCACAAGTACCCATATAATTTGAAGAAAACTGATTTCAACTTACTGAGCCAAAACAATAACCCTAAGCAATGATGGAGAACATCACTGACTGATGGTCCCATTGGCTGCCCCTCTGGACCCATAGATCCACCCCAACCTTCACTTCCAGGGGACTCTTGTCTAGCCGATGGGTGCAGTGGGATTAGTAAGGCAGGCCCGTTCAGCGAGATGCCGGATTCCACAGATGACTGTGGCTTGAGAACTCTCCATGTGCTTGGCCCAACCTTCCTTGGACTGTAGTCCGAGATTCTTCCTACCTAACTTTGTTCCCTCTCCTTCTATGGTATCAAACCAACACCTGAAGCTTCTTTCCTTCCTTCTCCTACACCAGTTCCCAGCCCCCAATAAACCTCTTGTATAGCTAATCCTATCCTAGAAGATCTAAATGTACGCACATGCAGACACACTAGAAGACTGAAAAATTATAAGGAAATCAATTTGAGGAATTAGAGGAAAGGTGCCATTATGAAAGAGAAACAGAAAACATAGAAGACCCCAAAGCATATGCATACTAAGTTTCAAGAGAACATATTTAAAAACAGAAGCAAGTAAGTATGGACTAATCTGAAAGTAAGAAAGATTTTCTAAGGGAAAAGCCTAATTGTTCACAAATACAAGAGTGGTAAACAGCAGATTGGATATGGCAAAAATCAGGTTCCATGGAAACAAAGAATAAAGGCAATAATCAACTAATAGGAAAATAATGGTGTAAAATTAAAAGGCCAGTCTTTATACTGCAAAAAAGTCGACTAATACTAAGAAATATTAAGGAAGAGACCATACCTAGAAATAACATGGTGACATTTTAAAATTTAAAGCATAAAGAAAAAGCAGTTATCTATTCAAAGAAAAAAATTCACATTAAGAAACTCAAAATCAGAATCAAAAGCTTCTCTACTGCAATATTATATCCCAGAAAACAATAGCAAATATCTATTGTTTTTAAAGAAGACTGCAAACTAGGATTTGATATCCAGTCAAGGTTATCACATATGCAAAAGTGACAGAAAAACACTGCCAGATATGTGAGGGTTCAGAAAGTGCACCATCCACCCACTCTTTAAAAAAAAAAAAAAAGGCAATTCCCTGGCAGTCCCATGATTTGGATTCTGCACTTTCACTGCTGAGGACCTGGGTTTCAATCCCTGGTCTGGGAACTAAGCTCCTACAAGCCATGAGGCACAGCCAAAAATAAGTAAATAAATAATGATAAAAATGGAAAACAAACACTTGCAAAGCTACGTACACTCCCATATGAACTGCAGCCTTATTTATAATAGCCAAGATATGAAAACAACCTCAGTACCCATAAATGGATGACAAATGAACAATATATGCAACGCAATATTATTCAGCCGTTCACAAAGAAACAAATTTTGCCATTTTCAGAATATGAATGGATCCTGAGGGCACTTTGCTCAATGAATTAAGTAAGATACAGACAAATACTGTATGACCTCTTACATGTGGAATCTAACCCCAACTTCATAGATACAGAGAAATGATTGGTGGTTGTCAGAGGCAGGGAGTACAGGATGGGAGAAATGGGTAAACTATTTTTTTTAGTTTAAATATATTGAAGTTTTAAAATTTGCTAATTAGACAACATACTTCTAGATAATCCATAGGTCAAAGATTTCACAAGAAAGTTAGAAAATATTTAAAATTGAATGAAAATGAAAATATATTAAAAATTCTGAGATGGAGTCAAAATAGTGCTTAAAGAAAAACTCACAGCTTTAAATATTTATACCAGACGAAGTCTAGTCAGTGACTGGGCACATACCTTAAGAAGAAAAACAAAAAAGAGCAAAGTAAACCCAAGCAAACTAGAAGAAAGGATAAAGAGTAGAAATCAGTGAAATTAAAAACAATTAAGAAAAAGCAACAAAGCCAAAAGGTGGTTCCTTGAGAGCAGATCAACAAACAATAAACTCCTACCTAGACTGATCAAGAAAAACAGAAATTACCAATATGAGAATGAAAAAGAAATTACAAAAAAAAAAAAAAGAAATTACCACTACAGTTCCTACAGATATTAAAGGATAGAAAAGACTATATTATGAATAATCTTATGTCCACAAATCTTTGAAAGTACAACTTATCTAAAAGACACAAAATGAAACCCAAACTCTGAATAGCCCTATATTTATTAAAGAAATGAGCTATAAAAAAGTTTCCCACAAAAAAAATCTTCAGGCTCAGATGGTTTCACAAATTAATTCCATAAATCTAATAATGAAAAAGAGGATAGTTAGAACTGGATTATTAAAAAGTCACCTTTAATAGCAAAAGGAATAACGTTCAAGAGTCAACATTATACAGGTTATAAGCACTAGACTATAAAGAAACAGAAAATCAACTCTGATGAAATTCACTTCTTCTTCCCTTTTGAAGGCTTGGCAAATAAAGCTGGATCTATCTGCTCCTTTGCCAGTCCTCTGACAGAGAAGAGCCTCGCTGCCCGCTCCTGGAGGGTGCCGCCACACTTCAGTCCCCGGGCCATGAGTTCACACTTGAGCTTCTCCAAGCCCAGCAACTCCATTTCTGCAACAGAACTGATTGCCAGTAAATCTAAAGTTTCCTGACTGATATCCTGAGAAAAAGAAAAAAAAGACAGAAATTTTAAGTAAGTCCATTCCTTTGTCTCTAATTAAAACTTTCTTCAACTGTCATTGACATCCTATTTTTCAAGAAATTTTAATTTAATATGCCATCTTACTACTGAATCCTAATAATCATGTTATTCTATACATGTTCTCAATTCAAGTAGACATTAATTTTTTAATCTATATACTTAGAAACAGGTATTCAGAACAACAACATAAGTTGTAAGATTCCAAAACAGATAAATCTTAATACGTATAAACATAACTTTTCTTTTTTGACTTATCTAGTAAAAATTCAAACAGCAAAACATACTTCACCTACCTCGCCTACCCTTCACACTATGACTGGAGAAAAAAGCAGCATCCTATAAAGGTTCATTTTAATGAGAATCCTATCCCTATGAATCTACTGATATTAACCCCATCATCTTTTAAAAAATATTTATTTGGCTGTATCAAGTCTTAGATGTCACACATGGGACCTTCATCATTGTGGCGTGAGGGATCTAGTTCCCTGGCCAGGGATGGAATCTAGGCCCCTGCCCTGGGAGCGTGGAGTCTAAGCCACTGAACCACTAGGGGAAGTTCCCTAACCCCATAATCTGAAGCTTTCTATTCTAATCAAATAATCATGATTGTCAAAGTTCTCACTTAAATAACTTGACAAATTTAAATGCTGTTCAAAAGACCTGTAAATGTTCTATCAACCAAGTAACTTTATAGACTTACACAAAATTAAATACTTCTAATGACCAATGCTCTGCCAAGAATGAAAGTGTTCATCTAGGGTTTTTTAGGTTTTCTTTTTTGCTGCACTGGGTCTTTGTTGCAGCACATCGGCTTTCTCTAGTTGTGGTGCCAAGAGCTTAGTTGTCCCCAGGCATGTGGGTTCTTAGTTCCCCAACCAGGGACTGAACACACGTCCCCTGCATTGGAAGGGGGATTCTTAACCACTGGACCACCAGGGAAGTCCCTCACCTAGGAGTTGTTTTTTTTTTTTTTTTTTAGTTTTTTAAAAAACATATTCAGTTCAGTTCAGTCGCTCAGTCATGTCTGACTCTTTGCAACCCAATGGACTGCAGCGTGCCAAGCTTCCCTGTCCATCATCAACTCCCGGAGCTTGCTCAAATTCATATCCATCAAATCAGTGATGCCATCCAACCACCTCATCCTCTGTCGTCCCCTTCTCCCGCCTTCAATCTTTCCCAGCATCAGGGTCTTTTCCAATGAGTCAGTTCTTCGCATCAGGTGGCCAAAGTATTGGAGCTTCAGCTTCAGCATAAGTCCTTCCAGTGAATATTCAGGACTGATTTCCTTTAGGATTGACTGGCTGGATCTCCTTGCAGTCCAAGGAATTCTCAAGAGCCTTCTCCAACACCACAGTTCAAAAGCATCAATTCTTCAGTGCTCAGCTTTCTTTATGGTCCAACTCTCACATCCATACATGACTACTGGAAAAACCACAGCTTTGACTAGACAGACATTTGTCTAAGTTAAGTTGTTTTTAAAAAAATATTGGGGGAGGGAGGAGGGTTCGGGATGGGGAACATGTGTGTACCTATGGCAGATTCATGCTGATATATGGCAAAACCAATACAATATTGTAAAGTTAAAAAATAAAATTTAAAAAAAAAAACAATAAAATAAAAAAATATTGAACAACTCTACAGATAGATTCTTTATCTTTCTAGTTGATCTCTCTCTTTTTTTAACGTTATTTTGTTAGATTTCTAAAGTGCATCTTGACTTCTTTATATATGGCCAAATCCTAACCCACCATGTGTCTTTAGAGAATCACACATGGCTGCACAGAGTTATTATGAATACAACAGCTGCAACTACATCAAGAACAAAATTTCCACAGTTAAAAGCTCAAAGATTAAAAGTCAAATCAGGTTTTATTCTATTTTCCTTTTTCATTTTTCTAAGACTTTGTTCAGGATAAACTCTTAGCATACATGAGTTACGTAAAAGCTGAACACTGTTATAACTCCAGAGAGGGTGTGAGGGTCAATTTAAAGCCCTTAGCTCAAAAAATTTCACTATCTCCCCTAGAAAGAGCAATATATGCATTTCTGCTTATTTCCTGGGAGTAGGCAAGATGCTTTAAATAAATAATGGTAAGCTTTGTGTTTATCAAAGGAAGCCAAGTCAGGTTTCATCTGTCCTAAAAAGGAAATCATTAGACTGAAAAATAAACGTTAAAGACTTTTGCTGAAGTCAGTCCATTGAAGATAGAAAATAACTATTTAAGGGAAAGCATGCATAATAAAAATGAGTTTTTAAAAAGCTGAGTGTAGGGCTTAAGATTTAATGATAAATTTAAAAGGAACTGCTCCTCTTCTGCAGGAAAGGTGTTCACATCCAACTGACAACTGTGTTCAAACAGTAACTCACCTGAGAAAGAAAAACTAACAAGAAATGTGGTGATAGGAAAATGGGTACATTTCATCAAACCTAGAAGTGACATCTATCATAATATGCCTTACTACTGCCTGTATTAAGAAAGAATAAATCATATCAACCAAAGTGTAATGTGATATATATCCAAACTCAGAGACACTAAAATGTGAAAAATGTGCATCCTACAATTGATGAACTATAGAACCAAGGACACCACCTAGTGGCAAAATAATACCAATCCCACCACTTAAAAACAAAAAAATCCAAGGATTTTTCTTTTGGGGGATGGAGTAGGGGGGAGACACGACAAGCTTCACTATCACCGACTTCTGATTATTAAACAAGCCTTTCCACTAAGCAGCTGATGGGGAAAAGCACATGTTTTCATTTTGATGACCTACTGCAGAGATTAAACTGACTTGGCTTTAACATGGAACTCTGCTCAGTGTTATGTGGCAGCCTGGATGAGAGGGGGGTTGGGGGGAATGCACACATGTATATGTATGGTTTAGTCCCTTTGTTGCTCTCCTGAATTTATCAAATACTGTCAATCGAGTATACCCCAATACAAAATAAAAGGTTTAAGGAAAAAAAAACTGACTTGGCTTTAGACACCGACTCCTAAAATTTACTTACCGTGTTTCCTAACTGGCTGGCCTCCAGCTTGGCAGCGGCAATGTTTTGCCTATCTTCTCCAGGTGCTCCCTCGGCAGCTCTCTCCCCATCAGTCATTTCTTTTGTTTCCTGCTCCGTATTCTGCCCACCTCCAGCTGCTTCCTTTTCTAGGGGCTCTCTACCCTCTGCCTCCTTTTTCTCCTGGGTGTTCTCTGTTTCTACAGCCCTCTTCCTCTCCATGTACTCCTGGGTAGGTGTCTCCCCCAGCTCAGCACGCAAGTCTTCTGAAATACTGTTCCCAGAGTCAGTCAAAGGGCTCTGTAGTTTTTCTGGTGATCTATAGTCTGTATTCAATACTCTTGCCTGCTGAGAACTACTTGGAATTTCAGCTGCCATGTCAACACCATCACAGCCATTTTGAGAAACATGAAAGCTCATTCCAGAAGGACCGGGTGCTTCTTCACCATCGTCGTCAGAGTTCTCAGAGCTGGACCCCTCTGCAGTCCCTAGACCTTCCATGCCCATCCTATCAGAAAGTAACAGAAAGATTTAATGCCATTTACAGATTCAACTTAAAAAAAAAATAGAAAGCTGCAGTTAGTCTTAGGAAACAGACTCTGAATAAGGATATCTGCTACTTTGAGATGGAGATGGAGAATAGGTAAGTTTCAGAACAAGATATCCCAAAGGTATAAACAGAAGGAAAAAAAAATTTCAGTGAGATTGAGAACAACATTCCAAAGATCCTAAGGATCTCTCTTTAAAATATGTGACTCTCTTTAATTGATTTTGCTTAAAGCCTTTTTCCTAATTTTAACTATTGGAAATTAGATAAAATAATGAACAGTTAAAAGAAAATCCAGTCTTATTCATAACTGCCCCAAACTGGAAACTACCCAAATGCCTAACAATTAAAGAATGGATAAACCCGTTGTGGTACAGCCATACCAGGCAACAACATTTGGCAGTAGAAAGGAATGAATAATCGATACATATAACACCATCTATGGGTCTCAAAAGCATTATGCCAAGTGAAAAAAGAAGGTCCAGCCCTTCCTATAACAATGAAGGGCTGTGTCTTCTGGGACTGTGTATGTTAATCCACCTCTTGGAACTAAATGTAATCTGCTACTTCATCACTGAAATGCTGAAGACAGGAGTAAGAGGCAGGGTGAAACGAAGGGCTCTTGGCTAATATCTCCATTATCTAGAAGACAGTTTTAAGTTATAACCACGGGTCTACATGTGCATTTTTGTAATGTACCCATGTTTATTGTGGACAAGGTACACTATTTTACAACATCGAGGCTTTCTAAATGTCTACAGGTGACAATGTATGATAAAAGTAGAGCTGCTGAATTAACCAATCTGTAAATATTTTTGTTATAATTGATTAAACAAACAAAACAAAAAACATTTTGAACACGGATTAAATCGTCTCTGAGGAATATACACCAGGACTTGTTCATTTAGGATGGCAGCACAAGAACAGAAGGAAGGCAGGAATGTACGTGGACGTGTTCATATTTATATTTTGATGATAACCATTGACGTGTGGAGCACAAGCTGGAATCAAGATTGCCGGGAGAAATATCAATAACCTCAGATATGCAGATGACACCACCCTTATGGCAGAGAGCGAAGAAGAACTAAAGAGCCTCTTGATGAAAGTGAAAGAGGAGAGTAAAAAGTTGCCTTAAAACTCAACATTCAGAAAACGAAGATCATGGCATCCAGTCCCATCACTTCATGGCAAATAGATGGGGAAATAATGGAAACAGTGACAGACTTTATTTTGGGGGGCTCCAAAATCACTGCAGATGGTGACTGCAGCCATGAAATTAAAAGACGCTTACTCCTTGGAAGAAAAGCTATGACCAACCTAGACAGCATATTAAAAAGCAGAGACATTACTTTGCCAACAAAGGTCCATCTAGTCAAAGCTATGGTTCTTCCAGTAGTCATGTATGGATGTGACAGTGGGACTATAAAGAAAGCTGAGCACCGAAAAACTGAAGCTTTTGAACTGTGGTGTTGGAGAAGACTCTTAACAGTCCCTTGGACTACAAGGATCTCCAACCAGTCCATCCTAAAGGAAATCAGTCCTGAATATTCATTGGAAGGGCTGATGCTGAAGCTGAAACTCCAATACTTTGGCCACCTGATGGGAAGAACTGACTCATCTGACAAGACCCTGACGCTGGGAAAGGTTGAAAGCAGGAGAAGGGGATGACAGAGGATGAGATGGTTGGATGGCATCACCGACTCAATGGATATGAGTTTGAGTAGGCTCCAGGAGTTGGTGATCGACAAGGAAACCTGGTGTGCTGCAGCCCATGGGGTTACAAAGAGTCGGACAGGACTGAGCGACTGAACTGAACTGATTAATGTGTGTGCATCTCTTGGCTATATTATAGGAATGCACTGTTAAGTAATTCAGTGGAAACATACCTCCTTGCTAATACTTTAATAGTTTAGATCTGATAACGAATGCTCTTAAAAGCATTAAAAAAAAAAAGACACACAAAAAGCTATATGACATTCTAGAAAAAAAGAAATCATAGGAACAAACATCAGGCTAGTGATCAGTGGTTGACAGGGGTGGAGGTGAGGGGAGGAAAATTAACTGCAAAAGGACACAAGGGAACTTCTGAGGCTGACAAAAATATTCTACCACTTGATTTTGGTGATGCTTACATAATTATGTATTATAAACTTTTCAAAACTTGAAGAACTGTTCAAAAAGGGTGAATTTTACTGTATATAAATTATATATCAATAGACCTGGCTTAAAAAAAAGAGACCCACAGGAAATACCATTATATTTTCTCTCAGGAACATTTAATTTCCATTTCAGAAAGAACACAAAAAATTCTATGCGGGACTGAGTTAAATAGTGTAACAATTACCTTTCTATCCCCAAAGGGGAAGCCAACAAACAAGCCAAGATCCAACTCAACTTTTCATCTAGGACTTGGCCCGAGAGAACTAAGCTGGTAACCAGAGGACCAGATGGGAAGGGAGGAGGAACTAAGAGTAACAGGGTAAGAAAAAGTACCGCTGCGCTTTTCACCCATAAGCACAAAAGTGATGAAGAGAGGTCTGGAAAGGTGACCAAAGACCTCAGTGATGACTATGAAAAACCAGAGAAAACAGAACAACTTGGAAACTAAAGTCATGGCTTCCCCCTGGAATGTTGAAAGTTATCTCTTTCAACATCTAATAGTAAGTCAAGTATAAAGCTATTTTTTGTGTGATTTTTCACTGAAGGCAAACAAACTGTCCCTTAGATTCTATTAATGGCACTTACAGCAGAAACCATTACTAATGTGTATAATGTGAGAATCACTGAAACCTGATCTGAAACACTCTGGAAAATTTGTGAGCTTCCATTAGACTTTACTTAAAAGTGTGTTTATACCAGATAAAACAAGGAAGCAATATAGTAGGTATGTTTCAGAACAAGATATTCTAGAGGGATAAACAGAAAGAAAAAAGTATTTTTCTTCAGTCCTCAAAGATCTATTTGGAATGAAAATGAACATACTTACCAAAAGCATTTCCTTTTCCCTGCACTGGCTCCTCCGTCTGTTTTTGATTTGTTTGGCCGTTTCCGACTCTCACCGATTTCTGCCGATACCATCTTGCTAGAGGCAGCCTGCATGCCTAGCCACAAATTTTAACAGCTCAGTTTCTACTATCAGGACTAAGTTTAATTAAAGAATTTATAAATAATCTGGATTGCAAAAAGAGCTGCAATCTAAAGCTCTAGATTTAAATTTCTTAGCATACCAAAATTTAATCCAGTTAAAATGAGACTAATCTTAAATTTACAGATTTAAAATAACCATTTTGGCTCTTGAACCAGATTTTTAAAGCACTGTGTCCAATTAACTTTGAAGCTTACAGATCCATTCCTAACACTCCTTAAACCTAACAATTCACCCCCTTATGCCCCTTATGCATCCCCGTCCTTGCATACAACTATCTTTCCCCCTTTTGCTCCTTTTCTGCTTCTCCCTTTCGATGGAAAAGATTCCTCCTTATCCAACTGAATGCACAATAGTCCTATGCTATGCTATGCTATGCTAAGTCACTTCAGTCGTGTCCGACTCTGTGTGACCCCATAGACGGTAGCCTACCAGGCTCCCCCGTCCCTGGGATTCTCCAGGCAAGAACATTGGAGTGGGTTGCCATTTCCTTCTCCAGTGCATGAAAGTGAAAAGTGAAAGTGAAGTCGCTCAGTCGTGTCAGACTCTTAGCGATCCCATGGACTGGAGCCCACCAGGCTCCTCCGTCCATGGGATTTTCCAGGCAAGAGTACTGGAGTGGGGTGCCATTGCCTTCTCCAACAATATTCCTAAGCATAATGCTTTTGATGCTAAAACAAAAGCTAAGAATAATCATTCCCATTAAAAACCATTTAATTAAAAGGGGACCTAAAACTGAAAGCAAATATGTGGGAGTCTTGGTACCTCCTGAAGACTTAGCTTATTCCCAGGAAGCACAAAAAGCATTCTTACCTGGGGCCCATGAGCCCCCAGAGCTCAGGGATCAACTACGTCAAATGCTGTGTGGATATGTGGGTTTTTCCCCTCCATGTAGTAAGGCATACTAAGTTCATTACTGAGTGGAGAAATTTCATAGCTTCATCAGATTCTCATAAGTCTGTAACCTAAGAAGGGTCAAGAATTGCCCTTGGTGTGGAAGAGCTGGATTCCAGGATGCCTGCGGATGGCACTAAGGAACCCTTCTCCTCACCTTTAAGGACAGAATCCTCCAGGCGCTCGGCCATCTCATGGCACTGCTGCTGGTAATCAGGGCTGGAGAAGCAGTGCCTGGGTTCTGCAAGCTTCCGCTGCAGTCGTTCCAGGCGCTTTTGCTCCTTTTCAGCTTCTCGCTCGGCTTGTTGTTTTACCCATTCAGCCATTCTAGGGATGGGAAAGAGGAGACGTAACTAAATGGCTAAATTATACACACATACTTGTATATAGGTAACACCCCACCTATAGAAATTATTGCACTCTTATTCACATTGTGATAGTCCCTCAGAAAGGCGTGCCATGCTTACTAGCATACTGCTACGGACTTGACTAAAACCCAAAGATAATTATTCAATCATGAAAAAGGTTAAGTCTGGTAACAACAAATTAGAGCATAAGTATTTTAAGTTTACATTTCTGATATGTGTGGTGCATGTGCCATCACTAATGACAGAAAACTATGTCTCTTTGAAAAACAAAACAGGGAGGCATCTTACGCTTTTTCATGATTGACATCTCGTAATCTCCTTCCACTGAGATCCCGGCAAGCCTCTCGATTGGTTGTCTTTTCAATCTGAGCACCGAGTGCTCGGAGCATTGAGCCAAAACCTAAACAAATGTATTTGGAGAAAGCAGGTTAAAAAGTATTCAAGGATGGTCAGCTCCAATGAGGTGGATGAAACTGGAACCTATTATATAGAGTGAAGTAAGTCAGAAAGAAAAACACCAATATGGTATATTAACACATATATATATGGAATTTAGAAAGATGGTAATGATGACCCTATATGCGAGACAGCAAAAAGAGACACAGATGTAAAGAACAGACTTTGGACTCTGTGGGAGAAGGCAAGGGTGGGGTGATTTGAGAGAATAGTATTGAAACATGTATATTAGCATATGTGAAATAGATGACCAGTCTAAGTTCGATGCACGAAAGAGGGCACTCAAAGCCAGTGCACTGGGACAACCCAGAGGGATGGGATGGGGAGGGCAGGTGTTCAGGAGCGGGGGACACATGTATACCCGTGGCTGATTCATGTCAATGTATGGCAAAAACCACCACAATTGTAATTAGCCTCCAATTAAAATAAATAAATGATTTTTTTTTAAGTATTCAAGGATGGACAAAAGCCAAACTTGTGAAAAGAGTATTATTATATTATAAGATTATCATAAGAGTAAAGGTGATCTCTATCTTCTTTTCGGTTTTAAAGGAAATGCACATCAAGATTCTAACTCAGGTAGCAGAGGTTAAGAATACCGATAAACGTGATTCAATCTTGTGCTTGTCACACTTTCTCTTATACTTCTGCAATACTGTACCTGCACCACTGGGATATTTTAGAGAGCTATACCTAGTGACAGAAATCCCAAAATTCCACAATTAAGAATTTTGCAAATTATATGATGAGATTTTGCAATAAAGCAATTTTAATCTGTCACTGGCTGACACAACAAGCTTCATATTGATAGAATTTCAAACAGCTGAATGACTGTAATCTGAGATGTTGGTTCTTTGAAAACCAAACCGAGTCACCACAGATTTTGAGAAAGCCTAAGAATTATATGTTAGTCTATCAGGAGAAATACCAAGAATTGTTCATATTCAGTTTTTGCTCTTTTAGTTTGTTTTCTCTCTAAGATGAGTTACTACAACCAGGACCTTAAGCTACCTCAATCTGTAAACAGTTGTATTTCATAAAGTGACGTCAGACTTCCCATGGAACTAGAATAACCAAACAAAATGCTGAGAACAGCAAAAGGAGATTTGATTGCTCTAACATTTATCAGCAAACTGGACAGAATGGCCATCACCTCTCTTCATCTAACCTCCCCAAAGACTGAGAGCCTAGGGTGCCTAAGAGTGATCTGGTTGGGCTGGAGAAGGTGGGAATTTTATCATACTGTATCTTCCCCAAAAAGAATAAAACAGAAAATATTCAAAACTAGGTAAATTAACAAAGGACTTCATAAGAGAAATCAAGGCTGGTATACTACAGAGACCAAGAAGTTTGCTAATTTAATACATCTGGCCACAGAATGCAGATATGTTACTACTAAGCCGTCAACACTCAACGTCCTACCTCCTTTTCCACCACGAAGTCTGGGTTCCAGACTATAAACAGCTCCATGCTGCACTGTGTCACTGGTGTTAACGAGCGATCCATTGCACTTCACAAAGAAGCATTCCACTGGAAAAACCTGCAGACAGTGAGGGGTTCTTTCAATGCTGTTTATGAGACAAGTTTTTTTGCAGGAAGGGACCTACCTTATTTTTTATTATTTCAGTTACAAGGAGATAGTAGATGTGATAAGTTAATATCTGCTGAATTTTAAAAAATGAAAACCACTAAAAGAAAAGAGTCATTTTTTATGATGTATTCTAGGTACAACTTTTTCCTAATACTTACCTAATCATGATATAAAGAACTTTCTGCCTCTTGGGTGAAAATTAAAACTGCTCTTTCTCATTCTCTAATAGGAAATAGGAGTCAAGGTGCAAGATTACAGGGGCTCAGATCTAGTAACTCTGACGGTCCCATTTCCTCTGACTTTTAAAAATAATACCAAGTTGAACATTGTGGCCCAAAATTTAAAAGTGACATCTTGAAAAGTGTAGATAGGGATAAGAAGAGGGGAGAGGAGGAGACAAAAATATGGTTTCTAATACACTTACATAAGCTTTAACAGTTTTAGAATCAGCTGGCAGTTGGTAACTAATCTCTTCTGCCAGCATCTTCCTGAGTTCCAGCCAATCTCTGAAGAAGCCCACATACCCCCCCAAACCCACTCTATGTCAGATCAAGTGATGTAAAGAAAATATAAATACCGTAAAGTTTTCTAAACAAGTTTCTTTTTTTTTTTTAAAGCCACAACACTTGGCATGTAGGATCTTGTCTCTCAACCAGAGATCAAACCCATACCCTCTGCAGTGGAAGCTCTTAACCACTGGACTGCC
Organism: Tragelaphus eurycerus; assembly: GCA_935064755.1. NCBI lineage: Eukaryota > Metazoa > Chordata > Mammalia > Artiodactyla > Bovidae > Tragelaphus > Tragelaphus eurycerus. The sequence goes on from CAKXYN010000003.1 coordinate 23,382,744, forward strand.
AGGGAAGTCCCTAAACAAGTTTCTGATGCCATAAAATAACACAACAGAGGAGTATTCTCCAAAGTTATATGGAACTTATAGGAGGTTATATAGGAGGCTGACAATTAAATCTGCAACATGAAGAATAAAGAGATCTAAATACAAATAGAAAGGAAAAAGGCATTTCTGACATCTTCCTGAAGTGGAAACTATGAACATTCATTCTGAGGCACATCACACAGCTATTTTAATGGGACCCAATCCTTCACTCAGCTGCCTACTATGAGCATGGTACTTTTCAAGTGTTGGAATACTACCATGAATACCACAATGAATGCAAATCCTGCCTCATGATGCTTATATTCTAGTGGGGGAAGACAAATTATGAACAAACATATATTATGTTTGATGTAATTATGTAATTGACAAATCATATATTATGTCAAGTGGTGATATGCAGGGTAAAGGGGACTAAGATATGTGGATAGGTGAGGTGGTAGTCTAGTTAATATATATGGTCAGTCACAGAAAGCAGAGAATTTAAGAAAGTGAGAGAATAAACTATATGGTTGTCTGGGGGAACAGCATTCCAGAGGCAACAGCAAATACAAAGACTGCAACAGAGATGAGCTTAGAATATTCAAGGAAGAGCAACACAGGATGGTACTCTGAATAAAACTATTGTAGAGTTTTGAACAAACTGAGATCAGAGTCATGCTCTTACAGGATCACTCTGTTAACCTATAAAAATAAGACTACAGAAGCAGAGAGATCATTGGGATAATCCAGGTGAGACATTTCTATGTGTACCAGGACAGTAGTGGCAGAGTGAAAGAGAAATGTGAGATTCTGAGGACACTCTGAATGAAAATGCTAACGCTCTAGTGAAGGGGGTGAGCTCAATACAGAAACTAGATTCCAAAAATTTGTTTTGACAAATGGAAAAATAGACTTGCCACCTATTAAGAGGGAAAAGGAAATATGAAAGAGAAAATCAGTCTCGTTTCGGATATTTTAGTGTGAGATGTTTATTACACAAGCAGATGGAGATGCCGAGTAGACCAGGTGCTATACAAGTCTGGAGTCTGGAGAAGTCTGTGCTGAAGATTTACACTCGAAAGCTATCAGCACACCGATGGTACTGAAAGCCCTGAGTGTGGACGAAACCACTGGGATGAGGGAGGGGCTCCTCCAACATGAGAGTTCAGGGTGATGAGGACGAAGCAGCAAGAGAGACTGGAAAGGAGAGGCCAGCGAGATGGAAGAGAACTGAGGGTGTCCTCTGCACAAGTGAGAGAAGTGTATTAAGGCGGAGAATGGTCAACTGTGCAAACTGAGGCCAACAGGCCAAGCAGGATGAAAACTGAAAACTGATCGTTGGATATGGCCACACAGAAGATACTGACCAGCACGACACAGAGCTGTTGAAGTGATGGCAACAGAAAAGCTGAACTAGAGTGGGTTCTAAAGGAGAAGAGCTTTATGTTCAAGCATATTTTTTTTAATCAAGAAAATCAGAGAAAATAAAGCGATAGCTGGAAGGGATGTGGGCTCATGTTTGCACACTGGTAGGAATGATCCAGGAAAAAGGGAAAACACTGGAAAATACAGGGGAGAAAGCACAAATGCCAAATAAGCCTCTCAGTAGGTGAAAAGGAGGGGTTGCTCTACAAAGTAGAAAAGAACTGCACATTACTTATAAAATAATGACAGTTCATCCACAGTCACACACAAGAAGGCTGAATATACAGCAGGTACCTACCAGAGCACTGCTGTGAGGAGAAGAAAATTCTGTCCTTACTGCTTGAATACAAAGTTTGTCCTTGAGATGGAATAAGTCTTGGAGATTTAAAGAGAGAGGATGTGAGAGAGTAATCCAGGAGAGTGAAAGAGTGATGAATTGAGCAGTGCCTCTCAGTCCTTTTCATACCACGACGGTAAACACAAATAATATCTGGATGACACCCCGGGGAGTGTGAGTGAAGTTACCAAGGATGGGTTGAGATTCTGGGCACCCCCAGGTAGCAGGATCAATATTCTCAGCAGTCCTGCAATCCAGTGGATTTCTCTAATCCAAATGCAATTACAGTAGAATTGCCAAGCAGCACCAAGGCTGGCGTATGTGAATTTGTCATGAGACTGATTAGTTCCCCTACCAGGGTCACTGCCTAGATGCCACTCAAAATAGGTGGAGAGCTGGATTTAGACTGACTGGCATTTTCCCAGGCAAATAATAGTACCAGGAGAGAGGAAGGGAACTCAGGCCATATACAATGATGTGGTTAACATGAAGGATGATTCTTGTCTATAAAATCCTATTTACTTTAAAAAGCTGCAAAATTAAATGAGACAAGTAATATACCTTCTATATATTTAATGTTTATAAATTAAGAGCCACTTTAGTTTCTTTTAATATTTTGTATATCCAATGAATATGGTATTTCTAAAATCCTAAATAACTTCAAAAACTTTAATATGAAGGCACAAAGATTATACATACTTTATTTCTGAACAGAACCACTTATTTAATCAGACAACCGATTACCAAAATTGCATTTTTTAAGATTCTTGTCAATTTTCTAGTAGGAAAAAAAAAAAAAAGAAAGAAAATTTAGAATCAATTTGACTGTTTTTAACCTTTATAAGGCATTTCAAACACAAAGTATTATGTGTGTCTTGGGCCAATCAGCCAAGGCCACTAGAGAAAAACAAAATCAAATTTCTTGACTCACTACAAGACAGGGACTGCACACCAGAGGAATCATGAGGTGTCTCACCACAAATAAAAACATATAGTTATAGGACTGGAGGCTAGGATGGAATTTAGGTAAAATTTAAATGAAACAATGTTTTAAAAGGCTCACAACAAAAGCAGGGCTGTATCTATCAGGGTCAATACCAGGTCTAGACTGTGAAGGAGATCCAGGCTCCTGTTTCCTTGGAAACTACAAAGTTAAGATAAATGTGCAACGTTGTGTCTAGAAACCCCTTAATTTGAAGCTCTGCACCTGGAAATCAAGAGTGCTTCTCTACATCAAAGAGACTTAGATTCTCAAGGCAAGAGTGGGATGCTTCTGATACAACTTCAAACAGCAGTTTACTCTTATAATCTATGATTTTCAAGGAAAGGTTTCAAAAGGAATGAAAAAGAAGTAGACTTTCAAGGAAATCATTTTTCACATTGCACCACGGCACCATGTCCTTGGGAGAAACAGTTCTTATTGACTTTGCAGCTGGCTCTATCTATGTCTGTTATCCCAGCCTAATGAACAGCTGGGCTGATTTTTCATTTCTTCAGGGAGAACTAACACCAACTTTATCATGTGTCAGATCAGTTTTATCTTAAAAGGCACAGGTGTGAAGTTGTGCTATTTTTATTTATTCCCGTATCTCATCAAATGCCCTTTTATAAGCTTTGTGGTTTTATTCATACTTATTATGGCCATGCTTCTTAAGTATATGACTGAATTCATTCATTCATATTTCTTCTTATTTTAAATTTTTTCCAAGACTCCTCATAATTAAGGTCTAAATTTTTCTGGTCCCACTTTGGATCAACTGTCAATGAGTTTGAAAACTGTATTCATGAGATAAGAGTTATTTTCAAAGATATAAAAATCCAACTATTTTGGAAAATATTTCCCCATTCAGATGGCAAACTGATGGAAACTGTCAGTTCTGACAGCAGTTAAACTGGACTGAAGTATAGGGAGAAAACGGGAAACTGAAAAACTACACGATTTGCAAATACACATTGCTTCTTCATGGAACCAGTCCAAGTAAAGATGTGGTTTAGACTGCAGTGTTAACATCTGTTAAGCTCATAAATAACAACCAGAGAAGGTCTAGGGAAACACGGAGGAGGTGTGCTTATAAAGAAAAACAGAGTAAGAGGTCAAATGTCAAAATTAAAATTAGATTCAAGGAGAGGATCTAATTCTTTAAATAACATAACAGGTAATATCTTATAGTTGGTAAAAGCTTGCTTCAGATCAGATCAGATCAGATCAGTCGCTCAGTCGTGTCCGACTCTTTGCGACCCCATGAACCGCAGCACGCCAGGCCTCCCTGTCCATCACCAGCTCCCGGAGGTCACTCAGACTCTCATCCATCGAGTCAGTGATGCCATCCAGCCATCTCATCCTCTGTCGTCCCCTTCTCCTCCTGCCCTCAATCCCTCCCAGCATCAGAGTCTTCTCCAATGAGTCAACTCTTCGCATGAGGTGGCCAAAATACTGGAGTTTCAGCTTTAGCATCATTCCTTCCAAAGAAATTCCAGGATTGATCTCCTTCAGAATGGACTGGTTGGATCTTCTTGCAGTCCAAGGGACTCTCAAGAGTCTTCTCCAACACCACAGTTCAAAAGCATCAATTCTTCGGCGCTCAGCCTTCTTCGCAGTCCAGCTCTCACATCCATACATGACCACAGGAAAGACCATAGCCTTGACTAGGCGAACCTTTGTTGGTAAAGTAATGTCTCTGCTTTTGAATATGCTATCTAGGTTGGTCATAACTTTCCTTCCAAGGAGCAAGCGTCTTTTAATTTCATGGCTGCAGTCACCATAATTAAGTAAACCACACATGTGTACCTTTTAAGTTTTTGAAAAATACGCCTGGACAAATAAGAACATCATATGATTAATGAAATAATCTAAATGACAGGCCCTAAGAATCATGCTCTCGACAGGGCCTATGTGAGTGCTTGGCCACGACCAGTGACCAGAAGAATCCATTTCGTTCCCAATCATCCTTTGGATATGACATACTTCTTTAGGTTGGATCTAACAGGGCTGTGTTATCAAAGGACAAAAATGCACATACTCGTAGACTGAACGTAAGGAAGTGAGCCTTAAAAATCATCTTGGCAAAATGCCTCCTTTACGGATGAAGAGAATAATACCAAAGGGTATTCTGTTAGTCCAGACTGAGGACCGGACTATAGCGCCAGCGAGCGGAAGGGTTTTTCTCCCTTCTCTGAGACAAAACCATCACAAAAGCGACGGAAGCCCTCATTATCAGTTTGAAACTGAGGAACCCTCAGCCTCAAAAACTGAAAACCCCAAAGAATAGACCCCCCGACACACCCTCACCGCACCTATTTCTGCCCCTGACCTCCTCTGTCTTCTTTTCAGGAACCACAAACCTCACCTGATCTTCGCAGTGTCGACGGATAAAATCTCGTATGGAGCACGGGGCCGAACCACACCACACCGCCTTGCACCCGAAGCCAGGGCCCCGAAGCCACACCAGCGCCGCCATCTCCGCCATCTCACTCAGTCGCAGAACCTCGGCACTCCCAGGAGCGCTAAGAACCACCACCCACCCGGCGTATCTTGATGACGTAAGCTCGCTCACCAGCGCCCCGCCCCTCACGTTTTCGCCCGCCCCGCCCCTCCCCTGGGGATAGTCACGTGACCTGAAGCAGCCGAGCAAAGCCGACTGGGGGAGGGGAACAGGAAGGGCCTGGCTGAGGCCGATAAGAAGGCAGAGCACCAGGGCGAGGCGTTGCTAAGAGAAGTTGCTAGGGCGGGGCTCGAGGGACTCTCTATAAAAGGCTGGCGCGGGGTTAAGTTTCCAGCGTTCTGGCTATAAGCGATAAGAAGGTAACTGAGTACTTCCTTGTGCCTCAAGCTTTAGACCTTTCCCTCCTATCCGTGTAGTTATTTTTGGGTCACAGGGAATCGTGGCCTGAGAAGGCGCTGCTCCCTGGGGGCTTGAGAAGGGAAGCTGCAGTCGCGGAAGCGGTTTTGGGGGGCTGCTTCCTCTGCTCTGGGGAGCTCCCCCACTCTAGGGGCAAGGGAAACGGAGGTGGGGAGGTTTCTAAACAACAGCTCTGGGCGGGTTTTTCCTCCAGGTTTACCAAGCCTTGTCTTCCTTTGCGGAAACTGCCAACCTCTCGGTTTCTGCCAGCCACGCTCAGTTTATTCGTATTTCCGCCTGTTTGCGCTCTGCGTTATCTTCACTTCAGCTCGGTTTTCAAAATATTTCACAGCAAGTGGGCCCCTGTGAAAGGCAGTGGCAGGAGCGACGCTTATAGTGATGCTGCTCTGAAAAACCCTGCCATAACTTTTATTCCGCACTATGGAAACACACTCGCACATATTTGCGTAGTCCAACTTTAAGGCTCTGGGAATCTGAAGAAATCCCTTAATATTTTAATATGCTGAGGTTATGGTATTTATAAAATCCTGAACAATTTAAAAGCCACGAGATAGGAGGGTTCTTAGGAGATATCTGTACCTATTAAGCACGATAGTATCAGCCCACAGAATCGAATTCTCTGCGTCTCAGATCTTTAGCAAATGAAACTCTGCTGAAGGGAAAGCAACGAAAAATTCAGAAATCATTTTTACTGGTAGTATGAACAACAGAATTTCAAGACTTCTGAAGTTATAGATTCCGTTGTCTTTATTTCACTTTCACAGGAAGAAAAATGAGAAAGGGCCTCCATGGGAATGTCAGGAGATAAAGAAAAATTACACAAAATAATAAAAATACTGTGCCTAGAGACCAGTGTTTTGCAAAGTGGGTGACATGGTGACCCCAGAGTCAGTAACTGTCTCACCAAGTATTTATCTTCTAACAAGTGAAGTCCACATTGTTTGTTACTAACATTATATCTAGCCTTTCCAAAACCTCCAGTTTAAATTAAATTGTTCCTTCTTTATCCCTTTCTTGCATTTAAATTCCTATTGTTAAAAATCCCAAGTATTAAAAAAAAAAGTATTGAAAAGGCATTTGTCATTTAAAATATGCAAGAACTATTATTAACTTTTCAAAGACAAATCTCCTGAGTAATATATAATCTGTTGTTAAATCTTCCCAATAAGCACTTAGCATGCAGCACCATGGCACACACAAAGTAGGCATTAAATAAATATTAATTGTATATTTGATGAATTACTAAGGTGAGTGAAGTTGTTCAGTTGTGTCCGACTCTGCGACCCCATGGACTGTAGCCTACCAGGCTCCTCTGTCCATGGGATTTTCCAGGCACTAGTCCTGGAGTAGATTGCCATTTCCTTCTCCAGGGGAGCTTTCCAACCCAGGGATCGAGGTAGACAGTCTAATTATTCCCAATACATGTCTGAAGAAACATGCCTGCCTGCGTGTGTGCTCAGTCATATCCAACTCTTTGTGACCCCATGGACTCTAGCCCAGCAGGCTCCTCTGTCCATGGAATTTTCCAGGCAAGAATACTGGAGTGGGTTGCTAAGTCCTCCTCCAGGGGATCTTCCTGGCCCAGGAATTAAACCCACATTTCCTGTATCTCTTGCACTTGGAGGTGGATTTTTTACCACTGTGCCACTATCGTTAGCACTAACAGAACACTTTCTCTCTTGAAGATGCAGCTTCAACTTGGATTAAATTACTGAATACATTTAAATAATGAGAAAATTAAGGTACCCAAAGTTAGGGCTATGACCAAGAAAACAGTGTACATCAGCGGGAAAAAAAAATCTAGAAAGACAGCTGATTGGCTGGATGGTTGAGTGTGTGGTGGCGTCCAGTAGACGGTGTTATGTGCCAGGCTGGTTGTGGAAAAATAGAAACAAATGCTGCCACCTTTCCAACCTCACTGTAGGGAGAAAAGAGACAGGAAGACACATGGGGGTTATGACACTAAATGGTGAGTGGGTGGGGGCCAGTTCCTCTACTATTAAGAGTGTGTAGCTGTGCTCTTAGAACTCTATCTGGTGTTCTTTCCAACAAGCCACGCGGGCTTTGTTTCTGCCCATCATCTCCAAACGATCGACTCTAGCTATACATTTGCTTTTTGAAGACTGGTTCAGCCACCACGAGAAGGACACTGAGAGCATCGAGGCAATGTGGGATAATGGTTCACTAGCAGGAAATGACAGCAGCAGACAATGCTTGTGTGGCAACCCATGACAGAGGCTCAACGGAGCCAGAATGGCATGCTGGTCTGTAAGAACAGGAAGCAGAGCTGTACACTCTGGCAGTTTTCATAAGTGACAGCAAAGCTCCTGAACTAGTGAATTCACAGACTACATCCTTGTGTGACATGCAAGTCGCCCTTCTGTGTTTTCAGCCATGTTTATGCTCAGAGGAGACGAATGGAGGTGGTTAATGCTGTCCTTAAGACAAAAGACAATGGTACAGGCCGACCCTTCCCTTGCCACAAATGCAAAACTGCTATAAACTCCCCAGTTGGCAAGTGTCGCCTTGTAGATGGCTCCAACCCCAGAAACAATGAGGTCAGCTCCTAGGATGGAAAAACAGCTTCTGGGTAAGAGCTGTGTAGTCCATACTGGGTGGTGGTTGATGTGGGAGGTGGAGCCTGAAGCAAGGACCCAAGATGTTTGGCTGCCAGTGAAGGCACAGCTCCACCCTCCTTCCTTTATTGGACAGAAGGAAACAGGACACGTCAAGGATGAGGTGGAGTTGAGAGGTAGAAGAGGTTTGTGTTTAGCTCTGATGCTGGGAAGGATCTGGAGAGGGCAGAAGAGGAGAGTATGGTAGAGACACAGCGAAGAGAGAAAAAGCTAGACTCACAGTCAGTGCTGAATGTAGAAGCCTAGCTCTTTGTAATATCAGCAAGAAGAAAACATCTTCAGTCAGGGTGGACTTAGATCAGTAAATTCTATCACCCCTGATTGCCCTAGATATTACCTTGTTCACATTATCATGCCAACAGTAAGCTTCCCAAGGCTTATTTGGTATCATCACTCTTACATCACCATCAAATAATGTTGTTACATTAAAAAGGCTGAATTTCTTTCATGCTGTTCACAGTACTAGAACTATAAAGCAAAACTTACACAACACCTATCTTCTAGAAATTTAGTATCTCAGCACTGGGATTGTTTTCAACACTGAAATTTAATTTCTCTCTAGTCAACAAAAATCTGCAATCCTTTATGAATTTTGCATAGCCAAGCCTTTCAAAAGGGGATTTTTCTGCTGAAGAGGTGATAAGCCTTTAGAAGTATTTTTTTCCTTTAATTAATTGACATTAGTGTATGTCCACTGTGTTAGGATTCTCCAGAGAAACAAAATAAATGAATATATATATAGAGAGAAAGACAGAGAGCAACTATATGAGACAGAGAGAGAGACTTATTGTTAAGAATTGGCTCACACCTCATACAATTAAGGAGGCTGACAAGTCACAATATCTGCAGGATGAGTGGGCAAACTGGAGACCCAGGAGAGCCTGGTGTAGTTCTCAACTGAAGGTCAGCAAGTGAGCCAAGGTTTTGGTTCTAGTCTAAAGGCAGGACAAAGCTGATGTTCTGATTTGAAGACAGTCCAGGTAAAAGAAACCCTCCTTTACTGAGAGGAGGGTCAGGCTTTTTACTCTATTCAGGCCTTCAACTGATTGGATGGGGCCCACCCACATTAAGGGAGAGCAGTCTGCTTTGCTCAGTCAACTGGTTCAAATGTTAATCTCAACCAGATACACCCAGAATAACTTCTGACCAAATGCCTGGGCATCTCATGACCCAGTCAAGATGGCACATAACATTAACCATCATATCCATTAACTAGTTACCTTTAGTAAAGAAATAAACTTCACTAATTTTATTTTATTTTACATCTGAGGAGGAAATGTTATTTGGCAAATGGAGTGAGAAAATGTCAGATATTTCTTACTCCCCATAAGTTTTGCTGTGTGAACTCAGGAAACTCATCTGACTGCTTTGTGTATCTGCTTCTAAATGGCTGAAGAGCTACCCAACAACTGTTGTTAGAATGTATCTTTGTACCACAAAGTGAAAGTGAAGTCACTCAGTTGTGTCAGACTCTTTTGCGACCCAGAAAGGCAATGCCAAAGAATGCTCAAACTACTGCACAATTGCACTCATCTCACATGCTAGTAAAGTAAAGCTCAAAATTCTCCAAGCCAGGCTTCAGCAATATGTGAACCATGAACTTCCTGATGTTCAAGCTGGTTTTAGAAAAGGCAGAGGAACCAAAGTGCTAACATCCAGTGGATCATGGAAAAAGCAAGAGAGTTCCAGAAAAACATCTATTTCTGCTTTATTGACTATGCGGAAGCCTTTGACTGTGTGGATGACAATAAACTGTGGAAAATTCTGAAAGAGATGGTAATACCAGACCACCTGATCTGCCTCTTGAGAAATCTGTATGCAGGTCAGGAAGCAACAGTTAGAACTGGACATGGAACAACAGACTGGTTCCAAATAGGAAAAGGAGTACATCAAGGCTGTATATTGTCACCATGTTTATTTAATGTCTATGCAGAGTACATCATGAGAAACGCTGGGCTGGAAGAAGCACAAGCTGGAATCAAGATTGCCGGGAGAAATATCAATAACCTCAGATATGCAGATGATACCACCCTTATGGCAGAAAGTGAAGAGGAACTAAAAAGCCTCTTGATGAAGGTGAAAGTGGAGAGTGAAAAAGTTGGCTTAAAGCTCAACATTCAGAAATCGAAGATCATGGCATCCAGTCCCATCACTTCATGGGAAATAGATGGGGAAACAGTGGAAACAGTGTCAGACTTTATTTTGGGGGGCTCCAAAATCACTACAGATGGTGACTGCAGCCATGAAATTAAAAGACGCTTACTCCTTGGAAGGAAAGTTATGACCAACCTAGATAGCATATTCAAAAGCAGAGACATTACTTTGCCAACAAAGGTCTGTCTAGTCAAGGCTATGGTTTTTCCTGTGGTCATGTATGGATGTGAGAGTTGGACTGTGAAGAAGGGTAAGCGCTGAAGAATTGATGCTTTTGAGGTGTGGTGTTGGAGAAGACTCTTGAGAGTCCCTTGGACTGCAAGGAGATCCAACCAGTCCATTCTGAAGGAGATCAGCCCTGGGATTTCTTTGGAGGGAATGATGCTAAAGCTGAAACTCCAGTCCTTTGGCCACCTCATGCAAAGAGTTGACTCATTGGAGAAGACTCTGATGCTGGGAGAGATAGGGGGCAGGAGGAGAAGGGGACGACAGAGGATGAGATGGCTGGATGGCATCGCTGACTCGATAGACGTGAGTCTGGGTGAACTCCGGGAGTTGGTGATGGACAGGGAGGCCTGGTGTGCTGCGATTCATGGGGTCGCAAAGAGTCGGACACGACTGAATGACTGAATGGAACTGAACTGGACTGTAGCCTACCAGGCTCCTCAGTCCATAGAATTTTCCAGGCAAGAGTACTAGAGTGGGTTGCCATTTCCTTCTCCAGGGCATCTTCCCAACCCAGGGATTGAACCTGGGTCTCCTGCACTGCGGGCAGATGCTTTACCATCTGAGCCACCAGGAAAGCACATCTTTATACTACAGGGTGTGGTCAAAGTTCATATGGTGAAATCCTTTGAGAGTTTTTGAATGAAAGATGTTGTACCTCATTAATTAAAATGCAGGGGTCATTGGTCAACTGAATTAAACTTCTAAGTTAAATTAACTAGATTTTCCTTAATAACACAGCTGTCTGGCTAACTCACCTACCTAAGCACACACTTTTTAAAAATAAAAAATAAAATAAGCCCCAAAGACTCTATACAGCTAAAGACTAAATTTTTCTTGTAGAACCTTAGACTCTTTTAGAAAGGATTCTAAGGGAATGCCACTGGTCCAGTGGTTAAGAATCCACCTTCCAAAGCAGGGGATGCGGGTTCCATCCCTGGTTAGGGAATTAACATCCTATATACCAAGGGGCTACTAAGCCTGTACCACAACCAGAGAGCCTGTGCACCACAATGAAGACCCAGTGCAGACAAAATTAAAAATAATAAAATTTAAAAATAAAAAATAAATTTCATTTTATAAGAAATAAAGAGGATTCTAAGAAGGGTAATGGTCTGCTACGGAAAATTAGTAAGTTAATATAAAATAAATTGTATGAGGGGCTTCCCTGGTGGCTCATGTTAAAGAATCTGCCTACCAATGCAGGAGACTGGAGTTCAATCCGTGGGTCAGGAAGATCCCCTGAGAAGTGGCAACCCACTCCAGTATTCTTGCCTAGGAAATCTCATGGACAGGGGAGGCTGGTGGGTTAGAGTCCATGAGGGTTGCAAAAGAGTCTGACATGACTTAGTGACTTATCAACAACAACAAATTCTATAAAGTAAGGAGACAAGAATGGGGGCCGCAAGAGGCTGGTGTGGGAACAAGAACCGAGAAGTAGTAGTTGCCGGCCAGAGTGAAATAAAAAGACAAAGCTAACACCAGGGAAGATTTTGTGATGGGTCAAACAAGGTAACACATCACTGTAGACCAAGATCTTCCTATGTCACAGCAGAGTGAAAGCCTTATGTGGAGTGTACTGTAGTCAAGATGACAAGGTGGCATGATACACATTTTAGAAAAGATCTACCAAAAAGGTAGAATTTTTAACACTCATGAAAATATAAGTTAAATACTAGGAATTAATAAAACTCAGCTATCCAGAATGGCATGTTTCCTGGAAGCTCCACACATAGTCAAAATCTTGGCTGTTTAGGCTCACTTCCCAAACAACTTTTGTATTCTAACATATTTCAAATAGAGGGTAAGACAGACTGCTTTGTGTACAAATAAACAACTTCCTCCTTGTTACTATAATATGACACTGATTTCAAAACATAACTTCTCTTTTAATTACTCAGAGCCTTGAAAGACAGACAATTTGTGCCATTCTGGATAAAAAGATAAGGTTGGAAATGATACAAAAACTCTCATTTTCCATAAATTACTAGAGAGCTTTCCTCTGAATATTTACAAAAAATCTACAGTCCATCTATCTGGGTTAGATAAAGGATTCATAAAAGTTATAAAATGTGTATGTCTCCTATAATCACTGTTGAAATCCTCTGAACCTTATAAGAAGAGTAATAGGAGATGCAAAAACTCATATACAGGGACTTCCCTGGTGGTCCAAGAATCTGGTGGTTAACCCCTGGTGGTTAAGAATCTGCCTTTCAGTGCAGGGGACATGGATTTGATCTTTATTCAGGGAACTAAGATCCCACATGCCATGGAACAACTAAGACTTCGAGCTGCAACTGCTGAGCCTGCATGCCACAACTAAGACCAGATGCATCCATAAATAAATATATGAATAAATATTTATCCTCATATACAGTCTTCAGATATTAATATTAAATTAGAGTAGTGCTTCCCAAAATGTGTTCGATGAAATATTCGGTTACTACAGTGCACTGTTATAAAAGAATTCCATTTTCAAATAAATTTAAGAACCTTCGAATATCATATGCTGGCTCCTAGAGATTCAAAGTTCATTAACATGATAAAAGCCCTGAGAAATTCTGTTGTCTTTGTTTAATCCAGTATCTCACAAACTTATTTGACTATGGAACTTCTTTTCTAGATTCACCTATTAGCATGCCCTATGATTAGTATTTTAAAAGGCTGAGACTGAAGTGTGGTTAATTATGAGGTTTCTAACTCCCTCCACCCAGTTTTATTAAGATATAATTGACCTATAGCACTATGTGGGGAAAATCACCCAGAGGAGGGCATGGCAACCCATTCCAGTATTCTTGCCTGGAGAATCCCGTGGACAGAGGAGCCTGGTGGGCTGCAGTCAATGGGGTCACCCAGAGTTGGACACGACTGAAATGACTTAGCACATGGCACTATGTAAGTTTAAGGTGTATGGGACGATTTGTCACACATATATTGTGAAACAGTTACCACAGTAAGTGTAATCGACATCCATCAACTCATATAGATACCAAAAAAAAATTTTTTCCCTTGTGATGAGAACTCTTAGTAAGGATCTGCTCTCTTAACAACTTTCAAATATACTACACAGCAGTGAGAACTCTACTCATCATGTTGTATACATTACATCCCTAGTACTTATCTACCTTAAACTCAAGATTTGACCAGTTGACCACCTTCATCTAATTCACCCCACCCCACCCCTATGCTGCCTACAAATCTGATCTCTTTTTCTGAGTTTTTTAAAACATTCTACATATAAGTGAGATCATACAGTATTTATATTTCTCTGTCTGACTTACTTTACTTAGCTCTCAAGGTCCAATCATTTTGTTGCAAATGGCAGGATTTCCTTCTTTTTAATGGCTGAATAATATTCCATTGTGTATATACCACATATTTTATCCATCCACTGATGGACACCTAGGTTGTTCCCATGTCTTGGCTATTGTAAATAATGCCACTATGAACATGGGGTACAGCTATCTCTTCAACATGGTATTTTCATTTCCTTCAGATATACTCCCAGAAGTAGAATTACTGGATCATATGGTCATTCTATTTTTAATTTTTTGAGGAAACTCCGTGCTGTTTTCCATGATGGCTGTACCAGTTTATAATCCAGACAACAATGCACAAAGTTTCCCTTTTCACCGCATCCTCAACGTATTTATTTTCCCTTGTCTTTTTGTTTACAGTCATTCTAATAGGTGTGAGGTGATAGTTCATTGTGGTTTTGATTTGCATTTCCCTGATGATTGTGTAATGAATCCTTCTTGTATACCTACTGGCCATTCATTTATCTTCTTTGAAAAAAATGTTTATTCAAATCCTTTGCCCATTTTCAAATCAGATTATTTAGGATTTTTTTTTTCTTGCTATTGAATTGTATGAGTTCTTGGATATTAATGTATGGGGATTCAAAATAAACAACCAGAAATGCTGAACACAAAGGCAATTCCTCAGGGTATTATGGAGCTAAGTTCATTTTCTTTCATAAAACACAAACATATTTTTTTTCTCTCCACACACCATCAAAGTCTGCTTCACCATATTTTTTTCCTAAGTTGTTAGGACCAATGCTGGTGAGCTAAGTTCTTTTTCTGCCTCTTGGGGAATAAGGTAATAAGTGAACACAATGACATTCCTTGTCCTATTCATGCCCACGTGCAGAGTCAATAAACTCAAAGGAATTTACTGTGTCAAGATGAGCCTCTGTATCATCGTAGCTCATACTGGAGATTTAGAGACCTGCAGTGTGAGTGAATTGTTCAATTCAACTTAATGGCCATTTCTTACCTTCTAAGTGCAGGAAAGACTGGACAGAGAGATACCAAAAAAAAAAAAAAAAAAGGTTGAATGCCTATTTTCCTGAGGCTCTAAAACCATAGTAAATGAAAAATCATCTTTAAAACATTTCAGACCAATAGATGCTACAATTGGCATTCTAACAGACCGACATAAACTACATCCTATAGGCATAGAGGCAAGAGAGAGAAAAAAAGCAAAGGATTTGTGATTTTAAATGGCCATGCTTTGTATAGGGTGATTAGATAAATACACAGACATGACACACACACACACACACACACACACACACACACACACACACACACACTTGATAGAAAGGCACAGAGGAAGAGAGCTCAGGGTTCAGGGAGGGCAAGAAGTCTGAGTTACAGCAAGAGCACGTGAGCTGGGGAAAATGGTAGAAACTGTAGAAGAGAATTGAGAATCTAGAGGGATTGATAGGGTTTTTAACAGCAGACTGTGATTTCCAGACCTCAGTCTACAAGGAAGGAGAGACCACAGCAAGTTTTGAACAGAAGCAACATGATCAGATCTGTATTTCAGAAAAATAAATCTGGAGAGAGATCACAGGCATAAACAATCAGAAGAGCCACCCTTTATTGAGGTCTCCCTACTGACACTGATTCCAGAGCATCAAGACCTACTGGTAAGTCCTACGTTAGGCCCTTGCCAAGGTCAAAGGGAATGATGGCCTGCAGACAGTATGACAGCAGAAAGGAGAGAACAGGTGGGAGATGCTGAGGAAGCAGAATGGATAGCTGGTTCCCTGCTTGTTTACCATGACCTGGCGTGCTCACAGAATAATCACAGAGAAACCACCGTCTAGAAGAGAACTGGTGGTGGGGGAAGAAACAGGTAGACGTTTGGTCAGTCTTGAGCATCTTCTTCCTGCCCCTGGGAAGTTTCCCTGGGAAACTCAGGGACTCATTTCTGTTGTGTCTTTATCTTTGACAGATTTCTTGCCAAATTCCTTTTCTTTGCCTTTCCTGGGTTCCAGCCACATAATGTTTGTGTTATGAATTCATAATGATATTCTCTTATTATTTGCACGAATCTGAAAAAGGCTTGTGTGTTTGCGTCATACATCCACATAAAAAGAAAACCCCAATGAAAAGGAGTATCCTGGATGCCTAGGATATTCATGGAATACAGATAAAGATGTTAGGGCTGAACCTGTCACCCTAAGGTACATCCCTTTGTGTGATTGTTGTAATATTGGGTATATACTGTGCTGTGCATTCGGAGAAGGCAAAGGCACCCCACTCCAGTACTCTTGCCTGGAAAATCCCATGGATGGAGGAGCCTGGTAGGCTGCAGTCCATGGGGTCACTAAGAGTCGGACACGACTGAGCGACTTCGTTTTCACTTTTCACTTTCATGCATTGGAGAAGGAAATGGCAACCCACTCCAGTGTTCTTGCCTGGAGAATCCCAGGGACGGGGGAGCCTGGTGGGCTGCCATCTATGGGGTCGCACAGAGTCGGACACGACTGAAGCGACTTAGCAGCAGTAGCAGCAGTGCATTGAAATTGGTTTTTGCTGTCCTTTAGGCAAGAGGGGCTATGCTGTAATTTTGACACCATCGAGGACTTATTTTACGGTAAAAGTGGCCTCCTGGAAGTACCCCTACTTTTTCTTTGAAATCAAATCAGTGTCCAAATTCTTCACACTGCTCCCAGCCCTTTCTCTCCAGATGCTAATACCTTGTTTCAGCCATTATGGTCTCTGTCCTGGAGGAGGTCTCTGCCACCATTCTCAGTCCCTCCACCCACATTCCAGGGTGATCTCCCTGAAACCAAATATAATGATGTCACTCCCTGTTCAAAATTCTTCCATGGCAACCTAGGGCTTCTAGGGGAAATTTCACGCACCCACTGGCCTCTGCCTAACGCTGCACGGTGGTCTCATCTAACCTCTTCCTATGGACTCTACGCTTCAGCCATACTGGCTACTTTTGTTTCTCTATAATTATTTTGGATTTCCCAGGTGGCGCTAGTGGTAAAGAATCCGCCTGCCAATGCAGGAGACAATGTTAGAGACAAGGGTTTGATCCCTGGGTCAGGAAGATCCCCTGGAGTAAGAAATGGCAACCCACTCCGGTATTCTTGTCTGGAGAATCCCATGGACAGAAGAGTCTGGCGGGCTGCAGTCCATAGGGTTGCAAAGAATCAGACACAACTGAAGTGACTTAGCAGCAGCCTAATTACTCTATTATTCATACCTTCATGTCTTTGATTAAGTTGAGTCTTTCAAGCTTCTCCTATGCTTACTTTTCCTCCACATTCCCTGACCCTTCTGGTAGGATGGGACATCTCTTCCTTGGTGCCCTACTGGACCCTACGACAATTCTAACAGCACCAAGGATGCTTATTGCCCTATTGTCTCCTTGTCTTACTGTGACAGATTGTAGTCTCCTTAAGGTTAGAGCTGCATCTAATTTATTTTTGTACTTGTAGCTTCTAGCACAGTGTCTGACAGCTCATTGGTGCTCAACAAATATTTGAAGAAGGAAAGTTTATTTTTGTTACCTTCTTTGGAAATTAGACTTCCCTGGTGGCTCAGACGGTAAAGTGTCTGTCTACAATGCGGGAGACACAGGTTCGATCCCTGGGTTGGGAAGATCCCTTGGAGACGGAAAGTCCTGGCAATCCACTCCAGGACTACTGCCTGGAAAATCCCGTGGACAGAGGAGCCTGGTAGGCTATAGTCCATGGGGTCGCAGAGAGTCAGACACGACTGAGTGACTTCACGTTCACGTTGGAAACTTTATTTATTTATTTATTTCATTTTGGCTGCGCTGGGTCTTCATTGTGGCATGAGGGCTTAGTTGCACCCATGGCATATGAGATCTTAGTTGCTTTATTAGAGACCAAACCCACATCCCCTGCATTGCAAGGCAGATTCTTAACCACTGGACCACCAGCAAAGTCCTAGTAACTTTATTTTTAGGAACTTTAAATTTTTACTTTGGGAGAGGAATAACGTCCCATTTGTTTTAATATGCAGATTTTAATCTTTTTTTCTCCCAACCCTATTTCAAGCCTGTTAACGCTCTGATGTTCACATTCAAGTGGGAGTAAGAGAGCAATCAGGAAGCAAGAGGGGAACACCTGGTTGAGGGGAGTCACATCCATTAAAAAGGGTCATTTAGCTCCAATAAGACTATTATTTACAGTTTGAAGGAAACAATGGTTCTCTTTAAGACGATGAAGTCAGCTACAATTTTTATGTATATTAAAATCTAATCTCAGGTTATAAAAGGTTTATCATGGGGGTGGAGTTTAAAGCAGCAGAATAATCTTTAGTCCTGGCAATTGTTTGCCTAAAATCTATAGGCAAACAAATGCTCTTACCTTGAATGTAGTCAAATTTATCAGCTTCTCCTTTTTAGTTAAAAGCTTTTTGTGTCTTAAGTCTTTTCCAACTCTAAGTTCTAAAAGATTCACCCGCATTTTCTAATTAGAGTTTTTATGTACTTTTTAAAACTGGAATATAATTACTTTACAAAGTTGTGTGAGGTTCTGCTATACCACAAGGTAAATCAGCAACATGGATATATATATACACATATATATACATACACATATATATTTCAGTCAGTCAATTCAGTTGTTCAGTTGTGTCCGACTCTTGCGACCCCATGAACCGCAGCATGCCAGGCCTCCCTGTCCATCACCAACTCCGGGAGTCCACCCAAACCCATGTCCACTGAGTCAGTGATGCCATCCAACCATCTCATCCTCTGTTGTCTCCTTCTCCTCCTGCCTTCATCTTTCTCAGCGTCAGGGTCTTTTCAAATGAGTTAGTTCTTCCCGTCAAGTGGCCAAAGTATTGGAGCTTCAGCATCAGTCCTTGCAATGAATATTCAGGACTGATTTCCTTTAGGATGGACTGGTTGGATCTCCTTGCAGTCCAAGGGACTCTCAAGAGTCTTCTCCAACACCACAGTTCAAAAGCATTAGTTCTTTGGTGCTCAGCTTTCTTTATAGTCCAACTCTCACATCCATACATGACTAATGGAAAAACCATAGGTTTGACTAGATGGACCTTTATTGGCAAAGTAATGTCTCTGCTTTTTAATATGCTGTCTAGGTTGGTCATAAGTTTTCTTCCAAGAAACAAGAGTCTTTTAATTTTGTGGCTGCAGTCACCATCTGCAGTGATTTTGGAGCCCAAAAACATAAAGTCTCTCACTGTTTCCACTGTTTCCCCAACTATTTGCCATGAAGTGATGGGATCAGATGCCATGATCTTCGTTTTGTGAATGTTGAGTTTTAAACCAGCTTTTTCACCCTCCTCTTCCACTTTCATCAAGAGGCTCTTTAGTTCTTCTTCACTTTCTGCTGTTAGTGTGGTGTTATCTGCATATCTGAGGTTATTGATATTTCTCCTGGCAATCTTGATTCCAGCTTGTGCTTCATCCAGCCCAGCATTTCTCATGATGTACTCTGCATATAAGTTAAATAAGCAGGGTGACAATATATAGCCTTGGTGTACTGCTTTCCCAATTTGGAACTAGTCTGTTGCTCCATGTCCAGTTCTAACTGTTTCTTCCTGACCTGCATACAGATTTCTCAGGAGACAGGTCAGGTGGTCAGGTATTCCCATCTCTTTCAGAATTTTCCAGAGTTTGTTGTGGTCCACACAGTCAAAGGTTTTGGCATAGTCAATAAAGCAGAAGTAGATGTTTTTCGGGAACTCTCTTGCTTTTTTAATGATCCAATGGATGTTGGCAATTTGACCTCTGGTTCCTCTGCCTTTCTAAATCCAGCTTGAACATCTGGAAGTTCACAGTTCATGTACTGTTGAAGCCTGGCTTGGAGAATTTTGAGCATTACTTTACTGGCATGTGAGATGGGTACAATTGTGTGGTAGTTTGAGCACTCCTTGGCATTGCCTTTCTTCGGGATTGGAATGAAAACTGACCTTTTCCAGTCCTGTGGCCACTGCTGAGTTTTCCAAATTTGCTGGCATATTGAGTGCAGCACTTTCACAGCATCATCTTTCAGGATTTGAAATAGCTCAGCTGGAATTCCATCACCTCCACTAGCTTTGTCCATAGTGTACATATGTTCATCCTAATCTCCCAGTTTGTTCCACCCCGCCTTTTCCCCTCTGTGTCCACATGTCCATTCTGTTGGAAACAACCTAAAGTCCAATGACAGATGAATCGATAAAGAAGATGTGGTACATATATACAATGGAATATTACTCAGCCACTAAAAGGAAGGAAATAGGGTTATTTGTAGAGACATGGATGGACCTAGAATCTGCCATACAGAGTGAAGTAAGTCATAAAGAGAAAAATAAATATTGGTTTTTTTTTTTTTAATTTAAGATCTTGATCCATTTGATGTCTACATTTGCTTATTCTCTGAGGTAGGAATTTGACTTCATCCTTTTTCACATGGGATAATAATTTTATCCAACTCTACTTATTGAATAGTCTCTCCTTTCCCCACTAGTCTTAAATACCACCTCTGACACACAGCACAGTTTCATACCATCCCATTCTATTCCACTGGTCAGTTTGTCCCTGCGCCAGCACTACACAGCTTCACTACTATAGCTTCATGATAGGTTTTGTTGTCTGCAGAGTAAGTTTCTCCTTGTTGATCTTCTTTTACAAGTATCTGTTCTCTTCACTCTAACAAAAAAACCCCAAAACACCTCAAGTGCCAATCAAAAGGAGAGTAGATGAATAATATTGCCACAATGGAATATGATTCAAAAATTAAAACAACATGAACTACAGCCTCATGTAACAATATGGTTGGATCTTAGCAATATATGAAAAATAAATTCCAAACAATTACATGCATGATGAGACCCTTTTGATGCAGTTAAAAATGACTAGAATAAAAATGAACTTTGTAGAAATACATAGAGATGAAATAAAGTAATATGAAAAGACAAGCAAATAAGTGAGAACACAGGATTCAGGATGAATTTCCTTGAGATGGAGGAAGGCAGGAGTCTCTTGGGGGTGGCTATATAGGAGCTGTTCAGTTCAGTTCAGTTCAGTCGCTCAGTCATGTCCGACTCTTTGCAACCCCATGAATTGCAGCATGCCAGGCCTCCCTGTCCATCACTCCCAGAGTTCACCCAGACTCACGTCCATCGAGTCAGTGATGCCATCTAGCCATCTCATCCTCTGTCGTTCCCTTCTCCTCTTGCCCCCAATCCCTCCCAGCATCAGAGTCTTTTCCAATGAGTCAACTCTTTGCATGATGTGGCCAAAGGACTGGAGTTTCAGCTTCAGCATCATTCCCTCCAAAGAAATCCCAGGGCTGATCTCCTTCAGAATGGACTGGTTTGATCTCCTTGCAGTCCAAGGGACTCTCAAGAGTCTTCTCTAACACCACAGTTCAAAAGCATCAATTCTTTGGCGCTCAGCCTTCTTCACAGTCCAACTCTCACATCCATACATGACCACAGGAAAAACCATAGCCTTGACTAGACGGACCTTTGTTGGCAAAGTAGTATCTCTGCTTTTGAATATGCTATCTTGATTGGTCATAACTTTCCTTCCAAGGAGTAAGCGTCTTTTAATTTCATGGCTGCAGTCACCATCTGCAGTGATTTTGGAGCCCAGAAAAATAAAGTCTGACACTGTTTCCACTGTTTCCCCATCTATTTCCCATGAAGCGCTGGGACCGGATGCCATGATCTTCGTTTTCTGAATGTTGAGCTTTAAGCCAACCTTTTCACTCTCCACTTTCACTTTCATCAAGAGGCTTTTGAGTTCCCCTTTACTTTGTGCCATAAGGGTGGTGTCATCTGCATATCTGAGGTTATTGAGATTTCTCCCAGCAATCTTGATTCCAGCTTGTGTTTCTTCCAGTCCAGCATTTCTCATGATGTACTCTGCATAGAAGTTAAATAAACAGGGTGACAGTATACAGCCTTGACGTACTCCTTTTCCTATTTGGAACCAGTCTGTTGTTCCATGACCAGTTCTAACTGTTGCTTCCTGACCTGCATACAAATTTCTCAAGAGGCAGATCAGGAGATCTGGTATTCCCATCTCTTTCAGAATTTTCCACAGTTCATTGTGATCCACACAGTCAAAGGCTTTGGCATAGTCAATAAAGCAGAAATAGATGTTTTTCAGGAACTCTCTTGCTTTTTCCATGATCCAGCAGATGTTGGCAATTTGATCTCTGGTTCCTCTGCCGTTTCTAAATCCAGCTTGAACATCAGGAAGTTCATGGTTCACATATTGCTGAAGCCTGGCTTGGAGAACTTTGAGCTTTACTTTACTAGCATGTGAGATGAGTGCAATTGTGCGGTAGTTTGAGCATTCTTTGGCATTGCCTTTCTTTGGGATTGGAATGAAAACTGACCTTTTCCAATCCTGTGGCCACTGCTGAGTTTTACAAATTTGGTGGCATATTGAGTGCAGCACTTTCACAGCATCATCTTTCAGGATTTGGAATAGCTCCACTGGCGTTCCATCACCTCCACTAGCTTTGTTCGTAGTGATGCTTTCTAAGGCCCACTTGACTTCACATTCCAGGATGTCTGGCTGTTGGTTAGTGATCACACCATCGTGATTATCTGGGTCATGAAGATCTTTTTTGTACAGTTCTTCTGTGTATTCTTGCCACCTCTTCTTAATATCTTCTGCTTCTGTTAAGTCCATACCATTTCTGTCCTTTATCGAGCCCATCTTTGCATGAAATGTCCCCTTGGTATCTCTGATTTTCTTGAAGAGATCCCTAGTCTTTCCCATCCTGTTGTTTTCCTCTATTTCTTTGCATTGATCACTGAAGAAGGCTTTCTTATCTCTTCTTGCTATTCTTTGGAACTCTGCATTCAGATGCTTATATCTTTCCTTTTCTCCTTTGCTTTTTGCTTCTCTTCTTTTCACAGCTATTTGTAAGCCCTCCCCAGACAGCCATTTTGCTTTTTTGCATTTGTTTTCCATGGGGATGGTCTTGATCTCTGTCTCCTGTACAATGTCACGAACCTCATTCCATAGTTCATCAGGCACTCTATCTATCAGATCTAGGCCCTTAAATCTATTTCTCACTTCTACTGTATAATCATAAGGAATTTGATTTAGGTCATACCTGAATGGTCTAGTGGTTTTCCCTACTTTCTTCCATTTAAGTTTGAATTTGGTAATAAGGAGTTCATGATCTGAGCCACAGTCAGCTCCCAGTCTTGTTTTTGTTGATTGTATAGAGCCTCTCCATCTTTGGCTACAAAGAACATAATCAATCTGATTTTGGTGTTGACCATCTGGTGATGTCCACGTGTAGAGTCTTGTCTTGTGTTGTTGGAAGAGGGTGTTTGCTATGACCAGTGCTGTTACATGATTAAAAATAACTAAATAAAGGAGAGACTTGATTGAATAATGAGGATATGTTTACTTCTGAGGTTTGAAAGATGAAATAAAATAAGATATATAGAAATGGACTTTAAGAAGGTATGTTGAGTTCTAAATGTTCCAAGGCCAATGATTGTTCTTGCTGCACTTAAGTGTTATCTAAAAAGTTACCCAGAAACTGCCTGACAAAGATATTGTAAAGACTAGCAGACAAGTGTGATTGATTGATAAATAAATAAGTAAATATATATATATATACACACTGCTATTTATTTCATGCTCTTTTATTTAATCTGCATGGATTGAGTACTCGGTGGGTAATAAAGAGTTTTCTGCCCAGTATCTTTTCTTTCTTCGGCAGCCCCTAACTTGTGTTTGGCATCCCCAGTGTGGAGTGGCAGGAGTTTGAGAGGAGTTGGATGTCGCCTCATCTGAGGGCAAACTGACTGACCGGGGGATCCCACCCTCTTGCCTCAGTTGTCTCTCATGGGTTAAGGGATGAGTACCTGATGTAAACTGGCCTGACCAGAGTGAAGTTAAAGACTCCCATTTGCTGTTTAGAGAAGTACATTCTCTCCCTAGATTTGAACTGAGAAGTTTGTTGCTACTGGCTGTACTGAGAACAGAGATGACACCTCAGAAACCAGAGCTGAGGGAATTCCAGGACACAGAGCCTGAGCTCTGATGGCACCACATGTGAAGCCTGAATGTATTTCTTCAGGAATTTTCCATTTCATGGAAAGGAAGAAAAATGTGGAAGGAAGAAAAATCCAAAAGAAAAAAGAAAAAGAGAAAAGTCCTTCCACATCATAGGTTGAATTGAACTGGGTTTTTGAATCCTTGTGACAGGAAAACATGGAAACACTGTTCATATGTTTGGTCTAGGCCTCCTCTCACTTGGCACACCCCTTGTGGCTCAGCTGGTAAAGGACCCGCCTACAGTGCGGGAGACCTGGGTTCGATCCCTGTGTCGGGAAGATCCCCTGGAGAAGGGAAAGGCTACCCACTCTAGTATTATGGCCTGGAAAATTTCATGGACTATATAATCCATGGGGTTGCAGAGTCGGGCACGACTGAGCAACTTTCACTTTCAGGCTGCCTCTCACTTGGCACTTCAGAGGGAAACAGAGATGAAACAAAACAAGTAACCTGAGGTCCTTTGTACATTATACAGTCGGAGGGAAAATGTAATGAATACCACAAAAGTATAAAAACACAGTGCTGTGTGGCTGATGAGACAAGCGATCGAGCGAGAGGCGCTCCGCGAGGAAGTGGTGTTTGAGGTGAACTCTGGAGAAACAGGAGGCACAGGTTAACCTCTGTAACTGGTGGGGACTGCACCCAGGGAATCCCCAAAGAGCAGAATGGCAGAAACAAAGATGTGGGTGCAAGCAGGGTCAGGATGGGTTTGGGGACTTTGATTTTGTTCATACTGCCATACCAGGCACTTATGTGGATTATCTCTTTCAAGTCTCACTACATAGATACTAATATTATTACTGATTTTTTTTTTTTCTGTAGAAATCCTGGGGCACAAAGAGGTCATATAACTCTCGCAAATTCAAACAGCTAGCTAATGCAAAAGCAAGCAGTCTGATTCCTGCACCTAACTGTTATCCTATATTGCCTCCCCAAGTTCAATAACCAGCTAACTTGTCTCCACACACAGTGCTGAATGACTTCACTAGGTATCCAGTGGCAGGGCTATGAAGTCCGGGTAACGGCCCTTTCCTCAAGAAGAAATTCGCTGGCTGTCCAGTGGTTAGGACTCCTCACTTCCGCTGCCAGGGGCCCAGATTCTATCCCTGGTTAGGGAACTAAGATCCCACAAGCCGTGGGGGGCAGCCAGAAAAAAAAAGTCCCAGCTGAATTTGTCAAGGCAGAAAGATAAACAGGAAAATGCCAGCCACATGTGATAAATACAGATTTCTATGAATAGTCCTCATCCT
The DNA here is from genome assembly GCA_935064755.1 of Tragelaphus eurycerus. Classification (NCBI taxonomy): domain Eukaryota; kingdom Metazoa; phylum Chordata; class Mammalia; order Artiodactyla; family Bovidae; genus Tragelaphus; species Tragelaphus eurycerus. The sequence goes on from CAKXYN010000003.1 coordinate 23,407,972, forward strand.
ATGCCTTTCTCTGAATGGATTCAGAACCCTTTGGGCACACCCCACCTTTCCATCCTTTATTCTGGGAACAGTGCATGGAAGGTTACTGGGGACATTTGTCCTCACTTTGGAGGCCCCAGGCCCACAGCTCCTCTGACCATGTGTGGATTTCCCTACCAGGTGTTTCCTGAGCAGGCGGTCCTCCTGTGGATTTCTTCCCTCAGCTTGCCCAGGCTGCTTGTGAATTATACAGGAAAGCTCCTTGCCTGGCAGCCTCCAGGGCAGGCACTGGCAGGGGCAGTACCTCTCTCTGGGCAGAATCTTGGTTCCATCATGAGATGAAAGGCGAGTAGAAAGAGAATGCTCTTGCATTACATCGTCAGCCCTCTCTTGGCTAAGGGGGCAAAATAAGATACCCTTATATTTTCACATGAAGTAACTGTGCTACAAAGAAAGGAGAAAAACAAAGGCTATTTATACCTACACTCAAGGCAGATAGGCTTCCTTCATAGCTCAGTTGGTAAAGAATCTGCCTGCAATTCAGGAGACCCCGGTTCAATTCCTGACTCAGGAAGATCTGCTGGAGAAGCGATAGGCTACCCACTCCAATTTTCTTGGGCTTCCCTTGTGGCTCAGCTGGTAAAGAATCTGCCTGCAATGCATGAGACCTGGGCTCGATCCCTGGGTTGGGAAGATCCCCTGGAGAAGGGAAAGGCTACCCACTCCAGTATTCTGGCCTGGAGAATTCCATGGGGTCACAAAGAGTTGGACACGACTGAGCGACTTTCACTTTCACTTTTCTTTCAAGGCAGATAATAAAGTCTGCCTCCCCACCCCAATTTTCTGCCCCTGTAAATATGTTTTTCCTACAAACCAGTGGTCCTCAAACTTTACACCATCTGGTCAGGTGGTTAAAACAGATTGCTGGGACCCATTCCTGGGGTTTCTCATTCTGAAAGTCTGGGACAGGGCCTGAGAAGTTCCCTTTCTAGTACATTCCCAGGTGAGGCTGTGTCTGTCAGATGGTCGGGAGCCACACTGAGAGGACATGTTACAGACCATGGCTTTGTAATTGTGGCAAGTCCTTTGATCCCTTTACCTTGGAGCCTTCTAAGAGAAGGCAGAGAAAAATTATAGAGTTTGGACTTTATTATCTGTAAGGTTTCTTCCAGAATCAGATCCTTATGATGAGGACACACAGTCATCATCTTACTGGGAGATTTGTGTCCCAGAGGTAATAAGCCAGTTGTGTACACCTCAGGAAATATTTTCCTATAAAAATAACGTGGGGAGGAGGCATCATTAAGTTTTCATCCGTTTACATTCGCCCAGGAGAGAGACACACTTCTTTCCCAGAAGCGTATCCTGAATTGGGCTCAAAGGGCAGTTAGAGACTGAGAATCTGGGCCTCCTCCACTGCTTATTTGTTTGTTTTCCTAAAGTCTGAGTCAGGAATAAAGGACCACCCATACTGATGTCCTTGTGCAAGGACAATGTCAACAATGAGTCTTGAAGGCCAAAGGAAGGAGCCCTGAGATCTTGGTTAACTGATGGCAGATCCAGGTTCAGGTTCCTTCTAATTCAGGGCCTGAAGTGGAAACTTTTTCTGTGATTTGTTGTTGTCGTTTTTGTCTTAATTAAATTGCAGACTTTCTTGGCATACAAGTCACAGCAGTCTGAGGACTTCTAATCTCATGCATTAGTCTAACCAAAGTTGCCCATTGCCAACCAGGAAATGGTTTGATCTGATCTTGCAGCTAAGAAAGGAATTAGCATCTGGTGTGGAATATGACCCTGGGTCTTTGTACATTGGCTTTTTTATTCCTGGAAATACAGGCCAGGAGTGGCTTTATGATCATACCAGGTATAAACCTTGTTTGGTCAAACTTGACTGGGCTATTCTTTTTTTTTCTTTCTTTCTTTCCTGCTGGCAGGTGAGAACGTTTGACTTTTCCCAGCACATCTGAGGCATGCCTCTGACGGTATCTTGTTGTGATTTACTATTTAATTATAACCATACCTATGTCTGCCTGGGCCTGTAAAGGTATTGGAGCTCTTTTCATCTAACATAGGCAGTCATAGTTATGGATTCAGAGATTTTTTTTTAATGGTTAATGAATTATTAACCATAAAACCAAAGTAGTACCAAGCCAAGTCGACCTAAACAAGGATGCAGGAATAAAACAAAGAAAAAAGAGAAAGGAGAGTTGTTACCAAGGAAAATAAGGGCTAGAAGGCTTTCCCTGGTGGTCCAGTGGCTAGGACTCTGAGCTCCCAATGCAGGGGGTCCAGGTTCAATCCCTGGTCAGGGAACTAAATCCCAAATGCTGCAAGTAAAATAGCCCACATGCCACAACCAGAGAACCCAAGTACTGCAACTAAGACCTGACTCAGGCCAATAAATATTTTTTTTAAAAAAAGAAAGAAAATGAGGGCTAAATAAAATCTGTTGATGCAACATTCTCCAGCTTGAGTCACAAACAGATTTTCAATTGATAATCAAGAGACCTCTTGAGGTATTTTTTAAGAGAGAAAGAGAGGATGCTTCCTGAAGAGCAGAACTCAAGTTAGCATATACATATATACAGACATGACTTAGCGACTAAATCACCATATATATACATTTATATATGTATATTATACATGTGTGCTCAGTCACTCAGTCCTGTCCAGCTCTTTGTGACTCCATGGCCTGTAGCCAGCCAAGCTCCTCTGTCCACGGAATTCTCCAGGCAAGAATACTGGAGTGGGTTGCCATTTCCTTCTCCAAGGGATCTTTCCAACTCAGGGATTTAAACTGTTTCTCCTGTGTTTCCAGCCTTGGCAGGTGGATTCTTTACCATCACACCACCTGTGGGATCACAAAGAGTGAGACACAACTTAGCAACTGAGCATGCACACACATTTTATATATATGTATATATATAAACTTTATATATGTTATATATTTATAATATATTATATATTGCTATGCTATGCGTTATATATATATATAAACTCAGGACAAAAATGCCTTTGAGCTGCCATAATACAAACATAATCCAGGTAGCTGCGGGCACAATCCTGACACCAGACAGCCGGTGATTGCAGAAATGAAGCAGAGAATCAGTTCTAGAGTCCAGCATCCCTGCAGGAGGATGAAAAGGAGCGTTCTGGTTTCAGTTTTGCTCAGGAAGCCAAGGGTTTGTTATGTTGGGATTTTCAACACCATCAGCCTTATTTTAAAGTTTGTTTTCCCTGAAAATCTCAAGCACTGTTGGAAAGTCACCTTTCAGCCACCAGCAGAGTAGCCCTCAACCCTCTTCCCAGCCTGGGTAAACCTGAGGGGTGCTGTGAAATTTGGTATGAATTTTGAAAGAGTCCCAGGGATCATCATCATCATTCCAACTCTTTTAAACCCCTTCCATCTGAACATCTCAAAGACCTATATAAACATTAATTAGTCTCAGAACACTGCTTGGAGGTAAACAGATATTAGATTTCTATTGCCTCTTACTGATATGTCTTCTGCATCTGCAGATTTCAGGTTCCATCCCATTATTTACTTTAGAGAAAAAGTAAGTATCTTCAGCCCCCATTTGGTAGGGTAAATGACCTTGCCTATAGTTCTAGGCTAAAGTCTGTCGCCTGTACAAAGAAGTTCTGTGTAAAGCATGGCCCCTACCCTTGAAAAGTTTGCACTAGATTGAAGAGATAAGATGCAAGTATACAACAAACAATAATATAAGAATTATTACAAGGCAGGATTTGATTAGTTTAAAATGAGAGGTTTTCAGCAGGAGACATCACCATGGATGCTGGTAGCCCAGGAGAGCTTCATGGAAGAGGTACTTGGACTGGACTCAGTGTGTGAGCCTGTGTGTGTTAAGTGCACAAGCGCATTCCAGGAGGGGATGATGGCATGGGCAGAGGGACTGAGGTAGGAATTTGACTAACTTGTTTAGAAGTCAGGTAGCCTGAGATTGTTGGAGTTGGGAGAAGAGTGAATGATAAGATTGGGAAGCTGAGTAGATTAAGATCAAACAGTGAAAAATCTTAATTCTAAAGTCTCAAGATTTGACTCTCAGCATATTCTAGAATCAATTAAATAGGCTCAGAAGCTGGCCAAAGTGAACAGTTAAAGCTCATACTTGACATTAAATAAAAAAGAAATGGAATTGGTGACAGAAAAAATGAAACAGGGTAGTTTATTTCTATTTATTTTTTATTATTGGAGTATAATTGCTTTACAATGTTGTGTTTCTGCTGTACAATGAAGTGAATCAGCAACATATACATCTATCCCCTTCCTCTGGAACCTCCCTCCCACCTCCCCATCCCACTGCTCTAGGTCATCACAGAGCACCAAGCTGAGCTCCCTGTGTTGTACGGCAACTTCCCACTAGCTGCCTGTTTTACACGTGGTAGTGTTATTTATGTCAATCCTATTCTCCCAATTCATCCCACCCATCCCTTCTTCCTTGCCCCACCATGTCCACACATCCATTCTACATCTGCATTTCTGTTCCTGCCCTGCAAATAGGTCCATCTGTACTATTTTTCTCAATTCAATATGTATGTGTTAATATACGATATTTGTTTTTCTCTTTCTGACTTACTCCACTCTATATGACAGACTTCAGGTCTATCTACATCACTACTTAAACAGGATAATTTAGGAGAGATGATTTAGCTAGAGTGGTGGTTCTCAAAGTGTGGTCCATGGACCAGCAACATCAGGGTCAAATGGGAACTTGTTTGAAATGCAAATTCTTGGGCCCCTGCAAAGACCTATTGAATCAGAAACTCTAGAGGGGAGGGGACTCAGCAATGTGAGTGGTATCCAGTCTTCCAGGGGACTCTAATGCATACTCAAGTTTGAGAACTAGTAAGTTGGAATCAAGATTGCTGGGAGAAATATCAATAACCTCAGATATGCAGATAACACCACCCTTATGGCAGAAAGTGAAGAGGGGCTAAAAAGCCTCTTGATGAAAGTGAAAGTGGAGAGTGAAAAGGTTGGCTTAAAGCTCAACATTCAGAAAACGAAGATCATGGCATCTGGTCCCATCACTACATGGGAAATAGATGGAGAAACAGTGGAAACAGTGTCAGACTTTATTTTTCTGGGCTCCAAAATCACTGCAGATGGTGACTGCAGCCATGAAATTAAAAGACACTTACTCCTTGGAAGGAAAGTTATGACCAACCTAGATAGCATATTCAAAAGCAGACATTACTTTGCCAAAAAGGTTCGCCTAGTCAAGGCTATGGTCTTTCCTGTGGTCACGTATGGATGTGAGAGCTGGACTGTGAAGAAGGCTAAGCGCTGAAGAATTGATGCTTTTGAACTGTGGTGTTGGAGAAGACTCTTGAGAGTCCCTTGGACTGCAAGGAGATCCAACCAGTCCATTCTGAAGGAGATCAGCCCTGGGATTTCTTTGGAAGGAATGATGCTAAAGCTGAAACTCCAGTATTTTGGCCACCTCATGCGAAGAGTTGATTTACTGGAGAAGACTCTGATGCTGGGAGAGATTGGGGGCAGGAGGAGAAGGGGACAACAGAGGATGAAATGGCTGGATGGCATCACTGACTCGATGGATGTGAGTCTGAGTGATCTCTGGGAGTTGGTGATGGACAGAGAGGCCTGGCGTGCTGCGGTTCATGGGGTCACAAAGAGTCAGACACGACTGAGCGACTGATCTGATCTGATCTGATCTAATCTGAAGCTAGAAAAAATCCTTTAACAGATAGTCTCAGATATGGCAGAACTCTCATCTAATCATGCTTTGCATATGCAAAAAATAAACTGCTAAACCAAATATTTTAATATTCTTTAAAACAACTTTTTATTATGTAAAGCTTCTAACTCACACAAAAGTGGACAGAGTAGAACAGTAAACTTTCATATTTCTATCTCTCAGATTTAACAATTAGCAAGATTTGGCTGCACTATCCCTTCTCACTTTTTCTCTGAATTATTATTTTTTTAACCCTAGAAGTTATTTTAACTCACTCATACATATTTAACCCTCTCTTAAAATATATATCTATGTTCTCACATGACCATAATGTCAATATCACACCTAACAGAAAGGACAGTACTTCCTTGGTTTCTCCTAATACCCAGACTATAATCAGATTTCTCTGGTTGTTGAAGTAGAGTCTATTTAATTTTGTTGTAACTGGCTATCTTCTATGTTATGCTACCCACACACCACAATAAACTTTAGAGGGATACTGACTCAGAGAGAAAATATTTTAGACATCTTTTCTTTGTGAAATATCTCTAAGAATGCATATTTATTTTAGGTTTAGATTTTTATATTTGAGGGAAGTTTCTTATTATCTGTGGAGTGCATATTATTATAGTACGTGTATAATGGCTTTCCATTTTGGATGCTATGATGTAATTCTAACTAGAGTCAGAAAATGTAATTAACCAAGATGAATCTTAGTTGGCTTAAATACAACTTCCTGCCATACTTCTATCTGCCCCAGTCTCTGTGTAGCCAGAAGTAAGAAGTGTTATGGAAATGTGTGGTGTTTCCTGACACTGCTTTGGAAATACATGTGTTGTTTGAATATTGAAAAATATAGTAAAATATTCTCAATACCTTCAAAATATTCTTAGTTCTCTGAATTTCTAGAGTTAGATGTAATAATAATTATGCACACTTACACAGTGCTTCTAAGCACTTGGTATATTAACTCTTAATTTAAAAAAAAAAAAGCCATCAAGGAAGTGCTCAAATGCCAAAACAGGATAAAAAAGAGATGAAATCATAAGAAGATAGTTGACCGAGAAGTATAATTTTTTTTAATTAAGTAATTAATTTGGCTGTGCTGGCTCTTAGTCTCAGCACGTGGGATCTAGTTTCGGGACCAGAGGTCAAAACTGAGCCCTCTGTATTGCGATCAGAGAGTCTTAGATACTAGCAGGACTAGCAGGCAAGTCCAGAGAAATGGAATTTTTAAGTTTAATTCTCTCAAGTCATTTTTTTCTGATAATATAGACATATACATATATGTATATTCTGTTATATAAGGCCCACCATTTAAAAAAATCTTGATATTTATAAAGTAATTAATTTAATTAGCATATGCCCAAGACATGGGTATACGGTACTTTATATATGTACTTTATACTCTTGCAACTATAATTTAAATTGGATGAGGCAACAAAATACAAAGACTAAATTTGGGTCAAAATTGAATTGTACTACCCCTTGAAATTCAATTCAGATGATAGACTTTAATCATTTCATTTTCTTTCTTAACCTTTTTCGAGGAAAAAGCCTATCCCTGTTTTGTTCTCTTGCTCTCATCACCTCTTCTGCCTGCTCCTCCTCTGCTTCTCCCTAGGCCATTTCACAAATGTGTCATTTTATGGCACTTTGTTTAGACTGATTTGTAAGGTTGGAAATACTGTAAACAAGTTGAAAAAAATGTAGGTGGCATTGATGATAAGAACAATTCCAAAAATAGTTGTCTGCCTCCCTGTGTTTTTGTTCTCCCAATAATGAGGCTCACTGCCTTTAATTATAGTTTGAGACACTATGTTGAAATATTTAATCTCTGAGTAATGACTGGATTTTAGTTTCCTAATTGGCATCTGTGTGTTTAGCAAATCCATGCCAAAACCCCAATCTGAGAACAAGCACGCAACACAGACATCAACTGTATATCAAACATTTCTGATATCCCCCACCTTAGCTCCAGGGTAACAATAGTAGCCAAAAAAGGCAAGATAAATATACAGTTCATGATTTCACATATTTGTAATTTACTAACTAAAAACCTGTTAAGGTTTATAAGTCAACCCCAAAATCCTTGTGTCATCAGCACATAACAATGTGTAATTGTAGCCCCAAAGAAGCCCTTGGAGTTTGGGAACGTGTCTTGCTCACTCTCAAATGATATTTCAGGTACCTGGGAGTAGTTCCCAGAAGATAATTCTCCACCTACGACTGGGTGACTTACTGAAAACCTTGCGAAACCAGCTTGAAAGGACTTGAAGAATAGGTTAGGTAGAGAAGTTATCACCTTGAACTCTGTCCACTGAAGTGCCTTTGTGTTTTCCTAGGAGGAGAATAATCCATGGAAAAGTCTTTGGGCATCTTCCTCTGATTATTGTTAGCTTCTTATTCTTTGAAACAAGATGGCCCACTCATGATCAGGACCACTCCTCTATGGGGAGTGCCTGATAATTCTGTGGGCATAAGACCTACAAGCTCACATTCCCTGCATAATGTATGTTTCCTTTGCCAGTGTTTATCTAGCCTAAAGTTACACATGGGTGGAGGAGGAACAGGAGGTGGAATTACAGAACCCAGCTGTTCTACTCATTCTGACCTTCCTAAGATGAAAGGCCAAGTCATAGCCTGATGACAGGCTCTGGAGACCTGTAGACAGAACTGCTCTTTCAGCGGCAGAGAGGGAGAAGAGATTCTGATTGTCCAATCTAGTTCGTATGGGGAAAGAGATTCCTGACATGTCTGATAGTAGTGTCTGAAGCCTTTCACTCCTGACAGGGTTTAATAGGCTACCTCAGGCGCTTCAGAGCTGAACAGTCACCCAGAGGCCATGATTTTCATGGTCCTCTGAAAACGAAAACTGCTCTCCTTTCCAGATGTGAATAACACCCTGAGGGGATGGGACTGGGGCCCATCAAGGTGATAAGGACTGAAGGAGGCCGATCCCAGACACTTAACCATCATTGTGGTTACCGCATAGGATCAAAACAAAGCCAGCTCCCTCCTTGAGAAGGTAAAAGGACAGGATTTGCTGATGGGTTGTAAGAGAAGAGAATCAGACTGCTGCCTGAGTGTTTAGCAGACACAACAGGGTACCTGGTGGTATGGGATACAGTTAAGTCCCCTACATACAAACGAGTTCTGTTCATTAGATCCCATGAGGTGACAAGATGACGGTGGAGGCCAGCCAACCACGTTGAGCAAACGGTGGCCCAAATTTGATCCTCACGTCGTACATGGCCTTTCCCAGGCACAACCCAGAGCCAGAACTTTGACCCTCTCCAAATTCAGATAACCTGGTTTCCCAGGTGGCTCAGTGGTAAAAAATCCACCGACCAGTGCAGAAAGACGCAAGAGATGCAGGTTTAATCCCTAGGTCAGGAAGATCTTCTGGAATAGGAAATGGCAACCAATTATAGTATTTCTTGTCTGGAAAATACCATGGACAGAGGAGCCTGCGGGCTACAGTCCATGGAATCTCAAAGAGCTGATCATGATTGAGCACATGCACACAATTCAGATAAAGGGGATCCGGTCATGTCCCAAAGCACTCAGTGATTTCCCAGAATTCCCTCTGCTGCTTGGTAAATTGGGATTTTTCTCCTCTGCTGTGGAAGAGGAAACTAAAGCTTAAGCAACACACAGGAAGAGGCAACCCCAGCAGGGGAACTCAGGTCTGTCTGACTCCAAAGGTCATGTCCTTTCCACTTCCTCATTTCCCACCACTCCCCCACCCCCAAAGTATAGATTCTCTAGATTAAACAAATGCTGCTGTCCATCCCATTGCCGGATAAGTAGCTTCTAAATTTCACTGTGATGGAGCTCATTGGGCCAACTTTTGGGACCCCATGGACCGTAGCCTGCCAGGCTCCTCTATCCATGGAATTCTCCAGGCCAGAATACTGGAGTGGGTAGCTGTTCCCTTCTCCAGGTGATCTTCCCAACCCAGGGATCGAAATGGGGTCCTGCATTGCAGGTGGATTCTTTACCAGCTGAGCTACCAGGGAAGCCCAGATTTCATTGTGTTGGAGCTCACTGGGCCATATCAGTTCTAGGTAGAGGTGACAAGGATGTTAGTAACATGAGGCCATTAAGATCCCTCACCTCTTAAGGTTCAATAACCTCATCCTTGGCTGAAGACGCTGAGTTGACAATGTTCTTTGGACATTTTGTCATGCAAAGTACAATTCTTAGCCTGGATAGATAGATAATAGGTGGCATTACCACTTGGAAAAGTGTTTGTTTCCTTTTTTTTTTTTTTTGAGTTTGTTTCCTTTTTATGTCCTCTCTTAGTATCTGGAAGCAACTAATCAGAAGTTGATTTCGCCATATCCTCTTATCTATGACAGACTGAAGGTGGAGGCGGAAGTGCCCACAGAAGGTATTTGGGCACCCAGTTAATTCTGTGGTAACCACTCAGGGGCATGTTGATCCTCCAAATCTTCACGTGTTCACCTCTAGCGTCAATACAGTGTCATTTACATAATTTCGAAAACAAAAGGAACCTAACCACTGATTTTCTTTAACACAGTACATATTAAAAGCATCAAATCATGACTGGGAAAGAAACACAATGAAATTCTTGGTAGTAGTTCCTTTGACAAGGGAAAGAGAATAGGAGTGAGGGGGAGGGGAAATGTTCAAAAGAATTTTAACCACATCTGTTTTATGTTTGATTTATTTTAAAGGGGAAGAAAAAGATTTGTAATAAGTTTAGCAGCAAGTTAACATGCTGCCATTGCTAATTCTTAGGCTTCCCTACTGGCTCAAATGGTAAAGAATCTGCCTGCAGTACAGGATATTCAGGTTCCACTGCAGGTTCGGGAAGATCCCCTGAAGAAGGGAATGACTACCCACTCCAGTATTCTTGCCTGGTGAATTCCATGGACAAAGGCCCCTAATGGGATACAGTCCATGGGGTCACAAAGAGTCGGACATGACTGAGCAATTAACACACATTGTTTATTCTGGGTTGTGACTACTATACAGGTGCTTCATATGGGCTCTGTGTTTCTCTGTTTCACTGTTTCATAATAAAATACGTGTATAAATATTTTCTATTAGGACAGTGATTAAACGCTAAGAGTATGTGCATCTTGGAGCAGGGTACATGGGGTAGCGGCCTAAGGCAGGGAGTTGAGGAGGGCCTTCCACTTAGAGGGACTGTCTGTTATCCAGTGATACAGTGTGGGAGTCCAGAGATGGAAGGACTGGAACAGGGCAGCCGGAGTGGTGGGTATGGAGAGAAATGGATGGACTCAACAGAAATTGGGAAAGTAAGAGGACAGCACTTGGTGATGGATCAGAAGAGGGAACCAGACTGCCGCCTGAGTGTTAAGCTCACACAACAGGTGAATGGTGCTATGGAACATTGGCAGAAGCAAATGAGCGTTTCCTGTCGGTCCAGTGATTAGGAGTCTATGCTCTCACTACCAAGGACCAGGGTTGGACCCCTGCTTTGGGAAATGGAATCCCACAAGCTACCCAGGGGCAAAAAAAAAAAAAAAAAGCAAGAGTATGTCATGCAAGTGTATGTTCCTCGGTTCTTCGTCTCGTCACAACAAAAATTTGGAGTGACAGACATTAAAGCCCTCGGCATGTCACAGCTCTTGGGTCTTGGACAAACCGTGTTATAGCTCTTAGGCAAATCAGTGTTACAGCTCTGTTTTATTTAGAAGATAGCAGGAGAGAGAGAGAAAGAGCGCATGCACGCGGGAGAGAGAGAGTCCGTGAGAAAGCACTTTGGCTCCTCCTTTTATATGTTTTTTCCTCCACCTGGGCCTGCCCTATGCAAATTGGGCTTAGCCAGGAGTGCTGTTTGTTCTGCCTGAAGTCTTCACTCTGGTCCTCGGACCTTCCTTTGACCTTCCTTGTCTTTTAGCCACTGCCATTTTGGATTCCTTTTCCCTATTCTACCTACCTAACAAGTATTACAGGTGAATTATAGATTTGGTTTGGGACTTACTGATCTTGAGGTATCTTTAAGACATTCAAGGAAAATCAGGGTACAGTTAACAAGGAAGTGGCAATACTTTGCTCATTGCTGGAGGACTGATACCTGGCTCTCCTGTGCCCTTTACTCTGTGATGTGTCCAGATTGTTCCAGTCAGGAGCTCAGGGGGCAAAAACCTGCTTTATTACGCTGTGATGAATCTCACAGTGATGGGAAAGGTAACCATGCCCAGCTTGGTTCTGTTTGTACTAACTTATTGAGGAGCGCGTCTGAGTTTTCAGTTTCCTCCTGTCTGCCCTCAAACCCACTAGGGTCTTTCTCTAATTCTGAGTCCTTGCTGATTTCAAGTCCCTTTTGCGGACTCTGCTATGGTCTGAATGTTTGTCTCCCCCTCCCCCAAATTCATATGTTCACACCCAATGCCCAAGGTGATGGTATTAAGAGGTGGGATCTTTGGGAGGTGATAAGTTCATGGAGATGGAACCCTCATGAATCGGATTAGTTTTCTCATAAAAAGAGACTCCAGACAGCCAGCTCACCCCTTCTATCAGGTGAGAACTCAGCTCAAAGTCAGCAATGTGCAACCCAGAAGCGGTTCTCCAGCAGAACCAAAACTCTGCATGCCATGATCTTGGACTTCTCAGCCTTGAGGTCTGTGAGAAATAAGTTTCTGACATTTATGAATCAAAGATGGAGAAGGTCTATAAGCTGGAGAAGTCAGCAAAAACAAGATTGGGAGCTGAGTGTGGCTCAAATAATGAACTCCTTATTGCAAAATTCAGACTTAAATTGAAGAAAAGTACAGAAAACCACTAGACCATTCAGGTATGACCTAAATCAAATCCCTTATGATTATACAGTGGAAGGGACAAATAGATTCCAGGGATTAGATCTGATAAACAGTGTGCCTGAAGAACTATGGACGGAGGTTCGCAACATTGTACAGGAGGCCGTGATCAAAACCATCCCCAAGAAAAAGAAATGCAAAAAGGCAAAATGGTTGTCTGAGGAGGCCTTACAAATAGCTGAGAAAAGAAGAGAAGTGAAAGGCAAATGAGAAAAAGATGTATCCATCTGAATGCAGAGTTCTAACAAATATCGAGGAGAGATAAGATAGCCTTCCTAAGTGATCAATGCAAAGAAATCAGATCAGATCAGTCGCTCAGTCGTATCCAACTCTTTGCAACCCCATGAATCGCAGCACGCCAGGCCTCCCTGTCCATCACCAACTCCCGGAGGTCACCCAGACTCACATCCATTGAGTTAGTGATGCCATCCAGCCATCTCATCCTCTGTCGTCCCCTTCTCCTCCTGCCCTCAATCCCTCCCAGCATCAGAGTCTTCTCCAATGAGTCAACTCTTCGCATGAGGTGGCCAAAATACTGGAGTTTCAGCTTTAGCATCATTCCTTCCAAAGAAATCCCAGGGCTGATCTCCTTTAGAATGGACTGGTTGGATCTCCTTGCAGTCCAACTGACAGGATGTGGTCCGCTGGAGAAGGGAACGGCAAACCACTTCAGTATTCTTGCCTTGAAAACCCCACAAAAAGGCAAAATGATAGGATACTGAAAGAGAAACTCCCCAGGTCAGTAGGGGCCCAATATGCTACTGGAGATCAGTGGAGAAATAACTCCAGAAAGAATGAAGGGATGGAGCCAAAGCAAAAAGAATACCCAGCTGTGGATGTGTCTGGTGATAGAAGCAAAGTCTGATGCTGTAAAGAGCAATATTGCATAGGAACCTGGAATGTCAGGTCCGTGAATCAAGGCAAATTGGAAGTGGTCAAACAAGAGATGGCAAGAGTGAATGTCGACATTCTAGGAATTAGCGAACTAAAATGGACTGGAATGGGTGAATTTAACTCAGATGACCATTATATCTACTACTGCGGGCAGGAATCCCCCAGAAGAAATGGAGTGGCCATCATGGTCAACAAAAGAGTCCGAAATGCAGTACTTGGATGCAAAGAAATAGAGGGAAATAATAGAATGGGAAAGACTAAAGATCTCTTCAAGAGAGTTAGAGATACCAAGGGAACATTTCATGCAAAGATGAGCACAGTAAAGGACAAAAACGGTATGGATCTAACAGAAGCATAAGATATTAATAAGAAGTAGCAAGAATACACAGAAGAACTATACAAAAAAGATCTTCATGACCCAGGTAACTACAATGGTGTGGTCACTCACCTAGAGCCAGACATCCTGGAGTGCAAAGTCAGGTGGGCCTTAGGAAGAATCACGATGAACAAAGCTAGAGGAGGTGATAGAATTCCAGTTGTGCTATTTCAAATCCTAAAAGGTGATGCTGTTAAAGTGCTGCACTCAATATGCCAGCAAATTTGGAAAACTCAGCAGTGACCACAGGACTGGAAAATGTCAGTTTTAATTCCAATGCCAAAGAATGTTCAAACTACCATACAATTGTACTCATCTCACACACTAGCAAAATTATGCTCAAAATTCACCAAGCCAGGCTTCAACCGTATGTGAACGGTGAACTTCCAGATGTTCAAGCTGGATTTAGAAAAGGCAGACAACCAGACATCAAAATGTCAACATCTGCTAGATTATTAAAAAAGCAAGAGAGTTCCAGAAAAACATCTTTTGTTTTATTGACTACACCAAAGTCTTTGACTGTGTGGATCACAACAAACTCTGGAAAATTCTTAAAGAGATAGGAATACCAGACCACCTCCTGAGAAATCTGTATGCAGGTCAGGAAGCAACAGAACTGCACATGGAACAACAGACTGGTTCCAAATAGGAAAAGGAGTACGTCAAGGCTGTATAGTGTCACCCTGCTTATTTAACTTATATGCAGAGTACATCATGAGAAATGTCAGGCTGGATGAAGCACAAGCCGGAATCAAGACTGCCGGGAGAAATATCAATAACCTCAGATACGCAGATGACACCACCCTTATGGCAGAAAGTGAAGAGGAACTACAGAGACTCTTGATGAAAGTGAAAGAGGAGACTGAAAAGCTGGTTTAAAACTCAACATTCAGAAAATGAAGATCATGGCATCTGGTCCCATCACTTCATGGGAAATAGGGAAACAGTGGAAACAGTGTCAGACTTTATTTTGGGGGGGCTCCCAGATGGTGACTGCAGCCATGAAATTAAAAGACCCTTACTCCTTGAAAGAAAAGCTATGACCAATCTAGACAGCATTACTTTGCCAACAAATATCTGTCTAGTCAAAGCTATGGTTTTTCCAGTAGTCATGTATAGATGTGAGAGTTGGACTACAAAGAAAGCTGAGCACCGAAGAATTGATGTTTTTGAACTGTGGTGTTGGAGAAGACTCTTGAGAATCCCTTGGGAGTAAGGAGATCAAACCAGTTAATCCCAAAGGAAATCAGTTCTGAATATTCATTGTAATGACTGATGCTGAAGCTGAAGCTCCAATACTTTGACCACCTGATGCGAAGAACTGACTCACTGAAAAAGACCCTGATGCTGGGAAAGATTGAAGGCAGGAGGATAAGGGGATGACAGAGGGTGAGATGGTTGAATGGCATCACGGACTCGATAGACATGAGTTTGAGCAAGCTCCAGGAGTTGATGATGGACAGGGAAGCCTGGCGTGCTATAGTCCAGGGGCATCACAAAAAGTCGGACACAACTGAGCAACTGAACTGAATTGAAGGACTGTGAAAATAAATTTCCGTAGTTTATGAGCTACTTTGTCTGTGGTATTTTATTACAGCAGTCTTAGTCCTAAGACTAATTTAGTCCTTATTTAAAATCCTAAATTCAGCCTGTAACTGGTTTTTATCCTCTGCTACCCACTTAAATTGGAGAAGGCAATGGCAAACCACTCCAGTACTCTTGCCTGGAAAATCCCATGGACAGAGGAGCCTGGTAGGCTGCAGTCCATGGGGTCACGAAGAGTCGGACACAACTGAGCGACTTCCCTTTCACTTTTCACTTTCATGCATTGGAGAAGGAAATGGCAACCCACTCCAGTGTTCTTGCCTGGAGAATCCCAGGGATAGCAGAGCCTGGTGGGCTGCCGTCTATGGGGTCGCAGAGTCGGACACAACTGGAGGGACTTAGCAGCAGCAGCACTCACTTAAATATTGACTCCCACCATCTTGGATTGGGTAGTCCTAGAAGGGGACCCTGAGGCAGGATTTCAGTGCAGCTAGTTTGGAGCCTGGTGGGCTGCAGTCCATGGGGTCGCTAAGAGTGAGACACGACTGAGCGACTTCACATTCACTTTTTCGCTTTCATGCATTGGAGAAGGAAATGGCAACCCACTCCAGTTTTCTTGCCTGGAGAATCCCAGGGGCAGGAGAGCCTGGTGGGCTGATGTCTGTGGGGTCACGCAGAGTCGGACACAACTGAAGTGACTTAGCAGCAGCAGCAGCAGCAGTTTACTTAACAAGTGATCCCAGCAAGACTGGGAGTAGGGAAGTGAAGCAGGCAAGAGACGGGAGCCAAGGCAAGGAATATTATTAAGCATATTAGTGCTGTGCAACTGGAACTGGGGCTCAGTCCTGCTGGGGACTGTAGGAGACAGTAACACGCCTCTGAGTTTTCCTGCCCCAGGGGTGAGAAAGTGGGGGAGCCTCCACTTTCCATCCTTCATTGGCTAAGACCTGCTCCTAGTGATGTTAACTCCTCAGGAGGTCTGTTTGTAGTGTAGAAGGAAAGGTCTTTCAGGTAGAGAATCACGGGTGCCTGTAGAGGGACAGCCTTTGGAATGTACCGGAATGCTGGGTGACGAAAAGATGTGTTTCCCACAAGAATTTTTGAGCTTCATGTAGCAAACAGACTCTGAGGTCATCCCTATGGTTTCCACTTCCTGGTATTCACACTCTGTATAATCCCCTTTCCTGAGTGAGATGCTTCTAACCACTAGAATATGATGCTGATGGGGTGTTAGTCTGGGATCAGGTTCTGTTACGTAAGATTCCATTCTCGCTAGTTCTCTGTCTCCATTGCTCCCTTTGCAGAAGTGAGCTGCTGTGTTCTAAGAGGCCCTGTGGCAAGGAACTGTGAGCAGCCTCTTGGAGATGAGCCAGGCCTCCAGTCTACAGTTAGCCCTCCCAGGTGGCTCAGATGGTAAAGAATCTGCCTGCAATGCAGGAGATCCAGGTTCGATCCCTGGGTCGGGAAGATCCCCTGGAGGAGGGAATGGCAACCCACTCCAGTATTCTTGCCTGGAGAATCCCATGGACAGAGGAACCTGGTGGGCTACAGCCCATGGGGTTCCAAGAGTCAGACATGACTGAGCAACTAACATTTAAACATAGCAGCAATGAGCTAAATTCTGCTAACAGTGAGTGAGCTTAAAAGTAGATTCATTGCCAGTTAATCCTCAGATGCCTCGCTGACACCATAATGACAGCCTTACAGAAGGTCAGATCTATACCGTGCCCACCTAGACTCCTAACCTACAGGGTGTGAGGCAATAAATGGGAGCTGTTTTCCTCCACCATAAGGTTGTGGTCATTTGTTACACAGTATGAAAAACAGACACACGCCCTTCTCCTGTAAGCCCCCAATCTGGGTAAGGTGGTCTCAGCTCCCCTGCTTTATTTGTCACCTTTACTCCAAGTGCACTGATTAGCAATTCTTTTTTTGTTTGTTTGTTTGTGCTGGGTCTTTGTTGCAGCGCACAGGCTCTTGGATTTGGCACACAGGCTTCTCTCGTTGCAGAGTACAGTCTCCAGAGCATGCAGGCTCCACCACAAGGGCTCTCTATTTGAGGCATGCAGGCTTGTGAGATCTTAATTTCCTGACCAAGGTTCGAACCCTTATCCCCTGCATTGGAAGGGATATTCTTAACCACTGGACAGCAGAGAAGTCCCTAGCAATTCTTTTAGGTGAAAAAAAGTACCGATTTTTTTTTTCTTACTACAAAAATAAGACACGTTCTTTCTAAAACATTTATAAAATATTTACAAGGACAAAGAAACTAATGAATTTCATTCAGCTTTTTTTTTTTTTTTTAGGTAAACTCAAACGTTCTTCCAGGGAGTTTTCTGTCTTTGAGTCCTGTAATTTATTCTTTTTCAGCTCTGCTATGGATGAACCTTTACCCAAATATAAACTTATAATTAGAAAAGACTGCATTTATATGGATTGTTCTTGAACTTTTCCAAAAAGGAGTACTCTCAAAATACCCATATAGTTGGGAAGAGGCATTATTCCCAGAGGGAAAAGTTTCCAAGGACACAGCAAAGCCATTGTCCAATCTTTGCTCAGAAGGAGTCTCATTCCGCCCAAGGAGAAAAGAAAGTGCCAAGTGTCTGAGGCCGTTGTTCCTGAACATCTTTTCAGTAAATAAAGGGTTTCCAAATTTAGAATTTAGGTGCTGAGTTTGAAAAGGAGGAACAGCAGAGGCACACAGTTCTATGTATCCTCCTTTACTTTTCCTTTCCTTCTTCACCCTGGACAGTAGTAGAGGAAGACTCCCTGCAGGCTCGGAGGCTCTCAGGCCCCAGGTGGTAGCTCCAAGGAATTTCCTTTTTCCTGCTTCCTTTGCAACTGTCCCTCCTTCTGCCATTCACAAAGCACTTTCCATTCTACCTTGATGTCACCTCTGTGAGATCACCTGCCATTAGGTGATGCTCCTTATCTTTCTACTTGGCTAGTGATCCCTTTTAAGGGAAGTTCGCCCATGCATTTATCTAACAAACACTCCTTACGTGACTACTGTGTGCTGAACAGGGCTTCCCTGGTGGCTCAGTGGTAAAGAATCGACCTGTGAATGCAGGAGATGTGGGTGTGGTTGGGAACATCCCTTAGAGAAGGGAATGACAACCCACCCTAGTATTCTTGTCTGGAAAATCCCATGGACAGAGGAGCCTGGTGGGCTATGGTCCATGGGGTTGCAAAAGAGTCAGACACGATTTACAGACTGAACACGTGTGCTGAGTACTGTGATGGATGACCAAGCATGTGAGCAAGAGGCAGCCTACGCTCCAGGAGCTCGGATCTAGTAGAGAAGACCCATGCACGTAGAGAAGACACAGTGTGTCTTGAGTGCTCTGAAAAAAAGTAAAATTGTTAGTTGCTCTGCTGCTGCTGCTGCATCACTTCAGTCATGTCTGACTCTGTGTGACCCCATAGACAGCAGCCCACCAGGCTCCCTTGTGTCCAACTCTACCACCCTATGAACTGCAGCCCACAAGGCTCCTCTGTCCATGAAATTCTCCAGGTAAGAATACTGGAGTGGACAACCATTCCCTTCTCCGGGGGATCTTCCCAACCCAGGGATTGAACCATATCACACAGTCAATTGATGTGACCACTACGTCAAGAACAGTTCCATTACACAGACATCCTTTGTACCACTTCCTTTATGACCATAGCCATACCCGCTCTTCCCATCTACCTGACCCTTGAAATCACTAATCTGTTTTTCATCTCTATAACTTTGTCATTTCAAGAATGTGACATAAAGGGAATCACACACTATTTAACCTTTTGATACTGACTTTTTTCACCCAGCAGAATTCTCTGGAGGTCCATCCAGATTGTTGCCCATATTAATAGTTTCTCTCTTTTTGTTGCCAAGTAGTATTCTATGGTATGGATGTGCCGGAGTGGCTGTTCCATTTTACATTCCCACCAGCAAAGTCTAAAGATCCGGTTTCTCTGTATTCTTGCTGACATTTAGTGTTTTCATGATTTTCATTTTAGCCATTCTGATTATACATCTATTTTTTAAAAGTTAGACTAATATACACCAAAACTTTTTAACAACAGTTATATCTGGGGTGTGTGTGTACAGCAGGGTGGGGATGGCTAATACTAAGGAAGACTTACTTTCTATGTTATATATTTTTGTAGTATTCAAATTTTGCACAAGATAATACGTGTTTGGAATCTAAAACTCAAATAGAAATGTTAAAAATTAATTTATTTGGTTGCACCGGATCTTAGTTGCTGCACATGGGATCCTTGACCTTCAGCTGAGGCATGTGGAATCTTTAGTTGCAGCATTTGAACTCTTAGCTGCCCCTTGAAAGTGAAAGTCTCTCAGTCGTGTCCAACTCTCTGTGACACCATGGACTGTATAGTCCATGGAATTCTCCAGGCCAGAATACTGAAGTGGGCAGCCTTTCCCTTCTCCAGAGGATCTGCCTAACCCAAGGATCGAACCCAGGTCTCCCATATTGCAGGTGGATTCTTTACCAGCTGAGCCACAAGGGAAGCCCACAGAAAGGGGAGGGATTGATAATACAGGAGTGAAGGAACATCTCTGTTTATCTAAGACCCTCCCTCCTCTGTCCTGCTGTATGTTCACACACACAACTCAGCTCCACATGACTTTAAGGCCCCCTTCTCTCAGGCAGTCACTTCTCACAGTAAGAGCTCTCCCCCAGCCCCTAGAATTGCTGTTACCTCCCCTGACCCCTCAGCCTATAGAGAAAGCCACAGCTCCCCGCTATTGCTTGTGCCCAGGTGGCCCCATCCTACCCTGCCCACAGCCCTGGGGACAGTCTTTCCATCAAGCCCTAGCGATGCTCAGCAGCCAGCTCCCTCTGCCAGGGCCCTGGCTGCCGCATCCAATGAGGCCAGCCCACAGAGCTAGTCAGAGGGACCCAGGTCAGCTCAACTGAGAGGATACCCACTTCTCTGAGCCTGAGGAAAGCAGGAGAAGGTGGACCAATGGACATGTCTGCAGGTAGGAGTCACTGAAATTCATTCGATTCCCTCTATTTTCCTGTGAACGAGGAGTCAGTGACTGTGCCAGACACTAGAGCTAGAGACCGATCACTCCGTTGCACAATCATGCTTCCAGAAAAAATAAGTCTTGTTCTTTTCTGAAAAAGAAAGCATTTTCTAAAGCATTTCTCTGCTCTTAACTTAGGCTGCTGAGCACTAGCTGGGTTTTATTATCACAAAATTAATAAGCACTTAAGGAGGCTGACTCTGGAACCAGACTGCCTAGTTTCCAAATCCTCATTATCACTGTTCTGTGATGTTGAACAAGTAACCTAGTCTCTGGGCCTCAGCTTTCTCATCTGTAAAATGGGGATGTTAATAATAGGATTTGCCTCCTAGGTTTCAGGAAGATTAAAGGACTCAATATATGGAAAGCAGTCAGCACAATGCCTGCCCATCTTGTGCACTCAGCATACATCAGCTGTTCTTACTTCCAGGAGAGGTGGGGAAGGTGAGTGACTGGAGAAATTAAAATAGCCTGGGCAAAGAAGGAGACAGCCCTGAGTAGGGGCAGTGAAAAGTTGCTGAGACAAAGAAAGCCCAGCTGAGCTTGATGTTATCAGTCTCGTTCTTTCCAAGACAGTCATTGAGTCATTTGAGTGTCATCTGCCAGGGATTGGTAGGAGCTGGCACTGCAGCTGTGAACCACACAATTTCAATCAGTACAGGTGGGGCTATGATAAGCGTGGGTGGGTCCAGGCTTCTGGCAGCCCAGAGAAGGAGTGGCTGGGTAGCCCCACAAATGAGGAAGAGATGCTGCTCTAGTCCAGGTGGCTTGGGCCATGAGAGACAGGTACCCCCTGGAGTTGCTCAGCCCAAAGAGGGTGGATGGGCAGGAGGTGTTGAGGGACACAGCAGGCAATCGCAGGTTCTTAGATTCAAAGGCAGGAAACCTTAGGAGACTGGAAGGAACCTTAGGAGACCAGATGGACCAGAAGGGAAGCTCCTGTGCTCTCCCAGGGCTTCTGGTTTCTTTAGCTTCACCTCTCCTGGTTGCTCTACTCACCTCTCTCTTGACCAGTGTCTTCTGCTTAATTTTCTGATGGCCACTCTTATCTACAAAGTAATTGCAGCCAATTCACTCTACAGCAGGTGGATCAGCTGGCCTCAGTATTAGATACCCAAGCTGGTCTGTCAGCGGTAGGCAGGTTATCCTTTCTTCTCAGCAATCTCATTAGGCCATTAGTATTCCTATGAAGTGAGTGGTCCTGTAAAGAAAGTTTGCCTTTCCATTCTCATGTTGCAGTGTCCAATGAAAATAGAAATTCTGAGTAATTTTGTTGAGGTTTCTTGTGCTTCGTCAGAACTTCCTCTTGTCACAGAGGAACTGAATGAAGGATGGAAATGATGGCCCAAGATTTTCCCTCCACTTTCTCTGTCTGCCACATTCTTCCTCTTTCCAGACTTTTCCCCACTTAGATCATTATTTTTAATTTGGTAATATTAATATCACATTATGGTTTTATTGAAATGCAATTCATTTACAATGTTGTGGTAGTTTCACGTGTACAGGAAAAGGATTCAAATACATGCACACATACAAACACACACACATATATGTGTATACACACACACACATATATATATATACTTTTTCAGATTCTTTGCCTTATAGGTTATTACAATTGAGTATAGTTCCCGGTGCTATATAGTAGGTCCTTGTTGATTATCTGTTTTTATGTCATTCTTCTGAATTCTCTGTTGGTTTCCCTCATGTCTTTACCCTGGATTTTTTTATTCTTTTTTTCTTCCCCACTCCTAACATTTTAATTAAAATGTAAACAATCAGAAAAGTTACACTTAGATTCAACGATTCATCTTTGCCACATTTGCTTTCTTCTCTCTCTCTTTCTCCCTCTCCTTGTAGAGAATAAGAACTATCTCCTGCATAACTCCAATACCATTATTGCACCCAGTAAAATTAACAGCAATTCCATATCATCTAATCGGGGAAGGCAATAGCACCCCACCCCAGTACTTTTGCCTGGAAAATCCCATGGACAGAGGATCCTGGTAGGCTCCAGTCCATGGGGTCGCTAAGAGTCGGACACGACTAAGCGACTTCACTTTCACTTTTCACTTTCATGCACTGGAGAAGAAAATGGCACCCCACCCCAGTACTCTTGCCTGGAAAATCCCAGGGACGGGGGAGCCTGGTGAGCTTCCGTCTATGGGGTCGCACAGAGTCGGACACGACTGAAGCGACTTAGCATAGCATAGCATAGCATATCATCTAATATGTTGTCCATATTTAAGTTTCCTGATTGTCGGCCCTAGCTGTTTGTACTCCTAAATCTTCCCACCTCCACGTTACATTCTGATCCTTAACCCGGCTGCCCTCTCCTTCATAGTGAAAATTCCCTTGGCAGAAACCAAGGAACACTAGGTTAGCTACAAGGAAAGGCCAAAGGACTGTGGGATAAGATGGCCTAGCTGTACCTCCCAATGCTCTGCCTTGGGAACGGAAAAACCAGTCCATTTAAAAAGTTTTGTATTTATTGATTTATTTTTGAAGCTTTGTCCACATTGGGCATCTTTGGTCACCCTCTGTAGAGTCTCTAGTTTGCAGGTTTGTGTAATTAATGGTTCACAGATGGCTTGTTTCTAGCCAGAGGAAGTTCTGAAGCAAAAATCTCAAGAAAGGATGATGCCTGTGTTTGTTGTCTCAGGAACAGCAGTCACATCCAGGTCAAGAGAATGAAGGTAATATAAGTTACTCTAGGCTGGGATCAGTCTGTGCCAGAGATGAAGAGAAACTGTGTTCCAAAAATCCCAGGCCTCACATGGATATTACCAACTTTCTCGGATGCTGGACGGGCCTTGGCAGCCTAGAAGTCAACTGCCCCATGAGAGAAGCTGAGCTCTCGCTGACCTGCCTACCATCTCAGGAAGTTCCTCCCTGGGACCAACCATGAATGAATAAAAGTACCTCCTATAAGGAGATACTGTCTCACAATTCTGGAGGCCAGAGTGAAATTAAGGTGTGAGCAGGACTAATATTTAGGAATTTGTTCAGACTGACTCTTGGTAGGCATCAAATCTCAAGCATCAAAGAAATCTGGTGGATAAATTTCTAGAAAGCCTCCTAGGCAGGTGCCTATGAACACTTTTCTATTAGCAGAAGCATCCAAAGGAGACGTCCAGAGATGGATCAAGGAAGAAAACGAAAAAGTCCTATTCCTCTCACTTAGGCTTCAAGCAATTTGTGACACTTGTCCTCCGTGTCTTCTCTATCGCCTTTCAGAATCCCTGTCTAAATTTCCAGCTAATCTCAGCACGAGTAGTAAATCACCAGTCCTCTGAAGGCCTCCTTGGGGCACAGCCTGCTCTCTGCAGGGTGTTCCCCATCTGAGCCCTATCTACACCAGCTCTTGGGGATGATTGGATCCTAAGCACACAGACCTCCCCAACTCCCACTTCCCCCAGCAATTTTTGTGACTCTGCTTTAACCTATAAACTGAAGGGCAAGGCAGGGGATGTTTTCCTGTGCTCTTTAATCTGGTATGTAATAAATTATGCCTATTTAATCCTTTAACAACTGAACAAATGACTGAATCAGTCTTAGAACATTCAGCAATCCCTTTTTATGAAAACTTAATTTGAAGTCTATGTAATAGCAGAGAGAGAGAGAGAAAGAAAGAGAAGGAGGGAGAGAAAGAGCCAAGTGACCAGAAAGCAACAGTGGCAATGGCAGTGAATCTCCAGGCACCATCCTGGATGGGCTGCCAAAGGCAGGGCTACGGGGAAGGCTCTTCCTCCAGGATAAGCTCAGTGAATGCGAGGAGAGAGGGGCAAAGTAGCAGAATATCAGCATCAGAATTCCATCAAAAAGCTTCTAAATTATGGATAAGACATTGTAATGCCTCTGCTCCAGCATTTATGTTAGTTAGGACTTGCCTTTGTAGAGAATGATGACACTACCAACAGAGTTTCTGGAAGGGGACACTTACTCAAAAGATTCATTGTTTTAGCCACAGGAGGGTATAGATTTTATTTGGTCCCTTGCACTGCCCTGGGACTAAGGCACCATGGGTGGCCTTGAGTCACTGACAACATAGTGCCTGGAGGGCTTCCCGCCAATAAAACCCTGTCACTGGATTCACTTTTGGCTTACAGCCAACATTGCCAGTTTACAAGTACCTACGTGCCCTGGATCTTCGGGAATAATTCCAATTTCAAATCCTGGGTCCTACTGCCAGACCATAAGCCAGGCCATGTGTCCTAGTGTTTTTAGTTCTAAAAGCTCTCATCATAATGTCATATGGTTCTAATTGTATTTATAAGAGTTTTATTATTAAAAATCTTTATACTATAAAAATAATATAGTCATATTATTAAAATTCTGGAAAATTAGGAAGCAAAACATAGCACCCATAATACCACCATCCTGCTGTATAGGTATATACAAATGTATAATTTTCCCAGCATATCATCAAAATAAATGCACTATTTTATATTCTACTTTCTTCAACCAACATTATATTTTTAGAAAAACATTGCTAATAAACATTTTTTAAGAATGCATTTTAATGAAAGGATAATACTTCTTTCAGGAGACTGCTAAAATATATTAATCATATTTATATTTGTTTATAATTTTCACTAGTATTTATAAATCCACAATATATACCATTGTAATGTATTTTCTAGATTTTTCATTTTTCTTTAATTTAGTTTTTACAAGCTGAATTACAGGCTTGGAGTATGAATATGCTAATGACTTGATATATATTGCAAATTGCTTCCCAAAAAAGTCATGCTAACAAACACAACCATCAGCAATGTCTGAGAGTGTCTGTTCCACGTCATCACCACCAACAAACCAATGTGTTGAGCTGAAGTTTTGAAATGATTCTCATGACAGTTTTGCTGAGCAACGCCCTATATTTTAGAAGGGAAAGTACAGGTATGACATGGATGATATACCAATAATGGACAAAGGATGTCTTTTAAGCCAGATGAGTAGGGGGTAGAAAAAGCACTTAAATGATGCTTTAAACTCCAATTTCCAATGATGTATCTGAAGACTGCTAGGAAACAAAACTATGGGAGGCAAATAAACGGCCTGCAGCAGTCCCAATCACGGAAGCTTTCTCAGAAGGAAAAGCCTTTTGGCAGATTTGAGTCTGAAGCAAAACTCCAGACAACTCCAAGCGCACTACCCCATACCACGGGTTTGATTTCTGTGTAAATACCTTGGTAAGCGTTGTTGCCCCACACTGGTCTTTTCAATTCTACTCAAATGCAAGATATGGGAATGACTCTATTATTTTCTAATATAACAATAAATAGTGGCTAAATACAACTAAATAGCTATTCACTGACAAAGAGAGGGGAAAATAGCATTTACACGGAGGGCACCTACGAAGAGCCAAGCCCTTCACATTGGTTTTGTCTGTTTAGTGGGCTTGGATCAAATGTGCTGGCCCTTTAGCCTCACTTGGCAGCTCTGAAAACCATGTTTCAGGGGTGCAGAGTGACTGAGCTTGGGCTTTTTGGTTGGAGCTCCCGAGGCTCAGACACTGCACCTCTAAAATGATAGAAAGGGGGACTTCCCTGGCAGTCCAGTGGTTAAGACTCTCAGCTTCCCCTGCAGAGGGCACGGGTTCGATTCTTGTTTGGGGAACTAAGATCACATGTGCCTCGCGGTGTGGCCAAAAAAAAAAAAAAAAAAGGCATTTACTAAATACTAGGCTTCCCTGGTGGCTCAGATAAAGAATCTGCCCACAATGCAAGAGGCTTAGGTTCAATCCATGGGTCGGGAAGATCCCCTGGAGAAGGGAATGGCTACCCACTCCAGTATACAGTCCATGGGGTTGCAAAGAGTTGGACACTTCTGAATGACTAACACACACACAGGCTAATAGGCTAACTGATGATACATGCCAAAATGGTGGATATTCACTGTCCTTACTGGGTGACTCTTGCATTTAGATGCTAATCTTTCTGAAAATTACTGCAGCCTCTAATAGTAATCATTAGTTCACGTTCTGGATTTCGGCAACTCCTCTGAGGTTTAAAAACAGTAAGGGTGTATTTGTATGACATCCTAGAAAATGACCAATTCTTAGTAGGTAAAAATACTATGAAATTTTAAACATTTTCAAGATAAATTCCTGATAACTGTGATTGCGTGTGTGCATGCTAAGTCCAGTCCAACTCTTTGCAACCCCATGGACTGCTGTCAGCCAGGCTCCTCTGTCCATGGGATTCTCCAGGCAAAAACACTGGATTGGGCTGCTGTGTCCTCCTCCAGAGGATCTTCAGGGATTGAACCTGAGTCTCTTATGTCTCCTGCAATGGCAGACAAGTTCTTTACCACTAGGGCCACCTGGGAAGCCCAGCTGTGACTAATCTTAGTCAAATAAAAGTTTGTTAATCACGTGGATGACAGAGCATGGACTCCAGGTCTGCTACTTGCTACTCTGGTCTTCCTTAGCCTGTTTCCTCATCTGTAAATGGGGCAGTATAAAACATATTTATTATTACTTGAGGAAACATCTACTGGCATACCATAAAGGCTCAATAAATATTAGCTATGTTCATTGTAATTATCATATTACATGATGATGAAGATGGAATCCATCAGATGAAAGCAAAAAATAAACAGGGATGTTTAATCCCTTGGACTTTGATATAATCAAATCATTAAACTATTTTTGCTAAAAAGCTAAATTCCTCTTGATTAGGGAGTTGAAGAAGAGATAAGAAAGCCTTCCTCAGTGATCAATGCAAAGAAATAGAGGAAAACAAGAGAATGGGAAAGACTAGAGATCTCTTCAAGAAAATCAGAGATACCAAGGGAATATTTCATGCAAAGATGGGCTCGATAAAGGACAGAAATGGTATGAACCTAACAGAAGCAGAAGATATTAAGAAGAGGTGGCAAAAATACACAGAACTGTACAAAAAATTTCTTCACGACCCAGATAATCACGATGGTGTGATCACTAACCAACAGCCAGACATCCTGGAATGTGAAGTCAAGTGGGCCTTAGAAAGCATCACTACGAACAAAGCTAGTGGAGGTGATGGAATTCCAGTGGAGCTATTCCAAATCCTGAAAGATGATGCTGTGAAAGTGCTGCACTCAATATGCCAGCAAATTTGGAAAACTCAGCAGTGGCCACAGGACTGGAAAAGGGCAGTTTTCATTCTAATCCCAAAGAAAGGCAATGCCAAAGAATGCTCAAATTACTGCACAATTGCACTCATCTCACACGCTAGTAAAGTAATGCTCAAAATTCTCCAAGCCAGGCTTCAGCAATATGTGAACCGTGAACTTCCTGATGTTCAAGCTGGTTTTAGAAAAGGCAGAGGAACCAGAGATCAAATTGCCAACATTCACTGGATCATGGAAAAAGCAAGAGAGTTCCAGAAAAACATCTATTTCTGCTTCATTGACTATGCCAAAGCCTTTGACTCTGTGGATCACAATAAACTGTGGAAAATTCGGAAAGAGATGGGAATACCAGACCACCTGATCTGCCTCTTGAGAAATTTGTATGCAGGTCAGGAAGCAACAGTTAGAAGTGGACATGGAACAACAGACTGGTTCCAAATAGGAAAAGGAGTACATCAAGGCTGTATATTGTCACCCTGTTTATTTAACTTATATGCAGAATACATCATGAGAAACGCTGGGCTGGAAGAAGCACAAGCTGGAATCAAGATTGCTGGGAGAAATCTCAATCACCTCAGATATGCAGATGACACCACCCTTATGGCAGAAAGTGAAGAGGAACTAAAAAGCCTCTTGATGAAGGTAAAAGTGGACAGTGAAAAGGTTGGCTTAAAGGTCAACATTCAGAAAACGAAGATCATGGCATCTGGTCCCAGAGCTTCATGGGAAATAGATGGAGAAACAGTGGAAACCATGTCAGACTTTATTTTTCTGGGCTCCAAAATCACTGCAGATGGTGACTGCAGCCATGAAATTAAAAGACGCTTACTCCTTGGAAGGAAAGTTATGACCAACCTAGATAGCATATTCAAAAGCAAAGACATTACTTTGCCCACAAAGGTTCGTCTAGTCAAGGCTATGGTTTTTCTTGTGGTCATGTATGGATGTGAGAGTTGGACTGTGAAGAAGGCTGAGCACTGAAGAATTGATGCTTTTGAACTGTGGTGTTGGGGAAGACTCTCGAGAGTCCCTTGGACTGCAAGGAGATGCAACCAGTCCATTCTGAAGGAGATCAGCCCTGGGATTTCTTTGGAAGGAATGATGCTAAAGCTGAAACTCCAGTACTTTGGCCACCTCATGCGAAGAGTTGACTCATTGGAAAAGACTCTGATGCTGGGAGAGATTGAGGGCAGGAGGAGAAGGGGACGACAGAGGATCAGATGGCTGGATGGCATCGCTAACTTGATGGACATGAGTCTGAGTGAACTCCAGGAGTTGGTGATGGACAGGGAGGCCTGGCGTGCTGAGATTCATGGGGTCACAAAGAGTCAGACACGACTGAGCGACTGATCTGATCTGATTTGATCTGAGGGTGTCCTTGATGACCCCCAAGTGTCATCAGACAGTATGTATATCCAGGGAAGAACTCTACTTATAAGCCAAAAAATCGCCTAGGCAGAGTCAGTTGTTCTCTCTCTGTCTGGGATGTTAACACTTCTATGGATCCAGCATGGAAAGATCTTCCTTCAGATTCTGCAATTACTGGTCTACCTCAGAGATTGGAAGACATTGTCGGGCTTCCAATAATGTGGCGATTGCTTAATTAAGCTTCTTCCGAAACCTTATTTAGAAGTACTGGGCCCATGCTATGTCCTGGGGGACACTGACTAGCTACCTAGCAGGGGCCTGAAGCCAAATAAAGCATGACAAATTCTCTAAAGATAACCAGGATCTTCATGCTTCTGAAAAGGTCACAATTTGCCCATGTGTTTGAGAACTATTAAGATAGCCACTTTGTAAAATTAAGTATACTTTTTTAAAAAAATTATTTTTTGGCTTCACTGAGTCTTCATCACTGTGCACAGGCTTTCTCTAGTTGCTGAGAGCAGAGGTTACTTGATGTTGTCTCAGTGTTGTGGTTTGTGGGCTTCTTGTGGGTGACTTCTTTTGTTGCAGAGCACGGGCTCTAGAGTACAGGCTCAGTAGCTGTGGCACACAGGCTTAGTTACTCCTTGGCCTGTGAGATCCTCCTGGATCAGGGATGGAACCTGTGTGTCCTGCACTGGCAGGCACATTCTTAACCACTGAGCCACCAGCTAAGTCCAATACAGCTACTTTACATTGCAATGATACATAGAATATCATAGCTATGGAAAGCAGTAAGACAGGTTTGACACAATGGATCATTCATGGAGCCCATATTCTATATCAGGTGCTCTGTATTTATTATTTCTAATCCTTATGGTGACCTGGCAAGATAGGATTATTATTATACTTTAAGGTAATTCTGTCCATTTTACAGATGAGGAACTAAGATCCAGAGAGGTTAACACTCAGATGGTGATAAGTGGAAGGGCTAGGATTCACACTCAGTCTTGTTTGACTACAGATTTCCCTCCCTTCCCATTTGGTTTCCTTTGGTCTGGCTATGCTTGGGTGTCATCATTGGGTGGGTTCTGCTGGAGGAAGGACTAAATGGGAATAGAATTCAGATAGCACTGTCAACCCTTACAGCACTGGTACGCTGTGGGAAGGGCCCCAGACTGGGGTAGTTTCTTGGCAAAATAGGAAGGAGAACAGAGTAATAATGTCAGCTATTATGGCAGTTAGCCATGACTGGATGGGTCTAAAGGTTCCAAAAGAGACCTGAGAAGGCCTGAAAACCCCTTGAGTGTGGAGATCTATGGAGCAGTTTGCTTTCTAGAAAGGGAAGGACAGAAGTGGTAAAAAAAAATGCAAGGTGAACACCAGCCCTCTAGGCCCAGGCTTGGCTACTAAAGAGGCTCAGAGAGTCTTGAGCAGTAGCGAGCTGGGGTCATGGAGAGTTGAAAGAAACAGCCCCTTAGTAGGTGGAAGGGTTGCTAAGCTTAAAAAATAAAAATATAGGATCCCAGGGTAAGTTTGAATGTCAGGTAAATAACAAAATTTCAACAAAACATTTATTACTATAAATTCATCCTTGGATATATACATCCCAGGGACCATTTTATCCGGTGAACTCAGCCACACTGTTTGAGGATTAACAGGGGTACAGAGAGCTCCTTCTATGAGGCCTGGAAAGTGTGTCCAAGATGTGTCTTGCTGTGAATGGATTTCAGTGTCAGAGGTGGTCCTAGGGAAGCTAACTATCTCAACAAGGAACCATATGAGCCCCAAGCCCTCTCATTCCAGCCTAGGGGGCAAACAAGCCATCTGAGAATACAGGAGTCTATGGATTTTTAGGGGACTTTAGAAATTTTCATTTCTAGGTAAAGGCTTCATACTTAGTTTGACAGCATGTTTTACAATTTAATTGTGAAAAACATAATTAAAAAGAAAAATTCTTAATAGGGCTAAGTTAACCTATCTGGTATTTGAGGTATTATAAGTATCTGATAAAGGGGGTTATAGAAGAATTTACTTCATTACTTTTATACTAGAAAAGGAAAACACCATTGCTTGGGTCATTAAAAAACCATACAAGGCAGTTCCCAGCTCCCTGGTAACTCAAGTCCTTGTCCTTCTGACAGGCTAGCTCTGTACAGTAGAATATTCTCAGTCTACCAAAGGAAGCATAACTCCTCTTTTCTCCAGAAGAGAAGGTAGTACTTCTTGAAACTGTCTTTTCTTGAACTTGGTCAATTAATCCAGTTCTTGGAGAAGAGGGAATATTTTTTTTTGTTTGTTTAAAAGAGAGAATCCTTTTTTAAAGGATTTTTTATGAAACAGAATTTTTTCGCCAGTTTTTTAATATTTAGCAAGTGTCAAGATCATTATACCAGAATGTTGGAGTTTGAAGGAAGGGTTGGGGAGTGTCTCAAAGGCTGTTTAATCTCCAAGAAGCTTCCCCAGGTGCCATATACATGTATGAATTCACTATGGTTCAAAGACATGGCTCTGGAGCTTGCACTCTCAAAAACCACTTAATTTCTTGGCTCTCCTTCAAGGGAGACCTACACTAACTCACTGACCAAGACAGATGTAGAACCGGGACACCCATTCATTTACAAAGAGATGTGACAATCTCCTGGATACTGGGGATATACATAGAGACCCCAACTGCAAGCCCAAGACTGCTTGATGAGCAGGTAATAACGATAATAGATGCCACTGGTCACTTAATGAGTGTTCAAAACTTATAAAACATTAATAGTGACAGTTAGCCCCAAATGGGCAGTTTTCATCCTTACAACCTCATCACAAGAAAAATATTTATCTTTCTTAAACTGATGCTGCTGCTGCTGCTAAGTCGCTTCAGTCGTGTCTGACTCTGTGCGACCCCATAGACGGCAGCCCACCAGCCTGCGCCGTCCCTGGGATTCTCCAGGCAAGAACACTGGAGTGGGTTGCCATTTCCTTCTCCAATGCATGAAAGTGAAAAGTGAAAGTGAAGTTACCCAGTTGTGTCCCACTCTTCGCAACCCCATGGACTGCAGCCTACCAGGCTCCTCCATCTATGGGATTTACCAGGCAAGAGTACTGGAGTGGGTTGCCATTGTCTTCTCCGTTAAACTGATGAGAATACTGAAAAAGATGTCATAGCTCATTCTTTTTTAAAAGCAAAACTTTAAAAAATAATTTTATTTTTGGCCGAGCTGGGTCTTTGCACTTCGAGGACTTTTCTCTGTTTGCCACAAGCAGGGACTACTCTGTGTTGTGGTGTGTGGGCTTCTCACTGTGGTGGTTTCTTTTGTTGCAGAGCACAAGCTCTACAGCACAGGTTCAGTAGTTGTGGCGCACAGTCTTAACTGCTCTGCAGCATGTGGGATCTTTCCGGATCAGGGATTGAACACGTATGTCCAGCATTGGCAGGCAGATTCTTAACCACCGAATCACCAGAGAAGCCCCTCATTAACTCTTAGAGATATGTGTTTTCAGATGTGAATATCCTACAAACAAAATACATTTATAATATAAAACTCCACAAAAATACGGTCACCTTTTACTTATCCATCAAATATTAAGTGTCTGGTGTGGGCTGGGTACTATACAGGTTGATGCAGACAGAACAGTGTTTAAAATATCAAGGCCCCTGCTCTCACTAAGTTTATAGTCTAGCTGAGACCACTAATCAGTAAAAGAATCAAAACACCAGCTTGTGAGAATTGCTGTGAAGGCAATAAGTATGGAAATGTGACCGAGTATAATATGAAGGGCAGGGGAAGGAAGACAGGGACTCAGTGTGGCTGAGGGGTGACACTGGAACTGAGACCTCAGAGCCATCCAGGGGCCTTCACTTTGGGCTATGGAGGTGCCAGGAAATAGGTCCTCTCGGTCCTACACCCCAGAGCTCCTGTGAGCAGCCTCTTCCGAGGCTCCTTGAAGGGCAACCTGAGCAGTCTGGGTCTGATCTGTGCCCCTCGGTTGGCAAAGAGGTGAGCAGATAAGCAGATAAATGAGCACCACTCACTGCTCCATGGGATGTGTTGAGCACCGTCCAAGAGGTGCTCTAGACCCCAGACCCCGGCTTTAGTCCCACAAGGCAGGGAGCATCACGGACCAGGAACCTGAGGACTACTGTGCCAAGTGCCCAGGGAGTATGGTGTGGCCCAAAATGCAACCAGAGTTGAGGACAACGAAGCTGAATAGAGCTGCTGGTGCAGATTTGAATTTCTGTCCTCCTACCAGGTATTTCTTGCTATTTTAGACTTTTTGGTGGTGACCAAGGCACCTACAGGATGACTGCTTAGCAACACATGTGTATTTTTGAAAATTGGAGGTATAATTTAAAAATACTTGATTTTCAAAAAGCTTAGCTGGATTCAAAATCCATTCACAAGCAATTCCAAGACTACACTTGTCAATGAAAGAAAGGGAAGAATTTTAAATATATAACTCCAACTGTTACACTTTTTTGAATGACTGAAAATTATATTTTAAAGTTTTTCAATGATAAGATCATCAAGAATCTGAAGAGATCTTCATTCTACAGTCTTGATCAGGAATAGTATGTGGCCATTTCAAGTTTAAAACCTCAACATTTTTCGTTAAAAACTTTGAAAGCATTTTGAGAGTTTTACACAAGTTTGATATTGATTTTCTTTAAAATGCAATTATTTTCTCTTATATGATTATGTAATAGAAAAACATATAATAAAAAAGTTTTAATCAAGTTCCATATGAATGGCTCCAAATCCCCTTCAGTTTTCTGTGGACCTTACAAAAGGATCTTTTTCTAAGAGATATGGGAAAGTGCAAAATGTTGCCTTAGAAGATGAGAGAGCCAGCTCTGTGTAAACCTTACGCGTAAGTGCTCAGTCACTTGGTTGTGTCCAACTCTTTGTGACCCTGCCTGGCTCCTCTATCCATATAATTTTCCAGGCAAGAATAGTGAAACAGGTTGCCATTTCCTCCTCCCAGGGATTGAACCAGTATCTCCTGCATTGGCAGGTGCATTCTTTTACCACTGAGCCACTTGGACTCCTGTGCAAACCTTGGGGAGAGCATTTAACCTGCAAAACAGTGTAATGACCCTCAGGAGTGAAGACCTTGAAAGATAAGGTAGTTGGGTTGCAGCAGAATGTCACTAGGGAGGGCAGGGGTGATGCCAGGCCCTGCATTTTAACCAAGAGCAGTGGGAGGTCTCCAAAGAGATTTATGGAAGGGTGTGACTTAATCCAATTTACATTCTATAAATCTAATCTCTGCATGCAATGTAGAGAATGGAATACAGAGGTGCAAGAGTGTAAAGAGAAAGGTCATATAGAAAGTGACTGAGGGGACTGGCAAGAGGAGAGGAGGAGAAGAGCAGGTCATTCTGATAAGTTTTTCAGAGGAAGGACCAATAGGACTATGGGGAAGAAAAAAAGGGAGGCTACGTAGGATGCCTGAGTTTTTTGGTCTGAACAATTAAGTAAATCATAATGCCATTTACTGGGCAAGACTGAAGGAGGGACAATTAAGGAAAGAGGACTGGGATCCAAAGCCTCAAGACATATTTTTCAACAAAGCGCAACTAGAGAGAATCATAGATGATAAGAGATTTAATAGACATAGTAGTGTTAGTTGCTCAGTTGTGTCTGACTCTGTGATCCCATGGACTGTAGCCCACCAAGCTCCTCTGTCCATAGAATTCTTCAGGCAAGAATACTGGAGTGGGTAGCCATTCTCTTCTTCAGGGATCTCCTCCACCCAGGGATTGAACCTACATCTCCTGCATTAGCAGGCTGATTACTTTATCACTGAGCCATCTGGGAAGCCCAACCAGACACCTACCCAACTGCGAAACATACTTGATCCTACAACTAGAAAAAACTTGTGGCCTATCTTCACACATAAATATCACTTCCATTTTACAGATGGACAGCTAAGTAGGTTCAGATAGTCCAAGATTAGAATTATGTCATCTAAAAGTTTTCCCAGCCCTTAGAAATATTTTTAAGTCAAAAAATGGAAGCTACAGAAAAATCTAGCAGATAAAGAGAACATTACCTATGTCATTCAATATTTTTTGAAGAGATGATTAATTTAATTGATGTGTATCAGCCTTCCTGGGAAAAAGCCAACAAATATTTTGGTTTCCTCAAAACAAAACAAAAAACAAACAAAAAACCCTTTTCTTGGCGCAAATTATAGGAACTGTTCGCTGGCAGCTCAGCCTAAGCTTTTTTGCATATGTGCTTTTAGGACAGGCTTGCAAATTGCATGTGTTCTGCACAGCAACCACAGACACTTAACATTCATTAAATAATAATGAAACAGGAGGACTGGATTTTGTTTGTTTCTCTCTCCTGGGTCTGTTCCTCACTTAAGTGACCTTGGACAAATCTATTCCCTCTCTCATATCTGATTTCAGGGTAATGTTTATGACTAAGATGCCTTATAAGAGCTTCAGACTACCAATACTAGTTATGCTCTCCATCTATGAAATTTATCTCCTTCACTATCCTATGGGATGTCTGCACGACACTTCTATTGAAAACCTTCGCACGTAGTTTCAAGTGTTGTCAAAGCCATCTAGGGACGGTGCATATATTCTAAGGCCAATGAAATGACAACGTGGGTAACTTGAACCTGAAATCTGTTTCCTATGGTACTGAGAATTGGAAAATGGATAAATGTGATGATCCCCAACGACGTTTTCCTTACTTCTGCCGCTTACCGCCGCATCCAAACTCTTCAGAAGCTGCTGACAACATCTGACTATACAGCATTTGGCAATTCTACCTAAAACTGAAATGGTTAAAAAGCCGAACTGGCTGGTAGAACAGCTGCCAAGGCTGGTATTCAGGCCCTGGGGCAGTTAGCTGTGTATTCCATATATTGTTTTAGAAGCTTACAAAATACAGCCATCTTGCATCAGGCATCCCGACCCAGGAAGAAGGCGAGCCCCGTCCCTGGCCGTCTCCGTCGGTCTGGAGATGCCACCTGCGCGGAGCCTGGCGTCCCAGGTGGCAGAGTTCTCGCGGACCGCCTGCAGCCTGCAACCTGCACCGCGGGACCGCCACGGCCCCAGCCCGTGTCTTAAGTGAATAAAGTTGTCTGCGGGCTGCCCGGCCGCACCTGGCCCGTAGCGAAAGCAGGGAAACGGCCGCCGGCAGCCCTGCCAGTGCTAGAGCAGCCCCAACCGAATGTGGGCGCGGGGTGCAAGGTTTCTATTTGCAAGCTTCCTGTCGGGTAGTGTTTGCAACTGGGGCGCGGAGACTGGGCCGGCGGTGTCCTCCTCCCCGCCCCCACGCCGTCCGGGGCGCCTCGGGGACGCGCGCCGGAGCGGGGTGCCCCCTCCCTCACCCTCCCCGCCGCTGCCCGAGACGCCCGCAGGCCGGGCGTTCACCCGCCGCGCCTCCTCCCCGCCCGCCCCTCCCCCCAACTTCCCCCTCGGCGCCCCAAACCCGAGCTTCCTGAGTTCCATGACGTGTGCGCACGGAGCTGGGTGGGAGTGCGGGGCCGGGGAGCCGGAGTTAAAACGGGGTCGGGCGGGCGGCCGTCTCGGCGGGAGCCGGCAGCCCTTCAGCGTGTCTTTTGTGTTTGTACACACACTGCGCGAGGCAGCCGGGAGGAGGGAGCGGGCGGCGCGCGGGGGAGGGGCGAGCGCGCGCCAGCGAACGGGCGCGCGGGGGGAGGGGGGAGGCGGGGCGCGAGCGAGGGGGTGGGGGCGGGGCCGAGCCTTCCCTCCATTGTGTGTGATTGGTTGGCGCGCGGCGCGGGGGCGGGGCGGCTTGTGTTGGGGGATAGCCTCGGTGTCAGCCATCTTTCAATTGTGTTCGCAGCCGCCGCCGCGCCGCCGTCGCTCTCCAACGCCAGCGCCGCCTCTAGCTCGCCGAGCTCCAGCCGAAGGAGAAGGGGGGTAAGTTTCCCCGTCTGCCCGCTTCCCCGGAACCGAGCCCCGCTTGCCGTCAGCCCCGAGCCGGGCCCCGGCGGTGCTGGGAGAGGACCCAGGGTCCCTCCGGCTTGGCCCCAAAACTTTTGGCCCAGAAATGGAGGTGAGGAGCGAGTTTCCCTCTCCCCTCAGGCAGCGGCGGCTCCGGCGGCTCCCCAGTCTCTCGTCGCCTCAGCCCAACAGCAGCAACCGCCGCGTCGCCGAGCCTGCTCTCCCTCCCCGCGCCCCTGGCTCCTTTTTCTTCGGTGAAATCCCGCCCGCCGCCCCTTCCCGGGACCCCAGACCTTCACCACGACCCGCGCGGGCCTCTTAACTACCGACCCCGGACCCCGGACCCCAGTTTTCGGGCGGGAAAAGGGTGGAAATCGCCGCTGCTTCCCACCCTGGGGTAACTCGCTTTTTGCTGCCTCCCCACAGTTGTTGCTAAGCTTCACCATCTTGTCTCTCTTCTCTGGTCACCGACCATATTTTTTTCCCCCGTTTCTCTCTTCCCCCATTTCAAAAAAGGAGGAAAAAATTTTAAAGAGAAACATTTTTTTCTCCTTTTTAGAGAAGCGGAAACTTGATGCATTTGAAATGCAAAAAAAACTTTTGCATTTTGGAGGGCGGCACGTGGCAGGGGATGGAGTATTTTCGAGCGATTTGGTGTTTTGTCTCTTTGGAAAGGAATCGGATACGTTTTGCGATTGTTTCCATTTTGTTCTGGTCTGGGAGCCGAGTTTGTGCCTGCGCGAGACGCTAGGAGCGAGGCGGGCAGGCTGGGGGACCCTGTGTCGAGGGGCTGGAGGAGGCGAAACCAAAAGTTTATGCGGTGCTTGGGGTGGACCAGTCGGCCAGTCTAGTGCGTTAATTAACGCCTGGGTGCGGGGCAATTTTTTTTATTATTATTTCATTTCGAATCCTCTGAGGACTGGACTCGAGGGCGGTGCTTTGTAGAATGCTCGCTGTTGGTAGCTGTTGTTCCCCTTGTTTTTTGAGACGCCTTTTTGTCAACAGAACTGTAGAGATGCAAAACCAGGAATGTTTTCGGATATTTACAGCAATCTATCAACTGCCAGACGTAAAGGGGGGCGGCGGGGGGGGGTGACTAAAACCTTTTTTGCTGTAATTTGACTCGACCTTTCTGTGGTTTGTGGCTTCGTTCTTTTGACTTGTTCGTGGATGGAATGTTTACAGACATTTCTAATTTCTACTTTATTTAAAGAAATTGAAGCGAAGGCTGTTGGGGGGGGGTCTTTTTGTTTTGCCGTTTATCGCTCAGATTGGGCATTTTGAGAGATGACTGGTGTTAAGGCTAACAATTTTCTAGTACTACAGTTTGTTTCAAAAAGTCATATTTGGGTGGTAGATGTAATCTGCACCCTTTCAAATTATATAACATTATGGACTTTTTTTTTTTTTAATACTAATCATAATTTCCAAATTGTGGGGGTAGTGGCAGGAAAACTTGTGTGTTTGGTAGTTGCATATAGTGATTTTTGGTTTTTCCGATGCTGGTAGGTAAGTAAGGAGGTCTCTATACCATGGCTCGTACAAAGCAGACTGCCCGCAAATCGACCGGTGGTAAAGCACCGAGGAAGCAACTCGCTACAAAAGCCGCTCGCAAGAGTGCGCCCTCTACTGGAGGGGTGAAGAAACCTCATCGTTACAGGTATTTTAAAAGAGGAAAAATGAAAGTCTTAGCTCCCGAAGTATGTATATAATCTAATAAAAAGATGTATAAGCCCTCTTTCCCCTTTAGAGAATCTGTTTTTCCCCTTGTTAAATATTTACTACTTTAAAATGTGTATATAGTTTAGTGTTAGGTTTTATTGGGAATATGTTTAATTTTGAAGCTGTAATCGTGCCCATAGCCCAAAGAAGACGTTGTATCAATAACGTTAATAGGATAGACTAACATTTTACTTAGCTGTTTAGGTGTAATGTATATGTTTTAAATAGAAAAGTGTTGTTTTTTAAATACATTTTTGAGGATACTCTGGCAACTGATAAAATAATTTAATCAAGATGGGGACATTGTGTTACACATAAGCCCTTCGTTTACTTGGATTGGTTTTTCCTTCTGTTGGCATATTTAGTTTTGAACTACCCTGAGTAGTGTTATTGAGTGTATCTGCCATTAGAGGGCAGAAGTTGTCTGTATTCACTCTCTGCAAATGATTAGCCTAAAATAAAAGTGTAAGAAATTAAGTCAGGATTGAGGTAAATTTCTTGCTTAAAATTACTT
The DNA here is from genome assembly GCA_935064755.1 of Tragelaphus eurycerus. Lineage (NCBI taxonomy): Eukaryota > Metazoa > Chordata > Mammalia > Artiodactyla > Bovidae > Tragelaphus > Tragelaphus eurycerus. The sequence continues at coordinate 23,446,977 of CAKXYN010000003.1, forward strand.
AAAGGAAAAAATTTCCATATGGAAGATACAACACAAAAGAGTGTTCATAAGTTTAATCATTCATGAGGGATGTGCAGTGTCAAAGGTATTCTAGGAAATTGAACTTAAATATTGTAAGTGTGTTTTTTTAAGTGAAGCTCATTGGATTGTGCTGGTAGATCTTTCAGAAGAATGGGGGGTGCCCGTGGGAAGAATGAGAGTGGTGTCAAATTAAAAATCTGAAAATCTTTGACTTCTTTATTAGTGGCCTAGTACCTTCCCAAGTTGTAATTATAACAGAAGTTAGTGATCTTTATGTTAAAGATGAAGAAGGTTAAGGGGATTATGATTATTAAACTCCTTGCCAGGAATCTGCTTTAATTTCATGCTTTTTTGTCTTAAAAGCATTGTGTTACTTCTAACAGATTTGAATATTTAGGTTATAAATTAATTAGTTAAATTTGATAAACGCTGAAGAAAGTTAGGTGATTTATTTTTTGAAAAGTGACTCCATCTCTTTGAAGCTGATGACCACTCTTTTAAGTTCTCTTATGTATTTGGTAACCATTTCTTTAATGATTTTGTTTTAAAGGCCTGGTACTGTGGCACTCCGTGAAATTAGACGTTATCAGAAGTCCACTGAACTTCTGATTCTGCAAACTTCCCTTCCAGCGTCTGGTGCGGGAAATTGCTCAGGACTTCAAAACAGATCTGCGCTTCCAGAGTGCAGCTATTGGTGCTTTGCAGGTAAAATGGTGGGTGGGAAAGGCTCAGAGAGTTGGCTGGTTCTCCTTTGTACCAAGAACATCTCTAAATCTGTATATATACAAGCATATACAAGTGCTTGTATTATCACCAGCCAGTGAGATAGATCTTTATGTTTCACTGTTGAGATATCAGAAAGGTTAAGTTGCTTGAGGTTATACAGACAGATATGATTTAAAATTTTTAAACATTGCAGTGTTTAAAAGAAAAAAAAAATCCTCTGGTTTGACTTACAGTTGCTGCTGGATATTAGGAAGTCATGGGGCCAAAGGTCTGTATTGGTAATTAGTTTCAAATAGGGAATGATATAAAAGGAAAGTTAGAATAAATGGCTTCTTGGACCTGAAGAAGCAGTTGCAAGTAGAGAGAACATAATATCTGGGATAGAACTAGGTAACATTAAAGAATTATGCATTGAGGTAAAAGAAACTTGAGTGGTAGTTAGGATTGGATTGACTACAGGAAGAAAAAGACATTACTGGGCTTGTAAAGAGAGAAGTTTGAAGACATGTAGTTTGTTTAAGGGGATTATATATGGATTTCCACTTAAATGGGAAACAGTTTAATCTTAGCGCCAGTGTGTCAGAACTTTGAGAAATACAGTTTTAGCTGTGGTTAGGTATTTGAAATGGGATTCCCCAGTGGCTCAGAGGTAAAGAATATGCCTGCAATGAAGGAGACTCTGGTTTGATACCTGGGTTGGGAAGATGATCTGGAGGAGGAAATGGCAACCCACTCCAGTATTTTTGCCTGAACAATCCCATGGACTGAGGAGCCTGGCAGGCTATAGTACAAAGGGTCACAGAGTCACACGTGACTGAGCACACACATGTATTTGAAATACTGGTGGTTTGTGCCAGATTAAACAACTTGAGATACCCACACCTAAGATACTTGATTAGGTATGTGGGTACAGTTAACATCAGTCACTTAAGTAACCTATAATGTTAAGTGTGTTTGGCATTCATTAGATCATTGTAACTCAGTATGGCAAGACTGCCACCTCTGTCAGCATGGGGTCAGAGGTGATTTAAAATGCAGATTACTAGGCACCTCCACAGACCTGCATCAGAATCTCTTTTAGGGGAGGGTCCAGAATCGACATACATTCCATTGGAGGATTTTTCAAGGCTGCTGTTGCCAAGCTTTTCCTTTATGTGTGAGGAAGATTTGATAGGTGGATTGTATCCTGAAGTGTAATTGGTTGAGCTGTTTCTATGGTTAGTCTGAACTTCATTTGATTGGTGAATTCCAGGAGTAGGCATCTATTAAATTCTCAGTGAATTGAAATTGCTGAAATTTCAAACTACTAAAATCTTCCAGTGCTGTTATTTAAGACCTTTATTTTCTGATTTAATCTTTGACTATTTCTAGATCCCATTTCATTTATTACAAATGCTAGTCATATTTTCTGCACTAATTTTAAATACAGAAATATTCTCAAGTGTTGACCTAAAGATGCTAATTTTGTTTTGTAATTACAGTTAGCAGGGCTCTACTTGAACTACACATTATACTTGAAAGTCCAACATTGTCAAGCCTAAGTGTCAATGATAGAGCTTTGTAAATTGATTACTTAACAGTCTGGCTAAAAGACTTGTCTTTTAAAAAGTCATTGCTGTTATTAAGGTTTGTGTGTTATACTTGTCAGAAAGTGATTGCATTGGTTTTGAGCAAAATGTTCAACTCTGCTGCCTGTAGTACTCTGGCATTGGTAGCTCTTTATTGGAAAATATTTCATTTCTCTTAAGGATATAGAGATGGAGAATTTGCTTATGTGAGTAGGGTAGAAGAAAGCCATTTTTGACTTTAGAGTTACATAGTTTACAACTCCTCTAACACAACTAAAAGAGATGAGGGGTGGCTAAGTCTAGGGGGGATGGTGGAGGAATCAGACTTGGTTTCCCATAGATTATCAAGACTTTAACTAACTTAAAATTTAGCTTTTGCCCCTAATGACTGAGAGTTTGAATTAAGGTCACCTTATGTTAAAAGTTGACTTTGTGGAGAAGGAAATGGCAACCCACTCCAGTGTTATTGCCTGGAGAATCCCAGGGACGGGGGAGCCTGGTGGGCTGCTATCTACGGGGTCACACAGAATCAGACACGACTGAAGTGACTTAACCTTAGCCTAGCCTTTGGTTACTCTTCTAGGTAACTGACATTGATAACCTATAGGACAGTTAGGCACATCTTTAATTTCACCCATCCACAATATATGTCTGTCTCAAAGCCATTTCTTTCAGTTTTGGAAGCAAATGCATAACCTCTCTTTCAAAACACTCTCGACCTCCCTCTTGCTGAAGGCTGTAACTTTCTCTAATCCTGATTTTGTACCTGTTACTTCAGTCATGGCAGCATCATTACCCTTAGCACTTGTTAACTGTACTTCTGTGCAACTTTAGTTTATTATTATTAAATGTTTCTCACCAAAAAAAAAAAAAGTTTGGTGGTTTGAAATGGTGAAACAGTCAGATACTGAATGTACTCAAATGTGAATTTACATTTCCTTCCATTTACAAGATTTTTTTTTTTTGCTGTTACCTCAAAATTTTGTTGATTGGGCTATAAATTAATGTGTCCCTCTTCAAATCCCATCATAGCCTTAATGTTTAGGAAACTTTGGACATTGGTAATAGAATTAGAAATACATGGTCAAATTCCCTGTATTGACTCTTCTCTCAGAGCTGACAGACAATACCCCATGATATCTAGAGCAGGTTTTAAGATAGCAATGAGAGCCCCAGCTGCCATATATCATATTTGATATATATTTGATAGTACTAGGGGAGCCAAAACCATTCCACTCTTAAATGGGTGTTTGAATTTCAGGACTTGTTGGCTTGTCCATATAGCAGCTCATACTGCTGTATTTTGCAGAAGCCTTCTAGATTTGCATAAGCCTGAGACATGCTGGGTGAAACCAAAAAAAGAAACAACTGTTTTCTTTCTTGAGGAATTTGAGTTCTGGTATCTAATGTGCACTGTGAAACTCATAAGAGTAGGGTCTACAGTATGCTATGTTTTCTAAACTTTTTACCATTTCTAGAATATCCCAAGGATGAATCCCTGAATGTTAAGGACTTTTGCTTTTAATATGGAATAGGTAAAATACAGGGAACTACTAGTGTAGAAAAGGTGCAAATTTTGGGAATTCCCTGGCAGTCCAGTAGTTAGGAGTCTGCACTTTCATGGCTAAGGACCCAAGTACAGTTCCTGGTTGGAGAACAGTCCCCCAAGCCACAGGGCATATCCAAGGGGAAAAAAAAAGAAAAGATGCAAGTCTCAGTTAAGGTTAGATATAAAAAACCAAGCCAGCAAATACTTGTTGATCTTCTATTCCTTCAAGGACTAGGCATTGTGAGCATAAAATGAGTATTTTATTAAGTAAGTACCCATCTTTTAAGTGTATTAAAAGATGGCTAGTGTACAAGGCCCATGTGAGTGCCAGGGAAATTAGGAGTTCAAAATTACCTGCACCTGGGAAGCAGGGGCGAGGAATAATCTTGAGGAAGGCCGTAAAGGATAAGCAAATAAGATTTACCTGTTGATAACACACTGCAGAAAGATACGTAAGGATAGTAAAATTTGAATGAAACATTTTTATAGAAGAGGCTAAAAAGAATGAAGGTATAAATGTAGAAAAAAATATTTTCATAAGACAGAATAGTACAAACCATTTGAGAGTGTTATTAGCAAAGTCAGTGTTTATAAAGCAAATCTGGTCCCTCCCATCTATATCTTATGTGTTAAGAAGTATTGTGGGGCTTGAATTACTCAAGTATTTTGTGTATTTCTCTTTTAGTCTTATTACCTAAAGAGTTCCAAAATGGAAATAATTTTTTAATTAAGACAAAAAGAGCAACTCTAAAAATATGTGGGGTTTTTTCCCTAAATTTATCTTAAACAGAAAAATACACTAGAACAGTTGGACTGGTGACTGGTTCATTTCAAAATGTTGTTTTAACCTAGACCAAAGAATTCTTCAACTTTTCAGACAACTACGATGTACTAACAATTTTAAGAGTTAATTATAAGTAGGAGCTCTCCTTTGTTCTTCCTTCTCTGCAAGTATTGAATGATTCATGTAGCTAGCAGTTTAGAGTGAAAGTAGGAATAGGAGGGATACCTTCAAAAGCTTTATGATATAATGGGAAAAAACAGAGGGGTCAGTGTTAATGCTGAGGGGATAACATGCCATTACAGATTGGGGTGCACAAAGGAAAGTACAGTTAGTAGGGGTGCATATGTTGGCAAAATAGATCATTGTATGTAAGTAGGACACTGACCTGGTAGTCAAACTCTGAGGTGTTTAAAGGAAAGGTAGATGAGGCCCATATGATGGAAACCAGTAGTCAAACAGATACAATGAATTGGGAGTAAGATTCAGAAAAAGGAGGACATCCGGAGGTGAGAGAGTATTACTTGAAATAGATATACATGATTCCATTTATCTTTGTGAGGATAAGAATAAATATTAAAGTTGAAGTTTGATCTTTGCTTTACTCAAGATACATTTCAGTTTGCTTAAAATCACATATAACATTAGAAAAACTATTTGGTAGTGAAATTATTTGACTTTTGTATTTTATAAAGATTTACAGTCTTTTGAGTTTTTTCACTTTAATAAGCTGCCTTTCAGCCTCATCCCAGATCTTAAACTAAGCATTTGGTAAGTGGTCAACATCTTCTGAAGTAGGTTTTTAAAGGACTCAAAAACATCTTTTTAACTAATATAGATGTATCTTTAACTGTTGATAATAATATTTTTTTTTCTCTGTTCCTTTTGTAGGAGGCAAGTGAGGCCTATCTGGTTGGCCTTTTTGAAGACACCAACCTGTGTGCTATCCATGCCAAACGTGTAACAATTATGCCAAAAGACATCCAGCTAGCACGCCGCATACGTGGAGAACGTGCTTAAGAATCCACTATGATGGGAAACATTTCATTCTTTAAAAAAAAAAAAAAAAAATCTCTTCTTCCTGTTATTGGTAGTTCTGAACGTTAGATATTTTTTTTCCATGGGGTCAAAAGGTACCTAAGTATATGATTGCAAGTGGAAAATAGGGGACAGAAATCAGGTATTGGCAGTTTTTCCATTTTCATTTGTGTGTGAATTTTTAATATAAATGCGGGGACATAAAGCATTAATGAAAGTCAAAATGTTTCAGTGAACAAGTTTCAGCAGTTCAACTTTATAACAATTATAAATAAACCTGTTAAATTTTTCTGGACAATGCCAGCATTTGGATTTTTTTAAAACAAGTAAATTTCTTATTGACTGCAACTAAGTGGTGTTTGTAGCATTTTTATCATACAGTAGATTCCACCCACTCACTATACTTTTCTAACTGAGTTGCCCTACGTGCAAGTACATGTTTTTCATGTTGTCTGTCTTCTGTGCTGTTCTGTAAGTTTGCTATTAAAATACATTAAACTATACCTGTTTTGGGTCTTTACTATCAGCGTTAACCATGCAGTTAATTCTTTGAAAGTTCCATATTCAGAATAATTTTAGTATGAAGTATTGTTACATTTTATCTGAAACTATTCAGTTCAGTCGCTCAGTCGCGTCTGACTCTTTGCGACCCCACGAATCACAGCACACCAGGCCTCCCTGTCCATCACCAACTCCTGGAGTTCACTCAGACTCACGTCCATCGAGTCAATGATGCCATTCACAATGATGCCATTCAGCCATCTCATCCTCTGTCGTCCCCTTCTCCTCCTGCCCCCAATCCCTCCCAGCATCAGAGTCTTCGCCAGTGAGTCAACTCTTCGCGGGAGGTGGCCAAAGTACTGGAGTTTCAGCTTTAGCATCATTCCTTCCAAAGAACACCCAGGGCTGATCAGAATGGACTGGTTGGATCGATCTCCTTGCAGTCCAAGGGACTCTGAAGAGTCTTCTCCAACACCACAGTTCAAAAGCATCAATTCTTCAGCACTCAGCCTTCTTCATAGTCCAACTCTCACATCCATACATGACCACTGGAAAAACTATAGCCTTGACTAGATGGACCTTTATTGGCAAAGTAATGTCTCTGCTTTTGAATATGCTATCTAGGTTGGTCATAATTTTCCTTCCAAGGAGTAAGTGTCTTAATTTCATGGCTGCAGTCACCATCTGCAGTGATTTTGAAGTAAATGCAAACTTTATATGGGAAGGAAAATAGAGCTGCTGTCTTTCCTCCTAATTTTAACTCTATGGATATGGGTATTAACAATTCCCAAACCTAACTGGCCAGCAGAATCCCAGGAAAATAGTTAAATCTGTATAAGTAAAGTACATTTATAAATAAATGTACTACTAAACTTTGAATATTTAGTGGTAATTTAACTGCAAGTAGAACAGTCCAGCTCAAAAACTTTATGCATTGAAGAGCTGGCTATTTTAAGATACTGTGTATTAACCCTGTATTAATCAGCTACAGTTCATTCTTAAAACTGTATTTTATTCAGCATTGGGAATGTGAAATGAGAATGGACTTAACATCCCTAGTGTACTGACACTAGTTGTAACATGAATGAAGGTGCTCTGAAACCGAAGTGAGATGAACTAAAATTCACATCAATAAGGTGTAAATAACATTGGGCTTATGAATACATTATTCTGAAGCTCCTTTTTAGCAGTAACCTCATTTTTAGATAAAAATGGTCATTTAGATAGGTCATAAAATCCTAAGATTCAGGAAACAACTTTTTTACATGTTTCTGATTATGATGCAAAATGGAACTTTTTTTTCCTTTTTTTTTTTTAAACTTCCATTACTCCAAAGCAGGTACATAGATATGTATGTGTATTACGGAGCTTATCTCATACCATGGTCTTTATTCCTGTAAGGTAGGTAGTTCATTCCTACTTAGAAGAGGTAGTGGAGTTTGGTAGGATTATTGTTGGTTGACTAGAGTCTAAACAATGCATAGTTTTGAGGTCAGGGTTATTCTTTGACTTAGATATCTAAGTATGATTTGCCACTCCCTTTGATCCCTGAGTTAATGCTTATTAACTTGGGCTGAAAATCCTTTTACCTGCTATGCTTTGGAGTTGGCTACATGAGAAGTTTACCTAGGAGAAGTGAATTAGAGTTGGGCACAAAGTGATGTGTGGGGACCATAGTTAAACTTGCCACTCTTGTGCAGTTTTTAGCATCTAAAAAGTGGTAACTAACTTTTGAATATAAAGTATCCTATGAAAATAGCTGATTAATAGCTGACAGTTTCCAGAAAATATTCCAAAAACCAAGTCAACTTTACAGATGAGAAACCCTATAAAATCATGGGAAGAGAAAGATAAGATTAAAATCTTCCTAAAGAAAGATCAAGGAATGGGAAGAGCTTGGAGGAAGGAATTTGGAAATGTCATTTGTCTTAGATAAATGAGGGAATCCCTTGGCTAAAACACTAAAACTGATCTTGACAGCCTAGAATTTGAGAGAACATAAACTGCAAGTTTGAATATATCAATCTGCTGGAGACTGAGTAAAGGTATAAACTGCTCAAGGACTAGGTCACATAGTAAATAGAGATGGGATTTATTCTCCAGTCTAAACCCAAGGCAATGCTCCCTCATTCCCATGCTCCTACTGTGAGATACACAAATAAATCGGTTACTTTGACAGGGTCTCTAGGAAGAAGTTAATGTCTTGATAGTAGAAACAGGCAGGGGAGACAAAACTGGGAATGAGAGGGACAGATAATAGAAGTTACAAGAAGGAGCCTTCCCTGGTGGTCCAGGGGTTGGGAATCTACCTGCCAGTGCAGGCTGCATGGGTTTGATCTCTGCTCTAGAAGATCCCACATGCTGTGAAACAAGCCTGTGCACCACAAGCTACTGAGCCCATGAGCCCTAGAACCTGTGCTCGGAAGTGAAGGTCACTCGTTGAAACCAGAGGGTAGCCTTCACTCCGCATCTAGAGAAAGCCAATGCACACAAAGCACATGTCAGCATCGAAGACCCAGCGTAGCCAAGAAATTAAAATTGCATTCCAAGACATGCTGCTCACAACCTGCCCAGTCTTGTGCCATCACCTTCATTCCTCCATTAAATCCTGTTGACTTCCTCCAAAAGTGTGCCCCAAACTCCACTTCCCCTTCTATCATCCTAGTTCGGGCTGCTATCCTCTCACCCGGACTATTACCATAACTTAAGTTACCATAACATAAGTCAGTCTGCATTCATCCACTCATTCCCCCTGGCCTCTACAGTCCCCAGAGAATGCTTCTAAAACATAAATCATCAGATCATTTCCCCACTTAAAATTTTCTAGTGGCTTCCCATTACTCACAGCGTAACATCTAAACTGGCTCATGAGGCAGGCCTTTTTGACCTGGCCTTACCAATCTTTCCACCACTTGCTTACTAAGCTGCAGCCAAACCCTCTGCCCACATACACTGTGTCACATCTCTTGGTTTTATTTCCTTACTTATCAAAATCTGAAATTATATTCCTTTTTTAACCCTACTAGAATGTGGTATAAAACAGAGGTTCAGTGTCCTTTCCGTTGTAGCCCCAGTACTGGTACATAGAAAAACTGAATAAAAATCGGTTGGACTCATACTAAAATGTTTCTCCTGTCTTTCAGATCGTAGTTAAGCTTCTATAACCTTAAAATGTGGGCTTCCGTGATGACTCAGCAGGTAAAGAATCCGCCTGTAATATAGGAGACATCAAAGCCATGGGTTCGGTCCCTGGGTCAGGAAGATCCCCTGAAGAAGAAAATGGCAACCCATTCCAGTATTTTTGCTTGAAAAATCCCACGGACAGAGGAACCTGGCGAACTACAACCCAAAGACTTGGACGTGACTGGATTTATGCTAAATGAATGTTTCTCCTGTCCCTCAGATTTTAACATTAAATTTCCCTAACCTTAAAATACGGAGAAGGCGATGGCACCCCACTCCAATACTCTTGCCTGGAAAATCCCATGGATGGAGGAGCCTGGTGGGCTACAGTCCATGGGGTTGCTAAGAGTCGGACACAACTGAGCAACTTCACTTTTACTTTTCACTTTCATGCATTGGAGAAGGAAATGGCAACCCACTCCAGTGTTCTTGCCTGGAGAATCCCAGGGATGGGGGAGCCTGGTGGGCTGCCGTCTATGGGGTCGCACAGAGTCAGACACGACTGAAGCAACTTAGTGGCAGCAGCAGCAACTTTAAAATATAGTAACTGATTTATTATTTTGAAGATTAAGTGAAAACACGAGGCTGGGCACATAATATTCAATAAAAGCTGGGGTAGAATTTTAAATTCTGATAAAACTAATAAGCATACATTCTGTTTCTTGCAAAGTTGTAGAGAAAAATTCCTTCAACTTCCCAACTTTCTAGGTAGTATGCATTTTCTATTAAATTCCTGCTGAATAGCTGTCATTCTTATGACATTAAGCATTGGTCTCTAAATGAAATAGGATTTACGTAACATGATCAAGTCAGTTGAGTCAGTAAGAACATTAATAACTAATGGTGAAACTAGGTAAGAAGCATTCTCTTAAAGTCATTATGAATCCTTTTATTTTTCATCTTAAAATTGATCATTGGTAGTCTGACCAGTGCTATTTTTTTAATTGGAGGGTAATTTCTTTACAATGTTCTGTTGGTTTCTGCCATACAGCAACATGAATAAGCCATAAGCATACAAATGTCCCCTTCCTCTTGAACCTCCCTTCCACCACCACCCCCACCCATCCCACCCCTCTAGGTTGTCACAGAACACCAGGTTAAGCTCCCTGTGTTGTATTAATACAACTTGCCACTAGCTAAAGTTAGTTTAGCTAACTAAACTGTCAATTTGTCTCACTCTCTCCTTCACCCACTGTGTCCACAAGCCTGTTCTCTATGTCTGTGTCTCCACTTCAGTTCAGTCGTTCAGCCATGTCTGACTCTTCGCAACCCCATGAATCGCAGCACACCAGGCCTCCCTGTCCATCATCATCTCCTGGAGTTCACTCAGACTCACGTCCATCAAGTTGGTGATGCCATCCAGCCATCTCATCCTCTGTCATCCCCTTCTCCTGCCCCCAATCCCTCCCAGCATCAGAGTCTTCGCCAATGAGTCAACTCTTCGCATGAGATGGCCAAAGTACTGGAGTTTCAGCTTCAGCATCAGTCCTTCCAATGAACACCCAGGACTGATCTCCTTTAGAATGGACTAGTTGGATCTCCTTTCAGTCCAAGGGACTCTCAAGAGTCTTCTCCAACACCACAGTTCAAAAGCATCAACTCTTCAGCGCTCAGCTTTCTTCACAGTCCAACTCTCACATCCATACATGACCACTGGAAAAACCATAGCCTTGACTAGACAGACCTTTGTTGACAAAGTAATGTCTCTGCTTTCGAATATGCTGTCTAGGTTGGTCATAACCTTCCTTCCAAGGAGTAAGCGTCTTTTAATTTCATGGCTGCAGTCACCACCTGCAGTGATTTGGGAGCCCCACAAAATAAAGTCTGACACTGTTTCCACTGTTTCCCCATCTATTTCCCATGAAGCTCTGGGACCAGATGCCATGATCTTAGTTTTCTGAATGTTGAGCTTTAAGCCAACTTTTTCACTCTCCACTTTCACTTTCATCAAGAGGCTTTTTAGTTCCTCTTCACTTTCTGCCATAAGGGTGGTGTCATCTGCATATCTGAGGTGATTGATATTTCTCCCGGCAATCTTGATTCCAGCTTGTGTGTCTTCCAGTCCAGCATTTCTCATGATGTACTCTGCATAGAAGTTAAATAAGCAGGGTAACAATATACAGCCTTGACGTACTCCTTTTCCTATTTGGAACCAGTCTGTTGTTCCATGACCAGTTCTAACTGTTGCTTCCTGACCTGCATACAGGTTTCTCAAGAGGCAGGTCAGGTGGTCTGGTATTCCCATCTCTTTCAGAATTTTCCAGTTTATTGTGATCCACAGAGTCAAAGGCTTTGGCATAGTCAAGAAAGCAGAAATAGATGTTTTTCTGGAACTTTCTTGCTTTTTCCATGATCCAATGGATGTTGGCAATTTGGTCTCTGGTTCCTCAACCTTTTTTAAAACCAACTGGAACATCTGGAAGTTCGCAGTTCACATATTGCTGAAGCCTGGCTTGAAGAATTTTGAGCATTACCTTACTAGTGTGTGAGATGAGTGCAATTGTGCGGTAGTCTGAGCATTCTTTGGCATTGCCTTTCTTTGGGATTGGAATGAAAACTGACCTTTTTCAGTCCTGTTGCCACTGCTGAGTTTTACAAATTTGGTGGCATATTGAGTGCAGCACTTTAACAGCATCATCTCTCAGGATTTGAAATAGCTCCACTGGAATTCCATCCCCTCCACTGTCTCTATTACTCCTCCTCCAATGTCTCTATTACTGCCCTGCAAATAGATTCATCAGTACCATTTTTAAATTCCATATATATGTGTTAATATATGATATTTGATTTTCTCTTTCTGATTTACTTCACTCTCTGTGACAATGTAAGTTCATCCACCTCACTAGAACTGACTGAATTCATTTCTTTTTATGGCTGAGTAATATTCCATTGTATATACGTATAACAGCTTCTTTATCCATTCATCTGTCTATGGACATCTATTAATGGGTTGCTTCCATGTCCTGGCTATTGTAAATAGTGCTACAGTGAACATGGGTACATATGTCTTCTGAATTATGATTTTTCTCAGTGTATATGCCCTTTTGTGGGGTTGGTGGGTCAATTTGGTAGTTTTACTCCTAGCTTTTTAAGGGATCTTCATACTATTCTCCCTACCAACAGTACAAGAGGGTTTCCTTTTTCTCCACATTCTCTCCTGCATTTCATTATGAGTATTTTTTCCAACACTGTCTCTAAACATTCTTCGTAAAGTTTTAGTCAATCAGGAAATATATTTTTTAAGGAAATAATTATTTGCAGCATAGCTTCATCGTTAAGAGTTCAGGCTCTGGCAGTTCCCTGGCGGTCCAGTGGTTAGGACTTGGTGTGTTCGTTGCCTAGGGCCTGGGTTCTCCTCTGGTGTGAGAACTAAGATCCCACAAGCTGTGGAGTGCAGCACCAAAAGCATAAAAGTTCAGGTCCAATGCCTTGTTCATTCAGAAAGTTTTATATTTATAGAGCACATACTGTGTGCCAGGCACTACTGATGCAATACTGAAGTGACAAAACAAAGTTCTCTGTCCTCATAGATATTCTAGAGCTACATTCTAGTGAGGGAAATAGACAACAAGGATAATCCCTAAAGTATGAAAAAGTAAAATACCGCGCTGCTGCTACTAAGTCACTTCAGTCGTGTCCGACTCTGTGTGACCCCATAAACAGCAGCCCACCAGGCTCCACCATCCCTGGGATTCTCCAGGCAAGAACACTGGAGTGGGTTGCCATTTCCTTCTCCAGTGCAGGAAAGTGAAAAGTGAAAGTGAAGTCGCTCAGTTGTGTCTGACTCTTAGCGACCCCATGGACTTCAGCCTACCAGGCTCCTCCATCCAATGGGATTTGCCAGGCAAGAGTACTGGAGTGGGATGTCATCACCTTCTCCTAAAATACCATAGTCCCCCTGAATCCCCAGGGATTGGATCCAGGATTGACTGTGGATACCAAAATTTCGGATGCTCTAGTGTTCTTGCCTGGAGAATCCCAGGGACAGGGGAGCCTGGTGGGCTGCCGTCTATGGGGTCACACAGAGTCGGACACGACTGAAGTGACTTAGCAGCAGCAGCCCTATAGTTGACCTTCCACAGTCATGGTTCCTCATCCAGGAAATCAACCACTGCTGATCATGATACTGTGGCGTGTGTTTAGTGAAAAATATCCACATATCAGTGAACCCACACAGTTTAAGCTCATGCCTTTTAACAACACAGGCTTGAACTTTGCAAGCCCACTTATAGGCACATTTTTTACAAAATGTTTTTGCTGTGTCGGGTCTTAGTTGCAGCACCTGGAATCTTCAGTCTGCACTGTGGCATCCAGGATCTTTAGTTGTGGCATGCAAACTCTTAATTGCAGCATGTGGGATCTAGTTTCCCGACCAGGGAATGAACCCAGGCCCCCTGCATTGGGAGGGTGGAGTCTTAGCCACTGGACCACCAGAGAAGTCCTTGGAATTTTTGTTGTTGTTGTTCAATAAATATACAATGAACCCACCATATCCCTGGGTTCCACAGATACAGAATCCCCACTGTGGGACTTCAGCATCAGCAGATTTTGGTATGGGAGAAAGATCCTGTAATCAATCCCTTACAGACACCAGAAGATGATTATATATCATTTATTGGATAGTGGTAGGTGCTGAAGAAAAAAATGTAACGTGGGTAAGAAGTGTTGTGATACAAGGGGAATGGGTCCTGGGAGTTAGGCCAGGAAGGCATAACCTCAAAAGAGGTGTCTTTTGAGTAAAGACCTAAAGAATATGAGAGAGCAAGCCACACAGATGTGAGAGAAGAGTATCCAGACCCACAGAGTTGGACACGATTGAAGGGACTTAGCAGCAGCAGCATCAGGGGCCCTGTTGAGGGGGCAGTGAGCCTGGGGTGTTTAGGAACCACAGGAAGGCAGAGTAGGAGGAAAATCAGAGATGCAATGGGGACCAGATCCTGCAGGACTTAGAGGTCCCAATAGGAACCCTGAGAGGAGGAGCCTCTGCAGAGAGTTCTGAGCAGAAGGATAAAACTGTATGACTTAAGTTTTAACAAAATTACTCCAATTGCTGTGTGGAAAATGAGGATAAGGGTAGAGCAGGAAGGAGAACCCCTTAGGAAGCTATGGCAGTAAGGCAAATGTGACATGGTGTTGCGGTTTGGATTTCAGTGGTGGCAGGAGAGGTGGTGAGAAGTGGCATTCTGGATATTTTTAAAAGGTAGGCTTGCTGGAACTTGCTGACAGGTGTGGGCATGAGAAAGAGAGGAGTTTATGGCGCCAAGGTTTTTGGCCTGAACAACTGCAAGAATGAAGTTGCTATTGCTTGAGAAAGGGGAACCCAAGGGGGCAGGATGGAGGGAGATATAACGAGCTTAGTTATGGGCATGTTAAGATTGAGGTGCTTAATTAGACTTTAGTGGAGATTTCAAGTAGATTGTTGGATACAAGCCTGGCATTTAGGAGAGAGGTTTGGGCTAGAGATGGGAATTTAGAAGTCATCAGTAAATGCATGGTGTAAAAGCCAAAAAGCTGGATGAGGTCACCAAGGGAGTGTAGATAGAAATTAGAGAAGAGGTCCAAGCACTCAGGCACTCAACATTGAGAGTTTAGGGATCCAGGGAGCACTCCGAAGGAGACTGAGATGAGTGGGCAGATAGGAAAAAAGCCAGACATTTGGGATGTCTGGAAATCCAAAGAAGCAAACACTCCAAGGAAGAGAAGTGGTCTCCGTAACAAATACTACCGATCCATCAAGAGAGAGGTCTGAGAACTGACAGTTGAATCTGGCAACATGGAGGTAATTGGTGATCTTTCTAAGGACCATGTTGGTGACACTGATTCATGAGAAATCGGGTCTTTAATCCAAATGCTCACACTGCACATTGTCAATAATGAGATGAACTGATATTACAAACCCCTGATGTAAAACATAAGGACACATTACCCACATGTTTCTACCCAAAAGGTTTAACCTGAATATAATCATGAGGAATCAATCAGATAAATCCAAAGTGAGACGCCCTACAAAACCAATGGCTTATGAAACTCCCCACTCCCAGTGCAGGGCGCCTGGGTTTTTATCCCTGGTCAGGGAACTAGATCCCACATGCTGCAACTAAGAGTTCAAACGTCACAACTAAAGATCTGATGTGCCGCAACTAAAACACGGCACAGCCAAATAAATAGAAAAAAACCTTAGCCTTAGACTCTTCAAAAATATCAATTTTAGGACTTCCCTGGTGGCACAGTGGATAAGAATCCACATGCCAATGCAGGAGACATGGGTTCGACCCCTGGTCTGGGAAGATCCCTCACGCCATGGAACAACCAAGCCCATGCACCATAACTACTGCAGCCGTGCACCTAGAGCCTGTGCTCCACAAGAGAAGCCACCATAATGAGGAGCCGGTGCAGCACGACTGGAGAGGAGCCCCTGCTTGCCACAACTAGAGAAAGCCTGTGCAGAGCAGCAAAGATCCAACTCAACCAAAAAGAAAAATAAAAGAAAAAAGTCAGTTTCACAAAACAGAACAAGGCAGGGGAACTGCTTTGGATTACAGGTGACTTGAGAGACATGATAACTAATTGCACATTAATCCTTCATTGGGTCCTGGATTAAAAAAGAAGTTATAAAGACATTTTAGGGACAGTTGGGCAAACTTCAATATGGATTATATATTAAATAATGTACCAATTTCAAAGTTCTTGGATGTATGATAATGGAATTATGGTTATAGAGGAGAATATACTTGTTCTTAGGAGATGAAAGCTGAAGGAGTGAAGAGTCATAACGGCTGTGGCTTAATCTAAAATAGATAGACAGAGGGTGGGGAAAGGGTGGACTGGGAGTTTGGGGTTAATATATGCAAACCAAATACATATAGAATGGATGAACAACAAGGTATTACTGTATAGCACAGGGAACTATATTCAATGTCTTGGGATGAACCATAATAAGAATATAAAAAGAATGTATGCATGCATATATATATATATATATGAGCCTGTATAATTGCACTTGTAGAGTAAAAATTAACACAACATTGCAAATCAACTATACTTCAATTTTTTTAAAAAGTAAAAGCATATAGAGTAAAAGATAAAAATAAATATGGTGAAACAGTAATTGGTAAATTTACATGAAGAGTATTCATTGTGTTATTGTTTCAACTTTTCTATAGACTTAAAATTTTTGAATCAGTTGGAAATGTTTTTAAAAAGAATTTGAGGAAATAAATTTATACCACCAGGAGTTTTGGTTAAAGTAAAGAGAAATGAAAAGTAATTGAAGAGGAAAGTGGAGCTCAGGAGGGTTTTGGTTTTTTCCTGTAAGATGGGGAAACAGGATGCTTGCTGTTGTGTGTTTTGTATGTTTGTGCTGTTGGGGTTGTGAGGGTTATATTAATTAAAATATGTCAACTGCTTGGAACTGTTTCTGGCACATAGTAAATGCTCAATAAATATTCACTGCTAGTTTCATTGTAAAATTGTTATTGTTAACACAGAAAGTCCAAGAATCTCAATATAAAATTACTGGTTTTAATGAGATCTCAATAAGATGTTAGGTAATAAAATACTCAAAATCAATAGTCATAACTTTTAACATATAAAAATATTGAATCACTATGTTATACACCTGAAACTAATCTAAAATTGTATGCCAATTTATACTCCAATTTTTTTAAAGTCAATAGAATTTCTACACATTAACAATAACTACTTAAAATTCATAATAAAACTAATTGCTAGTTATAAGATTAACATGTACATGTGTAATATGAAAAAATACTATCTACAACGTTCACTAAGCTATAACATATCAAAAAATAAACCTAGGAAAAGTGTGAGAATTATTTAAAGAAAACCCAAACCTTTGTTGAAAGCCATAAGAAAGATCTGAGTAAATTAAGAAAGATATATGATCCTGAATGGAAAGACTCAATACTGTTAACATTTTAGTTCTTATCACATGAATCTATACATTAAGACAATCTCAATAAAAATTCTAACAGGATTCTTAATGAAACTACTTATTAATTCTAAAGTTCATTTGGAAGAGAGAAAACGTAAAAAGAGCTAAGAAATTTTACAAAAAAGAAAAAATACTTGCTTTAAGCAAATGTCAGTGTATTACAAAATATTTACTTATTTAAAAAAATATTTGCATAAGAGAAGTAAATAGATAAAAGGAACTAAATAAATGGTCAAGAAACAGAACTAAGGAATCCAACATATGATAAGATCAGATCAGATCAGCCCAGTCACTCAGTCGTGTCCGACTCTTTGCGACCCCATGAATCGCAGCATGCCAGGCCTCCCTGTCCATCACCAACTCCCGGAGGTGACCCGGACTCACGTCCATCGAGTCAGTGATGCCATCCAGCCATCTCATCCTCTGTCGTCCTCTTCTCCTCTTGCCCCCAATCCCTCCCAGCATCAGAGTCTTTTCCAATGAGTCAACTCTTCACATGAGGTGGCCAAAGTATTGGAGTTTCAGCTTTAGCATCAGTCCTTCTAAAGAAATCCCAGGGCTGATCTTCAGAATGGACTGGTTGGATCTCCTTGCAGTCCAAGGGACTCTCAAGAGTCTTCTCCAACACCACAGTTCAAAAGCATCAATTCTTCTGTGCTCAGCCTTCTTCACAGTCCAACTCTCACATCCATACATGACCACAGGAAAAACCATAGCCTTGACTAGACGGACCTTTGTTGGCAAAGTAATGTCTCTGCTTTTGAATATGCTATCTAGGTTGGTCATAACTTTCCTTCCAAGGAGTAAGCGTCTTTTAATTTCATGGCTGCAGTCACCATCTGCAGCGATTTTGGACCCCACAAAATAAAGTCTGACACTATTTCCACTGTTTCCCCATCTATTTCCCATGAAGCTCTGGGACCAGATGCCATGATCTTCGTTTTCTGAATGTTGAGCTTTAAGCCAACTTTTTCACTCTCCACTTTCACTTTCATCAAGAGGCTTTTTAGTTTCTCTTCACTTTCTGCCATAAGGGTGGTGTCATCTGCATATCTGAGGTTATTGAGATTTCTCCCGGCAATGGCTGGAGGGAAGAGATACCCCACGCCCCCACACCCGAGGCCAAGGGCGGTGGCGGGGAGGACCAACCCCATGTCCAAGGAGCCGTGGCTGCACGGGTGCAGGAGGGCCTAGAGGAGCTATCCCACGTTGAAGGTCAGGAAGGGTGGCCGTGAGGAGATACCCCTCATCCAAGGTAAGGAGCAATGGCTGCGCTTTGCTGGAGCAGCCATGAAGAGAAACCCCACGCCCAAGGTAAGAGAAACCCAAGTAAGACGGTAGATGTTGCAAGAGGGCATCAGAGGGCAAACATTCTGAAACCATACTCACAGAAAACTAGTCAATCTAATCACACTAGGACCACAGCCTTGTCTAACTCAATGAAACTAAGCCATGCCCGTGGGGCCACCCAAGATGGGCGGGTCATGGTGGAGACATCTGACAGGATGTGGTCCACTGAAGAAGGGAATGGCAAACCACTTCAGTATTCTTGCCTTGAGAACCCCATGAACAGTATGAAAAGGCAAAATGATAGGATACTGAAAGAGGAACTCCCCAGATCAGTAGGTGCCCAATATGCTACTAGAGATCAGTGGAGAAATAACTCCAGAAAGAATGAAGGGATGGAGCCAAAGCAAAAAGAATACCCAGCTGTGGATGTGACTGGTGATAGAAGCAAGGTCCGACGCTGTAAAGAGCTATATTGCATAGGAACCTGGAATGTCAGGTCCATGAATCAAGGCAAATTGGAAGTGGTCAAACAAGAGATGGCAAGAGTGAATGTCGACATTGTAGGAATCAGTGAACTGAAATGGACTGGAATGGGTGAATTTAACTCAGATGACCATTATATCTACTACTGTGGGCAGGAATCCCTCAGAAGAAATGGAGTGGCCATCATGGTCAACAAGAGAGTCCGAAATGCAGTACTTGGATGCAAGTACTCATCCAAGTTTTGTCATTTTGGATCTCAAAAACGACAGAATGATCTCTGTTTGTTTCCAAGGCAAACCATTCAATATCACAATAATCCAAGTCCATGCCCCAACCAGTAACGCTGAAGAAGCTGAAGTTGAACATATGGTAAAGATAGTGCGACCTCCCTGGCAGTCTAGTGGCTATGACATTATGCTCCCAATTCAGGGTGCCAGAGTTCAATCCCTGGTCAGGAACTAGATCCCACATGCTGCAACTAAGACCTGGCACAGCTAAATAAATTACTTAAATAAATAAAAAGAATTTTAAAAAACCCACTGGGTAAGGGTGAAGCTATTTAATTTTCAAGATAAGATAATTGCTCTATTCATGAGGCAGCATTTTATTACTATTTCATACCCCCAAAACTAATTTCAGGCTGATTAAATGATTAAATATCAACAACAAAATTAATAGAGAACTGAAAGGAAATAGTATAGAATGTTTTAATATTCTTCCTCAAAATCTCCATGTCTATAAACCTGTTTCCTAGAAATGCAAAAGCAAGGATAAACATATATTTCACAGTACTGTTTGCAAAACTGAAAAAATTGAACATTCTAAATGTCCATCAGTAGAAGAATGGCTAAATAAAATATTATGGAGTGATATTAAGAAATACTATGTAGCCATTAAAAAAGAATGAAGCAGAGAGCCCTATACATGCTGATGTGGAAAGATTTCCAAGCTATACCATTAAATCAAATAAAAGCAAGCTGTGGAATAAGTATAGCGTTTTTGTCTATGAGTCTAACAACAAAAATGGTAACAAAACCCCAAATCATTTGTAAATCATATGTGGATATACATAGCATACATACACAGAGACTATATGCACATGCATAGCAAAGGTCTGGAAGGATACACACCAAACCACTAACAGTGCTAGCCCAAGGGGAGCAGAGATTGTGAAATCTCAGATAATTTGGCAGAGGAGCCACTCACTCACAAGCATGGCCTCAGAACTCCCTAGCCTACTTTGTATAACAACAGTATAGATTTATTGAGGGCTTGTTATGTGCCAAGCCAGTTCAGTTCAGTTCAGTCACTCAGTTGTGTCTGACTCTTTGCAACCCCACAAATCACAGCACCCCAGGCCTCCCTGTCCATCACCAACTCCTGGAGTTCACTCAAACTAACGTCCATTGAGTTGGTGATGCCATCCAGCCATCTGATCTTCTGTCGTCCCCTTCTCCTCCTGCCCCCAATCCCTCCCAGCATCAGGGGTTTTTCCAGTGGGTCAGTTCTTCGCACCAGGTGGCCAAAGTATTGGACTTTCAGCTTCAGCATCAGTCCTTCCAATGAACACCCAGGACTGATCTCCTTTAGGATGGACTGGTTGGAGCCCCTTGCAGTCCAAGGGACGCTCAAGAGTCTTCTCCAACACCACACCTCAAAAGCATCAATTCTTCAGCACTCAGCTTTCTTCACAGTCCATCTCTCACATCCATACATGACCACTGGAAAAACCATAGCCTTGACTAGATGGACCTTGGTTGGCAAAGTAATGTCTCTGCTTTTTAATAGGCTATCTAGGTTGGTCATAACTTTCCTTCCAAGGAGTAAGTGTCTTTTAATTTCATGGCTGCACTCACCATCTGCAGTGATTTTGGAGCCCCCCAAAATAAAGTCTGACACTATTTCCACTGTTTCCCCATCTATTTCCCATGAAGCGCTGGGACCAGATGCCATGATCTTCGTTTTCTGAATGTTGAGCTTTAAGCCAACTTTTTCACTCTCCTCTTTCACTTTCATCAAGAGGCTTTTGAGTTCCTCTTCACTTGCAAAAAGCAAAGGAGAAAAGGAAAGATATAAACATCTGAATGCAGAGTTCCAAAGAATAGCAAGAAGAGATAAGAAAGCCTTCTTCAGCGATCAATGCAAAGAAATAGAGGAAAACAACAGAATGGGAAAAACTAAGGATCTATTCATGGACCTGACATTCCAGGTTCCTATGCAGTATTGCTCTTTACAGCATCGGACTTTGCTTCTATCACCAGACACATCCACAGCTGGGTATTCTTTTTGTTTTGGCTCCATCCCTTCATTCTTTCTGGAGTTATTTCTCCACTGATCTCCAGTAGCATATTGGGCCTCTACTGACCTGGGGAGTTTCTCTTTCAGTATCCTATCATTTTGTCTTTTCACTGACCTAGAGCCAGACATCTTGGAATGTGAAGTCAAATGGGCCTTAGAAAGCATCACTACGAACAAAGCTAGTGGAGGTGATGGAATTCCAGTGGAGCTATTCCAAATCCTGAAAGATGATGCTGTGAAAGTGCTGCACTCAATATGCCAGCAAATTTGGAAAACTCAGCAGTGGCCACAAGATTGGAAAAGGTCAGTTTTCATCCCAATCCCAAAGAAAGGCAATGCCAAAGAATGCCACTACCCCACACCACCACGGGCGAGGAGGAACCAGAGCAAGCCAACATCCGCGACGAAGCAGAGAGCCAAACACGCGCAGACAGCCAAGCCGACGAGACACAAAACAAAAGAGGGAACCAGACCACCGACGCCCAGAAACAGAGAGAAGCACAGAGAACGAGAACAACAGACGCAAAAGGAAGAGACGCAAGGCGAAGTCACCAGAAACAATGCAGAGACAAGAGAAAGCGGACGAAGAAACACAAGGGAACAAGAGCGGGAGAAAACAAACCCAGAAGAAGAATGCTCAAACTACCATCACTCATGGGAATAGATGGGGAGGTTCACACTGAAGCTAGTGATTAAAGACACTACTCCTGGAAGGAAAGTTATGATCAAAATTCTCCAAGCCAGGCTTCAGCAATATGTGAACCGTGAACTTCCTGATGTTCAAGCTGGATTTAGAAAAGGCAGAGGAACCAGAGATCAAATTGCCAACATCCGCTGGATCATGGAAAAAGCAAGAGAGTTCCAGAAAAACATCTGTTTCTGCTTTATTGACTATGCCAAAGCCTTTGACTGTGTGGATCACAACAAACTGGAAAATTCTGAAAGAGATGGGAATACCAGACCACCTGATCTGCCTCTTGAGAAATCTGTATGCAGGTCAGGAAGCAACAGTTAGAACTGGTCATAGAACAACAGACTGGTTCCAAATAGGAAAAGGAGTACGTCAAGGCTGCATATTGTCACCATGTTTATTTAACTTCTATGCAGAGTACATCATAAGAAATGCTGGACTAGAAGAAACACAAGCTGGAATCAAGATTGCCGGGAGAAATATCAATAACCTCAGATATGCAGATGATACCACCCTTATGGCAGAAAGTGAAGAGGAACTAAAAAGCCTCTTGATGAAAGTGAAAGTGGAGAGTGAAAAGGTTGGCTTAAAGCTCAACATTCAGAAAACGAAGATCATGGCATCTGGTCCCATCACTACATGGGAAATAGATGGAGAAACAGTGGAAACAGTGTCAGACTTTATTTTTCTGGGCTCCAAAATCACTGCAGATGGTGACTGCAGCCATGAAATTAAAAGACGCTTACTCCTTGGAAGGAAAGTTATGACCAACCTAGATAGCATATTCAAAAGCAGAGACATCACTTTGCCAACAAAGGTTTGCCTAGTCAAGGCTATGGTCTTTCCTGTGGTCATGTATGGATGTGAGAGCTGGACTGTGAAGAAGGCTGAGGGCCCAAGAATTGATGCTTTTGAACTGTGGTGTTGGAGAAGACTCTTGAGAGTCCCTTGGACTGCAAGGAGATCCAACCAGTCCATTCTGAAGGAGATCAGCCCTGGGATTTCTTTGGAAGGAATGATGCTAAAGCTGAAACTCCAGTATTTTGGCCACCTCATGCGAAGAGTGACTCATTGGAGAAGACTCTGATGCTGGGAGGGATTGGGGGCAGGAGGAGAAGGGGACGACAGAGGATGAGATGGCTGGATGGTATCACTGACTCGATGAATGTGAGTCTGAGTGACCTCCGAGAGCTGGTGATAGATAGGGAGGCCTGGCGTGCTGCAGTTCATGGGGTCGCAAAGAGTCGGACACGACTGAGCGACTGATCTGATCTGATCTGATCTCACTTTCTGCCTAAGGGTGGTGTCATCTGCATATCTGAGGTTATTGATATTTCTCTGGGCAATCTTGATTCCAGCTTGTGCTTCTTCCAGCCCAGCATTTCTCATGATGTACTCTGCATAGAAGTTAAATAAGCAGGGTGACAATACACAGCCTTGACGTACTCCTTTTCCTATTTGGAACCAGTCTGTTGTTCCATGTCCAGTTCTAACTGTTGCTTCCTGACCTGCATACAGGTTTTCTCAAGAGACAGGTCAGATGGTCTGGTATTCCCATCTCTTTCAGAATTTTCCACAGTTTGTGGTGATCCACAGAGTCAAAGGCTTTGGCATAGTCAATAAAGCAGAAATAGATGATTTTCTGGAACTCTCTTGCTTTTTCGATGATCCAGCAGATGTTGGCAATTTGATCTCTGGTTCCTCTGCCTTTTTTAAAACCAGCTTGAACATCTGGAAGTTCACGGTTCACATATTGCTGAAGCCTGGCTTGGAGAATTTTGAGCATTACTTTACTAGTGTGTGAGATGAGTGCAATTGTGCAGTAGTTTCAAGCACTATGCTGCTGCTGCTGCTGCTAAGTCGCTTCAGTCGTGTCCGACTCTGTGCCACCCCATAGAGGGAAGCCCACCAGGCTCCCCTGTCCCTGGGATTCTCCAGGCAAGAACACTGGAGTGGGTTGCCATTTCCTTCTCCAATGCATGAAAGTGAAAAGTGAAAGTGAAGTCGCTCAGTCGTGTCTGACTCCCAGCGACCCCATGGACTGGAGCCTACCAGGCTCCTCTGTCCATGGGATTTTCCAGGCAAAAGTACTGGGGTGGGGTGCCATTGCCTTCCCCGAAGCACTATGCTAAACAGTGCTTTATCTCAGTTCTCACAAGGACCTCAGGAAAGAGATTGTTACTACCTCTGTTTCAGAGATGGAAAAACTGAGCCTCAGAGTATCCCATTCCTGCCCAGCCCTAGTGTCTTGGACACATCCCTGTCTTGTTGCTCCCCTTCTGTTACGACCCCTCCAGGCTGCTTCCTTTTGTAGTACCCTGTGTCAGGGTTGGGCCATTTCAGAAGTTAAGTAGCGCACTAGCTTGGCCCTATACCAGAACTGTGGGAGGGACGCAATCTCCTTCAGCCTCAGTTTACCGGTCCGAAAATCAGGGACCACTGGTGCAACATGAGGTGATTTCATGTGGCTTGTGAGTGAACTTTCTTTTCTTGTTTTGGCCACGGGGACCTTACTTCCCTGACCAAGGGTCGAACCCGGATCCTTGTAGTGGAAGCGCACAGTCTTAACCACTGGACAGCCGGGGAAGTCCCACGAGTGAATATTTAGTTCATATAAATAAACACGGTGCATCAAACTTGTGATTTCAGATAGCACTTCTTTAAATTCTGAGTGGCTTAAAAATTATAAGTAAATAATAATTCAGGTAGTACTGGCCAAAATGACGAAAGTCGTAGGAAAGTAGGGGAATTTATGAGGAAACGCATGAAAAAATGCTTACCACAGAGCTAGAACACGCACACACACTGAGTGCTCAGTTCACAGTAGATTTGATAGATTATCACCATCATATTTGGACTAGAAATAAGCAGTTCTGGTTCCGAGTGTAGGGGAGGGAGGCGGAGTGGAGAGGGAGGCGGAGTGGAGAAAGAGAGGGCTGACCAGGATTTCTGTCTCCAGACTCAAGGCATCCTGAAGGTGTCCCAGGCGCGGGCTTAGCCGAGTGAGGGACCGCTGGGGCCAGACGGCGTGCTGGAGAGCTCGGTGGCTCTAACTAGCTCCAGACTGGTCAGCAGATGGCCGCGCATTAGGTCCTCCCTTCATGTCCTGCGAGACTCGCGGCTCTTAGCGCCCGCATTGGCGCGGGCCAAGGACGAATTCTGGAGGAGCGCTGCCTAGTCTCGGGGATCGGGTGCGGGAAAGGCTGCGGCTGCCAGCCCGCCCTCCGGAGCAGCCGCCTCGAGAACCGAGCGCTCAGGCTCCTCCCTGCTCTTCGCCGCCCGCACCCCGTCGACCTCAGGTCGGGAGGCCTGTCCTTCACGCCTTTCTCCTCTTGAGCCCACCTCTTTCGCTCCTTGCCACTGTGGTCTTTCTAATGAGGGCTTTTCTTTTTCCGCGCCTTTCTGAAATCGCCTCCTGACCTGGGCTCTCTCTTCGAGATCTCTCCCTCCCCACCCACCGTCCAGAGCCAGAGGGACCCGCCTAAAACGCCAAGCTGATCTTTCCAGCCCCATCTCGCCTAACACCAGGCGGGCTGGCAGCACCACCGCCTTCTCGGCTGTCACCGGAGGCGGCCCCACCAGACCACGCCCCTCGGCACCCCGACACGCCCCCTCCGAGACCACGCCCCTCCACGCCAGTATCTTTCCGGGAACTCGGAATGGGGCGCTCTTGCCGCGATTCCGGGCTTAGCCTCGCACTCCCCTCACGCTCCGCTGGGAAGGACGACCTTGGACGCCCCCTGCCGTCCCTGCCCGAGCCGCAGGCGCCCATTAAGAGGTCTGCTTCCCAGTCCTCAGGCTCGCCGGGGCCAGGGCCGGGACTCTATCCCCGCAGCTTCTCCTGGGCCTCAGATTTGGGGCCCC
Source organism: Tragelaphus eurycerus (assembly GCA_935064755.1). Classification (NCBI taxonomy): domain Eukaryota; kingdom Metazoa; phylum Chordata; class Mammalia; order Artiodactyla; family Bovidae; genus Tragelaphus; species Tragelaphus eurycerus. The sequence goes on from CAKXYN010000003.1 coordinate 23,472,924, forward strand.
TTCCCCCCGCCCCGCACCCCGACAAGGGACCGCCTGTCCGCAAGGCTTTCAGCTAAGGGCTTCCCCGTCCCCGGCCTGCCCCCGTGACCTTCTCCAGAGCTGAACACGCCACACGTCCCGCCAAGGGGTTACACTTGGCCCTTTGGAAAACAAAGCTGATTTTTAAGTGCACAGCTGCCTCGGAGTCAGATCAGATCAGATCAGATCAGTCGCTCAGTCGTGTCCGACTCTTTGCGACCCCATGAACCGCAGCACGCCAGGCCTCCCTGTCCATCACCAGCTCCCGGAGGTCACCCAGACTCATACCCATCGAGTCAGTGATGCCATCCAGCCATCTCATCCTCTGTCGTCCCCTTCTCCTCCTGCCCTCAATCCCTCCCAGCATCAGAGTCTTCTCCAATGAGTCAACTCTTCGCATGAGGTGGCCAAAATACTGGAGTTTCAGCTTTAGCATCATTCCTTCTAAAGAAATTCCAGGATTGATCTCCTTCAGCATGGACTGGTTGGATCTTCTTGCAGTCCAAGGGACTCTCAAGAGTCTTCTCCAACACCACAGTTCAAAAGCATCAATTCTTCGGCGCTCAGCCTTCTTCACAGTCCAGCTCTCACATCCATACATGACCACAGGAAAGACCATAGCCTTGACTAGGCGAACCTTTGTTGGTAAAGTAATGTCTCTGCTTTTGAATATGCTATCTAGGTTGGTCATAACTTTCCTTCCAAGGAGTAAGCGTCTTTTAATTTCATGACTGCAGTCACCATCTGCAGTGATTTTGGAGCCCAGAAAAAGAAAGTCTGACACTGTTTCCACTGTTTCCCCATCTATTTCCCATGAAGTGATGGGACCAGATGCCATGATCTTCGTTTTCTGAATGTTGAGCTTTAAGCCAACCTTTTCACTCTCCACTTTCACTTTCATCAAGAGGCTTTTTAGCCCCTCTTCACTTTCTGCCATAAGAGTGGTGTCATCTGCATATCTGAGGTTATTGATATTTCTCCCAGCAATCTTGATTCCAACTTGTGTTTCTTCCAGTCCAGCATTTCTCATGATGTACTCTGCATATAAGTTAAATAAACATGGTGACAATATGCAGCCTTGACGTACTCCTTTTCCTATTTGGAACCAGTCTGTTGTTCCATGACCAGTTCTAACTGTTGCTTCCTGACCTGCATACAGATTTCTCAAGAGGCAGATCAGGTGGTCTGGTATTCCCATCTCTTTCAGAATTTTCCATAGTTTATTGTGATCTACACAGTCAAAGGCTTTGGCATAGTCAATAAAGCAGAAATAGATGTTTTTCTGGAACTCTTGCTTTTTCCATGATCCAGCGGATGTTGGCAATTTGATCTCTGGTTCCTCTGCCTTTTCTAAAACCAGCTTGAACATCAGGAAGTTCACGGTTCACATATTGCTGAAGCCTGGCTTGGAGAATTTTGAGCATGACTTTACTAGCGTGTGAGATGAGTGCAATTGTTCGGTAGTTTGAGCATTCTTTGGTATTGCCTTTCTTTGGGATTGGGATGAAAACTGACCTTTTCCAATCTTGTGGCCACTGCTGAGTTTTCCAAATTTGCCTCGGAGTAGATGGATGAAAACGTAACATTTTATGAACGGAGAAACCATTAGCGTGTAAACACTGCGTTTATTCTTGCCGCAGCTCCTGGGGAGCAGTAGTTATCCGTCCCGCCTCGCCCAGATTTGTCTTCGGCAGCCGAGTTCTTCTGCCGGGTAAAGGTGGGCTTCAGCTGCGAACCCAACTGGAGCTGGACCTGAAACTGATCAGGAAGCAGGGCTGTCAGGGGAAACCCCAGGACGCCGCAGACTTCCGAAGCACAGTCACTGAGTCCCGGTCTCCCCTGTGACGGAGGAGACTGCGTCCCTGGCTGGTCCCTGACCGGTCCGATTTCCAGTGCTCCGCGTTAAGCTTGATTACCCCAGGCTTCCGTCTTTGATTCAGCTGCCCCGCTGGGAGCTAGGAGAAAGCGTGACCAGGTGGTCTCCAGTCCCGAGAAGGCGAGTCCTTAGGAACAATGAAGGGAGGGGGGCCAGCACTGAGGCAAGGGGCTGGGGATGGGAGCGCTCGGCTAGGTTGGTGTTCCTGATGTTCTGGAGGATGAACAGGATTTAAATGAATCAGGACCAGAGACACCTGGTGAGGCTTTAGGATGGGATTTTATTAATACTGAGAAGCCAGTCGTGTGGGGATGTCGCAAAGGGATCAATTATGAGGTCAGGGCAAGACCTGAGGAGCTGCCACTGGGGAAGAGGGAATCCTAAGTCCTGGAGGAGTCAAGTCTTTGGGACACCAAATGTGGAAGGGGATAAAGGAGCTCTCCCAAGGGGGCCTTAAAGGTCCAGCTCAGCTTCTCCCACTGGACGGGGAGAAGACCCCAGCACCAACATCACTTTCAGTGCTGTTTGCCCAAGCCTGGGTACCACCCCAGCCAGATATTTTAACAGAACCATTTCCTCCCTTCTCCTAGACTCAAGCACTTGACAATGAGTCCAAGAGGAAGAACAGGTTAAAACAGTCCTCAGCCAAACAGGGGGCTATTTTCCTAAGGAAAGGGCACACTCAGAGTGCCACCTCCACTCCTAGGGATTTCCACTAGGTGCCACCAGGGATCTCTTGAGAGCCTCCCTCCCTCCCTTCTGCTGATTGAGGGAGTGGAGACAATGTGGAAGTCTCCCATGGTCCACTCTTAGGAAAAAAAGAAAAAAGACTTAACCCAAGAGTTCTAGGACCCTGGAACTTAGTGTTGAAAATTGGTTGACAAACAATTTAAAGGGAGATATTTGGCTTCATGGGGCTTTCCAGGTAGCGCTAGTGGTAAAGACCCTGTCTGCCAATGCATGAGACATAAGAGGTAAGAGACGTGGGTTCAGTCCCTGGGTTGGGAAGATCCCCTGGAGGAAGGCATGGCAACTCACTCTAGTCTTCTTGCCTGAAGAATCCCCTGGACAGAGGAGCCTGTGGGGCTGCAGTCCATAGGGTCGCACAGAGTCGGACATGACTGAAGCTACTTAGCACGCACACATTTGGCTTCATATTTGGAATGAACAGATGTTTTTGAATATCTTTTTCACCATGTGCCAAGCACCACACTAAGCCTTCATTTTCATGTCATCACAGCAACCCTGTGAGGAATAAGTGTTGTTTTCCGTGTTATAGAGATATGGAAACTGAAGCTCAGAGTTATGAAATGACAGGCACCAATCACACAACTGTTGAGGGGCAGAGTCAGGATTAAAAGATAGGCCTTGACTTCAGTCTTGGTAGAAGGAAAAAAAATAGATAATTTAGAAATAGATGAAAACTTTGTTAGGTTTTGTGAAGCATATAAGGATAAACGTGGACCCACCCACAGGTTTAGTAAGCAGTATCTTCCATATGGGAATGATCAGCGTCCCCTGTTATGGTCTATGCCCTACCGGTGGGTTGCCCTGATTCATTTCTGCTTTGCAATGTGGGATGGTGCCTCTGTTTTCCCACTGGCTCCATGGCAGGCTCCACTGGGTGAGCAAAGCAGGAGACTGCCAGCCAGGAGAGGGCAAAGGGGTTCTTCCTGGAGGCTTCCTGGGGGCTTTCCATCTGGTTTCGGTTTGGAGGGAGCATACCTGCATCTCAATGCTTCAATCCAGCAGCATCAGCTAAATCTAGTCCTCAATTAAACCTTCATCATGTACCTCCCACCATCTACTGGAGATCCTAGCCCTATTTGGACTATGACTTCTCCTCAGAAGTTTGGGTTCCAGGCCCACAGGGCCTCTTTCCTACTCAGAGGTACTAGCACCAGCCACTCAGTGCCCCCTCCTCCAAGGTCTGTATGTCAGCTCCAGGCCTCTCCTGTGAGTTTATTTCCATCATTCCAATCGCATGCATTCTCCCAGCTCTAGAGTAGGGGCTGCTTCCTGCAGTTGCTACCTTTGTGATACCTTAAGGGCTTCTCAGGTGGCTCTAGTGGTAAAGAATCCACCTGCCAATGCCAGAAATGTAACAGACACGGGTTGGGAAGATGCCCTGGAGTAGGACATGGCAACCCACTCCAGTATTCTTGCCTGGAGAATCCCATGGACTGAGGAGCCTGGCAGGCTACAGTCCATGGGGTCGCACAGAGTCAGACATGACTGAAGCACCTTAGCACCCACAAAGCTTTATTTTACTCTTTCACTTACTAGTTAAATTTGTACCTACGTAGTTCTATTTTTTAAAGATATTTTTAAAAGTTTTAAAATATTTAATTTATTTATTTGGCTGTGCTGGGTCTTAGTTGTGGCATGTGGGATCTAGTTCCCCCACCAGCGATTAAACCTGGCCCTCTGCATTGGGTCTTAGCAGAGTCATAGCCCCTGGACCACCAGGGAAGTCCCAACAGTTCTTTTTGAAAAAAAAAAAATTATTTTATTGAAGTATAGTTGATTTACAATGTTGTGTTAGAGAAGAGTTCTTTATCTTAAATTTTCTCTGTGAACTACTGTGGCTTCTGTCTCCTGGGGCTCTTGGCTGGTATAGAAATCTGCACCATGAGCGGAGTGTCAGGTGTGCTAACAGTGAGCAGAGCCACTGTCACCCTGATTCCCAGGCCCAGAGACAGATGGCACCATGCAATGGTCTCTGATTCAGAGCATCCACTGTAGCCGGTAAGACAGAACCCCATCCCTTCGAAGGGATGACTCCCAACAAGCACCGTAATTAGCTCATCAGTCGGCCATTCCACCTTTCTATTAGGTCAGCTCTTCGTGTATGTGGTTAAACTGGTTAATCCCATGGGCATCCGCCCTTTGCTGCTCTTTGGACGTGAGGTGGCTTCTTTGATCCAAAGCAATATTGTGTAGAACAGCAGGACCATGAGGAAGGTACTCTGCAAATTTGTGAATGGTGTTGCTTGCAGAAACATTATTAACAGGAAAGGCACGTGCGTATCCAGAACATGTATATAGTCCTCTGGGGACAAATCTCTGCCTCTTCCAATATGGAAAGAGTCCAATGTAAGCCACCTGTCACTAGGTGACTGGCTGGGTCCCCACGGGCCTATACTGGGGACTCAGTGTTGGTCTCTGCTGTGGGCTGATTAGATGGCCAAGTCAGTGTGGGTGAGGAGAAGTCCATGTGCAGACTTGGACTCAAACCCCGCCACTATGGCCGCTTGGTTACATGGGCTGATTGAGCTAGCACTGAGGTGTCTGGGAAAAGAGGTTTGTTGACATCTTTAGAACATGTTTTGTTCACCTGATTGGCAGGAGCCTCCTTTGCAGTGAATACGCTTTAGTTAGCAGTCACATGGAGCACAAATATCCTCACATTCCATGCCCATTTGGAGAGGTCCAGCTATAGAGTAGGCTGGCCAAAAAGTTTGTTTGAATTTTTTTTAATATCCTATGGAAACCCAAACGAACTTTTTGGCGAAGCCAATAACTCTTCCCCAGACCTCCTTGTCACCAACCCGCCAACATATTCCTTCCACACCTTGTCAATGAATCATGTGGACCCATACTTACGGCCATCTCTCAGTCCAGACAAAGTAGGCAAAGTGCTTCTCAGAGTCCTGTCCACTCGGAGAAGTTTCTTTCATTGTCCTTCAGGGCCACCCTTGTGTGGGGCTGTAGGGTTATTGCTGTCCTCTTTCTGTTGGTACTAGTAGACGGTACAGAAACTTCTGCAAACCATACCTGAATTTTTTTTTCTCAGCCATCTGATCACAAGGAACTTACTGTGAAGCCCTAGGATTAAGGGAAGAGAGGCAGGGACTTCCCTGGCAGTCTGGTGGTTGAGAATCCACCAGTGCAAGTGACATGGATTCCATCACTGATCCAGGAAGATTCGACATGCTGCAGGGCAACTAAGCTATGCACCACAATTACAGAGCCTGTGCTCTGCAACAAAAGAAGCCACCACAATGAGAAGCTCACACACCACAACAGAGTAGCCTCTGGTCGCCGCAACTAGAGAAAGCCTGCGTGCAGCAACAAAGATCCAGCACTGCCATACATAAACAAACAAATAAATAAGGGAGCAGAGACAATGAAGAAAGAATCGCTGTTACAGGCATCTTAGCCACCTGCTGACACCACCTACATGTGTCTTCTGAACCCACTGGAGTCCAGCCTCTCAGGTGTCATTCCACAGGACAAGCCAGAGTCGAGTGTTGTATCTAAAAAGCCATCACGATACCCAAGGTCGCCTAGATTTTCCCCGACGTTATCTTCTAGGAGTTTTATAGTTTTATGTTTAGGTGATCCGGTTAGAGGTAGTTTTTGTGAAGGGTATAAGGACTGTACCATATTCACTCTTTTGCATGTCCTATTGTTTCAGCACCATTTGTTGAAAAGCATAATTTTATTTTTTGAATTTACATACAGTAAACATGGACCTTTTGCACAGGGTGTGTGTGTACACTTCTGAGTTTTAACATATATATAGATTCATGTAACCATCACCACAACCAGGATACAGAGCAGCTCCATCACCCTCCAAGATCCCCTCCTGCTCTCTCTTTGTAATTGAACTGGCTTCCCAACCTCTGACCACTAGCAATCACCGATCTGCTCTCCATCCCTATAGTTCTGCCTTTTTCACAATGCCACATCAAGGGGCTCAGACACTATGTAACCTTCCAACACCAGCTGCTTTCACTCAGCGCAGTGCTTATGAGATTCATTCATATCCTAGCATGTACAGTAGTTTGCTCCTTTTACGGAGCAGTGGTCTGTGGACTGGAGGAACCATTTGTCTACGCATTTGCTCATTGAAGAACTTTTGTTTCCAGTTTGATGACTTATTCTAGTTGCTGTAAACATTTGTGTAGAAGTTTTGAGGTGAATATAAGTTTGCATTTCTCTAGGGTAAATATCTAGGAGTGAGTCCCTTTCTTTTTCAGGTCAGTTTAAATTGAACTGGCTGTTACTGAAGATGGAAAGCATCTTAGCAAGTACACCCCGCAGGGTCTCAGAGTAGTGTGTAGTGCCCAGGTACCACGTGGCTCCAAACTTTGGTCATAGGTGGTATCAGCAGAGACTCCCATGAGCCCAGCTCACAAGGTCCCTGCAGGTCTGGAGGTACCACTGCTCCCATGTCACTTATGAAGTTGGGGTTCCAGGGTGAAGCTGGTCCTCCTGCATCTAGGATCTGCCTTCCCTGGTGTTACAAGCAGCCAGGCCTCGGAAACAGTGCCTCCTTCACTGCAACTGACAGCAAGTAGGCTCCATGGGACCTGTGTTGATTCCAAAACATGCTTCACACGTTCTTTGACACTCTTTCCATCAAAAAGAATCTAATTCCCCTTCACTGGAACATGGGCCATCCTTGGCAACTTGCTTCTAGTGAATAGAATGTGGCAGAATTGCTTCTGAGTCTAGATTAGAAAAGGCAGTATGCTTCCGCATGGCTCTTTCCCAGGATGCTTGCTCTTAGAACCCAAGCTCCATGCTGTGAGAAATCCCAGCAGCCACTCAGAAAGGCCGTCTAGGTGTTTTGGCCACAAGTCCAGCTGAGGTCCCAGTCAACAGCCAGCATCAACCAGACACGTGATTGAGGCCTCAGTGACTCCAGGGCCCAGATGTAGAGTCCAGGTCTAAGCTGATACTGAGCAGAGCAGAGACAAGCGGTCCTCATCAAACACTTCTCTAGTAACAGATTTGTGAGCCCAATAAATGGTTTAATTGTGTAACACTGAATTTTGGGGGATTTTATTATGCAGCAATAGATAACTGGAGCAGTGGATAACTTCTTTCCCCAGACTCTCTCCTTTGGGCCTTACTGTTTGTCACCGCTCCCCAGCCCTAGAGCGCCCAGCACAATCTCTTCAATGTCACTAGCTTTGGGAAAGCTAAAGTTAGAAAGGAAAAGGTGTCAACTTGCTAGTTATGCCTCACAATATCTTCTCCCCTTTCTCTAGAATAATCGAGTTAGGTTAGCACTTGTTGCTCCAGCTAGAGATGCCATTTCTCACCCATCCTTGCAGCTGGATGTATCTGCTCAATTTAATTTCAGACAATGAAATGTAAGTGGGTGACGTGTGCTACTTCTAAGCTTTGGGCATGTGCTTTTCTATAATCTCCCCTTTCCATGGGTTGAAACGTAAATGGGATGATGTCCCAGCTGGAACCATACAGATGAGGATGACAGTCTAGGAGATGGAGGAACAACCGCTTAGAGGAAGCCTGAGGTCCTGAAAAATGTCGTGGAACAGAGTAGCTTGGGCTCTTCCCTGGTGGCTCAGATGGTAAAGAATCTGCCTGTGATGCAGGAGACCTGGGTTCAATCCCTAGGTCAGGAAGATCCCCTGGAGGAGGACATGGCAACCTATTCCAGTATTCTTGCCTGGAGAATCCCATGGACAGAGGAGCCTGATGGGCTACAGTCCATGAGGCTGAGCAGCAGGACAGCTTATCCATTTTTAAAAAATTTATCTATTTATGGCTATGTTGGGTCTTTGTTGCTGTGGGCAGTCTTTCTCTAGTTGTGGCGAGTCGGGGATGCTCTCCAGCAGCCGCGTGAGTGCTTCTCCTTGCTGTGGCTTCTCTTGTTGCAGCACGAGGGCTTCAGTAGTTGCAGGACAGGGGCTTAGCTGCCCCATGGCATGTGGAATTGTCCTAGGCCAGGGATCAAACCTGTGTCCCCTGCATTCTTACCATTGAACCACCAAGGAAGTCCAGCTTATCCATCTTGAACCTCAGCTGGCTTTCTCTGCATTGGCGTATGAGAGAGAAGTAAAATTCTATCTTGTTTGAATGACTATATTTTGGGCTCTCTTTGTCATTGAAGCCTTGACCCAAATGATACCCAAATAATATTGGAAGTAAGTGTCTCTAGCCCTGTGACCTAATCTTCCCAAATAAAAGGGCACAGAAGTTCTTGTATTCTTTCCTAAAATGGAAATTAAAACACAGAGAGGAAAACTGCAACCAAGGCTCAGGAGATTATCCTGCTCTAAGGTCTTCTCTGAGGAGTGCCATATAACTGGTCTCAGCAAGGGGTCTATGGGAACCTAGAAGGGGGAGAAATTGCCTTCAGGAGGAGTTAATAGGGAAACACCTACAGAGAGAGCAGCATTAAATTGAAGGTAGGATATGGATAGATGGAAATGGGGTATGGGAAGTTCAGATAAAGGGAAACTGAGCTAAAAGATGGAGACAGGAAGATGCCAGATCTTTTGGGGGAGATGGAGAAGAGATAGTATACAGTTTAAAAGTAGAACTAAATGTAAGTCAATATTTTGGGGCTTCAATTCAACATGGCGAATTCACAGGTTTAGTATCCCGAAAGATTCTTTCCTGTTTCTATTAGAGAGCTGTCTGCAAACAAATCTTTACCTGATGAGAAGTTTAAACATAATTATGTCTAGTATACTACATGCATATTTCATTGCTTTATTAAATCCTTCAAACAACATAGTTCTTGGAGGTATAATTAACCTCTTTAGAACATTACCTCACAACAAAATGAACGAATCATTAACTTCATATATTCTTTCTAAAAACCCTTTCACACTGCTATATTTAAAGTGGATAACCCACAAGGACCTACTGTAAAGCACGTGGAACTCTGCTCAATGTTATTCAGCAGCCTGGATGGGAGGGGAGTTTGCGGGAACATGGATACATGTATATGTATGGCTGAGTCCCTTCTCTGTTCACCTGAACCTGTCACAACACTGTTTGTTAACCGGCTATGCACACGTGCTCAGTCGTGTCCTACTCTTTGCAACGCTATGGACCATAGCCTGCCAGGCTCCTCTGTCCATGGGATTTTCCAGGCAAGAATACTGGAGTGGGTTACCATGCCCTCCTCCAGGGGATCTTCCAGACCCAAGGATCAAACCCTAGTCTCTTAGTTCTTCTGCATTGGCAGGCAGATTCTTTACCACTAGCCCCATCTGGGAAGCCCCTAACAGATGCACACTGCTGCTGCTGCTAAGTCACTTCAGTTGTGTCCAACTCTGTGTGACCCCATAGATGGAGCCCACCAGGCTCCCCTGTCCCTGGGATTCTCCAGGCAAGAACACTGTAGTGGGTTGCCATTTCCTTCTCCAATGCATGAAAGTGAAAAGTGAAAGTGAAGTCGCTCAGTCATGCCTGACTCTTCAAATCCCATGAACTGCAGCCCACCAGGCTCTTCCGTCCATGGGACCTTCCAGGCAAGAGTACTGGAGTGGGTTGCCATTGCCTTCTCCAGATGCACACTACTATATATAAAATAAATAAGCAACAAGGGTTTACTGTATAGCACATGGAACTATATTCAATATCTTATAATATCTTTAATGGAAAACAATCTGAAAATATATATCTATTCACTGAATCACTTTGCTGCATACCTGACACTAACCCAACATTGTAAATCAACTATATTTCAATTTTTAAAAATTGCCCCCCAAAAGAAAATCTATATAGAGACAGAAAATAGATTAGTGGTTGCCCAGGGCAGGGAGAAAACAGGAATTAACAGTGAATGGGGGAACTTCCCTGTTGATCCTGTGGTTAAGACTCTACCTTCCAATGCGGGGGATGTGGGTTCAATCCCTGATCAGGGAAGTAAGGTCCCACATGCTATGGCATGTGGCCAAATTTTTTTAAATTAAGAAAAAAACAGTGAATGGATATGAGGGATCTCACTGGGGTGATGGAAATGTTCTACAATTGATTTATGGTGACAGTTGCACAACTTGGTAAATTTACTGAAAAATTAATTGAACACTCAAAATGAATGAATTATACAAATGTAAAACACCACTCAATTAAGTTATTTTTTAAAAATGTACCTACAGTAGGAAACAGCAACCCACTCCAGTATTCTTTCTTGAAAAACCCCATGGACAGAGGAGGCTCAAAATGTAAAGAATCTGTCTGCAAAGCAGGAGACCTGAGTTCAATCCCTGGGTCGGGAAGATCCCCTGGAGGAGGAAATGGCAACTCACTCCAGTATTCTTGCTTGAAGAATCCCATGGACTGAGGAGGCTGGTGGGCTACAGTCCATGGGGTTGCAAAGAGTCAGACAAGACTGAAGTGACTTAGCTAGGTAGCTAGGAAAGTACTAGGAAGCGTTGCTTCTAAAAACTACTCTGGTTAGTTAAGCTGTGCAGGGTCCTACGGGAAAGAGTGGGAGAGGGTCCCTATCTATACAGAGCAGACTGACAGGACTTTAGGAGACTAGAAACCTCAACCTGCTCTCCCCTCCACCCCTCTACTGCTACCATTACATACACAAACTAAGAGGTCAGTGACCTAGAGTTTTCTAGGTTGGTCCTGGAGTCAGTTAAAGATCTCAGAAATAGAATCAAGGCTGCTTTCACCTCCTGGAAAGCTGCTTTCATCCCCAAGAGTCTCCTGTGCAGCCCTACCCATGTCCTCCTCATCCTCACCCTTGGGAGGTCACCAGCCCGGAGACCCTGACATCAGCACAGTGACCCTCGTCATGTTGAGATGCTTAGACACTGGTGGTGATATGCAACCCAGTAAGACACTTCTAAGAGGGCCTCCAGCATGGGGCTTGGACTCAGCTCCCAAGAGTGGGCCCTGGGGGCCCAGGGCTCCTTTCCCTGGGGCTGCCAGGCCTGCTGGAAAGAAATATGGGCTTTGGGTTGGGTCAGAGAGCCCAGTGTTCCAACCCCAGCTTCGAGTGCACCAGTCACGTGACTCCAGGCACCACAGTCATCTTGGCTCACCCCACCTCCCCGGGGACTGTAGCGGATGGATGGAATGTTGGGGGTGGCTGCACCTGGATGGGGGTACCAGCAGGGCAGACGCCTGTCTCCTCCCCTTTTCTGTGTGGGCTGCAATTGGACTTTTGTCTTTGGACAAAATTGGACTGCTTTGTCTTCACCTGGGCTCCACCTTAATCCTAGAAATTATGTTGTCAGCAAGTCATCAGGCCTGAATGAGTGTCTGCCACCTTGATTTACAGTGACACTTTTACTTTCTTTGAGACTCTGGTAGACACAATCGGGCCTGGCAGCAAAAAACAATGCCCGCTGAGTGGTTTGGGCTATAACCACTTAACTATTCAGAGCCTGCAACTTCAGGGCTTTGCCTTACCAATGCTTGGCTGTGGGGCCGCAAGGGGCTTGGCCCTGGGGTCACTGCCTCCTGCACTCCCACAACCCCCTCCCCATAGCATGCAGAGAGGAAATGGGGCAGGAGGGCATCTTGCCTCTGCTGAGCAGGGTCCTGGGGCAGAAATCAAGCTCCAGAGCTCTGTGGGACAGAGAAGGCATCACAAGCACCCGGCCTGAGTTTGAATATGCGCTTCAGCACATGCTGACCAGTGACCTGAGTGACTGGTGATCAGTGACGTAACCTCCCTGAGCCTCAGTTACTTTGTCTATAAAATGGGTACCAGTGCATCTGTCTCCCAGGGTTGTTGGGAGATGAACGTGTGCAAAGGCCTGAGTACAGCGCCTGGTGCCCTGAGGTACATATTAGAATCCGGGCAGGAGAGATGGGGCTGGTAGGAAGAACAGCAAGGAGAGAAAGAGATGCCAGAGAGAACCTTGGGTTTTGCAGGGGCCGCAGTCCAGGCTTTCCCAGCACTGCTCATCCCTTCACTGTACCCTTCACGCCCCTGCCTGGCGAGGCCTCCTCCCCATTCAGCCTCAGCTTTAAAAACAATCTCCTCGGAGAGACCTTCCCTCGAAACCCCCAATCCACACCAAAGGAGATTGCCCCCACCTTTTCTACCCCCCTTCCAGGCAGGATGTATAGGTATATTTTTCTGACCATGTGTTTAACATCCATCCACCCCCCAGGATGGTCAATTCTAGGAGGCAACGCCATGTTTATCTTGCTCACTTCTAAACCAGCACCCAGCACCGGGCCTGCACAGGTGGAGAGAACCATCCCTTGTCTGCACCTCAGGGAGGTGACGGAGACTGTGGGCAGGGACCCCCAGGCCACACCGGCAGGCCCTGCCTCCAGCAGAGACAGGAACCAGGGTCAGCGTGGGTCAAAGGCAGAGCCAGGAGAGGTGGCAGAGCCAGAGCAGGTCAGGCTGCGGAGGGGCAGGCATGGGGCACTCTGGCGGAGGGAATGACACAGGCCACAGTCTGGAGGGGCGAGCCTCTCATGGAGTTTGAAGGAGACAAGAGTCTGGGGACTGGCTGGATGTGAAGGGGGCCAAGCAGAAGGAAGGGGCCAGGCTGTAGATGACCTTGAAACAAACTTCCACTAAAGCGCTTGGACCTTCTCTTGGTTTTTAAGTGGGGAAGAAATATGGTCAAGTTTGCCTTGCTCAGAGCTCCTGGCCTAGGGCCACGGTGCTGGAGACGGGGGAGGCTGTTGCCTTGAAGGCAGAGGCTAGCCTCCAGCCTCATTCCTCCCCAGGACTTGGTTCTTGCTGGGCTGAGCAGCTGGTGAATCCAACACACTCCTCCTTCTTTCACCACCCATAGCTGACCCTCTACAGGCAGGCTCCCCGTATCTTCTCTAGGTGCCCCCTGACTCCACAGTGTTGGTGTCTGTGCCCAGGCAATGAGGACCCAGCCCAGTGGCAGCCCCACAGTGGCAGTGAGCCCTTGTGCTTTGAGATCTTCCAGCCAAACCCTTCCAAGGGCACTAACTCCTGATGTCTTCCCCGATCTGCCTACTGCCAGCCCATCTCTGTGCTCCTGAGAGGGGAGGTCCTCTCAACTGGTCTATTAGTCGGGTTAGGCTTGGCTCTATTGCAGTAAATCAGCCTCCAAACTTCAGTGACTTTGCAGGAAGTTTCTCACTCAGTCACATTAAATGCTCAGCGCAGGGGGAGAGGGTAAGGGCAGGGCTCTGCTTCACCTAGTGTTTTAGGGATCCAGGCTGCTAGAAGAACCATAGCTGGACAATCCCCAGTCACAGAGGCATGAGAAGAGAAGGCATAGAGAACTCTGGCCTCGAACTGACATAGGTCACTGCTATGATGGACCACTGGCCAGCAGCCAGGGCTTTGGGATGGTGGAAAGCCCATGCAGGCACTCAGTGCCCAGTGTCTTCAGCCTGGTGAGTGCCAGGGTGAAGGAGCAGGTTGGCTCCTGCCCGGACACAGAAAGATGGGTGACAAAGGAGGCAGGGGGAAGTGTGGGCTCCCTCCCAGTTCCCTCCATGCTTCCTAGAGCACAGCTCTGTAATGTCAGCCTTGCTTCTCCCCACTCATGCAGAACACAATCCCGGTCCAGTCCGGCCTCAGCCCAGCTCTTTGTCTCATTTTCCTCCACTCCCTGACCCCCACCATGAGTCCCTCTCAGGCCACACAAGACTCCCTGCTGATCTGTGCACGTCTGCTTTATTTCCTTTATTCCTCCTGGAACATTCTGCCTCATCTCTGCTCACTGGAATCCCACCCATTCTTCCAAGCCTAGCTCAAGTATCACCTCTCCCATAAAGGCTTCCAGATTCTTCCACAGCATAGCATCTATGCATCAGACATGTAGGTTTCTCTCACAGTTCATCTCCATGGTCTCCTGCAATTGAAACTGCCAAGGGCAGAGCCCATGGGCAGCTCCAAGCCAATCATGTGACCACACCCCTTCCCCGACATCAGCTGATTGGCTTGAAATGGCCAATATGCTGCCTGGCAGCAGCCTATGAGGTGGAGCCTGCATGCAAGGATGAGCTGGGCCAATCAGATCCTCTCCGGAGACTTTTAACTGGGGATGGGCAACAGTGGCAGGCGGAAGAGCTGGAGGGAGGCATCGGGGTGTCATAACCCAGAGATGGGTGAGTGGGAGCCCCACAAGCAGATCCTGAAGAAGCAGAGTCATGAGGACAACCAAAAAGGCAGAGCTGGGAGTGACAAAGCCCCAGTTTGTGGAGGAGAGAGGGCATAGATCCGGGAGTGGAGGGAGAGGCAGACACTCAGGAGAGGCTTCAAAGCACCTGTCATGCCAGGTCACCCAAGGGAGGTGCATTGAAGCACACTGTGGACCATTCCCAAGAAATGACTGCAGAAGCTGGTTCATTTGGAAGTGTTATTGCTCAGTCGTGTCTGACTCTTTGTGACCCCCATGGACTGTAGCCTGTCAGGCTTCTCTATCCATGGGATTCTCCAGGCAAGAATACTGGAGTGGGTACCCTTGCCCTTCTTCAGGGGGTCTTCCCGACGCAGGGATCGAACCCGGATCTCTCACATTGCAGGCAAATTCTTTACCATATGAACCACCAGGGAAGCCCGGTTCATTTGGAAATGCTATGCTATGCTAAGTCACTTTAGTCGTGTCCGACCGGCGACCCCAGAGACAGCAGCCCACCGGCTCCTCGTCCCTGGGATTCTCCAGGCAAGAACACTGGAGTGGGTGCCATTCCTCTCCAAATGAAAGGAAAGGGGAAGGTGAGTCGCCAGTCTGTCCAACTCCAGCGACCCCACGGACTGCAGCCTACCAGGCTCCTTCATCCGTGGGATTTTCCAAGCAAGAGTACTGGAGTGGGGTGCCATTCATTTGGAAAAGCTGACTCTAAAGCAAGTCCAGGGTGCAGGCCTGCTGAGCAGAGTGTGATCCAACACTGCCTGCTCCCCAGCACGCTGCTCTGCCCCCGCCGCTGGGAGGCGCTGCTGCCTCCTCCTCACTCATCAGGCCCCAGACACCCAGAAACAAAGGCAGGGAAGGACAGCCTGCCCAGCCAGAGGACTTCCCGACCACTGCCGCACACCTGCAATTCCCTCACTGCACCGAGAGCCCCAGGACCTGGACTCTATCTCCTGGCACTGCCTGGTGGACATTCAGTATCACTGAGCAAGTTTTCACATCTGTAAAATGGGATAAAAATAGCTGTCTGTCCACAGGACATGGGGTTGTCATGGAGATCCAGTGCTTTTACATGGGAAGATTGTCCCAATGTCTTTCTGTTGTCTTCTGTGTTTCCAAGACATGATGATGGAGGCCAAGTAGATGGTCTCTCCTGTGACTGAGGCAGAGCTGAGGCCATCAGTGAAGACTTGCCCAGGCAACTCTTAACATCTCTGAGCCCCTCTATTCCCACAGCACCTGACCCAGGCAGGCACATACTGTCTTTGTCTGCTTTTCTCTCTCACCCTGATCACTTTTCATTTTAGTTTCTGCTCCTTTTCATGGTCACCTCACCTCCAGAAGTGGCCCCATCTTCAGGCCCCAGGCCTCAGTGACCACTCGGCTCCGTGTCTGGCTGCCAGGTTGGCACGGGGCATCTCATGGCTGAAGTCAAGTGTAGAAACATTCCCCTCTGGGCTCCTGAGATGTCACACAGAGAATCCACCTCCGACACTGTGGTGGAGGTTGCTGGCTGCCTCCCCAGCATCCACTTATCCCTTCTTCCTTGATAACTGACAGCTGTATAGTTGGTGAGAGACAGTGCTAAAAGTCTACATTTCTAACCCTGGGTGCATCCAGGGCAGTGTGTGCTGGTCCACATGACTCCCTGCTTGGGGGAATTTCTCCCCAGAGAAGAGACTGATCTTTCCAAGTGTCTTTACGGCCTTAGGTATTGTTCATAAGCATTCTGATTCTAAAAGGGTTCAGAGTCAAATCCATTTAGGAAAAGTGTCTACACAGATCTCACTGCTCTAGGTCCTGCCCAAGACCAGTTTCCGTAGTTAAGGCCTTGAGTGAGCACACGTGCAGGGAACTCTCAATTTCATCTGTGTTTAGCACCTACTAAACACACTCGGGAAAAAAAAAAAAAAAAAAAAAAACCATACTCGAGAAACACTAGGTTAAAGCATCTGCTCTTTCAAACACCCCACTCTTTTTCATTACAGACCAAGAGGCACAGCACCAGGCTCTGGAGGAAAGACAGGAAGCAGCTTTTGTTTCAGAAAGGCTAAAATCTAGTTTTAGAAAAAGGATGGCAAAGGACTAAAACACAGACAAAGCCAAATCCTCATGAACGTGAAAATTGCTCAGTCCTGTCCACCTCTTTGCGACCCCATGGACTAAAAAGTCCATGGAATTCTCCAGGCCAGAATACTGGAATGGGTAGCCTAGCCTTTCTCCAGGGGATCTTCCCAACTCAGAAATTGAACTGGGGTCTCCTGCATTGCAGGCGGGATTCTTTACCAACTAAGCTATGCTGCTGCTAAGTCGCTTCAGTCGTATCCGACTCTGTGCGACCCCATAGACGGCAGCCCACCAGGCTCCCCCATCCCTGGGATTCTCCAGGCAAGAATACTGGAGTGGGTTGCCATTTCCTTCTCCAAAGCATGAAAGTGAAAAGTGAAAGTGAAGTCACTCAGTCCTGTCCGACTCCTAGCAACCCCATGGACTGCAGCACACCAGGCTCCTCCATCCATGGGATTTTCCAGGCAAGGTACTGGAGTGGGGTGCCATTGCCTTCTCCGAACTAAGCTATGAGGGATGCCCAAATCCTCATAAGCACCAGCTAGAAAGGCAAGGCCAGGCAGGGCTGATTAGAATACAGATGCCTTCACTGGGAGAAGTCAACCTGCCTCTCCCCCCACCACACACTCCCCAGATGGACAGGAGGGAGGTGGCAGGAGGTGACCTGAGGAGGGCTGGGCCCTGTGGAGGGAAGCAAGAGCGATCCCAGATGTAGAAGGAGAAGAGCCAGCAGTGCTGGGGCCCTGGGATGTACAGGAAGCAAAAGCGATGGCATATTCCTTCTCTGGGTGTTGTTTCTTTGAGTCTTGGCTAAAAAGAAGAGCTCTGATAAAGGGATGGGCAAGTAGATAACTGCAAAGCAGGCCTGCCTGTTTAGAGGCAAATTAAATGGACTCAATTGTAGCAACTGGAATAGAATTTCCATAAGCTCCCAACACCTCACCCAACTCTCTGCCTCTGTGCTCAAGGACACTGCCTTCTCTCTAGTATGTACGGAGCCTTCCTGGCCCCAGCAAAGACCTCTGCTCTCCTTGTCCACTCAAGGACATTGCTCCCAGCTGGTCCTCTCTCCCCACCGGGTAATCCCCATCAGCAGGAACACATGCTGCCATTTCTCCCAGCTGAAAAGAGAAATTTCTGTCTCACCTCCTTCTCTAGCTCCTCCTCCCTTCTCGCTATCTCTTTTAAAAAATTTATTTATATATTTATTTTTGGCTGTGCTGGGTCTTCGTTGCTATGCATGAGCTTTCTCCAGTTGCAGCGAGTGGGGGTTACTCTCTAATTGTGGTGCACCAGCTCCAGAGTGCTCAGTAGTTGTGGCCATGGGCTTAGTTGCCTCTCAGCATATGAGATCTTCCCAGACCATGTCTTCTGCATTGGCAGGCAGAGTCCCTCGCTTCTCTTTACAGCCAAACTCTGCTAAGAGTTGTCCATCCCTCTCCTCCCCTTCTCTCCTGGAGCCACTCTGATCAGCCTTTGACCCCACTGCTCCTCCAAAACTGCTCTTGCCCCCATCACCAGTGACCTCTGGTTTGGACCCAGTGTCCACGCTCTGTCCTCATCACTTGACGTTGGAGCAACACTTCACCAAATGCTCAGTCCCTCCTCCTGGCTCCTGGGATGCCACACCTGCCTAGTTCTCCTCCTGTTTCTTTGCTCCTTCCCAGTTTTCTGCCAGTTCCTCCCCATCTTCCTATCTTTTATGCAATGGAGTGCTCTTGGGCTCAATTAATCCGGACCCCTTCCATTCTACAACCACACTCCCTCCCTAGATTGACACTATTCATCAGAAATTTAATATCAACCACATATGTAATTAAATTTTTTCTAGTAGCCTTTTTTTAAAGTAAAAATATTAACAGATAAAACTAACTTTAGTAACATCTCATTAACTTAATATATCCAAAATAATACCATTTAAACATGTAATCAACATAAAAATCATTGAGACACAACTTTTTGTACTAAATCTTCAAAACACAGTGTATATATAACACAGCATGTCAATGTAGACACCAAATTTTCATTGGAAATTCTTGATCTGTATTTAGATTTCATGAACTCTATAGTTGAAAAAGTAGAAGTATATACCCAATTTGCTCCAAACATACTGCTTTTTTTTTTTTACCAGTAACTCAATCAAGTATCAGTTTTAAAAATGTTAATTAATTAAACATTTAGAACTTCAGCTGCACGATTCCCACTAATTTCAAGTGCTCGGTAGCCACATGTGGCCAGGGGCTACTATATCCGATAGCACAGAGCTAGATCCTCTCAGAAAACTGTGGTTCTAAATATCAGCAGGTCTTGCTGATGACTTCCCATGATTATCTCCAGCCTGTACATTTCCTCTGGCCCTGCAGACCTGTCTAACCAGTGTCTACTCAGCTCTGCCCTTGCGTGTCTCATGCACACCTCCAAACCTCACCTGTTCAAAACTGCACCCGACAGGCCCACTCCCACCCACTGAACGGGCAGGGCCAGTTTTCTCCATCTTGGTTAATGCACTCTTTCTTCCTGTTGCTCAAGACAAAGCCTTGGTACTCTTCCTTGTCCTTGCTTTCTGTCTTACCTCGTATCTGGCCTGGCAATAAATCTTATCAGTTTTCCCATTAAAGTATTTCCAAAATTCCATTTCCAGTCATTTTAGCTCCCAACACCGTTGGACATGTCCCTCATGGTTCCTAGATTACTGAAGGGCCTCCTGGCTTCTGACCCTGCCTCCTGCAGCCTGTCCTCATTCAGAATGCTGCTTTTAAAAGAAATCAGAATGCGCCCTTCTTCTGCTCAGAACCCTGCAGGGTTCCCAACTCACCCAGGAGAGAAGCCCAAGTCCTTACAATGGCCCCACAAGGCCTTCCCTCATCTGACCTCCCCTGCCCCGCACCCGACCCCACCCCTCCGCAGCTGACCCCTTCAGCCCCAGCTTCTCCTCTGCCATTCTGCTTCAGCCACACTGGCTTCCTGGCTGCTCCTGGAGCACTGTAGGCAAACTCAAATCTCGCAATTTCCCTCCATGTACATTTCACACCCTCTTTCCCTGCATTTTTTGCCTTTTGCCTTAATTACTGGCACGTTATGTATTTGACTTACGCTGTTCTGTCTCTTCCATTATAAGCTCCAGGAGGGACTTTTGTATGTGTTTGTTTTTGCTGCTCTCAACTGGGTGCCTAGAATAGTACCTGGAACCTATCAGGCGCTCAAGAAAAATTTTAAGTGAGTGACTTCCAGGAAGACAGAAAAACTGGAGCAAATCCAGGGGCAGTTGCTGCCTTGAGAAGCCTGAAGCTGAAACTGGCAGGGGGCCCAGACCGCTCCCCGGGTTGGGACTGGGTCAGGGGCGGTCACGGAAACCTCCCTGCACTGGAATCTCGCTATCCGCAAGACGGGAGCGGGCGCAGGCAGCTCAGTCTTGGGAGAGCGGCAGGTCTGTGATCTGCTTCCGAGAGGCTGGCAGAAAGGCAGAGGCGGGTTGGCTTCCTCCGCTACAACCGCCTCCCAGCCCAGGGAAGCCCGGGAGATCCGAATGTCGAAGAACTCTGAAAAAGCAAAACGTGTCTTTAAACGCAAGCAGGGGATTTGTGCGGAGGATCCTAAATGACAGCTGCCCCGGCGGAGGAGCACGGAAGGCGGGCCGGGCTTTGTCCCGCGGGGAGGAGCTGAGGGCTCGGAGAACGCGCGGGTCACGTGGCTGCCCGTGGGCACCTTCCCGCTCCAACCCCGCGGGACCCGCGCTCGGGGGAAAGGAGGTGGAGGCGGGCTGTGGGCCGTGAAGCTCGGGAGGGCAGCTGAGGACGCATCGTGGCGGTCAAACCCTCCCCGTGCTCCGTCCCGCCGGGACAGTGCAAGCCCGAGCCACCGCTCCGAGCCGGGCGGGCGACCTCAGGTGCCCGGGGCTGCTCGGTGCGGGCGCGCGCCCGGAGGCCCCCTCTCCCGCTGCCGGTACGTCCGCGCCGCTGGCGCGCACGCGGGCCGTGCGTACAAAGGAGAGCCTTTCCCGGGCGCCCGCGCTGCCGCGGCCCGGGCCCAGGCCCAACGCGGGGCGGGGGAGGATCGCCCGCGAGCGGCTCCCGGGTCGCAGGTTCCCCGGCCGCCTGCCCCGGAGCTGCTCTTCATTTATTTATTTTGGTGGAGGAAGGCGGGGGTCATCTATCTTAGAGCAGAAAATCTTTCCAGGAAGTTTGTACCTATTAATATTTCAGTTCCTGGCAGCGGCTTTAAGTGCCGGTGCGTGGGGGAAGGGCCAAGTTCAATGCGGCAAGAGAGGGAGCTGCGGAGCCAGGCCGAGTGTTCTCGGTAGGCCTGAGGCGGTGGGGCAGAGGGGCAGGCCCGCGTCTCCCAGACGCGTTCCTTGCGCCGCATCCAGGAGCTGCCCGGACCCCCGTGGGCCGCGGGTACGACGGCGGTGGGTGCTCTTGGGAGCGTCGCGCTCGGGGCTCCTGCAGGGAGAAGCGGACCCCGAATCTGCCACCGGAGAGGGGACGTCGGAGGGAGCGGAGAGGAAGGAAAGGCGGAGCCGGGAGCACCCAGTCTCGGAGGGCGCATCCCCGCGAGCGAGGGTCGGCTAGCCGAGTCTCTGCAGCTCAAACCGCAGCCAGCGTTCGCGGGGAACCGACGACGGTGAGGGCCAGAGCTCCGACAAGGTCCAGACGCCCTTTCTGACCTTGGTCCGGTCACACAATGGGAGGGCGCTGCAGCAGAAATTGACCTTAAAAACTCGGATACTCCTCGGAGCCGCCCTGCAAGGTTATCATTATCTCCAGTCTTCAGAAAATGGAGCTTGGAGAAGTTAAATAACCTGCTACACAGCGAGGTCCCCTTTTTGGACATATCTTGCAAGAAAGCGTCCCTTGGTAGCAAATGCATCGCTGATCGCTGTGCTTCCTATAGTAGTCCCCCCCCCCCCCACCGCCCCGTCCCTACATACACAGAATTGCCCCCTAAAGGCAACCACGGCAACGAGGAGAACTCTAGACCCACAGCACCAAGACTTGTCAGCTTTTCAGAATCCCCTTCATTCACCGCAGAAGTGCCTGCTTAGGCTTTCTAGCCAATCACACAACTGGAACACCGATCATTTTGCCAAAGAAACTCATCTGTAACGTTCCTCCCCTGCATGTGTAGATAAAGAGATTTGAAGCGGTTGACCTCGCCATCTCTGGAGCGGGGCCCCTGAAAAGGTTACTTCAAGTGCTAACACCCCCAGGGTAAAAACTGAAGTCGTCTCACAGAGCAGCAGGGCACTGCCTCGGCCCCAGTATTGCAAAGTCGGTGGTAGACACCATGGCAGCCTTTTTGCTCAGCCCCCGTCTCCTCAGGGACTCTGTCCAGCCCCGCATGGAGGTCACTCGCTCCAGGGCCAAGACCTGAAAACCCTTGGGCAAGAAGCAGTTGGGCTCATGCATCTTCTCACTCTAGTGTCCAGGAAATCCTCCCCCTTGCCCCCTCCCGTCCCTAGTCACTTGTGTTTCCTCCAGATTGCCAGAGCCCTGCTGGCCTATGGACTAGAGGGGAGGATGTGAGAGATTCAAGCATTTTAAAGTAGAGCTTGCTGACTGGAAAATCTTTCCTGACCAGGTCTCCTAGAAAAAATACTCATAGAAAACCCCCTAATGGAGAACTGGCTGCCGCATCTGTGTCCAGTGATGCCAGCCTTGGTGATCGGTAGAGGAATTCCAGCCCTCTGCCGGCTCCAGCCAGCAGGGAGTGCTTTGTGGAGGAGGCTTCAGAGAGCTGTCTCCCCCAGCTCTGGGCCGTACCCAAAGCACCCTGCTTCTGTTTGCATTCCCACCGCTGAGGTTTCCGTGGGGGCTGGGGGTGCTGTCGGTGAAACACATGCTCTCTCCCCAGCTTGGGTGGGCCAGCCCTGCCAGCTGCCTTCACTTTTGGCTGCAGAAAGCCTGCCAGGCTGCAGTGTGCAAGGGCCTGGAACAATGACTGGTAGCATCAGCTATTTTAATGCAGAGTTAGGCACACAATCCTTGCTAAAAATAAATACAAAGGAAAACCCCAAAGTAGCTAAGCCTATTTTAATACCTTTTATTTTTCTTGTCCCTGATTCTTTTGTCTTCCCTAGCAACTTGGAAGTTGTGTTTCACACAGGGCCCACCCCTGAGTGTTGTCAGGGCTCCCCTCCACACCATGTCCTACCGATGGAGGGAGGGACGGACGTACTGCCCAATCTTGATCACTGGCAGGAATAGCAGAGAGAATAGAGGGAACAAAAGGAAAAGAACTCCACAGTCATTTACCTGAGTGCAATTTATATTGTTAAATAGAACGATGGCACAACTTCTGAGATAACTACAAAGGAGCTTAGGGGTGATGAGCCCTCTTCCCACTGCCTCTCCCCTGTCCAGCACAGCCCCTCCTTGGGGAGAATGGATATTTACAAAGCACCTGGCTGAGAAATAGCTGCCCTCCTCTGATGGGAGGGAACAAATCCGAGTGCCTCTGGACTCCCGGGGACATCACTGCTTACCTTTTCAGAAGGGAAGCCAGGGTGTCTACTGTTAATTTACTTAAACAAGAGGCCTTTAGACTGACTGTGGCTCTAATGCATTGGGGGCTACCTAGGCAGACCAAAATCTAAGCCTGTAAATGCTTCAAGGTTATGAAATCAGACCTGTAAAGATAAATCACAAACAGCCAGCTAGGCTGTAAGCTATGGCCAAGAAATAATTTCCTTTCTTTGCTTCCACAAATAAGTCTCTCTGTCTTCCCCAGCTCCCCGGAGAAGTGCTCCTACCCACTTCCAGTTTAGCCCTGCCCTCTTCAAGTGGGTTTTTACTCAAACTCTTAGAATTTTGAATATGTCTCAGTTGATACAGTGTTGGAATCAGTGACCCCTCTTTTCTCTGGGAACTGATCCTCATCCAAAGAGGCAGTTTCTCCCTGCTGAGACATTACAGATTTTCTCTCCCTCCCCTGACCCGCACCTCTCTCACAGTTGATAGGATCATGGTGGAACCTTGACCCCATCAGGCTCTTCCCTGGAATTTTGGAACAGAGGAGAAAGGGAGGGAAGGAGAGAGACAATGAATCCCAACACCTAGGCCTCCTCAGAGTTTTTAGTGCCTTTTTTTTTTCAGCTTACAGGGCTTACTTTTCTATTTAATTGCATGTCTCTTTTTTAATCAATAAGTGGGCATTTTGGGTTAGGCATTATAGTGGTTCTGGACTTGGACGCATCCCCCCACAACCCCCCAAGTCTACCATTGGGTGGATTTGTTTATCGACTGGCTCAGACCAATTCTGCAGAGTCTGTCTCCCCATAATGTGCCACTCCTGCTCTCTCTGCTCCATTTTTTCTTCTCATTTTGATTTTTAATCTGGCCTATCTAGAGGCTATCCCTGTGAGCCAGCGATGGGTCAGAGGTTTGTGCCCACACGTTTGAGCCAGTAGATCCGTGTGTAGGTCAGGGGAATGCATTCAAAGCTCAGGCAGTTGTGCAAAACTGACCCTGCCTTTACTTTCTGCCAGGCGCTTTTGTGTCTCTTCTGTATGCGTGCAAGGCATGCATTCAGCCAAGGATGCATGGAGAACCAGGGCCCTCTCTGGTCTCTCCTGACTGGGGCAGCCTTGGGCCCACGTGCGCAGCTTTCCAAACCACCTAGGATATGGCTGGATGCCTAGGAGAAAGGCCCCCCTTCTTCTCCCCCTCCAGAGGACATTGGTCACCAGTGTTCGGCCCCTTATTGTTATGACCAAGAGGGATGCCCAGGCACAGCCCAGAGGCCTGAGCTCCTCCGCTGAAGAGAGAACTGGAGTCCTCCTGCTCTCACAGAAAAATGAAGACTTCTGCTCCACGCTACGGGGAAGGCAATGGCACCCCACCCCAGTACTTTTGCCTGGAAAATCCCATGGACGGAGGATCCTGGTAGGCTCCAGTCCATGGGGTCGCTAGGAGTCGGACACTACTGAGCGACCTCACTTTCATTTTTCTCTTTCATGCATTGGAGAAGGAAATGGCAACCCACTCCAGTGTTCTTGCCTGGAGAATCCCAGGGACGGGGGAGCCTGGTGAGCTTCCGTCTATGGGGTCGCACAGAGTCGGACACGACTGAAGCGACTTAGCAGCAGTAGCAGCTCCACGCTAATTCTACATGGCTTTCCCGCTTCTTCCCTTCAGCAGAGAGTAGGTCAGGCCTGGGGCAAGGAGACCACAGAACATGGTTCTCAGGCACCAGAAACTCAGGGCTCGAGTGGGGAAGAGAGCCAGATAAGTGACTAGCTCTAGGACAATCCCCTAGGTGCCCTAACCGAGGTGGGGCGGGAGGTTGACTGGGGACAGGGTGGGAGTGTGGGTGGACAGACGCTGGCCTCTGCCAGATGAGGGAGCTTCCCCTGCTTCTGACTCCTCCTCTTGCCCCTCCTGGCTCTCCGTGTGCCCAACCCCCTGGCCTCATTCCACTTCCAAAGCGGATCATCACACTTTGGTTCTTTGATTGGTGGGTTTTCTAAGATTTGTATTGTTAAAAGATAAACTGAGCAGATTAAAAATCTTTTTTTAAGTTTATTTGATCAAAAATCAGTTCAAATTGGGCAGCATCCAATCTAACAGAGCTGTACAAAAGGAGAGACTTTTATAGGCAGAAGGGAGGAGGAACAGTTAATATGAGGCTGAAAGCAGGTGGGTTATCGCAAGGTTGCTTTTCTTTAGGGGATGGCAGGGGTGCATCAGGTGGATAAGCTCACTAGTGCTGACTGGGTTTGTTTCCTGATGGACTGGTTTTAGATTACATTTCTGGGACTGTGGAAACTATAATTAAGTCTTGCGTTGGTAACGTAGGGCTTAGCATGAGTAACTCCATTTTGGGTCTTCTTGTTTTTTCCCCCGCAGTGTTACTTTGTTGTGCTTAGTTATTTATTGTTATGCCTCACTTCTGTAAATATTTGACTTACTTACTGGGCTTCCTTGGTAGCTCAGAAGGTAAAAAACTTATCAGGTAGATGATACATTCACATTGTCCAAAATTCAAAAGACATAAAATAGTATTCAAACGTCCTGCCTTCCCAGGCCCCTGAAACTCTGCTTTCCTCTGTAAAAGCATACTCAGTCCTGTGTCCCAGCTGAAAAGTTTCAGCTCCCAGCTACACCGCAAAATTTTCCGGCCAGCAGGACTCTGGGACCACCTGTTGGGACCACCTGCAGTACCAGCCTTGGAGGCAGGACTGTCGTGATTATAGCAAAACTTGAAGCCTTGTCTGTCAAGAACCCAGGGAATGTTGGTGGAAAGGATGGGCTGACAAGGGAGCACCCTTATTTGATTAATATTCAGCCACCACATATTAGGAGCCTGCTGCAGAGTGTTACGTGTCTTATTTCTAATCCTTTTAATAACTCTGTGAGGTACCTGATCTTTATTTTACAGTTAAGGGAACTGAAGCTCAGAAAACTCAAGGACACTCAGCTTATAAGTAGCTTCATTGGTTATATGTGTGTGAGTACTCAGTCACTTCAGTCATGTCCAGCTCTCTGCAGCCCTATGGACTGTAGCCTGCCTGGCTCCTCTGTCCATGGGATTCTCCAGGCAAGAATACTGGAGTGAGTTGCCATGCCATCCTCCAGGGAATCTTCCCAACCCAAGGATCGATCCTGCATCTCATTTTAGGCAGATTCTTTACCCACTGAGCCACCTGGGAAGCCCTTCTTGGTTATATACAGTTGGGAACCCTAAAGCTCAGTGGCTTTGAAACAAAGCACATTTATTATCTCTCACATTTTATGTGGGCCAGGAATTCAAGAGTGGCTTCATTCTGGCTCAGGGTCTCTCATGAGATTAGAGCCCAGATGTCTTGCAAGGGCTGCAGTCATCTGAAGGCTTGACTAGAGCTGGTGGATTTGCTTCCAAGGCTGCTAACTCACATGCCTAGCAAGTTAGTGCCACTGGTGGTGGGAGGCCTCAGCTCCCCTTCAGGACCTCTCTGAAGCTGCTCCAGTGGCCTCACAGCATGCAGGCTGGCCTCCCCCAGAGCCAGTGATCCAAGAGAGAGGGTGCCACATGGAAGCTGCAATACCCTTCATGACCTCATCTCAGAAGTCCCATGTCACTTCTACCACATCCTATTCATTATAAGCCAGTCATTAGGTCAAGTCCAGCTCACACTCAAGGAGGAGGGGATTTTGCTCCATGTTTGGAAGGGAGATATGCCAAAGCATTTGTGAACACCTTTTAAATCCATCACAGGGCTGATCCAGAATTTTAACTTTAGTCCCCCAAGCCCATTTTTTTCATTCAATCCCCTATAGGTCCATGAAGTCAAGCTCTCAAATACAAAGCTACTTGATGGGCATGTAAGTTCTCTGCCCTCAGGATGCCCCCATCTGGATGTGTCATGAGGAAAAAACCCCACAGGGCAACATGGGCTCTGACCTGATGGTGTGGATGGGAATTATAGCCAAAGCCAGCAGAGGGCGGGGCCTGAGTGGATCTGAGGGCCTGGGAGAGGCTGGGAGCAAAGGGGGCTGGCTGGGAAGGTTCACAGGGAATGGGCCAGGAGAAACTGGGGTGGGCTAGGAGCCTGAGGGCTACTTGAGAGAACCCCTGAAATGATGGGAAAGCCCTGACCAGGTATGAGGGAGTTGTATGTTGGTCACTGCTGAACCAGGGCCAGGGATGTCAGTCTGTTGGAACAGTATGAATCTTGGCTGTCTGGACCCCACCATCAAGCTCCTCCTGGCTTTCTCAAGGCACTGGTGGTGCTTAAGTGGGCCCAAAGCAAGAGCATGTGCCTGCTCCCAATTTCCCTGGGGTCCTGTGGTTCTGACCGCCCCAGTGAGGGCAGGTGCTGATGGCCTTGCATGCATTTTGTTTCCTTTCTTAGGCCTGGTGTCATCCTCCTGGTGTGTCCTCAAAGCCCTATTCCCCTTCTGCTCCACTGGTCAGAGACCCTTAGTAGTGGGAAATCTCTCTACACTGGGTCCCCCTGACTCCCTCCACCATGGAGCTCCTGAGGACAGACCCTGTCCCTGGGGGAAGGGGTCCCCTTTGGCAAGGGGAGGTCAATGCCAGTTGTACTCTGGATGACTTTTGGTGTTTGGGGAACTAGGTCAGAAGTGGGGAGAGGAGGGACTTCTCCTGCATCAGATGATCATTCCTGCAGGGGACTGTCGCTTCCTGGAGGGGTAGCATCAACTGTCGGCTAGAAGGTTCATTAAAGAAGCCCCTGACAATAACGGAGAGAAGATGAAGAATAATGATGATGAACGTGGGTGAGCTGAACCGTGC
Organism: Tragelaphus eurycerus; assembly: GCA_935064755.1. NCBI lineage: Eukaryota > Metazoa > Chordata > Mammalia > Artiodactyla > Bovidae > Tragelaphus > Tragelaphus eurycerus. Next base: position 23,500,932 of record CAKXYN010000003.1, read on the forward strand.
ATCTTCTCAACAGTGCCAGCCCCACGCAAGGCTCCTCGTCTCTGGCAGCCTCTATCTAGGCTCATCACGGAAATCACGATTGCTGTGGGGGAGGGGCGGTGCCTGCAGTGTCTGTCTCCCCTCTGACCTTGGGCGGCTGCCCACTGCCAGGAGGAAAGCAGAAGGGGAGAGGCAGGGGCAGGGACAGGAGGCAGCAGCTTTTCTTAAGGGCCAGGAACCCTGGCTGTTGGGAGGGCTCCTTGGTGGAGAGGATGAGTAGATCTGTGAAAGGGCATTTTCCTGGGTGGGGGATATATTTCTATGAGGAAGGAGATGAGAGGTCCAGAAGAATTCTCCTGACTGACGGCTGAGTTCAGGGAGGTGTGAGGAGCAGGCCCTCTTGGGATGGGGTGAGACCCGGGGATTGGGCACACAGCCACCAGAGGCAGAGCTGGGACATGGCGGGGGGCTCCTGACTTGGGGGATCTGGGGGAGCCCTTTCTTTGCTCATGGGATGTCTGCACCTGTCCTGGGCAGGAGTCCTCGGAGGTCCTTCCTTGACATTCAGTCAATCAGTTACCAACCACGCAGGCAGTACATGCTTGGCTGCCTCCAGACAATAAGGAGGAATGATAATCAGGCCTGGGGGTGCTGGAGGAGCCCTGACACGAGAGGGAAGACAGAGGGAGACCTAGGGCCTTTGGAGAGGAGGGTCTGGGCTATCTCCACCCCCAGAGCCTCAGGCTGTCTTTCCACTGACCAAAGAAAGTTCCACAGGGACTACTGACAGCACTATGGCCAAGAATCATGGGGGAGGTCTCAGGACAAGGTGCCCTTGATCACTTTACAGATGAAGAAACTGAATCTGAGAGGTTGAGTGACTTGCCCCAGGTCACACAGCTGGTAAGTGGTGAAGTCAGAATTCTTTGCCTCAGTATCAGGAAGTAAGAAGCACTCTTCATGGATCCTATAAAAATATGTTTCAGGTCTCCACTCCCACCTCTCCTGGAGAGCCTGATTCAAAATAGGTGTCAGGAACTGTGTGTAGAGCAAGTAAGCAAAGACTGAATAGGAAAAGATGAATGAAATCTGCCTCCTGAGGTGCCTTCTGCACATGCTGCCCAGAGGATAGAGCCCGTCTCTGCTGAACAGGCTCCAGGCTCTCCCCAGTTTCGGGGGAGAGGAAGTGAGCAGCTGTGGTGAAGGCAGGGGTGGTTTCTACCTGAAGCCCCAGGGCGCGTGCCCCTCCCTACAGGCTTCCCAGGCTTGATCCCTGCCTTCTGGCCAGGGAGGCCCAGGGCCCTGGGGTGGTGGGGTGGGGAGGCTTTCCAACCTAAAGGGGAGTGAAGAGGGCCCTGGCAAACCCTGACATTCCCTGGGTCAGTCTCCCCTCAGCCAAGGCACGTGAGCACCTGTGTGTTCCCTTGGCTCTTTGGACTTAATTAAAAACTCACAAAAGTCCGAGGATTTAAAAAAGTGAGTGAGCAGTGGTATCTGCTAATAGTGGGTCTCTGCCCAGCACCAAATGGCCAAGGGAAGGGCGAGGTTTGTGTGACCTCCTTGCCCAAGTTGGGTGGTTGAGTCTTTCCTTGCGGCAGGGTGGCCTGAGGCTGGTGGACCAAGATGGGGTCCACACTTCACATTGGAGCCCGAGATGCCAACTGCTCCATCTGCCAGCAACCAGAGAGGTGTCCCACTGACTTTAAGAATGTGTGGGCATGTGTGGGTTGGTGTAGGGAATCCATGGGTGCCCCCAAGCCAGAGTCCCCACCTGGATCACCCACTGCAGGCAGGGTGGGAGGCCCTGGCCAGCGTGCAAGAGTGGGCTGGCCAGTGAGGTTGCTCCCTGGATGGACTCCAGGTCTTTTCCAGCAGAGGCATGTGGAGCAGGGATGAAGGAAAAGGTCAGGAGGGGAAACTGAGGCAGGAAGGGGCCCAGCTTTAGTATCCCCAAGCCATGGGGGACAGAATTCTGACATCGCAGCTCCCTGCCGGGTAGGCTATAGAGTGACTGGAAAAGAACTGAACAAGGCATCTATGGGCTGAGCCTTTAGTCAGCTCCCTCATCACATGCCTGCCCTTGGCTCAGTATCTCGTGTGTGCCCAGTCCTGTCTGACTCTTTTGCAATCCCATGGACTGTAGATCACCAGGCTACTCTGTCCATGAGATTTCCAAGGCAAGAATACTGGAGTAGGTTGCCATTCCCATCTCCAGGAGATCTGCCCAACCCAGGGATCCAACCCACACTTCCTGCACTGGCAGGTGGATTCTTTACCACTGCACCACCTGGGAAGCCCTGTTATCTGTTATTAAAAGGGAAGTATTTATTTTAGAAAAGGACTAATTTTCAAGCCCCCTGACCTGATATGCATGTTCTGTTTACAAGGGTCACTTTCCTACAGTTTATTCATTGAGAGAAATCCCATCGCAAACGATTTTGTAAAGGGAGGAATCCCTTTGTTAAGCAGATGCCAGATTTCCTTGTACAGAGTGTGTTCAAAAGAGCCGCTCCGGATGGCCCAGGCTGGTAGCCAGTCGTGACAGCACAGAGTTGGGGCTTGCTGCACCTGGAAACGAGAGGACCTGGCTCCCACCCTCACCCACGTTTGATTTTAATAAATACAATAAGGAGGCAGTTGGTCCCACTTCGTGCCGCGCTAGGAAGGCCCGTCTCCACCGCCGGGCCTCCACGGGTGGGCTTGGGGCGCCTCGGGATCGCGCCCCGCAGGCTGAGGGGCAGTGCTCATTCTCCGTCCTCAGGCCGAAAACCGAGACCCCAGGAGGGTCAATACTTGTCCCGAGGTCACACAGCGACCCGGCTCGGTTCTCTGGTGGCCTCTGGAGGTTCGGGTCGGGACAGGGTCCGCGCGATTGTCCCCCAAGGCACACACCCCCGTACCCGATCCTTCCCCGCCAGGCCAGGTCGGCTGCCCTCCAGGCAGCAGGTCCCCGCCGCCCAGCGCCGAAGCGGGGGTAGCCCGCCTTCGCGGACCTCGCCCGGGGGGCACCCCTTGACCGAGCCCAGGACGCGCGCTCGGCCAGGTCTGGGCGGCCGGGGCGCGCGGGAGGACCGAGGGGACCGGCGCCGGGCGCCCTCTGGTGGCCGCCGGGGGCAAGGGAGCGGGAGCGCGGGTTCCCCCCGCGACGCCGCCGGGCGGGGGGCGCCGGCAGCCTGGGATTCCCCCCGCGCGGGAGGGTGTCCTGGACTCGCGCCCGCGCGCCCCCTTTTCTCCGAGGAGGAAGCACTTTTGGATGGAACTGAACTTCTGTAAAAAAATCAATGAAGTCGACAGGACACCTGGTCTATAAAACGGAAGAGACGCCCTCGCTCTCGGGACCCGCGGGGAGGAGCCAGGGGGAGCTGCGCCGAGCGGAAATAGTGCCTATTGTCGCGGAAGCGCGGTTCCGCTCGGGCCACCGGCCGAGGGGCGCGCCCGCGGGGCCCCCGGGCGGGGAGGCGGCGGGGGTGGCGGTGAGCGAGGAGGAGCCCCCCCACCAGGGTCCCCGCACCAGCTCCGCCGCCCTTTGTCCGCCGCGAGCCCCGCCCCTCCGCACCCGCGGCCTCTCCAGCCCGGGTGCCCGCCGGCTCCTGGGCCTCGCCCCTCGCTGGTGAGAAAAGCAGGCGGCTGTGATCGCCCGTCTCTGTCGCCGAGAACACCTTCTCCGGGGGGGCAGGTGACTGGCTCTGAGTCACACGGTACCGCCCGGACCCGAACCCAGGTCTCCGGAGCCAGCGTGAGCCTCTGGCGGACGAGGGAACCGCATCCCTCCCGCGCCCAGTCCCCCCGCGGGGGCCGAGGCGCAGAGGCGGGGAAAAGGCCGCCCCAGTCCCTGTGAGGGAGGCAGTTTGCTGCCTAAGTCCCCGGCACCCTCTGGTTTTCAGAAATCGCCCTTTATTTGCAGAGCCCAGTCAAAAGGCGCCGCTTCCTGGACTGTGAAGTCAGAACAGAGCGAGAGGGAGTTGCCGCTGCTGCTTCTGAGGATTTGATTTGGTCCCAGCTCCTGGGTGCTGCCTCGAGAAGACAGGCTCTTACTTGAGGGGCGGCTGCAGCCCAGACGGCAGGGGAGCGTTCCGCGAGCACAGGACTCCGGCCTTGCCTTCCAGTGCAGGACTGAAGCAGGACGGACGTGGGGAGCAGAGCAGGGGGGAGATGGTGCGGAGTCGGCCGGCGGGGGGTGGGGAGTGGTTGCTGCTGGAAGAGTCAGAGGCAGATGGGGGACGAGTAGAGAGTCCCTCACCAGGGCCTCTGTCTGTCTGCGGGCTCTGGAACCTGGCACATGGCAGAGTCAGTAAATACAGGTCTAAGTGTCTGTTAGGATGAAGGTGGGACTTGGGCTGCCTGGACTCCAGCTGAACAGAGGTGGCTGGAAAGATCTGAGCAGACTGTTTGGAGCCTGGCAGCCCGGGGGCTTTGGAGGGCAGTGAGGAGCCGCCAGGAGCCGCGGGGTTGGATCCTTGGTTAGGCTCGGGGCTGTGTCTGGGTTGGAGAAGACGGGCCCAGCGGGGATGTAGTTGAGGTCTGAGGGCTGGTAGAGGGTGGTGAGGGTGCCCGGGAAGCGGCCCCACCGAGGGCTGGAGCTGACTGCTTGTAAAAGTGACACTTGACAACAGTACACACAGGATTCATCACCAGCAAGTGTTTCCCCAGCCCAAGCCTCTCTCCAGCTCCTCCCTGAAGAGTGCTCAGTGGTGGCAGCCATGGGTGGCCTGCCAGGCCAGGAAAGGCCCAAGTGGGAGCTCACCAAGCCTCTTATGTCCCAGAAAAGGCAGCCAAGTCATCTCCCGTGGTTGTAGAAACTGCCTGTCAGTCACATGCTCCATCTGAACATCTAGGAGGAGCTACTTGCACCAGCAGCAGCCGCTGGATGCACGGATCACGGGCTATTGCACTTATCAGGGTCCCTCACACAAGCAGTACCTATGACACCTGAGAGGGACACCCAGGGCTCAGAAAACAAAGAGGGACCAACGGGGTCTAGGCTGCTGCCACTATTTGAGCTACAGCGCTGCTGGATGCAGCCCCCTCACCTGCCATCACTCAGCTGTAAGCTCTGCTCCTGGGGGAGCTCCCACTGCCCAAGCCGAGGTCTGCGCTTACACCCCATTGCCCAGGAGAGGGGGCGCCCTACAGCCTCTGAAGTGGGAGGAAAGGCCCTGCCTCCTAGGATGACTCACAAGCTGCCCCCAGTGGGAGGGCGGCGTGAACGCTGACAGCCCGTGTTTGATGCTGAGAGCTTCAGGGGTCTTCAGCAGGAGAGGGCTGGACCACATAAGGCTCCGAAAGACCCCCTCCCCGCAACTGGGGATGATGTCGTAGGCAGGCACCACTAGCCAAGGCCTGAGCAGAGTTTCAACTGCCAGGTGTGAGGCTGAGAAGGCCATCCTGAGGGGAGGGCAGCAGAGCCACTGGGGAGCCTGATGGCGCAGGAGAGGGGCTGGGAACTGGATCAGAAGACCAGGGCTCTTTTCCTTGGGAGAGAAGCAGGAAGTCAGGTTAGGTTTTTGTTTGTTTACTTACCTCTTAAAAACTGAGAAAGAGGACTTCCCCAGTGGTCCAGGGAAAGACCCTGAGCTCCCAGTGCAGGCGGGCGGGGTTGGATCCCTGGTTAGGGAACTAGATCCCACATGCCGCAGCTAAGACCTGATGCAGCCAAATACACAAAAGAAAACACACACAAACTGAAAAAAAGATATACAGTAAAGCTGTGTAAAACGAAAGGCCTCCTTCACTCTTCCCACCCCGCCTCACCAGGGCGTGTGTCCTGACTAGCCCTCTTCTACATTTTAAACTGATGTGTAAGCCATAGGTCGGGTTTGGGTTGGTCTTTTTTAGTAACTGGAATCATACTGTGTATGTCATTCTGTGATATGCTTGTTGGAAATGTTTCCAGTCCTGCATACTCCTTTTAGCTACTACATGACATTCCATAGAATCAGTGTTCGCTCTTTTTTTTTTTTTCCTATTCTAACCAGATGATTTTATTGAAAGTTAGATAGCTCAGTTGGAAATGAATCTGCCTGCAATGCAGGAGATCCCGGTTCGATTCCTGGGTCGAGAAGATCTGCTGGAGAAGGGATGGCTACCCACTCCAGTATTCTTGGGCTTCCCTCATGGCTTGGCTGGTAAAGAATCTGCCTACAATGTGGGAGACCTGGGTTTGATCCTTGGGTTGGGAAGATCCCCTGGAGTAAGGAAAAGGCTACCCACTCCAATATTCTAGCCTAGGGACTTCCATGGACTGTATAGTCCATGGGTTGCAAAGAGTCGGACATGACCGAGTGACTTTCACTTTTCAGAAAACGGAAGCAGTGAATTGATAGTGCCTCACTTAACATGCTGCTGATAATCACTGGATCCAGACTCACAGCCATCCTAGGACCACACACTCTGGAAGGAGTGACGTCCCCCTGTCCCTGTTTGGGTCATTTATTTCTTGCAGTCCTGTTCTACCTTTGAAAATGTTTAGATTTTTTTTTTTTTTTTTTGGCTGTGCCGCATAGCTTATGGGATTTTAGTTCTCTGACCAGGGACTGAAATCATACCCATGGTAGTGAAAGAGTAGTGTCCTAACCACTGGACCACTGGGGAATTCCACCACCTTTGAAAATGCTTCAGTTCCTCTCAGGTTGAATCCCTGTAAAGTCCCTGTGAGTTGGGAAGATGAAATATCAGTATTTTCCTTTTATAGTTAAAGCCATATCTTGATCGGGAGTTCCCTGGTGGTCTAGTGGTTAGAATTTGGCACTTTCACTGCTGTGGTCCATGTTCTGGGAACTGAGATTCCATAAGCCTCCTGGCGGGGCCAAAACAAAAACCAAAGTCTTGATCGGAGGGGTTCACTGATTTTTCCAAAAGCGTTCAGGGACTCCCGGCAGCGCCTGCTGGGCCACCGCCAGTTTGCGCCACGTTTCTCCAATTCCTGAGTGTACCTGTGACGATGTCTTTGAAAGGTGGTTGGTTAACTTTTCTTCTAATTATTAAAAACACTTGGATGGGAAGCTAGAAAGGGAGAAGGTGATGAAGGAGGGGAAGTTCCGACTGGGGGAGGTATGAGCATCCTCGTTCAGTTTTTCTGTCACTCTGGAAGAAGGAAATTAAAAAGCTGTGGACTTCCCATTACTGCAGCTGCAACAGCGGATTCCTGATGGCTGCGGGGTTAAGGGAGCATCTGATTGGTTTCTCACTTCAGCATTTCACACTGCAGGGCATAGTCTCTTACTTGCACTAATCTCATTAAAAAATATTTTCCCTTTCTAAATATTTTGAAAAGAAAGTCAGTTTTGTTCCCATTTTCCTTTTCTCTCCACGAGGCAACTTCTGGAACAGGAGAATGTGAGCCTTGATTCATAGGATGCTGCTTTCTGGCCAGCTGCTCACCTTTCCCTCTGCCCCTCGGATTTCGTTTTCCTACAGTGTTCCCTGTCTCGATGGACATTCGGGTCATGTCATTCTGCTCTGATTATGCCCACTTTTGTGCACTCATTTGAGTACAGTGCTGGGTGGGACTTGAAGGGGAGAGTCTTGGTGTGAGTCCCTGCCCATCTCAGGAGAAGGAGTGTTGACTTGGCATCCAGCAGGCACCCCACTGCCTGCCAAGTCTGCTCCTGCTAAGTCACTTCAGTCGTGTCCGACTCTGTGCGACCTCATAGATGGCAGCCCACCAGGGTCCTCCATCCCTGGGATTCTCCAGGCAAGAACACTGGAGTGGGTTGCCATTTCCTTCTCCAATGCATGAAAGTGAAAAGTGAAAGTGAAGACGCTCAGTCATGTCCGACCCTCAGCGACGCCATGGACTGCAGCCTTCCAGGCTCCTCCATCCATGGGATTTTCCAGGCAAGAGTACTGGAGTGGGGTGCCATTGCCTTCTCTAGTGGGAGACTAAAAAGACTAAAAGCCTTTGGGACTAAAAAGTCCAAAGTCAACCCAGTGACTAGGTAAATCTCTGGGTTTGCTTCGGGCTTCAGAAAAAGCTGCGGGCCAGGTCGGCCCACTTGAGTCCACTAGATGGCGCCAAAGCCAGTAATATGAGGCCTGGGAGTTGGAAGCCTCGTTGCAGCAAGGGTTCCAGCTCCTGACCCTAGTTCGGGCACCTGACCCCTTCATCTCACTGGTGAAGATTCTCCCAAGGCGTCAGGGGCCTCACTTAAACACCTTGGTGGGCTTCCCTGGCTAAATACACAGGGTGCCAATAAATAGCCTTGTTGTTTGTACTCCTTTCTCAATCCTAAATCAGTCCATTGTTCCATACAAGGTTCTGTTGCTTCTTGACCCCCAAATAGCAGATTCATTAATAAAATCATATTGTTTTAGGTCACTGCCTTCTGGGGGGTGGTGTTGTTTCACAGCACTGGGAAATGAAACATAAAACCTAAAGTAGGGATGACCAACTGTCCCAGTTTGGTGGGGACTAACAGGTTTCTGGGGACTTAAGATGTTCAGTGCTGGCACTGAGGGAGTCCAGACACGTGGATAAAGCAGTGGTTCTCAGACTTTCACGTGCATCTGAAACAGCTGGAGATTCACTAACTCACAGATGGCTGGGTCCTACCTCTCGAATCTAGTGGGTATAGAGTGGGGTCCAATAATTTGCATCTCTATCAAGTTCCCAGGTGCATTGCTATTGCTGGTTGGCACCTTCCAGGAGGACTGGCCTGAATGAAAGACTGAGTTCAGTACCTGCAAATCCCAGTTTACTGCATGTCCCATACTTTCTCTGTGTGATCCAGCAGTGTGGCAGGAAATGGGGGAGGCCAAAGTCCTCTGAGTGTCAGCCAGGAGGAACCCACATCCTCCTGGCAGGGTGGCTAGGCGCTATGGAAACAAGGCTACGCCCAGAAGTGCCCAGCCTCCTTGGCACCTGCTTCCCAGAGGGAACCTCAGCCCCTGGGGAGGAGTGAGGTGAACAAACAAATGTAGAGATAGGCCCTTGGCCAGGGAGGGTGGGTGCAGGTCCCCACCCTTCAGGAAGCAACCCAAAGCAACGTGAAGGCAGCCAAGCATGTGCAAAGGAAACCACCCACCTCCCAGAGTCATGAGTTTTAGAGCTAGAAGGGGTTTCTGCAATCATTGGGTCAACCTCTTCTTTTTAATGGGGCGGAGGTGGGGGACATGGGCTTGGGGGAGCCGGGAAGACAGGCTGTGAGTTGACATGTCAAGACCACCCATCAAGAACGAGGTGCAGTCAGAAGCCTCTCCCAGCCACCTTCCGGGATAGCTCTCCCTCTTCTCAGATTCTGGCTGCAGCTCAGCCTGGACATCCACAGGTCCTCACTCTACTTGGTCCCGCTCTGTGAGCCCACACCCCCCTCGTGGGCCCTCCACGCCGTGAGCATCCCCATCTACATCAGCACCTGGGGAGCCGCAGGCCGGAACAGAGGAAAAGTAGAAAGCGGCTGCTGCCTTGTGCCGGCCAGGCCCCAGGCTGCAGCGTGAAGACTGTGGGTTCCCGGACCCTCCCCCGAGTCTGCAGTGGGGTCCGGGGCACCGACATTTTCAACAGGAGCCTGACACGAGTTGGATGCAGGTAGCAGCGGCCAGACTCTGAGAAGCCACCCCGCAGCATCTTCCACAGCAGGCCACCGACAAAGAGGTGATGAAGTGACAGCAACTCGACTCAAATACACTTGGGAGGAAGTGGGAGTTTATTACTGGTTCTAAACCCCAGACAATGGACAAAGCAGAGCAAGGATGTCATTTGGCCTCACGGACGGTGGGAGCTGAGGGAGGCCTGGGATGAGGTCTCTTGATTCTCATGGCTAATGTTTCCATCCAGCTGGAAATAATCACCCATGGGCCACACCTGCCACCGCGGGGACTGACTCCCAAATTAAACTCTGGGGGAGGGTCGATTGGGTCAGGTGCTTCTCCCATGAACTGCGATCAGGTGAGTGGGGCCTACATGGGCCCTGGTAGCCCAGCCTGGTCAGTACCACTCAGGGTGTAACGGAGGGAAATAAGGAAAGAAGGGAAAACTTGGTTCCAGCCTGTGGAGGCTTCCCTCAACCCCTGGGTCTCTGGCAGGAACCTGGTATGGCAGCTAGCCTCCAGGATGGCCCCGTGATTTTCATAGCCTGGTATTCCTGGGCCTGTGCAGCTCTTCCCATACTGAAGAGGGCTGACCTGCGTGACAAACAGGACGTGGCAGAAGTGATGGAGTGTGTCCCAAGGTTATGCCTTAACAGGCTTTGAAGCTTCTTCCTTGATCGCTGGCCCTGGGGAGCCCTCTGTCATACTGTGAGGACATCAGTCAGCCTATGGAGCAGGGCTGGGACCAGGGTGAGTGAGGCACTTGTCTCAGGCTAAACACTCCTCCCCCGCCTTTTTTTTTTCCTGGCCACACTGTACAGCACATGGGATCTTAGTTCCCTGGCCCGGAATCGAACCTGTGCCCTCTGCCATGGAACGCGCAGAGTCTTAATCACTAGACTGCCAAGAAATTCCCAGGCTCAAAATTTAAGGGTGTGGGGGCTTCCCTGGTGGTTAAGACTCTGTGCTTCCATGGCAGGGGCACAGTTTCGATTCCTGGTTGAGGAACTAAGATCGCATGTGCTGGTCTGGGAAGATTCCAAATGCCACGGGGCAGCGAGCCTATGAGCCACAACTCCTGAAGGTCGCACACCCTAGAGTCCACGAGCCATGACAAGAGAAGCCACCACAGTGAGAAGCTCGTGTACCACAACCAGAAAGTAACTCCTGCTTGTCACAACTACAGAAAGTCTGTTCACAGTGATGAAGACCCAGCAGAGTCACACACATATTAAAAAAAAAAAAAAGTAAGGGGGTGCCAACAAAGTCAGTAAATAAGATAAATATTTTAATGTAATATAAAAAGTGAAAACTCATGGGGGACTTCTCTGGCGCTCCAGTGGTCAGGACTCCATGCTTCCACCACAGGGGGCTTGGGTTCAATCCCTAGTCGGGAAACAAAGATGTGGCGGCAAAAAAAAAAAAAAAAAAAGAGAATGAAAATTCCTCAAGCAAAAAAATCTATGATGAACAAAGTATCAAATTTCTACATAAAGACAGGCTCAGTACTGTCTGAACCATATTGGAACTCCAAGCAAAAGGGGAAATCAATACTACTAGTCCAAATAGCAATTCTGGAACCCGCCAGGAGAATGGGGGAGTCTTAGTCCTGGAGCTGAGGAGCTTGTTACATCCACTCACGCCCCCAGCAGGTGACTGGATAAGGAGGAGACATGTGTATCATCTTCCAGCTCCAGGAAGATGGCAGATCTAGCAGGGCCTTCCATGTCCGGCCTAGGGTGACTGAACCAGAGGTCCGCTTGGCCCAGCAGAACCATAGCTGGCCAGTTCCCGGTCTGCAGCCTGGTAAGGACAGTGAAGAGTACTAGCCGCGTTTGTGGATTGCTGATCATGCACCAGGCCCCCTGCCAAGCCCTTTTCAGGTGTTAACGTCTCTCCTCAGTGGGGACCCGAGCTACGATCTGTCCTAATTACCATTTTACAAATGAGGGAATGGAAATACAGAGACTGAAGTAGCTCCTCCAAGTTTACACAGAGAAAGTGGTTGGCATTGGGGTTTGACCTGAGGCAGTCTACTCTAGAAGCCACAATCTTCATTACATTTGGCTGAATCTGAATCTCAGCCCTGGCAGGTATTTGGTCTCTATATTGGGAAAACTACTTCACTTCTTTAGGCTCAGTGTTCACCTCTGTACAACGGGGAGAGCAGGGGAGAGCAGGCTTATGGCACTTAGCACCATGCTATGCTATGCTATGCTAAGTCACTTCAGTCCAACTCTGTGTGACCCCATAGATAGTAGCCTACCAGGCTCCCCCGTCCCTGGGATTCTCCAGTCAAGAACACTGGAGTGGGTCTTAGCACCATGGTTAGGGTGAAACCATGAACATCAGCATTACCCATTATTATTCCTCCGTCAGGTGGACGTGAACTTCAGATGATAGCCTCTATTCATGGACAGTCTCCCCCTAGTCTTTCCCTCCACTTTTTTTTTTTTGCCACACTGATCTGCCTGTGGGATCTCAGTTGCCCGACCAGGGATTGAACTTGGGCCCTTGGCAGTGTAAGCACTGAATCCTCACTGCTGGACCACCAGGGACGTCCTCTTCCACTTCTTTTACTGGCTTGAGCAATACCCTACTTCATTCAGCAGGGACCCCTTGCCTCTGGTGGGACTGTACGTACTCCTCACCTACCCCTCACGCAGTGAAGCTCAGAAAATCCAAAAAGAGCTATGGGAAGCTGGGGAGAGACTGGTGGGTGGGGAGAGAGGGACAGGAGGTGAGTCAGGCAGGGAGAATGGGGCCCTGGGGGCAGGAAGCACCCCTAGCTAGGGGAGCCCTCCGGAGTGAGCCAGCTTGCCCAGGGTGCCCTGGCCCCGCCCCGACCCAGAAGGAGACCTTTCTGAGCAGATATACGTGAGCACAGACTAACCCATCTTCTCCCCGCCCTGCGGCCACCAGGGCAGCCTCCAGAGGTCTCGCAGCTGCGAGAGCTGCAGGGAGATGGCGCAACCACCCCTGTCCTTCCTTCCCTGTCACCCCCGCTCCCCAATTCATGCCCGTAAAGTGGCTTGTGGCCACGGGCTGAGGGCCAGCGACTGTGTGGGCACTGGAGTGCTGGTGGCAGTGAGCCATGCCCCGTGGCGCCTGCTGGTGCCACTCCCCCCAGCCAGGCCACCCAGCAATCCCTTCACAACTTCCCAAGTCTGTCAGGTCTTCCGAAAAGACTCGCTCCCTTCTCTTCTTAGCGTCCTGTCTCCTCCCCTCCTGGGAAGGGTGGCGTTCATCCCATGATGGAGGCCTGGTTCTGGGAGGAACCCTGAGACATTGGGATGAAGGGTGCTCGTGGGATTCTGGGTTCTGGTCTGCAGAGAAGGGGCAAGGAAGAGCTGATTTGGTACCCGTGCCTGGGCTGTGATAGCCGGCCACGTCAGGACAGGGGCAACAGAGGGTTCCGGAGTCCCGAAGCTCCCGAGGGAGTAGACGTGTCCCCAGAGGAAAGGCCTGGAAGAATAACCTGGAGTTCTAGGGGAGTGTCCTGGAGGCAAATGGGGAGGTGGAGGCGGTGATGGTGTGAGCATTGTAATTAGCCTGCCGTCATGATTTGGCTTTTATCTAGAATCCTCTGGGACATGATTAGATCTGCATTTTGGAAAGCTCTCTGGCTGGCTGCAGAGAATGGATGGGTGAGTGGGGAGGCGAATGGAGAATGGGAGCTGGCCCTGGGGAGAGCCTGCTGGCCGGAGAGTGCTTGGGAGGTGGGAATTTCCTGATGGTCCAGAGGTGAGGACTCGAAGCTCTCACTGCCGAGGGGCCAGGTTCATCCCCTGGTCAGGAAACGAAGATCCCACAGGTACAAGGCAAAAAAAAAAAAAAAAGACAGTTCGCTGACATGGGGGATTGAGGAGGAGGGCAGATCTGGGGAAAGTTTCCAACACCCACAGGAGAATCCAGAAGGTACCTGGAGAGCACTGTGTAACTGGGGCGTCTCTCCTTAGGAGCAGGAGCAGCCACCCCATTGTAAGGATGTCATTCAACCCTCCTCCCCCAACCCCATAAGGCAAGCCAGAGACTTACCTTACCCTCTGTCCTCCCATGTGACTAAGACCTGCAAACCTACTCAGTTTAAGGGGTGGATACTCTGTGGCTCCCCAGATGGCTCAGCGGAAAACAATCTGCCTGCCAATGCAGATCTGATCCCTGGGTCGGAAAGCTCCCCTGGAGGAGGAAATGGCAACCCACTCCAGTACTCTTGCCTGGGAAATCCCATGGACAGAGGAGCCTGGTCGGTTATAGTCCATGGGGTTGCAAAGAGTCAGACACGACTGAGTGACTGGACAACAGGGAACTAAATCCCACATGCAGCAACTAAAGATCCTTCGTGTCACGAGGAAGAAAGATCTTGTGTGCCGTGGTTAAGACCCAGTGCAGCCAAACACATATATAAAGCGGGCCATGTCACACTTTGGTTTAACCTGTCTGCACAGGCTGCCTTCCCATTCAGGCCTCAGACAAAACAACCCCATAGAGAAACCTTCTTGATCACCCCTGTCCAAACCAGATTAGTGGCCCCCTGCTCAATATCCCATTGCCTTTCCCCCAGACCCATTATCTTACTTTCTTCATCATGCTTTTGTTATCTGACATTCTTTTTTCTTGCTTCCTTGGTCTGTCTGTCCAGCGTCCAGCAGGATGTCGGCTGTCTGACACCAGGGTCCTTGCTAGGCTTGATGCCCCAGTATCACCGGCGCCTGGCGAGGGGGGTTGGGGGGCGGGGGTAGGTGCTCAAGGAGGGTCTGTGCTGTCGGGGCGCTGGTCCAAACTGCTTCCAAGCCCTGGCATTTGAGCAGCCTGGGTCAGGGGCAGGTTGAGGGAGATGTTGCCACCCTGCTCTCTGCCCGTTTCCTCCGGCACGGCCCTCCCTCCCTGCGGGCCCTCCAGCACCTCTCCTTTCCTATGGACCAAGTCTGCTTCAACTCTGCTCGGTGATGATACCCCTTTTACAGAGCTGCCCATCCCTACTCTACTCGGGCAGTGAAGCCAGGAGCTGGTGGAAGCTAGGGGAGGGGCATGGGCCAGGCAGAGCACAGCAGAGCAGCAGCACTAACTCTGCCCAGAGTCCTGTAAGATCGGAGAAAGCTGAGAGCAAAGCCATGAGCCCACATCTCCCATGCAGGTTTCCAGGGCCCCTGTGCCCTCATAGCCTCTCCATGGGGTCTGAAGACCAATCAGGAGGCTCCTTTCCTCTGATTCTCTAACACTAACACTGTTTACTACAGAGGAGCTCCTGTTTCCTGGACTACAGAAGAGGCGGCCCCGAAATTGTGTAGATGCCTCCCCGGTGCAGAAGAGGGGTGCAGCCAGAATCCCAGGAACACTGGCCTTTAGGTGACAAATGGGAAAAAGCAGAGGTTAAGAAGAAGATCAAAGTCCCTAAAGGCTCAGAAGGAAGTTGGGAGAGGATGCTGGAGACCAGCGCAGCAGAGGATTTCAAGAAGGAAGTTGCAAACAGGAGCAGTATGGCAAAGCAGTCCAGGATGCAAATATGTCAATGGTTAACCACAGAGACTGGTGGTAACCTTTGGTGAGGACAGAAGCCAGCCTGGCACTGTAGGGGCAAGTCTGGGACTTCCTGAGTAGCTCGTGTGTGTGATGGAAAGGAAATGGGGCGAAAGTTAATAGGACTCAGGAGACATGAGCCTTTTTTAAGATGGAAAGTGAGTGGGACTTCCGTGGTGGTCCAGTGGCTAAGACTCCATGCTCCCAACACAGGGGGCCCAGGTTGATCCCTGGCCAGGGAACTACATCCCACATGCTGCAACTAGATTCCGTGTGCCACAACTAATGATGCTGAACTGAAGAGCGAAGACCCTGCATTGCAGCCAAATAAATAAAAAACATGTATGTACACATAGGATGGACTGTGAACATGCTTACATGGGAAGGGAAGGGCGGCCAGGGAGGAAAGAGAACTTAAATGATGCAGGGAGGATCTGGGGGATGGGGATGGAATGGGACGGGTGGAAACAAGGCAGAGAGGTGAGGTGACGTAGAGCAGAGATGGACTTTCTCTCCAGAAGCACCTGTCAGCCCAAGTGTAGAAACAAAATCAAGGGTTTTTTTCTCCTCCTCTTCCAAACCCTCATTTTATGGAGGTAGCAGTCTTGTCTGCACTTTGGTAGCAGTGTGACTCCATGAGAGCAAGTGTTAACAATAAAACTAGCTGGATAGAAGAAAATTCTCCATAAAAGCCAACAGCAGCAAAACTAGCAAAAAAGAAAAAAAAAAAAAAAAAAAAAGGCTCCTCTGGTGGCTCAGCGGTGGAGTCTGCCTGTCGATGCAGGAGACAGAGGAGACTTGGGTTTGATCCCTGGGTAAGGAAGACCCCCCTAGAGGAGAGCATGGCATTCCACTCTAGTATTCTTGCTAGAAAAGTCCCCACGGATGGAGGAGCCTGGCAGGCTACAGTCCACAGGGTCCCAGAGAGACAGGACTGAAGCGACTGAAGCACAAGCCAAAAAGAGGCGGGGCAGTGGTGGTGTCAACAGGTTTACATTTACGGTGAAATAATAGTAAGGCCTCTTGTAAAATGACTGGAGAAAACCGGGGTATCAAAACAGGTCTCCGTGTGAATGAATGTAGCCCCAAATCTAATTTTGGTTCTACTGCAAATGATTTATGCTTTTAGGTAGGTATACGGTTTCCTTTTGTTTTTAACGTATTGTTAAAAGGAAGTGGAACTAGATAGCTGCAGGCTCCTTGGGCTCAGAGGCTTCCAGCCTGAGACATTTCCATGAGTTAGCAACCATGGGAACAGCCTCAGGGGCTGAGTCTGGTGGCTCTGCCCCCCACCAGCAGCAGCTCACCAGCAGCGTGGCCACCTCCTCCCTAAGGTTGTTGTGAGTCTGGAGCTTGCCTTAGCCACTCCTTTTTCCTTTAAATTTGTCTCCAGAATTTGTGGCCCTTTCTGTCCAGGATAGAGATCTCCGTATTACGGACACCAGAAGGAACTATGTCCCCTCCCAGAATGAAAGAACTACCCAGGAGGGAAGAGGTTCTGTCATAAAACATCTCCGAGATCAGTTCATCTGGCCCAACCTTCCCATTTCACAGGTTGAGATACAGAAGTCACCCCCCCAAAGCTGTGTTTTGTGAACCTCACAGATGGTGTTAGCACGTGTGCGCCCTACACATGGGACAGGGTAGGTGGGTGGACGGGGCTGTCTTGGAAAAGACTGGGAAACTGAGGAAAGAGGGAGGCAGCCTGTTCAAACACTAGCATTAGTACACGGAGCCAGAACGTATTACAGAGATCTGCGGCACACCCATTTTGGGGCCAGAAGAAACAAAAATCTTCCCTTGAATTTTCCGTGATCTCCATGGGTAGCCGGTCTATAGGTGTACTCAGTGCTTTGTTGTATGATATGAAGATTTTCCAAAGATGCTATAGAGGCATATAATCCCTCAGGGAGAAATAGTATTCACAGGATACTAATAAGTGAAACATAAAGACAGCGTTTGCCACAGGATTTTTAATTCTTTAAGGGATTTAATTATATTAAAGAGCTAAATGAATCTGTTCCAAGAAAGATTCCATTCCCCTTTCACAGCCAGTTTCATGGGGAAACGTTTCTGGGGACAGGTAGCTATCCTCAGAGACAATTAACTGAGGCTTCAGGATATTGTTGTGGTTGCCTTATTCAAAAAGGCTGAACTCTGAGAACACAGGCAGAAACCTCACAGACTGTTGAGAAAAGGACCTTAAAAAAAAAAAAAGGCAGACAGAAGATGCTGGGAAGGTAGGTAGTCAAACAAAGGTCTTTGAGACTACAGACGAGTGGCTTATGGAATGCACAGCTCAAAGTATAATCACCGACTGGCTGTGACAAATTTGTGTCCCCACGAGACCTTCGACTCTGAAGCTAGTTCTCATTATAATCCAGAAGCCCAGTGGATGGATGGGGGAACATCATTGCTCTCTATTCCCTCTGTACTGTTTAAAAGGTTCAGCAATTTTGCTTATGCTGCAAGTAAGAAAGCAAAAGCCTTCAGAAAATCAATCTGGGGACTTCCCTGGTGGTCTAGTGGTTAACAATCTGCCTTGCAATACAGGGGATGTGGGTTCCACCCCTGGTTGGGGAACTACATCCCACATGCCACAACCATGAGCTCGCGCACCCTGGAGCCTGTGTCACAACTAGAGTCCCTGGTGCTGCAACGAAAGCCACGTGACAAGGAAGGCCCTATGGAGCCAAATGAATTATTAAACAGAACAACACAAAAAAGCCTGAGGAGGTGCTGCCTTTCCAAGTGACCCCTTCAACTGAGGGGGAAAAAAAAATCAATCTGTCCAACCCAAAGAACTGGAAAAAATATTTGCATATCATTTTATCTGTGAAAGGACTGATACCCAGAATATATAATATAAAGAACGTCTACATCACAGCAACAAAAAATCAAACAACCCAGTTTAAAAAGTGGGCAAGAGACATGAACAGACGTTTATCCAAACAAGACATACGTGGGTAAACCTTGAAGACATTATGCTAACTGAAGTAAACCATAAACAAAAAGAACAAATATTGCATGATTCTACCTATATGAAGTACACAGAGGAGTCAAATTCACAGAGAATGTAAAACAGTGATTACCAGGGGCTGAGGCAGAGAAGAACGGGAGTTACTGTTTAATGGGGATGGAATTTTAGTGTGGGATAAAGAAAAATTTCTAGAGATGGACACTGGTGATGGTTTCACAACCCATGAATATACTCAATGCCACTGAAATGTACACTTAAGAATGGGTAATATGGGACTTCCCTGGTGGTGCAGTTGATATGAATAAATGCAGGAGACACAGCTCAATCCCTGGTCTGGGGAGACTCTAGGTTTCAGCTCAGTTCAGTCGCTCAGTCGTGTCCGACTCTTTGCGACCCCATGAATCACAGCACTCCAGGCCTCCCCGTCCATCACCAACTCCCGAAGTTCACCCAGACTCACGTCCATTGAGTCAGTGATGCCATCCAGCCATCTCATCCTCTGTCGTCCCCTTCTCCTCCTGCCCCCAATCCCTCCCAGCATCAGAGTCTTCTCCAATGAGTCAACTCTTCGCATGAGGTGGCCAAAATACTGGAGTTTCAGCTTTAGCATCATTCCTTCCAAAGAAATCCCAGGGCTGATCTCCTTCAGAATGGACTGGTTGGTTACCATTCCTTTTTTTTCGGCCACTAGCAAACACGTGGGATCTTAGTTCCTCGACCTCATGCACTGTCAGTGTGGAGCCTTAACCCACTGGACCACCAGGGAAGTCCCAACTCACCATTCTTAAGATGTAGAAATGCATTAAAATTGAGAAAAATAGTAACTTTCCTTGAGCCCATCTCAGAGCTATTACAAAGCATCTGAATAAGCTGAATTCGAAGGGTAAGAAACCTATCCAAGCTGCTAAGGGCTGTACTGAGCATGCCAGTTATGCTGAACATGGAAGAAAAAGGTGGGTGCCACTGGAGAAAAGGAAGAAAAACTAAAATTTAACAAGATTTTAAAAGCCAAGTGTGGGTGAGTTTATCAATTATGACAGCAAGGAGGACCAGAAAAGAACTCACGCTCACGTGCAAACTCTTTTCTAGGCTGGGTCTCCAAAGGTACAGAGCAAGAGAGAGCCACCCCTGGGGGCACATGCATGCCGTTAAGGACCGACAGCTCTGTGGGGAACAGATATGGAAACCCGCCTCCTTTGAAGGAAACCTTTCCTCCACAGCCCAGGCAAAAAGCTATTCCAAAGCCACTAGGGAGGACATGAAGTATACTGCTGTAATGTTTTTACACTGTACATGAAGTGTATAATATAGCTGAAAGTAGACTGTGATATATTAAAGACATATGTTATGAACCCTAGCACAAACACTAAATAAACCAAAAAAGCTAAATATGAATGAGTGAGTCAACATGAGAATTCCCAAAAAGGCAGTAAAAGAGAGGGGAAATCATCCAAAGAACAGACCCAACAAAGACAAAATAGCAAGATTATAGATGAAAACATGCATAATTAAAAAAGAAGTCAATCAATCTAAATTTATCCAGACATAACAATCATAAATGTGGATACCCAAAAATAGAGCTTCAAAATACATAATCTAAAAATTGATTTAAAAAAAAAAAAAGGATTCAAAATAGACAAACTCAGAATTTAGTTGAAGGCTTCAACACTCCCTTGTTGGTAATTGATAGATCAAGTGTACATAAAATCAGTGAGGACAGAGAAGACCTTAACACCACTATCATGGAGAAGGAAATGTCAACCCACTCCAGTATTCTTGCCTGGGAAATCAATCCCATGGACAGAGGAGCCTGGAGGGCTACAGTCCATGGGGTCATGCAAGAGTCGGATATGACTTAGCCACTAAACTTTACCACCGCTGCCAAGCTAAGTGACCTGCTTGACACTTACAAAACATTCTACCTGACACATTCTATTTAAGTGAACATGGAATATCTACCTAGAGAGATTATTCTGGGATCTAAAACAAGTCTCAATAAAAAGGTTTGAAATATACAAAATATGTTCTTTGGCTACACAGAATTAAATTAGAAATCAGCAATAGAAACCATCTGGGAAATTCCCAAATATCAGGAAATGAAACAAAGCACTTTAAAATAATAACTTATGTATCAAAGAAGACATCACAAAGGAAATGAGAAAATATTTTAAATAAATGCAAGAAATTCTCTCAAATATATCAAATTTATAGAATGTAGATAAAGCAACATTTAGAGGAAAACTCATAGCTTCAAATGATTAGAAAAAGATCTCCAATTGAAAAACCTAGGCTTTAAAAAAACAAAATAAAACTAAGCTACCTTAGGAAACTGAGGGGTTGTGTGTGGAAACAAATTAAACCCAAAACAAGCCAAAGAAAAGAAGTAATAATAAGAGGTAAAATCAATTACATTAAAAAAAAAAATCAATGAACCAATAGCTGATTCTTTAAATAGATAGATCCTGAGACATTAAGTGAACACTAGGAAATATTACTAATAAATTGATACCAATCAATGACAATTTGGTAAAATGGGGCAAATTCCTTTGAAGTATCAAACTACTAAAACTCATTGTT
Source organism: Tragelaphus eurycerus (assembly GCA_935064755.1). Classification (NCBI taxonomy): domain Eukaryota; kingdom Metazoa; phylum Chordata; class Mammalia; order Artiodactyla; family Bovidae; genus Tragelaphus; species Tragelaphus eurycerus. Next base: position 23,521,516 of record CAKXYN010000003.1, read on the forward strand.
GGTTGTTTAGTTGCTATGTTGTGTCAGACTCTTTTGAGATCCCATGGACTGTCCTGCCACGCTCCTCTGCCCATGGGATTTAATAGGCAAGAATACTGGAGTGGGTTGCCATTTTCTTCTCTAGAGGATCTTCTTGAACCAGGGATCAAATCCACATCTCCTGCTTGGAAGGAGCCACCAGGGAAGCCTGAAAGCTAAAGCTCACTCAAAAAGAAAGAGAACCTGAATAGCTCTCATAATCAAAGAAATTAAGTTCACAGTTAAAAAAAAAAGAAAATTCAAGGCCAAGATAGCTTCTCTGAAGAATTCCACTAACATTTAAGGAAGAAATAACAACAACCCTCACACACTCTTCCAAAAAACAGACGAGCGTATACTTCCCACCTCATTTTAGGAGATCTCCATTACTCTTGATACCAAAATCAGACAACAGTGTCATCATAAAACAAAGCTACTTTTCAATATTCCTCATAAACATAGAAATAATTTTAGCAAATTGAATCAAGCAATATATTAAAAAGATCATTACCAAGTGGAGTTTATCCTGAAAATGCAGCAGAGTTGGTTCAATATTCAAAAAGCAATCAATATAATTCACTGTATCAACGGGCCAATAAATAAAAGTCATGAACAGCTCATCTCCAGAGATGAAGAAACACATATGGCAATATTCAACATATAAGATCTCAGCAAACCAATAGAAGAGGACTTTCTCAACTTGATAAAGAAAAACCTATGGCTATCATAATCTTAAATGGTTAAAGACTAAAGTCTTCTCTTTAAGATGGAGTCAAGAAAGATGTCTCACTCTTACTGCTCCTTTTAAAAGGAGTGTTTTGCAGGGTGAAATTAAGACACTTATCCTTGGAAGGAAAGTTATGACCAACCTAGACAGCATATTCAAAAGTAGAGACATTACTTTGCCAACAAAGGTTTGTCTAGTTAAGGCTATGGTTTTTCCTGTGGTCATGTATGGATGTGAGAGTTGGACTGTGAAGAAAGCTGAGCACCGAAGAATTGATGCTTTTGAACTGTGGTTTTGGAGAAGACTCTCGAGAGTCCCTTGGACTACAAGGAGATCCAACCAGTCCATTCTGAAGGAGATCAGCCCTGGGTGTTCTTTGGAAGGAATGATGTTAAAGCTGAAACTCCAGTACTTTGGCCACCTCATGTGAAGAGTTGACTCATTGGAAAAGACTGATGCTGGGAGGGATTGGGGGCAGGAAGAGAAGGGGACGACAGAGGATGAGATGGCTGGATGGCATCACTGACTTGATTGACGTGAGTCTGAGTGAACTCTGGGAGCTGGTGATGGGCAGGGAGGCCTGGAGTGCTGTGATTCATGGGGTTGCAAAGAGTAGGACACAACTGAGCGACTGAACTGAACTGAGCTGTTTAGACAGTGTGCACCCCAAGCAGTCAGGGTGGAACCGCCGACCTCCTTCCTTGGGAACTACACTCAGCATCAAGCTATCATAGCTGAGTATCTCAGTTTTATCTTGATCTTTTTGTACAGCTGTTAGCAAGGTATGTCCTAATGTAACTGCTTTACTTTTATGCACTTCAGCTTATGAAATGTCTCGGAGGAATGCTCTACCTTCAGTGGAGAAACCTGGATATGCTCAACTAATTTTTTTTTTTGGGGGGGTCAACTGATTTTTGACAAAGATGCCAAAATAATTCAAAAGAGGAACCAATAAGTGGACATCTATGTGCAAAAACAAACAAAAACTATAACCTCACATTATGTACAAAAACCAACTTGAAATTGATCATAAAGTTAAAATGTAAAACCTAAACTATAAAACTTCCGAAGAAAATATAGCAGGAAAACCTTGAGTCAGGCCAGAAACCATAAATCATAAAAGAAAAAAGTTGATAACTGAACTTCATTACATTAAAATGCTGGCTCATCAAAAGGCACTGTTAAGAAAATGAAAAGAGAAGTCAAACACTGTCAGAAAATATGTGCAAAACCCATTCCTATAAAAGGGTTGCATCCTGAAATATAAGGAACTCTTACAAGTAAACATTAAGAAAAAAAGCCCGAAAGGGGGCATAAAGTGTGAACTAATACTTAATCAAATGATAGCCATGGATGGCAAGTAAACACATGAACAGATGCTCAACATACACTGAACTGCAAATGAAAACCACAATGAGATACTACCTATTAAATGGCTAAACTGACCATTTCAACTGACAAAGTACTAGTAAGGATTTGAAGCTACTAGAAATCTTAGTGTTGGTGGGAACACAAAATGGTAAAGCTACTTTGAAAAGCAGTCTGGTAGTTTTGCTAAAACTGACAAATTCTAATGGCAAAGACTAGAAACCTAAATATCTTATACTAGTGAAGTTATACAACCCATTCATTGAGAGGCCAAAAATAAACTGAAACATCTATGACTTCAACAAGGATTTTCAACAAGGATTCCAAAGCTATTCAACGGAGAAAGAGCGGTCTCTTCAAGAAATGGTCCTGGGACAACCACATACTCAAGAACAAAGCTGGACTCCCCCTTATCTAACTTCATATGTAAAAGTTAACTCGAGGGGCTTCCCTGGTGGTCTGTCCAGTAGTTCCAATGCAGGGGACGGAGGTTCAATCCTTGGTCAGGGAACTAAGTCTACTAAGCCTGCAACTAGCCAGCACACTGCAACAAAGATAGCGTGTGTCACAACTGAGACTCAGTACAGCCAAATAACTTTAAAAAACAGGTCTTAAATATAAAACTATCAAACTATTAGAAGCAAGGGCTTCCCTGGTGGCTCAGATGGTAAAAAACACACCTGTAATGTGGGAGACCTGGGCTCGATCCCTGGGTTGGGAAGATCCGCTGGAGGAGGGGATGGTAACCCATTCCAGTATTCCTGCCTGGAAAACCCCATGGACAGAGGAACCTGCTGGGCTACAGTCTATGGGGTCACAAAGAGTCAGACACGACTGAGTGACTAAACACAGAACATTAGAAGCAAACATAAAGATAAATTTCATGACCTTGGATTTGGAAGTAGATCCCTGTATTTGATACCAAAAGCACAAGCAACAAAAGAATAAGATAAACCAGAATTCATAAAAAGTGACAAAAGTTTGTGTGTCCAAGGGACATTAACAAGAATGTAAAAAGACAACTTCAAGAATAGGAGTTGAATAAGGGTTTAATATCCAGGGTTCAGAACAAACTCTTAAAACTCAGACACAAAAGACAAACAACTCAATTTAAAAATGGGCAATGGAGGGACTTCCCTGGTGGTCAGTGGTTAAGATTTCGCCTTAATGCAGGGGCTGTGGGTTCCATCCCCAGTCAGGGAGCTAAGATTGAGCGTGCCTCATGGCCAAAAACCAAAACCAGAAAGTAGAAGCAATACTGTAACAAATTTAATAAAGACTTTAAAAAAGAAAAAAAAAAAAAAAAAAAGAGGGCAATGGACCTGAATAGACCTTTCTCCAAAGAAGATACAGATGTGGCTAACAAGTACTTGAAACCAACAACACTGGTCATTAATAGAATGCAAATTTCAAAACCACGATTAGATACTACTGCATATCTACTACGATGGCCTTAAAGCAAAAAGAAAAGAGGGGTTGTGGAGAAACAGGAACTCTCACGTGTTGTTGGCGGAATGTAAAATGGTACAGCCACTGCAGGAAACAAATGTGGCAGTTCTTTAAGAAGCTAAACATAAAATTCTCATGTGACGCAGCCATTCTACTCCTATATACCCAAAAGAACCAAAAATAAACATTCAAATAAATACCTGTTCACAAATGTTCATAACAACACTATTCACAACAGCCAAAAGGTCCATCAGCAAGTGAAGAGATAAACTGTGTTATATCCATACAATGGATTAGCATTTGCCACAAAACACATACGAAGTACTGATACATCCCATATATATAACTCAGATGAACCTTGAAAACATGCTTTGTGAAAGACACAAAGAATCACATATTGTAAATATATGAAATATCTACCAGGCAAATCCATAGAGACAGAATGGATTAGTGGTTGTCAAGCCAAGGGATGGGAGGAGCAGAGAATGGGCTCATTTTTTAACAGCTATGGGTGTTCTGGGCAGATGGAAAAATTTTAGAGGCACTGGTTGCACACTGTAAGCATCACTGAATTACACACTTTAAAATGATTAAATGTCACTGATGTATACTTTAAAATGATTAACTATATATGGTTTTCATCTAATAAAAAGAAAAAAATGCACTGGTCTATCCAATGACATATATATTTAAAAAAAAAAAAGAGTAAAGCTATTATGTATTTTTTGTTGTTGACAACCAGTGCTTTTAATTACATTTTAAAACAGCATTCTGACCTCTGCCTATGGCCGAGTGGAGACTGAGAACCGTGAAGCAGCCAGGCTATTAGGTACTGATAGAAGATGACGAAAGTAAAATTTTAAGTTGAAAAGCTGTCGAGTATATACAGTAGGGGAGAATTTATAAATATGTACTTATTTACTTGGTTTTACATAACACAAATGAAACCTGTAATATTGCTTGCTGTCAGAGCCAGGTGAGTGGCTGGTGACAGGGTAGAAGCTATTTTTTATATAAGCTTGTACCTATATATTGTTGTACCTTTTGTATTCTGAACCATGTAAATGCATTAATATTAAAAAAAAACTAAGAGAAAAATAAAATTAACATGGAAAAGCAAAGTACAAAGCTAATCAAAACAATTTTGAAGATTAAGGGGAGACGGGACCTTCACTCTCTCAGATATTTAGACTTGTATAAGAGTAGACCAAAAAACAAAGAATAGAGAAAAGTCCCCAAACACACTCACAGTATGAATACATACTATGTTTCGTCTCTATGTACCAGACTGATATAAACAAATAAATATAAAAATTCACACAGGGTTACTAGTCTATGAAAGATAGTGGAATAATTTTAGTTATCCCTATAGAAAAATAAAGTAGTAATTCCTACCTCACCCCAAAAATAAATTTCATGTGTAGTTGAGACAGAAAACACATTTTAAAGAAGAGAATCTTTATATCCTCTGGGCTGAGGAAAACTTCTTAAAGTGGATATGGAAAACACAAACTGTGAAAGTTTAATAAATTTAAAGTAAAAATTTCTAAATAGTAAAAGACATTATAGAGTAAAAAGACAATCTGAGGTCTGGTATCAGTTATTTGGTTGCAAATGACCAAAAATAAATGATAGGATCCAGAATATTTAAAGTACTCTTACAAATCAAGAAAATAGCACAAAATAAGGGATATAAATATGCACTTCATAAATGGCCAGTAACATAAAGAGATGCTTATCCTCACTGGTTATTAAGGACATGCAGTTAAACCACACATAAGGCTTTAGTTTTGCCTCCATCCAATTGGTAAAATACCAAAATCTGACAACTGTCACTAAAGATGTGGAACAAAGGCACCTTTGTATATTGCTTTTGGGAATGTAAATTGACACAATCATTTGAAGAATAATTTCACATCATCTAGAATAGTTGCAGATCCATACAGCTTAAGACTTAATTCTATTTCTTGATATATACACAGGAAACTGTTGCATATGAGTATAAACAGACACATACAAGAACATTTACAGTAGTGGAAACCTGAGAACCCTAAAAATCCAAAAGCAGGAGAATGACTCCATGGTGTTATATAGTACCCTCATGATGAATTACTCTCAGCAAAGAGCTATATGAAGCTGATCACTAAAAAAAATGCAGATCAGAAAAAACTATCAAATGATATCATTTTATATAAAATTCAAAAAGCATTCTGCAAAAGCACACTATTTTGGCAACCGAACTTTTCTGGCAACACACAATTATTATAAAAGTCATATGGAATGATAAAACACCAAAATTAGAATAACGATTATTTTGGGGAGCAAGAAAGAGGAATGGTAATCAGGGAAGGTACACAGGGCTCAACTCTTTCATTCATGTTTTATTACTTCGGCAAGATCTGAAGCAAATAAGGTCAAAGGGCACATGTGACCAAAGCGGGCTGTGGGTACGTGAGTGCTCATATCACGTTTTATACTCTAATGTACACTAGAATTGTATCGCAATTGAAAATGAGAAAAAAAGATCAGAAGGAAAGTTTCCAAATGATAACTATCATTTTCTAGTTGTAGGTTTATAGTTTTACTCTTTTCCCCTATGCATACTGTCTAAATCTTCTATAATAAATGGCTATGGGTCTTATAATGGGAAAAAATTAATGAAAGTTATATATTTTAAAACTAACCTGATAAATTCAAGTCTTCTAACTGTCCACTAGAATCCATTTCCTTTTCCTAATAGCCACAGAAAAGAGTGCCCAGCATGAGACGCTGTAGCTACAAGAGGCCATGTAACCAAGTACTTGCTAATGGAAAATGATCCATGAAATAAGGGTTTTCCCCTTCAAATTAGCATGAGTCCCATCCCCCTCCCCTGGTTGAATCAGGAATGTGATCCCTGCAAGCCTGAGTCAACCACGCACACAGAAACAAGACCCAAGCCTGTCACTCAGGACAACGGAGCAGGAACACTGTAAGAACCTGGGGTTCAGGGAGTGCTGCAGCCCACCTGCCCTGTAACACTTGCCTTCTCTGGCCTGTTTGAGATCGCAAACTATCTTTCTTGAACTACTTTATTTTTGTGTCTCTGTTGTCCCAGATTAGCCAGTATTCTAATTAATAACGGCAGGACTTAATTAATAACTTAAGGGTTGTACCTTCCATTTCTTCTCTTGAAGTTACCATTTAAGAACAAAGAACTGTCTTTTAGAAAGGCCATCTAAAAACATTAACAAATCAGTGGCTGAATCTCCACCAATTAATATACAAATTAATGAAGTATTCCAATATAAATCCCCAATAAGATTTTTTCATGAAATACAACCACCTAAAAATTAAATTCATATGGAAGAAAGGTACAAAAATAGCCAAGAAAAAGTATCAAAAGAACAGAGATTTACCATGTATCAAAATGTATTTTAAAACTATAGTAAAGTGTAGTATTAGCACACAAATGGCCAAATAGATAAATGGAACAGAATTCAGAAACAAATTCATATATATATGGAAATAACCAAAACATAAAGGAAAAAACTCAATAAAACTGACAACATAGTTTATAACATCTATGACCAAACAGACACATACACACACAAAAAAAACACCATAAACAAAATTAACAAACTGAGAGAATAACACTTAGATATAATGTATGATCAGTATATAAACTGTATTTTTAAATGCTAATTAATCAATATAAAATTACCCAGCTGAAAATGGGTAAAGGGCATAAACAGACAATTTATAGAAGAGTAAATACATATAAGCAATAAAAATAGATGCTTAAACTTACTAGTTAACTAGGAAATACACAAAATTTCATTTTCCCCCCATCAGATTAACCAAAATTAAGTCTGATAAAAGAGAAAAAAGCAGTATTCTCATACATTACCAACCTTAGTGTACTAGAGGGGAAAGTAGTCAACCACTTGGAAGCACCATTGGTAGGGTCTATTAAAGTTAAAAATGCACAGAATTTATCCAGCCAATTCTACTACTTGGTATCTACTCTTGAAAAAGTCATGCACATTTGCAGAGACATATAAAAGAGTGTTCACTGGAACATCATTTATAATAAACAGTTAGAAGTACCTGAAAAACGTTCACTAACAAAAAACGGCCCGAGTCACTCCATAGCACACACAGCAAGTTGAGAGAACACGGGAGACCCATACTAACCAAGAGGAAACTCTCCAAACACAACCTGAAAAAATAAGCTGCCAAGTGTAGACCTTTTGGAAACATGTTTACATTTCTGTATTTTGCCATGCTCCCCCTTCAAAAAAGTCATGTTATCTGTCATATTAATGATCTGATCTTAGAAAAGGGTAAAAATTGTTATAATTATACAGATATGCCAGAAAGGTTTAAAAAAAATCAGTAACCGTAACCGAATTTGTACTTGCTCTTTTCAGAAACAGACACGTCACCAGTTCACGGCAGGGCTGAACTGAGCCACCACACGCAAGCTTTCATCATAGAGGAGTAACTGCTGTTTATACCTTACCTACGTTTGGATGGCCTGAGTCCAAATGCCCATGTCAGTTCTGGAAATGTCACCCACTTAGTTTTCTGGTACAAAATTAAGTACCCTAATCAATTCACATCTTACAAGTGGCATGTCAACTAATACAAAGAGTCAGTGCCTCCATCTTTAATTATAAAACAAATCAGGTAACATAATAAGCATCTGAAAAATGTAATATACTCCAAGGAGATGAAGTAATAATCAACTTGGTCTTAAAAAACTTTCAGTAAGAAAGCTGAAGAACCCTAGGCAAATGTATGGAGATGGAAGTCCAATATTGATTCAAAGACATTTTTATGGTCAAGGCTCCGTAGCATGGTTTCCAAGATGTGCTCACATATCAACAACTCTCTTTAACTGTTCCATGATCTGCCATCACGGTAGCAACAAACTACACGGGGGAGGGGGAGAAAAGGTGGTAACCTCATTGAGCTTCTCAGAATTTCCAAAGGGGAAAAGAAATTTAATGTCCAAGTCTCCTGACATTTCAGTGGGGTCATTTTAAGAACAGTTTGTGGCATTTCACATCACACTGACTGTGGCATGCCTCACACTGCTGCTTCCCCAGGTGCTGCACCTCAGGAGACATTTTAAAGTAGTGTATTCCGTCTTCAAGGAATATGCTATACCAACAGTTTGACAGGGGAAATATAGTAAGTCATTTTAAATAAAAGTCAGTTGTCTTCCCTTCCATCAAGAAATCTGAGGATTCCCTAATGGCTCAGATGGTGAAGATTCTGGAGGCAGTGCAGGAGACCTGGGTTCGATCTCTGGGATGGGATGCAACCTGCTCCAGTGTTCTTGCCTGGAGAAAACCACGGACAGAGAAGCCTCATGGGTTACAGTCCATGGAGTCACAAAGAGTTGGATACAACTAAGCAACTAACACTTTCACAAGCTACAGGACACTTTAAAAAAAAAAAAAAAGTTTGAAAAACTGTTAACCTATTTTAACAAACTAGGGTAATCCACAGCAGAAACAAAATAATCAGCCAACAATAGTTTGTTATTGTTTAACTTTTTAAAACAGATCATTTAAAACATTTCTTTTCCTCCTATCCAAATGATGAAATACAGAACTAATGCTTCAGAGAATAACTATATTAATGAAACATCAACAAATTACAGATAAACATTTTAATTGATTAAATATATTATTTTCAAGATCTTTTGGAAATCGCACTTGTAATATTCTATTCGACAGCCAAAGGCAATAAAAAAAAGTTTAAAACCAAAAATGTTCTGACATGAACATGTGACAGGAATTGCTGCTATGTGAAGTAACATACACTGCTCCCAGGAACAATATTTTTAGAGAATAATTCATCTTAACATGTGCAAGGACAAATCTGTAGTCAAAGGCTGGAAGAAATATATATTAGTGCCTGCTTTTTAAAAGTTTATTTTACATTTTAAATACAGTATTTTCTCATTAAAAAAAAAAAGCCAGGAGGTGCCTAACCCCATGGTTTCTATACCATATACATGAGAGCTGATGGACAATGCGGCAAACCGTCTGAGTGTAACAGAATGAACACCTCTTAGCTGGGACTACTGAATCGAAATTAAAAAAACACAAATTAAGTACTGCTTAGGAGAAAATAATCCAGTTTCCGAATAACCAAAAGAGAACAGAGTTAGATATGTACAAAACCAGGTATTAAAAAACAGAAAAAAATGCAGCACACAAAAAAACAGCTCCTTATGTAGTGAACTGTATACACTGCAGCTAATCAATGGAAACAAACCCTCCTACAAGAAGTGATTTATGATCAAAAATTTTAAAAATCTAAGTATCTCAGTAACAACATATAATAACAACATTGTGTGTATATTGCCATCTTTGTAATTTTCTATCTATACCATCCTTCTGAAAACAAGAATCTCTACACTAGTCTATCACTTACACAAATTTGAGGCAATTAATCCATATTTGTTTCCAGTAAGGAAAACAAAGATCTACCTCCTTCCATCAATGAAGACATAATATAGATTAAAGCTATAAAAAAATTTAAGCATGGCCATATGCATTTCCAATTCTATTAAGTAATTCCCAACTGGGATCATGTAGGATATGTGCCTAAGTAGTATCAAATCAAAAGAAAATGGACTATCTCTGGCAGTGATTTCCATATTAGTGCAATGTTATTCACCATACACTGAATTATATTTAAATGACCATATATATTTTAATTCAGTAGGTGTCAATTTGTTTACAAAATCCCTAACTATATGCTTGTGTATAAAACAGTTTCAATTTGAGATGCTCTGTAAAGCTAAATCAAGACAAAAATGAATTACTTTTTTTGCTTTGCTACTGGTAGTATAAATACCAGATCAGGAGAAAAGGGCCAAGGGTTTGTGGAGGCTTGCTAAGATGGATGTTTTCAGTGTTCTATGTGTCTTGATACTTCAATTATCAATTAGGTTTGAACATTGTATATTAACATTATTCACAAAATAATTATCTGTAACATAGCTCTGAGCTAAACAGCCATACCCAAAGCAAAACAAGCTGGGTCATTCAGAATAAGATCAAATTGAGGCAATTTCTTTTCTATTATAATCTGTGACATCTTAAGTTTCAAAAATGGTGACCTTCGATGAAAGTAAGATGTATCTCATGTAGACTATTACAGGATTTCAAATCAGAGGGCACTGTAAAGTAACTATGGGCTCTCAGAAAACACATAGAGCAGGCAGCAATGGACTAACCATCAGCCAGGTGGGGTCAACGTTGAGCTGTTTTATTTTGGAGACTTTAAGATTTCACACGTAGCTCATGTAACATCAGCATCCACTCATGACTCTGCTGGTCAGCACCAAAGGGCTGGATGAGTCTGAGGAGTCCCTTTAACCCCAAAGTACTAACGCTCAAGAGTTTCAAGGAAATCCTGATTCCCAGCAAGAGTCCCAAACCATCAGACCAAAATCAGTAGGGTAAACACTGACTGCAATGCTCCACGAAAGTCAAAGAAATTTCCAAATTAAACGCCATCTTCTGCTCAACCCTAGACTCCAGACTCTGTAACATCTTTATCTAGTATAATAGACTCTGTAGTAGACTGATTTTGACCTCCACAAAGAGTAGGAGTTGTCAAACTTGAGGAGGTAGACTCCTCTCCCTGGATATTGGTGGCTGCCAGCATACACCTCCTCATGACAGTCCCGCCGGTACACAGGCACAATCTCATCCAGCAGGGGCTTGTTGGCATTCTTTTTGGCCTTCTCTTCAGAACTGACGTTCTCTGTGAAAGAAAACAGAAACAAGTCAGAGAGAAGAGATTCAGGAAAACCACACGTCTGCCGCAGGCATTTTAAACTCCAACCTTTCTTTGAGAAATTGCTCATTAGGAATTCTCTCAATCCGTTCTACAACTTATGTGCATGTGAATGTGCATTGATTCCTTCTTGTATCTGAGCAGCTGCTATATACCAAGCACAGCACTTTCTGGGCCCTGGGAGCCCAGTGGCAAGCATCTGGTGGCGGCAGCAGTCAGCAGCCTCCCTCCCTCTGTACTTGGACCACTGTTCCCCTCACTGTTCCCCTTCCACATCCACTCAGTTCCTAACTCCTCCCAATAGGTAGGGCATCAGTCATCTGAGTAAGACCACAGAAAATGCTGCTGTGACCATCTTCTTCCCAATAATATGGAAGTCCTCTCTTGTTTTAGGAATGGGGAGAAGGGAGCTTATGAGGACTATTATTTTCTATTGATCTTAAGTACAAAGAGAGAGGATGTTATTTTATTTTCTTAAATAAAATGATAAAGACACAGAAAAGAGGTAGACATTCAGAGACACTCTGAAAATTCAATCACTTTCATTACGCCTGTGTAACCCAGGGATGATCCCAGGGGCAAAAAATGGGCTTTGATTCTAGGTTTGCCCCAGGTTAATAGTTTTTTGAATGGTAATGATATGAGGTTAGGAAAAAATACCTGTAGAAACCTGTAGGAATGAGAACTTATGAACCAGTTGAAAAGTCTTAGTTTAATATAGTAATATAAACAGCCTCAAGGAAAACTGTTGTTGTTTTTACTCTCTTTTGAGACCCCATGGACTGTAGCCTGCCACGCTCCTCTGTCCATGGGATTTCCCAGGAAGGACTACTGGAGTGGGTTGCCATTTTCTCCTCCAGGGGATCTTCCTGACCCAGGGTTGAACCTGCATATCCTGCACTGACAGGCAGATTTGTTACTACTGAGCCACCAGGAAAGTCCCTCAAGGAAAACAGATCAAGGGAATATTCAGATAGATTTTAAAAGACTTTCAGGTTTGCAACATGGCAGAATGAATTACAGGCACATGAGTCAATTATGTGATGATTGTCAATGGCCACTATTAGGAATTTAAACCAGGAAGGTCTAAGAAACTCTCAGCTGAGAGGAGCTTAAGGAGACTTGTTACTACAATGTGGCATCCTGGATGGGATCCTGGAAAATTCAGAAAAACTAAGGAAATCTGAAGAAATATGGACTTTTGTTAATAATAAATCAATACTGGTTCATTAGCTAAGATGAATATACCATGGGACAAGGTAAGATGTTAACAATAGGGAAAAACTGGGTTTCAGAACTCTTTGTACTATCTCTTGCAATACTTCTGTAAATCTAAAGCTATTCTAAAATAAAAAGTTTATTCAACAAAAGTAGATGACAAATAGGCCCAAATCAGATTTGTTTTATCATAGCAATACTACTTAAAATTAAATGTCCTTCATTTGCAAATGAGAGATACAAGTCATTCTAAGTACACACTATTGCCCATAAGGATATCCATGAAATAGATTATTGGGCCCATTAATTCAAGATCCAAATTTTGCTCAAAAATCTACAAAATTAAAGGTTATTAGGATAGATGAACGATGCATCTTTCTTCAATCTAAGCAAATACTTGGGACCTAGAAACAATCAAGTGGAGAATTACAGCAGAAGGATGGATTACCCATCATGTTTTCCTCAGAGAAAACAAACTCCTCCGTCTTTCAAGACCTAATGGAGAAAAACTAAAACTATGAACAAAAGAACTGGACTATGCTTCCATCTTAAACCAAGCTGAAAGGACCCCACATAAAACAAAATACACAATGTGGACAAGGCCTGGCGGCACAGCAGCCTCCATAGGGAGACGCGTGGCAAATAAAACCATTCTGAGTTAAATCTTCACTGCTGTTACTTCTTTTTGGGGTGGGGGGTGGTGGAGGTGGCTACGCTGTGCGGCTTGTGGGATTCTCAGTTCCCTGGCCAGGGACTGAACCTGAGCCACGGCAGTGAAAGCCCAGATTCCTAACCACTAGGCCACCGAGGAACTCCCCTCACCGTTGCTGTATTATGAGTGCAGAGACTTCAATGGGTCAGTTTTAGTTGCAAATCACGTTACAGGTAATCCATGACAGGTAATGCCATTTTCCATTTGAGGCTATCATACATTAGTGCAAAGGTCAAAGATGTGTAGCTTCTAACCTTGAGTGAGGCACTGAACCCCAGCCATTTTGATCAATGCGCTTCCCAACAGCAATAACACAATGATAATCAGCTGAGGGGTCAGACTATGAAGTATCCTGCTTTAAAAGCTCTCAAGCTTACAAACCGGAGAAATAGATTACTTCAACCCACTTAATAGAGAATTCTCTTATTATTCAAAGCTCTTTAAAAGTACAGTAATTTGCATATACTAAAAACTTCCCTTCTCAAACATGTGCAAATCACCCAACTGTAATGAGTCCCCGTGTGCATCAGAAAGACTAGTAAAGGGCTTAGTTCCTGTCCTGATGCTGCTGAGGGGCACCTGAGACAACACAAGTGGCACCTGCCCTGCAAACTCAGGTCTCTCTAGTTTTTTTTTCTCCCTATTTTGACATTTTTTTGGTCTGGTTCAGTCAGCAGTATTTACGTGCAGCGCTTTCCCTTGGTGGTATTCAGAATAAAGACTGCTGAAAACAAAATGCTAAAAGAGAAAGCAGCTCCTAAATGACACTGGCCCATGTGTGTGTGTTGCCATACACGACCTGAAGGGGCTCAGAGTATCTTGGTGATATAACCAAATCACCAAGATTCAGCTTGTCTATCAAAAGCGGACTGAACTTTTAGCCTCCTTCCATGTACCTTCAACAACTACCTCTTTAAACTTATCCCAGTGTAGTCTCTGTGATTACCTACACTCTTCAATACGCAGTTCATTTACAAGTCACCTGAAAGGTTAGTTATGGCCAAGAATTGAAGGTGCTTTCCCATTCTCCCAGTCAGGGCACTCTTTCCATATTACTCAATCAAGTCAACAAATATTTAAGTACTTATTAGGTGGATACAAAAGCCCTGTGTTCTAACTTTTCCGGATAATAACAAAATTAAAAAGACTACCTTCTCAATCAGTAAGCAATACATTTTACAACCTACTTCCTAGACCAAGAGTTTTTTTTTTGGCTACACAAGACATATGGGATCTTAGTTCCCCGACCAAGTATTCAACCTGTGCCCCTTGCCTTGGAAGCCTGGATCACCAGGGAAGTCCCAACATCAAGACAGCTGAGACTGTCACTGGAAACACTTGATTTTGTCTAGTTAGAGAAAATACATCTTAGACTAACAACCTAAAAAGCTGATATCAGAAATATAAATTCAAGAGTTGGCAGAATTTCTTGCTTGCTCTTTTATAATTTTTCAAAATGACCTTGCATGTTTGGCTTTTCAACACACAAGGCTGAAAAGTGTAACAGCATTCAGAAAGCAGAAAAATAAACTGTCAAATAGACTTCCTTGGCATTCATAAAAATTCAGGCCCCACTCACTCAGGAGGCTAGCTTCTCTCACAATCTTTTCGGCCTAAGGTCCCACCACTGAAACGCTTGATCCCTGTCCAGGAAGTTAATCAGGAAGCATGAGGTTGGCTGACATCAGAACTGCTACCATTTCTGCCAATGCACAACCCAGCTACTGAACATGGACCAATGGCTCTACCTTCCTCCTCCTCGTCGTCATCGCTGGACTCACTGACATGCACGCTGACAGCAGTGTTCGGAGAGTCTGTCCATTCAAAATATACCCCAAACCCAATGTCATAATTGTCTGTAGCAAATTCCCAAAAGAGATATGATCCTTCTTCATGGGTGGGTACTCGAACAGTGACTACTTCTCCTCGGCCCACTGTAATCACAGAATCCGCATCCTGCCGAATCTTCTCTTTAAAGTCTTTGATCTGGGGTCGTGTCCACATGGATGGAGCTGCGATTACTGGAAGAGATTCTAAAGGCAACAGGAATTACAAAGGATAAAGAGGATGAGCCTTCACCTGTGGGCAGCAATACCTGCACAGGACCACCTGCCCAGCCACGAGCAGGCACCAAGTGCAATCTGGTCTACCTTAGATAGAGGACTTTAAAAGCCTCCCCATGGAAGTCCCTCCCAAATTCCTATATTTAATACCACCACAGGTATTCAGAGGTCAACATCCCATTTTAAGTAATAAATGCAAACCATATTCTTAAGAAGGATTTTTTTTTCCAGTACTCTAACTGCATATGGGCATGGAAGAATGACCTTGGAAACTTCCTAGCTGGAAACAGGGAAACATTCAAACAAAGAGAGATCTGGACTTGAAATAAATTCATTTTTGGATGTGGACAAAGAAGGCGGGCTTTGACTTCAGACTGTCAGAAAAAAAAGTCTTGACCTTTGGAGTAAACCAAAGCTCTAAGGGAGGGTTACTCTAAGGAAACTCAGAAAAACTTGGATAGGAATGGAACTGCTAGTAACTGAGGAAAAATGGGTAATGTCTTGTTACTGAGAAATATCTATGTGCACTCAATAGGTTTTCCAGAGTTATTCAGAGCCTTTGACAAAAGATTTACTTGAAAATACTGGCAAACTCTTAATAGGAAAAAAGGGAAAGAGAGGAATGAATCAAGGTATTTCAAGGTCTTTTCTGCAACTATTCTATTACTTGTTTTAAAAAGACAAGGAAACCAACTTTCTTATGAACCACACTACCACCATCTCTGATCAGTCACTGACATGGTCTCTTATTCCTTCTTACTTGGGAACTGGTACTCTTGATTCGGACCTTTCAGTTTAAGTGTCCCATCCCCAGCAAAACCTCTGGTGACCTTAACTAGCTCCCATCTCAGTATTATGTGCTTTCACACTGAAACGGACTTTTCTCTCCACACAGTACTTACCACAGCCACAATTTACATTGTATGTGTGTTATTTTGCTTCACCTCTGTAACCCAACACCCAGAAAATCTTGAACCAATTGTTGAATGAATGAGCTGCCTGTGAAAAGTTAAGTAGACCTTTGAAAATCTAAATTATCTTACCGGTAACACGGTTCTTCTGTCTCAAAAAATATATTGTGAATATATGGTAAAGAGCCTACAAGTTGGCCCTCAGTGATCCTCACTGTGGGTATTCATGGACTTGTAAAGTCACCACTCAAAATTCACCAGGAGCAATAGAATACAGCAGCAGTGCTGACGTATTACTTCCAAAGTAGGGCATGAAGGACACTGCCACTCTTGCTTTGTTTTCCTTTGCATCATGTTCTCTGGAGGAAGACAGCCACTGTGTTCAGAACACTCAAGCAGCCCTTTAGAGAGGCTCCATGGGGCAAGGAATTGAGGTCCTCCTGCAGACGGCCAGCAGGAACTTGCCAGTCATGTGAGGGAACCATTTTAGAAGCAGTCTCTAGTCCCAGTCAAGCCTTCACATGAGGCTTGACCTCATAAGAGGTCAACACCATAACCTCATAAGAAACCAGAACCACCACCACCACTCAGTGTGTGTATGCTAGTCTCTCAGTCATGTCTGACTCTTTGCGACCCCATGGACTGTACCCTGCCAGGCTCCTCTGTCCATGGGATTCTCCAGGCAAGAATACTGGAGTGGGCTGCCATTTCCTTCTCCAGGGAATCCTCCTGACCCAGGAATCGAATCCAAGTCTCCTGCATGGTAGACAGATTCTTTACCATTTGAGCTACCAGGGAAGCCCACTGCTCAGCTAAGCAGTTCTTCAATCCCTAATCCATAGAAACTGTGAGAGATAATAAATGTTTATTATTTTAAGCTGCTAAATTTGTGTACAATGTGTTACACAGCAACAAATAACCAGTATATAAAATAAGACAACCCAAAGGGTCCAAAGGACATCTGATTTGCTCTTCTAAACTATTTCAAGAGTCACCAGAAGCATCAGATTCAGATTAAAAAGAATGAAAAAGCATTCAACTCTCACAAATATGTAACTGCTCTCAAAAGCTAATTAATCTGACTTTCGCTTTTCACGAGTCTGAATTATAGTATCTGGATGGAAGTGCACATACAACAACCATACCTTTTGGTCCATTCTCCAGGGCTTCTTCGGCGGCTTCTGGTTCAATCTCTTTTTCGGTGTTGTCAGTGTGGGTTTTGGCCTGTCCATTAACTGACATCGTGTCACTTGGTGTAGTTGCATTCACTTTTGATGACGTAGGAGAGGAAGCCCCAGCTACTGCTACTTCCTGTTGTTTCTGTAATGCTGCCTGTAAGTCAAGAAAAAGTGAAGACACACTGACCAGGAGGCTAAAAATGGGGCATTTACCCTGAGATGCATTCTGATCCCATCAGAATTTTTGTCTCATCAAGTAGCTCCAAGAAATTACTAATACACTTTATCAGTTTTTATCCTATCTATAATGAACATTAGTATAATAATATTCTGAGGACCACATTCTTGTGACCTAAGGATCACTAGAAAAACTAGGAAAAATTAAAGTAGGTAGAAATAATCATCCCAAATAAAATTATTATAGGTAAAAACTGAACATGCAAACATGTGTTCTTAAAACTGATAGAAAAAAATCTTAATAAAATCCAGATACATAAAATTTTCATCAGAAAAATTAAACCTGGTAGAAATAAATGGTAACAGAAGGAAATTCACAAAGGGAGAAGCTGTAAATGGTAAAACCTGATAATGGCCCCAAATGTAACCAACAAATCTAGTATGGACAAAAAAATAAATAATATATCTTTATACAAAGAAAAATTATCACAAACTAAAAACTGCTAATCAAGTAAAAAAAATACTGACCTAAAAATTAAATAGGCTTATAAAATGGAGTTTGAGGTCAAAATAATTTCTTAAAAAAGAAAAATGCATCACTTTACATAATTATGATTAAAGTATATATTTTCATAAATGTAAAATTTAAAAGTCCTCTGAAAAATGGAAAATAAAAATAGCTTAAATCCAAAGGACAGCTACTTTTTAAGACACTCCTCTCATATTAAAATGAATAAATATTAGTATTAACATTATGAGAAATGCCTAAGTATTACTTACATAACTTTTGGGGAAACTTTAAATAAAATTAACTATAACAAACACACAGAAAAGTATACAAATCACAAATGTACAGCTTGATCAATTTTCATTAGACAAACATACACATAAAACCAACATCCAGATCAAAACACTATCTGCATCCCAGAACCCTTCCTGGTGCCCCTTTCCAGAAAGTCCTTCAAGGGTAATGATGAAACTAACCTGTAAAATTACATGTTTGGCTCTGCTTGTCTTTGAACTTTAATATAAATGAAATTGTATATTATATGCTCTTTTTTTGTGTCTGGCTTCTTTTACTCAAGATTTGTTTGAGAGGTTTATCTATAAAGTCACAAGTATATAACTATATTTTGTTTGTTTGCATTGAAAGAGAATATGCTATTGTGAAAATAGGTAATTTACCCAATCTATATTATGGCATTTAAGTAACTTTAAAATATTAAGTTATATAATAAGTGAGCATATACAACAGTTTAAAGAAAATAGGGAAAAAAAGCCTGTATAATTTCATGGGTTAGGGATAATGATACATTTTGGCCTATCTGAATACAGATTTCATTTAATGAAATCATTACATTACTAATTATTTACAAATCAGTTGCTTAAGCAGCAACACCTCTCTCTGCTGCTAGTGCTGGTTAGCAAAACACTTAAGATTTTAAAATACCTTCTTCCAAAGCCTAGATTCTCAGTAATTTTCACATCAGTTTTATAAGAGTACCAGCTTCCAGAAAATAGGCATACAACCAAAACAAGTCAGCACATTCAGAACACTTCACTACATGACAGGAAAGCAAAAAAAAAAAAAAAAAAAAAAAAGCAATTTCTGTTGATGATCAATTGGTCAGCTCAAATGGTCCCTCTTCACTTTAGGCTTTTGTTGAAACTCTCTAGCAGGATGAACACCTGCCTACCCTGTGATCCCACTGAATATGAGTATACATCTATTATACATAATAGATCACAATTTTTTATTTATATAATCTCTCTTCTATACTCCAGGAAGTTTTTAAAAGCACAGAAAAGCAAATAAAACACTTGTGTAACCACACCCCAAATTAATAAGTGCTCCCATTTTTTGTCATTCTGCTCAGTATTTATATAAAAATTAATACTTTATGGGGCTGAGGTTCCCTTTGTTCCTTCCCCAGTTCCTCTCATTCTCTCTTATCAGAGACAACCAATCAATCTGATAAACTGAGTCTGATCACTGCAATCTAAATTATGGCTTTCCAATTCTATTTCAAAGATTTTTGGTTTTACCCTATTTGACTGACTTTCTTCTCACTAAATGATAGCAACCTGTAAGCAAGACAGTGTGTATGAGCTAGCCTATTAAGAAATTATCTCAATACCCATTAAAGAAGCAGGAAAAGGAAGTGATATGCTAAAGTATAAACAGTCTCTGGAGGACAGAGATCCCTCAAAAATACTATCTTGTAACTCTGGTTTGACATCCTTTTCCTCTTCTCATGGATTATACAAAATCTGCAGTGCCTCTTAACTGCTTCACTGATGCTAAAGACTCAGGGGAAAACATATTTTAGGTAAGGATATGAATTTTCAAGAAATTTTAAAAGAGCATGGCAAAATAACAAAGATTACTTCACCTAACAAGAAATTTGGGGCAACTAAAATACAACACTTTTCCTTTTTTTAAATGTTAAGACATTTTATTAAATTTATAGAGAAACATAGTCTGTGTTTTGGTTTTTACTCTGGCCTTGCTGCCAAGGCAGGCGGCTTGCGGGAATCTTTGTTCCCTGACTAGAGATGGAACCCAGGCCACTTGCAGTGAAAGTGCCGAGTGCTAACCACTGGATTACCAGGGAATTACCTCACTTTTCTTCACTCAGATATTTTGAAAAGTAGTACCTGTTTTGTAACTGAAAATTAAATAAGAAAACTTAAAGGTTAACTTAAAGGAGGCATTTTATGCCTCTGCAAGATGTAAAAAAATTAATGTAAAATCAGCTATCTTCCCTATGTATCAAATACTTTCACAGAGTAACTATTTCCTTATTTCATTCCTCTGATAGTCCTGTGAGGTTAACAAGACTATATAACAGGATTTCATATCCCATTCTTACTGGTTTGGAGAAAAGGCAGAAATATCAAAGCAATAAGTAACTAGACTGAGATCAAACAAGATAATGGCAAAGCTAGGACAGCATCCAAGTGGTGTGTGACCTCCAGTGCTATGTCCTTCCCCTCAACCACCTACTCCTGTGTGGAAGCAAGATTGCGGGGGCAGGAAGCCAAGGAGGACTGCCAATGTGCTGCAGGCAGGCAGCGCAGCTACTGCACCCAACAAAAAGGGCAAGACAGACCCAACCAAGCTCTGCCTTAGGGACTGCGGGTCCTCCAATTAGAAGCTGGCCAGGACTATGACAGCAGTTGGCCTGAAGGCTGTCCTTGAACTAACACTAATCACCCAAGTTCATGGTTCTGGGACCACGTTTAGAGCTATGTCAAACTCACTGGGATAACACTGCTGCTAAGTCACTTCAGTCGTGTCCGACTCTGTGCGACCCCATGGACGGAAGCTCACCAGGCTCCTCTGTCCCTGGGATTCTCCAGGCAAGAACACTGGAGTGGGTTGCCATTTCCTTCTCCAATGCATGAAAGTGAAAAGTGAAAGTGAAGTCGCTCAGTCGTGTCCGACTCTTAGCGACCCCATGGACTGGAGCCTACCAGGATCCTCCGTCCATGGGATTTTCCAGGCAAAAGTACTGGGGTGGGGTGCCACTGCCTTCCCCGGGGATAACACTAGGTCCATACAAATTCCAAATACACTTATGACAATATAATAGAGGCCACATCATCTGTTGCTTCGAAATTATATACTTTCATAACTGCCACTGCAATGTTAAAAATCTCTGTTAATAAAGGTCACCTAAAAGTTATTTGATATTAAGGCTAACTAATGCAAAAGTCATCAGCAACTGTTAATAAGAGAACTTTCATTTCAATGAAACTAAAAACCCTTTCTAAGGCTGAATTTGGGTGTTAGCTATCGTACCTGTTGCTGTGCAAGCTGGACTTGATACAACTGTTGCATATACTGCTGATAGTGTTGCTCCTGCAACTGGCGGATGAGAATCTGCTGCTGCTCGTAGTTCCCTGGATACTGTTGGGCTGCATACTGCTGGAACTGCACGGCAGTCTGGGAGTTTAAAGCTGCCATTATCTGCTGCCTAAAAACATTAAAAAATATACACTAGTCTGACTACAGGAGATTGACTATTTATGACAAAATAAAATGTCTTTGTTATTTTATTTTATAACGAATACCTCTTAAAAATGATTAAGGTAGTAATGTATACCAAGCAGCATGTGTCCAAGGTCCAGAGAAAGATTTAATAAAATAAACTTGGCTTCTATTTTTTCACTTAGGTTTTTCAAGGCCAACTTGAGATGGAAAAGGAGAATAATAAGCATATCACTGTCATTGCCGTCATCGTCATCACCGTTTATTGTGCCCTTACAATGTGCCATGCAGTTTTTTCAGGGTACTTCTATGTACTAACCCACCTAGTTCTCACAACCACCCTGTGAGGCGGGGTTTCACAAAGCAGAAAATGGAAAATTTCGGTGACTTGCCCAAGATGACACTGTGAGTAGACGCCAGAGCCAGGATTCAAGTCTAGGCAGTCTGGTTCTAGCCTATAGTTTTTGCTGTAAGAAAAGTGGATTGTCATTTATTACAGAGATGAGATATTTAACTGCTGGCCATGGTTTTTCTATATAAATATATGTAAAGTAGTAAAAGGCTGAATAATAGCTAAAAGATGTTACAGGTGGCTCTGGTAAATACAAATAAAGCCAGTGGAAATCTGAGCACCTTGGCATTTAATGTAAAGCCAGTCTTAAACAGGAGCACTGAAAACAGTATCTGGGTACACCTGGTCTAGATATACTGATTTCTGTGAACTAGTACTGTTCCTTTTCCCCCCACAGATAGGAACCACGTGCTTAACTCAGCCACGTGACCAACAGTAACACCCTCTAAAACATCTGTTAACAGGTAATAACAAAGCTAAATCTCACAAAGTCCTGAACAGAACATGACACTGGGTCCAACTAGGGCACCGTCTCCCCCAGAACAGAGTAGTATTCATAGCCTCTCTCCAAGGTAAACATAGTTCCTGAGTCAGTCTGAAGCTTTTCTAAGGAAGTATTCACAAACAATGGGGAGAAAACAAAGGACTTGCAAGTTGTCTGGTTTAATCTACATGTTATGCCACCTCTAGAACCGTAGGCCTTCTCTTTGTTTTATGGGCATTAATCCCTTCCTCCTCACTCCCACAGCTCCCTCTTGAATGAATCCCTTCTGAGACAGTGGCTCTCACAGCCCTTACTGAATAAGAAATGGGTTCAGCTCCCAGGTCCTGTTCTAGGGGACTAGGAACAGACATCTGACATAGGCTGAATCAAGAGATTCTCTGGCCTGGGCATTTTTAACTGGGTTTCTTATACTCTAGCCAGTCTCAAAAGACAGAACGTGTAAATCCAGGCTGAGACAGCCTTGCATTTGGCAAAGCACAGTGACAATTCGTAGAGAAGAGGAAGAATCCATCAGAGACACAGCCAAGAGAAGCAAGGACAGGAGATCATTATGGACCCAGAGACAGAGAGCAAGCAAACCACTTAAGCTCCTCTTCTAGCATCTGGGTTCTGGAAGCAAATCCCACATCTTTCTTCTTTTTGCAACCAAATGATGCTTAAGGCCCTCACCTTGGTAACACATCATTGGTACAAATGGCAATAGCTAATGCTGATCTACCTCCCAGTCGAACAAAACAGAAATATTCCAAGGCACACAAGGTGAACCGTCAAGCCAACAGTGTGGTGGCCCATCTCTCATTCTGAGACAAAACCCGACGAGCGTACTTTTGCTGCTCCAGCCGGAGTCTCTCTTCTTCTAGCCGCCTCCTCTCCTCTTCCTCCCGTCTGAGCCTTTCTTCTTCTTCTCTCCTACGTTTCTCTTCCTCCTTTTGCAGACGTTCTCGTTCTTCCTCTTCACGCCGCCTTCGCTCCTCCTCCTCCTTCCTAAGAGGCAAAGGACAGAGAGAATGAACCCTAAACAAAGAATCCTATTTAAAAATAATTTAAGACTCTTTCCCAGTGAAGACTGACCCAGGTTTCTTGGAGAAACATGTGATAATTTTATCACAATTTGAAATGAACATTTCCAAGAGGAGAAATTTATCATATGGAATCAATCTCTAACTATACAGATCACAACAAGAACAATGACTGCTACATGGCAACAGAAAAAGGAGTCTATCAATGAGGTACCACTTAAACCACTACAATACCTCGAAGGCTCCCGTCTAAGATATGCTCACAGCATCACAAGCTTTTCCTTCATACTACCTGCTGTCATTGCAAATAAATTTATGTGATAAACGTAGCAATATATCTGCCTTACTTATTGAAGTACATGCTACATAAGGGCAGAGACTGCCTGTCTCACACAACTGTAGTCTCAGGGTTTATACGTTCATGTATAATTTCTGAAATTAAAAAAAAAAATTAAAGTTTTAAATTAAAAAAAGAAAAGAACAGTTGGATACCTGGGTTCAGCTAGACTTTTACCCAGCTCTCACCCACTCCTGCAACCCCTTTCTCAAAGCCACACAGGTCACAGGTGAGGAGGAAGACAGGGAGGCTGAAGACATGATCAAAGAGCAGACTTCTGAGGTCCTCAGAGAAGACACCGTTTGTTTCACGATCCTGCCATGACAAATGTCTGGGTTGCCCCACTTACCACCCCAAACTCCTGTAAGTGATTAACACACCGGAGTCACAACCAACCAAGACTCAAAATACAGCAGTAACACGACCTAATTTCAATATGTGACAGTACACAGGGCAAGATGTCCCAAAAGCCAAAGCATAAGCTTCAGCATAGAGCAAGGCTTGTCTTAAATGCTTTAAAAGAATTCGACGTGGACCTCATCTCATGACAAGAGTATATTTTTAAAAGGAAAAACAGTTTTATATGTTCAGTAGTAACTTAAATATCCAATTTATCATTATAAAAGAACTTAAAAAGCAATGTATACTCCTTTCAAAGACACAGCTACACCTCAATGATCCAAAATCACTACACAATGGATTGCAGCACATCGATCAAGTCTCCAGTAAAGGAATCTCCTTCCATTCTAATAAGAAAACTTTTTCTTTGGATAACAACTATAGTCCTTTGGATAAATATTTTCTGGAAATATATGAGGATATGTTCTATCCTTTTAAAGACAAACAAACTATACCCAGTGCTCTGTCTATTGAAAACTCAAGAGTTATAACTCCAAACATCAATATACTACATGTTATAATGCGGGGATAGTTTACTTTCACATTAAATGACCCCTGACTGCCATATTTTTATAATTCTTACAATTATTTTTCGTGGTTTCTGTCTTTTCCTTCACTGTCAGGCTATTTTCCCTTCTAATACGTTATTTCCAGGATAAGGTGGGAAATCAGGGAACCGACTGTTTCTAAAGTAAGTAAAACATATTTTGAAGGAAAATCAGCTTTATAGAATTTTTCTTTAAAGGTAATTCAGTTTATCTAACTAATCATTCTGTCACTACAGATGCTGACTGCTAGCATTTTTTGTTTTTTGCTGTTGTTATCCATAGAATTATAATGCTGCTGCTGCTGCTGCCAAGTCACTTCAGTCGTGTCTGACTCTGTGCGACCCCATAGACGGAAGCCCACCAGGCTCCCCCGTCCCTGGGATTCTCCAGGCAAGAACACTGGAGTGGGTTGCCATTTCCTTCTCCAATGCATGAAAGTGAAAAGTGCAAGTGAAGTCGCTCAGTCTTGTCCAACTCTTAGCGACCCCATGGACTGCAGCCCACCAGGCTCTCCCGTCCATGGGATTTTCCAGGCAAGAGTACTGGAGTGGGGTGCCATCGCCTTCTCCAGAATTACAATGAACATCCTCGAAAATGAAGTGAAACTGTTAGTTGCTCAGTCGTGTCCGACTCTCTGCAACCCCGTGGACTGTAGTCCGCCAGGCTCCTCTGACCATGGGATTTTCCAGGCAAGACTACCAGAGGGGACAGCCATTCCCTTCTTCAGGGGAATCTTCCCAACCCAGGGATCGAACCCAAGTTTCCTGCACTGCAGGCAGAGTCTTCACTGTCTGAGCCACCAGGGAAGCCCTTGAAGGTAAGTCTCTGTAAACATATTCTGGTATTACTGTAGAATGAGTTTAAGTGGGATTGCTGGGTAGCATTTGAACTTTTAATAAATTCTACAAATTGTCCCCTAAAAAGTTTGTAATTATTTGCAATTATTTGTAAATATCTATACTCACTACAAACAACAGTATGTGAATACGTTCACTTCAGGATGTTCTCACAGTGACTGCTATAAAATGGTACCTCATTTGTTCCCTTTCATCATGAATTTTTGGAACAACATATTCACCATTTTATTCTATGATCTTCTGGCATTTTTCAGGAAGCTTCATAATTTCACCTTTTCAAAATTTTGTCTTTTTCAGCAAAGAACTGTTTCAGATGCCTTTATAGCATTATTTTCATTAGCTAGAAATTTCAGATTGTTCTTGAAAATATAACCTCTAGATAAATAAAGTTTAACTATAATTCTGCTGAATTCACAATCATGACAGAAAATCCTATAAGCATAAACAGTGCATTCAATAGCACCCCCTGCAACCTCTGGAAGTAATTAATGAGCTACCTGGAAGTCACAGCCAATATGTAATGCCTACATAAGGCATACCATGTAGCATAGCTGATAACCATGATATAGAGTATGAATATTCTAGAAAAACAAGAGCGGCAGCAGCAAAGGGTGTGTGAGACCAGAGGGTAAGGAGGGAGGGGTGGCTGAGCTTACTGTGTTTGCTCAGAAACTTAGTGTAGTAACAGGTTCCTCTTAAAGGTATAGCCAGACGAAAGCAGTAAACCCTCAAAGCTCATAATAAAAGCACCTGCTCACATCAGAAAGTTTTGAGCAGCTGCCATAAGAAGCGGGGATCCAATGCAAGTTAAGACAGCTGATTGAGAATAGACACTCCATAAAGCAAAAGCACCAGGACACTACGCAGTAGATAGGCTGCACAAGGACCTAGTATTCTGTGCCCTCAAACTTCACCTTTTTTTTTCTTGCTCTTCCTTCTCTATTTTGTGGGATGCAACATATGTGGAAAAGAGATGGCAACACCTATTCAGGAGCTTGACGAACTCTACCATGGCATCCTCTTTAGACATGTTTCCCAGGGCTGCCCACTCTCTCCTGTAAAGAACAACAAGAAAGTTACTTGCCACTCTTAAAAGAGTAAAAATTTGATTTCATTTAAACATAAATATAAACAAGTCTCAATTATAACTAAAATGAAGATGACTTGACTACATAGTTTCAAAACTTCAACACACATGGACTGGTTTACTAAACTAAATAGCCTACATACAGACCAAACTTACACCATAATTTAACTGCATTGCTGATAATTTCCATACCACTAAAAGGGTATCAAAGTTCTACTTTTCTTATAGTTAGCCTTAATTGAATAAAATGCTTAATATATTCTTTCCTGTCACAACTCTGTACGTGTCCCAACAAGGGAATCAACTAATATACTGTAAATTGCTGTTGTAGTATTATTTTGGAAGAATCAAATGAAGCTGTTTTATGTTCATAATCAGATGAGTAAACATCTTTCACAATATTTAGCCGTAAACATCTCCAAACCAAAAACAGATAAACATCTGACGACTCCAGAAACTGCAAGCAAAAATGTTTGCTTAGCTCTTATTCTAAAGCTAATGAGCCAGCTATTTACATCTGAACCAATTCACTCTGTACCCTTCTCTCCACTCCAATATTCTTGCCTGGAGAATTCCATAGACAGAGGAGCCTGGCGGGCTACAGGATCATAGAGTCGCAACTTAGCATGCACTCACTCATTAAATTCATTACGCAATAAAACCATGTGTTACCTCCTGTCATTCCCCAACACATCAAAGAATCCAACCTCAGGACAAGTATCTGGATTATATGGGCCCATAAGAACCTGCTTATGCAGTGCCACAAGTTTCAGTTTTTCTTCGTAAGTTGGATGAAATGCTTTGCCATCTTTTTCTATAACAAAAATAAACACAAAAACAATTAGCACTGGCAAAATATAACATTTTCAGCACTGTATGTTGAAATTCTGGTATAAGGTATATCACAAATTGCCTTTGAAATTTATATTGTCTATAAAAACCACTGTAGGAAGATTTTTATTTCAAGTACTAAATTTTAATAATCAAAGCCAAGATAAAAAAAACTTTATGCTGAGTTAATTTTTTAAAATAAAGTTAAATACTAATATTTATGTTAAAATTACTACAAAGAGTAAATCAATTAAAAAGAAAACTACTAAAGAGAAACCAATGTCAAGCAACAGTAAGGCACACACACACTAGTGCACCACTTAACATCTTCTTCAAATATTAAAAATGTTCAGCAATCGTTTTTTAAAATAAGTTCAAAAATTTTTATATCGAGCATTTTTAATAAGAGATATATGCATAGGATATTACGTATAATTTGAAAGACTGGCAACCCACTCCAGTATTCTTGCCAAGAGAACCCCAGGATAGAGGAGCCTAGTGGGCTAGAGTCTATGGGGCAGCAGAGTCAAACACAACTGAGTGATTGAGCACAAAGGAAAGAGAGTTAAATGAAAAAAGCAAGCTGCAGAAAACTATATACAATCATACAGCACAAAATATATTATCTTCAATTCTAAGTACTCCCCCAACCTACACTTTAACATCTCTAAAATCAGATTAGTTTTACATCTATTGTATTTTATAGTTGTAACTGGCAGTTTTTCTTTCTTTACAGTACATAATAGTAAGTCTTAGAATTGATGAAATACAGCATGTAGCATACTCACATATATATTCTATGGGTACATTTACATGCATGTAAATGCAAAGAAAAAGATCTAGATGGAGTCACACTAAAAAGATGAGAATGAGAAAGTGGGAGAGGGCTAAGATGAGGAGTAGTGATCAGAGACCTTAAAACTAGAAATATTTTAATCTTTCAAAGGAAAATATTCGGAAGAACAAACCAAAGTGTTAAAGAGAGTGGGGACTGAAAAGAATTACATCTACGTTCAGTTCAGTTCAGTTGCTCAGTCGTGTCCGACTCTTTGTGACCCCATGAACCGCAGCACGCCAGGCCGCCCTGTCCATAACCAACTCCCGGAGTTCACTCAGACTCACGTCCATCGAGGCGGTGATGCCATCCAGCCATCTCATCCTCTGTCGTCCCTTCTCCTCCTGCCCCTGCCTCCGAGCATCAGGGTCTTTTCCAATGAGTCAACTCTTCCCAAGAGGTGGCCAAAGTACTAGAGTTTCAGCTTTAGCATCATTCCTTCCAAAGAACACCCAGGACTGATCTCCTTTAGAATGGACTGGTTGTACTTCTATATAATTATACATACATATACTTCAATCTGAAGTTTTTTCAATAAGAACTCATCAATACTTGAAAAAAGACAAAACTGTGGCACTGACACAGTGTCAGACTTTATTTTTCTAGGCTCCAAAATCACTGTAGATGGTGACTGCAGCCATGAAATTAAAAGACGCTTACTCCTTGGAAGGAAAGTTATGACCAACCTAGATAGCATATTAAAAAGCAGGGACATTATTTTGCCAACAAAGGTCCATCCAGTCAAGGCTATGGTTTTTCCAGTAGTCATGTATGGATGTGAGTGTTGGACTGTGAAGAAAACTGAGTGCTGAAGAATTGATGCTTTTGAGGTGTGGTGTTGGAGAAGACTCTTGAGAGTCCCTTGGACTGCAAGGAGATCCAACCAGTCCATCCAAAAGATCAGTCCTGGGTGTTCATTGAAAGGAATGATGCTGAAGCTGAAACTCCAATACTGTGGCCACCTCATGTGAAGAGTTGACTCACTGGAAAAAACCCTGATGCTGGGAGGGATTGGGGGCAGGAGGAGAAGGGGACGACAGAGGATGAGATGGCTGGATGGAATCACTGACTTGATGGACATGAATTTGAGTGAACTCCAGGCATTGGTGATGGACAGGGTGGCCTGGCTTGCTGCGATTCATGGGATCGCAAAGAGTTGGACACAACTGAGCAACTGAACTGAACTGAATTGACTGAGACATGAGGATTCATCACCCTCCTGGAGTTTACAAACCACTGAGCTCAATTAAAAATGTGTAACTTGGCAATCCAGTATATAATTGTGTCTAGGTGTATATTTCAGGTATAAATACACTGCAAACAAATTATTAAAAATTATACTGAAATAAAGAAACAATTATTTTAGTGTTTAGGAAAAAAATGTCAAAAAGGTAATAACATGACTTGTTCCAACTGTTTAGGTTGGACCAGTAATTACGTTTAATTTCAACGTAATATATAATAAAAATTGAGCAAAATAGATGAGTTTAGAAAACCAAAATACATCTTTACATTATCTCTCATGTAAAAACCAACAAGTCTAATGAATTCTTTTCTAAATACTGCCTTGAAAAATTATCTTAAAAATGGTGTTACACCTGTTAACTGCTGCATTATTTAAAATCTAACTATTCAACAACAACACAATACTTAAATTACAGTAATCTGAATAGATTATACAGCTATTTAAAATGACAATATAAGGGCTATATATCATTTCAGAGAATACTTAAGATGTATTAATGAAAACTAGGAGAAGGCAATGGCACTCCACTCCAGTACTTTTGCCTGGAAAATCCCATGGACGGAGGAGCCCGGTAGGCTGCAGTTCATGGGGTCGCTGGAGTCGGACACGATGGAACAACTTCACTTTCACTTTTCACTTTGATGCACTGGAGAAAGAAATGGCAACCCACTCCAGTGTTCTTGCCTGGAGAATCCCAGGGACGGGGAAGCCTGGTTGGCTGCCGTCTCTGGGGTCGCACAGAGTCGGACACGACTGAAGTGACGCAGCAGCAACAGAATAAAAACAGATACTAAAAAATAATTTTATGTTTCAGATCAGATCAGTCGCTCAGTCGTGTCCAACTCTTTGCGACCTCATGAATCACACAATGCCAGGCCTCCCTGTCCATCACCAACTCCCGGAGGTCACTCAGACTCACATCCATCGAGTCAGTGATGCCATCCAGCCATCTCATCCTCTGTCGTCCCCTTCTCCTCTTGCGCTCAATCCCTCCCAGCATCAGAGTCCTCTCCAATGAGTCAACTCTTCCCATGAAGTGGCCAAAGTACTGGAGTTTCAGCTTTAGCATCAGTCCTTCCAAAGAAATCCCAGGGCTGATCTCCTTCAGAATGGACTGGTTGGATCTCCTTGCAGTCCAAGGGACTCTCAAGAGTCTTCTCCAACACTACACCTCAAAAGCATCAATTCTTCAGCGCTCAGCCTTCTTCACAGTCCAGCTCTCACATCCATACATGACCACCAGAAAAACCATAGCCTTGACTAGATGGACCTTTGTTGGCAAAGTAATGTCTAGGCTTTTGAATATGCTATCTAGGTTGGTCATAACTTTCCTTCCAAGGAGTAAGCGTCTTTTAATTTCATGGCTGCAGTCAACATCTGTAGTGATTTTGGAGCCCAGAAAAGTAAAGTCTGACACTGTTTCTCCATCTATTTCCCATGAAGTGATGGGACCGGATGCCATGATCTTCGTTTTCTGAATGTTGACCTTTAAGCTAACTTTTTCACTCTCCACTTTCACTTTCATCAAGAGACTTTTGAGTTCCTCTTCACTTTCTGCCATAGGGGTGGTGCATCTGCATATCTGAGGTTATTGATATTTCTCCCAGCAATCTTGATTCCAGCTTGTGTTTCTTCCAGTCCAGCATTTCTCATGATGTACTCTGCATATAAGTTAAATAAATAGGGTGACAATATATAGCCTTGACGTACTCCTTTTCCTATTTGGAACCAGTCTGTTGTTCCATGACCAGTTCTAACTGTTGCTTCCTGACCTGCATACAGATTTCTCAAGAGGCAGATCAGGTGGTCTGGTATTCCCATCTCTTTCAGAATTTTCCACAGTTTATTGTGATCCACACAGTCAAAGGCTTTGTCATAGTCAATAAAGCAGAAATAGATGTTTTTTTGGAACTCTCTTGCTTTTTCCATGATCCAGCGGATGTTGGCAATTTGATCTCTGGTTCTTCTGCCTTTTCTAAAACCAGCTTGAACATCAGGAAGTTCACGGTTCACATATTGCTGAAGCCTGGCTTGGAGAATTTTGAGCATTACTTTACTAGCGTGTGAGATGAGTGCAATTGTGCAGTAGTTTGAGCATTCTTTGGCATTGCCTTTCTTTGGGATTGGAATGAAAACTGACCTTTTCCAACCCTGTGGCCACTGCTGAGTCTTCCAAATTTGCTGGCATATTGAGTGCAGCACTTTCACAGCATCATCTTTCAGGATTTGGAATAGCTCAACTGGAATTCCATCACCTCCACTAGCTTTGTTCGTAGCGATGCTTTCTAAGGCCCACTTGACTTCACATTCCAGGATGTCTGGCTCTAGGTCAGTGATCACACCATCATGATTATCTGGGTCATGAAGATCTTTTTTGTACAGTTCTTCTGTGTATTCTTGCCACCTCTTCTTAATATCTTCTGCTTCTGTTAGGTCCCTACCATTTCTGTCCTTTATCGAGCCCATTTTTGCATGAAATGTTCCTTTGGTATGTCTGATTTTCTTGAAGAGATCCCTAGTCTTTCCCATTCTGCTGTTTTCCTCTATTTCTTTGCACTGATCACTGAAGAAGGCTTTCTTATCTCTTCTTGCTATTCTTTGGAACTCTGCATTCAGATGTTTATATCTTTCCTTTTCTCCTTTGCTTGTTGCTTCTCTTCACAGCTATTTGTAAGGTCTCCCCAGACAGCCATTTTGCTTTTTTGCATTTCTTTTCCATGGGGATGGTCTTGGTCCCTGTCTCCTGTACAATGTCACGAACCTCAGTCCATAGATCATCAGGCACTCTATCTATCAGATCTAGGCCTTTAAATCTATTTCTCACTTCCACTGTATAATCATAAGGGATTTGATTTAGGTCATACCTGAATGGTCTAGTGGTTTTCCCTAGTTTATTCAATTTAAATCTGAATTTGGCAATAAGAAGTTCATGGTCTGAGCCACAGTTTACACATATACATCTTTCTTTTTAACAAAATTAGCCTGCCAGAACTCTGTATTCTAAGATAATAGTGTTAAAAAATGTGAAATAGTAGCAACTTTTTACCAAAAAGTCTTTTTCAATTTTCAAGATGCTCATAAGCTTCTTTTAGAATCTACCTTAATTTTGTACATATTAGTCACCAAAAGTGTTCTTATGCTAATTACGCCTCAGAGAAACATAGCTCAGACAACTTTCTCACATTCCCCAGAAGTGGTGATTTGAAAAATAGCTCCAACCTTGATCTTGGCTTATGAGATGAAAGATAAACCAAACAGGTGCCAACTGAACTGTTCATGTTATCTTGAGCCTTATAGAAGAAAAATATGCTGCTGGTGATTCGAGATAAAAAAAGAAGATATAGTGAGCCTGAGAAACAGTAAGGGTAGACAGCATACCCTCAAGGGTAGACTCTCTGCTTTGTTCCATCAGGATCCCTGGGATTTTGTTTTTCCTTTAAAACAAACAAACAAACCTAAATTCTATTAAAGTGGTTGCTTTGACCCTTTCAATAAAGATAAAGATAAAAATCAATAAAGATAACATCAAATGGAAACTTTATTCACTGGAAGACCACTTTTCTGATCAGTCATCAGATCAGATCAGTCAGTCGTGTCCGACTCTTTGCGACCCCATGAACTGCAGCACGCCAGGCCTCCCTATCCATCACCAGCTCTCGGAGGTCACTCAGACTCACATTCATCGAGTCAGTGATGCCATCCAGCCATCTCATCCTCTGTCGTCCCCTTCTCCTCCTGCCCTCAATCCCTCCCAGCATCAGAGTCTTCTCCAATGAGTCAACTCTTCGCATGAGGTGGCCAAAATACCGGAGTCTCAGCTTTAGCATCATTCCTTCCAAAGAAATCCCAGGGCTGATCGCCTTCAGAATGGACCGGTTGGATCTCCTTGCAGTCCAAGGGACTCTCAAGAGTCTTCTCCAACACCACAGTTCAAAAGCATCCATTCTTCGGCGCTCAGCCTTCTTCACAGTCCAGCTCTCACATCCATACATGACCACAAGAAAAACCATAGCCTTGACTAGGCGAACCTTTGTTGGCAAAGTGATGTCTCTGCTTTTGAATATGCTATCTAGGTTGGTCATAACTTTCCTTCCAAGGAGTAAGCATCTTTTAATTTCATGGCTGCAGTCACCATCTGCAGTGATTTTGGAGCCCAGAAAAATAAAGTCTGACACTGTTTCCACTGTTTCTCCACCTATTTCCCATGTAGTGATGGGACCAGATTCCATGATCTTCGTTTTCTGAATGTTGAGCTTTAAGCCAACCTTTTCACTCTCCACTTTCACTTTCATCAAGAGGCTTTTTAGTTCCTCTTCACTTTCTGCCATAAGGGTGGTATCATCTGCGTATCTGAGGTTATTGATACTTCTCCCGGCAATCTTGATTCCAGCTTGTGTTTCTTCCAGTCCAGCATTTCTCATGATGTACTCTGCATACAAGTTAAATAAACATGGTGACAATATACAGCCTTGACGTACTCCTTTTTCTATTTGGAACCAGTCTGTTGTTCCATGACCAGTTCTAACTGTTGCTTCCTGACCTGCATACAAATTTCTCAAGAGGCAGATCAGGTGGTCTGGGATTCCCATCTCTCTCAGAATTTTCCACAGTTTATTGTGATCTACACAGTCAAAAGCTTTGGTATAGTCAATTAAGCAGAAATAGATGTTTTTCTGGAACTCTCTTGCTTTTTCCATGATCCAGCGGATGTTGGCAATTTGATCTCTGGTTCCTCTGCCTTTTCTAAATCCAGCTTGAACATCAGGAAGTTCACGGTTCACATATTGCTGAAGCCTGGCTTGGAGAATTTTGAGCATTACTTTACTAGCGTGTGAGATGAGTGCAATTGTGCGGTAGTTTGAGCACTCTTTGGTATTGCCTTTCTTTGGGATTGGAATGAAAACTGACCTTTTCCAATCTTGTGGCCACTGCTGAGTTTTCCAAATTTGCTGGCATATTGAGTGCAGCACTTTCACAGCATCATCTTTCAGGATTTGGAATAGCTCCACTGGAATTCCATCACCTCCACTAGCTTTGTTCGTAGTGATAGCAATTTTCAAATACACACACGAATCATTTGCTTCAGGGAGATGATCTAAAGCTAACAGATAAGACTAGTGGGTATGAAAAAATATTTTAGGGCTTTCCTGGTGGCTTAGTGGTAAAGAATCTGCCCGCCAATGCAGGAGACATGGGTCCAATTCCTGATCTGGGAAGATCCCAAACGCTGCAAAGCAACTAAGTGAGTGTGCCTCAACTATTAAGAGCCCATGCTCTAGAGCCCAGGAACCACAACTACTGAAGCCCATGTGCCCTAGGACCCCTTGCTCTGCAACAACAGAAGCCACTGCAATGAGATGCTTGAGCACAGCAACTACAGAGTAGCTCTAGCTCTCCGTAAATAGAGAAAAGCAACGCAGACCCAGCACAGCCAAAAATAAATCAAAAGTACATATTTTTTAAAAAGATGACTACTATAAAGTTACTTTAATGGAGGGAGGGTCCATTTCTTACCATAAATCTGCTCCTTTACTTCAAATATTCGGCAGTACAAACTAGGAGAGGGTGAGGCAACAAGGAAACTGTACCCATTTTGCAGCAGGGTGTTAGTCTAACCGTGATCCTAAAAGATGACTCATCATCAGGATATTTAGATGTCACTTTAATATCTGCCCTTTATATGCCAGACAGGATTAAGAACATACTGCCAATCCATAAAGGATTTTTCAATAAAGGAATATGTTTTTAAATGTAAGTTCTGGTCAAGCAGTCAAACTTGCTCACCACCATGAACGCCAGTGCTAAGCACAAGCTTTGTTTGTGGTGTGTGGCATTCACCACAGCAAAACCGTGCCCAAGAAATCTCTCTAAAGAAGAAACTGACTGTAAAGGTCAATCTCTGTGAGAATAAAACAGTACATCCATTCTTATGAATTTTACTGGCATTTCCAGAGAATCTTTATACATTGGCTAATTTTTCTTTTTTCCCTCTCTTATTTGATTCTCTGAAATGCAAACAAAATTGATAAACCTTTAGCTAGACTCATCAAGAAAAAAAGGGAGAGAACTCAAATCAATAAAATTAGAAATGAAGAAGGAGAAGTTACAACTGACTCCACAGAAATCCCAAGGATCCTAAGAGACTACTATAAGCAACTACACGACAGATAAGGGATTAGTCTCCAAAATTTACAAAGTTGCTTCAGTCGTGTCCAACTCTTAAAGACCCTATGGACTGTATCCTGCCAGGCTCCTCTGCCCATGGGATGCTCCAGGCAAAAGTACTGGAGTGGGCTGCCATGCCCTTCTCCAGGGGATGTTCCTGACCCAGGGCTCAAACCTGTGTTTCCTGTGGCTCCTGCATTGCAGGTAAATTCTTTTTCTTTAAAATGCTAAGCCACCAGGGAAGCCCAGCCAAGGGGGAAACATACCAAAAGTTAACACTTATTCCTAAAAGATCGGATTACAGATTTTTTTTTCTTCTCTCACTTTTATTTTCTGATTTCCAATATGCATATGTACTTTTATATCAAATACACATATGCTTTCTTCCTTTTATAGCAAACATTTTTAAAAAGTGAAGGGAACTTAATCTTTCAGCCTTTAGGATGAGAGTAACAGAGCATTTATTTTCTCCTGCTGCTGCTGCTAATTCGCTTCAGTCGTGTCCGACTCTGTGCGACCCCAGAGACGGCAGACCACCAGGCTCCCCTATCCCTGGGATTCTCCAGACAAGAACACTGGAGGGGTTACCATTTCCTTCTCCAATGCATGAAAGTGAAAAGTGAAAGTGAAGTCAGAGAACTATACAAAACCTAGGAGGATAAACCAAGAATCCCAACCACCTTTAGTACTTTAGTATAGGACAACCCACATCATGTTGACATTCTAAACCTCAAAGAGAACAGAAAGTGAACCCCCCCAGATCAGTATCATTAGGCAGACTATTAACAGTGTTACAAAAAATTCTTCTCTTTCACTCTTCAGATGGCTTGAGTTCGCACATTAGGACGGTTTATTTAGTTTTTCTGCATTAGATGAAAATAACTTTCTCTTGAATTACTTTTTAACTATATTTTATTATTACTTTTATTTTAAATTTGTCTGTGCCCTGAGGCTTATGAGATCTTAGTTCCCTGACCAGTGAAAACACCATATCGTAACCATTGGACTGCCAGGGAATTCTCTTTCCTAAATTATTTTTGGCTCCATAGGCAGAAAAGAAGTTACTACCGTAACGGCATAGACAGAAAAAGTCTTGCTGAAACTCAAAAATCTTTAGCCAGGGTCACAGTCCTAAAGGAAAGCTCTTTCAGTCCTGCCATGAAGGAAGAGAGCCATTACCCTTGGTCCCTGCATTTATAGAGTTAATTAATCCAATCAATTTGGAAAACCGCCTTCTATGGCAACCCAAAAGACAAATATAAATTATGCTGGAAAGAAGCTGCAGAGCTATTGTTCAGATGCAAGAGTGTGAAAACACAACAATGAAAAGCAGAAAATGACTACTTCTACTACCTGGAGAAGTTGAGTACAAAGCTGTCCATTTTCAATCAAATGGACTAAAAGGGATCACCTGTTAGCATCTGTCCAGAGATAATTATATTAAAAAAAATTTATTTTCAATAAAATTGAAAACCAAAAGTCAGGTTAAAAATCTATTTTACCTAAAGGATACAGACTAAAGCAGGGATCAGCAAACTAGACCAACTCTGCCCACAGTTGTTTAAATTCATTTATCTTTAACTTTTTCCCGTTGGTTTGGGTAACATCCACTTTAGTAGTTAGTCATCCTCAGCCATCGTTCTCCCCGCCCCCTCCCCCCCACAACTGCTTTTTTAAGACCTGTGAGCTAAGAATTTTTTTTTTTTAAATCCTTTAAAAACAAGCAGAAAGAGACAAACAAAAAACAAAGAATATGAAGACAGACCACATACGGTCCTTAAGGTCTAAAAAATTTATTTATTTATTAGTTTAAATATTTGCTTGCAGTTTATTTTGGTTTTTCTAAATAGACATTCACATCTGTAAACAATAGGATGCTGGTTTCAGCCCCAACCCGCAATTCCTTAGAAGTGTTTGTTCTCACACATTGGCTAGAACTGCCATTTGTTGTTGTTTAGTTGCTAAGCCATGTCCAGCCCTGTTGTACTCCATGGACTGTTGCACACTAGACTCCCCATGGGATTTCCCAAGCAAGGACACTGGAGTGGGTTGCCATTAAAATATTTATATATGATCCTTTACTGAAAATCCGTTATGACTATACCGTGGAAGTGAGAAATAGATTTAAGGGACTAGATCTGACAGAGTGCCTGATGAACTATGGACGGAGGTTCGTGACATTGTACAAGAGACAGGGAT
The DNA here is from genome assembly GCA_935064755.1 of Tragelaphus eurycerus. Taxonomy (NCBI): domain Eukaryota; kingdom Metazoa; phylum Chordata; class Mammalia; order Artiodactyla; family Bovidae; genus Tragelaphus; species Tragelaphus eurycerus. Next base: position 23,559,517 of record CAKXYN010000003.1, read on the forward strand.
CAAGACCATCCCCAAGAAAAAGAGATGCAAAAAAGTAAAATGGCTGTCTAGGGAGGCCTTACAAATAGCTGTGAAAAGAAGGGAAGCGAAAAACAAAGGAGAAAAGGAAAGATATGCTCATTTGAATGCAGAGTTCCAAAGAATAGCAAGGAGAGATAAGAAAGCCTTCCTCAGCGATCAATGCAAAGAAATAGAGGAAAACAATAGAATGGGAAAGACTAGAGATGTCTTCAAGAAAATCAGAGATACCAATGGAACATTTCATGCAAAGATGGGCTCGATAAAGGACAGAAATGGTATGGACCTAACAGAAGCAGAAGATATTAAGAATATCTTCTTATAGGTAGTAAGAATATACAGAAGAACTGTACAAAAGAGATCTTCATGACCCAGATAATCACGATGGTATGATCACTCACCTAGAGCCAGACATCCTGGAACATGAGGTCAAGTGGGCCTTAGAAAGCATCACTACGAACAAAGCTAGTGGAGGTGATGGAATTCCAGTTGAGCTATTCTAAATCCTGAAAGACGATGCTGTTAAAGTCCTGCACTCAGTATGCCAGCAAATATGGAAAACTCAGCAGTGGCCGCAGGACTGGAAAAGGTCAGTTTTCATTCCAATCCCAAAGAAAGGCATTGCCAAAGAATGCTCAAACTACTGCACAATTGCACTCATGTCCCATGCTAGTAAACTAATGCTCAAAATTCTCCAAGCCAGGCTTCAGCAATATGTGAACTGTGAACTTTCAGATGTTCAAGCTGGTTTTAGAAAAAAACAGAGGAACCAGAGACCAAATTGCCAACATCCGCTGGGTCATGGAAAAAGCAAGAGAGTTCCAGAAAAACATCTACTTATGCTTTATTGACTATGCCAAAGTCTTTGACTGTGTGGATCACAATAAACTGTGGAAAATTCTGAAAGAGATGGGAATACCAGACCACCTGATCTGCCTCTTGAGAAACCTATATGCAGGTCAGGAAGCAAGTGTTAGAACTGGACATGGAACAACAGACTGGTTCCAAATAGGAAAAGGAGTACATCAAGGCTGTATATTGTCACCCTGCTTATTTAACTTATATGCAGAGTACATCAGGAGAAACTGGGCTGAAAGAAGCACAAGCTGGAATCAAGATTGCCGGGAAAAATATCAATAACCTCAGATATGCAGATGACACCACCCTTATGGCAGAAAGTGAAGAGGAACTAAAAAGCCTCTTGATGAAAGTAAAAGAGGAGAGTGAAAAAGTTGGCTTAAAGCTCAACATTCAGAAAACTAAGATCATGGCATGTGGTCCCATCACTTCATGGCAGATAGATGGGGAAACAGTGGCTGACTCCATTTTTCTGGTCTCCAAAATCATTGCAGATGGTGACTGCAGCCATGAAATTAAAAGATGCTTACTCCTTGGAAGGAAAGTTATGACCAACCTAGATAGTATATTAAAAAGCAGAGACATCACTTTGTCAACAAAGGTCTATCTTGTCAAGGCTTTGGTTTTTCCAGTGGTCATGTATGGATGTGAGAGTTGGACTATAAAGAAAGCTGAGCGCTGAAGAATTGATGCTTTTGAGGTGTGGTGTTGGAGAAGACTCTTGAGAGTCCCTTGGACTGCAAGGAGATCCAACCAGTCCATTCTGAAGGAGATCAGTCCTGGGTGTTCATTGGAAGAACTGATGTTGAAGCTGTAACTCCAATACTTTGGCCACCTGATGCAAAGAGCTGACTCACTGGAAAAGACCCTGATGCTGGGAATGATTAAGGGCAGGAGGAGAAGGGGATGACAGAGAATGAGATGGTTGGATGGCACCATTGACTCCACTGACATGGGTTTGGGTGGACTCAGGGAGTTGGTGGTGGGACAGGGAGGCCTGGCGTGCTGTGGTTCATGGGGTTGCAAAGAATTGGACACAACTGAGCGACTAAACTGAACTGGACTGACTTACTAAAAATGTTTGCTGACCCTGGACTAAAGGAAGAAATGCAAAAGCCAAACTAACTTCAATATTTTAAATACTGAATAAAAAAAATTCAAATAAAGGATAGAAAACATATAGTTAAACTTCCACGCCAGTATTCTTGCCTAGGAAATCCCAAAGACAAAGTCTAAGCCTGGTGGGCGACAGTCCATGGGGTTGCAAAGGGTCGGACACAACTTAGCAACTGAGCACAAACTTCCGTTAAACCTGGTGAACTGAATATACACAATTACATCTGATTCTCAATGATACCCCACTAAAAGGAATAAGGAAGCTAATTTAGAGAACACTGAAAAGGCTCAGGAATTGGAGATACCAGGTTCATTAAAAGCTGGAGTCTAGATAAAAATAGGGATTTTGGCTTAAAAACTATCTAAAGAGCAGGTACCCTTACCTACCCAACCCCAAGCAGACAGATGGCTACCTTGCCCCTACTTTAGCAGAGGCAGTATATGTTTATAGACAGGTACATTTGAGAACACAAATCACACATACTCAGGTGGGAGGATATCACCCTAAGACTAAGCTGCAGGACTGAAAAGAGAAAAGAAATGAACGTTACCCTAGTAAATGGTAAACAACTTCCACCTATGCTCCCTTCTCCTGTCTAGTGCCAAATGGCAGCTAGATTCATACATGCCAGGCAGAGGAAAGGAATATTTTCATGAAAAAAAAAAACTGGCCTAAAACACCGGCACATACTGGTTTGAAAGGTAATGATATTTAGAGATCCTCAATGAAACTTCTGCCTCATCACCTACAATAAAAGCTGTACTCAAGGTTATAGTTGGCTCTCCAATGCCTTACCCTTTAAAGAATGAATGCCCAAGGATCACCCAACATTTGAGAAAGCTCCCAACATGGTTGGGGGTGAGGGGGAGTGTAAAAAGAAATTTTCCAATAGAAAAAAAAAAAAAAAAGTCTACAAGAAAAGGAATTTCAGAAGAAATTTCAACATCACAAAGAGGTGAAAGAAATTTTCAGGATGACAGTAAGCAGAGACTCAACAAAGGAGAAAGCTAAGACTGGATCAAAAATTTAAGAACATCTAGGAGAGATGTTTTTTTAAAAAAAGAGTTCACCTGAGAACAAAGAAAACAAATGATAATTCTAACCACACAAAAGATGAAGAGTTTGCATAAGAACCAAAATACAATCAAAGTGCGTGATCTGTCTCGGCTATAAATAACACAAATAGAAACAACTGAATGATTTAATCACAAATGTGGTATCATAAAATTGGGAGTCTGGGAAGGAGGAAGAGAGAGGCACATATATATAAGTTGCTTTAAAAAAAAAAAAAATAAAGCAGCAGCAGGAAAGTGAAGACAAATACCAGGAGAAACAGTTAAAATAATGGAAAGTGGCTGCCTTGGGGGAGAGGGTCTTGGAGATGGGAAAAGAAACAGGGGGATGGCTATTTTTCATTATAAATTTTATATTACAACTTGGCCTAATTGCCTTGGTTTCCACTTTGATAAAAAGGTAAAATGAATAAACACATTTGCTCCATTTCAGTAATCAGCTCATAAGAGATTACAATGTGTGGCAGGCATAATACTTCCCTCAAAAGGCATCCACATCCCAATCCCCACAATCTATAGTATATTCCTGTGAATATATTAGGTTACAAGAAAAGGGGGAATTAAGGTTGTAGCTGACCTTACCCCAGACTACCCATATGGGCAGAAAGTAATCACAGGAGTCCTTATAAATGGAAGAAGAGAAACAACAGACAGATGGAGGTATGAAGGTGTTACGCTGCTAGCTCTGAAGATGGAAGAAGGGGGTCACATGTGAAAGCACGCAGCTGGTCTCCTGAAGGCGGAAAAAGCAAGGCAACAGATTCTCCCCTACAGTCTCCAGAAGGAACATAGCCCAGCTGACACTTTGATCCTAAGCCAGTGAGACCCATTCTGAACTACTAACCCTCTAGGACTATAAAATAGTATGTGCTGTTTCAAGCCACTAAATTTGAGGTAACACATTTTCCCAAGTTAATAAAGATAGAAATGGCTTCTAGATCTGTTGTTGTTCAGCTGCTAAGTTGTTTCTGACTCTGTGACCCCATGGACTGCAGCATGCCAGGCTCCTCTGTCCTCCACTATCTACTGGAATTTGCTCACATTCATTTTAATTGCGTCAGTGATGCTATCTAACCATCTCATCCTCGGCCACCCTCCTCTCCTCCTGTCCAAAATCTTTTCCAACATCAGGGTCTTTTCCAATGAGTCGGCTCTTCACATCAGGTGGCCAAAGTATTGGAGCTTCAGTTCTTCCAATGAATGTTCAGGGTTGATTTCCTTTAGGATTGACTGGTTTGACAGCAATCCAAGAGACTCTCATGAGTCTTCTACAGCACGATTAAAAAGTATCAATTCTTCATCTCTCAGCCTTCTTCTACAGTCCTACTCTCACACCCACACGACTACTGGAGGAATCAAAGCTTTAACTATATGGACCTTTGTCAGCAAAGTGATGTCTTTGGCTTTTTAATACGCTGTCTAGGTTTCTCACAGTTTTTCTTACAAGGAGCAAACGTCTTCTAATTTCATGGCTGCAGTCATCGTCCACAGGGATTTCAGAGCCCAAGAAAATAAAATAAAAATGTGCTTTCACCTACCCCCTTCTATTTGTCATGAAGTGATGCAGATGCCATGATCTCAGTTTTTTGAATGTTGAGTTTCAAGCCAGCTTTTTCACCCTCATCAAAAGAACCCCATGACAGTATGAAAAGGCTTCTAGATTACATTCCTATTAAATTTTAAGTATTTAACTTTACACTTCTAATAAGACAGCATAAATACTTTTGGTAATAGTATTATAATCACAGCGACCAAGCCCAAAGCACTGAATGATTACCCTTCCACCTGAAATTAATTATACAAAAGGTTATCAGTCTCACACATCAACTGCTAGAGTAAGTTTACTGAGAAATATTTTTATTTTCTCTCTGGAGAGAAAGATAGAGAAATATAACAAATTATTTCAATGTTCCTTCTAGTCTTTATCTTATGAAATGAAAGCTAATAAAATCTATGGGTTGGAAAGGATATTAAAGATAGATGACTGAATTGCACAATCAAAGTTCAAATCCTCTCTACATAACCACCTGGTCTACAATAACTTGTTACTGGACACATTATACAACTTATGTGAGGAAGGGAGAAATCAAAGTACAGAGTTTCTGTATGCTATGAAAGTTATCAGCTTAGACAGTATAACTATAAAATATTTTATATATGCCTCACAGTAAGAGCAAAGAAAAAAATCCGAGGTAGATACATAAAAGATTATGATAAAGAAATCAAAAGCATAGCCACCAAGTAATTGTTAACATATGCTTGAACACTTCCTGGTGATGGGAATTCATTGTCTCAAACAGCCTATTCCATGTTTGGATGGATAGCTGTAATTTTTAGCTCTTTATTCTGATTAGATTCTTCTCAATTTCATCCACAGGGTCTATTTCTGGTCCTCAGCATTAAATAAAACACATCTAACAGATGAGACCTCAAAAACAAACAAACAAACGCCACAAAATACCACACATCGTACTTGCCCTGAGTTCTCTATTCTTCAGGCAAAATATTTTCAGCTTACTCACTCATACTTACCTCCTAAAGACTTGTGTTTAAATCTCAGTTCTGTTATTTACTAAGTACAAAATACAGATAACCTTTCTGAGCTTCAGTTTTGTTATCAAAAAATGGAGAAAATAACTTCTCTTTCTTGTGAGGGGTGAAAATAATGTGTTCCAAAGTCTTAACACAGTGCCTGCATAGAGCAGACCCTCACTAAGCAGCAGCTATTGTAACGATGGCAGGGATTCAAATTCCCACAATATACAAGTTGCTTTCTTCTGAATTAGCTCCATTTTGTCTTTAACTCTATGAATGATCCCTCAAACTGAAAGCAGGATCCAGCGACTGTCTGAACTGTGTGGATGAGAGCAGGACCATCTCTCTCTTCTCTCATTCCAGATACTGCATTTCCACCAAAGCAGCCGAAGCTCAAATCTATTTTCTTTTGTGGCCCTATCACTGTTGTCTGGCAGAGAACACACATCGAATAAAAATCCATCTTTTAGAAATATTAAAATTAAAATCACATTTTCCCCATGTTCAATTAAGAAAAAAAGTGATATATTTTTATATATCTGATATATTCTTATACTACTTATAAGAAAATATAATAAATGCAGTATTTCTGAGTTAATGAATATGCAACCCTGTAAACTGCCTAGCATGCATGAAGTGCTTAATAAAAGTTGATCACACTCCATAATAAAATCTTGGTAATCTCTATTCTTCAACATGGGCAGTCACAGGATACCAACTGCTAGGTACTCTGCTAAGAGTTTATAAATAATCTGAGTAAAGGAAGGCAGAATTTAAACAACTGAGTGACAACTAGGAAGTAGTACCCCAGGTAGTATTCACTCCAGAGCTCAACTTCCTAAATACTGAAGCGGAGAAGCTCTCATTTTAGCTAACTGACAAAAGTAAACATTATCTCCTTCTGGGGGTTGGTTACCAAAGTGTACTCATTTGCAAAAATTCATCAAGCATCACTTATGATTTGTATACTTTTCTGCAGGGGCAGTAAACAAAGGGGAGGCCTCACTCAGGTAAATATTAAAATCACAATAATACATCCATAAATATAAACACACATATATATATCCTTGAATACCCCACATTCAAAGGAAAATTTTAGTTCAGTTCAAATCTAACATGAAATAGCAAATAAGAAGACATGTTTAAAAGGAATTATATTCCTGGTGGTTATAATTTTTTTTCTTTGTCTCAGGTCTATTCATCCTTCTATGCTATACACTTACACCTAAAGACAATAAAGAAGAGGAAAATAAACTCAAAATTCAACAGACATTCAGTAGTAACAATTAAACCTGAAATTATCTGAGGCTAGTCCACTTAAGTCCAGGAAGCACACACTAATTATATGTGTTATCGAAGAATAAATTACAGCTTTACAGTATTTTAAAACATTAATGGAGCCATTTATAAAAGTTCTTGGAAGTGCATATGTTTAAAGACAGAAGAAAATGGAACCATTTAATATGTCCATATAATTGCTTCTCTGTTATCAGCAATATAACACCATGTAATAGATAGCAATGTTAGTAGAAATGCATTAACAATTCCATAGAAAAACTGAGTCTAAAACTTTAGTTCCCTCCAAATTTGACTACAGCTTCCTTTTACATATCATACTCTCAAAAACTTATCACTCCACACACACATTACCCACCCCACCCCCACACCCCCCCAGATCTGTCTACTGAAATAATGACCCATCTAGTAGCAATGGGTGCCCACTGCTAACATCCTGATTATGGCTCTTCAAATGCCACTTTCCACTAAAGGAACCAAGTCTCTTTGGAGAAATGGCTGATTCCAATGGAGGCAGGAAATGCACATGATGAATCTGGACTATTTCATTATACCAGAGGGCAAAGAAGCTATGGAAGACTACTAGTCATGTCAAAGGAACTTAGAAGCCAATCTGAAGAGACCTACCACTTGCTGAAGATGGTACAATCTGAGCATCAATCATAAGAGCTCTCAAAATAGTACTTGATACTTAGCAAACATCTGCTCAATAACTGGTGGCAATTAGTCGTCTAGACTTTTAAATGAATGCAACCACCTACCAGCTAATGGAGTGAGGTAATAAAGTTATTAGAAAAGGAAAACCTCACTTCCAAGAACTCTAAAAACCAAAACACAACTTCCCAGGTTAACTATATCCAAGAAGTATAAAGGCTCCAGTAAAGGCAACCAATTTAGTCCTTAACCGAAAGGGATAAGAAAATCAGCTTAATCTTGCTATTTACAATGCCATTCAAGTCCTTACATGGATATGATACCAACTTAGCTTCCCAGTTCTCTCCATCAAACGACCTAATGCCTACTTGCCATTTCCCAGACACACAGAACTTTCCCTTCTCTGGGAGGGCCTCTGCTCTCTGGATCCTCCACACTGTGCTGCAGTTGCCACTGAGGCTTTAACTCCTTGGATTATAAGTTTCATAACAGCAAAAGGGAATATACTATTCATTTACAGTGGTAGCCTAATATAAAACTTTATCCATAATAAGGATTCAACAACTCAGCTTAGGTGATAAAATGCTAACTTACATTTGCCAATATTTTCATCTATTATTTCACTTTTACCATCAAAAACTAAGAGGACAGGCAGTTGACACAATGGGTTCAGTCAATGGCTTGTGATCACTGTGATAGAGACAGAATAAGAAACAGGGTTCCTGATTCTTAATTCAAGTTATTTTTAATCAAAAAAGATGCCCATGCTTTCAAGATTCATATTTATTCCACAGCAAAAGATAAGATGTAATGTTATTTCTAATTCATGTGAGATACAAAACCACAAAATAGTGATTTATTAAAGTCCCTGCAAGACTGATAAAAATGTCAAGTATTATGCAGGAAAAAGGGTTTTTCACACATTAATTCAAAGGCAGCAACACTTCACTCACCCCACTTGCCATAACCCTTCTGACTGCTTTTAGATCCTTCCTCCCTCCCCCCAACCTAAATCAGGAACCTCACATACTAATAGCTTCTTCACTGCTAACTATGTAATGACCCATGCAAAAATGTACCTTTTAATTGCAGACTGTTATTTCTCTTTTTAAGTACTTGGATACCACTTTGAGAGCTTTGGAACTTCCTGAACCATATCTATCAATGTAGCTTTTTCCCTCTAAGGTGACCTATAACTAAGTTCCCAAATTACTGGTTTCCCTAAGAGTCTTAAATTTGACAAACATGTTAAAATAATGGGAGGTTTAGAGCACTAAATTGTGAATGTGAGATGTCAAATTTCATTTAATCCAGTCATATATATCTATATACTTCCCTGGTGGATCAGATGGTAAAGCGTCCATCTACAATGAGGGAGACCCGGGTTAAAGCCCTGGGTTGGGAAGATCCCTGGAGAAGGCAATGGCACCCCACTCCAGTACTCTTGCCTAGAAAATCCCATGGACAGAGGAGCCTGGTAGGCTGTAGTCCATGCGGTCGCTAAGAGTCGGACACGACTGAGCGACTTCGCTCTCACTTTTCACTTTCATGCATTGGAGAAGGAAATAGCAACCCACTCCAGTGTTCTTGCCTGGAGAATCCCAGGGACGGGGGAGCCTGGTGGGCTTCTGTCTATGGGGTCACACAGAGTCGGACACGACTGAAGCGACTTAGCAGCAGTAGCAGCAGCAGGTTAATAGAATTGAGAGGGATTTCCCTGGCAGTCCAGTGGTTAGGACTTGGTACTTTCACTGCTGTGGCCTAGGTTCAATTCTTGGTTGGGAAATTGGGATCACGCAGGCTGCCTAGTGTATTTAAAAAAAAAAAAAAAAAAAGTCCTCTGGAGAAGGAAAAAGCTACCCATTCTAGTATTCTGGCCTGAAGAATTCCATGGATTGTATAGTCCATGGGGTCACAAAGAGTCTGACATGACTGAACGACTTAAAAAAAAAAATTAAAAAAAGAGTCCAAAGCTTCTTGACTTCCAAACAATGCTAAATTTATCACACATTAACAGTGTTTTAATTTTTCAAAGAAGACACTACTACTATCTTCAAATAATACAGACTCAGAAGATAAAATTATTCATTTATTTGTTAGTCATATGGCAAAAGTTAGGACTACAAGTTCATTCTTCTCTATTCTTACACATTGTTCTGCTAAGATACACTTTAATCTTGTCATACACTGGAAACATAAGTTCCAAGAATAAAAATTTAAAGTAAAATATAGTCATATAAATTTTACAAAAACCACTAGGTTTTTATGTAAGCGGTAGTATATCATCACCTCAGGAAACTCTAAATTCAAGCCAGTGATCTAAGAGTCAAGTGTTCCAAAACTCATTGCTGCTGCTGCTAAGTCACTTCAGTCGTGTCAGACTCTGTGCGACCCCATGGACCACAGCCCACCAGGCTCCTCTGTCCATGCGATTTCCCAGACAAGAGTACTGGAGTGGGGTGCCATTGCCTTCTCCGCTAAAACCTCATTAGCCATTACCAGTTCCCCAAAGAGGCAGAGGGCTGAACTCACAGTGCAACGACCATGAATATTTCAAGGGTAAACTTTTTAATAGAAAATGCAGTGAGTATAGATACCAGAAGGGGAACTAGGGGGTGGGATGAATTAGGAGAATGGGACTGACATATACACACTACTATATATAAAATAACTAATGAGAACCTACTGTAGAGCACAGGGAATTCTACTCAATGCTGTGTGGTGACATTTCTCTGACATTTCCCACATTTGTTTCTCTGTGGGAAGAAAATCCTAAAAACAGGGGATATATGCGTATGAACAGCTGATTCACTTTGTTGTGCAGTAGAAACTAATACAACATTGTAAAACAATCTTTTACCCCAATAAAAAAAATTTTTTTAATGCAATGAATGGAGAATGACTAAATTTTCTGTAAAATTTATACAAGAAAGGCTATCATCAGTTTGCACAATTATTTTCAGAGAAAACAAGTAACTTTTGAATGTATCACTAGTTTCAACGACTCAACTTCAGCTAGTAAAATATGTACTCCAAAAGGTACTCCCTCTGGGGAAAGGTCATAAATATGCTGTTTTGGAATGTATACAGAACCTAGCAACCACTTTTAGAGCTTCATTTGCCCATGTTTCTCCCTGTTTGTCGGCCCCACGAGATCTAAATATCTCATCAGTCTTTCCTACTGACAAGGTCATGTGACTTACCATTTGACTAAGTGAATCACCCAATTAAAAAAAAAAAAAAAAACAAATCCAAGACCACAATTTTGGTCTAAGACAAGATTTACTACAACTAATTCTGTGAGAAATAAAGAGGCCACTTTTAGGCCTTTATCTGAGAATCCACTCTTGGACACTGGAAAAATTTTAACCATCTAGAAGTCGCTAGAACACAGCAGCTATCCGTTCTCTAATTTAGAGTTTGACAAGCTAGAAGGGATTAGCTTAATTCTTAACTTCTTTCTCTCTGCCATATCAATACTGCCAGGTGATCAAGCCCTATTCGAGTTTATGGATCCCCAGAATGAATGGAAAGCGTAAGAATGGAACCCATGAAGAAATTTCTCCCACTATAGGAGGGCAAAAATCGATGGTTCTGAAGTGCCAATCACAAGAAACAAGAATGCGACGGTTAAAAAACAAAAAACCCCAGACTGGGAACCTCTGGGAAAGAGAACTCATTCTTCCATCCAGGATCCTGGAAAACCGAGAAGCTAAATCTAGGTAAGATGCCTGGTAACCTCCGGGAGGCAGGACCCGGAAAGCTAAACCAAGGTTCCAGGCCCCTAGGGGTGTGACCCAGTGACCAAGCGGATATTGACAAACTTCGAGTACCCCCAAGGACAGAGGCCAGCTCCAGTCGCCGCGGTCCCGCAAGGGTAGGTCAGGGCTACTCGGGTCCAGTCCCCCCAAGGCCCGGCAGAGGCGGCGGGGGTGGGGCCTGTCAGGCTCACCTTTGAAGAAGCGCAGCGCCAGGCCGTATAGCTCCTCCAGGCCGAAGCCCCACCGCTGCTCCAGCCGCCGCGCCTCCTCCGCCGCGCCCCCAGCCACCGCCTCCCCAGGCTCCGGCTGCTCCCCTGCGGTGCCCGGGCCCCTACCGGACCCTGGAGGCGAGGGCGGCGGCAGCGGCGGTGGCAGCAGCGGGGCGCCCTCCGCGCCGGGTCGTTCCTCCGGGTCCGGGCTTAGCGTGAGGCCGTCGACTGAGACCTCGAGTCGCTCTGCGTTTAGCACCGCCGCCATCTCCGCCTGCTGCGCCTCCTCGGCGGGGACAGGCGGCGGCCACGTATCGACTTCCTGCTGACCTCTGACCTCCGCTCACCAACACCGGAACTTCCGCTGCTGAGTAGGCGCTAGAGTTCCCGGAGAGGGGCTGCGGTCTGGTGCCCCGCCCCCACTCAGGGGGTCGTCGGTGGGCTGCGCCCCTTCACCACCCGCCCCGCCCACCACCCTGGCGGCTTTCGAACGCCCCACCCCACCCTCACCCGGTTCCCTTCCGGCCCTCGTTCTTCCCGGAGAGTTGGTGCTACGCCCAGCGGCCCCGGCCCTGCCGTTCTTTCCCGCAGCCCGCGGTGTCCGGCAGGGGCGGGGTCGGATGGGACCCGCGTGCAGTCTGTGCGGAGAGGGTGACTCCTGGCGGGCGCCCTACCCTTCGGGTCAGAACCTCCCCATTTGTAGAGAGTTGTGTGGTTGGAGTAACTGTTGGTAACTCTTAAGGCGATGCCGAGCAAATGCCTTTTTTTTTTCCTGTGAAAGAAACAGGCTGCAGAGAAATCCCGCGGTTTCTGAGACTCGTAGAAGAGCATATCCTGGTTTTGCGGAAACTGAAGCTCATACAATTTGTGGGGTCCCTATTTCGTTAAAAAGCAAAAAGTTAGAAGCAGAGAGTTAGGGAAGTGAATATATAGAATGAGAAAGAATTCACAAATGACATTTGAAAGGCTAGCAAAACTCACAAACGTCACACAGATAAACCATTAAATATTCAGTAACTGCCTGACGCACTTCTACAGGGTGTCAAAAAATCCAGAAAGGTAATTTTTTTTTAAGATTAATGATGCTCTTGACAACTATATATATTTATTTATCTGTGTCTCTAGACTTTTGGGACACCATTTACATCATTTCCCCCCGTTTTTTGTATACTTTTGATCACTTTCCTATGACAGTTATTTTTTAATGTTTAAAGAAAATAGAAAAATCAGTATTGTCTTTTTAACATGGTGATCACAATTTGTTTTTTATTATTGTTTGTAAGTTTTAGCTTCACAACTTACTACTTTTTTAGGATTATTGTCAAATTTGGGAAAACATGTATGAAGCTTCTCATATATGAGCTATAATATTTCAGGATGTTTGGCTGTTTCAATGGCAATTTATTGCTTAGTTTTTCTTGGATCTCTAGTACTCTTCAGGGAAAGATTTATCTATGTTAAGACAGGGTCTCATTAATCAAGATGAATAAAACATGTGACTTCACGTACAGACTTACTGTAGTACAACTGCAGTGGAGCAGGGCCATATGCCTGCCTATTGTCTGTGGAAAACTTTAGTCAAAGAATAAGTTTAATCTGAGAAGTGAGAAATGCTGAGACAAAACAGTATAAGGAGGACCTTTAATTCTTTCTCAAGGGCTATAGATAGTATTCTGAGCCATATCCTGTGAGCTGTGTTATAGATACTGAAAAACCAGGAGGAGAAGTTAACTATGTGATGACCAGACTGTACCTAGGGCTTGAGCTGCCACAATTCCGAGAATTGACCCCAAAGAAATGGGAACAAGTGCACCCCAGACTTGAAGATTAACTGTATCTAAAACAACCAAGATGATTCTAGTCAGACCACTGATGACCAATTTGAAGATGACTGTGCTGTTTCTGCATGTAGCCCCCCCTCCCCATCCTACTCTGTCTATAATGCTCTCACCCGCTGCTTGTCAGAGGGGGAGTCGGTCTTTGGACAGATGTCTGCCACCCTCCCCCTGCCCCCCCACCCCCACCCCCACCCCCGGCCCCAGTCGCCAGCATCTGAAATAAAGCAAACTTTCTTTTCTACCAACCTGGCCTGTTTACTGGCCTTTGAGTGACAAGCAGCTGGACTCCCCACACATATCTTTCGGTAAAACAACTGCAAGTTTGTTTTCTATAGATAGAAGAATTCCAATATATTCCATTTTGTATGCTTCACACAAAAATAAGTACGGTGCACTTACAATTGAATATAAGACATTACTTAGATTCCTGATGAATGAGAACCTTCATTTTAGGTTAGGCATTTGATAAAATTGATCCCTCCACTTAAGAGTTTTTTACTTTTGAGAGTGGGAAGGATTTTTTAATGGGCTAGTTTCTCCTTTGCTTTCAAACCTTGTTTCTCTGTCGCCCATGTATTTCCTGTGCCCGGCGTCACAGAACTCCTTTGCCTCTAGCCCTGTACCTCTGTGACATGGTGCTGGCTGAGTTGGCATAATGGGCAGTAGGTGAATTCCAGAAAGCCATTCCTACACCCACGATGAATAATAATTTAACAGTAGACGGAAATGACTGCAAACCATCAGTGCATGCCACTAAACCCAAATGAAATATATCCCTAAGTCAATTATTGTTTCCTTAGCCAGGTCTCAAAAAAGCCAGTAGCTATTCCTGCGCCATTTACTGCAGAAGAGAAGTGATGGAAGTTTGAATACAATGTGACAATGGTCTTAAATATCTTAATTTAGAAACTTTTACCGAAACATTTGACCTAGTGAATATATTGCCAGGGTCTCTCCAAGGGCTTTGGAAGTGACCTGAGCAAGTGAGGCACCCTGAAGCTTAAGCTTCATTAATTTATGGTAAACCCACGTCTCAAAATGAATTCTGCTGTTCCAAGCCCAGTGAGTTTTTCCACTTAGCTGGGATCTTCAGATTTAGCTTTAATTATTTAAAAAATATGTATGTTAGAATACAAGGCGCTGCCTCCAAGAAGTCATATATACATTACCTTTTTGTAGTCTACCTTTAGTATTCAGTAACTTTTGAGGGTGATAATGAGATGGTTAAATAGAACTCTACTTCCTAGAATTATAGATTCTGTTTCCCAAGTTTACTATAATAAGCATCTCTTTTGTAATCAGAAAATAATTTTTTCCAAAGCACTGTAAATATTAAAGCCTATAGAACACACCTAGAAAGATGGACAGGTAAAATATGATACACTAGTAATTATGGGCTTTTTGAAATTGGTTTGGACTTTAACATAAGGAAAATTCTTGAAAATCTGCTCATCCTCTAGAGCAAACAGGTAAACCTCTTTCTAATGTAACCATCAAAGAATGCCCAGTAGGGAGTTGCTCTTAGTGACTAAAACAGAGTAGGGAATATAATTTTCCGTTAACAACTCATGGTGGGAAATGAGTTCCAGACATTCACTATAAGAGGTCAAATTTAATGTGTATGAGAATCACTCACGGGTCGTGTTAAACTGCAGATTCTGACTTAGGAGGGAGGCCCAAGAGTCTGCATTTCTCATAAGCTTTCTGGGCTGATGCTGCTGTCTACAGACTGCATTTCAAGTGTTTAGGAAACTTTTTCTCATAGCTTTATTGAGGTATAATTAACATCAAATAAACTGCAAATATTCCAAGTTCACAATTTGATGAGTTTCGACATACGCAAATACCTGTCAGACCCATTAGCACGATGAAGATGACAAACACGTCCATCACCCTTTCTTTAATGCCTCCCTCCCCCAAGACCTCTCAGTCAATAGTTGTTAGAATGTGCTTGTCACAGTAGAATCTGATTTCTATAAACAGTTCAGGGAAACTACCTCTATTACCACAGTCCTGTCTTTTATATGTGAGGAGACACAGAGTTAGCAAAAAGGTATATTTTCTGAAACCTTTCGAATATCTTCCCTAAGTCTGTTTCTATACAAAAGAGTGCTTCTTAACCAAACAACTTTGTCGCGTGGATTTCAGTTAAGCACCGTCACATTCAGATGAAGTGTTACCATTTGAAATTTACCAAAAATTTCAAATGCTTTTGAAATGTCTTCCCTAAAATCTTTGTTCTCTCCACATATTTTCATCTTCTCTGTAGACTAATTAGATCACCAGACAGAGACTAGGTTGAGTTGTATGTTTCCTGCTTCATCTGGTGAATTCATTATTGGTCCTTGGTAAAATTTTCCAGTTAGTCTTATTTAGTAATGATAATTATGGACTTCCCTGGTGGCCCTGTGGTTAAGAATCCACCGGCCAATCCAGGGGACATGGGTTTGATCCCTGGTCTGGGAGGATTCCACAGCAAATAAGCCTGTGTACCACAACTACTGAGCCTGTGCTCTAGCAACTAAGAGCTGCAGCTACTGAAGGGCATGCCTCAGAGCTGCACGCTTGCAACTACTGAGCCCAAGTTCCTAGAGCCTGGGCTCTGTCACAAGAGAAGCCACTGCAATGAGAATCCTATCTCCCATAGGTCAGAGACAGGCTTGCACACTGTAATGAAAAATAGCCCCTGCTCGCCACAACTAGAGAAAGCCCACAAGCAGCAACAAAGACCCAGTGCAAAAAAATAAAAATAAGAACAAAACAAATTGTTAATGATCAATACTATTCTTTTGTGGTGCTGCTTAGTCGCTCAGTTGTGTCCAGCTTTTTGCAACCTCATGGACTATAGCCCACCAGGCTCCATTGTCCAAGGGATTCTCCAGGCAAGAATACTGGAGTGGGTTGCTATTCCCTTTTCCAAGGGATCTTCCTGACCCAAGGATGGAACCTGGGTCTCCCACGTTGCAGGCAGATTCTTTACCGCCTGAGCCGCCAGTGAAATTATTTTGTGCTCCTTGATTGGAAGCACCTGGAGACCAAAGACTATGTCCCATAGCCCCTAACACAGGACAGGAAACATGGTAGTCACTCCAGATGTTTTACTGAGTGAATGAAGGTTTAATTACGTCTATTACATGCAGTTAAGCTCAGCATACATTTAAGGAGTGCCCCATATGCTATTGTAGGAAATACACCGATGAGAGGTTCTGGTGTCTATAACAAAAGGATCACAGTCCAGTAGTTAAGAATGTGAAAGAAGCACTTATATTACGATCAGGCTGCCAGTACTGGAATGAACTCAGCAATTCGGGGACTTTTTATAAAATGAGGATGATAATAGTATCCACCTCTCAGGCTGTTGGGAAGACTGTATGCATGAATTCGTGTAAAGCACTTAGAAAAGGACCTGTCAGGCATATAGTGAGCGTGTAGTAAATTTGGCCACTATTATGTACAATGTTTTATTAAAATGTAGAAGAGAGGAGTTCCCTGGTGTTCCACTGGTTAGGACTCTGTGTTTTCACTACGATGGTCACAGGTTCAGTCCCTGATGGGGGAACTAAGATCCTATAGGCCATGCAGACAAAAAATGTCCAAGAAATATTGCACACCGGAGGCCCATCAAATGAAGCCTGCCCACTAATGTCTTCTACCTGGCTCGCAAGAGTTGGTCCCTGCAGTGCTTTAAATCTAAATCAGTTGCTAGCATTTTAAAATTTGGAATTTTTTAGACAGAATTTTTACTTTATTTATTTTTTGACCTCGGTGCACGGCTTATGGGATCTTAGTTCCCCAACCAGGGATCAAACCTGGGCCCGCGACAGTGAAAGAGTTGAGTCCTAACCATTGGCCTGTCAGAGAGTTCCCCCTAAAAATCTGGAATTTTAAATTAAAAATTCAGATATCTGAGTTACCTTAAAAAATTAAGAAAGTTGGTGGCATTGGCCTGGCACTGGTGCTAGACAACCATGAGCTAGAACTTTGTAGAGGCTGCCTTCTTAAGAAGGGAAACAAGCTCTCAAGTTTGCAACAATCCCCCCAGCCCACTGGGACAGACACTGTTCTTGGTGTTTAGTGTGGGCCTGTAGCTTGGGCTAGTGCTCATTTTATATTGACTCAGTTTATATTGCTACTTGCCTGGCTGTTGTAGGCATTTGTGTTTGGAACTTCCTAATGCAGAAGGAAGAGAATGGTATATTGCCAGGAGGGTTTAGAGATGGGCTCAGAGAGGGGATAAGTGTGATCACTGTGCATGCTTACATTAGAGGAAAGTAGAAATGACATTCTAGACAGAGGGGATATCATTTGCTAACTTCCTGAGGGTTAAGAGACCTGGCAGGTTTGGTTAGCCTTAGAGCAGTGTAGAAAAGCCTGAAGAGTTAGGAGGAGTCAGATGTGCAGAGTCTAGAAGGGTAGGTCAGAGGCCGTCTTGAAGCTGGTGGGGAGTCACTGAAGGATTTTATGCAGGGGAGTTTCACAAATAACTTAGGCAGTGGTGGAAGGAGAACCTGGAGGGGAGGCAGGCTGTAGGGAGCTCAGAAAGAAGCTGCTGTTAGCCCAGGTGAAGACCAGGCGATCCTGAAGAGGAGCAGCTTAAGGAGATGACAAGGAAGAGACAGGTTCCAAAGAGATGTACAACAGAGCCAGCCAGAGTCAGTAGGGCAAGGGACTGAATTCTTTTTTAGGTGTTGTGAAGTTAGGACCATTTTCTGGACCTCCATCTCTTTATCTATAAAAAGCAGAAATTGTTTCTGCCCTGGCCTTTCAAAATCCATCAAGATGTGAAAAGGCCTAAATTATACTGTGAAAGTGCTTTAGAAACTGTAAAATTCCTGAACAGATAAGATATAATTAGCGTGGCTGCTGTTACCATTCCTCCTGGGCCTCCACATCCAAAACACTTTAGGGCCACTTTCCATTATGAAATGATGTATATTTCTTCAGGTTCAAAAGTAAAAGTGAGTCTAATAAAAGAAGTCAAGACAGGGATGGCTGGTGTACAGCACAAATCTTTCAATTGTGGAAGTGTGTATATATTTATGTGCCAGACACCCAATATTCATGAACAGCTGCAAAGATATTCAATGGACATCAGATTAATAAAAGAGTATTTTTTGCTCCATTGTGTCGTGTCCGACTCTGTGCGACCCCATGGACGGCAGCCCACCAGGCTCCCCTGTCCCTGGGATTCTCCAGGCAAGAACACCGGAGTGAGTTGCCATTTCCTTCTCCAGTGCATGAAAGTGAAAAGTGAAAAGAAAGTCGCTCAGTCGTGTCCGACCCTCAGCGACCCCATGGACTCCAGCCTTCTAGGCTCCTCCATCCATGGGATTTTCCAAGCAAGAGTACTGGAGTGGGGTGCCATTGCCTTCTCCGTAAAAAAGTCAAAAACTTAGATATTTGTATCTAAAAATATAACTTTCATAATCCCATTACTGAGATCTAACCAGTATTAGCAATGTGGGGCACATTATTTCATTGTCTTGCAAATAATAATATTCATATAATAATGGTGATGATTATAAAGTAATATTCTCCACTTATAGTAAGAAGAGGTGAAACGTTCAGGAAGAGAGATGCCCTGATTGCAAGGGATCTATGCAAAAAATGCGAGACTAATGCTTAAGCTCCAGGGCCCCTCAGCCCCACCTGCTGGTGGGAGGAGGTAGCGCTGCTTGAGCCGGGCTCACTGGTGTTCCTGGGATTGCCAGACTTGCCTCCTCATCAGCGGCCCTGCAACCATCTCCTGGGTTTGGGGAGAGAGATGCGGGCAGCCATGGGAAGGAGCCGGGCTTCCCTTGTAGCTCAGACGGCAAAGAATCTGCCTGCAATGCAGGAGATGCGGGTTCAATCTCTGTGTCAGGAAGATCCCCTGGAGAAGGGAATGGCCACCCACTCCAGTATTCTTGCCTAGAGAATTCCATGGACAGACCATGGGGTCACAAAGAGTCAGACATGACTGAGCAACTAACACACACAGGGGAGCAGCTGCTGGGGCTCCGCCTGGGAGCTGCAGAGCCAGGATGAAGCCTGGGGCCCTGGGCAGGTTTGCCTAGATGATGACACTTCAAAATGATGAATGTAAAACCTAAAATTTGATCAGCATGCTAGAGGAAAAGACTAAATTATCTTTCTATGCTCTCAGTAAAAAATTAAATTATGAAACTGTTATCAAATGGAGGACAAGGAGTATGCAGGCAAAAAAATGAAGGGTGTGTCAGGGAATCAAATAACAGTATTAGTAGTAATAATAGTAATAGCTGCTGGTGACTGTTGTTGGAGGTGTGTCCTTTGAATTCTGTCATTGCTAGTCAGCTTTTTAAATTCGTGATTCACTGTGATTTCATTTCTCAGTTTGATTAAGCATTCATTTTTGTACCTAATCGTTTACCTTTTTTCTTTAAGAGTTCCCTGTCCCCCCAAAGTTGAATAAGGTTCAGGCCAGGATGTGCCCTTGCTTGGTTGCACTGGAGGGCTGCTCTCCAAAGAGCATAGAACTGAAGCTGGAGACACAACTTCCCGGATGGTTTGGTCACTTGTCCTGTATCTCGGATACAACCTGCGCTTCCTTCCAGCTTCACAACACACTCGGTGCAGCGAAAACATACTTTGCCTGCACATGCGCTTCAGCTCCCTGGTGGCCAGGCCGAAGACTGACCTGAGATTTCCTGAGGGACACCGGCTGTGACTTGGGACTGCTGTCTTCCCTTTCCTTTCACAGTACCTGGGAGCCTTGGCTTGCTCTCCAAAGAAGTGGGAATCCACCAGAAAATTGGCAAGTGCAAACAAACAGGGAGAATGGAAACTGGGTCCTCATGTGCTGATAGGATAACTGGGGCAGGAGGATGTGGTTGCTGAGTGCGGTTTGGGAAGACTTCCTGGAGAAGGGATGATTTTGAGCCTTGATTGAAATCAGCAAGCAACAAGAGCAAGAAGTTCAGCTAAATAGATGTGGGAGAGGGGGGCTGAGTCTGGGAAAAAGGTATGTCAAGGAAGAAGTGATGGTGCTCCTTACATATTCCAGTGACTCTCATGTGGAGGAGGGATACTTCTCCCACATACAGGGACCGGTCCTTTTTCTCATTTGTGCTCACAGGCCTGGCCCAGTCCCTGGCAGGCAAGAAACATCCAATCTGTGTTTGCTGAATGACTGAGAGAACATACCACAATAAAAAACATTATAAATAAATTTTTTTAAAAAAAGAAAGGACATACTTACAGATTCATGGCAATGCAAGGAAGTTACAGGAGACCAATTTCAGCTCAATAGGAGGAAGGACTTTCTAAAAATTAGAACTGACAGCTGAACACCAATAATAGCTACTGAACATGTTGTATGTGCTGTGAACTAGGCTAAACTTTTGATGTACATTTCCCATTGAAGCCTTACAGTAGCTGTTTGAAATAGGCATCACTGTCCTCATTTTAAAATGAAGAGACGAAGATGCAGAGGTTAAGTCACATGCATAGGGTCACAAACCCTTGTTCAGAGCAAGTGGAGGAGCCTTGATTTGCACCAAAGCTGTCTGACACCAAAGCCACAGCCGACCCCTCCCTGGAGGTTTGCCAGTTCCTCCGGCCCTGTCTGCCAGTATCTCCTGCATCTTGCTGGCCCATCGGCTCTTGCATTTCATATGCAGAATATGCACAGCCTTTCCCCTGAAGAGGTTCTGTCTGGTAAGATCTACCAACAGGTACAGGAAAAGGTGCTCAACATCACTAATTATCAGGGTTTTTCAAATCAAAACCATGACAAGATACCACCTCACACCTGTAAGAATGACTATCATCAAAAAGTCAAGAAATAACAAATGTTGGGGATTCCCTGGTGGTCTAGTGGTTAGGATTCAGCACTTCACTATCCTGGCCTGGGTTCAGTCTCTGGTCAGGGAAGTGAGATCCTGCAACCCGAGCCTCATGGCCAAAATAGAAATAAATAAAAAGGAACACATGTTGGTGAGGATGTGGAAAAAGAAAAACCTGTACACTGGTGGTGGACATGTACGTTGGTGCAAACACTAAAGAAAACAGCATGGAGGGGCCTCAAAAACTTAAAAATAGAACTGCCATATGATCCAGCAATTCTACTGCTAGGTATGTGTTTAAAGAAAATGAAAACACTAATTCAGAAAGATGTACGTACCCCAGTACTCATAGCAACATTAGTTACAATAGCCAAGATATGGAAGCAATTTAAGTGTCCATCACCAGATAAATGGATAAAGAAGATATACACATGTACGTGCACACACACACACACACACACACACACACACGAATACTATTCAAGCACAAAGAATAAAAAATTTTGCAACAAAACAGATGTATCTAGAGGATATTAGGCTTAGTGAAATGCCATACAGAGAAAGACAAATACTGTATGTTGTCACTTATATGTGGAAGCTAAAAAATAAAACAGATGAGTGAATATAACAAAACAGACTCACAGATATAGAGAATAAGCTAGTGGTTTACTACCGGTAGAGAGGGGAGAGGAAAGCAAGGAAGGGCAAGATAGGGGTAGGGTGTTAAGAGATACAAACTACGGTGTATGAAATAGATAAGCTACAAGGATATACTGTACAGCATAGGGAATATAGAGTATAATCTATACAAATTTTGGATCACTATGCTGTACACTTTAAACTAGTATAATATTGTAAATCACCTATGGATAGCTAGGTGCTTAGTCGTGTCCAACTCTTTGCGACTCCATGGACTGTAGCCCTCCAAGCTCCTCTGTCCATGGGATTTTCCAGGCAAGAATACTGGAGTGGTTTGCCATTTCCTCCTTCAGGGGATCTCCCAGATCTGGGGAATGAACCCACATCCGCTGAGCGACTGGGGAAGCCCTACCTCCATTGAGCCACTGGGGAAGCCCTACTCCATAAAAATAAATTATTTTTTTAAAAAGGAAGCAGCAAAGTTTTTTGGCACATCTTCCCTCCAGGGCAAAAATCCCCTTCCCAGTGCCCTTATTTTGCTTGGGGCAGGCCAAGCAAGACAAGATTTGAAGCTGGCTTCCCATGCAGGTATTAACCAGGTTCAACCTTGCTTATCTTTCAATATTAGAAGACATAAGGTACAGTTAGGGTTGTTTGAATATAGGGCGAGTCTGGCCTCTTGACAAGAGGTGCAGAGTCTCTCAAAAGAGTACCAAATCACAGGCACAGGAATGTTTATTACAACAGCATTTACAGTAGAAAAAAATTAATAGCAGCCAAAGTGCCCAGCAATAAGGGACAAGCAACATACATAAGGATACATCCATTCAGTAGAGTTCTAGTGACTATTAAAAAAAAATGTTCCAATATGGAAAGATCTCAAAAATATATTACTGTGTTAAGAGCAAGGTTTATAGCATAGTTCTTTTAGGTTAAAATATTTATGTGGCTAAAGAAATTAATATATATGGGATATATGAGGGCGGTTTTTAACCTTTCATTTTCTACCTTTCTGTACTGTTTGAATGCTCTAATCTTATATGGGCTTTACTTTAAAATACCACTGAGGATTATCTGGGAAGGAAGATAATGGCTTATTTTTAAAACCTATCTGTTGTGTATTCTTGTGTTAAAATGCATGGCTCTTCTACTCTTATAAATAATCTATTCTTGTGTATTAAAAATTAACATTTTTACATACATATATGTTTGACTGAATCACTTTGCTGTACAGCAGAAATGAACACAACATTGTAAGTCAACTATACTTCAATAAAATAAAATTCATAAAAATTAACATTTATTCAAAGACTATTTTAGGAATTTTTGAGGTGATAGCCATCATTGCTGGCACGACTACCACACCTCCTCATGCCTGGCGCATAGTAGATGCTGAGTAAACTATTCACTGGATGAATACTTCTGATGAATAGGTTGGAGGCATATCTTTCTGACTTTTGTTTACCTCCAGAGAACATTTCCTGGGTTAAATTCCTGCACTTATGGAGCTCAGCCCCTCAAGCTCTCCCATAGTCTCTGAAGAGCAGGTTATCTTTTTTATTTTATTCATTTTTTTTTTTTTGGCAGGGAGTGCATGTCTCTCAGTGAATGGGATCTTAGCTTCCCAACCAGGAATCGAACCCATGCTCTCTGCATTGGAAGTGTGGAGTCTTAACCACTGGGCCACTGGGGAAGTCCCAGAGCAAGTTATCTTAAATGTAACCTTTGCAGCCTTGGTGTTCTACCCAAAAGTACATTTTCACACCTTCATTTAGGAACTATTTATTGGTCACTTACTGTATGTCCAAGGCAGAGGAAGGGGCTGGTGTTAGCTTCCCCCAATTACTTTGATAATTTATTATTTAATCAACAAATATTTACTGAGGATCTATCATGTATTCCAGGTGCGGGGCAAAACAGACGTGGCTTCTGCACTAAAGGACCTGGAGGTCAAAGGCCATGAATCTCAACTCTATCAGACCCCACGCCTCTTCTTAAAACAAATCATTTTTAGTATCCCTCTTCCTATCTGAAAAAAATCCATTGATAAAATGGTATATCTATAAAGTCATTTTTTATGTCTTAAATTTAATATAAAGGAGAAAAACAGGGAAAACGATTAATAATAAAACTGTTGCTGTTTAAGCATGACTTCTAGAACAATAATGAAGTGGTCATATACTTGCATGCATACATAGTATCACCTTGAAAACAAGGGGCTATAACAATCTGCTATAAATACAAATGGATGACGTTGTTGCTGTTGGCAATAAGCTTTTTGAAATTATGAACGACTCTTGAAAAGAAATTATGCATAGATATTACCCTGGAAATTTTGGTGCAAAAATTCACTGTGTTTCTTTGTGAAAGTCAGGGTCTGTGCTTGGATAAATGCAGACTGGCTATTTGTCTCCATGACCACCCAGTGGGACATGGGAGTTGGGTGACCTGACCTGAGAGTTGAAGGACATGGAGTGTCCCTGCCCTGCCCACGAGTTGCTGGGTTCATTGTCTGCTTGGGTGACAAAAGCAGAAACACTCGAGGGAAGACACTAAAAGCAGTCCAGAGGCTGCCACGGGAGGGTGCAGAGAACCAGCCCAGTCACACTGCATATCTTCAAGCCACAGGAAGTCCCGACGCCCAGGAAAAATGTGGTGTGCAAGCCCCAGCACTAGGACCAGGTGTAGGCTTTCCAGGTGCCAGACAGCAGGGTTCTGGCTGAGGCAGATGTAAAGGTGATAATCAAATAAAACCCCCATCACAAAGGGCTTTAAAATAAGTACCAAGAGTATGCCAGCTACATATACGTATGCCCTCCCCCATGGCACAGGGTTGTGTGCCAGCCTATATCTACTTATTTAAAAAAGCAAACTTTTTTAAGTTGCCTGAGAAGCAGAGTGATGATGGCAACTCTTGAGAGCCCTAGAGAACAGTTCAGTGGTCAAAAAAACAGACAGTGGGATCAGGCAATATTTTCTTACTATTTTTATTTCTTATGAAGTTTACGTATTAATACTTAATTATAATTTATAAACTTTAATATATGGTGCATTTTTTAAAAGATAAATACATCATGTGCATTTGTGCATATTCAGTCACTTCAGTTGTGGCCAACTCTTTGTGACCCCATGGACTGTGACCCACCAGTCTCCTCTGTCCATGGGATTTCCCAGGCAAGAATACTGGAGTGGGTTGCCATACCTTCTTCCACGGGATCTTCACTCCCCAGGGATCAAACCTGCATCTCCTGCGTCTCCTGCATTTCCTGCACTGCAAGCAGATTCTTTACCACTGAGCCACCAGGGAAGCCCAAATAGATCATAGTGTTATAATATAATCATGAAAATAATATAGAAATACCAATAGTAATTAATTCTTAGAGAAATATTCTTTATTTCTCTTGACTTCTTTCTAATATATTTACTTTTAAATTCATCACGAAATAACACAGATTTGTGGTAAAATATATTCACACAGCACTGCAGGATATGAAGTGAAAAGTTAAATTCCCTTCTCCTACCCCTAAACTCCCCAGTCCCACCTTCTAGAGGTCAGAGTTTCTCCAGTATCCTTCCCTGAAAATTTTTTCTATGCATATGCAAATGTATTCATGTATATACAGTCTAGAACCTCTTTAGAAACATCAGATCAGATCAGATCAGTCACTCAGTCATGTCCGACTCTTTGCGACCCCATGAATCGCAGCACGCCAGGCCTCCCTGTCCATCATCAACTCCCGGAGTTCACTCAGACTCGTATCCATCGAGTCGGTGATGCCATCCAGCCATCTCACCCTCTGTCGTCCCCTTCTCCTCCTGCCCCCAAATCGCTCCCAGCATCAGAGTCTTTTCCAATGAGTCAACTCTTCACATGAGGTCGCCAAAGTACTGGAGTTTCAGCTTTAACATCATTCCTTCCAAAGAAATCCCAGGGCTGATCTCCTTCAGAATGGACTGGTTGGATCTCCTTGCAGTCCAAGGGACTCTCAAGAGTCTTCTCCAACACCACAGTTCAAAAGCATCAATTCTTCGGCGCTCAGCCTTCTTCATAGTCCAGCTCTCACATCCATACATGACCACAGGAAAAACCATAGCCTTGACTAGACGGACCTTTGTTGGGAAAGTAACGTCTCTGCTTTTGAATATGCTATCTAGGTTGGTCATAACTTTCCTTTCAAGCAGTAAGCATCTTTTAATTTCATGGCTGCAGTCACCATCTGCAGTGATTTTGGAGCCCAGAAAAATAAAGTCTGACACTGTTTCCACTGTTTCCCCATCTATTTCCCATGTAGAGATGGGACCGGATGCCATGATCTTCGTTTTCTGAATGTTGAGCTTTAAGCCAACCTTTTCACTCTCCACTTTCAGTTTCATCAAGAGGCTTTTTAGTCCTCTTCACTTTCTGCCAGAAGGGTGGTGTCATCTGCATATCTGAGGTTATTGATATTTCTCCCAGCAATCTTGATTCCAGCTTGTGTTTCTTCCAGCCCAGCGTTTCTCATGAGGTACTCTGCATATAAGTTAAATAAACAGGATGACAATATACAGCCTTGATGAACTCCTTTTTCTATTTGGAACCAGTCTGTTGTTCCATGTCCAGTTCTAACTGTTGCTTCCTGACCTGCATACAAATTTCTCAAGAGGCAGATGAGGTGGTCTGGTATTCCCATCTCTTTCATAATTTTCCACAGTTTATTGTGATCCACACAGTCAAAGGCTTTGGCATAGTCAATAAAGCAGAAATAGATTTAAGGGCCTAGATCTGATAGATAGAATGCCTGATGAACTATGGAATGAGGTTCGTGACATTGTACAGGAGACAGGGATCAAGACCATCCCCATGGAAAAGAAATGCAAAAAAGCAAAATGGCTGTCTGGGGAGACCTTACAAATAGCTGTGAAAAGAAGAGAAGCGAAAAGCAAAGGAGAAAAGGAAAGATATAAACATCTGAATGCAGAGTTCCAAAGAATAGTAAGAAGAGATAAGAAAGCCTTCTTCAGCGATCAATGCAAAGAAATAGAGGAAAACAACAGAATGGGAAAGACTAGGGATCTCTTCAAGAAAATCAGAGATTCCAAAGGAACATTTCATGCAAAGATGGGCTCGATAAAGGACAGAAATGGTATGGACCTAACAGAAGCAGAAGATATTAAGAAGAGGTGGCAAGAATACACAGAACAGTACAAAAAAGATCTTCACGACCCAGATAATCACGATGGTGTAATCACTGACCTAGAGCCAGACATCCTGGAATGTGAAGTCAAGTGGGCCTTAGAAAGCATCACTACGAACAAAGCAGTGGAGGTGATGGAATTCCAGTTGAGCTATTTCAAATCCTGAAAGATGATGCTGTGAAAGTGCTGCATTCAATATGCCAGCAAATTTGGAAAACTCAGCAGTGGCCGCAGGACTGGAAAAGGTCAGTTTTCATTCCAATCCCAAAGAAAGGCAGTGCCAAAAAATGCTCAAACTACTGCACAATTGCACTCATCTCACACACTAGTAAAGTAATGCTCAAAATTCTCCAAGCTAGGCTTCAGCAATATGTGAACCGTGAACTTCCTGATGTTCAAGCTGGTTTTAGAAAAGGCAGAGGAACCAGAGACCAAATTGCCAACATCCACTGGACCATGGAAAAAGCAAGAGAGTTCCAGAAAAGCATCTATTTCTGCTTTATTGACTATTTAGAAACATACACATGTGCTTAAAGTAGCATCCGGCTTCCCTGGTGGCTTAAACAGTAAAGAATCCTCCTGCAATGTGGGAGACCTGGGTTTGATCCCGGGGTTGGGAAGATCCCCTGGAGGAGGACATGGCAACCCACTCCAACATTCTTGCCTGGAGAATCCCCATGGACAGAGGAGCCTGGTGGGCTACAGTCCACGGGGTCACAAAGAGTCGGACACGACTGAGCGACTAAGCACAGCACACATAGTCTTTTTTGGCAATTTCCTTTTTTCGTTTCACAGTTCTTTCCAGACACTACATTTAGAGCTACTGGGTTGACCAAAAAGTTCATTTGGGTTTTTCCAAACCATGTTATGGGAAAACCTGAACAACCTTTTTGGCCAACTCAATACAAATTCTTTCTGCTTGAGTCTAGATCGCCTTTGAACCAATGTACCCCAGTTTATTTAAGCAGGGAGTATGGACACCATCTGGAAACTTGGGGGGTGGAGGGCACAGCAAAACTGACAAGATGCACTCAGCCCCGCAGCCTCTCAGGCACATCTGGGGAAGGGTGGGGCAGAGGGGCCGCCTTCCAGAAGGTGGCTGTTGTGTGTCATTATCTCTTCTCCCATTGCAGGCCCGGGAAGGGTTTGAGTCCTGGAATTGCAAGGGGCCTTAGACTCCAGTTCCCCTGGAGAAGAAAATGGCAACCCACTCCAGTATTCTTGTGTATGAAATCCCACAGACATAGGAGCCTGGTGCGCTACCATCCACGGGGTCACAAAACAGCTGGATGTGACTTGGCAACTAAACATCAACAACAACAAAGAGTCCAGTGCACAGACCATATGGATGAGAAACTTGAAGGGCTGTGTTGACCCAAGTCACCACCAGCTGGTGGAAGAGCCCGAGAAGTGAAAGAGAAAGTCGCAAAGTCGCTGAGTCGTGTCCGACTCTTTGCCACCCCATGGACTGTATAGTCCAGTGAATTCTCAGACCAGAATACTAGAGGGGGTAGCCTTTCCCTTCTCCAGAGGATCTTCCCAACCCAGGGATCAAACCAAGGTCTCCGCATTGCAGGCAGATTCTTTACCAGCTGAGCCACCAGGGAAGCCCAAGAATACTGAAGTGGGTAGCCAGAGGATCTTTCCGATGCAGGAATCAAATTGGTGTCTGCTACATTGCATGACAGGGGAGCCTGGTGGGCTGCCATCTATGGGGTCGCACAGAGTCAGACATGACTGAAGTGACTTAGCAGCAGCAGCAGCAATATTGCATATGGATTCTTTACCAGCTGAGCTATCAGGGAAGCCTGTACTTGACCCAAAGTCCCCCAGAGCAGCTGACCCACCACCCCTCCCTATGGACTCGATCCCCCTGCCCTCACACTCCACCACCCTGGCCTCTTCCTCCTCTTGGTCTGGGAAGAGCTTTGAAAACTGCTGAGAGGGGCCTTTCTGTGCCTTACCAAGAACTAGGGGTCAGGGCAGTGAGGGGCCTTTGCTGTAGCTTCTTTGGGGAGTGAATCCATCTGACTGATGGAGTTTTAAAATAATGGATTTATTGGAGTATTTCCCCCCATATTTAATATGTGACTACAACCTATGATCTCATTATCTTAAAAGAAGCAGCATTAATATTTTCAAAGATGCCCCACCAGAAATTTTTCTGAGAATTTATATGTGTATGTGTGCTTTTTATCTTCAGAAAATGATATATTTTCCATAGTTTTGTCACACAGCTTGCTTTTCCCCCTTTGTGGTGGAGGGGACTATATATCATTTTCTCATGATAATAAATGTTATATCACAACACAATTTTCAATGGTTGGATCATGTTCTATATTATGAACGTACCATAATTTATCCAGCCAACCTTCTGCTGGTGCTGGTTTGTAATCAGATCAACTGTAAAGGGGTTATCACCAGTCCATATTTCCTGCACCTGAGCCCAGCATGTGCTGAGGGAAGGGCAGAAGGCTGGTCACAGCTCCTGTCCTCCGGAAGCCAAACATCTGCAAAACACTGATCAAGAATGAGAGGAGGCACTTCCCTGGCAGTTCAGTGGTTAAGACTCTGCGAGGGTGGGTTCCATGCCTGGTGGGGGAACTAAGATCCTGAATGCCACACTGTGTGGCTGGCAGGGGTGGTGTGTGGTGTGGGGAGAATGACGGCAGACCATGCATTGTTTTGCTGGAGGTTGTAAATGTGCCTAAGAGAAGGGAATGATGGAGCGTTGCCATGGTGAGGAGGTTAGACTGTGGTGTCAGGCAGACCTGGGCTTGGGTCAGGCCGGGCCACTTAAGCAGCTTGGATAGGAGGTCTTGAGTAAGTTATTTGGTCCCGTGCCCAAACCTCAGTCTCTTCATCTATGAAATAACTAATGATAACCATACAATGGGATATTTTTCAGCCATGAGAAAGGAATGTAGTGCTGATACATGCCACAAGGTTAGACAAACCTCTAAAGTATTACACTGAAGTAAAAGAAGTCAAATTCAAAAGATCACATACTGAATGATTTGGCTTTTATAAAATATCCAGAATAACCAAATGCATAGAGAAAGAAAGTAGACTGATGGCTACCAGAGGCTGGGGGAGGAGAGGAGGAGGAGTAACTGCTTAGTGGACACGACATCTCCCCGGGGAGTGATGAAATCCTTTGGAAATAGAAGCAATAGTTGCACAATATTGTATATATACTAAATGCCACTGTACTGTATACTTTGAAGTGGTTAATTTTAGGTTATGTGAATTTCACTCCTTAAAATAAATGGTCACAGTAATTGTACTTACCACGTAGGGAGGCTGTGAAAGTGAAGTGAGATAAAGAATAGAAAGCATTGAGTGCAGAATTCAGCACAGAAAACTCAATTAGTGTCAGCTATGGTTACAAAGCCCCTCTTTTGAACAAAGCCTTCCAGGGCTTGGATTCCCAGGAAAAGCCAAAGCCATTACTCCATCTACGACCTAATGTGGGCCGGTCCCCTCCCTGGCCTGTTTTCCTACCATTTCCCCTACTGCATACACTGGACTTGGGGCTCCTGCAACCCACCAGGCACACTGCCTCCCTAGGGCCTTTGCATTAGCGTTTGCCTTCCAGACACTCACAGCCATCGCCTTCAGTGTTTGTTTCAGACTTCCCTGACTAGTCTGCTTCACAGGGTCTTCCTTCTTAAAAAAGAAAATTTTCTTTGGCTGCCCCAGGTCTTAGATGCAGCATATGGGGTCTAGTTCCCTGACCACGGATCGAACCTGGGCCCCCTGCATTGGGAGCATGGAGCCTTAGCCGCTGGACCACCAGAGATGTCCCACCCTGTTTTCCTTCCCTACTCTTTATACCAATTCTACCAAACCGTGTAGTTACACCGTCCCAAATTCATATCTTATCAATCACTTACTTTGCTCATTGTCCGTCTCCTCTCAGTTAGAACCCCATGGGGGCCAGGAGGTTTGCTGTGTGGTACATTACTGTGTTCCCAGTGCCTGGGACAGTGCTGGGCTGATGGTAGGCACCCTGAAACACCTCTGAATGAGTCAGGGCAGGAGGCCAGCGTGCCTCCCCTGAAATTTGTGTCCGGGTGAGGGGCTCAGGGCCAGAGAGTATCTGAGGCTCACGAGGGATGTCGGGGGCTCAGAAATCCTAAACTTCTGAGGTGAGTATGCTGAGGAAGAATTGGAGCAAGAGCACATCAAGTAGACGACAGGCTCCAGAAAAGTCAGGGAATGTATGCTTTGTCTTGAGTGATTGTCTGAAAGGCAAGGTTGTCATCTCAAGCCTCAGTCCCTTTCGAGTTCCTGCGAGAGAACTGCTTGACACCTAGCTGTTCCTGGATGGATGAAAGAGGGCAGGGCAGCTGAGGAAGAAGGCGCTGGCTTGCCCATGGTCTCCAGGAAAGTACCAGCTGCAGGATGGTAGTGGGAACTGCATGGGGCTTGGAGGGGTAGGTAGATCCAGCTCCACCACATACAAGCTGTGGGATCTTGGGTTGGTCATCTACATTCTTGGGGCCTGGGTTTCCTCACTTGTAAAATGAGAGAAAAGGCAACAGAAAAAAAAAAAAAAGAAAGGAAAAATGGGAGAAAAGGCACAAGAAGAGTGGATTATTGAGGAATGGATTAAGCTAATAGGTGCATGGCAGCTAGAAAAGGTCCTGGCCTACCATAGATACTCCTTTCTCCTTTCACTGGGTCTGAAGAGGGCCTAACTGGATTGTGCTGTCTCTGTTTCTAGGTAGATATGTATATGAAAGCAAAGTCTCGTAAGAGGGTTTAGTGTGGGTCTACTTGGAGTACATGTAAGAGGCGCAGGTTCAATCCCTGGGTTGTGAAGATCCTCTGGAGGGAGAACATGCAACCCACTCCAGTATTCTTGTCTGGAGAATCCCATGGACAGAGGAGCCTGGTGGGTTACAGTCCATGGGGTCGCATAGAGTCGGACACGACTGAAGCATGCATGCACATGAAGTACACTATTGGTCAGAGGCTATGAAAAGATTTGCAATAAAAGGCCAGTGGATTGTGTCCCATGGCTTCCCAGGTGGCACAGTGTCAAAGAACCTGCCTACAATGCAGGAGACTCGGGTTTGATCCCTGGGTCATGAAGATCCCTTGGAGAAGGAAATGCCAACACATTCCAGTATTCTTGCCTGGAGAATCCAAGGACAGAGGAGCCTGGCAGACTACAGTCCATGGGTTGCAAAGAGCTGGACATGACTTAGCAACTAAACAACAACATACTGTGTCCCACGGGTTGTTCTCAGCAGTCTAATAAAACCACGGCTGCATCTCCCATCAGAAGGGTGGGGCTGAGGGCTGCTGCCGCCTCTCTGCCAGGCCTTGTGGTGGACATGATGCACAACCAGGATGAGACTCAGGGACTGCTGCAGAGCCTCAGACAGGGGGGTCGGGGAGTGTCTGGGTCAGCAGAAGGGGCAGGCAGTAGTCCTAGCATATGAGGGACCAAGGGCCAGAGAACTTGGTACAGATGAAAAGTCCACTGGATATCTGGTCACCTTTGTCTGTCCCTTCTGGTCCCTGCAACTCCAAACATAGCACTAGCTCTTTGTTCGTTTCCCGTGATGTCTGGGGTGACAGCCTGAGGGCTGCTGAGTCTGGAGGCCCCTCCACAGTGTGCAGTCATGGGCACACCTCCAAGGTCCTTTCCCCTCTGAACAGTCTGTATGTTAAAGAAAAAAAAAAAATGTAGTCATGTTACTTGTTAAAGATGCTAGAGTCGACTCTATTCAGGAACATCTTGATAGATATATGGACCACAATGACCGAATTTTGCGAGGGAGGGAGAGAGATTGGTCTCAGCTCCAAGTTCAGCTTAGGCAAGGAACAGGATGGGAATCAGTGGACAGAAATTACTAAGAGGTAATTGCTACAATTACATCAGGGGAAAGGGGTATTCTGGCTAATCAAGCTAACAAGGTTCTTGCTGAAGACAGGCCAGGGTGACCAGACATCACTTGGGGCTAGTGAAGGACGAGGAACCTGATCAGACATGGAGGGTGGGGGGTTCCTGCTAAACTAACATAGCAGTAAGTAAGTGTGTTGCTTACTCATGTGATCCCATGGACTGCAGCCCACCAGGCGTCTGTGTCCATGAGATTTTTCCAGGCAAGGATACTGGAGTGGGTTGCCATTTCCTTTTCCAGGGGATCGTCCCAATCCAGGGATCAAACCTGGGTCTCCGGCGCTACAGGCAGATTCTTTACAGACTGAGCTACAAGGAAAGCCCAGGGTTCTTGCTAAAATGAGCCCAGGAGAAGTTTCAGGAACCTGACTAAAGTTAGGCCAAACAAAGGATCCTCGCCACCTTCAGGCACTGCAGTTTCGCTCTCTGTACCCACGACCCTGGCGCAAGTCCAGAGCCAAGGGACTCAGTGAGACCCTGAAACCAGTCCCTGCCACGGCAAGTTTCTGCTGGATGGGAATGGAGTCCCTGTGGCAGAGAGAGGGAGAGGAGCTGGCATCAGGAGGAAACCCCTCCTACTGGTGATGCCTGGAGAGTCTGCCATTCTTGCGCCCTCTCTCCTGGCTGCTGACTTTTGGAGCCCATCTCACTGCTCACTGAGGTTTCCACCAAAGAGGGTCAAGAAAAATGACAGGAGATTGAAAACTCAAACAGTCTAGTGGGGTCGCAACTCTGGTTTTTAAAACTAAATTAATGATAAAACTTTTTCTTTTAAATTTAAGTATAGTTGCACAATATTATATTTTACAGAAGTATAATAGAATGTTTTACAATTTTTAAAAGGTTATACTCCATTTAATTACTATAAAATATTGGCTATATTCCCCATGTTGTATAATATAACCTTGTTCAGTTCAGTTCAGTTCAGTCCCTCAGTCGTGTCTGACTCTTTGCGACCCCATGAATTGCAGCATGCCAGGCCTCCCTGTCCATCACCAACTCCCGGAGTTCACTCAGACTTGCGTCCATCGAGTCGGTGATGCCATCCAGCCATCTCATCCTCTGTCATCCCCTTCTCCTCCTGCCCCCCAATCTCTCCCAGCATCAGAGTCTTTTCCAATGAGTCAACTCTTCACATCAGGTGGCCAAAGTACTAGAGTTTCAGCTTTAGCATCATTCCTTCCAAAGAAATCCCAGGGCTGATCTCCTTCAGAATGGACTGGTTGGATCTCCTTGCAGTCCAAGGGACTCTCAAGAGTCTTCTCCAACACCACAGTTCAAAAGCATCAATTCTTCGGCGCTCAGCCTTCTTCATAGTCCAGCTCTCACATCCATACATGACCACAGGAAAAACCATAGCCTTGATTAGACGGACCTTTGCTGGCAAAGTAATGTCTTTGCTTTTGAATATGCTATCTAGATTGGTCATAACTTTCCTTCCAAAGAGTAAGCATCTTTTAATTTCATGGCTGCAAGCACCATCTGCAGTGATTTTGGAGCCCCCCAAAATAAAGTCTGACACTGTTTCCACTGTTTCCCCATCTATTTCCCATGTAGTGATGGGACCAGATGCCATGATCTTCGTTTTCTGAATGTTGAGCTTTAAGCCAACTTTTTCACTTTCCTCTTTCACTTTTTATGTTTTTTTTTTTTCAAAGTTCAAAGTATGTCACTCCACTTTATTTTTTAAATTAATTTTTATTCAGTATAGTTGACTTATAGTGTTGTGTTAGTTTCTGCTGTACAGCAGAGTGAATCAGTTATATGTTTACATATATCCACTCTTTTTAGATTCTATTCCTGTATAAGTCATTACAGAGTACTGGGTAGAGTTCCCTGAGCTATACAGTGGGTTCTTATTAGTGATCTGTGCTGTGCTGTGCTTAGTTGCTCCATCCTTTCTAACTCTTTGCACCCCCATGGGCTACAGCCTGCCAGGCTCCTTTGTCGATGGAATCTTCAGGCAAGAATACTGGAGGTGGCTAGCCTAAACCTTCTCCAGTGGATCTTCCCAATTCAGGAATTGAACTGGGGTCTCCTGCATTGCAGGCAGATTCTTTACCAGCTAAGCTACCAGGGAAGCCCATTGGTTACCTACCTTGTAGCATATTTTACACCTGTTTGTATTTCTCATTCCTGTACCCCTATATTGCTCCTCCCTCCTTGCAATTGTTCCTTTTTTTTTTTAAATTTAAATTTAGATTTTTTTTTGGTTACACCACAAGGCATGGGGGATCTTAGGTCCCCACCAGGGATCAAATCCATGCTCCCTTGCATTGGAAGCACGGAGTGTTAACCAATGGACCACCAGGGAGGTCCTCTGTTTTTAAACAAATAATTTGGAGCAAGAAAACTAAACCTGACTAAAAAGAACACTAGAAAAATTTTGTATTTGAGAAGTGGTTTGAAACAAATTAATAAGTGAGTTCTGCACACAGAGAGGGCTCCAAAAGACTCAGATATGTGAGTTAAATTTTCAAATCCCTCACAGAATCCCTCAGAGACTCCTTGAGTAGGGGGAAAGTTATGCTCCGCGAACCTTAGAATCCTGGAAATCCTTTATTCCAGAGCTTGAACTGGGCTGCACGCTGGAATCACCTGGTAGCTTTAAAAACTTCTGATGCCAGGGTTCCACCCCATTCCATGTGAAGTACAATCTGGAGTCAGGGTTTAAAGATGTCCCCAGGAGATGACATCACAGTGTGAACACGGCCCAGTTCGGGGGCAACTTACTCCTCAGTTTCCTCCTTTTGTGCCTAAGGAAACTGAGGCCCAGGGAGGGGAGGGCTTGCACGAGGCTTTGCCTGTCTGGGCTTTGTCCATCTCCCTCAGAACATTGCCCCAACCCCCTCTTCAGGGAAATGACAGGTTTTGCCCCAGATAAGGGCTCCGCTCCCCGCTGCCCTCACGCCCTAGGTGTGGCTGATTGGCATGCTAATTCTGCCCAGCATCACCTTCTGGGCGGCTTCACAAGTACCTGTCAGCTGACCACTTCCTCCAGCAGCTCTTCTCAGGCTTCAAAAACTGTGGAGAAGCTTAATATGGCCCCAAGATCCTTTCATCCCATCAGAGCCTTTCATCTGAGCCTTTTAAAAGTGAAAAGTTTCAACTATCAAAGAACCCCCAGGAAGAAGGTAGGAGGCAGGTACCACTTCCCCCATTTCACTGCTGGCAAAACTGAGGCTCTAGAAGAAGCTGTCACTTGCTGCCCTCTCCTTGTCCCCCAGCCCTCTAGTTTCTCTTGAGATAAATCAGTTGACAGAAACCTGTGGACGCTGAAAGAAACCCCACTGAGTCTTCCAGAAAGAGCTGGTGGACCAGACAGTGGCTTTGGCTTGGACGGCCTCCCGTGTCTTCTTGTGTCTTGGCAACTGGGGTGGGTGCTGTGCCCCCTTACTTTTGTACCCTCAGGAGCCGAAGGCCCCAGCCTCATACAACCACTACCCATGCAGCCATGTTGGAGCTAGCCCTGGAGCTCAGCGGACACCAGGGGACCTGCCCTCTGGGAGCTCACAGGCCAGATGGGAGCCGAGATGAGGACACCTGAAAAAACACTGCAAAGCAGCATGTGAGATGTGAGAGACCCAGCAGTGGAGGTTGTAGGGGTGGGAGGGCGCGTGGGCAGAGCCAAAGGGAGTGCACAGGGTCCCTCTGCCTCGCTCACTCTGCAGCACCACCAGTAATGTCCTAAGCACCAGCCAGGGGCTCCACGGGCAGTCTTTGGAGTGTTCGTTGCCATGTCAGCTGAGGCGTGCACACGGCCTGGGCTACCCAGCTTAAAAAGCCTTCTCAGGGGACTTCCCTGGTATTCCAGTGGTCAAGACTCCAGGCTCCCAGTGCAGGGAACCTAGGTTCAATCCCTGGTCAGGGAACGAGATCCCACATATTGCAACTATGACCTCGGTGCAGCCAAATAAATAAATTTTTTTTTTTTTTTTTTTTTTTTAAAAGCCTTTTTGGGAGGTGGGGAGGGGGTTGGCAGGGAGGGAAGGGCCTCTACTCTCCACAGGAACATTTTTCAGAGGCGAAAACCAAAGCGTGGAGACATTAAAGCCCTTGCCCAAGGTCCAATGACTAATCAAGACTAAAGTGAAAACAAACGCAAGAAACTGCACCCTTCCCGGGGCTGGTAACCTGATCCAGAGTGGGCAGGACCCCTAAGCTTGTGCAGTGTGCCAGCCCCTAAGGTGCCCTGACCTTCTAGGTGTTTATCATAATGAAAAGTGCACTGAGTCTCTGCCATGTGCTGGATATCAGGCTGGTGTTGAGGGAGTGGAGAATAAGTCAGATTCAGCTCTGCTAGTCTCCCAGGGCATGCACTGGAGAAGGAAATGGCAACCCACTCCAGTGTTCTTGCCTGGAGAATCCCAGGGATGGAGGAGCCTGGTGGGCTGCCATCTCTGGGGTTGCACAGGGTCGGACACAACTGAAGCGATGCAGCAGCAGCAGCAGTCTCCCAGGGCAGGTGGATGTTTACTCAGGCATCCCAGGCAACATGCAGACAGGAGGGCTGGGAGCAGGGGCTTTGGTCTTGGGCTCAGCACTCCTTTTGGGTGTTCACATCACACTTCTACCTGGAACAGAAGCCAAGGCCATCCAGCTCAGATTAGGAAATGTAGTGACTGTGTGGGAAGGAGGGAGCAGTCATGAAGATGGACTGCGTGCCAGAGTGTCACCCCTATCTGGCTCCAGGATGTCAAATACACTCAAACACAGCCATAATGTTCCTGAACTGACCCTTGCTTTGAGGAAAAGCTGGGGCTAACACAGGGAGTGACCTTTGAGAGTCTAAGACGGGTGCTCCCCAAACAGCTCAGTCAGCCCCTGCTCATCCAAGTCCCTGCCGACTCCACCCCTTCAGCCCACAGACTTAAAGTGGCTCATGGACCCCAAGTAAGAGATACACACTCAGCCACGCTCTCTACTCACCCTCATTCCTTTCTGGTCACAGAAGAAGGAGAGGTGTGCTCAAGTTTCTGGCGCTCTCCTAATTTAAAGGCTTGCAGAACATCTTTGTTGTTTAGTTGCTAAGTCCTGTGGACCTTTTACGACCCCATTAACTGCAGCACACCAGGCTTCCCTGTCCTTCACTGTCTCCCGGAGCTTGCTCAAACTTACGTCCATTCAGCCTGCTTCTCCTCTTGCCCACAATCTTTCCCAGCATCAAGGTCTTTTCTCTTTTCTAATAAGTCAGCTCTTCGCATCAGGTGGCCAAAGTATTGGAGCTTCAGCTTCAGCTGAAGTCCTTCCAATGAATATTCAAGGTTGATCTTTAGGATTGACTGGTTTGATATCTTTGCTGTCCAAGGGACTCTCAAGAGTCTTCTCCAGCACCACAATTTGAAAGCATCAGTTCTTCGGTGCTCAGCCTTTTTTATGGTCCCACTCTCACATTCATACATGACTACTGGAGAAATCATAGCTTTGACGATATGGACCTTTGTTGGCAAAGTGATGTCTCTGCTTTTTAATACACTGTCTAGATTTGTCATAGCTTTTCTTATAAGCTGCTGCTACTGCTAAGTCGCTTCAGTTGTGTCCAACTCTGTGTGACTCCATAGACGGCAGTCCACCAGGCTCCTCTGTCCCTGGGATTCTCCAGGCAAGAATACTGGAGTGGGTTGCCATTTCCTTCTGTCTTTTAATTTCATGGCTACAGTCACTATCTACAGGGATTTAGGAGCCCAAGAAAATAAAATCTGTCACTGTTTCCACTTTTCCCCCTTCTGTTTGCCATGAAGTGATGGGACCGGATGCCACAATCTTAGTTTCTTTAATGTTGAGTTTTAAGTTAGCTTTTTCAGTCTCCTCTTTCACCCTCATCAAGAGGCTCATGCAGAGTCAGGATCAGATATTTCCAAAGCAGGACTGACTCCAGTAAAGTGGGCTAGTCCCAGAACTGGAAATCTAGGGATTTCCCTGGGGGCATCCATCCTTGGGCATCGCCTGAGTCCTTCCAAACCTAGAACATACAGAAGATTACAAGAGTTTGAGATAGGTTGCTGTACAATAAGTACAGATATAACCGCTAAAGTCTATAAGGTAAAGTGTGAAAACCTTTCTCTTCCACCCAGGTCCCCTCTCTGCACAGATGGGCACACACACAGATTTTAGATTGTGACTTCTTTCCAGCCCATGACAGATTTTTACAGTGTGCTAGGCACACGGAGAAGGCAATGGCACCCCACTTCAGTACTCTTGCCTGGAAAATCCCATGGGACGGAGGAGCCTGGTGGGCTGCAGTCCATGGGGTTGCTAAGAGTCGGACACGACCGAGTGACTTCACTTTCACGCGTTGGAGGAGGAAATGGCAACCCACTCCAGTATTCTTGCCTGGAGAATCCCAAGGACGGGCGAGCCTGGTGGGCTGCCGTCTATGGGGTCGCACAGAACTGGACATGACTGAAGTGACTCAGCAGCAGCTGCAGCAGGCATATGGAGCGGGCACAGTAATATCAAACAAAGCAACTATAGTCTGGCCAAGGAAACAAGATTCAACTACATACAACTATACATGAAATTATATATGTATAAATACACACACCCACACACACGGCTATAAAGAAAAGGTTTTATATGAATGAGTTGATCACGGCTGACCTCTGATAGATTTATTTCTGAGTCTTTTCTTTTTTCTGTGGTTTACATTTGACTTCTGCAGAAACCAGGATTCACAGGAATTGGCTGGAGAGCCCCACATACACAACCAAGGAACAGTGGCAGCTGGGGCAGGCCTGGGGGAGGAGGACTGGCACCCAGTCTGGCAGTGGGTGGGGGTGGGATCTGGAACAAGTATCAGGAGGAGGAACCAGGTTACTCCAGAGAAGGACGAGGAATAAATGAGCAGATCTGAGAGGCTGTGGGGCGGGGGGATGGCCTGAGGGGGAGCAAGTGGCACAGGCTCTGGATTGGGTCAGCCAGGCTCTGATTCCAACCCCCCAGGGCTTCCTGGGCCTGTTCCCTTCTTGGGTCACCCTGCACTCCAGGGAGCCAAGGCTCCATGAGATCAGGTTTGCACGGCCTCCGCACAGGGAGCTCCAGGCTGGGCCGCCTCTGATAAGCCCTCCGCTAGGCCCACAGGGACAATGTGGAGAACTGGCAACAGGCTAAGGTGGTCTTTCCTGTTCTAGAAAGTTCCCAGGGTGGGCTCCTGAGCTCGGCACCTCCGGGAGAGGTTCCCTATCACCCATACCCCTGCTCCTGCCCTTTGGCCCAGGCCCAGGTGTGCAGGAAGGTGAGGGTCCCCAAGCAGCGCACACCCCAAGGCACACCCACCCCCAGTGCCTGAGGTCGGAGAGGGGCCATCCCGTAGTGGGCTGTTTTCTTAAGCCCTACTCAAAGACATCTTAGGGCTGTGGCTGCACCTGAGGAGCCTCTTTGCAGACTTAAATGGATCAGTCCCAAGCTGCCCTCTCACTGGCTCTCTGCCACCACGGTGGGCATGACTTCCAGCAACTTCTCCTCTGGCAAAGACTTAACAACAGATGAGACAAATTCTGGAGGATGCCCCAGAACTCAACTTAGAGGCCCCAGAAACTTGCACAGGATGATGGGGAAGAAAAAGGGGACTTCTGGGTGAAGAACTGTTTGCAGAAGAAGAAAAAATTTTTCAAGAGCGGTGGAAGGAGAAGCTTGATTTTCTTCCCTTTGGTGTATTAGCTCTTCTTCCAGGTTCCTGTCCTTAGGCTGATGCTTGGTGGTGGGGACCCAAGTTCCCGGACAGGCAGGCCCTTGCTTATTCCTGCATTCATACCTGGTTCACACCCTCTTCTCCCAAAGTCCTTCTTACAGCCTCCCTAAAGCCTGACAACTGTCTACGAGGCTCAGCCCAGCCACTCATCACCCAGAAACTGTTTCTGCACCACTAAGCCCGCCAGGCCTGACTTCGGCTCTCCCCCACGTACTCTCCTCCTCCCCACCCCGGCCAGCATCCCTTCATTTGACACAGTAGCATGGCAGTATCATGGTTGTGCAGTAGGTACTGATTGCTGGCTGTGATGTGTACAGCTTGGCTTGTGGCAGATTCCCTAAAGGAAAGACTCAGCTACAGACCCTGCTCATCTCCAGCCCCACCTCTGCAAGCAGTGACTCTGCTCTCCTCTGGGTTCATAAAGCAAGTGCCAACTCTAGGCCAGCACACCCTGCTGCTCCAAAGTGATACTTTTTCCCTCAGGCTCAGCATCTATCTTCCACTTCTTTAAAAAATACTGCCTATTGCATTTTAAAACTTTCATTCTGGAAAAATCTCAAATG
This sequence comes from Tragelaphus eurycerus, assembly GCA_935064755.1. NCBI lineage: Eukaryota > Metazoa > Chordata > Mammalia > Artiodactyla > Bovidae > Tragelaphus > Tragelaphus eurycerus. The sequence goes on from CAKXYN010000003.1 coordinate 23,600,665, forward strand.
TTTACAAAAGTAGAGACAACAACATCATAAATGATCATGACATAACTTCAACTGTTATCAATTCATACCCAATTCTGTTTCTGCTATATTTTGCCTCTCTTCTCCCAACCCCCAAGATAGATGACCCCCAAACATCTTATTTCATCTGCCAGTGTTTCCATCTATCTCTAAAAGACAATGAATCTTTAAAAAATAGAATACAAAATCACCATAATGAAAAAGATGTTAACAGCAATTCCCTAATATCATCTCCTACCTACTGTTTAAATGTTTTACCTTGTTTTTGAAATGAATTTTTACAGATGGTTTGTTGGCATCAGGACCCAAATGTTGCACTGGGTTGATACATCTCTTTGGTCTCGTTCAGTCTTTAGGTTTTTCTCTCTCTCTGCAGTTTATTTGATGAAGCAGCTATCGATTAGTCCTGCAGAATTTTCCACAATCTGGGTTTTGAGAGAGTATCCTTCTGAGACTGTGCCTGTTCCCTGTACTTTTCTGAACTGTTAGGGAGTTCTAATAACTGGATGAGATTCTGGTTCTAAATTTTGGCAAGAATGAGTTATAGGTGGTGATGTGCATTTCTAAAGAAAGCACAGTTAGCAGGTGTGATGATCACTGCTTAGGTCCCCTATTTCATTAGAAGTTGCAAATGGGAATAGTCTATCATTTCTTCTTCATGTATTAGCAAAATACCTCTATAAGGAGAAATTTTTCTTTATCAAGAGTTTGTTTCCCAGGAGTTACAGTCATACAGAAAAGACAGGATGCTGCTGCTGCTGCTAAGTTGCTTCAGTCGTGTCCGACTCTGTGTGACCCCATAGATGGCAGCCCACCAGGCTCCCCTGTCCCTGGGATTCTCCAGGCAAGAACACTGGAGTGGGTTGCCATTTCCTCCTCCAATGCGTGAAAGTGAAAAGTGAAAATTGAAAGTGAAGTCGCTCAGTCATGTCTGACTCTTAGCGACCCCATGGACTGCAGCCTACCAGGCTCCTCCGTCCATGGGATTTTCCAGGCAAGAGTATGGAGTGGGGTGCCATTGCCTTCTCTGGAAAAGACAGGATAAGTACTTGCTTTTCTTCAGAATGAAGGATTTTTCCAAAGGTGATCAATTTTTTTTTTTGTGATCATTATGAAATAAAGAATTTTAACATGTTTGATAGGTTTATTGTTTTTGGTATTCTGCTTTTGATTTTTTTGTTTTGTTTTTGCTTTCAGGATTCTTATTGATGCTCAAACTGTCCTAGTGTTTGGCGAGCAGGAGTTTCTTTAGATTGTCTCCTGTGAGGGCTCCCTCGGTCATGCTTAATAGTTTTATCATTTTCAGATATGACTAAATATTTCAGACTCATACATTCTCTGTTCTAGGCCTAGAATGAGCCATTTCGCAAAGGACCTTTTTTTTTTTTTCCTTTTAATAGGAAATAATATGTAGAAGCCAAAGTTTCAGTGTGAATGAGTTTAATTAATCCTAGAATAAGCAACCAAATTAAAAGCAGGACCCGATTTGGCACTATGTACAAGTGATAAACCCAAGGCAAGTGTATTTGGGGCAATAAAAGGAAGTGAGCTGAGTCTGTGTCTACGGCTGGGGCCTCAGAGTGGTGGCTCAGCTGCATGGGGTGGGCTTCATGGGATGGCCACTGGCCCAAGAAGCCAAGCTGGAAAGCAGAAGGCCCAGCAGTAAGGACATGTTCCTCATGGTCCTGCAGCTTGCTGTCTGGAGCAGAGCTGGCCACCAAGCACAGGAGTGCTGTCTAAAAGAAAGGGAGATCAAGGTTACCTCCTCTTCCAAAGGAGTCTGAATGCTGAGACTGTGAAACGCTAAATGCCCAACTGTCTGAAAGAGTGGATCTGTTTATTTAAAAATCGCCCTTCCTGGTGCACACTAAAATGGACTAGGATCTATCTGAAAGCGCCTTGTGTGTGGGGGGACTTCCCTGGTAGCTCAGATGGTAAAGCATCTGCCTGCAATGCAGGAGACCCGGGTTCGATCCCTGGGTCAGGAAGATCCCCCTGGAGAAGGAAATGGCAACCCATTCCAGTATTCATGCCTGGAAAATCCCATGGACCGAGGAATCTGGTGGGCTACAATCCATGGGGTTGCAAAGAGTTGGACACGACTGAGCGACTTCTGTGTGTGTGTGTGCACGCGTGTGCGTGTGGGTGCACATTCAGTTGTGTCCGACTCCTTGCGACCCTATGGACTGCAGCCTGCCAGTCCACGGGATTTTTCAGGCAAGAATACTAGAGTGGGTTGCTATTTCTTCCTGCAGGGGATCTTTCCAATCCAGGGATCAAACCCACATCTCATGTGTCTCCTGCATAAGCAGGCAGATTGTTTACCACTTAAGCCACTTGGGAAACCCTTAAAGTGCCTTATTATATCCTATATCCACCAAGAATCTGTGACTGATTAGACTAACTATAGGTGGTATTTTACTTGCACAGAATTTCTCATCTGTTACAGCATGCGTGCGTGCTAAGTCACGTCAGTCGTGTCTGACTCTGTGCTACGCTACAGATTGTAGCCCACCAGGCTCCTCTGTCCACAGGGATTCTCCAGGCAAGAATATTGGAATTGGTTGCTGTGCCTTCCACTAGGGAATTTTCTCGACCCAGGGATTGAACCCACCTCTCTTACATCTCCTGTATTGGCAGGCAGGTTCTTTATCACTAGAACCACCCGAGAAGCCCCATCTATTATAGGCTTATAATATATCCAGTAAAAGACAATGTAGTGGAAATTCAGACCCAGTACATGCTGGCTGGGACAGAGTCCAGAAATGATCTTAGATTACTTTGGGTATCTGCTAACACATAAATAAATTATTTGGGGGCAGAAAAGACAGGTATTGGCAGATTCTGTGTTCTCCTAATACCTCTTTCTTTACTTGTCCTGGTTCAGTTTAACTTTGTGCAAGATATGTGATATGCATTAATTCAATACCATGCCACACTCCACAGAGAATCAGGGAATTCTAAGCTAGATTTCATTACCTAGTTAGAAGAGAACAGAATGATCAAAATGAAACTGAGTTTAAGTCAGATGACAATATTGAAGAAACTCATGGTATCATAAGACTTCAGTCAGCAGTGCTCTCTCACACTGTCACTTCGGAGAAAGACCATTCATGAATGCTACAGGAGTCCTTCATATGCTGCTCAGTCAACTCTGTATGAGACTGATTGGCTGGAAACTGTGGTAATCATTTTGATGATCCAGAGTTCTGTTTAAACAGTAAAAATGAGATTCTAGAATTCAAATCTAGTATATGCTTTTGCATCAACTGAATACCTTTTTGTATCTAAATATAAATAATTACCATCGGGGAGTTCCTTGGTTAGGTGGTTAGGATTCTGGGCTTTCACTGCCATGGCCCAGGTTCAATCCCTGGTTGGGGAACTGAGATCCCACAAGCTGAAAGACACGACCCCCAAAAAATTATGGATCTAGAGATTATCATACCAAGTGAAGTAAGTCAGAGAAAAACAAATATCATATGATACTGCTTACAGGTGGAATCTAAACAAATTATACAAATGAACTTATTTACAAAACAGAAATAGATCCACAGACATAGAAAACAAGCTTACAGTTACCAGAGGGGAAAGAGGGGGAGGGATACATTAGAAGTCTGAGATTAACATGTACACATTAATATACATAAAATAGTCAATCAACAAGGTCCTGGTGTATAACACAGGGAACTATACATAATATTTTATAATAGCCTACAAGGGAAAAGAACCTGAAAAAGCATATATATATTTACATATGTAACTATAAATTTAAACATACAAAACTGAATCACTTTGCTGTACACCTGAAACTAACACAATATAAATCAACTATACGTCAATAAAAAATATCAACTATATTTCAATTAAAAATAAATAGAATCAAAACAAAGGGGATCACAGACATAGAGCTTGTGGACAAATATGAAAATTTTCAAAACCTAAGCTACAAAACCTAGCATTTACCAAATAAAAAACTTTATATGAAAAAAAGATCAAAGAAGAGTGATTTGCTGGATGATATAGAGCTTAAATACAACAGCCGCTAGCCACATGTGTCTACTTGATTTTAAATCATTGAATGGAAATAAAATTATAAATCCAGTTCCTTGGTGGCACCAGTCCTATTTAAAGTGCTCAGTAGGTACGTTGTGGAAAGAAATGTCAGACAAATGTGGATGTGAGGACAAAATACTCTGCTAGTTGTTTCAGTTTATCAAGTGTGTAGACATAAACTTAAAAATTTATGATTTCCTTTCTCTGAGGTTGAAATGTTCTTTTAACATTTCTCAGCTATGGGAATCAGCATCGTGAAAGACATCCAGAAGAGTCTTTACTGCTCAGAGGCTTTTGGGTAAAAATCCTTGAAAGAAGAAAAGGAATCATCCTTTCAAAAAGCTCAAAGGCTAGGTTCCAAATCTGTTTTGTGTTTGTTATTTGAATTTATATGACGCTGACTCAACAACAACAAAAAAGCTTCTTAACATTTTATCACTTTCCTGGCACACTGATACCTTTGCGGGGTGGTGGTGGGGGTGTTGTCTTTCAATCTCTTGCAACCACTGGTTCTGAAATAAACTTCAGAAACCGAAGAGGCCTGGGCAGCCGAGGAGATGAAATCAAAGCGAGACCAGGATCAAAGGGGCCAACAGCTCTGGGATCTCAAGGTGAAAGCAGAGCCATCGACTCCCCTGGGCTGCCTTTTCCTGGCTCTCTCTTTAATAAACACCCGGGGCTCCAGGGCCAGGTTTGAGGGCAGCGCAGAGGGGAAGAGAGTACTTAGCACTTGGAGAGGAAAGGAAGGCCTCTGTGAAGTCTGGGGGAGTCGGTGACAGGAACCGTGGTGGGAAATGTGGAGCAACCAGAACAGGACGGTGACCCCGAATGGCTCCATCCTTCCCAGCCCGGCGGCCTCAGAGCCAGTGTGGCTCTAGAGAATAATGTTTTCTCTCTGCATCACTTTTCTACTGTATTTTTACTTGTATTTTACCAAACTTCCCTCTTAATACAGGAAGCAGCCTTGAAAATTGTCTGCTATTTCACCTTGCCCTTCCCTGTGTCTATTTCAACAGGCGTTCCTGATAGGCTGAATGAAATAACGACCCCAAATTCTCAGCACATCAAGTGGTGAGGAGCAGAGCCCAGGTATTGGTGAGGGGAAATCAGACCCCTGATCTCAGTGATCCTCGTCTTCAGCTAACCCTGAACTTGTCTGCTATTCTGAAACTGGTAAACTGACTTCCTCTGATAGAAACAAGTACTTTACAGAGCTTATTTAAAATGTACTTACATTTCACAGATCATCTACTTTGGGAAAATCACTTGGAATAATTGTTTTTTAAGATATTGCCAAGGATCGAGCTCTTTCCACTTTGCATTTGGAGAAACAGGTATAGGAGAAAGAACGAATATTCATTGTGTGCTTGCGGCACGGTAACTGAGTAAGGAATCTAAAACTTGGATTTAGTGAAAACCACTCATGATTTTGAGACTTCTCTGGTGGATCAGATGATAAAGAATCCACCTGCAAGGTGGGAGACCTGGGTTCGATCCCTGAATCGGCAAGATCCCCTGGAGAAGGAGAGGGGAATGGCTACCCTTTCCAGTATTCTTGCCTGCAGAATTCCATGGTCAGAGCAGCCTGGTGGGGTGCAGTCCACAGGTTGCAAGGAGTTGGACACAACTGAGCGACTTTCACTCACTCATGATTTTACAGGTGTTTGTCAAACAAAGGAGAAGCAGAAAATAACTTTCAAGTGAATGAACACCTCTGAGCTTTGCAGAGACCCTCTAGACACTTATAGCTTACCGATTTTAGTCAATGAAAATCCAAGAGAACTGGGAAATCCATTCCTACCAGGAAGTAGTATCTCCTTTAAGATACATTTCCCTGCATTCTTTGTTTCAGTTTTTAAAAGTTAGTTTGTTAAAAAAAATGCAGCTTTTACCAGTTTTTCCACTAATGTTCTTTTTTCTTTTCTAACGACCCAATTCAGAATACCACAGGACATTTAGTCATGAAAAAACTAAGTTTTAAAAATATACTTATAACAACAATACAGGCCATGATTTAAAAAGTAAAAAAAAAAAGCACCGAAAGGTATACAATAAAGTCTCCATCTCTAATGCTGCTGCTGCTAAGTCACTTCAGTCGTGTCTGACTCTGTGCCACCCCATAGACGGCAGCCCACCAGGCTTCCCCGTCCCTGGGATTCTCCAGGCAAGAACACTGGAGTGGGTTGCCATTTCCCTCTCCAATGCATGAAAGTGGAAAGTGAAAGTGAAGTCACTCAGTCGTGTCCGATTCTTAGTGACCCCATGGACTGCAGCCTATCAGGCTCCTCCATCCATGGGATTTTCCAGGCAAAGTACTGGAGTGGAGTGCCATTGCCTGCTCCTCCATCTCTAATACTTGACTCCAATTTCCAACCGTAGGTTTGCAGCACAGTCTCCTCACTAAAGTTATTTTGTAAGTATATACAAGCACATTTCATTAAAACTTCATTTTAGAGGAAAAGGAGGAGAGAAGGGGAAAGGCTGAAATGTTATTTCAACATCGAGGATTCTAATTCCACACAGACTTTCATAGATTCTCAGGAAAAGTCATAAGAAGATAATGCTTGTTTAATCAGTTTGGAGGATTATCAAGCCACAAATTGAACACTGCAATTTCCTACCACTAGTTTAAAAGACAGAGAGAAGACTGTCTTATAGGTTTAGATTCCTTCATCAGATCATCACCAGGCACTCCATTTGTCTCTGCAAGTCCATTTTCCTGGCCCACTGTAAAACAGGCAGGCTTGAGGGTAGGGGAGGGCCCCTCACAGGTGAGCAGACAGCAGCAGAGGAACGAGGCCTGGGCACTGGACTAGTGGGGATTTTCACATAGGCTAGAGAATTCCGATGACTCGACCTCTGCGGAGAGTTTCTGGGTTGCTGGGCCATCAGGCTGTTAGACCTCAGCTGGCAGCCAGCAGCCAAGCCAAGCTCTGCTTTCCTCGCTTGGTTGGCCTAACGGTGCCAGAGCGAAGCGATGGAAGGAGTGGATCTGGCTCCATCACCTCCATCGCCTGTGCCTGGGAACCCGGCGGGCCCAATGTGCCTCAGAGAACAACCCTGAGATGGGAGAGGGCCAGGGGCTTCACCCCCCTCTAAGGGCAGCTGGGAAGATCAGCAGGGGGCCCAGGGGTCATGTCTGGAGACCGGCTTAGCACGGTGGCTCTGGAGTCATCTGGGCCTCGCCTAGACTGTGGAGTACTTCTTGATCTGGAAAACTGGGATAGGAATTTCGACTTCACAGGTACACATGCAAAGCACAGTCTAGTATAGTGACACTTCATAAGTGGTTTTTGGATTAATGAAAGAATGAAGGCACAGAGTAAAATAAAAGGGTCTGACCTCCCATCCTATATAGTCTATGTCTGAAAACCCCAATGACCAGGCTAAGGAATAAGAAGGAAGGAGGAGGGGGGAAGAGAAAGAGGGGTGCTGTGGGGTCGATGGAGGAGCAAGCAGGCTGTGAGAATGGTCAGACTGCCTGCAAGAGCCTCTGGGACTGTGTCCCAGACCCCCTCTTCCACCCCCACACCCACAGGGAGAGAATCAAGCACAGGGCTCCTATTTGCAGCAGCCCCAATAATCCTTTCTGGGGACTTCCCTGGCAGACCAGTGGTTAAGACTGCATGCTTCCATTGCAGGGGGGTGAGGGTTTGAGCCCTGGTAGAGAAAGTAAGAAGTTGCTCAGGTGCAACCAAAAAGTTAAAAAAAAATTCTTTCTGCTTTGACACCTGGAAGGTCCACTCAGGATGAAAATATCCAAGCTCTTCCTGAGGTTGTCTCGGAGCATTCTACAAAGGATAGAGACAGGCAGGGGCTGTGGCCTAAAAGATTCTTCTAGCTCAGAGCCCCCTTGGAGCTAATGACAGTACATGGTTCTGGTGAAATCAGGGCTCAGGTTCTGGGAGCAAGAAGAGCCGAGTCTCTGTGCTCCTCTCCTGAAGACTGCACTGTGATGGAGCTGCTTCCATTCTGGACTGTGAGTTTCAATAAATCAGTTCAGTGGCATCCACTTCTACAGACCTTCACTGAGAGTCTGGCATGGTGCCTTATTCATACGTGCTGCTAAGTCACTTCAGTCGTGTCCAACCCTGTGCAACCCCATAGACGGCAGCCCACCAGGCTCCCCCGTCCCTGGGATTCTCCAGGCAAGAATACGAGAGTGGGTTGCCACTTCCTTCTCCAACATACATACATAGCAGTAGACATAGAAAGCAGACACTCAGACTTGATCAAGAGAAGTGGCTCCTGCTCCCTAAACCTTTACAATCTAGGAGGGGAGGCAGGTACAGGAACCATAACCACAGTACACATAAGAATAAAATAGGAATCTTAAATGAGGCCCTGAGGGCAGAGGCAAGAGGGAGTGGAAACTTTGGGGTGCCCCTTTCATCTTCTCCCTTCCAGCTAAGAGGAGCCTTGAGCACTGCAGGGTATCTCCAGAGAGGCCAGGTCAGGAGTCAATAACTGAATCTAGAAAGGCACATTCCTAACTCTGCTGTGTCTAGGGTACCCTTATTCCTAGGCCCACTGGGACATTCCAGACAAAAGGTCTCCTCCCCTCCAAGGTGAGTTTACTGCCTCTCTTTGAGGTTCCTTTATCTGCACCCCTTCCTTCTGATTCAGGATTTGTTACGGAGGTCTGAGGAGGACAGGGGCTGGGCTGTTTGACCAACCTGGTACTGGGTCTAGCACATAGCAGGGGGTGTAAATAAATATCTTTGATGACTACAGACAGGGCAGCGGGCAAGGCTCTCTGCCTGGCCCTGGGAGAGATTGGCGGCTGGCCCCTCGCTGCCCTGCATGCAGGACCTGGCCCTCGAGGAGGGCAGTTCTGCTCCACTCCGCCCACGCATTCGGGCCCCTAGGCACTGCCCTCCGGGGCAGACCTGCTCTGGGGGATGTTGATTGTGGTGGCGGCGGTGGTGGGGCTGGCCCAGCAGATGGACGGGGGAGGGGGCGGAGGGGGCCCAGGCCCAAGTTCACGCCTCCCTCCCTCCATCCCACGGGCAGCGGAAGCGATTATTCCCCACCGGCGTCTGGCGGGGTGGGGGGCGGGTTCGCACCCCGAAGAGACACGGGCCTCCCCGCGTCCACCGCTTTGATCGCACCGCCACCCGGGGCCCCCGCCCTCGGCCCCAGGGCCAGTATAACTAAAGGCCGTGCCCCTCCCGGCGGTGCACTGGGGTCGGGCAGCGATGGCCGCAGCGGAGTCCAGCCAGCTCCAGTTCGAGGAGATCGCCGCGCCCCTCGCCTACCTGCCCGCCCACCCCGGCGGGGCGTTCCTGCCGCCCCCGAACCCCGCCGCTGGCCTGCTCCTCGCGCGCCCCCTCGGGCTCCGCTCCGGAGCTCGGCGCCCCGGTAGCCTTCGCCGGCTGTCTCGGGAGGGGTCCCGGGCCCGCCGCGCCGCCCCCTGCCGGCCTGGGCCCGCCTGCGCCCCCTAAAGGTGCGGCCGTGTCGTCGGCATCGCAGCGCCGCAAGCGCACGTCGTTCAGACCCGAGCAGCTGCAGCTGCTGGAGCTCGTCTTCCGCCGGACCATGTACCCCGACATCCACCTGCGTGAGCGCCTGGCCGCGCTCACCTTGCTGCCCGAGTCCAGGATCCAGGTGAGCGGCTCGCGGCGGGCTGGCGAGTTCGCCGGTGCTATGTACTTGACGTTGGGCAAGTTATTTCCCTTGAGCCTCAGTGTTCTAGGCTGTAAAATCAGTGTCTATTGGCTACGGTGATCGAGAGGCTTGAATGAAATAATTCAGTCTCACGCTCAATGACTTCTGCCTCTCATTGCTGAGTATAAGGGCTCCTCCCGGAAGGCTACCTGGTCTCTTAAAATGGTCAAAAAATAAATCCTCAGCAGGAAGGTAATAGGGAGTATTTTCACACTTTTTTCCTTATCCAGGAAGGAGGGGCAGATGAGGTGCAGTTGGTGTTTCCCCCTGCTGGCTTACCAAGTTGCCCCCCTGGGCTCCTAGGCCACTTCCTTGGCAGGTGTTGGATTTGGAATGTGGGTTGTAAAGGATGTGTCTTGGGGGTAAAGCCTGAAGCATATGAAGTCTCTTGTCACGGTCTGAAAAGTTTAGTGCAAGGTGTGTTTATTGCCTAAAGTAATTTAGATCAGAATCCTGGAGCTTGGTGGTCATAAGAAGCCTGCCTTTTTTAAAGCCTGGTCTGTATCACCATGGTCTGTACCTAAAAGCAGTTCTAAGTAGGAGCCCTGATTTTCACACTGGGAGAGAGTGGATTTGTTTTTCTGCATCTTTGGTGGAATGCATCTGTCAGTTTCAACAACTGGCACAGAAGCTTCCTAAGCAGGACAAGTCCTCTGGTATTTGTGGGGAAATAGCAAAAATTTTATTCACCTAAGTGAATGAAGTCCACTGAGAAAAATGCCTCCTTAAATAATTTGACAAGGGAGTACACTTTTGAAAATTGATTCTCCAGATTCTTTTAAGGCATAGTAACATTTTTTCCCCCTAAAATTCTAAGTGCTGCTGTTGCTGTGGCATTTTTTCATTGCAGATGTCCCTATATAAAGTAATAATGATGTCCCTATATAAAGAACTAGGTATTACTGCAGTTTTGCACCTGGGAATGATGAGGTCGAGAAAGCTGGGTGCTCTGATTTTGTGAAAACCGTAAGGTTCCAGAGCAGGGAGCCAGGCATGTTAACTGGAATTTACAGTGAACTATGAAGGTAACAGTAGCACGAGGACTCCAACCAGAAGCAGTTTCTTTCTTCCTTCTTGCAGGTGTGGTTCCAGAATAGGCGTGCCAAGTCACGTCGTCAGAGCGGGAAACCCTTTCAACCCTCAGCCAGGCCGGAGCTGTTCCTCCACCACTCTGCTTGTGAAACAGAAGCAAAATATTTGAAGGCCCAGCCGCCTCTGGAGGTAGATGTGAACTGCCTGCCTGATCCAAACAAGGTTGGAGGAGGCCTTTCTGACCCTAACTCCCAGGGTCAGAGTTTTGAAACCTGTTCTCCTCTCTCTGAAGACACTGGTTCAAAGCTGGACTCATGGGAGGAACACATCTTTTCTGCCTTTGGTAACTCTTGAGTCTGGGAGGATTCAGGGTGAGCTCAGAGGAACCATGACTGACAGGGGGACGCACATCAGAATACCGTCCTTTCTGGCTTCCATGTTAAGGACTCATCTGTGTTAGCCTTGATAATGGTCTTGAGTCATCTCTCACCTGTGAAGCCTCCTCCCCTGTTGCCCATGGCTTGTTCCTTCGTCATAGTACACACCACCTAGGAGTTCTGGCATTTATTTTTACCAACACATCTCTAAATATGCACATTCATTTTGGTCCCCTTATCTGTTCCTTCTTACCAGCCCTGTTGTAATTTTTTCAAATTAGTTTCTCAGAACTCATTATTTTCACAAGAACTCCTCAGTTTGACTCAATTTCCCCTTGTGCTTGATAGCTGCTGTCTTCATATGGCTCCTCCAAAGGCTAATGACCTTAAACTTATGTTAACCCAGCTCCTTCAACCCTCCTCCTATCGTCAAGATTTACTGCTTTTAAAATCGGGCCTCACATCTTTACACACCTTCATAGTTCCAGTTATTCTGCATCCAGATTATTCAAGAGACCCCTGCCTCTATTTTCTCAACTTTTAAAAAACTACTCTCTAAAACCTGTAGTAGCTTCCAGTTGCTGACAAATTATAAAGACCTTTTGGTTACTCTTGCCTGGAAAATCCCATGGATGGAGGAGCCTGGCAGGCTGCAGTCCATGGGGTCACGAAGAGCTGACACGACTGAGCGACTTCACTTTCACTTTCCTGCATTGGAGAAGGAAATGGCAACCCACTCCAGTGTTCTTGCCTGGAGAATCCCAGGGACGGCGGAGCCTGGTGGGCTGCCGTCTACGGGTTCGCACAGAGAGTTGGACACGACTGAAGTGACTTAGCCTTAGCCTAGCCTTTGGTTACTCTTCTAGGTAACTGACATTGATAACCTATAGGACAGTTATGCACATCTTTAATTTCACCTATCCACAATATATGTCTGTCTCAAAGCCATTTCTTTCAGTTTTGGAAGCAAATGCATAACCTCTCTTTCAAAACACTCTAGACCTCCCTCTTGCTGAAGGCTGTAACTTTCTCTAATCCTGATGTTGTGCCTGTTACTTCAGTCACCGCAGCATCATTACCCTTAGCACTTGTTAACTGTACTTCTGTGCAACTTTAGTTTATTATTATTAAATGTTTCCCACAAATGTTTCATTGTTAATTCTATTTAAATGAGTCCTGTTCTTTAGACAGCTCTTAGTACAGCACTTCACTCCATAACTGCTCAGCATGTATTTTGTGGCCATGAAAAACATTTCTGCAAGAAGTTTCTGCAAATGTAGTTTCTAAAGCCAGTCACTGTTATATCCGGAGGCCACTGTATTAAGTTTAACTTGGTTAAAAGTCTGTCCAGCTTGTTCAAAGTTTAGTAACTTGAATCTTTTGGTTCCAGATTTCTTGTTCCCAATTTATATGATAAGGATGTATGAAAATTATTATTTTCAAGTTATTCTGAGATAAATTATTGTCTTGTTATTTTGAGGGTTTTAAAACTTCTAAAGGCAAAAGGAAACTCTTTGTATATGAGGTAATCACAGGTGAGGTTTTTCTGTAAATTGTACTTTGGAGGCAGCTCATGAGAAACCAGGGCTGGGGCCAGGACTCAGGTGTTTCTGTTTTTTTAATGGAATTTTTTTTAATTTGAATATGCCTTGGCATGGGCTTCCCAGGTGGCAGTGCAGGAGACAAGAGACGTGGGTTCGATCCCTGGGTTGGGAAGATTCCCTGGAGGAGGGCATGGCAACCCACTCCAGTATTCTTGCCTGGAGAATCCCCATGGACAGAGAAGCCTGGGGGGCTTAGAGTCCATAGGGTTGCAGAGTCAGACACAACTGAAGTGACTCAGCACATATGCCTCGGCATGGATATTATTTCCCAAACCAAGGATCAAACCTGGGCCCTGGGCAGTGAAAGCGAGGGCCCACCAGGAAATTCCACAGGACTCAGGTCTTGATTACTAGAAGACTGTGAACTACACTGAAAACCTCAGAGATTATACATGCCCATTACCCTGATTTTCATAGAAGGGTTGAGTGGCCTGTACTTTTCTGAGTAGCACATCCACTATTATAAGCAACCAGGATATAAGTTCAGGCTTTATAGTAGCAAATGACTTCTGAAAACTGTCTGAAATAAAAAATGGGATGATAAACATTAGGTCTTATTTTCAGTGCTTGCTTTGTATTATACATCATGCTTGGGGCCTACTATGGGGTTGGCCAGGAGTTCTCACAATCACAGCTTCCTTCGCATTTAGACTTGTGACAAGGCCAAATGAGATAATATAAATACATTCACAACTGAGAGGCATATCATTTAAACTTAACAGTCCATTAAGGATCACATTTAAAGGAAATCTTATAATGAGCATATTAATTTTATTATTGTATTTACATTATGTTCTCTTTTCCCCAGTGAACAGTAAAAAAAAAATCTACAAATGTTTAAGTACTGTCACAATTTTTAATATAGGAGCCTCTAAGAGTGGTCTGTACTGTTCTGAAACTCTTAAGAGACCCTAACTGTTGAATGTATTACAGGCATTATAGATTTAATCCTTAGAACTGCCATGTAAGGCAGGGACTGTTATTATTTTAAAAATTACAAAATTTAAGTAGTGGTTGACAGTCACATAGCTAATAAATAATGGCCAGGACTCAAATCTAGGACTCAGTCTACCATTTATTCACCACCATAAAATGCCTGTTATATTGGCCTGACCTTTTAGTTAGGACTAATGATAATGTGATAGGTTTAAAGGCAACTCCTTAATCAGTATTTGTACATCCAAGTGAGTATGTCTCACCTTTCAAAGCAATCCTCATGAAGGACCCTACTTTTATTCCAGGGACACAAATGTTGCTTAGAACTCCTTTGAAACTCTTGTTCATTTATTCCACAAATATTTGGTGCCTATGAAAGGCACTTTAGCAGGGCTTGGAAATAAAATGAAGAGCAAAACCAGCAACGGTCCCCCACCAAATGGACCCAAGAAGCCAGGATGGAGACAGAAGAAATACAAAATTGCAAATGTGACCAAGTGCTGGATGGAGGAGGCCTGTGAGGGCCTGGAGAGGACATGTAGTGGTCAAAGATTAGCTTCCTTTCTGAAGATACCTTCAGACAGGGATGCTGAAGGTAAAGTCTGCAGGATCATCAGGAGTTACCAAAGTAAAGGGAGAGGGAACACAGAGGGCACTGAGTGTGCAAAGACCCTGGAGACTTAAGGAGCAGGGTGGAGAAACTGTACGGGAGGCCAGATCAGGCATGGCTGTGTGGGTCTTGTAGAAGAGTTCTGAATTTGTCCTGAGAGACAGAAGACTTTAGTTGGGGATAACCTGACCAGTTCTTCATTTTAAGAGCATCGCTTTGGCTGCTTCTGTGGAGAGCTGAGTGGATGCTGGGAGATAAGAACTCTCTGCTGTGTTCCAGGATAGGGATGAGGGCACTGGGCGGACAGTACTGGTGATAGTGAAGATGGAGAAAGGGCTTGAATTCAAGGAAAAAAATTTAACAGGCAAGTTTGTTCGTAGATTCTCAATGGTAGTGAGTGAATCTGATTTTTGGAACTAATAGAAATTCAGAACCAAATCTACATAAAGCATGATGTACTTGCTTGCTCGCTCAGTCTGGCTTTGATAGTTTTCTTTAGGGCTCCATAAAGGTGTTAAACAGTGGCAGCATCACTTAAATTAATGCACAGCCAATCCCAAATGACTACTTTGAATTATATAGATTTCTTCTTCCTTAAACAAAAATAAAATTCATATATATTCTTAGGCACGGTTCTTGTCATCCACACATGATGGCACCGAAGGATATAGATGATGCTTAATTACGTAAGTGCAAAACTAGGTATAATTTAAGTGTGACAAGTCAGCCTTAAGAAATGTAGAAGAAAAAAATATAAAAAATGCTTACCTAAGTCTAGGCAGAATATATTAAAAATCAACCTTTCTCTAGTCTATAGTAAGCCAAGTAACTTACATGCTCACAGTGTTTTCCATAGTGATTACTTAGCCATGGGGAAAAAAAAATCCTAATGGTATTTTAATTCAAAATGACTTAGTAATAAATTTGTACTGTTCCTCCTAAAAATATAGTTTAGTGGAAAAGATAATTTTAAAAAACATTTTAAATAGAAGAAATATTTATCAACTTGTATTAATTAAATGAAAATGAAGATCATTAATTTTCATAAATCAATTTATTTAGAATTACAAATATTAAGAATAAAAGATTTATGCATTTCTTAATTAAACGTAACAGTTTAGCTAAATATAAACTCTGCACTAAAGTTCTGCAGTGGCACAATACCAACAAAGAATATGGAAGCATTTTTAAACTATACAAAAATTTCAAATGGAAAATAATCTTGTTTCAGTTTTATTATACATTAACATATAAAAAGTCTCATTTTATGAGACATCTAAAAGAATCAAAGCCACTTCTACAGCTATATCTTAAACTCCAAATCTGAAAACAATTTATTATATTTTGACTTTATAATATTCTATATTAAAACAGAGAAAATTCCAAATACACACTTTTTACAAGATTAACATCTTAGGCAGGGTTTTCCTTAAAAAACCGAAAACCAAAAAAGCCCACAACCAAATACAAACCTTTTTTCTCCATTTTCTAGCACTGGCTATTATATTTGTTTTCCTTATAAAATTTTTTTTACTTTAAAAATTGTGTAACTGTTGGATTTTAACCAGTAATCTGGTTCAAAAATTGTGCAAATAAACAAAAAAATATGAAAATAGTGTGTTATCATTCTTTTGAAAATAAATCCCATAACAATAGCACTTTTTGCCCTGAATTGATGGGAAAAGACATGCCAAATCCATTTGCTGAAATTTAGCATCTTGCAGTAATGTTTCTTTCCTGCTCCTTCATTTTCTTTCAACAGACAAACAACAAAGGTTTCTTTTATAAATTATGATAAATTAAAATATTTATTATTATAAAATGATCTATAGAACCATGTCACATTGCAAGTATATATCATATATACTTGTAAAGTCCGTATTTTCCACCTATATTCCAGTGGCTTCCTAAAAATGAGGACTTCCCATATCTCACGATGTTATCTTTTGAAGACTGAAGTCGTGATCAACTAAATGAACTGGAGTTGTAATTTTCTAGATGGAATTTCCACATTGCCATGCATAATGCACAAAAGACCATGTTTCTCCATGTTCTCCACTGCAGTAGTTGTCTGCCTGGGTTGAGTTGAATTCATGCACATTAAAAAAATGATCAACATATTCGTCCATGAAATTATGTTATGTTCAGACATTTTCAGTTTAAAAATACTTGCTAATAAACATATATAACATAAGCAGTGCTACTGCAGCTGAGTAATAAAAGAAAAATAAATATAATGCTGGTCAGCAATGCTGGTTCAAGAAGCAGTAGAGTATATTAAAATGCCTTATTTGGAGATTTAAATTTTCCTTGTTTTCCAGCAGATAGGTTATTTGGTGTTGGAAGCCTATATAAAGGAAGAGAACTTCACAAAAACAATGTCCTATGCAGTTGGGATAATTAAATCTTCTATTCAGTCTCTGTTGGTGTTATTTGCTGCAAAGGCATGTAAGTTTCCCATCTGGCTCAGGCCGCTCTGAATATGTGCAACATGAATTTCTACATTATTCTGAAAGCAACTAAAGAAAGAAGAAATATGGTTAACTACTTTATCTCACAAAATTAAAAACAGTTTTTCTAAAAAGAAAAAGCTGAATTTCAGTTAGGAAATAGCTAAGATAACAACCCCACATAAGTAACATATCTTCCCTTTACATTAGCCATAATTCTATTTCAGTAGTAACTGAAAGGTATGCTTGAAAGAAGCCATGGAAGTATTGGAAAGAGAGGATGGACAAATCT
The DNA here is from genome assembly GCA_935064755.1 of Tragelaphus eurycerus. Taxonomy (NCBI): domain Eukaryota; kingdom Metazoa; phylum Chordata; class Mammalia; order Artiodactyla; family Bovidae; genus Tragelaphus; species Tragelaphus eurycerus. The sequence goes on from CAKXYN010000003.1 coordinate 23,617,707, forward strand.
CTCTTTGGGGAAGACTTACTTCAAAGTTAAACCTCTGTGCCAAATCCAAACCTAAATATTATATGTCTTTGACTCCTTTATATAAAAAAATCCATCTGAAAATTCTGTCAATAGACTGCATATAACATGAAAGCTCATTTACAATTTACTTAAAGGATAAAAATCATGACTACTTCATAAATATGTACAATTCTTAAAGCTTATACTGGAAATCACTATGAATTTCATATAAAAATAGAGTACATCTAACAAATTACCTGATATTAGAAGCATCTATTGTACTCTTGATATCATTTAGTGAATCTGTAAGTGATTTAAATTCAAAGGAATTCAGGTCGCCTCCTTCTGCTAGACACTAAAAAAAAAAAAAAATTTAAAAATTTAATTGTACTTAGAATACAGATAAAAACTCTGCTCTAATATACAGTTTAATTTTTTAGCACCAAATTAGCACAGTTTGTTTAGGTGTCAAAATGAAGAAAGTATTCTTAATATTTTCCCCAAAAGGTCCTCTGAAATTTACCTTAATTTGTAATAAAATAGCTGTAAGCCTGGAGATTAAGTCTGTCAGATTTTCATTTTCAACACAGGGCTGTCCTGTTGAGGAATTTGCATGCCGAACTATTTCCTGTGCTTCTTCCTCACACCTTCGTCTCATGTCTGTCGGTTGATCTGCAGGCTGGAGCCCTTGGTCTGGAGCAAGCTGAATACAGATGATTTAAACACAAGATATACATTCATAAGGCCATGATAATTTCTGTGTGTTTGTGCCCTGTTTGCAGATTAGGATTTTTTAAAAAGTAGCATTTGTATAACAAAAACAACCTCACTTTTACCTTAGAAATTTTTTCTCCTCTAACAGTATTTATTTTTTGATTTGTTTTATATTTTGGGTACCTTTTAATTTTGAGGTACTTCTAAAAAAGAATACAACAAAAATTTCTTGATAATCTTTTATTCAGATTCACTAACTGCTTATGGTTTACTGTGTTTGAGTTAACATTCGACCTTTCTCTGTATATAATTTTTTTTATCTTAATTAGAGAGTAAATTGCAAACACTGTGCCTCTCTACTCCTAAATACTTAATAACCACAGAGCAATGATCTGATCACAATCAGGAAGTTTAGCAAAGACATAATACCATTTTCTAACAGTCTATATACAGGTTTCATCAACTGTCCCAATACCTAGCTATTTTTCCCGCTGAATACATCTGGATGTCCTGTTTCTCTAGACTCCTTTACTCTGGAACAGTTCCTCAGTCTTTCATAACCTTGACAGCTTTGAAGAATATCAGCCAATTATTTTGCATAATATCCCTCAATGTGGGTTTGTCTGTTTCCTTTTGATTAGACTAAGGTAATAGGTCTTTGGCGGGAACACCACGAAAGTGATGTTGTTCTCAGTTCACTGTGACTAGGAGGCGTATGATGTTTATCTGCCCCACTACTGCTTATGTTATCTTTGATCACCTGGTTAAGGAAGCTATGTGCCTCCATCAGCACAGAGAGCTTCCTTGTTCTTATAGCAGCACACCGCTCCACTGTGGGATGTGCCATAAGTTATTCAGCCAATTCCCTATGTATGGGCATTTAGGTTACTTCTAATATTTTGTGACTGTCAGAAACACTGCAATGAATAATCTTGTCTTCTAACATTTAACATTTTTTTAAACTGAAGTATACATAAATATATAATACTCCAAGGGTAGCCACCATCCTGACTTTTATATATATATAAACAATACAGACCTATATATTATTTATTATATATATTAGTTTTTGCTGGCTTTTGAGCTTTACATAATATGAAATTATGCATTATATATTCTTTTGTGTCTGACTTTATTTGTTCAATATTTGCATATTCTCATATGAACAAATATGTTCACATATTCATTCTTATTGCTAAGAATTCCATATTATATGATAATTTACCGATTCATTTTAGTATTGATGGGTATTTGGGTAATTTTTAATTTTTGGCTATAATGAACAATGATGCTATATATGTTCTAGTGTCTATCTTTTGCTAAATACATGTTCATCTATCTTTGATATATACACAGAAGTGGAATTGCTTGTTCTTATTTTAAAATCAATATTGTACTTCCATAAGAGCTTTGTGAAAATTAAATTAAATTTACTCCATTAGGAAATGAGTGTCACATATGGCCTTGTGTACACAATGAGATACAAAAGGACATCCACTTCTGCATGTTTTATGTCATCTTGGACTGCTTGGTTTATACCTCTTGTGGATGGTTGCTAGTCCAGGGGGAGAACTCTATTTGCTAGGACAATACATATTGCTATGTAGGTAAATGACAATTATCAGGAAAATAAAAATAATAATGGATAGCTGAAGGAATGAGCAAAACATACTCAGAATTTAGTTAAAGGTAATTGCAGTTCATTTCCCTCAGTTCAAGTGGACTGATATCAACAAAAATGGCAGATCTTTGGGACTCAATGATGAGGTTAGTATCATAAAGAGCTGTTTATCTCACATCACAAACAGATGTGGCTGTAAATAACCCATGCTGTGCTTAGTTGCTAGGTCATGTCTGACAGTGTGAGCCCATGGACTGTAGACCACCAGGCTCCTTTGTCCATGGGGATTCTCTAGGCAAGAATACTGGAGTGGGTTGCCATGCCCTCCTCTAGGGGGTCTTCCCAATCTAGGAACAGAACTTCTCGCATTGCAGGTGGATTCTTTATCATCTGAGCCACCAGGGAAGTCCTAGACCCATGCACTTATGGTCAATCTACAACAAAGAGGCACAGATATACAATGGAAAAAAGGCAGTTATCTCTTCAGTAAATGGTGCTGGGAAAACTGGACAGCTATATGTAAAATAATGAAATAGAACATTCTCACAGTTCAGTCGCTCAGTCGTGTCCAACTCTTTGCGACCCCATGAATCTCAGCGCACCAGGCCTCCCTGTCCATCACCAACTCCCAGAGTTCACTCAAACTCATGTCCATCGAGTCAGTGATGCCATCCAGCCATCTCATCCTCTATTGTCCCCTTCTCCTCCTGCCCCTAATCCCTCCCAGCATCAGGGTCTTTTCCAATGAGTCAACTCTTTGCATCAGGTGGCCAAAGTATTAGAGTTTCAGCTTTAGCATCATTCCTTCCAAAGAAATCCCAGGGCTGATCTCCTTCAGAATGGACTGGTTGGATCTCCTTGCAGTCCAAGGGACTCTCAAGAGTCTTCTCCCACACCACACCTCAAAAGCATCAATTCTTCAGCACTCAGCTTTCTTCACAGTCCAACTCTCACATCCATACACGACCACAGGAAAAACCATAGCCTTGTCTAGATGGACCTTTGTTGGCAAAGTAATCTCTCTGCTTTCTAATATGCTGTCTAGGTTGGTCATAACTTTCCTTCCAAGGAGTAAGCGTCTTTTAATTTCATGGCTGCAATCACCATCTGCAGTGATTTTGGAGCCCAAAAAAATAAAGTCTGACACTGTTTCCCCATCTATTTGCCATGAAGTGATGGGACCAGATGCCATGATCTTCGTTTTCTGAATGTTGAGCTTTAAGCCAACTTTTTCACTCTCCACTTTGACTTTCATCAAGGCTTTTGAGTTCCTCTTCACTTTCTGCCATAAGGGTGGTGTCATCTGCATGTCTGAGGTTAGTGATATTTCTCCCGGCAATCTTGATTCCAGCTTGTGCTTCTTTCAGCCCAGTTTCTCATGATGTACTCTGAATATAAGTTAAATAAGCAGGGTGACCATATACAGCCTTGACATACTCCTTTTCCTATTTGGAACCAGTCTGTTGTTCCATGTCCAGTTCTAACACTTGCTTCCTGACCTGCATATAGGTTTCTCAAGAGGCAAGTCAGGTGGTCTGGTATTCCCATCTCTTTCAGAATTTTCCACACTTTATTGTGATCCACACAGTCAAAGGGTTTGGCATAGTCAATAAAGCAGAAATAGATGTTTTTCTGGAACTCTCTTGCTTTTTCCATGATCCAGTGGATGTTGGCAATTTGATCTCTGGTTCCTCTGTCTTTTCTAAAACCAGCTTGAACATCAGGAAGTTCACGGTTCACATATTGCTGAAGCCTGGCTTGGAGAATTTTAAGCATTACTTTACGAGCGTGTGAGATGAGTGCAATTGTGCAGTAGTTTGAGCATTTTTTGGCATTGCCTTTCTTTGGGATTGGAATGAAAACTGACCTTTTCCAGTCCTGTGGCCACTGCTGAGTTTTCCAAATCTGCTGGCATATTGAGTGCAGCACTTTCACAGCATCATCTTTCAGGATTTGGAATAGCTCAACTGGAATTCTATCACCTCCATTAGCTTTGTTCATAGTAATGCTTTATAAGGCCAATTTGACTTCACATTCCAGGATGTCTGGCTCTAGGTGACTGATCATACCATCATGATTATCTTGGTCGTGAAGATCTTTTTTGTACAGTTCTTCTGTGTATTCTTGCCACCTGTTCTTAGTATCTTGTGCTTCTGTTAGGTATACCATTTCTAGTCAATCTAATTTCATGGACCACAGCCTTGTCTAACTCAATGAAACTAAGCCATGCCCTGTGGGGCCACCTAAGACAGGTGGGTCATGGTGGAGAAGTCTGACAGAATGTGGTCCACTGGAGAAGGGAATGGCAAACCACGTTAGTATTCTTGCCCTCAGAACCCCATGAACAGTATGAAAAGGCAAAATGACAGGATACTGAAAGAGGAACTCCCCAGGTCAGTAGGTGCCCAATATGCTACTGGAGATCAGTGGAGAAATAACTCTAGAAAGAATGAAGGGATGGAGCCAAAGGAAAAACAATACCCAGCTGTGGATATGACTGGTGATAGAAGCAAGGTCCGATGCTGTAAAGAGCAATATTACACAGGAACCTAGAATGTTAGGTCCATGAATCAAGGCAAATTGGAAGTGGTCAAACAGGAGATGGCAAGAGTGAATGTCGATATTCTTGGAATCAGCAAACTAAAATGGACTGGAATGGGTGAATTTAATTCAGATGACCATTATATCTATTGCTGTGGGCAGGAATCCCTCAGAAGAAATGGAGTGGCCATCATGGTCAACAGAAGAGTCCGAAATGCAGTACTTGGATGCAATCTCAAAAACGACAGAATGATCTCTGTTCGTTTCCAAGGCAAATCATTCAATATCACAGTAATCCAAGCCTATGCCCTAACCAGTAACTCTGAAGAAGCTGAAGTTGAACCGTTCTATGAAGACCTACAAGACCTTTTAGAACTAACACCCAAAAAAGATGTCCTTTTCATTATAGGGGACTGGAATACAAAAGTAGGAAGTCAATAAACACCTGGAGTAACAAGCAAATTTGGCCTTGGAATATGGAATGAAGCAGGGCAAGGGCTAATAGAGTTTTGCCAAGAGAATGCACTGGTCATAGCAAACACCCTCTTCCAACAACACAAGAGAAGACTCTACACCAGAAGATGGACATCACCAGATGGTCAACACCGAAATCAGATCGATTATATTCTTTGCAGCCAAAGATGGAGAAGCTCTATACAGCCAGCAAAAACAAGACTGGGAGCTGACTGTGGCTCAGATCATGAACTCCTTATTGCCAAATTCAGACTTAAATTGAAGAAAGTAGGGAAAACCACTAGACCATTCAGGTATGTCCTAAATCAAATCCCTTATGATTATACAGTGGAAGTTAAAAATAGATTTAAGGGACTAGATCTGATAGATAGAGTACCTGATGAACTATGGAATGAGGTTCGTGACATTGTACAGGAGACAGGGATCAAGCCCATCCCCATGGAAAAGAAATGCAAAAAAGCAAAATGGCTGTCTGGGGAGGCCTTACAAATAGCTGTGAAAAGAAGAGAAGCGAAAAGCAAAGGAGAAAAGGAAAGATACAAGCCTCTGAATGCAGAGTTCCAAAGAATAGCAAGAAGAGATAAGAAAGCCTTCCTCAACAATCAATGCAAAGAAATAGAGGAAAACAACAGAATGGGAAAGACTAGAGATCTCTTTAAGAAAATTAGAGATACCAAGGAAACATTTCATGCAAAGAACATTCTTTAATACCATATAAAAAATAAACTCAAAATGGATTAAAGACCTAAATGTTAGACCAGATACTAGAACACTCTTTGACATAAATCACAGCAATATTTTTTTGGATCCATCTTCTAGAGTAATGAAAACAAGAGCAAGAAAAAACAAATGGGACCTAATTAAACTTAAAAAGCCTTTGCACAGCAAAGGAAACCATAAATAAGAAGACAAACTACAGAATGAGATAACACGTTTGCAAATCATGTGACCGCAAGGGATTAATTTCTGAAATAAACAGAGTCTATACAGCTCAATATCAAAAAAACCCAAACAACCCAATCAAAAAATGGGCAAAAGACCAAAAGAGACATTTCTCCAAAGAAGACATTCACATGGCCAACAAGTATATGAAAAGATGCTCCACACCTCTAGTTATGAGAGAAATGCAATCAAAACTACAAAAAGTTATCACCTCACATCAGTGAGAATCAGATCAGATCAGATCAGTCGCTCAGTCATGTCCGACTCTTTGCGACCCCATGAATCGCAGCACGCCAGGCCTTCTTGTCCATCACCAACTCCTGGAGTTCACTGAGACTCACATCCATCGAGTCAGTGATGCCATCCAGCCAGCTCATCCTCTGTCGTCCCCTTCTCCTCCTGCCCCCAGTCCCTCCCAGCATCAGAGTCTTCTCCAATGAGTCACTCTTCGCATGAGGTGGCCAAAATACTGGAGTTTCTCATTCTCATTCAGTGAGAATGGCCATCATCAAAAAGTCTACAAATAATAAATGCTGGAGAGGGTACGGAGAAAAAGGAACCCTCCTCCACTGACGGTAGGAGTGTAAACTGGTATAGCCAGTACACAGAACAGTATGGAGGTTCCTTAAAAACTAAAAACAGTTACTATTATGATCTAGTAATCACACTCATGGAAAAGATGAAAATTCTAATTCAAAAAGATACATGCACCCCAAAGTTCATAGCAACACTATTTACAATAGCCAAGACATAGAAGCAACCTAAATGTCCATCAGTAGAAGAGAATGGATAAAGAAAGTGTGGTATAAGAAAAAAAAAAACCACAGGAATATGCGGTACATATATACAATAGAATATTACTCAGCTTTAAAAAAAGAATGAAAAATGTCATTTACATCAAAATGGATGGACCTAGAGATTATCATACTAAGTGAAGTAAGTCAGACAAAGAAAGGCAAATATCATTATGATAATACTTACTTGTAGAATCTAAAAACATGGTACCAAAAAAATGATCAAAGAATGATACAAATAAAATTTTTTACAAAACCAAAATGGACTCTCAGACATAGAAAAGAGGACGTAGAAAGGATTATCAGTGGAAAAGGGATGGGGGGAAGATAAATTAGGAATTTTGGATTAACAGATATACACTACCATATATAAAACAGATAAATAAGGTCCTACTGTATAGCATAGTCAACTATATTCAGTAATAATCTCTAATGGAAAAGAATGTGAAAAAGAATATATGTCTCTGAATTACTTTGTGTACACCTGAAGCACTGTAAATCCACTGGTCTACAAATAATAAATGCTGGAGAAAGTATGGAGAAAAGGAAACCTCTTACACTGAGTAGGAATGTAAATTGGTACATTCAGTATGGAGAACAGTATGGACGTTCCTTAAAAACTAAAAACAGAGTTACCATTATAATCAAGTAATCCCACTCATGGAAAAGATGAAAACTCTAATTCAAAAGGATACTTTTTGAATGCTAATTCAAAAAACTCTACTTCAAAAAAAAAAAAAGTGGATTTACTGGAAATATATAACCTCTAAGAATGCAAATGCTGGAGCATACTAAACTCATCACAATCATTTCATTCTTTCTTGTAAGAAACTCAAATTTTTTGGTGAAACTGGTGAACCACCTTCATACATAAAATTATATGTGCATAACAATAATGATAATTTACAAATAATCCTATAATGTATGTGACTGCAGTTCAAAAATCCATAGTTCTATTGTAAAGTTTATTTTTAAAATTTCTATTTATTTTTTTGACTGTGCCTCACAGCCTGTGGGATTTTAGTTCCGCAAGCAGATATTGAACACAGGCTTTCGGCAGTGAAAACACCAAGTCCTAACCATTGGACCACCAGGGGATCCCCAAATGTAAAGTTTAAAAAGGAGCAATCAAAATTGTATACAATGTATGGTAAAAAAAAAAAAAGGAAATAAAAATAAAGTTTTTGTGGTAGTAGAATTAAGAGTAATTATTTTTCTGGATGTTTCTAAATTTTTAGAGAGCTATAATTATTTGTAATTCAAACAAAAAACCAACAGAATTGACAGGTCACTGGGTATAAAGCACTCTTCAATGTTGATGCTGTAAGGGAAAAAAATATATATAAAATATGGTTCTGCTCAAAGATCTTGGCTTAGTTTGGGTTTTCTAAAATGGGATGGTAACAGTATCAGTTTCAAGTAAGAGGGGAGGTCACAGCCCCTCAAGGGAACTTCATACAAACTACCTACCTCATAGCAGTACTGTTGAACTTTATGCAAAACTTTGTTCAGGTCCTTGTTCAGTTGTTCAAGCTCTAAAACAATCGTTGCATATCTCCGTTGAAATTCAATGCCAATGGGCATGGAATATGATTTCTGAGAAGGAAAAAAAGTCAGATTTTGATAAGGTTTTTTAACAATGCAATTTCAACGATCTACTAGGATACGGGACTTATTCAAAATAGGCAAACAGGTGAGTGAAACCGACTATGCTCAATGTTATACTGCTTCTATGTGATAATGGTGTTATTGTTATTTAGGTGATTGTCTTTGTTCTTACAAGTGTCATGATGTCTGTCATTTACTTTTTAAAAAAATGGAGATTATATATATATAGAGAAAAACTGTGTGTGTGTGTGCAAGACAGATTAAATGAAGCAAAATTGTTGAATCTATGTATGTTTCTTATAGAAATCTTTTAACTTTTTAGTAACTTTATCATTTTCAAAAATAAAAAGTTTGTAAAAAATTATATATATTCATTTGAAGTGTTCTAGTTATTTAATTGATTCTCCATTTGGACTCAATTCAGTATAGCATAATGGATAACAGTCATGCGTGCTAGAATCAGATTATATGTTCAAAACCCAAAACTATGACATAATAGCTTTGTGACTTTAAGCAAGTTCCTTAATTTCTCTGTGCCTGTTTTCTCATCTTCAAACTGGGGATAAAAGAACTTCTATCTAATGAGAATATGGCAAAGATTAAATGAAATAATATATGGTAGCATATTGCCTTTCACATAGAAAATATTCATTAAGTATTAACTGTTATCACCATTGTCATCATTTTGTATCTGCTTTCTACCAGTAAGTGTAAATGGACTTTGATTCCATTTCTTTTCCTCTCTTCATAACACCTCCAATAAATTACACTATCCGTTCCACTTCAGCTACAAATGCTGCAATGAGACTTCTTTAGTCAAGCCAAACTGCACCACACTTCTGTTTTTCACAGGATTTCTAAGAAAGCAGATCATCGTGCACTGGGGAAACAAGTACAATTAAGACAGAAAAGTGTGCCTAGACTGGTAGGGATAAACTACTTACACTAGTAACCAATCACAGTGTTTTAATTGTTTGAGCTAACAGAAACCTGGCGATCATCTTGTTCAGCCTTGTCATTTTACAGATGAGAAAACTGAGGCCCAGGAAAGTTAAATGTTTTGCTCAACAGCACACACTATTAATAATGTACTGGGTACTGGTCTAAGTGTTTAAGAGAATCTCACAGAATCCTTACAACCATCCCAAGAAGGATACTATAATTATCCCCACATTACACATGGAGGAATCTGAGGTCCATGTACCACAGCCAGTAAGTGCTAAGCATGCAGGATCTGAAGGTAGATTGCATCAGAATTCCTCCACCATGAGATACAATGCAGTGAAAGAGGAGGAAGGGAAACAATGTCACAGGGAGACAAGGGAAGGGATGTCATTTAAAGATTCCATGCCTGGTTCTAACTGTTGCTTCTTCACCAGCATACAGATTTCTCAGAAGGTAAGTAAGGTGGTCTGGTATTTCCATCTCTTTAAGAATTTTCCACAGTTTGTTGTGATCTACACAGTCAAAGGCCTTGGCGTATTCAATGAAGCAAGATGTTTTTCCTGAATTCTCTTGCTTTATGATTCAGTGGATGTTGGCAATTTGATCTTTGGTTCCTCTGCCTTTTCTATATTTAACTTGAACATCTGGAAGTTGACGGTTCACGTACTATTAAAGCCTGGCTTGGAGAATTTTGAGTATTATTTTTCTAGCATGTGAGATGAGTGCAATTGTGGAGTAGTTTGAAATTATTTGGCACTGCCCTTCTTTGAGATTGGAATGAAAACTGACTTTTTTCAGTCCTGTGGCCACTGCTGAATTTCGCAAATTTGTTGGCATATCAAGTGCAGCACTTTTACAGCATCATCTTTTAGGATTTGAAATAGCTCAATTGGAATTCCATCACCTCCACTAGTTTTGTCTGTAGTAATGCTTCCTAAGGCCCACTTGACTTCACATTCCAGGATGTCTGGCTCTAGGTGAGTGATCACAACATCGTGCTTATCTGGGTCATGAAGATCTTTTTTGTATAGTTCTTCTGTGTATTCTTGCCACCTCTTCTTAATATCTTCTGCTTCTGTTAGGTCCCTACCATTTCTGTCCTTTATTGAGCCCATCTTTGCATGAAATGTTCCCTTGGTTTCTCTAATTTTCTTGGAAGAGATCTCTAGTCTTTCCCATGCTATTGTTTTCCTCTATTTCTTTGCACTGATCACCGAGGAAGGCTTTCAAATCTCTCCTTGGTATTCTTTGGAACTTTGCATTCAAATGGGTATATCTTTCCTTTTCTCCATAAAAATCACTCAGTGTGAAAATCATTTGGGTTTAACATAAACATTAAATTACTTCAATGTCACTAACCTGATGTATCACAGAAAATTAGGAAAAAATGCATACCAAGAAAATCTATAATCCATAAAAAATGAAAGAACTGTTATACCTCTGAAGGTATTAAAAAATAACAGTTCTGGAAATATTAAAAATAAAATCTCCTTATAATACTTAGGATTCTTCCTTCTGTGAAGAAGGAATTAAACTAATTGAATAATTTGTATTTGTCCCTGAAATATTCTATAAAATTTCAACTCACAAGTGATACACAATACAGAATAAATAATAGGTATGTTATGATTAATGGATATAATTTGACTTTTACTACCTCTATAAGGCACTGTACTTATACAAGTACAGTGTATAAGTACTTGTATATTGTATATATTATATCAATAATATAAGTACTTGTATATATTATATCAATTTAATAGAAATGGCAGTCTCTGAAGATAATTTTCATGTTTTATTTACTTTTTAAAACTAATCTCAAATCACGTAAGTGTTAGTATATTGTATATTGTATTAATTTAATAGAAATGGCAGTCTCTGAAGATAATTTTCATGTTTTATTTACTTTTTAAAACTAATCTCAAATCACGTAAGTAAGTGTTAGTAGTTCAGTCATGTCGGACTCTTTGTAACCCCAGAGACTATAGCCCACCAGGCTCCTCTGTCCATGGCATTCTCCAGGCAAGAAAACTGGAGTGGGTTGCCATTCCCTTCGCCAGGGGATCTTCCCAATCCAGGGATCAAACCTGGGTCTCCTGCATTGCAGGCAGATTCCTTACCATCTGAGCCATCACATACCATACTGTTTCCTTTTTGATGATTCCACTTAAATTGAAGGGTATGGTTTATTAAACAAAGACCAAACAATTACCATGCATGACACATGTTATACACAGGACCTACTGTGAATAGAAATCCATCTCTCTCCACCATTTGTTTTTAATGAGTACAGGATCAAATAACCTTGAATATACTTTTTATACTACTGCTGCTGCTGCTAAGTCACTTCAGTTGTGTCCGACTCTGTGCGACCCCATAGACAGAAGCCCACCAGGCTCCCCCGTCCCTGGGATTCTCCAGGCAAGAATACTGGAGTGGGTTGCCATCTCCTTCTCCAATGCATGAAAGTAAAAAGTGAAAGCAAAGTCTCTCAGTCGCGTCCGACTCCCAGCGACCCCATGGACTGGAGCCTACCAGGATCCTCCATCCATGGGATTTTCCAGGCAAAAGTACTGGGGTGGGGTGCCATTGCCTTCCCCATTTATACTACTAGCAGTTAGCAACTCTTCAAAAAGCAACAGGATTTGCAATAGCATTCCTTTTACCCGCTACACTGAACAATTTAAATTTCAACTCTTTCACCAGGCTAGTATGTGATTTATGCTTTTTCTTCTTTGAGGAACAGTTTTATTCTAAAGCAGTCTGATACTTCATACCTTGATCTTATCCTATAGAAGTGAATTCCAGGTTTATGCTTAAATGACAGTCCTTGACATGAGAAAAAAATAGTGGCACATTGTCCTCCCGTTGTCTGAAAACATAATGAGTATACAGGCTTTAAATATTTTATTACCAATGAAAGAACATGTTATGTTTACCAGCTGGAATAACTTTATTCAATGTTTGAGATTTTTGCACCATAATAACCAAGACAGGAAGCTGGATAGCCCCGTAAATCAACTGCTGCTGCTGCTACTGCTGCTAAGTCGCTCGCTTCAGTCGTGTCCGATTCTGTGCGACCCCATAGACGGCAGCCCACCAGGCTCCCCCTCCAAGGGATTCCCCAGGCAAGAACACCCGAGTGGGTTGCCATTTCCTTCTCCAATGCATAAAAGTGAAAAGTGAAAGTGAAGTCGCTCAGTCGTGTCCGACTCTTAGCGACCCCATGAACTGCGGCCCACCAGGGTCCTCCGTCCACGGTATTTTCCAGGCAAGAGTACTGGGGTGGGGTGCCATTGCCTTCCCCTCTTAAATCAACTGCTATTTCTTATATAAATGCCTGCAGAAGTTTCATATTTTCTTTGGACGTCATTAGATTTCCCAGCTCTTTTTTTTTTTTTTTTTTTAACCTTTTATCTTATATTGTAGTATAGTTAGTTAACAATATATCTAGTTGGTTGTGATAGTTTTATGTGTGGAGGAAAGTGGTTCAGTTATACATATACATGTATCTCTTTTGGATTGACATGTATACACTGCTATAATTAAAATGGATAACCAATAAGGACCCACTGTATAGCACAGTAAACTCTGCTCAATATTATACAACAACCTAAACAGGAAAAGAATCTGAAGTAATGTTTTAAAGCTAATATGAATTCTGACATTTTGCTTAACATTAGTATGTTCTGTGAATCCACCACCCCATTGGAAATAACTCTTTTCATATTAAGTTTTCTTGTAAATCTACCTAATGGAGGAGCTTCTGGATATTTAGGTCATTTTAGCTTACATGTTTTATATTCTATTTTCGTAATCTGTCTGTGGACCATCATCTTCTTCTGTGGCTCAAGACTCCACTTATTTATTTCTGAATGTTAAACTACCTTTGCATTCCTGGAATAAATCTACTGGCTGGCATGATGTACCTTTTAAACATTCCCATTTGTTAATACTTTGTTTAGGATTCTTTCACCTATATTCATAAATGATATTGGCTAGTAGTTATTTCTTTTGTAATATCTTTGTTAGGTTTTAATATCAACTTATTCAAGAATTACAAAAAGGAATTGGAAAATGTTCCTAAGTTTTTCTCCTGTTCTCTAAAAAAAGTTTTTGCAAGGTGATGGTAACGGTAAATATTTAGTTGAATTCACTGGTGTGGAAGAATTCATCTAGTGGTGTAGGTTCTTTGTGGTCAAGTTTACATTATAGATTCATTTATAAGGCAGTGATGGGACTATTCAGACTTTTTTCCCATATCAGTGTTGACAAGTATTTTTCTAAGAATTTGCCTCCTTCATTTCAATTTTCAAAAATATTTACAGGAAGCTGTTTACGAACTGTATTAGTCCGCTTGGCATGCTATAACAGGATACCATGATTGGTGGCTTAAAAAATAGCAATAAATTTTTTTTGTAGTTAGGAAGGTTGTAGGTTCAAGATCAAGCTGCTGTCAGGGATGGTTTCTAAACAGAACTTTAGAACTTTATCTGGCTTGCAGATAGCTGTCTTCTCCTTGTGTCCTCAGATGGCCTTCCTTCTGTGCATACATGGAGAGATCTCTTGGGGTCTCTTCCTCTTCTTGTAAGAACACCAGTCTTACTGATTTGGGTCCCAACCTTATTGCCTCATTTAACCTAAATTATCTCCTTAAAGGCCCTATCTCTAAATACAGTTACACTGTGGCTTAGGGCATCAACTTATGAATTTGAAGCACACAGAATTTAATCCTACAGTATCCTCTCAAGATCTTTTTCATGTCTGTAGGTTTTATAGCGATGTTCCCTCTTTCTTTCTTTTCACGGCTGCGCTGGATCTTCATTGCTACAATGTGGGCTTTTCCTAGTTGGGGCTACTAGTGCCTGGGCTTCTCACTGTGCGGGCTTCTCTTGTTGCTGCTCTCAGGCTCTAGAGTGCGGGCTTTGCAGTTGTGGTGCACAGGCCAGGGACAGAACTCGTGTCTCCTGCCTTGGCAGGCTGATTCCCCACCACTGGACCACCCTCTTTCTTAATAGCAGTAATTTGTATCTTTCCTGATTAGCATTTTCAGGATTATCAATTTTACTAGGTCTTTCAAAGGGCTGAACTTTTACTCTGTTGATCAATCTCTATTTTAGATTTGTTTTCTATTTCATTACTTTTCTCTCTGGATTTAATTTGTTGTTCTTATTCTAACTTACTGAGATAGATGTAACTCACTAATTTTTTTCAGTCCATCTTCAATTTAAACATGCCACCTTTTATTCTAAAATAGGCGTGGCTGCATAATAACATTTTGATAATATAACATTTTGATATTATATTTTGAAAATATAATTTTCAATACTACTAAATTAAAAACATTTTCTGGTCTCTGATAACTCATTCTTTGCTTTACGGTTTATTTAGCATTGTATTCTTTAATCTTCAAGCATGAGTTTTATTCTTGGTATCTTTTAGTTAAGAACTGACGCACTGGAAAAGACCCTGATGTTGGGAACGACTGAAGGCAGGAGGAGAAGGGGACGACAGAGGATGAGATGATTGGATGGCATCACTAACTCAATGGACATGAGTCTGAGCAAGCTCTGGGAGCTGGTGATGGACAGGGAAGCCTGGTGTGCTGCAGTCCATGGGGTTGCAAAGAGTCAGACACGACTGAGTGACTGAACTGAACTGATGCTTTACTTATTAACTTCTAAATTTATCTGTACTGTGGTCAGAGAACTTACTTTGGAGAATTTTAATCATTTTTCAATTTGTTGAAATCTGATCTAAGACCAGTGTACAATTAATTTTTGTCATGCAGGCTTGAAAATAATAGGTATCCTACAGTTGGCAGGTGTAACTGTCTCCATATGCTAATGAAATCATTTGTTAAGTGTGTTTTTCAAGTATATATTCTGATTTTAAAAAATTAATTAACTAATTTAGTTTTGACTGCTCTGGGTCTTCAATGTTACACAGGCTTTTTCTCTAGTGGTAAAAGAGAAGTGCAGTGCGTGGGCTTCTCATTGTGGTGGCTTCTCTTGTTACAGAACACAGGCTCCAGGGCCTGCAGGCTTCAGTAGTTGCAGCTCCTGGGCTCTGGAGCACAGGCTCAATAGTTGCAGCACACGGGCTTAGTTGCTCTGTGGCATGCGGGATCTTCCTGGACTAGGGACCGAACCCGTGGCTCCTGCATTGGCAGGTGGATCCTTTACCACTGAGCCATCAGGGAAGCCCTCTAACTGATTTTTGACTATTTGTTTTATTAGTTACTAAGAGGGCTATGGAAATTGTGTTGTTACAACAGTGGATTTGTACTTTTCCTTTGAGTTTTGCCAATTTTTGCTTTGTATATTTGGATGCCATGTTATTAAGTACATATAACTTTCAAGTTATTATTTTGAAATTACACCTTTCATCATTAAGAATCACACCTCTTTACATCCAGTAAGATATGGTGAATTAAACTTTTCTTCATTAGAAAGCTTATCTCTCTATATCCAGTAACACCAGTATATCTGTTGCCCCACATTTAATTATCAGATACTAATATAGTTACCCTGGGTGTTCTTTGGAAGGAATGATGCTAAAGCTGAAACTCCAGTACTTTGACCACCTGATGCGAAGAGTTGACTCATTGGAGAAGACTCTGATGCTGGGAGGGATTGGGGGCAAGAGGAGAAGGGGACGACAGAGGATGAGATGGCTGGATGGCATCACTGACTCGATGGATGTGAGTCTCAGTGAACTCTGGGAGTTGGTGATGGACAGCGAGGCCTGGCGTGCTGTGATTCACGGGGTTGCAAAGAGTCGGACACGACTGAGCGACTGACCTGAACTGAATATAGTTACATGCTTTTTTGTTGTTATTTTAAAATTTGTATTGCTGGGGTTTCCCTGGTGGCTCAATGCAGGATGCATGGATTTGATCCCTAATCTGGGATGATCCCTGCCACTGAGCAACTAGGCCCATGTGCCAGAGCTACTGAGCCCACCCACCCTAGAGCCCTGCTCTGCAACAAGAGAAGCCACTGCAATGAGAAGCCCGTGCGCCACAACTAGAGAAAAGTCCGCAAAGCAACAAAGACCCAGCATAGCCATAAATAAATAAATAATTGTACTGTTTATCTTTTCATACATTAATGATTTTATCTTGGATTTTTTTTATATTAAATGTGTCTCTTTTAAGAATCATAGAGTTGGATTTTTTTAAAAGTTGTAGTTGATTTACAACTATTTAAACTAATATATTAGTTTCAGGTATACAACACAGTGATTCAATATTTTTTATAGATTATACTTCACTTAAAGTTATTACAAAATAATGGCTAAATTTCCTTGTGTAGTACAAAGAATTTCTTTTAAAAAATTTTTTTTAATTTAAATTTATTTATTTTAATTAGAGGCTAATTACTTTCCAGTATTAAGAATTTCTTTGTGTAGTATCCTTGTTGCTTATTTGTTTTATACGTAGTGAAAAGTGAAAGTGAAGTCGCTCAGTCGTGCCCGACTCTTTGCGATCCCATGGACAAGTAGCCTGCATCCGTGGGATTTTCCAGGCAAGAGTACTGGAGTGGGTTGCCATTTCCTTCTCTAGGGAATCTTCCCGTCTCAGGGACTGAACCCAGGTCTCCCGCATTGTAGACAGACGCTTTACTGTCTGAGCCACCAGGGAAGTCCATTTATACATAGTTTGTAACTCTAAATCCTCTACCTCTGTCTTGCCCATCCCCTTACCCTTTTCCCACTGGTAACCACAAGTTCTTTATATCTCTGAGTCTGTTCCTGTTTTGTTATATCCATGTTTGTTTTCTAGATTCCACATTTAAGTAATAACACAGAGTAGTATTCATCTTTCTCTAACTTCTTTCACTAAGCATAATACCCTCTAGGTCGATCCATGTTACTGAAAACAGCAGCATTTCTGTTTTTATGGATGAGTAATATCCCACTGAGTGTGTGTGTGTGTAAGCTTGTATGCATGCATGTGTGTATATACATGTACACACATATATACAGACTATATCTTCTTTATCCATTCATTTGTTGATGGACACTTAGTTTGCTTCCATATCTTGGCTACTGTAAATAATGCTGCTATGAACATTGAAATGCATGTATCTTTTTGAATTAGTGTTTCTGTTTTCTTCAAATATATACCCAGGAGTGGAACTGCTGAATCATATGGTAGGAACTGGGTTTTATTTTTCATCCAGTCTGGCAATCTTTGTTTTTTATTTAAGAAATTTAGCCCACTTATACTCAATGCTATTTATAAAAATGTTTAGATTTAAATCTACCATCTTACTATTTTCCTTCTATGTGTCCCACTTGTTTGGTGTCAATTTTTCCTTTCCTTTGTTGCCTTCTCTTGGACTGAGTGAACACTTAATTGTTCCATTCCCTCATGCAGCTCCCCCGATAAGCTTGGTAGTTATTAATCTTTTACCATTATTTGAATAGGTGCCTTGAAAGTAAAATATATATTCTTCATTTTTCAAAATCTATGTGGAATACACACTCCTTACCTTAACCAACAAACAAATGTTGCACTGTATTTTTAAACCTTTATATTTTAAATGCCACAAGATACAATTTTATTATTTTACATGGTAACACTTAGACTAATGTATATATTCATTCTTTTTGTTGTTTTTCATTCCTTTTTGAAACTTTTAAGTGTCTTAAACAAGTTGTTCCCTCCACCCCCCGCTTGAAGAAAACCTGTATTATTTCCTTTAGTACAGACATTCTGGTAACAAATTCTATAACTTGCCTGCAAATGTCCTTGTATTAACTTTACCCTTAAGAAATTTTCACTGGATATAGAAATCTAGGTTGGCAGTAATTTTGTTTCAGCCCTATAAAGATGTCATTCCATTGTCTTATGTCCTCTGTGTTTTCTGTGGAGAAGTCAGCTGTCAAACAAACTGTTATTGTTTTTGAAAGTACTTCCCCCTCTCCATCCTACTCTGGGTACTTTAAATACCTCCCACTTTGTGTTTGGCTTTCAGCGGTTTTACCATGATGTGTTTTGGAGTCATTATCTTTTTATTTACCTTATGATTTATGGGGGTCTTGGATTTGTAGCCTGTTGAATTTTGAGAGTTCTGAAAAGTTCTCAGTTATTATCTCTCAAAAATTCTCTCTCCTTTTGTCTCATTTTTCTTTCTCTTCTCCTTCTGCTACCCTATTAGACATGTTAGACTCCTCACTATATCCCTTATTTCTTATTTCTCTCTTCTGTACTTTCTATCCATCTTTCCATGCTTAATTCTGGACATTCTGATCTGTTCTCAAACACTAGCTCTCTCTTCAGCTGTTCCTAATCTGATGTGTTATATCTACCAATTGAATCCTTAATTTTGATTACTGTAGTTTATTTCCTGAGTTTTTGTTAGGTCATTTTTGTTGTTTCTAGTTCTCTTCTAAAATTCTGTTTTGTCTCACCTCGTTAAACAAAATAAGCATTCAAAATCTATGTCTAAAAATAACATTCTCCTTAATCTGCCCTCTGTTCATATTTTCTTGTGTTTTTCGTTAGTGTTATCATGTCTCCTACTGTTTCTGGGATTTAAAATTGAGTATTAGACACTGTATGTTAATAACTGTAGAAATAATTTCAGGTCTAGTATGGTATTATATTCCTCTAAGAGTACTACTTACTTCTGGATGGCTGCTTGGGGCCTGTGTGTGTTAAGTTGCTTTACTTGTGTCTGACTCTTTGAGACCCAGTGGACAGTAGCCCGCCAGGCTCCTCTGTCCATGGGATTCTCCAGGCAAGAATACTGGAGTGGGTTGCCATGCCCTCCTCCAGGGGATCTTCCCAATCCAGGTATCAAACCCACATCTCTTATGGCTCCTGCATTGGCAGGAGAGTTCTTTACCACTAGTACCACCTGGGAAACTCCATAATCAACTTAGTTTAATTTCAGAGATAAAATAATCTGAAGCTGGGCCAATATAGCCTTTTTGGGGTCCAATCCAGAACATGGAAGGAATCTGCCAATTTCTCTCAACCCTTGTTGGTTCTCTGGACTCTAATTTTTGTCCTCCCTACTGCTGTAAGCCCTTTGAGAACACCACTTGGTTTCTCAGCCATCTTTTCTGAAATTTGCATAAACCCTTAAGGAAAAAGGAATCCTAACTGCCAGAATCCTCCTTCTGAGTTTAATTCTTTTCCCAGATCCTATCCCTAAAATTATTAAATACCTTATTAATGCTCCAGTGTCTCTGGCTTGTTTTTACATTTTATTCCAGAGGAAATAGCTGTTCTTAACTATTTGGATTAGGAAGACTAATCCAAATTATCTAGCCTACCATTACCAAAAGCAGAAGCGCATTAACTTTTCCCAAGCAGTATGTTCAAATTCTTTAAAGGAGTGTCAGTTTCTTCCTCTCCTTTTAACTTGGGTAAAAGCCACATTTACATCCTGTCACTTGGATGAAGATCGGAAATGTGAAAACAGAAAGTAAATCAATTCCTTTTAAAGTATAGCATCTCACTTCTGCATTCCTCTATCATATTTGCAACTCTTGGCCTGGAGTCTCTTCAGGGTTCCAAAATGCAGCCTCTTTTAGCCAAGGTTTTAATTTCATCCAACACGTCAGAAAATGTAAAAAAAAAAAAAAAAACCCTTTCATACATTGTTAAACAATCTGTTTCCATATATTCTATTTACTTTTTTTTAGTACTTATTTTATGTGGAAATTGTAAGCGACAAGAAAACACATGTCCAGCCTACCATCTTAAGTTAGGAGTACAAGTAAATCTTTAAAATGCTCATACATTTTGACCCTGCCACTTTATATACAAAAAACCAAACCAAACCAAATCAAAAACCCCTTCAAAATGGTTTAAAGACCTAAATGTAAGCCCTGAAACCATAACACTCTTAGGACAGAGGCAGAATACTCTGACAGAAATTGGTAGCAATATTTTCTTGGATCAGTCTCCAAAGGCAAAACAAATAAAAGCAAAAATAAACAAATGGGGCCTAATTAAACTTAAAACTTTTAGATAGCTAAGGAAACTATCAACAAAAGAAAAAAACTTGAGGCTGACAAGGGTTCATATCCAAAATACATAAACAGCTCTGCTGCTAAGTCGCTTCAGTCATATGTGACTCTGTGCGACCCCATGGATTGCAGCCTACCAGACTTCTCCGTCCATGGGATTCTCCAGGCAAGAACACTGGAGTGGGCTGCCATTTCCTTCTCCAATGCATGAAAGTGGAAAGTGAAAGTGAAGTTGCTCAGTCGTGTCTGACTCTTAGCGACCCCATGGACTGCAGCCTACCAGGCTCCTCCATCCATGGGATTTTCTGAGCAACAGTACTGGAGTGGGGTGCCATTGTCTTCTCCATAAACAGCTCATACAACTCTAAGAAACCAAAGAGACAAACAACTCAATCCAAAAATGGGCAAAAAACTTGAATAGACACTTCTCCAAAAAGGACATGCAGATGGCTAATAGGCACATGAAAAGATGCTCAACATCACCAAATATTAGTGAAATGCAAATGAAAACCACAATTAGGTATCACATCACACCAGTCAAAATGGCTATAATCAAAAAGTCTACAGATAACAAATGTCAGGGTGTGGAGAAAAGGGAACCCTTGTACATGGCTGGTAATGTAAATTGGTATAGTCACTACTGAGAACAATATGGAGGTTCCTCAAAAAGCTAAAAACATATAGGATCCAGGAATTTCACTTCTGGGTATATATCCGGAAAAAATGTAAACACTCATTCAAAAGGATACATGCACCCCAATATTCAGAGCAGCACAATTTAAAATAGCCAAGACAATGGAAACAACCCAAGTGCCCAGCAACAGATTGGTTTATGAAGACACGGCACACACACAAATGAAGTATTGCTGCTGCTGCTACTGCTAAGTCACTTCAGTTGTGTCCGACTCTGTGCAACCCCATAGACGGCAGCCCACCAGGCTCGCCCGTCCCTGGGATTCTCCAGGCAAGAACACTGGAGTGGGTTGCCATTTCCTTCTCCAATGCATGAAAGTGAAAAGAGAAAGTGAAGTCGCTCAGTCGTGTCCGACTCTTAGCGACCCCATGGACTGCAGCCTACCAGGCTCCTCCATCCATGGGATTTTCCAGGCAAGAGAGTATTGGAGTGGGTTGCCATTGCCTTCTCCAAATGAAGTATTACTTAGTCATAAAAAAGAATGAAATAGAACCATCAGCAGCAATGTGGACAGACCCAGAGAATGTTATGCTTAGTGAAATAAGTCAGACAGAGGAAGGAAAATACTGCATATCACTTATATGTGGAATCCAAAAAGCAATGCAAATGAATGTGTAAGCAGAAAGAAACAGACTCACAGATACAGAAAACAAACTAGTGGTTTGGTAGTGGTTACCAAAGGAGAGAGGAAAATAGAGAGGGATAAATTAGGGGTATGGGATTAACAGATATAAACTATTACATACAAAATAGATAAACAACAAGAATATACTGAATAGCACTGGGAATTATACCCAATATCTTATAATAACCTATCATGGAATATAATCTGACAAAACCACTAAATCAGTATGCTGTATACCTGAAACTAAGACAATACCATAAATCAACTATACTTCAAAAAATAAAACAAAATATGAAAGTAAATGCATTGAAGAAGAAATCCATATGCTAAGCATAAAAACACATTTATACCATATTTCACAATATTTGAATTTTTATAATGGAAATTATTTCTAATCATAAATAAAATTATAAAGTCTATCAAGAAAATTAGATTTCTACAGAGTTCCCACACACCAAGACACCAAGCCAACATCAAAATAGGCCTTTATTTAAAAGTAGGTAACATTAATTCGGCTAAGTCAAATCTAATACTTTAAGGTGTGAAACCCAGCTACAGGGAAAAGACCTAGCTAGTGGTATGAAAGTAAAATAATTTGATTACGCATGAAGATGAAATGGCTTCCCTAGTGGCTCATATGGTAAAGAATCTTCCTGTAATGCAGGAGACCCAGGTTTGATTCCTGGGTTGGGAAGATCTCCTGGAGAAGGGAATGGCAACCCACTCCAGTATTCTTGCCTGGAGAATTCTACGGACAGAGGAGCCTGGTGGGCAACAGTTCATGGGGTCACAAACAGTGGGACACACACAACTGAGGAACTTAAACACTTTTCTCAAGATGGAAAAGATGATATGATCAGAGGAAATGCAGCGGGGGAACACTGAAAAACCATAGAATAAAGGGCAGAAGTAGAACTAAGGGAAACCAAGATAAGAAAGAGAGTCCACTAGCAAAGAAGCAAGCACATTAATATTATGTTGGAGAAGGAAATGGCAACCCACTCCAGTGTTCTTGCCTGGAGAATCCCAGGGACAGGGGAGCCTGGTGGGCTGCTGTCTATGGGGTCGCACAGAGTCGGACACGACTAAGGCGACTTAGCAGCAACAGCAGCAGCAGCTGGGTCTGTGGAGCACTCCCTTCTTCATCAGTGGAAGGCTTCCACGCTGGACATCTCCACTTCAAGGAAAAGACTTTTTCCAAGTCTGTGAATACCTTCGACAACAATCACATGAGATGCCTCTTCTTCATCTGATGACATCTACCAACCCTTAAATGGACTGGTGCAACACGCTGCACTTTATCTATGGACATAATGTGACTTTTTATTTAGATTTTAACTTGTTTTAATGACTATGTTGCCTGCATCTGTAACTGTATAACTGGATTTGTTTCTAGCCTCATGAAAGTTTTCAAGTTACAAATGGTTGCTCAAACTCCTGCTATTGCTGCAGCTTCCTCCAACTACTATTTGGGGCCCCTGGATCAGATATCCTCAATATGAGGATTAGGAGAATATGTTGCCCCACCAATTTAGGGACAACGCCCCATGTCAGCTCAGAAGCAGTCATGGAACAAGAATGACGCCCCTTTTCCCTAGGCAACATGATTCTCCTAAAAGAAAAGGGGGGAATGAGAGAGTCATTTCCTAGACAGGTTGATAAGGAGTCTAGGGGTCCCCAAGGAGAGAGGGATCTGGAATTCTCCAGGAGGAAGAAAGACACTTTTTTTCCTTTTCTACATTCCTTAGGATTATATAACAATAATGTATCCTGCCTGAGGACAGTCTCTGGATTAAACCTTCTAGCTAATTCTGTTATCTTAAAATGTAAATTATGGGAGTAGGTCTGGTGAGGTCTTTACAACCTCCAGACATTCTTTGGATTCACTGGAGAGTATATAACTTCATTGCTAACACTAGCAAGTGGGTACTCATTCTGCCCCCTTCTGATGCCTATGTCAGAAGCTTTCTCTATCTCCTTTATACTTTAATAAAACTTTATTACACACACACACACACAAAAATATTATTATGTTTAGGATATACAACAGCAATACATTATGCCTAACTTTTTTCAATCTTTGATAGTCTGTGTATCTGACAATATTAATTTTATAACATGCCTACTTGAGTTAAACTGGGACCAAGAAGCCTGTTTTGGTATCTGTAGTACTAAATAGCAGCAAAATCTTAGGTCAAAATCCCTCGACATCTTTGGTCTTCAGTTTTCAATTCCATAAAAATGATGGGTTTGAATTGGATAATTCAAGACTCTTCCTCATTCAGTTCTGTATCTACTTGTCCAGCTGTTTATTCATATCTTCCCCTCACACCATTCCATGCAAGAGGTCATTAACGTTATGACAACTCCCTATTCTTGTACTCATGACAGACACTGGTAATTAGCTAAAGCCTTCTGCCTCCAAGTCTAGTCACTGAGCTCTCCTTTCCTTTCATACTTTCTAGCAAACATTTCTAATCAGTTGGAGATGGTATTTGAGATAAAAACTATTCACCATCCTATAAAATCAAAACTATGACTTTCAGTATGATTAAAAAACTTTCTTAGTGAATATTTTCTATATCTTAAAAAATTCTGATAATTCTCTCCTATGAATTAAATTGACTTTCATATTTTGTACTCATTAGATTGATAAAATAGGATATAAGCTTTGTCAAGATAACCTAAAGATACCAGCGTACATATTTCCCGATTTATTTATTCTGAACCATTTGAATAACCTCTGCTAATATGATTTCTTTAGTCAGAAGCACCAATGCTAGGAATTCTACACTCATGTAAACTGTCTAAGAATCTAATATATATCGATTAATCCTTTTCAATGACATAAGGAGGTCCAGGGTAATGAACTGTACTGTACTGCTAATTAAGCATGTGTTCAGTATAATAAAACATAGGCAGAGTAAATCAGGATTTTAAAATAACAGTTATCTCTAGGTTTTCTTTCATAAAGTATTTTCAACCCTTAAATATAGAAGCCCCCACCATTTGAAAATGAGACAAGTAAACAAAAAAATATCCTTACCAGTTTTTCTGCTTCTGTGTTCATTTCCCTTAATTTCTTGATATGTTCCTTTTTAATCATGAGAATTTTTGATAGTCTGGTCTACAGACAATGAAAAAGAGATGTTTTGGAATAAAGAGAGGCACTTAAATAAACCAGGTAGACATCAAACTTGTAAGTTTCCACTAAAATATTTTAGCAGATGTGTTTCAATATAAATATAGCACAGACACTATTTTAGAAATCTGACTGGGTGAGAGGAAGATATTTTAAAATCCACTGTAAGCAGGTACATCAAAATGAATAAGAAGTCAACCTGAATAAGCTTTCACTGGAACAACGTGTTGACCAATCAGAATAATAACTATAATTAACTGAAGCACAAATATGTTAAAATCCATGCATTCAGACCGATACTTAAACAAAATTAACCACTGTTGGAAAAACCAGTAACCAAACTCATGAACTGGAAAACAAAGCCAAAAAAATCAAGCATTTATCCTGCCTTTCCTATACAAACTATGCCATTAGGTAACCAGATAATAGATTTGGGGAAGTTTTTCCTCACAGAATGATGTCAGCTAATACACAAAGAACAAGAATGGCACCATTTTGCAATCCTAATGAATGAATGGATCTAGGCATTGATAATTTGTAGCAGTTAACATTATATTAAAGAAGAAATAAAAAATAGGGGTATCCTATCAGAGCTTTCCAGGTGGAGCCAGTGGTAAAGAAACCGCCTGCCAATGCAGGAGACACAAGAGATGTGTGTTTGATTTCCGCTTTGGGAAGATCCCCTGGAGTAGGAAATGACAACCCACTCTAGTATTCCTGCCTGGAAAATTCCATGGACAGAGGAGCCTGGTGGACTATAGTCCATGGTCGCAAAGAGTTGCACATGGCTGAGCACTACTACTATACATCCTATCAGAGTACAAAAGTATGCATAAAAGTAGTCATATAAAAACTATACCAATCAAATAAAAAACCCAAATCAAATCAAACCTTTATATTCAATGTGCAATTTACATGAAGGACAAAGACAGAAGAGTATACTGGATGTTATGACAAAGATTCAGTCAGCAAAATCCAGACAGTGGGAGACTCTATGGACAAATAATACAGTTTATTCAACAAAGAGGTTAAAGGGAGAAAAGAAGAGCCAATATTTAAGAGCCAACTAGATAACTGGAATGCTGACTTATATGTGATGATATTAAGACATGTTTTTATTAACTTTTTAGATATAATAATAATATTATAGTTATGTCTCTTTTTTAAAAAAAAGGGCCCTTACCACTTAAAGATACACAACAAAATATTTACAGATAAATGATGTTATTTAATTTCTCAAAAGAGAGAAAGAGGGTAGAAGTATATATGAAATAGAAATGACCAGGAGTTTTTGATAACTGCTATAGCTAGATAATGGGTTCAGAGAGATACATTATACAACTGTCTGCTTTCATATGTACTAAATTTTTGATAATTAAAAAAATAAAAATAAAAAATCTGACCTAAGTTGATACAGGTAGAGGGAGGGCCTGGTAAGATATGTTATATACTTGTTCACACTGACCCTTATTAGTAGGTCCAGAGCTCTGGACTGGTCTCCTGTCTTTAGTTGTTGGGTTTTATGGAAATCTGTGTGATTCTACTGAGTAAGAAACAGTAAAAAATGGATGAAGGCAACATCTTTCTCCCATTTTTAGTATATCTTTCAGTCTTGTGTTTCTTTTAGTTTTTGATAGAAAATCATGCTGTTTCTTTCTCATTCTTTTCAAAACTGAGTCCTGTCTTAGAGAGGATCGGTCAGTCTTTTTAGATTCCTCAAAATCCCTAACCCCAAGAAAAAAAATTCATTGCGAACTATGAATTATGAAACTAGCAAAAAATGATGTTTATTTTGTCATAAGAAAAAACAATAACAAAGACAAAAACGTATCTTACAGCTCAACAAGAGCAAACCTGAGTTTCATGAAACTTTAGATATTACAAAAGACAAGTGCATAAAAGGGCTTTTATTTTTACCTGCTAGAAAGCTTAAAATAATGAAAGCAGTGTTTCAACTAGGCATTACACATAGATCTTGAAGTTAAAATTAAGCACTGCAATCAAAACATCTAAGCAGCAATAAAAACATCAATCCTTTAGAAGTAGTGTATTAGTATTTAGCTTCTGACTCCCTCTGCTGGTGGATCTCTTGCTCCCCGCTCCTCTTCCTCTTCACCCTCCTTCCCCATCTGCCTTTATCCCTTGCCCAAATATGACATATCAGCTTTGTCTTTACTTCCAGTATTTAATAAAAGAAAGAATGTCTTTAAAAAACAAGTGTCCTAATTGTGAAATGATAAGCCTTGGCTTTTTTCATATTTTAAATTTTTCATATAAAAATATCTACCTTTGAAAGTTAAAAGGTAACTGTAGTTCTGTAGTAACTACAGAACTGTGATTCTGTAGTAACTACAGAACTGTGATTCTGTAGTTCAAGGATAATTAACAACATATAACTAAGGAATAAGAAATGCCATACATATACATACAAATGACAAGACTTTTCCTCAAAATAACATTAATTGTAAAAGGTAACACTGAATATTTTAATGGCTTATGTTATAAACATTTTTATTTATAAAGACTTTATCTATCCCAAGCCAAACAGCTTTATTTGCAAAAAAGAAAAAGAGGAGGAAAAGAAAAGAAACAAATCAAATATCATTAGACTATGATTCAAACTAAATTAATTTATTCAACCTAATTTTCAAAACAAACAGCTCATTATATTAAGAGTTAGGCTATTCAAGAAAACTGTTCTATATAATAATTGCTATTTGTTTCTGCTTTAGCTTTAGATTTCTTTGTGTCCAATCATTAAGTACTTAGCAAATGAATAGCTATTTGTAGTCTCAGAAAAAAACTAAAGTTCCTCCTAACCAGAGAGCTGGCCAACACACCATAAGTTTTGAGGTGACTGATAATGGCAGGATTACTGAGGTTACTAAATAAAAACATTTATATTTATACAATTTATTAACAGCTAACCATTCAATTTCATAGAGTGTATGCTAGAACACTTATGCTAGAGTCCTTAACATAGCAAAATAGTAAGAACCAAACCTAAGCAAAGCCCAACAAAAATAGACCTCTAAGTCTTTTTTGGCTGTTATAACTTAATTTCAAGCTTTGTTGGAAATAACAGTTTTTAAAACACAATGATTTTAAAAAGTGTAAAAATATTGGTCCTAGAAAAAATTTCAACTTTAATAACACAAAAGATATTGAATTTTTTTTAACAAATGAGCAAAATATTCAGAGCAATTCTTACCACTTGGATAAGGAATTCTACTGGAAAACCACCTAATGTTTCAGTGTCAGAGCCAGAAATTTTACTTCTCCAAGGTGACTGTCCTAATAAGGGATCATTATCCTATAGGAATAAAAAGGAACCATTTAACCACCGACCTTTCAAAAGGAAGCATTTTAATTTTTTAAAACTTTATTTTATTGAAGTATAGTTGATAATGCTGTGCTAACTTCTATTGTACAGCAAAGTGATTCCTTTCTACATATATGTTACATTTTTTAAATGTTCTATTTCATTATGGTTTATCACAGGATATTGAATACAGTTCTTTGTGCTACAAAGTAGGAACTATCATAAAATTTTGAATAAAGAGCAAAGTCTATTATAATTAATATTCTATTAGAAATCCTATGAAAAGGAAAATATTCCAAGCTGAAGCAACTATTTTGTTTACTTTATTAGCTTTTTATTTAACATCTGACAACTCCAAATAATGTGGGCACCACCTAAAGTTACTACAATCAATCAATGTATATTTCGTAAGGACATAGTTTGCTGCTGCTGCTGCTGAGTCGCTTCAGTCGTGTCCGACTCTGTGCGATCCCATAGACGGAAGCTCACCAGGCTCCTCTGTCCCTGGGATTCTCCAGGCAAGAACAATGGAGCGGGTTGCCATTTCCTTCTCCAATGCATGAAAATGAAAAGTGAAAGTGAAGCCGCTCAGTCGTGTCCGACTCTTAGCGACCCCATGGACTGGAGCCTACCAGGCTCCTCCATCCATGGGATTTTCCAGGCAAAAGTACTGGGGTGGGGTGCCATTGCCTTCCCCGAAGGACATAGTTTACATTCATAATAATTATTTAAATTACTGGTGATATTTAAAAAATATTACTTACTGTAATTGGTGACTGGAGAGGAGGAGTATAATGTAACCGTGGTGGAGTCATAAAAAATCGAGAAGGCCGCTGTTTTTGTCCAAAGGCAGCAATTGGCATCGTCTCATGAGGCTCATTGCTCTTTGGGAAAAGAGAACAGGCCCCAAAACTTGAAGAACTTTACCAATCATTTTAGCTTTATAAAAATTCTATTTTAGCATTAAAGGTACACTAGTTTATTATGATTTATCATACAATATATTAACTACAAAGATCAAAGGGCTAGAACTTAAATCAGAGCATGAATATTACTTGGCTACTAAGATTTTGAACCCACAAAAAGAAGAAAGTGATCTATGAAAGAAAGGAAAGTGATCTATGGCCGCCCTTGGCTGTCTCTGTGTTAAAGACTATTTGAATATTACCCACTGTAATTAAAGGCAATTCTTATCTGACCAGGGAGAGATGTTTTGGTGATCTCATAAAGGAAATTACATTAATGCAACAGAAGAGTAATTTTTCTCTTTTGAAATGGGAGGTTTAAAGATTTCATCCTTTAATGAAAAAAATAAGATTGATAAACCTTGCTCTATATTTAGTCCAAATTGTCTTTTTCTCCTACATCTCTCTACAGTACGTTTGATAAGGAAACTCTTACAATAAACAGAGTCACAGTTTTTTTAAAAGTATGGAGAAGAAAAACAATCTTCTATTTTTATACTAAGGAGATAAAGAAATTTTGATTTTTAATTGTAAGCTCAGAATCCTTAAAAATCAAGTTTATAACAAAGGAATGAAGAGGCAGGGGGATTAATGTAAACAGCTAAATTTCCATTATACTTAGAGGCAAACAATTTTTTTTCAAAAAGTTTTTACTCACTAAAAAAACTACCAGAGTTATATTTACTCTTCATATTTTAACTTTTTAGGAAAGTATATAATTTCCATTACCTTGCTAAATTAAGCATGATCATGAAATAATGGTTCAATAGTTTAATGGACTATATCAGAAGTTCAAAAGATCTGGATTCAAGACTTAACCTGGCAAGAATCCATCTTGAAAGCCTTGAATAAATTACCTAATGTACTTATGTCTCAGTTTCACCTTATGGAAAGTGGAGGTTATTAACATCCACCTGGTATATTCTAAGGATAAAATAGGAACATATAAAAATATATCTATTTCAAAGTACAAGATGTTAGTTCAACTTTCAAAGTTGTTTTATAAAACAACTCGTTTTTGTAAACTGGAACAACTTGTTTCAGTTGTTTTATAAAAACAACTGATCAGCTGCGTCACACTATAATTTGGTGTAAGGAAGGCAGAGGGATGCTAGATTCTGGAAAATGTAGAAGAAAATTAGAGTTCTGCTCCAGGAGTTCAGGAGGCAGGGCTGGGAACCCCTAAAGATCTCTTCCTTTGAGACTTGAAATCTTGATTCTATCATAAATACAACCCCTAAGAAAACTCTACAAAACATATTTTACAGGCATAAACCAAATACGTATTGTGAAATAAATACTCACAAGAACTTCATAGTCAGGGATAGTATGAGTTCCAAGCCCTGCCCTATCAAATGTTACTCTATAAGTAGCATTAAGAGTATCCACAGCATCTATTTGTCCGGTGAAGAGACCATCATGAACACCACGTAATCGAGCTGAAAAAAGAAACAAAAAGGCATTATGGTACTTAGGACACAAAAAACTCCCACATACAGAACTGCTCCAAGCATGTACCTCAAAGTGGAGAAAGTACAGTACTGCTGTCTATTAAAGTTCCCAAAAAAGTTATGTATTAATACTCTATTTTAGGTTTAGAAAAACAATTAAAAAACTTTTGAAACAAACAACAAAACTATAAATGGTGATCCTTAATTTGATAAATGAATGAAACCATATATCTACCAAACTACGAGGAAAATACTTTTTAAAAAAGTCCACAAAAGAAACTCGGTCATTATACTCATGAATGAAGCACTAGGAATAATTCAAATGAGAAAAAGACAAGGCTGCTAAGCAGAAAAGATTTACTAGGCTTCAGACTGCTATCCTTAGAAAGGGTCACCTACAAGGTTGATTTCCGGGAGCCTGAACAGTGGGAGAGTGTTCCCACTGCTGCCATACTAAGAAAGGTGGTTAACCGTGCCCAGATTGTTTGTGCAAACAATGTGGTTACCAGCTTTCCAATTCTTGTATATGCCAGGAAAAAGGTGCCTACGTAACTAGTCCACTATAAAAACCTTGGGCATTGAGTAATGAGTTTCCCTGGTAGACAATATTTCAGAATTGCAATTACAACTTGCTGCTGAAGGAATTCTGCAAGTCCTGTGTGACACCATAGGGAGGGGACTCTTGGAAGCTTACACTTGTTTTCCTCTAGACTTTGGCCCCATGTACTTTTTCCTTGGATCATCGAAAAAGCAAGAGAGTTCCAGAAAAACATCTTCTTTATTGACTATACCAAAGCCTTTGACTGTATGGACCACCACAAACTCTGGAAAGTTCTTAAAGAGATGGGAATACCAGACCACCTGACCTGCCTCTTGAGAAACCTGTATGCAGGTCAGGAAGCAATAGTTAGAACTGGACACGGAACAACAGACTGGTTCCAAATAGGGAAAGGAGTATGTCAAGGCTGTATATTGTCACTCTGCTTATTTAACTTATATGCAGAGTACATCATGAGAAACTCCTGGCTGGATGAAGCACAAGCTGGAATCAAGATTGCCAGGAGAAATATCAATAACCTCAGATATGCAGATGACACCACCCTTATGGCAGAAAGTGAAGAAGAACTAAAGAGTCTCTTGATGAAAGTGAAAGAGGAGAGTGAAAAGATTGGCTTAAAGCTCAACATTCAGAAAACGAAGATCATGGCATCTGGTCCCATCATTTCATGACAAATAGATAAGGAAATAGCAGAAACAGTGACAGACTTTATTTCTGGGGGCTCCAAAATCACTGCAGATGGTGACACCATTAAAAGACACTTGTTCTTTGGGAAAAAGTTATAATCAACCTAGACCACATATTAAAAAACAGAGACATTACTTTGCCAACAAAGGTCTCTCTAGTCAAAGCTATAGTTTTTCCAGTAGTCATGTATGGATGTGAGAGTTGGACTATAAAAAAGCTGAGCACTGAAGAATTGATGCTTTTGAACTGTAGTGTTGGAGAAGACTCTTGAGAGTCCCTTGGACTGCAAGGAGATCCAACCAGTCAATTCTAAAGGAAATCAGTCCTGAATACTCACTGGAAGGACTGGATGATGAAGCTGAAACTCCAATACTCTGGCCACCTGATGTGAAGAACTGACTCATTTGAAAAGGCCCTGATGCTGGGAAAGATTGAAGGAAGGAGGAGAAGGGGACAACAGAGGATGAGATGGTTGGATGGCATCACCAACTCAATGGACATGAGTCTGAGTAAACTCCAGGAGCTGGTGATGGACAGGGAGGCCTGGCATGCTACAGTCCATGGGGTCGCAAAGAGTTGGACACAACTGAGCAATTGAACTGAACGGACTTTTCCCTTTGCTTATTTTCCTTCGTATCCTTTTCTGTGATAAGCCATGGCCATGAATACAACTATTTGCTAAGTACTGTTGAATCTTTCTGGGGCTTCCCAGGTGGCTCAGTGGTAAAGAATCCACCTGCCAATGCAGGAGATGCAGGTTTGATATCTGGGTTAGGAAGATGCCCTGGAGGAAGAAAGGGCAACCCAACTCAGTATTCTTGCCTGGAAAATCCCATGGACAGGGGAGCCTGGTGGGCTACAGTCCATGGGGTTGCAAAGAGTCAGGTACAACTGAGCAACTGGTCACACTTGTACACACACTTGAGTCTTTCTAGTGAATCACCAAACCAAACCTGGGTGTGGTCTGGATCCCTCACATAGATGAATTCTTGTGCCACTATTATTTAAATTCAGTTTGAAGTGACATCAGGAAAATCCAAGGAAACAACCAGCATGGGTGAAAAAATAAGAACATTTAAGGCATTAAACTAGGCAAAATGACACATTTTGCTGTGTGCTGCGCTTAGTCGCTTAGTTGTATACAGTTCTTGGACTGTAGCCTGCCAGGCTCCTCTGTCCATGGGGATTCTCTATTTTTATACACAAAAAAATGATATTATTTTAATAGAACACAAATGTTCATTGCAAAACTGCTTGAAACGATCAACTGATTAAAAACTCAAGTGCAGAAGACTAAAATATTACTTTCAGTCTTTGACCAATTAAGGGAAAATTAAACAGGTATATAGAAGATAGGAGCAATAAAGTTGAATAAACAAACAGAATTAGAATTTCTAGTTATGGCAGTATGAAGAGGTTGGTGATTCTTCTCTGCAAAAAGACTTGTATAAACCTGTACAAGATTGTCAAAGACTATCATTTCAAGGTACTGGAAATGGACTAAATGTAGAAAACAATTAAGAAATGAGCACTATTGGAAAAGTGCTAGAACTTCAGGTAAGGATTGGTGAACTCAGTGGCCTTTTTTGCAAAAGGCTATTCACACTCCACTATCACCAACAGCTTGATTGGTGAAATGAGTTTTTCTAGTGTATGGTTGGTCATGGAAACAGTGCTGTTTGTTGCCAGAGGGGCAGACTGGTTGTGGACCAGTGAGTAATAACCTGTGACTGTGTTAGCTAAGAGGGGTGAACTCAATGAGGAAAGAATAAGAAAACCCTACAACTCTGGAAGCCTAAGATGCAGTCCTGTCTGAGGTGAGTGGCAGAATAGGCAGGAGTTTAACAGGGAGATCCTGTAAAATAGAGAGCCATAAAAAGACTGAAATAAACTCCCCATAAATTTTTGCCTAAGTGGAAAACTATGTGATTTGGTGGGAAAGACCCAAGAGAGTCTGGTAAAGAGCAAAAACTAAAGGATGACCTGGAAACTGATATCAACTTTGTTTGTGTTACCCAACTCCACACACAGATTAGTCTAAGGCCTTTCTGGATTAAGATGTTTGAGTACAACCTCTGCCTAAGTCACTGGCTGACCACTAAGTCTACATGACTTTACTTATTAAAAATAAATAAAAGAGCAAACAAAAACTGAGCAGAGATATCGGTAGTTGCACAGTGAAAGTGTCAGTTGCTCAGTCATGTCCGACTCCTTATGACTCCATGTGTGTCCATGGAATTCTCCAGGTAACAATACTGGAGTGGGTTGCCATCCCTTCTCCAGGGGATCTTCCTGACCCAGGGATTGAACCCAGGATCTCCCGCATTGCAGGCAGATTCTTCACCATCTGAGCTCCCAGAGCAAGTTACTAAAGGAAATACAACAATTCTCAAAAAAAAAAAAAGAGAAAGAAAACAGACTTGCTATAATACATTATCTAAAACATCTAGTTTTCAACCAAAAATTACTAGACATGTAATAAAGTAAAAAAGCGTGATTCTTACCAAGAATAGAAGTATAGCAGGTAGAAACTGAAAGAGATGATATATTAGCAGAGTCTTCAAAAGTAGGTTTTATAAATACGTTCAGAGAATTAAAGACAATGACTCAATAGGAATCTCACAGAAACTGTACAAAAGAACCAAACAGAAACTCTAGAGTTAAAAAGAAGATATGAAAAAAAGCATCAGGGAACATTTTAGATTATATTGTAATAAGTTTGGATTCTGCTCTATTAAAGAGAGATCAAGATAGAGATTATCCAATCAGAAGAACACAGAGAATGAAAGACTGAAGAAAAATGAAGACAGCCTCAGAGAGCTGAAGAAAGATATCAAGTGCACCAGCATATTTGTAATGAGAGATGGAAAGGGAAGGAGAGAAAGCATCAGAAAAACACTATGGCCAAAAATCTCCCATATTTAATTTTAAAATTAGATCCTACTAATCAATGAAACTCAATAAACCTCAAATAGGATAAATTTAAAGAGCATCAAATCTAGACACAACATAGTGAGATTTCCAAAATCCAAGGACAAAGAAAGAATTTTGAAAGCTTCAAGAGAAAAATGACTCATCACATGTAGGAGAATAGCAGCACAATGAACAGGTACATTTCTCATCAGAAACGATGAAAGTCAGAAGGCAATAGGGTGACATATTCAGGGTGCTAACAAGAAAAAACTGTCAGTCAAGAATTCTATATGCTGTGAAACTATTTTTCACAAATACAGGAGGAATGGAAACATTTTCAGATAAACAGAACCTGCTGCTACTAGACAAGATAGGAAGAAATACTAAAACACATCCTTTGTAATAAAAGGAAACAATACCAGACAGTAACCAAAATTCACAGCAAGAAAAGAAAAACACCAGAAATGGTAAATATGTGGGTGCATATAAAAAACAGTGTATACAAAATACAACTTTTTCTATATTCTTCATTTCATTTTTAAAAAGATTATTTATAGCAATAATTGTAATACTATATTCTCAGATGATCACAGATATAATCTAATGCATTTGATGATGACAGTAATAATAAAGTGGGAGAAAATGGGGCTATGTTGGAATAAATTTGCAATATTTTATCAGAATGAATTCAGTATTAATTAGATTGTGATATGTTCAAAATTCATACTGGAAAAAAAACCTTCATATTGTATTTCCCAGAGCAACACACACACACAAAACGTTCAAAAAACATCTAAAAATGACAACAGAGAAATTAAAATTGTATACTAAATTTGTACACTAATATACAAATCCTAACTATGTAACTATACTAAGTAAAATTTGTATACTAAACAGTACTTAAAACAAAGGAAGGCAGCAAAGGAAGTACAAAGGAACATGAAGGATATGAGACACTCTGTAAACAAATAGCATGACAGGCATAAATTCAACCATATCAACTACTACATTAACTGTGAGCAGACTAATCACTGATTAAAAAGCAGAGGGTGAGTAGGGTCAAGTTACAGGGTCAAAAGTTACAAACTTTTCAATTATAAAATAACTGGATTTCCCAGGCAAGAATACTGGAGTGGGTTGCCATTCCCTTCTCCAGGGGATCTTCCCCCACCCAGGGGTCGAACTCAGGTCTCCCACATTGCAAGCAGATTCTTTACTGTCTGAGCAACCAGGGAAGGAGTACAAAATAAGTTAAGTCTATATAAAATAGATAACCAACAAGGACCTACTGTATAGCAGAGAGAACCATACTCAATATTTGGTAATAACTTATAATGGAGAAGAATCTAAAAAAGAATATATATATATACACACACATGGACACATCCATACACATACACACATCACTCTGAATCATTCTGCTATACACCTGAAACCAACCACTGTAAATCAACTATATTTCCATACATTTTTAAAAAATTGTAAACATACAAAAAGTCATGTACAAAATGTACAACATGGTGACTATAATTAATACTGAATTATAAACCTGAGAAAGCATCACTACAAACAAAGCTAGTGGAGGTGATGGAATTCCAGTTGAACTATTTCAAATCCTGAAAGATGATGCTGTGAAAGTGCTGCACTCAATATGCCTGCAAATGTGGATAACTCAGCAGTGGCCACAGGACTGGAAAAGGTCAGTTTTCATTCCAATCCCAAAGAAAGGCAATGCCAAAGAATGCTCAAACTACTACATAATTGCACTCATCTCACACGCTAGTAAAGTAATGCTCAAAATTCTCCAGGCCAGGCTTCAGCAATATGTGAACCGTGAACTTCCTGATGTTCAAGCTGGTTTTAGAAAAGGCAGAGGAACCAGAGATCAAATTGCCAACATCTGCTGGATCATGGAAAAAGCAAGAGAGTTCCAGAAAAACATCTATTTCTGCTTTATTGACTATGTCAAAGCCTTTGACTGTGTGGATCACAATAGACTGTGGAAAATTCTTCCAGAGATGGGAATACCAGACCACCTGATCTGCCTCTTGAGAAATCTGTGTGCAGGTCAGGAAGCAACAGTTAGAACTGGACACGGAACAACAGACTGGTTCCAAATAGGAAAAGGAGAATGTCAAGGCTGTATATTGTCACTCTGCTTATTTAACTTCTATGCAGAGTACATCATGAGAAACGCTGGACTGGAAGAAACACAAGTTGGAATCAAGATTGCCGGGAGAAATATCAATAACCTCAGATATGCAGATGACACCACCCTTATGGCAGAAAGTGAAGAGGAACTAAAACGCTTCTTGATGAAAGTGAAAGTGGAGAGTGAAAAAGTTGACTTAAAGCTCAACATTCAGAAAACGAAGATCATGGCATCTGGTCCCATCACTTCATGGGAAATAGTTGGGGAAACAGTGTCAGACTTTATTTTATGGGGCTCCAAAATCACTGCAAATGGTGACTGCAGCCATGAAATTAAAAGATGCTTACTCTTTGGAAGGAAAGTTATGACCAACCTAGACTGCATATTCAAAAGCAGAGACATTACTTTGCCAACAAAGGTCTGTCTAGTCAAGGCTATGATTTTTCCTGTGGTCATGTATGGATGTGAGAGCTGGACTGTGAAGAAGGCTGAGCGCCAAAGAATTGATGCTTTTGAACTGTGGTGTTGGAGAAGACTCTTGAGAGTCCCTTGGACTGCAAGGAGATCCAACCAGTCCATTCTGAAGGAGATCAGCCCTGGGATTTCTTTGGAAGGAATGATGCTGAAGCTGAAACTCTAGTACTTTGGCCACCTCATGCGAAGAGTTGACTCATTGGAGAAGACTCTGATGCTGGGAGGGATTGGGGGCAGGAGGAGAAGGGGACGACAGAAGATGAGATGGCTGGATGGCATCACTGACTTGATGGACGTGAGTCTGAGTGAACTCCGGGAGTTGGTGATGGACAGGGAGGCCTGGTGTGCTGCGATTCATGGGGTCACAGAGTCAGACACGACTGGGTGACTGAACTGAACTGACTGATAAACCTGAAAGTTGTTAAAAAGTAAATCTTTAAAAAGTTGTAACTTTTTTGAAACTATGTGTGGTAATCGTTATTAACTAGAATTACTGTGGTGATCATTTCATAATATATACAAATTCTGAATCATTATATTGTACATCTGAAACTAAGTGTTAGATGTCAATTACACCTCAATAAAAAATACAGTTAGATAAAAATTTCTCAAATTTTTAAAATGGCAGGGGTTTACAGACCGGCTTTAAGAGAGCAAGACTCATATTCTGTCTATATGTTTCTACATGTGTCTGAGAAACACTTTATTATTTTTAAAATTTTAAATTAATTGAATAATTTTAATTGGAGGCCAATTACTTTACAATATTTTGGTGGTTTCTGCCATACATTGACATGAATCAGTCATGGGTATTCATGTGTCCTCCCTGCCCTGAACACCACCCCCCTCACCTCCCTCCCCATCCCATCCCTCTGGGTTGTCCAAGCGCACCAGCTTTGAGAGTATTGTTTCATGCATCGAACTTGGACTGGTCATCTATTTCACATATGGTAAATACATGTTTCAGTGCTCTTCTCTCAAATCATCCCACCCTCACCTTCTGTCAGAGTCCAAAAGTCTGTTCTGTACATCTGTGGCTCTTTTGTTGTCTCACATATAGAGCTGTCCTTACAATCTTTCTAAATTCCATATATATATATATATGCACTAATATACTGTATTGGTATTTTTTTTTCTGACTTACTTCACTCTATATAATAGACTCCAGTTTCATTCACCTCATTAGAACTGACTCAAATGCATTCTTTTTAATAGCTGGATAATATTCCATTGTGTATATGTACCACAACTTCTTATCCATTTGTCTGCTGATGGACATCTTGGTTGCTTCCATGTCCTAGCTATTGTAAACAGTGCTGCAATGAACACTGGGGTATGTGTGAGACACACTTCAGATTCACAGATACAAAAAGGTTAAAAGTGAAAGGATGGAAAAACATTTACGACAGTAACAACAGAATACTGGGATGGCTGTATAATAAAAAGTGAAGATAAGGCATGAGCTTCCCTGGTGGCTCAGCGGTAAAGAAACCATTTGTAATGCTGGAGATACGGGTTTGATCCCTGGGTCGGGAAGATTCCCCTGGAGAAGAAAATGGCAACCCACTCCATTATTTTTGCCTGAAAAATTCCATGGACAGAAGAGCTGGGCACTCTAGAGTCCACGGAGTTGCAAAAGAGTAGGACATACACACACACACACAGAGTCAGACATGACTTTAGCCACTAAACAAAACAAAGGTAAGTGATAATACCAGAAACAAAGAGGAACATTTCATAATGACAAGAGAGCCAATGTATCAGGAAAATATGACAAATAAAAACAAATATGCACCTTAACAAAGCACCAAAATACCTGAAGCAAAATCAGACAAGATAAAGTCAGAGATTTTAATATTCATCTCAGTAAGTGATATAACAATAAAACAGAAAATCAGTAAGAATATGGAAGATATGAGTAACACTATCAACCAATTCGACCTAACATATGGAATGCTCAACCCAACAGCAAAACACATAGTCCTTTGAAATACATATGGGACATTTTGCAAGGCAGACCAGATGACAGGCCATAAAACAAGTCTCAACAACTTTAAAATAAGTAAAACCATACAGAATACTTTCTCCGGCCAAAACAAAAGGAAATTAGAAATTACTGAGTCTTCATCAAGCAGACGTCATTATATAAAATAAACTAAAAGAATACTTATGAATACTGTAAGAACTCATATATTCTGGATGGAGGACCATCTTATGTTCTGACATATACTGTATACTTAGATATACCAAACTTTAGAGGGAGATTTATAAAACTTTAGAGAAAACTCTCTTTCTACACTTCTGTGGTATTTTTGTTTTGTTTGCTTTGAGAATGTATTGCTTTTATAAATCAACAAAAAGAAGACATTTTCATAATTTTTATGTGGACATCATTTTATGTCCCTCTACCACAGATCTATATTTGAAATCAGGTTCCCCTTTATTATAGGAGTATCTATCAGTTCGAGTGATGACTAAATTCTAACCAGTTTTACCTAACTGGTTCAAAGATTTTTAAAAATATTTAAACTACTTCATCTTTAAGGCAGCCAGCCTTCTCATTAACAGCCATTTCTGTACTAGATTACTAGTGTCGACAAAGCAAACCTAAAAAAACAGAAACAAAAGCAGCAACGTAAGTTAGTATATTATACATGATAACTCAGGGGTAAAAAACAGACTCTTGGTCAGGAAAGTAAGAAAAAATATTGTTGTTATCAGCACTTCCTTTATCGTAAGGTTTTGAGAATACTTTAAAGAAATTTCAAAAACATCAGGTAGAGTAAATCCTATTAATCTATAAATCATATTAGACAATGTTCATTTACACTTGTTACCCTACCTCAGTTATTAACAGCACCTCCTCCTCTACTCTCAGAAGATGCTTATTTGGGTGATAAATTACATGGCCACTCTACTCCTCTGACCGTTTATAGGGTCAAATACACAATGCAAGAAAAAGAGACTTAGATAACCTACATTACTTTTAGGACAATTCCAATTCTTAAAATTTCTTACAAGCCAATCATTTAAAAAATCTCTTCTTAAACCCTGACTTCTCTGACTACACAGAGTTCTAGAACTACTCAGAGCAAAAAGGACAATTGATGAACAACTTCTTACTGCTGCTGCTGCTAAGTCGCTTCAGTCGTGTCCGACTCTGTGCGACCCCATAGACAGCAGCCCACCAGGTTCTGCCATCCCTGGGATTCTCCAGGCAAGAACACTGGAGTGGGTTGCCATTTCCTTCTCCATTGTGTGAAAGTGAAAAGTGAAAGTGAAGTCACTCAGTCGTGGCCGACTTGTAACGACCCCATGGACTGCAGCCTACCAGGCTCCTCCATCCATGGGATTTTCTAGGCAAGAGTACTGGAGTGGCTTGCCATTGTCTTCTCCGGAACAACTTCTTAAATTAATACAATGTGGCTAAAGTATGATGTCTAGACATTGCCCCCAAACTTCTCCACTATTCAAATTTTCCATCATTTTGGTGTTTGTCAAAATTCTTGTGTTCTTAATTGTGTATCTAAGAATCATGTACAGTCACTTTTTATCTGTTGCCTTTCCACTTACTGCACAATCTCAAATCAGTTACTTTAAAAAATTCCTTTTGTTGTTGTTTTTGAGGAAAATTCTACTACTCCTTCTTTACTAAAAATTTTCTTCCCAATAAGGAGTGTGAAATTTTGCTTGATTATATACTTTTTATTTCTGGGTAACATTTACATACAGTAAAATGAAAATGTAAGCGTGTAATTCTATAAGTTTTGACAAACAATATCATCCATCCTTATCAAGTGATGAAAAATTCTTATCCCAGAAAGTACTCCCTTCCCAGGCAATCCTTTCTTCAAAAGTGACCACTTTTCTGATATTTTTCTACCATAAACTAATTTTGTCTGTTCTACAACTTCATATAAATTGAACCATATATACACATTTTTTAGTTTTCAGTTTCTTGGCTTAGCATACTGTCTGAAGTTAATCTATACATCAGTAGTTTCTTTTTATTGTCCATTTATATTTCACTGCAAGAAAATACCATGTCATGTTTATCCATTTGCCTGTTGTTGGTGCGAATCTGAGTTTTGGCTATACGATTGGAACAAAGATGCTATGAATATCCTTGTACATATCCTTCTGTGAATAGCACTTTTCATTTCTCTTACTTAAATACCATGCAGCAGAACTGGTGGGTCATAGGGCAGGCATAAATTTAATTTTATTAAAAATTGTCATGCTTTTACTTAGATGTCCATTGGCAGACAAATGGATAAAAAAGCTATGGTACATATACACAATGGAGTATTACTTAGCTATTTAAAAGAATGCATTTGAATAAGTTCTAATGAGGTGGATGAAACTAGAGCCTATTATATAGAGTGAAGTAAGTCAGAAAGAAAACACCAATACAGTATATTAATGCATATATATGGAATTTAGAAAGAGTAACGATGACCCTATATGTGAGACAGCAAAAGAGACACAGATGTAAAGAACTTTTGGACTCTGTGGGAGAAGGCGAGGGTGGGATGATTTGAGAGAAGAGCATTGAAAACATGTATATTACCATATGTAAAATAGATCACCAGTCCAGGTTTGATGCATGAGATAGGGTGCTCAGGGCTGGTGCACTGGGATGACCCAGAGGGACAGGATGGGGAGGGAGGTGGGTTCAGGATGGGGGTCACATGTACACCCATGGCTGATTCATGTCAATGTATGGAAAAAACCACTACAATATTGTAATTAGCCTCCAATTAAAGTAAATAAATAAACTGCCCTGCTTTTCTCCAAAATGGTACACCATCCTATCAACAATGAATTACCGTAGATCCACATTTTTGTCAACATTTGATGTTATCAAGAGTTTCAATTTTAGCCATTTTGGTGTGTCCCTGGCACCCCACCCCAGTGCTTTTGCCTGGAAAATCCCATGGATGGAGGAGCCTGGTAGGTTCCAGTCCGTGGGGTCGCTAGGAGTCGGACACGACTGAGCGACTTCACTTTGACTTTTCACTTTCATGCATTGGAGAAGGAAATGGCAACCCGCTCCAGTGTTCTTGCCTGGAGAATCCCAGGGACAGGGGAGCCTGGTGAGCTTCTGTCTATGGGGTCGCACAGAGTCGGACACGACTGAAGTGACTTAGCAGCAGCAGCAGCAGTGGCATTTCATTATGCTTATAATTTGCACTTCCATGATGATTAATTGATGCTAAGTGTTTTTTCATGTGCTTATTGGCCATTCATATATCTTTCTCTGAGAAGCCTCTACAAAAGTATTTTGTCTAATTTTTTAACTGAATTATTTATATTTCTATCACTAAATAATTGAGTTATTTATGTTTTCTAGATGTAGTCCCTTTTCAGATATAAGATTTGGAAATATTTTTTCCTAGAATATGGCTTGCCTATTTGTTTTCTTGGTGTTGGCTTTTAGTGGGCAGAAGTTTTAAATTTAAGCTCAATGTAAAAATCACCTTTATTTTTGTCAGATCCAAGAAATCTCTGACTACTTACAGATCACGAGATGTTTTCCTGTGTCTACTTACTGAAGTTTTATAGTTTTAGCTTTTTCATTTAGCCCTTTGGTCCATTTTAAATTAAGCTTTTTGTCTAGCATGAACAAAGGTCAAGGCTCATTTCCATATACATATTCAGTTGATCAGTCATTATTTGTATGATTATTTTTTATTCTTATTGCTATTTTATCTCTTCTTTTTTGGCTGTGCACCATGTGGGATCTTAGTTACCCAATCAGGGATCAAACCTGCACCCCCTGCAGTGGAAACGCAGTCCTAACCACTGGACTGCCAGGGAATTCCTGCTCATTTCACTTCAGCTTCAAATAGTATTCCATGTGAGGATGTACCAGTTTATTCATCTAATGAAGGACACAGTGGCTCTTCCAACTTTTGACAATTACAAATAAAGCTGCTGTAAACATCCATGTGCATATTTTTGTGCAAAAATAAGTTTTGAACTCATTTGGGTAAACAACAGGGAGCGTGACTGCTGGATTATGTGGTAAAATAGGTTTAACTTTGTAAAAAATTGCCAAATAGGTTTCCAAAGTGGCTATACCATTTTGCATTCTCGCCTGTTGCTCCACATTCTCACTAATGTTTGGTGTTGTCAAGTTCTTGATTTTGGCCATTCTAGTAGGTGTATAATGATATTTCACTATTTAATGTGCATTTCCCTGATGACGCATGATTGTCTAATGTTGATCTATTTTTTGGCACTGCATCTTCTATGTCTTCTTCCTTATTTTTCTGGCACTAATTCAGAAGCAATCATCTCCATCAAGTTGCATTGTTAATTCCTCTGGTGTGGTGTCTATTAGTTCTTGAAAATATCTGCATCTCAAACCCCTTCACCCCCAACCTTCCCCCGCCTCACCTATATGATTGTAGCTCATATAGCTACAATCTCTTTCATGATTTCCTTGACTGGCTCTATCAGACTTTTTCTATAACAGCAATGATATCTTCAGTGATATAATCCTCCCAGATTTTCGTGATGTTTTCCCTATTTGCATTCTCTTCCACAGCATTGACAATCCTTTCCATAGATAAAGGTCCTTAAGGCTAGAGGCTAAATTATAGATGTTGTATCTGTGTTCAATGCCTTCAGGGCTGAACCCATGGGATTCTGGGTAGCCAGGGGGCATTGTTCAATATCAGATCAGATCAGTCGCTCAGTCGTGTCCGACTCTTTGCGACCCCATGAACCGCAGCACGCCAGGCCTCCCTGTCCATCACCAGCTCCCGGAGGTCACTCAGACTCGCATCCATCGAGTCAGTGATGCCATCCAGCCATCTCATTCTCTGTCGTCCCCTTCTCCTCCTGCCCTCAATCCCTCCCAGCAACAGAGTCTTCTCCAATGAGTCAACTCTTCGCATGAGGTGGCCAAAATACTGGAGTTTCAGCTTTAGCATCATTCCTTCCAAAGAAATTCCAGGATTGATCTCCTTCAGAATGGACTGGTTGGATCTTCTTGCAGTCCAAGGGACTCTCAAGAGTCTTCTCCAACACCACAGTTCAAAAGCATCAATTCTTCGGCGTTCAGCCTTCTTCACAGTCCAGCTCTCACATCCATACATGACCACAGGAAAGACC
Source organism: Tragelaphus eurycerus (assembly GCA_935064755.1). Taxonomy (NCBI): domain Eukaryota; kingdom Metazoa; phylum Chordata; class Mammalia; order Artiodactyla; family Bovidae; genus Tragelaphus; species Tragelaphus eurycerus. Next base: position 23,662,441 of record CAKXYN010000003.1, read on the forward strand.
ATAGCCTTGACTAGGCGAACCTTTGTTGGTAAAGTAATGTCTCTGCTTTTGAATATGCTATCTAGGTTGCTCATAACTTTCCTTCCAAGGAGTAAGCGTCTTTTAATTTCATGGCTGCAGTCACCATCTGCAGTGATTTTGGAGCCCAGAAAAACAAAGTCTGACACTGTTTCCACTGTTTCCCCATCTATTTCCCATGCAGTGATGGGACCAGATGCCATGATCTTCGTTTTCTGAATGTTGAGCTTTAAGCCAACCCTTTCACTCTCCACTTTCACTTTCATCAAGAGGCTTTTTAGCCCCTCTTCACTTTCTGCCATAAGAGTGGTGTCATCTGCATATCTGAGGTTATTGATATTTCTCCCGGCAATCTTGATTCCAACTTGTGTTTCTTCCAGTCCAGCATTTCTCATGATGTACTCTGCATATAAGTTAAATAAACATGGTGACAATATGCAGCCTTGACGTACTCCTTTTCCTATTTGGAACCAGTCTGTTGTTCCATGACCAGTTCTAACTGTTGCTTCCTGACCTGCATACAGATTTCTCAACAGGCAGATCAGGTGGTCTGGTATTCCCATCTCTTTCAGAATTTTCCACAGTTTATTGTGATCTACACAGTCAAAGGCTTTGGCATAGTCAATAAAGCAGAAATAGATGTTTTTCTGGAACTCTCTTGCTTTTTCCATGATCCAGCGGATGTTGGCAATTTGATCTCTGGTTCCTCTGCCTTTTCTAAAACCAGCTTGAACATCAGGAAGTTCACGGTTCACATATTGCTGAAGCCTGGCTTGGAGAATTTTGAGCATTACTTTACTAGCGTGTGAGATGAGTGCAATTGTTCAGTAGTTTGAGCACTCCTTGGCATTGCCTTTCTTTGGGATTGGGATGAAAACTGACCTTTTCCAATCTTGTGGCCACTGCTGAGTTTTCCAAATTTGCTGGCATATTGAGTGCAGCACTTTCACAGCATCATCTTTCAGGACTTGGAATAGTTCCACTGGAATTCCATCACCTCCACTAGCTTTGTTCGTAGTGATGCTTTCTAAGGCCCATTTGACTTCACATTCCAGAATGTCTGGCTCTAGGTCAGTGATCACATCATCATGATTGTCTAGGTCTTGAAGCTCTTTTTTGTACAGTTCTTCTGTGTATTCTTGCCACCTCTTCTTAATATCTTCTGCTTCTGTTAGGTCCACACCATCTCTGTCCTTTATCGTGCCCATCTTTGCATGAAATGTTCCTTTGGTATCTCTGATTTTCTTGAAGAGATCTCTAGTCTTTCCCATTCTGTTGTTTTCCTCTATTTCTTTGCATTGATCACTGAAGAAGGCTTTCTTATCTCTTCTTGCTATTCTTTGGAACTCTGCATTTAGATGTTTATATCTTTCCTTTTCTCCTTTGCTTTTCACTTCTCTTCTTTTCACAGCTATTTGTAAGGCCTCCCCAGACAGGGATTGTTCAATATCAAAGATTGTTCAATATCAAAGATTGTTCAATATCAAAGAACTTTAAAAGGCCGTTCCTTACTGGCTAGGTACCTCCTGATTTCAGAAACAAAGCATCAATGGAACCGATCCAGAAAAAGAGGTTTTGTCATCCAGGACTCCTTGTGGCACAACCAAAAGACTGGCAGCTCATGTTTATTTTTCCCTTTCAAGGCTCCAAGGTTAGCAGTTTTAGATATAAGGGCAGTCTTGATCATAAACCCAACTGCATTTGCAGGTGTTAGCCTATCTCTTTCTGCTTTAAATCCCAGTGCTTGCTTTTCTTCCTAATAAGGCTTTTTTTTTTTTTAAACCCAGAATATGACACTTGTTGGCAGTAAAAACCTGTTCAGGCAGATATCCTTTCTCTTCCATGATTTTCTCAAAGGCATTTGGAACCTGTCTGTTGCCTCTTGGTTGGCAGAAGCTGCTTCTCTTATCATCTTGATATTTATTAAACCAAACCTCTTTTTAAAATTATCAAATCATCTTTTGCTGGCATTAAATTCTTTAGCTTTAGATCCTTCAATCCCTTTTGCTTTGTTGTCCATAGGTCTGTCTTCCTTATATCGATCTTGCACTCACATAAGAGCTACATTTTCATTATGAAATAAAAAGATATTTCAAAAAATGCAAGATATTCATACCTGCTTGGCATAGCTGAAGCTATAGCTTCACAAATTTCCTTTCTTTTTTTTTTTTTTTACACTGATCCTTATGTGGATTCATTTATCTTGAAATAGTGGGCAATCATAGCTGAAGACCTCAATCTACAATATATATCAAGCAATTCAACTTTTTCTTGTAATGTCATAACCTTTCTCTGCTTCTTGGGAGCAATTCCAGCATCACTATGGCACTTCACATGGGCCTATGAAATTATTCATAGTCTATGGTGTTGCACTAAAGATAATGAAAAATATCTGAAAACTATAAGAAATCACTTTTTAAGGCAATCACATGCATTTTGCTGCAAACTGATCACAGGGAGATGATTACTAATACACAGCATTTTAAGCAGATACTTGAAACACCTGAGCTCACTGCAATAGCAACAGAAGGTTGCTATGAAATTTTTACAGCAGTGCAGTGTGCACTACAGTTAATTTTGAGAAGTTACAGTTTAATACAGCATCTTTATGTTTGCTTCCATTTCTCTCAACAGTAAATGTATAGACCTTGTTTGTGGGAGTAAGTTTTGATCAATTTAACTGTTGTATTTTATGGGAAGCAAATGATAAAATAGACTATGTCTACATATATCTTCTGCATTCATGACATATTAACTTTTTTAAAATTTTTTCCAATATTTCAAGGCTAAGCAATTCATCTGCAAGTTCTTTCACACTGTCAAATCTCCCCCAAAATCCACAAATAAATGGATTCACACAATTTAAACATGTCAAATCCATGCTGTTCAATGGTCAACTGTAGTTGAGTGTGACTTTAAAAAAAAAATTCAGTTTGATAATCTCTACTTTTTAAGTATAGTGTTCAGTTCATTGAGATTTAATATAATTTTAAAAGGGTGAGATATAAGTCTACCATCTTGCTATTTATTTTCTACTTCTCTGTACTTTCTTTCCTGCCATCTTTTCACTTAACTGAGAATTTGTTAGTATGTCAATTTAATTTCTTTATTAGCTTCTTAGGTATATATCTCAACACTTTAAAAAGTAATTCCTTCAACTTGGACAGCCAGATGCAAAAGATGAAACTAAACCACTATGTCACATCATACAGAAAAATCAACTCAAAATGGATTAAAGACTTGAATGAGAGATCTCAAACAATAAAACTCCTAGAAGAAAACACATGTAGCATGCTCCCTGACATTGATCTTAGCAATATCTTTCTGGATATGTCTCCTCAGGCAAGAGAAACAAAAGCAAAACTGAATACATGGGCTCATATCTAACTAAAAAGTTTCTGCACAGCAAAGGAAACCATCAACAAAATGAAAAGACAACATACCAAATGGGAGAAAATATTTGCAACTCATATATACATTAATTGGCTAATATCTCAAATATATAAAGAACTCAACAATAAAAAGACAAACAACCCAAATAAAAAACGGGCAGAAAAAAAATACAGTTATCATATGATCCATCAATCCCACTCATGGGTATTTATCCAGGAATGAGAAAAACTCTCATCTGAAAAGATACATGCACCCCAATGTTCATCAGCATTGCAAACAGCAGTATTATCTGCAATAGCCCAGACAGAAACAACTCAAATGCCCAGCAATAGATCTGGTTTAAGAAGATATGAATATCTCTCTATATATATATATATAAACACATATATCTCTCACACACACACACACACAATGGGATATTACTCAACCATAAAAAAGCATGAAACATTTGCAACAACATGGATGGACGAGAATACCATGAAGTGAAGTAAGTGAAGTAAGTCAAAGACAAATTATATGATATCACTTGTGTATGGAATCAGAAAAATAATACAAATGAATTTATATACCAAACAGAAACAGATTCACAAACATAGAAAACAAACTTACAGTTACCAAAGTGGAAAAGGAGGTGTAAATTAGGGGTACAGAATTAACAAACTACTATACATAAAACAGACAAGCAATAAGGATTTACTGTATAGCACAGGGAATTTTATTCACAAAATTGTTTATTAACTGTACTTCAATTTAAAAAAAACAATGAGATATCACGTCACATCTGTTAGAATGGCTATTATCAGAAAGGCAAGAAATAACAGGGTTGGCAAGGATGTGGAGAAAAGGAAACCCTCATACACTGTGTAAATAGGTGCAGTCCCCTCCAAATTAAGATTAGAACTATCACATGATCTATCCATATCTATGCCACTTGTGTATTTATCCAAAGAATACAAAAATACTAATTCAAAAAGATATATGCACCTCTATGTTCATCACAGCTTTATTTAGAACAGCCAAAATATGGAAATAACCTAAGCGTCTATCAATGAAAGAATAGAAAAAGATATGCTACACACACAGACACACATACACACTAAATACAGCTCCACTGTAAAAAAAGAATAGTGATTACCACAAGTGGAATACCACTCAGCCATAAAATGAGTAGTCACTACCAGAGGGGAAGGAGTGGGATGGGGGGTGGGGGATAAAACAGATAAAGAGGATCACCTGTACGGTGAGAGACAAGAACTACATTTTTTGTGGTGAGCATGCTACAGTGTAAGGAGAAGAAAAAAATATACACATGAAACTTATGTTATAAACCAAAGTTACCTCAATAAAAATTAAATTAAAAAAAAAAAGAAAGTAATTCCTTTACTAGTTCTCAAAGTATAGCCCACTCCAGCAGTGTCAACACCTGATACTTGGAAACTTCTTAAAATGCAAATTCTCAGGCTCTACCCCTGAGTCTCTGAATCAGAAACTCTAGGGCAGGGGCCAGGAATCTGTCCTTTATAAAGCTCTCCAGCTAATCTGATGTACACTAAGGTTTTTGAACCTTAATATTCTAAGGCTTATAATATCCACTCTTCACTTATTACACTCTAATAATAATTAATACTGTATGCCCTCACAACAAATTTAAGAAACTTGAAACACAACAGTTACATTTTATGCATATATTTACCATTTCTGGAGTTCTTACTCTATAGTCAAGGTTTCATTTAGTTATCATTTCCCCTCAACCTGAAATTTTCATTCGATGTAACATCTAGTGTTCTTTCCCATGAGAAGTCAGCAGCTATCTGTATCACTGTTCCTCATATATATTGTTTTCCTAAGATTGCTTTCAAGATCTGCTCTAATTGTGGGGTTTTGTATGTGGGTTGTATGACTTGGAGTTTAGAGTACTAAGGTGTGGTGTGTAGCATGTGTGTGTCACTCAGTCGTGCCCAACTCTGTGATCCCATGAACGGAAGAGACTGACGGGCTACACTATTTTTTCAGGCAAAAATACTGTATCGGGTTGCCATTCCCTTCCATGCAACCTTCCCAACCCAGGGATTGACCTCTTGCATCTCCTGCATTGGCAGTAGGTTATCACTGAGTAACCCAGAAAGCCCAGAGTATTAAAGACCCGTACTTTTTTTTTTTTTTTTTAATTTGAGTAAAGTGGCCAAAATGGCGGAGTAGAAAGATCTAGAGCTCACCTCTTCCCAGTGGCACAAAAAAATTACAACTATTACAGAGCAAGTATTGATGAGAAAGACCAGAAGGCAAGCAAAGAAGATCTACAACTAAAGACATAAAGGAACCATACCAGACACGAAGGAGGGACAGGGATGCAGTACAGGCAGGAACTATACCTCCACAAGGGTGACCCACAAAGGGGAGGATAATCACAACTATAGAAGTTCTTCCCAAGGAGCAAGGGATCTGAACTCCACAAACTTCCAGTTGTGGCTCTCCAAACTGGGAAAACAAACCCCACAACGTTTGCCCTTGAAGGTCAGCAGAGCATACATTCAGGAGAGCCAGAGTGCTGTGGGAAATAAACTCCATTCTTAAAGGGTGTATACAAAACCTCATACGTTCTGGGATGCAGCGCAAGAGCAGTAATTCAAAAGGAGCCTTGGTTAGACCCACCTGCTGATCTCGGAGAGCCTCCCTGCAAGGCAGGAGCCAAATGGAGCTCATCCAGGGGAAAAAGACACTTGTGGCAGGCATTTCTGGAAGCTTGTTCAACCATGACACTGGCGCTGGCAAGCGCCATTTTTTAATCCTCGCTCTAAGGCAGTAGGCTCAGACCCGGCCCCGCCCACCAGCCTGTCCGCACCAGGGCTGGGACACCTCAGGGCCAGCAGCTATCTGGGCGGGAACACAGCTCCGCCCACCAGCTGGCCAGCAGGGAGTCCCTGAGCCCACAGCCGCTTCAGGACCTGGCCTTATCCACCAGAGGGCCTAGGACCGACCACTGACACCAACGCACCCCTAGGGCCCTGTAGCCAGGGACTTTGGAACTGGTTTCGCCCACCAGTGAGCTGGCCCTAGCCCCAGGACCGAGCCTCATCCACTAGTAGGTGGACACCAGCTCCAGTATCCCAGTCCTGCAGATGGGAAATCCAGGATCCAGCTCCACCTATCAAGGGGTGGGCACCAGTTAGGGGATCTGATACCCTGTCTCATCTTCCACTGGGTGGATACCAGCCCCAGGACCACCACAGCCCTAGGGCCTGCTGTTTCAGGATGCAGCCCACACACTAGCAGGCTGGCACCAGCCCTAAGACCCACTGAGTCTTGGCAGGCTAATACCAGCTCTGGGATACCTCTGGTTCCTCAGCTAGCTGCGCATGGTGGAAATGCCCCCGTCCACCAGTGGTGGGACACTAGGCCGGGGAATACTAGGGGCTCTGGTCTGCCAACAGCAGGCTGATAGCTGCTCCTAGACGCTCTGGACCCCTCAATCAGTAGCCCCAAGATCCAGATCCATTGACACAAACTTTGGGATATCCCAGACCACACCCCCACCCCCAGGCAGCCATGCCAGGAACTGGCCCACCCACGAGCACTAGATCTGGGACCCCAGATCTAGATCTGCAACCATCCACCCCAAAACCAGCTCTACCCACCAGTGAGCCAGCATTAGTCCCAGGACTCCCCACCCTGTTTCACAACCAGCCACCTGATGACCTAGCCCACAGACAGAAGCCTTCCACAAGGCAGAGCCTAGCAACCAACCAGAAGGAGGGTCAGCCACACCTACCAGACTGTCCATAAATGGTCCACCACAACAGAAGGATCCAGGCAGCCCACATAGGGGGCACCCCTAGAGAATATAGCTCTGGTGACCAGAGGGAAGTGAGCTGCTGGGAAGCACAGGAGTTCTCTTACAAAAGGCCACTTCTCTGAGGTCAGGAAATGTGGATTTAAGTTAAATCTCTATGACCTATACTTGACTCTTGTGTGTTTGTCTGTGCGTGTGTACATGTGTGTACATGCGCATGCATTCAGTTGTGTCCAACTCTTTGAGACCCCATGGACTGTAGCCCACCAGGTTTCTCTGTCCATGGAATTTTCCAGGCAAGAATACTAGAGTAGGTTTCCATTTCCTCCTCCAGGGGATCATCCTGACCCAGGGATTGAACCCACATCTCATGTCTCCTGGACTGGCAGGCGGACTCTTTAACAACTGTGCCACCCGGGAAGCTATAGTACTGTATGTCAATTACATCTCAATAAAACTGGAAGAAAAAAAAAGTCAAATCTTTGTCTTTTTACACGCCACTGTGCCTCTCTTTTACACTAATTATATGTTTCAGTTCAGTTCAGGAGTTTGCATTCCAGTTCCAGTTTTTTACATGAACTGTGCCTCTCTTTTACACTAATTATATGTTTCAGTTCAGTTCAGTTCAGTCACAGTCGTGTCTGACTCTTTGCGACCCCATGAATCGCAGCACGCCAGGCCTCCCTGTCCATCACCAACTCCTGGAGTTCACTCAAACTCACGTCCATCGAGTCCGTGATGCCATCCAGCCATCTAATCCTCTGTCGTCCCCTTTTCCTCCTGCCCCTAATCCCTCCCAGCATCAGTCTTTTCCAATGAGTCAATATTGTCCCACATGTCTCTGAGGATCTATGAATGTTTTTTTCCACCTTTTCCCTCCATGTTTTCACAATGTATCATTTATACTGATTTATTCTGAAGTTCACTGACTCTTACTTTTTGTTGTTTTCAATATGCTTTTAAGCCCATTTAGAAATTTTCTTTTCAGACATTATACTTTTAATTTTCTTTTTATACAAGTAATTTCCATTTTTCTACTGTGATATCCCCATTAATTATGACCATATTTACACTTAAGTTCTTGAACATGTTTTATAACATATATTTTGAAACTAATTCCAATATCTGAGTCACCCTAGCATCTAATTCTGTTGATGGCTTTTGGTCTTAACTATAGAACCTGTTTTCTGTTTCTTCATAGGTTTAGTAATTTTTTATCATATGCTGACACCCCCCTAGACCAAATAGAAACTTTCAAAAGCTCTAGTAGTTGATTCCTACAAACTTCTTTCTTATCTTGATACATCTAGTCCCCCTATTCTGCATTGTAAAAAAGTACCTAGTTACTGATCCTCTGTAAAACTTTCAGTTCTTATCAAATAATATCACTAGTCCTTAAAATTCTGGAGCAATTAACTTTTAAGGATTTCCTAGTTGGGTCTATGAGGCACTCTATTCACGTCAGCATTTCTCTGATTAGTCTACATTGTAGACTCTGTATATGTACTTATTTATATGGGGTTTTTAGAACTAACACATTTTTTCAGGAAAGCTATCTCTTCCTCACTCTATCTACATCCTCACTCCCAGACTAATTTTGTTAAGGGAGAGATCATATATATCACCTATAACTTCTGTACGTGGTGGGTTATGACTAAATGCATTCTTCTCTTTTCCAATTGCATTTCATATGCATGATATAGCCTTTCCCCTGTTATCTACTTTTCCTCTTCACTACCCATTTTTACAATACAATGAAAAAATGTACCACTTTTATAACCAGGAAAAAATGATATAAATATGTAATTCAAGGCTCCCTTTCCTCCAGAAAATACTCTCTGATTAATCCAATGATTTTTTTCAAACTTTAACTCTATCTACTCACTGAACACCTTGCTATTGCTTGTATTACATAAATTGTAATTTTAGGTTACCAAATTATTAAGGATTAACCTAAACTTGAGATTTTAGTGGCACTTTCCCTCAATGTTGTAACTGAAGTGACCATATAGGATCACTACCTACAAATTGACAGAATTTACATCTTTACAAAATTTTGAGCAAACTAAATTATTCAGTAGGTAGTTTAGTCATTTAGTCATTAGAAATGGAGTATTTATAAACCCAAAGATCACAAGAACAACGGTGTTTGTGAACTAACCAGGTAAGACTGATCAGAAAAGAAAATCAATATAATATAGAAGCAAAAATAAAACAAAATTTTAAAAATTTAAACATTACACTTAATTTTAAATTTCATCTTTGTGGCAGTTTACGTTGTGCAGGACACTGCTTTGAAGATGTACACTTTTATCCAACTACTTTAAAAAACAGACTTCATAGATGAAGAACCTCTACAGAATATTGCTACAGAAATATAGTTTAAGCTTTCTAAAGGTAAAGGCCATTTGTCTAATAAAGGTTATCTTGGTGAAAAACCACAAGTCAAAATAGTAATAAGCTTATCTTTACCTACCAGTAACTTTGGTTCCAATAACCAGGGGCAAAGGAATCTCGTCCGGGAGATCTTTGAATTGTGAAACATCTGCAACTTTCCTTTGTTGTAAGAGCCTTATTTTCTGCCGTTTCTGTTTTAATGCAGATCTCTCTTCCTCAAAAAATGCAGAAGAACATCTAGAATAAATTATAAAAATCATATAAAGTGATAACTATCCTATATAAAAACTTCAAGTCACACCATCCATATCACTAATTCCTTTATTTCTTTCATTGAGTACTGTATTTAAAAACGGGTTCTTAAAAATAATAATTTTCTCTTCAAAATAAATTACCTTTATGTTGTTTTAAAAACAGTATCTTGCAAGATTGAAAGACACATAAGCGAGTCTAGATTGCTTCTTTCTACAAAGCAGGAGGATCTATCGTTCACCATCCTTTGACAAAACTGCATCTGTATCCCAGGTCCTCTCTTAAGAACAAAGTTCAATTTCAGTATTCTGTTCCAAAGAACATGATATTTTTCCTGTGACCTTGTGAGCATATCAATATAGGAATTAAAGATGAGACTGCCACTGTGTAAACTTTTAATCATATTTTCTGTCTCTAAGTATGAATACTGAATGTACTCTTATTTTTAGGGCCCATCTTATTTCTATTTTCAAATTCTAGGATGAACCAAAGGTATTTAAACATAGCTTTCATGCCATAAAATATACATCCATAAAACTATCACTACAGTCAAGATAATGAACATATGAAGATATCAATCAGCCTGGATGGGAGAGGAATTTGGGGGATAATGGATACATGTATACGCATGGCTGGGTCCCCTCCCTGTTCACCTGAAACTATCACAACATTGTTAGTTGGTTATACCCTAAGACAAAATTAAAAGTTAAAAAAAAAAGAAAAGAAGAATGAGCTCTAAAACCCTGAAAAGACATGAAGGAGCCTGAAATGCATCCTACCAAGTAAACAAAGCCAATCTGAAAAGGCTACACTTTGTGTGATCCCAATATATGACATTCCAGAAAATGCAAGGCTATGAAGACAATGAAAAGATCCATGGTTACCAGCAGTTGGTGAACTGGTAGAACTTAGAGGATTTTTAAGGCAGTGAAAATACTCTGTAAAATACTGATATTATAATGGTGGCTGTGTCACCATTTGTCAAAACCCATAGAATGCACACCACCAAGAGTGAACTCTAATGTAAACTGTGGACTTTGGATGATCATCATGTGTTGATGCAGGTTCGTCCACTGTCACAAATGGACCACTCTGATAGAGGATACTAACAATGAGGGAAGCCACCTGTGTCGGGGGAGGGGCAGTAAATGCAAACTCTCTGTACCCTCCTCTCAATTTTGTTGCAAATCTAAAACTGCTCTTAAAAAAATAAGTCTTATAAAAAAAAAAAATAAAGGGACAGGAACTGCCAAACAGTTTTTTCAAAGTGGTTATACCATTTTATAGTCCCATCAGCAGTGTATAAGAGTTCAAGTTTTCCCACAGATTCACCAACACTTGGCATGCTTAGTCGTGTAAATTTTTAACACTGTGGTTTTAATTTGCATTTTCCTAGTGATTAATTATGTTTAATATCCTCTTACTGGTTTATATATCTCTACATCACTGATGAATTATCTATTTAAAACTTTTTTTACCAAGTTGTTAAATGGGATGTTTGATTCTTTTTATTTTTGGGTTGTACCACATAGCATACAGAATTTAAGTTCCCCAACCAGGGATCCAAACATGTGCCCTCTGCAGTGAAAAATGTGGATCCCTAACCAGCAGACCACCAGGGAATTCCCCTGTTTGAGCTTTATTACTGAATTTTCAGAGTTCTTACATTCTGGATATAATACACACTTCTAGCAATTTAAATAGCATTTTTGCATAATAAATACATTCATAGGCTTCTAATTTAAAAGGTTCAAAAGGCATTGAAAACTCTAGGGCTTCCCTTGTGATCAAGTGGTTAAGTGTCTGCTTTGTAATGCAGGGGATACTAGTTTGATCCCTGGTCCAGGAAGATACCACATGCCACAGAGAAACTGGGCCCATGCACTGCAACTGCTGAGCCCACACTCTAGAGCCCGTGCCCTCAGCAAGAGAAGCCACTGCAATTGAGAAGCCTGTAAACTGCAAGGAAGAACAGCCCTCGCTCACTGTAACTAGAGAAAGCCCAGGTAGCAATGAAGACCCAGCACAGTCAAAAATAACTAATTAAATGAGATTAAAAAAAGAAAATTCTAACATTTCTGTCCCTCGGTTTCCTATTCTATCTTCCAGATGATGAAAATAAATTTTGTACACGCCCTTTATTGATATTATACTTTAGAAATATACATGCAAGAAATACTTATGTTCCCTTCCTATTTTTCTCAAATAGCTACAATATGCTCTGTTGTGTATTCTGCTTTCTTAAAGTATCTTAGCAGTAAATAAGAAACTTTCTCTGATTTTAAATTAAATGATTTCAGTTTTCTCCTATATTGAGGTATCCTATTTTAATTAATCATTCCTCTATTTATGGACACTTAGGTTTTTAAAATCTTTTGCTTCTACAAATAGCACTGTACATGTCATTTTATCCATGTATAAAATGGATATACTTCTTTATATACTTTACATACTCCATAAAATGGAGTACTTCTTTACTCATAGAAGTACTAGGTCAAAGAGTATGGGAATTTGTAAATTTGCAGATATTACCAAACTGTCCTCCACAGAGGTTACATAAATTTACTCTCTCACCACCAACAGTGGGTTTTTTACTACACCATTGCCAACCCAATATATTCAAACTTTAGGAACTCTGTTGTTCTGATAGCTAAAAAACAGGATCTTGGCATACTTTGATTTTTTATTTCTCATTATAAGTAAGATTGAACTCTTTCATCTGTTTAGAAGAGCCACTTCTTTCTCCTTTCTTAGGTACTGTTTGTATAAACAGACATTTTTATTACAGGTTATTTGATATTTTTTACTGATTCGTAAAGATTGAGGGCAGAAGAAGGGGACGACAGAGGATGAGATGGTTGGATGGCATCACCAACTCAATGGACATGAGTTTGAGAATACTCCAGGAGTTGGTGATGGACAGGGAGGCCTGGCATGCCACAGTCCATGGGGTTGCAAAGAGTCGGACACGACTGAGCAACTAAACTGATTAGTAGTTCTTCACATATTTAGAAATTGGTCCTTTGTGGTAAGAATTATAAGTATTTCTGTCATTGTCTTTTGACTTTATGGGGTTTTTGGGGGGTTAGCAATGCAAAATGCTTTTTTTTTTTTTTTTTTTTTTACAAAATCAAATTTATCAATATTATCTTTTATGACTCCTAGCTCTGGGGACTATTAAAAAGACCTTCCCAATTCAAGATTAAGCAAAACTCTCCTACAGGTTCCTCTAGTAGTTTTACTGCTTCATTTAAAAAAATCTGAATATTTGATCCTTTCAAATCTTTCCTGGCGTAAGGTCTGAAGTATGAAATCAACTTATGTTTTCTTAGATTGCTTCAGAGTGGTCTCAATATCCACTGAATAAATAATTTAACCTCCTTCTCCCCTGTATGCCTGAGATGCAATCAGTGTTATTACGTATTAAAATTCTGTGGACATCTTTGATTCAATAAAGATATTTTAACCTTACTGGAATATAGCTGATTTACAGTGTTGTGTTAATTTCATGGACTTTTTCTCCTTTTTAATTCATCTTTTTATTCAAGTACCACTATGACATCATTTTGATTATGATGTTATATCAACATGAGTATCTGATAATACATACTACAAACATATGTATGATAACATAATCTCCCCTCATTACTTTGTTTCTTCAGAATTTTCCTGGCTCTTCTTGCTTGATTTCTTTTGTTTATGTGAAATTTAGAATGAGTTGGTCTAGTTGTTCTTTTTTAAAGGCCTACTGATATTTTCACTGGGACTGATTTTAAAATGCTGAGTATTCTGCACCTTTCCTGCTAAGCTCTTTCCTGGCTTCTTTTTTTTAGGATATTTGAAAAAGTATATCATATCAATAATTTGTAGTGTATGTCAGCTTCCTCAAAAAAAAGAAAAACTAAAAACTTCTGCTGATAATAAAGACTTGATTTAAACTGTTAATTTATCTTGATGAAGTAAAGAACTCTAAGATTCAACAATGTTATGGTAACCCTATTAACAGAGGATAAATTAGCAAGAGAAATAATGACAATCAAACTGCAGAATTATAACTAAACAATAAAATAGTGACTAATACCTCATTCTGACAATAATCAGAAACAGTGTGGCTCAATTTACTCAAACATGTAAAGTTACAGCAAAAAGCCCCCAAATGGCCTAAAGTAATTACCAAAGACCATAAATTACCTGTGTGAAACCCAATACACATAACATTTTAATTTGTTCTTATAAACGAGGGAAATACTTAAAACAGCAGCAGTGACACTTTTTAATACAATAGATAAAATAAATGTAAACCAGTTCAATGAAAAGTTCTCCTTGAATTTCATTATTATCTATAGAAATCACGTAAACTAAATGCCAGGTCTATTTGTTCAAGTCACTTTATATTTCAAGTCTTCCCTAAATTTTCCTACCATTTAAAATGAAAAACTCTTAAACGTGCTTTTACTAGGCTGACAGATCAAACATGAGAACTAATGATATATAGTATATTACAACATTTCACTCAAAAGTAATATATGATTTTCTGATATATTAAGAAAGCAAGATAATACTAGAAAAGGAAAAGTAGTTTCACATGAAAGGTAAGAAAGGTAATTCTCAGGAAGTAACATATTGGATATATTCACTCGATTCATTTCAGTGGATCACTTATTATCTTGAAGTCATAATAAGAGTTTTAAAAAAGGTAATAATAATGTATATATAATGTCACAGCTTCATTAAATGCTTGTGAGGGCATCCTTAAATATTTTCTGGGACATAATGGGGCATCAATTTCAGTTCAGTCACTCAGTCGTGTCTGACTTTTTGCAACCCCATGAACCACAGCATGCCAGGCCTCCCTGTCCCTCACCAACTCCCAGAGTTTACCCAAATTCATGTCCACAGAGTTGGAGATGCCATCAAATCATCTCAACCTCTGTCGTCCCCTTCTTCTCCTGCCCTCAATCTTTCCCAGCAACAGGGTCTTTTCAAATGAGTCAGCCCTTTGCATCAGGTAGCCAAAGTACTAGAGTTTCAGCTTCAACATCAGTCCTTTCAATGAACACCCAGGACTGATCTCCTTTAGGATGGACTGGTTGGATCTTCTTGCAGTCCAAGGGACTCTCAAGAGTCCTCTAAAACACCACAGTTCAAAAGCATCAATTTTTCAGCGCTCAAGTTTCTTTATAGTTCAACTCTCACATCCATACATGACTACCGGAAAAACCATAGCTTTGACTAGATCAACCTTTGTTGGCAAAGTAATGTCTCTGCTTTTTAATATGCTGTCTAGGTTGGTCATAACTTTCCTTCCAAGGAGTAAGCATCTTTAATTTTACGGCTGCAATCACCATCTGCAGTGATTTTGGAGCCTGAAAAAATAAAGTCAGCCACTGTTTCCACTCTTTCCCCATCTATTTCTCAGGAAGTGATGGGACCAGATGCCATGAATCTTAGTTTTCTGAATGTTGAGCTTTAAGCCAACCTTTTCACTCTCGTCTTTCACTTTCATCAAGAGGCTCTTTAGTTCTTTGCTTTCTGCCATAAGGGTGGTGTCATCTGCATATCTGAGGTTATTGATATTTCTCCCAGCAATCTTGATTCCAGCTTGTGTTTCTTCCAGCCCAGCGTTTCTCATGATGTACTCTGCACAGAAGTTAAATAAGCAGGGTAACCATATACAGCCTTGATATACTCCTTTTCCTATTTGGAACCAGTCTGTTGTTCCATGTTTAGTTCTAACTATTGCTTCTTGACCTGCATACAGGTTTCAGGTGGTCTGGTATTTCCATCTCTTTCAAAATTTTCCGCACTTTATTGTGATCCACACAGTCAGAGGCTTTGGCGTAGTCAATAAAGCAGAAATAGATGTTTTTCTGGAACTCTCTTGCTTTTTCCATGATCCAGCGGATGTTGGCAATTTAATCTCTGGTTCCTCTGCCTTTTCTAAAACCAGCTTGAATATCTGGAAGCTCACGGTTCATGTACTGTTGAAGCCTGGCTTGGAGAATTTTGAGCATTACTTTACTAGCGTATGAGATGAGTACAATTGTGCAGTAGTTTGAACATTTTTTGGCATTGCCTTTTTGGGATTGGAATGAAAACTGACCTTTTCCAGTCCTGCAGCCACTGCTGAGTTTTCCAAATTTGCTAACATATTGAGTGTAGCACTTTCACAGCACCATCTTTCAGGATATGAAATAGGTCAACTGGAATTCCATCACCTCCATTAGCTTTGTTCATAGTGATGCTTTCTAAGGCCCATTTGACCTCACATTCCAGGATGTATGGCTCTAGGTGAGTGATCATGCCATTGTGATTATCTGGGTCATGAAGATCTTTTTTGTACATTTCTTCTGTATATTCTTGCCACCTCTTCTCAATATCTTCTGCTTCTGTTAGTTCCATACCATTTCTGTTCTTTATTGTGCCCATCTTTGCATGAAATGCTCCCTTGGTATCTCCAATTTTCTTGAAGAGATCTCTAGTCTTTCCCATTCTGTTGTTTTCCTCTATTTCTTTGCATTGATCGCTGAAAGTTTTCTTATCTCTCCTTGCTATTCTTTGGAACTCTGCATTCAGATGTTTGTATCTTTCCTTTTCTCCTTTGCTTTTCGCTTCTCTTCTTTTCACAGCTATTTGTAAGCCCTCCTCAGACAGCCATTTTGCTTTTTTGCATTTCTTTTCCATGGGGATGGCCTTGATCCCTGTCTCCTGTACAATGTCATGAACCTCTATTCATAGTTCATCAGGCACTCTATCTATCAGATCTAATCCCTTAAATCTATTTCTCACTTCCGCCGTATAATCATAAGGGATTTTATTTAGGTCATAACTGAATGGTCTAGTGGTTTTCCCTACTTTCTTCAATTTAAGTCTGAATTTTGCAATAAGGAGTTCATGATCTGAAGCACAGTCAGCTCCTGGTCTTGTTTTTGCTGGCTGTATAGAGCATCTCCACCTTTGGCTGCAAAGAATATAATCAATCTGATTTCAGTGTTGGCCTTCTGGTGATGTCCATGTGTAGAGTCTTTCCTTGTGTTGTTGGAAGAGGGTGTTTTCTATGACCAGTGCATTCTCTTGGCAAAACTCTATTAGTCTTTGACCTGCTTCATTTCATATTCCAAGGCCAAATTTTCCTGTTATTCCAGGTGTTTCTTGACTTCCTACTTTTTATTCCAGTCCCCTATAATGAAAAGGACATCTTTTTTGGGTGTTAGTTCTAAAAGGTCTTGTAGGTCTTCACAGAACCATTCAACTTCAGCTTCTTCAGCGTTACTGGTGGGGGCATAGACTTGGATTACTGTGATATTGAATGGTTTGCCTTGGAAAAGGAACAGAGATCATTCTGTCATTTTTGAGATTGCATCCAAGTCCTGCATTTCTGACTCTTTCGTTGACTATGATGGCTACTCCATTTCTTCTAAGGGATTCTTGCCCACAGTAGTAGATATAATGGTCATGTGAGTTAAATTCACCCATTCCAGTCCATTTTAGTTTGCTGATTCCTAGAATGTCGATGTTCACTCTTGCCATCTCCTATTTCACCACTTCCAATTTGCCTTGATTCATGGACCTAACATTCCAGGTTCCTATGCAATATTGCTGTTTACAGCATCGGACCTTGCTTCTATCACCAGTCGCATCCACAGCTAGGTTTTTTTTTGCTTTGGCTCCATCCCTTCATTCAGAGAAGGCAATGGCACCCCAATCCAGTACTCTTGCCTGGAAAATCCCATGGATGGAAGAGCCTGGTAGGCTGCAGGCCATGGGGTCGCTAAGACTCAGACACGACTAAGCGACTTCACTTTCACTTTTCACTTTCATGCATTGAAGAAGGAAATGGCAACGCACTCCAGTGTTCTTGCCTGGAGAACCCCAAGGACGAGGGGAGCCTGGTGAGCTGCCGTCTCTGGGGTTGCACAGAGTCGGATACAACTGAAGTGACTTAGCAGCAGCATCCCTTCATTCTTTCTGGAGTTATTTCTCCACTGCTCTCCAGTAGCGTATTGGGCACCTACCAACCTGGGGAGTTCATCTTTTAGTGTCCTTTGTGCCTTTTCATACTATTCAGAACATGGGGTTTTCAAGGCAAAAATATTGACATGGTTTGCTATTCTCTTCTCCAGTGGACCACATTCTGTCAGACCTCTCCACCATGACCTGTCCGTCTTGGGTGGCCCCACACGGCATGGCTTAGTTTCATTGAGTTAGACAAGGCTGTGGTCCATGTGATCAGATTGGCTAGTTTTCTGTGATTTCAGTCTGTCTGCCCTCTGATGCCCTCTCTCAGCAGCTACCGTGTTACTTGGGTTTCTCTTAGTAGGGCACAGCTAATATAAAAAGATTATGTTCAAGGCCTGTGATCCGAAGAAAAATGAAATTGTGTATTTAATTACAAGTTGCCTAAGTATAAAAAGCATCTATATTAACGCTGGTCAATAGAATATATTTAACATATAACTACTCTGGAAAGTTATGTTTTGGTACTAGTCTTTTAAACAAAAACATTATTTTTGGGGAGGGAGGAGGGAGGAGGGTTCAGGATGGGGAACAAATGTATATTTGTGGCGGATTCATTTTGATGTATGGCAAAAGCAATACAATATTGTAAAGTTAAGCAAAATAAAATTAAAAAAAAAAACACAAAAAAACATTATTTTTACCTCCGTGGTTTCCCCATAAGCCTCCTGATTTTTCCCCATTCCACTCTTGTTAATTTTCTCGTTTTCAAATTAGGAAAAGATTCCTTTAGACACACACAGAAGTCATTGTCACCTTCAAAAAGTGGTCTGTAGAAGAGAAATTGTATTTTAAGTTAATATACAGCTTGAGATATAAAATTCAAAATATGCATTCCAATTTTGAACATCAATCAATCCCAAGACATCAAACTTTCACTTCTACCCAAAATATATACAAAATGGGCACAAATTCCAAGTGTTAAAATTAAATTGTTAACATTTATAAAACAAATACTATGTAAAAGTTACTCAAGATGTACTGTCTGTGCTTGAGATTCCAGGAGACACTGATTTTCATTAAATCTCCTATAGGAGTCTATCCTTTGGGAAGCTATTTTAGCACTATCATTGTATCTGGTGAGGCTAAAGAATGTAAACTACAAAGTATCTTTGTCCGAAAGATAATAAATACCATCACCAAGGAGTTCGCTTTGATATTAAATTAGTTTTAGGAAACTAGGGGACTCTAAAGTGTTAGATTAGTTCTTAGGAAGTGCAGAACACAGATTATACTAGGACACCCTGAGAGCTCTCTTAATTAAGATAATGAAAAAATTTGTGGACAAAAATAAGACAATTTTATTGATGAGCTTGGGAAATGAGGAACTAGTGTTAGTAATGACACATGAATGTCTTAAATATGAATGTTCATGAGGTTAACAAGGTTTAGAGTAGGCAACTGGTAACAACAGAGAAAGAAAATAAAGATAAGTAGCCAGCAAAGCAAGTACCACTGACAAGCATGGGTTAGATAAGAATAGATTGCAGTGGATGAGAAATCAGAATCGTTCCTCAATGAATTCTGTTGTTGAATAATTGCATTTCACCCAAATCTCTTACTATGCTCTACTTAAACACTTACATATAACGAAAAAGTGCATGAATGCTGCTGCTGCTACTGCTGCTAAGTCGCTTCAGTCGTGTCCGACTCTGTACGACCCCATAGACAGCAGTCCACCAGGCTCCCCTGTCCCTGGGATTCTCCAGGCAAGAACACTGGAGTGGGTTGCGACTTCCTTCTCCAATGCATGACAGTGAAAAGTGAAAGTGAAGTCACTCAGTCGTGTCCGACTCTTAGAGACCCCATGGACTGCAGCCTGCCAGGCTCCTCCGTCCAAGGGATTTTCCAGGCAAGAGTACTGGAGTGGGGTGTCATTGCCTTCTCCGAAAGTGCATGAATAGGTAAGTCACTTCAGTCGTGTCCGACTCTGTGCGACCCCAAAGACGACAGCCCATCAGGCTCCACCTTCCTGGGATTCTCCAGGCAAGAACACTGGAGTGGGTTTACATTTCCTTCTCCAATGCATGAAAGTGAAAAGTGAGAGTGAAGTCGCTCAGTCTTCGACTTAGCGACCCCATGGACTGTAGCCTACCAGGCTCCTTTGTCCATGGGATTTTCCAGGCAAGAGTACTGGAGTGGGGTGCTATTGCCTTCTCCGAAGTGCATGAATATCATCCCCTAAATAGAAAGACTCTTAAAAATCTTCCTGAATCACTTTTACCATTCATAACTGTTTTTCTACTACTATACTAGCATTTAAAATCTTAAGATTTATAAAACAAGTCCCATTTACTGCAAATAATGGTGCTTTGTTTTCAGGGTATCTCCACTGCATCAGATCAGATCAGATCAGTCGCTCAGTCATGTCCAACTCTTTGCGACCCCATGAACTGCAGCACGCCAGGCCTCCCTGTCCATCACCAACTCCTGAAGGTCACTCAGACTCACATCCATCGAGTCAGTGATGCCATCCAGCCATCTCATCCTCTGTCATCCCCTTCTCCTCCTGCCCGCAATCCCTCCCAGCATCAGAGTCTTCTCCAATGAGTCAACTCTTCCCATGAGGTGGCCAAAATACTGGAGTTTCAGCTTTAGCATCATTCCTTCCAAAGAAATGCCAGGGCTGATCTCCTTCAGAAAGGACTGGTTGGATCTCCTTGCAGTCCAAAGGACTCTCAAGAGTCTTCTCCAACACCACAGTTCTAAAGCATCAATTCTTCGGCGCTCAGCCTTCTTCACAGTCCAGCTCTCACATCCATACATGACCATAGGAAAAACCATAGCCTTGACTAGGCGAACCTTTGTTGGCAAAGTAATGTCTCTGCTTTTGAATATGCTATCTAGGTTGGTCATAACTTTCCTTCCAAGGAGTAAGCGTCTTTTAATTTCATGGCTGCAGTCACCATCTGCAGTGATTTTGGAGCCCAGAAAAACAAAGTCTGACACTGTTTCCACTGTTTCTCCATCTATTTTCCATGTAGTGATGGGACCAGATGCCATGATCTTCGTTTTCTGAATGTTGAGCTTTAAGCCAACCTTTTCACTCTCCACTTTCACTTTCATCAAGAGGCTTTTGAGTTCCTCTTCACTTTCTGCCATAAGGGTGGTGTCATCTGCATATCTGAGGTTATTGATATTTCTCCCAGCAATCTTGATTCCAACTTGTGTTTCTTCCAGTCCAGCATTTCTCATGATGTACTCTGCATATAAGTTAAATAAACATGGTGACAATATACAGCCTTGATGTACTCCTTTTCCTATTTGGAACCAGTCTGTTGTTCCATGACCAGTTCTAACTGTTGCTTCCTATCTCCACTGCATAGTCTTTGTAAATTATAATATAGAAATTTTACTGTCATTTGATTTTTCACAAAAACTTATAACAACTTCTTCCCCAAAAGGCAGGAAGCAAGAAAAGCATGAAAAACAGAAACAGATCAAACTAGAATGAGGAATAGGAAAAGAAATTCAGGAAAAAAAACAGAATCAAAATAGACCTCTAGAAAACATTGAGGCTTTTAACATGTGAAAACGTTAAACTTCTGATTCAAATGATATTCATTATATGAGCCGTGATACATACTTATCTATATTTGAGTAGAACCACTCATATATGCACCATTTATGTGCTTTGGGAAGCTTGAGTAAGTTACGTAATCGAAAACCAATCTTCTGTGAGGCCTTCTTATCTGGTGTTGACATTGTTGCTGTAAATTTCTATACAATAAAAAAAAGAGGTTAATTACAGTCCCATTAAGTAAAAGTGAACATCCATAATACTGACTACATTTGTAAAAAGGTAAAGATTATGGTTAAGTACTCAAAAAGATACAACAATATACAAAATAAATTTGTTATTATTTAACAAATACACATTCTGATTATTTCTTACAAAGTTAAAGCCTCCAGTTTCATAACAAATTTTGACAAGGAGGGTGAAAATATTTGCCCTCAACATGTTTGCTCTACAGTACAATTTCAACTTAGGTATGTAGGAAGAAGATACTTAGGACACTATTTCTGCAGTTCTTGGCCTAGAAAAGACCAGTAAGACTCTGATACAATTGTGAGCGAGATCAAGAGAAAGAACATGTAGAAAATATCACTAATTTATATGAATTTTAAAAATGCTGGGAAAGATGTTTTATATTCATGGATTGGAAGAATATTGTTAAAATGTCCATAATACCCAAAGCAATCTACAGATTCAATGCAATCTCTATTAAAATTTCAATGGCATTTTTCACAGAAATAGAACAAGCAATCCAAAAACTGTTATGAAACCACAAAAAAACCCTGAATAGCCAAAGTAATCTTGAGAAAAAAGGACAAAGCCAGAGGCGTCACACTCCCTAAACTTATAATATAGATTATAAACTATATTACAAAGCTATAGTAATCAAAATGTGATAGGACTAGCATGAAAACAGGTTAGGCCAATGAAACAGAACTGAGCCCAGAAATAAATGCATGCAAATATGGTCAATTGATATTTGACAAGGTAACCAAGAATACTCAATTGGGGAAAAGATAGTCTCTTTGATAAATGGTGTTGGAAATGGTTTTTACAAGCAAAAGAATAAAACTGGCTACCTGTCTTACATCACAAAAATAAACAGATTAAAGCCTTGAATGTAAATGTAAGACCTGAAACTATAAAATTCCTAGAAGAAAATATAGGGGAAAATCTTGACATTGGTCTTGGTGATTATTTTTTTTGGATATGACACCAAAAGCAACAGTCAATAAGTGGGACTACATCAAACTAAAAAGCTCCTGCACCACAAAGAAACAATCAACAAAATGAAAAGGCAGGCTACAGAATGGGAGAAAATATTTCCAAATCATATATCTGACAAGAGGTTAATACCCAAAATATATAAGGAACTCATACAACGCCACGACAAAAAGACAATCTGATTTTAAAAAGGGTGGAGGAGTTGAACAGACATTTTTCCAAAGATGACGCAATAATGGCAAAAAGGTACATGAAAAGGTGCTCAACATCACTATCAAGGAAATGCCACAGTAAGATATTACCTCACATCTGTAAGAATGACTATTATCAAAAACGCAAGAAATAACAAGTGTTGGAGAGCATGTGAAAAAAGAGAACCCTTGTAAACTGCTGGTGGAAATGTAAATTGGTGTGGCCAGAAGGCAAAACAGTATGGAGGTTGCTCAGAAAATTAAAAATAGATGTACCACATAATCCAGCAATTCTAATTCTGGGTTTTTATCCAAAGTAAATGAACTCACTATCTCCAAAAGATACATGCACCCCCCAAGTTCACTGGAGAATTATTTACAATAGTCAAGACATGAAACAACTGCTGCATACACTGACAAATGAACAAACAAAGAAAATGTGGTATATATGCAGATGGAATACTGTTCAGTCATTAAAAAGAAGGAAATTTTGCCATTTGTGACAACGTGGATAGGCCTTGAGGACATCATGCTAAGTGAAGTAAGTCAGAGAAAGATAAACACCATATACTTTTACTTATATGTGTAACTTTAAAAAAAATCACTCCTCTCCCCTCAAAAAACTCAAACTCAACAGAGAACAGATACAGAGAACAAACTAGTGGTTGCCAGACAGGGTAGGGGGACAGATGAAATGGATAAAAAATGGTCAAAGGATACAAACTTCCAGTTATAAAATAAGTAAGTTATGGGAATGTAATGTACAGCATGGTGACTTTCAGATCAGATCAGATCAGATCAGTCGCTCAGTCGTGTCCGACTCTTTGCGACCCCATGAACCACAGCACACCAGGCCTCCCTGTCCATCACCAGCTCCCGGAGGTCACTCAGACTCAGACCCATGAAGTCAGTGATGCCATCCAGCCATCTTATCCTCTGTCGTCCCCTTCTCCTCCTGCCCTCAATCCCTCCCAGCATCAGAGTCTTCTCCAATGAGTCAACTCTTCGCATGAGGCGGCCAAAATACTGGAGTTTCAGCTTTAGCATCATTCCTTCCAAAGAAATTCCAGGATTGATCTCCTTCAGAATGGACTGGTTGGATCTTCTTGCAGTCCAAGGGACTCTCAAGAGTCTTCTCCAACACCACAGTTCAAAAGCATGGTGACTTTATCATACTATATATCTGAAAGTTGCCTAAAGAATAAATTTTTAAAGTTCTCATCACAAGAAAAAAAAATTGTTAACTATGGGGATGGATGTTAACTAGACTAGACTTGCTGTGATGATCATTTCACAATATACACAAATAGTGAAATTATCATATTGTATACCTAAAGGTAATATATCAATTATATTTTATTTTTAAAAAAGCTTAAAAAACATCATCAGAACATCAAAAAAATACAACACAACCAAGTGAAATTCACGTCAAGAATACAAGAAAGGGCCAGTATTAGAAAACTATTAGTGTAATGTGCCATTATTAATAAATGAAATAATGAAAATCATATGATCACTTCCACTGATGCTAAAACACTTGATAAAATCCAATATATACTAAAAGAACTCTTAATGGAATAAAAATAGACAAAATGACTGAAAAAACCACAATATGCCAAAAGTTAAGTGATACAGCTAAAGCAGTACCTGAAAGAAAAATGTAATTCATTGGATAAATGCTTGTACTAGAATAAAAGAAAAATTTCAAATATGACTTATCCTTCCACCTTAAGAAATTAGGAAAAAAAAGAACAAAGAAAGCTCAAAGCAAGTAGAGGGAGAAAATAATAAAAATTAGTGCAAAAATTATAGAAATAAAAAACAGAAAACCAACAGAAGAAAAATCAATACAATCAAAAATTGAAGAAAAATAAATCAACAAAATTAATAAGCCTTTAGTTATACCGACCAAGAAAATAAAAATAGATGAATACTTTCTTAACCTTCAAAACAGATTTCTTGGGCTTCCCTGGTGGCTCAGTGGTAAAGAATCCACCTTCCAATTCAGGACACATAAGTTCAATCCCTGATCTGGGAAGATCCCACATGCCACAAAGCAAATAAACCCAGGTGCCACAACTATTGAGCCTATGCTCCAGAGCCCGGGAATCTCAGCTACTGAGCTCGTGTGCCACAATTCCTGATGCTCATGCACCCTAGAGCCCGTGCTCCACAACAAAAGCTACCGCAATGAGAAGCTTGTGCATGGCAACTAGAGAGTAGCCCCTGCTCTCCACAACTAAAGAAAAGCCCATGCATCAAGGAAGATCTAGCACAGCCAAAAATAAATAAATAACACATTTTCCCCCAATCCAATCCAAAAGTCAGGATCATATTCAATGTTAAAATTGTGAACATTTCTCATTAAAGTGAGGAATATGATAAAGATGTTGATTATACTATTTTTGACATTGGTTTGATGGTGGAATTAGCCAATTTAAGAAAAGGAATAGAATAAAACTGTAAATTTGCAGGTGACATGACTTCCCCAGAAAACTCAAAAAAATCAACTATAAGAATTTAATGAGAATAAGAATTTAATAAAGCAGGAGAAAACAAGCTATTATCCAAAATTCTCTATTTTTAAAAGATATTATCATCTCTCTATATAAATGAAAACAGATTAGACAATAAAACAAGAAATATATTGTTTATTACAGCAAAAATGGTGAGAACAAAGTATTAAATGCCTAGGAATACACTCAAGAAATGTGCAAGATTGACATGGAAAAGAAATTTAAAATCTGGTATCAAGATTGCCAGAAGAATATCAACAACCTCATACTGGCAGATGACACCAACCTAATGGCAGAAGGCGAAGAGGAACTAAAGAGCCTGTTGATGAAGATGAAAGAGGAGAGTGGAAAAAGTTGGTTTAAAAACCAAATATTCAAAAAACTAAGATCATGGCATCCAGTTCCATTATTTCATGGCAAACAGATGGGGAAAAAATGAAAACAGTGGCAGATTTTATTTTCTAAAGCTCCAAAATCACTGTGGATGGTGACTGCAGCCATGAAGTTAAAAGATGCTTGCTCCTTGGAAGAAAAGCTATGACCAACCTAAACAGTGTATTAAAAAGCAGAGATGTTGCTTTGCCAACAAAGGTCTGTCTAGTCAAAATTACAGTTTTTTCAGTAGTCATGTATGGATGTAAGAGTTGGACTATAAAGAGCTGAGCGGTGCAGAACTGATGCTTTTGAACTGTGATGTTGGAAAAGACTCTTGAGAATCCCTTGGACTGCAAGGAGAGCAAACCAGTCAATCTGAAAGGAAATCAGTACTGAATATTCATTGGAAGGACTGATGCTAAAGCTGAAACTCCAATACTTCAGCTACCTGATGTGAAAAACTGACTTCTTGGAAAAGACCCTGATGCTGGGAAAGACTGAAGGCAGGAAGAGGTGAAAGGGGCAACAGAGGATGAGATGGTTGGATGGCATCACTGATTCAGTGGACATGAGTCTGAGCAAACTTTGGGAGATAGTGAAGGACAGGGAAGCCGGTATGCTGCAGTACATGAAGTCGAACATGACCTAGCAACTAAATGACAACAAAAAAGGGGCAAAAAGCTTAAATAAGTGGAACGACAACCAGTTCTTGGTTGGGTAGTCCCAATGTTACATGTCATATTCCCCAAATTCATTTATAATATTATTGCAATATCAATGAAAATCCCAACAGACTCTTTTTCCTAGTCAAGTTGACTCTAAAGATCATAAGGAAAAATAAATGTGAAAGAATACTCAAGAAAATCTTAAAAAAGAATAAGTAATGTTATATCAGAGGCTAAAACACAATATAAAGTCACATTAAAATAATTTGATACTAGCATATATAGAGATATACTAGATATAAAGAGATAGGAAGTCTAGAAATAAACCCAAATATATACAGAATTTAGCTTGTCATGCAGTAGCATTATAAACCAATGTAAAAAAGATGGATTATTCAGTAAATGTTACCAGGACAACTAAACAGTCCTCTGGAAAAAAAATCTGGTTGCAGTCTTACCTCATTCCTTACTCCAAAATAAATTTCAGACAGTTGAAGATTTAAACATTTATTTTTTAAAAATGAAATAAGAAATAGAGAATTCTAAAGCTATAAATTTTAGACTAGGGAAGGTTTTTCTGATCATACAATCAAAAACTTATTAAAAGAAAACAGGTATATTTGACCTATAGAATCTTTTTCAGTCCTCTATGGTGAAAAATACAGAAACAAAGCAAAAGACAAAACTATTATACAAACTCTGAAAAAAATTATAATATAAATAGCCAAAGGACTAATATTCTTAATATATACAAAGTTCTTACAAATTAATCAGAAATGACCAATAATTCAATTTTTTAAAATGGGAGAAGGACTTCCCTGCTGTTACAGTGGATAAGAATCCACCTGCCAATGTAGGGGACACAGGTTTGATCCCTGGTCCAGGAAGATTCCAAATGTCGTGGAGCAACTAAGCCCATGAGCTCCAGCTACTGAGTCCACACTCTAGAGCCTGTGTTCTGCAACAACAGAAGCCACTGGAATGAGAAGCCCACACACTACAATAAAGAGTAGGCCCTGCTTGCTGCAACGAGAGAAAGCCAATGTGCAGCAACAAAGACTCAACACAGACAAAAATAAGTAAATAAATAAATAAAATTTAAAAATAAAAGAAAATAGGAGAAAGTTTAGAACAAAAAAAGAAAGTTTATAAATGTATATGAAAAGTATCTCACCATCACTCATAGATGACATACCAACTAAAACAAATGAGATGCTGTCATGAGATTAGCAAAAATCTAGCTGTTTGGTCAACCCAATCTATACTGGGTTGACAAGCATTAGATAAAATAGGCACTGTGATATATTATTGGCTGAAAGTGTAAGCCAGTACAATTTCTTTGGAGAATAATCTGGCACTACTTTAAAAACTTTAAATGTGCATATCCTGTGATCCAGCAATTCTACATTTTAGGCATCTGTCCTAGAAAACACTTGCAAATTTATAAAAACATGCTTGGGATGTTCACCACAGCATTGTGTGTAATAGTGAAAACTCAGAAACCACTTGAATGCCCATAAATAGAGAATTTATAAATAAATTATGGTATAAGGTTGAATACTACAAAACAGCAAAAAGAAATGAAACATCGAAGCCTGTCTAAATCAGTCAGCATAGCCAGATCTCAAAAACAAACTCTGATTCCACTGCAGGGGGCCTAGCTTCAATCCCTGGTCAGGGAACTAAGATCTCTACAAGCCACAAGACAAAATAAAAACAAAAAAACAGACTTTTGAGTGAAAAAATAAATTACAGAATGATGACTGATACAATATCATGAAAATACTACTATAAATGTAATTTTTAAACTACATACACAAAACAATACTATATATTTTCTGTGAAAACATATAGAAAGGTTTAGAAGTATTAAAGAGGTCTAAAATTAGTTGGTTATCAATTGAAGAGGGAAGCAGATCTGAAGGGTAAATGAAGGTTAAAATTAACTTATTTTTAAATATAAAACTTTATTTTGGAAAGACTGTAGATTTATAGAAAAGTTGCAAAGACAGTACAGAGTTCCCATATGCCCTTCATCCAGCTTTCCCTAATGTTAACATCTTATACAACCACGATTTGTCAAAACTAAGAAATTAACACTGGTATAATACTATTAAACAACAGACTTTATTTGGATTTTTTCTGTTTTTCCATTAATGTCCTTTTTCTGGCCTAGAATCCAATTCAGAATACCACATGGTACTTAGAAAGTTGACTTGTTAATGTAAAAAATAATTATATGTCATGAGTCATTTAGCACAAATAATAACCAAATTATTATAAAATATTACTATCAGAAAGAGTGCTATTCTTATTTCTATTGAGTTATTGATGCAGATTTTAAAACAGGGTATTGGTGGCTCATTGGACATAAAACTGTATTGAAGATCCCTCTGTTGAGTATGAAGAAATACAGTCAATTTGTTAGTGGAAATATGTTATTCCAACTTTTAAAAATAGATTATTAGGTAGTATCTTCCAAAGTTTAAGTGTAAATACCCTTGCAGCAATTATACTTCTAAGGGTTTATTCAATAAATGGAAAATGGAGAGTGACTACTACTGCTTTTTCTGAGATGATGAAAATGTCTTAAAATTGGCTGTGGTAACTGTTGCACACATCTATGCATATATTTAAAGCATACTGAATTGTCTGCTTTCTTAATTACATCTCAATAAAGCTACAACAAAAAAAGAAAGGCTCTGAAGACAGGCTGTCTGCCATTCAATATCAGCTTTCACTTCCCGGCTTTATGATCTTGAACAAGATAACTTCTCTGTGTCTGCTTTCTCATCTGAAAAATGTGAAATAAGTAACCTAACTCATGGGGAATTTGAAGATTAAATCAAAATATTACATACGAAGTGCTTAGAACAGGATCTGGAACATACTAAGGACTCAGTAAATTTGGATTTTTTGTAATTTTTCAGCTCTGAGTGGTGCTCTTTAAACAAAAAGAATACAACAGATTAGAGGCTATGACTAGGAGGGTAAGAAAATAAAACATATCATATAAATGAAGACTGAATGAACTAGGCATGTAAGACTAGAAAAAAAGAAAACTCAGAGGATATAAAATTTTTTCACATATTTGAATGTCTCATATTATATCTGTCCTATGTTATATTTGTTCTGTATTGCTCAGAAGTTGAAAGGTCTTTGTAAAACAGTCCCAGAAGGAATGCAATATGCCTGGGGAGGAGGTTGGTTTCACAGTCATACAGACCAGAGTTCTTTGTATGTTTGAAATTTTTCCTAATAAATAGCTGAAGAGACATTAAAAAAAATTTTTTTTAACTCCATATGTCTGGAAATTTTTAAAAAATCTAAATAGAATTAAAGTATCCAAATTATCGTAATAATACAGCTCAACACAAGGGACTTCCCTGGCAGTCCAGTAGAGGCAGGAGGTAGATGGGGCTCCTGCCCAGGGCAAAGCAATAGGAGATTCATTCCCTGTGGACTAAAAACTCCAAGACAAGAATAGCAGAACAATTAAGAGAGGACACTGGACCCTGCCCAGACCACATATTTCTCATTCTTGAAGTCAGGAGATCTCCCTGACCATGTACGTGCAGAAAGGCTCCTTGGAGGTCAAAGCAGAGTGGTGCTAACTGATACTCTACTCATGTGTCTCTTTGGTAGAATCCATCTTGGCTAAGAGATATGTGGGCACACTCAGGAGAATCCTGAAATATACCAAATATGGACTCTGAACCAGGCAAATCAAAATGACTAGCCAAAGGAAGACAGAAAGAAAAACCGACAAGTGATTCAAACTGCTGTGAGGGGATGACGCTCTTTCTCTGAGTCTGGCCATGTGTCTATCCACTGTACTTTTTTATCCTCCTAATAAACACTTGTTTCACTATTTTCCATCTTTGTTGGAATCCTTTTTCTGCAAAGCTGAATGGCCAGGGCCCTTGTCACTGACCGCTGGTCTAGTGCTCAGTATTCAGTGCTCTCACCAGTGCTGCTGCTGCTGCTGCTGCTAAGTCGCTTCAGTCGTGTCCGACTCTGTGTGACCCCATAGACGGAAGCTCACCAGGCTCCCCTGTCCCTGGGATTCTCCAGGCAAGAACACTGGAGTGGGTTGCCATTGCCTTCTCCAATGCATGAAAGTGAAAAGTGAAAGTGAAGTCGCTCAGTCGTGTCCGACTCCTAGCGACCCTTTGGACTGGAGTCTACCAGGCTCCTCCATCCATGGGATTTTCCAGGCAAAAGTACTGGGGTGGGGTGCCATTGCCTTCCCCGCTCACCAGTGCTACCCAGCCTCAATTTCTGGCTGGGAAACCAAAGCCTCACTTCAAGCTGCTGCAGGCTGAGGCCACCCAAGATCGCAGTGGTTAAGACTCTGAGCTTCCAATGCAGGGGTGTGGATTTAATCCCTGGTCGGAAAACTAAGATCCCACATGCCACATGGTGGCCAAAAATTTTTTAAATGAATAAAAACCAAAGTCACTACAAAAATAATTGTTGACTATTCTTTTTTGTTGTTGTTATAAGCCTTTTATTTCAAAACTATACATAGTGCATAGTTTTGATAAAAAATAAAAATAACTCTTAACAAGGTAAAAAGCAGGAGGAATTCTGATGTATTACAAAGGTTAAAAACCACAGCAATGTCCATAATAATATTAATAAGAACTAGATGGCAGGGTGGAAAAGAAGTTAAACTATATTATTTTATTCTCAAGGCCACTGATTATTGCCCCTGCTGTTTATACGGAATTCTCTAGATGATAAAGAAACATTATCTTTTCCCCCCAAAATAACAGTTCCTGAAAAGTTGTTGACTATTCTTACATTCATTCAACCTGTACCAACATCTACTGAGCCAAGCTATGCATGTTGTGTATTAGTTTCAATCGGTTAAAATTTTTAAGTTGAAATTTAGATGTTTATGCACACTTATCCTTGATGTTAAAAAAATGCATAATTTTTGTTCATTTTATAGATAACAATATATTTTACTATTTGAAATGACCATGATGGTATGTAAAAGCTCTTTGGATTTTTTTTGGTAGGGCGTATTGCTGGTAATACTTCTAATTTATTTGATGCCAAATCTTTGGTTAAGAAAATTACCTCTACTATAATATATCCTACTAGAAAATCTTAAAACGCTTTTGAAAAAAAAATGAAAGTAGGGAATAACTTTATCAAAAATTTTAAGTTTAATAGAAGAAAATTACCGTATTTTTAAAGTTAATACTTCCTTTTCTAATTTTCATTCATTCCTTTGATTCTTATATGTCTACTGTCACTTTAAAAAAAAAAAGACGTCAAAACTGAAAAAGGAAATACGATTTTTCACTACACATTTTCCTCTTCTGGATAAAGAAAGTCTTCAACATACTTCCCTTAGTGATAAACTAAAATGATTTTTCCCCTCTGAATTCCATGCAAAATGACAAGCTGATCCCAATTTGTCAAATTCATTTGTTTAATGTCCACTATCTCCATGCTTAAAAGGAGTGTACACGGGACTTCCCTGGTGGTCCAGTGGTTAGGATTCTGCACTTCCACTACAGGAGGCACAGGCTAGATCCTTGGCCAGGGAACTAAGATCCTGCATATTGTGGGGCAGTGCCCCCTGCCCCGCAAAACAGAAGAGTGTGCATTTGTAAGACTGAGGATTGGCTTTCTACTCTGGTTTAAAGTTCATGAATAAAATAATGCCCCTTTTCAGGTAACTAAAACAGAGCTGAGCCGAAGTAATGATTTAAAGAAAAGAACTTGTCACTCAAAATGTGATAGAATGATAAATACAAACTTTAGTATGCTGAGTGATTGCTCATTTCCTTTCAATGAAACAAAATCTTAGCACACACATACCTGTGGAACCATTGCTACCCTCTGGTTTCTTTTAGGTGACCTTGTATTTATTTGTCTGTCATCTTCATCAGAAAAGAGCCGACTTCGTTTTGAGTTTCTGAAAGGCTATGATACAAATTTTTTATTTAAAGAAAAGGCCAAACATATCTCATTTTTGTTCCAAAGCACAATTCTACACTTGGAAAATACAGCTAACTGAATCATCATCAGTACTGAAGAAGAAAGAAAATACAAAGCATACAAATAATCTTAGATTTTATAAAGTAGAAATATACATATTTATACAACTTGTTTAAAAATGAAACACCCAGCTGATAATTAAAACTAGAACCCAAGTCTTCATATAGTATGCTAGTAGTCTGGAAAATTAAGTTCCAGAAATTCCAGTTCTCATTATGTTGGTGCCTGGATTAATACCAACCAATTGGGTGTTTCACATGATGTGTCTCCTGTGTAGGACTGGGTGGGGACAAATTTACTAGACTTTGAGAGTACATTTACTCACTTTAGAGAGTAAATCTAAAGGTATATAATATTATACTAGATCTGCTATGAAAAATTGTTGACAAATTTCCATTTAATAAAAAGATGAGATAATAACAGATGCTTGATACATGCATATGAACTAAAAACTTTAAGTATCCAAAATATATTACAAACTTAAGGATCTGTAATATGAAAAAACTTACAGTCCATCCTAGGTTCAGAGCCTTTATTAATAGAGAAGAACACCAGAAATAATATCCCAATAACACCCACACCCTTTTCAAATCCTTCTCTCATCATTCCAGACAGTTCCATGTCTACTTTGAACAGAAGCAGGAGCAGTGGGATAGCAACATATGGGAAGCATCCAACTGAAATGACACCAGAGGTATGGACCCTTGAAATTAAACCCACTGAGAGCCTTAAGAACGCATAGCCCTAACAGGAAGTCCCCTCTACCCTGCTTTCCTCCCCTGACCGTGGGCCGAGAGGAAGAAGAAAATGATGACAACAGGGTTGATAAGAGTACAGCCAACTGTCCAGGCTACTGAGACAGCTATTGTCTAACCGAGCTTTGTGTTTCATGATTGACCCCTAAAATTTCCTGGGGCTAGGGGAGGAAGAAACGCCCCCAAAATTGTTAGTTATGCCAATTATGTGCTCATCTCTACTTCCCAACTTAAATGCATTTACCTTTGACCTCCACAAGATTTCAATATCTTACCACTTATCTAGAAATCTTTTTGTAGGGTCCAGAGTCACATACTTTTTTTTTTTAATTTTAAAAAAATCTACTAAATCATTAAAAATCTATTAAAAGTAAGATTTTGGGTTGTTGAGGAGTTTTTTTGGTTTGCCTCTTGAAAGCAAGACTTACTTACAAATGCTTACTGATGAACAGATATCACAGATTATTTATCTAGATACGACCAAATACTGTTCAGTGACACTTCAACAAATGGTTGGAACTGGGGAAAAACCTTACAAAAAGTTTTACAGTGCTATAAGAATGTGTACATGACAATAATACAGACAATTTAGCTATCATATTCTAAAGAGTAAGAAAAACTAATTCCTCACCATTTCCACAGCAGAGCCTGTATTCCTGCCTTTCCAAACAGGTGTTTTTTGTAAAGAACTGTACTTTTCATTCCATGTGTTAGATAAGCTTCCCTCTGTAATAAATAATTATTATTTATGATATTTAACTTTAGTTCAAAGGACTTTATATTATAAATATGGCTTTTTAATAACAGCAATATATCTGCACTATTTACCAATATGGAAAAAATATACTGCCCACAGTAATTTTAGTTTATTACAAATGAAAAAAATCTCTTCTGTATTTTCTCATCAAACTTTCTAAATAATTTGACAAGCTGATTCTACTTGAAACTACTACATTTTCATATTAAAACATGTGTGGCTTATTTCATTTTGGTTTTCAATAATTCCTCTATTCTAATTTGCCAAAAACTGTCTCAGTACAGTTTGACTGAAAGCAGGCAAGGAAAAATGAGAAAAGTTTTAACTTTGAACTTAGAGCATATTTCTAAACGTTTTCTGCTTCAATGTGTAAAACCTTTGATATCCAAAAATGACATATGTGGTATTTTTTCCCTTAATTCTGTGAAACGTCTTCAGAGTTGAATTCAACCAGAAAAAAATCTGATCAACTGATTAAATACATTAAAAATGAAAATTGTGAAATTAAAGAAGGTGAGTTTAATTTTTATAAAAATTTATTTAGAGACAGAGAAAATTGAGATGAATATACACAGGATAGTTGTTTCTATTTTCTTTTAATTACCTGATAGCATTTTCTAATTTTCCTATAAAAATTTTATGCTCCTTGTATATATTTAAAAAGAGACATGGCTTTAATATTTGGAGAAAAAAATAGTGGAGTTGGTTTTCTTTCTTTTTTTAAAAATTTATTTATTTTAATTAGAGGCTAATTACTTTACAATATTGTATTGGTTTTGCCATACATCAACATGATCCACCACGAGTGTACCCGTGTTCTCGTTTTTCAGACATATATTTTAATAAGTACAAAAGAGATCAGATGGGGTTGATCCTTCTAGGCAAATAAATGAGGGTAATCCTGGAAGATACGTGTTCTCAAGCCAGAAGGACTTGATCTGGTACATCACCCATCCAAGGTACAACATGGTAGCTTTAAAAACTAAAAGTACTAAATGAGCCTATGAGAAGATTTAGATTGGTTCCAAATGTACTTACCCAGTAGAATCTTTGCTCAAGAGATAAAATTTCAAAATTATACAAAAAGGACTGGTCTAATCTACTCATACAAAGAAATAGCAAGACCAAGGAACAAGTCTAACTTTTTCTCAAAATAACACTATCACTGTTTTATTTCAAGAGACTTGCATTATTACTTAGCTCACAAATTTCTTTAAAAATAAACAACCACTGAGCCACCTGGGAAGCCATCAAAATACAACTTAGCCCAGTTGTTAATACATTATTCAAATCCAGTAAGAACTGTTCAGAATGTTAAGTTACAAAGTACTTTAATCAATAATTCTAGAGAGAGAAAACCAAGGGCCAAATTCCCATATGAACTTAAAGTTATCATCAGTGAAAACCAGTATTTAAAAGCTATAGTGAATCGTAACTTAGAAAGAAAAGACAACACTATAACCAAATTAACTTAATGAATTAAATTCCTAGTTTATGCCATATCTAAAGAATCAAGCTCTGATTCTTACCTTTTAAACTGACAAGTGCTTTTGCTGAAGAGCCTGCAATGAAAACAAATCACTATTACTTCATAATCAGAGTTAGAGAAAAAACTGGGTGATCCACTTAGTTTTAGCAATGTTGAAGTCATAGTTGAACATGCAATTAGAAATAACTAACAGACAGTTCAAGCTATTGACCAGAACTCAGACAACATATGGAAGAACTGAGAAACATCTGGGAGTTCTGTTTGAAACTATGAGAACTGGTGAACTTGTAAGACAGAAAAACAGAAAGAGAGGAAAGAGGAGGAGTAGGGACAGAAACAATTTTGGATCCTTAACCAAAAGCGAGCTGGTTTTGGAGAAGGAAAAGAGAAAGGGAACTGACATTTATTGAGGCAAAGATCAAAAGTGGTAACAGAGTTTTAGAAAAGAGAAAATGGAAACGATCCAGGCGCTGTCATAGCAGTCTAGAATGGAAGTCTAGTATGCAAGTATGTACACTTAAAAGATACAAGTCTGATTAGGGCATTCAGAGAAGCCAAGAAGGACTAGCGTAAAGCTGGAGGGATTCACTAACTAAAACAATTTATAGCAGAACAACCCGGAAGCTCCTCCTTCATGCAGAAACTAAAGGCCTTCAGGGGATTCTGTTGTAGGTACTCTCAAGCCCATATTGAGAAACACTGGACTAAAGGTTCTGGTGTAAATAAAGGATATAGGATATTTGGGTGAGAAGCTGTAGGAGAACTGATGGGCAAAGAAGCTTTTATGAGAGAGGGAGAGCACTAAATTGAAAATCTCAGAGTTGGATATGTATACTGCAAAGAAGATCAAGTCATTTGAAAAATAATAAAGTATGATCTCTCTCACTTATATGGGACATCTAGAAAAAAAAAAAGGGGGGCTTCTCTGGTGGTCCAATGGTTAGAACTCTGCATTTTGACTGAGGTCAAAGGGTTCAATCCATGGTCAGGGAACTAAGATCCCACAATCCACTCAGCATGGCCAAAAATAGTAATAAAATGTTTTTAATAAAAAAATTAAAAAACCCTACCAAACTGACAGATATAGAGAACAAATTGGCGGTTGTCAGAGGTGGGGTGGAGGACAGGCAAAATAGGTGAAGGGGGTCAAAAGGTACAAACTTCCAGTTATAAGATAAATAAGTCCTGGGGATATAATACATAGCATGGTAACTAAAGTTAACAATACTGTATTATATTTCTGAAAATTGCTAAAAGAGTAGATCTTAAAAGTCTTTATCACACACAAAAAAATTGTATCTGTGTGGTGATGGGTGTTAACTAAACTTACGGTGGCAATTGTTTTGCAATATATACAAATATCAAATCATTATATTTAAAACTAATACAAGGTTATATGTTAATTATTTCTCAATAAAAGAAAGTAACAGGGAGGAAAAAACCTTTCTGTGGTCCAAAATAGAAATTATTCATAGAATTATTAGTGAGAAAAATCTCCTTTTTAAATTTAAAAAACTGTTTAGAACACCTTTTCTTTTACTATAGTCAAATTATTATTTCTTATCATTCCTCATTTTAAAATTTATTTTATTTTAGAATCAGCTATTTTTCATCTCAGTTACTGTGACATCCATTAAGCTTAAAAAATATATAATGTAAGACCAGGCAGTAGTGATGTTATTTGAAAGGTTAGCCATTTACTTATATTGAGAAAAGGCAGGTTTCTACATGGTTTGTTATAAATGGTTGTTGGTGACTACAGCCATGAAATTAAAAGATGCTTACTCCTTGGAAGAGGGTGTTTGTTATGACCAGTGCATTTTTTTGGCAAAACTCCTATTAGCCTTTGACCTGCTTCATTCCGTATTCCAAGGCCAAATTTTCCTGTTACTCCAGGTGTTTCTTGACTTCCTACTTTTACATTTCAGTCCCCCATAATGAAAAGGATATCTTTTGGGGTGTTAATTCTAAAAGGTCTTGTAGGTCTTCATAGAACCATTCAACTTCAGCTTCTTCAGCGTTACTGGTTGGGGCATAGACTTGGATTACTGTGATACTGAATGGTTTGCCTTGGAAACGAACAGAGATCATTTTGTCGTTTTTGAGATTGCATCCAAGTACTGCATTTCGGACTCTTTTGTTGACCATGATGGCTACTCCATTTCTTCTGAGGGATTCCTGCCTGCAGTAGTAGATATAATGGTCATCTGAGTTAAATTCACCCATTCCAGTCCATTTGAGTTCGCTGATTCCTAGAATGTCGACATTCACTCTTGCCATCTCTTGTTTGACCACTTCCAATTTGCCTTGATTCATGGACATTTCAGGTTCCTATGCAATATTGCTCTTTATAGCATCGGACTTTGCTTCTATCACCAGTCACATCCACAGCTGGGTATTCTTTTTGCTTTGGCTCCATCCCTTCATTCTTTCTGGAGTTATTTCTCCACTGATCTTCAGTAGCATATTGGGCATCTACTGACCTGGGGAGTTCCTCTTTCAGTATACTGTTCAGTTGAGTAACAAACACCCTCTTCCAACAACACAAGAGAAGACTCTACACATGGACATCACCAGATGGTCAACACCAAAATCAGACTGATTATATTCTTTGCAGCCAAAGATGGAGAAGCTCTATACAGTCAACAAAAACAAGACCAGGAGCTGACTGTGGCTCAGACCATGAACTCCTTATTGCCAAATTCAGACTTAAATTGAAGAAAGTTGGGAAAACCACTAAACCATTCACTGCTAAACTGCTACTGCTAAATCACTACAGTCGTGTCCAACTCTGTGCGACCCCATAGACGGCAGCCCACCAGGCTCCCCCGTCCCTGGGATTCTCCAGGCAAGAACACTGGAGTGGGTTGCCATTTCCTTCTCCAATGCGTGAAAGTGAAAAGTGAAAGTGAAGTCGCTCAGTCGTGTCCGACTCTTCGCAACCCCATGGACTGCAGCCTACCAGGCTCCTCCATCCATGGGATTTTCCAGGCAAGAGTACTGGAGTGGGGTGCCATTGCCTTCTCCAAGACCATTCAGGTATGACCTAAATCAAATCCCTTATGATTATACAGTGGAAGTG
Source organism: Tragelaphus eurycerus (assembly GCA_935064755.1). Classification (NCBI taxonomy): domain Eukaryota; kingdom Metazoa; phylum Chordata; class Mammalia; order Artiodactyla; family Bovidae; genus Tragelaphus; species Tragelaphus eurycerus. Next base: position 23,700,896 of record CAKXYN010000003.1, read on the forward strand.
AGAAATAGATTTAAGGACCTGGATCTGATAGATAGAGTGCCTGATGAACTATGGAATGAGGTTCGTGACATTGTACAGGAGACAGGGATCAAGACCATCCCAGTGGAAAAGAAATGCAAAAAAGCAAAATGGCTGTCTGAAGAGGCCTTACAAATAGCTGTGAAAAGAAGAGAAGTGAAAAGCAAAGGAAAAGGAAAGATCTAAGTATCTGAATGCAGAGTTCCAAAGAATAGCAAGAAGAAATAAGAAAGCCTTCCTCAGTGATCAATGCAAAGAAATAGAGGAAGACAACAGAATGGGAAAGACTAGAGATCTCTTCAAGAAAATCAGAGATACCAAGGAAACATTTCATGCAAAGATGGGCTCGATAAAGGACAGAAATAGTATGGATCTAATAGAAGCAGAAGATATTAAGAAGAGGTGGCAAGAATACACAGAAGAACTGTACAAAAAAGTTCTTCACGACCCATGATGGTGTGATCACTCACCTAGAGCCAGACATCCTAGAATGTGAAGTCAAGTGGGCCTTAGAAAGCATCACTACAAACAAAGCTAGTGGAGGTGATGGAATTCCAGTTGAGCTATTTCAAATCCTGAAAGATGGTGCTGTGAAAGTGCTGCACTCAGTATGTTAGCAAATTTGGAAAACTCAGCAGTGGCCACAGGACTGGAAAAGGTCAATTTTCATTCCAATCCCAAAGAAAGGCAATGCCAATGAATGCTCAAACTACCGCACAATTGCACTTATCTCACACGCTAGTAAAGTAATGCTCAAAATTCTTCAAGCCAGGCTTCAGCAATATATGAACCGTGAACTTCAAGCTGGTTTTAGAAAAGGCAGAGGAACCTGAGATCAAATTGCCAACATCTGCTGGATCATGGAAAAGCAAGAGAGTTCCAGAAAAACATCTATTTCTGCTTTGTTGACTATGCCATGGCCTTTGTGTGGATCACAATAAACTGTGGAAAATTCTTCCAGAGATGGGAATACCAGACCACCTGACCTGCCTCTTGAGAAATCTGTATGCAGGTCAGGAAGCAACAGTTAGAACTGGACATGGAACAACAGACTGGTTCCAAATAGGAAAAGAAGTACGTCAAGGCTGCATATTGTCACCCTGCTTATTTAACTTATATGCAGAGTACATCATGAGAAACGCTGGACTGGAAGAAACACAACCTGGAATCAAGATTGCTGAGAGAAATATCAATAACCTCAGATAATGCAGATGACACTACCCTTATGGCAGAAAGTGAAGAGGAACTAAAAAGGCTCTTGATGAAAGTGAAAGTGGAGAGTAAAAAAGTTGGCTTAAAGCTCAACATTCAGAAAACGAAGATCATGGCATCTGGTCTCATCACTTCATGGGAAAATAGATGGGGAAACAGTGGAAACAGTGTCAGACTTTATTTTTCTGGGCTCCAAAATCACTACAGACGGTGACTGCAGCCATGAAATTAAAAGACGCTTACTCCTTGGAAGGAAAGTTATGACCAACCTAGATAGCATATTCAAAAGCAGAGACATTACTTTGCCAACAAAGGTCCATTTAGTCAAGGCTATGGTTTTTCCTGTGGTCATGTATGGATGTGAGAGCTAGACTGTGAACAAGGCTGAGCGCCAAAGAATTGATGCTTTTGAACTGTGGTATTGGAGAAGACTCTTGAGAGTCCCTTGGACTGCAAGGAGATCCAACCCATCTTTTCTGAAGGAGATCAGCCCTGGGATTTCTTTGGAAGGCATGATGCTAAAGCTGAAACTCCAGTACTTTGGCCACTTCATGAGAAGAGGTGACTCATTGGAAAAGACTCTGATGCTGGGAGGGATTGGGGGCAGGAGGCGAAGGGGACGACAGAGGATGAGATGGCTGGATGGCATGACTGACTCGATGGACGTGAGTCTGGGTGAATTCCGGGAGTTGGTGATGGACAGGGAGGCCTGGCATGCTGCAATTCATGGGGTCTCAAAGAGTCGGACATGACTGAGCGACTGAACTGAACTGAACTCCTTGGAAGGAAAGTTATGACCAACCCAGATAGCATATTAAAAAGCAGAGACATTACTTTGCTAATAAAGGTCCGTCTAGTCAAGGCTATGGTTTTTCTAGTGGTCATGTATGGATGTGAGAGTTGGACTGTGAAGAAAGCTGAGCGTCAAAGAATTGATGCTTTTGAACTATGGTGTTGGAGAAGACTGGAGAGTCCTTTGGACTGCAAGGAGATTCAACCAGTCTATCCTCAAGGAGATCAGTCCTGGGTGTTCACTGGAAGGACTGATGCTGAAGCTGAAACTCCAAAACTTTGGCTACCTCATGCGAAGACTTGACTCATTGGAAAAGACCTTGATGCTGGGAGGGATTGGGGGCAGGAGGAGAAGGGTACAACAGAGGATGAGATGGCTGGATGGCATCACAACTCGATGGACATGAGTTTCGGTGAACTCTGGGAGTTGGTGGTGGACAGAGAGGCCTGTGATTCATGGGGTCGCAAAGAGTCAGACACGACTGAGAGACTGAACTGAACTGAACATCTTAAAGAAGCCATTCCATTATGACATTACACAAAACACAAAAATAAATAAATACATAATAATCTCAGGGGATAAAGTAGGAGATAGAAGAACATGAACTAAGTACAAAAATCAGACAGAAGCAGCAATGATTTATTTACAACTCATACAAATTGACAACAGACTTTAAATGCGAAGTAGCAGATAAAGTATCATGGTTCTGCCTATGAAACATTATTATGCATCTCAAGTCTCCAAACCTCAACTGACTTCTCTTCGAGGCAATACTCGAGAGGCTTGTAGAACAGACAACCCACCAATATCAAAGCCACTCTTGCTTTCCCCCTATTCTCTTGCCTAGATGTGGAGAATGGCTAACAGCACACCTTAACAGCTTCTGCATGGCAAACTGAAGTTTAATGACCAAAGGCAGTAAAGCTGTAAGGGGAGAGAGTCCATAAAGTCTTGCTAAGAAGGATCAAACAATACAACACAACTGGGAAGCAACACATATCCACGTAGCTACCAAGAAGAACAGGGTTTATCTGAGAAAAAGCAGTAACCCTTCACTCATTCAGAGAGTATGACTGCATCCTGGCCCCTGCTGTAGGCACTGGGGACAAGGACAGCATGCAAAACAAAATCCATGCTCCTGATGCTCCCCTGGGAACTTACATCCTACTGAGAGGAAATAAACACATACACACATATCAAGGGAAGATAAGCACTACTGGAAAAAAAAAATAAAGCAAGATGGGTGGGAGCTGGTGGAGGGAAGACTGTTTCTATAAAGGGTGCTCATGAACGGTAATATATGAGCAGAGATCTAAAGGAAGAGATGTGAGCTGTAAGGATATAATTTCTGCTCCATGAAGGCAGGGACTGCATCTTGCAGATTCTGACCTACTACCTTTAACCTTCTTCCTTTCTTGAGAGGTAGTACAGCACAGTGGTTAAGAACACAGATGAAGACTACCTGTGTTTGAATCTTGGCTCTGCCACTTTGTGTTATCTACAGCAAGTTACTTAACCTTTCTGTGCTACTTACTCTTCTTTCATAAAATGGGAGAGTAAATGAGTTGGTATATGTAAAACTGCTTAGAGAAAAATGTACATAGCACAAGACTAATTTTCAGACCATGTTTATTGATAGTATTATTTTGATCAATGAAAAAAAAAAAAAGAATTAGGTGAAGAATAATATTTTACAGGCAGGTGAATTCACTTAAGTTAGAATCCTGCTTTTCCTGGCTATGTTCATTCATTCAACACATATTCACTGAATACCTGCCCTAGGGACTAGGGTTAACTGAAGGAAAAGACAAAGCCTCTGTTCTCAGGGAAGCTTACAGTGTAGCAGAAGGAGGCATACCTTAAACAAGAACATAAAATGACAATGACAATGGTGGTAGCTGATGTAAAGGAAATAAGTAGGGGATCGCAGTGTGGAGAGTAACTAATTTTATATATGGTAGTTACGGAAGGCTTCTCTGAGAAGGTAACTCATGAAAAAGACTAGTCATGAAAGAACAGGAGGTCAAAGCAACAAGTCAGGGTTGTAAAAACAGCAAGTAAAAAAGCCCTGAGGTAGATCACTTAGAATACGAAGGAAGGGTAGGGGGCAATATTATGCTTGAGGACTCATTGACAGGAGAAGGGTGGTATGAAAAAAGAGCAGAGAAAGAAACAAGCTGTCAAGCATGAAACTGCAGGCATGAAGAAAAACAGAAATGGCACCTTCTCTGGTAGGGCTTCTAACCAAAGGTAGCAAATGTAAAACTGCAATTGTGACAGGTGCCACTAAGAAATTACACAGTGGTATGAAAATATTTCATAAGAAGATGTATTATTTGTCAGGGAGGACAGAAACCTAAAATGGGATCTAAAGGATAAAGCAGAAGTTAACTGGAAGTGAGGGGAAGGAAGAGCTTTCCAGGTAGACAGAAGAGCATGTGCAAAGGTCCTACAAAAAAAAAAGCCAAGTGATTATATGTATTCAAAAAGGTCCAGTTTAGCTCAAAGGGACAGAATGAGAGGGAGAGTGGTACAAAATAGTGCTGGAGAGATGGGGAATGGCCAGACCACAAAGGGTCCTATAGTCAGTAGACTTTTCAGCAATACAATGACATACATATATTTCGAAAGGATCTCTCTGGCAGTGTGTAGGCTGAGGGGAGGGTTACGGTAGTGGATTAATGGGAGGCTGAAGTGAATCATGCAGAAGAAATGGTGACAACTTGGATGAGGATGAAGGTTAAAAAGTAGGTAAAACTGAGAGATATTTAAAAGGTAACAGTTACAAGATTTAGTAAAAGCTTAAATATTGGGAGTGAGCAAGGTAACTTCAGTCTAGGTTTTAGCTGATTGCAGCAGAGCCATCTCTACTGGGGTAGGATGATGAGGTAGATTTTGAACCCATAAAGCCTGAGGGGCCTCTAAGATGATGTGTGAAATGAGCAGGAGCTGTTAAGCACAGAGGCTCACTGGAAAGTTCTGGGCTGAAGACAGCCTCAACTACCTCATTAAGAATACTTACCTGAACTGGAATGAGGATTAAATGAGTAAATGTATCCAATATGCTTTGCACAGCACCTGGTACATAATCAGGACTAAATAAAAGGTAGCTTTTTCATTGATAATATTATACAGACTACTGGATAAATTGTAACTAGCCCCCTTGACCAAATCTGGCAAAGAAACATATTGCTACTTCTAGTATCAAACTGAAATCACTTCTGCTCCAGTCATTAACCACGCCTCTTACCTTACATTCAATTCCATTTAAATTAAGCATATGTAGATATATACCTGACTTGTGGCAATGTGTGACAAACCAGGTAAAGCAATCCCTGCTTTCAACAAGCTCTGGTCAAGCTAAATAAGACATATACCGGACAAGCTAAGGTGCACGCCACACACACACCCTAGTGTACCAGAGATGTTACAAAGTAATATAAATGACTACATTATACAGTCTGAGTGTAGCTGGAATTTGAACCCTAGTGTGTCATTCTAAATGACAGTTACCAAGTGGCTGAAACTTCCAAGAGGTGATAAAAGATTATGACAAAGAGAGCAAAGATTTCCAGATGATGAGTGCATTGTGTAGGCCCACCTTTATTTAGGAGCATCCTAAATCACAAAGATATTCTCCAGACAAGAAATAATAATATTCATTGGTGGTCTATGGTTGTGCCTTGTCCAATACAGTGGTCAGTAGCCATATGTAATTATTCAGACTTAAATTAACAAAAATCAAATGAAATTTAAAAGTCACTGTAGCCATTTCTGAAGAGTTCCAAGAGCCAATACAGCTAGGGGCTACCCTACTGGACGTTGCAAAACAGAACAATCTCCATCGCTGAGAAAGTTCCACTGGAATTCAGCACTGGTCTAGAGCAAATATGAAACACAAACTCTCTTAATACAACTTTTTCCCAGTTTGGCAACTTGAACTTTCAACTTTATAACACATTAAGATTATATGACCACACAAGGAAAACAGAATTGGCTGTTTTCAGCCCTCATTTTAAGGGTCTTGCACAGGCAGATTTAACAGTGATTGTTAAATCACTTTTGTTTTCTTTATACTAAAACTCTCATAAATAACAAGGATACATAAACTGAATAGTGAGTGTGAATCAGGTCTCTTTTGTGATTAAAATATCTGCCTTCATCCTGTATACTTTACACAATATTGTAAACTACAAAATTAAGTTCTATTGTGCTTAAACTACGAATTAATGCTTTTACTTACTAAACACAAGTGAATATCAGATGAGTAAACACGGTTAAGGGAGGCAATGCACAGGGTGGGAGTCAGGGGAGAGTACTGTATGTGCCTGGTGTGATGATCACATCCCTGCATAAAGGTACTCCCAGGATTCTTAAGACACAGAAGGATTCCTAAGACACAGAAGAAAGTCAGTCGGATGGGGGCTCCCTGAACACTTGTGGACCCTGTCTGTATTACCTCTGGAAAGGTCCACAGCCACCTGTGGTCCCAGGGGAAGGGGCCAGCCCTTTGACACGGAAACGCTTCTAGGGGTGGACACGCCGGAGGAGGATAGGAAGGGCAGTGATGATCACAAGTGCCCGCAGCGGCAGAAACTGTGACAGGACATGATCAGAGACCCGGGCAAGAAGAAGGGCTGTGACCACCCCCTCCCCAGCCTGAGACCTTCTCGGCCCCCGGACTACGAGTTACATAACCCCGTCAGGCGTCTCTCCGCGCCAGGCGAACGGTGCAGGCGGCGAGGACAGCCCCCGCGGCCGGGGGCCGCTCTTCCCCCGCCGCGGCCCGGGGCCCAAGGAGGGCCAGGGGAGCTGCCACTGCCTCCGCCTCGCACGGGCTGGACCCCTGGGCTTTCGGTTTCCGGCCCTGGCGCTCACACACCCCAGAAACCAACACACAGACACCATAACAAAGGCGGCGACGCGGCGGCAACACCGAGGTGGAGGGACTAGGGGACCGCGGCAGGGCTGGCAGTCAGCCCACTTGCTCGGCAGAGGGCACGGCCGCCCGTCCCGGCCGATGCAACCCGGGGGCCAGCGGCAGGCGGGGAAGAGTGGGGGTGCTTTGAGGTGCTACTCACTCTCATCAGGCAACTGGTCGAGCTCCGCCATCTTGAACGAGCCGCGCCGCTTTTTCAAAGGCTGCCCGCCGCGGTGCATTGTGGGGCGGAGACTGTCTTTGCGAGGGAGGTTCGAATGCGGAGCTCGCTGCCCGCGGCGCAGCGCGGCGTAGCTCCCGCCGCGGCCGGCTGAGGCGGGCCCGGCTCCGCCCGCTCCTTCCTGGGGAGGGTATACAGCCTAGTGGGGCCGCGTCTCGCCCCTCCACCCCCGCCCCCAGCCGGGCCGGAGGGAGGGGGAGGGAGGCCGCGCGGACAGGCCCGTCTCGCGCCGCCCCTGCCCGGGCCCGGCGCCGGAGCGCGGGAGGAGCGGCGCGAGCTGCTGTGTCCCGCCCGGGCCCGCTCCCGGCCCGCGCGGCCCTCCTCCTCCCGGGCTCGCTCCCGGCGCGCGTTTCGCGTCTCTCGCTGCAGCTGCGGGAACTGCAGGCTGTTTATTCCGAGTAGGGAAAAGGAGGGAAGGTGGGGGAGGAGGCCCGGGCCGGTTAAGGAGCGGGGAAGGGAGGCATCACCTGTGGGCCTGGCGCGGGGAGAGGCCCCAGATTCTTGGCCGTCTTCCCGTAGGGGGTTTTACTCGAAGTAAATTTTTCACGGCTCCCCATGCCCACGTTTCTCCCGTGTTTCCATCCCCTCTCTTCTCCGGAGAGCTGGAGGGAGGACCGAGGAGGGCTCGGACCGCCTCAGCCCCACAGCTTGTCTGCCCCGGACTCGCGGTGCCCGGAGCCCCTCGCTAGCCGGGGCCACTCCATCCAATTGCGTGGAGCTTGGAGGTGAGACCTTGAGAGGTCATGAAGTTAGTCACTTGGGTCGGCAGCCGAAGAACTTTTTTGCTCAGCTCTTTGATCCATTCACACTAGACCATGTAGTGAGCTGGGAGAGAATTCCAGAACCAGGAAGTGGAGGCTTGGAGAGGATACAGACAAAACCCGACAGTGATACTTCAAGATGAAGCATCCTGATGGAAATGTTATGAGACCACTGAATGAGAACTCATCCAGTTTTGAAAGAAGCCCAGGGAAAGATTTCACAATTTCAGACTTTAACTGTGCAATAATAAACCACTCTTGCTTTTCAACAATTCATCTAAGAATGTTATTGAGCGTCTGTCCTTTCTTTCCAGGGATATGTGGGGGAGGGGTTGGGGTGAGGGAGATAGTTAAGCAATGAGAATACAATATGGGTGAATTCCAGGAACTAAAAAGTTAAAAGGTAGTAGACAGAGGTAGGTGGTAGAGATGAAGACAGCAGAACACAGGCCAGCCTGGGCTAAGGAGCTGAACTTCCTAAGAGCACTGGAGCAGTGGATAGGTGGGGTTTAAAAGTGTAGGGCGGGCATCTTTCCATTTGTATTGTAGAATAGAAATGTGGAAAACTGAGTGCAACAACTTGACAGTTCTGGAAACCAGTCAGGAGGAAGGCTGCTAGGGCAGGCAGGCAAAGGAGAACAGATAATCAGTACCAACCACCCTAGAGCTTCAGAGGGTGGACTCAGGAGCCCCAAGGCCTGGGATTCTGGCTGCTAGTTGTATAATCTCAGGCAAGTTTGTTTCTTAATTCTCTGTGCCTCAGTTTCTCATAATAACAGGGTTGTTTTGAGGATAAATGACTTGATGAACATAAAGACCTCATAATACTTCCTGGAACACGTTTTGGCTCAAATGTTAGCTATTGCCACCACCACTTTAGAGAGTATCACTGGATGCCAACTTTGTGCCTTGGGTAACTGGGTGCTGCCGCTTTCTGAGCCTAGGAGGAGTTGAAGCAGGGTGCAAAAGGAAAGGGGGTGACTAAATTTTACAAGTAATCCTTTCATCGGTAACTTAACCCCTTCTGCGCCTTTTAATCGCATTCTGACCTACCTTCTACAAAGATGAAAAACAACTTATGGCAGGCGAACAAGGTTTTAAGGCAGTTTTCACACATATATACACAACAGTTTGGTTCAGTTCAGTTGCTCCGTTGTGTCCGACTCTTTGCGACCCCATAATCCACAGCATACCAGGCCTCCCTGTCCATCACTGACTCTCAGAGTTTACCCAAACTCATGCCCATTGAGTCGGTGAGGCCATGCAACCATCTCACCCTCTGTTGTCCCCTTTTCCTCCTGCCTCCATTCTTTCCCAGCATCAGGGTCTTTTCAAATGAGTCAGCTCTTGGCATCAGGTGGCCAAAGTACTGGAAGTTTCAGCTTCAACATCAGTCCTTCCAATGAACACCCAGGACTGATCTCCTTTAGGATGGACTGGTTGGATGTCCTTGCAGTCCAAGGGACTCTCAAGAGTCTTATCCAACACCACAGTTAAAAGCATCAGTTCTTCAGCGCTCAGCTTTCTTTACAGTCCAACTCTCATATCCATACACGACTACTGGTAAAACCTAAGTCAACCATAGACGGACCTTTGTTGGCAAAGTAATGTCTCTGCTTTTTAATATGTTGTCTAGGTTGCTCTTCACTTTTCTTGCAAGGAGCAAGCATCTTTTAATTTCATGGCTGCAATCACCATCTGCAGTGATTTTGGAGCCCAGAAAAATGAAGTCAGCCACTGTTTCCACTGTTTCCCCATCTATTTGCCATGAAGTGATGGGACCGGATGCCATGATCTTCGTTTTCTGAATGTTGAGATTTAAGCCAACTTTTTCACTCTTCTCTTTCATTTTCATCAAGAGGCTCTTTAGTTCTTCTTCACTTTTTGCCATAAGGGTGGTGTCATCTGCATATCTGAGGTTATTGATATTTCTCCCAGCAATCTTGATTACAGCTTGTGCTTCATCCAGCCCAGTGTTTCTCATGATGTACTCTGCATATAAGTTAAATAAGCAGGCTGACAATATACAGCCTTGATATACTCTTTTTCCACTGGTAATCTGAATTTTAAACAAGAACCCTAAATGAGTTTTCTCACACTCCGAAGTCTGAAGCTCTATCCCAGCCTCAGATCTACCACTTATTAGCTTTGTGACTATAAACAAGAAACTGAACTATTTATTATTTTCAATGAGATTCTTTACTGGATATTTATAAGAGGATGTTTATAATCATTGCTTACTTGATCCTTCCAACAATCTGGTGACTTGTTCAAGGACAGCACTGACTGGATGATAGAATTAGGAATCTAGCCCACTCTCAGAGCCTCAGTTTCTCCCTCTGTGATGTGAGGATAATACATCCATCATGATGTTGTTAAATTTCCTCCAATTGTGTATTCCAATTTAAAATGACATGATTATATAAGTCATTGTTTGTTTCTTGTTTATTTAAAACATTTAAAAATTTATTTTTAATTGGAGGATAATTGCTTTATGATGTTATGTTGGTTTCTGCCATACAACAATATGAATCAGCCTTAAGTATACATATGTCCCCTCCCTCTTGAACCTCCCTTCCACTCCCTACTCCATCCCACCCCTCTAGGTTGTCACAGAATACTGGGTTGAGCTGCTTGTGTTACACAGCAACTTTCCACTAGCTATCTGTTTTACAATATGGTAATGTATATGTTTCAAAGCTATTCTCTGAATTCATCCCACACTTTCCTCCCCCCACTGTAGTAAAGAACCAATCTGCCAACACAGGAGACGTAAGAGATGTGAGTTCGATCCCTGGGTTGGGAAGATCCCCTTGAGGAGGACATAGCAAGCCACTCCACTATTCTTACCTGGAGAATCCCGTAGACAGAGGAGCCTGGCAGGTTATAATCCATAGGGTCCCAAAGAGTCGGACATGACTGAAGTGACTTAGCATAGCATGTAATCTTCCCCCACGGTGTGTACAAGTCTGTTCTTGGTGTCTGCGTCTCTATTCCTGCCTTGCAAATAGGTTTATCAGTACCATTTTTCTAGATTCCATATATATGTGTTAATAGAATATTTGTTTTTCTCTTTCTGACTTACTTCACTGTCTCTAGATTCATCTACCACACTAGAACTGACTCAAATCCTTTTTTTTTTTTTTTCCAATGGCTAAGCAATATTCTGCTGGGAGTCATTGTTTGCTTGAAAGAAAAAAACCCTAAAATTTCACAAGGACAATAGTCATGAAAATAAGTCATAAGGAAAATAAACATAGCCACATTTTAGGGATTTTTTTGATCATTTCCAGTCCCATGGCTCATTTATCAAACATTGAGTTATTTTTGTATTAACTTGTGTACTTCAAGGGCTTCCCAGATGGGGCTAGTGGTAAACAATCCACCAGCCAATTCAGGAGACATGGGTTTGATCCCTGGGTCGAGAAGATTCCCTGGAAGAGGGCATGGCAACCCACTTTAGTATTCTTGCCTGGAGAATCCCTGGACAGAGGAGCCTGGCGGGCAACAGTCCATAGGGTAGCAAAGAGTAAGACACGACTGAAGTGACTTAGCAGTCATGCACGGGTACTTCAAAGGACACTATCAAGAAAGGAAAAAAAAAAAAACACAAAAAAACAGCCCTCAGAATGGGAGAAATATTTGTAAATCACATGCCTAATAAGGAACTTGTGTTCAAAATATATAAAGAAATCTTACAACTTGATAATAAAAAGATAACCCGACTCAAAGATGGGCAAAGGATCAAAGAAGATATAAGCCAATAAGCACATGAAAAGATGCTCAACATCATTAGTCAGGGAAATTTAAATCAAAACTACAATGAGGGACTTCCCTGTTGGTCCAGTGGCTAAGACTCTAGGCTCCCAATGCAGGGCGCCCAGGTTCAATCCCTTGTCAGGGAACTATATCCCACACGCCACAACTGAGACCCTGGTGCCGCCAAATAAATAAATAACAAATATTTTTAAAAAACCCACAATGAGATACCACTTCGCACTCACGGGGGTGGCTATGCTCAACAAGACAGATAATAGCAAGTGTTGACAAAGTCATGGAAGAATTGAAATCTTTGTGTACAGATGCTGGGAATGTAAACTGGTATAGTCACTATGGAAAATAGTATGATATTTCCTCAAAAAAATTGAACAGCAAAATCATATGCTCTAGTAATTCTACTTCTGAGTGTTGAAAACAAGGTCTTAAAGTACTTGTAGACCTATATTCATAGAAGCATTATTCACAATAGTGAAGAGGTGGAAGTAACCAAGGTGTCCATCAATATTGAATGGATAAACAAAATATGGTAAATACATACAATGGGCTATTATATTATTCCTCAGCCTCAAAAAGGAAGGAAATTCTAGCATATGCACAGTATGGATGAACTTTGAAGACATCATGCTAAGTAAAATAAGTCAGTCACACACACACACACAAACAAGTATTGTATGATTCCTTTTACATGAGCTAATCAGATTCATAAGGCTTCCCTGGTGGCTCAGACAGTAAAGCGTCTGCCTGCAATGTGGGAGACCCGGGTTCGATCCCTGGGTGGAGAAGATCCTCTGGAGAAGGAAATGGCAACCCACTCCAGTACCCTTGCCTGGAAAATCCCATGGACAGAGGAGCCTGGTATTCTACAGTCCATGGAGTCACAAAGAGTCGGACACTTCACTCACTCACTCACTCAGATTCATAGAAACAGATAGCAGAATGGTGGTTGCCAGGGACTGGGAGAGGCGAAAATGGGGAGTTACTGTTTAATGGTTACGGAGCTTCAATTTGGAAAGATAAAGTTCCAAGATGGATGGTGGTAATGTTTGTGCAGTGTATGAATATACTTAATGCTACTGAACTGTACACTTAAAAATAATAATATGGTAAGTTTTATATGATGTATATTTTACCACTATTAAAAATACACCTTGTACAAATAGTACACACAATGTGATCTCATTTATAAATACACATGCAGAGACTAAAATCTAAAACAAAAGATATACAGTGGTAGCTGTCTCTCGGTGGTAAGATTATGGGTGATTTTTAATTCTCTTTATATCTGTATTTATCATTTTTCTACAGTAAGATTTTGTTACTTTCATGATAAAACCAGTTGTTGAAAAAAGTGATATATAAGAGTAATAATGGGATATTACCTAGCCATAAAAAGAAATGTACTAATGCACGCTACAACATGGAGAAGGCGATGGCACCCCACTCCAGTACTCTTGCCTGGAAAAATGCCATGGACGGAGGAGCCTGGTAGGCTGCAGTCCATGGGGTCACAGAGAGTCGGACACGGCTGAGGGACTTCCCTTTCACTTTTCACTTTCATGCATTGGAGAAGGAAATGGCAACCCACTCCAGTGTTCTTGCCTGGAGAATCCCAGGGACGGGGAAGCCTGGTGGGCTGCCGTCTATGGGGTCACATAGAGTCGGACACGACTGAGGCGACTTAGCAAAAATGCTACAACATAGGTGAATTGTGAAAACATGCTAAGTGAAAAAAGCCAGTCACAAAAGACCACATATTGTAAGATTCCATTCATATGAAATGTCCAGAATAGGCGAATTCATAGTGAGAGAAAAACTAATGGTTACATAAGGCTGGAGTTGGCAAATGTGGGAGACCTGAGTTCAGTCCCTGGGTTGGGAAGATCCCCTGGAGGAGGGCATGGCAACCCACTCCGATATTCTTGCCTGGAGAATCCTCATGAACAGCGGAGCCTGACGGGCTGCAGTCCATGGCTACAGTCCATGGGGTCGCAGAGTTGGACACAACTGAGCGACTAATCACAGCACAGCACAAGGATGGAGTTGAGGAGAGAGAGAAGGGATTGGAGGTAGGGGAGAATTGGGAATAACTACTCAAGGATGCAGCGCTTCTTTTTGGAGTGAAGTAAATGTTCTAAAATTGACTTATTGCAGTGATGGCTGCACAGCTCTGTGCATGTACTACGACCCACTGAATTATAAGTTTTAAACAGATAAATTTCATGGTTGTGAATTTATCTCTCAATGAAGTTGTTACATAAATCTTATTTTCAGACTCTGGGTTTTACCTCAATCTAAAATCTTTTGTAGTCACTTAAAAAAAATAAGGTTTATTTATTGATTACTTTTTGGCTGTGCTGGGTCTTCGTTGCTGCACGCAGGCTTTCTGTAGCTGTGACAAGCTGGGGCTACTCTTCACTGTGGTGCCCAGGCTTCTCGTTGTGGTGGCTCCTCTTGTTGCAGAGCACAGGATTCAGTAGTTTCGGTTCACAAGAGCCCTGGCTCAGTAGTTGTGACGTTTGGGCTTAGTTGCTCCAAGGCATGTGGGATCTTTCCCGTCTAGGGATCAAACCTGTATTCCCTGCACTGGCAGGCAGATTCTTTAGCACTGAAAAGAAAGAAAGTTAAGTCCCTCAGTCGTATCCGACTCTTTGTGACCCCATGTACTGTAGCCCACCAGGCTCCTCCATCCATGGACTTTTCTAGGCAAGAGTACTGGAGTAGGTTGCTATTTCCTTCTTTAGGGGATCTTCCTGACCCAGGGATCGAACCCGGGTCTCCTGCATTTTGGGCAGACGCTTTACCGTCTGAGCCACCAGGCAAATCCCCCCGTAGTCACTTTTTGTAGAATCCTTTTCTAAGTCACTCAGTGAAGATGCAAAGTCAACTGCCCTCTGCTGAGCAATTTTAAATGATAGATGCAAACAAAAGACAGATAACAAAATACTTTCCTGTCCACTCTGTCTTTTCTGCCAAACATTCTACTTCCTATTCTGCAAACTCTGCTGGAAAAAGAAGCTGCTTCTCCTGTTCAACCCAAGTGACTATCAGATCAGATCAGTCGCTCAGTCGTGTCCGACTCTTTGCGACCCCATGAACTGCAGCACGCCACGCCTCCCTATCCATCACCAGCTCTCGGAGGTCACTCAGACTCACATCCATCGAGTCAGTGATGCCATCCAGCCATCTCATCCTCTGTCGTCCCCTTCTCCTCCTGCCCTCAATCCCTCCCAGCATCAGAGTCTTCTCCAATGAGTCAACTCTTCGCATGAGGTGGCCAAAATACTGGAGTTTCAGCTTGAGCATCATTCCCTCCAAAGAAATCCCAGGTCTGATCTCCTTCAGAATGGATCGGTTGGATCTCCTTGCAGTCCAAGGGACTTTCAAGAGTCTTCTCCAACACCACAGTTCAAAAGCATCAATTCTTCGGCGCTCAGCCTTCTTCACAGTCCAGCTCTCACATCCATACATACCACAGGAAAGACCATAGCCTTGACTAGACGGACCTTTGTTGGCAAAGTGATGTCTCTGCTTTTGAATATGCTATCTAGGTTGGTCATAACTTTCCTTCCAAGGAGTAAGTGTCTTTTAATTTCATGGCTGCAGTCACCATCTGCAGTGATTTTGGAGCCCAGAAAAAGAAAGTCTGACACTGTTTCCACTGTTTCTCCATCTATTTCCCATGTAGTGATGGGACCAGATGCCATGATCTTCGTTTTCTGAATGTTGAGCTTTAAGCCAACCTTTTCACTCTCCACTTTCACTTTCATCAAGAGGCTTTTTAGTTCCTCTTCACTTTCTGCCAAGTGACTATAGGAAGATGCAAATTGAATTCTTGATAGATCCTATTTCTTTAGAATGACCCTTAGGAGGGTCATCCAATACCAATTTTTCCTGAGACCCAGGTAAAAGTATCATTTAGTTTAAAAACAACAACAGAGGAGGGGATCATTAAATCTATTTCCTAAGGCTGTACTGTGAATTAAATGAGAACACTTATGTAAAACACCTGGCCCATATCCCAGCACAGAAACACCATCTCCTGCCTCGCTTTCGTATGTCCTGTTTCCCTAACTGTACCGAGAAGAAAGTAAATGTTGTGAGTTGTATTTCTGAGAAACTACTCCTAAAGACATTATGCTCAGCAAACTTTAGTAGCATATCCCAGTTTTTTTTTTTTTTTTTTTTAGTGAAGATCTCTTTGTTTTTCATTCTGCAAAGTGGAGTCAAGCCTAAGGAAAAACATTGCTTTCTTGAAGGAAGAAAGAAGAGCAACCTCTTTCACCAAGTATCTTTCATAACAAACTACGGAAAAAGTTGTACTAGATTATCCCATGGGCGGTAAAGTAGAAAAACATACTCCCCACAGAAATGAACATACTCAATCATTGTCTAGAATTTTCTGAATGAATTGGAGAACGTCAACTAGGGGGCACAGGAGACTAGACTACCCAATAAGGAGTGCCACGTCATCAACGCTGCCCAAACCAGAAAGATGGCTTCATGAAGTGGATTTATGGATTCTAGCCCCAAAAGATTGTCCCTTCAGGACATGTATATGTCTGTGGGATGTAAGAAAACATTAAGAGTTGGATAATCATTGATTTTGCTTTCATTTCTAAACCCTCAGATTCTAAGCAATTCAAAAGGGTGAAATTATCCAGTAGTCGATCAGCAAATATTTATTAAGCACCTAGTGTGACATGCATTAGGTAACATTCAATGTGACATAGTGCCCACCCTTACAGATAGTGTGGACTAGTGGAAGACACAGATTCTTTCAGCTATTACAGTCATGTGATGAGTGCTATGAGGTTGAGGACAGGATGCTACAGAAGCATACAGGGACAGGGAGCAGGAAAGTTTTCATAGGGAAATGGTGTCTGAACTGAGACCTGAAGAATGAGTAGAAGTTAGGGGAAGGAAGTGGAAGAAGAAAGTAACAGTATTAATGGCAGAGGGTCATGAGCAGAGGCCCAGAGGTGAGAAAGTAAACGACTTTTATTCCAGGATATTTAAGTAGTTCAGGATAGCTGGAGAGTTTAAGATATGGCAAGAGAGCACTTCCCAGGTAGTCCAGTGGCTAAGACTTCACATTCCCAATGGAGACGGCCTGGGTTTGACCCTTGCTACTTAGGGGAACTATATCCCAGGTGCTGCAACTAAGATCTGGCACAGTCAAATAAATTAATTAATTAAATTTTTTTAAAAGATATGTCAAGAGGAAAAACTAGAGTAATAAACATGTGTCACAAGAGTCAGAGGGAGCTTGAAACACTTTTCTTGATGTGAATTTTGCTAGCTATGGTGACAGATGCCTCATAGATCTCCAGCTGTGAGGAATGTAGTTGGTTGATGGGCCCCACTGCTGCACCCTAGGGTCTGCTCAGCATTTCTGTTGATGCCAGGCTCTCCTCGGGCTGCTGCCCTTAGCCAGTAACTGAGCATGGCAGAGCTGCCAGAGCCAAACCATTTGTACTCAACATGGGCCTCCTGTATTGGGCAATTTTGGCTCTGGGGCTCCTGCATGGCATGGTCTGGATTGGCTGCATCTCATCTAGCTGCCTGCAACATGATGGTGACCCTTGGCAACACTGTGGAACATAACAAATGATGTTCTGTGACTTCTGATCTGTATTTGGGGTGCAAGATATACCAGCTTGTCAGCATTGATTAATAGTTGTTTCTTTGGTGGAGTCTTGGGGATTTCAATGATTAGAGCTGGTCGTGGAGCTAGAATATGCCTACACTATCAGCTCACTCTAAGTGATCTCCACCATGAGTCAATTTTGGACTCCTTGGTACACAAGCTAATGGTGGTTTGAGACCTGGAGACAAAGTGCATCCTGTGGCATCCAGCAGTGGGTGAACAAAGAAGCCTATACCTGAGATCTCCAGCCCCTTCCTTGCATAACTTTGCTGTTGCCACACTGTATCCTGTGCTTGTTAAAAAACAAACAGGGACTGGGAATTCCTTAACCACTGGTGGCCCAGTGGTTAAGGCTCTGCACTTCTAATGCAAGGGGCATGGGTTCAATCCCTAGTCTGGGAACAAAGACCCCACATGCTACAGGGCATAGCCAAATAGTAAAAAAATAAAAAATAAAAACAAGCAAATAGAAAAATTGTCCTGTACCAAGAGTGAACACTAATGTAAACTGTGGACTTTGAGAGATAATGGTGTGTCCACGTAGCTTCATGAGTTGTAACAAATGTACCACTCTGGTGGGAGATGTGTAAATGGGGAGGCTGTGCATGTGGGGGAGACAGGGGGTGTATAAGAAACCTCTGTACTGTCTGTTCAATTTTGCTACTAAAATTGCTCTTTAAAAATAAAATCTAAAAACACATAAACAAGAAGACTATGAGTGTAAGCTGTTGGAGTCCTGTGAGTCCTTCCAGCAATCAAACATTGAAAGTGACTAAAGCATAGTTAACACAGTCTGCCAACTGGCCTGCCCAAGACGGTCCTGGAGCTACATTACAATTGGAGCCTCCTCCTATGAGAAGCTCTTTCCTTCCTTTCATCTCCTTTTACAGGTGTCAGACCTGGAGTCTGCTCTGAGGCTCTCCCCACATCCTCTTGCTCCCTCTCTGCTTTATCTTTCAAAACTGTTTCCCCAAATAAATCTTCTGCATATCTGATTCCCTCCTGACATCTGCTTCTCAGAGCACCTGAGCTGGAAACGTGTGTATTAGGAAATAGTCTGGAAAAGCAGGTATTACAATGAACTTTGAACTGGATAACTCATCACCTGGCTGGCAGGGAATATCCCAACCCAGGTGGAATGTGGGGCATACTTCTTGGCACATTGGTAACTGAAGATTTCACTTGTGGTGTCCTAGAAAAATATCCCAGGGGAGAGGAACACACCTTCGCTGATGTGATGATTCAGGCACTGAAAGAAAAGGGGAAAATGGTGCTTACAAGGACAGTGGATTGGCTGGTTATTACTAAGTTGTACTGATGTCTTGCGTAGGAATAATGAAAAAAAAGTTATTCAACACCTAAAAGCTAAGTGGAGAGCCAGAGGGTTCTTGGCTAGCTTATTAAGAGGTCTTCATTGCCTCCATGAAGAGAGAACATAGCAAAAGAGTAAAAGTAGGATTTAATAGCTAGAGTCATTGAGCTCCAGAGACATGTAAATGCTCAGCCAGGGCAGGTTATGTCTAGATGAGAAAATCTGGAATCCTTTGACAGGGTTTCCTCTGGTAGCTCAGATGGTAAAGAATGTGCTCGCAATGTGGGAGACCAGGGTTCGATCCATGGGTCTGGAAGATCCCCTGGAGAAGGAAATGGCTAACCACTCCTCTATTCTTGCCTGGATAATTCCATGGATAGAGGAGCCTGGTGGGCTATAGTCCATGGGATTGCAAAAGAGTTGGACACAACTGTCTAACACACTTTCTTGGGAAGGAGATTGTAGGGGGATGTTTCTGAGGATTTGGCTCTGCAGACTCTCCTGAACCCTGTAGGGTGTTCAGGAGGTATAGAGGAATCCAGCCCTCCTTTTAGAGCTGAGTGTCACTCAGGAAGACACTGAAGCATCTTCTCTCTGGCAAAACAATAGGGTTCCCCCACCCCAATCACATTCTCTTGATTGCTAGGCTGATAACCTAGGTTAAATCCCAGCTTAAGACGGAAAAAGAAGGAGAGAGATTACACCGGATGGAGCTTCCAGAATTACCCAGCACATACTGGTAGAAACCAGGAGATTTTGAATTAGACTTTTAAAAAATTATTGACTTATTTGGCTGCACTGGGTCATAATTGTGCATGCAAGATCTTCCAGTGGTGGCATGTGTGATCATTAGCTGTGGCACGTGGGATCTAGTTCCCTGACCAGGGATTGAACCTGGGTCCTCTGCACTGGGAGCATGGAGTCTTAGTCCAGGGGGACCACCAGGGAAGTCCCTAAATTGGATTTTGAAGGTTATTGATCAGGAAGACTATATATATATTTAAAATAAATATAAAAATATTTAAAATAAAATTTTAAATAAAATAAAATATTTATTTTATTTAAAATAAATATAAAATGGATGAGGAAGGATTCATTGACTTGGGAACCTTCTCTTGGGACATAGGATTTAATGTCCTGACAAAAATCTCAAGGGTTATTACAATATCACAAAGAAGCCTGGAGAAAGCAACAGTCTACAGTGAATGAAGTAGAAATTCATGAGTTGCCCTGGCAGACTGTAGAGGAAGAAATAAATGGGCTCAGAGAGGTGGGTGTGCTGCAATGGATACTTCATACAAACCAGAACAGATCAGATCAGATCAGATCAGTCGCTCAGTCGTGTCCGACTCCTTGCGACCCCATGAACCGCAGCACGCCAGGCCTCCCTGTCCATCACCAGCTCCCGGAGGTCACCCAGACTCGCATCCATCGAGTCAGTGATGCCATCCAGCCATCTCATCCTCTGTCGTCCCCTTCTCCTCCTGCCCTCAATCCCTCCCAGCATCAGAGTCTTCTCCAATGAGTCAACTCTTCGCATGAGGTGGCCAAAATACTGGAGTTTCAGCTTTAGCATCATTCCTTCTAAAGAAATTCCAGGATTGATCTCCTTGAGAATGGACTGGTTGGATCTCCTTGCAGTCCAAGGGACTCTCAAGAGTCTTCTCCAACACCACAGTTCAAAAGCATCAATTCTTCGGCGCTCAGCCTTCTTCACAGTCCAGCTCTCACATCCATACATGACCACAGGAAAGACCATAGCCTTGACTAGGCGAACCTTTGTTGGTAAAGTAATGTCTCTGCTTTTGAATATGCTATCTAGGTTGGTCATAACTTTCCTTCCAAGGAGTAAGCGTCTTTTAATTTCATGGCTGCAGTCACCATCTGCAGTGATTTTGGAGCCCAGAAAAACAAAGTCTGACACTGTTTCCACTGTTTCCCCATCTATTTCCCATGCAGTGATGGGACCAGATGCCATGATCTTCGTTTTCTGAATGTTGAGCTTTAAGCCAACCTTTTCACTCTCCACTTTCACTTTCATCAAGAGGCTTTTTAGCCCCTCTTCACTTTCTGCCATAAGAGTGGTGTCATCTGCATATCTGAGGTTATTGATATTTCTCCCAGCAATCTTGATTCCAACTTGTGTTTCTTCCAGTCCAGCATTTCTCATGACGTACTCTGCATATAAGTTAAATAAACATGGTGACAATATGCAGCCTTGACGTACTCCTTTTCCTATTTGGAACCAGTCTGTTGTTCCATGACCAGTTCTAACTGTTGCTTCCTGATAGAGTGCCTGATGAACTAGAACAGAGAAGTGTGCTATTTGGAGAAGCCCAGGGTACATGTCATTCAGAACACGCTAGTGTGGAGAAATTCAGCAGTGGCTCTCCCTTGAAGGCCACGGGTGACCATAGGAGAGGCAGTCACAGGCTGGTCTCCTTAAGGATGCCGGGAATGATGTGGGGCCTACTGAAAATAACAGCAGCTAGGGACTTCCCTCAGAGAAGGCAATGGCACCCCACTCCAGTACTCTTGCCCGGAAAATCCCATGGACGGAGGAGCCTGGTAGGCTGCAGTCCATGGGGTCACCAAGAGTCGGACACGACTGAGCGACTTCGTGTTCACTTTTCACTTTCCTGCATTGGAGGAAATGGCAACCCATTCCAGTGTTCTTGCCTGGAGAATCCCATGGACGGAGGAGCCTGGTAGGCTGCAGTCCATGGAGTCACTAAGAGTCGGACACGACTGAGCAACTTCACTTTCACTTTTCACTTTCATGCATTGGAGGAGGACATGGCAACCCACTCCAGTATTCTTGCCTGGAGAATCCCAGGGACGGGGGAGCCTGGTGGGCTGCCGTCTATAGGGGTCAGACACGACTGAAGTGACTTAGCAGCAGCAGGAACTTCCCTGGTGGTCAGGGGTTGAGAATCTGCTTTGTAGTGCAAGGGACGTGGGTTCGATCCGTGGTTGAAGAGCTAAGATCCCACATCTCGCAGAGTAACTACTGAGCCTACAGCTAAGACCTGATGTAGCCAAAACTAAATATAAAAGATTTTTTTTTTTTAATAACAGAGGCCAGATGGCAGTGCTTAATCATGGGAAAGCAGTGTGGGTGGGGGATGCTACTACCACAAAAACTGGCATGGTTGAAGGGACAGACAAGGGAGTTGACCCACAGAAACATGTGGAAATGGAAATAGTTAATAAGATATGGTGTCTCTAGGGGCAAAATAGATGGGTAGCCAACAAAGCAACTACTTAATATCTACAGTCAAGACAAAGTTGGAAGAGTAGGAATGGGAGGGCAGTCACTCTAATAAAAATCTTGATGCCTTGCTCATTTCCCAACCCTGAGCCAAATTACATACAGATCTGGGACCTACTGATGGAAGAGCTAGCCAAGTTCTTAGACGGAAGCACCCTTGATCCATATGGCTAGTGAACACCGATGATTCCTAGTCGTTACTCAAAGGAACCTGTTTATTCAAGTGACAGTACACTGAGGAAATGCGGATACCTAAACGTTTCAAGGACTATTGAACACACATCTGAGTTTGATAGTCATAGGCCTGAGGTCATCATCAGTCCCTTTTAATGTGGACCGGTTTTTCAGTACTTGTAAAATCATCCATGGACTTTCATATTCATGTTTTCTAATGTTCAGTGAACTGATTCAAATAAAGTTACCTCAACATGTGAAAAGAAAAATCTTTGAGATCATTTTAAACCCGGAAGTTATCTTGATTACACCATTGGCTGCAGAAATCTTCTAGTTCTCCCTTGGACACAGAAAAATAGCTCTTAATCTCACAGGCATTGGAATCCAAAGCTATTAATACATTCTTCCTCACAAGCAAAATGCACCTAATTTCACCCCAAATGTCATCGGATTGCAGTGAATTCTCATTAAAAAATTATTGTCTTTCAACCCTCAGAATGGGAGAAAATATTTCCAAATGAAGCAATCAACAACAACAAGGGGTTAAACAGAAAGCCATTGGTTAAGAAATTACATATACTCCTCCCCACCATCACTCCCCTTCTTTCTTCCCATTTCCCTCCCACCCTCATTGATCCTTTCCTTTGTCCATTTTCCCCTGCAAAAATAAAATTAAAAAAACAAAACAACAAGGGGTTAATCTCCAAAACATACCATTGGATAAAGCAGCTCAATATTGAAAAAACAAATAATCCAATTAAAAAAATGGATGGAAGATCTAAATAGATATTTCTCCAAAGAAAACACACAGATGGTTAAAAAGCACATGAAAAGATGCTCAACATCACTAATTATTACAGAAATGCAAATCAAAACTACAATGAGGTATCATCTCACACCATATCAGAATGGCCGTTGTCAAAAAAAAAAAAATCTACACAGTAAATGCTGGAGAAGATATGGAGAAAAGGGAACCCTCCTACACGGTTGGTAGAAATGTAAACTGGTGTAGTTGCTACGGAGGTTCCTTAAAAAACTAAAAATAGAGTTACTATATGACTCAGCAACCCACTCCTGGGAGTATATCCAGAGAAAAACACTACCCAAAAGAATAATGCACACCAATATTCATGACAGCACTATTTACAATAGACAAGACGTAGAAACAACCTGAATGTCAAGCAACAGAGGAATGTATAAAGATGTGGTACATATACACAATGGAATATTATTCAGCCATCAAAAATTACATCATGTCATTTGCATCAACATGGATGGACCTAAAGATTGTTGTACTGAGTGAAGTAAGTCAGACAGAGAAAGACCATACTATATGATATTGCTTATATGTAGAATCTAAAAAGAAAACTACAAATGAACTTATTTATAAAACAGAAATACAGATGTAGAAAATAAACTTCTGGTTACCAGAGGATGTGGGGGAGGGATAAATTGGATGATTGGGTTTGACATATACACACTAATATATGTAAAATAGATAACCTAAATAAATAATAAGAATCTACTGTATAGTACATGGAACTCTTCTCAACACTTTGTAGTGGCCTATATGGGAAAAGAATCTAAAAAAGAGTGGATATATGTATATGTATAACTGATTCACTTTGCTGCACAGTAGAAACCAGCCCAACATTGTAAATCAACTATATCCCAATAAGGTTTTTTAAAAAGGACTTTTCTAGTGGTCCAGTCATTAAGAATCTGCCTTCTGATGCAAGGAACTCAGGTTTGACCCCTGGTCTGGGAACTAAGATCCCACATGCCTCAGGGCAACTAAGCCCACATGCTTCAACTACTAAGCCCATGCGTCACAAACTAGAGAGAAGCCCATGTGCTGCAACGAAAAAGATCCTGCTGCTGCAACTAAGACCAGACGCAGTCAAAAATAAATAAAATTTTAAAAGTTAGTATCTTCTGGGGAAACCTGTGCCATGGAAATCTCTAATTCAGCTTTTAAAGGGCTCTGTGCTACCCTTCGTATTTCAGTTGCATTATTTTCTTCAAGTTCCCCTTTATGACTTAATGGATAACTGCAAGTGCTGGTAAAACAAAATGGAAAGGAAATTTTAGCATCTGATCTCTGCCATATCAGAAGTTGATTTTCTGTGTTGAATAAGATGACGCTTAAGGCTTGATGCAATAGTCTTTTCGCAATGTTTTCAACCAAGACACAATTCATTTTGATTCTAGGTCTAATTTTGTTGTCGTGTTCATGGATAAGAATATGCATCACTGCCAGAAATGGAAATCATTGCTCATCAGAATTGTCAATATTTGTTTCAGGCACTGTTAGCACATGTCTATCCTGTCCTAAATATCCTTGCTCTGGCTGCAGCATAAGGTCCCAGGGCTGAGTCAGACAGCAAAAACCAAGAAAGCACAGTTGGACTTGAAATGTGTCTCCTCTAGGACTTGCAGGTCACAGCTGATTGGCTCAAAAGTAATTCCTACCTGAGATTTGCTTTCTCTCACTTTGCCACAGGTGATTGGTTCAAGAATAGGAAACTGAATCAGTGATTCTCTCCTATAAGGATTGTGGAATGGGGTCCGAAAGAGTGGACTTAGTCACTTGCCAAATGGTTACACGGTAGGGCACAAATGTGTCCTTTTCTTTGCCTGTGTTTTCTGCCCTGTGGCTAGAAAAAGCCAGTCCACAGAAAAGAAAGTGGTGGACTCAAGGTGCGAAGACGAGAGAGGTTGAGCCCTAGCAGTGCTCCCAAGGCTCTTTCCATTTCTTTTCTTTTCATTTTTTTTAACAGAAGTGTCATTGATTCACAATATTGTGTTAGTTTTCCTTGTTTGTTTTTAAATCCGGCTGCATGGGTCTTAGTTGTGGCATGCAGGATCTTTTTTTAGTTGCAGTATGTGGGATCTTTAGTTGCAGCATGTGGGATCGAGTTTCCCGAGCATTGAGGGCTTGGAGCCTTGGCCACTGGGCCACCAGGGAAGTACCTTTTGTGTTAGTTTTAGGTGTACAGCATCCTGACTCAGCAGTTTTGCAAATTATATTCCATTGTAGTGTATTGTATTTTTAAAATTTGATTTTAGAGTCGGTCCTTTATCAAAAATGAAAGGATTACATGAGACTGACTACAAAATAAGAATTACATATGTGTGTCTGTACATAAAATATCAGCATAATCTCTGTATTTATTGCATGGCATATATTCATACTTATATACAGACATTCATACCGAATACAGTGCAGGCAAAAGAAATAGAATGGTTAGTTCTACCTGGTGGTCTCAACTATGAAAATACTTCAAACTAGTGAGTTTGCTTGAACTGAACTGAGATATAAAAGGCCACATGAACATCTAATTGGAAGAGATCTACCCTGGAAGGTGAAGATATTGTCATTTTTTGATTTGTTGTTGTTGCCATTCTGATTCTTTTATGGTCAAAGAACATACTCTACACATACTCTTCCTTTTAAATGTGAGACTTGTTTTATGCCCAGGATATAGACTATCTTGGTGAATGTTACATTTGCACTTGAGAAGAATGTGTATTTTGCAATCATTAGGTGGCATGTTCTATAAATAACAGTTAGGTTGAGTTGATTGATAATGTTCAAATCTGCACCTATTGATTTTCTCTCTACTTAACCTATCAATTGCCCAGAGAGAATTGTTGAAATTTGAAACTGTCATTGTGGATTTATTTATCATTTCATTTTTGGTTTCCTCTATTTTGAATTTCATTTACTAAGTATATACATACTTAGGATTCTTATCTTCTTGATGGATTGTCGTTTTTTTCACCATGAAAAAATGTTTCAAATCTCTGGTAGTACTCCTTATTCTGAAATTTACTTTGTCTGATATTAGTTTAGATTGCTTAGGATTGGTGTCTGCATTTTTTCCATTTATTTATTCTAGAATTGATGCTTTTGAACTGTGGTGTTGGAAAAGACTCTTGAGAGTCCCTTGGATTGAAAGGAGATCAGTCTTGGGTGTTCATTGGAAGGACTGATGTTGAGGCTGAAACTCCAATACTTTGGCCACCTGATTCGAAGAGCTGACTCATTGAAGAGACCCTGATGCTGGGAAAGATTGAGGGCAGGAGGAGAAGGGAACAACAGAGGATGAGATGACTGGATGGCATCACCGACACAATGGACATGAGTTTGGGTAAACTCCGGGAGTTGGTGATGGACAGGGAGGCCTGGCATGCTGCGGTTCATGGGGTCACAAAGAGTCGGACACAACTGAGTGACTGAACTGAACTGAACTGAATCTAGACATGATCCTGTTTTGCCACATGTGCATGAGAGAGTATTCAAATCAAATAAAGCTGGTTGACCTTAAAATGATCTCCTCAGTCTTTAAATAAACTTCAAGCAACCTGCATCCCTGTTAACTCATTTACTCATTCATTCATTCATTCAGCCAAAGTATCCTCAGCCCTGCCCTGATGTCAGGCACTTCCCTGCTTAGAGCTGAGAGAACAAAGCTGAATCGGACGGTGCCCACTGCCCTCAAGAATCACAGAACAGGGTGAAGAGCATCACTGCCCAAGGCAGACTGACACTTCAGAGACCCTAATAACGAAGGTTTTTCTGCAAATTCAAAAACAGCTTTTCTGCAAATTCAAAAACATTATAAATAACAAAGAGGTCAGAAGACTGTACACAGACAGACTTAGAAATATATCATTTATTTGAAGGTGGTAAATTTTAAAGAAAAGTAGGATGCAAAATTGTACATGTAGTATCAGTTCAGTTCAGTTCAGTTGCTCAGTTGTGTCCGACTCTTTGCGACCCCATGAATCTCAGCCCACCAGGCCTCCCTGTCCATCACCAACTCCCGGAGTTCACTCAGACTCACATCCATTGAGTCAGTGACGCCATCCAGCCATCTCATCCTCTGTCGTCCCCTTCTCCTGCCCCCAATCCCTCCCAGCATCAGAGTCTTTTCCAATAAGTCAACTCTTCGCATGAGGTGGCCAAAATACTGGAGTTTCAGCTTTAGCATCATTCCTTCCAAAGAAATCCCAGGGCTGATCTCCTTCAGAATGGACTAGAGGGACTCTCAAGAGTCTTCTCCAACACCACAGTTCAAAAGCATCAATTCTTCGGCGCTCAGCCTTCTTCACAGTCGAACTCTCACATCCATACATGACCACAGGAAAAACCATAGCCTTGACTAGATAGACCTTTGTTGGCAAAGTAATGTCTCTGCTTTTGAATATGCTATCTAGGTTGGTCATAACTTTCCTTCCAAGGAGTAAGTGTCTTTTAATTTCATGGCTGCAGTCACCATCTGCAGTGATTTTGGAGCCCAGAAAAATAAAGTCTGACACTGTTTCCCCATCTATTTGCCATGAAGTGATGGGACCAGATGCCATGATCTTCGTTTTCTGAATGTTGAGCTTTAAGCCAACTTTTTACTCTCCTCTTTCACTTTTAAGAGGCTTTTTAGTTCCTCTTCACTTTCTGCCATAAGGGTGGTGTCATCTGCATATCTGAGGTTATTGATATTTCTCCCAGCAATCTTGATTCCAACTTCTGTTTCTTCCAGTCCAGCATTTCTCATGATGTACTCTGCATATAAGTTAAATAAGCAGGGTGACAATATACAGACTTGATGTACTCCTTTTCCTATTTGGAACCAGTCTGTTGTTCCATGTTCAGTTCTAACTGTTGCTTCCTGACCTGCATACAGGTTTCTCAAGAGGCAGGTCAGGTGGTCTGGTATTCCCATCTCTTGAAGAATTTTCCACAGTTTATTGTGATCCACACAGTCAAAGGCTTTGGCATAGTCAATAAGGCAGAAATAGATGTTTTTCTGGAACTCTCTTGCTTACAACCAAAACATTTTATATAGAGAAAAGATTGGAAGGAAATATACCAAAATGTCAATAGTAGTTAACTTTGGTTATTTGGTGATTATTTCATAATTATTGATCATGACTTATCTTTTTTCTGGCCCACTTGATTTTAGGCCTTAGACTGTTTTGCATGCCTGTGATAATTGTTATTGTGCATTTATATAATAATTTTTTATTTTATAAAAATTTTATATAAGGGTAGCCATTCCCTTCTCCAGGGGATCTTCCTGACCCAGGGATTAAACCAGGTCTCCTGCACCAAAGGCAGATTCCTTATAGTCTGAGCCACCAGAGAAGTCCTATATAATGACTAGTAGCTCTTATTTAAGAATACTTAGTATGTACCAGTCATTAATTATTACTTCCTTCATTTTTCTCAGTTAATTCTCACAATCTATTGAGAGAAGCACTACTATTATCTTTATTTTACTGATGTTCCTAGAGTTAAAAAAAACTTTTCATCATCACATGGCTAGCAAGAAGCAGTCAGGCAGCTTACGCTCCTCACTGCAGAGTGAGTATGACAGCTTCAATTTCTTAGTGACACGAGTACCAAGCTTAACAAAGACTCTCTTTCAGTTAAGCTTCTTTGTGGTGCCTGTTTATTAATTAAAAAATGTAAGAACTGCTAACATTGAAAAGAGTAGCACAAAGATTATATTAGTCACTCAAGTTTTTTCATACATTTTTCTGTTGGAATGAAGTCCTTTTTACCTTTTAAATTAAAAACAATTAGTCACACATTCAATTCTACTGCATTGATAATATGCTTGTCTCTGGATCATAATAATAGGACTTATTTAGACTGCAGCAACTGCCAGGCATCTATGACTAAGAATTTAATGACCCACCACAATATCATTAAGTCTCTACACATTTTTCCATGCCCAAATAAATTCTCTATAAATTTCAATGCCCAGTTCATATATTCGATGGTCCCTTCCAGAATCACTCTAGCCACTCTGCTAATTTTCCTTTCCCTGTGCTCCAAAGACACAATAACCCTAACCCAACAATTTGCTTTTTGATCAAATATTGTTCCCAATTGATTCAAGCAATATTTATTGTATGCATCTTATATGCAGGATAGAATGTTCTCCATTGATTTTTTGAGAGAAAATCTTGTACTTTGGCTGCAACTGTTCTTGGATTTATTGTGTCACCTGCATGAGCAAACAGAGTGGGTATCTAATAGGTATTTTTGCATTTGCTTCCTCTCACCTGGACCTAGAACTGGTGCTTTCTCCTACTACCTTAGTCCTTTAATTCTCATCCTTTCTCTGGGCCTCTGTGTTTGAAAACTATATTGCCTCTCCATTAATCATCAGCATTTTAAAATTCCCAAAGTTATTCAGCACCTCCTCTTAATTTCTTCCTGTATCATTCTAATTCCTCTTCTAAACATAATCTCCTCTTGAACGATATATATGGGTTTTTGTCTGTATTTAGCTCTTGGCTTCTTATTCCCCTATCTTCCTCTGCCTTCCTGTTCTGTTTCATTTGTTCCTTAGATTGCTGTTCCCTTGGGGCAATCACACATGCAAGCGCACACACACACTTCCCACTCCTGAGCTTTCCCTCATGAGGAATATCTTTTTAAAGACCTTTATGTTATTGTTGTTCAGTTGCTAAGTTGTGTCCAACTCTTTGTGACTCCATGAACAGAAGCAGGCAGGGCTTCCCTGTCCTTCACGGTCTCCTAGAGTTTGCTCAACCTCGTGTCCATTGAGTTGGTGATACCATCCAGCCACCCCATCTTCTGTCGCCCCCTTCTCCTGCCTTCAGTCCTTCCCAGCCTCAGGGTCTTTTCCAATGAGTTGGCTCTTCGCGTCAGGTGGCTTTTGTGTAGTGAGTCCTTGATACATTGAGAATTCTTAATTGTATCAGTTAGGATCTTTGCAAGTAACAGACTACCCTCACTGCTACTGCTAAGTCGCTTCAGTTGTGTCTGACTCTGTGCGACCCCAGAGACGGCAGCCCACCAGGCTCCCCTGTCCCTGGGATTCTCCAGGCAAGAACACTAGAGTGGGTTGCCATTTCCTTCTACAATGCAGGAAAGTGAAAAGTGAAAGTGAAGTCGCTCAGTCGTGTCCGACCCTCAGCAACCCCATGGACTGCAGCCTTCCAGGCTCCTCTGTCCATGGGATTTTCCAGGCAAGAGTACTGGAGTGGGTTGCCATTGCCTTCTCCGGACTACCCTCACTAGAGTGACTTTAAACAATAAAGTAGTACTCTCTCAGGTAACGAGACTGCTGGAGGAGGGTAGCCTCGGGCTGGTGGGTGTGCAATTTGGGGAGATTAGCAGGGCCTGGGTCCTTCTCTCTTCCTGCTCTGCCTGTCTCAGCACATCACCTTTTCCTTGAGAGAGCTCCTCTCATGGTGATTGATGGTTACGGCACATCTATGCATCCAGACTCAGAGTACCCAGGGCAAGGCACCCCCTCTTCTACTTCTTTCTTCATTTATCTATTATTTTTGGTTGTACTGGGTCTTCACTGCTGGAAGCAGGCTTTCTCTAGTTGCGATGAGTTGGGGCTACTCTTTGTCGTGGTGTGTGGTTTCTCCTTGCAGTGGCTTCATGTTGCAGAACACGGGCTGTAGGGTGAGCAGGCTCAGTAGTTGTGGCTCCTGGGCTCTAGAGCACAGGCTCAATAGTTGTGGAGCATGGACCTATTTGTTCCTCAGCACGTGGGATCCTCCCAAACCAGGGAACAAGCCTGTGTCTCCTGTGTTGGCAGGTGGATTCTTTACCATTGAGCCACCAGGGAAGCCCCTTGCCTGGCATTCTTATTCCACAAATGCTACACAGAATATGCACTGTTTTTTGGAGCTGATATTTTCAGTAGCAAGAAACATTTTACTAGGTAACAGGGGTCTTAAAAAAAAAAAAAAAAAAGAAGACAGGGCAGAGGAAAGCTAAATTTGATAGGGATTGAGGAGCTGGGAAGGACAAATGAAAGTATACAGGTCACCAGCCACAGAGGCAGGAGCTCAGGCAGTAGATTTTGGCTCAGTACAAGTCACTGTGGAAAAAAAAAATGAACTGAGTGATGTTATGAAGTAGGAATACTGGAAGTATCCAAGTAGTATATGTTTGACCTACACCCAAGGATGTTGTGGAAAGGATTTTTACATAGGTTAGGAGGCTGGGCTGAACCCAGAGTTCTTAAACCTTTTAGGGTCAGGTGCCCCCAGGAACCCAAAGAAAGGGAAAGATCTTTGTTTCCCTTTGAAAATTCACATGCCCACTGAACTGATTACTTATGGCTGCATAATAAATCACCCCTGAGAACTTAGTGGCTTATTATCTCACAGTTTTTGTGGGTCAGGGATTCAGAAGCAGTTTAGCTGGGAGATTCCGGTTGAGGTTAAAGTTGAGAAGTCGCCCAGGGCTGCAGCCATCTAACACAGTGGCTGTCAGCTGAGGGTGACTTTGCCCCTCAGGGGACATTTGACAGTGTCTGAAGACATGTCTAATTATCACCAAGAGTGTGGGTGTGTGTGCTATCAGCATCTAGGGAGTGGAGGTCAGAGATGTTGTTAAACCTCCCTCAGTGCACTAGAGAGCTTAACACACAAAAATGATCCAGCCCCAAATGGCAAGAGTGCTGAAGCTGAGAAACCCTGGTCCACAGGCTGGACTGGGCTGGGCGGACCCCGTTCTGAGGTGGCCCACTCATGTGGCTGGTGAGGGCTGCCGGCGTCCTCACAATGTGGTGGCTGGCTTTCCCCAAGTGAACTGAGAGAGACAGCAAGGAGGGCCTGGAGGCAGTGCCTTTATGACTGAGTTTCTGGGAGCAAGTCACCAAACAAGCACACAAGGAAGGAGAGAGGAATCAACTTCCATTGTTGGAGGGGAGAATTATCAAAGAATTTGTGGGCGTATCTTAGAATCAACACACCCTCATACAACAACATTTTAACCTGTCAAGTTTGAGGGTTCACAGATTCCCCTCAGGTTCCCTTGAGCTCCAACAGATGAAAATCTAACAACCCATGATCAGGAAATCGGCAAGGACAGGTAAAAACTGGCAAAACAACAAAACAAAACAAAACTCTCAGTATTCTACCCCTGTTATAGTTCAAGCCCCTGTTTTTACATTATGCCTTTTCTTACCTCCTTCTGGGTTTTTAACCCAAAGTCCTTGTAATTTACTGTCTTATATCCTATTTCATTCTAAATGTAATATCACTCAATTTCATTCTAAAGCAGAACAGAAGCCACTGTCACTTGCAGATTGGAGAGTTGAGACTACATTTTAAGAGAAAGATTGGCTGGGATTTCAAGACCTCCCTCACCATGAGATATAACAAGTAGGACTAGAACTTCCTGAGGGTCTTGCAGTTAGGATTCCGCCTCCACTGCAGGGGGTGCCAGTTCGATCCCTGGTCCAGGAACTAAGATCCCACATGACGCTAGGCTGGGCCAAAAACTAAAAAACAAAGCCCCTCCAAAACAACTAGGACTATTAATTGTGCAAGTAAAGGTAGCTCTCATTGTCTATCAGAGAAAATGAAGGACAGCAGGTTAAGTGATGCATTCAGATCCATTCACTGACTTCCTGATGACTTATTTAATTTCAGCCCATAAATTTATTTGCTTTCCATTAAATAAAGAAACTTCCAACATAGTCGCCCCAAGAGGTTCCTTGGAATAGAACAGGATATATTTTTTTACTTAAATTTTTAAAAGATTTTCTACAAAATAATTTTTTTGGTAATAATTTTCTGCTTTCAGAACAGAGAGGCATATAGTTTTCTGGATATAAAATGACTTTCTCAATCCAGTGCTGTGATAGATGAAAGGGGAAAAGTTCTAATACACTTGGTTATCTGCCCTTGAAATATCTGAGCTGAGCACCTTGGGGCAAATGATCAATGGAGCAAAGGGTTTTAAAAACAGGGTCCAGGTGTTTTTCCTGGCCTGGAAATGCTGCCAGCTTTGCTTCTTGCTGCTTCTTTGATCACCTTTGGAAAAAACAGAGCCTGTGACAAGAACAGTCAGACTCAGGCCCTGGGGTTTCCTCAGAGATCTGATTTTTAATGGGAGGTGCTTGCAAAACCGTGTCTGAGGGAGGGGGCGTCCCTTCACAGGCTTCTTGGGATAGAAGTGGACATCGTTTGTGGCATGAAGGCACCGTGGAAAATGGACAAGGAGCCCACTCCTCAGGCATCAGATGACACCTGTTAATCTCTTGTCCACAGGAAGTTAAGTCTCTGTCATGGGGGCTCAGCCTCTGCTCCCCAACTGAACGGTGTGGCACCATTACCAAGCACAGTAGGGCCTGGCAGGTTAACTGGACGCATAGCAGCCTAACGGGGGAGGTCCTCACTGTTTCATATACTTCCTGAAATCTGTAGGATGACTGATAGATAAGTTGGCTGAGTTTCATGCCTAAAATACAGAAATGACAACTACAAAGAGACTCTGTCAATCTAGTTGAAAGCACCTATGGCCTTGAATTTTGTGTAAAAGCCAGGCAAAAAAAATATTTATTTTTTTCTCTTAAAAATTACAAAAAAATATGGAGTGAGATTTTTAAATTAATTATTTTCTAGTTTTAAGATAAAATACAGTAGTTTCAACGTGTTGATCTTTTTCTGAAGGACTTAGAACAGAACCAGGCAAATACTATAGCTAAGTGTTGGTTAAATGAATAAAGTAAGTAAGTAAGTAAATTGTCTATGTACATCTTCAAATAAACAATGAAGACGTTGTAGACAAACATAAAAGATGACATACTATGAAGAAGTATCTTTGGCCTCTAGAAATTCAACAAGTTACTATTAATATTTATCTGCGTTTTATTTTTTTTATTCTTTTGGCTGGGCCTCGCTGCATATGGAGTCTTAACTCCCCAACCACAAATGGAACCAGCGTCCACCTGCAGTGGAAGTACAGAGTCTTGCTGGACCACGAGGGAAGTCTCTGCTGCTGCTGCTGCTGCTGCTAAGTCGCTTCAGTCATTTCTGACTCTGTGCGACCCCGTAGACGGCAGCCCACCAGGCTCCCCCATCCCTGGGATTCTCCAGGCAAGAACACTGGAGTGGGTTGCCATTTCCTTCTCCAATGTATTAAAGTGAAAAGTGAAAGGGAAGTCTCTCAGTCGTGTCTGACTCTTAGCAACCCCATGGACTGCAGCCCACCAGGCTCCTCCATCCATGAGATTTTCCAGGCAAGAGTACTGCAGTGGGGTGCCATTGCCTTCTCCGAGGGAAGTCTCTACGTGGGTTTTAAATCAGGCTTCCTGAGTTTCACTTAGGATGTGGGATTTATAATGTGAAGGTGAGTTTTGCTGGGGGCTCCACCCTGGACTTCGTGCTGCTCAGCCCAGAGTCCCCTGTATCAGGACCATCCTCCCAGGAATGTTCCCCACCTCTGCAGGAGGCCTTGACCCACCCTTCACCCTTCTACTCTTTGGAGTGCTGAGGAGAGCTGTCCAGAACTCCCTGCTACCCTCTTTCTTGCTGCTATCAAAGGCAAGCACATTGACCCGTTTCCATTTCAAGAGTTTTCCTGCTAATCACTAGGGAGCAGGCGGCTGCTAACAGTTAGGACCCATGTGGAGAAGTTCCTGAGGTTCCAGAAGCTTACCACTGTCTTCCCTCCGCTCCACAGTTCCTCACTCCCTTATCCTTAACCAGCCGGCACAGCTCACCCTCCCCCTGGAGTCCACCTTGACCAAGTGGACCTTTTCCTCAGTAAAATCCAACTTCCAAGTCAGAAAAGATGGTCAGTCCCTGGAAGTGCAGAAAAATGAGTGCCCCTTTGACTCTACCAGTGGGTGGTTATAACCCACCCAGAGGTGAAGGGAGAAGGCAATGGCAACCCACTCCAGTACTCTTGCCACAGAGTCGGACATGACTGAAGCGACTTAGCAGCAGCAGCAGCAGAGGTGAAGCCCAGAAAAAGTTTTCTCAGAAACCAAGGCCAGCAGCAATCTGCAGGCCTGTGTTCTGGAATTGAAGGCAGGAGTGTCTTGGAGATAAACAGCCCCAGCTAAGGTGCCTGAGGAGGTGGCTTTGGAGGGGGGCTCCAGAAAGTCAACCAGCAGTGCCTGTGCCCCTCTGCTTCCAGCTCCTTCTGCTTCCAGCTAAGGGCACCCAGGGTCTCTCAAGGGGAAATCTTAGAAAAGACTTCAAGGGGACTTCCCTGGTGGTCCAGTGGTTAAGACTCTGTGCTGCCAATGCAGGGTACCCGGGTCTGATCCCTGGTCAGGGAACTAGATCCCACATACTGCAGCTAAAAGATCCTGCAGGGCACCATGAAAGTGCCACCAAGTAAGACCTGGTATAGCCAAATTAACTAATTAAAAAACAAAAAGACCAGTGCTTATCTGTAGTAAAGAGCAGAAATGAGAGTGTGACAGGAAAATTGACTTTCCAACCATATTGAAAAAGATTTATTGTTTTTATTGAATTCATGCATGCTTAGTTGCTTCAGTCATGTCCAACTCTCTGCGACCCCATGGACTGTAGCCCGCCAGGCTTCTCTGCCCATGGGATTCTCCAAGCAAGAATACTGGAGTGTGTTGCCATACCCTTCTCCAGGGGATCTTCCTGACCCAGGAATTGAATCCACGTCTCTCGGGTCTCCTGCATTGCAGGCAGATTCTTTACTGCTGAGCCACTGGGGAAGCTGATTATTTTTATTTTCTGATTGTTAAGGCTTACTGTGGGAAAATGTGAAAAACCTGAACATAAAAAGTACCTACAAGACTACCACACAGAGACTGCTATTTTTACATTTTGGGGGTTTCTTCTCAATTTTTTTTGTTTTTTTCTATGCTGGCATATTTTCAATTTTTCTTATAGAATTGCATCATAAATATAACTTTTAAATATTTAAAATATAACTTTAAAAAATTTAAATTTTAAATCTAATTTCAACTTTAATGAGATGAATATACGTAGACAGTGGGCTAAGCAAGTGAAATGTAAAAACAAGTGTGTTTTAAGGTCTTTCAGCAAGACTTGCAAGTCTTTAAGCAAATTGAAATGTTTAAAATTGACAGAGTTGGCTGAGAGGAGGGGCATGTTTGGGGCTGGGGGTGGGAGAGAAGAGCTTGGTATTGACTGTTCAGGTACTTTCTGAAGCCATGTGGTCTTTGCTGCTGTGGCCACAAAATTACACTGTATCAGGCACTGATCTAAGTATTTCACATTCCAACTCATGGAAACTAAAGAAACAAAAATTTTCCCAAGCCTTCACAACAACTGCATGAGTAGGTGCTGTGAGCCTCACCTACAGATGAGGAATATGAGGCAAAGAGAGGTTTAGTAACCTGTCCAAGGTCTCACAACTGGTAAAGCCAGGACTGAAGCCCAGGCAGTGTATCTGGAGACCATGCTCTCCTGCCCTGGGCTTTAGCTATGGGTTCATCATGCCAGGCCCCCTCCCTTTCAAGCTACAAGGGTTCAGAACAGTCACACCAACCTCCTCTGTTTGGGCAAACCAGTGCTTTCTTCATTTCAGGCATCAGTGGCTCTGTCCTTCTTGTCCCCCTCATGCAGAAAGTGGGCTCAGATGCTCCCTTTGACTAACATGCTTGATTAGTTTCTATGGCTTCTCCCTGCCTCATTCCTCCAAGCAGGAGCCACACCAGCAGACAGCACACTGGGTCTGGCCTCAGACAGCCATCATACATTTTCCTGTTCATTGGCCCTTTTCCCAGAGAGGCCCTGTAGGCACTCTGTGGGGATGAGAGGGTGAGTGCATCAGATGTCAGGGTACCTGGATGAGTATGCAGTCCCCAGAAGGAGAGGGCTAGCCCAGCAGAAATGTGACAGCTGGGAACTCAGACAGGGACTTCAGGCCCAAGAGCCTGCACTGGGGTCCCTTTGCTGCACACGCTGGGGTGGAGAGCAGCCGTCCACTTGGTCTGGCTCAAGTTTAAAAGGAGAAGCCTTACGATAAAGCTACAGAGGCCTTGGGAGTCCAAAGGAAGGAACAGAAGGAAGAGGGAAGTAGAAAGTCAGGAGCTAAAGTCTTCTCTTCCCCTTGACGGGGGAGCCGAGTGACTTCTCTGGAACTCTGCTGGGCACCTCCCTTCCCTTTGATGACTTCCACTAGCTCTTCATGCAGAGTCCAAGTTGGTCCCCAGCTCCACGTCTGCATAATCTCAGCTCTAGTCCCTCATCACTGAGGGGCCAGAGGTTATTATTTGATTGATATTTCAAAATCAACTTCAGTTTGGTATAACTTAGTAATGCATCTCTTTAAAGTGTGTAACTCAATGACTTTGACCTCACCATCAAGATATATAACCTTTCCGTCACCCCCAAAGCATTCCATGGGGGAGCAATCTTTTTTTGTTCTTTGTACAGACTACTGAACATACTGATTGTCAGTTGCTGGCCTTGGGTTAGGCGAAGGGGACTGTCATGTGGTCTACCCATTCACCAGGATTTGTGTAGTGGCCAGGGCTTCCAAGATGGCTCAGTGAGTAAAGAATCTGCTTGCAGTGCAGGAGACACAGGAGACGCAGGTTCGATTCCTGGGTTGGGAAGATCCCCTGGAGAAGGAGATGGGAACCAGCTCCAGTATTCTTGCCTGGAAAACCCCATGGACAGAGGGACCTGGTGGACTATAGTCCAAAGGGTTGCAAAGAGCCTGACATGACTAAGCATGCAGGAGTGGCACGGCAGGCAATAAAAGGCATGTGGAAAACAGTCATCCATTAGCTGTAGGACCTTGGACAAGTCACTTAGCCTCACTGTGCCTATTTCCCATCAGGAGATTAAGGATAATAATGTCTACCTCATACGGTTGTAAATAGCGTGCAAGAGGGTATTCGGACTGTAGTTCTGATGGAGACTCCAAAATATAATTGACAT
This sequence comes from Tragelaphus eurycerus, assembly GCA_935064755.1. Lineage (NCBI taxonomy): Eukaryota > Metazoa > Chordata > Mammalia > Artiodactyla > Bovidae > Tragelaphus > Tragelaphus eurycerus. Next base: position 23,738,713 of record CAKXYN010000003.1, read on the forward strand.
GAACAGAAAACAGTCTGAGAAGAGTTTTAAGAATCTTAGAACCCTCAATCAGGTCAGGGATATAAAGGAAGTCAGGATGTAGTAGCGGAGCATCTTATAAAAAGCTGTGCTGAGAGCCCATCTTTCTCCCCCAGGAAGGGGAAGTGGGTGACTTTCTTGCAAGGCTTGTCTGGAAGCCCTCAGCCTGGGGCATGCTGGACTAGAGTCTGTCTCCCCCCAGGGAATACAGAACAGACCGAGTGCTTTGTAGGAGAGGTTGGAGAGCGGAGGTTGGAGAGGGTCACTGTGCTGGGACTGGTCAAGTTTCTAGAGAGTCAGGGTGGGAGCCCGGGGGGTGCAGGGGTGACCAGGGGGAGTACAGTGAGAGGTCCTCTCGTGGCCTGTCCAGTGGAGCTGGCTGTGTTTTGGGGGAGGGAGCCTGGCAGCAGGAGAAAGCTGGAGGCAAATGTCTGATTTTAAGGCCTGCCCCATGAAACCACAATAGACACACTTGCCAGGCTCGAGGGGCCCAGGAGGCACTCCCTGAGAGCTGACGAAAGCAGCCTAAGAAAGTCAGTGTCACAGAGCTGCCAGAGACAGAGCAGCCAGGTGCCTGTGCAGGGGGACTCTGACCCAGCCTCCAGCCTTTGCTTCCCTTCCTTCTCCTCTCTGGGACCCTGATACTGGCCAGAAACTCAGACAGGAAGAGGAGTGCCTGACAGAGAACCATTGTGTCCCTTTCCCATCTCAGCCTCCAGCCTGAAGCCGGCCCAGTGGAGCCAAAGGAGGGAGAAATGGTAACGTTAAAACCAAGTCTGGAGATTTGATTGTCATCTTGGATTGTCCTTAGTTGAAATGGTTGAATTTTAGAGTTACCATGGGGTGTAAAAGACCATCTGCTTTTATAGAAGGGAAGTCAAGGGCCTGCCTGCTGAGTTTTTTTCCCAGTGGCAGCAGAAATGTTCCTTCACTGAACAATTTTAAAAGAGTGGTGGGAGAAAAATACAGTAAGTCCCCTGCATACAAACCTTCAAGTTTCAAAATTTCAAAGACGTGAAAAAGTGTTTCATCAACATCAGGCATGGGTGAAATTGCAGTTTGCCCTCCGTCTTCTACTGCTGATGATCCTTCTGCTCTTCTGGCTCCCACCTCCTCTCCCTCCCCCAGTCAGTAACTCTTCTTGCCTGTTCACTGGATGCCATTCCCTGTATGCCCACTGTTGTACTGTACTACTGCACTTTTCAGGGTACTGTTGTCGTTGTTTTCAGTCCCTCAGTAGTGTCTAACTCTTTGTGACCCCATGGACTGCAGCACTCTAGGCTTCTCTGTCCATCACCACTTCCCAGAGCTTGCTCAAAACTCCTGCCCAGAGTCGGTGATGCCATCCAACCATCTCACCCTCTGTTGTCCCCTTCTCCTCCTGCCTTCAATCTTTCCCAGTATCAGGGGCTTTTCTAATGAGTTGGCTCTTCACATCAGGTGGCCAATGTATTGGAGCTTCAGCCTCAGCATCTGTCTTTCCAAAGAATACTCAGGGTTGATTTCCTTTAGGATTCTCTAGTTTAATCCCCTTGATCTCAGAGTATTATACTCTAAGATTAAAACTTTTATTTTTTGCTTTTTATGTATTACTTTCCAGAAAAGTATTATAAACCTATTATATTACAGTGGCTACCCGGTGGCTCAGACAGTAAACAATCTGCCTGCAATGCAGGAGACCTGGGTTTAATTCCTGGATCAGAAAGATCCCCTGGAGAAGGGAATGGCAACACATTCCAGTATCCTTGTCTGGAGAATCCCATAGACAGAAGAGCCTGGTGAGTTACAGTTCATGGGGTCACAAAGAGTTGGACCTGACTGAGTGACTAAAACATGCTATAGTACTATATAACTGATTGTGTTAGTTGGGTACCTAGGCTAACTCTGACTTATAAACAAATTAAACTTACGAACACATTCTTGGAACAGAACTCATTTGTATATAGACTTATTGTAAATGGTTTCAATCACAAGTTGTGCTTGTTCAACATAATATAGATGTGTTTTGTTTGGCAGGGGTGTTAGGTGTGTTTCCACAGTTGTTGCCATAAATCAGGGCTTTCTAGGAGAAGGGATCCCCTGCACCAGGGTTAGTGGGAGGTGGTCACTGAGACGACCAGGCTGCAGCTCACCAGGTTAAAGGCAGCTCTCGGTGCCTGTGACCCACTGGCCCTTGTCCCTAGGGAGTCACTAACCCAACGCAGCGAGCTCTCAGATTGGCCGAGCCACTTGGAGCTGTTTCCTGCTGTCCTGGGCACCACAGTGGCTGCCCCGACCTGAGCAGGAATGGAATCACCACCAGTCCAATTGGAATCCAGTGCCCACTCAGACGAAGGAGTTCAGCTCCAGATGAGCAGAGCGTGATCATCTTCTGGGCAAGGACCCTGGGGTTCACAGCAAAAAATAAAGCTAAAAAGGAAAAGAAGAGCTTGGAATTCCCGTGGGTGGCAGACCATGACCTCGACAGTGTCAGCGAAGCCTGACTTTTGTCTGAGATGAGCACTGTGCTGTGCTTAGTTGCTCCGTTGTGTGTGACCCTTTGCAACCTCATAGACTGTAGCCTGCCAGGTGCCCCTGTCCATTCTCTAGGTAAGAACACTGAAGTGGGTTGCTATGCCCTCCTCCAGGGTATCTTCCCACCCCAGGGATTAAACCCAGATCTCCTGCATTGCAAGCTGAGTCTTTACTATCTGAGCTACCAGGGAAGTCCAAGATGAGCACAAGTACTACCATTTAAACTATCCCAGACAACTGTTTCTATTTCTATGATGGGCTGTATCTTTCTTCAGGAACACCACAGAATGTCAGAGCAGCTGAGTGAGGTGCAGTTTCTCCACAGCTATGGTTCTGGGAAGGCCTTGCATTCACGGACTGCTGAGGATCTGATGGGTTCTATGGACCCACTGCCCAGAAAAAACTGCGCCTGGGCCTCACCTTCCTTCCCATCCACTTCCCAGGGACTGACATGCACTCAACCACCATTCCTGACCCCCTTGGTCCTTGCTGGTAGAGCCCACTTCCCTCTAAACAGGCTGAAAACACCAGATATTCTAGTTCTAACTTCCCTCACAGCTGTGTCCCAGCCCTGGCCAGTGAGACCAGGTCTACTAGGAGTAATGGAGAAAAGTCTGTCTTGGGACTTCTCTGGTGGTACAGTGGATAAGAATTTGCTTGCTAATGCAGGGGACACAGGTTTGATCCTTTGTCCGGGAAGATCCCACATGCTACGGGGCAACTATGCCCACGTGCCACAACTAGTGAGCTTGCACGCCTAGAGCCTGTGCTCTGTAACAAGAGAAGCTACCACAGGGAGATTCCAGCACACCTAAACTAAGAGAGCAGCCCCCACTCACTGAAACTAGAGAAAGCCCAGGAGCAGCAACAAAGACCCAGCACAGAAGTAAATCAATATATAAAAAAGTGAAAAATCTTCTTAGTAAAAAGAGGGGGCAACTCTCTCCTCCTTTGGATGTCGATGCTAGAAGTCCAGCTGCCACTCTGTCACTGTTGAGAGAAATAGAGAGCTGAATTAAGCAATCCTGCCATTGTCCACTTTTGGACAGTTTAGTTCAGTTCAGTTGCTGTCGTGTCCAACTCTTTGAGACCCCATGGACCGCAGCACACCAGGCCTCCCTGTCCATCACCAATTCCCGGAGTTTACCCAAACTCATGTCCATTGAGTTGGTGCTGTCATCCAACCATCTCATCCTCTGTCGTCCCCTTCTCCTCCTGCCTTCAGTCTTTCCCAGCATCAGGGTCTCTTCAAATGAGTCAGCTCTTCACATCAGGTGGCCAAAGTACTGGAGTTTCAGCTTCAACATCAGTCCTTCCAATGAACACCCAGGACTGATCTCCTCCTCTAGGATGGACTGGTTGGATCTCCTTGCAGTCCAAGGGACTCTCAAGAGTCTTCTCCAACACCACAGTTCAAAAGCATCAATTCTTCAGTGCTCAGCTTTCTTTATAGTCCAACTCTCACATCCATACACGACTACTGGAAAAACCATAGCCTTGACTAGACAGACCTTTGTTGACAAAGTAATGTCTCTGTTTTTTAATATGCTATCTAGGTTGGTCATAACTTTCCTTCCAAGGAGTAAGCATCTTTTAATTTCATGGCTGCAATCACCATCTGTAGTGATTTGGAGTCCCCCCAAAATAAAGTCAGCCACTGTTCCCTCTGTTTCCCCATCTATTTGCCATGAAGTGATGGGACGGGAGAGATGACATATATTATTATTGTTGGAACTGCTTTCCTGTTCTTTAAGATTTTTTTTTAATGCGGACCATTTTTAAAGTCTTTATTGAATTTGTTACAATATTGCTTCTGTTCTATGTATTAGTTTTTTTTTGTCTAAAAGGCATCTTAGCTCCCTGACAGGGATTGAACCCATGGCCCCTGCATTGGAAGGCAAAGTCTTAAACACTGGACCACCAGGGAAGTTCCTGCTTTCCTTTTCTTACCGCTGAAAGCAGCTGCTGACTCAATGGATTCCCTGATGACCATCCAGCACCTTATAAGAGTTCACAGACCCAGCGCTGGAAGCTGTGAACTAGAGCCTGGTCTCCTCATTCTAGCAATTGTCTTCTTGGGTCCTCAAGTATCAGCTCACAGAAAGGCAAAGGCAGGCTACGTCAGGGGCCTCCAAGCCACAATGGGCTGTCTTAACTTCTGAGATAATTTGTATGCAAAGCAGTCTTCATATATGGGCGATGATGTGTAAGAAACATCATACTGGAAAACACAGGTTCTCAACCCGCTCAATTCCAATCTGTGGTGGGAACTTGGACAGTCTCACCTCTCCAAGACTCGGTTTCCACACCTGCCACTTCACGCTACCTTGTCTTAAGGGACTGTGTGTGCATGCTAAGTTTCTTGTCACATCTGACTCTTTGTGATGCCATGGACTGCAGCCCGCCAGACTTCTCTGTCCGTTAGATTTTCCTGGCAAGAATACTGGAGTGCGTTGCCATGCCCTCCTCCAGAGGACCTTCCTTACCCAGGGATCAAATCCAAGTCTCTTATGTCTCCTGCATTGGCAAGCGGGTTCTTTACTAGCATCACCTGGGAAGCCCATTCTTGTTTACATCTGTGGTTAATTTCTTCCTGATCACACTCCTTCCACAGCATCAAAAATACAGCCCATCAACCAGAAGTGGTTCAGGAGATGAACTGGGAAACTAAGGCTTTCTTCTTGTGTTTTGACAAAGACAGCATCGAGGGGTAGGTGTGCCCCGGATACTGAGGCCCGGCCACCTGCCCAGCACTGGGGGAGCAGGGCAGGAGCCCGCAGCACCGTCTGCTTCTCGCCCCCTCCATCCTCAGTCTCCTGGCTGGTTCCCACCACATTGCAGGCTTGACTGCCTGCTGGTTTTTTACACTTTGGGCTCTTGTTGGTCTAGAGAAACAAAATACTTCAAAAATTATATTTCTGGAATGCCTGTAAAGCACGAGCAGACACAGATCACAACAGCTCAAAGCTCTGTTACTGGCTCCAAACCAAAGTCGCACACTGGCTTATTCAAATCTAAACAGCCCAGCCTGGTCCCTGGGTGAGCACCACATGGCTAAAATTAGACTGGCCATCTGCTGAGACAGCAGCTGGGCTATTCTGAGCCCCAGGAGGCCTGGCTGGAAGCAGGGCTGGGCCTGGGGGGAGCACTGTTGGAGCGTCCGTCCCTTTACAGTTAAGGGGGTGACAGGGAGGGGCGGAGAATGAAGGCACATTGAGGGGAGGCCAGTGTCAAGGTGAGGTTTCCCAGGAGACTGAAAATGTGGGCATAAGGTCACTTTTATAACCTGGGCTTTTCTTCCTGATGCCTGGGTGGGGAAGATCCTCTGGAGAAGGGAATGGCAACCCACTCCACTTTCCTGCCTGGAGAATCCCATGGGCAGAGGAGCCTGGAGAGTTACAGTCCATGGGATCACAAGGAGTTAGACACGACTTTGCAGCTCACACTTTCATGTTTCTTTCACTTCCTCCTGACTGTCTAATGGCTCCCAACGAGCATGATTTATTCCTTAGTCTTGTTCCTTGGTTTCTTTTTTTCTTTTTTTGGTTGCACTTCATGGCATGAAAAACTTTCCCACCTGGAATCAAACCCGTGCCTCACTATAGTGGAAGGGTGGAGTCTTAAACACTGGACCCCATTTCTCTTTTTTTAAAAAAATGGAGCTTCTTGTTTCAACTCACACCCCAGGCAAAGGTATCCATTAGGATTTCAACAATAATGGCTGAGGTTTACTGAGGGCATACCAAGGTCAGGACCCACGCCAAGTACTTTATAGGAATTAGCACACACATTCTCAGAGCAACTCAGAGGTTGGTACCAACAGATTTCAGGCATTCAGAATGGCTAGATTTTTTACATTCTCCTTTTAGAATTTATTGACTTATTGCTGCACTTCTTGGCTGCTGCGCAGGGGCCTTCCTTCTCCAGTCAGGGAGAGCAGGGGCTACTCTCTAGTGCACTGGCTTTTCATGGCGGTGGCTTCTCTTGTTGCGGAGCATGGGCTCTTGGTGTGCAAGCTTCAGTAGTTGTGGCTCAAGGATTTAGTTGTCCTGTGGCATGTAGACGTGGACTGAACCCATGTTTCCTGCATTGGTGGGTGGATTCAACTGTGCCACCAGCAAAGCCCTGATTCATCTTTCTGCAGTCAAGAGAAAAAGCCGATTGGAAGGACTCAGATGACCCTGGCAAGTCAGGGGTTCTCTCCTTTGGGCCCTGAACCTTGCTTCCCCCAAGCTGAACCCACCACCAGTTCTCAGGCAACAGCATCCCTGAGTTCAGGATCTACTGAATTACGTATGGGAGCTCGGGGGTACAAATGTAACCTTATTGACATCTGGCTGTGTTGTGCTTAGTCGTTCAGTCGTGTCTGACTTCATGACCCCATGGACTGTAGCCCACCAGGCTCCTGTGTCCATGGGGATTCTCCAGGCAAGAATACTAGAGTGGGTTGCCATGCTCTCCTCCAGGGGATCTTCCCAATCCAGGGATCAAATCCAGGTCTCCCACATTGCAGGTGGATTTTTTACCATTAGAGCCATCAGGGAAGCCCAAGAATACTGGAGTGGGTCAGATCAGATCAGTCGCTCAGTCGTGTCCGACTCTTTGCGACCCCATGAACTGCAGCACGCCAGGCCTCCCTGTCCATCACCAGCTCCCGGAGGTCACCCAGACTCGCATCCATCGAGTCAGTGATGCCATCCAGCCATCTCATCCTCTGTCGTCCCCTTCTCCTCCTGCCCTCAATCCCTCCCAGCATCAGAGTCTTCTCCAATGAGTCAACTCTTCGCATGAGGTGGCCAAAATACTGGAGTTTCAGCTTTAGCATCATTCCTTCCAAAGAAATCCCAGGATTGATCTCCTTCAGAATGGACTGGTTGGATCTTCTTGCAGTCCAAGGGACTCTCAAGAGTCTTCTCCAACACCACAGTTCAAAAGCATCAATTCTTCAGCGCTCAGCCCTCTTCACAGTCCAGCTCTCACATCCATACATGACCACAGGAAAGACCATAGCCTTGACTAGGCGAACCTTTGTTGGTAAAGTAATGTCTCTGCTTTTGAATATGCTATCTAGGTTGGTCATAACTTTCCTTCCAAGGAGCAAGCGTCTTTTAATTTCATGGCTGCAGTCACCATCTGCAGTGATTTTGGAGCCCAGAAAAACAAAGTCTGACACTGTTTCCACTGTTTCCCCATCTATTTCCCATGCAGTGATGGGACCAGATGCCATGATCTTCGTTTTCTGAATGTTGAGCTTTAAGCCAAGCTTTTCACTCTCCACTTTCACTTTCATCAAGAGGCTTTTTAGCCCCTCTTCACTTTCTGCCATAAGAGTGGTGTCATCTGCATATCTGAGGTTATTGATATTTCTCCCGGCAATCTTGATTCCAACTTGTGTTTCTTCCAGTCCAGCATTTCTGGACATTACTGGAGTGGGTAGCCTATCCCTTTTCCAGGGGACTTTCCTGACAGAGGAATTGAACTGGGATCTCCTGCATTGCAAGCGGATTCCTCACCAGCTGAGCTACCAGGGAAGCCCCATATTGACATTTATAGACACTTTATGAACAATTTTACATGTATAGCCCTTCTGACCCATCATCTCACACCCTAGGCTCAGGCCACTCAAGCCAGTTGTCTACAGCCCCCTACCTGGTTGTTTCGTTTTTTATGCTCTGGTCATAAAACCACAGTTGTTAACTATAGCTTCTTCTTTCCTATTTCTTCTGCCCTCAGTCTGAACCTTAGCTGATGTTTTTGAGCTGGTAAAGTGCCCAAACCATCATTCCTGAGGGTCAGGTCCTCAACAGCCCCATCACTGTCATGGGCTGCTGACTTCCACTGACCGCAGCTCCACCCCCCACCCCAGCCCCGTCCAACCACACCATGGACAAGGTGATGCTGAGAAGCCCCTGGGCTGCAGACTGTCCTTCCACCTCCAAGGTCCAGCATCCCAATCTCCCATTGGGTAATCAGTCACACTACCCAGTAGAGTAACCCCTTTCTCTGCCGGTGGGGATGGTGGTTTTTAGAGCCCTAAAGTGGCACCTTATCTTCCAACTCAGTGGAACCACCGTTGTGGCCCCTAGGGAAGCATTGGCCTTGGACTTCCAAACCAGCAGAGCTCCAGGGGAAGTCACACGTGGCAAGAGTCAGGAGCTATGCCCTATCTAGCCCCTGCTTCTAGGACCACAAGCTGGTATCTGATGTAAAACATATTCTGGGGGACTTCCCTGGCAGTCCAGTGGTGAAGACTATACTTCTAATGCAGGGGGCGAGGGCTTGACCCCATTGGGGAACTAAGATCTCACAGGCCCTGTGGTGCAGCCTCACGCCGTTGGGCACACTGGCTCAGCTTTAGGACCCATTCCACCTTCAATGAGGCCACTTCTGGGTGAACGGACATGTGGCAAAACCAGTTGACTTGGGGCACGAGCCCCTTGCTGCAAGGTGAGACCCCCCTGCCCAGAAAGGCACAGTGGTGGAACAGAGCTAATGCCCAGGTGTCCCCATACCAGCCCTTTCCACCAGTCGGCAACCTCTTACCTGAGGAAAACGTTTGCAGGCCATTATCTTTTTATTTTCCAAAATGAGTCTCCAAAAATGTACCTGCTTATAACCTAGATCCTGGCCTGGCTTTGCTCTCCTAAGCCGGAGAAATGCAAATAGGAGCTGTCTGATGATCTTTCAGGCAGAGGTGACTGGGCAGAAGTGAGGCGGGTGGTGGGATGTTGGTCATCACTGCTTTGGACCCCAAAAAACCAGCTATAAGCCCCCAGGGAGCCACAATACGAAAAGCCTTACTTAGAACACTGTTCCTTTAAAAAAACAACTCCCAGTATTTGGGGAACTGAAGAGGAAGTGATGCTGCTTTGGAAATATGAAATCCTTAAAGTAGCTGGGTGACAAGGAGAGTAATTAAAACCAGCCCAACAGGTCAGAGATAAACCTATCCCTGATATTCAGATCCTCATGGAGAGAAGACACAAGGAGTCTGGAGCAGGTCAAAGGGCTTTCAGCGTGAACACTGAACACAGAACACAGAACACACACTCTGTATATGCCAGGGGGCCAAGCTGCCACTGGGCTTAACTCAGGGGACCCTAAAAGCACAGTGTTTTGGGGTTCACCCCAGTGTGAAGCTCCAGTCATCGTATCACTATAGCAGCTTCACAGGCGTGCTCTCACAGGGTTGTTCAAGGCGCTGTTCTCAGCCTCCAAAAGAGGGCAGCAAGAGAGAACTGCCAATGCAAAACCTGTTGGTTAACACATTGGAGTGATGGGTGGTGCTTCTGCTTAGAACATTTAAACCACAGGCGTGCGCCACGCTGTGTGGAACAGTGTGGACTGAAACGTGAGCCAAATGCTGTCTCTAGCAGCTGATGCCATCCAAGGGCATTTCCAGGCAAAGGCAGGAGGGCGGGCAGCTCCCAGCAGAGGCCCAGGGCTGTACCTTGGCTCACCAGGCACCCTGTGCTTCTGTATGATTTACAATTTTAAACTAAGTACACACATTTTAGCTGCTAACCTGAAATTTTGTAAAGTGAAAGAAAATAAAAATATGAATACTGAAACCTAACATGGCAGGTTCCCTCTTTCAGCAGGAAAGTATGGAATCAGAATCTCTCTTTAAGAAAGAAATCACTTCTGATTATAGAAAACCCTAAGCAATCACTCCAACCTAAAAATACTCTGTTTAATCAGGTACTGTGGTGTGGGGAGGGGTGGGGGCTGGTAATTGCCCTTCTCTGTGCTGATAAAAAAAATGGTGAAGAGCACAGAATATTCAGGATCTAGGGAGCCTGAGAGCATTACTGGGTGGCCAGCTAACCAGGAGAGGGGCCTCAGGTTGATTTTGCTAAGGATTTTCATCAAAAGTTAAGGACACCAAACAAAAGATAAAGAAGCTGGTTTACCCGTTTCTGAAATCTGACACCCTAACTTGGGTTTTGTATGGCCCTCAAATTTTATTAACTGCAGAAAGCCACACACATGGCTACCAAGGCGCACAGTCACAGTTCACAAACTGCACCTGCCGCTGTCATCACTTCAATGTAACAACTCAGAGAAAATGTGTTTTTCTTCTTTCCTGTCTGGAATGACGTCTGTTCTTTGTTCCTCTGACCCGGAACACCTGTGTGTCTGGGGTTGCAACAGCAGCTCATTCTGAGGCCTTCTCTTACCTGTGACTCTACCTTCTAGCCCTCACTTCCCATTCTCCTTCTGTAGAAGGTTTAAAGTATCACAAAATACCATCCTGGCTCTAGGGAACTTAAAATGTAAATATTTAATAAGCACCATGCTCAAATACACAGTAGTGGTAGGAGGCAATGTAGTATATGAAAGATAACACTCCACAGAAAGGAGGAGCATGCTGACACAGGTTTTATCACCGCTAACTATCTGATAAACTGAAGAGAAAGAAGCATGGTCTCCTATGCTTGGCTTTCTGTTACTCAGAAGGGGCTTTCCTACTGGCCACTGCTGTATGTTGCCTGGCACATTCTGGGGTTTCATGGATACAAGTGCAAACAATCCCCCTACAGTCTCTATGGACCTTGCACCATGATGATTAATAGATTCGCAGTCAGAATGAGACCAAACACACATTAACGACAGAAGCCATTTCCATTTTAATCCAGAATTACTATTAGCCCTTTGGTATTTTGGTGATGCTAATCTCAGTTTAGAAGACAAAATTGCTTAGAGGAAAACAGAATTTTAAATGCAATCTAAAACTACTACGTATTCTGAGAGCTTCCCTGTTCAAGAGTTTCTAGAAAAGGAAAGTGCCTTTTGTTTCTCAGTATGAGAAATTGTTAAAGCTCCTCCCTGTGGTCTCCCAACACTTCTCACCGAAAAACAAGAGGCTGAAAGGGTGACAACAAATACAAAATGAAAAAAAAAAAAAAAAAGAAATTTAAATAGTATGAAATTAGTTTTTATTTTGACCTCAAAATAAACACTTAACATTTTTCCAAAACTAAAGATGAATACTTAAAAACAAGGGTAGAAGATTATTTTTTTTCCTTCCCTGGGGAAACCAGTAAGGCAGATGTTCTAGTGTGGCTTGCAAGGCTCTTTCACTGGACTAATCTAGACACAGGTAAGACCCTCCCCAGCTTTTCCTCTATTGTCAGTTGCACCTACCAGGGTTATGGCTGGCAGAAGAAAAACCCCGAAACCACCCCCCGCCCGCTCCCCCGCCCAACGCAATCAAGGGATTTGAAAAGCTGGGAAAAATCGCTGAAACATGTGACCAAGTGTTCATATAAAATCCCTTCTAAGGAGACTGAGTGAAGCTACTACGCCTCAGCAACTCAGCTGAGGTTTCTGCCTGGCCAGTCAGTGCGAAGCACGTGTCACCAGCCTGCGCACCTCACAGCTCACCACAGGGATGTCTTAAAGTTGAACTTCAGCTTCAGCAGGTACTTCAGGTGGACCTGAGCAATGTCGTAGACGATGTACCTGGAGGGGAAGTGTGTCAAGGTACAAACGCTTCCACAAAGGAGGGTGTGCTTGCTGCCCGTAAGCCGGCCTACGGCCACACGCCACAAACCCTCCCAGGTCGGGGCTGGGTCTCTCATCCTGACCGGGGAGACCACTGAGGGGAACCGTTCCCTGTGAGACACACCACGGACAGTCTTGAGCCAGCCTGCCCCTGGGTGAACTGGCTGCATTTAAGTGACTTCACAGCCCCAAACCATTGCTTGAGGCGTGCATAGCACACTTGTAAAAGGATACTCGTTATACAGCAGACAAGTGTCATTAACACCAGATGAAATCCCTGTCCCGAGAGGCACCTCCACACCATCCATAGTAATACTAGCCGATGGGTCAGGGGTAGTTTTGCCTAAACCTGCAGGACAGAAGGCAGACAGGATATGATTTGTGGAAACATGCCAAAAATGGTCCAGAGAGATGAGGTCTGTATATACATTTAAAAGACATACAAAACCCAATACTGTGTCCTCCTTCCAGACAAAAAGCTGTAAGTATACAGCAAGTTCCAGCCTGATTTTCATCAGCATAGTAGTGCCCCACTCTGCTTTCCGTTAAGTAGAATTCCAAAGCCCTCGCTTCACCAGGCAGAGGGAAGTCCTAAATCATTACAGGCTATGAGCTATAGCAATTCAAGAAGCTCCAGGTGCCACTATGCCACCAGAAGGCCCTCAATACTGAAGCTAGGAGTCAGGTTAGAACCCAAAGTCAGTGCACCTGGTTATTAGCAGCTGGAACCAGAACTCTTCTACGGCATTTGTAAAACCTGGGTCATTTGTGGCCAGAGTCAAACATTTAAAAAAAAAAAAAAAAAAAGAACTTGTAACAGCTAGCCACAGAAACTATGACTTCGGGGGAAACAAAGCCCACTCCCTGTGCCGTCCTGGGTACCTGCAGCAGCAGCTTCCGAAACACATTACCTTTGACACTGTGCTTGCCCTTGGGTAACTTGCTGATATGTGAAGCGTGTTTCAGTTCATACCTATAAGAGAAAGTAGTTTCAGAAGAGCCTCTAAGGTCACTGGGCTCTCAGAAAACAGTACAAACAGCAGAGCAAGGCCAGAGAAGCTGCTGAGACCAACACTCAGAGAGCCCAGTCCAGGTTCCCTGCTAGGAGCTCCCCTCTGCTCTGGTTCTACACATGGAAGGTACAGCCCCCTTTGAACAGCTGGTGCCAACGATCACTGCCAGAAGGCTGCTTCTAGGAAAGGGCCCGATTAGAGCTATGGTGTAGCTGCCATTCTGGAACTCTGTCCAGTCCAGGACCCTGAGACCCCTCCTGGTCTATTACACAACCCTGCTCTCTTTGGATTATGGTAAGGCCAAGGTGGACAACCAATCCAAGCTAGGCCAATCAGATTTTCTCTGCAAGGAATCTGCAACGGGGACTAAGATTCCAATTCAACTTGAGTTGGTCTCAGAAAGGAAATCTAAAGATCAGTAGGGGGACAGGGGCAATGAAGTGACCACCCTCTGCTTCCCAGTCCACAGGAAGAACACAACTGCCAGTAACTGAGGCCTGGCTGTCTTCCTGTCATGGTTTTGTGAAGCATTTCTGTGCCTCCCTCATTCACTTAACTTGCATTGGTGTCTGACACCCACCACCGAACTGGTGGGTCCTATTAACTGTGGTGGGGAATTTTCAGGATCATCCCTATCGAGGGGAAGCTCCTTCCTGCAGCTCACCCCATGCACCCCCATTCAAGTGCCACCAGCCCCAGAGCTGGGGTTACTCACATGTTTCCAAGGGCAACTTCTCCCAACAGGATCAAGCCTATTGGGTCTCCCTGGGATGTGTGGCAGTAGTTGGCACTCTTGGAGACCATGTCGGCGAAATAGATTCCCTTACCAAACATGTAGCCCGTCTGGAGAGATGGAAAAGGGACAGTTGAAAACATTCTCATGGGAGCGGTGACTGAGCCAGGCGCCAAGAAAACAGCCGTGACAGGTTATTAGCAGCCCCCACAGCGGGCAGAAGTCTGCGCTCAGGAGCAGGTTGTTCAGATCCCAGCTCCACCTGCTGCCTAGCGGCTGTGAGAAGTCAGTGGATCTCTCTGGACCCCACTTTCTTCAGTGAACTGGGGAAAAGAACCCTATGGGGCTGCTGAGAAAATTAAATGAGCTACTAACGGCTTCTTAGACCATGGTGTGGCACATGTGAATACCCAGTAAACACGGCTATACTTTTTATTCCTTTAAGGAAAAATGGAGTTAAGAGACAGAGTGTTTGCCGCCGCACGGCACAGTGGAGACTCTGCCACACTAACAAGTCCAGTCATTAAGCTCCTCGCTTTCTACAAGTACAGAACAAGGGGCCTGGCAGACCCTTCTTAAGTTCCTGCCTGTGGGTCACGTCTATAATTGAGCAGCTGACACAGCGGTCTGATTTGGGTCTGGGTCGGACTCTACCGAGGCAGACTGGAGGTCCCCAGCTGGGGAGGTAGGAGAGGTAGGTTGGGACTCAGCCTGGCCCGTGGCCAAAGTTTGTGCTCACTGTCAGTCAACACCCAATTATCATTCACAGCAGGGTCCGGAAAACATTTCACTTCCTCTGTTCCAGAAGAACAGAGCAGCTTGGCAGTGAGGTCAGGAAAGGGCTGTGTGGCAACGCTCACCTTAACCACCGCGGCTGCGCCTTCATCTTTAAACAAGGCTGCGTGGTCACAGAGGCACAAAGAGGCTTCCCACACAAGTACCCACAGGGCTCAAGTGAAGATTGCTGCAGAGATGGGCAGAGTCCACCCCTCTCCTGCTATGGCTCCCGGGCCAGGCACGTACCACAGGCGCTTCAGGTGGGGCTATCCGGAGACCCTGGGACAGGATGCCCGCGAAGTTGGTGGTCCTGGACCCGTGCCACAGCAGCCTCCGGTTATGCAGCTGCTTGAACGGCTTGTAACGCTGGCTCTCCCCTTCGCGCTCTATCTTGAAGATCTGGTCAGAGTTATTACATAAAGGAGAGAGGTAGAAGGAGCCACCGGTTACTGTGGGGGAACTGGAAGATCCGAAGAGACACAGGGACAGAGCTGGGACACGTGAGGCCTTCTGCAGTACGTAAGGTGTTCCAATTGGGCTGGGATGCACCAACAGGCCACTCAAGGTCTCATCCAGCAGGGACCAGGAGCTGAACTCATATTGCGTGCAGCAGAGGCACACCTGAGGCACTTTATTTTGGATCTCTCATAATAGTTCTGATTCCAAAACTAGGCGAGAACTAGGTTTTTGGAATGGTAGGTAGGAAATGTCCTTTAAAACTGAATAAAAAGCTAACCCCAAACCACAAGACTATGGACTTTTGTGTCCCACAACAAGTGCGTCACTTCCTCTGGTTATTTAAAGCAAAGCCAACCGCTCTTTTCTACCCAGGCCCAGGTCGGGGGAATGGGCAGGGAAGAGCTGGCAGGACACAAAGGGGGCAGAGGGAGGAGAGAGCCTTACGTCGACGACTTCTAAGTCGTACGCGTTGTGTGTGGTCGCATGAGTGTTCTTCACATACTTCCTAATGATCTCGGCTTCTTCTGAATCTTTGTCCACAACCTAGAAATAAAGCCTCTTGGAATCAGAGCAAGGAGGGCCACACAGAGGTAGGGAGAACAACAATAGGCTCAGTTGATGCACAAGTAATACATGGCTCACGTGGAGCCCAGGTGGGAGAGAGCCAGCCTATGTTCCAGGCCCCCCACCTCCTCAGGCATCACCTGTTTGCATGATCCCAGCCTCCCTCCTGCCTTAGAACCCTATGCTTTGGGCCATCACGAAAGCTAGGAATGTGGGGCTCACTGTCTGGGAGCAGGGAACCTCTACAATTAGGAGCTAGCTGGCTCTCAGGAAATAGTCCCCCTAACCATAACTTAAGCAGGAGATCCTGGGTTCAATCCTTGGATCTGAAGATCCCCTGGAGAAAGGAATGACAATCCACTCCAGTATTCTTGCCTAGAGAATTCCATGGACAGAGGAGCCTGGCAGGCTACAGTTCATGGGGTCACCAAGAATCAGAAACGACTTTGCTTGTGTGTACTGAATTGAACCATGACTTAAAGCCCCGGGGCCAGGAGACACCCTGCAGCCAAGACTTGTAACCAAAAGCAGTGAGGATACAACAGACTCTAGG
The DNA here is from genome assembly GCA_935064755.1 of Tragelaphus eurycerus. NCBI lineage: Eukaryota > Metazoa > Chordata > Mammalia > Artiodactyla > Bovidae > Tragelaphus > Tragelaphus eurycerus. Next base: position 23,754,851 of record CAKXYN010000003.1, read on the forward strand.
GCTTTTGACGACAGTGATAGGTGCTCCATTTGAACCCTCAGGGACAGGCACATCGTGGCTCAGAGCAAATGTGCACTAAATAACCATCAGATAATGGAATCTCCGCCTAAATCAATGAGTGTGTGATAGGACTTATATTTTCAGTCTAATCCAAAGTTCAGAGAATGCAGAAATTCTAGTTCTCATTGCTTCTTAGTTAAATGGCTTCACAATCATTAATGGAGACATTAACAAACCCCTTCATGAAGAACCAGGCTGTTTGGTATCCTACCCCGCATATACCCACACCACACAAAACCTATACTTTGTCCTAAGCACGGAGCAAAGGCTCTTTTTAGTTATGTAAACACAGGACACCAGGCTGAACAGATCCCAGTGTACCTGAACTTCCTCACACTGCAGGGCAGGACATGGGCTGTGAAATGAGGCACATGTGAGATGTGAGACCAGGCTCAAAGCCAGGGCAAGCCTGCAGCTAAGGCAAAAATTTCTCTGGTTGGCCAAGGCAGGGTGATTTCTGCCCAAGCCTCCAACAGACCCAAGTTCAAGAACTGTGCGCACCAACACAGTCACTCTGACTCCAGAAAACATGCATCTGGGCACCACAGCTTTATTACGGCTGCCATCAGGCACTTGCCTTGACTTGGAACCTGCCTCGCAAATGAGGTGCTTCTTTACAGGTGAAGGCTCTGAGGTTCTCAGAGGACCACAAGCAGAAACACATAGGAACCTTATCAGGATGGTCAATCCTTGGATCCCAGCAATCTGTTTTAACAAGCTCTCTAGGATATCCTGATGCATGTTTAAGTTTGGGGACCACTGTTCTTGGGACAGAGGGTCTGATGCTTCAGAAAGGGCGGACCCTGTTACCTTAATGTCAGTTTTCAGCTTCTCGTAGTTGACATCAATGGGGTCCTTGCTGCTGTCATCCGAACCACCCCTGAGTAGACTGTAGGCCACCTCAATGTCCAGCAGGTTGTCTAGCATTTCCACCTTGGCCTGGAGGAAAGGAAAACCTGGAGCTAAGTACAAGGCGAGGGAGAAAGACTCACCCAGAACCCAGACAATGTCTAACACAGTGACGAGGTCCTTCCCAGGTGTCCAGGGACAGCCTGTTCTCTGTTCACAGGGTACACGCCTAAGGATTTCTGGAATGCTAAGGAGGCTCGCTCTCCAGGGCAGAAGAGGCAGCAACCACATACATGGCTGTGTGTGTGGGATTTCTCTCCCACACACTGGTGACAGGTGGAGACCTCTCACTGGCTCCCTAATGAAGGAGAGAGGGAAAGCAGAGACAAAGATGCTCTCCCCTCTCCTATGGTTCTTTTCCCCCAGACTGATGCCACAGGCAGGAAAACCCAACTATTCTACCCATGGTCAGGCTCCTGATATGGGGAGAAACCCTACTTCGAAATGAGAGCCTAGCGGTGGGCCCCTGGCCCTGGCCACTGCCCTCGGGGATCACAACACAGAGGGGCAGTGATGAGGGAGTGACACCCAGCCCTGCACAGCCCAGACCAGTGGCTCCTCCTGGGCCGCGGTGCTACCTGCACGCTGTTTGCGTTGTTCAGGAGTGGGGGCTTCTTCATCCCGAAGTCGTGGGGGATCAGGGTGTAGAAGCGGTTGGAGAGATCCAGGATGTGAGAGTCACTGCTGCCCTGGGACAGTGCCTTTGCGGGGAGGGAACAGAGGGAACAGCCTGAGGCACCGCTGAGCTCCCAGTACCTGGCCGGACTCGCTCCTCTGGAAGCCGGGTGCTGATGCCAAGTCTGTGTGGCCAGGCCAGGAAACCACCTTCTGCAGCGCCTGTCACTCAGCTGGGCAGCGGCAGGATCCCATCCGCAAACCAGGTGGCTCTGGACACACGGGCTTCCCATACACGATTTCACTTGTACAGACAGGTGTGCATTTATACACCCATAAACCCCACACCGCTATGCAAAACGCTCACTGGGGCATCTTGGTGGTAGGCGCACTGGCTGTCGCTACAGAAGTCTTTCAACTTTCTGTGTGTTTGAAAAGATTTCACAGCAAACTGTCAGGGACTTCCGTGGTGGTCCAGTGGTTAAGAATCTGCTTTCTAATGGAGGGAACGTGAGTTCAATCCACGTTTGGGGAACTAAGACGCCACATGCCCGGGGGAACTAAGCCCGAGCATCACCAACCACAGCGAAGCCTGTGCACTGCCACAAAGAACCCACAGGTCACAACTAAGACCTGATACAACCAAAAAAAAAAACAACACAACAAACCTTGAGGGGGAGAAAAAAGACCCTTTGCTGTAAAATTCAATCCGGCCCCCTTGGCCACTGATCTTCATCTTTAAGGCTGGGGCGGGGTGGGGTGGGCCAGGGACAGCACAGAAAGGTGAGCCCCTCCCCAGGCCGCACGGCTAGTCAGTGCTCCCCACAGAAGGTGCTCAGTAAATGCACAAAGAAACGGGAGGAGCTGGACCTCTAGTCAGTGCACGCTCGGCAGACACCCTCAGTGCCTATAGGAGGGTAAAGGGGCAAGGAGTCAGCACCTGAAGCCCTAGGTTGGCTTCTCACGGTGACACGGGCTTGTCCTTGTTGTAAACCTCTGCCTGTGCTGCAGGCTGCTCTATGCAACAGGCAAAGGACACCACCCCAGCCCCTCCACCTGGACATTCTGGAATCGGAAAGAGCTCAGGCTGAGCAAAGTCCTTCAGGTCTCTGGCAGTGGGAAACAAGGAAAGAGGTCAACTGATCAGGACTGGCTGTAACCGGATTTAACCGCTATGTTTCAGGGCCTCCTCTCCAGCATCAGCCAGAGTCCACTGCCCTGGTCCGACTTCCGCGTCCTGTGGTTTTCTTCTTTCATGTGCCACCCCCAAACACAAGTGGAACCCTCCAGGGCAGAGGCTGGAAGACACTGGGGATGGGGGGCCTTGGGAGATGCTCAGCAAGTTGACGTGGAATGAACATGAACAAGAGCAAAGCGATATTTAACTACGTGATGATTTCCTAGTAACTGCCAAATAAACCTAGCCTCTCTAAGGACACACAAAATACAATCAGAACGTTTTTACGAGGCTCATCAGGCATATAGTGTTTACTTCATATCTGACAACTGAAAACACTGCTAATTCATTAGGATTGTGATCATCTTACTTTTTTTGTCATACTTGGTGAACTGAAAACCATCTATATCAGCAGGGATCAGTATGTCTATTTTCTTAACCTTGAGTAAATGTACGGCTGCATTCCCCACCCGAGGATGAGAGGCAGCCCAGGAGACGCCCCTGTCCCCCACATGGGGCAGCTGGAGGAGAGGCTGGTGTCTTACCTGCTGGACCTCACTGAGGATGGAGTATGCAGCCTGGATCTGCCTTTTGCTCAGCTTCCCCAAGGGCATCTTCTGAAGGTCAATCTGAGGAGACAGGGGAATTTTTTTCCCTTTGAAAGTTGGGCACTGGCCGGTGCAATGATGGGAGAGGTGGACCGAACCTCACCCCAGGCCTTCTGGGCTCCAAAAGAAGCAGACACAGTCTGTTTGGTCCTCCTAAGGAGACCTGGTGACCCAATTCCATAGGCTCTGCAGCCCTACCCCCAGTGCAGTGGATGGGAGTCTGTGAGAGAAGACTCTTGTTCATTTATGGTAGAGATAAGCCAAGCCCCCACCCCTGCACTGGGTTTGAAACAGTCCCACACTTCTGGAAGAAAACAAAGCAGGACTCTCATCTAATTCCCAAGTGAGGCCCTCCCTCACTGGCACGACTGCTCGGGCTCTGCTGTTGTTACAGTGTTGGGTCATGTCTTAGATGACCCTTTACAGGTGTGAAGATAGCTAGGGCTTGTGCAGATACCTTGTTCAAGTAGATATACAACCAGGCTTCTGGCTGGGAGGTCTGACAAGTTTGAACAGCTTATGGGCAGGCTCAGCAAGAATGCCTAGAGAAGAGGTGTGCCGGAGTGGGCAGGGGCATCTTCATTTCATGAATCTTTCAAAAGAAAGGTCCTACATACCCTTTCTGGCTTTGTGTACTCTGGCTTCTCTGTGATTCATAGAATTTCTCAGCTGTCATCAGACCCAGTCTCTTTCTGGGAAATGACTTTTTTTTTAATACTATTTTATACTCTAAAAAGGGCTTTCCCTGGTGGCTTAGACAGTAAAGAATCCACCTACAATGCAGGAGACCTGGGTTCAATCCCTGGGTTAGGAAGATCCCCGGGAGGAAAGCATAGCAACCCCACTCCAGTATTCTTGCCTGGAGAACCCCCATGCACAATGGAGCCTGATGGGCTGTAGACCATGGGGTTGCAAAGGGTCAGACATGACTGAGCACCGAAGCACACACACACACACACACACACACACACACACACACACACACACTCTAAAATGGAACTAAGTGGGTTGAACATGTGGAGAGTGGGGCACCCACTCCCAGCCCAATGGACTCCACGTGGGATGGGGTGGCCAGGTAGATAGGGGGCACTGTGCGCTCCCCATGAGCAGGTGAATCCTGAGCCCAGAGCAGAGTCTGAGCCAGGGCGGGGAGGGTGTGCGCAGAGTCCAGAGCCCACGTTCCAGCTTTGAAGCCTCCTTCTCCCCGGCAGCCCACAGTCGGGAGTGGAGGTGCCTTGTGCTGGTTGAGCCCTTCCCTTGTTCTTGTGGGCTCTGTCTGTGCATTTGAGGGTGTGGGTTAGAGAAACCAGGTCTTTTTAAAACAAGCACCAGAATTACCCAGCTCAGGGAAATGCTTTCCTCAAGTCTCTGCTATCACTTTGGTTGCACTGCTCTTGGAGCATATCTTCTGGAATTCCCTCTTTAGAATTGCTTTAGAGCCAACTCACAGTCCATGCTTGTGTCACTCTGCTCTTTTACTATACTGTGTCCTTGGCTCAGAATACATTATCCACCCTATGTCCTGGACTGCACTCCAACCGTTTTAACTCTTCCCAGAGACCAGCTCTCCCTGGGGATGGGCGGATGGGCGGTACTGAGAATGCAGACGCTGTCACCACTGTTCCCTGATTGGTGCCTGCCTGTTGGGCTGTGAGCACCTTCACATCCTCTTAATATTTCATCTAATCAGATAGCAGTTCCACTTCTTAAGTGCTTGTCCAGCTCCATTTTTGTTCCAGGCCCCGCAGATACTAGCCCCAAAGGTGAGCTAAGTGCAGTCCGGGGGCCAGGAGCTCAGGAGGTCTCCTGGGAACAACCCTAGAGACAGCGGCTCAGCATTCAGAGCAGGGGCCCCATGGGGGCTGACAGAGGAGGGGGCCTAGACGGCATTCGGCCAGGTCGCTCCCATTGGGAGTGGGTGCCTCGCTCCATAGCTGGTGACCAGACCCCTGGCCACAGAGTGCATGCTTCTCCCACTGCAGCCAGCTCCCTGCCTTCCTGCTGGTTCCCAGGGTGTTGTGAGCAGCACTGTTGTAGGGACAGATGTTTAACCTTCAGGGTGAATGATTTGAGGGGTACGTTGTTAGCTTGATATCAGTATGTATGTTCAGGAGCATGTCCTTTTAAAAATAATTTTCACCACTTTATGGTTATTTTCTGGCAGGGGATGGCTGGGCTTAAGACAGGGAGATGCAGGGCTGAGGAAAAGCAGCTGCTAGTGGTCTCTACAGCCCAGATTTGTCTTGTCTTTAAGGCTGGCTGGGAGAAGCAGAGAGGAAGCAAGCTGGTGAAGGGGCAGAATGGTCAAGGCTAATCTGCAACTCTTGCACTCTGCTGGTCCCTGCTTCTTTTCCAAAGCGGCTCCAAGCTTCGAGGCAGCAAGAACATTCCTCTCCCAGGGGACAAACAAAGAGCACCTGGCCCTGGCTGGTGGTCCCTGCCACTTTTCCAGTCATCACTTCCCCCTCCCTTCCATCCCTATGATTGGCTGGTATGAATTTTATCTGATGAAGCAAGGGTCAGAAGCTCTCTGCTGGTTACAGCAGTTCTTTCACTGTAAATGGGCTCCATCTTGGACCTCCACGACAATTCTGAGTGGCCTATTTGGTTGAGCCACAAAAGAACCATGCCCCACACTCCTTTATGGCAACTTCAAGGGAAAAAGTGCAATGGGGACAACATACCATCTATTTCACAACAGGCCAATGATTCCCTGTGAAAGCGTAGGTACCTTAGGCCTCAGCGCTCCTGTATGGCTCAGGCTGAAGACCAGCCATTGAACTCATTGCCAACTCAGCACTCCAATCATCCACCCCAGCAAATGCTCACAAATATAACAAAAGTGCAATTACCTCATACTCCACCATGGCTTTCTTCATACTTTCTACATCAAAGATCATCTTAATGAGGTTCTGCACTGGCTTGGGGAGCTTGGACTTGGTGCCAGGGTTTACTGTTAACTTCTTCACCGCCTCTTCATCCTGTAGGGAAAATCAGGAAGAGACCCAATTAAACAACTCAAGCAAAGTTGTGTCATCTGGCAGAAAAAGGATACGGGATGGAGTGCCACCAAAAGGTTTAAAAAAAAAAAAAAAAAAAAAGGCTGCGTGTTCATCAAAAAGGTTTGGCCTTAGTTGCCAGGACACGTTGAGTATGGACAGGATGAGACTGCCTGTGCACCCCAGATCCTCTTGGCTGCTCCGGATTCTTATTCCAGACACCGCTGAAGCATCCAGTTCTGCACAGGCAGACCTGCAGGCACCCGCACTGCCTCCCACACTGGGGTTTCTGGTGCCCTGTGCCTGGGAACCTGCCCAGTGCCCATTCATGCCCAACGTGGAAGTGCTGGCACCTACGAGGGCAAACCTTAAACCCAAGATACACTGGACTGATGGACAAATTCTGCCTCCTTTCTTCTCTTACACCGCCTCACCCAAGGCTGAATGCACACAGCCTTCTCTATAGTGCCAAAGGATCAAGCAACCAGTCCCACTTTCTGTCAGGCAGCTTGACAGTGTTAGAGCACATACGAGCACCATCCCTACCTCTCACCCCTGCTCCCTGGGGCTGCTCCTCCTAATATACTAACAACATAGGACTTTAACTCCGGCCAGCTGGGGAGCCCAAGCTGAGCCAGGACCCTGCTTGAATGAGGGTAACTGGCGTTGGGCTTTGCTCCTGGAATCTGCTTGGCTTAACGAAGCTGCAGAGAAGAACCCGTGCGCCAGCGCTCAGGGCCGCTGCCGTCAGTGTCACAGTGGATCTACTCTCAATGCTGAAACACACGTCTTTACGTGCATTCTTATCTTCTAGCTGTAACTTTACTTGAAGGCAAACTATTAATACGTTCAAAAGCCTTGTTTATATGCATATACTGTAACCAGGAACTCTAAAGATAGTAAGCAAAAAGGCATACAGTTATGTACATCAGCATCATTATAGCAAATATCTAAAAATAATCTAAATATCTAACTGGGGGATGGGAGAGTGCTGTTTGATAAATTACAAACTACAGCCACCCACAAGACCTGGGTTTTGATCCCTGTGTCGGGAAGATCCTCTGGAGGACAGCATGCAACCCACTCCAGTATTCTTGCCTGGAGAATCCCATGGACAGAGGGGCCTGGTGGGCTAAAGTCCACAGGGTCGCAAAGAGTTAGACATGACTGAGAAAGTAACATTATTACTACTACCAGAGGATGGAATTCTATATAGACTCAAGAAATGATGCTCTAGTTCAGTATCATTTAATAGAATAGCCCCTGGTTCTGACATGTGCTCATTCTGAATTGAGATATATTTTAAGAGCTAGAAAAACATCAGCTATCAAAGACTGAGTTAAAAAAAAAAAAAAAAGGAAAGCTATTTTGATATCAACATATTAAAATGATAATATTTTGGACATACTGGGTTAAATAACTAGTATTAATTTCACTGTTCTTACTTCATAAAATGTAGCCACTAGAATATTTTAAATTGTGTAAGTGGCTGCATCTCTCTGTTGGACAGCACCGCTCTAGAGGACACGGGGAAATACTCCTAGAACATTAAGGCAAAATGTGGGTGGTGGTGACAAAGTACGTAAGGAAAGACTCCAGGGCTACGATGGCTGAAAGTACCTGTCAACTGAAAAGAAGAATGTACAGACGTATATCTTTTCTGAACCTTTGTACAGCTCAGGTACTAACTACCCTTCCTTGCCGTTGAAAACGTGCATAGAATTTACATTGTTTCTCTCTATCCTTAGCACATCCATGGATTCAACCAACCATGGATTGTAGGGAACTGCGGTATTTACAATGAAAAAATTCCACATGTTAAGTGGACTAATGTAATTCAAACTTGTGTTGTTCAACTGTATATCTTTTTGAAATGCAAAAAAAAAAAAAAAGCCTCAGTAGGGAGCACTGCTGAGTTAGACCAAGTATGTCCAAACTCAAGTCCGAGTTCTCTATCCCAACAGTAAACAAGAGTTAATTTCTGTTTTTAATGGTAAAGTTCATGACACTTTATAAACTAGAGAACTTACAGTTTACAAATTCTTCAAATCCCCCTTTGAGACATGTTAGACCTCAAAGATTTGGGTTAAAACCTGTACCACTACAATCTCTTTCTCTCTGCATAATAAATGTGCACCACCCCTCATTAAAAAGCAACAGGTTTTCTTATAGTAACAATGTAAGAATTTTGTTAAGACAAATGGCCTCAACAGTCTCAGTCAAGAGACACTGGAAGGTTGCCCGGTAATATATAGGGAGATAATCAAGCTACAAACAAAAATAATGGGGAATTATCAAGAAATAATTTAGGACTAGAAACTGTGACCCAAGTGGATCACATAGTCACTATAATTCTATCTTGATGATAAAGCAAGTCACGTGACCTTCAGATAAGAAACCTCTATGAACTCCTCCCTTGTGTTTAGGGAGCAACTTCAAAGACTGTTCCTTTGTGACAAAATGCTCACACTGTTCTTACAAGCTTCACCTCACACTTCATGGAATAGATTTTATTCATGAAGGGCATGGATTTTATTAAATGCTTTTTCTGTGTTCATTAGGATGACTGTTTGGGTTCTATCCTTTATTCTTCTCATGTTATACTACACTGATTTGATTTTTGCATGTTGAACCAACCTTGCATTCCTGGGATAAATCCTATTCAATCATGGTGTCTAAATCCCTGTGTGCTGCTAGATTCAGTTTGTTAGTATTTTGTCGAAGGTTCTGCATTTATATTCATAACTATATTGGTCTGTAGTTTTCCTGTGATGTCTTTATCCATCTTTGGTTATCAGGATAATACTGGCCTTGTATAATGAGTTGAAAAGCGTTCCTTTCTCTTCTGTTTTTTGGAAGAGTTTACGAAGGACCAGTATTAATTCTTTAAATATTTGGTGGAATTAATCAATGATGTCATCTGATTCATGGCAGGGTTTTAAAAGAAAGCCTTCTACTAGCACTAGCAAGTGTCAGAGCATGATTACCTGGCCATAGTCAATCTCCAGAGGGTAGAACTTTTTAGGATGCTTCGTAAAATTTTTTGAGTGCCAGGCATTTCCGGTTTTCTCTTCATATAATTTCATAAAATGCTCAATGGCATCCTCCTTGGATGGCATCTGCTCCAGTTTGTTACTACCAATCACCGTGCCCACACGGCCCCAGGACCTGAATATCCAGTACCTGTGGGAAGAGAAGAAGAGCATCAGATACAATTTTGCGGGTCAGCCGGTCATATTTCAGGATGAGCGGCCTCTCCCTGCTATTTCCCTTGAGGGAGAAAAGAACTGTAAACACCACAAAATGAAGATAACTGACAAAGAGGAACAAAAGGAACCAGTATTAAACATCTTATTTTAATTTCTATTAAACTGAGAGTTGTTAAGTTTAAAGTAATTTAAAAATGCCCTTCCATATCATACTGGCAAGTGAGCTATAAAAAGTACCAAAGAACAGTTTAATCTTGGATCTGGCAGCTGAACTTGAGGAGTGAATCCTGAGGCCTTTACATGGTGGTGGTGGTTTAGTCACTAAGTCATGTCTGACCCTTGCGACCCCATGGACCACAGCTGGCCAGGCTCCTCTGCCCATGGGATTCTCCAGGCAAGAATTGTCCATGGGATTCTCCAGGCTCCTCTGCCCATGGCATTGTCCATTTCCTTCTCCAGAGGCTTTTACATAAAAACATCCAATTCCTTTCCCCAAATAAACACAGCAAGTAATACCCGGAAGTTATGCATTCATTAACGACAGGTACTAAAAAGAATGAAGAACCTTTGGCTCAGATCAGAGGCTGAGATACAATAAAATGGGAGGGGGCAGGAGAGTGGTCTCCAGGGTTAGCCACCTACAGACCTAGGCTAACATCCTCAGTTTCCATCTCAAGCTAGAGCTAAGTCCCAGGTACTCTAAGGGCAGGGCTGCCTAGCTTTGGGGAGTACACTTTTCTTAGTGAAAATCATGCAGAAGTTAAATCTCACATCACAGTAAGTACAGATATAGCAGTAAAATCAGAGATTTCAAAGAAAAGCTGGTGCTTCCTGCTGGTTTTCTGGGCTACTGCCCAGAGGCATATAAGTTCATTCTCTGTTGTTTTTTTTTCCCTTTCTAGAAATGTTTGGAAGATACCACATGGACCTAACTTGAAAAAAATCTTCTAACAGCCCATAATGCCATTTCCCTATAAAAACCAATAAATCAAGACCACCAGGTTAAGCCACCCATTTGAAATCACCAGTATAACTTCTTGTGTGTTGGTAGTAGACAGTTCTGTCCTCACTGCCTGTGGTTTACGAACTACAGCACTCAGTGTGTTTTTACCAAAAGTCCTACTCCTCCTCCTGAACTCCAATACTCAGCTAGCTTCTGGAAAGTTATGTTTTACACGCAAGAAACCCTATCTTCAAATCTCCAACAAGAGTCAGCAGTAAACTAGACGACGTAGGATTTTATTTCTTTACAAACTTTGAATAGCCACAGAGATGTTACGTGCCCTTGTAAGGTCACCTTTGAGGTTCTCGTTTTAAAACCTTGTTTCATTCATACGGATAGACTTGGCAGTCTTTTGATTTTTGGTTGTGCTGTGTGGCATGTGGGATCTTAGTTCCTCGATCAGGGATCGAACCTACACTCCCTGCATTTGAAGCATGGAGTCTTAATGACTGGACCACAAGGGAAGTCCCTGAGGTCCACATTTTAAACGACAGATCTGTGAGAAGCTGAAGAAATGGGAAGAGCCTGAGCCTGCCAGTGCCTACAACTGGCAGCTGCTGAGATTTGCCAGTTGCTGACATTCTCTCAGGGGTCTGCCTTTCAACGAGTAAAGCTCTTTGAATCTCTCGGACTTCAACGGGCAAACTCTTTCCATTTGCTAAAAAGAAAAGGTCAAGTTCAAAATATAAAGTTCTTTTCTGCCGCCATTAGGGTTTAGCAAGAGTTCCTTCCACACACCTCTCCCGCTTACACGTAGCTCCCATTCCACAGCAGCTGTAACAAGGGCCCATCCGCTTGTCGGAGGACCACTCCGACTAGGTAAGTACGGGCAGTCAAGCCAGCCCAGTCTCTCAGCACGCCAGGACCAGCTCTTATCTGACTCCATTACATTGAAAAAAATAATAATAAACAAAGAAGCAAACCCAAACGCCTTTGGTAACCCAGCAGCCTGACATGACACGGAAGACCAAGGACGGCAGGGCTGTCCAGGGGCCACGGCCTCTTCCCTCCTCCACTGAAGACGTCACCGCACACCTATGATCCTCAAGAGGTGGCTGGTCCCCAGGTGCGCGGACAGCCCAGCTCCGAGGGGCCTTGCTCTCGGGAGCGCGCTCCTCTGGACACTTCCCTGCCCCCTGGCGCACCTGCTCTCTTTGTCATCCTCCAGGAGCTGCAGCTTGTAATAGGAGTTGGTCCCTTTGACGATGTCCACGAGCCCGAGGGTGGCGCTGAAGACCTTCCCACCTTTCTCCAGGACGTGTGCGTTGTGTTCCAGACCTGTCAGGACAGAGCTCCTGAGAGTCTGCCCCCATGGTAGGGGGAGGGAGGGGACCCTGCTGGTTCCCCAGGACCAGGGAACCTGGCAGCCCACTCTGTTCACTCCCATTTCCTCACCTGAATCAGGGTCGACGGCCGCTCCTCCTTTAAGAGTTAATTTCATCCTCTTTTCAGATTTGTTGGTACCTTGGAAGGAAACAGAGAAATGCAAACATTAAAAATAAACCGGGAAGGGGAAGGTGGCAGGCAGGGCAAGTGAGTCATCTTTGCCTGTATCAGAGTCAACAGGGGATGTGTGTGTTGCCTCTCACCACCTGAAGTTGCTGCCATTCTGTGTCAAGGGAAAACAAACTCAGAAAGCTGGTGTGGGCAGCACTCATCAGACCACTGGGGCACAAAGGGAGAGGCTCTGCACGGGTGGACCTGATGGGGCTGCTCAGGGCCTCACCTTCCTCCTTGATGGGACCCTTGCTCTTCTTGGAGGGCGCGGCCCCTGACTTCCCCTTTGGGGCCACTGTTTCAACAGGCTCCACCTTCACCTCGGCCCCCCAGGGGGATAAGAGGTGGGTGGAGAGCAACTCCTGAAGGCTCTTGGTGGAGGCAGAGATGTCCTGGAGGAAATCCTCAGACACAACGCGGATGTTGGCTTCTTTTACTTCCTCCATCTTTTTATTCATCTTGTCCACCTCCTCTGTTCAAATTGGAAGGAACAAAAAGCGAAATCTCAGATTACTTGAGTCGTTACTCACTCGGTACTTTCCTCCCCACTCAGTTTTCTTTTCCTTCAAAATCTAGCACTCAGGAACTTCGCTCACTCTGACAACTGTCTGCCACTAGCAACAAGCCTCGTTTTCTAAGGTGTGATGAATAAGAGCTGCTTTCTTCAAACCATTCTGCAGAACCAGATGTCAACAAGCACTTCACATAGAAGGCAAGTCAGGTTTGTATGGGAAAAGTGGTGTAGTGCGTTCCACTCTTTGAGACTTAAGATGGTCATTGGTGCAATAAGCCTGCAAAGAAATCTGTGGACCCTCTGAACTCTGCATTTCAAGCCTGCTTAAGCTGTGAACTTTTGTTCTAGTGGAAAATCTACCAACATCTTGTGAACAGTGCTAAGCGACAAGAAGAGTGGGCTAGTCTTCAGACAAGTGAGCACAGACCACAAAAGGGGGCAAGGCCAAGTTATGAGAGCCCATGCCCCTTCACAGAGAACCTGAACCATGTCCACGGTAAAAGACACACTTCTAGGGTCCCTGTGTGTGTCAGACACTGGACCCAACACAATCACGAGAGACAGATAGGGTCCCCCTGCTTCTCAGGCCAGTGAGACTTACTTTTGGTGCTGATACACAGAGAGGCCTTGTTGGCTGTCCCTGTCAATTTCCCCCCGAGTTTCTCGATCATGGCCTTCACTTCATCCTTGTTCTGGGAGAGTTTCCCGAGAGTCAGGATCTTCATGTTGGATAATGGCTTGTCTGGAATGGGAAATAGGATCATGAGACAGGGCTGCTGCCTGTGGTGGAGAAAAGCAGAAAACGAGGCAGTAGCTCCCAGAGAAAGGTCAGACAGGCTGCAAGGCCCCTGAACGGCCTCAGCACCTTCTCTGATCAGGGAGAAATGGGTCTCCTTAGGGAAAAGGCCACGTAAACAGCAAAGAGCTAGAGTACCAGGAAAGCAGAGGACAGCAAACTGCACCCAGTCCTCAGCACAGAAAGGGCCAGCTGGGCATGAGCTATGCACTGACACCATTCTATAATTAGGCCATGAGCAGGGATGTCTGGGGGCATCTGGGTCTGCACCACAGACAAGGAAGGACCAGGGGTCTGGGCAGTGGTGGGCAGCCGGAGTCCTCATATTAACTCACAATTCCTTGTTATTTTTCCCCCCATTCCACAACTAAAAACAAACTACAATCCTCATAGGATACTTATTAATCAACCCCATTTGAAAAATCAGTCTCGTCCACCACTGGAAGCTCTGGTCAGCAGGACCACACTGATTCGAGATGGATTCAGGCACCAAGAACCCTGGCATTTCAGGTGTTCAGCACTAACCCCAGGCCAGGAAGACCTGGATCAGGAGTGTGCCTTCTATTTCTTGCAAATGGAGACGTATAAGAGCTAGTGACACATTTCCACAAGTGATGCAGTGGAATCCTTTAAGACATCCCTGTGAGAGCCCCTTGGATTGCAAGATCAAACTAGTCAGTCCTAAAAGAAATCAGTCCTGAATATTCATTGGAAGCTGAAGCTCTAATCCTTTGGCCACCAGATGTGAAGAACTGACTCACTGGAAAATACCCTGATGCTGGGAAAGATTGAAGGCAGGAACAGAAGGGGACAACAGAGGATAAGATGGTTGGATGGCATCAACGACTTGACGCACATCAGTTTACGCAAGCTCTGGCAGTTGGTGAAGGACAGGGAAACCTGGCGTGCTGCAGTCCATGGGGTCGCAAAGAGTCAGACACGACTGAGCGACTAAACTGAACTGTGAGGGGGGAACAACCAGGGACACCAACAGGGTTTAACTGAAAGCTGGCTGAGGTCTCCATAGCAAACAGAACCACTGAGCTGTGAACTGCAAATGAGGGGAAAGCAAAGGGGACCCTCAGTGCAGGGCCTGGATGCTGACCCCACCCAGCCCACCTACAAACAGTTGGGTGACTCGGGATGACCACACAACCTCTCCCCGAGGGATGGAGGGAGGGGCACTGGTGGGCTGATGTTCACAGATGAATCCTCACCCTCCACCTGCCACACGGTGGCCATAACTAAGCCACATATCTCTGAGTAAACAAAGACAGCGGCCCCTTTCTGCCAGGAAAACACAGACTGATCTCACTGTCTTTGCTGGTGTGGAATACCTTTCATGTTGATCACAGTATGTACAGCGGGTCTCTGAGGGGACAGAGCCCCAGTGTCACATTAGGCTCGGGATGAATGGTGGGGGTGGAGGTGGGGGCGCTGCCCAGAGGCAGAAAGGGGAGACCTGGACTGACTGCTCAGCAATGCAGACTCGGGCAGGCAGGACAACGTCCCCACAGGCAACGGTCTCCCTGATCCTTCTCAGAAGCCCCTCCCCAGCCTTCCTCCTCCTGCTGGCGGTGGGGTGGGAAGAACAAGGGCAGAGTTTCCCCATGGGATCAGCCAACAGAAGAACCCAGCCAGATCCCCTCTCCCCGCTAAGCTCAGGGCCCCAGCCCTCCCTACCCAGGCTGGGCCCGGAGCTGTACCTGGGGGGCCAGACTGCACAGCAGCAGGTGCTGAAGCTGCGGAGGGCGGGGGTGCTGCCCCCACCGGGGTGCTGCTCTCTGGGGGGAATATACGGTCCAGTTTTTTGATCTTCAGTTTCTTGAAGTAAGCGATTTCTCGGAATTCCTAAAGAACGTAAGTTATAGTTAAACCAGTTTTGCCAGGAAATAACCACTTGACAGAACAAAGAATTTGAGAATCTTTCTCTTCTTACAATAAAGAATAACAAAATAGGAAGACTGGAGGCTTCTGGTATGAAATACAGGTGATACAGTACTTATGACTAGTGCTCCCACATTTATAATAGAGCTGGTACTGTGACACTTTAAGAAGAAAAATATTTTCTTTAAAAAGAAAAAAAAACCTGTTGATTATCTGGTCAGGGGACTCCTGCTAGAACCTGATTACAACCTTCGGGCCTCACTCTCGAGCTGCAATCCTAAGGATCAAGAGGCGTTGTCCTGGGGTCATATGTCCTTTCCATGACCAAAAGCCCCTCAGACTCTCCACATCCCGGGAGAGAGGTTATTATCTAGAAGGAAATCAAGGCAATTCTCTTCCCTTCCTAGAAGCAGCGACCGTGGATGCAGGCGGGCCGACAATGGTCAGTGTCCAGTACAGTCCATCTGCACCCCAGGTGTCACCATGGGCTCTGCCCTAAGTGGTCACACAATAAACATCACATGCACTAGGCTCAGGGGTACCAGGTCCCTACCCTCCTACGTCTTCATCCCACCAACAGAGTCCTTCCTCACTAGAGCACACAGACCTCTGCTCAGGTGGCAGCCTGGATGGGAGGGGAGTTTGGGGTAGAACGGATATGTACATATGTATGGCTGAGTCCCTTCACTGTTTATTAACATTGTTAACCGGCTATACTCCAATACAAAATAAAAAGTTAAAAAAAAGAAATAGTTCTTTCCTGCTAGATCCATCGTCAAGACCATCCAGTGGATAAAACATATGCTGGGCATCTAACACGTGCCACATGTCACAGTGGGTTTAAAAGAGTTTTGGCCTTTGAGGAACAAGCTCAGCCTTGACTGAGAGTCAGATGTAAGAAGGCAACTTCCAGATAGGAGCTGGCTTCTAAACCAGAGGCGTGCTAAAGTGATGCAACACTGGGAACGCTGGGAGGGCTCCTCAGAGGCAGTGACCTGCTCAGCTGGCTGGAAGCTGGAAAGCAGGAAGTTAGGTAAATGCATCGGACGGGTATTTTGATGTACTGGGAACACACAACTGTAGTTGGTTCCCCACTGCGGAGTGTGTGATCAGAGACACAGATGAGGATGGACTGGGGAAGGGGGGAGACGGAGACGGAGAGAACATGCGTCGAGTGGTGAGAGCAGGACGTAAAGAGGAATAAAAGAGCCAGAAGAGGGGCTGCAGAAGGCAGCTGGAGTCAGACCATGGAGGGCTTGGGGAAAGGGGGTTCAAGCCGAGGAGATGCCCCTGATTCTGTGATCCAAGCCCCTGGTGGCCACACAGTCCCTGCACAGGGCCTGTAAGTCCATGAGTTCGCCTGGGCAGCAAGCACTGCTGACCTGACAAAATGTCTTGCACATCCAGGTATCCTTTTGTAACAACCTTCAAAAAACTACACATAGATGCAGTGCAACGGACATATCAAGCACAAAATAGTTCACGTAACAATCTTATTTTTTCCCCAGCCTATGGTGGCTCAGATGGTAAAGCATCTGCCTACAATGCGGAAGACCCGGGTTCAATCCCTGGGTCAGGAAGATCCTCTGGAGAAGGAAATGGCAAACCCACTCCAGTACTCGTCTGGAAAATCCCATGGACAGAGGAGAGTGGGAGGCTACACTCCATGGGGTCGCAAAGAGTCGGACACGATTGAGCGATGTCACTCACTCAAGATACTGAAAGGGATATAAATGCCACAAATGGGCTCGTAACATTGGCATTCTCAGAAAAACTGGAAAAATATTTCTAGAACAAACGGGAAAACACTTTGAGATTTTAAGGGTGGGGCAGTGACAAAGTCAGATTTGTTTCAGAGCAGCTGCACAAGAGGTATTCAATAATTACGGTAGGGGACAGAGATGGCAGGAAAAGAATGAGTGCAAAAGGGGAAAACGTGGTAAAGCGGCGATCAGCCCCGATGCAGATGACAGTTATATACGCTGCTGGTCCAAATGCTCCACCCCCAGGAGAAGACACAGGCAGTGAGGGAACTTGACAGACACCAACCCCAAAGCCTAGTGAGTGGCAGGGCCATGACTGTCCCCAGTGGTGCTGGGTCCTTCCAGCAGCCCGGCTCCCAACAAGGTGCCCCAACTGAGGCTTTCTGCATTCTGAGAACTCAGCAGAGAGAAGGTGACAGGGGACACGTGAACCCTGGGTCCTACTCCTCCTCCAGCACCTAGGCAAGGCAATGTCCTTGAGAAGCACCCTCTTTTCATAAAGGCAGGAAATCACCACTGGTTCACCATTGTGTCCCTTGTGCCTAGAACAGTGCCTGGCAGAGGGTAAGCACTTGAGAAATAGGAATTAAAAATGACTCACAGTCTCTGCATTTTACACCAGCGGGACAAACCTGTGCTCCAGCTGGAAGTGCACTGGTTCTCCATCTGTGTAGTTTGCAAATGTACAGAACCAGTGACATAATTTTATATTCTGATTATGAGGAAGGCCCCAATGTAAAGAGATCTGAGACACTCTACTCTGCAGTCATGGTGGCCTTGAGTGTGGACAAGCATGGAAGGTGGGACCAGGTTTTCTGTAAACAGATAACAGGATTGTTCCTACCTCCTACCTCACTTACCTTTGGGGTCACCCACTCCTTCCGGTTGGGCTTCTGTGTCTTGACCATACACTTGGTCCAGGCAGTCACATCCCCGGTACAGTAATAGGCGTCGCCCTTGAAGACCAGCTGGCCCGAGCATTCCTCGCAGGGAAGGAGGGCGCCGAACACCATACCATCGGCCACGCGGTCCAAGATCTGAACCCAGTGAAGAAACACGTCAGTGAGGAAAGGCAGGGAGCCGTGAGAGGACATTTACCAATGTGGGATGAAGAATCTGCATAGACTTCACTTGCTAAAAAAGGTAGTGCCCTGAGACTCCCTAACATTCCCCAGGGGAGGCGGATCATGGTTGGAGCTTGGATCTTATGTCCACGCATGAAGTGTTCCTGCAGCTACTACCCCTTTCCCTTGGTGACTGAGAAACAGAGAGAGAGCCCAGAGAATCCACTGCTTCTGAGTGCACTGGAGTGATGGCAGGGCCTGCTGGGGAAACAGCCCTCGTGGCCCCCGGGGAGTCTGGGAGGAAGGCAGCAGAGAGAGCTCCTCGGGTCCAAGGGTATGGCATGAACACCTTCAGTGCTTGAGCGCCTGCCCCTTCCTGCCCCACAAATGGCGACCTCGATGGCGATGACCATGCAACACGACTGTGGAATGTCGCTCCCAATTAATACCGGCAGGTGTTCAACCGGAGGGCCTCCCACACTCCACCGGGACAGTCACCGCACACGGCCTGGCCGCCTGGCTTGCGGCTCCCGTAACATAAGGGCAGCTCACCGCCGACTCCCCGGAGGGCACTTGCTGCTTGTTGAAGATGAGCAGCTCTTTCAGGTCGTTCGTCGAGCACGCTTTCTTTAGTTCGTCCTTGATGTTCCAGATCAGGTCGTTCTGGGCCTGCGTACAACAGCCAGCAGCTGAGAGATCAGCTCTTTTCAGAGAAAGAAGCCCAACCAGAGGAAGGTTCCACCCTGGTCCTGCTTTGGCTCTCATCATAGCCCTGCTTCACAGCCCTGCTCTGAGCAGAGCTGCCGCATCCCCAGGACTCTGCTCCCAGCCCGGGGTGCCATGTCCGAGTTGGCCTGGGGTTTGCGCACTTGGGCACCGGAGCCCCTGGAACCAGCCCCTCAGAGACAAATCCCAGGACACGCACGCGAGAAGGCACCGGGTTTATCTGTCCCAACATCCAGCACCGAAGGGCGGAGGATCGGCTGCCCAACTGCCTGCGAGTGAGCAGGGACACCCCGACTGCCTCAACTGTGCATTACGCTCACTACTGTGAACAGACTTCAGGTCTTCTGAAAACAGAACTGTAAATCTCTGTGGTAATATTTATGCAGTGCTTACTCTTCGTGGGCACTTTTCCCGTCACTGCACTTATTCTCACATGTGCTTTGCTTAAGAAGGCAGTGGCCTCCCCACGGCAGAGCCAGGGCAGGGGAGAGCTTCCTCCCGCTTTAGGGGACTGGGCGAGTCATGACCGGTTATGCCTGAGACCCCACCTCTGCAAGACAGATGGAAATGCCAGCTCTCTCAGCACCGGGTGAGAAGGGCTTTAACGTGACAAAGCTGCATCACACACATTGCTTCCCCTGCCCCACCTCCATAAGGGCCTCTCAGTAATAGTGACCCCTGGAACTTCCCTGGTGGTACAGTGGCTAAGAATTCGTGCCTCCACTGCAAGGGGCACAGGTTCAAGGCCTGGTTGGAGAGCTAAGATCCCACATGCTGCACGGTATGGTCCAAAAACAAAGTAAAAATAAATACAAGTATGCATTATTTTTTAAAAATAAAATATACAATTAAAAAAATCCACCCCTGCAGGACCACGTGGTGAGCCTTGGAACGAGGGAGCATAAGGAACAAGGGAGGATGAGGAAGAAGTCTAAGGGCGCAAGGTGAGATGGAAGCAGAAGGATGATGTCACCTACATGACCAAGGATGGGAAGCCAGCACAAATGGATGTGCCGGGTTGGGGAGCGTGTGGAGCACGGAAGGAAGAACACCAAACCCACTGTAGTGGCCCTGCAGCCAGGGCTGGCACAAAACAGACATGTTTTAAACTGCAGGACAACCCACACCGAATCTGTGATTCGTGTTAAGCATGGAAATCACACCCCCAAGAAGAGACTGACGCCCCCTCCTAGTTTCCCAAACACTCGCCATTTTCTGGTTAATAATTCTTAATTTGCTTTGACACACATTTACCAACACGGTGACGAATGTCTCTGATCAGTGACCACCGATCTAATGGGCAGTTTTCTCCTTTTACTATAAGCCTTCTTTTTTTTCCCCCAAGAAGAGATTTTCATTTAAAAAAAAAAATTGAATTTTATCTCCTTCAGCCATTCTCTGTGCCAAGAACCTTTAGCATCCTTGAATTCAATACCCAGTTTCCAATGCGCTCCGGGTCTGGGATGCAGTGATGCACTGTATGGCTGAGGTGTGACATGTCCATCCCAGCTCGAGGCTGCTGAGTTGGAGGCGACTGAGTTGGAGGCGACAGCTCGGCTCCCACCAGCCTGGCCACTGGTCTGACGCTGAGAGCCCACTGTGGATGCTTTCACGTTGCTTTGGGAGGAGGAAAGAAAGCCTGGGGGGAAAGCCAGGCTACTGAACAACAGCTATCGATTTGGGAATTTTAAAAGCTCTTATAAAGCAGGACACCCGCACCTCCTTTAACTTTCTCCCCAGAATGAGGAAGAGAATTAGCCTGAATGGCGAAAGGAGACATGCAGCTCAGGACTCACCTTGAGGGCCTTTTCAAGTTTAATCTCCTTGTCCTTTTCTTTTTTAGATTTCTTCTTGGCCACTTCATCTATTCCATCCACCTCATCGCCTTTTCTCTTTCTGAAAGAGACAAAGGATGTGAGAGAAAGAACCAGAACCACTGAAACCCTGAAAGCCAATGCCTCGGGTGACAGAGCATCCTCACACCACTCTAACGCGGCCCGGCCAGGCGCTGCCCACTCAGGAGCTCACTGTCTGCTCAGGTCTGCAGCTGCCACTTTATGACACACTCTGCTGCGAGGACGGGCCAGCGGTCGCTCCAGAGCCTTGAAACAACACAGCACAGCACCCAGGGCTTAGGCCCCATCTGACATCAAAACGCCACCCATCTCCTGGCACAGACCAGGCCTGAAGGTTCTGGCAGGGACTATGCTAGAGGTTAAGGCCACAGCGGAGGGCAGGGACCGCAGAAGACAAAGCACCAGTGTCAGGCACCGAGTCTTTCAAGCTAAGACATGGGGCTGCTCCTGAGGCCAAGAGGCTGTTCTCAGATGTGAGAGGCCGAGCTATCATTTCAAGCCCAACAAGAAGCAATAGTCTAGGTGCTGCCAGCCTGTCTGCCTCAGCCAGGTCAGCAAACATTGCTGACCAAGGAGCATCACCCCTGACTTGAGAGAGGGCACTGAGGGTCATCAGTAGCCCCTAGAAACAGGGCAGGCCAGCCATGGTGGTTAATGCTTTCAGCTGTCACACTGGCCTGAGATCGAACCCTTGGATTTCCCCTCATTCATTAAAGTGGGGAAAAGAGTACCCTCTACCTTGTAGGATCATGGTGATGGTTAAATGAAGTAACCTGTAAAAGGCTTAGCATAGTGCCCAGCACACCAGAAGTGCTCAACCCATTCTGGTAGTTACGGCATAAATGGAAGCTTATACATTCCTCTTACACCTATACTGAGTGTCAAAGCGCCCTGAGGACTTTAAAATCCATGCCTCTGACTTTCTTGTTTTCTTTAACATTCCAGAGCCCCATGTGCTGTACAAGCAACTTGTGCATTTATTTCATTTTTAAAATTTACTATTTGCTTATAGCTGCTCTGAGTCTTTGTTACCATGTGCGGGCTTTCTCTAGTTGCGGTGTGCAGGGGCCATTCCCTAGATGTGGTGCGAGGACTTCTTTACTGTGGTGGATTGTTGTTGCAGAGCATGGGTTCTAGGGCACACAGGCTTAGCTGCCCTGGGGCATGTCGAATTTTCCCAGACCAGGGATTGAACTCGTGTCCCCAGCACTGCAAGGCAGACTCTCAATCACTTGACCACCAGGGAAGTCCTAAATGCACGCATTTAGAACTGAGATAGTGCTTGAAGGCCGCCTCTGCAATTGAGGATGCTACGGGGACGTGAAACCAGGTCCTGGAGCGGTGAGAGGCG
This sequence comes from Tragelaphus eurycerus, assembly GCA_935064755.1. NCBI lineage: Eukaryota > Metazoa > Chordata > Mammalia > Artiodactyla > Bovidae > Tragelaphus > Tragelaphus eurycerus. The sequence goes on from CAKXYN010000003.1 coordinate 23,776,885, forward strand.
GCGGCAGACTCCAGTCAGGGGAATGCTCAACGGGGCAGTCAGGAGGGTGCAGCAGTCTGATACAGACTCAGCCTATGGGAAGCCCTTCCCTGAAGCCCCATGGGCACCCCCCACCCCCAGCCGTCTACCCACCTTTCACCCTTGATGCCCGGGAGCTGCGTCTTGAGGGTTTCTTGGTCCTCTGCGGTGAGGACGCTGAAGCCCATGAGCTGGCTTGCACTGAACTCAGGACGGAAACCCAGCTCCTCCCGTTTCTGAATAAAACACTTTGGGTGGTACCAGCAGTCAACCATGCCCAGCTGGGGCTTATCGGGGTACACCACCTTCTTGGACAGGCGCACCTGGCCCTGTAAGAGAATCCACACGTGTTACCAAAAAGAGACAAGGAAGGGTGGTCAAACATCGGGGCGGCCCGGGGTGACCAGGTCCACAATGAAGGTGATGGGATGGCTGCTGGAAGGTTTTGGTTCTTTTATGCCATTAAGGATTGTGTTATCCTGAAGCCTCTGCTCCTTAATTTTAAGTAAGGTTAAGTCCAACTAGCTACCTACCCACCCAGCTGCCTAGGCAAGTGATAAAGTGGTAACATCACCCTGAGGACGCTCTGCAGACCCCAGTGCAGAGGTGAACAATGCCTGGGACGCTATACTTCAGGCTCAAGGGAGCCAGAAGTGGAAGTGTTAGTCCCTCAGTTGTATTTGACTCTGCAATCCCATTGACTGTAGCCCATCAGGATCCTCTGTCCAAGGAATTCTCCAGGCAAGAATACTGGAGCGGGTTGTCTGTTTTCTCCTCCAGGGGATCTTCCCGACCCAGGGATTGAACCTGGGTCTCCTGCATTTCAGGTAGATTCTTTACCATCTGAGCCACCAGAGAAGCCCCTGATGGACACAGAGCAGGCCACAATCCTAGCAGGGATCTTGTCCCACCTCCTACCCAGCCTCCTGTCTCTTTATGCAGATGAAGGCTCCCTAAAATGTGGGAACAAACCCGTAAGCTAGCATCCAGTCCTGCCATCCTGCCCAGGTCTGACATCCCTTTGATTTCAGGCCTGTGAGCCCCAGATGGAGAAACTCGGACCAAGTGGCACTGACACAACCCCACCTCAGGCCCACACACTCCAGGACACACGGCCCTGGGCGCTCCCTTTGAAACTTTCAACTTGTGCCTCAAATTCTTGTGGTAGAAGGCAGCTGGAGAAGATCTAGCAATTCCATGTTTTTCCTTTCTGAACAGTCATTGACTCGCCTCAATTTCCTGTACAATACTGAGGAGGTAGAAACTTCTCATCAGTGCCTTGAATTAATCAACCAGAATGTTTGCCTAAGACGAGAGGATCTCTGATAATGAGGCTAAAGGGCACAGGCCAACCCCTCGATCTGCGTCTGAGCTACTCAGACAGCTGTCACTCCACCCGACCAGCTGTCATTCTACAGGGGTGAGAGCTGGAAAGGAAGGAGGGGGGACGGAGTTCCTGACTAAGCAGAAGGAAGCCTGGAGGCTGACACTAGGGAACAAATGCACTCTTTAAACTGGGTCTACCATAAAACACAACCAACAGCTTCCTGCCGCCCTTTGGGGGTCCAGAGGAGACCCACTGTGTACATGTTTTCCAAACTCTCCCAGGTTTCCCAAGAGCAGGTTCAGCGACACACAAGGACGGCACCGTGAATGATCAGGGCTAGATCTGCCCACAAGAAAAGTCACGGTTGTCTCCTGACTCTACTAAGATGATTCACTTTATTTTTACCCAGCACCTAAAGCCCTATTTTCTTTTTTTCTTTTGAGATATCCAGTGACATCCAGTGCAAGAAATCCAGAAAGTCAGACAGACCAAGCCCCAAGCTCTCACCTTTTCTATCTTCTCCATGCAGCTCTTGCACGTGCTTCTGTTGGACTTGGCGTACCCTGCCCCAAAGTCAATCAGCGTCTTTGTCTTGCTGCCAACTCCATCTTGGCCTTTGCCTGAAACATCTAACACAGTCACACTCAGTTCAACAGCCTCAGTGTAGTTCCAAAGAGTCCTGTCCCCCTCTACCTCTTGGGATTCCTCTACAAGGACACCTTGTGTTTTGGGCAACCGCAGTTGGTCCATCTCATCTACGTTTGTTTCTAACTACTGTGGTTGGCTAACAGTTTCTTCTCTGGCAATGAAATTAAAAATTTCTCAGGCTCCTGGAAATAGCACAATGTTAGCTGGTGGTGGTCTTACCACTCCCACCCCGGGGCTCCTCCTCTGCAGCCCCCTTCCTCACTTTGGAAAGAACTTAGTAAGTGCTTACTACGACGTATGATAGTAGATCAACAGGAGAATGAACAAACAAACTGAGATATAGTCAAAAGACTACTCTTTAGTAATTAAAAAAAGAAGAATTGATGATACATAAGACAACCTGGATGAGTCTCACAGACATGCTGAGCAAAAGCAGTTTACAAGAGAAAAAGATACTATTGCTTTTTCTCCGAAATGCTAAATCACACAAAATTAATCCAAAGGGACAGAAATCAGAACAATGGTTACCTTGCTGAGAGGAAAGATGACTCAGAAAGGACCCAACGGACCTTTCTGGGGCTACTTATTGATGGGTGAATGTTAGATGCGTGCATGCACTTGCCAAAATTCACGGAACTGTATGTGTAAAGTCTGTGCATATAACTGTGTATTATTTTAAAAATTCTGGATGAAAAATTTCAAAATACTAAGAACAGGTATTGTGAGAAAAGAGATATTACAACAAGAACACTGACTCAAAGATGAAGCTTCATTATGATGAAACACATGTCCAGCGAAATGAAAAGTACTTAGGGATGGATGGTGTGCAAGTGGGAGAAATGGGTACATTACACATTGCTGGTACAGGTAGAACTGATACAGCCCTTCTAAAAGGCAGGTTGGCACACACACTGTGAAACAGTTCATCTCTTTTAGCAGTATTTCCTCCTCTTAGAATTAAAGAAATAACTGGATAGATGCCTAGGATATATGAGAAATTTTTGACAGTTCTGTTTGTAACAGAGCTAAATGGTTTACAGCCTAGTTTCAAAAGCAGAGAGTCTGGACTTGAATCTTGCCTCGGGCGTTCACCACCATGCTAACCTCGGGCCACTCAACTAACCTCCAGGTGTCTCAGCTCAACTGGAAAATCTGATAAAGCAACGCGGCAAGGATTCAATCAAATTACTGTAATATATGCCAAATATTCAAACGACGCACAAAATTTAGCAAGATCTGAATAAGTGAATACAATGTTATCTTAAACAATAATGATGGAAATCTGTAACTTTTAACGTGAGAGGAGTAAATATTAAACTGTAAAATGTAATGTGTAGACCACAGGGAAATACAAATCACGATTATGAGATATCACTTCAAAACATTAAGGATATTTTAAAAAATCCTGAAAAACCAAAAAATCCAGAAAACAAAAGTGTTGATAAGGATGTGGAGAAATCAGAAACCCGTGTATTCTTGGTGGGGATGCGTAAGCTGCGGCAAACACGACTGCAGTTTACACAAAAACTGAACGTAGAGTATTGATAAAATTCCACTTCTGATAATTCCACTCATAACTCCACTTATGAGTATATACATAAGAGAACAGAAAACAGGGTCTGCATCAGATAAATGCACACCAATATTCACCAATGACCAAAAGGCAGAAACAACCCAAATGTTCACCAATGAATGAACAGATAAATGAAATGTGGAACAGCCATATCACAGAATTCTTACCGGGCCTTTAAAAGGAAGGAAATTCTGACAGATGCCACATGCATGAACCCTGAAGACATGCGGAGTAAAATAAGTCAGACGCAGATGGACAAATACACTACAGGCCAAACACAGAAGGATAAATACTGTGTGATCCCACTCGGATGAGGTACTTAGAAGTCATCAAACTCACAGAGACAGAAACAGTGGTTGTCAGAGAGTAGGGGGAGGAGAAAAGAGGAGTTACTGTTTAATGAGTATGAAGTAATACTTTAGGAAGATGAAAAAGTTTTGAAGAAGGATGATGGTGATGGCTGCATAGCAGTGTGAACTGCACTTAACACCACTGAAATGTACACTCAAAGTGGTAAGCACTGTGTTATGTATATTTTATCACAAAGAAAAGGTGACTGAACGTTAAAAAAAAAGTTAGTATTATACTTTAGGTAGAATCCTTTTTCTGCAAGAGTAAAAACACACAAACACACAAGCATCAATGTCTGAATAGAAAAACATTTTCTAATAAAGACACCCTGCAATATTAATGATAGTTCTTTCCGAATTACAGGATCTGGGACAATTTAAAACTTCTTGTTCTCAACAACACCCTGAAGTCACAACCATAGGTTAAACTGGGTCAGTTCACAGGAAGGCAGAGAAATGAGAATAGAGTCTTGGGAGATAGCCTTCAAAGGATGATTTTTTAAAAATCGACCATTTAAAATTTAAAGGCATCTCAGCAAGTTCAGTTTGTGAATACTGACTAACTGACCACAGCTTATAGAGAGAGAGGCAGGAGATCCAGAATAGCCAACACAATATTGAAGAGGAACAAAGTCAGGGAACTGACACTGCCTGACAACAAGACTCACTGTAAAGCTATATAATCAAATCAGTGTGATGCTGGCAAAACTGACAGATAAGCCAGAACACAGTCCAGAAGTATACCCACACAGACACAGTCACCTGATGTTTGATAAAGGAGCAAAGTCAACACAGTGGAGAACAGACAGCTTTTTAAGTGGTGCTGGGACAATAAGACATATACGTGCAAAGAAATTTAATCTAGACAGATTACACCTGTGGCAAGTATTAACTCAAAATGGATCACAGCCTTAAATGTATTGATTAAACATAAAACTATAAAACTTCTAGAAAATAACATGGGAGAAAATCTAGATGACCTTGGGTATGGTGCTAAGTTGCTTCAGTCATGGCTGACTCTATGTGCCTTATGGACTGCCAGGAGCCTACCAGGCTCCACTGTCCATGCAATTCTCCAGGCAAGAATACTGGAGTGGGTTGCCATTTCCTCCTCCAGGGGATCTTCCCCACCCAGGGATTGAACCTGTGTTTCTTAAGTCTCCTGCATTGGCAGGTGAGTTCTTTACCACTAGCACCATCTGGGTATTGTGGTAACTTTTTATTTACTTATCAATTATTATTTAAAAAATTTTTGGCTGTGCCTTACAGCATGTGGGATCTTAGTTCCTCGACCAGGGATTGAACCTGTGCCCCTGCATTGGAGGCACAGAGTCTCAACCACTGTACTGCCAGGGAAGCCCCTGGTGATAACTTTTTAGAGATGGTACCAGACCCAGTACATAAAAGAAATAGTTGATAAGTCAGACTTTATTAAAATTAAAAAATGTCTACTCTGTGAAAGACAGCACCAAGAGAATAAAAGATATAAGCCACAGACTGAGAGAAAATACTTGCAAAAGACATATCTGATAAAGGGTTGCTGTCCAAACTATACGATGAACTCAATAAAACGAAGTGAAAAGATGCTCAAAATCATGTGGTACTTCTTGCTATTCAGCCATTAAGTTGTTTCTGATTCTCTGTGACCCCACGGGCTGCAGCACGGTGGGCCTCCCTGTCCCTCACCATCTCCTGGAGTTTTCCCAAGTTCATGTCCATTGAATTGGTGATACTATCCAACCACCTTATCTGCCGTTGCTCTTGTCTCCTGCTGCCTTCAATTTTTCTCAGCATCAGGGATTTTTCCAATGAGTCGGCTCTTTGCATCAGGTAGCCAAAGTACTGGAGCTTCAGCTTCAGCATCAGTCCTTCCAATGAGTAGTCATGGTTGATTTCCTTTAGGATTGAATGGTTGATCTTCCTATTGTCCAAGGGACTCTCAAGAGTATTCTCTAGCACCAGCTTGAAAGCATCAGTTCTTTGGCATTGCTTTCTTTATGGCCCAACTCTCACATCCATACGTGGCTACTAGAAAAAGACTATACCCTTGACTATAGAAACTTTTGTTGGCAAAGTGATGTCCTTGCTTTTTAACGCGCTGTCTAGGTTTGTTGTAACTTTCCTGTCTTCAAGAAGCAACTGTCTTCTAATTTCATGGCTGCAGTCACCATCCATGGTGATTTTGGAGCCCAAGAAGAGGAAATCTGTCATTGCTTCTACCTCGTCCCCTTCTATTCGCCATGAAGTGGTGGGACCGGATGCCACGATCTTAGTTTTTTGAATGTTGAGTTTTAAGCCAGCTTTTTCACTCTGTTCTTTCATCCTCTAAAGGCTAAGTTTCTCTTTGCGTTCTGCCATTAAAGTGGTATCATTTACATATCTGAGGTTGTTGATATTTCTCCCAGCAATTTTGATTTCAGCTTATAACTCATCCACCCTGGCATTTTGCATGATGTGTTCTGCATATAAGTTAAACAAACAGGGTGACAATAACCAGCCTTGTCATACTGCTTTCTCAATTTTGAACCAGTCAGTTGTTCCATATAAGGTTCTAACTGTTGCTTCTTAACCTGCATAGAGGTTTCCCAGGAGACAGGTAAGATGGCCTGGTATTTCTATCTCTTTAAGAGCTTTCCACAGTTCTGAACCACAAAGTCAAAGGCTTTAGCATAGCCAGTGAAACAGAGGTGGATGTTTTTCTGGAATTCCCTTGCTTTCTCTATGATCCATGAGTGTTGGCAATTTAATCTTTGGTTCCTCTGCCTTTTCTAAACTCAACTTGAACATCTGGAAGTTCTCGGTTCACATACTGTGGAAGGTTGAAGGAGTTTGAGCACAACCTTACTAGCACAGGAGATGAGTGCAACTGCCCAGTAGTGTCAACACTCTTCAGTACTGCCCTTCTTGGGAACTGGGGTGAAGCCTGACCTCTTTCAGTCCTGCGGTCACTGCTGGGTTTTCCAAATTTGCTGACATACTGGGTGCAGCACTTTAATAGCATCATCGTTTAGGATTTTAAATAACTCTGCTGAAATTCCATTGCCTCCACTAGCTTTACTGGCAGCAGTGCTTCCTAAGGCCCACTTGACTTTACACTCCAGAATGTCTGGCTCTGGGTGAGTGACCACACTATTGTGGTTATCCAGGTCATTAAGATCTTTTTTGTCCAGTTCTTCTGTGTATTCTTGCCATCTCCTCTTGATCTCTTGTACTTCTATTAGGTCTTAACGTTTCTGTCCATTATTGTGCCCATCTTTGAATGAAATGTTCCACTGCTATTTCCAATTTTCTTGAGGGGCTCTCTAGTCTTTCCCCTTCTGTTGTTTTTCTTCTATTTCTTTGCATTGTTCACTGAAGAAGGCCTTCTTATCTCTCCCTGCTATTCTCCTGAACTCTACATTCAGTTGGGTAACCTTTCCCCTTCTCCCTTGCTTTTTGCTTCTTCTTCCTGCCTCAGCTATTTGTAAAGCCTCCTCAGACAACCACTGTGCCTTCTTGCGTTTCTTTTTCTTTGGGATGGTTTTGTTCGCTGCCTCCTGTACAATGTTATGAACCTCTGTCCACAGTTCTTCAGGCACTCTGTATACTAGATCTAATCCCTTGAATCTATTCATCACTTTAACTGTATAATCATAGAGGATCTGATTTAGATCGCAATGGACTGGCCTAGTGGTTTTTCTCGCTTTAACTTAAACATGAATTTTGCTGTAAGGAGCTGATAATCTGAACCACAGTCAACTCCAGCTCTCGTTTTTGCTGATGTATACAGCTTCTCCATCTTTGGCCACAAAAATGTAATCAATCTGATTTCAGTGTTGACCATTTGGTGTTATCCAGGTGTAAAGTGTCTCTCAGGTTGTTGAACAAGAGTGTCTGCTATGACCAGTGCGTTCTCTTAGCAGAATTGTGTTAGCTTTGCCCATATGGTACTAGGGAATTGCAAATTAAAACAAGATACCACTACAAACCTATTAGTTTGCCAAAATCCAAAACGCTGGTAACAAACATTGGTAAGGACATGGAGTAATAGGAACTCTGATTCATTATTGGTAGGAATGTAATGGTCTGGCCACCTTGGAAGACAGCGTACTGTGTAAAGATACTCTTACCATATAATCCAATAACTGTGTACCTTGGTATTTAGTATTTATCCAAATGACTAAAAAACTTATGTCCACACAAAATTGCGCAGGAGGACATTTATAGTAGTTTTATTCCTAATTGCTGGAACGGGAAGCACCTGTGGTGTCCTTCAGTAGGTGAATGGATAAACTGGTACTTCCAGACAGTGGAATATTCAGTGCCCCAAAGAAATGTTATCAACCTGTGACAAGATACGCAGGAAACTTACATGTGTATTACTCAGTGAGATAACCCAATTTGAAAAGGTTACATACTGTGTGAGTCTAACAACACAGTATTCTAGAAAAGATGAAACTATGGAGATAAGAAAAACATCAGGGGTTGCCAGGGGTTGGGAGACAGAGGGACGAACAGGTAGAATGCAGAGGAATTTTATAGAGTAATGGAAATACTCTGAATGACATTATAATGATGGATATATGTCATTATACATTTGCCCAAACCCTTACAGGAAAGATGTACATCATCACGACTGATGGCTAATATAAACTCTGGACTTTGGCTGAACCCATGTGTCAACGTAACTTCAGCTGCTGGGCAAGCTGATGGTGGAAGAGGTCACACCTCTGTGGAAACTCTCCACTTTCCATACTTTTTGCTTAATTGTGCTGTGAACCTGAAACTCCTCTAAAAGAGGGTCTAGTAAGATAACAACCACAGCAAATTTAAAGGCTACATTTCAAGCATCTAGAAAGAACATATCCTGCACCCAACAGGACAACTCTGGGTCACTGAGATGCTGCTGGAGTAATGGGAGAGTGAGCTGAAGGACCTACTCTTTGCTCTCACAGAGTCGGCCCCTACCCAGGAAGCTCCAGGGTTGGGGCTACCCCCGAGCCTCCCCGCTGCGCACACACCTGTCGCTCCTCCAGTCTCGGCCATCTTCTTGATCATCTGCTGGTCATCCCAGCGGAGCTCGGAGAACCCCTCCACTTCTACATCAGGGTGCCAGATGGAATAGCCGACCTTCCAGAAGCAGGAGAGGTGGTGCCAGTGTGGGATTTTCCCATCGAACATGGGCGACTAGAAGGGCGGAATCAGAGGTGATAAAAGAGTCGTGAGCCTCAGGCATGGCCCTCAGCACCAGACATCCCAAACCCCCTTGCTTATCTGTCAACAGAGGACGGCACCCACCCCTCAGCCGAGGAAGCTGCCTTGCCTGCCCGGGGACAGGCACCAGGCCATCCCGTGGGGCTGATCAGCAAGCACTTCAGCTTAGAGTTCAGCCTTGAGCGTGGATACCAAACTTGCCCCTGCGTTTCAGTCGCAAACTTAGCTCAGAGCTCGGTGAGGGCACAGGAGATGCCAGTCCTGCATCCCCGGCCCCCCCAAGCGGACGAGGCCCCACCACCGCCAGGGCCTGCATGGGCCCCAGGGCTCTGTGCACCTAGGACAATGGGGAATGAGTCCCTGATAAGCGCCGGGCTGAGCAGATGTGTCAGAGAAGTGTCATGCTGGCAGCAGCCATGCAGATGTGCACAGAATGAAGGACTTCCATGAGGGAGACTGAAAGGGACCTGCGGGGGGGGGGCGCCCCACCCCCAGGAGCTGGAGGGGCCCTGCTGCCCACCACCCACCATGGGACACTCCACAGCTGTCTCTGAGGAATCAGTACCCTCATTTCAAGTCTCGTGGGGGTGCGGTCAGACATGCAGCAGGTGATTCAGCCCCCGTTCTTTCCACTACGCTGCTCTACGTCGCTTGGCAGGAAGAGGTACTTAAAAATACACAAACGGTTCTTCTGACTGAACGCCCCAAACATCTGCTTTGATAGGACATAAATCTAAATGTCAAGCAGATGGCATAAAACAGCATTAAAAATAAACACCAAGCAGAACGTTTAGGATGGAGTCATGTGGACACAGAAAGTGCTCAGGAAAAGCAGGGACAAGCTCTGCCAACTGGCCCTCTCCTACTAGGCGGGCAGTCTCTCTCTGGGGTTTATAGACAGCACTGAATAAAATACAGGGTTAACGGCTGGGGCACAAGGACTCAGGGTCGCGCAGCTTGGGTTTATAGCAGCAACGGCTGTCCCCTGGGCTCCCAGCTCTAACCAGAGCCAACAGCACTTCCTCAGGTCCCATGACAGATGCCCCTTCCCATAGCTCCCCAGAGTTAAGATCCATTTGGGTTATTATTTGATCAAGGTCTGTGCCCTGCATTGGGTCAGGAGCTGCCAGAGAGGCGCCATGCAATGCCTGTCTTGCCAGCACAGTCACGGCAGGCACTCAGAACATTTGTGGGGTGCCCCAGGTCTGGAGGGAAGAGGAAGAAAGGAAGGATGGAGGAACTCCTGCTGTAGGAAAGATGCTCACTCCAAGACAGCCCTCCCCATGCACCCAGTCAACAAATGGCATTTCAGAGAACAGACTACTGTCCTGGCTCTCAAAGTTCACCAAGGCAGCCAACATATCCTTAAACACACTGACGTCTTGTTATAGCATCTGCAGCGGCCTTGACCTGGTCTGCCTGCTCTGGAACCCCTCTTTAAGCCTCCTCTATGTGCAGAGAGAGGGGCCCCTGACTCATGGCTCTGCCCACCCCTGCTCCTCACTGGAACCTACGGCCACAATTTCTTCCTGGCTCTCTGAGGCCCCCACACTTGCTCTTTTAACTCTGGCCTGAGTGCTGTGTCCCCAGCCACCAACACAGTGCCGAACATGAAAAGCCTCCACCAGGGTATACTCATGGCACAAACTCCGGGACTGCTGAGGCCGCTGGTCTCCCTCCAGAGGAAAGAACCCTTGATCAACGCAAAGCTTTATACTTAAGAACTCAGGGCTGAGGATGAGATGGCAAGAAAGTAACCAGAACAAGGTCACAAGACTAGTGCCTCACCAGGCAGCCGCCTCGCTCCAGTAAGGAGCAGAATCCTTGGCTGTAGACTCAGCAAACATGAGTGCCCACCATGCACCGGGGTCCTTACCCAGCCACTCTCAGGCTGCTTCCTGAGAAATGGGCTATAAAAAAGAGGCCACACCAAGGCCAGCCTACCCCAGAGAGTGCAGAACCACTGTTACCACGAAGAAAGTCAGCAGGATTTCCTGCAGGCCCTCCCCAGAACACCAAGGTAAGGTTCATTCCCCTCCAGGCTGCCCCAGGGCCTGCCAGCTAAAGTATCAGGTATTCGAAACTCTGAGAACAATCCTCCCACACAAATGTAAAAGAAGGTATTTAAATCCAAAGAGGAGGGTGGGGGAAGAAAGGCTTCTTTTTCTGGCCTTCACCAGCTCATCCTGCTGCTGCTGGTAAGTCGCTTCAGTCGTGTCCGACTCTGTGCGACCCCATAGACAGCAGTCCACCAGGCTCCCCCGTCCCTGGGATTCTCTAGGCAAGAGTACTGGAGTGGGGTGCCATTTCCTTCTCCAATGCATGAAAGTGAAAAGTGAAAGTGAAGTCACTCAGTCGTGTTCGACTCTTAGCTACCCCATGGACTGCAGCCTACCAGGCTCCTCCGTCCATGGGATTTTCCAGGCAAGAGTACTGGAGTGGGGTGCTGTTGACAGGACCTACAAAACGTTTGTGTTAAAACTCCACCCTCAATTACCATTAGAGAAAAATCACATTTAATTTTAGTAACAAAATTTCCTTCACTAAAAGTAAACAGGAGAGCCCAGAATGTTACACTTTGTTTAGTTTAGGAAGTGATTACTCAGTGGAACTGCCTCACCTAGAGCCAACCAGCCTCTTTACTCCTCACCCATGTCCTAACAGAACAGGGTCCTTCCTCTCTGACTGTCCAGTGAAGCCTATGGACGTCCCTTTCTTAGACTAACATTTTAAAATGCACAATAAAATACGTAAGTTCACAAAGGAAATCAATGGTATTAAAATAACTATGAAAACATTTAAAAAGTTTACTGGGATACAGTAATCTAAAGTTGCTCAGTCCAACTCTTTGCAACTCCATGGACTGCAGCACGCCAGGCTTCCCTGTCCTTCACCACAAACTTTATAGCATTAAATAACAAGATACAGTACTGCTTTAATAACTGCTATAATCTTATTGCTAACAACTACTGTAGTCTTGTTGCCATGTTATGCCACGCTCAGTTGTTCAGTCATGTCCGACTCTGTGACCCGACAGACTGTAGGCTGCCAGGCTCCTCTGTCCATGAGGATTCTCCAGGTAAGAATACTGGAATGGGTTGCCATGCCCTCCTCCAGGGGATCTTCCCAACCCAAGGATCGAACCCAGGTTTCCTGCACTGCAGGTGGATTTTTTACCATCCGAGCCACCAGGGAAGCCCACAATCTTGCTGAGATGAGTATAAATAATTATTTTAAAAAATCCCCAACAACTGTAAATGATATGAAAATAACTACTACTGATGACAGAAACTGCAGTTACCGTCAATGTGCCTTTGCTTTGGGGCTTACATTCATAACTGCAGAAAGTAATGAATTGTAACCCAAGTCCAGGGAAGACAGCAATCTTTTCTCATTGAAACTCACGGACCTCTTGAGTTCTACGTGCCATCCCAGACTCCAGGTTAAGAGCCCCTGCATTAATGGGGACTTCACGAGATCAGCCAGCCACCCAAGCGTTCGGATAAAATGAAAAGACACTCTAATCCCATGGACAGAGGAGCCTGGTAGGCTGCAGTCCATGGGGCCGCAAAGAGTCGGACATGACTGCGTGACTTCATGAACACAAAAAATATATTTTTACCAAGAAAGTTTTTCAAAACTAAAGATTGTACTTTTCCAAATTGAAAAAATTACCAATACACTTAATTTCTTTAAACATCCAAAACGAAGTATATTGTGTCATGACATTTAGAATACTATGTTAAAAAAAAAAAAAGACAAGACACTCTGGGGGAGATAAGGCTCCTCAAACAGGAGGCCTCATCTACTCCTCCATCCTCAACTTTCTGCCACTTCTGTGGTGAGCTCCAATTTGGCACCCACCATGCCAAGGGCACAGCTCCATCAGGTGGCACCTACCGAGCACAGCAATGTTTACCAGACATAACCTCTTTAATCAAATTGGGAGCTCCCAGAAATGGAGTCTGTCCTTGTGCCCCTGTTACTTAACACCATGCCTAGAACCTAACTGGTGCTCAGTGAGTGTTTACTAAGTGATAAGTGTTGGGTAGTGAGCTCGGTGGCCCTGAGAATGATACTAAGATGACAATGCCAACCCCTGTCATATTGTTGGAGCCTGTCAGGCTCCTCTGTCCATGTAATTTCCCAGGCAAGAATACTGGAGTGGGTTCCCATTTCCTTCTTCAGGGGATCTTCCCGACCCAGGGATCAAACCTGCATCTCTGAGGTCTCCTGCGTTGGCAGACAGGTTCTTTACCACTAGTGCCACCTGAGAAGTGACATACTGTTACTAATTCTAACTCCCAGATAGATCAGGATCTGTTTATTGGACTTTAACCTTTGTTTTTCATTGTTCGTTATTATAATCATATATAATAATCTGCTTCCGGGCACCCTGCCCCTCTGCCTAAAGGGATTAACACATACATCCCCTAAGGGCTTCCCTGGTGGCTCAGATGGTAAAGAATCTGCCCACAGTGCCGGGGACCCAGGTTCAATCCCTAGGTCAGGAAGACCCCCTGGAGAAGGAAATGGCAACCCACTCCAGTATTCTTGCCTAGAAAATCCCATGGACGAAGGAGCCCAGCAGGCTACAGTCCATGGGGTTGCAGAGCTGGACACGACTAGGCAACTTGAGTTTCTTTCTTTCCCCTCCTTAAGGTTGGCCCTTTCAGCAGAGATTTGCAAGAAAACGATCTGTACTTTCTCAACTCCTTCCCCTCTGTGTCCTATAAAAGAAGCTGGCATCCAGACCCCAAGACAGCTTTAAGACAACAGTCTGCCATTTTCTCGGTCAGTTGACTTTCCAAATAATAAAGTTAGTATTCCTTGCTTCAATTAGCCTGTCGGGCAGTAAGCAGATTGAGCTGGGACTTGGTAACAATATTATGAAATGAGATAACCTAAGTACACACTGGTACCCATTCCCCTACACCACCTAACTACTGCAAATGCAGGAATACCACCTAGTCATTCCTAAAATACTTACTGCCTCACCGGTGGAGGGAAAATCAAGCTATCTTTACCATGAGCACTAAGCTTGGACAAAAGTTTTACCTTGGGTGGGGAGGACAGGGCAGGTAGAAACTAGAATTACACAGACAGACGGGAGCTTTTGGAAGCTGAAAGTGGCAGGAATCTCTCTGCCCTGGGAGGGGTCTTCAGACGCACCACCTCACTCCAACAACTCTCCTGGCCTGCTCGGAAGCCTCAGGGACCACCGGAGGGAATCCTGACTCTATTAACAAGCCCAGATGAGAATCACTAGGAACCACTCTTACTAAAACCGGACAGCTACAAAGACGACGTTCTGTGAACTTGGAAAGTTCTGGGGGAAATGTTAAACCATAACGTAAGCCAAAAGTGAACGCACTGTACTGAAATGACATCGACTTGCATAGTTTTGCATAATTAATTTAAAAAAAAAGTGAGCGGGTGTTGAAATGATAGCCAAAAATAGATTAAAAAAAAAAAAAAAATCCAAATCGTTACTTGCGAGTCGCCACCGTCAATGTAGGACAAATATCTTCCAAAACAAGGTAGGTCAAAACCAGACAGACTAGCTTCAAAAAACCACGAGTCAGTCTCCTTCCCGAAGCATATGGCAATAAAATAAAGCCAGAACTAAGGATAGAAGCGGCTCCCTATTTTCACAAAGTAAAAGGCCCCACCGGCTCCAGACCGTATTTCCCGGGCTTTTCCTGCAAGATCAGCAAAATCTGACGGAAGAAGGGTCCACCCGGAGGGCTCGTCCCGCGATAGCAGCTGTGCCCGCAGGCCCCGCGCTGGCTGGGAGCGGTCGGCCAGGCCCACGGCTCCGGGCCGGCCCTCCCCCCACCCTCCTCGGACGCGCGAAGGCCCGGCCGCGCACAAAGCGCCCCCTCCGCCCGCACCTGCACCATGAAGGCCATCCGGATCGAGTCCTTGGGGATGCTTTCTTTGCATTTCTTGCAAGACGCGCGCCCGCTCTTGGCGTACTCGACCCGGTAGAGCTTGTCTGAAGACTCCGCCATCCTTCTGCCGCTTACAGCTCCGGGAGCCCGACGCCGCGACCTGGAGACCCGCTGCTGCTACTGCCGTCTCAACCACCGATCCGCTACCCGACGGCTAGGCGCCTAGAACCGCCGCCGCCTCCGAACACGCCGCGCAGGCCACCCGCCGCTCCCGATAGATTGCTGATGCCTGGCGGCGGGCACGCCCCAGCGCCCGTGCGCAGGGGCGGGGCCGCCGGCGCACGCGCGCCCCCTGCCGGCCGGGGGTGGGGACGGTAGTTCCCCGGCGCCTGCGGCTGCGCGACCTCCCTCCCGGATGCTGGAGGCAGAGGCCCGGTGGACTCCTCGCCTGCAGCTCTGGGAAGGACAGGGTGCCAGTCATTTCACCATTTGTCATCTTTAACTGTTTGTCCCCAGGAATGCTTAAGTGTCCTCACAGCTGATTCCACCCTTGTGGCTTCTTAATCCATGTGTCCCCTCTGCCCTGAGGGCGGCCAGATCTGGAAGGGGCTGGACTGGCTGGGGAAAGTCCTTTGGCAGCCAAAGGACCTGGGCAGGCCCTCGCCGGGGCTTGATTGCAGTCCGTGGACCATTGGGACCGAATACTAACTCAAGTCTAGCATCGCCTTCATATGAATTTTAATGCATGGATACAAATTTCGGGAGTCTCATCAATAGTTATCACAGCACTTTGATGTCACTTTACAGTTGTTGGGGATCTAAACGGCAAATTGGCACTTACCAAGAGCATTGGCGATGACAACAACAAAGGCATTTGCTGTCTGCCTCTACAGCGATTTCTTAAGAGGCAGATCAGGTGGTCTGGTATTCCCATCTCTTTCAGAATCTTCCATAGTTTATTGTGATCCACACAAAGGCTTTGGCATAGTCAATAAAGCAGAAATAGATGTTTTTCTGGAACTCTCTTGCTTTTTCCATGATCCAGTGGATGTTAGCAATTTGATCTCTGGTTCCTCTGCCTTTTCTAAAACCAGCTTGAACATCAGGAAGTTCACGGTTCACATATTGCTGAAGCCTGGCTTGGAGAATTTTGAGCATGACTTTACTAGCGTGTGAGATGAGTGCAATTGTTCGGTAGTTTGAGCATTCTTTGGCATTGCCTTTCTTTGGGATTGGGATGAAAACTGACCTTTTCCAATCTTGTGGCCACTGCTGAGTTTTCCAAATTTGCTGGCATATTGAATGCAGCACTTTCACAGCATCATCTTTCAGCAAGCAACAGTTAGAACTGGTCATGGAACAACAGACTGGTTCCAAATAGGAAAAGGAGTACGTCAAGGCTGCATATTGTCACCATGTTTATTTAACTGATATGCAGAGTACATCATGAGAAATGCTGGACTGGAAGAAACACAAGTTGGAATCAAGATTGCTGGGAGAAATATCAATAACCTCAGATATGCAGATGACACAACTCTTATGGCAGAAAGTGAAGAGGGGCTAAAAAGCCTCTTGATGAAAGTGAAAGTGGAGAGTGAAAAGGTTGGCTTAAAGCTCAACATTCAGAAAACGAAGATCATGGCATCTGGTCCCATCACTACATGGAAAATAGATGGAGAAACAGTGGAAACAGTGTCAGACTTTGTTTTTCTGGGCTCCAAGATCACTGCAGATGGTGACTGCAGCCATGAAATTAAAAGACGCTTACTCCTTGGAAGGAAAGTTATGACCAACCTAGATAGCATATTCAAAAGCAGAGACATTACTTTGCCAACAAAGGTTCGCCTAGTCAAGGCTATGGTCTTTCCTGTGGTCATGTATGGATGTGAGAGCTGGACTGTGAAGAAGGCTGAGCGCCGAAGAATTGATGCTTTTGAACTGTGGTGTTGGAGAAGACTCTTGAGAGTCCCTTGGACTGCAAGGAGATCCAACCAGTCCATTCTGAAGGAGATCAATCCTGGAATGTCTTTAGAAGGAATGATGCTAAAGCTGAAACTCCAGTATTTTGGCCACCTCATGCGAAGAGTTGACTCATTGGAGAAGACTCTGATGCTGGGAGGGATTGAGGGCAGGAGGAGAAGGGGACGACAGAGGATGAGATGGCTGGATGGCATCACTGACTCGATGGGTATGAGTTTGGGTGATCTCCGGGAGCTGGTGATGGACAGGGAGGCCTGGCGTGCTGCGGTTCATGGGGTCGCAAAGAGTCGGACACGACTGAGCGACTCATCTGATCTGATCTGATCTGATCTACAGAGATTGAACCCCATGCTGCTAAAGCTGTTGACCTTCAACAACCCTGAGGGAGTTCAGGGTGGAGTGAGGCACTCTGTGCTCCAGGGAATCTGATGGGACAGGTCTTTAGATAGTTGGATGTGTTGAGGAAAGGATTTTAGGATCTTATATCTAATATATCTCATATCTAAAGAAGCACTAAATCCCTTCACGGTGACATCAGACCCTCATGACTAACAAAAACCTTTTGTAAAATGAGTGTTTCATGGCAGTGAACTCCCCCTTCACCAAAACCTTATATATTGACTTTCCCCTACTGCTTCTTTGGAGCAGTCTCTCAGAGATATCTGAGATCCTGCCTCCCAGGCTGCAGTCCTTATTTTGCCCCAAATAAAACTTAACTCACAACTCTCAAGTTGTACATCTTTTTTCAGTCAACAGGGAGAACTCAGTATTAAGCTCATCACTACTTAAATTTCACTGAAAGACCTGCCTCCCTGCTAAGTCACTTCAGTGGTGTCCAACTCTGTGCGACCCCACAGATGGCAGCCCACGAGGCTCTCCCGTCCCTGGGATCCTCCAGGCAAGAACACTGGAGTGGGTTGCCATTTCCTTCTCCAATGCATGAAAGTGAAAAGTGAAAGTGAAGTCGCTCAGTCGTGTCCAACCCTCAGTGACCCCATGAACTGCAGCCTTCCAGGCTCCTCCATCCACGGGATTTTCCAGGCAAGAGTACTGGAGTGGGGTGCCATTGCCTTGGGTCTTGTTATTTAATGTAGAACTGTATATTCCTGTTTTTTTTTTTTTCAATTCTATGCATTTTAGTTTATTCATCTAAAACACGATTATAATGGAATACTCTCTATTTGAGAATATTTCATTCTATAGAGGAAAAGAAAAGCAAACAGGATGAATGAAACAAAACTTGTTAAACATACAGAAGGAAAAAGCCAGAAGTTTTTGAGCTGCAGATGTTGAGTAGGCTAGTAGGTTGTGAGACAGACCTAGGCAAGAAGCTTAAGTAGTGACCTGTTTGATATGCTGCATATGAGTAGAGTAAGTGGAATATGCTATGCTATGCTAAGTCACTTCAGTCGTGTCCAACTCTGTATGACCCCATAGACAGCAGCCCACCAGGCTCCACCGTCTCTGGGATTCTCCAGGCAAGAACACTGGAGTGGGTTGCCATTTCCTTCTCTAATGCATGAAAGTGAAAAGAGAAAGTGAAGTCGCTCAGTCATGTCTGACTCTTAGCGACCCCATGGACTGCAGCCTACCAGGCTCCTCCGTCCGTGGGATTTTCCAGGCAAGAGTACTGGAGTGGGGTGCCATTGCCTTATACAATGCAACAAATAAAAGAATTTTACTTGGAGGGTAACCAAATCAACAGGCATCACGATTTGACCTCTGGGTGGACAACTGTGTCATCCGTAATAGCCACTCACTGGTGATAATGTTGTGATCCCATTCTGGCTTCCATGTGGTCTGCTCAAGAACTGCAGATAAAACCCACGTCTGTTCAGCAGGTTGTTGGCGAGCTAGTCTGTGGCCAGGTATGCTTGCCCCTGTGTCTTTCTGATAGGTGACTGTGGGTCGGTTCCAGGTACTTACTCTCTGTTGAATACCTTTGAGCATCTTCAGCTCCGGTCTTCATGACCCCACTGTCAGTATCAGAGAGAGACAGAACAGATGAACATTGCAGGACCCCAGGTTTAGATGGTGGGCTCTACCTCTCCTCCAGCCTGAACTGGCTATGTTATCCACCCCATGTTGTTCTCCTTGCTGCAGGAGATGTCAATTAGGTGTTTCAAATTGATTTAATAAGCCCTGCAATTCAAGCATCGTGGAGCTTTCTGTTCTGTGACTTCTCAGATAACTTGCCTGATAGTGTATCTGGAAGCTACTATTGCATTAGAGGCTCATAGACTTCACTGGATTGACAAATGGGCCCTTGGTGCACACACAAAGGTTAAGAATCCCTGACTTACATATATCTGAATGAAACTATAATTTGAAAAGATACACGCGCTCCTATGTTCATAGCAGAACTGCATACGATAGTCAAGACGTCGAAACAGCCCAAATATCCATTGACAGATGAATGGAATGGAGTATAAGCCACAAAAAAGGATGAAAGAATGCCATTTGCAGCTACATGAATGGACCTAGCAGTAGTTTAGTAGTTTAGTTGCTAAGTCATGTCCGACTCTTGGCAACCCCATGAACTGTAGCCTGCCAGGCTCCTCTGTCCATGGGATTCTCCAGGCAAGAATACTGGAGAGATTATTATACTAAGTGAAGTGAGAGACATATACCATATGATATCACTTACATGTGGAATCTTAACATATGATGCAAATGAACTTACATATGAAACAGACTCACAGACATAGAGAAGGAATTATGCTTGCCAAGTGGGAGGTTGGATTGGAAGTTTGCAAATGCAAACTGTTATATATAGATTGAATAAATAGCAAGATTTTATCAGATAGCTCAGGGAACAATATTCAATATCCTGTAATAAACCCTAATGGAAAAGAATATGAAAAAACATTTGTATAACTGAATCACTTTGCTGTACAGCAGAAATGAGCATGACCTTGTAAATCAACTATAGTTCAGTTTCAAAAAAGGTGAGAGGAATTCCTGCCCAAGAACACTAAGGAAAGTCAGGTATATTCTACCGATCTACTTGATATTTCTGTTTGGATATCTTACATGGACATGCAGTAATGTCCAAAACCTCCCCCAGTGCTTTCTACCTCAGCAACTGTTCCATGGTTCTCTGCATTGCTTAGGCTAAATGCTTTGTAGTCAGACTTGATTCTTTTTCTATTCCATATCCGATCCATCGCTGAATGTTGACTTCCTGACCCCACAGTCTCTCAGTATCTTCCCATCAACATAGCACTGGTTTCAGGACTGCCTGCATATTTGGCGGTTCTGGGAGAGTCTCCTTCCATGCTGGGCCTTTTACATTCTTTTCTCCCCAGGAAAGCATGTGAGGTCACTTTAGATCTCAACCTGTGTTACTTTCACGTCCAAAACCTAAAGGCTTTTCATCACACTTGGAATGAAATCCAGAGTTCTTCCTATGGCTGAATCTGAGCTCTGGCTGCTTCTCTGACTTTGTTGCCATCATTTCCTGAGGGCTCCCACTGTCCCAGCCACTTCGGCTTCCTGCATGTTCCTCAAGCCCACTGCCCCCCTGGAGATTTGCATTTACACACCCACCCACCCAATAGTCTTTTACCAGTGAGCACAAGCCTCACTCCCTCTCTTCATTCAGCCTCTGCTCATACGTCTCTGTGACCACCCCAGCTAAGATGCTTCATCTGTACGCTATCTTCATCTTCTTGCCCTGCTTATGTTCTTCTTTGCACTTATTATTTCTAAGCATATTTCATATACATGTATATGTTTATTGTCTGTCTCCTTTGAGTTCCAGAAAAACATCTATTTTTGCTTTATTGACTATGACAAAGCCTTTGACTGTGTGGATCACAATAAACTATGGAAAATTCTGAAAGAGATGGGAATACCAGACCACCTGATCTGCCTCTTGAGAAATCTGTATGCAGGTCAGGAAGCAACAGTTAGAACTGAACATGGAACAACAGACTGGTTCCAAATAGGAAAAGGAGTACGTCAAGGCTGTATATTGTCACCCTGCTTATTTAACTTATATGCAGAGTACATCATGAGAAACGCTGGGCTGAAAGAAGCACAAGCTGGAATCAAGATTGCTGGGAGAAATTAATCTCAGTAACCTCAGATATGCAGATGACACCACCCTTATGGCAGAAAGTAAAGAGGAACTAAAAAGCCTCTTGATGAAAGTGAAAGTGGAGAGTAAAAAAGTTGGCTTAAAGCTCAACATTCAGAAAATGAAGATCATGGCATCCAGTCCCATCACTTCATGGGAAATAGATGGGGAAACAGTGGAAACAGTGTCAGACTTTATTTTTCTGGGCTCCAAAATCACTGCAGATGGTGACTGCAGCCATGAAATTAAAAGACACTTACTCCTTGGAAGCAAAGTTATGACCAACCTAGACAGCATATTCAAAAGCAGAGACATTACTTTGCCAACAAAGGTTCGCCTAGTCAAGGCTATGGTTTTTCCTGTGGTCATGTATGGATGTGAGAGTTGGACTGGGAAGAAGGCTGAGCGCCAAAGAATTGATGCTTTTCAACTGTGGTGTTGGAGAAGACTCTTGGAGAGTCCCTTGGACTGCAAGGAGATCCAACCAGTCCATTCTGAAGGAGATCAGCCCTGGGATTTCTTTGGAAGGAATGATGCTAAAGCTGAAACTCCAGTATTTTGGCCACCTCATGCGAAGAGTTGACTCATTGGAGAAGACTCTGATGCTGGGAGGGATTGAGGGCAGGAGGAGAAGGGGACGACAGAGGATGAGATGGCTGGATGGCATCACTGACTTGATGAATGTGAGTCTGAGTGAACTCCGGGAGTTGGTGATGGACAGGGAGGCCTGACGTGCTGTGATTCATGGGGTCGCATAGAGTCGGACATGACTGAGCGACTGAACTGAACTGAACTGAAACTCCACTAGGGCAGCGGTTTTGCCTGTTGTAATATCCTGAGTGCACAAGCACTCAAAATGTTGGTTGAGTGAATGAATGAATCCACATTTGGTACTTCGTCTGCACAGCCCACCTTTTTAATGAGTTTAATGACATGAGTTTGAGTAAATTCCAAGAATTGGTGAGGGACAGGGAGGCCTGGTGTGCTGCAGTCCATGGGGTTGCAAAGAGTCAGACACAACTGAGCAACTGAACTGAAAATGCCATAAAAGTTTTTTTTTTTTTTTTTTAAACTAATACACTATTTTATTTACTTAGAAGCATTTAGACTGTCATGAAACTGTTATAACTCCTCCTACCTCCAATAACAGGGGACAATTCAGTAACAGAACAATTATTTCCTATAAGCTGCGTGAGAGACAACTGAAAAAACGACCGTGCACCTATATAATTAATTTGTCCTGGGCGCCAACATGAAGCTGCTTTGAATTCCCATGCTGATTTACAACCAAAAACAATACTAGGTGAGGTTGGTGGCCATGAAAAATAGCACCAGTACAGGGCTGTCTAAAAAATTGTGGAATTCTTGTTAACAATAATCTCCCATCCCCAAAAGGGGCAGTTTAAAAGAAAATCTTATAGTTTTACATTTCAATTTTTTTTCAATTTAAAAGGAATGAATTGTGTCCAGGGAGGTTAAATGCTTGACAGACAAGAAAGAAAAAAAAAAGCTGCCCTAGAACTATTTCATTCATCAGTAATCATTACCTTCAACTTTGTTGTCTTTATCTTCTTCCTCTTCATTTATCTCTCCTTCTTCGTCTTTCTCTTTTTTTTTTCTTGTTTGGATCAGCCTTGACATCATTTTTTTTCCTTTTTTGCCATATCAGCCCTCCTTTGGCTCAGGATGCAGCAAGATCCTTTCGGTACTTTTCCTTCCACAGTGCAGTCTTCTTTGCAGGCTGCCTGCCATCTGCAGCGCTGTTACTCACATCTCTCCCGGTTTCTTTGCATCATCGCCTCTAGACAGACCAGGATCCTCTTTGGTTTTGGGGTGGTACACCAAACACAAGGAACCGGCCAAAGGAGGCTTTTGGGGTGGTTGGAAACCCTGAACTTCTCTTTGTTTCCATTTTGGGAGGAATAAAAGTTGTCATTTCTGTTTGATAAGGGGCTTTGTCCACTCTTGACATTTTCTTTTCTCTTCATCAGACAAGGCTTTCCACATTTTTGAGCATTTTAAGTTTTTTTTTTTTTTTTTGGTGTGGACCATTTTTAAAGTCTTTATTGAATTTGTTACAGTATTGCTTCTGTTTTATGTTTTGGTTTCTTGGACAATGAGCCATGTGGGATCTTAGCTCCCCAACCAGGGAACCTGTGCCCCCTGCATTGGAAGGTGAAGTCTTAACCACTTGACTGCCAGGGAAGTCTCCTTTCTGAGCATTTAAAGAACAACTTGAGAATGATTGAAGCATCTGGATGGACTTTCCTGGGCTCCTTCTGGCAAGTTTATGCAAAGAGCCAATGACGACATTTGACCTCAGGCTTCTCAGGGCCTCCTCTGCCCTGGTGGTGTTCAGTTACTTTTCCTCAGGGAGGCATGGTTCCTCACTCGCTCTCAATAGCCTCAGCATTGTCTCCAGGTGTTTCTGAGTCCCAGTTTTCAAATAAGAGCATGAACCTGAAAGGCCTAGTGACAGCTCCTTCCTCGGTCATTTAAGCCTTGTCTGCTGCCTCCCTGGCCCTTCCTCTCCCTCCCTCTGCCATCATCTTTACCACCTTGCCCCTCAGTGTTATTCTGCTCACCGTCTTCCAATACATCCATTGCCAAATTTGTCTTTTTTATTTTTTAACAATTGATTTATTATTAACTGAAGGATAATGGCTTTACAGAATTGTGTTGGCTTCTGCCAAATGGCAACATGAATCAGCCATAGCTATACATATCTCCTCCACCTCTTTTTTTTTTGGATTCTTTTTTTTTAATTTATTTTTTATTGAAGGATAATTGTTTTACAGAATTTTGCTGTTTTCTGTCAAACCTCCAAAGTTAACTTTTTTAAAAAATAAAGTTGATCATGATGTCTACTCTGCTCAAAACCCTTTCTTGAATTTCTGTATCAAAACATTGACAACCAATGCAATATTGTAAAGCAATTACCTTCCAATTAAAAATACATTTTTAAAAAAAGGAAAAAAAAACTATGTTTTTGACTCTAGGACTTCCCTGGTGGTCCAGTGGTTAAGGATCTGCCTGCCAAAGAGGGGCACATGGTTTCGATCCCTGGTCCTGGAAGATCCCACACACCTCAGGGGGAATAAGCCTGTGATCCACAACAAGAGAAGCCACTGCCATGAGAAGCTGGTGCATTGCAACTGAAGAAAGCCTGCGTGCAGCAATGAAGACCCAGCACAGCCAAAAATAAATAGTGAAATTAAAAAAAAAATATTTTGATTATACGTGACAGAAATCTGGCTAGAAAGAAGATGGATCAGAAGGGCAATTTGAGGAGAGAATACTGAAGTAGCTGTATAAGAGAAGGAAAGTCAGAGCTAGTCGCTCAGTCCTGTCCGACTCTTGTGACCACATGGACTGTAGTCTGCTAGGCTCCTCTGTCCATGGAATTCTCTAGGCAAGAATACTGGAATGGGTTGTCATTTCCTCCTGCAAGGGATCTTCCTGACCCAGGGATTGAACCTGGGTCTCCTGCCTTGCAGGCAGATTACCATCTGAGCCACCATGGAAGCCCCAAGAAGAGAAGGAAGAATCACCCAAACCTGGGAAGGACTGAATGTGGATGGCAGTAGAGACGGAGGGATCCAGGGACCGAGATGCTTCTGGGACTATCTCCGCTTCTTGTCTCCACTTTTCCAGAACACGTTTCTGGCTTCTACTACGTACAGCAGAGATTAAGGCCCCTGATGGCTTTTGACCTCTCTTTTTTTATGGCTTGTATCATTAGGGGGAGGGTCTTTTCCCCTCTGTTTTGCATAAGACATTTCAGGTGAGAATAATGATGAAACCAGTGTGGGTCAGATGCCTATCCCTGAACCAATCAACAGGGACTCAGAGGTCTGGTCACATAAGAACATGGAGCTTCTGTACAGCAGCTACATAGATAGGGTGGGGTAGGGGGGTCCCCAGAGAAAGAAGGGGCTAAGCAGACAATAGTTACTCTACTTTGCCCAACCAGACCCAGGCAGCTGGTGGCCTGAAGGCCACATTTGGCCCGCAGCATTGTCTTAAATAGGCTTAAGATGGTGTTAACAAACAGTTCAAAACCTGAATGTTTCTCATAAAAGCCTGGATTTCTGTTTTAACTTGAAATGTGGGATCCCTGAACCTCAAATTCTCATGTGGCAAAAATTGGCTGGAGCTGAATGGGTGTTGCTCGTTTAAAATGGGTTACTCAGTTATTATTGTCCTCTCTCACCTCTTGCTACTTCCCTGTCATCTATTGCTGCATAATCAACCACTCAAAACCATGAGGTGAAAAACAATAAAATCACTTATGGTCATTCAGTTTAGTTGCTCAGTCGTGTCTGACTCTCTGCAACACCATGGACTGCAGCATGCCAGGCCTCCCTGTCCATCACAACTCCTGGAGTTTACTCAAACGCATGTCCATCGAGTCAGTGATGCCATCCAACCATCTCATCCTCTGTTGTCCCCTTCTCCTCCTGCCTTCAATTTTTCCCAGCATCAGGGTCTTTTCAAATGGTCATTACCAGCCATGTTCCTGGGGGTTTGCTGGTTTCAACCAGATGGGTCTCACCCAGGGTCTCAGGTGGTTGCAGTCAGAGGATGATGAGGCTGAGGTCAGCTGGAAGGCTTCCTTTGGTGGCTGCAGCTGGCTCTTGGCTGGGCTGTAGGCTGAAGCTCCTCCACATGGCCTCGCTGCAATTTGGGCTCCCTCATAGCATGGCAGCTGCCCCTCTCTTCTCAGGGAAGACTCAGTCTCTATGCTATGTGTTCACTTTTTAAGATACATTCTTTCCAGGAGCTGTTTGCATTTCAGATAAGAAAATGGAGATAAGCAGAGAAGAATGGACAGCTCAAGGTCACCTGGTATCAAAGCCAGGAAGAGAACTCAGCCTCTGCCTTTCCCTCTCAGTTTACAGTTTACGCTGCTGTCTCCTCCATCCTTCTCTCTCTGATGAAAGTGCTGGTGTCTTCTAGACCCTTCCTTGTACTGCAGCCGGCTGTGGCCAGACCTGGCCCCTCACTAGATTTCAGCTCTTCCTTGGCAGAACCTCTCTTTTGCTCAATGTTGTTTCTGTCTGACAGCTTGATGCCTGGCATTTAGCTGGCCCTCAGAAAGTGTTTATTTAATCAAATCCACATTTTTCAAGTACCCTCAATTTTCTTTTATTATATAGCTAGCTCCACAGGAACCTCAATTCCTGTTGTATGTGGGGACGGGCAACCGAGCAGGGGCAAGGAAATGCGTCTCCACCTACTCACCGTCTCTCAGGACCTCCAGAAATGCCTGAGAGCCCCAGAGCCCAGATATTATTGTTTTGGGGAGAGGTGTATGTGTGTGAGAGACTGAATTTAAGGGATATATGGTGGTTTTTCTTTGATAAAACTAAACAACAAAAACAAACAATAAACAACACAGGTATGAATAGAATAAAGAATGAAAGCCTTTCTACTCTCAAGGTCTCCCTACACCTGTTCCCACAGCTCAGAGGTCATCACTCATCATTGTTTATGGTTCAGCCTATAACCTGCAAGATTCTTGACACACACAGTATGAGTTGAATACATACCGTACCCTACATCTTTTAATATCCCAGAGATACCATTTCTTTCAACAGCTGCTTGCAAATTTATAAAAGATGAACCATACTTTTGTTGGCTTGTTTGGAGGGATGATAATGCTATTTATGTTTATCTGTACTGAGTTCTCATGTTTCACACATGACACACAGACACATCCATTTTGTAAAATATCTAGGTCTAGTGGTGACTCTTGAGATATGCTTTGGCTCCATCCCTTCATTCTTTCTGGAGTTATTTCTCCACTGATCTCCAGTAGCATATTGGGCACCTACTGACCTGGGGAGTTTCTCTTGCAGTAGCCTACCATTTTGCCTTTTCATACTGTTCATGGGGTTCTCAAGGCAAGAATACTGAAGTGGTTTGCCATTCCCTTCTCAGTGGACCACATTCTGTCACATCCCAGCTGTGGATGTGACTGGTTATAGAAGCAAGGTCCGATGCTGTAAAGAGCAATATTGCATAGGAACCTGGAATGTCAGGTCCATGAATCAAGGCAAATTGGAAGTGGTCAAACAAGAGATGGCAAGAGTGAATGTCGACATTCTAGGAATCAGCGAACTGAAATGGACTGGAATGGGTGAATTTAACTCAGAGGACCATTATATCTACTACTGCAGGCAGGAATCCCTCAGAAGAAATGGAGTAGCCATCATGGTCAACAAAAGAGTCTGAAATGCAGTACTTGGATGCAATCTCAAAAACGACAGAATGACCTCTGTTCGTTTCCAAGGCAAACCATTCAATATCACAGTAATCCAAGTCTATGCCCCAACCAGTAATGCTGAAGAAGCTGAAGTTGAATGGTTCTATGAAGACCTACAAGACCTTTTAGAACACCCAAAAAAGATGTCCTTTTCATTATAGGGGACTGGAATGCAAAAGTAGGAAGTCAAGAAATACCTGGAATAACAGGAAAATTTGGCCTTGGAATACGGAATGAAGTAGGGCAAAGACTAATAGAGTTTTGCCAAGAAAATGCACTGGTGATAACAAACACCCTCTTCCAACAACACAAGAGAGGACTCTATACATGGACATCACCAGATGGTCAACACCGAAATCAGATCGATTATATTCTTTGCAGCCAAAGATGGAGAAGCTCTATATAGTCAACAAAAACAAGACCAGGAACTGACTGTGGCTCAGACCATGAAGTCCTTATTGCCAAATTCAGACTTAAATTGAAGAAAGTAGGGAAAACCACTAGACCGTTCAGGTATGACCTAAATCAAATCCCTTATGATTATACAGTGGAAGTGAGAAATAGATTTAAGGGCCTAGATCTGATAGATAGAGTGCCTGATGAACTATGGAATGAGGTTCATGACAGTGTACAGGGGACAGGAATCAAGGCCATCCCCATGGAGAAGAAATGCAAAAAAGCAAAATGGCTGTCTGGGGAGGCCTTACTAATAGCTGTGAAAAGAATAGAAGGGAAAAGCAAAGGAGAAAAGGAAAGATATAAACATCTGAATGCAGAGTTCCAAAGAATAGCAAGAAGAGATAAGAAAGCCTTCTTCAGTGATCAGTACAAAGAAATAGAGGAAAACAACAGAATGGGAAAGACTAGGGATCTCTTCAAGAAAATCAGAGATACCAAAGGAACATTTCATGCAAAGATGGGCTTGATAAAGGACAGAAATGGTATGGACCTAACAGAAGCAGAAGATATTAAGAAGAGGTGGCAAGAATACACAGAAGAACTGTACAAAAAAGATCTTCATGACCCAGATAATCATGATGGTGTGATCACTGACCTAGGGCCAGACATCCTGGAATGTGAAGTCAAGTGGGCCTTAGAAAGCATCACTATGAACAAAGCTAGTGGAGGTGATAGAATTCCAGTTGAGCTATTCCAAATCCTGAAAGATGATGCTGTTAAAGTGCCACACTCAGTATGCCAGCAAATTTGGAAAACTCAGCAGTGGCCACAGGACTGGAAATGGTCAGTTTTCATCGCAATCCCAAAGAAAGGCAATGCCAAAGAGTGCTCAAACTACCGAACAATTGCACTCATCTCACACGCTAGTAAAGTAATGCTCAAAATTCTCCAAGCCAGGCTTCAGCAATATGTGAACCGTGAACTTCCTGATGTTCAAGCTGGTTTTAGAAAAGGCAGAGGAACCAGAGATCAAATTGCCAACATCCGCTGGATCATGGAAAAGGCAAGAGAGTTCCAGAAAAGCATCTATTTCTGCTTTATTGACTATGCCAAAGCCTTTGACTGTGTGGATCACAATAAACTGTGGAAAATTCTGAAAGAGATGGGAATCCCAGACCATCTGATCTGCCTCTTGAGAAATCTGTATGCAGGTCAGGAAGCAACAGTTAGAACTGGACATGGAACAACAGACGGGTTCCAAATAGGAAAAGGAGTATGTCAAGGCTGTATATTGTCACCCTGTTTATTTAACTTATATGCAGAGTACATCATGATAAACGCTGGACTGGAGGAAACACAAGCTGGAATCAAGATTGCCAGGAGAAATCTCAATAACCTCAGATATGCAGATGACACCACCTTTATGGCAGAAAGTGAAGAGGAACTAAAAAGCCTCTTGACGAAGGTGAAAGCGGACAGCGAAAAAGTTGGCTTAAAGCTCAACATTCATAAAACGAAGATCATGGCATCCGGTCTCATCACTTCATGGGAAATAGATGGGGAAACAGTGTCAGACTTTATTTTTCTGGGCTCCCAAATCACTGCAGACGGTGACTGCAGCCATGAAATTAAAAGACACTTACTCCTTGGAAGGAAAGTTATGACCAACCTAGATAGCATATTCAAAAGCAGAGACATTACTTTGCCAATCAAAGTCCATCTAGTCAAGGCTATGGTTTTTCCTGTGGTCATGTATGGATGTGAGAGTTGGACTGTGAAGAAGGCTAAGTGCCGAAGAATTGATGCTTTTGAACTGTGGTGTTGGAGAAGACTCTTGAGAGTCCCTTGGACTGCAAGGAGATCCAACCAGTCCATTCTGAAGGAGATCAGCCCTGGGATTTCTTTGGAAGGAATGATGCTAAAGCTGAAACTCCATTACTTTGACCACCTCATGGGAAGAGTTGACTCATTGGAAAAGACTCTGATGCTGGGAGGGACTGGGGGCAAGAGGAGAAGGGGACGACAGAGGATGAGATGGCTGGATGGCATCACTGACTCGATGGACATGAGTCTGAGTGAACTTGGGAGTTGGTGATGGACAGGGAGGCCTGACGTGCTGCGATTCATGAGGTCGCAAAGAGTCTGACATGACTGAGTGACTGATATGATCTGATCTGATCTTGAGATATGGACTGTAGCCTGCCAGGCTCCTCTGTCCATGGAATTCTTCAGGCAAGAATACTGGAGTGGGTTGCCATTTCCTTTTCCAGGGGATTGTCCTGACCCAGGGATCAAACCCAGGTCTCCTGCTCTGCAGGCAGATTCTTTACCAACTGAGCTACCAGGACTGTGTTCAACACAGCAGCCTCTTGCCATGTTTGACTACAGAGCACCTGAAATGTGGTGAGTTTAAATTCAGATGTGCCGTACGTATAAATGCACATTGGATTTTGGAGACTTAGTATGAAAAAACTAAAGTAAAATATCTCACTGGTAATTTGTTTATATTGATTATATGTTGAAATGATAATGTTTTGGAATATTAGGTTAAATAAAATATATTGTTAAAATCAATTTTATGCTTCCCTTTTTTAAATGGCTAAAATTTGAAATTACATAAGCGTTTTGCATTATATTTCTTTTGGGCAGAGCTGATTTAGAGAAAATAAATGTGTACAGAGCAAAAGATGAAAGTTCGATTTCTTAATCTAACCTCTTGCTTCCCTAAGTTGTTACTGATTTTTATTGCTTTCCAATATGTATTTTAAGACTATATACTTTATCCTGAATTATGTTTTTTCCATATTCTTCAGATTTTGTATGTATATCGTGCTTTTGTTTGTTTGTCTTTGAAAAAGTTTATACTATTACTTTTCATAAATACTTGAATTGCAGAGACTTCCCCAGTGATCCAGTGGTTAAGATTCTGTGTCTCCAATGCAGGGGGCAGGGTTGCAATTCCTTATTGGGGAACTAAGATGCCACATGCCACACATGCGGCCAAGAAAATAAAATAGAATAAAATAAAATAAATACCTTAGGGGAGCTTCCTGACTAACCAGTGGCAAAGACTCCATGCTCCCAGTGCAGGGGGCCCTGGTTCGATCCCTGGTCAGGGAACTAGATCCCACATGCCACTGAGAGTTCATGTGTTGCAACTAAGATCCCACGTGCCACAACTAAGAGCCGATGCAGCCAAATAAATATTTGAAATAAATAAATAAATACCATAATTGCAATAAAGACTGTAAACTCTTCTGGTTTCTCCACAACCCTGATCCTTCTCCAAGATGCATTGTTTTGAATACTGGCATTGCCACTTACCAAACTGAAGACAAGAAATAGAAATCCTAATATCTGAATAAGAGAAATCCCTATTCTTCTCTATCCCAGAAAGAGAAGAATAGAAATGGAGAGAAGGAATCATTACAAGAAATACTGATGGTATTTCCCCCAAAATAAAAACAAACAAACATGAAAAACCTTTGGTTGCAAGATCCACAGAATTTCAGATAGAAAAGGAAAAACCCACCTATAGACTCATACAGAAGTGTAAGGATACCAAAAATAAAGAGAAAATAGCAAAACCTATGGAGAAGGCAATGGCACCCCACTCCAGTACTCTTGCCTGGAAAATCCATGGACAGAGGAGCCTGGTGTGCCGCAGTCCATGGGGTCGCTAAGAGTCGGACACAACTAAGCAACTTCACTTTCACTTTTCTCTTTCATGCATTGGAGAAGGAAATGGCAACCCACTCCAGTATTCTTGCCTGGAGAATCCTAGGGATGGCAGAGCCTGGTGGGCTGCTGTCTATGGGGTCGCACAGAGTCGGACACAACTGAAGCGACTTAGCATAGCATAGCATAGCAAAACCTATATAAAGAGCAGAACACGCAAAAGAACAGGAATCAATTTGCCACCAGATTTTCCAACAGCAAAAGCATGTAGTATTGATTAGAGAGATTCCAGAGGGAAATATATCTTTTATGGGAAAAGCTAAAGACATCAAGGTTAGCTAGAAAATTAACACAGAGAATACTGGAGTGGGTTGCCATCTCCTTCTCCAGGGGATCTTCCCAACCCAGGGATCTAACCTGGGTTTCCTGCATTGCAGACAGTGTCCTGCATTGTAGGCAGGTTCTTTACCAACTGAGCTGCCAGGAAGCCCCCTAGGTCTTAAGAGAGAAAGACACAAAATAGACCTTAAGAGAGAAAACAGGCAAGGTCTCAGAATCGGTTCCACATTTTGATCACACAATAAAGGAGGCAAGAACAGAGGGGGAGAAAGTTGAGGTATCAGTGGAAGCGAAAACTGCACATCTTGATGGGCCTGGCAAAGGAACTCCTCTTGTGTTAGTACTGTTATAATTAAAAACCCCACATGCTAGTAAAGCAAACACTAGTTTGAAGGAGTCATCCATAATTTAGAGTGCTTCAACTTGGAAAAACATCTGAGGTAGCGTTTGTGGATGGTCTGAACACAAAGGCGTAAACACGCAGAGAAAGAACGTGCATTATCTTTTAAAAAGCTGAGTATAAGTCTCTACAATATCGGTGAAAGAAAACAGTGATAAATTGTACTTCATCAAAATGAAAAACTTGAGCTTCTCAAGTGACACTATGAAGATGCTAAATAAGCAAGCTATAGAATTTGAGACTATATTTGCACAGGTGTACCTGAAAAAGAATTTGAAATCAATATATGTTAATATTAAGCAAACAACAACCTAATAAAGACATGTAAAAGAATAGACATCTCAGGGAAAAAAACGAGGAACTCAAGAGCATGAGTCAGCTGGAGTACAAATTAAAACCATAATGAGGTACTAGTTCATACCCAACGGAACAGCTACAATTGAAAAGGCTGACAATTCCAAGTGTTGGTGAATATGTGGCAGAAGTGGAGTTCCTTCACATTGCTGGTGGGATTGTAAATGGAGTAACTACTTTGGAGAATTCTTTGACAGTTTCTCATAAAATTATGTATATATCTATGCCATGATCCAAGAATTTCATTCCTAGATACTCAAGAATAATGAAAACATAGTCTGTAAAAAGAAAAGAATCATACCAACTTTATTTACATAGCCAAACACTAGAAACAATCCAAACACCCATCAATAGGATAATAAATAACCAATCATATTACATTCTTTGAAAGAACTATGCCTCAGCAATAAAAAGGAATAAACTACTGATAACAAAGATAAATATTAAAACATCATATTGAGCAAAAGAAGCCAACTACAGAATATTAATGCTGTATGATTCTGGTGATGGAAATCAGAACAGTAATTGCAGCAGGTGTGGGTGAGTGACTATGGACTTGAAGAGGTATGGGATAGTAGAAATGTTTTGTATGCTATTTGTGTTTTAATAACTTAGGGGTTTACAATTGCTGAAACTCACAAAACTGAATACTTAAGATCTGTGTATTTTATTGCGTGTAAATTATATCTTGTTTTTTTTTTTTTTTAAAAAGGTAATTCTTTTTAAAAAAAGACAAAATAAAAAAATTAAAATGCCCAGGATTGAATGATAATGAAAAAATTTTGCTTCAGAGTTGTGGAATCCAGCAAGATTGGCCCTCTAAGGGCAATTTATAGTCTTAACTACATATATTAAAAAAAGAAGAAAGCCCATTTTTCAAAATGAGTTAATGTCCATATTTAAGAAGCAATAATAAATGCTCAAATGAATGGATAAAGAAGATGTGATACATACATACTATATATATATATATATATATATATATATTCACAATGGAATATTACTTAACCATAAAAAATGAATGAAATAAGGATGGACCTAGAGATTATCATACTAAGTGAAATAAGTCAGACAAAAACAAATATCATATGATATCACTAATATGTGAAAATAAAAAATGATGCAAATGAACATATTTACAAAACAGAAATAGAGTCATGGATATAGAAAATAAACTTATGGTTACCAGTGGGGAAAGTGGGTGGTGGAGGGATAAACTGGGATACTGGGATTGACATATGCACACTGCTATACATAAAACAGATAACTAATAAGGACCTACTGTACAGCACAGGGAACTCTACTCTATACTCTGCAATGACCCATATGAGAAAAGAATCTAAAAAGAAGTGGATATATCATTTTGTATACATATAATTCATTTACTTTACTGAACAGCAGAAACTAACACAAATTGCAAATCAACTATACGCCAATAAAAATTTTTTGAAACAAGAAGTAATAATAAGCAACAAGGGTTTACTGTATAGTATAGGGTACTAGGTTCAATATCTTTAATAATCTGTAATGGAAATTAATTAAAAAAAGAATATATATATATACATCAATCACACTTTGCCATACACCTAAAACTAACACAATATTATAAATCAGCTATACTCCAACTTAAAAAAAATAGGTAAAAAAGGGGAAATGACAAAAACAATAAACTCTAAGTATAAAGACAGAATAAAATAAATAAAAGCAGAAATCAGTGATCAGTGACATAAGAATGAAGGTAAAATAGAAAATATCAACTTATCAAGTTTTTTAAATTTTATTTTAATTACGATAAAACACAGATATTATTTATAATCTTAACCATTTTTAAGTGTGTGAACCATTTCTAAGAGAACGTATTCAACAGTAGTGTTAAATACATTCATGTTGTTGTGCAACCACCTTCCAGAACTCTTTTCAGTAAAACTCGAAGTATATACTTATGAAACAACTCCCCATTTCTTCCTTCGTCTAACTCCTGGCACCTAACTACCTGCTACTTTCTGTCTCTATGAATTGGAGGTTTGTTCTAGGTATTCATGCAAGTGTGGAATCATATAGTATTTGGCCTTTTGTGTCTGGCTTATTTCACTCAGCATAATGTCCTCAAGTTTCAACCACGTTACAATGTAGTATGTATCAGAATTTCCTTTGTTTTTAATACTGAATAATATTCCATGGTATGTGTATACCACATTTTATCCACTCACCCGTCCATGAACACTTAGGTTGCTTCCTCCTTTTGGCTATTGTGAATAATGCAGCTCTACTTGAGGTCCTATGTTCAACTATGTTGAGTATATATCCAGAAGTGGAATTACTGGATTATATGTTAATTCTATTTGAAAATTTTTGAGAAACCACCATACTGCTTTTCACAGCAGCTATACTATTTTATATGCTCATCTACACTGCTTAAGGATTTCAATTTTTCCACATCCTCCCCAATATTTGTAATTTTCTGTGGTCTTCTTTTCTTTTTTATAGTAGCCATTCTAGTGGGCGTGAGATGGTGTCTCAACACGGTTTAGATTTGCATTTCTCTAAATGATTAGTAAAGAGTCAGTCACAACTGAGCAACTGAACTGAACTGAACTGAAATGATTAGTAAGGTTGAGCATCTTTTAACATGCTTGTCGGTGTTTGTACGTCTGGAGAAATGTCTATTCAGGTCCTTTGGCCATTTTGTAGTAGAGTTATTTGTTTTCTTACTCTTGAGTTGTAGAACTTCTATATGTATATTTAACATTATCCTCCTTGTCAAATATATGGTTTGCAAATATTTTCTCCCATTCTATAGATTTCCCACTGTGTTGTATATGTCTTCTAATCCACAGAAGTTTTTAATTTTGATTAACATTTAATTAATTTTGTAGTCTAACTTACCTGTTTTTACTTTTATTGCCCATGCTTTTGGTCAAATACAAAAAGAAAAAAAAAATAGCTGTTAAAATCCAGCATCATGAAGCTGTTCCTCTATGTTTTCCCCAAAGAGTTTTATATATGCCCTGCCCTCCATCTCCCCGAAAGATAAAATTTATCTTGCCCCTATTTGAGAGCCAAGCATGGGGAGGAAGCACACTGTAACCAATCACCTGAACTCTGAACCAGAGCTGTCTCTGGGTTTTACTGTGTGTGACTTTTGTAGTGTTGGCAGTCTTCAAACCTTTAGTGGTTCTTGGTCATCTGCTGATGTGTGTATTAGAGATTACATATATGTACATCTCTGGTTTTGTTTGTCGTGGCTGGTGATTTAGTCTGTGGGGAGCAGGGTGGGGAGCTGAGAGTGGGTGCATGCTCCTGCAGTGGGGGTGCTGGTGGGTTATTCTGCCTGCAGGAGTTGTTACCCCTCCTGGAGACAGCAGAAGTCAGGAGCCACAAGAGGCTCTCCAGTTCCCACACCTAACCTGGATGTGCCCTCATAGCCTTGACTAATACCCCTAAATTCCTCTTCCCCTTTTAGCTGTTGTCTGGGTGTGCAGCTTTCCTTACCCACTAATAGCTGATGGAGTCAGCTTTTAGCATAACTGACTCCATCTTGGGCACTTACGGTTTCTCCTATCCTCTTGTTGACCCTACCCAGGACTGTACTGTGCAGCAAATCATTTCTCTGTTGTCAAGGGCATTGTAATTAGTAGATACTGTTTAATAATTATTAGGACCATGTAGCCTCTATGCTCTGTTATTCCCCAGACAATGATGGAAACCTTCGCTGATATATTTCTGGTGCCCATGAGACTAGTTAGTCATTTGTAAGTCTTGACTTAGGAATGCATGTGCTGTTTCTAAGCCCCTGCCCTCATTTCCTAGATTAACTATAAAATTGTCCCAGGTGTGGAGAGCAGCTGCAAATGCTTCCGGATCAACCTGATTATGCTCCCACCATGTGAATAAGTGACTCTATAATAAACCAATCCATTGATTGTAAGGAGTGGCCTGCCTCATTTTTTTAGTCTTAAGATGCCTTCTGAGTTCAGTGGGCAAACTTCGTTCCCTCCATCCTCCAACACCCAGCCTTGCTCCTGCGGCACCGTCTGCTGTGGTGTTATCTGGGAGTTTCCCCACACGTCTCACCCTGTCTACTCTGTTGTTTGGGGTTTTCTGAGGTCTTGGTCCACCATGTGTTGTAAGACCTGGGATGCCATGTCCTGCCTTGCCATCTTTGGGCCCCACAGGACCCAACCTTATGTTCCCTGGCTCTCACCAGCGTGCCCCTCTCCTATCAGGAAAGGCTCCCCACTGGTTAGTTCCACTATCTACTGGGCTACAGCACCCTACTCACCTGAATCTCATTGATTGGAAAAAATACACTGTCGAAAACTTGAGACTTATGTTTTATTTGCTGCATTACTGAGGACTTAAGCCCAGGAGGCAGCCTCTCATATAACTCTGAGGGCCTGTTTGAAAGAGACAAGGAAGGAACCAGAAGTTTTTGAAAAAAAAAAAAAAAAAAAAAAAAAAATCAACCAAACAAAAAGCTAACAAAAAACAGGTAGTTAAACATCAAAAGATTACTGGTAATTAAAAAAGCATATCAAATTAGTGAGTGTAGTGCCTTTCTATATACAGGAAGATGCAAAAGTCTGGGCTTGATGGAATTATGCTTTGATACGTGCATTAATTATCTAGGGCCAGTATCCTGTTTTTCTCCACTCCAAATTCCCTCAGGACACACCATCAGCGGTGACTGCAGTGGCTGAGGACTTGAAGGCCACAGTATCCTTGTTCACTGAAACGGCAGGTGACATTCTTGGTCCACAGCCTCAACCAAAGGGGTTTTACCTTCCTGCCAGCCTGAAAATTTGCTCAAACAAGTCAATGACATCCCCTCACCATGGAAACCAAGGGTCAGCCCATCGCCTTGTCACTACAAAGCCCGCCTCCGACGGTCACTTCTTTTTCACTCTGCTCCCAAGCGCAACCCTGGTGTGGCCCTTCCTGGTGTGTGTGCCCTCCCCTCGACGCTGTCATTCAGGTGACTAAGAAGCTGCCGTCACCCTCATCTGCTCAGTGTCAGCTGTCATGTCATACTATTAGGGCAGGGATCACTCCCTCACTAACAGGGTGGGGGGCGGGGGGAGTGATCAGAATACACCGATGGCACGCTTTCCTGTCTTCCTGTGCTGTTATGGGCTTATTAATTACTTTAACATATTTCTTCCCTGGGGACTTCCCTGGTGGTCCACTAGCTAAGACTGCACTCCTAGTGCCGGGAGCCCAGGTTTGACCCCTGGCCAGGGAACAAGCTTCCCTGGTGGCTCAGAGGTTAAAGCATCTGCCTCCAATTCAGGAGACCTGGGTTCGATCCCTGAGTCAGGAAGATCCCCTGGAGAAGAAAATGGTAACCTACTCCAGTATTCTTACCTGGAGAATCCCATGGATGGAGAAGCCTGGTAGGCTACGGTCCACGGGGTCCCAAAGAGTGGGACACGACTGAGCGACTTCACTTTTACTTTCAGGGAACTGGCGAAGAAGGCAATGGCAATCTACTCCAGTACTCTTGCCTGGAAAATCCCATGGACGGAGGAGCCTGGTGGGCTGCAGTCTATGGGGTTGCTAGAAGTTGGACACGACTGAGCGACTTCACTTTCACTTTTCACTTTCATGCATTGGAGAAGGAAATGGCAAACCCATTCCAGTGTTGTTGCCTGGAGAATCCCGGGGACGGGGGAGCCTGGTGGGCCGCTGTCTCTGGCGTCCCACAGAGTCGGACACGACTGAAGCAACTTAGCAGCCGCAGCAGCAGCCGGAAACTAGATCCCACATGCCGCAACTGGAAAGACTCCACATGCTGCGATGAAGATGGAAGATCCTGAGTGCCGCAACTAAGACCCAGCATGGCCAAATAAATAACTACACAAATATATTTTAAAATATTTTTTATTCTCTGGCTTCATGGGATTAGGGGTGGGTTGGATATTGCATGACATCCACTCAGTCTCTCTCCCCTTAATTTACGTGGCTTTTATAAAAATCTAGATTGTTACTTACTTTTTTGTTGTTCTTTAAAAAAAAAAAATGCTGCTATTTCCACCCTAACACATTTGTCTTTGTACACCTCTGCTATGATTTCTGAGACAGAGTCCTAGAGGTGGGATGATGAATTTAAAAGTTTTAGAGAATCTGGCAAATTGCTCCTTGAGGAGGCTATACTGATTTATACTCCCTCCAGCAGTGTTTGAGACTAATATCTTGTGGAAGTTGTGAATGTGTGGGTAAATGTACAGTGCCTTGAATTTTGAGACTCTAATGATTTTCTGATTTTATTTGTAATGATGTTATTGAAGAATAACATACATACAGTAGAGGGCACATGTCTTGAGCAAGCAGCCTGATGGATTTTTACTGAGGGAATTCCTCTGCATGACCACTGCCCAGTTCAGGATACAGAACATCCCCAGCTCCTCAAAAGCAGCCCCCATGTGCGCTCCCTGTTATTACCTCCCACCAACCACTGCTTGGCTTCTGTCTCTACAGTTCTGTTGGCTTTTGAGCTTCATGCAAATGGATTCCTATACTCTGTGCTCTTTAATGCTTAACTTTTGCTCACCATTGTGTCTGTGAGATTCACCCCAGGGTTGCGTGTTTGCTGCATGTTATTCCACCAGGCAACCACACTTCAACGCACTTCTGTTGATGGATATTTAGGTTGTTTCCATGTTTTTGGTTGGTCCAGGTCTCATTACTATCCACTAGAATGTATTGGGTTGGTCAAAAGTTTGCCTGGGTTTTCTGTCACATTTGCAGAAAAATCCGCACAAACTTTTGGGTCAACACAATACATAACTTTTGGAGCTCCTTTCCAATTTAGGTTAGTTTTACCTAGGAGTAGGGTTGTAAATCATAGGGTTTGCATACATTTGATTAGATTCTGCCAGTTTTCCAAAATGTTCCTCCCAATTTACACCCCTGAGAGCACTGTGTCCGAGTTCCATTAGTTACATATGTTTACCAACGTTTAGTATTGTTGGGTTTTAATGTTTTTTATCTAAATAGTTTTTGACTGTCAACAAAATTGAAGATCTTTTTATATATTCATTGGCTATTTCAATGTCTTCTTCTTGAATTTCTTGTTCTGGGACTTCCCTGGTGGTCCAGTGGTTAAGACTGGGTGCTTCCACTGCAGGGGGTACGGGTTTCATCCCTGGTGGCTGCTCCAGAAGGTGGCGTCCACACTCAGGCTCTCTGTGCATAGGGTTCTTGTTCACTGCTGGGTCCCTGGGGCCTGGAGCAGTTCCTGATGTAAATATGGTGGCATGGAAGACTTCAGGGCTCCTCCTCATTTTGATGACTGCCTCCTGAGCCTTGTGTATGAGAAAGATGTGTTATTTGAGCTGAAGGAGCACCTTAGGACCAGAGCCCTTATGGAGCCCTTTGGTGGGGGATGAGGAATGTCCATGAGCGTCAACTGTTTAGTTCCAAACACATGCTACAATTGTGCTGTAACCAGTACCCTTTCCCCATCAGTCTGAGCCCTGGTATCTTTGGAGCCCTCGTGGACATTGTTGCTGCAGACCTCAGATGGAACCATTTCAGTCAGACAGAGGAGTTTTAGTGAGAGATGGAGAGGTTGGGTTCTGCCATTTCTCTCAAGAATTTTCTTGGGCCTCTTAAGTTTTGTTCTCTTCTATCCGCTAGTACCGATCTACATGCCAAGGAGTCCTGAGCAGGGCACATTTGGAGGCCACATCTCAAAAAGGGGTAATGGGATTACTCTGGACTTTTCGAGTGATTGGTGATACTTAACATAGATTATTCCAAAGGGACACCTGGGTCAGCCAATTTAGAAAAAACAGCTTCTGTAGAAATGAATCAATGAATGAATGAGTGGGATGCAGCCCCTACAATGACCTTCATCATGCCAATTGCACTTCCTACTAAACTGTAAATTCTTTAAGGACTGGCACTTGCTTCTTGAGAGTCTTAGCCATATTATACTTGCAGTGTCCTGTGAATGAATGAATGAGTGAATAACGCAGCTCTACGACTTGGCAATATAGGTAAGTTATAAAATGAATTCTTTTGTATTCTTAACTCTTAGCCTTGCATCTGTGTATGATAAACAATTTAATAAACATTTGTTAATGAAT
This sequence comes from Tragelaphus eurycerus, assembly GCA_935064755.1. Classification (NCBI taxonomy): domain Eukaryota; kingdom Metazoa; phylum Chordata; class Mammalia; order Artiodactyla; family Bovidae; genus Tragelaphus; species Tragelaphus eurycerus. The sequence goes on from CAKXYN010000003.1 coordinate 23,817,477, forward strand.
AAATGACTGAATACATTCATGCTCAGTTGTGTAGTTGTATCCAACTCTTTATGACTCCATGGATTTTAGCCCACCAGGCTCTTCTGTCCATGGGATTCTCCAGGCAAGAATACTGGAGTGGGTTGCCATGCCCTTCTCCAGGGGATCTTCCCGACCCAGGGATTGAACCTGTGTCTCTTGGGTCTCTTACACTGGAGGTGGATTCTTTACCACTAGTGACACCTGGGAATACATTTCAGTTCAGTTCAGCTGAGTCACTCAGTTGTGTCTGACTCTTTGCTACCCCATAGACTGTAGCACACCAGGCTTCCATCTCCATTACAAACTCCCGGAGCTTACTCAAACTTATGTCCACTGAGTCAGTGATGCCATCCAACCATCTCATCCTCTCATCCCCTTCTCCTCCTGCCTTCAATCCTTCCCAGCATCAGGGTCTTTTCAGATGAGTCAGTTCTTCGCATCATGTGGCCAAAGTTTTGGAGCTTCAGCTTCAGTCCTTCCAATGAACACCCAGGACTGATTTCCTTTAGGATGGACTGGTTGGATCTCCTTGCAGTCCAAGGGATTCTCAAGAGTCCTCTCCAACACCACAGTTCAAAAGCATCAATTCTTTGGCACTCAGCTTTCTTTATGGTCCAACTCTCACATCTATACATGACTATTGGAAAAACCATAGTTTTGACTAGACGGACCTTGGTTGGCATTTATTAATACATAAAAAAATTTTTTTCTTTGACTTGCCTTGAAAGAAGTGGGAGTATGGATCTCTCTGGTGATCCAGTGATTAAGAATCAGCGTTATAATGCAAGGGACACAGGTTCAATCCCAGGAAGACACCACATGCAACTAAGCCCTCCAGCCACAACTGTAGCCCTCTTGCTTAGAGCCTGTACTCCACAACAAGAGCGTAGCCCCTGCTCACTGAAATTAGAGAAAGCCCGTGTGCAGCAACAAAGACCCACCATAGCCAACAAATAAAATAAATCTTAAAAAAAAAGAAAAAAAGGCAGGAGCAAACCCAACAGGGCCTGGTGAAGATGCAGGGCCCCTCAGCGGTGGGCTCAGTTCGGTGGGCAGGTTGAGCCTGGTCTGAGCCCAGCTACGCTGCCCCACATCTCTGCGCATGGAGGCCAGTTTTCTCCTGAGCGCCTTTTTCACACAGCAAATAAGCCAATTTTTTTTTTTGAAACACGAGACTGACATAAAGAAACTCACAGTTGCCTCAGAAGATTATGTTCCCTGCTAACCCGTGCAATTGTCCTGGACGTTGATTTTCTGTCATGAATTGGGGCTTTGTTGTGATGGACTGAAATGTTCTAGAAAGAACTGCCGAGAGATCAAAGCCTCATCCGTAGGTCTGAGGCTGATGCAGAAACTTAAATGCTGGCAGCAAGCTCATTTCTCGAGCGAGAGCAAAGCCACGGATAGTATACATTCTCATTCCCACATTTATAGTTTGAAGATCTCTGTCCCTGTTCTCTTAGTGATTGAGACAATCTTATTTTATTTCTTTGTTCTTTAAAAAAAACATAAAGGAGAAAAGAGAAGAAAAGAAAGCTATAGGTAGCTCACTAATTCAAGTGGGTAATAGCTTCCCCAAGCCACAGTTACATTACCATACAGTTGGGAAACTTTGTATTTATGAAACAGAACTGCCTTGGAAATCATTACATAATTCTAATCAGAATGCAGACTTCCTAGCTGCATTTACACAGAGGCATTTTTTCAACTGTTATGATTCGTTGTTCACTAACTATTCCTTTTTTAAAAAAAAATAGCATCAAAATCAGTGATTCTTCTTTCTGTGCAATTTCAGAGGGCAGAAAATTTAGTTAGAACTAAATACACACATAATTTAATTTTTTAAGGTTTGATTGTTTGAATGACAATAGAACTATTGTTGGAGAAGGAAATGGCAACCCACTCCAGTATTCTTGCCTGGAGAATCCCAGGGATGGAGGAGCCTGGTGGGCTGCCATCTATGGGGTCGTACAGAGTCAGACACGACTGAAGCGACTTAGCAGCAGCAGCAGAACCCTACTGTAGTGTGATTTGTGATTTGACTTATTGAGAAATAACTTGAGTTGAATTTAATTCCCTGGAATACAATAATAGCAACCCTCTACCCCTGCTCACCACCCCCAGACTTTAAAAAAAAATTTTTTTTTTTCCTGTGCTGCAGGATCTTAGCTCCTCCGCCAGGGATTCAACTCATATCCATGTCACTTGCAGTGAAAGCATGGAGTTTTGGTTTTTTTTTAACTTTTTAAAATTTAAATTTAGTTATTTTTAATTGGAGGATAATTGCTTTACAACACTGTTGGTTTCTGCCATGTATCAACATGAATCAGCCATAGGTATATATATGTCCCCTCCCTCTTGAACCTCCCACCTCCCATCGGAAGGATGGAGTCTTAACCACTGGGCCAAAAGTCCCCATCTCCAGACTTTGAAAACAGGGAGGGATCTTGGAACTGTGTCTCATCTGGATTTACAGTTCAAACTGAAACGGAGCAGGGCCCTATGGTCCTTGCCCCCATACCATGTCCTCTGCCTGCCTTTTGTCTGTGGAAAACATCAATCAAAGAATAAGTTTAATCAGAGAAGTGAGAAATGCTGAAACAAAGGAAAACAGTCAAAGGAGACTAAGCAATAATAATGTAGTTATTAAGCACAGTCAAGGATCTTTAGTTCCCTCTCAGGGGCTTCCCTGGTGGCTCAGATAGTAAAGAATCTGCCTGGATTGCAGGAGACTCAAGTTCCCATCCCTGGATTGGGAAGATCCCCTGGAGAAGAGAATGGCAACCCACTCCAGTTATTTTTGCCTGGAGAATTCCATGGGCAGAGGAGCCTGGTGGGTTATAGTCCATGGGGTTGCAAAGAGTTGGACATGATTGAGCCATGAAATTAAAAGACACTTACTCCTTGGAAGGAAAGTTATGACCAACCTAGATAGTATATTCAAAAGCAGAGACATTACTTTGCCAACAAAGGTCCGTCTAGTCAAGGCTATGGTTTTTCCAGTGCTCATGTATGGATGTGAGAGTTGGACTGTGAAAAAAATTAAGCTCCAAAGAATTGATGCTTTGGAACTGTGGTGTTGGAAAAGAATTGAGAGTCCCTTGGACTGCAAGGAGATCCAACCAGTCCATCCTAAAGGAGATCAGTCTTGGATGTTCTTTGGAAGGACTGATGCTAAAGCTGAAACTCCAATACTTTGGCCACCTCATTCGAAGAGTTGACTCATTGGAAAAGACTCTGATGCTAGGAGGGATTGGGGGCAGGAGGAGAAGGAGATGACAGAGGATGAGATGGCTGGATGGCATCACCGATTCGATGGACATGAGTTTGAGTGAACTCTGGGAGTTGGTGACGGACAAGGAGGCCTGGTGTGCTGCGATTCATAGGGTCGCAAAGAGTCAGACACGACTGAGTGACTGAAATGAACTGAACTGAACTGAGTGACTAACACACACACACATAAGGGCTATAGATAATATTCTGAAGCATATCCCATGAGTTGTCTTCTATATACCAAAATATCAGGTGAAAAATTAACTACATGATGACCAGACTGTGACCAGGACAACAGCTGCCACAATTCTGAGAATTAGCTGCAAAGAAATGGGAACAAATGGACCCTGGAACTGAAGATTAACTGTACCTAAAACAACCAAGATGATGCTGGTCAGGCCACTGATGACCAATTTGAAGATGACTGTTAGAAAAGTACTGTGTTGTTTCTGCATGTAGCCCCCCAAGCCCCAGATGCTGGCATCTGAAATAAGCAAACGTTCCTTTCCTTCAGCTTGGCTTGTTTATTGGCTTTTGAGCGGCAAGCAGCCGGATCCCATACACTCTTGGTAACAAGACCAGAGCTTCTGTGATTTCCCAAAGGTCACCCAGCTAGTGAGGGCAGAGTGGGAGAGAACACAGCCATTCCAGCTCAGGCTTTCTCCACTCTGTCCAACAGGAATATGATCAATCTATATGGGTTGAGGGCTAGTGTTCTGAATAGAAGCATTCTCTCATTGTGAGACGAAGGTGTGGGCAGAGGTGTAAAGAAGTGGCAGTGAGCAAACCAGCAATGATGCAGACTCAGGAGGCCAGGACAACCCAAGACAGGCTCAGTCACCTCGATTGTACCACAGGTAGGACATGGAGGGCAAGGACCCCTCTCCAGACCCAGTGACTGTGCCCTGGAGACACAACCAAAGAGGCATTTTTTCAGAGCTTCCCAGAGCCTGGAGTAAACTCATGGACTCTCCTTAACCATATGCTGAATCCTGTTTTAAAATAATCTGTTCACATAGCTGGTTTTCCCATCTAACCTGTGAATCCTTCAGGACAAAGGCAGTATCTGGTTCATTTTTGAAATTCTACCTGGCACAGTGACTGGTACAAAAACAGCTCATCAAATATTTGCAAAATAAATGAACGATGGCAACTTCCCCATTTAGAGCCAACCCCAGTGCAGAATAAAATCACAACCACCCATTGCCTAATAAAGTTGAACTTGTTCATCCCTCTGACCCATAGTTCTATTGCTAGAAAGATGCTTGCCCATGAGCATCAAGAATAGACCATTGCAAAATATTGGTAGCAGGATTGTTCATAACAACTCCAAATGGAAACTACCCACATTTCAGGGGAATGCGTGTGTGAGTGCTAAGTTGCTGCAATCGTGTTTGACTCTTTGCGACCTCATAGACTGTAGCCTGCCAGGCTCCTCTGTCCATGGGATTTCCCAGGCAAGAATACTGGAGTGGGTTGCCATTTCCTACTCCAGGTGATCTTTCTGACCCAGGGATCAAACTCAAGTCTCTTGTGTCTCCTGCATTGGCAGGCAGATTCTTTACTACTGCACTACCTGGAAAGTCCCACATAGTTCATAATAAAAAGTTTCAAACAATACACCACCAACAAACAAACCTATATGGAAGCTCTCCATAGTACTTTCATCTTTTCTGCCCACAGAGGTGGGGTGGAACCTGCTGGGGAGCCCAAGGCCATCAAACAGTCTGGCTCTACATGTAATGGGTTTGGAACCCCATCCATTTCAGTGCCTATCTGCTAAGTGCTGGTCCTCTGATTGCAGGGGTCTGTCTGTAGAATAGGCAAGGACAGAGAAGGGCAGCTGTCCTTGCCCCAGGGGGAACTGGATGTCTCTCCAAAGGACCACTTTCAGCATCCTTGATGGAGGAAGAATAAATCAACAGCCTCCTCCCAAATCATCACAGTTTACCAAGGGTCAATGATGCTGTGAAAGTGCTGCACTCAATATGCCAGCAAATTTGGAAAACTTGGCAGTGGCCACAGGACTGGAAAAGGTCAGTTTTCATTCCAATCCCAAAGAAAGGCAATGCCAAAGAATGCTCAAACTACCACAAAATTGCACTCATCTCACACACTAGTAAAGTCATGCTCAAAATTCTCCAAGCCAGGCTTCAGCAATATGTGAACCATGAACTTCCTGATGTTCAAGCTGGTTTTAGAAAAGGCAGAGGAACAGAGATCAAATTGCCAACATCTGCTGGATCATGGAAAAGGCAAGAGGGTTCCAGAAAAGCATCTATTTCTGCTTTATTGACTATGCCAAAGCCTTTGACTGTGTGGATCACAACAAACTGTGGAAAATTCTGAAAGAGTTGGGAATACCAGACCACCTGATCTGCCTCTTGAGAAACCTGTATGCAGATCAGGAAGCAACAGTTAGAACTGGCCATGGAACAACAGACTGGTTCCAAATAGGAAAAGGAGTACGTCAAGGCTGTATATTGTCATCCTGCTTATTTAACTTATATGCAGAGTACATCATGAGAAACGCTGGACTGGAAGAAACACAAGCTGGAATCAAGATTGCCAGGAGAAATCTCAATAACCTCAGATATGCAGATGACACCACCCTTATGGCAGAAAGTGAAGAGGAGCTCAAAAGTCTCTTGATGCAAGTGAAAGTGGAGAGTGAAAAAGTTGGCTTAAAGTTCAGCATTCAGAAAACGAAGATCTTGGCATCCTGTCCCATCACTTCATGGGAAATAGATGGGGAAACAGTGGAAACAGTGTCAGACTTTATTTTTCTGGGCTCCAAAATCAGTGCAGATGGTGACTGCAGCCATGAAATTAAAAGACGCATACTCCTTGGAAGGAAAGTTATGACCAACCTGGATAGCATATTCAAAAGCCGAGACATTACTTTGCCAACAAAGGTTCGTCTAGTCAAGGCTATGGTTTTTCCTGTGGTCATGTATGGATGTGAGAGCTGGACTGTGAAGAAAGCTGAGCGCCGAAGAATTTGTGCTTTTGAACTGTGGTGTTGGAGAAGACTCTTGAGAGTCCCTTGGACTGCAAGGAGATCCAACCAGTCCATTCTGAAGGAGTCCAATCAGTCCAGCGACTGATCTGATCTGATCTGTGGCTAGCAGGTACTGAGAGTCCATTAGCAGACACCCTCTTTGGGGCTCAGCATTCATATGTCCTTGTGAGAAGTGAGCTTTTTTCCTCTGGGAGATCACAGAACTGGCCCTTTGACAAGTACAGCATATCAGATCAGTCGCTCAGTTGTGTCCAACTCTTCGCGACCCCGTGAATCGTAGCACGCCAGGCCGCCCTGTCCATCACCAACTCCCGGAGTTCACTCAGACTCACGTCCATCGAGTCAGTGATGCCATCCAGCCATCTCATTCTCTGTCATCCCCTTCTGCTCTTGCCCCCAATCTCCCTCAGCATCAGAGTCTTTTCCAATGAGTCAACTCTTCCCATGAGGTGGCCAAAGTACTGGAGTTTCAGCTTTAGCATCATTCCTTCCAAAGAAATCCCAGGGCTGATCTCCTTCAGAATATGAATATATTCAGCTTTTGAATATGCTATCTAGGTTGGTCATAACTTTCCTTCCAAGGAGTATGCGTCTTTTAATTTCATGGCTGCAGTCACCATCTGCAGTGATTTTGAAGCCCAGAAAAATAAAGTCTGACACTGTTTCCACTGTTTCCCCATCTATTTCCCATGAAGTGATGGGACAGGATGCCAAGATCTTCGTTTTCTGAATGCTGAACTTTAAGCCAACTTTTTCACTCTCCACTTTCACTTGCATCAAGAGGCTTTTGAGCTCCTCTTCACTTTCTGCCATAAGGGTGGTGTCATCTGCATATCTGAGGTTATTGAGATTTCTCCTGGCAATCTTGATTCCAGCTTGTGTTTCTTCCAGTCCAGCGTTTCTCATGATGTACTCTGCATATAGGTTAAATAAGCAGGATGACAATATACAGCCTTGACGTACTCCTTTTCCTATTTGGAACCAGTCTGTTGTTCCATGGCCAGTTCTAACTGTTGCTTCCTGATCTGCATACAGATTTCTCAAGAGGCAGATCAGGTGGTCTGGTATTCCCAACTCTTTCAGAATTTTCCACAGTTTGTTGTGATCCACACAGTCAAAGGCTTTGGCATAGTCAATAAAGCAGAAATAGATGCTTTTCTGGAACCCTCTTGCCTTTTCCATGATCCAGCAGATGTTGGCAATTTGATCTCTGTTCCTCTGCCTTTTCTAAAACCAGCTTGAACATCAGGAAGTTCATGGTTCACATATTGCTGAAGCCTGGCTTGGAGAATTTTGAGCATGACTTTACTAGTGTGTGAGATGAGTGCAATTTTGTGGTAGTTTGAGCATTCTTTGGCATTGCCTTTCTTTGGGATTGGAATGAAAACTGACCTTTTCCAGTCCTGTGGCCACTGCTGAGTTTTCCAAATTTATTGACATATCTAGTGCAGCACTTTCACAGCATCATCTTTCAGGATTTGAAATAGCTCAACTGTAATTCTATCACCTCCACTAGCTTTGTTTGTAGTGATGCTTTCTAAGGCCCACTTGACTTCACATTCCACGATGTCTGGCTCTAGGTCAGTGATCACACCATCGTGATTATCTGGGTCGTGAAGATCTTTTTTGTACAGTTCTTCTGTATTCTTGCCATCTCTTCTTAATATCTTCTGCTTCTGTTAGGTCCATACCATCCTGGTTTGAGAAGGACTGTCCAATTCACACCTGCAGTCTTGATGTCCATCTGCTCTAGCTCTTCTCTTGGAAGAAAGTGTCCTGTCTTAGATGATAAATTATATTGTCACCCTGCTTTCCTGGTGACTCAGATGGTAAAGAATCTGCCTGCAATTCTGGGTTCGATCCCTGAGTCAGGAAGATCCTCTGTAGAGAATGGCTATCCACTCCAGTATTCTTGCCTGGAGAATCTCATGGACAGGAAGCCTGGGAGCCATAGTCCATGGGGTCACAAAAGAGTCAGACATGACTGAGAGACTAACACTTTCCCATTTTCAGGAAAGCTGTGGTCAGTAGGAGGAGTGTGATCTGACAGGACCTAGACTGTTAGAGCTGGAAGGGGTTTGGGATTCATCTAGTACAAGCTGTTTGTTTACAGATGAGGCAGTGGAGGCCCTGGGCACTAGGAGCACTGCTCACAGTCAGGCATTTATCAGCAGAGCTGCCCTGGAGGCCAGGTCACCCGCTGTGTGAAACAACCCAAACTTTCCTTCCCTGGGCCTAGAGTCAGGGTCTTTCAAGCAGGCTATAAATTGCCTTTGCCACATTGATCTTACTGCGAAGTGAAAGAAATCTTTATTTTTAATAACTACTGCTACTGCTAAGTCACTTCAGTCGTGTCCGACTCTGTGTGACCCCATAGACAGCAGCCCACCAGGCTCTGCTGTCCCTGGGATTCTCCAGGCAAGAACACTGGAGTGGGTTGCCATTTCCTTCTCCAATGCATGAAAGTGAAAAGGGGAAAGTGAAGTCGCTCAGTCGTGTCCGACTCTTAGCGACCCCATGGACTGCAGCCTGCCAGGCTCCTCCGTCCACGGGATTTTCCAGGCAAGAGTACTGGAGTGGGATGCCATTGCCTTCTCCACTGGCTATGTACTAAATCTCTGATATTAGGAAGTTTGACCAGGGCTTCAGATCAGATCAGTCGCTCAGTCGTGTCCGACTCTTTGCGACCCCATGAATCGCAGCATGCCAGGCCTCCCTGTCCGTCACCAGCTTCCAGAGGTCACTCAGACTCACATCCATCGAGTCAGTGATGCCATCCAGCCATGTCATGCTCTGTCGTCCCCTTCTCCTCCTGCCCCCAATCCCTCCCAGCATCAGAGTCTTCTCCAATGAGTCAACTCTTTGCATGAGGTGGCTTGGGGAAGCCCTATTTCCATTTCACTGTCTGGAAATAAGTTGCCCTGCTGTCCACTAGATGGTGTCCCATACACGTACACACCCCCTATGCACACATCACTGGAGCTGCACAAGTAAGCGTGATGCTGGGGAAAGATCTGATCCGCCCCAGTTTGGCAGTCTCGTTTTGTTCACTGGGAGCACGCTTTAAAAGAGATTTGGGAACTGGCAGGAGAGGAGGAAGATGTGTCTTTAGAGAGTCTCTCTGGTTGGTCTGTTGCAAGACAGGAGGCAGAGAAAAACAGGGGCTGTCGGAGCCACCCTGGTGGGAGGTGATGGTGGCCTGGACCGTGACTGTGCGCGATAGGAATAGAGAGATGGATCTGGAGGCTGGAAAGACAGGCAGGCCTAGACGAAAGGTCGGATCTGGCACTTCTTAAATTTACTAGTTTCCATCTCTCTTTCTATAAGATGGCAGAGGTGTTAGATTATCAATGTTAGATTGTCAGTGCCATATCGATACTCAAATATAGACTTTTTTGGATAATAATGAATAAAACAGCTAAGATGTATTGAGTGCTGGTGTGAGCCCTCTAAGTACGTTACATGTATTCCTTTCCTTTATTCCCCCTCAGACACACATCTTGGGCCCCGGCCTAGATCAGAATCTTCAGGACTGCTGGGCCTGAGCCAGTGTGAAAAATCTCACCACAGGTGACCCTTATCCACCTCTGGCTCTGGTGGGAGAAGCGGCTGAGGCCATCTGTGAGGCTGATTTGGGCCTCTTACCTGGCAAGGCTGCCGGTCAAGGCCTCCCAGTGGCCTTAGGCCACGTCTCTCTTCCACTCTGACCTTCTCCTCGCTTCACACTGCCACATAGTGCACATGCTCTCTTTTTTCGTTTTTCCCTTTCTTATTCACAGAACACCTCCAGGCCCTCTCAGTCGCTCTCTGTCCCTCAGCCCTCCTGCAAATTGTGCACAGCCCTGGAGCAGATCGGTGGTGGTGGCCCCCGTCCCCTCAGGCAAGAAGGCCTGGCCACCCATACTCTCCAGAGAGGCTGCTGCCCTCACAGCCTGGCTCCTGTCCTCTTGCCAGGCAGCGTCTGGACTCCTCCTCAAGGCCCACAGCCGTGCACCACAGCCCCCCCTCCCCTTCTTCCTGCTTACACCCTGGAGCACACAGAGAGGAGTGGAGGGCCTAGGCCCACAAAGGCCTGAGGACATGACTGTAGGAAAGCCCTCTCTTTGCTGCCCCACACCCAACAAAAGTGAGAGCCAGAGCTGGATTTAGTTGAACAACCATTCATTGGGTATTTACTGCACACCAGTTGCCAAGCTAGGCTTTGGGGTTACCAAGTCTTCTTCCTCCCACCTACGCACCTCATTTCTACTCTCAGGTACAGCCACAAAACACCTGTTATAGGACACCTAATGTAGAGAAGGTGCCCATGCATTGGTCACAGGGCAAAGGGGGATGTTAACTGAGGCTATGAGAGCCTGAGAAAGCCTCCAAGGAACACTACTGCCCCTTAAAACTTTGCTTAAGTGTTGCATCCCCCTAGAAGACCTCAAGTCCCATTAAGAAGGCCCCCAGGTGCTCCCAGAAACCCTGAGGTAGGAGATAGATGGATCCCTGGGCTGCACAACTGGTGTTTGTCAAGTGGAGTAAAATTAAAGCTTTGTTTTCCTCCAAACACTCAAAGGACAAAGCTAGTGGCTGAAGCTGAGCTCTGCTGGAGTAAAGAGATAAGGTGCCCACTCTTGAGGTCAAGGAAAACTTCCCTGTCTGCATATGTGTTGGAAGGCTCCTCGGGGGTCAAAAACGGAGGGGGCCCCACCCCATAATAAGTGTGGACATGCACCCACAGGTTTCTGTGGTGAGATCCATCTTAGCAAAAAAATTGTGCATGCACGTCAGGGAGGGTCACACCTGACTGGTGTGAAAATAGAAACAAGATAATTGACCAAAGGTAAACAAAGACCCAGAAGGACAGTCCAATATACATGATTTACACCACCTCTTTACTGCTCCTTTACACCTCTTCATCAGAGAGGACACTCTTTTTTTCAGTGCGTATTTCTGCCTTGCTTTTGTCTTAAATAAATAAACTGTTTCTCTCTGTGCTCTCCCATAAATTGTGCTGTGTCTCTAATAATACATTTCGTACCTATTTTTGCATTTTTTGTCTCCTTGAAACATTTTTGCTTTCAAACAGAGCAAGAGCCAGGGCCACTTTGCTTCTAGCCTCTAGCCCCTGGTCTAGCAGCTAGGATTCCTAGTTTTCATCCAAGCATTGTGTGTGCGTACTAAGTTGCTTTCGTCATGTCAGATTCTTTGCGACCCTATGGACTGTAGCCTGCCAGGCTTCTCTGTCCATGGGATTCTCCAGGCAAGAATACTGGAGTGGGTTGCCATACTCTCCTTCAGGGGATCTTCCTGACCCAGGTATCAGACTGGAGTCTTTTACTGTCTCCTGCATTGGCAGGCAGGTTTTTTTTTGTTTGTTTGTTTGTTTTACCACCAGTACCACCTGGGGATCCCTTTCATCCAAGCTGCTGCTGCTGCTGCTGCTGCAAAGTCACACTTCAGTCGTGTCCAACTCTGTTCGACCCCATAGATGGCTCCCCCGTCCCTGGGCTTCTCCAGGCAAGAACACTGGAGTGGGTTGCCATTTCCTTCTCCAATGAGTTAAAGTGAAGATCTCTCTTCAGGATCTCTCACAGCTGTCTCTCTGAGATCACCCCCACGGCAGTTTCTGCGTGCTATGGAGAGCTGTGATTCCCAGGGTCCCTCTGTGGTGAGCAACTTCAGGCTGGAGCCATGTCCCCACTTCCCACCCCAGAAACTAGCGCCTGCTGCACAGTAGGTGCTATGTATTTGCTTGTTGAATGAATAGGAGGTGCCGTCTGAGTTGGGCCTTCGTGGATGGGGAGGATTTAGAGGATAAAGTTGTGAGTAGGGGTGCAGGGAGCGGGAGGTGGGATCAGGAAGAAAGGAAACACAGAAAGAGGCCTGGTCACTTTGGGGCCCCCTTCGGTGGTTACTCTCTGGGGCATCTGAGCAGCAAGATTGGGGGCAAGAGGAGAAGGGGACGACAGAGGATGAGATGGCTGGATGGCATCACTGACTCGATGAATGTGAGTCTGAGTGACCGCCGGGAGTTGGTGATGGATAGGGAGACCTGGCGTGCTGCGGTTCATGGGGTCGCAAAGAGTCGGACACGACTGAGCGACTGATCTGATCTGATCTGATCTGATCGGCGGTTACTCTCTGGGGCATCTGAGCAGCAGGCCACTGCCCCCACCCCCGCTCCACCCCAGCCAGCCCTGCAAGGCCAACCTCCTCTCTTAGAGACAGGAGCACACACCCAGGGTCTACACCCCCGTCCCCTTGTTCTCTGGCCTTAAAGGGGGAGATGTGTGTGGGATTGACACCCCTCCAACGCAGAGTGGCCCCCTTTCCCTCCTCAGCAGCCGTAGCTGAGCCTGTTGATCTTATCTCTGGGTGAACTTTAGAATCACCAGGGAAGCTTTTTAAAAATACTGATGCCTTATTTAATTGGTCTGTGGTGGGGCTCGGGGATCATCACTTTTAAAGCTCCTCTGGTGATTCTAAGGTGCAGCCAGCATGGAGATCTCACTGAGCCAGCCCCCAGCTGGGGCAGGACCCACCCCCAGCCAGGAGCCTCTCCCTCCCTCTGCTTTCATCTGCTCCAAGCCCCCTTCCTAGCAGCTTTATCTCAAGCAGTATATCCCAGAGCCCTCTTGGCACTGAATTATACCCATCCCACCAAATGGCTGCAGGGAGAATGACTGAGGCTGGAGCTGTAAAGACGTCTCTTGGTAAATAAATTAAAGTGTTCAATCATCTAGCCGAGAGCCAAGGCTAGAGAGATTCTCAGCCCCCAGGCCCTGGAGAGAAAGACAGGGGGCCCAAGGAACATAGGATCGGGGAGAGCTGGCCAGGGCTGTCTCTCTGAGAAACTACGGCAGCGGAGGGAGACACGGCAGTGTGTTGAGAGGCACGTATCTGGGCCTTTGTCCAGCAACTGCCAGTGGGGACATCGGCGAAGGATCACAGCTTCCACCCACGTGGCCATCCTGTCTGTGGGATGCCGCAGGCAAGTGGAGAGAGAGCTGGTTAGGCATGGTGGTGAGGCGCCAGGCCTGGAGACTGGTGCACAGCTGTGCTTGGTCTGTTCCTTGATCACAGATGGTTCTCCAGGCAGCAGTTCATCTTGGTGCCCTTGGGCAGCAGAACTTTCACACTTACCAGAGAGTCAGATGCCCAAATATGGTGCTTCAAGCCAGCAGCATCATCCGCACACCCCACTGACCCTCCCCCCTCCTTTTTGGGCTCTCCAGTTCTGATTCCAGGGAGCTCAGAAGGCAGTAGTCATCCCAACACAAACTGGAGTTGCATCTTGGTGGGAGATTTCCATGGCACCTATAATAGCACAGTTGCTGGGTTAGACAGCCCCTGCTTGGCACTCTTAAAATTTCACAGCACACATGTTGAGGTTTGGATTGACATTGTTAAATTGAGTCACCACTCTGATTGGACATATTTAAGAGGTTTTTTTCCACATAAGTGAAAAAACATATATCCCCCTATAATTGAGGAACTGGGTTATCTGCATCCTCTGGTTAAGAATTTCACTCTGCCTGCACATCCTGGAATTGCGCAGAGGGCAGTGAGGGCCTGGAGGGTGCGGTTGGGCTGCTCCCGGTTCAGGTACCTGACACCCCATGGAAGCATTACCAATGCTATGCCCATCATAAGGGAGGCTGGAACGATGAACATGGTGCATTTCCCAGGGGAGGGCACAGACTTGGGATAGTACAGCCTGGGGTGAGGACCTTGGGCTGCCAAGAAAAATGATTTATTCCTCACCCAGAGGCGGTCATCAATTTCCAATTAGCTGGAGGCGTGGAATTCCAATTAACCCGGGCAGCTGCGGGCTCCAGACTCCACCATGTTAATGAAAGCACTGGGCTTGCTGGAGACAGCGATGAATAAGGATGGAAGTCAAATTAGGTTATCCCTAGAGAGGGACACGAAGAAGGCACTGGCACCCCACTCCAGTACTCTTGCCTGGAAAATCCCATGGATGGAGGAGCCTGGAAGGCTGCAGTCCATGGGGTTGCTGAGGGTCAGACACGACTGAGCGACTTCACTTTCACTTTTCACTTTCATGCATTGGAGAAGGAAATGGCAACACATTCCAGTGTTCTTGCCTGGAGAATCCCAGGGATGGGGGAGCCTGGTGGGCTGCAGTCTATGGGATCGCACAGAGTCGGACACGACTGAAGCTACTTAGCAGCAGCAGCAGAGAGGGACATCCAGGCTTTGGTCTGAGGCTGTCAGCTCACCTCTGGCAAAGCTGGGCGCTCCCCTGGGCTGGGCTGCTGGAGATGGGAGATTTTTACCCTTGAAGCAGAGCCTCAGGGCTCTGCACTCCCTTCCAGAGAAGAAAAGAAAGTGAAAGTCGCTCAGTTGTGTGGGACTCTTTCCGACCCATGGACTATATACAGTCCATGGAATTCTCTAGGCCAGAGTACTGGAGTGGGTAGCCTTTCCCTTCTCCAGGAGATCTTCCCAACCCAGGGATCAAACCCAGGTCTCCTGCATTGCAGGCATATTCTTTACCAGCTGACCCACAAGGGAAGCCCAAGAAAACTGGAGCGGGTAGCCTATCCTTTCTCTGGTGGATCTTCTTGACCCAAGAATTGAACCGGGGTCTCCTGCATTGCAGGTGGATTCTTTACCAACTGAACAATCAGTTGGTAAAGCAGGAGCTTAAGCCAGAGCTGTGGGGTTTTCTGCCATCTTGGTCTTGTAGTATGTAGGAACACTGGAGCCCCAAGTCCTGCGAGGGCTCTGGGTGAAGGGCTGGATTAACTATCCATGTATAGATGAGGCAAGGGGACCAGGAATGGCTGGCCCCTCAGAGCGATGGAGGCGGCTTAGACTCCATGATGGTTATTCTGATCAGCCTTAGGCTCCCGCTCTTAGACAGAACCCAGCCTGTTTGCGGTAACAGGAAAGGAGGGAACACCGACTGGGGGTAACATGCTTTAGAGTGGTTGCTGGGCAGTCTGTGGGAAGCAATTGACACTCCCTTTTAGAGGCAGAGCCTCTGGGGAATGGCACCTTCCCTTTCTGATTTGCCCTAGTCCATCAGATGCAAGCAGGCTTTCATAAAACTCAAGGAGACGTCTGCTGAGAACATTAATTCAATGGGCAATGAAGTGCTTCTCTGGGGAAGCTCCATGCTTGTTCTCTCCTCCCTACTTCCGCTTGGCTGCTCAGAGGGGTTGGATCTGAGGTGTGGATGGAGCCCAGTCTGGGAGCCCTGCTGACCCAAATCTCAGACAGCCCAAGGCTTAGGACCAGCCCTAGGGTGGAAGCAGCTAGGGAACGTAACAGAGGAGGCGGACATGTGGCACCCAGGTCACTACCTTCATGACCATCATAAACCCTCCCATTACTGAGTGTGTCCAGCACTAGATGAGAAGATGAAGATATGTGGGAGGATGAAGGAGAATGGGCAACAGAATTAAACAAACACTTCTTCAGCGAAGCCTCGAGGCTGAAGAGCTGAAGACTTGGGTTGCATTCACAGATGTGAATCCCATGAACCTGGTTCCTTGGCTCGAGCATGGAATGTCCTAAGAGGAGCTGGGCCTGTCCACAGACCTGGAGGGAGTGGCCTTTACAGAAGCCCTGCTGGATGAGCCAGTCATACATTATATCTTTCACTTTTCATTTTCATGCATTGGAGAAGGCAATGGCAACCCGCTCCAGTGTTCTTGCCTGGAGAATCCCAGGGATGAGGGAGCCTAGTGGGCTGCAGTCTATGGGGTTGCACAGAGTTGGACACGACTGAAGCGACTTAGCAGCAGCAGCAGCAAAGACAGAAGATAAAGCATCATCCCAGGCAAGTGAAGTCCACAGCAGAACAGGGGCATAGAGGGAGGCTTCCATCAACAGATCCCTTGCTTTCTGTCCTCACTGCTTGAATTCAGTGGTTCTGTCTCTCAATCCTTGAAGAGTCTTGAAGATGAGCTATAAGTGTGAAGATTCCCAGGCCTCACTCCCAATTCTGACTAAGGAGGTCTGGAGTGGGCCCCAGGGATCTGCATTTTAACCTCAAGAGCCCATGGGCCCACACTTGGGGAAGCATTGCCGTCATCCAGCAAGACAAATAAATGTCAGTGAAGGTTTCCAGTTGCTTTAAATTCTCAAAGAGTCTCAAATTAATTAACAAGCATTTTCTGAGCACCAATAATTATAGCCTCAAATCAGGCCTGGCTTCGGGGGTGAGCACATGGGTTGTACAGGGCCCCACAGATAGAAGGGCCTGCAGGCACTAGGTTTAGTGCTCTGTAGTGGGTGCCCTTGAAATGCTTAGTAACTTTATGAATTTGAGCTTCTGTAAGTGAAGTCTGGTGGGAAAAGATCATGACAAGGAGTTGAAGTCTGGATTCACAACCACTGCCTCTGTGGGTTAACCATCAGGATCTGGCTCCCAGGCCCTTCTGTGCCTGGACTGCGGTAGTTTGTCCTCCACCCCAACCCCGCTGGCTTGCAGCACCCACTAGTGTCTGGTGGCTGCTGGACACTGGGGCCTAGCCTCTCTCTTACCCCCACCCCCAAGTTCCTGGTGCAGGGTCTGGGAGTGGGGGTCTACACATTCTGGGAATCACCCCTTTGTTGTGGATTGGGGCAGTGGGACACTGGGAACAGGAGACACCTGACTCAAAGTTCCTAGTCCTGGCTTTCTGTTCTCCAAAAGGTCAGAAAGTTCCCTGACTTCAGTGAAAAAGGTTATTGAACATCTTTCACCTGAAATCTCACTTAATTTTCTTATGTCCTGGCGCCTAGGACACCGTATGTGTTGTTGTTCACTTGCTCAGTTTAGTTCAGTTCAGTCGCTCGGTCATGTCCAACTCTTTGCGACCCCATGGACTGCAGCACGCCAGGTTTCCCTGTCCTTCACCAACTCCTTGAGCTTGCTCAAACTCATGTCCATCATGTTGGTGATGCCATCCAACCATCTCATCCTCTGTCGTCCCCTTCCCCTCCTGCTTTCAATCCTTCTCAGCATCAGAGTCTTTCCAAATGAGTCAGTTCTTCTCATCAGGTGGCCAAAGTATTAGAGTTTCAGCTTCAACATCAGTCCTTCCAATGAATATTCAAGACTGATTTCCTTTAGGATGGACTGGTTGGATCTCCTTGTAGTTCAAGGGACTCTCAAGAGTCTTCTCCAACACCACAGTTCAAAAGCATCAATTCTTTGGCACTCAGTTTTCTTTATGGTCCAACTCTCACATCTATACATGACTACTGGAAAAACCATAGCTTTGACTGTATGGACCTTTGTTGGCAAAGTAATGTTTCTGCTTTTTAATATGCTGTCTATGTTGGTCTTCACTTTTCTTCCAAGGAGCAAGCATCTTTTAATTTTATGGCTGTAGTCACCATCTGCAGTGATTTTGGAGCCTCCCCCCACCCCAAAATAAAGTCTGCCAGTGTTTCCATTGTTTTCCCATTTATTTGCCATGAAGTGATGAGACAGGATGCCACGATCTTAGTTTTTTGAATGTAAGTTTTAAGCCAGGTTTTTCACTCTCTTCTTTCCCTTTCTTCAAGAGGCTCTTCAGTTCCTCTTTGCTTTCTACCATAAAAGTGGTGTCATCTGCATATCTGAGGTTATTGATATTTCCCCCAGCAATCTTGATTCCAGCTTGTGCTTCATCCAGTCCAGCATTTTGCATGATGTATTCTGCATATAAGTTAAATAAGCAGGGTGACAATATACAGCCTTGACATACTCCTTTTCCAATTTTGAACCAGTCTGTTGTTCCATGTCCAGTTCTAACTGTTGCTTCTTGACCTGCATACAGATTTCTCAGGAGGCAGGTAAGGTGGTTTGGTATTCCCATCTCTTGAAGAATTTTCCACAGTTTGTTGTGATCCACACAGTCAAAGGCTTTGGCATAGTCAATAAAGCAGAGATAGATGTTTTTCTGGAACTCTCTTGCTTTTTCGATGATTCAGCGGATGTTAGCAATTTGATCTCTGGTTCCTCTGCCTTTTCTAAATCCAGCTTGAACATCTGAAAGTTCACAGTTCATGTAATGTTGAAGCCTGGCTTGGAGAATTTTGAGCATTACTTTGCTAGTGTGTGAGATGAGGGCAATTGTGTGGTAGTTTGAGCATTCTCTGGCATTGTCTTTTTTGGGGATTTGAATGAAAACTGACCTTTTCCAGTCCTGTAGCCACTGCTGAGTTTTCCACATTTGCTGGCATATTGAGTGCAGCACTTTCACAGCATCATCTTTTAGTGTTTTAAATAGCTCAACTGGAATTCCACTCCACTAATTCCATCACCATCACTAGCTTTGTTCGTAGTGATGCTTCCTAAGGCCCTCTTGAGATCGCATTTCAGGATGTCTGGCTCTAGGGGAGTGATCACACCATCCTGGTTATCTGGGACATGAAGATCTTTTTTGCATAGTTCTGTATATTCTTGCCTCCTCTTCTTAATATCTTCTGCTTCTGTTAGGTCCAACTTTTTTCAACCCCATGAATTGCAGCATGTCAGGCTTCCCTGTCCTTCGCTATCTCTGGGAGCTTGCTCAAACTTGTGTCCATTGAGTCGGTGATGCCATCTAACCATCTCATCCTCTGTTGTCCCCTTCTCTTCCTGCCCTCAATCTTTCCCAGGATCAGGGTCTTTTCTAATGGGTCGGCTCTTCGCATCAGGTGGTACCCAGTGGTATGTGAGCAGTACTCAAAAAGGCTCTGGGGAGTGAATGAAGAGATGGACAAACTCATTAAGGTAGACACTATATTTTCTCTATTTTATAGGTAAGATAGTGAGGTCTAAGGAGGGCAAACAGTTCACTGGAGGTGGAGAACCAGCATATAGCAAATAAGATTTGAGTGCAAGTCACAACTCCAACGCTTCCACCATCTCCCAAGTGTGAAGTCATGGCCCAATACCCAGCCAGTGCCATTTACCTGTGTAAGCTGGGCTTGCTCCTGGCATGGTCTCCAGGGAGGGGGATTGTGAGCCCAGTGTGAGATTCGTCACTGGATTTTCACTGGTCCTGCTCCCCAGGGACCAAAGAGGGAGAGAGAGTGAAGAGCTATACTCACTAAAATTGTCTGATTCAAAGGAATCAATTTGGATTCTTCCAACTGCTTAAAACAGAAACCTCAACTCAAAATGACCTAGACAGTATTATCATTTCTTGTAATAGAAAAGTTTACAGCTCATCAGACTCTCGAGCTTGATTTCAGGGCTCTTTCTGTCTCTTACTGTGCTGTCCTGTGGGTCGGCAGCTCCAGCTGTGATGTGCAGATGCAATTACTGGGACTGGATTAGACCAGTCATTTGAAGGGAATGAGTGTTGGCACATCAACAACTGTTTCCAGATCATCAGTGCACAGGCAGCCCTGCTTTAGGACCTCTTTGGAAAACATTGCAGAAAAGAGGCTGTTGTTCCTGCTCTGCCACAGGCCACTGTCCAGCCTGAGCAGCCTGAGGAGGGACTCCAACATATCAGCCACACCAGCGGTGGCCTCGGGGTCAGTGGTCCCAGAAGCAGCAGCAATGAGCCTTCTCGATTCTTGGTAGTCAGCCAAGGCTCCAGCAGCAGTCATTGCCGGAGGAGCCTGCATCTGGAGAGGAAGGGAAAGTGACAGCCAGGACTTGTTCCTTAGCACACCTGAGGTACCCCTGGGGAACAACAGAAATAACTGGAGTTTCCGAAGCTGGCTGGTATCTGAGCCTAACAGATGGGAGAGGGTGAGTTAGCTGAGCTCGGTTCTTCTTACCAAAGTGATCCTATGGCCTGCAGACACTGGTTAAGTGTACAGTGCCTGCGAGGGCCCCCATCACACAGGCTCTCTGCCAGCTCTACAGGAAAGGAGTTATGACAGCTGGGACACACAGCCCGGAGAGACCTTGAGCAAACCTTCTCTTTGCAGGTGCCCGTGGTCACCAGTGTTACTGCTGGCTGTGGTGCCAGGACATCAGAGGATTTTTTCTCTTCTCCTCATTCCCCTCTCCCCTTTTTCCTGGGAAGAGGGAGGGGTATATTTTTCTATACTGCTAAATTTTAAATTTTTTTCGTAGAATTTTCCAACTAGATATTATATGTTATGGTCCCAAACTAAGAAATAATCAAGACTTCCATGGTGGTCCAGTGATTGAGAGTCCGCCTTTCAATACAGAGGATATGGGTTCTATCCTTGGTCCAGGAAGATCCCACGTGCTGTGGGGCAACTAGGCCCGTGAGCCGCAGCTACTAAGCCTGAGCTCTATAGCCTGGGAGCGGCAACAAGAGAAGCCACCACAGTGATAAGCTCGTGCCCTGCAACTAGAGAGTAGCCCCCACTTGTCGAAACTAGAGAAAGCCAGCATGCAGCAACAAAGACCCAGTGCAGCCAGAAAGAAATAAAAATCAGTGATGAGTCTTCATTATAGGTCCATCGGAGAAGGCAATGGCACCCCACTCCAGTACTCTTGCCTGGAAAATCCCATGGACGGAGGAGCCTGGCGGGCTGCAGTCCATGGGGTCGCTGGGAGTCAGACACGACTGAGTGACTTCACTTTCACTTTTCACTTTCATGCATTGGAGAAGGAAATGGCAACCCACTCCAGTGTTCTTGCCTGGAGAATCCCAGGGACGTGGGAGCCTGGTGGGCTTCTGTCTATGGGGTCGCATAGAGTCGGACACGACTGAGGCGACTTAGCAGCAGCAGCAGCATAGGTCCATCTGCCAGTTCCCTTCAGGTTCCTCCTCTTTTTCATTATATCTTCTGGTTTATCCTAATATTATAACAACATGTATATACTTCTAGGGCTTCCCTCGTGACTCAGCTGGTAAAGAATCTGCCTGCAATGCGGGACACCTAGGTTCGATCCTTGGGTTGGGAAGATCCCCTGGAGAAGGACCCACGCTAGTATTCTGGCCTGGAGAATTCCATGGATTGTATAGTTCATGGGGACATGAACTATTGTTCATGTATAGTTCAGTTGGACATGACTGAGTTTCTTTATGCATATATAAGTAAGTGAAACATTTTTTAAAAAATTTCTCCTTTTTTTATACATACATGCCGCTCTGTACCTTACCTTCACCTAACAATATATCTCAGAGCTCTTTATCAGTACAAACAGCATCCTCAATGTTTATATGGTTGCCCTGTGTTTTATAATATATTTATAATATATCTGGGATGCCAGATTTAGAACATGATAATACCATGATTTTAAAAAAGTCTATTGATAAGCCTTTAGATCGTGTCCAAACTTTGGCTATTCCAGATGATGTTGCAGTAAAAAGCCTTGTATATATATTAATTTGCATATGCAAATTCCTATAGGATAAATCCTTGGAAGCGTAATTGCTAGGCCAAGGAATATGAAGCTGTGTTTTGCTTAGTCACTGAGTCATGTCCGACTCTTTGCGAACCCATGGACTGTAGCCCTCAAGTCTCCTCTGTCCGTGGGGACTCTCCAGGCAAGAATACTGGAGTGGGTTTCCATTCCCTTCTCCAGAGGTTCTTCCCGACCCAGAAGGGATTGAACCTAGGCCTCCTGCATTGCACGTGGATTCTCTACTGTCTGATCTACCAGGGAAGCCCATATGAAGCTGTAATTTTGATTAAATGAGCAAATTGCCATCTGTAAATGTTGTACTAATTAATACTGATAAGAGTGGTTTTCCTCACAGTTTTGCCAACAGAATGTGTTATCAAATTTTTGGAATTTTGTCAATCTGATAGGTGCAGCATATCTCAGCATAGTTTTAAAATCTTTATTAGACTAAATTTTCATATATAAAATGGACTCAATTGTACCCTTTAAAGAATTTTTTTCTGAATAGTTAACATTCTTTTTTTAAAAAAATTTATTTTATTTATGACTACACTGGGTCTTCATTGCTGCTCGAAGTCCTTCTCTAATTGTAGCAAACCGGGGCTACTCTCTAGCAGTGGTGCATGGGCTTCTTATTGTGGGGGCCCCTCCTGTTTCAGAGAACCGGCTTTGGGACCTGTGTGCTCAGTAGCTGTAGCTCAGGGCCTCCAGTGTTCAGGGTCAGTAGTTGTGGTACCCAGATTTAGTTGTCCTGTGGCATGTGGAATCCTCCCAGACCAGGGATCGAATCTGTGTTCCTGCATTGGCTGGCAAGCTCTCAATCACTGGCCCACCAGGGAAGTCCCTTTTAAAGAGTTTTGACAAATGAATGTACCTGTAAAATCAACACCTCAAACTGATACGTATCTTTGAGTTCTGTAGAAAGTAAGGTCCCCAGCCAGGTAGAGGATGGAAAGGTGATGTTGACCTTTTTGGATCCTTGTGACCTCAGTCAACTAAAGCTTGGACTCTGTCAACTTTTGCTCCAATTCTATGTTGAATTCGCCTCTGCTTAAGCTCCTTCATGAATATGCCTGTTCCCTTGGCCTAAAGCTTCCCCAATTGTGTTATTGGGGAGACACTGCTTTGGGAAAGATCTTTGGTACTTTTCTTACTTGTTCCAAGCAATGAATCCTTCTTTCTTCAAATCTTTGGCTTGGTTTTGTCTTTGTTTCTCAACAGCCACCGAGAGGTGAACTCAATTTTTTGGGTAACATCCCAGAGATGGAGATAGTGGCTGGGGAAGCAGGCTACGGCATCAGTGGCCAGTGTTCTCCACGCAGCCAGTAGCCCAAGCCTGAGAGGTGAATGAACTGGACTCGGGATGTGTAATCGTATGGTTCCTTTTCCTCTTTTATTTGAACATTTGATCATATGCTGTTGTGTGGTGTGAGGCATGGCTCCTATTTAATTATTTTTTCCAGATGACTATCTGGTTTTCCCAACTCCATTTTTTGAATAGTTCATCTTCTCTTCCGTCAATTTGAGGGCCTCTTTTATCATATACAAAATTCCTATATTTGGGGGCCCATTAAACAATTTCACTCTGTTCCATTGGTCTGTGTGTTCGAGTTGTTTTAATTACTAAAGTTTTATATAGATATATTTTAATATCTGGGAAGCCTCATCTCCCATCATTGCTTTTCTTCTTCAGCATTTTCCTAGATATTCTTGTTCATTTTTTCATTTAAGTTTTAACCAGCTTGCCTGGTTAAAAAAATTAGTATTTTGTTGTTGTTGTTGTTGTGATTTGTAGTGGATTGTCTCAATTTTATAAATTAATTTTGGAGAATTTACATTTTTTATTATGAGTCTTCCTATCTAAAAAAATGGCATAATATTCCATTGGTTCCAGCCTTCCTTTGTGTCTTTCCATATGTTTTAAGGTCTTGCCCAACTCTTATTACATTCATTTCTAGTTGCTGGCAGGTAGTGGGATTTTTTGCCTACTTCTTTTTACTTGAATTTGAAAGAAAAAAAGTTGAATATATTAACTTTTTAATTAAAAGTAGAAATCATTAATCAGTAAAAAGAAAAGAAAAGGAGAAAAAAAAATGAATACATTAAAAAAAAAAATAAAAGCCCCAAACCAAAGCTGGACTCTGAAGCAGGCCGAGTTCTGGTGGCTAAAAATACTGATGGAGGCCGCTCTGCTTCCCTCTCTGTAGTGGGTTTGGTCCTGAGGCTATGAAGTCCTGGTTAGTGCTCAGCCTGGAAGGG
The DNA here is from genome assembly GCA_935064755.1 of Tragelaphus eurycerus. Lineage (NCBI taxonomy): Eukaryota > Metazoa > Chordata > Mammalia > Artiodactyla > Bovidae > Tragelaphus > Tragelaphus eurycerus. The sequence goes on from CAKXYN010000003.1 coordinate 23,841,308, forward strand.
AAGGGTGGGGAGAGGGTTGGGGCTTCCGTCCACTCAGCTACTTTGGAGTCTGTACTTGCCTAAGTCTATTCCCATGGCAGAGAATCTGCTTCACCCAAACTCTGAGGCTAAACAAACTCTCCTCGCTGAAGAATAAACACACTTGCTTTCTCACTCTTTGAGAAACTTGTCCTTGTTCAGCCAAACTCAGTTCCACTCACGGGGTGAGAAGGTCCAGGAAGAGGCTCACGTGAAACTTTGCCCTGGGATCCATTGTTACTATCTGTGCAACGCTGTGTGAAGCAATAACCTTGCCTGCTGAGTACTAGTCACAAAGAAGCTGCTTTGGCCAGTTCAGCCTGTTGAGTGGTGATTGGTGGGGAGATGGCAAGAGGCAGGGAGAAGAAAGCTTGGGAAGCATCCTGATCTCTGGGGCCACATACCAAGTCAGCTTTGCTCTACAAGACCTCTGTTCACGGGTCTTCTCTCAACGTCTTCTTCTTTTCAGGGCAAGTGTCATGGTAGAATCAGGGGAAGCCCTCTGACTGCCATGTAAAGTCTCTCACTTAATGTTTTTATGAAATGGAAATTTCTTCCCATAATTGGCTTGCTGCTGCTGCTGCTAAGTCGCTTCAGTCGTGTCCGACTCTGTGCGACCCCATAGACGGCAGCCCACAAGGCTCCCCTGTCCCTGGGATTCTCCAGGCAAGAACACTGGAGTGGGTTGCCATTTCCTTCTCCAATGCATGAAAGTGAAAAAATAAAGTGAAGTCGCTCAGTCATGTCCGACTCCTAGCGACCCCATGGACTGCAGCCCACCAGGCCCCTCCGTCCATGGGATTTTCCAGGCAAGAGTACTGGAGTGGGGTGCCAATGGCTTACATACATCCTATAGCCAGCTTTGTTTTACCTAGTCCATTCTTCATTATGATATTTTAACATAAAAATATTTATATATTAAATTTTATTAAAAGATATTTTGGTGAATATTTATATTTTATAATTTTGTTTCAGGAAGGGGGATTCCTTCCAGGGCCCTAGAGTGGGCTCTTATCTAACATTCAGACTTCCCTGGTGGTCCAGCGGCTAAGACTCTGCACTCCCAACTCCCGGTCAGGGAGCTAGATCCCACATGCCACAGCTAACAGTTGGAAACCACAACTAAGGAACCCATGTGCCACAACTAAGACCCAGCACAGCCAAATTTTTAAAAAAAGCAAATATTAAAAAACAAACAAACAAAAAATAACACTCAAATGAATTGTCTGAGGAGACACATGTGCTGACAAAGAGAAAGACTGTATTGGGAAAGAGCACCCAGGCAGAGCGCATCAGGGTAAGGGAGTCCAGGAGAACTGCTTTGCATGTGGCTCACAGTCTCAGGTTTCAAGGTGATGGGATTAGTCTCTGGGTTGTCTCTGGCCAGACATCTTGCTTGGCACGTATTTGGTCTGACTCAGGTCAGATCTCAGGTTCCTGGTGACACCTGCTTCTCTCAGCCAACATAGACGCCAGTGCAAAGGATTCTAGGAGGGTGATAGGACAATATTATGGGCTGGTGTCTCCTCCCTCCTTTCGGCCCCTCCTAAATTCTGGTTCATTTTCAGAGGCAGCACCATGTTCCTCACAGGGACCTTCTGTTGTAAGACAACACATGTGAGTGGTTATCATTATTCTTGGCCAAGACAGGCAGTTTTGGTCAATGGTTCCCTAACAACTTACAAGTGTACAAGTGAAAGTCGTTCAGTCATGTCTGATTCTTTGCGACCCCATGTTCAATACACTCCATGGGATTCTCCAGGCCAGAATACTGGAGTGGGTATCCATTCCCTTCTCTAGGGATTCTTCCCAACCCAGGGATCGAACCCAGGTCTCTAGCGCCAGTGGATTCTTTACCAGCTGAGCCGCACTCTTGCCTAAGAAGGATGAGGCAGGAGTCAGATGAAGAGGGGAGGTTCTGGATGCCCTTAGGGCTATCTTTGGATAGCTTGTTTTGAATAATGTAATTCTTGGTTCCTCCCTCCCCCGTACTCATCCCATTCCCCCTCCATGCCCTCCCCCTGTCCCCCAGCCCCCCTGCAGAGCATCAGAGCCTTAGGCTAGGCCTGGAGAAGACCTACCTACCCCACAGGCTCCCTGAAGCTTTCATCTGATAAACTGCTGTATGTAAAACTCTCAAACTCTCCCCTGCACCAGTCATATTATTTCACCTTTTCCTCTTTTCTCTTTCTCTTGGGTTTGGAGAGTCTTTATAAATAGCAGGAAGTAAAGTGTATGAGTTAACTAATTAGGGATCTGATTGTGAGGAAACTTGTTCCACCTACATTTGTTCAGCATCTAATCAAATGACTGTTAAAGGAGATGAGTTTATTGTACTCTGCCCCAGGATACCAAACAAACACTCCTGTCTCTCCAAATAATCCTCAAATGAGGAAATGGTTCAGTTAGGTTGCCTGTGGCTGCATAATAAAAAACATAGCTCAACTCATTTAAACAATAAGGACATCTACTGTCTGGCATACTCAAATCCTAGTGTGGGGTCAATGTCAGGGGAGACACCATCCACAGCCTCTGGCTCTGTTTCTCTGTGAGCCTCTTACTCAGACCTCCTGTGGGTGCTGGTTTCATCTTCAGGCTGGTGCCCAAGATGAAGCCTGAAATTGAGCTTCATGGTCGAATAGGAGAATATTCACAGGGGGAAGTGAAGCTAACTTCCCAGAAGCTGCCTCTGATTAGGTGGTTTAGATTAGGCTTAGATTAGGTCACATGCTCTTTTTGGAACCAATCACTTCACGGGAGATGTGGGTGTCTGGAGAACTAATTAGACCTGCTACTAAGTTCAGTTCAGTTGAGTCACTCAGTCGTTTTCGACTCTTTGCGACCCCATGGACTGCAATACACCAGGCTTCCCCGTCCATCACCACCTTCCAGAGTTTACTCAAACTCATGTCCATTGAGTTGATGATACCATCCAACCATCTCATCCTCTGTCATCCCCTTCTCCTCCTGCTTTCAATCTTTCCCCGCATCAGGGTCTTTTCCAGGGAGTCAGTTCCTCGCATCAGGTGGCCACAGTATTGGAGTTTCAGCTTCAGCATCAGTCCTTCCAATGGATATTCAGGACTGATTTCCTTTAGGATGGACTGGTTGGATCTCCTTGCAGTCCAAGGGACTCTCAAGAGTCTTCTCCAATGCCACAGTTCAAAAGCATCAATTCATCAGCGCTCAGCTTTCTTTATAGTCCAACTCTCACATGCATACATGATTACTGGAAAAACCATAGCTTTGACTAGATGGACCTTTGTTGGTAAAGTAATGTCTCTGCTTTTTAATATGCTATCTAGGTTGGTCATAGCTTTTCTTCCAAGGAGCAAGCGTCTTTTAATTTCATGGCTGCAGTCACCATCTGCAGTGATTTTGGAGCCCCCCCAAAATAAAGTCTGCCACTGTTTCCCCATGTCTTTGCCATGAAGTGATGGGACCAGATGATCTTAGTTTCCTGAATGTTGAGTTTTAAGCCAACTTTTTCCCTTTCCTCTTTCACTTTCATCAGAGGCTCTTTAGTTCTTCTTCACTTTCTGCCATAAAGGTGGTGTCATCTGCATATCTGAGGTTATTGGTATTTCTCCCAGCAATCTTGATTCCAGCTTGTGCTTCTTCCAGCCCAGCGTTTCTCATGATGTGCTCTGAATATAAGTTAAATAAGCAGGGTGACAATATACAGCCTTGACGTACTCCTTTCCCTATTTGGAACTAGTCTGTGTTCCATATCCTGTTCTAACTGTTGCTTCCTGACCTGCATACAGATTTCTCAAAAGGCAGGTCAGGTGGTCTGGTATTCCCATCTCTTTCAGAATTTTCACAGTTTGTTGTACTCCACACAGTCAAAGGCTTTGGCATAGTCAGTAAAGCAATAGCTATTTTTCTGGAACTCTCTTGCTTTTTCCATGATCCAACAGATGTTGGCAACTTGACCTCTGGTTCCTCTCCCTTTTCTAAATCCAGCTTGAACATCTGGAAGTTCACGGTTCACGTACTGTTGAAGCCTGACTTGGAGAATTTTGAGCATTGCTTTACTAGTGTGTGAGATGAGGGCAATTGTGCGGTAGTTTGAGCATTCTTTGGCATTGCCTTTCTTTGAGACTGGAATGAAAACTGACCTTTTCCAGTCCTGTGGCCACTGCTGAATTTTCCAAATTTGCTGGCATATTGAGTGCAGCACTTTTACAGCATCATCTTTTAGGATTTGAAATAGCTCAACTGGAATTCCATTGCCTTCACTAGATTTGTTCGTAGTGATGCTTCCTAAGGCCCACTTGACTTCACATTCCAGGATGTCTGGCTCTAGGTAAGTGATCACACCATCATGGTTATCTGGGTTATAAAGATCTTTTTTGTTTAGTTCTTCTGTGTATTCTTGCCACCTCTTCTTAATATCTTCTGCTTCTGTTAGGTCCATACCATTTCTGTCCTTTATTTTAGTGCCCATCTTTGCATGAAATGTTCCCTTGGTATCTCTAATTTTCTTGAAAAGATCTCTGCTGCTGCTAAGAGATCTCTCTGCTGCTCGGCTCTGCTCACTTCAGTCGTGTCCGACTCTGTGTGACCGCATAGATGGCAGCCCACCAGGCTCCTCTGTCCCTGGAATTCTTCAGGCAAGAACACTGGAGTGGGTTGCCATTTCCTTTTCCAATGCATGAAAGTGAAAAGTGAAAGTAAAGTCACCCAGTCGTGTCTGATTCTTAGTGATGCCCTGGACTGCAGCCTACCAGGGTCCTCCGTCCATGGGGTTTTCCAGGCGAGAGTACTGGAGTGGGCTGCCATTGCCTTCTCCATTCTATTGTTTTCCTCTATTTCTTTGCATTGATCATTGAGGAAGGCTTTCTTATTTGTCCTTGCTATTCTTTGGAACTCTGCATTCAAATGGGTATATCTTTCCTTTTCTCCTTTGACTTTAGCTTTTCTTCCTTTCTCAGCTATTTGTAAGGCTTCCTCAGACAACCATTTTGTCTTCTTACATTTCTTTTTCTTGGGGATGGTCTTGATCACTGCCTCCTGTACAATGTCACAAACCTCTGTCCATAGTTCTTCAGGCACTCTATCAGATCTAATCCCTTGAATCTGTTTGTCACTTCCACTGTAAGGGATTGTAAGGGATTTGATTTAAGTCATGCCTGAATGATGTAGTGGTTTTCCCTACTTTCTTCAATTTAAGTGTGAAGTTTGCAATAAGGAGTTCATGTTTTGAGCCACAGTCAGCTCCTGGTCCTAGAGCTGCTCCTAGAGCTGATGATAGTTTAACTTCTCCTGAAGCACATGGCAATGCCAAAGAATGCTCAAACTACCGCACAATTGCCCTCATCTCACACACTAGTAAAGCAATGCTCAAAATTCTCCAAGTCAGGCTTCAACAGTACGTGAACCGTGAACTTCCAGATGTTCAAGCTGGATTTAGAAAAGGGAGAGGAACCAGAGGTCAAGTTGCCAACATCTGTTGGATCATGGAAAAAGCAAGAGAGTTCCAGAAAAATAGCTATTGCTTTACTGACTATGCCAAAGCCTTTGACTGTGTGGAGTACAACAAACTGTGAAAATTCTGAAAGAGATGGGAATACCAGACCACCTGACCTGCCTTTTGAGAAATCTGTATGCAGGTCAGGAAGCAACAGTTAGAACAGGATATGGAACACAGACTAGTTCCAAATAGGGAAAGGAGTACGTCAAGGCTGTATATTGTCACCCTGCTTATTTAACTTATATTCAGAGCACATCATGAGAAACGCTGGGCTGGAAGAAGCACAAGCTGGAATCAAGATTGCTGGGAGAAATACCAATAACCTCAGATATGCAGATGACACCACCTTTATGGCAGAAAGTGAAGAAGAACTAAAGAGCCTCTGATGAAAGTGAAAGAGGAAAGGGAAAAAGTTGGCTTAAAACTCAACATTCAGGAAACTAAGATCATCTGGTCCCATCACTTCATGGCAAAGACATGGGGAAACAGTGGCAGACTTTATTTTGGGGGGCTCCAAAATCACTGCAGATGGTGACTGCAGCCATGAAATTAAAAGACGCTTGCTCCTTGGAAGAAAAGCTATGACCAACCTAGATAGCATATTAAAAAGCAGAGACATTACTTTACCAACAAAGGTCCATCTAGTCAAAGCTATGGTTTTTCCAGTAATCATGTATGCATGTGAGAGTTGGACTATAAAGAAAGCTGAGCGCTGATGAATTGATGCTTTTGAACTGTGGCATTGGAGAAGACTCTTGAGAGTCCCTTGGACTGCAAGGAGATCCAACCAGTCCATCTAAAGGAAATCAGTCCTGAATATTCATTGGAATGACTGATGCTGAAGCTGAAACTCCAATACTGTGGCCACCTGATGCGAGGAACTGACTCCTTGGAAAAGACCCTGATGCGGGGAAAGATTGAAGGCAGGAGGAGAAGGGGATGACAGAGGATGAGATGGTTGGATGGTATCATCAACTCAATGGACATGAGTTTGAGTAAACTCTGGAAGGTGGTGATGGACGGGGAGGCCTGGTGTATTGCAGTCCATGGGGTCACAAAGAGTTGGAAATGACTGAGTGACTCAACTGAACTGAACTGAACAGAAGCACATGGGCTACGTGGAATGAGCATGGCCCCAGAACTCAGTTGGAGTTCTCTTAGGAGGGCCGGGTAGGCAACCAGCAAAGTCCACCAGAGAAGCTTCTAGATTCTTTCCATTCCTGCTTACCTTCTTCTGAGACTTTTATTGAAATTGGCCTTGAGTGATAAGAATGACTTGAATGCCCAGAGAAGAAGGGAAAGAGGGAACTGTTATATGAATATGGAAGGATTTCTTAGGAAGTCTGTGGCTCCGTCTATTAGAGAGTGTGCTCCGGACCTGCGGAAATGACCCTCTGACAACTGGACAAACATGAGTCATCTGGTTATTCCAGCCTGAGGAACACAAACAGTATGACTATCCAAGGCCATTAGTCTCATTTCATGTTTACCCAATGGCCTCCTTAATTCAATTTTTCAAGTAGATTTTCTTACCAAGAAGACAGTGTTCAGAGCAGACAGCGTAAGTTCTCCGATCTTGTCAATTAAATGTTAAATGTCATGTTTCTCATTCTAAATTGATAAATAGTCATTCTGGTTCCTCAAGTCATTTCTTTGGAACTCCAGTTAAATCAAATTTGCCAAGCCCTGATCATTCCTGCTGAATTGAGAACGCTTGGGCCTCCTGAACTGAATAACCAGAACTTATGATTAGAATTCTAGGTTAGAAAAGTGTAGATGTGTAGTATTTTCATGATTGTGATTGTAATTGTTGGTGTTAGGTTCTGGGTGATCATAAAAGAGGGACAACAGGATGAGTGGGCCCATCCTAAAATTATTTCCTGTTTTTAATCTGACTATACAGATCTGGTTGGCCAAGGTGGCAAAGATACGTTTACAGGTAATACTATCAATTCTTATTACGAGGACTGTTCAGCAGACATTTGTACATTTTCTAGGTATGTTTCGAAGGGGCAGGGTAGGAGCTGTGGTAACCTACAGTTCACTGAACTCTGTCCTGTGCCCTAGCCCCATAAGAATTAGCTTAGCTGCTTTGGAGGACAATTGTGGTTGTAGAAAAACTTCAGCTGTTGTATACACCCTATATTTGTAAGTCAGTGAACACTAATAAATGTTCTGTGAGCACCATGAGGAGGTATGAAAATAACAGCATGAATATATAACCATTATATTATCATGAATTCTGGGTTTGACAGAAAAAACAAACTTTCTTGTAAATAGAAATTCTATTTGCTGATATAACAGGGTTGCTGTCCCTTTTGGCACAGCTAGGTCCAGTTGCTCAAAGTTCTTGGGGACGTTCTCTCTTCATCTGGCCAAGCTGACCCCTGCTCATGTTACCTCATTGCGGGTACCATGGATGCTGGTTGCCATGGACTCACATCCTCCTGATGTGGTGACTCCTGGTGAAAGAGAGTCTCTCCCAGGGTTCTTTAATTTTAGGGAAGCCTATGTGCAGAGTACAGCATGAGAAACATGGGGCTGGAGGAAGCACAAGATGTAATCAAGATTGCTGGGAGAAATATCAATAACCTCAGATATGCAGATGACACCACCCTTACGGCAGAAAGTGAAGAGGAACTAAAAAGCCTCTTGATGAAAGTGAAAGTGGAGAGTGAAAAGGTTGGCTTAAAGCTCAACATTCAGAAAACAAAGATCATGGCATCTGGTCCCATCACTTCATGGGAAATAAATGGGAAAACAGTGGAAACAGTGTCAGACTTTATTTTTGGGGGCTCCAAAATCACTGCAGATGGTGATTGCAGCCATAAAATTAAAAGATGCTTACTCCTTGGAAGGAAAATTATGACCAACCTGCTGCTGCTGCTAAGTCACTTCAGTCACGTCCAACTCCATGCGACCCCATACATGGCAGCCCATCAGGCTCCCCTGTCCCTGGGATCCTCCAGGCAAGAACACTGGAGTGGGTTGCCATTTCCTTCTCCAATGCATGAAAGTGAAAAGTGAAAGTGAAGTCGCTCAGTCGTGTCCAACTCTTAGTGACCCCATGGACTGCAGCCTACCAGGCACCTCTGTCCATGGGAATGACCAACCTAGATAGCATATTCAAAAGCAGAGACATTACTTTGCCAACAAAGGTCTGTTTAGTCAAGGCTATGGTTTTTCCAGTGGTCATGTATGGATGTGAGAGTTGGACTGTGAAGAAAGTTGAGTGTCGAAGAATTGATGCTTTTGAACTGTGGTGTTGGAGAAGACTCTTGAGAGTCCCTTGGACTTCAAGGAGAGCCAACCAGTCCATCCTAAAGGTGATCAGTCCTGGGTGTTCATTGGAAGGACTGATGCTGAAGCTGAAACTCCAATACTTTGGCCACCTCATGTGAAGAGTCATCTCATTGGAAAGGACTCTGATGCTGGGAGGGATTGGGGGCAGGAGAAGGGGATGACAGAGGATGCGATGGCTGGATGGCATCACTGACTTGATGGACATGAGTCTGAGTAAACTCTGGGAGTTGGTGATGGACAGGGAGACCTGGAGTGCTGTGATTCATGGGGTGGCAAAGAGTTGGACACAATTGAGCGACTGAACTGAACTGAACTGATGTGTAGTTCTAATTAGGTCACACGTTTCTAAACCAATTGCTATGGCAGGAGGATGAAGTATAATCATTGGCCCTTTCTGGATCAGCTTTGCCAGTCCACATGGGATTCTGGTAGGGCCATGTTTTGCCATTATCATCCCAAATCCTTTTGCATCCCTGTGTAGGGGATGTCATGCTAGGGAGGCCTGACAGACATGGTCCCGGCACTCCAAATGTTTACAAGCCCTGTCTTTGGCTGGGGGGAGGGAAGGACTGATTAACATCTGGCTTCATTTCCCACTCATGGAGGAGCTTGCTGGGAAGGGGCAGTTTGAGAAGGACTAATGGGGCTGCTCTTAGAATTTTGGTTCTGTGCTAAGGGAGACTAGAGCACATTTGTGCAGAGTGTATGGATTATGACTCAATACCAACCATGAAGGCCGCCAGCTTTCTAATATGCAGGCCATCTTATCCTATTTACATTAATATTTTTGGTTGCCCTTCTCAGGTGGCTCTCGTGGTAAAGAAGCCACCTACCATTGCAGGAGACATAAGAGACATGAATTTGATCCCTGGGTCAGGGACATCCCCTCTAGAAGGAAATGGCAACCCACTCCAGTATTCTTGCCTGGAAAATTCCATGGACAGAGAGGCCTGACAGGCTGCAGTCCATAGGGTCAAAAAGACTTAGACATGACTGAGCGACTTAGCACAGTTTGCATGTACATAAAACCTACAACCAGCTGGGTGACAGAGCCAGAATGTCACTGAGGGACAGGCAGCACATACAGCTACCAAACCTAGAATCAGTGTAACTGACCTTTCTATTTTTGCATATAATCCATTGTCACAGACAAAAGTCTTCATATTGGATTCAATCCACAGGTTGGCCTAGGCAGCTGCTGATGGGAAGAGAGTTTCCATTTTACAAGTTGAGCAGCCATCCCAGACACTCACTTGGAAGTTAAGGTTCACGTGGTCTTTTATCCCAACTCCAAAAAATGTGTGTGTTGCATAAAAAAGAATTAGTTTAGGTAATTTTATACTGGGTGATCTTTGTTATGTTGAATAAGCCTGTAACAAATAGAATTTGAAAAGTGCCTTGGGTTGGTTTCCACTGATTACATGAAAGCTGGTGACTGTACTGGGGTTTCCTGTAGGTTGACCGACACCAGGCCCACCCTGCTTTGCCTCAACTGGGGCCCCCGTTACACCCACTTGACTGGGTAAGGGAATGAAGAGGAGGAGGAAGACTCCTTCAGCAGGGCTGGAGTTCAGCCCCAGCACTTCTGGTGCCCACACTCCCCTCCTCAGAGTCCCAGCCACACCAAGGCCAAGCTGGTCTCTCAAGTTTTCCTAGAGACTGAGAGCAAATCTCCCACACCTGCTTCCATACAACCGGCTGAAGACAGTCTGCAGCCCCAACAGCTTGTATTACTCTGCAGAGGTTGCTTAGAGGAGCAGGAGGCATTTAGCAGAACACTGGCCCATTTGTCTTCAAGGCAGGCCTCAGAGGAGGGTAGAGGGCTGTCATTTCAGATCTGAGGCATCAAGGCTAGGGACAGGGCCTGGTCTCACGGCTGACGCCAAGCAGGGCCCTGTGGGGCTCCCAGACACGGAGGCCTTCTTGTCCCCCATTTCTTATAGGCAAGACTCCAGCCTCCATAACCTTTTTACATGAGTTCCAAAGAGCAGATTTGAACAGTTGCCAATCAAGGAGCAGCCAGGAAACTGCCTTAGACAGGATTAAAGGGACCAGAGAAGCTCATCAAAATTAGGAGCACCTGAGACCCTGCACACACCCTAATCTTGTCAATGTGTGCTAAGTCACTTCAGTCTGTTTGACTTTGGACTGTAGCCCACCAGTCTCCTCTGTTCATGGGATTTCCCAGGCAAGAATACTGGAGTGGGTTGCCATGCCCTCCTCCAGGGGATCTTCCTGACCCAGGGATTGAACCAGAGTCTTTTACCACTCTTGCATTGGCAGGCAGATTCTTTACCACTTCACACCACCTGGGAAGTCCATTCAATCTTGATATAGGTGTAATCCTCTCAAATCTTTAGCCAAAATCTTGTGGAAGAGGGTAGGGGAATTATTAAGTGCTTGTGGAGTCTGACATAGCTCAGAAAATTCAAGTTTGCAACCTTGTCAGTAACCTCACCCTTTTGAAACTTTGCAGAAGAAGAATGCAAGACTGTTACTACCTTGATCCTTATCACATAGTCTTGCCTGAGTATACAACCTCTCCCTATTCACCAGGGAGTGGGGCACAATTCTTGAGGTGCTAGCCTATTGTGCTTCCCTTTTGTCTGGCAAAGAAATAAAGCCACTTTTTCATTCTCCTCCGTAACTCTGCCTCTGTATTTCTGTTTGGCATCGGTGCACTGGGAGCCAAGATTTTGGCAGCACAGTCAGGCCTGGGCTGTGACTGAGTTGGAACACCGAGACATTCCAGGTTCATTACCACCTGCAGCAGACAGCCTTTTACAGGAGAATCTTAGAAGCTGAGAGGTTTCTGAAAAGTGGAAAATAGTCTCCTGGCCTTGGCCATGCCATCCACTCAGTCTGGGAGTCCAGGCGGGGAGTCTTTTTGAGCCCATTAGGAACACTTCTTGCACTGATGCTGCAAGCTTATCCTAAAGAGGGTAAATAGCAGTGAGTTGCAGAGAGAAAGAAGCATGTATATTTCAGCTCCGAGAACCCCTTTTCTATTTTCAATAGTATTAGGACTTCAAGAAGAGAGCAGCGCACCTTAGGGCTTACTGGCTCAGCTATTTTTACTTCTCCCTTGCTAGCTTTTAGGCCTGAAGAGCATTTACCTTAATAATAGTCATAACAGTCCTGATACCAGCAGCCTGCCTGTGTGAGGGCCTTTTCTTTTCCAGCAGCCTCACAGCTTTCATCTCATTTAAACAATCCTGGTAATCCTCGCCGAAGTCTCTCCAGGGTTATAGAGCCAGCACTTCTGAACCACTTTGAGGCCCAGGAAACTGGGGGGTGAGTTGAGGGGCACGGTATGTAATTTGAGAAGAGCAGAATCTTCCCTGAACTTTCAACTCCAGCCCCCACGCACGGCCTTCTGGCTGACTGATGGCAGCTTAACAAGCTGAGTTGTATCTTTCTTCTTATGCCCCGCAGTCCTTCCGGGCATGGTTTGTGTGTTCTGCGCTTCACATTTGGTTTGATGATGTATCTATTTTGGGGCTGGGTGCTATTAGCATGCAAGGGTGGCTTTGCAGTTCCCACGGGGACACTGTTGGTGAGGCTCCTGGGCTGGTGGGGGAGAGAGGTGAGGGGTCAGGGCAGGGCCACCCACCTGCCTCCTACCATCACTCTGTACTGGACACTGGGCGGCTACAGAGACAGATGGGCAGAGAAGTAACAAATTGAAATATTCTTTTTTTATTTTTACCGTGCTGCATGGCTTGCAGGATCTCAATTCCCTGACCAGAGATTGAACCCCAGGCCAGGGGAGGTAGTTCGAGTGGTAAAGAAAACCCGCTGCCAGTGAAGGAGACACAAGATATCTGGGTTCAGTCCCAGGTTGGGAAGATCCCCTGAAGGAGGGCATGGCAACACACTCCAGTACTATTGCCTGGGAAATGCCATGGAGAGAGGAAGCTGGTGGACTACAGTCCATGGAACTGCAGAGTCGGACATGACCGAAGCAACTGAGCACAGCACAGCACAGAAAGCCTGGAATTGTAACCAAAAAGACCCTGGTGCTGGGAAAGATTGAGGGCAGGAGTAGAAGGGGACGACAGAGGATGAGATGGCTGGATGGCATCGTCGATTCGATGGACATGGGTTTGGGTAGACTCTGGGAGTTGGTGATGGACAGGGAGGCCTGGCATGCTGTGATTCATGGGGTTACAGAGTCGGACACGACTGAGTAACTGAACTGAACTGAACTGAGGCCACCAGGAAATCCTCTGGAGCCAGGCCTGGGCCAGACCCTTAAATACAAGTCAAACAAACAAGTTCAGTTAGAAGGAATGGAGGAAATCAGTGGAAAAATTCCATAAGTGCATTTTTTAAAAAGCAGGTAAGTGTAGGTGTCTAGGGAAAAAGCCTTTAAGTGCATTCTTAAAAAGCAGGTAAGTGTAGGTGAGTGAGCAGGAAACAGTGACAGGTTCAAATAAGGTGGCACTCCCCCAGACCCAGGACAGAATTCATGCTCAGGATCACAAAAGAGGCTGTTAGGCACGCTGTGACAAGGCACACTTTTCCTGGGAGGGGTGGAAAGGTAGGTTTGAAGAGAGGCCAGGGAAGAAGTATCAGTGACTCTCAAAGCCTGTGCAGAAATCCTCCAGTCATGTGCATCAGGTGCAGACGAGCTTCAGACTTTCCCACCTGTCTCAACCCTGTATCTGTCTGGAGAGGAGGTGCAGTAGTGGCTCCTGCAACCTGTCAGTGTAAAGTGGACAGTCAGCTGGGCTGAGACGTTTTTCCAGAAAATTTATGCCCTGGGTCAGCCAGGGCCATTCAGATTCTGTTCTGGTTTCCCATTTGACAGAGCAGTCCCCAAAGGTAGGAGGGCAGACTTGACCAGCCCCCCAAAGTAGGAGGGCGGACTTGACCATGGGCTTGTTTATACCATCACACCCTGGTATCTACAGCTCCAGTGCTCATCAGGCTGAGCTGAATGGTGCCAGGAGCCCTCACATAGGAGTCCAGTGAGGTGGGCTAAAGCTCCAGCCCCACCGCTTCCGAGGCTGGTTGCTCCCCTCTGAGTCTTAGTGGTTCAGAGATTGGTGATTCATCATCACCCGCCCCTCCCTCCACTGATGATGACTCCCCTTTAAGGGAGAGGGACTAAAAAATGCCTCCCTGGTCACCTCCCTTTCCCTGCTTTCAAGATTTGAGAAAGGCAGAACACACCCGAAGTTTCTTTGACAAGCTGTTATTATATTTCCTTTGTCAATTTCATGTCTGTAAAGCACATGAAATTAGTAATAAAGACAGCAGTAGTGACTTTCATTTAGAGTGGCTTTTTGCTTTCAGGACGCTGCTACCCCTAGTATCTCATTTGAAACAGCCACATGATTCTATAAGTATTTTACCCCCATTATTTCATTTGAAACAGTCATATGATTCTATAAGAATAAATGCTTATTCTGTAAGTATTCTATAAGGGGGAAGGAGCTCCAGTTCTTGTGCGTGTGTCTGCTCAGTTGTGTTGGACTCTTTGGTCAAGAATACTGGAGTGGGTTGCCAATTCTTTCTCCAGGGGATCTTCCCAACCCCGGGATTGAACCAGGGTCTCTTGCATCTCTGCATTTGTAGGTGGGTCCTTTACCTCTGTGCCATCTGGGAAGCCCTGGAGCTTCACCTGGTCCCAGGTAATTGTGATGGTGCTTCTCTTGTGTACTCATTGAATCTTTGCAGCCTCACACCTGGTCACTTGGACACCCTGATACTGGGCATCAGGAGCCCAATTTGTTAGATGAAGAAAATAAGATTCAGGGAGCTTAAGTGTACTTGCTTGCTTCACTAATGGTCCTTTTGTGGTCGTTGGTTTTTGTTGTTGCAAAGAGGCAGATATGAATTAATTAGTGCTAAATGACAGCTGCCTGCCATGGCCACCCTGTGGACTCCTTGATCTCTGTGGTTCCGACCTGAAGCTGGGACACATGGGAAGAATCACTTATAGAAACAGGTTGTAAATAATTTCAGAGGAAACGCATTGTGTACTTGAATCTCTTGAAGGGCATCAAGGAGGATCCTATGTTTAATTCCCAACCAATCCTCCAGCGGCTCTTTCCTTGCCTCCCTAATTCCATCCCAGATTCTCCTGGACTTCACATTTGACACTCCATTCCCAACCTTTGCTCTCACCCAACTCAGGTGGCTTTTGCTCCCCTTTTCTCTTCTCTGTTTTGTATTCTTCTTGTCATTTACTTTAAAATTTTATACCTGCTGTAAGAGGTCTCTCAGACTTAGATTTATGGCATGTGTAACTGTGCATACGTCAAAAGGAAAATAAAAATGCAAAAATCTCTTTAAGATACGTTTCAGGCATTGGGACTTCCCTGGTATCCCAGTGGTTAAGACTCCCTGCTTCCACTTCAAGGATCATGGGTTCAGTCCCTGACCAGCAAACTAAGACCCCACATGCCTCATGGTGTACCAAAAAATAAAAAAAGTTTGAGGAAAAAAAAAAAAAGATATGCCAGGCAATGACAACTATGTCATCACTGCCACCTGCTAACAGCAGTCGTAGGACATTCCAGTGTCAGAATTAAACCCCTGTGACCCACTACCTTGCTGAAGACACAGAATCATTCCTGACACTATTGGAAGCCTCTGTGTTCACCTCCATGATCACATCTCTATCCTTCCCACCCCAGAAACAGGTATTCTACTGGATTTTTGTGTTTATCATCCTGTCTTTTTCCCTACAGTTTTACCAAATATGTAACCTACACCATGCATTGTTTGGTCTTGTGTTTGCTCTGCTTCGAATTATATATATTCTTCTATGACTTGCTGTTTCATTTCATTTTGAAACAGCCTGAAGATGTCATTCACATACCACATACACAATTCACCCATTTAAAGTGTACATTTTTAGGAGACCCAGTTTTGAGCCCTGGTTTGGGAAGATCCCTGGGGAAGGGAATGGCTACCCACTCCAGTATTCTCACCTGGAGAATTCCATGGACAGAGGAGCCTGGCGGGCTACTGTCCATGGAGTCGCAAAGAATTGGGCAAGACTGAGCAACTAACACTTTCACTTTTAAAAAAAATTTTTTTTAGTATATTCATAGAAATATGCATCCATCACCACAGTCAGTTTTAGAATATTTTCATCACCTCAGAATTAAGCTCTAGTTATCACTCTCCTTTCTCCCCAGCCCCAGCCTCAGCCCTAAGCAACCACTAATCTACTTTTTGTCTCTAGGACAGAAAAAACATAGGATTTGCTTATTCTGGCCTTTCATATGAGTGGAGTCATATAACATGAAGTCTTTCATAACTGACTTCTTTGACTTAGTGTGATGTTTCCAACATGCATTCATATCATGGCAGTACCTCATTCCTTTTTTACCACAAAATAATATTTCATGGTAAGGATACGCACATTTTAAAAATCTATTTGTCCAATGATGAAGACTTGCTTTTTCAAATTGAACATCATCCTGGAAGAAATGGACAGATTCTTAGAAAAGTTCAACCTTCCAAGGCTGAACCAGGAAGAAATAGAAATTATGAACAAACCAATTACAAGCACTGAAATTGAAGCTGTGATAAAAAGAAAAAATCTCCCAAAAAAACAAAAGCCCAGGACCAGATGGCTTTACAGGAGAGTTCTATCAAACATTTAGAGAAGAGCTAATGCCTATCATTATAAAACTCTTTCAAAAAATTGCAGAGGAAAGAACACCTCCAAACTCATTCTACTAGGCCACCATCACCCTGATACCAAAACCAGACAAAGACAACACACAAAAAAGAAAACTACAGGCCAATATCACTTATGAACATAGATGCAAAAGTCCTCAACAAAATTTTAGCAAACAGGATTCAGCAACACATCAAAAAGCTCATATACCATGATCAAGTTGGGTTTATTCCAGGAATGCAAGGATTCTTCAATATATGCAAATCAATCAATGTGCTACACTATATTAATAAATTGAAAGATAAAAACCATATGATAATCTCAATAGATGCAGAAAAAGCCTTTGACAAAATTCAACACCCATTTATGATTAAAACTTCAAAAAATGGGCATAGAAGGAACCTACCTCAACATATTAAAAGCCTTAAATGATAAGCCTACAGAAAACATTATTCTCAATGGCGAAAAACTGAAAGCATTCCCCCTAAGATCAGGAACAAGAAAAGGATGTCCACTTTCACCACTATTATTCAACATAGTTCTGGAAGTCCTAGCTACAGCAATCAGAGAAGAAAAAGAAATAAAAGGAATCCAGATCCGAAAAGAAGAAATAAAGTTCTCATTGTTTGCAAATTACATGATACTCTATGTAGAAAACCCTAAAGATAGTATGAGAAAATTACAAGAGCTAATCAGTGAATTTAGCAAAGTTGTAGGATACAAAATCAATACACAGAAATCACTTGCATTTCTATATACTAACAATGAAAAATCAGAAAGAGAAATTAAGCAATCAATCCCATTCACCACTGCAAGAAAAAGAATTAAATATCTAGGAATAAACTTACCTAAGGAGACAAAAAAACTGTACACATAAATTATAAGACACTAATGAAAGAAATCAAAGATGACATAAACATATGGAGAGATAGTCCATGTTCCTGGGTAGGAAGAATCAATATTGTGAAAATGACTATCCTACCAAATGTAATCTACAGATTCAGTGTGATCTCTATCAAATTACCAATGGCATTTTTCACAGAACTAGAACCCAAAATTTCACAATTCACAAGGAAACACAAAAGACCCTGAATAGCCAAAGCAGTCTTGAGAAAGAAGAATGCAGCTGGAGAAATCAAGCTTCCTGACTTCAGATTATGCTACAAAGCTGCAGTCATCAAGACAGTATGGCACTGGCACAAAAACAGAAATATGGACAAATGGAATAAGACAGAAAGCCCAGAAATAAACCCATGCACTTATGGGTACCCTATTTTTGACAAAGGAGGCAAGAATATACAATGGGACAAAGACAGCCTCTTCAATAAATGGTGCTGGGAAAACTGAATGGCTACATGTAAAAGAATGAAATTAGAATACTTCCTAACACCATACACAAAGATAAACTCAAAATGGATTAAAGGACCTAAATGTAAGACCAGAAACTACAAAACTCTTAGAGGAAAACATAGGCAGAACACTCAACGACATAAATCAAAGCAAGATCCTCTATGACCTATCTCCTTTGCTTTGCTACGTCACTTCAGTTGTGTTCAACTCTGTGTGACCCCATAGACGGCAGCCCGCCAGGCTCCCCCGTCCCTGGGATTCTCCAGGCAAGAACACTGGAGTAGGTTGCCATTTCCTTCTCCAATGCATGAAAGTGAGAAGTCAAAGGGAAGTCGCTCAGTCGTGTCCAACTCTTAGCGATCCCATGGACTGCAGCCCACCAGGCTGCCCCGTCCATGGAATTTTCCAGGCAAGAGTACTGGAGTGGGGTGCCATTGCCTTCTCCAGACCTACCTCCTAGGTTAACAGAAATAAAAACAAAAGTAAACAAGTGGAACCTGATTAAACTTAAAAGCTTTAGTAGAGCAAAGGAAACCATAAGCAAGGTGAAAAGACAACCCTCAGAATGGAAGAAAATAATGGAAAAGGAAACAACTGACAAAAGATTAATTTCCAAAATATACAAGCAGCTCATACAACTCAATGCCAGAAAAACAAACAACCCAATCAAAAAGTGGGGAAAAGATGCTTATCATCGCTCATTATTAGAGAAATGCAAATCAAAACTACAATGAGATATCACCTCACACCAGTCAGAATGGCCCTCATCAAAAATCTATAAACAATAAATGCTGGAGAAGATGTGGAGAAAAGGGAACACTATTGCAATGTTGGTGGGAATGTAAATTGATACACCCACTATGGAAGGCAGTATAGAGATTCCTTTAAAAACTGGGAATAAAACCACCATATGACCCAGCAATCCCACTCCTAGGCATATACCCTGAAGAAACCAAAATTGAAAAAGACATGTATATCACATTGTTCATTGTAGCACTATTTATAATAGCTAGAACATGGAATCAACCTAGATGTCCATCAACAGATAAATGGATAAAGAAGTTGTGGTACATATACACAATAGAATATCACTTAGCCACAAAAAGGAACACATTTGAGTCAGTTCTGATGAGGTGGATGAACCTAGAACCTATTAAACAGAGTGAAGTGAGTCAGAAAGAGAAAGATAACTATCGTATTCTAATACATATATACAGAATCTAGAAAACTGGTATTGAAGAATTTGCTTACAGGGCAGCAGTGGAGAAACAGACATAGAGAATAGACTTGTGGACATGGGGAGAGGGGAGGAGAGGGTGAGATGGATGGAAAGAGTAACATGGAAGCTTACATTACTATATGTAAAATAGATAGCCAAGAGGAATTTGCTGTATGGCTCGGGAAACTCAAACAGGGGCTCTGTATCAACCTATGGGGGTGGGATGGGGAGGGAGATGGGAGGGAGGTTTAAAAGGGAGGGGATATATGTATACCTATGGCTGATTCATGTTGAGGTTTGACAGAAAACAACAAAATTCTGTAA
Organism: Tragelaphus eurycerus; assembly: GCA_935064755.1. Lineage (NCBI taxonomy): Eukaryota > Metazoa > Chordata > Mammalia > Artiodactyla > Bovidae > Tragelaphus > Tragelaphus eurycerus. Next base: position 23,860,640 of record CAKXYN010000003.1, read on the forward strand.
AGCAATTACTCTTCAGTAAAAAATAAATTAAAAAAATTGAACATCATGTGAGACTTGTCCACACAAATGTGTAAAGCTGCTATTAATTTCCACTGTAGCCTATATTCTCTATGCATTAGATGACTACTGAAGCTCTTCTCAGTGCTTTGCTATTACAGATTATTTTGCTATAAAGATTCTTGTGGTTTCTCCTGGAGCACATATGTGAAGGTTTCTCCAGGGTATAATCTCAGGAGTGGAACTGCAGCAGTTAGAACCTTCCCTGGGCTTCCCTGGTAGCTCAGCTGGTAAATAATCTGCTTGCAATGCGCAGGAGACCCTGGTTCAATTCCTGGGTTAGAAAGATCCCTTGGAGGAGGGCATGGCAACCCACTCGAGTATTCTTGCCTGAAGAATCCCGTAGACAGAGGAGCCCGGTGGGCTACAGTCCATGGGATTGCAAAGAATCAGATACGACCGAGCAACTAAGTACACAGCACAGAACCTTCCGTGATGATGGAAACGTTTGATTCTCAGTGACTGGTTGCCACATGTGATTTTTGAACACTCAAAATGTGGTTTGTGAAACTGAGCAGTTGAATTTTAAACTTTATCTAATTTTAATTCATTTAGATTTAAATAGCCATTGATGGCTCGTGACTGCTGTATTGGAAGAGCAGCTGTCTAGATAGACTTCCTCCTTCTATTGCCAGCAAAGGCTGCTGGTTCTTCCTTCCTGCCCTGAATATCCCGAGGGAACATGAGTTCTGTTCTTGCTAAATCTTTGGATTGAATGTCTAGGTTCAGGGACTTTCACAGAGAAGGAAAGGAAAAGGAGGAAGAGGGGGGTCCTGTGGTGGGCACAGCCTTCAGGCTGTGACTTTCAGCCCTAGCCCTGGGGAATCAAAGTCAAAAAGGAGTTGAGGCCACGGGGGCAGGGGGGGGCGGTGGGGGGACACACTCCTGTGGTTCTGCTGAGCAGGGGTGCTGAGGTGGGCTCCACTTCACGTTGGACTTTGGGGTCTCAGACCCAGCCGACATCACAGAATCCACTCTGAGGGCACACTGGACTGTGGAACGTGGGGTTTCAAACAGAAGACAGCATCCCATCGCTTGCTGTTTAGTTAAGCTGGGATGAGAGAGTGGGAATGGGTTCTTCAGGGACACTTGTTTGAGCCCTGGTCCCCCTTCGGCCTCCAGCTCTGGTGTCAGAGGTCACTGTGTCCTCCGTCTCAGATGTCACAGTACCGAGATCTCCAGCCCTCGCTGCCGTACGTGTCTCCCTGATGGCTTCTGGGCTGCCCTTTCTGCTACCTTAGCCATGACATCACCTCTGTATCACGTTCTGGGAATACTGTTTGGGTCTGAAGCTCCTAAGAATGAGCTAACCCTGATGGATCTCTCTTCTTTAAAAAAAATTTATTGGAGTATAGTTGACTTACAATGTTGTGTTAGCTTCTTCAGTACAGTAAAGTGAATCAGTTATACACATACACATATCCACTCTTTTTTAGATTCTTTCCCCATGTGAATGTGAAGTTGTTCAGTCGTGTCCAACTCTTTGGGACACCATGGACTGTAGCCTACCAGGCTCCTCTGTCCATGGGATTTTCCAGGCAATAGTACTGGAGTGGGTTGCCATTTCCTTCTCCAAGGGATCTTCCCAACCCAGGGATCGAACCCAGGTCTCCTGCATTGTAGATAGATGCTTTACCGTCTGAGTCACCAGGGAAGTTATTACAATTAATGAGTATTGAGCAGAGTTCCCTGTTGGTGGAAACGTAAAGTGCTACAGAATTATCATACGATCCAGCAGTCCAACTCGTGGCATGCAACTGGAGAAAACTGTAACTTGAAAGGATACTTGCACCCCAGTGTTCATTGCAGCACTGTTTATAATAGCCAGGACACGGAAGCAACCCGATAGATCTCTTTCTTGCAGAACCTGCAGGCTCCTGGTGATTGTGTGACGTCCCTGATGCCTCTGTGGAGGGACCATGGTGGCTGCTCTGTGCGGGGGTGGCTGTGTTCTCTGTCTCCTGGGCTACTGCAGCCTTTTTTCCTTTTGTCCCCTTGAGTGGGTCCGCAGCTGGCTACGGGCTGGAGGGAAGAGGATTTGAGGGTTGACGTGTCCCTTTTTTCCTCTTTCTTTCTTTACAGTGCTGTGTTAGTTTCACGGCTATAACAGAGTGACTCAGTTACATATATATATGTATATATATAATTTTGTTTTTCTTTTTCATATTCTTTTCCACTGTGTTTGTTACAAGATACTGAGTATAGTTCCCAGTGCTAAACTCCTACTCCCTCTCACATCACCCGCCCTGTCCTGGGGACAAAAGATGCTCCTCCTCACGGGACTTCTGTCCGTCCCCCACCTCTCCTTTCCTTCTAAGCCTGTGGCTGTCAAGAGGAGGGGCTTGTGGTCACCATCCGGGCACAGTTATCCATATGTCATAGCAACTCATTTGCTGATCTGGATCAATGGCCCTCAAACACAGGTGTTCTTTTTTATTTTAATCTTTTTTTTTTTAATTTTGGACACGTACCTACTGCTTTATTTATATTGACTTATTCGTTTTTGGCTGCATCGGATCTTTCACTGCTGCGTGCGGGCTTTCTCTAGTTGTGAAGACGGGGTGCTCATCTCTAGGTGCAGCGCGTAGGCTTCTCATTGCAATGGCTTCTCTTGTTGGAGAGCACAAGCTCTAGGCATGGGGGCTTCAGTAGTTGCACACAAGGGCTCATTAACTGTGGCTTGGGGACCCCAGAGTATGTGGGCTTCAGTAGTTACAGCTCGCGGGCTCTAGAACTCTAGCTCAGTAGTTGTGGCGCCCAGGCTTAATTGCTCCACGGAATAAACACAGCTGTTCTGGATCATTTTCCTCTGACAGTGCAGCCTCAGCTTCTCCCTGGACACGTTGGTCATGCCCACTGCATGACCATGTTCATCCTCTGCAGCCCTGGGGGACCTGCAGGGATACACACCTCTTATTCCTCAGCCTCCAACAGCTGCTCTCCAGGGCAAGACATGGACCAACCCCTGTTGCAGCATCTCTCTCGGAAGTCTGATATCATCTTAAATCATCCGGAGATTTCTCATTCCATTCCATACTAAGCCTGTGTTGACACCAGTATAAAAACAACATGCTAACTGATTGTCCTTAGAGTAAAACAGAGGCACCTGTTGATCCTGCCATTGGAGAGACAGGGACACCCCCAACTAACTTCAACCCAACTTGGGGGATGCTCCCTGCTGTTGAGATGTGAGGGAGATAGGGCTGGTGATCCCTACCCTAGGGGCTCCCTGGGTAAAGTGTGATCCCTCTCTTGTAAACAGACTGGAGGGATCAGCCCAGTTTCCTGGCTAAGAAGTGGTGGGGCTGTGACTTCATTCCAGTTCTCTGGACTCTCCTGATCTGAGGCTCTTTGCATGTGCAACTGGCCTGAACAGCAGCAAGCCAGAGGTACAAAGCAAGAGCAGTCTTCTCTCTGCCTAGCAGCGGGAGTGCAGCAGGGGAGTTTTTTTTTTTTCCTGAGAGATGGGCAGTAAGTGACTTTTTCTTCCATGGTTAGATCTGGTTGCAAAGACAAAGAACAAGCCCTCAGTAATTTAGTTCTGATCATCTTGAGAGTTGCCAGTGGACATTTAAAAAAAAATAATTTTATAATTTATTTTTTCTGTGGCTGTGCTAGATCAATTTTGAGCTTTTCAGCTGGCACAGTGGCAAAGAATCTGTCTGCCAATGCAGGAGAACCAGAGATTTGGGATAAATCCCTGAGTCAGACAGATCCCCTGGAGGGGAAAATGGCAACCCACTCCAGTGTTCTTGCCTGGAAAATTGTGCTGGGTCTATGTGGGCTTTTCTCTAGTTGCTGCGAGTGGGGACTACTCTCTAGTTGTGGTGCAAAAGCTTTTCACTGCGAGGACTTCTCATATTTCAGAGCATGGGCTCTAGGGCACAAAGGCTTCAGTAGTGTCAGCTCCTGGCTCTAGGGCACAGGCTCGATAGTTGCGGCACAGGGATTTAGTTGCTCTGAGGCCTGTGGGATCTTCCCAGACCAGGGATTGAACCCATGTCTCCCGCACTGATTGGCAGGCAATTCCTTTACCACTGAGCCACCAGGAGCGTCTCAGTGGAACATTTGGAGGCTCAAACGACAGCTGCAGAAGGGCATTCTTTTTTACTTTCCTCCCACCAACCCCGGTCTCCTGATTTTTATCCATTCTAGTTAACCCCCAGCCTCTGAAACATAATACAGCCCTGGGAGAACCTTCTGTAGGGCCCCCAGCCTGTGGGCCCTAATGCCCCAGCTATACCGGCTGAATCCCACAACTGCCTTAGGTATGCTTCCAAGGTGAGGATTTGTAATGGCCCTCTTGCCATCCTCTGCTTAGTCCACCTACCCAACTGACCATCACTCTGCATACCCTCTGTAAAAGGTAGTCACCCACAACCATCAGCACCCTGCACACTTTTGCTTCTGCAAGGGGAACCACTGACTGAAACCATCCACCCTGGCCAGGCACCACAGTAACTATTTGCAAGAGTTATCTTACAATAGGAGGTCCATGGAACTAACAAGCCACCATCAACTTGAAGAATTCAGGAAAGGTCAAAAGGAGATGCCAGTTCATATGTCCTCCCAGAATCCTTCTTGCTGGAATACATCTTGGCCAAGCAATGTGTGCACCACCAGGAAGGACCTTGAGCCAGAATGATTGGCCAGAGACAATCCAGAAGCTAATCCCATCGCCGAGACTGCAAGTCATGTGGCAGAGCAGTTCTTGTGGGTTCCCTTATCCTGCTGCTCCCACCTGGACGCCCCTTCCCAATAAATTCTCTTGCTTTGTCAGCACAGGTGTCTCCTTGGACAATTCATTTCCAAGCATTAGGCAAGAGCCCACTTTCAGGCCCTGGAAAGGCCTTCCTGCAACACTTTCATAGTTGACATGTAATTTTACTCAGAATTAGTTGTGGCCAAACCTGATTGTGACTTGTTGTGGCACTTTGCTGTTGTTCAACCACTAAGTCCTGTCCGACTCTTTGCAACCTCATGGACTGCAGCAAACCAGGCTTCCCTATCCTTCACTATCTCCCAGAGTTTGCTCAAACTCAAACTCATGTCCATCAAGTCAGTGATGCCATCCAGCCATCTCATCCGCTGTTGTCCCCTTCTCCTCCTGCCCTCAATTTTTCTCAGCATCAGGGTCTTTTCCAACGAGTTGGCTCTTCACATCAGGTAGCCAAAGTATGGGAGCTTTAGTTTCAGTATCAGTCGTTCCAACGAATATTCAGAGTTGATTTCCTTTAGGATTGACTGGTTTGATCTCCTTGCAGTCCAAAGGACTCTCAAGAGTCTTCTCCAGAAAAACATAATTATGGAATTTGATTATTATGTAAACTGATAAAACCTAAGTGCAAAAGATTTTCTTGGAAAACTAACTTAAATGCTTTGGAAGGATTTAATAAAGGCAAATCATATGAAACAATTTTAGATGGAGATGAGAAAAAAGATAGGGGGAAAGATATTGAAGAGCCAGGATTCTGAACTCAGATAGCCTCACAAGCATCTTTACCACTTCTCCTCACTTTAAAGAATTGGAGACTAGAAGTCCTCAGGGATGAATTATAGATATGCTTCCTGTGGGAAAGAAGACTCATTACTCCCAAGGGCAGATCTACAAGCACTGCCCTGACTGAACGGTGAAAAAAAAAAAAAAAGGAGAGATATGTATGTGATTTACATAAAAATAAAATGTTTAAGGCAATTCATTTTAACTAATTTCACTCTTTGACTGTTTTGATTAACACACTGGCTCCCAGGATTGAGTGTGTTGGATGAGAGAGCTCTGATTCACTGCAGTTATGGGAGGATGTGGGGGTGCTGACTTGCTACAGATCCCTGGACTTCAGACAGTGACTTGCACAGGAGCCTGTGGAGTCAGGGATACTGTGACTAAGTCTTAAAGGAAGCTCAGCTCTGGGGGCCACCAGTCTCATGGAGCCACCTTCCTTTCCTTCCTGCTTTTCATTGTGCAGGGTCTACTCCTCCTGCTTGTGCATGAGCAGCATCAAAGCAGGGACCAGGGATGGTTTTGCTCCCCACTGCATCTCCATAGTGCTAGATTCTCAGCTAACACTGGCCCATGAATGAATACATGAAAGGGTCTCAGGAGCACCAGAGAAATTCTTAGGTCACCTGGGTGTGTGTTTTAAAAAGGACTTAATTTTTTTTTTTTTTTTAAGAGCAGTTTTAGGTGCATAGCAAAATAAGAGGAAGGTACGGAGCGTTCCCATATATGTCTGCCACCCCATAGGCTTAGCCACCTCCCACCTCTTTGTCAATATCCCCCGCAGAGTGGTACATTTGTTGCAAACAACTGTTGAACCTACATGAACACATCCTTATCACCCAAAGTCTATAGTTTACATTAAGGTTCAGTCTTGGTTTTGTATATCCTATGGGTTTGAGCCAATGTATAATGACAGATACCCATCTGTATAGCATCATAAAGACTATTTTCACTGCCCTAAAAATTCTCTGTACTCTGTCTCTTACTGCTCCTAACCCCTGACTACTACTGGTCTTCTTACTGTCTCCACAGTTTTGCCTTTCCCAGAATGTCATCGAGTTCGAATCATATAGTATGTAGCCTTTACAGATTGGCTTTTTACAGTTAAAGCTCCTGTGTCCTTTCACAGCTCGATAGCTCCTTTTTTTTAAAAGTGTTGAATAATATTCCATTGTCTGGATGTTTATTTATACATGCACCTACTGAAGGGCATCTTTGTTGCTTCCAGGTTTTGACAATTATAAATAAAGCTGCTATAAGCAGTTTTACAGTGCTATAAACAATGTGCAAGTTTTTGTATGGGCATAAGTTTTCAACTCATTTGGGTAAATACCAAGGAGTGCAATTGCTAGATCATATGGTAAGAGTATGTTTAGTTTTGTAAGAAACTGCCAAGCTGTCTTCCAAAGTGGCTGTACCACTTTGCATTCCCACCAGCGATGAATGAGAGCATTCCTGTTGTTTTTATATTCTCACCAGTATTTGATGTTGGCAGAGTTTCAGATATTGGCCCTTCTAATAGATGTGGAGTGCTGTCTCATTATTGTTTTAATTTATGCTCCCCTGATGGCATGTGAGGTAGAACATCTTTTTATATGCTCCTTTACCATCTGTATGTTTTCTATGGTGAGGTGTGCTTGTCATGCAAAGTCGCTTCAGTTGTGTCCAGTCCTTTTCAACCCTGTAGATTGTAGCCCACCAGGCTCCATGGGATTCTCCAGGCAAGAATACTGGAGTGGGTTGCCGTGCCCTCCTCCATGGGATCTTCCTGATCCAGGGACTGAACCCTCATCTCTTGTATCTCCTGCATTCGCAGGGCAGATTCTTTACCACTAAGGCCACCTAGCCATAGGAAACTTTGTACAACACGTGAATCAAATAGCACAGTGCCTGGATACAGAAAGTGTTTAGGAATCCAACAGATCTTGGTTTGAGTTATCTCGCCATCTACTTGCTATGTGACTTTGGGTAAATTACTTAATCTCAGTATAAACCTTAGTTTTTCACCTGCAAAATGGGTTTTTCGCAGTCTCACAGGATTATTGTGAGAATTAAATTAGAAAATATAAATTTCTTAGAATAGAGCAGAGATTCCCCACCTTGGCACTATTAACATTTTGGGCTGGTTAATTCTGTATTGTGGGGGCAGTGCTGAGCACTCCAGGATGTTTAGCAGCATCCCTAAGCTTTACACACTCAGTGCTATAGTACCCCTCACACAGCGGTGAAAGCCGAAAATGTCTCCTGGACTTCCCTGGTGGTCAGGTGGGAATCCACCTGCTGATGCAGGGGACATGGGTTCGATCCCTGGTTCGGGAAGATCCCTCACGATCTGGGGCCACTAAGCCGGTGCACGACAACTACTGAGCCCAGGAGCCACAATTGCTGAGGCCTGGGTGCCCTAGAGCCCATGCTCCACAGCAAGAGAAGCCACCGAAGTGAGAAGCCCACGTACCACAACCAGGGAGTAACTCCCCGCTCTCCACAACTAGGGAAAAGCCTGCGCAGCAACGGAGACCCAGGGCGGCCAAAAAGAAAATAAATAAATGAAAACCTTTAAAAAGGACTCATTTCAGACTCATTGAAAGTGCTCAGTAGACAGTAACTATTATTATTTGCTGAATGAGTGGGCTATTTAGGAGGAAAGTGGAGTGTGGTGCTTAAGCGCATGGACTGCGGCCTCAGACTCTTGAGTTCTGGTTCCAACTATACCAACTACCAGCTCTGAGACCTCGAGCACATTATTTAACATCTCTATGCCTCTGTTTCTCATCTGTAAAAGAGGGAAAATGTTATCTACTTTGTTGGGCTACTGTAAGAATTAGATGAGATGATCCAGATCCAGCATTTAGAATAGAGTCTGTCATATCATAAGCCTCAATAATAAGAAGAATCAGAATAATGACTATTTTTATTTACTATCTCTGAACAAGCAGTTGGGAATCAGAGTGTGAACACTGCTTGGGCATACAGTCTTCAGCCAGCCACCCAAGAATGTGGCAGCTCTTCCTCACTTTACCCTCAATCCCAGCTCTGCAGGAAGTCTGTCCAGCTTGCCTCTTGTCTCAGTAGCTTCTCAGGGGCTTGCTCATGGCAAGCATTGGTCACTGCATTTAGTAGGAGTCCGTGTCACGGGCAGGATTTGCCCATGCTGTTGTTTCCATCCTGCCTGCTCAGCCCTCTGCAGACATAGTGCACGGGCAGAGGGCAGTCTGACGCTCCAGGCTTCTTGTATAGAGGTGCTTGAGGCCAGACATATGGCCAAGTGGCCAGGATTCCATGGTTGATAATAAAGATAGGAGCACTAAGGTTCCTATGCAGGGTACTGACCTAGGCGCTATACACATGCTGGGAACTTGAACTCCTGCTTTCCTGTACCTCATGGTCACATAGAATACAGACAAGAAGATATGGATAAACACTTGCAGGACCATGATCTCAGTATGCTGATGGCAGAGGCACGGGGGTTTGGCATGCATCTAGGAAAGTAGATAACCCCATTCTGGGGCAGGGTATATGAAGCAGGGTCTGAATCACCTGCATGAAACAATAATACAGAGAATCCCTACATATGAGTGAGTTCTGCTCCGAGAGAGCGTGTTCTTAAGTCCAGCAAAGTGAGCCAAGGTACCCAACTAACACAATTGGAATTGTTGTTGTTGTTTAATCACTAAGTCTTGTCTGACTCTTTGTGACCCCATGGACTGTAGCCCGCCAGGTTCCTCTGTCCATGGGATTTTCCAGGCAAAAATACTGGAGTAGGTTGCTATATATTTCCTTCTGTAGGGGATCAAGGTGCAATTTCACTCACACCTGACATTGACAGAGTGCATATTCATGTCTTTGAAAGTTCAAAACTTGAAGGTGAAGGGGATTTACTGTATAGAAAATAATAGGGGCTCAGAAAATTTATTTCTCTCTTACTACAAAAGCAGTCTTGAGCTATGCAGTCCAGGGTAACAGAATGTATCATCAGCTGTTAAGCCCCAGTTCACAGCTTAAGTTTCCTTAACCCAGTCATCGTTTAAAAATCCTAAACTTAATCTTATCTGACTTGATTCCTATCCTAAACTTAGTTCAGCTCAGTTGCTCAGTCGTGTCCGACTCTTTGCAACCCCATGAATCACAGCACGCCAGGCCTCCCTGTCCATCACCAACTCCCAGAGTTCACTCAGACTCACATCCATCGAGTCAGTGATGCCACCCAGCCATCTCATCCTCTGTCGTCCCCTTCTCCTCCTGCCCCCAATCCCTCCCAGCATCAGAGTCTTTTCCAATGAGTCAACTCTTCCCATGAGGTGGCCAAAGTACTGGAGTTTCAGCTTTGGCATCATTCCTTCCAAAGAAATCCCAGGGCTGATCTCCTTCAGAATGGACTGGTTGGATCTCCTTGAAGTCCAAGGGACTCTCAAGAGTCTTCTCCAACACCACAGCTCAAAAACATCAATTCTTCGGTGCTCAGCCTTCTCCATAGTCCAACTCTCACATCCATACATGACCACAGGAAAAACCATAGCCTTGACTAGATGGACCTTTGTTGGCAAAGTAATGTCTCTGCTTTTCAATATGCTGTCTAGGTTGGTCATAACTTTTCTTCCAAGGAGTAAGCATCTTTTAATTTCATGGCCGTCATCACCATCTGCAGCAATTTTGGAGCCCCCAAAAATAAAGTCTGACACTGTTTCCACTGTTTCCCCCTCTATTTCCCATGAAGTGGTGGGACCAGATGCCATGATCTTTGTTTTCTGAATGCTGAGCTTTAAGCCAACTTTTTCACTCCAAGGAGAGGTGGCTGCTGGGCGTAGGAGGGCCTAGAGGAGCTATTCCATGTTCAAGGTCAGGAGGGGCGGCTGTGAGGAGATACCCCTCGTCCAAGGTAAGAGAAACCCAAATAAGACGGTAGGTGCTGCAACAGGGCATCAGAGGGCAGACACACTGAAACCATAATCACAGAATACTAGTCAATCTAATCACACCAGGACCACAGCCTTGTCTAACTCAGTGAAACTAAGCCATGTCCTGTGGGGCCACCCAAGATGGGCAGGTCATGGTGGAGAGGTCTGACAGAATGTGGTCCACTGGAGAAGGGAATGGCAAACCACTTCAGTATTCTTGCCTTGAGAACCCCATGAACAGTATGAAAAGATAAAATGATAAGACACTGAAAGAGGAACTCCTCAGGTCAGTAGGTGCCCAATATGCTACTGGAGATCAGTGGAGAAATAACTCCAGAAAGAATGAAGGGATGGAGCCAAAGCAAAAACAATACCCAGTTGTGGATGTGACTGATGATAGAAGCAAGGTCCCTTGCTGTAAAGAGCAATATTGCATAGGAACCTGGAATGTCAGGTCCATGAATCAAGGCAAATTGGAAGTGGTCAAACAGGAGATGGCAAGCGTGAACGTCAACATTCTAGGAATCAGCGAACTAAAATGGACTGGAATGGGTGAATTTAACTCAGAGGACCATTATATCTACTACTGTGGACAGGAATCCCTCAGAAGAAATGGAGTGGCCATCATGGTCAACAAAAGAGTCCGAAATGCAGTACTTGGATGCAGTCTCAAAAACGACAGAATGATCTCTGTTCGTTTCCAAGGCAAACCATTCAATATCACAGTAATCCAAGTCTATGCCCCAACAAGTAATGTTGAAGAAGCTGAAGTTGAATGGTTCTATGAAGACCTACAAGACCTTTTAGAACTAACACCCCAAAAAGATGTCCTTTTCATTATAGGGAACTGGAATCCTAAACTTAACTCTACTTCTAATACTAACTTCAACCCAACCCTAACCCTATTCCTACTGACCTGAATCCTAGGTGTATCCTTCCTGCTAACCCTACCTCTATCTCAAACTCAACCTGAACTCCAACTCTAACCCCATCTTCCTCTTAACCCTAATCTCAACCTTAACTCTAACCCTGCCCTAATATTAACCCTAACTTTAACCTGAAACCCAATCACAACTCTAACCTTGTATTAGTCAGGTTGTCCAGAGAAACAGCCAATTTGACTGTGTATATACCAAGAAATTTTCAGGAATTGCTCACATGATTATGGAGGACGGCAAGTCCGACATCTGCAGGCTGCAGACACAGGAAGAGCTGATGTTGCAGCTCAAGTCCAAAGGCTGTCTGTTGGCAGAATTCTCTCTGGCTCAGGCGAGGTCAGTCTTGTTCTGGACAGACTGATTAGATGAGCCCCACCCACACTGGTGCTTCCCAGGTAGCCCAGTGGTAAAGAATCTGCCTGACAATGCAGGAGACGAAAGAAATGTGGCTTCGATCCCTGGGTCAGGAAGATCCTCTGAAATAGGAAATGGCACCCTGCTGCTGCTGCTAAGTCACTTCAGTCGTGTCCGACTCTGCGTGACCCCATAGACATCAGCCCACCAGGCTCTCCTGCTCCTGGGATTCTCCAGGCAAGAAAACTGGAGTGGGGTGCCATTGCCTTCTCCAATGCATGAAAGTGAAAAAGTGAAAGTGAAGTCGCTCAGTCGTGTCCTACTCTTAGCAACCCCATGGACTGCAGCCCACCAGGCTCCTCCATCCATGGGATTTTCCAGGCAAGAGTACTGGAGTGGGGTGCCATTGCCTTCTCCGAATGGCACCCTACTCCAGTACTTATGCCTGGAGAATCTCATGGGCAGAGGAGCCTGGTGGGCTACATTCCATGAGGCTGCAGAGAGTGGGACACGAGTTAGTGACTAAGCACGATGTACATATGATGCAATACACCCACATTATGAAGGGCAATCTGTTTTGCTAAAAGCCCCTGATTTAAAGGTCAATCTCATGTAAAAACACCCTTACAGACACATTCAGGATAATGTCTGACCACATACCTGGGCACCACCACCCAGCCAAGTTAACACATAAAATTAACCATCACAAACTTCAACCCACATCCCAGACCTAACCCTAATCTCCTATCTCTTCTGTAAAGAGTCCATTCTCCCTACCAAGCTGACTGTCTCTGCAATAGGCTGGATGACCAGACTCAAGGGGCCCACCCGGTGGGTGGAGTGGGTGGGGGCTCCACTGGCCTCATGCAGCCAGCCTGCCTTGGCACAGGGGGTTATTAACAGGCAGCGGTGAGGGGAGGTGGGCAGAACCACAGCAGGAATGTTAGGTTCTCAGACCCGGGCCCACCAGGCAGCATGAACATAGGAGGCTTTTGCTGTACAGAGTGGTGTGACTTCAGAATGCTGTTTTACCATTTGGCCTTCACATTGCATTTAAGTACAATTGTAGCAAATTATGCTGATTTCTATTTCACAGGTTTAGATTTCATGGATTTTGAATACATATTCTCAATCTATGTAAATTATCTACTCTGGCCTCAAATCCAGCTATCTTTAGGAGAGGACTCTGGTGGGGTTTTTTGTTTTTCTCTTTTGAGGACTGTAATTTTTTATAAGAGGATTTTTTTACCAGCTTCTGTTAGCACTGGCTCACTGGGCATGGACCCAAGAAAGATTCAAAGGCAGAATGAAAGAGCATTAGTGAAATTCATCAGAACAAGGGTACACTTTGTAGAGAGCAGAAGAAAAGCAATAGATGGCCCTGATTGCGTATGAGTCAACGCCTGTGATTGGGATACATGCAAAGAACTAGGATTGGCGCTGCAGGAAATCAAATACAAGAGAGGTGGTTACCAGGCATGGGGTGGGGAAACTGGAGGGGGGGGCAGCAGGATCAACACCTAAATTGCTTCCCACTCCCTCATTCTGTGCTTTACCAGAAAAGCCTTCCTGTGCACTCTATGGAAAAAGGCAACTCCCCTAAATGAGTCTGGGTAGCCTGGGAAACAGGAGGTACATTCCATAGGGATTTTGAAGAGCATTAATGAAGAGTTGCTGCTGCTGCTAAGTCACTTCAGTCGTGTCCAACTCTGTGCGACCCCATAGACGGCAGCCCACCAGGCTCCCCCATCCCTGGGATTCTCCAGGCAAGAACACTGGAGTGGGTTGCCATTTCCTTCTCCAATGCATGAAAAAGAAAAGTGAAAGTGAAGTCTCTCAGTCGTGTCCAACTCTTAGCGACCCCATGGACTGCAGTCCACCCACCAGGGAAAAGGAATTAACTAGTGACAGTGAGGCACACAGGGACAAGCATCACTGAGAAGCAGTCCCCAATCCCAGGCCTGAAGTGGTGGTAGGAAGGAATGAGAATTTCAGCATCTCACTGGAGCTGGAGTGGCCAGAGAGGCACTGTTGTTCTGAGCTGCAGTCCTGTAGGGCATGGTGAGCCCCTGCCAGGGCTGAGGACGAGAAGAAGCTAAGAAGATGCTCACACACTTCCCTCTGCTCCCATCAATGGTGTGTTGAACCCAGTTAAAATTTCAGGGCCCACTGTATTCAACTCTTTTAAGCTCTAATATCAAGCGAGTTTGAAATCTCTCAAGGTGGAGTATTTGCACCACAGAAATGGGCAAATGCTACAGATCAGGATGTTTTTCTTCGGTGAGCTGGCTGATAAACATTTGCTAGCACTCCACTGCCTCCTGCTTTCTCATCTCCTTTTTCTGCCTAAGCCAACAGGAAGGCAGAGGGTGGGGGAGCTTGGGTGAAAGAATCCCTATGGGCCAGTCCCTGGGGCATGGAACAGGGCTGGGAGGGTGGTGCAGGAATTGAATGGGAGGAAGGGGCAGCAAACAGAGAATAAGCAGCATATCCCGGCTGTCACTTAAAAAAAAAAAAAAAAATTGAAGACTATACTTTCAGGAAAAAAAGAAAACAACATTGGCTGTCGGGAGTCTTCATTGTGGAGCGAAGGGGCTTCTCTAGTTGCATCGCATGGGCTTAGTTGCCCCATGGCACGTGGAATCTTATTTCCCCAATCAGGGATAGAAAGAACCTGCATCCCTTGCATTGAAAGTTGGATTCTTAACCACTGGACCACCAGGGAAGTCCCCCGCTGTTACTTTTGATCCTCTTGTATGCATGCATGCATGCATGCTAAGTTGATTCAGTCATATCCGACTCCTTGCGACCCTATAGACTGCAGCCCACCAGGCTTCTCTGTCCATGGGATTCTCCAGGCAAGAATATTGGAGTGTGTTGTCATGCCCTCCTCCAGGAGATCTTCCCAACCCAGGAATCGAACCTGTCTCCGCATTGGCAGGTAGGCTCTTTACCACTAGTGCCACCTGGGAAGTCCATTGATCCTCCTATCCTGCTCTAATTGTTTTAAGAAACTCATCACCACCTGCCATATTGCAGGCTCACGTTGACCCCCCTGGCTCTCTCACTAGAAGGGAAGCACTTGGAGAGAAGGGATACTCTTGAAGAGAAGGGATTTTGATTTCTTTTCTACCAAGTCCTTAGTATGTTGAACACCTAGCAGATTCTCAATAACCTTTTTAAAAAAATTTCAGATTATTTATTAATCAGTGTAAACCCCAACACAATACACCAATATGATTTTGTGCATTTAAGGGGATATATTTCCTAGCTAAGCAATAAACTGTGCAGATGGCTTCTGGAAGACCTTCATTCTAAGCAGCTCTATAGTGAAACATTTCATTTAGGAATCTGGACCTTCTATCTTCAGGTTGCTGTAATCTACATTCATTGGGTGGAACTTGTATTGATCATTGGGACCCAGTTTGTTCCAGGGTTCTGGGTTATTCTTTCTGTCCCAACTGACATCTGGATTGAGCAATGCCAGGAGCAGGATATCTGCTGCTGCTCCAGCCCCTCCTGCTCCAGTAAATATGAGAAAGGGATTCAAACGAGGATGCTATTTGGCCTGACCAATCATCTGAAAGTGAAATTCGCTCAGTTGTGTCCGACTCTTTGCGACCCCATGGACTTTACAGTCCTTGGAATTCCCCAGGCCAGAATACGGGATTGGGTAGCCTTTCCCTTCTCCAGGGGATCTTTCCAACCCAGGGGTCGAACTGGGGTCTCCTGCATTGCAGGCAGATTCTTTACCAATTTAGCTGTGAAGGAAGACCAATCATCTAGAGGAGTCAATAACTTTTGTTGAATGAAAGAGTACATGGCAGAATTTAAATGACTTAAGAGAAGTGCTGAGCTATGCAGAAGAGAGATTTCACATGGTGTGGCATGTCAGGTAGCTGTGCAACACCCAGGAGGAAAGGTCTAGCAGACAGTTGGAGAAACAGAAGTTGGAATTGAAGATTTGTTGTTATTGTTGTTCAGTTGCTAAGTTGTGTCTGACTCTTTGTGACCCCATGGATTGCAGTACACCAGGCTTCTCTGTCCTCCACTATCTCCCAGAGTTTGCTCAAATTCATGTCCATTGAGTTGGTGATGCTACCTAAGACAACCTGATTATGTTCTATCAGATTGAGGGCCTAATCATGGAGGACACCAGTCTGCTGATATCACTGGAAGAATGTCAGAGAAAGGGACAAATGCCAGCGACAAGCCTTGGAGAGGGGAAGGGAGAATGAAAGAAGCAGACAGAGATAGCCCGGACAGGGAAACAGGAGAATGAGCACGAGGTGTCCAATCTAAGGAAGGGGCATGTCAGGGAGAAGGAGGTGAGTGATGCCCATGGAAACTGGCATTTAGTTAACACACAACCCATGTTTGTGCTGAATGAGGTCAAAGTGAAGCTTGAGAAATGGCCACTAGACTGTATAATGAGGAATCACTTGTAACCAACACAAGACATTTTAATAAAGTGGTAGATTTAGAAGCCAGATTCAAGTGAGTTGAAGGATGAATGGATCACTTTAAAAATTCAGTGTATAATGCTACAACACAGATGAAACTTGAAAACATGTTAAGTGAAAAATGTCAGTCATAAAAGACTATAAATTGTGGGATTGCATATCTCTGTGAATATACCATTGAATTGTATACTTCAAATAGGTGAATATATTGTATGTGAATTATATGTCAGTAGAGATGCTATTTTAAAACATGCTATGGCAACCCACTCCAGTGTTCCTGCCTGGAGAATCCCAGGGACGGGGGAGCCTGGTGGGCTGCCATCTCTAGGGTCGCGCAGAGTCGGACACGACTGAAGTGACTTAGCAGCAGCACGCTCATATAACTGAATATCAAAAAACAGAGCAAGCCAATCAAAAAATGGGCAGAAGACCTAAATAGACATTTCTCCAAAGAAGACATACAGATGGCCAGTAGGCACATGAAAAGATGCTCAACATCACCATTAGAGAAATGCAAATCAAAACTACAGTGAGATATCACCTCACACTGATCAGAATGGCCATCATCAAAATGTCTACAAATAATAAATACTGGAAAGGGTGTGGAGAAAAGGGAACCCTCCTACACTATTGGTGCAGCCACTATGGAAAACAGTACGGAGGTTCCTTAAAAAACTTAAAATAGAGAGTTACCATATGATCCAGCATTCCCACTTCTGGGTCTGTATCTGGGGAAAACTCTACTTAGAAAAGATACATATACCTCAGTGTTCATATCGGCACTATTTACACAGCCGAGACGTGGAAGCAACCCAAGAGTTTGAGAAGGTAACAGGCAGGAAGGCTAGGGGTCTCCAAATGGAGGAAACAGGACAGAAGTGTCAGACATTTTTTATCTCTCCCTTAAGCGGTGGGAGGAAGCAAACTACAAGTGTCAGATTTTTTTCCTTCTCCATACAAAATTAAAAGGAGGTTTCTCTATGGAAATGTTTTTCTTAAGCTATGTTAATGAAACTATGTATTTGCTTTGGAATTTGTCTTTCTTCAAAATGGTTCCACTTGAGACTAACTTTTTTTCTTTTCGCAAATCTTGGGCTGATAATAGCTGAACAAACCAATATTCATATCAATTGTTTTATGGCTGGGGGATGATACACGTCGTGCCATCCTATCTCAAAAATGCATACTGTGGGAGAGGGTCCTGGTGAAACTCCGTCAGCCTCGAGGTGTCTCTCTTATCTGATTAATAGCTCTCTAACAGACATAAAACAGCTTGCTAAAGACTAGCAGGGGGGCACTCTCCGTCCCCCTTCTGATGTCTATGTCAGAAGTTTCCTCTGTTCCTTTTCATACTTTTATGAAATTCTGCTACACAAAAGCTCTTGAGTGATCAAGTCTGGGTCCCTGGTCCTGAAGCTAAATCTTCTTTGGAGATCACGAATCCAACACCGTTCACCATAAGCTATCATGTTCATCAATAGATGAATGGATAAAGAAGATGTGATATATATATATTTATATATGCCATAAAAAATGAAATAATGCCAAATGCAGCAACATGTATGGATCTAGAGATTATCATACTAAGTAAAGTAAGTCAGAATAAAACAAATATATGATATCACTTACATGTGGAATCTAAACTATGATACAGATGAACCTATTTACAAAACAGAAACAGACTTACAGAGATAGAAAATAGATTTATGGTTACCAAAGGGGAAAGGTGAGTGATTAAGAACAAATCAGGAGTTTGGGATTAGCAGATACAACAAGGACCTACTGTATAGCACAGGCAATATATATACAATATATATATCTTGTAATAAACTATAATGGAAAATATAATATATATATATATATATAAATCACTTTGTTGTACACCTGAAACTAACATCATAAATCAACTATAATTCAATAAAAAATAAATAAAAATTTATTATGAAATATTTTTGCTTACATACCCTGTATTTCATCTACTCTTAGGCACCATCATCAGAAGTATCTTTTTTTTTTAATTGATTGTGCTGTGTCACATACAGGATCTTAGTTCCCTGACCTGGGATTGAACCCATGCCCCCTGAAGTAGAAGCATGGAGTCTTAACCGCTGGCCATCCAGGGAAGTCCCAGAAGCATTATTGTTTTACACACCACAGGGAAAGATAACAGCCTACCATGTAAACTATGGCACAAGGATATTTTTCTTACCACATTGATTGTGAGATGTACTTCAATTTCAGAGAGATTAAATGTTTTAAGAAGTGTGCTTTAGAACCCGTGAAATAAGGTACATAGTATACAGGTGTGGTTGCAGAGGAGGCAGGCGTATATAGGCAATGTATACAGGTGTATACAGGCAGGCTGGATGTAGGCAATGCACTCAACAAGTACAATAGTCTGCGTACCTGGGTACTCACCTTTGGTACAGTTGTGGCCCTTTCTAGCCCTTTCTTTTTTCTCCTCCTATAGTGGTCACCATCTTGTCTTTTGTGTTTTTGTTTTGTAATGTGGTACAATATACATAACATAAAAGTTTCCATTCTAAACGTTTTTAAATGTGCAATTCAGTGGCCTTAAGAACATTCACGTTGTTGCATAACTCTTACCAGTATGGTCTCCAGAACTTTTTCATACTCCGAAAGTAAAGTTAAATAAGCTGAGTTAAAGAATACCTCCTCATTCTTCTCTTCCCCAGCCCTGGGAACCACTGTTTTACTTTCTTTCTCTATAAAGTTGGCTACTCTAGGTATTTGACGTAAGGAGATTCATTCAATGTTTATCCTTTGGTGACTGGTTTATTTTACTCAGCAAAATGTCATCCAGGTTCAATCTAGTTGTAGCCTGTGTCATAATTTTCTACTTTTTAAAGGCTGAATAATATTCTATTGCATGTTTCCATCACATTTTTCTATTTGTTTATCTGTTCATCCATTGATGGATGTCTGGGTTGCTTTCACCTTTTGCTATAGTAAATAATGCTGTTATGAACACTAGTACACAAATAGCTGAGTCTCTCCTTTTTGTGTTTATATACCCAGAACTGAGAATTGCTGGATTAAATGTTATTCCATGTTTAATATTTTGAGGATTTGCTGTATGGTTTCCTGCAGTGGCTGCACTATTTTACATTTTCACCAGCAACACACAAGGGTCCCAATTTCTCCACAGCCAACATTTGTTTTTCTATGTGCTTGTTTTAACAGCCATTCTAACGGGTAAGACTTCCATCCTGATTTTGAGTGTGCAATTCTTTGGTTCTTCTTTATCACCATAGTAAATATACATACCTCTAAATAATACATTGTTCAATTTTGCAAGTTTTAAAACTTTACTCCATTTGCAGAAGAGTCAGGCGGGGTAGGATGTAAATCACTGAGTGCAGGCCCCAGCAGCAGTGATTCCTGCCTTTTTGCAGGGAACTTGGAGGGGTGGCTTTTCGGGGCAGGAGGCAGAAGGTGGCCCTCAGGATTCTCAGGTCGGGGCCTGAGAATCCTGTGCTCATTAGACCTGCAGCCTCACTCCCAGAGGCCTTTGCAGGATCTCCTGGAAGTCAGAAAAGGCACACCGTGAATGAAGACGCTCAGCTGCAGTGGGCTGAGGGATGGAGGGGAAGGGAAGTGGCGGCGTCCACAGCCAGAGTCTCTCACCACCGCGAAACACGACAGAGGAGCCGCTCCACCCACGCGTGCCATCTGCCGCATGGTCACCCTTCCGCCTCGTTCTATTGATAGGCTCAGGGAGAGTGTTCCACCTCAGCACAAAACAAGTTGAGTCCAGTAAAAATCTGGACTCAAAAAATCTGGAGCTCAGTGTACTCAGAGTCTTACCGTCAGGGGAGGAGTTAGGGCCAGGGCTTCTCAGCCCTTCCAGTGTGCCCCAGAGCCTAAGGGGTGGAGCTGGAAGGGAAGGTCAAAGGCATCCTGAAACAGGTGCTCAGAGGGAAAATGGAGCATGCAGTATGGCTCAGTGGAGAGAGACAAGTTCAAATCCTGACTCTTCCACTTACCTGCTGTGTGAATTGTGGGAAGTTACTTGCCTTTTCTGAGCCTTGCTTGTTTCAGCTGTAAAGCGGAGATTCCTATTCTATTTGCAGATCAATTTGAGGACTAAAAAAGATAATGTATGTGAATTCACTAGTACATTCCTGCTGTATGTTGTTGTTTAGTCGCTAAGTTGTATCCAACTCTTTGCCACCCACATGGACTATAGCCAGCCAGGCTCCTCTGTCCATGGGATTCTCTAGGCAAGAATACTGGAGTGGGTTGCCATTTCCTTCTTCAGGGGATCTTCCTATCCCAGGGATGGAACCCTGGTCTCCAGCTTTGGTAGGTGGATTCTTTACCACTGAGCCACCAGGGAAGTCCTCTGGTGTTTGCTGCTGCTGCTGCTGCATCGCTTCAGTAGTGTCTGACTCTGTGCGACCCCACAGACAGCAGCCCATTAGGATCCTCTGTCCCTGGGATTCTCCAGGCAAGAATACTGGAGTGGGTTGCCATTTCCTTCTCCAATGCATGAAAGTAAAAAGTGAAAGTGAAGTCGCTCAGTCATGTCCGACTCTTAGCGACCCCATGAAATGCAGCCTACCAGACTCCTCCGTCCATGGATTTTCCAGGCCAGAGTACTGGAGTGGGGTGCCATTGCCTTCTCTGCTCCTGGTGTTTAGGAAGCACTTAATAAAAATAATTGCATCCCTGTAGTGGAATGCCACTCAGTAATAAAAAGGTATGAACTACTGATACAAGCAGCAACCATACTTCCTGGGAGATGCCCCCCACCCCCAACCCCAGTCCATCCATGGTTCACGGACAGGCTGCAGGGCACAGCGGGGTATCACTCCACCCCTTTGATCTGGCAGTTTCAAGCAGCTGTGGGAGTTCTCTGGACCTCCTTGCAGCTGTGCTTCACCTCTTTTGTTTATGTTTTGACATACCTGTCGTGACCACGGCCACCTTGCTTTCATAGTGGTGGTCACTATAGCCACGATTCTAAGGCAAGAGGGCATCAGAGAGGGTGGGAGGCAGAGGGGATCTATCTGATTCAAGCTCATTTTTGCTCAAGAGAGAAGAGGCCCAAGAAGTGGGGAGCCACTCATGGTCCATGGCTGGCTCCTTCTGCTCCCTCCACTAAGCAGAGGCTGAGCCCCCTGTGCTGTGTGCAAGCATGGACCCTGGGATTCTTCCTTGAAGATTTCTATGCGAACCCTCCTTTCCCTGGCTGGCCACTGTTCTCCCTGCATTGATCCTTGCCAGGTGGGAAGGACAGCTGGCCCCTTGTTGGGCTCAAAGGCTCATGTAAAGTCCCTGGAGTGCTTCCAGAGTCATGTGTGTGTGTGTAGGGGTGCGGGACACAAGGAGGTTTGGAAGACTCTCACAACCATGTTCCTAGTCCCTAGAGGTCACAGGATCCCTGGCACAGAGCTTCTGCCACAATCTCCAGGGCTGAGCACGCAGGCCTGAGGGTGGCCCACGAACTGATTCCGTCTGGTCCGTGCAGCCATTGGTTTTTGTTCTAATTGCATTAGTTGCCAAATGGAAAAAAGGAGAGATTTTTTAACAAAACTCCACATTTGCAGCTTTTCTGACAAACTGGTAAATCTAGCATCACTATATCCGCCTTGTTGAAGGACAGTGGTTGTCTGGGGTTGAGTCACAACTGCTTCTCTAATCATAGTGATACTAATGCTGATGATGACCTTAATAATAATAACAATAACTAACACTTGGGGAGCTCTGCTGATGTGCCAGGCATACTTTGCATGCAATTCATTTATCACGTCCCCCAGGACCAACTTCGCCTATTTAGGGTTTTGGCCTGATGCCTACAGGCTTCAGTTTGCAGCCCTGTTCCAGAGGAGGAGGAAAAGCTTGGAGGGAGGAGCCTGGGGCCCTGGTGCATCTTTCAGGCTGCCACCCTGGGCTAATGGGAGAGTGTATCTCCTTACTGCTGCACCAGCCCCTTTCTGGGTCCATTTTAATCTCATTTCTGCCACTTGGCAGCAGCCATCACACTTCACACTACCTCGTCCCACTGCCCACTGTTGCTTCCAAACCCCACCAACCTTTTTGATTTGGCTTTCAGGAGGGTGGAGGAGCACCTTGGGCAGGGCCATGTCAACTTGTTAGATATAACAGCACCAGAAGATTCAGGGAGGTGGGGGAGGGCTTGCTGGGTGTTGGTTTATTACTTCAGGGAGCCTTGGAAGGTAAAGTCTTGATGAAATTTCATGTTGGAATGTAGCCTTGATTTCTGCAAAGCATCTGATGAAATGCCTCAAGTCCTTACAGCCAAGCTGAAGAAATGTGGGCAAGTTGATGGTGGACTAAGTGAATTTAAAAAAAAATTTTTTTTTTGATTGGAATATAGTTGATTTACAATGTTGTGTTAGTTTCAGATAGGTGGACAGCAAAGTGAATCATATATATATATATTGCAGGCAGATTCTTTATCATCTGAGCCATCAAGGAAGTCTATGTGTATTTATAGGCAGGAGACTGCTAGTAACTATCACTCTGATGGAGATCAAGTTCATCATTGTGCATTGTTATGGAGAAATGAAGTACGAAGGCCAAGTGTTTTCCCAGTTAAGACAGGCTTGTGCCCTTCTCATGGGCAAACACTAGACTCTGTTGTCTCCTGGGTCAAAGGGAGATGGCAGGTGAAGGATCACAGGGTCTCAGCCCACTGTGGACACTCAGGGATTTGGCTGAAGTCAAGATAATCCCTGGATGAGAAGAAGAAAAGGAGAAACAATTGTGATGAAGGAAAACAAACTGGAGTTAGAAGAGGAAGGGGACAGGGGAAGGACTATAAAGATGCAAAATGTGAGAGTTGCGAGCTCAGTTTTATTTGGAGCTAAATGAAGACTGCAGCCTGGGAGACAGCACCTCAGATAGTTCTGAGAGACTGTTCCAAAGAGGGAGTGGAGGAAGTTCAAAATATAAGATTTTAGTGAAGGAGGAGTTCAGTGCACTCAATCGCTTACTTAACAAAAGATTTTCTGCTAGTCACAAAGCGCTGATGTCACCGTGAAGGGATTCACCGCTTTTCTAGATATGAAGAGATGCAGGGATTAGGATCATGAAATCAGTTCCTGAAAATATCTATCCGAAGACCTGTTCTACCAGTTTCCCTAAAGCACAGAGTGCCTCACTCTCCACCCTGAACTCCTTCGGGGGATGTTGAAGTTCAACAGCTGCAACAGCACAAGAATCAATCTCTGCAGAAGCAGATGGCAAATGCCCTTGGCAAGCACCAATTTGTAGTTGACAGTGAGGGGGAGGGAATGGGAGAGGCATGGAGGGTCTCTCTGGCCTTGCCCTTTTATGGGGGGCGGGGATGTCTTACAAGGTGACAATTGGGGACCTCCAGGTAGCTGGCAGTGTTCCAGAAGTGACTGTGGAGGCTGCAGAGGAAGGAGTGGGTGACTGTGACAAGGGAAGCTGCGGGCACTGCCCCTCACACCCACTGGAAGGTAGAACTTTAATAGCAAACAATTCCCAAGCTCCCCAGCATGGAGGTGGCTGCTGCCCGTGTACTTCCTGCAGTCTGGGAGCAGCTCTGGCTCTGGCTAAAGGGGCTGGAAGCCCATTTCTCTCCTGAGAGCTCAGGAGGACTGTGTGCCTGTTTACTCTCATATATTAAGAGGGGCAAGTGGAATATTTTGCCTGGAGTGAGAAGTGGAATTTTTCTCTGGAGCTCCAGTCTCTGTGTTCTTGGTATGCAGCAGATGCTCAGTAAGTGCTGAGAAAGGAAAAGAATGAAGCCTGAGTGGGAGTGAGTACTAGCAGCTCAGAGGGTCTTGGAAGCCTGTTCTGAAGGTGGCGAGGGCAGAAGGAGCCTCCCATGGAGCCAACCTCACCCCTCGAACAGATCACACAGCCCTCTTACAGTTACCCACGTAATATGCACACATGGTTAAAAAGATCAAGTGGTACACAGGCTTATCATGAGAGCAATAGATCCCTGCCCTTTCCTGTCCCACTCCCCACTCCCCACTCCCCAGAGGCAACACTATAGGAAAATGACCTCCCTTCAGAGATCATTTTTAAAAATATTTAGGAGTTCCTTGGACTGCAAGGAGATCAAAGCAGTCCATCCAAAAGGAAATCAGTCCTGAATATTTATTGAAAGGACTGATGTTGAAGCTGAAACACCAATACTTTGGCCACCTCATGCAAAGAACTGACTCATTTGAAAAGACCCTTGATGCTGGGGAAGATTGAAGGCAGGAGGAGAAAGGGACGACAGAGAATGAGATGGTTGGATGGCATCATTGACTCAGTGGACATGAGTTTGAGCAAACTCCAGGAGTTGGTGATGGACTGGGAGGCCTGGCGTGCTGCGGTCGATGGGGTTGCAAAGAGTCGGACACGACTGAACTGAACCGAACTGAATCATTACTATTTTTAAATAATTTTTGGCTACGCTAGGTCTTTGTTGCAGTGCTCGGGCTTTCTCTAGTTGTGATGCATGGGCTTCTTAGTGTGGTGGCTGCTCTTATCGCACAGCACGAGCTCTAGAGTGCGGGGGCTTCAGTAGTTGCAGCACAAGTCTCAGTTGTGACACAAAAGCTCAGTTGCCCCTCAGCATGTGGGGTCTTCTCAGACCAGGGATCGAACCTGTGTCCCCTGTATTGGCAGGTGGATTCCTAGCCACTGAACCACCAGGGAAGTCCAGCCCTCAGAGATATTTATTGCAGCATTAGGAATATCTAACTTCACAATAGAAAAGCGTTGGAAATGACCTAACCGTCCATCAAAGGGTCAACGAATGCTATACCACAGCAGAAAAAACAATGAAGAACCTCTTTGCTACTGCTAAGTCACTTCAGTCGTGTCCGACTTTGTGCGACCCCATAGACGGCAGCCCACCAGGCTCCCCTGTCCCTGGGATTCTCCAGGCAAGAACACTGGAGTGGGTTGTCATTTCCTTCTCCAATGTATGAAAGTGAAAAGTGAAAGTGAAGTCGCTCAGTCGTGTCTGACTCTTAGCGACCTCATGGACTGCAGCCCACCAGGCTCCTCCATCCATGGGATTTTCCAGGCAAGAGTACTGGAGTGGGGTGCCATTGCCTTCTCCGGAAGAACCTCTTTATGTACCAATTTAAAATGAGCTCGGGATATATGAAGCATAAAAAGAGATACAGGTGTGTTTGTATAGCATGCTACCAGTTATGCAAAAAAGGGAAAAAAAGACATATATGTATCACCATTTTTATAGAATGCTTAGGAGAGACCTGGTACATTTGAGTAGAGAGCTGAGAGAGTGACGAATAAAGTGTGCGTGTGTGCATGTATTATATACACAGAATCATCTGTTAGGTTATGAGTGAAACTGGTTATATTTTTGCCTCCCAGGGAAGAGATCATGTTAGCTAGGAAATGGGTGGGAGGCATTCATTCATCCTCTTTTATGTAATTTATATGTCTTACTTATCAAAAAACATTTAAGGACCTCTTTGTGGTGGATAGAATTTAGGGTGATCCCAATGGTCCGAGCCTGGTGGAGTTCACATCTCCTGCCTCCCATGGCAAGGTGATGGGAGATTACTCCCATGATTATGCTGTGTTATATAAGACTCTTTCTTGGCAGTCTGGAGTCAGAGTCTCTCTTTATGGGTTTGATAGAGTCAGTGCCCATGTTGGAGAAGCCTTCATGGTAAGGAACTAGTGGCCTCTAGGGACTTTAGGTGGCCTAGAAGCCTGAGGATGACTGCCAGCTAAGAGCCAATAAAAAGCAGGGGTTTTTGGTCATACAAACACAAGGAAATTAATCCTGCCAGCAACCTGAATGAGTTTGAAAGATAATTCTTTCTTAGTCAAGTTTCAGATAAAACACAGTTCCAGCTGATGCCTTGATTTCAGCTTAGTGAAACTCTATAGAAGATTCATGCCCAGACTCCTGACCCAAGGGAATTGTGAGATAACAAACATTTTGTTCTAAACTGTTAAGTTTATGGTGATTTGTTACGCAGCAATAGAAAACAAATATACTCTTTGAGCTGTTTCTCCTGGTATTTATCTTCATATATCTAAGTAATGTGCTTATATTTCTTTCCTTTACCAAATTTAGAATTTATCCACTGATGTTCTGATATGGCAAAGATTTCTTCTTTTCTCATGCCCTTCCTTCCCCTTCCCCTTGCAGGATAATGGCTTCGATACTTCCAGTTAATATCGGTAGTCAGTGTTTAACTATTGTACTGTGTAAATATTGTTTATAGCAGATCAAGTAATATGCATTGATTATATTTCTTATCTTCCTTTGTTTATCCTGGGATTAAAAATGATATCATTTAAAAGTTTTACTTTGTGCTTTTTTCGATGGAAAAAATTTTATCTAGTGCTTTTTTCCAGGTGCTACAGCAAGAAGCGCCTTGGCTTGGCTGCCTTGGGCACCAAGGGCAGATGCCCTGACTGCTCTTTGGGTTGCTTGGAGGTGAGAGACTATGTTTAATGGGTATTCATTCATCATGGCTTAGAAAGATGGAGCGCTTTCAGGCCATTCTTATTGGAAAAAGACAGTGAACCTTTAAAGTCAAAGGTACAGACAATAGTTTCAGGTGGCACTACGGTTTTGCTTTATTCCCAAAGGTGATTTGATGAAGCAAGGTTGTTAAAGAAATTTAAAAGAATGTTTTTAAAAAGCAGCACAGTAAAATGTACAACCCTAACTCAGGAAAGCCCTATTGCCTGGCACTGGCCTGTATTGCCACACTTGGCCACAATTAGCCCCTGAATATCGGAGAAGGCAATGGTACCCCACTCCAGTACTCTCGCCTGGAAAATCCCATGGACAGAGGAGCCTGGTAGGTTGCAGTCCATGGGGTCGCTAAGAGTCGGACACGACTGAGAGACTTCACTTTCACTTTTCACTTTTGTGCATTGGAGAAGGAAATGGCAGCCCACTCCAATACTCTTGCCTGGAGAATCGCAGGGACCGGGAAGCCTGGTGGGCTGCCGTCTATGGGGTCGCACAGAGTCGGACACGACTGAAGTGACTTAGCAGCAGCAGCAGCAGCCTGTGAATATAGCTGCATTCTGCTAGCCCAAATCCTGCCATGGGGATCGACTGAGATTTATCTCTGGGATGCAAGGATAGTTTGTTGTTGTTCAGTCACTCAGTCATGTCCGATTCTTTGCGACACCATAGTCTGCAGCATGCCAGCTTTCCCTGTCAACTGCAGCACAGTTGGCTTCCCTGTTCCTCACTATCTCCTGGAGTTTGCTCAGACTCACCCCATTGAGTCGATGACGCCATCCAACCATCTCATCCTCTATCGCCCCCTTCTCTTCCTGCCCTCAGTCTTTCCTAGCATCAGGATAGTTTAGCATACACAAATTAATCAATGTAATATGCCATGTTAGCAAACTGAAGGATGAAAAACATATGAACATCTCAAGAGATGTAAAAAAGCTTTTGACAAAATTAACATTGATTTATAATAAAAATTCTCAACAACATGCATACAGAGGGAACATACCTCAACATAATAAAGTCTATTAGATAAGCACACAGTGACTACCATACTCAAAGGTGAACAGCTGAAGGCATTTTCTTTAAGATCAGGAACAAGACACAGATGCCTGCTCTAATCGCTTTTATTCAACATCATGTTGAAAGTCCTAGTCACAGCAATCAGACAAGAGGGAGAAATAAAAGGAATCTAAACTGGAAGGGAAGAAGTAGAACTGTCACTGTTTGTAAATGGCATGATATTATATACAGAAAATCCTAGAGACACCACCAGAAAACTATTAGAACTCCTCAATTAATTTGGTAAAGTTGCAGGATACAAAATTAATGTACATAAATCTGTTGTAGTTCAATTCTCTAACAATGAACTGTCAGAAAGAGAAATTAAGAAAACAATCCCACTTATAAAATACTATATTATTAAAATAACTTTATTTTTGTAATTATATTTTGAAATCAAGAAGTATGATTCCTTCTGCTGTATTCTTCTTTCTGGATATCACATTGTGTGTTCTGGGTCTTTTATGGTTTTATATGAGTTTTAACATTCATTTTTTAATATCTGTAAAAATTATCAGTATGGTTTTTGATGGAGATAGCATTGAATCACTTTGGGCAGTATGGACATTTTAATAGTATGAAGTTTTTCAATGCCTGAGCACAGAATGTGTTTTCCTTTATTTCTGTCTCCTTACATTGCAGGGGAGATTGAAGCTGTAATTCTAGGGGAAAAAATCTGGCCTTTGAGGTGACATAAATCTTATTCAAATCCCAGCTCTACCAACTAGTATTTGTCAGAGCTTGGGCCAATTCTCCTCTTAGTCGCAATTCTTCTTTTTGTAAAACAAGGATAATAATAACTAAAAAGGATTTAGAGGAATAAACTGAGATAATACTTGCCAATGTATGTAAAGTAGTATACTGCTTGACATACAGCAGGCAGTAGATATTAATATCATAGTTCAACAGATGTTTTCAATGCCATTTAGCTCTGTATAAATACCTGCTACTCAAAGTATGACTCACAGACAGCAGCGTCCAGCGGGGGACTTGTTTACAATGAAGTATCTCAGGTCCCACCCCAAAACTACTGAATCAGAGGCTAAATGTTTCATATGCATATTGAACTTGGATAAGCACTGGTCTAAACCACCTTAGAGCCATGAAATTAAAAGACGCTTACTCCTTGGAAGGAAAGTTATGACCAACCTAGAGAGCATATTCAAAAGCAGAGACATTACTTTAACAACAAAGGTTCGCCTAGTCAAGGCTATGGTCTTTCCTGTGGTCATGTATGGATGTGAGAGCTGGACTGTGAAGAAGGCTGAGCGCCAAAGAATTGATGCTTTTGAACTGTGGTGTTGGAGAAGACTCTTGAGAGTCCCTTGGACTGCAAGAAGATCCAACCAGTCCATTCTGAAGGAGATCAATCCTGGAATTTCTTTGGAAGGAATGATGCTAAAGCTGAAACTCCAGTATTTTGGCCACCTCATGCGAAGAGTTGACTCATTGGAGAAGACTCTGATGCTGGGAGGGATTGAGGGCAGGAGAGAAGGGGACGACAGAGGATGAGATGGCTGGATGGCATCACTGACTTGATGGGTATGAGTCTGGGTGACCTCCGGGAGCTGGTGATGGACAGGGAGGCCTGGCGTGCTGTGGTTCATGGGGTCGCAAAGAGTTGGACACGACTGAGCGACTGATCTGAAACCACCTTAGACTACAAGTGGGATTCCTGTTTATATATTTATCTTTTCCCTTATAAAAAAATATTCATTTACCTACTTTCTCCCATTCTGGACATGTAAATGCTTAGGACAATATTATCGGGTAAAATGTTCATTTTGATGAAGAAGCATTCACCATGACTGTGAAGAAACTTGAATCTGTGGAATGAGATTGGATGGAAAATGTATAAATTGAGTGTAAATTAGCTGCCTCTATTAAGATGTACCTGCTTTATTATCCGCCCCCTAAAAAAAATTCACCTACTTTTCTGTGCACCTTGCTCCTTCGGTTCTGGCAAATGGTTAACAGCATAATTTCTGACTGGTGAGACCTATCATTTAATGATTTGATCCCATTTTTCCCCTGGTGGTCTCCTTCCTGGAGCAACTCTTCCTCCTACTCCAAACCAAAAGCTTGCTCTCTAGCCTTCTGCACAGCTGTCATCCAGGGCCTTGCCTTCATTGCTCTTCTCAGTCCCAGCTCTGCGTTTCCTTGGGCCCATACCTTCTCTCTTGATTTACAGCCTTGTTTTGGTGGTGAATATATTCTCCAGCAGCTTCTTATGACGGTACATGGGAGGCCAATTTGGTTGAGTCTGTTTACATCTGAAAAATCTTTTTTTCCTGCCCTCCCACTCCCTGAGAGTGGCTGAACACAGAATCCAGGTTGAAAATAATCTTTTCACCCTGAGGATGCTAAAGGCATTGTTTCCTTATCTCCTGGTTTCTAGTGCTGCTGAGAAATGGGTGCCATTCTGGTTCCCATTTCTCTTATTATTGTGTCCTATTTCAGCTTTCTTATCTCTTCTTGCTATTCTTTGGAACTCTGCATTTAAATGTTTATATCTTTCCTTTTCTCCTTTGCTTTTCGCTTCTCTTCTTTTCACAGCTATTTGTAAGGCCTCCCCAGACAGCCATTTTGCCTTTTTGCATTTCTTTTCCATGGGGATGGTCTTGATCCCTGTCTCCTGGACAATGTCACGAACCTCATTCCATAGTTCATCAGGCACTCTATCTATCAGATCTAGGCCCTTAAATCTATTTCTCACTTCCACTGTATACTCATAAGGGATTTGATTTAGGTCATACCTGAATGGTCTAGTAGTTTTCTCTACTTTCTTCAGTTTCAGTCTGAATTTGGCAATAAGGAGTTCATGGTCCGAGCCACAGTCAGCTCCTGGTCTTGTTTTTGCTGATTGTATAGAGCTTCTCCATCTTTGGCTGCAAAGAATATAATTGATCTGATTTCGGTGTTGACCATCTGGTGATGTCCATGTATAGAGTCTTCTCTTGTGTTGTTGGAAGAGGGTATTTGCTATGACAATAAACTATGGAAAATTCTGAAAGAGATGGGAATACCAGACCACCTGATCTGCCTCTTAAGAAATCTGTATGCAGGTCAGGAAGCAACAGTTAGAACTGGTCATGGAACAACAGACTGGTTCCAAATAGGAAAAGGAGTACGTCAAGGCTGCATATTGTCACCATGTTTATTTAACTTATATGCAGAGCACATCATGAGAAATGCTGGACTGGAAGAAACACAAGTTGGAATCAAGATTGCCGGGAGAAATATCAATAACCTCAGATATGCAGATGACACCACTCTTATGGCAGAAAGTGAAGAGGGGCTAAAAAGCCTCTTGATGAAAGTGAAAGTGGAGAGTGAAAGGGTTGGCTTAAAGCTCAACATTCAGAAAACGAAGATCATGGCATCTGGTCCCATCACTGCATGGGAAATAGATGGGGAAACAGTGTCAGACTTTGTTTTTCTGGGCTCCAAAATCACTGAAGATGGTGACTGCAGCCATGAAATTAAAAGACGCTTGCTCCTTGGAAGGAAAGTTATGACCAACCTAGATAGCATATTCAAAAGCAGAGACATTACTTTACCAACAAAGGTTCGCCTAGTCAAGGCTATGGTCTTTCCTGTGGTCATGTATGGATGTGAGAGCTGGACTGTGAAGAAGGCTGAGCGCCGAAGAATTGATGCTTTTGAACTGTGGTGTTGGAGAAGACTCTTGAGAGTCCCTTGGACTGCAAGAAGATCCAACCAGTCCATTCTGAAGGAGATCAATCCTGGAATTTCTTTAGAAGGAATGATGCTAAAGCTGAAACTCCAGTATTTTGGCCACCTCATGCGAAGAGTTGACTCATTGGAGAAGACTCTGATGGTGGGAGGGATTGAGGGCAGGAGGAGAAGGGGACGACAGAGGATGAGATGGCTGGATGGCATCACTGACTCGATGGATGCGAGTCTGGGTGACCTCCGGGAGCTGGTGATGGACAGGGAGGCCTGGCGTGCTGCAGTTCATGGGGTCGCAAAGAGTCGGACACGACTGAGCGACTGATCTGATTCTGATTCTGATTTCAGCTTTCACGTCCAAACTTTCTGGATCTTCTCTTTATCTTTGGTGTTCTGACATTTCAAAATCCGTTGTAGCTATTTTTTTCACTTGTAGTGGTAAACTCTCAGTTGGCCCTTTCAGTATGGAAATTCATGCCCTTCTGTTCTAGGACTATTTGTATATATATTTTAAAATTTTTTTCCTCCCACTTGTCTTCTTTATCACTTCTTTGATTCTTTAAATTTTTAAAAAGTCTCATTTGTCCGGTTTTCTCTCTTTGTCTTTTAGTTTTCTTTTCTGGAAAGTTTCCCTTCATTGAATTTTAATTTCAACTACTATGTATATTTTTAATCTCCAAGAATTCTTTCTTGTTTTTCTGATTATTTCGTTTCCAATAAGGGCAATGTCTGCTCTTGCTTTTCAGAATTTGCACTAGAATTCATTTTGAAATTGCCCTCTGGTCCTTGCCTCATCTCTGAGATGCTCTGATACCTACCCTAGGCCTGCTTTTATTTTGATCTCTTTTTCATGTTGGAGTCTTTCCTCAACTCTTTCCTCCACTAATCCTTGATTATCTGTTCACATTTCCAAAAGGCTCTATAAAGTGGATTGAAAGTTCTAAATGCTTGGGTGGAGCATGAAGACCAGTGGGGCTTTTTACATTGGAAATTGCCAAATGTCAGTATTTAGAGATCTTTTTCTCTGGGGTAGTTCAGCTACTCAGGAGGAGAATCCTCTAATCACTTGCCTGGGAGCAGGATGTGTGTAGCAGGACCTGAAAATGGACCCAGAAACCCACTGTGCAGTGTTTAGACTGCAGGTCTGAGCCTCTCTCCACCCCTCGCTTGGCCTGGTCTGCCCAAATTTGGAAATTTCCCTCTGCTTCATCAGAGAATAAGCCTTGAACATCTTGCTTGGGTGTGGTGAACAAATCATGTGGCCTGCCTGGTTGTACGGGGCAAAGGAGGGTATCTGGAAAGTCTTGCTCAGTGTAGACGCCCACACCAACCTCCCTTTCCCAACCCCACTTTTGCCCACAGCTTTCCGTCCCTGTTTTCTCCACGTGCTAAGCATCCCCAGTATTCTGCTGGGCAAATGTGTTCGCTTCTCATCTGGAACCTCCTTTGCAGGCATCTCAGCTTCTACCTCCTTCTGCTAATTTTCCTTCTCCATCTGCTTTCTGTCTTCTAAACTTTGTCAAAAATCTGTCTATAATTGTCTCCTCTCAAATCCTCTAAGTCTTTGGGTTTATACTTTTAAAAAATGCATTTGCTTTCATTTCAGTGGGGTTTTCAGAGAAAGACAGGATAAACATTTGTAGTCGTGTTTGGGAGGAAACACATTTCTTGTTCCTTGGCTTGGGTTCCAGGGCTTCTCTGTCAACTCGTGGTAGCCGAGCTCTTGGGGGGTCAGGATAGCTGCTGGCCCAGGACCAGAGTTCTCCCTTGCCTTCTGAATGGTATCCTGTCTTTGGAGTCTCACGTCAGAAAGTTCAGAATCGCAGCATGCCAGGCCTCCCTGTCCATCACCAACTCCCGGAGTTCACTCAGACTCACGTCCATCGAGTCAGTGATAATCCAGCCATCTCATCCTCTGTCGTCCCCTTCTCCTCCTGCCCCCAATCCCTCCCAGCATCAGAGTCTTTTCCAATGAGTCAACTCTTCCCATGAGGTGGCCAAAATACAGGAGTTTCAGCTTCAGTATCATTCCCTCCAAAGAAATCCTAGGGCTGATCTCCTTCAGAATGGACTGGTTGGGTCTCCTTGCAGTCCAAGGGACTCTCAAGAGTCTTCTCCAAAACCACAGTTCAAAAGCATCAATTCTTTGGCGCTCAGCCTTCTTCGTAGTCCAACTCTCACATCCATACATGTCAGAAAGTTAGAACCTGTAAAAAATAAAATACCACCTCTGCTCCCACCCTGGGGACATTGTGACACTGTTTAGCAGAGGCCAGAAGCCTTTCTCTGTCAGGGCCATTTTTAGGTACCCTTTTGTCCCATGGCAATGACAAGGTTGCTCAGGAATATCCTAGCCTGGGCTTAGGGTGGCAGGTGGAGCCGGACAGGGGAAGATGGCCCCAAAGCAGGTGATGTGAGGGATCCTGGCAGCAGGTGGTAGTGAGGCTGGAGAGGCAGGAAGCTGACGACCCTCAAACACTCAGCTGTCACAGGGAGGCAGGGGTCCCAGACAGCAGGTACTTGGTACTGAGTCAGGCACATACGGTAGCAGGCAGGGCCAGCCATTTGGGCTGACAGATAGTTGTTCCTGAGGAGGTCCAACCTCTGGGAGTCAGCTTTAGCTAGAGGACTGAGGTTAGAGTTGGGTGAAGTGGGATGCCTGTTCCCAGGGGATGGCTCAAGGCATGGATGCTGAGACAGACTGTATTAACAGAGGGGACAATTCTTGAGACTTAAGTTACAGGAAGGGGAGGGACAAGGCGACAAGGGATGAGGGTCCTGGAATCCGAGCTGAAATAACAGCAAGTCAGACAATCAGGTCTCCTTGGGACAGACCATTCCTGAGCACATGTCTGTCATGACCATGTCTGTCATGACCCTGGAGGTGACGTCGGGTGGGCACAAGGCCATGGGAGCCAGTAATTACAGAGGAGTCTCATTCACCAGCAGTACCTGGATGCAATTGAATTTGCTCCTCGCAGCGGACCACTCTCCAAGTGGGAGCAGACTGACCTTCGTTAGCTCTGCAGCAGAGCAAACAGGTGGGAGACGCACTGTCCTCTGCCTGTCAGCCCCTTGAGCAAGCTCAAGGGGGCCCCCCCTAGGGTGGGCTTGAGCCCTGCCCCTCCCCACTGCACCCCTGGGGGCAGCCCCACCCAGGTCCTGCCACCCACCAGCTGCCCCAGTTACAGGGCTGAGCCCATACTTGGATGATGGGAGGGAGACCCTGGGTTTCAGCTTTCCTGAGCTCAGTGGTGGCCCTGAGAGCCTGGCCCTGGCCCAGCCCACCACATCTCCTACCTGTGGCAGGGGCAAGTCGCCTCCGAAGCCCCCTCAAGGGCACAAGCTGGGGGAGGAAGCCTCAAAGGGAAAGACTGAGAGGATCGCCGTCACCAGGCCCTGCTGGGCGCTTCAGTACATCCTGCAATTCGAGAACCAGACCAGCTCTGTTATTTCCTTTGATTAAACTTCTGTTTTCCCTCAGCCCACTGCATCCATCTTTCACTTATTTAATTCTAACTGTAATAAAAAATCTACTGAATTGCACACGAACAAAATATGAGGCTGGGAAGCAGACAGCAGGCCTGGGCGGGTGGTAATGAGCAGAGAGGAATCCACAGGGCTTTGTCATCTTTATATGCTCTGGTGCAGAGCATATGAAGTCTGATCACACTTTGACTCAGAATGCGGGGTGGGAGATGCACTCAGTACAAGCTGGGGGCTTGGGGCGGGGCCAGGGGAGAGACCTTCAGGGACCTTGCTGGTAGCAAAGCATTGTCCTTTTCCTCAGTCACAGCTCCCCTCCTTACAGCTTGGCTTGTGTCCAGGTCCTGGGCCCCCACCCAGCCTGCAGGCCACATACCAGTGCCATGTGAAACAGGCCGCAGGCCCCTTACAATATTCATCTCTTTAGACTGAAGTTACATGCTCTTGAGAGTCCCTTGGACAGCAAGGAGATCAAACCAGTCAATCTTAAAGGAAATCAGATCAGATCTGATCAGATCAGTCGTTCGGTCGTCTCCCACTCTTTCCCCCCCCCTCCCCCCCCCCCCCCCCCCCCCTATCCATCCCCATCTCCCCCCCGCTGTCCTTCCTCTTCTTCGAGAGGATACACACACCACCTACCTCCCCCTCCCCCTCCCTCCTCCCCCTCCCCCCCTCCCCCCTTTTTTTTTTTTTTTTTCTTCCTCTCTTTTTTTTTTTTTTTTTTTTTTTTTTTTTTTTTTTTTTTCACCCTTGAATATTCATTGGAAGGACTGATGCTGAAGCTGAAACTCCAATACTTTGGCCACCTGATGTAAAGAGCCGACTTATTGGAAAAGACTCTGATACTGGGAAAGATTAAGGGTAGGAAGAGAAGGGGGTGACAGAGGAAGAGATGGTTGGATGTCATCACTGACTCAATGGACATGAGTTTGAGCGGACTCCAGGAGATAGTGAAGGTCAGGGAAGGCAGGCGTGCTGCGGTCCACAGGGTCGCAGAGTCAGACACGACTGAGCTACTGAAAAACAACGACAACAACACGTGCTCTGACCCACCTCCCAAGCCTCTAACCAAAGTTTCCTTACTCTTCCAGCTTTTGTCTTTGAGGTTCGTTTCTCTGTCTGGCTTTGCCCCACATCCACAGACCCACACTCATAGCTGAGCTCCAGCTTTGACTTCGTACGTGTTTGGTCCCTTCTGGGTCACCATAGACTTCTTCCCTGGCCCATTCTTCCAACCTTTCTGGTTCACCAGAATCCCACAGTTGGTTCAGGCATGCTTGACTGTTGCCCAGCCTGGTTATGGGGGTCTCTGAAGGAGCGATGGCTGCCTTGGTCAACTCTTTGCCTTGGAGGCCATCTTTCTGTTTTGGCAGATCCTGACACCCCACCATCCCCCACCAGATGCAGCTTCCCTAGGGGGTCTGGGTAAGAAGGACTGTTTTATTCCAGAGGCCTAGGAAATGCTGGAGATGCCCTCTCAGACCAGCAGTTCCCATAAGAGGACAGAATTTAAAGGAGAATTCCCCAATGATGAAAAGTGGTATGCACAGGAATGGACCCAGCATCGACCAAGCCCCAGTCCTCCTCTGGAGTAGGACCTGGAGGTCCCATGCAGGAACAGGCATTAACCCTGGGGTCGTGGGATCAGGGGAAGCTCCCAGGTTCCCACAGGGGCTCCTGAACCATCAGGGTGTTGGGGCCCAGGCAGAAGACATCAGCGCAGAAGCTATTTGCCAACATGTGTGAATGTATTTCAACATTTTACCAACAGGTACAGCTGTACCGGTGCACACCAGCTGGTTGGCAGTCTTGGTTGGTTCTGCTGAATGACATTTGGGTAGAAAAACAGGCCTCAATTATAAGACTCCTTTGTGGAGGCAGATGCTTTGTCTGAAGGCTCCCTTGGAGCCATATTCCCTCAAGGCTTCCCCAGGGAGTGGCTATGTTGCTAACCTCAGTTTTCTGGTCTTGCCCCCATTTGTTATTTCTGAGAGGGGTGGAGGTGTGAAGGGAGAGGTACATCAGAGTCAAAAACTCAGGTTCTGGGGTCAGACTATCCTGGGTTTGGCAGCTATATCATAAGCTGTGTAACCTTGGGGAAGTTGCTTAACCCCTCTGAGTGTAAAACATGAGACTTAGAACACCTCTCTCCCTAGTGGGTCCATAAGGGTTCATCATGTTAAAAGTTGGTATGGAGTCAGTGCTTGATTAATGGTAACTAATGTTATTTAAATTTTTTTTATTTATTTCTGGCTGCAGTCTTTGTTGCTGTGTGCAAGGGACAGGGGAGCCTGGTGGGCTGCCATCTATGGAGTCACACAGAGTCGGACACGACTGAAGTGACTTAGCAGCAGTAGCAGCAGCAAGCTTTCTCTAGCTGTGACTAGAGCAGGGTCTACTCTTTGCTGTAGCATGGTAGCTTCCCACTCTAGTGGCTTCTCCTGCTGTGGAGCATGGGCTTAGTTGTCCCGAGGCACGTGGGATCTTCCCACACCAGGGACTGAACTCACGTCCTCTGCATTGGCAGACCGATTCCTAACCACTGGACCACCAGGGAAGTCTAATAACTAACACTTTTGTTATTAATAGGACTCTGATGGGTCAAGCTGACACTTTACCCCTTGCCCACCTGATCATGCCTATATTCAGGCCCAGCAACTCCTGGGAGCTTGCCACGTGACACGCACTGTGCTAGACCCTAGGCTTCAGAAATGAACACCACAGGTGACATATTAAGTGCTATGCAGAGCTTAAATAAATGAACGAGGTACTGATGGGATACCCCTACCTATTATGGTTTATGATCCTTGTTCTTACATAGAAGCCGAGAGGGAGGAGGACCCATGTCACACAGGGCTGGTGCCTACACAAAAAGGCAAGGGGCTGTTGGCACAGAGAGGGCTTTGACCCTCCTTGAAGGTGATCCATCCTCGGGGAGAGAAGGCTCTTCACGGCTGAGGCAGGGGGTGGTACAGCAGGGTTCCTGAGCACAAGCCAAGGACAGGCCACTAGTATTTGCGTAGGGTTGGGGCTAGCCTGGGGGTGGGGGTGAGCAGGCTCTCTCTGCCCTGAGGACAAGAGGTCTATGGTTCTTTGGGTGACCTCCAGACATTCACTTCATGGGACAGGCTCTGTCCATGGGATTCTCCAAGCAAGAATTCTGGAGGGGGTTGCCATTTGCTACTTCAGGAGATCTTCCCAAGCCAGGGACTAAACCGATGTTTTCTGTGTCTCCTGAATTACAGGCAGATTCTTTACCCACTGAGTCATGGGGGAAGCTGTTTCAAACGGACATTTACATTAGAGTTGATTTTTTTTCTTTTTGAAGAGTTTTTCAAATGCACGCACTTTAGTGGACCATCTCATCTGTCTTCCCATCTACCTACCTATCTAAGGTTCAAGGAGGGATCATGACTCAGATCTGGTCACCCTGCTGAAACTGATGGTACGATCTGCCACGTCTGAAAGAATAAAAACCGTAAGCCTGGCAGCACTGTACTTATAAACTCGACGTTGTTGTTGGTAACAGGGATGAGAAGGCTTCTCGTACCTTTGAAATGGAGATAATTACTTGATTTTCTAATACTGATAATTTGTAAAACAATATTTGTACCCGTTGCCTGAGGCTGATGTCACAAGTCGACCACATCCTTTTAGAGACGCCCGCGTTACAGCTTGCCTGTCCACCTGTGTCCTCGGTGTGTTGACCACACCCTTTTAGAGATGCCCGCGTTACGGCTTGCCTGTCCACCTGTATCCTCGGTGTGGTGCGCCTGCAGGAAGGCAAGCAAGATGGCCCACGTGTGCACAGAGCCGGTCTGCTTCTCCCATGAGGGATGTAAATAGATGAGGCTGCATTTTCTACTTGTCAAGCACTAAAGCTTAATTGGGCCAGAAATACTCTCTTGGTTCTTGATTCTCGGAGACAGATCTCAGCCTTCACGAAGCATCTGTGGTGCCCGGAAGGGACGAGTGAAGTTCTGTGGGCTGGAGGCTTTGAGAAGGAGATTTTTACCTCTGTGCCAATTATGTGCACGGCGTTTGGTTTTCTTTGTCTGAACCATCATGTCTGAACCTCTGGCCCTGGGGCTGACATTCTGTGTGCATCTCAGTCCCCAGCACCGCTATCGCTGTGTCCCAAAGGGAAGCCAGTGATTGAAGCCTGGCCTGCAGGCATTAGAGTGAAGGAGGGGCTCGGAGCTGGGGAGGCCTCCAGAGGCAGGTGAGGGGAGACTTGAAGAGGTGATGAACTTGGATCTTGCAGGGAGGTGGAGGCAACAGCAGAGTCATGAGCACTGAGGCACAGGGTTATCTGTGGAGGACTCACTGTGTATTGCAATGATCAGGGTGGACCCTGAGCCTGCCGTCTGAGAGAGGAGACAGACGGATAGCAAACTCATAGACTTGGTGGTGTCTGGTGGTGAAGTGGGCTTTGAAGAAAAAATAAAAGAAGGTAATGAGAGAGAGAGGGAGTAGGAAGCTGGTTTGGAGGTGGCAGAAATAGTAGCAGGCTTGAAGGGGGCTGCCAGACTAGCAAGGTGTTTGGAGGACAGGGGAGAGGGCTGTTAGCAGGCTGTAGTTCTGGGAATGGGATATAGGCTGGAGAGTTATGGGCTTGACGGGCAGTGTGGGGTCCTTACTGACGTTACCCACAGGCCAGGGAGGGTAATGCCAGGTGTTTGGATGAGCCCTCTTCTCTGTGAAGGAACTATTACTTTATTCCACCCAAACCCTCCAAGTCAGCCCAGAGGTGTCCATCTATGACAGCATCCAATGAGCCCACCACTATTTAATGGAGGAGCGAACTGAACCCAGAGAAGGGAAGTGACTCACTCAAGGCCATTGGATCAGAGAGCTGCCTTTGCCCCGGGGGTGGGAGAAAAGGTGCTGCTGGCCTGGCTCATCTTAAGAAGATGAGGAGGGAGGAGAGTGGCTGTCCTGGGGCCAGTTCTGGATGGGGGTACAGCTTGGCGTTGCTTGGGGTGAGCTTCCCCATTGGACAAGAGGACCTTTCCCAGTCACCTGCCCTCTGCCCTTTGCCTTCCTTAATTCTTGCCTTTTCCTCTTCTCTCTAAAGCCCCTTTCTGCATTTCCCACCTGAGGGCCCATGGGTATGGTATGGTGGGTCCAACACATGACTGGATTCCCTTGGCCCCTCTGTGAGGAAACATCCAGATTCTGGGACTTTTCTGAGGGGAGGGTCTGCCAGGAAATGCCAGCCCCACCCTGGGCCAAGGAGGAGCCTGTTCCTGGCAAGTCTGCAGCCCTGCGTGAATGGTACAGAGTTCCAGAGGTGTGCATATTCCTGGCAGGTAGAGGATCAGACTTTTTCTCTTTATTAATTCCCACGGGGGCCATTGAACAGAGGACTGAATCTGGTAGAAATTGCCAGTGTCTTGAAGGGCCGAAGAATTGATGCTTTTGAACTGTGGTATTGGAGAAGACTCTTGAGAGTCCCTTGGAGTGCAAGGAGATCCAATCAGTCCATTCTAAAGGAGATCAGACCTGGGTGTTCTTTGGAAGGACTGATGCTAAAGCTGAAACTCCAATACTTTGGCCACCTGATGCGAAGAGCTGACTCATTGGTAAAGACCCTGATGCTGGGAAAGATTGAGGGCAAGAGAAGAAGGGGATGACAGAGGATGAGATGGTTGGATGGCATCACCAACTTGATGAACATGAGTTTGAGTGAACTCTGGGAGTTGGTGATGGACAGGGAGGCCTGGCGTGCTGCAGTTCATGGGGTCGCAAAGAGTTGAACATGACTGAGCGACTGAACTGATCTGAACTGAAGGGCCTTATTAATGTTGCCTCAGGCCAAAGGCAGGTGGTCACAGGCATTGTAGCTGTCCACTGGGGTGATCCCTCAATCCACATGAAAGTCGCAAAGCCTCTCCTTTGAGACATTCATCAGCCTGCCATTAATGTAAGACAGAAGCTCACCCTGGAGGGAGCAGGGCTCACTCGAGATCTGGAGCCTGTCCCTCACCCACATTCGAGGGGCCCAGCGAATCATGACAAGGTCTCAGTCCTTCCTTATCAAAACAGCCAGATAACTGAATGCCAAAGTTAAAGGGCCTTTGGAGGTTCATTTACGTCTTAGGCCTGTCATTGGAGAGTCCTATCACCGTGGGCCCAGCCACGGCTCCGGCTTTATCCCCGCTCCTCACTGTGGCCTCACCCCAGCATGCAGACAGTCCTCGTGTGCTGCAGCTCAGGGCTTTAATTAGCAGCTCTGGAACTAATTAACGCAATGGAGATGGCAAGATTTCCCTAAGAATTATCCTTAGCGGATTGTACCAGGGTATCTGAGGTGAGCGGTGCTATTGCAGTGACCTCTCTGTCCCCAAGAAGAGGACCTTGCTGGCCAGTGTAGGCAGCTGGGGTGTGAGTGGGGAGGAGAAACCAAGATGTGGTTCCTAAGTGGGCTTCCGTTCACACCTCAACAGCCCTGGGGTTGTGAGCTACTGGGGGACGAAACAATGAATCAAGTTGCCGTTGAGGAGGTCAGTCAGCCCTACTCAGAAATGACATGGGGAGGCCCCTCACGCCACCTCTGCTCTGGGAGGACAGGATGAAGTCGGCCAGCTCACTCAGCCCTTCTTTCTCTTTATCTCACCCCAGGACTGTGCTCTCAGGACCCTGGTCTCCCGGGGTGCAGGGAAGAGGGAGCAGGAGCCCGAGATTCTGTTTCCACTGTGGACAGAGGTGCAGCTCATGTTCTTTCTCACCAGCTCCTGACCCAGCAATCCAGACCGGAAGACACTGTGGGGCAGGAATGGGGCAGGGCCTCTAAATGCATTAATAGTTAAAGGCATAGCAGTGGGAATGGGAAAAAGGAAAAGGCCAGGACAATGAAAGGACAGGGTGTGTGTGAGACCACATCCTCCCGCTCCGACTCTCACTAGCACTCCAACATGCACATGCACGCAGCTGCGCATACACGGGTGTGCACACGTGCACGTATTCAGATACAGAGAGGGGGAAGGGAGGAGTGTGAAAAAAGACAGACAGGAGGAGGATGGAAGGCAGTATGACGGGATAAACACTCGCTCCTCAACAGTCACTCAAGCTCTAAAAACACAGCAAATGTGGCCCCTTTATCAGTGCTTTTGAAATATGACTGTAGGTAGCAAATATCAGGAGTCTTCTAGGCTGGCCTGCTAAGAGCTGGGTAAAAGAGAGCTGCCCAGAAGCCATTTGCAGTCTCTCTGGGGGAGAATTGTCCGTGAAGAGCTAAAGTAAGTCCTCTACATTCGAACAAGTTCCCATCTGAGTCCAACTTGTTTGTAAGTGCAACAAAGTTACCTTAGATACCCAACTAACACAATCTACTATATAGTATGGTACTGTAATAGGCTTATAATCCTTTTCACACAAATAATACATAAAAACAAACACGAAAAATGAAGAAAACATTTTAAATTTTACAGCACAGTACCTCGAGAAGTACAGTAGAGTACCAGTTACATCACTGCTGCTTTTATGCTAGCTTCCAGACATCCTAGGCTTGAAATAAAGATACTGTACTCTATACAATACATATAGTAAAGTACACAAAAGCACAGCCACTTGTAGAGGATGCAAATGTGTGACAATGTACGCCAGACACGTGAACTAACTTGCTTGATTGGACATGCATCTTTGAAAGTTCTCAGCATAAATATTCGTTTATAGGAAGTTTATTGTATGTTGAGTGCTGAACAAGTGAGGCTTAATCAACTGAAAACATGTGCATTGAAAAATAGCTTGTCTGTTTGCATTTTAGTATTTGTGGCATTTAGTTTTGAATTAGAGATTTATTTTTCAATTGAATTCTAAAGAAAGCTTTGGGTTTAGGTAGTTTT
The DNA here is from genome assembly GCA_935064755.1 of Tragelaphus eurycerus. Lineage (NCBI taxonomy): Eukaryota > Metazoa > Chordata > Mammalia > Artiodactyla > Bovidae > Tragelaphus > Tragelaphus eurycerus. The sequence goes on from CAKXYN010000003.1 coordinate 23,903,409, forward strand.
CTTGGGCTGGGAGAGCCTGGGGCATTTCCCTCATTGTCATGACACTGCAAGTGTCTCAAAGCCAAGGACAGGGTGGGGGAGTTGGGGGGGTGGATGGGTTGAGTGTTCCCTGTCACCCTCTTTAGGGTTCAGGTCATTGGAGGCCCCAGAATTTGAAAAGGGAAGGGGAATCACCTCATTTAGAATTACCTCCACTTTCTCGTATCTTGCAGCCAGGTAATTTAATCCCCCCAATTATTTCATCTCTGAGAATACTGTTAGCATGGGACTTCCAAACAGCTTCCCATTTTACAAATACAGATCCCGCAGCACTTAGGCAACCAGCCTTATTGCTTAGATGAGGTGTGCCAAATCCCTTCCAGGCTGACTGGAGGGCATTTCTACTCTTTAAAAAAATCTGGGAGTATATAGTGATGCTGCATGTGCAAGAAGCTATGTGAATAAATTATAAGAGATTGTAGATTATGAATGTAATAAATAAATTAATACATACATTTTCAGTCCAGTTCAGTCCAGTTGCTCAGTTGTGTCCGACTCTTTGCGACCCCATGAATTGCAGCACACCAGGCCTCCCTGTCCATCACCAACTCCCAGAGTTCACTCAGACTCACGTCCATCGAGTCAGTGATGCCATCCAGCCATCTCATCCTCTGTGGTCCCCTTCTCCTCCTGCCCCCAATCCCTCCCAGCATCAGTCTTTTCCAATGAGTCAACTCTTCTCATGAGGTGGCCAAAGAACTGGAGTTTCAGCTTTAGCATCAATCCTTCCAAAGAACACCCAGGACTGATCTCCTTTAGGATGGACTGGTTGGATCTTCTTGCAGTCCAAGGGACTCTCAAGAGTCTTCTCCAACACCACAGTTCAAAAGCATCAATTCTTTGGTGCTCAGCTTTCTTCACAGTCCAACTCTCACATCCATACATGACCACAGGAAAAACCATAGCCTTGACTAGATGAACCTTTGTTGGCAAAGTAATGTCTCTGCTTTTCAATATGCTATCTAGGTTGGTCATAACTTTCCTTCCAAGGAGTAAGTGTCTTTTAATTTCATGGCTGCAATCACCATCTGCAGTGATTTTAAATAAATACAAATACATTTACAAATGTAATAAAAAACCCTAGTTAAAACTAGGGTTGGGACATGTCTGTAGGGGACGCTCTCATGCCCCACCATGCATCCTCAATTACTCCAAACAGGAAGAGATGTACACTTATATGTCACACAGGAAGGTCTTGCCTACTTTACTTTCTAACAGAAAGAAGACAATTTCTCTTCACTGGAGGACAGTCAAGCCAATCAAAGACTGCAGCAGTCCAACCAATGAGAATCCTCCATACTTTGGACTCCTGGCTCCTCCAATGGACCCTTTGGTTATTACTGTCTCTTCTAAACGCCTTCTGGTTTCTGTATAAAAGCAAGTTCCCCTTCCTGTTCTCTGGATTTGTCTATGGTCTGCCATAGTTTGTTCATCCAAGTTGCAGTTCCTCTGGCTGTTTGTGAATAAGCTCATTTTTCCTGGTGAAATAACTGGATACTGTATTATTAAATGGGACAAAAGCAATGCAACAACATTATTCTAACACGTATTCAATGATGTGTGTGTGTGCATGTGTGACCGTAATAGGAAATTTCATGTGTTTAGTTCAGTACTTTAACCCTCACCCTAGGGGTCATTTAGTCTCCTTCACAGGTTCCTGTCATGCCCTACCCTCTGGGCTTGATCTGTCTTGTCCTGAGTTGGGGTGTGTCTAGAGCTTGGATGCCAGTGCAGGGACCCCCCCTCCAAATTGGATGTGGGTTCTAGAACATGCCCCTGCTGTTCCTGAGCTCAGGGGTCTCTTGTAAGGTGAGTTAGTAGTTAATTTTCATTATTGATGAAATTGTCTGATGACCTTGTTGTGTGGCAGTCCCAGGGCAGAAGCCTTTCTGTTTTTGTTTTTTTTTTTTAAACTAATTTATCTTTTAATTGAAAGTTAATTGCTTTACGGAATTTTGTTGTTTTCTGTCAAACCTCAACATGAATCAGCCATAGGTATACATATGTCCCCTCACTTTTGAATGGGAGGAAGCTCCAAAATCACTACAGATGGTGATTGCAGCCATGAAATTAAAAGACGCTTACTCCTTGGAAGGAAAGTTATGACCAACCTAGACAGCATATTCAAAAGCAGAGACATTACTTTGCCAACAAAGGTTCGCCTAGTCAAGGCTATGGTTTTTCCTGTGGTCATGTATGGATGTGAGAGCTGGACTGTGAAGAAAGCTGAGTGCCGAAGAATTGATGCTTTTGAAGTGTGGTGTTGGAGAAGACTCTTGAGAGTCCCTTGGACTGCAAGGAGATCCAACCGGTCCATCCTAAAGGAGATCAGTCCTGAGTGTTCATTGGAAGGAATGATGCTAAAGCTGAAACTCCAGTACTTTGGCCACCTCATGCGAAGAGTTGGCTGATTGGAGAAGACTCTGATGCTGGGAGGGATTGAGGGCAAGAGGAAAAGGGGATGACAGAGGATGTGATGGCTGGATGGCATCACTGACTCGATGGATGTGAGTCTGAGTGACCTCCGGGAGTTGGTGATGGACAGGGAGGCCTGGAGTGCTGCAGTTCATGGGGTCGCAAAGAGTCAGACACGACTGAGCGACTGATCTGATCTGATCTGAAGCCTTTCTTCACTGTTGCTAGTCCCTTGCTTAGTCCTTAAACACTCCTCCTGCCCCCTCCTCAGTCCTGAGACCCTGTGGCCATTGGAGGACAGGTTTCTTCCCTAAGGATGTCTGAATGTTGCCTTATCTCCTAGAGGCAACCCCATGCCTGTTCACCTACACCTATTTGCAGTGACATTATCTTCAGTTTTGGAGAACATGCCTGCTTACCTGGGCTCTTCTCTGTGCTCAGCAGCTGAGCTGGGCTTCTTTTCTCTGCCTGTGCTTTGACCACTCTCTTGGGTGGTACCTGATCCAGCTTTTGTGAGTCCTTCCTTCCTGGAGAATTAGATGCCACCTTCCTCATGCCTGAGTCTGCAGCTCGGGTCTGATGATGATGACGATGGCAACTACCACTGTGCATACATTGATTCGTTTTTCATTCTCTTATGAAAAAATTTTAAAAAGAGAGAGACTAGTAACAAACAGCCGTGTGTCCATTACCTAACTTCAACAGTCATCAACTCATGGACAGTCTTGTTTTTATTCTATTGACTTTGGTTGCTTCCTCATTTGTTTACTGGCATATTTTAAAACAAATCCTAGGTGTCATGACATTTCAATCATAAATAATTTTAGTCATTTTGAACTGACTTTATTTTTGTTCAGACACCAAATTGTGTCTGACTCTTGCGACCCAATGGACTGCAGTATGCCAGGCTTCCTTGTCCATCACCAACTCCTGGAGTTTACTCAAACTCATGTCCATTGAGTTGGTGATGCCATCTAGCCATCTCATCCCCTATCATCCCCTTCTCCTCCTGCCTTCAATTTTTCCCAGCATCAGGTCTTTTCCAATGAGTTACTTCTTCCCATCAGGTGGCCAAAGTATTGGAGCTTAAGCTTCAGCATCAGTCCTTCCAATGAATATTCAGGACTGATTTCCTTTAGGATAGACTGGTTGGATCTCCTTGCAGTCCAAGGGACTCTCAAGAGTCTTCTCCAGCACCACAATTTGAAAGCATCAGTTCTTCAGTGCTCAGCTTTCCTCATGGTCTAATTCTCACATCTGTACATGACTATGGAGAAAGCATAGCTTTGACTATATGGACCTTTGTCAACAAAGTGATGTCTTTGCTTTTTAATATGCTGTCTAGGTTTGTCATAGCTTTCCTCCCATAGCGTCTTTTAATTTCATGGCTGCAGTCACCATCCAGTTATTTCGGAGCTCAAGAAAATAAAAGCTGTCACTGCTTCCACTTTTTCTCTTTGCATTTGCCATGAAGTGATGGGACTGGATAACATGATCTTAGTTTTTTGAAAGAGATCATTATATATATGAGACTTTATACATACACATAAAAATATATCCATCATGTTCTTATCACAGATAGCATAGTTAATTACCTTTCTACAATTATCTTTAACCAGTTGGTTTGTCCAAATCAGGAGCCACATGGGCTGCATATTCGTTCATTTAGTTAAGTCTCCTTAGATGCCTCCAGTCCTCTGTCTGTAACAACCCCCCTTCCTTCCCTTCCATGCTTTTGGTTTGCTAGAGAACCTGGGTGATTTGTCGAACGCTCCTTATTCTAGATTGGGATGAATGCTTCCTTATGAGGTCATCTAATTTGTTCTCCCATATTCTGTATTTTCTGTAAACTGTTATTTATTCTAGAAACTTGATTCATTTCAGGCAATGGTGTATCAAGGACAGAGAACCATTAGGAACTGACAGCTGGGAGGAAAGGGATATTTTATCACTGACACTGTTTCAAATTGCTGATGTCTGGCAGTAACAAAAAGCAGACTGACTTTTAGTTGGTTTTATTATTGGTTTAAAATTCTCTTCAAAGTAACATTGCACACAGGTGGACACTTGCCTCTCCCAACCTCTTCTTTGACAGGCCACTGGATTCCTTTTTTTAGGCAATAATATTTCAAAGGTGGTGCTCTACACTTAAAATTACAAGACTGCATTAAGTCATCAGGTCTGGTTTGTTTCTTTCTGTTACCAAGTGGGTTCAAGTGGTGCAACCTGATTGTTGTAGCAGGTCAGATTCATTATTTGTAAGGGTTGTGAAGTCGTGACTTTTCAATTTTATCATCTCTTCTGATTTATTATCTGATTATTAACTTCTATAAAGAAGGATTTCTCTCCTTTCAGTCAGTTATCTGAGTAAGGGAGTTGGTGCCTTGAAAGTGAAAGTGTTAGTTGCTCAGTTGTGTCTGACTCCTTGTGATCCCATAGACAGTAACCCACCAGACTCCTCTGTGGATGGAATTCTCCAGGCCAGAATACTGGAGTGAGTAGCTCTTCCCTTTTCCAGGGGATCTTCCCAACCCAGAGATCAAACCCAGGTTTCCTGCATTGCAGGCGGATTCTTTACTATCTGAGCCACTAGGGAAGCCCAAGAATACTGGAATGGGTAGTCATGCCCTTCTCCAGGGGATCTTCCTGACTCAGGGATTGAACCCCAGTCTCCTGCATTTGCAGGCAGAATCTACCATCTGAGTCACCAGGGAAGCTCTGGGCTGGATTAAAGAGGCAACAAATTCTTTGTTGCTCTCCCCATTGAGAGATGAAGTGTTCTCCCACTCCCCTTGAACTTGAGTTGATCCTGTGACTGCCTTAACCAATAGAATGCAGGGGAAATGACCCTCTGCCAGTTCCAGGCCTATGAGGACTGGCAGCTTTCATTTCCTCTTTGGCACATTCACCCTTGGGATTTAGGATTCAGTTGCCAAAATAAAAGTCCAAGCCAGTCATCTGGAGATTGAGAAGTCCAAGCCCCTCATCCATCCTGCCAACACACCAGACATATGAGTGTGGGACATCTTGGACCATTCAGCTCAGCAGCCATTTGACTGTGGTGGCAGGAGAATCTACCTCCCTCCCCTCCACACCCCCCACCCAGGAAAAAAAAACAGAAGAATCGTTCAGTGAACTCACAGATTCATGCTGCTGCTAAGTCACTTCAGTCGTGTCTGACTCTGTGTGACCCCACAGACAGCAGTCCACCAGGCTCCCCCCGTCCCTGGGATTCTCCAGGCAAGAACACTGGAGTGGGTTGCCATTTCCTTCTCCAATGCATGAAAGTGAAAAGTGAAAGTGAAGTCGCTCAGTCGTGTCTGACTCTTAGCGACCCCATGGACTGCAGCCTATCAGGCTCCTCCATCCATGGGATTTCCAGGCAAGAGTACTGGAGTGAGGTGCCATGACCAACCTAGACAGCATATTAAAAAGCAGAGTCATTACTTTGCCAACAAAGGTCTGTCTAGTCAAGGCTATGGTTTTTCCAGTAGTCATGTATGGATGTGAGAGTTGGGCCATTAAGAAAGCTGAGCACAAGAATTGATGCTTTTGAACTATGGTGTTGGAGAAGACTCTTGAGAGTCCCTTGGACTGCAAGGAGATCCAACCAGTCCATCCTAAAGGAGATCAGTCCTGAGTGTTCATTGGAAGGACTTATGTTGAAGCTGAAACTCCAATACTTTGATCACCTGATGTGAAGAGCTGACTCATTTGAAAAGACCCTGATGCTGGGAAAGATTGAAGGCGGGAGGAGAAGGGGATGATGGAGGGTGAGATTGTTGGATGGCATCACCAACTCAATGGATATGAGTTTGGGTAAACTCCGGGAGTTGGTGATGGACAGGGAGGCCTGGTGTGCTGCAGTCCATGGGGTCGCAAAGAGGCAGACACGACTGAGCGACTGAACTGAGTAGATAACCAAAATATCTTTTTCACACAGAGGAAGCATTCTAGCCATGCTACTTTGCACCTTGATTTAACCATTTACTGAATGCTGTGTATGCATGCTCAGTTGTTCAGTTGTGTCTGACTCTTTGTGATCCCCATGGACTGTATCCCACCAGGCTCCTCTGTCCATGGGATTTGCCAGCAAGGATACTGGAGTGGGTTGCCATTCCCTTCTCCAGGGGATCTTCCCAACCCAGAGATCAATCCCACAACTCCTGCATTGGCAGGTAGGTTCTTTACCACTGAGCCACCTGGGAAGCCCAATGAATGCTAGATATCACTCTGTATCACTTACATTGATTCTTATCTTTGTGATGACTCAGCTTGTGTATGGAGATCTGAGGTTCCAAAAGGGTGAAGGACTTGCCCAAGGCTGAACAGCTATTGTATTAATTTGCTAGGGCTGCCATGACAAAATACCCACCAGCCTGGGTGACTAACCAACAGCAATTTATTTTCTCAGTTCCAGAGGCTGGAAGCCCAGGTCTGAGATGTCAGCAGGTTTGCTTTCTCCTGAGTACTCTCCCCTGGCCTTGCAGATGGCTGCTTTGCCCCATGGTCTTTCCTGTGTGTGGGCACATCCCTGGTGTCGGTGTGTGTCCAAACCTCCTCTTCTTACAAAGACATCAGTCATATTGGATTCAGGCTTAAACTAACGACCTCATTTTAACTGAATCACCACTTTAACGGCCCTGCCTCCAACACAGTTACTTTCTGGGGAACTGGAGGTTAGGAATTCAACAGGTGAATTTTGGGGGGACATAAACCTCTGTCCAGGAATTTGTGACCATCTTCAATCTGCCACATTGAGTTTAGACTTGCACATTTGCATAAGACCTGCTTTTTGTGAGGCTATTGGAGATATTAGAGAATGAAATTATAATCTCTCAAAGTAATATGATTATGATGAAAAAGAAGTCAAACAATAAATAAAGAATTGATTTGGAAAGCATGGGAAGAGAGAGTGAGAGACTCTCCCCTCCCCATATGATAATAATTCAAGAGAATGAATTTCAGGGAAAACTTACCTGGGAGGTTAAGAAGGACAGTTCTTTAACTGAGAATATCTCTATGTTGTGATACTTGCCATTTCACTTAACACCTATTTATCTCTATCCTCTTAAAGCAGAAGAAAGCAAAAGACGTTAAGTGGGGCATACGTGTTCCCCAAAATATTAATGTCAATTGTCTCTGAGTAGTCAAACTATGGGTAAATTCTTTCTTTTTAAAACTTTCCTGTACTTTTCCATGCTTTCTCTGAGTATTACCTTCTTTCATAAGGGAAAAAAATAAACACCACAGACATGTTTTGAGACTGATGGGACCGTTCCCTTTCCCATTCTTTTGTGCTGATGAAGTCTGCTGAGAGAACCCTCAAATAGCACCTGGCCCACAGTGTATCATAAAACCCCAGGGCCAGGGTGGCTGTGGCGATCGGGAATCCTGGTCAGGAAACCAGGGCTGTGACGAATGCCTTCATGGAGGGAGCTAGTCGCGTTTATCCAGCACAAAGCGGCCTTGGCCGTCCCAGGGAGGGTGTCCAGGGCCCCTTGCTTTGCGGCAGCTCAGGGCAGCCCGTGGCCAGGGCATGGCATGTCCACTGAGCTGCCAAACATTAACTGGCTTCAACCCCGGCAGCCAGCTTGCCTTCCCACCCTCAGACCTGCCTCAGTTTCTTCAAACTACCCTGACACCTGAATCTACTTCCTGTTTTCATAGGCATTCAAGATGCAGGGTTTTATTTGCTTGACGTTTTCTCTCTCCCTTCCTTCTTTCCTTCCTCTTTCCCCTGTTCCCACTTCCCTCTCTCCCTTTCCCCTTTCTTTCTAGTGGGGAAGGCAGGAAAGGAGGAGAGAGAATGGGCAAGCGGACAAAGCACAAACCCTTTCTCTGTAGGGAACTGGCCACCTAACCTTACGATCCCTCTGACCCAGTGCTCAGACATCCCTTAGGGTCTTGTTGAGAGAGCTTCCCTGTGTTTAATCCAGAGCAGGGCCTGGCTGGCCTGTCCAGCAGAAGGGGTCCCCGTGACTTTCCACGTGGGAGCCAGAAGGGGTCCCATGTGATGGCGAGGCAGCCTGTCCGGCTCAGGCCTGTGCAGCCAGAACAGGAAAGGAGCAAAGGCAGGGATGCTGTGCTGGGAGGCACCGGGTGCACAGGATTTCTTACTTTTGAATTTCGCAGCTGGACCTCACTCTGCCCCTAGAGGCTCCTGGAGCCCACCTGCTCACTGCCGGGAGCAGTGGAGGAGCTGGGCTGGGAGGATGAGCAGAGCATGCTGATGGAGGCGAGGCCCTGCCGGAGGGGAAAGCTGGCCACGAGATGCTCCTGCCAGATGTGACAGTGATGCCTTGCTCCTGAGTGGTGCTGCCTGGCCACCAAGGGCTCTCACATTGGGCTGCCTGCCCAGAAGCAAATCTAGAAAGTTCTGTTTGAATGGCAACATGAGTGCACTCACCAGGAGTCCGCAACTCATGTTGTCTTTGATGTAAAATTTTTCTAAGAGCCTTGGGAACCTCTCAGGCTGTGTAGAAAGCATGTGTCACACACCTGCTGGCTCGGGCCTCTCAGGAGCCACATCCTGGGTCGTGAGGCAAGGTCGTGGCAGCACAGGTGTGCTGGGGGCGCCATGGTCGAGGCCATGAGGCAGGGTTGCAGGAGCACAGGTGTGCTGGGAGCACTGTGGTCCATGGACTCTGAGGAATGGGAGCAAGCAGGGAAAGTGCTGGAGGAGTGGAGCCGGGCAAACCCATCCAGCTCTTTTTAAAGGGAAAAAGATGGATTTTAACATCTACATTGAATATGATATCAAGCCACAAGAAAATGCTACCAAATATTGCTAAGTTAGTTGATTTTTTAAAGTACTTAGTGGGTAAAAATCAGTCCTCTCTAGGTACCACTAATTAATAAAAATAAGCTTTCAAAGATTTCTGTGTAAAGATATTAAAGCCAGATTACAGCATCTTCCTTTTCCAAAACTGATACTAAAACCAAAGATTTTATCAAGAATGAAAATCATGGGCCCAGTTCACTCATGAATACAGATACGAGAACACTAAACAAAATATTGGCAAATAAAATACCAGCGGGGCATTAAAAAATGCCACATTTAGTTGAGTATAATCCCAGATGTTCAGTTCAGTTCAATTCAGTCGCTCAGTCGTGTCCAACTCTTTGCAACCCAATGAATCCCAGCACACCAGGCCTCCCTGTCCATCACCAACTCCCAGAGTTCACTCAAACTCATGTCCATCGAGTCGGTGATGCCACCCAGCCATCTCATCCTCTGTTGTCCCCTTCTCCTCCTGCCCCCAATCCCTCCCAGCATCAGAGTCTTTTCCAATGAGTCAACTCTCTGCATGAGGTGACCAAAGTACTGAAGTTTCAGCTTTAGCATCATTCCTTCCAAAGAAATCCCAGGGCTGATCTCCTTCAGAATGGACTGGTTGGATCTCCTTGCAGTTCAAGGGACTCTCAAGAGTCTTCTCCAACACCACAGTTCAAAAGCATCAACTTTTGGCACTCAGTTTCTTCACAGTCCAACTCTCATATCCATACATGACCACTGGAAAAACCATAGCCTTGACTAGATGGACCTTTGTTGGCAAAGTAATGTCTCTGCTTTTGAATATGCTATCTAGGTTGGTCATAACTTTCCTTCCAAGGAGTAAGTGTCTTTTAATTTCATGGCTGCAGTCACCATCTGCAATGATTTTGGAGCCCCCCAAAAATAAAGTATGACACTGTTTCTACTGTTACCCCATTTATTTGCCATGAAGTGATGGGACCAGATGCCATGATCTTAGTTTTCTGAATATTGAGCTTTAAGCCAACTTTTTCACTTTCCTCTTTCACTTTCATCAAGAGGCTCTTTAGTTCCTCTTCACTTTCTGCCATAAGGGTGGTGTCATCTGCATATCTGAGGTTATTGATGTTTCTTCTCGCAATCTTGATTACAGCTTGTGCTTCTTCCAGCTCAGCATTTCTCCTGATGTACTCTGCATATAATTAATAAGCAGGGTGACAATATACAGCTTTGACGTACTCCTTTTCCTATTTGGAACCAGTCTGTTATTCCATGTCCAGTTCTAACTGTTGCTTCTTGACCTGCATATAGGTTTCTCAAGAGGCAGATCAGGTAGACTGGTATTCCCATCTCTGGAAGAATTTTCCACAGTTTATTGTGATCCACACAGTCAAAGGCTTTGGCATAGTCAATAAAGCAGAAATAGATGTTTTTCTGGACCTCTCTTGCTTTATCCATGATCCAGCAGATGTTGGCAATTTGCTCTCTGGTTCCTCTGCCTTTTCTAAGACCAGCTTGAACATCTGGAAGTTCACGGTTCACATATTGCTGAAGCCTGGCTTGGAGAATTTTGAGCATTACTTTACTAGCGTGTGAGATGAGTGCAATTGTGCGGTAGTTTGAGCATTTTTTGGTATTGCCTTTCTTTGGGATTGGAATGAAAACTGACCTTTTCCAGTTCTGTGGCCACTGCTGAGTTTTCCAAATTTGCTGGCATATTGAGTGCAGCACTTTCACAGCATCATCTTTCAGGATTTGAAATAGCTCAACTGGAATTCCATCACCTCCACTAGCTTTGTCCGTAGTGATGTTTTCTAAGGCCCACTTGACTTCACATTCCAGGATGTCTGGCTCTAGGTCAGTGATCACACCGTGATTATCTGGGTCGTGAAGATCTTTTTTGTACTGTTCTGGTATTCTTGCCACCTCTTCTTAATATCTTCTGCTTCTGTTAGGTCCATGCCATTTCTGTCCTTTATCAAGCCCATCTTTGCATGAAATGTTCCTTTGGTATCTCTAATTTTCTTGAAGAGATCTCTAGCCTTTCCCATTTGTTGTTTTCCTCTATTTCTTTGCATTGATCACTGAAGAAGGTTTTCTTATCTCTTCTTGTTATTCTTTGGAACTCTGCATTCAGATGCTTATATCTTTCCTTTTCTCCTTTGCTTTTTGCTTCTCTTCTTTTCACAGTTATTTGCAAGGCCTCCCCAGACAGCCATTTTGCTTTTTTGCATTTCTTTTCCATGGGGATGGTCTTGATCCCTGTCTCCTGTACAATGTCATGAACCTTAGTCCATAGTTCATCAGGCACTCTATCAGATCTAGTTCCTTAAATCTATTTCTCACTTCCACTGCATAATCATAAGGGATTTGATTTAGGTCATACCTGTATGGTCTAGTGGTTTTCCCTACTTTCTTCAATTTAAGTCTTAATTTGGCAATAAGGAGTTCATGATCTGAGCCACAGTCAGATCCCAGTCTTGTTTTTGCTGACTGTATAGACCTTCTCCATCTTTGGCTGCAAACAATATAATCAATCTGACTTTGGTGTTGATCATCTGGTGATGTCCATGTATAGAGTCCTCTCTTGTGTTGTTGGAAGAGGGTGTTTGCTATGACCAGTGCATCCTCTTGGCAAAACTTAATTAGTCTTTGCCCTGCTTCATTTCATATTCCAAGGCCAAATTTGCCTGTTACTCCAAGTGTTTCTTGACTTCCTACTTTTGCATTCCAGTCCCCTATAATGAAAAGAACATCTTCTTTGGGTGTTAGTTCTAAAAGATCTTGTAGGTCTTCATAGAACTGTTCAACTTCAGTTTTCTCAGCGTTACTGGTTGGGGCATAGACTTGGATTACCATGATATTGAATGGTTTGCCTTGGAAACAAACAGAGATCATTCTGTCATTTTCGAGAGTGCATCCAAGTACTGCATTTCAGACTCCTTTGTTGACCATTATGGCCACTCCATTTCTTCTGAGGGATTCCTGCCCACAGTAGTAGATATAATGGTCATCTGAGTTAAATTCACCCATTCCAGTCCATTTTAGTATAGATGGAGAAACAGTGGAAACAGTGTCAGACTTTATTTTTCTGGGCTCCAAAATCACTGCAGATGGTGACTGCAGCCATGAAATTAAAAGATGCTTACTCCTTGGAAGGAAAGTTATGACCAACCTAGATAGCATATTCAAAAGCAGAGACATCACTTTGCCAACAAAGGTTCACCTAGTCAAGGCTATGGTCTTTCCTGTGGTCATGTATGGATGTGAGAGCTGGACTGTGAAGAAGGCTGAGTGCCGAAGAATTGATGCTTTTGAAGTGTGGTGTTGGAGAAGACTCTTGAGAGTCCCTTGGACTGCAAGGAGATCCAACCAGTCCATTCTGAAGGAGATCAATCCTGGAATTTCTTTGGAAGGAATGATGCTGAAGCTGAAACTCCAGTATTTTGGCTACCTCATGCGAAGAGTTGACTCATTGGAGAAGACTCTGATGCTGGGAGGGATTGGGGGCAGGAGGAGAAGGGGACGACAGAGGATGAGATGGCTGGATGGCATCACTGACTCGATGGATGTGAGTCTGAGTGAACTCCGAGAGCTGGTAATGGACAGGGAGGCCTGGCGTGCTGCAGTTCATGGGGTCGCAAAGAGTCGGACACGACTGAGCGACTGATCTGATCTGATCTGATTCCTAGAATGTCGACGTTCACTCTTGTTATCTCCTGTTTGACCACTTCCAATTTGCTTTGATTCATGGACCTAACATTCCAGGTTCCTATGCAGTATTGCTCTTTACAGCAAGGGACCTTGTTTCTATCACCAGTCACATCCACAACTGGGTATTGTTTATGCTTTGGCTCCATCCCTTCATTATTTCTGGAGTTATTTCTCCACTGATCTCCAGTAGCATATTGGGCACCTATTGACCTGGGGAGTTCCTCTTTCAGTATCCTATCATTTTGCCTTTTCATACTGTTCATGGGGTTCTCAAGGCAAGAATACTGAAGTGGTTTGCCATTCCCTTCTCCAGTGGACCACATTTTGTCAGACCTCTCCACCATGACCCACCCGTCTTGGGTGGCCCCACGGGCATGGCTTAGTTTCATTGAGTTAGACAAGGCTGTGGTCCTAGTGTGATTAGATTGACTAGTTTTCTGGGATTGTGGTTTCAGTGTGTCTGCCCTCTGATGCCCTCTTGCAACACCTACCATCTTACTTTGGTTTCTCTTACCCTGGACATGGGGTATCTCTTCATGGCTGCTCCAGCAAAGTGCAATCATTGCTCCTTACCTTGGACAAGGGGTATCTCCTCACCGCCACCCCTCCTGACCTTGAACATGCAGTAGCTCCTCTCGGCCCTTCTGTGCCCATGCACCCACTGCTACTTGGACGTGAGGTTGCTCCTCTAGTCTGCCGCCCCTGGCCTCAGGTGGCGGGTAGCTCCTCTCAGCCGCTTCTGCGCTGTCACAGCCTGGCACTCTCGGCCGCCGCCCTGACCTCAGATGTGGGGTAACTTCTCTCAGCCACTCTTCCAGATGTTAGGGATGTGGGGACGACAGAGGATGAGATCACTGACTCGATGGATGTGAGTCTGAGTGACCTCCGGGAGTTGGTGATGGACGGGGAGGCCTGGCGTGCTGCAGTTCATGGGGTCGAAAAGAGTCAGACATGACTGAGCGACTAATCTGATCTGATGGCATATACAATTTATCATATTAACAGATTAAAAGAGAAAAGCCATCTAATCATCTCAAGGGGTGCAATAGATTTAGTTTTGATGAATTTGAGCACTTTCATGTTAAAAACTGTTTCTAAAGTAAAGACAATTTTTTTCCTGGAAATAAATATCCATGAAAACTAAACAGATAAAATCCTTATATAGGAAATAAAAGAAGCACTTCCTTTTAAATTGAAGCATTGTTGATTCATAACATTGTATTAATTTTGGCTGTATAGCAAAGTCACTGAGTCCAGTTCTTAAACATCTCACAGAGCTGCCCTCCCCAGCTTCTCCCCCTTGCCCCTCCTACTCAGGGCCATATCATCTTTTACCTGGATTGTTGCATGATCCCTTACCAGACTTCCTGGCCTCTAGTTTCTGCCTTTACACTCTCTTCCCTGCATTGCCATCTGAACTTTAAAATTTTTATTTTATTTTATTTACTTACTTGGCTCCATTGGGTCTTAGTTGCAGTACGTGGGGTCTTCCTGCATCATCTCAGCTCTTTTGTTGTGGTACATGGACTCTAGTTGTGGCATGCAAGCTGAGTTGCTTTGAGGCGTGTGGAATCTTTCTAGACCAGGGATCCAACTCTCATCCCCTGCCTAACAAGGTGGATGTTTAACCATGAGACTATAAGGGAAGTCCCACTATCTGAATTTTTTTTTTAATGTGTATCTGGTTAAGGACCATCTGCATCTATGGAGTAGGGATGCGTTGTCCCTAAAAGGGACAGGGAAACATGCTGGGAAAACACTACAATTCACAGCAGAAGGAGAGAGTCCTATATATAGTGGAATATTATTCAACCATAAAAAAGAATGCAATAATGCTACTTGCAGTAACATGAGTGGATTTAGAGATTATCAAATTAAGTGAAGTGAGTTAGACAGAGAAAGACAAATATCATATGATATCATTTACATGCGGAATTTTTAAAAATGTACCAAAAAATGGTATACTTACAGAACAGAAATAGATTCACAGACAGAAAACAAACTTATGGTTGCTAAAGGGGAAATGGGGCAGGGAGGGATAAATTAGGAGTTCGGGATTAGCAGACACACACTACTATATATATAGTAGATAAACAACACGGACCTCCTGTAAAGCACAGGGAACTATACTCACTATCTTGTGCTAGCCTATAATGAGAAAAAAGACATACAGAGACTTAATAGGGAGCTCTCAGAGACTGGAGACCCACGTGAAGGTGAGAAAGTCATGGAGAAGCCTCCTGTCTTGGTTGAGAAGTTCAGAGAATGACCTATGATTTTATAGTCCTTTCTTTTCTATCTCCCTCTTTGCTGTTTCCATCGGCTTTCCTGATGGCTCATCAGGTAAAGAATTTGCCAGCAATGCAGGAGACACAGGAGATGTGGGTTCTATCCTTGGGTCAGGAAGGTCCCCTGCAGAATGAGATGGAAACCCACTCCAGTATTCTTGCCTGGAAAATCCCAAGGACAGAGGAGCCTGGCAGGGTACAGTCCAAAGGGTCTCAAAGAATTGGACATGACTAAGCTCCAGTATTTTGGCCACCTCATGTGAAGAGTTGACTTATTGGAGAAGACTCTGAGGCTGGGAGGGATTGGGGGCAGGAGGAGAAGGGGACGGCAGAGGATGAGATGGCTGGATGGCATCACTGACTTGATGGATGTGAGTCTGGGTGACCTCCGGGAGTTGGTGATGGACAGGGAGGCCTGGTGTGCTGCAGTTCATGGGGTCGCAAAGAGTCAGACACGACTGAGGGACTGATCTGATCTGATCTGAAGCTTGCAGGCCGGAAAAGGCAATGGCACTCCACTCCAGTACTTCTGCCTGGAAAATCCCATGGACAGAGGAGCCTGGTAGGCTGCAGTCCATGGGGTTGCTAAGAGTCAGATACGACTGAGCAACTTCACTTTCACTTTTCACTTTCATGCATTGGAGAAGGAAATGGCAACCCACTTCAGTCTTCTTGCCTGGAGAATCCCAGGAACGGGGGAGCCTGGTGGGCTGCCGTCTATGGGGTCACAAAGAGTAGGATATGACTGAAGCAACTTAGCAGCAGCAGCAGCAGCAGCAAGCCTGCAGGCATGTCTTTGCTGTTTGTTTCTGAGACATTCAGTTCTAGTTAACCTTTCTGCTGGGTGAAGGGAAAGTGAGAAAAATGGTGGGGGAAAAAAAAGTTAAATTAACATCAGTGAACTAGGATAGCCATCATTAGAGGGGTTTTAGAAGAGTTACTGTAGTGGCTATTGCTGGATGTGGAAAGCTGGAGGGTTCCAGTCCCGGCTTTGCTGTGGACTCTGTGGCCACCAGATGTGAAGAGCCCACTTGTTGGAAAAAACCCTGATGCTGGGAAAGATTGAAGGCAAAAGGAGAAGGAATTGGCAGAGGATAAGCTGGTTAGATAGCATCACTGACTCAATGGACATGAATTTGAGCAAACTCTGGGAGATAGTGGAGAGAGGGGCCTGGCATGCTGTAGTCCATGGGGTCACAAAGAGTTGGACAAGACTTAGCAACTGAACAACTACAACCGTGGTCTTAGGAGGGTGCTCATCCACTCCTATGTCCCCTCAGATACCTGGCCCTTCCTTGTATCATCAGAGTCTGCGAGAAATGAGCACTATGTCTCCTCAGATACCTGGCCCTTCCTTGTATCATCAGAGTCTGCGAGAAATGAGCATAGATGGCTGTTACAGTTTTCCTGTGAGGATATTTTTGAAGCTTTACTTTCAAAAGCAAAGCATTTGGGGAAAAAAGTTTGACTCTTATTTTTTTTAGTAAAAATGTCATAACATGCCTGGGTCTGGGACTCAGAACAGAGAGTGACTTGCAGTTGCTCACAGGGATCTTTTCCAGGTAAGGACAATGACCTAAAATCCAATCGTGGTGACAGTTGCACAATTGTTACTCAAAGCCATTGAATACAATGTAAGTGATACTTCTACAAAGCAGTTAAAAATGATGACAAAATTCTGAAAACATCTACCCTAAATAAGCCGGTTGCCTTACAGATAAGGCAGTTTGCGGCAGGCATTCTGGGCAGGCAGTGCGAGCAGACTGTGAAAGAGCTGGTCAGTTGGTTAGTTATCCCGGGAAGGAACGGGGCATGAATTGCTCCGGCACATGAAGCATGTGGTTAAATGGGACCAAAGAGGTGAAAATCAGGAAGCAGGCCTTTAGGAGGTTTTGATGGGATATGGGATCCAAATGCAGACAAGAATGCCAGGCTCATCGTGTGAGGGGCTGGAGACAGAAAAAGGAGGACAGTCACACACAGCCCATGGAGAATCAGGAAAGGCAGGGCTGGGGGACACATGTGTGGGTTAGATAGTCCCTCCTCCTCAGCACCTGGTGACCCAGCTGGAACAGATAGGCCCCGAGTGGCCACGGGAGGTCACACAGTCACTGGCCATTTGGAGTGCCTGTAAGGCTGGGCTTCAAAACAGGACTGACCAACACAACATGCCTGTGTGCTAAGTTGCTTCAGTCATGTCCAATTCTGCAACCCCATGGACTGTAGCCCACCAAGCTCCTCTGTCCATGGGAATCTCCAGGCTAGAATACTGGAGTGAGTTGCCATGCCCTCCTCCAGGGGATCATCCCAACCCAGGGATCGAACCCACATCTCTTATGTCTCCTGCATTGGCAGATGGGCTCTTTACCACTAGCAGCACCTGGGAGAAGGCAATGGCAACCCACTCCAGTGCTCTTGCCTGGAAAATCCCATGGATGGAGGAGCCTGGTGGGCTGCAGTCCATGGGGTCGCTAAGAGTCAGATACAACTGCACTACTTCACTTTCACTTTTCACTTTGGTTCATTGGAGAGGGAAATGGCAACCCACTCCGGTGTTCTTGCTTGGAGAATCACAGGGACGGGTGGGCTGCCATCTCTGGGGTTGCACAGAGTCGGACACGACTGAGGCGACTTAGCAGCAGCAGCAGCAGCAGCACCTGGGAAGCCCAACCAATGTAACATTTTAAGGCAATTACCTTCCAATTAAAACAAAACAAAACAAAACAAATGGGGAGGATGCTGTTTTGCCACTTGCTCACTAGCTGCTGCTGCTGCTAGGTTGCTTCAGTCGTGTCCAACTCTGTGCGACCCCATAGACGGCAGCCCACCCCTGGGATTCCCCATCCCTGGGATTCTCCAGGCAAGAACACTGGAGTGGGTTGCCATTTCCTTCTCTAATGCATGCAAGTGAAAGTGAAGTCGCTCAGTCGTATCTGACTCTTAGCAACCCCATGGACTGCAGCCCATCAGGCTCCCCCATCCATGGGATTTTCCAGGCAAGAGTACTGGAGTGGGGTGCCATTGCGTTCTCCGTATTCACTGGCTGCTGTGGCTGCTAAGTCACTTCAGTCGTGTCTGACTCTGGGCGACCCCATAGACGGCAGACTACCAGGCACCCCCGTCCCTGGGATTCTCCAGGCAAGAACACTGGAGTGGGTTGCCATTTCCTTCTCCAAAAGTGGCAAATCAGGATTTGGATTCTGGAGGTATGGTTCTCGCCCTTGGCCTTCAACCTCAATCCCATGTTGTCTCTTACTAGACAGGAGACCAAAGCTCAGAGTGGCTGATTGAGCTGCCCAAGGTCACACAGTAGAAAGTGGTAGGACTGAGATCGAAACCCAAGTCCTCCACTCCCAGATCAGTTGAGGCTGATCCCACTAGTCTCATCTTTCCCATGCCAAGGTGGACACGAGGACTTGGCTCATCCTGCTCTCCTCCCGGCAGGACGCTAGCTGCCTGAAGGGGACCATTGCGCTGAGGGGGAGGGTCATTCCTCCAGCTGCAGTCAGGGAGCTGGGGAGGGAGTGAAGAAACCCTTGTCAACATGGCTCTCTATAAAGAGGAGACTTAAATCTCCTTTAAATATCCCTTTTGGCGTGCTTGTCACTCCCCCAGCAGGAAATGGCTTGACAGGTGCCTGCCTGTTCAGCATCTGAAAAGACTGCCAGCCTCCTGACCAAGGAGAGAGCCTAGGCTAGTTCAACCAGGGAAAGGCTTTCAACTTCCCTTTTGTAGGCTGTCCTTTCTCTTATTTACCTGAAGAATTCTCATTCCCTTATTTAGCGTGACGACACACATTGATTACATTCTAGAGTCAATGTTCAGTCATGGCTCAATGTTCACACTTAGCCTGGAACTGGCGAGGCTTCCCAGCCAGGGGCACCAATGTCGGGCACAGCACTCCCCTCTCCTGGGTGTTCTGGGGAGACAAATGGGGCAGTGTGTGAGGAAGGCCCTGGACGAGCCCTCAGGGATCCGGAGAGCAGTGTTATCACCCCCGCTCCATATGAGGGTCACGATTTGTCCCTTGCTCATCCTCCTGTCCCTGGCACCTGACGCAGCACACCTGGAACCTCTATGAGTGAAGCAGAGTGGCCAGTGGGAGAGGCTGGTTCAGGGAGATGCCCCCACCTCATTCATACTCCAGAGCAGCTCAGCGGCTGTCTCCTGGGCTACATACGCTGCTCAGCTGGCACCGAAACAGAGAAAATTCATCCCTGCTCTCTGCATTCTAAAATCCTATGTCGGGAGATGAAACTCAAAATGCAGGCCATTCAGTCCTTTACAGGGAAGTTTCCATGGTGACGGCAGTCCTCGCTGAGTCGGGGCAGCCTGCCTCCCTGGAGCAGGCCTGAGTCCCACCTGTGATAACAAGGGCCCCCTGTCCTCTCCCCACTAGGGCAGATGTTCACATGTTTCCAGTCTCTTGTCTCCTACTCCACACACTGAACGGCAGTTAAGACCGTGAACTTCCCTCCAGAGTCGAGAGCTTGGGAAAGGGTGGCACTAACTTTGAGAGACAGGCCTGCCTCTATACACCCTAGACTCCGGGGCTCTTGCAGCGCCACCTACAACACTACGTGACCCGGGTGGAGCCAGGGGCCGTTCAGCCTTTTCATGTGTCAACATAATTTGCACATGTTTCACACCTCTAGCCCACACCTCTGGGATAACAGTGAGCTCTGTGGATAAGAACTGGCCCTTTGGGATCTCAATGGTCTCATCTGAAAAGTGTCAGACGCAGTTAGTAAATTGTAATTACACTGTATTTCCATGTCTGCCAGCTCCCTCTCTACCTCCCTTCCTCCCCAGCCTGCTCCCTCCTCTTTACTCTCCTGGCTTCCCCACGCCCAACCTTCCTGCCCATCTCCCTTTCCTATCCTATTGGCTCCAGGTGGTCCAGACCTTCCACTTCTGCCCACTGACCTCCCTGTCTCTCAGGAGTGAGATCTTGGGAGTCTCTTCGTCTTTCTCCTGGGTGTTTGGACCCTAGTCCATCCTCAAATGAAGAATAGGGTAAGGGAGGACAGTGAACAGACCAGGTCGGTACCTGGCCAGGGTGCCCACCAAATTATAAAGAAATCTCTCAAGGTGCCTGCCCCTCAACCCCAACTCAATTACGCCTCCTTCTCTTGCCTTTCCCCACCATCTCCGATCACAGTGTGCCCTGCCTGCAGGCTCTCTTGCTGATCATTAATTCTGCAGGGGCCAGCTCAGCACCCCTCTCTCAAGGATGCTTGTCCTGTGAGTCTGGTTGCTTTCAGTTCCTACCTTACACGGTCTAAGAAGATTAAATGCGATGTTGCTTATTGGGTGCCAGCTCAGGGCTGGGGAATGGAGCCTGGCACTCAGTGGACAGGAGCTCTCACTATTTGGCATCCTCTTTACAGGTGGGTTTAAAGCTTTGGTGGAAGAGCATGTCTCAGACCACCCTGCCTCCCCCCGACCCAAGGGCCAGGAAGTCCCCCTCGAAGACTGTTTTGGGGATGGAGGCTGAAAGAGAAGTGAAGGGCCGTGGGGCTGGGGGACAGGGGGCAAAGGCAGACACAGCCAGGATGCTTGAGACGGACTTGAGCCGCTCTATCTCACCATGGCTCTGTGTGACCTCTGAGCGCTGTATCTTCATCTGTAGAAAAAGCAGATAATACCTACTTCACATTGTTGTCTAGACAGAGACTTAACAAGATGACAATGAGAAAGCACCAGGCATAAAACCCATGTCTGAAGCCCAGCTTTAAAACTTCTCCGAGGGGAAGATTTCAGAGAAGTCAGGAACCAGGGGACACCCTCAGGGGCTCAGCTATTTCTTCAGCCCCAGGGGATCCCCCAGCCCACATGGAGACCCCGCACAAAAGAGAGTGGCAAAGCAAAGGCCAGTGGCCCTGAGTGAGAACCAGGGTGGCCCCAAACTTGGAAATTCACAGCCTCCCTCTCACGTCATGACTGCTCAGCTGTCTCTTGCTCAGGTCTTGTCCACTCTGTAATGATTGGCTGCTCCAGCCTCTCCCACTATTATATCCCATTTCACAGCTGAGCAAACTGAGGCACAGACTTGCAACTAGTAATTGGCAGAGTTGGGATTCAACCAAGGCTGTCTGATTTCAGTACTGACGATCTTAACCACTATGATATTTTGCTGCTGCTTAAAAAAAAAAAAAAAAAGGGCTAAAAAGAAATTCCCTTACCTGGCTTCATCCTCCAGTCACCTTTCCTTCTGACTTTCCTGCTGGTTCTCTCAGCAGAGGCTGGCTGAACTTCACTCCTCCAGGCTTTGCAGTTTAGGGACAACCCATGACCTCTGGAGAAATATATAGCAACCCACTTCAATATTCTTGCCTGGAGAATCCCATAGACAGAGGAGCCTTGCAGGCTACAGTCTGGGGTCGCAAAGAATCAGACACGATTGAGTAACTGACCACCAACAACCAATGTGACTTTCCTGAATCAACTCCTTTGAAGGATATTCAAAGTCTTAAAGTCTGCAAACCGCAAAACCCAATGGTTTTGCTCAGTTCTCATCCTTCGACTGAGCAACTTCACTTTCACTTTTCACTTTCATGCATTAGAGAAGGAAATGGCAACCCACTCCAATGTTCTTGCCTGGAGAATCCCAGGGACGGGGAGCCTGATGGGCTGCCGTCTATGGGGTCGCACAGAGTTGGACACGACTGAAGCGACTTAGCAGCAGCAGTAGCGTCCTTCCCAGGGAAGTGGCATCTTCTTTGCCTCATCCAGCATTGCGTAAAAGAGCTTGTTGGACTCTGAGAACATGCCCACATGCTTTCTGGAATATTCTTGCTGCTATCCTCTCCCGTGCATCCCTCACTCTCTTCAGCATGGTGTTTTCTCTGGAGGACTATATCCTAAGAAGCCCTGCTTGCTGTGGCCCACACAGACCCCCCAGCTGATCAGCAAGGACAGTATAAGTTGCGGTTCCCATGCCGGAGTGGAAAACTGCTGCTTTCCTGTTTCCATGACATCAGAGTCATCACAGACTAAACGCCTTCTCCTCTTCATCCCCTTCCTCCTCCTCCTCTTTTTTCTTTAGCATCCTGGGATATATTTACTCAGAACAGGGTGGTTTCTTTCTATCCTTATCTCCTCCTTGAGCTTTCCCTATTTGTTTGTCAGTTTCAAAATAATGAATCAGTTTATTAGCATCCTCAGCAAATAACCAATGAGTTTCTCTTTTTAAAAAGATATCACTACAGACTCGAAGACTTAAATATATTTTACCTGTTTCAATCTCTCAAGGTCACTACCCTTATTGACACACACTGTTGTGTCTCTGCCAGAGACAGCCTTTCAGCCTGGCTTCCAAGTCCTTCAGCCCTGGCTCTCCTGGTCTTTGTTGCTCAAGGCTGCACCATTTTCAGGGGCCTCTTCTGCCAGAGATGGTGGGAGGCGCCTAATTGAGTTTTCAAGAGTTCCTTACAACATTCTTTCTCCCGGGGGCAGGGAGAAGGGATTGAAAGGTGGGAATAAAACCTCCTTTTTTTTTTTAAATTAAATTTTATTTTGCTTAACTTTACAATATTGTATTGCTTTTGCCATACATCAAGATGGATCCGCCACAAGTATACATGTGTTCCCCATCCCGAACCCTCTTTTGTGATTGAAACTTACTCAGGAGATTCAAGCTGAGTTCCTTCGGGTTGGAGGAGGGGCCAGAGCTGATGCTAGGAGGGGTTGGTCCAGACGGAGGTGAGGAAGTTTCCCCAAGGAAGGTGAGGGGCTGTGTTTGGGGTTTTCTGAGGGTGGCAGGGAGCAAGGCCTGCTCCCCTTGGAATCTGGGTGCTGTCAACCTCTGCAAGGGAGGCTCATGGTTGCAAGAGGCTGTTGACAGTGAGCTGTAGACCTAGGCTTCTCCATGAGCATCCTCGTTCCCAGGCTTTGCTAGGCAGAGATGAAGCTGCCCATGGACCATGCCAGCCTGGCAGTGGGCATCTCAGATACACTATCTCAATGGAAGCCTAGAGTTCTTGCTGGTTTTCTGCAAGTTCTGTTCTCTAATTTTTTGCCTCCCTTGGGAAAGGGAGGTTGGTGACACAACCCTGGTAAGCGGCTCAGAGCTACATTGAATGCAGCTGAGAAGTCATGAGGGCATTCATCTGTGTCCAGGTCTCCAACTTTGAGACACACTCTTTGACTTAGGACTTTTTGTTTCTGAGAAATGGAACATTTCCTGCCATATCAGAAAACAAAGGATGTCATATGCGTGCCTTCATGCTAAGTCCCTTCAGTCATGTCCGATTGTTTGTGACCCTAAGGGTGCATCAGCAATTGCAGCCACCACAGAAGGGGAGCTGGTGAGCCCTGTGGGGAACTCAGGAAGGAAAGAAGCCCTGCTATCTAGCAGCCATCGAACTGCAGTCATTCCCCACGGCAAGCCCCGAGGAAGCTCAGAATGTGAAAATCATAGCATACTGGCCCCAGACGAGGTGCATATCAAAGGGATGATTTCAATGAGTCCAGACTCTTGCATCTTCCATATCTGTTAGGACTTGAGATGCTGCAACAACATGTCGCTCAGTCATGTCTGACTCTTTGTGACCCCATGGACTGTAGTCTACCAGGCTACTCCATCCATGGGATTTTCCAGGCAAGAGTACTGGAGTGGGTTGCTATTTCCTTCTCCAAGATTCTTGCATCTTCCATATCTGTTAGGACTTGTGATGCTGCAACAACAAAACCAATAAGTAGTTTGAATACAGCATTTATTTCTCTTGCACGTGAAAGAAAGTACATGGGAGGCTACATGGGAGGCCCTCCAGGGCTGGCCCAGCTGCCTCACAGTTCAGTTGTCAGTGACCCAGGCTCCTTCTAACTTTCCGTTCTACCCTTCTCAGCAGTTGGTTTTCATCCTCAAGTTTGCTTGACGGTAAAAAATGTCTGCTGGGATTCCAGCCATCAGGTATATGCTCTGGGCAGGTCCTAAGTGAGACAGAATTCCTTCCAAGAATCTGTATAAACTTCCATTTCTATTTCATTATTCATTACTAGTGACAAGGGAGTGTTTTAACTGGACGCTTTGCACACTATGACAAGGTGATAGTCTAATCATAAGGACGGGACGAATGGATATTGGACAGGAACTAGTAATCTTTGCTACTCAACATTCTTTCTCTTTGTTCAGCTATTCTATTGACCCTTTGTTCTCAGCTTAGGTAGAGCTTCTTTAGGCATCAGCCTTCTTCTAGATGCTTCCCTAACCCCAACTCTCCTGTTATCACACCCCATTGCATCTGCTGGTTCACCTGTCAGTCTTTCCCCTCAAATAGAGAGCTCTGGGAAGGCAGGGACTATAGGTGCTCAAATAATGCTTATGGAGTGAGTGCATGGAGGTTGAGGAAGCATTCATTCTAGAACATTTTTCACTGATTTCTCCTATTCAGAATGCTGTTATAATCCCCAATTGATCTTGCTGTTTTTTCTACTTCTAAGTCATTACCACAACATGTACCCAAATTGCTTTTTTGGAACGAGAAGGCATTTCTTCCCAAACCACTGGGGATGGCACGTGATTTGCACCTTCACAGCTTTGGAAAGAAACTGGCGTATCCAAAACAACATTCAAGCCTGGCTGGATGGCGGTTTGGAAGGTAATAAAATGAAAAGCAATTTATAAGTGGCAAAGAATTTGAGCCGAAACATAATTCCATTTTGTGCAGAAAGCCAAGCTGTTCTGCATAATTTGTCATCCAGCCAGGGCTCTCTGACTTGCTCAAACCAAAGGCTCCTACTTCCTCCCCTCCTCTGACCGGTTGCTTCTAATTTAATTCCAAGTGGCAGGACTCCCAGTATTCCCAGTGAAGATGCTTGTTATCTCGTAGCTGAGCCAGCTGGTCTCTGTTCTTTGTAAATGTTTGACCTGGGATGAAGAATCTTGGCTATTCTGTCTCAGAAACTTACTCCCAGAAAAAGCTTATTGGTGGTTTTCAGTTACCTCTCACTGCATAAAAACCGCTCCAAAAAGTGGTGGCTTAAAAGAATGATTTATTATATCTCATGGTTCCGTGGGTTGGCTGAGCTCAGCTAGGCAGTGCTTCTCCATGCGTCCTGTTTAGGTCACTCATGTGGGGGCACTTAGCTGGATGCCCATGCCCACCTATGGCTGGAACATCCAACGTGGTGTCCTGTCCCTCAGAACTTCTCTCCTCACGGCCTTGTGTCGTTCAATAACCTATCTTGTGCTTCCGTCAGCATGGTAGCTGGCTTGTAAGAAGGAACTTTGTAAGAAGACAAGCCCCAATTTGCAAGCACTAATCAAACTTCATGTGGCTAATATCTCAATTGGTCTAAGCAAGTCACATGGCTAATCTGAGAGTCAGTGAGACAACATATACAGGCCACAGATACTGGGAGACGTGGTTCCTTGGACCACCAGTGCACCAGTCTATACAGACATGAGCTGTGTTCCTCTTAGTAAAGGTTACATAACTTATTCTTTGAGCTCCAGATGCAGGACCATTGGGGGAGTGGTACAGGGCGACCAACTGGAGTTTTAATAGGAGCTGCCCAACAGGGAGATGCCTGCTTTGTGAGATAGTGAGCTTCCCATCATGGGAGGTGTCCAAAGAGTCTGGCAGGGATGTATAGTGAATTCTTTCCTGAGTTGGGAGCTGGGCTAAGTAATCATATGCTTCCTTCCAACTCTGAATCTATTTAAAACTGTCCTTGGCAGGTCAGGAAGAACATTTGTCTCATAGATAACAAGTTCAGGTGTCAGGCCACCACCTGTGAGGCAGGTGAGGGGACAGGGATCATAATCTTCCACATGAAAAATACCTTTTTTTAAAATTGAAGTATAGTTGATTTACAATGTTGTGTTAATTTCTGCTGTGTGGCAAAGTGATTCACTTACATATGTGTGTGTGTGTGTGTGTACATTCTTTTTTCATATTCTTTTCTATTATGGTTTATCCCAGGAGACTGGATATAGTTCCCTGTGCTACACAGTAGGTCTTGTGTTTATCCATTCTAAATGTAATAGCTTGTATCTGCTTACCTTAAACTCCCAGTTCATCCTTCTCCCTCCCTACTCCCCGCTGGCAATCACAAGTCTGTTCTCTATCTGTGAGTCTGTTCTCTGTGTCTGTGAGTCTGTTCTCTATGTCTGTGAGTCTGTCTCTGTTTTGTAGAAATGTTCATTTCTGCCATATTTTAGATTCTACATATAAGTGATAGCGTTTGGTATTTGTCTTTCTCTTCCTGACTTACTTCACTTAATATGATAATCTCTAGTTGCATCCATGTTGCTGCAAATCACATTAGGTTGAGTAGTATCCCACTGTATATGTATACTACATCTTCTTTTCCATCCATTTGCTGATGGACATATGTTCTGGCTGTTGTGAATAGTGGTGTTATGAACATAGGGTGCATATATTTTTTTGAATTATAGTTTTGTCCGGCTATATGCCCAGAAGTCGGATTGCTAGCTCATATGGTAATTCTATTTTTAGTTTTCTGAGGAACCTCTAGAGTACTTTCCACAGTGGCTGTACCAACTTACATTCCCATCAGGTGGAAAATATCTTAGTGGCTGTTTATTTAGGGACTCAGGCTTTATGGACTGGGAACTTTCTTTGTGTTTACTGATTGACAGTTGTCCTGGGGATGAGAGGGTGGAACTTCCTGTCCTGGCCACCCCTGCAGAAGACAAACAGGAAGTCCTGACTGGGTCCTGGGCAGGAGAGTCTAAACAACCTTCCAAGAAGCACTTCAGCTGAAGCTGGGGAGGGGACAGTACTGTGTGCGGCCTCTCACCCACTCACCTCCCTTCACTCAACCAGAGTTGCTCCACTTTTGTGTCCTAGCAGACTGAGTTGTAAGAAAGGCTTCTAAGGCTAAGAAAATAAAAGCTTAAAAATCACTCAGAGAGATTTCATCCATAAGAAATATGAAGTCAGGTCAAGGACAATGTTGCCTATGGGGACACAGGACGGGGTGGTGTTATATACAGGGTCTGGCGTGGGAAGCAGGCTGCACAGGTCTTTGCCATGGAGGGAGGGAGGGAGGCAGCTGAGGTGAGCAGGGTCCAATGTCAGCTCCAGAACCAAGGCTGAGAGTACAGTCTCGGTGACTTATCCAGGGGTTAGTACCAGGGGGACTTACCCAGGGGTGGCCTTGTGTCTACCTAAAGGTGGTGTGAGGTCTCAGGTGACAGAGCCCCAGGCCAGCAATGCTAGGATGACCACTCCCTGGGAGCATGGACACGGAGGGAGGTCACTGGCCTGGGACCAGGTCTGACTTGGAGAATCTGTAGCTCCCCCTGAGCCCCCAGCACCTCCCTCCCTGGGTGAGCCTGGCAGTGCGGGCACTTTACCTGAGAGTACTGGGCTTTCCCTCAGGGTGAGAGGTATTGGCGGTGTGACTCCGGGGGCCAGTCTCCTCATAGCAGATTCGGGCAAGGGTCCTTAGCGGGGCAGGCCCCACAGACACGGTCCCTTTCCATCTCAAGTTAAAAATAGAGTGGGGCCAGGAAGATGATCAGGGTTGAATATTTTGGCCCAAGCAGGCACTTCTTGGAGTGTTACAGTTGGAGGCTGTCTTCAGCTCCAAGACATTTCCCTCCATGATATTAATTTTCTGTCAACCATCACAGATCACACGAGTTTATCAAGATGAACAACACACACTATTCTATCACAAAGTTCATGGCTCAGGAGTCTGCATGTGGCCCAACTGGGTCCTTTGCTCAGGGGCCCGTTGGGCTCCAACCCAGGTGTTGGCTGGCCTCATTCTCTTGCAGAGGATCAACTGGGGAAGAACCCACTTCCAAGTTCACTTGAGCTGTTGGCAAGGTTTATTTCCTTGCAGTGATATGATCAAGGCTTCCTGCTTTTTGCTGACTTTGCAGGCTACAGGTCCTAGAAGGTCAGCTTCTGCCATGGTGGCCTTGTCAACTTGGTCACCGACTTCACTCTCCAGGCTGCAGGGAGAGCTTCTCACCTCGGGCAGGGCCCAGTCCCCCTTTAAGGGTTTCCACCTGATTAAGTCAGGTTCACCCAGGACAATCTTCCTTTTATTCAAAATCAACTGATTTGGGACCTTAGTTCCATCTACAAAATCCCTTCACCTTGAGCTAGAATAACTCACGGTTCTCATCCAGGCTCAAAGAGCATCAACAGCAGGGGGCGGGAATCATGGCAGCCACCCCGGAGTATGTCCCCTACACCCTCTTTTGGAAACTCTAGACTCCATGACTTAGCTTGCTGGGACCCATACTCTCACCACCCCCAACCCTACCCCCCACCCACCCCACCATGCCCAACTCCAGACCTCCTCTTCTCAGCTGGTAATCAAAGACTCAGCCCTCATCTTAGTCCAGCACAACTTTTCTCCTTGCTGCCTGACCAGGCATCAGTGATCAGGTCAAAGATGAAAGTCCCCCAAAGATGACTCAAGGCCTTTTCTTTGTCCAGGGATCTAGACAAAAATCCCTAAGAAGTGACCTGTGATGGACATTTTAGGGACCCATGACTGGTAAGTGATAAAGATGGTTTATTGAGATGCCAGAAGGTCACTCTTAATTACTTTGCTTAGAACACCACCTACTTTGCTACTTTATAGGATCATCTCTTATAGGGTCCTAGGGTCATGTCTCCCTCCTCCCACCTCTCAAGAGGACAATGGGCATGATAAATCACCTGGAATTGTGAGCTTGTATTTTGGAAATAGGATGACTAGCACTAACTGGTATCTGTCCCTTCTGGAAAGTGTCAGTAATGTTAATAGTAATAAATACAGTTTATCGAGCACTTCCTATGTGCAGGCATTGTGCTAAGCCTTCTCTCTGCAGCCCTCGGGGCAACCTTATGAGGTGAATACTATTATTGGCTCCGTTTTACAGCTGTGGAAACAGAGTCTCTGAGAGTCTGTCTCTTGCTGTGAGTTGCACAGTTGGTAGGTGACAGAGGTAGGGTTGTCCTTCCCTGGAATGTCCAACTCCAGACCCCATGCGACAGTGCCTCTCAGGGACCCTAGCATGTCCCTTCCTGGTATCTGGTGTGTGTGTGCACACCTCCAAGGTGTGTGTGTGAGCCTCCCCTGGGGTTCTCCAAGGCTCCCCCGGGACCCTGGGTGAGTGGGGGTGGGGAATGGGGCCCAGGCCTGAGGGCCTCCTGGGGGTGCTCTTTGTAGCATGATAGCCCCTACAGCCCTCTGAAGCCTCAGAGGCACTGCCATAAGTGCTGGGTGGTTTAGGGAGAAACAAGGCAACCTACGCCCAGGAACTAAGTGCAGAGGGAAACCAGCCTGTGGTGCCTGCCAGAACAACAGAGCTTCTTGTCCCCATGTGTCATTACAGGAAGCGTGAGACCAGGCAACTGTGCAAAGCAGCCTGGGCCTGGGGAGGGGCCCCTCGAAAGGGAAAAGCGGGGAGTGGGGAGCGGGAGCCAGCCAGCTGGGCTGCTGGTGAGGGGCTGCTGGGCTCGTCCTCCCAGGTTTAGGGCTGAGGGAATTCAGTTGACGGGCATGGAAGCAGCTCAGTAGAAGACACGGGGTCTCTGCCTGGTATTGTGTGTGCGTGGTTTGAGGGTGTCCAGGGCTGATAATGCCTGCCTGCTAGGTTGGCTGGGCTTTGGGGTTGTGTTCCTCTGTTTTGTTTCTTAGTCTGTTACTCTCTTAGTTGTGAGTATAAGGGCACACGATTCACCCTTTGCCCTGGCTCAGCTCAACTTTTAGGTGAAAGGCAAGATCTCTCCATCTCTGTCTCACCTTTCCTCTCCCAAATCTTCCTCTCTCTTCTTTCCTTTTTCTCTTTTGATTCCTCCTGGTTTCCCATCCTTTAGCGAGTCATCAGTCCTAGGACTCCCACTGCTTCCGAAAAGACATCAGTGAATTGGGGAATGTCTGGGACAGCTGAATAATAAAAACTGCATGTGGATATATGAGTTGATCAGCGCCTGAATGAGTAGGCGATTCAGTTTGTATTGATTGAACACCCAGGATGCACCAGCCTCTGTGTATGGGTGTAGGAGGGTATTGCAGGGAAGAGGAGTTGTGGGTGGGGTGGGGGAGGTGAAGGCTACAGAAGTCTAAGCTTGATGGTGAGGAACCTCACAGGACACAGGAAGAAAGGTCAGCATCCCTGCCTGGACCAAGTCCTCTTGCGCCAACCCCGCTTGGGCCCCTGGAAAGAAAGGAGAGGCAGATGGATTTTCAGTTTCCAAGGCATCTCCACCACCTGGCAGCCTAGCACCCCTCCCCCATCTTTGGTCTCCACTGTCACGCGCACTGCTGCCTACCATCTCCTTCTGATTCTGCCAAAAATAGCCAAAATCAAGTGTAGAGTTTCCAGACTAGTTAGGGGACTGACGCTCCTCAAAAAGACCCCCTCTCTCCCACTTTACCCAAGTGGAGGGAGAGAAACCCCAGGAAACTAAAGGAGGGAGAAATTACCCAGACCCACAGGAGGAGAGAGGATGCGTAGTTAGATGAGAGCTCTGGAAGATTCTTGCACATCTTGCAGACCCCCTTTTTCTGTGACCTTCAGGATCTTGACCTCCAGCCCAAGGTCAGAGGTCTGGTCTGGCCCTCACCCTCAGCCTTGGGGATGGGGGGAGGGGCGCAGCAGTGAGGCAGGTCATCTGTGGTTGGGGCCTGGCCGGACAGACCACAGGAGAGGAGATGCAAGGTGTTTTGAGGTAACCCCATTCTTTCTGTCAGTCAGTTTGATTCATTGCCCAGGTCTTCAGCTATAATTACAGAGAAACGCAAACCTAATCCCCACCAGGTTTCCTCAGGAGAGCTGATATATAGATTGATTACAACTTCACTGATTTATTAGGAGCTGAGTGAAGCCAGCCTGTTACACTGGGAGACAGAAATCTTCCCTTCCTTTCCAGGGGAGGGAAGATGGGTTAGGCTGGGAAGAGACAGGCAGAGAAGAGAATCTGAGGAGAAGGAGAGACCTGGGCTGGTGGGGGAGAGGAAGAAGCAGGTGAAACTTAGAGACTGTGGGGAGAAATCTTTCGGGACCAATCCAGTCCAGCTCATTATTCAACTTTTCTGAGTCACAATGTCCTCATCTGTCATATAGGTACAATTAATACCTCCCTCGCAAGGTGGCTGTGATGGTAAAATGAGATTGTGCACGTGAAATTGGGGCGTATGGGGCCTGCTGCGTAGAAGGGGGTGCCGTAGGGAGTGGGGTAGAAGGAAGACGGAGGAAACAGGAAAGAAGAAGGATGGAGAACAGAGAGAAGGTCACAAGAAAGAGAGAACTGGATTCCAGGGTTACTCACATAACTGCCACGGAAGAGATGGCTACATGACCCCAAGATCCATGCACTCCTTCTCCCATAAGAATAAACTTCTAATTTTTGACCAGAATAGAATTTCCCAGCTTCTCTTGTAGTTAGGTGAGGCCATGAGAAAAAATGGGGCCAATGGATTAAGTGGAAGTGATCCATGCTGGCCTAAGTGATGCCTTTGAAAGGAGCAGGGATGCTCATCCCCATTCCTCTTTCCCCGGTGGGGCACCGTCCTCACCCCTGTGGACCAGGAAACACCCTGCTGCGGCAGAGCATCAGGATGGAAGGATCCTGGGTCCCTGACTCTGTGGACACCACATGAGCATAACCAGTCTTGATGACTCTGGGCAACTGAGCTACTTTACTGACAGAATTTTATAAAAGAGGGAAGTAGATGGGGAACCAGTGGAAACAGTGTCAAATATTAGGGTTAGGGTTAGGGTTAGTGAACTCCGGGAGTTGGTGATGGACAGGGAGGCCTGGCGTGCTGCAATTCATGGGGTCGCAAAGAGCTGGACATGACTGAGCGACTAAACTGAACTGAAACTAGTATCTTGGTTAAACCACTGGGTGTTGCATCTTTTAAACATTCAGCTCAATCCTATTCTAACTCAGTGCTGTCCAAACTTTCTGGGATGGGGAAAATGTTCTCTAGCCACATCATCCAGGTGGCCATTGAGCACCTGAAATGAGACTAGTGCAACTGAGAAACTGAAGTTTAAGTTTTGCTGAATTTTAACTAGCTTTAAGTAGCCACAGGTAGCTACAGCTCCTATTTGAGTAGGATGTTAGCTGTTTCGTTTCTGAGGTGGGCTCCAGGTTGCTCAGTCCTCTCTGGAGAAACCTTTTTACCTTTATAACTACTTCCCCATGTACAGAAGAAGTCCCTGGGGTAGGATTCTCTCTTACTCTTGTGGTTCAGAATTTGGCCCATTTTTCAGCGTGCAGGAGTCTAGGAGTGCTTGGTTATTAAGAGGGTGTAGATCTGCCTACTTTTAGATCAGGAAGGCCTTTGCTAGCTCTTCTGGTCTCTCTCTTAACAGCATTCTGCATTTTTCTTAGTAACCTGGCCTGCAGCACAGCCTGACCAACTTTAGAAAACTGTAAAAGTGTTTGCACAAGAAATAGGACTTGCCAAGGTAAAGCTCTGGCTACAAGTATCTGCTGAGGACTCTTAAAGAGATATAGCAGTCTCCTTAGGACTTCCTTGGTGGCCCAGTAGTTGAAACTCCACGCTTCCAATGCAGAGAGTGTGGGTTCGATCCCTGGTGGGGGAACTAAGATCCCACATGCTGTGTGGTGTGGCCAAATTTTTTTTTGTTTTAAAGAGAGAGAGCAATCTGTCCCATCCCCAAGTCTTGCTTGAGTTCATCTGAACATGTTTTTGCTTTTTTTTAATCAGACCATGGAGACTCTAAATTCAATTATATAATACTTCTTCCTTTGATCCTTAAATACTGTGTAGGGCAAGGAGCAAGATTGTTTAACAGTAATTCTGAGTTCCAGGTCCTTCTTTCCCCACTTGGAGATGCTGTACCCAAGCTCACCTTCCTACCTGGGATAAGTAGCTTCTGCCATGCTTTACCCTTCCCTATGAGAGGGTGACTTCCTAAGAGCACTAGGTTTCCAAATTTTGTAAACAGTCTCCAAATCTAGACATCCTCATCTGGTTATCCCTCCATGGTCAAAGTTTCTACTGTTACCCTTTTAAATAAAAAGAATACCCATGATGGAGTGGACCCCTCCACTAGAACAAGAACCCTCACTGGATTCCAGCAGAGAACACTGCTTCCAGCATGGGAAGATGGGATAGTGGGGAAGTCCATGCCCCCACTTCTCTGTTTGACCTTGGCATTATAAACATTCTTTTTCTCTCATTATGTTCCTTTGCAAACATTATACCATGATGGCTTCAGGGGAGGAGTAGGGAGGGCAAATGTCACTTTAGGAAGGAGGATGAGAAGTTCCATCCACAGAGGAAGCAGGGAAGTATGATCCACTTGACCCCAAGACTTGAAATAATACTGCTGTTCCATTCCTGGTCTTTTCGAGTGAGAAAGGTGGGCATGAACATTCCTATTCAATAAATGGGTAAATGGAGGCACAGAGAGATGACCTGCTTTGATTGAGAGCACACGGTTGGGTAGAAGTGCAGTTATGAGTAGAAGCCAGGCTGGGCTCTGTCTTTAAGACCACACTTCACGGGAGTGTATTGTGCCCAGGAAAAGCAACAAGAAGTGTCAGTGGGAGTCAGCATGTGGATGGAAATTCAAACACATGACTCATGTAGATAAGGATCAGTGATTTAGAAGGCTCATCACCAAGAATTCCACTAACCATCTTTGTGGTGGACTGTGGTCACTATAGCTGTTTGTCTAATAGGCATCCCCAGACACCTGTTCTGGTTACAGTAGCACCTCTTTTATGGGGAAGTACTTCTCACTCTTTAAGGCTTGCTGGGGGCTGTCAATCACAGAATCCTACCTCTCACAAGCCTGGTCAAATTTAACACAGTATCCTGGCAACAGTGACTAATCCAAGAGGTGGGCCAATCAGAACCCCTTCTCTGTGGGAAAGAAAGAAGTGTCTTTCGGCTTGGCTTGATTGGGAAGATGTGAATCTAAAGCATACAGAGGCCATCTTCCTCACCACATGGGAAGCACCAGCCTACAGAATGAAGCCACCGCACACAGAGGGAAGCAGAGCTGAGAGATGGAGGGGGGTGGGAAATTGACTAGATGACTCATTGTTATAGTTTGAGTCCTTCTCTGGACTTCCTAGACTTGAAATCCCATTGTATCAGTTGGGGTTCAACCAGAGAAGTAGAACCAGCAGAATCATAGTTGATTGATAGATAAAGGATGTAAATATGGATTTATTACAAGGAATTGGCTTGCACAGCTATAGGGACTGGCTAAGCAAATCTGGTAGATGCAGGTTCAACCCCTGGGTTGGAAGATCCCCTTGAGGAAGAAATGGCAACCCACGCCAGTATTTTTGCCTGGGAAATCCCATGGGTAGAGGAGACTGGCAAGCTACAGTCCATACAGTTGCAAAGAGTGGGACATGACTGAGCACACACAAGCAAATCCAAAGTCCAGGCAGACAGGGAGAGAAGATCACAAGCAAGAGCTGAACCTTGATGTTCACAGGTTTCAGTCACAGAGGAAGATCTAGAAGGAAGGGAGAGCAATTGCTGTCCTAACAGTCACTGTGAGTTTCTCCCTCAGATAAGGCCTTATGCTATGCTATGCTAAGTTGCTTCAGTTGTGTCCGACTCTGTGCGACCCCATAGACGGAAGCTCACCAAGGCCTTAAGGCACTTGTAATTGATGAAGTCAGGCCCAGCCAGGACACTCTCTTGTAGATTCACTTAAGGTTAGCTAATTAGGGACTTTACTCACATATACAGAATTCCTTTATCACAACACCGAGATTAACATTTGATGAAATACCTCAGAGAAGGTGCGTGTATGGTATAAAGTGGCCACTGACTGCTTCTGTCCTTCAATCCTCGAGAGAGTTCATCACCTTTAGTCCACTCTAAATGGAAACACATTAGAAAGGGAATTCTGGAAGCTGAAATTCAGCTTTGCCAAATTCATGTATCAAAAAGCCATCATACCCATAAACACCTTGTCTTCCCTGTAAGCTAAATTTGAGTTAGGATTTTCTGTTTTTGCTGTTTAGTGGCTAAGGCCTGTCTGACTCTTTGTGACCCCATGGGCTGTTGCCTGCCAGGCGCCTGTGTCGATGGGATTTCCCAGGCAGGAGTACTGGAATGAGTTGCCCTTTCCTTTTCCAGGGGATCTTCCCAACCCAGGGATTGAACCCTTGTCAGCGTGGCAGGCAGATTCTTTACTGTTGTGCCACCAGGGTATTCCTGGGAATGAAAGGCTCCTGACTCATTGGCCATTTATTGAGTAGCTTGCACATATTTTCTCCCTTAATCCTGACATGTACACCAATGAGATAAGTATTATTTACAATTGTGGAGACTGAGGCTCAGAGAGGTTAAGAAATCATTCATACACAGAGCTCCAAATAAGGTCTGTCTTTCTACTGCCAAAGCTACAATATAATCTTTGCCAAAAGGAGCCATCCTGGTTGATATATGAACTCCTTGTACAATTTGGAAGCTGACTTAAGCAAAAAAAAAAAAAAAAAAAAGTTTTTGGCTAAAAAGAGGTCCAAAGCTGAAGTACTGTATTCAGCTGATGACAGAACAAGGCCAAAAACAGATTTTATCTTTATGACCCAATGCCTGGCCCAGATATATTTGGCTGATGCAATCAACTGATTTTTTTCTATTGTTATATTTGTGTCTGATTTTGGGAGGAGATAATTTTTTAAGGTTTTAACCTTTTTGGAGACCTCTTCCTACGTGAAATAACTTAGATCTTAAACTCTGCTTCAAATACAAGTTGTGGTCACAATGTCAAACAGAAAAATCCCTTGCAAGAGGGATTAAGAAAAAAGAGAAAGCACAAATATCAGGACTGAAAGAGGAGACATCATCACAGATTTCACAGACATTAAAAAGACAATAAAAGAATATTATGAATAATTTTATGCTAGCAAATTCAACAGTTTAAATGAAATGGACAAGTTCCTTAAAAACAGATACAGTGGGTGAGATGTTGGAGTTGGGATTCCAGGGAGCTGAACCTCCTAACTGCCAAACCCCATAGGTAATTTTGAGGTCTTCCTTGGTCCTTCCATGGCATTTGACACTGCTGACCACTCCTTCTTAAAAATCTTCCTTTTTGGCTTCCATGAAACATTTCTAGTGTTTTCTTCTTTAAAAACCTTCTCCTTCCTCCTTCCTTTCTGTTTAATTTCAGTAACTTCTGATGGCTCTCCTAGGCCCTCCACTCTTCTTATTCCACGTCTGTTTTACTCCACAGGGCTTTAACTATTATTCGTACACTGATGGCTCCCAAAGCTGCAACCCAAATTGCTTTACTGAGCCTCACATTGACTGACAGTGAAGACGGCTGGTTATTTAATCAGCAAGTGCCCACCACCTCTTGGCTGCCCTCAGTCCCTCAAACTCAACTTTTCCTTTTGGTCTATTAATAAAAACTATTTCTGCCCTACTCACCATAGGGGAAAGGTCAGGAAGAGGTTCCCCTCTCATGAGACCTAATTTTACATTGTCATTTGAAAAAAAAATAGAACCTCCACCAACCAAACAACAACAACAAAAAACAGAACAAAAAGCTGCACAACTTGAAAATTAAGAGTTATGTTGTATTAGGGGATTTTACTGAGAACTAAAACCTGGGAAATAACCTCTCAGATAACTCTGAAGAACTGTTCCAAAGAGGTAAGGGAGGAGCAAGGATATATAGGATTTTTTTTGCTAAATAAACAAATGTAATTGAATATCAAAAGATTGTGGCAAATCACACACACACACAAAAAGGCATCTAGAGTTAACAATTTTAGTGCTTATCTATGTATGGAAGATGCAAGAGTTTGGGTTCATTGAAATTATTCCCTTGTTATGCATTTTAACTATCCAGGGTCAGCAGTAGCTGACCACTTGATGGAGATCAGTGTTTGTTGTTGACTGAAATGGCAGGCAACATTTATTTTTTTTTGGTCCACAATCCCCTAGAATCCATCCTCCACAGTTGACTGAGCGGTCCTTCCACGAAACCATATTTCATCGTTGCTCTTGTTTAGTCGATAATTCATGTCTGACTCTTTGGTCTGCAGCACACCAGGCTTTCCTGTCCTTCACTATCTCCTGGAGTTTGTTCAAACACATCTCCATTGAGTCAGTGATGCTATTTAACCATCTTACCCTCTGCTGCTCCCTTCTCCTTCAACCCTCAACCTTTCCCAGCATCAGAAATTTTTCCAATGAGTCAGCTCTTTGTACCAGGTGGCTAAAGTACTGGAGCTTCAGCTTCAGCAACAGTCCTTCTAATGAATATTCAGGGTTGATTTCCTTTAGGATTGACTGGTTGGATCTCCTTGCAGTCCAAGGGACTCTCAA
Source organism: Tragelaphus eurycerus (assembly GCA_935064755.1). Lineage (NCBI taxonomy): Eukaryota > Metazoa > Chordata > Mammalia > Artiodactyla > Bovidae > Tragelaphus > Tragelaphus eurycerus. Next base: position 23,940,888 of record CAKXYN010000003.1, read on the forward strand.
GAGTCTTCTTCAGCACCATAGTTCTAAATCATCAATTCTTTGGCACGCAGCCTTCTTTATAGTCCAACTCACATCCATACATGACTACTGGAAAAACCATAGCTTTGACTATACAGACTTTCGCCAGCATATCTCATTAGGGCGGCTTTAAAATCAGGGCTCAAATTCTTGACATTACTCCATTGAGAGATGGGGTGTCCTCCATTTGAATCTAAGCAGATTTGTGACAGCTTTGATGAATACAGCCAATAGAACTGATGCTGTGTGATTTCTGATGTTAGGGCACTGGTCCTGCCATGCCCTTTCTGGGGAAGTTTCCTCTCAGAAACCAGGCTCCACATTGTGAAAAGTCCAAGTCATGTAGAAAGGGCCTGTGTACCGGCTCTACGGAACAGCCCCAGTGGAGCCAGCTGTCAAGTCATCCCAGTCAAGATATCAGAGTTGAGGATCCTTTTGGGAGTGGATCCTCTAGCCATGGCTATTCCAGCTGTCACTGTTTGAGTCCTGTCAGCTCTAGACATATTTCAAAGCAATGAAAAGCTGTCTCAGCTCTGTTTTGTCCAATCTGTCCCAAAGAATCTGTCATCATAATGAAATAGCTGTGTCTGGGGGTAGTTTGTTACATAGTAACTGTAACACTCAGGTCATGCCACATGCCTGCTTAGAATGTTGCACTGATTCCATACAATCCAAATTGTTCCTGGATCATTACTTAGTTCTTGCCCATCCCCCACCACCATCTCCAGCCCCTGCCCACGCCAGTCCTAGTCCTGCCATCCTTCTATTTCTGGAACGTTCCTACAAGTCTAGGTTTCCATGCCTTTGTACATGCTGTTGCTCTATCTATATATCTTTCTGACATCCAGATATTAAGCACATCATCTAGAAAATTGGAAGATGTAAATCCATTTCCCTCCCTGAAATCCTTTCAGTGGCCCCCAAACCATTCAGGTACTCTGTGAAAAAACGTCCAGAGAATCCTTACTTAACCTCTCTGTGTACCAATGACCCCACTGGTAAAATGGGGTAATGAATAATACAAGATAGAGTGTGCTGCTGCTGCTGCTGCTGCTGCTAAGTTGCTTCAGTTGTGTCCGACGCTGTTTGACCCCATAGACGGCAGCCCACCAGGCTCCGACATCCCTGGGACTCTCTTGGCAAGAACACTGGAGTGGGTTGCCATTTCCTTCTCCAATAAGATAGAATGTAGTAAGGGTTAAATGAGTTAAAATGTGTAAAGTGCATAGCCTGGTAGAGGGCTTGGATAAATGTGTTTGTTTAAAATAAAAAAAATGTCCTGCAAGCAATTAACTGTAGTCATTTCGCAAGTCTCATCCACTATCACCTTCTTTGGAAGATATTCTGACGCCTCCCTTCTCTAGCTCGTTTCACAGATGGGTCCATGTTTTCTCAGCACTTCCTGCTTAAAGCAGCTACAGCATTCATCACTATCTATAATTCTGCCCTTGTAGTTGTTAGTATCTGTCAGTTCATCTATTAGACCCTTGAAGTCAGGGGCTGGGTTTTTACCTCTGTCCAGAATCCAAGTCATATTAGACCTCTGATTAACTGCTTATTAAACTGAATATTGATTTGAATCACAGTAACTCAAGCCTAGAAAAGGCTTGATGAGTTCTTTTGAGTCATACAGGTAGTTAGTGGTCAGACAGAGACAAGTATTTCAGTTTTGTTTACTTATGATTGCCAGGCCTAACTAGTTACTAGTACGTGCTCACTAGTTTCACCACTATCCCCTGCTGACCATCTGCTTTTAAAATTATTCTATTCAGGGACTTCCCTGGTGGTGGTCCAGTGGCTAACACTCCTCCTTCCCAATGCAGGGGGCCCGAGTTCCCTCCCTGGTCAGAGAACTAGAGTCCATATTCCACAACTTAAGATCCGCTCCCAGTCAGCCAGCCCTCCCCGCCCCCTCCAACCCCCTCTGGCTCCCCACTCCGCCCCACTGCAACTAAGAGCTGCCCCAGCCAAGTAAATATTTTTTAAAAATAAAATAAAATAATTTAATTCAGATACCCTCAAAATAATACACGGTTTTTTTAGTATCCTTCCCCAGAGTCTCTGGGCTGTTTGGGGATTATTCAATCACCATTTTTCCTAGAGAAAGAGGGTTGCTGAGAAGGAAGTGGATTTGCATTCTTCCAATTATACAGACGATTTGCTGAATATCAGGATAATTCTGATGCACTGAATCCCTCCCTAACATAAATGGCGGTTGCTTTCATCCCTTCACTTTTTCCAGGTGTGTTGGTGAAAGCGGCGATATTCAGAAAATCTGATTAAATATGGGGCCTCCTTTTAACCGCTTGCACACGGCTGGCCAAATCCTGCGTCTACCAACTGCTGCATTGTGAACACCAGAGGGCGCTGTGTCTTCGTTGGCTTCTTAACCACCAGGCCAGCTCACAAAAAGCCCAGGTTTTCCCCAGAACTGCTCGGGGACAGTTCCCAACATCCCCGCTTCGAAGCAACAGGCTCATTTCTTTTAGTTTTCGCGTCTCTCTCTTTCTCTCTCTCTGTGTGTGTGTGTGTGTGTGTGTAAGGAATGGTTCCATTTTAACTAGCCTCATGGAGACCTGTTTGAATAGCTGGGTCTCCTGCTTTCAGCTCGATCGATCCTAAAATCGCTTTTTCACGGACTTGAAATCCATTCAAATCAGAGTGAATTTAAAGCACGGGAGGCAGCAGGCGCGGCGCGTTCCTTGCCTCCATCTCCCTAGCGTTAAAACGCAACCTCCAGATTAGAAGACTCAGTCTCGAAGCCTTTCCCCTCCGGGCCAGCCAAACGCGAGGTGTCCCAATTCACGGTGTCCTCGGCGGAGGTCCCCGCCCCGTTCACCTGTCTGGGGCGAGAGAGGTGTGTCCATGCCTCCCAGTATCTGGACAGCCAGCTCCCTCCGCGGTCCTCTTCTACTTGCTTCCCTCCGCCCAGATTTGTAAGTGGTATTTGGGGGGCGGGGGTGGAAGGGAGGGCGGGGAAGGGGCCTCGCGGGGAGGGGCGTCGGAGCGCTGTCACCGGGTGTCACGCCGCCCTCCCCGCCCCTCCGCCGGGGGTGTGGGAGCGCAGCGGAGCGCGCGGCAGAGGGCCGGGAGCGTGGGGACGCGGGCGTGCGGGGTTCCGGGCGAGCCGCGCCGCACCCGGAGCGCGCTGGCCGCCTGAGCTCGGCGCGGATCCCAGTGCCCGGAAAGCCGCCCGCCACCCGCCCCCTGTGCATTGGGCGGCAGCCCCGGCCGCTGCAGCCGGGCTCCCGGGGAGGGGAGCGCGCCCGGCCATGGAGCCTTCGCACAAGGACGCCGAGACGGCGGCGGCGGCGGCGGCTGTGGCGGCGGCGGAGAGGGGGGCGTCCTCGTCCAGCGGGGTGGTGGTGCAAGTCCGCGAGAAGAAGGGCCCTCTGCGCGCCGCCATCCCCTACATGCCCTTCCCGGTGGCCGTCATCTGCCTCTTCCTCAACACTTTCGTGCCGGGACTGGGTAAGACGCGAGGCCGCGACCCCTTGCGCCCCGGGCCCCGGGAGCTGAGGGCGGCAGGGGAGAGGTCAGGGAGGGACCCTCGGGCCGCGCCCACGGGCTGCAAGTGCCGCGCCGGCGCTCCTAGCGCCCTCTGGCAGGTGGCAGAAGCGCGTGGAGGGGGTGCCCGGAGGGAGGCGCAGGGCTCCCTGACACTCCTTTCACCTTCTCCGACCTGGGAGCCAGGTGATCCGGCCTCGAGGAGCCGGAAACTTTGACGGGAATGTTGGAGTCTGCAGGCAAGCCGCCCGGGCGGCTCTCTCGGCCCCGGCTACTCCTGCCTCCTCTCTCCGCCGTGCGCGCCCACCCACGAGCTCCATCCTCCGAGGGGCGCGGGGCCCCAGCAAGACCAGCGTTGGGGCCGCCAGTGACCAAGCCCCTGGGCATTGGAGAAGTCGGTCGAGCTGGGGAAAAAAGGGAGATGAGTTGGGACAGAAGACACCCCGCAGCCCCGCCTGCGATCGCGCGGTGAGGGGCGTGTGGGGGCGAGAGCTCTTTAGCCAGAGTCTCCTCCACCGCCTTCCGGCGTGCCGGCGATTCCACCAGCACCCCCGCAGGACGCAGAGGGGAAGGGACGATTTTATTAGTTTAGATGCCTGTGGGTTTGAACCTCACTTGGCCAGAGCTGACCCCATAACTCCCCCCACGTTCCTGAGAACGTGGAGTGCCCGCGGGTGTAATTCTGTGTTGGACTTTGGCGGCCTGGACGGTCCCTGATGGCACCTGTGTCCCAAATTTTAAAACAGAGGCCCATCACAGAGATAGGAGTGCCCAGTGGGGGCATAAAGGGAGGAAATGTGAAGTTTTCTTGACCCTCCCTCTCCTAACCCCACACCCAAATATGTCTGCATCCCCTCCTCGCTCACTCCCAACTTGCCAACTTGGCACCGGCTGTTCTTCCTAATTAAGAGCACCCCAGCCCCCAATTCCGCGCGGGACTGGAGAGGCAGGCACCTCTGTGCCCAGGAGAAAAGCTTGCCGCTGCAAGGCTCCAAGTTCCCAAGAACAGAGGTCAGCTAGAAGTGGCTTTCTGTTTTGCTTTGGCCTTTCTCACGGCCCGCTCTTAACCAGCTTTGCAGGGGCTTCTGGGGTGCTGATAGGGAAGATCACACCCGCCCACGCAGGTCGGGTTCCCTTTCCCCTTCCTGCTCATCTTTCTGACCCCTAGGGGGAGGCGGGGGCGGGGGGGAATGCTGCTGGAGAAGTGTATGTGTCTGAGCAGAAAGCTAGGTGGCCTTCAGGTGGGCGTCCCCTGGTCTCTGCCTTCAGCAGCCGGGTAGGTGTCGTCAGGCCGGGTCTCTCTGCACATGTGGACCCTGTAAGAAGGCAAGCCGAGGCTAATTTAGCTGTGTCAGAAATTCCCACCTGCTGGAGTGAAAAACTCACTGCCTGTCCATCTCCCTGGGGATGTGATCACCGGCAGGGATGTGTCTTGATTCTTCTTTTCTTAAGGTGGTGAAGTAAATGCCATCTTTGAGGAAAGACGCACATTGGTGCCAGGTGGGCAGAGCTACACTGAGTCTCTGCTGGGTCAGCCCCTGTTCATCTGGGCACCTCCTAGGTCTGCTTCACTAGGTCCCTTTCCCTCCCTTAGGTCCGCTGCCACACTCCCTGCCCTCCTGCCAACTCCTCCCACCTTCCCCCCAGTTTTTCCATCTTTACATAGGTGGTTGCGTGATAAAGAATCTACCTACCAGTGCAGGAGACACAGTAGATGAGGTTCCATCCCTGGGTTGGAAAGATACCCTGGAGGAGGAGATGGCAACCCACTCCAGTATTCTTGACTAGAGAATCCCATGGACAGAAGACCCTGGCCAGCTACAGTCCAGAGGATCACAAAGAGTCAGACATGAATGAGCATGCATGCCCATGCCCTTTATAACATTTTGTTGCTGTTATTGTTAGATCAGAATCCTATGGGATTTTTGTCAGAAACCTTTCTAAGAAGCCAGAATAAAAGAAAGAGAGAGAAAAAAGCAAACTACAAAAGTAATAAAACAGGCTGAGGTGAGCCATGGGTACACAGACTTCTGAATTTTCAGTGACTGAAAATCCAGGCATTTTATTGTTTTGTACTGGCTGTCATTGTACAACTGACTGGGTGCATGGGCCCCTGCCTCCCACCCCTACCCCCCCACCCACCCGCACACTAAAGGGAGTTCTTGATCCTTGCTGGTATTTCTCATCTGTCAGTCAGGGATGCCTGTCCCTCTGGGATGCTGGGAGGATAAAATGAGGTTACATAAAGCTTGGGGGCTGGCTGTTAGAGAGTGTTCTGGAGACCATGGGTCCATCTTGCTCTTTGACCCTCTGCAGAGCTGAGCACTGGTCCCATCTCTGGTGTATTGGGGTGGGGAGCTGCCCTCTGGGAACTTTCTTCTGAGTATGTATTGACCTCTCTGCTTCCCTTGACCTGCAGTGGAATCCTGGACAACTAAACTGCATAGGAAAAATCTCCAGGCTTTTTTTTTTGCCACCCACTGCCTGCCCTGCCCCCCACAACTGACCCTGTTAGGGTTTGAATGGCCCCAGCGCTTAGAGAATTTTCCCTTAGCCCAGATCCACTTCTCCAGGTCCTCCAGCTTATCTGATGCTCCTGTGAAAACTGAATATTCATGTCTGGCCCTGCCCTTTGAGGAAATGAAGCTTCTTTTAATCTGTTCACTCTTTCATTTGACAAACACAGAGCACCCACTGCGTGCCCGGGCACTGGGGATGTGATGATGAATAAATCAGTCAAGATGTCATAGATTGTTGAGGAAAATTGATGCAAATGTTGTTTAAATTTGTTATTGCTATAATGGCAGCAGGAACATTATTGCAGCAGTAATTGATTCTTCCAGGGCTGGGATGGGAGTTCAGAGGATGCCTCCCTGAAGGAGCAGTATTAGGTTAGACCCAGCTAAGAGTTTCCATCATGTGGCTCCAAGCACTTGCCATCCTCACATCACTCCTGCTCTCTGGAAACTGGTAGCAGCACGGGCCCAGAGAGCTCTTCTTTTTTCTGGAAACTTCCTTACCTTCAAGTGTTCTCCTCATTTGCAAATGGGATGGGAGTGCCAGTGCTAGGCTGAACGAAGGCACCATTTTTCTCTGACAGCATTTCAGGTTCATCCAGTCTGCAGGACCCACCATGGAGACACCCAGTCCTTACAATTCCCTGGGGCTGCCTTGGTCCAAGCAGAAGGGCTGTTGGGGTAACATACCATCAGAGCACTGTTTCCTCTTTTGGGGAGTCAGTGGGAAGGGGAAGTGATTTATGGTCATTCTGGATCCTCACTGGAACAATACAAAATGAATTTGAAAAATGGATGATGGTAGTTTCCTGTTCAGTGAAACACTGCTAACAGAGACCGTGGCCAGTACTTTCATAGTCCAACATGTCTGGCATTTATCAGATCAGATCAGATCAGTCGCTCAGTCGTGTCCGACTCTTCGCGACCCCATGAATTGCAGCACACCAGGCCTCCCTGTCCATGACCAACTCCCGGAGGTCACTCAGACTCACATCCATCGAGTCAGTGATGCCATCCAGCCATGTCATCCTCTGTCGTCCCCTTCTCCTCCTGCCCTCAATCCCTCCCAGCATCAGAGTCTTCTCCAATGAGTCAACTCTTCACATGAGGTGGCCAAAATACTGGAGTTTCAGCTTTAGCATCATTCCTTCTAAAGAAATTCCAGGATTGATCTCCTTCAGAATGGACTGGTTGGATCTCCTTGCAGTCCAAGGGACTCTCAAGAGTCTTCTCCAACACCACAGTTCAAAAGCATCAATTCTTCGGTGCTCAGCCTTCTTCACAGTCCAGCTCTCACATCCATACATGACCACAGTATACACAATTGCTCATACATGTACTGGAAGTTCACTGTTATGCCCCAAAGTGGCCAAAGGGTTTATCTATTTGTTATGAGAAAAACTATACTTTCGTATTTGAAAATTGTTTCTATCTTCATTGACTTGGTGAAATGAAAATGTTGATAACTCTGGGGCAGGGAAAGTGAGACAGAGGAGAACTTTCACTGACTGTTAACTATTCCATCAGATTAATGTTGGCTATTAATATACTGTTGAATATTCATAAATAATGAATCCCCCCTAATATACTGCCTGCTCTTTGGCACTCAGCTAAGATCTCCTTGCCCTGGTCAGCACATCACAGGCTGGCTCAGCTTCTATCTCTTTCCTTTAAGTCTGAGCCTCTAGTTGATGATGAGTCATGCCCTACCTTGTGGCATCTTTTATACTCTTACAAGAGTTTATTCTTTGTCTATCCAAGTAGATTGTAAGTTCCTTAGAGCAAGAACCATTTAAAGTCTTTCCTTGATATAGTATACTATTTATAGAAGGCACACTGACCAACCAGAATTATATTCTTTGAATAGGCATTAGAGATCATCTGGTCCAAGGCCTTTATTTTATATAGAAGTGAGGCAGTCCTAAGGGTGAAAGAACCAATGAAGTTTACATCCTAGTCAATCTTTTTAAGGAAATCATTTGAGGATGTATCTCAGCAAAACAAGAGAGTAAACCAAAAAAGAAGGAATGAGATCCAGGAACCCAGGATAAAATTGTTCAGCAGGCCTGGAGAGCGGTCAGTCTTCATTACTGGAGGAGGGTAGAAGGCCCCAGGAATGAGGTTTCTGAGGAAGATGGGAGAAAGGGACATTCCACAGAGTAGAGAGTATTACTGGTACACTGTAAGAGATTAAAGTGGTGATACAAAACAGAAAGCAAGAAAAACAGAAGGCAATTAGTAACTGCAGTAAAGACAAAAAGCTATGCAAAAGTATTAAGATCTCCAAATGAAGCAACCTACCCAATTATATCAGGCAAAAAGAATAGAAGATTCCAAACACCAAATGAAAAAGAATTTGAGGATATTAGGGAAATGATGTAGAAGGCAGATGTTTCTTCTATCAACAATTTAAAAAAGAAAAATGTAACAACTTTGGGAAAAACAAAAAACACTGTATTAAAGGTATAGCTTAAATAGGAAGCAAATCAAACTGTGACCTGGTTTTAGGCAAGTGGTGAAATATAAGAAAGGCTCTTTTAAGTGCATAGAGTCGGTCTGTGAACAGTGGTGCACAATATGGGTCTCTTTGATTCTGTAGTGAAGAGTATTTGCTTAGTCATAATGATATAAATGCATCTCAGTGGTTTTTAACTTCTAAAACCAACCACAGGCAAAGCACTGAAGACTACTTAATAATAGCTATAAAGGTGGATGTAAGATTTCTTTCCTTGGCAATATAAAATTTAAAAAAAACAGTATATAGAAATTGACAGGTAAATTGTGATAGAATAAATTGTTATTTCCATTTATCCACTGAAAGATAAGCTATGACTTTATGGATAAGCTATGATCAACCTAGACAGCATATTAAAAAGCAGAGACATTACTTTACCAACAACATATTAAAAAGCAGAGACGTTACTTTAACAACAAAAGTCCGTATAGTCAAAGCTATGGTTTTTCCAGTAGTCATGTATGGATGTGAGAGTTGTACTGTATAGAAAGATGAGCGCTGAAGAATTGATGCTTTTGAACTGTGGTGTTGGAGAAGACTCTTGAGGGTCCCCTGGACTGCAAGGAGATCCAACCAATCAATCCTAAAGGAAATCAGTCCTGAATATTCATTGGAAGGAGTGATGCTGAAGCTGAAACTCCAAAACTTTGGCCACCTGATGCAAAGAACCGACTCATTGGAAAAGACCTTGATGCTGGGAGGGATTGAATGTGGGAGGAGAAGGGGATGGCAGAGGATGAGGCAGTTGGACGGCATCAGCGACTCGATGGACATGAGTAGGCTCTGGGAATTGGTGATGGAGAGGGATGCCTGCCTGCAGTCCATGGGGTCGCAAAGAGTCAGACAAAACTGAGCAACTGAACTGAAAGATGACATCACATACCCACTTAATGCCATGATTCCTGTGGGAGGAGACTATGTCCTTCCCTGCCCAACGTTATCAGGCTTGGCCATGTGACTCCCTTTGGCCAACTGAGTGAGTGGAAGTGACTTATGCTGGGCCTGAGCAGACACTTTCAGAGGCTTTGTGAGGTTCTGCCACTGTTCTTTTTTTCTCTCATGAGAACGGCAGGTCTCAGATGTGCTCTTCTATCTGGTTCTCAGAATAAAGAGGACCATGAAAGCAGGGCATGACATGTCACATGAGTGAGAAATAAAACTGAGTCACTGAGATTTTTCTCCTGTTGTGTTAGTGTTATTATTTCCCAGCACAACCTACCATGACTGACTAATGTGTAGAGGGTAGGGTAGAGGTGTGCATACCCTCCTCATGTGAAGTGAGTGATCAAGACGTGCTGTCTGAAGTTGATAGACCAAAAAATAAAGGCTACCAAGGAAATCAGCAGAGGCACTGAGATAGTAATATATCAGGACAATGGGGTCATGTGGAGATAAGAGTGGAAAGGAATGAGGAATGATAAAAGTAAGCTAGCTCTTACGCATCGTAACAAGAGTTAATAAATGACATCTGTAGTTGATAAGACAGAAAACGCTATACAAGCATACTCTGGAGATTAGGAAAACATCAGAAGAGTTGCCACTCTTTCTGATATCATCGGTTTTCTTTTGTTGAATGACTCATTCTTAGCACATATACATGCTGAAATTGTCTCTCATCTTTTTAAAATGGGCTCTCTTGACCCTACCCTCACGTTTGCCTGTTGCCCATCGCTCTGTTCCCCTTTATGGTGCAGTTCCATGGAAGGGTTGTCTACATTTGTTGTCATCAATCCCGCTTCAGCCCACTCTAAGCATGTTTTTACCTCCATCACTTGCCTAAACTGTGCTTATCAGGATCACCAGTCTCCACCAAATTTGCTGAATCCAGTGGTCAGTTCTGTCTTCATCTTCCCAGACTTTGCAGTTGCATTGGACACAATTGCTCACTCCGTCCTTGAAAACACTGTCTTTACTTGGCTTCTGGAACACGACACTCCCTAGTTTTCTTTATACCTTGTGAATCCTTCTCCGTTTCCTTTGCTCATCTCATCAGTTTTTAAACTAGGGAGTTCCCCAGGCACTCGATCTTCTTGATCTTATTTTCTCTTTGATCTTGTTCTCTTTTCTACCCCCACTCACCCCTCTGATGTTCTTGCTCAGTCTCCTGGCTATAAATTAAATCCTCGTGATGATGACTCCCAGATCCTGATCTCCAGCTCAGACTCTCCCCTGACCTCCAGACTCTTATATCCAACTGATTTCTTCTCAACATCTCTCCTTGGAAACCAAAGGGCATCATAGACTTAACTTACCCAGAACCAGCCTTCTGATTTCCTTCCCCAAATCTACGTCTCCCTCATCCTTCCCCATCTCAGCAATGGCATCCTTCCAGTAGCTCAGGCCAGAGTCTGGGATTCATCCTTGACTCCTCTTTTTCTCACACCCCACGCCCAGTCTGTCAGGAAATACTTGGCTCTGCTTTCAAAATACAGTCAGTATCTGATCACTTCTGCCTACCTTGTGTCTGCCTTGCTGGCCCAATCCTCCATCTTCTCCAGAATGCAACGGCCTCTTAATGGGCTGCTTGCCTTTACTGACCTTGTTCATAGACTGTCCTCAATATGGCAGTAAGAGTGAGCCTTTTAAAAACCCAAGTGAGTCAGATCCTGTCATGGAAACCCTTCAATGGCTCTCATATCATTCGAGTAAAAGCTCATGTCCTCATGATGACCCATCAGACCCTAGGCCAGAAAATTTTAAAAGAAATACAACATGAGCCACAAGTATAATCTAAAATTCTCTAGTGCCTATGTTATAAAAAAGGAAAAGGTGAAATTAACTTTATTAGTATACTGTACTTAACTGAGTGTATCCAAAATTTTATCCTTCAATGTGTATCAGTATAAAAATTATTGACAAGATACTTTATGCTTCTTTTTTTGTGTACTAGGTTCTCAAAAATCTGTTGTGAATTTCACACTGGCATTGAATCTCAGTTTGGACTAACCCCATTCAAGTGCCCACTAGCCACAGTGGCCATCATATCGGAAAACACAGCACCACTGTGGGGTAGGGGACAGCATCTCTCATACTGTCTTTCTGATTTCATCCCCTCTCCTTCTTGCTTACTGTACCCCAGCCCACTGGCCTCTTCATTGTTTCCTGACTATGCTGGAAGCATCTTGTCACCTCAAGGCTTTTGGATTTGCTGGAGTACTTGTTCTACAGACATCTATATGGATTCCTTGTTCCTATCCTTTACCTTTGCTCAAATGTCACCAGCTCACTGGGCCTATATTGGTTTGTTAGGGCTGCCATAACACATACCACGGACCAGGTGGCTTCAAGACAAGAAATTGTCAAAGATCAAGGTGTTAGCAGCACTGGTTTCTCCTGAATTCTCTCTCCTTGGCTTGTAGGTGACCACTTTTCCATGTGTCTTCACAGGATCTTCCTCTTGTGTGTCTTTGTGTCCACATCTCTCTTCTTACAAGGATACCAGTCATATTGAGCTAGAGCCCATCCTAAAAACCTCGATTTCAGTTATTTCTCTCTTTAAAGACCTTATCTCCAAACACAGTCATGTGTAGAGGCACTGGGAGGTAGGACTTCTGAGGGGACACTGTTCAGCCCATAACACCTTCCAGATAATCTTAAGATTGTGGCTTTCTCCATCTCCCCAGACTTCCTTTCTTTGGTGAGTTTGTGTTCTTTAAGAGCACTGTCTCTATCAAACATACAGTGTACAGGGACCTCATCTCCTTTGACTTTGCATCTCAGCTAGAGCACAGACCTGCCAACAGCAGGAGGGGCATGCTGTAGAAGGCAACGAGTCAGTTCTCTGCTCGGCACTCTCCTGGGTCTACACTTGAGTCTGACACCAACTTCCTCAGGATCACCTGCTGGCTGACCGTGTCTGCTCCCCACAGCAGCGCCAATTCTTGCAACGTCTCAGAAGAAACATGGATGCAATTCATGTTATTGAACCTGACCTGGTCACTCCTCAAAGTGTCACTGCCCAGGCTGTGACCCCACTCAATGAAAGGATACATTCCACGGGAGACCCGCTGAACAGGTGTCACTTGACACAGTGATTTTTATACATTAGCTTGTAAGTGGTCCTGCAATGCACAGGTCGAGAGGGAGGGTAAATACAGCGGGTGACCTAGAGGACACTGGACTAAGTCAAATCTCTAGTGCGTCAGATTCACAAAGCCCCGGGGAGTTAGGAGGCCCCAGAGCTTGATCTGGTTCTTCATATGTTTGTAGTTCTGAGCCCCTTCCTCTCTGAGCCTGTTTCCCCATCTGTGAAATGGAAATAACTCCTGCTCTACCATCTCATAAGGCTACTGTGTTCTCTTTAACCACGAAGCACTCCATGGTCAGAAAGGGGGTTATCACTACCAGTTAACATGAACAAAATTTCCTTTGTTTTCAAGATCAGTCCTGGAGTTTTCCTCTCAGTGTCATTAGGGCGGGCAGCAGAGCCCTAAGCAGGGAGGCTTTTTCAGCCTCTGGTCCCAGTTAGCTCAGAGCCAAGACCTGGGACCTCCTGTTGGGCCCTTCCTGGACCTCACACACTTGACATGCTGGAGGCGAGGGAATGCCTGGCCTCTAGGGCTTGGTTTACCATTTATGAGAAGGTTCTGCCATCACAACCCCCAAACCCTGGGCCTCTGCGAGGGACATGTCTCTGAGGACAACTTTACTGTTTGCTAAGAGGCTGTGGGAGCATCAGGTTGATGTGTGAGTGTGCATGCAAGTGTGCGCACACACACAGGCACACACACAAATGCCCTTTAAGTTTTACCTGTAGTTTTATCTTACTATAAAAGTTAGGCAGTTCTTAGGTTTGTGTTTGAACTTCCCAGCTCATGAGTCCAAGGAAACCATTCATTCATCTTGGAGGCCATATTGGTGGTTTGTAGCCTTGAAACCCCATCACCTGGGCAAAAGGTGGGCTTGGCCTTTGGAGAGTGTATTTTTATTGAAGTATAGCAGATTTATAATATTATATTAGTTTCAGGTGTACAAAATAGTGATTCGGCATATTTATAGATCATACTCCATTTAAAATCATCACAAAGTGTTAGCTGTGTTCTCTGTGCTGCACAATACATCCCTGTCGCTTATTTTATACAGAGTAGTTTGTATCTCTTAATCCCCTGCCCCTGTCTGGCCCCTATCCCTTTCCCTCTCTCCACTAATAACCACTAGTTTGTTCCCTCTGTGTTTCTGTTTTGTTATGTTCATTCATTTCTTTTTTTAGATTCCACATATAAGTGATAATCACATAGTATTTATCTTTGACGTTTCACTAAGCGTAATAACCTTCAGGTCAGTCCACACTGTTGAAAATGACAGAATTTCATTTTTTAAATTAATTTTATTGAAGTATAATTGATTCAAAATGTTGTGTTAATTTCTGATGTACAGCAAAATGATTCAAATATATATATATATTCTTTTTTCACATTCTTTTCCATTATGGTTTATCAGAAGATATTGAATATAGTTCTCTGTGCTATACAGTAGGACCTTGCTGTTTATCCTATATTTAATAGTTTGTAACTGCTAATTCCAAACTCCCAAGCCTCTGCACACCCCCCAGGAAACCACAAGTCAGTTCTCTGTCTGGTGGATATGTCTGATAGATATGTTCATTTGTGTTGTATTTTAGATTCCACGTATTAGTGATATTGTACGGTATTTATTGTTCTCTTTCTTACCTACTTCGCTTAGTGTGATAATCTCTAGGTCCATCCATGTTGCTGCAAATGGCATATTTCATTTTTTTCTTATGGCTGAGCAATATCCCATCGTATATATATACCACATCTTCATCCATTCGTCTGTTGATGGATACTTATATGCGTTTATTTTATGAGAGGTCTTAAGTTCACTGAATAAGTCATTTTTCTTGAAAAGAATAAAATGACATGAGACTAGGGCTGTCCTAGAACCTGGAATGTGTAGGGGCCACGGCCAGGCCGTCTGTAAGCTTTGATCTTCACTGACTGAGAAGTTTAACCCTGAAGCCAAGAATGATTTGGTGTTTGCAGAGAAGAGCCTGTCACTTGTCTGAAACTTCAATAAAGAAAATGGTCCACCTTTCCCAGGGTCAGGAAGCTTTAGGGCCATCTGACCACTTCATTTTACAGAGAACAGGCCTCCTCCAGGACCTGAGGCTCTTACCCACAACCTCACATCACTTTCCCAGCCCCAGACCTTCCTGCCCACCCTGGTGCCTGGAACTTTGTGTGTGTGTGTGTGTGTGTGTGTGTGTGTGTGTGTACACACGCACACGTGCTCACACGCTTGCTCAGTTGTGTCCAACTCTTTGCAACCCCATGGACTATAACCTGCCAGACTCCTTTGTCTATGGAATTTTCCAGGCAAGAATACTAGAGTGGGTTGCCATTTCCTTCTCCAGATCAGATCAGATCAGATCAGTCGCTCAGTCGTGTCCGACTCTTTGCAACCCCATGAATCACAGCACGCCAGGCTTTCCTTCTCCAGGAGATCTCAACCCAGAGATCGAACACACATCTCCAAAGTCTCCTGCATTGGCAAACAAATTCTTTACCGCTGTACCACCTGGGAAGCCCTGTACTAGAGGGTTAATTACTTATTTGTCAAATTAAACGAGTGTGCAGGTATTATAAAGACTTGATGAGGGCTGCAGGGGACAACACGTGACTCATCAATGACCACATCCAGTCCCATCACCCAGAGTCCCTTCTTCTCGGTGCCCCAGCTTCCCCCCTTCATAAGCTTTACTGAGATATAGCTACATACCATAAATATCACTTTCAGCATGCACAGCTCGGTGGTGTTTAGCAAATCCAGAGCCTCTTGCTCCTCTCCCTGCCCTGCCTTCCAGCCTCAGCATTTGGCCACTTTCTGTTCAGACCTCAGAAGCTTCCTGTGACAGGAGCACCTTCAGGCAGGTGCTTCTGAGGAAGGGAGATTGTTGGGGCACCTTTTGGTCACGACTGCCTCCAAGTTCTGCTAGTCAGGGATCCGCGTCTCAGAAGGCGAGGCCCAGATGGGCGAGACGCGAGCCACCTGGAGGCTTCCGGAACAAACATTGTTTGGGAGGTTGTCATGTTTTATTTTCTGTTTTGTTTTAAAAAGAAACATCTCAGCAAGAAGGAAAACTTTCTCAGTGAAAACACAGAAACATGGCAGCGGTGGTATGAGCTGAAAAGTGGGCCATTTCTGAGGTGGAAATAATGTCCCCTCTCCTTGGGGACGCATGGGCTCTGGCCCTGGCCGTGGATCTTGCATGGGCCTGAGAAGAGTCACCCTTCGGCCAGGCGGCAGAAAGGCACGCCCATAGCACCTCAGATGGACATGGGTCTTCCTGGGCTACAGCTCAGTGCACCTATAGTTTTAATAGAATTTCCATGTTAGCAGATTAAGCCCAGCTCTGCCGATTTCTTTGTGCTTCTCTGAAACCTGCAACAGCTCTCTATTGTCCACCGACTAAGCTCACATTCCACATTGGACCCACCAGGATTCAACAAACTTCGCTTCTTCTTTCCCTCCCTTTAATTTAGTCAAACTGAAGCACATGGTCTTATGGTGCCCCTCTGGACCCCTGCCTGGAGCATCCTCCCACACCATCAGGTCTAAATCCTGCCCACCTCCCAGGCCCATCTCCAAGGCCCTGCTCTTCCACCCACTTCTTGACCATTCCCATGTGGGGTGCTCCTCCTTTCTGGGACTGTCAGGCCATTTAGGACATTTCTCTTGTTTTCATTAAATTCTGTTCTTCTGTTGTCTTAATCTTTGTACTGAAATCATCTCCTTGAAGGGTGGGGCCATGCTACATCACCTTCTACTTCTCACAGCACCTGGCAGGGTCCAGTAGGCACTTGTTGGAGGGGAGATGTGTGTGTGGCTGACTTCTGGTTGTGAAGGTGGGGTCAAGAGCACATCCTTACTCCCTTTACCTAGTAAGTGTGTCCCTTACCTGAGGGACACGGGTGTTCATGTCAGTTCTTAGCGTTCCTGACTCAGAAGGAAGGGATTTCGTTCCCAGGTCTGAGACGGGACTAAAGCAGGGCTGTGCCACAGCAAGGGTGTCTCTTGAGGGTCCTTGGTGTTTCAGCTGCTCAGGAGAGGGATGTGGGGCAGAGGCAGGATGTTGGCCTCCCCATGCCTGGGCCAGAGGGCTTGCTCTGTGGCGGATTCATTGAGGACAGCCATCGTGGGACTGGGAAGAGCCGAGTCGACAGCCAGCAACGGCTAAGTGTAGGTGGGGACGGAGTGGGGAGCAGTGGCGGCAAATCAATCTTAGTAAACCATTTTAATAAAGATTTGTTTGGGCAATAGCCATCAAATTAAATCTAGGGGGATATTTTGATGAGAAGCAGGATATCTGCATGATCTTAAAGTGTTTCTCCACAGAATGCTTCTTAATTGCAAGGGGAAGAATCATACAGTGGAGAAACCAGACAGCCTCTTGGCTGGGTGAACAAAATAACATTACCTAGACCTTGAAAACCTGCTAGAAGAAAGAAGCCAGTCACCAAGGACCATACACTCTGTGATTCCATTTGTATGATATGTCCAGAATAGGCCAATCCGTAGAGACAGGAAATAGTTGTGGGGGAGGAGTGATATGGTTGGGAGGTCAGGGGAATAATTGGTAATGAGTATAGGGTTTCTTTGGGGAGTGACAGAAACATTCTAAAATTGATCAGTGGTGATGGTGGCACCACCTGAATATGCTGAAAGCCGTTGCATGATTAAGTGAGTGAATGCCACGATATGCGACTTATATCTCAATAAAGCTGTTTAAAAAATTAGCATCGTCAAGGACGGACAGACAGACATTGCATGCCTCTGGACATGATATCCTGAGAAGGAAGCAACATTACTTTTGTGGTATTCTAACCAGGGGTGCGTAATCTGAATCTATTCATGAGGAAATATCAGATATGCCCCAACTAGAAAATACCTGTCATGTGGTATCATCACACTATCGTCATTGTGAAAGATTAAAGGATACAAAAAAGCATGATCATTACATATAAAGTATAATCTTAAGGGTATTGGATTCTGTACTGGAGGGAAAAAGAATACCAATACGGACATTAGTGGGACAATTGACAAAATTGGAATGTGGACTGTAGATTAGAAAAAAACATTGTATCCATATTGTGTTTCCTAAAATGGGTAACAGTGCTGTGGGAACGTAAGAGAATATTTTGTCTTTGGAAACACACTGAAGTATTAAGGAATAAAAAACCATGATGTATGCAGCCTGTTTACAAATGGTTCAGAATAAAAGATAACAATATGTAAAGATAGAGAGAAGGACAAAACAAATCTAGTCCAGTGTTAAAAAACTGGCAATCTGGGTAAAGGGTAGACAGGATTTTTCTGTATTATTCTTGAAACTTTTCTGTTAGTTTGAAAGTATTTTAAAATCAGAAGTTAAAAATTGTACGGTTAAAAGTCAAACATTCTGAACTCATAGTTTAGGTATACCTACTGCTGCTAAGTCGCTTCAGTTGTGTCCGACTCTGTACGACCCCATAGACAGCAGCCCAGCAGGCTCCCCCACCCCTGGGATTCTCCAGGCAAGAACACTGGAGTGGTTGCCATTTCCTTCTCCAATGCATGAAAGTAGAAAGTGAAAGGGAAGTTGCTCAGTCGTGTCTGACTCGCAGCGACCCCATGGACTGCAGCCCACCAGGCTCCTCAGTGCATGGGATTTTCCAGGCAAGAGTACTGGAGTGGGGTGCCATTGCCTTCCCAACTGCACCTAAATCCAAGTGGCTACACCCAATGTAAGTGCTTTCCTATCACTTGAGGTCCACCAGCTCTACCTTAGTCAGGGACCACCTGGGGCCATGGGAAAAAAAGTCATGATATAAGGTGGCATTGGCTTGCAGGGCCCAGACGCCCCAGGGGGATTTTCTCAGGAATGCCAAACATTAAAACCCCAAGGTGGTGCAGAAGCTTACTGCAGCCATTTGGAATTGTGAGCCATTTCTCTGCTCCATCAGCACATCTATCAAGAAATACAGGCTTGATTATAATGAAGTGAGTTTCTGGGGAGGCTGGAGCCAGTGGGCAGTGCACATAACTGGCCTGCCCTGCAGTGGCTGGTTGAGACTGACCCGGCTGCCTTCCCAGCCTTCCCTGGGGGCCCATCAGGCATCTGAATGCTTCAGCCAGAGCTGGAGTAGGTCCCAGTGCTGCAGAGCTATTTTGGAGAAGTCTTTCTGGTATTGGTAATTCCTCTTTTTGACATCTCAGTGTGAAGTTCAAGAATCACTTGTGGACCTCAAAGAAACCAGCCTCAAGCCAACAATCAATGATTGCACCATGCTGGGAGGGCATGGGAGAGCCGCCCTTTACCCTTTGGCCTGGGCTGCTCTGAGAGGTCATATGGATTGAATGTAGAAGTGGAATCTTTCCAGGGATTGTTCTGTGGCCTGACTCAGAGAGGAGAAAAATAAACATAACCATCTTAGGTCCTATAGCTGGGGTTCTGTGGTTCGAGGCAGAAAGGGGGACAAGTGGCTGATATGCCAAAATTCCCAGGTTGGGCATGGCCAGGTTTCCAAGGTCTAGGGCCTCAGTGCCTGTGGCTGGACTCTGAGTCCATTCTGAAGAGAGGTGTCTAACCCTGGGGCTTGGGAATCGATTTGGGTAAAGGAAAGCAAAGAAAAGCCATGACCTTGGCAAGATCCCTGATTGCTTGGGCCCACACTTGGATGGGCTGGCTGTGTGTTTAATTTTCCCTGCCGGCTTCTCCTCTGAGCTTAATGCAGAACCTCCCACAAGGCACCATCAGTGATCCTGCGTGGGCTCCCCTGAGGACTGAGAGCTGGTCTGCCCTGTGCCAGGATGTAAGGACTTGGAGGTAGACTCACGTGCTCCTTAAAGGTAGACCTAGGAAGGAAGGAGTGAGCAGTTATGTCTCCCCAATGCTGTTGGCGTCCCATCATTTCTTAGTCTGCATGGAGTCCCTCACCCACCACCCCTAGGCATCAGGGCATTGGCACTACCACCAACCATGGGGGAGATGCACGTGGTTCTTACTGTAAGTCTGGAGATGGTGAACACAGATTGGAGGGAGAGGATAGGGTTGATGGGTAGAATATGCATTAAAATCGAGAATTTAAATAAATTCTCTTTTGGACTATCTGGCCAACCCATCACTCAAACTTTGGGTTTTTTAATCTATCACATGCCAACATAGTCAAAGCTATGGTTTTTCCAATAGTCATGTATAGATGTAAGAGTTGGACCGTAAAGAAGGCTGAGTGCTGAAGAATTGATGCTTTCAAACTGTGGTGTTGGAGAAGACTCTTGAGAGTCCCTTGGACTGCAAGGACATCCAACCAGTCAATCCTAAAGAAAGTCAACCTTGAATATTCATTGGAAGGACTGATGCTGAAGCTGAAGCTCCAATATTTGGCCACCTGATGTGAAGAACCGACTCACTGGAAAGATCCGGATGGTGGGAAAGATTGAAGGCAAAAGAGAAGGGGGTGCAGAGGGTGAGATTGTTAGATAGCATCACCAACTCAATGGACATGAATTTGAGCAAACTCCGAGAGACAGTGGAAGACAGAGGAGCCTGGCGTGCTGCAGTCCATGGAGTCACAGAGTCAGACATGACTTAGCGATTGAACACCAAGAAATCTATCCCATGGGTTAGTCTTGTCTCCTCAACTACTCCTCTCTTGTGTCCCCTGGAGTGTGGCCCAGCCCACAGCCTGGAGGAGGATCCCGGCCACACCTGCTGACTGATAATGATCTGGGAAGGAGCATGGCCCCTGCCAGGCTGCGATCCCAAATCCTGGCTTCTGGTTCCAGACCTGTGTAACAGCACCCTTGGCCCAGTGGTCTTCACCCACCCACACCCCCACCCTCCCCACCACCACCATGGGCCCCACTTTGTATTCATCCAAAGGAAAGTGATTATTGTTCTTGCCTCCTTGTTTGTGCTGAGATAGTTAATGAAATAAGACCAAGCTCCCACGACCATGTCCCTATCAGTCAGGAAGTGAATGGGGGCTCTGTTCCAGCAGCCTGTCTGGCTCATCTCACTCCTGCCACCTGGCTCATCTCCTGCTTTCATGCTCTGAGAGCCTGAGTGAGGCTTGCCCTTGCCGAGGTGGGCAGGAGAAGAGGAGGCTACCCCCTCCTCTTCCCCCACCCACCATCCATTCTCCACCCATCCCTGGCCTGGAGGCTGACCTCCATGTGACCTCACCTGCTCCAGGTGTGTCGGCCAATGGGAGGCACTGGCAGGGGTCAGAGGAAAGGAAGAGAGACAGGTTGGGTGTTGGCCCTTCCAGCTCCTTCTGGCTTGGCTGGGACTGCAGCTTCAGTCCAGCACTCCCTCTTCCCGCACCCAGCCCTCTCCAGACTCCGACCACACCGCCCTTCCTGCTCCTTCTGTTGCAAAACATCAGCATTTCACTCTCCCTGGTGGTCCTCCTGGTCCTGCCCAGACCTCTGTCAATAGTCACTGACCCCGACTGGCACAGAGACCCCCCCCCACCTGGGCTGTGGGAACCTGAACCACCAGCTTGGCACCACTACTGCCTCTGTCCACACCCCGCTCCCCCCACAGCCCAATTTTGCTAAGAAGTTGGTTTCTAACACAGTCTTCCTCCTGGAAGCTCTGGAACAGCCAGTACACGAAGCCAGAAAAGCGTGGGCGTCCAGCTTCCAAATGGCTCTCGTGCTCGTGAGATGCCACATTCCTGAGAGTGCCGGGGGAGGGGGTGGGCCAGGGAGGGGGTTGACACGGTGCTGAGCGGCACCCCCCCACCCCCACCCCCACCCCCACCCCAGGGCCAGGAATCTTCCTTCTGTGTTTCCTTTATGGGATTTCATCAACAGACACCAGCCCCAGCGCCTCCCTGGACAGTCGCGGGCCCTGGCTCAGAGATCTCTGCGCTGCCCCTTCTTCCCCAGCGGCAGAAGCCAGGGTTCTACCTTCCCCTCAGCCCCACCTCCCACCCCCTCCCCGCCCTCGGTCCCCTTCGAAGACTCTGTTTGCTGGAAGCACCGTCGCTGCCTCGGGAGCCACCTCCCTCCTTCACCCTGGAGCCTGTTGGCCACTCGGCCCGGCCCGCGCTTTTTCTCTCTCCCTCTTTTCCTAATCTGAGTCTGAATACCGTCAGCCTTTTAAGAACTAGCTCACGCACAAGCAACTTTTTGCTATTTCTCCGTCTTTATGATCACTTTGGAAGATGCAGCGTCAGGCCAGACTGTTCTAACAGCTATTTTACCTCACTGTCCTATGAAAGTCGTTCAGTCGTGTCCGACTCTTTGTGACCCCATGGATGGTAGCCTGCCAAGTTCCTCTGTCCGTGGAATTCTCCAGACCAGGATCCTGGAATGGGCAGTGATGCCCTTCTCCACCTTGCGCTTCACGGAGAGCAAATGTGTGTTCTGCTGCGTGTTCTGCTCTGGAGGACCCGTCATTTTGCTTTTGCGCACCCTCCCCCCACCTCACAGTTTCCTTTATGTCTCCCTGCTCCTCTCCACCACACTTTGGAGGATGAGACCAACTAAAGAAAGAAGTTGTCGGGTACATGATTTGATTGTTCTTCCTCCACTCTCAAAAAGAACCTCCACTGTTTGAGTTGTTAAAACCCTCAACGATTCCTTGTTATGAGAAGAGTCATCAAAATACGCCTATTGAGTTTTAAGTCTTTACAAAAGACACCAAAAATTAGTGCATCATCTACTTAAAAGGATCCCCTTTGATAGCCATACCAATTACATTTTTAAAAAGAAAAAAAGGTTTTGGTTGGATACCTCTGAATCTGGTTGTTTTTTTTTTTCCCTCCTCCTCTGTGATTTGTGTGCAGACTTTTGAGAAGCAGGTTTTATAATAGAGATTCAGCCAGGCTAAATCACAGCGACAGAAGCTTATGCAACTGTTAAAAACCTATGAGTTAAAAATGGAATAGTCTTGCAGAGTGGGGAAGGTAATAATATCAGTGATGTGAAAATAGAAAGTAAGAAATTAGTATTTCAGCAATTCAGATCTGTTACCCATATTTTTCTGCACCAGAAGATCTTGGTGTTATTTTCCAGAATATATCCAAGGTGCAACCTCTTATTAGAAAAATCAAACTTTGCTCTCACAGCTCCAACCCTCTGTGCCCAGTTAATCCAAGATCAGGAGCACTTTTTACAGACATTCGGCCATTGTGTCACAAAACACTTGTGGTATTTGTTAGAATCTGTGTGTTCACTAATGCCCATAAAGGAACAGATTTTAGATTTTTATGAGTGGGTTTTGTTAATTTGCTATTTTAAAAATACTTGTGAGACCTTTACAGTTGCCATGGCGATATCATTTCCATAAACATGATTTTTTTGTGGAGATTTTTGCACATTGAAGGCTGAGGTTGATGTGGCTGGGGGAAAGTAGGAGGTGAATTTGGCAGCCACCCGTGGCTGCTCCCTCAAATGCTACAAATCTGATTCCAAGAATCCATGTGATGGCAGAGACCTGGGTCTCTAAACAATGCAATTGACTTGAGAGGCTTCTGGGAAGTGGATGTGATTAGCAGAAAAGGAGGCCAGTCTGCTCTCCAGATGAAACCAGTGCAGCGCTGGACCGTGGGCATGGTCTCTGCTAGTTAATGGTCCTGTCCGGGTCGCACTGACCTGCAGTCTCTCTAAATGTGGATTTCATAAAACCTTTAAGAACTAGACACTCTGGAGCTGCCCAAGGAATGGTAAAGAGCCTGAGGGCTCTTTTAGTCCTTTTAATCAGATTTTTTAAAAATAAAAAATCCCATATAATGCACAACACTGTTAAAATGCTGAAGTCTGTAATGGAAAATAATAGGAAATCAAAACAAAGCAATATTCCTGTTAAACAAAAGAAGAACATATTGAACCAGAAATAGTCTTATAGTCATCTTGAACACTAGCAGTTAAGGAAAAGCAGATTTAATTAGAAGAAGAGGTAGAGGGTCCCAGTGGCACCCAACTTTTTACCAGTAATGCTAGATATTTGTTCAGCTCACAAACGGAGGGGCTTCGCAGTAAAACTTCATCTCCCAGAAAATGAAATATACAAAGCCATCGAGGGAGAAGCAGAATGAATAAGGGAGGATTTTCTAGAAACTAAAAATATTTTGGAAGAGAAATGACCAGTAAGAGAAGTTAAAAGTGGAAGTGTGTCAGTGTGAGATGAATTCCACCGAGGGCTCTCTAGTGAGCAGGCTGGGCACTCGGTGCCAGGAGCTGCCTAATCGAGCACCTGGACACAGCCGAGGGGTTTGAATCATACAGAATTATGAATCATAAGGAATTATGAATTACTAGAAAGCCATTGTGTTGACTGTTATTATTTATGTAGCGCTGGAAATACGAACAGGGCCACCCAGGGGACGTGCCAGACTCCCTGTCTGGCAGCATGCTGATCTCCATTCCTTGAAAGTCGAACTGTGATACCCGGAGGGGGCTGTGTCTGCTCATCCAGTGTGTGCACAGGTGAGCCTGCACAGTGATGCCACCAGTGTGCAGAGGACAAGGGCACATTCCATTTTGCACAGGTTGGAAAGGTGCAGAGCCCCAGCTACACCACTCATAGTCTCCCCCTCACCCAGTGGACCGTCTGTGTAGACTGGAGACAGCAACTGCTGCTATCTTGTTCTTAAGGGTGTTTATTGAAAAAGAATGTGAAGGAGAGATGTGAGGCACCCTTTGGTGCTTCTAGAGTAAGCGAGGCTTGGGGCGAGGCTCCTTCTGGGGGTGACCTGGGCTGGGTCCACCTGTGGATGCCAGGTGGAGAGCTGGCACCTTTGTGGTTAGGACTTTCCTGTCGGGTGCCTGGGATGTGTCTGGCCGTCAACCGTGGGTGGAGTGACTTGTTTAGGACCAGGGGACTCTCCCGAAGTGATGCCTTCCAGGACTGCCCAGAGGGCTTCCCAGGCATTCTTATTTGCCCTGAAATAGCCCAGAGGAATTTGGCATAGAGAGCTGCTGGAAAGTGGCTCACTGCCCTGTCCAGAGTAGGAATCAGAACCAGGACGGTGCCCGGAGCACTGTTCCAGCCTCTTCCCTTAGCACATATTTAATTTAGAGTTTGTTTTTTTTTTTTTTCTCCTTTGCTTTTAACAATGCATCAGTAGCAGGCAGCATGGCGGGGGGCTGGTGGGCGGCTCGGAGAGGGTAGGAGCCTGCTGAGCCAAGAACACAGCAGCGGTGGGACCAGAACCTTTCTGTACGTGGCCCCCTCTAGCGGCCGCTGCCCTGCTGTGGGGCAGAGGCCCAGGTGCGCACTGCAGTGGGGAGCTTTGCCCTGGGGCATTGCCATCTGAGATGCTCAGGGTGCAGGAAGGCCAGGCTGGCCCTTACTCTCCCTGCCAGGAATGGGAAGATTTCACTCTCAGTGTGCGAAAAATAAATTAGAAGCAGAACCACCTGCTACACTGCCCAGAAATTGGGGTGTGGGAGGGAGAGGCCCCCTTTGGGTTTGGGAACAAGAAGGGCATTTGATGATGGGGAGTTGGGGATCCCCAATTTATTGTGTGTGCTTTCCTGAATCCCAGTGATCCTTTTCAGGGTATTGCTTCTTTATTTTGCTGAGGGCCAAGATTCCACTCTACCGTGTGATAGCTGTGTGACATCGAGCAAGTTACTTAAAGGTTTGTGCCTCAGTTTCATCTGCAAAATGGGGATAATCATAGTACGTACTTTGTAGAAGATAAAATGGGCTATTACACAAAAAGTCTTAGAACTGTGCTTGGAACACAGTGAGGATTACATTTTCCCCCAAGCTATAAAGGGATTATTCACCTCTCCTTTTCTCCTATGTCCCAGCCTTTGGTAACTACCATTCTGCTCTCTGTTACTAGGAATTTGGCTTTAAGTTTTTTTGTGATTCCGTGCATGAGACCATATGACATCTGCTTTCCTGTGTCTGGCTTATTTCACTCGGCATAGTGCCTTCGTGTTCCATCCATGTTGTCACAAATGGCAGGATTTCCTTCTTTTTTAAAGGCTCAATAACATTCATATATAAGTGAATATATATATATGACACTTTCTCATCTATTCACTCACAGACAGACATTTAGGCCCTTTTCATATCTTGACTATAATACTGTGATGAATATGAGAATGCAGCTATCTCTTTGAGATAATGATTTTATTTCCTTCAGATAAAAACACTGAAGTGGAATTGCTGGATCATATGGTAGTTCTATTTTTAATTTTTTGAGGAACCTTCATACTGTTATCCCTAGTGACTGCACCAATTTCTATTCCCAAGAGTGATCGAGGGTTCCCTTTTCTTCACACCCTCTCCAACACTTGTTATCACTTGTCTTCATCATAACAGCCATTCTGACAGGTGTGAGGTGATATCTCATTGATTTGCGTTTTCCTGATAATTAGGGATGTTCAGCACTTTTTTGCTGTATCTGCTGGCCATTTGTTTGTCTTCTTTGGAGAAATCTCTATTTAAGATTTTTTGCCTATTTTTAAATTGCTTAACAAAATAAATATTATCGTCCTTGGAATTTGTACTGGGATGAAGCCAGGCCTCCTATTCCAGCCCTGAGAGGACCGATGCTGTGTGAGCCAGCAGGGCCTCTAGACTGTGCGCCTATTGAACACAGGACCAGTCTTCACTGGTCTACCCTTTGGGGCTGATATAATGCCCGGCTCCCAGCAGGTCCTCAGTAATTTAATATCAGGACAGCCAGCTGGCGACATGGCTGGTGCATGGTCTTATACGGTGGTTCTTCAACCTCAGGGTGTATCAGAAACCCTGGAAAGCTTGTTAGCTGTCACATTCCAACTCTTGTCCCCAGAGAGTTTGCATTAGTATTAGTAGGAGTCGGGTGGGGCTAGAGAAGTTGCATTTTTAAAACAGAACCCCATTTGATAAACTCCTGGGCAGCCTCAATCTGTGGTGTCCCCAGAGCCAAGCCTGGGGGAGAAGAAGGGAACCAGGGGTCACCAC
This sequence comes from Tragelaphus eurycerus, assembly GCA_935064755.1. Lineage (NCBI taxonomy): Eukaryota > Metazoa > Chordata > Mammalia > Artiodactyla > Bovidae > Tragelaphus > Tragelaphus eurycerus. The sequence continues at coordinate 23,967,361 of CAKXYN010000003.1, forward strand.
TACCAGCAGAGCCTGCCTGCGGGGCCTTCCTGCCTTTGGGGCTGGGATGGGAAGGTGGTGTCCCTCTCTGGAGCCCTTGCTCTGCGCTGGCTGGTGGACACACCAGGGAAGCCTGGAGCCTTCCAGGGAGAGAGAAGCTGTTTAACTTGGAACCGCTCTGCAGGAAATGGTGAGGTCAGGGATTTCTAGAAATCCTAAAAGGAGCCCCCAACATGTAGGTGGGTATGTGTGTCCCTCAAGGTGTCTCTGCATGTCAGGGCCCCGTTTGTCCCCTCAACCTGTGCTGATCCCTCCAAGGAGACCTTCCTTCACCAGCTGCCAGCTTGGAGTCTGCAGGCAGCTTTGGCCAGGGTGGTGCCCTCCTTTCTGCCCAGGGCCACCACCTCGAGCGCTGAAAGCGAGTCCCCTGTTTGGGTCATTGGAGCAGTTCAAAGGGTTATTCCTGAGGCTCAAAATGAAGCCTTTGGAAAACAGCTGCTAGTTGAACCTAAGCAGCCCCGAGAAGAGACACCCTGGAGTTGAGCGAGGAGGAATGTGCTTTTACGGGGCTGTGTGTTTAAAGATACCTCTGGGGTTTGTTTCTTAGCAACAGGGCTCATCCAGAACATGCTGGCAGTGCCGGAACATCCAATGATGCCCACAAGCACCGTAGAAAACACAATAAAAATCTGTAGAGTACGAGAGAAAAGTCTGAGCATAGCACCTCCAGTGGGTAGAGAAACTCGGAGCCCGGAACAGATGCAGCAGCCCTTGGTTTCGATTGGAGAGCTCTGAGAGAGCACAGTCCCTACCTAGGGACACCAAGCCACCTTCCTCCAGGCCGCTTCCTTCCAGGCAGTGGAACAAACATCACATCACCCGGGGGCTCGCCTCTCCTCACACCTCCCTCCTTCCCCGCCACCTGGAGACCCAGCGTCCAAATGGCCTTCTATAGTGTCGTAATTGGAGAGTGGCAGATTTGTGCCTGGAGGGGATATTAGACCCAGATCCAGGGGTTCTGAAGCCACTGGACCCTTTAGCAGTCTGGTAAAACCTTCGATTCCCTCTCAAAATAATTGTAGTATGCTTTTAGTACACAGACTTATAAAGAAAACAGTGATATTAAAAAACAGTTATCAAAATATTAAAAACAAATCTGTGTAGAGAAACAGCATGCTTCTGTGTTAATACACTAAATAAAAAGATCCAGCAGTGAGTCTAATAAGGGCTATAACTTTGAAATAGTAATAACTGTCAGTGATAGTTTGAGAAATCTACTTCTCAGCCTCAGTGTGGTATGCAACTATCCGTGATTTCGATTGGTGATGAAGACCAGGTTCTGCTAATATTACTGTAGCTGTCACCTACGTTTATAATGAAAGGAAAAGCTAAAATTAAGTTAAAGGTTAGTGAAAATAAAGAAGTTTTTCCAGTCCTAGTTCATGGATCCCCAGAGGGTTTGTAGCCCCCAGTTCACCCCTGAGAACTTCTTCCCTTTCTAATCTTCCTACTTTGCCCTTCTCTGTGTATTAGCAGCAAGACACTGTTAAACAAACAGTCAATAAGTAAGTGTTGATGTCATGGCAGTGTTAGGGCTGCTGTGAGAACCTGTGACCTGTGTCAGCAAGGAGGCTGGCGCCCTCACTTTCCTCTTCCAAGGGGCATTTGCAGCACAGGTGTCCCGGGTCAAGGTCATTGAGATGTAATTTGATCTTGGAAAGAGGAGAGCTTTTGACTATGAGATTCTTGAGGGACAGGTATGGGTTTTTTTTCAGTTTTCTCTAGTATTTACTATATGTATTTAACAGTTTTGAATATGTGTGTATGAAGTGCCAAAAATTTAGTCACTCAAATAAATCCTGGGTCTGCAGTGCTGGTCTCATGAAGCTAGGTTTCAGTTCTCCAGAGGATCTTCTTCTTCAGTGAATCCTCCTGACTCAGGTATCAAACCTGTGTCTCTCACAGTGGCAGGTGGGTCCTTTACCAGCTGAGCCATAGGGAAGGCCCCAGGTGGGGAGGTTGACAGCGCTGTGTGGCCAGGTGCCACCAGGAGATGGAGAACATAGCCAGTCAGGAGGCACCGGGAGCAGACCCTGCCCATGGCAGAGCCCCCGACACCTCGGGGTCAGAGGGGGAAATGCTCTCTCTTGGGCCGCGCCCAGTGCACAGGCCTGCAGGCGGGTTAGGTGGGCAGGGAAACCTCTCCGTGTTCCCAGAGTCCCTGAGTCAGCTGCTGGGCAGAGTTCCTGGGGCCCAGGCACTCTCTGCCAGCCACAGGAAAAACCCACATGTAGGTAACCCCACCAACCTCTGAGCAAATGTGCAAAAGCACCCCTCCCCACCCCAGTGGTTCTGCCCCATCGCTGAGCAGGAAAGTCGTGGCCCCCATGGTGTCGGTTCTGCCAGAACAGCTTTCTTCAGTTTCACAGGACCAGGGCCACCAAAGTTAGACCTGAAAGGGTTCTTGGGGAATATGCCGTTCAGGCATCTCAATTTACAGACTCAGACACCAAGGCTCAGAGGTGAGAGGGACTCTTCCAGGCTGTGGGGCAGTGGCAGGAGGCAGGGAAAGAGCCCAAGGCCTCTGACTATGAGCCCTGAGCAGTATGGTGTGACCACATCTTCCTTCTCTTGCCGCACAAGGATGTAGGATGGAGGTCATGCCTGAGTCTTGGGCCTTTTGCAGGTTATAAAGTTCAGCTTGTTGTTCTAATACAACTATCTGAGAGTCAGTTCAGCACCCGCAACACTGTTACGTGGGCAGTTCTGATAAGGTGATCTGGATTGCCACCTTGGTTACTTTTTGCATACTGACGTTCTCCCAAGTGGTGCTTCAGCCCTCCATTCCTGACTCTGCTCTTCCGAACCTCATGCAGGTCAGTTAACTTCTTTGTGCCTCAGTTCAAACAACTTGATGTTACTAGTACCTACGTCATAGGCTTCGTGTCATATGTGAGGTTAATACACATAGAGCTCTTGGAACACATGGTGGTGGGTTACTATCTTTCAATCAGAAATATCAAAAAGCCAATTCAACTGGCTTAAGAAGAGAAAATGTGTTGCCTCGTAGAACTGTGGAATCTTGTGGTACAGTGGATTTCAGGCCTTGTTGGATCCAGATGCTCAAAGATGTTCTCAGGACTCACTTTCTATTCCCCACTTTGGCCCTAATTCCATTCCTCTATGTTTGATTTTTAGGTGGGTTCTTTCTACATGGTAGCTCCCAGGTTTTCCACATTGATGTCTTTTACACTAGCAATCCCAGTCAAAAGAGGGTTTTTTTCCCTCCCAGTTGGTAGTAATCTCCTAGAACTGAATCTCATGGACCTGGTTTGAGTCATGTGCCCATCTCTGTGGCCCAGGGAGTAGAAGGTCTGGATGGTCCAGGTCTGTAATACCCTTCTGCATTGGGAGTTGGGAGGGGTAGTCGAGGTTAGTCCCATCCTAACTTCAAGGCCTGAGTGTGGGAGAGAGGAAGGCCCCAGAGGAAGCTATGGGCACTGTTTCCAGAAGAGGAACTGATACGAAGTAGGTAAAAGTTACAGATGAGCAGACAGGTGAGGGATGTGACGACCTCACAGAGACATGTTCATCTCGGGGTGCAAGGGTGGGGACCTTACCACTTGCAACACTCAGAATGGAGAGAGCTGAGTGGAGGAAGGGGCCACAGCGGCTGCAACTGACTTGCAGGCCAAGCCAAAGGACAAAGTATTGGAGAAATTGCCCCTGATGTAAACCCAAGGCAAGGTTGAGGGGTTTCCTTGGGGAGTTACTCACTTTGATTAGTAGATTTGGGTCCATAAGTCCTGTCCTGTCTACCAGTCTGTGCCCTGTGTGACAGGAAGTACCTTTCTGGAGGAGCTATGGGGCAGGCAGCCAGTGGGGTGTGCTTCAGAAATCTGCTATGGAGTCTGAAGACTAAACACCCTCAGGGCTGCACCCGAGCTGGGGCTGTGAGAGGACTCCTGAAGCCCAGAGCGGGTAGGAGTCAGGCTCTGACAGTGAATGAGTCAGAGAAATGGAAGGGGGCACCAGGCTGGGGATCAGGGGACCCTGGGGCTGCAGACCTCATCACCCTCCAGAGGAAGGCCTGCCAGGCACTCACAGGGGACAAGCTCACAGAACAGGTATGGACTGTCCCCCCCATCCCATGTTATGAGCAGGGTGGAGAGTGTGCCAGGCCTGGTACAGGCGAGCCCCCAGTGAAGGTGGGCACTGCCCTACCCCATTGCACACAGGATGGGGGGATGCAGGAAGGGGAGCAGGAAGGTAGCAAGCACCCCAGCTGGGAGCTGAGGGTTCTCAGAGAGACAGATTGGCCTAGCCTGGGTCTCTCACAGGCCACTCTCCAGCTCCCACCCCAGCAGAGCACCCAGGGTAAGTAGCATGAGAGAGGCAGAACAGAAGAGAGCCAGGCCCCTGAATTCAGCAGCCAGGCCTGGCTGGCCCTTGGGTAGCAAAATAGGGGATGGCTCAGAGACAACAGGGAAGTTTGGGGCAGTGGCCTTGGGCCAGCCTCTGCCTATACCACTCCTGCTGGGGAGAATGGAATGGGGATTCCTGGGAGTCCATCAGATACGTTTCCCAAAGTGCTAGTTCCGAAGGAAAAAAGCAACCAGCTGTTTGTACAGAACTGTATGCCTTACCCGTTTTCCAGCCCCTTTTTAGGTGACTGGGACCTACAGTGGCTAGTTACTTCCAAAATATCAGAGGCAACTACATTGTGACCACAGATCTGGGCTTTCACATCTGCAGAGCCTTCTTGCCCTAATAGGCAAAGTCTGGTGGTGAGCTCTCCCAAGAGCCCGCCTGGGAGCTGGCCTGAGGCCGAGTCCCACCCCTCAGCTCCTGGGCTGCCCATTCCATCGTTCTTCTACTTGTTTAGACAGGGAAAGAGAACCTCCTACTGAGGATGCAAAGCCCCAGATAAGACTCCCTCCACATAATGATTTCTGCTCCCAGAAATCCATGAGCTGCGGAAGCAACTTTGTCTGACCCTGTGCTTCTGTCCTTGGCTCGGTAGTCAGACGGGGATCACCAGAAAAGAACACAGCTCCTCTCCCAGCCACTCCTGGCAGGTAGACTGATGGTCTCTTCTTGCCCCAGGTCTCAGAAGCACCTCATTAAAGGGAGTGACATTCCGTCTCCTGGAGCCTCTGAGTAGGGTGACTGCAGGGGAAGAGTTAGAGGGACTGCGCTGTACTAGGGGGCAGGGGGGCAGGCCGTGTGTTCTGGGATCCCCAAGCTGTGAGTGCCCCTATCTAGGGGCCCTCATTTTGGCATTCACATGCTGCCTCCCTGTGGGTTGGGCTTCTTTAATCAGCATGGCATTCAAATCAGAGAAGAAAAAGGGGTTCTTCCCATATGCCCAAAGCTGTGATGAAGTTGAATCATGGCGAGATTACACAGGATCAAAGCTCCCAAGTGGTTGCTCTGTGGAGTGTGAACGTCCTTGGTAAAGACTCAATTCTCACTAAGGCTGCCAGCGACTAGTGAGTTAGTAGACATCCAGAGGGCACTTTTCTTGTTCCGGTAAAATATCCGTAACATAAGATTGACCATATTAACTATTTTTACATGTACAATCCTGCGGCAGTAAGTATATTCATGATGCCCTGCAACCTTCTCCGCTCTCCATCTCTAGAACTTTATCATCTGAAAGCGAAACTCAGTCTCCATTCAACACTTCCTCCCCATTCCTGCTCCCTCCCCCACTGGTAACCTCTGTTCTACTCTCTGCCTCTGTGTGAAATCATACCATATTTGTCCTTTTGCAACTGGGCTTCCTTGGTGGCTCAGACGCTAAAGGATCTGCCTGTAATGCAGAAGACCCGGCTTTGAACCCAGGGTCAGGAAGGTCCCCTGGAGAAGGGAATGGCTACCCACTCCAGTGTTCTTGCCTGGAGAATCCCATGGACAGAGGATCCTGGTGGGCTGTAGTCCACAGTGGTCACCAAGAGTTGGACACCACTGAGCGACTAACACTTATTCAACTTAGCGTGATGTCGTCAAGGTTTATCCACTTCATATCACATGTCAGCATTTCCTTCCTTTTTAAGACTGAATGACATTCCACTGTAAATACTCCACATTTTTGGCCTCCGTTCATCAGTGATGGACACTCGGGTAGGACACTTTTGAAATGCAGTGGTTGTTCTGAGGGACTCTCTAGACATCTGGCTGTGACATAGCTGCCCAGTGGTCTCTGGGGTTGATTTGGAGCATCTGGCTGCCTGGAAGGAGGTATGCCCAGAGGTGAAGAGGAGAGAGGCTACTGCTCCCAGGTAAAGGCCTAATGTGATGGGCAGGGAGGTTGATCCCGATGACTCGTTTCCACCAAGATGACTCATTCAAGCCAGTTTTGTGACTCCAACCTCTTATGGGTGACTGGTTCAGAAATTGACAGGTGACTCAATGATCATTAATCAGGGAAATGTTTCCTCATGCCTGAAACAGGGCTACAGGAAGAGGCTCTCTTTATTCTTGCAGACATTATCATGTCTGGATTGAGGTTCCTGGAACTGCTACAGTCATCTGGGTATGGCCTCGGGTTGAAGTGTGGCCGTGCAGAGATGGGAAGAGCCTTGGGGACACAACGGAACTGTTTTGGACTTCTTATCAGTTGCGATGATGTCACTCAGGCTAGTTTGAGTTGGCTTTGTGTCACATCCAGCCCAAAGCAAATCAAGAGGTACCATCTCTGGTATATGAGATGTTCCTCAACTAGACTTTCCAAGTGGTTATCTTTGGAAACAAAGCATACAGGGAAATTTACGAGCCTCAAGAATGACATGAGCCTGCCATTAACTGTTCAGTTCAGTCACTCAGTCGTGTCCGACTCTTTGCGACCCCATGAACCACAGCACGCCAGGCCTCCCTGTCCATCACCAACTCCCAGAATTCACTCAGACTCATGTCCATCAAGTCAGTGATGCCATCCAGCCATCTCATCCTCTGTTGTCCCCTTCTCCTCCTGCCCTCAATCCCTCCCAGCATCAGGATCTTTTCCAATGAGTCAACTCTTCACATGAGGTGGCCAGAGTACTGGAGTTTCAGCTTTAGCATCATTCCTTCCAAAGAACACCCAGGGCTGATCTCCTTCAGAATGGACTGGTTGGATCTCCTTGCAGTCCAAGGGATTCCCAAGAGTCTTCTCCAACACCACAGTTCAAAAGCATCAATTCTTCGGCGCTCAGCCTTCTTCACAGTCCAACTCTCACATCCATACATGACCACTGGAAAAACCATAGCCTTGACTAGACAGGCCTTTGTTGGAAGTAATGTCTCTGCTTTTGAATATGCTATCTAGGTTGGTCATAACTTTCCTTCCAAGGAGTAAGCGTCTTTTAATTTCATGCCATTAACTGCAGATGTAGATATACTGTAACAAATAACCACTTGTGGTTGGTACCTCAGCCAATTGCACTCTCCACCCACTGTGATATCCACAGGACCTTGGCTGGTGTGCCTGCCATTCCGTCAGCCTGGGTTGGATCCCTGGGTCAGGAAGATCCTCTGGAGAAGGGGATGGTTACCCACTCCAGTATTCTTACCTGGAGAATTCCATGGATAGAGGAGGCTGGTGGGCTTCTCCGTTTGCACCTGCTTCTTCCAATCCTGTGGAGGTGGGCTGGATCACTGCAACAGGTAATGTCCTGGGTCTCGGAGTGCAGGATAAACCTGACTCTGTGCTGATCTCACCTCTCGAGATGAGATTGGTGATGCTGAAGTTGGCAACTGTCCTTCAGCATCCAAATGTCCAGGCGCCTGTCTCCGCTGATGAAGCACAGGAAAGGGACATACAGGAACAGGACTGCATTTTTAACCAACACGTTGTGCTCTGCTTTGGGACACCATTGCCTTTGAGGGGTAGCTGGGAAGTGAAATAAGTTCTTCTCTGTTTATGGAGGATTCTCTTGTCCTGCATGTCATCAGTCTCTGTGGAGTGGCTACTGCTCAGAACAAGCTCATCCCCAGGGATCTGCTCTTAAGGTCAGCAGCACATTAATTTTTTTTTTTTTTTAATTTCAAATCACTCCCAGAAAGCACACTCAAGGAGGGTGAAATTCGTTTCTGGACAGAGCCAATTTGCAGCCCAGTGAAGCAGTGAATAAAGCGGGTGATGGAACTGAGTACTCTGACTTCTATCAGGGTGAACTGTGGCCAGGACCCATGCGTCTGAATCCCCATGTGGATTCTGGGAGTCTGCAGCTGCAGAGATCGTGCCCTGACAGTGTGAGTGCAGGAGTCACAGCCTTGCAGGGGAGGAAACACGTCCTTTGGGGCTACTGTCTATGTGTCATGGTTGTTCACATATCTTGAAATGTTCCTGGCATTTCATTGGTGGGAGGGGGCTGTGGTCCGCTAAACCCTTTAAGGACATTTTTCCTGATGTGTGCTTGGGTCTGTTTGTGTTCACTTTGTGGGTGTGGGGTGCTCTGGGACACAAAGTCCTTATGCTTCTCATGTAGCTCCTTCTCAACAGGGCTTTGGTCTCTTGTCAGGCTGTCCCCCGAGGGCTTCTGTCCTTTCCCTGTCCTGTTCTCAGATCCTCATGGGTCTGCAGGAAGAATGGGAAGATACTTCGTGAACTGCACAACCCCCCAAAAAGCTGGGTCGTTTCCGTTTCAGAAGGCAAAGTGATTAAGTGTCCTGGGGACTGAATCCTCATGTGCCAAAGACAAGAACATCAGTAATAATAACCACCCTGAGAGTGGAAGGGTGCTCAGAGAGGGGAAGTGCTGGCTGAGGTCCTGCAGTGAGTGCTAAGTGCCCAAGCAGGGCTGGAAGGCCACAATGTGACTCTGCTCTCTTTTACCACTCGGCCTTTCTTAGGGAGTTTGGAACACGTGTAGGCAGCTGCTTTGTCTTCCCAGGACCTCAGCCTGTCTCTTATCCACAGGGGCTGTGAAAGGCAGATCTGTCTCCTCGGCTTGTGTAACCATCAGCTTCTCAGTTAAGGGGGTCCCGCGAGGTCTCTGCTTTAATGTGAGCTGTGTACAGACTGCAGAGGCAGGTCAGGGTGTGGGATGGGAGCCCAGTGGAGATGGACTTACCTGTAAGCTAACCACCCAGGCTTGCCCTCAAGCAGCTCTTGGGCCATTCAACATCAACCACGTGACCCCTGAGAAAAGACAGGAGGGCAGCAGAAACAGCAGAAATCTATACACACACCTTGCCCAGTTCTTTAGATGCACGACTTTGGGCCTTAGTTGATGCCTCTGTGGAGATCTATTTATGTGATAAACTCTTACTAAAGCCCTGCCACGTGCCAGGCATTGTATCAGTGCCTGGAAGATACAGGGGAGAAAAATGCAAACCCTATGTCTAGTGAACTGATAAACTGATAGTATACAGCACTTTCATAGCACTTACTGGAGCACCAAAGAACTGATGCTTTCAAACTGTGGTGCTGGAGAAGACTCTTGAGAGCCCCTTGGACAGCAAGGAGATCCAACCAGTCAATCCTAAAGGAAATCAACCCTGAATATTCATTGGAAGGACTGATGCTGAAGCTGAAATGCCAGGACTTTGGCCACCTGATGCGAAGAATTGACTCATTGGAAAAGACCCTGATGCTGGGAAAGATTGAAGGCAGGAGGAGAAGGGGGCGACAGAGGATGAGATGGATGGATGGCATCACTGACTCAATGGACATGGGTTTGAGCAAACTCTGGGAAATAGTAAAGGACAAGAAAGCCTGGTGTGCTGCAGTCCATAGTGTCGCAGAGTCACACATGACTAAGTGACTGAACACCAACGAGTGGGTGCCCTGCACTGTTCTAAGCACCAAATGCTTCCTGTAAAGTTGATGACAACACAGGAGAGGCAGAGATTATTGCTCTCATTTTCAGATGAAGAAACTGAGGCCCAGAGAGGTTAAGAGATTGTCCAGGGTCACACTGGTGGTAAGGGGCAGAGCCATGGCTCAGACCCAGGGAGGCTGGGTTCAGAGTCAGCTTTCTTACCTTTTGGCTACACCCTTCAAAATGCTCGTAGCTTGTGCAGGGGGAGAGTGTACCTTCCTAGGACCACTCTCCACCCAGAAATTGTCTTCCATTCAGATTCATCAGATACTTGAGTACCTTAATGGCACCCCACTCCAGTACTCTTGCCTGGAAAATCCCATGGACAGAGGAGCCTGGAAGGCTGCAGTCCACAGGGTCGCTAAGAGTTGGACATGACTGAGCGACTTCACTTTCACTTTTCACTTTCATGCATTGGAGAAGGAAATGGCAACCCACTCCAGTGTTCTTGCCTGGAGAATCCCAGGGATGGGGGAGCCTGGTGGGCTGCCGTCTATGGGGTCACACAGAGTTGGACACGACTGAAGCGACTTAGCAGCAGCAGCAGCAGCATGAGCCGATTATACTTCTAGGCAATGTAGAGACCTCAAAGGTGGACCAGACGAGGCTGGGGCCCCTGAAGGCCTTTCACTGCGGTGAGAGGGCTACATGCTAGTAGTACATAGTGGCAATCAGAGGCCCCTGGGGGCCCGGGTGGAGCATGGGCTGGCACTGCTGTGCTCCAAGCTGGAGTGCTCAGACAGATTGTACAGCAAGAGGGAGTGTAAGCAGAGAAGATGGTGGGGGAGGACGGACAGCCAGCTAGTGGATGGGTGAAGAATAGGAAACCAGCAAAATCAGATGAGAAGAGGTGGCTGGTGGGTAGGAAGCGAGCATGTGGGGACGAGCCAGTGCTGCAGGGCTTGCCACCCATTAGTGAGTTCCCTCCTGAGCCTGGCCTGGCCCCTCCAGTCACAGTGGCTTAAGCAGAGCCTTCTCTGGACTGATCATGGCCAGTCTCCTGGTTGGTAACATAGACGTCCCCTCCACAGCTGCTGAGGTTTCTCTGAGATTCCACTGAAATCTCGTTTCCATTTTCAACCTCCTAGCTCCTGCCTTTCCCTCCCTCCCCACTCACATGTCTGCCCCATTGAGCATCACAGCTTCCGTGTCCCTTCCCCGTGCCAGCCTCGGCTGAGTCAGCCTATAGCCACCATAGAAGTTCCCAACCTTCTCTTGGAAGCTCTGGTCCCAGGGGTGTCGCTGCAACCCCACTTATACCAAGGTTGCAGCTGGGATGACTATGCATCACAGTGCGGGTCACCCTTGCACTGTAGGTATCAGGTCCAAGCCTCCCAGACCTACAGGAAGGCCTCCATCAGGCCAGCTGGTTTAAATTCTTGGCCCTTGCCTGAAATAAGTAGATTTATCAAATCCATTGTGCTCTTTGCCCCTTTAAGAAACTAGCAAGTGGTGCAAAGGGCAGCCCCAGATGGTCTCTCTAGAGAATGATCCATGGGGAGGCTAATTTTCTGGAAAGTCTTTCTCAGGTCCTAGGACAGGGTCTGCAGCCAAAACCCGAGTCCATCCCCTTCCTCCTGTTCTCTTGATGGAGTGGAGGGTCTCCAGTCCTCCAGCCTCTCATTCCCCTTTCCTGGTAGCCACTGGGTTTCTGAAAACAGGCCCAGTTGGTGTTTAGCTAGCTTTTGCTGTATAAGAAACCTCCCCTAGATGTAGTGGCTTAAAACAGCAGCCTGTGGGATGTAATGTGGGCTGGGTTCAGGAGGGCTGCATGGCTGGAGCCTCCTCCACGTGGTCACATCCCCCACCAGATGGGCTGGGCCTGTTCATGTGGTGCCTGGTCAGAGCTGTATGAGAGCAAGTGCAGACGCCTGTGGTTCTTGCTCTCGGCTCGCAACTGGTATGATGCCACTTCCAGCACATGTATCGGCCCGTGAAAGTCACAAGGCCAGTCTGGATTCAAAGGGTGGGGAAACAGGTTCTTTTCACGGGAGGAGTTGCAAAGCACATTGCAAAAGACATGGGTTCAGAGAGAATTGGGGCCCCTTCACTGCTGAGGTTTCTCTGAGATTCCACTGAAATCTCATTTGTATTTTCAATGCCCTGGCTCCTGCCTTCTGCAATTGACTACAGTTGGTTGTGTGTGTGTTAGTTGCTCCCAGTCGTGTCTGATTCTTTGTGACTCCATGGACTATAGCCCACTGGGCTCCTCTGTCCAAGGAATTCTTCAGGCAAGAATGCTGGAATGAGTTGCCATTCCCTTTGCCAGGGGATCTTCCCAACCCAGGGATCAAACCTAGGTCACCTGCATTGCAGACAGAGTCTTTACTATCTGAGCCACCAGGGAAGCTCGTCTACAGTTGGTTAATGCACCTTTACTCTAGGTCCTGTCTGTTAAATGAGGATAAAGATGTGGATTGTTGTGGAATCGAGTGAGGTAATACAGTAAAATGTTAATCTCTAATACATGCTTGATACATTATAGATCCATCATCAGAGCCATAGTTACGAGTGTTGGAGGGCTAGGAAGGGGTCTGTCTTTAGACGTCAAGCACACGTCTGGCCGAAAGGAAAATAGAGGCAGTTCTCTCTTCTTCCTCCTCTGTTCTTATTAGTCTGTCCCTGTCCACCGGGAGTGGTCCTCAGGGAGCCCCTCCTCACTGGCCCCTTCCTGTCTTTCCCCATGGCCTTGTGGTCACCATAGTCCTCCTCTCTGTCTCTGACTCAGCCTGGCATCCCTCAGTGGGAGGCGGGGCAAGAGACATTAGTTCTGTGTCCAGGAGGCACAGAAGTCGGATGGCCCGGCTACAGGGCCAGTGAGCCTTTCTCATCCTGGGCTGCTGTCTCCAGTTGTGTGGGTCAAAGGTGATACCACCCGTGGCTGGCAGCTCTATACTTTGATAATAACGTGCTCTGTTGGCCAGCCACAGAGCACAGTTTAAGATGAAGGAACGTAGACCTCCACCCCTTGATGGAAGAGTGTCAAAGAATTTGGGGCTACCTTTTGAAATCACACCTTCATTTCAAAACAGATGGTCCAGTCTGTCATTGCTCTGCTGGATTTTATAACACATTTCTCCTCTGTTAGTGAACATCATGGACAATTTACCAGCCCCATATTACTCTCTTTTCCCTCTCTGCCCCCAAACCAAGATTTTCACTCAGGAATCCACATCCCAATGCTATCTGGGCATTATAAAGAAAGCTGACCCTACTTCTGGCTCCAGGGGTGAGCCCAATTGCTTAAGACAGCAAGTACCTTCATCTTCTGCCAAATCGTTGGTTCAAAGGCGGGCACGTGGCAGCCCACTCTGGGTAAATCTCAGGACTCTTGATTGGAATAGTAGGACGGAAATGTTCTGTCTTCTCTGGACAAGTGGTATGTGGATGTGAAAACCGGAACTGCTACGATCATTTTGTCACCATGAGAGAAGTTGGTCTTGCGATAAAGTTGATGCCATGGAAGACAGAGAGGTGGAAGACATTGGGTCTGTGTTGAATCACTGAGTCACGGAATCAAACTAATCCTGAATTCTTATTAATAATAATGCAGTGAACAGTGGTTAAGGACTTAGTGTGTTCCAGGCACTTCAAATGCATAATTTCTATTAAGCCTTACAAAGAGCCTGCATAAGGGTATTATTATAACTCCTACCTTACAGATGAAGAAATAGGTCAACAAATTTTTGATGAGGAGACAGGCCTCTGGAGGCAGAGTAATTTGCCCACGTCCCCACAGCCAGTAAATGATAATCAGGAATCGCGCTCAGCAGTCTGACCCTCGAGCCCACTTTTTCTAACCACTGCCCACACTGCCTTTCTGAACTTTTCCAATTTATGTGAGCCAGTGACTCCCTTTGTCATTTGAGCCTATTGAGTTGCTTGCTTCCGAAATGAAGAACCGCAGCCGACACCCTCTCTCTGCAGGTGTGGCGTGCTTCCATGACGTGAGCTGCAACGTCAGCCGTGCGTGGAGAGAGCCAACCTGAGCCCAGCCCCAGAAGCTCCAGCAGGAAGCTGTCCCTGGCACGAAGCACACACTGGGGCCACTCCGCGAGGCCCAGCTCCAGAAAGGAGCAGGTGTGTCTGACTGCCGGGCCTATGGGGAGCCCCCAGCCAGACAGGGAACACCTGAGCACCAACCCCAAACAGGCCTCCTGCTGCCCTCCCTCCTCCTCCCTGGCCCTCTGGGAGGCTGGGGCACCAGCTCAGCCCAGCCACCCCTTTTTCCACTGTTACTGTCATGTGACTGCTGAAGCCACCATGGCTTCTCCAGGTCTCTTGGGACTAGAGTCATTTCCTGGCTTCCAAACAGGAATCCCCAGCTTCCTCCTCCTCCTCCCACCTCCAACAGGTGAGCCCGACCCTCCCATCTAAGAGCCCCGCTTTGCCAGCTTCACTGGGAAAGATGCCCTAGGACTGGCGGCTGCATTCCAGAGATGTTTCTGGATGTTCAGGGGCTTTCGTCGCAGCTCAGGTGTGGTCACACAGCATTTTTTTTTTCTGTGTTAGGTGTCTGCATGCCATCTGTCCTCTGGTTTGATTGACTGCAACGTGACTTTCTGTGTCACCAATCATGTTACCGAAGGGAATATGTGAGGTCTGGCTGCTTGCTGCTCAAAAGCCAATAAACAGGCCAGATTGGTGGAAAGGAAAGTTCACTTTACTTCAGATGCCGGCAACTGAGTTGGGGGTAGAGGATGGTGGACATCTGCCCAAAGGCTGATTCTCTCTACACACAGCCCTCCTGCCACCTGCCACAGCAACCAGCAGGGCAAGAGCTTTTATAGACAGAAGTGGAGGGGAGACTACATGCAGAAACAATACAGTCATCTCTGACCATCATCTTCAAGTTGATCATCAGTGGTCTGACCAGTGTCATCTTGATTATTTTAGATACAGTTAATCTTCAGATGGTGACTGCAGCCATGAAATTAAAAGCCGCTTACTCCTTGGAAGGAAAGTTATGACCAACCTAGACAGCATATTCAAAAGCAGAGACATTACTTTGCCAACAAACGTCCATCTAGTCAAGGCTATGGTTTTTCCAGTGGTCATGTATGGATGTGAGAGCTGGACTGTGAAGAAGGCTGAGCACTGAAGAATTGATGCTTTTGAACTGTGGTGTTGGAGAAGACTCCTGAAAGTCCCTTGGACTGCAAGGAGATCCAACCAGTCCATTCTGAAGGAGATCAGCCCTGGGTGTTCTTTGGAAGGAATGATGCTGAAGCTGCAACTCCAGTACTTTGGCCACCTCATGTGAAGAGTTGACTCATTGGAAAAGACTCTGATGCTGGGAGGGATTGGGGGCAGGAGGAGAAGGGGTCGACAGAGGATGAGATGGCTGGATGGCATCACTGACTCGCTGGACGTGAGTCTCAGTGACCTCTGGGAGTTGGTGATGGACAGGGAGGCCTGGAGTGCTGTGATTCGTGGGGTCGCAAAGAGTCAGACATTACTGAGCAACTGAACTGAATCTTCAGTTCTAGGGCCCATATGTTCCCATTTCTCTGAGGCCAATTCTCAGAATTGTGGCAGCTTATGTCATGAGTACAGTCTGGTAATCATGCAGTTAACTTCTCCTGGTGTTTTAGTATCTGTAAGACAGCTCACAGGATATGGCTCAGAATATTAGCTATAGCCCTTGAGAACTGAAGGTCCTTGACTGTGCTTAATGACTACATTATTATCATTTAGTCTCCTTTGACTGTTTTCTTTGTTCCGTATTTCTCATTTCTCTGGTTAAACTTATTCTTTGACTTAAGTGTTCCTCAGGCAAAAGGCAGGTAGATGACATGGAGGGGTTGCGAGGACCATAGAGTCCTGCTCCGTTTCAGTAAGATGCTATTTGGTGGGCCACAGAGTCGGATCTTAACAGGTGCCTGAAACTTGTTCTAACTGAAAAAAGGATTTGTTTTTATTTATTTATTTATTTTGGCTGTGCTAGATTTTCATTGCTGTGTGTGGATTCTTCTCTACTTGCAGCAACCAGAGGCTACTCTTCATTGAGGTGCTCCGACTTCTCATTGCAGTGACTTGTCTTGTTTCAGAGCACAGATTCTAGGCATGTGGGCTTCGGTAGCTACAGCACATGGGCTCAGGAGTTGTGGAATCTTCCCGTACCAGAATCCAACCTGGGTCCCCTGCATTGGCAGGTGGTTTCTTATTCACTGAGCCACCAACGAAGTCCCACGAGAATTTGTTTTTGAAAATAGAGAGAAAGTTACCTCAAATTCTTCCATGGGCTTTCTTGGTGGCTCAGACCATAAAGAATCCACCTGCAATGCGGGAGACCTGGGTTTGATCTCTGGGTTGGAAAGATCCCCTGGAGGAGGGCATGGCAACCCACTCCAGTAGTCTTGCCTGGAAAATCCCCATGGACAGAGGAGCCTAGTGGGCTACAGTCCATGGGGTCTCAAAGAGTCAGACACAACTGAGCAACTAAGCACAATTCTGCCACAGCAAAACAATTCCCATCTGCTTAATACGCTCCAATCCTTGTCCACAGATGTAAATATTTTTAAATAGTCCACTGTACAGTATACATACTATTTTTGTAGTTTCACTTAAAGCACTTGTCTGGCTTGCTGCAGAGTCGTCATAATTGTAATTTTACTGGCCGCATAGTACTGTGACATATGGATGCATACAGAGCCTCCGTCTCCATGAGGCTGACATAGTGAACTCAGAAGTTATAATAAATAGAGTTTTAAGGTGGAATGTAGAGTAGTACCATTGGCTGCAAGCCACTGGGAGGGCAGGATTCATTGAGATTTTCAGCTTCACTCATGTTCAAGAATAACTCTTTGTTCGTCAGGGTTCTGCTCTGGCATCACCTCCTGGGGAGGATTCTCTGGGTCTCCCTGCTTGGGGTGAAGGTTCTCCCCTCGCTCCATGAGGGCTCCCTGTGTTCCGTGTACTTTACATGCTCGAATTCAGGCCTCACGTCCCTATGAGGCAGCCTACTATCATTACCTTAGCTTCACAGACGGGGAAACTGAAGCCTAAAAAGGTTCAGTCTCTTGTTAGGATCTCATGGCTTCTGTGGGGGCGGGGCGGGGGGGGGGGGTGCCGGGTGCAGCCATTCTGGCTCCAGAGTCCCTTTTATAGTGTGGGGTCCCCTTCCCTCTGCCCTATCCTCCAGGACTGACCTCACGGATTGTTCATGACTTCTGTCTCTAGCCACCTTGTGAGATTCTTCAGGGCTGGGACACTCCTGTTTGTTTGGTGCAGTTTGTTTAGCCCAGTTCTTGGCACCCAGCAGGTGCTTCATAAATGCTGCCTGAGTACATGGAGGAAATGAGTGGATGGAATGAATTGGTATGATTTTAAGGAAGGCGTAACTTTGCACCCAGGAATGCTTGCCTCCAGGCCTGGGTGTTCTGATGGGGGGGAGTTCATCAACACCTGCGGTGCACAGGTCAGGGGTCCCCAAGGCCTCTGCTGCCGAGGGCTTTAGTCAGGGTGCCAGGCAGAGGTGCCCTCCCTCCTGCCCCCTCTGGGGGGCCACCACTCAGGGCACCTGGGTCAGCTCCCCAGCATCCCAGCGATGAGCACCCTTGGGTGCTGGCACACCTGGCCTCCCACTCACTTGGGTGCCACAGGCCCAGGGCAGCCTCGTCCTCTCACTTGACTCAGTGAGGAGAGAGTGACTCCAATTCAACAATCTCAATGCAAGCAGATGGCAGCCGCTACAAAGATGTTACTTGTCATTTGGGTGATAGAATGAGGGTCAGCCTCGAGCCCAGAGGCCTTGCCTATGTGGGTGAGATGCCAACTGGGTTCAGGGGCAGATGTTGGGCTCTAGTTCCCGAGTCCGTTGCTGCAGCAGTGTCCCCAGAGCAGCTCCTCGGGTTTCACCTCATTGCGGGTTCTCACTGCAGTGATCTCAGAAGGGCTCCCCGGCAGCTCTGACCTTGGGCAGAGCCCCTCTCTGTTTTTAATCTCAGTGTCTACCCATCCATGGAAATTGCATCTTGTCAGGTTGCAAATTCTGAAGAGATGGAAGAGGTGTTATCTCCTCCAGCAAATGTCACTGCTGCTGCCCTTGCCCGTCCGTCCACCTGACTGACCACCCTGAACACTGGACCTGCTGGAAAGCAGGAGGGACGAAGGTTGGTCCCCTGGGGCCTCCGTGCCAGCCTGGGCTCCTCGCCCTGCTCAGTCCACAGCCACCCTCCTGGTCCCATCCCCACTTCCTCGGTTTATCCTCTGCCATTTAAGGCAGAATCTGTTGTGACAGAGCTCAAAACTGAGGAACTGAGAAATTGCATGTGGTTATATTTCTGCTCAGGCTGAAGATCTTAGGGGAAGCCTGGGGCCCCTGAGAGTCCAAGGGATCCAGTTCAGTCCTGCAGCTTGTCCAGAGCTGGGAGTGTGTCTTGGAGCATGTCCAGGATCTGGCAGGGGAAGCTGAGGGCAGAGGAGATTTGCTAACAAGCACAGGGAGGCTGATGCAGTGCTCAGTGCCATTAAAATTAATTATCAGTTGCAAAAGACGCTTACTCCTTGGAAGGAAAGTTATGACCAACCTAGATAGCATATTCAAAAGCAGAGACATTACTTTGCCAACAAAGGTCCGTCTAGTCAAGGCTATGGTTTTTCCTGTGATCATGTATGGATGTGAGAGTTGGACTGTCAAGAAAGCTGAGTGCCAAAGAATTGATGCCTTTGAACTGTGGTGTTGGAGAAGACTCTTGAAAGTCCCTTGGACTGCAAGGAGATCCAACCAGTCCATTCTGAAGGAGATCAGCCCTGGGTGTTCTTTGGAAGGAATGATGCTGAAGCTGCAACTCCAGTACTTTGGCCACCTCATGTGAAGAGTTGACTCATCGGAAAAGACTCTGATGCTGGGAGGAATTGGGGGTAGGAGAAGGGGACAACAGAGGATGAGATGGCTGGATGGCATCACTGACTCGCTGGACGTGAGTCTGAGTGACCTCTGGGAGTTGGTGATGGACAGGGAGGCCTGGCATGCTGCAATTCATGGGGTCGCAAAGTCGGACACGCCTGAAGGACTAAACTGAACTGAACTGAAGTCAACCTGGCCCCTCACCGACATCAGACTGTAAGAGGGACAGAGGAGGGAGCTGGTCTTGTTTTCTCTGTCCTCAAAGAAGGATGACATATTTATTAGTGGTAGCCATGAGGGCTCCCTGTTCTCCTTCCTTTAAACCATGGAGCCATTTCCATTGGAAAATCTAAGGCCCCATAGTGGCTGTAGTCTCGAACCAGGACTGTTACCTGCGGACGTCCCACTTGTAAACCCCCTTATCCACCCGAAGGCTTCTTCCTGGCTGCCTTTCCTTGAATCCCTTCCTGGCTCCTCGATCCTTGAATCCCTCAGTGACTCCTCAGAGTTTGCCTGAGGCCCAGGGAGGAATACAGAGTGGGTGTCCTAGTCCTTTCTGACTAGGGAGAGGGGAGAGGAGAGGGGCACCGGGTGTGGGGTAACAGCTGGGGCTAAGGGCAAAGTGGTCCTGGGTACCTTACACCCTCTCTTTACTGGGGGGAGGGGACAGAAAGCTCACCTGGCCAACCTTCATTATTTTTCTTCCTTGAAACTGATGCTCGGAAAGGTTTAAGTTGTAATAAACTCACTTTCCCATCTCTAATTGGTCAGAGATGGATAGAATGTCTGCTCAGAGCTGCTGACAACAGGAGCAAACCCCCCATTACTGCACTGAAATGATGAGCTTCCAACTTATAAGCCACCTTCTGATGAACTGCTGCCACTTCATTAGGGGTCTTTGTGCTGTCTGGAATGGTGAGAACAGTTCACAAAGCCTTTTGCCACAAGTCCAGGATCGATGGGGCAAAGACACTGGCAGATTTTTTTTAAATGTATTTTTATTTCTGTTGTACTGAGATATAACTGACATACAGTATTGTATAATGGTTGGACTTACACACATCATGAAATGAACATCCATCCTCTCATAAAGAAACAAAATTAAAGAAATAGAAAAAAATTTCCTTTGTGATGAGAACTCTTAGGATTTATTCTATCAACAACTTTCATATATAACATGTTGTTTAGTCGTTACATTGTGTCCAACTCTGCAATCCCATGGATTGTAGCCCACCAGGCTCCTCTGTCCATGGGATTTTCCAGGCAAGAATACTGGAGTGGGTTGCCATTTCCATCTCTAGGGGATCTTCCTGACCTGGAGATGAAACCTGCTTCCCCTGCATCTCCTGCATTGGCAGGTGGATTTTTTACCACTGAGCCACCTAGGAAGCCCCATATATAACATAGAGCAGGGTTAATTATATTTATCACATTGTACATTGCATCCCTAATACTTATGTATCTTATAACTGACTGGAATTTGGTACCTTTTGACTACCTTCATCCAGTTCCACCTTCTCCCACCCTGTCTCTGGTAACCACAAATCCCATCTCTTTTTCTGTGAATGTGTTTGGTTTTGAAGTATAATTGACCTATAACACTATGTTAGTTCCTGTGACACAACATAGTGATTAGATATTTCTTACATTTCAAAATGATCGTGATAAGTCTAGTTACCATCTGTTGCCATATAAAGATATTATATAATTATTGATTATATTACCTACAATGTACATTTCATACCAATGACTCACTTATTTTGCAACTGGAAGTTTGTGCCTCTTAATCTCCCTCACCTATTTCTGTCCTCCCCCTCTGGCAACCACCAGTTTGTTCTGTGTATTTCTGACTCTGTCTCTGTTTTGCTATGTTTGTTCATTTGTTTTGTTTTTTTAGATTCTACATATAAGTGAAATCACTCAGTATTTGGCTTTCTCTGACTTATTTTCAGATCAGATCAGATCAGTCGCTCAGTCGTGTCCGACTCTTTGCGACCCCATGAACCGCAGCACGCCAGGCCTCCCTGTCCATCACAAGCTCCCGGAGGTCACTCAGACTCGCATCCATCGAGTCAGTGATGCCATCCAGCCATCTCATCCTCTGTCGTCCCCTTCTCCTCCTGCCCTCAATCCCTCCCAGCATCAGAGTCTTCTCCAATGAGTCAACTCTTCGCATGAGGTGGCCAAAATACTGGAGTTTCAGCTTTAGCATCATTCCTTCCAAAGAAATTCCAGGATTGATCTCCTTCAGAATGGACTGGTTGGATCTTCTTGCAGTCCAAGGGACTCTCAAGAGTCTTCTCCAACACCACAGTTCAAAAGCATCAATTCTTTGGCGCTCAGCCTTCTTCACAGTCCAGCTCTCACATCCATACATGACCACAGGAAAGACCATAGCCTTGACTAGGCGAACATTTGTTGGTAAAGTAATGTCTCTGCTTTTGAATATGCTATCTAGGTTGGTCATAACTTTCCTTCCAAGGAGCAAGCGTCTTTTAATTTCATGGCTGCAGTCACCATCTGCAGTGATTTTGGAGCCCAGAAAAACAAAGTCTGACACTGTTTCCACTGTTTCCCCATCTATTTCCCATGCAGTGATGGGACACTGTTTCCACTGTTTCCCCATCTATTTCCCATGCAGTGATGGGACCAGATGCCATGATCTTCGTTTTCTGAATGTTGAGCTTTAAGCCAACCTTTTCACTCTCCACTTTCACTTTCATCAAGAGGCTTTTTAGCCCCTCTTCACTTTCTGCCATAAGAGTGGTGTCATCTGCATATCTGAGGTTATTGATATTTCTCCCGGCAATCTTGATTCCAACTTGTGTTTCTTCCAGTCCAGCATTTCTCATGATGTACTCTGCATATAAGTTAAATAAACATGGTGACAATATGCAGCCTTGACGTACTCCTTTTTCTATTTGGAACCAGTCTGTTGTTCCATGACCAGTTCTAACTGTTGCTTCCTGACCTGCATACAGATTTCTTAAGAGGCAGATCAGGTGGTCTGGTATTTTACTTAGCATTAATACCCTCTAGGTTTATTCATATTGTTGCAAATGGCAAGATTTCATTCTCTTTTTATAGGTGAGTAGTATTCAATTTATCCATTCCTTATCCATTCATCTATTGGTGGACACCTAGGTTGCTTCTTTACCTTGGTTATTCTAAATAGTGCTGCAATGAACATAGACTGCTGCTGCTGCTGCTGCTAAGTTGCTTCAGTCATGTCTGACTCTGTGCGACCCCATAGACGGCAGCCTACCAGGCTCCTCCGTCCATGGGGTTTTCCAGGCAAGAACACTGGAGTGGGGTGCCATTGCCTTCTCCAGAACATAGACTATATCTTTTCTAATTAGTGTTTTCATTTTCTTCAGATAAATACTCATAAGTGGAAATGCTATATCATATGGTAGTTCTATTTTTAATTTTTTGAGGATCTTCCATACCATCTTTCACAGTGGCAGCACCAATTTGCATTCTCACAAAGAGTTCATGAGCATTTCCTTTTCTCCATATCCTCACCAGCACTTGTTTTTTTTGTTGTTGTTGTTGTTGATAACCATTCTGACAGGTGTGAGGAGATATCTCATTGTGGTTTTGATTTGCATTTCCCTGATTGTTAGTGATGTTGAGTATCTTTCCGTGTGCCTGTTGGCCATCTGTATATCTTCTTTGGAATTCAATCTGTCCAGGAATTTCCCAGATAAGAATACTAAAGTGGGTTGCCATTTCCTGACTCGGGAATCAAACCCACATCTCCTGCATTGACAGGTGGATTCTTTATCACTGAGCCACCAGGGAAGCCCTACTTTGAAACTATCTTGATTCTGTCTTCCTAGGGCTTTTGTCCAGTTTCCAGTTGAAATGATTGCATAATGATGGAAAACTTGATGACCAGACCGGCTGAATTAGAATCTCAGTGTTGTTTGACTCAGGAAGATGTATTTTTTACTACAATTTCCATTGCTTCTTATGCCACCAGGTTTGAGAAATGGAATCTTATAGAACTGAGTTTGACCCTGAACATGATCTCCCATTTTTCTCACTCTGGCTCTGACTTGGACACAGTTAGCAGTGGGATGTGTTCTGTAAGGTGTGGCTTGTCCTGTCATTAGGCTGTGAGGTCCAGACCAAGGCTTCCCTTACATTTCCTTCTTGAGACTCACATTCAGAGTTTTGCCGAGAGCTGTGCTCAACCAGCTGTCTCTGGAGGAGTGATGGAGGGCATCCAGGTGTGAGTCTCAGCCACTGATGAGCGACACATCTTAATGACCACAGAGCCAGCTGCAGATGGTGCCTGGAATCCAACTGGACTTCCTGGCCTCCATCCCAGGGGAGCACATTTTCTCTGCAGCAGCTGCTCCTCTGGAGCAGCTCTACCCTTCTCCCCATTGTGACCCTCCCCATCCCCCCTCACCTGCCTTAAGCTCAGAACCTTCCACTTCTCCTTGTGAGTCAAGAGAAAACCTGACCCGGAAGGGGCTCAGGAAGGATGATTTCAGCCCGCAGGCTCCATCCTGATGGGAGACTGCCAGCTTGCATTGCCCTGCTTCTCCTCCTCCTGTCCCCACCACCTCTGCAGGACCCTTTGGGACATCCAGGATGGAAGTGAAAGAGTCCTTTCCCCTCCCACTGCCTGCTCCTGGAGCCTCAGCCCTAGCTCCTTGGGGAAGCCAGTGACCTCAGCAGAGCCCTGGTGGCCAGAGGAGGCTGTGACTGCAAAGCCCTCTGGCGTCTTTGCTGTAAGCCTCTGTGGGGTGGAGGCAGGGTCCTCCTCAGGCTTCCCCCGCCCGTCTCTCTCCCTGGGGGTCATAGGGACACAGAATGCATATGTCTGCACCTGGGTCCCAGGTGTCTTTCAGCACACTGATTATGGTAGTTGACAGTTCAGTTCATTACCATCATCTTCTTTCGTGCCAGTTAGTGTTTGGCTGGACCTTGTTGCTGTTTAATCAGTTAATCATGTCTAACTCTTTGTGACCTCATGGATTATATAGCCAGCCAGGCTCCTCTGTTCTATGGAATTCTGCAGGCAAGAACACTAGAGCGGGTTGTCATTTCCTTCTCCTGGGAATCTTCCCAACCCATGGATCGAACCTGTATCACCTACATTACATGTGGGTTCTTTACCACTGAGCCTCCAGGGAAGCCCTGATTGGACCTTGGCCCCCGCCAGAAACATTGTGGCCAGGGCCCTGCCTCTCCTGTGGAGGACAGCTTCCCTGACTCACCTCTAAGTCTTGTGGGGGATGCTATGGGACAGAGAAAAGGCAAGAATTGTAGGCCAATTTCCTACAAGGTTGTGTGGTTTTCTGGTTCTTTACCTGGGAGGCCAATCTCTCCACCTATCAGAGAAGGATTCTCAAGCCTGATTGTGTGTTAGAATCACTTGGGGGAATGTTTCTTTTCTGTTTTCAAACAAGCAGTCCTTGGACCCATCCCTGTGCCTCTGGTGGCCTAGAGGTACCCTGCAGGTAACCTGCATTTATATAAACCTCAGTTCAGTTCAGTTGCTCAGTTGTGTCCGAACCTTTGTGACCCCATGGACTGCAGCACGCCAGGCTTCCCTGTCCATCAACTCCCAGAGCTTGCTCAAACTCATGACCATAGAATCAATGATGCCATCCAACCATTTCATCCTCTGTTGCCCCCTTCTCCTCTTGCCTTCAATCTTTCCTGGTATCAAGGTCTTTTCCAATGAGTCAGTTCTTCGCATCATGTTGGCAAAGTATTGGAGTTTCAGCTTCAGCATCAGTCCTTCCAATGAACACCCAGGGCTGATCTCCTTCAGAATGGACTGGTTGGATCTCCTTGCAGTCCAAGGGACTCTCAAGAGTCTTCTCCAATACCACAGTTCAAAAGCATCAATTCTTCGGTGCTCAGCTTTCTTAACAGTCCAGCTCTCACATCCATACATGACTACTGGAAAAACCATAGCTTTGACTAGATGGACCTTTGTTGACAAAGTAATGTCTCTGCTTGTTAATATGCTGTCTAGGTTGGTCATAGCTTTTATTCCCAGGAGTAAGCGTCTTTTAATTTCATGGCTGCAATCAACATCTGCAGTGGTTTTGGAGCCCCCCAAAATAAAATCTGTCACTGTTTCCATTGTTTCCCCATCTATTTCCCATGAAGTGATGGGACTGGATGCCATGATCTTAGTTTTTTGAATGTTGAGCTTTAAGCCAACTTTTTCACTCTCCTCTTTCACTTTCATCCAGAGGCTCTTTAGTTTTTCTTTGCTTTCTGCCGTAAGGGTGGTGTCATCTGCATATCTGATGTTATTGACATTTCTCCCGGCAATCTTGATTCCAGCTTGTGCTTCATCCAGCCCAGCATTTCACATGATGTACTCTGCATTGAAGTTAAATAAGCAGGGTGACAATATACAGTCTTGACATACTCCTTTCCCAATTTGGAAATAAATTTCCCAGTTTGGAAATAAATAAACCTCAGTTGGAGAATTCTAATGTGCGAACCAGTTTGGAAAATTTGCAGTAGATCCCCCTACCCTCACCTTCTCGAGAACCTTGCTACCTGCTTCTCTGGTCTGGTTATATCCTCATCCTGTCCCTCCCTGCCGGCTTCTCCTCACCAGCCAGACAAGCTTGAGTTTCTCCCAAGGAGAGAGGAGTCCTCTCCCATGTGCTTGAATCCTCACCTCTTTCTCTCCCTAAAACTCTGATATCCTGCTCCCTGCTTGTCAGCCCCTCAGCTTCTCAGACTCTCCCTGAGGCCACTGGTGATTTAATTCGACCTGGGCCTGCCTGTCCCCACTCCATCTCTGCAGCGGGTGACCCTGTCCACCAGCTCCTCTTCCCTGAGACTCCTCTGTGTCTGGGACACATGCTCTCACCTCTCTCTGATTGGCCCCTCTCTGTCCCCTTTGTGGCCTTGATGTCCCCTGGGTCTTTCCTTGAATTTCACCCCTTCCTGGGTGACCTTATTCACTTTGACGACTTCCACTACCTGCAGGCGACCCTCCTGAGCCTGTCTCTAGCTCGGCTCTGCTCAACCCATGGGTACCGCCCTCCCTGGGTTCCCTACCTGGTTTGTGGCTCCACATTCACCACATAGTGTGGGAAACCAGATACCCAGAGCCAACTGTGCCCCCTTCTCCCTTCTCCGAAATGAACAGGCCCCTCAATCCCCAGGACACCACCCCCCTCCTCCTGGGGGTCCTTCTGTCCCCTGCAGCCACTACCATGCTTCCCTGCCTGCCTCATCTCATCTCCCCTCCCAGACTCTGCCTTATCCCTTGTGCCCTGTCCTCCCCTTGGGGGTCACAACCCTGACCTGTGATTCCCCACTGAAACCAGCCTTCCCAGGGGCTGCCTGGTTGCCTGGAAGAGGAAGCCAGGCCCCATAGCAAGGCCCTCAGGGCACCCACTAGTCTGACAGCTGCCCACCTCCAGCCCTGTTTTTCATCCCTGCCCTGCATGCGGCACCGTCAAAGTCCCCTGCCACCCTCTGGCCTTCTGGACGGACATTCTAGGTTGTCTTGGGGATGTTCTTCCCCTCCTCCCCTTGACTATTTCCCACTGGCTTTCTATACCTTTCCCCTCATCATGTTTTCTTCTGTGAAGTCTTTCCTGATAAACCAAACTTGATTCGTCACTGTTCTTTCTGGAACCCAGTATCCCCACCAGAGCATGAGCTCCCTGCAAGGGACCCAGCCAAGCCTCCAGCACCAGCCTGCACTCTCTGTTCCAGGGCCTGGCACTGGCTCGGGGTTGGTGCTCATGGAATAACTGGTTGGACTGGTAGGACTAACTGGTTGCTGTTGGGAGTGGGGGCTCTTTCTTTAGCAAGTAAGACTCATTTAAAATAATACCTCTTCATATGCAACTGGAGAAGGAAATGGCAACCCATTCCAGTGTTCTTGCCTGGAGAATCCCAGGGATGGCGGAGCTGCTGTCTATGGGGTCCCACAGAGTTGGACACGACTGAAGCGACTTAGCAGCAGCAGCAGTGCTAAAATAATTTTTTAAATTTCCTGTTGAGTAGATTAAAACGATGTTTGTATATTATAAATCCATTCACTTAATGCTTACCTTCGATGGCATGTGCAGGTATGTGTGCCAAGTTGCTTCAGTTGGGTCCAACTTTGCAACACTATGGACTGTAACCCACCAGGCTCCTCTGTCCATGGGATTCTCCAGGCAAGAATATTGGAGTGGGTTGTCAAACCCTCCTCCGGTGGATCTTCCCAACCCAGAGATCCAACCCACATCTCTTGTCTCCTACACTGGCAGGTGGATTCTTTACCACTAGTGCCACCTGGGAAGCCCTTCTGTGGCATATATTACCTTATATGGCAAAAGGAATGACATCACCGACTCAGTGGACGTGAGTCTGAGCAAACTCCAGAAGATGGTGAAGGACAGGGCAGCCTGGCGCGCTGGCAGTCCACAGGGGTCACAAAGTGTTGGACATGACTGAGTGACTGAACAAAAACAACAAATGGCTAAAGGGACCTATCACCACTGTTTTCTAGTGAATGAAATTATTTATCCAAATTAATAACTAATTGGTAATTTATCCAGATTGATGCAACTGCAGGTAATATATGTACATGTTGTACAGGTTGGCATGTGATAGTGTGCTTTTATTTTTATACATGTCTTAGTTTGTCAATGTGGGTAAAAGAATACTGCCCGAAAGTCCCTCCCACACCACACGCATGTTGTCTTTTAAATAAAATGTGGGTCAGCCCAGCCTCCTCAGCAGACAAGCCTTCCTCTTTGCTGATGTTTCCTGTCCCCAGAGAAGCAGGCTAGCTAGGCCTCCCTGCCTCCATGGCAAGCAACTATTTGCATGAAGAGGCTCACTGGCCCCTAAACAGTTTGGTAATTCTGGTGATATTCTGTTTTGGGGCAGAGGATGGATTAGACGACTTTTTAACTAAGAATCTCTGAGTTCAGGGGTTTCCTTATGTTCAAATTTTTTATATCAGCTACATGTTAGGCTGAGCCATATGAAATTGCTGTTATTCAGCTACTTTGACCTACCAAGATGGTGATTTCTTATGGTTCAGTCTAGTAAGAACTTGTTCCCATTTCCTAGGCAGGATGACCATGGCGAGGCCACAGCTACAAAGAGACAGGGGGTCACAGAACCTCAGCCAGATCCCACTGAATCAGGACACTGTTGGCCAGAGTCAGGGCACCGTCTGCTTCCGTGAAGGACATTGGCCCGGGCAGGGGTGGGGGAATGTGGAGAGGTTCAAGAATATTTTGGAAATCATTAAGGATGAAGTTTCTTTCCTTTTTCCCTCCGATTCTTTTTATTGTAGTAAACTACACAGAATGTGAAATTTGCCATCTTATCCATTCTTAAGTGCACAATTCATGGACATTAAACACATTCAAATTGCTGGGCACCCATCACCACCATCTGTCTCCAGAACTCTTTCATCTTACAATACTGAGACTCTGTACACATTAGACAACAGGTCCTCATAACCTCCTCCCCCCAGACCTTGGCAACCACCATCCTATTTCCTATTCCTATGATTCTGACTACTCTAGGTAACTCATATAAGTGAAATAATGCATTTGTTTTTTTGTAACTGGCTTATTTCCCTTAACGTAATGTCATCAGGGCTCATCTATGTTATAGCATGTGTCAGAATTTCCTCCCTTTTTAAGGATGTATACTATTCCATGGTATGTACAGATCATATTTTGCTTGTCCATTCATCCATCTGTAGACACTTGGGTTGCCTCCATGTTTCAGCTATTGTGAATAATACTGCAATGAACATAGGCATACTAATATCTCTTTGAGACCTTCAGATCAGTCGCTCAGTCGTGGCCGACGCTTTGCGACCCCATGAACCGCAGCACGCCAGGCCTCCCTGTCCATCACCAGCTCCCAGAGGTCACCCAGACTCGCATCCATCGAGTCAGTGATGCCATCCAGCCATCCCATCCTCTGTCGTCCCCTTCTCCTCCTGCCCTCAATCCCTCCCAGCATCAGAGTCTTCTCCAATGAGTCAGCTCTTCGCATGAGGTGGCCAAAATACTGGAGTTTCAGCTTTAGCATCATTCCTTCTAAAGAAATTCCAGGATTGATCTCCTTCAGAATGGACTGGTTGGATCTTCTTGCAGTCCAAGGGACTCTCAAGAGTCTTGAGACCTTACTTTCAATTCTTTTGTGTATATACCCAGAAGTAGGATTCCTGGATTATATGGCAACTCTATTTTTAATTTTATTGAGGAAGGGCCATACTGTTTTCCTTAATTTTTGATGTAAGGCTGGAACACTCTAGACTGAAAAAAGCTCAGGTTTCCACTCTGGACAAATCTGAGTTTAAATCTGGGCTCTACTCTGTGGACAAGTCATTTAGCCTCTTTGATCTTTGGTTTTCCCATCTGTAAAGTGGGGATAATACTAACCATCATGAACTATCATAAGAATTAGAGGCAGTGTGGGTAGGAGAGGGTGGTAGTGTGTTGTAATGCACTATAGGTATGCAGTAAGTGGCACTTGTGTTAATGTTACTTAGTATTTCCCCCACATGCTCCTGTTCATCTTCTACCATCTTTCCACTTTGGCTGTGTTTTTTAAATGGTGTCATCTAGTGTTTATCTCATGCCTCACAGCGTGATACATAAGCAGAGGCAATGGATTGTGACATATACATTCTAATGGTCCCTATGTCCTATTTCCTTCCATGTCTGCTACTAAGCCCTGAATTCATGTCCCCATCATTTTTCAGCTCTCCTTTCTCCAAGTTTGTCTTTCTCACCAGACAGTGGTGGAGTCAATGCCTACCCACGCGCGAGACCTTGGACAAGATACTTAATCCTCTTTTTAAAATTAATTAATTTATTTATTTTTGGCTGTGCTGGGTCTGTCTGAGATACTTAATTCTTGACTCTTAGTGTGTGTGCACTCTTTAAAATGTAGGTTTTGTTATTATTAATAGTGAGCTATGGTGAGGCCAACAGATCAGGAAAAGACAGCCATTGAAAAGATAGTTTGTTACAGTTCCTAAGAGGAGAGGTCATACCACACTTTGGAGGTGCACATGTGGAAGGACCAGTGTCCATTAGGAGGCAGAGGAAGTTAGGGGCGAGACATGGGCAGGAGACTTTGCTGTGATTTCCATGGAAAGGAATGTCAAGACAGGTCAAGCAGGCTTAGGATGGGCTAGTGCTTCCCAGGGTGTAGGGACTGCCTGAGCTGTCTGGTGCCTGGCTCTGAGTGATTAGGGCAGAAGAGAGTGACCCAGAGGGTGAGAGTCTATAAAAGAGCAGTCTGGGTATGCATTCTCAATTGTTTGTCTTGCATAAGAAAGTCATTTGCTATCCCTAGGAATTGGCTAGCCCTGGGAGGGGGATCTCTACAGAGTCAGCAAGTCTCCAGAAACCAAAGCATCAGAAACACCAGGTTAATGCAGTATGTAAGATAGTATGATAGACAAAATGATGCCCACCCCCAGAGATGTCCATATCCTGATCCCAGAACCTGCAAAGATGCTACCTTACATAAAAAGGAAGGACTTTTCAGATGTGACTAATTTAAGGATCTTAAAAATATGGGGCTTACCCTGGATTATCCAGTGGGCCCAGGATAATCAGAAGGGTCCCTACAAGAGGGAGACAGGGGGATCATAGTCAGAGGGAGAGGATGGAAGGATGGAAGCTGAGGTCTGAGAGGAGAGAAGATGTACAGCTCCTGGCTTTGATGACGAAGGAAGGGGCCATGAGCCAAGGAATGTGGGCAACCTTGAGAAACTGGAAAAGGCAAGGAAACCCTTGTCCCGCAGAGCCTCCAGAAAGGAGCCAGCCCCAAGGACCCGTTTCAGACTTCTGACCTCCAGCACTGTTGGTTTAAGTCACTAAGTTTGCAGTAACTTGTTGCAGCAGCCATAGGGAACTTACACAGATAGGAGGAAGGCCAACTAACTTGCAGGGTTGTTATGGGGCTCAGAGCCCGTGTAGAACAGAGCCTGGCTTGAGAAAAGTGTCGATAAAAATGTGGTGATATTATTAATACCTGCAGGGCTCTGGGAAGTTTGGGATGAAGTAAGGACCACAGACACACCCACCATGTTGCTTTGTGCCTCGTGGCCGCTCAGAAAATCTCAGGCTTTCTGTCCCTCCTCTTACAGGTCTGGGGTGTCTGGGAGAGCCCCTTGAAGGAAGGGTTCTGGGAGATGCACCATGGCCTGAGCTTAGTCCCCTCTGCAGGCACCATGGTCAGTGTGTGTGCTGGGGTCATTTCCTGAATTTACCCTCTGGGTGGCTTTCCTGTCCCCTCAACGACTCCAGCTCCTACCTCTGAACCCTAAGGAGCTTTACCACACGAGGTTGGTGTCCTTTCCACCTGCTGCCTGCTCGGCTTTCAAGTGGCTGCATTGTGGCTCCTTAATGGCAGGAACGGATTGTTAGGTGACATCTGTGTTCCCCTGAGGCCTCAGGACTGTGCTGGGTCCTTGGCCACCCAGGGCCATGCCTCCTCCAGGCTGGTACATCTCTAGCATGGGCGCCAGTGGTCTGAGCAGCAAAGTGCTGGACCTGAGTTGTTCCTCTCAAAGCTTCCGGAGGGCGAGCCGCTGGGCCCCAGCTCAGGATGGGCACACATGCCGCTGCATCTCCCAGCGCCCTCCAAAGGCTGTCCCCTCCGGCCTCTCACAGGCACGTTCGTCTCGGCCTTCACCGTGCTGTGTGGCGCCCGCACGGACCTCCCGGACAGGCATGTGTGCTGTGTCTTCTGGCTGAACATCGCCGCGGCCCTCATCCAGATCCTCACGGCCATCGTCATGGTGGGCTGGATCATGAGCATCTTCTGGGGCATGGACATGGTCATCCTCGCCAGTGAGTAGCTGTGGGGATGAGGTTGGGCTGGGATGCGGGGAACAGGGCTGGAGGAAGGGTGGGGGCCAGGATGGGATGGGCGTTTGTTTGTGATCCTGCTGGAGGCCAGGTGGGGGCTTTGCAGGGAGATCTGCATGGCTGGGCCTGCTCCTCCCCCAGGGGCTCACTGGTGTTTGTGGCCGCCTGGCCTAGGGGACTCTCCCCACATGCCCAGCCCTGGGGCCTGCAGGGTGTCACAAGAGCACCAGTCAGAGACCTGAGCCAGAGGGCACGGATAAGGAAGGGAGAGAGCACCTGTTCAGCTCAGACACACCAGGCATCACGTTTGTCAAGGAAACAGCCTGGTTGACAACACTGGGATAGCAAGGGTGTGGCCCGTGTGAGCTCAGTCCCTTGTGCCTCCATCATGCCATTTCCAGAAAGAAGGAAAAAGCCACTGGGCATACTTGTGCTCAGGAAACCCTGTAACTGCTTTTCATTTAACAGCCAGAGCAGCATAATTTCAACTTCTTTTAAAGTAAGTTCTTTGTTCCTTGGTGCTAAAGCCTTCCTCTTCCTGATTTGTATTCAGCGGACCTTCACCATGTCACTTAACACAAACTTGATCCCGACACAAAACTGCCGAAGAAGACTTGATTAACATTTTAAAAATAACCCGGCGAGATCTTAAGACAGACACCTATTTTAAGCAGCCGCGCGCGTCACCCCGTGCCCCCGGGCAGGTCCCTGTATTGTCACACGTTCTGTCTACCTCATTAGGCCGAAGCTCCTCACTCACATGGAGCACGTCCGCACAGGCCTTTTGCCCTTCTCCGCACACCCCACGCGGAGAAGGCAATGGCACCCCACTCCAGTATTCTGGCCTGGAAAATCCCATGGACGGAGGAGGCTGCAGTCCATGGGGTCGCCTAAGAGTCGGACACGACTAAGTGACTTCACTTTCACTTTTCACTTTCATGCATTGGAGAAGGAAATGGCAACCCACTCCAGTGTTCTTGCCTGGAGAATCCCAGGGACGGGGGAGTCTGGTGAGCTGCCGTCTATGGTGTCGCACACAGTCGGACACGACTGAAGCGACTTAGCAGCAGCAGCAGCAGCAGCAGCACACCCCACGCTCCTCCTGTGCCCCACCTGACAAGACCATTCGCAGGTGGAGTGCCTGTGCCAGAGGTGAGCTGTGTCAGGGAAGAACAGCGGGGGCAAGAGGGGAGGCCCAAGGGTCAGGGGGCTCTAGAGTGATCTAGAATGATTCCTAGTTGACTCAGTCTGAGTTCAGAATCCTGTGAGCATCCAAGACCCAAGGCTCACTCAGATACCAGGGCCAGTGACCAATCAAACCACCAGGCCAGAGAAAAGGCAGGTCCCTGAGCCTGAGCGAGCCCAGCAGGGCCGATGGGTTGGTTAGACAGGCTGGTGGAAGCAGCTCCTTTCCCTGCTGGGGTCCAGGGGACCTCAGAATTAGAGCCGGGAGACAGGGGTGGCCAGAGAACGGGGAGGGGAACACCGTGGGGAGCTGAGGAGCCGTTGGAAGATGTCCAGTCCCTCCTGGGACAGCTGCTCCCAGGGCAGGGGCTGCCCATCAGCAAGGGGGTTGGAGAGCCCGCAGAGCAGGCAGAGACCGAGGCAGGTGCATCCAGCTCCCTCAGGGGAGCCCCGCCCCGGGAAAGGTCTATGGACCACTTTCATTTGTGGGGAGTGGGCAGAGCATTGCTGATAAGACAGACGTGCTGCCAATCATCCTCTGAGTCTGGAGACGCCAAATCTGACCATTTCCCAGAGGGAGTTCAGTGCTTCTCTGAGAGGCCCGTTCCCAGCTGGAACCTGGAAGGGGCCCTCTGCTCTCAGAGGTTTCCTCAGTGGCTGATGGAAAGCCTGGGAAGGCTGCCCCATCTCCACCCAGTATGAGCCCCGGGCCCCTCTTACTGAGTCATCTCCTCATCACACAGGTGTTGGGCCAGGCCCTGGGGCATGTTAGTAAGGAGACTTTCTGTTATAGCAGCACAAAGCTGTGTCGCAATGAATGTGTTGATGCCTAGCCTGATGCCTAGAGCTTTCTGGTATTCTCTTTTTGGCTCACGCTTGATACCAGACCCCACAGGGTCTGGATCTTAGAGACAGCTTCAAGAACTCCCTTTCATCACCTCTTAGAGGAAGACACACAGACCCAAGAAGGGCAGATGGGAACCTATTGCTTCCTCACTTTCCACCACCCTAGCTGTTGACTCCGCACCAACCCCTCTCCCGTGGCTGGTGTGGGGGCCGTAGCTGGGCTGCAGGCTACTCAAGTGCTGGAAGCCACCGCCCCTCCCTTCCTGCCCCTTTCTCCCAGCCCACGCCTTCTCGGTGGGCCACCTCCTTGGTTTCAGGAGTGCTGTCTTTGTGTCAGACTTTTTAGAACACTGGGGATTGGACTTGAGGGCTGCACCACCACACCTCACTGCTACCCACTTATCCCACCTAGGCACCAGACTCGCTCACCCATCTCAGCAACGGGTGCCTTTGCCCCTTTTTCCAGAAAGTAAACCCACCTGCAAAGGATCAATAATTGCCACGGTTGAGATGGTGCTGTGGGCTGAGATCACCCCAAGCAACAGTGGCGTGTGCGTGTCTCAGGAATACTACATTGAAGAGAATCGTCACAATGGACTGTCCTAGCACAATGCCCTTGTAGATAGCTGGATAAGGGGCTGTTGTTTCTCGTGTCACTCCAGCCTCTTCCTGTAAAAATGAAGACTTTTCAATTTTAACTGCTGCTGCTGCTGCTAAGTCGCTTCAGTCGTGTTCGACTCTGTGCGACCCCATAGACGGCAGCCTACCAGGCTCCTCTGTCTATGGGATTCTCCAGGCAAGAACACTGGAGTGGGTTGCCATTTCCTCCTCCAATGCATGAAAGTGAAAAGTCAAAGTGAAGTTGCTCAGTCATGTCCAACTCTTAGCGACCCCATGGACTGCAGCCTACCAGGCTCCTCCGTCCATGGGATTTTCCAGGCAAGAGTACTGGAGTGGGGTGCCATTGCCTTCTCCTCCAATTGTAACAACACAGGGTAATTTTTTTTACCTAGCATTACGTGAGTGTCATCAAGAAACATACCATGGGGAAGGATAGATTGGGAGTTTGGAATTGACGTGTACTAGATTTAAAATAGATTACCAACAAGGACTACTATAAAGAATTTATTAATTAATTAAAACAATAACAACAAAAGAAACATACCATCAAGAAAAACCTCCTAAGGGGGAAATCAGAGAACTCTAAATCAAAGTAGCAGTTAAAATCAGGAACTTGCAAGGCTGCTGCTCTGTTTATATTAATAAAAATAATCTACAAGTTAACAATAGCCTGTATTGGTTGTGGGTCAATAAATACTTGGTAATTGTACAGGAGCCTTTTTCAGCTGCCATACCCTTGGCAGACATTGCTAATCTGTCTTGACACTTTCTGCTGAATAGTCTTACTCGATTTCAACACAAGGCTTCAGGCAGTCACTACTAATGGATCCAAGATGTCTACAAGATAAAAGTCTGATTGGTATTCCCTGCCTGAGTCTTTCCCAAAGCACTAGGTTTTATATATGTGAGTCCTGTCCACATAAAAGGCGAATCCCAAAGGCTTAGACAGGGGCCAGGATGGGTCACTTCAACCTCTTTAGGTTGTCACAGTCAAACCTGTCCTATAGCTGTCCCTCCTTGGAACCATCCAGAATTCATCTTGAGGCAAAGATGGGTTGAGGGCAGAAGAGTGAGGGGCAGAAGGTGAGCAGAAGAGCGACCTTGGCTGAGATTCGGAGGGAAGAGGAGAGAGCTTCTTGGCGGTGTCTCAAGGACAGTGACCGCCCCAGGGAGGGGAGAATGCTCTGCACTCCTGAACCGAAGCCCACACACCCTCTCGGGCTGCCCACTGGCCACAGTGTCTGGTCACTGTGAATGCAGACTGCAGACCCCTTCCATCTCCCAATCCCCACCATGCAGCCTCTCCCTTTTTGTATTTCAGGCAGTCCCTCTGGTACCAACCAGGGTTCTTGGCCTCCTTAGTCAGCAGAGACTGATAGGAAGCCAGATGAGAAGTCAGGCAAGATTTTATTGGGGGCCCCGTTGCAGTAGAGGAGAGTGAGAACAAGTAACAGGTTCCCTTGGTCGCTCCCTGAGCAGAAAGGAGAACCGATTCCTTATGTGGGATGAAGGTCGGGGCAGGTCCAGGGGTCTGGCTGGAGGGGTGCCTTGGGTGGTGCTGTGTGCAGGGGACGTGCATGATATCCTGCTTTTGCTCTAGGCACTTCAGAAGCGACAGTTGGTTCTCTGGATCTTTTTGTATCTTCTTGTCCATGATTTGCCCCTACTGCTCACGCACATGCACACAGTTATTTTTGATCCCTCATAGTTCTGTGGATGGAGGAGCCTGGTGGGCTACAGTCCATGGGGTCACAAAGAGTCCAACATGACTGAATGACTTCACGACGTTTCTTTGTATTTTGTTGCTCAAAGAGGGTTTGTCCAGGTGCCAGCCCTGCAGCAAAGGGTCCCAGGTGCCAGGTCCCAGCTTGTCTCATGTCTGGCTTCTTTTTTTAGACAGTTTTCTCTTTCTCTTTTTCTCCTCTTCCTCCTGCTGCCTCGTATTCCTGTGTTTCTCTGCAGTTTCCCAAGGTGAGTCTGTTGGGGTATGCACAGGTCTCATGCCTGGGCTGCCTGGACCCTCCCTTTCACTGCCCTGCCCCCACCTCACACTGCTACCCTCCCGGTCCCCTGCCTACCCCCCACTTCCTGCACACAAACACCCCCTCTCCCAGTTGGCCAACAAGCTTCTATTTTTAGTTTTTTATTTTGGAAAATGTTTAAACATAGACACAAATAGAAGGCCTGGTATAGCAAGTCTCTAAACGCCTATACCAGCTTCAGCCATCATCCACCCATGGCTGCTCTGCTTTCTTCTATTACTGCCTGCGTTGGCCTCCACCCCCAACACCTTAACTTGATAAGTAACCTGGTAAATAAAGGGAAACAAACAAACAAACACAAGTCCACTGATGCTCCTCTGTGGGCTGAGTTACCAGCTAATAGGGGTAACTACTCAGCAAACCCAGATGACAATTTCACCCTTAAATATCCCAGTAGATGTCTTAAAAAAATAAAGGAACCACAGTACCTTTTCATGCTCAAATAAACTAGCATCAGTTCCTTAATATCAACAGTGATCAAGTTTTTCTCTTGTCCTCATAGTCACCACCATGAGGCTCGAAGGCAGCGGTCACCCTGGCCTGTGTCACAGGTGGCCAACTGATGGAGCACGCCAGCTTGGCCCCTCCCTTCTGTATGCTGTCTTCCTTTTCTCTTCCTTCCTCCTCTCCATCCACACGTACCAGATGCCCATCACTTGGCACCTTCTTCCAAGGTGCCGCCTTAGGAAATGGCAGCAGGCCAGTCTGCCGGGGCCACGTTTGTGCAGTGGCTTCAGGGGTGTGGACTCAGGAGCACATTGATAACCTGTCAACCCCCAGCAGGTCTGTAACAGAAATCCTCCTCTCATGTCTTCCCGACTAAACCCCGAAATCCACTCTCTTCATTCATACCGTTTCCCATTAAGAAGCCAACGCCCTTGGGAAAAGCTGGACCACGGCTGTAGCAGTCATTCACATGTCTGTGTGAATAAATTCTAGCATATTCAAGTCCGGGGGCACCGCCTGGAGAAATGGTGAGGGAAGTGGGTGTCTGACCATCTCTCCTCTGCTTCTCCCTCACAGGCTACAAGGAGCAGGGCATCCCACAGCAGCTGTGAGCCCGGGCGAGCCGCTGAGAAGCTCGGTGCCCAGGAGGGCCACATCAGGCAGCGGCCGGCCCGGGGTCTTCACGTGTTCTCTTCTGCCGCTTCCTGGGTTTGGAGTGGAAAGAAGGGGATTTGAGAATACTATTTATTTTGAAAACGCACCTGCTTTTCTCAGCAGGCTCTGAGAGCTGCCAGCTCCTCTTGCTGCTCCAGAGAGTCCTGTAGCACAGACACCCAGAGGGCATCTGGGTCGGGTGGGGAGTGGCGTGGAGGCGGGGATGCTGATGCAAGAAGCTGGAGCGCCCCAGGCTCGGGCCGCCTCGCCTCGTCCGCTGCCCACTGTGAGGGCGTGCGGGGCGGCCAGGCCAGGCAGCAGTGACCCTGTCCAGGCGAGCAGGGCTCGTCAAGGGGCAGGACTGCGGTGGACACCTCCTCTGGGCCCCTGTGGGAGTGGTCTCCTGGGGTCAACACCCGGGCGTGAGTAAGGATAGACAGATTCCTGGCCGGTGTGCAAAAGCCTGCTGTGCCCTCCACTGTCGGTGGGGACGGGTCCCTATGGGTGTCTGCTGGCCCCATGGCTGCCCCCATCTCCCCGCCACTGAAGTCTCCAGGTCTGGGCGGATCTGACCTTTGTTTCCCTGGGAAGAAGGCAGTGGCTCCATTCCTGGGGCAAAACTGCTGGAGTTGCCAGATGTTCATGTATAAGTTCACCAACCCAGGTCCACATGGACAGACTTCTCCATTACACTCAACACTGTTTGGGGCCCATACTCCTTTCTCTGAAATCCTTAGGGCCGACAGGTCTCTGACTTCACACATTTTAGATCTGAGGAAGAGAAGAAATGTTTGCCATCCATTTCGTGACAGCCTGGCGGAGTCTGAACCTGCTCACACCATGAAACACGGGACCACTTCTGTAGAGGAGCATGTGAATAATCAGACTTATTAGGATCAATAAAACTGTAAATAGCTTCGCCTCAGTACAGGTCAGATTTTGCCACTAAATATGTAAGGGGAGAAAACTCACCATTTGAGAGCTTTAGGGGTTTTAGAATTGCAAAAAATAATAATAATAATAATTGCAGGTGGTGGTGGACCCCTCTCTGAAAATCCTTCTTCTGCAAAAATCCTACAAACAGAGGCATTCGGGGACCTTGCTGGTGTTACACGGGGATTCCTCCTGTTACAAAGGGATGATCGGGGCCTTTGCAACACCTAAGTGATTGTTACAGAGTCACAACCACCAGAAGATGTCTGATTCAAGATCAGTCAGCAGTGAAGAGAAAGGAGATCTAAACGACAGTGACAGGGGAGACATTCACATGTCTGCTTTCTTTTCATTTTCATTCTAACGTAGGGGTTGTTAAAATGTGGGACTGGCCCAAAGCCAAGTTTCTGGCCTCACTGGACTGTGTGCCACTGGGTGTGTTTCTCTCCAAGGGGCTTTTCCTATCTATCAGGGACTCGGTCAGAATTTGGCTGGGGATGGAAGAGCAGCCTGTGGCGCTAGTGGTAAAGGATCCACCTGCCAATGCAGGAGACAGAGACGTAGTTTCCATCCCTGAGTTGGGAGGATCCCCTGGAGGAGGGCATAGCAATCCACTCCAGTATTCTGGCCTGGAGTATCCCATGGGCAGAGGAGCCGGGGGACTGTGGTCCGTAGGGTCACAGAGATTCGGACACGACTGAAGCGAAGCAGCACAGAAGAGCGGCCTTTTCTGGTCTTTATCCCCTTAATGCGGGGAAGGCAATGGCACCCCACCCCAGTACTTTTGCCTGGAAAATCCCATGGATGGAGGAGCCTGGTAGGCTCCAGTCCGTGGGGTTGCGAAGAGTCGGACACGACTGAGCGACTTCACTTTCACTTTTCACTTTCATGCATTGGAGAAGGAAATGGCAACCCACTCCAGTGTTCTTGCCTGGAGAATCCCCTTAATGGATGGAAAGGCTTGAGGAACCGGCGGCTGGGTAGGCCCCTCGCTCCACCGTGCGCCCCTTTGGGGGCCACTGCGTGCTTAGTCTCTGTTCCTATACTCTCCACCTGGGGCAGTGGCCCACCCACCCCATCCACCCAACTTTCTAGTTACAGTCCTGCTGGGAGGTGGGTCTCGGGCTCCCTGTGGCCTGGATAGCAAACTGGCATCCTTGAAGAAGTGGAATTCCCTCAGCCACTTGCTGCCCCCCACCTCCACCCCAGGCCCCGAATCAGAGGTGGGTTCTCCGCGCCTTGGCCTGATCCTACCCACCTCCCACCACGCCATCCATCCCTTAGTTCTGATGAGCTGCCTGGGGCCAGGTTACATGTTCTAGACACCTGACAGTGTCTGTCTCTTACCCCTCCTTTCTTCCTGGCCCCAACCCAAGCCTTTGCAGCTTCTTTTCACGTTTAGAAGCCTCTGTGTTGTCAAGGCGTGGGATTGGATTTGGCTTTATCCAGAAAGTCAGAACCTTCTGCTGTGAGAAGACAGCATCCCCCAAACCAAGAGGAGAGCAGGCTGGCGGCTGGTTGCTCTCGAGGAAGCGGCGTCGGAGCGCGGAGCCTCCCGTGGAGTCGGATAAAAACAGCTCTAGCAGAGGGAAGGAAGGCCAGCC
Source organism: Tragelaphus eurycerus (assembly GCA_935064755.1). NCBI lineage: Eukaryota > Metazoa > Chordata > Mammalia > Artiodactyla > Bovidae > Tragelaphus > Tragelaphus eurycerus. The sequence goes on from CAKXYN010000003.1 coordinate 24,007,177, forward strand.
CACAGCCCGGCACCCCCAGATAGCTCCCCCGAGTTCACAATGACAGGTGTCAGGTGGGGGCAGCACCCATAGGGAGAGGGGGGCTTATTTTCCTGGCATGGCTGGGGGTGGCTGCTGAGGCGGGTAGAGCTAGCAATTTATGTCTCATGTTTAGTGACACAATTCAGACACGAGGGGAGTTTTCTTGAGTGACAGGTGTCACCACGAGTCCCAGTGTGGGCTGGCTTAATGCAGGGGTGTGTGTGCCTGGAAGGACATCTCCCATCCTATGCCCCCTTCCTCAGATCCTTCCCTTACCTGTGGCTGCTTCTCCCAACTTGAGAACACACCAGCCTCAGGGGGCAGGCCCCTTCCAGGTAGACCCCCCGCCGATCTTCTGAACAATGAGTCTGTGAGGACTGCCCAGCAGGCGGATCAGCTCACAATAGCTTCCTCATTATCATTAGATAAGGAACAGTGGCCAGTGTACTCCAAGTCCTCTGAGCTGGCCGCTCAGGTGGTTAGCTTGTCCAGTCGCCAAGTCGTGTCTGACTCTTTGCAACCGTGTGGACTGCAACACGCCAGGCTTTCCTGGCCTTCACCATCTCCCGGAGTTAGGTCAGTCATGTCCACTGACTATTAGGTGGCCAGAGTTAATCTGTGAAGTACCGGCCCGCTGAAAAGCAGGAACCTTGTACAAGCAAGTGCTTGGTTGACACCCAGCACTTTGGTTGGGTCTTGTCTCAAGGGTGATAGTCCAAAACCCCCAGGGTGCATTTCAGGTCCAGCCATTGATCAGTCAGAATTCCGTAGGACGTTCCTAGGCCATGGATGCTCAGGACAGGGATCACAGGCACACAGAGAACCTCACAGTGAATGAGAAACTTGGATCAGAATGGCAATTGCCTCGGGCTAGAGCAGGATCTTTCAGCCAGCCTGAGCCACCTGGCGGCCCGGGAGTGTCCTGTGGCCAGTGGAGACAGTCCCCCCGGATCTTAAGATCTGAGTTCCAGATAAGACTTTGGGAAGGGCGGGGTCCCTGTGGGAGTCACAGGGACAGATGGCTCCTGGCTCCAGTCCGGCACCCCTCCTGCCGTCTGTGGTGCTGGGGCAACGGGCAGGAGCCACCCTGCTGAGGCCTCGAAGCCAGCCTCTGGCTGTACGTGAGGGGAGGTGAGGAAGGGACGTAGTGCCCTCCCGCTGCTGCCCTGGACCCACGTGTCCGCCCGCTTGACAAGGACAGCCTCCAGACGCTGGGCCCTTGCCAGGCACTGTGTGGTGCATTTTGATCTCCTGTGACCCTTACCGAGTGGCGGGGGAGGTGGGGTGGGGTGGGGTGGGGTGAAATACCAGTGTGCTGGGTTTTCAAACGTCAGAACTGAAGCACCAAGAGAGGAGGCCGTGGGTCCCGCATCACACGCTCATGGCAAGGAGCTGACTTCAGTGGCCGAGAGGGAGTCCTTGGCAGGGGGGTGGGTGGTACCTGGCCCACTCAGCAGTAATAGGGCGCCACCCTGCTGTCATCACCCCAGACGGCCCTCAGACCCACGCTCCTCATTGAAGGCAGGCCCTAAGGGTGCCCCACATGGCAGTGTAAGAGAACGGTGGGGCCGATGGGAGGGGCTGCCTCCTAACCTGCAGGAGTTTTCTCGCTATTCAGCTTGCCTGAGTCCCTGGGCCTGAGCTGGGGCGGATCCCCTCCTGGGAGGAGAGCAGGCGGTGGGCTGTGGGCCCACCTCGAGATTTAATACACCAGCTGTTTTTATCGCATTAGTGACATTGGCAAAGAAAGCCTCTTGCGCTGTGTAAACCGCTTGGGGATGTAGAATTTAGATGTAAATTCTCCAGTTGGTGTCTGCAGGAGCTGTTCACTGTTATTATTCCTCCCTGTTGCTGGTTGGTTTAGAGGATTTTCAACAGGCAGGCTGGAGGTGGCTGAGCCCTTTTTTGCTGTTTTTTTAAATTTTATTTATTTTTAATTGAAGGATAATTGCTATACAATATTGTGTTGGTTTCTGCCAAACATCAACATGAATCAGCCATAGATACACCTAAGTCCCCTCCCTCTTGAACCTTCTCCCACCGTCTTCCGCATCCCAAGGTGGCAGAGCACTTTTAAAGGACCAAGTGCCCACTCCCCAGAGACCATGACCTCGTCTCTAGGATGAGCAGTTTGAAGCAGTTGCTGACCATTTGCTGACACACGCTCCTCCATGGAACCCAGCCTTTGTCTCTATGTGCCGGCTTCCTGCAGTCCTATGAGTGGGGGCACCCGTTTTGATTTTGTGCATCAGCAAGCCCTCAGTGGGCACCGAATGGGCCAAGTAGGTCCTGAGCGTGGCTTTGGAGAAGTTGATTGAAAGTGCTGTCTTCCTGGCGAGCAGCATCCCAGGTGGGACGGCGAGGTGAGTGGAGGTCGGAGAGGGAGATGCTCTCCAAGGCCTATGGCTGAGCACCCAGAGAGCTTGGCGTGTGCTAGAGGAGATAGGAAGCCAGGCTGTCAGCAGAAGGGAGGCTGAGGTCAGCCTGAGTAGGTGGCGATGCTTGGGGGCCTGTATTTTTTCGTCACTTTTGTTCCCTTCAGATTCTTAAAACTTCAGAAAGCTCTTGAACTCACATAGCTTGGAGGATTATGCTCAGATTCTCATAGATCCACCCCAGATCCCCTGTGGAGAGAGGAAGAGCCCCTCTGGTGATCGGTGGGGAAAACCCCAAGCCAAGGTGACCCCAAATGCCCCACAAGCCTGGAGAGGGTGAGTTCCACCCTCAGCACTCTGTCTCTCCTACTGCTTTTTGCCTCAGTTTAACCATCTGTAGCTTGGGTACAAGAAGGGGCTGGGCAACTGTTGCTCTTCCCATTTCTTTCAGAGCAAAGGGCTTGGAGGCTGAGCCTTGCCAGGTGAGGGGCAGGGAGAGGGAGCAGCAAGCCCCATGGACTCTTCCTAGTAAAACCAGAATGCTGCCTGCCCTCCCCCTCAATTCCACTCTCCCTTCCTGATCCTGTCCAGGGCAGGGAAGGGGGAGGTTGACGACAGGGTCCCACTCGTGTGTCCTGATTTCTGGTACAAGTTGCCTCTTGCCTTGGATCTAGCTGTGAAATCTTCATTCCCCACCCCTCTTCATCCCTTCCTGGATTTGTCAAAATGCCAACCACCCAGGCTGGTCCAGACTCCACGGTCCGCCTCCGCACCTGCACTTTCACCCTGGAGTGAGCAGAAGCACAGACGCGCACACCCCCGCCTGTGCACACACTCACACCCACACACAGCACACACGTGCACACACAGCTCCCTTCAGGCTGGGAGGAGGCAGGCCAGGGTCTGTCTGGAGGCTCAGGGTTGGGAATTAATGTCTCCAGAGGAGCCCAGTGCCCCATCTGGGAGCCGTCTCCCTCCAGCATGGGCTCTGGCCGATGGCATATTTGGCCTCATCACCCCCATCCCATGCCCAGATACCCACGCTTTTTCTTCTCTCTCCAGGACCCCTGGTCTTGGATCTCTTCCTCCCAGGGTCCACGGGCTCAGCATCCCCACCCTACCAAACCTGGCTGTGCCCATCCCCACACTCAGTTTGGCCTCCTGTGGAGGGGTTGGAGGGGGTCTGCTCAGAGAGGAGGAGACAATGGTCTCTTTCCCGGCTCTTGTAGGGCTGCATACAACCCTCTCTTTAAGGTCCTTTTCTGTTCCCACCTCCCCCTGCCAGCAGCCCAGGTACAGGAACCCGTGAGAAGAGAAGGGGGACAGAGGTCACATCTGCCTCCACTTTCTGGGTTAGCACTTGACCCCTGTTCCAAGCAGGGAGAGGGTGTTGGTGGTTGTAAGTGGCCTGGACACCCTGTGGGAGCATGTGGCTGCCCCCCTACACAGGCTAAGCTCCATATTGCTGTACGTAGTACCATTTAAAAAAAACCAACATACATAGAAAAAAAGACTGGTTCTGTGTGTCTCGGCAGAATTCGTATATGAATAAGTGTTGTATTTGATTTATAATTTCTGATACCATGACTGGCTTTGTTTAGGTCTCTCTTCTTTATGTTAGATGAATCGCCATACATTTCTATTGTTCTCCAGCAAGACCCACTCTCTGATCTCCCAGGGCTTTCTTGTCTTACTTCTGCTCAGACCAGTGGGAGCCCATCCCACCACCACAGACTTCCCCTGGGATCCAGGGCTCCTATATTTTCCAGCCCACTGCAATGACTGCAGCCTTCCTCCCTTCTGAGAGAGGAAGAAAGCTTTAATGCCACAGACCTAGGGAAGTTTCCAGACTTACCTTGGCCCAAACCTTGCAGCCTGGGGCCTAGCCCTGCCTGCAACTTAGCTCCCCCATATCCTCATAACCCTGCCCACCTCCCCAGCGCCCACCTTGGTGGACCTGCCCGACCTGGCTGAGTCTCCACAGCGCCCTCTGGCATTCACTGAGGAGGGTTCCAATTTCTCCAGCCTTCTCCCGGCTTTAAATGAGTCCTTCAAGCACCATTACTGTACATGTATTGAAAAATACCATGTATGACAATAAAAACTTGTGTACATATCTCCATGTACATATTTATATATTCCTATTATAAATATAGAAAGCATGGCATCTCTGACATTCCAAGTTTGTGGGTTGTTTTTTTTTTTAATCCCAAAACGATGGCTTTGGAAACCTTTTCTTCCTTTCCTTCTTTTCTATGTAATAAACATTCATGTGACCTTTCTGATGGCTTCTCACCTGCCTGTGTCCTCTCGAGCTCATAACTGGACAGATCTCTGGCCCTGGAGTGCCTCCCTCCCATTCCCTCGGCAGTGTTTGCGGCTGGCGTCCTTCCTGCTGTGAAGGTTGCCCTTCTCCAAGATGGGTCTTGTGTTCCTTCAGACTTCTTCCTCAACCCCTTCTCCTGGGAGGCTTGGGCAAGTTAGTTCTCAAAGGCCCGCATGTTTGGTAATCCGATTCCTTTGTTACCGCAAGTTGGTGAGTTAAATTGAGCGTGGTGCCCAGATTGGGCTCACCAAGAATAGGGGCACAGATGAAACTCATTTCCTTCTCTTGATTGGAGACCGGTTGATGAGGGACATGTGTGTGGCATACTCATTCGTCCAAGTCTCCTATGTAAATGAGAAACAGAGCAGGGGTGCTTAGAAGAACTTACAACTCACTCTTGAGCTGTAGCAAGGGACTGGTTGAACCGATGTTACTTACCTTGGAGGGAATTTCAGGGCATGGCCGGTGGCCCTGCCTATGTTCTCTGTAATAATTGGATGAAGACCTGCAGAGCTTATCAAATTTGTGGATGAAGGGAACTAAATCTATTAGACAAATCAGAATTCAAAAAGCTCTTGGCAGGCAGAGGCCAGATAACAAGATGAAATCTAATAACGTTAAATGAGGAAGTCGTGCTTGGAATTAAGAAGGCTCCAGACTCTGCCTGGTGCCCAGGGAGGCATACGACAGGTGGCTCGACATTCAGGAGCACTGAGTGTGGATGATAGAACAGACCGTCTGACTTCACGTGCCTTGGGAGCAGCAGGCTGGGGTCCAGAGAGACCCTGCATCTGCAGTGCTGCATTCAGTCCTGGGGGGCATGGGAGGCAAGTCCCCGGGGGTCACCCTGGTACTCACACCCAAGGGCAAGGCCTTGCTTCTCTCACTGTTTCCTCACATCACTCCAGGACCCCACGGGTTGCCAGTCTGGTCCTGGTCCTCTGGCTGGGGCTATTCTTGTGTGTCTACTGAGAGACGCCGCCACCTCAGGGCCTTGGTGATGCTGTTGCCCCAAAGAGTCAATCTGACACAAAGTACAACCTTGCAGGGAGACGTCAGGCTCAACCTCGGGGCCCTTCAAGGCCCCAGAAATGGCACCTGAGCCTGAGGGTTGGCTTTTGTTGTTATTGTTTACTCGCTAAGTCACATCTTTGCAACCCCTTGGACGGTAGCCCACCCGGCTCCTCTGTCCATGGGCTTTCTCAGGCAAGAATACCGGAGCAGGTTATTATTTCCTTCTCCAGGGGAATCTTCTTGACCCAAGGATCAAACCCATATTTTCTGCATTGGCAGGCAGATTCTTTACCACTGAGCCACCTGGGAAGTCCAAGGATTGACTTTAGTCACTGCTAAAACCAGGATGCAAAGCCTGAGGCAACATAATGACCTAAGATGCATCATGGTCACCCAGACCCCACCCAGGGAGCATTTTTTGACCAGGTGCATCTTCTGGTACTTGCTGTGCTCAACTTATGCCAGGAATGCTCTTGGCCAGAGACTTCTTCCTGCAGAGGGTTCCCGCTTCAGACGGGCTGACGGGAAGGTGCAGTGGAGATGAAGCTAGCAGCACCCTCCAGCCCTGCTGCATCACAGGAAAGAACCCTCCTCTCCCCTCCCAGCCCCCATCTGCTCATGTTCAGGAGGGGTGACCTGGTTGAAGCCTCCAGCACTTCTCCTGGAGGGTGAGGAAAGGGGTCCCCCACAGAGACAGTCCTCCTAAGACCCAGAAGGAAGGGGCTGAGATAAACATGAAGGCAACCGCTCCCCAGAAATCTCCGCATTCTCAGACCGCAGGCTCTGAGGCAGGTTTGTGGTTGCTGTGGTCAGTCCCGCAGGGGATGTGGGAAGATGCTCTGGGGATGGGAGGCGGTGTGAGTGGGTGGGCCGTGGCTGGGTTTGTAGACTGGGTTTCAGATCTATTCCGAAGATGTGTGGCCTATGGAGCCGGAAGGGAGCAGAAACCTAGGACAGAGTGTCCTGGGAGCAAGGACTTGGCTAAGATTTGTTATTACCAGTAAGAGGGACTCTACTTCTATCAGTTTATGGGAAAGAAGAGTGGAGTGGAGGGAGGGAGGGTAGAAAGCAGCAGGCCTGGGCAGCTCCTTGAGCGGGAAGGTGTGGCCTAAATGCACGGCTCCTCTTTCAGTCCCCAGCTGGCCAGTGGCCTGAGGTGCTGGAGGATGGCTGCCAGCTGGGTCACTGAGACCTTGTCACACAGCAACATAAACTGGGAATTACTGAAATGGTCACTTGGCTGGTAGGAGGAGGAGAAGAGGGACCTTCCCTCTAAGAAAGGAGACAGAGCAATGTCTGGCTGTGTGAGTGGGGTACTCTTTCAGAGTAGCCCCCTTGTCCTGGGCTCAGGACACCTTGGGCACTTCTGGTGTCCACCCACTTCCTGGCTCCTCCAGGACACAGCTGTGCAGCCGCTCCTGTGGCCTTGCGGCCCTGAGTATCCTTGTGGAAAGCCTGGAAGCCTGAATGGGCCCTGGAGTAGTGCCCCCTCCAGCCACAAGTCCAGGCCCCCTGATGGGTTCTGGCTGGCTCTATGGAGGGTAATGGGGGTGGAGGCTGTGCTCAGAGCAGGAGCCGGCAGCTGTCTCTCCAGTCAGCCTGGTGGATATTTATACTTTCATTAAAAATAGCTACGTTAAAAAAAAAAAAAAAGATTCTAGAAAGCAAAGAAACTTTTAAAACTGGGAATGTTGTCAGTGGAGGAAATAAGCACTTTCCAAACACTTAGAAGCTGTCTCCATCTCCTGAGGTTCCAGGCCAGGAGGGGAACCCAGAAGTCAGGGGAAAGAGCATTCACCTCTGCTGTTGGTTTCAAGTTTCTGGGGAAACTTGACACACGTCCAGAATCTTTTTGAAGGAGCTGAGGTGGTGACATATAGATTTTATTGCTAAGAGATCAGTGCCGTGGCTCTAGGCATGGCAGTGCCCCTAGAGTCTGCGGCCTGCTCCCTCTCCCTGAGCGGAGGGCAGCTCTCCTCCCCTCTGCGTTCAAATCCTCCCTGGCTCTCAGGGCCCAGCTCAGGAACCGCATCCATCGTGGTGAGGATGCAAGACTGGGATCTTGTTTGCTCTGCTGTCCACCCACCCTTCCCAGGGGCCACCTCTTCTCCCGCTTGGCCCAAGGGATTCTGGGAAAGACATTCACTCACAAAATCCACCCCACCCCAGACAAGCCTGTCCTGCGGATTAGGGACAGGCTATGGTGGACTAATCCGCAGAGATTCGGGTCCTTCCTGCCCGGGGTCAAAGTGTGGAGTTCTAACCACTGGACCGCCAGGGAATCCCTCTGAGATCTTCCTAACTAGAGTACAGGAAAGCTTTTTCCCCTCTTTGGTCTTGAGGCAGTGGTTTGTCAGCCCAAAGCGACCAATGGCCAAGGCCCCCCACCCGCCCCCTCAACACGGAGTCATGAGGATGAAGCAAGATGTCAGCAACAAGGGGAAGAGCGGAGATGAGAGAGGGAAGGAGGGTGTCACCTCCATCACCCCCAGGCAGCAGCAGCCCTGCCCACAGGACAGTTTAAGTGCGTGAGCCATCTGTGAGGTCCTCACAGATGAGGACGAACATGAGCTCCTCCCCCTTCCTCTCCCCTGCTCCTGCGTTTTTTTCCTTTCTTCCTTTCCATAAACTGGTTCAAGTTGAGGTTTTCTAACAAGAAAAAACCCTAAGTAAATATTTGTTCCCAAAGCCTCATGTGACTCATCCTGTCCTCACTGATCTTCCCACCCATGAAGAGCCACCGTCTACTGAACTTCTACAATGGGTCACACACAGGCACAATCCTTACGTATGTCACACGTTCACACACACACACGTGAGCCCACAGCAGGCCTGAGCGCATGTGTGGCTGCCTCCTACATGTGACAAGTGATGTGTCTAGCTGTTACATGTTTCAGGTTTTCATCTCTTCCAGCCCTGTCCTCCCAGACTCCCCCTCCCCCCGATCCCACCTATCTCAACAGTGACAGAGAACAGTCTTTATAAAAAAAAAATGTAGGTGTAAATATGCACATGATTTTAATGAAAACTTTTTCACTTCAGTGAAAAATTCCAGGGAATTCCCTGGTGGTCAAATGGTTAGGGCTTGGTGCTTTTACTACCAGGATTCAGGTTCAAGCCCTCCTGGTCAGGGAACTAAGATCCTGCAAAAATCGAGGTGCTGCCGAATCAATCAATCAATAAACAAATAAAAACGAAAAGTTCCAGAAAAGGTTAACATACATGCAAAAAAACCCTTTTCTCTTCCCATTTGGGAAAGATTGTAAGTGTGGACCCTCTAGGTGGGTGCAAGGCCTTTGAGCACGTGACGAGGCACCAAAAGCAGGTTGGGAGTTGCTATTTGGTTAGCAAGAGGCCAGTTAAGGAAAAAGGAACTAAGGCTGAAGGCTCAGGACTTAGGTCTAAGCTACTCCTTATTAGCCCTTGTGAAGATGGAACACAGAGGTTAGTTTCCCAAAGTCCCCAGGAATTCTCTGCGATTGTAGACCCTCAGCTACTGTCCTGCCATCCAGCCCCACGAAATTCTCCACAAAGCAAAGCCAGTGGCCCCAGTCACTTCACAGCGGGAGTTAGATTTCTCAGACATGACACCCTCCCCCAAATAGCACCAGCTCCAATAATACTCTTATTTCTCGCATGCCATCTCTGGCCCTGTTCCAGGGAAGTTTCATTGCATGGGAAAGGCGGAATTAGAAGCAGCAAGTTGCTAATTGACATGAAGTACACCTGCATATTGGCCCCCTCTTCCCACCTCCCACCTTCCACCTAAAAGAGGGAAATATTCTGTGCCAAAGATCCTCTCAGAACCCAGTACAGAAGTAAAGTTTGTGTCCACTGGCTTCCTGCCCATCTGAAGTGCTGGATACTAGCCATGAAAATAAGAACAAACCAACAGGCCTAGGGGCTCAAGGAATTTCATTTGGAAGGGAACGAATGGAGACAGAAAGACAGCGAACATATAAAAGAAGGTCAACAGCCAAGCATCAGGAAGTGGTGGTAGCCTGACAAGGATTTCCAAAATGTTTCTTAACTTCAGAGAAAGCATTACCTACAGGCTCTGTTCTCTCTTTGTTGTGAGACCCAAGAGGCATTGTTTGCTGCGGCCATACGGCAGCCCCAGCCCCGAGTCGTGCGGCCCCAGGTCACTTGGAGGCGAACCTGGGAACTTCTAAGGGAGTCACACTTTGCAGAGGTAGGGAGTGCTGCGTGTGCCAAGGACCACAAAAGAAGATCATTGGCCTCGCCTGCTGCCTTGGCCTTGAGGTCTCAGCACCTGCCCTGAGCACCCAGTTGGAATGATCTAATTCTCTACTGACAGTACTGTGGTTTGAGTGGTGAAAGTCAAGACCATGCCATTCAGTCTTCCCTGGTGGCACAGTGGATAAGAACCTGCCTGCCAATGCAAGGGACATGGGTTCGATCCCTGGTCCGGGAAGATTCCACATGCCCTGGAGCAGCTAAGCCCATGAGCCATGACTACTTAGCCTGCGTGCTGCAATTACTGAAGCTCACTCACCTAGAGCCTGTGCTCCACAACAAGAGACGACACCCCGATGAGAAGCCCGCGCACTCCAGTGGAGAATATCCCCTGCTCACTACAACTGGAGAGAGCCTGAGCAAAGTAATGAAGGCCCAGCACAACCAAAAAAATCAAATAAGATTTTTTTAAAAGACCATCATATTCAAAATTCACCTCCCCAGATTGCTTTCCAGATTCACTTCCTGTCAGTCACTCCATTAGCACGTCCTTCCCTGGATCCAGGCAGCCCTATTGGTTTTGCAGGATTTGATGTAGAAAACTTGAATCTTTAAGTGTATCTTTTTCAGTATAAGGCAGGTAAACATAAAAGCATATTTGTTAGTTGAAAACTATGAATGTCAAGTGGCTCTTCTTAAAATCTTAGAGTTGGGAGGGAGCTTGGAGGTCATGGTGCCCAATCCCCTACCTTTTCTAAGAATTCCCACCTCCCATCTGCAAGATGATTGGTCAAGGGACTTTTATGTAAATTCCTCTAATGACCGGGGACTCACTAGCTTGTTCCCCTGTGGGATGGAAAGAGTTGGTTGAGTCATAACCTACTTCCCTGTAACTTCTCCCCATCAGTCCCAGTGGTCCCTCCAGAACTAAAGAATGGGGATGAGATGGGATGCAGGAGGTCCTCTCCCTCTTCGACGAGACAGGCAGCCCCTCAGTCATCCGAGGGTGTCTCTCTTGTCTCTGTCTCCCCCTTCTCTTCTCTTCTGTGGAGTGTATGCCTTTAGTCCTCTCAACCACCACCCATATGACCTGGATTTCTGGACATGCCCATGTTTTGAACGAGAAATCCTAGTTCCTCAAAAAATGTGTTTGGGGCTTCCCTGGTGGCTCAGTGGTAAAGAATTTGCCTGCCAATGCAGCAGACGGGAGTTTGATCCCTGACCCAAGAAGATCCCACATGCCTTGGAGCAGCTAAGCCCATGTGCCACAACCTTTGAGCCTGTGCTCTAGCGCCCAGGAGCTGCAACTGCTGAGCCCATGTGCCGTAACTCCTGAAGCTTGCATGTCCTAGAACTGGGCTCCACAACAAGAGAAGTCATTGCAGTGAGAATTCTCCACGCTAAAACTAGAGAGAAGCTCCCGCTCGCTACAACTAGAGAAAAGCCCAAGCAGCAACGAAGACCCAGCACAGCTCCCCCCAAAACAAAGAAATAAAAATACTTTTTTAAATGTGTTTTGATTGCTGTTGAGCATGTGTGTGTGTGTGTCGGTGTACGGATCGGGTATCTCACCAACACGTTGCAAGTCCCAGTGCCCCACCACCCAGCGCCTTGAGATTAGAAAAGAGCCAGGGAACCCACAGCTCTATCCTTACAACTCTCACCTCACTGCACAACACAGATTTAGGTACACCCACGAAATAATGAGTCCCTGGCACCCACCTTGGCCTCCTTTCCTGGGTGATCGCAACGCCAGTTCAGAGCAGGTGCAGGTCTAAGACCCCACACACCCCGCAACACCCCCAGCTCTGAGGGGCCCGAGCCTGCAGATGCTAGAACTTTCAGACCTGCCACTTCTGGGACCTTCACTTTGTTCTCTCCTGAGTGAACTGGTCAAGAGAAGGAGCCTCTTCCACAGCCACTGTCGCCTGCCAGAGGCGGTGAGGAAAGAGCTACAGTGGAGGAGGGGGATGACGATCAGGAGGACTCCAGGTCGTTTCTGGAAGGCCCTTCTGCGGGAAAGCCCTCGGCTATTTCACCAGAGAAGGGGCTCTAGTCAATCTAGTGCAGGGGGAGCCAGATACTGGGTGGGGAAAAGAGACGAAGAAGCTTAAAATAAAGAGAGAATGTATGGCCAGAGATTTTGCGGAGGAAATAGGGTAGGAGGGAGGGAGGGAATGTCCAGGATCCTATTCCTTTCTTTTTTAAACTGAGAAGCAAGTCAAAATGTTCCTTTCTAATAATCTGAAAGAGAAGACAGGTTGAAATGTGAATGAGGTGACAAATCTAGGACTAAACTCCCTGAATCAGATTGTCTCAACTTCACAGCAGAGAAATGTTAGTACTTCCTTACTGGCTCCAAGACAATTATGATGTTAACTCTAGAAAAGGAGCTTGAGGGGGGAAAATTGATGTTATCAGGCATTCATCACAGACAAATATGCCCAGTTCTCAAGTACAGAATTGTGTTGTATTTTAACAATGTAAATTAAATTCATTTAAATAAATAAAAGAAGAAGGCATATACAAAGCAAGGTGAAAAGACAGCCTTCAGAATGGGAGAAAATAATAGCAAATGAAGCAACTGACAAACAACTAATCTCAAAAATATACAAGCAACTTCTACAGCTCAATTCCAGAAAAATAAATGACCCAATCAAAAAATGGGCCAAAGAACTCAATAGACATCTCTCCAAAGAAGACATACAGATGGCTAACAAACACATGAAAAGATGCTCAACATCACTCGTTATCAGAGAAATGCAAATCAAAACCACTATGAGATACCATTTCACGCCAATCAGAATGGCTGCTATCCAAAAGTCCACAAGCAATAAATGCTGGAGAGGGTGCGGAGAGAAGGGAACCCTCTTGCACTGTTGGTGGGAATGCAAACTGGTACAGCCACTATGGAGAACAGTATGGAGATTCCTCAAAAAACTGGGAATAGAACTGCCTTATGATCCAGCAATCCCACTGCTGGGCATACACACTGAGAAAACCAGAATCGAAAGAGACACGTGTACCCCAATGTTCATAGCAGCACTGTTTGCAATAGCCAGAACGTGGAAGCAACCTAGATGTCCATCCACAGATGAATGGATAAGCAAGCTGTGGTACATATACACAATGGAGTATTACTCAGCCATTAAAAAGAATACATTTGAATCAGTTCTAAGGAGGTGGATGGAACTGGAGCCTATTATACAGAGTGAAGTAAGCCAGAAACAAAAACACAAATACAGTATACTAACGCATATATATGGAATTTAGAAAGATGGTAAAAATAACCCTATTTACGAGACAGCAAAAGAGACACTGATGTATAGAACAGACTTTTGGACTCTGGGACCAGGAGAGGGTGGGATGATTGGGGAGAATAGCATTGAAATATGTATAATATTATATCTGAAATGTATTAATTGTTCAAACTAATCACTCTCATGTTACAATATGTTCATATTAGATGTTTGTAATGTTTCTGATAATCAATAAAAGAGATTCTTGATACCAAAAAAAAAAAAAAAAGAAGGCATATACAAAACAAACAAAACCCCCAAATGTTCTTCTCTCCTGTCTCTGATTGGGGTAATGCAGTGGGAAAGAACAGGACCCCTGAGCTACTAACTCACTGGGTAAGCGGATGCCTGTCTGTGATGTCTGAGTATTGGTGTATCTTTCAGGCATACCAACCAGAGAAGCAGAACCAGAGGGACACATAGGTACCAAGGAATTGGCTCAGGCAATTGTGGCAAATCTCATCATTTCGGGACAGGCCACCTGGAAGGGCAGGCTGGAGCTCTTGGGCATGAGAGGAAACTGCCACAGATGACATTTCTTTCCCTGGAAGTCTCAGCTCTGCTCCTCTGGCCCGTCAACTGACTGAAACTGGCCCTCCCAGGTTATCCCTGGGGGAGCACTTGGCAACCCACTCCAGTATTCGTGCCTGGAGAATCCCCAGGGACACAAGAGACTGTCAGGCCACAGTCCATGGGGTGACAGAGTCAGATACGACTGAGGCAACTTAGCACACACCCAGGTCATCGAGGATAGTCTTCCTTACTTTAAGGTTCACCGATGATGGACTTTAAACACAGCTATAAAATACCTTCACAGAAACATGAGGTAGCCTCACAGAATTTGGTTTCTGTAATTAATAACTGTGTTTAAGGATAAATGAAATATCATGTGCACAATGCCTAGAACAGAGCTTATGTAGAGCAGGCACAAAAGAGAGATGTAGAAGGAGTTAGTCCAAGACACTAACAGTGACACTGGGTGATTTGTTTCAGGTGTTTTTTATTCATCAGTTCAGTTCAGTCGCTCAGTCGTGTCCGGCTGTTTGCAATCCCACAAACCGCAGCACGCCAAGCCTCCCTGTCCGTCACCAACTCCCGGAGTTCACTCAAACTCGTGTCCATCGAGTTGGTGATGCCATCCAACCATCTCATCCTCTGTCGTCTCCTTCTCCTCCTGCCCTCGATCTTTCCCAGCATCAGGGTCTTTTCAAATGAGTCAATAAGGGACATCAATTAATTTTTCATTCAGGTTTTTTGAGACATAATTTACATGATTCACCCTTTATAGCCAATAATTCTGTAAACAAGCCTATGTACAGTTTGTAGAACACATACAGCTGTACAGTTTTTACATTTCCAGGAAGTCATATCATGAGAGTCATGTGTGCCTGCAAAGTCACTTGTCATGTCTAACTCTTTGTGGCCCCAAGGACTGTAGTCGCCAGGCTCCTCTATCCATGGGGATTCTCCAGGCAAGAACACTGGAGTAGGTTGCCATGCCCCCCTTCAGGGGATCTTCTCAAACCAGGGATTGAACCCACATCTTTTATGTCTCCTGCATTGGCAGATGCGTTCTTTACCACTTGGGCCTCCTGGAAAGTTCATATATAATTACAACTAGAATCATGGTTGCTTTCATTTAGCATAATGCATTTCTTTCTTTTTGTTTTTTAAGTATTGAATCTGTTACAATATTGCTTCTGTTTTTTTTTTTTTTTTTTTAATATTTTGGCTTTTTCATCAGAGGCATGTAGGATCTTAGCTTCCCAACCAGAGACCAAATCCACACCCTCTGCACTGGAAAGCAAAGCCTTAGCCACTAGACCGCCAGGGAAGTACCAGCGTAATGCATTTCGGCCTTCTCCACGTTGTTGCCTCCACCAGTACTCTGCTCCTGGTCACTGCTCAGTAGTATACCACTGTAAGGATAACCACATTTTTCATGTATTCACAGATGGAAGGAGATCTGCAGAGTTTCCAGGATAATGAATAAAGCTGTTATACACATTTGAGAATGTTTTTATGTGGACATAAAATATTCATTTCTTGTGGGTGAATCCCTAGGGTTGTGGAGTTGTTGGGCTGCACAACAAGCATATGCTTCATTTCATATGAAGTTGTCACGCTGTTCTCCAGAGTTACCATGTTATTCTCTTCCGCCGTGAGTCAGAGTCCGCCTTGCTCTGCATCCTCACCAGCACTTGCTATCACAGTTTTTTTTTAAGCCTATCATTCTAATAGATGAGTAGCAGCAGCTCCCTATGGTTTTCATTGCATTTTCCTTACAACTAATGATGTTGAGTATCTTTTACGTGTTTATTCCCTGTCTTATTTTGTGATATGTCTGTTTTGCCCATTTGGTGGAAGGTTGTTTTCTTACTGATGAGTTTCAAGAGTTTCTGACATCTATCAATGGATGAATGGACAAAGAAAACATGGAATATACATGCAATGGAATAGTATTCAGTCTGAAAAAGTAGGAAATCCTGTCGTGTGCTATAACATGAATAAAACTTGAGTACATTTTGCTAAGTAAAATAAGCCAGCCACAGACTGACAAATATTGCATGATTCCACGTATCTAAAGTAGTCAGACTCACAGAAGCAGAGCATAGAACGGTGGCTACCAAGGGCTGCTTGGAGAAGGAACTAGGGAATTGTTTAATGAATATAGAGGTTCAGTCATGCAAGATGAAAAAAATTCTAGAGTTTGTTGTACAACAATGTGCGTAGAGTTAACAACAGTATAATGTAACATTTAAAATTGTGTTAAGAGGGTAGATTTCATGTTATGTGGCTTTTTTACCACAATTAAAAAAATATGTTTGGATATAGTGGTTGCATTCTTTGTCAGATGTGTGTTTTGCAAATATTTTTCTCAATTTGTGGCTTGTTTTTTCATTTTCTTAACAAAGTTTTTAAAAGAGCAGAAGCTTTAAATTTTAGTGAAGTCCAGTTTATCGTATTTTTCTTTTATGGTGACATATCCAAGAAAATTTCTGCCTAACCTTAAATCACCAAGATGTTATCCTATATTTTCTTCTGGAAGTTTTATAATTTTAGGTTTTACTTGAGTTCAGTTTACATGAGTTAATTTTTGTATGTGATGCAAAATTTGAGTCCAAGTTCAGTTTATTCTGTATATGGATGTACAATTGTTCCAGCACCTTTTGTTGAAAACACTGCCCCTTCTTCATGGAGTTACTTTTGCATTTTTTGCTCAAAAAGAATTCACGACACATGTATAGATCTCTTTCTGAACTCTCTCGTGTCCTACTACTTTGTCTATTTTTAATGGAAGTATAGTTGATTTACAATGTTGTGTTAATTTATGCTGTACAGCAAAATGATTCAGATATATATATATCTTCAGGAGACATCAGAGATGCAGGAGACATCAGAGATGCAGGTTCCATCCCTAAGTTGGGAAGATCCCTTGGAGGAGGGCCTGGCAACCCACTCCAGTATTCTTGCCTGGAGTATCCCATGGACAGAGGAGCCTGGTGGGCTGCAGTCCATAGGGATGCAAAGAGTCAGACACGACTGAGGTGAGTGTGTATATTTATATGCACACTTTTTAAAATGCTTTTCCATTCTGCTTTACCAGAGGATATTAAATATAATTCCCTGTGCTGTACAGTAAGACCTTGTTGTTTATCTACTTTAAACATGATAGTTTGCGTCTACTAATCCCAAATTCCCAGTTCATTCCCCTCCCACCCACCCCATCCCCGTGGCAACCACAAGTCTGCTCTCTATGTCTGTGAGTCTGTCTCTGTTTCATAGATATGTTCATTTGCATCATATTTAACAGCTGCATTGGAAAGATTTCATTTAGCCTGGCCCCACAATGACATGGAAGGCATTTGCAATCTTTGGCTGTCTTGGATTGAATTTTCCTGTGCCAGTGTCATCGGACATATGGGCCATGGTATCTGTAAATAAATACCTGGACAGTTTTTCTCAGTCAGCAGATGTGTACTTTAAAAAGTTGAGACTGAAAGCAGTTCACGGAAGCATGACACTGTTTAGGGGGTTGGTCAGTCTGAGGAAAATCAGGTCCTGAGTCCTCAGAAGCAAAATAATCAGTTGAAGGAGGAAGAAGTTACAGATTTTGTAGCAGCATTTTCTTGGGATATGCTTGGTTGACGACAAGTTTCAGAATAGAAATTGAGAGCAGATCCACGAGACACATCAACAGTACCAGGTATTTTCAGAGAACAGAAGAAGATGATCCAGGCCCAGGAAACCCTCACATTTGATGATGTGGCCATGGACTTCACGTGGGAAGAGTGGCAGCTCCTGGCTGCTGTTCAGAAGGCCCTGTACCGGGACATGATGTTGGAGAACTCTAGCAACCTGGTGTCTGCTGGTTTTCAAGCAAGCACACCAGAGGTACTCTCCAAATTGGATCAAGGAGAACCATGGATGATGGATGATGAAATCCACTGTCGAACCCATTCAGAAGTCTGGAAAGTTGATGGCCACCTGCTGGAACACTTACAAAACAAGAGAGTGGAGGAAAGACTAGAACAATGGCTTGAACAGAACCCACTGGACAATTCTGGTCATCAGAGCAGAACTCTGTTCAGGCACAATCATGGTGTGTTTGACTTACATGGAAGAAGCATGGCATCAAATTCAAGTTTATTCTCCGAGAGTCCGAACTGTGGAATAAAGAGCCCCGCTGAGCCTCCTGTAGATGGGAAATCTTGCCCCCATGCTGACAGGGAACCATTTCATCCTGAACTCCTCAGCAGTAAGTCCCAAGTCATGGAGCATCAGCATACTAAACAAATAAAGAAACCTCATGTGTGCAGTAAATGTGCGAAAGCATCCGTCAAGAAGTCTTGGCTCACTGATTACCAGAATCTTCACACAGGAGAGAAGCCCCATCTATGTAACCTCTGTGGGAAAGTCTTCTTCAGAAAGTTCTAGCTCACTGAGCACCAGAGGATGCACATTGGGGACAAACCTTATGGGTGCGCTGAATGTGGCAAAGCCTTCCTCAAGAAATCAGGGCTCAATGTGCACCAGAAAACCCACACGGGAGAGAAACCATTTATTTGCAGTGAGTGTGGCAAGGGCTTCATCCAGAAGGGAAACCTCGTGGTCCATCTGTGGATCCACACAGGCGAGAAACCTTATACCTGCACTGAGTGTGGGAAAGGCTTCAGCCAGAAGATGTGTCTCATGGCACACCAGCGGATTCACACTGGCATGAGTCCCTTTGTGTGCGGCGAGTGTGGGAAGACGCTTTCCCAGAAAATGGGTCTCATCAAGCAGCAGAGGACTCACACGGGAGAGAAGCCCTTTGAATCCAGCCACTGCGGGAAGGGCTTTATCGAGAAGCCACAGCTTGGGATACACCAGAGGATCTATACAGGGGAGAAACCCTACAGATGCAGCAAGTGTGGGAAATCATTTAGAGGCAAGTCGGTCCTCAATAAACACCTGAAAACTCACTCAGTCAAGGAAATCCCTCCCTCAGCGAAGTCCCCCCAGAGCAGTGTCGTCCTCCAGGAGAAAAACCTGAACACAGTGACAATGCATCTGCCTCCTCTGGCCCCTCAGTCACCAGTCGGCATCAGTGGGCTCCTGGCTAACAGGAGCATGGTCTTAGTGGGACAGCCTGTGACCCAATGGTCACCCACTGGAGACAACAGGGGGCTGGCCCAGGAGAGGACCCCTATGAACTCAGTGAATGTGGTCATGCTTTCAGTGGTCAATTACATTTTATTTTATGTCACTGGAAACTAGTAGGAAAAAACAAAACACATTGTCTGAGGAAAAGGGTTGAGCAAAAATTTCTAGCTCAGATGGCTGAAAGTGTACACCGTAAGAAATTGTATGAATGTGGAGACTGGAAGGGCATAATGTCCTCATCCAGTTAGATACATGCATTGGTACAGAGGAATAATCTCATGTTAACCCAACAGACACACTCAGTTGTTCTACTGTGTCAAATAAATGAAGGAAGGTAAGGTAAAAAAATAAAATAAAAAATTGAGACAATTTACTGCCAAATCGTCCTCTATAAAAGTAGTGTTGCTTTTTATGAGCTCATTTATGAACTAATATATTATTCATTGCTGATCCTTATAATTAATATTAGCATGTCATAAACATTTACAAATAGTTAGATTTTTTTTTCTTTATAAACAGATTTTGCCAAGGATTGAGAGCTCCATAAACAGCAAGTTCCTATCCCCTGCCTAGCCTAAGGTCCTGGCAAGGGCACTGTCAGGGGTTCTGGGGGCCCCTGGTCTTGCCTGGCCATTGGGTATATACTTTATGGTGGGCCCTCTAAGTTTCCTTTTTCCCCTGATGCAAGATTTCTCATGATTCCTCTACGTGCCAGGCTCTGGGCTGGAGCTGAGGACCCCAGGATGATGAGGACTCAGACTCTCCCACAGGTGAACAACTACAACAGTGTGTGATAAGCACCCAAAAAGCAGGGCTCGGGGGCTCAGAAGGGAGGGTTGCGGACACTTTGGTTTCAGAGGTAGGGACTAAAAACAAAACATACTGTTGTTCATTCGCTAAGTCCTGTCCAAGTCTTTGCGACCCCAAAATACATATGCACATACGTATTTCTGATTATGAAAGCAAATTATGTCCACTGGGAAACTTTTGATTAAACTGAAAACTGTAAGGAAGGAAATACAAAACACTCATGATCCCATCACTCAAAAAAAGCACTGTGAATAATCTGAGGTTTTACTCTAAAACTCGGGCCAAATAGCACATACAATTCTGAATTCTGCTTTTATCACTTACCATGATATTGTGAACATCCTCCCTGTTCCAGCCTCCCTGGGGAAGCCCACAGTCTATTCCCATGACTCCAGAAGCCCGTTTCCTACCCAGGCCTGCTCTTGAACTCCAGGCCCACGTGCCCAGCTGCCGGCAGACGGTTCCACCTGGATATGTTGCCCAGGTATCTCTACCTCAAGTCATCCAAATTAAACTTGCCATCTCCCCTCCTTGCCCACCCCCAGTCCTGCTTTTCCTCTTGCCTTTCCCCTGCCCCAGTCTACCAGCTGGTCACCCTTGGGTACCCGGGCCCAGCCCTCCCACAGCCACGTGTGCACGGGCACCCACACTACGCCTCTCACATTTCTTTAGTCCATGGTCTCCACCTCTTTTCAGGACCCTCTGGCTTATCCTAACCTCCTAATGAGTTCCCTCACCTCGTCTGTCTCCTCCACTCACCCCCTAGGCACAGACAGCCAGAGCCATCTACCACTACAAATGTGATCTCATCACACCCTGGCATAAAAGCCTCTTGTCGGTGGGAGAAAGTCCACACACAGCACCAGAGGTGTGCCTGGGTCCTGCCCTTCTCCCTGTCCCATCCCCACATGTTCCCCACACCCCCACCCCGGGCTCCACACAGACCTTCTGCTCCTGCTGCCTGGAGCAACAGCTGACCTGTGTCCTTGTGTGGCCTTCTTGCCCCTCTCCTGGAGCAGGTGCCCTCCCTGTGTGCCTGTAGAGCCCTATGTATGTCTCTGCACAGCCCTCTCACTGCATTGCACGTGCCTGCTTACCTGCCCACCTCCATGCCTCGCTTTACACCTGGTTCTGGGATTTTCTTGCAGTATAATCTTGGTCAAATTATCTAACTTCTCTTAAGCCTCAGTTTTCTAATTTAGACAACATGGGCAATAATACTAATAGTACCTCCCTCAACTGGGTGTTGCAAGGATTAAGTGAGGTAATGTATATACCATGCTCACCATCATCCCCCCCAACTGGCCCCAGCAAACCCTCTGTAATGGCCACTGGTGATTCCTTCAACACTGCCACGGCCACTGTGTCCACATTAGTTAAAGACATAACTAGGCTGGAAGAATAATGAAAACAGTGAGAGACTTTATTTTCTTGGGCTCCAAAATCACTGCAGATTGTGACTGCAGCCATGAAATTAAAAGAGGACTGCTCCTTGGAAGAAAAGCTATGATCAACCTAGACAGCATATTAAAAAGCAGAGACAATACTTTGCCAACAAAGGTTCATATACTCAAAGCTACAGTTTTTCCAGCAGTCATGTATGGATGTGAGAGTTGGACTGTGAAGAAGGCTGAGAGCCGAAGAATTGATGCTTTTGAACTGTGGTGTTGGAGAAGACTCTTGAGAGTCCCTTGGGCTGCAAGGAGATCCAACCAGTCCATCCTAAAGGAGATCAGTCCCTGAGTGTTCACTGGAAGGACTGATGATGAAGCTGAAACTCCAACACTTTGGCCACCTGATGCAAAGAACTGACTCATTGGAAAAGACCCTGATGCTGAGAAAGATTGAGGGCAGGAGGAGAAGGGGACGACAGAGGATGAGATGGTTGGACGGCATCACCGACTCAATGGACATGAGTTTGAGTAAACTCCAGGAGTTGGTGATGGACAGGGAGGCCTGACGTGCTGCGGTTCATGGGGTCGCAAGGAGTTGGACACAACCGAGTGACTGAACTGACTGCCTGACCCATCTTTCATCATCTTCCATTTCTTTCTGTACATTGTAATGCACATGTCTGTCCAGAAGGGGGCACCCTCCTCTGACTGCTCTCTACTTCAGCAGCCTCTGTAGGCTGCAGTCTAGATTTCACTCCAGCACGTGTTCTCTAAAGCATGACTAAACTTGGGCATTTTCTCCCATTGAAGTAAAACAGGGCTGCTGTCAACAGCAAATTGTCTCAGTAAGATATTGGCTGTCCATGATTTGCAGAAATTATTTTTAAAATAACCCAAATACATGTTGCCACGTTGCAAACCACAGAAATTAGCATTGCATGACCCGTCCCTACCCCTCAAACGGCTTTATTCATTCACGAGTTTGGAAGGTTCAGAACCAGAAGGTGGAGTTGGAACTAGGTCTAGGTATTAGGTAGCACAGAGGCTCTGTTATGGATTGAATGTTTGTGTGTTCCCAACCTCCACACCCCTCCTCACAGCAACCCCACCCCACCCCATTTATATGCTGAAGCCCTAACCCCCTGTGTGACTGTATTTGGAAATGGGGCCTGTGAGGGCCTGACAAAGGTTATGTGAGGTCATAATGGTGGGGACCTCATCAGATAGGGTTGGTGCCCTTGGAAAAGGAGGAAGAGACACAAGAGCTGACTCCTCCCCACCCGCTGCTCGGGTGAGGACATAGAGAGAAGGCAGCTGTCTGCAAGCCAGGAAGAGAGCTCACCCCAGAACCCAGTCCCTGCCAGACCTTCATCCAGGACTTCCAGAACTTGGATAAATCCCTGTTGTTGAAGCCCCCAGTGTCTGGCTTTGGGTTATGTTTGGAGACAGGCACCTACCCAGGGAAGCCCTTCCCTTTCTTAGGTTATTGTTGTTGTTAGTATTATATCAAACTAGTTATTTTCTCCTTAGAAAAAGATAACCTTAAGCCCTCACCTTTTGCTAAAGAGTGAAAGCAGCACTTTCTACTCCCTCTCTGATTTCTCTGCCGAATTTGTCATCTCAGGCCTCCGTGTGTCACGCTGAAGCCAGGAGCGGGCCAACGCCATCACAGTAAAGAGAGAAAAATGACGTATGAGCGGTTTCCTGGTGTTTTCAAAAGTTAGGATGTGTTTTCTGTTTTTCTGTGGAAAGGCCAGCACATACACTTGGCTCTGCACAGGCTGCTGGAGTCGGGTGGGGCAAGCAGTGGTGTCACAGCACTGTGCAGGCTGCACTTCCCTGAAGGGTCACTCAGAGTCCAGAGCAAACAATGCCTCATCAGACAGCTCCTGATCCAGGGTCCCCGCCTCCCCCTCACCCCCGCCCAACCCCCCAAGGCTGGCTGCAGACCAGGTGCAGCCTCTTGGTCTCGGGGGCTCTGCAGCTTAGCACCCACCCCTAGGAGAAGCCATACTTGGGATGAACATCCCCAGGGCCTGGTCAGGTTTATAGTCACGGAAACCAAGACTCACGGCTTGACAACAAGCCATCCCAACAATCCTGTGATGCAGCCAGTGTGGGGACAAACGTGGCTGGTTGGGAGGCTCGGTCATGTAGGGTCATGGAAAAATCTAGAGCTTTGGTTCAAAGACTGATTCAGCTGCGTGACCTTAGGTAAGTTATTCACCCTCTCTGTGTCTCTTGTGTACAAAATGGGATTAACAAAGCCCATTTTGTGAAGTTTTATAAGTTTTTATGTAGCCTTAAGTCACTTGATAAGGTGCCTAACAGGTAGCAATTTTTCATCAGTGGTCACCGCAGGGGTTGGAGGACATTTTGGTGAAGGGCCAGATGGTAAATATTCTAGGTTTTGCAGCTGTTCAGTCTCTGGCAACTACTCAACTCTGCTGTTTAGTACGAAAGCTGCCATATGCAGTACATGAAGGAACGGCCATGGCTGTTTCCCATAAAGCTCTGCCTAAAGACAGATGGACTGCAGTTCTAAGATGGTTCCTATTTAGAAGGTCACATGGTTAAGGGAGAGGATGGAGGGGGTGCAGAGGCCGGGCAAGTCTCCCATGCACAGAGACATCCTTGCAGTGAGGGGAGGATGGAGGGGTGCAGAGGCCGGGCAAGTCTCAGACGTCCTTGCAGTGAGGGGAGGGGGTGGGGCACATGTCCATAATGCATTGTTGGGAAGGGCAATTACAATCTAAGAGTTCTTAAGCCAGGGTCCATATATTATCAAGGGACTTTGTGGAGTGTCTAGAAGTCCCTGCATTCATATATAAATTTGTCTGTGCATATGCTCATGGACATTTTTCTGAGAAGAAGGTTCATAGCTCTTTGTAGATCAGGGGTTCCCAACCTCTGGGCCATAGATCCTTACCTCCTGTCAGATCAGTGGCGACATAGATTAAAGTGCACAATAAATGCAAAGCACTTAAATCATCCTGAAACATACCTCCCGCCCCAGTCCAATCCCACCCCAAGTCCCTGGAAAAATTGTCTTCCATGAAAACTGGTCCCTGGTGCCAAAAAGGTTAGGGACTACTGCTCTAGACTATCTCAGGCATCCGTGACCCTCAAAAGATGAAAAACCACTGTGTTAAGTAAGCCATGTGACTCCCCTGATTTCAGTGACATTCTTGGGGAGACCTGGGGGCCATGTCAGATGTGGGAAGAGAGGTCCCTTGGCTAAGCAGGCCACATCTGCTTAGGGGGCAGGTAGGGGGCTCCCTGTAGCTTCCACCCACACCCCCCAAGATCTTTCCCTAACCGCTGGGCCTCATACTATCTCAAGGAGGTTTCCTGCTGATCCCTGGGGCAGGGACAGCCTCCATGTTGTCCAGACAGCCGAAAACTCTCCAGCTGGCCCTCTGTAGACTCTCAGAGAGCTCTGTTCTTCTCGACCCCTCTCACCTCCCCAGGCCTGGCACACTTGCAGGGCGGTTTGATGTGTCCAGCGTCCTGCCCAGTTGGGTGTGGGGGTAAGTCCCTCAGTCAGGGAAATGCAAAAGGCAGAAGAGAGGACTGTCAGATGGGAGCTGCCTTGTTGGTATAATTTATGGGAAAAAAGCTCCTCACCAGACGTAACGTTCCCACAGCACCCCAGAAACCAGAGCAACTCAGCAAAGCCCTCTGTTGCCCCCCACAGTCCAGGAGGCACGTCCTCCCCCTACACCCCCACCCCCCACCACCCAGCACTGACCCAGCACGGGCAACTGTGCTCAGGTTGTTGAAGCAGCTGGAGTGTCGCCCTGGAGATGCACACAGATAACCAGTGGGAACGTCCACTCCTCCCTGCCCCGTAGGCCCGACCCCAGACCCTAGCATGAAGGCCTCTGTAAGCTTCTGTCCTGTTCATGTTGCCCTCATCCCTGCCTCGATTACCCCACCCCTCACCTCTGCCCCCAGGGGCTGCTCTTCCCAAAGAAGTGTTAGCACATCAGCTTTTACCTTGGCGTCCATGTTTCAGGGAAGCCTGCCAAGGCAGCTGGTACAACAAGTGGTTCTGGGAAGCGGCAGGGTGACTGACCTTCCAGTTCCCCACCACACAGGTCCCTGACAGCTGGTCACCCTTAGGAAGCAGAACCTCAGGGTGGGGTGGTGGTATCACCTTGCCCACCAGGCCATGTCTGTGCCCAGGGCTCTCCCGCTTTGTTCCCGTGGAGTGGAGCGCGGGTGGAAGGTGAGCAGGGGCAGGCCCCTGTGATTGGCCGAGGTACGTGAGCTGACTTGGCTCTGGAAGGGTCTGCACTTACCCGCTGCATTAAGGTCAAACCCTTCTGAGGCAGTGGAGCAGCACTGAAGTGATTCCGCCAGCCCCCGCCCCCCGCTGGCCCATCATGTCTCCACCTATGAAGTGTGTGGCCTGTAGGCAGCAGGGTCCCTGGACTCCACTGGTTCGTGTGCTGACTCTCCCTCCCCAGGGCAGGCAGGGTTTGACGGGTCACCTTGGCCACTGCAGTTTGTCTGAAGCAGGCAGAAAGACTCAAGATCCCATTAAGTAAGCCATAGGATGGCTATTCCCCATTCAGTGCCCTGGTGGTACCCATGCTCCTCTAAGTGTCCCCGCGGCCTGGGGTCTGGTCCTTTCTCTATGGCCCGAGTCTCTAGGGGACATGCAGGGTCCACTCCAGGTTAGCAGCGTGAGGAGTGCGGAAGCTGAGAAGGCCCGGATACTCCTGGTCCACTGACTGCACAGCTGGAGAGGAGCCCCGGGTGAGTGGGTGGCCCGAGTCCCAGGCAGAGTGTAGAGATGGCACCTCTGGTGGGTTGTAGCGATGCCTCCATCAGTCTGTGCCGGAGACATAGGAGGCTGAGCAGGGAAACCAGGTGGATACGAGGCCAGGGTTTCGTGGCCACAGGAGCTGCACATGGGTTGGGAGCAATCACAACCCATGGCGGGGGTAGGGGTGATGACGGTGAGGAGAGGGAGTGACACTCACCCACCCCAGAAAGCACTGTCGTGAGCCTTGGTTGTTGTTCTTTAGTCTCTCAGTCTTGTCCGACTCTTTGCAACCCCATTGACTAGAGCTAGCCAGGCTCCTCTGTCCATGGGACTTCCCAGGCAAGAATATGGGAGTATTCTCCGTGAGTGCCTCTACTGGGCAATTACTGGCAATGGCAAGATCTAGAGAAAGATACTCAGAACAGACAGCTGAAAGAGGGGCAGACACGAAGGCGGCAGAGGATGGAGGCCAGGTAATCCACGCCAGTTGGGAGCAGCTCTTCTCCTGCCTAAAAAGGGGCATCTGTGTGCCCGAAAGCCATGGTCACTGCGGGTGCTCAGGGACCCCATCAACATTGCCCGAGCGCCTGCCCTGTGTCTGGCGCTGCAAAATGTGGAAAGCTGCAGTTAAAAGGTCAAGTCTCTGCTCTCGGAATGGAGGAGGCAGACCCCAAGTCCTGTAGATGGTTTGGAACACTGAGCAGCATGTGGGAGATGAGTGTGGCTGGGGTACGCATGCTTTAGCCAGGGGTTCAGAGACTTTTCCAAGGAGTTAACATGGGAGCCAAGAGCTAAAGGATGGTTATCTCTGCTGCGGTTCCCCAGGGAGCAGAGCCTGAGGAGGAGGCTTGTTTCCTGCTTGTCAGCATGAAGCCCCACCGGATCCTCCAACTTACAAAGATACCCTTGCCCTCGCCCCCAGACACCCTTCAAGGACATGGGGTGGGAAGGAGAGTACGCAGATGGCGCCCAGCACCATGGTCTCCGGGGCCTTTATTCAGGAAGGTACAGGGTGTGTGAGGTCTGTTTGATGGGCACGCTGCAGGGGTCTGTAACAGCTGTTTTCTCCAGTGAAGCTTCTTTGTCAGAATGAAGACCAGCTGCTGGTCTGATCTGATAGGACCTTTGGGGAGCTGCATCCATCAGGCAGGTGCGTGTGTGGTGAAGGTGCAGGGACCTAGTGACCTGTTCTTGTCTCCCATTGAAGGAAGGTTTGTACCACGGGGAGGGGGACTGTTAAATTCCCCAGACTTCAGGGTTACACAGGCACAGGCCTGGGCACGTCCCAGGGGTCTGGGATGAGAGGAAAGGAAGGACAGGAAGCAGTTGGGATGAACCTGGTTGGAGCCCACAGAGCTAGTGTGGGGCATGGACAGGAATGAGATACAGGCATGAGAATGAGCACAGTTACCACGGGACAACCTGGAGAGAGCAGTCCAGCCAGGAGGGACAGAAGGTACAAAGGCACTGTGGCTGTTTTGTGCTTTTGTCCTGTAATTTTTCAAAATGATAAGGATGAACCAGCGCCCTGGATACAGAATGCTGGGTTCTGCAAATGAAGCCGCCAGCAGTCCAGAGCTGGGAGAGGCCTGAAGGGAAGGGCACGGCAAATCCTTGATGTGCTGCCGGGGCTCCTGCTCTCAGTGGTCTTCCTCGGCCAACCCAGCCCCACGGCCATGCATTAGCCCCCCAAACCCTCGCTGGGCGGCTGTTATGTGCCAGGCTTGGTGCTCAGTGCCTGGGATGCATGGCAAAGACAAGACAGGCTCTCTGCCCTCCAGACATCCTTCCAGGGAGGGAGAAGACAGAATTGGCTTTGAAAACAGGCAAATTCTGGATCTGAATCCCTTTTTCCCACTTATTACCCAGGACAAGCCTCAGTTTCCCCACGGGTAGACTATACAGCTTTACTCATGGAGCCGATACCGGGATCCAAGGGGATAGAGACACGAGCACCCAGAGCCAGGCTGCATAAGCAAAGGCTGCTAGCAGCTCTGCCAGCTCTGGGGGGGAGCAGACTGTGGCTTCGTCCCTGAGATACTATGTGAAGTTTTCATGGGAAGAGTAGAAAAGAGTTTTGAAAAGTGTTTAAAACCCTTTGCCGATTAAAATATTACCCAATCTGACCCCCACACCTGGGAGTTGTCATAGCCCCACTGGATCCTCCACTTTACAGATCCCCTTGCCCCCACCCCCAGACACCCCTCAAGGATGCGGGGTGGGAAGGACAACACGCAGATGGCGCCCAGCACCATGGTCTCCAGGGCCTTTATTCAGGAAGGTACAGGGCGTGTGAAGTCTGTTTGACAGGCACGCTGCGGGGGTCTGTAACAGCTCAGTTGTCTCCAAAAGTGTGGCGAGGAGAGGGGTGCAGAGGGAAGGAGAACACCTGGGGGAGCCTTCTTCTCCAGAAAAAGGCACTGGCAGGGGGTGAGCACCTCGCTTCTTCCCCAGCAAGGGCCTGGGTTATATACACATGGGGGTTGACCAGACGCAGAGAAACTCAAAGCTAAATACAGCTAACGGTGGAAAGAGTCCATGGGGAGTGGGGAGGGAAGGGGAGCAGTGGCCAAGGCTACATCCGGGCTCTTTCCACTGGGTGGGAAAAGACGTTCAGAAAGAAAGCAGAGCTTTAAAGGAGAAACAGCATCCAGCCTCTCAGACTTAGTGTTCTGTGCAATTGAAAAACCCACAAAATAAATATAACTTAAAAACCTCTTACATGATACTAAAAGCACATTTGGGACAAGCAGTTGAGAACCCCCCTCCACTGCTGAGCAGTGCTGAACCCGAGGAGCCCCACGGGGCCACCCACTCACTTGTGTGCAGGCGTGCACACCTCATCCCTCCCTCCTGACACCTGCAGGGCCAGGACCCAAGGGGTCCTCACCTGGACCGGGCTGGCTGGGGGAGGTTTCCAGACTGCCTGAATCCCATTCCAGGATCCATCCAGCCCGCTTGGACAACGGAGGAGTGGGGGACAGCGGGGAGAATGGGGTACGAGAGAGGAGGTATGCAGGAGAAGTAGCACGGGAAATACAAACCCCTCAAACCCCTAAGTAATAGAATAACCCTAGAGAGATACCACTTTCTACCATTCACATATATACTTGTCACCCAAAGCAAAGAATTGCCAAGAAGAGGCCCTCTGGGGCACCTTTAATGAACAAATCACTTGTATATTAGCACACTGTTTGCAAACTGGCGTCTGCTTAAAGTGCTTGGAAAGTTTGTTCTCTTCAATTGGTTAAGCTGGTCCCCTGTAATTTTTGTTCATAGCATTATTTTGCTTTAGCAAACTTTTTTTCATAGATAGAATGAGGGTAACTTGACCAGCCCCTAGTGGGGCTTTACATCTGAATTCATGCAGCAGAGACCCCTGGGGTCCCTTCTGACCCAGCTGACCACAGCTCCCAGACCCCGAGCTGACTTTGGCGCTTCTGCCTTCTAGGGTCAGGTGGTGTCACGAGCTCTCTAGTGCTCAGTCGGGCGGGGGTGTGACCTTTAGCAAGTCAGCCCACACGGGAGCTCACTGCTGTTTTGAACAAGAGCCAGGAAGTTGAAAAGTGATTTCCTTTTTTAAAATCTGTACTTACACATCCTCGTGTGTCCCACCCTCCGCCCCCACCAACTGTCACTCACCTAGGATGGAAAGGGAAACGTAAGTCACATGGGCAAGTTGACAGTTGCCCCAGAGACCCTGGGGTGACAGCGGGCAGCCCAGGAAGCCCTCCCTGTGGACTGGTCCTCCAGGCACACACACCTGGGGACACAACCACTCAACGTATCCCTGGGGCATCTCTCTGCAGAGCAATGGGTCCAACCTCCTTCAGCAGCACCTGGGCCACAGCACCAAACGGCCACAGAGCTGGAGTTTTGTTCTTTAAAAGTCATGCAAGATCTACATCCTTCTCAATAATACAGATCTACTTGTTTTACAACTCAAATAAGGCTTACAAGTGGTTCCCTATGAATCTTCAAACAACCTAGTAACCCCAGGAAGAGATGCCTGGCACCTTCCACATATTCTGGAAGCTGCCCACAGCACATTTGGGAAATTGGGCTAAGCCCTCCAGGCTGCTATTTCAGGGGGAAAATTATGCCAGTGAGCCAATGTCCTGCTTCCTCCTTGCTCAGCACTGACCTGAGGCTCTGCCCGCTAACTGCTGGACACTCTGGGTTTCATGAGAGCCCTGGGTGTGCATCAGGGGGACCAGCTGGCACTAGGAAGTGGGGAGGTGAGAGGACAGGAGAGGAGGGTCCTCTGCCGGTTCTTTCTTCCCTTGGGGCTGCCTGGGCTCTGGCCCGCCGCCATCCAGCCCTCAGGACTGCTCAAAGCAAGGAGGGGAGTCGGAGGCACAGGTGGGAGGCCCTGGGGGTCAGGGGACATCTCTGAAAGCTCAGGTTTGCAGAGTGTCCCCCTGAATTCATGCCAAGACCACAGAAGGAAGAACAAAGCTCCTGCCTGCGCCCTCCCAGGAAGCTCAGTGTCAAGAGCACAGTCAAGCTGGATCTGGGACTTTTGGATCCTGGGTCTATCCCAGTGCTGGGGTGTTTCAATACTCAATGGGAGGGGTCCCTGCTTTGGTAGACCTACAAAGGTCACCAGGGCATCTCTGGGAGTCCCTCGGCTGATAAGCAGAGTCTTTTACTCACGGATGACATTCTGTTCCCAGTGGTTTTGTGCCCCAAATACCAGAAAGCCTGGCAGAAGGCCCCCACGTCCAGAGCAACAGTCAGCCCATCCCCAAAGGGTAAAGCAGAAGGGGGCCACATCTAACAGTGCCATCACTGGCATCAGCCACCAGGGGGCAGCAGGCCCCCACAGGTAACCTGCCCAGAGGCTGGGGTGCTCTTCTGTTAGGGGCCCCTCTGGAGCCAGGAGCTCCATGGCTGCCTGAGCCTTCCCCCAGCTCTAAACCCTACTGGCCTCCCAGCAGGTGGCCATGCCTGGGTCTGGGCATTTCTCTGCTAGTAGGAGATCCTACTGACAAATAAAGTGGAAACCCCGGCTCCAAGCCCTTCAATTAGGAAGTAACTAGAAAATCTCATCTCTTCTACAAAGTGTCCTGTAGTGCCGATCGATCAGGAGGGTCAGTTCTGGGGCTTGCACCCAGTGGGGGAGTAAAGGGAAAATTCAGAAGGAGAAGGAAAGCAAGGGCGAGAAGAGGCCAGGGCGGTGGTGAGGCGGGGCAGAGGGTGGCCTCAGGCGAGCGGGGCACTGGGGCACATTTCCGTCAGGATGTCAATGAGGTTGTTCAGGCCCGAGAGGTAACCGTCCTCCCGGTTCCCTTCCTGCCACGGGACGTCGTGCTGCAGGGTCTGGCCCTCGGGCAGGGGTGTGGTTTTCCCAAAGTCGATCATCCACACCTTGGCCTGTTCCTTCTTGTCGTGGATGAAGAGGAGGGAGCTGCCGATGACCTGGAGGGGGGCAAGGAGATGAGGCCGGGAAGGGCCAGGCCCCGCCCTGACCTCACCCTGCTGCAGACCAGGCTCAGGAAAGCCGGAGACCTCAGTGTGAAGTGGGCAGAGCTGCGCTCAGGTGAGGCCCAGAGCCCACGGCTCCATTCCCCCATTCTCTCCTGGGCGGCAGAGCCCAGGAGGGTGGCCATGCCCAGGGCAGAGGACCTGGGATCCAGAACAAGACCACCCACAGTGTGAACACAGCCAGGGAGCAATGTCCAGGATGATAGACCCTGTGTGTGTGTGTGTGTGCGTGCTCGTACGTGGGCCTGGGCTCCCGGGCAAGTCAGGGTCTTATGAACCCCTCCGGGTACTGCTGTCAGTCCCCAGATCCTCTTTCTCTCAGGCTCCCCTGCGTGCTGCCCTCTGCCCGCAGAGGAAGGCAGGAGCCCTGCTCCAGAGTGGTACCCCGAGATCTGCCTGCCCTTCCTGAAGATCTTGGGGTGGTGATGGAGGGCTTCTTGGCTACTCCAGCGGCTCAGAGACCCTTGGGTGTGGGAGACACAAGTCCTGCCACAGCCACTCAGAACAGAGGAGCCCCCGTGGTCGGGAGGAAGAGGGAGGAGAGGGTGACAGGACCACAGCTCACAGCCCTCGTGGCCATCCCGGGGAGCCTGGCAGATGGCTGCAGTGTGGTTCCTGCGTGGAGTGAGGGGCCTGACCCGGTTGCAGTCAGTCTAAGGACGGCCCTCGGGCTTCGGGAGCAGGTCTGTTAGCGTGGGGGGCAGGCCCACAACCCAGGCAGGAGCCCCGAGGTCATGGCCCACCACATAGAGCACAGGTCTCCGCCCCTGAGGACAAATGCCTGACACCTACCTCATGGCTCTTGAAGAAGGGAGAGATTTCCAGGGTGGCCCGGATGTCCTTCAGCCGGTCCCGGTAGGCAATCTGGGAACAGAAAGATGCCCAGATTTTTAAATATATCGGGGAGGGTGGTGTGGTGGGGTTAGGTGTCATTTACCCTGTTACTGACTATCAGCATGAGAGGGTCCTCACACTGTGATAATTTCAGCTCCTCATCTAGAAATGAAGAAACTGAGGCCCCGTGAAGGCAGGGCAGCTGGGGCCCTGGTCCCACGCTCCCTCTGCTCCACACTGCTTCGTGACAGGAGGTGCTTGGGTGGAGGGGAGTCAGCTCCAGGAGCCCCTAGCACAGGGGTTAAGTCTATTCTGGAATGCCAGCAGTGTGGAGGCAGCACCCAGGGAGCCCGGTTGCCATGGTGCGAACTTCCTGACACAAACTTCAGAGCCCTGAACTTTTGAAAAGAACAGCATAAAAGAGCCAAAGCCACAAATCTCTCTGCCAGTGGCTTCTCCGCAGAGCTGTGCTGGCCCTGGGGCGTCCACCCTCCCGCAGGGGGCTGCGAAGAGGGAAGCCTGTCGCACACAAGCACATAGGGTCCCCTCGATGCCCATGTGCAGCAGCGCCAGCCTGGGGCTCAGCGTCAGGAATAAACCCCTCTTGTCCAGGCGTGGGCACCGTGCACTCTGTAGCAGCTCTGCTGAGCTGGGGCACCTGTCCCATGACTGAAGCCTCAGTTCTTACCACAGGCCAAAGTCTCTCGGCTGGAAAAGGTGGGAGGGAGACTGCCCAGTACCAGCCGGTGCTGAGTCTCCTTGGAGAAGGGCTGTCTGGGTCCAGCCCTCCTGCTCAGCAGTCGTGGTGAGCCCGTGCAGGAGATGGTGCCTCTCAGGAGGGCTCCAGGGCCCACCTCCCTGGTGTAGTCAAGCCCCTGATTGTCACAGGGTGCCCTGTCCTTGGGGTGTGGGGGCTCAACACGCCCTACCTCACATGATCCCAGTGCTCAGAGCATCTGTCCAGCCTGCCTACAGCAAATGAAGTCATCTGTCACGAACTTCTGCCACCCACACCTCCAGGCTCAGAGAGCCCGTCAGTTCTTGCTGGGGAGGGTGATGCGACATCTCACCCCTATCCCCCGCACACTTCCCTCCCTCAGTCTCAGCCTGGTGGAGGGCTGGCCAGGCCTAGAAGTGCAGGGACCAGCAGGCTGCCAGCCCCCTGGGTGTGAGCCCCAGCTCCCCTGCTTTCCTCGCTTTGTGCCCTTGAACACTCAGTCTCCTCATCTGTAAAATGGGGACAAGGATGCCTAGCCACTGCAGGCTGCTGCTGTGAGGGTTTGGTGAGCACTTGGTGTAATACTTGGCAGGCAGTGGGCGGGGTGGGGTGGGGCGCTAGAGGAATACAGTGCTGGAAAGGGCTGCTCTGAAGGGGATGGAGACGTTCTGGGGAGCTGAGTTTCTGGCGAAGGGAAAAAACAAGAGCATGTTCACCCGCCGACAGGCTGACAACCACAGCATCTCTCTCTCCACCTTCCAAGCAGAAGTTTGGGGCCAGGGTTTTCTGCGTGGGTACCACGGCTCAGTCTGGTGGGCAAGCACCGCCAGAAAGGGCCCAGCCCCCTTTGCCGGGGGCACCTGACTCACCAGGATGTTTGGGTTTCCTTTTGTGAATTCTCTGAAGGCCTCAATCACCTGCTCCCTCGTTTTGGTCTTCTTGAAGTCCCGGTTCACAGAGCCGTCTTCTTTCTGAAAAGAATGACACCCACCCGGGAGGCAGTTCAGCAGAGAGCCCACAGGTGGGCACTGCACTCATTCCCTGACCCCATGCTTCAGAGCCAGGAGCCCCAAACTGACCCCCAGGCAGTGAGGCGCCCGCCTGCAGCACCAGGAGGCAGGCGCTGGACTGACCAGGCACGGGGCCGTTAGTGGGACAGCATAGCAGAGGGGCGCCGGACTTGGGCCCTGGCTGAGGAGAGGGAGCGGGTGGCACCAGTGTCTCAGCGATAGGAAGAGCATCAGGGAGGCCTGGAGGCCTGAGGGGCACCTGGACCAAGATGGGGGAGCAGGGCCGTGAGAGCTGCTGTCCTGAGGGTCCCAACTGTGAGCAGCGGGGTTCTGAGGGAGCCGCACGGGCCTCTGCTGCCCCTAGAGGCCTGGGGTGCTGGCACCATGGAACCTGGGTGCCGGAAGGTCCCTGCTGCCCAGGGACGCCCTTGCTCCCCACAGGAGAGAGAAGCCTCTTGCCCCACGTTCAGATTCCCTTTGTAATTACAGGTCTCCAACTTAGGTTCCCTGAAAGCCGAGGTTTAACAGCCCTTCCAGCTCCCAGCCCCACCCAGCATGCAAAATGGGTTCATTTCCTGAGCCCATTGTCTGTCTATGTCTGTTCCAGGCAGAACAGGCAACACGTGAGGCTTAGTTAGCACCTCTATGAGGAAATCTGTTCTTTAAGATCAAAGAGTGAGAAAGGATGGCTCTCCTAGGAGCCCCCAGACATGGGTCTGTGCACCCCAGGAGCTGAGCTTCCAGGAGCTGAGCTCAAGGCACTGTGGCTGCCTCTGCAAGAATGGACAGGACCCTGGGCAGAGGGAGAGAGTGGTGGGCTGGGCCCAGCCCCTCCCCACCCCACAGAGGATCTCTGCAGGGGGCCTTTCCTGGACTAAGGGAGGGGAGAGGCTGGTGGAGAGCTGGTGAAGGCAGCTGGCTTCTCTCAGAGCCCGAGAAGATGGGCTGTGGGCTGCTCCCACGCTGCTAGACAACAGACAGATGAGAAGATCCAGCTTGAGATGGAGAGAGAGGTAAAGGGGAAAGCAGACTGCTTCAGACAGATCCAGAAAGGAAAAGGAGCGCTGAGAGGAAGAGGATGTGCATTTAACAACACTGGATGCAAAAAACAGCAAAAGCTGATTTCAGAAGACAGGGGAGGCGTAAGTGGCTTTCTCAGCTCGTAAAGCAGCTGTCCCAGGAGCCACTGCCCAGCAGAAACTTCACCCGATGCCATCTGCAAGGAGGCTGCTCCGGCTTCACTCGCTAGGGAGTCATGCCCTACTCTGGGCAAGGGGTGGCCAACATGAGCCAAGAATGGACAGAGAAGAGAAACCCAAGAACACTCAGGGACTGTCCTCCACTGACAGGATGGCTGCCTGAGACCGAGAGGCCAGCACCTCACACCATGCTGCTTGGGGGCGAAACGCACGTCTGAGCAGACGCCCAGATCCAACAGCAAAGGTGGGGTCTGGGAGCCTGGCTTTGGGGAGAGCGTTCTCAGGCCCTACTCAAATGAGTGAAGGGGAAAGAAAGGAGAATGAGGTGGCCTGGAAGTTGGGGGATGGCCTCGGTGCAGGCTCCCCAGAGGTGTTTAGTGACCCGGACAGAGCAGTGCCTAGTCCTGCCCACCTGGGCAGATGACTTGGATGTCAAAGCAGCTAGCAGGCTCCCTCCCTTGCCTGCATCTCACTGAAAATCCTCATTTTGGGACCCTGGGCAGAATGAGCCAGCTCCCAGCCCTGACATCCAGGCAGGGCCCTGCTGGGTGGGTACTCAATGCCAGGCATGGTCTGGACTGAAGGCAGGGTCGTTGAAGCTTACTGCTGGGCAGGGCTAGAAGGCACCCCTGGTCCAAGGCCCCAGCCCCCTCCATGGCCATCCCACCTCAGACCAAGGAGAAGGCCAGTTTCCCCAAACATCCGTTCCTGGGGCTGGCTGCCTGTGCCCTGGCTCTATACTGGGAGGAATCTTAGTCTCTGAAGGACCCCTGGGGTGAATGTTGGTGGAATCCAAGGACCCAGTCCTTTCCCATCCAGGAGCTGGGCAGCTCAGGCAGCTTCAGGCCCCACCTGGCCGTCCTCACCTTGATGCCCTCGATCCTGAACCCAAGGGTGGCCGTGGAGCTGATGGTTTCCCTCCACTGCATGTACCGCGGCTTGGTCACGGCCCGCTGGGCTTTCTCCTCCTCGGTCGGGGCCTCTGGGTCCACCTCAATCATCTTCTGGTACATGTCCTTCCGGAGGCTGGGCTTCTTCCGGGCCTTGGTGAGCTCCTCCTCCAGGTAGGTCCTGCGAGGGAAGGGAGGCCACATGAGGGCTGCTGGCTGGACCGAGGCCCACTGGCACCTTGCCCAAGGGCTCCAGTCAGCTTGGCCAAACCAGGCTCACCCAGGGCGGGCACATGTTAGGTTGGGCTGGGCTTGGGTCTTGACAGAGACCGGGGCAGCCTTGCCTAACAGGGGTAACTTCGTTCCGGGACCACTGGGAAGGCCTGACAAAGCCCAAGGAGCTCTTCCTTCTCGGGGAAGCTCACAGGACCAGCAGGGGAGGAGGAGGGAGGGCAGCCTGGGAGCTCGTCCTGCTGGGATGAGGATGGGGAGGGGGCTGAAGGCAGGTTCATTCAGGACCCAGCTTCCCCGCCCCCAGCATCTGCCTGGGACCCTCCCAAGAAGCGAGGGCTTCAGAAGCCAGCACCTGTATGGGTCTGGGAGCAGGTTCTGTCCCTTTACCCTGCCCATCTCCCTGGTGATCCTGAGGGCTCTCTCTGAAGAGGGAACACCTTCTAGAGTAAAAAGGCCAGGCCAGAAGGAGGTCTCCCTCCACAGGGCTGGAGGGAGAAGCATGACGGCAGGGAAGACAGGGGAGCCTCGGGGCTCCATTTTGCTACATCAGAGACATGCTGGGCTCTTCCTGCCTCTCAGTCACCAGGCCTTGAGAAGACCCAGTTAAGCAAACTGTTTCACCACCGCGCCCTCTGCACAGGTGTTGGGGTGGTGGTGGGGAAGCCTGCAGGTCCAACTGGCAGGGGTCCCATAGAAACCAGCGGACATAACAGAAGCAGGGATGGCACAGACTCTGGGCAGCCTGGCACTGAATTCCCGGCCCCAGGCCGCCTCCCTGACCTCTAGGGCCAATGGGGTGAGTCACCCTTTGCTGCAAATCAGACGCCCACCCTCCTCCCTGCTCCTATTTCAAACTCCCCGTCACCCCCCACAATGAGCTCAGCTGCTGTCTGTGACCCTTCCTGAGAGAGAAATCTGCAGCGTCAGTTGAGTAGAGGGAAGTTTTCTCCCCAGGCCAGTGTGGGTGGGCACTGCCCACACGGTGGCCTGTGATAACCAGCCTGGCCTCCACTCACCATCTGTCCCTGGGGGCTTTGCTCCACAGCCACCCACCACAGCTTCAACCTGCCAGTGCGGGACCCAGAAAACACTAGTCAAATCTAAATCTATTAAAAAGTTTCCAGAACCACTGGACCAACTCTTGAAAGAAGCAAATCTTCGGGTGTGAACTTGGGCCTGGTCATTTAGGACCTTGCAGAGTGATGAGGCGGGGAAGGCAATGGCACCCCACCCCAGTACTTTTGCCTGGAAAATCCCACGGACGGAGGAGCCTGGTAGGCTCCAGTCCGTGGGGTCGCTAAGAGTCGGACACGACTGAGCGACTTCACTTTGACTTTTCACTTTCATGCACTGGAGAAGGAAATGGCAACCCACTCCAGTGTTCTTGCCTGGAGAATCCCAGGGACAGGGGAGCCTGGTGAGCTTCTGTCTATGGGGTCGCACAGAGTCGGACACGACTGAAGTGACTTAGCAGCAGCAGCAGCAGCAGCAGAGTGATGAGGGCTTCCTGGGTAGCTCAGCTAGTAAAGAATCTGCCTGCAATGCAGGAGAGCCCTGTTTGATTCTTGGGTCAGGAAATTCCTTGGGA
Organism: Tragelaphus eurycerus; assembly: GCA_935064755.1. NCBI lineage: Eukaryota > Metazoa > Chordata > Mammalia > Artiodactyla > Bovidae > Tragelaphus > Tragelaphus eurycerus. The sequence goes on from CAKXYN010000003.1 coordinate 24,044,993, forward strand.
AAAGGGATAGGCTGCCCACTCTAGTATTCTTGGGCTTCCCTGGTGGCTCAGACGGTAAAGAATCCACTGCAATGTGGGAGACCTGGGTTTGATGCCTGGGTTGGGAAGATCCCCTGGAGGAGGGCATGGCAACCCACTCCAGAATTCTTGCCTGGAGCATCCCATGGACAGAGGAGCCTGGCGGTCTACAGTCCATGGGGTCGCAGAGTCAGACATGACTGAGCGACTAAGCACAGCACAGCACAGGGAATGATGAAGACCATAGGAGGTGGTCTGCCTTGGTTGTGCCCTCTACACACACACACGCATATATGTACACCCATGCACACAAACACTGCCGTGTACAGAGCCAGGTCAGTGATGATGAGAGCTTCAGGGCAGAGGCTGTGGGCAGGAGGCTTCTGTGTGGACTTGTGTCGTGCTGGCCCATGTGTGTATTTGTGTGTATTTGTGTGTGCGGTGTGGAAGGGGCTGCCATCCCAATGCTCCTGAGTGCACTGTAGGGGCCTGCAGGGCGGGTGGATGGGTGCACTTCTGCAAAGATTTCTCAGTAACTCCTTAAATAGGAAGCAAGCCTCAATGTCAAATCCCTTTCCACACAGGGCTTTCTTCAAAAAGGGACCTGCGCAGTTCAATCTGGGCAGAGTTGCTCACCTTCCAGGGAGGAAAGGGGCTGGGCAAATGCCCACAAGGGTCACGAGCCGGGTGGTGGGGTCAGGGGTCCACCGAGGGTGTCCTGACACTGGCCCAGCCCACCTCGCCCACCCCGACAGGAAGGTCACGCCTCCATGTCACGTGGAAGAGCAGAGGCCAAGGGGAGAAGCCACAAGGTGAAGCAGAGGGAGGGCTCCTCTCAGGAAGGCAGCCAGCCCATGGGGAGCCAACAGGTGACACACCAAAGCCACCCATTCCCACCACCCTCTCCAATCTGCTTCCACAAGAGCAGAGGTGCTACAGGCAGCTCGGTCTCTGCCTGCCAGTCCCTGGCCTGAACTTCAGGAAGACACTCCTGATTCTCCAGACACAGAGTTACAGGTTAAATCGAAGAAAACTCCCTAGAGCAAAGCAGGCCGATGTCCTTGTGGAACCGGGGTCCCAGGAACGCCCCTTGTTAGGACACCACAGTTGCCTCCATCACCCTTTCCTCGGGCTCCACCGCGGCTGAGGCTCAGTCTGCTGACCGGTCCTTCCACCACAGTGGCAAGTCTGTGATGAGTCTGAGCCCCTCCTGCTGGGGATGCAGGGTCTGTGGTGGCCCTGGCTCCAGCCTCCTCCCTCTGACAACCACAGAGCCCCTGGGCAGGGTCAAGTTGCAGCCCAGGCTAGACTGGCAGTCAGAGGGCTGCGGCAGAGGTGGGCGGTGTGTCTGTCTGGCTGCGTGGCCCTGGCGAGTCCCTTAGCCTCTGGTGGCAAAGGCCTCCTGCCCCAGACTGGCCTGAGGCCCATCTGTCAGGATGGCTGTAAGAGGTCCTCAACACTCGGAGCACAGAAGGGCCCTCCACACTCAGGACCCAGGAGACGGGGAAGGTGGGGCTGGAGGGGGGCTTGTTTGGGGGAGACCTTTCCCTTTCCCTCCACTCGGGCCCTCACTTGCCCACACTCTGTCTCCAAGCTCTGCCCAGGACTGAACTAACTGTGCCCCAGCCCTGCTGGTGGCTCCCGAAAGCCTTGGGTGCAATGGGACAGGTGGCAGAGGGAGGGGGCAGCCCTGGTGAGAGGGGGCGGCTCCTGTCCCCCTCAGCCTGCCAGGGAACAGATGGGCACACTGGCAGCCTTTTGGGACTGACTGGCCACGCACTCTTCCCATGGGGTGTACTTATTTTGGCCGTGGTCTGACTGTACAGCCGTCAGAATTTTTATGTCTCCCCTCGAGAGGGTGCTTCCTAGTGCATCACACGAGTGCCTTCCAGGCACAGAAATTAAGACTCTGGAGAAGAGCAGTGGTGAAGTGGTGGCTGGAGGGATGTTCTGTCTCCTCCCCAGTGGGCTGGAGATGGTGAGACCCCTGGATGGAGGGAGGAGAAAGCTGGGAGGCTGGGGACGGTGCCAGAGCGAAGACTGGGACCTATACTTACCCACCCCTTCGTCCCCGCCCTCAGGGCAATGCCAAGGGGACACAGTGGGCCAGCCTGCAGGGTCTGATTTTATGACACCACTCCCAGGAGGAATGAAGAGGGAAAGAAAACTGATCGGCTTGCCTGCTTCTCTCCTGCACACACGCACACATGCACACACACTCTCTCACACACTCCTCTTTCTCAATCTCCTCTTTTAAGAAGTAAAACTGCTTAAACCATCCAAAGCAAACACAGGCTCCAGCTGTGAGCTCTGCGGCTGGGAGCCTGGTCTCCCCAGCGAGCAGCGGGCGGGATGGAGGAGCCAGCGTCTGGCCGCCTCCTCTCGGCACCTGCAGCTGGGCGGCTCTCTGAGGCCTGTGGGGACTTCCCCACCCGCTGCCCTGCTGGGGAGAAGGAGCTACTCTGTGACTCCTGAGATGAGATGGTCAGAGTCTGAGAGATGAGAAAACCCGACCAGCAGAGAAGGGCTAGCGGCCAGGTCTCAGGCCCTCTGGACTCCGCTTGCCCCTCTGTCTCCTCCAGCCCACTCCTCCTGTCTTCTTCCCTCCTGGGTCCTGTCTGGGCAGGGTCTAGGGTCAGGTGGCAGGACCCAATTCCACATACAGGCTGCCCACGTACCCATCTGGCATGTGTCCTGACCCGGGAACATGTAGCTGCCAGGCTGGGGCCATCACCAGCCCCAGTCCAGAAGGCAGCAAGCTGGTGTCTGTTGTCAGGGCCTCTCGTGCCCCTGGACTTCCTTCACCATTGCTCCCTTATGGCCGGCTCAAGTCTTTTGGCAAATAAACACAATCTACTGACCAGTTCCTTCTTCCCACTCACCGGCATGGGAGCAGGCGGCAGGAGTGGGAGAATGGGATAAGAGGAGCCTCTACTCCAGGTGCCCCCCTCGTGACCCATGCAACAGGAAGCTGCCACGGCTGCTCGCCCCAGCAATCCCGCCTGACCAGATGGGCAGCCCTCTCCGTGGGAAGGCTCTGCACTCCTCCAGGTCCCCTGGGCCCCTGGCTCACTGGAGAAGGAAAGGGGTAGTCCTGGGCAGAGCCAGCCTCCCAGTCCCCTCTGCACATACACGAGATGACCAGGGTGGGGTCCACCCAGACCCCTGGCCCGTCCTCGCACACATGAGGTCTCAGGGACTGCCCAGAAAGCTCCCGCCTCCTGGGATCCCTGAGCGCCGCCCTGCCCAGTATCTGCTGCCGGCCAGCTTGGTGCCAAGGAGTGGGCGGCCCTGCCCCAGAAGCCTGGCTCACCTGACGCCCATCTTGCAGTCCATCACGCACGGCGAGTCGAAGTCAGCCAGCAGGTCGTCCATCTGGTTGTAGCGCTCCCCGTCCTTGACCACGTCCCCGTGGTAGGCAGGCACGAAGGGCTTCAGAACATCGGCCATCAGCCTGTCCAGGCAGCGCTGCTCCGACTCACAGTGCTTCTTCAGGATCCTGCCGTTGGCAGCTGCCTTGAAGCTCCCTGCGGAGCAAGGTGGGAGGAGACCCTGGGTCTCTGGCCTGGGCCCTCCCCGCCCCGACCTTCCCCACCGCCCTGGCACACGACCCTCCACCACGATATGCTGCAGGGTTGGCTAAGCACAGGGCTCAGGATGTGCCCAGGTTCCCGCTGACGGAACAAGCTCTTTAAGGGGAGTGGGGGCAAGTCCCGGTCTCCCCCACACCCAGACGGCAACTCTGGGCTGGTCCCCTGACTTCTCAGACCCCAGGCTCCTCCTCTGAAGTTGGAAGCAGAACAGTGCTCACAGCTGGAGGGTGAGCAAGGCTAGTAGAGGTCTGGGCAGGACCTATGCACCCCCCTCTATGTGATTTCTACCTCCCACCCCACCATTGACCCTTCCCAGCCACGAAGGTGTCTCCACTCTCAGTGGAGAAGCCCTGATAAGATGGGACTTAGTGCCAGGACAGGGAGACTGGCAGAGAAGTGGGGACCCCACACTTCTGAGCCACACCCTCAGGCAAGTATTGAGGAAGGGTGTCCATCGGCCTGCCTTGAGCTAGGCCAACGTGGTTGAGGATATAAAAAAAGTCAGACCTTGTGCTGCCCTGAAGTCCACAGGCAGCCACTGAAAACCCCCTGATGATGGATGGATCATCATTACAAAGGACGATGCATGACAAAGGGCCACGGCTAGTGGGCTAGACAGCTCTAGACGCCCTCCCCTGTCACTGAGGGCCACCTGGAGACCTCACGGCTAGCCCAGGGCCTGGCCACTGCAGCCAGCACTCCAGTCTAACACTCGTGGAGTGACCTGCCCGTCTCTCCCACCAGCTACGAGTCTCCTCTGGGGCAGACACTGCATCTGCATTCATGCTGTTACCCCAAGGAGCACGGTGAGGTGAGCGTACAACAGGCACTTGGGGAAGCACTTAGCTTTGTCTCTCTGTCCAGGGTGACAAATGGCAGGCGAGCTAAAAAGATGGATGATTTTGTTTTATTGAGTTAAAATGAAAGATTGAAAGATCGAAAGAGACAGAGACTGAAGGGGGAGAGGTGTGTGATCTGTGAAGGGGTGACGCAGTATGGAGAGGGCGACTGTCATGTGCGTTTTCAAGGTAGTGTTAGGGCCCTTCTCTTGCAGAGCATCTCTGTTCGGAACCTTGAACTCCCGGAATATCCAGGGCCGCCCCCGACGCGTGCTGGTTGCCTCCCCAGGGCCAGACGTCCCGGGAAAGCTGCAGCTACCTGCGTGTCCCGCCAGCTGGATCCAGGGGTACTTCTTCTTGAAGGACATGACAAAGGGAGACCAGTGCACCATGTTTTTTATTTTCCTCCATGATTTGCTCTAGAAACAAGCACACAAAAAACTCAACGTGAGAAGCAGAACTACTACTTTCTGGTTAGGATGAATCCAAAGCCAGGTAAGCTCTGGCCACAGGACGAGAGGTGAGTGCCACGCCCACAAAGCAGGCGGCCCCGAGGACCTCACATCCAACATCTATGTGGCATATATCTAGGGGGCTTTGCCCCTTTGTACAAATAGGCTGAGCAAAACACCCCGAGTCAAGGGGACAGGCTCCGACGCACTCTGAGAACAGAGGGCAGGGTGGGCAGAGGCTATCTATCCAAGGCTGAGCCCATCCCATGCCACGCCCGTCAGGGGACAGCTAAACCCACACTGCCCATCTTCGTGCCCCTCTCGGGCCTTCAGTTTCATCAGTCTGGGGAGGGTTTAGTTGGTACCCATGCTCTTTGGATCAGTGGATACTCTAGGACTCTGGAAAATGACCTCTCTCATCCCAACAACAAGGGCTCGTAAGGGGAAGACCAGAGAGGTTATGGTTGCCCCGCAGCAGCGTGCCATCTCACTCTGCACTGGCACAGGCGGTGGCAGCAGAGGCAGCTCTTGCCTATGAGAGGCATGAGGAGACTTTGAAGGGAATTCCTCAGGGACTGCAGTGCCACCAAGGCTTTGGTGCCCAGAGAAGTGAGCAAGCCCGTGAGACTCCCTCTCCACTGTACTTCTCCTTCTCAGGACGTTTCTTAAATAAAAACTGTGTGTGTGTGTGTGTGTGTGTAGGAGGGGCTCCTTGGGCAGAAAAGAGAACTAACCTTTATTGAGCACCTGACTTTATTTTCTCAGCAAGCATGGTAATCATTGTCGTTTCGATTTGCAGAACCCCAGCCTCAGACAAATAAGTAACACAGCAGCATCTAAACCCTCACCTACATGACTACTTTTTTAAAAAATCCTTTTTATCCCCAGCAATAAACATTTCTCTGTATAAAAATATCCCTAAGTGAACTTTAATAAGAATGGGTTGTAGACATGAAGACCAAGTGTCTTGAGCCCCTGAAGGGGGTGATGAGAAGCATTTAAAGTTCCTGAGAATGGATCCCTGAACCAGCAAAACCACAGACAGTAAACCCCAAGACTCTGCTTTGAAGGGGAAGCTGGGAATTCTGCAGAGAGGGGTCCTGCCTGGACAGGGCACCCTGGAGAGGTAGCTCCTCCTTTCCTGTCCTGCACCGTCTGCCAACAGCCACCCAAAGCATGCTGAATGGACTCCCCAAGGGTAAATCAAGGTTAAATTGGTCTCCTTTGTTTTTTTCTCTGTGGTGAGACTCAGCTACTTCTGTCATCAAGTTTTCAAGTTAAAATCTGTTTAAGGAGAAAAATTCTTCCCTACGTGAACCTGGCAATGTTTGCCCCATCCCAGAAAGCCTCGCTCTACCGTCAAGACCTACTCTGTCCTTAAGGGAGGGCAGTGCTCTGCCAGGCCACATGACAAAGGGCTGGCCTCATCCACAAGGGTGTTTTTCCTAGGTCTTTCTGATGGAGATCACCAAAGAAGGCTAAAGAAAGCCAGTGTTTCCTATCTAAGCACCCAGAAGGCTGCATAAGTACTCAGGGCAGACAATGCCCAAGGGCAGCAATGGGAAAATCTAGTTACATGAGACAACCAATCAAGTGATGGTCTGTTTGAACCAGGGGGAAGACGTTTAGGTGGGTCCAAAAGAAAAGTGCATAGTGGGCACCATCTTCTGATCACACTCCTGCACCAGAGCTCAGAGGGGACGAGGATCCGACAGGTTCAGAGTCGGGTCGGAGGCGGGGGAAGGTACAGTGTTCTCCAACCAGGGCTAAGCTGACCCCGTCCTATACCACTCCCCCATAAGAGGTCGACTAAACCCACTGACCTTTTTTTTTTTTGGCCTTGCCGGCTTAGTTGCTCCATGGCATGTGGGATCTTAGTTCCCTGACCAGGGATCGAACCTGCATCTCTCATACTGAGAGTTGGGTTCTTAACCACTGGAACACCAGGGAAGTCCCCTGACATTGCCCTTCTTCACAAACCCTCCTGGGGCCTCAGTTTTCTCATCTGTCTAGGGAGAGATGGACAACTGGTCCCCCATGCTCTTTGGTCCTGTGGACACTCTGCTGCTGCTGCTAAGTCACTTCAGTCGTGTCCGACTCTGTGCAACCTCACAGACGGCAGCCCACCAGGCTCCCCCGTCCCTGGGATTCTCCAGGCAAGAACACTGGAGTGGGTTGCCATTTCCTTCTCCAATGCAGGAAAGTGAAAAGTGAAAGTGAAGTCGCTTAGTCGTGTCCGACTCTTAGTGACCCCATAGACTGCAGCCTTCCAGGCTCATCCGTCCATGGGATTTTTTTCCAGGTGAGAGTACTGGAGTGGGGTGCCATCACCTTCTCCATGTGGACACTCTAGAACTCTGAAAAACGACCCCTCTCACATTCCAAGATCAAGGGCTCCTCAGAGAAAGACGAGAGGCCCCGATGTGCAGATGTAGTGACAGGAGAGGACCCAGGGAGGAGTGTCGGCTGCCGGGGTGGGGCTGGGGGTGGGGTGGTGCAAAGACTGAGGCCTGCTGGGAAGGAAGGCTGACCCCCAGAGGCGGTCTGGGGGCAGACTCGAGGGGGCGGAAGACTCCTGCAGGCAGCAGGGCCTGTGAGAACAGGCCCAGGACCAGGGTTTAGAGCAACTGGGCCATGTGTGCTGGGAACGAGAGCTGGAAGCAGTGATTGATAAGTGCGAGTAGGCAAGACCCGGCTCTGGATGCCGGGCTAAGATGGTTGGACTCAGGGGACTGTGGTGTGGGGGAGACAGGCTGCCCTGGGCCTGAGTCCTGGCTCCATCCACTCCTCACTGACCTGGGACATGTAGGACCCTTCCTGAGGCCCTATTATCTTACCTGTAAAATGGGAATAACACATAGCGTCCTTTGGTCCCAGGAGGTAAAGCCATTAGGAGCTCACAGTTACAGAGGTGTTTGTAGAAGAGTCTTTAGTGGTCTGAGTTCAAGGAACAGTGTCCTTGAAGTCACCCCAGGAATAGTCAGTCTGGAGATAAGTTTACTAAAGAATAAAGGTCATGGAGCTGGGGCTGGGCCAGACCCACGCAGTTGGGATGCAGCTCTTTAGGGACCCACCAGGACCCACTGGGCAGTGGGCCTGGGACGCAGGAGGCAGGAGGGAACTGATGCTGGCTGAGAAAAGCCAGGCTCCAGCCCAGCAGGGACATCTGAGCTGTGAAACATCTAGGTCCAGGGGTCTAAAAAGGAGAAGAGTGCTCCAGGGCAGGGGTCCTCTGATGGCTTATGGGACCCAAGAGCCTCCCAGCATGGCCAAGCTCTAAGTAAACGGGACCTTATTCTGGGTAGGTTCCCTTTTCCCACACCTCCTCCACAAGGAAGCAGTTCTTCAACGTGAAAATGGGCCCCACGTGGCCAAGGCCAGAGAGCCCGCCCCTTCCAAGGTGGAATATTCCACTGGGCCGGGTATGCACACCAGGGGATTTCTCAACTGCGCTGGCAGCAGCACGCAGGGGATTTTCCTGTGGTTTTAAATAGCAGCACCCAGGCCGTGCCTAAGGTCGCTGCCAAACATTAAACAGAAAAGCCGATCCCGGTCCAGGCCCAGGAAAGGTGGCTGCAGGGTGATCATGGCCCCCAAGCCCCAGCCTATAGGAGTGGAGAGAAACAGAAAGGTGGGAGGTCGCAGAGAATCGGTTCCCCTGCGATGATGCCGGAGACCCCAGCACCCATCCAGGGACCACCTGCTCCAGGTAGAAGCCATGTCCCAGGCAGCCGGTTCCAGAAGGCAGGCGGGGGCTAGCAGTCTCCCTCCGAGCCCCTCGCTAGAGGAAGCCACAGTTCTCAGAAGTGGAGGCCACGCCTCTCCCCCAACCCAAGACAGGAGGCCAGCAAGACAGGAGAACAGCCCGACAATCTGGAAGAATTCCATCTCGGGGAGGTGATCATCTTTTCTCTCCGCGGAGAGCCTCAAGAGCGTCAGTCACTGGAATCAGACCACAGCCCCAGGTCTCGAGCTTCTTGAGCCCAGCTATGTCAGACACACAGGCAGCCCTCACAGGCCTTGAAAGTGGTATGGCCGATGGTGCCTGGTCCCTCCTCCAGGGCGGCGCTGGCTGCCTGCTGATCTCACTGGCTCTGGTCCTCCATCACCTCCCAGTCACCAGGGCTATCTGGATACCCGCTGCTGACTCTCCCTGGAATGCCCATGAAGCTCCACCTGCCTGACACGCCCCCTGACCTCTCTGGGTGGCGGGATCCTGACATGTCAATCTGAGGAGTCGGCTAGCTGACTCAGCTGCACTCCTTACTCACATGAAAATCTGGAATCGGCTTAACTAAATGGATAAGCTGGGGTGTTCCCCTCCAGTCTGCTGAGCATGACAGAGCAAAGGGGACGGCTCTCAGAAACTGCCTGCAAGCTGGCATCATCTGTCATCTCACCAGGAGGGCTCATTTCCCTAGACGAGCAACAGGATGGGCGCCAGCCTCCCCTAGCACTGACTCATTGCTTATGGGCTCTCACTATGTGACGGGAGCTGGGCCGGGCTCTTTACGGCCTCATTTCTCATCTTCAAACAGCCCCATGGTGGACAGGAGTCCACCTCTGGAAAATGAAGAATCTTACCAGTTGAAGTGCTTCCCAGTCATTCCACTCTCCTCCCAGCCCCAGGTGCCAGTTCATCCTGGGAACCCCACACCAAGATACCAACAGCAGTGTCTATCCACAAGCAGGACCCCTCCCAGCCCAGAGCATGCTGGAGGAGGTGACGCGGACAGAAAACCAGGGGGGAAGGATGGTCCTTCACAGCGGTTCCCTGGGGCAGCCAGGGCACGAGGCTGCTCAGGGGGAGGGGCGTGTTCAGGCTGCTTCTTCAGCAGAGGGGCCCAGAGTCTTTGGGAGGTGCTCCACGACTGACCGCCAAAGCTCCAGACAGGTCTCACTCTGGAGCTGGGCAGGGGCCACTTCCAGCTTAGCCACCAGGTGACAGTGAGCTCGCCCATGAGTCAGATCAGACCAGACAGTCGTTCCTAGACTGTGGCTGGGATCCTGCACTGGGGATGTTCTTGGGCGGCATTCCAAGGGGAAAGCAAGCCCCACAAAGCTGATGGCCTGTCAAGCAGGATGGCAGCGGGGCGGGGGGACAGAGGTGCACATCTCTCACCTTGATTCTGTGCTGGATGTAAGTCAACTGAAGACTGGAAGTAAGGGTTTTCGTGGGCTTGGACCACCTGGCTCCACAAATCCCTAGATGACTGCCTGCATGCCTGGGCTAAATAAGCACTGGTCTGGGTTTTGCTCTGTTTTCTTACCTGCATGCAGGGCAGGAGGGCCTTCTGCTGACATTTGCTACAGCCCTGACCTTGCTCTGTGAGAGGTGGGGTCTTGTTCTCTACTCTGGCTGCACGGGAAAAGGCGAAGAACCCTAATGCACTCAGAGAAGTTCAGGAGGATCAGAAAACAGCCGGCCCTAGCGGGCAGAGGCTGGTCCTTTAAGACTCAAGAGATGTGTGGTGCTCTGACACTGCTCTGGCCGGTTCCCTCCCTTCATACCTGACTTGACAGGAGCTCAAATATTCAGAGAATGTGGAGAGGGACTGCAGCAGGAGAAAGAAAAAACACCCAACAACAACAAAACCCCAACCCTCTTCAAGCTTGAGGTGACAGAAGTCACCCGGAAAGGGAATTTCAGAACCTGGCAAGCATGCGCGGAGCTCTCTCCAGCCACTAGGTGCCTTTGGAAAGCTCGGGGCCTAACACATTCTGTCTCACTTTTTCCCTCCGCATCTTTGCCTGAAGATTCCAGGTCTCAGCGCAGATGTGAGTTTACCGCCTAGAGGCGACCCCTCCACCTAGCACGCAGAGCCTCAGAGTGCCCAGGGTAGCCCTGGCCAAGAAAGCTGCTCCTCACCCCCACTCTGGCCTGGTCTTGAATCACCCAGAGCCCTTGAGAGCCCAACGCGGAAACGATCCACTGGCCGGTGGGGCTGCTGGGGCTCCAGGGAGGAAGCCTGGGCAGCGTCCCTGATTCTGTGTTTATCTTAACCAGACTCCAAGCTTCCCAATGATGCTAATGGCTCCTGGGCAAACGCCGCCTTCCGGCTGGTTCCCCCAGCCAGTTATCTGCCTCGTGCTGCATGGAACATTGCCTTAAGACAAATGAAAGGGCTAAACGGATGATCTCAAAGCCGGGCCATCAAACAGGAAAAAGGACTGGTGGAGATGAGGAGGAGAAAGATGAAGGCGGGAAAGCAGGGACCCGGAGCCGAGGCTAGGGCATGAGGGGGCCTCCGGCCACCCTACCCACAGGATGCTTCAGCTGCCGTCAAGATCGGCTGCATGATACACAGGGCCCAGTGCACAGGGCTCATTCACCCTCTGCACATTCCTCAGGGCCTGGCCTTGCTCTCCCCTTTCTCATGACCTCTTTCTCGTCCACTGAGTAGGGAGTGGGCCCGGCAGTGGCGTCGGAGCCGAGTACCAATCCAGCCCCCACAACAGGAGGGCGGGCTGCCCAGGGTCAACACCATCTTCTCCTCAGCTCAGCCCACACTGCCCTCTGGGGCCTGCTTCCTGTCTTCTTTTGAGCCACCGCCTGCCCCTCCAAACCAACGCTATGTCTGTCCACAGAAGTTGGGATGGGTGGAGGAAAAAGGGGGTAATGATCTGGGGAGGCAGATGCCCCTTTGCTAGAGGACTGCCTCATATGTGGTAGGAGGTTTCCAGGCCTGGTGCCCCTCTCCCACTCACACACGGAGGTACCTGCAGGTCACTAAACACACTTTCGGGCTTTGCTGGTGGCTCAGATGGTAAATAATCTGCTTGAAATGCAGGAGACCTGGATTTGATCCCTGGGTTGGGAAGATCCCCTGGAGAAGGGAATGGCAACCCACTCCAGTTACCTGAAGAATCCCATGGACAGAGGAGCCTGGAGGGCTACAGTCATAGGGTCACAGAGAGTCAGACATGACTGAGCCACTAAGCATACACACACACAAACATACCTTCTCTCAGGACTGAGATTCTGCAGGTAACTCCTGGCTCCTTAAATCCCTCCCCACCGGCCGTCAATACTTTCAGCCAACAGGGATTTTTCACAAGCATGGGTACAGAGGCAAAGGACTCCGCCAACCCCTACCTAGCTCAGAGACCCCTTTCCCCAGAAGCCCTTCCTCTGTTTGAGCAGGGTGCTTCCAAGGTGCTCTGGGCACACCTGCTCCCCACTTCTGCTCTGGGTGAGTATAACCCTCCAGAGACCCAGGAGCCCCTGCACCTGGCCCCACCAGATACTCAGCCAGTGCTTGCTGAGAGGGTCCCCGGAGAGGCCACCACCATTAGTGAGGCCTGCAGCTGTGAGGGGTCCCCCATGGCTCAGCAGGAGGGCGACCACATTCAACACCACCCATCAGGAACCTGGTCAAAATTGCTCGAAGCAAGATGAAGCGGCAGGCCCCTGCGGGCTCTGCTCCCCTCCTAACAGCCCCAGCGGAGCCTGGACTTTCTCAGACAAGCAGGCCTCTTGAAGACAGCTCCTCACAACCCCACTTCATCCACAGCAGCCGGCCTTCCTGCAGCTTCCCTTCCCACTGGCCCTGCCAGGCCTGCCGCTGTTTCCGCCCTGCAGATTCTCTGTACTCTCCCCCTCCACCTTGAGTCTGTCCAAAGTCCTCTTTCTCTGAGGCAGGCCACAGCACTGGATTTTGTTTCCAGAAGGCACACGACCTAGGTTTTGGAGCTAGAATGATTCCTTGCTCTGCCGCTTCCCAGCTGCAGCTGTGAGCAAGTCTTTGAACCTCTCCTGCCTCAGTGTTCTCATCTGCAAACTGGGCATGATAACCTCCCACTGGCCACCCCACCAGGTTAGAGAGAGAACTGAAGAAGCGGTACACATACACATGGGTGCTCTGTATACTGTCATTGAACAGGTGAACCTTAGATGTTCCCTTTGTTTGTACTTCTGTGTACAAGCTTTTATCTTTCTTTCCTTTTTTAAAAAAATTGAGTGGTTTTCTCCTCCGAGGCATAAGAGACTGGCAAAAAATCCACTGGGCACTTCTAGAGGGTCAATCATTGCCGGTGGCAAGAAGATGAACTAATTGTGTGATTAATTGCTTACAATGCTTCCCTTTGGACGTTCAAGGTGGCTGAGAACCCGCAGGGAGGCTCCCAGGGCCTCCGAGCTCCAGGACTCAGCGAGAGCAGAGGTGGCCAGCGCCCAGGTGTCTTGACAGCGGTTTCTGGTTCAGAAAGTCAGTAACATTGCTAAAAAGAGAAAGAAGAGTTTCCCAAAGAACCCCATTTCACACATGTGTAACTCCGCTAGGCTCCAGTGAAGAAAATAATAAACGGACTGCTGAATGGATTTCATTTTATACTGGGGTTTTACACACTCTTCTTAGCCCCTTTCTCACCTGAGTTGTTCCCTCAATTTTCTACTCTCTCCTCAGCACTTCCCTTTTCATTTAAGTAGATCACTTGGCTAATTTTTATTTTCAGATAATTATAAAGAGTATCTTTTTTTTTTTTTCTGAGTGAAAGAGATGAAGGGAAATCTCTAAAATATCAGAAAAGGGAAATTATCTCTGTACCCCATGACTCTCCAAAGCAATACTGCCATAATCCTTTGCCTTGCTGCACATGTGTGCATACAAGTATGCCTGTGCATATGTGTGTTGGTTAGTGATGATAACCTGGCTTGTCTGGGAAAAGGGGCAGAGAAATCACCTATTAAATGCCTAACATGTCACTAGGTACCATGCTAATATTTCATGTAATCCTCACTCACTACACGCATCCAGTTACCTCCATTCTGCAAATGGTGAAACATGTTCAGAGAGGTTAAGTAACTTGCCCAAGGTCACACAGCTTCCTGGTGTGCTCCAAGGATCTTGTTTCGTTTCAGCCAACGGGATAACTGGGCCCCCATCACCTCTCCTCCAGTTAAAAAATAGTCTCGGATAAACAGCAAGTACTTTGTCCGAAGAGTGACCTTTCAGATGGAGCGGGTCTGAATAAAGACCTGCCTTGCCCTCCTTTCCAAGCTGTTCCCAGAACAGCCTCCCTGACACTGCGGGAAGGCAGTGACAAAGCAGTGAGAGCGGGTGCGGGCGCCCCTGCCCAGGGGGTTCGCGCTGTGTCAGTGCCTTTGTCCTGCTCTTGCAGAAGTCTCAGCGAAAAGCACTGAGTTGTCCTTGTTTGGAAAAAATGCGTTTTTCTTCTTTCTTTTCTTCTTTTGGTCTTTCTAAAAAAGCAGCTTGGGTTTCCCTAGTGATCATTATTTCCTCCGCTGGGGAAAAGCCTGTGCTTCTCCCAGGCGGCAGAGCTGAGGCCAGCCAACTTTGTTCATTGTATTTGCCCTGGCAGAGCCCGCCTGTGACGGCAGCTGGGTGCAGGCCCAGGCAGGTAGGGGCCCCTGGCTCAATAGCTCCGTCCCGAAGCCCTGGTTAGAAACCTGGCTGGGGCCAAAAGCGAAACCCGCCCCTGCCAAAGGGAGCCGGGAGCCTGGAGGGGAGGAGGGAAGGCCTTTCAAAACCTAGACACCAAGGATCGGAAAAATGAAGCCCAAGGACTTGGCAGGGCAGGTAGCTCCGGCTAAAAATAAGGATCTGGATTTGAAGACTAACCGTCTTCCTCCTTTAACAAACAAGAAAACTCCCCTAAAAGCCAAATGCAAAAACACTTTTTGAGAAAGATCCGAGTAGTGCTGAGTTTAATCTGTACCTGCTCCTGCCCCTACATGATGTTCCCACATGCTGGGTGGTTCAGAACACCTTTCACAGGGGCTGTGCCTGGCATGCCGTTTCCTCACCTGTCCTGCAAAAAACCCACAGCAGAGGGTGAGAATCACGCTGAGGGGTGGGGTGGGTGGAGCACCTCCCCCAGAACCAACGGCTGCTCTAGGGCAGGAGAACGAGAACAGCCGGTCCTCACCAGCCTTGGCAGGCCCGGACCCCCTGGCTCCTGCGCGTCTAAGAGGCGGGCCCTGGCTCCGTGTTCTCAGGGGGAGTGCTCTGTCCTCCCCACTCCTGGTCAGATTCGAGGGCTGCTCGGCTCCGGGTCTGGAGGGCAGGAGCTGCTCAGGACCCAGGGCTCCCAACAGGAGTGTGTAGCTTGGCCTGGCCCTCTCTGAGGGATGTCCACCTCAGTCAGTCAACTCCTAGTGGCACGTTCTGGCCAAAGCCAGGAAAACCCTGAGCAGTGGCCCAGCTGTTTTCTTCTGAGCAATGGCCTTTGTCTTGTTGCAACCGGAAGCCCAGATTCGGGGACAAGGGTAGCATCTGGTGTGGCACACAGGGGTCGGCCCTCACGGCCACTCTCCCTCCTCGACCATCACCCAGAGTCCCTGCCTGACAAGGCTGCCCAGGCCCAGCTGGCCGGGGCAGGTCCCAGTGAGCACTCCCTAACACCTGCAGGCAGGATCAAGGCCCTACCGGCACACACGGCAGCCCCAGACGCCTGTGCGCCCTCCTTGCCCACACTCAGGCTCCTCACCGCCCTCTCTGATTCCCCAGGGCCATCTTCTCGTCCCACAACTGCTCCAGCCCCAGGTCCTCGCCCATGCAGGTGCTCTGCCCGCAAAGCTCTCTGTCCTCCTTTCCTTGATCCACATTTGACCTGTGGCTCCAGCTGACAGTGCTAGAACCTGTGAGCCGGCCCTATCTTCTCCATAAAGCTTCTTAGACCAGCGACACACCATTCCAGGAAGCCTCCTCCTAGCAGGATAGGTTTTGAGAGCTTCAGGATTCTTTTGGGCTGTACTGTGTCTGGGTATGCTTCTGGAGAACCGGTAGTGTGTCCTCCCATTGCTAGATGCGCCCCAGGCTGGACAGAGCAGAGTACAATACAACCAGCCATGTGACTGATGAGAAAAGTTTACAGACCCAGCCACACAGCAAGGGCTGAGGTTCTGCTACATCCCACCTCCTAGGAACTACATGCATGCATGCTAAGTCACTTCAGTCATGTCCAATTCTTTGCAACCCTATGGACTGTAGCCCGCCGGGCTCCTTTGTCCATGGGATACTCCAGGCAAGAATACTGGAGTGGGTTGCAGTGCCCTCCTCCACGGGATCTTCCTGACCCAAGGATCAAACCTGTGTCTCCTGTGGCTCCTGCACTGAAGGCAGATTCTTTACCACTGAGCCACTGGGTAAGTCCCATAGGAGCTGAAACAGACCTAAACCAGCTCCTACCTCTTTACACTCACGTGCTTGAGCTTGGATCTTTCCAGAGACATCTCCAGGGGGCATACTTGTGGGGATTTCCTGTCCAATCTGCCTGGGGTTCACTACACACTGCCAGGCTCCAGCACAGTGGAGCCTGCCCCAGGAGCCTTTTCACATGCACTCATCAGGGTCTGGAGGATGTTCTTTCACTCTGGTTCATGAAGAAAGCACTTCTACCAATAATTCTTTCAGATCCACCCTCCTCCCCTCTTCCTAACTTTACAGGAGCTGGCAATCAAGGGGCTCACAATCTTGCCAAATCAGCCTTTTTTTTTAATTTGTTACCCAGGAATGGAGGTATCCTTCACCCAAAATGGAAATGCTCCGAACACTCCCTACCAGGCAGCCCCAGCAAAAGCTCCATCTCTGATTGAGAAGGTCATGGGCTTGGCTCCTCCTTCCTCCTCCCTCCTGGACTTCATCCTCTTAAGAACTAAAAATAATGGAGCACTAGAGGAAAGAGGCAAGACGGGGAGGGGGAAGCAGCTGAAAGCATAGGAAATGCTTTGGTGCGCAGGGGCCTAGCCCACCTCTCCCACCAGGAGCCTGCTGGGGCCGCAGAAGCAGAGGCCTGGGGGAGCCAACAATTGCAGGAAGCAGGGAGTGGTCAGGGGGCTGGGGAAGAGCCCTGGGGGTGGGGGTAGCAGCTTCTAGCAGCTGACTTCCTAATGGACAAAGCTCACAGGACAGAAAGGTTCAGCCTTTCCTCTGGGAAAGGGCACCCGGGGCCCTGCCCAGCTGGTGGGGGCCGCCCCGCAACACACAGGTCCCTTCCCTCCCGTCGCCTCGTCCACCCCTCCCCACAGATTTTATTTTTACTTTGGTTAAAATGGAAAAAACAAGGCCAAGTTGCAGAGGGTGGAAATTTACTGAGGTCCTTACTGGTCAACAGACAACTGGCACTGAAGGCTGAGCACCCCCAGTGCCCCTCCCGGAGCCACTTCCTCACAGGGACCAGTCGGGACAACCGCAGCTCCAACAGACCTCGGCAGCCCAGACCTCCTTCTCAGCTTCTGGGATGTAAGGCTGGGCAGGCAGTGAGGTGGAGCCAAGAGCACACATAAATACGTGGTATGTCTCTAGTGTTTAGGCTTCCCAGGTGGATCAGTGGTCCTCCTGCCGATGCTGGAGACATAGGAGATGCTAGTTTGATCCCTGGGTGGAGAAGATCCCCTGGAGGAGGAAATGGCAACCCACTCCAGTATTCTTCCCCAGAAAACCCCATGGACGGAGGAGGCTGGGGGGCTACAGTCCATGGGGTTGCAAAGAGTCAGATACGACTGAGCATGCGTGCACGTGTGCTCGAGTGTTTACTACAGCTAGACACAATGCTAAGTGCTTTCTAAGTATTATGTATACATAATACAAGTATTTCAACCTGTCACCTAGGTCGTTTCATCAGCCCATTTTACAGATGGGGAAACTGAGAAACAGAGATTAAACAACTTGCCCAAGAATGAAACTTGCCCAGTTACAAATGGTAACTGGCAAAGCTAAGATTTGAACCCAGGCAGTCTGGCTTCAGGGTCCAAGCTGTCCATCCCTCTGCTAGGCTGCTTCATTGGTCATCTGTAACATGCACCATTATAGCCAGATAAACCCAGGTTTAGATCCTGTTATTCCTGGCTGGTGGTATTAGGCAAGTTACCAAATCTCTCTGAGCTTCAGTTTCCTTCTTATTTTTAAAATGGGAATACCACCTACCTGGCAGGGTTATTTTCAGGATTAAAGTCTCTTTATGCAGTGCCTGCTACAGAAGAAGCCCTCAGTAGAGGTGAGTACTGCAAACCTCTTGTGTGTCCGGTCTGGTCTGTAAGCCTCCTGAGGACAGGAGCCCGTCCATGGGATGAAACATGCCGAAAGGGGTTCTGCACTGGCACAGCAGGGTCTGATCACCTCCTTCTCTACCCTAGCCCTGGCCTTCGGAGGCCACTTTTCCAAGAGGAAAGTGCAGAGGATGAAGGCCACAGACATGAGGCAGTGGGTTCCCAGGAACAGGTCGACTCTTTCCTTAAGCAGAGACTTCCTGGAAGTCCAGAACTCCCAGAAGCCCTTCTAGGACAGGTGTGAGAGGCAGCCTTCCCCAGCAACCACCAGCAGTTCCTCTATTTACTGCTGACCCTCCCCTCTCACCACCCCAGTCTTCCCCCAGGGACCCAAGGCATGAAAGAAGTCACTCTGCCTGTTCGCAGGCAACAGGCCCCAGGCAGCTCTGACAGGTGGCCCATGTGGAAACAGACTTCTTCACCCTATGCTTTGTTGTTGTTCAGTTGCTAAGCCGTGTTTGACTCTTTGCAACCCATGGACTAAAGCACGCCAGGCTCCCCTGTTCTTCACTATCTCCCAGAGTTTGCTCAGATTCATGTCCATTGAGTCCATGATGCCATCTAACCATCTCATCCTCTGTTGCCCCCTTCTCCTTTGGGCGTGCTACGTTGCTTCAGTCATGTCTGACTCTGTGTGACCCTGTGGACTGTAGCCTATCAGGCTCCTCTGTCCATGGGATTTCTCCAGGCAAAAACACTGAAGTGGATTGCCATGCCCTCCTCCAGGGGATCTTCCCAATCCAGGGATCGCACCCAAGTCTCTGACGTCTGTCTTCTGCATTGGCAGGCGGGTTCTTTACCATTAGCGCCACCTGGGAAGCCCCTTCTCCTTTCTAGAAGATGACATTTAAAAGGCCAGGAATCAGAAAGGACATTTTCTGCAAAATGTGGAAGAATGGAGAATGTCCTCTTCTCTTCCTCCAGTGCTCACAAGCACAACAGTGCTGCTTATGGAAACAAGCTTCTCCTGCGTTAGCAGCTCAGAGATTCCCTGTATTTTCTCAAAGATGCTCTGAGACTGAAATCTTCTGGTTATAAACATAAGAACCTGAGGATCCTACTGTGTACATAGCATTACTAGAAGAGACAAGAACTCCTCACTCCTCAGCTGGATAAAAGTTTTCTTCTCTAGGGAAGAACATTCACAAATTAAAAACTACCGTTTAAGTAGTTTCTGAGACCCCAGGAAGCACTTTGTAAGGGTGTTGGTCAAAAGGGGATACTCTGGACTGACGCCAAAGTCAGATTTTGGGGGAACTCCCACCGAAGGCATTTCCAACAAGGAAACTTTTCAGGAAGAGTGTGAATACCACATGAAAACAAATCATGTGCAGTATCAAATATTTAGCTATATTTAGAAAATATTTCCAAGCAAGACACATGGCTGCAATTCATGTTTCTGACAGATGACACTGATTTGCCTGTGGCTGAGCGGTGCTCAGCAAATAGGAAGGCGGGCTTGCAGAGGCTCGGAACCCAACTGCAGCGGCCCTGCCCAACAGAGCTGAGGCAGAGCTCTGAGTCACCCAGCCTTCCTCTCCCTACCAGGGCTGTTCTGGGTAGAGGCCTGTCTCAGTGAGGCAGTCATGCATCTGTTCACGTGCAGACTGCTGGAGGCACAGGAAATGGGTTGCCAGAAAGACACACCAGTGAACCCCCTAGTATGAGCAAGACTTGTCAGCTATCAGAGTGCAGCTGTCCCCCGGGTCATCCTGACGTCTGTCGGTATGTGTGATTTTCATAAACAGATTGACTCATCGCCCATCCCCATGCCTCTCTGTCAACTGGGGCCCTGAGTGCTTACTTAGCACTTTATTGCATACCAGGAGCCTCCCAGGGCACCTCTCATTCCCTGAGCAGCCCCCAGGGGCCAACAGGTTCAGCCAGGCTTGGATCCCAATCAGGGGACAGCCCTGGGGCTCCTGCCCTAACTCCCATCCCTGGCAGCCCTTGCACCCCTCACATGCCCAACTTCAGGGGGGTCTCCCACACACCCCACAATTGTTTCCTTCACTTTTCTGCTTTAAGCTACAATGCATTAACATTTATCTCACACTCAAGTATTTTACAGCAGCTCTTGGGATAATTAGGTTACACAGTGAACGGATCCTAACACCGTGTTGGGGATCTCCTGTGTGAAGACACGGGCAGTTGGTAATGGACAGGGAAACCTGGTGTGCTGGAGTCCATGGGGTCCCAAAGAGTCGGACACAACTGAGCGACTGAACTGAACTGAAAGCCAGCTTCTGCCACAGTCTCTCCCAGCTTCTCCTTCAGATGTACAGAGGAGCTAACCCACAACCAAGCACCAGCACCTGCATATAGATGGTGAAGGGTTTTCTATACAAAGGACACCCCACCCTCTGCCTCAAAGCTTGAGCTACAAAAGTCCCCCTTCTTGCCCACACGGCTTACGGAATGCTTCTGATTCCCTTAGACGTGTTTCCAGCCCCTTCCTACTAAGTCGGGGGAAGTGAAATGTTATTGAGAGATGCAAGTGGGTTGTCTGGAAAACGTATTCTCAGATGGCAGAAGCTGGGAAACAGGCTTAATGATTGAGGGTCCTTCCAGCCAGCAGGCCTGAGCCAAAGCAACCAGAGAGACCCTTGGAAGACTGGTTGCTCCAGACAGACTGGGCTTAGGTCTCGCCAAGTTCTAAGCCTCTGGGCACAGGGAAAAGGCAGGAGTTGAGAAAGCACTCTGTCTGCCAATCCACGCCAAGTGCAAACCTCCTTTGCACTGTCCACCTGCCATGTGCCGGGAGCCCAGCAGCTGAGCTGGGAGGCCGGACTAGGCGTGAGAGCCTCCCTCCAGGGTAAACACAGCCGCAGGGACTCTGTCCCAGAGAGGGAGGCACTCCGGAGTCTCATGGTGACCCTGGCCCTGTCACAGGCTCTGCCTCCACCCCAGGTCCCTGGGGACAGCCCACATTTGGGAACTGTAACATAACTTCTAGGGAACAGAACCAGCTGGCTCATCTATCCCCCTCAATTTTTGATGCTATTATTAGGGCACATCTGTCTCCGAGTGAGGTCACCAAGGAAAAACCCAAATGGAGAAAATATTTTCAAGCCGCCGTCATTTCAATCTTTGGAAAAGGAAGCGAGGCAATAAACTGCCAGAGAACCCCAGAATTCACGGCGACCCAAGAGGAAAATGGAAAGTATTTGCCCTGGGAATGCAAGCAGCTGAGCTATTTACAGGGTGCTTGGCCAACAGGGCGTGGATGGACGGGCAGCTCCTGGGACGGTTTCCTCTTCCCCAACTTCCCAAACCCTTGGCTGGGGAAGTCAGGCGGCGGAGTTCCCCCTCAGCTCCAAACCAGACCCAGAGGAAAGCCACTGAGCGGCCGGAGGACGCAGGACCGAGCTTCCAGCCAGTGGCCAGCAGACTCGCTTTCTTTGCCAACAATTTGTTTTGTTCGAAACTAGTTGCCAACATTTAAAAATCAGGACATTTCACACAAACATCCAGATTTCCAGCTTTCTTTGAGACACTGTGCTCACACTGCGCCCCCCACGCCAAATTGGGGGTGATGACCGTCTGTGGGCTGGAGCTAAACTGCACACCTTGAGATGGGCCTTCTGTCACCTGTCACTGAGTGTTCACCTGCGTTACCTGTCTGGCTTCCGAGAGCATTCAAGCTAAGTTTCTGGATGACGAAGGATGCCTTAGGACCTCAACTGGTTGTAAGAGCACTACTCACTGCCATGTAACACAGTCAAGTCACCTACCCCCCTGAGTTTCTTCTCCATCTGCAGACAGTGCACAGGACCACCTTGCCTCTCTGACTGTCAGGAGGATGATGTGGGAGAACAAGGGGAATGCTTTCAACACCTGCCCACCCCACAGGCAAGGTGAGACATGGCCATTTAGGTCTAAAGGATAAAATAAAACACTCAAAGAAAGGTGCCCTCTCTGATTAGATTAGTAGCCAGGGAGAGGGAGGCAAGAGGTGGCTCAGTGGTTACTTAGGGAAGCTGAAGGAGAACCCAGGACTTCTGAGCCACACAACCAGGCCCAGCCTCCTCAACCAGAGAGGTGGGACATCATTGGGTCATGGCTGAACACAACAGGCTCTGATGGGCCTCAAATCAGAGCAGAATTTAGAACTAGGGGTGCCTGGCACTTGGGACCGCCAGTTGTGGCCCAGCCTTGGGGAGGAGACGCTCACTATGGCATCACCACAGTGGGTCAGGAGGAACCTTAATGTCTTAGCCACAAAACCTAACACTCAAAATGCTAGGGGAATCCAAAAAAGTGGGGATGGATATATGTATAGCTGATTCACTTTGCTGTACAGTAGAAACCAATACAACTTTGTAAAGCTTTTGAACTGTGGTGCTGGCGAAGACTCTTGAGAGTCCCTTGGCCTGCAAGGAGATCCAACCAGTCCATCCTAAAGGAAATCAGTCCTGAATATTCACTGGAAGGGCTGATGCTGAAGCTGAAACTCCAATACTTTGGCCACCTGATGAGAAGAACTGACTCATTGGAAAAGGCCCTGATGCTGGGAAAGACTGAAGGTGGGAGGAGAAGGGGATGACGGCGGATGAGATGGTTGGATGGTATCATCGACTCAATGGACATGAGTTTGAGTCAGCTCCGAGAATTGGTGATGGACAGGGAAGCCTGGAGTGCTGCAGTCCGTGGGGTCACAAAGAGTTGGACACAACTGAGCGACTGAACTGAAATGAAATGGCATCCCACTCCAGTACTCTTGCCTGGAAAATCCATGGACAGAGGAGCCTGGTAGGCTGCAGTCCATGGGGTCGCTAAGAGTCGGACACGACTGAACGTAACTTCACTTTCACTTTTCTCTTTCATGCATTGGAGAAGCAAATGGCAACCCACTCCAGTATTCTTGCCTGGAGAATCCCAGGGGCAGCGGAGCCTGGTGGGCTGCCGTCTATGGGG
The DNA here is from genome assembly GCA_935064755.1 of Tragelaphus eurycerus. Classification (NCBI taxonomy): domain Eukaryota; kingdom Metazoa; phylum Chordata; class Mammalia; order Artiodactyla; family Bovidae; genus Tragelaphus; species Tragelaphus eurycerus. Next base: position 24,067,821 of record CAKXYN010000003.1, read on the forward strand.
TCGCACAGAGTCAGACACGACTGAAGCGACTTAGCATAGCATAGCATAGCATATTCCAATTAAGTACGGGCTTCCCTGGTGGCTCAAATGGTAAAGAATCCACCTGCAATGCAGGAGATCTGGGTTCAATCCCTTTGCCTGAAGAATCCATGGACAGAGAAGCCTGGTGGGTTACAGTCCATGGGGTTACAAAAAGTCAGACATGACTCAGCAACTAACACACACATAGATACTCCGATAAAAATTTAAAACAAAAGAATGCTAGGAGAAACCAGAGGGTCCCATGGCCTCTGAGTATTTCCCAGGGCAGTGCTGGGGTACTTTTAGGTATAGGCCCACACCAGAGCCAAAGCTCCTGCCCAACCTCTCTCTTCCCCTAAATCTGGTGAAAATGAGAAAAAAATGATTAACTGGATGGTAGAGGGCCAGCCACCAAGGGGCTTCTGCTGGATAAGGAGAGGTATGAGCGATAAATGCCTTGGTCTCATGTGCACCCTGCAGTCCTCCCGAAGGCGATGCATGAAGCACAGGCTATCTGTAGGGAAGCTGGGGAGAGACCGGCTATGAAACAAGAAGAGCAGGGACCACCGGATGGGATCCTGCAGCCCGAGCACCTATGGCTGGGGGCTGGGCACGCTGAGGTGACCAAGCCACCCAATCAGGGTGCCTCCCCCAAAGCCAGAGGCTCTCAGAGGCCAGAGCCCAATTGCTCACTGCTCCCAAGAAAACCAGCTCCTTCAGAGAGCATCAGGAAGACAGGAGTCCCACTGTTTGCCCACATACCTCACTGGTTTCCTGGTGGCTGGGGGCTTAAGGGGCTTTGGGCAGAGTCCTGCCCTGACACCCGTTCAGCAGGCCTGACAGGAACTACCGAGGATCACAAACCATGTGGGAGGCCTGGGGATCTCCCCTCAGGGGAGCTAAGGAGACTCTGGCGCAGATGGTCCAAGGCCCCCGAGTTTATCTCCCTGACAGCTCTCCATCCTCATCTGCGCCACCCTGTGCTCTTCCCATCTTACCTGGATTGGACGGCCTTCCCTTTCTCCAGGTGTGCCTTCCTCCAACTCCCCTTCTGCATCTCTTTCTACAATGTAAAGCTCATCTCGCCAATTTCAGCAGACCCTTGCCTGCTTTAAACCCTCAACAGCTTCTGCAAAGTCTTCAGAACAGAGACCAAACTCCTTCAGAGGGGCTCTTGAGAGCTCTGGCCCGGCCACGCCCCTTCACCCCCTGTGCTGAAGAAGATCTGACCTTTCCACCCAGACACATCGTGTGGCTTCATGCTTCTGAGCCTTTCATGCTGCTCCCTCTGGCTGGAGAGCCACCCTCCTGACTTGCCCAGAGAGCTGGTCTCCATTCTCTCAAACCCTGCTCACTTATCACCTCCTCTCTGCCCTTCTCCAGACCACATGTCCCCTTGCCCAAAACATGAAGAAGCTCATCGCTTCCTTCCCTGGAGAACTGCTCCTCCACACCCTGCATGTTCATTTGCGGCTCCCTTTAGAGTAAAATCAAATTATCTGGTTGTACAATGGGTGTCACTCAAACTCGAGCAAGCAATCCGTGAGGTCAGCGAACAGCTGAAACACTAGGCCCTAGCGCATGACTTTCCCAGAGTCAAGAAGCAATTAGTGTCCATTACACTAAAGGGCTAGTGCTCTCCTGGACTAAGAGGCTGCTTGGGAAGGCAAGAGGGGGACTCCTCCAGAAGCCCCAGTCCTCACTGTGGAGTCTGGCTGAAAGCTGTGATTCCTGAAGCAGAAGGAGGAGCTTCACACACACCCAGAAGTCAAGAACCAGAGGGAGCAGCCTCTGAGGCCTTCATGAGGTCCCACCGCCAGGGCCAGCCCCTCCAGGAGCACCCCAGACCCAGGACCCAGACAGGTCACCCTGAGCAGGCTCCCTAGCCTCTCCCATCCCCATCAGAGGCTGGTCCAGGCTGCACACAACTCCCAGAAGGGGTTGGCTTCCTCCCACAGACCCAAGGCACAGCTGGCCAGGGACTTGGACACAAAAGGAAGGCGGAGCCCCTAAAGGCACCTTGTGTGAACCCTAAACCCTTTAGGAGCCCCTAAGGAAATGGCAACCCACTCCAGTGTTCTTGCCTGGAGAATCCCAGGGATTGGGGAGCCTGGTGGGCTGCCATCTATGGGGTCGCACAGAGTCAGACACGACTGAAGCGACTTAGCAGCAGCAGCAAAGGTGCCTAAAGTTCACCTTGTGAACGCTGGAGCAAGAAGCAGCTAGAGTTCAGGCCACCCTGTGCAGGTCCCTCACTGCAAAGATTGCCCAGAGAGGAGGGACCTGCCCAGACCACAAGCGCAACAGAGAAGAATCCAGGTTTCCACAAACCCAGGCCAAACTTGGTTCCACAAGTGTGACATCTCTTTGTCGGCTGTCCTCTCCAGAAGCTTCTATCCTGACTGAGAGCAAACAGTCGCGCTCTGCTCTCTCCTTGGCCCTGTCCCGACAAAAACAGCCTCCACTCACCTCCCCTGCTTGTGAAATCCAAAATCCCATGATCCCTCCTGCCTATTCCTCCTCGTTTTGTCCTCTACCACCCAGGACAGTTTGTACCCATTCCAATTCAGCAAGGTACACCAACCCTTATACTATGTCCTAGGTTCAGTGCTCAGTTCTTCATGGGGGATAAAAAACACATTAGAGGGTAGAAAATGTTGGCGATTTTACAGAGGTGCAGATAGGGGCTATAGGAAGTTAACCTAGTTGGGAATCAGGGGAAATACATTAAGGAAGCTCTACAGGAAGATCAGATCAGATCAGATCAGTCGCTCAGTCGTGTCCGACTCTTTGCGACCCCATGAACCGCAGCACGCCAGGCCTCCCTGTCCATCACCAGCTCCCGAAAGGTGGCATTTAAGCCACATCCTGGAAGATGAGGATGGTGCAGAGGGCGTGTGTGTGTTTCAGGTAAGATTTCAGCCCTGGGAAAAACATCAGCAAAACAGAGAAATAAAAGTACATTCAGAACAGCAAGCAGGTTAGCTCAGCACCAAGCCCAGGCGAAGGGGGGCAGTTTGCCTCAGAGGCAAGCAATTAAGAGGGTTAACAGTCTGCTGGGAATTTACAACAATAATAAAACTAATCAGCTTTTTTTTATCACCACAAGCTAGCAATTCTGATTGAACATATTCCTAACATTTTGTCTAATTCCTCCAAGCCTCTTATCTAACTCTAAACAATTGAGCACACGACTGTTTCATTTTTAATAACATATGTAAGCTTCAAATTCACAGATTTATTACTTATCCTTTACCATCTGAGCCACCAAGCAAGCCCCAAGAATACTGGAGTGGATAGCCATTCCCTTCTCCAGGGGATTGTCCTGACCCAGGGGATCGAACCTGGGTCTTCCATACTGCAGGCAGATTCTTCACTGTCTGAGCCACCAGGGAAGCCCATTACTTATCCTTTAATAAATTTATTATATTCTACACAGAAGTTGGCTTCCCTGACATTCTGTTAAGACCACTTGTGGAGTTTTTTTTTTTATGTTTAAATTTTTTCCAAAGCAGAGACATACAATCAACCCCAAAGAAAGACAGATAAGGACAGTGTCACAGTTTCTGGATTTCCCGTGAAATGGGAAATTGGTGAATTTCTGCCCTGATGTTTCAACTGAAAAACCTTTCAAAATTAAAATGAACAAAAAATTCTTTACAACCAACTACATGGAGAAGGCAACGGCACCCCACTCCAGTACTCTTGCCTAGAAAATCCCACGGACGGAGGAGCCTGGTAGGTTGCAATCTATGGGGTCGCTAAGAGTCAGACAGGACTGAGAGACTTCACTTTCACTTTTCACTTTCATGCATTGGAGAAGGAAATGGCAACCCACTCCAGTGTTCTTGCCTGGAGAATCCCAGGGACGGTGGAGCCTGGTGGGCTGCCGTCTATGGGGTCACACAGAGTTGGACACGACTGAAGTGACTTAGCATAGCATAGCATAGCACAAGCGAAGACAGATGGAGAAATCTGGTTCTGTCTACCTAACATGAATAGGCAAAGGAGGGTCAGTTTTTATGAAGTCTGACAAATTTATACAAGCCTCAGAAATATAAGACTTCCCTGGTGGCTCAGCGGTAAAAAATCTACCCGCCAGTGTAGGAGATGAGTGTTAGGAAGATCCCCTGAAGAAGGAAATGGCAACCTACTCCAGTATTCTTGCCTGGGAAATACCAGAGACAGAGGAGCCTGGCGGGCTACAGTCCATGGGGTCGCAAAAGAGTTGGGCACAACTCAGCAACTAAACAACAACAGCAACAGAAATAGGAGGTATAATGTTATTAGTCATTACAGCTGCAGACCAATATGTAAGTGCAAATGTTCCCCGTTTCCCAAAGGATGCATCACTGTCTTTAACAAGGATTAAATCCACTACTCATCTCTGCCTCTACCCCTCGACCCACAACCACCAGCACCACCACAGTTTTTATTGACTGGTATGACCATATGTACAAAATTCAATAGTAGAAAAGTTTTATTGTCTGCAAATCTTTCCTGGCCATTTTTATCATTTATTTCTTTATTATCACTGAAAATAACTTTGTCATACAGAAGAGTGTTTAAAAAAAAAATCCATGCCACATGCCAAATATGCTAGATATGCCACTGGTTCAGCTTTATGACAAGTCAGTTTCAAGAGGAGAAGAGAGGGTGAGGCTTTGGGAGAGGAGAACCAAGCCAAGATCACTAAGACCTGGACTGCCGGGCTAATGAACTTGGACTGTAGTCTCTAGGGAAATGGGTAGAAACGACAGAGGAAATTAACAGGGCTTTGACTATCCCAAATGTAAGACGTCCAAGTATTAAGAGCAAAGCAACCCCCAAATGTAAGTAAAAGCCAAACTGGAAATAATATTTTACACAATACATTATGATGGAAGGGTTAACACATTCTGTACATAAAGAACTCACAGAAATAGGTGAAAAATACCTGAGATGCCAGTAGATAACTTGGCAACATAAATTCAACCAACACATAATGAAAAGAACAATATAAGATTTCCCCATTAAGTTAGTAAAAAACAGAGACATAATCAACACAAGTGCTTGTGAGGAGCAGTGCACAGTGGAAGGCTCCTGGAGACACCCAAGGTGCATAGGACCTCGAGGGAAATCAGTTCACGAATATGTTTTAAAGGCCATAAAAATGTCTGAAGCTTTCATTAGTTACTTTACCTCTGGAAATCTACTTAAGGAAACACTCTAAAATATGGAAAAACTTACAAGCACAAAGATGTTAATTAAGCCATTGTTTATTTAACAATAGCATTGAAAATAACCCAAGATCTAACAATAGAGGAATGATTAAATAAATTAGGGGTAGGTCCTTGGGATTCATCATTCCATGTTGAACAATAACAGAAGGTAACCTGGAAAATTTGGTATAGTGTTAAGTGGTGGCAGGGGGCAAAGCAGAATAGTCTATGAAGACTGTGCATAATTAAAAGGCCAGGAGGAAATACATGAATTTATATGAATAGTTACATTAATATGCATTTCTGCATATTAAGTTTATATTGACTTGCAAAAACCTATTTAAGCCTTTGTTCTGATTTCTTAGTTATTTATTATATTCTACTGTACTACATATAAGCTTGTAAGCATCCTCAAACCTCTTCAAATTAAGATGAAATACAGGGACTCGCCTGTTGATCCAGTGGTTAAGAATCCACCTTACCATTCAGGGAACACTGGTTTGATCCCTGGACAGGGAACTAAGATTCCATATACCTTGGGGCAGCTAAGTCCACATGCTAAGTTGCCCCCAAGGCAACCCCCAACTAAGACCTGATGCAGCTAAATAAATAAATTTTTTTAAAAGAAGATGGAATATAAATTAACCAGTTAATTAATAATCAACAAGTCAATAGACTTAGTTAAAATTTTAGGGTTATGATGATAGTAGGGTTATAGGTTCTTTTACTTTATTCCTAAAATGTCTGTGATACAGTTAGTTGGCTTTTACAATTTTAAAAATGTACAGATCACAAGCAAGCTAAGTCGTGTCTGACTCTTTGCGACCCCATGGACTGCAGCCCGCCAGGCTTCCTCTGTCCATAGGATTCTCCAGGCAAGAATACTAAAGTAGGCTGCCATGCCCTTCTCCAGGGGGATCCTCCCAATCTAAGACGTGGATTCTCCACATCTCCTGCATTGGCAGACAGGTTCTTTACCACTAGCACCACTTGGGAAGCCCAGATCTCTCACACACACACACACACACACACACACACACACACACACGTGACATGCATACCCTGCTGTTCTGTCTCCTCCAGCACCTTCAGTGCTTCTCCTCGCATTTGATCCAAGAACACAGCCGCCTCCAAAATGCCCCTTCATCTGAGGGAGAAGCAGCCTTCCTTCCCTTCTGGGCAGGCTCCTCAAGGTCCAGACTGGACACTGTTCCCTGAATGGAGCCCCATGGAACTCTGGAAGCCCAGGAACATTAGAGGAGGATAACAGCTAGAATAACAGGGTGAGTGGCCTTTCCAATACTCAGAACAGTAGTGAGGGACAGAGTTATGTGTGACTCCCTCCCACAGAGACGAGAGCAAGATGGTTCGAGCAGGACCGTGAGGGTCATCTTTGTACTCCTTGCTACAAACACGGTGCCCAATCAAGAGCTCAATAAATGCTGCTGCTGGTGGGTTCATTTTCCTGCTGGCCTTTGAACAAATATTTATAGAGTATCTCCCACATGCTGTGTCCGAGGCACAGCAGCCACAGCAGTGAACACAGCAAAGCCCCTCCCTTCCCAGTGGAAAAAGGCATAAATATATAAATGGTACATCATATAAATAAATACCGGGTACATCGGATGGCAGTGAGTGTTTTGAAGAAAGATAAAGGTAGGCAGAGGAAAGGGTGTGGCTCAGGGCAGGGGGAGGGTTTGCTATCTGGGCTGGGCGTTCAGGGAAGGCCTTCCTGCAGGAAGTGAGGAGCTGAGCCCTGCACACAGCCTGGTCCTGGCCAAGGTCAAGAGAGCAGCCCAGTTCAGGGGCCTGAGACACAGTGTGCTGGGCAGGATCAAAGGTCAGCAAGAGCGACAAGCGCCCGAATGGAACGAGCAAAGGGGGGTGGGAAAAAAAAGCCAGGTCCATTCTGGCAGCACTCCTCAGCCTGCCTTGAGGATCTTGGCTTCTACTTAAGAGATATGGGAAGGCAGTGGGGGTTCTGGGAGAGGAGCATTGTGATCAGCTTTGGGTTTTAAAGATCTCATTCAGCCTGTGTGAAGACAAACCTGGGGAAGAGACAGCAGGGCAGAGAAGAGAGATCAGTTTGGAGGCTGTGTGACTGTCCAGGTAAGAGAGGAAGATGGATTAAAAAACAAACACCCAACAGCTCTCTGCTTTGGACCATGACTGTTTTACCTCTGGGTGTGAGAGCACGACTCTTTCACATGCCCACTCCAGCCTGGAGGCGAGATTCCTGTTCGCAGGAGGTGCTTGCAAAGGCCTTGGGATCCTGACAACATGAAAACAGGAAGGAATTCTGGACCAGAGATAAGCACCTGTCTGTGGGCTGGTGAGTGGTGCTGCCCTGGGTGTGCCTCTGTGGGAGGTGAAAGGAATTTCAGGTTTGATGAAGGGGTGTAGATATCCCTGGTGGCTTAGATGGTAAAGCGTCTGTCTACAATGCAGGAGACCCGGGTTCAAACCCTAGGTCGGGAAGATCTCCTGGAGAAGGAAATGGGAACCCACTCCAGTATTCTTGCCTGGAAAAATCCCATGGACAGAGGAGCCTGGTAGGCTACAGTCCATGGGGTCGCAAAGAGTCGGACACGTCTGAGCGACTTCACTTTCACTTTGTAGATATCTCGCTCCAGACTGCAGCTCCTAATGAGAGGTGTGAACTCAGGCAGACAAACAGGAAGACAGTCTAGGGGACAGAGCTTGCACTTGGTTTCTGGTTTCCCAATTCCAGTGAGCAGATATACCCACTACCCTCAGAACATTGGTCCCTCCTAACCAGAAATCTACTTCTGACAAGTGGAGAACATGGAGAACGTGCTTTAAATTGTGCCAAGTGTATGGCAAGAATGTTTTTCTAGATATTCCTGTTTTTTAAAAGGGAAGCACTGGAGCAATTGTGAAAACACCTTCAGTCTTGCTGAGGAGTAGGGATGACATGAAGAAGACCAACACAGAGACCTCGGCGGTCTAAACACAGTCACAGGAACTGTGACTCCAACCAACTCCCAACCTGTAGCCAGAGTCTCAACTCTTACCTATCAAGGGATTCTTCTAAATTCTCAAGATGTATGGAAATTTTGATAGATCTTTGGTAACTATGGAGTATAGAATATAGCACAGCATAGATTGATACATAATGCACATCATATAAATGAGATGTATGTCATATATTTCTACTTCTTGGCCTTTCGGCTTTTTTATCTATCTGCACAAAGTGGGAAATGTTACAAGCCTGTGTGCAATTTAAGTTTCTATATCTGGATTGTCCTGCAAACCCGCCAGAGTTGCAGGAAGCTCCCGCTGGTTCTGCCGAGATCGCTCTTCCAGATAGGCTCAGAGACCTGTTCTTTTATTGTTCTGTTTAATAATGCATAAAGATTAAGCACAAATTCACAAAGAGTGGTTTTACTTTTTCCCCTTCTTTGGCTCAGTCACTGCATAACTGGAGGACAGAGTCAGGAGGTTTTATGGTTCACACATGCCTCAAGCTCACCCACATGCCATTCCACCTCAGCTGCTGCCCTCCAAAGTTGGCGTGATCAGCTCTACATCACAAGCATTTTCTGGGGGTGGGATTCCGTGGTCTTCAAGGTACTACAAAGGACTGGGGTGGATTCAGAAGTTCTTGTACCAAGTGTATGGCAAACCAGCAATTATAAATATATATTTTTAAGTATTAGTTTAAAAATATCTAAAGTAAAGAGCCCTTCTTCAAACATCTTTCTCATTCTTTACTGATCCTTTCCTTATATCCCCCACACTCTTTTCATCTCTCTAGAATCCCTATTTGCTTCCTTTTCATCATTACCTAACCACCAAGTCCTGCTCTGCTCCCCTGAAAGTCTTCAAAAAAACCCTGCAGGGTCTGTTCCTTTTCATTCCTAGCAACCTGATGCAGCATGCTCCCCGCAACTCCTGATAATTAACCGCTCCATATTCCTACTAGGTGGAAGGCCAACTCAGTTTCCTCCAAAACGAAGCAGGATGACAAAGCACCTCGGGAGACCTGCAGTTGACCTGCATGTGGGTTTTCCGTACTCCCCAAGCCCTGTATCAGAGGGGAAGGAGACTTATCCTTCAGACCCTGTGTGTATCTCAAGACAAGAGGAAAAAAAGGAACCCTGCTCTCAGAAGGGAATACTCTGCTGTAACTGGTGTTTACCACGTTCCACTGGGTGCTGAGGAGGAAGTGGTTACTATAACCCCAAGGGGGAAATGCTCGCTTGAAACAGGAAAATGGAACTCTTACTACTTTCCACTAGCAGTGTGCAAGAAACCCGGCCACACTTGGAAATGCTTGCACAGCACTCTCCTCCAGAGCAGAGTGTCTAAAGGCTCAGCCCCATTACCCTCAAAAAGCACGGATCAGGATCCAGATACTGGTCCACTCTCTTCCAGAAACATCTCAGCATTGGAAAACTTCTCACTATTGCTTTCCTTATCTCTAAGCAGACAGATGGTCAGGAGCCCCTGGGCAGCTGGGGGGAGGACGAGGGGGAAGAAGGCTGGACGGTGGATTGGAAAGAATACTCAACTGAGCAAGGGTCAGACAACTGGGGCTCTGGGCCCAGCTTTGCCATTTACTAGCTGTGGAACCTTGGGCAAATTACTCAACCTTCCTGCTTCTTGGTTTCTACTTCCCCTATAAAACGGGGATATTATTAACTGCTCTGCTCACATCTTTGGTTGTGAGAGTGATATGGAATAAGGCATAAAGGTGAAGGTTCTTAGGACACTCCGAAGTGCTATGCAAAGGCAGGCTTTTACCATCAACAAGAATCAAGTCCTTACAAAGCTTTCTTGAGCACTGAACTCTGTCTCCTTCAGTTTATCCCCTCAGCTACATTTCCACTTGAGTACTTCCCCAACTCATCCTTCTTAGCCTTGTTTATTATTACTACCCACAGTTATGCAGAATTTTGGTAGAATATTCTGTAAAGTCTGCCGAGAGAAATCTAAGCAAGACCAAACAGAAGAAGTGAGGAGAAATAAACAAAACTACCTGACCCTGGGCTCCCACATCCTCTACAATCGATCCAAAGACAAAGACTTTACCCTCAAGGGCTAATTTGCCTGCCTGGAGGGTCAGAGTGGCCCCAGTTCTGAGTCATATTTTCCATTTATTAAAATGAACATCTGGCTGCTGCCTGATGCCTTTTGTGTACCGTCTTTTAACTCATGATTACCTGCCGGGCAATTTTGATGTGTAAAGCAACGCAGAAAGGAGAGTCACGGACACACCCATGCTAACTCATGCCACTGTGCACGGCCTAACACAAAGTCAGCCATCTTGGCTTACCTGAAAATTCTAATGAAACAAAAAAGTAGCCACAACCAGCGAGTCCACACACTCATAAAGAAGAACTATGAATTAATTTAATCTAAGAACATTCCCCCTAATTCCATCCCCCCACACCCCAGATCTTGGGTCCCAGGAACCATCCTGCTATTTCATCTCAGTGGGAAGCAGGCCAATTAAGAGAAGTCCAAGCTCTAGGGCCCTCTCCAACCCCGTGTGACCTTGAACAGGCCATTAAACCTTCCAAAACCATGGCTTCCTCATCTGTGAAGCAAGGATAATAACAAGACATGCCCTGCCTGGTTCCCAAGGTTATTGTGACAACTAAGTGAGAAAACAGATGTGAAAGTGCTTTGCAAACCACAAAACATCATCCAAATGCAAGGTATCTAGCAAAAGTGCCTGGAGAATAACCCCCAAGTCTGGAAGTGTTTCATTTATTTTATTTTTTTTTTTTTGGAAGTGTTTCATTTAATCCATTAATGGACGGATATTCTACCTTGAAATTTAAAAAGAATTTAAGGTAGCTGCCCAGAGGGGTGCTGAAACAATTTCTAAAGAAGTTTATACAAGCAAGTTACAAGAACTATCTACTGCATTGGGTAGGCAGGCTTTGGGGATTCTTATATTTTTTAATAGGAAAACTGTAGATCTTTTACTTTTCTTCTTTCACTCTGATTTCTGCTTTAGAGCCTCGAAAAGGACTAACATAAACATATCGTGTTGCCTTTTAGGCAGATCTATGAAGAGTAGCCGTCTTGCAGTGTCCCTTCCCAGCCCCGAGACAGCCTGGAAGTCTAGGGCTCTTGGAAACCAGGTTTCCCTAAGATTTCCAGGCCAAAGGCATCCCCATCACCCTTCCAAGAGGGTGCTGCCCTCAGGGAGGGATGGCAGGAGTCTCTAGGACACACAAAGGCTTATTCTGCTCACAAGGGCTATTTACCAAGTCAGCTCTGCCCGTTTGCCAGGATCACGGTGAAAAAGCAGAGCTGGGACAGTCTCCTGAATGCACTGCCTGGCAGATTTACTCCTGTCTATTATTAGCACCCAGGCAAGACGCCACCTGGCTGGGGAGAGACCAGTGCATCCAGGTGGAGAAGGCAGGAAGAGGTGCATGTGCAGGAGAGAAGCACAGGGAGCTGTCTGAGGTTTGAGGGGGAGGGAGGGGGTTAAGGCAGTCTTTCCTTCCTCTTCAGACCTCTAACTTCATTTGAATCTCACACAAGCCCAGCCCCAGGATCAGAAGAGCCTGGAATTCAGACCCAGACTCACTCTGACTACTGCTCATGGTTGAGGAAGAGAGCTCCACCTGCCTTCTGGGCCTGGCTAGGGGATCCCAGGAGCAGCTGCCCACTCCTGAGCTCTGGGGTGTGCCACAGGTTGCAAGACAGAGGAGACTGGAGAAACTGAGCAAGCGGAAAAGTTGATGAATCCTTATGGCAAAAATGCAACTTACTGCAGCCCAAAATGGACATATGTTCCTAACATATAATAACTACCATTTTATTTGCTTATGTCATTGAAATATAGTTGACTTACAATGTTTCAGGTGCACAGCAAAGTGATTCAGTTATACACAAACACATATATATATATAATTTCCTTTTCACATTCTTTTCCATTATAGGTTATTACAAGATATTGATTATAATTCCCTGAGCTATACAATAGGTCCTTGCTGTCTATTTTATATATAGTAGTGTGTATCTGCTAATCCAAAACTCCTAATTTATCCCCCTTACCTACACTTCCACTCCACTTTTCAATGTGTATTAGTTGCTCAGTCGTGTCCAACTCTTTACGACCCCGTGGACTGTAGGCCCCTAGACTCCTCTGTCCATAGAATTCTCCAGGTAAGAATACTGGAGTGGGATTGAACCTTGGTCTCCTTCATTGCAGGCAGATTCTTTACTGTCTGTGACACCAGGGAAGCCTGTTTTCCCCTGGGGTCATCAAAAATTTGTTTTCTATGTCTGTGAGTCTATTTCTGTTTTGTAAATAAGTTCCTTTGTATCATTCTTTTAGGTTCTGCAAACAACCACCATTTAAAGAAAACCTTCTACATAAATTATGCTCAGTCCTTCACAAAGTGGGGCATCATCCTTGTATTACTGACAAGAAAACAAGCTCGGAGAGGCCAAGTAAACTGCCCAGTAGAGGAAAGTATCTAACATTGATTAAGAGGGACAGAACTGAAGGGGGAGATGACCAACTTCACCTCTCTACATTTTATATTATCCCGCCTGTATGGGTATTTCACATGCTATATCAAGGTTGAACAGTTTGGAAAACATCAAACGAAGGAATTTTTAAAAACGATATGTTGCTGGTCACTGGTAGGATCTGTATTTAAACAGATCTGTCCAATCCCATAATACGCTGTCTCTGGTCACACATTTGCACTTGTCCAAGCCCAAACTAGGACATGGAAGCTAACGAAGATTATTTTTCTAACATTACTGGTATGAAAAGTTTTACAGAAGTTACTCAGTGACAAATTAGTTCTTAAACATGACAAAAAAACATCCTATGGAAAAGAAAACAAAATGACACAAAATGTAAACTGGCTGCCACGAGGGCATCGGAACCAAGGCTTCTAACTTATTGTTTGAAAGACACCAGAGTCTGGCTCAGAAAACAAGAAAAGAAAATCCCCATGCAGCTGGCTGAGACCTCCTCTAGCATACTGCCCTTTGGGGAAAAGGCTGAGCCCATAAAGGAAATCAATTCGCCTAGTCTAGCGGTTAGAAATACCATCTCTGGAGCCAGCTGTGTGAGCCCCGGCTCTGCCATTCACTAGCTCTATGACTTCAGGTAAGCCGGTCTGTGCCTCATCCATCACTTTATCTGTGAAAAGAGCTTGGGACATGGTGAGATAGCACTAGACACTCTCTAGGTGCTGTAGGAAAAAACAAGACACTGGTCACGTCCCAGGTCTCACGTGAGTCCTCGGCACGGGACTCCAAGTGCAGTCTCTTTGGCTTCATGCAGGAAAAAACTTAAGAGTGAGCCACAGTAAAGGGAAAACAGTCTTATTTAGTGAGATGCCCACTCCATAGAGAGAGAACGGGCCACTACAGAAGGCAAGAGCTATAGCCCCAGGATAGTGGGTCCGGGCCTCTCAAAAGGCACTGGGAGAAACACATTCCATAGACGGAATCCTGTCTGGTCTATCTTAAAAGGCCCCGATGTGTGAGGGTGGTTAAGTTTTTATGGGCTGGGTAATTTCACAGGCTCATGAGTGGGAGGAATATTCTAGTGAGTCATTCAGTATATGCTAATGTATTATAGTGAGCGTACAATGAGGCTCAAGGTCCACTGGAAAGCGAATCTTCCACCATCTTGGGCCTAGGAGGTTCTAACCAGTTTTTGTGGTATCCTGTTCTTAATGCTTGTGTCATTCTTTTTAATCCTTGTACCTTGCCCCCTTCCTTCCTGTCTCTTAGGTGTTCACTTGTATTATCATTACCGTCCCAGTAAGAGAGAAAAAGAGTGAACTATCTATTTCAAAAAGAGCGAACTATCTATTTCAAAAAGAGCAACGTTGTGTTTTGGTCAGGTTTTCACATGGTCTTGACAACCCTACTCACAATAGGCTTACTTTAGGCTGCTGTCAGGAAAGAGGTTTCCTGTGTGAAGAGGGAGGCCTCCCAGGAAGTGATAAGGAGTCGTCAATTAATACTCCCAGCAGGAGAAACAGGGGGCAGGCCCTGGGGCGGCTGCTGAGGGGCAGTCCTGGTGGAGGTGCTAATAATGGAGGAAGGAAGAATGGCTGCTGCCCAGCAGAAGGCACTGTCAAGACTTACAGAACAGACTTTGGGACTCTGTGAGAGAAGAGGGTGGGACGACCTGAGAGAACAGCACTGAAACATATACATTACCATATGTAAAACAGATAATCGGTGCCAGTTTGATGCACAAAGCAGGGCACCCACAGCCAGTGCTCTGCGACAACCTGGAGGGATGGGGTGGGGAGGAATGCAGGAGGGGAGTTCAGGAGGGAGGAGATACAGGTATACCTATGGTTGATTCATACTGATATATGGCAAAAACCATCTTAATATTGTAAAGTAATTATCCTCCAATTAAAATAAATTAATTTTTTAAAAAAAGTCTTCGGCTAGAGGAGACTGGGACTGACTTCTTCATAGATTGGTCCATGTATCCCAAACAAACGCATGCCTCTCTAAGACAGCACTCTCTGCCTCTCTATGTATCTGTCTTCTTGTTTTCTTCCATGGAGGGATAATGTCTATCAATATTTAGAATTTTAGAATATGTCACTTTAGCTCCATTTGTTAAAATAATAATAAAAAAAAATAGAATGCATCAAAATTCCAAAGAAAAGTGTCCCTTTCTAATGTGACTGCTTACCTCCCCTCTACCATTCTCAGGCTTTCTTGTTTAAATCTCCGACCTGAAAATGAGTTTCCCTATTCTGTGCTCTTAAAGAGTCTGGGTAGCTAATTTGGCAACCCCAAGCAAGTCATGTCACTTCTGAGCCCCAGTCCATAAAACAGACGAATTCACCACATAAACTCAAAAATAACAGCTGGCTCTGAAATTCCGTGGTCTTGGGATACTCTCAAAAAAGGCTGAATCCCCCACCCCTTTTTTTGTGGTCACTGAGCGTCTAATATTCGCTTCCCTTTTAAAGTGGTTTTTGTGGGAGAAAGCGATAAGAGAGTGGCGCGCGTGACTGACGCGTAATATTCTGCTTCCCTTTTAGGTCAGGGAGAAAGCAGATAAGAGAATGAAATTTTCTACCTTATCAGAGTAACCCGAAGCATATTACTTTAACTGTATTTTAACAGTATGACAGCAAGTTTTCAAAAAACGCTTTAAATGAGTATAAGTGATTTTTATTTCTTTATAGTTTTCTGGATTTATCCAATTATCTACAATAGACATATAACGTTTTTTACGTTACTTAGTGCCGGAGTCAGGGTTAAGAAAGAATCTGACTTAAGAAATCCCCCTCTTCACCAGCGTAAGTTGCTGTCACTCAGCCCAACAAGGCAGAAATCGGAGAATTAAAGTGATGACAGACGTGGGAGAAAGGGAAATGAGAAAAGTCCCCGCAAATCTGTTTTCCGATTGTTATGGACACCCTGGCCCCACGTCTGCGCTTCTAACCTGCCTATAGAGACCACCTCCAAGCCTAAAACAGATCTCAGAGGTGCTGGTCAACTCCTCAGCCTCCCTAGATCCTGCAAAGGGGCAGAAACTTAACCCAGAAGCCAGAGGGCGGGGCCTCCAGGCCTCGGAACAACCAAGTGAGCGCGGCTCCGCCTCTACCTTTTGGAGCCGCGGCACCGGAGGCCCCGGCAGAGCGCGAGGCGAGGCGGGGGAGGGCGGGGCCGGAGTGCAACTAGCTGCCCGAAACTGCGTGACCCCCGAAAGACCCCCGGCTGCTGCAAATTTAATTCTCATTCCTTTGAGGTTTGAAAGGCGGTATCGAGGTTCTCAATCCCCTTTGGCCGCGAGGCGGAAGGCAGGAAATCCCGAAGGCAGCTGAGTACCTAGAGGAGGAACAGAAATTCCTCCTCTAAGGAGATAAGGTTGTGTCAGGGTCCTTGTCTAAAAACAGCGGGTGGACGAGAGTTCCTGGACAGTGACTGCACCGTGATCAACTGTACTAAGTTATCCACGATTTTTATTGAAAAGGAAAGCCAAGTCTCACAATTTGCGGAGGAAGCAAAAGGAGGACCCAGGCTTTTCAGCTGAGTTGGGATGCAACTCAAACTAAAGAAAAGTCAGAGCGAGGGCACTAAGCCAGGGTGCCCTGTTGTCCGGGATACATTTTAAAGTGTCTTCTCAGCACAGAGATTTATGCTGCCCTCTCGCCTCAAAGCCCACGGGACACAAGACAGGTAGCCTGTCCCTGCAATAAACAGGGAAGAATGTTCCATCTCATGCTGGGTAAATGCAGGACCATACCCCACCCCACCGCACACACATACCTTGTGGATAAGCTAGGTCTGTGTGAGTGTTTGTTCATAAGCTGAGATAAAGTCCCCACATAGGAAACGGTCAGCCTGTGAGGTGACGTCATTGTGCCTGAGGGTGCCTTTGAGAGGCACTGTCCTCTGAAACCAAAATTTCACCAGGGATGGCAAAATTATTAGTGCCACTTCTGGTGGCCTTTCAGCTGAGCACCTTGGTCAGAAAATTAACCATCTGCTTCCTTTTATCAAGTCAGACCTTGTGGTCTTGAGAGAATATCGAACACCAGGTGGTGGGCCGTTGGCACCTTTCTTTCCAGCCTGTGGATCCTGTCTAGACCAGCTCTTCTGCTCTTGAGGGGTCTGACTTCACTTAGCATCAGGTTGACCAGCAGGTTTACTACTGTAGAACAGTGAACCTCCTCATCTTTACAATGGGGCAGAGAAGGAAAGGGAAAGAATTCATGTGTTGGGTGTGCACTCTGTGCCTGGCACTGTGCAAGAGGGGCTGTGTCTGTTCCCTCAGTCTCATCAGCCACTGTGACAAAGGCACAGAGTGGGTAAGTGCAGAAGTTTTGATAAATCCAGAGCCGAGGTGTAACCCAGGTCTGCTAGATGTCAGCTTGCCTTCCTTCAATTGCCTGGAACACCTACATCAAGGCAGAAGATTTGATTTAAAAATTAGTCTTTTATTTTAAAACCCAATTTGCATATCTTTGCATTGTACAGATTTGGATCTGTGCTTACCCCTTCCCACCTGCAATGACATTTACATGCCTCAGCCTGAGTGCTGAAAAAGGGCGTGAATGCAGGCCTACTGGCGGCCCTGCAGGACACAGCTCTCCTGGACAATACTGTACCTCCTCCTTCAAAACAAATACCTGCACTCCTGCATCTGTCTTGAGAGGCCCAAGCTGGGAGTTCCAGATGCTGCTTAGAAAGTTTATAAGCTAACTGACACCATGAAATAAAAAGGCAGTGGCAGAGGTATCTAGAAAGAGTGGAGCCATCACAGAGGTGGGTCACCCAAAGGGCTGAAGAATTTCTCAGCCTCCTGAAGGGTCCCAGTCACCTTTCACCTTGATTACTCAAAGGAGCACCACCAGCTTGAGGCCTGGTGGACAAGTGCAACATTTCTTATCCTTGGCTGCACATCACCACCTGGGAGCTTTACAACCACTGTTGCCTGGGTCCCCCTCCCAGAGGTGCTGACTTACTCGGTTGGACTGTGGTTTGGCATCAGGATTGGCTAATGCTCCCACATTTCCAATGTGCAGCCTGGGGAACAACTTTGGGGCTAGTGTTTGGTCATAGTGGCCCCAAAGAGCTGAGAAAATGAAGTAGCATTCATGTAGCAAGCCATTCAGGGTTCTTGAGGACTTCTGCTGACCAGCAGTGAAGGCGTGTAGAGGTGGTTTTTTGGAGCCAAGCAAGCAGAAATCTGAACCCTAACTCCAGCATTTGGCCCACTGTGTGACCTAGGCCAAGCCACTTCATGGTTCTGAGCCTTAGTTTCCTGGTCTGTAAAATGGTAGTGATAATAATACCTCCCTCACGGGACTGTGTTAAGAACTAGCTGTACTAGGACATTGCCTGGCACGTATGAGGTCCTCAGTAGGTGATGCCTGGGATTAACAAACTACCTGGAATTAACTCACGGTTGGCATGAAGAGAAGGAATGTGGTGGGTAGACAGTACCCTTCAGAGGGGCCCTCTTGAGTGAGTGAGAGTCATACTTCTTTGGGGAGGAGCCCCATGAAACTGAAAGTGGCGTGGGAGACAGGCAGGACAACCTTCCAAGCCTCCAGGACACGTCCCACTCTGGTTGCCCACATCCAGTCCCCCTTTCACTTCCAAGTTCAGCTTTAAAGGGAGGTGGCAACTTAGGGAAAGAGTCCAAAAGCATCTGGCCACAGCTGTACCTCCCCAAGTGGGTGGCCATTGGACTGGATTATGTCACCCTCGGTTATGTCACCCACGCACGGCAGCTCTGCCCAGGACAGGTGTGTCCGCCCAAGGACCCACACCTCCTCCCTCCCTCCTACTTTAGGCTATGATGCCATGATGCTCTGAGGAAAGCCAGGTCCCAGGGGGCGGCCAAACCACTGCAACCTGGCCCCTGTTCTGTACAAATGTGTGCACACCTGGGTGGAGCAGACAGAGCTTGGCAATCTTTGTCAGGTGTCCCAAGGCAGAGACAAGGGGGAATCCCAACTCTGGAACAACAGTTGCCAATTCATGCTCTGAGCAGCCCAGCATAAAAGATCCTGCTTCCAACATAATTATTTCTCCTTTCCTCTCCTCTCCCTCCTCCTCATCCGCAGAGTTGATGGGGCTTTTTGCATATATTATATCCTATGATGCTCAAAACAGCCGTGGGAGGCAAGAGATGCAGGGACTAAATTACCCTCACTCACCGATAAGAAAGTAGAAGCTCAGCAGATCCCATGATTTGCTCAACTTATCAGGGGCAGAGCCAGGACTTGAATCCATGTCTGTGTACTGAGAACCCACTTCTCTCTGCCACGCTATGTCCCCTTGCCCCTACCCATTTCAACAGCCTGCCCACTTGCTGTGCAGTATAAGTCAATTGTGAAATGGTGGGGAGAGGAGGGTGAGGAGAGGTAGCTGGCTTGATTTTCAATTCTGAAATTGTAAGTTTAAGCAACACATCATTCCCTGTCTCCTATCCTCATCTGAGATATGGCAAGGCTACCAATGCAAATATTAAAGGAGGACTAAAAAAACCAACCTCTAAGCCCCTTACAAGGTCTATGCCCCCAGAACAGAGCTTTAATCTTTCCAAACTTTATTTTAAAAAATTAAGGAAATGAGAGACTTCCTGAGCTGTCCAGTAGTTAAAACTCTGCACTTCCAATGCAGGGGGCACAGATTCAATCCCTAGTTGGGAAACTAAGAGCATACATGCCATGCAGCACGGTCAAAAAAAAAAAAAAAAAAGAAAATAACAAAAAAAACTAAGGAAATCAGGATAGTGCAAGGTATTTTGCAAAGAGATTTTATTAGTTGCTGGCCCAAAGCGGGGAAATGTTAAGTTCCAGCTGCAGAAGGCACAGATATCCTGCTAATTCCCCAAGGCGTGCTCTGTATTGACAAACCATCTGGCTTTCCGGGTCTCAGGGAAATGTCCAATACAAAGAGTAAATGAATTTAAACTAGTAGAAAAATAGCTCCTGTACAGCACCCAAGTCTCATCAATGGGACTCTCACCCTTAGCATCAAGGATGGACGTCGGGCTATTAGGAACAAAATCAAGGGGGAAGAAATGGAACCAGCACAAGCATCAGCAGCAGGAAATGAGGGGAAACAGCAGACCTGCCCCCAAAGAACTCAGGGCATGAGAAATTTCTGCTCCTCTGTTACCAGCTCCTCTCCAACCTGCTCTCCTGGCACAAGGCTTCCAGGAGATGCACACCAGCCAGGGAGCCAATCTTTCTTGAAACCCTGCCTGGAATGCCTACATTTGTATTCACAGAGTCTGTCAATGATGGGGCAAAAGTGGAAAAAAGGTAGCATCTTTTTTTTTCTTAAACCAAAAAGGGAGACCCATAGGTACAGCCCACACAAACCCGAAATCGTACTTGGCCTAGAACTGGAGTCTCTAAGAGCCCTTCTCCTGGGGCCAAATGTTCTTTCCACAGTGGAGGAAGCCGGTGTGAGCCCTTGGGAGGGCCAGTACAGGGCTGCGAATGAACACGTTGGGGGGTATCATCTGCCGTTCAGGGAGAATCCAGAAAGAAGGCAGTCATTCACGTCCTCAGAGAAGAAAACCAAGGCACAGGGGCCAAAGCAACTTGTCCAAAAGGACACACAGGTGGGTTCAGAGGCCACGAGCTGGCCCCTCCATCCTGGCACCCGCCTCCTGCCCTCTGCCACTCATGCCCACGGGTCAGCATTCCCAGGGCAAGAGAATACAGAACTCAGAATCAGACTGATTCCTGGTCCATCAAAACCAAGGTGAGGTTCCCACGTACCACGAGGAAACAGTCTTCTATAGGAACAACACAGAGTGGCCTCTCTATATACTCAGATATATTGATGATGTTCCCCAAACTTGACATGTTCTCTTATCACCCACAGGATGATAAAGTGCAGCCTGCCAAAGTGCAACTCCTGAGCAGCTTAGTATTCAGTACACCTGGTACAGCAGTACAGACACCCCAGCTGTTCCCCAGCCCTGCCCCTGAGTCCTGGGATACTTACTCACTCACCATTTCCCTGTCCCGCCACATTCTCTCAACTTTCTTGGCTGTTGGATCTTTCGACATGGAATCCGACATCCCTCCCTTGTTCAGGCACTGATGTCCAGCTCACCACGTCCAGGGAGCCTTCGAGGATGGCTCTGGGCTGGAGGTTTCCCAGCATGCCCCACAGCCCTGCCCTGCCGCTCCCAGGCTCCTGATCTGATTGGACCTGAGATCAGCTACATCTCCAGTTCCTCCAGGGCCTCACTCAGCTGGAATGTTTAGCATGTAACAGGTGTTTAGTTCAGTGTTTATAAAATGAACTAATGAAAAGTCCAAACACACTGTAGAGGGGGGGAAAATCCCCTTTCTTGATTACAAAGCTCTAGACCTGGGGAAGTGAAGTGGCTTCTTCTGGGCACCAGAAGGGCAGGGGACTGACTGGCAGTCTTTAGGAAGAGACTTTTCATGAACAGGTAAACGTAGAGCAACATGGGAGCTGATGACAGCTCTGTGGAAGCTGGGCAAAGAGTCGGGGGAGGATAAAGATATCCACCCCTGATGAACAGGACCAGCGGCCACGGGAAAGCAAAGAGCTCCTCCAGCATGGTAGATAAGGCCCCTGCCCACAGGGAACTTCAGGAGAAACCATGGGAAAGCCATGTGGGCCAGCAGGCTTTTGAACCGGTTTTGTCTGCTATAATGAGGCAGTGGAGGTAGGTGAGCAGGGGGGCAGGTCACAGAAGCATCTGCCCTTAGACGAGCAGTGAGCCTGCAGTGGCTGGAGAATATCTCTAATTCTTTAGCCACCCACTGGATCTAATTTCACCTCTGGTCATGCTTGGTACTGATGGAAAAAGAGGTTATGTTTAGTTACTAACAGACATGGAAAAATTCCCTCAGCTTCACAGGGATAGCATTACTGGACTCAGGTCCTCGCCAGCATTTTGCAGTCCAGAGCTGGGGATCCACCTTGGGTTTTGGGATAAGTAAAGAGTGAAAGCGTTACTCGCTCAATCTTCTCTGACTCTTCACGACCCCATGGACTGTAGCTCACCAGGCTCTTCAGTCCATGGCAAGAATACTGGAGTGGGGAGCCATTTTCTTCTCCAGGGAATCTTCCCAACCCAGAGATTGAATCCATCCTGGTCCCCTGCATTCCAGGCAGATTCTTTACCATCCGAGCCACCGAAGAAGCCCCAGGCTTTGGGAAAAATGGGAGAAATTTTAAAATATCAGCCCATTCAAGTTTTCTTACACCCAGCCCTTCCCCAGCCTCTGAGAGAGCCCAGTCTCCTCCAGCCTGAGCTGTGAGTGCCCTTCACCCAATACAGACCAACTCAGTGTTAAACATCCCTCTTGCTTACCTATGATTTCCTTCTGAAATATAGTATTAACTACATACAATGTTGGAAAAGGGCACTCAAAGGGTTTGGGTGTACATCTAGTCTTCCTAAGGGCTGTTCTGTATGAACTGGCCACTCTACCCAGGGGGCCGCTTGTGGCTGGTTTATGGTGATGGCAGGGGCTGAAGCGGAGCAGAGGTGCAGAAGGACACGTAGGAGAAGGTGCTGGTTGGCAGGATCCGACTGTGTAACAACAAACGCCCCCAGAGGGCTCGCCGGACTGGATGCACCCAGGGAGCGCTGTGGCCCTGGACCAACTCCTGCCTCACTGATGCGGCTCAAGTCATCTGCTGCCTTGCATTTCTAGTTCTACAGTCAGTGAGCAAGAAGGAATACCTTAAAAAGGAATCTTCCTATAAAGAATCTTCCTGTAGTATAATTTACATGTGGACTGAAGTTCAGGGTGGAGCAACGTAAACTCTGGCTAAGAGGAGAAGGCAGAAACAGTGCAGAGGAAGAGAAAACAGGAATGCTGCCAAATAGACCATGAGATACAGGACCATAAATTATCTGCGAAGAGAGCTCTTTCGCAGTCAAGAGTCTACAGCTCCCATGCTGGGATGGAAACAAAAACCTCACCCACTGCCCACACCGAGCTGCCAAAAGTGGGCTGAAAAACAGGTCACGTGAGGGTCTCAGCTGCCACCTGCCGTGGCCTGTGTCCCTCGTAGCCCCCTGGTTTTTGTTCTCCAGCTCAGGCGTCAGCCAAGGAAACAGCTTCCTGGACTGAAAAGGAACGTGAGCGAGCTCTGACACAAAGCCTGCTTCTGAACTTGCCGACGTGAAGCCAGTGAAACTGACGAGATCCCTCAAGTCTTGCCCTGGTAGCTCCGCTCACCCAGAGACTGGTGCCTCCTGCGGCTCGACCTGGAGTAGACACAGCGAGCAGAGGCCAGTGGGGGTCTGCACAGCTCTGGGATCGCTCCTCGGTTTCCAGGTCCCCTTACACATGGCCCTCAGCGAGGCAACGGAGGCTGAGCTCAAAAGACACCATCCCCCCACCTCTCTGAGGAGCTCACCAGCTCCCCCTGGGCATCTAGGGAGAGGGAAGAGCTGCTCCCAAGAACAAGGACCAGTCAAGAGTCTGAAACCAGACCAGTCTGCAACAACCACCTCCCCCACCCTTTTTTCTAAACAAGAAACAGGAGAAAGCACCAATCTCCATAAATTTCCCTGAGGATAAGGAAAAGTGGAGGCTTATACACTGCTGCTGCTGCTAAGTCACTTCAGTAGTGTCCGACTCTGTGTGACCCCATGGACTGCAGCCTTATACACTAACCCGCCCCAAATCCAAAGCAAGGAAAAAAACAAATAACTTGGACTTAACCCATTAAATGGTAGCACCGATTCTGAGTCCCTCTGAAATTACAAATCAGACTAGTGGTATCACTGTGAAGAAGATCCTTACGGCCCTGAGGTCTCAGCAAAGACTGTTAGTGCGTTAGTCACTCAGTCTTGTCTGACATCTGACTCTTTGTGACCTCCATGGACTGCAGTCCACCAGGCACCTCTGCCCATGGGATTCTCTAGGCGAGAATACTGGAGTGGGTTTGCCATTTCCTTCTCCAGGAGATCTTCCTGACCCAAGTATGGAACCTGAGTCTCCTGCATTGCACACAAATTCTTTACCGTCTGAGCCACCAGGGAGAGAAAAGAAGAGCTCTCCCTTAATCAATCCTACAGGGGACAGGTGCTGTGCTATGCAGAGCTGCTCCTGGAGACCCAGCAGTGCAAATCCCCGGCATTGCAGGATGGTCCCATCTGTTTAGAGTCTCCCGTAAGAGAACGATAAGAGCCATCCCACCCTGCTACATCTGGCATTACATGAAGGCCATGAAGAGAAAGGAGGAAGGGAAGTCTTGTCACCAAAGCAACCCTGATGCTGCTGATGCTAACAAGGACCATCGCCATGAGCAGACGGCTCAGCCACCAGACAGATCTCAGAGCTAGTACAACATTCCCATGAGTGGAAGCAGCCTGTCCAGTGCAGGACAGAGCTTTTATGCTAGAACTTTCTCCTCTGCCTTCTACCTGGCTCCTGGAACCCCCCACCAACAACCCTTGCATCCTCCTCTCTGCCCAAGCCGCAAACTGTCCACAGAGACTGGTATGATGCATTGGTCAAACCAAAGACAGATGCCCTTAGTGAGGGTGGGCGTGAGGGTGGTGGTCTGGAAAAAATGATCGGAACCCTTTCTGTTCCCATCAACAATTCATCCGTCCCCACCCGCAATACACAAGCCCTCCCAGCTTGACTGACCTTCAGATTCCACGCCACTAGCTGGGGAAGGGTTGAATTTGTTCTCTGACCTCTTCAGAGTTAGTGACTTTTCATCCAAACAGCTCTCTCCACAGAGAGATGTTTAGCTTTATGAAAATACCTAAAGCTATTGGGATATGTTTTCTTGCCAAGACATCTGACAACTGGCCTATTTTTAAAATCCCAACTAATAATCTTCGAGAAGTGCTCTACACACAGACAAGGAGGTGATGGCCAAAAAAGTAACATGACCAATATCAGGTTTTTGGTTTTTAATCCGGCCAGAATCTACCCATCCAAATAATATTTCTTCAAAGTGTTCTCCTCAGGAGGACACTGCCCTCATTCCACTGGTGCTGTGTTTGTTCAGAACACTTTTGGAAAGCCTGGTTGTAGCAGAGCCTTTGTTTTGCATACAGTCCAGCATATTATTAGTAAGCACTGAACTAGCCACCACTGTGGTGAGCTCTGCACTTTAGGCCCCGAGGCCAAACAGGTAAGTGAAACAAGGCCTGTCCTATCGAAGTGCACACTACCTGGTAGAAAAGGGAGGAGAAAGGGAACAAAGATTTTTTGGAGACTGTATACCATAAGCCAGGTTCTGTGCTAACAGCTTCTGATACGTTGCCTTTAATACGCACATCAGAAAAAAAAAAAAAGTCTTCTTAAATGCAAAGACTGAGACTGAACGAGGTCTTTAGCCAATGTTACACAACCCAGGAACTGCAGGACTGGTGCTGGTCCCAGGCTGTCAGGCTCCCAGCTAGGATTTCCCACCCCCGCAGCACCTGGCAGTATACAGGCCATCCTAATACATGAGGCTTCCCAGGTGGCACTAGGGGTAAAGAACTAACCTGCCAGTGCAGGTAGACATAAGAGACGCAGGTTCGATCCCTGGATCAGGAAGATCCCCTAGACTAAGAAATGGCATCACGCTCCAGTATCCTTGCCTGGAAAATTCCACGGACAAAGGAGCCTTGTGGGCTACAGTCCATGGGGTCGCACAGAGTCGGACATGACTGAGCATGTGTGCACTAGAAAGTAAAGGAGGTGTGGATTCATTTTGATATATGGCAAAACCAATACAATATTGTAAAGTTATAAAATAAAATAAAGAAAGTAAAGGAGGCAAAGTGGGATGGGACAGGTCAGGAGAGACTGCTCAGAGCAGGGAAACTTGATCTGGGCACCCAGGACCTGAGGGAGGAGCTTGTCGTGTATGTCTCCTCTTGCATCAGGAGCTGGCTTCACATGTGTCTACTGTTTACCCTTTCATAAAGGGTCTGAGACAAGTCAGATGGGCAGGAAGAGTTTTTACTGATTTAAAATAGGACGTGTTGTTGTTTAGTCGCTAAGTCACGTCTGACTCTTCGCAACCCCATGGACTGTAGCCCACCAGGTTCCTCTGTCCATGGGATTTCCCAGGCAAGAATACTGGAGTGGGTTGCCATTTCCTTCTCCAGGGGATCTTCCTGACCCAGGGATGGAGCCCAAGTCTCCGGCATTGCAGGCAGATTCTTTACCACTGAACCAGGACGTTTATCTCCTATTTACATAAACAGAAGGCAATGGCACCCCACCCCAGTACTTTTGCCTGGAAAATCCCATGGACAGAGGATCCTGGTAGGCTCCAGTCCATGGGGTCGCTAAGAGTCAGACAAGACTGAGCGACTTCACTTTCACTTTTCACTTTCATGCACTGGAGAAGGAAATGGCAACCCACTCCAGTGTTCTTGCCTGGAGAATCCCAGGGACGGGGGGAGCCTGGTGAGCTTCTGTCTGTGGGGTCGCACAGAGTCGGACACAACTGAAGCGACTTAGCAGCACCAGCAGCAGACAGACAGATTTCCAAACACATCCAGTCTTGTCTCACTCACTCACACAGAGTACTGTCCATAGGATAGTACTTGTCAACCTCACAAGGAGGCAAGGAAAGCAGGCCTTCATCCCAACACATCAAAACTAGTATCTTTCAATAGTCAAAAGGTGGAAACCACCCAAGTGTCCATCGATGGATGAATGCATGAATGAAATGTATTCTACACGTACAAGGGAATATTATTCAGCCCTAAACAGGAAGAGAATTCTGAAACATGGAAGAACCTTGAAGACATTATGCTAAGTGAAATAAGCTGGTCACAAAAAGACAAATACTAAATGACTCCACTGATGTGACGGATCTAGAGTGGTCCACTTCATAGAGACAGGAAGTTGAATGGTGGTTGCCAGGGGCTAGGAGGCAGGATGGGGAGTTAGTATTTAATGGGTACAGAGTTTGAGTTTGGGAAGATGAAAAAGTTCTGAATATGGGTGGTTCTGGCATTGGTTACACACCAATGTGAGTGTAGTTAATGCCACAGAAATGCGTACTTTAAAACAGTTAAGATGGTAAATTTTATGCTGAAGAGGATGTGGAGAAAAGAGAACCCTCCTACACTTTTGGTGGGAATGTAAACTGATGCAGTCACTCTGAAAAACAGTATGGAGGTGCCTCAAAAAACTAAAAATAGAGTTATCATATGACCTAGCAATCCCACTCCTGGGCCTATATCCAGGGAAAACTCTAAATCAAAAAGATACATGCACACCAATGTTCACAGCAGCACTATTTTCAATAGCCAGGGCATGGAAGCAACCTGAATGTCTACTGACGTATGCATGGATAAAGGTGTGGTGCACATATACAGTGGACTATTACTCAGCCATAAAAAGAGTGAAACGATGCCATTTGCAGCAACATGGATGGGCCTGGAGATTATCATAAGTGAAGTCAGAGAAAGACAAATACATGGTATCATGTAAACATGAACCTAAAACGTGATACAAGTGGACTTATTTACAAAACAGAAACAGACTTACAGAAAAGGCCGTGGGGGAGGGATAAATTAGGAGTCTGAGATTAACAGATACAAACTATTATATATAGACTAGAAACCAACAAGGATCGACTGTATACTACAGGGAACTATATTCAATTTCTTACAACAACCCATAATAAAAAGAATATATAATGTGTGTATATGTGTCTCTATATAGTATATAACTATATAGCTATTTATACAGTTATAAACTGTTCGTAAGATCAGTTTCTTCTATTCTCTTCCCAACCTCAGGCCATAAGGCTTCCAGTAACAGCAGCGGGAGACTGGTGGTGGCCAAATGTGACTGTACAGTCATCAGACAGTCTAAAATCAGCCCCAGAAAAATCCCCCAAATATATATATAAATGCCTTAGCCCAAGCCTGAATCAACAGGAGGAAAGAGAGGGCCTAAAATTAGCAAGACACACACCCCTTCCCAATTTGCAAAGCAGTACTTTGGCTTGTATATTTGGCCCAGTAGAGAGCACAGCAAATAATTTCAACACAGGAACAATGAAAAGAGACTTCTGGTATTAAGACTGATGTGTTAAGGAAAACTTTGTTCTCTGACCAAGTTCAACTTTCCCTAATAAATAATAATGCTGTAATGCCCAGCAGCCTGCCCTGTCACCGCAGCAGCTGTGCGCTCTGCTTCCAAATGGTCCTGTGTTGCTTCCATCTCTCCCCATCGAGTCTTTGTACATGAAGGGTTCAATTTTAAATGACCCCCAAACGAAAAATAAACACGGAAGGGCTCTGGGAGAAACACTAGGTTGTACCAGCTCTAATTCTGAAGGCAGGTTTCAGTGGGTCCCAGGAGGCCTAACCAGGACCCACCCAAGTCCAGAGCGGGCACTCTGTCCTGGGCTCCCAGGTACCAGCTGGAGCCCAAATGGCTGAACTATGAAGGGGCCAAGAGTAAAACATAACCACTCTGGAAAAACAAGGATAAAAGTCCTGGGAGGGAATCAGTATTTATCAAGAGCCTACTATGTGCAAGGGGCTAGGCCTTTATTTTTCATGAGCCGTCACAGCCCTCTAACTGTCCAGTTTAATGAAAGGGAAGAAATTCTGCAGTCTGCCCAAGGAGCAGAGCTAGAACTCAATTCCAAGTCATCTGACTCCAGGGTTTACACTCTTTCCATTACGCTCAGCTGCCTTTCAGAATGAATTTTATTTTATTTTTTTTTTAAGTCTCACTTGACTGGCTGTTCTGCTTTCCCAAGTTTTCTGTAGGCCCCAACCCAGTCCAACTTTCCATTTGGGTAAAAAGAACATCATCCCAGCTGCTGTGTCCCAAGTCACATGAAATGGCGGGAAGAGATTTTATAAACACAAGTCCAAAAGCCTCTTTAAATAAATAGGAAAGTGGAAATTATTTTTAAAGGGGTAAGCTTCTAAAGAAAGCACCTCCCTCCCTGGGATTCCAGGGCTGATCTTCACCCTACCTGCCCCCAGAGGCTGAACTTGGCCTCCAGAGAGCCTGGGGGTCTGGGCCATGGTGGCTAATTCTGAGCCACCACTGTAAGGAAAAGTCACGTCACACCAGCAACTAGCTTATTCCCCAAAAAAGAGCTGGAGGGCATGTGGCATTCTAGAGACAGCCTTCACCTGCAGAACTGTTAATGCCCAGAATATAAATACTCAGGATTGAGGAAGGTGCCAACTTCTTAAAAAATGGAAAGAAAGAAAGAAAAAGACCAGCACACCAAGTGACACTACTCTGTAGAAATACTTTTGCCAATGCAAACGCTGTCTCTCATTTCTCCTTCTCTTCTCCACACATGTATCAAAAATCAGCAGACAATATACTCTCAATATCTGGCCCTAAGTCCATGGCTTTAGTCTCCTGACCCTGGAACTGCTTCAGACCCGAGTCGAACAGAGCTCGCTGGTCACGGTACAGAGCATGCATTTTGATCCAGTCTGCTTCTTTAATCTGGAGACCAAAGAGCCCTTCAAGGCAACTGTTTCAATAAATCCTCCAGTCAACTGCTAGGAGCACACAGTGCAGAGCCTTAATTTTCCAGAAGCTGAACTCAAGTTCCTATTGGGGACGGGGAGGCCTAGGAGCCCAAGAGCAGAAGAGCACAGAAGACACTGAGCTAGGAATGCCTTGGGCTTCTCGATGGAGTCAGGCCCCTCCGCCACCCTCTTCCTCCTCTCCTGCCTCTTCCTCACTGGTCTAAACCAAACAACCATCAAGCAATGCTGAGAATCTCTTTACACAAAGAGATCAGGAAAACCCCTGTCTAAGAGTTACGGTTTTAGAATTTAATTTCTAGACTTTAGCACCACTTCCTATGTGGGTCTAGAGATCACTGCCTGCTGCATGGCCAAACTTTTCATTGTGACCCTTTTGGGGCAATCAAATTTACAGCATGCCCCAATACATCCCTCACATGCACACACACACACAAACTAGAAAACAGACGTTTCACGAAACATACTTACCATTGCTTTTTGTGGTGCTTTTCTGACGTCTCTCTTCGACTCTATTCATTAAAACATGTTGGTTGCGACCATCTACGCCAACCCCCACGGAGGTCATGCTCTGTAGTTCTAAAACCGCTGTGGTTCATAGGCAGGCCTCACATTCTGACACCATGGGTCAGATGGAAGGTCTACATCAGGGGGTTCATCTGTACCTTATTCCTCTTTCCTGCATAACTCCGATTTCCCCACAAAGCCTACGCCAGTGCTTTTAAGAGAATTCAAGTTATCCAAGGGCCCCAGTCACGGGGGATATCCCAGCACACATTGCTGACTATCCTTGTCTTCTGGGACAGCCCCAAAGAACTCAACTACGTGTTCACAGAACCGTTGCTAGTAACCTTTAAGACAGCACAGAGAATAGGAGAAGGGTCAGAGGACTAAAGACAGGTCAATATTTGCCTACTGTTCTGCCAAACTGGATTCTGGAAGCTTCCGACTGGCAAACATAGGGCTGGTTTATAGAACAAGTGAGTTGTAACCATTTACAGAGAAAAGTAGACATCACTACCAGTCTAGTGGGTTCAGCAAGGAAAAAAAAAAAATCTCAGCAAACCACTCTCATCTCTTCTTTGGATGCAGGCTACAAAATCAGGAAGAATGCTACAGAGAATGAGTTTATATCTCATTAAGTTGCATGAAAAAACAGAGAAATAAAATCTGTACTAGACAGTGGGTAATTAGTTCTGAAGCTGTTTGAATTATATTCCCAGGGGCTACTGACAGCAGAAATTTAACCTCAAGGAATGCTTCTGTTAAGGCCCCAGAGGGTTCCTTCCTAAGTCGAAGCCTAGGCAACCTCTTCTAATTTTTATTTATTTACTTATTATTTATTTTTGGCTGTGTCGGGTGTTCACTGCTGCACACCGACTTTCTCCAGTTGCAGCAACCTGGGGCCACTATTCACTGCAGAGCACTGGCTCCAGGTGCTTGGACTCAGTAGCTGTGGCACACGGGCTTAGTTGCTCTGCGACATCCTCCCAGACCAGGTACCAAACCCATGTCCCCTGCAGTGGCAGCAGGTTCTTAACAACTGGACCACCAGGGAAGTCCCAGGCAACCTGTTGATCAATGACTTCTTTAACTGGTAAATACAGCAGGACTAACTGGTTTGGAGTGGCCTCAATCATAATCGGTAGATGAATGAACGGGACACCTCTGCTGCACTTGACAGTTTTATCAAGTACTTTTATATACTTTATCTCATTTGAGCCACCCCCACCCCCAAGTGAGGGAGCCTGGGATCACGATGTTAATTTTGCAGTTTAAGCAGCTCAGACTCAGCCACCAGGGTTTCTTCCCCTCTGCCACGTTCACCGCTCAGATGGAGTAATGCGTGGCTTTGCTGTGTACGGCGGGGTGTCGCGCAGCATCCCTGACCTCTACCCACACAGTAGCAGTGGCACCTCCTCCCTTCAAGTTGTGACAGACAAAAGTATCTGTAGGTCTTCTTCTTACCCTCTCAAAAAGCTGGGATGGATAGTGAGTGTGATAAAACACAGAAATCAGGAGTCAGAATTATCTTGAGGAAACTGCTAGGCCAAAACCAATAATAAAAGAAAATGGAGGTTCTACAGTTTGGTGTTGAAGATACTCCCTATATAGTGAGGTGGGTGCTGGTTTCACAGAGGTTATCTATGGTGGACCCGGGGGCGGGGGCCAAGTATGTGAACAGCAGCGCAGGTGTCTCCCCCTCCCACCGCCCACGGCCCCAGCACTGCCCTATGGTCCCCGTCTCCCCTCCCCACCCACTGCAGCGGACCCCGAGACACTGCAGAGCGCACACCACCCCTGAACTTGCCACCTCCCCATCCGCACCCTGCCCTTCCCAGGAGTCTGGTGTGCAATGAAACCAGCAGACAAGATGGCAAGAAGGAAGAGAGGGGAAAGGTGGGGGAAAGGGCTGGGAGAAGAGGAGGCGGGGCACAGAGAAACCATGGCGAGGCCAGCAGTGAACCGCCGAGGCGGGGCATCGCAGGAGGGTGAGTGAGGAGAGGGAGGGGCTGAGGGGGGGCCCTAAGTCTAGGACCAGGAAGAAAAGAGGGAATAAGGTGGAGCGTGTCCCCCAGGCCTCCTCCTCAGCCCTCCATCATTCCCACTTTCATCATTTTCCCTTGTCCCCCAGCCTCTGCCTGGCCCCTCACCCAGGACACCCAGCTTCACCCACTACCTACTCATAATGCCCCTACCTGGGAGTCTCTGGAATTCAACACACTTGGTTAAAATCCTGGCTTTACCAATTACTAGCCTCTCTCTTAGCTTCCATATCTGTGAAATGGGATAATAGCTTTGCTCTGGGATTAAATGAGAACTAAGCTGGCACATAGAAAGTGTTCCCTGTAGCTAGAATGAGATGTAATGGATAGCCCTGGCACGTAAAGAGTAACCTTATTCTACGACCCCAAATGCCAGCTCCCACCTCTGACGAGGCCACGGCTAAGAGATGAAACGGCCAGGCCAGGCCCTGCACTTTCTCCTCTGTTTCCTGAGGACATTGTCTTCTTGTTGGAGCATTACCTGCTCCTACTTCTCAGGGTCCCTTCAGAGACAAAGTGCCCACTAAGGTGACTGATTTTCTACAAAAAAGTGACTGTTGCTATTAGCAATGAGAAAAACAACACACCATGCCTTGATATCCAGTGAGGGCTCTGAATAGTTTCTAAGTGCTTCATCACACTTACTAAAGTCACAGAATCTTAGAGCTGAGACACTGCAGAAGTGACATGGTCCCAGACTCCCACTCAGGCGTTGAGTATCCCCTACCCTCATAGGGACTGCAGGGGGCTCAGCACAACCGGTCCCCACTCCCGGCAAAGACACCCACCACGGATCACAGGTGGGGATACCAACTTCCTACATAAGGACAGAGAGAGTGTCCTTAATTAAAAAGAGAACACACCCTGACCTTCATTCACCTGGCCTTCTTGGGAACAAATCATATCAGAAACCACTAAACAGACTGGCTCACTTGAATCTGGAGGTGTCACGATCTGAGAATAATGCCACATAGTTCACTGAACCAGAAAACACGGGCAAGTGTCAACTACCAGCTGGAGGTCCAGGAGGAGGTCCACTGATTAAAGAGATGTGCCCATGACCAGGTGGTTAACCTTTCTGCATGTTTCCTTGGCTGAGAGATGGCAGAAATCATCATTATGGGGCATGATGAAGGTATGATGCATTTAAGAGCACCGTGAGGTGTTCAGCAAATATTCAACAGAGGTTAAGTTTCTTTCCCCTTCACAAATAAGCAAATATGAAAAGTTCACAAACACAGTACAGCAAACACAAGGAAAAGAATCCCTGCCTTAGAGACAAGTGAGTGCAGCAGATGCGGAGCCCTGGCACGGGCCAGCGAGGG
Source organism: Tragelaphus eurycerus (assembly GCA_935064755.1). Taxonomy (NCBI): domain Eukaryota; kingdom Metazoa; phylum Chordata; class Mammalia; order Artiodactyla; family Bovidae; genus Tragelaphus; species Tragelaphus eurycerus. The sequence goes on from CAKXYN010000003.1 coordinate 24,100,873, forward strand.
CGCTGGTTCCTCTTCTCGGCACCCTCACTGTGTGGACCTTGGGTCGGGGTTCCCTTCGCTCTGGTTGTCTGCAAATGACGTTGCGCCACTTCCACGCTGAGGAAGAAGCACCGAAATGCAGCATATCTCTCATGAGCAGGGTCTGCGTGCGGTTCCCTGCACTCACTCACTTCTTGACATGACCATGGGGGCTAGTGGCGGGGGTGACTACAGGGGAAGACACTGGCACCTCGCTCCAGGCAGTGAGAGAGAGAGACACAGCTCTGAGCATCTCTGCACAGAACCCTGAGCTCTCCAGGTGAGGGCTGCCCCTGCAAGATCACGGTTCTCTGTCCTCTCCTGGCACCCTGGGCCCCAGCCATGCCCCAGGCCAGGGCCCTTAGCTAGGGTTGGTGTTGTCTCCTGGGAGACCTCACCAAAGCTGAGTGAAGGCCTGAGGGGCAACGAGCTCCCAAGCCTGCCTTTCCCAAGCCAAGCCCTCAAGGGGAAAATATAATTGCCAAAACTGAACTCTAAAGGGACGGCAGACTGTGGTGATGCGTCCAGTCCTATGCTACACATTGTCCCTGAAAACTGCCTTTCCTTGTGCAAGAAGGCTAAACCATCTTCTCAGAGATCATTCCAGGGGAGGGTCCTGTCAGAACGAGCAAGAACAGCCAGCCACACAGATGCCTTTACATCTGCATGTAATGCTAAGTCGCTTCAGTCGTGTCCGACTCTGTGCGACCCCATAGACGGCAGCCCACTAGGCTCCCCCGTCCCTGGGAGTCTCCAGGCAAGAACACTGGAGGGGGTTGCCATTTCCTTCTCCAATGCATGAAAGTGAAAAGTGAAAGTGAAGTGGCTCAGTCGTGTCCGACTCCTAGCTACCCCATGGATTGCAGCCTAACAGACTCCTCCGTCCATGGGATTTTCCAAGCAAGAGTACTGGAGTGGGGTGCCATTGCCTTCTCCTTCAATTGTATAAATAACATAAATCAAATGTTTAGAACTTGGTGACTTTTTCTTTCTATCATCTTCCCAGCTGACGAAGTGCATGTAAAGGACCCCAGAAAGGAACAAATGGCCTCCTAGGGAAGCACCGGTCACGGCCACCAGACCCAGACACGTGTCACGCTGCTCTCTCCAGACAGATGGGGCAGTGGCACTGCCCCATGGCAGGATGGTACCACAGGCTGAAAGGCAGCTTGGGGTTTGTTAACCCAACCAGATCAAATCTCATTTTCTGTTCCCTAAATGTCATGGGTATGACTGTCAAAGGCCAAGAGGACCCACAATGGATTGTTTCCTAAGGGCAGAAGTTGTGTTGAATTTCTGTTTCTGCAGCACCTAGAATGGTGCCTGGAAAACAGGGTAGATATTCAGGCAATCTCTGTTGATGTGCAAGATGAGAAAGGTCATTGAGTTGTTAAGGCCTCTAATGTGGCAGTTACAGCTCATTTCTGGACTGAACAGGGCTGATCTCAGGGCAGAGGGGCAGGGCTAGGAATGCTGAGCCCATGGGTGATGAGAAACCTCTCTGAACTGAGACATGGATGCTCTGAGCTAATGAGAGGAGGAGAGCTTTTCAGAATCATAAGGCAGAAGAGTGTGTGCCTTCTTGTTTTATTCTGCCTCTTCCCAGACTCAGAGCAGGGCCCACCTAAACCACACTTGGAAAGACAGAGACCAGGGGACAGGTATGGTTCACTCACGTTTGAATGGGTCATAACTCTGTCACTCCAGCAGCTGGAGACAAATGGAAAAGACACGCTCCTCCTGCAGGTGGCTGATCCCAAAGCTCCCCTGGCCAATATCAGGGCATCAGGAAAAGGAGAGGCATCATCTGCAGAAGGTTCTGGAAGGCTGCACCCCGATGGGGCAACCCTCTCCTCATCAGACCACGGAGCTGGAGCCCAGCTCTGCACCTAGCCTCTCCTCCAGTCCTGGTGACTCAGCACTTGCAGGCCTGCCGCTGGGCTCCAGGAAGAGCACCCGGCTGCACCAGCTCTGTTACTCTGGTCATGGCACAGGCTTGTGCCCTCTCCAAACTGCTGCACTTACTTGCTTAAAATGAAGAAGGCTGAGCCTGGCAGCTTAAGAAAGAGCTGGAAAACTAGTATCAAACCAAGGTCATCTGGAAACTCAAACATACTGCTGGGGAGGACCCAGGGAGGAGCTGATGTGCAAGGAACAATGCCTTAAGTTTTCCTCGGGTTCCTTGAACTCTCCATGGCCCTGTGGCCTCCACTCCCCCCGCCCCACCACCATCTCCCATAAAGAGCAGCCTTGACTTTCTAACACACTGATAATAAAGACCTGTCAGGCCCAGAGAGGGAAAGATCTCAGCCCAAAGCGGAGTTTCCAGTGGGCAGTTTGCTCAATAGGAAGGCTGAATAAGCAGCCTTCCGGTCACAGCAGCTGTGTGGCAGAGAAAGCCAAAGTGCAAGGGCGAGATGCCTGGGGGATGACCTCTGAGGGTCTCAGCACCACCGGGCACCCACCGGCTCTGACAACACTGATTCCCTAGTCTACAGTCTGCTCTGAGAGGTGGGGGAGAGCAGAACAGTTCTGACCCCAAACTCCAGAGCCAAGCTGCCTATGTTCACATACTAGAACTTTCCCTAACACTTGAGAAGTTATTTAACCTGTGTCTCAGTTTCATCATCTCCATAGTAACAGCCTGATCTCACAGGCCCATTATGAGGATTAAACAAGCCAGGATATTGAAAGCACCAAGAATAATGCCTGACGTATATTAAGCCCACAAGAGTTAACTACCAGCATCTTTACTGACAACTAACTTTCTGAGAGCAGTCCTTACTCAGATATTCTCCACAGCACCCGGCATGGCCTCATCAGTGTGAAACAAAAACAATTAGTACCATATACCATGTAAGCATCCTGGGGATTTACATCACTCAGTCCCCACATAAAACCAATGCAGGAAGTACTTTGACAGACGATAACTATCTTGCCTAAGATGATACTAGTAATTGGCCACCTGGGATTGAAACAGCCTCTGGCTCCAGAGCCACAGGCTACACTGCCTGACTGCTGACTACCACCTGCTCAGCACAGAGCAAGACAGCACCAGAAGCCCTTTAAACAGCAGTCAAGTAAGAGAGGACAAGAATACAAAAAGAGATGCTGTACACTTCAGAAGAAATTCACTATCTTAGAAAAGCCTGTGTCCTTCTCTGGACCTAAGTTTGTCATCATCTGCTGCTTTCCCTTTGACTCTGGAATTCTGACTGCACAGGGTACTGCTCACGGCACCTTCGAGTCTTCGTGTGAACACACTTCCAAGAACTTCAAATGCTCTTGGCACTCTGATCAGAAGCCAGCCACACAGGATCGGTGGGAGCTGCAGGCAAGGCTCCCTGCTATATTAGCCAGGAACTTCCTGCTTTTGGAAGAAGTACCATTTCTATAGAACAGAGAGTACAGTCCCCAAAGGAGAATTCCTGTAAGGCTCTGAGGGTTCTAACATCTTCTAACAATGGTCATACTTCAAAAACTTGACCTTCCCCATTTTCTCTAAGGACCTCATCTCTTAAGTGCAGCAGATACATGGAGACTTGCTCAGTGAACTGTCAGCACGGCAGGGAGTAAGAGAGGTGGTGAGTCCTCCCGCTGTTCACCAGGCCTGAAATGAGCATACTTTAGGGACACTCACTAACCCAGCTGCTTGTGACGGGAAGCCTCCTCCTTCCTTATGCGCTGAATGCTTCTCACTGACCTCACACAGCATCAGCACCATAAACATCCCTACTTCTGCAGAACAACCAGTACCAAATAGCCATTTCCTGCTCACCAACTGCTCCCTTATCAGAAAGCTTCCTCCTCCTTCCTCCTCTAACACCCATGTGCACACACACACACTGAGAGGATCAGAAAAGGCAGGAAATGCTTGCCTAAGACCGGAGAAAATATCAGAGAACAGAAAGAGACCAAAAAAAAAAAAAAAAAAATTCACCAGCTATTTGTCTAGCAGGGCAACTGTTTCCCCAACAGAAAAATCAACGTGAGGCTCCCCCTTGATCTCAACACAATGAACCACCAAGAAGGAATTACTAACCTTCTGCTGAGCTGCCTATGTTCTTCTAGGGCCTCACTGTATCTCTTAAAAAGGCAGGACACAGCAGGCACTATGCCTAGAGAGAGATGAACTGAGCCAACTACACTTGCAGGGTAAAAGTGTAGATTTAAGTCAAATCATTTGGCCCTGAGAAACCCATGGAACAACTTCTCACTGTTTCTTTACTGGGCAAGTGTAAACGCGGTTTCATTAACAGGGCACTTCCCTACTTCATCCGTCTAAAATTCAAGTCTTAAGTCTAGAGTGGAGTCAGAACTGGGAAACCCAGAACCAGGGAACCTCCGTTCGTGTGCTAAGAGCCAGAAAGCGAATTTAAAGGAGGGTCATCACCAGGAACCAACATTTCAAAGGGCTTTCTTTAGTCCCTGGTATGTTTTGTACTGATCTATAGAACTGTTCCTTGCCTCAGCTCCCTGCAATATGAAGGAACTAGGAGTTAGAATAATTTCATTCCTTTCTAATTAAACATTTTTTTCCTCCAGTAGATAATCTACATTGACCCTACCGAGGAAAAAATCTGAGCTGGTGTAACTGCAGGAGGTGGTTTATTTTCACAACAGTAAAATATCTAAACCAAATATGCCATGTGTTCTAGCAGCTTAAACATTGAGGTCTGACAAGGACCCAAGATTCCACTTCGCTTGCCAAGGGCTAAGTGTGTATGTTTAAGTAGGAGAAAGTGATTATGAAGAAAAATGGGAATGTCTGAGTAGGTGAAGGGGAAAAGGGTGCAGATATTGCTAGAAAAATGAGATTGCACTCTAAAGTCCCATCGCCTAAGCATGAGAAAAAGCGAGGGTCAGTACCCCTGGGTGTTCAGGGCTGAGCCTCCCCTGAAACCAACGAAGCCTGCAGCGGGGACCCAGGAGACCCGGCCTGACTTCATTTCCCACTCGAGTTGTTTACAATTAACCGACAGAGCGGCGGGCCTTCCGGCCTCCATTCGGGTTCGCCCCGGCAGAGAGGTCTGGGGAGGGCCGGCTCTCGGAGGGGCTCACCGCGTAGCGGTTCCTCCGGGTTCCCAGCCCCAACCCCCCAGCGCGGGCTCCTCCCGGGCGCTCCGCCTGCCGCCTACGCGCGGAAGCCCGCGGCCGGGGAGGGGTCGCCGCCTCCCGGCATGCTCGGCGGCGGGGCGCGCGCCCGTGGTGGTCACGTGAGGGCAGGGGCGGGCCCGCGCGTCTGCACGCGGCGGCTGCGGCCGCGGCGGGGTGAATGGAGCTGGAGATGCTATTCTGCTCATTTGCTTGCTTCCTCGGCGGTGGCAAAGACGTGGGGGCCTCCACTGCACGGTTTCGGAAGGAATCCCTGCGGCGCTCTTTGCCAGCTCCGCGGTCTTTTCGAAAACTTATAGAAGTCTCAGTTTACGCATTTGTAAAAATAGGTACAATAGCTCTTCTGTAGGGATTTTGTGAAAAACGAAAGGGATAGTCAAGGTGTGCTGACCTACTGTAGTGAGTTAGCAATAACTTATGATTGATATTTTATGGCACGCTAAACGGGTTTATTCTGGAGTATTTGTACTGTTAAATACCACTCAGTTGAGCAGCCTCCGTTTTTCATATCGCCGAGTGTGTTGAATTCAGCCTAGACTGAATTCCCGAAATTATCAGCTCTTATGTTTTCCCTGGTGGCTCAGTTGGTGAAGAGTCTGCTTGCAATGCAGGAGAATTGTGTTCAATCCCTGGATCAGGAAGATGCTCTGGAGAAGGAAATGGCAACCCACTCCAGTATTTTTCCCTGGAGAATTTCATTGACTACAGTCGGCTACGGTCCATGGGGTCACAAACAGTCGGACACGACTGGGTGACTTGACTGTGTCTTCCTCCGTCCCTCTTACCCCCAGAAGCTTTTGGTCTCACTGTTAGTTAACTTTGTGTAAGACTGATACTCAAAAAAATGCCACAAGTAAACAAAAACCTTCATTTCTTCAGAAAACAGTGTGCCCAACTCCTCGGACACCTTGTGAAAGATACTGACCAGTTCTGCATCCAAACCCAGCAGACTTAAGCTTCCCAAGACCTCAAACCCTGAGAGGGTCAGGCCCTAATACTATTTGTTCACAGCCCAGAGAACTTTGAATAATTCAATCTTAGGCTGAATTCAATATACTTTGGAGTATGAAAAACAGAGGCTGCTAAAATCAGAATTTAGAGTAGAATAAACATTAACAGTACAAGCACTTAAGAAAAGTCTAATTAGCATGCTATAAAATATCAGTTACAAATTATAAACTTATTAAATTAGATCCCCAGAAACTCCAGTATTTTGGCCACCTCATGCGAAGAGTTGACTCATTGGAGAAGACTCTGATGCTGGGAGGGATTGAGGGCAGGAGGAGAAGGGGACGACAGAGGATGAGATGGCTGGATGGCATCACTGACTCGATGGATGCGAGTCTGAGTGACCTCCGGGAGCTGGTGATGGACAGGGAGGCCTGGCGTGCTGCGGTTCATGGGGTCGCAAAGAGTCGGACACGACTGAGCGACTGATCTGATCTGAAGAAAGTAATAAAACAACTTATCTTTTTTAAAGTTGCTATATAATCTAGGCTAGCCACCCCCACTCCAAAACAAATATAATTGATCAAAGTTGTGAGAATTCCCTGTATAAAGCTTGTGTGTGCTAATGAAAATGTATGAGACTGTGGGGGGAAAAAAGACCCATCTAGTTTCTTTCTTGGGTCATTACGAAGAATTGAATGAGCAGACAACATTGAAAACTGTCTTTCTAGGGAATGCAACATTTTCTCATTCTGGGGAAACAAATAGAAAGACCTAGACAAAAGCACTGGAGATAAAAATGACTGTGGGGAAAGAGTTTACAGTGGCTTGAAACAAAGCAGTGCATCATTTTGGCAACTTTACAGCCAGGCTTTTTTCAGGGATCACTGGCTACTTAAACAGTAAGTAAAAGAAGTTCAACAACGCAGCGCCCAGTCTAGGAACAAGAGGCTTTCGGCTCCACAGCTGATACAGGAAAACCTGTGACTTCACACAGCTTCAACTTTTGAATTCTTGAGCTGGACTGAGTTTTCTTTCTTGTAGGCTCCTTTACACTGTGAAAAAAACTTCTCAAAGTTTAGAACTGGGAAGGAGAACTACTGACAAAATTGTTGGTGTGCTTTTTAGAAGAATCACTGCATTGCTCCTGCTTGGTTAGAGGTGCTAAATGTTCAGACATGAGTTCTAGAAGAGGCAGGAAACAAGAACAGCACCAGCGGTATGGTTGAACCAGATCCATAGGTTCCCCACACTCAGGCCACTGTCCTACACAGGGAAATCATCCTAATATTTAGGGGCTAAATATTCATCCTGTAAAATATCTAGGGGCTAAGGCCTTTATCACTTGCCCTCCAATTTACAGAAACGTTCCAATGGCCAGAGGGAAATAAGAGATCCCCAAAACATAAAATCGGGGTTGAAGACTCTGATTCTCTCCCTTCTGCCCCAACTCCTGTTGACTTCCTGGGTCGAATCCAAGTATTGAGAAGCAGAAGTGTGCACATATATGCACACATGCCTTTAACCTCCCACCAGAAGGATTTGTGACTGTCTCCACCCTCCCCTTGCAGGAGGTTGAGCTGGCCTGGACAGCTGGAGGCTCAGTTGGGGACGCATCTTCCCTCCAGCTAAGACCAAATGATACTGGGACTTTTCTCCTGACTCCGGAAAACACATTTTGAGGCCCGAGTCATTCCTTTCATCTCCCTCTCAGGCAGGTCACTTGAGGAATTAGAAAAGTCCCTGGGAACTAAAGCAAAGCTTCTTAACCAAGTAAGCCCAGAGGTGCTGGGAAAGCACTATGATCAACCAGAAGAAATTTTCCTCCCTCTCTTCCAACTCCCAAGGACTCATCTGTTCACAAAAACAACCCAACCAGCCCATTCTCTCATATCCCAGGCTTTTAAAGGCGAAGGGTCAGCAGGCAAGGCTAAGGGCTGCTGAGAGTTGCCAGGGACATCTAGGCAGATGTTCCCCTTCCCATTTCTGTGAAATGAATGTCAAAAAGCATTTGGAACCCAGTTCCACCACATATACTTGAAAGATTTCAATGGTTTCGGAGGCAGTACAAAATTTTCAAAGAATAAGATACAGGGAAAGAACGTGGTATCACAGAGTTGAACTCAACCCTGGAAAAAAACAACACAAAACCAACCAACCAAAAAACCAGATAGTAAAACTCTGGGCTGGATACTTGCTTTCTCCAAGTACAAGAGGCTCTCTTTTGCCCACTTCCAATCCCAGGTTCCTTGACCAGAAACTTTCTAGAACTTTGGCTTTCTGAGTTAAAAAGGGACCTCAGAGATCAACAGATCTTTGGGTTCTAAACCTGAAGACTGTGGACTGAAGTGGAGATGGGCTTCTAGCTATAAATGTCCTGAAAGAGCATACACAATGATTTGTGAAACGTGCACTTTTCCAGGAAAAGGACGCACTACTTTCAACCCCTTTCCAAAACACAAGGTCCAAAATGGGGTTTAAAACCATCAATCTGGTCCAACTCTGGGGCTTCAGAGATAAGGCTCAGAAACTCAACTGAGTGCTCCTGGTGACAGAGCAAATTACATGCCACCTTCCAAAGCTGGTTGGGCCCGTGGGAGGGGAGGACACCGCATGCACTAACAGGCTCTTTCCCATTCTAATTACAAGGATTCCGTGAAGTCTCCAGCCGCCACTCTGTCTGGCTTTCTGGGTCTGGGTGTGTCGGTCACCACTTGGTTGCCAAGGTGTACAGATGGCCAGGGGACTGGGGATGGCTGGATGTGGCCAGTTGCCAGCTAGCTAGCACCCAGGCACCAGCTTACATCACACTGCTTCCCTGGAAGCTCAAAAGGGGGTTTTCAAAAAACCCAGTTTTCACAGGGTGAGGCACAGTTCAGTCCTCTAAGGACCCATCACAAAGGTTAGTTGCATAAGCAAAATCAGTAAAAACCACTGCCCTCAAGTACCAGGTGGTCCCTATTTCCAGGCCAAGACAATTAACAACTTCACAAGGGGGAAAACAGAGATTAATTAGAATAAATTGGAATGAAACACTTTCTCTTTTGTCAGAGAAAGTCATGGAATAGAAATATATTTGTAATAACGGAGCTAATAGCTTCAAGTGCTATCAACACCGGCCATGAACACTGCAATCTAATTACATGGTTGCTCAGTGGGGATAGACAGTCAGTTTGCACATGAGTAATTAAAGGTCATCACCACAAGGAAATGTGTAGAGTCTCACTTAAAGAATTACAAATTAAAACTCTAAGGGAAAAAAAAGATTAAAGGACTGCCCGCTGAAGGGGACAATTAGACAATACCGGGCTAAAAACCCAGTGGTGGTAGAGAAGCCAGAGCATTTAGACCTTGCAGATGACCCTGAATTGGTTCAGTTTTTCCAGAGGGTAAGGTGGGACAATGACACAGTCATATGTTCTTCTTGGGCTCTGACAGACAATGCCACTAAGAAGACCATTTCCCGAATTAGTAACTAAAAGGAGTAGAGAAAAGGTAATTTTTAAGAAAATGCTCATTGCCGCATATAGCAACAGCTACATCCAACCAGTCCATCCTAAAGAAGATCAGTTCTAGGTGTTCATCAGAAGGACTGATGTTGAAGCTGAAACTCCAATACTTTGGCCGCCTGATGCGAAAAGCTGACTCATTTCAAAAGACCCTGATGCTGGGAAAGATTGAGGGCAGGAGGAGAAGGGGAGGACAGCAGATGAGATGATGGGATGGCATCACCGACTCGATGGACATGAGTTTGAGTGAACTCCAGGAGTTGGTGATGTACAGGGAGGCCTGGCGTGCTGCAGTTCATGGGGTTGCAAAGAGTCGGACACGACTGAGCGACTGAACTGAACAGTAAAGGCATGACCACGTAAATTATGCAGTGGTTCAAAGCTGAGGCTCAAGACTCAGGCTGCAGTCCCTTTCTAGATAGTCTGTGCCTCCATTTCCTCACCTGAAAATGGGGTGCTATGAGATTAAGTAAAATAATCCATGGAAAACACTTAAAACAGTGCCTGTTCTACAGTAAGTGCTTGATAAAAGTTAGGTGCTATTATTATTATATATTAACTTACAAAGAGGACTTCCTTGGTGGTCCAGTGGCTAAGACTCCATGTTCCCAATGCAGGGGGCCTGGGTTCAATCCCTGGTCAGGGAACTAGATCCCTCATGCCATAACTAAAGATCCCACAAGCTGCAACTAAGACCGGGTGCAGTCAAATAAATAAATTAAAAATTTTTTTCTTTTAAATATTCACTTAAAATGACAAGCAGATAACCCCATGTCCGTTCTTGAAAACATGAGATGACATTCAAATGATAAAGTCAAAAGATAAAACTACTACAATCAGATTATAAGTACATAAAACAAAGTTAGGCAGCTTATCAAAGTCCACTGAGAATAAAAAGTTAAATTGCTTGTTATTGTTAGACTCTCTATGTACTGTTTATGTTAAAAATCGAAAAGAATAAAGAAAATAATCAACACTGCCTCAACCCTTTTGCAGGATGAGGCAGGGAACAGAAATAGGGACCCAGTACTGTTTGGGTGTCTACACTGCGCCAGGGAACCCAGCAGCGAGTGTGCTGGGCGGAGCTCCCTGGGAGTAACCACGTAGTAATTAAGTTCCTCTCACACCAGAGGCAGACTTGGGCGACACATTCCGGTCAGTGAGACACTGGGGATATCTGCTGGCGCCTTCTAAGAAAGATGCCTCAGACAGAGAGAAGAATCACACCCTTTCCCCTCCATGCAGGACACCTGGATCTGCAGCAGCTGTCCCATCATCCCAGAGAAGAGGGGCGTCACCATGCTCCAGGGATGCAGCAGACTGATGCGAAGGACAGGAGTGACCCTGCTGCTCTAAGGAATTACCCAAGGCCGCAGCTGCCTATGCTGGGGCCTGTGAATTAAGGTGAAATAACACCTCTTCCTTAGGGGTCTTCCCAGGTGGATCAGTGGTAAAGAATCCACCTGCCATGCAGGAGACGCAGGTTCAATCTCTGGGTCGGGAAGATCCTCTGAAGAAAGAAATGGCAACCCACTCCAGTATTCCTGCCTGGGAAATCCCATGGACAGAGAAGCTTGATGGGCTACAGACCACAGGGTCACAAGAGTTGGACGTGACTTAGCGAGTATACCACAACAGCAACAAAATACATTTTCCTTATGTTCAAGCCAGCAGAGTTGCAGTTTTGTGTTACTTGCAGCGAGAGCATCTTCACTGACGGGGCAGGGAGCATGAACAGCCTTCTGATGGAGGCCTGGCAGCCCCTCAAAGCCCTGCGCCCTGTGGATTCTGCAGGAGGCCTCGCTGGAGCCCATCCTGGAGTGCGCTCAGGGTGGAAGGAGAAAAGGCAGTGGCTCTTCTGTCTCCATCCTACAGAAGATCTAAGGACAACTTAGGCTTTTACCCAGCCTAAGGACATCCTACCCTGGCCTAAGGACAGCTCCAGATGGTGGCAAGCAGGTGACAGCACTGGGCAGCTGAGCTCCCAACATCTGGTCCCTTAAGAGGGGACCGGCAGAGGCCTCCTGGACTCCAGTGTTCATTTCTGGATTCACATGTTTCACAAAGCCTGTGACAAAACTGCCCCTGGAGTAGGGCTGCCAGGAAATGCACAGGACAGCCAGTTAAGTCTGAGTCAGATAAAGAACAGTAACTTTTTACTAAGTATATCCCACATGTGAGGCTTCCATGCCTCTGCTCCAGTTCTCCCCTCTCTGCCAGGTGCCAGACTCAGGACACAGGCCTCTGCCTGCACGCTGGACACGGAGATGACCTCCCTACCCCCTGCTCATCATCTGGGCATCCCTGAGTGTGTCTGGCCCAGAGGCAGGAGGATGGCCGGTGTCTGGCCTCACGAGGTCTCCAATGAGTCAAGGAAGGTCTGGTTCACATGTTTAGAGGAACAGACAAGAAGTGGCTGATGCTTAAAAGGCAGGGATGGGGCAGGCATCACTCTGGTCTCAGGAGGTGGGCAGCTAGGCAGCAGGTGGTGGAGGACTTGGGGGAGCACAGTGACTCCTGACTTCTAACTTCCCCCATACAACTTCATTGATGAAGCAGAAGAGATGTTTCACCAGTCTGCTCTGTCTGAATGTGAGTCCCCTGACTCTGGTCCACTGTCTCTAGACTTACCTCATCTGTGGTTATGACGGCAGCGTGGTCTCCGTCCAGCGGATCATGTCTTACGGCACTATCCCCCAGGCCAAGGACAAGGTGTGTGGAATTTGCTTGGTGTGACACTGTCTACACCTGCTCACAAACGATCCCTTAATATAGCTGGCCCATGAGAGCAGAGCCTCATTTCCTGGAACCTGGCTTTATGGTTCCTGTCTGGTATCCCTCCAGTGTCCTGCCAGGCCAGGACTGGCGCACAGTAAGTGTCTGTGAAAAAACATCCCACAGACTCAGGAAGATCTGACCAAAAACTCCAGCCGTGTTTCAGTGACACGACAGATTTCCCTTCCCCAGCCTCTCTCTCCTCGTCCCCGTTTGCTGCCTCTTGTAGAAGGGGCTGTGCCAACAAGGTATCTTCGGAAAAGTCTGGGGCTGGTGACCACGAACTTCAGAAGGACAGAAGGGAGAAAACGAACGGAATCTCTTGCGTTCACAGTAACCCTTTTTTTCTTCCCAGAAACAGGAAGGAGAACTAAACAGAAATGGCAGGTAAAAATGCTATATTATTTGCAAGGCCCATTGCAAAGTGAAAACAGCTGCACCTTGTCTTCAAAAAGTGGGGAATAGGGCCAGGAATGGCAGTAAAATAGAAAACCTTTTTCCTCTCTTCCACAGTCTCTCTTTCTCTACCTGATACAGTGTCGATCTCTGCTGTCTAGACATCTCTAGGCCCGGGCAGACCCTCAGGGGACCCAGGGGCCTCGCCCTGTGACTCTGGCCATTCAAGGGGGCTGCTGGGTCCCCTTCCATCAGCCACCAGGTCAGAGAGGTCTTCTCTCCCCAGGATAGGAACATCCACAGGATCAGAAGCTCCCCATGGGACACACTTGGTACCTGGATGGGGAGTGAGTGGGAGACTCGACCCCACTAAGTCATCGCTTTGTGGAGCTGCCAGCCTCGGGTGGGATGGCCACCACGCCCCACCAGTGGCACAGACCCCGGCCCTCCCTGAGCCCTCCCCCAGGTCCCCGCTGGGACATCATCAGTTGCTGGGGTGTGGGGCACGGAGAGGAGGCAGATGGAGCCCCAGTCCAGGGGACCCAGTCTCCCCATACTTCATTTACAAAACACAGCTCAAAGACAAAATTATTAAGAATTTCAAGATGGTGACTGCAGAGTATTAAGCCCAAGGGTGGGGGAGAGAGCAAGGGGCCCTGTGTCGTGCACTCAGGAAGCTGGCCCTGAAGTCACAGTGCAGATTAAGAGAGGATGCAATGAAACAAAAGAAAACAGACACAAAAGATCCTCCAGCTAACGGAGGGTGCCCAGTGCTCATAAACAGGATGAAAAATTAAACTTATCACTTCAAAAAAAATTGGGCCCATACCTGGCCCAAGGTAACAAGGCATTTCTCAGCCTAACACCCGACCACTGTCTCCTCCCCACTGCCCCTAAAATCCTCTGGCTCCATTTGATATCCTCCTGAGATGCTGCCCAAGTAAATAATTCCTTTCAGTGGTTCCTAACCAGCAGCAGTGCCTGGCTGGGCCCAGTGGATGTCTGGAAGAGGGGTGCACGGTGGACAAAGGGATCAGTACAGGCAAAGGGGCGGAAGGTATTAGATGACCGGTAGCGTGCTGGGCAGTCCCAAACCACGAGACAGGTCCCCCCAGCACAGCAGTGACACCCACTTAGAAAAACCACACGGGAATTTCAAGTCACCGAAGCTTCGGTAGAAACCTGCCTGTCAGGGCCACCTCCTCTCCTTTGTCGTGGAGGCGACAACAGAAATCCCTCTGGAGTCCTGCCCGTTGTCCCCTCAAGTTCTGAGCTGAACTTGCTGGGGCGTCTGCCAGTACTGAGCACCCCTCACCCACCGCGCCCATCCCTGGCCTCAAGGCCCCACCTTAAAAGGCAAGAAAGAGAAGAGGAGTTTCATAGGTTGGGACCATGCAGGAGCTGGAGTGTGAGGCTGGTCATTTTTCTAGCTGCCCTTCTCTCCACCTCCTCCCAAGCAAGCCCTACTAGGGCCACTTTGGGAGGGATGGGGGAGGGTCCCACGGATGCCCAGGGCTGGGAGGAGGGCTTCAGGAAATCTCCCTGCGGTGGCTGCTGTGAGCCACCAGGGTGGAAACTTAGCAAGCGTGAGATAATCGCCCAGTTTTATATATAGCACCTGTGTCTTCCGGAGACCTCAGAGCGAGGAAGGGCAGGTTTAACCACCTCGTGCCTCCCCAGGGGTGAGCAGGGCTCACTGGGAAGCAGACCTACCTTCTCGGAAGGTACCCTACCTGCTGGGAAGGGTCGGGCCCTTGGGAGGGGCAAAGAGTCCGGATCCTCTGCCCTCCTGGCCACTGTGGGCACAGGGCCAGTCTGAGGATGAGTGATGGGTGAGCAAGACTCCCCACACTACGTGGGCAACTGAGAAAGATGGCGAGGGGCAGCTGGGCTACCAGCCTCCTCTGCCTGAACAGATCCCTAGAGCCCATGCACTTGCACACAGTTCCTGCTCAGCTGTCTCCCATGTGCCCACTTTACAGCTGAGAAAAAGGTGTTGAAGGGACAGTGGTCCTGGTGGGGGGAGCATGGCCTGGGAGGAGAGAGGGCCAGCTGGGCCCTGGCCCTGCGCTCAGCAGGCCCACCTGTCTGTTCCCGTCTGGTCCTGCATAACCTGCTTAAGGGCACCACAGACCTTGATACTCCCCGAGAGAGGAAGAGGCTGGGGCTGTGAAAAATGTTAGGGAACCCTGGTGCATCGTGGAGCACCCTGGGGTACCTGACTACAACAGAGGGAGGAAGCTAATACAGCCCAGGTTAGGCAGCTGTCAGCAAACCACAGGCTGGTCTGGAGTGCACCCCACTGCACACCTGGTGTGGCACCCCTCCCTCGGGCACAGGCCCCCACGTGCACACCTACAGCCGTGCAGCGAGATGCTCCACCAAGACCCCAGAGGTGAAGAGACTCTGGACCTAGCTGGCTGTTCTCCACTCTTCTGGTCTCTGGAGGGCCCCTCCACAAGTTCCCAGACTGTGACTAATCCTGTCTCCCCGTGAGTCGATGCCTGTGAGTCCCCCCGCCCGCCCCAACCCCCCACACCCCCCTCATTTCTCTCCACCTCTCCTGCCCTGGCTCCCTACACACACCATGGTGAGAAATAGCTCAGAAACAGAAGGGAAACCAGGTTTGGAAAGAGCGCTTCACTGGGGAGGGAAGTGGCCAACAACTGCTATATTTATTTCTATTTTTCTAAGACCTCTGTGCCCCCTCTGCCTAGGGGTGACAAGGACTGCATCCTCCCTGCAGATTTCCGGTCTTTTCCCATTTTAGATCCACGCAGCCCGTCTCTGTGTCTATCTCCTCGCCCCAGGGCCCAGGACAGAGGCGCGGTCTGAGTGAGTTTCCAATAAGGAAAATTTCTCCTGGGTTATTTATAAGGCACCGGTGGAGACTTTCTAAAATCATCCCAAATGCTCTTGGTGGCTCCTGCTCTCATTCAGTGCTTCCTTGTATCTCAGAACAGCCCACGAAGGAGACCATCTTTCTACTTAGCTCAGGCTTGAAAGTTCTTCTACTTACTTACGATAAAGACAGCCAGCATCCTGAATGTTGAAGACAACTACCTGTGTGCGTCCTGAACACCTACACGCACTTCCATAAAACAACCTACCGCATCCCGGCCGTATTTACCAGAATCCTTTCTCCCACTCTCACCCCTTGACGTCCTAACTCGAAAATAAGGGCCTGTGACTTGGTCCTAACCCACAAAGACCTCTCTGACTTATTCAGAGAATTAAAATTTTCTGGACTCTTGATTGTCTAATTTTCTCTTTTTGCTCGGCTATTTCACAGTGGCTTTGGCAATAGGCCATCGTTGAAAGCCAAGCAGGAGGCCCTTGGGGAGAGGATGAGGTGTCCATGCTCGCACATCCTAGGGTGGGCCTTTGACATCTGTGGGAGACGTCAGTGCTGTCTCCAGCACATTTCCAGTTCTTCTCCTGGGCACGTGGTAGGTCTTGAGTCCTCTGTCCCCTTAAAGTTAGGTGAAGGCATGAGACTTTCTTGGCCAATTGAATATAAACACAAGTGGCAGGTGCTACTTCTGGGTTGAAGCTTTACAAGCCAGGACAGGATTCGCCACATTCTCATTCACTCTGCGCTGGTACCCAGCAGAGCTCCAGACAGTGGCAGCACCACTGGCCTGGGCCACAGAGCGGGCACAACAAACAGCAGAGCCCACAGCTGACCCAGGTCAGGTAGGCAGCATGAGCAAGAAACATACCTTTGTCGGTTTAGGGGCTATTTGTTAACAGTTAGAACTGGTCATGGAACAACAGACTGGTTCCAAATAGGAAAAGGAGTACGTCAAGGCTGCATATTGTCACCATGTTTATTTAACTTATATGCAGAGTACATCATGAGAAATGCTGGACTGGAAGAAACACAAGTTGGAATCAAGATTGCCGGGAGAAATATCAATAACCTCAGATATGCAGATGACACCACTCTTATGGCAGAAAGTGAAGAGGGGCTAAAAAGCCTCTTGATGAAAGTGAAAGTGGAGAGTGAAAAGGTTGGCTTAAAGCTCAACATTCAGAAAACGAAGATCATGGCATCTGGTCCCATCACTGCATGGGAAATAGATGGGGAAACAGTGGAAACAGTGTCAGACTTTGTTTTTCTGGGCTCCAAAATCACTGCAGATGGTGACTGCAGCCATGAAATTAAAAGACGCTTGTTCCTTGGAAGGAAAGTTATGACCAACCTAGATAGCATATTCAAAAGCAGAGACATCACTTTGCCAACAAAGGTTCGCCTAGTCAAGGCTATGGTCTTTCCTGTGGTCATGTATGGATGTGAGAGCTGGACTGTGAAGAAGGCTGAGCGCCGAAGAATTGATGCTTTTGAACTGTGGTGTTGGAGAAGACTCTTGAGAATCCCCTGGACTGCAAGAAGATCCAACCAGTCCATTCTGAAGGAGATCAATCCTGGAATTTCTTTAGAAGGAATGATGCTAAAGCTGAAACTCCAGTATTTTGGCCACCTCATGCGAAGAGTTGACTCATTGGAGAAGACTCTGATGCTGGGAGGGATTGGGGGCAGGAGGAGAAGGGGACGACAGAGGATGAGATGGCTGGATGGCATCACTGACTCGATGAATGCGAGTCTGAGTGACCTCCGGGAGCTGGTGATGGACAGGGAGGCCTGGCGTGCTGCGGTTCATGGGGTCGCAAAGAGTCGGACACGACTGAGCGACTGATCTGATCTGATCTGATCTGTTATGCAATAAGACCCAGCTCATCCTGACTAATACAACACCTTTGATTGAAAGTAAAAATAATATGGCTGCTGTAAACCAAGCTTGCTGCTAAGACAAGAAAACAGCAACAGAGAGGGAAGTGAAGGGTCCAGAGGGAATTATCTGTCATCCCTTAAGCCAGATTTGTTTTCTCACGTTTCATGCTATTGTGCAAGGGGATCCTTCTACTCCAAATATCCCTCCCCTTTTTCTGCCTAAGTGAATTCCTCCAAAATTTAACTTAAACAGCACCATCTCGGCTATTTCTCTTCCCAACAATTCCAGATGCAGTGGCATCTGTCCTCTGCTTCCAGCAGGACTCCAAATGGACTTATCATTCTAAACACACAGAAACTGTGCTGAACACTATTACCAGGATAGGCAGTATGGTGCCATGGTTACTAGGACAAGCTCTAGAGCGGTGACTCAACCAGAGGTGATCTGCCCCTCAGGGGACATTTGGCAACGCCTGAACATATTTTTGGTTGTCAAACCAGGGGAAGGTGCAACTGGTCAAGGATGCTGTTAACCCCCCTACAGTGCACAGAACAGCCCCCCAAACAAATATATATATGATGCCCCAAAATGTCAATAGTGTCAAAGTTGAGAAAACCTATTCTAGAGTAAGAATGTCTGAATTCATATTCATATTCTGACTCTTCTATTAGTGTGATTTTAGGCAGATTAATTCCTCATTCAATGCTGACCACATAATAAAAGCATAGTTAAGAACTTCCCTGGCGGTCCGGTGGTTAAGACTCTATTTCTCCACTACAGGGACTGTGGGTTCGATCCTGGTCAGAGAATTAAGATCACACAAGTCATGAATATGAGGGGGGTAAAAAAAGGACTGAAATAAATTATTGCATAATAGGTGTTGGGTATTGTCATTTGCATCCTTGATTGAACTGGAAATTCCTAGAGGGTAGGAACTAAGGTTCACTAATACACAGATCTATATCTGCCAGGACAACCTGGATGCAGACAGCACACAATGAATATTGTGGGCTGTATGAATAAAGAGTTATTAAGAGTTCACCCTTCCCTGAAAGTTAGCAAGTTGCAAATAGTGAATAAAACCCTTCACCTGGTCCCAAGAAGACAAAGTCTGTGCATTTAGCAAAACCTCTGCTGGTTTTTGTGCCAAGTATTTTATTACTTCTAGTTCATTGCAGAGCACTATTGCAAGTATAGTAACTCTCATTAACCAGAATATTTAAGAAATGAGATCAACATACACACCATCCTGGAAGAATGCAAGTTCACGGGAAGTGCGTTTTATAACAGTGATGCTATCTGGAGAAGTGACTTGAATCAAAAAGAACTTCTCACCAATAGCCATAATACTTTTTATTTATTCAAACTCAAACCAAGGGCAGATATAAAATTTTAATTTGAACCAGGAATGTAACAAGAGGGGTTTTCCCCTTTCTTAACTCTCCAGAACAAGTTCAAACCAGACATAAACCTAGGTTTTCAAAAAGTACCAAATCAGAAAAACATTTTGGACCAAACCATCACGTGATTCAGCTCCATCTTTGATCTCAGGCCCAATCAAATGACCTGCTGAAATGTGCTGGAATATTCTAATGGGCCACAGTGACTGTGTGGAAAGCCTGTGACCGTCCACTATCTTCACTGCTTGGGTTGGGCTCAAGGGACACATGTAAAAATCCTCTGTTCGTTTTCCCAAACTCCTCTAAGGCCACATAGAAAACAATTCCTTCTTTGTGATAGATTGTTTGTGCACATTCACCAAAGGAGATTTTGCAAATATTATACTTCATTAGACCGAGGGAGAAACAACCATGTCCTTTCATTTCTTATGACTCACTGACGTGAAGATTAAGGATGCTTATTTCACGTGCTGTGAAGTCCCGTATACATCATTAGGCAGAAACACAAAAATAAATGCATTCTTCAGTCATCTACCTTGCCTCCCAGGGGAGCCCAAACGCCCCTGCAGGTCCTCAAACTGGCAGCAATCCCATCAACACTCTGGACCACTTCCTGCCACCACCCTCAGCCCCCAGGAGGCAAAAGACAAAACATTAAGAACACTTCCAAGCAACTAAGGGTGAGACGATGCCATTCAGGGCACCCAGAAAAATGACCGCAGTCACCACTGTCTTCACTGGTTTTAAATGATACACACACATTTCTCTGTTTGTTTAATTAATATAAAAGGGGAAGCATATCTGGGACCTGCAGGATGACCGTGGTGCAAAACTAAATCACACAGAACAGGCGCCACTGGAGAGACAAAGAGGGAAGGAGCGCCTCGGGGAGGGGGCTGCCAGGCCACAGCCTTCCAGGAGGCCCACAGGAGGCCAGGGAGGCGGCATGGAGACACTCGGCAGCTCTTCCTTTGTTTTTCTTTGTATTTCCAGGCCTGACAACACCTTTCCCTAAATACAGCACCCGCTGAGTCAGCTTGGGTGGGATCCTGAGGAGCCAGAGCTGGGGGGTTGGCAGCGTGTGGGTGGGGGCGCCTTGGGTCTCCTGCACACCGCCGTCCCGCCGTGGGGGCGGCTGCTCTGGGTCACCACGCTTTTTTTGGAATCAAGAGATGGTTGGGGCAGGAAGGGACCTCAGAGATGACCAAGCACCCACCCACACCCCCCGAACCAAAATCCTGAGAGAGGAAGCTTACGCCAGGATGGGGGACCAGTGCCCAGGGCTTTTGACTCTTGTTTGACAGCATCTCTGTGGAATTTTCTTTCAATGCCAGATCGCTTCAGTGAAGAGGATATACAGATGGCAGCTAAGCACATTGAAAGATGTTCAACACCACTTTGTTGTTTGGTTGCTGAGTCGTGTCTGACTCCTTTGCGACCCCATGGACTGTACCTTGCCAGGTGCCTCTGTCCGTGGGATTTCCCAGGCAAGAATACTGGAGTGGGTTGCCATTTCCTTCTCCAGAAGATCTTCCCCAGCCAGGGATTGAACCCCTGTCCCCTGCACTGGCAGCTAGATTCTTTACCACTGTGCCACTGGGGCAGCCCACCATTAGGGAAAAACAAAACCACCATGAGACAGCCCTGCCTGGCTATCAGAGGGGCTAGAAAAAAAGATAGCAATGCCACCACGTGCTGGCGAGGATGCAGAGAAACTGGATCGCTGTTGGTAGGAACACACAAGGGTGAGGGCATGCTGGAAACAGTTTGGCAGTTTCTTAAAGAACTTAATAAATAGGCAACAGCCTATGCCCCAGTGACTGCATTCCTGGACATTCAATACAGAGAAATGAAAGCTTATGGCCACAAAAATAACCTGTACATGAAGGTTCACGTCAGCTCTATCTAAATTGCCAAATAATGGAAACCACCCAGATGTCCCCTCCTAAAAGTGAGAGTTTCTTCAGTGTCTCAGAAGCCATGCCGAGGGTGAGGATTCCACCTGACAAGCTAAGGGACCCCTGAGAGTGTGGTGCTCGCTCCACCCCACGCCTTTGCCCCGTGGCGGCCGCTCACCGCCCCACGTGGCCCCTACACAGTGCTCATCAGAAGCCGCCTTCACTGGTGACAGTGCTGTGCTCCTCTCTAAGAAGGCGCTCAGAGCTCACGCCCTCTGGTCTCGGCTCTGCCCACTGAGACTACCAACAAAGAGGTCCCTTCCTGCAGATCAGTAACCCCGAGACAAGCATCTGTGGGAAGCTGGGGCCTCCTGGCCCCCTGCCCCTTTGGAATAAACTTCCCTCTGCTCATCCAGTGTCTCCTAATTTAGCTGAAGTCTGTAGGCAGGTGATGCAACCTGATGCACCCACTTCCAGTTTAGGTGCTAATGTTATGTTTGAAATATAAACCCCGGACAGGCTTTTACCCGTGCCGTTTGAAAGGGGCCAGAAAGCCTGGGGCTGCGCAGTGTAATCAATACAGGAACCTGTGAAATGGAGAGGCCTGTGACACCCACGCTGGGTGGCCTGGGGAACTGGGACACTAGAGATCAGAGCTCTGTACCTGCAGGACCCCTGCCCTCCAGCAGCAGTGCCCTCTCTCTCCTATGGGAGGAGGCAGGAGAGATCCCAGGCTGCAAGAACCAAGGCCTGATGCCCTCCCCTCCTGCCATGGTCAGAGGTTCACCGGCTGAGGAGTGAGCAGCTTTTTCACTTTTATTGCCCTTTTGGGTTAGGAGTTCTTCACTTTTCCCCTCCCTCAGGCCAGGGGCAGAGAGACGGCTCCAGAAGCTCACTTCTGCTACAGTTCCATCAACCCATCTGTTTCTGCACAAAAGCCTATTCATTAGAAGGAAAAGAATACTCTCTTAGTTCCACCTCTGTGAACAGAAAACTTATCTTGAACAGACTAAAGTGCTACTCCAAGGCACCTGTGTGAAGACAACTCTCTTGCCCCCCAGGTGGAATAAGTCCAAGGCAGCAAGCAACTCTCGGAGAAGGCAATGGCACCCCACTCCAGTACTCTTGCCTGGAAAATCCCATGGGCGGCGGAGCCTGGTAGGCTGTAGTCCATGGGGACACTAAGAGTGGGACACGGCTAAGCGACTTCACTTTTACTTTTCACTTTCATGCACTGGAGAAGGAAATGGCAACCCACTCCAGTACTCTTTCCTGGAGAATCCCAGGGATGGAGGAGCCTGGTTGGCTTCCATCTATGGGATCGCACAGAGTCAGACATGACTGAAGCGACTTAGCAGCAGCAGCAAGCAACTCTAGTTCCCTCCACCTGTGGTTCAAACCTGTGGTTCAAACCTCTCATCAGCCCAGCATCTGCTCTGCTTTGATGTTTGGTAGCTAGGTCCAACAGTTTGCAACCCCATAACAGCCCACCAGGCTGCTCTGTCCATGGGATTTCCCAGGCAAGAATACTGGAGTGGATAGCCATTTCCTTCTCCAGGGGAGCTTTCCAACCCAGGGATCGAACTTGTGTCTCCTGTACTGCAGGATGATTCTTTACCACTAAGCCATAGGGGAAACCCATCTTCCTCTGCATTCAGTACAGTTAGTCCTCATCTTCCAAAAGCACGAGGCCTGGAACTCAGCTCAGCAGCCCTCTGCATGGAGTTCCACCTGCTTTGTCTCTTCTCCAGGTGACATACAATGGAAGGAGCAGGGACCTGGGAGACACTGATAGGTTCAAATCCCAGCCCTGCCACTGACGAGCTGTGCCCTTGGAACTGGCAACCTCATCTGCCTGATCCCTAGTCTGCTCATCGTAAAAGTAGGAAACTAACTGATGCCTTGGAGAAATTAAATGAAGTAACTTATAGAACATGCCTGGTACATAACATACACTTCAGAAATCACAGCTGCTGTTACTTCATCAGTACTGTGTCGCCCAAGGCTGCATTTGTAACAGACGTGCCACCAACTAGTGGCATGCTGAATGTTTGTTAACCTTATACCTCCCCGTGAATATCAAAAGAAAAATTTCTGAGCCAGGTCCCCGCCACCCTAGCCTTCGTGGCAGTTGACTTTGTAAAACTTCTATTCAGGACTTACATTCTTTTGTTTTTAGAATTTTATTTATTCATTAATTACGTGGGGCTGTGCTGGGTCTTCATCGGTGTATGGGCTCTTCTCTAGTTTGGAGAGCAGGGGCTACTCTCGAGTTGCGGTACGTGAGCTTCTCATTGCAGTGGCTTCTCTTGTTGCAGAGCACCGGCTCTAGGGCGTGGGGGTTTCAGTTGTGGTGGTTCCCAGGCTCAAAGGCACAGACTCAATAGTTGTGGTGCACGGGCTTAACTGCGCCGCAGCATGTGGGATCTTCTTGGACCAGGATCGAACCAGTGTCTCCTGCACTGGTAGGCAGATTTTCTTTACCACTGAGCCACCAAAGACCTTACATTCCCTTTTACAATACCTGATCATGGAGTCATACTGAACTATTTTCTGAGGTTCTTGAAATCTTCTTTCCAAGGTCAAATGTCATATGTCTGCAAGCCACAGTCAGAAGCCCCAGACTAATAATCCCCAGCAATGTGCCACCTGGGACATTCAGGGCACTTCCCGCAAGGCTAACCCACGCCGACCTTTAGGGCCAGCTCCCTTCCTCCGCATCTCTTGGTGAGACTCACTGCCTTCCTCTGGGGATGTGGTATTTGAGGCCAATGGTGACAGACCAGAAAATCTAGGCCAGTCCAGAATGCCAAAGAAAGAATGCCAGGAAGAACCTCTGACCTGCAAGAGTTGGTTCAGTTTCTCGGCGTGAAGCAGCAGCCTGCAGTGAGGCGGGAGGCGGTTCCCTGGAGGGAGCGGGCTGATGCTTAACGCACAGTGTGATACCGCAAGGTAAACAGCGTCCCAGACACTGCTCCATATGGCCTTAGCCTGGGATGGAAACTAATTACCATCCTGTGTATATTTCCAGGTCGGAGCAATAAGGGAGCTACTGTCCAGCACACTCACCATCCAGACTGCCTCTGAGGTCAAGGCTGCCACATGCTAACAAGTTCTTTTCGTGGTTTCATTCCTCCCAGACGTCAGCCCCTCCATTGTGCGAAGAGCAGAAGGAGACTGGGGCTCAGGGGGATGTTATCATAGGCCAGCCCTGAGACCCATCTCTCCGGAAGGGTATGTGGTCCAGTAATGTCATGGGAAGGACTCAACAGTCCAGGGCCTAGAAACTCTGCCCGGACATCAAGTGGCCGACTTGGGGGTGGGAAGGTGAGTCTGGACCAGAGGCAGGCAGGAAAAGATGGGAACCCCGAGGAATCACACCATAGGCTGTTGCCGCATATTATAGTCAAGAAGGAAAGGGGGATTTCCACATTGGCAGTACAGCAGAGGAGAGGCCGTTTGGCAGGCAGGGTGCCCAAGACGGTGGTGATATGTGGCCCAGAACAGTCTGTGCTGCTCGGTGGGTTGGGGGAGGGGACCCACCTGTGGTCATGCAGCCCCAGCTCCTGGGAGAGTCTACACAGGCTCCTACAGGCCCTCCTGCAACTCGGAAGTGTGCTGATGTGCCCCAGGGGCGGTGCCCCCCGGGCGGTCCAGCTCAGCCCGGCCACCTGACTGTGCTCTCCCACCACACCACCCTCCACCCTCCCGGCCCCAAGAGCAGCTCAGCAGGCCCAGGGTCTGCTGAGCCAGGACAATGGCAAAAAGCAGCTGTGGGGCTGGGAAATGCTGGGCAAGCTCTCTTGTGCTTACTTTCCTTTGGGGTGTGCAAAGCGGGCTGCAGAGACCCAGCCTGGGCCTCAAGGCCTCCGTTGGGTCTGCAGTGGAAGAAAGCATGTCTTAAATCTAAGAAAAAGTGAAAAAAGTGCAAGTGTTAGTCTCTCAGTTGTGTCCAACTCTTTGCACACCATGGACTGTGGCCTCTGTCCATGGGATTCTCCAGGTAAGAATACTGGAATAGGTTGCCATTTCCTCCTCCAAGGGGATCTTCCCAACCCAGGGATGGAACCTGGGCCCCCTGCATTGCAGATTCTTTACCCTCTGAGCCACCTAAGAAAGATCCTGTCTTCTTTTTTTTTTATTTTTTAAGTCTTTATTGAAAGTGTTACAATACGGTTTCTATTTTACATTTCGGTTTTTTGGCTGTGAGGCATCTTAGCTCCCCTAGGGGTCGAACCTTCACCCCCTGCATTGAAAGGTGAAGTCTTCACTACTGGACTGGCAGGGAAACCCTAAGAAAGATCCTGTCTTAACAAGCATGTGCCCAGCCCACCAGCAGACACGGAAGCAATGAAAGCCAATCAAACCACATACAAGTTCAAAGACCTCCCTGGTGGGAAGAGCCACAGCTAAACAAAGTGGTGGTGTTTCTTTCCACACACACACACACACACACACACACACACACACACACACCATCCTCTCTCTTATGCATGATGGTGACTCTAAAAAATGCAGCAAGAAAGCAGAGGAGTGAGGGGAGGGGAGAGAAGAGATGGCGGGTTCCTCACCCCCAGAAGGCTAGGCCTCCCTGCCTGGGGGACCTGTCAGTTTCCACCTCCCAAACAGAAGGACAAGAGGCAGGTCCCAGGCGAGTAACCTGACACCGCTTGCCCAGCAGCTGGATCTAATGGATTGTTTTCTACACTTGAAGCTTTGAGCCCTGGCGACAAAGTGAGGCCTCTCCTACAACAGAGAAAACTTCTTGAAAAAATAAATCCTGCCACCCATTCTGTCACCATCCTTCACAATTAACAGCACTTTGGGGTGAAGTGGCTGGGGCCACTCCGCGAAGGCAAGTTAGGGTCCTGGTTGGGGATGAGGGGCCAGAGACGGGCTGCCTCTATCCCTGCCTGTCCTGTGTCAGGACCTTGAGACACACAACCTCAGCTCATCAGCACCAGAGCCCACAAGGAAGGGTGGTCATCCTCACTCGGCAGATGAGGAAACCGAGGCTCAGAGAGGTGAAGTTCTTGCCAAGCTCTGGGACAGAGTAAGGGTGTGACTTCACCTGTGGCTGGCTGGAGCCCTCTTCTCTAGCACACCTCCTTAACTTCTTCCCTACACCTCCCACTAACCTCAGCATCCAAGAGACCTCAGGCCCCACTTTTTCTTCTAGGGGAATAAGGGCACCAGCAGGCAATATTCCCTTGGGTACCCTCAGCACTTTCACCTAAACAAAGAGAATGGTGGGCATTGCAAGTTCAGTTTAATATGCTCAGGAATGACATAGAGGTACATAGAGGTAGCAGGGCTACCTCTAAGTCCTCCCACCTTGCTGTCTGTTGAGCATTTCAAACGTTCAGACATGGTGCCAGGCACTTCACACACGGCCTCATTTAAGGCTCACCATCTGAAGGCTGGTATCATCAGCCCCACTGCACAGATGTTGAAACCAAGGAACAGAAAAGTAAGACATTTCTCTAGGGTCACACAGTCAGGAGGTGGCAGAGTTTAGACTCAAACCCAAGACTGTCCTGACTCCACCCCAGGGCTCTCTCCCTGGAAGGGTCTACACAGCCCCTAGCCCAGCCAGCTTCCCCAGAACTCTTCCAAAGATTCAGACTCAAGCTTCTCTGGTAGCTCACACAGTAAAGAATCTGCCTGTAATCCAGGAGATACGGGTTCAATCCCTGGGTTGGGAAGATCCCTGGAGAAGGGCGTGGCAACTCACTCCAGTATTCTTGCCTAGAGAATCCCCATGGACAGAGAAGCCTGGCGGGCTACAGGGCATGGTATCGCAAAAAGTCAGACATGACTGAGCAACTAAGCACAGCGCAGATACTAAGTAGAAGCCCCTCCCAAGTTTTCCTGACCATGTGCCTCTGGTCGACTCGGGTGAGGATGGAGGGGTCCCCCAAGACCCCATCTTAGCCTCACAAGAGCATATTTACAGCACATTCATTTAAGCATTGCATTAAGGTGGGTGCCCCCATCCTCTCCAACCTCCAAGAGCCTTTGGATCCAGAATAGTGTCTTTGCTTGACCACCTTTAACAGAGATAGCAAACCCTTCAAGGACTTGGCTATCTTCAGTGGCTGCTGCCCAGATTCAATTCCTCTATTCCTTGTTCCATGACACACACTGAAGCTTCCTGCATTTTCCATGCCAACACCAATTCATTATTTATTAACTCATATTTAATGACTGTGCTTGTTTAATGGTTAGACAACTTGTTCTTGCATTTTGCAAATCTCAAGTTTGTCTGTTGGCACCCACTTCGCCCTAGAGGGCACATCCCCAAGGACAGGGATCGCATCAATTAAGCCATTCTCCTCAGCAGAGGTAACTGCAGACAGAGATGGTAGACCAATGCCTGTTGTTTGGGCAGCCACGGGGGTGCCACCTCCGCCTCTCAACATGGGCAGTCACCGGAAAGGAGGTCCAGCTCTGGGCATGGGTTTCGGGATCTAGCCAGGGCCCAGCCATACTTCAGAAATGCCCAGCATCTAACTGCCAAATGAAATGTCTGCTTTAAAGACTCAAGATTTTGCTGAAATCTTCTCTTTCACTTTCTAAGACACAAGAGAAAACCACCTCACAGTACTGGAAAAATCAATGCCCCCATTAAGCATCCCTGGACTCCAGATGGAGTTGTGGTCTGGTCTCAATTACTCAGAAGCTGACAGCCCTGCTCCAGCTACATCAGACCCCTGCTCTGAGCCCGCTCCTCGCTCCTGCCAGCCGTTCCTCGTGTCCATCGCATTCGCAGGGTTAGCAAACCACAGAAGCATAAAGTGTTCTGGCCGCGATGGTCACTCAGGCAGGAAGAGGCGCTAGTGAGCAGCTGGAGTGGAACTAGGATGCAATTCTGAGTGTCTGCTCATCCCTGCTTCCCAGCCCCACTGTCATGCCCACATCAGAACTGGCTCTGCTATGGACATAAAGGTTGTCTCTGACATACTTCTTAGCAATTTCTCCTCTGGCAACACAGACGTGGGCGTATCTTGCATTGGTACAGTGCTTGCCCTCATCCATCCACTTTTGGAAAGATTTATAAAAACGACATCATATGTGTACACCTGAAAGTAATATGATACCGTAAGGTAACTACATGTCAACTTTAAAAAATAATATAGATGATTGTTTATTAAATAAAACAAGTATATGGAAGGGTATGCATGACAGAAATAAACAAATGAGTACTGGAGAAATAAAGAGAAAACTTGGGGGGAAAAAAGCAACATCATAGTTTTCATAATAAAAACAACTTAGACAGGAAAGCATATACTCTCAAAATGACTCTACAAACACAATGTCATTTGAGACTCACAAAAGACCACATGAGATCAGAAGATGATCGATAAACTCATTTTACAAATGACGTCACAAAACCCAAAGAAGCCAAGGACCGAATCTGAGAGTCCTAGTCTTTCTAGCACACTGCACTCCTGGAGCAAGACCTTCTCAGAGAATGTCTTGTGTGTCTTAAATTACTGGAATTAGCTAAATGCTGAATACTAATGAGTACTTAATGCTGTGACAAAGATGATGACAATGGTGAAGAGGAGGAAAAGGTTTCAATGGTCTCATGCAGACTAAAATATCCAGTATAACGTAAATACAACATATTCAAAATGTCCCGTACGTCAGCACATTTTTCTATGTGTAAGGATTTTCCAGAAGTCTCTCGAACCAGTGTCTTCCCAACCTCCCAGCTTGAACACACAGCGACACATTTTCCTATGCTTGGCTCAGCAACCTGGGTCTCAGGATCTGCTGTCCCAACAAAACCTCCTAGCCATTTCTTAAGAGCCATTTCTTAAGCTACTGGCTGCGGTTGGATTTTCCACTTGACATTGTTAACAGATTAAACTGTTTATCTCATTGTCATACACAGGCTTTTTCAGTTTCCTGCTAATAGATTCAGGTTAGATAAGGATTACAGAAGTGATACTCCCTGAGTTCCTCTCTGTACCCCAGCCGGTATCCTTTCCCCATAGTTATGAGGTGTATTTTCTTAAACCTACTCTTCAGATAGCTAACTTGCAAAAAGAAAACCTTACACACCCATGCATAGCAGAGGACTAGCCAAACACCAGCTCCTACACAACTAGGGAAGAAGCACTTAACACGAGATCCTGCTGAATTATACATTTTACGACTCAGTCATCAATTGCCATAGAGAAGAAGAAAACAAATTGAGCTGAGCCTGGAAAGAATGTCAGCGAAATTGGAAAAACACTCGCTGGGAACCTCCTGGGGGTGCAGGGACCTCCCCAGTAACTGCCAGGGTCCCATAAACTCACAGCATACCAAGAGAGATTGTGGGGTGAGCTGGTGGATGGCTGGTCACCGGGGAACCAAATCCCTCCATTCTGAAGCACTGTGAAGACTCCCCATAGTGAATGAAAACATTAAGCGCTGTTAATATAAAATGTATTACAGCTTCTTCTTGGGAAACAGTACAATCAGTTTATTCATCCTGATTAAATGGATGGTCGGGGGAATAGGAAGCAGAGGACCCATTGAGATGGGTCAAGAAAGAAAACTGCTGTCACAGTTCCAAAAGCCCAAAGCAAAAGTACCTTGTTCCTGCCTTCTGGACGCATTAAAGATCAGTTTTATAAACGTGAGCAAATAGACCAGGTTCTGCTTGGCCAAGGAAAGGGCTTACCCTGCATCATAACACTTACATCATCTCTGGGCTGTTGTTGTAGTTGCTAAGTCGTGTCTGCCTCTTTTGTGACACCATGGACTATAGTCACCAGGCACCTGTGCCCATGGGATTTCCCAGTCAAGAATACTAGGGTGGGTTGCCATTTCCTTCTCCAGGGGATCTTCCTGATCCAGGGATGGAACCCGTGTCTCCTGCACTGGCAGGCGGATTCTTTACCACTGAGCCACCAGGGAAGCCCCATCTCTGGGTTAGGCAAACCCTAATCTTAGTCACCAGGTCAATGGAAATGATCTCAATGCCTCTGTTTGAGATGCTGCATCATTTTATTTTCCCTTTCCACCCAGAATCTTACCACAAAGGTAAAAAGCTAGACTAACAGCATAATAGTGACCTTCAAGAGGGTGGTATCTCTTCAGTCCAATATTTGTCACCACCAGATCAAACGAGGAGTTTTTTTCTACTTATTCTACAATGGGAAAATAAAAATGTATCCTCCCCCTCCATGTTCCACCCCCGCCTCTTTAAATCCTACATAAATATGAACTGCAAAGGTTCATTCTGCTTGCTTACTGTCAGTACCTCCTTCTTTTTGGTTACTTATAAAACTTAACAGCCGGTTTGGAGCAAAACAGAAGTAAAATTTTCAGCAAATTAAACATGTAGTACTGACCAGTGGCCTGAAGAGATATCTTTTGTTGAATGGGTTTCCATTAAGTAATATCAAGTCAGTAAAATGCCCAAGTAAAACTCAACAGAGGGGAAAGATCAGATCTCTAAGAGTGAATTCTTAATGAAACTGTTCTAGAAACACTCCAGACAAGTTAGTCAAAAGCCTGTGTGTTGGCTTACCAGAGGAATGACATGTCCAGTGAAATGACGATCACATGTCATTCCTCATCAGAGAAAGCCTGGAGGGCCCTGCCTTCCCATGAGAATAATCAGAGTGGTCTTCCCTGCTCAGACACTCCGGGAGATCTTGTTCCGAGGCCGGTGCTGGTCTTTGATCCCCAACCCCATCACTGAATCAAAGAAAACTACACTAGAAGAGTAGTGTAGTGTACTCTACACTACAGAAAGTAAGACCAGCCTTCTCACTGTACAGAGACAGAAGGTAAGACCAGCCTTCTCACTGTTCTATGAACTGCACTTCAAGAAGCTGCTGTGGTCCCACAGTCGCCGGTGAATTCACACAGAGAGAGTGAAGTTGCTCAGTCGTGTCCGACTCTTTGCCATCCCATGAACTGTAGCCTACCAGGCTCCTCTGTCCATGGAACTTTCCAGGCAAGAGTACTGGAGTGGGTTGCCATTTCCTTCTCCAGGGGATCTTCCCAACCCAGGGATCGAACCCAGGTCTCCTGCATTGCAGGCAGACACTTTACTGTCTGAGCCACCAGGGAAGCCTGGTGAATTCACAAGTAGACTGTAAACACCAGGTTTTGGGAAATCGATTTCATTCTAGCCTTACTGGGTGAGGCACAGTCGTTTTCTAGGATTGTAATGTAGTACCTATACAAAATCTTAAGCTGCTACCAAGCATTTCTTCCAAGAGGCCCAGTGGATTTTCCAGACATTACTACTCAAGATGTCTCCTAACTCCACCTCCACTAACGTTAACTGAGCCTCTACTACATTCTGGGAACCATCTACTGCTACTGCTACTACTGCTAAGTCACATCAGTCGTGTCCGACTCCTAGCTACCCCATGGACTGCAGCCTACCAGGCTCTTCCGCCCATGGGATTTTCCAGGCAAGAGTACTGGAGTGGGGTGCCATTGCCTTCTCCAGGAACCATCTAAGGCACTTTTAAAACACAGCACCCCTGAACTCTCATCCCCTACTCTGCATGATCATGCCTCCGCTCCCCATTTTTCAGAGGGTTTGCAGGCACATGTGGTCTTGGATTTCACCCAGTTCTCAGAAACCTCAGTCAGGCACCCCTACTCCTATGGCAGAAAGGTCTTGGGAATGAACAACGAGCTTGTCTTCATTGTTCTTTCCCCCCTTTCTTTGTCCCTCCTCTTGCAGATGACTCCACAGTTCTTCTACAGGTAGACAATGCAGCAGAGCTACTGCCTGTTACTCATGCATTCATCCCTTCCATTAACCAACATTTCAAAAGCATGTCCTATGTTGAAAGCCAAGGTGGATCTTCCCAGGGGAGTAAGGAGTTTATCCACTAATGAAGTTTTATAAGTGAAAAGAAAAATGTAAAACATGACTCTATTGAATACTCTCTGGCCTCACTTTCCTCATCTGTAAAATGTGGATATTGGAGGAAAGGAGCTCTAAAGCCTTATTTTTTTAAATTCTAAAAACAGAGGCCTACCTTCCTAATGAGATCATATTTATATCTATATTGTCTTTTAGCCCAGGAGACCTGAAGTGTCTTTAAATAATAATTCACCTCTGGAAAAATGAATGCCCAGGTATCTGGTGAGGCCACAATGAGAGAGTTGAGGGCACAACTACAGCAAGCTGAGTTTGACTACAGGGTCAGAGGAGCAGGTTGGCAGATTCTTCCAGCTCCCCCGGTGGCCTCCACAGTCAAGCAGACTGGACCCACTGGTCTGAGGGAAGGCCATAAAGCTGAGTGTTTCTATGCTGTTAGGTCACCTACAGTGCCACAATCCCTAGTTAACTAAGTTAACAGTATGCAACCACGGAATGGCACTCAGGAGAACTGGACTTACAAACTCCCAACTATGCCAACGACACAATGGCCACTGGCACTCTAAATGGCTTTTCATGTTACCAACAAGTTCACAGTTGAGTTTGCTGTGATTTTGTAAACAATGAGCTCCCTGATACATGAAAAATAAATGATTCACAATGTCAATTCCACCTAGTCAGGAAAAAAATAATTGCAAGACACATTTGTCATGGACTGGAGGGCACGACATACATAACCTACAATGCTAGTATTTCATCTCTTAACAAAACCCATAGACGGGAGTTCCGTGACAGTCCCGTGGTGAAGACTTTGCCTTCCAATGCAGGGGATGCAGGTTCGATCCCTAGTCCAAGAGCTAAGATCCCACAAGGCTTCCAGCCAAAAAAAAACAAAAAAACAAAACATAAAACAGAAGCAATATTGTAACAAATTCAATAAAGATTAAAAAAAAAAAAATCTATAGACCCTTCCATGCTGAGGGCGTGCCCACAACACACTATAGGAGTTCATGAGTTAATCCTGAATCTCCAATTACCTGAAGTCTACAAAGTCTGTTCAACCAGGACATAAAATTATTTCCATTAACTGCTTTAAATTCTACCTTTAGATAACTAAATTGAAACCTCACAAAATAAAACAAGCCTAAACAATGTTATTAATGCTCCTAGGAATATAAATAAACTACAGAGGACTAATCTAATCTGTAACTACATTTACCTGGTATGTGCCAACACAAATCAGAAAAGGGACTCGGTAGCAACTCAGCGCTAAAAACAAAAGTTCTGAAAATGCTTTATGTAACAACTGAAATACATTTCTCTAAAAGCAGAAACTGTCCAGTCTAATGTTGGTTTTTGTTGTTGTTGTTGTTAAACCTAAAAGCCTGGTAAATCTTGAGATGTGTTTTTGTGATGCCTAAATACCCATCTCTGTTTTTCTCTGTCTCACCTTTACTTGAAGGATTTTAAGCTGAATGAATTATACTTTCATCTTTGATAAAACAAATTCTTTGAAGTGATGTTTTGGCTCTGCACCAGCAAAGCCTCAATTTCCAAACTTTAATATCTGAGGAGGCCAAACCCCTCAGATAACAGAATGTATTTTTCACTTTTCAGGTTAGCATGCTGGCATCCTACCAGCACAGCCTCTAATATCAGTCTAATCATTAACGAGAATCTTGGGTATAGTACTGATTTATTTTGATGATGCTTTTTCAATGTGCAACTATAAAGAACCATTCTTTCAGGTAAGAGAAACAGATCAATGAATGGGTCTGAGAAAAAAACACACAATTAAATGTGCCCTGTTTCAGACTCAACTGCCTGAGGTTCACACCACAGAAATCTTGTCACTTTTCCAGACACTCTGATACCTATTTCATATACAGCAGGTTTTGAATCCAATCTCTAGAATTACACAGTCACGCAGAGTTACAACTCTACAGGTCCCCGTGAGATCATTCTCAAACAGAGTGCATATTTTAAAAGGAGGAATTTGAGCCAGAGCTGCAGTCTTTAGGTCCCTTTGCCTCTCTGAGTCTTGGTCTCCTCCCTAAACAGATCAGGGTAACAGTCAGAACCTCACATAAATGACTTGGGGTTCTCTCAGATCTGAAAGGTCCAATGCCCTTTCCAGAAAGACCCTCGCCACACACTTGAGGTGGAAGGGTGCCCCATCTTAGGAAAACAAGATACGCAACCTGAGCTCTTTACCCCATAAATCTGGGCCTTCAATATTCTCTTCCAGAATTTTCCACTTAAAAGAACTTACCACTAGATTCATTTCCCCCCAAAGATCCCTCTAAGACTTCTAAATTTTAACTGGAAAAATTTCACACTTTTAAAAACCACATAAAACCATTTTAAAATGTTCAAATTTTTTACCATATATTAGTTTGCTTTTTGAACCTGAAAAAAAAGACAACAAAACTAGTTAACACGAATAAAGTAAAGGAAACAAACTTTCAAAGGCCCTGAAAAAGTAGTAACCCCCAAGAAGGCAAAGATTTTGTATTATACTTCTTTATATGCCCCCCAGATAATCAGACCAACATTTTGTTTTCGTTATCGTACACATGACTGATAGTACGATTTTGGAATAAATCAATAAAAACCTATTTTTTTAAGTAAAAAGCATGCTTTTCTTAACTTAGTGCTGTAAACCTGGCATTTCAATGGCCCACTTACTTTTAAATGGATTAACAGAAGGAAGTCAAGAACTGTTGATTAATTTCTAGTTGCCCTAAAGAACAAGCGAGAACACCATTCTTCCTCAGGGCAATTTACTTCTGTTCAGATCTCAGAAAAGAGTAAATGTGAACATGCCTGAATTTAAGCCATTGAAAGCAAGGCACGTATGATAACTACTTCTGAGCAAATTTCAAGCGTCTGATCCTTTATAAACAGACACACAGGTGCAAAAATTTGGAACATTCTATTTCCGAGACAAGCATATCTGTCAGGCTCCTCTGAAGCCTGAAGCCCAGGAAAGGCCTCAAGCACTTTGCATGTTTCTGAGGGTGTCTTTACAGCTCCTACCCAGGGAAGCAAATGAGCAGAGAAGGTTCTCACCACACACCCGTTCAGTAAAAAGGCCTCGGCTCATTTGCATCATCTAAATGGCTAAAAGAGTTTCAGAGTGTGTTTCCAAACGACTTTTCACTTTGTTTTTAAGTACAAGGACATCTTCGAATTCCCTGCACCGAAAGCTGGGGCTTCTCACAGGCAGGGAGCAGGCAGAGAAGCCAGAGAGCAGGAGAGCTAACCTGGCAGCCAGGCTTCAGGCTTTGCGGGGCTGTCACCTCCACCGGCAGACACGTCACACACAGTCACCCCTCACACACAGCGTCACACAGAGTCACCCCTCTGCAAGAGCACGCGAAGGTTTAACTCTGCGCAAAGACAGGGTGGCACACACAAAAAAATGTTTTCAGCATGGGTCTAAGGGTCAGGGGTTGGTTGTGTGATCGCCAGGCCGAACACTCAGGCTTCCAACCTGTACGTCCCAGTGGGGTGTTGGGAGTGTGCATGGGCACGTCTATGCCCCTGAGTGCAGAGCTGCAGTGTAGACAGAAGCAGCACAGCCCAGAGAAGGGGACTGAGTGTTGACCGAACTTCAAACAGCGCCAGCTCGGGTTTTATCTGTCAAACACTGAACGGCACAGCCGAAAGGCCCAGTCAATCAAGTTGTCTGGCCTTCTGTAGACAAAATATCCATCTCAGGTCATCAAGTGATTTTTGACCCAAAGAACAGATGTTGCGGTGTCACTGATAAGGCTCCACCATAACAATCTGTACAAAAAAAGAAAACTGAGTTTATCACTCAACCAAAAACTCAAAAGTCCCTAGGATCCCATAATTTCCAGTTGGCTACCCACCCTTCCCTCCCTCCACCCCCCCCCACTCGCTCTTGGCCTCATGTGATTCAGAAAACGAGGCTGTCGGGGGATTTTTTTCCCTGGCCCTATTCTGTGGGTGTCTGAAACCTTATTTAAAGGAGGGAGGTAAGCTGGACAGCCGTCAGGCCTCATTTCCACCTCTGGACCTGTTTGCTAACTTGATACCATTCACCCCTCTGGTTTCTCAGCTGGCATCCCTCTGGCAAATGAAAAAAAAAAAAAAAATTATTACCTGTCATTATTTATCTCCCCTTTAACTCACTTCCAGACAAGAGGCCTTTTCAAACATCAGGACACACAAAATACTTTGAGAGCCAGCCAATAGGAGCTGCTAATCCACCACTAGAAAGGGCAAATGGAAAGTTGGAGAACAAGTGAAAAAAAACCTGGCTGTGCCGGCTATGCTCCAGGGTTTAAAAAGCCAAAGGGAGGAGAGGAACAGAGGACCATCTCATGGGCCTTTGTGGACAAGAGGGCAGAGAAATCTGGGCCATACCTTCAGTGAGAAGCATATTCCACCTTCCCTTTACTACCATCCCCTTCCAGGTGGAGCAGATGTGTCCATGTCAGATGCCTTGTGCTGGCCACAAAATGCCAGGGTGATGGGGACCACATTTTGCATATACATTTGCCTCCCCACCATCAGCAGAAAGCAGAGTCTCATGAAAAGAAACACTTGGTCTTCTAAGATTCAGACTGTGATTTCTCAAGTGGGAGTGTGATAGAAATATGCTTTGGAGTCCAAAATACCTTAGAGAAGAATGTAGTGTAGAACTATAAAGTTTTCAGCTGCTGTGGCTTAACACATTGAGTGAATAGTACGTGATATTCAAGATTAAGTCGGAAGACTACCTACTACAATAAAAATGCAGACTTTCCCCCAAGGTAGCACAAGAACCCCCTCACACACCAAACTAGGAAATTCCCCAGACTCTGGAAAAGCTTAGAGAAAGTCCAGACCTTTTCAGAAGCGATAGCTTCAACTCTTATGTCTTCCGTCCGATGCTCTGATCCTCCTAAGAGCTAAAACAGCCTAGCACTGAGATAAACCGTGTACAGAAATAAACCCCCGTCTGCTGCCATAGCCAGAACAACATGTCAGTGTGCTGAATCACAACAGATGCACTTGGAAATGTACTTGAAATGTACCTGTACCAGACAATAAGTATGTCCATGAAGAGGTATATACCCTAAGGGTATCACGCAGGTGTTTATCTCAGGCAATTCAACCTACTGTAATATTCTGTCATTAAAGAAACTGTCTCCTTACCTCAAACCATGCTTTTCATTTTAAATCATACAGCAAACTGTTTCTTACATCTGTTGGCCCCACAAATATTGCAACATCCTGACAACTTACTGAGGTGAGGTGGTTCTTCACCCAACAGACACAGCCATTATCTACAGGTTTCAGGGACCTGTAACAGAATCACATCACTCATTTTCCTGGCCTATTAGTACAGGCTGAGTTAATTTGCTGACATCCTTGTCAGTTTCCCCTCTGCCTAAATGAATCACAGAATTAAAGTGTTTCACCTGATCAGACAAAAGCTACAGCTCTGTTCTCTATCTCTGGAGATTAATCAGGAAGCCTTTGGTAACACTCATGAATATGATCTTCCCAAGAAGTGAGTGGTGACCTACCCGAGGAAGCTTTAAAAACGTCTTTTAAGATGTACATGGAAATAGTAACAGAAGTGACTCCAATTTGCTGTCCAAGCTACAAAGTGCAGGGCCAGGGCCTAGGCGCCTCCCCAGGAACACCTGGAGAGAATTACACGTTGTGACTGCCCCAGGGCCCTGGTCAGGGTCTTCCCGACTCAGTAGAAAGTAAGAAAAAGGGACACACGGGCATGAAAGCAGCACAAGTTCTAGAAAAATCTCAAGGCAAGACATACCACTCTGGGCTTCTGCTGGTCCAGGGTATGCAGGAAGGCAGAATTGGGGTCCAGACAGCGCTCAGGGTCACTGGAGATGTCCTCCTCCGAGTCCTCATAGGAGGAGGAGAAGCCAGTGGAGGAGGCAGAGGAAGAGGAGAGTTTCCTCAGCGGCAGGCTGCCCCGAGGGCTTCCCTGCGCCTCCTCCAAGGCCCTGTCCTCCTGGGCATCCGCGTCTGTACCCATGTCTGTGATGATGACGGCAGGGATGCTGTTTCGGCCGCAGGCCTCTCCCAGGGAAGGCTTGTCCTGTGCTGGGGAGAGCCGCTCTGGGCTGAGGTGGGCGTCTCTGCCCTGTGGCTGGCCTCCCCAAGTCCCCTTGGATTGCACCTCTGTGCCACAAGTCCAGGCTAGACAGGCTTCTTCCATGGGGCTCAGCCAAACCCTGGAGGTCCCAGGCGGCACGCCCACCCTGTCCCCAGTTAAGTACTGGGGTTCTTTCAGTTCTTTTGCAGCTTCCCAGCAGGGCAAAGGCTCCAGCATTCCGCCAGAGGGAACTCCCGCCTCCACCTCTGAGGTCCCTGGTTGCTCTGAGCTGCTGCCCCCAAGCAAGCCCAGCGTCGCGGACCCTTCATCCACTCTGTTAGAGGCCGGTGGTGCCTCCCTGACCGCTATGGCCCCACTTTGTGTCCCCGCAGAGCCTCTGGAACCCTGCCTGAACCAGGTCGGAGCCTCAGGGAGCTCCGCCGGACTCTGCGCATTCCCAGTCCTCTCCTCTGGCCTTCCGTCGGCCCCAGGAGCCCGGGAGCCCGGCATGCCATCGGACAGAGTTCCTCTCCCCACCTTCCCAGGGGGCTCTCCGCTGCGGGGTCCGCCCCTCTCTGGGGCCGGGCTTGTCTCACTGCCAAGAAACTGCCCCTGACTCTTGGCCAGGGCCTCCAGGGGGTGCGCACCCCCAAGTTCACAGGCCCTCTCAGACGGCTCAATGAGGGCAGGGTCGTGTGGATGGTGTGGAACGGTGGATGTGGCTCGGGCTGCCACTGCTGTGTCCATGGTTACGTTCACTCTGACCAGTCCCAACGAGGGCGCCTGGGAGTTGTGAGTTCCCAATGGAGGAGACCCCCTCTTGTCAACTTCCATAGCGGTGGGTGAGCCACAGTGGGGTCTGGCAGGGAGCACCTTCTCCATTCTCTCCGAAGCGCTGGGACCCTGAGCCTCTGATCCTGACCGTGTCGCAGGGCGGAGAAAAGGTGCCACTACTCCCTCCTTGTCCTTGGAGAGGCAGACGCTGGGCGAGCCTCCTCTTCTCCCGGATTCAACCTCGGAAGTCTCCGGACATTGTTCCCCCCAGGACTTGGTCCTCCGCTCCTCGCTCTGAACCAGGACCCTTCCTGGGGGCTGACTGACGCTGCGCAAGGGGCACGGGGAGGGCGAACGAGCCCTGCCCAGACGCGGGCTGCGGGGCGGCTGCGTGGCGGAGCTTTGTGCCTGGATGTGCGCCTCGAACATGCCCACTTTCTGGTTCACCTGCACGTTCTGGAGCTCACGTTGCAGGATTCGAAGCTTCCTCTTGGCCTCCTCCGGCCCAGGAGGGGAGAGGGTACCGGCGGTCACCATCTGCTGCCCTTCCCCTCTTAGACGACCGGCCCAGCTCGGGCTACCCACGCTGCTGCCGCTGCCGCTGCTGCTATTCAGCCTGCGCCGGCCACTCCGCCAGCCCGGGGGGCTCCCGGGGTCCTCCGGTGACAACGACTCAGCTGGGGGGAAGAGGAAAGAGGAGCCACTCCCGGGGCTGAAAACGCTGCCGGGGCTCAACACGGCCCTCCCTGGCGGCGGGGGCGTCTCGTTGCTGCTGGACCGAGGGCCACCGCCGCTCTTCACCTGGTTGGCGCTATTCATGATCACCAGGCTGTTGAGGGCATAGCAGTACATGGCCATAGTACTGGGTCCTGCGCGCTGCCCGCCGCCGCCGCTCCCGTTCCGGCTCTGCCGCCGGCGTCTCCTGCTCCCGCGGCTCTCGGCTCCCGGCTCAGCCGCGGAGGCCCGGCGGCAGCAGCTCCGCGCGCAGATGGGGCGGCATGGCCTGGGCGGCGGGTTGGGGGCAAGACAGCGGGCTCAGCCCCCGCCCAGAGGTCCATAAACAACAGCGCCGCTGTGAAGACACAAGGAAACAAGTCAGGACCCCAGAGGGAGGGTGTGGGGGACGGCTAGGGGATTAAGACGGGCCCCAGCCCACGGAACCCCAATCTGTCGGGGATCTGGTGCCACAGGACGTCTTATCTACAGGGGCAGTGCGGCACGGCGAGGACATAAACCTGCGGGGGCCCCCCTTCGGTCGCCAGCGCGGTGGTGATGTGATGCACTGTGTGTGATACGCTTGAAGGTCCCTTCCAATTTCAAACGCTAAGAGTTGTCTCCAGAGCCACGCGGGACGGGCGGGGAACGACATACAACTACTTGAATCCTATGTGCGGGGCGCGGCAGATTCTGAGCTTTCTGAGAGTGAGGACACCCTCTCCACCGTCTCGGGGTCTCCTCGGCTTTGCAAACACTGGCTATACCGGGTATAACGGGACAGCTTTTCGCCTCCTCCCTCCCCCACCTCCCCATCTTGGGCTTCAGGATGTCCTCGCTCCACCTTCTCTTGGCCATCAGGGGCCGACTCGGAGGAAAGCTGATGTGAACCTGCTTTTCCGGGCCGCTGCCTGCGCCCGGGTCTGGGGCGACCCCTGTTTGCCTGCCGTTTACCTTCCTGACCCTGGCCTTGATGCGGTGTCCCTCGGCCTACGACGGCCTGGGCGCGCGGCAGGGCGGCAGCCGAGGCATTTTAAGCACTGGCTTTGTCGCCAGTCCCCAAACAAGTGTGTTTTGTGAGTGTGGGCGCGTCTGCGCGCGCCCGGTGTCGAGGCGCTGCGCGTCCCCTGTACCGGAACCAATACTTGCCGCCCCCCACCCCCACCCCGCCGTCGCCCCAGTGGAGGGGCGGTGTGTGTGTGTGTGTGTGTGTGTGTGTGTGTGTGTGTGTGTGTACGCGCACGCGTGGCGACAATGAGTCCGCGCTCCACACACCCCGTGTCCGAGGACGCCGCTGCCTCTGCGGGCTTCGGGACTCGCGTCCACACCGATGCGTGTGCGTTGCTGCAGCAGGGCTGGAGCCCCGGCTCTGCAAACCTCCCGGGGTCCTGCTCTAAGCCCCGAGGCCGCGCGGCCGAGTGCAGGGCTTCTCCGCATCCAGGGCACCCTCTCCCGGCGCCAAGCCGGCCGCCCGGCGGCCCGAGCCGGCAGATGCCTGCAGCGCGCCGGGGTAGGCGGCGGAGAGCCAGCGGTCCGGAAGAGCAGAAGAGACGGCGAAAACTCGCCTGTCCTTCGTCTGCACGCCGCCCTCCCCTTGCCAGTCTCCCCGGCCCACCTCTCCGCGCTTTTTCGTATCCCAGATTCCTCAGATTCGCTCCAGAGCAGACAGTGAGGGGAAAGAGGGTTCGGAGGCGAAAGCCATTAAAAAGTCGCCAAGCTTACCTGCAGTTTCTCAGATTCCCGGGTCCTGTGCAGACTACATGACCCAGGGACGCAGACCTCGTAGGTGAAAGATGACTTTAAAAGTTTTTTTAAAAAGCTCAGAAACGATTTCCTCACTTCGTTTGGAAGACAAAAAAAGGGGGAGTGGGAAAGAAGAGAAACCGGTTGGCAGGGGCGGGAGATCCGGGCAGTGGCGACGCCGGCCAGCCCTGCACGCCCTTCTGGGCCGTGGAGATACTACCCTGTCAGTGTCTGCTCCCGGCTACTTCAGTGTTTGTTCAATGTGCGATTAAAAAAAAAGTTGGGGCGGGGGGGTGGGGGATTAGGGGTGGAGTAGGGAGGAGGGAGAAAGGCGGGGGCTTGGGGGAGGAAAGCAGGAAGGAAGTTGTGAGCCTGTCTGGGGTTGAACTCAGCGGAACAAGTTTTTCTTTTCTTCTTTTTTTTTTTTTTCTATTGCTTGGCAAGACCGAGGGAGGGAAACACTTTAAAAAAAAGTTTCCATTGTTAGCTAACAACAAAAAAAAAAAACCTTTTAACTTCTGCGGGTTAAAGATATACGATCCATTTTCCACCCCCTATATCGAGCCTCGCTGATGGCTAGCTTTATGAAACTTTTTTTTTGAAAAATGTTTTTAATAAAGTTTGAGTGTGCATTTTAAGCAAAGCAAATCATGGGGACGTTTTTAAGCATTTTAAACGGGCCAAAGCCTCACGTAAACGGTTTGTGTTCTTGTACACAAATATGCAAATTCGAAGAAGGTACTTTGTGGGCACCTCCTTGCAGAGTTGCAGATTTTAAATGCATCACAGTTGTATTTTGGAAGACTGGTTGGGCTGTGAGCTGCTAATGGTTTTGCAGTGCAATTGCTAGTTGTATAAACACGCCTTTGCATTGCACATTTTTCTGTTATTAAATGCACTCAGCAAATGTGACATGGACATATTTTTTGCACTTCATTCTCAAACTTATTTTAAGAAGGATAGTCCTGGAACTAAGAAGGCCTGGGACCCCCTTGCTCAGTCTCCTGCAACTGGATCACTTTCCAGAGACATTTTCCCCCACCATCAGCAAATACTATCCGTCAGGGATATTACCCATATAAGCTCTGGTGCTGCAAGCGTGTTTTGCATAATTTCCTAAATCCTAAACTATAGCATTTAGTGGAAAGAGGAAAAACCCAGCTGCCAGGCTCAGGAAATGTAAAATACTACAGCCTGAATCAGTCCTAATATTCCTATTAGTTATAATTTAGACAGAAATTTTGATTTTGCTTGTGGCAAATCTGTCTCTCGATTGTTTATGTAACAATACTGTTTAAGTGACAAAAGCAGCCTGCTGCTCCATCAGGAAAAGACTCATCTTAAATCTGAAACCAAGAGATCTTCTAGCTAAGAATTCCCAGGAATGAGACAATGTTGAGTCCTACTTGTTTTTGGTTAAATTTATTGATTTATTTATTTTTTGCTGTGCTGGGTCTTAGTGGCTACCAGCAGGCTTTCTCCAGTTGCAGTCTGTGGACTTCTTATTGCAGTGACTTCTCTTGTTGCAGAGTGTGGTTTCCAGGATGAGTGAGCTTCAACAATTGTGGCATAGGGGCTTAGTTGCCTAGGGGCATGTAAAATCTTCCCAGACCAGGGAATGAACTTGTGTCACCTGAACTGGCAGGCAGATTCTTAACCATTAGACCACCAGGGACCTCCGAGTCCACTTGTTTTTTAATGTGCCATGTTGAGAAGACTGAGCCTGAGTCCTCTCTCATTCCCTCTGTGAAGTGAAGTGAAAGTTGCTCAGTCCTGTCCAACTCTTTGCGACCCCAGGGACTATACAGTCCATGGAATTCTCCAGGCCAGAATACTGGAGTGGGTAGCCTTTTCCTTCACCAGGTCCCATCCCCTATAGAAGTGAGAAGTGAAGTCGCTCAGTCATGTCCGACTCTTTGTGACTCCATGGACTGTGGCCTACCAGGCTCCTCAGTCCATGGAATTTTCCAGGCAAGAGTACTGGAGTGGGTTGCCATTTCCTTCTCCAGGGGATCTTCCTGACCCAGGAATTGAACCGGGGTCTCCTGTTTTGCAGGCAGACGCTTTACCATCTGAGCCACCAGGGGAGCCCACATCCCCTATGGGGCTAAATAAAAAGATCCCAGAGTTTATTCAGCTGTTGACTCAGGACTTGGGCAGTTGCTAGAAGGCGAAGGCACCCCACGCCAGTACTCTTGCCTGGCAAATCCCAGGGACAGAGGATCCTGGTGGGCTGCAGTCTATGGGGTCGAGAAGAGTCGGATACGACTGAGCGACTTCACTTTCACTTTTCTCTCTCATGCATTGGAGAAGGAAATGGCAACCCACTCCAGTGTTCTTGCCTGGAGAATCCCAGGGACGGTGGAGCCTGGTGGGCTGCCGTCTATGGGGTTGCACAGAGTCGGACACGACTGAAGTGACTTAGCAGTAAAGCATAGAAGTCAGCCCTACCCTTGTCCCTAATTCGCTTCCCTAGTGGCAAGAAACAGGAGCTGCCAGTTCTCAGGAGACCCACTCCATGGAGTTTATTTCTATCATAGGAGATGCAAACACTCATGTCAGTCAGGTATTATGGTGGAAACAGCTGGAGGACCTAACAGTGCATACAGTGAACACAGAACCTCAGCTTTCCAGCCTCTGGGAACTCTCACTGTCACCTCACACAGCAGATATCACTGACCTTCCCTAGAATTGAGAAATCCGAGCTTCCTGAATGTTCAGTGAGCCTGAAGAGGTCTTGCTTAAAACGCAGCCAGCAACTGGTTAGGGGTGGCATGCTGAAGAAATTCCCACCTTGGGCTGGCAGTAGAACGATAGTTATACCAGTCTAAAATTCTAACTGCTACTAAGGATGACAGAGATTGGGGGGAGGATGGAGCAAAACCTGTATTTGGAAGCCAGCATGGTTGGCTTGCATCTTGAAGCAGAATCTAGTAGCCTCCCTTGATTTTACATGGACAAAGAAAAAAAAATTATATAGCACTTAGTACTTATTATTATCCAGGCACTGTTTTAAGCACATTATATATATTTATACATTTCAATCCTTGTAACAATCCTACGAGATACATACTGTTATTATCCTCATTTGATATATGAAGAAATTAAAGCACAAAGTGGTAAGCAATTTGCCACATCTATTCAATATTGTACTTGAGGTCCTCAGTTCAGTTCAGTCGCTCAGTCATGTCCAACTCTTTGTAACTGCATGAATCGCAGCATGCCAGGCCTCCCTGTCCATCACCAACTCCCAGAGTTCATTCAAACTCAT
The DNA here is from genome assembly GCA_935064755.1 of Tragelaphus eurycerus. Lineage (NCBI taxonomy): Eukaryota > Metazoa > Chordata > Mammalia > Artiodactyla > Bovidae > Tragelaphus > Tragelaphus eurycerus. Next base: position 24,145,101 of record CAKXYN010000003.1, read on the forward strand.
GTCCATCGAGTTGGTGATGCCATCCAACCATCTCATCCTCTGTCGTCCCCTTCTCCTCCTGTCCCCAATCCCTCCCAGCATCAGGGTCTTTTCCAATGAGTCAACTCTTCGCATGAGGTGGCCAAAGTACTGGAGTTTCAGCCCCAGAATCATGAGGAGGAGGTCCTGGTCAGCGCAATTAGATGAGAAAAAGAAGTAAAAGGCATCCAGATTTGAAAGAAAGAAGTAAAACTGTATTGACTGACAATATGATTGCCTATGCAGACTATCCTATGGAGGCTACAAAGAAACTACTAGAACTAATAGGTGACTTTTTACTAATAAGTGACTTTAACTTTTTAGTGTATTTGTTGCTAGGACTGTTGTAACAAAGTGCCATAGATTGAGTGGCTTAGACAATAGAAATTTATTTTCTCATAATTTGGGAGGCAAGAAGTCTGAGATCAAAGTGTTAGTAGGCTTGGTTTCTTTAAGGCCTCTCTCCCTGGCTTTTAGATGGCTGTTTTCCCATATGCCTTCACATGGTCTTCTCTCTGTGTGTCTGTGTTCTAATTGCCTCCTCTTGTAAAAACATCAGTCATATTGGATTAGGGCCCACCTAAATTTAACGAAATTATCTCTTTAAGGACCCTATCTCAAAATATGGTCATTCTGAGGTACTAGGAATTAAGACTTCAACATGTAAATTTTGGGGTACACAATTCAGCCGTAACAACAAGATTGCTGGATACTAGTATACCATAATCAATTGAGTTTCTACATATTAGCAATGAATAGTCAGAAATTAAAACTTTAAAAATGACATTTAAAAATTTTATTTACTTTTAATCAAAAGATAATTGCTTTACAGTATTGTGTTTGTTTCTGCCAGGCATCAACATGAATCAGCCATAGGTATACCCATGCACCCTCCTTCTTGAACATCCCTCCCACCATCTCCCTATTCCACCCCTCTAGGTGGTTACAGAGCCCTGGTTTGAGTTCCCTGAGTCATACAGAACATTTTAATAGCATCAAAAACTATGAAATACATAGGGATAAACATGACAAAAGATGTATACAATCATAGAATAAAAACTACAAAACACTACTAAGAAAAATTAAAGAAGATCTAAGTAAATGGAGAGATATACCATGTTCATGAATTGCAGGACTCACTATAGTTAAGATATCAATTCTCCCCAAATTTATCTGTAGAGCCAATGCAATCAAAATCAATATCGAAGCAAGTTTTCATTTTTATAGAAGTTGACAAGCTGATTCTAAATTTGCTCGAAACTACAAAGGATCTAGAAAAGCCAAGACAGCTTTGAAAAAGCACACAGTGAAAGGACTGACACTGTCTGATTCCAAGATAAGTCTTTATCATAAAGCTATCATAACCAAGAATGTGTGGTATTAGCATAAAGTTAGATGAATAGATCCATTATATACATGTGGACATTTGATTTTTGATGCGGGTGCAGAAAAGTGGAGAAAGGAATGGTTTTGACAAATAGTCCTGTACCAATTGGATATCCATATAAAAAAAAAGAATTTCAATCCATATCTTACACCATATTTAAAGAACTAACTCATTCTGGCTCATAGATCTAATTGTAGAAGCTAAAACCGTAAAACTTTTATACGAAAACATAAGAGAAAATCTTTGGGGCCTTTGGTTAAGCAGCAAAGTATTGTATCTATTTCTTAGACACAATACTGAAAGCATGATCCACAAAAATTTTGACAAATTGAACTATATTAAAATTTAAAACTTCTGCTCTTCTGAAAAGCATAAAAAGACAAGTTACAGACTAGAAGAAAATGCAGGCAAAGTGTAAATTTTATTAAGGACTTGTATCTAGAAGAAATAAAAAGCTCTTAAACTTCAATAATAAGAGAACAACTTAATAAAAAATGGACATTGAAAGAGGTATGAGTGACAAATATGCATATGAAAAGATGTTCAACATCATTCATCAGTAGCGAAGTGCAAACTAAACCAAATTAAATATCATTAAACACCTATTAGAATGGTTACAAATATAAAAACTTACTTGATAAAATTGTTGGGGAACCAAGCTCTCATACACTGCTACTAGAAATGTAAAATGATATAACCACTTTGGAAAACAGTTTGACAGTTTCTTAAAAAGTTAACCATACAAATCATATGATCCAAGCAGTCCACTCCTAGGTATTTACCCTAGAGAAATGAAAGCATATGTCTATACAATACACATACACTAGTGTTCACAGCAGCGTTATTTGAGTTAGCCATAAACAGCAAACAAGTCAAATGTTCATCAGCATATGAATGAATAAACAAATTGTGATATGTCTATACAATTGAATACTATTCATCAACAAAAAAAATGAACTCTTGATATACATACAACATGGATGAGTCTCAGCGTAATCATGCTGAGTGAAAGAAACTAGACTAAAAAGAATATTTACTGTACAATTCCTTTTCCATAAAATTCTAGGAAACACAACTTCATTTATAATACCAAAAAAGCAGATTAGTTGCTGCTTAAAAATGGGGAGCTGTGGGGAGGTATGGGAGATAGAGAAGACAAAGGATCATGAGGTAATTTTTGAAGGTAATGGATACTTTCATTGTCTTGATTGTAAGGAAATGTTTACATCAATGAAATTTATCAAATTATAAAATGTTACATATGTGCACTTTAGTGGAGTGTGTATCAATTATAACTTAATAAATACTTTTTTAAAGAATAGCTATGGACAGATATAGCTTTTGACAAGGCTGTTATGGGCCTCCATCCAAGTACCAGGCACAGTGCCTGACACATAATATCGTCTCTGGGTAAAATATGAAATCATTCATTCGGTAATTCACTCAGGAACTTCATGGAATAACTCTGTGCCCCCTTCCCCCCTCATATATACCTCTTGTTAAGTTATTGGCTACACTGTAAAAATCTTCAGTCTTCCCTCCTTTTTTCCCTACCAGACGGTGAGCTCTTCAAGGAAGTGAGAGTCACTCAGCTGTGTCCAGCTCTTTGCGACCCTATGGACTTATACAGTCCATGGAATTCTTCCAACCAGAATCCTGGATTGGGTAACTGTTCCCTTCTCCGGGGGATCTTCCCAACCCAGGGATCGAACCCAGGTTTCCCACTTTGCAGGCGGGTTCTTTACCAGCTCAGCCACCAAGGAAGCCCCTTCAAGGAAAAGACCCTGATTTAGTTATTTTCCTAGCCTTAGGTTTTAACCCTACACAGAATGGATCTTTGCGTTTTTATTTATTTATTTTTAATGTTTTTTTTTAATTGAAGTATAGTTGACTTGCAATGTTGTGCCAGTCTTATATGTTTTTAAATTTAAAAAAAAATAGAGGAATTAAGCAATCAAATCACTATGCAAAAGGGCCAAGGAATCAGCACATCAGGAAAGCTGCCTGCTCCTATTTCCCAGACAGAAGGAAGTACTTCCCACTGCCATCCTTGGCTACAGAGGGGGTGATGATGGAGGTCTCCATCAGTTTTTCCCTCCTCCTACACTCCTTCCTTGAAATCTTAGTTATGAAGTTTCCAAAACACCATTAGCCCAAGGCATGGCTGAGGCTCCTCTCCTGTGCAGCGCAGAGCAAGGCCACAAAGAAGCAGCTTCCTACTGCCTTTCACCTCTGCCCTGCACTCTCTGGCCCCTTCTTCACTGGCTTCCTTCACCTTCCCTGATCTGCGTAAGGCAGTAGATAACTCACTCCTTCCTTCAGGTATTGAACCACTGAGTGGGAGCTTGTGCATCAAGCCTGCAGCAGCTACTAGACACAAGATGATGAAGATAAGCCCTGCCACTGAGTCTAGGGGGAGACCAGCAAGGCATCCAGAACAGGCTGTGCGCTTCTTTCAGCCGCTGCCAAGGACGGTAGGAGGGAGACACAACTTAGTTAGATCCCAGGTTCTTATAGGCACCTTCATTTACCATAGCTGTGTGTCCTTAGGCAAGTAACTGAAACTCTCTGAACCTCAGTTTTGAGCTCTATAAAACAGAAAGCATTATAATACCCTCCTCCATGGTGTTCTTATAAAGATCTACTAGATAATGCACAGAGAAACACTCCAAAAGATATGCCTTCTTAAAAAGTACCTCTCAATCCTTTAGCCCATCACACCAGAAAGATCCAAGACTTAGTGGATCTAAGAATCTGCCTTATACATAGCAGGTACTCAATAATAAATAGTTGTTTCTAGTATAAGATTCTTCAGTACTCAGAGACCCTTCCTTCCTATGATCTACTACTCTGATCATACTCCTGGTGACAGCACTTAAGGTGAAGAGGCTTGGGCAGTTTCTCTTTGCTCTATTTTGAGAAATTCTGAGGTCTAATGATATCTAGCTGCCTATGCTCACATTCAGGCACATGAAACTACATGAGAGATGCCTGTTCCCAGCCCACATCCCCTTCTAAGTGAATCTGGCTGCCTGATCCTGCTTAGAAATGCTGGGTTATCAAAGGGCCACACTGGACCCACAGCTAATTAGACTGAGATGGACAAAGCTCCCAAAGACAGCTAATGCACAGGCTGCCTAATGACCTGGCATGAAAATATGAAGCAGTCAGTAAGACTGCTCTCACAGGACTTTGGAATCCTTATTACAGGAACGAGCAGAAGGATCATGTGGTAAACTTGGGGCTAGTATAGCACGTACAAGAGCTGTAGGCAGGAAACCAGGAATGAGGGAAGGGTTCCCAGGTGAGTGGGGAGTGCAGAACAGGTACAGAGACAAGAGAAACCACAGCACCTGATGAAAGACAGGAAGGAGAAAGGCAGGGAGTTGGTTTACCCGCTGGCAGCATGGCCAGAAGCTGGCACATTCTGTCTGCCCTTAGATTTGTGAACAGCTGTGGCATTTCTATGAATGACCCCTCCTTCCTCCAGACACCTAATATCTTACCTTACACATAAATATTTATTCATGATTAATTCCTCAGCCTAAAAAAACAAAAGCTATTTAAAAACACACACACACAGTCTTGCTGCCCTCTGCCACTAGAAGTAGGTGATAGAATCTGGAGGAGAAAAATGCAAATTGTGCATGTTGTGACTCTAGGTTGAGACGAAGAAGAAAAATTTCCTCTTGACCCTCCCCCCAGGCCCCTTGTCTTCCTGGGTCCAGACCTCTTCTTCCTTGTGTTATGAGAGCTTACTCTTCATTTCTTCCAGTCATTCATCAATCATTTACTAAACGCCCCTCACTACACACCCGTTGTAATCGGCTCCCTTTGTCTCCTCTTTGAGGCAAGAAATTGTAATGCTTCATTCCATCAACACCAGCAGGACCTGATGGAGAAAAGTTTCTTGATCAATGTTTGTTGCATGATCAGTATATCCACCCCAGGCATGGGCAAGAAACAGAAGGATTTTTCGACCGTCTGTTTTGAGGTGGTGCTGGAAAGGGAAAAGCAAAGCTGGTTGGATCTATTCCTGCAGCAAAGCATCCATAGGTAGACTATTTACATGGGGAACACTTATCTCATTTCAAATAGACTTTTTGCCCACATGAAAAGCAGATTTCTGCACAGTTGCATTGGCTGTGTTGCAGATCTGATTCAGGCACAGACATGCAAAAGCCATGGATCTGCCATGATCTGAGCCAGTGGTTTATATATACAAATGCATTTTCTTCATTGTCTGCAACCAACCATGACCTGATAAGAGATGGATTGAAAACATGGGCTCCTGCTTTCCGTACCTAATTGTAAACTTAGCCAACTTAAACATTCAAGTTGAAATGTAGTGCCAAGACTTCGCTCAAATTTCAACCAAGTCATTTGTTATCAGTTTAAGATACTGGCTCTATGGTTTTGCACCACAAACACCCCCTCTCCAGGCATCCCCTCCCATCACTGGGCCTGTTTGTCACTGAAGAGGCTGCTCTTAATGTAAAGTTTAAAAAGTGAAGGAATGAGGAGCAGCCTCAGCATCTACATGACAGCTTCTCTAGATAACTGGATTTGTATGATATCTGTGGACACCCCCAGGACAAAAAAGAAGTGATGAGAAAGAGCATGGAGGACATGTAAGTTACATGACATTTATAAGACATTTTCTTTGAAGTTATGATATAGTCTACCTTGGGGTTGAGTGGTCTCAACGGGCCAACCCAAGAGGGCCAGAGAGGGCCTTTGAGTCAAACCTGTCCCCTTAACTAATATTTTACGAAGAGGAAGGAAGTGTAAAGTTTACATGCAGAGTCTTTAAGGACAGAGTTTCAGAAAAGGTCACTGTGTAAGGTTCTAATACAAAATAGACAACTATCTCCAGCAAAAAGAGGAAGTTTCTTAGGCCTCACATTTCTCCTGCCCCTCACAATAAAGGAACAGTATTAGCAACATGAGATCATATCTCTAGTGCTTGCAAACCACCATCCATCAACACTGTAGGTGTCTAGAGCTTCCCCTGTAGACCCATGAACACAGCCTGTTTAGCTCTTGTTTGACTCAGGGACACTTTGTTCCAGCCTTGGATATTATTATTCATATTAAAGCCATTCGTTCACTCATCAAACCATTCTCAAGTTTTCCAGGCCAGAGTTGGGGGGCAGGGCAGGTGAAGAGAAGGACAGGAGGAGGTACATGAAGAAGACTAGAAGTCTAGGAAGTTTTTCAGAGAACTCACAGACTAGAAGGGGAGTCGAGCTTGAAAACAATGATGACTCCTTGCCATATGTGTTATAACAGCATTCAGGGACTTCCCTGGGTGTCCGGTGGTTAAGACTCTGTTCTCCCAGTGCAGGCTCAGGTTCTATCCCACGGTCAGGGAAGTAAGATTCCATGTGTTGCATGATGCAGCCAAAAGCAAAAACAAAAATCCCAACAATCAAAGTACGTGGAGAGCACAGTGGCAGGCTGCCCTTGGGCTGGGGGAGGAGGTGGGAAGGCTCTAGAAAAGGGCACTGTTTGGACTGCATCATAAAGACTAAGTACGGTGGGCTTCCCTGGTAGCTCAGCTGGTAAAGAAACCACCTGCAATGCAGGAGACCGGGATTCAATTCCTGGGTCGGGAAAGTCCCCTGGAGAAGGGATAGGCTACCCATTTCAGTATCCTTGGGCTTCCCTGGTGGCTCAGACAGTAAAGAATCCTCCTGCAATGCGGGAGACCTGGGTTCAATCCCTGGGTTGTGAAGATTTCCTGGAGAAGGGCATGGCAACCCACTCCAGTACTCTTGACTGGAGAATCCCACGGACAGAGGACCCTGGTGGGCTATAGTCCATGGGGTTGCAAAGAGTCAGACACAACTGAATGACTAAGCACAGCACAGAAACTCACTGGGCAAAGAAGAAAGAGGATTGTAGGCAGAGGCCCAGCATATAAAAGGGCTCTGGGCCGTCGAGGAGCAGGTGAGAGTGGTAAGTGGGTGTGGCTGGAGCATAGTGTGGCAGAGGGTCAATAGTTGGGGAGAACAGCCTGGAACAGCACTTTGGGGACATGCAGTGAAGTTCCCTGTTTGCTATGCTAATAGTTTGGGCTTTTATTAAAAATAATAAGGGGCTCTGAGGAGTTTGAAGCAGAAAGTGACACAATTGCATTAGCATTTTAGAACCATCTCCTTGAGGCAATGTGGAGGGATATATTAGAGGGGAGGCAGAGGCCAGCGCAGTGGGGTCATGTTCTTAGAGCACCTGTGCTGGGTGCTAGGACTTCAAAGATGACTTTCAGGAGCTTGCAAGTGAGGGTGTATACCAATTATCTATCACCATAAATATTACCAGAAATGGGAATTTCCCTGGTGGTTCAGTGGTAAAGAATCAGCATTCCAATGCAGGGGACATGGGTTTGATCCCCGGTAGGGGAACGAAGATCCTACATTCCAAGGAGTAACTAAACCTGCTTACCACAGCCAGAAAGTCTATGCACCACAACAAAAGATTCTTCATGATGCAAGGAAGATCCTATGTGCCACAGTTAAGACATGATGCAGCCAAATAAACATTTTAAAAAATATTACCAGAAACATAGTGCCTTAAAACAACACATATGTTTCGTTTTATTTATTTTTTGAAATTTATTTATTTTTAATTGAAGGATAATTGCTTTACAGTTATTGTAAACATATTTATTATCCCAGAGTGTGTGAGATGCAATGTGGCTTACCTGGGTCCTCTGCTTCAGGCCATGGATAAGGTGTTGGTCAGGGCTGAGATTTCATCTGAGGCTCAACTGAGGAAGGACCTGCTTCCAAGCTTACATTGCCAATGGTGGGATTCAGCTGCTTTCTTGCTTTGGTCAGAGGCAGCCCTCAGTTCTTTGCTATGTGGACCCCCTCAGCGTGGCCACTGGCTTCATCAAAACATATGATCCGAGAAGGCAATAGAGAGAGTCTGCTAGCAAGACAGAAGTGGTGATCTTAAGATAATCACAGAAGTCAGAGCTCATCATCTTTTCCATGTTCTATTGCTTAGAAGCAAGTTCCAGATCCCACCCACACTCAAGGGGAAGGGATTACACAGGGGCATGAATACCGATAGGTAGAAATACTTTAGGGTCATTTTAGAGTCTATCTCTAGGGAGGGAGACAGATCTTAAGCTGTTTCAAAATATTCAGGAGAAAATAAGGTAGGAGTATTCTTGGGGGGTTGTGTATCCAAAGGGAGGTTATCTGGACCAATCTGGCTCCTCTGGTGATGCTTCCTTGAGAAGCTTGATTAGGAAGCCAATGCTGTGGGCCTATAAGATGTCAAATATCTGATCTTTTCCTGTTGTTCTATTCTTTTTTTTCTTTCTTTCTTTTTTTTTTTTTTTATTTTGCTTAACTTTACAATATTGTATTGCTTTTACAATACATCAAGATGGTTCCACCGCCAGTATACACGTGTTCCCCATTGTTGTTCTATTCTTATTCTTTGTTTTAAAAATCTGTGATGGTCACAGGTTGGGATTCCTGCTCTAACATTTAGAGCTGTGTGAATCTGGAAGTCAGGTATCTTCTCCGAGCATCAGCTTCCAAATTTACAAAATAGGAATACCGCTGCTTACCCTGCAGGGCTCTTGAGGGGTTAAATGAGATGGCATCTACAGAAGAACCTACCTCGGGCCCTGCCACATCCAGGCCAAGCCAGTAACTAAGGTCACTAGTACAGAACCAGACGGACATTTGGCCTGTTCAAGGTCACACACAAAGCAAGCCCCAGCTATGAGAGAGCCTGGGCTCCAGGCTTCTCCTGAGAGGGCTGTGATCAAGACTGTCACAGACACACCCAACATCAAGGTCACCTCGGTGGTAAAAGTAGGAGGCCCTTGTATCTTGTGGTATGGACACTCCATCCATTTGATAACTGCCTGATAAATACTTGCTGACTGCCCTCTAGGCTGTGGGCTCCAGGGCCATGTCCTCCTCTGCAGACGCTCTGCCAGCCTACAATGGGCAACTCCCTTCCACTAAGGTCCAGCATTCATTCAATGACCTGGCACTGCCAGGCACAGAAGGGATGTGAAGCCAAGACCAACATGGTGGACTTAAGAGACAGCAGAAATCCCTCAAGGTAATTACATCTTTCTTTCCCAAAATAATTGTAACCAAAATGACTAATGAGTGCCTACTCCCCTATCCCAGGTTCTAGAGTCCACAGCCTCCAACACTGAACTTGACTTCCGTGTGTCCCTCAGTTTTACTTATTATGTGCCTAGCTAAGGCACCTAACTCAACTAAGACACATGATTAAGGAGGGAAAGCTGCGGTAAACAGGGTGGGATAGGGTGGCTCCCAACTAAGGCGAGCTCAGAAGATGGAGCTGGGGATAGGCTGGGAGCCTCTTCCTCCATCAGGACTTCTGAGCACAGCTTCAGTAATTAAATATTCTGGAAATGAGGCTCTAGAAGAATATCCCCAGAGGAGTCCTGGGGCATGAATGTTTGGGTTGAAAGCTTCCCATCCAAATTCCGTCTCCATGTGGTGCAATTGCCACCGAGTTGGATAGCTCACATCATGTGCTGCTGCTGCTTCTAAGACACTTCAGTTGTGTCCGACTCTGTGCGACCCCATAGACAGCAGCCCACCAGGCTCCCCCACCCCTGTGATTCTCCAAGCAAGATCACTGGAGTGGGTTGCCATTTCCTTCTCCAATGCAGGAAAGTGAAAAGTGAAAGGGAAGTCGCTCAGTCATGTCTGACTCTTAGCGACCCCATGGACTGCAGCCTACCGGGCTCCTCCATCCATGGGATTTTCCAGGCAAGGGTACTGGAGTGGGGTGCCATTGCTTTCTCCGCATATCATGTGCAGGAAATCCATATGAAGACTCCAGAATGCCCAGGTGCATAAAAACTTCAAATATAGACATCTGTTCCAAAGACCACAGACACTCTGAAAAAGGATAGAGGTGGACTGTGAGATGCAAAGAATACTAAATTGTTCACATTTGGGAAGGTAGATTGTGAGAGGTTAGGAAAGCTTGTACAAGGCTACTGCTTTTCCAGTGGTCCCTCCAGTCTCAGGGGTCACTGAACATCCCCACCCTTTGTTGGTACAGGTGCTTATCTTGTATGGAGTATCACGGGGCAGAGCTCTGTAGTAGACAGAGTTCTTAATGGCAAGCAACAGAAATTTGAGCTTAACCTTTATAAGCAGAAGATAAATTTATAGTAAAGGATATTGGGGAGCTCATAAAATCACTAAGCATGCTGGAAAATCAGGCTTAGGAAATGGGGCAGAAAAGGGGGCGGTGCTGAGCCCAAGAACTAGTCCAGTGCCAGGCACGGCCGTGTCAACACAGCTAGTGGTGTGGTGGATTCCTCCTGGGTGCAGCCACCACAGCTGCCCCATCACCACCAACGTGGCCCTGCCAGGCCCCTGCTTCTCTGTGTCCAGATCTGGTGGGTGTGTCTAATAGGCTGAGCCTGGTCAAGATCTGTGCCCACCACAGGGAGGCTGGAATGTGGGGCTCAGAGGCTGGGCAGCTAAAAATGGTCCGTGTCCACTGGGGTTTATTTCAGGTCTCTTAAAACTTTCTCTCTTTGAATAATTAAAAAGCAGTTACCTGTAAAAAACGGAGAAGACAAATTTATTCCTAACCCTGTTGTTGAGCAGGCAGATTCTAGACTGTGAAGATAGAACAGACGCAATCCCTGACCTTGGAAAGATGACACTTTTGTCAGAAACAAGTGTAACAAGCAGTTATTGAGTGTGTGACTGTGTTCATTGCAGAGTACTTCAGAGGACAAGAGTGGTAAGAGGGGCATAGAGTGTCAGAGGTATTGCTTTCTGAACTGATCAGAAAAGCACGTGTTTGTGCTCCGTTACTCAGTCAGGTCTGACTCTTTGTGACCCCATGGGCTGTAACCCACCAGGTTCATCTGTCCATGGGATTTTCCAGGCAAGAATACTGGAGTGGGTTGCTATTTCCGACTCCAGATCAGGGAAGACTGCCTTTCTAAGGTGACAAAGAGCTGCAGGGAGTGAAAGGGAGAGTCAGGAGACTCTCTGCGGGGGAGGATCATCGGTGCAGAAGACAGGCTGAGCAAAGGGCTTGACGCAGGAGCACATATGAGCGGTTGAGGAACAACAGCTAAGAATTAATTAGCACATTCTCCCATTTCCTTGGACTTCCCTGGTGGCTCGGTGGTAAAGAATTCACCTGCAATGCAGGAGACACAGTTCTGATCCCTGGATTGGAAAGATCCCTTGGAGAAGGAGATAGCAACAGGCAGAATTCTTGCCTGGGAAGTCCAGAGGAGCCAGGCAGGCAACAGTCCATCTACAGACCAAAGAGTTGGACATGATTTAATGACTGAACAATCCAATTCCTTGCCACCAGGAGATAATAATCATAATGATATTTAAATTGTTTGAGCGCTTACTATGTTCCAGGCACTGTTCTAAGGACCTTGCATACATCATTTACATGTATTAGTCATCTCATTCTCACCGCTATGGCATAAGGTAAATAAGATAATTATTCCCTCTTTAAAAGCACTGAAATTGAATAACAGAAAGATTAAATAATTTACATAAGGACCAGTTACAGAGAAATGAAGTTTTCCCTGTAGTGAAACATGGAATAATTATTAAGTGAACAGGTAAGCATATACGTTCCTCACTGGGGCTCGAATACTTATAAAATGTAAAAAAATACTGTAAAATGAGGGTATTGGGAGGAATAATGGCTAAATCCTTAGGTGTGAACATCCATGAATTCTTCATTGCTAACAAAGAAAACATTGTCCCATTTGCCCGCTTTGCATTATAAACATTTAAAAAGTATTTCATGTTTTCTCAATGTCTGCAATGAACATTTAAAGGGTACCTTGATTTCAAGTATTTGTTATTGCTTAAAAATTGTCACTGATAATAATTAGTTCGATGAATAATATGTCTTTATTTAGAAAAGTTGTACCTTTCACGTATGCAAAGCCAAATATTTTCCTACACAGATGGAAAGTCAACCAAGGGCTAGAGTTCAATTGACAGCAACTTGTGGCACCCCAAACCATCCCATCCACCTGTCCATCTGTCCATTCATATGAAAAGTATGTATTGAGCTCCTATTATATGGTGAATTGTTCATTGTAAGTTAAGATGTTGCCACATATTCAATGTTGAGGGTGTAAAAGAGTATACATTTTGGAATCAGGTGTGCCTGGTTTCAAAAACCGGCTCAGCAATTACAGTGTAATTTGGGCAAAGCAGTAAAAACTTCTTCTAGCTTCAAATTCTTCATCTGTGCAATAGTGGTAATAATAATAATATCTACCTTCTCATGTAATCATAAATATTTGATGTTTCGTATGTAGAGCCCATGCAATCCATGCTTGGCTTGGAGTAAATGCAATAAATTATGTCCCTTGGGGTCTTCTCTCCTGGACAGCACTTCAGTCCTTCAGATTTTCTGAACTCCAGGGCCCAGTGTCCTCATACCCTCCTAAAGGGCTCCCAACCTTCCTCCATTATTCATCATCAAGAGTGCAGTCAAAGGCCCCCCTTCAGGCAAGCTCCTACAACAGAGAAAGCCTGGTAGAATTCCAGAACAGGGTGGGGCTGGGAGCAAGAGGAAGGAATAAAAGCAAGAGGAAAGGACAGACAAGCCGCAGAACCTGCTCTCCGTCAAAACTTACCTTTTGGGCCTCTATTTTCCCAGCATAGAGTTTAATGTTAAACTTTATTGAAAGGAGGAAGAAATGAAGATTAAATTCGTAGTATTACTTCCCTTTTTAAACACTGATGAGTACAGTAGGACTCAGAAAGGTTAATCGACTCGCCCAAGATCACACAGCTATACAGATAGATTTGAACTCAGCTTGTCTGAAAAAAAAAAGCCCCTGCTCATTTATTGGTGGGGTCACCAGACAGAGCCTGAGACATGAGGGTATGTCACTTTTATTTTGAAGTGCTCACGAAGGAAGGGGCTGGTGAGGACGGGAAGGATGTGAAAGGAAGGATGTAGTCTTAGCTGAGGCTAGGTAGTTTTCCCCCGGTGGCTTGGATGAGAAAGAATCTGCCTGCAAGGCAGGAGACCTGGGTTCGACCCCTGAGTCAGGAAGATCCCCTGGGGAAGGGAATGGCAACCCACTCCAGTATTCTTGCCTGGAGAATTCCATGCACAGAGGAGCCTGGTGGGCTACAGTCCTCAGAGTCACAAAGAGTTGGACACGACTGAGTGGCTAACATACACAGGTAGTTTCTTAGCCTACTCGCATCAGGAGCTCTAGAGAATGAATTACACCACAGAGTAATTTGTCCAACTTGAGCCAAGAAGGCAACCAACTTTGCTCCTCTGGTGCCTGAGTCATCGGCTATGGGCTGCAGAGCAGAAAGCAGACCTTCCCAGGTGAAGCGTCTCCCTCTCGGTCGACAGCAAGTCTGAGAGGCATTAGCAGCCAGTGGACACAGGTACTGGGGACTGGCCCACCTGCCCAGTAAAGGGATCCGGGCGAGCCATCAACAGCATTTGTTACATTCACGTTGCATCCCTAATCATTGGCTGAACGAATAAACAAGTGAACGTTGTTTCCTCGGTAATAAAACAGAATTGGTAATGTGTACTTCAGGAGTCATTAGGAGGCCTAGATGAGCTTATGAGTATAAGCTAATTAGTCTAGCATTTTAAGTCCATAATAAATGAGAATAATTATTAGCTATAGGAAATGATATTAATTTAATAGTAACTAGCCAATTATATTACTAATAATTATAATTTTATTTTTGTGACAATTGGCAATAAACCCTACTCTGAAGTCTCAGCTACTAGATGGAAGAAAGATGAAAACTTGCAATATAGGAACTCCTGACAGACCAATGCTTTCTGGCTCAGATCTGCATATGGCAATTCAGTAACTAAAGCCCTGGGAGGCCAGGGAGACTCCACTTCAACCCACATCCCCAGCATCCAACTTTTGTGACAATCAGGAATGACACTGCTCAGGATGGCCTTGGGTGTAGCTCACAGAGATTGGGCTCATCACCCCAGCCCTAAATACACTATAGGATAAAGGCATGGGGGAGGGGGACAGGGGAGACGAGGTAGGTTAGGAGATTATGGGAAGTGTCCCCAGCCCTGGGTCCTCGACCCAAGCCAGAGGCAAGCTGACGCCATCACAGCACTGCTATTTGTGCTGATGTCATTGTTTCCAGACCCAGAGGCACCACCAAAGGTAAACCTTCTTGGGATCTTCCCTGATCTGACCTTCAGCATCTCCTGTCTGATGCTTGTCTACCCCCATTCCCCTTCATCCCACTGATTACACTATTAAAATACCCAGTTTCTGCTGAATTTTCAGAATCTCAAATGCATCATACTGTGCACTTTAGTGAATGCAAAAAGAAGCAAAACATTCCTGTTCCAAATGCAGTGATTTCACTCTTGTTGAGATTATATAAATCAGCATCTTCTTTTCGTACCCTGGAAACACTTGATGGAGGCGAAAGGATGGTAGAATGGGGGAGAAGGCAGACCCTGGAGGAAGTCAGATTGGGCACAAATGTGATATACATCTGCATAATCGTTTTTTCTATTTCTAGAAACATTGTCTGGGATCTGGAGCTTAATGAATTAGGTTTCTTTGCCATTCATCCCTCCCCCACCTTAAATACAGATAAGTTGTTCTCTCCTCTGCCCCTCTCTTTTCTAACTCCACCTCTGCTGATTACACCTCAGACTGCCCAGCCCTGTGTTCTCCCCAAATCAGCATCGTATCTAAGGCAGCCAGATGGAATCAAACTCACAGTGAGCTGGTATCTTCTGCTCCTTTGGTTCTTCCTCTCTCAGTTCAGGACCTAATGATATTACCATTCAAGCTAGAAACCCTAGAGTCTTCAGTTTACCTTAAGGGAGTGACAGGGCTTCTTACTCACTGCCCCTCATCCCACCTGAGTTATCAAACTCAATTTTACTCCAACTTGTGACTCAAATCCACCCCTTCCACTCCATGTCTGCCTCCACTGCTCAGGCACGCATCACCCCTGCAAGAAACTAAGCTGATAGCCTTCTGGTTGATTTGTTTCTCCATCCCTCCATCTGTCCACTAGTCTGTCCATTCTGCACATAAATTTTTACTCATGCCCTACTATAAGCCAAGCACTGTTTTGGACCTGGGAATGCAAGGATAAACCTAACAAGATCCCTGTCCTTATGGACTTTGCATCTAATGGGGTCACCAGGTAACACACAACAAATAAAGGACTTCTGGACTAAGACGGCAGATTGAGACTTTCTCAAAGTTTTGTTCTGCTGATACCTCAAAAATAGTCAAAAGAATAAAAGAAATAAAAACAGAATAGGGACTTTCCTGGTGGTCCAGTGATCAAGACTTCACCTTTCAATGCAGGGAGTATGAGTTTGATCCCTGGTGGGGAGCTAAGATCCCATACGTTTTGTGGCCAAAGAAAAAAAAACACCATAAAACAGAAGTAATATTTTAGCAGTTCAATAAAGACTTTTAAAATGGTCCATATAAAAATAAGCAGAAGAAATTCACCAAAAACAAATAAGGAAAGAGGCATGCCCAATACAGTAAATTTCAAAAAGCATTAACCAAGAAAAGAAGATGCTGGGGTAGCATAGAGAAGGCCAGCAGGGCTTGACTCCTAACCTGGTCCCTGGGGCTCTGGGAGCTCAGTGGAGAATCTGCCAAGTCCTGGGAATTCTCACTAATATTCCCAAAGCTGAGAGAAGTCAAACATGTAGGTGTCCACTTTCATTTCCTACACTGGTTGAAAAGTAGTAGAAACGGCTACTGGGGTGAAATGGGTAAAATAGGGGGAGTGAAAAACGGGGCTGATTCTGACCTCAGTAAAGGCTTCAGGGCAGCAAACCAAATTTGAGCAACAGTGAAATCCTGAGGCTCTGCCCCCTCAAGAAATGGTGTGTACTATCCGACGCCAACCCTGAGGATTAAATCCTGGTACTGTTGCAAAATCACAGCAAAGAGAGTAGTGCTCAGGAATTCCAACCACCAACATTCTGCCCACTGAGCTTCCCCGCTGGCGCCACCAACCCACAGATGTCTCCGTCCTTACAATGAAACAGTGATCTCAGATCAACTGGTCTCAGATACAACAGGGAGGGTCCACAAGTCCCCCAGGCTCTATCAGAGCAAATAAACTGAATAGACGTAGTTCCCTATGCGTGAGCAAACTGAAAGTGTAAGCATGAGAACTATAAAACCATACTGCAGAGCGAGGGTTGGGGAGAAGCAACTTGTGAACGAGAAGAAATCTTTAGCAACAGAAGGACATTCCTCCCAATTTCCTGTTATATGGCTTAATTAGAGCATGAATCTGGTGAAAGAACTCAAAGACAATATAGTAAAACAACAGAAATGAGAAGAAAAGGAAGATTTCAGATTTAAGGAAACAGAGGGCAATATTATTATAGAATGAAAATATAGATTAGAAATAAGAACAAAATAAGAAGAAACTCAATAGATACTGTTGAAATTTGAATTATGATGCTGGAGAAAAGCTTAAGATAGTCATGTGAATGTAAATGAGAAAGAAATAGGTATGGAAGAGAGAGATTGAGAAATAGAAAGCCTTCTTCAGTGATCAATGCAAAGAAATAGAGGAAAACAACAGAATGGGAAAGACTAGGGATCTCTTCAAGAAAATCAGAGATACCAAAGGAACATTTCATGCAAAGATGGGCACGATAAAGGACAGAGATGGTGTGGACCTAACAGAAGCAGAAGATATTAAGAAGAGGTGGCAGGAATACACAGAAGAACTGTACAAAAAAGAGTTTCAAGACCCAGATAATCATGATGATGTGATCACTGACCTAGAGCCAGACATCTTGGAATGTGAAGTCAAATGGGCCTTAGAAAGCATCACTACGAACAAAGCTAGTGGAGGTGATGGAATTCCAGTGGAGCTATTCCAAGTCCTGAAAGATGATGCTGTGAAAGTGCTGCACTCAATATGCCAGCAAATTTGGAAAACTCAGCAGTGGCCACAAGATTGGAAAAGGTCAGTTTTCATCCCAATCCCAAAGAAAGGCAATACCAAAGAATGCTCAAACTACCGAACAATTGCACTCATCTCACACGCTAGTAAAGTAATGCTCAAAATTCTCCAAGCCAGGCTTCAGCAATATGTGAACTGTGAACTTCCTGATGTTCAAGCTGGTTTTAGAAAAGGCAGAGGAACCAGAGATCAAATTGCCAACATGCGCTGGATCATGGAAAAAGCAAGAGAGTTCCAGAAAAACATCTATTTCTGCTTTATTGACTATGCCAAAGCCTTTGACTGTGTAGATCACAATAAACTATGGAAAATTCTGAAAGAGATGGGAATACCAGACCACCTGATCTGCCTCTTAAGAAATCTGTATGCAGGTCAGGAAGCAACAGTTAGAACTGGTCATGGAACAACAGACTGGTTCCAAATAGGAAAAGGAGTACGTCAAGGCTGCATATTGTCACCATGTTTATTTAACTTATATGCAGAGTACATCATGAGAAATGCTGGACTGGAAGAAACACAAGTTGGAATCAAGATTGCCGGGAGAAATATCAATAACCTCAGATATGCAGATGACACGACTCTTATGGCAGAAAGTGAAGAGGGGCTAAAAAGCCTCTTGATGAAAGTGAAAGTGGAGAGTGAAAAGGTTGGCTTAAAGCTCAACATTCAGAAAATGAAGATCATGGCATCTGGTCCCATCACTTCATGGGAAATAGATGGGGAAACAGTGGAAACAGTGTCAGACTTTGTTTTTCTGGGCTCCAAAATCACTGCAGATGGTGACTGCAGTCATGAAATTAAAAGACGCTTACTCCTTGGAAGGAAAGTTATGACCAACCTAGATAGCATATTCAAAAGCAGAGACATTACTTTACCAACAAAGGTTCGCCTAGTCAAGGCTGTGGTCTTTCCTGTGGTCATGTATGGATGTGAGAGCTGGACTGTGAAGAAGGCTGAGCGCCGAAGAATTGATGCTTTTGAACTGTGGTGTTGGAGAAGACTCTTGAGAGTCCCTTGGACTGCAAGAAGATCCAACCAGTCCATTCTGAAGGAGATCAATCCTGGAATTTCTTTAGAAGGAATGATGCTAAAGCTGAAACTCCAGTATTTTGGACACCTCATGCGAAGAGTTGACTCATTGGAGAAGACTCTGATGCTGGGAGGGATTGAGGGCAGGAGGAGAAGGGGACGACAGAGGATGAAATGGCTGGATGGCATCACTGACTTGATGGGTATGAGTCTGGGTGACCTCCGGGAGCTGGTGATGGACAGGGAGGCCTAGCGTGCTGCGGTTCATGGGGTCGCAAAGAGTCGGACACGACTGAGCGACTGATCTGATCTGATCTGAATGATTGAATATAAGTATTACTCAAAGCCTTTAGGTAGAGGGCCCAACTATCTTCCCCAGTGGCTCATAAAGAATCCGCCTGCCAATGCAAGAGATACGGGTTCAACCCCTGGGTGGAGAAGATTCCCTGGAGGAGGGCATGGCAACCTACTCCAGTATTCCTGCTTGGAGAATCCCATGGACAGAGGAGCCTGGCCGACTACAGTCCATAGGGTGGCAAAGAGTCAAACATGACTGAAGCGTATAAATAAGAAGTATACACTACGTTCCAAGAAAACGTGATGTGGAGTGTTACATACCAACATATAGTCTAATTAAACTAGTGAACTGTGATAATAAAGAAAAAATTCTTCAGGCATCTTGACAGAAGAAGCAAATCATTCTAGAGGAGCAAAAACCAGTAAGATTCAGTCTTCTTCACAAGCGATATTCAAGGCCAGGAGAGAGTGGAGACAAACCATCAAGCAAAGACAATACCATCCCCCTACAGTGGGCATGGATATTTGTTTAACTGTGTTATTTGGCATTAGATTGTAAAGCTGAAAATGCATATCTATAATCACACCCATTCCACCCTTGAATGTATATCTTACAAAAATTACTGTAAATATTTTAGGAGACAAGCACAAGAATGTTCATAACAGTATTGCTCATAATAGAAAAAAAAAAAAAAAAGCTAGAAACAACCAGTCAACTGACAAGAGAATAGATACCTTGTCAGTCAGTCAGTTCAGTTGGTCAGTCTTGTCTGACTCTTTGCGACCCCATGAATTGCCTCCGTGTCCATCACCATCTCCTGGAGTTTACCCAAACTCATGTCCACTGAGTCGGCGATGCCATCCAGCCATCTCGTCTTCTGTCATCCCCTTCTCTTCCTGCCCTCAATCCTTCCCAGCATCCGGGTCTTTTCAGATGAGTCAGCTCTTCACATCAGGTGGCTAAAGTATTGGAGTTTCAGCTTCAGCATCAGTCCTTCCAATGAATAGTCAGGTCTGATTTCCTTTAGGATGGACTGGTTGGATCTCCTTGCAGTCCAAGGGACTCTCAAGAGTCTTTTCCAACACTACAGTTCAAAAGCATCAATTCTTCGGCTCAGCTTTCTTCACAGTCCAACTCTCACATCCATACATGACCACAAGAAAAACCATAGCCTTGACTAGATGGACCTTTGTTGGCCAAGTAATGTCTCTGCTTTTTAATATGCTGTCTAGGTTGGTCATAGCTTTCCTTCCAAGGAGTAAGCGTCTTTTAATTTCATGGCTGCAGTCACCATCTGCAGTGATTTTGGAGCCCAGAAAAATAAAGTCTGACACTGTTTCCACTGTTTCCTTGTAGCATGTTCATAAAATTGAATACTTTCTTACAGTGATAATAAACAAACTTAAGCTACACATGTTAATGTGACCAAATCTTAAGACATACTGCACACTATTTACAATAGCCAAGACATGGAAACAACCTGTGTCCATCCGCAAACAAATGGATAAAGAAGATGTGGTGTATACATACAACAGAATATTCAGTTAGTTCACTTCAGTCACACAGTCGTGTCTGACTCTTTGCAACCTCATGGACTGAAGCACGCCAGGCTTCCCTGTCCATTACCAACTCCCAGAGCTTGCTCAAGCTCATGTCCATCAAGTCAGTGATGACATCCAACCATCTCATCCTCTGTCATCCCCTTCTCCTCTTGCCTTCAGTCTTTCCCAGCATCAGAGTCTTTTCAAATGAGTCAGTTCTTTGCATCAGATGGCCAAAGTATTGGAGTTTGGAAGGGCTTCAGCATCAGTCCTTCCAATGACTATTCAGGGTTGATTTCCTTTAGGATTGACTGATTTGACCTCCTGTCATAAAAAGGAATGAGAATGGGTCACTTGCAGAGATGTGGATGGACCTAGAGTCTGCTATCCAGAGTGAAGTAAGTTCGAAAGAGAAAAACAAATACATTAACATTTATGTGGGATCTAGAAAAATGGTACAGATGAACCTGTTGCAAAGCAGAAATAGAGACACAGATGTAGAGCACAAGCGTATGGACACAGAGGAGAGAAAGGGGAGGTGGGATGAATTTGTGAGAGTAGCTTTAACTTGGAGAAGGCAATAGCACCCCACTCCAGTGCTCTTACCTGGAAAATCCCATGGGCGGGGGAGCCTGGAAGGCTGCAGTCCATGGGGTCGCTAAGAGTCGGACAAGACTGAGTGACTTCACTTTCACTTTTCACTTTCATGCATTGGAGAAGGAAATGGCAACCCACTCTAGTGTTCTTGCCTGGAGAATCCCAGGGACAGGGGAGCCTGGTGGGCTGCCGTCTATGGGGTCGCACAGAGTCGGACACGACTGAAGTGACTTAGCAGTAGCAGCAGCAGCTTTAGCTTATAAACACTACCACGTGTAAGGCAGACTGCTAGTGGGAAGTCGCTGTACAGCACAGGGGGCTCAGCTCAGCCCTGTGTGACGGCCTAGAGGGGTGAGATGGTGGGTAGGGGTAGGGGGGAAACTCCAGAGAGAGGGGACATATGTATACAACTAGCGACTGGCCTTGTTGTAGAGCAGAAACTAACAGACTGTAAAGCAACTTCTTTTTGGTTTAGTCACTAAGTTACATCCAACTCTTTTGCAACCCCATGAACTACTGCCCCAATAAAAAAAGAAACAGACTGGATATTTCATGTTAAAAAAAACTGTATTACTTAAGGAAAATTTCCTGATAAGTTTTATAGAAAACTTAGTATCATGACTTCCTCTAAGGGTCGTTGTCCAACCAAATGTTCAAGTTGGATTTAGAAAAGGCAGAGGAACCAGAGATCAAATTGCCAGCATCTGTTGGATCATCGAAAAAGTAAGAGAATTCCAGAAAAACATCTACTTCTGCTTTATTGACTATGCCAAAGCCTTTGACTGTGTGGATCACAACAAACTATGGAAAATTCTTCAAGAGATGGGAATACCAGACCTCCCCACCTGCCTCCTGAGAAATCTGTATGCAAGTTAGGAAGCAACAGTTAGAACTGGACATGGAACAACAGACTGGTTCCAAATTGGGAAAGGAGTATGTCAAGACTGTATATTGTCACCCTGCTTATTTAACTTGTATGCAGAGTACATCATGAAAAACACTGGGTTAGATGAAGCACAAGCTGGAATCAAGATTGCTGGGAAAAATATCAATAATCTCATATATGCAGATGATACCACCCTTATGGCAGAAAGGGAAGAGAAACTAAAGAGCCTCTTGATGAAAGTGACAGTGGAGAGTGAAAAAGTTGGCTTAAAACTCAACATTCAGAAAACTAAGATCATGGCATCTGGTCCCATCACTTCAAGGCAAATGGATGGGGAAACAATGGAAACAGTGAGAGACTTTATTATTTTAGGCTCCAAAATCACTGCACATAGAGACTGCAGCCATGAAATTAAAAGACACTTGCTCCTTGGAAGAAAAGCTATGACCAACCTAGACAGGATTTTAAAAAGCAGAGACATTTCTGACAAAGGTCAGTCTAGTCAAAGCTATGGTTTTTCCAGTAGTCATATATGGATGTGAGAGTTGGACTATAAAGAAAGCTGAGTGCTTTTGAACTGTGGTGTTGGAGAAGACTCTTGAGAGTTCCTTGGACAGCAAGGAGATCCAACAAGTCCACCCTAAAGGAAATCAGTCCTGGGTGTTCATTGGAAAGACTGATGCTGAAGCTGAAACTTCAATACTTTGGCCACCTGATGAGAAGAACTGACTCATCTGAAAAGACCCTGATGCTGGGAATAACTGAAGGTGGGAGGAGAAGGGGATGACAGAGGATGAGATGGTTGGATGGCATCACCAACTCAATGGACATGAGTTTGCGCAAACTCCGGGAGTTGGTGATGGACAGGGAAGGCTGGTGTACTGCAGTCCATGGGGTTGCAAAGAGTTGGACATGACTGAGAAACTGAACTGAACTGAAGGGTTGTGGGAGGAGCTCAGTGTGGGCAGGTGCCTAAAAGGAAGCTTTTTCAGTGGCAATAATGTACCCGTTAGGAGGTTAGCTGTTGAATTCATACATGTTCTTTTTATGATGATGATTTCTGATATATAGGTTATAAACAGTAGGTATTGAGCTTCTCTGGTAACTCAGCCAGTAAAGAATCTGCCTGCAGTGCAGAAGACCTGGGTTTGATCCCTAGGTCAGGAAAATCCCCTGGAGAAGAAAATGGCAGCCCACTCCAGTATTCTTGCCCGGAGAAGTTCATGGACAGAGGAGCCTGGCGGGCTACAGTCCATGGGATCACAAGAGTCTGACACGACTTACAGACTTAAACCACCACCACAGTAGGTATCAGTATTTCATAAGTAAAAAGGAAACAAAATTCTAGACATTAAAAATTAATTAATGTAATTAATTTATATTATACTCCATTAAAGGTTATAACAAGATAATGGATACTTCCTACTGTCTGATATATCCTTGTTGGCTTATCTATTTTATACATAGCAGTTTGTATCTCTTAACTCTCTACCCCTAATCTGTCTCTCCCCCTTTCTGTCTTCCCTTTGTTACTGCTACTGCTAAGTCTGCTAAGTCGCTTCAGTCGTGTCTGACTCTGTGTGACCCCATAGACAGCAGCCCACCAGGCTCCGCCATCCCTGGGATTCTCTAGGCAAGAACACTGGAGTGGGATGCCATTGCCTTCTCCGTCCCTTTGTTAACCACTATCTTATTTTCTGTATCTGTGAATCTGATTCTGTTTTGCACATACATACATATAGATAGATAGATAGATAGATATACATCATCTTTATCCATTCTTCTGTTGATGGGCACTCGAGTTGCTTTCACATTTTAGCTATTATATTAATAAATAGTACTGTTACGAACACTGGGCCGCATGTACCTTTTGTAAATCAGTGTTTTCAATTTTTTCCAGTTTTATACCCAGGAGTAGGATTGCTGGATCATATGGTAGCTCTTTTTTTAGCTTTTTTGAGAACCTCCATACTGATTTCCATAGTAGCTACACCAATTTACATTCCCATCAACAATGTGCCAGGGTTCCATTTTTTCCACAACCTCACCAACATTTGTTATCTGTAGGCTTCTTGATGATGGCCACTCTCACAGTTGTGGGATGATATCTCATTGTTGTTTGACATTTTTAAAGACCTTTTTAGTCACTAGGAAAATAATTAAGGAAGAAAATAGACCACTATAAAGACAAATATGTAGCACTATAGAGAAAGCATGGCTGGGAAAATGATGTCCAGATAAGATGCTGCTGCTGCTGCTAAGTCGCTTCAGTCGTGTCTAACTCTGTGCGACCCCATAGACAGCAGCCCACCAGGCTCCCCTGTCCCTGGGATTCTCCAGGCAAGAACACTGGAGTGGGTTGCCATTTCCTTCTCCAATGCATGAAAGTGAAAAGTGAAAGTGAAGTCGCTCAGTCATGTCTGACTCTTAGCGACCCCATGGACTGCAGCCTACCAGGCTCCTCCATCCATGGGATTTTCCAGGCAAGAGAACTGGAGTGGGTTTCCATTGCCTTCTCAAGATAAGATGCTGTTTCATTATAAAGACAAAAAGCAGACATTCCCAAACTTGAAAGAGCTCAGGAATGTAGCACCTATAAGTCTTTTTTAGAGCCAAAAAACACAAAACATCTATTTTGTTTTAAAATCAGACTTTAGGAGAATGAATCAAATAAAACACTCAAGAATTGAAAGATAATTATAAAAATTACACTAGGGAATTATAATATTCGATCTACTTAAACATAATATTATTGCTGAAAAGAAAGGAGTGGAATTATCACCACAAAACCAGAACAGACATGCTATAAACTTGGGTGATATAATAATAATCATAAGCATAGTCACAATTTTCTATTGAAAATCAGGGGTGAGCTTTTGTTTCTGACCACTTTGGAATAACTGTACTGGATATACTCACCTGCTAAAATGATTAGAAAAATGAGCAAAATAGATGAGACAACTGTTTCCACGAACTGGACTGTGAGCAACTCAGGGCTGTGAGCCTTCAGACCTGAAATACACACGGACGGCCCCACATCCATGCTAGCTTCCTGCTCTGGGGGCATTCTCTGAACAACAGCAAGGTGATGCAGAGGTGGTCTTGCTGAAGCCCCTGGGATTTGTGGGGAGGTTAAACAGAGAGAAGGGAGCCCAGGGCTCTGAGTGTGGTTGTCCTTGGCCAAGGACTGGACAAAGGGCTGAAAGCTACCTGGAGACCCAGAGGCCAAGCAGTACCAGCAGCAGCTGGCCTTCCCCAGAGCCAGAATGGATGAGCCCTGCTGAGTAGCTGGGGGTACCCAGCTAGAAAAGAAGAAACACCATGAGAAGATGATGGGGTTATGGAGCCCCCCTCTGACACAAAGTCAGGCACAGCCTAAAGTCTGCACTAGCAAAAGAGATGCTTATTCCAAAGGCAAAATCATAATCAGGACAGGGAGACAAAATGTTTTCCTCATTACATAGGAAATGAGTTTACATGAAGCAACATGGATTCTCTGGCCCAACTTGAACATTGTTTTGGATGCATTCTCAACAATTCAACCTGTGTCAACACAAAATGAAAGGTCTTTTTCTATCTGGAATATTTGTCATGAAACAAAGATCAAGACCATTGTTCAGGGCAATTGATGCTCTTTGTGTTTGAACATTTCATTTTAAGAACAATAACTTTTAGTATTTGTGATAATATCTTTCAATTTTAATGACTTTGCTATTTATTTTGGTATAATTTTTCATGTTTTATACACTCAAATGTCTATATCAGGTAGAGATTATTTGTGTTACTGAAATATACAATGTATAAGTACTATATATTTCCTCATAAAATAGTAAACTATGCATTTATCATTATACCTTTTTAAAAATGCAAAACCTCTGAAATGCTTATTATAACCCTACTGCAGAAACATGATTCATAGTTTATTACTGTGGTCACCCATTATTATTTGAAAAGAACTACATAAAATGTTATAAAAATATAGAATAATTTACAATTTGGGGGGAAAAAATCTCAAGAACTCCTGGGAATTATGATTTGTTACCGAATCCCCAAAACTACTATCACTTTTTTTGCCTGATGAATTCCTACATGTTCTTCAAATTCAGCTCATGTATCCCCTCTTCTTTAAACTTTCTCTATCTGGAGAAAAAGACACCTTTCTGTATTAGCTCAGGCTGATGATTCTAAATATCAGAACTCCAATACACTTAGGCAAAAGGGCACTTTACTAGCTCATGGAGTAGCTTCAGGCTCAACTGGATCTAGAGGTTCAAAATGCCATGATTGCTCTCTCACTCTGCCTCCCTCTCTCCCACTCTCTGAGCTTTCCCTCTGACTTAGGTTCAGTTGTGCGAGCTACATCGCTTCAGTCGTGTCCAACTCTTTGAGACCCCATGGACTGTATCCCACCAGGATCCTCTGTCCATGGAATTCTGCAGGCAAGAATACAGGAGTGGGTCGCCATGCCCTTTTCCACGGGATCTTCCCCACCAAGGGATGGAACCCACCTCTCCTGCATTGCAGGCGAATTCTTTACCACTGAGCCACCTGGGGAAGCCCCTCAGTTTCTCTCCATCTGAAGTTAAAGATGGTCACTGGGAACTCCAGGCAGGCACACATTATCCCTGAAGCACAGGATCCCAGATAAAGAGAGAATGAATGTTTTCTAATAGGTTTGGGGAAAGTCCTCAGTAGTTGATTGTCCCCGTGTGTGCCACACACTCATCCTTGAGCAAGGACTGTCATCGGGGAGATTGATATTCTGATTGGCCCGTCTTGGGTCACTTGCCCTCTTCGTCCTACCTGACTATGTGGATTGCATTCCCCATGAGTGAGATAGGTTTCTCCTGTCCGAGGAAGGGAGGGATGTGATGCTGGGTATACAGAAGCCATCCTTCCTTTCTTCTTTTCTGCCCCAGAAAGAATGAGTCCTCTCTGTCTGTACTCCCATAACTTTTATTTCTTCCTGTTGCGTTACTTCTCACCTTGTGCTCTTGTTCTGTGCATGTCCATTTCCGCTGTGCCCACCTCCAGGAGCTGGTGTCATTCCTCTTGGCCTTCCAACGCCTAGCTCATGCCAGGCACGTAGTAGATACTCAATAGCTAATGTTTACTGAAATGTATTATGCGTTAAGCACGGTCCAACATTCTATATGAATTTGTTTACTCTTTGCAGTAACAGTATGAGGTAGATATTACTACTCCCCAAATAAATATTCATTGAATAAAATAATAAAAATAAGTTATGGTTAAAGAAGTTACAAATTGAACCCTATTAGAGAGCTTAAGGGCTGTCTCTCACAATTGAAAGGACATGGAGCTGCCAAAGGAATCTATTGTCAGGGTACTTCCCTGAAGGTAGCCAGCCTGACTGCATAAAAGGGTGGGATGACCTCCACCAAAGAGGCTGGGCCTATGCCAGTAACCGTGGCCCTGAGGTGGAGGGAAACACGCCAGTCACTCACTGCCACCCCCGCTCCCCTGTAACGTCATAAAATATCTGGGTTCCCCCTGAGGACAGCAAACAAAAGAACAACTGCCTTTTGGAATAAGTAATCCTGATACTGGACGTCATCCAAGACACACAGAAGGACTCCATCTGGCAGAGAAATCCTGGCATGGCAAAGCAAGAGGAACCTTCAAAGTCAGCTAAGACTGTGCTTTTGTTTTCAAGATGAGGAAACAGGCCCGCCGAGGTTAAAGAAATTGCCCAAGGTCGCACAGATACTTAGTACCGAAACTAGAAACTGGAAGTAGAGCCCAGGTCACTTTATGTGTCCCCCTAAAGTTTCGCATATGCTGAACCTTCCCTCAGATGATTTACAGCCCCAACTGTAACACCTGAAGGTGATATCTTTAACCTGGGCAGATGGCGTTTTGTCTTTAATATCTTACAAACGTGCTCTAAAGGAGTCTTGGTTTGGGGTTAATCTGAGGTGGGAGCCCCAGCACACAATTCTGTTGCCTGGAACCTTCCATGCTCTGGCTGGACCAGGTCTTGGTCCCATTGGAGAAGTCCTCCAGGGCCAGACAGTGACGTCATTGATTGCTTGTTCCAATCAGCAGAACTAACAACCCTCTGAGGGTCCTACTGTGGCCATCTTGACTGCATTTTCTGACTCCCTCTACTTCCGGCTTCGAGGCTGCCAGGGTGGACTTTTTCAACCCTGGGACAATGTTTAGCGCTATTATTAGGGAGTTTCTAGCTTGATTTGATGCTGTTGCTGTCTCTTATTCTGATATTCCAGGTGAAGCCTGATCAGAACATCAGAATATCTGCTAGGCGGAGCTGCTGCTCCTCTTGAATGCAGATTCCTAAACTCCCCTAACCCCATCAGTCTCCACTGAAACAGGCCCACCTTAGTGTGAGCAGGCTACAGGGCAAGAGCATGGAGCTCCACATACACTGTCTACATAGTAAGAAGCGATCAAGCAAACCCCTAAACTGTTAAAACATGTTCCATCCTCCTACCTTGATAAACTTATTTTTCTAACAACAAATTAAAAACTATGTGTAAAGTTATGACTTTTATATGATTGCAAGTCAACAAAATATCAAAGAAATCTAAATTTTATTCTATAAATATGTTTATATTGAAAAAGCACAAGAGTTCTAGAAAAACATCTACTTCTGCTTAATTGACTATGCCAAAGCCTTT
Organism: Tragelaphus eurycerus; assembly: GCA_935064755.1. Taxonomy (NCBI): domain Eukaryota; kingdom Metazoa; phylum Chordata; class Mammalia; order Artiodactyla; family Bovidae; genus Tragelaphus; species Tragelaphus eurycerus. The sequence goes on from CAKXYN010000003.1 coordinate 24,173,520, forward strand.
GACTGTGTGGATCACAACTCTTCAAGAGATGGGAATCCCAGACCACCTCACCTGTCTCCTGAGAAATCTGTATGCAGGTCAAGAAGCAGCAGTTAGAACTGGACGTGGAACAACAAACTGGTTCCAAATCGGGAAAGGAGTATGTCAAGGCTATATACTGTCACCCTGCTTATTTAACTTATATGCAGAATACATCATGCAGAATGCTGGGCTGGAAGAAGCACAAGCTGGAATCAAGATTGCTGGGAGAAATACCAATAACTTCAGATATGTAGATGGCACCACCCTTATGGCAGAAAGTGAAGAAGAACTAAAGAGCCTCTTCTTGAAAGTGAAAGAAGAGAGTGAAAAACTTGGCTTAAAACTCAACATTCAGAAAACTAAGATCATGACATCCGGTCCCATCATTTCATGACAAATAGATGGGGAAATAATGGAAACAGTGAGAGACTTTGTTATTTCGGGCTCCAAAATCACTGCAGATGGTGACTGCAGCCATGAAATCAAAAGACACTTGCTCCTTGGAAGAAAAGCTATGACCAACCTAGACAGAATATTAAAAAGCAGAGACATTATTTTGCCAACAAAGGTCCATTTAGTCAAAGCTATGTTTTTTCCAGTAGTCATGTATGCATGTGAGAGTTGGACTGTGAAGAAAGCTGAGTGCCAAAGAATTGATGCTTTTGAACTGTGATATTGGAGAAGACTCTTGAGAATCCCTTGGACTGCAAAGAGATCCAACCAGTCTATCCTAAAGGAAATCAGTCCTGACTATTCATTGAAAGGACTGATGCTGAAGCTGAAACTCCAATACTTTGGCCACCTGATGTGAAAAACTGACTCATTTAAAAAGACCCTGATGCTGGGAAAGACTGAAGGTGGAAGGAGAAGGGGATGACAGAGGATGAGATGGTTGTATGGCATCACTGACTCGATGGATATGAGTTTGAGCAAACTTTGGGAAATGGTGAAGGACAGGCAAGTCTGGCATGCTGCAGTCCAAGAGGTTGCAAAGAGTCAGACATGACTTAGTGACTGAACTGATTATTATATATAATTGTAAATTTATTGATAGGATATGTGTGGTCTCCAGTTGACAGACTGGTAATATCTTGATGAGTAACAAAATAAAAGACATACATAATTCACACATTATCATATTATTTACTCCATAACATTATTTTTTCTTATCTTTGTTTTAGAAACACTGTTAATTATGTTATTGTTAGAAAGATATTTGGATAATTTTCTTTCCTTTAACAGTAATCATCTAAAGAATTAACTAATAAAAGCAATCATATTCAAAGTATGTTTCAAAATGTTTTCACAAAAATATAAAGAAAATGCAATAAATTAAAATTATGCTTTCTTAGAGGCTTTCTTTAAAAATATTTTAGCTTATCTATTATAAGTAAAAGTCAAATTGTAAATTATAATGAATGAATATGAATATTTTGATCAAAATTATTAAAACAAAGAAATTTTTAATTTACTTTATTGAAGGTTTCATTAAATCTTTTTATATCTTTTTATAAAAATAACAGTGCCTGCATTTTGGCATTCCATGCCTAACCAGCTAATATAATATAAAAAATTAGTATTTAATTCATATAGGTTGTAGCTAGATCACAAAAGAGTTGTCTCTCTTTATGCATGGATTCTGTATTTAAGAATTCACCTACTTGCTAAAATTTACTTATAACCCTCAAATCAATCTTTCCAAGACTTCTAAGATCATTTGGGTACTATGTTGAAAAATTTGAGCCATGTGACACGTGTTTCCAGCTGAGGTGGAACAAGCTCCACCCTGTCTTCTTGTTTCATACTGTAAATAAGTGTCCGTTTTTGCAGTCTATGTGGAGCCACACCTTTTGATTTGTGGAGATCTCTGAGGTGACTCTGATTTCCAGACTGGCCCCCTGCATAGTGCCACAGTGCCGCTAGTGTCCTAAATCCGAGAAACTGTGCTGGGCCCCTGAAGGAGAGATGTGTGTTAGGTAGGTTTTGTTCAGGCGTGAGTCACAGCACTAGTGGTTATGAGTTCAATGTGAATGAGTCCGCAGTATTTTTTAAGTAAGTTGTCTTTAAACAGAAACACACATAAAGCAAGGTTATGCGTAAATCAATTGACAAAAATGTTGTGACCAGAGATTCACAGGAGCCTGATCTATATTTCTCATAGGAACAGTGGTTCAGTATTCATTAAATCAGTGTTTGTGATAATTTTATAGAACATTACTTCGAATAAGAACTGACTCTATATATCCAAATCTAAGAGTGATGTTTAATATTGCAAAGTATTCCAAGGATGGCCCATCTACTGTGACAGACACAACACTACTGAAGGCCTCCAGGACCACAAGTGAGAATCCAGCGATAGGTAAGACAATACGGGTTTGACCCCACTGATAAATGGTGATTCATTGCACAAGAATCCATTGTATTCACACTGAGGACTTAAACTTGTAAATTAATTCGTCTTTTATCTAAATTTTTCCACTGCTCCAACCATTCCACACTCCAAAGACACTGTCCTTATTGGCAGTGATACAACCCACAGACCTCATTGCATTCAGAAGTAGTCACTTTCTGTTTTGAAAATATGAGGCAAGAGATGTAGAGAAGTGTTTTTCTTAGGCCTGATGGTGTTAGTTCATAGAGTGGGAGTTTAGGGTTACTAACCTCGCTGTACTCACATTGAGCACCAGATCCCAGTGACAAAGCCATCTGTATGTGATTTGACACGTTTATTTCTGGTGCTCCTGTGTGATATGCAAAGTGTTGAAAGCCCAGACCCGGGGCAGGACAAAGCGCTTGTAGAAGGATTACAGAGGCAACCTGAGTTTTGCCCTGAAGACATCCAAACCAAACACAGCAAGGATGTAGCACTTCAGCCACTTTTATTTTATTTTATCACAATCCAACTCTATAAGCACCAAAGTTCTAGTAGGATCAGTTCAGTCTCTAAGTCGTGTCCGACTCTTTGTGACCTTACGGACTGCAGCACACCAGGCTTCCCTGTCCATCACCAACTCCCGGAGCTTATTCAAACTCATGTCTCATGTCCAAAGAGTCAGTGATGCCATCCAACTATCTCATCCTCTGTCGTCCCCTTCTCTTTGCACCTTCAGTCATTCCCAGCATCAGGGTCTCTTCAAATGAGTTAGTTCTTCCATCAAGTGGCCAAAGTATTGAAGTTTCAGCTTCAGCATCAATCCTTTCAATGAATAGTCAGGACTGATTTCCTTTAGGATAGACTGGTTGGATCTCCTTGCAGTCCAAGGGATTCTCAAGAGTCTTCTCCAATATCACAGTTCAAAAACATCAATTCTTTGGCACTCAGCTGTCTTTATAGTCCAACTCTCACATCCATTCATGACTACTGGAAAAACCATGGCTTTGACTAGACGGACCTTTGTTGGCAAAGTAATGTCTCTGCTTTTTAATATGCTGTCTAGGTTGGTGATGTTTTTTCTTCCAAGGAGCAAGCATCTTTTAATTTCATGGCTGCAGTCACCATCTGCAGTGATTTTGGAGCCCAAAAGAATAGTCTCTCACTGTTTCCATTGTTTTCCCATCTGTTTATCATGAAGTGATGGGATCAAATGCCATGATCTTAGTTTTCTGAATGTTGAATTTTAAGCCAATTTTTTCACTCTCCTCTTTAACTTTCATCAAGAGGCTCTTTTGTTCTTCTTCACTTTCTGCCATGAGGGTGGTGTCATCTGCATATCTGAGGTTATTGATATTTCTCCCAGCAATCTTTATTCCAACTTGTGCTTCATCCAGCCCAGGGTTTCTCATGATGTATTCTGCATATAAGTTAAATAAGCAGGGTGACAATATACAGCCTTGATATACTCCTTTCCCAATTTGGAACCAGTCTGTTGTTCCATGTCCAGTTCTAACTGTTGCTTCTTGACCTTGCATACAGATTTCTCAGGAGGCAGGTGAGGTGGTCTGGGATTCCCATCTCTTGAAGAATTTTCCACAGTTTGTTGTAATCCACACAGTCAAAGGCTTTGACATAGTCAATAAAGCAGAAACAGGATAGTGGAATGTTGTGTGTGAATTGCTCCAGAATAATGTATTTATGTTAAATTGTCATCCTTGTTTGCTTTCATAAGAAGAATTTTCTTTATTCTTTTGGGGAAGAGAAAACAGAGAATTCAATCACTCAGTCAATGTCTTTAAAACTCTAGCATTTTTTTTTAGATTTATTTATTTACGTATTTGGCCGTGCCAGGTCTTAGCTGCAGTACATGAGATTTTGGTGTGTCATTTGGGGTCTTTTGTTGTGGCTCGTAGGCGTCCTTGTTCTACAGCCTGTAGGGTCTTAGTTCCCTGACCAGGGATCGAGCCTGCTCCCCTGCATTGCAAGGTGGATTCTTAACCCCTGGACCACCAGGGAAGACCCTCCAGCATATTTTCTTTTTAATAAAATTTGCCTTTAGTACCAAAAGGTTGGTACACAGCCCTTTGTGTTATTTGCCCAAGATTATTCTAGAAGATCAGGATTTCCAGGAAGCGTTGTTCTGCCACTCTATAACATTTCCCTCATTCTTTCTTCATTCTACTTTTTCCTTCTGTCCTTCAGGGCTTAGCATCTAAGACTGCCTGTCACCAGCTGTGTGACCTTAGGAAAGCCCTATTAGAGAAGAGTTGATCAAAATTACCTGCCTTGGTCAGGCATGAGAACTGTTTGTCTGAGTTGTCTCACAATAGGATGTTTCAATAAAGAACGCGGTGCTGCCAACAAAAGCTAACCGGGAGAATCTGAGAGGGGCCAAAAGGACATCCTACCAACCTCCCAGAATCCTTTGCACTGGAGTCCATCTTGGCTAAGAGATGTGCCTGCCACCAGGAGGGACCTGAGTCAGACCAAATATGTGCCAAGCAAGGTGATCGGCCAGAGACAACCCAGAAACTAACCCCATCACCATATAACCCAAGACTGCGAGGCATGTGGCAGAGCAGTGCTCCTGGGTTCCCTTACCCTGCTGCTCTCTGCCCGGGCACCCCTTCCCAATAAGGTCTTTTGCTTTGTGGGCATGTATGTCTCTCAGACAATTCATTTCTGAGAGTTAGGCAAGAGCCTACCCAAGGACGCTGGAAGGGGTCCTCGGTGTCTACCACAGTCCCTCTGCACTTGCATTTCCACACTGACAGAGAGTGAGTGCTTGTGCCCACCACAAGCATGGAATTGCTGTCACACTGAGTGACATGCTCTCTGCCATGTGTTGAGGTCTGTGCCAAGCAGAATACTTGCTCAGGACACTTTCACAGTCATCATTCTTCTTATTGTGACAGGAGGATTTGACTAATCCCTCCACACCCCTCCATCAAAAAAATTTCATTGAACTTGGAGCCTTTCCCAGGGTAACAAAGTGAGGCATCATTAGAGATTAATGTTGCTCATTTATGACCCAGGTAGGCCCCTGGGTGGAGCAAGAAGAAACCGAAGTTCCTCCTCCTTGTGACACAGTTTCACTGACGAGGAGGGCTGGTCGGGCACCTTCTGAACTAAGAAAATAGTTTGTCTTAAATATGGTGTCAGACGATGAGAATGGACCATACGAACATATGGAAAAGTGAACATGAGTTTCCATCAAGGAGCTTTTGTAGACTTTGGCTCCACCTCTCATATGTGGGAATTCCAACAAGGAAATTCCAACTGGAGCACCACGTCCTCGCTCACCTGGGGCCGGACCTCTGGCCTTGGTCCTCTCCTAAAGAGTGAGGGCAGCATCACTGTGCAGCCACGGAGCTTGGAGGGACAGGGGGCCAAGATCTGAGGTATGTTAGGGGCAGGATGGGGAAGCACCAGGGGAACCAGATGGATTCCACTCAGAGGTGGGGCAGGCTGGAGGGTGAGGTTGAAGATTTGGTGGGGGACATAGGAAGAAAGAGGCCGTGGGGAAAGGAGCAGGAATCTGGGACAAGGGTGAGAATAGGGGGTGTCTGGGAACTCACATAATTGACAGGGAGCTGGAGAACCAGGCTCAGACAGGTCCAAACAAGACAGGCTTAGTCAAGACCTCCCAGGAGCCGTCTGTTTAGACCACCACTGCCCTCACCACCATCGTGCGTTTGCTCAGTTGTCCAGTCATGTTTGACTCTTGCAACCCCATGGACTGTAGCCCACCAGGCTCCTCTGACCATGGGATTTCCCAAACGAGAATACTGGAGTGGGTTGCCGTTTCCTTCTCCAGGGGATTTTTCTGACCCAGGGATTGAACCCACATCTCCTGCATCTGTTGCACCGCAGGAGGATTCTCTATCGCTGAGCCACCAGGGAAGCCCCCTCATCACCTTGTCCATTTGTTATTACTCCTCTAAACCCCAGACACTCACCAGCATCCCACCAGATGCTGCAGCTCTGGAATCGCCCCCCTACACTGCTCTGAGCCCCCCACCCCTGCTCTGGGCTGTAAGGTCCACCACAGCTGTGCTGATGGCTCCGACTGACTCTGTCTTAGTGTCCTTCCATCTCCGTCAAGAGTCTAAATGCTGCATAAGAGCACCTACCTGATCCCATCTTGGCCTCGTGCCTGCCCCTCCCCTCCCACCATGGCCGGAATTCTCTAAACCGAGGGCAGTTTGGCTGTTTGACCAAAATGACATGCATTCCTCACAGGCCCTCATCTTTACTGCAAACTGACTGAATCTATTAGCACCTCTAAATTAAAAATCGTCAGTCAGAAGGAAATTGGTAAGTTTCAGAAGAGTATGAAATAGAAAATCGGAAGGCAGGTGCGGGTGGTGTTGATTCGTATGTCTGATTTTGAAAGAGATTCATTGAGCACCTGCTGCCTACCAGGCACTCTGTTAAGCACAAGGGATGTGTCATAGCTCCCATTCTCAAGGAGCTTGAATTTAGACGGGGAGAGAGAAATAATCCGGCACTTTGCAAGCTGGTGGAGAAGGAAATGGCAACCCACCCCAGTACTCTTGCCTGGAAAATCCCATGGACAGAGGAGCCCAGTAGGCTACAGTCCATGGGGATGCAGAGTTGGACACGAATGAATGACTACATTTTCAGCTTTCAACTTTTGCAAGCTGGGGGATAGGTGTGATGACCGAGAAGAGGACAGCAGCGGTGGGAAAGCCAAGGGCAGACTCCTGTCCTGCCCGGGGAGGGGTGGGGGTCGGAGTGGGGTCCTCTTGAGAAGGGGGTGTCTAAGGCCAGCAGTGGCCTTCAGGAAGGGAAAAGGCGTTTCAGGTCAAGGCGCATTCTGGGTCTGGATGAAAGGACAGCCACTGACTTCAGCCAAAGCACCGCTTAGTGCACTCAGTGGAGCAGAATTTTTAGCCAGAATCATTCTCAGTGGAAAAGAATGCTGTATTGAAGTAACATGCTTCCTGCGGGTGAGGAAGTGGGTACCGTAGGACACAGATTTCTTAGATAGTGGAGGTACATAACAACAACAGCAGAATTTGAGAGTTGTCGTTATCAGCTTGTCATTATGTAATCTGAAGTCCTCTTTTCTTTCTTTCTTTTTAATATTTATTTATTTGGCTGTACCAGGTCTTAGTTGTGGCGCAAGGGACCTTCCATCTTTGTGGTGGCTTGGAGAATCTTTTAAGTGCGACATGTGGGATCTAGACCAGGGATCTCATCCAGGCCCCCAGAGTTGGGAGCTTGGCGTCTTAGCCACTGGACCACCAGGGAAGTCCTGCAAAGCCCCCTTTTTCCCCCAGCAAATAGTTTATACCTCCTGGAAGGGAATTAATTAATAATATAATCTATGTGCATACATCTGTTTGTTTTTTTTTTTTTAAAAACTATCAGGCCCTAACTAGGTCATGGAGGTCACATTGAGGAAGAAAAAAAGGAACATATTTATAACAAAATAATATGCATTTCAATATGTGAACTTTGGGGCACAACTACTCTAGAAGACATAGTGAGATATTGGCATCTGAACTGAGAATCTCCATAAATGTGACTGTGATGAGCACAGGCTGATACTGGTCTGGTTGATTTGGTGAGTCACACATCACAGGTAGCTTTGCCTAAAGTGAGGAACAACTCTCGGTGAAGTTCTGACTAGTAAACCCCCAGTCTGCCCTGGAAAATCTGATATATTTTAAAACTGCGAAAAGGGGTACTTCCCTGGTGGTTCAGCAGTTAAGACTCTGTATTCCCAATGCAGGAGGCATGGGTTCAGTCCCTGGTCAGAGAACTAGATCCCACATGCTGCCTGACACAACCAAATAAATAATTAAAAATCATAAAAAGATAAAATTGTGGGAAAAAAATCACCCTGGGTTTGTACATAAAACAGACTTAGGTTCTAGGCCCAGTTAATTAGAGCCAGATGTTTTGGCTGCCTCGTGTCCCCTCTGACACAACTTTGTGTATTAGTTTTGCATGGCTGCTGTAAAAAGCTACAAACTTAGTGTTTTAAAACAACACAAATTTATTTCCTTACAAGTCTGGAAGCCAGAAGTCTCAAGCCAGTTTCGGTGATAAAGCCAAGATGTTACCAAGGCTGGTTCCTTCTAAACTCTGAAAGGAAAATCCACGTCTTTACCTTTTCCAGTTTCTCCTGGCCACCAGCTTCAGCCCCTTTCTCCATCTTCAGAGCACATCACTCCAACCTCTGTTTCATCATCACGCGGCCTTTTCCTCTGACTTCTCCTGTGTCCATCTTATAATCAGTGATGTGATTACACTCCCAACTGGATAATCCAGGGTAATCTTTCCGCCTTGAGATTCTTAATCACATCTGCACACTCCCTTTTGCTGCGAGGTAACATTCACAGGCTCTGGGGATTCGGACGTGAACATACCTGGGGGTTCCCATTCTGCCTGCCAGACACTGACTCTAGCTCTTGCTGCAGTGTCAGGCTCATGCAGACTTCCACCCCCAGGAGTGAGAGGCTGGCCTCAAGTGCACCCCAAGAATGTTGGCTTCCTGCCCCAGGCCTCTCCTACCCTGGGTATCTGTGGGGTACACTTACCAGCACCTGCAGGACTAGGAAGTGCAGGTGACCATAGCCTCTGGGATACTTCTGGCCAACAAGGAAACATAAGAGATAGCTCTCATTCTTCACCTGGGACTGAGCCCTGCTTACTGTTGGTTTTTCCTCTTTCCTTGCTTCACTCTGTGTATTAGTCAGGGCCTTCTAGAGCAGGGGTCCCCAACATCTGGGATCTAATGCCTGATGATCTGAGGTTGAGCTGATGTAATAATAACAGGAATAAAATACATGATAAATGTAATGTGCTTATCCCAAAACCATCCCCCAAACCCCCGTCTGTGGAAAAGTTCGTCTTCCACAAAACAAGTCCCTGGTGCCAAAAAGGTCAGGGACCACTGCTGTAGAGAAACAGAATCAATTGAAGACTATATATATATATCAGATCAGATCAGTCGCTCAGTTGTGTCCGACTCTTTGCGACCCCATGAACCCCAGCACGCCAGGCCTCCCTGTCCATCACCAGCTCCCGGAGGTCACTCAGACTCACATCCATCGAGTCAGTGATGCCATCCAGCCATCTCATCCTCTGTCGTCCCCTTCTCCTCCTGCCCTCAATCCCTCCCAGCATCAGAGTCTTCTCCAATGAGTCAACTCTTCGCATGAAGTGGCCAAAATACTGGAGTTTCAGCTTTAGCATCATTCCTTCCAAAGAAATTCCAAGATTGATCTCCTTCAGAATGGACTGGTTGGATCTTCTTGCAGTCCAAGGGACTCTCAAGAGTCTTCTCCAACACCACAGTTCAAAAGCATCAATTCTTCGGCGCTCAGCCTTCTTCACAGTCCAGCTCTCACATCCATACATGACCACAGGAAAGACCATAGCCTTGACTAGGCGAACCTTTGTTGGTAAAGTAATGTCTCTGCTTTTGAATATGCTATCTAGGTTGGTCATAACTTTCCTTCCAAGGAGTAAGCGTCTTTTAATTTCATGGCTGCAGTCACCATCTGCAGTGATTTTGGAGCCCAGAAAAATAAATTCTGACACTGTTTCCACTGTTTCTCCATCCATTTCCCATGTAGTGATGGGACCAGATGCCATGATCTTCGTTTTCTAAATGTTGAGCCTTAAGCCAACCTTTTCACTCTCCACTTTCACTTTCATCAAGAGGCTTTTTAGCCCCTCTTCACTTTCTGCCGTAAGAGTGGTGTCATCTGCATATCTGAGGTTATTGATATTTCTCCCGGCAATTCTGATTCCAACTTCTGTTTCTTCCAGTCCAGCATTTCTCATGATAATATATCTCTGTCTCTCATCTCTCTTTATCTCTGTCTCTATGTACCTATTTAATATATGTTCTATTATATAATAATATTATATAATATAAATAATATCTATTCTAGTATATATTATATATTATATATATAATCATATATATGATTATATAATATATACTAGAATAGATATTATTTATATAATATAATATAAATATAAATCATATATATGTGATTATATAATATATACTAGAATAGATATTATTTATATTATATAATATTATTATATAATAGAACATATATTAAATAGGTACATAGAGACAGAGATAAAGAGAGATGAGAGACAGAGATATATTATTTATTAAAAGGAATATATGGCAGCTGAGAAGTTCCAAGGTCTGCAGTCAGGAAGCTGGAGACCCAGGAAAGTCAATGATATAGTTTCATCCAAGTCTGAAGCCTTAGAGCCAGGAGTTGTTTTCCAGCAAGAATTCAACTCCAAAAGGAATAGAAGACCAACATCCCAGCTCAAAGACAGGCAAGGAGAGAGCTGCACTCAAGCAACTCAGCCTTCCCTTCAAGCCATCAACAGATTAGATGAGTTCCACCCACATTAAGGAAGGCAGTCTGCTTTACTCGTCAATAATTCAAGTGTTAATCTCATCCAGAAACACCCTCACAGACATACTTAGAATAATTTTTAACCAACTATCTGGACACTTCATGGCCAATTTGACACATAAAATTAATCATCACATTCTCTCTGCTTAAATCAGCTCCTAAATAAACCACACATAAACTTACTCTTCAAGATCTGCTTTGGAAGCAACTCAAAGAACAGGATTTTACCAACATTGAAGTCAGATAAGACATCCACAAGTCTTACAAAACTGTAGAGTGTTCTCTGCCATGTGGAATAGTCTATACATCGCAGATATCTAGTATTACTGGCACCTACAAACTAAATGCCAGTGACACCTGAAATCTTTAAGCAATAAGACAACTGAAAGGACCTTATTATGTTTCCAAAATGCCCAAATGGGTAGTGCTATCCACTTGCCCCACAAATTTAAGAATTATTTGTTTGGAGGATGTGAGCTCCAGGTATGGCTTGATCAGGACTCTGAAAGCGTTTTCCACGATGTTCTCAGCTCTGCCTTTCTCTGTGTGCCAGCTTAATCATCCATTTGCCTTCCTTTTGGAAGCAAGTTTGTTGCTTGTGGATATGTTTCAGGAACATACACACTTACTACAGAGGCCAGAAGAAGTGAGAACACTCTGCCTCTGTCTTTCCTGCAAGGTTCCTGAGATACACCCTGAATGGGTCAGATGAAGTCATTTTTCTGCCCTGACTGATGCTTTATTTAGGGTATGGAATTTTTAATGGGTTTTGGGAGGCCAATCATGTTCAATCTGGATTGGGAGCTTCGGATGGAGTTAGTCTTCCCAAAGCCCATGGGGTGTGTGTGGCTGACGCCTGGATAACATTTTGAGCATTGTTTGAAGGGGAAAGCATACTGGATGTATACACAATAGGGAACACGGCACATCTATGGAAATGCAACTGTGACTGTGTGACTGTGTGTGTGGGGAACAAGAGTAAGCAGAAAATACACCATTTAATTTAATGGATGTAATCAGTTCCCCTTGGTCCTCAGCCATGTTTACCAAGCAAAGTCCAAGTGACATTTTCACTTCCCACATCACTCACTCATCAACTGGGAATGCTCTGGTTGGTTCTTGCTGTGACTGTATTTCTCACTTTGAATCAAGGCACTTGGGTCTATACATCCGTCCTCGTGAGCCAGGTTAGGGTTAATTGGCCCTTGAAAAAATGGGCACCCTCATCGTGAGTGACATTAGATCGCTTAGCCTGAATGACTGAACCTGGCCTGTGGTGAACTTGCCAAGTTAACTGTGAACCCAGGAGGCCTTCTGCTGTACACTCACATCCACATTAATACATGCACACTTTATCTCTCACACACACACACGCGCACGCACGCACGCACTCACACCATCCATCAGATTTCTGGAGGCAGGGAGTCTATTAACAAATTAGGTGAGGAGGAGGCTGACCCAGCCTGTGTCTAGGTGCCTGTGAGGGGCCTTAACAAGCGCTGGCAGCTCAGGGGTGAGCTGGCCTGAGAAACTCTGGTCTTCATCAGTGGCATCCATCCATGCCACAGTGCCTGCAAAAAACACCCAGCTGTCTTTACCCCTAAGTCGGAACCAGTAGGGTCAAGAATCTCTCTGTTTCTTAAAAACAAGATCTCCTTCCTAGGTACTTATAACAACACCAGGAAGCTTAGGGGGAAAAAAAGACTGGCAAGTGCAGTGAGACCCCGTGCAGGCCATCTTCATAATCTGAAGCTTCTCAGGGCACAGAGCCAGCTCCTGCCTCCCTGCCTCTGGCAGAGACATCACAGAGCAGGCTCCTTCCCCAAGCTCCATAGCCGGGACAGCCTCCTCATACCCAGCTGTAATAAGGACTCCAGCGTCTCTCAGGACCCCCCTGGATGGCAGAGCCCCTCGGACCCCTTGCGATCCCAAGATGAAGTTTAGATGTCTCCATCTTATTGCCCAGAAGCTCAGCTGAACAGCCAGTGGAAATTCTGATTACATTTCCTGCAGCTTTCCGTTCATCTCATCCCTAAGAAGGTGCTATGGATTATCTCAACAGTGTCAAGATGTGAAATAAATTTTTGTGTGAGCAAAAGGCCAAAATCCCCAGGGCTGGGGGGTGGGGTGGAGGAGAGGAGAGGGAAATTGAAAGTCTGAGGCTGACATTCTGCAGACCAAAGAAGAATTTTTCACTCCTTTCCGGCCCTAAGAGTCAAAACTCCCTGAAAGGGCCACTCTCCTCTTCCCTATTATGGAGATGCAGTTTGGGTTGGAGGAACAACGTTTCCAATAAACAGAGGTGGACAGCCGGGCTCAGCCTTTCTTTTCCTTTGGGAGTCCTACAGGCTTTCTTTGTGGCCCTGGCACCCCTCCCTGCCCCGGATTACACTGCTGATATTTACAAAACCTTTTGGGGTTTATTGCTGTTTTGAAGGTCCAGCCCCTTATTTGGTCTTTGAAAGACGAATTTTCCTAGGGATTTACAGCCTTCCCATTGTCCTGGAACAAGGCGGGGGCTATGAATTAGAGGACCAGAGCCTCACACAGGCAAAGTCAGGAGATGTGCACGAGACTGAAAAAATACGTGCAACCTAAAGGTTGAGAGTTACGCTTTATTCGGAGGGAGGTTTTAGGACTTCAAGCTGGAGAGACAGCATCTCAGGTAGCCCTGCGAGAACTGCTCCGAGGAGGCGAGGGGGGCAGCCAGGTTATATAGAAGTTTTGCAACCAAAGCCAGGTAGTCGGAACATCAAACAATTATTGTTAATTAAAGAAAATCAGCTATCCCAAGTTAATAATTTAGTGCTTTTCTAAGTATGGGAAGATGCAAGAGTCTGGGCTCAGTGAAATCATTCCTTTGATATGCACCTCAGCTATCTGGGGCTAGTATCCCTGTTTTCACATCCTGAGCTTCCTCAGGGCTCACCAGCTCACCGCCTGTGGTGGTGGCAATCGCTGAGGGCTGTGACATTCTTTGTTTACTGATATGGCAGGAAATGTTCCATTTCTCAGGCACATGTGTCCTACGTCTGTCCTTGTATTGTCAGCACAGTTGCTCGTGTGGACACAGTGACAACTTCTTCCTGAGGCTTCTTTGGAGCCTCAGAATTTGTCCAGTTAAGATGTTGCTCACATCAAGAGAGGCAGGGTAGTCATAATGGGAGACTCGTGTGGTTAGACATCTTTGAGTTCAACTCTTGGCTTCTTACCTATTGGCTCATGCAAGTTTGTCTGCCCAACACACAGTGTGAGCCCAGACAAACTGAAACGTCAGCGTTTGGAGCAGAGAAAGGATTATTGCAAGGCCTGAAAGGAGGAGAGGTGGCTCATGCCCTGAAAAGCCTTGAGTTCCCTGAAGGATTTCGGCAAAGCATTTGTAAAGGGCAGGAGAGGGGCGGTGCGGGTTACAGGGTATGTGATCAGCGTAGGCACGATTCTCTGATTGACGGATGGTGAGGCAGCAGGATGGTGTCACAGTGGTTAACAGTGTCAGTCCTTGGACTCCAGGAGGCCTGGGGCTCTGTGCTCATAGTCATCAAGTAATTCTTCCATTTGTTGAGGGCGGAGGGTTTCACGTCTGCAAAACAACTCAGGAAATGTGCATCAAATCCTGTTATCTAGGTATTTCAGAGAGGAGCTAAAGCAGAAAATATGAGGGAAGTCCTGTCTTGGGAAGGCCCCAAAGTGTCCTGCTCAGTTACACGTGTCCCAGAACAGTCATTTAACTTCTCTGAGCCTTAGTTTCTTCACCTGCAAAATCAGACAAAGAAGACAGATGCACAGGTAAATGGCCAGTGGAACATGGCAGTCTGGAGAGGGGTCACGAGGCTAGGGAGCATGTGTGTGAGTTGTGACTGTCAGACTGTGTGTGTGTATGTGTGTGTATGTGTCGGTGGGCACGGTATCCTCCGTGAAGTCAAGTTGAAAGTTCATATGAGTCCCTGTGTCGTCAAAAACTTTTCTGAAAACTCCAAGCATTTGTTGCCCACAGTGTGAAGCTGAGCATCTGGTCTCAGATTTACTTTTTTCAGGTGCCAGAGGAAACTACCCTGTTTGAATGAAATGTTTATCGGATCTAGGTCGTGTTTGATGTCCTTCCTCTCGGTGGTTTTCCCCTCTGCCTTCACCTTTCCAGATTGCGAGGTCCTTCTTCCCAAAGGCAAGGTTGCGCTCATCAGAATCCTTCAGTGTTGACTCCCTTCCGTGTCAGAGTGGAAAGGTCAGGGAAAATGATTTTAGCCAAGAACAGAGGCCCCTCTGTCTGAGAGTTTATGCGAGCCTTCTATGCTACCTTCTAGAAACAAACTGCAAGCCTATGGGGTGGTGAAGACACACAATCTATTCTTGCTTTCTTCCAAGTACAAAGTTAAACTATGTATTTCCTGCTTCCCCTCGTGGCTCAGATGGTAAAAGCGTCTGCTTACAATGCGGTAGACCCAGGTTCGATCCCTGGGTTGGGAAGATCCCCTGGAGAAGGAAACGGCAACCCACTCCAGTACTCTTGCCTGGAAAATCCCATGGACAGAGGAGCCTGGTAGGCTACAGTCCATGGGGTCGCAAAGAGTCAGACACGACTGAGTGACTTCACTTGCAGTTAGTGTCCTCATGAGATGAAGTTCTTGTCGATAGAATTTGAGCAAAAGTAATGTGTGTGACTCCTGCCAGGCATTAAGACAACAGGCTTACCTTCTGCATGCTTTTTCACTCTTTCCACCAGCTGGACAGTTGGAACTTTTAGCAACAAAGCTTTGATGTGCAGATTACAGCAATGTGTCACTGATGACACAGCAATGACTAGGAAGGAGACTGGTTTTTTTTTTTCAAATTAATTTTTATTGAAGTATAGTTGCTCTACAATGTCATGTTAGTTTCTGCTGAAAAGCAAATTGAATCAGTTATACATGTACATACGTGTGCATGCTCAGTGGCTCAGTCATGTCCAGCCCTTTTCGACACTTTGGACTGTAGCCTACCAGGCTCTTCTGCCCATGGGATTTTTTTTCAGGCAAGAATACTGGAACGGGCTGCATTACCAACTCCAGGGTATTTTCCTCATCCAAGGATTGAACCCATGTCTCCTGCAGCTCCTGCATTGCAGGGGGATTCTTTATCCACTGAGCCATCAGGGAAGCCACATACATATACATATATCCACTCTTTTTTTTAGATTCTTTTCCCGAATAGGTCATTACAGAGTATTGAGTAGAGTTCCTGTTATACAGTAGGTTCTTACTTGTTATCTTGTTTTTTGTATAGTAGTGTGTATGTTTCAATCTCAGTTTCCCAATTTATCCCTCCCTTTTGCTTTCTCCTCTTGGTAACCATAAGTTTGTTCTCTACATCTGTGACTCTATTTCTGTTTCGTAAATAGGTTCATTTGTACCATTTTTCTTTGAATGACCAGGCAGAAAAAAGTTGCCCTTCAGCCTAGAATGCCCACCTGAAATTATACAGGAGAGAAATTTAAATGTATTTTTTTTTAATTTTTAGAAAATTTCTTGCTTTACCTCCTACTCTCTCACCCATATTCTACCTCTCCCGCTTCACTGGTAACTACAAATGTGTTCTCTATATCTGTGACTCTCCTTTTTTTCTTGTTATAAAATAAGTCAGCATAATGCCTCCAAATCCATTCATATTGCTGCAAATGGCAAAAATGTGTTCTTTTTTTGGCTGAGTAATATTCCATTGTATACATATACCACATCTTCTTTATCCATTCATCCTGTTGATGTGCACTTAGGTTGCTTCCATATCTTAGCTATTTTAAGTAATGCTGTTAGGAACACTGGAGTACATGTATCTTTTCAAACTGGTATTTCTGTTTTTCAGATACATTCAAAGGAGTGGAATTGCTGGGTCATAGGGTGGTTCTATTTTAGTGTTTTGAGAAACCCCATACTGGAGTGGGAGCGATGGCATCCCATTCCAGTACTCTTGCCTGGAAAATCCCATGGATGGAGGAGCCTGGCAGGCTGCAGTCCATGGGGTCGCTAAGAGTCGGACACGACTGAGCGACTTCACTTTCACTTTTCACTTTCATGCATTGGAGAAGGAAATGGCAACCCACTCCAGTGTTCTTGTCTGGAGAATCCCAGGGACAGGGGACCCTGGTGGGCTGCTGTCTATGGGGTCGCACAGAGTCGGACACTACTGAAGCGACTTAGCAGCAGCAGCATACCATTTTCCACAGTGGCTACACTGGTTTACATTCCCACCAGCAGTATGGGGGGTTCCCTTTTCTCTTGAGAGTCCCTGGACTGCAAGGAGATCCAACCAGTCCATTCTGAAGGAGATCAGCCCTGGGATTTCTTTGGAGGGAATGATGCTGAAGCTGAAACTCCAATACTTTGGTCACCTCATGCAAAGAGTTGACTCATTGGAAAAGACTCTGATGCTGGGAGGAATTGGGGGCAGGAGGAAAAGGGGACGACAGAGGATGAGATGGCTGGATGGCATCACTGACTCGATGGACGTGAGTCTGAGTGAACTCCGGGAGTTGGTTATGGACAGGGAGGCCTGGTGTGCTGCGATTCATGGGGTCACAAAGAGTCAGACACGACTGAGCGACTGAACTTAACTGAACTTTTCTCTACAGATATTTATTCTTTAAGCTGTTGACATCTTGGGTCTCTGCTCTAGTATCTAGCCTCCGCCCTAACTAATGCACAGAAGAAAGCTCTGCTCTTCTTCCTCTCCTAGAAGCAGGGGAGAGGTACAGGCTCTGGATGGTTGATGGCCACCATAATGTAGAGATTTTTGCTTGTTTTTGATGCAAAAAGAACAATCTGCCTAGAAGAAAAAGTTGCAAAAGTTTCAAAAGTGCCTTGAACCATATTCATCTGTCTACTTGTTCATCTGCCCACAAACTTTGCTTAAGTACCTCTATGTGTAAGAAGGAAGAATGCTGCCTGCCACCATTTCCAACATTCTCTGCCCACCCTACACCCACCACGTCCAGGATGCCATCTTCCAAGATCTTTAGGAAGCAGGATCCACAGAGATGAAGTGGAAATTCCTGCTCAAATGCTTTGATGCGTGGGCAGCAGATGGAGCACAGCAAGGACGGGGTGTTGGATGGAAAAAGGCATTCTCCAGCCTCAGTGGCAGTGTGGTTCCAATTGTTATTTGTCTGTAACAATTGAGCTTACAGACTTGCAATTATTCACTTCCACTCCACCAAATTTATTCCTGACACACAAATCTCCCTCCCACCTAGGTCTTTGTCTTTCGCTGTGATTATTGTCAATGGTAACTGTTTAAAGGACATGAGAGAGAGATTTGATCACAACGGCTGGGTGTGCCCTGACAATGAACATTTCCCAGTCAGGTCATCTGACTTCTAGTCTCTGGAATTCAAGTTTTTTGTCTATCAAATGGGAATAAGCTTTTCTGTCTTGATTGTCTCACATAGGTGGAAATTGTGGAAGCAAAAGTGGAGTGGAATTATATGAGGTTTTCTGAGTCCCTGGGGCACTTGAGTGCACTAGACACTCCCAAACTGAGGGTAATACGGGCTCACGTGGTGACCCCAAGTGAACCTCTGTCCCCTCCCTATGAGACCCTGCCTGTAACTTCCCAGATCTGAAACTATTTCCTCTTACAGGAACCTTGCCAAAAGTAAAGGTCCATCAACAGATGAATGAATAAGCAAATTCTGTTATATACGTAGGACGCAATATTTTTTTCCATAAAGACAGAGATCTAATGCTACACTGTGGATGAATCTGGAAGCATTACTCTAAGAGAAAGAAGCCAGACACAAAGGTCACGTATTATTTGATCCTTTTACATAAAATATTCAGAAGACATAAATCCATAGACACATGACACAGATTGGTGGTTGCCAGGGACTGGGGGCCAGGAGAAGGGAGATGAGAAACAGGGTGTGGGATTTTCCTTGGGAGTGGTGGAAATAGTTTGGAACTAGTTAGAATTAGTGCCTGCACAGCACTATGAATAATTGGAGGCCACTGAATAATATGAGGCGAGGAGATGCGAGTGCCCAGAAGGTCCTAAGAGGGTCTTGCTCCTAAGGAACTGGATGGTGTGACAGTCAAAAGGATTAAAGTTTTGTGTGCAGAATTCTTTAAAAAGAAAAGAAGGGACTTTCCTCATGGGGGTGGTTAAGACTCTGTTCTTCCAGTGCAGGGGGCACGGGTTTGATCCCTGGTCAGGGAACTAAGATCCCACATGCTACATGGCAAAAAAAAATATACCATAAAATAACTTCTTTAAAAAATAAATAAAAAGAGATGGGATGAATATGACAATATATAAATAATTAAGAATAAAATTTTATTATATCATTCTTTCCCCCAACCCTGTGTTTTTAAACATTTCACAAGTTTAAAAATGGTATTCATCACTTTAAAAAGTTTAAATGCATTTTCAGTCTGTACTACGTTAGATGGCATCACCGACTCAATGGACGTGAGTTTGAGCAAGCTCCGGGAGATGGTGAAGGACAGGGAAGCCTGGCGTGCTGCAGTCCATGGGGTTGCAAAGACTCAGATATGACTGAGCAACTGAACAACAACAAGGCATGATTTAACTTATCCAATAAATCCTGGCTACACATATTCTAAAGTTTTATGTTGACTTTGAGGAGGCTGGTCTCTTCACATCCCCCTGAAACATATCACAGTGGTACTTTCTTTGAGTTCTTCCCTTAGTCTGGAGGGTTTTCTCGTCAATCTCCACCCATTGTCTGACTTCTGTTCAGGACCTCCCAGCTTGCTTCAATTTCTCCCTCATGGGAACTCCAATAATATCACTCATTTTAGCACATGTTATTTGACTTTGAATTTAACTTGCCTTCCTCACAGAATCATTAAGCTCCTTGAAAGCCTAACCCTCTTATAATCTGGTTGGCAAAAGAGCTCCATTCCACATTCACAGTCCATTCCCACGGCAGACATAAGTAATCAGCTGCATTACTTTTTCCCAGGGAACCTAGATGTGGCCTCAGAGTCCTCCTCAGAGCTCCTGCATCTGTAATTACCAACTGTACAGGTTGAGCCTGCAAGCGAAATTGCATTCCATCCCTGTCTGCACTTCTTTTGTAGCTTCCTAGGTACCAGCATAAAAATCCCATGGACAGAGGAGCCTGGTAGGCTGCAGTCCATGGAGTCACTGAGAGTCAGATAGGACTGAGCGACTTCACTTTCACTTTTCACTTTCACGCATTGGAGAAGGAAATGGCAACCCACTCCAGTGTTCTTGCCTGGGACAGGGGAGCCTGGTGGGCTGCCGTCTATGGGGTCACACAGAGCTGGACACGACTGAAGTGACTTAGCAGTAGCAGGTACCAGCATTGTCCCCAACAGAGGTTTAGAAGGAACCAGCATCCAGAAGGAACCAGAAATTATAAAAATTTTAGGCAACTAATTTGGAAGAAACCTCACGAGTCATTTTTGTGACGTGCTGATGGCTGAGTCAACTGTTTGAAATCTCAGCTAGTCTGGAAGGGAAGTTAGAAAAGTTGGAAAGGAATTATGGTGCAAGAGATTAACCTAATGCCAAACATCCGACACCAGGAGAGCTTGACTGCCAGCTGCAGGGGAAAAGCTCAAGTCCAAAGGTGCTTTTTCATTTCCATCATCAAGCAGAGGGCAACACTCCCAAGCTTGTCAGTTCAGTTCAGTCACTCAGCAATGTCCAACTGTTTGCAACCCCATGGACTACAGCACACCAGGCTTCCCTGTCCATCACCAACTCCCAGAGCTTGCTCAAACTCATGTCCATTGAGTCGGTGATGCCAGCCAACCATCTCATCCTCTGTCATCCCCTTCTTTTCCTGTCTTCAATCTTTCCCAGCATCAGGGTCAAGGCCCTTGGAAAGACCCAGGAGAAGAGAAGAGAAGGGTGGGGAATGGTTCCTGGGTGAATTGAAGAAATGACTGCAAGTGAGGCAGCTGGGAAAAAGGCCTGAGAACAAGCCCTGAGGCCAAGGCCTTTGAAATCTCATTCTGCCCCTAAGAGACGTCATGGTCCTGAAGGAAATAGGTCAACAAATTGAAGCATCTTCATGAGTAATTTTTTTCCAGCATCTTTATGCTTTTTTCTACTTAAAAAATTCCTGTAATGACCATGATTTATTTTCATGATCAGAAGCTGAAAAAGAAAAAAAAAAAACAACAGATCCCCAGAGGAATAATAAGCTTTTTTAAAAGTGTTGCAATCACTCTACCTTTGGGATCAGAGGGAAAGAATAAAGCATATCATTCCACCCACCAAGAAAGTGGAAATTGGAAAACTGGAAACAAATATTAAAACTCCTTTATCAAATCTATCCCTATGGTCACTGGGCACTTTTCCCCTCATTTATTCATTCTTTCATTCATTCAGTGGTCATTAGTGGAGTGACTACTAAGTGCTGGGGATACAAGACAGAAAAATAGGGGAGGGATAAACTGGGAGACAGGGACTGACATATACACACTACTATATATAAAATAGATGACTGATAAGGATCTACTCTATAGCACAGGGAATTCTACTCAAATCCTCTGTTATGACCAACATGGGAAAAGAATCTAAAAAAGAGTGGATATATGTATATGTATAATAGATTCACTTTGCTGTACACCTGAAACTCACACAACATTGTAAATCAGTTGTACTCCAAAAAAAGAGAAAAACATACAACCCCTGCTCCCATGCGGCATCAGTCCAGGGGTAGGGGAAGGGGAGGTCCACAGACAGTCATCAAATGGCTACACGTGGGTGTCAAGTTACCACGGTGGGCTAAGTGCTGTGGAGGAGGGGCTGTAAGTGGCCCTGCAAAGGTGGGTGATGGCTCAGGTTGGAGAGGGATGGTAACCTTGTCGTCATCACCTCCAGCTCAGGGCTTCCCCATCATCACCACCACGGCTGTGGGTTCCGACACCCCTCCTCCTGGGCTCTCCCTCTCCAGTCCATCTGGCTGGCTCCCCCAGCCTGTCTCGGTGCTCAATGACTCCATGACACACCATGGCTCCCTATTACCTCCTACTGTCTCAACATTAAATACCTCTCTCTATCTAGCTTGCCCAGTCTTGAAGAATCTCACTTCCCAAGGTCTTCATTGGCCCAGATGGTACTTCTGATTCAAGTTTTACTTTTTATTTTTTGGCCATGTTGTGCATATGTGAGATCTTAGTTCCCTGACCAGGAATCGAACCCACGTCCTCTGCATTAGAAGCACAGAGTCTTAACCACTGGACCTCCAGGGAAGTCCTAGGTGCAAGTTTTAAATAAGGTGCTCTTCCAACCCCTACCAGGGCACACAACTTGGAGACCAGAGCTCGGGCTGAATTTCAATCCCTACTCTGTTTTCTGGCTTTACCTCCACATGTAGACCACATACCTCTCGAGTAGGAATTTTAATCTTTTGTATTTTAATGCCCACGGTCCAACTCAGCACTGGGCACACGTGCAAGGCCTTCTCAGGGAGAGATCAGCTGCCACAGTGAGTCTTAAATGATAGAAACCTTCAGGCCAACCTGTGCTTGGCCTCAGATTTGCTCTATGACCTTGGAAAGTGTCTTTAGGTCCTGAAGACCTCCTTTTCTTCCTCTGCAAAGTGGGAGGACTGGCTGAGCACTTCAGGCATGAGTGAGCTGGAAAGAGAGGATGAGTTAGGGCTGAGGGGACACAGGACAAAGACCTTCTTGATCTTGATCTTCTCGAGTCTTTACCACAGGAACTGAGAAGCAGTTGAGGCTGCCAGCTCTGAGGAGAGTGCCTCTCTCAAGGGCGGTCCTTATCTCTTCTCAAGAGGTGCCTCCTTCCTGGGCCCCAGCCGCCTGTGGTTGAGTGGAGCTTGCGCATGAAGTTGAACCCAACCGCACACCCACCTGAACACCACAGGAGGGATTGGATTTTCCAGGGAAGTCCCAATTTTGAATCTTACGTCTCACCATAAAAACCATGATATGTTGGACCATGTGTTCCAGTTTGGGGCCCAAAACCTAGCTGGCCATGGATTCGGGGAGCGTTCCCTAGATGGAAGTGAAAGCAGAGGCCTTCCTTGCACGTCCGTCCTCACCCACGAGAGGTCCAGGCTTCCCTCTCTGACCTGCAGCCCCCTCTTCTCATGGCCCTCCAATTCCTTAGCACAGACTCAGTGCCATAGGCCTGGGCCTTCCTGCCCACCATCCCAGGTCTCCTCTGACCATCAGGCCACTGGCAGGTTCACGGGGGCCTTGGGGAGACCAGGGCCCTCCTGTTTGATTCATTAGGGACTCTGGTAGGGGGACTTTCAAGTCTTGGCCAGCTGTTGAGAGGTGAGGTGAGTGTTTGAGGTTCGTGGGTCTTTGGATGAGGGACACTTAGGTCATATCAGGAGAGAGGCTGAAAGCAGGGAGCAGTCAGGAGAAGCCCCTCTCCCCTCCGATCCTGCGTGGGTGGCCAGAAACAGGAAGCAGAGGGGTGTGATGGGTTTGGAAATGCCAGAGCTGAGTTTGGTCTTTGCTCTGCCTCCCACTAATACTGAATCTTCCTCGGGGTCCATTTCCTCATCTAAGAAAGGGCTAATCCCCGACCAGGCTGTGAAGCTGAGCAGCTGTCCAGCTGTGGCTCTTCACTGAGGCCAGCAGTCCTTGGCAGTTTCACGAGAATGGGTGACCCTGTTCTGTGTGTGTGATCTCACTGCTGATTGGACCTGGGAACCTCCAAGGCAGACTGTGGGAGCCACAGAGGCCCCCAGGGGCTCTGCTGAAAGACCCCACCTGCTGTAGTGGAGGGTGGCTGCAGAGAGAGGCACGGAGGGGACTCGGGGGAGCTGAGTGTCAGCCAGGAAGGACAGTGAGGAAACCCATGAGTCAGCAGAAACCTTGAGGCAGAAAGAAGGTGCTCTAAGAGAGATGGAGAGGGTAGGGGCAAGAGAAGCAGCTGCAGATATGACAGAGACCCAGATACCTGAGTCACTGAGGGACTGACACTCAGGTGGGCCTGCTTCGGAGGGCACACCCACTGCTGTGGGATCCAGAACAATCTCTCTGGTCTCCTTGAGGCTCTGATGTCTTGACACCCAGAGTTTCTTTACTTCTAATCTGTCTTTCCAATAGCTTTCCCTGCCCTAGGGCAAATACCATTTGTCTGTATTCCTTAAAGGCTTTCCTGACGGCTCAGCGATAAAGAATCGCCTGCTAATGCAGGAGACTCTGGTTCAGTCCCTCGGTCAGAAAGATCCCCTGGAGAAGGAAATGGCAACCTACTCCAGTATTCTTGCCTGGGAAATCCCATGGACAGAGGAGCCTGGTGGGCTCCATAGGGTCGCAAAAGAGTCCAACACGACTTAGTGACTGAACAACTACAAAAACAAATATCCCTTACAATTTGAAAAAAGTAGAAACAAAGACTTATTTTGCAGGATTCGTACGAAAATTGATCAGAACCATACATAGAAAATAGCCTCCAAGTGACCCACGTGCACAGCAGGTGATCAGAGGGTGGGGCGGGGGGCTGTTTCGGCCAAGGAACTGAACACAGTACCGGACTGTAGAGCCCAAAAATTCAGGAGGCCACACGGAAGCCAGGGTGTTCAGAGCTCTGCTCACTGAAACAGGCTGCATGAACCCAACCTCATTCTCCTACCGTCCCCGTAGAGACCTCACAGCTATACGAACAGTATTTTGGAAACAAATCATGGGACTTATGCTTGAACAGGGCCCACTTGTGGTAGCTTCTCATAGGAGAGAGAGTCTGAGAGTCATTAGATATCTGCTGAAGGGTTGGATTTCTCAACAATTTTCATGTTATATGAGGATTTCTGCAGAGACCATTAGAAGGGAAATCAGGGCTGTCCTGACAATCCCAGAACACACGGGATAGACCAAAGTCGTCTGGATCATCCCAGACTTTGGCCTCTCTGGGGAAGGTGGACAAGACAAGAAGGAGCATTAACTGAGCCTTGGGGGAGCCAGGACTGCAATGAGCAGTTTGACAAGCGATTCCACTGGCAGTCCAATTGTCAGGATGCTGGGCCAATTTCTTGTGACTCTATTCCCCGTAGACTTCCATGATGACCCTCTCTCTCCTGCTCCCGCATTTGTCACTGTCCCTTCCAATCCAGAAGAGTCAACAGTTGGGCTTGCTGGTTCAGCTCAGCTTTACAAGGAGGATACCGGATCGGAGAGGTTGAAGTGAGCCGCCCAAGTTCGTGTGAATGGTCTAAGTGATTTGAGCTCAGATCTGCTTGATTCCTTTCTTCCCACCAAGCCCAGGTATTACTGCTGAAAAAAGCAAAACACTCAGAGTAGAGGTGAGTTCCAGCCATGACCTGGTTCTCACAGCACACCGACTCACTTTGAACTTGAAGGTGGAAAGTGGAAAAATGCCAAACTGGTCTGGGAAGGGGTGGAGAGAGGAAACGGGTGGCGGGCGGGCATAAGTTGAAAATGTTCTCTGCTTCATCACTGGGAGAAAGGAAAGGGGTGCTCTTCTCATTTCCCTTAACAAAAGCAGCTGAGGAAGAAAACAGTTCATTAAAATACTGCATACTTAAGCCAGGAAGCCAAAACACTTACTTCAGTTCTTGAGGAGAAATGTTTGTAAAAGAAGAAAAAAAGGTTAGTCAATAGCTGCTTTTTTTTTTTTTTTTTTAAATAAAAGAAACCTTGAGTGGGTTCAAGTGGGTGAAGGCATCTTTGGGGGGCTTTGTTTTGCTTGAGATCATCAAATTACACAGAATAAGCTGTCAGCCTCTGAGGGCTGAGGGTTTGTTTGCTCACACGTGGTTCCCACTGCCTAGGACTGGACTTGGCATATAGTAAGGGCAGAACAAAAGTGTCATCTGCTGACCCACCAGTCTCCACCAGGTTGCTGGGGCATTGAGATCAGAAATAGGCAAACCAATGTCTGTTGGCCCCACAGCCCCTCACAAAGGTTACCAGTCCTGAAAAGGCTTGGTTCTGAATGATGCTAGTGAGGAAGGACATGAACACTGGGAGTCCAAAGGGTTCTAACAACCCTTATTACCCCCCACCCCCCATATCCTGAGATGACTCTATTATTACCCACCTTGCCTAGATGGGATTTACAACCTTTGGGATCTGACTCAGTGGTTAGATGTCAAAGGCATGAGGTAGACCCATTCTCACTTATCTTTCAAAACTAACAAGTTTCACTGCCTCCTCCTCCAGGAACCTGTCCTTGGTGCTCAATTTCCTCCCCCTGCTCTTTCCACTCTGGGTTAAATCTACCCCCAGCCCTCCCCGCCACCGTGCACCCCCAGCGCTCCTTGTGTAGCAGCGCATCTCCATCCTGGTATTTATCATCTCAGATGACGACAGTCAGCTCACTTCTTACTACATTGTCAGGTCCTTAGGGATGAGATAAGTCTTCTTTAATTTCATATCCTCAGCATGTAGTAGGTGCTCAATAAATGTTCTTAAATGAATAAAAGGAAGGGAGGAAGAGGCAAAGGAAGGAAGGAAAGGAGACAGGACACTCTGAGAATTATGACATTTTCTTTCTGAAATTTGTCTCATAATTATTTGCCCTTCTGTCTACAGATGGCAATTCAAGCCAGGATTCTACTTTCTGTCGATGGCGGAAGGCCTCTACTCCCAGCTGTGTCTTTGGCACCAGGGCCAGATGGAGATTCCGTTGGATTGAGAGGGATTTGGGAGCTCAGTGTCTGAGAGTTACTTGCATGTCCTAACACATTTCTGAACTAAATGTTATGTCTCTGAACCACACACAAAAGGCACACGCAGCCACATTCTCTCTACCTGGAACTTAGTTACTCAGCAATTTCACCTTTCAGACCACAGCCAACTGCTAGTGAGCAAGCTGGGTGTGGGAGGGCTGAGAGCGTGCTCTCCTGTTTGCTGTGGTAGCCACGGCGGCCAGAACAGGCCAGGCAGCTGCTGGGTGTTCAAAAGCTATTTGTTGAGTGATTGAATATGTGAGATGCTGAAAAATTTCTACTATAAATCCTGAACTTCACTCATGTTGACAGTTAATTTACAAATCGGTCTATCAGACTTCACCATCTTGCTCTATATCTGCCGCAGACTAAAAACTGGAAGAAATGTGTTTTTACTCTATCCATGTAAATATATGTTAATAAAGAAAGAATTAAGAAAAGAAATCTTCACAAAACACAGTAGACTAGCTGCCAATTGTGACAACTGTTTTTTGTTTTTTTTTTTTCTAAATAGTTCATGAGGGGATTTCAAATATCACAGATCATTATCAATATTCAAAGTGATAACCGAGTCATGAAAAGTAGGTCAAATAAATTTCAACTTACTCTTCTGGGAAGACAAGAAAGTGAATAAAGCACTTTAAAAGGATTTCTATCCATGATGGATAAAATTGAAAAAGATAAGGTATGTAAAGAAGTAATCCTAAAGTATTTCCATTAGCTGAAGCATTGTGGAGTCGGAATAGTTTTGATTCCCAAAAGCAAGTTTGTTGTTAATGGCCTTTGTCTTTTGGCTTCACCCAATTAGCGTGGGTAGTCACAGGCTGTTTCCTGCTCTCGGGGGTGTGTGGCCCCAGGGGATGGATATACTGCCGAAACCCCAAATTGGAGCCCACGTTCCTAACCAGTTGTTATTGTTCAGTCACTAAGTCTTGTCCAACTTTTTGAGACCCCACGGACTGCAGCATGTCAGTCTTCCCTGTCTTTCACAATCTCCCAGAGTTTGCTTAAACTCATGTCCACTGAGTCAGTGATGCTGTCTAAACATCTCATCCTCTGCTGCCCCTTTCTCCTTTTGCCTTCAATTTTTCCCAGCATCAGGGTCTTTCCAATGAGTCAGCTCTTTGCATCAGGTGGCCAACATATTGGAGCTTCAGCTTCAGCATCAATCCTCCCAATGTATATTCAAGGTTGATCTCCTTCAGAATGAACTGGTTTGATCTCCTTGCAATCCAAGGGACTCTCAAGAGTCGTCTCCAACACCACAGTTCAAAAGCATCAATTCTTCAGCACTCAGCTTTCTTTATAGTCCAACTCTCATATCTATACGTGACTACTGGAAAAACCATACCTTTGACCAGATGGACCTTTGTTGTCAAAGTAATGTCTCTGCTTTTTAATATGCTGTCTAGGTTTGTCATAGCTTTTCTTCCAAGAAGCAAGCATCTTTTAATTTCATCGCTACAGTATTTACTCATTTCTGGTTTTCTCCAAAGGGCACCAAGAATAGGACTTCTTTAGGACATGTGGAACACTGAGGCTTGAACAAAGCTATTGGTTATAGTGAGAATTAGTGGTTATCTAGAAGGACAAAGTAAGGTAGAGAAAGCTACAGGGAGCCAGAGCCAAGGGTGAGATGGGAGGGCCTTGGATTCCTACCCTCTACCTGGGCGGTGAGGTGTGGGGTACCTGTACCCCCATCTCCAGGCTGCAGCTGAAGGAACCAGCCCCTTCTTCCTCCAGACCCCAGTGCACAAAGTGAATGATGTAGCAGAGAGGTGGCAAGACCAAGTGGAAGCTAAGGAAAAGTTGGCCCCTGTCAGGTGAGGCACAGAAGAGTCACCCTCTCCCACTGTGAGCTCTAGGAGCACAGTGCTTAACCCCCAGCAGACTTCCACAGGCCCAGCCTTCTGTTCCCTGGATGATCCCTGCACCTCTGCCAATCCCTATCATCAGCAATTCTAGCAGCATCTGGAAGGCTGACTGACAGATCAGATCCTGGACAGTAGGGAGTGGGGTGAGGAGGGAAGAGAGCTGCATTACCCTCGCCGTCCTCAGGACATCCGCCCAGGTATAGAATCCAGCTGGGTGTCTGAACCCCGTAGGACTCTGAATATTATGGAGTTGGCCAAAAAAGTTCATTTAGGTTTTTCTATAACATATTACAGAAAACCTGAACAAACTTTTTGGCCAACCCTATATATGATAGGGCTTCCCTGGTGGCTCAGATGGTAAAAAAATCTGCAGTGGAGGAGACTCAGGTTTGATCCCTGGATCAGGAAGATCCCCTGGAGAAGTGAACTTTTTGGACAACCTTATTTATAAAAACAATGACAAAACAAGAGTTACTGATATCTTCTGGTTGAGAAGAAAGGCGTGCCCTGGAGCAGCTAAGCTTTCCCTTTGAAGATAGACAATGTCTGGGTTTGAAGGCCTTCAGTCCCCCTTGGACTTAAGAACCAATTTGTCCTGCAAGCAGCAGGGCCCCATGGAATCACCTTAAAGAGTCAGCCCCCAGCCTACCTCTCTTGTCCTTCATCTTCCTCCAAGATGGACTCTGAAACGCCCTGGCCTCCCATCATGGGCCTGTTCCCTTCCACCTCCTGGAACTGGAGGCCTGAGACACCCGAAGGCCTCAGGCTTCAGCTTGCGGCAGAGATGTAGAGCTCAAGAAGAAGCAGAAGAGCAGGCAAGTCTGCACAGAGAACTCCTGAAACTTACAAACTGCTTCCACCAATCATTTCCAAGCTTTCTCCCCGTCTTACTCCCTCCACCACTATAAATAAACCCTCAACAGCTGATGGGGAGACAGATATGAGCAGTACCTCCTGTCTCCTTGCTTGGCTGACCGGCAATAAAGCTTTTTAATTTCTGCAAAATATCACTGCCTCAGGATTTGGTCTTTCTGCTGTGCAGAGGGCAGTGAACCCACTCGCTCGGTTAATTACTATTTCCATGTTCCAGGCACTCTGCTGGTCATTTTTTGTATCTAATCCCATCTGTCCTTTCAAAATGTACCCAGGTAGACACCGATTTCCTCCTCCTGGAGAGGAAGGGTCAAGCTGGTGCAGGATATTGGAACCCGGTCTATCCTTCTGCTCCTTCTGCTGGCAGCGGTGGAGCTGTCTGGCCACCTTCCCTTCTCACCTGTGTCAAGACTGTAGCATCTGTCAGATCCAGGTTCTCACTTGCCTCAAGAGGGAACCCAGCTGCTCATCTTCTCAGAGATCCAAAGACAGGCCCTTGGCCTTGGTGGCCATGGGGAGGGGTGCCAGGACAAGCACTGAGTGACTGTCCCACGACCATCAAAGGTGAGCTCTGTGGGCTTCACCCTTCCAGCTGGCACTTCCAGCTGACAGGAGCTGCTCTGCCAGCCACTGTTCTCTGTCTGAGAAGCGCAATCCCACGCCAGGACATCCCTCAGAAGTCGTGGGGGCCTCCAGGGGCCTGGACTGGGTTCTCATTCTCATCCTTGACTGTGTAAGGAATTATTTCAGCCAGATCAGGCCTGACCACTCAAGGGAGTCACTGCTGGAGTATTCTGGGAAGACATATTTTATGGAAAAATCATGCTTCCTTCAGTTTTATGTATGACATTTTCCCAAAAGAAAAAAAAAGTTGGAACAACTAGCATCATTAGTCTTTTTTTCTTTTATTTTCCAGCCCAGCACCATCTGTCATCAGAAAACAGTTTACTTTATACCTCTCAGGCTGATTTCCACATTCAGAGAAAGCTGGACAGAGGACAGCGGTGACCTCTGGATGCCTTACAGCAAGGGGCTGGGAGGTGGGGAAGGGGAGCAAATGATCAGCCCTGAGGTGGCTCAGGAGAGAGCTGAGCTGAGAAACATCTGATGGTACATGCGATGTTATGAGGCAGGCGTCTTCTCCCTGTGTTGCATTTTGCTCCCCACTCAGTTGGCTGAAAACATGATTAAAGTTCTGTCATTGTTGGTGTAAGCATCATCTGTGACACGGAGGTGAGGGAGCATGTGGGGTGGAAGCTGGCACAGAATACTTTGAGATTTCTTTTTTTTAAAATCCTAAAGTCTATGGGTTCCAGTGTGTGAACCAAGAGAGAAGAGGGCCTAAGTTGATAATCATTTGTTATCAGATTTTGACCTTCTCCTCCATCTGAGAAGGACCAGATGAGAGACTCTAGGCTAAGGTTGCTGCTATAGACCCAAAGGTAAGGGGAGATGGGAAAATCCATCAATGTCTGAACACCCTGTTTATGTCATGTCAGATACAAATAGCCACGGATAGGCAAGTATTGGATCTTGGTTTCTGGGTTGATGCTGATCTAAGAAATCTAAAATTGATTCTTCATGTGGACTTAAATGAACTTTACCACAAAATTTCTGAGCTGCATTTTCAGTCAACCCAAATTGAGGAAATGTCAACCCTGACAATCAGACACCTACCCTCACACTGACCCCTCCACTGGAAGTTCTGGGCTCTTACCCAACAGGGTGATGCTAATCAGAATTTCATTTTGTAACTGGGGAGGAACCTACTGAGGGTTTTAGGAACAGAGTCACATGGTCAGATCTGTGTCTCTGGAAACATCACTCTGTGTGCAAGTGGGAGGTGGATTTCAAAGGGGAACTGGCTTAGAGACACTAATGAGGAGCTGCTATGGCCTCAATGTTTGTGTCCCTCTAAAATCCATAGGCTGAAACCTAACATTCAATGCCATAATACTGGAAGGTTGTCCGACTCTTTGCAATGCCATGGGCTGTAGCCCGCAAGGCTCCTGTGTCCACAGGATTTCTCAGGCAAGAAGACTAGAGTGGGTTGCCATTTCTTCTCCAGGGGATCTTCCTGACCCCAAGGATCTAATCTGCATCTCCTGCATTGAAGGCAGATTCTTTACCTCTGAGCCATCAGGAAAGCCTACAAGGGATATAGACAAACCAGCACCCCACTCCAGTACTCTTGCCTGGAAAATCCCACGGACGGAGGAGCCTGGTAGGCTGCAGTCCATGGGGTCGCTAAGAGTCAGACATGACTGAGCGACTTCACTTTCTCTTTTCACTTTCATGCACTGGAGAAGGAAATGGCAACCCACTCCAGTGTTCTTGCCTGGAGAATCCCAGGGACGGGGAGGCCTGGTGGGCTGCCGTCTATGGGGTCGCACAGAGTCGGACACAACTGAAGTGACTTAGCATAGCATATAGAGAATGCAGGGAGGTCTGATCCTGCCCCAGCCCAACCCCGCCGCCTATCTACAGATCTCCCAGGGAAACATCCAGGAAACAGAAGATGAGCAAGAAAGAGGAAAGACCACTTTTCTTAAGTTGCCAGATGAATTCCTTTTTCCTTGTGTCACTTTCTAAACTTAGAAGGATCAGTTAGTACACTACTCCAGTCTCTCACCATTGCATTTCTGAATCCTCCCAGGGGAGACAGCATGCACACACAGGCTTCAGGTTTTACAGAAGCTGACATCTGGCAGTCTCCCAGTCAGGAGACTGCTCAGGCCCACACCTGACTGTAGGGGAGGAAATCCTACTTGCTTCCAGGATAAGCCACGTTCTCCAATATCAGCTTTATCTATAGCAAAGATGACAATTTGATATCCATATGCCTCGTTCCTCCTTTTTTTACCTCTAAATTAGTCCAGAAGTCAGATGAGGAGAACAAGCTTCTCATTTATTGTACTCCCTAAGACTCAAAATTTAGAATAAGTTGGTGCTTGGTGTCCAAATCCCAAGCTCTTTTTTTTTTTTTTTTTTCACAATCAAATTTATTTACTTTTAATTGAAAGATAATTGCTTTACAATACTGCACTGGTTTCTGCCAAACATCAACATGGTTTGGAAGGAGCCAAGCAAATGACTTGAGGCCCACAGTTCTTCAGTTGCTATGTCTGACTCTTTTTGTGACCCCGTGGACTGTAGCCTGCCAGGATCCTCTGTCCATGGGATTTTCCAGGCAAGAATAAGTGAGTGGGTTGCCATTTCCTCTTCTAGGGGATCTTCACCACCCAGGGATCAAACTAGTGTCTCCTGCATTGGCAGGCGGATTCTTTAGCCCTGAGTCACCAGGGAAGCTCTGAGGCCCACATAGAGGGGATGGAAGATGAGAGAGATTTGTTGAAGAGGTAGATCCCATTGGGTACTGTGGGTGAGATCAGCATCCAAGTGCGGCCTGACTAGAGAGGGAGGGGTCTTTCATGGGGGGAAGGCAGCAGTGTGGAGGAGGAGAGGTTTGTCATGGCTGGGCAAAGGGAAAAGCTCCTCTGCAGTGTCAGAAGTGGGTTTTACTCATGCCATACAGGATGGCCCCTTCATTCCAGAGGCCACGGGGTGGCTGATGCTATAGATCAATAAAACTGGGATAAGGGGGGGCAATAAAAAGCTCGAAGTTTGATTGACAGGTGTTTTAAAAAACTTCCTATTTTGTACTGCGGTATAGCTGATTAACAGTGCTGTGATAGTTTCAGGTGAACAGTGAAGGGACTCAGCCCAGTATCCGGGCTTCCCTGATAACTCGGTAAAGAATCTGCCTGCAATGCAGGAGACCCCAGTTTGATTCCTGGGTCGCGAAGATTCCCTGGAGAAGGGAAAGGCTACCCACTCCAGTATTCTGGCCTGGAGAATTCCATGGACTGTATAGTCCATGGGGTCCCAAAGAGTCGGACACGACTGAGAGACTTTCACATTCTCCCCTAAACCCCCTCTCCCATCCAGGCTGCCACATAACATTGAGCAGAGTTCCCTGTGCTATATACAGTAGGTCCTTGTTGGTTATCCATTTTAAACATAGCAGTGTGTACACGTCCATCCCAAACTCCCTGACTATCCCTTCCACTCGTCCTTCCCCCCAGCAACCATAAGTTTGTTCTCCAAGTCTGTGAGTCTCTTTCTGTTTTGTAAGCTCATTTGTATCATTTCTTTTTAGATTCCAATATAAGGAATGTCTTCTTCTCTGACTTACCTCACTCAGTATGAGAATCTCTGGGTCCATCCCTGTTGCTGCAAATGGCATTATTTCATTCCTTTTAATGGCTGAGTAATATTCTATTCAATACATGTACCACATCTACTTTATCCAATCCTCCATTGACAAGTCTTTAGTAAACATCACAGTACATCTGAGAGCATGCTCAAGACTGAAGACACACGCGGTGATGAGCAAAACACGTCTGGCTCTGCCCTTGGGGCTTTATCATGGTTTCTCCAAGGTCTCTTTTTTTCCTGGTTCCTTTGAGTCTTGGGGAGTAAGAGAAACTAACACTCCCTTTTAGGGGGTGCTGTCAATGCCCAAGGCTTGTGTGTGTTGACTTTCTATTGTTATGAGCCTTAGGGAGATGAGCAGGGAGATCACATCCAGTGACGAGAAATAGCTCAATTGACCAGAAATAGGAAGTCTGTCTCGGTGGTGCCCTTTCTGTCCTCCTTTTGCATGGCTAAGAAGCTTCTTATTAATACACATATATGTATATTTCCATAGGGGTGTGGATGAATGAGGTATGTCCGGGTTTCAGGTCCTGAGTGTGAAATAAATGTCAACCTGTCCATTTTTCTCTCCTCCACCTGTGCTCCCCATGAACATCAAAGAAATCGGATCCATGTGACTACACAAAAGGGATCTTGTTTGGGAATTCACCTTGTTTAAAGAGGGAAGCACCCAGCCACCACCACCAGTAAAAGTTGAGTGACCAAGGCAAGGCACACCCCTTCCTGGGGCCTGTTTCCACATCTGGAGTAGATGGAATTGGCATGGCTCAGGGGTTCCCACCCTGAGTTGTGCGTCAGCCTCCTCTGGGAGCATTAAAAATACAGACTCAGGACTCCAGGTCCAGAGATTCTGATTCACTGAGTCTGAGGTGCGACCTGGGAGTCTACATTACTCCTCAGTAATCTTTCTCCTCTAATGATTCTGGTGCAGCATGGAATCCAGACAAACTGGGTAAAAATAGACCACCCAAGCCATGCAGATCACAATGGCTTATAAAAAGCGAGGCTGAGGACACAGCTGTGGCTTCAGCGAGGGTGTCAGGATGGTCGTGGGGCCTTCAGCCTTGAAAGCCCAGTGGGCAGTCAGTGCTGAGTGAGAACAAGAGTGAGACAACAGGAAGCACCGGCTTCCTCCTTCTGGTGTCTGAGGAAGTGGGTCAGACCCACCCACCGGGGATGCTCCTGCTGGTACCTGTGCCCCAGGAGCCCTGGACCGATCGGTTGCATGTGTCTGGGTGACAGGGGAGTCTCTAATTGGAGAGTCCCCTTGTTGAGGGCCTCAGAACACAGCTTATTCTGGTAAGGATTTAGGACAGCCGTCCCTCCAAAGGGGTTGTAAAGAAGATCTCTCTCCCTGCTGGCTGACTGCTGCTGGTAGGGATCCAGGTGCTTCCTTCGGCTGCTTACGGAGGCACTTTGTCCTTTTGGCATGCCTCCTTTATCAGTCTCCTGTCTTTCCGGAGCTCCTGGAGCCCTCAGTTTCCTGATGCAAGATGAATCCAGAGAGAAATCTGATCAGCCCCCACCCCCCAACTTGGACTGGAGCTGCAGTCACACAGTTCACTGGCCAGACATTCAGATGTCCTAGTTGGACCAAACTGCTGTAGCCAGGGACAGAGCCCACAGCTAAATTATGAGTGTGGCTGGATCCATTCAGCAGGGATGGCGGTGAAGGGAGGTGGGTGACAAGCAGCGACAGCCACCTCTGGAGAATTCTCTGCAGCCTGCCCGTGCTGGCTGTTTGAGCGAGGTGGGGACTGAGAAGGGCAATACCCCAAGTATTCAAAGTTCACATTAGGGAAATTGTTACCAAGTATTTGAGGTGAGATCCTGGGTGTCCTTGGGATTCCCAGGTGGCTCAGTGGTAAAGAATCCGCCTGCCAATGCAGGAGACACAGGTTCGATCCCTGGGTGGGAAAGATCCCCTGGAGGAGGAGATGGCAACCCACTCCAGTACTTTTACCTGGAGAATCTCCATGGACAGAGGAGCCTGGTGGGCTACAGTCCATGGGGTCGCAAAGAGTCAGACACAACTGAGTAGGCATGTACCCTGGGTGTCGACGTAAGGCCTTGCTTGAGGATGAGGTGTGACCACAGGGCTGTGCATCCAGGAGGCTTATTGCTTTCTTAGGAGGTGAAACCTCAGGTGGGCACAGCTGATTCCAGAAAATGCTGGGGTCAGAGTAGGTTAGCTAGGGATGCAGCAAGCGTGTGGTGTCCTCAGCTGGGGCTTCTCTGCGGCGCTGTGTGCTGTGGCCGCTCCAGACAGCTACCCCCGGAGACTGGTGGCCTGGCAGGGATACTGCTGCCCCTGACATGCACCCGGGTCTGGTTCGGGTGCTGTCTAACAAGGACATAGGAGTCTCTCCAGGGGATCTGGGAAGGAGTATGACATGGTCCCAGATTCCTGATTCTCCGTGCTATGACGGGGCTGTTCCTCTGAGCCTCCTCCCTTCCCTGGGCCACATTTTCGAAAGGTCACTTTTGGAGTGCCCTTGGCCTGAGCTGCTCTGAGCGGCAGTGCTAACAAAGGCTCTCCAGGAGGCAGGGCCTGGCTCCCTCCTCCTCACACGCATGGAAACACCAGGAGGTCATTTGACTCCCAGGAGAGCTTCCCCTGAGACTGGAGAATGCATTCCACGTCAGCTTTAGCGGCAGCAGGGGGAAATTGCCTAGGATGCCTAGGAACCAGCCAGGCGGCAGCTGGATGGTGTGACACCCGGCCGCGCATTTGAAGGGCCTGCTGTGTGGCTGCAAAGGCAATGACCTTGAGCCATTTCAGTTGTGAGTCCAGGTGTTTCGGGACAAAGCCCATGCAAAGCAGAGGGTAGGAAGAGAAACAGCCCAGAGAGGGAAATTTTGGGGTGGGAGACCTTCCCCCAAGCAGCAGGGGTCAAGCGACTGTATGTCCATCTCAGGGAAAGGTCACTGCAGCCACCTGGGGTCTGGGGCACAGGACTTGCAGCACGTGGGTTCCTTTCTTCTTGCCTTGGGGCATCTCAGAGGCTCCAGCCAGTCCCAGGAGCCACAGCAGCTGCATCCTCCCAGTTGCCCAGGCTGTGGGGACCACGACTGAAGCACCCCTCCAGCCAGGTCTGGGCCCTTCAGGACACCTGATGCCAGTTGTGGCCTCCCAGCCTCCTCTGCTTCTGTTGGATTAACCTGACCTCTGGGGCGAACTTTCCCCGCTGGTTACTTGAGGTAAACCGGCAGCTCCGGGCTCTAATGGAGCAGACTGACCATCATTTTTGTAACCAGCTCTCTGCAAGCTAAGTCACTTCAGTTGATTCCGACTCTTTGAGACCCCCATGGACTGAAGCCCGCCGGGCTCCTCTGTCCATTGGGTTCTCTAGGCAAGAATACTGGAGTGCGTTGTCATTTCCCTCTCCGGGGGATCTTCCTGACCCAGGGATCAAACATGCATCTCTTAGTCTCCTGCATTGGCGGGAGGGTTCTTTACATCAGCACCACCTGGCAAGCCCCAACCAGTTCCTACTGCTTTGCTCTTATTTTTGAATTTTCACCCTTAGTAATCCTGTGCTAAATAC
The DNA here is from genome assembly GCA_935064755.1 of Tragelaphus eurycerus. Classification (NCBI taxonomy): domain Eukaryota; kingdom Metazoa; phylum Chordata; class Mammalia; order Artiodactyla; family Bovidae; genus Tragelaphus; species Tragelaphus eurycerus. Next base: position 24,210,494 of record CAKXYN010000003.1, read on the forward strand.
CATGGACACACAGTATCTTTTCCTAAAGAGAGAATCCCCAAAGTGAAAAAAGCTGCATCAAAGGATATACAAATTTTTACAACTCTTTTCAACTTAGTTTCCAAAATATTGTGGCACTTTATTATGTCACCATCAGTGTATGAAGAAGGGTACCAATTTCACCCTGGCTCCACTGGGTGTGTAATTTAAAAAAAATTTTTTTTTCTAATTTAGTACTTAAAATATACTACTTCGTTAACGTTTCAAGTTTCATTTCTTGGATTACTAGTGAGATCCAATATTTTCCCATGTTTATCTACTATGTTTTCCCTTTTCTAAATTGTTCTAGACATCTAAGCTTGCCTTACAACTTCTAATGCGTGCATAACAAATATCACAAAGCATTAATATTGGCTACATTGACAAGAAAAACACGCTGAATTTCCAACTTTGCCCACACATCTGCTGGAAATTAAGTGTGTTTTTCTTGTCAATGTAGCCAATACTAATTCTTTGTGATATTTGCTATGCATGCTTTAGAAGTTGTAAGGCAAGCTTGGATGTTTAGTAGGCCACTCAGATTTAACATATATTGAAATGGGACCGTGTATTTTCCTCCCTAAACCTGCTGTACCTTTTCGGCTCTTCCCCCATCTTAGTAAATGGCATGCCAATCCACCCTAGCCCACATCCTGAGTCTTTCTGGATTCCTCCTGTTCCCTGATGCCTCAGGTCTCATCCACCAGCCAGGCACCCTCCTCCAGCCCTCCCCAACCAGTCAAGCTACCCCAGTCACTATTCATCACAGAGCCCTAGGTTTCCTTCTTTACGGCACTTGCCACAATCGGAAATTCTCTTGTTCACTTATTAATTTTTTAAACAGTGTGTATCTTCTCTAGATTCTAGAGTCTAGAATATAAGCTCCCTGAGGTCAGGCACCTTGCCTGCCTGATTCATCACTGAAGGCCCATTTATTTCTTAGTGTGCATGCAGGCTCAGTTGCTCTTTGCAGCCCCATGGACTGTAACCCACCGGCTCCTCTGTCCATGGGAGTTTCCAGGCAGGAATACTGGAGTAGGTTGCCATTTCCTCCTCCAAGGGATCTTCCTGATCCAGGTGTGTCTCCTGCATTGGCAAGAGGATTCTTTACCACTGTGCCACCTGGGAAGCCCCATCCTTTAGTGGGAGCTCAATAAACACATGTTGAATGACTGAGTGAATGAAATTGACCCTTATAAACTGATTTAAATGTATATGAAGGAGACCTTAGGACATGGAGGATTTGTGCATTGGCCTTCAGGATAAAAAGTTCCAGGGTAAAACTGGGCTGGGCTATCTACTGTGTGATCTTGAGCAAGTTACTTAACATCTCTCTGCCACAGTTCACTCATTTTAAAAAATGAGAATAATGATACCATTTTCACAAGGTTGAAAGGTACATTAGATAAGGTGGACAAAATGCTTAAAAATTGAGATTAACTGTAATAAGCACTTAGTGGATGTCAACATCTCTTTATGAACTTTCCTCTCTGGTTTCTGGGCTTAGAAGCTATTCTCTTTCCATTAAAGTCTCAATTAATATTAAATGATATTTTATTTTAGTTTTTATGGTATACTTTTAAAAAATATGTTAAACATGTTTCCCCTTTAATTGGGATTCCCAGGTATCTCAGTGGTAAAGAACCTGCCTGCCAATGCAGGAGATGTGGGTTTCAGCCCTGGGTTGGGAAAATCCGCTGGAGAAGGAAATGGCAACTCACTCTAGTATTCTTGCCTGGGAAATCCCCTAGGCAGAGGAGCAGGTTGGGCTGCAGTCCGCGGGGTCACAAAGAATCAGACACAACTGAGCATGTGCCCTTTAATTAGTTTGTAACTTATTTGGGTGTATCAAGTAAAATGAACTTCTAAATGCTATCGGCACCATTTGGTACGCTTTCTTTATCACACATTCACTTTTTATATATAATACGGTATTTTTCCTGGCTGCCAAGTCTGTCTCCGTGTCCTCTCTTGAACTGGGACTGTGCTGTTTCACAGAGTGGATTAGACCTCCTGAGTGTTGGAAGATTCCGCGACATTCTCTGCTGGCAGACTCAGAAAGATGTCTGTTTGGAACATATGTTTATTCTGGTTCTAGGCCCTCGTAAGACTACTTGCCCTTCTTGCCCTTGGGTTCCTTGAGATACCAGTATATCCTGCTACAAATGTCCCCTTTTTACTTGGGCCAATTTAAACAGGTTTCTGTAACTTGTGACTGAAAGAATCCAAAGGTAAACTTCACCTTTATAATGGCCTGAGGAACATCCCCAGCCAGTGAGGCTGTATTTCTACATGTCACGGAGATTAAAATGCTGTCCCCAACATGGTGTCAGAAAGTTACCTGCCAACAGGGTCAGCAAAAGACAGGAAAGCCTTCAGGACATCCATGTCCAGCCACACATACCCACCCTGCCACCACCTCGATGGTGGTAAGTGCCCCAACACTATGCTCCAGATTCAGACAAAGCCTGAAAGCCAGGCGGTCTGACCCATTCAAGGCTCCATCAGTGCAATAGGCCATTGTAAGACCAAAAACCAAAGAAAATAAAGTATGTAGAAGTACTTGTAAAAAGCCATAAAAACATATTATTATTGCCTTGTTTCATTCCAAAAAGGATATGGAATAGCATACAAAAATATTATTTTTGAATATGTCTAAGAATCTCTGTCTTAAGGTCATCATAAAAGACTATTAATCTCATTTTTCAGCCTATAAAGGCATTAAGAGTAGAGATTGCTCTGGACTTGCCCTTGACCCTACATGATACTTCATCCCTTGTTTTCTTCGAAAAATCCTTAATATCACCTTGGGTTTTACTGATTAATTGGCTCTCATTTGGGGAGGTGACATGTGACACATTTTCTTAGATATTAATTACATGGGGGAAAGTCTGGTAAAGTTAGTGTGAGTTTCTAGTTGTGTTTGGTTTGCTGTCCTAGAGAAGCCAAGGGTGCCAAGGAGAGGTACGAGAAGCGCTGGCAAGACAGAGCAAAAACTTGTGACTTCACTCCCCCAGGCAGAGGGAAGAGTGACTCAGCCGGACACTTCATCTACAGGAAAACCGTCCAAGCTTGCGCACTTCCCATCAGCCCTGCACCTACTGGGATCTCCTGGCTGGCATGGACTCTGTTCGGTCACCTGGCGTCCCCAGTGCAGGACACCCTGGGGCCTTTTTCCTACTCCGTCAGTGCCAGTGGGTGGGGCTGTCTTCCAGTTACAAGCAGAGCTAATAACAGCAATCACTCCACCTGTGGATCGTGCAACACAAAGCATTTCAGAAAGCTTGGACACACAGAGAGATCTTGCCTAGGCAGAGGGACACGGCCTTTTGTGCAAAAAGGCTCAAGCCAATTTAGAACGTGAAAACACTTGAGTATTCGATGCCTTCTTTATGCTGCTCTAGGTTTACTGCTCGGAGAAGGCAATGGCACCCCACTCCAGTACTCTTGCCTGGAAAATCCCACGCGCAGCAGAGCCTGATAGGCAGCAGTCCATGGGGTCATGAAGAGTCCGACACAACTGAGCGACTTCACTTTCACTTTTCACTTTCATGCATTGGAGAAGGAAATGGCAACCCACTCCAATGTTCTTGCCTGGAGAATCCCAGGGACGGGGGAGCCTGGTAGGCTGCCATCTATGGGGTCACACAGAGTCGGACACGACTGAAGTGACTGGCTGTGCCCTGGCCTCGCATCTTTCCCACTTGCTCCTGGTCCTTCCTGTAGAAAGACTCCTGGGGTGGCCACATTTCTACCTCTTTCCCCTTTCTCTGTTTTCTGGGAGGTGGTGACTCTGTGGAAATCGACCCCAAATGCAGGCACAGGCAATACAAAGACCCAGAAAATGTGCTGGGGCCATTCTAAACACTGAAAAGTTAACACAGGGGGGAAAGCATCTTTGAGTCCCAATACAGGAAACTCCTTTTGTCCTCTGTCCTTCTCAGAGGCTTGCCAAGCAGGGGATGTGTGCGAGAATGCTCAGTAATGTCTGACTCTGCAACGCCACGGACTGTAGCCTGCCAGGCTCCTCTGTCCATGGGATTTCCCAGGCAAGAATACTGGAGTGGCTTGCCATTTCCTTCTCTAGGAGATCTTCCTGACCAGTGGATACTTCAGGTGAAATAGAGGGAAAGTTGTTTTCTTCTCACTGCTCACTGTATCCAGTTCAAAACAACCTCTGCTGGCAGCTGACCGCCTATATTTATCAGGAAATGCTGGTCCCCTTGCTTTTACCACCTGCTTATTCAAACATTTAGAGCAACAATTTACATACATCCCATTAGAAGTTCTCCCCAATTCAAATGAGTAACTGCTAGAGGAGATCTTTTTTCCATGACCTGGAGACTTGCTTGAAAATGAGGGGATCTTAAGCAAAGAAAGACAAGTGACAGGCTTATGTTGATGTCCCAGGCTCTCTCCACTATATGGTTCAATGATAGGTGAAGGTAAAGTCTACAACAGGCCAATAGTTCATCTCCAGATTAAATGTCTTATGGCTCTTTCTGATCTGGAGAATGTATGTGATGCTCCAGGAATTGTCCAAGTGGCTTGGCCATGCCTGGTGGATAACTTAGCACTGGTTTTGGATTTCTTCTGAACCATTCATATAACTCAGACAGAGACTGATTGATTTAACAAATACTTTTGTGAGTAATTGCTGCATGCTACGGACCATGCCAGGCCTCAAACGTGGGAATTTCTGCATTGTTTCTCATCTGGATCTTCCTGAGGAAACTCAGCTCTCAGAAGCTCCTAACCTCCTACACGGTCTTAGATCTCCTTAGAGACTCAGATTCTTCAGCTATGAGTCCTTTCTGCTGTGTGAGACCTTCCCTTTGAAAAGTCACAGGGAGAAAGGGAAGTAAGAGGGTCTGGGGCCTCTTTCTTCCTTGAAAGTGAAGTCGCTCAGTCGTGTCCAACTCTTTGCGACCCCATGGACTGTAGCCTATCAGGCTCCTCTGTCCATGGGATTTTCCAGGCAAGAATGCTGGAGTGGATTGCCATTTCCTTCTCCAGGGCATCTTCCCCACCCAGGAATCGAACCCGGGTCTCCCGCATTGCGGGCAGACGCTTTACCATCTGAGCCACCAGGGAAGCCTTGAACTAACCCTCAATTGTGTTCTTTGACGAGGCCTCTCTTTGTCCAGGAATGCATCCTGGGTTCTGGTTCCTCTGATAGGAGGGAGTTCTATGAACATGTGGGAACTTGCAGAGGAGCAGATTGCTTTAGGGCATTTTGGAGGCTCCTTGTAGGGAGGTTCTTTCCCTTCTCCAGTGTTGTTTCAAGTGTTTCTACGAGGGCGTTGCCCTCCATCAAGGTTTCTGACTGCATTAGCTATCTGCTTCAGGACAACAAACTATCCCCAAGTAAGTAAGTAAGTGAAGTGGCTCAGTTGTGCCCGAATCTTTGCAACCCCATGGACAGTAGCCTGCACCAAGCTCCTCCGTCCATGGGATTTTCAAGGCAAGAGTACTGGAGTGGTTTGCCATTTCCTTCTCCAACTTAGTGGCTTAAAACAGTAATGATTACTGTTTTTTGTGATCCTGTTGGTTGGCTGGGCAGTTAGTTCTGCTCCGCATTCAGTGAGCTGTCACTTATGTGGCTGCATTTAGTTGAGAGCTCGTCTGGAGCTGGAACGTGCAGGATGGTTTCACTCACATGTCTGGCTCCTCAGCTGGGGCTGGAAGAGCAGGGAGCTGACCGGGCCTTTCCCTCCCCAGGCAGACTCTCGTCCTTCAGTTCTCCAGCCTAACCTTATCCATGGTGGCTAAATCCCAAGAGGCCAAAAGCAGACCCTATCAGGTCTTATAAGCCTTGAGCTTGGAACTGACCGAGCATCCCTTCCTCCACATTCTTTTGCCAAAGATGATCTCTGTTTAAGGGGAGGAGAGAGAACTTGCACTGTGTTGGGAGGGGTGGCACGACCTCACAGGGAGGATGGAATTGTTGGCGCCAACTCTGAAAACAATTTGCCACACTAAAGAAAGAAAGGAAGTCCACAAAGTAATAGATTTTTGTATGGCTCAAAGAACACACAATTGCAATTTTCTTCAGCGTCAATGGGCTTCCCTGGTGGCTCAGCTGGTAAAGAATCCATCTGCAATGTGGGAGACCTGGGTTCGATCCCTGGGTTGGGAAGATTCCCTGGAGAAGGGAACGGCTACCCACTCCAGTATTCTGGCCTGGAGAATTCCATGGACTGTATAGTCCGTGAGGTCTCAAAGAGTCGGACACAGCTGAGCAACTTTCACTTTCAATGTTAATATTGTCTCATGTTACCCCCTTGCAGGATTTCCAGCAGAATCAAGTAGAATGCCACTTTACTGACCGTAGCATATTCTCATTAAAATCAAAGGCCTTTAAAACTAATCTGTAGAGACAGAAAGCAGATCACTAGTTAGTTGCCTGGAACGGGGGGGTTGGGAGGGGGGTTGACAGCAAAAGAGCATGAGGAAACTTCTGGGGGTGATGGAAAATATTCTCTATCTTGAGTATTTGTGGTGGGTACACAATGAGTTTGTCATAACTCATTCAGCTGCACACTTATAACAGGTGCATTTGATTGCATGTAAATGATACCTCAATAGGGTTGGTTCAAAAAAAATCAAAACTGACTAAGAATAATAAAAAAGACTAAGTTTGAAAAAGTGGTTAAACAAAGCCAGTGTTCGGGATATATTATATTTACAAACAATAGCAAATTCCTTCGGGGAGGGAAAGGAAGCAGCGGGCTTCAAGGGGATGTTTTGTTAGTTACAAACCAGGATACACGTTACCATGTCCTCCTGCTGTAATACTTAAAAACATTTGCTATCATTTTCAGAATGTTGAATAGGTGATTTTTGGTATTTTATAGATTATTGAAGAGTGACTACATCCTGCTTCCTGGGGTGCGGGAAGAGCAGAAACAAACAACAAAATGTGTTACACCATCTCCGATTAAACTGATACCTGCACTAGGAAAAGCGGAGTGGTGAACCTACAGGGACTTCTGAGTCCTTGACCACTTCATGAGTCAAGATCCTGCAAAGTTTATGTGTTATTTGGTTTCTGACGGTCAAGCTGGGTTCTGAGGGTCAGGAAGGGCTGTCTTGGAGGACGTCGGGGTGTGATGGGTACATGGGAGTGTTAAGTGAGTTTCATCTGCCAAACACATCCCCCCTGGACACGTGGTGACGGCACCAGGGACTGCCCAGCTCTGAGATCCAGCCCTGGAGACACAGACTGTCTTGGGTGAGCAGAAGAGGGAAGAATGTTTAGATTTTTTACGTGTTACAAAGGCTACTCAAGAATGCCTATACTGAAGAAGGAATTCACAGGGCCTGGACTCCGTCTTAGGCCTGTTCATGCTGATCGTGCTCGGCCACTTTTCTAGTGGACTCTGAACTCTGTGTTTAGTGCCTATGAAAACAACAACTGAAGGATAAGACCCCCCTCCAGACAGGGGAACCTTGAAGATCGTATCTAGGTTACTCATCGCCTAAGAGAAAACATACACTAATCACCCCTTCCTCCAGACAGGCCATAAATTTTTCTGTATCTATCGGAGTATAACCTCGGGTTTATTGATTATTGGCTAATTGTTTGACTATTTGAGCACATGAGCACATAGCACGTGAATGATGCGGTTATTGGGATTGTATTTTCCTTGGTTTATGTAAGTCTCAAGGAATTTGGAGTGGTGAGTTCAAACACGTACACATAGGGTATAAAAGATTTTCACAGATGCTGGTTGGGGTCCTTGGCTAAGAGGAGACTCTGCCTTGGGCCTGCAGGTGTAATAAACTGCACTCCAGTATCTGCATTGTCCTTCTGAGTGGGTTCGTTTCCCGGAATGTGTGGCTACTACAGTATCAGGACTTCTCTGGTTGTCCAGGGGTTAGGAATCCACCTGCCAATACAGGGGACATAGGTTCAATCCCTGATCAGGGAATAAAGGTCCCACAAGCCGTGGAGCAACTAAGCCCATGTGCCACAACTACTGAGCCTGCCAGGCCTAGAACCCATGCTCTGCAACAGCAGAAGCCATGGCAAAGAGAAGCCTGCACACCACACTAGAGAGGAGCACCTACTCACCGCAGCTAGAGACAGTCTGTGCGCAGCAACAAAGATCCAGCATAGCCAAGATTGAAGAAACCAAAGAGACGGGAAGGTCTTGACATTTTCCCCTTTAGAGACTTTGGATTAGGACGTTTTAACCTTAAATTGGGGCTTCCCTGGTGGCTCAGTGGTAAAGAATCCACCTGCTATGCAGGAACTGCAGGAGGCATGAATTTGATCCCTGGGTCAGGAAGATCCCCTGCAGGAGAGCACAGCAACCCACTGCAGTATTCTTGACTAGAGAATCCCATGGACAGAGGATTCTGTTGGGCTATAGTTAGTGGGGTCGCAAAGAGTCGGACATGAGTGAAGCGACTTAGCAGTAGCAGCTTTCTTAAATCATAGGAATAAAAATGTCTAAGGGTAGATTATGCAATGGGGAGATCAGAAAACCTCTCCTCAACAATATTGTGTAAGGAAAAAATTCTTCCTAGGATTAACATTCTTCCAATGAAGCCATATATAAAACCACTCCGGGCACTTCCCTGGTGGTCCAGTGGTTAAGACTTCGCCTTCCAATGCAGGGGCTGTGGGTTCAATCCCTGGTCAGGAAACTAAGATCCCACATGCCTAGGGGCCAAAAAACTAAAATGTGAAACAAAAGCAATACTGTAACAAATTCAATAAAGACTTTAAAAAATAGGAGAAAAAACAAACAAACACTCCACCTTATCTGTCCCTTGTAAGACCCCAGAAAACACGAACAGCATCCCCTGAGGGCTGTGGATCATCTAGAGACGTGGGTGTGATTTCATAGTAGCTAAAATTCCTATGTCTTTCCGAATGTCCATTCACACTTGGTTTTGCCTTCTTTTATGCTTCTAAAATTCTCAAAAGTCTCTCTACAACCTTTAATTCGGGGGTCAGCATTCTTGGTGCAGGGTTTCCAGGACACCCTTAGAAGTAAAGGCACAAAGACAGACAGACGCACAGTACCTCTGGTTCCCCACGTGCTTACAAACTGTCAAGTGACTCAGAAAGACCAAGCACTAACCCTGACAGAGTCCAGAAGGAAAGGATGACTTCATCTGAAGCCAACCCAACGAAGAAGGCGCATCTGTCATCTCCCTGACAGTGTTCCAGGCTGAGCGTGGGCCCCTGGGAGCGGGATGTGTGTCACCGCTCCGCTCACAACGGGCTGCCTCATCCCCGAGAGCTCCCAGCCCCAGAAAGGTCAGGAACACTTCAGGCACGTCCCCCCAAACCAGAAATGGGGACTGGCCACCCAGCCCTGAGAGAAACTGACTCTGAAGGATGTTTTCCCGCAGCTCCCTCTCCTGTGCCTGAGTAAATCATGTGAGAAATCCCTCGCCTCTTCCAGATGGGCCCTTCTGCAGCCACCAAAACCCCATGTGAAGCTTTCCTTACTCATGTGGACCGAAGTCTCTCTCCGTGGCTGCTCAGGGCTTAAAGGGGACCAGCTGTTCTGCAGTCGCCCTGAGGCTCTGCAGCTGTAATTGGGAACTGCTGTGCACTGTGGCATTCACTCCTGATCCTCCAGCACCATTCTGCCTGGCTAGAAAAACAAAAGGCTTCACCTTCCAGCTGCTGAAGTTGACCAACTTACCATCATGCCGTGAAGTAATAGACCATGCTGTGAAGTAATATATCATTCAGAGCCCTTAACTGCAAACAACAAGAACAACACAAAAATACACATTGCAAGGTTAACTAGCAAACTGATTTACTGAAGGATATTGTATGGCTTATGGAATGCTCTACAGCCTGGAACAATATGCAAATCACCTTCCCACCATGACTGGACGGCAGGTGCCATTGGCACTTTAGATATGGAGATAGAGGATACACCACCTCTGCCCCTGCTCTCCTGATATCCAAACGAGTGCTCCCCTCAGCCGCTAGGAAAGAATTCCTTTGTGCTTTCTCACAAAGGTGCACCTGATTGATGGAAACTGGGTCACATGCTTGTGTTCTAGTTACAAAGCATCCTGGGAAATGTAGTTCTGGCCTAAGAGTGGTGTTAGTCACTCAGTTGTGTCCAACTCTTTGAGACTCCATGGACTGTAGCCCACCAGGCTCCTCTGTCCATGGGATTCTCCAGGCAGGAACACTAGAGTGGGTAGCCATTCCCTTCTCCAGGGGATCTTTCTGACCCAGGGATTGAACCCAGGTCTCCTGCATGGCAGGTGGATTCTTTACTGACTGAGCCACGTCTCTCTGCTCTTTCCCTTCATCCAATGAACTTAGAAAATTTCAGCTGTAACGTTACTTCCTCCAAGGAGCCAATCCAATCCTCTGCCATATGCCCCCATAACTTGGGACCTTCTCCGTCCACACCACTTATCTTATGTGTTCAATGCCTGATTCATTCTTCAGACTTGACTCTAGTAGGGCACGAACCATGACTATTATTCACCGCCGTATCCTCCAAACCTGGCATGTAGTAGGTGCTCAGTCAAGTACTGGTTGTTGAGACAGCAAGGTCACCTGAAAGACGAGGGCCTTCCAGGACAGCCTGGTGTACGTGAAGAAACAGTGTCACAGATGGGGGAGTGGTCAACCACAGAAGCCTGAAAAAGGGAAGCCCAGGGTAAACGTGGCAGAGACCAGCCAGGCACCATGGGTTGTTTGAGCTCAACGTCATAAGCACCTATGATGTGCCACTGAGCACCTACTATGTGCTAGATACTAAATTAACCAAGGAGTAGAACCTTGTGAAGTCTAATGTGGGGTTTATAGGTAGTCCAGGGGAGAGAAAACTGTCAGGCTTCCAGAAACTCTGACTCTCCCAGCAGGCATTACACTCACCTATTTTTGAGGGTGATGTTAAACTATTTAAGTGATATGGCAGAGGTGCTGACCAGTCAGGACAAGATCCAGCCATTAATAACTTTTGGAGTCATTGGGAGGAACTTCCTGGTGGTCCAGTGATTAAGAATTCACCTTCCAATGCAGAGGATGTGGGTTCCATCCATGGTCAGGGAACTAAGACCCATATGCAACTGCCACAGACCACAGCTACTGAGCCCGGGTGCTGCAATGCAAGACCCTGAATGCTGCAGCTAAGACACGACACAGACAATAAATTAGGAAAAAAAAACAAAAAACTTTTGTGGTGTCATGGAGTATATATTTTGCTGAATATCCACTCTGAATGCAAGCAGAGATCCCTACCCTTTACACTGGAATTGTACTTCTTACCATACTTGCTCTGAACAACACCCACAAAAGAAAGGCCCCACCCCCACCCCATTCCCCGCCCATGTCTGTTGAGTTGATCGTGCTGGTAGAACTGGAGCATCTTATTTCTCATTGTAAGTGATGGCTTCATGACATTGGTCTCTTGTGAACCTCCTTAGGTCCTAGCGTCACTGAGCTGTGGTGACCCCTTTCTTTAGGGCCAGCCTAACTTGTGAGCCCCCTTACCTGCAACTCTGGACCTCTCGGGGGTGCCAGGCAGCTGTTTTTGTTGGCTACCATCTGTGCCTATGAGTGTGTGCTGGATCAGAGCAGGTGCGGTGGCCTTTCAGAAGACAGGCCCGGAGCAGTCTTCCAAGAGGCTTCTTCTGATGTTGCAGTCATGTGGGGGCTCAGTACCCAGTAATTACAAACTGGTGACAGATTTAGTCTCAGATCTCAATACCAAACACAGGGCAGGTAGCCAAGGGCTGCTACCCGGAGGCTTAGGAATTAGTATGAGAATCAAGCAAGAAAGTGCTGAAAGGCGGGAGCCTGGAGTGGCAGGGAATGGGAAATTAGGCAACCTCTGCGTGTGGGTGTATGTATTCATTCTCGAGTTTCAAAGATGCAGCAATTTGTGCTTCTGTGTCTAAAAGACCCCATTTGTGTCAGACTAAGTAGTGCCGGAAGCCCCACTCCCAACTGTTGCTTGGGCTTCAGGTTCTCCAAAGTGGATTTCTTTTTCAGCAGTCTTAATCCTGGCTCTCCCAGACACGAGGAGGGTAGTGACTGATCCTCAAACATGCTGACATCAACTCTTTCCAAGCACCATCAGAGCTGGGGGCAACACACAAAGGCTGAAAATTAGCTACAGTCTGGCCGCTGGGCTGTCCTTAGACAACAGCCCCAGTTGTTAGTGCTGCACAGTCTGTTGTGTGTGTGTTTGGAGGTGGTGTTGAGAGAAGCCCCTACATCAGGGAGGGAAAGGCACAGCCAGACCCTCATTTGGGTGCTTCTATCCCAGGAGGTTTCTCCCAAGAGCTGTGAAATAAATGAAAGCCCTTTAGAAGGCTGCCTGGCCCAGGGGAGTCACAGAGCGTCAGCACCAGGAGGCTGAGGACAGAAGAGGCAGCAGGGGTTAGAACTGGGGTCGGGGGCGGATGTCCCTGCTGGTCCAGCGGTTAAGAATCTGCCTTCTTGTGCAGGGGACACAGGTTTTAGGCCCAGTGGGCGAACTGAGATCCCACATGCTACAGGGCAACTAAGCCTGCATGCCACAACGAAAGATCTGGCATGCGGCAACTAAGACCCGACGCAGTAAAAAAATAAATTTAAAAAAGAACTGGAGTGGGGGCTGCTGGGAGACATCATACTTCAGACGCTAAGAGGGGGGTTGCCCAGGAGGCTCAAAGAAGTGGTCTCTAACTGAAACAGTAAAATGCATGGAACTCCTGCATGGAAAGAGAACTCTCACATTAGGTGAATGGCATGAGAGGACACAGGCCAGAAGAAATTTTCTCAAAGTGTGGTTTGAGGATCCTCTGTCTGAGGATAAGTTTGAAATCAGGGCTTCCTTGGTGGTTCAGATAGAGTCTGCCTGCAATGTGGGAGACCCAGTTTCAATCCCTAGGTGGGGAAGATCCCCTGGAGAAGGAAATGGCAACCCACTCCAGTGTTCTTGCCTGGGAAATCCCATGAACAGAAGAGCCTGCTGGGCTTGCTTGGGGTTGCAGAGTCCATGGGGTTGCAAAGAGTCGGACACGACTGAGCGACTAACGCACACTGCATGAGAATAAAATAAGGTGTTTGCCCAAAAGGCCGATTCTGGGGCCACACCCTGGGCCTACTGAGCTGGAACCTCCCAGGGTGGGGCTTGGGTGTCTGCTGTTTTGTCTGGTGACTCTTAAAACCAGCATGGTCCAAATGCTACCAGGAGGTCACACAACCCAGTGAGGAAGCAGAGGGGATGGTTTCTCAACTTATTAGGAAGTACCACAGAGGAAGGCAAAGTAGATAAACGCATCTTCCTTTGGATCCCTGCAGTTTTTCTTTTGTTTTAAAATTTTACTTTGGTTTTGAGAACTTAAAATGTGAAGAGACCAAGGCATGGCTTCTCCACCTTCCCCATGGGCCTTGAGTACTCTGTGAAAGGTGATCTGTTTTACTCCACCCTCACAGCCCATTTTCCGCAGGAACTTGACTTCTAGAGGGGATCTCGGCCAAGGTCTCCGAGAGAATATGCTGTTTCCTGACTCAGTGGGGTCTCCAGGCCTGAATACCCAAGGCCAACACAGAGAACTTAATAATAGAGGCAGGAGGTGCAGTCAGACAGAAAGGAGCTGGAGGCCTCCCTGGATTGACGCAGAATGATCCGAACAAAGGAGCCTGATGCCCTCTAGTGGCAACAAGCTGCTTCACAGCCCTGGTCGAGGGGCAGACACACACGGCCCTGGAAACACCACCTCCCTAAGATTCTTGACTAGGGTTTTCCTGCTGCCATGTGATTTTAGAATGCACTGCTCAGGCATACTGTTTTCATGAGTACCTTCCATTATCACTGGATTTTAGACTCTCGTCATTATTTCTTAGGGAGGTTAAGGCTTGTGCTTAGTTGCTCAATCATGTCCAGCTCTTCGAGATCCCATGGACTGTAGCCTGCCAGGCTCTTCTGTCCATGGGATTTCCCAGGGAAGAATACTGGAGTGGGTTGCTATGCCCTCCTCCAGGGGATCTTCCCAACCCAGGGATAGAAGCCGCATCTCCTGCATTGCAGGTGGATTCTTTACCCTCTGAGCCATCGGGAAAGCAGGCTACTACTAAAAAATCCACACACAACATATAATCTGTAAATATATCCAACCACCTTAGACTGCCACAGAGAGAGATCTGTCTTTGGGAAGGCTATTCTCTTGTGGGGAGATCAGACATTCTGGAGAGGTCTCCAGGGGATGGCGTAAGAGGAGGGGGACGCATCCAGACCAGGAAACCTGGCTGAATCATTCCAGGTACTCTGCATGGGGGCAGCTGTCTCTGCTGGCTGAACTGTCCTCTCATCTGAAGATATCAGCTCAGGTACACTTGAATCAGAGGAGGTACTCCTTTGTATACATCCTGAGACAGAAAATGCACAGATGAACAACTGATACAGGTCAATACAAAGAAGATTCTAAAGTGCCCACTTTGGATTTGAAGGAAATCAGATTGTGACTAAAAGACACCAGGATTTTTGTAAAAGCTTAAAAAGTAAAAGCACATACCACCACACAGCCATTAGGATGGTTACTATGAAAATTTAAAAAAGGAGAAAGACCAAAAGAAAGAGAGAAATTAAAATGTGTTGCTGAGGATGGAACTCTTATGCAATGTTAATGGGAATGTAAAGTGATGCAGACATTATGTGGAAAACAATTTGGTGGTTCCTCAAAAAAATTTAAACATAAAATAATCAATATATGATCCAGCAATTCCACTTCTGGGTATATACCCAAAAGAATGGAAATCAGTGTCTCGAAGAGATATTTGTCCACCCATGTTCATAGCAGCATTGTTCATAGTAGTCAAGAGACGGAAGCAAGTCAAGTGTCCTTTGATGAATGGATGGATAAATACAATGTGGTCCATCCTTACTATGGAATATCATTATCTTAAAAAGGAATGAATTCTGACACATGTAACAACATGGATGAACCTTGAAGACAATATGCTAATTGAGATGAGCTAGACACAAAAGAACAAAAGTTGTGTGATCCTACTAATATATATGACTACTTATTCCAGTGGTCATGTATACATGTGAGGGCTGGACTATAAAGAAAGCTGAGGGCTGAAGAATTGATGCTTTTGAACTGTGGTGTTGGAGAAGACTCTTGAGAGTCCCTTGGACTACAAGGAGATCCAACCAGTCCACCCTAAAGGAGATCAGTCCTGAATATTCATTGGAAGGACTGATGCTGAAGCTGAAACTCCAATACTTTGGCCCCCTGATGGGAAGAGCTGACATTGAAAACGACCCTGATGCTGGGAAAGATTGAGGGCAGGAGAAGGGGGTGACAGAGGATGAGATGGTTGGATGGCATCACTGACTCGATGACATGAGTTTGAGCAGGCTCCAGATGTTGGTGATGGACAGGGAAACCTAGCATGCTGCAGTCCTTGGGGTTGCAAAGAGTTGGACACAACTGAGCGACTCAATTGACATATACAAGAGGTACCTAGAGTAGTCAAATTCAGAGACAGGAAGTACCATGGTGGTTGCCAGGAGCTGGGGGAAATGGGGAGTGGGGAGTTGTTGTTTAATGGGGATGCCATTTCATTTTACAAGATGAATCGTGTTTTGGAGAACTTTGGGTGATAATGATGTGTCAATGTGGGTTCGTGAATTGTAACAAATGTACCACTCTGGTGCAGGATGTTGGTAGTAGGGAAGGTTGTGTAGAAACAAGGGACTATATGGGAACTCTGCACTTCCTGCTCAACTTTTCTGTGAACCTAAAGCTGCTTTAAAAAATAAAGTTTAGTAATTAAAAAAAAATGTTGGAGATGGATAGTGGTGATGGGTACGTAACAATGCAAAACATACTTTAATACTATTTAACTGTATACTTAAAAATGATTAAGATGGTAAATTTCATGTTATGTATACTTTACCACAATTAAAAATAAAATTATAATAAAAAACAGAAGCAGAGATGGTCTAGGAACAGATTACAATTTGAGAACTTTAGAACAGTATACATTTTAAAATGTTATAACTAGATTTTAAAGTGTTTTAAAAATATAAAGTCTATTTTATATGAACAAGAAAAAACTTTTCTAATTTCAACAAAGACAATTTATAGAATAAGATGGTTATCAGGCAAAGACAAGAAGAACATGTGGTAGGCAAAGGGAAGGAAGAAGAGGGAATAAATGTGTTAGGGCCCTTGCTCTGAAGGAACATCACTAGGGGCTTGGAAGGAAGGAGGCATAAACCAAAAGGAACTCAGCCCTCACCTGGGATCCAGGTGAATCCCTGTGACTGCACTGATGTCATCAAGGGAGGAAGTACCTGGGCAATTGTCAGGGAGGAAGATATGAGAAATGGTCTTTTGTACCTTCCACCCTTCAGATACCTTCCATCACTACTCATCCTCCAAACCATCAAGTGAGAGAAGGAGAGATGAAAATTAGGAGGAAAAACATGCAGAAATACTAGAAACAGGGTTAACATTTGCTCTTCACTTTGAGCAGAAGGGAAGTCTGTAAGTGCTGCTTAGGTCCAGGCTTTAAGGAATAAGGTATGCAGAAGTGTGGTGACAAGCCAACCAAAGTCATCTGATGAGAGAAGACCCTTCAGAGCTGTCTCCATGGGGAACGCTATCAACCACCCAGTGTCCATAGGGAACTCTGATGGTAAACATTTCTACCATCATTTCCAGACATTTCCTTTAATACTTTCTCTGTTGGCAAATCTTTGTCCTTTCCGGGGTAGATTGAACTTTTGGAAACAGCCACAAGCTATTCACAACCAATTGATGTGAATTAAGAACACCATAGCTGATTTCCCCTTTGTGGATCATATGCTGATTCTTACATCAATCTGAACAGAAGAAATCTAAAGCATGTTCTAAGCCAGACACCTGTGCAGTGCTTCCCACAGTGATTAGGGAGGATAAAAGTTACTTATCGACGTAAGCTGGAGACACACAACTTTATCCTATCATCGTGTTTGGCAGCATCACAATTCCCAGATAATTCTCCTCCCATGGTTTTGCTGCTGCTGCTGCTGCTGCTGCTGCTGCTGCTGTTCAGTAGTTAAATCATGCCCAAATCTTTTGTGACCCCATGGACTGTAGCCTGCCAGGCTCCTCAGTCCATGGAATTTCCTAGGCAAGAATACTGGATCGAGTTGCCATATCCTCCTCCAAGGGATCTTCCCAACCCAGGGACTGAAACCCGTCTCCTGCCTGGCAGGCAGATTCTTTACCACTGAGCCACTTGGGAAGCCCCTCACAACTTTAAATACCCTCAAAAAAGCACTATGAATATCTCTGGAAGATCAACACTAATTTCCTGCTGCTGCTTGTATCTGCAGATGTTGCTGTTGCTGACAGTGGTTGTCATGTAGACCTAGCTTTGAAAAAGGCTCTGAGATCAATGTTCTTTTCAACTTGTACCAAGACCAGCTACTCTTTAATTTGAGAAAAAAGTATAGATGCCACTAAGCCTGGCACTGGGATAACTCTGTAAGTCAGACTCAGGCACCTCTTACCTCAGGTACTTCCAGCTGCCCCCAGCTCCCCAGGCGTGATGCCCAAAGACCAGAGCCAATCATCAAACCATCATCTCCGCAAAGGTCCATATTTATCAGATGTACAACACTCTATGAGTATCACAGGATGGTTATAATATTCCATTTAGAGTATTTTCCTATTTTTCAAATAACTATTTAGGCTTTGTCTTCTTTTGAGCATTTCTGGGACTGTACTTTTAATTTCAAGGAAATGGGCTAATTTTGAGCTGTATTAATCAGAAAATGAGGCCATATAGATAAAGATAGTCATGTGCAGGAAAAGGACCGGGTGCCCCTTTGAGGAGAGGGTGACCCTCGGCTCTCTGCTGAATATCTGCCTCCTGTTTTTCTACTATCTCTTATCTTTGGCCAGAAGAAGCAGGACCTAGAGGCAAAGAGGTCAAGGAAAGGAACTTAAGAGGTGAAAAGAAAGCCCTTTCCTCTCTACCCCTGGAATCCGGCATTCTCCCCTCCAAAAAACTCAGCAGTGGCCACAGGACTGGAAAAGGTCAGTTTTCATCCCAATCCCAAAGAAAGGCAATGCCAAAGAATGCTCAAACTACTGCACAATTGCACTCATCTCACACGCTAGTAAAGTAATGCTCAAAATTCTCCAAGCCAGGCTTCAGCAATATGTGAACCGTGAACTTCCAGATGTTCAAGCTGGTTTTAGAAAAGGCAGCGGAACCAGAGATCAAATTGCCAACATCCGCTGGATCATGGAAAAAGCAAGAGAGTTCCAGAAAAACATCTATTTCTGCTTTACTGACTATGCCAAAGCCTTTGACTGTGTGGATCACAATCAACTGTGGAAAATTCTGAAAGAGATGGGAATACCAGACCACCTGACCCGCCTCTTGAGAAACCTATATGCAGGTCAGGAAGCAACAGTTAGAACCGGACATGAAACAACAGACTAGTTCCAAATAGGAAAAGGAGTACGTCAAGGCTGTATATTGTCACCCTGCTTGTTTAACTTATATGCAGAGTACATCATGAGAAACGCTGGACTGGAAGAAACACAAGCTGGAATCAAGATTGCTGAGAGAAATATCAATAACCTCAGATATGCAGATGACACCACCCTTATGGCAGAAAGTGAAGAACTAAAGAGTCTCCTGATGGAAGTGAAAGAGAGAGTGAAAAAGTTGACTTAAAGCTCAACATTCAGAAAACTAAGATCATGGCATCTGGTCCCATCACTTCATGGGAAATAGATGGGGAAACAGTGGAAACAGTGTCAGACTTTATTTTTCTGGGCTCCAAAATCACTGCAGATGGTGACTGCAGCCATGAAATTAAAAGACGCTTACTCCTTGGTAGGAAAGTTATGACCAACCTAGACAGCATATTCAAAAGCAGAGACATTACTTTGCCAACAAAGGTTCGTCTAGTCAAGGCTATGGTTTTTCCAGTGGTTATGTATGAATGTGAGAGTTGGACTGTGAAGAAAGCTGAGCACCAAAGAATTGATGCTTTTGAACTGTGGTGTTGGAGAAGACTCTTGAGAGTCCCTTGAACTGCAAGGAGACCCAACCAGTCCATTCTAAAGGAGACCAGCCCTGGGTGTTCTATAGAAGGAATGGTGCTAAAGCTGAAACTCCAGTACTTTGGCCACCTCATGTGAAGAGTTGACTCATTGTAAAAGACTCTGATGCTGGGAGGAATTGGGGGCAGGACAAAAAGGGGATGACAGAGGATGAGATGGTTGGATGGCATCACCGACTCGATGGACATGAGTCTGAGTGAACTCTGGGAGTTGGTGATGGACAGGGAGGCCTGGCATGCTGCGATTCATGGGTTGGAAAGAGTTGGACACCATTGAGCGACTGAACAGAAAAAATAGAAAAGAGAAGTGTTTTCAAGTTTCTATATAAGCAAAAGTCTTTAAGCTTTGAATAAAAGAAAGTATTTCAGAAGACAACAAAAATGTTTTCAATCTTTGTTATTTATTTTAATATATTGCATATTTACAACAGACAAGAAAAGAGTCGGGGGAAAAACCCAGCTAAATGTATCTTATTTTGCCTTTGACCATCACCTTAAGTAGCACTTATTTTTCAGATATTGGAATGCCCATAACAAATATAAATATATATTAAATACATTTTACATAATGCATATATTGACATTTACATACAATAAATTTTATATTTATATTAGATATACAATTCAATGAGTTTGGATATATGTGTAAACACTCATATAACCACCACTCTGACAAATACACAATTCTGTCACCCAGAAAGTTCCTAATACCACCTCTCAGTTAATCTTCACCCCCTACAGGAAACCACTGTTTTGATTTCCAGCCTATAGATTAACTGGGCCATTCTTAAATTTTTTACAAATACAATCATACCATATATACTAGTATGCCTGGCTTTTTTTACTATAATATTTTTTGTGATTTATTCATGTTGCTGCATGTTATCAGTACATTATTTTTTATTGCTGAATATTCTATTGTGTAAACATGCAATGATTTGTTTATCCATTCTGTTGGTATTAGAGCTGTCATCAGTTTTTGACACACGAATAAAGCTGCTGTGGATATTCTCATTCAGGACTTTTTTTGGACATTATGTTTTACTCCTGTTGGATAAATACTTAGGAAAGGCATGGAACAGTTGGGTCATAGTGTGGATTGATGTGTAACAGTTTTCCATGATGACTGGATTATTTAACACTTCCACTGTGTAAGAGTGTCAGCTGCTTACTGGTTCTCACCACATTTGGCATTGTCAGGGGGAAAAACTGTCAGGGGAAGAAACTGTCATTGGAGTTTAAATTCGCATTTCCCTGGTGACTAATAATGTTGAACATCTTTTCACTCCTTTTTAAACCATGTTTATCTTCTTTTGTCAGGTATCTGTTGAAGTCTTTTGCTCATTCTTAATTGGGTGGTCTGTCTTTTTGTTATTTATTTATTCCAGTCCTTTACATATTCTTGATGTAAGTGTTTTGTCAAATATATGTATTGCAAAAAATTTTCAACAATCTGACTTGTCTTTTGGTTTTACTAATGGTGTCTATTAGTAAGAAGAAAATTTCAATTTCCAAAAAGTCTAATTACCAATTTTTAATTTGTTTAGTGCTTTTTTGTGTGTTTGCTCTGAGAAAATGTCCCTAATCCTGAAGTCGTGAAAATAATCACCGAAATTTTTTTCTAGAAGTTTTATAGTGTTGGCATTTATGTTTAGGTCTATGATAGAGGACAGGGTTCATTTTTTTCTATACATTTATCTAATAGTTACAGCACCATTTGTTGGAAAGACTTTCTTTTTCTAATTGAATTACGTTGGTAACTTTGTAAAAAATCAGTTGATTCTCTATGTGTGGACTCTCTATTCTCTTCCATTGATCTATTTGCCTTTGTGCTAATTAATAACATTGTCTTGATTACCACTATAATCTTGAAATCAGATTTTGTGGATCCTCCAACTGTTCCATTTCAAGATTGTCTAAGCTATTATAGGTTCTTTACATTTGCATTAAAAATTTTTAATCAACTTGTCATTTTCTACCAAAAGACACTGAGACTTTAATTGGCACAACATTGAATTTATAGAGAGATTTGGAGAGAACGGACATCTTCCAGTATGTAAACATGGTGTCTTTCTCCACTGGCTTAGATTTCCTTAAATCTCTTCATGATTGTCAGGTGGTTTTCATGGTAGAGTTCTACATGCATTTTGAGAACTTTTTTTCCCTAATTTTTTTGTTTTGTTTTTGGATGCTATTAAAAAGAGATTTTTTTAATTTCCATTTTTAATTGCTTGCTGTAAGTAAATAGAAATACATTTAACTTTTGCATGTTGACCTAAAGCTGAAACTCCAGTATTTTGGCCACCTCATGCGAAGAGTTGACTCCTTGGAGAAGACTCTGATGCTGGGAGGGATTGGGGGCAGGAGGAGAAGGGGACGACAGAGGATGAGATGGCTGGATGGCATCACTGACTAGATGGATGTGAGTCTGAGTGACCTCCGAGATGGACAGGGAGGCCTGGCGTGCTGCAGTTCATGGGGTCGCAAAGAGTAGGACACGACTGAGCGACTGATCTGATCTGATCTGATCTGATGTTGACCTAGTGACCTAGTGATCTGTGACCTCCTAAACTCACTTATTAGTTCCAGTCATGGTTCCATAGATGCTTCATATGCGTTTGTGTCAGCTGTAAATAGTTTTTCTTCTCCCTTCCCAATCTTTATATGCCTTTTATTTTTTCTTTGCATGGTTGCAATCATTATGGCTCCAGTACAATGTTGAATAAAAGTGAGAACATTCTTGCCTTTTTCCCAGTCTTAGGAGAAAACATTCAATATTTCATCATTATATATATTAGCTATAGGTTTTTCATAGGTGACTTTTATCACAATGAAGAAATTCCCTTGTGTTTCTAGTTTTCTGAGATTTTTATTATGAATGAGTGTTGCATTTTTTTTTTTTCAAATGCTTTTTCTATACATCTACTGAGATGGTCATATGGTTTTTCTTCTTTATTCTGTTGGTACAATGAATTATGTTGATTGATTTCCAATATGAAACCAACATTGCACTCATGGGATAAATCTCATTGACTTGATGTACTGTTCTTTTTATACATTGCTGGATTCAATTTGCTAACACTTTGTTAAAGATTTACGTATCCATATTCATGAGGGATACTGATCTGTAATCTTCTTTTCTTAAAGCATCTCTGTCATATTTTTGGCTTCAAAATTGTTTATTGCTGGTGTCATCAAATTGGAAACTCTGCCCTCCTCCTTTGTGTTCTGAAAGGATTTATGTAAGATTGACACTATTATTTTTTCCTTAAATGTTTTATTGAATTTACCAATGAAACTATCTGGCTCTGAAGTTTTGCTTATGGGGAGATTTTTAATTAGAAATTCAACATCTGTAATAGACAATATTTGTAAAAAGGGACCATTAAATTTTTGTTTTTATTTTTGTGTCAGTTTTGATCATTTGGATTTTTCAAGAAATTGTCTCATTTCATCTAAGTTGTCAGATTTAGTGTCATTATTTATTATCTTTTTAACACCTGTAGAATCTGTGATGATTCTCTTTCATTGCTGATACTGATAATTTATGTTTTCTTTCTCTTTTTTTCTTCTTAATCAGTCTTACTAGGGTTGTCAACTTTATTAATCTTTTTCAGAGAGCCAACATTTGGATTTGTTAATTTATTATTTTTTAAGGTAGACAAGAAACTTACATTCTTTTCCTTATTTTGGCTGTGTCAGATCTTAGTCACAGCATGCAGGATCTTCTACCTTCGTAGGATCTTTAGTTGTAGCAAACTTTCAGTTGCCCCATGGGGGGGTCCAGTTCCCTGAAAAAGTGGAAGAAAGTTAGTTACACAGTCGTGTTCAACTCTTTGTGATCCCATGGACTGTAGCCCATCAGGCTCCTCTGTCCTTGGAATTCTCCAGGCAAGAGTACTGGAGTGGATTGCCATTTCCTTCTCCAGGGGATCTTCCTGACCCTGGGACTGAACACGGGTCTCCTGCATTGCAGGCAGATTCTTTACCAACTGAACTTTAAGTAAGTAAATTAAATGTGTACTTTTAAATATAGATCATTTTAATGGGCTTGATATATCACATTGCTTCTGTGTGAGATAGCCACACCCAAAATGAAAGCTGGCCCTCCTGCAGAGTGTAAGAAGAAATCCACAAAAGTCATTCTCTGTACTATGGCAGTAATATTCCATGAATGCTGTCTGTAAATATGTATTAGAGGAAAAGAGAAGTGTTGTAGCAAGGAAAATAATTTGCTAGTTTCAAAGTATATCTACATGTCTGTTTCCTTTCTATGCAATTATCTTACATATTTTCAAAATGTGTTAAGTGCAGAGAGCTCTATAAATGCTATTAGCATAAGTGGTCCTCAAGCCAAAAATACTGAAGAGGCTTTAAAAGACACACACTGCAAACTGCCATGCATTCTGTTGCTTTGTGTGAGACTATTACCTGGGTATCTGAACTTGACTAAAGGTCTGACCATTTACGGTATAATCCCATGAGGCTTCTCAAATGCTTTAGTACTATCTGATACATGTCAAAAGTGGATTACCTGGTCATTTCCCGTCACTACCCTCTTCCCATGAAAAGTAATTCAAACTTCAAACAACCTCTGCCCCTGCACTGGAAGCACAGTCTCAGCCACTGGACTAGGAGGGAAGCTCCTATCATTTGTTTTTTATTTTGTTGATTTCCATTCTTATCATTATTATTTTCTCTGCTACTCACTTTGGGTTTAACTCACTCTTTTAGTTCTCCAGGTAAAACAGGTCGTTAACTTTAAATCTTTCTCTTTAAGCATTTACTTCTATAAATTTTACTTTAAGCACTGCCTAGCTGTAATCTTTAATTTTTGATATATTGTATTTTTATTCAGCTTGAAATAGTCCCTCACTCTTCTAGTGATTTCTTCCTTGTCCTATGGGTGCTGTTTAGCACCCATATGGGTCCCAAATATATGGAACTTTTCTAGTTATTATTATTGATTTCTAATTTATTTCTGTTGTCAAAAGAGAACATACTATGTAAGACTGAAATGTACCAAGACTTATTTTATGGTTCAGCATAGAGTCAATTTTGATAAATACTCCATATGCACTTGAAAAGAATTGATGATGTGTGTGATACACTGAACAATGGCTCCAAAGTTAACTGTGCCCTGTTTCCTAGAAACTTATGTTACCTTATATGGTGCATTAGTCAGGTTCTTCACAGAAACAGAATTAACAGGCTGTGTGTGTGTGTAAAGTTATACAGAGAGAAAGAGATTTTAAGGAACTGGGCTCGTGCAATTGTAGAGGCTGGAAAATTCAAAATCTGCAGGGTAGCTGGCAGGCTGGAGACCCAGGAGAGAGCTGCAGCTTGAGTCCAAAGGCCATTTGCTGGCAGAATTCCCTCTTCTTCCAGGGAGGTTGCTATTTTTCTATTAAGGCTTTGATGGATTGGATGAGGCCCATTCACATAACAGAAGGTAATCCATTTCACTCTAAGTCTACTGATTCAAATGACAATCTCATCTAAAAAATGCCCTCACAGAAATATCTGGAGTAATTCTTGACCCAATGTCCAGATACTGCGGTCTAGTTAAGTCGACACACAAAATTCACCACCACATATGGCAAGAGTCTTTGCAGATATGCTTATGTTAAGAATTCTGAGATGAGAAGATTATCTTGGATTATCCATGTGGGCCCTAAATGTGATCACAAGAGTACTTATAAGGGAGGCAGAGGGAGATCTGATTATAGAGATGGAAGAGGTGATGTAATGATGAAGCAGAGAGAAATGTGAAGAGCCATGAGCCAAGCAACATAAGCTGGAATCTGCAGGAAGAAACAGGTAGAAGCTGGAAAAGGAAAGGCAATGGATTCTCCCTGGAGCCTCCGGAGTGGGCACACCCAGGCACCTTGGTTTTGGCCCCATGAAACTAATTTCAGATGTCTGACCTTCAGAGCTATTGATAGAAGAGAGTGAATGTGTGTTGTTTTGAGCCAACTAATACAGATTCTGCCTGGAAGTGGGGTGCTGTTAAAACAAACGCCTGAAAATGGAGTAGCTTTGGATTTGGGAAAGGGATAGAATCTGGAAGAATTCTGAGAAACATGATAGAAAAAGCCTAGATCGTTGTGAGCAGACTATTAGCAGAAATATGGTTGTTAAAGACACTGTCGATGGCTCAGACGCAAGTGAAGAGTGTAGTAGAAAAGCCCACGTAATCTTAGAGAATACCTAGATTATCATAAACAGACTGTTGGTTAAAAAAAAAAAAAAGTGGATATTAAAGGTGCTGCTAGCAAAGGTTCAGAGGAAATGAGGAACATGTGATAGGAAACTGAAGGAAAGAGAATCCTGACTCTATCAAGGCAGAAAGCCTAGTGGCATGGTGTCCTCCAGTCCTGAGGGCAGCAGAGCTTGCAAACAAGGCACCTGGATATTCAGCTGAGGAGGTTTCCAAGCAAAGTGCAGAAGGTGCAGCCTGGTTTCTTCTTGCTGCTTGTAGTAAAATTCCAGAAGTAACAGATAAACTGAGGGAAGAACTGTTAAGCAGAAAAGAACCAAGACTTGATGATTTGGGAAACTCTCAACCTATCCCAGATTGCAAAGGATGCTAATTTGGAGATTCACTGTCCCAAAAGCAGACTGTGGAGAGAAGGCCAAGGGTGTGGTGGGAGAGCCATGCTAGCACTGAAGAGATGAGACACGTGACCGTGCATCCCCACAGCCATTTGAGCAGAAGCCAGAAGCCAAGAATAGAGGTGGGGGACTCCAGGAGCCTCTTGTTTCATGGTGTGAATCTCCATCACATACTCAAGGGTTTTCAGAATGTTAGAAAACCACCAACTCGAACTGAGAGGGTGAAATGAAAGAAAGTGGTCAGCAAATTTCTATAGGCCAGAAACAGGCAGATAAAACTACTCAGCTGCAAACACACGCTACACTTTCAAGTAAAAGGAAGATGAGGAGGCAGGGGGTAGGGCAGGGGTACGAACCTATGGGGGTTTGGTTGGTGGGGTTTCAAAATTGCTTGGGGCTGGTGATTCTTCTATTCTCTCCCTTTTCTTTTTTATATTTATTTGGCTGGTTAGGTCTTCATCGTGGCAAGCAGGATCTTTCATTTCAGCGCACAGACTCTCTAGTTGGGCCGCCTGGGCTCAGTCGTTGCAGCAATTCTCTCCCTTTTAGAATGGGAACATTTACAGCTGTTATCCTGTACCTGTCCCACAACTGTATTTTGGGAGCAGATAACTTGTTTTCTAGTTTTACAAGCCCAGAGATGGAGAGGAATTCTGCTCCAGGATGGATCATACCCAGTGTCACTGATTTTAGATGATAAACATGATGAAATTTCGAGCTTTATCGCTGACGATATTTAGACAATATCTGGGGCTTGAGATGCTGCTGTCGTGGGTTGCGATGTAGGAAGACACCAGGACGGGGTGACCGTTTTGTGTGCAGGATAGACATGACTATGAGAGCTGAGGGTTGGGCTGTGGTTGACTAAGTAATGATCCCCCAAAATATTCAGGTTCTAATCCCTGGCACTTGTGACTGTTACCTTATATGACTTTAAAGAAAACCTCAGTCCTCCTCCAGGGTGTCTCTCCTTTACTCTCACACTACTGTGACATTCACAACACTCCTAGCACTAAATGTGTGAGAGTTTTTCCCACATTAAGCAATTCGTATGACACTGGCTAGGTGTCCAGTTTCTTCTGATCTTTTGTGTTAGCTCAGAAAATATTCATAGCAAATATCTGAAAGGGGCCAACTTAAAATGTATCATTATACAATGCCCTTCATGGGACTTTCCTAGTGGTCCAGTGGTTAAGATGCCGCACTTTCAATGCAGGCAGCCCAGGTTCAATCCCTGGTCAAGGAACTAGATCCCACATGTCACAACTACATAAAGAATTCACATGTGTGACTAAGACCTGTAGCAGCCAAATAAATAAATAAAATGCCCTTCATCTCTGGTGAAGAGGTCAACCATGGCTTTGGGGGGAATTTACATGCAGATTTGGGGGGGCCCTCCGGGGGCCTCCCCTCTTTGGCTCCTTCTTCCCAGGATGGCCTCCCTTGACTTCCAGTTACTCTGCTGGCCTCAAACCCCATACCCTGGTACCTGACTATGTGCCTTAGGATAAATCTGATTGTGTCTATGACTGACTATGGCTTTCTACTTGACAAAGTGTAATGAAATTAAATATTGTCCAGATGTATACACATTAAAGGGGCTTCCCAGGTGGTTCAGTGGTAAAAAATCCACCTGCCAATGCAGGAGACGTGGGTTTGATCCCTGGGTTGGGAAGATCTCCTGGAGGAGGAAGTGGCAACCCACTCCAGAATTCTTACCTGGAAAATCCCACAGACAAAGGAGCCTGGCAGGCTACAGTCCATGGGGTCGCAAAGAGTCAGACACAACGTGGTGACTGAGCATGATACACATGCATGTGAAAAGGTAAAGTGAGGGACAGTAACTTAAAAAAGAAAGTTTATTTGAGTTCATGTTGATTTGAATGGGACAGCACCAAACCAAAGGTGATCAAGAGCTTTCCACTGACAGGGGCTAGGGGAGGGGTTTGACAGAGAAGAAGCAAAGCAAGGAGATTATTTGATTGGCCAAAGCCTAAGCAGTTAGTTGCCTTATTTGGAAAAGCCAAGTTGGCTGTTTGCAGTTGGTGGCTCTCAAGTTTCATTTTCTCTGATTGAAGTGCATTAACTCTGGCTTTGGTTTGCTTGCATGAGGCACCAAGGCATTAGAGCCAACTCAGTCTCATGGCCTCTTTGTTTAATTTCCCTAACATCCATTACATCTTTTCCCTCTGTGCTCAATGAAGTCATTCCCCACTAAGTGGGAATGACTACTGGACAGTTACTACTTTCCTTCCTAAACCCAAACGTGTAGAACAGTACACACAACCAAGAAAATAACAAAGCGGAAGACAGGCTATTAAAAAAATGTTTCTGAGCTGTCAAAAAGTATATACTGTTAACTTCATAAATCTTGTAAGAACATGACAAGATGATATGCACATCCTTAAAGAAACAAACACCAAAATCCTAAGTCTATCCACTACGTATCATAGAAACATGGAACGAAGGCAGAGCCCTGAGAGAAAACAGCTTCGACTGGATGATTTTCCAAGCATGATCTGCAGACCGCTAGGGCAACATGATTTTCATACTAATACTAAAACTTTATTATTACTCTTTTTCACTATGTTGACATGGGCACTGATGGCACGAAAGCAATGGTAGATAAAACTTCTGGGGCCTGAGTGTGGGAGAAACTCAGTGGCACCAAAACAGTATTGGTCACCATTATAACAGTCATGGCCACGAATCAGTGACTTTTTAAAAGTGCCAGAGTCAACTGAAAACATACAGAAGAAAGTAGTAAAAATTGGCAATTTTGTTTAATTTCTAACCTTGATTGTGTAATATTTTTATATAACATATCTGCATAATATTTTGAATATTCTGTGTAGTGAAATGGAAAGTCAGCATCGAGCCTTACCGCTACAATCTGAAGCATCTTGGTCGTCTCCATGAAAAGCACTTCTGCAATTATACTCACATGTAAGCTGCAGTAGCTGCTTTCTCTAGAGAATATCATTTTTGCTTAAAGTATGACGGACAACTGGAAGTTATTCAGACTTGGGTACCTGGCAGACATTCTCATGAAAATGAACAAAGTGAGCCTATTATCTCGAGGGAAACAAATGATGGGAAAATGCTGATGGCATGTGCTGCTAGTGACACGAGAATTCTAGAAAACTTGTATCTGCCATAGGGACTTGAATAGCTTCCCAGCTATTTTAGAGAAGATTACTGGTGATATTAAAATTTTGTATTTTTATATAATGAAGAATGTCAACATTTGGAAGAGTTGCATAGTTCAGTGAATCAATGTTTTTCCAGACAGTCAATACACGATATTATAAAATCATGCATGGGTAAAAAGATCCATTAAAGTACAAGAAAGATCAATGGATTTTAATGTAATGGATATGACAAGTTCATTGATATCATTTCAGGCTCCAGTCTGCAACTAAAAATTAGGAAATTACAACTGTTAAATTTAGTGTAGTATCAGAATGATCCCCAGTGATCTGAGAAGGCTACTGAAGCTCTCTTACATTTTCCAACTTTAACAATACACAAGGACAAATTTTCTTTATATACTTCAACCAAAGCATCATATCACAAAAGACTGAATGTAGAAGCAGATGTGAATATTCAATGGTCTTATAAGCTGGATATTAAAGAAATCTGCCAAAATGTTGTATTAGTTATCTCTTGATGTTATATTAAAAAAAAAAAAACTAACACAGACTTAGTGGCCTAGCAACACACACGGCCTTACAGTTACTGGGGCAGAAGTCCAATACACCTCTTACGGGGCGAACATCAAGGTGTCAGAGGGCTGTGTCCCTTTTTCAAGGTTCTAATGGAGACTGTTTCTTTGCCTTTTCTAGCTTCTAGGGAGAAGGCAATGGCACCCCACTCCAGTACTCTTGCCGGGAAAATTCCATGGATGGAGGAGCCTGGTGGGCTGCAGTTCATGGGGTCTCTGAGGGTCAGACACGACTGAGCAACTTCACTTTCACTTTTCACTTTCATGCACTGAAGAAGGAAATGGCAACCCACTCCAGTGTTCTTGCCTGGAAAATCCCTGGGACAGGGAGCCTGGTGGGCTGAGGTCTATGGGGTCACACAGAGTTGGACACGACTGAAGTGACTTAGTAGCAGCAGCAGCTTCTAGAGACCACATGCTATCCTTGGTTTGAGGTCTCTTTCCTCTCTATTCAAAGACAGAAACACTACATGTCGGGAGCCGGCGTGGAGAGCTCCCCTCGTGGCAAAGGTCATGAGGAAGGAGGCTTGGCATACGCAAATGCGGGATGGAGCCTCAGAAGCCCCCCTGGATATTCTCGAGTATCTCCCCCCCCCCAAAAAAAAACAGAGTCTGCCTACTTTATTGCTTTGTGCTCTCACCTCTGACTTTACTGGGGGCTGTCCCCCACCACCATCTAGCTCTCTTTGATAAAGAGTTAACTTACAGCTCCAATTAATAAAGTTCCTGGGCATTAGGAGTGTCCAAATTCAAACCCCTCAGATAGCTCTTTAATTGGCCTGACAAGTTTACCCAGACTCCTACAGCCATGCATAGGATTGTCTACAGTCTCTCAGCCTCGAGAGGCAAGGGAAGCTTAAGATATTCAAATAGCCTAGAGTCTCTCAGAAAGTTAGAAACTGTCAGAATAAAACTAAAAGATTTCATTAATGAGCCAATGCTTGCTGCCAAGTTTCCACATCCCCTGTATTGTAACCTTGAACGTGTATTAATTAATATAGTTGGTATGTAGAAAAAATAAGTAGTGGCCTTGGTGTTAGCAACTTTAGACCCTTAAGGTAATAAATTCTTTCCTTTGTTGTAAACCCACTGCGCCTCTGCCCTATAGGAATGCAGCTTTATCTTCGGAGGATGGCGCCAAACCTTAGAATAATTGCTCTTAGAGAAAATAAGTCTTACGGTTGACAAACCTTTGTCAAGAGTCATAAAATGTTAATAGGCCTTCTGGCCAGAAGATGATGTAGAACACCTGAACCATTTGTATACAGTAAGTTTACAGGAAGAAAGCCTGGCTTACTGCATGACTCTACCCCTTCCCCCATTATCCTCTATGCATAACTTAGGTATAAAAACTACTTTGAAAAATAAAGTGTGGGGCCTTGTTCACCAAAGCTTGGTCTCCCCGTGTCATTTTTTTTGTTTCCTTTTCCTCCTTTTCTTCCTTCATGCTAAAATAATTTGGAGCGTGGGGGTCCTCTGCGACCACTTATCTGCCTGGGCTTCTAAGACCCACTCGAGAAGGTGCCTAAGGTGGGGCACCTTCTGCTGTTCGAGAGAGCGCCTGTGGCCCTCCGTGGTCAGAGCAAGTTCGGTGTCACGAACTTTATTGATTTTCTGCGTAAACCAGTTATTATTGAGCATCTAATAAATCTCTCAGCTTTTGCTATCCCTTTATCGTCGATGCCGTCATCCTGAGGGAATCCCTGGACCCAACCGGGGCTGGACCCCGACAACTACATTTCCCTCTGATTCTTCTTTAGTGGCTGCATCTCCTTTCAACCACAGCCGGGAAAGGTTCCACACTTTTAAGGATTCATGTGACTAAATCCACCTGGACAATCTAGGAAGATGCCCCATCTCAGGGTCCTTAATCCCAATCACATTCACATATCCCTTTTGTCATTTAAAGTCATATATTCACAGGTCCTAGGGAATACGGGTTTGGAGAAGGCAACGGCACCCCACTCCAGTACTCTTGCCTGGAAAATTCCATGGACAGAGGAGCCTGGTAGGCTGCAGTCCATGGGGTCGCTAAGAGTTGGACACGACGAAGCGAGTTCACTTTCACTTTTCACTTTCATGCATTGGAGAAGGAAATGGCAACCCACTCCAGTGTTCTTGTCTGGAGAATTCCAGGGACGGAGGAGCCTAGTGGGCTGCCGTCTATGGGGTCGCACAGAGTCGGACACGACTGAAGTGACTTAGCAGCAGCAGGGAATAGGGGTTAGACATTTTTGAGGGACATTATTCTGTCTACCACAAATGTAAAACAGTGTCACTTTCCTCACTAATTCTTTTGGGTAAAATACAGTTATTTTCATTAAAATGTTATGTTAACATATCACTGGTTGTTATTACTTTAAAATGAAAAAATTTTTTTAACTTTCTCAGTTTTAATTTCTAATGTGATAAATATTGATACAATTCACATAAACAAAAGCTTTTTTGGAATTCTCAGTTTTAAGAGCATAGATCAAACTTTTAGGAAAAAAAAAAACTTTTAGTAAAACTCAAAAAGGATTAAAGACAAACTTAAGACCTAAATCATCAGATCAGATCAGATCAGTTGTTCAGTCGTGTCCGACTCTTTGCGACCCCATGAATCACAGCACACTAGGCCTCCCTGTCCATCACCAACTCCCGGAGATCACTCAGACTCATGTCCATCGAGTCAGTGATGCCATCCAGCCATCTCATCCTCTGTCGTCCCCTCCTCCTCTTGCCCCCAATCCCTCTCAGCATTAGAGTCTTTTCCAATGAGTCAACTCTTCACATGAGGTGGCCAAAGTATTGGAGTTTCAGCTTCAGCATCATTCCTTCCAAAGAAATCCCAGGGCTGATCTCCTTCAGAATGGACTGGTTGGATCTCCTTGCAGTCCAAGGGACTCTCAAGAGTCTTTTCCAACACCATAGTTCAAAAGCATCAATTCTTCGGCGCTCAGCCTTCTTCACAGTCCAACTCTCACATCCATACATGACCACAGGAAAAACCATAGCCTTGACTAGTCGAACCTTTGTTGGCAAAGTAATGTCTCTGCTTTTGAATATGCTATCTAGGTTGGTCATAACTTTCCTTCCAAGAAGCAAGCATCCTTTAATTTCATGCCTGCAGTCACCATCTGCAGTGATTTTGGAGCCCAGAAAAATAAAGTCTGACACTGTTTCCACTGTTTCCCCATCTATTTCCCATGAAGTGATGGGACCAGATGCCATGATCTTAGTTTTCTGAACATTGAGCTTTAAGCCAACCTTTTCACTCTCTCTTTCACTTCCATCAGGAGACTCTTTAGTTCTTCACTTTCTGCCATAAGGGTGGTGTCATCTGCATATCTGAGGTTATTGATATTTCTCCCAGCAATCTTGATTCCAGCTTGTGTTTCTTCCAGTCCAGCGTTTCTCATGATGTACTCTGCATATAAGTTAAATAAGCAGGGTGACAATATACAGCCTTGACGTACTCCTTTTCCTATTTGGAACCAGTCTGTTGTTCCATGTCCAGTTCTAACTGTTGCTTCCTGACCTGCATACAAATTTCTCAGGAAATCATAAAACTCCTAGAAGAAAACACTGTCAGTATTCAAGCAAGGAAAACAAAAGCAAAAATAAACAAATAGGACTGCTGCTGCTGCTGCTGCTAAGTTGCTTCAGTCGTGTCCGATTCTGTGCGACCCCATATAGGACTACATCAAACTACAAAGCTTTTGCACAGCAAAGGAAACTATCAATAAAATGAAAAGGACACCTACTGAATGGGAGAAGGTATTTGCAAAAAATACATCTGATAAGGAGTTAATATACAAAATATACGAATATGATATATCCAAAATAAACAATTCAACATAAAAAAACCTAATTAGAAAACAAGCAGAGGAATTAAATAAGACATTTTCCCAAAGAAGATATACAGATGACCAACACACGTGAAAAGATGCTCAACATCATTAATCATTAGGAAAATGCAAAGCAAAACCACAGTGAGATATTACCTCACACCTGTCAGAGTGGCTGTTATCAAAAAGATAAGAGAGAACAAGTGTTGGCAAGGATGTGGAGAAAAGGGAACCCTTGTGTATTAGTGGTAGCAATGCAAATTCTTGCAGCCACTATGAAAAACAGTATGCAGGTTCCTCAAAAAATTAAAAATTATTTACACTTGGGTTGCTTCCCTATCTTGGCTATTGTAAATAACAGTACAATGAACACAGGCGTGTGTATGTGGAGTGTGTATATCTCTTTGAGGTTGTGCTGTCATTTTTTTTTTTTTTGGATAAATATCAGGAGTGGATGCGCTGGATCACATGGTAGTTCTATTTTTAATTTTTTGAGGAACCTTCAAGTCCCCTGAACAACAAAACCTGAAACAGAAGCCACCCCTTTCTGAACTGAGGTCAGGCTCAGAAAGGCACTTACTCATCCTTCACAAACTAGCATGTGAAAAGCAGCTGAGAACGACAGTCTTAAAGGAGAAGCACGAGGGGAATTAATTCATCAAAGATCATGCAGCCACAGCCCAGCCAATGCTCTAATGTGGAACCTTCTAAGTGGGCTAGAGCGGGCTTACGCATCAGGCCAGACACACTTGAGGTTAACACTTAATTCTGCCCCATTATCCATGTACATTTGGGAAACCAGTTTTGTCTCTGTCAACCTCCATTTCTCCATATAAAAGAGCAATAATAATGCTCCACCTCTCACAGGATTGCTCTAACAGTTAAAGTAAGATAGATAAAATGTAAAGCACATAAAAATGGGATCCAAGAATGTCCACTCCCTATCCTTCTTTTTCTTGCCTTAAGGAAGTTGACCACGTGGCAGGAATCCAAGAAATGTACAGGCCTTGCTCTAGAGATGGTCATAGGAAGTGAGGAAGACAAGCGACCAAGCGACTAGACCTCTATAACCCCTTGCAGTAGGTGCTGTGCAGAGGGATGCTAGCGGTGAGAGCTGCGTGTGCTTTAGTGCAGCCAGTGGGGCAATGGTGTAAGGGGAATAGGGCTGGAAGCATCGTGTGCATTAAGCAACCTTTGGTTTAGTTCCATGTGAGGGACTCACAAATAACAAGATAAAATTGCTTTTCCTCCCTAAGACAGAGTGTTAGTTGCCCAGTCATGTCTGAATCTTTGTGACCCCATGGACTGTAGCCTGTCAGGCTCCTCTGTCCATGGAATTCTCCAGGCAAGAATACTGGAGTGGGTTGCCATTCTCTTCTCCAGGAGATTTTCCCGACCCATGGATGGATACCCAGTCTTCTGTATTGCAGGCAGTCTCTTCACTGTCTGAGCCACCAGAGCAGCCTGAGACAGAGTAAGGAGGTAAGCAGTTCTAAGCTAGTGGCTCCACAATTATCAAAGACACAGCTCTTTCCATTTTACTGATTCTCTATCCCCATGGTCGGGGAAGGCGATGGCACCCCACCCCAGTACTTTTGCCGGGAAAATCCCATGGACGGAGGATCCTGGTAGGCTCCAGTCCATGGGGTCGCTAAGAGTCGGACACGACTGAGCGACTTCACTTTCATTTTTCACTTTCATGCATTGGGGAAGGAAATGGCAACCCACTCCACTGTTCTTGCCTGGAGAATCCCAGGGACGGGGGAGCCTGGTGGGCTTCCTTCTATGGGGTCGCACAGAGTCGGACACGACTGAAGCGACTTAGCAGTAGCAGCAGTATCCCCATGGTTGACATGGTCCAAGGTGGCTGCTTGAGCTCTAGCTATCACCACCATGTTCCAGATAGCAAGAAGAATGAGAATAGGGTGAACCTCTTTTCCTTCCAACCTATTAGCCAGAACTTTCTCACACAGCTTCACCTAGAGTGATCTGTGGGATTTCTTAGTGGAGTGGGCTACGGACGGTGGTCCACATGTCTGGGGCTCTGAGGATAGAACTAAGTTGGAGACTGATCAACACAGAGGTGACAGCTTGGGTCATGGCTGGATTCCCCAAGAAGAATGTGCACGGTGAGAACAGAACCCCACTGACACCTGGAAGCAAAAAAGGGCAGAGGAGGTGATGTTCACCATGAAGGAGGGAAACAGGAGAGCATGGCTTCAAGGAGAAAACTGTTCAATCAATAGTGTCCACTGGTAAAACTGAAGCTATTTAGGAATGATGTTATGGCAAATGACAGACAAGGAGTTTCAAGAATCAGTCCCTCCATTTAAGCAACCATTAGGCTTATAAAAACTGGCAGAATCAGCTTTTTTAGGACTCTGGAATCTAAAAAAAGAAATTAGAACAACCAGAGGAATGACTCATGAAAAGAGGCTGCTAAATTTCAGTAAGAAATTGTTGCAGCATTTCTGCTTACCTACTCACCATCTCCCATTCTCCCAGCAGCAGCCAGGAGGACAAACAGCCTGAACCCCTGCTGTGGCTTGCTGCTTGCCAGACTGGGCTACACAGACCTTGTTTTCAAAAATGTGGTTTTCCATTGTGGCCCAGCTGGCAGTCCACTGAGGGACTGGTACAGAGGCTGACCTTTGCTTCACTCCCCTCAGACCAGAATAGCTTCCCAAGGATCTTTTGAAAGGACTTAAGAGACATTACAGAAGCTTCCCTGGTGGCTCAAGACAGTCAAGAATCCACCTTCAATGCAGGAACCCCAGGTTTGATCTCCCTGGGTCATGATGATCTCCTGGAGAAGGGAACGGCAACCCACTCCAGTAATCTTGACTGGAGAATTCCATGGACAGAGGAGCCTGGTGGGCTACAGTCCATGAGGTAGCAAAGAGTGAGACATGACTGAGCAACTAACACACACAAAGACTTACAGGACCCATAGGTGTCTGGGGCAAGAGGCAGCAGATGAGGTTAAGCAGCAGATGAACCAAACAGTCTGGGAAGAGGGAGGCTAAGGAGGAAGATACTGGAAGCAAAAAGGCTTTGAAGGACTTCCTCTATTACCAGGGAGTCCAGACTGCAACACACAAGTCCAGGGCTAGACACAGACTCAGAAAAGATCCAAGAAGACCCTAGGCTTGCACTTTGGGCTGACCTTCCACGCAAGCAGAAAGTAAAGAGTAAGGCAGAGTTCAGGTGGCCTGGTTAAGTACAGCAGGAGTACCCAGTTCAGGACCAATCTATAAAGACCAAGAGAGGTTTCTTCTCACTTTGGGAGTGGGAGGAGTTGGCTCCAGGTGTTTAAGGAGATCTATGTCAAGTCAGTGGCTGACCAGTGAGATAGTGGAACAGTGGCCTCAGTGACTACATGTGACAGAAATACTTTCTGCACATGGACTCTACCAAAATGTCCATCAAGAGAGAAATGGATAAAGAAGATGTGGTACATAAATACAATGAAATATTACTTAGCCATAAAAAAGAATGAAATAATGCCATTTGCAACAACATGAATGGACCTAGAGATTATCATAGTAAATGAAGTAAGTCAGAGAAAAACAAATATCATAAGATATCACTTAAATGTGGAATCTACAAAGATGATACAAATTAACTTATTTACAAAACAGAAACAGATGTACAGACTTTGCAAACAAATTTATGGTCACCATAGGGGAAAGGTGGGAGGAGGGAGGGATAAATTAGGAGTTTGGGATTAACATATGTACCCTGCTTGTGTAGTTGCTAGGTTGTGTCCGAGTCTTTGCGACCCCATGGACTGTAGCCTGTCAGGCCCCTCTGTCCATGGAATTTTCCAGGCAAGAATACTGGAATGTGTTGCCATCTGTTACTCCAGCTGGGGGGTGGGGGTCGGGGGTGGATTCTTTACCACTGCGCCACCTGGGGAGCCCACATTACAATACTGAAAGTTCCTAAAACAAGAAATATGCCTGGGCAGTTCTTTCTTGCAGATTCTGCAGAGATGGTTCATATATCAGTTAGAGCTGAATTTGTGACCCTCAAGGATCCTTATACTTTTAAGAACTTATTTTAAGAACTTATTACTTAATAATTCTTTCTGTTACTTGTAATTAATTTCTCTAATTCATCAATGGTTATTCTTTTGATCATTATTTTGTCTGTCAAAATGCTGACCTGCCCCATTTCCATCTTGGATTAATTTCCATTTAAATACTCTTTTTAAAATTTGTTTTTCTTTCCCATTTATCTATAGCCCATTGATTTCTGACAAGGAGGCCCAGACCATTCACTGGAGGAGAGAACAGTCTCTTCAACAAATGGTGTTAGGACAATTAACCACATGCCTAAGAATGAAGCTGGACCTAGACCTCATATCATATACAATAATTAACTCAAAATGTATCAATAATCTAAATGCAAGTTCTAAAACCATAACACTCTTGGAAGAAACAGAGGTAAATTTTATTGACTCTGGATTTGGCAATAGATTCTTAACTATGACACCAAATGCATAAGTAATAAAAGAAAAAACTGGTAAACCAGACTTATATACATTAAAGGACTTCCCATGTGGCGCAGTGGTAAAGAAGCCATATGTTAACACAGGAGATGCGGGTTCCATCCTTGGGTCAGGAAGATTCTCTGGAGAAGGAAACGGCAACCCACTCCAGTATTTTTGCCTGGGAAATTTCATGTTCAGGCTTGGTGGGCCACAGTCCACAAGGTTGCAAAACAGCTGGACATGACTGAGCAACTGAGCACGCAGATGCATGTGCATTAAAAGGCATTATCAGAAAGTGAAAAGATAGCCTATAAAATGGGAGAAAATATTTGCAAATCATGTATCTGACAGGAGTCTGATATAGAGCAAATATGTATAAAACACTTATAACTCAGCAACAAAAAGATAACCTGATTAAAGATGGGCAAAGGACTTGACTAGACATTCCTCCAAAGATATATAAATGGTCAGCAAGTACAGGATGCTCGACATCACCAATTCACGGGGAGATGCAAAACAAAACCTTTATACCCACTAGGAAGGCAACAACAACAACAACAATAATTTAATGGAAAATAACAAGTGATGGATGATGTAGAGAAATTGGAACCCTCAGTCATTGCTGGAGAGAGTGTACAACGGTTCAGCTTTATGAAGAGCAGTTTGACCGTTCCTCAAAAAGTTAAAAATAGAATTTCCATATGATCTAGCAATTCAGCTCCTAGGTGTGTACCCCAAAGAACTGAAAACAGGTACGCAGACAAATATATGTACACACGTTTGTTGCAGCACCACTGACAACTGCCAAAAGGTGGAAACAGCACAAAGGCCCGTCAGTGGATGATCAGATAAACAAACTGTGATACACATGTAACCGAATATTATCCAGTCTTAAAAAGGAATGAAGTGCTGATCCACGCCACAATGTGGATGAACCTTGAAAACATTTATGCTAAGTGCCAGAAGTCAGTTACAAAAGGTCACATACCCTATGATTTCATTTATATGAAATATCCAAAACAGGTCAATAGGCTGCCAAGGACTGAGGGGAGAAGAGGCTGTGAAGAAAGCAAATCAATGGGTAGGAGGTTTTATTTTGGATTGATGGAAATGTTTTGGAAATAGACCAAGGTGGCTAGGTTTGAACCACCTACATATCAGGAATGTACTAAATGCCATTGAACTGTACACTTTACATGGTTAATTTTACGTTGCATGGATTTCCCCTTAATTTTTTATTGTAAGTGAAGCTACTCAGAAATATCAGATTACTCACCATCTCAACTCATCCCATGGATCCCAAATCCTGGAAACAATTTAGGTCAATTCTCAGGGCATGGGTAGCAATTTCATCCATGCTTAATTTGATCTAGTGCTGGTAGTTTGGAAGCTCTAGAAAACAGACCAGGAAAATTCTCAAGATGTTAGCTCACACCAGTCTCTAGTGCTCGCTTTTAAATCCTGGGGGTGGGAGGAGGTGGGGGGGATGCTATGCTATGCTACGCTAAGTAACTTCAGTCGAGTCCAACTCTGTGCAACCCCATAAATGGCAGCCCACCAGGCTCCCCCGTCCCTGGGATTCTCCAGGCAAGAACACTGGAGTGGGTTGCCATTTCCTTCTCCAATGCATGAAAGTGAAAAGTGAAAGTGAAGTGGCTTAGTCGTGTCCGACTCTTAGCGACCCCATGGATTGCAGCCTAACAGGCTCCTCCGTCCATGGGATTTTCCAAGCAAGAGTACTGAGTGGGGTGGGGGGGATACCGGAACCTAAAACTGCAAGACTGGAGATTGTCCACGAAGCAAACGCACTACCGCCCCATGGTGCGCAAAGCCCTCTCACATTACAGGTGCGGCCTCCACTCCCTCTCAGGTCAGTGCTCAGTCCAATGTCAGATTCATTCCCGGTCCCCCGCAGCTCTAGGAGGGAAGCCCGCCCCTCGCCTACGCGGTGCCCGGGCTCCAGTGCGGCCGGACGTGGACCCGGGAGCGTGGCGTCGCCGACGGGGCGGGGCCGGGGCGGGCCGGGGGCGGGGCCTGCGCCGGCACCGGGTCTGCCGGGCGCTCGGCCAGTAAACACCGCTGGAGCTGCGCGGCGGAGCAGGTGAGCCGGCTGGATGGGGCGCGCGGGTGGGGGCCCGATGGCCCGGCGCTCGAAGGGAGCGAGGTGGAGCTGCACTCCGCAGGCGGGGCCCTGCGCTCCGCACGCCCCTCGCCGCGGCCGGTCGCGCC
The DNA here is from genome assembly GCA_935064755.1 of Tragelaphus eurycerus. NCBI lineage: Eukaryota > Metazoa > Chordata > Mammalia > Artiodactyla > Bovidae > Tragelaphus > Tragelaphus eurycerus. Next base: position 24,250,466 of record CAKXYN010000003.1, read on the forward strand.
TCGGGGCGGTTCCGGGGATGCGGCCCCAGCGGCTGGGGGAGAGGAGGGCGCCGGGACCGCTGCGATGGGGGCCGGCCCGGAACTGGAGAGTGGAGGAGCGCGGGGAGGGGCTCCAGGCCTCGGGCCTTCAGCGGGGCCGGGTTCTCCCCGCCGCCAGAGCCCCCGCCGCCGGAGCCCCCGCCGGAGTGGGCGCGGTGCTATCTGTTAAAGGGCCGGGACATTTAAAGGAGCAGCGCACGTGGGTCTCAAAGGCGTGCGGACGCAGCACTGTGTTCCTCTCTCCTGGCTGGCACCTGATGGGTGCCCAGTCCTGCTGGCCTGCGACACGCGGCCCCGTGGTCTGCTTGGCAGTGGCAGGAGAGGAGGCGGAGGTCTTTGCGCCGGCTTGAGGAACAGGACCTAAGGACGGGCCTGGAGCCCCTAGTTTCCTTATCTGCGATGTTTGGCTGTTTTTTGATCAGGCATTTACAGCTCTGAGGAGACTCCCAGAATCTAGCTTCTGAAAAGCTGAATGAACCCGAAACAGGAGCTAATTCCCATCCCAAATTTTATCAATGAAGAAACTCAGCCCTCAAAGCTAAAGTGACTTTGTTCAAGGTCACGCAGGTAGGATATATGAGAGCCAGGCTTCGAACCTGTTGTCCTGGACTCTAGTTCTCTTGTCCAGACCTGGGACTAGACCTCGGCCCTTGGACGGCTGGATGAAATGCCCCAGTCTCTGACTTAATGAGTATTCCCTTTTGACGGTGTGAACTGTGGATTGTTGCAGTAGCTGCATCCTCAATTTATAGATGGAGAGCCTGAGAGACGGTTCCCATCCAGAGCAATCGCAGAGCCAGGTTGACCCAAAATTGACAGCGTGGGTTGCCAGCCTGTCCTGAGAGTAATTGATCGTTATGGACCCGAGCTCTTCCCACATGGATGGCCCTGAATCAACATAGCCCCTTCTGTAGACACCTGAGTCTCCAAGGACTTCGGCTAAGACCTTTGGTAGTAATTAAAGGCTTTGTATAAGCTGCTGCAGGGGTGTGAGCCTCAGGTTCCCCTCTGGGTGAACGTGGCTGTGTGGGGGCAGGAAAGTGTGTTAGCAGCTATGTTTCCTGGGTCCAGCTGGTGAAGGGGCCCGAAGTCCTGTCTGCAGCTCAAAGCTGCAGCTTCAGCCATTCATGAGGCAGGTCATCCAGGTTCTCGCCTTGGGTGAATGTGGGAGCATTCAGGGCAGAGGCTGGAAGTGGAGGACTTCGTGGAATGTTACTGTGGAGTGGGATGATGGTGCCTCGGGTTTTCTGGAAAAATTCTGTATCATTTGGTGTTGAAGTATTTGTGCACCAAGTCAAGAGTCTGATGTGTGCAGGGTTGGGAGGTGAATGCTCTGTTTGAGGAAGAGGAGGACAAGGAACAGCCTGGCCAGAAGCTGCTGCTCAACTGTGCCTGGGGGCCCTTTGCCCCTCCCCCACCCATCCCCTGCCCCAGCTCCTCTGTGCCTACTCACAGCCCCTCTGCACACACGCACACAGGCTTTGCCAGAACGAGAGGTTCCACCTACCTTGGCCCCTCTCTTACATCATTGATGGTAATAATGACAATAACATCACTTACAAGTTTGTTATATACAATAAAGAGCCATTTTGTACAGTAGTTGTCACAGTTATCTAAAGAGTTACCATCACACTGAAGTGGAAAGGGGAAGCTAAGGCTTACAGAAGGGGAAACTAAAGTTCAAGAAATTAAGGACTTTCTCCTGTTGTGTGGCTTCTGTGGCTGTGAGTGCCAGCATTTGAACCCAGCTGGCTGTGTCTTCGGCATCTTTTGAGTTTTTGCTTGGGAGACCTCCACTTTCATGCCCCACCCATGTGCCTGCATGACTGCCCAGGACATTGCTGTGGGATCGCCGTTAGAAGCTACTTGGCAAAGCCAAAAAAAATTTTTTTTAAAGAAACTAAAGCATTGTGTGTATAGATCACCTTATGTTTCTATTGAAGACACATTTGGCTGTTTTTCAGCTGTTGATTTGACTTTTAGACACTGTTTAGTTGGTAAGACTGGCAAGGCAACAAATGTTTCTGCAAATATTTCCACCTGTCCCTGGACTCCAGCAGCTGGGAGTGGGGCTGGGGGTGGAAGGCAAAGAGCTCTGAGGTTGGCATACCCTCCACGCTGCCCCTGGCCGGGGCCTGGGGGTTTCTCCTCACCTTGAGCTGGCTGCATCTGACCTGGCCTTCAAATCTTGTAGAATCAGTGTTGGCTTCTTGACCAGGAGGTGGTGAGGCTGCTGTGTGATTACAGTCTGGGCAGAAGAAGTTTCAAAGTGATCCTCAGTAAAGACCGGATGTCCAGGAGGGGGATGATCACTGTCCATTCTTTCCATTGCCTGGGAGAATGGGTTGCTCATTTGTCTTTGCCAAAATACAGTCTTCCGGAGCAGTGGGAAGAAAAGTTTAAAGGGCACTCACTTTCTGCTGTACCTTAACCAGAAACTTTCTGACTTTTTAAAAATGAAAGCAATGTGTGTTCACTCTAGAAAATTCGGGAAATTTTTTTTTCTTCAAGTCATCTGTTAGCTCCTAGTCCAAAGAACCACTCCTAACATGATCTTCCTTACAGTACTTTATGCACATACCTGTATTCATGTATTAAAATATTAGAAGTAGGAAACTGAAGATGAAGTTTTGTATCCTGCTTTTTGTGTTAATATTATACCTTCAGAATTGTCCCTTCATTGAGTGTTCTTGTAAATCCACTGAGCATGGGACCCTCTCAAGTCCTTGGAGCAGCAGGGAAGAGCTCCTCGATGGCAGTTTGGAGACCTGAGCCGTAACTGTGGCTTCTGGTCATGGGCCCTTGTCCTCTTGTCCCTCTGGGCTTCAATTTTCCCAAGTATGAAATGGGGTGCTGACTGGATGGCCCTGAAGGCCCTTGCCAGCTCTGACCTCAGTCTATGGACGTGCCCTTTTGTTTGGCAAAATGTTCATGTTGCCAGCATGCCCTGGGCTGGGGCTGAAGAGGAAAACGCCCAGGGCCCGAGTGAGGCATGACCTTGGTACTCAACTCATGCCTGATGGTTTAGCATTTTTGTAGCTTTCCAAGGGGCCATCAACAGGCTTTTGTTGTCCGCTCTCACTGTGTCCCTGCCTTTATTTCATTATAATTACCATTGATTGAACATCTACTCTGTGCTGGACACATTACACATTAGCTCTAGTTTTTACAGTAATCTTGCAAAGTGTGCCTATCTTACTTTTTACACAAGAGGAAATGGGCCGTGTGAAGTTAAATTGTCCGAGTATATGGTTCAGATCCGTTGGCTAGCTGATTCAAACTCTGTCCAAGGCTAAGGCTCAGCTTTTGACTGCTGTCTTGCTGCTTTTCATTGAAAGCAAAAACACGATTTATGGGAGGCTGCTCAAAGGTGGCTCGGTGGCACATGGCCAGTGTGGCTACCTTCGCAGCATCCCTCTGTCACTTCCAGACTGCCCCCTTTCCAGGCTCCTTCAGGAAGTGAGAGAAAATGTTTACTGAGCACTTTTGAGTAGGAAAGGACAGACAGAGGGAAATCTAGAGCTTGGATCCAGGTTCAGGAGGCCCCAGAGGGTCGCCTGGGGCCTGTGACTCAGGAGAGTGGAGCGGTACTTCAGGGCCTCCCTGGGGGACGTGGGCCCCTCCTCCAGCTGAGGTCACCTCCCTTTTCTGGGGAAAACCATCCAATAAGTGATGTGCATCACATTATGGGCCAGATGGATGGCCAGATGGATGACGGTCAGCCAGGGCCCATACATGGTCAGGTCCCTGGGCCAGAGGAAATAGGCAGGCAGGCAAGCTGTGGGAATTTCTAAGGGAATTTCCTCACCCCGTATAAGGGAAGGCTGGGAACGCCCCAGGAGTCATGGGAGCTCTGTGAAGTAGCCATGTAACCCTAGAAAGTGACCTTTTTAAAACCATTGCTGCCCTCTTTGAGGGAGCACTGAAAATTAAAATGAACAAACAAGACAAAACAGAAACAGATTCATCTTGATGTTTGGCAGAAGCCAACACAGTACTATAAAGTGATTATCCTTCAATTAAAAATAAATTAATTAAAAACAAAAACAAAATAATGCTGCAATGAATGCTATGCTATGCCAAGTCACTTCAGTCATATCCGACTCTGTGCGACCCCACAGACGGCAGCCCACCAGGCTCCGCCGTCCCTGGCATTCTCCAGGCAAGAACACTGGAGTGGGTTGCCATTTCCTTCTCCAATGCATGAAAGTGAAAAGTGAAAGTGAAGTCACTCAGTCGTGTCCGACTCTTAGCGACCCCATGGATTACAGCCTAACAGGCTCCTCCATCCATGGGATTTTCCAGGCAAGAGTACTGGAGTGGGGTGCCATTGCCTTCTCCGGCTGCAATGAATAGGGGGGTGCATATATATTTTTTTGAATTAGTATTTTGTTTTCCTTCAATAAATACCATAGGGAGAATTTTTTTAAAAAAAAGGCAAAAATAGACCAGCAGATCATGGTTACCAAGGGGGAGGTGCAAAATAAAAGCGGATTAAGAGGGACAAACAACCATGTATAAAGTGAATGATACAAGAGTGTAATGTATAGCATCCGGAATACAGCCAGTGTTTTACAGTAACCTTATATGGAATGTAATCTGTAAAAAATTTTAAGTCACTTTGTTGTACACCTGAAACTACTGTAATGTCGTAATGTTCTTTCAGTACTGAAAGAAAGGAGTACTGTTAGGAGACAAAGAAAGCAAGTACTCGATCCAAGCCTTTCTCTTTGGCCCCACCTGTCGACTCCCAATTTTCTTTTGGAACCGAAATTTCCATGTTTTTCCTTGAGGTACTCTTGTTTACGATGGAATTTAAAGATCGATTTCCTACTTAGGTAGGAATCTGTTTCCTAGTTAGGTCCATTAGCCTTAAATTTTAAGGTCAAAACCTTTGCATTTTTCTGAAATTGAAAATCAGGTTGAGGAAACTGGGTCACCAGGGTTCCATAATAATTACAGGAACTGCTGACACAGGCAAGGTTGAGGAAATTCCCTGGGTCAGACTCCCTTGGCTTGGCTCATTCAACATTTGGATCCCATTCAGCTGATTAATGGGAGTGAACGGTGGCTTCTTTGGATGTTTGATTTTACATCCTAATCCAAGGAGTTTTCAGCCACAGTGCCTTGTTCTGGAAAGGGTTTCCAGGATGTAGTCTGGGGCACCTGTTCCTCCCATTGGCTTCTCTGCATTATCCTGTTGCTCCCTCGGAGACAGTGGAGAGCTGGTTGCTATGGGGTTGATAGGATTTGACATCAGCAGGAGAGTCACCCAGCCCCACCCCCTCCGGCCTGTGAGTCAGCCTCCCGGCGGGAGTTCTTGGCGTCACTAGTGCTCTGATGTGGACAAACATCTAGCAAGACTGTTTATCTGCATTTTTTCCCTCCAAGGCTTGCAGAGTACCTTCAGGCTTCAGTTCCAACTTAGAAGCCAGAGGAATCCATCCCAGCTGCTCTGTTCTCCTTCAGGAGCCAGGTAATAAGAGGAGTTAGGAGAAGGTGTGAAAGGGGCTTCCCAAGGTCCCCTGAGTCCAGTGAGAGGGGATGTGGGAGAAGGCAGCATGGAAGAAAATCTGTCTAAATGTTGATACTTGTTATTTCCCCTTTAAAAATTAATAGCTTTACAAAAAACAGCAGACAAAATTCATGTTTTGTTATAGAAGTTTTAAGAAATGCAGAAAAATATCATGTATCACCCGCAATCTCACTATCCAAAGATAAGCACCTTTAATGTATAATATTTCTTGCCAGTCCTTCATATATATGTATACATTTTCTAAGAAAATTCAGATGCTTATATCTGTGGTTTTAAATCTACTAAATTTAGCATCTTGGTGTTTTTTTCATGTTAGTAAATATTCTTTGAAGTAAGATTTTTATTAGTCATATATCGGATGGATATATTATCATACAAAGTCAGACATCTTAGTCATTTTCATTTAAAAAATTATAAATGACTGCAACAACCATGTTTTCAGATAAATCTTTTATTATTTTCCTAGGACAGATTCCAAGAAGTTAGCATTTCAGGATCAAAAGGTATGAACGTTTTTAAAGCTCTTGATGTTTACTGCCTTCAAAAAGGCTGGTGCAGTTTGTACCAGGGATGCTTGAGATCCAGTTTTTTCACACCCTCCTTCCAGGTGGGCATTGCATGTGTACCTTGTCAGTCAGATCACTGCATTCTCCCCCTGCAGCTCTCCTAGTCTGAGAAAGCTCCTGTTGCTCTTCCTCCCCAGTGGATCTCAGCCCAACCACAGGGTATTCAGGAGAAAGGACTGCTCATTCTTTCACGCCCACATTCAGCAAGCAAGTTGTGCAGAGCAGCAGGTGTGCTAAGGTAGGTGAGTGAGGCCCTGCCCTTGAGACAAGGAGGTGAACTGTTACTGGGCGCTTTCAGTACCAAGTTTGGGCCCAGGCTGGGGCATCTGATTACTTGGCAGGAGCAGCTCCAGGGAGAGTTTAACACCAGCCTAAGAATCGCCCAGGGACTGTCTCAAAATGCAGATCCCTGGACCTTTGGCCAGAATGAAACTTAGGATCTGCATTTTAAATAAGCACCCTAATATAGTGTTTAAGAGCACAGAACTTGACCACCTCGGTCCAAGGATGACTTTGAACTTATCACTTTTAAAATCTTTTTCCTTATCTGTAAAATGAGGAATAACGGCAGCACAGTAAGTGCCCTGCATTGAACAAGTTCTGTTCCAAGAGGCCATAAATCCAATTTGTTTGTAAGTCCAACAAAGTTAGCCTAGGTACCCAACTAACACAGTCGGCTATATAGTACTATACTGTAAGAGGTTTATAATACTTTTCACACAAATAATACATAAAAAGCAAATAGAATTTTTAATCTTACAGTACAGTACCTTGAAAAGTACGCCAGACATGTGAACTCACACTACTGGACATGCGAACTCATGTTCGAATCTCTGACGTGTGCAGGTTGAAGGTTCATATGTAGGGGACTGACTGTGTCTCATTCCTGACTTGTGTTTAGTACACATTGAGGGCTCAGCAGCTGTTCTCCCACCTTTCAGGTGGCCTGGGCCACGTTGCAAAACAGCATCTCCAGCATCTCCAGCATCTTACAGCTTTCTGAAAAATCTAAGCCATGCCCTCAGATGCTGGGAGTCCCAGGAAGCACGTCCAGCTGTCCCCACCTCCTCCAGGCCCAGAGGACTGTGATTAGGGTGCCCTTGCTCCAACAACCAAGACCAGCTCTTCCTGGCTGCAACCCCTTGATGCCCTGCTTTTCTGGGAGTCCTGGGCAGCATCCACGGAGGGAGGGAATCTACTCAGGGAGCATTTGTTTTCTGGTGAGGAGGCCATGCGTTACATGTGGTGGATGATAAAGCATGTTTTGTAGTTTTCTGACTTTCTCCTTCTGCAGTGCAGTTTCACATGGAAGGGATATAGTCTGTTTTTAAATGTGCTCTCCCTGGGTGTGTCCACAGACTTTGGGAGGCAGACGTGTTTTCCTGGGATTTGGTGACTGGCTGAAGAAATGGAAATTGGAAAGGATTTAACTCCTACTTGATCATGGGTCCCCTGCTTTTCTCTACCCACCTGCCCTGTGGCTCCCTTTCTCCTTTAAAAAGCATCTTAGCCTCTTATTTGTCCAGTCCCCTCATGCTTTGCTCTAGGGACTGAGGCAGCCTGGCTGCCAGCAGCTGTGGTTCTGAAGGGTGAGCTCGCCTCTGCCCTGGGGGCTGCAGCCCTGCCGTTTAGATGCAGGAACTCCTGATCCGCTCGTCCAGTCACTGCGAAGATAAATCCCAGGGCCTCTAAAGGCGTGGGAAGAACAGAAGGAGGGAGATGGTAACTAAATTATTAATTCACAGCCCAGACAAAACAAAGTATTGAAAGAGCTGCTACGCTGTTCAAGATAGAATGTCCTAATTTAGCTTGAGGTGCAGCCAGCTCTGTGTTCCCTGTGGCTCTTTGAGTAAGAATGGACTCAGCATTGCCACAGGGTCAATGAGGACATCTCCTGGGCCTGGGCAGGTGTATGTTTAGGATTTATCTAGTGGGGCCCACCATTGCAGAGGAGCTCTTTAGAGTTTTTCTGCCTGGGTCTGCGTTACGTAATTTCTTTCATTACTGTTACCATAGATGAAGGATGCTAAGAACTTCCCAAGGTCTCACACCCCAGTCCCCTCTAATGGGGCTCTTAGGTAGACTCTGCTGGTCCCAAGGTCTGGGGGCTGAGGAGCAGTTCCACCTCCTGGGTCCTGGGTGGCACCGCTCCCGGTGACTCGCGGGAAGAGGCAGGAGGGATCAGCCAGCCCTCTGCTCCCACACAGCACACTCTGGTCACATCCCTCCTTAATTCAGAAACCTTGGCTGCCCCTCCCCTGGCTAGCTTCAGCTCCTCCTCCCCTGGCCAGGCCCCCACGCCCCTCCCTCGGATGGGCCCACCTCCCATCACTGCTTCTGTGGTCCCCATGCTTCAGCCATCACAGCCTGCTGGGTGTTTCAGAATTTCAAGGCCCCGGTGATAGAAGTAAAGTCCGATGCTGTAAAGAACAATATTGCATAGGAACCTGGAATGTCAGGTCCATGAATCAAGGCAAATTGGAAGTGGTCAAACAAGAGATGGCAAGAGTAAATGTTGACATTCTAGGAATTAGCGAACTAAAATGGACTGGAATGGGTGAATTTAACTCAGAGGACCATTATATCTACTACTGTGGGCAGGAATCCCTCAGAAGAAACGGAGTGGCCATCATGGTCAACAAAAGAGTCCGAAATGCAGTACTTGGATGCAATCTCAAAAACGACAGAATGATCTCTGTTCGTTTCCAAGGCAAACCATTCAGTGTCACAGTAATCCAAGTCTATGCCCCAACCAGTAACGCTGAAGAAACTGAAGTTGAACGGTTCTATGAAGACCTACAAGACCTTCTAGAACTAACACCCAAAAAAGATGTCCTTTTCATTATAGGGGACTGGAATGCAAAAGTAGGAAGTCAAGAAACACCTGGAGTAACAGGCAAATTTGGCCTTGGAACACGGAATGAAGCAGGGCAAAGACTAACAGAGTTTTGCCAAGAAAATGCACTGGTCATAGCAAATACCCTCTTCCAACAACACAAAAGAAGACTCTATACATGGACATCACCAGATGGTCAACACCGAAATCAGATCGATTATATTCTTTGCAGCCAAAGATGGAGAAGCTCTATCCAATCAGCAAAAACAAGACCAGGAGCTGACTGTGGCTCAGACCATGAACTCCTTATTGCCAAATTCAGACTGAAATTGAAGAAAGTAGGGAAAACTACTAGACCATTCAGGTATGACCTAAATCAAATCCCTTATGATTATACAGTGGAAGTGAGAAATCGATTTAAGGGCCTAGATCTGATAGATAGAGTGCCTGATGAACTATGGAATGAGGTTCGTGACATTGTACAGGAGACAGGGATCAAGACCATCCCCATGGAAAAGAAATGCAAAAAAGCAAAATGGCTGTCTGGGGAGGCCTTGCAAATAGCTGCAAAAAGAAGAGAAGCGAAAAGCAAAGGAGAAAAGGAAAGATATAAACATCTGAATGCAGAGTTCCAAAGAATAGCAAGAAGAGATAAGAAAGCCTTCTTCAGCGATCAATGCAAAGAAATAGAGGAAAACAACAGAATGGGAAAGACTAAGGATCTATTCAAGAAAATCAGAGATACCAAAGGAACATTTCATGCAAAGATGGGCTCGATAAAGGACAGAAATGGTGTGGACCTAACGGAAGCAGAAGATATTAAGAAGAAGTGGCAAGAATACACAGAAGAACTGTACAAAAAAGAGCTTCACGACCCAGATAATCATGATGGTGTGATCACTGACCTAGAGCCAGACATCCTGGAATGTGAAGTCAAGTGGGCCTTAGAAAGCATCACTAGGAACAAAGCTAGTGGAGGTGACGGAATTCCAGTGGAGCTGTTCCAAATCCTGAAAGATGATGCTGTGAAAGTGCTGCACTCAATATGCCAGCAAATTTGGAAAACTCAGCAGTGGCCACAAGATTGGAAAAGGTCAGTTTTCATCCCAATCCCAAAGAAAGGCAATGCCAAAGAGTGCTCAAACTACCGCACAATTGCACTCATCTCACACGCTAGTAAAGTAATGCTCAAAATTCTCCAAGCCAGGCTTCAGCAATATGTGAACCATGAACTTCCTGATGTTCAAGCTGGATTTAGAAAAGGCAGAGGAACCAGAGATCAAATTGCCAACATCCGCTGGATCATGGAAAAAGCAAGAGAGTTCCAGAAAAACATCTATTTCTGCTTTATTGACTATGCCAAAGCCTTTGACTGTGTAGATCACAATAAACTGTGGAAAATTCTGAAGGAGATGGGAATACCAGACCACCTGATCTGCCTCTTGAGAAATCTGTATGCAGGTCAGGAAGCAACAGTTAGAACTGGTCATGGAACAACAGACTGGTTCCAAATAGGAAAAGGAGTACGTCAAGGCTGCATATTGTCACCATGTTTATTTAACTTATATGCAGAGTACATCATGAGAAACGCTGGACTAGAGGAAACACAAGCTGGAATCAAGATTGCTGGGAGAAATATCAATAACCTCAGATATGCAGATGATACCACCCTTATGGCAGAAAGTGAAGAGGAACTAAAAAGCCTCTTGATGAAAGTGAAAGTGGAGAGTGAAAAGGTTGGCTTAAAGCTCAACATTCAGAAAACGAAGATCATGGCATCTGGTCCCATCACGACATGGGAAATAGATGGAGAAACAGTGGAAACAGTGTCAGACTTTATTTTTCTGGGCTGCAAAATCACTGCAGATGGTGACTGCAGCCATGAAATTAAAAGACGCTTACTCCTTGGAAGGAAGGTTATGGCTAACCTAGATAGCATATTCAGAAGCAGAGACATCACTTTGCCAACAAAGGTTCGCCTAGTCAAGGCTATGGTCTTTCCTGTGGTCATGTATGGATGTGAGAGCTGGACTGTGAAGAAGGCTGAGCGCCGAAGAATAGATGCTTTTGAACTGTGGTGTTGGAGAAGACTCTTGAGAGTCCCTTGGATTGCAAGGAGATCCAACCAGTCCATTCTGAAGGAGATTAGACTTGGGATTTCTTTGGAAGGAATGATGCTCAAGCTGAAACTCCAGTATTTTGGCCACCTCATGCGAAGAGTTGACTCATTGGAGAAGACTCTGATGCTGGGAGGGATTGAGGGCCGGAGGAGAAGGGGACGACAGAGGATGAGATGGCTGGATGGCATCACTGACTCGATGAATGTGAGTCTGGGTGACCTCCGAGAGCTGGTGATGGATAGGGGAGGCCTGGCGTGCTGCAGTTCATGGGGTCGCAAAGAGTCGGACACGACTGAGCGACTGATCTGATCTCTGATCCCGCCATCTGTTTACGAGGCTACTTCCAGGTGCCCCATCTACTTCAGCCTCTGCCTTGCAAGATATTCCTAACCTTTGTGTCTCGTTTCATGTCCTTCTTCCTCCTAGAGACTTGAGACGTCTACTCCCCACCATTGATAGATTGCTCCCTACTTAGTCTTAACTCCAGTAGCACGGCGTCCTTGTCACCTCTCCTGGAAATTACCTTATTCTGCTTCCTACTGATGTCTACTGCTGTCGCTCTTATACTTGTTTCTCTGCTGAACCCAGGGGAACTTAGTTTGCTCATTTTGAATTCTTTGTAAGAGCTACGGGAAAGCCTTCTGTAAGGGTCCGAGTTGGTGAGTTGGATCAGGCTCTGCCATGGGCCTGGACTTGGGGATGGAGCTGAAGTCCAGCTGGGAGTAACGCGGGCCACGGCCTGGGACACTGTCTTCAAAACAAAGCAGCAGCCTCAGAGCCTCTGCCAAGATGAACAGAACTGGCTGCCTCGGTGGAAGGAACCTGCCTGCCTTCTCCTCTTGAAAATCATAGGGACTGTCCTGGCGGTCCAGTGGTTAAGACTTAGCCTTCTAGTGCAGGGGGTGTGGGTTTGATCCCTGGTTGGGGAGATCCCGCATGCCTAGTGGCCCCCTCTCCCAAAAACACCAAAACATAAAACAGAAGCAATATTGTAACAAATTCAATAAAGACTTTAAAAATGGTCCATATATTTAAAAAAAGGCACTGTAGAGTTAGAATAACAATGATCATAAATTCTGAGGGCAACTGACATGGAGATGAACTTTGAGACGAGAGCAGACCTGACCATTCCTACTGGTGTGAGTCTTCCCAGGGTCCCAGGAGGCAGGTGATGGGGGAGCTAGCCCTGCTGGCCGCTCAGCTGACCTGCCCAGGGTGTTAGTAGGGGTTCGGGCTGCCCCAGCGTCCACATGGTGCTGCTGGGTCCACACGCCACTCAGGGCAGCACAGCAGTGTTGAGGGGACAGGCTCCCTCCTCTATGGCCCTTTCAGCTTTGGTTTTTCCTGTGGGTCTTGCCCTCAGCTATACTTCCCCAACACACACATGCATGCATGCACGCTCCTCTCTCGTGGCCTCAGCTCACTGCTCCCGTGGCCACAGCATCTAAACCTATGACTCTCATCTCCCTCCCCTCCAGCTCAGACACTGGCCCACTTTCAACCATTTACATTTCAGCAGGTTTCCTCTGACACCTTGTTCTCCCACCTCCTCCATCCTACTCCCTACCTGGCCGTTGTGCTGGACTCTGTCCTGTTGTGTCCCCAACATCTTGTCTGTATGGATCTCTCCCCTCACTCCCATCCATCTTGCTGCCACCTTAGGCCCTGTTCATGACCCATCATTGTCTCCAGGGAGGTCACCTTTCCTTCTTTTTACTCCTTTTTCAGTCAGTGACCAGACTGAGATTTCTAACCAGAGATCTGATCTGTCACTGTGTCCTTGGGGGACAGAGCACACCTCCTTAGCAGGGCACTGGAGACCCTTCACTTGTCCATAGCAGTGCCCCCTCCCCAGCCCTGGCAGTGCCAGGCTCGGGCTGAGACGTTCTTCATGCCCTCTGCCCTTCCCTCCCACCTGAGAGAGTCTGTGTCCATCACATAATGGTATCTTCTCCAGAAAACACTGCTGATCTCTGAGATTTAGTCCCTTCTGTTCCTTTTAGTGAACACTTGGATTATAGAATTTGCCACATTGGATTGGTTTTTATTCTTTTAGGACAAACGTGTCCTTGGCACATGATAGATGGTGGTCAGATATTTGTTGATTGAACAAATGAGTGTGTTGAGAGTTTAGAGTGGCCCTGATGTTTCTGGTTGGGAGTTTCGCCCCATGGCCTGGATCCTCTCTAGCCAGTCCCTCTCGAGACTGCTGCAGCCTCAGTCGTGGCTCCTGGGGACTGTCCTTTTTTCTTAAATATTTATTTATGGCTGTGTTGGGTCTTCACTGCTGCTCAGGCTTTTCTCTAGTTGCAGAGAGCAGGGGCTGCTCTCTCGTTGCGGTGCACAGGCTTCGCATTGCAGTGACTCCTGTTGTTTGGAGCGTGGGCTTTAGGGCACTCCGTCTTCGGTAGTTGTGGTTTCCGGGCTCTTGAGCACAGGCTCAGTAGTTGGGACACATGGGCGTCATTGCTTCTTGGCACGTGGGATCTTCCCGGATCAGAGATCGAACCCATGTTTCCTGCATTGGTAGGTGGATTCTTTACCACGGAGCCACTCGGGAAGCCCTAAAGCAGTCCTTTGACAAATGCATCCTGGGTGGTCACTGTGGGCAGGACCTATGTCCAGGTTTTAAAGCCACCTCTCACCCTCCACTGCCTTTGCCTCTCAGAAGAGTGGCATGAAGACCCCTGTGCTCCTTTTCCAGGCACTTCCGGAGGCAGGGCCATGCTCACATTCATGGCCTCTGACAGCGAGGAAGAAGCGTGTGATGAGCGGACGTCCCTGATGTCGGCCGAGAGCCCCACGCCGCGCTCCTGCCAGGACGGCCGGCAGGGCCTGGAGGACGGAGAGAGTGCTGCCCAGTGGGTAGGTTCCTGCCAGCAGTCCATGGTCTCCAGACAGGCCGCTGGCGTCCTATATCTCATGGATGGAATCCAGGCCTTCCCTGATGTGGAGGGGAGGGGAAGTGAAGGTGAGAACTGGCCAAAGGGGTGGGTGGCCCACCATGGTGGATCCTAGGTCTGCAAGGGCTTGATCGTAGATTCTGCACACGCACGGCCTGTCACAGACCAACTCTGTAGTAGACAGCGTGATCCACCCTGGCCCTGCCCCTTTGATTCACCTTCCTATGCAGGTTACTGTTCCCACAGGAACCTGAGAGTGAGTGGATGCTGGGGCAGGCAGCACAGAGGCTGGAGGGAACCTTTTTTGGTGGATGGCTGGAGATGGGAACCGAGAGATTAGCTGATTCGTGTTTGACTTTTGAGCTGGGGATGTGTTTTAGTTTATTCAGGCTGCCATAACAAAAATACCATAGACTGGGTGGCTTATAAATGGCAGAAGTGTATTTTTCATTGCTCTGGAGGTTGGGAGGTCAAGGTCAAGGCGCTGGCAGGTCTGATGTCTGATGAGGGCCCACTTCCCGGTTCATAGACAGCTGTGTTTCCTCTGTGTCCTCACAAGGCAGAAGGGTTAGGGAGCTCTCTTGGACACCCTTTATAGGGGGTGTGAATGCCATTCTTGAGGGCTCCACTCTCATGACTTAATCACCTCCCAAAGCCTGTATCTCCAACACCATCATGTTGGGCATTAGGTTTCAACATATGAATCTGGGGGTCACAAACATGCAGCCCATAGCAGGAAGGGTGTGCTGCACTGTGTGATCTTGCCTCTGCAGCCCAAAAGGCAGGAGATTATAACAGTATGAAGTGGAGCGTGTACTTGGGAGAGTCACTTAGTCAAGCTACCTCCCTCCTCATCAGGGTAAAACAGTATCTAAATGTGCCTAAATCCCATTCTCTGTTTTGCCCATTCTAGTATTTTTCTTTCTTCTAGCCAGCCTCATTCCCCTTTGCTGTAGCTTGAACTCACTTCTTCTCCCGTCCTCCTCTGGGCTCCGAGAGAGATCTCAGCAGCTCAAGGCCATGGCCCCGCTACTCCTTAGCCAGTTCTTGCTCGGTGTTTTGTCTTTAATCTCCTGGACTTTTTGTGCATTTCAGTTGTTTCAGTTCCTGTTCATTAACAGTTTTCCTTTCCTTCTCAATTGAATATCTAGATGGAATTCTCTCTGCAAAAAAACTGATACCAAAGAGCAGTCACTTTTGATTTTTATTTCACTTGGCTTTGTCTTGGCTGTTACTGTAATTAACAAGGCAGCCAGTGATCCTGAATTGCCACAGTTCTGAAACACATTCTTGAAGATCAGTGTATGTCAGTGTCTGGCAGGCATCCTATCCTCCTTTGCTGTCTCATTTATACTGTCCCACTTTCCCTAACCTGGATCCTCCCAGATGCTCAATGCCTAGTTAGCCTCCAGTTCAAAGCTGCAAAGTTTGCATTCTTGATTTTGGCAGAGGCAAAAATTTCAAAGTAATTTCTTTCTCTGCAAATTCCCAGTGCCTTTTTTGTTAATACAATCAAAGAGAGTCCCCATGTGTGCTGACCATTCTGGTTTGTGATTTTTCAACCAAAAATGTTTAGTCTCTGCCTTCTTCCCATCACCTGGCCTCAGTCAGTTCAGTTCAGTCACTCAGTCGTGTCCAACCCTTTGCAACCACATGAATTGCAGCACGCCAGGCCTCCCTGTCCATCACCAACTCCCAGAGTTCACTCAGACTCACGTCCATCGAGTCGGTGATGCCATCCAGCCATCTCATCCTCTGTTGTCCCCTTCTCCTCTTGGCCCCAATCACCTGGCCTAGCTCCTCCCAAACTAGTATGGCCATGTGACCAGAACTGAGTCCCTTCACTGAGGGAGAGGACAGATCTGCAGACCTGCTGCAGACCCATTCTGCAGACTGTCCTCGTCCACAGCCACCATGGCCTCCCTTCCTGTACCTGTGGTGGCTAGTACCAACTCTCAATCTCTAGTTGTCCTCACAAACTTCTCAATGTCTTGGAATGCCACCACTCCCACATCTAAGCTGCAGCCCATAGACTGGTTCTTACATCTGAAAAGCAACATTCAAACTTCTCGTTTCCAGTTCACACACACCCATGCTCTGTGTCAGTAGGCCTCCACTGGGGGGCATTCTGTGGTCCTTACAGCATGGTTTCCCACAGAGAAGCCAGGAGAGTGAGGAGGACCATGAGGAGGAGGACCCTGACCACTATGTCTGCAGTGGGGTTCCCGGGCGGCCGCCGGGCCTGGAGGAGGAGCTGACCCTCAAATACGGGGCAAAGCATGTGATCATGTTATTTGTGCCTGTCACGCTGTGCATGATCGTGGTGGTGGCCACCATCAAGTCCGTGCGCTTCTACACGGAGAAGAATGGACAGCTGTGAGTTGGGGGCCAGGGGTGGGTGGGGCTGCGGGATGGGAGGAGGAGGGTGTAGCCTGTGTTGGCCACTGTACCTGCGGCCCCGTGGCAGCCGCAGCAAAAAGCAGGGGTGGGGAGCTGCCCGAGTCCACACCCTGGTTCATCCACAGCCTCCTGGCTGTGTGACCTGCCCAGGCACCTTCCTAACCGCTCTCGGCCTCAGTCTCATCTGTATGATGGGTTTGATAGCAAGGTTACCAGGAGAACTGAGAGAGTTAATCCATGTGCAGCTCCTGCGGCCTACTCTCACTGCAGGAGGTAGGTTCTCTGCTGCATCCCAGGTGTGGCGGTGCCACCCGTTGTTGCATGACCACACACAAGTCTTTTTCTCTCTGGGCCTCATTCACACTCCCGTGAGTGTAAACTAAAGAGGACCACGTGATTTCTTACTCACTCCCAGACTCAGGAGGGAGATTTTATTTATCTTAATAAAGAGAATCCAGGGAGAAGCAGCAGCCTGGGAAAATGGGAAGCTTCCCTCTGCTCCCTCCCCCAGCCTCCCACAGTATCACTGCTGAGTACCTTCTTGAAACTTTTTTAAGGGAGTTTTTGTTACATTTTGTTTATGATTTTGATAATGAAAGGAGTAGAGAAAGAAGCCCTCACCCTCAGGAAGCATATAATCTGTTGGGAACTCAGAGCAGCTCAGGCGAAAAGCGTTGAGACCTTGAGAACTTGGCAAGCAGTTTGCTTCCCTAAGAGTGTGGGATCAATGAATTGCCTCCTGAGTTTATAGCTGCCTGTGCAGCTACTGGGCTACATTGGGTGTGGGTAGGGGTAGGAGTGGGGGTGGAGGCATCCTAGGCTTGATGGGGAAGTGGGTACAGAGCTGGGGAGTGGGGTCAGCTGGGATAAGCACTTCCAGGAGAGGATTTAGTTGGTGTGGGTTCCTGGGAGGCTGTGGTAAAGACCAGTCAGGCCCTCCTGTGTGGCTGCGTCAGC
Source organism: Tragelaphus eurycerus (assembly GCA_935064755.1). Taxonomy (NCBI): domain Eukaryota; kingdom Metazoa; phylum Chordata; class Mammalia; order Artiodactyla; family Bovidae; genus Tragelaphus; species Tragelaphus eurycerus. The sequence goes on from CAKXYN010000003.1 coordinate 24,267,823, forward strand.
TCAGTTAGAAGCTGGAGTTAGGTGCCAGGGAGGCAGGACAGCTCATGAGGATGGTGGGCAGCACTCACCAGGACAGAGTGCTCTGCTGAGGGCTGGGGGTGCCCAGGGGGCCTGCATCTCTCTGGGCTGGGGGGCGCAAGCAGGCCGGGTGCAGAGCTCTAGGCTTTGTCTCCTTCCTCAGCATCTACACACCGTTCTCCGAAGACACGCCCTCGGTGGGCCAGCGGCTCCTCAACTCCGTGCTCAACACCCTCATCATGATCAGCGTCATCGTCACCATGACGATCTTCCTGGTCGTGCTCTATAAGTACCGCTGCTACAAGGTGAGCCGGTCTGCCTCCTGCCTGCCTGCCAGGCCTCAGGGCCTCTCATGCAGCAGCCCTGGCTTTCATGCCTCAGGGCCTCTTACAAAGCAACCCTGGATTTCATGCCTCAGGGCCTCTTATGCAGCAACCCTAGATTTTTTTTTTTTAAACAGAGTTCCTTTTTTCCTGTAAAATAGACATCGAGTTTTAGAGCAATACCTCATTTTATTGGGTTTCACAGATACTGTGGTGTTGTTTTTTTTTTTTTTACAAATTGAAGGTTTGTGGCAAATCTACATTGATTAAGTCCGTTGGTGCCATTTTTGCAGCAGCATTATTTTCTAATTAATGCTGTTTTTAACATTTTTTTAGATATAATGCTATTGCACACTTAATTGACCTCAGTACAAGCATTAACTTTTGCATGAGCTGGGAGACAAAAAAATTTGTGACTCTCTTTCATGTGATACTCACTTTATTGTGATCTGAAACCAAACCCGAATATCCCTGAGGTTTGCCTGTACTTTCTCCCACCTGACTCCTGCCCCACCACAGGTTACCCGATACTCCTGTGCTTTCCGCTTACACTTAATCCCACTTCACTGAGTTCCTCCTTGCTGCATTCATAGGGTCACTTCTCATATTCAGAAGAAGTTAATTTTATTTTGCCTCTCCTTCTGAAGAAGTCAGATTTTCTATTTTAGGCTTCTTTCAACATATACTTCCCCTCCAAGCTTATTTTTATTTTCCCATTTGCCTTTCAGCTGGGGGTGTACAACTGCTATACCAAGGTCTTCCAGCTCCCAGAGACCTTTGGGTGGGCCCTGCTCTGCAGAGCAGCTCTGAGGAGGAACAGGGGAATTGAGTCCCACCTAGCCCAAATCATTTACAGAGATCCATAAGCTTTTAGGCACGAGTTTCAGGCTTTTCTCCTGAGGAAGGCTTTGAAGCCGCTAGGACTGAAAGGAAGTTGAACAAGACGTTACTGATTTTTAAACTGTTCACACACAGACGTGTGCAGCACTCGATATTCAGGCTGCTGGCATCTGTGGAGCAGGTAGAGAGAGATGGAGAGCCTCAAATAGAGAGGGACTTGCTGGGGGTGAGCGTGGGGGTGAGCAGTGGGAGGGGCGTGTCCAGGAGCTGGAGCTTCTTAGTAAATAGCTGCCTGTATAACCGAGGCAGAGTTTGTGATTGGGGCAGAGGTGGCCGTGGATGGTGGGAAGTAGGGTGGAGGGCTTTTGTTTGGAGCAGAGACATGTATGAGGACAAGCCAGGAGTGGGGCCAGGGGAGAACCAGCAGTGCCGAGGTGAGCGGGTGTCACATGACCACGCTAGGAACTGCTGGGAGGCTGCTGAGCCTCCGTTCAGTCAGATTTACTCCACGACAAGGACAAGAGGTGACGGTGGTCTGGGCAGGCTCATGTGGGATGAGGAGGATCAGTACATACCAGCATTGCCCCTTCCGCTTTGAGCAGACAACCAGGTGGCCGCTACAGTCCCCAGTGGCCCGAGCTGGGGACTGATGGGTCTGTCCTCTGAGGAGGCGGGTTGTAGTGACCACCCCCCCATCACCTTTGACCCTCCCTTATTTGGGCCAGGAGAGGAGGAGCCTGCCTTTACCACTCTGTCTAAAATAGAAGCAGTGGGTCTCTTGTCACTTTGCCCAGCCAGTTTGTTTTCACAGCCCTTATCTCTTCCTGCTAGTGTGTGTCTGTGTGTCTGTTGTCTCACTGCCCACACCTGGGGACATAGCACGTGGGAGCAGAGACCCGGCCAGCTTTCTCTCTAGAGCCTGGAATGTGCCAAGTGTGTCCTTTCCGGGTGAGCAAGTAGAGAGCTAGGTGTTTAGGCATGAAGGATTTCCAGCTCCTTTGTATGCTTGCTGGGTTACCTGGAGAGAACGCCTTGAATGTCTGTGCCCTCCTTACCTGTAAAACAGCCACCTTCCAGCATAGGCTGGAGGAGCCTAGGGAAGAAGGGTTTCTAGGCTTGGGAGTCAGTCTCGAGGACCAGGGGCCTGGGGGCCTGCAGTCACGATGCCTGTTTCCACCCAGTTCATCCACGGTTGGCTGATCATGTCCTCTCTGATGTTGCTCTTCCTCTTCACCTACATCTACCTCGGGTGAGTGGCCCCTGGGGGGCAGCAGGACCTTGGGTGAGTGGGTGAGTGGGCAGCAGGTCCCCTGAGACCCCTTCCCTGTGGCATGGGTGGGTCTGAAGGACCTGGGAGGGAAGGGCGCCCCTCGGGCTCCATGCCTGCCCCTTGTTGCTGCTCCAGGAGCCTGGCCTCCTTGACACTGGAGTGGAGCCCTTTATTGGGCCACACGTCTCCTTCTGGTTCCTGATTTAAAACAAAGACTCAGAGTCATCACAGAGAAGCCTGAGAACCCTAGCAGAGGCAGGGATCAGAAAGGTCTCAAAATTTACATTCCAATCTTTGGGCTGGGACTGGGTCCCTCGTAATTTTGGGGGAAAGTGGTCTCTCTTGCCCTGGATTTAGGACATCAGCCTAACCCAGGGGCCCAAAAAGACTGGAGGCACAGGAGAAAACACTTTTCCAAAAATCTTTCCCTTGGGCAGAGGGTCGTCCAGCCCAAGGACAAGATGTCGGTGTACTCCCCACCTTGTTTCAGAAAGTATTTCAAGGGGTTACCTGTAGGGCTCATGGAAATGGGGGAAGGTGATGTTAATAAATAAGCCAGAGATTGGGAAAACACAGGCTGGGACTTGGTGATTGATGGCGTTGGACTGCCTGCCTCAGAGTCTGACATGTCCAGTGAGTGTCCCAGCCCCCGGGCTCCACTTTGGTCCCACAGGGAAGTGCTCAAGACCTACAATGTGGCCATGGACTACCCCACCCTGTTCCTGACCGTCTGGAACTTCGGGGCGGTGGGCATGGTGTGCATCCACTGGAAGGGCCCCCTGGTGCTGCAGCAGGCCTACCTCATCATGATCAGCGCGCTCATGGCCTTGGTGTTCATCAAGTACCTCCCAGAGTGGTCCGCCTGGGTCATTCTGGGCGCCATCTCCGTGTATGGTAGGTGGGCCGCCAGCCTGGTGGGAGGCTGTGGAGTGACATCCAGGGCTGAGTCCTGACTGCTGGACAGGCTTGGGGGTTGCTGAGACGTGCCCCCGCCCCCTTCCCTTCAACCCCCAAGGGAGGCCTGGATGGTCTCTCTTCTGAGAAGTTCACCTTCATAAAAAACAAATCGAGTCCTATGGAATGATGACTGTTGACATGATTACTAATAACAGCAAATGTTTACTGGGCACTCACACCCTTAAGCACTTTGCACGCCAGAAGTCATTTACTCCTCAGAACAACCCTGAGATTGGGCACAGTACCAGTAAATAATGAGCACCCCAAATGCGATCTGCTCTTTAATTAGTGGAATCTTGCCTCAGTATCCTTGGGGGACTGGTTCCAGAATCCCCTGAGGTACCAAAATCCAAGGATGCTCAAATCTCTTACATAAAATGACATAGGATTTGCATATAACTTATGTACATGCTCCAAATACTGTATGTTTTGTTAAGATTTTTTTTTTTTTTTGATGTGGACCATTTTTAGTCTTTATTGAATTTGTTACAATGTTGTTTCTGTTTGATATTTTGACCTTTTTTGGCTGTGAGGCATGTGGGATCTTAGCTACCTTACCAGGGATCAAACCCACACCCCCTGCATTGGAAGGCAAAGTCTTTATCAATGGGCCAGGGAAGTCCCCTCCCAAATATTTTAAATTATCTCTAGATTACTTATATAGTAAAGCATAAGCGATATATAAATAGATGTTAATAAAATGTAAATGACATTTACAATTGCCAGTGTGCAGCAAATACTGGTTTGGGGAACTTGCTGGAATTATTTTCTGAAATTTTTGATCCACGGCTGGTTGAATCTATGGATACAGAACCCAGAGATCTGGAAAGCCAACTGTATTAGTGAGATTATCATCACCAGTACTGCTTCTTACATTCTTAGGAATGGGACTTCAAGCCCATCCTCTGGGTCTCTGAGCCATACAACAGCAGTCCCTGTTTGCATTTAGCCCACTCAGATCCCACCATGGGCTCCAGCCAGTGTAGGCTCTAGGGACTGAGGCTGAAACCCAAGGGTGGGGTTGCTGAAACAGCGGGGCATGGTTGGAGAGCCTTACCCTGAGGTTCCAGAATACACTCACCTGGGCCTGGTTGGAGAGCCTTGGCTCCTGTCTGGGGACTGGCTGGGAATAAATGTCTTTCTTAATGTGCCAGGGATGACTTTGCTTTCCCAGATCTTGTGGCTGTGCTGTGCCCCAAAGGGCCACTGAGGATGCTGGTAGAAACCGCCCAGGAGAGAAATGAGCCCATATTCCCTGCTCTCATATACTCATGTGAGTGACCCCCGTGCTTCCTTCAGACGTGGGAACCAGCGTTTGCATTGGCCATGGCTTTCAGAGTTGATGGGGAGACAGTTAACCTTTTTCCTGACCAAAGGAGGGGAGGCAGCCTTGGTGATCCCAGGAGGGGTCCACCTTCCCGAGATGAAGGTGGGCTGCGTCCTGCTGTGGCTCAGGAAGAAGCTTGGACATTTAGAGCAGAAAGAGGGCTTCCAGGAGTGTGGCCCACCCAGTTTCATCTCAGCCAGACTCATGCAGTGGGCATGGGCCGTGTTCCCATGAGCCTGAGGCCACCCACTCAGCCCTCCAGGCCCCTGGAAAGGGACTTTGGGGAGGGACTGTTCAGGGCAGGGGTCTGGGGAGGCAGGTGGCAGGATGCCTGCCTTTCCCTGGGCTTTCTCAACAACTGAAGCTCTCTCTAAAGAAGCACTCTTGGGGTTGTTGCTGGCCTCGGGGCCAGTGTGCAGGGATCTCTATTTATAAAAGCATCAGCAAGCATGCACTGATGGTGGGCACTTTGTGGTGGGCACTGTGCTGCGTGTTGGATGTGCAGCGGAGTCTGGACCCCCAGAGGCCCCATAACAGAGGCCATAAACAAATACCCACAGGGACTGAGGGTCCCGTGCAGGCTTTCTGGAAACACAGACTGTCCCACTTGCCTCCCTCGCCCTGGGGGCAGCCATAGTTAATAGTGTCTGAGGCTGGACCCTTTTATCCTTCCCCAGCTGCCATGGTGTGGACCGTGGGCATGGCCAAGCTGGACCCTTCCTCTCAGGGAGCCCTTCAGCTCCCCTACGACCCGGAGATGGGTGAGTATCGGGACTGACAGCCTGTCATCATGGTGGGTGCTTTTCACTGCACCCCGCTCAGCCTGCCTGGCCTCTCTGGGAGGCACAAGGACAGGAAGGGCAAGGAAGACTGCCTCCGGGCACACACATGCTGGAGATCGGGTGCAGGTGGAGCTTCGTTCCTCTGCCTCAGCCCCGCTTCTCTCCCTTCCCGTCCCTTGCTGTGTGGTCTGGAGAATCCTCTGTGTCGGGCTGGGCATGGTGCAGGGTGGGGCAGGGAAGCCCTGGGCTCAGAGAACCCTCTGACCACCTCTTGTCTTTTTCCCTCCTCACATGACAACGGACACCCAGAAGAAGACTCCTATGACAGTTTTGGGGAGCCCTCGTACCCTGATGTCTTTGAGCCCCCGCTGCCTGGCTACCCGGGGGAGGAGCTGGAGGAAGAGGAGGAAAGTAAGGTGTCCAGATGGACGGTCTGCGTGGGCCCGGGGTGGGGCTCCCTGAGGTCAGGGAGGAGCCCGTTTGACATCAAAGATGCTTCACAAAGTCAGAGAGAAGCCTGCCAAGGCGCAGTCGTATGGGCAGGCCACGGGGACTTAACACCCAGGCTACCTCGTGTGTGACAGATGTTGGCGGAATGCCCACTCTGCCCTGGGGGGTGATCGTACGGGTGCTACTCTGGGAGTGCTGCTATGTGGGCATGGGCACTAACCACTCTCTCGGGAGCTGGGAGGACCGCGCAGAAGAACATAGGGTGGTAGGGGCACTGACAAGGCCGTTGACCTGCTTGAGGGGGTCAGAGGAAGTCTCTTGAGGAAGTAACTTCTAAGCTGAGCTCCAGAGGGGCTCACAGGACACAGAGGGGAGCACACAGTGCAAGGGGGGTGCGGTTTCCAGCTGAGGGCGCCCTGGGAGCAGTGACCCTGGGGCTGACCTAGAGGAAGTGGAAGCAGGATGCTGAGACCCAAGTGCAGAGATGGAGCCGGGAGACAGACAGGGGCTCCAGGGGCCTTCTGGATCAAGATGGGGGTTCTCATCTCTGTCCTGTGAGCAGTGGGAGCCGTGGGATGGGGAGGGGTTTGAGCTGTGCAGGAGGGAGACGACGGGGAGGGGCAGGGCTGAGGCTGGGACAGTGTGTGCTCGAGTAGCCGGAGACCATCCCAGTGCAGCCGTGGGGTCGCAGGCATGGGCTCTGTGTTCTGGGGGTGAGCTGGGCTGCACAGACCAGCACTATCAGCACTGCCCCACACTGGGGCTGTGGAGCGTAAGACGGGCAGAGTTTGGATGCAGGCTTCCCCCAGGCAGAGCCCTGAGTGGCTGGGAGCAGAAGGAGCAGGTATGGAGGACCATCTTGAAGACATGCCCGAAGACCTTCTGATACATGGTTATGTTTCCAAGAGGATTAAAATAACCGACCAGCACACATATATGGACCACCAGTGTGTGCCGGGAGGCACGTGGGAGCCAGGGAGTTGCTGCTGGATTAACACAGCTGCTGCCCTTGAGAAGTTCCCCATGGAGCAGCCCAAGTCAGGGGAGGTTAGGTAAAAAGTACTCAGGACGGACATGGGGAAGACAATTGGCTGGAGGCTGGCCTGGAAGGACAAGTCGGCAGTCACCCAGGACACAGGCAGCTGGGCTGGAGACAGGCCTGGTGTTGAGCCCCCACCCAAATCAGCATGGGTCCCACATGGGCACCATCCCCACACGACCACCCGCCTTTCACATGCCAGCCACAAGCTCTGGGGATCTCCAGGCCACCCAAGCTTCTGACCAACTGGCTACAAATCTAGGGATTCTCACAACTCCATCAGGTTGGAAAATTTACTAGAATGACTCTCGGAACTCAGAAAAGTGCTATACATACCATTACAGTTTTATTGATATTATGAAGGATATAAATGAGGACCAGCGGGCCAAATGAAGAGCCACATAGGGTGAGGTCTGGGAAGGTGTTCTCTGTCCCTGGGACCTGGGAATCACCCCCACCCCTGCACATGGATGTGTGTACCGAGTTCCAGTGTCCAGAGTTTTTACTGGGGTCTCATTACATAGGTATAATGGATTGAGTCCTTGCTTATGACACTGGACTTCATCTGCAGGCTGCCTCCTCTCGCCAGACTCAGCTTAGCCTGGAGTCCCAACCTCCTTATCACATGGTTGGTCTTTCTGGTGGGCTCCCGTCTTTGGGGTCGCGCAGAGTTGGACGCAACTGAAGCAACTTAGCAGCAGCAGCAGTGCCGTCCTCTCACTTGCAGAAATGATCCGAGGGGCTGCTGAACAACAAAGATACCCCCGTCCCTGGGGAAATTCCAAGGATTTGGTCTCCCTCCCAGAATGAAGGACAAAGGCTGGTTAGATTCTTTTCCACAACAGCATTGGCAAAGGCTCAGATGAGAGGGGAGGAAGCCATCTGGGAGCTCTGGGATGTTTAGTGGCCAGAGAAGCTGGGGGCCAGATCTTCAAGGGTGGGCAGTACTCATGGGAGTTCAGACTTCATCCTGGAGACTATAGGGAACCATTAGCGGTTTGTTGCAGGGAATTAAAGTGAGCTGAGCTGCATCCCAGACAGATCCCAGGTGGCCGCAGGAGTACAGACTGCTGGAGGGTTGGGTGAGCGAAGAGTCAGAAGGGCCCAACTCAGGCACCACCACCTGCATGGGAGGCACCAGGAGGATCCAGCTGGACAAGGGATGGGCAGGGAGGTGGGGAGAGGGATGAGAGGAGGGGCCGGCAGGTGGGAGGGTCTGGAGGACCTCAGGTGGAGAAGCCAGAGACACATGAGGGGGAGTAGTGCTCAGGAAGGTCAGGGTTCCAGGCCTGAGGAGGAGTCACCAGGATACATTTGTTGTCAAAACTGTGGGTCCCCAGAAGGTACCCAGGAAGGATGCAGGGTCAGAGTGGAGACCAGAGGGCCCACATGGGCGATGTTAAGGGGATGAAGGGAAGGTCGTTTGTGGAGGATCCTGGGGAGTAGACAGGGCAGGGTGCTGAGATAGACAGCATGGGGGGTGGTGGTTCATGGGGGCCGGGTGGTGGCCTTGCCTGAACACATTGACTGGGGGATGTGGGACTTGCTGCCTCAGGTCTCTGAAGTGCCTGCTAGGTGAGCACAGTTCCTTTGAGAAAGAACTGATTGAAAACAGAGAGAGAAGGGAGGGGAGAGCAGGCAGAACAGGGAGGCAAGAGCGGGGGTGGTAGCAAGAGACCCGCAGGAGCAGTGGTCTCTGTAAGAGGGCAGAGCTTACATGTGTGCCAAAGTGAGGAAGCTGGGAGTGGTGGGGGGTGAAGGAAGGGACAGACTAAGGAAGGAAGGGTGAGGTGCTTCTTGCTTGGAGCCCACAGTGGAGAGGGGGAGTGGGATCAGACGGGGCAGAGCATGTTTCCTTGATGCAGACCCGCTCAATTCCAGTCTGTTTCATAAGCATTTTTATTGTCCATGATGAATGAAATTATCCTATAAGAAGGTGTACAGGGCAGTTGTACTTCTGCTGCTGCTAAGTCGCTCAGTCGTGTCCAACTCTGTGCGACCCCATAGACGGCAGCCCACCAGGCTCCCCCATCCCTGGGATTCTCCAGGCAAGAATACTGGAGTGGGTTTCCATTTCCTTCTCCAATGCATGATAGTGAAAAGTGAAAGTGAAGTTGAAACAAAATATTCTAGAAGCTCATTTCCTTTTCAGTAATGGATACACTAGTTACAAGTTATGTTTATCTTCCCTGGTGGCTCAGTGCTAAAGAATCTGCCTACAATGTGGGAGAGTGGGTTTGATCCCTGGGTCAGGAAGATCCCCTGGAGAAGGAAATAGCAACCCACTCCAGTACTCTTGCCTGGGAAATTTCCATGGACAGAGAAGCCTGGTGGGCTACAGTCCATGGGGCTGAAAGAGTCGGACATGACTTAGCGGCTACACAATAACAATAGAGTTGGTTTACAATATACATTTATCTCTTATACATTTACCTCTTATATATTAGTCTCCAGAGGACCTCGATTATCATATATGTTCTTAAAAGCAATAAAATTAAATTTCCTAAAAAGCATTTATAATTCATACTCAGCGCTCAGTTGGGTAACTTCCCACCAGCCCTGGACAATGGATTTTATTCACTCTTGTCTTTACTCAAACCAAATACCAAGCACCAGCTTTGTGTGAATTATCAGAAATGCTGGCTTTGCACAGCCCAGAATGCAAGTCAGCCAGACCACAGGTTTCCCCCTTTTCCCCACTGTCTGCTGTTTTTCTGAGATAGCTAATTCTTGTCCCAGAGTCCAGCTGAGGTGGGCTAGGCAGTGACACCACCCATCAGCCCTCTGAGGTCCCCAGGCCTCTGGGCCCTGGGTCCCCTGGGCTGGGCTGAGTGCCTGGGCTGTTCGGCTGGGGTCAGCCTTCTCTGTTGCTTCCTCCCAGGGCTTCTGAGACCTACAGGTTCCCTCTCTCTCTACCACACAGGGGGCGTGAAGCTCGGCCTTGGAGACTTCATCTTCTACAGCGTGCTGGTGGGCAAGGCGGCTGCCACGGGCAGCGGGGACTGGAACACCACACTGGCCTGCTTTGTGGCCATCCTCATTGTGAGTGTGCCCAGGGTGCTCCCCACCCGCCCCTGGGCTGTGGGGGTCTTCATGGGGGGCCTAGGAACCCCAGGGAGTTTTCAGATGCTGCTATCCCTCGGAAGGGCTGGGCAGGATTGCCAGAAAGATCCTCAGGATGAGACCAAGGTTCACAGGAGGATCTGGTCATCAATAGGTGCAGGCGTGGTGCAGGGAGGGTGACCAGGAGCTCTGGCGTTACCGAGTGTGCATGCTGGGTGCCAAGGTCTTGGCTAACTCTGTACGTTTGTCTCACCGCACCTTGAGGTAGGGATGGTGACCTGAGATGTTTGGAGGATGGAGCAGGGTGAGGGCCTGGGCGTGGGCACAAAGCTGTGATTTGAATTCAGGTCTCTGACTCCGGGGCTGTGTGTTTTCCCTCCACAGCACCCAGACATCATGCAGTTCTGAGTCCCCATGGGATCTCCTGGGGCTTGAGAGGGGGGTCCCTCACTTTGAACCCCAGTGGTGAAATTTGAAGACCCCTCTCGTCACTTAGGGGCTTCCCAGGTGGCGCTAGTGATAAAAGAACCCACCTGCCAATGTAGGAGACACAAGAGATGCGGATTCGATCCCTGGGTCAGGAGGATCCCCTGGAGGAGGAAATGGCAACCCACTCCAGTATTCTTGTCTGGAGAACCCCATGGACAGAGGAGCTCAGCGGACTACAGTCCATAGGGTCACAAAGAGTCGGACACGACTGCAGAGATTCAGCACCCATAGTCACTTACCATGATCGGGTACACGTAATGGGGACGCATCTGTGATGATTGGTGGAGGTGGAGGCCCCGAACGGCCCATACTCAGTGGTCTGCCTGGTGGACCTGGGGCATCACGTGGCATGTTAGGACCAAGGCTCCAGTTCTTTGGACATTTCTATTTGCCCACAGTGTGTGTCAAGGACCAGGTAGGGGATGCCCAGGCTCCTCGACTTCCAGACTGTCTGCCCTGAAGCCCTGCTCTCCCTGGGGAGAGGACAGGCACTCTGGTTCCCTGTCCCCACCCTGGACCACTGCCTGCATCGGCTGGACAGGGACAGGATAGGCAACCACCGCGCCTGCTTGTGGCGGGGGCGGGGGGATGGTCACTCGGCATCTTGGTTCCTTTGGTGTCCTCTGAGAACAGTGCTGCCTCTCAGTCAGACCCGTCCAGTTTTTGCATAAATACATGTCCCCTGGGGGAAGGCTTCATGCCATCAGGTCACATGGCCAGGGGAGGTGGTCCGGTAGCAGCGGCCCAGTTCAGGAGGCCTGCTTGCTGGTTCATCCACTCGTGTGCAAGGCGTTAGTACTGGCTGAGAGCCTCCGGCCCCACTCACCTCACAGAGCTGCCGAGAGGACCAGGGGAGATGCTGGGGTGTCAGGGCTCCTGAGCCCACACGCTGGGCCATCACTAAGTGCTCCCTTACCCCCGTCCACACCGGTGGTCACCTCCTCCCGCTCCCCCGGCCTCTGTGTCTGGCAGGGTTTGTGTCTGACCCTCCTGCTGCTCGCCGTGTTCAAGAAGGCGCTGCCTGCCCTCCCCATCTCCATCACGTTCGGGCTCATCTTCTACTTCTCCACGGACAACCTGGTGCGGCCTTTCATGGACGCCCTGGCCTCCCGTCAGCTCTACATCTGAGGGGACGCGGGTGCCGTGGGCTGGAAGCTGTAGGAAGCGGTAACCGGAGGCAGCTGTGTGATTTTACACTCTAGTGCCATATATTTTTAAGACTTTTCTTTCCTTTAAAAGCAAGTGAGGATGAAAAAGGCTTGTGTTAACTTCGTGAAGAGGAAGGGCCAGCTTTGTGGTGCTAGCGGCTTTGTCGCGGGGCGTGGCTCACCGGCTCGTGAGCACTCGCTTCACCGACAGGAAACCCGGGAAGTCGGGCCAGGGAGCTGAGGACGGTTCTGAGACATGGGGGGCGCGGGGAAGGCCGCCTGCTCTCACCCTGCCAGCCTGGCGTCCTCGGAGAAGGGCCCAGACGGAGGACGAGGCAAGGCTGTCTGGGACCAGGAGGCCGTGCCCGGGATGGCACGAAGCGCCTGGTCACTCTGACTGGAGAGGAAAAGCCAATTTTCTCTGCAAGGAATGTTCCCAACGCTTTGTCTATGATGTCATCATTATCTGATTACCTTTAGAGTCCTTGTCACAGCAGTCGTTGCTGGGAAGTGTCTTAATATTACCGTCAATAAATAGCCGAATCCTGTCACAGTGCTGGGGTTTGGTCTGTTTGTCAGTGTGGGCCCTCTCCCTGCTTCTCCTGGGAGAATGTGTGTGCTGTGGCCACGGAAGGGAAGAGATCTGCCAGTTGTGAAGGAGAGAGGCTTAAATGCCCCCCTTTCTGCATCGTTTTCTTGAACTAGGTTTCCTAAGCAGAGGCATGCTGGCTGACAGCTGGGCAGGTGCCGGGCTGGCTGTTGTCAGAAACACTGCGAGGTTGTTGCCAAAACACCGGAATGCACAGTGCTGGTTCTCAGCAGTGGCTGCAGGGGGTGGGGAGGGGGGTCGGGGTGGGGGAACCCAGGAACCTGTTCTCCCTTCCTTCTGTGGTCATATCTCTGGGCACTGCGTGGGGTGAGGTGGGGGTGCAGATTGGTTTTTCCTTTTTCTTTCTTTTTTTTTCCAAGATGGATCATTTTGAAAGTTTCTATTGAATTTGTTTCAATGCTGCTTCTCTTTTGTGTTTTGGCCTCGAGGACTGTTAGGATCTTAGCTCCCCGACCAGGGATGGAGCCCACACCTCTTGCAGTGGGGGCCAAAGTCTTAACCACTGGACCACCAGAGAGTCCCTTCTGTTTTTTTTCCTCTACATCATTCACAGGCTGCAAAGAGAATCTCACCCTCCTACCAGGACTTGAGGCCCTGGAGGCTTCACAGAGCAAGTCACTGGGAGTGGGAAGCACGGCTGTCAGACTCCTGAGAAAACAGTTTGAGACTGCTGCTCAAACTGGAAGTGCTGTCTGCTGTCCCAGAAGTGCTGCGAGAGTCACAAAGCTGGCTACGTATCATGAGGAGATGAAAGAACTGTGTATTTTGGTGTTGTGACATAGCTTCCTTTTCCGCCTGGGCTGGGAGATAGACGTGGAAGCCGAGAGGGCAGACTCGCTTGGCCTGGGGGTGGCAGTTCAATCTGGCGTGTCCCTGGCTTGGGACTCAGGTGCCATCACTGCTGTGAAAGCCAAAAGTAGGTAGAATTTTAAGACGATGAGGGCTGATCTGTGAGAGTAAAAGCTCCTGGAGATTAAAAGGGAAGAAAAACTGGGGGAAAACTCATTCAGTTTGGCAAGCAGGGCGATGTTTATCTTTGAAAGAGTAGTTTCAGGGTGGGGCTTCTGAAGAGGAGATATGACAAGTGCTTTGAATTGTTAGGCTTAGAAGGCCTTTGTCAAAGCCCTGACCTGGATGTTGGGAGAGAAGCCACATTCAGAGGCTAAAGCAGAAGGTGGATACTCTTGCCTGGAAAATCCCATGGATGGAGGAGCCTGGTAGGCTGCCGTCTATGGGGTCACACAGAGTCGGACACAACTGAAGTGACTTAGCAGCAGCAACAGAAGAAGGTGGAAGTGAACAATGAGGGGAGGACAGGTGAGCGGTGCCCTGGTTAGATGTTAAGATTAATGTGAAAAATGAAAGTTAGTTGCACAGTCGTGTCCGACTCTGCACTCCCACAGACTAGCCTGCCTAGCTCCTCTGTCCATGGACTTCTCTAGGCAAGAATACTGGAGTGAGTTGCCATTTCCTTCTCTGGGGATCTTCCCGAACCCAGCTCTCTTGCATTGCAGACAGATTCTTTACCAACTGAGTCCGTAGGGAAGTCTTGTGAAGACTGGCAAGAAGCAAATGTGAGAACGCAAAAGGGCAAGAGCCCTTGGAGCGAAAACAGAGATGCTTGAGGAGACTCTGTGTGGGGAAGCTTGGTCCCTGAGTAGCTGGGAGATGGGGGAACCCAGCACCTAAGTGGAGGAGATGAAAAAAGATAATCCAGACATGCTGAGAAGAACAGAGAAGTGGTATGCAGACACCTCTGCCCCCACCTTATCAAACCAACCAATCACGGTTCAATCCAAGTGCCAGCTTTCCTGCTCTCCTGTCTCGCAGCACCATGGAAGCGAGGCTGCCAAGCGTGCGGTGAAGCTTGTCTGCTCTGCCTGTGCTGTACGCGCCTCTTGCTTTTTCTTCTTTCTCCATCACATGCTCACTTGGCTTCTTGTTGCCCTACCCCCCGCGAGAGCTCATTACTGCAGTCCTTTGTGCTGTCTCCTCTGTAAGGCCTCAAGATGGGGTAAAGCCCACTTTGCTGTTTCCTTATGGGCTCTGGAATAAAATGATCAGCATTCAAATTTTGGCTCTGCCAGTTACTTACTGTGTGACCTGAGGGACATCTTTGAAACCTCCTGAGAATAGGATCAGGTTAAACTGTATATAACAAAAATAGCAGCGATTTAAACAAGATGGCTATTGTTCTCTCACAAATAAGCCGCTCACGAAGGTCATGATAGCTTGACCTATACCATGATAGGTATCGGATCAGGCCTCTCTCTTCTTGTTCGATGTCCTCAGTAGGTAGCTTTCACCTCATGGCCCAAACTGGCTGCCAGGCTCTAGTCATCAAGCCAACACTCCATCTGGCATAAAAGGAGGATGAGAAATGGATACACTTTCTTCTCTTGAACTTGCCCACAGCACTTCTGCTTATGTTCTGTGGCCATGACCGCACCTTGCTACAAGGGAGACTGGGAAATATCTTTATTTTAAATTACTATATATCCATCTGAAGAGGATAAGGAAGTATTTGGCTATGGTGTATCTTCTGGTTCGCCAACATAGATCTTGAGGTTAGTATGAGAAAACAAGGTCATGAGGGAGTGTGGACCACAGGGTGGTGTCTTCAAAGAATGTGGAAATGGGAGATGACGGATGACAACCAGGGATTAAGGTAGATGGTCTCTTAGGATTTTTACAATTTTTTTAGTTTTGCTTTTTTGAGACTTCTCTTAGATCTCTCATATTGTTATTTTTTCTAAACTATTTTTTTGTGCCTTCTCTTTGTCTCTCCACCCATCCATATTCTAATTTATCTCTCAGCGTTCCAACACTTCATTTTTTTGGCAATCACATTTTTAAAAATTAGATCTAATTAACATATTAGTTTCAGATGTGCAACATAATGAATGATTTTATTTTTTTTTAATTTTTTATCTTTTTAAAATTTATTTTTTAATTGAAGGTTAATTGCTTTACAGAATTCTGTTGTTTTCTGTCAAACATCAACATGAATCAACCTTAGGTACATTTATGTCCCCTCCCTCTTGAATGTCTTCCCATCTCCCTCCCCATCCCACCCCTCGAGGTTGTTACAGAGCCCCTGTTTGAGTTCCCTGAGTCATAGAGCAAACCCCCATGGGCGTCTATTTTGTATATAGTAACGTAGGTTTCCATGTGACTCTCTGCATACGTCCCACACTCTCCTTCCCCTCAACCCCCCACCCCGTCCCGCCATGTCCATAAATCTGTTCTCTATTCTCTATTTGTATTCAAACAAACTCAGCTAAAGAAATATAAAGATCTAATTGGCTTTATTCAATGATTTATGAATCAGGCAGCATCCTATCTTGCAGATAGAAAGGAGCTCTGAATTGCTGTACAAAATGGAAGACTTTTATTGGCAGAATGAGGCAGGACAAGGAAATTAAAAGACTAGATTGTTTCAGGGAAGATCACCTGCCTTTGGGGGATGGCAGGGGTTCTAGCTGGCAGATGACCTCACTATGCCGACCAGGAAATTCCGGTCGGGCAGGTTAAGATTACAGTTCTGGACACACTGTAATTAGGTGTTAAGTCTCAGTTTGGCAATGTGGACTTAGCACAAGTGACTCTATCTGGGGCCTGTTGTCTCTTTGTTAAGAGTATATGTTACAAAATGATCACCACAGTGAGCCTAATTAATGTCCGTCACCACACACAGTTAACAGAAGTGTGTGTGTGTGTGTGTGTGTGTGTGTGTGTGTGTGTGATGAATGGCATATTTTTAAAAATTTCCCTGAAGTGTTCACCTCTACTTGTTCCTTTCTCACAGCTGATCTACTAATGTTTTGATAAAGATAATACCATCTCAGATCTCTCTGGAAAAACGAATTGTTTTAAAAAGTGTTCTACTCTGAATCGTCTCAGGTTTTCTCTAGGGTCATCTTTTTCTTCATCTGCCCATCCTTTTCTTTTTTATACCTGTTCTAAAGTGGCCGATGATTCTTGCCTGACGGTTCACATTTAGCAATGAAGAACTAGAATAGGATCTGGGAGTGTGAGTTTGGGGTGGGCTGGGGAGTTGTGCGGTCAACACTCCTTGCCTCTTGTACGGGCCTCCACGTGAGAGGCCTGATAATGCACCTCGACCTGCTGCTTCCCTTGCCCCTGCCCTCAACCCCATCTTCCTCACATCCCCACCGTCCGTAGTGGAATCCCCTCCACGGTGCACAGGAGCCGCCTGCTCTCAATCCTTGGCTCAAGTCAGCTGCTAGGGGAGCCAAACTGCGACAAGACCTGCCTGAGTATAACCAGTGCCTCCCTCTACCTTCTCATAACACTAAAAAAATTGTATCTTCCTAAAGGAAATATACATGAAATTCCTCTGTAGTCACAGCTTCCTAACAAAACTGTTACAAAAAAATGTATGGTTGTTCGGTGCCTAGAAAGTCAGTTTATAATCAGCTACCCATAGCCGTGGCCAGCTGGCCAGTTTACCTCTCTGGATCTCAGTTTTGTGCATTTATAAAGAGGAAGGTTTAAAACATTAGTGATTCCCAAATTAGTGATCTGAAGAGTAGTAAAGGTGATCCAAATTGTACTTTTAAGTTTTTTAAGAAGCTATGGCATGAATGGGGCATCCCAAGTGGCGCTAGTGGTGAAGAACCCACCTGCCAATGCAGGAGACGCAGGAGACATGGGTTTGATCTCTGAGCCAGGAAGATCCCCTAGGGAAGGAAATGACAACCTGCTCCAGTATTTTTCCCTGGAGAATTGCATGGACAGAGGAGTCTAGTGAGCTATAGTCCATGGGGTCACAAAAAGAGTCAGACATGACTGAGCGACTGAGCTGACAGATGGATGGCATGAGTACATGACTAGCTTTTCCCATTTTGCAGTGTTGTCGAGCTCAAATAATGATTATCAAAGCATGTGAAAAATCATAATGTACTTTATAACCAGAAGCATGATTCTAAACTAACAACAGTAATTATTAATATTACAGTGGGACCTGGGTTGCCCACCTCATTTCCACTGATGCAGGAAGCCTCTTGAATATGTTATTTTAATGATTCTCTGAAGAAACATTTACATAGTAAAATGTGGCACCCTAAACAGTTTGGCCGTGCCTTAATAAGTTAAACATAAGATTGTCATATGACCGAACATTTCCACTCAAAAGAATTGAGAACAAGTGTTCAAATACTTGTACAAAATGATGATACATCAGTAGTCACAATAGCCAAAACCTGGATAAGTAAAATGGGTATATCCTTACAAGGGAATATTCAGCCATGAACTGGAATGAGGTATCGATTCCTGCTACAGCATAGATGAAACTTGGATAAGTAAAAAAGCCAGATACCAGAAGCCATGTATTGTATGATACCATTTATATGAACTCTCCAGAAAAGGCAAACCACATAGACAGGGTGCAGACTGGTGGCTGCCAGGGCCCAGGGGGAGGGGGTGGTGGGAAATGACTGCTCATGGGCATGGGTTCCTTTTGCGGTGCTGAAAATGTTCCAGGGCCAGACAGTGGTGATGTTTGTGTAACATTGTGAATGTACTTGCTTGCTTGCTAAGTCACTTCAGTCGTGTCCGACTCTGTGCGACCCAATAGACGGCAGCCCACCAGGCTCCCCCGTCCCTGGGATTCTCCAGGCAAGAACACTGGAGTGGGTTGCCATTTCCTTCTCCAATGCATAAAAGTGAAAAGTGAAAGTGAACTAAATGCCACTAAATTACATGCTTTAAAATGTTCAAAATGGTAGTTTTATATGTATCATACCACCATTTCTAAATTTTCTATTCAAAAAACAGAACTGCCTTAACAAAAAACGAAGTGCGTGAAGGGACTTCCCTGGTGGTCCCGTGGCTAAGACTGTTTGTTCCCAATGCAGGGGTCCAGGTTAGATCTCTGGTCAGGGAACTGGATCCCACATGCCACAACTAAGACCCAGTGTAGCCAGATAAATAAATAATTTTTTTTTTTTAAGTGCATGAAAAATAAAGCAAGTGAAATCTTAAAAATCTTATCTCTGAAGGGGAAAGAGGGAAACAGTGACTCAATCAATATTCTTCCCCATCTTCTCTGTCTTACAAAAGTCCAGCTCTTTTAAACATAAAAGAAAAAAAAATGTGAAGACTTTACTACCTGTTTCCGTGGCTGTTTCCTCTTGGAGTAGAGGCCACCTCGGGTGCTTCCCTCCCAACTTCCTCTACCTGGGCTCTTGTGCTGGGAGAGGAGGACTCTGAGTCAGGGCTCTCAGAATGTGGTACTGAGGGGATAACAAAGTCAAAACTATTTCATAATAATACGAAGATACTCTGCTTTTTTCATTCTTCTCTCATGAAGGTACACAGAAATTTTCTAGAAGCAATTGAAAGCAAAAGAAATGAGGGTCTCGCTGTCTTCTATTGAAATATTGTATTCTATCAAAGAGAATTGCAAAAATGCAAATAAGTGCTGCTCTTTTTATTAAAGTTTCTTCTTGCCTTGAAAAATACAATTTTTTACCTAAATATGTTATTTATGTTAACATGAAATGTTTATTGTTATCTTTTAAAGAATTGCTATGTCAATATTTTAAAAAGTTTCTCAGTTGTAATTTCTAAATAGGACAGAATCAATCCATATAAGAAATCTCTGGTGTCTTCAGTAATTTTTATGAGTGTAAAGAGAATGGGGACCAAAAAATTGGAGCACCACTGGACCCCTAAATCTGCTACTTTCACGAGGTCACTCAGTTCAACTTGTCTTCCTCTCAAGGGCCCGTTTGCCTTCAATTTTCCTTTGGTTAGCGCTGAGCCAGGATGGCCACACGAGGGCAGCAGATTCCACCTGGAGCCACAGGGAGGCCCTCAAGCCCTGATGTTCAGAATTGAGCCTGCAGCAGAGTTCCTGCCGGATCTCTGACCACTGGTGCTGGAGAAGCAAAGGGGATAAACCCAAGTCCTTGCCTTCAGAAAGTGCAGCCACCCTGTGCTCCCTCCCAGTGAGCTGAGGAACCAGGAGAGGACTAGGCTTGATTCAGTTAGAGGCCCAGGCCAGAGGCTGACCACACTTGCAGGGGTTGACATGCTTGGGAATGAACGTGACCTTGATGTCAAGCTGAGTTAAGGAGCCCACTTTTCAGGTTCTCAGCTTTAATCTGGATGTGCTTCTTCTCATCAGCATAGCCCATGAGGAAGGGGTACCTGCCCTTCTTACTGTTAAGTAGCATGTAGTTATCACAGTAAAGGGGTAAGCACAGCAAGAGAGGGAGCCAAGGAATTCCTCTGCCCTTTGGTCTCAACTTATATGAAGGTAGAGATAAAGGGCATATGTTGTGAAGGGCTTCATTTCTCATCAGCCATGGAAATTCTACTAAAGGAAAAAACATCTCCTGGTCATTTAGCACAGACAGTCCTCTCACTTCCTGGTAGCCAGTGGTTCCAATGACCTCACTGATAACCTTAAAGCAAACTGGCATGAATAGTTGGCTTGAATGCTGATCAGTAGAAAGGGCATGAGATCTAAATTTGTAAGATAAGGCTTCACCTCCCAAGTCTCCTGGCTCCTGGACTGTGTTTTCTCCCTTTTCTTATAAGGTCAACCCCACATTGTTTTTTTCCCCTAAATATACATCATCATATTTATACTGCTACATAAAAAAATCAGGAGCTTCTGCTAAAGCATGGTCTAGCACTTAAGAGCAGGGTTTTGAAGAGCAGGCAAGGTTGTATTCCTGGTTCCACCATGTGTTAGCTGTGTGAACTTGGGCAAACTGCTTAACCTCTCTGAGTCTCAATCTTCTCAGCTGTAAAAAGAGGCTGATGAAATGTTAAGGGTTACCGTGAGAATCATGTGACCTATCTAAAATGCTCAAATCAGTGCGTGGCTCATAGTTAGTGCTCAATAAACAGTAGCTGTAAACATCACTGCATTTGCAGTTCACAACTTTTTCAGATGCCAGAGTCAGAAAGAATCTCAGAAATCATCTAATTCAATATTTCCTAAAATGTGTTCAAAACACTCTCTTCCCTTGAGATATCCTATGAAAAGGGTTCTGTGGCCAAGTATGATAGGAATTTAAATATCAGGGTGGTAACGGGTCTCAGCGATGGCTCAGTGGTAAAGAATCACCCCGTGACACAGGAGACCCGGGTTCGATCCCTGGATTGGGAAGATCCCCTAGAGGAGGAAATGGCAACCCACTCCAGTATCCTTGCCTAGAGAATCCCATGGACACAAGAGCCTGGAGGGCTACAGCCCAAAGGGTCGCTAAGAGTCAGACATGACTGAAGCGACTGAGCAAGCGAGTGATATTAAAGGCTCAGAGAAGTCGCAGAGGAAAGAGAGCTGTTGAATTTGATTATTCTAGCACTTGTCAACTGATCTGACCACAGAACCCTTTTCCTACACCACCTCTTAAGTTCTAGGTTGCTAGTATCGGTACAACACATCCTAACCGTCTACCAATGCAGTGCAGAAATCCATCCTATGATTTTCCCAACCAGTGATCCAGGAGGTTCGCTGGAACATTCAGAGACAAGGAGCTTACACAAACAATCCTAACAGACTATAGGTAACACTGGAGAGTTTGGCATATGCCAAGCAGTACAGTAAGCACTAGGCATGTGTTAGTTTATTTAATTCTTATAATAACATCAAGAGATACCAAGGGAACATTTCATGCAAAGATGGGCTCGATAAAGGACAGAAATGATATGGACCTAACAGAAGCAGAAGATATTAAGAAGAGATGGCAAGAATACACAGAAGAACTGTACAAAAAAGATCTTCACGACCCAGATAATCACGATGGTGTGATCACTGACCTAGAGCCAGACATCCTGGAATGTGAAGTCAAGTGGGCCTTAAAAAGCATCACTTTGAACAAAGCTAGTGGAGGTGATGGAATTCCAGTTGAGCTATTTCAAGTCCTGAAAGAAGATGCTGTGAAAGTGCTGCACTCAATATGCCAGCAAATTTGGAAAACTCAGCAGTGGCCACAGGACTGGAAAAGGTCAGTTTTCATTCCAATCCCAAAGAAAGGCAATGCCAAAGAATGTTCAAACTACCGCACAGTTGCACTCATCTTACACGCTAGTAAAGTAATGCTCAAAATTCTCCAAGCCAGGCTTCAGCAATATGTGAACCGTGAACTTCCTGATGTTCAAGCTGGATTTAGAAAGGCAGAGGAACCAGAGATCAAATTGCCAACATCCGCTGGATCATGGAAAAAGCAAGAGAGTTCCAGAAAAACATCTATTTCTGCTTTATTGACTATGCCAAAGCCTTTGACTGTGTGGATCACAACAAACTGTGGAAAATTCTGAGAGAGATGGGAATACCAGACCACCTGACCTGCCTCTTGAGAAATCTGTATGCAGGTCAGGAAGCAACAGTTAGAACTGGACATGGAACAACAGACTGGTTCCAAATAGGAAAAGGAGTACACCAAGGCTGTATATTGTCACCCTGCTTATTTAACTTATATGCAGAGTACATCATGAGAAACGCTGGATTGGAAGAAGCACAAGCTGGAATCAAGATTGCTGGGAGAAATATCAATAACCTCAGATATGCAGATGATACCACCCTTATGGCAGAAAGTGAAGAGGAACTAAAAAGCCTCTTGATGAAAGTGAAAGTGGAGAGTGAAAAAGTTGGCTTAAAGTTCAACATTCAGAAAACAAAGATCATGGCCTCTGGTCCCATCACTTCATGGGAAATAGATGAGGAAACAGTGGAAACAGTGTCAGACTTTATTTTTTTAGGCTCCAAAATCACTGCAGATGGTGACTGCAGCCATGAAATTAAAAGACAGTCCTTGGAAGAAAAGTAATGACCAACCTAGATAGCATATTGAAAAGCAGAGACATTACTTTGCCAACAAAGGTCCGTCTAGTCAAGGCTATGGTTTTTCATGTATGGATGTGAGAGTTGGACTGTGAAGAAGGCTGAGCACTGAAGAATTGATGGTTTTGAACTGTGGTGTTGGAGAAGACTCTTGAGAGTCCCTTGGACTGCAAGGAGATCCAAGCAGTCCATTCTGAAGGAGATCAGCCCTGGGATTTCTTTGGAAGGAATGATGCTAAAGCTGAAATTCCAATACTTTGGCCACCTCATGCAAAGAGTTGACTCATTGGAAAAGACTCTGATGCTGGGAGGGATTGGGGGCAGGAGGAAAAAGGGACAACAGAGGATGAGATGGCTAGATGGCATCACTGACTCGATGGACGTGAGTCTGAGTGAACTCTGGGAGTTGGTGATGGACAGGGAGGCCTGGTGTGCTGCGATTCATGGGGTCGCAAAGAGTCGGACACAACTGAGCGACTGAACTGAACTGAATAACACCAAGAGTTATTATCTCCTTTTACAGGTGAAGAAACCGAGGCTTAGAAGAGTTAAGTAACTTGGCCTGAGGTCCCAGGGCTAGAAAGTACCAGGCACAAACTCAGGCTGACCCTTTACCTGGCCCTCCTCCACCCACCTCTACCCCATACTGCTTCCTGCAGCTGCTGCCTCACCTTTCACTGTTCGAAGTGCCTTCCTTGTATCACTAAGATTCCGTTCCCACCACTTCCCCTTCTACAGGTGTCCACACAGCAGTTTCAGCTCCACATATCTTCTGTTGCTTTTGTTTCTAGAACTTTATCCTTTTTCTCTTGACTTGCTTAAGTAATCCAGCATCTCTTTTGGACCAAAACACTCAAAGTTGAAGACAATTGCGTCTGCTCCACTATATAAAATATGATAGTTGCATTTTGGGGAAATCACACATTATCAAAAAACAACTTTGTTTAGAGGAGTTCTTATCTAGTGTAAGAATTGTTTTAAGACAAGGTTAGGAACAAAAAGGAAGCAAGTATAGGGACTTCCCTGGCAGTCCAGTGGATAAGACTCCATATTTCTAATGTTAAGGGGCATGAGTTCAATCCCTGGCTGAGGAACTAAGATCCCAGTACTGTGTGTGGCTTAAAAAAAAAAAAAAGAAGAAGACAAGGTTAGGAATAGAAAGTTTTAGATGTACAGTAACAAAATTCATCTTCCTGCAAGTGGTTTGATAGCAAAGCTGTTTTCATAGCTTGGTTGGATTGCTATTAAACCTTAAACATCGCTTGATTACCTCTGGCTTTTGCCCTAGGGTATCAGTCTTGGTTCTCTCTTTCTCTCCCCACACTGGCACCATGTTAATGCAATTTCTCACCAGTCTCACCACTTCTATTACCTGTATGACTTATTACCTCATTGTTTACCAAACCAGGCACAAAGCCACTAAAACCCAGTAGCTGGACTGTTCCTCACAGTCTTTTTTTTCCCTCATATGCTGTGCTGGTTTCCAGTTTCCATCCACTTATAACCAACAGCAGTCTTAAGTGATGCAAACTATTTTTTGAATTTAATCAGTTTCATTCTGGACAATTCTAGTTCTGAAAACACCACTGATGGAAAAACACTTGAATTCTCAGTATAGTTTGACCAACATAGCTTGGAACTATCACTTGTCCTGAACCTTATATACTTCATTAAATCAACTCAAGAGTTCATATTTTGGTTTAGTTGCGTTACCTCACAAGTACATATAGAGTTTGTAATTCTTCAACAAGAATTAATATCTCCCCACCCCCAGGGACTTCCGTGGCGGTCCAGTGGTGGATTTCATGCTTAGAACTGTTCAGGGTCATCTGATTAGACCTGGCTCATTGTGGTAATCACCTGAGAGGCTGACTTTCCTTCAGCCTGGTGTGCTCTATGAAGCTGATCATCATTACCCCAAGATCAGCACTTTCCAAAAGAATGTTCTAGAATGATGGACATGCTGTATATCTAAGCTGTACAATACAGTGGTCACTAGCCGTGTGTGCCTATTGAACACTTAAAATGAGGCTAGTGCAACTGAGAGACTGAATTTTAAAGCACATTTAATTTTAGTTACTGAGATTTGGGGGGGGGGGGTTCTGTTTGTTTTTGGCCACGTGGCATGTGGGATCTTAGTTCCTTGACCAGGGATCCAACCCCAGCTCCCTGCAGCAGAAGCAGAGTTTTAACCCCTGGACCATTAGGGAATTCCCCTAAATTGCATTTAATTTGATTAATTTAGAACCAATTATTCACACATGGTTAGTGGATAGCACGCTGGACAGTGCAGATGTTCACCCGAGACAAGGGTGAAAATGTTGAACAGGACAAAGCCTATTCCTGCCTCTGAAGACCTAAGTCTGGATTGGGGATGGATGGTCATTCAGGAATTAACAGCCACCTATATTCATAATAACTGACTCACAATTTGATCTATGAGTGCAGTGAACAGCATTGAAATTCTTTTTCAAATACCTTGTGAAATGATGATGTCCTGTTCATATGTGTGGTGGCCCTGCTCAATCAGCTTGGTGACTTTTTTTTCTTTTTCAAAGAATAGGTTTTTTTCTCTTTTTGTGAAAGTCATACATGCTTACTGTGGCAAGATATAGGGAAGTACATGGAGGAAATTAACAACAACCAATAATTCTGCCATCTGAGATAACTACTATTAACATTTCCACCTATTTTATCCATCATTTTTCTATGCTGATATTTTTCACATCACTGAGAGCATACATTTCTCTGATATTTGCATCTCGATTTTATCATTGACAGTATTTCATATGTATTTTCTCATATCATTATTACTCTTCAAAAACAGTTTTAAAGTCTGTACAATAGTTCATTGTATTAATAATAAATGATTTACATAACCATCCCCCTATTGCTGTACTTTTAGATCGTATATAATTTTTTGCTATTATAAATAAAATAATGAGAGTTCCCTGCTGGTCCAGTGGTTAGGACTTGGTTCTCTCACTGCCAGGGGCTCAGGTTCAATCCCTGGTCAGGGAACTAAGATTCTGCAAGTAGCATGGTATGCTATGCTATGCTATGCTAAGTCACTTCAGTCGTGTCCGACTCTGTGTGACCCCATAGACGGCAGCCCACCAGGCTTCCTCATCCCTGGGATTCTCCAAGCAAGAACACTGGAGTGGGTTGCCATTTCCTTCTCCAATGCATGAAAGTGAAAAGAGAAAGTGAAGTCGCTCAGTCATGTCTGACTCCTAGCGACCCCACGGACTGCAGCCTACCAGGCTCCTTCATCCGTGGGATTTTCCAAGCAAGAGTACTGGAGTGGGATGCCATTGCCTTCTCCGAGCATGGTATAGCCAAAAATAAAAATAGTGATAATATCATTTTGTGCAAAATAACTTTGTCCATAATTTGCATTGATTCCATAGCACAAACTTCTTGAAGGAGTATTATGAAGACTAAAGATACAAACATTATTAAAGATAATCCTCTCAAAAGAGAAATGAGGTTAGCCTGGACTGCATGCTGGCTCTTCGTGGTCATTGCTTTCCTTCTCAATGTTCAAGACCACCCATCTGACTATCTCTTTGAGCCACTCATCCTGTATTCATGTCAAGTTCATCGCTGTATACTTTCTAGATTCCAGTTTCTTAGTCTTTATAAATATCGGGATGATAGTGCCTATCTCTTCAGCCTTCCAGTAGCTCTCCTGGGGCATCAAGGTGCTGTCTTTCTATCTGCTTCCATATCCTCTTACTGATACTGTTCCTCAACTTTGCACACTTGATAAGGAAATTGAAGAAGTGTGTGGCAGAGACTGCTTCCTACTGGACGACACCTTGCTGTTGCCATCTGGCTCTTCTGACAGCACACTTAGACTCCATTCCCACATTCCCCTGCAGCGGGCATGACCACGTGATCAGTGCAGGGAGCGTGAGCAGAAGTCTGTGTGCTGCTGCTGGGCCAGGCCCACTGATCTCCTACAGGAGTGGAGACGGTCCCCAGGGCAACCTTCAAATCACGTGATGAAGATGCTGGAGCTCTTGTTGGCCAGTGTGGAAACACCCTGCTGACCCATTCACCTACCTATGGGTGTATTTGACTGTGGAGGGATCATCTGTAACAGGACCACTCAGTCCTACTTGAGCTGTCTTTCCTTTATTCTTGGATCACGAGATCAATCACACCTAACTTTTCTCCAAATACCATAGGAGTCTCCTTCCTGAGAGTTGGACCGTAAAGAAGGCTTAGTGCCAGAGAATTGATACTTTCAAGTTGTCGTGCTGGAGAAGACTCTTGAGAGTCCCCTGGACTGCAAGGAGATCAATCCTAAAGGATTGATTCCAGTCAATCCTAAAAGAAATCAACCCTGAACATTCATTGGAAGGATTGATGCTAAAGCTCCAATACTTTGGGCACCTGATGCAAAGAGCCGATTGATTGGGAAAGACCCTGATGATGGGAAAGATTGAAAGCAGGAGGAGAAGGGGACAACAGAGGACAAGATGGTTGGATGCTGTCATCAATTCAATGGACGTGAGTTTGAGCAAACTCTGGGAAATAGTGAAGGACAGGGAAGCCTGGCATGCTGCAGACGTCCCCTGGCATGGGGTCGCAAAGAGTCAGACACAACTGAGCAACTGAACAACAACAACTCCTTCTTGAGTCTTGGCACACACTGGACCATCTAGCAGGCCTTCCCCGCGGTCATACACTCCTGCGTGACAGTGAGATTTCTGTCATTTTCCCCTGATGAGCAAACTCCCCGGGTTGTGCAGAATTAGAACCGAAGTGCTGCTCCTCTTTATTTTCTCTGCTTTCTAAGGAGTGGAATTGTCATTTAGGCAAGAATTTAGCAGAAGCTGTATCACAGTTTTAATAGAGTGATAAAAAAATCCCTTATAGCCCCAATTGCCTGGTACATAAGGACGGTTGATCTTGCTGTATTATTTCACACCTTGATTAGTTTGAAAGGCTGAGTTTGGCAGAAGGAATGGTAGAGAAATAAATGACTCCACAGAATACAGTAAGAAGCATTTGGAGTTCTGGAGGCAGTCTCAAAGAGAAGGGATAAGGGGGAGAGATAAGAAAGAACGTGAAGCCACTCAGTCACGTCCCACTCTTTGCCATCCCATGGACTGTAGCTTACCAGGCTCCTTAGTCCATGGAATTTTCCAGGCAAGAGTACTGGAGTGGGTTGCCGTTTCCTTCTCCAGGGGATCTTCTCGAACCAGGGATCGAACCCGAGTCTCCCACATTGCAGGCAGACGCTTTACCATCTGAGCCACCAGTGAAGCCCTAGAGATGAGAAAGTAAGGGAGAAAAAAAAATCCACTAACTGGAAACCCCATGAGGCAATCAGCTGATGGAAGTCCTCATAGAATGGGACAGCTAAAAGACTTCCAAGGACAGCGGTGTCTACTCTTTCATCCGACGTCACGTAAATCCCTTTCATTCCCCAAAGGGGTCAGCACAGCTCTGCATAGGGACAGTACACAGATGGTGAGACTGTCCACAAATGGGTGGACCTCAGCACTCTCAGGGGCTCAGGGCCAGAGGTGACTGTGTACATAAGCCTCCTCGCACCTTCCACCCTGGCCTCCTGGGAATTGGCCAAACTTGGGGGCCAGGATTTTAGGCTTCCATAGGATGGGGAATGGATGTTTGAACCAATCTTATTCCGGGAGGCTTCAGCTGACATCTGAGTCAGATAATAAACACAGTCATTGCTAAAAAAAAAAAAAAAAAATAATGGTAATATCACAAGATTAAATTAAGAACTAAGTACGTAGCTCAGGTATTTGGCACCTTAGAACACTGAGGCCCAGAGAGGTTACGTAAGGTACCCAAGAGACCTACCTGATGTAATGGTAGAGCTCTGGTCTGTTCTCAGGTTCTCTGGCTCCTGGTCCCTCGTTCTCGCTCCACGCCCGAGAGGAGAGAGCGATGCTGCAGGGCTGGAAGCAGGACAGCTCCTCAGGCCCTGTGTGCTCCTAGTACCTCCTGAGCCAGCTCTTTCCCTGAGCTGTTTGGGACCCATCAGTGACTAGTTCTGCCCCTGAGCTGAGCTCAGGACTATACCCCGTGGGAGTGAGCGAGAGGTTCCTTCCACTTGGGAGACACATTTTCCCTAGTAAAGAGAGGGCTTCCCTGATGGCTCAGAAAGTAAAGAGTCTGCCTGAAATACAGGAGACCTGGGTTCAATCTCTTGGTCAGGAAGATCCTCTGGAGAAGGGAATACCCACTTCAGTATTCTTGTCTGGAGAATCCCATGGATAGAGGAGCCTGGCAAGGTACAGTCCATGGGCTCACAACAAGTTGGACAGGACTGAGTGACTAGCGTGGGCTTCCCAGGTGGTGCTAGTTGTAAAGAACCCACCTGCCAATGCAGGAGGCTTAATTCACTCGGGTTCAATCCCTGGGCAGCGAAGATGCCCTGGAGGAGGGCATGGCAACCCACTCCAATATTCTTGCCTGGAGAATCCCATGGACAGAGGAGCCTGGCAGGCTACAGTCCATAGGGTCACAAGGAGTTGAACACGACTGAAGCAACTTAGCACGCATGCATGAGTGACTCACACTAACACACTAAGGGGACGCATGGGAGAAACAAATTCATCAACAATCTCATCAGTGTTCATAAAGATATTTTATCTGAATGTCAGAAGGTTTTCTTTGTTCCCATGCAAGGATTTGGGCCCCTGAACAAGAGGAATGAACCAAAGGCAGAGAGACATTGGGGCCATCTGGATAGCTGTGGAGAAAGAGAGTTTGTTTATCGCCCCACTGTTCTCTTCTCTAGATAAGGACGTGTGTTGACTGGTGAGGAGGGGCGGAAGTTTCTTAAGTGCAAAGTGCCAAGGCACAAACCCTGAGATAAAAAGTCATAAATAGACCACAGGCCTGACCCAGAGCCAGGCTCAGTGTCCTTGGGCTGTAGGACTTGCAGGCCAGGGCCCAGGTGGGGGGGCCAGGGCTGGGCAGCTGCTGTGGAAATTTCCATGGGCCATCCACCAGCGTTTGGGAAGCTCTAGAACTCCTCATGGCAGGAGGAAGACACCGGTTATGAAAGAGGCACAAGATGTGGTCCCAGGTCACAAGCAGCTAAGCCCCTAGAGAGGAGACTTAAGGATGATGCTTGCCAAGAAAGCTAGTGAACCAGCAGACTAGAAGACCTTAACGGTAAGGCATGAAACCTTGACCAAGAAAGAGTCAAGATCGCCTTCCAATTATTCGAACCTCAATTCACCTTCTAAGAAAGATGTTGAAAGTACAAATTTCACAAAAAGCTAAAAGCTGATTCTATTACTCTAAGTACTGTTACAGAGTCCCAAACAGTATATGATTTTTTTAAAGAAAAAAAATGTGTAGTTTATTCCTAGTTGTTAGAGTCTGAGATATTCTTAAAAATTTAGGTTACAATTGCAAATTTTTCAAATACAGAAATTAGTTAAAACTTATAAAAAACATCAGTTCCATGTTTTGGTAATTATTCGCAAAAGCTTTAAAATGTGCAATTTTATAAAACCAGATGTTGCCCCCATCCCAGGAACTGGAGATGTGTATATTTTTCCCTCTCCCTAGGAAGATTTAGGCTGGGGGGGTGTGGTAGGGGGAGGTTTGTGCACACGCTGTGTGCACACAACATGTATGAACCTACAGTGTTCATTGTAGGGCTGCCTTCCCAATGTACTGGCTAGGATGCTTTGGGTTGCAAGTAGGAGAAACCATGAAGAGAATTTATTAGTTCAGATGACTAAAGAGTTTTAAAGTTAGGGAAGCCTTCTAAAATGGTTTAATCAGGGGTCTGGCTCCATCTCTGACTCTCTCTCTGCCCTGCCCACCTTTGTGGGCCCAATTCCTTTTTAGGCTGACTTTCTTCCTGGGTTCAAGATGCCTGTGAATAGCAGCCCAGTTGGAATTGAACAGCTCAGTCAAAATTGCTTGACAGTTTAGAGAGAGAAAGACTACTGCTGCCTGTAGCCATTGTTGAGTGAGTTCCATGCTTCGTTCTGATTGAATCACCCTAAGGACCAGTCACTATGGGCGTGCCATATACTGTCTGGCTCAGGCTCAAAAACCTATCACTTTGGCAAGTGTGTTGGAATTGGCATACACCACAAGGGACTGCCCCTGGAATCGGGTAAGGTCAATCCCACTTGCCTTATGGTGATTACGCAGTGGGGAGGGGGACAAGAGGTGTGGGAAAGACACTCTCAATGTCTACCACAACTTGGTAGCAATTAAATTTTTTTTTTTTAATATAACGACTACTTGCTAGGTACAAGGCACTATAGGAGGTATTAAGATATGCAGTTTACAATTTATTTGGTATAAAAAGACAAGATGAAAGAGGTATGCAAATGCTAAAACAAAGTACTAGAAAGGTAATGGAGAACGTAAAGGAGAGAGTCAGACTGTTTCTGAGTGAGGTGATCAGAAGAGTACCATGTAGAAAATTACACTGGAATTAGGTCTTAAAGAATAAGCAGCATTTTAGAGATTACAGGTAGGAAGGGAGGACATTGGAAGCAAGGCAACAGTTGGAGCACAAGTTCTAGAGTTGCTGCAAAGGCAGGACATGTTACCCCACTTCAAAAAGATCTTGGAGTTCAGATGATACCTGAGTAAATAGGATGACCACCCCACAAAGTTAGGGTGCAAAACAAACCTTTTCTTTTCTCCTGTAAAGAAAATTAATTAATCAATACCCCATATGCATGGTTAGCAGGAACTTCAGAGTGTCCTCCATGGGGTTACTTCACTTGCTCTTCTTCAAACCCAAAGGCTTACACAGTCCAAGGCAGTGGATGGAGTTGGTCTGACTTTCCTGTATAAGCAAGGACTACTGGTCTCTGGTCAGTCTAGTGGCCATATGAGTCCCCAGGTCTCTGTGGCTCCCCAAGACAATTCCAGTCCTGTCACCTTGAGTTTGGGGAACAACATTCCCCACCGGTGGTCCAGGACCATGATCTTGGAGCTCTGCCCCTCAGTTAAATTCGCGCCTCCTCCACCCTCCCAGGGACTCTGGGTAAGAGGTAGTTTGGGGTCTCCATGTGGATGTGCATCTCCCATCTGCTATGCTTCCCTGGGGTACACGGCACCAGGAGGCAGGAATGTTTCCTTCTCAGCTACACCTGCTCTGTAACATTACAGCTTTCTGCACTCCCTTTTATGATTGCCTCCCTGCATACATTTCCCTACCACACACACTCACTCCTGGGATCCTTGGGGTGGGGACAACCATGTGAGATGCTTTGCCATTACCACAGTGACTGTCTGACACCTCTGTTACTGGCACAGAGAAAGAAAAGAACACCCAAAGTTCATTTGCCAGTGGGACCCGCTGCCCTACCCAGACTTGCAGATTGACACCTTAGTCTCTTCCACGGATTGTTTATTTCACCCAAGGGAAGCAGGCCCCCTGCACTCTTGCTGAAAGTTCACCTTGACTTTCAGCCTCCTTGGTCATTGGCAAAACAGAGCCCTGTGTGTGCCCTTGGTCTGTCCTCTCCTTTAGGTTGGGATTTTTTTTCTTGCAGCCCTCCTACCTGCCTTGATTGACATTCCTGCCTATAGACGTTTCTTTCTGTTTGGGTGCACGCTGTTCCTCTCTTTTCTAACTTCCCTTCTAACAGCCCCACTCTCTTAAACCCTGGCCCTGGAAAGCTCAGAGGGATGTGGTGCCAGAGGTTGACACCAAGCAGGCCCTGCCCCTGGTTCTCAGCTTCCCATGTGTTTGTTGCTGCTCTAGTCCACACACTTGGCCCTGAGTCTGGAAACTACTCCTAAACTTAAGTGCATTTTTTAGAAGTTTTAAAAAAGTATTCAGTGACTATTTGAAGGAAAACAAAGTAAAATACATATTCAGCGACTAGGATGGCTGCCCACACCCACTCGCGAATTTAAGGACAAGAGAATGAATTACATACTCTTTTTAATTCAGAGGGTGCTCTTTCCCAATTCCTGTCATATAACCAGTTATTTCTTCTTAACAACATTAACTAAAAATCACAACGGTGGGTGGGGTTGCCCTGACTTTCACATGCAAACAACTGTTGCCTGGAGCAAGGTAGGGGGTGATGGAAAGAAGGGCATGAAAGACTTTTTGGAGAGAACAAATTCTCCTATATTTTAATTGGGATGTTGGTTACATGACATATTCATTTATAAAACTTATAAACTACAGACTTAAGATTGGTGCATTGTACTGCATATAAATTATATTTCAACTTTTATTTTTTGGCCACTCCTTATAGCTGTGGGATCTTAATTCCTTGACCAGGGATTGAACCCAGGCCGCTGGCAGTGAAAGCGCCGAGTCCTAGTCATTGGACTGCCGAGGAATTCTGTATTTTAGTTTAGTAGAAAAATTAAACTGATGATTTGGCACACTTGGCTAATGTCCATATGCGGCAGTATGTTGAAACTAATATGGAAAAGAAAAATAATACCCCTACTGTGAGGGTAGACATGTGCTACAGGTATAGTCTAAGAAAACAGAGGGGAAAGCAGTAAACCTTTCAAGCTGGCCACGCTGGGATGCTTCCAGCTGTGGAGATCTGAGCCTCTTCTGTAATAGGCTTAATCACTTCTAATTGTGCAGTCAGCTAATTACAGTCATTAGTCTTTCCTTATTGGAAAAGGTTTGGGAACCCCTTACATTTATTCTGTTAGTGGACTGGGTTGGACTTTTCTGAGTCCCGAGACCTCCTCAGATTGCGGCCTATGATGGTGCATCCCTGGTGCTCCAGAGATGATCCGTTTTCACCCTGGGCTGTCTGGGCTTACATGACTAATCTTGGAGCCAGTGAGTCATAGTGTCAGGCCTCAGAGCACAGCAAGGGCACTTGTGGGCTCTGCACTGGCGCTGCTCTCTTGGTGTGCCTCAGCTTTGCTTAGGCCCAAATTAATCACATTTTGAAAGCAAGATTATTCACTGCAGCACTGTTTGAAATAGCACAAGGACTAAAACAGTCTGCATGACCATCAGTAGGAGATGGGATAAATAAATTACGGTTCATGCACGTAACGTAATACTGAAAAAAGAATGAGGACACTTCTCCATGTACTAATTTGGAAAGAGCTTCAGGCTATACATAATCTTAAATGAAAAAAGAGAATGTAGTGTAGAGTGTGACTGTTAGTATAAAATATGAGGTTTTATGTTTGTATTTGCTTTTATATATGTCTAAAGAAATTTTGGAAAGAGAGAAAAAAATCTTAAGAACAGTGGTTGCATTTGAGTGGGGAGGTTGTATGGGTGTGGGGGCATTGGGTTGGGGAGTGGTTGGAAGAGAGATGGAATAGATGGAGAATTTTCACGCAAACCTTTTCAAATAGTTTTTAAAAAATCATGTGAATGCATTTTGCTAGTGGTAAAGAATCTGCTTGCAATGCAGGAGAAGCAGTTTCAATCTCTGGGTCAGGAAGATCCCCTGGAGAAGGAAATAGCAACCCACTTCAGTATTCGTACCTGGGAAATCCCATTGACAGAGAGCCTGGTGGGCTATAGTCCATAGGGTCGCAAAGAGTTGGACGTGACAGAGGTGACTTAGCACAGTGGAAGACTGAAATCTATTAAAATGTTCATAAGTTTATAAAAATAGGAAAAATAAGTTTTCACCTTATCCAGCATTCCCACACAGTAGTTTGAGAAGGTGTTGTGGGAAATTCATGTACTTAAAGAAGAGTGGAATTTGTTTTAATTCCTACTTTGTTACAGCTAAGGAATAAAATAGGTACTAAGTGATTGTTTTCCTGTAATAGAGCTCTGGGGGTGTGGGTGTGCACCCCAGGCAGCCTGTGGAGAGGGGTGTGCAGCCTGTGACCCAGTTGCTCAGGCATCGTCCCACTGCTCCTGAGTGGGTGGTTTTGACCATCACACAGTTATGAGTTGTTTTTATTCTTAACCACGTGTGGTTTAAAATATATGCGAAATGGTCCAGGAATTGACAAAGATGCTTTGCTTGACCAAACTTTAGTCAGGCTCCTAAATCTTCTTCTAGGCCCATCTGTGTATTTCCTTGTAAAATCCAGTTTTATCAAGAACCCAGCTAAGTCAGTTTAGCAAGAACCCCCATCTTCCCTATCTGATCACACTTGATACCTGATCAGGGTGCTCATCTGCCACGATCCCCCAGGCGTGCATTGATCACCGGGGCCCACCTTCAGCAAGAATCCTTTTAGGTTAATTTAGCTAGAATCGCCTTTACCCTTAATGTCTCCTCTTAGTGATTTTCCATACACTGAGAACTTCCTACTCCAACCCCCAACCCCGCTTCTTGGCTATAAACTCCCATTTGTCCATACTGTATTCAGGGTTGAGCCCAGTCTCTCTCCCCTCTGCAAATTCCTACTGCAGTGGTCCCGTACCTACAGCAATGGCCCTGAATGATGTCTGCTTTACTACCTTTAAACAAGTATCATAAATTCTTTTTTCTTTAGCAGAATCAGAAAAACAAATACTGATGTTGAACACTACTAGGTAATGTAGAGCAAGAAAACCATAATTCTACAAATATGTCTCAGAATCTTTTCTCTAGGCCTGAAAGTTATGATTATCAACTTCTTAGAAAATTAAGCTTTTTTACTTTAAAATCTAGTGTTAAAGAGAAAATACTGCAACCAGTATACAAATTAATTTTCTGGGTATTATGAATAAAGACTAAACTTTGACTTATTTAGAAATAAAGATGCAATTATTAAGTAAACTAGTTGATTTTTACTATGGGTTAGTAATACCAAGATGGTCTAAAAGTATTTGAAACACCATAGCTAATAAATTAGACGAAACTTCAGAAAATGTGATCCTTTTTAATTTTTTTCATTTCAAAATTTAGAAGTCATTTTGAGGTTATGTATGGTAACAATTTAGACAAAAAATCGATATCAATACACTATCTTGCCAAATACATATTACAATGTTGGGTTTATCAATCATTTATTAAGTAAAAATAATAACTAAAATTATATAATGTGTACTACATGATAGGTATCATATTATGTACTTTACATATATTAATTCATTAATCCTCAACAACTCTATTACATATAAATACTAGTATTATCTTCATTTTACAAAGGAGGGAACTGAGGCTCAGAAAAGTTTAGGAACTAACTCAGGTTCACAAGTAGGTAGCAGAGTGGGGATTCTAATCCAGACATTCTGGATCCAGGGTCAATGTTCTTAGCCATAAATATTCATTGAGCACTTACTATCTGCCAGGAACTGTTCTAGGTTCTGGAGGTACAATGGTGAACTAAAGAAACAAAGATTTTGCTCTCTAAAACTTACATTCCAGTTGGGGGATACAGACAAATAGATAATATGTTTAGTTCAGTTCAACTTAGTTGCTCCATCGTGTCCAACTCTTTGTGAGCCCATGGACACAAAAAGCAGCACGCCAGGCTTCTCTGCCCATCACTAACTCCTAGAGCTTACTCAAACTCATGTTCATTGAGTCGGTGATGCCGTCCAACTATCTCATCCTCTGTCATCCCCTTTCTCCTCTTGCCTTCAATCTTTCCCGGCATCAGGGTCTTTTCAAATGAGTCATTTCTTCGCATCAGGTGGCCAAAGGATTGGAGTTTCAGCTTCAGCATCAGTCCTTCCAATGAATATTCAGGACTGATTTCCTTTAGGATGGACTGGTTGGATCTCCTCATAGTGCAAGGGACTCTCAAGAGTCTTCTCCAACACCACAGTCCATAAGCATCAGTTCTTCGGTGCTCAACCTTCTTTATGGTCCAACTCTCACATCCATACGTGACTACTGGAAAAACCAAAGCTTTGACTAGATGGACCTTTGTCAGCAAAGTGATATCTCTGCTT
Organism: Tragelaphus eurycerus; assembly: GCA_935064755.1. Lineage (NCBI taxonomy): Eukaryota > Metazoa > Chordata > Mammalia > Artiodactyla > Bovidae > Tragelaphus > Tragelaphus eurycerus. Next base: position 24,303,778 of record CAKXYN010000003.1, read on the forward strand.
TTTAATATGCTGTCTAGGTTGGTCATAGCTTTTCTTTAAAGGAGCAAACCTCTTTTAATTTCAGGGCTACAGTCACCATCTGCAGTGATTTTGGAGCCTCCCAAAATAAAGTCTCTCACTGTTGCCATTGTTTCCCCATCTATTTGCCATGAAGTGATGGGACCAGATGCCATGATCTTAGTTTTCTGAATGTTGGGTTTTGAGCCAACCTTCACTCTACTCTTTCACTTTCATCAAGAGGCTCTTTAGTTCTTCTCTGCTTTCTGCCATAAGGGTGTTGTCATTTGCATATCTGAGGTTATTGATATTTCTCCCAGCAATCTTGATTCCAGCTTGTGCTCCATCCAGCCTGGCATTTCACATGATGTACTCTGCATATATGTTAAAGGTAAGGTGGTCTGGTATTCCCATCTCTTGAAGAATTTTCCATAGTTTGTTGTGATCCACACAGTCAAAGGCTTTGGGATAGTCAATAAAGCAGATGTTTTTCCGGAACTCTCTTGCTTTTTTGATGATCCAACAGATGTTGGCATAATATGTTAGGTGATTAAAAAAAGTTCTAGGAAGAACTAGAAAGCAAGATAAGGGACTAGAGAGTCCTCTTAGGACAAGTTAAGGAATAGGATGGGTCATATTTTGGTAGGATGATTAGGAAAGAACTCCCTAATGACTTTTTGTCAGAGAACCCCATAAAGCATAAGAGTGAGCCAAGAGGATGTCTAAGGAGGAGCATTCCAGGCAAAGTGCAATGTCTCACATGGGACTGTTAACTCGGGATGTTAGGAGAATGCTGACAGGAAGCCTTTTTTGGTTGGAATAAAATTAGGGGAGAGGGCAGTTCAAAATAACATCTGAGGCGTTTTCCTGGTGGTTCAGTAGTAAAGAATCTACTCACCAATGCAGGAGACACAGGTTTTGATCCCCGATCTGGGAAGATCCCACGTACCTCAGAGCAACTAAGGCTGTGTGACACAACTATTGAGCCTGTGCTCTAGAGCCCGAGAACCGCAGCTATTGAGCCCACGTGCTGCAACGACTGATGCCTGAGTGCCCTAGAGCCTGTGCTCTGCAACAAGAGGAGCTATTGCAATGAGAAGCCCACACATCACAACAAAAAGTACCCACCGCTGGAGACTAGAGAGAAGTCTGGCAGCAATGAAGAGCTAGCATAGCCAAAACCAAACAAACAAACAAAGTGATTTTTTAAAAACTCCACAAATGTTTAAAAGATACCTGGAGGTAAGATCATGCTGGGTCTTGTAAAGTAATGCAATGATTTTGGATTTCATTCTGAGTGAGATGAGAAATCATCAGAGGGGTTTGAGTTTAGAAATAACATGATCTGACTTTTCCTTTCCAACAAAGAGACAAACAGAAAAGGATCACTGTAAGGGGATTTTTGGAAACAATACCAGTTCACTGGCTATTTAGAATAATTCAGGTGAAAAAATATGTTGGTTTGAACAAGGATGGCAGTGATACTGAGGCAAAAATTGGCTGATTCAGGGTGTATTTTGTAGATAGAGTAGAAAAAATTCGCTCATGGATTTGATGTGAGGTATGAAAGAAAGAGTCGACATGGAGAATGCCAGGATTTGGGGTCTGAGCACTGAATGAAGGTCATTTATTTGAGGCAGCATCTTAAGGAAGGAGCAGGACTGGGGTGGTAGATCAAGGGTTCAGTTTTGGACACTTTTTTGAGTTTGTTACCTAGTGGACACCATAGTGAAGATCCTTATAGTATGAAAAAGAGGTCAATGCCTGAGATGACAAATTTGGAAGTTTTCAGGTTATGGGAAGTGGATGAGCTCACTCAGAGAGGGGGTGTAGACAGAGAAGGGGGTACAAGGATTGAGTCCTGAGGCCCTCCAACATTTACAAGTTAGGACGATGAGGAAGAGCAGCAATTGCAACTGAGGCTAAAAGGCTGGTTCTCAGAAAGATAGGAGAGTATAATGTTCCAGGGGCTAAACTGAAAAAACTTTCAAGAGTGAGTGGAAATGGCAAAGGAAGGGCATTTGAAAATTCTGTCCTCCACAAAAAAAAAAAAAAGTTACAAAACTGGAAAAAATATTCAAAATCTTCTTTTCAGAACTCTGCAAACTAACCAAAGGCTTACACTAACCTGGTGAGTGTTTACTAAAGAAAATGGCTGAACTAGGGAGTAGTTTGAAATATAACAGTTGACATTCCCGGTTCAAACTGGCTAAGGGAGCATAACAGAGCTGGAACTTTTCAAAGCCAGTTCTCAGAGAATTGTCATTATTCTACTTGTCTGGTACTTCTCTGGAAAACACCAGTTGCAAGGCTGTCTGTGACCTGACTCGAGCTTACTCAGTGTGAAAAGCATTTTTTCCTAAGAAGCATTTGTCAAAAAAAAAAAAAATTACAGACATGTGTTTTATCTTTGCATCTGCCTGAGATAGTGGATCACAGTTGAGACAAATAATAGACTATCTAAAAAGCTTAAGGAGAGCTGAGGAATGAGATATCCACAGGGACTGTGAAAAACTGACCTATTCTTGGAACTCTAGAAGGCCACACACATGGCAGGCTGGGCATATGCTTAGGGAAGGCCCTAAGGTCTCACCTGTGACTGTGAGACTCTGCACAAGCAGGAAGTTAGACTGAGGAAGCATTGTCAACTGCCTGGTTGAGTGTTGAAAGCATGCCCCAACAGGCACACAGAGTCTCTCAATAAACACTGGATGATTTATTAGTTCCAGGCATTTAAGGAAATCCGTCTTATCATTAGTTGACCTTAAGTTAACTGAGTAGAGACATCAGTGGCCATACACGACAATATCAGACTTTATAGAATTAATTCAGAAAAATCACTAAACAAAGAACAATAAGCAGCAACAATAACAAACCCTGGGTTTATATGCAAATGATGTCTCACCAAATAAGGAATATAAAAAGATAGAAATTATAAAGAAAATAGTCAAATAGAAGCTTTACAGTTGAAAAAATATAATAACTAAAATGAAAAATTTACTACAGGAGCTCAACATGGGATTTGAACAGGCGAGAAAATGAATCAATGAACTTGAAAACAGGAACCAATTCAGATGATCCAGTTTGAAGAAAAGAAAGAGAGAGAAAAAAAAGAATTTTTAAAACAATTAGCAGAGCCTCGGAAATCTGTGGGATGTCATCAAATATAGCAACATACATAGAATGGGAGTTCTAGAAGGTAAAGAGAGAGAAAAAGGGAACAGAAAATAGTATTTAGAGGAAATAATGGCAGAAAACTTCCCAATTTTGATTAAAAAACATTAGTCTATATGTCCAAAAAGCACACTGAATTCCACATAACTCCACACTAAACTCAGATAGGATAAACACAGGGCTTCCCTGATGGTCAGATGGTAAAGAACCTGTCTGCAATATAGGAGATCTGGATTCAATCCCTGGGTTGGGAAGATCCCCTGGAGGAGGGCATGGCAACCCACTCCAGTATTCTTGTCTGGAGAATTCCATGGGCAGAGGAGCCTTGTAAGCTACAGTCCATGGTCTTTCAAAGAGTTGGACATGACTAAGGGATGAACACACACACACACACACACACACACACACACACAGGATAAACACCTAGACACATGATAATCAAACTGTCAAAAGACAGAGAGAGAGTCTTGAAAATAGCAAGAAATAAGCAACTCACAAAGCATCAAGCACAAAGATCCTTAATAAGATTAACATCTCATTTCTCATCAGACACATGGAAGACAGAAAGCTGTGGCATGATATATTTAAAGTACTGAAGGAAAAAAACCCTGCCAATCCAACATTCTATATAAATAAACAAAACCACAGTCATTCATCACTAGTTTATACACTCTGTAAGAAAGAAAGCGTGTCCATCAGGCAGAGATAAAAGAACAATAACGCAAATCCGCATGGTGAAATATAGAAAATGGTGAAAGAAACTGTACAGGTAAACATAAAAAGGGCAGCAAAGGTCGATTTCTGTTGGTAATTTCACCTGATTTTAAAAAATCACTGCAGAGACTTCCCTGGTGATCCAGTAGTTGAGGATCTTCTTTGCAATTCAGAGGACATGGGTTTGACCCCTGGTCGGAGAACTAGGACCCCACATGCTGCGGAGCAACTGGGACCATGCACAGCCACTGGAGGGCCCACATGCCGCAACCAGAGAGTAATGCACGGCAACGGAAGCTCCCACATGACGAAGATCCCGAGCGGCCAACTGAGACCAGTGCAGCCAAATAAAATACAATACCTGCGTAAAGCAACAATGATAAATTTGTGGGGGTGGGCGTACCATGAACAGAGATGTAACTTGTATGATAACAGCACAAAAGAAGGGGGAGAATGAGCGTGTGTGTGTGTGTGTGTGTGTGTATATATATATATATATATATATATATATATATATATATATACAAAGTTTTTGTATATTATTGAAATTATATTTTTGAAAATATTATTGAAATTAAGTTAGAATTAATCTGAACTAGAGGATTATGGCTAAGAAAAAAAGCAGGGAGTGATCAGCTGTGTCAAATGCTGCTGATAGAGATCTATCTATGATGAAATCTGAGGACTGACTGCTTGATTTGGCAACTTGGAGATCACTGGTGAGCAGTTTTACAGGCAGGGTGGGGCGTAAGGCAGACTAGATTGGCCCAAGTAGAATGGAAAAAAAGGAGGGGGAGAAAATTATTTTTTTCTTAAAAAAGAAAAAGATAATTCTTTCATGAGTTTGCTGAAAATGGGAGAAGAGAAATGGAAGTGGGATGAAGAGTGAGAGATAGTTAACAGGTTTGTGTGCTGATAACAATAATTGAGCAGAGTGAGAAAAACTGATAATTGCCTTCTCTGTCACTGTTATTAAGGAAGAAATTTTGAGATCAGAAGGGAATTATTACAGCACCTTGCTTCTTACCCAAATGTCCCAGGAATCGGCATCTTTGGTTATTGGGAGAATATGTCCATGTATACGTGTGTATGTATGGATACACATATTTGTGTGTACTGAATAACACTGTATTAATATATTATGTCCACTAGAAAAGATAAAAATTAAATTTTTAGAAGTTTAAGATAAATTTGGAAAAAAAAAGTCGATAAATAAGATGGTGTATCATATAATCATTAACACCTCAGGCACTCAGACACTCAAAGCAAGGTACGTAGTCAATAAAATCCATGCTTCAATTGACTTTTTGCTAATTTTGAATTTTCTGGCTGTCTTTTTATCAGCTACAGTTAGATTCATCCTTGCTCTTACTTTGTAGTGAGTTTATGCCTAAAAGAGTAGTAATGATCTTTGTTTTCTTGTTGTTCACCCTGCCTGCATTAGTATTATCTTCCAACTGGGTTTTTTTTTTTTGGTCCAATTTCTTTTTTAACTTTTTATGGAGAATTTCAAACAAACACAGAATATGAACCTCAATATATCCATCATTCTCCTTCAATTATCAACTCATGACCTCTCAGCCCTGTAGTATTTTGTAGTATTTTGAAGCTAATCCCACATATTGTTATGATTTCACTTGGAAATAATTCAGTGTGTATATCTAAAACACAAGAACTCTTTAAAAAACAGAAAAAAACCTAACTACCATGCCATTAGCGTAACTAAATAATAATTTGAAGGAATCTTTAACTTGAAGTCATGGAGGAATCTTAGCAATAAAAAATCAGGTCAGGAAAGAAATGTGTTTTTAGCATAAAAAAGCTGAGGTCATTATTCACAAGGAGTACGATCAAAATAATATCAGTCTGATGAAGATTCCTTCTTTGCATAAACTAGTTGGGGGTTACTTCTCCAGTAAACTAGAGTGGTGGTCTCCGATGAAAAACTAATGTCTATGGCAGTGAGTTCTGCTGGTCTTCAGGTACTCTGTGTGTGCTAAGTTATTCAGTTGTCACTCTTTGTGACCCTATGGACTGTAGCTTGCCAGGCTCCTCTGTCCATGGGATTCTCCAGGCAAGAATACTGGAGTGGGTTGCCATGCCCTCCTCCAGGGGATCTTCCCTACCCAGGGATCCAAGCCTGTCTTGACTCCTGTATTGGAAGGCAGGTTTTTTGTTTTGTTTTGTTACCTCTAGTGCCACCTGGGAAGAGAAAAGTTAACCCTGGCATTGCTAGCGGAGTGAGACTGAATTGGCCTGGAAGCAACCAATTCCCTCCCACGAGGAATCACATCCTCTCATCCTCTTCTCCACTTTCAAAGGCAGAAGCTGGAGCTGATGAAAATCACATCCTCATCGAAGTGAAGTCTGATGGAGGTAGGGTATTGTACATTACAGGAAGGGATGAACCAGGGACTCCACCATCCCATGGGCAGTGATGGAGGGTCACTAAGCTGGCAGGAGTTGAAGGAACGCAGGCAGTTAAGGGAACAGTTAACTTGGGAGGGAGCAATGAATACCCTTTGAAGGCCTAAATAGGGGCCGGAACTTTCTCTTCAGTGTGCTAAAAGGGAGCCAGTTTCCTATTCAAGGCAAGGTCCCAGTTAGCACTGTACTATTTGTGGCAGTTCCTTGAAACTTGTCAAAAACCCCTTAATTATCTCTCAAAAAAATATGTTGTATTTTGTGTGGACAAGATTGGGGGGTTGGGGCAGAACTTGGACTGGCAAGAGAATATATGAACGTTTCCGCAGAGGAGATCCAGCACCCCAATGATCAGGCCATGGAAATTCACAGCTCCCTCACCCAGGACCCGCAGGCTCTGTTCTGCCCTGCAGTGTACATGTTGCTGCAGCTCTGGTCCAAACTGTGAAGTTAGGTTCACATCTGGATTCTGTTATTTTTAATACCCACCCTGCATTTCTTGCCTGGAGAATTTCATGGGCAGAGGCTCCATGGGGTGTGAAGAGTTGGACACAACTGAGGGACTAACATACTTCACACTTCTTTTTTTTTCACTTCTCCCCCCTCCTTCATTTCAGGTGTCAGCATACAATGGCTTTCAAGTTTTCTGACTAATAATAAAAATAAACCAGTTCATTAGGAGGCTGAGATTTAACATATACAGACTACTATGTACAATCAACAAGGACCTACCATATAGCATAGGGAAATCTACTCAATACCCTATAATGACCTATAATGGAAAAGAATCTGAACACAACATGGTAAATCAACTATTCAGTTCAGTTCAGTCACTCAGTCGTGTCCAACTGTTTGTGACCCCACCACAGCACACCAGGCCTCCCTGTCCATCACCAACTCCCGGAGTCCATCCAAACCCATGCCCATTGAGACGGTGATGCCATCCAACCGTCTCATCCTCTGTCGTCCCCTTCTCCTCCTGCCCTCAATCTTTCTCAGCATCAGGGTCTTTTCAAATGAGTCAGCTCTCCGCATCAGGTGGCCAAAGTATTGGAGTTTCAGCTTCAACATCAGTCCCTCCAATGAACACCCAGGACTGATCTCCTTTAGGAGGAATGGTTGGATCTCCTTGCAGTCCAAGGGACTCTCAAGAGTCTTCTCCAACACCACAGTTCAAAAGCATCAATTCTTCAGCACTGAGCTTTCTTTATAGTCCAACTCTCACATCCATACATGACTACTGGAAAAACCATAGCCTTGACTAGACGGACCTTTGTTGGCAAAGTAATGTCTCTGCTTTTTAATATGCTGTCTAGGTTGGTCATAACTTTTCTTCCAAGGAGCAAGCGTTTTTTAATTTCATGGCTGCAATCACCATCTGCAGTGATTTTGGAGCCCAGAAAAATACAGTCAGCCACTGTTTCCACTGTTTCCCCTTCTATTTCCCATGAAGTGATGGGACCAGATGCCATGATCTTTGTTTTCTGAATGTTGAGCTTTAAGCCAACTTTTTCACTCTCTTCTTTCACTCAACTATATTTCAATATAAAATAAAACTTAAAAAAATAAACTAGCTTGTATGTTATGCTGCGTCACTTCAGTCGTGTCCGACTCTGTGTGACCCCCATAGACGGCAGCCCACCAGGCTCCCCCGTCCCTGGGATTCTCCAGGCAAGAACACTGGAGTGGGTTGCCATTTCCTTCTCCAATGCATGAAAGTGAAAAGTGAAAGTGAAGTCTCTCAGTCGTGTCCGACTCTTAGCGACCCCATGGATTGCAGCCTACCAGGCTCCTCCGTCCATGGGATTTTCCAGGCAAGAGTACTGGAGTGGGGTGCCATTGCCTTCTCCACTAGCTTGCATAATGTTACATAATTCCTCAAAATCGGCTCAGCATAAAGGACAATGCTTTGACTTGAATATTTATCTTTATGATCAAGGAGTGGAAACTGTCAGACAATTGGGGCTCGGGTCTGAAACACTGGTTGACGTGGAGACTTGGGGCCACTCCACTTCAGTCCACTCACTTCCTTCCGGGGTAGCTCCTTCCATGTGCTGGTGAGGCCCCGCTACCTAGGGCCCCCACGAGGACACAGGAAAATAAACCTACACGCTTTGGGGCCACTGCTAGGGCGACCGGGCCTGGGGCGTGGGAGGCCGGCCAACGCTGCCAGCCCAAAGCGAAACGCGACAAGTGGGCGGGGCCGGGCGCCGGAGGCGGACGTGCATTCAGCAGGCCCGCAAGGCTTCCCAGCTCTGTGAGAGCTTTCTGGGGGACCGGGAGAGGGCTCCTCTCCTCATTACAAAACGGCCAGCGCGGAGCGGGCCCGCTGTAGTCGCGACGGCTCCTTCCTCCGCCTCTAGAAAGCCCGGGGAGTACCAGCCCGGGACAAGACAGCCGACAGCGGTCACCGCAGCTGCGTTTGCCGTCCGGTCTGGAGAAGGCAGAGGTCCCATGGCGCACGCGAGATATCTCTCCAAACCCAACGCGTGGTCTTCAGTCCGGCTTTTTTAACTAGGGTAGAGGGCAGCAGCGAGGGGAAGAGTGGGAGGGGCCCTGCGCGCTGGGGAGGCCTCCCATTGGCTCCTCTCTCTCCGCCCTCAGACCCCATTGGTCGAGGGTCGAGCGCACGGGCCGAGCACGCTGCCCCGCGACGCGCGGCGTTGGGCTGGAGGCCGCGGCGCAGCCAATGGGAGTGGCCCGAGAGGTAGGGCTGAGGGCTCTGGGTCTCCGGGCGCGGGCGAGTTGGTAAACAGATCCGGAGCGCGTGCCGGGCGCCAACGCTGAGGCGAGCGCGCGGAGGCTGCGCGAAGGTGACCGCGGATCCTAGCTTCCTGCAGCCGGGTAAGGCTGCTGCCCACCGGCCGCCGCGTGCCCTGGGCGCCGTCTCACCTCCGGCGTTGGGCTCACCTCCGGCTTGGGCCCTTCTTGCATCCTCAAGTGACAGCGCGGCTTCCCCTTTGCGAGTTTCATTTGCCCCGAGTTCCGGGCCACGGCGCGGTGGGCGCGCCTCAGAATGCAGGGTGGGCGCCTACGGCTGTCTGCTACCCCCGTTCCCACAGCCCGTATCTGTCTCGGGGAGGGTGCGAAGGCTGCATGCCTGAGCCTTGGGTCCTCGGAACTCGCCTAGCAGCCCTGGTGACCTGATGCCTTGTTTCTTGGTACCCAGTACTGCTTTCCTGCCTCGCTTTCCTACAGTGACATTTCTCTTCACACCTAGACCCTTTTGCACTGTCTCAGGGGCGCTAATTGTCCCTGGCCCGAGGTTTGTGTCAGGATTTTGACGCCCTTGGCCCTAGCCAGCTGTTGGGTTTCACTGGTGAGGGTTTTGTATGAACATGGGAATGAGGGTCCTTTTTGGTTATGTTCTCCGCTGCCTTTTCTTCGGCCCGTCCTCCTGCTTCTTCAAACGCTGGGGATCTTGTCAATGGTCGTGCCTTTCCCCAGTGCCTGCCCCTCTGCCAAACGGAGGCCGGTCCTCCCATGTATCTTATGGGATGGAGAATGCTGCTGGGGGGCAGGTCTGGATGCTGGAACTCTCCATTTGGATGACAGGTGCCAGTCCTCTGACGGGTGAGTGGCTTCTGTGCAGCCTTTCATCCTGGGTAGGGCCTGCAGCCCATTGGGAAACTCGTCCATGCTCACTTGGGCCTTGGGTGTGCGTGACAGAAGACTGAAGAGTTAGACCTGCCAGGTCTAAGTTGTTGTTAAAGGATTTGAGCGTGCATGATGCCAGCTTGCCAGTTGTTATGCTGGCAGGAGGACCCATCTCTGGAGAGGGTACAAAACGGGAGTGGGGGTGGGGAAACTGGTGATTCTCAGGGGAAACACCTTTATGATTGATGATGGCTTTGGGCATTTTCAACTTTGCAAATGATGCAGACAAAACAGGGTTATGATTTTGGGCCTGACCTTGGACAACTCAAAGGAAAAGTGAACTAAGGTGGTCTGAATGCTTCCCTGTGTGTCACATAAGCCAGGGTTTCTCAATTTTCAGCAGCATCCCTGGCCTCTATCCATTGGATGCTAAGTACCCCCCTCATCTTCTCCCACTAGTTGTGACAACCACAAATGTCTCCACACATTGCCAGATGTCTCCTGGAGGACTCAGTCAACCTTGGTTGAGAACCACAGAGATAAAACTGTAAGAGTTCCCATGCTGCCAGAGGCCCCCTGGGACCTGTCCATGAGTAGCTGAGAGGTTTAGGTAGCAGATAGCATTGTGCTCTCTGTCCCAAACCAGTGATAGAAGCCATGTTGGTTGGGCTTCAGGGGAATTTCCTTACCCCCTGCTCCACACCTGGGGGATAGGAGTGAGATAGGAGGTTAGAAACCTATGGGAATTAGCTGTGCCTGCTGAATGCATGGCAGAGACTGAGTCCAGAATACAAAAGAAGTGGGTATGCATACTAAGTCGCTTCAGTCGTGTCCGACTCTTTTCGACTCTATGCACTGTAGCCTGCCAGGCTCCTCTGTCCATGGGATTCTCCAGGTAAGACTACTAGAATGGGTTGCCATGCCCTTCTCCAGGGGATCTTCCCAACCCAAGGATCCAGCCCAGGTCTCTTATGTCTCCTGCGTCGGCAGGTGAGTTCTTTACCACTAGTGCCACCTGGGAAGCCCAAAAGAAGTGGGAGACTTGTGGTTTCTGTCTTTGGGGTGTTTGCAAGACTGTGGGAGTTATGCATGTTAAATAACCATGGGGTGGTTTGTAAACAGTGAGCAAAGAAGTTTAAGTTGTCAGTGCTGACTGAAAGGCCAATTCAGTTTTCCATAAGTGACTTTTGCAAAGTGATACTTTGCTCATCCTCACTTGTTTACTGAGACATCTCTTATGTCTTACGATGTGAGAGGGGCTAGGCCCATGTCTGCAGAGAGAAAGTGTCTGCATTTCAAACATATACGTGGGTGTATTTACTTGTACCATGTACCCCTCCAGAAAGAGGCTACCCAGAAGTGTACTGGTGCAGAAGGGACACATGTACAATTTGTAGAGTGCTTTTCCAGTTGATCAAAGCATCAGAGACAATGTCAGAGACAAGGAGCCATTTGTTTTTGCAGGGCAAGATGCTTTACTTTTGAGTCTGAGTCTAGAGTTTGTTTTCACTTTAACCCAGAATTTATGCCCCAAATTCCAAAGTCCCAAAGTCCCTGCATCTGACGGGGATGCAGAAAAGTGAAGAAACAATGGTTATTGGACAGGAAAAACACCCCAAGTCCCTACCGTGGATTTCCTTTTCTTGTCATCGATTGGTCCTATGGGGATGTATCAGGATTTTCCAATAACACTCCTTGGTTTGTTAGGAGGTCTTTTGAGTACCCTTTCTTGCCTGCAGAACAGTATCTGGACAGGGAGGTCAGTCTTCCTTTCTCAAAAAGAAGTTTAGAGAAGCTTATTATTGGGAAGCTCCAAACTCGGCAGGATGATTTTCCATCAAGAGCTGTGGACACTGAGTCATTATCTTTGTCAGTTGAAACAAGAGCTGTGTGCAAAATTAGACAGGAATATTTAGATAGAGAGTTGTCTTGATCTGACAGTGGCATCTGGAAATAGTTCCAGCATTCTTGCTAAACAACAGCCAGGAACTTGGGAGAGCCAGAGAAAGAAGAGCCAGGGGCAGGGGGGAAAGTGAGGGTCCTGCTCCGTTAGGAGTTGCGCCCATGCAGGGAGAAGGGGTAGTGGGAACGGGGTCTGCTGACTCTGAGCAGGGTCAGGACCCCGAGAGGGGTGCATTTGGGTGGGCTTCTCCCCAAAATTTTCACACCTGAGTGGTCTGTTAACAAGCATGTTGTTCATTGTGGGGTTATAGGCTCCTGAGCTCTTGACCTTTTTGCTTTGAGGTCATGGGCCTACAGTATATTTAAAGTTGGAAACGACTCTGAGAAAAATCTTTTTATTCTTCATACTTGGATATGATTTATTTTTTTTTCTTCTGTCCATGCAGAGAAGGATTCATGAGAAAGCTGAGAGTTTTTCTCTCAATACTTTGCCATTGCAGAGTATTGTGGATTCTCTTGTAGTGAATAGTGACTGAATTCTTGTCTCCAGAGCCCTCAACTTGCTTTTTAAAACATTGTCCCGTTTCCTTCTGGGTGGAGGAAGAGGGGCTGCGTTTGGTCCAAACCTGGGAAATCATGTGTACCCTGAGGGTTGGTGCCCCTCCATGTCCTGCCCTGAAGAAAAGCCCTCTGTGACATTGTGGGTGAGCTTCCCAGGTGGCACTAGTGGTAAAGAATCCACCTGTCAACTCAGGAGATGTAAGAGATGTGGGTTCGATCCCTGGGTTGGGAAGATCCCCTGGAGGAGGGCATGGCAACCCACTCCAGTATCCTTGCCTGGAGAATCCCATGGACAGAAGAGCCTGCTTGGCTACAGTCCATGGGGTCGCAAAGAGTCGGACATGACTGAAGCGCTTTAGCAGCAACAGCAGCAGCTGGTTATTTACTCCTTGTTGAACAAGTATCAGTTGATTGTATGCCTTGAGTGTGGCATTGGGAATATAAAACTGAACAGTTCTCTGGGTCCCTGGCCTCTGGGAATTGTAATAAGGGGTATGCAAATACCACCTAAACACCCTCAGTGTGGTTTGAACTAGGGGCTCTGAGTGAGACCACTTCTGGCTAGTGACTCTTGGAGGAGAAGGCGTATTAACTGGGACACTGAGGATGAGCAGGATTTTAGCAGAAAGAGGCAGGAGTGTAGAGAAGTGAGGGGCCAGTGCTTCCCAGACTCTATGCTGAAGGCCAGGTTTTATTTTTCCCCGATTTGCTGCAGACCAGTACTTTTGTAAAACACACTAAAAATGTCATCAGTTCAGTTCAGTTGCTCAGTCGTGTCCGATTCTTTGAGACCCCGTGGATCGCAGCACGCCAGGCTTCCCTGTCCATCACCAACTCCTGGAGCTTACTCAAACTCATGTCCATCGAGTCGGTGATGCCATCCAACCATCTCATCCTCTGTTGTCCCCTTCTCCTCCCACCTTCAGTCTTTCCCAGCATCAGGGTCTTTTCCAACAAGTCAGTTCTTTACATCATGGCAGTGCTAAATTACTGTGAGGGTTTCTGAGTTCTTGTGCTTAGTCACTCAGTCGTGTCCGACTCTTTGCAACCCCATGGACTCCTCTGTCTATGGGGATTCTCCAGGCAAGAATACTGGAGTCGGTTGCCATGCCCTCCTCCAGGGAATCTTCCCAACCTAGGGATCGAACTCAGGTCTTCCACATTGCAAGTGAATTCTTGACCATCTGAGCCACCACCAGGGAAGCCCAGGAATGCTGGAGTGGGTAGCCTGTCCCTTCTACAGGGGAACTTGCTGATCCAGGAATCTAACGGGTCTCCTGCATTGCAGGCAGATTCTTTACCAGCTGAGCTACCAGGGAAGCCTTTCTAAGTGCTTCAGTTCAGTTCAGTTCAGTAGCTCAGTCATGTCTGACTCTTTGCGACCCCATGAATCGCAGCACACCAGGCCTCCCTGTCCATCACCATCTCCCGGAGTTCACTCAAACTCACGTCCATCTAGTCGGTGATGCCATCCAGCCATCTCATCATCCATTGTCCCCTTTTCTTCCTGCCCCCAATCCCTCCCAGCATCAGTCTTTTCCAATGAGTCAGCTCTTCGCATGAGGTGGCCAAAGTACTGGAGTTTCAGCTTTAGCATCATTCCTTCCAAAGAACACCCAGGGCCGATCTCCTTTAGAATGGACTGGTTGGATCTCTTTGCAGTCCAAGGGACTCTCGAGAGTCTTCTCCAACACCACAGTTCAAAAGCATCAATGGTAAAGCATCTGTCTACAATGTGAGAGACCGGGGTTCGATCCCTGGGTTGGGAAGATTCCCTGAAGAAGGAAATGGCAACCCATTCCAGTACTCTTGCCTTGAAAATCCTGTGGACAGAGGAGCTTGGTGCAGGCTATCCATGGGGTTGCAAAGAGTTGGGCACGACTGAGTGACTTCACTTCAGCTTTCTTCCCAGTCCAACTCTCACATCCATATATGACCACTGGAAAAACCATAGCCTTGACTAGACGGACCTTTGTTGGCAAAGTAATGTCTCTGCTTTTCAATATGCTATCTAGATTGGATGCTTACTCCTTGGAAGACGCTTACTCCTTGGAAGGAAAGTTATGACCAACCTAGATAGCATATTCAAAAGCAGAGACATTACTTTACCAACAAAGGTTCGCCTAGTCAAGGCTATGGTCTTTCCTGTGGTCATGTATGGATGTGAGAGCTGGACTGTGAAGAAGGCTGAGCGCCGAAGAATTGATGCTTTTGAACTGTGGTGTTGGAGAAGACTCTTGAGAGTCCCTTGGACTGCAAGGAGATCCAACCGGTCCATTCTGAAGGAGATCAGCCCTGGGATTTCTTTGGAAGGAATGATGCTAAAGCTGAAACTCCAGTATTTTGGCCACCTCATGCGAAGAGTTGACTCATTGGAGAAGACTCTGATGCTGGGAGGGATTGAGGGCAGGAGGAGAAGGGGACGACAGAGGATGAGATGGCTGGATGGCATCACTGACTTGATGGGTATGAGTCTGAGTGACCTCCGGGAGCTGGTGATGGACAGGGAGGCCTGGCGTGCTGCGGTTCATGGGGTCGCAAAGAGTCGGACACGACTGAGCGACTGATCTGATCTGATCTGATCTAGATTGGTCATAACTTTTCTTCCAAGGAGTAAGCGTCTTTTAATTTCATGGCTGCAGTCACCATCTGCAGTGATTTTGGAGCCCAGAAAAATAAAGTCTGACACTGTTTCCACTGTTTCCCCATCTATTTCCCATGTAGTGATGGGGCCAGATACCATGATCTTCGTCTTCTGAATGTTGAGCTTTAAGCCAACTTTTTCAGTCTCCACTTTCACTTTTATCAAGAGGTTCTTTAGTTCCTCTTCACTTTCTGCCATAAGGGTGGTGTCATCTGCATATCTGAGGTTATTGATATTTCTCCCGGCAATCTTGATTCCAGCTTGTGCTTCTTCCAGCCCAGCGTTTCTCATGATGTACTCTGCATATAGGTTAAATAAGCAGGGTGACAATATACAGTCTTGACATACTCCTTTCCCTATTTGGAACCAGTCTGTTGTTCCATGTCCAGTTCTAACTGTTGCTTCCTGACCTGCATATAGGTTTCTCAAGAGGCAGGTCAGGTGGTCTGGTATTCCCATCTCTCTCAGAATTTTCCACAGTTTATTGTGATCCACACAGTCAAGGGCTTTGGCATAGTCAATAAAGCAGAAATAGATGTTTTTCTGGAACTCTCGTGCTTTTTCAATGATCCAGTGGATGTTGGCAATTTGATCTCTGCTTACTCCTGTTATTTCATCAAGGATGACACCTTTAGTCCTAGAACCATTCTTTGAGTGGCATCTGTCCAGGCAGTGGGCTCTTTGAGCAGAAGCCTTGGAGCTGGGGACTGCCTGGTGGGGGTGAGTGCAGCTTGGTAGGAGGATCAGGAGTTGAAGGGGAGAGGTGGGGGGCTGAGCTAGGGAGTGGATGGGGTGAGTCCCTATTTCCTGTTGAAATAGCCTGTGCGATCACCCTTAGGAATTTAGGATAGTCCACTAATACTTCTGTTGTGGCATTTAATCTCAGCAGTGGGGTCAGGGGGCCAGGCGGGCTTGGCCTAGCCCTCCTACTTTTCAGCTGATAGTTCAGGCTGGAAAGGGTTCCCTGTGCGCCTACAGCTCAGTTGCGGCCTGGGGGCCCCTGACAGAGAGGGAGGTGGCTCCCTGCCCTGGCATGGACGTGGGTATCCGAGGGTATTGGGCAGACTGTGCAGGACTGGGGGCTGTGGGGAGTGGGGGCGGCCTTCTGCTGTGGGAGCCCAGGGTGCAGTGCTACTGGTTCTGTTGGGAGAGGGCTAAGGAAGTGGATTCCTGTGCTGGGAGGTCTAGGAGCTGGGGCTTGAAGGGTGCCTGGTTTCTGTGGGAGAGAAAGGATCCAAAGCTGAGGCCCGAGCAGGAAGGAGCAAAAGTGGACACCGCTATGGGGAGGGGATGGCACTCAGTAGGCAAACTGTGCAGAATGGGGACTGGATTATGGTGGAGGGCTCAGGGTAGATGAAGGGGAGCCTAGTGAGGTGGCCTGTAAGAAGTGAGGGTAGCCTGAGTCCCGGGTGGCAGGCCTTGGGGAAATGGAATGAAAGCGTAGATTCCAGAGAGTATAACTCTGTGCAGGTGGAATCTCTTAAGTGACTGCTTAACCCGGGCTGAGATATCTAATGAGGGCAGCACTGTTTGGGGTAGATGGTGGTGTCACTGCTGGAAACAGGGTCGGGAGGAGGAGCTGGACTGGTGGAAGGAAGATGGTGATCGTTGTAGAAGCAAAGGGGTCGAGGTGCCTTGTGGGACTTTCCCCCGTATTCTTTTGTTATTAAGGCACAGTTTGCATACAGTACGTTCACCCTTTCTGGTGTGCAGTTGGGTGGTTTGGTAAATGCATAGAATCATGTAACCATTATCACAGTCAAGGTCTAGAACTGCTCCGTTCCCCGGGCCCCCAGTTCCCTGGACCCCTTCAGTGGTGTCTGTAGGACTTGGAGGGAGAGATGTCATGTATGTATAACTGGTTTGGTTCTAGAATTGATTCAGTGGTTGGGATGGCCTGCTCCAGCTGGGAATGGCATGCACAGGCCTGGGGGAGCCACCAGCCCATGGAGAGGCTGAAGCCTGTTCCCAGGGGACAGGGTAGGGAGCCGGGTGGAGAGGTGGGGGACCAGGCCTGGGGACACCTGTGCTGTGAGGATGAGGAGCTGGTGAAAGAAGCTGAGCTGAGGGGCTGACAGTGAGTGACGGAAACCCAGGTCAGGATTTCCCGAGAGTGTGGGGCCAGCGAGAAAGGCTGGGGAGGATGGTGCTGGGATGGCTTGGGTGGATGGAGCCATCAGGTAGCCATTTTGAGTGTCGGGTGTGGGTGGTGGTGGTGGAGAGCTTGGGGTCTGGGCCAGACAGCCTGTGCTGAGGGAGGAGGAAGGACAAGACGGGAGGTGCCCTCTGTCCCTGGAGGCGTTGGCAGGGGTGAGACTGAAGGAGAGACAGAATCAACAGGAGGTTTTTTCATATTCGGTGCATGAAAGCTGAGAGCAGGTTTGTGGGCTTGAGGGGGAAAGCTTTTGTGGAAGGAGAGATTGAAGGCAAAACAAAAAATAGGTCAGAGGCAAGGTCCTAGACAAGGAGGGAGAGGGAAGAATGGGATGGCAGCGTGGGGAGGAGATAGGATGAGGATATAGGAGATAGGGGAGGCCGGGGGAGGGCTGAGGCCTGAACCAGGGCTTGAGGGTGAGCACAGCTGATTGCCTCTGTTTTAGGGAAGCAAGAGGTCAGCTAGATGTGAGTGAGGCCCTCTGTTTGATGTGAGAGGGGAGGCTGGCCTGGGGTGGTGCTCAAAGGGGAAGTCAGGCTCCTGGCAGCTGCTGAGGAGGGAGGGAGGGTGTGTGTGTGTGTGTGTGTAAGTGGGGCAGGGAAGTGTTTCCTGGGTGTGTGTGTGTGTGTGTGTGTGTGTGTGTGTGTGTGTGTGTGTAAGTGAGGCAGGGAAGTGTTTCCTGGTTCTCTGAGAATGGGCCCAAATCCCTTCCCTGCTCCCTTTCCCTCCTACTGGACTTTCCCAGAGGTGTTGCCTGAAAGAGGTCGTGATCCCCACCTCTCCACCCCTGAGAAGCAAGTCTGCCCACCCCTGCACCCCCCCATCCCACCCCACCCCCACCACACACACACGCTTGCTGTTTTCATAGAGTGTCTTGAAGGGTTAGTACTTAGATTCTTTTGAGTGTGAAAATCTGTGTGTGTGTGTGTGTGTGTGCGCGTGTGCGTGTGCGAAGTTGCTTCAGTCATTTCCAATTCTTTGTGACCCCGTGGACTGTAGTTGCCAGGCTCCTCTGTCCATGGGATTCTCTAGGCAAGAATACTGGAGTGGGTAGCCATGCCCTCCTCCAGGGGATCTTCCCTACTTCGGAATCAAACTCGGGTCTCTTATGCCTCCTGCATTGGCAAACAAGTTCTTTACCACTCATGCCACTTAGGAAGCCTGTGATTCTCTCTAGACCCTGTTAAATTCCAATTTTTAGCACAGCCCTGGGTCATCCTGATCCGCTCAGGGGATAAAAGGCCATGACCTAATCTCAAATCTTGAGGTCATCTAGGTCAGTCTCAGCTTCTTATACATGAGGAAACGAGGAAGCTCAGCCCAAGGGAGAGCAGGAGGGAGCAGCCATTGTCACATGTGGCTGGTGCCCAGGGTGGGCTTCGAACCTGGGGCTGGCTGGCTGCCCTTGTGGACCGGGAGCCAGAGGGTTCCTGCCGTCTGCTGGGCAAGATGCGAGGTCCTGGGGGTTGTTCACACACAGAACTTTTACATTAAACCCAGATCCTGGGGTTAAGCCTGGTTTGCTTTCTGCCTGGCACATTTTCTCTGTTTGGCACCAGGCCTGGCTCAGGGGAGGGTGAAGGTAAGAATAGGTTGCCCTGTGACCCACAAGTGGTTACTGTTTGACAGATTCTGGAGCAAACATCTCCGGGCTGTGTGAGATCAAAAAAGCAGTTTGTGGCTCTTGCTCCCTGCTGTGTTTATAGCCAACACTTGGTAAAGCTGAGGGCTGGGTACCACGTGTGGGTCACGCCTGCTATGCTCCTGTTGCAGCCCACGTGAACTCACTGTTAGTGGGCCAGACCTGCTCTCTTTTCCCCTCTTCTCTCCCACTCTTCTTCTAAGGAGGGAGTGGGGCCGAATAGGGTATCTTGGGTGGGCCACACCACTCCCTCCCCGTGTCTGCGTGTGCATAGGAGCAGGCTCCCAAATGTCCCCTTACGAATGTTGTTCTTCCTTGGTTCCCCCCTCTTCTGCCTGTTAAAACACTGGGGTGCTGATCCAACTGCTGTGTCCATGCCTCTGCATTGGGGGTGGTTCACAGTGATTGTGGACAGAAAGTTTCCCAGGTGCTTAGCATCCCTGGTGTCACTTGAGTTCTGGGTTCAAAAGATGGAGCTTGGGAAGCTAAGAGCCCCTGGGTGCCTGTGGGTATTACACTCCTGGTGAGGGTGTAGTGGAGTGCCAGCCCTCAGCAGGAGTCAGGGTCTGGGTAAGAGAGTCCCCTCTCCAGGAAGGCACCATGCAACCCTGGGAGACAGGATGGGTACACAAAGAGTCATACAGGGCATGGCAAGAGGGACTTTAGAGGAAGAGGTGGCTTTAGGATGGAGCAGGGGACCACTGTGATGAGTAGGACTTTGGCAGAGGAAAGGGTGTTCCGGGGGAGGCAGAGGGTGCAGCATGTGGAAGCAGGAAGACGTGTGAGTGTGTGTGGGGGTGGGGTGGGGGTATGTCTGTGTGTGTGTTGGGGATGAGCCATTCTGGCTGAAGCCGTGGTGTGGGGGAGATAGTGGGAAATAAGCACTGGAAAGATGTCTTGTGGTCCACAGTGAAGAGCCTTGAGGCCTGGGCCCATGGCCTTAGTTCCAGCAAAGAAGAGTGGAGGTCAGCGAGGAGGCAGCCGCCTCGCCCTCTGTCTGTCCTTTTCTCGTTCTCTTCCTGCGTACAGTCATCTGTCTGGAGTTGTCCTTTGTAGGTTAACTCACTGGTTTTAAAAACTATTGGGGTTTTGTGTACACTTCCCTGGTGGCTCAGATGGTAAAGAATCCGCCTGCAATACAGGAGCTCTGGGTTCGATCCCTGGGTTGGGAAGATCCCCTGGAGGAGGGCATGGCACCCCACTCCAGTACTCTTGCCTGGAGAATCGCCATGGGCAGAGGAGCCTGGCGGGCTACAGTCCATGGGGTCGCAAAGAGTCGGGCACGACTGAGCGACTGAGCACATAGAGCCAGAGGGCCACAGGGGCTCTCTGTAGCAGAGTCATTAATTTACCCTTTACACCAGTGCCGTGTGTAAGTGTCTGTGGCTGGCCTGCATGTGGTGTTCGGAGGTGCTGCTGATAAAGGCTGGTACATGGTAGGACTGGGGCCATATACCCGGTGGAGTGCATGCCCAGAGTGGACCCAGTGTGAGGCTCCTGCCTCTTTCTCCCACTGTGTCTGAGATAGAACTAGGGTGGGATTGCTGGTGCTGAGAAGCCTGACACTCTTAGTCTGGTAGCTGAGGAACTTTTCAGTAAGGCAGTTTGGCCAGGTGGCCCTTGAGAGCCCAGCCAGCTCTTGGATTTTTATGACTCATAATTTTCTGCAACCAGTTGGACACTTTCCAAGGCGTGAACCTTGCTGTGTTTCCAGGAGAGTGACTACTGATTTAAAAACATGTTTCTGACCAGGGTGCAGTTTTCTTATTTGTTCTCATTTCCTAGGCCACAAGAGGAAAGGGCTGAGGGAGCCTGGGGTCAGGCAGGTGTAGATTGGCCAGCTCTGGACAGTGCTGGGACAAGTTCTCTTTACCGAGTGGAGCTCTGCCTCATCAGCAAGTTGAGACCGTAATTCCGTACAGGGTTGTTGTAAGATGAAAGTGAAGTGAAGGTCTCTCAGTCATGTCTGAGTCTTGATGACCCCGTGGACTGTAGCCCACCAGGCTCCTCTGTCCATGGGATTCTCCAGGCAAGAATATTGGAGTGGGTTGCCATGTCCCTGGGTTTCCGACCCAGGGATCTAACCCAGGTCTCCCACATTCCAGGCAGATTCTTTACCATCTGAACCACCAGGGAAGCCCTGGTTGTAAGATTAGGTATAACACAAAGTGACGCATGCAGAAGGGCAATAATGACTGTTAGCTGTTCTTAATATTATTTAATTGAAATGTTTAATCTGCAGTGAATGTGTTTTAAAAGGTTAAGAATATAAGTGGTGACAGTATTTTGAGGCTGGGGACTTGGAGGGTGTGGGCCCCACGCTGTGCAGCACCTGGCATGTAATACAAGTGCTCCGTGGTGTTTTCAGTGTTGACCCGAGGCCGGTAGACAAGTGGGGCATGTTTGTACTGAATGCAAGCAGGACTCCATCATCAGGAGCAGGAATGTGTCTCAAGCTGCCTGTGGGACATGCCAGCACCCAGCACACCGCCGGGCACCAGCTGGCACTCATTGCTGCTTGTGAAGTGACCACACGAAGTTATTTTAGAGGAATGATCTCGAAATGATTCTAGAATACAGCCCTTCTTCCCAACCCAGCAATTTACCTTTTAAAAAATAGCCACTACATTAGTTTCCTATTGTTGCTGTAAGAAATGACCACAAACTCAGGGACTTAAAACACTACAGATTTATTATCTTAATATTCTGGAGGTCAGAAGTCTGATGTGGGTCTCACCTGGCTAAAACCAAGGAGTCAGCAGACTCTCTGGGGGCCCGAGGACAGAGCCGCTCCCCTCCTCTTTCCAGCTTCTGAGAGCCGCCTGCCTCCCTTGGGCATGGCTCTGTCTCCACAACTGCATTGCCTCTGCCTCTCTCACATCTCCCTCTTCTGACTTGGATCCTCCTGCCTCTCTCATAAGGACCCCTGATTACACTGGGCCCAGGTGGATAGCCCCTCCATCTCAAGTTCTTTAATTAATCACACCTGCAAAGTCCCTGTCACCACTGAGATAACTTAGTCACTGAGATTCTGGGGATTGGAACGTGTGTGTTCATCTGTGTGAACATCTCTGGGTGGCCATCATTCAGCCAGCCACAGCCACCCACAGTATTTTGGCCAGATTTTAACACAACCCCGTAAATACCTGATTTTAGTTTAAGAGGAACTCCTCAACTATAGCACCGGGGTCCTTACTCACCGCTGTGTGACCGTGCGGATGACATTGGTGTTTGTGTGGTCACGGTCAGTCTGTGTGTATGTTGGGGGGCGTAGGGGTGGAGAGAGTCAGAGGTGTATGAGATGTGAGCCTCCCTCAAGAGGCTTATTACTGAAAAGACTCTGTGTGCTAAAGGTAACTTACAAATGGGGCAGAATCTGACCAGAGCTGGATTGGTCAATCGATGGAAAATCTTAAATTCATGAGAGCTGAGAAAAAATGAGGGCCTGATTTAGACATATGTCCCTTGATTATATTCAAGGAATGTTGACTATATTCGTACATTTCAAAGTACTTCTGTCTCTCTTATTTAGATTGGACTTAGGCCATCGTTAGTATCCAGGTGAGATTATAGGAAGCAGGTTCAGGGACCTGGAGCATCCTGGTTGGTCAGAGCAGAGCTGATGCCCAGGCCCAGAGGCTGGCATCATGCAGACAGCCTGATGCTGTCTGATGGCTGATGGGTGCGTAGGTGAAGTGCACAGGTGAAGGAGCAGGTGCGTGCATGCGGTGTGTGTGTGTGTGTATGTGTGTGGTGGGGGTACATAGGTGTAAGCAGAGATTGGACGGGAGGCCTGGGTCCTGACTTCAGCCTCCACCTTCAGGCTCAGGAGTTTGGGGCTTATTCTGTAGAAAACTAGGAGCCATTTGAGCCGAGGGTGAAATGTGATGCACATGGCTCTGAGGATTAATCTGGTGGCAGATGGGCTGTAGGATGGAGCCAGGGAACTTGTGGGCGTCAGAGGGGTTTCCCCACACTGTCCCTCTCTGAAAATACCTAGCGAAAGCCTCCCGTGCAGTTATCTTCTCTGAGAGTGGCATCGACCGTGCTGAGGATTACCAGCGGTATTTTTATCCTGCTTGTGCTGGGCACTGGATGCAGGCTGCCAGCACGCCAGACTGCCTTTCCTGAGTAATGCCTCACACCACGGCTGTATAAGCCACACTGGACCCCAGGAGAGGGTGAGTCTGTCCTCCCTAAGTCACATCTGGTACTGTACCCAGCCTGGCTGCTGGGAGTGTAAATCAGTAAGAGGGTTGTCCACACTGGTCTCATTCATGCTCGCCCTGGTCTCACCAAGTCCAGACCTCATTCCAGAGTGTCTGTGTGGTCTTAATAATGAACAGCTGGCAGGTTTTGAGCACCTTCTGTGTGTGCCAGGCATTTGAGGTCCTAAGTACTATTATATGGATTATCTAACCCACTCCTCTTGAGAACAGATGAGGGAAACTGAGGTGCAAAGTTGAGCTTAAATGACTACTTAGGTCAGCAGCAGAGTCAGAATTTTAACCAGGAGTGCCCAACTCCAGAGTGTCTTGACTGCTTCATCAATATCACTTCCTGGACCAAATCTTTTTTAGTCTTTTAAGCAGAATACGTTGGTTTATAATCAGACAGTGAGGCTGTACTCAGGACCCCATGCTTGGCATGTTGGTGTTTGTAATCAGTTACATTTGCTCCCCAGTGAGAGGAAAGGTTACCTGGGGCCCTCTGAGGTACCCACCTGTGCTCTGGAGTCTTGGGCCCGTGCAGGTCCGTTCACGGCCTGAGTTTCTCTCTGGATTGTCCTTAGAGGCTGGAACTACTCCTGCTGCTGCTTTGTGGATTCCCTCCCACTGCCCCCAGCCCAGTGTCCACTTTGTGGCAACACACCAGGGAGTCTAAGAATATCTTAATTCCCCAAAGGGTGAAGAATGGAGGCTTGCCATCGAGGATATCACTCTTTGGCTTGTTTCCTCCTTTTACCTGTTAAGTGGTTGCCTGGCTCCTGAGCCGTGATAGATTCGAGTTCTACCTCTTATTTTGACTTTGGGCAAGTAGTGTGACTTGTTGTGTGACTTTGGGCAAGTTACTTAACCTCTCTCTGCCTTAGTTCCTTCACTGTACGATGGACATAGGGGACTTCCCTGGCAGTGCAGTGGTTAAGACTCAAGCTTCTAATGCAGGGGTTGTGTGTTCAATCCCTGGTCAGGGAAGAAAGAAAAGTAAGTGAGGTAATACACATAGAACACTTAGCACACAGCCTGGCATATAATAAACTCTCAGTAAATAATAGAAGCTACAGTTATCATCACATTATGCTGGTCTTCTGCTTCAGATGTTTGGGGAACCAGTGAAATTCACTGGAGAATGTCAGAGTGCCCGCTATTCAACAAGCTCTTAAGTGTGTTAGCATAAGAGTCTATACTTTTTAAAATGGTTTCCAAAAAAATCCCAATAGTCTGGAAATGGCTTTTGAAAGAACATGAAGTCCTTAGCGTAGGAGACAACTTGAGGCCCAGAAATGAACTTCTTTCCTTACAGGGGACAGTTCTGCTGCGCCAGCCAAGGGCTGCGTCTTCAGCCCCACGTGGAATCTGTGGTGAGCAGCCTGGACCAGGGCAGGAGGCTGCCCTGTCCTGCGGTGGGGGCTCAGTGGGCAGCTGAGGGTAGGAGCGGCAGTGGGCATCCTGTCTGCCTGGCTCTCCCCTCCCAGGCACACACTGGTGCTTGCCTGGCAGAGGGGGCTCCTGTTAGGGATATGGTGAACATTCTGGAATGGAGGACTGGTTAGATGATGATGGATTTCTAGCCACTCAGTCTCAAGCACTGGACTGACAGTGCACTTGTCATTTTAATGTGAGATGAGGGGACGCAGGAGGCAGCTGTATGGCTAAAAACCTTGGGAAAGGCAGGAGGAAGGAGAACAGGAAGTCGGCACCTGACCCCACCCCACCCCTGGGCTGACCCCTTCATTAGCAGCTCTCAGATCATCCTGTTCTGAGTGAGCCAGTAAAAGGTGATCACCTCAGAGCCCCTCCCTCTGTCCAGCCCCTGCCTGGGGCCTCTGGGTAGTGGGCAGCTCTATGCCTGGGAAAGTGCCCATCTCTTGGGGTCAGGAGCAGAGCTGTACTGAGGTGTGCTCACCCCAATGCCAGCTTTGGTGGACTGCTCTAATTCTAGTGGCCTTTCCAGATTTCCTGGGACAGTTGAGGTTATGTTTTACTTTGTTGCCCTAGAATTGGGGTCAACACACTTCCCTGAAAGAACCAGATAAGGGGATATTTTAAGCTTTGTGAGCCATAGTTTTCACTTGCAACTACTCAACTTGGCGTTATAGCTTAAAACCAAATCAAACCCCAAAATCCCAAATAGCCGTAGGTAATACATATCAATGAGCTGTTGGCAATACGTAAAGGAATGAGTAGTAATTTGTGTTCCAGTAAATGCTTATTTAAAACATTTGTGTTCCAGTAAATGCTTATTTAAAAAAACAGGCAGCAGCGCTGGGTTTGTCCCCATGGATTGCTGACCCCTCATCTAGAAGGGCACCAGTCATATTACATCTCTTAACTTCTGGCTCAGAAAAATGTGATCACTGCACTTACTACATTATTCTAAACTAGGATCCTGGTTTTGGGGAAAGTACCCATGAATCGTTTCTGTCTTTTAACACAGGGCCAGCATTAGACCTGCCTGTGCCCAGTGATTTTCTCACCACTTCCTGAGAAGGGCAGTTGAGCTTCTTTCCCAAAAGAGGGATGGCCATGTTCCATCTTCCTGGTGGCCTGTTTAGCGGCAGTTGTCTTCTGATGAAGGACAGTGGCTAAACAAGGGTGTGGAGAGGCCTTATTTATAGCTTTCTGATCTGCTGTCCAGCCTTCTGCCCATCGCACCCAGGACAGACACTTGAGGGACGTGGGATAGTTTCCTTAAATCACAGCTCTGTGTGCTTGCTTGTATTTTTCATTTTAACAGTAGATATTGAAGGTTATTTTTCTGTAACTTACTTTCTGTTATAGAAGTAGTGTATGTTCTTTGTTGAAAACTTTAGGAAATAAAGCAAATGAAGAAAGTAAAAAGACATTTATCACCCCACCACCCAGAGAAGACCTGTTTTGCATGTTTGCTATCATCCATCACCCTTCTTTCAAACTTCTTTCCTTCTCCTTCTATCCTTCCAAAACAAAGGATAATATTGTTGTGTAACCTGCTTCCTTCCTACGTGGGAATATATAGTAAACTTTCTTATTTGCCAATAAACACCTTTCATAGTGTCATTTTAAGTGGCTGCATAGCAGTCCATCTATGGGTGGACCACTATTTATGTAGCCAGTCTGAGTGTTGTAATTTATGTTCTTGTGGCTGAATTATCACACATTCAATGTTAAGGAAATGCAGTTTGACAGAATTTGGCAGGATGCTTGGATAACTCCCAGAAAGGATGGCCTGGGAGGGCAACAGGGAAAGGGGACTTCGTAGTAGACACACAGGTTTGGGGTATTCCAGAGGTGGCTTGTAGCTGTGGGGCATGAATGATGCTAGTAGCCCATTCCCCATTGTGGAAGCTTGACTTATCAGGTCTGGCTAGGACTGACTGGCAGCGGAGGGGTGGGTACGAGGTGGGGTTGGAGCAGGGCACAGGCTCTTTTTCTCTGTCTCTTCCCCTGGGTTCTTCTTCCTGTTTTCAGTTGGCTTTGAAAATTGATGTGTGTTAGGATGTTTCTGAACCTGCTGATGAATGGGCCCTCAGGCCGGGCCTCACTAGGTAGATGCCTTCTGGGTCTGAGATACTGGCCCCCGGGGTGTGATTTTAAAGGCCGACGTGAGGGGCACATCTACAGAAGTTCATGGATTTGGGCTTCAGAGGTTTAAGTCTTTTCTCTGACACACACACTCTTATCAGTCCTTGGAGGAAACAGTCCACTGGTGTTTTCATTTTCTAAGAGGGAAAGCAAGAAGGAAAAATTTCAAGCATGTAAAGGAACTTTCCAGTGTCCATGCAGACTAGAAACTGGGACTGTTCATGCCCAAAGTAAAAAAAGATTGCCCTTGGCCACCTGTGAGCCCCTCTCCCGGGCCTCCTGGAGGTCATTAAACGGTCTTTTCCCAGGAACACTAAGTGACAGTCTTGAGATTCCTTTGGTGGCTGTCTCCTTTTTCAGTTTCTTGAGGAAGAGTAATGGGAAAGGAAGGGGCAGTGGAAGGTTTCCACTTAGGGACAAAGCCAGACTTTTGGGGAGTAGCAGGGAGAAGCTTTGAGGAAAGGGTCTCTGTTTAGACTTCCTGCCTGGCCTTGAGTGTGGGCCACCTTGGTTCCTTTTTGCCTCTTCTTCCAGGACAGGATTCTTAAGGTAAGTTTCCAGGACCAGCAGCAGCAGCAGGTGGGAATCTATTAGAAATGTAGGTTTCCAGGTTCCATTTCAGACCTAGAGAATCAGAAACCTGGGGTTGGGGAGCAGCAAGCTGTATTTTAGCGAGTCTCCTGGGTGATTTCTGATGCCCCCTAAAGTATGAGAACTCTGCCTCAGAAAAGGCTCCTAGGAGACCTTTGAGTCCATATGTAGATTGAAAGCTGCAAGCAGGTGTGAGCCTGTCCCAGAAATGGCAGGCTTTCTTAAATCTTGGCGGGACCA
Organism: Tragelaphus eurycerus; assembly: GCA_935064755.1. NCBI lineage: Eukaryota > Metazoa > Chordata > Mammalia > Artiodactyla > Bovidae > Tragelaphus > Tragelaphus eurycerus. The sequence continues at coordinate 24,331,203 of CAKXYN010000003.1, forward strand.
GCTGAATTCATTTCTGTCTGCTCTGTGTCAATGTGGTGCTAGTTGCTGGAGACACGGAGGGGAGACCACAAGTGTGGTCTGTGCCCTCCTTTGGCTCACAGCTCAGTGTGCGGGACCCACAGGAGATTTAGAGCACAGTCACTGCTACCTGGGGAGGGAACAAGGAGCCATGGAGGGATGTGGATGGGCTTTGGGGATGGGACATATTGGGGAGCACGTCCCAAAAGAGGTGCTGTTTGCACTGAGATCTGGTGAGAAGGAAAGATGTGCATTCTTGCACAAGACGACGTGTTGGGGAGCAGAGATGTCAGTTAGGGGCTGCTGTGGTTGCCCAGCTGGGAGCACCTGGGGGCATTAGGAGAGGTGGTCACAGTCCTCAGGATGGGGGAGCCTGGGTGGGCGGGTTAGGGGAGTGAAATCAGTTCCGGATGTGCTGAGCTTGATGTCCATGGACCACTGGGTGACGTGCATGCAGCAGCCGATGGTTGAAGCCTGCTCGGGAAGGCTTGTCAGTGAGCTTCACACACACTCCTCGAGACAAAGGGCTTGCGGTGCAGCTTCCTTTGGGGTCCTTATACCAGGCATCCCATGGCTTCCAGGCCAGCTCAGGACGGGAAGAGATCAGAGGAGGGCGTGCTCACTTTTAGAGAGACAGACTCTGGGGCTTTCCTTGGATGGGAGCTGGTCTGTCTTGTCACACTTCATATTTACAGAGGGGATTGAACAGTGGCTTAATAAATTTATTCACTGTCCCTGGCTTACTGTCACCTCGTGAGAAGAGACAAGTGACAGATTGTGAATTCTGGCAGTGAAGGAGGGGCTTGGGGATGCATGTGGGAACCCTCCCGCCAAATAAAATTCTCCCGTGTGGGTCCTGATGGAAAAATTTATGTGCAAATCAAAACCACTATGAGGTACCATTTCACGCCAGTCAGAATGGCTGTGATCCAAAAGTCCACAAGCAATAAATGCTGGAGAGGGTATGGAGAAAAGGGAACCCTCTTACACTGTTGGTGGGAATGCAAACTAGTACAGCCACTTTGGAGAACAGTATGGAGATTCCTCAAAAAACTGGGAATAGAACTGCCTTATGATCCAGCAATCCCACTGCTGGGCATACACACTGAGAAAACCAAAATTGAAAGAGACACGTGTACCCCAATGTTCATAGCAGCACTGTTTACAATAGCCAGGACTTGGAAGCAACCTAGATGTCCATCCACAGATGAATGGATAAAGAAAGCAGTGGTACATATACACAATGGAGTATTACTCAGCCATTAAAAAGAATGCATTTGAATCAGTTCTAATGAGGTGGATGGAACTGGAGCCTATTATACAGAGTGAAGTAAGCCAGAAAGAAAAACACAAATACAGTATACTAACGCATATATATGGAATTTAGAAAGATGGTAACAATAACCCTGTTTATGAGACAGCAAAAGAGACACTGATGTATAGAACAGACTTTTGGACTCTGGGACTGGGAGAGGGTGGGATGATTTGGGAGAATAGCACTGAAATATGTATAATATCATATCTGAAACGAGTCGCCAGTCCAGGTACGATGCCTGATACCGGATGCCTGGGGCTGGTGCACTGGGACGACCCAGAGGGATGGTATGGGGAGGGAGGAGGGAGGAGGGTTCAGGATGGGGAACACATGTATGCTGGTGGCGGATCCATCTTGATGTATGGCAAAAGCAGTACAATATTCTAAAGTTAAGCAAAATAAAATTTAATTAAAAAAAAAAAAAAATTCATGGTGACTTTGTATGTCTGTTTTATGTAGGTATGTATTTTGTATGACTCATTGGAGAAGACTCTGATGCTGGGAGGGATTGGGGGCAAGAGGAGAAGGGGACAACAGAGGATAAGATGGCTGGATGGCATCACTGACTCGATGGACGTGAGTCTGAGTGAACTCCGGGAGTTGGTGATGGACAGGGAGGCCTGGCGTGCTGCGATTCATGGGGTCGCAAAGAGTCGGACACGACTGAGCGACTGATCTGATCTGATCTGATGGGGTATGTATCCCCGCATGGGGACACACCATGCGGCTTGTGAGATCTTAGTTCCCCGAACAGGCCTTGAACCCAGACCACTGCAGCCAGAGAAGTCCCATTTATTTTTACAAAGAACACAGCTCATTGTCCTGCCGACACATCGTACTGTAACTGGCCAGATAGGCATCACTTGGTGGGTTTTTTTTTTTTTTCCAGTTCTGGAGGCTAGATTTGAAGGCCCTCACACTATAGGTACTTTCCAGCTAAAGGATCTCAGAGTCTGTTTTTCAGCATGAATGAAGGCTTGTGGGGAAGGTCAGAAAGTGAAGGTTCAGCAGGGAGATTTCATCTCGGAGCGTGAGGATTCCCATGTCAGGGGACACTGGCTGTGCTTCTTTCTCAGTGTCTGCCTCTGGGGAGTGGTGAGCTGCATTTGTTCCAGTTCTTTCTCTCTAGACAACAACTTTGTTTACTTCCTTTATAGCCCGTTAGCATGTTAGACCGGAAAAGGGGCCTGGAGACCCCCTCCCGGCCCCCACCCGCCTGCAGTGCCCTCCTGCTGGGGAGGCGAGCAGTGCGCTGTGTCCTTGGCTGGGCTGTCTGGGCTCCCAGGCTTTGCCGCTGCTCAGCTGCTTCCCTTGCACCTGATCCTCGTGTGTTAGTCTCAGTTGGCCTCTGGTTGTCACCGTGGTGGTTGTGCCCATTATAGATGTGTGTGCATGCCACCACAGCTGTGAGCTCTGGGGCCAAGGGCAGGTTCATCCCAGGACCTGCACAGACTAGCCCAGAGCACCAGGGGGGAACTGTGTGGAGAAAATAGACCGAATGACTTTATTTTGGTGCTGGTGCCTTAGTGGGCGCCCCTGAATGTGAGTGCCCGTCCTCCACCCCACTGCTGTATTCACTGGTGCTCGCTCAGAGGAGAGTGGGAGGCGCCCGGGTTGTCTGGGGTGCATGGTGCCAAGTGGGTGAGGAGCCTGAAAATACCCTTCATCCCTGTATTGTTCCCCAGCAAGGTCCCCCAAACCCATTTAAGAATCAGCAGGGTGAAGCAGGCTAGGGTGAGGGCTCTAATACTTGTAGCTGAAATTGTGATGAGGATAAGATTTGAAACTTGTGGTTAATGTACTTTCGGGGCTTTTGATTTTATTTACCTAAGATCCTGATGAAAATGCCTGCTGGTGTAGCTGAGTGCCTGGCGCCTGTGCATTCCTGCAGGGGTTTTGCACCAACATTCAGGATAGCTGAATTCTGAGTCATGTTGGCGTTCTGGTGTATTAGAGGTAGGATTTATGAGAGCCAGTTTTTGAAAATCAGAAGGTGAACACAGTTCTGGAAAGGTATTTCCTCTGGCAGTTGTCCACCTTCCCGTCCCTGCTCCTTGAGGTAGACATTCCTTTGTCAAAAAATACCCGGTATTGACTAAGGTTTGAACGTTTCACTTTGTACGCAGCAGAGCAACATGTGGGGAGGTTTGGGGGCAGTGGGCCCTGCACATTAGATGAATAATCCTCAAGGGGGCTGGCATGGGCTGCGATTTTGAAATATGCATCCACCTGTGAATCTGTTCATGAGGCCAGACTGTTTGTGAACAGCATCTGTTAAGGTGAGAAGAGGCGGTATTGCCCCACAGTAGTGGGAAGGTGTATTTCTGCGATGTCATTTCCATGTGGCTGGAACCTGCCTTCCCAGGGAACTGGCTCTAGTCCTCCTCCTCCATGACGGCACTCGCTGTCCAGGGTGAGACAGGCACCCATGGAAAGTTCTCTGGTATGAGGATTCAACTATGCAGGCAAGAAGAAAGGCATAGCTAATTAATTTTTAATGTGTACTTTTTAAAGATGACATATTTATTTGCCACTTTGAAAGTGGAATATGTGAACTAAAAGTTAATGAAATACGGTTAGGAAAATAGTGAAGGAGACTGTTATTACTTGTATTTCCTAAATCCAGGAATTTAATTAAAAAAAAAAAAGGTCAGTTTATTTAACATTTTTTTCCTCTTTTGAATTTTTTAAAAATCATCACTGTAATGTAGGTGTCATGCTGGCCCATCAAGGAACTATGCTCAGAGCCAACGTACTTAGAAACCGAGAGAGTGAGGACTGGACTCTGGTGGTTCCAGACCTGCCTCGTCAGAGTGCAGGACCACACCTGGATATTTCACAGTGAGCTCTCCCGTCAGTGCACGGGGCCTTTCAAGCTAGGCAGGGGAAATTGGCCAAAAAATCCACTTATCAGCTTTGCACTAGCAAAACTTCAGTTATGTGGTTATGATAACTTGGATGAGAAATTTAGTAGAATTAGTTTTAAGCCTAAAAACAGAATTAAATAGGTCTACCAGTTAGCAGACAAGGTGGGGTTTTGGAATTATCGAGGCTTGTGGCCTGTGAGGTGCTTCCCTGGCGGCTCAGTGGTAAAGAATCTGCCTGCAATGCAGGAGCCACAGGAGATGCGGGAAGATCCGCTGGAGGAGGGCGTGGCAGCCCACTCTAATATTCTTGCCTGGAGAATCCCATGGACAGACGAGCCTGGCGGGCTACAGTCCATGGGGTCCCAAAGAGTCGGACACAACTGAAGTGACTTAGCATGCGTGCACGTGGCCTATGAGAGTCTCCTCCTGCCGGTTATCTGGGTTGGATTTAGAGGTGAGCGGAGAAGGGGAAGATCTGGGGACTGCTGCAGCAGTGGGGATCTGGGGAGCTGAGCAGTGGGGAAGGTGGATGGTCCTGGGACCACCTGCAAGGGTCCTTCTGAACAGATGGGGCTGGGCCCTGACCTCTGCCGTTGCGTGTCCCTGATGTCTCTTTCAAAACTTCTCTCTTTGTGAGTGAAATGTGTCAGGGGTGGGACTGTGGGCAGGGAAGCTGTTGATAGCTGGCCCCAGCTGCATTTGAGCTCTGATTACGTGATCTTTTCCCAGTCCTGGACATTTGGTCTGTGGGGCTCACACTTGTTTATTGCCATAGGAGCAGGAGCCCAGAGTGGAGCCCAGGGTGTGAAATAGCACTGGGTGATGGGCAGGGCTAGCTTCCCCCCTCGTTCCCGTCTCCCTCAAGGGTATGGTCACCTTCCAGAAACCTCCTTGGCTGTGATTAGGGTACAGGAGGCTCATTTGTGTCTAATCAGTGCCTCCCTGTGGGAGTGCCTTGGGGTCGGTGGACCGAGCATTTGGAGCTGAATGGCCTTAGCCGGTTTGTTAATGTCTCTGACTTTGGTTTTCTCCTTTGTGAAATGGGGGCAATAATATCCATGTCATTAGGTGGCTTATAAAGATTAAAAGGAGATGGAGTGTGGAAAGCACCCCAGCCTAGTGTCTGGGAACTGTCTTCCTATGAAGGTGAAGGGGTCTTTGAGAGCAGGTTGGGTGGGTCTCTTAACTTTCCAGGCTCCTGTGCATTTGTGGGTTTCTCTTCTTTTAAGTTAAAGTAGCTGTGCCCATGCTTAGAAGCCAAGCAGATCCCTACAGGTGTCTCTGGACTGATGGGCTGCTTCTCCGTGAAGGGCGGCCAGCAGTGAGCCTGCGTCTTTGAAGTCTCAAGGGTTCTGATTGAGATCCTTGTCAGTGCTCTCGCCTGACCTTCCCGTCTGCACTTCTGTTAATTAATCTGATGAGAATCCTGAAGGTGTCTCTGGGACGGTCCCCTCCCTCTTGCCGGCCCAGCCCTGTGTCCAGGGTGTATCTGCGCTTCTCGGCCTCCTTGTATTTGTTTCCAGGTTTGTTCCTGTGGGTCTCCTGCCCACTGAACCTTCACATCCGATCCTCTTGTCTCTGGGACTCCTGGCAGATCCCAGCTCCTCCCTGCCCCCTGGACAGAGTGCTCCTGCCCACCCTGGGGTCTCCTTCTCCTTTGCTTTTTGTGTTTTTTTCTTCAGCGCCCCCCCAACTTCATTTTAACTTATCTTACCCTTCCCAGCAGCACAGCCCCAGGTAGGTCTTGAGCAATGCCTGGGAAATTGCCAGCACACGCCCCACCCTGTGAGGCATGAGTATACTGGCTTTCCACTTCTTCACTGCTGACGGAAAGAAACACGTTTTATGCTGTGACCCAGGAGAAAGGACAGCACAGCCCGCATGCACATGGAGGGGACCCAGGTTTCAGGCCGGGTCCTGCCTGCATTGTTCCCGCACCATGTCCTATATCATGTTGGTGGTTTTTTAATGCTGGTTTTTAATGCTGGTTAGGATTTTCCAGGGCATTGCCTGAATGTGGGAGGGACTGTGGTTGTCCTTCGGTGGGCGTCTTCAGGGCCTTCAGCGCAGAGCAAGAGTGGCTGGGCATGGACAGACAGCCGCCGAGGAGTCGGGGTTGGGGGCCCCAGAGCCCTGCAGGGAGGTGTTCCCTCCCCAGCCTACAGTCTTAGTTCAGGGGGAAGAACAATGAACTAAATCAGGGGCTCCAAGGTTCAAGTCCTAGTTCTGCCGCTTGGTGGCTGAGCGGCTTTGGGCAAATTCCTTCACCCTGTGCCACAGGGTGGGCGTGAGGTGAGGAAACATGGGCCCGGTGCGTGGCCCCAACCCCACAGACGCTCTGTCTGCTCAGCGCCCTGCAGTGTGGGGAGTCACCCAGTCTGCCTTGAGCCCTGGGCCCTCCCTGCCTCTCTTTCTCTCCCCGGATCAGAAGTGGAGGTCACTGGAAAAACCAAACAGCCAGAGTTTGGGGTAGAGGTGGTCCGTGTGAGTGTGACTCTGTGTGGGGCATGGAGCCCCTACCCTGACTTGGCCCACCCCACTCTCTTCCAGCCCTGAAGGATGGCGGCCATGTTGGGGGACGCCATCATGTTGATCAAAGGCTTTGTCAAGCTGACCCAGGCGGCCGTGGAGACCCACCTGCAGCACCTGGGCCTCGGCGGGGAGCTCCTCATGGCAGTCAGGGCCCTGCAGTCCACTGCCGCAGAGCAGGTCGGCATGGTCTTTGGGCAGGTGCAGGTAAGGAGGCCGCTTGGCGGTGGGTGGGGGCTGGACTTGGAGATCTTGGTGAGACCAGGGGGTGAGCCAGGACACCTCCAGGATGGCCAGTCTCCTGGCCAGGGCCAGACAGCCCACTGTTTAGCGTGGCCCACTGTCCTTCTGGGTGTGAGGGGGAGGCTGCCGCCGTATGACTGGAGTTTCAGTTATAGGAAGCTTCACAGAGCTGGGAAGAACCCCAGGAACATGAAGCCCAGCACGCTCTCCAGTAACTCTCTGACCAGTAACTCACCAGCACTTACCCTGTGCCTCCTGGTGCCAGGCACAGGGCGCAGAGGGGAGAGACAGGCCCCGCCCTGCCGGGGGCTGCCCTTGGCTTTCTCTGTTCACTCTGCCTGGCCTGGGTTCAGTTCCTGGGCCTGTCCTCAAGGTACTGAAGAGATGCCTTTTTAATTTTGGGAATTAAAAAAAGCTACAAAGATGAAACTCACGGTCCCCTGTGTTCTTAGGAGAGGCAGCTGGAAGGATCCCAGTGTATCTGGCCTTCCAGATACGCTTCCTTCTCTGAAGCAAACAAGTACTTTATAAGACAAAGCACCTTCTCCCTGTCCCTCTGGTTTCCGTTAGTGTTTCTTTGTTGGGCCAGTTTTGCAAAGTGACGCGCGGTCTCCCATGTGTGGGTGGGTGGGGTGGGCACATTTTGTTGGACGTCACGCCTCAGCATCAGTGTCACAGGGTTGAGTGTCTGCAGGTCTACCTGGGGCTTCGAATCCCTTGCCCCTCCCCGCTGCCCACCGCACCCCTCCCGGTGGGGCTGGGCTTCGATTTCCTCCTTCACAGGCTGGGGTCACCGGGAGCTGACTCGGGAGCCCTGCCACTTTCCAGGGCAGCAGCCTCACCTCCCGCCTCCCTCTCATCCCTCATGTTGTCTTGTGCTGAGTCCAGAGACCACGACGCTTTAGCACTGGAGCCGTGGTGGTCAACAGGGTTGCTGTGGCAGAGTGCCGCCCACCGCGGGGTTACCCGCGTGGTCCACACTTCATTCCTGACAGTCTGAGGGTGTGGGGAGGGTCTGCATGTGCTTGCATGGACGTGTGTGCACTTAGGTGTGCCTGGGCACGTGAGCGTTGGGAGCCGTGCTGTGAGGGAGCCCCGCTGCCGCTCCCCTTCCATTTCTGCCCTGTCCTTCTAGACAAGGACACGCACGCTCCTCCAGGCTCTGGAGGCGCCAGCCTCCGGCCAGTCTCGCGTTAGGATTGCCAGCCTGCCCTCCTGCTTTCTGAGGTCCAGTGGCGATACCGTGTTTCTCTCTACACAGATGCCTTCACCTCGCAGAGGTCTTCACTCCTGTGGTCTCTTACTAGCCTCACTGTTGTCCTGGGAAGGCTGCAGGGCCAGATGCTTACCCCCGTTTCAGATGGGGAAACTGAGTCTCAGCAGTCTGATGTGATCATTGATTGACAGGACCTGTGTCCTCTCCACACGCTGTCCCTGCCCGTGTGCCCTCTGCTGAGGTGGGGCTGTGCCCTGGCTGCCTGCTCGGTGCCCTGGCTAGTGAGGAGCCATCGCCTTTCTGTTGGGCGTTTGCCTGTGGAACACCCGAAGTGAGGTTGCGTGACTCACTTGGGCCTCCTAGGAGGGAGGAGCGTGTAAGGCATGGGTAGGCCTCCCTGAGAGGCGAGGGAGCCCTGGCTCCCCTCGGACAGGCCAGTTCCTGGTCCTGGGAGGAGACCAGGCCACCCACCAGCACAGCCACTCGGCGTTAGGAGGGAGTGATGGCCCCCGCCTGGAAGGAGGCCCTGCGTGGCGGTCTCCAGCGCCCTCCACTTTCCCTCTACACACTAGGAGGGGTGGAGGGCCAGATACCCCAGAAGTCGCTCTCCCTCTACTTTCTCAGGGGGTTTGTTCACTTACTCATTCAGCAGACACCTACTGAGTCTGGTCCCCTTGAGACGCTGAGGTCCCTTGACTGCCGCATAATCAGGTCATGGTAACGCAGGGCTGGTGGCCAGCAGGGGAGTTACAGGAGTTACATGGCTCGTGGGACCCTGCCCCAGACTCCCGCTTCCCAAGGCCTCCCTGGCCACCATGAGAGGTGCCTCTTGATTCCAAATACAGCTCATTTCTTCTCTGAGGAAGGTGCTGTCAGGTGGCCTCGGGGTGGCCGGTGGGGCCAGCCTTGGCTCCAGGTGCTTGCCCTGCCTGGTGGGCCACTACCAGGCTGTTTCAGCTCAGCCTCAGTTTCTCACTTAGGGACAGTGATAACTTGTCTCTTTTCTTCCACTGGAGGGCATGTCTTATCTGTCTAGATTCCACAGTATTTTATCAAGCTGAGAGTGAGAAGGCTTTGGGATCTGCTGCTGTTTCTGCAGGATCTGCAGGCAATGTTCTGTGTGATGAATCCATTTCAGAGAATCCTGGATTCAGGGAATCCAGGTCACTGACCTCCCTTCAGGAGTCGGTGCTGTTCTAATTATAGCCTTCTCAGCACTGTTCCCTTGGCCTTGTCTGTGCCTCACGTAACTCTGTGACTGGGGGGAGCCCTATTTTCAGAGAAGGAAGCAGCAGAGAGGGGTCAGGAACTCGCCAGGCCACTAGGGGTTCAGAGGTAGAAAGACCCCGGGCCTGAAGCTCAAGTCTCAGCAACTGTTAACAGGGAAACCTGGTGTATCACCCTCCTTGCCTGCGCTGTGTACCCCCTGCTTCAGTAAGAGCTGGGCCTGGTCCTGGCTGTTTCAAGCCCTCTGACGAGGGCCCCTGAGGGGGCACCCAAGGCTGACTGGTGGAGATGCAGCAAGGCACTGGCCTTGAGAGGCAGGGCGGGCCTACCTTTGTGCGCCCTCCCCTCTGCTGGTCAATGGTCATGCATTTACTTTGCAAAGCTTTCCCCATCTTTTGCCCTGGCTCACCCTCTCCGAAGCCCTTGGTAGCCTCTCCTTAGTGCGGATTTACAGGTGAGGCTTGTACTCCAGGCGGGTGGTCACTCACGTGGTCCGGTCTGGGCACCCAGCAGGGGCCATGTGGGACTGGTTTGCCTGGCCCACAAGGTGGGAGCCCTGGTGGGAGCTGGTGTGGAATCTGGTCCTCCTGGATCCCAGGCTGCTGCTCACCTCTAGAATGGGCCGTGGGGTGACACGGTAGAAGCCCCTGGAGGGTGTCCTGGGTGGAACAGGGTGCACACAGGGATTTGCTCCTGGCTGCCCTCTTGCTCCTCTCACGCTGGCTTTTGTTTCCTGCAGGGTCAGGAGAAGCCTGAAGAATATTACTCCGAGAGCCTCAATGACCCAGAAGGAGCATTCCACTTCTCAGGGATGAGGGCCGAGAGCGCCTTTGAGGATGTCTCTGCAGCCTCCTCCCCAGAGCAGTCACCTCCGCCCTGGGCTCATGCCGCAGGCAGCGAGGGCCCGGCTCCTGCCTATGTTGCCAGCGGACCCTTTCGGGAAGGCGGGGTCCCGGGCCAGGCTGCCTCCCCTCTGGGCAGGGTGAACGGGAGGCTCTTCGCAAGTCCCAGAGACCCATTCTCTGCCCCGGGCCTTCAGCGGAGGGTCTACCACCAGGACCAGTCGTCCATGGGCGGCCTCACAGCTGAGGACATTGAGAAGGCCCGGCAGGCCAAGGCTCGCCCCGAGAGCAAGCCCCACAAGCAGACAGTGCGTGCAGGAGGCCCCTGGGGTGGGGCTGGAGTGGTTCCCACAGTCCTACTGTGTCAGGCACAGCCTCTGGGGACATTGTCCAGGTCTGTGGCCTGGAGTTTCAGGCACACGGAGGCCTCTTGTGGGTGGAGTGTGCTGCCCTTGGGGTAGAGAGGGGCTGTGGGGGGCAGCATGGACCCTGAAGGTTGGTCCTGTTCCTGGTCACTGGTGCTATGAAGGGCTCTTTCTCTTCTCCCTCTAGCTCAGTGAGCATGCTCGCGAGCGGAAGGTACCAGTTACACGGATTGGGCGGCTGGCTAACTTTGGAGGTGAGGTGCCAGTCCTGGTGAGAGGAGCTGAGGCTGCCACGGGGCCTGCATGAGGCGGGAAGGATGGGGACCCAGGGGTGTCCTGGGGAGGGTGGTAGCTCCTGTGTTCGCCATTCTTGGATGTTTTCCATGAAGGTAAAAACATTCATGGGATCCAGTGTGATTGTGAGTGATCCAGGCGCTGCCTCAGCTCACCTCTGGGGATCAGTGGGGTGTGGCTGATGCTGTGCTGTGACTGCGGCTTTGCTTCTTGTGGGCCTCAGCCTCTGGAGGCCCCACAGAGAGGAGGCAGGACAGTGGGGCTGCTCGGCTCCTGGACACAGTGGTTTTGCCCAGTCCTTTGGGGAGCCATTTGCTGATTCCCACAGAGCTGCGGGCTCCAGTAGAATGATATCGAGGTGTGTTGGCCCTGAGCTGCTGCTGTCCATTTTAATACCCTGTAGCGTTGTGAGTTTGTCCTTTCCTTTGGGAGTTTGTGTGCAATACACCTGTGCTCTCTTTGTCCATATTGGAGGATCATCTTATAATGAAGATTCACAGCAGTTGTATCTGCTTTTGTGATGTTGTGTTGTCTATCTGGTGCTTATTCGCTGACCAAAATATTTCTGTTGAAAGTGCTGTCCTTTGCAGTGGTTCTACTTGAAGATGGAATGACTTCTCTAAAGCTTGCTTGTCCTTAGTAGGTTCTCCATTCATACTTTAATGAAAGTATGATATTCATATGGCAGTCAGCTCTGGCAGCTTGATTCATATACCCTTGCTGGGCAAGTGCAAGGCTGTGTGTGGCAGAGGTCTTGTTGGCTCCTGTCGGTGCCAGTGCTGACTAGTCATGAAGGCCCACTCACCTGTGTGAGCTGTTACTGCCTGCCTTTTGCTTTCTTGGTCTGTACATCTCCCCTGCTATAGACTGTACATCAGGCTCGCTCTTTTCCCTGGCTGCTCTTCTCTTTTGAAAACCCATCTTCCTCCTTGTTCAAAATTGGCTCTGTGTTCCTGGCCCTCTGGGAGCTGGCCTGATGTGTGGGCTTTAACACTGAACAATGGCTGGCTGTCCACCTTATGTTCAGAGCAGACGAGGTTAGTTGGATAGAATTATCTCAACTCTGAGGTTTTCTTCCATAACTGTTATCTTAAAATTTGACATCTGCTGCCACTTATCTTTCTTTTCCAGAATCTAGCATCCAGTGTCATCTGAGTTTTAGTACAAAATTATTACTTCATTTCACATTCATGGGCTAGCAGTTCCTCATAGAACATTGTACCGCCCTGGGGTGCCACTATCAGAATGGGTTTGAGAGTCGCTGCTCTGATGGTGTCCAGCGGTCCTCACGCCCAGAAGACACGGCACTTCCCTGCTTTGCTCAGTGGCTGTTAGTTGGGATGTTTATTATCATTCTTATTGAGTGGAGGTTCTGTTCTCTCCTCCATGAGTCTGAGGGCAGGAACCGTTCTCGTCTTACTCTGTAGTTTTTCTCTGTAACCTGTAATCCTCTTCCCCTCACTCAGACCAGAGCTCATCACAGAGCCCTGTTGCCGGAAGGCTTAATTTGACTAACATAGTTTAGAATGGGCATAAGGCTCTCTCAAACCTCTCTCGAGTCTTTGCGGGCGTGGAGTAGTAGAGGGCCTGTTTGGGAAAGCGGTCAGGATGAAGGTTGTGATGGCCGATTAGAATTTGATGGAGATAACGGTGAAGCCAGTAAAAGTCAAGCCCTTTTGGGTGGTGGGTTAAGGACAGCAGACTGAAGTGAGAGCAGTGGTAGAGGAAGGTATGTAGGACAAAAAGGCAACTTTCTTAAAACCAGGGTGCAAGGCTTCCCTTAGGGTGTGGGAGACATGGCCGCCAGAGGGAGCTGTGGTTGGGTGAGAGAGGCCCTGGTCTCTGTAGGGGCTCTGCACCCTCCGGAGCCTCTTGAGCCCTTGCTGACAGCTGCCTGGTGCCCAGAGCCCTCCTTCAGAGTCTCTGCTGAAGATTTGCTCACAGCTGTGAGTTGCTCATGTTGCCCATGCAGTTGGCGGCTCGTGTTTCAGGATTGGAGGTGGCAGGATGGGAGCAGAGAGGAGCCAGGTCTGGAAAGAATGTGCTGTTCTGGCCCCAGAGGTAAATTCTGGACCTTCTGTCCTATCCAGAGGTTTTCAAACTGTGGGTTATGACCCTTAAGTGAGTGTGAAATCAGTTTAATGGGTCAGGACCAGTGTTTTTAAAAACAAGCAAATAGAATGGAATTGAAGGAAAAAGGATCAGAGTTAGTATCATAGATCCTGAGAACTTAGAACATTGCAAAAATATTTGTTTCAGATTTATTTATGCTATTGATCCATGTTCTTCATTGCATTGTAGATGGCTTACTGGTGGGTCATTGTCTAAACAATTTTAAGTAACACTGCTTTACTTTCTTCTTCTAGAAAACACTTTGAACCTTTTTTCTGCTCACAAGGGTGAGATGTTTTGAGGTGCAGAGTAACAGACTTTAGGAAGTTTTATGAGGGGTATGAAGGAAGGCAGTTGCTCTCAACCTCAGGGAGATAGGGTTGTGTTTGGGAATGTCAGCAGCAGGTATTCAGCTATATGGAGGCAGAGGCAGGGGCTTTCCAGTTGGGATGGCACATTTTGATGCTGAGAGGGGGCACAAACTCTAGGTCCAGTTTGGCTGTGGGATGTCATGGCTGTGATGCTGTGGGCATGGTGATCTGTACTTTTGTCCTCTACTTTTAGAATTTCCTTTTTGCTTTTGGTTTTCAGCAGTGTGACTGTGACATACTTAGGTGTGATTTACTTTGTTTTTATCCTGCTTGGGATTGCAGAACTTCTTGAATCTGTGGCTTGTTGTCTTTCATCAGTTTTGGAAAATAACAAGTCATTTCATAACATATTGTTTGTGGCCTGTTCTCCTTCCCCTCTCTTTCTGAGACTCCAGTTACACGTGTGTTGGGTCTTTCCCTCTGTCCTATGTGTCTCCTCTGCTCTTTTCTGTATTTTTCATTTGTGCCTCAATCTTACAGGTTCAGGGAGATGTCTTATCCTCTCTCCTGCACCTACAAATAGAGGGAGAACTGGATGATGATAGAAATGAGAGTAACAGATAAAGTGAGTGCTAAGGAAAACTTGTTTCTCTGGTGGCTCAGTGGTAAAGAATCTGCCTGCCAGTGTAAGAGACACAAGAGATGTGGGTTCTTTGCCTGGGTTGGAAAGGTCCCCTCAAGAAGGAAATGACAACCTACTCCAGTATTCTTGCCTGGGAAATCCCATGGACAAAGGAGCCTGGTAGGGGGGTTGCAAGAGTCAGATATGACTGAAGCAAATAAACAACAAGAGAAAACTTATCAAAAGGAGCTGAGCACTGTGTGCATAACACTTTGCTGATCACTGCTGCTGCTGCTGCTAAGTCGCTTTAGTGTTGTCTGACTCTGTGCGACCCCAGAGACGGCAGCCCATCAGGCTTCCCCATCCCTGGGATTCTCCAGGCAAGAACACTGGAGTGGGTTGCCATTTCCTTCTCCAGTGCATGAAAGCGAAAAGTGAAAGTGAAGTCTCAGTCGTGTCTGACTCTAGCGACCCCATGAACTGCAGCCTACCAGGCTCCTCCGTCCACAGGATTTTCCAGGCAAAAGTACTGGAGTGGGGTGCCATTTCCTTCTGCTGATCACTAGGACCTTCACTTAGGAATTTACAGTCCACATCATTAAGGCAGAAGGGAGAAAAATGCTAAGTAAGAGAACTAGAAAGAGAGGAACAAGTGAAGAAGTAGGAAGCGATAAGGATATTTAGACTCTACGTAGAAAGGATTTTGAAATATGATACATGAAAATAGATGCTAGTCTGAGAAAACAATGGGCCAGGAATGAAGAGTAGAGGGAATGGACTCTCAGGAATCCTCTTATTTTTAAAAGGTAAAAGGTTAAGGACTCTTGCTCCCAGGAAAATACATTGCTTTAAAAAATAGTTCCCAAGACACCATTGGGTTTCTTAAGTGATTTTGTAAGAACAGTGTTCTTACAAATAGAAAATAGGTGAATGCAAACTGATTGCCATTGTTGCTTAATTTCATAAAGATTCTGATCACCCTAGGTGTCCTGTTAATATGTCAGCAACAAAGCTCTCTCTGAGCTCGTTTGCCCCCTTTCCCACAAAGCTTTTGTGTCGTTCCCCACATCCCCCCTGGGCTCAGTAGTAAAACTGAAAACAAAAGATTTTGGGATAAATGGGCATAGCTTGGTGATTTTTCAATTTTGCTAAGTAAGAACATTTAAAACAAAACCTATCATCAACTATGAACATCATTTACTTTATACTTTTAAAGGCCATTTAACAACGTAAAAGTACAAAGGACATGCTCCCAAGATAAAGGATGGTAAGTTGAGTAACTGAGTTTTGTTTTCAGATGTAGACCCTGCTGTGTCTTGCCAGGGGCCTTGCAGAGCCGGTTCAGCAGTGGGGATGCCCATGGACCCCTTGGCTGGGGTGGGGGGCCCAGCTCGGTAGGGGTGGGAGTGTTCACACCTCCTGCAGTAGGACTGTGTTCCGAGCTCCTGGCATGAAGCCCCGTGTTGACTTGTCTGAAGTCAGGCTTCCCCCACCAGCATTTATTGATAGGGCACTTGATTTTCATTAAGGGTGTGGAGATCTAAGGTCCTGGTGTCGATAGGGGCTGCCCTGGCGTCCCTCGTTGGGTGGCACTCAGTGATGCCAGCTTTGCCGCTTGACTTCCCGAGGACGCACGCTGCGCATGCGCTGTCCCTCTAAGTAGCCGGCGCTCCTCTGTGCCGCAAGAGGAGCCCCGTAAGTCTCTGAGGTCGCAAGACTGATGCCCCGTAAGTCCAAGAGAGGTTAGCAACCTTGGCAAGGATGAGGGAACATGGTCTCCTGCATTTCCCAGGAGCATACTTCAAAGGCACTTTGAGTCTGGGTCTGCCACCCTTGAACTCGTCCCTTCTCCCGGATCCAGCAGAGGGGCCGTCAGTTCTTCCCTTCCCACCCTGGCCCAGTTCTGAGAACTGAGGAGAACACCCGCCCTGCAGCAAGCTTCCTCCTCCGCTCCTTCCTGTTTGCCTTCCTGCAGCGCTGTGGGCGCAGCCCCTCCCAGGCCTGGAGCTGGCATGGTGTGGAGAGTGCAGGTGATGGAGAGAAGGCGGAAGAGCCAAGGGTTCGAGAGCACCTTGAAGCAAAGGAAATTTCCTCGTCCACTGCCTTTTCTGCGTGGACTTTCTTATTCTATGAGATCAGGAGGACCGTGGGATGTGTTGATAAAAGTGAGGCCCGAGAACAGAGCCTGGCACGTGGGTGGTGCAGTGTGGGTGAAGCTGTTTTTCCCTTAGGTTTACCCCTCACCGCTGCAGGAAATCTCCAGCCAGCCTTGCTCAGTAAACATGCCTGGGGGTCTCTCAGGTAAATGCGGAACATTTCCTCACTTTCTGCTCTCAGGCACCTCTCACCAAGCCTCCTCACAGATGCCGCTGTTTACTGGAAGGTGTTTTATATTTGTACTTTTTCCTTGACCTCTGTGCCTGTGTGGGCGGAAGCCCTGTGGTTGCTCAGAGGGGACCTATTTATCTCTTGAGGACCTGCAGAGGGCCTCTGGGGCCTGGGCTTTCTGGTCACGAGGAACAGGCCCAATTCCCTGGGAAGCAGCCCACTGCTCCCAACTCCTAGGGAGAACCCTGTTTCCTGCAACTCCTCACTCGTTCCACGTTTCTAGCCTGAAAAACCTCCTCTGGTGAGAGGAATGTAGGAACTTTCTTGAAAGGGGCTGGCACCTTCTCACAGCCTAGGGTAGTGGCCAGGCTGCAGAAGTGGCCGTGGGGCTGTCGACCTGGATCTGTGGCTGGTCTCCTCCGGGACCTCTGAGCAGCCTGTGTGGTCCAGGCCAGGGCTGCCTGTGGGTCAGGGCATGGACGGCGCTGTCCTGAGGGCTAGGGGGGCTGGGTGTGGGTGGGGATAAAGGGACACACGGAGAGTGAGCGAGCCTGGGCTCAGGGTGTCCTCACCAACTCGGGGAATCTGAGACAGAGGTGCCGCCCGGCTCTGCAGGAAGGAGGAACCTGGCTGTACCCTGCCCTTCTCTCTCCACAAGGCTCTGAGAGTCCTTTAAATCAGCTGTGTTGAGGACTGGCAGGAGGGCCAGTCTATTCCTGGTTCAGTAGAGCAGAAGCTCTGAGGTCAAGGTCAGGGCTAGCTGGCTGGCAGGGCTGCTCACCTCCCGGGCTGCAGTGGGGAGCCTGTCTGTTGGCAATTCTGTGGCCTGGCACCAGGCTGGTCCTGAGGGAGCTCGTGGGGCCATAGGAGGAGCCTGTGGCCTCCTTTGCAGAATGTTCCCTCTGTGATTCAGTGTTCAGTGACATGTCCTTGGCTTGGAGAGCTTTGGCTCTGTCCCACAGCCTAGAAGTGGCCAGAGAAGAGTCTGAGTGGGCCCAGCAGGAGGCGCGGGGGGCTCTGCAGAGGGAGGGTCACGACATCTGCTTGCAGTGGCCAGGCTGGGTAACCTTTGGTGCATCTGCCTCTCTCGTAGGCTTCTCTTTAGATTTGATCTAGCCAGAGAAAAATCTTGGGGCAGAGAGACACTGGTGAAGGTCATTGGGATTTGAAGGATAATGTTCCCGTTTTCATTATTTTGCTAAGTCAGACACAGTGGTGAGTGGGGTGGGGATGGTCAGGCAACAGGAGTTAATATTTGACCAGAGACGCGGCTCTGGCTCTGTGCTCAGTTTCCCCTAGGGCTGGGTTGGGGTGTCAGAGGGAAACAGGCCATAGCATCTCCATTCAGCACACCAGTGTGTCCTTGGGGGCATCCCCAGATGACTGTGGCCTCTTCCTCTGGCTGCCAGAACTTGGCTTATGCTTGGCATGTGCTGACTGAGCAGCAACATGGGCTGCTGGGCACTTGAAATGTGGCTGGTCCAAGTTGAGATGTGCCCTGAGAGTAAAATACACGTTGGATTTGAGGGCTTAGTGTAAGAAAAGAGTAATATGTCTTTTCTAACAATGTTTATATTGAGTACTTGTAAGGGATGACACGTTGAGTTGTTGTTCAGTCGCTCAGTCGTGTCGGACTCTTTGCGACCTCGTGGGGTGTAGCACACCAGGCTTCCCTCTCCTTCACCATCTCCTGGAGCTTGCTCAAACTCATGTCCATTGAGTTGATGATGCCTTTCAACCTCTCATCCTATGTCGACTCTTTCTCCTGCCTTCAGTCTTTCCCAGTATCGGGGTCTTTGCATCAGGCCAAAGTATTGGAGCTTCAGTTTCAACATCAGTCCTTCCAATGAATATTCAACGTTGATTTTCTTTAGGATTGATTGGTTTGATCTCCTTGCTGTCCAAGGGACTCTCAAGGGTCTTCTCCAACACAACATTTCAAAAGAATCAATTCTTCGGCACTCAGCCTTCTTGGAGAAGGTAATGGCACCCTACTCCAGTACTCTTGCCTGGAAAATCCCATGGGCGGAGGAGCCTGGTAGGCTGCAGTCCATGGGTTTGCTGAGGGTCAGACATGACTGAGCGACTTCACTTTCACTTTTCACTTTCATGCATTGGAGAAGGAAGTGGCAACCCACTCCAGTGTTCTTGCCTGGAGAATCCCGGGGACAGGGGAGCCTGGTAGGCTGCCATCTATGTGTTACACAGAGTCACACAGAGTCGGACACTGACTGAAGTGACTTAGCAGCAGTAGCAGCAGCCTTCTTTATGGTCCACCTTTCACATCCATACATTACTACTGGAAAAACCATAGCTTTGACTAGATGGACCTTTCTTGGCAAAGTAATGTCTCTACTTTTTAATACACTGTCTAGGTTTGTCATAGTTTTTCTTCCAAGGAGCAAGTGTCTTTTAATTTCATGGCTGCACTTACCATCTGCAGTGATTTTGGAGCCCAAGAAAGTAAATTCTGTCATTGTTTCCCCATTTATTTGCCATGAAGTAAGTGATGGGACTGGATGCCATGATCTTAGTTTTTTGAATGTTGAGTTTTAAGCCAGCTTTTTCACTTTCCTCTTTCACTTTGATCAAGAGGCTCTTTAGTTCTTTTTCACTTTTTGCCATAAGGGTGGTGTCATCTGCATATCTGAGGTTATTGATATTTCTCCTGGCAATCTTGATTCCAGATTGTGCTTCATCCAGCCTGCCTTTTCTCATGATGTACTCTGTATAAGTTAAATAAGCAGGGTGACAGTATATAGCCTTGACATATTCCTTTCCCAATTTGGAACCAGTAAATTGTTTCATATCCAGTTATAACTATTGCTTCTTGAGTTGCATACAGGTTTCACAGGAGGTAGGTAAGGTGGTCGGGTATTCCCATCTCTTTAAGAATTTTCCACAGTTTGTTGTGATTCACAGTCAAAGGCTTTAGCTTAGTCAATGAAGCAGAAGTAGTTGTTTTTTGCTGGAGTTCTCTTGCTTTTTCTGTGATCAGTGGATGTTGGTAATTTGATCTCTGGTTCCTCTGCCTGTTCTAAATCCAGCTTGAACATCTGGAAGTTCTCAGTTCATGTACTGTTGAAGCCTAGCTTGGAGAATTTTGAGCATTACTTTGCTAGCATGTGAAATGAATGCAATTGTGTGGTAGTTTGAACATTCTTTGGCATTGCCTTTCTTTGGGATTGGAGTGAAAACTGACCTTTTCCCATTCTGTGGCCACTGCTGAGTTTTCCAAATTTGCTGGCATTCTGAGTGCAGCGCTTTCACAGCATCATCTTTTAGGATTTGAAATAACTCAGCTGGAATTCCATCACCTCCACTAGTTTTGTCTGTAGTAATGCTTCCTAAGGCCCACTTGACTTCACACTCCAAGATGTCTGGCTCTAGGTGAGTGATCACGCCATCGTGATTATCTGGGTCATTAATATCTTTTTTGTATAGCTCTTCTGTGTATTCTTGCCACCTCTTAATATCTTCTGCTTCTGTCAGGTCCATACTGTTTCTGTCCTTTATTGAGCCCATCTTTGCATGAACTGTTCGCTTGGTGTCTGTCATTTCCTTGAAGAGATCTCTAGTCTTTCCCATTCTATTGTTTTCCTCTGAGGAGGCCTTAGAAATAGCTGAAAAAAGAAGAGACGTGAAAGGCAAAGGAGAAAAGGAGAGATATACCCATCTGAATACAGTGTTCCGGAGAATAGAGATAAGAAAGCCTTCCTAAGTGAACAATGCAAAGAAATAGAGGAAATATGTTGAGTACTTTGGGTTAAATAAAATATACGATCAGAATTCATTTCATATGCTTCTTTTTGTCTTTTTAATGTGGTCACTAGAAAATTAAAAATATCCATGGCTGTCATTATATTTCCTGGGCAGCACTGGTCTACCCTTTGAATAGGAGAAAGGACAGTAATAGCGAACATCTTTAAACAGTGTTGCCCTATGATTGCCCCTCCTGGGAGCGCTTCAGTCTTATTCCACTATTTAATCCTCACACCGAGGACTACAGCTTTACAGCTGACAAGGTGGGGGCTGCGCATTTGCCTAATGATGGGTAAGGTGTATTCCAAAAATACATATTTTTTAATTTGGTTATCTTTTTTGATTTTTAAAATTTATCTTCATTAAGTAGCTTTCTCAGTAAATTCAATAGTATTTCTCATGGAAGTAAGACATAATCGTAGAAAACTTGGAAAATGCAGAAGCTCGTGCAGGTTTCCTTGCCCGGTGTGTGCCCACCGGGCCTGGAGGGAAGCTGTTCCATCAGCCTCCCCGCCCCCAGGACCGTGCTCACCAACGCCGGCTGTTCTCGGGCCTCTTTGGCGTCTGCCCTGGGTCTTTGCTGTCCCGTCTGCTGTGGTCAGTGTGCTCCTCCACGTGTTCTTCACTCTCGGCTAACTGGCCCCCGCTCCTAAGCCAGCCGGAACTGTTTGAAGTAGAGGAGATGGGCCCTGAGCCAGGCTCCTGGGCTTTCTGTGTGGGCGGAGTGGCACCTGCTGGGCTCCTCGGGCCTCTCCTGGACAGTTGGGATCATCCAGTACCAACCTCTGGACAAACGAGGTGTTAAGAAACCTTGATTTCAAAGGTTGATGAAGGGAGAAAGTGGGGCTGATACCCCACCATCCTTAAACCCCTGTGCGTGTCTGTGGGGCCTTCCTTTGAGTAAGAGCTGTGGTCTGGGCTTCAGTGAGTCCCCATGGCTTTTGCAAAATGTTCCAACCCTACCAATGACTGCTGTATGTTGTGGTGGTAATACGTCTCCTTGCAGCTGCAGTGAACTAGATCAGAGAGTTCTAGGGTGTTGAGACTCGCTGCACACGCTGAAGTTGGTGACTGTGTCCCGAAGGGTGCCCTGTGTTGTCCTTGGCCTGCAGCCATTCCTGGTTTATTTTCCATTTGTGCTCTGCCTGCCCCTGTGTTTTTCATTGTATGTTGTCTCGGGCGTGTTTGTGTGTCGTGTGAGCATGTAGCAAAGACGATGGGAGTCGGGGTAGAGGACACTTTTCCACCGAGCACTCGTCTTGATCCAGGTGTTCTCTGAAAACAGTCACTATGTATCTCCTACCTTTTCACAACGTCTGCGGTGTCAGCGGGGGTCCCTGGGGATTGAGGCCCTTGTCTGCCTGGGGCTGCTCCGGGGCTCATGGGGAAGGGCAATGGGCAGCTCCTGAGTGAATGCCCAGAGCCCTCAACCTCCTCTTTGCAGGTCTGGCCGTAGGTCTGGGCTTTGGGGCCCTGGCCGAGGTCGCCAAGAAGAGCCTCCGCCCCGAGGACCCCTCAGGTGAGCTGGGCCCTTGACCAGGAGGGTAGGGTGGGCCCTGGGAGGTGGGCCTGTCAGCTCCGAGCTCCTGCCTGTGTTCCCCGAGGGTTGGCCTCCACAGGCACCTTGCACCTTGCGTTCGTGTAAATGGCAGCCCTGGAGTTTGGGACCTGAAGGCCGCTGTGCACCCATCCCGGCCCATGTTGGCACACTCACCCTCCTGGCTCCTCCAGAGGGTGAGGAGGAGTTCACTTGCTCTCTCCTGACAGGTGCCTCGGGTTCTGTTGGGGCCCCAGGTCTGCTAGGCCAGCTGCCCAGGCCTCCCCATTTGGCTGTGGCTGAGGGATGTGGGAGCTGCAGGAGCTGTGGGGCCTCCATCCCCCTGCTCGGTGCCCTGTGGTGGCCATCTCCTCTCCAGCCTCAAACCCTTTTGTCTCTGAAGTGAAGGTCATGACTCTCCTGTGATCCCAGGGCCAGCCTGGAGTCAGGTCAGAATGCCCAGTTCCCCTTAGTCTGGGTGGCCAGATGTGGGCAGCACTCCATGGAGAAAGTTCTCCAGACTGGCTGCTGGAACCTGGGTGCTTATGGTGCTGTGTTAGTGGGTCAGGGGGCAGCTCCCCCTGCCTCCCACTTGTTGGGGTGCCCAGCCAGGGCCCCTCCCCCAAACTTGTCCCGGCTTGGGGGTGGGTTGGGTAGATGCAGAGAACTTTCCCTTTAATGGAGTTCTGGTGGCCATTAAGGGCAGCCCTGCTAGAGCCGTCTGCTCATGGATTTCTCAACGTGTACTTGATGTTCCGGGCTGAGTGCCCCCTGTCCCTATTCAGGGATCATCAGCTCATTCCAGGGCCTGACACCTCCTCCTCCCATCCCTGGGGACCCTGAGTGGTCCCCACTATCCAGATGCACTGTGGTCCCTGAGCCCTGGCTACAGCCTCGGGGCCGGCTCCCCTGGTGGCCCGCCAGCCACCCGGATGGCCCTGCTTCACCTGCAGGACCCTCTGGAGGGGACGAGAGTCCTCTTGGGGGAGATGGCACTAGCCTGTCCCACCGGCCCCTGAGCATGTGTGTCCTTGGAAGGGGCCGGAGGACAGAGAGGATTAGGGAGGTATTTTTAGTGTTGGTGCTGAGGCTCTGGGAAGTGAAGCCTGACTCGAGTGAGAAGCCAGCCTCCCCCAGGCACAGGTCCTCCCATCCTCCGCTCCAAAATTGGCGGCTCTCCATCCCGCCTCGTCCAAGCAGGGAAAAGGCAACCCCGGCTCCTAGGTTACAGCTGGTGTCCTTTGTCAGGGAAGCAGTGGCCTGGCTGGGGGTCAAGGCACCTGGGTGCCACCAGACTGGGAGCAGGACGTGGGACTCAGGCCAGAGGTTGTGCTCCTGCTTCCTGAGCAGCGCCTGGAGCGCTGGGCCTGGAGGGCACCCACCAGCTGGGCCACTCTCCCCAGGGAGCCTCTCCTGGCTGGGGGCCAGCCCACCATGCCCTTGGGCTTCCTGACTCCCCCACATTGTTCTCAGACCACCCTTGCTCGGGCTGTGGAGACTGGCCAGCTGTGAGGAGGGTCTGCCTAGAAATCTCAGGAGGGCCTGGCCCTGTCTCTCAATGTCAGGGTCACTGTGTCACACGGGGAGAAAGCACCCTCCTCCTGCCTAGGGCGGGGCCTTCCTCCTCCCCTGCGTCCTCAGGGACACGACCCAGGTCCCCGGCTCACAGGGCCCAGGGGCTGAGCAGCTAGGGAGGGCAGAGGGGACTTAGAGGTCTGCCAGGGACCCCTCTTGGCCCAGCCACCTTGGAGTGGCCCTGCCCAGGGGCTGTGGCTTCTGTGACGTCCAGCTGATGGCCTCTTCCTGTGGAGCGGAACTCTCTCCCCTTTCTGGGACCCTGTCCTGATATCTGGTTCCCTGAGAGTGAGCCTGACCTTGTGTAGGCCTAACAGCTACCCTCAGATGCTGGCCTTCAGACTCAGATCCTGCCTTAGCCCTTTGGCCCTGGTATATCAGAGGCCAGGCTGGACGCAGCCCCAGACGGAGGGCAGTGGCATGACGCCACCTCCCCTGGTCCCCCCATGGGGTTCCAGCTCAGACCTGCTCTGAGTGCTGCTCTGAGCAGGGATGCAGGCTGAGGAAAGTGCCGGGCACTGTGGGGGCAGCCTGGGGAGTTTCTGGTCTAACTGGGCTCAAAGGACAGAGGGCAGGACCACTGGGTGACCCCCTCCTTGTCACCTTGAGTCACCACCCTGTATCCTCCCACCCCTGAGTATTCTGCTCCCCTGAGGTTCCTACACTTTCTCCCTGGGCCAGCTGGCTTCAGGGCCTCTGTGGGGAGAGGGGAAAGGCAGGCACTCACCTGGTGAGGCTGTCCTTGACCCTGCACTCCCCTGCCTGGAGGGCTGTGCTCTCACCATGGCCAGTGGGGCCCGGGTAACTGTGCAGGGACTCCGGGTGTGCTGGTGGCCTTTGCCCAGGACACTGAGGGTCAAGGGACAGTCACTTGGCTGGGGCTGACATGGAGGGAAAGGCCCCATGGGCCAACCTGTGTGTGTGTGTTTGTGTTGGGAGGGTGCTGGGGGCCGGCCTGGGGAGACCTGGGGGGCCCTGGAGGGCTTTCCTCAGCGTCTGGGGGGCAAGTGTGAGAAGTGGAGTTAAAACTGCACAGCTGGTTTTGTGGCGCCCCGGAAGGGAAGCCCTTTGTGTCAGGCTCTCTGCTGCTACTGCTAAGTCACTTCAGTCGTGTCCGACTCTGTGTGACCCCAGAGACGGCAGCCCAGAAGGCTTCCCTGTCCCTGGGATTCTCCAGGCAAGAACACTGGAGTGGGTTGCCATTTCCTTCTCCAATGCATGAAAGTGAAAAGTGAAAGTGAAGTTGCTCAGTTGTGTCCGACTCTGTCGACCCCATGGACTGCAGCCCTACCAGGCTCTTCCATCCATGGGATTTTCCAGGCAAAAGTACTGGAGTGGGGTGCCATTGCCTTCTCTGGTCAGGCTCTCTGCTGAGCTCTATTCCACCGCCCTTAAAATGTGCTCAGTTCAGTTCAGTTCAGTCGCTCAGTCTTGTCCGACTCTTTGCGACCCCGTGAATCGCAGCACGCCAGGCCTCCCTGTCCATCACCAACTCCCGGAGTTCACTCAGACTCACGTCCATCGAGTCGGTGATGCCATCCAGCCATCTCATCCTCTATCGTCCCCTTCTCCTCCTGCCCCCAATGTCCCAGCATCAGAGTCTTCTTGAGTCAGCTCTACATGAAGTGGCCAAAGTATTGGAGTGCTCAGCATCGTTCCGCCAGGGCTGCAGAGGCTGTTGATCTCGCAGTCCAAGGGACTCTCAAGAGTCTTCCCACACTACAGTTCAAAAGCATCAATTCTTTGGTGCTCAGCCTTCTTCACAGTCCAACGCCTCACATCCATACATAACCACACCCTGACATTTCGTTATTGTTCCTGTTTTTACTGGGAAAACCAGTGATTTGCCAAGACCCACAACCAGGGGCTGGTGGGCTGGGTTGTACTCAGTCTTGAGTTGGGGGAGGGGCCTCTTGGGGTGGGGGTGTGGGGGTCCCAGGTCTGGCAGCCCCGCCTCAGGGGTATCATGGTGGCTTTGCTCCCCTGCAGGGAAGAAGGCCGTGTTGGACTCCAGCCCGTTCTTGTCGGAGGCCAACGCGGAGCGCATCGTGCGCACGCTGTGCAAGGTGCGCGGGGCGGCGCTCAAGCTGGGCCAGATGCTGAGCATCCAGGGTGAGTGCGGCTGGGGCGGGGGCGGGGGTGGGGAGCAGAGGGAGGGCGTGTGTTTCGGCCCCACTGGGGATGAGTAGGGAGGGAGATTTTCTGCTCACTGGCTTCTCTTGTTTGCATCCTTGCTGTTAACCAACCTGGGATGTTTAAAAAAGTCTTAAATAAGAGCCCCCAGTTGTTGATATTTGGCTTCTTTTGAGTGTTCTGGCATATCCGAAAGTCCTGGCATCTCAAAAATTGGCGAGAGTCAGGCTGATGGTCCGAGGGTGCTGTGGGCGAGCTCACGGGCTGCAGTGGCGTGACATCGGGGAGTGGGGGGTGTGGTCCAGGGAAGGAAGGCTGGGGAGGACGCTGTGGCTGAGCAGGAGGCGGGCTCGGTGTAGTGCTGAGAGTGGAGCCTGAATGCAGGGGAGCCTCAGGGCTTCTGATGGGAGCCCCCCAGGGCGGAGCAGCTGAGAGGCTGGTGTCCTGAGTGGGAGCAAAGCCACTGAGGCTGGGCCTGTGCCTCAGCTTCTCTGAACTGGGGGTCAGTGTGTTGAAAGGTGGAGCAGCACTGGGCCTCCTCTGAGGAGGCCGCAGTGGGCAGGGTGATGGAGGTGGCCTGCGTGCCCTCCTTCCGAGGGGTCAGCGCTCTGCTGTCTGCTCTGCTGCCTTCCAGACGACGCCTTCATCAACCCCCATCTGGCCAAGATCTTTGATCGGGTCAGGCAGAGTGCAGACTTCATGCCGCTGAAGCAGATGATGGTGAGGCCGGGCCTTCTTGGCTGGGGCCCGGCAGCCCTGTGGGTGGGGATGGGGGGCTCCTCAGGGTGTCCCCGGCTGTGCTCACAGCCCCTCCCTGGCCTCTCTCTCCAGAAAACTCTCAACAACGACCTGGGCCCCAACTGGCGGGACAAGCTGGAGTACTTCGAGGAGCGGCCCTTCGCAGCCGCCTCCATCGGGCAGGTGCACCTGGCCCGTTTGAAGGGGGGCCGCGAGGTGGCCATGAAGATCCAGGTATGCGCCCAGGGGTGTGCTCATGTCTTCAGGAGCTACTCAGGGCAGAGCTGGGGCCTGCAGTGTGGGGGCCTCTGCACCCACGCACCCTGTGTGTACCCACGCCCAGGGCAGAGTGCGTGTCTCATTGCTTCTGTCCCTAGCACCAGATCAGCGTTGGGTGCAGAGAAGTATTTGCAGAGTGACTGGAAGGGATAATAGCCTCCCAGCAAACTTGGTTTGAGTGGGGTGGGGACAGAGGGCAAGTGTCGGTCTGCCTGGGGGCCTGAGCTGGAGGGGTGGGACGGCTGTTTCTGCATGGGCGTGGGGGTGCGGCAGGTGGAGTAGAATACGGGCACGGTGGGCTCAGGGGTTACAGCAGCATCGTGGGGTCTTGGCTCTGCCCTATGCAGCTGTGGGGTCTGGGAGAGACAGCTGGGAGGCTGACGGGTGGCAGGAGGGTGGGGCCCGCAGGGTCGTGCTCTGAGTGCCTGGCGCCCCTCTGCTCCCTGCAGTACCCTGGCGTGGCCCAGAGCATCAACAGTGACGTCAACAACCTCATGACTGTGCTGAACATGAGCAACATGCTTCCGGAAGGTCTGAGGCTGCTGCTGTGCAAGGGCAGGCGTGGGGGGTGGGGTGCTGACTCGGGGAGCCCCCAGCCACCCTGACACCCCCTTCCCCCAGGCCTGTTCCCCGAGCACCTGATCGACGTGCTGCGGCGGGAGCTGGCCCTCGAGTGCGACTACCAGCGGGAGGCCGCTTGCGCCCGCAGATTCAGGTGCGTCTCCAGCCTCAGGCCCTCGTCCGCTGCTCCCGCTGCGGGGACAGAAGAGGTGGAAGCCCCTCCAGCTCCGAGGGGCGGAAGACTGTGGTTGGGGCCTGGGGTCGGAGCCCGGTCCCCCACCAGCTGGAGGCAGGGCCCTCGGCCCGGAGGGTTCAGCCCCTCGCTGTCCTGTGTGTTGTCTCCAGGGTGGGGGTGAGAGGATTAGGGTGAACAGGGTGTGACCTCTTGTCCCTGCCAGGGAGCTACTGAAGGACCACCCCTTCTTCTATGTGCCCGAGATCGTGGACGAGCTCTGCAGCCCCCATGTGCTGACCACCGAGCTGGTGTCTGGCTTCCCCCTGGACCAGGCCGAGGGGCTGAGCCAGGAGATCCGAAACGAGGTGTGTCACTTGGTGACCCTGGAGTCCCCAGCACTCCCTGTGGGGCTGGGGACAAGAGTGCTTCATCGTCTCCCCACCCAGTGATATACCTGGAATCAAAGTTGGCTGTGGGTAGGAGGTGGGATGGGGTGGATGCTGAGAGGATGGGTGGATGCTGAGAGGAAAGCAGGGGTCAGGCTTCCAGGTCCGGGTCTGGGGGTGCCAGGCAGCCTGGCACGGTGTGACTGGACCCACCCGGCTCCCAGATCTGCTACAATATCCTGGTACTGTGCCTGCGGGAGCTGTTCGAGTTCCACTTCATGCAGACAGACCCCAACTGGTCCAACTTCTTTTATGACCCTGAGCTGCACAAGGTGAGCACCCGGGGGCTCCCACAGGGACCCTGAGCTCCGCTGGACCAGGGCTCCGAGATCTGGGGGTCTCAGCTCCCTGTTGCCCTGTCTCTCCACCCCATTGAGGCAAACCTTCCCTGATCGCCTGTCCCCAGGTGGCTCTTCTGGACTTCGGGGCAACTCGGGAATTTGACAGATCCTTCACCGACCTCTACATCCAGGTAGAGGGCAAGTGGGGGGCTGGCCTTGGCCAGTGCTCTTCTGGGGCTTGGAGGGAGGGTGGACTCCTATCCTGATGTCCCTGTCTGTCCCTGGTGTTTGGTGACAGTGGAGGAGGTCACAGCCACCTCAGGTGCAGAGGAAAGTAAAAGTCACTCAGTTGTGTCTGACTTTGCGAGGCCATGGACTGTACCCCCATGCTCCTCTGTCCATGGGATTCTCTGAGCGAGATACTAGAGTGGGTAGCTATTCCCTTCTCCAGGGGATCTTCCCAACTCAGGAGACCGAACCGCAGGCAGATTCTTTACTGTCTGCGCCACCAGGGAAGCCCAAGTAAAGGGTAAAAGTGGATGTGCTGGCATGTGGGGGGAGGGCGGGTGCCAGCCCCCTGGACCCCCAGGATCTCCTCTCTACGTGCCACCCATGGTGCCTCTGTCCAGATCATCAGGGCTGCTGCTAACCAGGACAGGGAGGCTGTACTGAAGAAATCCATAGAGATGAAGTTCCTCACCGGCTACGAGGTCAAGGTGAGCTCTCTTGACTCTGGAGGTGCACCAGGCTTGCTGAGCCACATGCAGCCCCCGGGCCAACTTTGGTGTTTGTGGGAAGGGTGGGATGTGGACTGCTTTTCCTGTGGAATCTGAAGGGTATCTCAGTTTGTAAGTGGATGAAATCAGAGCCAGAGGGCCAAGGTCCTCAGAATACCAGGGCTGGTCATGAAGCCCTTGTTTGTGTCCCACCCCAGCCCATGTCGAGATCCTAGTCATTGGGCTCATCGTGGGTGCTCAGGGCCTGGGTGAGCAGGTGGGATGGCAAAGCCCAGCCCCCACTTCCTGTGGCCTCACTGGGGGAGGGGTGAGGGGCGTGCTGGAAGAGATCTTAGTAGCCCCTTAAATGAAGGGGTGACCATCTTGGTGTCCTGTCGCCAGATAGCAGCACTCTCCTCTCCCGACAGTGGGGAAGGAGTGCAGACACCCTGGTGGTCTCGGTCTACTGCCTACAAAGAGTGCAGAGGCTCACCCCAGCTCAGGCCTGTGGCTCTTTCAGGATTGACAGGCATTTTATAAAACCTCTGGATTTGAGTGCCCTCAGGCTGGGTCACACTTGGCATTCTGCCACAGACCTGCCAAGCTCCCTTTCTTCTTACCTGGAAGCAAGGTCACACATTAAGTGGTTTGAGTTCATGCTCCCAGTACCATGATTCCATCTGGGTGAAGCATTACTACCTGCCCTGCCCTCAGGGAGCGCTCAGTCTAGCCCCTGGGGGGTTGTGTGGGAGGAGCCCTGGGCTTGAAGGCCCCAGGCTCTTCAGTCTCCCCTCCTCTTCCTCCAGGCCATGGAAGACGCCCA
Source organism: Tragelaphus eurycerus (assembly GCA_935064755.1). Classification (NCBI taxonomy): domain Eukaryota; kingdom Metazoa; phylum Chordata; class Mammalia; order Artiodactyla; family Bovidae; genus Tragelaphus; species Tragelaphus eurycerus. Next base: position 24,360,518 of record CAKXYN010000003.1, read on the forward strand.
CTTGGATGCCATCCTCATCCTGGGGGAGGCCTTTGCCTCGGAGGAGCCCTTTGACTTTGGCACCCAGAGCACCACTGAGAAGATCCACAACCTGATCCCCATCATGCTGAAGCACCGGCTCGTCCCGCCGCCCGAGGAGACCTACTCCCTGCACAGGAAGATGGGCGGCTCCTTCCTCATCTGCTCCAAGCTGAAGGCCCGGTTCCCCTGCAAGGACATGTTCGAGGAGGCCTACAGCAACTACTGCAGGAGGCAGGCCGAGCAGCAGTAGCAGGACCCTCCGGCCTCGGTCCTTGAGCTGCTGAAACTAGTAGGAAGCTGGTGGTGCCCGTGCTGCATTTAAACTTCGCCCGGTGGGAGAGGGTGGCCGGGCTGGTGGGGGGATACTGCTCGGAGCCTGTTGCCCGTGCTTATACACGGTTTTCTTGCTAAGTGGCTGTGGGGTGAGAGGAGCAAGGATGAAAATGCAGCCTCACTACTGTCAGAATCTGCTTCTTATTTAGTAATCCTTTGAAATGACTCTCGATAAAAAGACAATTTTATTTCCTCTTCCTTTTTGTAACAGGGGTTTTTTGCTAATGTGAACGTTAGCCAGAAGATAAGAGTTCTTCCTTTGAATCCTGCCACCAAAAACAAAAACAAAACACCAAAACCAGAAAAGCCTTTTTGGATTTTATTGAGTGTGTAATATCAGGTTTGTGTGTGTGTGTGTGTGTTTCTAGAATGAGATTTGTATTTTCTGCCTTTTCCTCTCCGGCCTGGATCTAGAAGTGCTGAACTGAGCAGTGCCAATGAATACTTTGCCGAGCCAGGCCCACCCACACCTGCTCCCTGGTTGCTAGAGGCTTTCTTGAGAACCAGAGGTTTCCAGAGAACTGCCGCCGCCGCCTACGGGAAGGACAGGAGCCACAGAAGGAGAGAGGGCCACACGCGCCCCCTGGGCTCCGAGACTGGTGTGTGGGGGGCCTGGGGCCTTGACGTGCACGTATCACCTGCTTGGACCCAAGGGGTCATTTCAGGCTGTGTTAATATTCATACAATTCTTGTAATTGTCTGATTTACTTGTTTCAATAAAAACAAAAAACAACAAACCCTAGCATTCTGGCATTAATTATTTCACTTGGAAAGGCTTCTGAGCTGATGGAGATGAGCCCAAGGTCAGTGCCACACCCTTTCCTGCCTCAGATGCTTCTGCAAGGTTTGGCCCTGTTCCCACCACGAGGCTCTCGGTACCTGAACCCAGAGGGTTTAGCCCATATTCATCATCAGAGAAAGATGGCAGAGCTGAGTCGGAGCAGGAGACTAGTCTTGCAAAGCCGAAAGTATTTCTTCACTGGTCCTTTACAGACGTTTGCCAACCTCTGCACAACTACTGCCTCTAAAGCATTGTTTCAAACAGTGAACCAACAGGTAACAGACAGAAATGTCCATTACATGTGAAATGGAATGGGGAGGGGTCTCAGAATAATTATTTAGCTGCAGCCAATTTAAAATCTCCTTTGTTAAGACCACCCAGGCCTTCCTGAGTGTCCTCAGCTGTGACATTCTAACTCAAGCACAAGCTGTGGGCTGTGTCTGCTGCTTCTCTGCAGGTAGGAGATGGAAGGGCAAGCAGTCCCCACGTTCAGTCGGCAGTGAGCGTGGGGAGTCGGGAAGTCTGGCTGGGGGTGGGGCGGGCCTCGTGTGGTAGGCTCCCTTGTGGCAAGCGCACATAGCAGGGCCGCCCACAGATGCGCAGGCAGAGCCTGGCTTTGCAGACTGGGCACCAGGGACGTTCTGACCAGAGAGTGGAGACGAAAGCCTCGAGAGTCAAATGCTGTTCTCACCTGAGCTATGGAAGGAACTAAGAAAAGTCCCAGATTAACTCCCCATCCTTCCAGCAACGAGGAAGCTGGCTGAGGGGGGAGACAGGCAGAAATCGGGGTTTAGAGAGATGAAGGGTCAGTCACCTTTTTGCCATTCCTCAGACTTCTTAATCAGGGGAAAAAAGACAAAATAGTCAGTTCTAACAGTTCCCTGTTTTATTGCAATACATCAGAGTCTGGTTAATATTAAGTGATACCAACATAAAATATCGGCGAGGAGTCTTGTTACATTTTTGACTGTCCCACCTTAAATATTTCTGTGCAAAAGAATCCACACCATTGTCTGGTAGCAGAGAATCTCCTTATAAAGTTCCCTAAGACACTGAGGGGGTAAAACCAAACAAAATAAAGAGTGATCAGAGGCCAAAGCAGTTATCTTTTCCCCTTCCATACACACTTATTTGTAAGCATTATATTCTAAACAAAAAAATGATTACACCCAGGCCATGCAAAACTGTACAATAATATTACAATGAGAAAAAACCCTAAAAAATTTATAAAATAAATGATATTACACTATCAAATAAAAAGGCAGGTCATTTTGTTTTCATGAAATTTCAAGGCTGATTTGTTTTCATCAATTTCCCCCCATAAATGAAATGGTTTGTGTGTGTAACGGTCGTCCCTGCAAAGGGAGAGGAGCGCCCAGCCTGCCAACCAGCGCTGAGACTCGAGGCAGAGCTCCAGCTGAAGCGAGGGCCCCTTAGGAGCAGGCCTCTGCAGAGAACGCTGGACTTGTCATAATGAAGTCATAACAGGGAAAGAGGTTTTTAAGATGGGCCCAATGAAATGCCGTGCGGCTTATCTAACGAATGGAGGGGCTGGGCCAGCGAGAGGAGCGGAGCGGGGGCCCGGTCACTTCCCAATTGTGCCCAGCGGACTGGGGCAGTGGTGAAGCCTGGCCGCTGCTGAGAATGCCCCGCTGTCCAGAGAGCGGATGCTGAGCTTGACAGGGCTCCGCTGAGCTGGGAGAACACAGAGCTTGTGGACAAAGGCCAGTAAACAGCCCTGTTCTACCTGGGGGGTCAGGGATGTCTGCCCACCTCTACTCTGGCTTTTCTTTAACGATACCTGAGAGTCCACAGAAATGCAACTGGTCTTTCACAGAAGTAGATGTGGCCACTAAGAAACAAAATGCCATGACTCTAACCACATGGAAGGCAGAGGGAGGTGGAGAACCAGCTAGGGAATGACAGACTGTTGCTGTAAACAAAACAGGGATTTCAGATTCTTCCCTGAAGCTTGGGGACAAGCTCTGCTTGGAAAAGTAAATAGATGGGCCCTTTTCAGTTGTGTTTCACAGCCTTAAAAATATGCTCCCTCAGAAAGAAGATTAAATCACTAAGTGTAGGTGTGTGTGCAGACGCATAACTAAAAAAGTTGCTTTAGCAATCATCTGACAAGGAGGAAGGCTTCTGTTTTTGGCAAAAAGAAATATATATATATATATATATGTGTGTGTGTGTGTGTGTATGTATATATGTAATTTTATACACCCAAAGCACATAGCAAGATTAAAGTAGAATTCAAGAGTAGACAACAAATTGGCTGAATATAGATAGCACCAAATATCAACACATCTAGACTATGCCAGAAATGCCTCTTATTTTTCCTTTCTACTGAGAAATAAGTTCCTGCTTCCACATATGTTTCTTTGAATGTTCTGCATGAAAACGAAGGATGAATTCAGACAGCGACATTACATCTGTTCCATAATCTTTGTTACTGATCCATTTCAGTGATCACTATTTTTTGTTTCTCTAGAATCCATTCCCCACTTCCCAAATTATTCTTTTCAAGAAGCTTCTGAAGGTAACTGCTTCATATTGGAGAATGGGGATAAACCCAGTTGAATGATCACTATCTTGGGAAAATATCCCCCAGATTACCACCCTTGGCAGTGTTTCTCCCCCAAGGCTCCTCCTATTGGACACGAATCACATTTGGGACTGCTCTCTTGCTACTGCTAAGACCATTTCAGATTACTGGAGTATAACCTACTGGGTTAGTATTACACCTCCCAGTGAGCCGGACAGCCAGGAGAAGCCCTTTATCTGCTCTGTTGGGGGGCTACAGGGTATGACTCACTATACTGGTGACCAGACTTCAGGTATGGTTATTATTTTGATCCTAAAAGCATCTGAAAGAAATAAGCACCTATAGGCAACAGAAACTTAGTTGTCAAAGCTATAAACTAATGGCTTAGTGTGGAGTCCCGTGAATCTCAGCTGGATCTGCCTCCGCTCAGAGGAGAAAAGGGGGGCAGGAAGAGGTGAGGGGAAAGGAAAGCAGAGGGTGGGAGGTCTGAAGGGGAGCGGGCCACAGATGCTCAGCAGTCGGCTGGCAGGTTCCCTCTCTTCCTGGGAAGTGCCAAACGTAAGGAGTGACTGGAGTCATGGCAGTAACCAGACTCAAAGTCTTGACTCTTGAAATCTAAACGCACAAAAGTACTTCCACATAACACTTTTCTTCCAAAAGCAAAGGATTTAGAAGGTTAGAATTGTGCAGTCATTTATGCCCATCCAAGTTAAACATAAATCTGAGCAAGCGCCAAGTTCAGGATGTTTAAATGCCAAACCTGTTATTATTTTAAAATTCTCTACTGTAATATTTCACAATATAATGCCCACACAGGACCCTTTCTTCCCTCCCTGAACCTCAGTGACCTGCTCCTGAGTGGCATCCTCTGGGAATAGCCCAGCTCCCTGTGGCCTACGGTGGGAAGCGGAATAGCTGTGGTGGGTGGCGCGTGCGCATGCGGGTGTGCAGGTGGTGGTGGGCGGTTAAGACAGTGCTCACACACCAAGATACAGACAAACAATGGCAGGAACGGTCTTCTATTTCAGCTGAATTTTAAAGAAGACAGCAGAAAATCTGTTGGTACTTCTCAGGGAAATTTAGATAAAAAGTAAAAGAGGCAGATTCTCTGTATGACTGTCAGAAATTTTTATTTCTATTTTTCTCTACTCATGTGCTTAACTGGTGAAATGACTCTGGAGAAAGAAATTCCTGATTTTGCATCTCTTTCCTTATGGAAATTAAAACAGCAGGAATCCAAATGGATATGGGAATAACACAATATAGCTAGGGGGAGGCAAAGCTTACCCGCTCAGGAAGGCCACGCCAGGCTGACTTCCTGTGTGCGGCAGGGATGAGCTGTCCGCTTCCCACTCCGTGTGGGAAAGAGTATTTGGTTAAGGCTGTTCAAGGCCTTGCATTTGAGGTTTTACATTATTTGGTAATTAAACCCCTTTCCCAGGCTTATCTGAGGATGCTGACACCCCCCTCAAAACAGATCCCTCTCTGATGAAGAGAAGCTGGCTCAGCTGGGGGCACAGGCCTCACTGCAAGGAGGGAGGAGATCAGCCAAGGGAAAAAGCACTCTGCTGAACCTGTTTATGGCCATTCCTTGTGTCCTTTCAGATGGAAGGGATCCAGAAGGCGACAAAACTGCGTTCCTACATTCATCTGCAGAAGATACCAAAATATAATAACAGATGAGAAATGCAGTTCAAATTCTACTGCTAGAAATAGTAATGTCTTGGATAGAAGTAAATCTGCCTTTTAATGATGCTGCTGAAGAGGCTTTAAATGTTACGAGTCTGGTTCCCAGTTTACACTCCAAACCGATGAAACCAAAGCCTCGGAGCATCTCCTAAAGCTCGCAGGTGCCCGTATCCAGTGTGAGAGATGCAGGTTCCCCGCCCAGCGTGAGAGCTGGCCGTAAGGGGATGCTTGCTCCTCCCGCCCTCCCTCTTTACACATCAGTGCCAGGCCTTTCTACCCTTTCATTTTTTAGGTGGAAAACAGACAGGAAATAACACAGTTCTTTAAATTAAATGATCTCTCATATATGCATCCATTTTTTGTTGAATACAAGATGCTTCTTTTTACTATATACATTCAGTACTTAACCTCTACATTTGTGTATTTATTTAAACTCTGTTTTGTAGTAAAATATGCATCATTTTAGTGATAAGGGATTTACTGGCAACGATCAGGTCGACATTCACTGTGGTGCTGAAGGGGCTTGGCGCGCGCCCGGGACCCACTGGCGAGCCCCACGTGCTGTCTCAGGGCTACATGAGACTCTACTGTGAAAACAATGTCTGTCTAATCTTATTCTTATCTCTTACATGTGTGGAATCTGTCTACTTAAGCTACCTTTTAGGGGAAGGGTGAAACAGTCTGGAAAGCAATGCTAAGTGTATGAAATGAAATCAGTATTCATCTAAGCTGCTCAATGAAAGTCTGCCTTTATGGTTGTTGCTGTTAAGTCGAGGGAGGCGTGGATGAAAGTCCTAGAGGCAGAATTCCTGAACCCCGCCCTGCTACTGCAGTCGGCCCTGGCGTTTTTAGGCAGAGGTTGGGGAAGAGATGACAATGAGAGGAAGGGGGCAGTGGAGGAAGGGAACCCGGAGTGTCTGAGCGCGGAGGCTGCTCACGGTCCCAGCTCCCGCTCACGGGTCCCAGCTCCCGCGGTCTGTGCTCTCCAGAGATAGGCTCTTGGTCTTCCGGGGCGACACTGGGCTGGGAGGACTGCTCAGGTTGGAACTGTTGGAAGCTGTGGAATGCCGCGGAGAATCAGAGTCCTGGGAGGCCAGAGGAAGACATCAGGGAGCAGCAGAGGGTCAGGGAGGGGCTCAGGCCACCAAAGTCCTCCCCAGCCACCCTGGCCAATGACTGGACATGACTTTTCTACAACCCGTTTGCCAATGCAGGAGACATAAAAGAGACTTGGGTTCGCTCCTCCTCCCTCGGGAAGATCCCCTGGAGGAGGGCATGGCAACCCCCCCCCTAGTATTCTTGCCTGGAGAATCTCATCGACAGAGGACCCTGGCAAGGTATGGTCTATAAGGTCACAGAGAGTTGGATACGACTGAAGCGACTTAGTACGCATGCATAACTTCTTTACTGTGGGTAGAAAGCACCTTTTCTGAGCTGAGTAAGAGGCACAGAATATAACAAATTCTCCTAGTCCTTTCTGCAGGTCTTTGGAAATGTAGGCTATTTTCATACGAAAGCTAGAAGTCTGAACACCTCCAGGGTAACTGCAGCTTGCAACCCAAGTGACTGGCTTTGCCACCCCTGCTGGAGCATGTGGCCGATCCCTGCTGCGGTCCAGGCGGCAGAACGGTTTCAAGAAATACATTCACCTGTCTGGTTCAGGACCTCTCCAGAACCCCATTCCCAGCCAGAGCTGCTCCCCACAGGCACTTACCTCTCCATCGTAGTCCCGCGCTGGGGCGTCGCTTCCCTGGTCCATGCCTCCCGAGGACAGCGATCCCTCCGATGGGGAGGGCATGGGCTGCCGCTTTGCACTGTAGCTGCCTCCAGAGAATTCTCTCTTTAACGCACTGCCATTCTGTGCAGATGACCCTACGGCAGATGGTTCAGGTGAAACTTTACACATGTAGAAGGGGACGACCCTCTAGACAGTACACAGATAGCTGAGTGAGGAGCCCTCCTTTCTGCTCAAAGCCAACTGATGGACCGTGAGTCTGGCCACACTCAAGGCCGCCCTGGAGCCCAGCCTCCGGGGCTGCTGGGTGAGTGGGCAGCACCTGCCAGGCTGCCGGGCTCTGCTCTCACTGGTTGTGCCCAGGCTGCCCTGCTTGCTAGGTGATTCCGCAGAATCAATGCCTCAAGTCTCCACCCACGTGCTACTGTCCCAGTGAGTCTTTCCTGCTCCCTGGGGCTCCTACAGTACTTCTCATCACGTCTTTCATAGCATCTGGATATTAGGTTGGAATTATGTGCCTGCCATTCTTTTAATGGATGGTCGTTGCCTCTGGAGGCCCCTGACAAGAATGGGGCCAGAAGCAGATGTTCAAAGCACACATGCTGAATGATGAAGCCGAGGAGAACAGATCTAAGAAAAATGAAGACCATGCCACCTGATGATGCAGAGCTGTCACTTAGCTTCTAGAGAATTTTCATTAAAAACACAAAGGAATGTAACAGAAGCATTTTCATTCCACAGGGCAAAACGCCCTGGATAAAAAAACAAGGTGTGTCTCTTTAAACTCACTCTCTGCTTTGATTTTAGAGTTGGGACACATCAAAGGAGGACTGGCAACCATCCGGAGGAGGAAAGGGAATGACCAGAAAATTCTCGGAAATATTGGGGTACTGTTAGCACCCATATATGTTCAACTCTTAGCACTCCCTACTGTTTTGTAGTTTTTAACCTAAACATGTTTTAGTTCTGTTGAGCTTCAATATTAAAATTACCATTCAAGAAAGACTGAGACTGTGTTGAGGCTTTAGTACAACTATAAGGTATAGATGGTTTCCAGTTCCTCCTGGTTTAACAAATCAGCTAAAATTGAGTCATGTTACATTCAGAATTCAATGAAATGTCAAGAGGTGACTGGTCAAAGGATATGTGCTTAATGATCACCCACATTCAGATGTCTTGATAGACTGAATAGGAGCCTGCCTGCTGAAGCCCTGTCCTTGGTGATCTGACAGCTTCCTTCCCGTTTCTTTCCTGAGCCCCTCAAATGTGTCACCATAATCTACATACTGCAGAAGTTACCAGCACTGGGTGTACGCTGCATATTATACTATGGAGCTTTAAAAATACCAGTGCCTGCACCCCATCCCAGACCAACAAAAGCAGAATTCCCAACTTAACTTTTAAAAAGCCCTTCTGATGATTCTAGAATGCATCTCAGGTTGAGAACCACTGACTGAGCCTTACTCCCTAGGAGATCTGCTCCCTCCCAACACTCCATCCTGTTTCTAGAGGTGTTTGTCACTAGACATGTGCTGATTTTCATTTGTTGATGTGTTTCTTTGGATAGGCACTCTTTACTTTTTTGTTGCCGATATTCTCTGTCTTAGATTATAACCTAATTGAAGGCAAAAATCATTTTTTTAAGATTGCTCTTCCAATTCCATGCCTAGTATAGTCCTCAATTTAACAAAAAGCCGTAATGTGAAGTTACTGTTTTAAAAATTTTGTCATTCTGAATAAAAACCCCAAACCACCATAGAGTTCTGCTGCTCTGCTTACTAACCTGTGTGACCTTAAGCAAGTTATCTTGCTGGAGTTTCAGTTTTCTTCATTTGTAAATAAGAAAATGAATTCTACCTTATGGGGGTCTTGTGGGAACTGAGCTCTCAATACACAGAGAATAAAATGTCAGAAAGACGGTGTCTGATGGGGCTGCCCAGCGCTTAGTACGTTCTTCCTGGGCTCCTTCCCTCCATCCTAGTGATCATTTATAGAACCTCACCTCTGTGATTTAGACTTTTTAAGTCTGGGAAAATTCCTTTCAGAGAAAAATTACAGTCAAACCACCCTAATCTTGGCCGTTTTGACTGAACAGCAAAGGGGACAATCTGAAAACTGTGGTCCTAGGCAGGGTCTCTTCCCCAAAGTTCTAGATGGTGATTTGGGAGGTTGGGCACTTCTCATCATGGTTTGTAGTGTTACCTTTCCAACTCTCGGATGGACTGTAACCTCTGGAGGGACCCCATGACGACTTCTGTAACATCTGCACTTGCGCCTACAAGGTGTTACCCAGCCGGCTCGGAGACACTGACACCCAGGGATGCATGAGTGCATGGCTGCTGCTTTGCTCTGGATGTGTTTCCTGCAGCCCAGGCTACTTACTTGCTGATAGGCCACTGCTGGCACTCATGGAGCGACCGGGTTCAGGGCGGGATTTGGTGATAGACGGAATACTGACCGAGCCACTGAATGCTGTCCGACTTTCCTGAGGCCGAGGGTTCTAAGATCAAAAGAGAAAGAAAAATTCTTCATCCAGAGAGAAACTGATTTTCAACAGAGAGGTCTATTTTTCACCCTAATCTGAAGAAATTAAGTTGTTTAGTCTATAGTGATACAGAACACAAAACAAATTATATAATCCCTCCCACCCACAAAGGTGCTAAAGCCCTAACAGAAATAGACCTCAGGCCAATCAAATGTAAGTGCTTATCCTTATACTCACCGAAATACTTATCAGTAAATAAGAACTTTTTGTTGTTGTGAGAACAGTAAGTGAAAGTTATATGGTTAGAAGTGACAGTGAAACGTAGAATTACATGGACATCTGCAGATAACTGAAGCAAAGCTTTTACTATGTCTGACATTTTTATTTCCTTAGGAAAACTCAAAAGCTGACTAAGCCTGTTGAGAAGAGAGTCACTTAAAAGCATGTTCTTCTCAAGTAGTCCTTCTACCACTCTGATACGAAAAGTGCCACGTGTATGTTCCCATTCTGGTCACCAGGCAGCCTCCCTGCCTCACTGACAAAGCAGCGCGAGTCCTAACTATGGCGACTGCGACCCACGCGGCCTGGGTGAGGCGATTTAACTTGGGAACGTTCTCCATCGAATACTGAATGATTCTGGGGCCCAATGTAGGAGAATGAGCTACAGAATGCTTTGAAAGGTACAGACACCTAGACAGGTGGGGTGTAGGTCCAGCCTTCTGAACGGCTCCTTCATGGCCCCAAACTTTTCAGACCAGAAGGGGTGTTGGGGCTGGCTGGTACCTGAGAGAAGGTTACGACAACACAATTAACGCAGGGCCCAAGCCAGCAATCAGGAAACATGCGCTAATATATCTCTTGAAAAACCCCAACTCATACAGTTTAAACAATCACACACATTGAAAGTTGGCAGGCTGGCTGCCTTCAAATACCACGACTGCCATTTTGGTTCATATATCAAATTTGCAAAGTCCATGTAATTCTTTTTGTGTTATTTGTTTAAAGCAAATGTTTTACCTTTTTTTCCCCCTCTAACAAAATAAAAAATTTAAAATGGAAACAGTCAGTGCTAGCATTTCAACATCCACTCACAGGAGCCACCCTGTGAGGTGCCAGTGACATGCGTACGATGCAGCAGAGGAAAGCTCAAGAGAGACAGGGGTATCAGTTGAAACCTTTCCACTTTTACTGTTTCTGCTATGAACCTTAAGGCACCTTGGTGTTGTCCTTTTCTATAAAACAAACCTACTCTAGAAAAAATGGCAAAAATGAAGGCCTATAAAAATACCAGTGGTTTAGTAACACTGAATATTGAAGTAATAAAAGAATGACATGCAGAACATGTGCTCTGGAAAAATTTTTAAAAAACCGCAAATCCAACAGTTTTGTCATTCATCCCGCTGAAGTTCAACTTCATTATAAAGTAACATGAAACTTAATCTGATGGTCCTTTCACAAATAAGCTTAAGATTAGGGTAAAATGTCCATTAATAGTCGTGTTTCTATTTATAGATGACTAACTTAAGTAACATTTCCACCATCTTTTATATCAAAAATTCTTGACTGATTAGTTTATACAATATCCTCTAGAATCAACTCACTGTAATCTGTTACCAAGCAAACAAACTAAGGCTTAGTTTATCATAAATAATCTTATGTCATCAAATAAGATATGTAAATAACAATGTCAGTGACAATGACATTAAAAACATAATTTAGAATAATTTTATAATACAAACAAAAATAGAAAAATAAACTCCCCCTACACATAGTTTTCTTATTGGAAAATGACTAAATATACAAATAAAAAATGGATGCTATTTTTTTTCTAAGTCACAGGAAATGGGTTTGCGTGATGTAATCCAAATATTATCTGCAAGACAAACTTTAGAAAATGCCCCCTTGAAGTCAGTACATATTTCTTGATGGAAATGAGGATATTCAACTTGAATGGCTGCCAGCTCTTTGTCCCGCTGCAGAGCTGCTAGTTATAAGGACGCAAGGCTGCGTGGAAGGACCCAGGCCGCGGTCCCCCAGAATGCAGCACACTCTGCTTTTTTGTCGTGTTGATTTACTTCTCTTATTTTGGATCCTGACTAGCATTAAAGGCGCATCAGAAACTCAAATATTAATAAGACTACCTTCTTTTGGCAATTTTTCCTGTTATTCACTGATACTACTATACTTTGTATTTTTAAGAATTGTGAGCTCTTTGGAAGGGGGTTTATTGTAGATAAAAGGCCTGTAGACAGGCCTACTACAGACTTCACTAAATATTAAAAATTTCTCTGAACTGCACTGGTTAATGAGCTAACGAGCTATAAAAAATTCAGAAATTCTAGGACCTGTTTGTTTAACAGAATAAAGACTTACTCGGGGGCTATTTCTTACGGTATCTGTAATGAAATATATCATGATGGGATTATCTTATATTAAACATAGAAAAACCTCCAATACTGTTTTAGAAATAAAACTGAAATCTTCCTAGTCCTTATCTTTTTCCTCAAAAGAAGAAACAAAATAGAACTTGAAGAGAGAAGAGGAGGAAGAGGAAGGATAGAAGTCTGGCAGCAGAGAAACAGGCCAAAGGAAAATGTACCCCCTTGGCAGTGTTACTTATTGAAGCCAGGCAGAGATCCGCACATGGTTAGTACAAGTTAACACCTAACTCAGCTTTCATACCCTCAGAGTCATAAAGCTTGGTGTACCGGGGACAGAGCGCAGAGACGGGGAATATTCAGGGTTTATGGAATCAGGAGAGAGAAATTTTTCAGCAGAATTAACAGTCATGTGATAGATGTGCTCAAAGTTGATCGGAGAGGAGATCAGACCGGAGTGATGATGAGGGGATGGATAAGGGAAACCCGGCTATCAAAACAACAGAAAGAAAAAAGGTAATGAGGTAATGAAAATGGATTCACCAGATATATGTGACATTTCAGACAACATGCATGTAGAAAACCATGAAGCATCTCGCGTCAATAACTGAATCCATCATGAAATACTTTTAGGCCTTAGAAAGTTAAATTTTGTAATCTTCTTGCCAGTTACTTGAAGAGTTGATTTGCAAAAAGTCATTTGCCTTGTAAGATTATTCTCTCTTATTATTCAATCTTGATCATGTCATCAAGATGAGTAGAAACTGGACTTTCAGAAATACAAGTAGATTTTTGAAATTTAGTTCAGTGTTCTCCTTTGACTGTGATATAATCAAAACATAGCAAAAAATCTAAACAAAAACATTAAGGATAGAAAAAGCAAGAAAAAATTAAAGAACAAGTGAACCTATTAATACAACCAGCCTCTCACCAGAAGCGTTATGAAAGTGTTCCTTGAGAAACTGAAACCATTTCCTGTATTTATAGACTTGATATGTGTTTGCTTTTACTGATCTTATCTTCCTATAATGAGTAACTCTAGAATGTACTATATGCCTGGTGGCTCCTGCCTGCAATGCAGGAGACCTGGCTTCGATTCTTGGATCAGGAAGATCCCCTGGAGAAGGAAATAGCAACCCACTCCAGTATGCTTGCTTGGAAAATCTCATGGACGGAGGAGCCTGGTGGGCTACAGTCCATGGGGTCGCAAAGAGTTGGACACGACTGAGCGAGTAACTGAGGGAATGGAATGTACTAATTACTGGTTTACCTATAAGTAGCTCCACTTAGACACCTGGAGAACATGTTTGTTTTTTAACAAGAGGACAAACTTTTCTTCAATATTCAAGTGTAATTTTAAAAAAATGAAATAATGTAACACTAAAGACATAGAACAAAGTTTTTGAAAACAAGGACTCTAGTTTTTCATGTAATATAATTTGTGGATATATGGAGACATCACTTAGCACCCAGTCACTATCTCTTATGAGAATTTTCAAAGTTCAGTTCTTAAGAACTATCTTTCAAGAACATCCTAAGATCACCTCATTAAAGACAGAGATTGAATGACTTCCCAGAGAGATGCCAACTGATATTCTCATAGTTGAGATGAGGTTGCTTTGTTAATAAAAAAATCTGATAAATTAGGGAAGCTTAAAAGAAAGCCTCCTATGTAAGATATTATTTTAAATTTAGAGATGTGTGTTAAATCAATACTTGCTAAGCTCTTTTCCAAAAGGAAAAACTATTCATGGGCATATAACTATGACTTTAAGAAGTAAAATTACTTCTTAAAAGTCTAAAAGGTCACTGAGCTAGAAATTTTATTTATTAACAATTTTAAGAACAGGTGAAAGACTAGGAGAAGTTTTATGTGCTAAAAAAAAATGAAATCTTTTAGAGGTAAAATATTACTCTTTAATTCAGCTTGAGACAAATCTATTCTTTATTACCAGTACCCACTTATGAAAAAAGGTGGATGACAAAAAGGATTCCAGGAAACTACTACAGTATGTACTTGTAAGACACACATGCTATTTTATATTAATTGCTTATATTCTCTTGGTTCACTAAGCCACACATGAAAGATTCACACTGATACAGGAGAGAAAATAAAAAATGACTCCCTACTCTTACCATCTTTTCCACAGTCGTGAGGCAAACAACCTGTTTCAGTATCATTTTGGTACAAAGGAAACAGAATAATCTTCCAAAGACATTCAATAAACTTTCTAAGCTTATAAGCATTTCACAGGAAGGCAATACTGATTTGAATAAGTTAAACATAAAAATGTCTGGGGTACATGCTCTTTGCACAAATGACAACCTAGCTTTGGTATTTGAAAGTGCTTCTTATATATGTTAACATTAGATGAATTTAATTCATCTTTTTTTTCTTGGAATAGTTCATTAAATATAGAAAACTACAGTGGAAGGAATATACTAAAATCTGAGATTAAAATATCACAAGCTTTTCAATACATGTATACATATATATATATATATACACACATAGATACAGACATGCATATTATTTTCTTTTCAGACATGCATATTATTGTGTTGTTTACCAATGTTTACTCCAAGATAAGCACAGTTCTGGTAAGACAGTATATCAAAAGATATTTGTTAAGTGATTAAATGGATGCTTATGAAAAGTCTCAGCTTTTATGTTCTTAGATGGTAAAAGGAAGAAAGTCAGGTGAAAATAAAGTGAGACTGTGAAAAACAGTTCAGACGCATAACATTTTTGCTACAATAAATACTCCATGTACAGGTGAACAGGTTTCAAAAATTTACACCAACTTCTTGTCCTGGAAATTCAAAAGTGTTTATATGATAAGAAAACATGAAATGAACATTAAAAACTGAATTGCACTGTTAGAGCGAAAAGTCACTTTTGTTAAAGACAAAAGAACCAGCGAGGCAGTCAATGGTTAACAAGGCCAGTGATACAAATACTGAAAATCAAGAGGTCTAATGGGAATAAGTAGCCCGCAGAGAAGGCCATGTGTCATGGAGTGAGATCAGGGATGAACCTTTGGGAAATGCTATCTGAACTTATTCTGCACAGTAATTAAGACTGGATCTTATTTTGAACAGCAACAACAAAAATAGAGATTTCCTTTACTTTAAGTGGTTGGAGGGTAAAGGGAGGAAACGGAGGGATACTGTGATACAAAAATTATTACTATGTTTGAAATCTGACATTTTGCTTCTGTGTACATATTCAGGGTGTAGAAAGACCAAGTCTTATTGTGTATGAAGGTCTGAAAGAATTCTGAAACACTAGCAAACTAATTTTTCACCTGGTCAAGCATTTCACCCGGTCATTCATTTTATTAAATCCTGAAACTATTTCACCTTAAGGAACAAACTGTGGGATATAATGGAATTTATAGAAAATTTTTCCATAATTCTTTTTGCTATGTTGTTGGAATATAATGAGACGAAAACTATATTCTTTTTGGGCACAAATATGAGGCATGTGTGAAAGAAAGCTTAATTTTGAAAGGATAATACCCCTTAAAACTTTGTTCACTACTGAAATAATTTTGTGTTTGTTGATGTGTTGTTTTGCAACATATGGATGTATTTGAAATTTGTATTCCTCCTGGCGGGCTACAATCCACAGGGTTGCAAAGAGTCAAACATGACTGAAGTGACTTAGCATGCATGCACACATCCCTCCAAAATGCTAACTATGTGGCAAGTATTAAAGACTATTTATTATTTAAATTTCAAAAAGTTACATTAAGACAGTATATAACACTTGTTCTATCAAATATAAGCTATACATATATTCACATTTAAACTGTTTATCATAATTAAAAATTTCTCTCTCCTAAGGTACTTTGTTGGAGAAGGCAGTGGCACGCCACTCCAGTACTCTTGCCTGGAAAATCCCATGGACAGAGGAGCCTGGAAGGCTGCAGTCCATGGGGTCGCTAGAGTCCGACACGACTGAGCGACTTCACTTTCATTTTTCACTTTCATGCACTGGAGAAGGAAATGGCAACCCACTCCAGTGTTCTTGCCTGGAGAATCCCAGGGATGGGGAGGCCTGGTAGACTGCCGTCTATGGGGTCACACAGAGTCGGACACGACTGAATCGACTTCACTTTCATTTTTCACTTTCATGCATTGGAGAAGGAAATGGCAACCCACTCCAGTGTTCTTGCCTGGAGAATTCCAGGGATGGGGAGGCCTGGTGGGCTGCCGTCTATGGGGTCACACAGAGTCGAACACAACTGAAGCGACTTAGCAGCAGCAAGGTACTTTGTACGTAACACTGTAGCTTCAGTAAAAAAAAATGACAGAAGCTTTGAACTGTATGTTTCCGTTACGTTTACTTCTGAGAAAAAAGGAAACGAGAAAAAAGGAAACCCAGACTGAGGGATTTCAGACTAAGGACTTAAACAAATGTTCAGAATGGGAAAGGAATAGAGAAAATTCTGAAATCTGATTCCCAGGCAAAAACTGAAAAAAACAGTGTATTAAATATGATAGATTAGTAAAACAGTTTAATATTGAAATGTGGCCTTTATTTATGCTCAAAATTTTCAGCTTAATATTTATGTTCAGCCTTAAATTCCTTACTTTGTTTTAATTACCTATATCAAGATTGGCTGTAATCTTTTTGCATACTTTATATTTACCCAGCACAGCTAATAAAAATCCCCATTTCAAAAGGATAAAGGACTATTGTGAATGATTTGAAAGGAAGGAATAGTACTATAGTCATATACTGTCTTGATGATAACTGGTAAAAGAAAAATGACAGCAGGAATGTCATATTCATTCATAAACAGAACCAACTGGTTAACTGAGGTATTTATAATGTGCAACTCAAGATTCAAATTAATGCAGATTTTTTTTGGTTCCTTCCATGAAACGGATGCAAGATGACCCTTAAGAGTTTAACTTTAATAAAAAAACTTCATTGTACAAACTGCGTTACTTGTTATTTTTTCTGTCAGTGTTAGACGTTTTCATATTCTATGACAGTAGAGTTAGTCATGTGGGTATTTAACACAGACTTTCTTAGAAAGAGCTTTGGGTTAAGATTCACAAATCATCTCCCAGACTGCCACAATATATAAATTACGCCTCAAATTCTGTGCAAAATCTAGATGCTGTCACCACTGATCAAAAGAGTCAGGTTAAAGTTTCAAAAGGAAATGGCAACCAACTCCAGTATTCTTGCCTGAAGAATTCCATGGATGGGCTACAGTCCATGGGGTCACAAAGAGTCGGATATGACTGAGTGACTAACACACATAGTTGGAGAATACCATAATACTGAAATGTTAAGTATAAACAGAGCTTGGCTAATTAGCTAATTCCAGATTAAGATTAATATTCTTAATCTCAATATATTAGGTCTAAGAATCCAATCTTCTGTGTTTAAAAAAAAATTTCTAATTTGTACTTTTTTTTTTTATAAGACTGACTAGGTAACATGTTTGCAATTAGGCAAATAAAAAAGATTTAATTTCATAGTCAGATGAGAGGTGTGACCATTAATGAACAAGCTAATACGGTTTCAATGGGAGGTGGGCCAAATATCTGTGTTGAACTTCTATAACTTAGTGAAATTTTAGTGATTTGGTAACAGAGTTCTGAATCTTGGTATAGAGCCTCTCCATATCTGGTTTATTTCTCCAAAATGGTAAATCTATATATGGGAGAAGTTTATAGGAGCTGCAGAATTAGTATGCTTGTTTTTTGATATGTAGCTAAATTTAACATTTTTTCATCAGTTATGTCATAATGCATCTTACATATATCATGATATTCTGAGATAAACATTTCATTACACCAATATATCCTTTCAACTCATATGTATTTAAGCACACATATATATGTGTATACACACACATTCATATTTATATATATATATCTGCTCCCTCGTACCTTATTCTTAACCCCATCTATATTCACATTCAGTCTTCATTTCTCTTACCATGGGCAGGTCTTTTAGGATCTGTATTCCATCTCCTGGACCCATATGTGCTATGTGGTTAAAATTAGTTGGGTTAGAAATTAATTTATTTCTCATTTCTGGATCTCGTAACATCTCCCTGTAAAGAAAAACATGTTTAGACACTTTTGTTCCATGACCAATCTAGATAATTTTAGAGAAAAGTATATTCAATTTTTTTCATAAAAATAAACTGTGAAATCATGTTAATAAGAACAGAATTAAAATAATAGAATATACTAAATAAAATTTTAACTTAGAAGATTTTGTTTTAAATTTAAAAGATCTTATGCTTTTTGGTGGGAAAACAGAGTTAGTATTTAAATATGAAACAAGTTCTTACTCTACAGATAATTCTGAGTATTTTATGGATGTCCTTTCAAATAATTGCTAATATATTAGAAATGTTTTTGTGTGTAACTGGACATACTACAAGGCTACTCCTCATGAAGAGAACAGTTAATCTGCATATATATGTTCTATGTTTTTTATAAAGGCACACATTCTAAAACTTGTAACTATTATATATACATAGAGAAATCAATCAAAATATGGTACTTTAATCTAGTACATACTCACAATTTGGAGAGTATTTATTAAAATTACACTGAGAAATACATTCATTACTGCAGTTTTTAAAATCACAGAGAATGACTGACAGGCTTTCAGAGATCAAATTTTCCTTCCAATCACATCTAGTATTATCACCAAATGGTCCTTCTGGTGCTGTGAGCGTCTCTGGATGAGCACAAATGAAACATCTACCTCCTCTGTTGCATTCTTTCCTCTTCTGGAACTCTGAAGGAGTAACGCCTCTTATTGTTAATATTTCTAACCATTTGCTTCCGACTATTATCCGATGTTTCAGGAACTACCAGTTCATCCCCTTCTGTTAAAAAAAAAAACAAAAGACAGCAAAGAACAATGATGCTCTTTACAGTGCTAAAATGCATTTTATTCATTAATCCCCAAGATGGTAGGTACAATGTCAATCAATACAAGCATATGCAATTCTGATTTTCAAAGTTTTGTGCTGATAATCACAGTAAATAAGTAATAATTTTCAACAGAACATATGTAAACAAATATACGCTGAAATCAAACATAGCTTACAAAGTATATTCTCACTTTTATTTGATCATAAACATAAAATGGTACAATTCTATTAGGAGAAAAAAAGAAAAATGTAGCTGCCTTGATGTCCTGTCACTTTGGTTACCCCATCCGCTTTGGTTACCTCATCTCTATACCAACTTCTCCCTCCTTCCAAGTATTCATTTCAATGGCTTAAGATGTTAAAAAGTTCTTACTGTTAACCTGCACAGCAATCAGGCATAAACTGTGAATTATTCACAGAAATGATACCAATTAAATGTTTCTTGCATTGCAGGTGGATTCTTTATCATCTGAGCCATCAGGGAAGCCCATTACATTTACTAAAACATTTTCTTTTAAGTTCCAATTTATAAGATGTGGAGTAAAGGAAAGGAATTGTGTTTCCTATATACTAGTTTCTTTATACCAGTTTATATAATAGTTTCTTTACTAAAGGTAAGAAATCTATTCCTATTCCTACTCTCCTGATCTTGGGGGGATACATAATCATATACACCTAGTCATCTAATGCTCATATCTTTCAATTTTAATACCTAGAAGTAAACAAAACTCTCAACCATGGACGCTGGAATATGGTGAACATACTCTAAAACAGACAACTGTATCCATACTACATGAGGACTATCATTCTCTAAATCAGATAAGGAAAAAGAGAAAAGCCAACCTTTGGAGAAGTTTTTAATAGCCAGAAAGCTACAGTGAGAAAAAGGAAATGGGAAGAAACCAAGGGGGCCTGTAAGCCAAGCCAAGTAAGATGATTAGTGAAAGAGCAACAATCTCCTTGTAGCAAAATAAATAACTTAGTCAGATTGCTTTCCTAATACCAAAAGTTAAAACGATAATTTTAAAAAGTAGATGAGAATTTGAGAATTCTGAAGGTAAAGCAGATCTTGTTGGGTAACAGTGGCAATGGGAGATTTTGGACAGCCAGAGGGCTGCAAAAGCACTCTGAGCTCTTGAGAGATCAAAGAGAAATAGATAAAATAGGGAGAAGACAAGAAAGAAACAGAATCTCCAGGAAATAGGATTTCCTTTCCTTTCCAAAGGACAAAGACTACTACTATGTTGTCGAGTCTTCCTTCTCCAATCTCCACCTTTACTCCTGGCCTAGAGTAGAAAGATGAAAGCATAAAAAAAGACAAAATGGAAAAGGTTTTATTCTGTAGACACAAACTGGATATGGACACATTTTAAGATTATCATGGTTTAGAACAGGGTAGATTTAATCTTACACAAATATTCAGAGTTCCTCTAAGAAACAGATGGCTTCCCAGGTGGCGCTAGTGGTAAAGAACCCGCCTGCCAATGCTGGAGACAAAAGAGACTCAAGTTCAACCCCTGGGTTGAGAAGATTCCCTGGAGAAGGAAATGGTATTCTCCACTCCAGTATTCTTGCCCAGAGAATTCCATGGACAGAGGAGCCTGGCGGGCTATAGTCCATGGGGTAGCAAAGAGTTGGACATGACTGAGTGAGTGACTAAGAAACAGATACAAAATTAAGTATCGAGTCTTGGAAGGAGGGGCTGTAAAGCACAGGTTCATGGTGAATCCATCACTGAGCAGGACTCATTTCTAATATCCGAATGTCCTTTCTCAAGTCAAACTGAATATCCTCTTAGCACGGACTTCTCTGGCAGTCACCTGTCTGTATACCAAGAACTTCAGTGCCAAGAAGATGTACCAGAGCACCAAATCTGAAGCTAAGCATTTGTGTGTATGTTAGTACTAAAAACAAACAAGCAAAACAGAAACAACAAACTTTTGATGGTTTTTTTTTGTTGTTGTTGTTAGACGATACAAATTTATTGGAAGAGTATGGGGGAAAAAAAGGCATAAAGAATATAATTAATCCCAACTACCCAGAGATAATAGCTAAGTATAAACATTTCAATGTGTTTTCTTAATGGCAATGTTTTCCTTATATTTAAGTCAATTTTAATTATTATTTTTCAGTACATAATGTACTACTAATTACATCTGCATTAACTAGATCTACCACAAAAGATCATAAATTTATGATACTTCTGTTATAGAGAAATTTGTTGCTAAGACACGAGAATACTATATAGAAGATAGAATTATAATAATCTCTGTTATAAATAAGATTCTAATTGTTCACAACTTGCTTATTTAATGAGATGTGTGCAGTCTCCCTGGCTAGGACTCATTCCACTACTTTGACACGGCCCTTGCCCTGTCCAGGCACTCAAGAGCCCATTCCCCCTCCTGACTCCGGGCCCTCCAGGGACTCTCCTCTTGTCCCTGCTGCTTCTGCTGCCCATGCTGTCATCAGCACTTCCAAAGTTCTAAGCCCTATGCTTGGCAGAAGATGTACTCCAGCAGTCCCAAATCAGTACTCTGGGTGAGTTTTCACAATTTTAGTGCTACCAATTTTGGTTAGGTTCTACAGTATTAAAAGTGCAGAAGAGACATTCAGTTATACTTTTTCTATTAACCTCAGTAATCCACAGAAAAATAACAAGGTAGGTCAGAAACAAGTATTTTGCTTATACAGTTATGTGAGCCTGAACAGAACGACTTTTTGTCAAGTAGTTTACCCCAATATACTGAGAGGGTGGTAGTGGTCAACTGCACAGACCCTAGAGTAGGTACACCTGAGTTTAAGTGGCTCTGCAGTCAGTTAGGTGGCTCTGTCTTTGGCACTCGGCGTAGCGAGAATGTTTCTATGAAGCTCTCCTATTAATGTGTATTTTCTTACCTGCCATTTTATTTTTGAAATATATCAATCTAATCGTCTCCAAGCCTAAAAGATTTAAGGATCCTTCACTGTTTAAGGGGCGAACCTAAAATAATAAAAAATAAAATTAATATTTTAACAAGGTTCAAAATTTAAATCATAAAACTTTGATATACTTGTAAAGCACACATTCTTAAGACTTTTATCTTTCCTCTTCAAAATATAGCCTTCTCAGAAAATCAACAAAAAATTAAAATTAATTCTAACTAGAAAGGTATAAAATTATCTAATTTGTAATGATAAAATTTTAAAGAAAGAGTATTCTTGGCAAAAAAAAAAGTGAAATATATTTAAACCCTAAATTTAACTTTTAAAGCCACTAGCAAGCAGATGATGATACGAAGATATTAATACAGATACTTTAGGAATCTTATTTGAACTAAATGTACACACAGGACAGAGATAAAACTATTCTATGAGGAAAGGAAGGTCTGTCAATAAATGGTGATGGAGCAATGGGTACCTACATGGAACAAATGAAACTGAATTCCTACTTCACACATTACACAAAAAATCAATTCCAAATGGATTACACATAAAGGTAGAAGGTGACACTTTTGAAAGGAAATAAAGATCTTATCTTTAAGACCTGGAGGGTAGGAAACAGTTTCTTAAGGAAAAAAAACTATGAACAATAAGAATGATATATTTAACTACATTAAAATTTATCACAATAAATTTTCAGCAATAATAATAAATGTTCACAAAATACACCATGAAAATTATTTGCTAGGTCACAAACAGGAAAAAAGATTCACCATACCTATCACTAACCCAGTATTTACAGTATGTGAATAACTTCAATAAAGCAATTAAAAAATGATCAACTAAACAGAAATAGGGATAAAAAACATGACCAGGCATTTCACAGAAGAGGAAATATGAACGATGAAGAAACATGAAAGATTATCAACAGCAGAGCTAAAAGAGGACATATAAATCAACACTTCATGAGGTAGCACTTGATAACTACAAATAAATTAGTTACAAAACTTTGAATTCTGACAATGGCATGGGTCATTACGAAGTCATAAACAGATGGTAGGAGTGTCTGGCACAGTTACTTCGGGAAAAACTGTCACTATCTTGTAAAGCTGAGCACTTGCACTCTTGGTGTCCCATCAGCTTTGTTCCTCAGCACATGACTTAAAAGAAGCTCCTGCACACACACACCTGCAGACATATGCTGCAGTGTTCACAATGGCAGAAAGCTGGGAAATAACTCACATGTCTGCTAATCAGAAGAATATATAGGGATCTATTCACCCAAGAGACTGTTTTATGGCAGTGAAAAGCAATGAAAAAAAACACAGTACAACGTAACATGGATGAATCTTAGAAACACAGTGAGTGCATGAAGAAAGCAAGGCAAAAGATGATACACAACACTTGATTATTACCTCAAACACAAGCGAAACAAACAATATATTGCCTAGAAATATGTAAATATACAAAAATTCTGTATTTTAAGAAAAGTAAGGGAATGATGAACACAATGTTCAGGATAAAAAATACACAGGTAGATTCAGTGGTATTTTGGTAATATTCTGGCTTTTAAGTTAGTGCATAAGAGATCAGTTTATTATTATGCTTCCTTTATACATATTTTAAAATTCACATGATAAAAATAAAAGGGAAAATTAATTGTAACCAGTCCGAATTTATAAAATCAAGGACCATATTTAGTTGTTTTATAAAATGTGGCAGTATTTACAAGAGCTTTTTCCACTGTTAAAGTTTAAAATTGGGGCAGATTTTGAAATAAGATCTTGGTTACTATCTTTTACCTATCCCTCTAAATCCTGTCCCTCAACTAATGACACATGCTATATATATCAAGCTATCCTTCTTCACTTTTTGCAAAACAGACATTCTATAGTGGTAAAAATTCATGTTATCATGGGGGAATGTTAAAGGAAAATATTATAGTTTATTAGGAATATGCAAAACCTTTATTAACAGAGCTTTGGTTCTAATTTTAATCACTTTTCTAGCCCATGAAGTTTGTCCTCACAGGATTAAAACTGCATACCATTATGTGAAAAAACAATAATATTACAAATGAAATGCTCCTTCAGAGTTCCTTAAAGTGAAAAGTAACACTGGCATTTTAAGTTACCGAATGTATTATAGTTGTTCATTATGATAATAATCATACTTTATATAGTGAAACTAAATGCAATAAAAATAGTGTGGTGCTGAGCTACCTATAAGATTAACCAGCTTGAGTTTTCTTTTTTCTCTTAGCAAAGTCCCAAATTCCCACTTATATTATTACATATGACAGAAAATGTTAGTGAAAAATAGCTAAATAGTCATATAGTGTTTCACTTATACTCATTTGTTCACTTAACCCATATGTTTCTTTTTTTTTCTGGCCACACCACACGGCATGTGGGATCTTAGTTCCCTGACCAGGGATTGAACCCATGCCCGCTGCAGTGGAAGTGCGTAGTCTTAACCACTGGGCTGCAAGGAGGTCCAGGCTGTATTTTAATGTTAAATTACCTTTTTGAGTGGGAGAGTCTGAATCCATTCCATGGAGTTCACATCAAAGATGTCAACTGCATTTTCACTATACACTGAGAGATACGGTGCATTGTAACCTGAGAGACAGGAAGGAGAGAACAGAAGACTGATTACCTGCAACTGTTAAATCCAAAACATTCTGAAAGATCTATGCTAAGGAACTATAGAGTGGAATCCCACCAAATTCCAGTATCAATACAGATTAGCCACATCAAAACATTTTTGAAGTAAAAACCCCATCAATCATAAATGAAGAGGTTTTATGGCCATTATAATACAGAAGGAGTCTGTTAACACCAGGGGTATAATATTTCCTTGCCCAATACTAGTTCTATAAAGCGATTTCATTATATTTAAAATAACTGATTACTAAAGTAGTTAAGCTCTTGACAGTGAAACAAAGCTACAGAGCAGAGAAATCTTAAGAATTAGGTTCACATTTATGAATGCTTGGTAAAGCATCTGGCACAAAAAATGCTCAACAGATACTTATGGATGAACTGAACATCAATAAATGGGGAGACAAACAAAGGTTAAATGATTACCCAGGCTAAGGTCACAAATTTTTGGCAGAGCTATTCATAAAAGCTAGATGTTCCAATTCTTATTCTAATTCCAATTCACATAACACTCTGAATTATTTTCTGACCAGGATTCATTCTAAACATGATGCCATAGATAAGAGTATAAATTTCAGAAGAAACAAAACATTAAGAATAGTTAAGTCTGGCTAGGTAGGATTACAAGTATTTTTCTTTTTATCTAGATTTCCCAATTTCTCTGTTGTAACATATGTGGCTCTCCTACATTTTCTTATACTGAACTTTTAAGCTTGACTGTCCTCATACCCACCATTCCTCCTATCTTGTTGCAGTGGAAGAGAATTCCCATCCTGCTCCATATCCTCCTTCCTGTGTTCTGACTTCCAGCCTCTTTGGCCTTCTTGGGGATCTTACTCTGTTTCTTATATTTAGCACAAGGTCAACCTTTTCCTGGCTCCCTAGCGGCTAGTTCCCTTCAGCATTTAAACATGCTCCAAGTATCTTCCACTAAAAACAAAACCGGCTGGATTAGATGCTCCTCCTGTGTGCCTCTACAGAACTTGTACTTTGGCTACCAGAGCACTTAGATCTTACTGTAACTTGTTCTGTCAGGAATCCCTTCTACTGCATTCTGTGCTCTGTGAGGGTAAGACTGTCTATTTTGCTCACTGGCTGGATGGCATCACTGACTCGATGGATGCGAGTCTGAGTGACCTCCGGGAGCTGGTGATGGACAGGGAGGCCTGGCGTGCTGCGGTTCATGGGGTCGCAAAGAGTCGGACACGACTGAGCGACTGATCTGATCTGATCTGATATCTCTTTCGGTAAAATAACACATAAGTTTTATGAGTTTTATGAGCTGTTAATCTTCACAAGCACTGTATCTGGGGGGGACCATGAACATAACTCCTTAGGGTTATTCCAAAATAAAAGCATCTGCTGCTGCTAAGTCGCTCAGTCGTGTCCGACTCTGTGCGACCCCATAGACGGCAGCCCACCAGGCTCCCCCGTCCCTGGGATTCTCCAGGCAAGAACACTGGAGTGGGTTGCCATTTCCTTCTCCAGTGCATGAAAGTGAAAAGTGAAAATGAAGTCGCTCAGTTGTGTCCAACTCTTAGCGACCCCATGGACTGCAGCCTACCAGGCTCCTCCATCCGTGAGATTTTCCAGGCAAGAGTACTGGAGTGGGTTGACACTGCCTTCCTCGAAATAAAAGCATATGTGTTTTTAAAAATCTATCTAAGTAAAATATTCCATAAGACGATTAGCTTTAATTATGTTCCTGTTAATGTTGACCCCACTGGCCTAGGTATGGTTTAACTAGGTATGGTTAACTTAACCATACCTTAATGAGGTTAACTAGGTATGGTTATTTTCTGTACCAACATAATTAATGCCTAGGAAAAACCTCAAAGATGACTTAAAAAAAAAACGCTGTTAATAATAACGAATACACATAGGAGATGAAGTAGAAGGAAAAGGAAAGAGACAGCAAGGTGAGGCAGCCAAAAGTAAAACTCTTACAACAAGAGGAAGGATTCGCTGGCCACACCAGTTCCTGTTGTCTAGATCTTCGGCCCTGGCAGTCAGTGTATATTCCAATGCTGTTAAAACACAGCAGGTATTCTTTACTGGAGATTTCAACCGCACAAATGGCATCCATTGGTTGATGTGCAATAAATGAGAGTGTATTGTCATTTGAATGGAGCATACTGTATGGACTTCCTTCTCCATTCAGGGGATATCTTAGAAATCCAGACTGGAATCCCACACAGAGTTGCTCACTGAAGATTGCCATCCATTGGACATTGTATGGGACTTGAATTTCCTTAAATTTTCTGTGACGCGTCTTGCTCTGAAATAGTTCGTAACAGAGGACCTGCCTTTTCATAGCCACACACAAGCATGTAAGAGCTCCATGACGCACTTTTCCAGAAGTTATTGTTTGACAGCCTTTAGTTTCTGCCAGCTTATAAAAATCAGTCTCTCGCCCGTCCAGAGCTGACATAGGAAAAAGTCGGACATGTCGATTTCGTCCTGAGATCACAGCAACAAGTTGATCATTTGGAATGAGTTCTATCTGATGAATCTTCTTATTATCACCAACTCTAATAATTTCTGTGCAAAGAAAGAATAATGAATCAATTGCAAAATAATGTTTTATTAATCATATCCCAATTATACTCAAAGGAATATGTTAACTTATAATAAAGATAGAGATACACACAGAAAAACTAAGATAACAGAAACCATATGGAGAAAGAGGAAGATAATCACACTCACTGAAAGATAATTTAACCTACCTACAGTAAGGTATTAAATTTAGCACTGAGATTTCTGGCAGCCATGGCAAAGGGTTCCTATGTGATAAAACATGACAGATCTTTAAGAAAAACCTTTTCACTCTCACCAAATTCTAGTGAAGTTTTACCATGGGGTTACTATTTTTAAAAACTGACTCACATTTCACTAAAGGTATTTCTTTGGGTAACAAATTAATGAAGTTTAAATGCATTGTTTTCCCATGATCTTACTTGATACAGAGATCAAACCAGTCAATCCTAGAGGAAATCAGTCCTGAATGTTCACTAGAAGGACTGATGCTGAAGCTGAAGCTACAATAGTTTGACCACCTGATGCGAAGAACTGACTCATTGGAAAAGCCCTTGATGGTGGGAAAGACTGAAGGCAGGAGGAGAAGAGGATGACAGAGGATGAGATGGTTGGATGGCATCACCAACTCAATGGACATGAGTTAGAGCAAGCTCCGGGAGTTGGTGATGGACAGGGAAGCCTGGTGTGTTGCAGTTCGTGGGGTCGCAAAGAGCTGGACACAACTGAGCAACTGAAATGAACTAAACTGAACTGAACTTGATATAAAGACATAATTTAGAAGCATTCAAGAATGCTAAATTAAATGAGTTCCTTTTTATTTCACCTAGTATTTAATTTCTCTCTAGGAAAAAAATTTGTTGTATTAACTTGTGGAATAAAAGAACCCAACAACAAACATATTTTAATGACTGTTACTGCTTCTAGTACCATTAGAACAATGGAAAAATCAAGTTGTGTTTTTCTTTCATGTACTATCTTTAGAAATGCGGTCTGAGTTTATACAGCAGAACTGTTAAACAAAATGACACAAGAAAGAAAATATACATGGAAATTTTAGAACTCAAGAGGATTATAGAAATTTAAAAAATTATCTTTTGACTTATAAATGTATCAAATTAAGTCTGGAAAATTTCAATTACAGAATAAATAAGAGCAAAGACTGTTCTTTTTAGAGTTTAAAATCTATAGTTTAGAATTTTGTATCAGTAATATTTTCTCCACAATATTTCCTCTTACCATCTTTGGTGACATGCACAACAAATAACCCTTCTTCATTCCCCAAAGCTATTCTTTCATGATCTATACAAGACATAAATATGAAATATTTTTATTAGGTGAAAACCTACATAATACTCACAGTATAAAACAGATAAAGAAATATGGTACAAAAAAACTGAAAAATAATTAAAATATAGCAATAACTTACACTATTAAATTTCCTTTCAGATTACTGTAGTAAATATTATCTCATGTCTTTTTTAATAGAACAATCACTAGAAAATACTTCTATCAATGCTTACAAAAATAAAGAAATGTTTATTCAATAAAAGGTGAAAAAAACCTCTAGTTTGTCAGCACCCTGGATCCAGTTCCATTTTTCATTTGGAGAGGGAAAAATTGTAAAAGGCATTTGAACTTTACTCATCAAACTTTTCATTATTCACTACAAAGTAACAAGAGTTGGCTATACATAAGAAGATGGCAAAAATTTAAACTTCTAGACACAGAAGCTGCCATTTTTGAGGGTATTTTATATACGGGCAGTCTGTTACAAATTTCATCTTACTTTGCAATAACCTTTGCAAAGTAATTAGTACCTGCATTTTACCTAGGAAACTTATGCTTTATAAAACAGCTTATGCATTAAGAAGCAACTTTTTCTAAGTCATGCAAGGATAAAATAGATTTGGTAATAGGTTCATCTTTAGCACTATTGCTTTTTCAGAGGAAAATACATTAGAAAAGTTTATTCATTCTTGTTTACTGAGAAATAAAGCTTAATATGGTCTCATTCAGGCAATAAACATTTACTGAGCATCTGTGACATAACACATACTATGTTAGACATCAGGGATTCCTAATGAAAGCCAATCCCTGCTGTCAAGGTATATAAACAATTATAACAAGGTAAATGTTATAAATCCATACCTATGATTGCAGCTGCCTGGGTTGTTTTAATGAGGGGCAGAGTGCTGTCATAAGCCTCTTTGGGAACATAGACTGAGCGGTCTCTGAATTTGTTTTTCTTCAAAATCTTGTGCAATTCACTCAGTACTCCCACCCACTTACTCTTCTCATTTTCACTATCAGCTAGCATCAGGATGGAACATTTGTTACTAGATGCTGAGAGCTGGGAAGCTGTGACCTAGAACAATTAAATCAAAATTCATGATATTAGAAACATCTTGACATCTTTTAAGCCAGCCATCTTTCAAGCCAGTTTTACGCTTATGCTAGTTGCTTTGCATTAGCCAGCAAATGAGCACTCATTAAGTGATACCTTTAATAGAGTTTAGTTATTCATAATGTTAGTGTCATTTGTATTTTCTTTGCTACAGAATGCCAGAATACATCACAAAAGACTCATTACACATAGTCATTTAACAACAGCCACTGACATTTACTGAGTAATAACAGCACTGGACACTGATTAAAACACTTTATAACTCATTTAACTCTACCAACATCTTTCTCCAGGCAAGAATACTGGAGTGGGTGGCCATTTCCTACTCCATGGGATCTTCCCAACTCAGGAATTGAACCCACATCTCCTGAATTAGCAGGTGAATTTTTTACCACTGTGCCACCTGGGAAGTCCATCAACATCTTTACAAGATAGGTATTAATGCAGAGAAATTAATTTCTCCGAGGGCACACAACTAGACTGGAATCCTGTGTCCAGGCTCATAAGCACTACAGAATACTGATTTTCAACTATTTTAATAAAGTAAAAAATGTTCAGAAATACTTAGATTCTGTTACTTCATAACAATAACTTAGAGAAGACCACTTGAACTAATATTTAAATGAAAGTTTATCACTTTACAATGACACTATCATCAGAATACTTAATTTATGTATATATGGATCCTTTATTAAAAATAATTTAAGCAACAGAGACAATAAAATCCTACAATTAGAATCAGGTAAGATAAGTGCGCCTCTGTAGGTTCCCTTGGTAGCTGGAGAGAGAACAGTTTTTTTTTTTTTTGTTTTTTTTTTTTATCAAGAATCTCTTTTATTGATTATCAGAAACATTACAAACATCTAATATGAACAAATTGTAACATGATAGTATTTAGTTTGAACAATTAATACATTTCAGATATAATATTATACATATTTCAATGTTATTCTCCCCAATCATCCCACCCTCTCCCAGTCCCAGAGTCCAAAAGTCGGGTCTATACATCAGTGTCTCTTTTGCTGTCTCGTAAATAGAGTTATTTTTACCATCTTTCTAAATTCCATATATATGCGTTAGTATACTGTATTTGTGTTTTTGTTTCTGGCTTACTTCACTCTGTATAATAGGCTCCAGTTCCATCCATCTCCTTATAACTGATTCAAATGTATTCTTTTTAATGGCTGAGTAATACTCCATTGTGTATATGTACCACAGCTTGCTTATCCATTCATCTGTGGATGGACATCTAGGTTGCTTCCACGTTCTGGCTATTGCAAACAGTGCTGCTATGAACATTGGGGTACACGTGTCTCTTTCAATTCTGGTTTTCTCAACATCACTCATTATCAGAGAAATGCAAATCAAAACCACTATGAGATACCATTTCACGCCAATCAGAATGGCTGCTATCCAGAAGTCCACAAGCAATAAATGCTGGAGAGGGTGCGGAGAGAAGGGAACCCTCTTGCACTGTTGGTGGGAATGCAAACTGGTACAGCCACTATGGAGAACAGTCTGGAGATTCCTCAAAAAACTGGGAATAGAACTGCCTTATGATCCAGCAATCCCACTGCTGGGCATATACACTGAGAAAACCAGAATTGAAAGAGAACAGTTTTTGGTCTGGGAGCTGAGAGACTAAGTATGGTCTTAGATACAAGATACATATTTGTACTAAGTGTATAGGCATACCATCAAGAGAATAGTCCTTTTTTTTTTTTAAACCTCCATTATCTTACTTAACTAATCAGTTTGAGACTGCACTGTGTTAGACAGCCTCCAAAGATGTCTACCAATAATTTTTCCTACAGAATTCCACTCTTCTTATCTAAAAATGCAGTCTATTTCCCCTTCTTTTATGTCTGGGATGAACTCATGACTTGCTTTGGCCAACAGAATGTAGAAGGGTTACTGTGCCTGTTTTGAGCCTAGTCCTTAAAAGGCCTGGCAGCGTCTTCTCCTCTCTTGGAAGCCCGTCATGGAGAACTCAGCCAGACTAGTGAATGATTAGAGCCCACATGGAGAGAGTCCACAAAGAGAACTGAGGTGGCCCAGAGACCAGCCAAGTACCAGGGCTAACAGCCAGAACCAAGGCCTCAGATTTGAAAGTAAGGTTGTTTTGGCTATTCCAGCCCCAAATGAGCTGAATGCAGCCATATGTGTGACTCTCATGAGTCGACACCAGAAGAACTGACCCATAAAACGGTGAAAAATAAAGCCGGTAAGTTTTGGAGTGGTTACTACAGAGCAATAGAACTGAAACATTCTAACCTGTAAACAAGATCTTAGATACTTTTATTTTTTTAAAAAATTCAGAAATCTCACACCTATTCTTCTTGCGGTAGTACTTATCTGAAAATTGAATGTGACTCAAAAATATTATCCAAGATGAAACCTATTTTAGAAGCCATATATTCAAGCTTTCTATTGGTCTTCTACTAATTCAGTGTTTACTTTGCACAAATCGTCTGTAAGATTTGGTTATATTCCAAGTAAGTTTGTGATCTACACAGAGAGGTAAAACATTTAGTTTTTAAAAGCAAATAATTCAGTGATCAAATTATAACACACAGACTTACTCTAAATATACAGGGTATATCTTTTCGACTTGCATGAATAACATCAGAAGCCAAGACTGAACTCACAGAAAATTCTTCATCCCTGAAGGAAAAGTGAAACATTAAAAGTTAGCGTATGTGGGTGTGTGTGTGTGTGTGGTTTTGGGTGTGCATCTAAATAACACATATGAAGCAATCTTCAAAATTTAATTGCACAGAACATCCAAACTGAATTTTTAAAATTTTTGAATTTTCTTTCTTTGTAACTGATAGTGCCAAAAGTAACTTATCAGGTGTGACTTAACAGTGCCACATGACACAAGAGTTAGAAATCATTTCTGGCTTACTCAGTGTCACCATGCCAGTAAGTACGGGACACATGGATTTGGATCCTAGCAGGTCTCCAGCAGACTGTCCCCTCTTTGCTCTGATAATACATGTCAAGTGCCCGCAACACAGCTCATCTGACATTTTACTGTTCCTTCAACACAGCTCATCTGACGTGTTACTGTTCCTTAGGAAATCCTAGGACAGATCCCTTCCACAATAATCTATTCCTTGTGATTTCCTTAATTTGGTTATTGGTACCATCATTCTCTTGATCTTGAAGATTTGACATCTTAGTCTTATCTTTGAGTCTTCTCCCTATCTTTCTATATCTTTCTATATTTGGTCCCTTAGCAGGTTCTGTCAAATTTTCCTTGCTAATAAAGTTTCTTGCAAATAAAGAAATGTATTTCTTTATATTTCACATGTATGGGGAAGATAATGTGTTTTAGATGCTGGTATGAAATGCTATGTGAGCCAGAACTGGAAATTTTAGTTTTGAGCACAGGTCTGGAGACGTATGTTCGGGAGTCATCTCAGTGCGGAGATGATGCTTGAAGCTACAGGAGGGCGAACGCCTGCAGTCTCGAGAAGGGGTTAAGTAGAGGACAGAGTCTCAAAATGAGACCAGAAATGTTTAAGAGATGTACTTAACTTAAATGTTCACGGCTTCATTTTATATTCCAAGAGCCTGTCTGATTTTGAGATTTTTCTTTCCTCTCCTCCACTGAAATTATACTGAAATTATACTTTAAGTGATGACATAGACATTACACATCAGGCCTCTAGTACCCCAGAAGCCTTTAACTGGTCTTTTGGTTTTCAAGCATTAACCTCTTTTCCCAGACCCCCAGACCCAACATGCATATACACACACATCAACCTGTTCTATAACTATACCATATTTCCTATTTGTAATTATGTTGTGACTGCAAATGAGAAAATTACTGTGAAATTAGATGTAAATGAAAACATGGCAATATAATCAGAAGAAAAATCACACACTTTGTATTTCTGTGTTGCAAAGATACAAATATTTTCATCTCTGAAACTTACCTCATGTCAACCACTTGACTGACTACAACACTGGGCTGAGATGCCTTTCCTTCGGCAATATCGTACAGAAAGAGCTTGAAGTCACAGACTACAGCCAGTGCTCTTTGCCATCCTTTCTTCACTCCAGCTGGCTTAGGGATCTTAGGCAAACAAACAAGCAAAACAACCCAAACTGAAACGTCAATCAGAACCCCTTTAATTACACATGTAACTGCAGGGTGAAAACCTAAAGACAATATACACATGCTGTAAGTCTGCCACCGTGGTTGGTAAAGTAGCAGATGGAACACATACATCATTAATGACATGAGCAAGTGGGACAACACATTCTTCAAACACGGAATGACATCTGATTCTGAAAAATTTTTAACAGTACCATTTTAATTTTCTCTAGTAATTCATTAAAACAACATTCATAGATTTCTAAGTGGCATAAAAGCCAAATTTGGTAACAGGATGAAAGGCAGTGTACACTTTAAATATTATTCAAGATTATAAGTAAGATTACATCTTGACAATATCTCATACTTCATAAGCATATATCACCTCTCCAGCAAGACTAAGTGCTACAGACTCCTTTAAGGAGATTTAAACATCTGAACATTACACTGTAGGGACAATACAGAAAATTTTGAGACACTTTAGAATTTATTCCAAGCAAAAGCCAGGTTTTTGTTTTCAAATCATTTCTGTGAATGAAATAAAATTGTTAGGTGAATTTTATTCGCTGAATTTTCGGTCAAGGACTATGTCTGTAAGGTAACTGACTTTTCTTAATTCATTAATAAACCTTAGAAGATTAGTCTAAATCCAACCTAGCCATACTTACCCTGACATGCCCTTCATATGCTGTTCCTATTCCTTTCTGTGGATCTATACCCAGAGGACCTTTTGTCTGTTCAGGAGGAACTGGACAAGCAGTTGGAGCTTTGTTTACACAAGTTATGTGACACGAAAATCCACACACTTTCAGAGGGGAAAAAAGAAACAGTGTTCAAGAAAAATTCATTTTTACAAAGAGAACATTCACTGAGCACTCATTATAGTCAAAATGCCATATTAGATGAATGCTTATCTCTGGTTTTATTTTAAACCGTTTTTGTCATCTGGGGAGCTGATTCATTTGCTCAGAGGTAAGACTTGCAATGAGAAATAGTAAATACTTCTTTTCCTTACTGTAATATTATTGTCCTGAGTTAACACTAGTGATCAAAATGAGAAACAAATAAACGGCAAAAAATCTATAATCTTGAGAATAAAATGACCGTTTTAAACTGAATTCCTAAAAAAGCAGCTTCTGGAGTTCTAACTCTTCATCTCACTGCAGTTGGGTACTTATTCTGAAATTTCTCTTGCAGGAATCACTGATGGACATTAAATTACCTGACATCTCTGCAATATCTGGCAAACTTTACCAAATCCCTCTCTTTGAAATTTAAATTGCTCAATGATTAAAAAGGTATTTAAATTTTAGGAGTTGTTGATATTATTATATATATTTAAACTACTACTAAGATAATAACAACAGTTAACTTTCTTGGGTGTTTTTAATATTTTGCAATAATCTAAGATAGGTACAATACCACCATTTACATATGACTTTGCGGGGGTCACAGAACTCATAAGTGACACTGCTGGAATTCAAAACCAGGCAGTCTGGCTCAGAGCCTGCATACATTACTACTAACAGTATGGCCGTGAGACCTCTTGAAACTTACATGATGAACCTGAGATAAATAAAAATAAACTCTCTCCCATTGAGACTTGGTTGGCTGAGAATTAAAGGTTAAAATATCTAAAATGAACAAGCTTGTTTGGAGGGGTGACAGACTAAGAATATCTATTTAGACAATTCCCACTCTAAGGGGGATCCTGGAGAGTATTTTGAAATAATAAAAGTGGAACTGAAGCGATAGCATCATGGGAACACATACACTTGGGGAAATGAACTGAGTATCACAAATGGATGTAAAACCAACAAAGAAGGAAGAGGGACCAGCATTAACTATCAAAAACTATCCATCTTCTGTAAGACAGCTCATTCACTTCTAAGTAGAGCATCTAACAAATTATAATTTGTTTTACTAAGCAAAAAAATCTCACTTTCATCAGGTAATGGAAACAACAAAATTACTGCCTTATGCTAAGTCACTTCAGTCGCGTCCGACTCTGTGCAACCCTATAGATGGCAGCCCACCAGGCTCCCCCGTCCCTGGGATTCTCTAGGCAAGAACACTGGAGTGGGTTGCCATTTCCTTCTCCAGTGCATGAAAGTGAAAAGTGAAAGTGAAGTCACTCAGTCGTGTCCGACTCTTAGCAAACGCGTGGACTGCAGCCTACCAGGCTCCACTGTCCATGGGATTTTCCAGGCAAGAGTACTGGGGTGGGATGCCATTGCCTTCTCCAATTGCCTTATACTGAATCTAATTTCAATCAACCAAGAAGACTTAAAATGACAGGAATCTTGAGAGGCTATAACCACATTATACAACATTTATGAAAGCCTGGGCATAGTCTAATGTGTCCCCACTGTTTTATAGGGTGGTTTCAAAGAGTCTGAAGAAAGACAGGCCTAATTGCATGGCCTGGGACCTGAGAAGGGAAGACAGTTGGAAAGATCTCAAAAATTCCTACTACAGAATTGCAAAGGATTCTGATTTATAAAAAATGTCAAGGGACCTAAAGCCAAGTAGTTGCCCAGGATTCTTTTTGATGAACAGATTAAAAAAGTCACATTTATAAGTACTGGCTAAGTTTCACAATGAGACAAGGCTTAAAAACTGTACAAATTCTTCCTGTAGACTTTAGACCCTTCCTGGTCAATGACAGAGCTTATTCATTCTCAGATTATTTAGTTATCTTTATCTTTTAGCTCCCCTTAATTATATTTCCCAAGGCTTGGTCCTCATATTTACTCTCTTTTTCACTCTTATATTTTCCCTGGAAAACATCATTCATATTCATCACTTCACATATTCATAACTCAACTCTCTTATTTCTAATGTCTACCCATTTTCTTTTGCTCTAAATCCAAGCATCTAAGAGACTAGTGAGGATAATGCAATCTGGATCTTCTATGAGAGTTGTGAGAACTAGTCAAATATAGAACACTATCCCCAATGCCTAAAAGCAGAGAGCAGGCGTTATGCAAGCATGTGATGGATGAATCAATGAATGGTAGGGGAAAACCTCTGCTACTAACACTAGGAATAAAATATCTTTTGAGGCATTACAGCAGACATTGAATATTTCTAAAAAGATGCTGCATTGTTTACTTAATAATAACTTCTCTAACAAACTAAGCAAGAGTAAAATTAAATGAATAGATTCAAGAATAACTTTCACCTATTTTGTCATATAGCTTACCACCTGGGGGACCACAAATTCACCTGAATAATGAAACAAAGGTGAATGCAACATAAATATATCTCCCCTGGAGCATGCTTCTAGGAACTCTGTGTCTAGTTTCCAATAATCAACAGACTTTAGCAAGGTGTTCAGTTTATTATCCAAAGAAAAGCAAATGATTAAGTCAAATAAATAAACATTTATATACCTTCTAAAGAGAATAAAGCTTTTTGATTACAATTTAGGGACTCTAAAGTCACATTTTCTATTTAATTCTTACCTTCACAAGAACAGCCTTGTCTTATCAAACCCACCATCAAAGATGTACACTGATGACACTTGGTGGGAGTAGTAAAAGATTTGACAAAAAACTGATGAGTCTTGCGCTGCAAAACAAATTGATAAAAATCATTTAAAGGATTTCCATAATGTAAACCTCTGTGAACATACCAGCTGCTATGTTTCCTAATTAGAAATTAGAATGTTTTCTAATTCCTTTCTATAATTCATACACTTCAAATATTTTTATTAGACAATATTGAGCTGGAGTGTTCTAAAGATAAGAAGTTAAATGATAATCAACTGCTCTTGAATGCCACTTGAAAAGTTATAAAATAAATTGTAGTGTTTTTTTTTCCCCCCACAAATTTTGACTTCAGGGCTTTTGTAATTCCTCAGATTGTTCTTTGGCAATGAGTTGGGTAAAAGTTTCCATATTTATACCTACATAAAAAAAAGAAATGGGCTTTTATATCTTTTTATGAAAAACAAAGAGTAATTTAAAACTCTTGTCCCTACTATAAATCACGTTTTTGAGTTTCTGGGACCAAGAACAAATAATATGTTTAACAAATATCTTTCCTCCCTTGGAAGCAGGCAGTATTACACTTGAGCAGATAAAAATACACATGTACTATTCCAGAGACAGACTGAAAACCCAGCATTTAAAGCAGTCATGAGCTCTGGTCCAACCTCAAACCAATCTATTTTAGAAGTTCCTTGGGACCTAGTTTCAAAGCAGCACTGGGATTTGACTTTATTCTAAGTAGAATACAGACTATCTTTCTACTGGCTTTATAATTTCTGTATGTGGCTGATCAAAAGTCAAAGTGCAGATATTGTCCAGTACTTCACTGTCATCTCATTTAATGGAGACAGTGCCTCTGGGAAGATAGGTATATTTCTTTTTATAGATGAAGAAAGTGAGACTCAGAGAGATTAAATAAGTTCCTGATGAACAGTTAGCTACTGGTAGAGTTAAAAGTCAAACCCAGATCTGATTCTGCCATCTTTCTAAGTTTGACTATTCAAAAACATGTAAATGAAAAATATGATCTTAAAAAAAATCAGACTGCATAAGACATAGGTCAACACTAAGGGGCTCTATGCCCTTAACAATTAACAAATACCTAATCTGTTAGCATCACATCACATCAATTTTTGCTCAATATTTCTCCTGTACACTGATCTTATTCTTAGTTTTTTGCACTTTTAGGAACTATTAGAGTAAAATTTCTAGTGCTGATAACTTTTTCAGTTGTTCAAAATGTATTAATGAAACAATTCAGTTTGTTACTAATTTGTTCTGTAGGCTTTTAATACAGTGAAAGAACAGTCAACTGCTCAAGGTAAGTAAGTAACTCTGTCCTTTTTTCCTTTTTCCAAAAGATAAGAAGACATGTTTGAAATGACAATAATGAAACAACTGTGCCAGTGACAAATTTAACAGTATTACTTCACACTATCCAAAAATTACTTACAAAACACATTTATTATACGCTTTTTCTCCAGAGATCTACTCAGAATATCATAATTTTAATTGAGTATACAGCAATAGGAAATATAAATAACGTTTTAGCAGAACATTAATTTTAAACGATCAAGTGGCAGGTGCTGGTTAAACTGTAAGACATAGACATGATTTATTAATAAAGATTAAAGGCCCATGTTTCACTAATTCCAACTAAGGATAGTATAATACATAACATGTGCTCGTGCTAAGTTGCTTCAGTGGTGTCTGACTCTAGACCAGGGTCTATTCAGTCCTAAGTTCTAGACTACTTGGCTTCTGGAGGTTTCTAAGATCCCCTTTCTTGTCTTCTGGTCAATATCTGATTTCTAATACTTCCACAAAAGGTAGCTGGAGGAAGAGAAAAAAACGTCTAGTAAAAGGGCATTAAACCTAAAGCATGAACACATTAATTTGAGCTTATGCACTAGTTTGGAGTAAAATGAGAAGTAACTATAACCTCAAAATTTAAAGAGGTGGATATGAAGAAGTGCTCTTTTCATTCCTATTTTGTCAGTGCTGCAGACTTCAAGCTACTCAGTGGATGAGGTAAAATATTTTTAATAAAAGATGTGAGAACAAAGTTGAGCCAATCCTTTTTGAAAACTTACAAACTAGTGGTTGTACATAATTACAATTCAACACTATACAAGACAAGTAAAGGTGATGTTATCTGAAGCAAACCTTTCTTAAATATTTTTTAAATAACTTTTTTCCCTTTTAAATACTTTTATATTGAGATAATTGTAGATTCAATCTTTTAGAAACCATGAAGTAAACTTTATTTTGTGGAGAGGGACAATAGGTGTACAAAAATTAAGTTAATATTCAGTCCATGAAATATTATTACCAGAGCTTTGTGGAGGCCCTTCTAATTTAATTTGGTCTTACTTAAAAAAAAAAAAAATTCATCCTGATGATCCACTGTCAATCTTTCCCCATGAAATTGATCACCCAATCTAATGTGATCTACACAGGTCCTTGGATATGTATATATCCTTATGAATTAGACACATTTGGTTGTTGATAACTTATATAAAAGTGATTTTGTTGCACTTCAGTCATATTTTACCTATCTTTCTCCTATTGCCAACTCTGCTAACATAAACAGCAGTAAGCATCTCTTTATGGTTCTGTGTAAAATTTTTTCTTAAGGAATGAGATGGTTGGGTTAGATGGTGTATGCTCATTCCATACTAACAGACTTTAAAACAGTGAATTTAAGAAGATGGAAATAAAGCAAAACAATTTGCATGTTTGTCCTACCTTTCTCAGTGGTGATTATTTCCATTCATATAGAATTTATTCTCTTTCTCAGCTTTTATGTTTGTAATTTTGAGGAAACCAGTAGTAAAAATCATGCCAAATACAAAAAGCAGAAGAAATCCATTCTCTCTGTTTTTTAGAACACACCATGCTTATAACTAGATTGAATACCTTCGATGGAAAGCCAGCTGAACCAGGGCATCCCTTTTTCCTTAAGGTTGGTGTGTGAACTGGAAGTGGAGTAGAGTCTACAGTCTGAATCCAGGGGAAAAGAGGAAATAAATGTCATAAAACACTCCATCTACTTCAAACATCATAAAAAATAAATGTAAGTATAGCCAAACAAAATAGCAATATGGCAAAATTATCTCAAGGAACTAAAATTCTCACTGTTGATAATTTAAATTCTGTCTGCAATATCTACAAATAAAACATTAGTATTTGTTCAATTTGTAAAAACTACTTCAATCTGAAATTTAAAAATAAGTAAGTTGTAAAAGAGAATCTATAGATGAACATAAGAAAGTCATAGCATCTCACCTACATAAAAATGAGGATATTAAATTTTAATTTTCAAGTTCAACTGAAAATACCATATTAATTCTATAAAATATCTGAAAGAGTTTTTATCAAGATTTATAATAAAAATATTTAGAAGAATCCTTTAACTTCTTTGACTGCTGTATACAGAATGCATATTACACATATGGAATACAATTCTGTGGATCTGTGTGTTTGTGTGCAGAGTTTAAGAGTGAGCGAGCACCTGTGAGACAGATATAGAGATATACTGATTGATGGGTTGATTAGTGGGATTGTGTGAAGAAAGTAATTTCTAAGAAGGGAGTTAGATTATTTAATATGATTGGAATTCAGAACTGACAGAAATTTAACTACAAGTTATATCTTTATGCAGTATTTCTATTAAGATATTTCTTTGAATGAAAGGATTTTAATGGATGCTATTGTGAAAAAAGAGAGATCACTTATTAGCAAAGTGTAAAAAAAATACACGAAGAATGACTTCCTTTAGGTGCTAAGC
Organism: Tragelaphus eurycerus; assembly: GCA_935064755.1. NCBI lineage: Eukaryota > Metazoa > Chordata > Mammalia > Artiodactyla > Bovidae > Tragelaphus > Tragelaphus eurycerus. Next base: position 24,401,324 of record CAKXYN010000003.1, read on the forward strand.
AAGCAAGAGGAAAAAGCTAGCTTTGTATAAAGTTACAGAATAGTCTAAAACATTAAGAGAAAAAATAAATGGTCCCTTTTTGTCTCTGTTACTATATAAGCTCTAAAACCCAAATATTTTATACACATGGAATTTAGGTGGGCTTCTCAGAGTTTTCTATTTAATTGTGAGTTTAGTTCTAATTTTAAGCTTGAAAAAAGTATTAAACTCAATTTAATATTTAAAAAAAAAACATGAAATAACAGAGAGGAATACAAAACCTTTTTGAAAGTTACTAAAGAAAAATTCACAGGAAACAGAATTGTCACTTGAATTTACACAGAAAGTCCAAGAGAAGTTTTCAGAATTAGAAGGAATGAAGTAGGGGTGCTGAATCCAAGATCAACAGAATTCATAAAGAATAGCAACACCTATTATAGAAAACATTTTTAAAAGGTCCCATTCACCAGAGCGATAAAAACTTTAAGGTATCTAGGAACAAATCTAACAAGCAATTTGGAGCATGTTCATGAAGAAAATAATGAAACTTCATTGAAGGATATAAAAGAGTACCTAGACATTGTTCATAGACCAAAACGCCCAATACAACAAAGAGATGAATTCTCCTTAGATAATCTATAAATTTAAATCCAATCAAAAGCTTTACATGGAACCTACATGCTGAACCTAAAAATCATATATAAAACGAAAGGGTCAAGAAGTAAAGGAACAAGGTACTTGGGAGTGGCTGATCATAACAGGCATCAGGGATTATTTTAAGGCTACAATAAGACAATGTGACATTGGTACAGAAATAGACAAAAAGAACAATGAAAGAGAATAGAGAATCCCCAGACAGACCCATTTATATAAAAAGCAGAGATAGCTTTACAAATCAATAGAGGAAATACAGGAAAGCTGGTTGTTTATATGAGAAAAACAGATTAGTACCCCATTTCTCATAACACCTAACAACAAAGTTTAGCTTGTTTAAAGTCCCAAACACGTAAAAGCAAAATTTAAAAACTTTTAGAAGAAAATATGGAAGATAATCTTTATAACTGCTGCACAGGGAAGAACTGTTTTAAAAAGACAATAAGCAGAAGTCATAAAAGAAAAGATTGATAAATATAACTACATTAAAATAAAAACTGTTGCAAGACAAAAAGATATAAAAAATAAAAATTTTAAATAAGCCACAGACTGGAAGAAAATATGTGCCACGCATATAGCCAGCTAGGAATTAGTATCCAGAATACATAGAGAACAATTACAAAACAACTGGAAAAATAATTCAATAGAACAACAGACAAAAGACATGAACAGACAAATCACCAATGCTCAATAACACATAAAAAGATGTTGAATAACACTTGAAATCAGAGAAATGCAAATTAAAACAAAAATGCCACTCAATATCCATCAAATAGATAAAAGTTAATGTCTGACAGTACAAAGGGTTGGCAGAATGTGGGGAAACAGAGGAACTCACTCACACACACTGCTGGTGGGAGTGAAAATTGGTCCAACCACTGTGGAAAATAATTTGACAAGATCTAGTTAAAGCTGAAATGCATATTCCACACAATCCAATCATTCCACTTCTAGGTATATAGGCTAAACAAACTCTGCACATGTGCAAAAGCAGACAGCTGTTAGGATGTTCACTTCAGCATGAATTGTAATAACAAAAACTTGGCAACAACCTAAATATCCAACAACAGGAGAATGGATAAATAGTTGTGCTATATTCATACAATGAGATATAATGCAATAGTTATAATGAATGAACAAAGTGGACATGTATCTTTATATGATGCAGATAACCTCTGTGTAAATTTAAATATACAACAAACACTATTATATTATTGTTTATGAATACAAATGAAATAAAGATGTAAAAGTAAGGAAGAAAAGGAGTACCTCGATTTCAGGTTATTCAGATATTCCTGGGAAAGGGGAGGGGGGAATGGTATAGGGTAGGATGTTTCAACTGTCTGGAATATTTTCTTTCTTTTTAATACAAATTTTGGAGCAAAATGTTTACACATCTTAAATGTGTGGATGGTGGTTATGTGGGTGGTTGTAATATTATTTTCTGTATGCTTGAAATATTTTAACATTAAAATAAAAATGCATGAACTCAAAATATTAAAACAATGATAATCTAAAAAATCAGATGGTGTCATCAACTTAACCTGTCTGAGGTAGTACACACCATGGGGTTGGAAAAAAATCAAGTTAGAACCTGACTACACCTCAAACTTCACTTCAGACAGCTTTCCAAAGGGGACTCTCTGTTTCACCTGGAATGCCAGACACAGCTCTGAAGACCAAGTGGGAGGCAAAGGAGCTATGTCAGAACTGTCATGCTTGAGTACATAATCAGAACTGCATCTGAGTCAGGATGGCATTAACTGAGGAATAATATATCCTTCTGCCTTGTTGAGAAAAAGATCTCTGTTGAGAAAATTGACTAATGGCTGTTTAAAATCATTTACTTACTTAAGGTGCAAATACACACTATTTTTGCATTATTAAAGGCATGATTTAGTTGCATACCTATTGCTGATTAATACTTATAAAACTATTGAGTTGCCAGCAGTGGCAGTTTTAAGTTCTGCTTATGAAGGAACAGTTATGTCATATCTTCATTAGATTTATTAGAATTAAAATATGAGAATGGCACCTGACATTACCATGTATCTATAGTTTTTATAATTCCAAAATTCACATAACTCTGTCCTCTGTTCAATATAGCTCTCTACTTAAAATAAATAAAGTTCTTATCTATTTCAGGTTGAAATTGGGGGGACCATTATTTACTTCAGTTTTACAATCCTATCTATATTATCAGTCAAATGTAGTGATATCCAATATGCTGTGATTTATTACACAAACATTTGTTAAAAGGAGGAGAGTCAGGTTTCACTTGTTTTTGCAAGTCCCTCTTTCCTGACACAAGTGAAAAGTTGAGGAGCGAGACCGCTCCAATGAGGCACCTTAACTGGCTCAGCTTCACTAGATGTGGAAGGAGAGGTGGACCTTGACTGGATGTAAAACTTGACGTTCGGATTCCGTACATGTGTGTTCTCAACGGGATCAGTCTAGGAAAATAAGTCAGGAAAAACAAAAACCCAAGACATCACTTTTAAACAATGTGCAGCTCTTAGTAAATTTCTTCAAGGCATGATCATGGCAACATTCTCAAGAAAGGAGAATAACAAACTTCACTCTGAATATTCACAACAGGGATGTGTCATTATACAGACTCATAACCACTAGCTTTAAAGAAAGGTTAAGATAACAACAGTTAACAAAATGCTCCAGTCTTCACCATTCATCTGGTACTTTGAGCTACTGTATGTTCTTTACTTGTATTTCACAAAATAAATCATACAAGTGAAATAAATGCAGAGTACTTAACAGAAATATGTTCTGCAGATTAGGAATAATTTTGTCCTTGGTAAGAATGAAACTTGGTTTGCTATAAGGCATTAGTTGAAAGGAAAAGAAACTAACTTGTCAGCTTTGTCACTAAATTAAATCCTCTTTTTATTTTGCAGCAGTAGAAATATTCACACTTATATTCAGTTGCACCCTTTTAACCAAGTATTTTTAGTAGCTGAAGATGCTTTGGGTTAAAATTTAGCATAAACAGTCCTATGGAGCACACTGATTGATGATATATTCAACTTTGCAATTTTCAGAATTACCAGGATTGGGTTCTTTAAATGAAAGGCAATGAAGATGACTTGGAAGGATTAGGAAACTGGTTTCAAATATGTTGTACAGCAAGAACAATGGTTAGATTAGTATTTGCTGTAAATCATCATTTATTATGGATCAATAATAAGAGCAATCAGCTTAAGGATCTTAAATATATACTAAAAAGGTTTTTAAAAAATTTCTTTGTTATTATTATGGTTCCTATTTCAGGGATTGGCTAGCTAGTCCTGGAGTAGCCCTCTGCTGGTGCCCACATGTGGCCTCCCCTGGTAGTGGGCATGGGCAGGTATTCTGGCAAATGACAAGGGAAGACTTTGGTGGGGCCAACTAAGATGGCCACCAGCTGGGCCTTAAACCTTTAGCTGTAGGATTAGGGAGAGGTGGGGAGAGGAAGGATCCCAGGAAGGGCACCCAGGGGACCTGGAGTAGCAGCCATGTACTAAGGCCTGGCGTGCTGCGATTCATGGGGTCGCAAAGAGTCGGACACGACTCAGCGACTGAACTGACAGACTGACTGACTAACAGCTAGGAGAGTACTTCATATTTTAAAAACTGAACTACTCAGTGTGTGAGATGTAGATAATTTCATAAAACTAGTATGACTTAAAGGTGGGGACGCCAGGCCCAAATTTCATCTCTTGACTCCAAGCTCAGTACTCTTCGTTGTACCAAGGAACCTCCACAGTAGACATATTCAAAACAATTTAGAGATCATGGAGGCTGACAAGGAACTTTGACCAGGAACAGAAAGTAAGGAAGCAAATGGCACTCCAGACGAATTTTGCCTAGCTCACAATTTCACTGAGGGAGAGCCATGGAGAAAGTTATCCATCTTATCTGTTAATCTGAAATATGACCCTAGGTTGGAAATAAGGCAAAAAAATCTTTTATTTTCTAAAAATCTTCTGGTTTCCCTGATTATATAAATTGCAAGCTGATAAAAAGTTGATGGGTGAGTGGGTTCAATTAAAATGGAATTGATAAGCAAAGCAATACTAATACATTTTACACAAATAATTTTAAAACTGATTCAAATAATCAAGAGTTAATGATGTCATAAAGTTTCAAAGAAGTGTCCAAATAGAGGATTTGCTACTTGAAAAAATTGGACTATTTTAAGAAAATGTAAGCTTCTGACCTGTCACACAGAAGCCTTTAGCTCAAAGCTTAAAAGACATGAAATCAGAAGTTCCTATGTGAAGGATAATGCTGTTTAAAAAGGTGATAAAGAGAATTCAGAAATGATTTGGGTCTATTTAGGTTGAAATAGATTTTAAAATAAGACAGTAAGTTAAGACCATAAAAATTTTCTGGGAGAATAAAATTTAATATAGCTAATATAGCGGCTTTGTTCCTCTGGGTCCAATTACTTTAAAAATCTTCAAGAATGAGAAAGGTAAGCAACTACTGCTTCTAATAGTACTGGCTGAGACTTTAAAGCAGGCCCGCACTTTGTGCCATAGGGACACAAGTTGACAGAATGTGGACACACTGTTTTATATACTTTCTTGTGCTAAAATTGGGATATACCACTTTAAGCCATATGAGTTCTAATGAGAGATTTACATCATGACAATTGTCAAATCTAAAAATCAAGTTGGTAGCTAAAATATTTACTAACATACTTCGTGACCCTATGAAAATGTGACATTATGACAGTTTAATATTGGCAAAGGAAAAAAAAAACCAACATGATCACAGTTTAATCCATAATTACATAAATCAGTGACTCTTAAGGAATGATTGAGGCTTTAAGCACATACCTCTTGGCCCTTCCAAAGAATTATTGTCATTTATAAATCTTTTTCTCCTAACACATTTTTGCTTATCAATAAAATGAAAAAACAACAGAAATCAGAACAAATTTTAAAATTATTTTCCTAGTTGAAAGAGATCAAAACTGGTTATTCAGAAGTGGAAAACATTAAAATTTTAAAAATAACTCATCCTAAATACAGTAAAATAGAATAATGAAAATTCCCACACTAACTTTTTGGAGCTTTATGCTCTTAAAGTAAAAATAAATTCCAGAGATTAAACAAAATCAAGTTAATTTTGTTTAACAAAATTCAAAGTAAGAAATACTGAAATAATATTTTGAAATGGCATTAACTGACCAAATTAAAGAGGTAAACTATGCCATTTACAATGATACTGTGATTTAACAAAAAACATGCATATATAAGTGAAGTTTAAAAATTACCACTTTATTTTCCAAGTGTGTTTCTCATAAAAACAAGGACACAAAAGTTTGGTAAAAATGAATAAACTCATGGCAAAAGAGTGTTGAATATCAAACTTTAAAAAAACACTTCCCAGGTATTTTAAAATACTAATAAAAGCTAACAGCTAATTAGATTAATAGGTTTTAATATTTTCTTTCCTTTCTGGATTACTACCAGTGTAAACAACATCTCAAAAGAGTTACCATTAACAAGAAAAATACAATACTGCTTACATATTCCCTTCAGCAAAATGTTAACCCCAACAAAACTATGCTTTTAAGATGTTATTAATTTTATCTATAATTACATGCTACCAATGCCTTTATAGTTAATGGCTTATTCTAGCTACTAACAGCAATTAATTTTACTAAACTTTCAGAATACTCAATGATTATATGCCAGGATTTACAGATAGCCTAAAACTAATTTTAATAATTAATTGGCAATGATTTAGGTATAATATGACAGCAAAGCAATTGATTAATAGCATATTAGCTACTTTTACCTTTGAAACAAATATAATTAATATTATATTAAAACTAAGGAAGTTAAAAATTCTTTGTGTTATAAAAATAATTATAGCATTAAATGTAAACAATGACTTAATAATGCAGGAAAAGCTAATAAATGATATACCAAAATATCATAGCAGAGATATCTTAAATTGATAATTGAGTTTATGATTATAGAAAGAATGATAAAAGGGGGAAAATAATAAGGAACAATAACTAGCTTATATTAATTGGACAGTATATTGTGAAATAATCCAAAGGAAGATCTTGGAAACAGATCTTAACTGAACAGTATAAGCTATCTTGGTTCGATCCATGGGTTGGGAAGATCCCTTGGAGAAGGGCATGGTAACCCACTACAGTACTCTTGCCTAAAGAATTTCATGGACTGAGGAGCCTGGTGGGCTACAGTCCATGGGGTCGCAGAGTCGGACACGACTGAGCAACTAACACACTGACAATAATAAGCAATTCACTCAATATTTTATAAGCCGTGATCTACTGAGAAACCTCTTTATGTAAAAGCAATTCTTTTTCTATTTTTTGATTAACTGATTCTTTCTAAGTATACATACTTTAAGGAGTTATTCTGATGAATAAGTATTAGAAATATTTGGCATACTTTAATGTCACTCGGGGAAGGCAATGGCACCCCACCCCAGTACTCTTGCCTGGAAAATCCCATGGACGGAGGAGCCTGGTAGGCTCATCCATGGGGTCGCTAAGAGTCGGACACAACTGAGCGACTTCACTTTCACTTTCCACTTTCATGCACTGGAGAGGGAAATGGCAACCCACTCCAGTATTCTTGCCTGGAGAATCCCAGGGACAGAGGAGCCTAGTGGGCTGCCGTCTATGGGGTCGCACAGAGTCGGACACGACTGAAGCGACTTAGCAGCAGCAGCAATGTCACAATGCTCTACTGCTTGGGAAAAAAAAAAGCAGAAAAGCCTAATATCAGCATATTATTCACAATGCATAACAATATCATGTAAAAAGTCCATAATGTTTCCTGAATTTATTAGGACTTCTCTAATGAATAACCCACAAAATGTGTTTTTAGAACAGTATGGTGAAATAGAATATTTTTTCTGCTTTGGCTCAGATCTGATTTTTAGATGACCCACTATTCCAGATTTTCCCAAATTATGCAATATGGCCTTCTTATAAATAATAAAAAGATAAAAAATGACTTTCTTGAATATGTATTAATGGGTCTTTACTACTCCAAAAATAATTATAGATTTGAACAAGTAGCAAAACATTCACAGAAGAAACCTAGTTTTAAAAGAAAATGATACCAAGACTTGATATGAATTTGATAAGAGATTTAAAAATAGCTTGCATCTAATACATTGTTTTGTATTGGTAAATATAAAACTCAAAATTAATGGAAAAAAAATCCAAATTTTCATCCATTTTCTTTATCCCATAGCTGGAAGTATTTTAGAAACAAAGAGGAAAGTAACCCAAGTTTTACTATTCAGAAACATGTTGTAACCTCAAGCTTTCAGTGAAATAGTTATTTCTTTTAATTGTGCTTATGATTTAAAGGGCTTCCCTGGTGGCTCAGATGGTAAAAGCATCTGCCCGCAATGCGGGAGACCCGGGTTCAATCCCTGGGACAGGAAGATCCCCTGGAGAAGGAAACGGCAACCCACTCCAGTACTGTTGCCTGGGAAATTTCATGGATGGAGAAGCCTGATGGGCTATAGTCCATGGGGTCGCAAAGAGTCAGACACGACTGAGCAACTTCACTTTCACTTTATGATTTAAAAACCAGTATTGCATGTCATTTAGATAACAGTTAAGTATGTTTTATCATTCTATCATTCTAAAACAAATAATAAATTACTGAAGGTTATGACCTATAAATGTAATCTTACTAGTTACAAATGATGTAACTTGTTTCTTTTTATGAAAATTTTTCCTTAAATTATTTTCAGCTTATTCATTTGAATATCTACTCTGAAGAATTTACACATGTTCTAAGAAAACATAGAATAAAGTCCAGCCACATGTTGGCTATTTACAGTCTCTGCTTTAATTTCTAAAGGAATAATCCAAAAGATACTCAGTGTTTCTCACTATTAATGAAAACATTATAAAACTTTCCATAATCATCTATATTCAGACATTAATAATAATATTAATAACAAATCTTTTTTATACTATGATTAATTAAACTAAACCACATAAAAAGTACATAAATATCTAGATTATAAATGAGGCTTTAGAGCACACGGGAAATATAACATTTCAGTCACTTAAAGAATTTTAAATTTATGAAAATATTATGTATTTCTTGTCTAAAAACACAGTATGTAACATAAAAACTGTATGCCACAGTTAGATTCAAGGTCACTGTTAGAAATGGTAACTATTTGTGTCCTACTGCTTTCATGGATGTTTCCAGGGACTATTAAGGTTACTCATTATTCTGTTTCTATTTAATTGTTGAATAATTGGTAACTCTTTAATCATCTCCCTCATAGACATTACCTGACTTCTTATCTGTCAAATATTCAATAAGGAAAAATTAAAGGAAGCCTGGAAAGGAAATTACCAAGCCTATCACATCTGCATTTTAAAAAACCATATGTAATTATAAGCCAATAGGCCCAGTAAAGTGTGACTTAATTATATCCTATAGATTAAAATATAAACTAAATAGCAGGGGCCTTATAACAGCTATTTCCCTCAAAATTTTTTCCTTATTTAAAGATTCACAAAAATATTCTGTGTGGTCAGAGATCTACAAGGCAAGAAACATAAGTAATGATAAATTTAACCAGAAAATTTCTCTGAAGGATAACCTTATTCAAAACCAAACAGTTAATAAAGCAGTCAATCCACAGACTAATTATTTGAACCAAATATAACTCAGCACACAACATTTTGGTCTTTCCTTCTAATTAACATATATTCAGATTGGACAAATCCAAATATCCAAATATAAAAATAATCAATAAGTCAGTTAACCAGCAATCTTTTCATCAACTTCTTTAATTAATAGAGGTATCAGTTGAAGTCGCAGTTCTACTTGCCATACCATTGGATCTGAACTGCTTATTCATTATTAAACAGTAGCTTGAAAACATAACACTATGCTAGGGTTAATCATGTTTATTTTACAATCAACTGTCCATTACACCTGAAGATAAGAGCACAGGAAGCAGTGGGTCTCTCCACAAGCAGACCAGTGCTTGTGGAGAGACTCACTGTTTCCCATGCCCTCCATAAACCAGATAATTCCCTTTAGAACTTTCCCAGTCCAAAATTATGGATTGAAGGTGCAGATCAACACCAAAAATCATGAAGCTGACAAGAGAAAGTTTGAAATTTGTAAATTTGTATCAATCATATATTTTCCTTTTGAATGTTGTTATTTACATTACCTATGAAAACCAGAGCAAACCCTGTCAGCTATCTTTTCAACTAGTGAGTCTGAAAGTGTGTATATTGGTGTTGGGGTGGAGGCTGGTTTAGAAAAATTTGAGACCTTTTCACAAACAGACTCCCCATTCAGGACATATCAGAACCTTACAGCATAGAGATAGTGGCTTGCCCATTTCAGGTTGAGAAACAGTGGATTGGGTTTAGCACAGGAAGATGGTTAGAGCTTGTAATCAATACATATGTAAAGAAAGCTATAAATGTTTTTTTCAATCTCAGAAATATCTTAGAATATAAATGATTATCAACATCATTGTCTCAAATCTCTAAACACAAGGTATTTGGGAATATAGCTGTGAACTATGCTAAAAAATCTATCAAAGATTTCTCCAGAATTGATTTATAAAAATTATAATCAGTCAGATCCATACCTTATCCAAATCTTTTTTGAATTTTGCATAATGTGAATTATCAAGCTTTCTTTCTACATAATTAAAATCTCTATGAATCTCTACATAACTGCTTACACTGGATTATTTAGAAACTCATTTACTTTGTATGTGGCCAATTTAGGGAGTGTACTTTAGGATCACTTTTTCACCCCATCAAAATAAAAAAGATACTTTACAATTTTAGTATTTTGGTTATAGAAATTTATATGAACATTCCTAAAGCTTTGCGGCCAAAGCCAAAAAAACAACAACAAAAAAGAAAATACAGAAAAGCAGAGTAGCAATAGCAAGAGCAGCAGCACAAAGCATGCAATAAATGTAATACACCACAAAAACATTAGCATGTACTGCAACCACAGGCAAAAAGGATAAAAGAGGGGGTAGAGGGCATCGGGATGGGCACACAAGTGCAATAGTCTCTTACACGTCTGCCTTTGCTAGCTGGAGTACAGGATGGAGAGCGCTTCAACAAAGAAAGGAGAATACTACGTTACAAATATTTACACACATGACTCTCAATGACTAATACTGTATTAACAGACAAAGTATATAAACATACATATAAAGACATAATTCTGGTAGGTTGAAAGTACAGGCATTTTCAGAAAAAACTGGAAGACAGGAAAGTAAAGAAAGTTTTTCAGGCTCCATCTAAGAGTGGTAATCAAGTTTTCACTGGACCTTGCACAGTCACCCACCAAGTAATGATCCATCAAGTGATGGCCAATCTCTTTTCTGGAAAGGTTGGTGGTGGCAACTTGAAATAAGAGTACAAAAAGGATCTGAATAACTCTGATTTAGTGCTAGTCAGCATTTAAACAAAACATTTAATTAACTAGTTTTGCTTCAGGCCTTTACTACTAAATTCTTACCCTTTTAAATGGTAAGTGCTAAATTAGGCCTTTAGAATTACTGATGTTGAATTAACACAAAAAGCTACTTCAACAATATTGTCCATCCTGACTAGACATTAGGCTTAATCAAAAGAAGGATTTTTTTGCCTTTCTGACGTTAAAGAATTAAGTAATTCAGAAAAGGTAACAATAAGTAGACAATTACACAGAACTATTTGTAAAGTTTTTGGAATTTGTGATGCTCAAGCAAAGAGCTTCCAAATATGTATCATATCTACTCATTTTTCTATAATCAATTCAACCTGATGTTTATTGAGGGTTTATAATATGCCAGGCACTTGATAGAGAGCACTGCAGTTCAGACTGGTGGGGGAGCATCACATCACCAACAATGTGACGAATGTGTGTAATAAGGGCATGTACAAAGTTTTTTGGGAACCTGTAGGGGCATGTATAAGATTTTTATGGGTACCTAGAGGAGTGAATTTATACACTGAGTCTACAGGAGCTACAGAAGATTTGAGAGAAAACCTCAAGTAAGAAACATCATTCAAGATTATCAGTTTTACTTGTACAATAACTGGCAGCTTGGTAAACAGGAATTATTATTTCTTTCTGTAAGAAATTGGAATGGTAGGTGACAAACATTGTAACCCAAGAGTTAACAGCAAACTAGGATTAGAAAGTCTACAGATTTCTAAACAGGTTCTTCTTAGTCCAGACAGCCTTCCATTATAGTAGAAGCTAAAGTCTCAGGTTCAAGCCAAGTTATAGTCCTTCAGTTACTAACAGGAAGTACCTGTCTCCCTTCATACTCCCCAAAACCAAACAATCAAACATTAATAACTCAATCACCAGCCCCTTCTCTAGCAAACATTTAATCTCTCCTCTCTCTTCCTTAATAATGATAATAGCTAACATCTATCACATGTAAAATATGTACAGGTACTTTTCAAAGAACTTTACATATATTAACTTTCAGAATCCTCATAGAAGAATTAATATAAGGTATTACAATCTCCATTTTAAACATGAAGAAAACAGATTAGCTTGCAACAGGTCAAAAAACTGGTAAGTGGCAGAGGTAGGATTCAAATCTTCATAGGCAGACCTCGCAAAATGGTATACAATCACTGCCTCTACTTCTGAGCCTCTCAATCACTTCTCCATCTGGCTTCTACTTTGACTGCTCTAATGAAATACTATGAAGATTAGAGTCTCCTGTTTGTCTGATGGTGCCAGACATCTTGGCTGTACCTGAGGCTGCTAACTGTTCCCTCTTAAAACTGAACTCCCTTAGTTTTTGTGATGCAACACTTTCCTGAGTCATCCCCTGTGACCACTGCTCGTCCTCTTACGTGGAGTCCTATTCCTCCACCCTTTTCAATGTGAGAGATCTTGGGTTTGTGTTCTGACTTACCACTTTTCTTTTGCTACTAGGTTGGTGCAAAAGTAATTGCAGTTTTGCATTGCTTAACTTTGCCATTTGACACTGGAATATATTCTTAAATAAATGTGGTTATGCTATATATCATTTTAAAACACATTTCTTGCCTTTTTTTTTTTTGCTAATGACTTATTACACACTGTTTATTTTGTATTTATTTTAGACTACAGAAATGATGTTAGACAAAAAGTACACTCGAGTGATTTTTTTTTTATTCGAGTTCAAAATGGGTTGTAAAGCAGTGGAGACAACTTGCAACATCAACAACGCATTTGGCCCAAGAACTGCTAATGAACATACAGTGCAGAAGTGCTTCAAGTTTTGAAAAGGAGACGAGAGCCTTGAAGATGAGGAGTGTAGTGACGAGCCGTTGAAGTTGACAGTGGCCAACTGAGAGCTGTCATCAAAGCCGATCCTCTTACAACCACACAAGAAGTTGCCTAAGAACTCGACACCAACCATTCTATGGTCATTCGGCATTTGCAACAAATGGGAAAGAGTATAAATGCTCTACAAATAGGTGCCTCAGGAGCTGACCGAACACAGAGAAATTGTCATTGTATTCTATGCAACAACAATGAACCATTTCTCGATCAAATTGTGATGTGTGATGAAAAGTGGATTTTATGTGAAACCAGCAATGACCATCTCAGTGGCTGGACCAAGAAGAAGTTCCAAAGCACTTCCCAAAGCCAAACTTGCACCAAAAGGAGGTCATGGTCAGTTTTTGATGTTCTGCTGCCCATCTGATCCACTACAGCTTTCTGAATCCTAGCGAAACCATTACATCTGAGAAGTATGCTCAGCAAATTGATGAGATGCAATGCCTGCAGCCAGAACTGGTCAACTGAATGGGCCAAATTCTTCTCCATGACAATGCCTGATAGCACATCGCACAGCCAACACTCCAAAAGTTGAGCAAATTGGGCTACAAACTTTGGCCTCATCTGCCACATTCACCTGACATCTTGTCAACCGACTACCACTTCTTCAAGCATCTTGACAATTTTTTGTAGGGAAAATGCTTCCACTACCAGCAGGAGGCAGAAAATGCTCCCCAAGAATTCATTCAACCCTGAACCATGGATTTTTATGCTATAGGAATAAAAACTTATTTCTCATTAGTAAAAATGTGTTGATTGTAATGGTTGCTATTTTGATTAATAAAGATGGGTTTGAATCTAGTTATAATGAATTACAATTCACAGTTCAAAACCACAATTACTTTTGTATCAACCTAATACAATCCCTCCCTGGCAGATCGCAATCTAGTTTCAACTATGTTGATCATCCTCAAATTTGTACTGCCAGTTTCTGTTCACTCCTTTTACTTAAGCTGCTGACTTATCTAGAAAACTATCTGTCGAACATTTCCACATGCATGTCCCTCAGGCACCTCAAATTTAACTTGTCCAAAAGGAGGCTGGCCACCTTCCTCCTCTATTAAGACTTTTAATAATTATTACATATGGGACTGATTAAATATAAGCTCCTTAATATCTCCTTTCTACTCCCATGATATGCAGTCTGTATCTTTTATTATTGTGCTTCTTCCATGGGTGTTATAATTATTTAGATGTCTTTCCATCACATCAGATCCTTAAGGGCAGGAAATACTGTATTATGCTTAGCATAAAACTTGTAAACTTAAAAATTCTTAATAAATATTGAATAAATCCTTCTGAAATTATATGATATTTAACCTAAATATTTCTTATGGCATTCACCATTTTCTACTTCACATAGTACATAACAGTGTATTTATTTTTTCTAATAATAAGTATTTGAGGTCTACTTCTATGTCTGATTTATCTTAGTATCTACCACTGTGCACAGCAGAGTACCACACACGTAAAAAGTGCTAAAATATTTAACATAGAGAAACTCTTACATATTGGCTATACATATTCTGAAAGTCCAGATTATGTTAGAATCATGAGAAAGAACATGGAATAGCTCAAATTATATTACCACTATATGCAAAACAAGTCAAAATGTCTCTCAAAACTATCTTTGCATATGAAGGACAAGAGGTTTTTCCAAGCTAACAGTGATACTAAATCACCATCGTTATAATGTTCTTCCCCAAGTGGCTATGTAGAAATCAGACCATTTTTACATTTTCAATAGAAAACGGCAAGTTACACTTTCCTGATGGTACAATTAGAGGAAAACACACACACTCTTAAATCTCTTGAACATACCCACACACACCATGGTTTTCTAAAAACACTGAAACTGGGTCTCATAGCAAGCACTGGAAACCAGTACATTTCCTTAAGTGTGCAATCATACACCATTTTATATCTAGATCTATAGATTGTCTCCAGAACTTCAAGGCTGATTATGGGAGTAAGCATGATAAGCAGAAATTAAAAGAAGTAATTTATCTTATGGACACAGAGTTTGGCTAATAGATTCTAAGGTTTCAGTTAATGTATTTCAGAGGTCTTATTTAATAAAAAAAAATCGAAGAGATAAAAGACTACATAGTCATGACTGTTTCCCTCTAGTTACCCAAATATATTATTGATATAATATATGATATATAATATATAATATAAAATGCTGCCTAAAATAGAGAAGATTACATGTGACAATCTTCTGAAATGTAAGAATTTCAAGTCAGGTTGGATTTAATATGTGGAAGTTTTCAAAAAATAAGAATTAAAGGAGGAAATTATAGAAATTTCATTATTTCTTAGAAGGATCTAGGCCTAGCTTCAGTCATAGGATTAAAACTCTTTACAATGTATTTTCAGAATTTCACCTTTCATTGATTCTCATGTGTGATCAACTTTTCCCAGAATCAGTTAACCCATGTTGCCAAGTTGCAGATTTCTGTGGCTGCTTATGACAGAATATGAGAGAAGCTGGGGGGAGAACAATGTTAAAAAGCAAAACATACATGAAGGAACCTACTAGGGAGTCAGGACTGAAATTAAATATTTTGGGACACTTTAATAAGCTTTTATAGGACCAAGAGTAGAACTCAGCTTGCCAATACTTTCAGGCTACTCTTCTCTTAATACGCCAGAATGCAAGAAAAGAACACATTAGGAGTACTAGATAATGGGACTAAATGTTTTATCTTTATTCCTTTATGTCTGACCTTTATATTCTAGAACATTAATTCCTTGATTAACTCTTTTCCTCAGTACACTAGAGTAAGACAACCTCCAAAGAGCCAAGATGGTACATTCTCATTTGCCAGATAAGTGGGCAATTTCCACATCTGTGAACTTAGCCTAAATGAACAGAGAGTAGACCTGAAATTTAATAAAACTCAAAATTTACCTGGCATATACTTAATATATGACAATATGTTTATCAAATATAAACAGTAACTAATTCATTTATATAACTGTACTTGCTGCTGCTACTGCTAAGTCGCTTCAGTCGTGTCCGACTTTGTGTGACCCCATAGACGGCAGCCCACCAGGCTCTGCCGTCCCAGGGATTCTCCAGGCAAGAACACTGGAGTGGGTTGCCATTTCCTTCTCCAATGCAGGAAAGTGAAAAGTCTTAGTACTCCTTTAATAAAGTCAAGTATTTTGGGGGTTCACTTGAAAAGGAGAAAATGAGTTGAACATAATGGGAAGTTTCTGTAAGCTTAGTCTGAAATGATTCCTTGATCTGCTACCATGGGAACAAAGGGAACAGATGGGGGGAAAATTCGAGCTGGTAAGCTCCACTGCTCCCCACCTGTAACCTAGAGATGAGGCTGGACCTGATATGTAGTCTACGATTGGGCAAGTGGGGCTGAGAGGAAAAATGAGGGTAAAAGAGGAAATAATTTCCACAGCAGAAGGGATCCTGGTGTCTGTTTGACTGCTGTCTTACTGACTCATATGGGAATACCTTACGGAAGAGACTACTTATCAAAATGGCCTCAGTTTCTTTCAAAATTAACTCACCTACCTTTTATCTGCCCTAAAGAATGCCATACATAATCCATTTATTAACACTTCCCTATTACTCCTAAGACTGAGAATCCTAGTCACTCTCACTAATAGGGCGGAAACAGAAGGGGAAACAGTGTCAGACTTTATTTTTCTGGGCTCCAAAATCACGGCAGATGGTGACTGCAGCCATGAAATTAAAAGATACTCCTTGGAAGGAAAGTTATGACCAACCTAGATAGCATATTGAAAAGCAGAGACATTACTTTGCCAACAAAGGTTCGCCTAGTCAAGGCTGTGGTTTTTCCTGTGGTCATGTATGGATGTGAGAGTTGGACTGTGAAGAAAGCTGAGCGCCAAAGAATTGATGCTTTTGAACTGTGGTGTTGGAGAAGACTCTTGAGAGTCCCTTGGACTGCAAGGAGGTCCAACCAGTCCATCCTAAAGGAGATCAGTCCTGGGTGTTCATTGGAAGGAATGATGCTAAAGCTGAAACTCCAATACTTTGGCCACCTCATGCAAAGAGTTGACTCATTGGAGAAGACTCTGATGCTGGGAGGGATTGGGGGCAGGAGGAGAAAGGGGACGACAGAGGATGAGATGGCTGGATGGCATCACCGACTTGGTGGACATGAGTTTGGGTGGACTCCGGGAGTTGGTGATGGACAGGGAGGCCTGGCATGCTGTGATTCACGGGGTCGCAAAGAGTCAGACACGACTGAGCAACTGAACTGAACTGAACTGAACGTATCTCTTGGGGTTCCTAGATGGCTCAGTGGAACCCTCTTACACTGTTGGTGAGAATGCAAACTAGTACAGCCACTATGGAGAACAGTGTGGAGATTCCTTAAAAAACTGGAAATAGAACTGCCATACGACCCAGCAATCCCACTGCTGGGCATACACACCAAGGAAACCAGAATTGAAAGAGACACGTGTACTCCAGTGTTCATCGCAGCACTAATACCCCTTTATCAACACTTCCCTATTACTCCTAAGACTGAGAATCCTAGTCACTGTCACTAGTGGGAGGAAATAGATGGGGAAACAGTGTGGTATATAATGACTAAAATCACTGGGCTAAAGGTTATAGTGTCGATATAGTGTTTACTATAGCTAGGACACGGAAGCAACCTAGATTTCCATTGGCAGACAAATGGATAAGAAAGCTATGGTATGTATACACAATGGAATATTACTCAGCCATTAAAAAGAATGTATGTGAATCAGTTCTAATGAGGTGGATGAAACTGGAGCCTGTTATACAGAGTGAAATAAGTCAGAAAGAAAAACACCAATATAGTATATATATGCATATATATGGAATTTAGAAAGATGGTAATGATCACCCTATATGCAAGACAGCAAAAGAGACACAGATGTAAAGAAGAGACTTCTGGACTCTGTGGGAGAAGGCAAGGGTGGGATGATTTGAGAGAATAGCATTGAAACATGTATACTACCATATGTGAAACAAATCGCCAGTCCAGGTTTGATGCAAGAGACAGGGTGCTCAGGGCCAGTGCACTGGGATGACCCAGAGGGATGGGATGGGGAGGGAGGTGGGAGCGGGGTTCAGGATAAGGAACACATGTACACCCATGGCTAATTCATGTCAATGTATAGCAAAAAACCACTAAATACTGTATAGTAATTAGTCTCCAATTAAAATAAATAAAAATTTTTTTTAAAAAAGAATCAGCCCATAATGCAGGAAATGCAGGTTTGATCTTTGAATCAGGAAGATCCCCTGGAAAAGGAAAATGACAAACCACACCAGTATTCTTGCCTGGGAAATCCCATAGATAGAGGAGCCTGGCAGGCTACAGTCCATGGGGTTGCAGAAGGTCAGACACGACCTAGCGACTAAACAACATACCTATCTACTAGTGAGAGTGCTGTGGTATGTAACAACTAACATCACTGGGCTCAAGATTTTCTAGGGCTCTTTTCTCCTTCAAAAGTCTGTTATTCTACATGTAGAAAAGTCCAAATGCCTAAGCTCCTTTGAGTTACACAAGTAGAGTGTGGAGAATGTATTCTGCTTTGTCTGAATCAGAGGGAAGGAAAAGACTGGTGTTACAAACGCTCTTTCTCTTCTGTTAAGAGCTGTCTAAACAGTGTAACTTAAAAGGTAAGCAACTTGTTCCAAACATCTTCCAAGACTGCCACAAATTCCAGCAGTCATCTGAATTTTGAGTAACAGACAAAACATCCTGAGGAAAAACTAGAGATAGGAAAGGGATTCGGCATACTATTTTGTGTAAAATGATTATAGTGTTAACAGGCCTGTGTGTCGGGGGGTGAAGGATAAAGCCAGAAGGTAATTTTGGAGGAGGGGAGGCGCCAGGAGTAAGGCACTGAAAAGTTGGAGGGCAGCATGAGGGCACTAGGTTACCAGGAGAAGGTCCAGGATGTGTGGACACAAAAGAAAACTGCACCTGTATAATTTTGCTTAAAACTAAACGTATTCCCTCCTATACCTACAAATTCCAGCTGCAATTCAATTTTAGGTCTTCAGCACAATATTTTTCTTTTCTATAGCAATGAGACAGAAAACAGAAAAGAATGAGCAGAGGATGTTTCTATGGGTTAGTTAAATAGAGTCTACCTAGTAACAGAGGGCAGTCGTATATTATAAACAAGATGCACACCAGCCTAACTAGTTTGGGCACACAGAACAATCAAGATTTATTTTCATCCTTAAGAATCCAAGCGTTTAAGAGTAATAAGGAAGTCAAGGAACCTGAGTTTTATAAATTAATACTAAATACCTTCGATGCTGAACATAAGCATGCCAAAGATTGAATACCATTATTCTATTATGACTTTGAGGATGAAATGGATAATAACGATGGGAAGGGTAGTCATAGTTACAAACTATGAGGAGAAATAAGAGGTTTATGCCATAAAATATGAATTAAGAACACAAAATATTTTTTTAAATGGCAGCTTATGGATAGTCTTCACCCTGACATGAAAAATTAATTCCAATAGTAATGCAATTCAATAGGAGTAAAGTACAGTGATTCATATTGGTGGTGACTGGAAGGCTGAGTGGTAAAGAGCTTAGAAAGTACTCAAGTGAAACTAAAATTGTGAACAAGAAAGGAAGCTAAAGAGAACACAGCAATGGAGGGGAACTGGCCTATTAAGAGTAATGAAATAATGACCAATATCATTGAGGGCATTAAATACATTGTCACTTTAAATTTTCAAACAAGCTTATGAGATTAGTACTATTATTATCCCTGTTTGTCCAATAAGCAAACTAATGCATAGAAAGGTTATATATCTTGCTCCAAATTATATACCAAGAAAGTGGCAGTGACAGGATTTGAATCAACTTAAGTGCTTCAGCAATAAATGGAGAGGAAAGTGCTTAGGAAGCAAATGAGAGAAAAACCATGCCCTTAAAGAGCTGGAGCCTGAATCAAAAAGATTCGGCAGTCTTTGTGAACTTAGCTCCTGCTTACTTTATAATAGGAGTTCCTTTGTAAATCTTTACAATTTAGATCTGAATTGAACTGAATTGAATCGATGAATCTATGCTGACTAACAGTGGAGGAAGGATAAGAAAAGATATTCCTGGAGCATGAGTGTCAGTGGGAAGCTTAGATACAGCAGTGGGGTGGTGGTGGCAGACAGCATGTGAGAGCAGAGATGAGACCGCAGGGGGCTGAAGTGTGCTTTTGTTGAGAGGATATTTACCAAAATACATACTACTCCTGCGCTTTACATTCAGAGATTTTTGTGAGAGAAAAAGGGAAGTAGAAGAGAGTTTGTTAGAAAGAAAAATGAAAATGGTGTTCTAGGAGAAAGAACAATTAAAATATTTGTTCAGATTTCCTTTCCATTCTTTTTAAGGTGAATGTTACCTATATGGAAATACCATACTGAATATTTTAGTAAAATATACATTAGATTATAACATCAAATATTATTATATATCAAGAAGGTTTTCTTTTTAATCACACTTTAAAAAACCATAACCAGTATAATTATGTATCTCAAGAATAGTCAAACAGTTTCCATTTAGAATGAAAAGGTGCACATTTTGGTATAAATATTTCAAGAAATTAAAAAAGAAACACTCAAAACTATAGATCAGGGTTTTTCTTTAGTAAAAAATTATGCTTAATACTCTTTTCAATGTAAGAATTATATTTAACAAAACACAAAATATAAAATATTAAAAGAGTTTCCCCTGATTTAAAAAAGTTATATGCACTGCATTTGCATCTGAACCCATTTTATTTCCTAATTTCTGTAAAGATAAATGCTTAATAGGAAAATATAATGCTTTACAACAAGAATTACTGTGTTATTTAAAGCAGAATAGAGAATGTATATGTCAGGTATTTCTGTAAGAGAACAATATACATTAGGAACTTGTAAATTATTAAATCTATAGAATTAATTTAGGAGAGAAAATGATAATGCAGTCAATTTACAGTGCATATGTTAACTAAAATCAATTTTCACATTAGAAGAGAAATTCTGCCAGCATTAAAAACTGATTGGCACTCAACTGTTGTGTTATGTATGATAAACTCTATTGGAAAGAGTTCATAAAACGTAACTTTTTATTATACCACCAGAGGCTTACTTTTAACTAACATATAAACCAAGTAGCAAACTGCTGGAAAGAAAAGGGAAATGTGAAATAGAAACTGCCCCGAAAAACAAAAATGAGCAATTATTTATAGCTATATAGTGACAATAATCAAATAAGCATTCCAGTCTTCAGAACTGTTGCAAAGAATGGCACTACAGAGATTCTCTGATGGCCAATGCATTTTTTTAAAGTACATTTTTATTTTATTATACTAAATAATGATAACTCTTCTTTGTGTTTAAGCTAAGAAAGAAGCACATTTTGGCTCACAAATTATCAAGTGTGATATTTCTAAAACTGACTGCATTACTAGGTAAATTCTTCATATCAATTCACTGATCTCTTTTACTGAAGGATGCATTTGTTTGAAAATCAAAGACTTACGTCATCCAAAAAATCAATCAGTGAAGATGAGGAAGAAGAAAAGGAATCCTATTTAACGAATACAGCAATAAAAAAATAGAAAATATGGATGAAGCAATTTAATAAGAACAAATAATAAATCAAAAATTTTGTAGAACAATTGAAAGGCAAATGACATTAATTCAAATAAATAAATGAGAAAAGCAGTCATTGTCATTGTTTCTCAAGAAACTTAGAAATTCATTAACTACGTTTTAAAGAGTGATTCTTTTTCCCTTTCCCAAAAGAATGAAATACAATTCATATACTGTGCTCAAGGTGTAATAAATTGAAGCTCATGGAAATCATTATTAATTAAATTAAATGGAAGCACTTTAAAAGGTAACAACTAAAGGTAAACAACAGAATCTCTGCCTTCTAACTGTTTTCACTAGAATGTAAGGTTCCTGAGGGGCAGGACTTGGTGGATTTTGTCAGCACTACAACAGTGCCTTGCTCAGATATGTACAATTATCTGTTGATTAAGATATAATTACTAACAAATTTCTTCTGCAATTAAAAAGTTCATCCATAAGCTTTTTTCTAGCAAAGAATTTAAGTATCAAAGAAGGACAGAGTCATACAGTCACTATCTCACTATTCTGGAATGTGCCAAATAAACTCTACATGCAATATTTTTAACAAAAAGCATTCCGTTGGTATACCTCTAAACAACTGTATTGATTTGGAATTGGAACCAGCATCGCCCTATTGTGAGCTCTGACATTTTCACTTGGTTTTTTTTAATGTGGCTCTTTGCTTTGGAGGGAAAAAAAAGTTAAAATTATTTAAAGTTAGGATCTGTTCTGAACTTACTGTTCCTCAGGGAAAGAGATGAAATTTCTTTTAAATCTTACAATGACCCTCTTATTTAGATCTTTTTTTTCTTAAATACAAGAAAAGTTTATGATTAAAGTTTCCAAAATATTGCTGGACATATATTTCTTTCATAATACATTTTTGTTTATATAAGATTCTAGGTCCTCTTATATGGGATGCAATAAAAGTTTTATTGTAAATAAAATTTAAATCACAAAGTAAATTTTAAATCGACCACAGGGGATATCTGAAAGGTTTAATACTTACTTCAAATTGATCCAGAGCATCGGTAGGCGTATTCAAAAATGCCAAGAAAGAATGCTGTGAGTCTTGGTGCTCTATACCTAGAAGACAGCAGCAACTTTTCTTAAAACTAGAACAATTAACACTAATTTTCATGGATGACCTTTCCTGTCTGAATATATTAAAAAGCTGCTCACAAACTACCATATTTTAAAATGAATTAACTTTATTAACTCCACATATTAAAAAAACTAAAATACATTAGTGTTTCTTGTACTATCACTCAATAGTTAAACTATATCAATCTCTAGGAAATACTTGTTTCTTGACTTACTTGAGTTCTTGAATTTCTTCTGCTATGCAGTACACCATAAAAAGCACATTAAATCTTTTGGTAGACTTAGGAAATTTTTAAAAAATAGGACTCTGGTTAGGTCTGATTTTTCTAAGGTAATTTAGCACCAAACTAGGTTTCCTTTCTGAAATACTTTCATCAAATGTATAGTATGCTGCTGCTGCTGCTGCTAAGTCACTTCAGTCGTGTCCGACTCTGTGTGACCCCATAGACGGCAGCCCACCAGGCTCCCCTGTCCCTGGGATTCTCCAGGCAAGAACACTGGAGCGGGTTGCCATTTCCTTCTTCAATATATGAAAGTGAAAAGTGAAAGTGAAGTCGCTCAGTCGTGTCCGACTCTTAGCGACCCCATGGACTGCAGCCCACCAGGCCCCTCCGTCCATGGGACTTTCCAGGCAAAAGTACTGGAGTGGGTTGCCATTGTACACCAATACAAATAACCTTTTATTTAAAAATGCAGTGATAAATCAAACTTATTAAATTATGAATAAACTTTGCTCAGGCTTCAATCTGATTTCATTTACTGTTTTATTGACAAATCGCATGACAAAAGTTTGAGAAAAACTAGGGCTGGAGAATGAGGACTCCAAACCTAAGCTTTTCTCAGATAAATTTTTAAAAAATTGATGCATATCTCTTGGCTATGGTATTAACTCTAACTGCATAATTTCCAAAATAATTCTTAATCATATACATATAATGATAAATACTAGGGAGGAAAAAGGAGAAACACCAATACACACTTCTGATCTCCATATCATTAGGACTAAACTGATCCACTAAATTGGTATCAATTTATGTGCTTTTTTGAATTACTCTCTAATAATAACCCATGGTTGCCAAACACGGCAGTACAGAAATTTGTTCCATCAATAAATATTTGCTGAGAGGGTTTTTTGCCAAGCACTGTCTAGATACTGGAGATACAATAGTAAAGAAAGAGACAAACAAAATCCTTGCCCTCATTATATAAATATTACGTCATATTATTTAAATAGAACATTATTTTATAACATACTGAAATTTTATTATTCTGCAATGCTCAAAATTCAAATAAAAGCCATAGGCTAACATGCAATGTAATAAATTTAATGTCTTCTTTTGCAAATTTAGATCTACTATAAAATGATGCAATCAATGCCAACTGATTAAGTCATATTCCTCACTGTTCTCTTTTTGATATAAATTGCTTTTTGGGCCACAGGTCCTCCATGTCTTATATACTTTTTCCTCTACTTGCTAAATAATGCAGCTCCCTCCATTCTTCATACATGAAAATTAAGCTTGATTCTCATTTTAGCATGATGCCTTGTACTCCATCTGAGTTCCTAATTCACTTTTTCTGGATTCCTTCCTTTCTCATTCATAACAAAAATTTATTAAACATCTACTACTTTTAATGGCTTTTTTCATGTTAACTCCTTTGTGATTACTCTCTTCCCTCCAGTTTTAAAAGCAGATAGAGAGACCCAACCAGCTTTGTCACTCTGTGTCATAGGACTGGGAAATAGAGGGCAGCACATAAGTACAACTTAGAGTCAATTAATTAGGTCAGTATTCAGCCAGGAATACTGTCAGGAAAATGAATTTCTAATAACTGTACATAAGAGATCCTTTCATTAAGAAAATAACATTCTGAATTTTTAAAAATTAAATCTTTATATTCTTAATGCCCACATGATGGAAAAAAATGTGAAGTTCATGTAATAAAGCTACCAAGCACTCTGAGTTACTTTTTACATTAATTATAACGTGCTGAAGTAATATTTTCAAGAAAATGGAATAAACTCTGAGAAATCCCACAGGGCAAGGAATTTGAGTGTCAAACATGGAAGAAGACATCAAAATGTCAAAATAATTCTTTTTCATTGAATTGCTTTTCTAATATTGGATTAATCTAGTTATTTCTACATTATTTCTTCAACTATCTGCAGAGTGAATCCTCTACAACATTTGAGAATAGTATAAAGTATATGAAAAGAACAAATGTTTCTAGTCACAAAAATATTGTTCAAGATATAGTCCATGGCCCTGAAAAACAGTTGAATATATGGCAAAATGAGTTTTCTCTTATGAAATCTTTAACAATGTGTATCAGGTAAAACAAAATAACTCAGAGACTTTATCCACCAAATATGTGCACGTGTGTACCATATATTCATGCATGTGAACAATTCTTCTGCCTACACATTAAGCTGATTCTTTTATAATAAAATGTATTCATAACAGAACATTACATCCTGATGGATGCAAAACACATTCCCATACCCTTTTCAGATCTAAGCTCTTCAGTGTCCTTTATCAGTTGTTCGATTTCTGATAGTAGTTCCAAGTTCTTCTTCTCTGAATCTTTTAGTTTACTTAAATAAGGGAACAAAAGGAAAAATGTCATTATTTATATTGTTTGTCAATGAGCCATCATGTATGTAGTTGAACTTACTTGGTTTAAATATCAGTCATGAAAAAAAAAAAAAATATCAGTCATGATGATGCAGGGAACTGAAAACCACTGCAGGAAGGACAAATCCAGCCTGTCATCTACTCTTGTGCAAATAAAGATTTACTGGAACACACTCGGGCTCATTCATTTATATGCTGTCTGTGGCTGCTTTCATACTCAACAGCACAGCTGAATAGACAGAAACTATGTGGCCTATAAACCCTGAAGTATTTATTATTTTGCCTTTTATTGAAAAAGTTTCTAGCCATGAGCTAAATTATTAAATTTAAAAAATGCATAAAATCAAACATTAACTTTAGAATTCTGTTAAATTTCTTTCATAGAGAACCATAAGAATAAGTTTATAATTTTCAGTTTGACTTGTATTCCTGATTTATAAACAAATGTGTAAGTTTATGTCCTAAGCTTAAGAAGAAAGATCTCACTAACTCCAAATTACAATACAGAGAGTGACATTTAGTAGTTCTTCATGTTGGGATCAATTCATATTCTCCAGAAAAAGCTGTTTTCCATTTTCAGTGTCACACTAGCACATTTGAGTAAAGCATATTTAATTTATAATTGACTTATCATAAGAATTTATAATTCAATTGAGGAATTTATAATTCAATTCAATCAGAGATACATGGCATCTCTGATATAATTAAAAACATTAATGACTGCAGTTGAAGGACTAAGGCTTCATACCATTAAAAACAATTTACGGGCCTATATTTCCTTTTGTGACTCAATGACCTTGCAACCTTAGGTATTCTGAGCACTGAATGGATTTTTCTATTTGGTTTTTGACTTGTAACATGAACTTTCTACTGTTCCTCCACATCATCTACACTGACTTATTCTTGAACCAATCCAATTATGATTTTCCTTTTATTATTTATTCAGAGTATGATTTGGTCTACTGCTGTGATAACAGTGGAGGGAGTGTATTAATTAGCTAACTGTCTTGAAGGGTATGGAGGATATACTTTTTTTAAACATAGTAAGAAAAAGTTATAATTTAAATATATTATACCACTGTGAAATTCATCATCACTAGAACCTTCATTTATAAAAAATCTATGGTAGAGGCCAGAAATTACAGATGACTATATTTTGTTCTGACTCTATGCTACATTTTTATACTAATGTAATATTCTTGACCAAGAGATAATTTTTAATTTAGTACTATAAAATTTGAAAATGAACTAAATTTTACAAAAAAGAGAAAAGTAAATGCTGCCACTGCTGCTGCTAAGTCGCTTCAGTCGTGTCCGACTCTGTGCAACCCCATAGACGGAAGCTCACCAGGCTCCCCTATCCCTGGGATTCTCCAGGCAAGAACACTGGAGTGGGTTGCCATTTCCTTCTCCAATGCATGAAAGTGAAAAGTGAAAGTGAAGTCGCTCAGTCATGTCCGACTCTTAGCGACCCCATGGACTGGAGCCTACCAGGATCTTCCATCCATGGGATTTTCCAGGCAAAAGTACTGGGGTGGGGTGCCATTGCCTTCCCCAGAAAAGTAAATAATAGACTATTAATACTATTAATTCCACTTTAAGAACAAGTCAGATAGAAATAGAGCTGTATTAAAGTCCCATTACTGCATAAAGGCCTAAAAGAATCAATTCATTTTCAAACATTCACAGGTTTTTTTGGGTCATCATTTAAAAAAAAAAAAAAAAGTGATAGGTAGGAAACTAAATATGTAATTTTTCTCCAGATACTTTTGGATCAAATCAGAAATCACTCTAGTGGGACTATAGAGTCTTACCATTCTGTTATGATGTTAGATGCTTTAACTTTATTCAGCTCTTCTTGGATGGCCTGTTTGGCTCTTATTTCTGCATCCAGAGCTGACTGTAACTCCAGTCTGGCTGACATATCCAGTTTTGCAAAACGTCGCATTTTCCAGGGCATATCCTATGAAACAACATGACTGTGCTTTTAGTTCTATTCTATTTTTACATTTAAGTTCAGTGATATAAATGAATTTTGAAAGTACTTAAAAGAACTATCTTGCCCTAATTACAGAATAAAAGAGATATATTTATTACTTGAGAAAATACATTTTCATTAAACTCAGAAATAACTGTAGACTCATTATAAATAATTTATTTTTTATGGTTATCACCATTAATGGTTAGCCATACAAATGACAGCTAAGCAACTATGTATTATAATTTCTTAAACTGGAAGAACTTGGATGATTTCTTATGAAAAACTTTCCAGTAGGCAAAAACTAGAAAAATTGATATAATTACTCAGATTCATTACAGTGTTTTCTGAGCCTTCCCCCCAACTAATATAATAAGCCTGTTGGCTAAATGGTAGAGCTTACTGTTGCTCGGGTCCCCAAGCTGGAGTTTCTTAAAGCTTCCAATTCTTCAGTCATTTTAGAAGCTAAGGCTTGAAGATACCCTCGTGCATCCTTTTCATCACTGACCCTAGAATATATACAAATCAAGACAGAGCTCAAGTACCAAAGTAAAACAGAAAACTTCAGTGAGATGTATATTATTTTAAAGCATCATTAAGAAATAAGTGAAAAGTGACAGAAATTTAAAGATGTTCTTAATAGCATTTTTAAAAAGTCTACCACAATACTATTATCTGTCAACAAGCAGGAAATGCTTTACTGAATTGTTTGGGAGTCAGCACATATATCGGGGAAGGCAATGCACCCCACCCCAGTACTTTTGCCTGGAACGTCGACCACTCTTCACTTCAGATGCGTGAGACGGGGGGAGCGGGGCGAGAGCGGACAGAGAAGACTAGCAGCAGTAGCAGCAGCACATATATCAGTAGTGATTAAGAACTTGATTCTTGAGTTAAGTAGACCTAGGTTCAATTTGTAGCTCACTGCTTATCAGTTATATGACTTTACATAAGTCATTTACCACCTCTAACTCTCTGCTATCTCAGTTAGAAGATGGGATAATAATAATATGACCTACCTCAAGGACTATTATAACTAAATGAGAATACATGTGAATTTTCAGCCTAATGCATAGAACATGAGTGTGTTCTCAGTCGCTCAGTCATGTTCGACTCTTTGTAACCCCATGGATTGTAGCCTGCCAGGCTTCTCTGTCCGTGGAATTTTCTAGGCAAAAATACTGGAGCAGGTTGCCATTTCCAATTCCAGGGGATCTTCCTGATTCAGGGATTGAACCTGTGTCTCCTGCATCTCCTGCATTGGTGGGTAGATTCTTTACCACTGTGCCACCTGGGAAGCCTGCCTATAACACACTGTTTTATCACTACAAACTATTACTGCACATGAATGAAAATTAATGAATGAGGAGTGTTTCAAATAATATGAGTGAATTTAAACAAAGGAAAATAAATGTTTCATTACTGAAATTCTTTCCTGATTATTAAAACATTTTCCTGGTTATTTTATACTAGTCTTCTCTCTCTTCTAGTAATACTATACACACTCACCATTATCTTTCTTTTCCACTCAAAACAAACTCTACCTCAATGGCCTTATTTACCAGAAATTAAATTCCTAAATTCATACTTCTAATCTTAACCTATAAGTCATCTTTTCTAAAGCATACTGGTAATCTCCACTGAAGATATCTGAGAATGACCTCAGACTCACCAACAAACAAAAAAAAACAATTAAAACTGATATCATTCTCCCCCAAAGTTGTTTCTTCTCCTGACCTTTCCCACTTCAATGATATCACCATTTTTCTTAATCTCTCCAACTCAAAATTTCAGAAATACTAATTCCTCCTCATTTCTTGCCCTTCATTTACATTTAAGTCTTATAGATCCTTCTTCCATAATGTCTTCTCCGTTTGTTCAATTTTCCCCAAACTTTCAGGAGATACATCTGAAAAATGAATTTTATGGGCCAATCTGTTACTTCAATGCCTTTTTGTAGTATCATTTCAAAGAGAAAGAATGAAGTCTTCTCATGAATCTAGGGTGAGAAGAAAGGTCCCTGTTCCAATACAAGGTGAACAACAAGGTCTCCTTGCCCTAAAAGGTTTAAAATTTTTTTTCATATGAAAGAGATATTTCATAGGAAAAGGCAGAGGGAGCAGAGTAAGAGGACTATCAGAAATGCATTCAAATGAAGTCTTATATACAGCATGTTTGTTTTATTTTAAAAATGTTAATTTGATCAATGGAAACATTTACAATTTTGCATATGACAAGTTTCCAAAATCTTGTGTTAGCATTTTTTAATATACCAGATTAAAAAAACAGAAACAGCTTGAGACTTTTAACCTTTATAAGCTTGCAAAGAATATCATAGTTAACTTTCAAATAGTTGAGAACCCTGAGAACAGTGAGTATATCTTTTACTTTTAGCCTATTAGGTATTTAATAATTTGTTGTCTAATGTTTTAGTCCAGTTATATATAACAGCTTTAATGCAGATTGACTTCCTGTATTCTTGATTTTTTCTGTATATTTCATTTGAATGTGAAATATGCAGAAAAATTTCATCTTCATCCTTTCTACTAACCTTTTCCAGACAGTCCATAATTACAGTTTCTTTCCTTACTAGAACCACTTCCCATTCCATCTCAATTCATCATGCAATCACTTGAAAAGATCAGTGGTCTAGGATTGCAGGCTTTGGCTAAATCAGTTTTGTCTTCTATAAACTCATTTTCACTAACATCTTAGTTACAAATTTGATTACATAATGATGGAGTTACAAATGAAGAGTCATAATGTTTGATGTATAAGCAAGGCTAAAGATTATAGTGATTTTGCTTCAGAACTGCAGTTTATGAAAAGGATATCAATTAAATATTAAAGAACCATTAACTGTACTATTTGGAACACAACCAAACTTCCACAATTTGGGCATCTTCCTTCAGATATGCAGTGAATAGTCACATTCATAAGCTAAAGCTGAGTTAACATAAGGGGTCTACAGATAAATCAGTATCAAAATACATGAGTCAACTGGGTAAGATTATTTAAAAAGACAGTGTTTATTCACTTACGATTTCATTTAAGAAGGAGAGTATTAATCTCGTATAAGTAAGGAAAAAATGCTTAGCGAACCAAAATAAGGGCATGATAAACTAATATTCTCACCAAATTCTTGGTCTATAGATATATGAAGAAACCAGTAGTTGTTTATATAAATAAAACATCAATAATATAGTGAAAAAGTCAGAAAGTTAAAAAGCATAAAAAGTTAAGCTACCTATTTTCATTAGAAAATACAATCCCTATTGGATTCAACTTTTAGTATTATAAAAATATACAGATTTTTACAAATACCAGAATAATCATTTAATGAGTTAATTAATATGAAAGTCACTAAGGTAATTATCCCAAATTAAATCCTATGGGTTTAACGAACAGTTGATAAAACTAACTGTAACCATTTAATGTCTTTAAAATGCCAGATGTGAATTAGTCTGTTTTAATTATGAAAAAGGTGAAGGCATAACATCTTTAGCTTCTAAAATTATCTCCAGGCGTTCTGTTTCCTAAAATAATCACAAATATAGGAATTTTGGTCTTAGGAATATTGATGGCTAGCAAATGAGTTTCTTCAGTTCTATAAGGACTCTCTCTCTTCAGAGAGAATAATATTTTCTTTCTTAGAAAGAAATATCAGCTTCTAATGAAACTGTAAAAGCTGACATGGAATATCAGACAGAGTTAAGGAAAAGCGGAAAAAACAGAAAACATAGAAGAAACACAGACTAATAATAAATATTCCTCCTGGAATTCATACCAATTTGACTATATGGGCAAAAATCAGCCACAAAACACATTTAAAGAGTACTCACCACTGAATTATTTCTGTGATCTGAGCCTCCCAATGCGCAACTGATTCCTTCTTATCTGCTAGATCTTTGACCTCTTCTTCTAACTGCTGGTTGCGTGCACTTAAGTTCTCACACAGAGCGGTAAGCTGAAAGGCAGTTTCAAGATGCTTAAAGAAGTGTGACTTTTAGGAACAGGAATTCAAGGTGCCTCAGATGCCTCTTGTTAAATCTCGTAAGTCAAAAGTGCTTGTCTTCCTGATTTCCTATTGTGATGCACCCTCTGGTCACTGAATTTGGAAACATCAAGTACCCTGAATTCTCCTTCTGCCTTTGCTTTCCCTTCACTCCCTATATTAATTGGTTCCATTTGTGAACATTTTCCATTTGCCGGGAAAAACTCCCCAATTCTGCTGGTAACAACATCTCTCATTTTTTTTTTTTGTCTTAAAATATCTCTATGTCATCTTTAAAAAAAAAAACAAACAAAATTTATAAGGAGTTTCAAGTATATACAAAAATGAACAGAAGAGTATAAACAAATTCCCATGAACCCATCATTAGCAACTTCAACAGTTATCACCTCAATGTTAATCTTATTTCATTTGTACACCTGTCCTCTTACCCCCTCCTCCAGTATTATTCTGCAGCAAATATCCGACATCATATAATTTTATCCATATATATTTCTGGTGTATCTCTAGAAAATAAGGCTCTCTATTCATAACCACAATATCATTATTATATTTAATAAACTTTCTTATATAGGTAGTCTTATATATAGGCAGTCACTATTCAAATTTCCAGTTGTCTCAAGATATCAAAAGACTTAACAGTCTGTTAAACTGAATCATACCAATAAGTAAACATAACATAATGGTTGCTCTGTCTTTTAAGCCTCTCTTATTCCTCTTGGGCAGCTGTTAACAGAATACCATAGTCTGAGGGGCTTAAACAAGAACCATTTATTTCTCCCGGTTCTGGAGGCTGGGAGGTCCAAGATCAAGGCACCAGTAGATTCAGTGTCTGGCAAGGACCCACTTCCTGGTTTATAGACGGCCATGGGATGAGGGAGTTCTGTGGGGTCTCTTGTATAAGAGCACTGATCCTATTCATAAGGGCTCTACCCTGACTGCCTAATCATCTCCCAAAGGCTGTTTCCAAATAGCACTACATTGGTGACTAGGTGTCAACATCTGAGTGCTAGAGGAACACTCTTAGGACAACAGCGGCTCCCTTCCACCACTTTAAATTTTCATGTACTTTATTTGTTGAAAAAAGTAGGTTGTTTGTCTTGTAGAGTTTTCTATACTCTGAATTTTTGCCTTCATTTTTGAAAGACATTTTCTGCTGTATAAAATATTTCAGATTGGCAGTTATTTTCCTTCAGCATTCCTTTATTTCTGGGTTCTGTTTCTTTTCTGTTGGAAAGACAGCTTTAAGTTTAGCTGTTGCTCCTTTGAATATAACATGTCTTTCTTCTCTGGCTGTTTCTTGGATTTTCTTTGGTTGCTTTGTTGTTGTTCAGCTGCTCAGTCATGTCTGACTCTGCAACCTCATGGACTGCAGCACGCCAGGCTTCCTGGTCCTTTACTATCTCCTGGAGTTTGCTCAAACTCATGCTCATTGAGTCAATGATGCCATCCAACCATCTTATCATCTGTTGTCCCCTTCTCCTGCCTGCAATTTTTCCCAGCATCGGGGTCTTTTCTAATGAGTTGGCTCTTCGCATCAAGTGGCCAAAGTATTGGAGCTCCAGCTTCAGCATCGGTCCTTCCAATGAATATTCAGGGTTAATTTTCTTTAGGATTGACTGGTTTGATCTCCTTACTGTCCAAGGGACTCTCAAGAGTCTTCTCTAGCACCACAGTACAAAAGCATCAATTCTTTGTCAATGAGCCTTCTATATAGTCCAACTCTCACATCTGTACATGACTACTGGAAAAACCATAGCTTTAACTATACAGACCTTTGTTGGCAAAGTTATGTCTCTGCTTTTTAATATGCTGTCTAGGTTTGGTTGCTGGTTTTTGCAATTCTTCTATATTGTGCCTGATATGGATTTAATTTCCCTTTAGGGTCTGTGACATTTCTTGAATTTGTAGCTAAATATTTCTCATAGGTTTAGGAAAATGGTGGGCTATTAACTTTGCAAATATTGCTTCTGCCACAATCGTTCTCCTCTCCTTCTGGGAAAGCAAATATTTTCTGTCAGATTTTTTCATCACATCCCCATGTCTCAATATATACCTCTTTTATATATTTCTGTGCTTTAAAACGTATTGATACATCTTTACTTCAACATGGAAAGTTTATTTACCCTTTTCTTTCTTTGCTTCTTTCCAATCTACTGTTAAAATTTTCTGTTAGGTGTTTCAATTACTTTATTTTTTACACTTAAAGATTTATTTGACTTCTTTGTATAGGCTCCAGGTGTCTGCTGAAATTCTACATGTCTATCTTCTTGAATATACCATACAGTTATTTTAGAATTCAATTGAGAAAATTCCAATACTGGGAATTGTGTAGGTCTGTTTAAACTGACTGGTTTTCCTCTCATTTTTTTATTTTCTGACTTAGTATTTGGTTGCTGTTATATTTTTATGTCTTGGTTTTATTAGGTT
Source organism: Tragelaphus eurycerus (assembly GCA_935064755.1). Taxonomy (NCBI): domain Eukaryota; kingdom Metazoa; phylum Chordata; class Mammalia; order Artiodactyla; family Bovidae; genus Tragelaphus; species Tragelaphus eurycerus. The sequence goes on from CAKXYN010000003.1 coordinate 24,435,077, forward strand.
GTTTCTCTTGGTATGCATTGTAATTTCTTACTGCATGCCATGCACACTGAATGAAAATTTTAAAGATAATCTGAGACTCTATATAATACCTTCCTCCAGAGAGCGTTTACTTATACTTCTGGCAGGCAACTAAACAAAGATAGATGAAGGATTGAATTACTTAAAGGCTGGCTTTCAGTCACTGAGTGGGCTCTTCTTTTTGGTTCACGCTTATTACAAAAATGGAGTCTTTTCAATGACCTTAATTGAAAGCTTGAATTGATTATCAAGGATCCTGCATTGATATTTAGTTTTTAATCTCTCCAAACTCATGATAATACTGTGGAATACTGTGCTCAACTTCCTGGATTCTTAGTGATAGCTTTCATATCAGCAAATCCTCAAGAGGAGAAGTGGCACTGAATGCTGGGCTCATCTCTCAGTTCTACTCCTTTCTGTAGGATCTGGGTCAGTAAAGTCTAGGCTGCCTTCCTATTTTTCCAACACCTTCTTGCAGATGAATACGGTAGGCAGTATTCCTACTGTATTAAAAAAAATTTTTTTTTTTTTAAATCCATCCAGCTTTATAGCTTTACAGTTCTTGGTGAGGTGCTAGTGGTAGGTATGATGTAAGCTAATCTGTCACAGAAGCAAAACTTCTTGCTTTATTAAGTTTTTAAAAATCCATGATAAAATATTTGCATATAATTTTTACTTCATGGCTACATTTTTCTGATAAATGGTCTCACTCTGCCATTAATTATCACTATTCCTTTCTCCCTTTCTGGTATGTTTGTAGAGATATTGTGTCAGTTTATTTTTGATTACTCAGTTTGAAGGAGGTGAATTTATCCTAGAAGAATTATTAACAGGTTTGTGAAGATGAGAGGCCATGGGATGGTTAAATTTATGTCAAATGGACTGGGTCATAGAGTGCCTAGACATCTGCTTATACATTCTGCTGGTATCTTTGAAGATATCTCTGGGTGAGATTAACATTTGAATCAACTGACTGAATAAAGCAGATTACCCTTCCTAATGTGGGTGGACCCTATTCAATCAGTTGAAGGCCTGAAAAGAAGAAAAGGCTGACTCTAGTGAGTAAGAGGGAACCCCTCCTGCCTGACTGCCTTCAAGTTGCTTTCACTAGTATTTGGTCTCTTACTGAAACAGTCGTTCTTCCTGGGTTTGGAGCCTTCACTAGCTTTTGGACTATAATTATATCACTGGTTCTCTTGGTTCTTAAACCCTTTGGACTTGGACTAAACTGTCTCTCCAGCTTACAAACTGCAGATCTTGGAACACAACTTAGCAACTAAACAACAATAATAATCAAGTGAGCCAATTCCTTACAGTAAACATTATTATACATAATATGTGTGTGTGATTATGTGAGTGTATGTACATAAGGGTGTGTATGTATATATAATCTCTTATTGGTTCTATTTTTTTTTTAAATGAAATTCAGGTGACTTACAGTGTTGTGTAGTTTCTGATGAAATCACATCAGCAATATGATTCAGATAAATCTATATCTATCTATAGAGAGAAAACCTTTTCCATATTCCATTCCATTGTAGCTTATTACAAGATATTGATATTCCCTGTCCTATACAGTAGAATCTTGCTATTTGTATATTTTATATACAGTAGTTTGTATCTGTTAATCCCAAACTCTGAATTTATCCCTCCCCTGTCCTTTTCCCTTTGGTAACCCTAAATTGCTTTCAATGTCTACGAGTCACTTTCTGTTTTGTAAGTAAGTTCATTTGTATCATTTTTTAAGATTCCACATATAAGTGATATTAAATGATATTTATCTTTCTCTGTATGACTTAACTTCACTTAGTATTCATGTTGTGGCAAATACATGATTTCATTCTGTTTAATGGCTGAGTAGTATTCTAGGAAAAAAGAATGAAATAATGTCATTTGCCACAACATGGATGGACTTAAAGATGATCACTAAGTGAAGTAAGACAAACAGAGAAAGGCAAATATCATATGATGTCGATTATATGTGGAATCTTAAAAAATGATACAAATGAACTTATTTACAAATTTTCTAATGGCTGAGTAGCACTGTATTCCCTTTCATGGATCACAGCCTTGTCGTGGTGAAGGGGTTTGCATAGCTCAAAGAAGCTATGAGCCATGTTGTGCAGGGCCAGCCAAGATGGGCATAATAAAGAGTTTTGACAAAACATGGTCCACTGGAGGAGGAATGGCAAACCACGTCAGTATTCGTGCCTAGAGAACCCCATGAACAGTATGAAAAGGCAAAAATATAGGGCAATTACTAATAGGTCCAGAAAGAATGAAGCGGGTGTGCCAAAGTAGGAACAATGCTCAGCTGTGAACGTGTCTGCTGGTGAAAGTAAAGCCCAATGCTGTAAAGAACAATGTTAGATAGAAATCTGTAATGTTAGGTCTGTAAATCAAGGTAAATTGAACATAGTCAAGTAGGAGATGGCAAGACTGAACATGGATAGCTTAACAATCAGTGAACTAAAATGAACAGGAATGGGTGAATTTAATTAAGACAAACATTCTATCTACTCCTGTGGGCAAGAATTCCATAGAAGAAATGGAATAGCCCTCATAGTCAACAAGAGTCCAAAATGCAGTACTCGGGTGCAGTCTCAAGGCAAAGCATTCAACATCACAGTAATCCAATTCTATGCCCCCACAACCACTGCCAAAGAAGCTGAAGTTGAACAATTCTATGAAGACCTAGAAGACCTCTTAGAACCAACACCAAAAAAAAAAAAAAAAAAAAAAAGATGCCCTATTCATCATAGGAGATTAGAATGCAAAAGTAGGAAGTCAAGAGATACCTGCAGTAACTGGCAAGTTTAGTCTTAGAGTACAAAATGCAGCAGGGCAAAGGCTTACAGAATTCTGCCAAGACAATGCACTGGTCATAGAAAACACCAACCAGACATCTTGGAGTGTGAAGTCAAGTGGGCCTTAGAAAGCATTACTATGAACAAAGCTAGTGGAGGTGATGGAATTCCAGTGAGCTATTTAAAATCCTTAAAAATGATGCTGTTAAAATGTTGCACTCAATATGTCATCACATTTGGAAAACTCAGCAATGGCCACAGGATTGGAAAAGGTCAGTTTTCATACCAATCCCAAAGAAAGGCAATGCCAAAGAATGTTCAAACCATCATACAATGGTACTCATTTCCTATGCTAGCAAGGTAATTCTCAAAATCCTTCAGCAGTATGTGAATCAAGAACTTTCAGATGTATAAGCTGAGTTTTGAAGAGGCAAAAGAACTAGAGATCAAACTGCCGATATTCACTGGATCACAAAGAAAGCAGATGAATTTCAGAAAAATATCTATGTCTGTTTCATTGACCACTCTAAAGCATTTGACTGTGTGGATCACAACAGACTGTGGAAAATTCTTAGAGAGATGGGAGTAACAGACCACCTTACCTGTCTCTTGAGATACCTGTATGTGGGTCAAGAAGCAACAGTTAGAACTAGACATGGCACAAGGCACTGGTTCCAAATTGGAAAAGGAGTAAGAGGCTGTATATTGTCATCCTTTTTATTTATGCACAGCTTACATATGTACTTCTATGCATAGTATATCACGTGAAATGCCAGGCTCGATGAATCACAAGCTGGAATCAAGATTGCTGGCAGAAATATCAACAACCTCAGATATGCAGATGATACCACTCTAATAGCAAAAAGTGAAGAGGAACTAAAGAGACTCTTACAAGGCCAAAAGAAAAACTAAGATTATGGCCTCTGGTCCCATCACTTCATGGCAAACAGAAGGGGAAAAAGTAGTAGTGGTGACATATTTTATTTTCTTGGGCTCCAACTTCACTGTGGACCGTGACTGCAGCCATGAAGTTAAAATATGCTTGCTCCTTGGAAGGAAGGTTATGACTAACCTAGACAGTGTATTAAAAAGCAGAGACATCACCTTGCTGACAAAGGTCCATGTAGTTAAAGCTATGGTTTTTCCAGTAGTCATGTACGGATGTGAAAGTTGGACCATAAAGAAGACTGAGCACTGAAGAATTGATGCTTTTGAATTGTGCTACTAGAGAAGACTCTCAAGAGTCCCTTGGACTGCAAGGAGATTAAACCAGTTGATTCTAAAGGAAATCAATCCTGAATATTCATGGTAAGGACTGATGTTGAAACTGAAGCTCCAGTACTTTGGCCACCTGATGCGAAGAGCCAACTCATTGAAAAAGACCCTGATACTGGGAAAGATTGAGGGCAAGAGGGGAAGTGGGTGGCAGAGGATGAGATGGTTAAATAGCATCACCAATTCAATGGACTTAAATGTGAGCACACTCAGAGACAGCAGAGAATAGAGGAGCCTGGCATGCTGCAGTCCATGGGGTTGCAAAGAGCTGAACAGGACTCAGTGGCTAAAGAACAACAAAGTGTTCAATTTCATATATATCAATATATACCACATCTTCTTTAACTATTCGTTTATTGATGGACATTTAGGTTGCTTCCGTATCTTGGTTACTGTGAATAGCACTGCTATGAACACTGAGCTGCATTACCTTTTCAAATTTGAGTTTCTCCAGATCTATGTTCAGGACTGGGATTGCTGGATTGTATTTTTAGTTTTTTAAGACACCTCCATCCTGTTTCCCATAGTGCCTGTTAACTATTTACATTCCCACCAACACTGTAGGAAGGTCCCTTTTCACCACATCCTCTCCAGCATGTATTCTTTATAGACTTTTTGATGATGGTCATTCTCACTGGTGTGAGGTGGGATCTCATTACAGTTTTCACTTGCATTTCTCTAATAATTAGTGGTGTTGGGCATCTTTTCATGTGTTTGTTAGCCATCTGTATATTTTCTTTGGAGAAATGTCTATTTAGGTCTTCTGACCATTTTTTGATTGGGTTTGTTTTTGTTATTGAATTACATAAGCTGGTTTGTATATTTTGGAAATTAAGCCCTTGCTGGTTGCATCATTTGCAAATATTTCTTTCCTAGTCCACAAGTTGTCTTTTCATTTCATTTTATTTATGGTTTTCTTTGCTGTGCAAAAGCTTTAAGTTTAATTAGGTACCATTTGCTTATTTTTGCTTTTATTTCTATTGCTTTGGGAGACAGACCTAAGAAACTACTGCTATGATTTACATAATAGAATATTTTTCCTATGTTCTCTTCTAGTTTTGTAGTATCATGTCTCACATTTATTTTTTTCCCATTTAATTGCCTTGGCACTTTTGCTGAAAATCAATCAACTATAATATGACATCTTATTTTTGGACTGTACTCTGTTTCGTTATAGCAAGGTTGTTGTTCAGTTGCTCAGTCGTGTCTGACTCTTTGCGAACCCATGGACTGCAGCACACCAGGCTTCCCTGTCCTTCACTATCACTCAGAGCTTGCTCAAACTCATGTCCATTGAATCAGTGATACCATCCAACCATCTCATCCTCTGTCGTCCCCTTCTCCTCCTGCCCTCAATCTTTCCCAGCATCAGGGTCTTTTCCAATTGGCTGGCTCTTTGCATCAGGTTGCCAAAGTACTGGAGCTTCAGTTTCAGCATCAGTCCTTCCAATGCATATTCAGGGTTGATTTCCTTTAGTAATCTTTTGATTACTGTAGATTTACAGTAAGTTTCAAACTTTGGTAGTGTAAGCTCTTCAACTTTTATATCCACTCCCTGAAATATTTTTGCTACTTTGTATACCCATATACATTTAAGAATAAGCTTGTCATTTCTAACAAAAAAGCCTATATAATCTTTATACGGATTTCCTTGAATCTACAGATTAGAGAACTGTAGTCCTAACAATACACAGTATCTCTCTCCATTTGTTTAGACATTCTTTAATTTAACTCAGCAATGTTTTGCATTTGTCTTCCTTTACTTAACTCTGGGAACTCTGAAATTACTATTTTCAATAACTGTGTCCACTATGAAACTTTTTTTTTTTTTTTGAGAGGATGCATCGACCTCTTGATGTTAACATAGCCAGAGGTATACCAGCTGTTTTTGAGAATGTTTTTTGCATATAGTATTTTCATTAATTCCCATAACACATCATTTTTTGATCACCATTGCTTTTGACAGCCCATCCAAATAATTTGTGGTTGGGGTTTCAGCTGTAGATTTGCAAGAGGAGGAGGAAATACAGATTTTTGCACTATCATGTTACAATAGTTACAAGTAGTCTTAAATAGATTTGTTTAGTATTTGTCAGAAAAAGCTAATTTTTTCATTCTTACTAAACAAAAGCATGGGCCCTAGAGCCAGACTACCTGTGTTCTAATTCCATTCTGCCATCCCCTAGTTGTGAGATTAGTAGAGTAGCTTAATCTCCCTTTTGCCTCAGTATCTATAAAATGCTAAGAAAAATAGAAAATACCTGAAAGATTTATTGTGAGGATTAAATGATTTAAATAAAGTAAATTAGGAGGGTAAAAAGTAAACTTCTAAGTATTAACTCATTTTGCATATTTGAGAATAAAATTTTATTATTTGTGAACTGACATATTTGGTTTATGATAATTGTAAGACTACATAGGATATGGAAGAGTGCTCATGTTTTAAGTGAAAAGGCAGATTAGAAAATAAAATGTACATATGACTGAAATTAGGTAACATGTGTACCAAGCAACAGAACCTGGAAAGGAACATATAAAAGTAAAATAGCTGTTTCAGGTTGATGAAATCATAGGTAACTTCTATGTTGAATATTTTCCATACTTTGTGTAAGTTTGATTTTATGCAAAATAATTATTTAAAAACAAGATACAAATGATAATCTTTTCTCACTGGAAATCATTTACTTCTACTCCTTGGCACAGATAGTGATTTTACTTGCAATAAGTTACCTTTAATAGAAACTTTGAATACAGACTTCTGAAAATATCAATAAGGTTTTTTCTATTTAATTTTTATTTTTGAAGTTAAAAAACCTGACTGTGAGAATCTATTAGTTATCTAAGTTTCAAAATTAACACTAATTGCTTTTTGGTTTCTATATCTGAAGTTGTGCTGAGAAGGAATTCGGTTCTCTTCCAACTGGGACAGCTGGTGTAGCAATGGCAAAGGTATTCTTTGGTTATTTCTCTTGGGGAAAATATTCCATGTAATCAAACAAACAAAAACTAAATAAATGGAAAGAAAGAGTGAAAATATGTAGCGGGCTGAGTAAGAAGCAGGAAGACAAGTAAAGCTAAATACAAGGGGCAAAAATAGAGAAGAGGTTCAAACAGAAGACCCAGATCCTCCCCTAATTCTCAAGGAATAAATATTTCCTTGTTATCATTTGTCATTGAATACTCTCCAACCATTATGATTTGCTGTCAAAGTTCTACTCACATTCTCTTTCATATCTTTCAATTTAGCAAGACAAGGTAATGTTCTATTTTTTATAAAATTAGGAGATAGGTTTTTATTTTTATCTTTCAGATCTCATCAAAATCAAAAGAGTATTGTTTAAAAATTATTTCTAAAGATGTATTTCTGGTAAGCTCACAAGAACATTATGGTTAATCATGAAATAAAGCCAAGGGGTGAATATAAAATTTGATCTATATTCAATCTGATTATATCACAATTCAATTTTTCTTCAACTATAATACCATCTTTTACTAGGTAATTTGCTTAGAAATTCTATATGAAGCGGCCTTCTAGACTTTAATTATATTTCTTACCTCAAGATAACTCTTAACAGAATCAGAATTCTGTCTTGTAGACAAAAATGATGCTCAATTTTGCAGTCATATGATACAAGTCCATTCAATAACAATTATGTGACTTTTCTGGATAAAGTTTAAATCATACTAGTTTTTAAAGATATATTTATTTTATTTAGGGTTGCACTGTGTCTTCGTTGCTGTGTGCGGCTTTCTCTAGTTGCAGAGAACGGGGGTTCTCTTCATGTGGTAAGCAGGCTTCACATTGCAGTGACTTCTCTAGTTGTGGAGCTTGGGTTCTAAGTGCATGGTTTCAGTAACTGTGACTTGGTGGCCCTAGGGCACACAGGCTTCAGCAGTTGTGACTCACGGACTCTAGAGTGTGGGCTCATTAGCTGTGATGCACACACTTAGCTGCTTCACAGCATGTGGAATCTTCCTGGACCAGGGATCGAACCTGTGCCCCTGCGTTGGCAGGTGGATTCTTATCCACTGAACCACCAGGGAAGACTTACTAGTTTTATTTTAGTGGAAATAACTAACAGCTATACGATAATGTTCACACAGTATTCATAGTCTAAAATAATTTATACTACTTAGTATTTGGTCATTTTCCAGTGTTTGTATGCATTAGCTCTGCAAGCACAAAATAAACTAACAGAGTTCTTTCTCAAGTGGTTTGCAACCAAATAAGCAAAGTCATTTTTAAATGCTTAGAAAGTTGAATAATCATGGGAAAAATAGTGAGAGAAATGAAAATAAATATGGAATATGTTGGAAATTAACATAGAATGAAGAGTCTCCTTTTTTGTGATTATTTAGCCATTGTCTTTCAATCTACGGTTGAAATGACTAATTAAACATAATACTTTGGAAAATATTAGAACTCATTATAAAGGACAATTATCCAAACCTTATTTATAAGTAAGTACAACCATTAAAATTGCAGATTAACATTAGGATTTTCAGAGATGTTAACAAATCACACAAGAAATGCAGAATGATGGCAATTTAAGAAATCTGAGATACTAAATGGAAAAAGATTCCTTTAAGTATTTGAAACTTTGTTCATAAATCTAGTTGTTGTAATCTAGGTTTAGTCTATGGTTCAGCCCTTTGTTTATGCTATAGGGTTTAGACAGAGTTGGTTTCTTTGGCTTCTTACATACCAATGGTATTATTTCTAGCTATTATCAGTTCTCCATCATGAATAAGATCAGAATTGTCAAAATTTCTCTAGTTTGGCTTAATTGTTCCTGTCCTTGACAAAGGCAGTTAGCTAGTCATGACATGATAAGTGATGAATTTGAAAGAAAAGAGTAAAAGAGATGGAAAGTGAAATAAAGAACAAGAGCTCAAAAAATACTGGGGCAAAGAACAAGACAAGGTAAGCCAAGTCCTTTCTCCAGAAGACTCCTGTAAAGATTGGTAAAATGAAAAATCGGCTGTACACAGAAGCAATCTTTGATATAAGGAGAAATATTAAATAAACAATGTACATCAAATATAAAATTATATCTACAACTACTATGGCAGTACTGGATATCTAGCATGTGTCAATAAACATAAATGAGATTGAATCACTCACCTTATCAAGCTCACTTGTCAGTTTTTTATTTTCTTCAGTTAGTAACACTTTTTCTCGTTCATACTGTTGCTTGAACTCATTTTCAAATTCTTCCCTTTCACTTTGACTAATACAATTCAAAATATGCAAGAAAAAAAGGAGGTGAATTAAAAGTAAAATAATGGTATTGTATCATATGCTCTATTCTGAAAAACCACTATATCTCAATTGCTCCAAATCCCAATCCTTTCCCTTAAAATGAAGAAATCACCATCATTTCCTTTTAATTAATAAATAGATTTGTCTGCTTGATAACATTTATTTTGTTGTTGATTTGAAAATCTGAGGAAGACATCCTGATTATGCTCACCTTATTTGGCTGTGTATATGCCAGGAAGTATGGGCACATGAGGAAGCAGGGGAAAAGGAGGATACAGGGACCACAGTATGATTCTACACTCAGGTCTAGATTGCACAGAAAATTCAAGAAAACTCAAATCATACTACCAACAGTTCTCTCAATACACTCAGGCCATCCTTCCCTAATTCCTTCTTTCCTTCTTCCCTACGTACCTACCAATCTACATATATATACATATAACATATTTAATGTTATAAAACTTGTTTAGTTCTGGGGGACAGAACTGAGTAACCCTTAGAGGTAAACACAATTCTAACAAACTTTTTAAAAACCTCTCTTTCACTTTCATGCATTGGAGAAGGAAATGGCAACCCACTCCAGGGTTCTTGCCTGGAGAATCCCAGGGACGGCGGAGCCTGGTGGGCTTCCGTCTATGGGGGTCACACAGAGTTGGACACGACTGAAGTGGCTTAGCAGCAGCAGCAGCAAGGGAGACAGGGGAATCAGTATTTGAATACTGAGTTGAAGTGCAGAGAAGTATCTCTACTGCAGTTTGATGGAGAAAGTTGGTTAGCAGCAAATAAATTTCAAAGTGAAGTCGTTCTGGGTAACTCTATAATTGCTTCCAAGTCAACAAAGAATATAAATAATGGTTGATTTAAAAATGTAATCTTGAAAATCCCTTTATCACTAAATTATTGAATATAAATTAAATTATAATTAAATGATTAACTTCTAGGAAAATAACCATTTTGTGTCCAAGCAAATGTGTCATTTTATTATCTACAATCAAAATGTGAAATTCAGTTATGTTTAGAATCTTTCTAGATTCAGAAGCAACAAAAACAACAACTTAAAAAAATATGAAAAACTACAAAGATGCATTCTTTCAGAAATACAAGTAGATGAAAGTAAATTGAGTAAAATTTCTATAAAGGGCTTCCCTGGAGGCTCAGTGGTAAAGAATATGCCTGCCAATGCAGGAGACATGGGTTTGATTTTTGGTCTGGGAAGATCCCACATGCCTCAGAGCAACTGAGTCCATGCACCACAACTACTGAGCCTGTGCTCTGGAACCTGGAAGCCACAGCTACTGGACCCACGTGCTGCAACTACTGAAGTCCAAAGGCCCTAGAGTCTGTCCTTGGCAACATGAGAAGTCATTGCAAGGAGAAGCCCTCACATTGCAACTAGAGAGTATCTTCTGCTCACCACAACTAGAGAAAAGTGCACAGCAATGAAGACCCAGCACAGCCAAAAAAAATTTTTCTATATAAAACCATTTTTGTTTTTTCCTATTAGCATTAAACATAAGTCTCTGCCATACTTAAACAAAATAAACAAAAAAGAAAGTGAAAGTTTTACTCAGTCATATCCAACTCTTTGAGACCCCATGGACTGTAGCCAACCAGGCTCCTCTGTCCATGGAATTCTCCAAGCAAGAATACTGGAGTGGGTTACCAGTCCTTTCTCCAGGGAATCTTCCTGATCCAGGGATCAAACCCGCACTTCCACCATTGCAGGCAGATTCTTTACTGTCTGAGCCACCAGGGAAGCCTTTAAAAATGTGCTGAGGGTCTACTATGGTGGTGGTGGATTAGTCACTCAGTTGTGTCTGACTCTTGCAACTGCATGGACTGTAACCCACCAGACTCCTCCATCCATGGAATTTCCCAGGCAAGAATACTAGAGTGGGTTGCCATTTCCTTCTCCAGGGGATCTTCCCAACCTGGGGAGTGAACCCAGGTCTCCTGCTATGTAGGCAGTCCCTTGCATTGCAGGCAGATTCTTTACTAACTTAGCCACTTTCCTGGTCTTCCTGTTCACTGGTAACCACCTTGAAGTCTTGAGAGACTGACATATTCACGTAACTCATTGCCTAATTTTTCCTCCCTGTGCCAAAATCTGGCTTCTGCTGCCATCACCTCAAAAAAAAAAAAAAAAAAAGCTGTCTCAAACCCATTGTTCCAAACTGTTATTATATCCTATCTACTGGCTACCTTTGACACTGTCCTCATTTCCCTCTCTTGAAATGCAGTCTTCCCCTGGCTTCAGTGATGTCCACTCTCCTGATTTCTGCTTACATTTTGACTTTATAGCTGTCTTTGTGAGCCCCCACCGTCCCCTCTTTCCTCCACATAAATGCCAATACTCTCAGGTATTCTGTCTCAGGTGCTCAACTTTTCTTTACATGTTCTTCCTGAGCTATTGCATCTATTATATTACCTGATTTCAATTATCATCTATTATGCTGGATTTACATCTGAATCTACATTGGAGATGAATTAGAACTAATCAAACTACTCCAATCTACATTGGAGAAGGAAATGGCAACCCACTCCAGTATTCTTGCCTGGAGAATCCCACGGACAAAGGAGCCTAGCAGGCTACAGTCCATGGGTTTGCAAGAGGTGGACACAGCGACTAAACTACCACCACGTTGGAAGCTTTCCTGGGTTTCAAACTGTCGACTTGATATCTCCTCAAAATTGTCTCCTAAGCACCTCCAATTCAACATGCCCAACCCTAATAACAGATAATCAAGTTACCACCAACCCCACTTTCCTTTCCCTATAATCATATATTCGACTTACTCTTCTCTTACCATAGGAAAAAACATAGCTAAGGTCAACCTCTTTGCTTATGTGCCTTGCTCAAGTACATTTTTTCCTGCTCTGTCTGAATCATCTACTGGGTACTTTCTATCAGATTACAAGCATGGTGTTATTTTTGAGATAAATTTCTCCTCCAATTATTATTTCAGCTTCTTGTTCTTGCAATGAAAGACTTCCAATAATAACAGTGTTATCTATATCCTGTCTCCAAACTCTTTCCTTCAAGTCTTCAGATCCATTATGGGTTTTCTGGCCACTGAAATTGTTCTTATCAAAGTCACCGATTACCTTCATATTTTTAAACTCATCTATCAATTATATGGTCCTCATCTTATTTGATTTAGACTTCATCTAATTTGACATGTAGACAGATTTGATACACATTCATCCTAACACCATATCTGGGCACCAAATTTGCCTGGTCTTCTTCCTATCATTCTTCCTGGCTCTTTCTTATCCACTTTGCTGTTTCTTCATTTCCTAGCTTCTAAAGACTGGAGCTCCATGGTACAGTCCTAGGACTTCTTTTTCATCCATATTCATTCACTAAGTGATCTCATATAGTCTCACCCCTTTTGATATCATGTGAGTAATAAATACCCCCAGGATTTTATCTCCAGCCCTGAAATCCAGACTTGTTTATCTGATGACCTATTTGACATTTCCACCTGGATGTCTAAAAGCATCTCACACATAATCTGAGCTTCTGATATTCTTATCCCAAACTTAGTTCTTTTGTAGTCTTCCTCTCTCAATGGTAACTATATTCTCTTAATTGCTAAGGCCCAAAACTGTAGTATCACCCTCGATTTTTCCTCTTTCTCTCTTATCCATATCTAGTGTATCAGCAACTATCACTACCTTTACCTTTTCTGCCACCAACCTAGGCTCAAGCCACCATCATCTTTTGCCTAGATTAGTACAATAGCCTTCTAAATGGTTTCCCTGCCTTTTCTCTTATCTAGTTCAGACTTTTCTTAAACTAGTCATCAGAGTAACCCTTTTAAAACACAAGTCAGTATTTGTCCATTTTCCACTCACTATCCTGCAATGCTTCCCTGCCACGGTTTTGAAAGGGAAAGTGGAAGTTGCTTATTTGTGTCTGACTCTTTGTGACCCCATGGACTATACGGTCCATGGAATTCTTCAGGCCAGGATACTGGAGTGGGTAGCCTTTCCCTTCTCCAGGGGATCTTCCCAACCAGGGACTGAATCCAGATTGCCCACATTGCAGGCAGATTCTTTACCAGCTGAGCCACAAGGGAAGCCTGCCATGGTTTTACTGTGAATAAGTAATTGTAAGTCACTGAAAATGACTTATAAAGCCTTACATGATCTGGCACCCATTACCTCTCATACATATCTCTCACTATTCTTTCCCCTTAACTCTGTTTTATCTACATTGGCTTTGTTTATAGTATTATTATCTTAATAGACTTTGATGTTTCGAATGGTTTGAAGTTCATAGCAATACTGAAAGTACAGAGGTTGCCCATATATTCAGAGTGGTGTGTTTGTTACTATTAATGAATCTACATTAGACACATCATTATTACTAAAACTTTACAATTTATATTAGGTTGTATAGTGACATATATAGAGTAGTTTCCCTGTCTGAGAAATCCTCTGTACCCTGCATATTCATCCCATCCTCCTTCCAACCCCTGCAATCACTGATCTTTTTACTATCTCAACAGACTTGTTCTTAATGTAAAATATTCTTCTCATACATAAGTAAGGACCCACTTTCTCTGGTCCTTACTGAGAAATCACCTTCTCAGTACAATTTTTCCTGGCTATCATGTGTATGTGTGTGTAAAATTTAATTCTCACCCTAATGCTTCACAGTTCCCATCCTCTGCCTTACTTTTTGCTCTTGGACTTAATAATTATCTAACGTATTGTGTATTTTACTTATTTTGTTATATTTTATTTACAGTCTTTCACCATAACTACAGGAAAGCTCCATAAGGACAGAGAATTTTTGTCTGTTCACTGCTATGTCCCCAGGGCCTACAACAGTGCTTTCACATAGCAGGTTCTAAAAAAATTTGTTGAATGAATGGACCAAACTGAATTAAACTCAAGCTGCCAATATAAGTTAAGAATGACAATAACATACATTTAGTTCCCTAAAACCTAGAAACTTGAGTATCACTGATAATTTCTTCTGCTTCTCATTTCTCATTATGGTCATTATGTCCTCCAGGTTCTGTCTTCTCAGTAGACTTTCTGAGTTCATATGCCTTTCTCCATCTTCGCTGTCATACCTAAGGTCCAGGCACCTCATCTCTCATGGATAGATTCCTTTCTACAGTCTGCTCCTTTTAATCTACTATCTATACAGTAATAAGAGTGATCTTTCAAAAATACAATCATGATATTTTTCTTCACTAGTCTTAGGATAAAGTCTAAATTCCTTACATTCCTTCATGATCTTGTCTCTCTTTTCCTTTCTAGTTTCATTTCTTAACACTCATCTTTATTTTTATGCCTCCACCATAATGAACGTCTTTCATTTTCTAAATGTGTCATTGCTACCCTTTTCCTATAGATCGTGGCAAATTCTGCTAAACTTTGCCTGGACATTCTTCCACAGCTGTATATTTCTTATATCCTTGGTCTTAACTCAGAAATAATTTTTGTTCAAAAAACCCAGACACACCAAAGTTAACATTTGAAAAAAAAAAGAAAGAAATAAACAACAACAAAAAAAACCCAAGCAGCTAAGTCACCTTTCGCGTCTCTTCTACAAGTGTTCCTATACTTCCCACTTGCTTTCCTATGATGCTGTAATATAATCTTCTATTTACCGACCTTGACTTTGCTCTTCTTGAGGACTAGGCTGTATTTACTGCCTATGTTTTTCCAATCCTTGACGCCAAACAGGTATTCAACAAATAATTATTAGAGGAGTAAATAATTTGATTCTTACCTCTCTCTTCTGTTTTTTTCCAATTTGTCTTTCAAAATCATAATTTCTTTGTTGAGAGCAAGTTGTTGGCCTTCTGAATCATGTAGTTCTTTCTTCAGATTTTTAATTTCATTTGCATGTATTCCTTCTCTCTTGGACAATTCTTCTTCATAAAAGATACTTTTCTTTTCCAAATCAGTCTTTAGTTTGGTTATTTCTTGCTGATGTTCTATGCTGCATACTCCTGGTGAGTAACTAATTTGTTTTTGCTATAGAAGTAATAATACAAGATTAGTTAATCTATAAAAATAATAAAATATCAAATAATAACTATAATACAGAGGACTGTTCATGGAAATGAATATTACTTTTGCATATTATTATATAGACTAATACTTTATTAAGGCTGTTAAACTTTTGTCTGTCATACGTTACTAATATTTTTCTAAGTGTGTATTCCTTTATTGTTGTATTTTAGTCTCCTTCACACCAGGATTAAATATTTATCTATATTTCTAATGGTACTTATATAATCATTTGTTTTACATTTAAATGTCTAATTTATATATAACATTATTTGTGTATGAGTTAGGGAAAAATCTAACTGCATCCTGTTTCTGATGTGGAACTAATAAAATGTTATAAACACACTTGTGTCTTTAACAGATTAAATTGGGGGAGAGGTGGTAGAGCTAAAATGTACAAAAAGAAAAGGGAGAAGGCTTCTGCAATGGTCCAAGGAGAAATGACATAGGTCTAATCTAACATCTCTGTAGCCATTCTAGCAAAAAAAGACACAATTCTTTGCATTTAGGTAGGGTAGTAAGAAGGAGAAATTTTGGTTGAAAGCCATCTTTTGTCAAAATTAGGTTGAAATATACTCTTGGTATCAAAGAGAAAGGAAAACGTAAAGTCCAACGGCTCTTCAAAGTAGTGCTTAAGGTAAGACAAAGGTTACGACAGTAAGATTTCCTGAGTTTTGTACCTTTTCTATTTTGTTATATGCAACTTTCCCAGATGATCCACAATAAAACTTTTAAAATCCAAAGAACTTTTGAGATTATACTTAATGACAACAAGGAATCAAAATCTAGAGGGCAGTGCGTCCTTTTTTTGAAGTCTGTATTAAGGGTAGGGACATATCCCAGAGTAGAAGGACATGCACTCATCTTCCTGGGAGAACACTAAAATCGCAATTAGCTGCTCAACAACCATCAACAGGAGAATGCTGGATCCACCAAAAAAAGATACCCCACGTTCAAAAACAAAGGAGAAGCTGCAGCAAGATAATTGGAGGGGGGGGGGACCATAAAGAAGACTGAGCACTGAAGGATTGAAGTTTTTGAACTGTGGTGTGGGAGAAGACTCTTGCGAGTCCCTTGGATTGCAAGGAGATCCAACCAGTCAATCCTAAAGGAAATCAACCCTGAATATTCATCGGAAGGACTGATGCTGAAGCTTCAATACTTGGGCCACCTGATGCGAAGAGCTGACTCATTAGAAAAGATCCTGATGTTGGGCAAAATTGAAGGCAGGAGGAGAACGGAACGACAAAGGATAAGATCGTTGGATGGTATCACCGACTCAATGGACATGAATGTGAGCAAGCTTCGGGAGTTGGTGATGGACAGAGAGGCCTGATGTGTTGCAGTCCACGGAGTCGCAAACAGTCAGACATGACTGAGCAAATGAACTGACTGACTGAGGAGTGTTAATAATTTTATGTTTCACATCTAAGTCTGTGATTTATTTTAAGTTAATGTTTGTGAAGGGTGTAAGTTCTATTTATAGATTTTTTTTTTTTTTTTTTTTTGTATACGCTGTCTGGTTCTAAACCATTTGTTAAAAAGAACATCTTTACTCCACTGTATTGCCTCTGTTTATTTTGCCAACAAAGGTCCATCTAGTCAAGACTATGGTTTCTCCAGTAGTCGTATATGGATGTGAGAGTTGGACTATAAAGAAAGCTGAGTGTTGAAGAATTGATACTTTTGAACTGTGGTGTTGGAGAAGACTCTTGAGAGTCCCTTGGACTGCAAGGAGATCCAACCAGTCCATCCTAAAGGAGATCAGTCCTGGGTGTTCTTTGGAAGGACTGATGTTGAAGCTGAAACTCCAATACTTTGGCCACCTGATGCAAAGAGCTAACTCATGTGAAAAGACCCTGATGCTGGGAAAGATTGAGGGCAGGAGGAGAAGGGGACAACAGAGGATGAGATGGTTGGATGGCATCACTGACTCAATGGACATGGGTTTGGGTAGACTCTGGCAGTTGGTGATGGACAGGGTGGCCTGGCGTGCTGCGGTTCAAGGGGTTGCAAAGAGTCAGACACGACTGAGTGACTGAACTGAACTGAATTTGTCATAGATGCTGTACCTATATATTTTCTTGTCAATACTTGTCAAGCTGTCTTGATTACTGCAGCTTGATATAAATCTTGAAGTCAATATTTCAACTGTGCCCTTTTCCTTCACTATTGTGTCAGCTATTTGGGGTCTTTTGCCTCTCCATTTAAGCTTCAGGCTTAATCGGTTGATATTCACAAAAGAACTTGCTGGAATTTTGACTTACATTGCAATAAATCTGTAATTGAAAGTAGGAAGAAATGACATCTTGATAATACTGAGTCTTCCTGTCCACGAACATGGAATATCTCATTTATTTAGTTCTTCTTTGATTTATTTCATTAGAGCTTTATAGTTTTCCCCATACAGATCTTAAGCATATTTTGGTATACTTATATTTCAGTATTTCATTTTTGTGGGTGCTAATATTAATAGAATTGAGTTTTAAATTTCAAATTCCATTATTCATGGCTAGTATATAAAGAAGTGACCAACTTTTGCATATTAATCTTGTACCTGCAACCTTGCTATAAATGCCTTATTAGTTCCAGGAGATTTTTGTTAATTTCTTTGATTCTCTACATAGACAATCATATCATCTGCTAACCAAGACAGTTTTATGTCATCCTTCCCAATCTGGATACCTTTTTCATTTTATTTTTTTGTCTTACTGCACTAGCTAGGACATACAATGTAACGTTGAAAAGGAGTTGTGAGAGGAAAAATCTTCATTTTGTTCTGGATCTTAGTGAAAATTTTCAAGCTTCTTACATTAAGTATCATGTTATCTGTAGGTTTTTTTATAGATATTCTTTGTCAAGTTGAGTAGTCCCCCTCTATTCGTAGTTTACTGAGTTTTTATCATGAATGGGTACTGGAGTTTGTCCGATGCTTTTCCTGCAGCTTCTGATATAGTCATGTGATTTTTTTTTATCAAATCAATGATGCATTACATTAATTGACTTTTAAAGGTTGAACCAGCCTTGTATACATATATGGGATAAAATCCCATTTGGTTGCAGTGTATAATTCTTTTTACATATTGTTGCATTCAATTTGCTAATATTTTGTTAAGGACTTCTCCATCTATGTCTATGACGCATGTTAATCTGTGGCTTTCTTTTCTTGTACTTTGTCTGGTTTTCGTATTAGCATAATTCTGGTATCACAGAATGAGTTAGGGAGGTATTTCCTCTAGTTCTATCTTCTGAAAGTGATTGTAGAGAATTGATGTGATTTCTTCCTAAAACGTCTGGTGTAATTCACCAGTGAACACATCTGGGCCTGATGCTTTCTCCTCTTGAAGGTTATTAATTATTGACTCAATTTCTTTAACAGGCAGAGCCTTTTCATGTTATTTACTTCTTCTTAGTCTAGTTATGGCAACTTGTGTCTTTCAAGGAGTTGGTCCATTTCCACTAGGTTATCAAATTTGTAGGCAAATAATTAATTGTCCACAGTATTTCTTAATTAGCATTTTAATGTAGATGGGTTGCACAGTGATGTCCTGTCTTTCATTTCTGATATTAGTGTCCTCTTTCTCTTTTCATCTTTTTTATTTGTTTTTATTTTACAATCAAAGTTTAAAAATATAGCAGAAAGCACAGCAGGCAAAACATAGATTAAACATATTCTTTGCAAAAAATTTACCACAGAAAAGAAAAATTTAGAAGGTAATTATAAGTATACAAAATGATGTAAGTTATACTGATAGGTAATTCCCCTTCTTTTCAAGTTTCCAGTGGAATTATTAAATTTATATAAGGTATTCAAACTTCTGAAACAAAATCTGGTCAAAAACCATAAGAATAATAAAATCAGACTCATCTCAATGCAAATTTAACATAAAAAATTTTTAATAAAATGTTAACATTTGTAACCTACTGCTGTACTGAAATTCAACTATTATATGAGCAACTTATTCCCAGAATGTAAGAATACTTTCATGCTGCCACTGCTGCTGCTAAGTCACTTCAGTCGTGTCTGACTCTGTGTGACGCCATAGACAGCAGCCCACCAGGCTCTGCCATCCCTGGGATTCTCCAGGCAAGAACACTGGAGTGGGTTGCCATTTCCTTCTCCATTGTGTGAAAGTGAAAGTGAAAAGAGAAAGTGAAGTCGCTCAGTCGTGGCCGACTCCTAGCGACCCCATGGACTGCAGCCTACCAGGCTCCTCCATCCATGGGATTTTCTAGGCAAGAGTACTGGAGTGGCTTGCCATTGCCTTCTCCGACTTTCATGCTAGAAAACTTAATATGATTTCTGTTAAATACAGATAAAGGGATCCCCCCTCTTTTTTTCTTCTTAATTAGCCTGGCCATAGGCTTATTTATTTCATTGATATTTTGTGGGTTTTTTTCTTTTAAGTAGGTTTTTATTGCCCACTTGAACTTTTTTAAAAATTAATAAATTTATCTTAATTGGAGGATAATTTCTTTACAATATTGTGGTGGTTTTTGCCAGACATCAACATGAATTAAATAAGATTTCAATATTTTCCTGTTTTCAATTTGATAGATTTTTACTCTAATTTTTCTTCTGTTTACTTTAGATCTAACTTGCTCTTCTTTTTCTAGTATCCTAAAAGCTAAGATGATTAATCTTACATCTTCTTTTCTAATATATGCATTCAATGCTACAAATTTCCCTCTAGGTAATGCTTCTACTACATCTGACAAAGTTTAATAAGTTGTGCTTTCATTTTCATTTAGTTCAAAATATTTTTAAGTTTCTCATGAGATATTTTCTTTGACTCGTTTTATTTATAAGGGTGGTGCCTTATTCCCAAGTATTTTGGAATTTTCCAGTATCTTTTTAGTTATTGACATCTAGTCTAATTCCACTGTGGTCTGAGAGCAGACAATGTATGATTCCTATTCTTTTAAAATATGTTAAGGATTTGTTATGGTATGGCTTAGAATGTGGTCCATCTTGGTGGATATCCCATGTAAGCTTGAGAAGAATGTGTATTCTGCTTTGTTGATCTATGAAAGTGAAGTCGCTCAGTCATGTCCCTCTCTTTGTGATCCCTTGGACTGTAGCCCACCAGGCTCCTCTGTCCATGGGATTCTCCAGGCAAGAGTACTGGAGTGGGTTGCCATTTCCTCCTCCAGGGGATCTTTCCAACCCAGGGATCGAACCCAGGTCTCCCACATTGCAGGCAGATGCTTTACCTTTTCAGCCACCAGGGAAGCCCCATAGATGTCCTTATATCCGTATGATTGATGATGATGTTGAATTCAGCTATGTACTTACTGATTTTATACCTTCTGGATCTGTCCATTTCTGATAGAGGGTAGCTGAAGTTCCCAAGTATGACAGTGAATTTACCTCTTTTTAAAGTTCTGCACTTCTGTCAGTTTTTACGTCACACATTTTGATGTTATATTGTTACACACGTACACTTTAAGTGTGCTAGGTCTTTTTGGTGGCAAACAATGCCTTTCTTTATTCTAAAAACTTTCCCTACTCCGAATTTCACCCTGTTTGAAATTAATATAGCTACTCCCACTTTCTTTTGATTAGCATTATCATAGTTTCATTAAAGTCTTTGTCTTATCAATCAGAGTTGTTTTCAATTTCTGGTCTGATCATTTCAACAACCCCGAGTCTGGTTCTGATGTCTGCTCTATTCTAACTGTGTTTTTTGACCTTCAGTGTAATTTTTTATTGTTAGGTCACCATGATTTACTGAGTAAAAGGAACTGCTGTAAATAGGCTCTTAGTAATGTGGTGGAAGTTGTGTGGGGAGGGGAAGTGTTCTGGAACCCTAAGATTAGATATCAGTATGTTACTGAGCCTGGGCTTCTGGACTGTGAACTTAAGACAACCTTGTCAGCTATTCTCCCCCATTCACCTGTTTGGACAGGGTGACTACAGTGGGCTGGGATGGGTTATTTCCCTTCTCTCAAGTTAGTTAGGTCTGATAAAACCTCAGCAAGTTAGGTTCTAGTTGAAGACACACCTTGTTAAGAAGGACAGACTGCTCCGGTACATTTGACAACTGCTACCCCTATTGTTAGTACAAGGGGTATTTTCCTCTGACATTCACTGTGAAAACCTGGCAGAGCTCTAGGATGTAAAATTGATGAAACTGTGAGGGCTCCCCAATGATGAGGGTCCCCTGGAGTTTTTGTATCTCAGACTTGTCCACACTGAGCCACCAGCAATTTTTCAAGTACAGTTCATACTTCCCTGTACTGGCACTGCTCTCCTACAAGGGTTCCTGCTGTCTCCAACTTGGAGGCTAGGAGTTCATTCTGTGATACTACTTTTCTTACACAGTGTCAGACGTTATTTTTTTGGGCTTCAAAATCACTGCATATGGTGATTGTAGCCATGAAATTAAAAGATGCTTACTCCTTGGAAGGAAAGTTATGATCAACCTGCTGCTGCTGCTGCTAAGTCACTTCAGTCGTGTCCAACTCTGTGCGACCCCAGAGACGGCAGCCTACCCGTCCCTGTGATTCTCCAGGCAAGAACACTGGAGTGGGTTGTCATTTTCTTCTCCAATGCATGAAAGTGAAAAGTGAAAGTGAAGTCATGCAGTCGTGTCCGACTCTTAGCGACCCCATGGACTGCAGCCTACCAGGCTCCTCCGTCCATGGGATTTTCCAGGCAAGAGTACTGGAGTGGGATGCCATTGCCTTCTCCAACCTAGACAGCATATTAAAAAACAGACACATTACTTTGCCAACAAAGGTCCGTCTAGTCAAGGCTATGGTTTTTCCTGTGGTCATGTATGGATGTGAGAGTTGGACTGTGAAGAAAGCTGAGTGCTGAAGAATTGATGCTTTTGAACTGTGGTATTGGAGAAGACTCTTGAGAGTCCCCTGGACTGCAAGGAGATCCAACCAGTCCATTCTAAAGGAGATTAGTCTTAGGTGTTCTTTGGAAGGACTGATGCTGAAACTGAAATTCCAATACTTTGTTTGGCTACCTCATGCGAAGAGTTGACTCATTGGAAAAGACTCTGATGCTGGGAGGGATTGGGGGCAGGAGGAGAAGGGGACAACAGAGGATGAGATGGCTAGATGGCATCACTGACTCGATGGACGTGAGTTTGAGTGAACTCCAGGAGATGGTGATGGACAGAGAGGCCTGGCGTGCTGTGATTCATGGGGTCGTAAAGAGTCAGACCTGACTGAGTGACTGAACTGAACTGAACTTTTCTTACAAGTCTATGAACTGTTGATTTTTCAATTTGTTCAGCCTTTTACCTGGTATTCGAACAAAGTGGTGATTTCCAAAGTTCTTACACGCTAGATTGGAAACTGGCAGTATTCTCTCAAGTTTTAAAATACAGGATCCTATGACCTGCAAATAGTTTTACTTCTTCCTTCCCAGGTTGGATGACTTCTATTTCTTTTTCTTGTCTAATTCCTCTGGCTAGAACCACTAGCATAATGCTAAATTGCAGTGGTGAAAATGGGCATCCTTGTCTCATTCCTAATCTAAGGGAAAATTTTTTTAAATCATTTATCATTGAGTATGATGTTAGCTGTGGGTTTTTCATAAATGCCTTTTCTCATGTTAAGTACATTCCCTTCTATTCTTAGTTTTCTGAGAGTTTTTATCAGGAAAGAGTGTTGCATTTTATGAAATTAAGATGACTCAATTAAGATGACCATGTTCCCCTGCGACCACATGTTCCACATGTTCCCATGTGACCCCTGCTCACTTTGTCTCTTTTAATGTGATTTATTATATTGATTTATTTTCTTACATTTAACCACTCTTCCATTCCTGGGATTAAACCCCACTTTGCCATGGTTTATAAGCTTTTTAATGACTTCAGATTTGGTCTGTTGGTATCTTGTTGAGAATTCATCTATCTATATTCATTAGGAATCAGATCAGATCAGTTGCTCAGTCGTGTCGGACTCTTTGTGACCCCATGAATCACAGCACGCCAGGCCTCCCTATCCATTACCAGCTCTCGGAGGTCACTCAGACTCACATTCATCGAGTCAGTGATGCCATCCAGCCATCTCATCCTCTGTCGTCCCCTTCTCCTCCTGCCCCCAATCCCTCCCAGCATCAGAGTCTTCTCCAATGAGTCAACTCTTCGCATGAGGTGGCCAAAATACTGGAGTCTCAGCTTGAGCATCATTCCTTCCAAAGAAATCGCAGGGCTGATCTCCTTCAGAATGGACCGGTTGGTTAATTTTCTTCTTATATTATTCATGTGGTTTTGGGATTACAGCAGTGTTGGCCTTAGGGAATGAATTAGGAAGTGTTCCCTATTATATTTTGTGGAAGAGTTTAAGAGGAACTGGTGTTAATTCTTCCTTAAAATTTGGTTAAGTTCACTAGTGAAGTTATCTGGTCCTGGGCTTTTCTTTGTCAGGAGGTTTCTTATTACCAAATCGTTCTCTTTGCCGGTTATAAGTCTGTTGAGACTTTCTATTTTATCTTGCATTTAGATAATTTGCATGCTTCTCGATCTATCCATTTCATCTAGATTACTTTGTTGGCACAGAGTTGTTTATTCTCTTATAATCCTTTTGCTTTTTGATGACAGGTAAGTGACTTAGCAGCAGCAGCAGCAAGTGAGAGTGGCTACTTTCACTTCTGATGGTAGTTATTTGTTTCCTCCCTTCCTCCCTCCCTCTGTCAAGTC
The DNA here is from genome assembly GCA_935064755.1 of Tragelaphus eurycerus. Taxonomy (NCBI): domain Eukaryota; kingdom Metazoa; phylum Chordata; class Mammalia; order Artiodactyla; family Bovidae; genus Tragelaphus; species Tragelaphus eurycerus. The sequence goes on from CAKXYN010000003.1 coordinate 24,459,139, forward strand.
TAGCTAAAGGTTTGTCAATTTTGCTGATCTTTCAAAGAATCAACTTTGGTTTCATTCTCTTTATTATTATTCTCCTCTCATTTTATTGAGCTCTGCTCTAATCTTTATTTCCTTCCTTCTGCTAGCTTTGTTTCCTTTGCTCTTCTTTTTCTAGTTGTGTAAGATATAAAGTTAGGTTACTGATTTGAGATTCTTACTTTTTAATAGAAGCATTTACAGCTACAAATTTGCCTCCGAGCACTGCCTCTGCTGCATCCCGTGTGGTGTTTTCATTTGATTAGCCTACAGGTATTTTCTAATTTTCCTTGTGATTTCTTCACTTGACCCATGGGTTGGTTAAGAGTGCCTTGCTTAATTGGCACATATTTTAACATTCCAGTTTTCCTTATGATACTGATTTCTAGCTTCATTCTATGGTGAAATTGGAGTAGATATTTTGTGTGATTTCAGTCTTTTTACATTTATTGTGGTCTAATATCTGGTCTATCCTAGACAATGTGTCAATTGCACTGGAGAAGAATATGTATTCTGCTGTTGTTGGGAGGAGGGTTCTATATATGTGTTGTTAGTTACAGTTGGTTATATTGTTGATCAAGACATCTGTATCCTTATTTATCTTCTGTCCATTTTTGGAAGTGGGTTGCTATAGTTTCTAACTTTTACTCAAGAACTGTCTCTCTCTTCAATTCTATTGAAAAGTATTCTCAATGCAGTAAAGATTTCTATAACCTTTTAAAGGGGCCAAAATAAGTTTCAAAATTTACATGTATATACCTTTAAATCAAGACATCCCGCTTTTAGAAAATATCTTAAAGAAATGATAATAATCCTAAAATATAATGATAATATCCTAAAATTAGGATAATCATCACAGCTAACAGCTACCAAGCCTTTTCTTTGTGCCAGGCCATGGGCTAAGTATCTTGAATGTGTTAACTAATTTATTGGGCAGTTTTATTATTACCACAAATTTTTAAAAGATACAAAAGATTATGAGTGCTTGATCAGTAGGTTAATATATGTGATTAGAAGTCTTCAATGCAGCAGTGATTAGTAAAGGAAAAAAAAAAGGGAAACTAGCAGATAGAATGGTACTGAGAATTAGAAAAGCTGGGTTTAAATTGTACTCTGTCTTTTAAGACTGTAAATCCTAAACTCTTCTGAGTTTCACTTTCCTCAAATGAGAATAATCTCTAAGATTTCTTCCAGTTTGTACCTTCTGATTCTGGTTTTTAAAAGCATGTAAAATAGTGCTGGAAACAAAGCCGTCCCTGACTGAAAGTTACTTGAGATGGTAATGCAATGACTTCTATACACTAATTCTGTTCTAGAAGTCTAGACTTTTATGGAAGAAACATTTCTAATTTGGAAAGCTAAACAAGACCATGGAATCACAATTAATCAAAACAAAACAAGAAAAACCAATCCCCAAAGCAAGAAAAAAAATCTAGTTCATACCTGTATTTAAAGCAGAGAAAAACTTACTTGCAACCACTATTATTCAATTTTCAGAGAAAAAGCAAGTTCTAGCCAATTCTACCACATCATTCATTCACTGATTCAACACACTTATTAAACAAGTATTAAAAATTTGGCCCTGTGCCAGGATAATAATATACCAGCCTATGCTTTCAATAAACTAAGTCATAGTTTAGATGGGGAGACATTTTGTGAATAAGTAATTATAATAAGAGCTATTGTAAATTTATTAACAAAATTCTAAAGCACCACAGAATTAGGAATACTTAAACTTTCTCAGAAGACATTCAACTTAATTCTTTTATTTGTTGGATGAATAATATACTAGACTAGGCCTGCAAGGAGTTTGTGGAGGTGGTGGCTGACAGATAATGCTGAGGAAATGGGATATGCAAAGGTTAGAGTCAGGAAAAGGCAGACATCATATTCAGATTATAATTTAGTGTTATAGAAATATGATATCCATTTAATCCTAATTATCTCACTTTGACATACATAATAACATTATTATAGCTATTAGTAACTGAGCACATGTGATGTAGCAGCTTACATACATATATATGTACTCCTTATGTAAAACCAAGGACATAGGGTTTTACAAATGAGAAAATTAAAGTCCAAAGAGACTAAATGTTTTGTCCAGCATTAAAAAGCAAGTAACTGATGAGACCAGGGTTTAAAACCAGATAGTCCAACTCTAGAACTGGCACAAGGATTTCCCTTTCTAAGCACTTGTGTTGAGATGTTTCAGTTCAGCTGAGTTGCTCAATTGTGTCTGACTGTTTGCGACCCCATGGACTGCAGCACGCCAGGCTTTCCTGTCCATCACCAACTCTCAGAGCTTACTCAAACTCATGTCCATCAAGTTGGTGATGCCATCCAACCATCTTATCCTCTGTCATCCCCTTCTCCTCCCACTTTCAACCTTTCCCAGCATCAGGGTCTTTCCCAAGGAGTCAGTTCTTCACATCAGGTGGCCAAAGTATCAGAGTTTCAGCTTTAGCGTCAGTCCTTCCAATGAATATTTAGGACTGATTTCCTTTAGGGTGAACTGGTTGGATCTCCTTGCTGTCCAAGGGAGTCTCAAGAGTCTTCTCCAACACCACAGTGTTCAAAAGCATCAATGTTCAATAGCATCAATTCTTCTGTGCTAGCTTTCTTTACAGTCCAACTCTCACATCCATACATGACTAGTGGAAAAACCATAGCTTTAATTAGACGGACCTTTGTTGGTACAGTAATGTCTCTGCTTTTTAATATGCTATCTAGGTTGGTCACAGCTTTTCTTTCAAGGGGCAAGCATCTTTTAATTTCATGGCTGCAGTTACCATCTGCAGTGATTTTGGAGCACAAAAACAAAGTCTCTCACTGTTTTCATTGTTTCCCCATCTATTTGCCAAGAAGCGATGGAACCAGATGCCATGATCTTAGTTTTCTGAATGTTGGGCTTTAAGCCAACTTCTTCACTGTCCTCTTTTACTTTCATCAAGAGGCTCTTTAGTTCTTCTTTACTTTCGTAAGGGTGAAATTTCACCACTTTCGTATGGTGAAAATGCCGTAAGGGTGGTCTCATCTGCATATATGAAGCTATTGATATTTCTCCTGGCAATCTTGATTTCAGCTTATGATTCATCCAGATCTGCATTTTGCAAGATGTACTCTGCATATAAGTTAAATAAGCAGGGTGACAATATACAACCTTGATGTACCCCTTTGCTGATTTGGAACCATTCTATTGTTCCATGTCCAGTTCTAACTGTTGCTTCCTGACCTGCATATAGGTTTCTCAAGAGGCAGGTCAGGTGGTCTGGTATTCCCATCTCTTTCAGAATTTTCCTCAGTTTATTGTGATCCACACAGTCAAAGGCTTTGGTGTAGTCAATAAAGCAAAAGTAGATGTTTTTCTGGAACTCTCATGCTTTTTTGATGATCCAGCGCATGTTGGCAATTTGATCTCTGGTTCCTCTGCCTTTTCTAAAACCAGCTTGACCATCTGGAAGTTCATGGTTCACATATGGTTAAAGCCTGGCTTGGAGAATTTTGAGCATTACTTTGCTAGCATGTGAGATGAGTGCAACTGTGCAGTAGTTTGAACATTCCTTGGCATGGCCTTTCTTTGGGATTGGAATGAAAACTGACCTTTTCCAGTCCTGTGGCCACTGCTGAATTTTCCAAATTTGCTGGCACATTGAGTGAAGCACTTTCACAGCATCATCTTTTAGGATGTGCAATAGTTCAACTGGAATTCCGTCACCTTCACTATCTTTGTTTGTAGTGATGCTTCCTAAGGCCCACTTGACTTCACATTCCAGGATGTCTGGCTCTAGGTAAGTGATCACACCATCATGGTTATCTGGGTCGTGAAGATGTTTTTTTGTATCATTCTTCTGTGTATTCTTGCCACCTCCTAATATCTTCTGCTTCTGTTAGGTCCATACTGTTTCTGTCCTTTCTTGTGCTCATCTTTGCATGAAATGTTCCCTTGATATCTCTAATTTTCTTGAAGAGATCTCTAGTCTTTCCCATTCTATTGTTTTCCTCTATATCTTTGTATTGATTGCTGAGGAAGGCTTTCTTATCTCTCCTTGCTGTTCTTGGAACTCTACATTCAGTTGGGTATATCTTTCCTTTTCTCCTTTGCCTTTAGCTTCTCTTCTTTTCTCAGCTATTTGTAAGGCCTCGTCAGACAACCATTTTGCCTTTTTACATTTCTTTTTCTTGAGGATGGTCTTGATCACGGCCTCCTGTATGTCACGAACCTCTGTCTATAGTTCTTCAGGCACTCTGTCTATCAGATATAATCCCTTGAATCTATTTGTCACTTCCACTGTACACTCTTAAGGTATTTGATTTAGGTCATACCTGAATAGTCTAGTGGTTTTCCCTACTTTCTTCAACTTAAGTCTGAATTTGGCAATAAGGAGTTCATGATCTGAGCCTCAGTCAGCTCCCGGTCTTGTTTTTGCTGAGTGTATAGAGCTTCTCTATCTCTGGCTGTAAAGAATACAGTCAATCTGATTTCGGTATTGACCATTTGGTGATGTCCATGTATAGACAAGACAGAGGGCCTAAGACATCTAACCGTGCCCCCCATGAGATTACCAATGTATCTCATCCAGGTATGCAGACCTTCATAAATATTCTAACTCCTTCCTAACAGATTTCTCCACTAAACACAGCCTTTCCTTTCCTTGCAGCATGATTAAGAAGTCTACACTAGCTTCCTACTGATGAGAATTAAGACTACTATGTTTGAAGGATAGCTAGTTTTTACTCCATACCAAAAGGAGCACACAACTAGTAATCATGTTAAGCATAAAGGGGAGAAAATTAATTCAACTTGATAAATATGAAATCGAAAGTTACCTTCAGTCCCTCTAGTTCATTCTCCAGTTGCTTAGAATAGTGCTCACTCTGTTCACGCAATTTCCTGTCTTTAGATGCTTCAGCAGCCACAGCTTCTGTACGAACTTCCAGCTTTTAAAGGAAAACAAAAAAAGCTGATTTCATGATTATAATTGTTTCTCTAATAAAATGTTTTCCCCATGAGAATTTACCTTGCAATAGGGAGATAACTCAAATGTTGAAATTCATATTAAATAACATTACCAAAAAAAAAAAAACTTTTTTCAAAAATTAAATGAAATATATATTATTTCACTAGTCTGAAAAAGCAGCTTTAATCACTACCCCATGGCCACTACAAAATTTGCCTGACTACTAACCTCTTTTTTGGCTCTTTCTGTTCTGCGCAGTTCTTGCCTTAAGCTTTCAACTTTTTGCATCACCAGGTCCACCTCTTCTTCCTTATCTCGGACATGGCGAGCAAGTTTCTGTTTTTGGGTGTGCAATTCTGTTAGCCGCTCATTGATCTCCATGAATTCCTGCATGGCCAGTTTCCTCTGACAGTGTGCGTCTTTCAGCTCTTTGGATTGGTTTTTTAATCGCTCACTAGCCTGGACTAGTTCCTACAGTTTTGTAAAAAGAATATAAGTTACCAATTCTGCAACCTAGGGACCAAATTTGGCCATCAAATTAGCTATCATGAAGCCAAGAAGAGCCAAAATTATTCACCTTGGAATAAAATAAAAAGAAATGAACTACTCTTGAACAGATACTAGTAGCATGGTGCTCTGTTCATATTCTCAATTTCTTATGCTAACATTCTAACTGCAAAGATTTAATCTGATTTACCTTAGTTTCAATAAATAAATGGTACAGAAATAAAAGATACAATGGTCAAAATAAAGATTATGTGAAATGTAATGGCTATCTGTAAGGTTTAAAAAATTAAATCAAATGATTACAAATGATAAAAACAATGTTTATATTTGATGTGGGGACTAACTCTTGGGCCAGCAACAAAGAGAAAAGCTAAACTCTTTAAATAAAGTGAGAAACTTAGAAGGGGCCAAAGTAGACTTGGGTCAGTAGAATCACCTGCCTCCCAGTAAATAGAAATGCAAATCTTTGAGGGAAAGAGTCTCAATGAAATCTAGGTTATTTTTTTTTAAAGAGCATACAAATATGAGCTCACAACCATAGATTATCCAAACACCCAAAGGACAAACAACTATAAGTAAACATTACAAACAATAAAAATAAACCCCAATGTATTTGGATATTAGAATCATCAGATACTAATATATTGCTATGTATAAAATGAAGAAATGAAAGGAAATTATAAAAATAGGAAAATGACAGAAGACTAAAATGATCAGGCAAAAAGACTATTGAAGTTGTTTATAAAACAATTTTATAGAGTATTTAGAAGTGAAAAAAAGGTTATAATTACAAATCTAGAAGAAATCGAAAAAGGTAAAAGGATGCAATGAAACATTTTATGCCAATAAACTTTTCAACTTGTGAAATGAACAAATTCCTACAAAACTAAATTTATCAGAACTGTTTCAAGAAGAAATAGAATGCCTGGATAGTTCTATAATGATTAAAGTAACCAAACCAATAGCTAACAAAATTTCCTCATCCCCCCAGCGTGAAAGAAATCTCTAGGCTCAGATGGTTTTACAGATGATTCCCAGTGTTTCAAGGAACAAAATGTTTCTCTTATACAAACTTTTCTAGAGAACAGAAAAAGAGGCAGTGCTACTCAGCGAATCCTATGAGACCAGTTTAACCTTTATATATATATTAAAAAAAGAAAGATGATTTGTTTCCTTATTAAAGAAAACAAATTTTAAAAAATCCTAAAAAAATGACATTAGCAAATAAGTTCAGTGATATATAAAGTGGATAAACATGAATTCTGGAACTCAACTCCCTGTGCTGAAATTCCAGTTTCCCCACTTTCTAGCTCTATGATCTTGAACAAATGTACTTAAGCTTCTTTGTGTGGGATCTCACCATTTACATAAATACTATAACTACTGCTGCTGCTGCTACTACTACTAATACCTAAATCATAGGGTTCTGTAAAAGATTAAATGATCTAATATATATATAAAGCACTTAAAACAGTACTATTAGAACAGATACAACATAACTGCTACCTGTATTATCATATTAATATTTAGCAGACAATATATGGGTAATATAGTTTTAACCCAGAAAAGCAAAAATGTTTTAACATTAGAAAAAGTTTATAAACGTAAGTCAGAAAACCAATTGATTAAAGGAGAACAATTATATAATTCCATCAATAGGTATTAACAAATTCCTAGAAATCTGTTGCAGTACTGTGCAAAAAAAGCACATTTAATAAATTCAATACCCTTTTGATCAAAATGATTAGCAAAATAAGAACAGAAGATAACTTTCACCAAAAACTTAGAGAAAACATTATTATTAATGATAAAAATAGTAAAGGTATTTTCTTGAAATCAGGAATAAGACAGGGATGGCTGCGATCATCACCTCTATTGAATGTCGTATTTGCGGTCCTAGCTTATACAGTAAGACAAGGAAAGAAAAAACAGTAAAAAAAACAAACAAAATTGTCATTATTTTATAAAACCTTAAAGAATCTCAAATATATTACTACAATAAGAGTTCAGGAATGTTGCTAGGACAGAATCAGTAAGAAAGTAAAATTTTAAAGGTATAATTTACTGGGGACTTCAACAGTGGCTCAGATGGTGAAGACTCTGCCTGTAATGCAGGAGACCCAAGTTTGATCCCTGTGTCAGGAAGATTCCTGGAGAAGGGCATGGCAACCCAATTCAGCATTCTTGCCTGGAAAATCCCATGGACAGAGGAGCTTGATGGAGTACAGTCCATGGGGTCGCAAAGAGTTGGACATGAAGGAGCAACTAACACTTTCTTTTCACAATTTAATATATGAAAATTTAGGATAATAAATTTAAGGAGAGGCAAATAAGACCTGCATAGAATTTTATGGAGAAACATTTTAAAATACTTTAAAGATACACAGATATACAACATTTGTGGATTAAATAATTTTATATTTTTGTACAGTTAGGCCTTTCTAAGCAAATTTTACTGAAACTTAGGACATGAGCAAGTCTTTATGACTAATTTAGACAGTGAGAAAACTGCAAAGAGATTTAACTCCTGGACTTAGGTGTTTACATTTCAAGGAGGGGCTGAGAGAGAGATAAGAGCTAGAAGCAAGGAGACACCCTCTTTTTAGAGCTGGAGAGTCGGACTTATCTTTTCACTGGAGTGACTCATTTATATTTCAAAGGGTCCTAGATTCTTCTCTTTAGGTTTCCAAGGAGACCCTCAGAAAGGTGGGTAGAGATAGAGGGCAAGCATCTGCCTCTCTCCTCTGTATAAGCACCCTCATTCAGTTTTTTGGGACTTCTGCTCCTTGAGTTTTCTTTCTGAATGCAAACGATAATAATCTTGCCTTGCTCTTGAAATCCTGTGAGCATTTAGAGTGATATTAATAAATAATGGATAAGAACTTAAAGACTCAATATTATAATGGTGTCAATTCTCCTGAAATTGCTCTATATAGATTTAAGGCAATTTTAAATAAAATCCCATCACAGCCTTCAAAGACTAGAGAGTTGAATAAATGGAAATTTAATATATGAGAGAGGTGATACTGCACATCACTGAGGGAAGGAGGGCCTATTTAATAAATGAACAGCTGGCTAGCTATATGGGAAAAAGTGAAATTGGATCCTTATCTCATATGATACACAAAAGTAAATATCTGATGCATTAAAAACTTAAATATGAAGACCAAACTTATAAAAGGTCAAGATAAAAATTTAGGAGAATTGTTTTTTTACCTCAGACTTCTTAGATAAGCCAGCAAATGCAATAATCATAAAAATAAAGATTGATGAATTTGACTACTTTAAGACTAAAAACTTTTTGCTATTCAAAGGATCCTATAAAGAAAATGAAAAGACAAGCCACTAGCTGGGAGACATCTGTAACATATATAATCGACAGAAGATTAGCATGCCAGAGAATTTCAAGAATTCTTACAGACCAATAAGGAAAAGACAAACAACCCAACAGAAAAATGTATGAAGAATATTAAGAGGTATTTCACAAAATAAGAAATACAAATGATAAAAGGACATGTGTGCAGTTACTCGACCTCGTTAGTAATTAAAGAATGCAAATTAAGGCCATACTAAAATATCATTTTAGACCTAAAATGTCAATTTAGATTAGGTTTTTCAAAAATAACATTTCTAATAATATGAAGCAATGCTGAATATAAAAATTTCTATGCACTACTGGTGGGAGTATAAATTGGTACAACCAGTGGAAAATGATTTGACATTATCATAAAAAATAGAATATCTGCATTGCCTATGACCCAATTATTCTATTTGTGTTTGTGTGTGTGTGTCTGCATGTGTATCTGGATATATGTTCAAGAATGTTCACAGCAACATCATTTATAGTAGTTATCAATTATAAGCAACCTAAATGTCTGCAAACAAAAAATTAGATAAGTAAATTGTGGGTTTTGAAATAATGGTGTATTTTATAGCAACTAAGTGAATGATCAACAGTTATACTGATGAATTATACTATTTTATAAGCTTAAAAACAAGCAACTATACTATACTGTTTTGAGCTCAACATTCAGAAAACTAAGATCATGGCATCTGGTCCCATCACTTCATGAGAAATAGATGGGGAAACAGTGGAAACAGTGTCGGACTTTATTTTTGGGGGGCTCCAAAATCACTGCAGATGGTGACTGCAGCCATGAAATTAAAAGATGCTTGCCCCTTAGAAGAAAAGTTATGACCAACCTAGATAGCGTATTGAAAAGCAGAGACATTATTTTGCCAACAAAGGTCCGTCTAGTCAAGGCTATGGTTTTTCCAGTGGTCATGTATGAATGTGAGAGTTGGACTGTGAAGTGGGCTGAGCGCCAAAGAATTGATGCTTTTGAACTGTGGTGTTGGAGAAGACTCCTGAGAGTCCCTTGGACTGCAAGGAGATCAGCCCTGGGTGTTCTTTGGAAGGAATGATGCTAAAGCTGAAACTCCAGTACTTTGGCCACCTCATGCGAGGAGTTGACTCATTGGAAAAGACCCTGATGCTGGGAGGGATTGGGGGCAAGAGGAGAAGGGGATGACAGAGGATGAGATGGCTGGATGGCATCACCAACTCGATGGATGTTGAGTTTGAGTGAACTCCGGGAGTTGGTGATGGACACGGAGGCCTGGCGTGCTGCGATTCATGGGATCACAAAGAGTCGGACACGACTAAGCGACTGAACTGAACTGAATATGTGATAAAATTTTTTTAACTAAAAGAATGATTAACATAAAATTCAAAACACTGTGAGGGAAGTGGAGAGAAAGGGAAGGAAATGACTACCCAGGGCTATGCCATAAAATAGGTAATGGTCTATTTCTTAAGTTAGATGTTAGGTTCATCTATTCTTTATATCAAAACATATAATATTATACAACATTATAACTTTATATATATGTATATATATATATATATAATGTTACATTTATTTTGTATATGCCTCAAATGAAAACAATTTTAAAAAGAATATCTGCTGCCTGTAGGGTATCAGACAAATCATTTAAAATTCTTTATCAATATGTATTTCATTTTAGCACTACCCTCTTCTCAGAACATACTAAGTTATCTAAGTTTTGGTTGAGTAATCCTACCTTTAAATACATAATAATAACCACTAATAAAATAATATTATTAAAACAAATAGGACCTCTGCTATAAATTACAAATATTATTAAATTGACCATAAATATAAATTAATTTGTACTAAACACTGTTTGAAAGTGATTCAAGAAAAATATAAAAATATACTAATGTAATTCACTTTCACCTTCATAGCTTTCTCTGTTAATCTTTTTGACTAGCTTCATCAGCCAAAGGTTGTTTTATTTTTAATTATCTCCATTTCTTTACAGGCAGCAAGACTTATGTCTTCCCCAGAAGTATTTCCTCTATATTATCAATGAATTATATACAACATCATTGAATACAATTTACACTATGTCATAAGCCACTCATTTCTTTTTTGTGTTGGCTAGCATTAGTTTCAACATTTTAAAATTTGTTAATGAAAGGCAAAATATACACACTGTGTCATTTAAGTATTTTTCTCTAGTGTTCAAATATTATATACTCTATTGGACTGTGTTACAGTGTCCTATTAATAAATTTTGTAGATATTTAGAATAATACTTATATCTTCACAAAGTTTTTATAAAAATAACTTTAGCTTATTTATCCATGCTTTGAAAGATAAACTGACACCTAAAAAAATGATTAAAGAATTAAAGAAATCTTCTGTCACGATCTTTTAGGAATGTTCATATTAGCAAGTCACAGTGAAAATACACCTATATTTTTCATTTTTCCATAGACACTAAATTGATTTTTACTATTCTCTCATTTCCTCATATATTTCTTTTTCAGTAACATTTACTTTTAATCAAGTTCTTTGATTATTAACTTTCCAAAAGAACAATAGATTCTGCACTTTGAAGCCTCAGGAATATAAAGGTTTCTTTGTAACTGCCATTCATAAAATGTCATACACCAAAATATTTCTTAAATTTTTAAACCAACATTTTACAGATAAAATATAATTATTGTAATTCATTATAAATGCTTTCAGTATATAAAGTAAACAAGATTAAAAATTCAGAAAAGACTTTAAAAATCTGTCTATATATTTTTACCTTATTTAATTCTTCCCTTTCTTGTTGTAATGTCTTGATTTGTTTTTCATAAGCCTTGATTTGTCTAAAAGCATCATCTAATTCTCGCCTCACAGAATTAGCTTCTTCAAGTTGCTGTTCCAAGTGACTTGATTCTAAAAATAGGAGACAATGTTTCATTTACTATTTGCATAAAGACAAACACTCAGCATCAACCACTTACAATGAATCGTCAAAAACTATCACTGAGTTGCTTTAAATCAAGTAAATTAAGTATCTTGAAATTGGTATTTAGCTTACTGACACCACATGTCACTGACTCATGACAATTAAATGCTTATCAGTTCACTGTAAAGATGGTGAATAGGTAATGCCAGTGTGAAGAGTAAATTTCGTGTGCAAAGATTTTGCACAAAATTTATGTGCAAAAATATCTTATATATTTATTAGAAAAAAGACCATACTTTCAAAAAATAGTAACTTCAGAACCAATTAAAAACTTAAAAACTTACAAAAAAGAACACAATCAATCAAACAAAACAGGTTCGTTTTCCTCTACTATTAGTTAGCATTCTTCTGTGGATAATCCTCAGATTACTGTATGATGCTCCAAATTCTAATGCTCCAAATCACCCTGCTTGGTTTCACGAGTGCTGAAAGAATAAACTCTGATTTCTACAAGTAAATATTTGAAATAGGCTCAGGGAGTTGAGTAACGGTTGCCTAAAGTGACATTGCTAAATGAGGATCAGAGTCAACTACAGCCCACCAATCTTACATTAACTCTCCAACTAAAAAAGTAATGCAATTAAAAATATTTAACCTTTATCACTTCAAAAGAGTTATTTTAAAAACAAAATTATTAATGTTAACATATGCTTACATAAAATTTAATAAGTTGATATAAAATATCCCTGGCATTAAAAGTAAATTAGCAAATCAAAGAATTAAAGCCAGTGAAAACAGAAATCTAAGCACATTCACTGTTAATTTTGTTCTAGATATTTTCTATTCTTTACAACCTTGTTACTTTGAGTGTCAACTCCACACAAGTAGCATCAGAATCCTCTGGGAGCCTATTAAAAATGCAGAATCTCAGGCCCCACATCAAACCTAATGAATCAGAATCTATATTTAAAAAGATTCCCAGGTGGCTCATTTGCAAATTAAAGGTCGGGAATAAATGCACAAAGCATTGCGCATTGTTGAGTTTGATGTTTTCAATAAATGAAGAAGTGTTTATAATACATTAAACCTGTTGAAGAGCATTTCATTTGCATAGAAAGTCCTAAAGTCAAGAAGTCAACTAAATGTATTCACAAATTTATATACTAACTGGTTCTAGATTCCTTAGATTTATTAAAAGCTTATCTATATTAGGTATTATGAAGTCTAAATACATTTTATAGATAGCACAGTTTTTAGCAATTTTGAAAATATCTGCAAAGTTATATTTAATTATTTTCATTTTGTCTTAATAGTATATAATAAGAAATGTTTTCCTTGAAGAACAATAGAAAATATCAATGGATGTTTAACCTTAAAGATCAGATTTATATTCAGAAAATTACATTTTATCATTTTTTCAAATTTCAGCAGTTCATGTGGGAATTTTTTTGTTTATACTAATTTCTTTCAAACATCTTTTTTTGTTAAGTTTTCACAATTTTTAGAATTTTAACAATTTCTAAAGTAGGTATCAATTTAGTTATTTCCAATAACTTGGAGTCACAAATTAATGTGACAGCTGATTTCTGTCATTTCTGGGGTCATTTTAATCAAATTTTATGGGTAAGCTATATCAATCTAGAGTAGAAGCATGGGACATTTAGTAATGCCTTCTGAGAATGCTCACTTCTTTCTTCTACCTTGAAAAGCTCTTCCCTAGCATGCTAAAATCTTTTGCAAATTATTGAGTCATTCGTTTATAAAACTGCTCTTCGTTAGAAACAACAAAAAAAAAATCAGTATTTCATAAAATGTCTGTATCATATAACCTTTACAGCAAACTGTATTAAATGTGACCATTTCAATACTCTTTAAGGATATTTTTATTGTTTTATTTCAATACAGGTTAAATTTTAGTTTTATCCCAGCCATTTCATGTTAGAAGTTTTATAATGAAGTTGTTAAGGAGATATACAAAATACATGTCAGATTTTCATGATTCATATTTCAGACACTTCAGAAATGCCTAAGGAATTAAAAATATTCATTTAAACATCAGGTAAATTATGAGAAGTACATAAGGAAATGCACTAGATAAAAGAAGTTGGAGAAGGCAAACCTACCCAATTATTTATAAAATCCTCTAATATGGAGAGAAGTACAGTACCTGTAATTTGGAATACACAGAATTTTATATTGCCCCAAAGGAAAAAAAAAATCAAGAAAACTCCAGAACATACTGAACTTTGGCCAACTACTGTGAAATGGCTCAGGCAGAAGGACCTTCACTTTCACTACAACAAAGAGTTAATTCAATTAAAATTTTGAAAGAAATCCTTAAAGATCAACAAAAATATCTATTAAATACATGTCAACTTGATTTAGTCAAAACATTTAGATGAAATTATTTAAAATCAGTTTTAGTGAATAAAGAGAAAAGCAATACTAGGGGAGTGAGATTAGCTCATACCAACCAAAAGGTTCTTAAGTCACTGATGCGAGTAGAATCCTGACACTCAAGGATTAAATGAGGGCAAAATACACAGCAATTTTCTTTGCACTGTGTAGTATATCTCAATATAAAAGATGGTCTCTGTCTTGAAGGAGATAGGAAGACAAGAGTAACACTCTTTAAAAAGCAGAAAATCAAATACACATTGTGGGGCAGGTTGTATGGATGACAGAGGAAATAAGAGAAAGGCAAGACTAAGGCGCTGCTGGCGGACTACAGTACAATGGGGTCCACAGGGTCGGAGCCGCTGAGCATCTAAGCACACACAAAGCAGCTCACGGAGGAACACCGAAAGCCCGCAGGGGGCTCACACTGGAGGCAGACGAAGGCGGGCAGCACAAAGCACCTCTTTCTGATACGTAAAAGCAGTGTCACAGCTTTTCCATCGTGGTCTTATTTCCTCAAATAACTGGTAACTCTTCTGATGTGAAGAGATCTTACTTCTAAACCACAATGAAGGAAGAGAGTCCCATATTATCTTCCCCCCATTCACTATTTTTCTCCTGAACTTACATAATGTAGGACAGTATGTACATGTATTTGTGTGTTTGTGTGTGTGTGTGGCAGGGTGACACACACAGGAAAGGACAAAACGGATATAGGGAGGCAGAGGAAAGGCAAGGGTGTTTTAGAGTTGGAGACACAGACGGCAGTACACGGGTGGGGCAGCGGCACATACCACCAACTTTGAGGCACTAAAAAGAATGGGGATATAAAGCACATTATAGGTCATGGCAGATGTTTTATTTAGAAAACATACCTTTATTTTTCATATAAAAATATTAAATGAAAATATGAATTTTTATTTGTCTGTATATGGTCAATATATATTGTGTGTCTGTTATATGGTATCAGGAAACTTTGTCCTACTTAAGAGTTTGAAGAGTGATGAGGAAAGCAAATACAAAAAAAAATGCAAATAATTATGTGTATTCAATATTTTTAGGAGTTTTAAAATATTGGGTAACAAGGGAAAAAGCAAGGAAAAAAACAAGAGAAAAACATTAATATTGGGTAATAAAGATCTTGCTTATGAGGTATGTAGAGGCACAAGAGATTGAAGGTGACCTGGACACTTATTTTCCTTTCAAGCCAGGACTAAAGCCTCAAGGACTATTCATCAGGCAGGTTCTCAGGGGCACACTTGTTTTATCTCTTGCTCTTTAAATCAACAAACTATTTAAGACAGCTTGGATACGATTATGAATGAGACAAATCTAACTAACCTCAATTTTACCACTATGCCTCTAGTATCTAGTGTAATTCTTGGTACACAGAAGCAACTCAACATGTATGTCTATGGACTGAATTAAGAAAGAATAAATTTTGCTGGCAAGAATGTAAGTGGTATAGCCACTGTATGGCAATTCCTAAAAAATCAAACACAGAATTAGCATGCAATTCAGGAATTCTGCTTATTATACACCCAAAAAAGACTTTGTACATATATTTGTACACTCATCTTCACAGCAGTATAACTCACAATAAACAAAAGGTGGAAGGCAGCCCAAGGGTCCATCAGTAAATAGATGGATAAACAAAATGTGGTATATACATACTGTGGAATATCGTACTAAGGGAGGAAATTATGACACATGCTGTAACATGGATAAATCTTGAATATACTACACTAAGTGAAATAAGTCAGTCACAAAAGGACAAATATTTGATGATTCCATTTATACGAGGTTCCCAAAGAAGTCAAATTCAAAGGAACAGAAAGTAGAATGGTGGATGCCAGGTACTAGTGGGTGGCAGGAACAGGAACACTTTATTTAATGGATAAAGTGTTTCAGTTTGAGATAATGGAAGGTTTTGGAGATGGTGTCGATGGTTGCACAGCATTGTGAATCGCTTAATGTTACTGAACTGTACATTTAAAAATGGTTAAGATGGCCATTTTCATGTTATGTATTTTCTTACCACCACCAAAAAAAAAAAAAAAAAGTCGCCCAGTTGTGTCCAACCCTTTGCGACTTCATGGACTGTAGCCCATAGGATTTTCCAGGCAAGAGTACTTGAGTGGGTTGTCATTTCCTTCTCCAAAAAGGTTTAAAAAAACAAATGAATGATATTTCAGAGATGGAATGAAATTGAGAGCATCACTGAGAGTAACACATGATCAAGAAAGAAGTGCTTGGAAAGGAAGAATACTAAAAGGGATATAGCCTTTTTCACTGATTATATTCCAAAATAATGAGAATAGTCCTATAAGCACTGAACTTAAAGAGACGGCAGGAATAAAGGAAGGACATTATTCAACTAATAATTTAACAGCCATCAATTTCCCCAATTGGGCAATTCCAAGGACCATTTATTTGCAGGTAAGGGATGTAAGCATGTTGGAAATTGCCTATAAAGATACAATGCAGGAACACACATTAGGAAGTGATCAGAAATTTCCAAGAATGAGATTTCATTTAGTCATTTATTCACTCAGTCATCAACAAATATTGATTTAGGGATTTTTATGTGCCAAGCACTATTACAGGCACTTCAATATATCAAAGAATACAATACTCAAAGTCATGTTTTCAAGGAGCTTACAGTCTAGTAGGGAGGTGAGGGAAGTAAAGCAATATACAAATTAAAAAAAAATTGGTGGTGGTGAAGTTTCAGTGTGTCAGGACACTGAAACTACACAGTGCTAAGTTCTCTGGCTTTTCTTTTTGGTTCTTATTTCATAGACTCAGAGCTGAAGAAACCAGCAACCCAGAGATTCTAACAGAAACAGAGAATAAAGGCCCAAACAAAGGTTACTCTTTATAGCCAAAGAACAAGTAAGGGGCAAACTAGTAAGACAGAAAAGTTTCAGAAAATAACCACTCTGCCCAAGTTAAACACAACAGAAAACACTGTGGCCCCACGCCCACCTATGTCATATGTTAGCTAAAGACAAGTGAGGAGCTAAATTCCCAATCCAATTTCCAATTGGGTGTGTGCCCAAACACACCATGAGGGTAATTAGAGAAGGGAGAGCAGAATTTTCAACCCCCTTGGCTGGTAACAAGCCTCTTTTCACACAAGTGTCAATGAAAACTACAGGGGGAACCAGGACGTCTACACCCCACCCAGAAGTAATGAGGATCTTCCCCTTCTCCCTATTGGGGTGCCATCAGAAAAGAACTTTCACCATTGCCCAGCAGTAATAAGGCCACCCCTATCACAGTATTAGGCAGTGGGCTGGAACTTCCATTCCCTTCCAGGAATAACAAGGAGCCCTTCATTGGATGTCAAAGGAGGCCAAGTGGGGAAACTGGATTTCTACCTCCACCTGGCAATAAGGAGATGGTACTCTCCTTTCCATTGCTGGAGTGGTGTCCAGAAAAGCCAGCTAAAGTGGAAGGTTAAATAAGATCTGCTGTCATTAATCAAAACCACTCATCCTACCAAGAACTAGAAAAATCTCAACTTGAATAAGAAAAGAGAATCAATGGATGCTGACACCAAAATATTTAACAGAGATGTTAGAATAATCTGATAAGATATTAACATATCTATGATAAAAATGCTTCAATAAGCAATTATACACATATTTGAAACAAATGAATAAATAGAAGACCAGAGCAAAGACAAAAAAATCTCAGTAAAGAAATGGAAGGTTAAAGAACAAAATGGAAATTTTAGAAATTAATAAAACAAAAATCTTGATAGATGGATTCTGCAGCACAAGGGAGGTGTCAAAGGGATCAGTGAACTTTAAGATAAAAGAATAGAAATTGGCCAGTCTGAATAACAGGAAAAAAAAAAAGAAAACAAAAATGAACAGAACCTCTGGGAGTTGTGGGATGATTAACAAAAGATCCTATACTTGTGTCACCAGAGTCTCGGAAGAAGAGAAAGTAGGCAGGTTTGTAAAAGTACTTAAGAGAACTAGTCTAAAAAATTCTGATATTTGGCAAGACTGATAAACCAAAAGATTCAAGAAGATGAACAAACACAGAATAGAATAAACCCAAAGAAATTCATGCCAAACACATCATTAAACACAAGAAAACTAAAGGAAAAAAAAAAAAAAACTTTGCAAGCAGTCAAGAGAAAAACACCTTGTGTAAAGGGGAAAAAATACTCAGAATGACAGTGAATGTCTCCTCAGAAAACATGAAACCTAAAGGAAGCAGTATGGTATTTTTCAGATGCCTAAACAAACAAAAAAACTAGAAAACTTGCAATATAGACTATGTTCAGCAGAAATATTTTTAGGAATAAAGGGAAAATCAGGACATTCTTTGATAAAGAAAAATGAAGAGAATTTGTTGGTAGCAGACCTTCCTTTAAAAAATAGTTAAAGGAAAGTCTCTAAATAGAAAGCAAACAACAAAACAAGGAATTCAACAATATCAGGAAGAAAGAAGAGCATCATGTAAAAATATGGGTAAATACAGTAGAATTTTTTTCTCACCTTAAGTTTTCTAAATTATACTTCATGCTTTAAGAAAACATTATAACCCTGTCTGATGTGCTTCTAAAATAGCTGAGGAGGAAGTAATTTAAACAATTATATAATAAACCAAGAGAATAAATAGTGGTCATCAATATAAAATAGACTGTAATATGATATTTTATGCATGCCTTATGGAAATCACAAAGCAAAAATATTCAGGAGATACATGAATGAGAAAGAGAAGAAAATCAAAGCACCACAATGGAAAAATCATCAATTCACTGAGTGCCAAAGAATTGATGCTTTTGAACTGTGGTGCTGGAGAAGACTCTTGAGAGTCCCTTGGACAGTAAGGAGATCAAACCAGTCAATTCTAAAGGAAATCAACCCTGAATCCCTGAATATTCATTGCAAGGACTGATGCTGAAGCTGAAGCTCCAATACTTTGGCCATCTGATGCGAAGAACTGACTCACTGGAAAAGACCCTGATGCTAGGAAAGATTGATGGCAGGAGAAGGGGATGACAGAGCATGAGATGGCTGGATGGCATCACTGACTCAATGGACATGAGCTTGAGCATACTCTGGAAGATGGTGAAGGACAGGGAAACCTGGAATGCTGTAGTCTATGGGGTCACAAAGAGTTGGACACAACTGAGCAACAACAATAAAAAATGAAGTCAATAAGAGAGGAAGCATGGAACAAAGGAACTATAAAACTGTCAGAAAACAATAAGATAACATTAGTAAATCCATACCTACTCAATAATTACTTTAGATATAAATGGATTACATTCTCCAATAAAGACCTCAAGTGACTGAATGGATAAAAAACCCAATACCCAACTACCTGCTGCCTATAAGACACACATAGGCTCAAAACGAAAGAATGGAAAAAGGTATTCCATGCAAATGGAAACCAGAAGAGAACAAGGGTAGCCACACTTTTGTCAGACAAAATGGAGGATAAGTCAAAAATAGTAACAAGAAACGAAAAAGGTTATTATATAATAATAAAGGGGTCAACTCATCAACAGGATACAGTAATTATAAGTTTTTATGACCCGAGTATTGTAATGCCTAAATGTATTAAGCAAATACAATAGATCTGAAGGGAGAAATAGACAACAATACAATAATAGTAGGGAACTTCAATACTCTACTTTCAACCATGGATACACTATCTAGACAGAAAATCAATGAGGAAACACTGGACATGGCTTATATTTCAGACCACTAGGACCTAACCAAAAAATTATGACCAACAGCAGCACATATACAGTCTTCTCAAACACATGGAACATTTCTTCAGGGTACATCAAGTTAGGTTACAAAACAAGTCTTAACAAATTTAGAAAGACTGAAATCATACCAAGGACTTTTTCCAACCACAAAATATGACACTAGAAATTACTAAAGAGAAAAACTGGAAAAACTCATACAAATGTGGAAAGTAACACATTCCCGAGTAACCAATGGGTCAAAAAGAAATTAAAAGAGGAACTTCAAAAAAAATCTGGAAACAAATGAAAATATAAAAAATATATCAAAACTTATGGAATGCAGCAAAAGCAATTCTAAGAAGGAAGCTCACAGCATTAAACACAGCAAAACAAAACAAAACTCAAGACACCTAGATTTACAATTTAAGCAATGAGGGTAAGAATACTGGATTAGTAATCAAAGTCATCCCAACAAAGAAAAATCTTGGACTTGATTACTGGTGAGTTCTACCAGACACTTGAATAAAAATCAATGTCAATTCTTCTTAAAGTCTTTCAAAAAATAAAAGAGGGAGTACTCTCAAACTCATTTTACGAGGCCAGCAATACAACAATTATGTTGACACCACAGACAAAAGCAAAAATCAATAAATAAGACTACATCAAACTAGAAAGCTTCTGCACAGCAAAGGAAACCATAAACAAAATTAAAAAGCAACATACAGGAAGGGATAAAATGTTTGCAAATCAAATATCTGACAAAAGTGTCTGTGAAAATCAATAGAAGCCTCACTAAAATGCAGTTGGGAGGCCAGACGGGGGAAACGCAACACAGACCTCTCTACATCAATTACAGAAAGAACTGTCAATTATAGACCCCAAGAGAGGAACCATCAATTACAGGCCCCACCAGGAAAGACAGCATATCACATCTTGTACAAAAAATCAACTATCCCAGGAACTCAGCCAATGAGAAACCATCATCACCCTAAACTCTCACTCTTCTCCAATGAACTTTCATTCAAAACAATCTTTCTCAACTTTCTCATTTTTCTGTATAAAATAATGTTTCTCTACTTCGTTAGACTTGCCTATGGATTTTGCTGTAGCTTGCTTGCCCTATTGCAATTCTCTGGTATTCCCTTTTAAATAAAGCCATTATTTTTTCTGGAAAAATAACTGACTTTTATTTTTAAGGTCAACAAGTTAATAGAGACAAATAATCCCATCCAAAAAGGGGTAGAGGAGCTAGAGACATTTTTCTAAAAAAAGACATACAGACAGCCAACATGAAAAGGTGTTCAACATCATCAATTATCAGAGAAATGTAAATCAAACCACAGTGAAACATTATCTCACACCTGTCAGAAAGGCTGTCATCTAAAAGATAAGAAATAAAAAGTGTTGGCAAAGATGTGGAAAAAAGGGAACTCTTTTACAATACTGGTGGAAATGTAAATTGGGGCTCCTACTACAGTAAACAGTATGGAGAGTCTTCAAAAAATTAAAAACAGAACTACCATATGATTGAGCAATACTACTTCTGGATATTTATCAGAATGAAACAAAAACACTGACTTAAAAAGATGTGTGCACTCTTATATTCATTACAGCGTTATTTAAAGTAGCCGAGACACAAAAGCAAACGTTAAGTGCCCACTGATGGATGAACTGATAAAATGTGTATGCGTGTGTGTGTGTGTGTGTGTATAACAATATTTTTCAGTTATAAAAAATAAAATAAATTTTGCCATTTGTGACAATATGAATTGGACCTTGAGCACATTATGCTAACTGAAATAAATGAGACAGAGAAAGACAAATACAGTAAAATCTCACTTATAGTTGGAATCTAAAACAACAACACCAAACTGAACTCATGGATATAAAGAATATTGGTGGTTCTAAGAGACTGGGGTGCAGGGTATATTAAAGGAGGGAAGATGGTCAAAAGATACAAACTTCCAGTTATATAATACATAAACACTGGGGATATAATATAAAACACTGGTGTCTATAGTAAATAATACCATACTGTATATTTCAAAGTTAATAATAGAATAGATCTTATAAGTCCTCATCACAAAAAAAAAAAAAAAAGAAAATTGAGACTATGTATGGTGATGGAAGTGAACTAAACTTACTAAGGTGAATATTTCACAACATATACAAATATTGAATTGTTATGTTGTACATCTGAAACTAATATAATGTTACATGTCAATCATATTAAAAAAAAAAAACAAAAAAAGGAAAAGCAAACTAAAAACTCAGAAAAAGGTAATATAAAAAAGGAGAAAAAAACACAACAAAACCCAGTATCTCTCATGTATACAGATTAAAAAAATCCTTAACACAATACTGAAAATAGAATTAATTTATAAAAATAAATATACACCATGACCAGGGATGTATATATTCCAGGAATATAAAGTTGACTTAATATTTCAAAATCAACCGATTTAATTCACCATAGTATAAGGTTAACTAAGGGAAAAAGCACATGCTTATATTAATCAATGCAAAAAATATATTTGACAAAGTTCAATATCTATTCATGAAAAACCCTTAGAAACGTAGAAATAGAGGAGAGTTTTTATACTACAAAAAGCTTGATAATGAGTATCATAAAAAACCTACAGCTAATATTACACTTAAAGGTGAAAGACTTAATGCTTTCCCCCTAAGACAGGTAAGAAAATCAGGACGTCTGTTCTCACCACTCTTCTGCAACAAAGTGCTACAAGTTCTAGCCAGTAAAATAAGAAAAGAAAAAGCACCCAGATCAGAAAGGGCAAAAGAAAATTGTTCATATTTGCAGCTGCATAATGAACAGCAAAGAAAACCCCAAGGAATCTTAAAAACAAAAACAAAACCAGAAAACCCTCCTAGAACATATTAGTGAAATGCGCTGTGCTGTGCTTGGTCTCTCAGTCGTTTCTGATTCTTCCCACCCCATGGACTATAGCCCGCCAGGCTCCTCCATGGGAATTCTCCAGGTAAGAATACTAGAGTGGGTTGCTGTGCCCTCCTCTAGGGGATCTTCCCAACCCAGGGATTGAACCCAGATCTCCTGAGTTGCAGGCGGATTCTTTACCATCTGAGCCATCAGGGAAGCCCATTAGTGAGATAGGTCTATGTAAACAAGTTTTCCAAATCCGTATCACCTCTTTGAAGACACCTTAGTAACCATACTATCTGGTGTCTTGTGTTCCACTGCTTTTTTAGTGCCATAAAACTCAAATATACTAAGTGCTACATAATGTTTTGGTGTTGACATTGAAGTAAATTTTTCTATTTATCATATTCCAAATCTTATTCATTTTTAGAAAGAAAAACCTACAGAAATTTGATGAAGATATTTTTCTTAAAAGAGCTACTTAAAAAAATAGAACAGCATAAATTATGCTAAAATTTTAAGTCTCCTTGTGTCTTAATATTGTATTTTAAATAGTCCTTTTTATAAAAGACACTGTCAGATTCCTTCTTTTCTTTACTTGTTTTGGCCTAAAACCACTTTTCTAGAGAGGTCTGACTTTCCCAGCTAAAACAGTACCTTTTTTCTTCCCTCTACTCTCTCTCTCCCCCTATACTTACTGAGATCATGTGATACCTTTAAATCCTGCAAAAGGTTCACTCACAGAACAAACCAAAGACCGAACAGTCAGGAAGACTCCATTGATCAGGCAATGAGCCCTCCTCAGCTCTTTATTTCTCTGTCCTCATCTCCACCCATTCCACCTGCTTGCTCATTCTGCTCTAGCCACGCTGTCTTCTTACATTTAATTTGAACTCACAAGGCATATTTTTGACTGTAGGGATTTTGCACTGGTTGAGCTGTCTTCTCGGATCATGTGTTTCCCATTTAACTGTATGGTTAATCCCCTTTACCTTTTTCAATATTTTGCTCACGTGGACTATTCTATGTAAAACAATAAAACTTATCATCTTAGACTTAGACCCACTCTCCTTATTCTCCTCTATTTGTAAGCACTTATCAGCTTCCAACATACCATATCATTCACAAAGGTGCATACTGTTTCATGTCTCGTGTTTGCCCTTCACTCCAGTAAGAATTTTTATTGGTTTGTTTAGTACTGCATCCCAAGAACATAAAATAATGCCTAGTACATAAATATTTATTGAATGGAATAAATGATGAATAGATATAATAGGCATATCAACAATTATCATAATTAATTTCAATTAACTTCAGCAATACACTGAAAAATGAACTACTCATTTAAATGCTTTGCCAGACAAGTTTCAACTAATTATTCCAAACTAATAGGTCCTCCCAAAAAGTTATGTTTTTTCACTTAAATCTGGGTAAGGTGCTCCTGTTTGTGCACTCTCCATGTACCTGTGTTTATTTTATCTTCTGACCTTTGCCCATGTACTGCAAAAAAACTATTTATCTTTTTCCAAGACCCAAACATGAGCTCCTTGACAGCAGAGCCATTCTTGTTTGCTTTTCCCTCACTGGCATATAGCTCACACCATGTAATGCATAACAGGTACTCAATAGATGTTTGTTTGTGTGAATAAAACACTTAAAAATATCTACTAAACTGAATTAATAATGAATCATAGGAATTTACCTCTTACTTGTTTCCTTAGTTTTTCAATTTCTTCTTTTAAGCTTTTTATTTCTAAATCTTTGCTTGCTGTTAGTGGACCATCAGCAGTTGAATACTGCAGAGCCTGGACAGTCTGCGTTGACTCTTTAAAAAAAGAAAGAATGAGAAATATACCCACATTCTAAAATTGAAAAACTAATGCCAATATATTTCTTTTCTAGGGAAATCTTTATTTAATTCAACTGGTCAAAACATCTACCCACTGACAAAAAAAGCATGTAAACAGATTAAAATTAAGTCACAAAACTCCACTAGAGTTATAATGTCACTAGAATTATAACTATCTACGTTCTAATATGCGTGGTCTTCAGTTTTAAATACTGTTGGTACACTCTGCCTGTGAGTCAACCATTCAGTTCCCTTTCATCCTAGCATAAACTATCATCGAAATGTATGTCAGATGATATATGGAAAACTGAGTTTGGTGTATGAAGAGAGGTTTGAAGATGTTAATACAAAACATGTAGAAGAGCTGGCCTTCCAAATGTCATGTATGAAAATGGGGGCCCACCTACAGATGACTTGGCTCATCAACTTAGCTAAAATAGGGATAATTATTTTAACTTCTTGTTCTAATTGAAAGATAAAAAGTACTAAAGAAGCGTTAAATATAGTCAGGCATATTTCCAGACACCATCAAAAGAAAAAAAGAAATGGTCCTAAAATAATTATTTTTTCATCAGAAAAAAAAAAGAAATGGTCCTAAAATAATTATTCTGCCAGCTCATGGAAAGATCCCAAATAGTAAATTTCTACCTCATCATAATTTTTTTGTTAGCACAAATCATTACTGATCGCTTTAGATTACTAATCTTACGCACACATTGCTTTATGTAACCTATTACTTATATACATATATTACTTATTTATATATATTTAAAACTCCAAGGGACTGTGACCTTCAGAAGATGGAGATTTTCTAATTTATATTCACCATCTGTATAGAGAACAGTATCATTATATTCACATGATGGTGGTCTATATTTGTTAATTTGAATTAAAGGTATAAGATACACCATACTGTGCATTCAATCATGACCTTTCACATCCAGTATTTTTCACACATTTCTTTTTCTTTGGGTCCAAAAACACGTTAAAAATTGGTACATTCTGTATTTATTATTTTTTTAAAAAAACATCTTTTCTTTTCTTTTTTTTAAGATATCTAAGTTGAGAGTAGAAAATGGGGAGGCATAAAAATATCCACTGGACATTAGTCGCTCTTTTCCTTCTACAACCCCCACACTGCAGGGTATGGAGGTGCAGGAGGTATCCTTGTTCCTCTTTGCCACTCTGTCCTTCCCATAAATCCCAGATCTTCTAAAATGCCCATTACCTGTTTATCATAGTTATCCACTGTCCTTCTTTTCATTACAACTCTTTTTATTATTATCTTTAGTGACTTTAACACAAAAGAGACAACCTATCCAGCTGGCTTCACAGGCACACAAATCTGCTATGCAGCCACTGTTAGGGCTGTTTACCCAGCACCTATTACTCTCTCTAGGTATTTTAATTAGCGGTCAGGACTTTGAAACAACTTTATTAATAAAGAAAACAAATGAAAAAGTAAACAAAAAATGGGTAATTTCAATGGAGAACTGAAAACTGTAAGAATAAAGCAAATGGATATTCCTGAACTAAAAGAGACAATATCTGAAATTAAGATTCATTGAATGGATTCATATCAGAACAGATATAGCAGATGACAAGACAAATGAACCTAAAGGCAAGTCTGTAGAGAATTAAGCACGAAAAAACCTAACAATGGAAGAAATAAGACTGAGAATAAAAGGAATAAGGGACACAGTCTAAGATATATGTAACTGGAGTCCCAGAAGGAGAGGAGATTGTGAATGGAGCAAAAGAAATATTCAGAGATTATAAACAGAATTTTCTAAAATTGATGAAAGATATCAATCAAATATTCAGAAGCTCAGTGAATCCCAAACAGGATTTACATTAACACAAAGAAACTTTACCAGGTAGATCATAGCCATCCTGCTTAAAATTGAAGTTAAGGAGAAATATTTAAAAACAGATGGAGTATATTCAAGAAACCAAGACTAACAGCTGACTTCTCAAATATACCAGAAATCAGAAAACAATGCCATGAAATCTGTAGAGCAGTGAAAGAAAACACCTTCCAAGCTAGAATTCTAAACCAGCAAATATTCTTCAAAAATGAAGGCAAAATAAAGGCATCTCAGACAAACAAAATCTGAGCGATTGAGTCACAACACATGTAATTATAAGAAACACTAAAGGAAATTTTCAGACTAAAGAAAAATGGATGGATACATGGATCACCAGGAGAAAATAAAGAATACAAAAAGAGTAAACATGTGGGTAAATAAAAAGATGTTTTATAAATAAATTAGTATAAAGCAAGAATCAAATAAAAGAAAGGTTTACAACAGAGAAACAGGTAAACTATAAAACAACGACATAAAGGGCTGTTGTAAGGGTCTGATACTATTTGTGAAGTGGTAAAATAAAACTTATTTAAAAGACATGTAAAGACCTAATGGAAAAAAGGGAGCTGAATATTGACTGAATATTCACTATCCAAATAGACAGTAAATATATGAAAAGATACTCAACCTTATTACCTACAAGGAAAATACAAATTTAAAATCATAGCAAAACTCCAATATACAGATACCAGAATGGTTAAAATTTTGAAAAGCTGACAATATCTAGTTCTGATGGGGATATACAGTAAGTGAAATTCATACATTATTAGTGAAACTATTGATGCAATTAATCACTTTTGAAAACTCTTTGCAACATTTTCTAAAGCTGAAAATACACTATCCCATGACCCAGAAATCCTACTGCTAGGTAGATATCCAAGAGAAATAAGTACATATGACCATCAAAAAAAAAAACATAACAACATTCACAGAAACCATGTTTAAAATAGTCAATATCTGGAAATAACTCAAATGTTCAACAACAACACCTTGGATGAAATGGTCTGAATATCTGTGTCAGATCAGATCAGATCAGTCACTCAGTCGTGTCTGACTCTTTGCGACCCCATGAATCACAGCACGCCAGGCCTCCCTGTCCATCACCAACTCCTGGAGTTCACTCAGACTCACATCCATCGAGTCAGTGATGCCATCCAGCCATCTCATCCTCTGTCGTCCCCTTCTCCTCCTGCCCTCAATCCCTCCCAGCATCAGAGTCTTCTCCAATGAGTCAACTCTTCGCACCAGGTGGCCAAAGTACTGGAGTTTCAGCTTTAGCATCATTCCTTCCAAAGAAATCCCAGGGCTGATCTCCGAACATCTGTGTACCGCCCCCCACAAATTCCTATGCTGAAATCCTACTCAAAAATGATGTAATAAGGAGGTGGGGCTTTGGGAGGTGTTCAAGTTATAGGTATAGTTATAGTTACAAGACTATAGTTATAGTTACGACTCTTGTAAGTTATAGTTACAGGAGTGGAGCCCTCAAGAATGGGATTCCTGCTGCTGCTGCTAAGTCGCTTCAGTCACGTCCGACTCTGTGCGACCCCAGAGACGGCAGCCCACCAGGATCCCCCGTCCCAGGTATTCTCCAGGCAAGAACACTGGAGTGGGTTGCCATTTCCTTCTCCAATGCATGAAAGTGAAAAGATAAAGTGAAGTCGCTTAGTCATGTTCGACTCTTCGCGACCCCATGGACTGCAGCCCACCAGTCTCCTCTGTCCATGGGATTTTCCAGGCAAGAGTACTGGAGTGGGATGCCATTGCCTTCTCTGCAAGAATGGGATTAGTGCCTTATAAAAAAGAACCCAGGGCTCCCTAGCCATGTCCCTCAGGTGAGGGCACAGCAAGCAGGCACTGGCTATAATCCCTCCCTTGGCCATGCTGGCACTTTGATCTTGGACTTCCAGCCTCCAGGCCAGAGAAATAAATTTCTGTTGTTTATAAGCCATCCAATCTGTTTTATTTTTTAATAAAAGCCAGAAAAATCCAGACATTGGATAATTTTTTTTAGTATTTATGTACAATGTAATACTATACTAAGCAGCAGTTTTAAAAAAGGGCATACTACTGATATACACATAACATGGAAAACCGTGTTATCAAAAAAAAGACACAAAAGACAATATACTGTATGAATATGCATACTGTATGAATGTAGATACTGTATGGCTTCAAGAAAAGGTAAAATTCATGCTGAAAAATTCTGAATACTGTTTACTTCAGAGTTGAAGGTGACAAACTGGGAAGAGAGCATGATGGAACTTGACGCTATGCAAGAAATGTTCTATATACTGATTGGGGTGGAGGTTACATAAAGGTACACTAATATAAACATTTATAGGGAGTACACCTTAGAATGCTTGTCCACTTTATGCGTGTCACCGTTTAAAAGTCAAAACGGAGTGACATCAGTATCACATCCCTGTGAGTCATTCCTTTTCCCTCTCCACTTCAATTTACAATTAATTGGATATCCACAACTGAACAAAAGTGCGGGTCCACTGGACCTTGGAGGAGGCTGCAGATCCAAGATACTGGCAGCAGTGACCTCTAGAGCAGAGGAGGTAGAAAGTGTAAGTGATGAGTGAGAGCAAAGTGGCTGTGATGAGGGCCATAGCTGGAGGATTTCTGAAGGGGAGAGGGACGGTATGAAGGCAAAGAAGGCAGGCAAAGACAAATGAAGGAATGCATTTCCTGTTCTTGCCTGGAGAATCCCAGGGACGGGGGAGCCTGGTGGGCCACAGTCCATGAGGTCGCTAAGAGTCGGACAAGACTCAGCGACTTCACTTTCACTTTTCACTTTCATGCATTGGAGAAGGAAATGGCAACCCACTCCAGTGTTCTTGCCTGGAGAATCCCAGGGACGGGGGAGCCTGGTGGGCTGCCATCTATGGGGTCGCACAGAGTCGGACACGACTGAAGCGACTTAGCAGCAGCAGCAGCAGCTCTCTGTCCACAAACCTCTGGGTTCTTCCACCAAAAAGGTCCAGGTACCAAGCATACACTTCCTAGACTCTGCCAACAGCTTTTACCATGCACACTCTCCGAACTTTAGTGGTGAGTCAGCTTTGGGAAAAGAAACCCAAAATTTGTGCTATCGCACCACCTTTTGGAAAGCAAAAGAACGGCATCTGATTGCCAATCTGCTGAATTAAGGGTCAAAGGAAAACCTCACCTAAAAAGAAAGGTGTTTGCTACCTCAATGTTATGGCAGAGACACATTTCATGAAACACTATGAAAACCCATGTAATACAGTATCCAAAAAAGAAAATTACAATTTTCTAGGCAATCATCTCAAAGATACAGAATATTGCAATCTGATAAAGAATTCAAAATAATTATGAAGGAATTCAACAAGCTACAAGAAAACACAGAAAGGCAACTCAGTGAAGTCAGGAATAAAATTAATGAATAGAAGGGGCACTTACTAGAGAGACTGATGTTACAAAAAAGAACAAAACAAGAATTCTGGAGCTGAAGAACTCAATAAGTGAAAGGAATACCGCATTAGAAAGCACGGGGAGTAGAACAGATCAGATGGAAGAAAGAATAAGCCATATGGAAGACAGGAATTGAGAAATGATTTGGGTGTAAGGAGAGTGAGAACTAAGTTTTTTTTAAAGTGAAAACTGACAAGAGTTATCAGACTGCATTTAAAAAGTAAAAATAAGAATAATAGGTACACCAGAAGGAGAAGAGATAGAGACAGGGGCAGAGAGTTTATCTGAAGAAATAATAGCTGAGAACTTCCCAAACTTGGAGAAAGAACTGGACATACAATTCTATGAAGCTAATAGAACACCCTGCTGTCCCAATGCAAAAAGATCTTTTCCAACACATTTTAGAATGAAAACTATCACAAGTCAATACTAAAGAAAGAATTTTAAAGGCAGCAGGGGAAAAAAGAAAGTATCCTCCAAAAGAATCTCCATTAGGTAATAAGCAGATTTCTCAGCAGAAATTCTACAGGCCAGGAGAAAGCAGAATAACATACTCAAAGAATTGAAAGATAAAAGCTCCTAGTCAAGAATACCCTACCTGGAAAAGTTATTCTTTGGATATGAAAGAGAAATAAAGGTTTTCCTAGACAAATGAAAGCTGAGTTCACCACCGCTAGAAATGCTGAAAGGAGTTCTTCAAGCCAAAACAAAAAAGATGAAAGTACACAAGACTCTGATCAAGGTAACAAATACAGTCAGAATTAGAAAACTGAATAGTATGCTAACAATTAATTACAGCATAAATGTTAAAGGAAAAGAGCATTAAAACTTACTATAGCTACTACCATTTGGTAGAAAATTCACAGCATAAAAAGTGATCATTTGTGACATCAAAAAATATCAGATCAGATCAGATCAGTCGCTCAGTCGTGTTGAACTCTTTGCGACCCCATGAACTGCAGCACGCCAGGCCTCCCTATCCATCACCAGCCCTCGGAGGTCACTCAGACTCATATTCATCGAGTCAGTGATGCCATCCAGCCATCTCATCCTCTGTCGTCCCCTTCTCCTCCTGCCCCCCAATCCCTCCCAGCATCAGAGTCTTCTCCAATGAGTCAACTCTTGGCACGGTGAGTGAAGATGGGTTGCTATCAGCAGAAAAAGGACTGGTTTATCAATTAGATACCTTATGTGAATTTCATGGTAAAGACAAAGCAAAAATTTAGAGGAGAGACATGACATAAAAAAGGGAACAATGAGCAAATCACCATTGTAAATCATCAGCTTACAAAGGTAGACAAAAAAAGAAGAAAAAACCCAATGGAGATACAAAATAACCAGAAGGCAAAAGATCAATGGTAGTAATAAGTCCTACATACCAATAATCACCTTAAATGGATTGAATGGATTGAATTTACCAAATGAAAGGCACAACTATATGCTGCCTACAAGAGTCATTTCAGCTCTACCAACACAAATAAGCTCAAAGTGAAGGGATGGAATATAATATTTCAGAAAGCAAAACAAAGTGAGTGTACCCATACTTATATCAGACAAAATATACTTCAGCCAAAAACGGCAAGACAAAGAAGGTCATTATAATGATAAAGAGGTCAACACATCAAGAAGATATAACAACTGTAAATATACAGGCTCCAAACAGGAGAGCACCAAAATATATTAAATACTAACAAACCCTAGGAGAGAAACAGACAACAGAATAATAGTAGGGGACTTCAGTATCCACTCTCAGCAATGATAAACTGTACAAACAGAAAATCAACAAGGAAATGTTGGAAATTAAGCATCTTAGAAAAATAGATTTAACAAACACATATAGAACATTCCATACAACAGCAGCAGAATATACATTCTTCTCAAGTGCACACAGAACATTCTCCAGAACAGATCATATGACAGGACAAAAAACATATCTTTGCAAACATATAAAGACTGCAATCACACCAATTATCTTTGCTGGTCACAATGGTATAAAAATAGAAACTGATAAAAAGAGGAAAGTGAGAAGATCTACAAATATGTGGAAACTAAACAACATACTTCTGAACAACCAACGGATAAAAGAAGAAATGAAGAGAAAAAAATCTCAAAACTAATGAAAATTGGAAATATGACATTATCAAGTTTATGGGATACAGCAAAGCAGTTCTGAAAGGAAAGTTTATTGCAAAAAAATTGCATATATTAAAAAATTAGATATATCGCAAATAACCTAACTTTACATCTCAAGAAATTAAATAAGAAGAATAAATTAAGCCCTTGGATGGCATCACTGACTTGATGGACATTAGTCTGAGCAATCTCCAGGAGTTGGTGATGGACAGAAAAACCTGGCGTGCTGCAGTCCACAGGGTCGCAAAAATTCAGGCACAACTGAACTGAACTCAAAGTTAGCAGAAGGAATGAAATATAAAGTTCAGAGCTGAAAGGAATGAAATAGACAAGAAAAACTACAGAAAGGATCAATCAAATTAAAAGCTGGTTGTTTGAAAAGACAAACAAAAGTGACAAAACTTTCATCTAGACTAAGAAAGAAGAGAGAAGATTCAAATAGAATTAGAAATGAAAGAGGAGACATTAAACAGGATGCTATAGAAATACAGAGGCTCATAAGAGACTACTACGGATAACTGTATGCCAAGAAATTACATAACCTAGAAGAAGTGAACAGATTTCTAGAAACAAAACTGACCAAGACTGAATCATGAAAAACTAGAAAATATGAACAGACCAATAATGAGTAAAGAGATTGAATCAATAATCAGAAACCTCCCAGAAAGAAAATCTCAGGACCAGATGGCTTCATCGATGAATTTTACCAGTCATTTTAAGAACAATTAACATCAATCCTGTTCTTTTCCAAAATATTGAGGAGGAGGGAACACCTCCAAACTCATTCTATGAAGCCAGAACTACCTTGATAGCAAAACCAGATAAGGAGACCACAAGAAAACCACAGTTGTCCCTTGAACAACAACTTTGTACTGCACAAGTCCATTTATACACAAATTTTTTTCAGTAACTATGTACTACATGATCCCCAGTTGGTTGAATTTATAGATGCAGAATCATGGTTACAGAGGACCAACTCTAAAGTTATACACAGCTTTTTGACTGCACAGGGCTTGTGCCACACACCCCTGTGTTGTTCAAGGGCTAACTGTATTAACCAATATCTCTGAAGAATACAGATGTAAAGTTTTTCAGTAAAATATTAGCAAAGCAAATTCAAGAACATGTTAAAAGGATTACACACCAAGATCAAATGAGATTTTTCCCTGGCATGCAAGAATAGCTCAACACACAAAAAACAATAAATGTAATGCATCACATCAATAAATTGAAAGATAAAAATCACATGATCACTTCAATAGATGCAGAAAAGGCATTTGAAAAAATATAACATCGTTTCATGATGAAAACCCTTAAGAGGTTGGGTATAGAAGGAACATAACACAATAAAGGCTATATACAACAAACCCACAGATAATATTATACTCAATGGAGTAAAACTGAAAGATTTTCCTCTAAGATCCAGAATAAGAAAAGGATGGCCATTGTTATTACTCTTATTCAATATATAGTAGTAAAATTCCTAGCTATAACAATTAAGCAATA
This sequence comes from Tragelaphus eurycerus, assembly GCA_935064755.1. Lineage (NCBI taxonomy): Eukaryota > Metazoa > Chordata > Mammalia > Artiodactyla > Bovidae > Tragelaphus > Tragelaphus eurycerus. Next base: position 24,492,710 of record CAKXYN010000003.1, read on the forward strand.
AATAAATAAAAGGTATTGAAATTGTAAAGAAGTAAAACTGTCAGTATTTGTCAATGTGATTTTATAGGTATAAATCTCAAAGAAGCAACCAGAAAAACTGTTGGAACTAATAAACTATTTTGGTAAAGTGTAGGATACAAAATTAACATATAGGAATTATCTGCATTCCTTTACAAAAATAATGAATATTTGAAAAAGAAATAAAATAAAACTGTCCCATTCACAATAGCATCAAAAGCAAGAAACTACTCAGGAATAAACTTAACCAAGGATGTGAAAGATACGTACAATAAAAATGACAAAACTCTGCTAAAAGAAACTGAAGAAGATACAAACAGAAAACATCCCACGTTCATGGATCAGAAGAATTAATACTGGTAAAATATACATACTACCAAACCCATCTACAGAATCAACACAACTTGCATCAAAATACCAAAGGCATTCTTTATAAAATAGAAGAAACAATCCTAAATGTTTGTGGAACCACAAAAAACACTGAATATTGAAAGCAATTTTGAGAAAAAAGAACAAACCTGGAAGTATCCCAATTTCAAACTGTATTACAAAGCCATAATGTTAAAAATAGTAGTGAACAGACACAGAGACCAATGGAGTAGAGAGCCCAGAGTTAAATCCCAGTACATACAGTCAAGTGATACTTGACAAGGGAGTCAAGAACCTAAGGCACAAAAGACAGTCTCTTCAGCAAATGGTGCTGGGAAAACCAGAGAAACACATGCAGAACACTGAAGCTGGACTTCTAACTCATACTACTCACAAAAATTAACTCAAAATGTTTCAAAGACTTCTGTAAGATCCAATACCATACGTTTTATACATGAAAATGTAGTAAAAAAAAAAAAAAAAAGCTCCTTAACACTGGCCTAGGCAATGATTTTTTTTGGATATGATGTCAAAAATACAACAGAAGAAAAAAATCAGTAGACTACATCAAACTCAAGAGCGTCTATATAGCAAAAAAAAAAAAAAAAAAGAAAAAAAATACAGAATGGCAGAAAATTTTTGCAACTCTACATTGGATAAAGGGTTAATATCCAAAATATATATAGAACTCATACAACTTACTAACAAAGAAGCAAGCAATCTGACTTCTAAAACAGCAGAAAAACTAAACAAACATTTCTGCAAAGAGAACATTATAAATGAGCAACACGGCACATGAAAAGATGCTTAACATCACTGATCATCTGAGAAATGCAAATCAAAATCACAATACGATATCACCTCAGACCTGTTAGAATATCTAGGAAGAGAAAACATGTGTGGGTAAGGATGTGCTGCAAAGGGAACCCTTATAGACTCTGGAACACTATATGGAGAGTCCTCAAAAATTCAAAAATAAATCTACCTTAAAGATACAGCAATTCCATGTCTGGGTATACACATAAAGAAAATGAAAATAGATATTTGAAAGGTCTGAGTTCAAGACAAATCAGCAAATGAGAATGGAAACAGTTGATTTATTAAGAAAAAGAAAACCAGGAGATAAAGTGTTCCAAAAGCCAAGAAAAAGTGCTATCAGGAGAGGGATATGATCAACTGGGTCAAATTCTGATAGGCTAGAAGATGGAGACCAGGAAATAATCATTGGATTTTTGCAACACAGGCTAGAGAAATGAACTAAGGAAAAAAAGTAGGATTGCTGGGCAGCATCAAGATCTTAGTAAATTTTTGAGATTAGTTTTCAGGAATTTCAAGTGGGATTAGCTGGCATGTGTGTTTTCAGTAAGCAACTTCCAGCCACATAGTTAAATGGTTGGGGTTCTGCCAAAGGAGTGTGACTAACAGAAAGAGGAGCAATGGATTTAAGAGTGTATGTAAGGGTATAATTAAGATTGACCAAGAATGAGACCTGACGGTATAAGGGGAATAGGGAAAGGGTGAGAGAATTATAGGTAACGGTGGGATTGAAGGACAACACATAAGACACCAGAGAGAGTTAACTAGAAAATTACGAGCAGGAATATACAGGTTTGCTTGAAGTTGAGATTAATAAAGAATTTTAGACATTGTAATCTAAGATATATCTTACTACTACCAAAAGGAGTGGTAGTAGTAAAAAAAAAAAAAACTAGTAAGGTGGAGAACAAGCTCACTGAAAGTGAAGAATCAACAAAGAAGTCAGAATATTAAAAGGTTCCCTAATGTGCATTTTAAAATCACCAAATATTACAACAGGAGTGACACTGTAGAGAATGACAGTTTGCTAGAAGCTAGAATTTTTAAGTACTGAGGAAATATGGTAGGGAGTCTTATATAAAGTGCTACTATAGGATGAGAAGGGCTCCGTTTTCATTAGTAGTACTCAACACTATTTTCCTCTCCCCAGAGGTGTTTATTCCCACAGATTTATACACATAAATATGTACTTGGGGGAAACAAATGCTATTTTGTTGTTTACTGTTAGTTTTGTGAGTTTACGTAAGTGGTATTAAACTGTATGAGCTTCCCTGGTGGCTCAGACGGTAAAGATCTGCCTGCAACGCAGAAGACCTGGATTCAGTCCCTGGGTTGGGAAGATCCCCTAGAGGAGGGCATGGCAACCCACTCCAGTATTCTTGCCTGGGAATCCCCATGGACAAAGGAGCCTGGTGGGCTACAGTCCATAGGGTTGGAAAGAGTCGGACATGACTGAGCAGCTAAGCACAGCAACACAGCATTATACTGTATTTATAGTGTATTCTGCATAAATTTCATTTTTCTATTTAATAAAAAAAGTTCTTTTCAAGATAAAATAATCACTTACAATAAACAGTTTCTACACTGTGAGTCCAATACATAAAGGGAAAGCATTATCTTTAAAATATATTTACCTTGAAGCTTTCTACTAAGTTCAAGTTTTTCCTGCTCAAGGCGCTTAATTCTTCTTTCATAAGCTTCAGTTGCTAAGTTGTTATCTAGAGTCCTCTGCACATTAACATCGAGATCCAATGGTGTGGGACCAGCTGTAACTCTTAAACAGCTCCGATCAGAAAGAACACTGAAAAAAAAAAGTGGGGGGGCGGGGAGAAATATGGGTTTACACTGAAATAATAAGTCTGAAGAGAAAAGATAACCTTTGGAAACTGTTCATTTAAAATATGGATCTGAACATTTAGTTACAGCTAGCCATCTGGAGTGATTACAAAATACTTTTTTTTTTTTTCCAAAATCACCATAAACAAGCTTTTAGAAGCAGGAGCTGTGCCACATGGCTTTCAGGATCTTAGTTCCCAACCAGGATCAAACCCAGGCTACTTGCAGAGGAAGTACCAAGTCCTAAGTCCACCAGAGAATTCCTTAGAAGCATTTTTGAAAATAAAAACTTAAATAGTCCTAATTATCTTGAATTTATTCTAGTAACCATAAATTATAAAATGAAGCTTGCTGAAGGGTTACTGGTAGCTTAAAACAATGTGACCACCTGAAACAGTAATCAAAAGCACCAACCATGGTCCTCTGTGGAATTATAAAATGCTTTCATAAGCTACTTACATAAAATGCTTCATAAGCAAAGATACACTGCTCAACACAAGGAATATAGCCAATATTTTATAATTACTATAAATGGAGTATAACTTTAACAAGTGTGAATTAGTATATTGTATATCTGTAACTTGTATATCAACTACACACTTTGATTAAAAAATTTTAAGTGAAATGCTTTAACTCAATACAATTTAATTAAAAACATTTGAAGTGCTGGATACTCAGCAGTGAACAGAACAGACAAAATGTGCCCATATAGAGGCGTTTATTCCAGTGCCAGAGACAAAAATAAACAAACAAGGAAAATACTCAGTGCATGGCAGTGTTAATAGGCTAAGAAGAAAACAAAAAACAGGAAAAGAAGGAAACTTCATTTCCCCTTTCTGCCTTTTGAAATGAAGTATTGAGGGGGAGTAAATTAAAATGTAGATAAAGTGGTCAGGAAAGTCATCACTCAGAAAGTAACCTTGAAAAAGTCCAGAAAAAATAAGTGGCCCTGTCAATATGAGAGGAAAGACATTCCCGGCAAATGGAATAGAAGTACAAACACACCATCAAGTGTACTTCAATAAAATAAACTTAATACAAGAAAAAAAGAAGTGCAAAAGTCCTGAGTCAAGAGTTCTCTGGCATGTTCACAGGCCAGAAAGGAGACCTGTGGGGCTGCAAAGTGAGCAAGGGCAAGAGTAGCAGGAAATAAAACGAGAAAGATAAAGTGAGCCTTGTTGGGTCTCATAAGAACTCTGTTTGGAGTTAAGATATGAAGCCATTGGAGGTGGGGGCAGTGAGGATTGGTCCTGCACAGGTGAGTGACATATTCTGACTTATCATTTAGCAGAATCAATCAGATAGGTTCAGAGAAATATAAGAAATGACATTATGAACATCTGAAGTAGGTGATTAAGAGAGATTTCAAGTAGAAGAGAGGCCTCAGCTGGAAATATACATATTAGAAGTCATCAGTAAATATCACCTAGGGGAGCATCAGAGAGTATAAACAGAAAAGATTCAAAGAGGAAGCCACAAGCCACAGGAAACTGGGAGAATGAGTGGGAGTGGCCAGAAAGACAAGGAGAAATAAGTGTTCTGGAAAGTGTTTTAATGGGAAGGAGCTGTGGCAAGGAGATGAGACTAGGCCAATAAGGATGACTAGGACCAAAGAAATGACCATCAAAATTAGCGCCAGGGAGGCCAGTGGTGACATCGATAAAAATCAGTTTACATCAAGTGATGGGAGCACAAACTTGACTGGAATGGTACCAAGAAAGAAGAGGATGAGAAAAATGGACAAAGTCAGGGCAACAGTTTGAAGTAATTTTGCTGTATTGAAGAGCATAAAAATGGTTGGTAGCAGGTAAAGAAAGTTGTATTAAGAGAGATTTTTTTATTTTGCTTTAAGATAAAAGAAAAACCTACATTTTGTGAGCTGATGGAAATGATCTGTTATGTAAATTACACAAAAGGGAAATTTTATGGTGTAACACCAATGCACTAGAGTAGGCAAGAAGGAACAGAAGGGATGGGCGCTAGGTAGGGAGCTCATCTCACATAGACATACACATAAAGAAGAGTATATGGGTCTAGAGATATGTAGGCTGTAAATGAGGTGATGCAGCTTGTGGAAGCTGTCTGCTGATGGCTCCAGTCTCTCTGTGAAAGGGCAAGTGAGGTCATCAGGTGAGAGTAAGAATGACAGAGGTTTCAGAGGCGAAGTATAAAGTAGGAGATAGTTACCTAGGAGAGTGAAGAGTGAATACACTAGGGTAATACAGTATATTTGCCAGGCAGCAATAAGGGGCACTTGGGATTGGTAATCATGAACTTAAAGTGAGATCAGTAAGAGTACTCAGATATTTTTCTCTAGACAATCTGAACTGCACAGGTACAGGCAGAAAACTGAGTTGTAATAAGGAATGGTAACTTAGCAAAACCAATGTCATACAATGAGATAGTCAGGAACTGAGAAGCACCCAAGGAGTGACTGTAATCATTTTCAATGAAATTTAAGGAATGGTAAGGAGGAAACAGGGCTTCCCTTGTGGCTTCAGCTGGTAAATAATCTACCTGCAACGCAGGAGACCTGTGTTCGATCCCTGGGTTGGGAAGACACCCTGAAGAATGGAAAGGCTACCCACTCCAGTATTCTGGCCTGAAGAATTCCATGGATTGTATAGTTCATGGGGTTACAAAGAGTGGACATGACTGAGCGACTTTCACTTTCACAAGGACGAAAGAGAAGACACAAGTAGAATGAGGGTCAGTGGACAGAGGGCTAAGATCAATGGGTTGAAAGACTGATGTTTGGAACCTAGAAAATATTTCTTCAACAGCCTAAGACTCTTTTAATTCCTGTTCCATTGCTAACAGATTCTGAGCTCTCTCTGTGTTCTATTCTTTCTCCCCCCAAAATGAGTTAAGATTCTTATATTAATATGTTTTATTCACTTTGTAATGTCTAACTTTTCCTAGAAGTAGCTTCAACCTATTCAAAAAAATTTTTTTTACTTACATGGCTCTCTTATGCATTATAGTTTTAAAACCTCAATTCATTTTTAATTTGCTTTAAATTATCAAAATCACATTAACTTTTCAAACTTACCAGCTACTAGTATATGTAAAACCAACAAATGGCAGATGGTGACCAGAGAAGGCAGTATGTGTTGGTGGGGGCATCGTTTCCTAAAGGAGGAAGAAATATCTGGTGAAAAATGAATAACTATAAACTGTAGACTGGGCTATAAAAATTCACTGTCAACAATTTACAAACACTGATAAGTTTGGTCTAGACGTTTAGTGATAAAAAATTCAGACCATAAACACTGCTACTGTAGAATTCTAATAAAAAGAAAAGAAAGATTTAAAGTCTGATGGATATTGAGAGTACAATCATTATTCATGTATTCCATATATGTGAATTTGCCTAGTTGTTAAAATTTATTTGTAATCCCAAACCAATATTCACAAATACTTTTGTAGTTAATTTCAGATATTTGCAGAGCAAAGAAAAATTTGCACTGCCCTACACACATGTTCCCAGCCAGAGCTGAACAAGGAGATGCTCTGCCCTCTTGTTTCAGATCTCATTCAGTAAGCAAGCAGTTTTTTTCAAGGTCTACATGTGCCTTGACAACTGCTGAAGTGATAAATGGTAAGGTGGCCTATAAAATTACTTTATAACCATATTTTTTTTTAAAAAAGCAGAGAGACAGAATTTCTTTAAACAATCATACTCACAGAATTCTTTAAACAATCATCATCCACATCAAAATTCGACGTATCTGTTGGGCTACTAACTTCTGGAATATAAGGTGCTTCACAGTTTCGAATATTATCCCAATCAATTCCATTGAAAAATGGGTGCTTCTTAAAGTCTTCTATTCCATTTTGACCAAGTCGATGTTCTCTGCTACAGATGAGTCTTCGAATAAGATCCTTAGCATTTTCAGACACATCATTCACTTGAGGGGGAAACTGAAACCTCTCCTAAATAGAGAATAATAGAAACAAAATATAAATCACTAATTTACTCAGTAGGTTGATGCTAACACTGACCTTCTTAAAATATATATATATATTTTAAAATATCTAATAAATATGTACTGGTACAAAGTACTAACACTAAAGGAAATTCAAGAATAAATTTAAAATGATCATTTTCCTAAAAGAACTTTTCATATGTAACTTAGTCATACATGTACTACAGAAAGAATAAATTAAATGTAAAAACACCTTAAATGCTGTCAAAATAAAAAGAATTCACTAAATGTAATAGAATTTACATAATCAATAATATATGTGATTATGATGATTATATTATATCATAATCAATATTATGATATTGATAATATAATAATGTTCATATAAGTCACGCACTAATGATTAATACTAAACATTTGTAAAGAATGTAACATGTACTACTAGAAGTATGTTACTTGTTTAGCTCATTTAATCCTCAGAGCCACTGTATTACTCTAATTTTATAGAAAAGGAAACAAAGAAACAGTTAAAACAATTGCTCAAGGTTACATAATCAATGGTAGAGCTAGGATTTGAACTGAAACTGATTCCAGAATCTGTGCTCTCAACAACCATGTTACAGTACAATGACTTCTATCAGAAATGCTTTACATGCTATTGACAACTTTGGAGCTATTTCTGGTTTTCAAACTCTTGATAACTATTTAGAAGATTATCTTTGCAGCCAGACAGAAAAGCATCAACTTCGTAAATCTAACATATATATATATATATTTGGGGCTTCCCTGGTGGCTCAGTAGTAAAGAATCCACTTGTGATGCAAGAGACCTGGGTTCAATTGCTGGGTCAGGAAGATCCCCTGGAGAAGGAAATGGCAACCCACTCCAGTAGTCTTGGCTGGGAAATCCCATGGACAGAGGAGCCTGACGGGTTACAGTCCATGGGGTCACAAAACAGTTGGATATGACTTAGCAACTAACAACAACTATATATATATAGCAATTAATTATAATTGTATTACCACAACAAATTAAAAAGAACAGATTAGCACTTCCTTTATGGGATATTCCTATTCATATTCTAGGTTTTTGCAATTACTCACAATCTTCTGAGACTGGTAATCAGAGTCTCCCTCTTCCTATACAATCTATTTCATTTGGTATTAAATGGATTAAAATTTTATTCTTTCCTGCTGTGCACCTGGACTGTTTCCAATGTTTGATGTTCATAAATAATACTGGGATAAGTATTCTCACATATATAGCTTTGTTCTATGAATATTTCCTTATGGTAGATTCTTAGTATTGAAGATGCTCAACTAAAAGTTTTAACCATTTCTTTCTAAGGTTGTTGATGAATACTTACAGACTTCTTGACAGAAAGATTATATCAATTTACACCCCTATCAATGATATCTAATCTAACACTGTTCTTCTCAATGGATCATTTATAGTAAAGAGTACTATTTTCTTTTCATCTTTGACAATTTGACAGGGAGAAAAAGCCAAATTATTTTAATTTGGATTTCATCTATCTATCTATTACTATTAAGATCGAGAATTTTAAATGTATTCTAGTCATGATTATACTAATACTATAGTAGTAATGATAAATTGCTCATGATCTTTGTTACTCTACTGGAGAGATCATTTAATTGTCTGCTTATTAGCATCTCTGATAAATTACAAGATGAGGACTAACAATTTTATGCATAATTTATAGATTTTTAAAAAATAATTTATGGATTTTGATTACTCATGTTGGTCATGTTCCCTACTAGCATAGAAATTAGATTATTTATTGTTTTTGGAAAATTATTCTCTTTTTAAATATCACATTTTATTTTTATTATATGTATTATTTGCCACACTAATGTGAAAAATAGTAAAATATACTAACTTTGTGATTCATGATTTTTCCATATGTTTCCACCAGAGATTCTGCATAAAATGGTGTTTCTCCATAAAGCATTTCATACATACAGACCCCCAAAGACCACCAGTCACACTCAGGTCCATATCTGCCTTTTCCATCTTCCATGGCTTGAAGGATTTCAGGAGAGATATAATCTGGAGTTCCAACAGCCACTGAGGATTGGACCTGAGTAAGTTCACATTGTTAGTAATCAACCATAATATATTAGAAATAAATGATTATTTTAATTAGAAGTGTTTATATTTACATAGAAACACAATAAGCACTATTTCACAACAACTTCAATTTTGTCATTATCTGAATTTAGTCTCCTTGTGCATATAAGATAAAATATATATAATCACCAAAATATATATAATCACCACACCAACAAGTTCTCCAGATTTTTAACACTATAGAAGTGAAGTGAAGTCGCTCAGTCGTGTCCGACTCTTAGTGACCCCATGGACTGTAGCCTATAGGCTCCTCTGTCCATGGGATTTTCAAGGCATGAATACTGGAGTGGGTTGCCATTTCCTTCTCCCAAAAAAAATATATAATCACCACACCAACAAGTTCTCCAGATTTTTAACACTATAGAATGTTTATTATAGCTGTTAGTTGACTACACTTAGAGTAAAAATATATGATTTGAATGCCACAGCCACAAACCACAAATTGAATATGTATATTAGAACATTCTTATTATTGATATTATCTGTCCAACATTGCCATGTATTAAGTGGAACTTTGAAAATTTTACAATTAATTATATGGGGGAAAAAACAGAAACAAACCTGGCTACTATTATAAGCAGCTTGCTGCTGCTAAGTTACTTCAGTCGTGTCTGACTCTGAGCGACGCCATAGACGGCAGCCCACCAGGCTCTCCCGTCCCTGGGATTCTCCAGGCAAGAACACTGGAGTGGGTTGCCATTTCCTTCTCCAATGCATGAAAGTGAAAAGTGAGTGAGGTCGCTCAGTCCTGTCTGACCCTCAGCGACCCCATGGACTGCAGCCTACCAGGCTCCTCCATCCATGGGATTTTCCAGGCAAGAGTACTGGAGTGGGGTGCCATTGCCTTCTCTGATAAGTACCTTGGAGATTAGTTTAAAACATTTTAAAGATAATCTAACTAAATAAATGTTAATAATGTCCTGCAAACTACTTATTTATTTAAAAAATTATAAAAGGGGAAAAATATTATTCAAAACACTGAGTCTAAACGGAGCACATACAATTATGGCAAGGTGGCAACCCACTCCAGTGTTCTCGCCTGGAGAATCCCAGGGATGGGGGAGCCTGCTGGGCTGCCGTCTATGGAGTCACACAGAGTCGGACACGACTGAAGTGACTTGGCAGCGGCAGCGGCAGCAGCAGATATAACTAAGAAAACAACAGCTAAAAACAGATCCTGGGCACATATCTTTTAAGGTATTCCAAAATAAGAGAAAATTAGTTTTATATATGTTTTTAGAGAATATACCAAGAAATGAACATTCTCAAGATAAAATAATGGTTAATACTCTGAATTTCCTAAAGTACCATTCTTAATAATTATTAGAACAGACTTCTTTGGCAATACTGAGATTAAGTAACTTGAAAATTCTTGAAAACTCTTAAAAATACTAGATAAAATATAACAACCATTTTCTAAATGTATAAATGAGCCTTTAAATAAAGAGACATTCTTCGATATACATAATCAAGAAATGATTGGAAACCAGGGCAATAAGCATTAGAGTAGGAGTGCAGTTGGGAAATTGTGTTCATTTTCTAGGTACTTGACTTTTAACATACACATAAGGTCAAAAGGAAAGATCCTGAGCTTACTTGAGGTTTGAAGTAAAAGCCCGCCCCATATAATCTTTATCCTAAAAGGTGTGTGTGTGTGTGTGTGTGTGTGTGTGTGTGAGCCATTTGCTTAGTTGTGTCTGACTCTTTGTGACCCCAAGAATTGTAGCCCGCCAGACTACTCTGCCCATAGAATTCTCCTGGCACAAATACTGGAGTGGGTAGCCATTCCCTTCTCCGGGCCTAAAGGGTATACTGTAAGTAAAAAGCTGAATTACAAAATCTGCCATTCAGCAGAGAAAGACAGTGACACATGTGAAAAAAATTTACTCCTTTAGAAATTCATAACTTTTAGGTCACATAGTCCCACCATTGGGGATTCTAATGCACAGGACTTCTGTGGTTCAGAAATTCTCAAGCCAAGAAACTGGATAATACTAGCATCAGCTTAGGTGCCCCTAGAAAGCTTCTCATAACAGATTCAAAACTACCTGGAGGATACATGCTCAAACTTGGCCTCATATAATTCTCACACATAAAAATTCACTAAAAGATGAGTTCAGAATCCAATAATGTAACTAAATGAGGAAACATTTCGTTTACGAGCAAAAGCCAGAAATCCAAACAACACAATCAGACCTCAAAAAATTATCAGTTCCAAGTCATAAAATAAGTACGTTTAAAATTATTAGATATCAAAAAATCTAAAGCATAAGAAAAAGCTGAAAAAAATAAAGTCCTAGAATGGAAAAAACTAGTTGCTGACATAAAAGATACGAAGAAATAAAACCGCAGATCCACATCTGTACACTTTTTAAACTACAGAACGACAAAGGGAAGAGATTTTAAAAACCTATGGAATAAAGAGATATTTTCTACCCAAGAAATGATAATTAGACTGACAGCTGAATTATTAATGCTAATGTGGCTGTTAGAAGAAAATGGAATTGTATTTTTCAAAGTGATGAAACAAAGTAATGGCCAATATTATAGTCCCCACCCACCTAAATTATAAAACAGAAATGAGGATTAAATAAAGATATTTTCATACAAAGAGTGAGTGAACTACCACATACAGACTCTTTTAGTTAAACAGGAGTACTAAAGGATATACTTCAGAATCAAGAGACATAATCCAGAGGAAAGAATGTGACACTAGAAGCGATCATGAACAAAGATAGTAGTAAACTTAACATGCACCTAAATGGGGATTAAATGGATAAACTGATGATGAAGAAAAGGAGAAATAGGGAGATAAAGATTAAGATGAGCAAGAGCAATAGAAATAGGAGATGGGGGACGAGGAGGAAGGAATAACTACTCAAAAGATGAAAAATAAGATGGAACTAAAATACCAGAAAACAAGTTGCTTAGGGAGTGATTAGGATTAAAGTGTTCTGAGTTTCTTGGTTTTCTATTTTAAGTGTTGTTTTTAATTGTGGTAAAATACCTATGACATAAAATTTACCATCACAACCTTTTCCAAGTGTCTAGTTGGGTGGCATTAAGTACATTTACACTGCTGTGCAACTGTCACCACCGTCCATTTCTAAAACTCTTTTCGTCTTACAAAACTGAAAACCTATTAAATAATAACTCCCCCATCCCCTTTTCCTTCCAGACCCTAGCAACCACCACTATACCTGCTACTCTAGGTACTTTATACAAGTGAAATTGTACAATAATCTGTTGGTTTGTGTCTGGTGTATATCACTTGGCATGTTTTTTTAAAAAGTCTATCCATGTTGTAGGATGGATCAGGATGTTCTTTTTAAAGCTGAATAATGTTCCAATGTATGGATATACCACATTTTTTTCCCCATTCATCCAATAGTGGACACCTGAGTTGCTTACATCCCTTGACTTTTGCGAATAATGGTGTTGTGAACATGGGTGCACAAATATCTCTTTGAGATTCTGCTTTAACTTCTGTGGAATATGTACACAAAAGTGGAAATGCTAGATCATATGGTAATTTTATTTTCAGCTTTTTGAAGAACTGTTATACTGTTTTCCACAGTGGCTACAGCATTTTACATCTCCATCAGCAGTGCACAAAAATTCCAATTTTCTCACAACTTTACCAAAACTTGTTATTTTTGTTTTTATAGTTGCCATCTTAACGGTATGAAGCAGTATCTCATTGTGGTTTTGATGTGTACTTCTATATTGACTAGTGATGTGGAGTCATTCATTTATCTTCTTAGGAGAAACATCACTTCAAATCCTTTGTGTATTTTGAACTGGGTTATTAGTCTGTTATTGAGTTGCAGGAATTCTTTATACATTCTGGATAATAACGTCTTATCAGACATACAATTTGCAACTATTTTCTCCCACTGTATAGGCTGCCATTTCACTATAATTGTATCTTTTGATGCATTGAAATTTTTAATGATGATGTAGTCTACTCATCTATTTTTGTTGTTGCATATTGTTTTCTGTCATATCCAAGAAATCACTGCCAAATCAATATCCAGTATCATAAAACTTCTCCCTCCCGTTCCCAGAGTCCAAAAGACTGTTCTATACATCAGTGTCTCTTTTGCTGTCTCGTAAACAAGGTTATTGTTACCATCTTTCTAAATCCCATATATATGCGTTAGTATACTGTATTTGTGTTTTTCTTTCTGGCTTACTTCACTGTATAATAGGCTCCAGTTCCATCCACCTCATTAGAACTGATTCAAATGTATTCTTTTTAATGGCTGAGTAATACTCCATTGTGTATATGTACCACAGCTTTCTTATCCATTCATCTGCGGATGGACATCTAGGTTGCTTCCAAGTCCTGGCTATTGTAAACAGTGCCAGTCCAGGTACGATCCCTGATAATGGATGCCTGGGGCTGGTGCACTGGGACGACCCAGAGGGATGGTATGGGGAGGGAGGAGGGAGGAGGGTTCAGGATGGGGAACACATGTATACTTGTGGTGGATTCATCTTGATGTATGGCAAAAGCAATACAATATTGTAAAGTTAAGCAAAAAAAAAAAAAAAAAAAACACTTCTCCCTCTGTCCATTAAATGTAAGTTTTAACTCTTAAATTTAGGATTTTGATCCATTTCAAGCTAATTTTTGTATATGATGTAAGATAGTAAACTAAGTTTTTTTCTTTGATTAGGAATATGGGGAAAACTAGATTTTACATAAATGATAAATGATAAAATTTTTAAGATAAACATTAAAATATTTGAAATAGAATGTGTGACTTCCAAAAAGGAAAAAAAAAAGAAATAAAAACAAATCTGACCCAGCCATCAAAAAGCAGGAAAGGGGGTAGGAAGCATGATGCAAACAAACAAGCAAAATCTATAGTAAATAGTACAAGATACTAGAAAGAAATACAAATAAGTTAATAATGAAATTCATAAATGATTAAGTTCACCTATCAAAAAGCACCATTATCACACTAGATAACAAAACCAAAATGAAAATTTTTTTGAAAAATCAGCAATAATCTGTTTAATGCACCTAGACATAGAAACTAAGAAACGTTTTTTTTAAAAAAGGAAAGATATGCCAGGCATATGCTAAACAAAAGAAAGCTAAGGGAGCTGTATTAATTATCAGTCAAACTAGATTCTAAGGCCAAGATGATTATTATGATTTTTAATCATTTATTAACATAGTTAGAAAATACCATGGAAGAGCAATCCTAAATCATATGTAACTAACAACACAGCTACAAAAGAGTTGTGAAAATTACAAGGGAAAATTAAGAAATTCAACATCATAGTAAGGATTTTTAAATAATACATAGATCAGAAAGAAATAAAGGTAGTAAGAATATTAAAACTTTGAACAACAAAGTTTACAACTTTAATCTTATTATAGAAATCTGCAACCAAAAGTTAGAAAAAGATTGATAATTTCAAATAAATATGTTACAATTAAAAGAACTGGCCCATGAGGAATCAAAACATAATCTTGACAAATACTAAAATACTGCTAACAAAAAGATCCAGTCTTCGGTAAAAGAAAATTTTCTATAAACACCAAATAAGTAAATATTGTACTATGAATACTAAAAGGCACACATCTAAATAATTAATGGTCCACAGAAGAATTCTAACTAAAGCTGGAAAATATTTAGTAAAATGCTCTAGGTCAAAACTTATGAAAAAAAGTTAGGCATAAATAAATAATATTAGGAATGAAGAAAGGGGTGAAATATGCATGTAATTGAGATTTTAAAACTAGAAAAGAGTGCAATCTGAACAATTTTATACAAATAAAATTGAAAACTCAGAGAAAATAGATAATTTTCATAGAAAAAAAATGTAACTTACCAAAACTGACTCAGGAAGAAATAGAAAACCAAAGAGACCTATAACCATTAAAAAGTTTGAATCAATAGTATAAAATCTACCTGGAAAACAAACAAAATAAGAAGAAAACAAAACCTCACTGAAGCAAAAGTGATTTAAAGTGAGTTCCACCAATTACATAAGAAACAGATAATCCCAGTATTATAAGAACTGTTCTAGATCCAAAATGGGTAAGGGTGGGGGACATGGCTCCCCTGTTCATTTTATAAGGTTAAAACAACCTAAATACAAAACAAAGCAGACAAGAAAAATTTGAGAAGGAAAATTATACTGCAAACTCAGATATAATCAATGTCAGATATGAATCTCAGATGATATTTCAATATAAAATTTTAGCATGGTCAATCTAGCAATTTGATCAAATACAGCAAGCAATACAACTTGATGATAAAGTTACATTTACGTTCAAAGAATGTATGCTTTAACAATGGACAATCTATGTCACTCATCATATAGCAGGAGGAAAACACTCTGATATCCATTCAATAGATGCAGAAAAATGATTTGAATGTACAACATTAACAACTATAACATGGCAATCAGAAATAGAAATTTCCTTAATCTGATGAAGAATACATACCAAAAGCTTACAGCAAATATACTACTTAATTTAAAACTACAGGGAAAACACCAATAAAGCTAGGAACAACACAAAGAAGCTCCCAATTACTACAACATTAATACCATGCTGAATATCACTGACTGCATGAGAGGAAAAAAAATAACAGCAAAGTAAAAATGTAAAGACTGGAAAGGACCAAACACAAAGCTGGTCATTATTTTCAGATTATAAGATTGTCTATATAGAAAAATATACATATAGAATCTATAAATTGTTTTGAACTAATAAAAAAAAGCTTAGCAAGCTTGCTTGTTTCAGGATGAATACACATACAAAAATCAATTGTGGTCCTAAAGAATAGCAACAAACTATTAAAATTCAAAATTTTAAGTTATCCATTTATAATAGCCCCAAAACAAAAAACTCCACAAGGTATCTAGGAGCAAATCTAATAAATAAAGGTAATGAATTTACCTTTATATAATTTACTTTTACCTTTACCTGAACATAATTATAAAACTTTACACAAATAAGAGAAACCTAAAACAATAAAGACAGAAACCATACTCATAGATCTGAAGATTTTAAGTTATAGACAAAGTTTTCCCAAAATTAATCTCTAAATTCAGTGAAGGTCTACAAGCTTGTATATATGAAGGGGTGTTTATATGTGTCTGTATGTATATAAACCAATAATATAGTCCTAACAGTCATATGGAAAAACAAATGGCCAAGAACATCCAAAACAATTTGAGAGAAAGAAAAAGAATTACAGCAAGACATCCTCACACAAAAACTGATTTCTTATAAATGTATAGTGATTAAAATGGTTTAATTTTTACTTCAATGTGAGAAACAAAAAGCAAGCTGAAAGTTAATAGAGAAACTCACAAACTTTGGAAAAGGTTAAAATTGAAGCAACTATCCAGGTAATAAATAATGATCCATACAAAATTATATAATCACAACATTTCAGAACTCCAGAAATAAACACAACATTCTAAAGGCTTCCAAATAAGGCGGGAAGATTATAACAGAAACTTTGATAATTAGGACGGCATCAGATGCCTCAACAGTAAATTAGAAGACAACGCAGTGTCTTCTAAATCCTAAGAGAAGAGTAAGTTTAAATCTATAATACTATGTCCAGTCTAGACAAATTATTCATCAAGTATAAGAATAGAAATGAAGGCATTTTTCAGACATGCAAGATTATGAAATATTTACTTCCAATGGAACCTTTCTGAGGTAACTACCACTAAATGAGAAGAAAGACACAGATGGATCCAGGAAAGAGAGGATCCAATACTAGAAAGCAACACATTAAATTCCATGATGATGAGGAAAGGTAATTCTAGGCTGACAGTTGTATAGTAGGCCTATTGGACAGAGGGCCTACAGAGTAGAATCAGAGTATGCAAGCCTCCAGACAAGAGAGTCACTAGGTTATTCACTGTGTCTGAGAAAGAAAGGAATTGCTCAGTTTCCTAAATGTAGTGGAGATTCTGGGGATAAACTAGTGAGAAGGCTGACTGCCAAAGAGTTGATGCTTTCAAACTGTGGTGCTGGAGAAGATTCTTGAGATTCCCTTAGACAGCAAGGATATCAAAAACCTGTCAATCCTAAAGGAAACAACCCTGAATATTCATTGAAAGGACTGATGCTGCAGCTCCAATACTTTGGCCACATGATGTGAAGAGCCGACACACTGTTAAAGACCATGATACTGGGAAAGATTGAAGGCAAAAAGAGAAGGGGCCAATAGAGGATGAGATGGTTAGTAGCATCACCAACTCAATGGACATGAGCTTGAGTAAATTCAGGGAGATAGTAAAGGACAGGGAAGCCTGGCACTCTGCAGTCCATAGGGTCACAAAGAGTTGGACACAACAACAAAAGTGAGGTTTATACAGAAAACTAAGCAAAGCAAATGAGTCTCTTACTCCGGGGAAAACAAAGAGCTGTTCAAGAAAAGAAATGTAACTAAAACAAATAAATAGCATGGCACAGTCATAAATAATATTTGTATAAGTATTTTTAAAAAACTGAACAGGATTTAATGAAAGACTGTGTGATAATTACAACATAGGGAAGATAGGATATGTAAGGATTGGTTGAGATAGGTGTAAGAGATCTGAATCCTCATCTTTCATGGTGGGAAATTAGTAGACAATATCTAAAACTAAATAACAAGAGATAGTAGAATGAATACAATAATAAAAAATAAATAAAAGAAACAACAGAAGAAAGAGCTGAAGGATTTGTATGTGTCTGTCTGTAGAAAAAGAGACTTGGAGGTGAGATGGACCTAGGACAAAGGAATGCTGTTTTTGTGATAAGTTTTCCTAAAATACATAAACATCACTTGATAAAAATAAAAACAAGTAAAAAAGAAGATTCCTTCATTATAACTTTCTAAATGGACGACCAACACGCTATTATGTCAAGAAAAACTATTTGGAGATGATTAATAAAAAATGAATGACTAGAAAGAATTTCTGACCCTACAGAATTTCAGGAATAAATCAGATTAAGAGAAACACATACAGACAGAAATAGCACTGAATGCATTCTGGAATGCACAGGAATTTGGAGAGCTGAACATCAGACTCCAGAGGAGTCCCAGCTTTGAATCTAAGGCGCTTATAACATGCAGGACTGGGGAAACACTACCTGCTCCCCTGGAATTCTGTTTCAGTGTCTCTGTCTCCTCTCCAGAATTATGGACCGCAGCTTTATGGCACCACAGCCTCCCTGACTTTAATATGTGTTTTCTCAACTCAGCAAGACCACCATGCTATTTCCCTCCGTCTCAGGTCATACCCGGCACTATCCACTTCCCACTTTATACTTCACACACATGCAGTTACAGCAGAATAATTACATACACAGGTTTTACAGCGTTTGTGTGATATTGCCATATCTTTTATTTCCACCTATCTCATCTCACACGCTAGTAAAGTAATGCTCAAAATTCTCCAAGCCAGGCTTCAGCAATATGTGAACCGTGAACTTCCTGATGTTCAAGCTGGTTTTAGAAAAGGCAGAGGAACCAGAGATCAAATTGCCAACATCCGCTGGATCATGGAAAAAGCAAGAGAGTTCCAGAAAAACATCTATTTCTGCTTTCTTGACTATGCCAAAGCCTTTGACTGTGTGGATCACAATAAACTATGGAAAATTCTGAAAGAGATGGGAATACCAGACCACCTGATTTGCTTCTTAAGAAATCTGTATGCAGGTCAGGAAGCAACAGTTAGAACTGGTCATGGAACAACAGACTGGTTCCAAATAGGAAAAGGAGTACGTCAAGGCTGCATATTGTCACCATGTTTATTTAACTTATATGCAGAGTACATCATGAGAAATACTGGACTGGAAGAAACACAAGTTGGAATCAAGATTGCCGGGAGAAATATCAATAACCTCAGATATGCAGATGACACCACTCTTATGGCAGAAAGTGAAGAGGGGCTAAAAAGCCTCTTGATGAAAGTGAAAGTGGAGAGCGAAAGGGTTGGCTTAAAGCTCAACATTCAGAAAACGAAGATCATGGCATCTGGTCCCATCACTGCATGGGAAATAGATGGGGAAACAGTGGAAACAGTGTCAGACTTTGTTTTTCTGGGCTCCAAAATCACTGCAGATGGTGACTGCAGTCATGAAATTAAAAGACGCTTACTCCTTGGAAGGAAAGTTATGAGCAACCTAGATAGCATATTCAAAAGCAGAGACATTACTTTACCAACAAAGGTTCGCCTAGTCAAGGCTATGGTCTTTCCTGTGGTCATGTATGGATGTGAGAGCTGGACTGTGAGGAAGGCTGAATGCTGAAGAATTGATGCTTTTGAACTGTGGTGTTGGAGAAGACTCTTGAGAGTCCCTTGGACTGCAAGGAGATCCAACCAGTCCATTCTGAAGGAGATCAATCCTGGAATTTCTTTGGAAGGAATGATGCTAAAGCTGAAACTCCAGTACTTTGGCCACCTCATGCGAAGAGTTGACTCATTGGAGAAGACTCTGATGCTGGGAGGGATTGAGGGCAGGAGGAGAAGGGGACGACAGAGGATGAGATGGCTGGATGGCATCACTGACTCGATGGATGCGAGTCTGAGTGACCTCCGGGAGCTGGTGATGGACAGGGAGGCCTGGCGTGCTGCGGTTCATGGGGTCGCAAAGAGTCGGACACGACTGAGCGACTGATCTGATCTGATCTGATGTCATAAAACCCACATTACATTTATTTTTAATAATCAGATTTTCATGTAAACTTAAAAAGAAAGATTAGTATACTCTTTTTTCTTTATTCTTATCCTATAAATCTTATTTATTGTATCTGATATTCTTTATCATACAGATCTAAGTATCCAAATGGAATTGTCTCCTTTGTAGTGGACATCCTTTAGCATCCAGGCCTCTTTCACGTATCTGAAAAGGTCTTCATTTTGAAGAGTATTTTTATTCAATATAGAATTCTTGGTTTAGAGACTTTTTTCTTCTTTCAGGACTTTAAAGATATCATGCTGTGATTTCTCACAAAAGGTCAGTGGTTATTCTTACCATTTTCCCACAGTATGTACTGTTTTCCCCTTCTAGCTGCTTCCCATTTTTTTTTTTTTAATCTTTAATTTTCAGTAGTTTAATTGTGATGTGGCCAGGCATGGTTCTTTTCATAACCTTGAAATATACCAGGATTCTTAAATCTGTTTTTCATCATATGTAATAGCTTGAGCCATCAATTTTACAAATGTTTTCTATTACTATCTCATCTTTTTCTAGGCTTCTAATTGTATGCATCTCTAGGCCCCCTATATTAATTTTGCTTCAATCTTTTTCTCTCTGTTCTTCAGATTGCTTGATCTCTCTCAATCTATCTTCAAATTCACTGGCTTTTTCTTTTTTCATTTCTAACCCACCATTAACTTCTTATGAACTTTTAATTTCTATCAATATAATTATCAAATTCTAAAAAGATTCACTTGATTTACTTTTCTGTTGACATTCCTTGTTTGTGTAATTATTTATCTTCCTTTGAATGTATTTATGATAGTTTCATTAGTATCTGTCTGGCAAATCCAACTTCTGTGCTACCCAGGTTTCTACTGACTACTTTTGTTTTTAAATTCTGTATCATAATCACTTAAGTTACTATTTATTTTTGGTCTAGTGATTTTTTATTGAATGCTGGTCACTGTCAATAAGACATTGTAAGGAATATGAATTATTCTATCCTCCTCTGAAAAAATATTAATTCTTCTTTAAGCAGTTAAAAAAAATACTAACTTGAATATGGGATGGCTTACAGCTTACTCTTTAAGGGCAGAAAAACCTAAGATTCATCTTGTGATTCCCAGGTGGCTGAGTATTAAAGAATCTGCCTGCCAATGCAGGAGATGTGGGTTCAATCTCTGGGTCAGGAAGACCCCTTGGAGAAGGAAATGGCAACCTACTCCAGTGTTCTTGCCTGGATAATCCCATGGACAGAGGAGCTTGATGGGCTACAGTCCATGGGGTTGCAGACAGTCAGACATGACTTAGCGACTAACAACAACAACAAAGATTCATCTCAAGCCTCTTCATTTGGAGGACCACTTTCACACTCTGTTGACTTTAGGCTGTTAGATAGGTTTAGGGTAAGACTTACATGTAACAAACATCTTAACTAGCTCTCCAGAGCTAATAGTCCAATGTCCCCTAGCACTGTGTCTCCTCCAGCACTACTTGATTTCAAGTAATCTGTTTGATTTTCAAATGGATAAAATTTACTATCTGGTAATTCTCAGATGTTCTTATATGGTTGG
The DNA here is from genome assembly GCA_935064755.1 of Tragelaphus eurycerus. NCBI lineage: Eukaryota > Metazoa > Chordata > Mammalia > Artiodactyla > Bovidae > Tragelaphus > Tragelaphus eurycerus. The sequence continues at coordinate 24,514,081 of CAKXYN010000003.1, forward strand.
CCCTCCATGTCTCCTAGCTACACATTTGCAGATTCAACCAATCAGGGATCAAAAATATTTATTTAAAAAATTTCCAGAAAGTTCCAAAAGGCAAAACAAATTTGTTACATGTTGGCAATTATTTACATAGCATTTACATTGAAGTAGGTATTATAAGTAATCTAGAAAGAAAAGTGAAGTCGCTCAGTCGTGTCCAACTCTTTGCAACCCCATGGATTGTAGCCTGCCAGGCTCCTCCATCCAGGGGATTTTTCCAGGCAAGAGTACTGGAGTGGGTTGCCAGTTTCTAAGTTATCTACTTAGGGTAAATTCTCAAAAGTCAAGTGACTGGTCCAGAATAATGGGATGTTTTCGTGGCCTTTGGAATGTATTACACTAAATTACTTTTCAAAAAGTTCCTACCAATTAAAATGATATATATTTGGACATCTACTATACAACCAGGAAATTAAGATAAATATTACTACTACTACAACAAACATGGAATAAAATTGAGGCATGTAAGCCATTAAGTAATTGAGAGAATATAATGGAGGGGTCTAGGGGATGACAGAGGATGAGACCGTTGGATGGCATCACTGACTTGATGGATGTGAGTTTGAGCAAGCTCCGGGAGTTGGTGATGGACAGGGAAGCCTTGTGTGCTGCAGTCCATGGGGTCGCAAAGAATCGGACATGACTGAGTGACTGAACTGAACTGAGGGTTAGCAGAAATAAAGCAAATGGTAACATAAAACTTAGAGAAGATTTTCTGATAAAAAGCATTCAGTTGTTATACACTGTCCCTCAGGAAAACTAGACAACTAGTAAAGAAAGAGAAATGAAAGTGAAGGAGTCACATCTGTTCTTTTTCCCTCTGGGATTTATTTTCTTCAGTCCTCTGGAACTGTGAAAATAAGTTACGCTAAAGAAGAAACAAACAAGAGTCTCAAAAAAGGCATAGTATTATCAATCTTAAAATCATTAATACAAGCAGTAGAAAATGGTGTGTGAATTTATAGACAAGCCCTATTTAGAGTAAGCATGCCTAAGTGGAGGGAAGTAAAGCACAGAAAGACAAACAGATAGAAGGATATTTGATAGATAATATAAACAGAAGGATTCTAAAACAGAGTAAGGAAACAAGGAGGAAGGGTATAACAGTTTAAGATTTATCTTTATTTACCGTTCCATCTTCCATCAGCTTTAGACATGAACCAAAATCTGCTAACCGAATATGTCCATTCATATCCATCAATATATTGTCAGGTTTGATGTCTCTGAAAAAAACAGACACATTCAATTTTTAGTTGGAAAAAAATAAATACAATCAGTTACTTGGTAAGATGGAAAAGACTCTTAAAAGTCCCCTGCACAGCAAGATCAAACCAATTAATCCTAAAGGGGATCAACCCTGGATATGCATTTGAAGGACTGACGCTAAAGCTCCAATACTTTGGCTACCTAACACAGGCAAAGAGCTAACACATTGGAAAAGACTGGGAAAGGCTGAGGGCAGGAGATGAGGGAGACAGAAGATGAGATGGTTGGATGGCAACACCAACTCAACGGACATGAGTTTGAACAAACTCCAGGAGAAAACAGTGAAGGACAGGGAAGCCTGGCGTGCTGCAGTTCACTGGGTCGCAAAGAGTCGGACACGACTTAGCGACTGAACAACAACAACTTGGTAAGATAACCATTTTTGTCTGAAAATCTCAACTTTTTTCAGAATTACTACTCTATGAACACATATTTCTTCAGTTACTTTATGGGTTCAAATCCTCTCTCTAGTTCGTATTAAAACTTTCTTGAACACATGCAGTTTCAGTGTTCTGGAGATAAAAAGTGCTTGGTAATTCTCAGGTTACATCAGTCTTACCCTGCTTCCTTTAGATATGCAGTTTCCAATGTGATCACGGTAGGCCTACTTTCTGCATACAAAGAAGAGTCATAATCACTTGATTCTAACCCATGAAATTGAATAGGAAAAAATATACTTCCTACACCCTGAACATGAATGTAGATAAATACTCAGTTACTGCAGGTCACGACACAAAAATAACTGTTTCATAAAACTGATTTGGAAAACAACTCAACGTGAAGTCGCTCAGTCGTGTCCGACTCTTTGCGACCCCATGGACTGTAGCCTACCAGGCTCCTCTGTCCATGGGATTTTCCAGGCAATAGTACTGGAGTGGACTGCCACTTCCTTCTCCAAGGGATCTTCCCAACCCGGGGATCAAACCCAGGTCTCCAGCATGGTAGACAGACGCTTTACCATCTGAGTCACCAGGGAAGTCTGAAACAACTACTTAATAGTGATCTACATTATATAAAGCTATTTACAGATGTTAAGTCAAAGCCTTGTAAGATATCCAAATCTAATTAATAACAAGCTCTATCACTCCAGTTTTGGCATTCGTTTTTACGGTGTTACAAAATTCTGTGGCAGGTATCCCACTACACGGGCAGAGCTGAGCAGTTCTGACTATGGCCTTCCAAGCCGAACATATTTCCTACCTGGCCCTTTATATAAAAAGTTTTCTGGCCCCTGTATTAGCTGATTGCTTAATATAGACAGGCAGACAGATAGACTAAAAACAACAACCTGTATGGGAAACGGGCTTCATAATCCTCAATATTTCAACTTACAACCTTGACTGTCAAAAAGGCTATATTAAGAAAAGATTTTCTGCTGTTTGGAAACACTAAAAAAGTACACTTTAGTGCTAGAAGAAACCTTAGATATTACCTAAACCATATTCTGATGCAGGGAAACTGTACTTTATTTTTAAAAATATTAAAGCTATATAATCATTATACATAACTGCTACTGGCAGATTTCTCAGATTTTAAAGAAGACAAAAGGAATTATAAAGACAGAATTTATAAACCAATAATATTTTCAGTTATCTGAAAATTGGAACTATTAAAACCTAGGAGAAATAAATTATATACTTATAGTAATTAATAATGAAATGGAAAATATTTAACAAGGCATTAGAGACAGTATTGATACTCCTCTAGTATCTCATTTCCCTTCCTGATATCACCTTCTTCCTCCACTCCCCAGAGGTTAGCAACCACAATCCTGAATTTGGTATTTACTATATCCATGAATACTTTATTAGTACATATATATGCAATCATAAGACTATATACTTTTATGAATGTCTTTAAACTTTATAATTGATACTAAACTGTATATCCTTTTGAAACTTGGTTTTAATCTAATACTATGTTTCTAAAATTTATCCATGTTGACACATATTGTTTTAGTTCATTATTTTAAATGCTATATGGAATATTTTCATACATGTAATTTACTTATCAATTCTCCAGATTATAGAATTTAAATTATTCCCAACAATTTTAGGTCATTTTAGATTTTTATTTTGCTATTACACAAAATTCTGAGATGAATGTTTTTTACAAATACCTCCTTGTACTCATATAGGAACATTTCCCCACACTATCTAGAAATGGAATTGCTATGAAAAGACAAGTATGTTTTTAACTTTACTAGCAGGATTACTGTTAAAATTAAGACTTTTTTTGTGATGAACAGGGAGGCCTGGTGTGCTGCAGTCCATGGGGTTGCAAAGAGCTGGACAGGACTGAGTGACTGAACTGAACTGAATGGTCATCTTAGATTTTTCTTCAATAAAATGCAAATTAAAATCTTGTGCCTTTTTTTATATTGCATGTGTGCTGTTTGTTTTTGGTTTATCTTCAGGGATTTTGTTTCCTCAAATTTACCTACATGTGTTAGAAATCTGTTCTCCTAGCACGTGGGCTTGCTCTCCCGTATTGTTTAATGGATCTTTCTTATTCATAAAAAAGCTTTTAATGATAAGGTAGCCTTATAATTTATCATTTTTTTGTCTTTTTTCAGCTTTACGGGAACAGAATTGACAAGCAAAACTGCAATACATTTATAAGTGTACAAAATGATAATTAATTCGATATACATAACATCGTGAAAGTATCTTCACCATTTAGTTAACACATTCATCATCTCATCGAATATATTTACTTTTTTTGTGTATGAACACTTATGTTCTACTCTCTTAACAAAAAGATATTATCAACTATCATCATCATGCTATACATTAGCTCCTTGGATCTTCTACATCTTAAAACTTAAAGTTTGTACCCTTTTACCAAGTTCTCCCTGTTTCCCATACCCTCAGTCCCTGTCAACCACTGTTCTACTCTCAAAATTTGCCTTTTTTGTCCTAAGGTAGCTCCCTTATCTTCTCCTCCCAGGAGTCATCAAGACAGTGTCCTATATTTTCTTTTAAAAGTTTTATTTTTCAAGTCTTTATTCTCCCTGGAATTAATTTTTGTTTTGTGTGAGATAAAGGCCACACTATATTTCTTTTTGTCCCAATACCATTTATTGAATGACATCCGTTTACCACTGATTCTTAATAGCACCTATGTCATAAATCAGGTGTATCTATTTCAGGACTTCCCATGTAATTTCAATGAACAAAAGGGAGCCTATTAACAGGACAACAGGCATGAATTGGAACTGTCATAGGCAAACAGAGGTAGGGCCACCCTATCTATATCCCTATACTTAAACTAATATCACACTGTCTTTATTGTGACAACTCTGTATGACACCACCCTTATGGCAGAAAGTGAAGAGGAACTAAAAAGCCTCTTGATGAAAGTGAAAGTGGAGAGTGAAAAAGTTGGCTTAAAGCTCAACATTCAGAAAACGAAGGTCATGGCATCTGGTCCCATCACTTCATGGGAAATAGATGGGGAAACAGTGGAAACAGTGTCAGACTTTATTTTTCTGGGCTCCAAAATCACTGCAGATGGTGACTGCAGCCATGAAATTAAAAGACGCTTACTTCTTGGAAGGAAAGTTATGACCAACTTAGATAGCATATTCAAAAGTAGAGACATTACTTTGCCAACAAAGATTCGTCTAGTCAAGGCTATGTTTTTTTCCTGTAGTCATGTATGGATGTGAGAGTTGGACTGTGCGCCGAAGAATTGATGCCTTTGAACTGTGGTGTTGGAGAAGACTCTTGAGAGTCCCTTGGACTGCAAGGAGATCCAACCAGTCCATTCTGAAGATCAGCCCTGGGATTTCTTTGGAAGGAATGATGCTAAAGCTGAAACTCCAGTACTTTGGCCACCTCATGCAAAGAGTTGACTCACTGGAAAAGACTGATGCTGGGAGGGATTGGGAGCAGGAGGAGAAATGGATGACAGAGGATGAGACGGCTGGATGGCATCACTGACTCGATGGACGTGAGTCTGGGTGAACTCCGGGAGCTGGTGATGGACAGGGAGGCCTGGCATGCTACGATTCATGAGGTCGCAAAGAGTCGAACACGACTGAGTGACTGAACTGAACTGATACCAGTAGATCATATTTTTAAATTGCCATGGCTCTTCCAGATAAATGCTAGAATTAGCTTAGTAAGTTCTATAAAATATACTGAGATTTTGATGGGAATCACAATAACTTTGGATTTCCGAAGTGGCACAGTGGTAAAGAATCCGCCTGTCAATGTGGGAGACACAGGTTCAATCCAGGAGACACAGGTTCAATCCCTGGGTTGGGAAGATTCCCTGGAGAAGGAAATGACAACCCACTCCCATATTTTTTTCCTGGAAAATCCCACGGACACGGGAGCCTAGCAGGCTACAGTCCATGGAGTTGCAAAGAGTCAGACACGACCTAGCAACTGAGCATAGCACAATGACTTTACAGGGTAATCTGAAGAGAAATGGTGTCTTTGCAATATGACTTTTCCCATCCATGTATCAATTAACACTATAGAGACACATTATATCTTACTTAATGTATAAAGACACATTATATATTAGTTACAAGTCTTCTTTTATATCCTTAATAATACTGAATATTTTTTCACAGAGAGCTTACCCATCTTTTGTTATCAATAGTCTTACGTACTTATTGTGAATAGGACTTTCTTCATAGAAGCATTCTCAATTTGCCTCCAATTTTAATGGGCATGTTTTTAATATTTCACCATTAAATATGATCTTTGGTTTAGATTTTTAGTAGAACCTCAATATTAAGAGAATTTCCTTCTACTCTCACATTGCTGAAAGTATCAGGAATGGATATTCAACTCTGTTGTCATTTTTTATATTTTCTTTTATGATTTTTCTTCTTTAACCTATTAATACAGTGTATTACACAAATAGATTTTTCTTATTTTCATGGTCCTTTATTTTTAAAAATTTTTTAATGGGAGGAAGATTGCTTTACAATGTTGTGTTGGTTTCTGGTGTATGATAACACAAATCAGCCATAATTACAGTTAAGTCTCCTCACTCATGAGCCTCCCTCCGCTCAAACAGATTTTTTAATGCTGAAACTTCCTTGCATCCTGGGATAAAACCTACATGGTCACACTTTGTTTTTAATGTGCCACCAGTCACTGAGTCTAAAATTCTATCATAAAGATACACTAGTAAATCATATGCCACTAAAAGAACATACTGACTACTATAATTTTAGAAGTGATTAAAAACTTTCAGAGATCTTAAGTTTATCTTAGCATTGCTACTGCTGCTGCTAAGTCGCTTCAGTCGTGTCTGACTCTGTGCGACCCCATAGACGGCAGCCTGCCAGGCCCCACCGTCCCTGGGATTCTCCAGGCAAGAACACTGGAGTGGGTTGCCAATGCCTTCTCCACTGTGTGAAAGTGAAAAGTGAAAGTTAAGTTGTGCAGTCGTGTCTGACTCCTAGCGACCCCATGGACTGCAGCCTACCAGGTTCCTCCGTCCAGGGGATTTTCCAGGCAAGAGTACTGGAGTGGGGAACCATTAAAATATATAATACATATGTTACTGAATTCAACTTTTATTTAAAACCTTACCTTTATATTCATAAGTGACATTGTTTCATATAACATTCTCTTCTTGTACTATCCTTGTCAAGTTTTGTTGTTAACGTTTTATTATCTTCATAAAGTAAGGTAAATGGCTTTTTTCAAATTTTCTAAAACAGTTTAAACAGGATTCAATTAAAAGTAAAGGACCACTCATCTATAAAACCATGTGGACTAAAAGACTGTTAATAACAGCTTTTACATTAACAGTTCAAAAACTGTCAGTGGAAGGCTACTCAGCAAGAAGGAAAGATCAAATTGGATGAACCTCAAAAACCTTATGCTGATCAAACAACATCAGACAAAAAATATATATATGATGAATGACTCCATTTATAAGAAATTTCTTCTTAATTTGAATATGAGTCATACCATTTATCATTAATTAAAGCTTCTGTATTCTGTAATTTTCTTATCTCCAAGGAAAAGCATTATTTGACTTTAAAAGAACACTTGACTTAAAACATTTAACTTAAAAAGAACAATATTATTTAAAATTCTAAGTCAAAATTAATATTTATAATGATATATTTTATGTATAATTACTTATATAACTGTTATATATAAAATATTTAACAATTATTCTATATTATTCTTCTTTATAAGAATAAAAAAGCATCCCAAAACAATGACCATATTAAAAGGGAAATATTCTATAGGTAATTCTTATTTTAACATTTCACTAGGTTATCAGTACCAGAGCATGATTATTATAAATATTATTCCTATAATAGTAAAATGTGGATATAATAACATTAGCTAACCTTCAAGGCAGCAGTTTTCAACCCTGGATGGACAACAAAATCAACTAGAGAGGTTGCACCTACATGTACTTCAGCCGCAGTCCAGAAACCATAATTGGATTATTACACAGGGATTGATTACTGAGAACTAACTACTCATTTAGGACACATGTCTCTCCTTTCATCAACATCATATCAGTGTCTCCCATCTGGTTCCTTTTCATCATTTATACAGGTTGGGGATGTAGGCTCTCACATAAGAATGCTTTCATTTCCTGGTCTTCCTACTCCTCCTCTTTATATACCAATATAGAAAAAATTAGCATACTGTATTAAAACATTACAACTAAAATGTTTATTAAAATTGTATCATAATTTTGTCAAATACATATTACATCAGTAATCAAGAAAAGGAAACCGACACTGGTAAAATTATGTCACAAACTACCTCTTTGTTAGTCATACATTTGAATTTTTAATAAGAACATTAATTTGAAGCTTACTTTACAACTGAAAAAAGTTATTCATAACATTCTGTCAGTAACTTTTCTCAAACTTATCTTTCCCAACATTGGCTGCCCAAATTCTAATCTTTTTATTGATGCATACATACCCTTCAAGAAACCATCTAGATACAATTAACAAGAGGAAACAAGTGAAACTGACAACTCACACCTATAGTGTAACTCAAAGAAAGTCTACCATGAAATTAAAATCATTTCTAATTACAGAAATAAATATTCAAAGCCAGCAGATCAAACTCTAATATGCACATGGAAGCAAGACATAGGAAAGAGACTATGGGAAAAAGAAGAAAAGAACAGGGAGTCCAGGGATGATAAAATGTGGATTAAACTACTACCCACTGTATCATTCAGAGAAGGCAATGGCACCCCACTCCAGTACTCTTGCCTGGAAAATCCCATGGACGGAGGAGCCTGGTGGGCTGCAGACCATGGGGTCGCTAAGAGTCGGACATGACTGAGTGACTTCAGTTTCACTTTTCACTTTCATGCATTGGAGAAGGAAATGGCAGGCAGCCCACTCCAGTGTTCTTGCCTGGAGAATCTGGGGACGGGGAAGCCTGATGGGCTGCTGTCTATGGGGTCACACAGAGTCAGACACGACTGAAGCGACTTAGTAGCAGCAGTACTGCACCATTGAAAGAAAAGTCCCAATAAGCATGATATGCGTGTGCATGCTAAGTTGCTTCAGTCATGTCTGACTCTTCAAGATCCTGCAGACCATAGCCTGCTAGGCTCCTCTATCCATGAGGATTCTCCAGGCAAGAATACTGGAGTGGGTTGCCATGCCCTCCTCAGGGGATCTTCCAGACCCAGGGATCAAAAGCACGTCTCTTGTGTCTCCTGCACTGGCAGGTGGGTTCTTTACCACCAGCAATACCTGGGAAGCCCCTTATTAAGCATGGGGTAAGCTGGAACAAAGGGGGGAAATGAATAAAAGGTACATGAGATCTTTTTGAACTGAGTGCAATTTCCTGTGAATCTAAAATGGTGTCAAAATAAAAAGCATCTTTTTTTAAGGCCCAACCCTGAAAATTACCTTGAGAAAATTTATGGGCTTATTATTCTTTGCTCCTTATTATTGTGTTATATATTAACATAATCTTTTAAACACATATTTATATTGTACTTAAACAATATATCACTAAGGAGAACCTAAAACTGTGTAACAGTCAATGGTATATGATTTTCTTTCATCAGTGGACCTCCTATCACCTTGTCCCTCCCAACTCAGTCATTTCTCACATTCCCTTTTGCCCATGATCTTTGCCTCCACTCCTCTGGTTGAAATCCCAACTGGCCAATTGCCAGCTCCTAAACTGCAGAATAACTGCTTTCTCTTCTGAGAACAGCCTTTGACACTACAGGTACATATCAGAACAGGTACACCTCAGAAATATTGCAGGTTAGGTTCCAGACCATTGCAATCAAGCTTATCAGCAATAAAGCAAGTCACATGAAGTTTTTGGTTTCCCAGTACATATAAAATTATGTTTGCACTATACTGTAGTCTAGAGAGTCTAGCATTATGCTGTAGTCTAGCATTATGTCTTAAAAAAACAATGTACATACTTGAATTTAAAAATGCTTTATTACTTAAAAATGGTAACAATCATCTTCCATTGCAAGGTTGCCATAAACCTTCAATTCACAAAAAGCATAATCTATTTGATGTATAATAAAGCAAAGCACAATTAAACGAGGTAGCTTTCCTTATATTCCCTCCACATGACCTCACTTGCTAAAGCTCTATAAAAACTCCCTTTCCTACCTAAGGCAATGTCTAAGTCAGCTTGGGCTGCCATGATAAATACCATAAACTGGGTGGCTTAAACAAAAGAAATTTATTTTCTCACAGTGCAAGAGGTTGGGAAGTCCAAGATCAACGTCCAGCAGGGCTTGGCCTGCAATTAGGACTATTTTTCTGGCATGCAGATGGCTGCCCTCCAGTTGTGTCCTCACACGGCCTTTCCTTGGTGTGCTCACAGACTGGGAGAGAGGGGAGTACATTCTGCTACCTTCTTTCACTAATCCCATCATGAGGACCCTATCTTAATGACATCATCTAACCTAATTACTTCCTAAAGACATACTGGGGACTAAGAGCTTCATCATATGAACTGGGGGTGGGGGGAACAACATCCTCATTCCATCACAAGCAGTATATTCCTTTAAAGCGTCTCTGCCCTAGCACTATGAATAAAGGCTTATTTATGATTAAAAGTGAAAGTGGTTCAGTCGTGTCCTACCCTCTGCAATCCCGTGGACTGTATGTAGCCTGCCAGGCTCCTCTGTCCATGGGATCTCCAGGCAAGAATACTGGAGTGAATAGTCTTTCCCTTCTCCAGGGGATCTTCCCAACACAGGGATGGAACCCAGGTCTCCTGCAATGCAGGGGTATACTTCACTGTCTGAGCCATCAGGGAAGCCCAAGAATACTGGAGTGAATAGCCTATTCCTTCTCCAGGGGATCTTCCTGACCCAGGAATCGAGCCAGGGTCTCCTGCACTGCAGGCAGATTCTTTACCAGCCGAGCTGCAGGGAAGCCCTAACATTTACCTAATCAATTTTCTTCTACAGTTTTTATTAATCACTTAATCAGCTAACAACTGAATAATCACTATGTACCACAGATCGTGCTTGGTGCTAGGGTTACCGAATATATATATGAGATTAACCAAAGTATTTCTACTGCTAAAATTAAATAATGAGAAATAGTGGGAAAACAGCAAGTTAACGGGAAAATTTATCTATTTTAAAATACCATATAATTATTTACATAAGATGCTAATGAGTAATCAAATAGTTTGACACACTTTTCTTATATGATGATCAGATCAGTCGCTCAGTCATATCCGACTCTTTGCGACCCCATGAATCGCAGCACGCCAGGCCTCCCTGTCCATCACCAACTCCTGGAGGTCACTCAGACTCACATCCATTGAGTCAGTGATGCCATCCAGCCATCTCATCCTCTGTCATTCCCTTTTCCTCCTGCCCCCAATCCCTCCCAGCATCAGAGTCTTCTCCAATGAGTCAACTCTTCGCATGAGGTGGCCAAAATACTGGAGTGATACTATACTTTTTATATACACACAATAGTCATATTTGTTGATAACATAATGCTTCCTACTTTATATAATGGAGTAAGATATATCAATATTTCATGATGTTCCACAAAGTTCACTTAACACCTATCAGAACTCTGTGTTGGTTTCAGATACCACGAAGAAGAAGTGAGACCAACTGAACCAAAACCCAGCACGTTCTATTTTACAATGAAATCAGCCACCAACTTGCAAGAAAATGGCTAGCCATATTCTGCATTCTACTGGCTGAAGTTTCTTCAAATAATTCTCAAACAGATGGTACTATTAAAACAATATAAAATTACCTTAAAATGTATTTATACACTGTTACATTATCTAGCGGAGAAGGCAATGGCACCCCACTCCAGTGCTTTTGCCTGGAAAATCCCATGGACAGAGGAACCTGGTAGGCTGCAGTCCATGGGGTCGCTAAGAGTCGGACACGACTGAATGATTTCCCTTTCACTTTTCACTTTCATGCATTGGAGAAGAAAATGGCAACCCACTCCAGTGTTCTTGTCTGGAGAATCCCAGGGACAGAGGAGCCTAGTAGGCTGCTGTCTATGGGGTCGCATAGAGTCAGACACGACTGAAGCGACTTAGCAGCAACAGCACCACATTATCTACGCATATCTGTCTTCGTCAGAATCCATTTCAAAACTTACACTTACTCGACCGTTTTTGATAAATCCAAAATCATATAAAAATCAACACGTTTCTTGAAACAAGAAATTAAAGCACAAAAATAATCACTAATGACCATCATAGATTTTTTTCCTAGATCAGCAAGTAGAACAACTAACTGTCATATACTAAAGAGAGGCTCAAAATGAAAAGTATAAAAACAAGATGCAAAAATTCAGAGGGATATGCCTACCAAAGCCTGGTATACTTTCTTTTACAATACAAAGTTAGTTTCAAGGCAAAACAAAAGCCTTTTTAGTGATAAAAAGAAAACTATTTCACCAGTAATATATAACAAGTAAATCTGTGATACTTCACTTTCATAGGGGAAGAGGACATGAAGGATGATGGTTCAGTTCCGTTCAGTCACTCGGTCGTGTCTGACTCTTTGTGATGCCATGAACTGCAGCACGCCAGGCCTCCCTGTCCATCACCAACTCCTGGAGTCCACCCAAACTCATGTCCATTGAGTCAGTGATGCCATCCAACCATCTCATCCTCTGTCGTCCCCTTTTCCTTCTGCCCACAATCTTTCCCAGCATCAGGTCTTTTCCAGTGAGTCAGCTCTTCACATCAGGTGGCCAGAGTACTAGAGTCTCAGCTTCAGCATCAGTCCTTCCAATGAATATTCAGGACTGATTGCCTTTAAGATGGACTGGTTGGATCTCCTTGCAGTCCAAGGGACTCTCAAGAGTCTTTTCCAACACCACAGTTCAAAAGCATCAATTCTTCGGCACTCAGCTTTCTTTATAGTCCAACTCTCACATCCATACATGACCACTGGGAAAATCATAGCCTTGACTAGATGGACCTTTGTTGACAAAATAATGTCTCTGCCTTTTAATACGCTGTCTGGGTTGATCATAGCTTTTCTTCTAAGGAGTAAGGATCTTTTCATTTCATGGCTCCAGTCACCATCTGCAGTGATTTTGGAGCCCAAGAAAATGAAGTCTCTCACTGTTTCCATTGTTTCCCCATCTATTTGCCATGAAGTGATGGGACCAGATGCTGTGATCTTAGTTTTCTGAATGTTGAATTTTAAGCCAACTTTTTCACTGTCCTCTTTCACTTTCATCAAGAGGCTCTTTAGTTCTTCTTCGCTTTCTGCCATAAGGGTGTTGTCATCTGCATATGTCAGGTTATTGATATTTCTCCCAGCAATCTTGATTCCAGCTTGTGCTTCATCCAGCCCAGCACTTTGCATGATGTACACTGCATATAAGTTAAATAAGCAGGGTGATGATATACAGCCTTGACATTCTCCTTTCCTGATTTGGAACCAGTCTGTTGTTCCATGTCCAATTCTAACTGTTGATTCTTGACCTGCATACAGATTTCTCAAGAGGCAGGTCAGGTGGTCTGGTATTCCCATCTCTTTCAGAATTTTCCACAGTGTGTTGTGATCCACACAGTCAAAGGCTTTGGTGTAGTCAATAAAGCAGAAATAGATGTTCTTCTGGAACTCTCTTGCCTTTTTGATGATCCAATGAATATTGGCAATTTGATCTCTGGGTCCTCTGCCTTTTCTAAATCCAGCTCAACATATGGAAACTCACAGTTCACGTACAGTTGAAGCCCGCCTTGTAGAATTTTAAGCATTACTTTGCTAGTGTGTGAGATGAGTGCAATTGTATGGTAGTTTGAACATTCTTTGGCATTGCCTTTCTTTGGGATTGGAATGAAAACTGACCTTTTCCAGTCCTTTGGCCACCAATGAGTTTCCCAAATTTGCTGGCATATTGAGTGCAGCACTTTCACAGCATCATCTTTCAGGCTCAAATGGAATTCCATCACCTCTATTAGCTCTTAAGGCCCTCTTAACTTCGCATTCCAGGATGTCTTGCTCTAGATAAGTGATCATAGCATCGTGGTTATCTGGGTCATGAAGATCTTTTTTGTATAGTTCTTCTGTGTATTCTTGCCACCTCTTCTTAATATCTTCTACTTCTGTTAGATCCATACCATTTCTTTTATTGAGCCCATCTTTGCATGAAATGTTCCCTTGGTGTCTGTAATTTTCTTGAAGACACCTCTAGTCTTTCCCATTCTATTATTTTCCTTTATTTCTTTGCACTGATCATGGAGGAAGGCTTTCTTATCTCTCCTTGCTTTCCTTGGAACTCTACATTCAACTGGTATATGTTTTCTTTTCCCCTTTGCCTGTAGCTTCTCTTCTTTTCTCAACTATTTGTAAGGCCTCCTCAGGCAACCATTTTGCCTTTTTACATTTCTTTTTCTTGGGGATGTTCTTGATCACTGTCTCCTGTACAATGTCACAAACCTCTGGATGATGGTATGACTGTATAATTCTTCCCTCCTCATCTCACCTTTCTACCAGATGCAGAGTCTCAGCACCAGGGCTGCAACTGTAAATGCCAAATGCAAGGATAATTCCTAAGAAGAAATTCTAGCCTTTAAACCTTAATGTCAGTATTCCCAAGGACTTGGTAGGGTTAGCCATGCCATCTTCCCATCTGGTAAAACAGAGGCCGGCAGGAAATACTGTTGGGTTGCTCAGTCATTCAGATAGGTATTTCTGTATTTATGCAACCCTATAACTGGATCAATGCATTGGTATGGAGGCACCTGCTAGTACTGCTGTTGTCAATCTGGACCAGCACAGGGTCAAACCTAACATTTTTTCCCAAAGGACCAAAAGTTTGGGCAAGAATAAGTGACAAATGGAAAGAAGGAAAAGTAATAGCTAAGGATAAAAGTATAAATGGATTATGTAATAAGGGGAATCCAATAAGATATTGATGCTCTGTGAGAGGCTTAGAGCAAGAGATGGTATTGTCTCTTAGCTCAATTCCAGCAGATACCACAAGGGGTGAGGCCATATGTTGCTGAAACAACTTCCTGCTTTTGGCACCTGGCATCGTCAAATGGAATTCTGCAAACCTGAGTGCCATTGTTCTGGGAGACAATTTAGTCATATGACATGATGATGGACTATATGGTTGCTAACTCAGTGGGACCCTGGTAACACGCCAGGATCTTCTGACTCACCATATGGTGTTAACACTGGCCTTGCTGGTAAGATTGAATCACATTACGTAAGTCTTTTGATAATACTGATATTAATAAATAAGTGTATCGGAAGATTTAGTTAACCTACTCAGGATATAATAAAATGATCAGCTACAGAAAGAACTCAATTTTGCTAACCCTCAACTAGATTCTATGCTAAACAGTTCTCCACAAGTTCATCATATGGTACAAATAACAGATCAAAGGGGGAAAACAAGTAATTAACATAGTAGTACAAAAATATGAAGGCCATCTAATATGGCCTTATTAGGTGAATTACTGGTTTCTTTGAATTTATCCCTACTGAGCTCCTCCAAATGACAGACACATTCACACTGGAATTATTGCTCTGTTCATTATATAAATGTTACACTAAATCTAAGCCCCCACCCCCCGACCAAAATATGACCATTTAGTTGTAAAAGAGCTTTGGTTAAAGGCCTGGAAGTGGCCTATGCAGTGAAGAACTAATCTCACCCAAAGAGATGTCCGGCTTTTGCTGCTGCTACTGGTAGGTGACCTCTAGGACCTTGGAACATCATACCCAACAGGGCATCTCTGTCTGGGGCCTTGGGCCATCAAACAGATTAACAATGTAATTCATGATGTAATTTGTTTGGTCCATGTAGTATCACTTTTATCTTTGAAAGGGACTGGAAAGTATCATCTCAACTGCAGGAGAGGGCTGGAGACGAAAGGTCAGTCGTATAGGCAATATGTGATTGAGCAATCCCCAAAACTCTGGAAACCAAACACTCAGGTGAGTTTCTGTGATCGGCACTACTCCTCTTGTACTGTCACATGGACGCCAGGGAAGTAATGCGATCCTAACTTAACACGGAGAAGAGGACAGAAGCCCTGGGTTTGGTACTTCTCCTGAGAGCTGCCCTGTGCACTTCTTTCTCCCAGCTGATTTTACTCTATATCCTTTCCATGTATTAAACTGGAACTTTAAGTAGAAGAGCTTTCAGTGAGTTTTCTGAATCTTTCTTAAAAATTATTAAAATTGAAAGTGGTTTTGGGAACCCCCTGAACTGTAATTGGTGCCAAAAGTAAGGGTGGTCTTTTGGGACTGGTCCCTTTAAACTGTGAAGTTGGCCCAGATTCCTTGCAGTTACTGAAATACTAAATGCACTGTAATACAATGACTATCTTTAAGTAAAATGATCTCTATAATGGCTGACATCCCAACTTCACCTACAACTCTAGTCTGACAATTTCTAACTATAAAACTATCTATTCTTTAGTAATTTTAAGGTATTATACAAATAACTCTTTCATTAGTAGTATCAAAAATTCTAGTTTTCAAATGAGACTCAGATCTGTAGGAGACTGAAGGGAGTTTTTTTTTTTATTAGCTTTGGGCTTCAAAGTATTTCTATTTCATTTTAAAAGTATAATAATTTTACATATACCAAGAGAATAACTGACAAATCATACTACATATCCATGCTGCAAAGAGATGAAATCTGCCTGAAGCCCTGGGGGGGCCTGTACATACCTATCCTTCATAAAATCTTATGGGATAAGGGGTGAAAAAACTTTTTGAAACTGAATTCTGTGTTATTTCCCTCAACAAATTCTATAAAAATAGGTTTGATCCATTTCTTGTAATGTATCAGTACACTTTACCCTAGAGTTAACCATATTACATAAAACAGTATTAACATTAAGTAGGTCAGGTTTATAAATACTATAGTCATAAATCTTGAATATTGAATAAATTCTATGAGGAAAAAGAAGTGATGAAGAAATCCATGAAAAATAAGTGAATATTGTTTGCCTTGTTTTGTTTTTGGACTAGAGTAAGGACAGAGTATTTCAAAAATACTTTCCACCCTAGGATTTGTTGAAGCCAGTACTTAATATTTAAGACAAACACAGGAAAGCACACACATTCCATAATGTTCCACAAAACCAATCTAATTTGACTTCAGAGACAGAATCTATCCAACAAAAAGTTGGTGTGCATGAGCCCTTAGGATTCTTGTCTGATCTGAAATGTGAGCATTTTTACATGAATAAGCTATATACCAAGTAAAACAAGTAAAGGCAAGCATGAAAAACATGAAAACATAACAATAGCTTCTGCTCATTAGTTATTTTTTCATGATTTAGGTTCTTCATTTTAATTATAAGTTCTATCTCATGATTCTTTACTCATACAAATATTCTGCCATTGTTTTATTGCATGCACTTTAAACTACCTAAATCCATTGTGGAATGATAGGAGAAAGAAAAGCAATGAGTGAACATTTAGATAAATTACTACACTGTGAGGAAATAAAATCCAGTGGACATTACACAATGACTGATTTAACTATTTTTTAAGTTTATGTATAGTCTAAATACTAGATGCAATAGTAACTGTTTCTAAAATATGATTTGACAATGGGAATGCTATATTGCAAAAACCAACTAACCCACATCCAGTAAGAAGACTTTGAAACAAATACAAGGTTCCCTGTCTAGAGGAAGGAAACCTCCAGAGATGCATAGTAAAATATATCTATCAAACACAATAAAGGAAAACATCATAGTCTCCACCTCCAGAAGCTTAAAAACTATGGATAAAAAGTATTGGTCACTTCCAATCATGTTCGACTCTTTGCAACCCCTATAGACTGTAGCCTACCAGGCTCCTCTGTCCATGGAATTCTCCAGGCAAGCATAGTGGAGTGGGTTGCCATAAGGCAAATATAAAAGTAAATAATTTGATCAGTACACTATCCTATACTTTAACACAGCATACAACAAATTACAAAGTGATCATTCATTACCTGTACTGTTTATATTAGCTCATTTGCATACACACTGGTTCCAAATAGGAAAAGGAGTACGTCAAGGCTGTATATTGTCACCATGTTTGTTTAACTTATATGCAGAGTACATCATGAGAAATACTGGACTGGAAGAAACACAAGTTGGAATGAAGATTGCTGGGAGAAATATCAATAACCTCAGATATGCGGATGACACCACCCTTATGGCAGAAAGTGAAGAGGAACTAAAAGCCTCTTGATGAAAGTGAAAGTGGAGAGTGAAAAGGTTGGCTTAAAGCTCAACATTCAGAAAACGAAGATCATGGCATCTGGTCCCATCACTTCATGGGAAATAGATGGAGAAACAGTAGAAACAGTGTCAGACTTTATTTTTCTGGGCTCCAAAATCACTGCAGATGGTGACTGCAGCCATGAAATTAAAAGACGCTTACTCCTTGGAAGGAAAGTTATGACCAACCTAGATAGCATATTCAAAAGCAGAGACATCACTTTGCCAACAAAGGTTTGTCTAGTCAAGGCTATGGTCTTTCCTGTGGTCATGTATGGATGTGAGAGCTGGACTGTGAAGAAGGCTGAGCACGGAAGAATTGATGCTTTTGAACTGTGGTGTTGGAAAAGACTCTTGAGAGTCCCTTGGACTGCAAGGAGATCCAACCAGTCCATTCTGAAGGAGATCAACCCTGGGATTTCTTTGGAAGGAATGATGCTAAAGCTGAAACTCCAGTATTTTGGCCACCTCATGCGAAGAGTTGACTCATTGGAGAAGACTCTGATGCTGGGAGGGATTGGGGGCAGGAGGAGAAGGGGACGACAGAGGATGAGATGGCTGGATGGCATCACTGACTCGATGGATGCGAGTCTGAGTGACCTCCGGGAGCTGGTGATGGACAGGGAGGCCTGGCGTGCTGCGGTTCATGGGGTCGCAAAGAGTCGGACACGACTGAGCGACTGATCTGATCTGATCTGAATATCAGCTACAGTGACTCTCCTATTCATTCTCCTTTTTCAAAACCATTTTAGCTATTTTAGTTCTGTGGCCTTTCCATATACACTTTAAAATAAGCTTGGTTTTATCTTTAAAAAAAACTTCACTAAATTTTATTTATATTTTGTGCTCCCAAATGGACAAGAAGCTTGTCTTCATTGTCAGAATCTGTATGCTATATTTACTTAAAATTTCACATATAAATAGCACAATGCTATTTGTAAAAGAGGACTCAACAAATATTTCCTCAGTAAACTACTTGCTGAAAATAGTCTATCAAGAAAATGGGAATAACATTTTAAGAAGTACACTGAAGCGCCTGAACATGTTCACTGCCGAGCAAAAAGAAAGACAAGAAGGGAGAGAGAAGAGGTATGGAAGTGGTCATAGGGTGATAAGAGAAAGAGAGTATGTGTGTGTATGTGTACATGTGTCAGACAGTGGGAAAGAGAATATGTAAATTTTGATAACAGAGACACTATAAACATTTAGATATTTAACCTAAAGAAGAGATGACTTCAGAAAGCATGATGACTATAAGATAAATTAGATTATTATATTTGACTCTGAAGGCAAAACTAGGACCAATGATTAGGAAAAAAAGAAATTCAGCTTACCATAAAGTAAAATTCTGTAACATTGGAGCTGTCCAAGAATGGAATAAATAGGATTCATTTAACATTAAGTTGTTATTGTTCAGTAGCTAAATCATATCTGACTTTTTGTGACCCAGTGGACTGCAGCATGCCAGGCTCCCCTGTCCTTCACTATCTCTCAGAATTTGCTCAAATTCATGTCCGTTGAGTCAGAGATGCTATCTAACCAACACAGCCTCTGCCGTCCCCTATTCCTTTTGCCTTCAATCTTTAACAGCATCAGAGTCTTTCCAGTGAGTCCACTATTCACATCAGGTGGCCAAAGTACTGGAGCTTCAGCGTCAGTCCTTCCAGTGAATATTCAGCACTGATTTCCTTTAGCATTGACTGGTTTGATCTCCTTGTTATCCAAGGAACTCTCAAGAGTCTTCTCCAGAACCACAGTACAAAAATATCAATTTTTCAGTGCTCGGCCTTCTTTGTGGTCCAACTCTCAAATCTGTAGATGACTACTGGAAAAACCATAGCTTTTGACTATATGGACCTTTGTCAGCAAAGTGATGTCTCTGTTTTTAATATTCTGTCTAGGTTGGACATAGTTTTCCTTCTAAGGAGAAAGGGTCTTAATTTCATGGCTGCAGTCACCGTCTGTGGTGATTATGAAGCCCAAGAAAAAAAAATGTCACTCCTTCCACTTTTTCCCTTCTATTTGCCAGGAAGTGATGGAACTGGATGCCATGATCTTAGTTTTTTGAATGCTGAGTTTTAAGCCAGCTTTTATACTTTCTTCTTTCACTTTCATCAAGAGGCTGTTTAGTTCTTCTTTGTTTTCTGCCATAAGGGTGGTTGGTGTCATCTGCATATCTGAGGTTATTGGTATTTCTCCTGGCAATCTTGATTCCAGCTTGTGATTCATCCAGCCCAGAATTTTGCATGATGTACTCTGTACAGAAGTTAAATAAGCAGGGTGACAATATACAGCCTTGACGTACTCCTTTCCCAATTTGGAACCAGTCTGTTGTTCCAGGTCTGATTCTAACTCTTGCTTCTTGACCTGTATATAGGTTTCTCAGGAGACAGGTAACGTGGTGTGTATTAACACTTATTTAAAATTTTTCCACTGTTTGTTGTGATCCACACAGTCAAAGGCTTTAGAGTGGTCAATGAAATAGAAGTAGATGTTTTTCCGGAATTCTCTTACTTTCTCTATGATCCATCGAATGTTGGCAATGTGAACTCTGGTTTTCCTGCCTTTTCTAAACCCAGCCTAGTACTCAAGCAGCACTGAGGGTTGAAATGGATTTCAATCCAGATGTCAATATCAGAAACAATAGTTGATACCCAGAATGCTGTGTTGAGAATAATTATAAGACTGCATATATAGTCCGTGGGAAAGGCTCCTATGATCAGTTAAGAATATCTGTCACAACCTGGCAGAAAGGAGGGTAACAGAAATACCTTATACTTACTATCTCTGTATCTGGATGCATTATTTTCAGAAATGATCATTCCTTGTTGAGAATTTAGATGTGAGCCAAGTAAAGTTTCTCTAAACTCCGCAAGTCTAGGACTAGCATTCTTTAAATGTTCGATGAAATGATATCTTAAAGTATTTTTAAATGACAGTCCTCAGCTAAAATCTTGGATTACTGCTTAAGCAACAAAAAAGCACTTGGGGTTCTTATACTATAATTCACTCTGGAGACCACAGTACCATCTTAAAAACTTCATTGTGCTTTACAATTTTTAAAGTGTGTTCATGTTTTAGTTTTCAGTAAAATTTGTGGTATCAGTTATCAACAGAGAGGCATGCAAATAGAAAAAGTAAAATTGAGATCTGAAAAATACAAAAAATTTTAACCAAAATATTATTTTAATGATGTCCCAAAACATTATTAATTAAATCAATCATCATAAGATATCCACAACATAAGATACCCACATCAAAATAAACACTGAGGCAGAAAAAATTTTTTCGTCTCCCATTCCTATTCTTCACAGAGATTACACTTATCACTTGCAACTCAAAAGAAACACCCATTGCTATCTTAGCATAAGTTATCCAAACCGAGGTCACTAGACCAGCATCAGTTATCAGTAGCATCACCTGAGAAGGTGTTTAGTTAGTTAGTTTAGTCGCTAATCGTGTCCGACTTACGGGGTTACAAGAGTTGGACACAACTTAGCGACTAAAACTAACTAACTAACACCTTCTCAGATGATGCTACTGATCCTGCTGCTGGTCTAGAGATGCCAATTCTCCAGCCCCATCCAACCTAACAAATCAGAAACTCTGGAGTTTTAACAGCCCTCCATGACTCTGATGCATATCCTGAAGTTTTCAAACCACTGTCTTAGAAAATGGTTGTTCTTTCTAACACACCAGGATCCCTTTACCTGCTTCTCCTTAGTGTCTCTGCTCTCCCACATTTTGCACAACTCAAAAGATTTTCTCATCTGAATGATTAATTCACCAATAATTCTGAGAGGATTCCCTACTTTCTTCCCTTTTAAAATGTAAGGCTGCCTTTTAAACCATCCAATAAGTTTTAACACTTTTTATTACACATAAATTATGAGGTGTTTAAATACAGATTTTTAATATCTGAAAACAGGCATAAAAACAGGCCTACATAAAAGTCATTTTGCAAATGGCCTTTTTCTTTTCATTCCATCTGAAACTATATACAAAATAACACATTTGTAGCAAATTTTTAAAATAAATCATTATACCTGTCAGTTTACAAAGAAGAAATCATCCCATGGCCAGCAAAATGATCGCTTTCTTACAAAAACATCTCTTCTGACATTTATATAATCCACTCCTTCACTGCATCTTACTCACCTGTGTACATAATGCAGCTGATGAACTGAATCAATTGCTATCACCATCTCAGCCAAGTAAAATCGAGCCATGTCTTCGGGCAATCTATCTTCAAATTTGCTGAGTAGAGTAAGCAAATCCCCACCAACATAATAATCCATAACCAGGTACTAGGAATGAAAATATAAAATGTACTCAATAAATATGAGTGAAAAATCAATGTACTTAATGTACAGCAGGGTCAAACAGCACCAGATCAAATACTTTTGTTGTTAGTTAACAAGAAGCCATGTAAGATGACCAGCAGCACTCACAGTAAGTCTTAAAAATTTCATAAAGTAGTAAATAAATCTAACAATTGGAACAGTTGTTTTCCCATGGAAAAACATGGGATTATCATTGCTTTGATGTTGTCTTTAAAAGTGAAAAATAACATCATTATCGTCAACCTACAACAACAGACCACAGTTTTACCAACATTTCATATAAGATAGTCATTATGTTGAATAAATTCATTTTCATCATCACTATGTTTTCCTTATTTCATCTGGAACCAGTAAAGACTTTTCTTCAGTAAACATAAACAGACGAGAACTAATTTTAGATGCAAACTCTCATGGGTATGTAATATTGTGATTTATAATAAGAAATACATATATTTTTGGAATAGAGCAGAGGGTTTCTTAAAACCACTGGAATTTAGAAAGATGGTAACGATAACCCTATATGTGAGACAGCAAAAGAGACACAGATGTAAAGAACAATCTTTTGGACTCTGTGAGAGAAGGTGAGGGTGGGATGATCTGAAAGAATAACACTGAAACATGTATATTATCATACGTCAAACAGATTGCCAGTCCAGGTTCGATGCATGAGACAGGGTGCTCAGGGCTGGTGCACTGGGATGACCGAGGGATAGGTTGGGGAGGGAGGTGAGAGAGGGGTTCAGGATGAGGAACACATGTAAACACATGGCTGATTCATATCCATGTATGGCAAAACCCACTACAATACTGTAAAGTAATTAGCCTACAATTAAAATAAATAAGTTAAAAAAAAAATTTGGAATTTCCCAAATGACAAGATAAAGGTGTCTTTTGTTATTTATAACAAGTTCCTTTCAATCACACCAGAGTTTAAAAGGTGACTTTTGGAAAACCTCTAGGAAACCTAAGGATGGGGGCTGGTTGCCTGGGGAACCAACCATAAGTAGAGTATCAGAACTTTCATTATCACACCCTCATCCCCAGAGCCCTCACTCATGATCTCCAGGGAAAGGAAATGGAAATCAAATAAATCATCAACATCCATATGATACAGCAATCCCACTCCTGGGCATATATCTGGAGGAAATGAAAATTCAAAAAGATACATACACCCTCAATGTTCATAGCAATACTATTTATGACTGTGGAAGCAACCTGAATGTCCACTGACAGATGAAAGGATAAAGAAGATGTGGTATATATACATAATGGAATACTACTCAGCCCTTAAAAGCATGAAATAATAACATCTGCAGTAACTAGATGGATGTAGAGATTATCATATTAAGTGAAGTCAGTCAGACAGAGACTAAGACAAACACCATATGGTATCGCTTATCTGTGGAATCCAAAATGTAGCACAAATGAACTTATTTTCAAAACAGAAACAGACGCACTCACATACACAGAAAACAAATGTAGGTACAGTTACCAAAGGGGAAAGGAGGCGGGAGAGGGATAAATTAGGAGTTTGGGAATAGCACATACAAACTGTTGTATATAAAATAAACAATAAGGTCCTGCTCCATAGCACAAGGAACTATATTCAATATTCTATAATAAAACATTATGGAAAAGAATATGAAAAAGAATATGTATTATACGCATGTGTATGTATGTGCATACCTGAATCACATTGCTATACACCAGCAACTAACACAGCATTATAAATCAACTATGTTTCAATTTAAAAAAAAAATCAATGGCCAATTATTTAATCAATCTAAGCAATCATGCTTAAGTTGTGAGGCCTTCATAAAAACTCAGCATGGGGTTTTACAGAGTACCTAGGTTGACAAACAAGTGGAGGTGCTGGGAGAGTGGTACAGCCTGGGAGGGGCATGAAGCTCCATGCCTACCCTTCAGATCTCTTTCATTGGGCTATTCCTGAGTTCTGTGAGCTGCTTTAGCCAAGAAACGGAATTTGAGGAAAGGGTGGTAGAAAAACCTCTCATCTACAGCCTGGAGGTCAGAAGCACAAGTAACAACATGGACTTTGTTTTGGGGAGTATGTAGTGGGGACATCTTGAAGGACTGAACTCTTAACCTGTGAGATTTGATGCCTTCTCTCGGTGGGCAGTATCAGAATTGAGTTAGAGGACACCCAGCTGGTGTGGGAGAATTGCTTGGCGCGTGGAAAAGCCACACATCTAATGTCAGAAGTGAAGTAGTGTGCAATAATGTAAATAAAAACAATAATGTCCCTTTACAGTGTGTGTATACCAAAAAAGATAGAACAAGGAGTATACAACAATGTGCAATTAGAGACTATGTCTGTCATAACTTTTCGGTATTTTCTAGACTTCTTCGGGATTTTCTAGATATGTATTACATATACGTGAGTATACTGTTATGTTACATAGTTTATGTTATACAATAAGTGAAAGCTAAACATAGTGGAAAGAAGGTTTTGTACTCAGAAAGACCTGTATTCAAATTCTAACTGTGGGTTATAAGTGGCTTTTGAAAAATTAATCTTTTGGCACTTTACTTTCTTATCTATATAACTACAATAATGATACTTTCTCTAGAGTACAGCATTTAACAAGAAGGTTAGTAAACAGAATATATTTAAATGCCAATTATAATGTCTTGGCAATGACACCCCACTCCAGTACTTTTGCCTGGAAAATCCCATGGATGGAGGAGCCTGGTACGCTGCAGTCCATGGGGTCGCTAAGCGACTTCACTTTCACTTTTCACTTTCATGCATTGGAGAAGGAAATGGCAACCCACTCCAGTGTTCTTGCCTGGAGAATCCCAGGGACGGGGGAGCCTGGTGGGCTGCCGTCTATGGGGTCGCACAGAGTCAGACACGACTGAAGTGACTTAGCAGCAGCAGGAGCAAGGTGATTTTATTATAGAAGAGAGTTACTATTTCAAGTTTATTACCAAGCTGACATTAAGATTTAACAGTCTTGAGAAAATTCACATTTTTATTATTATACATTAAAGTTATAAGCATGGGCAATTTTGTTAAATAAAAAAAAAAACATTTCATTTTGCTAATCCTTGAAAATCAGGAAAACAATGTACTTCAAATTATGGTCTATGGTTTACTTGCTGTATTTACTAGGTCTAATGTTTAACAGACTGTCAAGAAGGTTGTATGTGTATGTGTGTGTGTGAAGTCGCTCAGTCGTGTCCAACTCTTTGCAACCCCATGGACTGTAGCCTGCCAGGCTCCTCTGTCCAGACTAATTTAATGTAGTAAAATTTTGTTAACCTAAACATGTTGCTAAAACTGGTGATGGATATGGAGAAGAAACCCACAGCTCTAACTTTAAAAAGAAGTACTGTGAGTATAGTAGCAAACATAGAAACTTTTTAAATAAAAAAACATATCTATTAAAACTAGAATCTAATATTAGAAATCTACATAGAAAGTTATAAAACATAACTTTTTCTCCAATAAACATTTACTAGGTACCAATCAGGACTTTTTTTGGTACCACACAGAGTATGAATACATCAAAGGCTTTTACATCAAAAGCTCTCCCCTCTTGAAAGTGTACTCTATTCTTGCCATACCAGGATCCTAAAGTCTGAGTACACCATCTGTCAATGAACAGCTAAAAAATAATCATCCTGGTGATGGACATGGAGGCCTGGTGTGCTGCAACTCATGGGGTCGCAAAGAGTCGGACACGACTGAGCGACTGGACGGAACTGAACATTTTTTCCACTCACCATCACCATTTAAAACTTAGGCTCTGAGAGTCACCGTCTATTTCTACTTTCAACCTCATATGCTTTGTGCTTCCCTTAACAAACCCAAAACTCAACGAACTCCTTCCCTTCCAATCTTTCAGTGTGCATCATGTATCTCTTCTACAGTACACAACCATCCTTGAGACAGAATAAAACGTAAGTACTTAAGTGTTCCTTGCTCTGCTATCCTGCCTGCTAAGAGTGTTCTGCCTCTGACTATTCACATTTCCCCCCACCTTGTCCTCAGAGGTGCAGTTAAGACAGAATTCAGCAACTGGGAAAAGCAAGAAGCAGAAAACACACATGGAGATTTGCAAGAGAAAAGAAAATGAACTATACTTGCAATAGGGTTTTAGTGTTAGGCAGACAAAACGCATCCAAAAAGGCAGACAAGTAATAATCTCACGTAGGAAAAAAAGGCCCTTTTCCTCTACAACATATCCCGGTGACTGTCTCTAAGTCATTCTTTTATGCTTTCTCCTTTACTATTCACTAAAACATTCAACTAAATCATCAGGGTTTTGTTGAGTCGTCTGCTGCTGCTGCTGCTGCTAAGTCGCTTCAGTCGTGTCCGATTCTGTGCGACCTCATAGATGGCAGCCCACCAGGCTCCCCTATCCCTGGGATTCTCCAGGCAAGAACACTGGAGTGGGTTGCCATTTCCTTCTCCAATGCATGAAAGTGAAAAGTGAAAGTGAAGTCGCTCAGTCGTGTCCCACTCTTAGTGACCCCATGGACAGCAGGCTACCAGGCTCCTCCATCCATGGGATTTTCCAGGCAAGAGTACTGGCGTGGGGTGCCATTGCCTTCTCCGTTGTTGAGTCTATTTCCTACTAAATCTGTGAAGTCCATCTACTTCTAACCCTACCAACATCTTCATCCAGGCTCCAGGCCTCTCTTGATTATATCTCTACTACAAGTTTATGGCCAAAGTGAACCGCTTTCTATAATACATTTATTCTGTAGATAACTTTCTTGGGAGTGGAAAACAGAATACAGAACATGAGAGGAACAAATGAAATCATTCACTAATTCCCTATTTCAGATCAGATCAGAACAGTCACTCAGTCGTGTCCGACTCTTTGCGACCCCATGAACTACAGCACGCCAGGCCTCCCTATCCATCACCAGCTCTCGGAGGTCACTCAGACTCACATCCATTGAGTCAGTGATGCCATCCAGCCATCTCATCCTCTGTCGTCCCCTTCTCCTCCTGCCCCCAATCCCTCCCAGCATCAAGTCTTCTCCAATATTTATATATATATATAAATAATGTATTAGGTGCTAACATTACATGTATGCAAGGGAGATACAATTAACAAGACAATTCTTGCCTTCATGGTATTTACAATGAAGAAAAAATACAAATAAATGGGCATTTTTAATGTAATATAAATCTGACAGAGATTAGCAGAAGGTCGGGGAAGGCAATGGCACCCCCACCCCAGTACTCTTGCCTGGAAAATCCCATGGATGGAGGAGCCTGGTGGGCTCCAGTCCACGGGGTCGCTAAGGGTCAAATACGACTGAGCGACTTCACTTTCACTTTTCACTTTCATGCATTGGAGAAGGAAATGGCAACCCACTCCAGTGTTCTTGCCTGGAGAATCCCAGGGACGGGGGAAGCCTGGTGAGCTTCTGTCTATGGGGGTCGCACAGAGTCGGATACGACTGAAGCGACTTAGCAGCAGCAGCAGCAGCAGAAGGTACTGCTGTAGGAAGAGGAAAGGAAAAGAACCTATTTTTAATCTGGTTCACTTATTCATCTGAAATTTATCAATTTTTTTTGTACAAGGTGTGAAGAGTATTTTCTCATATCAGATCAGATCAGATCAGATCAGTCGCTCAGTCGGTCCGACCTTGCGACCCCATGAACTGCAGCACGCCAGGCCTCCCTGTCCATCACCAGCTCCCGGAGGTCACCAGACCGCATCCACGAGCAGTGATGCCATCCAGCCATCTCATCCTCTGTCGTCCCCTTCTCCTCCTGCCCTCAATCCTCCCGCACAGAGTCTCTCCAAGAGCAACCCGCATGAGGTGCCAATATTGAGCAGCGCACACCCAAGAAACCAGGAATCCCAGAGGACTGTTGACCGTCAAGGGACCCAGAGTCTCTCCAACACCACAGTTCAAACGCATCAACCGGCGCTCAGCCTCTTCACAGTCCAGCCTCCACAGACCACGGAGACCAAGCCTTGACTAGGACCTGTAGTTTTCTGTTTGATATGCTATCTAGGTTGTCTAACTCCTTCCAGGAGAGCGTCTAATTTCATGGCTGCAGTCACCACTGAGTATTTGAGCAGAAAAAAAGTCGACACTGTTTCCACATCTTCCCAGAGTGATGACAGATGCCGCTGGAGCGCCCCTTTCACTCTCCACTTTCACTTTCATCAAGAGGCTTTAGCCCCTCCTCACTTTCTGCCATAAGAGTGTGTCATCTCATATCTGAGGTTATTTTCTCCGCATCGATTCAACTTCTTTTCTCCAGTCAGCTTTCCATGATGTACCTGCTATAGTTAAATACAGTGACTATGCGCTTACTCCTTTTGGAACCAGTCTTTCGACCAGTTCGTCCGACCTGCATACAGTTGAGAGATCAGTGACCACGTACCGTCAAGGTGAAGAGAGAATATTCGCCGCCGATCACGATTTGTCTTTTCCTCCCTAACCAGCGACTCAGGGTCACGCACGAAGCGAAGTGCCCGCCTAGACTGCCCCCTGTGGCACTGCTAGCTGCTGGCCCCAGGACTGACTACTGATATCACCTCCACTAGCTTCTCTCTGCTGACTCACGGTCTGCCTAGTAGTATCACTCATCATTCTGTCGACTTTTTACGTTTTTCCAACAGAGAGTCATTTAAAACAAGTTAATACTCCTTCTTTCCTCATGAATTCCCCGATGTAATAACTTGTCTCTCTGCATCATCTTTTTCTTTTCTTATATATCATACTGTTCCACGACAACAGTAATTTGCTGATATTGAGTGTAGCACCACAGCATCATCATCAGGACTTGGAATACCTCCACTGAATTCCATCCCCCACTAGCTTTGTTCTAGTGATGCTTTCTAAGGCCCTGACCCAGATGTCTGCCTAGGTCAGTGATCACATCATCATGATTCTAGGTCTTGAAGCTTTTTTTGTACAGTTCTTCTGTGTATATATTTTCTCATATACAGAGAGTCAATTATTTAAAACAAGTAATTAAATACTCCTTCTTTCCTCCAATTTAATTGAAATTCCCCTTCATCATATTTTAAGATGCTAAATACACTTGGGTCTGCTCTTGGGCACTCTATTCTGCTATAATTGTCTATTTCTGTATCAGTATCATACTGTTCTCACTGACTAATCAGTAAAATTTAATATCCAGTAGGACAAGTATCACCCACTCCAGTGTTCTTGCCTAGAGAATCCTAGGGACGGGGGAGCCTGGTGGGCTGCCGTCTATGGGGTCACACAGAGTCGGACACGACTGAAGTGACTTAGCAGCAGCAGTAGCAGCAGGACAAGTATCTACTTCTTACAGGCTGACTACCTTTAAAATACTCAACATGGCAACAATGTCTTTAAACAAGTTTAAGAAAATCAGAGACTGAGAGGCAACATTTAAATGGCATGTTGAGATGATAATCCTAACACACAGAGGTGCTACCAATTGTCAATTAGAGGGGAAGGAATCCAGCAAAACTAGGCTGAGGCTATTAACAGGTAACTGACTTAAGAGGAAACACAATTAGCCAATTAATACATAATCAAAACCAAAGCAACAATGAGATATCCTTCATCAAAGCGACTAGCAAAAAGATCACTGCTGTTTTAGAGAATGTGAGTTAAAAAACATTGATTTTTTTGAAAGATGAGTGACTACAACTATTTGGGAAAGTAATTTCACAGTATTTATTGAATTTTAAAAGATGCATACCCCTCAATCTAGCATTTCCACTCTTAGGAACATCAGTTCAGTTCAGTCACTCAGTTGTGTCTGACTCTTTGCGACCCCATGGACTGCAACACACCAGGCCCTCCCTGTCCATCACCAACTCCTGGAGTTTACTCAAACTCATGTCCATTGAGTCAGTGATGCCATCTGAACACCTCATCCTCTGTTGTCCCCTTCTCCCCCCGCCTTCAAATATAGTCAATTAAAACAAAAGCTCCAATGTGTAAGGCTTACGGGCAAGTATTCTTACTGCACAGCACTGTTGGTAACTGGAGCAAATATGAAAATATGAATAGAGATCAACATCAAAACTGGCAATTGGATCCATTGAATATATTCATTCTGTGAAATATTATACTGTTGCCCAAGAGAAAATTAAACATATATGCCCATGAGATAAAGTTTAAGTGACAACAGCAAGCTGCAGTATAATATATACTTTGTAATTCCATTTTTATAAAAAGGAAGAAAATATCATACACAAACATACAATTCTACAAAGCATAAAAAAATCAAAGGATACAACAAAGTTAACATCAGTTACCTTAAGAGGGTGAGACTATTAACTTTTTAACGTATAGAGATCACTGTACAGAGATCACTGTATAGAAGGGAAAAAAATCTAGTCAAACTGAAGTCGACCATTGGAGCCAAGTTCTGCTAAAGGCCAAAGGTGATGGAGTCAAAAGCAAAGGACAATAAGAATAACCCTAAATATAAAGATATAACTCATTCACATTGAGAGAAAAGAAGAGGTCCAAATACGGACAAATGTCTATACAGGGGAGAGATGAAAGGAAGATGCTGAGGTCAGAGCATAGAAAGTTAAAGTTCATTCTGGAGTAGCCAATGGCTTTCTTCCCCAGAAGTAGGAGTTATAGAACCAAAGTACAGTAATTATAATTTATATAATGTCCTATATTGGAGATAGGTATATGACTGTTTATATTCCTATTTTATGGCTATGTAATAAAAGAGAATGAAGATAAATTATTTGCCCAAACATACATTCAAGAGTGGGAAAGTCAGAACTCAGGGTTCTTGATCCTCTGATCAGTTTCCATCTTACTCAAATTAAAGAGACTCCGCGTCCAGTAAAAAAGCTGCCAATATCCATGACATAAACAGCATGTACTAAGCACCAGGATAACAAAAAAAGAAATTAAGGATACAGGCCGAGTCTTCAGAAATCTTGTATCCCTCCTGTAAACAGGTCTCTAGATGTGAATATACACATCAGAAAATTTCCAATTCTGAATTTCTAAAAAATCCTTAATTAAAAGTTTTGCTTTTTTTAAAATTTTATTTTATTTAACTTTACAATATTGTATTGGTTTTGCCATATATCAAAATGAATCTGCCACAGGTATACATGTGTTCCCCATCCTGAGGAGCAACATTCCAAGGAAAGAATGCTAAAATATGTGAAAACATACAATAAAAGAATGTTATGAAGGCATATGATAAGCCATGTGAAAACATACAATAAATAAATAGTAGAAAGGAAAAAACATTTCACAGAACAGATATGCTTTAGAAGTCTTCTTAGGGAGAACACCAAACTCCTTTAGTCATCTTGTTGTAACATGAAGAGATTAATAGTCAGTCCTTAGAGCCCCACTTTTATTTATCCCTTCTAGCTTTTTATTTTTTCACTCTTTACAAAAATACCTTTCTAACTATTCCTATCTTCAGTACAAACTGGATTCCTGTAAGAATTTGAAGTTCATATGGCTAAGTACAATTCAATAAATATCTTTCACCCACTAATCAGTTTACAAATGTTAGTTCAAAAAGTAAAACTTTTGCTTTAAATATCTTTCTGTTTTCCTCAAACCAAAATAAATAAATAAATAGGAAAGAGTGGATAAAAAAATATGAAGAAGAAAATTTTGTTGATTTGTAATATTCTAAATGATGTCTAAGTGAGTAAGTTTATGTGTCCATATACATGCAACCAAGTAGGCTTGTCTTTAGTGAGTTTTTCTTAAGGAAAAAAATGTTCTAATCACATCTTAATATCATTCATTAAATTATTCAACTTCTTCCTAGTAAATAAAATGCACATATGCTATGATTATTGTTTCATAAACTGACTATAGTGAATCTGAACTTATTACAAATGAAAGTCAAGTTACTGAATATTTATCACAGCTTTCTTGAACTGTATACCTCTAAAAATTCTATTACTTGTTTGGCTTAGGGCTACTAGGGTTAAATGTTATTCTGGAAAATAACTATGTATAATAAAATTTCCTTTTGAGTATCTACAATTAGGCTTGTCAATATATTTAAACGATTTTATTTTCTTATATTTTATAAATATTCAAAAGAAAATCTTTGATGATAACTAAGATAATTTAGGACTTCTGACTTGTACCATAAAGGTTTCTGTAAGGAAAAATTGACACTTTACAGGAGATCTGAGTTCTAGAGCATTTCAGTCCTCCTCAGTTATTGTGAAACTTTAATTCTAATATAATTAATGACTGACTATACACATAGTTTCTTAGAAATGTCTCTGAAAAAGAAGTACTAATCCTGGTGTCAAATACAAAAAGCAAAGTCTCAATAACTCAGAGGAGAGAATCTCTGAGCTATAAATCAGGCTTTTTAAATTGAAAATTAGGTAAAATTTTGCTATATAAAATTTGGTATTTGAACACTTTATTTCCATTCTATATATTTCTATATTTATAGCAAAATATAGATTTTAAGTAAACCATAAATATACAGTGTGGTATCTATCCACAGTAGAATAATACATTGTCATAGTGGTCTATAGTCCTTATCTTAAAATTTTTGCAAAGCTATGATAAACTTTTATAATTTTGCTAAGCAAATACTTGGCACATGTTTGACTTACTTTTAAATTTGCTTATCTGTGAAGATTATATTTGAAATGATACATTCATCCCTAAAACTTCATGTAAGTATTGTAAATTCAAGTCAAATATTCCATTCAATTTAACAACTGAGCAACTAAAATGTGCAAAGCTCTATTTAATGACTTTTAGGCAATAGACTATAACTCACAATAAAAAATATGGTTTATATGAACATTCAGTAATCATTATAAAAGAAATAAATGTTATAATATTTATTCCTATTACTTGAACTCTATCATTTGATATTCCATTTAATTTTTTAAGTGCTGACTGTAACCTACTAAACTGATTTTATAACTCACTGCTAAGTCACTTCAGTCATGACCGATTCTGTGTGACTCCATAGATGGCAGCCCACCAGGCTCTGCCATCCCTGGGATTCTCCAGGCAAGAACACTGGAGTGGGTTGCCATTTCCTTCTCCAATGCATGAAAGTGAAAAGTGAAAGGGAAGTCGCTCAGTTGTGTCCGACTCTTCGCGACCCCATGGACTGTAGCCTACCAGGCTCCTCCATCCATGGCATTTTCCAGGCAAGAGAACTGGAGTGGGGTAACATGCCTTCGCCTTATAACTCACTGCTGCTACTGCTGCTGCTAAGTCGTTTCAGTCGTGTCCAACGCTGTGCGACCCCATAGATGGCAGCCCACCAGGCCTCCCCGTCCCTGGGATTCTCCAGGCAAGAACACTGGAGTGGGTTGCCATTTCCTTCCCCAGTGCATGAAAGTGAGAAGTCAAAGTGAAGTCACTCAGTCATGTCCAACCCTAGCGACCCCATGGACTGCAGCCTACCAGGCTCCTCTGTCCATGGGATTTTCTAGGCAAAAGTACTGGAATGGGGTGCCATTGCCTTCTCCGTATAACTCACTAATGGGTCACAATTTGAAGTTTGAAAAACACTACTATACTTTGGAAGCATGTATGGAATATAAGGACAAGTAATGACCCTGCTTGAACACCTTGACGTGTCCTGATATCAGATAAACCCCACAACTATTAAGTTTCACTAATCTTTGATTATATTTTAGCTAAAGATAACAGAGTTTGTGTCATTTATTCAAAAAATTTTTAAGTTGTACCAAAAAAATTAAAGATACACACACACACAGGTTAATCATATAATAGCAGTACTAAAAACGTAAAGGTAAAATGAAATAGGAAAGATTAATTCAAATTGTGAATTCTGAATTACTTTAAGACACAGAATTTGAGTACAGTTTTAAAGTACTGGCTAGACTTCAACAGGACTAGTGGCAGGAAGAGGAAGAGGAGTGACATAGTATGAAAGGTATTATGGAAAATAAAAACAAAGAAAAGTATAGAAGAGTACAGAGAATGTTCAAGAATGGAGGGTATTCCACTGAGGCTGAAACACTGGATTTGGGTGGGCACAGTATTTCTAGTCATCTCGTTTTTCTTTAGCACCTTGGACTGCAAGGAGATCAAATCAATCAATCCTAAAGGAAATCAATCCTGAATATTCATTGGAAGGACTGATGCTGAAGCTGAAGCTCTGATATTTCCACCACCTGATGCAAAGGGCCAACTCATTAGAAAAGACCCTGATGCTGGGAAAGATTGAAAGAAGGAGTAGAAGGGGACAGCAGAGGATAAGATGGTCAGATGGCATCACCGACTCGATGGACGTGAGTTTGAGCAAGCTCCAGGAGATGGTGAAGGAAGGGAAGCCTGGTGTGCTGCAGTCCACAGGGTCGCAAAGAGTTGGACACGAATGAACAATAACAACAATACTACACTGTTAATGGTTTCCTCTACCAACTCTTCTTGCTTTAGCTTTCATGATACAGTATTATGATTCTCTTTCTTGCTCAGATCATGTCCACAAGTTTTCTGCTTCAGGTGTCCTATCTCCATCTTCTCTAGGCACATCTGTTTTCTCATTTCACAAGCACTATTTATTGATTCTCATTCACTCCTTGTATTCACTGTTATCTGCAAAAGGTGTTGGCCAAGTTTTCTTATAAAGGACTACATAGTAAATAGGGTTTAGGCTTGGCAGCTGCTGCTGCTGATAAATTGCTTCAGTCGTGTCCGACTCTGTGCGACCCCATAGACGGCAGCCCACCAGGCTCCCCCATCCCTGGGATTCTCCAGGAAAGAACACTGGAGTGGGTTGCCATTTCCTTCTCCAATGCATGAAAGTGAAAAGTGAATGTGAAGTCGCTCAGTCATGTCTGACTCCTAGCGACCCCATGGACTGCAGCCTACCAGGCTCCTCCATCCATGGGATTTTCCAGGCAAGAATACTGGAGTGGGGTGCCATTGCTTGGCAGGCAAGAGGCAAAAATCAAAATAACATATAGGTACATATATAATAACAGAAAAAATTTCCACATATTTCATTAGCATAATTCAAAATATAATGATAATTAGTACAATTTTGGTAATACAGACTACTAATGAGAAAATGCAATTCTTTTGTAAGCAGAGGGGAATATAAAAGTTCGCTTAACTGGGGCTCAAAGTTAGTGATCCCTATTATCAAAAGAAAGTTGAAGTGAAAGTCTCTCAGTAACGTTCAACTTTTGTGACCCCATGGACTATACAGTCCATGGAATTCTCCAGGCCAAAATACAGGAGTGGGTAGCTGTTCCCTTCTCTAGGGGATCTTCCCGACCCAGGAATTGTACCGGGGTCTCCTGAATTGCAGGCAAATTCTTCACCAGTTCAACTAATAGGGAAGCCTCAAGTTATCAAAAATCTACTGCAATTGTAAATCTGTAAATGCTGATCTACAATGAGATTCTACACATCCCATCTGTGAAACTATCTATTCACAAGAAAAGGTACTGGTGTCAGTTCATGAGAATATAATTCTGATTGAGCATATTCCTCAGCTGTAAGGCATTTATAGAATGCTATTAAATTTTTCTCCTGATACTTGGGTTTAAGCATGTCATTACTGCAGATTAACCACTTCTAAGTCAAAGTTAAATGGAAGTTCTTCACTGCCCAGTTAAACGGATTTTCAACTATGAACATTTCCTTTGCACTTGAATCAAGTGCCAAGAACTGATGTTAGAACTGTAGTTTGACCTCAAAAGATCTATCTGCTGCAAATCTATATGGAAACGGAGATCTCTCTCCTTTTCACTTTTGACAATATGGGAAGTAGATACAGCAACTTGGCATTTCTTATAATTCAAACATTAGCTGTCGAAATGACTTCACCACAGCATAGTTTTTCATATAAGTGTTGTTTTGCCTTGTAATCTTATATTAAATTTATTTTGAAAACATATCAAGTCTACAGGAAAAGCTAATTTCCAAGCCTATTCAATACTTTACAATAATGGCTGAAGGTGGGGTTTGGGTTCAGAAATATTTCAGCCAGCCCATTGTTCAAAATACTGTAATAAAACGTTACCATTGCAAAATCAATGAATGGGTGTATGGCATAGCAAGAATGTTTGGCTTTTGATTTGACAAAAAAAAAAAAAAAATCCATAGAAATGATAATAGTTGTTTCCAAAAAACTGAATGAAACACAACTTTGATACTACTGGTTCAATACATAATAGATTCAAATACTTGCAGCAAGCTGCCTGCTGATTAACACAAAAATGAACATCCAAAGGCTTTAAGCACCTATTATTTTCACATAATTTGTAAATCTGTCCAAATAAGCCTTTTCCTGTTTTACCACATTCCATTGTAACACATTTTAGCAGATTACAATTCAGGTTGTATCAAAACAATATTTTCTCAACTTCTTTGAAACTACTAGGTTGGTGCAAAAGTAACTGCAGTTTTTGCATTGTTGAAATTTGACTTTGATACTGGAATATATTCTTAAATAAATGTGGTTATGTTATGTATCATTTTAATGCCCATTTCTCGCTTTATGGTTTGTTTTTTTTTGCTACTGACTTATTACTTGCTGTTTACTTTATATTTATTTTAGACTAGGGAAATGATGCTAGACCAAAAAGTAAATTTAAGCAATTTTCTTCAGTTCAAAATGGCTCATAAAGCAGCAGAGACAATTCACATCAACAATGCATTTGGTCCAAGAACTGCTAAAGAATGTACAGTGGTGGTTCAAGAAGTTTTGCAAAGGAGACAAGAGCCTTGAAGATGAGGAGCACAGTGGCCATACATTGAAAGTTTACAACGTCCATTACAGAAGCCGATCCTCTTAATCAGAGAAGTTGTCCAAGAATTCAATATTGGCATTCAATGTTCAATGCCATTCTACAGTCATTTGGCATTTGAAGCAAACTGGAAAGGTGAAAAGGCTCAATAAGTGGGTGGCTTATGAGCTAACTGAAAAATCAAAAAAATCATCGCTTTGAAGTGTCATCATCTTTTGTTTTACCCAACAGTGAACTATTTCTCGATCGAATTGTGATGTGTGACAAAAGGTGGACTTTATACAACAATTGGTGATGACCAGCTCAATGGTGGACTGAGAAGTTCCTCCAAAGCACTTCCCAAAGCCAAACTTGCACCAAATAAAAGGACATGGTCACTGTTTGGTGGTCTGTTGCAAGTCTGATCTATTACACCTTTCCAAATCCCAGCAAAATCATTACATCTGAGAAGCAAGCTCAGCAAATCGATGAGATGCATCAAAAACTGCAATGCCTGCAGTTAGCACTGGTCGGAGAAGGCAATGACACCCCACTCCAGTACTCTTGCCTGGAAAATCCCATGGACAGAGGAGCCTGGTAGGCTGCAGTCCATGGGGTTGCTAGAGTCGGATACAACTGAGCAACTTCACTTTTACCTTTCACTTTCCTGCATTGGAGAAGGAAATGGCAACCCACTCCAGTATTCTTGCCTGGAGAATCCCAGGGACGGGGAGGCCTGGTGGGCTGCCATCTATGGGGTCACACAGAGTCGGACACAACTGAAGCAACTTAGCAGCAGCAGCAGCACTGGTCAACAGAAAGGGCCCAATTCTCCATAATAATGCCCGATTGCACAACCAATGCTTCCAAAGTTGAAGGAATTAGGCTACGAAGTTTTGCCTCATATGCCGTACTCACCTGCCCTCTTGCTAACCGACTACCTCTTCTTCAAGTATCTAGACAACTTACTGCAGGGAAAATGCTTCCACAGCCAGCAGAATGTAGAAAATACTTTGCAAGAGTTCATCAAATCCCAAAGCATGGATTTTTATACTACAGAAATAAACTTATTTCTCGTTGGCAAAAATGTGCTGATTTGTAATGGTTCCTATTTTGATTAATAAAGATATATTTGAGCCTAGTTATAATGATTTAAAATTCATGGTCCGAAACTGCAATTACGTTTGCGCCAACCAAATAATATGACAATGATTCCACAAAAACTGTTCAGAGAGGCTAATTCCTCAGATATTTCAAACTCAAACAATGATTCCTCAAATAACAAGGATTGAGCAGAATCAGCAACATCTTTCCACTCAAGAGTCAAAGAAAACCTCTCAGTGTGATAGGAAATGATTATATCTCCCTGGTTTTATAATCCACCATTGATGCTCCTTCTAATGTCCTCAATTCTTTGAGTAACTGTTCTCCTTAAGTCTTAGACAAGTTTATTTTCCATGGACACATTTTCTTTGGCTGCTTCAATCATATATGATTTCATTAACTCAATATTGGTCAATGGCTTTCCTTGCTTGGTTAATAAATGAGACACTCAGGTACTGTAGTTGCAGCCTCATTTTCATTTTTTATTTTGTGAAGAGAATCTGCTATGGTAAGATATTAGGTTACATTTTCTAACTTTTCTGACTGCTGCTTTCCTGTGAGTTAGGAATGTTGTGATGAGTGTTCAGTTTAGCAGTGTAGACATTTACTGTATTCTATTAGTACAAGTGAAGCACAGTGGTGTAATAAACACCATGCTGTAATTTATTAATAAAATAATCTATAATCTACTGTGCATTAAGAGCATGATATTTGAAAAATCTACCTTTCTTATTCTGACATGAGGCACATGTGCTATTAATTTAAATAAAAAATGCCATGGTATAGCGATGTATATATATACATATACATACATATATATATACACACACATATATACAGCACTTGAAATGTCACTGCAACTTATAGTCTGCTGAGCACAGCAGTGCAAAGCACTGAATAACACGTATAGTGTTACCCTCTGTCACAGTGCCAGTCTCCATCACAACTAGTCAACTTTGCCACTGAGGCACAAAAGCAGCCATAGGTAGTGTGCAAATCAATGGCATGGCTATGTCAATAAAACTACAGACAGTGAAATCTGAACTTTAAAAGATTCACAAGTCACAAAAGATTCTTCTTTTGATTTCCTTTCAACTATTTTAAAATGTAAAAATAATTCTTAGCTTGCAGGCTGTGTGAAAATAGGTGGTGGTCCAGATTTAAACCACAGGTCAGAGCTTACCAAAACCTATAAGATAATAACTCAAAAATAAATGGTGCTATTTACCCTTAGAAACAGAAAGTGGAGAGTGAAAAGGTTGGCTTAAAGCTCAACATTCAGAAAACGAAGATCATGGCATCTGGTCCCATCACTACATGGGAAATAGATGGAGAAACAGTGGAAACAGTGTCAGAATTTATTTTTCTGGGCTCCAAAATCACTGCAGATGGTGACTGCAGCCATGAAATTAAAAGACGCTTACTCCTTGGAAGGACTAGATAGCATATTCAAAAGCAGAGACATCACTTTGCCAACAAAGGTTCGCCTAGTCAAGGCTATGGTCTTTCCTGTGGTCATGTATGGATGTGAGAGCTGGACTGTGAAGAAGGCTGAGCGCCAAAGAATTGATGCTTTTGAACTGTGGTGTTGGAGAAGACTCTTGAGAGTCCCTTGGACTGCAAGGAGATCCAACCGGTCCATTCTGAAGGAGATCAGACCTGGGATTTCTTTGGAAGGAATGATGCTAAAGCTCAAACTCCAGTATTTTGGCCACCTCATGCGAAGAGTTGACTCATTGGAGAAGACTCTGATGCTGGGAGGGATTGAGGGCAAGAGGAGAAGGGGACGACAGAGGATGAGATGGCTGGATGGCATCACTGACTCGATGAATGTGAGTCTGAGTGACCTTCGAGAGCTGGTGATGGATAGGGAGGCCTGGCGTGCTACAGTTCATGGGGTCGCAAAGAGTCGGACACGACTGAGCGACTGATCTGATCTGATCTGAATATCTAAAAGCCATTAAATAGATCATATTATAATTCAAACCCAACATATACCAAATTAAACTAACCATTTTCCCATCTACTCTAAACTTTCTCTTCCTTCCTATATTCCCCAGCTCTGGAATCAACTACCAAGTACTGAACCCCTAAGTCAGACACCAGAAAACGGAATCATTTTGATTCCTCTCTCTGCCACTGACATTCACTCAAACACAAGTTCTAATTATTTTACCTCCTAAATAGTACCTGAATCCATCCCCCCATCACCTTTATTCAAATCCTCATTACCTGTCACCTGAATATTGTCTCCTAACTAGTCTCTCTAGTCTAGCCCTCTGAAATCCATCCTTCACACTGCTGCTAAGATGTTCTGTATAAAATACAAACTGATTATCACACTGTCCTTAAAATCCTCCTTGAAATTAGAATAAAATTTGAACTCTTCTGCATGGCCTACACTCAGAAAGCCTCATTTTCCGTATCTCTCCCCTCCTTATCATAACCCTATTAGCCTTCCTCTCATTCCTCTGACAACCCCATCCTTTCCTGCCACAAACCCTTCTATAGTCCTAAAACAGCAGTTTTGCTCCAAGAAAGAACCCTGAAAAAGCATGACACAAAGTAGGAGGAGTAAAGCTATCAATCAGGGCCGCTGCATTTCTATATGCTCCACTGTCTAGGCTTTCAGATAAGAAAGTGAAAGTCAAAGCCACTCTGTCATGTTGTGACCCCAGGGACTATACAGTCCACGGAATTCTCCAGGCCAGAATACAGGAATGGGTACCTGTTCCCTTCTCCAGGGGATCTTCACAACCCAGGGATTGAACCCAGGTCTCCTGCATTGCAGGTGGAATTCTTTACCAACTAAGCTGGCTTTCAGATATAATGTCATTTTAAAAATCACACACACGAGTTCTATGATTTAAAAAAAGTTTGCTTTTGAAATTCATGGCTGTTACAGTCTAATTTATATACCATAAAGTATAAAGTGCTACACAGTGTGACTCACGTATCTCTCCTCTCTCATTGCCAAAGCGTCTTTCTCTATCCTCCATCAGTAGGAACATAACAGGTGGCTTCAGATCTCCATGTTCACCAGCCCCTCTCTGCCTCTTTTCCCTTCTTGGTTTAGCCAACTTACATTTGTCTTGGAAGAGCTCTTATTGACTTTATATCTTTGAATAAATGTTTTATTTTTCTTTATAAGAAACAATGTGAAAATATTATTTAATTGACTGCAAATTTCTTATCTGGCTTCCCTCACAAGAATTTAAGAATAAGATCTTTGTCTTATTTACTACTAAATTGCTAGAATCTAAAGACCAGTGCCAAGCACGCAGGACATGTCCAATAAATGTTTATCAAATAAAAATGTCTTATTAATTTTTATATCCCAGTACATAGTGTAGTGGCTGGCACAAAGCAGTCACTAAGCATATGCATGCTAAAAAATAAATCTTGAAATAAAAACTGGGGTCAGAAAATGAAGACCCCTGAGTAATAGCCCAGGAATCTTATGTTCAACTGTGGTAGATTCTCTTATTTTCCTATTCACTTGTTCATCTCTTCAATCTTCATTTGGCAGTGTTTCTAATAGTTTGATTTTCCTCCAAGTTCTTCCCTAAATTCTTTTGTCTAGTGGTCCATGATGTTAATATAAAATTAAACAAAGCCTACATTTTAAACATGGCTCTACTTCAAGAAGCACAT
This sequence comes from Tragelaphus eurycerus, assembly GCA_935064755.1. Classification (NCBI taxonomy): domain Eukaryota; kingdom Metazoa; phylum Chordata; class Mammalia; order Artiodactyla; family Bovidae; genus Tragelaphus; species Tragelaphus eurycerus. The sequence goes on from CAKXYN010000003.1 coordinate 24,555,868, forward strand.
GACAACTTTGAAAAATATATAGAATTCTAAATAGTAATAGAATACTATTACATTTATAATACAAATAAAATACATTGACAGAATCATGGGGAAAAAATCCTGACCACCTTTTACAGAATTCAAATGTTTGGATTTGACTTACTCACTAAAAAACGTTAAAAATTCCAATTGAAAGGTATTAAATTACCCAGGGAAACAAATCATATATCAAACTTATACTCTCTGAAATAGTGGTTTTCTAAATAACATTTACACTTAAACAATGCTTCACAGAAAATAATGCTAAATTTTGCCAATAAAAAGATGATACATATATAGAAACATAGAACAGTGATTCTTACTAAGTTATTGTCATCCTGGAAAGCATAATGCAAAGTTGTAATCCATTTATTGTCTCCATTCACTAACACATCCCTTTCTTCACGAAAACATGCTGTCTGAAAAGGAAAAAAATAAATTTTAGATAAAGAATACTTTATGTAAAACTAGGAAATATATTATGCAAACAATTACTCAAATATTATACTTTCTGTTCTGAAAAAGGAATATATTATATGTATTATATATTATATGACTTTCCAGCATTATTATAGGACTTATAATAATAAAGTCAAATAATAATAAAGTCATATAATGTTATTTCCAACATTACATGACTTTCCAATAAATCAAGTTTCAAAGAACCCTCAAAAACTGAACAACTGAATAGTAAACTTAAAAGTATTTTATATTTAAAATTACTGTTATAATTCAAAAAATCAGAAAAGTACGCAGAATTATTTAACAACCATGGTTCACTCTACCATTTATATAACATAAATGTCAAGAATGTCACATATCCTCCTAACCTATTTGCTCTTTAGAAAATAGAAGTTGCAGCCTTCCTATTTCTAGAGAAGTATCAGCAGTTCTTCCTCTAAGAAAAATGAAGAATCTGAAGTTAGTATATATTCCTCCCACCAAATGCTCTATTACACATGTGCCCAAAAACAGAAATGCTTTGTGTTTTGAAAATTTCCCTGCATAGTGTAACTGTATCTACTCCCTTTGCAACGTGATTACTTTTTAGTCAATAATGGCTGTTTAATTTTTAATTGCTACAGTATTCCATTCTATGATCATAGCAGAATTGCCTCATGTAACCCTCCCAATCATGAATACATAGGTTAGTCCCCAATTTTGCATCATTTCAATATTGCAATAAATATATTTGTACAAATGTACAAGAGTTTCTCTAGGGTATACACTTGGAAGCAGAAATGCTAGACTTAAGTGTTTTCAATACACAACCTAGTTTCTTTCCTAAGTGCTATACCAATTTCTACCTTCACCCCAGTGTATGAAATCACCCGTTTTCCACAACATCCTGAACTCTACTTGGCACTGTTAGACTTTTAAGCATGTTTCAATAAGATGGGTATGAAATAATATCTCATCATTCTTTTAATTAGCATATTCTTAATTACAGGTGAAAATAAATAATTTTACATATGCTAATTGGATATGTGTGTTTTCTCTTTGAAAAACTCCTTTTGCCCATTTTCTCTAAAGGATTATCTTTTTCTGATTTATAAAAGTTTTAATTTATTCTCAGGATATACTTCCATTATTATAAAGATACAGCCTGGAGAATCTTAGAAATATGTTACTAAAAATAAAAAATAACTTTGTATGATACAATTCTACAATATATTTTTAAATTTTTAATTAAAAAAACCACTATGCCAGAAAGTTTCAAAAAGAACTGAAAGGTAAAGTAGAAACTGAAACGCTCCCTCATAGATTTGTTGTCCCCTTGTTACGTCCAATGATTAACACCAATAACTCAGTTGAATTTCTTCTCAGAAAATTTCTTTGTAGATACACACGTAACACACGCACATAGACACACACACCCTATATTCATGTGGTATTCCATTTGCCCTAACTTTTCTTTCTTTACATAAACGAGATCACAGTGCTCTATAAATCATTTTTTCAAGTAACAACATATCTGAACAGCCTTCCATACCTGTACATAGAAAGCTACTGAATTTTTCTCAATGGCTATACCACATTTCATACACATTTAAAAATCATCATGCAGTATCCTACACATTGCTATTGCTACTGCTAAGTCGCTTCAGTTGTGTCCGACTCTGTGTGACCCCATAGACAGCAGCCCACCAGGCTTCCCCATCCCTGGGATTCTCCAGGCAAGAACACTGAAGTGGGTTGTCATTTCCTTCTCCAATTTATGAAAGTGAAAAGAGAAAGTGAAGTCGCTCAGTCATGTCCGACCCTCAGCGACCCCATGGACTGCAGCCTTCCAGGCTCCTCCATCCATGGGATTTTCCAGGCAAGAGTACTGGAGTGGGGTGCCATTGCCTTCTCCAATTCTACACATAGTAGGTACCTAATAACTTATTTCCCACAAGATAAATTCACTAGTCATGATATACAAAACAATTCACATTCTCTAACCTAAGTAAGTGCCCTAATTTTTTCATGTATTTCCATAAATTTTATTTGATGCAATAGAATTTCTTTTTAAAATTATTTCTTTTAATTGGAGACTAATTACTTTACAATATTGTGGTGGTTTTTGCCATACAGGAACATGAATCAGCCACGGGTGTACATGTTGTCCCCCCAGCCTGAACCCCCCTTCCGCTGCTCTCCCCACCCCACCCCCCGGGTTCTCCCAGAGCACCGGCTTTGAGTGCCCTGCTTTATGCATTGAACTTGCACTGGTCATCTATTTTACATATGGTAATGTACAGGTTTCAATGCTAGTCTCTCAAATCGTCCCACCCTCGCCTTATCCCACAGAGTCCAAAAGTCTGTTCTTTACATCTGTGTCTCTTTTGCTATCTGATGCAATAGAATTTCTAAAGCCACTCATTAAACAGTATTACCAAGGAAAATCTTAAAAACAAATAAAACTTAAACCAAATGAATGGGCAATTTACTGAAATTCAATTATTAAAATCTACCATAATTATGCTTCTGTTCACTTTAGGGGGAAAATAGTATCATTTGACATACTCACCACTAAATTCTGTCTTAGACTTTAACTGACTTGAGGTTATGGTTTGCTGCTAACATTTTAAAGAAGTAGTGAAGTTGATCAAGTCTAGGAGACTCCTTTCTCCTGACTTTATCTTACCAGAACAGCTGAAAATTTAAAGATATTTCCAGCTAAAATATGGAAATGCGACTTACTGGTAACTCTAAATAAAACTCCAAAGACTACCTGTCAACAGATTTAACTTTAGTAGATTCTGATCCATTCTAAACTATGTAGTGAAAACAAATTTTTTTAACATAAAATGTGAACTATAAAACTTTAAACACATACAAAATAAAGTAATCCCCTGCATTTAAAACAAAATAAAGTAATCCTCAATGTACCCGTCAACCAATTTCAACAGTTATTTTATCCCCTGTATTAAATTTGTATTAAATCCCCTGTATTTAATACAAAATAAAGTAATCCTCAATGTACCTGTCAACCAATTTCAACAGTTATTTTACTTCTCAATCTTGTTTCATCTACATTCTCATGCACTTAGGCTTTCTCAATGGCTCATCAGGTAAAGAATTCACCTGCCGTGCAGGAGATGCAGGTTAGATTCCTGGGTCAACAGGTCCTCTGGAGGAGGAAATGGCAACCCACTCCACTATTCTTGCCTGGAAAATCCCATGGTCGGAAGAGCTTGGTAGGCTATAGTCCATGGGGTTGCAAAGAGTTGGACACGACTGAGCAACTTCACTTTCACTTTTCAATATTGTAAAATTTTCTATTAAGGATAAATAAGAAACTCTTATTTATAAGATGAAAGTCTGGCATTCCCACTACATTGTTTTCCTCACAAGTGAAATTAGTTAAGAAGAAATAAAAGGTACATAAATGCAGGGAGCGAGCTCCGCTCATGACAAAAGTCATGAGGAAGGAGGCTCGGCATACGCAAATGCGAGATCGAGCCTCAGGAGTCCCCCTGGAAATTCTTGAGCATCTACCCCCAAAACCAGAGTCTGCCTACTTTCTGCTTTGTGCTCTCACCTACACCTCTGACTTTACAGGGGGCTGTCCCCCACTACCTCTCTGAAAAAAGAGTTAACTTACAGCTCCAGTTAATAATTCCTGGGTGTGACAGTGTTTCAACCTACAAACTCTTTTGGAAATCCTCTAGCCTGCCTGAATAGGCTTTTCCAGCCATGGCACCCCACCCCAGTACTTTTGCCTGGAAAATTGGACGGAGGAGCCTGATAGGCTCCAGTCCATGGGGTCGCTAAGAGTCGGACACGACTGAGCGACTTCACTTTCGCTTTCCACTTTCATAAGTTGGGAGAAGGAAATGGCAACCCACTCCAGTATTCTTGCCTGGAGAATCCCAGGGACAGGGGAGCCTGGTGGGCTTCTGCCTGTGGGGTCGCACAGAATCGGACACGACTGAAGCGACTTAGCAGCAGCAGCAGCAGCCACATGTGATTATTCAGGGCCTCCCAACTGTGACAGGCATGAGATGTTCTAAACTGTCTAAATACAGATTCCTTTGAGCAATTAAAAGATTGATTAGAAATTGTATTGGTGAAGGGTTTTTCACTTGTTGGGCCAATGTTTGCTGCTAAGTCTCTATGTCCCTTACCTACTGTGTCCTTGGCGGTGTATTGATTGCGGTGTATTGATTGATATAATTGGTGTATAGAAATGTAAGTAGTAGCCTTAATGTTTGTAACCTTGGACTCTTGAGTTAATTCTTCTTCTTGTTATAGCCCACCACAATTTTGCCCTATAGGAATGCAACTTTATCTAATGTTTTTGGAGGGTGGTTCCTGACTAATCACCCTTGGAGAAGGATAAGTTTTCTTCTTAAACTTAGGGGTCTTAAGTTTGGCAGGGTCTTAAGATGTTGAGATGTTTGAAAGGGTCTTAAGATGTTGGCAGGCTTCCGGGCCAGAAGATGAAGTAAATCACCTAAGCTTTTGCATATAAGTTTGAAAGCCTGGCTCAGGGACTGCTGTCCTTGCATGACTCCACCCCTTCCCCCATTTTCCTCTATGCATAACTTAAGGTATAAAAACTACTTTGGAAAATAAAATGCGGGCCTTGTTCACCGAAACTTGGTCTCCCTGTGTTGTTCTTTCTCTTACCTTCTGGCTGAATTATTCAGTCTCCTCTCTCCACAAAATGTTCTCACTGAGCTATCCTTATTTCATCCGCTTTTCTTCACTGAATTTCCTCCTCACTGAGCTATCCTCATTCTATTACTCTTTATATCTCTAATTAATATTTATTTAAGCAATTGTTTCCTGATCCTCACCAACGCTGTCTACACCTCAAACTCCCTGGATCAGCCGGGGCTGGACCCTGGCATATAAAGATTACTGAGGACAGATCAGATCAGATCAGTCGCTCAGTCGTGTCCGACTCTTTGCAACCCCATGAACCGCAGCACGCCAGGCCTCCCTGTCCATCACCAACTCCTGGAGGTCACTCAGACTCACGTCCATCGAGTCAGTGATGCCATCCAGCCATCTCATCCTCTGTCGTCCCCTTCTCCTCCTGCCCTCAATCCCTCCCAGCATCAGAGTCTTCTCCAATGAGTCAACTCTTCGCATGAGGTGGACAAAATACTGGAGTTTCAGCTTTAGCATCATTCCTTCCAAAGAAATCCCAGGGCTGATCTCCTTCAGAATGTACTGGTTGGATCTCCTTGCAGTCCAAGGGACTCTCAAGAGTCTTCTCCAACACCACAGTTCAAAAGCATCAATTCTTCCGCGCTCAGCCTTCTTCACAGTCCAGCTCTCACATCCATACATGACCACAGGAAAGACCATAGCCTTGACTAGACAAACCTTTGTTGGCAAAGTGATGTCTCTGCTTTTGAATATGCTATCTAGGTTGGGCATAACTTTCCTTCCAAGGAGTAAGCATCTTTTAATTTCATGGCTGCAGTCACCATCTGCAGTGATTTTGGAGCCCAGAAAAATAAAGTCTGACACTGTTTCCACTGTTTCCCCATCTATTTTCCATGAAGTGATGGATGGGACCGGATGCCATGATCTTCGTTTTCTGAATGTTGAGCTTTAAGCCAACCTTTTCACTCTCCACTTTCACTTTCATCAAGAGGCTTTTTAGTTCCTTTTCACTTTCTGCCATAAGGGTGGTGTCATCTGCGTATCTGAGGTTATTGATATTTCTCCCAGCAATCTTAATGCCAACTTGTGTTTCTTCCAGTCTAGCGTTTCTCATGATGTACTCTGCATAGAATTTAAATAAAGAGGGTGACAATATACAGCCTTGACATACTCCTTTTCCTATTTGGAACCAGTCTGTTGGTCCATGTCCAGTTCTAACTGTTGCTTCCTGACCTGCATACAAATTTCTCAAGAGGCAGATCAGGTGGTCTGGTATTCCCATCTCTCTCAGAATTTTCCACAGTTTCTTGTGATCTACACAGTCAAAGGCTTTGGCATAGTCAATAAAGCAGAAATAGATGTTTTCCTGGAACTCTCTTGCTTTTTCCATGATCCAGCGGATGTTGGCAATTTGATCTCTGGTTCCTCTGCCTTTTCTAAAACCAGCTTGAACATCAGGAAGTTCACGCTTCACATATTGCTGAAGCCTGGCTTGGAGAATTTTGAGCATTACTTTACTAGCGTGTGAGATGAGTGCAATTGTGCGGTAGTTTGAGCATTCTTTGGCATTACCTTTCTTTGGGATTGGGATGAAAACTGACCTTTTCCAATCTTGTGGCCACTGCTGAGTTTTCCAAATTTGCTGGCATATTGAGTGCAGCACTTTCACAGCATCATCTTTCAGGATTTGGAATAGCTCCACTGGAATTCCATCACCTCCACTAGCTTTGTTCGTAGTGATGCTTTCTAAGGCCCACTTGACTTCACATTCCAGGATGTCTGGCTCTCGGTCAGTGATCACGCCACCATGATTATCTGGGTCATGAAGATCTTTTTTGTATAGTTCTTCTGTGTATTCTTGCCACCTCTTCTTGATATCTTCTGCTTCTGTTAGGTCCACACCATCTCTGTCCTTTATGGAGCCCATCTTTGCATGAAATGTTCCTTTGGTATCTCTGATTTTCTTGAAGAGATCCCTAGTCTTTCTCATTCTGCTGTTTTCCTCTATTTCTTTGCATTGATCACTGAAGAAGGCTTTCTTATCTCTTCTTGCTATTCTTTGGAACTCTGCATTCAGATGTTTGTATCTTTCCTTTTCTCCTTTGCTTTTCGCTTCTCTTCTTTTCACAGCTATTTGTAAGGCCTCCCCAGACAGCCATTTTGCTTTTTTGCATTTCTTTTCCATGGGGATGGTCTTGATCCCTGTCTCCTGTACAATGTCACGAACCTCATTCCATAGTTCATCAGGCACTCTATCTATCAGATCTAGGCCCTTAAATCTATTTCTCACTTCCACTGTATAATCATAAAGGATTTGATTAGGTCATACCTGAATGGTCTAGTGGTTTTCCCTACTTTCTTCAATTTAAGTCTAAATTTGGCAATAAGGAGTTCATGGTCTGAGCCACAGTCAGCTCCTGGTCTTGTTTTTGCTGATTGTATAGAACTTCTCCATCTTTGGCTGCAAAGAATATGATCGATCTGAGGACAGTGAAGCTGAAACTCCAATACTTTGGCCACCTGATACAAAGAGCTGACTCATTTGAAAAGACCCTAATGCTGGGAAAGATTGAGGGCAGGAGGAGAAGGGGAAGACAGAGGATTGAGATGGTTGGATGACATCACTGCGTGCTGCAGTTCATGGGGTCGCAAAGAGTCTGACATGCAAAGAGTGGACAACGTGGATGCACAAAAAGATATCACATTCAGGATGGGGAACACATGTACACCCCTGGCAGATTCATGTCAATGTATGGCAAAACCAATACAATATTGTAAAGTAATTAGCCTCCAATTAAAATAATTTTTAAAAAAAGAAAGAAATCACAAAAGAAAACATAAATTAAGAGAATTTAAAAGTCAACATACATAAATTATATTCCTATATAATTGCAACAATTAGAAAATATCTTTTTAAATAATACCATTTTCAAATATATATATATATAAATAAATAAATAATACCATTTCCAAAAGCAAATTAAAAACACCAACTATCTCAGAGTCAACTTAGTAGAAGATATGCAAGGCCTCTACAGAGAAAACTCTAAAATAATATGGAGATTAAGTAACTAAATAAATGAGAGATGGAGGGGTGCAGTGTTTAAGGACTGAAAAATTCAATTAAAATCATAACTCAACAGTTAGAAATAATTTTCAACATTTCATGATAGCAATCAATGTGAATAATATTCCCAAACATAAAAAGAATAGAGGAAACGGAGACAGGCAAGAAGGATGTATATACACTATATATATATACAGTATATATTTTAGAGATAAGAAAACACTGCAACCATGAGACAAGATAAACAAAAAGGGAACATACTGCAGTTTACCAGAGCAGAGATGCCAGAGCAGAAAGAGGTGCAGAAACCAGAACTGATGCTGCTGGGAGTAAGACAAACTCAACTGGGAATGATTTCTAGAGTCTGGACAACTCTGAGAGTTCAAAACTTCAGGGGACCCAGTCAGGGAGAATTACACAATTTTTTAGTCTCACCTCCAGGAGTTCAATCACACGATAACAGTAAGTAAAGGAGAAAAATCTCCTAGATCTTCCAGCAGGAAAAGAGGCAAGGCAACCATTTTGAAACTTGCCGCAGCACTCAGTTCTTAACAAAGCCTGCCCTTGGGAGGAACTAATTAACCAGATTCGAATCTGCTGGAGTACGATCAGAGCCTAATTGACCTTTTGACTCGTAGAAAGGAGAAAACCTAACACCAGTCAGCTGGAGCATCCTGTCTTACCTAAAGAGGGAGAAAAAAACTGAGAAACTCCTTAAGTTTACAGTCCAGAGACACAGGCTCACTAAAAACGAACGTGAAAAAAAAAGATCAAAGGGAGGTGCTGCTGAATACTAAAAGGGTGTTTGAAGAAATAAAACACCCAATTGAAGTATTACAGCAAAAGCCAACACAACCTCACTAGAAAAGAAATAATGAGAAATTAGCTAACTGGTCCATAAGGGTATATCCAAATAAAAGTTTCAGAAAGAGAGAGCAAAAGAAACAGAAGAAAGGAAATTGCCAAAGAAGTAATACGAGAAAATTTCCTAGAACTGAACAGCATGTATTTCAAAACTGAAAGGGCCTACAGAGAGCCCAGCACTAACAAACCACAGAGACCCCATAATAAATATTCATATCCCAGGTGTTTATATTTTCAATTCAGTAAATCCTCATAAATTCACCATCTATTTTACTAAAAAATATTACTCAACAAGGACAATTCTACGAATATGTTCAAAATTTTTGTCCACTACCAGAAAAAAAAAACAAAAAACGTGTGCTTCTGTGTGGAAGTTTAGCCCTGTTTGGAACTAGCTCTAAATCACCTGAATGTTCACTGAGAATGGTCTTTGTCAAGGTAACTCACAACAGAAAGAACATTATACAACATGAACAGTACACAAATAAATACATATTTATCTAAGAGGAAAAAAAGGATAAATAAGAAACTAAACTCTTAGTAATGATTTACTTTGAACAGAAAGACTGGTTATCTGAGGGAGAAAAAAAAAAAGCTTTTATATATTTACTTATTTTCTACAGTGCTTGCATTTTCTTTTTTTATTACAAGTAACAGGTAAGGAAGGAGAGGCAATCCCAATCTAATGAACTGAATTCATTACTACTATTACTACTGTTGCTACTGTTAACTACTACCATTGGCATGTCAATTATAAAAATAATAAAATAGGGCTAACAAAAATAGTAAGACAAGAGGCATAAACCAGTACTATCCCAGTTAAACTAAGATATGTTATTCTTCCACTATATGGTACAGAGACAACTAAGCCTCAGAAAGGTTTGACTCTTGAGATGGAGAGCACTTCCATAATCGATTCTGCATCTTCCAATGAAATGAGTAACACATCTTTCAGGTGAGCGAAATCCTTAAGAGTTGAATAAATTTGAAGAGAAAGTAAAATTTACAGAATTGATTTGGAGAAGTTAACTTAAGACATTGTTGACATACTAACAAAGTTTGTAAACGATGAATCTATAGATATATTAATCTTTGTAACCATAAGTGAAAGTCGCTCAGTCATGTCCAGCTCTTTGTGACCCCATGGAATTCTCCAGGCCAGAATACTGGAGTGGGTAGCCTTTCCCTTCTCCAGGGGATCTTCCCAACCCAGGGATCAAACCCAGGTCTCCTGCATTGCAGGCAGATTCTTTACCAACTGAGCCACAAGGGAAGCTCCTGTAACTACAAGATTATTTACTAATTATTTATCTGCCAGGTACAGAAAGAGACGAGTTTCCTAGTACCTTCAAATAATCTGTGTTGCACTAATTATATATTTGTTACACAATAAAAATAGAAATAAATATGACAAACAGATCGGAGGTAAATCACTGAAAATTGTTTTAAAGTATCAACAATATACAGACTAAAATAAGAAATTTTGCTGTTCACTTGTAATTTATTAAGCATCACTGGTAGGACCAGTTTTCCAACACTGGATAAGTAATGATCAAACTAAGTTTCTTCTTAATTTTTTTAAAGGATTTGACAATTCAAGCATAAAAATATAATTCCATTCTGCTTTGAAATTAATTCCTCTTTAAAAGTTTCAATGGAGAAATTCCTCCTAAAAAAAATGAAAGTTTCAAGTAGTTTGAGGCAAGTTCTTTTCAAATAATGAACTAGCCTTGTATCCCTTAAACAAACCCCACTTGCTCACAGTGTATAATTCACTTTATATATTGCTGAATTCTATTTACTAGTATTTTGTTAAGGGTATTGGCATCTATCTTCATGAGGCATACTGATCTTTAACTTTCTTTGTATGGTCCTTATCTCGTTCCTTCAGAATAATACAGACTTCACAGAATGAGTGATGTTCCTTGGGTTCCATGGCCCCTAGCTGGTCCTCATTCTTTCTGCCTTTCAGAGTCTTCATATATTTATTTTATACATAATGTCCATGGTCTTTAACTGTATTTAATGGGAGAGATTAAAAAAAAGCATGTCTATTCCATTTTGCCCCAGAAACAGACTATATGAATGATTTTTTAATTCAATAAAATCATATTTAATTTTCAATTATTCCTGTTTTATCCTCAATTTTGCCACTTCCTTCAGTCAAAAGGCTATTTCAAAATACTTCCCCAACAGCCAACATCATAAAAAGTAAGTACAAACTTTAATTCAATCTTTTAAAAGTTCTAACCCTGGAACACTAACCCACTATAATTATGAATTCTGAAAAACAATTAAGAACATAATTATTTACTATTTTTTAATAATAAGACTTAATTGCTCCAACTGTTGGCAATGGCATCAGCCCCTCCTGGCTTTGTCTCAGCTGCCGAAAGCCTACTAGTCCACATCCATGTCCTTCTGGAAGCAGCAGCATCTAATGACTGACTAAGGCAACTGCAAAGAGGGCAATCATTTGGTCTCAGATCAGATCAGATCAGTCGCTCAGTCGTGTCCGACTCTTTGCGACCCCATGAACTGCAGCACGCCAGGCCTCCCTGTCCATCACCAGCTCCCGGAGGTCACCCAGACTCGCATCCATAGCGTCAGTGATGCCATCCAGCCATCTCATCCTCTGTCGTCCCCTTCTCCTCCTGCCCTCAACTCCTCCCAGCATCAGAGTCTTCTCCAATGAGTCAACTCTGCAGGACAAAACTGAAGGACCATTTCTGCTCCCCACTTCCCTGCTGGATCAACAGAGGCTGCTGGGACAGCCTGATGTCTCCCTGATAAATCACGTTTTACCTCCTTTCCCTTCGGTCAAGGCCAATTGCAAAAGCACTTCCTAATAAATAGACTGCACACTGAACTCAATCTGACCAGTGACAGTAAGGGGAAATGCAAAAGTAAATACTGAAGTTATTGAACATAATAGGCACTGGCACATATGTCAGAGATATGACATGAAACTTTCCAGATACTTTTTTAAACAGGATTTTATTAACTCTCTGTAATTACCTCTGGGAGGCAGAGAGGGGCTGGACTTGGGTGAGGTATAGTCAATGAGTACTTTAGCTTTGTCTATAATGTGACATTACAAAGAATTTATCTGTATTTCACTTGTGCAGCTTTTTCAGTAGACAAAAAAAGAGAAAAAGCCTGAAAGCAAAACATGCCCCAAATGTTATTAATCCTAAGTGATGGAATACAAGTGATTATTATTTTCTTTTCTGAATTTTGTTATATTTTCCATATTTTCTAAAAGAAAGAAATATTGAAGTATTTACTTTCACTACTGGGCTTCCTTGGAGGCTCAGTGGTGAAGAATCCACCTACCAATGCAGAAGATACAGGTTTGATCCCTGGATTCAGAAACGGCTACCTGCTCCAGTATTCTTGGCTGGGAAATCCCATGGACAGAGGAGCCTGGTGGGCTACAGTCCACGGGGTCACAAAGAGTCGGATACAATGAGAAGCTGAGCACGCACGCACTTTCACTCCCATGGTATGTATCTATCATCATGGGAACCATTTTTGCTTTTCCCTATGTGTTTATTTTTTAGGTTGCTACAAGTGCTGATATATAAAGAAAGATTTCTAAGGGCCAATTTCTTATTATTCTCTTATGGATCTTACTAACCTCCAGGGCTAAAACTCACCTATTCAGCAGTATAACCTTTCTGCAAGTTAAAATATTTAAATACTTTCACACTGGTAAGTTCTGCATCCTTGAGGCCCCTGAATGCCCTACCTCATCCAGGGGGGCACTATACCCCAGCACAGCAGGAGACGTCTAGAACCCCTCCCCCAAATTTACATGTAATGTCAGTTTTGACCATACCATACCAGCTATTAGACATTTTTAACATCACTCCAGTCAGTCTTTCCCTCAAATTTAGTATCAAGATAAAAATGCTGACAATTCTTAAAACAGATTTTACTCTCATTCTTAATAATATAGAACATAGTGACTTAGCAGCAGCAGCAGCAACATAAATTTAACTGCATAGTCAGCAATAAATAGAATTCTTATAGGCCATATTCAAAATTCCTGCTGGCTTTTGCTTAGAGGAGAATAGAGATAAATACAAAATAATATAAACAAGTTACATCAAATTGGACATCAATCACTACAAAATTTCTTCCTATTAAAAAAACTGGTTGCCATATATTCTTTTAACATAAGGTTCAAACCTGACATTACAAAAGTTTCCATTTGGTTTTCAGACAACATTAAAATATTATCATGAATGTAACATTTATAATAACTATATCACAACTATGAATTCCTAAATTTGTTTCAGGCCTAAAAAAATGATGCCATCATAGATAAAAGATTACTAAATGATACTTAAAGATCTATTGGCTCTCTATAATTTTATTTTTCTCTAAAAATATTTCTAAGATATTTAAATATTTCAATAATTAGAATCTTACCTCAGCTCTTTTCAGCATTTCCCATTTATTCAATATTTTCATGGCAAATACTTTATCTGCATTTTTTAGTTTCACTACAGCAACCTAGAAAAGGAAATACAACTTTTAAAATATGACAAATAATACTTTTTTCAGTCATCCATTTTCCTTTTTCCTCTCTGTAAAAAAAAAATAAATACCAAAATTGTCAATGATTTCCATGCAGTTCAAATTCTAAGATCCTAAATCAAATAATACTGTCAGTTGAAAAAATTACATTAGTGAACATGAGCCAAACAACTCTGTTTTTGAACACAGTATCAGTTGGTGATTATATATTATATTCTCCTTTTCGAGTTTTCTTCCCTGGAATTTAAACTCAGTATCTACTATCTAAAAAATTGACCAAAATGTACCATATGAAATAACTAAAGCTTAGTAAACACTGTGGGCTTCCCAGGTGGCTCAGTGGTAAAAAATCGGCCTGCCAAGCAGGAGACATGGGTTCAATCCCTGGGTTGGGAAGATCCCCTAGAGAATGAAATGGCAACCCACTCCAGTATTCTTGCCTGGGAAACCCCACAGCTAGAGGAGCCTGGCAGGTTACAGTCTACGGGGTCACAAAGAATCGGACACCACTTAGCAACTAAACAACATTAAACACTGCATGCCAAATTCCAACACGATGTTACAGGTAAAGCCAGCTGCCAAAACAAATACATTTCATGGGGATCAAACAGTATGACGTAAACTGAAAATGATATTATTTTTCATGCCACATAGTCTTGTACACTAAACCAAACCCACCCACAACACACACACCCCTAAAGATCAATTGAGGCTGCTATCTCTATAAATCATACACTTCACACATTCCTTCCCAACAACAACAAAAAAAGAACAGACATTTCTGTATTTTGTATTTTAGTTGTTGATCAAAAAACTGTCAAATATAAGTAAGTAATCCCCTCCCTTTTTTTTTTCCACTCTCAACAAAGTGATAGCATTTCTGTTTCTATTTCTCTCCCTCAGTTTGACTAGATAATCTCAAAGGGCCTTTGCAACTCACTGAAGGTGCTACACAGCAGATGATGAACTATAGAAGAGAAGACAAACGCTGTTATCAGTTGTTGGAGGCTGGAAAGGGAAAACAAATACTACTCTAATATGAAGAAATAGAAAACAAACTATGTACAGCATATCTTCAAACAGTTTAAAGGGATATTTCCAAGAATAGAGAATTTTTTAAATTTGAGGTTTAAACTCAAGTGCCAAATTTTTTAAAACCCTAATAGTAAATGTGCATATCAGGGTCATTTAATAAATTTATTTTTGGATCAGAGTACAATAACAGTAATATGACCATGTAAAATGGAAATCAGTATATAATACTATAATGTTATCTGAACTAGAATATATCTTGGTAAATGTCATAAACAATGGACATGAGTTTAAGTAAACTCCGGAAGTTGGTGATGGACAGGGAGGCCTAGCATGCTGCAGTCCATGGGGTCACAAAGAGTCGGACATGACTGAGCAACTGAACTGAACTGAACTGAAATGTCATAAATGGTTATACTAATCACTGAGATTACAGTTTTTCATCAATTATTAATAAAATGGTGGGAAGGAAGAAAAACTGTCTCAATTTCAAGTGCAATCACTTTAGTCTTTAGTCATATCTGGTCATATCTGCAGAATGATGATCAGTTATGGATCCACCATTTCTGCATCAGTCATGGATCTCTTAATGGGTTCACGTTTAAAGAAAAGGGGCTGTACAAGATACCGAAACAACCTAAATCCCCAATGACAAATGAATGGTTAAAGAAATAGAATATTATTCAGCCATTAAAAAGAAGGAAATCTGTCTTTTGTGACAACATGGATAAACCTGGAGGGCATTATGCTAAGTGAAATAAGCCAGAAACAGAAAGACAAAAACTGTGTGATCTCACTTATATGGAAAAATATAAAAAGGTAAACTCATATAGACAGAGAAATATATTTCTAGAATTCTAATTCTAGAATGGTGGTGCCAGTGGCTGGGGGTTGAGGGAATGGGGAGATGATGGTCAAAGGATATAAGTTTTTCAGTTATATGATAAGTTCTAAAGATCTAATATACAGTATGTTGACTACAGTTAACAGTATTATATTATATTCTTGGAAATTGCTAAGAAAGTAGATCTTAAATCTTCTTATCACCAAAAAGGAGGAGAGGAGTACTGTAATAGAGAACACAGAAAAACTTAAAACATTTTTTTCACTAAGATCTCTGTTAGACTGAAAACACAAGTTACCACTGTGTAGACTCAAATCATATACTGCACAAATGGATGGAAGGATAGGAGCACAGAGCTAGACATGCCTACACTGAGGACAGGAAAGAGGTAAGGAAGGCTATCACTTAAGCCTTCTCCTCTTCTGATTTAGAGAAGAATTGCTGAAAGACTCCAACACTTAGATTTGCCCTCTTCAGGTCATATGGAGTGATAAGAACTCCTCCCGGCACTGAATGATTCACCAATTTTCTATGTATATGAGCAGAGAAGTACCTGAGGATAGCCAATAGTGTAGCAGTAATCCACCAACACATATTGAGTGTGTACTAAATGCCAAGTACTCTTCTAAGAGTTTTATGCAGGTCCACACTCCTTTACCTGCAATTCTGCAAGATAAAGGGTTTTCACAATTCATTTGGCAACAAACACTGACATCAGGCTAATCACAGTTTGAGGGGAGTTTGTTTTTTAAAAATCTCACTTAGTATAAAAATAAATGTGTTTCATTGCAGAAACACCTCATAAGCATTTGCTTATGAGGTTCTGCTCAAAATCCCATTAAGAGTGCAATACAGAGTATATGTACTAAATTATCTTTCTAAAATCCAAAAACTACTGGAATCAAAACCAACTCTGGATTATAGAGATGTGCAGTAGAAATAAGCGAGCATTTACTGAACACTGAGCTAGCACTTACTGTTCAGGGTAGTGGCGATAACACGGTCTGTGCAGCCAGATTCGGGTTATACCCAAGTATGAAGTGCATACAACAGGCTCTGGCAACTGGTAAGTGTTCAATGGGGCTTCCTTGGTACCTCAGCTGGTAAAGAATCTGCCTGTAAAGCAGGAGACCCCAATTTGATTCCTGGATTGGGAAGATCCCCAGAGAAGGGATAGGCTACCCACTCCAGTACTCCTGGGCTTCCCTGGTTGCTCAGACAGTAAAGAATCCACCTATAATGCAGGAGACCTGGGTTTGATCCCTGGGTTGGGAAGATCCCCTGGAGGAGAACACAGCAACCCACTCCAGTATTCTTGCCTAGAGAATCCCCATGGACAGAGGAGCCTGGCGGGCTACAGTCCATGGGATGGCAAAGAGTCAGACACGACTGAGCAACCAAGCACACAGCACAAGTGTTCAATAACCACTAGCTATGATTCCACGTCAGGTTCTGCACTAAGCACCTTATAGCCCAGTCTCTTAACTGTTGTTTGCTATATCACTAAGACGTGGTAGACCTTATACATCCTAATTTCTTCAATTTCTTTAACTAGGAAATAAGTAGCTTTGGCCTCTTCAACACTCAACTTTATAAATTTTTATCCATGACACATATATATACATAGAAATATAGTTAGAAATATCCTCAAAGGAACATTCTTACAAATAGAAACTTAACTACAATATTTATGTGTAATTTCCAATAGTGAAATACTGAAAATAAATACATTTTGAAAGGTAAAACTGACTGAATATATCACAAACATTAGAAAATGTTTTAAATTCTTGAATATGTTGTTAAAGATTACTAATTAATAGGAGAATGTTCATAATATACTGTTTAGAAGGATTTTATTAAGGTTTATAAACTAAAATAAATTTTTCTATATATACACATAAAATATAAACTTACACATTTCTATATGTATTCCGATAAAGATAACCATCAACCCTTAAAAATCAGTTATTTCTAGGGGATATGATTTCTATCCTCCTTTCTATATTTTCTATATAGGACATACAAAATTTGAAACATAGAGGGGCTAGTATAGAATACCACAATTCATCCTGAACATGAAATGACCACTAATTGTTGAGATATTATAGTGTGACTGAAAAGGGCCAAAATGAGACCCACACTTACATCTATGTGTTAATCAGGAATGTCAGGCTGCTTCAGGGTCAAAAACATTCTCAGCACTGTCTTACAACAGTTTCGTGAGCTGCCTAAATCTTCTCTGGAATGAAGTGGGATGTGGTGAAATTAAATAGGTCAGTTCACACAGAAAACAAAATTATGGCTCCCAAAGGGGAAATAGGGTGAGGGAGGGACAAATCAGGAGTTTGGATTAGCAGATACAAAGTACTACATATAAAATAGATAAACATCAAAGTCCTGTTGTTTGCACAGGGAACTACATTTAATATCCAATCATAAACCATAATGGAAAAGAATATGAAAAAAAATGTGTGTGTATCATTTTGCTGTACACCAGAAACCAACACAACATTGTAAATCAACTACATTTCAATTTTTTAAAAGTCAATTCAGAAACAATTCTTAAATTATCAAATCGATGACAAAATGAGACAAGAGTAATGAAGTTGATGAAGGGATAAAATTGATCATGCTTTTCTCCTTTAACACTACAGATCATTTTCATGTTCATTTCTGTAAACTTGAAGAAAAAGGGATTGCCCTAAAACTCTAGGTTCTAAACTTTCAAGAACCACAGCTAACTGATATACAAAAGGGCAGTATGTTAAAATGTCCTTTCTTATCTAATTTGATCAAAATGTAAAGTACATTTAGTATGAACTGGAAGATTACAAATTTAATGCAGAACAAAGATGTATTTTTAAAAGCACCAAATACAGAGATGTCTTATTAAAAGCACTATGATATCAGAAAAACAGCAAACACTACAGAAAAATCAGTAGGTGACAAGTATAAATGAATGAGTTCTGAATTATCACTTATAGATACAGCATATAACTAAGAATGATCATACTATACTAAACAGAATTTCAATAATCAAAAAGCAGTCGCCATGCAGTTCCACAGATCTAGTCCACATTCAATGTATCTAAAATTCACCACACCTCCTCTGGTCCATCCCATTTCCTATCCACCAGTCTTGCCTGGACTGTCCTCTATTACTTCTTCTACTCTCTCTTACTGTCCTCTCTTACTTCTGCTCTTATCCTCCAAAATCTATTCTCAAAACAGCAGCCACAGTGATTCTGTTTAAACTAGCTCATATCGTGACACTCTGCTCTACAACTTTAAGTTTCCTATGGGTTCCAACACACCCTGGTCTTCCAGTCTCCCAGATCTCATACTACTCTCCTCCTGGCTCATTCTGCTCAAAACATACTGATCACCTTGTTCAAAGTCAACTTGGTGTTTGTGCACTTCAGTCTCAAACGGTCTCCCCCTCCCCACACTCCCATAGCTAGATGGTTTGCTCTCACTGCCTCACTAAAACGTCATTCTGCCCTTCACACTTTCTATCCCATTTCTTTGCTTCTTTTCCCCTTGGCTCTTTTTAACAAATTATATATTCTATTTACCTATTTTGCGTATTGTGTGCCTCACTCACTAGAACATAACCTCTACGAGGGCAGAAATTATTTTTTTCTCATTTGTTCACTAGTATGTGCCAGTGCGTGGGGATCAGTAGGTAGACAACAAATATTTACTGAATAAATAACAAGTGATTTGTAGTCTATATGACCATATATACTTGGACTATTGAAAACCATCTGTATGCTCAAGCTTCAAGTATACTACTAAACTGAGACTGAAACTAAAATAAAGACAAGGCATTATGATAAATGAGATACAATTCTCTATTTTAAAGTGTACTGTGTACCAGATTATTCCAGCTCATGTTGCTCTCTTAATCATATGTATGGCTTTTAAACTCTAACTTTGCAACTTAGCTTTCACTACCTTTTGCCCATGGTTACTGTTCACTCTTACTGTTTTCATGTCATTGTCTCCTCCTTTCTCTACTGTATAATGTCTACCATCATTCATTATTATTTTTTTTTTACAAGACAGATATTAATATTCATTATTAATAATAATAAAATATTAAAAACAACTCAATTATGGAAAGCTTACTCTGTGCCTGGCACTGGGCTAGGCACAATACATATACTGCCATAATCAATTCTTACACCATGCTGAAGTAGTTTCTACAGTCCTCACTATGTGATTGCAAAGCTGGTGTTATTTACTGCTATGAGTGCTAGACAGTTCTGTAGGTCTTTATAGAGATCATCCCATTCGTCTCGCCTGTAGTCTTGATTCCTGCTGCCATGTTAATGGTGATCGTGGTTAATGTGTATGGAAATAACTGTATTTGTTTTTTATAAACTATTCTGTTAGTGATCAGCTTGTATTCAAAATATATAATAAAAAAAATTAAGACTCTTTAACAAACCAGAAACACCTCAAAGAGTTAACTAAACTGGCTAGAGGTATCCCCTCTATGGAGATGCAATTTATATATCTACTAGTGATAGTCAAAATATTTAGAAATTGGTATAGCCTGGGCATTGACCAATTAAGAGCAGACATTAGCTATAAAAATACAGTATGCCCATGACAGAGTACTCCTATGGACTGAAGACTAGCCCTGTATATACAGAGGCTATCAAAGGTGAATCATGCAACATCACTTCAAACTTCTTTTACTCCCCATAGAGCGAGGGAACAGAGTTTTTAAGGAAGAATGAATGGCTAAAAATAATTCTCCTTTCAAACTCTAGGACTAGGTTATGCAGACACATAAGGGCCTACTTATGGTAATTAGAGGAAGCAAGCTAATTAAAAGCTTTTGACACCTGAAGCAGGGGTAGCAGGCCAAAGCAGCAAGCTTTCACAACAAGCTCTGAAGCCCAGAAGCCTTGAAGCTGCCGGAGCAAGGCTGGAGCAGGCAGAAGCGGTGAGCCACCAGGAAACTGTGGACAGGCAACACCCAGGGCGTAAGTTAAAGGTTTTCCTGAAAGCAAAAAGGAAAACCCAGCGTTAAGTTAAGCAGTCACTGACAACAATTGAGTCGTAGAGAGAAGGTTCTTAACTCGTAGAGCTGTTGATTTTCAACTGTATCTTGCTCCTTTATTATTTCCCATAATTTATGCATTTCTTGTAGGAGTTATATAAATTATGCTTTTATTTTCATAGTTATATTTTTTTTAAAGAAAAGCATAACTGAGAGAGGTGCTGTTCCTATCAGACATCTGTGCCAGAGGTGAACCTATCCACTGGGTCTATATAATATCTACTGACAAATTCCTGATAGAAGACAAAATACTTTAGAGGAAAAGAATGATCTCTTTAGGGCAGTCTTTGAATTTTGAAATCTATTAGTTGATAAATGCTACAAGGGTATGTAAGGCCACCAAAGATACTTTAATCAGGAATGAACAGCTAAGCAGCCAGAGCTCATAAACCAGTTAATACTACTTTTCTATACAAAATTCACTGTGTCTTAAAAGAGAGTAAATTATCTACAACCTATTGGTTGCTTTTATTTTATATACTTTAATTGACATATATAGAGAGGAAAAATAAACAGAGAGAGAGGGAAGGAGAGAGAGATAGAAAAAGGTACTTTTTCATACAAAATCTCAAATATTATCAGTCATGCATTAAGTACTCTGAATTGACTCCAGATCACACTGGCCTATGACCAAGTAGGACTTATTCCCAGCCCACTAACAGCCACACTACTGTCTGCTACAGCCCCCACTCCCCAGGCCCTGCATCCATTCTTCAATCTTCCAAGCATTAGGACTATAGAGCAAATATCATTGTCCTTACCTATATGCCTCACTTAATCCTCATGAGTAACTTTAAGCAATTCTTCAGTACCCTGGCCTTTCCTTCAGTCCTTTTTATGGAAAAAGTATAAAACAACACATATACAGTTATTTAAATATTTATGTTATTGCTTTATTTGCTCCTTAGTTGCATCTCAACTGAGTCCTAAATCTATTTGCAGCCCCACCATTAACCCTTTGTCCTTTACCAAGCTTCTAAAATATCCTATGTCACCCTGCCATCACCATCTATCCTAACCCTGAACTATCCAAACCCTACCCTGCAACTAATAACATAGTACTCTACTTCATAGAAAATAGATGCTTCACATTTCCTCATATCACCTTTAAATATTTCTATATTTCTACTTCTTATTTCTTTTCCTTTTGAGCCCAAGGAAGAAGTGTCCCCACCACCTGCAAGGATAACAGTATCATCTGAAATCTTAATGCCAGACTCTCTCCTTTCTTTCCTTCTTTCCCTTGTTCCATTAAATATTTGTTTCTGAACTTCAAGCTTTCTTTCTTATGGCACCTGAACACCAAATGATCAACATTTCCATGACTATCTCCTATCCACATCCAAATATAAAACAAAAACATTATTGCTATCCTATCTTCCCCTCAAGAAAGTGATATCACGTCCCTTTCCACAAGGTATTATCTCTCCATAAAGCACATTTCTAAAGAATATTATATGTCTGCTTTTTCCACTCATTCATTATCAGTTTCTCAGCCTCTTGTAATCACCTATTTCAATCTACTTGCTATATCCCTTTATTGGACTGAAATTACTCTCTCAAAGATTAATAATGTCCTTCCAAATTCCAAATAAAATATATTGTCCTCAACTCTCATCTGTTTCAGCCTCTCATTATTGGACATCGCAGACGACCAATATATTTTCCTACTTATTCTTTTTTTCATATCCTATTTAAATGATTTTCTCCAAGGATCCCTACTCCACCTTTTTTATATCTCCTCTCTTCCCTGACCTATATATGATCCTATTAATATCTATATGCTGATGACTCATAAATTCTTATCTCCTAATAGGTAGACCCATACTTCTAGTTGCCTACTAGTCATCTCTCTGAAATGTTCAGCAAGTATCTCAAATTTAACAAGTCAAAAACCTGCACATTAAACCTGTTTACTCAGACTGCATACCTCAACATTTCTAACTTCAATTTATCAGTGACATATAAAGTAATTTCTTTAACATTCTGTCTATCCTCTCCACCCTTCTTGCCCACTCCCACTGGCCAAGTTCAAGCCCTCATTTCATCTGAAAAAATGATAATAGGTTCCTTTTTGACCACCTTACTCTATGTCAAACATTATGCTAACTGCTGAGAAAACAAAGATAAATAAAAGAGCCCTTGCTCTCCAAAATCTCACAGTCCAGTATGGGAAACAACACTAAACAGATAATTACAGTAAAACATAAAAAGAAAGGTAAAAACAAGGTCCTATAAAAAGCAAAGAAACAGATTCCTAACCCAAAATGGGGGAGAAGGGAGGGATCTATGTAATTTGTGAATATATATGTTAAAGTTTCTTGAAAGAGGTGACTGACATATGAGTCTTACATAGTGAACCCCAGAAAAGGGGGACCAAGAGGACCTGATTAAAGAAAGGGAATATTTTGGGAAATGGGGACAGCATGAGCAAGGCACAGAAGCAAGTGATGTCTGTGACAGGGCAAAGGGGTGAAGACGATCAGGGATAATAAGCAGTTGTCTTTCTTAGGAAAGGGTTTCTTCCTAGCAGGGAATAGCTAGAAATGAAACTGAAGGGTCCAAGTAATGCAAGAGCTTGTATGCCATGTCAATCAACTAGAACCTTAAAGTGCAGGTAACAGGGAACAACTCTTCATAGTTGGTTACATCACTTTAACAGCTCTGTGGAGACTGGGTCTGAGGCAAGGAAAGACATGAGGTTACAGCAGTAGCTGAAGTGAAAGATTTGAGGACCTAACTAAGGAAGAGAGGAAGAAATTCAAGAAATACTTAGAATTTTGAAAAATCAATGATTAAATATAATGTGGCTGTTGGGAGTGAGATATCTAGGATTTCCCTCCCTTCTGGTCTCTTCTCTACCAAATCCTTCATCGACACTATCAGTATTATTATCCTTCCTATCATTCTGATTATATCACTACTCTGTTTATTAACATTTGATAGGAATTCCATTCCTATGAAATAACGTTCCTTACCAAAGCATACCAAATCATTCACTGCATTGCCCAAGAGAACTTTCAATCCTCATCTTTCACCACCAGCTCCACCAAAAGCATTATATTCCAGGCACAAGATCACTAACTGCTCCCTGAATACAAGAAATGCACTTAAAAAAAAATTCTTTTGATTCTTTTAGAATTACTATAGAAAATTTATAAAATTAAAGTGTAAAAAAGAGCCACAGACAGCATTATTTCACAGACAAAACTACGAAATCATGTAAGTTGTCCATATCCTTTCAACCAGCAAAGTCCTCTTCTACTTTATTCTAAAGTAATTATTTAAGAAATCAGCTGAAATACAGCAAAAGCATTTTGTTCAAAAAATGCTTTGGAGAGCATCATCTCTAATATAGAAAAAAAAGAACTTAATTCATTTTTTATGTTCTGAGCACCTACTATGTACTATTAGGTGCTGGGGAGTCACAGTGAACTGACAGGGAATAAAATCCTTATACAGCATACATTCTAGCTTAATATTACTGTTTGGGACCATTAGAACCGTCAGGTTTAAAAGAAAATGTTTCAGCACATGGGGAAAAGACTTAAAATATTTGGTAAGAGGAGCCGGTTTGACATCAATGTTTACAAAACTACCCCAATTTTATTACCTATGAGTAGAAATACAATTGGGGGAAAAAAAAGTGCCAGAAAATTACAGAAGTAGATCTCAATGCTGTGTACCTCTCCCTCTTGTAGATTAGACTGTGATCCTAGTCACGGGTATGGAACATGTTTAGATTACAGTGTATAATTAATAAGTATTTTTTTCATTAGTCAAAACAGACAAGGATGAAAGAAAAAAAAACTTCACTTTTCTGTTTTTAAGCTCCAATAAAGAAAATGATTATATTTAAAAGCACTGTGCTAAGTACTGAGTATAAGAAATAAAGAAATTCAGTCCTTGCCTTCACTTAGAGTTTATTGGTGAAGACAAATACTAAACACAGAAATAAGAAAACTTAAAAGTACAAGTGCTAGGAAGGAGTTGTACAAGGTTCTCACCTTCCTCAATAAAAAGATAAAAGTGTCTTACATCTGCACTCCCATTTTTCTGAACTGATTAATCCACTGATTTCACTTTCCCATTCATTTCTTTAATTGACTGAATTCTGCCATCAATTCTTTCACTGATTTCAAAATATGCAATGATTTTAAAGAGGCCATAGTAATAACAAAATATATTTTGTTAGGCAGGATGATTTCCACTTTTTCTGGAAACACAATATCCATTAATATTGGCCACAAATATAATGCAAGAGTCATTTTGAACTATCAGCAGGAACAGTATCAAGAGAGGTGAGCCTGGGCAAATTCACTCTGCTCTATTTCTAGCTTCTGTAGAACTTTTCCTGCTGCCTTTTTTTTCCTAGAGATCAAGTTTGGAGTGAATAAAAACAGTCTATCATTATTTTTTTTAATTAAATTTTATTTTGCTTAACTTTACAATATTGTATTGCTTTTGCCATACATCAAGATGGAGCCACCACAAGTATACATGTGTTCCCCATCCTGAACCCTCCTCCCTCCTCCCTCCCCATACCATCCCTCTGGGTCGTCCCAGTGCACCAGCCCAAGGCATCCATTATCAGGCATCGCACCTGGACTGGCGACTTGTCTCAGATATGATATTATACATATTTCAATGCTATTCTCCCAAATCATCCCACCCTCTCCCATTCCCAGAGTCCAAAAGTCTGTTCTATACATCAGTGTCTCTTTTGCTGTCTCGTAAACAGGGTTATTATTACCATCTTTCTAAATTCCATATATGTGCGTTAGTATACTGTATTTGTGTTTTTCTTTCTGGCTTACTTCACTCTGTATAATAGGCTCCAGTTCCATTCACCTCATTAGAACTGATTCAAATGTATTCTTTTTAATGGCTGAGTAATACTCCATTGTGTATATGTACCACAGCTTTCTTATCCATTCATCTGTGGATGGACACCTAGGTTGCTTCCAAGTCCTGGCTATTGTAAACAGTGCTGATGATGATCCAGCAATCCCACTGCTGGGCATACACACTGAGAAAACCAGAATTGAAAGAGACATGTGTACCTCAATGTTCATAACAATATATCTTTAAAGCAAGAAAGGTTCTACCCTCTCTGGGTCAAGAGAAAAGTGTTGAAAAACCACAGTAATTCTCCTTCACTCCTGTCCACAATTTACAAACGGATTAAGCCTCAAAGCAATCAGCCCGGAAGCCCGTATCTCAACATGACTCTGTTCCACTAGCAAATGAGTTTTTAAGGATGACTGGAAACTTCAATGCAGCTAGCTGGATATGCATATTTTGAGTCTATTTTGCAATCCAAAGTGGGGAACAAAGGTTTACATTTAGGGGAAGGTAGTTAAGTCTCCAGAGAAGGCAATGGCACCCCACTCCAGTACTGTTGCCTGGAAAATCCCATGGATGGAGGAGCCTGGTAGGCTGCAGTCCATGGGGTTGCTGTGTTGGTTTTTTTCTTTCAAATTGCAACCCACTCCAGTGTTCGCCTGGAGAATCCAATGGATACAGAAGCCTGGTAGGCGCAGCCACGGGGGCACAGAGTCGGACATGACTGAGCGACTTAGCAGCAGTTAAGTCTCCAAGTTGGCTCCAAGTTCATGTCTTAATCTTTTTTTAACAGGGGATCCTGATAACTCTGAACCTGATACGGCTCCAACATACTGATTAAGACCCAAATGAGGCAAAGAGAAGATAGTAATTGGAACCTCATCTCCTTACACGGATATAGTATCTTATAGTCCAGAAATAAAAAAATATCAAAAACAACCAGGATTCTAGAGTACAGGAACTACAGACATTCATGAAAGATATGTAGATTGGGATTCTCCAAGGATGGAAAACACTGAAGTCATATAAAGAGCCTCAGTCTGTGCAGACCAGCCAAGAAATATTTAATTACTGAAGAACAAGAGCCAGGCATACTGACTTTTATTAATGATAACATTTTCTTTTTGTTACTATTTAAAGTATTTTGAGATGGTAAATGATATTTACTTCTCTCTCACCCTCAATCTCATGAAATTATAGAAACTGTAAATTGTTTAAAGGAATAAAATTACAACATCGGAAAATAAGAACATCAACTAATCAGATATTTTAAAGAACCCTTAAAATCTAGGATGGATAAAATGAGATTAGATAGAGACAAGAATGGTGAAACCACAGCCCAAACTACACTAAGGAAGAAAATTGAGGCACAAGTTAAGAGCAATGACAGAGGGACTTAAAGCTCAAAGTCAATAAACTCAAAGAATAAAGAGAACTCACAAAGAAACTGTCAGTCTTCATTCCAAATTTTATCATTTTTGGTACAAGTCAGAATTGTACACTTTAACATGAATAAAATAGTGAGTGAACAGGAAACTACCAAAAACCACAAAGTACTTTGGTAAGGCAGCTGGTAAAAGAAGCTTTCCTGAGAAATCTGTATGTAGGTCAAGAAGCAACAGCTAGAACTGGATGTGGAACAACAGATTGGTTCCAAATTGGGAAAGGAGTACGTCAAGGCTGTGTATATCGTCACCCTGCTTATTTAACTTATATGCAGAGTACATCATGAGAAATGCTGGGCTGGATGAAGCACAAGCTGGAATCAAGATTGCCTGGAGAAATATCCATAACCTCAAATATGTGGATGATACCACCCTTATGGTAGAAAGCAAAGAACTAAAGAGCCTCTTGATGAAAATGAAAGAGGAGAGTGAAAAAGTTGGCTTAAAACTCAACATTCAGAAAACTAAGATCACAACATCTGATCCCATCACTTTATGGCAAATAGATGGGGAAATAATGCAAACAGTGACAGACTCTACTTTTGGGGGGTTCAAAATCACTGCAGATGGTTGACTGTAGCCTTGAAATTAAAAGACACTTGCTCCTTGGAAGAAAAGCTATGACCAACCTAGACAGTATATTAAAAGGCAGAGACATTACTTTGCCAACAAAGATCCGTCTAGTCAAAGATATGGATTTTCCAGTAGTCATGTATGCTTGTGAGAGTTGGACTATAACGAAAGCTGAGCACCGAAGAAGTGATGCTTTTGAAGTGTGGTGTTGGAGAAGACTCTTGAGAGTCCCTTGGACTGCAAAGAAATCAAACCAGTCAATCCTAATAGAAATCAGTCCTGAATATTCATTGAAAGGACTGATGCTGAAGTTGAAATGCCAATATTTTGGCCATCTGATGCAAAGAATGGACTCATTGGAAAAGACCCTGATGCTGGGCAAGATCGAAGGTGGGAGGAGAAGGGGACAACAGAGGATGAGATGGTTGGATGGCATCACCAACTCAATGGACATGAGTTTGAGCAAGCTCCAGGAGTTGGTGATGGACAGGGAAGCCTGGTGTGCTGCAGTCCATGGGGTTGCAAAGAGTCAGACACAACTGAGTGACTAAATTGAACTGAAAAGAAGTAATATTAAAGAACTAATATACATTTAAAAAATGACATTCATATTTTTCAAGAAAGAAATGAAAATATAATGGTAGAGAAATATCCCAATAGCAACAAAAGAAAAAATATGTAGTAAATGAGTCAATCTTTCTTCTTTAAATTTACAAATCATATTATAAATCATATAAATCCCCAAAGAATACTGGGCATCAATTCTCCATTAATTAACCTATAAATTTAATATTATCTCAATGAAAATAACACTTTAAGTAGACAAGTTGAGTCTAAAGTTCATATAGGAAAATAAACACTCCTATTTTTGGTGGTGTGTAAGGTTAGAAACTTTGAACAAGTTTTCTAAACATATCAGGATAGCCAAAGGTTCATTCGGTTTTTCCAGTGATGGTTCTAGCAGCGCTTAGTTGTCTTAACTTCATTCGAAACACTTTTGTTAGATTGTGTTATGACAGCGGTCATATCAGTGTGCATTTAAAAAAACTTTTCAAAATTGGTGAATGTTTGTGTAACCATTTTAAGATTGAAGATGAAAGAAAAAAGTAACATTTTTAACCTATTATGCTTTATTATTTCAAGAAAGGAAAAAATTCATCTATAATGCAAAAAAAAGTTTAGTGCATAGTATAGAGAAGGTGCTGTGACTGACCAAATGTGTCAGACATGGTTTGCGAAATTTTGTGCTGGAGACTGCTCGCTAGTAGAATAGGAAATGGCAACCTACTCCAGTATCCTTGCCTGGAAAATTCCATGGACAATGGAGCCTGGCGGGCTACAGCCCATGGAATCTCAAAGAGTTGGACACAACTGAGCATGAGCACAGGCTGCTCACTAGACAATGCTCCATGGTCAGGTAGACCAGCTGAAGTGGCCAGCGATCAAATCGAGACATTGATGACAATCAACACTATACCACGCAGAAGATAGCCAATATACCCAAAATATCCAAGTCAAGCACTGAAAATCATTTGCACGAGCTTGGCTGTATTAAGGATGTTTGGGTTCCATGCAAATAAAAAGAAAAAACCTTCTTGACCATATTTCCACATATGATTCTCTACTAAAATATAACAAAAATGTTGCATTTTTAAAACAAATTGTGATGGGGATGAAAAGTGGATACTGTACAATAATATGGAATGGAAAAGATCATGGGGCAAGTGAAATGAACCACCAACAACCACTGCAAAGGCTGGTCTTCATCCAAAGACAGTGATGATGTTTATATGGTAGGATTTGAAGGGTTTCCCTTGTGGCTCAGACGATAAAGAATCTGCCTGCAATGCAGGAGACCTGGGTTCAATCCCTGGTTTGGGAAGATCCCCTGGAGAAGGACATGGCTACCCACTCCAGTATTCTTGCTTGGGCTTCCCAGGTGGAATTCTTTCGTGGTAAAGAATCCGCCCTCAATGTAGGAGATACAGGAAACACAGGTTGGATGTCTGGTTCCAGAAGATCCCCTTGGAGGAGAGCATGGCAACATGCTCTAGCATTCCTGCCTACAGAATCCCATGAACAGAGGAGTCCAGTGGGCTACAGCCCATAAGTCGCAGAGTCTGAAGCAGCTGAGCACTGCTGCTGCTGAGTCACTTTAGTCGTGTCCGACTCTATGCGGTCCCATAGACGGCTGTCCCTGGGATTCTCCAGGCAAGAATACTGGAGTGGGTTGCCATTTCCTTCTCCAATGCATGAAAGTGAAAAGTGAAAGTGAAGTCGCTCAGTCGTGTCCGACTCTTAGCGATCCCATGGACTGGAGCCTACCAGGATCCTCCGTCCATGGGATTTTCCAGGCAAGAGTACTGGGGTGGGGTGCCATTGCCTTCCCCACAAGCACACAAAAAAGAAGTGTTGAATAACCATCTCAATAACCTCCTCAGATCTACTTGGGAGGGGACCTGAATGATGGTTTTTGGATCTTCCCTGCTAGTTCAGCTGGTAAAGAACCCACCTGCAATGCAGGAGACCCTGATTCAATTCCTGGGCTGGGAAGAGCCCCTGGAGAAGTGAAAAGCTACCCATTCCAGTATTCTTGGGCTTCTCTGGTGGCTCAGCTGGTAAAGAATCCACCTGCAATGTGCAGCAGCAACAATGTGGGAGACCTGTGTTGGATCCCTGGGTTGGAAAGATCCCCTAGAGAAGGGAATGGGTACCCACTCCAGTATTCTAGTATTCTAGCCTAAAGAATTCCAACTATGTAGTCCATGGGGTCTAACAGAGCGACTTTGACTTTCACTTCCCTTCTGTACTAGGAGAAGGAAAACAAAAGGGCTCATTCCAATTGCTCCCAATTAGACTAGCTGAAAGTAGCACTCAACAAAAAGGGCCATGAATTAGCCAACAGAAAATGCATAATCAGGATAACCCAAGACTGCACTGTTTCTTTGATGAACAGGCAAAAACTCTCACCTTGGCTGGGAAGTTCTCATTCAGCTGCTATATTCACCAGATATTTTACCTTTCGAAAATTTCCATTTATTTCAGTCTTTACAAAATTCTCTTAATGGAAAAAATTTCAATTCCATGGAAGACTATAAAAGGCACCTGAACAGTTCTTTGCTCAAAAAGATAAAAAGTTTTGGAAGATAGAATTATGAAGTTGCCTGAAAAAAATGGCAGAAGGTAGTGGAACAAAACAATGAATAGTGTGTCTCCCCCCCCCGCTGTCCCGGCGCAATCTATCTCCCCCCCCGTTGTTCAATAAAGTCCTTGATGAAAATGAATGTGTAGTGTATTTATTTTTACTTAAAAACTGAAGGAACATTTTGGCTAACCCAATAGTAAACATGAAAATCACCTTTTAAGCAAATTTCAGAACTAGAATGAAAGAAAGTGGTATAGCATCAAAACTAAGCACATCTAAGAATACTATACCACAAGCAAGCATAGCTGGCTTTCACCATGAAGGCAGAAACTTTACCCTATACTCCAGAGACTGAATTTTCATGTTGGTAACTGTAAAGCAGATAGGAAAAGGAAATAAAGACTAGGCAGCACATGGGGTCGCGAAGAGTCGGACACAACTGAGCAACTTCACTTTCACGCATTGGAGAAGGAAATGGCAACCCACTCCAGTGTTCTTGCCTGGAGAATCCCAGGGACGGGGGAGCCTGGTGGGCTGCCGTCTATGGGGTCGCACAGAGTCGGACACGACTGAAGTGACTTAGCAGCAGCAGCAGCACATTAGGGAGATAACCTAACAGGCAGCCATATATATATAAAAAATACCTTCTAAAACTAATAAAGGATTTAAAACATGGTCAAAGGATACAAGGTCCATGTACCAAAATACCTACTGTATCCCCACACACTGCTGCTAAGTCGCTTCAGTCATGTCTGACTCTGTGTGACCCCACAGACGGCAGCCCACAAGGCTCCCCCGTCCCCGGGATTCTCCAGGCAAGAACAGTGGAGTGGGTTGCCATTTCCTCCTCTAATGCATGAAAGTGAGAAGTGAAAGTGAAGTCGCTCAGTCGTGTCTGACTCTTAGCGACCCCATGGACTACAGCCTCCCAGGCCCTCCGTCCGTGGGATTTTCCAGGCAAGAGTACTGGAGTGGGGTGCCACTGCCTTCTCCACTCCATACACTAATAAACAGTAAATGTTCCATATGCGCTAGATAAGAAATGAGCATTCATCAGCTGCTGAGCATAATGTACTGTATCAATTAAGTTGTCTGTTAATTGTTATTCATATCTTTTATTCCTTATTGATTTTCATCTACTTGAATCAGCTATGAAAACAGTGTGTCAAAATTTCCTATTATGAAATTAATAGGTCTACCCTTTTAGTTTTGTTCATTTTTGTTCTACATACATAAAAACTGTCAATTAGAAAATATATAGTGGCTGTAGTACAATAAAAATAAATATTCGATCTTTGTCCCTGGCACACAGTTCCTAAAACCCTTTGAATTTGTGCAGTGATAAAATTCTTCTGTATGTTAAGGAGATAAGTGGTGGCGCTAGGTAGTTCAGTATAGGGGGAAGGTTGCCAGAAAGGCTAACCGATTATTAGAAGCTTGTAATTTTCAGCCCTACACCCAAGCTGCAGAGAAGAGAGGGACCAGAGATCTTCTTAGTGGCCTACAATTGCATTAATAATGTCTAAATAATGAAATTTCCATAAAAATTTATAATTGAATGAGTACCTGCCACGTTACTCAGCACATCAAGGTGCTGCAACAGGCGTGCACTCAGAAAGGGCATGGAAGCTCCATGCCCTTCTTTCCATACATTACCCTATGTATGTCTTCCACTTGGCCGTTTCTGAGTTGTATCTTTTACAATAAACCAGTAACACCAGGTTAACTTCCAGGAGTGGTTAAAGATAGCAGCATAGGAGGACCGTAAACTTACCTCCTCCAATTAACACAACATATTTACAGCTACATAAGGAGCAGTTTTCCTTTCTAAAGGACCTGAGAACTAGATGAACAACATCTTCACAAGAAAAGACAAAAGAGATGTATGGAGAGAGGTAGGAAAGGCAGAGACATGGTTTCATGTGGGACTCCACACCAGGAGCAGTTACCCACAGTTGGGAAGGATTCCAAAAACACAAAACTTTTCCTCAAGGAGTGAAAAGACTGAGCACCACATGAGGTACCCCAACCCTCAGGTCCAGCACAGGAAAGGTGACCCCCTCAAAACATCTAATTTAGTGAATGAATGGGAATTAAATCCAGAAAAACATCAGAACTGAAGGGAAGGGAGAACCTACTATTAAAAGGCTCACATACAGACCCACTCACCCTGAGATCCAGTGAAAAGAAATAGTTCAAAAAGCACCTAGATCATAAGCAAAGGAGACGCACATACTGATCTTAGAGTAGCTACCAGAGAGACAGGAACCAGCTGGAACATTCTCTGAGGACAGAAGCACTGGTTGTCTTTGCGATATCACTCTAACTTGCAATATCATTCTTCACAATATCATTCTAGCTGGTGGCAGAGCGCATGCATGCCATTTTTGGTGTCCTCCCTCTAGCCTGTTAGCACCAGAGGGATGCTCTACCTACCCCACGTCAAAACCCTGAACCCTCATTTACCTCGTACAGCAGCCACACTACAACTGGGCTAGGCAAACATCCCACACTCAACCAACCCCATGTGGCAGCTAAGCCAGCTAAGTGTAACATACCCTCCCTCCCTGCAATGCAGACACAGCCCTGCCATAGCCATCACGTGCATACACCCCATACAAGTGCCACACCTTGACTGCCTAGCAATGATGGCCAGGAAATGGCACCTCAGGGCTCAGAGGCCATCTACTACAGAAGATCACTCTTTCAAGAATGGAATTGGTAGTTATTTCACCCAATACATGAAGACAAACACAAGAGAGTCAGGCACCCGAGGAGGCCTAAAAATATACCTTCCAAACTAAAGAATAAGACAAATCTCCAGAAACAGACCTTAATGAAATGGAGATAAGCAACTTACATAATAGTTAGAAGTAATATTCATAAAGATGCTCACTTAACTCGAGAAAACAATGAACACAGAACATTAATGAAGAGAAGGAATTCCCTGGCAGTCCAGTAGTTAGGAGTTGATGCTTTTACTGCCAAGGCCTGGGTTCCATCCCTGGTTGGGGAACTAAGATCCTGCAAGCCACATGGTCAAAAAAAACCAAAACAAAGAGATAGAAAATATAAGAAAGTACCAAACAAGATATAACTGAACTGAAAAATCTACTTGAGGGGCTCAGATTCAGACTGGAGGAACTACAAGAACAAATCAGTGAGCTGAAAAACAAAGCAATGGAAATCACCCAAACTGAGCAGGAAAATGGAAAAGGAATTTAAAAATATGGACGATACCATAAGGGACCTCTGGAACAACATCAAGATGAATAACATTTATGTTATAGGGGCCCCAGAAGGAGAAGAGAGAAAGAAAGGGCCAGAAAAAACTACTTGAAGAAATAACGGCTGAAAACTTCCCTATCTGGGGAAGGAAGCAGGCATACAGGTTGAGGAATCCCACAGAGTTCCAAATAAAACCAACCCAAAGAGAAACACAGTGACACACATTATAATTAAAATAGGGAAGTTAAGGGTAAAGAGAGCATCTTAAAATGCATAAAGAAAAAAAAATACCTATTACATACAAGGGAAACCTCATGAAGGTATAAGCAGATTTTCAGCAGAAATTTTACAGACCTGAGAGAGTGGCATAACTTATTAAAGTGCTAAAAATAAAATTCCAACCAAGAATTCTCTAGTCATCAAGGTTATCATTCAGAACGATATGGGAGTGGAGATTATCACCACTGTACCAGTCATGTAAGAAATACTAAAGTGAGAAGATACTAATAAACAGTAAGAAAACATACAAAGGGAAAAGGCAAAAATACAGTAATGGTAGTGGATGAATCACTTACAAAGAAAGCATGAAAGCTAAAAGACAAAAGTAAACTAAACATATATTAGTTAAGGAAAATAGTTATTAGTTAATATTAGAAATTAGTTAAGGAAAATATTAAAAGATGGAAAAGGTGTCATCAAAAATATAAAAGGTGACAGAGGAGTAATTATTTACAGCTTTCAGAAAAGTTACTATCAACTTAAAAAAGATCTAAGATCTTAAGATTATATGTGAACCTCACAGTATCTGTCTGCACACACATACACATAAACTTATAATAAACACATAGAATAAAGTGAGATTAAACAAAACACTAAGGAAGTGAGATAAATAAAACACTAAAGAAAGGCAGCAAACAAGAGAGAAAAAGAAGAAAGAATAGAGAGGAGCTACAAAAACAAACAGAAAACTACTAACAAAATGGCAATAAGTAAATACCAATCAGTAATTAATTTAAATGCAAATGAACTAAAACTCAAAAATCATACAGTTGTTAAATGAGCAAAAAGAAGACCCATCTCCATGCTGTCTACAAGAGACTCAATTCATAAGTAAGAATACAAACAGACTGTATGTGAGAGGATATAAGATATTCTACTCAAATGGAAATGAAAAAAGCTGGTGCAGCAATATTTACGTAAGACAAAATAGACTTTAAAACAAAGACTGTAATAAAAGACTCCTTGTGGCCCTGTGGACTATAGCCCACCAGGCTCCTCGCGCCATGGGATTCTCCAGGCAAGAATACTGCAGTGGGTTGCCATGCCCTCCTCTAGGGGATCTTCCTAACCCAGGGATCAAACCCAGGTCTCTTACATCTCCTGCATTGACAGGTGGGTTCTTTACCACTAGCACCACCTGGGAAGCCCTGTAATAAAAGACAAGGGCACTATATAATGATAAATGGGGTCAATCTATCAAAAAGACATAATATTTATAGATATATGTACACCCAGTATAGGAGAACGAAAAATACATAAAGCAAATATTAATGGACCTAAGGGGGAAAAGTGAAAGCAATACAATAAGAGTAGGGGATTTTTAACACCCCATTTACATCGATGAACGTATCAATGGTCTTAAGTGGAACATTATTCAATATGAACTTAATAAATATATAAAGAGTATGCCACCCAAAAGCAGCACAATACACACTCTTCACAAGCATACATGTAACTTTCTCCCTCCCATGCAAAGATCACATGTTAAGCCACAGAACAAGTCTCAATAAATTGCAAAGAAAATTGAGTCATAGCAAGCATCTTTTTTGACCACAATGGTATGAAACTAGACATCAATTACAAGAAGCAAACTGAAAAAAGAAATGTAGATTAAACAAAATGCTACTGAAAAGCCAGTGGATCACTAAAGAAATCAATGGAAAAATCAAAAAATACCTAGGGACAAATGAAAACAGAAATAAAATGTACCAAAGTCTATGGGATGAAGCAAAAGTAGTCCTATGTGGGACGTTCATAGCAATACAGGATTGTCTCAAGACAGAAGAAGAATCTCCAGTAAACAATATAATTTTACCTAAAGGAACTAGGAAGAAAAAAGAACAAAGCCCAAAGCTAGTAGGAGGAAGGAAATAATAAATAGAAGAAAATAATAAATAAATGATTTAAATAATTAAATAATAAATAAAACTGAGGAGGGAAAAAAAACAACAGACTAGATCAATGAAACTAAGAGCTGGTTCTTTGAGAAGATAAAAACAAAAGTCAATAAACCTCTAGGTAGACTAACCAAGGGAAAGAGACAGCACTCAAATAAAGTAAAAAATGAAAGAAGATAAGGTACAACTGATAATACAGAAATACAAAGGATTGTAAGAGAATATTAAGCACATATACACCAACAAACTGGACAAGCTAGAGAAAAGAGATAAATTTCCAAAAATATACAGTCTACCAAGACTGAAAATTTAGGAAATAGAAAACCTGACTACACTGCTATGAAATGAAATTGAACCAGTTATCAAAAAATTTCTAAGAAACAAAAGTCCAAAACTAGATACTTGACTACTGGTGAATTGTTCCAAACAGTCAGAGAACAGTTAATGCCTGTTTTTCTAAAACTCTTTCATAAAACCAAAGAGGAGGGAAGGCTTCCAAACACTTTTTATGAGGCCTGCATTACCCTGATACAA
Organism: Tragelaphus eurycerus; assembly: GCA_935064755.1. Classification (NCBI taxonomy): domain Eukaryota; kingdom Metazoa; phylum Chordata; class Mammalia; order Artiodactyla; family Bovidae; genus Tragelaphus; species Tragelaphus eurycerus. Next base: position 24,592,365 of record CAKXYN010000003.1, read on the forward strand.
AAGCAGACAAGGACACCACACACACACCCACAAACACACACACTCACACCTAAGAAAGGAAAGGAGGAAGTAGGGAAAGAAAATTACAGGTCAATATCCATTATTAACACAATGTAAAAATCTTCAATAAAATATTAGCAAACTGAATTCAACAATATATTAAAAGGGTCATACACCATGAACAAGTGGAATTTATCCCAGGGGTGCAGTGATATCTAAATACCCACAAATCAAACAATGTGGCACACCACATTAACAAACCAAAGAATAAAAATCATATCGTCATCTCGATAAATGTAAGAAAAACATTTGATAAAACTCAAGAGTTTATGATAAAAACTCTCAACAAGTATGCACAAATGGACATGTACCTTAACATAGTAAAGAAAATACATGATAAATCTACATCATACAACTCAACAGTGAAAAGCTGGAAGCTTTTCTTTTATTAGGAACAAGATAAGGATGCCCACTCTCACCATTTCTATTCAACATGATATTGGAAATCCTAGCCACAGCTATCAGACAAGAAAAAGGACTCAAAATTGGGAAGAAGTGAAATTGTCACTACTTGCAGAAGACAAATTGAATACAGAAAACCCTAAAGACTCCATCAAAAAGCTAATAAAGGAATTAGGCAAAGTCACAGGATACAAAATAAATATCCATGGCATTTCTATACACTAATAGAGAACTACCAGAAAGAGAAATTAAGAAAACAATCCCACTTACAACTGCATCAGAAGAATATCTAAGAATAAATTTATTGAAGTAGGTAAAAGATCTTACATTAAAAACTATAAGACACTGATAAAAGAAACTGAAGAAGACCCTAATAAATAGAAAGCTCTTCAGTGCTCATGGACTGTTAAGTATTAGTATTTTTAAAATATCCATACTACCCATGCAATCTATAAATTTAATGCAATCCCTATCCAAAGTCTAATGGCACTCTAGTTCACAGGACTAGAACAAATAATTCTAAGATTTGCATGGAACAACAAAAGATCTGGAACACCCAAGACAAACGTGAAAAGAACAAAGCTGGAGGTATCATGGCTCCTGATTTCAAACTGTACTACAAAGCTATAGTCATCAGTCACTTGGCACAAAAACAGACACAACAATCAATGGTAAAGAACTGAGATCCCAGAAATAAACCCACACATATATAGGCAATAAATTCACAATAAAGGTGCAAAGAACTTACAATGGAGAAAGGACAATCTCTTCAGTAAATAGTATTGGGAAAACTGGATAGCCATGTGCAAAAGAATAAAATTAGACCACCACTACCTTACATCATACACAAAAAGTAAGTCAAAATAGATTGAAGAATTAAATGTTAAGACTTGAAACCATAAAATTCCTAGAAAAAAACATAGGCAATTACCTCAGTGAAATCAGCCTTAGCAATATTTTAGGGGATCTGACTCCAAAGGTAAAGGAAACAAAAGCAAAAATAACCAAATGGGACGACATTAAACTAAAAAGTTTCTGCACGGCAAAGGGAACCATCTCTAAAGTGAAAAGTCAACTTACTGAGTAGGAGAATATATTTGCATATCATATATATATAAGGAGTTAATATTGAAACTATATAAAGAACTCATAAAACTCAACAACAAAAAACCCAAACAACCCATTTAAAAATAAGCAGAGGAGCTAAATAGACATTTTTCCAAAGAAGACATACAGATGGCCAACAGATACATGAAAAGATGTTCAACATCACTAATTATTATAGAAATGCAAGTCAAAACCACAATGAAATATTACCTCATACCTATTAGAATGGCCATCATAAAACAGACAAAAAATAGCAAGTGCTGGAAAGAATGTGGAGAAGAAAGAACACATACACTGTTGGTGGGGTTGTAAACTGGTACAGTCACTATGGAAAACAGTGTGAAGAGTTCTCAGAAGGTTAAAAATAGAACTACCACATGATCCAGCTGTTCCACTTCTGGGTATTTAGCCAAATATAAAAACACTAACTCGAAAAGATCTATGCACCCCTATGTTCACTGCAACATTACTGACAATATCCAAGTTACAGAAACAACCTAAGTGTCAATCAATGGATGAATGGATAAAGATGGGGTGTATATATACATATATATACACACACACATAGTGTGTTACATATATACATATATGTATATATACACATATGTACGGAGAAGGCAATGGCACCCCACTCCAGTACTCTTGCCTGGAAAATCCCATGGACGGAGGAGCCTGGTAGGCTGCTGTCCATGGGGTCACACAAGAGTAGGACACGACTGAAGCGACTTAGCAGCAGCACACATATACACAATGGAATAGCTCTCAGCCATAAAAAGAATGAAATCTTGCCACATGCAACAAGACAGATGACTCTAGAAGGTACTATGCTAAGTGAAAAAAGTCAAAAGGAAAAAGACAAATACTGTATGATTTCATTCATACATGGAATCTAAAAATACAAACAAAACTAAAGAGAAACAAACTTATCAATAAAGAGAACAGATCAGTGGTTACCAAAAAGGAAAGGGGCTGGAAAGTAGACAAAAGTGGTGAAGAGGGTCAACTATATGGTGATAGATGGTAACCAGATTTTTGGGAGGTCATTACTTTGTAGCATATGTAGATGTCAAACTATAATGTTGTATACCTGAAACATATATTAATAAAAATACATATTGAGGATATTTCCTGAATTCTCTGAGTCTACAAGAAAATTACTGAATTTGAAGAAGGAGCTATAGGAACCCTTAATTTTTAGCTGGTTGGTCAAAAGTATGAGTGGCCTGGGACTTGCAAATGGCATTTGTAGTAGGGGCAGTCTTGTGGGATCTCTTGATAACTCCAAGGAGATAATATCAGAATTGAATTGAACTGCTGGGTACCTATATGGTATCCAAAGAGTTGGAGAACTGGTTGGTATGAGAAAAAGAAAACCCACACATTTGGTGTCAGAATGTTGTAACTAAAAGAGCTTAATGAGTGTATGTGTATTTTCCTTATACATTCATCTGCTAACGTGGCACTGCTTTTTTTTATATGTGGCTAGACGTCAGACATGACTGAGTGACTTCACTTTCACTTTTCACTTTCATGCACTGGAGAAGGAAATGGCAACCCACTCCAGTGTTCTTGCCTGGAGAATCCCAGGGACAGGGGAGCCTGGTGGGCTGCCGTCTATGGGGTCGCACAGAGTTGGACACGACTGAAGCGACTTAGCAGCAGCAGCAGATAACTTTCACTGGTGATGCCAGTGGCCAAGAACTACCTGCCATGTCCCTTTCTTCTAACTATTATTAAAATTTTACCTTCATCTTTGGTTTTCAGAAGTTTTAGTATTATGTAGCTGGATATATTATATGCCTAGATGTATCAATATTTATCCTGTCATGGAGTCAATGGAATTCTTGAATCTATGTACAGATTTATGTATTTAGTTGGCTCCAAAATTCTCATCCATTATCTCTTCAAATATTGTTTCATCCCATTTTCTCTCTTTCATCTTCTTCTGGAACTATAAACACAGAATGTTAATTTTTTTACTGTGTCTAATATGAACGCTAACTCATTTTTAAACTTTTGTTCCATTTGTTTTCCTTATCATGTTTCAGCCTCAGTATTTCCTTTTGACCTATCTTCCAGTTCACTAATCCTCTCTTCATTTACTGTGAAACCTATCAAGTTTTAATGTGAGTCACTATATGTTTCATTTCTACATAGGGTCCAGATTACTTTAGTCCAATCTGAGATTGACTTGATCAGAACTGAGTTTCAGTTTTGTGAGGGCTTGCCTATTTCCATTTGTTCTTATACCAAATGATGTACCCTTTCAGATGTTCCAATTAAACACCTGAGCCCTCCCTCTTTATTGAGAACTGAATTTCAATTTCTGTTTCCCTTATCTGTAAGATTTCTGAACATGATCTTTAACTTCTCTATCTCCAAAAAACTGCTTACAAGAGAAAAGTAAAGCTGAAGGTTGGGGGTTCACCTCTCAAAAAACCTATTTCTGTGACTCTTAGTACCTTGAGTATTTAATGATTTTATAATTCTAACACCTTCAAATAGATGAATTTATATTTTAATCAAGGTTTTTTTGCTGTTTTCAGCAGAAGAGTTGGTGTGATAGAAAGTGTGTTAGAATCAGAAGTTCTGTGCAAATTATTTCATATGTCAAATTTCTCAAAATATTTTACTGGATTTTGATTGGCATTTCACAAAATTTATAGACGAATTTAGGGAGAACATACATCTTCAGAAATATTTTTGTTCCATATTTAGGCATGACGTATATGTTTTTCAGGTCTTTTAAATCACATATTATAATAAGAGTTTCAAGAATTTTCTCCACGTATATCTTATGTATTACTTGTCAGGTTAAATCCTACTTATTTTTTTTTTTTTTTGGTTATACTCATTGGAGAAGACTCTGATGCTGGGAGGGATTGAGGGCAGGAGGAGAAGGGGACGACAGAGGATGAGATGGCTGGATGGCATCACTGACTCGATGAATGTGAGTCTGAGTGACCTCCGAGAGCTGGTGATGGATAGGGAGGCCTGGCGTGCTGCGGTTCATGGGGTCGCAAAGAGTCGGACACGGCTGAGCGACTGATCTGATCTGATCTGATATGAATGATATATTATTTCCTCTAGCTAAGTATTTTGAGTATAAAGGAATTCTACTGATTTCTGGAAAACAATTTTTTATAGAGTTCATCTATTTCCCCTATAGTTTTTTATACATGTGAACTATAAATACTTACAGGTTTATCTCTTTTCTTTTAATCCCATTAACTCATCTCTATTTTCTTAATGCACTGGCCAGGAACTCCAGTAACATAAAAAATAGTGATAAACACCTTTGTCTTGTTTCTGATCTTAAATGGAATGCATGTCAAGTTTTTCCACTAAAGGTATGCTTCAGGTTTCTGGTGCATATCCTTCATCAAATTAAAGACATTCTCTTTTACTATTTTTCTGGCTTTTTAATAAATATATATTACTCTTATGCTTTTTCTGAAATTGAACAAACCATGTATCCAACAATTTTTAAATATATTAACTTTTAAAGAATCAATTTTGGATTTTGATAATATCTAATGTATTTCTGGCTTTATTGTTTCCTTCCTTCTTTTTTACTCTGTGGTTCTTTTTCCAGTTTCTGAAACATTTGGCTCGTTAGTTACTATATTAGTTTGCTAGGGCTGCTGTAGTAAAGTGTCACAGACTGAGCAGCTGTCAAACAGCAGAAATTTATCTCCTCTCACAGTTCTGGAAACTAGAAGTTCAAGATCAAGGTATCAGCAGAGCTGATTCCTCCCAATAGTCATGAAGGAAGGATCTGTTTCAGGCCTCTCTCTTTGGCTTGAGATGGACAACTTCTTCCCATGTCTTCATATCCTCTTCCCTCTGTCTCTGCCAACATCCAAATTTCCCTTCTTATAAAGACACCAAATGATATTAGATTAGGGCCCACCCTACCAACCTCATTTTAACTTAGTTACCACCGAAAAGACCGTTTCCAAATACTATCACATTTTGAAGTAGTGGAGGTTAGGACTTCAATATGTCTGTTGTTTTTTTTTTTTTTTTTTGAGTAGGTGGAGAAGGAGACATAATTCAACTGATAACAATTACCAGTTTCTTGTTTAGTTGCTAAGTCACGTCTGACTCTTTCGTAACCCCATAGACTGTAGCCTGCCAGGCTCCTCTGTCCATGGGATTTCCCAGCAAGAATACTGGAGTGAGTTGCCATCTCATTCACTAGGGGATCTTCCCAACCCAAGGACCAAACCCACATCTCCTGCCCTGGTAGGAGGATTCTTTACCACTGAGCTGCCACGGAAGTGCCAAGAAAGATTTCAGTGCATACTGGACTACTGCTGTTTTGTTTAGTTGCTAAGTCGTATCCATCTCTTTTGCAACCCCATGGACTGTAGCCTGCCAGGATCCTCTGTCCTTGCAGTTCTCCAGGCAAAAATACTGGAGTGAGTTGCCATTTCCTTCTCCAGGGGATGTTCCCAACACAAGGATCTAACCTATGTCTCCTGCACTGGCAGGCAGATTTTTTACCACTGAGCCACCAGGGAAGCCCACCAGAGTTTCTTATTTCCTGGTAAATATAAGTCTCTCTTTAAGTATTTTACAAACTGTGAAATGCAATATTTCCATTAATATCTAATTATTTTATAATTTTTCCTATGATTTATGCTTTTAAGTCTGCAAACATGTTTATATTTTTTTTTATCTGACTGATATTGATTGTATTTTATTAAGGTCAGAGATCATGGTCTGCATAAAGACGATTTTTTTTTTTTTTAAGTTACTGAGGCAACTTTTGTGGGCTTCCCTGGTGGCTCAGATGGCAAAGAATCTGCCTCTAATGCGGGAGACCTGAATTAGATCCCTAGGTTGGGAAGATCCCCTTGAAGAGGGCATGACAACCCACTCCAGTATTCTTGCCTGGAGAATCCCCATGGGCAGAGGAGACTGGGTCCATGGAGTCGCAAAGAGTCGGACACGCCTGAGTGACTAAGCAGCAACAGAGGCACCTTTTGTGGCCTAGAACACGGTAGATTTTAAGAAGGATCTTCATGTGCTAGGGAAAAAAAAGTGTATTCTCTTATGGATGGAGAACTCTATATATATCTATTAGGTTCAGCATGACAATAATGTCATTAAAATACTTTATATTTTGTCCAAATGGCAACATGGTGGACTTGGGTTACAGACACCAGATACTGAGATTAGACAGAGCAACTGCAGGCTTAGTCTCTACAACTTCAGCCAGGATCCAGATCCAAGGATGTGGTAGGCCCTAGCCATGCTTTTTGGCCTGATGGTGCTGCTCAGTTTTGTAATCAGACCCTATTTTTGCCCCTCTGCAGATGAATTGTTTAGGCTCCATAATGTGGATATGAGTTCAACAGGAATTTTGAGCATTTCCTGGATAGACTCAAGCTGCCTCAGAGAGGATAGCTTGCTAAGAAAATAGATCTGTCAAAAAAAATTTGTGCTACCCACGAATAGTGGCTAAACTGTCTAAACACTAAAAGAAACATTACCAACAGAGTCCTGCATTTCTTCCTGGGGCCTGGGGTCACAGAAACCACTTCTGATCAGATCTGTATTGATAACAATAGGAATGCAAACAGAGATCTCTGTTCAAAATCTACTGTGAAGTATGGGGATGGCGATATGGGGGCTTTCCCTTTGAAACCTGGAATTTCTGGACCAAGAAAGGTCTCTGGAGGCCTCTACGACTCCCATGTAGGCTGCAGGTCCTATTCTACCCAGCAATGTGAGCACCATCTCAATGGCTCTCAGCCACCACATGATGAAAGTGAAGAGAGACTCCTGAGGGCAGAAAGACCTATGAACCTGGTCTACTCCTTCCTACAAAGACAACAAGCACTACAGCTGCAGTTTCCACAATGTCCTTGAAGATTATAGATGATATTTACAAGAATGGCCAGCCCATAGAGGGAACCTTCCCTGTGGTATGCCAACTTTCAGCAGTCCAAGCCTAAAGTTCATGTCACCAATGAAATGAAGGGAAGTCAAACCACATGCCTCCTGGAGACTGGAGAGTAGAGACTGCCACCCCCTAATGGCTGCTATCAACCTTAGAAAATTGAACACAGTGATAACTGCTTGTTCAAATTCTCTGAGAAAAGGACTGCTGCTGCTAAGTCGCTTCAGTCGTGTCCGACTCTGTGCGACCCCATAGACGGAAGCTCACCAGGCTCCCCTGTCCTCAGGATTCTCCAGGCAAGAACACTGGAGTGGGTTGCCATTTCCTTCTCCAATGCATGAAAGTGAAAAGTCAAAAGTGAAGTCGCTCAGTCGTGTCGGACTCTTAGCGACCCCACGGACTGGAGCCTACCAGGCTCCTCCGTCCATGGGATTTTCCAGGCAAAAGTACTGGGGTGGGGTGCCATTGACTACTGTGATCAAATCAGAGACAGTGAACAGATCTCATGCACTGATCAATACAGAAAAAAAGTCTAGCCTACTGCAGCCCACCCAGCCATCCTCCCACAGTTTTTGTTTCTAATATGGCAGGTTGGGTTAAGGTGATTATGGGGATGGAGGTTCTCTTTTTCAGTTAAGACTGAAGAGTTTAGACAGTGGCTATGAAAGACTTGGGACTTCCCAGGTGGCAGCTAGTGGTAAAGAACCCACCTGCCAATGAGGAGACACAGGTTCAATCCGGGGTTGGGAAGATTCCCTGGGGGAGGAAATGGCACCTTACTCCATGACTCTTGCCTGGAAAATTCTATGGGCAGAGGACCTTTGGCGGGCTTTAGTCCATGGGGCCACAGAGAGTGAGACACGACTGACTAAGCAGCATGAAAGACTAGACGAGGCCAATCCTGTGCATATGATTTGAACTGATTCTTTCTAGATTAAACAGAGCTCTCCTACACAGAAAATAACTCCAAATCCTGGCTACATCTTAGCCTCATCTCCTTACTGCTACAACTCCTTACTGCTGACAAGGCAGAGCGCCCTTTAAATTTCCTAATAAGGACTTTCACAGAGACTAGTTCTACACAGAGCCTGCTGCCCTAAAGCCTGCTACAACCAACTTCCAACCCTTCCCCCACCAGAACATCTCCAGGGAGCAGAACTCACTGAGAACCTGAAGAGTTTAAATGGAATACAGAATTCCTAACAAGTATTTAAAACCCTACGTTTACTACCTCTTTCCAAGTAGTTATTTTCTAGGTTTGGAATAAGTTAAGAGGAGAAGTGGTACACAGCCCTTTAAGTGAAGAAAGTCATTTTTTCTTGGGAAAACTGTTGAACTTCCAGTGTTATATACCCTCTGTTTTCTGTAGCATGATTCTTTTTTCTTAACAGAAACTTTATTTGTAAAGTTTTTACAAAGACTTTATTTGTAAAGACTTCCCTGGTGGCTCAGACGGTAAAGCGTTTGCCTACTATGCAGGAGACCCAGGTTTGAAACCTGGGTCAGGAGGATCCCCTAGAGAAGGAAATGGCAACCCACTCCAGTAACTCTTGCCTGGAAAATCCCATGGATGGAGGATCCTGGAGCTACAGACCATGGGGTTGCAAAGAGTTAGACACGACTGAGCGACTTCACTTCACTTCACTTGGGCTGATCATAGTATGAGCAATTCTAACAGTGGCTAGAACTGCTGTGCTAGTTGCAGAGTATACATTTTAACCAGTTCAGTTCAGTCACTCAGTCGTGTCTGAGTCTTTGCGACCCCATGGACTGCAGCATGCCAGGCTTCCTTGTCCATCACCACCTCCCAGAGCTTGCTCAAAGTAATGTCAATCGAGTCAGTGATGCCATCCAACCATCTCATCCTCTGTTGTCCCCTTCTCCTCCTGCCTCCAATCTTGCCCAGCATCAGCGTCTTTTCCAATGTGTCAGTTCTTTGCATCAGGTAGCCAAAATACTGAAGCTTCAGCTTCCATAGAGTATTCAGGACTGACTGGTTTGATCTCCTTGCAGTCCAAGGGACTCTCAAGAGTCTTCACCAACACCACAGTTCAAAAGCATCAATTTCAGTGCTCAACTTTCTTTATGGTCCAACTCTCACATCCATACATGACTACTGGAAAAACCACAGCTTTGACTAGATGGACCTTTGTTGCCAAAGTAATGTCTTTGCTTTTTAATATGCTGCCTAGGTTGGTCATAGCTTTTCTCCCAAGGAGCAAGCGTCTTTTAATTTCATGGCTGCAGTCACCATCTGCAGTGATTTTAGAGCCGCCAAAGTTAAAGTCTCTCACTGTCTCCATTGTTACTCCATCTATCTGCCATGAAGTGATGGGACCAGATGCCATGATCTTAGTTTTATGAAAGCTGAGTTTTGAATGTTGAGTTTTAGGCCGCTTTTTCACTCTCCTCTTTCACTTTCATCAAGAAAGCAAAGTTCCTCTTTGCTTTCTGACACAAGAATGGTGTCATCTACATCTCTGAGGTCATTGATATTTCTCCTGGCAATCTTGATTGAAGCTTGTGCTTCATCCAGCCTGGCATTTTGCATGATGTATTCTGCATAGAAGTTAAATAAGCCAGATGACGATATACAGACATACTCCTTTCTCAATTTGGAACCAGTCCATTGTTCCATGTCCGGTTCTAACTGTTGCTTCTTAACGTGCATACAAATTTCTCAGGAGGCAGGTAAGGTGGTCTGGTATTCCCATCTCTTTAAGAATTTTCCAGTTTGTTGTGATCTACACAGTCAAAGGCTTTATAGCATAGTCAATGAAGCAGAAGTAGATTTTTTTTCTGGAATTCTCTTGCCTTTTCTATGATACAATGGATGTTGGCAATTTAATCACTTGTTCCTCTGTCTTTTCTAAATCCAGCTTGAACATCTGGAAGTTCTCAGCCGACAACAGAAATAGCTTCAAATAGCACTTCCCTGGTGGCGCAGTGGATAAGAATCCACCTGCCAATGCAAGAGACACAGGTTTGAACTCTGGTGTGAGAAGATTCCACATGCCACGGAGTAACTAAGCCCACGAGCAAGAACGACTGAGCCTGCACTCTAGAGCCTACTTGCTGCAATTACTGAAACCCACATACCTACGGCCTATGCTCCCCAACAAGAGAAGCTACCACAATGAGAAGCCCATGCAGCACAACAAAGAGCAGGCCCCATTCGCCACAAGTAGGAAAAGCCTGAGCAAAGCAGTGAAGACCTAGGACAACCAAAAATAAATAAATAAAATTAGCTTTTAAAAAAGAAATGTGTGTGTACTTCCTCCCTCATTCATGTCCAACTCTTTGCGACCCTGAGGGAGCAACCCCCAGGCTCCTCTGTCCCTGGGGTTTCTCCAGGCAAGAATACTGGAGTGGGTTGCCAAAACTGAAAACAAAACTAGGTGTTGCCCACCAGGTATAATTTAACTGACCTGTAACCCCCTTGTGAAACTAGTTTGGGAGAAAACAGTTTTTACCATTTCTTAAAATCACTGCTCCATCAAATATTTAAACACAGAACGGAATAACTATGTCATTAAAGAGTTCCACCTTCAAATAATAAATACTTCTAAGTCTTGATTTTTTTTACATGCTTGACAATTTGGGAGGAGAGTTAAAAGCTAAAACTATTGAAAGTTCTTATATTCCCCTATGCAAATTCTATCAGTTGTTACTTTATACATTTTAAAGCTAATTTGTTAGATGAACATATATTCTATGATTATTATAGCTTCTTTCATTATTATATAACATTTGTAATTGATTATAAAATACATAAAGAAAATAAAGGTAGAGTTCAACACAATTATAAAGTGAACAAAACCGAACCAAAACTAAGATCAAGAAACAGAACCCTGGGGCAACCTTGAAATCCCTGATGTGTTCCATCTGACCATAATTTCTGCTTTCCCAGTAGAGATAACCATTACCCTGACATATGTGATAAAAGCAAATTATATGCATTTTTTCCCTGTTGTCTCCTTCACTCAGTATACTATCAAGAGTTCAGAAACAAGATTGTTCTAGCCTCATAGAAGGAACTGGGCAGTGGTCCCTCTTTTTCTATTATTTGAGGAAATTTAAATTTAGAATTGCTTCTTCCTTAAATGATTCACATAACCTGCAAATTAATTCATCTCAACCCGGAAGAATTTTTTAATGACTTTTAAAATAGGTTACACACACATATTTCAAAAATCAAAACAACATAAAAAGGTTTCCAGTTAGAAGTGTCACTCACACTTCTGTCTACCCCATTCCCTCTTGTCCCTTTAAAATGACACTTTATGAAAACACAAGTATGAATCATAATATTTCTACCTCTTTTTAACAAAAGATAGTATTCTAAATATATTATCCTACACCTGATTTTCTCACTTCACAATGTATCCTATAGATTTCTCCATAGAAGTATAGTGAACTTTTTCTTTACTGCAGCTACACAGCATTCCATAGGTAGACAGACCACAGCTTAGTCAATCCACTGATGGGTACTGTGTATTACATTTATTTTACTTTTATACTTAAATACTTGATCCATTTGTACTTTCTCCTAATATATGGTATGAATTTTAACTGGATCCACAAATGGACTTTTCCAATTGGCTATCCAGTTTTCTCAAGACCATTTATTATGAATTCTATCTCTTTTGTTCTAATGGGAGATCCTGTCTTTAGTAAATTTTAAATTCCTTTATGTAACTGACCCCATTTCTGGACTTCTTATTCATGTGTTATTTGTTGAGGCTTTATAACATGTTTCAATTATATAATGGGTCTGTCATCACTCTACTTTAAGAGTTCTTCTGATGATTCTTAATTATATTCCTAAACTTAGAGTCAGCCTGTCTAATAATTAGCATATATATTAGTTATTTAATCTATAATTAATTTGGAAAGAATTAACACTTTTAAGATGTGCATTTTTTTCTTCCATTATCTTTCAACTATGGTTGTTTATACATATGAAAACTCAAGACTTCTGTCTTATTCTTATCTCTTTAATTTACAGTAGCTTTCGAAGACTCTTGAGAGTCCCTTGGACTGCAAGGAGATCCAACCGGTCCATTCTGAAGGAGATCAGCCCTGGGATTTCTTTGGAAGGAATGATGCTGAAGCCGAAGCTCCAGTATTTTGGCCACCTCATGCGAAGAGTTGACTCATTGGAGAAGACTCTGATGCTGGGAGGGATTGAGGGCAGGAGGAGAAGGGGACGACAGAGGATGAGATGGCTGGATGGCATCACTGACTCGATGGATGTGAGTCTGAGTGACCTCCGAGAGCTGGTGATGGATAGGGAGGCCTGGCGTGCTGCGGTTCATGGGGTCGCAAAGAGTCAGACACGACTGAGCGACTGATCTGATCTGATCTGATCAGTTATTATCTTGGGTTTCTAAGATATATAATATTATCATATTGGCAAATTAGAATTTTAACCCTTTCCAGTTCTTACACCTGATTAATACACTTTTTGGCAGGAATTATGTGCATGTTTTTCTGGGTCACCACAATTCACTTCTGTTTGGCTCTAATTCTCAGCAATGTATTTGATGCTACTCTCTGGCTATGTACTAACATAAAAGAAGAAAGAAAGCAAAGTTATCAGTAAGAAGGAAACTGACATTGATGTTTCTGTGATAAATAACAATATTGTGACACTTCTTCAAAGACACTAACTTCTTGGAATGGGGAAAAAAGATCCATAATAAAGGGCAACCACTAAGAAAATAACACAGACATGTGTGGTAAAAGAGTCAACAGAGAAATCATAAATAATAAATCAATAAAAAATCCTCAAGCAACTCAAAGGAAGGATCAATAGAACACTGATGAGACAAGGAGAAAACAAACGACAAACGACATAGCTAAATCTACTACATTTATAAATAGATTAATTAAAAATTGTCTAGAACAGGCTTCACAAACTGTGGCCTGAGGGTCAAATATGACACAATACTTGTTTTATAAATAAAACTGTCTTTGAACACAACCAAATCCATTCATTTACAAATTGTCAAGGGCTACTTTCACACTACAGAGACAGAATAGAGTAGCTGCCACACAAACCATATGGTCTTCCTTCAAGATCTAAATATTTACAGTCTGGCACTTTACTGAAAAAGTCTGCTGACCATGGTCTAAACAGTGCAGAGATTATCATAGTGTATAAGGAAGGCAAAACCTAACTATATGGCATGCCTGAGACATTCCCTTTAAATGCAAATGCGAAAAGAAAAAGGCTTATTTATGTGAAACAAATTAGACTACAACACGAGGAGTATTACCTTATCTAAAGTAAACATTCCATAATGCTAAAAGGGTTGGTATATCAGGAAGACATAAAAATGGAAAAAGTGTATACCCCCTTAAGAGTTCCAAAATGTATCAAATAAACAGTGATAAATTACAGGAGAAGGAACAGGTATACTCACAATTATATTTGGAGACGTTAATACCCCTCCCTCAAAAACACTAAACAAGTCTCAACAAATTATGGAAGATCTAATGACAACATCAACCATCTTGACCCAACGGACATTTATAAAGACTAAAAGCAACAAATGTAGACTAAAAATAAATTTCAAGCACACATGGAGTGTTCATAAAGACAAGCCATATTCCGATAATATGGCAAATTTCAATAAACCTTAAAACTTTTGAAAAATTAAGAGTGTGATGTCTAATGGAAAAAAAAAATGAATTAAAGTCAATAACAGTAAGATAGTTCACAAAGTCCAAAAATTACCAAAAGTAAATGATGCACATAATGACTCATCAAAGAAGACATCAAAATTAAACAGTATTTTGATATGAATGACAGTGAAAATATAACATCAATATCTACAGGATACACCTAACTCTGCTTAGAGGGAAATTTATAGCTTTAATGCTTAAACTGGAATGGAAAAGAATCAAAGAGATCAAAGATCTCTAATTCTGTCTAGAGAAGCATACAGAAGATGAACAAATTAAATCCAGAGAAATTAAAAGGAAAGAAATAACAAAGATTTTTAAAATGCTAAAAAAAAAAAAAAAAGGTTTAAGTTAAAAAGAGACAAGTGAGTAAAAGTCGCTTAGTCGTGTCCGACTCTTTGAGACCCCATGGACTCTTCAGTCCATGGAATTCTCCAGACAATAATACTGGAGTGGGTAGCCGTTCCCTTCTCCAGGTCTCTAGCATTGCAGGAGGATTCTTTACCAGCTGAGCCATGAGGGAAGCCCAAAAAAGAGACAAAAATATAGACAATTAACAAAGCCAAAGTAGCTTTGTTCAATTATTAACAACACTGAAAAACTTCTACATGACTGATCAAGTGAAATAAAACATGAATTATAAATATATGCAGCAAAAGAGAGAATATCATCTTGTATTCCACAGACATCAAGAAATAACAGATATTATAAACAACCTTATACATTCAAAAATTTAAAAAAATTATCCAAATTCTATGAAACACAAAACTTACTGACAGTGACAAAAGATGAAATAGAAATCTTACTAACTTTATAAGCATCAGGAAGTTAAATTAGTAGGATTAAATGCCCCACAAAGAAATACCCAAGTCCAGATGGCATCACTGGTAAATTTTAAAGAAAAATAAATACATAAATAAATAAATAAACACGTATTTTTTCTGAAAAAGAGAAAACACTCCCCAATTCATAGGTCCAGCATAACCAGATGTCAATATTTGACATAGACATGATTTAAAACAAGAAAATTATAGGTCAACATTTGGCTCAGACAGTAAAGAATCTGCCTGCAATACAGAGGAACTGGGTTCGATTCCTGGGTTTGAAAGATCCCCGGAGAAGGAAATAGTAACCCACTCCAGTATTGTTGCCTGGAGAATTCCACGGACAAAGGAGCCTGATGAGTTACAGTCCATGGGGTCGCAAAGAGTTGGACACAACCGAGCAACTTTCACTTTTACTTTATTTCCCCTGAATATAGACATGGAAACAGTTAAGAAAATATCAAGGAACTGAATAAATCAATTATCTCAAAAGGACAGTAGTGAAAGTGAAAGTCACTCAGTCGTGTCCTACTCTCTGTGACCCCATGGACTATACAGTCCATGGAATTCTCCAGGCCAGAATACTGGAGTGGGTAACTGTTCCCTTCTCCAGGGGATCTTCCCAACCCAGAGATCGAACCCAGGTCTCCCATGTTGCAGGCGGATTCTTTACTAGCTGAGGCACAGGGAAGCCACAAAGGACAGTAAGTCATGACCAAATGGAGCTTATCCTAGGGAGTAATTTAATATTTGAAAACCAATCTACATAACATCAAAGGCATAATTCATGAAAGAAATAATTGATAAGCTGGGCTTCATTTAAAAACTTCTGCTCTGTGAAGGACACTGTCAAAAACATAAGAAACAAGCCTTGCGAAAAAAGTATTTGCAAAAGGTATCTGATGAAGGATTATTATCTAAAATGTAGCATAAAAAAATCTCTTAAAGTTCCACAATAAGAAAACAAACCATCCTGTTAAAAGACTAAAGATCTTAATATATGCTTTACCAAAGAAGATATACAGATGATAAATAAGCACATGAAAAGATGCTCAACATCCTCTGCTGCTGCTGCTGCTAAGTCACTTCAGTTGTGTCCAATTATGTGCGACCCCATAGACTGTAGCCCACCAGGCTTCCCCATTCCTGGGATTCTCCAGGCAAGAACACTGGAGTGGGTTGCCAAACATCTTCTGCTGCTGCTGCTGCTGCTAAGTCGCTTCAGTCGTGTCTGACTCTGTGCGACCCCATAGACGGCAGCCCACCAGGCTCCCCCATCCCTGGGATTCTCCAGGCAAGAACACTGGAGCGGGTTGCCATTTCCTTCTCCAATGCATGAAAGTGAAAAGTGAAAGTGAAGTCGCTCAGTCGTGTCCGACTCTCAGCGACCCCATGGACTAGAGCCTACCAGGATCCTCCGTCCATGGGATTTTCCAGGCAAAAGTACTAGGGAACTACAAATTAAAACAATAAGATGTCACTACACACCCATTAGAATGACCAAAATTCAAAATACTGACAACTGCTAAATGATGGTGAGCATGTGGAGCAACAAGAACTCTCATTCACTGCTGGTGGGAATGCAAAATGGTACAGCCACTTTGGTTGACTGTTTGGTGGTTTCTTACAAAACTTAAATAATGCTCTTAAACATATGATTCAGCAATTCTGTTTCTTGGTATTTAGGCAAACGAATTAAAAGTTGATGTCCACACAGCAACTTGCTCATGACTGTTTATAGCAGCTTTGTTCATAATTACCAAAACTTGGTAAAAAACAAAGATGTCCTTCAGTAGGTTAAAGGATAAATAAGCAGTGGTACATTCAAACAATGAAATATTCCCTGGTGCTAAAAAGAAAGGCGTCATCGAGCAATATATAGACACAAAGGAAACTTTAAATGACTATTATTACATGGAAGAAGCCAATCTGAAAAAGCTATATACTATGTAATTTCAAGTTTATGACATTTTGGAAAAGGCAAAACTATGAAGGCAGGAAACAGATCAGTGGTGATCAGAGGTTAGAAGCAGGAAGGGATGGATAGGCAGAGCACAGAGGATTTTTAAGGCAGTGAAAAACTATTACGTATTATACTAAAATGTTGGATAAATTTAACTATACATTTTTCTATTGTATAACACCAAAAGTTAAGCCTAATGTAAACTACAGACTATACCTTATGATATGTCCATGTAGATTCAACAGTTATAATAAATATATCATTCTTGTGTGGTAGGCTGATAATGAGAGAGGCTACACATGTGCAAGGGGAAGGGGTGTACAAAAATTTTTTGTACTTTGTGCTCAGTCTTGCCATGGACCTAAAACTACTCTAAAAAAACAAAGCCTATTTTAAAAATCCATCAAATTAATCCACCAAATTAACAGAATAAAAGAGTAAATCCTCATGACTACTAAATCCTCAGCAAACTAATAATAGAAGTTAATTTCTTTAATTAGATAAAGGGTACCTTCAAAAACACATATAATTAACATCATACTTACTAGTCAAACACTAAATCCTATCTCCTTAAATTCAGAAATAAGACCATGTACCCTCAAGATACCCATTCAACATTATATTAGAGGTCCGAATTAGTATAATAAGTCAAAATAGAGAAATAGAACACAAACTCTAGAAAGTGAAAAGGATACTATTCCTATTCTCAGATAATATGGCTGTTCGCAGGGAACAACTAAGAAAGTAGCAACCAAAAAAACCAAAAAAACTATTTAAAAAATAATAAACGAATTTAGAAAATAAAGTGAGATACAAAAATGAGTGGTATATCTACACACTAAGAGCATACTATGTGAAATATAAATTTTTAAATATCATTTACATTAGCATCAAAAAACATAAAAATTTTAGCAATAAATTTAACAAATTATGAACAAGATCTATATACAAAAATTACAAAATACCCTTTAAAAAAGTTAAAAGACAAAGAAAACTGCCATGATCATGGACTAACTAGTAGACTCAAGATTAAGATGTCAGTCCTCCCAATATTAATCTACAAATTGAATGTAAACTCAATTTCAATATCAGTAAGTTTTCATGGAAACTGACACACTGATTTCTAAAATTTATATAATAATGGAAAAGTCCTCAGTTAAAACAAACACTCAACTCTACAGTATAAACCTACAAATCAAGATTGTGTGGTACTGACATAAGGATAGAAAAAGATACTGATGAAGTAGAACAGAAAGAGGAAAAACAAATCAACATTCGTATGGTCAACTGACATTTTTGACAAAGGAACTGAAGTAATTCAATAGAGGAGAAACAGCCTTTTCAACAAATGGTGCTGAAACAACTGCCATGTGCCATGTGGATAGCAACATGGAAAAAAATTAACCTCGATCCTTATCTCATATCAGACATGAATTAATCTAAAATGAATCACCAATCTAAACATAAGAGCTAAAACTACAACAGTTTTAGGGAAAGACATACGTAAATATCTCTGTGATCTGGATATAAATAACGATTTATTACAAAGAACACAGGAAAAAAATAACCATAAAGGAAAAAAATTGATAAAATTAAACCTAACTTCTGCTCATCAAAAGACATTTTTAAGAAAATTAACAGGAAATTTATGCAGGCTTTGAGAAAATACTGACAAAATATTTACCTGACAAAAGACATTTATAAATATAAAATATAAAGAATTCTTACAACTTACTGATAACACAAATACCTCATTTTTTTCACTGAACAAAATATCTGAACATATACTTCACAAAGGAAGATATAACACAAAAATTCATCATTCTGTTTTTACATAACACAAATCCACATAACAATATAATTTACCCATAAGACACTATTACACATCCATTAGAATGACTAAAATTTAAAAGACTAACGACAATAACAAAAAATACTGGTGAGAACACAGAACTAATAGGAATATAAAATGGTACAACCCTATTAGAAAAAAAATGTGGTAGTTTCTTTTCAACTTAAATATGTATCTACTACTTAACACAGCAGTTCCAATCCATTATTTTTCCAAAAAAAAAATGAATACACAGTTCCATAAAACTTGTACACAAATATTCACTTCAGTTTTAATTCTAACAACCAAAAATGAGAAACTATGCAATTGTTTATCAACAGAAGAATAAACTATGGTATACTAAAAAAGCAGTGCACTAATCAGCAGTAAAAAGTATTACTATATTTGATCACAAGAATGAATCTCACAGACATAATTCTGAGCAAAGGAAGTCAGACACAAAAGATTATATATGGTACGATTATCATTTACATGAAATTTTCAAATGGTCAACACTAATCCATGGTTAAAATTTAGAACAGTGGTTGCCACTTAATAGACGTTACAGGAAACTAACAGGAAATGGAACTTCTTAGAGTGACAGAAACATTCTGTATCTTGAGAAGAGGACAAGTAAGAGAAAGAAAGAACAAGGAGGGGGGGGATGAAAACTCATAGAATTGTACATAATACAACTAGTGCATTTCAACACATATAAAATTTACCTCCAAAGATATAAACAAACAACGAAAAGCAAATGCATCCTACATCTCTAATCATTAAAGAAAAGAATACATTAAAAACAAAAGGGAAAGGGGGGGCAAAAAAGCCGGGGGGGGGGGGGACCGGAAAAAAAAACAAGAAAAAAAAAAGGGAAAAAAAAAAAAGAAAAAAAAAAAAAAAAAAAAGGGAAAAAAAAAAAAAAAAAACAAGAGAAAACGGAACAAAAAAAAAAAAAAAAAAAAAACATGGCTTCACAAGAGAATACTTTCAAACATATAAAGAAATAGCAATAATCTTAAACAAACTCAGAAATTGATAATATGTGAATAACTCCCAAATTGTCTTAAGAGATATGCATAACATTTTTAAAATATAAGGAAATTAAAAGACAGATAAATTAAAGGCCAATCTTTTTCATGCATATAACAAAAAATGGAAAACAAAATATTAGCAAATCAAAACCAACAATATACTAAAAGAATACATCAGGAACAACCAGATTTATATAGCAACCCACTATTGGTATATTTAAAAATTAATCAATATTACTTCCACATTAACCAAATATAGAAGTTAAATCATGTAATCAAAACAGATATAGAAAACCTTTTGACAAAAGTTAACTCTAATGCATGATAAAAGCTCTCAACAGACTAGGACTGCAAGGAAAACTTCCTTCACCTAAAAAAGAGTATATCCTTAACCTAAAAAGAGTAACAATTTAAAAAAAAAAGGCTGCAGCAAACTTTGTACTTACCCCTGAATTACAAACCACACAAAAATTTATTTTCAACAACTGAATTCAATGTTTTAAGCAAAAATATTCTCTATTGCAATAATATGTAAAAAGAAATAAAAGGAAAAATGAAAGAAAGAAAAAAGCTGTCATTATTTGGAAATGATATGACTATGCACATGAAACTTTTTTAAATTTATAAATACACTAGGCTTAGTTAATACATCAAGATATTTAAATACAAGATCAATGCACAAAAGTTAATTGTAGTTCTAGTCTAGTAGCAGTTATAGGTTCATCAATAAACATCAAAGACCCAAAAATAAATTTAATGAAACATGAACAAAAATTCTACATTAAAAATTATTAAAAATTAATAAAAGTAGCACACATAACACCTGACCAACAGAAGTTCCTTTGCAATCAAATGTAGAAAAGTAGTTTTAAATAAATGATGCCAAGAGATTCTTGATCAAAAAAATATAAAATAAAATAAAATAATATATTTTGAAAAATAAATAAATAAATAAATAAATAAATAAATGATGCCGTGAAATCCACAAAGAATAAAATGAACCTTGACTATACCTCACAAGACACAAAATAATGCCAGATGGATCACAGACCTAAATGAAAAATATTTTTTATAGATTATATAACAGGAAACATCTTCATGACTTTCAGGGTAGAAAAAATTTAACAAATACAAAAATACACTAATCATAAAGAAAAGCTTAATTAAATGCATTTCACCAAAATTAAAATCTTCTCTTCAATAAAAACATCTATACAGAGAAAAGTCAAGCCACAGACAGGAAAAGATTTTATTTAATACATGAGCTTGAGTGTGTACAGGTGCACATGCGCATGCACACATGCACACACACACACACATTCCTCTAACAAAGAACTTGTATCCAGAATATACCAATAAGTCACCTGTTCCCACTCCCCCAGGCCCCAAATGTGCATTTTATGAAAAAGGATGTCCAAGTTACATGAAGTGATGTGAAAATGGGCTCAACTTTAAATGTTATCAGGAAACAAAATGAAATCACAATCAATACCACTACTCATCCACCAAAAAAATGTCTAAAGTCTAAAAATTGACCCAACTGCTGGTGTGGCTGTGAAGCAACTAGGACCTTCACACATTGTTGGCGGGAGTATAATCTGATCTAACCAACTGGGATATTGTTTGGCACTACCAACTAAATCTAAATATGCCTACTATGTGACCCAAATTCTACTAGGGTTATAGCAAACAAGAGATGAATGCTTCTGTCTCCCAAAAAACATGTATATGAACATCCATAACAACATTATTAACAACGGTCAAAAATAAATTTGAGTACTTGTAGTATATTCATACAGAGGAATATTGTGGATCAATAAAAAGCAAAAGTGAATTATATAAGCATAATACCAAGCAAAAGAAGCCAGAAACGAAAGAAATATATATATACATTATATAATTCCACTAGTATAGCATTCAAAAACAGGCAAAATAAATCTATAATTATAGAAGTCAGAATAGATGGTTACTGAGAAGGTGGTTATTCACAGAGAGGCGGGAATAGAAACCTATTTTGATCAACATAAAGGTTACAGAAGTTCATGCAAATGTACAAATTCACTGAGCTAAGTATGTATATAACACGATTTTGTTAATACCTCAAAATAAGTGTATTTTCAGACAAAAAATGGTAGATAATTTATCTCAGCAGACCTGGCAAAATATTACTAAAGGACATTTTTAAGTCAAAAGGAAACACCTATCAAAGAGAAATATATAAATATAAATAAATATGTGAACACGAAGAGTAGAAAACTGTAAACACATGGGTAAATCTAAAATGAAGAGGGACAGTATAATCATATTTTGGGGGGTTTCAAATACATGTAGAGCTAAAAGACAGTAATGACCAAAAAAAAAAAAAAAAAGGAAATGGCAAAATATTGGATTGGCCAAAAGTTCATTCAGATTTTTCTGTGAGATGTTCTGGAAAAACCCAAACAAACTTTTGGCCACTCAATACAAATTTACTAAGAAAAGAAGAAGCAATCTCAGGAAACCAATAAAAGAAGGTGCAGCTAAGAAATTAATAGAAAGGGGAAAGAATAATTTAAAATACTCAGTTAACCCAAGAATTGAAAGATAATACTAAATGTGCAAGACAAATAGAAAACAAATAAGAATAATGTAATTATATTTAAATGCCAACTGACTATACTCCAATTAAAGATAAGAAATTTATCAGACTGAATTAAAAACCAAAAACTATATGAAGAAGGCCGAGCGCCGAAGAATTGATGCTTTTGAACTGTGGTGTTGGAGAAGACTCTTGAGAGTCCCTTGGACTGCAAGGAGATCCAACCGGTCCATTCTGAAGGAGATCAGCCCAAAGAAATCCAAAGGGATTTCTTTGGAAGGAATGATGCTAAAGCTGAAACTCCAGTATTTTGGCCACCTCATGTGAAGAGTTGACTCATTGGAAAAGACTCTGATGCTGGGAGGGATTGAGGGCAGGAGGAGAAGGGGACGACAGAGGATGAGATGGCTGGATGGCATCACTGACTCGATGAATGTGAGTCTGAGTGACCTCCGAGAGCTGGTGATGGACAGGGAGGCCTGGCGTGCTGCGGTTCATGGGGTCGCAAAGAGTCAGACACGACTGAGCGACTGATGTGATCTGATCTGATCTGATATTCTATTAAATGGTAAACATGCAAGGTTATAGAAAACTGAAACTAAAAGGGTGGAATAAGATATTTAATGTAGAAGACTAATAATAAGAGCTAGAATCATTCAACCAATATCAGATGAAGTAAAGTTTAACTTTATTACTTAGAGATAACAGGTATCATTACATCCTGATAAAAGAGTTAATTAACTAGGAAGATATAATAATGTTATATCTGCTATCAGTGAAAACTGAAAGAAATAAAATAAAAAAGAAATAAGCAAATCCTCTCTCAGGAAATGAAGCAACAAACAGGAAAAACACTAAGGATATGGAAGATTTAAACAAGATTAGTATCTTTCACCTAACTGATATTTATAGAACACCAGACAGCAAATTTCAAAGATGTGAAGGCACACAGTGCATACTCCCTGACTGCTCTAGAATTAAATTATCACTCAGAAGCAGAAATACAACTAAAATGCACCAAGTAGAGACTGAGAAACAAACTTCTAAAATCAAAGATAAAAAAAAAAAAATCCACTAGAGAAATCTGTAATCACATTGGAAATTACACTGTATTTTAAGGAAAATTATAATGAAAATTACTTCCCTGGTGGCTCAGACGGTAAAGCGTCTGTCTACGATGCGGGAGACCCAGGTTCGATCCCTGGGTTGGGAAGATCCCTTGGAGAAGGAAATGGCAATACACTCCAGTACTATTGTCTGGAAAATCTCACAGAGGAGCCTGGTAGGCTCCATGGGGTACGTCCATGGGGTCGCAAAGAGTTGGACACGACTGAACGAGTTCGCGCTCACGCTCACGTGCATAATGAAAATATGACACATCAAAACTTGGCTATAGCTAAAGTTGCTTAGAGGAAAAGTATAGAAAAGAGCTAGAAATTAATGCTCTATCTCCACAAGTTAGAAAAAGTACAGCAAGTTAAAACCAAAGAAAGACAGAGAATATTTTAAGAGCAAAAACCAATGAAACAGAAAACAAATCTAGTATAGGAAAATTCAAAGGGCAAAAGTTAATTCACTGAAAAAAATAACAGAACTGATAAACCTCAAAGCATAACAAATGAAAAAAATGAGAAGTGCTAATGACCAATACAGTAATAAATTTGAAAAATTAGGTGACATGGATGAACCTAGCAAAACTGACACACCTGTGCAGAAAATCCGCATAGTCCAAATTCAATTTTTTTAAATGAATATATAATTTGAAACTCTCTCTACAGGAACCTCCAGGCTCAAATGCCTTCACCAATGAAATCTTCTAAGCATTTAAGGAAGAAATAATATTCTTCTCAAACTCTTCTACAGAACAATAAAAGAGGAAACACTTCCTTCTTTTTATGAAGCCAGTATAACCAAGATACCAAAATCTGATCAGGATGTGGTAAGCAGGAAAATATCAGGCCAATTCCTGTTACACACACACTAATAGTAAACCAAGTCCCACAGTAAATTAAAAGGATAATATATCCCAACAAAGCTGGCTTATTTTAGAAATGCAAAGTTAGTTTCACATTTGAAAATACATCAATGTAACTCAACTAATTAAGGAGAAAAGCCATGTCTCAAAAGATGCTGATAAAGCATTGATTAAAATCCAACACAATTCATGATTTTAAAAGTACAATTAGCTAGGCTGCTGAGTATGAAGTCAATAAACAAGATTCAACTGTAGTTCTAACTACTAGTAAAAACAATTAGAAAATAAAACTTAACAATCTAATTAAAACAGCATGAAGAATATAATTTACCTAGGACTAAATCTGCTGAAAAATGCATAAATTATCTCTACTGAATGAAAACTACAAATAATTCATGGGTTAAATTTATAAAGCCCTAAATAAATGAAGGAACATACTATATTCATGGATTGGTTGACTCAATATTATTAAGATGTAAATTAACTTCAAAGTAATCTCTAGTTAAGTGCAATCCTCATTAAAATTCCAGATATGTGAGTGTTGAGTGTAGATGTGGATTTTCAAGAGTAAGTACAAACTGAAACATTTATTCCAAATTATATGAAAATATAAAGGGTTAACAAGAGAGGCAAAGAGAGAAGAAAATACACTACCAGATATTAAGACTTCTCAAACTAAAGTTAATTTAAGACAGTGTACTACTGACACAAGGAGAGACAAATAGACGAACAGAAGAGTCCACATACTCAAACTTCAATAACATATAAAAAATAAAAACATACTGGGGAAAAAATCCATGTAGAAAGATTTCATTTAAAATTAAATGATTTCTTATCAATAGTATCAATTACAAAAGCAAGTAAATAATATTTCAGTTAAATTCTTTCAAAGACTATATAAAATAGCTTGCAAAACAAATATCAGATCTCTATAAAATCTTTATCTCTTACCTCTCCAAAAGCCCCTCGACCAATCACCTTTAATATTTCAAAGTCTTCTCTATGTAATCGCATCTGTTTCACTTTAGAAGTAAATGGTTTAGCTGAAACAAAAATGTAATATCAATTATTGAAATGTGATACAAATTAGATGTAAATAGAATTTCTTAAACATTATGATTAAGGATTAAGCTGACGTATTTAATGGTCCCATGAAACTATACTGAGAAGAAATAGTTTTAATTTCCATGTTTCATTTATTTCTTACATATGAATTATATTTTTGGTGGAAAACATATTTTTAAAAGCCAAATAACATATGAAATAATGCAAAGTAGCAGTGACATACAAATGAGATCAATATATTCTTACATTAAACATTCCATGTATTCTAACTCAATGCTAGATATATATTTTAACACAAAGATTCAAGGAGTAAAAGGAAATATGTTGGCACCAGAGATTCAGCAGTTCCCACACAGTAAATCAAAATTTCTGCCACGTTCATCTATTTCTTCTTTTAATATTCCTTTAGCAAGAGCTGGTATTATACAAAGCATGGTGACAATTACTGGAGTTTTAAACAAATATAATTACAATATGGTACCTTCATTCAAGAACTTCAGTCTTTCTGAAAGACTGATTATACAGTATGTAAACACATAACATAATAATGTGATCAAAGTTTCTAACAGAGATAGACACAAAATGATTCAGGGTCAGTTAGAATGGAACCCTAATCCTCTTATGTGAACACTAATGAGGGAGTAAGTTTGGACCTGGGCCTTGAGAACTAAGTAAACTTTGCTACTTCACCTGTTTGCACTGTAGATATTCCTAGCAAAGTGAAAGTGAAGTCGCTCAGTCGTGTCCAACCCTTTGAGACCCCATGGATTGTAGCCTGCCAGGCTTCTCCATCCATGGGATTTTCCAGGCAAGAATACTGGAGTGGGTTGCCATTTCCTTCTCCAGGGGATCTTCCCAACCCAGGAATTGAACCCGGATTTCCCACATTGCAGGCAAATGCTTTACCCTCTGAGCCACCAGGGAAGCCCCATTTCCAGCAAAGGGAGAGATATTTGCAAATTAAGGGAAGCAAGAAAGTGAACTTTGGGTGATAATGGTAAATAATTAATTGCTGTAATAGAACTGTAACAATAAAAAAGAAATCAGGGCTAGAAAATAGAAAATGGAAAATGGAAATGGCCTTGGATGCCACGCAAGAAACTAAAACATTATTAATTATAGGGAATATATTGAAAATTTTAAAAAATTATAAAATAAATTATATGTTCTGCTGTCTCTGAGAGAAATTTAGACCTTTCACCTTTCCTCCCCTGATGTCCCTCCTTATTCTCACACAAAAAGGAGTTAATATGATTACAAGGTCTTTATATATGGGTACAGCTCTCTTCTCCTTCCTACCATGGACCAGAATGTAGAAGATTAAAGGTATGTATTTAAGCACTAGAAGAGTGAAAGAAACACAGAATGCCTTACGACTTGCTTTGGTCTAAGATATTTAGCCCTAACTAGTTTAGAAAAGAGGGGTATTCCACATTGCAGGACACAGTCTATGAGATTTCTGCATTGGTTTAGAAGTTTCTGCAGTGGTTTAGATTTATGCTGTAGATTGTCAAGAAAGGAAGATTGAATCTCTATTCGGAATTCACACAACAGAAAAGATGTAATAAGAAAAGATCAAATAAACAGATCAAATCTGAATGAAGGTATAAAGGATCTCATACTGTGAGAGAGAGATGTCAAGCCAGGGAGTTAACATTTCAATAAAATAACCAAGACATCTTAGTTTTGAACAAACTGGACTGGACAAATGGTGAGACTGTGAAATCACTGAGAGTCCTAATAAAAATAAATTATTTCAATCTGAGGATAGTTTATTTACAAATAGATTATTTACAAAGAATGGCTCCCCACTCCAGTACTCTTGCCTGGGAAATCCCATGGACAGAGGAGCCTGGTAGGCTACAGTCCATGGGGTCACGAACAGTTGAACACAACTGAGCGACTTCACTTTCACTTTTCACTTTCATGCATTGGAGAAGGAAATGGCAACCCACTCCAGTGTTCTTGCCTGGAGAATCCCAGGGACAGGGGAGCGTGGTGGGCTGCCATCTGTGGGGTCGCACGGAGTCGGACACGACTGACGCGACTTAGTAGCAGCAGCAGCAGGTGGGTTATAAGGCCATGGCAAGAAATAGTGCAATAATCTTGAGACTAGTGTCCTTCTCTTTCCCTGCCTCTACACAAGTGTATCGGAAATACTTGGCTAAAATTGGTACACATAGAATGCGTAAATTAAAAATAAAATAGTCTCCCCTGGAGCCAGCCAGGGGAGACTAGTATTACTCTAGTTGTCAGCTAGACCTGGAAAATATCACAACACAGCTTACATTACATTGAACAGTTCTTTGTTTCTTCTACTTCTCTCTATAACCCTGTCCCCCTCAAGATTTCCAAATATCTTAATCCAAGCAGAGGATACGTTCTATATCTCTGTTTCATTCTGACCCTAAATCCAAAGACAGCAAATTCAACACAGACAGCTATGGTTAAAGAATAATTCTATATATGCCTTCCTCTGGGTAACATTATCTAAAAGGTTAGAAATCTAAGTATTTCAATCCTCTAAAACACTATCATAAAATAGGAAAAGAAACTTTTTTTAAAAACTAAAGTATCTGAAATACAATTCAGGTAAGCAAATGGTTGCTGAAACAATCTTTAGCAAAGGTACAAAGAGTAACAATATGTCAAAAAATAAATGATATTATCTTTCCATGCAACAGTATACATTCTGCAAGCACCAAGCAAATGAGTAGTTAAATCATGTATGATTAAGAATTCAGTCAGATACCCACATTTTATGGCACCTTGTAGTATTGTTAACAATATGAATTAAAAGAATAATTCTGTCCGTTCTTTATTTCCTGGAAACTGCTAGCAAAAATATCATTTCTTTGACACAACAAAACAATTCTATTTACAGACATTCAAAAATGAGTTTCGCAAATTTCTTCAGAAGTCTCATCAGATCAGATAAAATCAGTAACTCAGTTGTGTCCGACTCTTTGCGACCCCATGAATTGCAGCACGCCAGGCCTCCCGGTCCATTACCAACTCCCGGAGGTCACTCAGACTCACATCCATCGAGTCAGTGATGCCATCCAGCCATCTCATCCTCTGTCGTCCCCTTCTCCTCCTGCCCTCAATCCCTCCCAGCATCAGAGTCTTTTCCAATGAGTCAACTCTTCGCATGAGGTGGCCAAAATACTGGAGTTTCAGCTTCAGCATCATTCCTTCCAAAGAAATCCCAGGGCTGATCTCCTTCAGAATGGACTGGTTGGATCTCCTTGCAGTCCAAGGGACTCTCAAGAGTCTTCTCCAACACCACAGTTCAAAAGCATCAATTCTTCAGCGCTCAGCCTTCTTCACAGTCCAGCTTTCACATCCATACATGACCACAGGAAAGAATAGTTTACCAATATTTATTCACTCAAAAAGTGTCTGTGAATACTCACTATATGCTGAGCATTTAATAAGATGTAAGAGGTGGCTCAGACGGTAAAGCGTCTGTCTACGATGCGGGAGACCCGGGTTCGATCCCTGGGTTGGGAAGATCCCTTGGAGAAGGAAATGGCAATCCACTCCAGTACTATTGCCTGGAAAATCCCATGGACAGAGGAGCCTGGTAGGCTACAGTCCATGGGGTTGCAAAGAGTCAGACACGACTGAGCAACTTACACGATACACGAAGAGGTATAAAGATAAATAAAATAGTGCTTTGTTCTCACGTAAACAAACTATGCAGTAAGTGTTACTCTCCCAATTTTTCAATGTGTTGAATGCAAATGGCTAATAAAGAGAAAATTATGTTCACAATATAAGAATTAGAGAAATGCAAATAAACTTAGTAATATTCTATTATTTAACAACCAAATATGCCATAAATAAAAGAATCTGAAACCACCAAGATTTTCCAGCATGTGAATAACAGGTATTCTCATACATACCTGGTAGGACTGTTAATTACAACCTCTGTGGACAAGATTTGGTTTTCTTTTCTATTCTCTTAACATGGCATTTTATTTTAAAAGATTTTAGAAGCTGATACATCTTTGTACACTTTGAGATAAATCTGCCTTGGTTATAATGTATTTTTTATTTTTAATTCTGTAATATTGTATTTATGATTTATTTTTATACTTATTATTTATTTATTTTAGTTGTGCTGGGTCTTAGTTGCAGCATGCAGGATTGTTTGTTTAGTTTCAGCATGCAAACTCTTAGTTGTGGCATGTGGAATCATGCTCCCTGACCAGGGAGTGAACTTGGGACCCCTGCATTGGGAGGGCAGAGTCTTAGCCACTGGGCCACCAGGGAAGTCGCTGTTATGTATTTAAGAAAAAAAAAAAAAAAGAAATTGGTTTGCTTTCATTTTACATGGGTATTTTATATCTGTGGTTATAAACAATGTTGGTTTATAATTATATTTTTTTCTCTACTATCTTGATCTGATTTAGTACCAATGATAAAACAGCCTCATGTAGTATGTTGAGTAGCTTCTTCTCCTTTTCTTTTCTCTAAAATGAAATAATTCCAGGTTGTTTAAAGATCTTGCTGTGAAAAACAAAACTAAAGAAGTTTTAGAAGACAAAGGAGACTGTGACTGTATGGTCTGCTAAAACGTGCTAGTGAAACATCTTACATGCGTCATTATGTTGTACTTTTGATATTCTGATTTCTTTCAGACTGTCATTTTCAATTTTCTATTTCTACCTGTGACAACTGTATTAATTATATTCTTCTAAGAAATTATACACTGTATTGAAATTTTCAAATTTACTGGAATAAGGTGACAAAATACTCTTTTCTTTATAAAACCCTACTATACAGGGGCTTCCCTGGTGGCTCAGTGGTAAAAAATTGCCTGCCAGTGCAGGAGACATGGGTTTGATCTCCAGTCCAGGAAGATCTCACACGCCACAGTGCAACTAATCCTGTGCAACACAACTACTGAGCCTGCGCTCTCCAGCCTGCAAACCGCAATACTGAGTCCATGTGCTGCGACTCTGCGACTGTTTGCATGTCCTAGAGCCTGTGCGCCACAACAGGAGAAGCCACCACAATGAGAAATCCATGCGCTGAAACTAGAGCATAGTCTCCACTTGCCACAACTGGAGAATAGCTTGCATAGCAACAAAGACCCATCACAGTCAAAAATAAATAAAATAAAATTTTAAAAATGAATAAACCCTACTATATGATGACTAGATTTGATCCCTTTTCAAATATATACATTGAAATATATATATTACTATATATATTGAATATATAATATATATTACTAACATATATATATTCAAGTCTATATTTGTTATTTTTCTTTACCAATATTGCTGGAAGTTTCCATATTTCGTAAGCATTTTTTCAAACATACAATATTTACATGTGATCATCCTTTCTAAAATTCTGTTTTAGTAGGTTCTTAACTAAATTTACATAAAATTTCAGAAAAAGTAAATAGAGGCTAATATTAACCATCTGTCCTCACCCCCAAAATCAATACAGCGATAAAAATTCAACAAAAGAGATACTAGGTAAGGAGGCACTAGTGGAGTAGAGATTTAAAGGAGTCATACCTAAGGATTAAAAAAAAAAAAAAACAAAACAGCTGAACTTAACCAGGACATAGTAAGTCTAAACATGTATACACTCAATAACATAACCTCAAAATATGTAAAGCCAAACTGACAGACATAAAAGAACAAACGCCCTTCCTAAAGGTGGGTTTGACTCTCTCTCTCAGTAACTGACAGCTCAAGCAGACCAAAAAAGGCTTTACTGTACTTTTAGTGTACTGGGTGGCATATATAGAACACTCCACCTAAGAGTTGGAGGATTAATTTTCAAATACACACTGAACCTCTACAAATTTCTATAATATGCAAAACATAAAACTATCTCCAATAAAAATTCAAAGTATTGGGAACATAAAAACAAAATTCAATGAATAATATGTAATAAGCACAATTACAAATCAATAACAAAAAGACTACAAGGAAAATCCATAAGCTCTGTAATCCAAAAAAATTTTGAAGAATAAATTAATTAGGTAACTAGAAAATATTCAGAACTACTTAATAATAAAAACACTACATATCAAAACTTCTATAATATAACTGGGATGAGAAAGTGCTCAGTATTTATAATGGGAAAGAAGGAAAGCTGAAATTTAAGATGTTAAAAACACAACACAAAAGGTCAGACCAAGAGAATAAAATCAAATTAGAAGGAAGAAAACAAAAATATAAAGAAGAAAATAATAAAATTAATTTGAAAATAAGCATAAAACAGAAAGGCTCAACAGGGCCAAAGGACAAATCACTGAACACAGTAAAATAAAAACATAAGAAATGGAAAAAAATAGGAAGGTATAGAAAAGTCAACACTGGAAATGAGAAAATAGACAAAACTACAGACACTACTGATATTAAACAGATAGTAAGAGAATGTCATAAACAACTCGGGGCATAAATTTGAAAATGAAGTGAACAAGTTAATAAAAAGAGCAACTGACAAAAATTGAAAATAAGAATTGCTCAACAAGTAAACTGAATCAATAGTTTAAAATCTTTCACACATAAAATACCAATCCTGAACTGCTTTACAAGCAAATTCAACCAAACATATAAGAGATAATTCCCACAGTAAAACTGATTTTTCAAAACAATAAACAAAGAGGAGAAGCTATCCGATTCATATAATCCTAATCTCACACCAAAAGTACAGTCTTATTCATGAACATTCATGAGGACGAGATGGTTGGATTGCATCACCAACTCGATGGACATGAGTTTGAGCGAGCTCTGGGAGTTGGTGCTGGACAAGGAAGCCTGGCATGCTGCAGTTAATAGGGTCGCAAACAGTTGGACACAACTGAGTGACTGAACCGAACTGATTCACAATCATAGATGCAAAAAGTCTCATCAAATTATCCAACTAAACAAATCAAGCAATGTATAAATAACATAACATAATATGACCAGGTTGGACTTATACCAAGCATGCAAGGAATCTACAATATTAAAAAACTGACTAGCATACTTTATCACATAAAGAGATTTAAGAAAATTAGGAGTTGGTGATGGACAGGGAGGCCTGGCGTGCTGCGATGCATGGGGTCGCGAAGAGTCGGACACGAATGAGCGACTGATCTGATCTGATCTGAATGTAACAATAAATATATTTATACAAACACATTTCAATTAAACAACCATTCATGCAACTTTAAAAACCACATTTATAACAAATGAGGAATAAAAGGAAATTGCTATGGCCAGATAATATGATAGCATATTCAAAAGCAGAGACATTACTTTGCCAACAAAGGTTCGTCTAGTCAAGGCTATGGTTTTTCCTGTGGTCATGTATGGATGTGAGAGCTGGACTGTGAAGAAGGCTGAGCGCCGAAGAATTGATGCTTTTGAACTGTGGTGTTGGAGAAGACTCTTTAGAGTCCCTTGGACTGCAAGGAGATCCAACCGGTCCATTCTGAAGGAGATCAGCCCTGGGATTTCTTTGGAAGGAATGATGCTGAAGCTGAAACTCCAGTACTTTGGCCACCTCATGTGAAGAGTTGATTCACTGGAAAAGACTCTGATGTTGGGAGGGATTGGGGCAAGAGGAGAAGGGGACGAGAGAGGATGAGATGGCTGGATGGCATCACTGACTCGATGGATGTGAGTCTGAGTGACCTCCGGGAGTTGGTGATGGACAGGGAGGCCTGGCGTGCTGCGATTCATGAGGTCGCAAAGAGTCGGACACGACTGAGCGACTGATCTGATCTCATGGCCTGATAAATGACAGCAATAACAGCAGCAGCTGCAAACAGCATATATCACTTACAGGTAATATGTTAAAACTGTTCTCTTTACAATTAGGAAATATGGCTTTCCTGGGGACTTACTGGTAAAGAACCCACCTGCTACTGCAGAGGACATGGATTCTTCAATCCCTGATTCACGAAGATCCTACATGCTATGGAGCAACTAGGTTCATGCAGCTGTTGAGCCTGTGCTCTAGAGCCCAGAAGCCACAACTACTAAGCCCATGGGCCTCAACTATTGAAGCCCATGTGCCTTCAAGCCTGTGCTCTGCAACAAGAGAAACCACTGCAATGAGAAGCCCACACACCACAACTACAGAGAAGCCCCTACTTGCCACAACTAGAGAAAAGCTCACACAGCAATGAAAACTCAGCAATCAAATATAAATAAATAAAATTATAAAATTAGGAAACAAAGGATGACTTCCATTAAAATAATTGTTATTATCAGTTTTATTCAGCATTGTAATAGTGGCCCAAGTCAGTGTAGTAAGAAATAACAGACAAAACCATTGAAAAGGAAGAAAGAAAACTGTTACAATCTGCAGATTGTGTGATTTATCTACATCAGTCAGTTCAGTGGCTCAGTTGTGTCAGAATCTTTGCAACTCCATGGACTGAAGCACACCAGGCTTCCCTGTCCATCACCAACTCCTGGAGCTTGTTCAAAATCATGTCCATTGAGTTGGTGATGCCATCCAACCATCTCATCCTCTGTCGTCCCCTTCTCCTCCTGCCCTCAATCTTTCCCAGTATCAGGGTCTTTACCAATGAGTCAGCTCTTCACATCAGGTGGCCAAAGTATTGGAGTTTCAGCTTCAACATCAGTCCTTTCAGTGAATGTTCAGGACTGATTTCCTTTAGGATTGACTGGTTGGATCTCCTTGCAGTCCAAGGGACTTTCACAAGTCTTCTCCAACACCACAGTTGAAAAGCATCAATTCTTTGGCACTCAGCTTTCTTTATAGTCCAAATCTCACATCCATACATGACTACTGGAAAATCCATAGCTTGGACTAGATGGACCTTTGTCAGCAAAGTAATGTCTCTGCTTTTTAATATGCTGTCTAGGTTGGCCATAGCTTTTCTTGCAAGGAGCAAGCGTCTTTTAATTTCATGGCTGCAGTCACCATCTGCAGTGATTTTGGAGCCCAAGAAAATAAAGTCTCTCACTGTTTCCATTGTTTCCCCATCTATTTGCCATGACGTGATAAAACCAGATGCCATGATCTTAGTTTTTTGAATATTGAGTTTTAAGTCAGCTTTTTCACTCTCTTCTTTCACTTTCATCAAGAGTCTCTTTAGTTCTTCTTTGCTTTCTGCCATAACGGTGGCATCATCTGCACATTTGAGGTTACTTATCAATTCTCCTGGCAATCTTTATTCAGATTGTGCTTTGTCCAGCCCAGCATTTCGCATGTAGTACTCTGAGTATAAGTTAAATAAGCAGGGTGACAATATACAGACTTGATGTACTCCTTACTCATTTTGGAACCAGTGTGATGTTCCATGTCCAGTTCTAATTGTTGCTTCTTAATCTGCATGCAGACTTCTTAGGAAGCAGGTAAGGTGATCTGGTATTCCCATCTCTTTAAGAATTGTCCACAGTTGTCGTGATCGACACAAGTCAAAGGCTTTGGCGTAGTCAGTAAAGCAGAAGTAGATGTTTTTCTGGAACTCTCTTGCTTTTTCAATGATCCAACGGATGTTGGCAATTTGATCTCTGGTTCCTCTGCCTTTTCTAAATCCAGCTGGAACATCTGGAAGTTCACGGTTCATGTACTGTTGAAGCCTGGCTTGGAGAATTTTGAGCATTACTTTACATAGATCCCATAAAAAAATCAGTATGAGTCATTATTTTTAATGACTGAGTCAAGTAAAATGCTGGACAGAAACAATATTCACAAGTCAACTTCACTCCTATACATCAAATAAAGCTTCGGAAAAATAATCTAGACAGATATCTAAAATAGCACTTTATTTATTACAATATTATAGTAATTTCAGGTATAAAGCATAGTTATTCACTTTTTTTATAGGTTTTACTCCATTAAAAGTTATTACAAGATAATGCCTGCAATTAACTGTGCTATACAATACATTCTGTTTATCTACTTTATACACAGCAGTTTCTGTCTTTTAATCCCATACCCTTAATTTACTCCTCCTTTCTTCCCTCTCTCCATTTGGTAACCAATAGCTTGTTTTCTCCGAGAAGGCAATGGCACCCCACTCCAGTGCTCTTGCCTGGAAAATCCCAGGGATAGGGGAGCCTGATGGGCTGCCGTCTATGGGGTCGGACAGAGTTGGACACGACTAAAGCGACTTAGCAGCAGCAGCAGCAGCTGGTTTTCTACAACTGTGTTTCTCTTTTGCACATAACATTTGTTTGCATTACCTTTTAGGTTCCACACATAAATACCATACAGTATTTGGTTTTTTTCTGACATTTCACTAAGTATAATATTCTCTAGGTCCATTCACATTATTACAAATGGCAGAGTTTCATTCATTTTTATGGTTGACAACACCTGACCTGCCTCTTGAGAAACCTATATGCAGGTCAGGAAGCAACAGATAGAACTCGATATAGAACAACAGACTGGTTCCAAATAGGAAAAGGAGTACGTCAAGGCTGTATATTGTTACTCTGCTTATTTAACTTATATGCAGAGTACATCATGAGAAACGCTGGGCTGGAACAAGCACAAGCTGGAATCAAGATTGCCAGGAGAAATATCAAGAACCTCAGATATGCAGATGAGGCATATCCCACCCTTATGGCAGAAAGTGAAGAGGAACTAAAAAGCCTCTTGATGAAAGTGAAAGTGGAGAGTGAAAAAGTTGGCTTAAAGCTCAACATTCAGAAAACGAAGATCATGGCATCTAGTCCATCACTTCATGGGAAATAGATGGGGAAACAGTGGAAACAGTGTCAGACTTTATTTTGGGGGGCTCCAAAATCATGGCAGAAGGTGACTGCAGCCATGAAATTAAAAGACGCTTACTCCTTGGAAGGAAAGTTATGACCAACCTAGATAGCATATTCAAAAGCAGAGACATTACTTTGCCAACAAAGGTCCGTCTAATTAAGACTATGATTTTTCCAGTAGTCAGGTATGGATGTGAAAGTTGGACTGTGAAGAAAGCTGAGCACCAAAGAATTGATGCTTTTGAACTGTGGCGTTGGAGAAGACTCTTGAG
The DNA here is from genome assembly GCA_935064755.1 of Tragelaphus eurycerus. Lineage (NCBI taxonomy): Eukaryota > Metazoa > Chordata > Mammalia > Artiodactyla > Bovidae > Tragelaphus > Tragelaphus eurycerus. The sequence goes on from CAKXYN010000003.1 coordinate 24,628,792, forward strand.
AGTCCCTTGGACTGCAAGGAGATCCAACCAGTCCATTCTGAAGGAGATCAGTCCTGGGTGTTCCTTGGAAGGAATGCTGCTAAAGCTGAAACTCCAGTACTCTGGCCACCTCATGCAAAGAGTTGACTCATTGGAAAAGATTCTGATGCTGGGGGGGGGCCACCTCATGCAAAGAGTTGACTCATTGGAAAAGATTCTGATGCTGATTGGGGGCAGGAGAAGAAGGGGACGACAGAGGATGAGATGGCTGGATGGCATCACTGACTCGATGGCCATGAGTTTGAGTGAACTCCGGTGATGATGGTGAAGTTGGTGATGAACAGGGAGGCCTGGCGTGCTGCAATTCATGGGGTTGCAAAGAGTCGGACACGACTGAGCAACTGAACTGAACTGAATACTCCATTGTGGGCTTCTCTGGCAACTCAATGGTAAAAAATCTGCCTGCCAATGCAGGAGACTCGGGTTCAATCCCTGGGTTGGGAAGCCCCGCTAGAGAAGGAAATGGCAACCCACTCCAGTATTCTTGCCTAGGAAATCCCAGGAAAGAGGAGCCTGGTGAGTTACAGTCTCTGTGGTCATAAAAGAGTCAGAAACAACTCAGCAACTAAACAACAAGAGTATTCCATTGTACTACATCTTGTTAATCCAATCCAAGATACATTAAGTGAAGATACAAGTTCAATTCAGTTCAGTTCAGTTGCTCAGTTGTGTCTGACTCTTTGCGACCCCAAGGACTGCAGCACACCAGGCTTCCCTGTCCATTACCAACTCCCAGAGCTTGCTCAAACTTATGTCCATCGAGTTTGTGATGCCATTAAACCATCTTATCCCCCTATTGTTCCCTTCGCCTCCTGCCTTCAATCTTTCCAAGAATCAGGATCTTTTCCAATGAGTCAGTTCTTTGCATCAGGTGGCCAAAGTATTGGATCCTTATGAAGTCTGCTACTATACTTTTAAAATGTCCTTACTTCTTCAAAGAGAAATTAAAAAGTTAAAAGTGATTGCCTACAAAGTGTGAGTAGGAATGAGGTGGAAGTGACAGGGTGGTAACAAGTGACAGTGATACTTATCCGGGTATTCTGTTCTGTGTGTAATTTTAGCCTTCAAACAAATAACATAACCACAAGAGAATTATTAAAAAAACTTATCCAAGTAATTTTACAACGAAGTATTTTAAATATTTGTCTTCAGTCAAGTGGGAAAAAAAAAAGGAATACAAACAACTTGAACTCCACTTAGATTGGTTCTTGGAATCAGTAGGTAGCAATTATGAAACTATTTTACATGTAGTGTAGTTAATCAAACAAATCAATAATGTTTAATTGTTGCTAGAAGCCTTGGTTCCCAATGTGAGGAAATACAAACATGGAAATAAGGGGTATCAAGAAAGAAATCTTTCATGTTAAGTTAGAATACAAAGAACCAGGACTTCCTGGTGGTCCAGTGGTTAAGACTCCATCCTTCCACTGCAGGGGGCAGGAATTTGATCCCTGATCAGGGAGCCAAATCCTATATGCCAAGCAGTGTGGTAAAAAAATAAATAAAAAAATAAAAAGCTTAAAAAATAATAACACAGTATAAATATAAACTCATAGACACACACACACAGCATAACATACTAAAGACACTGAAGCATGACGTACAACTATCTCAGCAGCAAAGAGCATACATAACATCCAGACATTGATTTCTATTTACCAGCCCTCACCAAAATCAGTCTAGGTTACTGGGATGAACGTCTAATGTGTTCAACACATCATCATGATGACGGACAAAAAACATTATGTGCCTTCTGGTATGATGTACTGAATGAACAGAGTATCACTTATTACCACACACCTGCCAAAGACAGATAAGGTGAAGGCGAAGGTGAAAGTTGCTTAGCTGTGTCTGACTCTTTGCAACCCCACAGACTATACAGTCCATGGAGTTCTCCAGGCCAGAATACTGGAGTGGGTAGCCTTTCCATTCTCCAGGGGATCTTCCGAATCCAGGGCTCAAACCCAGGTCTCCTGCATTGCAAGCAGATTCTTTACCAGCTGAGCCACAGGGGAAGCCCAAGAATACTGGAGTGGGAAGCTTATCCCTTCTCCAGCAGATCTTCCCAACCCAGGATCGAACCGGGGTCTCCTGCAATGCAGGCAGATTCTTTACCAACTGAGCTGTCAGAGGAGCCCCAGAGACAGATAACTAGACTCTAGTCACATGGAAATAATCAGAAGAACGTAAATTGATGAACAATCTATAAAATATCTGGCCCATTGTATGACAAGTTTTAACACACAACACGGACCCTAAAAGATAAAAATATATATATATATATCTGAAGAACTGCTCCAGATTAAAAGATTTTAAAGAGACATTAAAATGAAATGCAGAATTTCCTGGTCATCCAGTGGTTAGTACTCCATGCTTTCACTACTAAGGGCTCAGGTTCAATCCCAGTCGGGGAACCAAGATCCTGCTAACTGCTCAGTGTGGCCAAAAAATAAAATAAAATAAAAACTAAATGCAATGTGTAACAAAGGATTGGGACTCATAGCCAAAAACAAAAAAATAAATACTGCTGTAAAGGAAATTATTGGGATAACTGGTGAAACTTCAATATTAAATGTATATTATATAATACTGTATCAGGGTTACATTTGCTAAATTAATCATTGTATGGTAGAAAGATCTAAGAGAATGTTTTAATTTCTCAGAAAACAGACGTTGAAGTAGGTATAGGTAAGGGGAAGATACCTACAATTCAGTCTCACTAATTCAGCAAAAGTAATAGGTATGCATGTGTGTACAGAGAAAGAACAGCACAAATGTGGCAAAACATCAAAGACAGAAAAATCTAGGATACATGGGAGTTCATTAAACTATTCTTCAAACTTCTGTAGGGCATTGTAATTTTCATAATAAAAATTTTAAGATAAGATTTCAACATTAAAATGTGAAAAAACAAAAATTTTCTCCAGTTAAAAAATGATTCAAAATGAAAAAAAAAAAAAAAGAAAACGTATTAGACTAATAATATCTAAATTCAAACTCGCTATTTAAAGTTGTTGTTCAGTCACTAAGCCACGTGCAACTCTTTGCAACCCAATGGACTGCAGCACACCAGGCTTCCCTGTTCTTCACTATCTCCTGGAGTTTGCTCAAATTCACATTCATTGAATCAGTGATGCTATCTAATCATTCCATCCTCTGTCTCCCTCTTCTCTGCCTGCCTTCAATCTTTCCCAGCATCAGTCTTTTCTGAAGAGTCAGTTTTTTGCATGAGGTAGCCAAAGTATCAGAGAGAGCTTCAGCTTCAGCATCAGTCTTTACAGTGAATATTCAGGACTGATTTCCTTTAGAATTGACTTGACAGGTTTGATATCCCTGCTGTCCAAGAGACTCTCAAGAGTCTTCTCCAGCACCACAATTCAAAAGCATCAATTCTTTGACGCTCAGCCCTCTCTTTGGTCCAACTCTCACATCCATACATGACTACCAGAAAAACCATAGCTTTGACAATATGGACCTTTGTCAGCAAAGTGATGCCTCTGCTTTTTAGTACTCTCTAGATTTGCCATCAGAGAAGGCAATGGCACCCCATTCCAGTACTCTTGCCTGGAAAATCCCATGGACGGAGGAGCCTGGTGGGCTGCAGTCCATGGGGTCGCTAAGAGTTGGACACCATTGAGTGACTTCCCTTTCACTTTTCACTTTCATGCACTGGAGAAGGCAATGGCAACCCAGTCCAGTGTTCTTGCCTGGAGAATCCCAGGGACGGGGGAGCCTGGTGGGCTGCCGTCTATGGGGTCGCACAGAGTCGGACACGACTAAAGCAACTTAGCAGCAGCAGCATATTTGTCATAGATTTTCTTCCAAAGATCAAGCATCTTTTAATTTCATGGCTGCAGTCACCATTCGCAATGATTTTGGAGCCCAAGAAAATAAAATTTATCACTCTTTCCATTTTATTCCCACCTACTTGCCATGAAGTGATGGGACCAGATGCCATGATCTTAGTTTTTTAAATGTTGAATTTTTTAAGCCTGCCTTTTCACTCTCCTCTTTCACCCTCATGCTCTTTAGTTCCTCATCGCTTTCTGCCATTAGAGTGCTATCATCTGCATATCTGAAGTTGTTATTTCTCCTGGCAATCTTGATTTCAGCTTGTGAGTCATCCAGCCCGGCACTTCACATGATGTATTCTGTATAGAAGTTAAATAAGCAGGGTGACAATATACAGACTTGACCTATTCCTTACCCAATTTGGAACCAGTCTGCTGTTTCATGTAAGGTTCTAAATGTTTCTTAACCTGCATACAGGTTTCTCAAGAGGCAGGTAAGGTGGTCTGCTATTTCTATCAATTTAAGAATTTTCCACAGTTTGTTGTGATCCACACATTCAAAGGCTTTAGCATAGCCAATTAAGCAGAAATAGATGTTTTTTGGAATTCCTTTGCTTTCTCTATGATCCAATGGATGCTGGCAATTTGATCTCTGGTTCCTCTGCTTTTTCTAAAGTCAGCTTGTACATTTGGAAGTTCTCAGTTCACATACTGTTGGAGCATAGCCTGAAGGATTTTGAGCCAGCATTTGAACTAAGTGCAACTGTATGGTAGTTTGAACATTCTTTGCCCTTGCCCTTCTTTGGGATTAGAATGAAAACTGACCTTTTCCAGTCCTGTGGCCATTGCTGAATTTTTGTGATGCACTGAGTGAGCACTTTAACAGCATCATCTTTTAGGATGTGAAATAGCTCAGCTGGAATTCCATCACCTCCACTACCTCTGTTCATAGTAATGCTTTCTAAAGGCCCACTTAAACTTCACACTCCAGGATGTCTGGCTCTAGGTAAGTGACCACATCGATTCTTTTGCAACCCCATGGACTTGCAGCCAGCCAGGCTCCTCTGTCCAGAAGATTTCCCAGGCAAGAATACTGGAGTGGGCTGCCATTTCTTTTTCCAGAGGATCTTCCTGACCCAGGGATTGAACTTGCAGCTCCTGTCACATCTCCTGCATTACAGGCAGATTTTTTACCACTGAGCCACCAGGGAAGCCAAATAATGCTATGAACTTCTCCCAAAGAAAAAGCACATATACCTCAAATTTTATATATCATATAAAAAAGATTATTAGATATTGCATAATCCTAGATTAAGAAATCATGTTCTAAAAGATATTAAGTATGTAGATATATTATACCAAATTATATGTCATCAGAGAAAATACCACCTGGTTTTAAAATATTAGCCTTTTAAGCCACAGGATAGGCTAAGGATGTCATTTTCCACATTCCAAGCCTCAGTGAATTCTACTTCCTGTGACATACTTAGAAGGAACTAGGAACTAGTAACTTAGGATTGTGGTATTCAAATAACAGGGTAAACTTACTGCACAGATTTAAAAACATCTTTCTTTACAAAATCTTTCTTTCCTTACAAAATAGTCTTTAAAATAAAAACAGGTGGTGAGTTAGATTTGTCCAATGGTGTCATAGTTTCCTGAACCCCGGACCAACAAAACAATTAAACAGAAATAAGTTCAGTATCCATGAATGTGTGAAAATTGAGTATAAAATCAAAGTGGCAATTCAAGACAGTGGCAAAAAGATGGACTATTTGGGGGCAGGGGGCGGGGGATTAATCCAAACTCATCCAACTCCAACTAAAGAAATAAATGTTTGTAAAAACTACAGCACTATCAGAAGAAATAATGGAGCATATTCTTGTAATCTTGAAGTAGAGAAGACTTTCTTAGCAAAACATAGCCACATGGCCAGAAGCCATAAAAGAAAGAAGTGCTAGATTTATCTACATAAAAATTTAAGTCTTCTACCTACATAAAAACTTAAATCTCTCTAAGTTTAAAGATAAGTTTTTTAAAACAATGGAAAAATTTGCAGTATATGGGAAAATCTGTAATATATACTTAAAAGAAGTAATATATAGAATAGTTTTTTTACACATCTATGAAAAAGACTAATACTAGAGAAATGGGCAGAGCATACAAAGGGGGTAATTTAAAATAAAAAAGATCATATGAAAAATATCAAAGGCCTGGAAGCAAATCAGAATTTACATCAGATCAGATCAGTCGCTCAGTCGTGTCCGACTCTTTGCAACCCCATGAACCGCAGCACGCCAGGCCTCCCTATCCATCACCAGCTCTCGGAGGTCACTCAGACTCACATTCATCGAGTCAGTGATGCCATCCAGACATCTCATCCTCTGTCGTCCCCTTCTCCTCCTGCCCCCAATCCCTCCCAGCTTCAGAGTCTTCTCCAATGAGTCAACTCTTCGCAAAGTCCAAATATCAATTATTGATCTTGGGATAGGAAGAAAAAATGATTCATAATATCCTGTTTCTGGGAAACAGGTACACTCATACACCATTATGGGGAGTTTAATAACCACTTTGGGAAAAGAAAACATTTCAGTAACTTTAAGTATTTTAAATGTGCATTGCATTTACCCCAAAATTTCACTTGTGAGTATCTAATCCTGAATAGTACAAAGATATATGGACAAGCCTGTAACCCTCTATGTAGAACAAATATCTAGAAACTACCTAAGAAACAGGGAAATGGTGTATCAATTACGGTATACCCATACCATGAAACACCATGCAGTCAATCAAAAGAATGAAGGAGACCTACATGAATAGGGAAACACCTCTTAGGTGTATTATCAAGAGAAAAAAGGCAGTGACAGAACAGTATGTACAAAATTATCATGTTTATTTTTAAAAAGGAAAGGTTGTACATATTTTTATATGTACACATATCCCACCTAAATGAATGCACAGAAAAAGAGTCTAAAAGGATATAGGCCAAAGAATTAATAGAGGTAATATCTGAAAGAGAATGGACATAGGGAGCAGAAAAGGAGGAACTTTCATTATTGAAAGCAGAGAACCATTTGGTTAAAAATATGAAAGCTGAGATTAGATCTGAGTTCTTCAAGGCTAGGGTTTGTAACCTATTAGCTATATGATCTCATACTAGTTACTTATCTTTTCTGAACCTCAATGCAAAATGGAAATAATAGAACCTAAGTCAGTGGGTTGTTTGTTTTTTCACTTTTATTTTATGGTAAATATATATACTTAAAATATGCCATTTTAACCACTTTTGAGGGTACATACCAGCATTAATCACATTCACAATATTGTACAACCATCACTGATTTCTATTTTCAAAACGTTGTCATCACCCCACACTGAAACTCTGCAACTATTAAGCAATAATTCCCCATTCCCCTTTGGCCCCAACTTCTGGTAAACTCTATAATCTACTTTATTTCTCTGTGAATGTCCCTTTTCTAGGTAACTCATAAGTGAACCATTCAATGAGGGGCTTATTTCTGGCCTATATCACTTAGCATAACGTTTTCAAGGCTCACCCAGGTTACAGCAGCATCAGAACACCATTCCTTTTTACGGCTGACTCATACTCCATTGTGCATGTGTGTATATCACATTATTTTATCCATTCATCAATTAATGAACACCTGTATTATTATGATTATCACTATGAACACTGGTGTATACTACCTTTGTGGTGGTGTTGTATTGTTTTATAATTAAATAATAAAATACTTAAAATGTATTTCACATATATAAAGGCTCAATAACTGCCAATAGTTTAAATAAACTTTTGTTAATGTACAACATGTACATTTTTTTAAATGATTGCTCCTAAGTCCGAGCAAGATCTGATGGTAAAATAATAATATCACTAAATTAGGAAAGAATGTGTCCAGGAGGAAGACACTGATCAAGAGAGAATATCTGTAAGTGAAAAACCTAAGTAGTCGTCTTTCATGTACAGTAGATGGGGATGCTGACAAATGAACAAAATATTAATCCATTTGATATGTCCTTTCTGTCATGCGCTATCAGAACTTAAATCCATTAGAGTAACTATCCTTATTCCAACACCATTCTTCAGATAAACCTCTAATAAAATATTTTCTGCAAGAAAAAATAAGCACTCATAGGGCTGACACAACTGCCTCCAATGCTTGAGACACATTCCTGATTATAAATCAATAAACTAGCATTCTAAACTCATCTACTTTGCTTCCTACCAGTGAGATCAGTGAATATATGAGCATCCCAAACTTAAATCAGTTCTATAAGGTCGAGTCTCATAAATTCTCCCAGAAGATGTCTTCATTAATCATTTAATTCTATGTTTAATTCTTTATCGAGTTCCTGTTCAGTACCAGCCACTGTGCTAGAAAGGACCAGTTACTTAGTCTTCCCATAGTAACAATCTCATCACATACCTTTCATGTATTTTCAGTTATCACCACTACTAGTAATGTATAAATAAATAACAGGTCAAAGGCTATTTTATGTGAGAGTTTTATGGGAAGTAAATCTCAAAAAGACAAAATAAATATGACACTATATAAATGTATTTCCACTCAGCTGGTCAGAATACTACAATCAATGGTGGGGGTTTGTTTTTGTTTTTTGGGGGCAGTGCCATGCAGCATGTAGGATTTTAGTTCCTTGACCAAGGACTGAACTCATTCCCCTTGTGGTAGAAGTAGGGAGTCTTAACCACTGGACTCAAAATGATGTTTTAAAATTATTCCATATGTATAAAATATGACAAAAGTAAAAAAGAAAGTTTGGCCACTTAGTTTATATTTTTTACATGTTTTTAAAGCATTTAAAAAGAAACATGAAGTGTCTTGCCTTACCAGCTATTTAAAATGTGTTTTAAAAGTATCAGCCCAAATATACGTAGACTATCTAAAAAAACAACCTATGTATACCATAAATGTATTAGAGTAGGGTATTTTTATGTTCTTGGGACGAGGAATAAATTTTCTAATCAGATGCCAAAAGCAAAAACTCTAAAGCAAAAGATAGAAAGATTTAACAAAAATTTAGTTATATTTTTAATTGAAGTGTAGTTGATGATATTTTATTAGTATCAGATGTACAGCATAACGATTTGCTATTTTTAAAGATTATACTCCATTATAAGTTATTATAGATAATGTCTATAATTCCCAGTCGCAAAGAGTCGGACACGACTGAGCGACTGATCTGATCTGATCTGATGCAATATATCCTTATTGCTTATTTAAAAATTATGAATTTAATTCTCTGAATAAATTTAAAAGAAAACTAAATTATTGGATAAGTTTCTTAAATTCTCAGTTTCTTTATGGAGACTTTATTAACCCAAAAGTACTGGCAAGGTAAGTATTAATATTTTATAAACAGATAAGATGAAAACATAAAAGAAAGCAAGACCTGGCTATAAGATGATTGATAAAAATGATAAGGAGCTCAAATTAAAATGAAAATAATAATGGCCAGTGGAGAATTTAGAAGAATGTCTTTGCCTGCTAAAATGTTTGTGTTTGGGACAGTGTCCGATATATATATTCAGTCTTGAGCCTCCCTTAACTGTTAAGGTATCAGATCGGATCAGATCAGTCGCTCAGTCGTGTCCGACTCTTTGCGACCCCATGAACTGCAGCACGCCAGGCCTCCCTATCCATCACCAGCTCCCGGAGGTCACCCAGACTCACATTCATCGAGTCAGTGATGCCATCCAGCCATCTCATCCTCTGTCGTCCCCTTCTCCTCCTGCCCTCAATCCCTCCCAGCATCAGAGTCTTCTCCAATGAGTCAACCCTTCGCATGAGGTGGCCAAAATACTGGAGTTTGAGCTTTAGCATCATTCCTTCCAAAGAAATCCCAGAGCTGATCTCCTTCAGAATGGACCGGTTGGATCTCCTTGCAGTCCAAGGGACTCTCAAGAGTCTTCTCCAACACCACAGTTCAAAAGCATCAATTCTTCGGCGGAACACCTATGTCATATTCAAAGTTTCCTAGGAATTCTCAAGCAGATAAACACTAACGGAAAAGAAGGGAAAGACCAAGAAAAAAAACATGACTTACCCAAGGCTTTTGAAACAGCTCAACCCTGAAAAGATGACCAGTTGGGGTGGGGGACTGCTTTTGATAGGTTTCAAATATTCACATATACAAAAAAGAAAAAGGAATGGGAAGTGGAGGAGAAGAGAAAGTGGACCTGGTAAGAAGAGGAAAAAGAAATGGGAAGGGCAGAGGGTAGAGGGATGAGAAAGAAGAGATTTCCCCATGCTGTGAGTTTGTGGGGAAAAAGAAGTCTTACAGAAAGTGTATAGAATTAGATACATGTGGGTTTGCCGCAGTTCTATAGCAGATATCTCCTAAATGGCAGATAAGAGGCATGGTAATATATGGCACAGGGAAGGGACGGGAAAGGGGGTGGTAAGAGGTAAAGGAGAGGAACCCATGGGCCATATCCCTACTAAAATCCTCCTCTTCCCCTACTCCTCACAATAGCTACTAGAGCTAGACACCTGATCCAAGCTATCTCAATTAGATTCTCTCTCTCTCTCAATTAAAAGAAATAGAGAGTAGGAATCATAGGAGACCATCCTTGGGAGACACCTAAAAGACAGTGATTAGCTTTATACTTTGACACTTACATTTGGAAGTTTTAACTGAGTAACCTCTAAAGGAAGAGAAATGGAATGTATGTCAGGCAAACAAGAGGGGAAAATTGATTCAGGAAAATAATCTAATCCAGAAGATAAAGAAAACATGGAAAATATATATTTTAAAAGTCTTTTAAAAGGAAAAAATGGTAGAAATAAATCTAAATAATTCTGTATTTACAATAAATGTAAGTAGTCTATACATTACAATCAAAATACAAAGATTTCACACTGAGAGAGAAAAATTCAGTCAGATGCTTTCCCAAAAAACATCCAAACACAAGAATACAGAATGCAAATAAAAGGATGGAAAAACAAGCCACAAAAATAACCAAAATAAAGTCACATTATTTATATTAATAAAAGAAAAAAGTGGAACTGTAGAGCAAAAGTCCTAACTAAAGATAATGATGGTCATTATATGAAAGATGCAATTCATCATGAAAATGTAATAATTCTATATTTTATGTACTTAATCTAGTACTACTCAAAGTATATAATAGGCAAAACCTGACAGTTTCATGGAAAAATTGGAAAATATCCCATCAAGATAGGGAACATTAATACTCATTAATTGATGGGTGAAGCAGACAAAAATCAGAAAAATCTAAATAATAAGCTGGGTCTAGTGGACACATACAATACAACAACTGCAGGAGAAACATTACTTTGAAATACATGTGAAATATTTACATACATGGAACAAATACTGGGCCACAATGGAAATAAGTTGGAAATTTTTTTAAATAATAACTTTTTAAAGCATTTGGAAATTAAAACATATCTCTAAACAACTGACAGTTCAAAGAAAAAAAGAGAAATAGGAAATTAGAAAGCATATAAAATGGAACTTACAAATTAGAGTAACCTCTAAAGTAAGAGAAATGGAATAAAAAGGCAACATATCAAAATGTGTGAGATGCACCTACAGTGGTAGTTAGAAATTCAAAGCCTTAAAACTTATATTAGAAAAGACGAACACTGAGAATTAATGAACTAAGCAAAGAACTTCAAAAGATGAGAAAAAAATGAAAGTAAATGAAAGAAAATAACATGGATGCTGCTGCTGCTGCTGCTAAGTCGCATCAGTTGTGTCCAACTCTGTGCAACCCCATAGACAGCAGTCCACCAGGCTCCCACGTCCCTAGGATTCTCTAGGCAAGAACACTGGAGTGGGTTACCATTTCCTTCTCCAGTTGCATGAAAGTGAAAAGTGAAAGGGAAGTCAGTCGTATCCGACTCTGTGCAACCCCATAGACGGCAGCCCACCAGGGTCCCCCGTCCCTGGGATTCTCCAGCAAGAACACTGGAGTGGGTTGCCATTTCCTTCTCCAATGCATGAAAGTGAAAAGTGAAAGGGAAGTCACTCAGTCGTGTCCGACTCTTAGCAACCCCATGGACTGCAGCCTACCAGGCTCCTCCGTCCATGGGATTTTCCAGACAAGAGTACTGGAGTGGGTTGCCATTGCCTTCTCCAACATAGATGAGGGTACAGATTAAAAGAAAATAGAGAAAATCAACATTACAAAAACTTGGTTCTTTCACAAGACCTCTAGAAAAGAGACCAAGAAAAGAGAAGACATATATAACCAATATTAGAAATGAAAAAATGTACACAATTATTGATATTAAGAGAATAAACAGAAAATCATTATTTTGAACAAGTTTATGCCAATAAATTTTAAAATTAAGCAGACAAATTCCTAAAAAAGCTCAACTTGCCAAATGACACAAGAAGTCACAGAAAACTTAAATAATTCTACAGCTAATAAAGAAACTACTTCATCAGACTTTATATTTTATAAAATTCTACTAAATAAACTACTAAATCCCTACTTTAAAATGTCTCCAAAAAGAAAACTCCGATAAGACAGATTTGTCATTGAATTCTGATGCCAAAACTTTACACCAAAACTTAAGAAAAGATTCTCTCTTATGTACACAATGTAAAAAATCATCAAAGCTCTAATAAATTCAAAAATATACATTAAGCATCACAATTAAGTTGGGTTTAATGCAGGAATGTCAGATTGATTCAGTATTCAAACTTCAATGCTTATCACCACATCAACAGAATAAAGATGAAAAATCAAATGATTATCAAATCAAATGCAAAAATGACAAAAATTTAATACCAATCTATATTAAAATGACAAAACACTTAAAATCTTTAGAAAATTAGGTGTATATATAGATGTGTGTATGTGTATATATATATATCGGATAAAACCGTTGAGTAGTTTTTAAGTAAACTTCTAAAGTCATATTGCCAAGGACAAGATTCAAAGCTAGGGTACACATAATGATCCTAAAACCCAACCATTCCCACAATATGCTTGCAGTGGTCATGAAATTATTTTTGTTCACATACAATCTCCATAAAGGTTTCTCCATAAAGGTTCTTTTGAACAGTTCTACACTATAACTCGAATAATTATAGGTTTAACAGTTGTAAATGATATAATTTCCAGTGTATTTCCTATTGCATATATGCTTTAAATAGAATTCTATTAAAATCTGGAATTTATGAAAATTTATGGGAAATCTCTACTATATAATCTAATTAGGAAAGCAAAGCCTCACTGTCAAACCAATCTACAAAGACTTATTTTCTGTTAGAAAAGTTCAGACTTAAATTTTTGACTCAAATGTATGTTAATACATAGGCCAATATTAGCACTTTGCTTCAGAGTTTTCAGAAAGATGATGGACGACAGAGTTTTGTCACTAGTTTGTAAGCTAGTGAAATAAACACCTGCTTCAGTACTTTTTATAGGTTTTCATTTTGCCCTCCCTTGGGAGCTATGCATTCTCAAATAGTCCCTTTTGTTTTGCACCCAACACATCTTCACAAGCTAAAGCATGCACCATAGCAAGTGAGACACTATGTATGTGAGATGTGAGAAGTATGCCTTTATTTTATAAAGTGGAAGATGAGCAATTATGTAATGGAAGTGGAAAAAGAAAAAGAGACTTGGTGTTCTGAAACAGATGGGTTTTAGGAAAGAATATTTAGGGAAGTTGAGGATCTGGAATACCATTAAACTATATACATCCACAAACCCCTTGGGATGCCTTCATGCACCATGGGTACAGACACTTCAGTTTGAACACTACTACACTAGGATTGGGGAAGGCAATGGCACCCCACCCCAGTACTTTTGCCTGGAAAATCCCATGGACGGAGGAGCCTGGTAGGCTCCAGTCCGTGGGGTCGCTAAGAGTCGGACACGACTGAGCGACTTCACTTTGACTTTTCACTTTCATGCATTGGAGAAGGAAATGGCAACCCACTCCAGTGTTCTTGCCTGGAGAATCCCAGGCACAGGGGAGCCTGGTGAGCTTCCGTCTATGGGGTCGCACGGAGTCGGACACGACTGAAGCGACTTAGCAGTAGCAGCAACACTAGTATTATCATAATCTTGAGCTTTAGTAGATGTTTATAAGTGAAATTCACAATTTTCATTTTAACAAAAACATGTTAACCTGATATTTAAAATCACTCTCAGGTGTAAGTGAATTAAAATGACTCAGGTGTAAGCAAATAAAGAAATCTTTAAAAAGGACTCCATGCCGAGGGCTCTGTTTTCTCACAGGGAACATTTGCTGTATGTGCGGAGAGGTGTTCTGGCTAGGGACAGGGATCATTTTCTCAACCCTCTCCCTTTCTTCCTCACTGGAAGGTAAGCTTGCCAGCTAGGGATCCCAGTCCAGCAGTTCAGAGTGTGAGAACCATTTCTCAGGGCCAGAGATGCCTCTGAAGTTCCCTGGGACACGATTGCTGGCCCTGGTAAAAGAACCAAGGTTCCTTTTAATTCTTAGAACTCATTTTCTTGACTGGCTGCTCTGGTTTTACCAAAAACCAGATGGGGATAGGTAGGTTCAGAGTCCTAAATCTTCAGGGTTTTTTTCTGTCCCTACTTCTGACACCCCAAGCATGCCCAGGGAATTCCAAGGCTTCTCAGAACATAGCTCCAAAGGATATCAATCAGCAGGCTGAGTTCCCCAATCTATGGGACAGAGGCAGTCAGCCAACAACAGGCCTCCAGCCTCATCCCAGCCCCAACAGTTCTAAGCGAGGGTCTTGTCTTGGGTCCCAAGGCCCACTAGACATGAGGCCCTCAGAAGCAGCTATCCCAGGTCTCCCAAAAGCAGCCCAGAGCACACAGGCCTGCCCACCTGCAGCCGGCGCGTCTACTGTGGCAGAGACTCCATGACTGCACTGAGCCAGAGGCAGTGGACCTAGAGCAGTATGTCTCTGAGCACCCCTCGTCCAGAGCGAGAGCTTTCACAGGTGCTCCGACTCCGACAATTGAGTGTGATAACAATGCCTCAGGCAAGGAACTGGAGTAGGACAGAGTACTACAGAGACTCAGAAGACCTGAACTGCTGTACTGGACATGATAGCACTCCCAAGTAATCCTGGGCAGGCTACACACATCCTTTAGCATAAGACGAGAGAGAGAAAACCCACCTGGTCCTGGGTAAAACCAGAGCAGTCAGTCAGAAAAAGAAAAGGAGTTCTAAGAACTAAAAGAAAAAGAAAAATTTAGAGTGAAGGAGTAAATATTGCTTAAGACTGTAATATTAATATTCTTCAGGCCAGAACAGCAATTTTCTGAAAATTATTTTTATGGCTCCTAAGCAGCACTTCCAGTGAGTAAAATTAAACAGTTGTTTACAAAACACTCTAAAATATGTTAGAAAATAGCAGGATCACTTCTAGTGTTTACTTATGTACATTATACATATGTGACATAAGAATTTTGATGGCAGCTGAGTGGAAAAAGGCAACAGAATTTCTCTAGCACAATACTGTAACAGCAATCAGCTCTCTGTTATTACCTGCAGGCAGCTAAGACCTTGCTTAATATATTATAGCTTTTTAAAAACACAGATGATAAATTATTTAAGTATTTAAAATAGTAATACTAGTTGTTCAAGAGCAGGTAAAAAGCAAACAGCAGAAAGGCACACCTCTACCTCACTTTTTGCTAGTGGTTCTTGCATTTACTCAAGTGTACAAAAAAGCCAGTCGATAAAGGACAAATACTGCATGATTCCACTTCTATGAGACATTTAGTCAAATTCACAGAAAGTAGAATGGTAACGGTCAGTGGTCAGGAGTAAATGAGGATCTGTTTTTAATGGGTTCAGTTTAGTAAGATGAAAAAGCTGTTAATGGACGGTAGTGTTGTTTACACCACCATGTGAATATATTTGATGATACTGAGCTGTACACTTAAAAATGGTTTAAAGGGAAAATGTTATGTGTATTTTACCACAATATTTAAAATAAAGATTTTTTTAATTCATAGAAGAATGAAAAACTCAAAAACTGAGAAATTTCTATTCATTAACTTAATCTTTCCTGTAATTAAATAAATTGTCCATTATTCTCTTTTATTAGCAGAATATCAGTGCTCTAAGGAATATGACTTAAAAGTCCATATGCAATACCAATGTCCTGAAAAGATACAGATAAGTCTCATAGATATTTTTGCAAGCAGACATTTATAATTCTTTTGATATAAAATGATAT
Source organism: Tragelaphus eurycerus (assembly GCA_935064755.1). Classification (NCBI taxonomy): domain Eukaryota; kingdom Metazoa; phylum Chordata; class Mammalia; order Artiodactyla; family Bovidae; genus Tragelaphus; species Tragelaphus eurycerus. The sequence continues at coordinate 24,644,832 of CAKXYN010000003.1, forward strand.
AGAAATTCCTATATAGGTTTTCTAAATATACATAAACAAGAGAAATATAAATGAGTAAAAAGTATTTCACCCACAAAAAAATGATGTTTCATGAGCCATTGTAAAAATATCTACTAAGAGCTAATACAAATTTTGTCTTACCACTCTTTCTGCATGAAAAAATAACAGCAAACATATCTAAGAACCAAAAAGTAAGCTCTATTTGTGATGAAAATGTTCCTAATACATTTACTTTCAAAATGCTTTACTAGTTTATTTTAAATAACTGTTGAACAATCCATAAACCCTTTCTTGTATAACAGGAAATGAATATAAAGTAATTAATGCTTTGTCTTACCATATCAGATATGATGGTGTAGTATGACAGGTATTTAACAGTACATCTTGATATTTTATAACCCAAAATGTTATAAGAATTACTTTGTAAAAAAAAATAAAGATTTATTTATTTTCTATATTTTATACTCAAAATGAAAAACTGAAGTTCAAGCAGTTCATGAGGTATGAGCTAGTCATAATCTAAAAATTCATTCCCAAATAATTAATCTGAAACTTAGAATATAATATCTCATCAAAAGTGTTACAAACAGTGGTTAGCTTTCCAGCCCACTTAAGTCTGTAAGTTTAAATCTAAGATTAAACAACTAATTATCAATTCTTCCATTCACCATCACTTTCAAGAGAGTGCCTGAACTTAATAGCACTGAAGATGTACTAATATTCTCAATCTATGATTCCTAAATATTAAATTGGTCCCTGAGTCTAGACTTCAAGGCAACATTTGGCTGAGCTTCTCTCTTACAAGACACCAAAGTTCTGCCAACTATTAGAAATTAGGCAGGCTGACCAAAGGATTCAATTCCCTGGCACACATCTCCAGGTGGAGATACATGGTCCAATCAACACTCTCCCATCTCTCCAGCCAGACACATGGCCCAACATGACCATGACAAAATTCTCCTGGTTTCTTGCCTTAAACAGGGAGCAAAACAAACTGCCTTGACGGTACTAATGAAGGATCCAAACATTTTATAAAGATTAAGCTGACACTCTCCAGTATGAAGCTGCGATTCTTACGCAGAAGTGCACATTAGAATCAATAGGGAAGCATTTTAAAAATTCACATACCATTTCCTCATCCTGAGTTAACTGAATCATAATCTCTGGAAGTGAGTTAAAAATCATATATATTTTGAAAAAGCCACACAAGTTATTTGGACATATATACTAAGTTGAGGCTTCCCTGGTGGCTCAGACAGTAAAGAATCTATCTGCAATGCAGGAGATCCAGGTTCGACCCCTGGGTCAGGAAGATCCCCTAGAGAAGAGAATGGCTACCCGCTCCAGTATTCTTGCCTGGAGGATGCCATGGATAGAGGAGCCTGGCAGGCTACAGACCAGAGGGTCCCAACAGTTGGACACAACTGAGGGACTCTCTCTCTCTCTCTCACACACACATACAGTCCCAACAGTTGGACACAACTGAGGGACTCTCTCTCTCTCTTTCACACACACACACACACACAGTCCCAACAATTGGACACAACTGAGGGACTCTCTCTCTCTCTCTCTTTGACACACACACACACAGTCCCAACAGTTGGACACAACTGAGAGACTCTCTCTCTCTCTTTCACACACACACACACACACACACACACACACACCCCTACCCTAAGTTAAGAACCACTGCTTTTGAGGACTTTACATCTTAAGTAATTGTTCAACAGCCACATATACCTATGAAAGAAAAACCAAAATTCACTTTCTTGGTTTCATCTATCTGCTCCTGAAATAAAAGACCCAAATTCCATCCATCTAGTCCTAAAACAACTGGCCCAAAACCAAACCAGGTAAAGGGACCCCGTTAAAAAGTCACAATGAAGGCTTTTCAGGATTTGGTGCTGTTTTTCTTGAAGAGTGCCAGGTAATTCCATACAAATTCTATCCTCTAAGTCCCACATGCTCCTGTCACTAGAAAAAGGATCATCTAACATGGAAATATCAATTGAGAATAAAATCTAAGAAACTCCATCTTTGTCTCTGTCTCAGACTGGTATGAGAAAGGAGCAATCTTATTTTTGCACTAGTCAAATGATTTTGGCACAGCCTAGTTAAAACTGCAGTCTTCCCTTGTAACTCAGTCGGTAAAGAATCTGCCTGCAATGAAGGAAACCAGAGTTCAATCCCTGGGTCAGGAGGATCCCCTGGAGGAGGGCATGGCAACCCACTCCAGTATTCTTGCCGGGAGAATCTCATGGAGGGAGGAACCTGGTGGGCTACAGTCCATGGGGTCACAAGAGTCAGACATGATTTAGCAACTAAACTACCATGATAAAACTGCAACATAGCCTGCTTCTGAGCAGCTGGATATAGATAGAGGGGGGTAAAAAAAAACCCACAATCCTACTAGCTGATTATACTTATTACCACATGTGTCATGTGAAAACAACATTCCTGACGATCTCAATACCTCTCGTTAGGATGATCACTCTATCCTCTAAAATCACTATTTCATACTGTGCAGAAAAGAGGTGGCACCGCAGGCCTAAGGCTCCTGTTCTTAGAAAGACCTGCTGGCGGCTGGTCCTTGCCTGAAGTCTGGGAACTCGGGTATGGGCAGTGTCCCCTCAATCCTGTCAGGAGTTAGTGGCTCAATGTGCTTAAACTGTGTAAATAATATGGCTTAGGCTGAATGCTTGTGTTCTGGGCATCTGGAATTTTGTACGTGCTAGTCAGAGTGAATCCATGTTACCAGCTCCAAGGAAAACCTTGGGCAGCAAGTTTTTAATGAGTTTCACTCATTAAACATTGTTGGTAGTCAACACTTCACACATGATGTCATAGTTCACTGTTGAAGGGATTAATAGCGTCTTAGGTGAACTATGGGAGAAGATTCTTGGAAGCTTCTGTTTGGTTTCCTATGCCTTCGCCCCATGAGCTTTTTGTCTTTACTGATTTTGCTTTGCAGCTTTTTGTTACACTAACCATGACTATGACTACATGCTGAGTTCTGTGAGTCCTGCTAGTGAAGAACCTAACTGAGGGGTGATCTTGGGGACCCTATCAAACACATCTCCTCTCTCCTTAAATTTCTAATAACTCCCACCACTCTCAGCTGATTACTCTGCCTTAAATATTAATGAAATAACAGAAGCAATCAGAAGTGAACTCCTTTATCCCCCCACATCCCTATAACTGTACCCTTGTGCTCTGCCTCTATACTATATATATATATATATTTTTTTTTTAAAAAAAGTGCCCTGCTTCAATCAAAGACCAATCCCTGTATTTATTTTCCTCTTCCCTAAATCTGTCTGCTCAGTGGATCACTTTTATCAACCATAGTTTTCCCCTATGCTTAAAAACCCTCCCTAATCCCATGTCCTATCTAACTACCACCAAAATTCTTTGCCCCCCCATCACTATGAAACCTCTGTAAAAACTGTCCATACAATTGTCTATATACATATACATAGACACATATATGTGTGCTCATGTGTGTGTCTGCCACTTTGCTCCATTTTCTCATCTGACTCAATTTAGACTTGTGCCTGCTTCCCAGCCACATTCACAACATGTGACAGTCCTTTCTTCTGAAGCTTTTCTTTTGACTTCCTGACATGTTCTCCTGGTTTCTTCTATCTCAGTAGCCACTCTCCATTTCTGGTTCCTCTACTGCTTGAGCTTTAAATTTTGAATGCTTCCAGAGTCAGCCCTTAATCTTTTTCTTTTTCTTATCTACACATTAAAAATTGTCATCTAGTTCTATGCTTTTACCTATAAGCAGATGTATCTGAAGTTTGTATCTCCAGTCCTAACCTCCGAAACAACTGTTTCCAGACTAACATATCACTTACTTATTATTTCAAACGTGGCCAAAACAGAATTCTTAATTCTCACCCTACTCTACTTCTCAGGGGTAACAGTCCGACTTCCCAGATGACTCAGTGGCAAAGAATCCCCACCTGCTAATACAGGAGATGCAAAAGACGAAGGTTCAATCCCTGGGTTGGGAAGAGTCCCTGGCATAGGAAAAGGCAATCCACTCCAGTATTCTTGCCTGGACAGAGGAATCTGGTGAGCTATAGTCCACGGGGTCAAAAAGAGTCAGACATGACTGAACACAATGGCAGTACAACTGAGTAGTTGTGATTAAGTGTGAGCTCTAAAATCAGATTAAATGGTTTAGACCTTGACACCACGACTTAATACCCCAGTTTCCTCATCTGTAAGAATAACGCTAACCTTCTTCATAAGGTTGTGATGATTATTATTAAATTGGATAATCCATGAAAACTGCTTAAACAGTACCTGGCACACAGTAAATAATCAATATTAGCTATTGTTATTCAGCTGGTTGCCCAGAGCAAAACCATGGGTCATTCCATGACTAATGATCTAAATGATGACCCAAAACACTCTGTCATGTCAAACTCTTATTTTCTTTAGCATTCCTAGAAATATCTAAAGTAATCCTATTTATTTACATGTTTATTTCTGAATTCCCCCCAAATTTTGATATAAGTTTCATGATAGCAGAGACCCTGCATGCCTTGGTCATTGCTGGATCTGCAGAAAATGATACCTACCACATACTTGATATGCCATAAATACTTGTTAGAATGAATTAATGGGTGAACTCCAAAATCTTTCTATCCTAACAAGAAACTACAAATCCTAAGGCTACTTATGCTTTGGTAGAAAGCAATTTCCAAGATTCCTTGCTTTAAAAACAAATACATATTCAATGGCTTCCTACTGTCCACAGTCAAACTCAACTTATGTAGTAATACTTCTCAAATGGCCCCAGCCCACCATTCCAACTATATTTCCCACTATTCCCTCACTCTGCTTCAAAGCACATGCCTTTGAGCTTTCCTGCCTCCATACTCTAGCTCCACTGTTTCCTTCCATCTAAAATGCCCTTCCTCCTACCTCTAATTCACAAAATGCTATTCTAAGGATCAGCTTAAATGTCACCACCATAACTGACCCTTCTTCACTCCCTACTCTCATCAAAAGTAATCCCTCTTGTGCCTCCTTTAATACATTTATATTCTGCTTAATTCTTTGAGTGTAGGAATTACATACTGTCCATCTTTATTGTTCCCATACTCTATTATACACATAATAATTCCCACACTCCATTATACATATATTTATTGTGTACAATAAATATTTATAAATCAACTTTAAACAGACCTTCTCCTAACCACACCATCTGGAGATATCACTAACAATAAAGATACACTGGAATTTATTTGTGTCAGAGATACAAGGAGAGCTGATTCTTGGTGTGACATATATAAAAAGACAATTAATAATCTAAGATTATTCATTTTGGTTGCCAAACGGGCACCACAAAACAAATTTCACAGGCATTCAGAGAGGAAAAAGCTAACAAAAGATGTCATGGCTTATGCTCCAATTAAAAATAAATTTTAAAAAAATGGAGTGGCTGAGAAAAGTATAATTTTAATGATCATCTGCAATCTTGAAATTAAAATTTAATTGTATGTATTTATAATGCATCCTTTTCTCTGTTCTATACAGCAACACTGGCTCAGAATCCTTAAATCAAAACCACACACTAGAGAAGGCATTACTTAGAGGTGATCAGGGAAAAGGCAAAGAACACCGTAAAACTTTACTGTGGCACTAATAATGCCTAAAGAAGTTGCTATAAACTGCTAAAAACCACAGTGCCAACTGCAGTAGAGACTGCTTGTGGTTTACCCAGAACCCAGCCACTCTTTCTAAACAGAACCCTAGTATTGTTATCTAGACTTCCCTCACATAGCCTATGTATCCTCAATTATCTCACCAAAGTAACCACTAGTTCAAAAACAGACCTGTTTCCTCATTCTGCCTATTCAGACTAGAGGGGAGATTTCGGGGGGTGTTTCTATGAAAGGCAGGCTTGTCCCTCTTGAAAGGGCTATAGGAAGCCACTTCTCTCTGTCTCCGTCTCTCACTCTCTTCTCCCACTTAAACAAGGGATGATGTTGCTCCAGTGCCATCGGTACCACAGTTTCGAGGGAAAAGTGTTAAGCCAATGCTACAGCCGTGGTGAGTACAAAGACACAATAATACAGAAATAATATAGAATACATTCTACATAGAATAATATAGAAAAAAGATTTTGATAATTCAGTGTTAATGACAACTAATATTGAGGGCGTACTGTGTGCCAGGCACTGGTCTAGTACCATATGTGCAACATTTTAGTTAATCTTCACAACAACTCTGTGAAGTATATATAATAACTACCACACTTTTAGAGATGAAGAAACTGAGGAACAAAGAGGTTCATCAATATGCATCATCGCTTTGTTATGCTAAGTGGAAAAAGGAGAATATAAAAATACCAGAAGTGTTTCCATGTAGAAAGCTAAATAAATGTGCACATAAAAAAATAATAATAATAGGAAGGTATAAAAATGACAAAAGCTGCTATGTCATAGTGGCAAATTTTTTTCTACTTTTTAAAAAATTGTAGTGGCCATTTACATATTAAGAACAAATAATTTTAAAGTGTAATTTACAAAACATATATAAATTAATCCCCTCACACGTTGCACACCAAGAGAAACCAAATTAATATAACTGGAAAGGCATATCAATTAAATTCAGATCTATAAAACCAAAAATCTCAAGTTAACCTTAACTTAAACAAAATAAAAATGTATTTCTTTTTCAAACAAAAGAAGTCAGAGGTAAACAGTCCAAGGCTGGTAGGGCAGTCGGACAAAGTTGTCAAGGGACTCAGGATGCCTTCACCTCCTACTACGTCACCCTTGGAGCACGGCCCTCACGCGTCCATCCTTAAGGTTCAACCTCAGAAGGTATCACCCGACATGTTCTCTGTATAGCAGAAGGGAGTAAATGGGGAAAGTTCACCTTTTAACGAAGTTCCTGATAAAACATATCACTTTCACTTAATGTCTAATGTCCAAAACTAGTCCTGTGTCCAAACCTAACTGCAAAGAGAGCTGGAAAATACAGTCAACTGAATATTATTAAAGAAGGGGAGCCCCCTCAAAACTCTAACAGCCTTTTTTAATAGAAATGGAAAAGCCAATCTTCAAATTCCTACGGAATTACAAGGGGCCCAGATTAATTAAAACAGTCTTGAAAAAGAAGAACAAATTTGGGAGGGCTCACTCTTCCAAATCTCAAACTTATTACAAAACTACAGTAATCAAGGTTCTGTGATACTGACATAAGAAAAGACACACAGACCAATGGAATAGAACTGAAAAGTCCAGAAATAAACCCATACATCTATGGCAAACCACTTTTTGAAAAGGGTTTAAAGTTCATTTGATGGATAAAGAATAATCTCTTTAAGGAATTATGTTGGGAAAATTGGATTTCTACATGTAAAACAATGAAGTTAGACTTCTACTTCACACCATATACAGAAATTAACTCCAAGTGGATCGAATTAAAAATAAGAGCTAAATGGCAACCCACTCCAGTACTCTTGCCTGGATAATCCCATGGACAGAGGAGCCTGGTAGGCTACAGTCCATGGGGTTGCAAAGAGGTGGACACAACTGAGTGACTTCATTCACTCACTCGCAAACCGTAAAACTCTAGGAAGAAAATATAGAGAAAAATCTTCATGATATTGGACTTGGCAATGATTTCTCGGATATGGCACCACAGGCAGAGGAAACAAAAGACAAAATAAATAAACTGAACTTTGTGAAAACAAAAAAACTTTGTGCATCAAAAGACAATTATCAACAGAGTGAAAAAAAGCAAAGCACAGAATGGGAGAAAATGTTTGCAAGTCATATATCTGATAAGAGCTTAATATTCAGAATACATACAGAAAAACTCTTCAGCTTCTTCAATACAGAAGAACTCTTCAATCTCAACAACAAAAAAACAAACAACTCAATTTAAAATACTGGCAAATGACTTGAATAGACCCTTCTCTGAAGAAGATATGGAAATGGCCAATAAGCACATGAAAATCCGCCACTAATCATTTGGGAAAGGCAAATTAAAACAATGAGATACCGTTTCACACATACTAGAATGGATACAATAAAAAAAAGTCAAGCTACCAAGTGTTGACAAAAATACAGAGAAACTGAAACATTAGTACATTGCTGGTAGACTGTGCAATGGTACAACTGCTTTGGAAAGCAGTTTGGCAATTCCTCAAAAAACGTAAAACACAGAATTACTATATGACCCAGAAATTTCACTCCTGGGTACACGTCCAAAAGAATTAAAAACAGGAAATCAAACAGATGTCTATATACCAATGCTCGATGCAGTATTATTCATGATAGTCACAAAGTAGAAACAACCCAAATGATCACTGAAAGACGGATGGATAAAAAAATGTGGTAATATACATACAATGGTATATTATTCAGCCTTAAATACAAATGAAACTGACATATGCCACAAAAAGGATGAATCTTGAAAACATTAAGTGAAATAAGCCAAATACGAAAGGATAATACTATATGATTCAACTTTTATGAAACATCCAGAATAGGCAAATTCATAGAGAAAGAAAATAGATTACAGATTGCCAAGAGCTTGGGAGAGAAGAAAATGGAAAGTATCACATTATTAGTACAGAGTTTCTGTTTGGGGTGATGAAAATTTTCAGGAATAGACAGCTGTGATGGTTACAAAATATTGTAAACATGTCACTGAATTATACATTTTTAAATGGTTAAAACAAATTTTTAACATATGTTTAGCCACCAAAAAACAATTGGTAAAAAAAAAAAAAAAAGAACAAAAGGAGACAGGAAAATGGGGGAAACCATAGAGGTGACTGTTTTTCATCCATCTCAGAAACACACACACACACACACACACACACACTCTCATGTGTAGTAAGAATTGCAGGCAGCTACAATTTTCAAGGGTCCTTTCCTCCCCAGAGTTGTACTATGACTCCAAATTCCAAAGCACTGGTAACAAGGAGCATTTAGAGCACATCCAAAATACATACACAAACACAAAATAACCACAAGTTAAATTATAATCAAACAGCACCAGAATTCACCCACTGTAACTGCCTTTACTCACGCTGTATTATTTTTGTAGTAATAATCTAAAGTAACAACCTAATAACGTCTTTTTAGTTTTAATAATTTGGCTAAATATATGAATAAACTAGATGGCATTCATATAGCCTATCTGCTATACCCTAAAATCTCAAAAGGAAAATTAATCAAAACTAAGCTGAGCTTTCTTTGGAAGAAAAGCTATAACAAACCTAAACAGCATATTAAAAAGCAGAGACATTACTTTACCGACAAAGGTCCATCTAGTCAAAGCTATGGTTTTACCAGTAGTCATGTACGGATATGAGAGTTAGACTATAAAGAAAGCTGAGTGCTGAAGAATTGATGCTTCTGAACTGTGGTGTTGGGAAAGACTCTTGAGAGTCCCTTGGACAGCAAGGAGATCAAACCAGTCAATCCTAAAGGAAATCAATCCAGAATAGTCACAGGAAGAACTGATGCTAAAGCTGAAGCTCCAATACTTTGGCAACCTGATGCTAAGAGCCAACTCATTGGAAAAGACCTTGAGGCTGGGAAATATTGAAGGCAGGAGGAAAAGTGGTCGACAGAGGATGAGATGGTTGGATGGCATCACCAACTCAATGGACATGAGTCTGAGCAAGCTCCAGGAGATAGTGAAGGACGGGGGGTCTGGCATGCCCCATCCATGGGGTCGCAAAGAGTCAGACGCAATTGAGTGACTGAGCAACAAAGCTGAGCTAAACACACTGGTCATCTATAAAACTCCATATCCAATATGCTGGAATAGAGTCATATTTAAACGCATGTAAATAAATACTAGCCTTTACATTTTGGAGGCTAGTATCTTTCAGAAATGGACAACCTTTAAAGTAGAAGAAATATAAACCAGGCAAAACAGTTAATCATAGTGAAAATCCTTCTGTGAAAGGACAGTAGTAAACTGAACTAAACATTTTCTTGGTATTTTTTCAGAAAGTTTTCCAAACTTTCAAAATGAGAAATTCTGACTCCAATATAATTTGAATAACATGCAGAGAATTTTAGGGGGAAAAAATTAGTCCAAACAGCTTTATCTGAAAATTCTTAGTATCGGGGCTTTTAAAAATCTAAATAATTTCTATTTCAAAAACTACATACTCTTACAAAAATCATCTTTGTATATTTCAGAATTGAAATGTAAATTAGATACTGCTACAAAGGAAATATTACTACTGCTAGAGGAAAAATTCCTTCATTATTTCCAAACACCAGCTATATGACATCATTTCCTTTTACCTCTGTTTTTTAAAAATGGGTTGGTTGAAATTTTACTTTTTGTAGCACACCTAATTGAAAACAAAATGATACTAGGTTATTATAAATATTTCATTCTACCCTGGGTAACTATTTTAAACTATGGATGCTACTATCTAGGAACTCTAGTTAGAGCTACTTTAAATTATTTTGATTCTAAGTAAAAGCATTATATCTAGAAACTGAAAAATGATCACCAATTTAAAATTTAAATTTTAGTTTACAGCAATACTATTTTTTTTCCCTTTTAGATGAAATGCAAGAATAAGTACACAATATTTTAAGTATACAATCACCAACAAAATAAGTTACTAACAGTGTGGAAAACAGTAAAAATGACCTTCAACAACAGCAGTGCATTCAACAAAAAAATCAGGAGAATAATCTCTCATGTAAGGAAACAAAGTACTGAATAACTGTTTAGTCCTTTGGGCTGCTATAGTAAAATACTACAGATCTATTTCTTAAATTCTGGAAGTTAGAACTCCAAGGTGCCAGCACAGTTGCTTTCTGTGTCCTCACATAGTGGAAGGTTCGCAAGCTCTCTGGAGCCTCTTATTATAAAGGAACGAATAATCCCATTCAGAGAGGTTCCACAAAGGCCTCACTTCCTCATGTCATCATCTTAGGAGTTTGGATTTTAACATATGAATCCTGGAGGGACACTAACATCCAGACCACAGCAGCAATTCAATAATAATTTGTTTTAAGAGTGTGTTTTTCAAGTATCCTGCTGCTGCTAAGTTGCTTCAGTCGTGTCCGACTCTGTGCGACCCCATAGACGGAAGCTCACCAGGCTCCCCCGTCCCTGGGATTCTCCAGGCAAGAATACTGGAGTGGGTTGCCATTTCCTTCTCCAATGCATGAAAGTGAAAAGTGAAAGTGAAGTTGCTCAGTCGTGTCCAACTCCTAGCGACCCCATGGACTGGAGCCTACCAGGATCCTCCGTCCATGGGATTTTCCAGGCAAAAGTACTGGGGTGGGGTGCCATTGCCTTCCCCGAGGAAATCATCCCCTGAAAACCTGACCCAGGAGTAGTTAGAAGACAGTCCAGTTTCCCACTAAGTGCTACTGCTCAGCAACAACCTGAAACAAACTTCTCCTAACCCAGCCCTAAAACAGATATGAAAAGGGTAACTCAAATTATTTAGGTTTAAAAAAATTTTCTCTGTGGAATATTAAAATTTATTTCAAAAAGAATCTGATTTCATATGAGGCATTTCCTTGCATTTACAAGGTCCAACAGGAATTTCAGAAGACTCAAGAGAGGCTGTGCGCTTAGTTGCTCAGTTGTATCCGACTCTCTGTGACACCACGGACTGTAGCCCATCAGGCTCCTCTGTCCATGGGATTTTCCAGGCAAGAACACTGGAGTAGGTTGCCATTTTCTCCTCCAGGGCATCTTCCCAACCCAGGGATCAAACCCGCATCTTCTGCACTGGCAGGCAGGTTCTTAACCACTGAGCCACCAGGTAAGTCTACAAGAAGCTGAGTACTGTTAAAACAGGGCTATCCTGCAGCCGAGTACCTGGCAAGCATTCTGCTGTCTGTTGTCGTAATACCTGGTGGCATACTACTTTATAGAAGTGATCATTTCATCCATCTTTCATATCATTTGTATAATTTAGTGTCTTTATCGATCTACTAGAGTTTTGTTGTGTGTTCATTCCATAAACATTGAGTAATATGTATGCCTTATGTAACTTCATTAATTTAATTACATAGAATTTACCCTACCTTTTCCTAAGATAAAGACTATTCATAAAGTGTCATCTATAAGAACAAAGCAATCACTAAAGAAGAAAAAAGACTATCTGCTCAAAAATAAACTGATAAATTTTAAATCTCCTATTTACCATACCCAGTTTTGAGCTCCTCGGTTAAGGACTTAGAAAAAAATTTGAAAATGAGATTAATGAGGAAGGATTAAAGGAAAAGGGACTACATAATTCTTCAAAACTTTTTTAAGTATTCATGTTTATTAGTTATTCATAAACACAGATTCAATTGCCAGTTAAGGTTCAAGAAAACCACCAGGCCCCAGTAAGTACCTTCACCCTCACCAAAAGCCTTTCCCTTTCTATACCAACCTCCCAACACAGTTACAGCATAACCTTAGTTAAATCCATATTCACTGTTTCCATTCCTGTAACATGATGTGTGACCATTTTCTACACAATCTTTTTTTTAATAATTGCTTTCTCATTTGCTTCATTTTCCAAGCAACTCTAAGCTCTCCCCAGATTTCTCAATCTCCTCTCAAGATATTCACTTACATCAGATATTAAAGAAGTCTCTCAGGGAGATTTCTTTGCTGCCTCTTATCTGGGCTGATTGACCTCTATGTTCCATGCAATCACTCTGTATTCTCCCTTCACCATCATCCTAGGAAATCCTTTCTTCTCTCCCCTCTACTGGATCTTCTACTAGGAGATATCCTGCATTTTCTCATTTTAATTTCCTCTCTCGTTTAGTTGGGGCTAGAGCATCCAACTCATCACAGTTTGTCTATGTCTCTCCTGGTTTCCGCACAAGTTGATATATTAAGAAATTCCCTGCTGCTACTAAGTCGCTTCAGTCGTGTCCAACTCTGTGAGATCCCATAGACGGCAGCCCACCAGGCTCCCCCGTCCCTGGGATTCTCCAGGCAAGAACACTGGAGTAGGTTGCCATTTCCTTCTCCAATGCATGAAAGTGAAAAGTGAAAAAAAGTGAAGTCGCTCAGTCCTGTCTGACTCTTCACGACCCCAGGGACTGCAGCCTACCAGGCTCCTCCGCCCATGGGAGTTTCCAGGCAAGAGTACTGGAGTGGGTTGCCATTGCCTTCTCTGAAGAAATTCCCTGGTCCCAGGTAAACCTGGATGGTGGGTTACCTTACTGGGAGTCCACGGGTTGCAGGTCAAACATTTTTTGAAGACCTACAGCTCTTAACATGTCCTCATCCCACCTTCACACCTGATTGAGCATACAGATGGCTACAGAATTCCAGTTTGGAAATCTTTTTCCTTCAGAATACTATCTTCTAGCTTCCAGTGTTGCTGCTGAGAATTCCAGAGCCTTTCCGATTCCTGATCCTTTGTATTGATTAGTTTCTTTTTGGAAACTTTTTGAGTCTATTCTTTGTCCCCAGAGATCTGGAAATTTCACAGTGAACTGGCTGTAAATCTCGGTATGAATCTATTTCCACCCCTTTTGCTGTACTTGGTGGGGCCTCTCTGTCTAGAAACTCATGTCCTTCAATTCTAGAATATTTTCCTAGAGGTTCGTCCCCTCCGTCCTCCCAAGGAATTCCTATTATTCAGACCTCTTAAACTGGTCCTCCAGTGTTCTTCTCTTCTATCTCCTCTCTTCTAACCCTTTGTGATTTTTGCCCTATTTTCCAAGAAACTCCTTCTGTTTTACCTTCCAGGTCTTGAACTGAGGTTTTAATTTTAGCTGCTGCTGCTGCTGCTAAGTCGCTTCAGTCGTGTCCAACTCTGTGCGACCCCAGAGACGGCAGCCTGCTAGGCTCCCCTGTCCCTGGGATTCTCCATGCAAGAACACTGGAGTGGGTTGCCATTTCCTTCTCCAATGCATGAAAGTGAAAAGTGAAAGTGAAGTTGCTCAGTCGTGTCCGACTCTTAGCGGCCCCATGGACTGCAACCCGCCAGGTTCCTCTGTCCATGCAATTTTCTAGGCAAGAGTACTGGAGTGGGGTGCCATCACATGTTCAATTTCAAAGGATTTTTTTATTCACTTTTATTCCTATTTAGGACATCCTGACTCATTACTTACTTCATGATCCTTCTCTTTGAGAATATTGATAGCTTTTTTGAAATTATGCTTTCTCTGCAGACGCTGTTTCACGTAAGGTGTTTTTTCTCTGTTTTTCTGTTCATTTGCAGTTATACTTATTTCCTTACAGGCTTTCTTCAGATATCTGACAATCCTTGGTTTTCTATTAGGTTTGAGAAAATGAAAGAGCTAATCAAAGCTCTGAAGCCCTGGGTGAAGCCCACTGATAATAAACTGCACTGAAGTGTGATTGCCTAAGCCCTTTGTTAAGGAATCCCTGATATATCTATATCTTAGTCCTTGATTTTGGAGCTGGTCAGATGCTCCAGAGACACTTCTCTAACCTCCTGCCTTTGTGATAAAGGCCTAGTTGTCCACATTGTGGGAATCAAGCAAAAGTAAATAAACATGTATTTACTCTCCTGTTTTCAGTATAAAATGCCAATCCTAAACTATGCCTAACATCACTCAACACAGAGAACCTCTGTTTTACTGAAAATGAACATCCAGTCTTTGAGGAGGAAAGACAGGAGCCAGGTGGCATGGAGGAGGAGAGGGGCACTAGAGCTCCTACGATTTACACAACACTTTCAATGGATCGTCCACGTTTTAGCTCCATCCCTACCTCAACTTTCACAGGTTCCTGACAATACCAACATCTAAGACTTTTGAGGATTCTGCCAAGTAAAAGGGACAGGCCCTGCTTTACACAATTAACGACTTAAGACTTGACGTTCTCAGATGTGCTAAGTCAGCAGTTATCACTCGTCTACCTGCTTTTTCAGCTTCCAGTATTTCACAGTATCCTCCCGTTTTTCTCATCCTTGAAGATTCATGACTTTTTAAAAATTCCTTTACTGTAGTTTTAATGGGGTTGCAGAGGAAAATGCAACTAATTTGTGTGTTCAACTCATCATCACCAGACTATGCTGAAGGTTGTGTAAATAAGGTTAAACACACACTCAATGTAAGAAAGTTTTATCTTCAAAAACTGGAGATTATTTGCATTTCATCTTATTCCCTTAAACAGGAGCATCCTCTTCTCCTTACCTTACCCTGATTGAATACTTATAGACTGTCAACTGCTAAGAGAGGGGATGATAAACCACTACTTATAAGAAATCTCTTTTGAAATAAAACAGGATACGTCAGTGAGAAAAGAAATCCATGGAATACTAATAGCTAAAAAATAAGCAAGCAAAAGATTTGATTAGTAGAAGATTCAACACTTTATATATGAAATACAGTTTAGGAAACACTCTTGCCTGGAGAATCCCAGGGACGGGGGAGCCTGGTGGCTACTGTCTGTGGGGTCACACAGAGTCGGACACGACTGAAGTGACTTAGCACAGCATAGCATAGCATAGGGTATACTGTGTTTTCTTCATGCTTACTATCAGTCCACAACACACATTTATGGGTGCTACATAATCTTTAGTCCACAAAACATCCTAAGTGAATGAATACCAGTAATTTTTCAGGATTATTTTCATCTTCTGAGTTGAGGTCTAGAACTCTACCACTGATTTGTAGGTTGGAGCTTTGTAAATATAAAAATAACTCATAACTACCCATTTCATAATATTTGCTGTTGATGATGAAAATACGGATGAGCTCAATATTTACTGAAAAACAGTTCTGTTAATAACCACAAAATGTGACAATGCAAAATATCCTAAGAGAAGAAATAAGATGCTGTCTGCATAGTCAGACATCAGAAGGAAAGACACCTCTGATGCCAATATAATTCAATAAAACATTATCAGTAAGTTATGTTTGTCAACAGTAAAATAAAGTTATTTACATCCCTGTATAACTATACATGCCAACTAAACTTTCAAAACTAGCATTTTATCTTCCTTTATCATAAGGCCCAATAGGAACTTCAAAACCAGAATGAGAAAAAAGACACAAAATTTAACTATAAATCACCAGAAAAAGAAAATCCTAAACCAACCTTCAACCTTTTGGAAGAATAAGCTATTATTATTATAATTTTCCATTGATGATAAAACAGACTTAGAGAAGTTAAGTAACTTGCTTAAATCAACCAGCCCATAACCAAGGGAGCCAGTCTGAAACCAAAGTCCCTGCTATTTTTTAGCATATAGGTTTAGAACAGAAATATTTCAGGGTGAGGTATTCCACTGTAGATCTTCACCATGAGAACTCTAAGTATTAAATTTAATTAACCTTTTATCACTATGAATAGAACAAACTGAATAGAAGTGTGGTTTTTTCATAGATTAAGTCTACAGTGATGTGTAAGCAATTTGAAATAAAAATCAAAATTTAACAAATGACTGCAGGACTGAACTCATGTATTCTTAAAACATTGTTTTCAACCACATAGGTAGGTATTTTCAAACTTAATTAGATCAGGGTTGAGAGGAATAGTGTTGATGAGGAAGAATTAAAGAGAAAAATTAATGTATGTCAGAAGTGAGTGGGAAAAAAGACTAATTGATCCTATAAGTTATTTATCTTTAAAATCAAGTCAAATTACTCTCCAGTATTATTATCTATCATTCTATACTCAGAATAGAAGTTTACAGTAATCACAGAGTTCTACTTGCTCACAGTGTTGAAATAGCACCAATTATATATGGCTTCCTCTTTAATAAAAGTACTGTATATTCTGGCTTCTTTGCACTACACATAAATAGGCGCTGGCACTTGAAACCCATAGTTTCACAGATGCAAATAACAGAAAAGTTCCCACACTAATCCTAAAGTCTGAAACCAACAGCTTAGCAAAAACATTATAACCTTAGAAAAAAACAGTACTAAAACTATAATGAATCCTGAAATTGCATGTCCATGATCTTTTCTTCTGAAATATCACAAAGTAATGAAAGTAACTAAAGCTGCAAAAAGATACAGTGAGAACTTCTTAATTTGTTGTGAATGCCTATAGCTGAATAGCAAGTTGATATGAGAGCAAGAAAAGGTCATAAATAGAGACCTGCCAGTAATTTCTAGGACTTTGGACGCTGACAGCACAGATTCATTTTACATTTAATTTCATTCTATTTTACAGCGTGCTTTTCCTGGACGCAAATGCTCACCAGCTTCACTCATGTCCTACTCCACCATGATTAAGCTTAGTGACTTAGCTTAGTTCTTGTGACTATCACACAGGAGACAAATGTTCACAACCACCAAGTAAAATCTAACTTATTCAGATTTGGATTTTCTCTCCAAACCATACTGCATTCCAAACTTCCCCTCAAAATTAACTCTTTCTATCCCTGACACAAGGGACACCATGACTTCATACTAAACAAGCATTTCCCAAAGGGTGTTCCATGGAACACTGGCTTTCATCCATCTTCCCCAAAACATAAAAAATTTCAGGATAACCCACAATATTTCTAATGTTTAATTTTGTTCAAAATACTTTCCCATATTTATTTAGCCACATAAACCTTCTCCCCTCCAAAAGCACCTATTAATATCCCAGATTTCCAGAACCCACTTAAAAACTAGGGAGGGGGCCCTAACTCCCAACAGAACAGTTCATGTGAGGAAGAATTAATGCTCAAATAGTGAGACTGGGAAGTCGAGAGCCAGGTCTTTGAGCCTCCTGTTAACCATGAAAGCCGAAGTGCTACTGTCCTACAGCAGCAGATAAAGAAGCACTAGAATGGGAGGAGGGGTCCTGGCCAGTAGAGGCTAATAGCTATTAATTGGAAGACATGGACAATGCAGAGGGGAAGTATGGAGCAACTAGCTGAGAAAAGCAATTCTGTTACTCTGGTCAGTATCAAAGGGGGAAAAAGGAAATCCCCTGGATCTGGAAAGGAGTTTTATATGCAGTGATAACAAAAGACAGTCATTCATATGTCTGGGATGACCTGTATTTATAGTGCGGGTCATTCAAAAAAAAAAAAAAAAAGCCTTTATGGAAAGAAGTTCTTGACTCAAGATACAGTAAAATCTGCTGAGCAATTGTTCGTATTAGCTACTGAAACTTGAAGGCAACCTCACTGGAAGTTTTTGAGTAACAAGGGGTGAGACCATGAGGAACAAGGGAACCAGCAAACCCTGCTCACCTGTATCTACTGTAACATGCATCTGGAGTAATGGGAAGGCATAAACAAAAACTACAACCAATATCTGTAGCTCATATCCCTCATGTTTGACAAGTTATACAACTTAACAGTCAATGGAAGTCAACATCCAGGAGCCCAAAGTCAGAGAAGGAAAAATGTGAAAAGAAAGGAAATGAATCATCAAAGACAAAACAAATGAGTGAATTCACCTGTCCATTAATTTCTAAATTAAAAGTACCCAATTACTCACAAATCAGCCTGAAGTAGCAACCCAGGAAAACAGTATATTCATGCTCATTATCTCATTTTTCCTCTCTCCTTTCCCTCCCTCCTTCCAAGTTATCTTATCCCTATCTAAGTTCCTTTTCTTTAAATTCTTCAGTCTGTCCCTAATTTAAACACGTGTGCTTTTTGAAAAGGGTAACTATGTCCATAATCTTTTCACTGTTAAACAGCCAACATGCTTTAGTATGATCTACCCTAGCATTCTAATTCTGCTCATTCCAATCTTCAGTAAAATATACAAGAAAACACAGGAATTCTGTATAACAACAGTTATTCTTTCAACACATGGCTACGTAGTATTTTCTATTCTAGTATATTTAATTTTTTAAATGCTAGCTGGACTTACTAAACTGATTCTAAAACCTATCAAAACCAATAGGATGAAGTCAGCAATACATACAATATACTGGCAATATGTGAACATGAAGAGAAAAGGTTTGGGGAGAATTTTTTTTACTACCATAGAAGAGGAGTACAATAAGCTAGCTATCAATTTGCAACAAGCTCAGTTCTTTTACTTTAAAATAGCCTGGGCTTACTATCTAATATTAGTCAAGTCCCAGGAATTATTTCATAAAATTTCCAACATATTATGCTATTTGTGTTTACACCATTATCCTTAGGTATGCCCTACATTTTCATACGAAATAAGTTCCTAAAATTATTATTGTTATTCTTGACATCCCTGTTCTCACTCATGGAGCAATATATCCTTTTGAAAAGAAAGAAATAGAAGAGAAGTGGAAATATAATAGCCACCACTTATGAACATACTTCTATCATGTGCCAGCCAGCATTGTGTGAGAGCAAATAATTGTACTTATTATCACTCTTAGAAGAGACTAGATTATTAGGTGACTAGTATAAAGGAAACTACCCAACCTATATTTCTGGTGACATTTATGATGATCCTAATTGAGGACTTAAATAAACCCAATTATGTGTATTAAATGAACTTTTTGATAATTTGGTATGATTAATAAACTCTACTTAGAAAAAGCTAACAATGAAGAACAGTATAAGTGAAAAACAAAGAGTCAGATTTCTGTAATTGGGCCATCATCACCTCCCTTAACACACCTACACATCAAAAAATGTGAATAAGCTTTAAAACTAATAAAATGAAAAGTTTAAACCACAGTACCTACTGATGTACTCTAGTAGCAAGTTTATTAACCATTCAGGCTATTTTGTGTGTGTGCATACACTGAATAAACTATAAAATTACTGTTGTTAAAGGATAATTTATACAAAATATTGTAAACTCCAATATTCAGAAAGCATCAAAATACAGTTAGCCACAAACAGTGTGGCTTTTTTTTTTGAGTAATATTATCTTTACCCTATCTTTTAAGCAACTTGATTCAGAATTTCCTAAAATTTTAACTTGCCATTTCAAAGTAGAAGATAGCCAATTTAATGAATAACATATTCATTTAGTCACTACCAGCAAATTAGTTTATAATGTAAAAGCTATTTGTACAACTCTATTGTAGAGTTACACTGCTGCTGCTGCTGCTAAGTCGCTTGAGTCGTGTCCGACTGTGCGACCCCATAGACAGCAGCCCACCAGGCTCCCCGTCCCTGGGATTCTCCAGGCAAGAACACTGGAGTGGGTTGCCATTTCCTTCTCCAATGCATGAAAGTGAAAAGAGAAAGTGAAGTCGCTCAGTCATGTCCGACTCCTAGTGACCCCAGAGACGGCAGCCCACCAGGCTCCCCCTTGACATCAAAACTATTATTTTATAAATGAAACATATAAACCATAATCATTTTGACAAAAAATAAGGACAAAACAGAATCTTTCAAATCTTACTGTATATAACTGGAAAATATAAATTTGACAGTGATCTATGGTGTTAAGGTATAAAAGCACTCTTATCCCCTTGTTCTACTGCTCAATGGCTTAGTCCCCTCTTCCTCTCTAGAGCTCTACTTACTCCCTCCCAGAGGCCATCAGCACCAAACGAAAGGAGTGCTATCCAAAGACAAAATCTGACTTTGAACTGACAGTTTTCTCACTGTCATGATGCTGTAATGAACAAAACATGAACAGTATCAATATAAAGGTAAAATGGGTCACAACTAGGAATAAAGTGAAATGGATGGAAATGAAGTAAGTCAAATAGAATTTTGCTGACTCCATTTTTAAAAATAAGGCATATGTAGGGAGAAGAGTTCGGGGGAGAATGGATATAAGTACACATATGGTTCAGTTCCTTTGCTGTTAACCTGAAACTATCACAACATTGTTAATCTACACCCCAATACAAATTAAAAAGTTTTTAAAAAATAAAGATATTATCTAGATGGCACTTTCATTAATACAGACAGCCAAACACAAATATACAGCATGTATTAACAGAGTTATTTACTACTGCTCTACTGTTGCAAACATTGGGTCTTTTAAAACTCAAACTAAAAACTGTATCATTTAAGGCAAATCTAAATTATCAAATTTAGCCCCAACAAACAAATTCTTTCAATCTCCATCACAGACCAAATAAATAATGTTAAAAAATTAAACTGAGGCCAATTCACTATCTGGAAACTTCCTTAATCTAACTGCTTTTTATATAATGTTAGGTAGTGAGAATAAAATAAGACATATCCCAAAATGCATAATCAAATCATACTCGAAGAACAACGAATCTACTTCAATAATTAAATGAGGAGACTTAAATTGTTAAATAACCCAATTTCTCAAATAACTTAAAAATAGTAAATACTACTACTCATGATCTTGACAGCTTTTTCCATTCTTTTCTTCCTCCTTACCCAGACTTTTATGATTGGTACCTTCCACTTTCAAGACCTCAAACACCAACTTAAAAATGCCTGAGACTTAATAGACACTGCCTAGTCGCACACCCTGGCTCCCCAGGTGGCTGAGGGGTAAAGAATCTGCCTGCTAAGCAAGAGACACAAGTTCGATCTCTGGGTCAGGAAGATTCCCTGGAGAAGGGAATGGCAAATCACTCCAGTATTCTTGCCTGGGAAATCCCACGGACAGAGGAGTCTGGTGGGTTACAGCCCATGGGATCCCAAAAGAGTTGGACACGACTTAGCTACTAAATAACAACAACAAAAGTTCTAAAGCCTACAAAATAAATCCTAAAAATTCTAGTCCCTTGTTTCCTATTACAACAGGAGTGTACTTAAGAGACTGTGTATATTATTTTTGTTACATCACATCAGACTTCTAAAAGACAAAATATGAAGGATAATACTAAAACTCAGTTTATTTTAAAATTGTGAAAAGTCCCTGTTTTAAAATTATTTAAAAATCTACTATATTATAAAAATAAAATGTATTTGGCCAAACACTTCTTTGACTTTTGGCTTATGTGGTTTAAATTAAATATATACAAACAAGTTTTTTTTAATACAGATAAAAGAAACAAGATCCAGGAAATCATATTTAGTGGAAAATGTATATAAATTTTTCGGATAATACAGCAAAATATCTCATAACATAAATGTAAATTCCTAACAACCAAAAGGCAATTGAGGATAGTTTTCTCTTTTATCATAATTTTTACATTTACAACTGGTACATACCAAGAGTTCTCCCATTATTTTACAGATGAGAAAGAATAGATATTAAATGACAACCATAATCAAAGACTAGAGTATTCCTATGGAACCATAATTTAAGAACTGAAACTCTAACTCGAAGTACCAGAATCTTTTCATTATATTTTAAAAAGAACTAAAAAATTTCTAAATTTATGAAACATCAAGTGTAAAACTACACAGGCTTTATAAAATATTTTGCTCTACATATAAAATTAAAGGACATATACTCACTAATCCAGTATCAAAGTCAAAACTGTCTCATTCTTAACACAGTGAGCTCTTGAAAGATGCTTTAAAATTCTTACATTTCCAGTATGAGTTTACTAATTTGTTTCTCAAAATCATTCAATTCATGTCTTATACACACATATATATATATATTTAGCCCTATGACATCAAGTTACTAGAAAATTCCTGATATTGACATATTGAATAATTAAAGTTATTATGTGCATGCAATCCTGATTTACCTGGCAAATAAATTTTTAATAAACTTCAAGTCCAAAAAGGGAATAATCACCAACTGACTTTTGGTTCAAAAAAAAATAAAGCTTTACTTAGGAACAAAGACATTTTACTATAAAAACTTTCCAACAAACTCAAGTATCCTTATTCCATAGATACAAAATAACTTCTTTGGCTAATATCCTTCAAAAGTCAGTGTAGCAATACAGATGCACTGATATGTACTATATTAATAGTATGATGTGTGATGATGTATACTCTCCTCACAGTGAACTGGTGGATGTTGGAACTTGCTCACAGGTAACACTGGAAGCAGAACTTAAACCAAGACTTCAAGCTAAAGGTCTCATGGAGAATTTGCTCTCATCATCGATCTACTCCAATATCTATGTCTTCTAAATGACATCTAGATTTCAGAGAATGAAGATAAAAAATGAACCAGTTTAGGTCTGAATTAAATTTGGAGTGAATCTAACTCTCAGGCAGGCAGGAGTTGCTCCCAAACATTCTCTAGCAAATATTATCACAAAAATTTTAAACTATTTATGTCATCTTACAAACATGACAATTTTTGGCAAGTCCATGTTTAGTTATTTCCTTGCCTTGTACTATATAGAGATGTAATAAAACCCAGTGATGACCACCTTCAAGTTCCTGTTGACCTAAGATATTTTAAAACCTCCTCCCATTTCCAGAGTGACTTCCAAAGCCTAGGAAGGAATGTTTCCACTAATAAATACCTTTCCCTTGAATGCCTGTTAGACCACCAAGCTTTAGGCAAAGTGAGCAATAATCCATTTCCGCCCATCATAGAATTATTCAAAATTTGTCTGACCAAAAAAACGTAAGTTCTTCCCCTCAAGCTTCACATTAAATCAAGGCAACAACCGAGTACCATGCTTTCACTCTTGGGAAAATATTTTCCGAAAACTACTGGAAAAAGAAAACCTTGAATTGGTGTCTACTCTTTTATTGTGTGTATACATACATATTTAAATACATAATACATACACAACAGACATTGTATATTCATATACTTATTATAGAGTACAGAGTTTATCACGGTAGCTCTCTGTAACAAATCACAATGGCCAGCTAAAGAGTTTTTATTATAAATACAAACTTACCCCATTCTAGGTATTCAAGAATGTTCTTCTCTCTTCTCAATGGAGAATTATTGCATTCATCGTAAAGGCAGATGAGGATATCCAGTAACGTTTCCACACTGAAGCACTGCCCATTGGTCTGAGCGGGCCCATCCAGAATAAACTGCTCCAACTGCCTCAAACGCACTTCTCCAGACATGTTTGCTGCAATCTCCGCTGGTTTTCCTTTCAATTACTAAAACGATTTTGAATATGATTACTAAAACCTAAATGTTAAAATGTGTGGTTTAAAAATAAACCACTTGTTATTCAAATAACTGTCATGCAATGCCGGTGCTGAATTCAACATCCAACACGCCAGTAACCTCACTTAACTGAAGCGTCTTCAATTCCGCACATATACATATACTTTTGAGGAAAAGTTACCATAAAATATATATTTAATACATTTTTAAAAGAATAATACAATTAAATCGTATATTTAAATAAAATAATTAAAAAGTACAGCGAACCAGTCAACACTTCTTTAGGAAAAAAAAAAAAAAGCTCTTCTCCTTCATTCAAAATTCAACTCGTGCAACAGAATCCTGAAACGAATCCGGCTGCATCATTTATGAATTAAGTCCCGATCTGCATCAGCAATTCACTTCCAGGCAGAAGGAAAATCGAAAGGGGAGGAAAAAGCCAGAATGTATATAAGGGGGAGGGAAAACCAAAAATTCTGCTGCAAATCCTCCCAGCCACCACTTGGATAACGCATCAGAGGCAATTTCTCCAGCGGGAAAGGGAGGGGGCGAGGTCCCTGAAGCAGCCCCTCGGCTCGGAGCACGCCAAGTCTTCCCTGGAGGAGGCTTTTCCTTTCTCCCTCCGAAGTCCGTCTTTTTAAGGCTTTGCAGTTAGTCCTATTTCCAACCGATTCCGATGAAAACTCTTCATTTTTCTCCCCGCTTCTCCTAGGGGCCTGACTGACTGCGGGCGGCACTCGCCCCCGACTCCGGGAGCGGCGGCTACTTGGCGGCTCGAGCCCGCTCCATGTCGGTGGTCTCTGGGCCGCCGGCCTGGGCCGCGCCCGGCAGAGAGCCGGGTCTCCCCCACAGCCGCACCGCGGCCGCCCGCCCGCCGACGCTCCCGATGCCCTGGCGAGGGGGTGCTTTTCTGGATTCAAAGGACACGGACGGCGGCAACTGCGGCGGCGAGGGCGCGGGCGGCTCCGGCAGCTAGATCTCCCCCTTCTTCACACCCCTGGCTTAAGGGCATCTTTCCCCGGAGCGGAGGGAAGCGGCCGAGGCGCAGGAGGAGGGGTTGGTGCCGCTGGTAAGGAGACCAGAGGCTGCCGCAGCCCGGCTCGCAGCCACTCCCTTCCTTTCCCTCCACCCCTCCCCCGCCTTCCCTCTTCTCTCGCGCTCGCGCCCTGGGCTCCGCGAGGCAGCTCCAGGGCCCACCGCACGCAGGCGGAGGCTGGCCGACGAGTCCAGATCCAATATGGCGGCCCCGGCCCCCGCCCCCCGACACGCGCGCGCCCGCCCTCTCTCCCCTCCCCGCCCCGCCCCCGCCCGAGCCCAGCCGGCCCGGCGGGGTCCGGTCCAGAGGCCGCGCAGAGCCGAGCCCGGGCCCTGGATAGGGGGGCGCGGGCGGGGGCCGGGGGCGCGGCGGCTGCGCCGCCCCGAGGGGCGGGTGGGGACGCATCGGCCTGCGAGGCTGCCGCTGCCGCAACGTGGAATGCAGGGATACGGGAGGACTGAGGGAGGCCGCGGCGGCGGCGGCCGGTCTGGAGGTGGGAGGACCCGGGCGCGGGCTGGGAACTGCGCCACCGCCTCGCCGCTGTGTTCCCGGTCCTCGAGGCTTCTCGTACGGGTCGCAGAGCGGGTCTTCCTCCTGGGCCTCGGAGGCACCACCTGACTGGCACGTTTGCTAAGGAGGCCCCGAAGCAGACGGCTTTAGGCTTCCGACAGATCTCTAAAAACAGTGCCCTCTCAGCGCCTCTTACCTGCTCACCACCACTCGTCCCCCCCACCCCAAATTCAGTTCTCACGCACTCCAGAGTAATAATTCCTTGGGTGTCTAATTACACCACTTCTTGTGTCACTTCCCAGGACGAATACAATGACACACTTGTACGCGCTACCTACAAGCCCCGAGTGCGAGAAAAACAGAATCCCCTGTTTCTATTCCCAAAAGTTTCCCTACGAAGAGCACAGTGTTTTCTTCTCCGGAACTATTCTAGCTGCTGCCTGTTTATCCCCAGCCAAGGTTACCACCTACACGGGATTCAGCCAATGAAGGGGACTCAAGACAGTTCACTATCCTCAAACCTCCATCCCCAGAGCGCGCTCGCGTGCGCGCGCACACACACGTAGCCCAGTGGCACAATGCAGAGACCTGGCAGCAAAGACGAGTCATTGGATAGGTAAGCCCTCTGATGCACCTAGGGGCTTTCAGGGATTTTTGTTTTTTTTTTTTTTTTTTGACCCTGTTTAGGAGAGCGCTCTACAAATTTCACGTGAAGAGCCCACATCTAAATGTGTCACTAAACTGGGTCACTGCATTTCTGTCATTCCCTTTCAAAATGCCATCTCCTTTATAAAAACTTTCTCCAAAATAGTTATTTTATATTCTTGCCCTGCACCCCTGAGGCAGTTATATTTTCTATGTTAATACGCACAATTGTGTTTTTTACATCTTGTTAATTGGAAGAAGAAGAGAAGGCAATGGCACCCCACTCCAGTACTGTTGCCCGGAAAATCCGATGGATGGAGGAGCCTAGTAGGCTGCAGTCCATGAGGTCGCTAAGAGTCGGACACGACTGAGCGACTTCACTTTCACTTTTCACTTTCATGCATTGGAGAAGGAAATGGCAACCCACTCCAGTGTTCTTGCCTGGAGAATCCCAGGGACGGAGGAGCCTGGTGGGCTGCCGTCTATGGGGTCGCACAGAGTCGGACACTACTGAAGCGACTTAGCAGCAATATGGAAGCTAAGGAAGGTCTAGAAATGAAGGCTAAGATTAAGGATTCAAGATGCCGTCATGCACAAAATATTGTGAACCTTTTGTTAATTCTACACTTGCCTGACTTCAATAAGGACAAAACATTTCCAATGTGCTCTTGACACATGGGTGATACATAGGTTCAGACAAAAGATGGGTCATTATAGCCATTACAAGTTTGTGTGTGTGTGTGTGTATGTATTGATTAATTATAAAAGTAATAGAAAAACAGAAAAGGTTTATACACAAATAATAATATTTTGGTGTTTACTATTGAAGTCTTTTTCCTATGTATTTTAATAAAATGATGCATTTAAAAAAAAAAAGTTCTATAGCCTCCTGTTTTCACTTGTTGTTCAGTCACTAAATCATATGTGACTCTTTGCACCCCGATGAAGTGCAGCACACCAGGCTTCCCTGTCCTTGACTGTCTGCTAGTGCAAACTCATGTCCATTGAGTCAGTGAGCCCATCCAACCATCTCATCCTCTGTCACTCCCTTCTCCTCCTGCCCTCAGTCTTTGCCAGCATCAATGCCTTTTCCAGTGAGTCAGTTCCTCACATCAGGTGGCCAGGAGCTTCAGCTTCAGCATCAGTCCTTCCAATGAATATTCTGGGTTGATTTCCTTTAGAATTGATTGGTTTGATCTCCTTGCAGCCCAAGGGACTTTCAAGAGTCTTCTCAAGCACCACAGTTCAAAAGCATCAACTTGTCAGTGCTCAGCCTTCTTTATGGTCTAACTCTCACATCCATCCATGACTACTGGAAAAACCACAGCTTCCACTATATGGATCTTTGTCAGCAAGTTGATGTCTCTGCTTTTTAATACACTATCTGGGTTTGTCATAGCTTTTATTCCAAGGAGCAAGCATCTTTTAATTTCATGGCTGCAGTCACTGTCTGCAGTGATTTTGGAGCTCAAGAATATAAAATCTGCCACTTTTCCCCCATTTACAGCTTTCCTGGTGGCTTAGACGCTAAAGAATCTGCCTGCAATGCAGGAGACCTGGGTTCGATCCCTAGGTTGGGAAGATGCGCTGGAGAAGGGAATGACATGGCAACCCACTCCAGTATTCTTGCCTGGGGAATCCACATGGACTGTAGCCCACCAGGCTCCTCTGTCCATGGGGTCACAAAGAATCGAACATGACTGAGCTACTGACAACACAACATTTGCCGTGAAACAATGGCAATATATTATAAACATGTTTTCAGGTCAACACGTATTCTTCAACAACACGGTTTTTAATAGTGAAGCCAAGACATTTTAACACTTTCAATTGACTGTGAGGTGGGATAGCAAAGAAAATTTCTTCTGCTTTTATACCACAGAGCTGGCTCCAAGATAACCACTTATCTAACTTGTAAGTAACTCTAGAGAAGAGGTTAAAAGAGAGAATCTAAAACATGTTGTCTCAATAAATGCTAATTAACAGTGGAAGTATATGAGATACAGATATGTTTTTTAACAGAAGAGTCATGCTGCCAGTCCTCTCTCTACCTATTCTGTTAGCACTTGGGAACCACTCACAATCCAGGGTATTGATGATTGCTTAATAAACTTTTCCACATTATTTAGAGAGTAAAAAGGAGAACTCTTTTATTTAAAAAAACACACACACACACAAAGAGAAGGAAGAAGGGTGAACCCAATCAATTTTGCTTGAGTAATTCAAGCTCAGAGACTTAATTATTAGCTAGACCCTAAACATTGTGTGGGTGTTATTTTAAATGTTCCGGTTAAAGTGTGAACATGCTTGTTAATGAAACCAAAGCAAGGCGAAGCCCCAGCAGTCCCACAGTGCTTGAAGTGATCCTACAAAATGTGAGTGCTACAGGCTACATGGCAGGGTGTTCTTTGGATAAAGAACCTGGAGGAAGGCTTTGTGAAATTTTGCTGAGGGGACTGGAGATTAGATGTAACCGCAAACACAAATTATTTGAAATAATCAGGAAAAGTTTTACGAAGATGCTAGGAAGTATTCTGACCTTTCAGAAAAGAAATAGGACAGGAGAGGACAGAGAGAGTGGAAAGAATAAGACAGGATAGGGGTCATTAAGCCTAGTCCAACAAATCCTCCAATTCTGGCCTACAAAGGGGAGAATTGATCCAACAATTAACATTTATAACAACCAGCCCACTCTTACCTTGCTATATCTTACTCCAGAATAACTATAGGTTGAATAATGAAGAACAGAGCCCAAAAGCAAGGTGAGTGACACAGCAGGGCTTCAGGTATAGTAACACACAAGTATTTTACTACATTGCCTTTCAGCCCAGTTAGCACATTCTGACCCTGAGAATGATTGACTTGGTTTAGTGCTTTCTGAGAATAAATGCCACCAAATGCTTGTCCTCCCGTCAGGTCTGGCTCCTGACATGAGTAATACCAGCTGCAAAAGCTGATGTTATTAAAAAAAAAAAAAAAAAAAGGAGGGGCAAGGGGAGAACATTTTACAATATAACAACACTCTCATGAATACTTTGAGCATATTATGCAATGCAATCATTACAACCATATGAAGCAGACAAAGTATCATTTCCATAAGTAAATAAGGAAACAGGTTTAGAGCTACCTTGGATAACTTGTGAATGACTGCATAGCTAGCAATGACATAGGAGCTGGGAGTCAAAACCAGGCCTGAGTCAATGATTTTAACCACTATACAAGAGGGGTCAGAAAGATCTGTGGAATTCTATAAACCCAACTTCTCATTCCTGTTGTAACCAGGAAGCAGTGGGCCATAGTTGCTAGTTCACATATTTGGATGTTAGAAGTTGACCTCAGGGCAGAAAAGAGAGACACATATGATGGATCAGGATCCAGCCAGAAAAAGAGAAATCATTCATGTATTTAAACCAGAAGAACTTCAGCTATGAGAAATGGTTACAGAGGTGATGGAAGAGCTGAGCTGAGTAGACAAACAGGAGAGGAAGGTGAGCCTCAGTTTGGTGGCAGCACCATCTACTACCCCAAGACTGGTGGAAGCTAAAACCAGGCCTGGAGGGGCTGGAACCACTGAGGAGGTACAAAAAGGACAGAGAGAGAGAAAGGTGAATCCAGCTACCTAGAATCTCCCACCATTTGCAGCTAAAACAGAGCTTGTGTTAGAGAGCCTGCAGGCATTGTCCGCAAAGATACAGAGCAGAGCAGGTGATGAAAGTGGACTGGCTATAAACTGCTCAAGGATTTACATGCATAGCATTAATGCAGTTTCAGTTTTACCTAAACTATTAAAAAAATAAATAAAGCAAATGTCTTATCTTTGAATAATAATTAAGTGGATTTTAAAGTAATGTGGTTTTAACCTAGGAGCAGTTTTTACTGCTCCTTTTTCATATTTATTTTGCTTTGTTTTAATTTGTTTTTAATTTATCAAAAACAAAAAGCTAAAATCCCAACCAAACGAACCCTCCATGTCTAGGGCATGTTTACTTAGGTTCACAGACTAATATTTCCCTCTTGCTTATCAGTGGATCTTGTCTGCTTTGCCCTATCTTTAAATCTTGCATTTGAATTTCTCTTTAAAGCTCTGCATAGACAAGCTGTACTATAAATGAAATTTTCAAAAATAAGTTTAGAGTCAAACATTATAATGCAGATATTGCCCCCCTATTACAGCAGTTTAGTAAATTTGAATACTGAGAAGATAGATGCCATTCTTTTAAAAATTCCATTAGCAGGAAACGTTTGGCAAAAGGCTCCATGCCATGTGTGATGACAAAAACCAAGCCAGTTAAGCCAATGTGTTCTTCTCAGTCCCAAAGTGGGGCTGGAGGTGACACAGCCAGGACCTAGGGGGTGGCAGCTGGAGAAATAAGTTGAAAAACCTGGTTATCCTTCTCTGGAAATCTCTGCCAAGGTTATCACAACTTACACATTATCAAAGCCAATGGTAAATCCTCAACCCACATTTCACTTGAACTTTTAGCTGTTTCACGACAGCACGACTCACCCACCCCCCCCCCCCCCCCCTTAATTGAAATACTTTTCTTAATGTGCCTTCTATGCTCTCCTTACATTCTCCTCCTTCAGTCTTCTTTGCTAGGTCCACCCGTATTCCTGATTTCTAAAAACCAGAGTGCCTCAGCGCTCAATCTTTGGACCTTCTCTCTTTTTTATTTACACCTAGACTTAGCAGCAGCAGTCTCTAGGTAACCTCAATTAGTCTTAAAGATTTAAAATATGCTATGCTATGCTATGCTAAGTCACTTCAGTCGTGTCCGACTCTGTGTGACCCCAGAGATGGCAGCCCACCAGGCTTCCCCGTCCCTGGGATTCTCCAGGCAAGAACACTGGAGTGGGTTGCCATTTCCTGCTCCAATGCGTGAAAGTGAAAAGATAAAGTGAAGTCTCTCAGTCATGTTCGACTCCTAGCAACCCCATGGACTGCAGCCTACCAGGCTCCTCCATCCATGGGATTTTCCAGGCAAGAGTACTGGAGTGGGGTGCCATTGCCTTCTCCGAAATACTATATATGATGGTTTGAAAAAAAACATGTCATGAATTCTTCAACACTTCTCTCAGTGAAGATTGGGTCTGCATCTTGAATCTAGGCCAATCTTAGTGAATTATTTGTAACAAATAGAATGTAACAGAAGTGACCATTTAGCTTCCCAGGCTGGCCATGCAGCCTCCCCTTGTCCACTGGAATACTATCACTAGAACCCTGCACTGCCATTAAAGAAGTTCAATTATCATAAGATGTTCAACTCTCCCAAGTTGGCCATGCTAGAGGGGAGCCCAAATCATACGAAAGAGCCACGTGCAGGCACTCGGACAGCAGCTCTGGGCAGTACAACTACCAGACATATGACTAAAGATGCCAAGTGATTCTAGCCTGTACATGTCATCACTCCAACCAAGACTCCAGGTCTTCCCAGCTGACACCCTGGTTATTGTAGAGCAGAGACAAACTCTCATCACTGTAACTTTTCCAAATTTCTCAAGCATATCACCCATAAACCTAGTAAAATGATTGTGTTAAGCTACTAAGTTTTGAGTAGTTTGTTATGCAGAAATAGTAGCAGAATAATTTATAAATGCTGATAACTCCAAATATGTGTTTTCGAGCTGAACCTTTACCTGAATCCCAGACCTATTTTTCTTACTGTCTACTTGACACTTATTTTAAACAGAAGACTTTAACCTGTTCCCTCCAAAACAAAAGAACCCATGATCCTTCTCCAGAGTACTCCATCTCAGTAAATGGCACCTTCGTTTACCCAGCTCCTTGGTATTAACCCAAATGCTTCACTTTCTCTCACCCTCCATGACCAATCTAACTGCAAATCCTGTATCTTGAAAGCAGGCATATAATTCAAAATATTTAATAACCAGAATAATAGGGCTCCAACAAATCAGAACAGATGCCAATCTGAACATCAAAACAGATGTATCTTACTGTTGCCTTCATACTCCAGCTCAGAAATTTCCAGTTGCTTCCCATTATAGAAAAAATGGGCTTCCCTGGTGGCTCAGACAGTAGAGAATCTGCCTGCAATACAGGAGACCCAGGTTCCATCCCTGGGTTGGGAAGATCCTCTGGAGAAGGGAATGGGTACCCACTCCAGTATTCTTGCTTGGAGATTTTCAAGGACAGAGGAGCCTGAGAGCCCATACAGTCACACAGAGTTGGACTGATTGAATACGCACACACATGTAATACAAAGAATAGAAACCAAGATCCTACAAGCCTATAAGGTTATGGGGTCCCTGACACTCTCTCTCTCATTTCATATATCATTCTCTGCCCTCAGTCTCATGTGTTCCAACCATGCTATGGCCCATGCTGTTTCCCAACTACCACACACTCCTGCCTCAGAGTCTTTGCAATTTGCCATTCCTTTTGTCTAAAACATTCTTCTGCCATATATCTACGTATCTTATTCTCCCACTACATTCAAGTCAAACATCACTTCATCAGAGAGACCTTTCCCATACAAGCTATTATCAACAGCAGCCCTCTACCTTGCCTTTCTCTAGCCTCTTATCCTGCTTTTATATAACATGTGTCTACATGGCATATGCTATATTGTTGTTGTTGTTGATTTGAATATTGCTTATTGCCTGGGTCTCTCCACTAAAATGTAAACTCCACGAAGGTAGAAATGCTGTGTCATTCACCAACACTTAGTACTAGACACCATGCTCTACTTTCTCCTGGGCTTTGTCTGTATCATGTAAACTGCCCCAGGAGCAGGCACTGCCTACCAAGCAGGAAACGGAGAGGAGTTTTCCTAAGGAAAGAGGTTCCCTGTTGCACTGCCTACTAAGATTTTTTAATGCCGCCGCTTCTCCAGGATCTTGTTGGCGACCAGTAAGTCGAGTGACTTTAAGGAAGTAATCTCTAGGATCCTCTCATCCTAATACAACAAGCCTGCAAATACCTAAAGTGTAAAGTCACAGACACTTTTCTCTAAGAAAGGTGGATGATATGTGTGCAAAATTCAAACACTAGAGAAAGAAAAACTTTATGTGGGTTATTGAGGATGTGATGGCCATATCCTTTGTTGTATGGTGCTCATCAAGTACCACTGCTGCTGCTGCTGCTACTAAGTCGCTTCAGTCGTGTCTGACTCTGTGCAACCCCATAGACAGAAACCCACAAGGATCACCGACCCTGGGATTTTTCAAGCAAAAACTCTGGAGTGGGTTGCCATTTCCTTCTCCAATGCATGAAAGTGAAAAGTAAAAGCGAAGTTACTCAGTCGTGTCCGACTCTTCACAACCCCATGGACTGCAGCCCACTAGGCTCCTCTGTCCACTAATAACCACTAATATTAATTAAGCATCTTCTATTTCTGCTTTATTGACTATGCCAAAGCCTTTGACTGTGTGGATCACAATAAACTGTGGAAAATTCTGAAAGAGATGGGAATACCAGACCACCTGACCTGCCTCTTGAGAAATTTGTATGCAGGTCAGGAAGCAACAGTTAGAACTGGACATGGAACAACAGACTGGTTCCAAATAGGAAAAGGAGTACGTCAAGGCTGTATATTGTCACTCTGCTTATTTAACTTATATGCAGAGTACATCATGAGAAACGCTGGACTGGAAGAAACACAAGTTGGAATCAAGATTGCCGGGAGAAATATCAATAACCTCAGATATGCAGATGACACCACCCTTATGGCAGAAAGTGAAGAGGAACTAAAAAGCCTCTTGGTGAAAGTGGAGAGTGAAAGAGTTGGCTTAAAGCTCAACATTCAGAAAACGAAGATCATGGCATCCAGTCCCATCACTTCATGGGAAATAGATGGGGAAACAGTGGAAACAGTGTCAGACTTTCTTTTTCTGGGCTCCAAAATCACTACAGCTGGTGACTGCAGCCATGAAATTAAAAGACGCTTACTCCTTGGAAGGAGGAAAGTGAAAGTGAAGTTGCTTCAGTCGTGTCCGACCCTTAGTGACTCCATGGACCACAGCCTACCAGGCTCCACCGTCCATGGGATTTTCCAGGCAAGAGTACTGGAGTGGGTTGCCATTTCCTTCTCCAATGCATGAAAGTGAAAAGTGAAAGTGAAGTCGCTCAGTCGTCTCTGACTCTTAGCGACCCCATGGACTACACCCTACCAGGCTCCTCCATCTGTGGGATTTTCCAGGCAAGAGTACTGGAGTGGGGTGCCATTGACAAAACTGGAACAGCTTCAATGCAGAAACCAAGGGTTTCCAATGCCCACTGGAAGGAAAGTTATGACCAACCTAGATAGCACATTCAAAAGCAGAGGCATTACTTTGCCAACAAAGGTTCGTCTAGTCAAGGCTATGGTTTTTCCTGTGGTCATGTATGGATGTGAAATTTGGACTGTGAAGAAGGCTGAGCACCGAAGAATTGATGCTTTGGAACTGTGGTGTTGGAGAAGACTCTTGAGAGTCCCTTGGACTGCAAGGAGATCCAACCAGTCCATTCTGAAGGAGATCAGCCCTGGGATTTCTTTGGAAGGAATGATGCTAAAGCTGAAACTCCAGTACTGTGGCCACCTCATGCGAAGAGTTGACTCATTGGAAAAGACTCTGATGCTGGGAGGGATTGGGGGCAAGAGGAGAAGGGGACAACAGAGGGTGAGATGGCTGGATGGCATCACTGACTCGATGGATGTGAGTCTGAGTTTGAACTCCGGGAGTTGGTGATGGACAGGGAGGCCTGGCGTGCTGCGATTCATGGGGTCGCAAAGAGTCGGATATGACTGAGCGACTGATCTGATCTGATGTCAAGTACCTGGAGAAGGAAATGGCAACCCGCTCCAGTATTCTTGCCTGCAGAATCCCAGGGACAGAGGAGCCTGGTGGGCTGCCGTCTATGGGGTTGCATGGAGTTGGACACAACTGAAGCAACTTAGCAGCAGCAGCAGCATGTCAAGTACCAAACTAAGGACTTTCCATTCATTGAATCCTCTTAACAACTCTATAGGACCGAAGCTGTTATTATGTCTTGCCTTAATCAACTCAGGCTCCTATAGTAAATTACCATAGAATGGGTAGCTTAAACAACAAACTCTCATTTCCACACTTCTGGAGGCTGGAAATCCAAGATCCAGGTGCTGGACAAACTGGTTCCTGCTAAGAACACTCTTCCTAGTTTGCAGATGGCTGGCTTCTCATTGTACCTTCACATGATGGAGAGCAGAGAGAAGAAGCAAGCTCTCCTGTGTGCCTTCTTGTAAGGGTACTAGTCCCACCCATAAGGACTTCACCCTCATGACCTATTTACTTCCCAAAGGCCCTACCTCTTAATATCATCACATTGAAGGTTAGGATTTCAACATATGAATTTTAGAAGGGATACAAACATTTGGTCCATAACATTTCCTAGAAAATGTTTTTTTGTTAGAAAAACAAAAGATGAATAGTTTAAGTAACTTTCCAAAGGTTGTAAAGTTGATAGGTAGTAAGGTCAGGGTTTCAATCCAGGTGAGATTCATTCTAAGGCCTATGTGCTGAAATGTTTTGCTAACCTATCTCAGTACAAGTCAGAGAAACTAATAGGAGTTAACTGACTAATAATTAGACTAAGCTCTCTTGTATAATAAAAAGAAGGAAAAACTAAAATGACTTGATTATAACCTCAAAACATAAAAGACATTCTCTGGCAGGAGTTTGATCATTGTTTTCCATATAAAAAAAAGCAAAACCAGAGAGAACAGTTTATTGAAATAGGGTTTATGTCAGGCAGACAAAAAGAGAAACTTAATTGTTAGGTTGGTAAACCCCAAAATCAGACACAAAGAGAGATTGTGGAGTTGTAGTATCTGAGGATTTGTAAAACAATCATTTTCAATTCGATTTCAACAGCCATCTTTCTTAAACAGTTTGAAATCCACCTGCCAGAAGGTGAGGGAGTCAGAACAGATGTGCTCTCCAGGCTCCAATCAGCAATAAGATCCTGTGTGGGGGACCAATTAAACCCACAGGCATACGGTGGAGCCAGCGATTCTGTTTTAGAGCAGACTATGACCTCTCCCTGACCCAGAGGATAGCAGCATCAGCACTTAAAAGCCAAATGAATTAAGGCCCTGTCAGCAGTGTTCCTCACAATAAAAAGTATAACAATAATAGTAATAAAATGTATCAAGACATAAACCTACATATAGGATGGTATCTGGAGCACCCCTGGCATTCATGCGAATAAGGGAAATGAAAATTCAAGCAAATTAAATCTGAAATAGCAAGAGGGGCTTTCCTTGAATAAGAAAGGTTCCTAACATAACCAAGTACAAGCAGAAATCCCTGCAGAAAATAGGAAACAGTGTAAAACTCCTTGTAAGTATTAAAACTTGGGACTTGTTTCAATCACTTCTGCAGATACTAGGGTTGTATAGGTCAAAGTAAAAAGCTACAAAATAATATTAAGAAATGATGTTAGAAGAAACAAATTAAGTATTTTTATTTACTCTAACATTAGATTTTCCTGTACCTTGAAACTTGGTTTCTCATAATGATAACATGTTATCCTGTTGATCTTTAGTGGATTATTTTCGCAGCAATGGTGCTGAATTTCTCTGAACCCTTTTGCTCACCCTGCCTTGTGAGATTTATTTAATGACAAGCCACAGTACAAAGTAGTACTGTGGAGTAAACACTTTCTCTATATAAAAATAAATAGTCCAGGCAGTGATAAGGTTAGAACATTGTCCTCATGAGTACTTCATACTAAAAATGGAATTTACCATCTCATAAAATTATTAGCTAATCATTAACAAATACAAGAGCAATCATTCCCAATTTTTTCAAACCACTAACCTGTTCTAATTTCTTCATTCATTCACTCACCATTTACCAAGCCCCCAGTCTGCATTAGGAACAAAGTAAAAAGTATAAGGGGATGTTGTTTAAGCTTCACTGTACAAATCCCCAAAGACACACTTATAAATTATAAGCAAAGGTATCACAATACTGTTAATATCATTTTAACTGGAAGAGGAAGATTGGTTGGTAGCAGGTGATAAGGCAGAGAAATTTCCCTGAGAAGTTGAATTAGAGTATACCTTTTGGTAAGCTTTGGGCTACTCACAGAACAGAGCAGACAGGGGATTTTTCCAAGTAGGAAGAAAAGAAAAAGGCAACTTCAGCACTGTGGGAAACAAGCCAGGACAGAAGAAGCAGAGCCCTCCAGGAAGGGACGAGGTACAGACAATGAAATCTAAGTACAGCTAAATGAAATCTTATGTGGGTGATTTAGTATTCGGGTCCTCCATTTCCATGAGGACAGGGTTGAAAGAAGCAGTGATTGTTATCATATGGGTGCTAGTATAATGGTGGTTCTTCTAGGCTAGTAAGAGAGGTGGGAAGAGGATCTATAGGCAGGAACCCAGAATGCAGGAACCCAGGACTCAGCCAACAAGGAATGGACTCATTTAAGAAGGAAATTGGAACAGAAACCAAGATGCAAAGCTTAACATACAAGGTGACCAAGCTCTCTAAGGTGTTTGGGAGCTAAATGTTTCTTTGGACTCACTAGATCCAAGATGTAGAAGCTATGATGTAGAACCACTGCTGCCTAATGGTTAGAGTTGTCAGTGTCTTATAAGGCCAGGCTTACCCTATTCAGGGCCTTTATGGGATGGAGCGTGAGGGTCATCACTGCTGACATCCAGTTAGAACTAGAAGAGCACAGACTGATGCCACGTGCCTAAAACTAGCTCTCTCCACATCCTACGTGATGCTTAACCCCTTCAGCAGTCTGACACTGCTTTGAGTTAAGGTCGAGTTGGGAGAACATCTTTTACAGGCTGGTACAATCCAGAGCTTTGTGCATACAATCTATGCACTGGAACTAAAATTCAAATAACGTTTTCTCCTTTAACTGTCTGCTATGACAATCCTATTCGGAGTGGAACCTCTAAAGGTTAAATAATAAACTGCTGTGGAGCTATGACCCAGCCTTGTAAACGAAAGTCATTAGAAGAAATAATGAAGGCAGAACATCCTCAGCTCAAAGAGCAATCAGATGGTGACGGTGTCCCTCTAAGACACAGTGTCTCAGTGTGTCTCTCCGGCACACTGACTGTGCCAGGCAGTGTACTGGATGCTTCTCAGTCTCTGTGAAGGTTGACAATGCAAAGAACTCTCTCCTCGCCTCTCTCTTTTTCCCTCCCTGTTTCAACCTTTTAACCCCACTTCAATCTCTGCTAGCTATCTTTCTGCAGCATTTCCATTATCTACTTCTTCCCTGGTTTCCTCTAACTTCCCTCCCTTCCCCCTTTTTGTGTTCTTTCTCTTTTCTAGTTTTCTTTCATTTCTCTTTCTTTTTCCTTCTGACTTCCTATTTTCCTTTCCCTTAACTTCTCATAATAATAAATGAAAAATCATTTGTAAATACTTGGTAGAGTTAACCTGTCTCAGTGGAGGAAAATATCCTTTCCAGAAGGTAATTGCATTACCAGGGACAAATAAAAAGAAGTTAGAGCTTACTTACACATTCATATAAATTTAGATGAATTTACCTAGAAGAGACAGGGCTGAAGGAAGAGCATGCCAGGTGTAATTTTTCCTGACAATTGGTGACAGGTAGAGGGATGAAGGAAAGGCCTTTGCTGTGGGACACTCCATAAGGATAGTGAGCATTGCAGAAGTCTGAGCAAACATTCAGTGGGGAGGGGGGTCTGTTCTGAATGTTTTTCTCGCATCATTTCTTTGATCCTCACAACACCTCTGTGAATTAAGTAGCATTATCGATATTATCTCCAGATGTGGAAACAGGTTAGAAAGTAAGTGACAGAGGAAGAAGTGAGACCCAATCTGTCTGTTACCAAAGTCCATGGTGACAAAACAAAGAGAAACTTCACTAGCTTGATAATTCTGTTAGAACAGTAGTAAAAAGGAACAACAGAAAGATATTCTGAGGGCTCATGGTCCCACTAGGCTACTCCCATTTAGCTTCACATTTGTGGTCCCTACCAGTGTGCTGGCACGGACCAGGGCGCTGAATAAATGATTATAGAACGCATGAACAGGATTCAAAGCAGCAAGCACTGGAGTTTCTGAACTGGAAAAATCATTATCGCACCCAATTCAGGGGTCATGCAGCCTCTGGGTAAACATTCCCAGGGACAATCCTCCTACAAAATAAGAGTCACCATTGAGCCACATTTTTGATACAACAGTTTTAGGCCTTAAACTCCCATGTAGGCAGAGGCTTTAAAATAGCTTTCTGATACTCTCACTTTTATAACATTTCATTTGTCATTAATTCTTTAAACATCACCAGAATGTAATGTGAACAGACTTAATGATGCTGGACTGCTTAAAGATAGTTAAGATAGTTAAGTTTTGTGCATTTTTCACAAGTAAAAAAATTTAAAATCATCATAATATGAACATGTATGTCTAGAAAATATATATAATTTTGAAATATATAATCTTGCAGGTCAGTGGCATGGACAAGTAAGCTATTTGTTTTATTTTAGAAAAAAATTAAAATTCAAAGGATAACTAAGCAAGTCTATTTGTCTTGGGATTGGGGTTTAGCTGTTAACTGTGCTGAATACCATGTTAGTGCCACTCAAATCTATTCTTTTGGAAGTTTTAATAACTCATATTTCTCTTCAGCCTTCTGTATAAATGTAAGTTTAAATTTTTTACAGTAGTTCAGTTCAGTTGCTCAGTTATGTCCGACTCTTTGTGACCCCATGGACTGCAGCACACCAGGCATCCCTGTTCATCATCAACTCCCAGAGCTTACTCAAACTCGTGTCCATCGAGTCGGTGATGCCATGCAACCATCTCATCCTCTGTCATCCCCTTCTCCTCCCACCTTCAATCTTGCCCAGCATCAGAGTCTTTTCCAGTGAGTCAGTTCTTCCATCAGGTGGCCAAAGTATGGGAGTTTCAGCTTCAGCATCAGTTCTTCCAGTGAATATTCAGGATTAATTTCCTTTAGGATGTACT
This sequence comes from Tragelaphus eurycerus, assembly GCA_935064755.1. Classification (NCBI taxonomy): domain Eukaryota; kingdom Metazoa; phylum Chordata; class Mammalia; order Artiodactyla; family Bovidae; genus Tragelaphus; species Tragelaphus eurycerus. Next base: position 24,684,798 of record CAKXYN010000003.1, read on the forward strand.
GGTTGGATCTCCTTGCAGTCCAAGGGACTCTCAAGAGTCTTCTCCAGCACCACAGTTCAAAAGCATCAATTCTTCGGTGCTCGGCTTTCTTTATAGTCTAACTATCACATCTATACATGACCACTGGAAAAACCATAGCTTTGACTAGACAGACCTTTGTTGGCAAAGTAATGTCTCTGCTTTTTAATACTCTGTCTAGGTTGCTCTATAGTAGTTCACATTTTTCAATTACAGCTGTCCCTCGGTATCTGACAGGGATTGGTTCCAGGATACGCCCTCTCTCTCCCCCTGCCTTGAATACCAAAATCCACGGATGCTCAAGTTTCTCATATAAAAAGCTTAGTATCTGCATATAACCTACACATATCCTGCCATGTACTTTTTCTTGGGGAAGGGGATATTACTTTTTCAAATATATTTTTAAAAATTTTATTGTCGTGTAGTTGGTTTACCATGTTGTGTTAGTTTCAGGTATACAGCAAAGCGAATCCGTTATCCATACACATGTATCCACTCTTTTTAAGATTCTTTTTCCATTTAGGCCATTACAGAGTTCTGAGTAGAGTTCCCTATGCTTTACAGCAGGTCTTTATTGGTTATCTGTTTCTCCCTTATGCTTTAAGTCATTTTTAGCTTACTTAGGTGGCGCACTGGTAAAGAATCCACCTGCCAATGCAGTCACAAGAGATTCTGATTCGACCCCTGTGTCAGGAAGATCCCCCTGAAAAGGAAATGGTAACCCACTCCAGTACTCTTGCCTGGAAAATTCCATGGACAGAGAAGCCTGGTGAGCTACAGTCCACAGGGTTGCAAAGAGTTGGACGTGACTAAGCAACTGAGCACTCACACTCAGCTTACGTGAAATCACTAAAACAATGCAAATGCTATGTTAATAGTCATGTATATAATGTGACTGATATAATAACTGTAACTGTTATAATAACTGCAAATAATTCAAGTTTTCCTTATTGGACCTTTCTGAGATTTTCAAAAATATTTTGATTGCACACGTAGGTGTGGAGCCCACGAATACTGAAGTGTTGGTTGCTCAGCTGTATCCAGCTCTTTGTGACTCTGTGCACTGTAGCCTGCCAGGCTCCTCTGTCCATAGAATTCTCCAGGCTAAAATACTGGAGTGGGTAACCATTCCCTTCTTTGGGGATCTTCCCAAATCAGGGATTGAACCCCAGTCTCCTACCTAGCGGGCAGATTCTTTACCGTCTGAGCCACCAGGGAAGCCCTACAAATACTGAAAAGCCCACTGCAATTCAGTTTGATCATTTGTATTCTAACCTAATTATTTCTTCAATGACACTTTATCTGGGAATATTACACATCAGGTGACATATTTGTTAAGATACTCTCATTATGAGATTTATTCTCTGTATATCACAGTGCTTCATATGTATATTTAATCTAACTTGGATTCCTAGCTGTATAGAAGGAATATACATGATTGGCTCATACCAAGTTTCAAGACAGAGGAAAGATTATTGTGCCTATTTTATTGCTCATGAAACTAAAACTCAAAAGCATGAAGAATTGAGCTGAGGTGTTAGAGCAACAGTGGGAAGATATTAAAGACATGATCATGACTTAGAAACCGATGCATGTGCTTCAGAATCTCTCACTGCTCTTACACTGTTATTATGTGACCTATTGGTTTTTTTGAGTCCGTGCTCAGCAGATGTTTTACTAACTTGGGATATTTTAATGCTAACGTACAAGAGTTTCACTTGTGGAAAGACGAAAGCAACATGATTTAAATGTGTTTATTTGCAGTTAGAATGGGTTTCCCTGGTGGCTCAGATGATAAAGAATCTGCCTGCAATGTGGGAGACCCAGGATTCAGTCTCTGGGTTGAGATGATCCTCTGCAGAAGGGAATGGCTACCCACTCCAGTATTCTTGCCTGGAGAATTCCATGGACAGAGGAGCCTGGTGGGCATTCAGAATGAGGGAGAAATGAAACTATCGTAACACAAAATTTTGGAATCATGCATTTGAAAATACTTCTTGGGATCTTGTCACAGGTCCAGTATAGGAATCATAAAGTCTCCGCTTAGACATCCCAGACCACCTGACCTGCCTCCTGAGAAATCTATATGCAGGTCAAGAAGCAACACTTAGAACTGGACATGGAACAACAGACAGGTTCCAAATTGAGAAAGGAGTCTGTCAAGGCTGTATATTGTCATCCTGCTTATTTAATTTATATGCAAAGTACATCATGTGAAACGCCAGGCTGAATGAAGCACAAGTTGGAATCAAGATTACCAGAGAAATATCAGTAACCTCAGATATGCAGATGACAACACATTTACGGTAGAAAGTGAAGAAGAACTAAAAAGCCTCTTGATGAAAATGAAGGAGGAGAGTGAAAAAAGTTGACTTTAAACTCAACATTCAGAAAAATAAGATTATGGCATCTGGTGCCATCGCTTTATGGCAAATAGATGGGGAAACAATGGAAGTGATAGACTTTATTTTGGAGGCTCCAAAATCACTGCAGATGGTGACTGCAGCTATGAAATTAAAAGATGTTTGCTCCTTGGAAGAAAAGCTATGACCAACCTAGATAGCATATTAAAAAGCAGAGACATTACTTTGCCAACAAAGTTCTGTCTAGTCAAAGCTATGGTTTTTCCAGCAGTCATGTATGGATATGACAGTTGGAATACAAAGAAAGCTGAGTGCTGAAGAGTAGATGCTTTTGAATTGTGGTGTTGGAGAAGACTCTTGAGAGTCCCTTGGACTGCAAGGAGATCCAACCAGTACATCCTAAAGGAAATCAGTCCTGAATATTCACTGGAAGAACTGATGCTGAAGCTGAAACTCCCATACTTTGGCCACCTGATGGGAGAACTGACTCATTGGAAAAGACCCTGATGCTGGGCAAGATTGAAGGTGGGAGGAGAAGGGGATGACAGAGAATGAGATGGTTGGATGGCATACCGACTCGATGGACATGAGTTTGAGTAAGCTCCGGGAGTTAATGATCAACAGGGAAGTCTGGCGTGCTGCAGTCTATGGGATCACAAAGAGTTGGACATGACTGAGTGACTGAACTGAACAGAGAGATCCCAGTGATAAGCATCTTATTGTTTTTCAAGGTTGTCTTTGAAAGTGAAAATGAATGTTGCTCAGTCATATCTGACTCTTTTTGACCCCATGGACTATATAGTCCATGGAATTCTCTAGGCCAGAATACTGGAGTGGGTAGCCTTTCCCTTCTCCAGGGGCTCTTCCCAACCCAGGGCTCGAACCCAGGTCTCCTGCATTGCAGGAAGATTCTTTATCAGCTGAGCCACCAGGGAAGCCCAAGGTTTTCTCTATTGCTAAATAATTTTACTTTTTACTATGAATAATAAGCAATATATTGCACCAGTTAGCAACTGATGTTGTTGCATAACAAACCACTTCAGAATTTAGCGGCTTAACACAATCGTTTATAAAGTTCATGAAACTAAAGTTGGCAGTTCAAGCTCTACTTGGCAGTTCTTCAGCTAGGTCTCTTCATGCTCCTGTGACCGGCTCCAAATGGGTTCTCTTACTCTTGGGTGGGTTCTCACACATGTCTAGAGCCTTAGGTGGGACAACTGAGCTGACTCTGCTCTGATCCACATGGTCTCACATTCTCCAGCAGACTGGCATGGACTTGTTCCCGTGGCAAAAGGCTGGAGTCCCAATAGTGCAAACAGAAACACACAAGGCGTCTAAAAGCCTAGGGTTGGAATCAGCACACCACCATTCTGCCATACTATATTGGCCAAAGCAGATCACAAAGAAACCTAGATTCAGAGAATTGGGAAGTAGACTCTACCTCTGAATGGAAGAAGATATACTATAAGGAGTGTGGACATGTGGAAGTAAGAATGATTGTGACCATTTTTGACACCTACGACATATATCATAAAAATTGCATTTAGGGGCTTCCCCAGAGGCCCAGCTGTAAAGAATCCACCTGCAACGCAGGGGACACTGGAGATATGGGTTCAATCCCTGAGTAGGGAAGATCCTCTGGAGAAGGAAATGGCAACCCATTCCAATATGCTTGCCTGGGAATTCCCTGGACAGAGGAGCTGGCTGGGCTACAGTCCACAGGGTCGTCAAGATTTGGACACAACTGAGCAACTAAAAAAAAAATTGCACTTAGGAGATGCTGAGTATGTTATTAAGGATATAAGATATGACATGGCAAAATGTCTAAAGGACAACCAGTATGAAATGAACACTAAACATTCCAGAATGGATGACAACTGTAAACAATAGATAAAGCCACACTAATACTCGTTGACTCGAAGGATGTGATACTCAAAACAAATATATACTCAAAAGATATAGCAAGTTACCTTATCATTGGCTGAAACTTTGAACTTCTAGCAAAGAACTCAAGTTAAATCTGAATAGCTTCAAACTTAAGTTGACCCAAAGTCCAACTTTGTGTTTTTCCACTGGAAGCCTGAACTTGATTCTCAGATCCTTTCACTCTTCTGCATGGATAGGTTGTATCCAGTATATTTGGATGACTGAGAAATTTAGTATATTTACATAACATGTTTGTTCTAAAAATATGAAGATAGGAAGCAAAAGATCCAAAGAGGACAAACAGAAAGAGATAGTTTGCCTCAAAGCCAAAATTTGTCTACTTCATAGCTTCTTAGACAAGAGGAGAAACATGGTACTTCTCAGATTGGTCACAGAATGAGTGGGGGCTCAAAGAGGGGAAGGACATCTAAGGAGAAGGATATAGTGAGTGTTTATCACACCAGGTGCCTTACACTTTGGTGAGGGATGAGAGAGCCCTGGGTGAGTCTCCATTCTTAAGAAGGAGAGTCAGGCTTTATCTCATTTGTCTAACTTTCTAGCAGGAGTCCAGAAGGGAATCTTTCCTTGTACACCAAATATTTCATCCCAGAGCAGTGATTCCATCCACTTATATAGATTGGCTAAGAAAGTTATCCTTAAACCTAAATATCTATACCAAAGCCTGGTTTTTGGTTTACAGTAAAGGATGAAGGAAGAAGAGCAGAGAGAAGACTAGAGGCCAATGCTATATGCTGTTTAACATTTTACAAAATACTTGTGCACACAAATCCTCTTAATACATCCTGAACTTTCAGAAATCACTGTGAATTTACTTTAATAGTCAATTTTGCATAAAGTATCTCTATTTACTGTGTTCATAAGTAAGTTGGAATTCTGTGGTTGCAAGCAACAGAAACCAATGCTAACATGAGGAATTTCCTGGAAGATTATAAGATAGATCACAAAATCAAAGAAAAGCCAGAATCACCCAGACAGCTGTTAAGATCTAAGCAGCAAGAACTAATGTCTTGTTTAGCATGTGTCTTCCAGCTGCCAAGGACAGAATAAATCAGCTTCAACGTTTTTGATCTTTGTATCATAGGATGTAAGAATCAAATTTTAGGAAAACAATGTTTAGCTGACCTAGCTTAATTGCATGCTCATCCCCTGGACAGAGAAAGTCATGGAACCTAATAGGGAGGACTCACTTCTCATTTTCTAAAGGAACAGGAAAGATTTTATCCAAAAGAGTCCACTGCAACATCATAGCACAGTATCTTTAAAGTGCTGGGTGAGGACGTGCAGTGAGGTTAAGGTGACCTGGGGACTGTAATGTGGAATAGTCTAACAGACAACCTCAGAAGAATGTGTTGAGTTAGAACAGTCTATTTGAATGGTTGAGAAACTCAGTAAATCTACAAAACACAATTGTTCTAAAAATGTACTTGGCCCTTGTTTTGAGCAGGAAAGTAAGACAAATAGGCATAAAAATGATTGCCTAAAGGAAGAAGTTTTTATTATACTGACAATCCTCTAGAAACAGGAGATTGTGCCCTGCTATACCACTCTGTGGGGAAGGCAATGGCACACCACCCCAGTACTTTTGCCTGGAAAATCCCATGGATGGAGGAGCCTGGTAGGCTCCAGTCCATGGGGTCGCTAAGAGTCGGACACGACTGAGCGGCTTCACTTTCACTTTTCGCTTTCATGCATTGGAGAAGGAAATGGCAACCCACTCCAGTGTTCTTGCCTGGAGAATCCCAGGGACAGGGGAGCCTGGTGAGCTTCCGTCTATGGGGTCGCACAGAGTCGGACACAACTGAAGCGACTTAGCAGCAGCATACAACTCTGTGCAGGGCCACAAAGAGAAGCACCAAATAAGATGAGACAGCAGAGGGGGTGGAGGGAACTGCAGGCAGGAGCTTTTATTTCAGTTATACAGAAATGAATGGCAGAAGCAAGCAGCACAGACTTATGATTGGATAGTTGGAATAGTTTTAATAGGCTCTGCTCTTCAGGGATGGTTCCCACTTGTCCAGTACCCAGTCCTGTGGTGATTAGGGCAGAAGACAGTGTCCCAGGCTGAAGAAGTATGAAAAAATGAAATTGGTGGAGGATGTTGGTTGCATATCAAAAGCATGCTGGCAAGAAAGTCATTGGTCTCTCTAGGAATTAGTTAACCCTGGGAAGGCAGTTCCCCAGATCTGTAGGGCTCCAAATACTAGAGCATCAAGAGTACAGAAAGTAAGAAAAAAAATAGTTAAAATAGTTGTATTCTTTGGGCAGCCATGTGAAGATATATGAAGATCCTAGATAAGTGGCATACAATGTGGAATGAAGCTCTTACTGTTGTTGTTTTTTAGTTGCTAAGTGTCTAAGTCTTTTGTGACCCCATGGACTATAGCCCAACAGGCTTCTCTGTCCATGAGATTTCCCAGGCAAGAATGTTGGAGTGGGTTGCCATTTCTTTCTCTAGGGGATCTTCCTGACCCAGGGATTGAATCTGCATCTCTTGCATCTCCTGCGTTGGCAGGCAAGTTCTTTACCACTGAGCCATCTGGGAAGCCCCAGAACCTCATTTTAAGTTCCATTTTCTGACCATCTGATATGCTGTAGGCACAGTCTGTTGAACCTCCTTCCAATACTCCAGTTCCTCTTTATCATGCTCAGATTCTTGAATTTATCAAAGTAGTTGCTATAGCGACATTTATTGTCTGAATCTGCTTTTAAACATGTTATGATATATGCAATCATACATTAATAATCTATTTTAAGATATTAAAAATCTTGTTTATATTATAGATTTATGGATGTATTATCTTCCAACTCGATGCCAAAATATAATAAATCCTCAGTTATTTAAAATGTTTAGCATATGAAACTAGTCATTTTTTTTCTACTTTGATGTTCCTGTCTTCACATTTGCTTCAATTCCTCTACTAGAATCACATTCTTATTTATTTTCTCTCTGTGCATTCTTGAGATATTTCTGCTCAGTAGAAATGCAATATCAAGCTTCACTGCTTTATTAAATATATCAAACATCAGACTCTCTGAATGGTGAGCCAAAAGTTGCCAAAGGATATATTTCTTTTGTCTGCTGTGAATTATGCCAGCAGGCTCAACAGAGTGGTAATGACTGTGTTTTATATTATTTACTGAATATGTGAGAACTGATCTTTTAAGGACCTCAGTATCCTGTAGCTTTATGACATTATCAAGAGAAATTTAAGTATTTTTTATTTTCTCCACAAATGAAGTGTATGTTTTCTTTGGCTTTACTTCTACTGAGTTTGGTTAATCCTTTTCAAACCAGGGAATTCAGTATATATATATACTTTCCTTAACACAAAATCTTCCGTATTTTACATTGATTAACAGTTTATCTGTCCTTTAATTGTGTTCACCTGGATTGTGCTGACTTACACTTTACCATACCAAATTTCATTTGTGAATCCAGTTTTGGTTTTTGATTTTTCAAAAGCAGTTGAAAGTGAGTTAGAATACTTTGAATGGTTTCTTTTGTAAATAGTGATGATGTAATGCTCCCCCACAATTATTTCCTATAAAGTTATTTGGTTTTATGTTGATAGAAAAGGAAACACAGCTAACATTGACTCACTGCATTTGAAATTAATTCTCCAGTATCTTCACATGACTATGCATATATATGTGCTTAGTTGCTCAGTCGTGTCTGACTCTGCGACCCCATGGACTGTAGCCCACCAGGCTACTCTGTTCATAGGATTCTCCAAGCAAGAATCCTGGCGTAAGTAGCCATTCCCTTCTCCTAGCAGTCTTCCCAACAGAGGGATCAAACCCAGGTCTCCTGCATTGCAGGCGGATTCTTTATTGTCTGAGTCACTAGGGAAGCCCTCACATGACTATGTCTACCCCTACATGTCAAGCTTTTAAGTCTGACTTTTATTCATTGCATAAACCTGGAAAAATTGCTATTTAAAAAAATTTCCATTCCCTCATATGTAAAAGTTAATGATTTAGCTACCACAGATTACATTGTGAAATTCCGCTTAAGAAACCACTATGGCAATCTGCTGCTCTGAGAGAGAGAAGAACCTCCATGAATAGTGGGTTGCATCAGTGTTCCTTTTAACACCTCTCCACAAACCCACAATTCTGATACACAGGTTTCTGCCCAGTTCTAGAATTTCACATCTTCTCCTTTTATGAAGTAACAATTTCTCATGAAGTTTAGTAATATACTGCTCATTCTGTGTCTCTGCTTCCTAAATAAACATATGGCATGGATTCAAATGCCTGAACTCTAGGAACTTCAATAAACTGAGATTGTTTAAACAAAACTGTTAGTGAATCATTATGCTATCCCTTTCCCATGAGGCTGTAGAATTTTAGCTTTGAAGCGAACATAAAGAATATCCAGGCCAATCTCTGCATTTTAGAGATGAGAAAATTGAGCTTTGGGGAGCTCAAGGAATCTTGAAATTTGCCCGAAGTGGCAAAACTAGTAAGTGACAGATCCGTATGTGTATAGTTTTAAAAACATGTAATATTGATATTTACTTCTTTTTTTAAAAAAAAATATTTAGTTATTTGGCTGCACCAGATCTTAGCTGTGGCACACATGATTTTCGTTTCATCATGTGGGATCTTTTGTTACAGCGTATGGATTCCCTAGTTGTGGCTCATGGGCTCGTAGCTGTGGCGCATGGACTTAGATGCTTTGCTGTATGTAGGACATTAGTTTCCTGACCAAAGATCGAACTCGTGTCCCCTGTATTGCAAGGTGGCTTCTTAACCCCTGGACCACCAGGCAAGTCCCTTTATTTCATTTGCATTAGTTTCTTTTTTTAAAAAAATCTGAAGACTAATATAGCCTGGTTAAATTTTTGAAGTCTCCAAATACAACTAAGGGAGTTCCCTGGTGGCCTCGTGGTTAGGAGTTGCAGGCTTTCAGTGCTGCAACCTGGGTTCAGTCCCTGGACGTGGAACTGAGATCCTGAAAGTCAAAAGACAAACAAGCAAACGCAACTAAAATAACCTGTTGTGTCTCGTGTTTTTTTTTTTTTTTACTCAAAGAATTCCTACTGGGGCTTGTGCCTTTAAGAATGTTTCTAAGAAATCATTAATCAGAGGTGATATTCAACATATTTAACAACAGGATATCATAGACATTGCCCAACAATTGGTCTGTCTGTTCTGGTTCTGCCAGCTGCATATGACCTTGGGTATATTACTCAAAAATAGACAATGCCCCATGTTAGAAAAAAAAAAAAGTCCTGAGAGGTTGTCACAACACAAGGAAAACAGTACCAAGTAACACTATAATATTTTCACTCTCATGTTTGTTATGCACAATTTGTTCTTTCTCAAAAGTTTAAAGAGGAAACAAAGGACTTTTTTTTTTCCACAGGATAATCCTACTGGACTAACTGTTAGATTTACCTGTTGGTAGTAGTAACAGAACTGAACTTCTGGAGCTGGTAAAATTGATTGCCTCCTCCAGTTAGAACTTTTTAGGTATTATAAAGTAAACTCTGGATATATTTATCCATGTATTTAGTTTATAGTTGTTACATTGGGTTTGTACAGTGAGGACATAATAATATACTTTGCTAGCAAATTTGAATAGGGGTTAAATTTGTGTTTGTTGATATACTACAAAACTTCATAAACAATGGCAATGTGTATCTCCCAAAGTCAATATGGAAATGCACTGTGGTGCTGGCTTTACTGAACAAGTCTGAATTTGTGGCAGGAACACATTTAGTTTTCCTGTATTTCTATTATTTGGAGGAATCAGACAGAGTGTTTTGTTGTTCTCTCACTTCCTTCAACCTAGAAGAAATTTTAGAGAAACATAAAATTTTAGTATTATATTAGAAGGGAACCTAGAAGTGTAGTATAATTTTCCATACAATGCAAAACCCCTTCTGCCAGCATCCCTGAAAAATCTTCACCCAGATGCTTCCTGAGTATTTTTGATGATGGGTAGTTCAGTGCTTCTTTTCCTTACTTGGGAGCTCTGGTTGTATAAAGATCTGTGTTAACCCTTAATCTGTGTTTTTGAAAGTGTGGTCTCTGGACCAGCAGCATTAACATGGCCTAAATGTTTGTTAGAAACACAAATTCTCAGGCCCCCACTCCAGACTGATTGACTAAGAAAGTCTAAGAAAGGAGCCCAGTAGTAGTTTAACAAGCCTTCCAGGTGATTTTGACACACACTGAAGTTTGAGAACCACTGCCCTACATACTGAAGAAGGCAATGGCACCCCATTCCAGTATTCTTGCCTGGAAAATCCCATGGATGGAGGAGCCTGGTAGGCTGCAGTCCATGGGGTCGCGAAGAGTTGGACACGACTAAGCCACTTCACTTTCACTTTTCACTTTCATGCATTGGAGAAGGCAATGGCCACCCACTCCAGTGTTCTTGCCTGGAGAGTCCCAGGGATGGGGAGCCTGGTGGGCTGCCATCTATGGGGTCGCACAGAGTCAGACACAACTGAAGTGACTTAGCAGCAGCAGCAGCAGCCCTATATACAACCTCGTACAACAAAATTAACAAGGACACTGTGTTTTAGCCCTTTGGGTTGCAGATATCAGAAATCTAGCTATAAATTTAGCTTTAGCATAAGAGGGCATGTCCTAGTTCATGAGGCTTGTGATAAGGGGGTACTTCATAGGATCAAAGGAATTGATCTGGACCTACAGGATCTGGGCTTCTGGGACTGAAAAGAAGGCAAAAAAAGGTCTTACTCTTGTCCATGTTCAGTACTGCGCACCCTGGCTCCACCACCTGCCCCCCGCCCCACCGTCAGCCCACAAGTTGCTCATTTCTGTCTCTGCTTAATTTCATCCTCTACTACAGAAGGCTTCTGTTCATCCTGAAGATGTCAACCTTCTACCCTCCCACCCTTACAACATAACTTCATAAGCCTTGAGCACCTGACCTCAGGGGCAGGACTATTACTCCTAAGACTTCAAATCAAGAAATCCCAGAGAAGGACTCCTAGAGCAGGAAATGTTAACCAAAGAAAGTCTTGGGAAATCTTGCTGGGCTAACGAACAACAATAGTTACTGCCATTTATTACATAAACTATAGTCAATCTTACTTTATTTTATGTATTTACTTGGCTGCGCACAGGCTGTCATTGCTGCACGTGGGGCGTCGCCGCGAGCAGGGGCTACTCTCTAGTTGTGGCGCACGGACTTTCCATCGTGGTAGCTTCCTTCCTGTTACAGAGCAGGGACTCTGGAGCACATGGGCTTCCGTAGTTGTGGCTCTCGTGCTCTAGAGCACAGGGTTAGTAGTTGTGGGGCACGGATAGTTAGTTGCTGCTTGGCATGTGGGATCTTCACGGACCATGGATCGAGCCTGTGTCCTCTGCATTGGCAGGCAGATTCTTAACCACTGGATCACCAGGTCCCAATCTTATTTTGGTAAAGGAAGTTTATAAAGACTAGTCACCTTGCTCAAATCAGTGAAATTGAAACCCTCAAAACTTTAAGTAATAATATTTAAGACTACAATGTAGTCACTCTTTTACCGAAGACTTCCCTTGAAAATTTGTTTGGATTTTAAGTCAACATATTTGTACTGAACTTTCTTCCCCCCTCCCCATGAAAAAAAAATAGTTTTATAAAAATAACTTCATGAGCCTGCAGTAAAACAATGGTGAAAGAAATACAATTTTCCTATGGCAGACAGACGGTTGAGATTTTTTTGCATTTATGTCATTCAAAAATGATTGTTATAAACTTCCAACTTGGCAGGAGTGTACTCCCAATGGAGGAAAAGAAAAAAATCAAGCCAATCTAAAGTCATAAAAATTTAAATAAAGTAGTTAAGAACAAGCACAAGAGAGGACATTTTACGGATTTTCACAAGAACTTTGACTTAAGGCTTCCTGATTCAAAAAAATTGCAACTTAGGGATTTGACTTTAGCAAAGTGATACTTTTTCTTTTGATATACCTTCTACCTAAACTCAAAAAATATATATAGTAATGAAGCACAAGCGTTAGGAACATACACTATCCAAGCATAAGGAATTCCAAAGTTTTCATAGCAATGTTCAGTTGACCTCTTTACCCATAAATTGATCTTCCCATTTTCCCCTTTGTATGGTATACAATAGCATAAGACAGTATGGTTTATACTTTTAGGGCATGTTATAAACCATATTGAATGTGCTCTATAGTTGAATCAACATAAGAATGTGAACTCTGGAATTTCCTGGTTCTTGAATGTGTAAATTCACAAGACTGTTACGTTACACTATTTATGGACAGTTTCATAAAAACAAGCACCATTCTAGGTTTTTTCTACTCTACTTTATGTTTCCTTTCACCCATTAGGTCACTGTGGCTTTCCACAGCAGCCTGGGACAAGGATTCTGTCAGCCAAAGCAGAGTTGAGCTAGTGTGGCACTAGCTGAAATTGAAGTTCTTATTAATATTTTTAAAAGATTATATATGAAGCAATTGTTTTTTAATTCTTAAAATCATTGACTCTTACTACAAATTTTTGTCAAACAAGCAGGACAGAAGCTGTTGGAAAAGCAAGGAAGCATTAGTGGCTCTCAGAGTAAAACATGAGCTCGCTGTTTTTCCGTGACCTCTTGCGCTAAATGCTCAATCTGAAGTGGGGGATGAAGAGGAATTAGATTCAGTTTTTCCTTACTCACAATTTTGTTTTAGTAGACAAGTTGTAAAAATAAAATCGGAGAACCTCATTCTGTTCTCTATTTTGGACACCAAATAAGTCCATCCATACTATTTTGCCATAAGCAGATTACTGCAGAAATTTCAAATCTCGATATGACCATCCCCAAAGTCATCTGGTTCTCCTGTAGCTTGTCACTTTCAACTGAAACTCAAAACTACCAACATGCTAGAAGCAGGAACACACACTAAGTCTCTGGCTCAGATCGGAATCTTGTCTGAAGATGGGTTTTCCTTATTCATCCCTTATATGCTGGTTCTGTGTATGAACTTTCTTCTCTATTCTGAATGCCTGATCAGGGAAAATTAACATATATGATGATTATTGTGATGATGAGTATGACGAGAATGATGTTGAAGATGACTTCGCAATCATTTAAGGAGCATTTACTATAAGGCAGCCATTAAGTTCAGTCAGTTCTGCTCCAGTGTCTATACATATAAGACAAATTAGTTCACAACTGAATAGCAAATAAGGAGATATCAATATAATCAAGATTACTTTGATTCATAAGTGATTTCCCCCCCATCAAGTGAATATTTTGCAGCTCGATGCACACATGTTAATATGTTCCAGCTCAATGCACACCATTTAATAAGGTCTAAAAAAACCACAGGAAGTCATGAAGTAATCCAGTACCGAACACAGTGCCCATTCACCCCACTTTCTTCCTCTTGGCTCTATCTTGGAAGTTCTTGCTGGGAGTTTTCCTGGATCTTAGTGCATTTTGCCTTCATCTCCATAACTTGGCAGCATCTACCCTTACTCATACCCTCTTCCATCAAGTAGCCATCACATTTTCTTAAAAGACAAGTCTTATATTTACTTATTTTTTTTAAGAGAACTTTAACTGTGATAGTATTTTATTAGCATATGCATTGTGATTGTCAGTGCTTTGGTTACAAAGTTGCACAGATTTTGAGCAATCTGTCCAACTCTGTTTTTTCCATAAATTGTGTGTGCATGTTTACAGAATGAGTGGCCTGTGGTTTCTGCACTTATTACAGAAATGTCTGTCCTTTACCTATGTAATCCTATTCAGTTCTTGTCACTATTTTATTGATAGGAATTATCCCCATTAACTGAAGAAAGGAAAGCAAGGCTCAGAGAACTTATAACTCATTTAAAACTCAGAATCTCATTGTAATAAGAGGGCAAGATGACTTTCAGTCATTATATACTCCCCACTTATTATTGGACTTCCCTGGTGGCTCAATTGGTGAAGAATCTGCCTGCAGTGCAGGAGACCTGGGTTCGATCCCTGGGTTGTGAAGATCCCCTGGAAAAGGGAATGGCAACCCACTCTAGTATGCTTGCCTAGAGAATCCCATAGACAGAGGAGTCTTGGGGGCTACAGTCCATGGGGTTGCAAAGAGTTGGACACAACTGAGGGGCCAACCCACACTTAGTATTAATAGCTGGCCTCATAAACTTCTACTCAGCAACACTTTCTAGTCAGAACCAAAGTGAAGGCAGAAGCAGAAAAGACACAGACCCCGTGAAACAGAGTTGTGGGGAAAGCAGCTCCTGCCCTGCCATTCTCCCAGACTGACAGCACTCACTCTGCATTTCTTGTGGAAGATATCCCAGAATACTTTTTTTATTATCCCAGAAAAAGCCTCTATAAAAATAAATTAAATATATGGGTCAGCTTCAGCAAGCTTCTGATAACATCACATGAAGCAGGCTGTGTATTTCTGCAGAGGGAAAAAGCCAGGCTGAGCCTACCCTGGCCCTGGCTTCATGGTACCATGATATAGCACATTCCAGAAGATGAAAATAGGATGTTGAGCATTCAAATAAAAAAATAATCCCAGAAGAGATTTCCTATTGTCCGTTGAGTTCCTTTCAGAAATTGAATATGATTTGAGGGAAGCACTATTGTTCGTCTCACAGATGAAAATAATGCATTTTTAAAAGAAATTGTCTGACACAGCATGATCCTGTTTTTATTAAAACAGAATACAGACACACAAACCCTTTGAAGACAAGCATCAAATTATTCATAGTATTAAACTCTGAGTGGTAAAATTATGGGTTTTTTTTACTAGCTTACATTTTTACAAAATGTCTAAAATGAATAAGCATAATTTTTCTAAAAAGTGATGAAAATTACTTTTGAAAACAAATCCTTAGGATAATTTTGTGATTTTCTTTCCTGAGAAAAACTGGTTTTTGTATTGAGGAAAGGTATTAATATTTTTGAGGCTGATCAGTCTTTTGGTGTCACTCAGCTTTGTTGTCCTTATAGATGTCACAGACTTGCTGCTTTTTTCCCCTCGTCTTTCATTTCAGCTTTTCATGACTTTGCTTCTCCCTCTTTCCCAGGCATTTTGCCTCATCGACATTTAAGGACCGTTCTTAAGCCTCACTTCATGCTGCTGCATCTCCCTTCTTTCCTTCTCTCAGGCATCTCTGCTTCCCTGGGATACCCAGCCACCCCTGTGCCGACTCTAGCCTTCTCTTTCAGAAACAGTGGCAGCGTTCACACTTGATTGCACACTCTGATTGTTTTGGAGGGATTTTTTTGCATCTTTTTTTCCCTCTTATTTTTCCCAACAATAGCAGTGGCTATTTGTTTACGTCTAAGAAACCCATGTCATTTGGGTTTCCTGGCAGCATCAGCAGGAAGATGGATTCCTTCTAGAACACCTATGCACAAAACAGAAACAACAATAAATCTCTACTTCTAAGACTTTTCATTTGCCACTCACTCATTTCTTCCTTAGTGGAAGCAGAAAAATGATCATAACTAAAAATCGGGAGGCTTGGTAGACACATAAGAGGTTACTGTAAACTCCTCTCTCAAAACCTTTTCCTCTTATTATCTACTATAAGTGAGTTACAGTAATTAACGTTGTTCAGTCACTCAGTCGTGTCTGACTCTTTGCCACCCCATGGACTACAGCATGCCAGACTTCCCTGTCTTTTACTATCTCCTGGAGTTTTCTCAAACTCATGTTACAATCATATCTCACTGGTAGTTTCATCACCTCTGGGGGAAATTGCCTATAAGCTGCCTGTGGGAGCCTATCTGCAACTATGTCTACTTCCAGACATGAATGGCTCTTGGCATCAGGTGGCCATAGTATTGGAGCTTCAGCTCCAATCGGACATAAGGGACTCAAAACACCAACACAATCCTCCATTTATAGGCGAATCTTATGGAATCTAGGTAATAAGTGGAATTCTGTCCAAGTTCATCTGCTGGTGGGTCTACTGAGTCTGCAGACCCATCTATGGTGATTGTCCCAGTTCCCAAGGGCATCACTGGAATACATATACTTAACAGGAAGCAGGCGCCTTACACTGAATACCTGATCTATATGGCATAAGAGCTATTATGATAGAAAGACCCAAGGGGAGGGTTCTTAAGATTGTATCAGTCCCTGCTCCCTGAATCAGAATGAGCATAATGTCCTTAATTCAATTGATCAGCCTGATGTACTGATGATCAATCATCCAGGTTCCACAGATGATTAAGATGGCCAAGGTCTCTGTTGGGCTGTGTTGTCACGGAAAGAAGACGTGTTAACATAGATCTGTGGCAAGACAGTGATGGTATCTTGATGCCTTGTAAAAGGAAATGGGTTTTTAATTTTCCTTACTGATCACATTCACTGCATCAATAGTGGCACTTCAAGTGCCAGAGACTTTGTGAATATATTCCAGTAAAGATCCAACATCTGGTATAATTGTAGCAACTGGGCAGCCCCGGTTACTACCTGCCTTGATCTATCTAGTTTTCACAAGGGCCAGAGAGGTAAATTGAATGGGGATTTGATGGAGGTTGCTACCCTTGCATCCCTTTGCTTATCACTACAGTTTTTCTTGGGATACATGACAGCTTCTGATTTATTGTCTTGGCTAGAGGAAGGCAGTTTTAAGGCCCTCCACTTGGGTCTTTCTACCATAATAGCCCTTATGCCATAGATCAGGCATTCAATGGAAGGTGCCTGCTTCCTGTTAAGTATATGTATACCAATGATGCCCTTACCACTGATGGGGCTGCAGACTCAGTAGACCCACCAGCAGATGGATTTGGACAGAATTCCATTTATCACCTGGATTCCATAAGATTTGCCTATAATTGGAGGATTGTGTTGATGTTTTGAGTTCCCTGTGGCCCACGGGAGCTGATGCTCCAATACTATGGCCACCTGATGCTAAGAGCCAACTCATTGGAAAAGACCCTGATGCTGGGAAAGACTGAGGGCAGGAGGATAAGGGGGAGACAGAGAATAGGATAGTTGGATAGCATCACTGACTCAATGGACATGAGTTTGGGAAAACTCCAGATGATAGTGAAGACAGGGAAGCCTGGAGTGCTGCAGTTCATGGGGTCTCAAAGAGTCAGACATGACTTAGCACCTGAACTGTTGGACAGAACAATGTCCAACAGCCTTCAGAAGGCATGGTCCCTTATCCCTCTGTATACTTATTTTAATTGTTGTTGTTGTAGCGTAGCTGTATATTCCTATAGTGGCATTGTGGGGTCCTTTCTCAGGTGGATCTAGCCTCTCCTTCAGTCAATGGCCTCTGGGAGTGAGAACTGGCTCAGATATGGAAACTAGGTGAGGGGTTATGATTTTCCACTTCTGCAGTTAATGTTAACTTTCTGTTCACTAAGCTCTAGTGTTTTTCAGGTTATATAAGTGAATTAATATCTTAGTTAGCTGCTCATTTATCTTGCCTCCCTAGCATCACTGGTCTGTTTGTTAACCGTTGCCATAAAACTTTGTGTGACAAAGCACCCTGTTTGAGTTTCTGACTCACTGCTTGTTTCTGTTACATTTACCTTGCTCTCATCTGTTTAGTGCTAGTACCTGGACTTTGCTATCCCAGAATTCTCTCACCTATACTAGTAGTAGATAGCCCAGTCCAAGGCAGGATCTCCTATAGTAGTTGTTGCTTTTAGTTGCTTAGTCGTGTCCAACCCTTTTGCAACCCCATGTACTGAAGTCCTCCAGGCTCCTCTGACAATGGGATTCTCCAGGCAAGAATACTGGAGTGGATCACCATGCCCTCCTCCAGGGGATCTTCCTGACCCAGGGATGCAACCTGTGTCTCCTGAATTTGCAGATGGATTCTTTACCACTGATCCACCAGAGAAGCCCACTGCTACAGTAACCAGTGAGGATAACCATCACCAGGCTTCTCAAAGGTGCTGGTGCTCTGCTCACTGGCACATCCTTAGTGCTTCAATGGAAGGCATGTTCTTTGGATCATGTGGGGCTCAGTAATGGGTTCTCTTTATCACATAATAAAAATTCTTATATTTTCATCTCCCCAGTATTTATAATGTCCTTCTCTATATTTATAAGACAGTTCCAACATCTCAACCTTGTTTACTGCAGGTCATTGCTATGTTAAATTTTTTGGAGCAATTCCAGCACATAGTAGGACTGATTTTGGATTTTATTGCCAGGACATGAAACTCCTAAGTTTAGGGCACTCTTATATCAATGAATTCTCACCTACACAGTCTTAGATCCTGTCCTTCCTAGCCCAGCACCCTCAAGACCCATCCCTGGATGTAGCTTCCTATTTCCTGCCAGTACATATTAGCCAGATCTTTGGGCAATGAAGGGAGGTAGGAGCAGACCCAGAGGAGGACACTCATCCATGAGGCAACTGCTTCAAGTCAGTTCTCTTTTTAAAATGTTTTTTGGTTGCATTGAGTCTTAGCTGCGGCATGTGGTACCTTTTGTTGGGGTGCATGGGCTCTGCATTATAGCATGAGGGCTTCTCTCAGGCTCAGTGGTTGCACTGCAGCATGTGGGATCTCAGATTCCCGACCAAGGATTGAATCCACATTCCCTGCACTGGAAGGCAGAATGTTAACCCCTGGACCACCAGGGAAGTCACTCAAGTGAGGTCTTTGCAGGATCTCCAGAAGGGGAGAGGCTTCTTTCCTCCACCCTGAGATAAGTGAGCCATGTTTGCCAACCTGGAGTGTCCAGTGGAACCAAGATCTTGGGTGTTCAAATTCTTTAGTTCGTCCACCCTACTATTTCCATTCCATGTGCCAGAGCCTCACTCATTCCACATCAGGGCCCCAACATAGAAGACTTGATAAGGCTTCACGTTCACTCTTTGTTGTAGGTCTTCTACCCTTAAAATTAAATCCTGGGTCTGAGGTAAGAAAGACAAGATCCTTTTAAAATGCTGCTGTGAAGGTTTGCTGACTTTCACAGCATACTTCAGTTGATATCTGCTTCATCTGAGCCTGTCATTTTCTTTCTCCTGACTTACAATGCTGTTCATAAGACCCAGCCAAGTCCACATGCCTGTAACACACATCATTCCCATACCCTTCAGATGCCATTACCGTGGTACAGGACCATGTTCCAGTGTTTGCCTGCATCTCACGCCAGCCCATCACTGGAGAAATTCTCCATGATTAGGATGCTGCTGCAAGCCAGTGGTTGTTATCATCTCACTCAACCACCAGTCAGAGGCCCTTGCCTGGTGGAAGAGCCAGACTCCTCTCTGAAAGTTTCCTTTCTATGCTACTTCTGGCTCCGACTGCCCTAGCCTGGGTTTCCCTAGAAAGTAGAGCCTAAGAGAAAGGTTTGCATGCAGATTATTCATTTTGGGATGTGATCTCGAGGAACAGAAATGAGGCAGGGAGGAGTGAAATAGGAAAGGAGAGAAAACAAACCAAAGGTGTGTTATTAAGCTGTTACCGAGCTCAGTCCTGGTGGGAACTTTCTAAAGAGTCATGTAAAATGTGCTTCAGAATCAGAGGCATCAGGGCCTCTAACACAGGTCAAGGGAATATCTGCCCCAGAAAATGAAACTCCCTGCCAGGTCCGCATGGCCACTGTGTCAGAATGGCTGAATGGGTTCCTCTAGGGGTCCAAGAGAGTACAAAGTGAGAGAAGCTGAGAGAAATTGATACAGGGTTGAGGTGCGTTCCATCCGGTTATACCTGCACACTGCTGGTGACATTCTGACTGATTAGGGTGCAAGCCTACTTGGAAGCCTACCCCATTTAACCCCACGTAACGCCAGTCACCTCAGTGACTAGAATAGAGATGGGTCAAGGGGCTTCCCTGATGACTCAGAGGTAAAGAATCTGCCTGCCAATGCAAGAGACACCCTTTCAATCCCTGATCTGGAAAGATCCCACATGCGGCGCAGCAGCTAAGCCCGTGTGCCGCAACTATTGAGCCTATGCTTTAGAGCCCAGGAGGGGCCACTGCTGAGCCCAAATGCCACAACCTCTGAAGGCCATGTGCCCAAAAGCCTGTGCTCTGCGACAAGAGAAGCCGCCTCAATGAGAAACCTACGCTCCGCAGCTAGATAGTAGCACTGCTTGCTGCAGCTAGAGAAAGCCCACTCGCAGCGATGAAAACCCAGCACAGCCAAAAATAAACAAAAAAATAAAATTATTAAAAAGAAAGAAGATAGGTCAAAATGTTGTACAATAAGATGCAAGATGGCTCTGATGTGCCTCTTCTCCCAGAACATTGCCTAATATTATTCTCTTTGCCCAAACCTTCTATTTCATTTATCATCACTCTGACTCTCTCCTGGAAACAATCTCAACAGGGAGGCCCTCCCCATCTGTAAAGCTTAACCCAACGACACTCTTATTATCTAATAGCAGTATTCATCCAGTTCCTCTGTGTAATTTCCTTGGTGAATTATCAGATAATGACTCTTTCCTCAGGTTGTTTCTCATATTATTTAACTGCCCCTGGTCATAAATTGCAATAGATTTGTGACAAAGATTTCTGAGGTCATATCCTCTGAGACATCCACTTTGAGATTGGTTTGTTTGCCGGATGTTTACTGGGGAGTGCCTTCAGGATCAGCACCAATAAGAAGGGAAGGAAGTAGGATTAGGCAGAAAGAGAAGCTGAAACCTCACAGAAACCAGGCTGCCATCAAAGGGGAGCTGTGCATGGCCTGTTGTTCAGTCGCTCAGTCATGTCCGACTCTTTGAGACCCCATGGACTGCAGCACACAAGGCTTCCCTGTCCATCACCATCTCCCAGAGTCATTGATGCCATCCAACCATCTCATCCTCTGTCACCCACTTCTCCTCCCACTCTGGTCCCACCTTGATGCAAAGAGGGTGGACCTTTGTATCCTACACCCATCAGCCTTTGGCTGAGGACTGGCCCCAGGGAGGGTGTGTTCTTGGGCGAGGGACTGAGAGCATTTCCTGGAGAGTGACTCAGCTGAGAGCTTTCAGCTGGGAACACTCCCCACAGCTGGGGAGATGATATCGCAGTTCTGAAGGGAAAATCTGGGCAGTGTATCACAGTGTTAACTAATGTCACCCTTTCTGCTGCTTGGGTTATTTTCTTTGTAAGTCAAGTTCTACAGCTAGTCCTTCCAGGATTCTGACTGGTTCTTCTTGTGGGAAATTTAAAAGAGGAACATTAGCAGGAAAAAAACCCCACAACTTCGGTCACTGAAGCAACAGAGCTTGAAGCTCCATCTAACCATCTCCCCCTGTAACTGCCTATTCTATGATCCTCCCACCCTTAGCTAGCACCTCTGATGGTCTTGGTGCTTTTACCTGGTAGGGTGACCCGGACTCTCATCCCTGACAGACCTGAGACCCTGGTTGCCGTGCCCTTCTCAGGCTGTGACTGTGGCAACTTGCCCACTTACTATCAAAATTGAGAGAGCACCAGGGAACTCCCCTGGTGATGGACTGAGTGCCAGAAAGTGGTGCTGGCAGAGATCATGTAGGCAAGAAAGGCAAAACCGCATCTGTAGGTATTGATCCCTGTCAAGATTAATTGCTGTCCCTTTCAAGGTAGAAAGGATCCAGTGTAATCAACTTGCCACCAAAGAGTTAATGGGATTTCTTGAGAGACGGTTGCTGGCAGGTTGGACAGGTGGTAGTTGCAGTAGCTGGATCAGCCTTGGTAAGTGGGCGTCCATGCCCTTGATCCATGTGTAGCC
The DNA here is from genome assembly GCA_935064755.1 of Tragelaphus eurycerus. NCBI lineage: Eukaryota > Metazoa > Chordata > Mammalia > Artiodactyla > Bovidae > Tragelaphus > Tragelaphus eurycerus. The sequence goes on from CAKXYN010000003.1 coordinate 24,706,737, forward strand.
TCCACTCCTGCCACCATATCTACCCTGTGCATTATGCCAACACTGGGTTGACTGACAACAGGGACTGGCTGATGACTACCAGCTGAGTCATTCTCTCTATTTGATTCGAGTGCCCCTCCCCTTGTGGGTGCTCTCTGATGAGCTAATTAACAATGGGGTTCAAAAACCTACACACTTTGGGCCATACTCTTAGGTCTATCAACATACCTCTCCTTCAAATGTCTACCCCAATCCTCTAATATTTCTGCTTCTAGTGTCCTGAGGAATCATCAAAGCTAATCACCAAGAGTAGATGACCAGATGCACTGCCCAGATCTGCCAGCTGGTAGGATTTCTTTCCCTTTCTTTCAGGCTCTTCCACTGTGGGGCTACAATAGAGCTGTAGGGCAGAAACAGTTCATCTTTATCTTGCATCCACACACCAAGCTGACCCTGTGAATTTAACATGGCCTCTTTCCTCTCTGTCAGTTGGTCTTATCCTTAAGACCTTCCATGGTACATAGGTATAAGCTGAGTGAGAAGAACCATTGCAACAGAGGTAGAAAACATGAATTCAGTCTCTCCTGGAGCTTTCTTTAGCTTGTAATTAAGTCCTGGTCCTGATCCTCAGTTTTCTCTGTGTTCTAGCTGCAGGGCAATAGTCTCTTTATGTGATGCCAACGAGAACTGGCTTTCTGATTGTTGACTAATCATCCTCAGCCTTTCATTGTCTCTCTCTCGTGCATTAAAAGTCCACAGCAACAGTCACCCATTTCCATAGTTCTTAAAATTACTACTTCCCCTGAAAGTCTCAAATGCCTGAGCCTAACCCTAATCGCTCCTCTGTTCCCCTCCACCAATACCCGATCTGAGTTCACCACCAGGGAAAGTGAATCTCAAGGCATCCCCCCACCACAGTGCTGATGTCGTTACCAGTGACCGTGGGTGCATGTGAGCATGCCAAGTCACATCAGTCGTGTCCAACGCTTCACAGCCCTGTGGACTGTGGACTGTAGCCTGCCTGGCTCCTCTGTCCATGGGATTCTCCAGGCCAGGATGCTGCAGTGGGTTGCCATTCCCTCTTTCAGGGGATCTTCCTGACCCAGGGATCGAACCTGAGTCTCCTGTGGCTCCTGCATTGCAGACAGATTCTTTACCACTGAGGCACCAGGGAAGTCTGACCATGGGTAATCCAGCTCCAAAATCCATTTCTGAATCAGCTTGGTCAGATCAGTCCTGGAGCCAGATATCCTAGGTCAGGTTCTCCAAGAGGCAGACTCTGAGCTGAAGCTTAGCATACAGTGAATTTAGGAGGGGAGGGGTGTCATCAGATCATCATGAATATGAGATGAAGAAAGAAGGATTTAGAAGAGGGAGAAGACGAACTGTGCTGCAGTCACAACAAAAAACCTTGGCTGATCTTCCAAGGAGTTCTGGGGTGAGATGTGGGTCACCTCCAGGGAGAAGGTGACTTGGCAAAGTGGCTCTCTTGGGCTGATGGGAATTCACATAAACTGGTGCACACACACACACACACACACACACACACACACACACAAATTCAAAGGAGAGTAGTCTAATGTGAACACTTTTATCAGTTCGGTTCAGTTCAGTCGCTCAGTCGTGTCTGACTCTTTGCGACCCCATGAACCGCAGCACGCCAGGCCTCCCTGTCCATCACCAACTCCCAGAGTTCACCCAAACCCATAAAGTTAGGTGAATGAGAGCCTCAGTCTTGAAGGGGCCTATGGGCACCACCATGCCATAGCACACACTATGTGAAGCCAATTCTTCTTTCTCCAGTGAAGAGAACTAATAAGCGTGTAACTTATTCTAAGGGAGGAGACTTAGCCCAGTAAATCAGGCCTAAAAACAGCAGCAAGATTAATAACATGGTATTAATAACTGTGGGTGACTTCATTTAATCCCAAGGTCAAAAGGGCAAAAATGCAGCTTCTCTCACCCCAAGGATGTTCTTTGCATATTTTGTAGATCCTTCCCTGTATCAATCCTGTGGCAGAGAAACACAATCTATCTTCTGTACTTCCCATAAACTTTTAATATCACCCATCTATAAAGATGAGACAAAGTGTGTCCACGTTTTGAGAAACCAACCCTTCTTAAATCTATTTTCTGACAAATAATTCTGGCAGAGTTGAGGATAGGATAACCTTTCTAAATTGCTCTTCTTCGGATGAGTGATGCTGCTTTCACACCTGGGTACCTTTGCAAATTCATTCTTTCTGCCAGAGTGCTTTTTCTTACCCCTGTCTTCCCCCAGGATTCTATTCATTCATAGGGTTGCCAGATTTAGTAAATAAAAGTACAGGATGTCCAGTTAAATTTGAATTTCAAGTAAAATAGCAAATATTTTTAGTATAACTCTGTCCAACTATTCCATGGGATATACTGATACTAAAAAATCACTTGTTGATGTGAAATTCAAATTTAACTTGATATCCTGTACTTTATTTAGCAAGCCTATTCATTCTTCACACATTTACTCAACACTTACCACATGCCAGAAACTATTCCAAGTATTGGGAATAGAGCGCCAAACAAAAGTAACTCCAATTCTGGCTCTCATGAGGTTTACATTCTAATAGAGGGAACCAGGCCATAAACAAACATACAAGTAAATACGCAAAGATACTGTTAGAGTATAAGGAAGTTGTATGATGTTCTTGCTGATTAGGTAAAATTTCTCAGTATAAAGCCAGCCATACGAAGATTTGGAGGTGGTGTACACTTCAGGCTTCCCAGGTAGCTCAGTGGTAAAGAATCCACCTGCCAATGCAGGAGATGCAAGAGACGTGGGTTCAATCCCTGGGTGGAGAAGATCCCCAGGAGTAGGAAATGGCAACCCACTCCAATATTCTTGCCTGGAGAATTCCATGGACAGAGGAGTCTGGAGGGCTACAGCCCATGGGGTGGCAGAGTCAGACATGATTGATCATGCAGGCGCATGTATGTGGGGCACACACACACACACACACACACACACACACACACACACTCCAAGCAAAATGAGCCCCAAGCACAAAGTCCTTGAGGTGGAGATACAGCTAGGAGGCTGGTGTGGCTAGATCACAGTGGACAAGAGGGGTCTGCTAGGAAATGGGGTCAAAGGAGCAAGGGGCGCACCATTTTTAGTCTTTTGGCCACTGTTAGGGCTTTGGCATTGACTCTAGAGAGATGGAGCAGACACTTGATGGGATCTCACATGTCAGACACAGCAGATATCCAATTGATACATATTTGTTAAATAAATGGCTTCCAAGTTGAGAGTTAACTCTTCTTGCTGGGGCAGGGAGGTGAGGCAGAAACAAGGAGATCAATAACAAGGCCAATTCAAAAATCCAGGAGAGAGGTAATGAGAGTTTGGACCACAGCAGCACCAGTAGAGATACTAAGTGCGTGGATCTTGAGCATACTGTGAAGGTAATAGCATTTGCAAAGAGAAGAGTCAAGGTTGAGTTGAATCTCTAGAAAGACGGAGTTGCAATTCATGTGTTAGTTGCTCAGCTGTATCTGACTCTTTTGTGACCCCATGGACTGTAGCCCACCAGGATCCTCCGTCCATGGGATTCTCCAGACAAGAATACTGGAGTGGGTTGCCATTTCCTTCTCCAGTTGCCAGTCACAGAGTTTGGGAAAGCTGCAGAGGGATCAGGTTTGATGGCATTCTGTGGGGGAAAACATGGAAACCTGGGATTCAGCTTCAGGCTTGTTGATTTTGACATGTTATTAGAAATCCAAGTGGATATGTTGAGGCAGCAATTAGATGTTGAAGTCTGGAGTTCAAAAGGGAGCTCTGGGCCATCTGGAAGATATAAATGTGGGTGCAGTCACCTACCTAAATCTGTGGGTCTGGATGAGACCCCTTTCAAGTGGGTATAGACAGAGAAGAGAGTTCTAAGAATGAGCTTTGGGGTGTCTAAGTGTTTAGAGATTGGGAAGAAAAGTGGAAAAGGAGTCATCAGCCTGGGAGGAGGAGAACCAAGAAAGAATGACCCAGAAGCTAAGTGGAAAAAAAAGTGTTTCATGAAAGGAGACGTGATCATTCATGTCAAATGTTTCTGAAAGGTGAAGTTAGATGGGGCCTGACCAGCACTCTCAAATTACTGACTCCTCGATAAGAGCCATTCTGGGGACTTCCCTGGTGGTTCAGAACCCGCCTTCCAATGCAGGGCATGTGGGTTCCATCCCTGGTGGGGAAACTAAGATCCCATGTGCCACAGAGCAACTAAGCCTAGGAACTGCAACTAGAGAGAAGCCTGCACACTCCAACAAAAGACCCTGCATGACACAATGAAGATACCGAATGCCGGAGCTAAGAAAAAAATAAATAAATATTTTTTTTAAAAAAAGACGTATTTCAGTAAGATGGTGGTAAAGACAGCTTGAAGGGAGTAGGTTAAAGAGAGAGTGGAAGTGGGACTTCCCTGGTGGGCCTGTGGTGAAGCCTCTGAGCTCCCAATCTAGGGGGCCCAGGTTCCACCCCTTGTTGGGGAACTAGGTCCCACATACTGCAACTATGAGTTCACATGCAGTTCACATGCAAAGATCCTGCATGCCACAAATAAGACCTGGTACCGCCAAATACATAAATACATACACCGTTAAAAATAATTTTAAAAAAATAGAAGGAGAGAGAATTGGAGGAGGAAAATAGTGATAGCAATGATAGGCAAGTCTTATAAGGAGTTGGGCTATAACATGGGGCTGATCCAAAAACGGAGGGGAAAGATAATGACATGGGAGGTGAGGGAAGCTGTATCAGGAGCAGTGTTTTCTTAATTGAAGAGCCTCAGGAAGAGATGGGAACTAGCAGATGAATGAGAAACTGGCCTGAAACAGGAGCACAGGGAGTTCATCTAGAATCACAAGAGTGGGGTGAAACAATATGTAGTGGTAGGGATGCAGGAAGGTGGGCAAGAGGGGCAGGAGGACAAGGTGCTGGGTGGGGAGGCAGGGGAAGGTATGAGTGGACTCTGAAAGTGTGGTAGGATGGCCAGGCAGCACTAGGGCTACTGGAGATTAGTGATTGTTTAATTTAGAACCAACAGCATGGTTGTGTGTTTTTCTTCAGCTGTCCAAGTGCAGGCAAGGAGTAGGCAGAAAGCTGACTATGAGCGGGGGTGGAATTTTGGCAAGCAAGTACATTAAAATGAGAGAGAGGCGAGGGAGGCTAGAGTGTGGGCAAGGGAATGTTTACAATGACTGCCCAAGAACTCTAAATCGGGTTAGGAGGGAAACCAGGACATCAGTGGGTGAAGGACAGTGAACAGATGGTAGGATCAGTAGATTGGAGGATCCAGTGGGATTGAAGGATTACTGAAATCAGGGCACTTGAGAGAGCGCTGGAAACATAGGAAGCGATGGTCAAAGGGAGATCCTTGAAAGTGAAAGTTAGAGAAGGCTTGAAATTATTAGTAACATTAAATCTAGGCTATCACCAAGTGAGCAAGTGACAAATAGGATAGAAATCACCGAACGAAATCACTGAACAGAGAGGTCTGAGAACTTGGAAGAGAGTAGGCAGTGAACCAATACATTAGTTTCCTATTGGTGCCATTTGCAAAGTACTGCAAACTTAGTGGCTTTAAAAAATGCAAATTTATTGTCCTACAGGTTTGAGGTTGGAAGTCTAAAATCAGTCTCATAAACCTTTAGTCAAAGAGTCAGCAGGGTTGATTCTTTCTGGGAGCTCAAGAGCAGAACCTCTCCCCTCCTCTTTCCAGCCTCCAGCGGCTGCCTGCCTCCCTTAGCCATGGCTCCTTTCTCGCAACTGCATCACTCCAACCTCTGCCTCTCTCATCTCTCCCTCTTCTGACCCTGATACTCCTGCCTCTCTCTCATGCTGCTGCTGCTAAGTCACCTCAGTTGTGTCTGACTCTGTGCGACCCCACAGATGGCAGCCCACCAGGCTCCCCCGTCCCTGGGATTCTCCAGGCAAGAACACTGGAGTGGGTTGCCATTTCCTTCTCCAATGCATGAAAGTGAAAAATGAAAGTGAAGTCACTCAGTTGTGTCTGACTCTTAGCGACCCCATGGACTGCAGCCTACCAGGCTCCTCCATTCATGGGATTTTCCAGGCAAGAGTACTGGAGTGGGGTGCCATTGCCTTCTCCAGCCTCTCTCTCATAAGGACCCCTAATTATATTGGGCCCAGCTGGACAATCCCTCCTCTGCTCTCATCTCTTTAATTTCTAAGTTTTTAATGTTGAACATCTGCAAAGTCCCTTCTGTTGCTTACATAGTCATATGTACTGGAGATGAGGACATGGAGATCTTTGGGGGGACATTATTCAGCTGATCACATCAGCAATATATATTTTCTCTTCTGTGAAAACTTTCCTGATTCTGGCTTTCCCACCCCACCCGAGGCTGAGTTGATAAATATTCCTTTTGATTGATCATTCTACCTTCTTAGAGAGCTTCCCTGGTGACTCAGCTGGTAAAGAATCTACCTGCAATGCAAGAGACCCGGGTTCAAGCCCTGGGTTGGGAAGATCCCCTGGAGAAGGGAATAGTTACCCACTCCAGTATTCTTGCCTGGAGAATTCCATGGACAGAGGAGCCTGGCAGGCTATGGTCCATGGGGTTGCAAAGAGTCGGATAAGATTGAGGAACTAACACACACACACACCTTTTTAGAACATTCATGTATTAGAGAATATGCCTTCTTCATTTGGGCATGTAAGGCTAGATTCTGGATTAATCACTGTTACTACAAATGAGAAACAACATCTTCAAAATTCTCACCATAATCGCTAATGTTTATTTGTTTGTGTATCTCCCCAGGTAGACAGTGGCCACACCAGGACACGAGCTACTCACATTCATCTCTTTATCTTTAGTGCCTGCCATAGCATGTGATACATACCATGTACTTGGAGGATCTTTTTGTTTTTTATTTATTTACTTATTTCTGGCTGTGATGGGTCTTCTTTGCTGCTCGGGCTTCGTCTCTAGTTGCAATGTAAAGGTTTCTCATTGTCGTGGCTTCTCTTGTTGCAGAGCATGGACTCTAGGAGCAAGGGCTTCAGTAGTTGTGATTCACAGGCTTAGTTGCTTCACAGCATGTGGCATCCTCCCGGACCAGGGATCAAACCCATGTCTCCTGCGTTGGCAGGTGGATTTTTTACCACTGAGTTACCAGAGAAGTCCTGGAAGATCTTTTTAAATGGGTCAATGAACTCTGCTTACAGTTAGTAAAAGAAACATCTTCTCTAAGTGATCACATGCACATGACCTGACAACACTAAATTAGTAGGTCTTAATGTGCACATGTATCATCCTACTAATCTGCAAGCTAATCCCTTAGATGTTTGGAAACCAATGCTAGTCTTCTGACTTGTGGATTTTTAAACAGCTACCAGCTACCATCTTAATTTAGAAGCATTTGGACATCAAAGTTTGTAACGGTTCTGCCAAATGTGTTTATTCAGAGAACTTACATTGGGTTACATCACCAGGCTTCCCTAGTGGCTCAGCTGATAAAGAATCTGCCTGCAATGGAGGAGATCCCAGTTCAATTCCTGGGCTGGGAAGATCCCCTGGAGAAGGGATAGGCTACCCACTCCAGTATTCTTGGGCTTCCCTGGTAGCTCAGATTGTAAAGAATCCGCCTGCAATGTGGGAGACCTGGGTTCGATCCCTGGGTTGGGAAGATCCCCTGGAGGAGGGCATGGCTACCCACTCCAGTTTCTTGCCTGGAGAATCCCCATGGACAGAGGAATCTGGGGGGCTACCATTCATGTGGTGTCAGAGAGTCAGACATGACTAATCACAGCACATAATCTCCAGAGGAATTGCCTGAAATAAAAAAGAAAGTATCATCCATCTCTTATTCGATCATGATTAGAGACTGATGAAAACACATCAGCAATCATATTAAAAAGAACTGAATTTCTCAAAAGGAGCCTGACAAATAATATCCTGTAATAAATAATATCCTGTGCAAAAATCAACTGTAGACACATTAAATTAATATTTTTTATGATTATTACCTCAAAGAACTAGACAATAACAGAATCCAGTGAAGATTTTTATATCTACAGTTACATAATGATGAAATTAGATTTGAGACACTGAGTCCATTGTAACTCTTTTGTAAATGGAATTATCAAAGCATAAATCATTTTTAACCAGACAACTTGCTTTCTTCAGCTGTGCGATTCTACAACTGTGGGTACATATTTTGTAGATTATAGAGACCTACATTATAACCCCATCATAATGGCTGATCAGCTACTCAATTGGAAAAGCCCCAGAAGAGTTCTGTCATCAAAATTACTTAGATGCTGCCTTGGTTTGTGAATGCCAGTCCTTGCCAAACTATTATCCCTGTGAACAATAGGCGTATTTTCCGTCAGAATGTAGCTAGAGGTTTGTCCATTCCATTTTCAAAAAACACTTACGCTTTAAACTAGTAGATCATCTATTTCTTCAAAACTCCAGACCTGCTTCTTTTTGACAAATTATTGGGTCATAGTTTCTAAATTGAGACTTCATGTAAAGAACAAACATACCTCAGGCAATGGAGAAGCACTGGTCACAGTTATTCTGTTTTAGTTTGAAAGAATGCAAAACAACTTTAAGCTATTAGCAGCATTTATCAATCATTCATAAGTCCTTGATTTCCTAGATAAAAGCCATCCAGAGACCAAGTCATACAGTCCTAATACAGATGCAAGGCACTCATGTTTCTGTGGAGTATCCTCCTCCTGTGAAAATCAGAGTGGGTCCATGTACAACCCTAGAGAAAAACATGCGTTTGTGAGTAAAGGGACACAGACAAATGTGTTCACTGGAGCGTTGTAGTGAAGAGCAAAAATGAAGGACGGCAGATTCTATTTACCTTAAGGATAAAGTGGTGACTGGACAGAGCACAGCGTGGGCCTCTGGGGTGCTGGTGTTTTAATTTTTGATCTGGAGACTGGTTTATACAGGTGTGTTCGCTTTTTGGAATTACGCTGAACTCTGATGCTTCGTGCATATTTCTGTATGTATGTGATTCTTCAACAGAAAATTTTTGGTTATTTTCTTTTTAAAGATCAAGAAGAGACTTTTCCCAGCTCTCAAGGGGTTGACCTTGTAATGGCATTCCACGGGACTAGCAGCGTGGACTTCTAGGAGGATAACAGAAACATAGATTCTCCAGCCCCACCCCAAACCTACTGAACCAGAATCTGGATTTTAACAAGATTCCCAGGTGATTTGAATGCACATTTAAGTTTGAGAAGCACTCATCTAAAGTATAAAATTAGAAGCGAAAAAGCACAGGGACTTCCCTAGTGGTCCAGAGGCTAAGTCTCTGTGCTCCCAGTGCAGGGGGGCCTGGGTTCGATCCCTGGTCAGGGAACTCAGTTCCACATGCTGCAACTGAGACTAGACACAACCAATAAGTAAATAAATAAATATTTTGTTAAAAAATGAAGAAAAGAAAAACACAACATGACAGTATAATAAATGATGTCATAGAAGGAAGCGCAGGGTGCTGTGGAAGCCAGAAGAGGCACCCCTCACCGAGACCAGCTCTTCTGCCCCGCAGAGTTTGCTCCCAAGCTCACTAATCCTGAGAGGACTGAATTGCCTGAAATACCGATTCAGAACCTCAGGTTTGCTCCCTCCCTTACTTTTGGTTTATCATTTTTAGTGAAGAGCAGTAATTGGCTAGAATCAATACAAAAGAAGCCTGGGTTTCAGGCCAAGAAAGTGCTGCTGTGCTTCTGCAGTTGTTTAAAAAAGATAAATGGTCTCTATAGCTAGGGACAAAGAAAAGTAGGACAAGCATGAGGAGAGCCTGATAGAGGAGTGTCTTGCAAATAATTAGTGGCTAATTTTAGCCCACCAGTTACCTATTTTTTCATTATTTAGTAGTACTGAGTTCCAAAGTCAAAAACTGACCCTGCAGAAGAGACCCCCAAACAATATTTAAGATCCAATGATCCTATCTCACGTAACAGACACTGAAGGCAGGGCCTTATCGGCATCTCAAGTGCGAAGAGATCTCTATTTCTTCTATTTGTCATTCCTATGATCACTGTTATTATATTTTGCCAAAGTATTTGCTCTTTCACAAATGGGATCATAAAAAATGAACACCAAATGTAATGCTGTTAAACACCATGGAGAGATGATTTCTTGTTTTGTATGGCATACTCCCTTTAATTTATCTTTGAGTCACAATAAATCATTTCAATTATACTACTACACTGCTAACTCATGTAGTGTGTGGTCTACTCTTGGTGGCTCAAACGGTAAAGAATCTAATTGCAATGCAGGAGACTCAGATTGGATCCCTGGGTCAAGAAGATCCCCTGGAGAAGGAAATGGCAAGCCACTCCAGTATTCTTGCCTGGGAAATCCCATGGACAGAGGAGCCTGGCGGGCTACAGTCCATGGGGTAGCAAAGAGTCGGACACGACTGAAAAACTAACCTGGCAAGGAAACACTTTTTACTCAGTTTGTGACTCTTTAGACTTAAGCCTCTTTGAGTCTATATTTCTGACTATTCAAGATTATAACATGCATTTGTCTCTGCTGAGACTGAAAGCAAATTTTAGTTTTAATAGACATATTTTCAGTCACGTTACATTCTATTTCTAATATTCAAATTGATAGCATCTCTTCCCTGCAAATGGGTGCCCTCTTCAAATTTAGTGAATACTTTCAATATCTTCATCTAAATTAGATGAAGATAAAGACCTAGCTCCAGAGGATGTCATTGAATTAATAAGGAGCCACTGATAATCACTGACTGTTAAGGAATTTTTAGTAGGTTAATAGTATCTCAGCATCTGACTTAGAAAATCATGTGAAATAGAATCAGCTGCTTTATTCACATTCACATGGGCTCCTTCTCTCTACCCCACCGTCCACTCTCCACCACCCACCACCAGATATCCTGCCCCTGAAGCACAAAGGAAATAACATTGGTTTGGCATAATCCTCTTTTTACCAACCCATGCTTTGGCATTAAAAATGCAAGGAAATAAGACCGTTTTCTTTGCATCATAGCCAAAGCACTCTGCAGCAAACCCAGTGTGATTTCTGAGCAGCATTTAATAAATGGAATAGAGAACATGCTGGATCACTTGATGCCCGGAAAGACACACAGGATCAGATATTTATTAGTAAAAGTAGTAGGAATGACTCAAGATCCAAGACCTCAAGGAATGATTTGAGGTCACCAGGGTTTGGGAACGACCCATCAGGAGGACAAGCAGCCACTCTGGATAAGATCAGACCTCCTTCCATAATCCCATTCAGCATCTACAGTCACAGCCAAGGGAAGCGCCCAATCTTTCTTTCTTTCCTTTTTTTTTTTTTAATCTAAAATAGACATGCAGACAATCACCTAGCAAAGACAACTACATACTGTGTAATAGGAAAACATACATCGGTCTGTGTTAAGTGATAACTTAGCCAAGCTCAGACAGGCCCCATAGAGGTCTACTCCTCTGCTTTAACTTGTCCTGATTATTTGCTTTTTGAATAAAATCCCTGCCATTTTCATGGGTCTCCCTAGGAAATTATTTTCACTCGCTGGCACTACCTCCTTTTCGAGAAGTAATCCTCGTTCTTCTTTTCCTTGTTCTAACTTGACCGTAGTATATGAAAAGTTTGTTCAGGGTCAAATATCTGCTCTTTGCATATCAGGTTCCTTTTCAGTGACAGAACCATTGTTTCAATTGTAAGCAGCTAGACGGCAAGGACTATATAGGGATGTGTGTGTGTGTAGATTCTTTTCTTAATACAAGTATTCCTCATCCTGTGGCAAAAAAGAAAAAGTTTGCCAGATTTTAGCACTAGAAAGTAAATAACACAGGGAATTAAATCCCTAATAATGGCCTGAAGACTCTGAAATTCAGGATTTAAAAATTCCTTTTTCATTGAATTCAGTGGATTGAAATTGCTATGCTAATATGTTGATAGGGGAGGAACTTCCTTGGCAGTTCAGTGGTTAGGACCCTGTGCTCCCAATGCAGGGGGCCTGGGTTCGATTCCTGGTCAAGGAATTAGATCTCACATGCTGCAACTAAGACCCAGCGCAGTTAAAAGAAAGTTGACCTGGGATGGCAGGCACTTCTGGCTGAAAGAGCTGCAGAGGGGCCCGTGCTCAGGAGCACCTGGTCACACCTGTGATGCCCCTACCGACACCAGCACAAGTGCTTCTAGACCAGGTCTCAAGGGCCTAACACAATCGCTCCTTTTCTCATGATCTGACTAATGCCTGGGAATCAAGTCTCTAATTCAGAAGGCTCCCGACCTCCTAGACTCCCTTCCCTCTCCCTTATTCCCCCATATGGCTTCGCCAGGCCTCAGCCCCACTCTCTTAACTCCAGCTCTCAACCCCAGTGGGTCAAAGGCTTAATCTCCCTCTCTTCTGCCTAATACTCCTCTATTTGGCTCTGTGTCCTAACCTATCCCCCACCCTGACTCTACCACCTCCAGAACTCATCTCCCCAAAATAGTGTTCATGATACAGAATCTCACTTTACACCCAACTTAGCTGGTATATCTGGTTTTCCAAACTGAGTACCACATGCAATGTGATCTAAGTCACTTTTAACACCCACAGGTGATAACTGGCTACACCCAGAGAAGAGGATTTGTAGACCCACAGCAGAACCACTGAATTTCTCTGTGCCCAATGATGTATTTATTTGTTCTTGCAGAACTGATTTATACATACATATGCTCATGCAGCTCTATGGTGGGGTTAATGGCAACCTCCTCCAAGAGGGCTTATGCCAAACCCAAGTCTGCTGCACCCAGAGCCCCTGTCCCTGCGGCAGTCCACTGCTGACCCATACCTCCTTAGGAGACACTCAAACACAGTTCTGTCTCAGGCTCTGTGTGGTCTCTGGGTCCTGATGCACACAAGGTTTGTTTGAGCCCTCGGAGCATCTCTGGAGGGTATGGGGTTTGATTCTAAACATGATTTCACCCTTCCTACCATCTTGCTGGGGCTTCTCCTTTGCCTCTGGATGTGGGGTATCTCCTAACAGCTGCTCCAGCGCCATGCAGCCACCGATCCAGTGCCTATTATCTTGCTGGGGCTTCTCTGCCCTTGGATGTGGGTACCTGACCTGATACCCCACAAGACCCCTAAGACCACCTGACCTGCCTCTTGAGAAATCTGTATGCAGGTCAGGAAGCAACAGTTAGAACTGGACATGGAAAAATAGACTGGTTCCAAGTAGGGAAAGGAGTATGTCAAGGCGTATATGCAACCCTGCTTATTTAACTTATATGCAGAGTACATCATGAGAAATGATAGACCGGATGAAGCACAAGCTGGAATCAAGATTGCTGGGAGAAATATCAATAACCTTAGATATGCAGATGACACCACCCTTATGGTGAAGAAGAACGAAAGAGCCTCTTGAAAGTGAAAGCAGAGAGTGAAAAAGTTGGCTTAAAGCTCAACATTCAGAAAACTAAGATCATGATGTCTGGTCCCATCACTTCATGGCAAGTAGATGGGGAAACAGTGACAGACTATACTTTTTGGGCTCCAAAATCACTGCAGATGGTGACTGCAGCCATGAAATTAAAAGATGCTTGCTCCCTGGAAGAAAAGTTATGACCAACCTAGACAGCATATTAAAAAGCAGAGACACTACTTTGCCAACAAAGGTCTGTCTAATCAAAGCTATAATTTTTCCAGTAATCATGTATGGATGTGAGAGTTGGACTATAAAGAAAACTGAGCTCCGAAGAACTGATGCTTTTGAACTGTGGTGTTGGAGAAGACTCTTAAGAGTCCCTTCAACTGCAAGGAGATCCAACCAGTCCATCCTAAAGGAAATCAGTTCTGAATATTCATTGGAAGGACTGATGCTGAAGCTGAAACTCCCATACTTTGGCCACCTCATGCGAAGAACTGACTCATTTGAAAAGACTCTGATGCTGGGAGGGATTGAAGGTGAGAGGAGAAGGGGACGACAGAGGATGAGATGGTTAGATGGCATCACCAACTCAATGGATATGAGTTTGGGTAAACTCCGGGAGTTGATGATGGACAGGGAGGCCTGGTATGCTGCAGGCCATGGGGTCACAGAGTCAGACACAACTGAGTGACTAAACTGAACTGACTGATGCTCATGCATTTAACCATTTATTTAAAATGCATTTGTGATGGGGAAAGGAAAGGACGAGTTGAGAAAGTAGCATTGAAGTATATACACTACCATGTGTAAAATAGATAACTTGTGCGAAGCTGCTTTATAACGCAAGGAGTACCATCTGGCGTTCTGTGACAACCTAGAGAGGTGGGATGGGAGGACAGTGGTGCTCAAGAGGGAGACTATATATATATATATATAGTCATATATATATATATGACTGATTCAACTTGTTGTGCAGCAGAAACCAACACAACATTGTAAAGCAATTATCCTTCAATTTCTGAAAAAAGGCAAAAAAAAATGCATTTGTTAAACATCTGCCATGTGCCAAGCAATAAAGAAATAAACAATATAATATTGTTACTCTCAAGAAACTAACAATATAGTAGTAGAGTCAGATAAATAAAGATAATGATGGTATAAAACAGTAAGAAAAAAATCAGTAATAGTGAAATGCAAAGGGTATTATTTTGGAAGCTTGAGAAGAGGTATCCTAACCAGCTTGGAGAAGGAAATGGCAACCCACTCCTGTATTCTTGCCTGGGAAATCCCATGAGTGGAGGAGCCTGGTGGATTACAGTTCATAGGGTTGCAGCAGACATGAATGAGTGACTAACATTCACTTTTCACTTTCAACCAGCTTGGAAGGGTTAGGGAAGACTTTTTGGAAAGGGCCGGGGTATAATCTAATTTATTGCATTCTGGGAGGGAAACACAGAAGTAAGGCAGCAAGTAAAACCGAATTACATTTCAGAAAATCAAACTATAGGCCCATAAAGCTTCAGTCGATGTATGGAAAACTTTGTATCATGCCCTTGACCAAATACATCCAATTTCAGTAGGCAGTTTCTTGCTGTGAGCACAGTTAGATGGTACAAAGATGTCAGTTTGAGGTAGTCATGAAGTCCTTGGACGATATTTTGAGGATTCCAAGTTCCCTTTCTCTGCCCCGACTCATTAACGATTTTCATAATAGATCTTCAGAGGGGCCAACATATAGGAAACTCAGCTGTTTCTGAAAGATGACCTCTAAAATCGGAAAAGTTGAATACAGACTAAAAGAAGGTTTGCACTTGACTCTGCTGACAGAATTGCGTCCAGAATCTTTCATATTTAAAAATACCTTTAAAAAATCAGCTGCCCATATGTATACAAGCTGCAGTGCTGATCTACTTAAAGCCTGCTGCTTCCTGCAAATAGAGAAGGAAAAAACAGCTTCCAGTCAAAATGAGATCAACTCATCTGACCCAAAAAGAAAAAAAAAAAAATCCAATTACTCTACAATAAGACAATTACAGCAATTCCCATGGAATAAGCTAGCTTGGGCTTTTAACTAATCCTGGGTAAAGCCTGGAAGCCAAGTTGATTTTTAGAAGTGATCTAAACATTTACATGCTTATTTGGAGTTTGGCTCTCTTAAATTCCTAAGAAAGGATGGTCTGCATTTTTCTGCATAGTAAAAAGGTCTTCTTATATTTTCCTAGTTGTTGTCATTACCAAGCCGCCAACATGCAGCAAGATGTCTTGTATCTTGTATCCCCAGTGTGTAACAATTAGCAAATGGGAAAAAATTTAATGAATGTTTGTTAATAAATTAAAAACTCCAAATTTGGAGACAGGGTGGATAGATAGGGAGGAAAGAATCCGATCTCTGTTTGCCCGGGGGAGTGAATCCTGCACCCCTGGACTGGCTCCAACCATCTTAACAGAGAACATAAGAACAAGTACTAATCCCTTTTCAGAATGTCAGTATTTCAAATTATGTTTATTTGCTGGATAGGGTCTCTGTGTATGTTCTTCCCAATGTCACACAGCTCTGTTTGTCTGCCCTTTGATGTGTTTGTGCACCCTGACGGAAAGCTTAGACAGAGTGGAAACGATGCCTGTTGTAATGGCTTCATGGCACTTAAGTGGGCACTTAAAGATGCTATTCTGAATGGCGGCTTTGGGAGACCCTAATGAGTGACACCATTCTAAACGAGCTGAAATACCAAAAGAACAGTCTCTCTCTTTGGAAGAAGAATACTGAATGACATCACTGTGTTTTCAAAGGACAACACCATCATTTAGAAAACATTGCTCATTCCTTCAGAAGCCTCTCCCGCTGTGCCCCAGGGCGCATTTCCCTAAAGGGGCATTTCTGGGGTTCGCAGAGGATGGGAAGATAGACGTGAAGGAGCCACTGTTTTGCTGCTTCTTTCTTAGGCTGAGGTGCCCTATATACATACAAATGTCCCGCATATGAAAGGCTACCATGTTTCTACCCACCACCGCCAGCAAACCTTCCACAAGTGACACTCAAGCTGGGGCCAGAAGGGGAATTTCCAGCCCACCCAGGCTTCTGCCCTAATATAAGCCGGCAGCATAGAAAGATGGAATCAGAGGGCTGGGAGCACCTGTTAGATCCATGGCATCCCTAGCTCCTCCTCCTCCGGAGACTCTGATCCTGGGTCTGGGGTGCATGTGTGCATGCTAAGTTGCTTTAGTAGTGTCTGACTCTGTGCAACCCTGTGGACTATAGCCCACCAGGTTCCCCCGTCCATGGGATTCTCCAGGCAAGAAGACTGGAGTGGTTGCCGTGTCCTCCTCCAGGGGATTTTCCCAACACAGGGATTGAACCCATGTCTCATGTCTCCTGCATTGGCAGGTGGATTCTTTACCACTAGTGCCACATGGGGTAGGGCCTGGAATTTATATAATTAACAAGAACCCCAGGAGATGCTGGTCATCAAGTAAACTAAAGAGGCACTCGTTCTTATTTAACTACTTGACTATGTAGGTGAAGAGATTGAAAATAGACAGTTGCAATGACTTGGCCAAAGTCACACAGCAAATCTGTGTTTAAGTCTAGCTTAGGCCACAAGGAGTCACATTTTTAAAAATTTCATCCCCAAATGGTGCTATATTAATACCTATTAATACTTATTAATCATAAGTCTTCTGGAAATAAACCTTTTTCATAAGCAAATTGGTCACGCTGATCTTCAGGAAGCACATGAAGCAGTGTTGGCATATCTCATCTGGTGGAGTTCATTCCCACGTGAGTGGCTACATGAGACAAAATACCTCCATGGGTAGCATCTGCCTCCAAGCTGTGCATAATTAAAGGTTATACAAGCCAGGCCCCCAAGTGCAGAGGGATTTGCAAAAAGACAGCAGAAAAAGGAGTGGAGAAACACTTAGATGAATGTTAACAACAAAAAAGAATTCTTTAGCGTATTTCAATGTCTATGTTATTATTCTTATTCTAACAAAATGAACTTCAAGCAGGAAAGGTTCTGTAAACTTTCAAAGGCATTTTTTGCTGACAGCATTCTCAAACAATTTAAAGAAAGTGACTGCTTGCTTATCATTGAAGATCTGTATAACACAGCCAAAAATTCAAAACATGACTTAAAGAAGACAAACTCTAGGCAAGATCATAGAGATGGCAAGTGTGCTCCAACTTCCTCACTTGGCTCTGGTTACTCGTTTGATCCATAGCAGCAATTACTCACCTCCACTGGTGCTAATGCCCTTCTGCTCCCAGTCTCCCTGTCTTGATCAATTCAATACCCATTTTTCTGTATGTTCTCAGCCTCCTTTCTCTCTCTCTCTGTTTATAATTTGGTTGTACTGGGTCTTAGTTGCAGCATGTGGGATCTAGTTCCCTGAGCAGAGATTGAACCCAGGCCATCTCCATTGGGAGTGTGGAGTCTTAACCACTAGACCACCAGGAAAATCCCTCAGTCTCCTTTCTTCCTCTTTGCTTTCCCCAGGGCTGGCTCCAAACCCTCCTTCAGGTTTCCACACCACTCTTCCCTCCTCTCTCATCTTCTTCCTCCTCTGTCTCTCTTGCCAGCTGTTCTCCTCTGCCTGCATCTTAAATGGGCCCCACGCTGAGGCCCCTCTCACTTTGACACTATATACTTCCCTTGGACAATTCATCCACCTACAGACTTAAAGATGCCCAAATCTGTGTCTTAGCCCAGATAGCTCTCCCGAGCTCTAGACACATATTTCCAACCATCTGGACACTCCACCTGGATGTCCTGTAGGCACCTGAAGCGTACATAACATGTTCAAAATCAAACACTTTATCCTCCTGCCAAACCTGCTCTCACCCACGTTTGTATTACAGAGAATTGTGTCTCCAGCCATTTTGCCTTTAGCATAGACTCTCCAGCATCAGCTCAGATTCCTCCATTGCTCTCATCTGAATAAACCCACTCTACATATTCTGGCAATCTATCTCAGGAATGCTTCTTGAGCACAGTCCACCTAACCTTCCTGGTGTTATCACCCTTATCGTTTTGGGTAAGAGCCTCTGAACTGGTTTCCCTCTCGCAGCCTCTCCTTGCTCAGCTCCTCCAGCACTGTTTGCAGAGTTACTGTCTCTTTTGCCTGCCTTTCCTTTGCCTGTAAAATAATGTTGGGATTTCTTAAAATGCCATAAAGTTTCCTTGAGCCTAGCTTTCTTTGTCACTCTTACTAATTTCTCACCATTCTCCTAGAAATGCACCCTATTGCCAAATGAATTGACAATTCCCCAAATACCCTGAGCACTCCAGTGATTTTGTGCTTTTATATACACTGTTCTTCTCTCATTGTCCTACTTGTCCATAGTATCTCAGTTTAAAAATCACCTCTGAAAAATTCCCTTCAATACTGGGCACGACAATGAAGGAAACTATAAGCAAGGTGAAAAGACAGCCCTCAGAATGGAAGAAAATAATAGCAAAGGAAACAACTGACAAAGACTTAACCTCCAAAATATACAAGCAGCTCATGCAGCTCAGTACCAGAAAAATTAACAACCCAGTCAAAAAGTGGGCAAAAGACCTAAACAGACATTTCCCCAAAGGAGACATACAGATAGCTAATAAACATATGAAATGATGCTCAGCATCATGCATTATTAGATCAGATCAGATCAGTCGCTCAGTCATATCAACTCTTTGCGACCCCATGAATCGCAGCACACCAGGCCTCCCTGTCCATCACCAACTCCCGGAGTTCAAACTCAGACTCACGTCCATCGAGTCAGTGATGCCATCCAGCCATCTCATCCTCTGTTGTCCCCTTCTCCTCTTGCTCCCAATCCCTCCCAGCATCAGAGTCTTTTCCAATGAGTCAACTCTTCGCATGAGGTGGCCACAGTACTGGAGTTTCAGCTTTAGCATCATTCCTTCCAAAGAAATCCCAGGGCTGATCTCCTTCAGAATGGACTAGTTGGATCTCCTTATAGGTCAAGGGACTCTCAAGAGTCTTCTCCAACACCACAGTTCCAAAGCATCAATTCTTCAGTGCTCAGCCTTCTTCACAGTCCAAATCTCACATCCATACATGACCACAGGAAAAACCATAGCCTTGACTAGATGAACCTTTGTTGGCAAAGTAATGTCTCTGCTTTTGAATATGCTATCTAGGTTGGTCATAACTTTCCTTCCAAGGAGTAAGCATCTTTTAATTTCATGGCTGCAGTTACCAGCTGTAGTGATTTTGGAGCCCAGAAAAAGAAAGTCTGACACTGTTTCCACTGTTTTCCCATCTATTTCCCATGAAGTGATGGGACTGGATGCCATGATCTTCGTTTTCTGAATGTTGAGCTTTAAGCCAACTTTTTCACTCTCCACTTTCACTTTCATCAAGAGGCTTTTGAGTTCCTCTTCACTTTCTGCCATAAGAGTGGTGTCATCTTCATATCTGAGGTTATTGATATTTCTCCCAGCAATCTTGATTCCAACTTGTGTTTCTTCCAGTCCAGCGTTTCTCATGATGTACTCTGCATATAAGTTAAATAAACAGGGTGACAATATACAGCCTTGATGAACTCTTTTTTGTATTTGAAACCAGTCTGTTCCATGTCCACTTCAAACTGTTGCTTCCTGACCTGCATACAAATTTCTCAAGAGGCAGATCAGGTGGTCTGGTATTCCCATCTCTTTCAGAATTTTCCACAGTTTGCATTTTGGAGAAATGCAAATGAAAACCACAATGAGGTATCATCTCATGCCAGTCAGAATGGTCATCATCAAAATGTCTACAAACAATAAATGCTGGAGAGGGTATAGAGAAAAGGGAACCCTCTTACACTGTTGGTGGAAATGTAAACTGGTTCAGCCTCTATGGAGAACAGTGTGGAGATTTCTTAAAAAACTGGGAATAGAACTTCCATACAACCCAACAATCTCACTGCTGGGCATACACCATAAGGAAACCAGAACTGAAAGAGACGCATGTACCCCAATGTTCATCGCAGCACTGTTTACAATAGCCAGGACACAGAAGCAACCTAGATGTCAATTGGCAGATGAATGGATAAAGAAGTTATGGTACATACACACGATGTACCATACACACGATGGAATATTACTCAGCTATAAAAAGGAATGCATTCGATTCAGTTCTAATGAGGTGGATGAAGCTGGAGCCTATTACACAGAATGAAGTAAGTCAGAAAAAGAAAGACAAATACTGTATATTAATGCATATATATATATGGAATTTAGAAAGATGGTACTGATGGTCCTACATGCAGGGCAGCAGAGGGGACACTCATGTAAAGAACAGACTTTCGGACTCAGTGGAGAAAGCGAGGCTGGGATGATTTGAGAGAATAGCACTGAAACATGTACATTACCATATGTAAAACAGATGACCCAGACCAGTTCAATGCATGAGGCAGGGCACCCAAATCCAGTGCTCTGGGACAACCTAGAGGAATGGGGAATGGAGGGAGGTTGGAGCAGGGTTCAGGAGGTGGGGGAACACATGTAAATCTGTGGCTGATTCATGTTGATGTATAGCAAAAACCATCACAATATTGTAATTATCCTCCAATCAAAATAAATTAATTTAAAAAAATACTGGGCACGGTGGCTTATTCTGCCTCCCTGGACCCTGAAGTGCTTTGAATTTCAATTTTTAAAGATTTACGTATTTATTTTTGGCTGTGCTGAGTCTTTGTTGCTGCCTGCAGGCTTTCTCTAGTTGTGGCAAGCAGGGGGGACTCCTCTTTAGCTGCAACGCATTAGACTCCCCCTTACTGTGGCTTCTCATTGCAGAGCACAGGCTCTAGGTGCTTGGGCTTCAGTAATTGTAGCTCGCGGGCTTAGTTGTCCTATGGCATGTGGGGTCTTCCTGAACAAGGGATTAAACCCATGTCCCCTGCATTAACATGTGTATTCCTAACCACTGGACCACCAGGAAATACCCTCAATTTCTTGGTGGATGTGTTTGGATTTTTTACCTAGCTGTGAGTTAAGGTGCTCAAGGGGAACATTATGTTTTATCCATAACTCACACAACATACAATTACTCTTGTATACAATTCCGTGGCTTTTAGTAAGTTCACAGGGTTGTGCAACAACCATAGCAATCTAATTTTAAAACTTTTTGTTCCCCTAGAAAAAAGCTCCATACCCTTTAGCTATCACTTCCCCAACCCCCCAGTACTTCTGACCCAGTCCTAGGCAATCACTAACCTAGATTCTTTCTATATAGATTTTCCTAGCCTGGACATTTCACATAAGTGGAATTATACAATACATGGTCTTTTGTGACTGGTTCCTTTTATTTAGCATAATGTTTTCAGGACTCACTCAGGTTGAGGCATGTACAACTACTTCATTCCTTTTAAATGAGTGAATAATATTACACTGCATGGATATACCACCTTTTTTAATCCATTCACTAGTTGATCATTTGAGTTGTTTTCACTTTTTGGATATTATGAATCACATTGCTTTAAACATTCACATACAAGTTTTTGTGTGGGCATATGTTTTCATTTCTCTTAAGTATACACCTCAGAGTGGAATTGCTTGGTCATATGGTAACTCTATATTTAACCATTTAAGAAATTGCCAAACTATTTCCAAAATGGTTGAACTATTTTACATTTCAACCAACAATTAATAAGGGCCCATTTTCTTCATATCCTCACTGATACTAGGTATCATCCATCTTAAAAAAATGTAACATTTATTTATTTACTTTGGCGGTGCTGGGTCTTCATTGTTGCATAGGCTTTTCTCTAGTTGCAGTGAGCAAAGCCTCCTCTCTAGCAGCGGTGCACAGGCGTCTCACTGCAGTGGCTTCTCTTGTTAGGAGCACAGGCTTTAGGGCACACGGGCTTCAGAGGTTGTGACACATGGGCTCAGTAGTTGTGGCTCCCAGGCTCTAGAGCACAGGCTCAGTAGTTGAGGCACATGGGCTTCATTGCTGCACAGCATGTGGGATCTTCCCAGACCAGGGATCAAACCTGTGTCTCCTGCATCGGCAGGAGGATTCTTTACCACCGAACCACCAGGGGAGCCTACAGTAGTCCTATGGGAGTTTCCTAGGTGGCCCTAGTGGTAAAGAACCAAGCTGCCAGTATAGGAGACCTAAGAGACAAGGGTTTGATCCCCGGGCCAGGAAGATTCCTCTGGAGGAGGGCATGGCAACCTACTCCAGTATTCTTGCCTGGAGAATCCCCATGAACAGAGAAGCCTGATGGGCTGCAGTCCATAGGGTCACAAAAAGTCGGACACAACTGAAGTGACTTAGCACGCAGGCATATGTGTTACATTTACATCTGTGATTCATTTGGAGTTAATTTTTGTGAATGGTTTGAGAATAGGGGTCCAACTTCATTCTTTTGCATGTGAATATCCAGTTTTTCCACCGCCATTTGTCAGAAAGTCTGTTCTTTTCCCACTCAATTGTCCCAGCATGCTAGAAAACCAACTGCCCATAAATGTAACTGTTTGTGGACTCTCAATCTTATTCCATTGAGTTATATGTCTATTCTCATGTTAAAACTTTTTATCTTTAATTTAATTTGAAAGACATCATCCCTGTCAATAATTACATAGGAGGCAATACAATTTGAAGCTCAGAAGGCCCCCTAAAATTACCCTAAGCTCAAGATCCTGAGATAGCTTTTGCCCTAGAGGAAAGCAATGAACTTCAGCTGCTATAGATCTATTCTTGGATTCTGTTTAGGGGAAGGAATCGTGCAGGGGTCAACATTCCTGGGAACTGGCTGTGTCTTGCTCAGTAGGCTTCCTCTCTCCATGTGGTCCCTCTGAAGTCTTCCATTCTTCTTTTGCTTCAAAACAAGCCCCACCCTGTCCCGATCTTACTCTCTCCCTTATCCTCAAATCCATATTTGGAGTTTCTCAGGATATTAGGTATAGTTTTTAGTAACATGTAATTCATTGAGCATCTGCTCTGTGCCAGACATTGCTCTTGACTTGAGGAATACAGTAGTAAACAGAACAGAACTCATAACCCTCAAAGAACTTACATTTTAGAGGCACAAAGAAGCAAAAACCAAACAATCAAATACAATAGTTTCAGGTAGTGATAAATGCAATGAGGTAAAGAGAGGTAATGAAACTGCAAATGAAAGGGGGACCCAATTTAAATAGACTGGTATAAGGGAGCTCCCCAAGAGGTGGTATTTGAGTGGTCTTCAGTGTTGATAAGTGAGCCATATGAAGATCTAAGAGGAAAGTAATCCAGGCAAAGCTACAGTAAGTACAAGGGCTCCAAGAAAGCAAATGCTGTTGGAGCAGATTGAACAACGGAGCAAGGGGAAGAAGGCAAAGGTCAAAGAAGAAGCCTAAGGCCAGACCGTGCAGGCCTTTGTAGACTAGAATCTGGAGTTTAGATTTTATTATAAATGTGAGGGAAAACCCTTAGAGAGTTTCAAGCAAGGGAGTGATGTGATCTAATTTACACTTTAAAAAAATTACTCTGCTAGAAGAAAACAGATGAAAATCTTTGTGACCTTGAATTAGGCAAAAATTTCTTAGATACAACACACAAAAGCTTGATCCATTAAAGAAAATATTGAAAAATTGGACTTCATTAAAATTAAGGATTTCTGCTGCCTGAGAAACACAACTGAGAGGACTAAAAACAAAGCACAACCAGTCCAGGGGGCAAGGAGCTTGGAAGTTGCTGCCCAGCCTAAGAAGGAGACGGCTGAGCAACTGGACACTCAACCACTCTCACTAGATCTTTAAGAGCAGTGAGGTCACAGGGCAACCTGCTGCCCACAGAGTGAAGAAATGGACAGACAGAGGAAAGCACAACTTGCCAGAGCAG
Source organism: Tragelaphus eurycerus (assembly GCA_935064755.1). Classification (NCBI taxonomy): domain Eukaryota; kingdom Metazoa; phylum Chordata; class Mammalia; order Artiodactyla; family Bovidae; genus Tragelaphus; species Tragelaphus eurycerus. The sequence goes on from CAKXYN010000003.1 coordinate 24,730,940, forward strand.
AAACCGGCAAGCAAATACCTCCATGGAAACCAGTACAGGATAGAGAAACCTGGACTGTCAATGACAAATTATTGTAGGCTCAGTGTGGAGGACTCTTGAGAGATAAAAACTACAGGAAGATTCCCCCTGTTATACAGACGGTGTCACATTTTTGTGGGGTTTCCCTCTAAGAACTCAATCAGGTGCTCGAGTGCATATCAGAGAAAAATCCCATTGTGCTTCTGGCCAGGGAAGGAAAAAAGAAATCATTTTGAAGCACAATAGAACATTCTATTCTTCTTAACAAGGCCTGTCCTCAGGAGAAACTATTTAACTAGAACCTAACCTGCTGGTGTTTTATCAGAGCCTAACTGACCTTGGCGGAGAAGGCAATGGCACCCCACTCCAGTACTCTTGCCTGGAAAATCCCATGGACGGAGGAGCCTGGTAGGCTGCAGTCCATGGGGTCGCTAAGAGTCAGACAAGACTGAGCGACTTCACTTTCACTTTTCACTTTCATGCATTGGAGAAGGAAATGGCAACCCACTCCAGTGTTCTTGCTGGAGAATCCCAGGGACGGGGGAGCCTGGTGGGCTTCCATCTATGGGGTCGCACAGAGTCGGACACGACTGAAGCGACTTAGCAGCAGTAGCAGCAGCAACTGACCTTGGGGAAGGGAAATACCTAACTCCAGCCCATTCTAGCCATCTGGTAGGACCTAAGGGAATTTGGGGCGGGGTGGGGAGGGGTACAGTTCATGATAAGCACTTGTGTCCAGAAGCACAGGTTCACTAAAACCCTAAAACTTAATCACAGGGTTACAGCATGCTTTCCCTCCCCCATCACACCTTACCACATTAGATCAGATCAGATCAGTTGTTCAGTCGTGTCCGACTCTTCGCGACCCCATGAACTGCAGCACGCCAGGCCTCCCTGTCCATCACCAGCTCCCGGAGGTCACCCAGACTCACACCCATCAAGTCAGTGATGCCATCCAGCCATCTCATCCTCTGTCGTCCCCTTCTCCTCCTGCCCTCAATCCCTCCCAGCATCAGAGTCTTGTCCAATGAGTCAACTCTTCTCATGAGGTGGCCAAAATACTGGAGTTTCAGCTTTAGCATCATTCCTTCTAAAGAAATTCCAGGATTGATCTCCTTCAGAATGGACTGGTTGGATCTTCTTGCAGTCCAAGGGACTCTCAAGAGTCTTCTCCAACACCACAGTTCAAAAGCATCAATTCTTTGGCGCTCAGCCTTCTTCACAGTCCAGCTCTCACATCCATACATGACCACAGGAAAGACCATAGCCTTGACTAGGCGAACCTTTGTTGGTAAAGTAATGTCTCTGCTTTTGAATATGCTATCTAGGTTGGTCATAACTTTCCTTCCAAGGAGTAAGCGTCTTTTAATTTCATGGCTGCAGTCACCATCTGCAGTGATTTTGGAGCCCAGAAAAGAAAGTCTGACACTGTTTCCACTGTTTCTCCATCTATTTCCCATGTAGTGATGGGACCAGATGCCATGATCTTCGTTTTCTGAATGTTGAGCTTTAAGCCAACCTTTTCACTCTCCACTTTCACTTTCATCAAGAGGCTTTTTAGCCCCTCTTCACTTCTTTCTACTTAATACATCATGTCCCGCTATCAGCGAAACAATTACAAGGCATAATGGAAAGCAAAAAACACCATTTGATGAGATAGAGTAAGTCTCAGAATCAAACTCAGATATGGCAGGGGTGCTGGAATTATTAGATCAAGAATTGTAGGAACTACGATTAATATGCTAAAGAAATCTAACGATAAAGTAGACAATCTACAAGAGTAGATGGGCAAATTAAGAAGAGAGATGGAAATTCTATGAAAGAACCAAAAAGAAACAGTTGTGATTAAAACAAACACTGTAACAGAAAGGAAAAATGCTTTTGATGGGCTTATAAGTAGACTGGACACTGCTGAAGAAAAAAAAAATCTCTGAATTTGAAGATATCTCAATAGAAAGCAGTGCTTAGTGGGGAACTTATAGCATTGAATGTATATATTAGAACAGACGAAAGATCTAAAATCATAATCTAAGCTTCTACATTAGAAAATTAGAAAAAGAAGAAATTAAATTCAAAGTAAGCAGATCTCATGGATATTAAAAGGATAATAAAGAAGTGCTATGAACAGCTCGATGGCCACAAATTTTATAATCTAGATGACAAAATATTTCCTTGAAGGATGCAATCAGCCAAAACTCACAGAAGAAATAAACAAGTAGACATATATCTTTCAAAAATCTTAATCAATAATTAATAACTTTTCAAGAGAGAGCACCAGACCCAGATGGGTTCACTGTTGAATTCCACTAACCTTGTAGGGAAGAAATTATACCAATTTACTACAATTTCTTTTAGAAATGAGAAGCAGAGGAAATACTTCCTAACTCATTCTATGAGGCCAGCATTTTCTGACTACCAAAGGATATTACAAGAAGTTTACCAACCATTATCTCTCATGAAATAGAGGCAAAAATCCTCAACAAAATAATAACACATTGAATTCAACAATGCATAAAAAGAATTATACACTGTGACCATGTGTGATTTATCCTAGTTATGCAAGGCTAGTTCAACACTGAAAACCCATTAACGTAATCCATCACATCAACAAGCTAAAGAAGAAAAAACACATGATCATACCAATAGATGCAGAGACAGTGTTTGACAAAATCCAATACCCATTCATGACAAAAATCTTCAGTAAACTAGAAATAGAGAGAGGGAAACTTCAACTTGTTAGAGAGTATCTACAAAAAATACCCTACAGATAACATTATAATTGGGAACAAGGCAAGGATGTCCCGTCTCAGCACTCCTTTTCAACATTGTACTGTATGTCTTGGGACTTCCCTGGTGGCTCAGCCAGTAAAGCGTCTGTCTACAATGCGAGAGACCTGGGTTCGATCCCTGGGTCGGGAAGATCCCTTGGAGAAGGAAATGGCAATCCACTCCAGGACTACTGCCTGGAAAATCCCATGGACAGAGGAACCTAGTAGGCTACAGCCCATCGGGTCGCAAAGAGTCGGACACGACTGAGCGACTTCACTTTCCTTTCCTTTCCTTTCCTTTCACTGTATGTCTTAGTTAATGCAACAGGACAAGAAAAGAAAAGTGTACCAATTGGGAAGAAAGACATAGAACTGCCTTTATTTGCAGGTGACATGATTCTGTATGCAGAAAAGCCAAAAGAATCAACAAACAAACAAAAACTCCTGGAACTAACAAGCAATTATAGCAAGGTTGTAGGATATAAGGTTAATAAACAAAAGTGGAGTGTTTTCCTATATACCAGTCATGAACAAATGGAATTTGAAATTACAAACACAATAGCACTCCCCTAAATTAAATACTTAGGTATAAATCTAATACACTATGTATAAGATCTATATAAAGAAAAGTACAAGACTCTGATGAAAGGTATCAAAATAAAATCAAGTTGAGATAGAGTCTATGTTTGTGGACAGAAGGACCCAATATTGTCAAGATATCAGTTCCTCCCAAACTGGTTTATAGATTCAAAGCAATCCCAATCGAAATCCCAGAAAGTTGTGAGACTACTAACAAACTGGCTCTAAAGTCTATATGGGGATTTCCCTGGTGGCCCAGTGGTTAGACTCTGCGCTTCCAATGCAGGGGGCATGGGTTCAATCCCTGGTCAGGGAACAAAGATCCCACGTGCTGCATGGCATGGCAAAATAAAATAAGGTATATACGGAAAGGCAAAACAACCAGAATAGCCAACACAATATTGAAGGACAAAGCTGGAGGACTGACAGCATCCAACTTTAAGACTTTAAGCTGCAGTAATCAAGACAGTGTGGTTTTAATGAAAGAACAGATAAATAGATCAATGGAACAAAATACAGAGACCAGAAATAGACCCACATAAATATAGTCAACTGATCTTTGACAAAGAAGCAAAAGAAATGCAATGGAGAATAGTCTTTTCAACAGATGATGCTGGAACAACTGGCCATCCACATGCAAAAATAAATCTGGACATAGATCTTACACCATCTACAAAAATAACTTTAAGAGGATCACAGTCTTAAATGTAAAATGCAAAAACATAAAACTCCTAGAAGACAACATATAGGAAAAAACCTAGACTTGGGTATGGCAATGACTTTTTACATACAACACAAACGGCATGATCTATGAAAGAAACAATTGAGAAACTGGACTTCATTACCATTAAAAAAATTTTGCTCCACAAAAGACAATGTCAAAAAAATGAGAAGACAAGTCACACACTAGGAGAAAATACTTGCAAAAGGCACGTCTAATAAAACACTGTTATTCAAAATATACAAAGAGCTCTTAAAACTCAACAGTAAGAAAAAATTTAAAAAATAGTCCAAAGACCCTAACAGATAACTCACCAAAGAAGATAACAGAGGGCAAATAAGCACATGAAAAGATGTGCTACATCACACGTCATCATGGAAATACGAGTTAAAACAATAATGACAAACCACTAAACATGTAAAATCTAGAATGCTAAAAACACCAAATGCTGGTGAGGGTGTGAAACAACGTGAATTCTCTCATTTATTGCTGGTGGGGAATGCAAAATGGTACAGCCACTATGGAACAGTTTGGCAGTTTGTTACAAATTTATGTGCACATAAAACCCTGCATACAGATGTTTATAGTAGCTTTATTCAGATTGTCAAAACCTGGAAACAACCAAGATGTCCTTCAGTGAGTAAATGGGTAAACAGAGGTAAATTCATTCAATGCATTATTATTTGGCACTAAAAAGAGATGAGCTATCAAGCCATTAAAAGACATGGAAAAAATCTTAAAGGCGTATTACAAAGTGGAAAAAGCCAATTAGAGAAGGCTGTCTCTCATATGATTCCAACTACAGGACAATTCTAGAAAAGGCAAAATGATGGAGACAGTAAAAAGATCAGTGATGGCCCAGTGTTAGGGAAGAAGAATGAAGACATGGAGCACTATTTTTAGGATTTTTAGGGCTTCTCAGGTGGCGCTAGTGGTGAAGAACTCACCTGCCAATGCAGGTTAGAGGTAAAAGATACAAGTTCAATCTCTGGGTCGAGAAGATCACCTGGAGGAGGACGCAGCAACCCACTCCAGTATTCTCACCTAGAGAATCCCATGGACAGAGGAGACTGGTGGGCTGCTTCCATAGGGTTTCACAGAGTTGGACATAACTGAATCAACTTAGTGTGCACAGATGTAACTATTCTATGTGATACTATAAAAATGGATACATATCATTACACATTTGCCCAAACCCATAGAATGTACACCACCAAGAGTGTATCCTATTGTAAACTATGGACTTTGGGTGATTATGATGTATCAGTGTAAGTTCATTAATTGTAACAAATGTTCCACTCTGGAGGAGGAAGTGGATATAGAAGAAGCTGTGCCTGTCGGAGGCACAGGGAGTATACAGGAAATCTCTGTACCTTCTGTTCAATTTTGCTATAAACCTAAAACTGCTCTAAAAAAAAATCTTAACCCTAAAAATATAACAACAAAGTACTTATATATTCAGACTATTTTTAAAAACTTTCTGAACTCAGCAGTTAGAAAGCAATCTAGTTAGAAAATATCAAGGGACTTCCCTGGCAGTCCAGTGGTTAGGACTTGGTGTTTTCACTGCCAAGGGGAAGGAATTAATCCATGGTCTGGAATTTGAGATCCTGAAAGCCAAAAAAAAAGAAAAAGAAGAAAAAAGGCAAAAGATTTGGGTATAGCTTCAGAGAGTATATGGATGGCAAATAAGCATATGAAAAGATGGTTAGCATCTTTAACTATAAGGGAAATGCAAATTAAAACCACAAGAACTATCACTGCTTATCTACCAGACCAGTTAAAATAAAAACTAATGTCAATACAAATACTGGTGAGCTCAGGGAGAAATGAATCTCTCACACATCACTGCATGCTAAGTCACTTGTTCTGTCTGACTTTGTGACACTATGGACTGTAGCCTACCAACTCCTCTGTCCATGGGATTCTCCTGGTAAGAACACTGGTCGTCATTCCCTTCTTCAAGGGATCTTCCTGACCGAGGGATCAAAGTCTTATTTCCTGCATTGGCAGGCAGGTTCTTTACCACTAGCGTAACCTGGGAAGTTATCACTGGTGGGAGTATAAAATGGTGCAACTATTCTGAAAAACAGTTTGGCAGTTTCTTCTAAAGTTAAATATATACATTAAATATATACTCACCATAAAACTTAGTAATGCCACTCCTGAGTATTTACCCAGAAAGAAATGAAAATATCAGATCAGATCAGTCGCTCAGTCGTGTCCGACTCTTTGCGACCCCATGAACTGCAGCACGCCAGGCCTCCCTATCCATCACCAGCTCTCGGAGGTCACTCAGACTCACATTCATCGAGTCAGTGATGCCATCCAGCCATCTCATCCTCTGTCGTCCCCTTCTCCTCTTACCCTCAATCCCTCCCAGCATCAGAGTCTTCTCCAATGAGTCAACTCTTCGCATGAGGTGGCCAAAATACTGGAGTTTCAGCTTTAGCATCATTCCTTCCAAAGAAATCCCAGGGCTGATCTCCTTCAGAATGGACTGGTTGGATCTCCTTGCAATCCAAGGGACTCTCAAGAGTCTTCTCCAACACCACAGTTCAAAAGCATCAATTCTTTGGCGCTCAGCCTTCTTCACAGTCCAGCTCTCACATCCATACATGACCACAGGAAAGACCATAGCCTTGACTAGGTGAACCTTTGTTGGCAAAGTGATGTCTCTGCTTTTGAATATGCTATCTAGGTTGGTCATATATGTTCATTCAAAAGTACACATATGAAGGTTTATAGCAGCTCTATTTATAATCACCAGGAACAACCTAAATGTTCTTCATTGAAACTATTCTATATCTTATCTGTGATAGTGTTTACAGGAATATATACATGTGTCAAAACTTGTAGAATGACCAACCAAGTGAATAAAGATGCTGTTAACTGAATTGGGGATGGCTGGGGAAAGAGCAAGTCCTAGGAGTATGGAAGTTAAGAGTTGTTTTTCAGACCTGTTAAGTTTGAGAAGACTATTTGACACTAAGTTGAAATGATATGTGTGACCTTGGAATTAAGGAGAGTAGTCAGAAAATGGGAGTATAATTTAGGATTCATCAGCATTTTGGTGGAATCTTAACATCAGAAGCACACCATCAATAATCACCAGGTCAATGTGATCTTATTTAGACACTGGGCAGTGTGGGCACATACTACCAACTGTGTTTTTTTCGTTAGTCTCGACATGAATGGGAATGAGACAAAAGTTACTTCCTCCAAGTTGCTGCTGCTGCTGCTAAGTCGCTTCAGTTGTGTCCGACTCTGTGCGACCCCATGAACTGCAGCCCACCAGGCTCCCCCGTCCCTGGGATTCTCCAAGCAAGAACAATGGAGTGGGTTTCTGTTTCCTTCTCCAATGCGTGAAACTGAAAAGTGAAAGTGAGGTTGCTCAGTCGTGTCTGACTTAGCGAGCCCATGGACTGCAGCCTACCAGGCTCCTCCGTCCATGGGATTTTCCAGGCAAGAGTACTGGAGTGGGGTGCCATTGCCTTCTCCGTTCCTCCATGTTGCTTATAACTAAATCTAGATGTATCTGTCAAAGGACTTTAAACCAAACTTTTACCTTTGAGCCACCTATTTTGTGAGGATCAAGTTGTAACTCAAACAGGGCTAAGGCCTTGAAATCTTGAACCATAGTAAGCTACGAAAGAGTGCCAGGTTTGAGGGGAGTTTGGGGAGAATGGATACATGTATGTGTATGGATAAGTCCTTTTGCTGTTCACCTGAAACTATCACAATGTTTTTGTTAATTGGCTATACTCAAATACAAAATTAAAAGTTAGAAAAAAAGCAAACAAACATAACAGCTGACTCAAAAGTAACAACCTCAAAGCAAAAAAAATAAAAAAGAATGCCAGATTTAATTGATTCTATAAAAATGATTTATTGTACATATGCATGTGTGCGTATGATTCATAAGTATTTTCAACAAATTGTAAACATTTTAAATGTATGAAAATTAGTAGAAATAAAAATGAACAATAGACTGAAAGGGGAATAAAATACTTGATTTGCTGCTTCACAGAAGTAAAAAACAAATGGCTTAAACAAATCCATCCTATGTAATTAAGAAGTTAAAAGGAAAAAAGTGGGAATGTTAGTCACTAAGTCATGCCCAACTCTTTGTAACCCATGGATTATAGTCCCCAGATGCCTCTGTCCCTGAAATTCTCCAGGCAAGAATACTGGAGTGGGTTGCCATTCCCTTCTCCAGGGGATCTTCCCGACCCAGGGATCGAACCAGGGTCTCTGTCATAGAAGGCAGATTCTTTACAGTCTGAGCCACCAGAGAAGCCCTAAAAGGAAAAGTCAGCTCCAACTTATTCTATATTTACACCCTTGTAGTCCAGTGGTCATGTATGGATGTGAGAGTTGGACTATAAAGAAAGCTGAGTGCTGAAGAATTGATGCTTTTGAACTGTGGTGTTGGAGAAGACTCTTGAGAGTCCCCTAGGCTGCAAGGAGATCCAACCAGTCCATCCTAAAGGAGATCAGTCCTGGGTGTTCATTAGAAGGACTGATGTTGAAGCTGAAACTCCAATATTTTGGCCACCTGATGCAAAGAGCTGACTCATTTGAAAAGACCCTCATGCTGGGAAAGATTGAGAGCAGGAGGAGAAGAACAACAGAGGATAAGATGGCTGGATGGCATCACAGACTCGATGGACATGGGTTTGGGTGAACTTTGGGAGGTGGTGATGGACAGGGAAGCCTGGCGTGCTGCGGCATGGCATGGGGTCGGACATGACTGAGCAACTGAACTGACTGATTGAGTCACAGCATTTAATTGTTTGGTCTTGGAATTGGTTCCCTTATGTAACACATGTCAAAAGAGCTGGAAAAATGTGATTAACAATTGCCAGCTGAAATTCCTGTCCCATAAGGACAACTCCCTCCTGGCTTCCTTATTTTCTTCTCATATTTTGGGTACTGGGAGCTGGTGGTTGGAGCGCATGCATGCAGGCAGTGTGGCTCTGCAGGAGAAAGAATTCCAGGGTTGGGCCTTCTAACTGCAGCTATCATTCATTTCCTAAATCCTCTGCCAAAGCCCCTTACAGTCTCACTGTGGTCTCACGCAGGGTGTGGTCAGCAGGAATTTTGCCATTATCTGGATTCCTACAAGAGCCTAATCTTGCTAACATATAATTTAGGTGCTTAAGGAAGAGGGAAAGGTGAACCAACCCTAACGCTTTGGCCTGGATTTCCTCATCCACCAAAAAGCATAGCTTTGTACACGATCAAGACCATCTAGGGGAGGTTTTTGATCAAACATACAGCCAAATTCTAATTTTGGTTCCACCAAATGTACTGTTACGCACATCTAGCAACCTCTCAATTTCCCAGTAAATACTCTAAAATGCAGCTCATAAATGTGGTTAGAAATTTCCTTTGATAGGGGACCCTATTAGAAAGGAATACATTCAAAATGGATAGCACAGTTTTTGCCACATGGGTACGCAGAAAAAAATTTATCTGAATTTTTTTTTTTTTTTGAGTTGAGCTCCCTAGATGACTGGAAAATAGTACTAAGTGGCATTCGCAAAAACAATTATGGGAATAAAAAAATAATTTCTAAAATCCTTTCGTTTTTAGTGCGTGCATGCATGCAGGCATGTATGCTCAGTCACTCATCATGTCCGACTTTTTTTGACCCCATGGACTATAACCTGCCAGGCTCCTCTGTCCATAGAATTTTCCAAGCAAGACTACTGGAGCGGTTGCCGTTTTTTACTCCAGAGCATCAAACCCAGATCAAACCCACGTCTCCTGCTTTGTCAGGCAGGTTGTTTACCACAGCACCAGATATCGACAAGCCTTCTTCCCTGGGTCTCAGGCACTGGCCTTTGCTGCTTATTAAATCCCCTTTCGCTACCTTCAACTGATCAATATTTATAGATATTTGCAATATAACTGGCACCATACTTAGCACCAGGGAGGATCCAGAAGATATGGAATGCATGGTCTTTGCCCTCAAGTAGTTTATAATCTGTTTTAGACATACTAAAATTCAAAACAGCAGTAAATAACATATACCATCTAAGCATTACATCTATTCTTTAGCAATGTAGTCAGAATCTGAGGCAAGGGAGGTCCCTGAAGTTTGGAGTACTCAGGAAAAGTTTTATGAATCTCATCTTTCTCCTGGGGAGGGAAGTGGGGAAGGGGGAAGGTCAGGTGTAGAATCTTGGCACTCAGAGCCTGGACAACAACAATACCGTTTCTCACAAAGCAGGCAATTGTGTAACAAAGTTCAAAGGGACTGCACAAGTAGATTTATCAAAATGGAGTGCCAAGGTAATCTAAAACTGTATTGTCTAGTATGGTAACCACTAGGCACATGTAGCTGTCTAAATATAACAATTAAAATTAACATTTCAATCTCACTAGACATTCAAATGCTCAATGGCTATACGTGCCTAGTGTTACCATATTGGACAGTACAAATATAAGGCATTCTCATCATTCCAGAAAGTTCTTTTGGGCACTGCAGGTCTAGAGCCACTGAAGTGTGAAGAAAGCCTGGATTCCCCAAGGCACTGGCATATTGCTGCAGCTGCTTTCTATATCCTGTCACAAGTTTCCAAAATCCAAAAGAAGTTTAATTATTTTAACGAATATACGTTGAGCACCTACTATGCTTGGAAATAGTTATGAAAAGAAAGTTATGACCAACCTAGACCGTGGATGGAGGAGCCTGGTAGGCTGCAGTCCATGGGGTTGCTACAAGTCGGACGGGACTTTTCACTTTCCACTTTCATGCATTGGAGAAGGAAATGGCAACCCACACCAGTGTTCTTGCCTGGAGAATCCCAGGGACGGCAGGGATTGATACAAGCCTGGATGATATGATAGACACAAAAGTGAAATCAAGCAGATTCCAATCCTCAAAGAGTTAGATATCCAGAGGGGAAAGTGAGCACAAACAACTGTCATACAAAATTTAAAGTGATAACTATCCATAGGTGTTTAAAATTAAACATTTAGGATCTCAAGGAAGGGATAGATTACTTCTATTTGAAGATTTCAATAAAACTTCAGAAATAAAGCATTATTTGAGTGGAACCTTGAAAAGGTAGTGGGTGTGGTAGACAAAAATCCCTGAGAATCAAGAGTCCAGAGGTGACGTTAGGTTCAGTTATGACCTTACTAACCTCAGATACACAGATGACACCACCCTTATGGCAGAAAGTGAAGGAGAACTAAAGAGCCTCTTGATGAAAGTCAAAGAAGAGAGTGAAAAAGTTGGCTTAAAGCTCAACATTCAGAAAACTACAATCATGGCATCCGGTCCCATCACATCATGGCAAATAGATGGGGAAACAGTGGAAACAGCGACTGACTTTATTTTTCTGGGCTCCAAAATCACTGCAGATGGTGACTGGAGCCATGAAATTAAAAGACGCTTACTCCTTGGAAAGAAAGTTATGACCAACCTAGACCGTGGATGGAGGAGCCTGGTAGGCTGCAGTCCATGGGGTTGCTACAAGTCGGACGGGACTTTTCACTTTCCACTTTCATGCATTGGAGAAGGAAATGGCAACCCACTCCAGTGTTCTTGCCTGGAGAATCCCAGGGACGGCAGAGCCTGGTGGGCTGCTATCTATGGGGTCGCACAGAGTCGGACACAACTGAAGCGACTTAGCAGCAGCAGTAGCAGCAGCAGACAGCATATTAAAAAGCAGAGACATTACTTTGTCAACAAAGGTCCGTCTAGTCAAGGCTATGGTTTTTTCCAGTGGTCATGTATGGATGTGAGAGTTGGACTGTGAAGAAGACTGAGCGCCAAAGAATTGATGCTTTTGAACTGTGGTGTTGGAGAAGACTCTTGAGAGTCCCTTGGACTGCAAGGAGATCCAACCAGTCCATTCTGAAGATCAGCCCTGGGATTTCTTTAGAAGGAATGATGCTAAGGCTGAAACTCCAGTACTTTGGCCACCTCATGCGAAGAGTTGACTCATTGGAAAAGACTCTAATGCCGGGAGGGATTGGGGACAGGAGGAGAAGGGGACGACAGAGGATGAGATGGCTGGATGGCATCACTGACTCGATGGACGTGAGTCTGAGTGAACTCCGGGAATTGGTGATGGACAGGGAGGCCTGGCGTGCTGCAGTTCATGGGGTCTCAAAGAGTCGGACATGACTGAGTGACTGAACTAAACTAAACTGAATGGTAGCAAAAGAGAAACAAAATATCCAGATGCAGTGACCAGTGCAAGCAAAGGCATAGGGATAGATGGTTGTGTGTACAAGAAATCTAATACTTTAATTAATAATATTCAGGTGCAACCACAATACAATGTATATATTGTATCATATATTATATGCTATGCTATGCTATGCTAAGTCACTTCAGTCGTATCCAACTCTGTGCGACCCCATAGACAGCAGCCTACCAGGCCGCCCGGTCCCTGGGATTCTCCAGGCAAGAACACTGGAGTGGGTTGCCATTTCCTTCTCCAATGCATGAAAGTGAAAAGAGAAAGTGAAGTCGATCAGTCATGTCCGACTCTTAGCAACCCCATGGACTGCAGCCTACGAGGCTCCTCCGTCCATGGGATTTTCCAGGCAAGAGTACTGGAGTGGGGTGCCATTGCCTTCTTCGCATATATTATATAATAGTTATTATATAAGTTATATATGTATATATGTTAATGTATGATATATTAATATATATCAATAATATGTTATACATTTAAGGATTTATAATATAATTATAAAATTATATATTTATTATATACTATATAATAAATATGAATTAATATATTTATAAGTTATATAATATAACTTCTCCTGGAGATTACATAATTTTGAGACAACTCAAAAAAATTTTTTTCAACAATTAAAAACCAGCATCACAAAAACAAAAGCTAGATTTTGGTAATGCTTCTCCCCCACTCCTTTTTATTGACATACAACACCGTGTACCTTTAAGGTATACAAAATGGTGATTTGATAAATTCAAATATTGCAAAATGATTGCCATTACAGCATTAGCTAACACCTCCATCACATGACATAATTACCCCTCCCTTGTGGTGAGAATATTTAAGGTCTATTCTCTTAGCAACTTTCTAGTATATTATACAGTATTATTATCAGCAATCCCCATCTGTACACTAGATCCCCAGAACTTATTCATTTTATATCTAGAAGTTTGTCCCTTTTGACCAACTCTTGCACATTTCTCCCACTCTGTTGTGTGTATATACGTATCCCGCACCTTTATCCATTCATCTGTTCATGGGCACTTAGGTTGTCTCCATATCTTGGCTATTGTGAATAATGCTGCAATTAATATGGGAGTGCCGATATCTCTTCAAGATCCTGTTTTCATTTCCTATGTGTATGTATATCCAGAAGTGGGATTGCTGGATCGTATGGTAGTTCTATTTAGAATGTTTGAAGAATCTCTATACTGTTTTCTATAGTGACTATATACATTTGCATTCCTACCAGGAGTGTCCCCTTTTCTCCATAGACAGCTTCACCAACACTTGTGTTTCTTGTCATTTAATGATAGCCATTCTAATAGACAGCAAATAGCAAACTCCAGGAGATAGTGAAGGACAGGGATGCCTAGGGCGCTGCAATCCATGGGGTCGAAAAGAGTCGGACACGACTTAGCAACTAAGCAATAACATTCCAATAAATGTAAGATGATATCTCACAGAAGTTTTAATTTACATTTTTCTGACAATTAGGGACAGTAAATCATTTTGACCACCCATATATATCTTCTCTGGGAAAATATCTATTTAGTACATTGACCCATTTTCAAATCTGATTGTTTGACAGTTTTGCTTTTGAATTGTATGAGTTCTTTATATATTTTGAATTTTAACCCCTTATCAAATATATGATTTGCAAAAATTTTCTCCCAATCCATAGGTTGCTTTTTATTTTATTTATTTATTTTTTGACTTGCTTCTTGTGCTCTGAGAAGCTTTGTGGTTTGATGTAGTGCACTTTTTAACCCTGGCTTTTGCTGCTTGCACTTTTGGAGTCACGTTCAAAAACTCATTTCCAAGACCAACATTAGGGAGCTTTCCCCCTATGTTTTCTTCTGAGATTTTTATAGTTTCAGAGATCATGTTTAAGTCTTTAATCCATTTTGAGTTAACTTTGGTGAGTGCTGTAAGACAGAGGTTCAATTTCACTCTTTTGCATGTGCTTATCCAGTTTCCCAACACCATTTATTGAAGAGGCCATCCTTCCCCTATCGAGTATTCTTGGCTCACTTTTCAAATATTAGTTGACCATATATGCAAGGGTTTATTTCTGGGCTCTCAATTCGTTTCCATTGGTCTATATCTGTTTTTATGCCAGTGCCCTACTGCTTCGGGGAAGGCAATGGCACCCCACCCCAGTACTCTTGCCTGGAAAATCCCATGGACGGAGGAGCATGGTGGGCTGCAGTCCATGGGGTCGCTAAGAGTCGGACACGACTGAGCGACTTCACTTTCACTTTTCACTTTCATGCATTGGAGAAGGAAATGGCAACCCACTCCAGTATTCTTGCCTGGAGAATCCCAGGGACAGCCGTCTATGGGATCGCACAGAGTCGGACACGACTGAAGCAACTTAGCAGCAGCAGCAGCAGCCCTACTGCTTTGATAACTATAGCTTCATAGTATAATTTGAAATTAGGGAGCATGATGCTTCCAGCTTTGTTCTTTCCCAGGATTGTTTTGCCTATTCAAAGTCTTCTGTGGTTTCATTTGGTAATGTCTCAATAGTTTAGATTAAATATGAGAAGCAAAGCTAAACAAATGGGAGCAATTATATTTGCATTTAAACACAGTTTTTAAGTGGAGCTAGAGGATGGCTCCCTCTGGGAAAAGGTTGTTATTCATGGAAAATATGAGTGACAGCCACACTTTGGGAAAGAACAAATAAAATTACAGGAAATTTCTGAAGGGGAAGAAAAGCAAGTCAGAGTCTGAAGCTGAGAATCACTATTAAAGCATAGCGAATTAAAGGACTCTTGAAAGATAAATCTGAATGACAAGAACAAAGCCAAGAACACGGTAGTTAAAATAAAATGTAGATCATATGTGGAATGTGGAGTCCCCTGTTAAGAAAGAGACAGAAAATAGTGCATAAGTGAAATACCAGCTCAGCAGGTTTATAGATCTCTATCTCTAGAGTGATTATGAATATATAGAGAGAAATATTTTCATTTTGCAGCTGTACCAAAGTATCTGTCAGTAGCTCCATTATCATTTTCTTGTTTATTTATTTTTATATCCACACAGAAAGATTGGAGTAGGTAAAAATATATGCTCTGTGTATACAAATATGCTAAAGTATTTATTTTATGGATAAAATTAAATCTTACCAGAAACTGTTTTTTGAACACTACAGCTCCATGCTGGCTAAGGGCACATTTCTCAGTTCCTTATTTTTCACCTAAAAATCTGAAAATAAGGCCCAATATAAGCCCAAGGAAGAGACATAGCTATTACAAATAAAGATATTATGTGATCATCTATCCATCCAAGTTTTAAAAATAGATTGAAGTACTACTCTATCCAAGATTTATAGAATTTGTTTTAAAAATAGTGTGAATTGTATATTAAGTATATGACTGAAATTCATGCCCATATTTGTTCAAGAGCCCTTTAATTTAGACTTTTTCTATTGCTATAGATAACTGTCATTACTGTATGAAATTAACCAGGCAAGGCTAATTGTTAGGTACTACAATTAAGTGAGTGTAATTAGCTTTTGCTTGATAAATTTCTGATTTAATCGTGTGTTCTTTTTTCCTTTTGCTTTATTTTCTTTTTTCTAAAATATGAACTCCAGAAGGTAGAGTTAACATCTAGTCAGGATCAATTTTAAGTGAAAGACTGCTATAAGAACTCACATGCGCGTTTTCTCCCTTGAAGAGCCTTGTTAAAGACTGTGTATCCACCTTAGATTTTTTTTCCTAAGAACTTTTGGTTGTATTTCTTTATTATAACTTCGCTTTCTATTCAGCCATTCTGCTCTTATTTTTATTCATGCTTTCTGTTATGGGTCAAATCGTGTCCCCCTACCTCCAAAAGATGTTGAAGTCCTTACCACTGGTACTGGACAATGTGACCTTAGTTGGAAATAGGGTCATTGCGCATGAAAAGAGGACTTCCCTGGTGGCTCAGACAGTAAAGCGTCTGTCTACAATGCGGGAGACCCAGGTTCAATCCCTGGGTTGGGAAGATCCCCTGGAGGAGGAAATGGCAATCCACTCCAGTACTCTTGCCTGGAAAATCCCATGGACAGAGGAGCCTGGTAGGCTACAGTCCATGGGGTCGCAAAGAGTTGGACACGACTGAGCGACTTCACGTTCACTTTCACATGAATTGAGTTAAGTCATCACGAGGTCATACTAGAGTAGAAAAGGTCTCTAACCCAACATGACTGAGGTCCTTTTAAGAGGAGGGGGATTTGGCCACAGACACAGGTACAGAGGGACAACAATGAGAAGATGCACAGGAAGAATGGCAGGTGAAGACAGGATTAGAACAATGCATCTCTAAAACAAGGGCTTCCCAGGTGGCACTAGTGGTAAAGAACCCAGCTGCCAATGCAGGAGACCTAAGAGACAAGGGTTCGATCCCTGGACTGGGAAGATCCCCTGGAGGAGGGAACGGCAACTCACTCTAGTATTCTTGCCTGGAGAATCCCATGGACAGAGAAACCTGATGGGCTATAGTCCACGAGGTCGCAAAGAGTCAGACAAGACTGAAGCGACTTAGCACCCACGCACACCTATAAGCCAAAGGACACCTGAGGCTCCAGAATCTAGTAGAGAGCTCTGGACAGTTCTTGCCCTTCACATCTTACCTATGACTTGATTTCAGACTTCTGGCCTCCAGAGCTGTGAGACAATAAATTTCTGTTGTTTTAAGCCAACCAATCTCTGTTACTTTGCTATGGCGGCTCTAGGAAACAAATGTTCCTTCCTTTTGCACTCTGTATTACTCTATCACCTTTCCAGTTTCTATTTTAAATGAAATAAAAAGTTAGCTCATTTGCTTTCAATCATTTTCTTAACAAAAAAAAAAGATATATGTTTATCTCTAGATACTATTTTATTCATTTTTGTAATTTTCATTGTGATTTTCTTTTTAATCCTGAGTTATTTGGTTATAAATTTTTAAGTTTCAAAACACGTGGAAATTTAAATGTTTAGTGTTGATTTCCAATCTAATTAACCATAAGACTGTAGTCTGTATGATGTTGATTTTCTTAAATTTGTCTTGACTCGTTTTTAACCTAGTAGGTGATAAATTTCTTCTTTAAAAGTTAGATGACACTGAAAAAGAATCCACTGTCCATATTCTTTATTTGCTTGGTTCAGAGTATTACATGTATTTGATTTATGTATTAGATCAAACTTTTAAATTTGGTATTTGAATATTCTGAGGAGTTGCTAATTTTATTTTTAATTGGAAGATAATTACTTTGCAATATTGTGATGGTTTCTGCCATACATCAACATGAATCAGCCATAGGTATACATGTTTGTCCCCTTCCTCTTGAACCTCCCTCCCTCCTCCCACTCCATCCCACCCATCTAGGTTGTCACAAAGCACAAGATTTGGGTGCCCTGAATCATACAGTAAATTCCCACTACCTATTGCTGGTTCAGTAGTGTCTGACTCTTTGTGACCCTATGGACTGTATCCCGCCAGGCTCCTCTCTCTGTGAAATTCTCCAGGCAAGAATACTGGAGTGGGTTGCCATGACCTCCTCTAGAGGATCTTCCCAACCCAGGGATCAAATGTGTATCTCTTCTGTCACCTGGGTTGGCAGGTGGGTTCTTTACCGTTGGGATCACCTGGGAAGCCCTTACAAATACAATGTATATATTTCAGTGCTACTCCTTCAAATCATCCCTTGCAGGGGAGGTGCTAATTTTTAAAGTCCTGCTTCATCTATCAATGGTGTGTTAAAATTCTTTACCATGATACTGGACTAGTAAACTTCTGTATAATATGGTCAGTGTTTCTTTACATATTTTGAAGTATTACAGGTTTGTGAATGTTATATATATATCATGCTATTGTATAGTGTACCTCTATATACTTATTAATTTTTGTGCCTTTAAATTCTATTGCATCTGGTATTAAGATTTCTATACCAACTTTCTTTTTGTTATTATTTTTACTGTGAACCATTTCCTATCAATTTTTCCAAATGACTGTTTTAGACATGTCTGTTGTTATAGTATGTAACTGATTTTGGCATTTTATGTATTCTGATAATATCCTTGTTTTAAGCCAATTTTTAACAGATTTGTGGTTGCAGAAGTTAATGAGTATTTGAACTTATTTTTAACTCTATATTTTATTTTATTATTTTATTTTTACTATCTTTTGCTCTTTTTTTCCCTACTTTTCCTGCCTTCTCTTGCATTAAAAACATTTTCTACATTCCCTTTTTCCTCTTCTGCTGGCTTAGGAGCCAGACATGGTATTTTATTTATTTTAGTAGGAATTTTTACATTGTTAACATACATACTTAACTATTCCATTTTCTGAAAACATCTAAGATTATTCAGTATTTTTATCCTTTCCCCTGACATGAAAGTGATCTTAGCATATATATAAACCTCCCATTGAGTAATTCTCATTTTCTTTACCCTTCCTTTACCTCCTTTTTCACTTTTGTTTAGAGTTTTGTCTAGAGTTCATCCTTTTAATAAATGCAAAAATGGTGAGTTTTTTTAAGAAAACTAAATTTGCTAATCTAATTTATCATTCTCTGTTTATCATTATCAATCTCTGTTTCTTTTTGTTTTTCCTGAAATGCATTCTTACTAGTTATGTTCATGAGAATCTCTGAGTGGAAATATTTTAATCACGGTCTTTTTTAAAATGTCTTTGACCCTCAAGGTTAATAATAGTTTCAAGAGATATAAGATTTTTGTACTTTCAGCTATTTTGCCTTAGGACTTATAAAGATACTATTTAATTGTCCTCTGGCATAGATTTCTACATATGAAAAGTAAGCGATCAGTCAAATTTTCATTCCTATGAAGGTGATACATTTTTCTAACAGCTTTTAAGTTCTCTATTTATCTTTGATGCTACACAGTTTCACTAGGATGTGTGAAGATATTTTTCCTGCTTGGCAGTTTATACGACTCTTCAAATCTAAGATCAGATCAGATCAGATCAGATCAGTCGCTCAGTCGTGTCCGACTCTTTGTGACCCCATGAACTGCAGCATGCCAGGCCTCCCTGTCCATCACCAACTCCCGGACGGAGGTCACTCAGACTCACATCCATCGAGTCAGTGATGCCATCCAGCCATCTCATCCTCTGTCGTCCCCTTCTCCTCCTGCCCCTAATCCCTCCCAGCATCAGAGTCTTCTCCAATGAGTCAACTCTTCGCATGCTGCTGCCGAGTCACTTCAGTCGTGTCCGACTCTGTGCGACCCCATAGATGGCAGCCCACCAGGCTCCCCCGTCCCTGGGATTCTCCAGGCAAGAACACTGGAGTGGGTTGCCATTTCTTTCTCCAATGCATGAAAATGAAAAGTGAAGGGAAGTCACTCAGTTGTGTCTGACTATTACGACCCCATGGACTGCAGCCTACCAGGCTCCGCCGTCCATGGGATTTTCCAGGCAAGAGTACTGGAGTGGGGTGCCATTGCCTTCTCCACTTAGCATGAGGTGGCCAAAATACTGGAGTTTGAGCTTTAGCATCATTCCTTCCAAAGAAATCCCAGGGCTGATCTCCTTCAGAATGGACTGGTTGCAGTCCAAAGGACTCTCAAGAGTCTTCTCCAACACCACAGTTCAAAAGCATCAATTCTTTGGTGCTCAGCCTTCTTCACAGTCCAACTCTCACAACCATACATGACCACAGGAAAAACCATAGCCTCAACTAGACGAACCTTTGTTGGCAAAGTGATGTCTCTGCTTTTGAATATGCTATCTAGGTTGGTCATAACTTTCCTTCCAAGGAGTAAGCATCTTTTAATTTCATGGCTGCAGTCACCATCTGCAGTGATTTTGGAGCCCAGAAAAATAAAGTCTGACACTGTTTCCACTGTTTCTCCATCTATTTCCCATGTAGTGATGGGACCAGATGCCATGATCTTCGTTTTCTGAATGTTGAGCTTTAAGCCAACCTTTTCACTCTCCACTTTCACTTTCATCAAGAGGCTTTTGAGTTCCTCTTCACTTTCTGCCATAAGGGTGGTGTCATCTGCATATCTGAGGTTATTGATATTTCTCCCAGCAATCTTGATTCCAACTTGTGTTTCTTCCAGTCCAGCATTTCTCATGATGTACCCTGCATATAAATTAAATAAACATGGTGACAATATACAGCCTTGATGTACTCCTTTTCCTATTTGGAACCAGTCTGTTGTTCCATGACCAGTTCTAACTGTTGCTTCCTGACCTGCATACAGATTTCTCAAGAGGCAGGTCAGGTGGTCTGGTATTCCCATCTCTTTCAGAATTTTCCACAGTTTATTATGATCCACACAGTCAAAGGCTTTGGCATAGTCAAGAAAGCAGAAATAGATGTTTTTCTGGAACTCTCTTGCTTTTTCCATGATCCAGCGGATGTTGGCAATTTGATCTCTGGTTCCTCTGCCTTTTCTAAAACCAGCTTGAACATCAGGAAGTTCACGGTTCACATATTGCTGAAGCCTGGCTTGGAGAATTTTGAGCATTACTTTACTCGCGCGTGATATGAGTGCAATTGTGCGGTAGTTTGAGCACTCTTTGGCATTGCCTTTCTTTGGGATTGGGATGAAAACTGACCTTTTCCAATCTTGTGGCTACTGCTGAGTTTTCCAAATAGAAGATCTTTTTTAACTGTGGAAAATTCTTAGCTATTACCTCTTCAAATAGTGGTTTCCCACAATTCTGTTCATCCTCAAGTCCTAGAACTCCTTGGAGACGTTATGTTGAAGACTCACTTGACCTGTCTTTCTCTTAATTAACTAGACCTTCCCAGGTGGCACTACTGGTAAAGAATCCACCTGTCAGTGCAGGAAACTCGAGACGCAGGTTCAATTCCTGAGTCAGGAAGATCCCTTGGAGGAGGAAATGACAACCCACTTCAGTATTCTTGTCTGGAAAATTCCATGGACAGAGGAGCCTGGCAGGCTGCAGTCCATGGGGCTGCCAAGAGTCAGACATGACTGAGCACGCACACACTCTCTTAACATTTCGCTCACATTTTTTAATCTCTTGTCTTCCTGTCTTGTTTCTTGGGTGAAATCTTCAGCACTATCTTTAATTCATTCATTTTCTTTTAAACTATTTCTGGTGTAGAGCTTATCTCATCTATTGGATTTTTATTTTAATGACTCTGCTTTTCATTTCTAAGATTTCTAGTTGTTCTTTTCAGCCTCCATCCATTCTAATTTCCTTTATGCTGGCATTTTTTTCTCACAATGTCTTGCTCTTTTTCTAATGGAAGTTATTCCTTCACATATCTCTTTGAACATTCTAAATATAGTTAAACCTTTTCTCAGATTGTTCCATTAAAGTAGTTTCAACAGTAATACATTCATCGTCTTTTGCCTAGTCGGCTCTTATTGGATTTTGGCTGAGTTGCTCATTTTGAGACTAGGCTTGCCTTCCTTCTGTCTCTCTTTCTCTTCTTCCCTCCACTCCCAGTTTGTTTTCTCCTTCCTGTCTGGTGGTTTTGCGATTGCCCTCGTGCTGCTCTTGGCTCTGTGGACCCCAGTTCAGACCCAGATCTACTAACGGATCTTCAGAGAACCAGCCCACAGTGATTGAAGACAGATCCAGGCACCAAGCCAGGTGATGGACTTCTCCCTGTCCTAGTCACAGGGTCATATCTGTTGTTCTCTCTCCTCTAAGACCACAGTTTGCTAAAAGCTGTAGCCCCAGGCAGGAACAACTTTTTCTCAACCTCCTTTCAAGAATAGGAGGAGCCTGCATCTGCCTCTGGCTTCAAGCAGTGAACCTGGCTTCAGTCTCCCATCTCGGCATGGAATGCTTTTAATTTACCCTGGAAGAGCCAGACTCTAGCCAGCATTGCCTGGTTCCAGACCTAGAGCCCTGTAAGCCTGTGGCTTCCGCTCGGCTTGAGTTTTGTATGTCTATCCCAATTCTGGGCCACAGAAGTGTTTATTTAGTTTTTAAGCTTGATACATTTCATTTATCATTGCTATGTTTTTGGAGTAAAGATGTGTCAAAGCACAGACTTTCAGAGCAGCCTGGATTAGGTTTGCATGCCATCTTCTTCAGTGAACTGAAGACTCTGTAATGCATTCAGCTCAATCCTTAGTTCACTTTTAGGTGAGAACAGGATTTAGCCTGTGGCTAGATATCACAGCTGAAATAATGTCAAAAGCATAGCTCTTTAAACAATTTCATCTTAACATGTTTATCTAATAACTAGCTTGATTATCTAATAATCTAATTTATTTGTCATGATACTGAACATATCAAACTTTCTAACTTCCAGTTACTTTTCTTGTCTACATTTTCATAGAATCACAAGCATTTTTTTGAAATGGAAAAGAAAGATGGGAGAAATATCATCTCTTAGCCCTTGAATTCTGGAATCTTCTAATGATTATTTTTTACCAAGTAAATAAACCCAGGAGTAAATGAAATGTGGTTTACCGTTATGCTTCCCAGAATTGCTTGCAACCAACTCAGAATTATAGCATCTTAGACATGGAAGAATTTCTTCCTATGAGCACACTGAATATTTTTTTCCTGTTGGTCTGCATCCCATTTGCAAAGTTTAATGACTAAAATGCAAAGACTTTAGAAGGTCCTGTGCAAAGGTAAAAACCCATTTCAAAGGAAGTTCAGACATTCAGCTGCTTTCTTTGAAGGGGACTCATTTTCATGAAAAATGTTCGGAAAACTTTCTGATGGGACCAGAGAAAGCAGAGAAGGCTGTTTCACCCTTCATTTTGTTATAAATGGAGTTGCATTGTCAGTGGAATGTTGGTACATGTTTAACAACTAGCTCTCGAGGGAAAAAAATCATAGTGTTTGTCAACTTCCATGTTGTAAATACTCCCACTGTGGCTCATTTCAAACTAACAGTGTGTCATTGCTAAACACAGAACTGAAAGGAGATGCTCACAATAGGTTTTCTGGGCAGGTAGGGCTCAGCTTCAGCACCATAGAGTGCTAATGCCAAATCCAATAGATTCTTTCCAGATCTCAGCTTGACCTCTCAGCAGCACTCAGCACAGTTGCTTGTACTATTATTGAAACACTCTACCCTTGCCCTCTCTGCCAGCGGTGCTGCCTCGTCTCCGCTAAGCTTGGGTTAATATAAGTATCACTGTCAGCAACTCCTCCTCCCTGCTTCTATTACTAGAGACACTCGGCCCTCCTGGAGCTGTTGTTCATTTCTCTCTACATTCCCCCACCCCCACCCTGGGTGATCTCATCCAGTCCCATAGCTTTAAATATCACCGAAATGCTGTTAACTCCCATATTTTTATCTCCAGCCCAGACCTTTTCTCTGATATCCAAGCTTGATATCCAACTGCCTACTCAGATATCTCAGTGGCAACTCAAACTTAAGTTGTCCAAAAACTGAATTCTTAACCCTCCTCCTCCCATCTTTCCTATCTAAGTAGATGAAACTACCATCTGTTCATTCTCTAAAACCACAAACCTAGGCGTCATCTAGGCAAGCTCCCTCCCCTTCGCTCATAACAAGCAATCCATTCCAAATACTACTGAAACCACTTTTGAAATATTTCTCGAATCTCTCTGTATCTCTCCATGTCCAAGCTCTCACCATTGCCAATGAACTACAGCAGCAGAACTCCTAAGCACTACCCCATCTTCTCTTGCCCCTTCCTCCTGTGCTCACCACAGTGGGTAGAGAGATTGTTTAAACATGCTTTAAAACCTTTATTGCTTTTTCCATTGCATTTAGTAGAAAATGAAACATCCTTACGTGGCCTACCGGGCTTGCATGATCAGATTTCAGTTGAATTCTCCAACCTCATTTCCTACCACTCTCCTCCTCACCACCACACTTGGCCCCACAAGTTGTTTAAGAGTCTTAACACACGTAATTCTGAGTATTGAACTGTTTGCCAGTTTCATGTCTATGTTCTCCCATTAAACTGTAAGCTACATGAGTGCAAAGACCAAATCTATTATGCTCATTGTATACCTAAGACCTGCTGCTGCTGCTGCTAGTGCTCAATGGATATTTGTTGAAAAAAAGTAATAAATAAATGAATGAACACAAGATCAGATTTTCAGATGGACCTTTTAAGGGTATACATTTTGGACATATACAAAGAGGCAACTGGAGTGGCTATTGCCATTGAAGCTTCTAGAATGCTGTGACTGAAAAAAATTAACAGTTCTTTTTGATGATAGCATTCCTATGACAATATAAAGTTGGGAGAATTTCCTGGAAAGAAAGCATAGAAAACAAACCAAGGAAATGTATGAACTTCCCTGAATATGATTAAAATGAAAAATAAAGCAACACTGTCACCAGGTATATTTACTTTTCTGAAGACAAGTGTTAAAGAAGAGAGGCTAGCATAGAGGTTAGACCACAAGTGGCGGTTCAGGTGGTAAAGAATCTGCCTGCAATGCAGGAGACCTGGGTTTGATCCCTGGGTCAGGAAGATCCCGTGGAGAAGGGAATGGCAGCCCACTCCAGTGTTCTTGCCTGGAGAATTCCATGGACAGAGGAGCCTGGCAGGTTACAGTCCATAGTGTCACAAAGGAATTGGACATGACTTATACTAAACAATAGCAACTTATACTTCATTAGGATGGGAGTTGTATCCACCCCTATTTATTTACTTTTTAATGGACTTTATTTTTTAGAGCAGTTTTAGGTTCACAGCAAAACTGAGCAAAGCATACAGAGATTTCCCATAATATCCCCTTTACCTCCCCCCCGCCCACACACAGCCTTTTCCATTATCAATATCCCCCTCCAGAATGGGACAGTTTTTATAACTGATAAGCCCAAACTGACACATTATAATTACCCAAAGTCCATAGTTTACATTAGGGTTTATTCTTATTGTTGTAGATGCTTTCGTGTAAGTCGCTCAGTCGTGTCCAACTCTTTGCGACCCCATCGACTGTAGCCTACCAGGCTCCTCTGTCCATGGGATTTTCCAGGCAATAGTACTGGAGTGGATTACCATTTCCTTCTCCAAGGGATCTTCCCAACCCAGGGGTCGAACCCAGGTCTCCCGCATCGTAGACAGACGCTTTACCGTCTGAGCCACCAGGGAAGTGTAGATGCTTTGGGTTTTGACAAATGTAAAACTGCATAATGACATGTACCCACCATTATAATATCATACAAAATAAATAGCTCACTGTCCTAAAAATCCTCTATGTTCTGCCTACTAACCCTTCACTCAACCCTTGGCCACCATTGATCTTTTTTCTGTCTCCATAGTTTTCCATTTCCCAGAAGTGTCATATAATTGAAATCATACTGGCTAGTTCATTTCTTTTCAGTGCTGAAAGTATTCCATTGTCTGGATTTATTACTGTCGTGAGAAATGCTGGGCTGGATGAAGCACAAGCTGGAAACAAGATTGCTGGGAGAAATATCAATAACCTCAGATATGTAGATGACACCACCCTTATGGCAGAAAGTGAAGAAGAACTAAAGAGCCTCTTGATGAAAGTCAAAGAAGAGAGTGAAAAAGTTGGCTTAAAGCTCAACATTCAGAAAACGAAGATCATGGCATCCGGTCCCATCACTTCATGGCAAACATATGGGGAAACAGTGGAAACAGTGAGAGACTATTTTGGGGCCTCCAAAATCACTGCAGATGGTGACTGCAGCCATGAAATTAAAAGATGCTTGCTCCTTGGAAGATAAGTTATGATCAACCTAGACAGCATATTTAAAAGCAGAAACATTACTTTACCAACAAAGGTCCGTTTAGTCAAGGCTATGGTTTTTCCATATATCCAGTCATGTATCGATGTGAGAGTTGGACTGTAAAGAAAGCTGAGTACCGAAGAATTGATGCTTTTGCACTGTATTGTTGGAGAAGACTCTTGAGAGTCCCTTGGACTGCAAGGAGGTCCAACCAGTCCATCCTAAAGTAAATCAGTCCTGAATATTCATTGGAAGGACTGATGCTGAAGCTGAAACTCCAATACTTTGGCCACCTGATGTAAAGAACTGAGTCATTTGAAAAGACCCTGATGCTGGGAAAAATTCAAGGCAGGAGAAGGGGACAACAGAGGATGAGATCGTTGGACGGCATCACCAACTCAATGGACATAAGTTTGGGTAAACTCCAGGAGTTGGCGATGGAGAGGGAGGCCTGGTGTGCTGCAGTCCATAGGGTCACAAAGATTCGGACACGACTGAGCAACTGAACTGAACTGAACTGATTATTGTTTATGTATCCATTTACCTACCAAAGGACATCTTGGTTGTAACCAAGTCTTAGCAATTATGAATAAAGTTGCTATAAACATCTGTGTGCAGGTTTTAGTATACACATAAGTTTTCAACACCAAGGAGTGTGATTGCTGGATTTTTTTGGTAAGAATATATTTAGTTTTATAATAAATTGCCAAATTGTCTTCCAAAGGGATCATACCATTCTGTATTCTCACCAGCAATGAATGAGATTTCCTATTGCTCCATATACTCACCAGCATTTGGTGTCAATATTCTGGACTTGACAATTCTAATAAGTGTGTAGTGGTATGTTACCAGTGTTTTAGATTGGCATTTCTCTTTGACATTTGAGAAGATGTAGAGCATTTTTTTTCATGTGCTTATTTGACATCTACATATCTTCTTTGGTAAAGTGCCTGTTAAGGTCAACAAGCCATTTTTTAAAACCCAGTTGTTCATGCTCAAATTGTTGAGTTTTAATTTTTATGTTTATCCAACTTATGCTTGGGAGAAGGCAATGGCACCCCACTCCAGTACTGTTGCCCGGAAAATCCTATGGATGGAGGAGCCTGGTAGGCTGCAGTCCATGGGGTCGCTAAGAGTCGGACACAACTGAGCAACTTCACTTTCACTTTCCACTTTCATGCATTGGAGAAGGAAATGGCAAACCACTCCAGTGTTCTTGCCTGGAGAATCCCATGGACAGAGAAGCCTGGTGGGCTGCAGTCCATGGGGTCGCACAGAGTCAGACATGACTGTAGTGACTTAGTAGTAGTAGTAGTAAGTTATGCTTGCACATATTTTTTTTAAACCAAGTAATCCATAAGTATTGCTATTCAAATCAGCATTTTCTTGAACCTAGTCTTGTTACCTATGCCTCAGTGACAGTGCTGGCAACTGATTCTCCTAGTAATTATTTCTAAATTTCTAAAAGCTACTCTTATACTGGTTCTGTTTGATTTTTCAGTTCCCAGCATTATCTATTAACTTCTTACATTGGAAGATGAGGATTTAGTGCTCTCTCACCTTCACAGTTCTCCCCCTATATTGTATCTCATATCCACTCTCTCCTCAACTCTCATTCTACAATACAGTTGAAACAAATTTTATTTTTATATTTAGTGTTTATACTATTTTAACTGTATGATATGATTAACAGCTAAGCAATGTAGTATACTGTCTTGATTTTTTTCTTTCCCAAATACTTTATTTTACATAGTCTTGTTTTGTTTTTAAAATGTGTTTACTTTTTAATGTACTTATGGCTGAGTCATCTCCAAATTCTTCCCCAGTTTTGCAAACATCTTCTCAATAGAGTGATTCACATTGTTGCCGTCATTCAGTCGCTAAGTCACGTCCAACTCTTTAAGACCCAATGGACCGTAGCATACCAGGCTTCCCTGTCCTTCACAATCTCAAGGACATCCCCTTGGCCCACCTATGTCAATATAATTAGATCTTTTCTCAACGGCTGAACAGATGCCCCAGAGAAGACTTCCAATTTTCTACTTAGATGAAAAGCCCAAGCTTGGCTGCCAGTAGACCAGGAACTGATTAAGGAAAGAAGTAATACAGGTACCACCATTCAGTGAGTAAAATTTCACCTAATACCTCTGGTTTTAGTATGGTATCCCCATCCTCAATTATGTCTGGTGTTCCCTGGTTCAGAAAACATTCCTGGGTGGGAGAGATAATACGGACATCTAACTGTTTTGATCTGTTTTTTAAAAGCAGACTTACTGAAATATAATTCACTTACCATATAATTTCATCCAATTAAAGTGCACAATTCAATGATTTTTACTATATTCACTGAGTTGTGCATCCATCACCACGAACAATCTTAGAGTGTTTATTACCGCCAAACAAAATTAATTTCCATCAGCCAAAACTCCAATTGTACCTCCCACTAGCTCTGCTGCTGCTGCTAAGTCGCTTCAGTTGTGTCCAACTGTGCGAACCCATAGACCGCAGCCCACCAGGCTCCCCCATCCCTGGGATTCTCCAGGCAAGAGTACTGGAGTGGGTTGCCATTGCCTAGGCAAACATTAATCTACTTTCTATTTCTATAGATTTGTCTATTCCAGGCAGTTCATATAAATAGAGCCAGGCACTATGTGGTCCTTTGTACTTAGCTTCTCTCACTTAGCATGATGTTTCAAAGTTCACCTTTATTTTATACTAAATCAGAACTTCATTTCTTTCTTTGGTAAATAATATTCCACTGTGTGGATATATCACATTTCATATATCCATTTATCCATCTAACTGCTTTGTAAATAGACTTTTATCCAATCTGCTGACAGTAGCCCCGCTTCAATATCACTTCAAAAAGAACCTCCAGACCCCACTTCCTCAGCCTTTTGCAGGTTCTTGAGTGTAAACTGGGTTGCTTCTTCGTTTTCCAACCACTGTTATAAACTCGGCATTCTCCAATTTTCCAAGTAGCTATCACTAGACCAGGTGTTTTCTAGCAGCCCAAACTTTGTCTTTGTTTTCTCTTGTCCCAGTCTCTCTGTCACTATGGTTTATGCCTTCCCCTCTCAACCCCAATTCTTCTGTTTATACCTTAGAACAGTTTAGAAGGGACTGCAGGCTAATGTATACATTTAATCTGCCATCTTCAACTAAAGTACCCAATACCAATATTTATTAATATAAGAAGAGATGGCTTTAATCTAGATTTTTCAAAATCTGAAATCAGCAAAAAGAGTGAAAAATGCATCAACATCGTAAAACAACCATAACTAAGTATCTTAGACAACTGCATGCATGCAATAAGCTAGTATATGGTGTGGCTCTGGGTTTCATTTTAGACAAATAAAACCAAAGGAAACATATCTGCCCTGGTCCTTACTGATCCTTCCATTACCCCTGGTTCTTGCTCATCTACTGATCATTTTCTACATCCCACACTGTCGCACATCCCATGCCCTCCTCTATCAACAAAACTTCCTGATGTCAGGAAGCATTTTTTACTAATTACAGAACGTTCTCAGTCTCTCGGTCCACCATTGCTCCTTTAAGTAGATTTTTCATGTTCTCTGGTTCTAGCTATGTACATTCTGGTCTATATAACACCAGAGCATAAAGTCATCTGCTTGCTTTGAAGACCCAGTGAAAATGATTTCAGCATGTGCCCTTTCCCTGGAAACAGCTTTTTCAGTGGAAATAGCTGCTATATAATATGGTAGGTTACACAGACTACCTGGGTTTCCCTGGTGGTTCAGGGTTAAAGAATCTGCCTGCAATGCAGGAGATGAGGGTCTGATCACTGGATCTGGAAGATCCCCTGGATAAAGAAATGGCAAACCATTCCAGTATTCTTGCCTGGGGAATCCCATGGACAGAGGAGCCTTGCAGGCTAAAGTCCATGGGGTTGCAGAGTTGGACACGACTAAGTGACTGAACAACAATAAAATTTCACATCTAGTCACTCTGCATAGTAGTACTAGTTTGAAGTCTCACTTTATATCTATGGATCAGTATGCACTAGGGGATTTCAATGTCTTAGAAAAACTGAACTTAGCAGATCAGGTTGACAGACCTGGGTGGACAAGAAAATTCTAATTCAGAACCTTCTTCCAACTTGCTGTGTGGCTTCCATGAATCATTTCACACTCTCAGTTTTCAGCATGCCATAGTGTCTATTAGCTTCTCAAGGGCATTGCGAGAAAGGGCAAAGTGGTGGTCAAAAGAGAAAGTGAACTGAAAATACAATATGAAGAGCCCTCCAGGCACTCTCCTGGAGGTCCAGTGGTTAAGAATCTGTCTCCCAATGTAGGGGACATAGGTTCAATCCCTGGTTGAGAAACTAAGATCCCACATGCTGTGGGGTAAGTACTGAGCCCATGCACTTTAGAGTCCTCGCTGAAACAAAGAACCCACATGCTGCAGCTAAGACTGACATGGCCAAATAAATAAATACATATTTGATTTAAAAGAAGAACTCCTCAATAGCTCCAACCTGTAGCAAGAAAAGAAACAAGGCAGCACTGGAAAACCCAGCACGAACACAGCCAAACCAAAGGCTTGTTGTGAAAAAGAAAAGGGAACAAGGTCTGATTTTAACATTCACACATTCCAAACCACAGTCATCCAAGCCTTTCTCCTGCAGCCAAGCCCGTTGATGGGAGCCAGGTCTGGAGGAAAATTTCCAGAAAACAGATTTTGGCAAAGGTTGTCACTAAACCTGCAAAGAATACAGTTCCGTTTTTTGGGATTTTTTTTTAAAGAACATAGTCATTCCTTTTAGCCACAGGCTTTCATGAACTATGTTTATTTTTCCTTTTCAGGTTATAGTACATGGATTTTTTTCATCGTCCGATGTGAGAAACACACATTTCTTTCCTTTCTTCGTTCCTTCCTCACACAATTCTTTCAACTCGCAGGTGGTTAGCCAAAGTGTAAGATTGTATTTTAGAGAATCTATTTTCTTATATTATCATTAAATTATTTCTGAGAAAGAATGAGTTAATAAGTCCACTTTCTGAGGGCTTTGAGAAGAAGCGAACACACGTCCAGCGCAAGGTATGTTTACGGATTTTAAGTACAACCCCTGGACGAGTGGCCTAAGTGGCCCAGAGTCCTGCACCCAGAGGGGACAGCAGGCCCTGCGTCTGCTTTGGATGGTTTCATAAACCAAAAACAGCCACTACAAGTGCACTGGTTTGAGAGGAATGTCTAAGAAAATTGCCTTCCTTCTCCTCACAACGTGTCATTACAGAAAAATAGGAACCCGTACATTCCAATCTGATTTCCACTTAACTCTGCAAGCCTGTAAATTTTGCCATGAGGTAAGGTGCTGATTCAGACCTCTAGAATCCTTGTGGTTCCACAGACACTATTTTAAAATGGATATTCCTTTGAGTTTCTCAATGTTATTCTGCGAGGGTCATGGAATAAATGGAGCTCTGTCTGATGAGAACTCCCAGTCCTGGTAAACAAGAACGGGGATGCCTGGTAGCCAAGTAGCTGCCTCGTATTTTAAAGGTTAGGAGTTCAAATCTTGTGGGTTTGCACTTGGCCTCAAGCTTGCACGTATCTTGGTTGAAGAAGCAATAACATTACAGGATGGAATCTGGCCTACCCCCAGCTGAGTTCTGGCTACAATTAATCAAACAAATACTTCTTATGGAATGCGTTACCTCGTAGATCCTGAACAAAGTCTCTACATTCCAGGAGGCATAGGAAAGCCTTATTTTCAAGCGTCCTGCCCCCTACAGTGTATAGATACTTGAATTCCATCACACAGACTAGAGATCATACTTGACACATTCTTTAAATTTTGATATACCTATAGCCCCAGGTCTCGTTTCCCCTCTTCATTTTCTTTCCTTCTGATTTTCCAGGGAGATAATAATTTACAGATTTAAAGTCATGCTTCTTGTGCCATTGACCCATTGGAAATAGACACCATTGGCAGAAAACATAACTGGAACTAGGGGCTATAATTTGAGTGGTCCATCAGCTTCATAATAGCATTTTACTGTTAATAAAGCACTTTACAAATGTGATCTTTTTTATTTATTCTCATGTGGGTATACATGCTCAGTTGCTCAGCTGTGTCTGACTCTCTGCCACCCTATAGACTGTAGCCCGCTAGGCTCCTCTGTCCATGGAACTTTCCAGGCAAGAGTACTGAATGGGTTGCCGTTTCCTCCTCCAGGGGATCTTATGACCCAGGGATCAAACCCTCATCTCCTGCACTGCAGGCAGATTCTTTACTGCTGAGCCACCAGGGAAAGCCATTGGTTACAGTAAATATTTTTGTGCCCGTTTTGCAGACAAAAAAGAGAGATAAAGACTCAAAGTCTTACTCTAAATCACTCAGCAAGTTACTGTCAGAGTTGGTACTCCAGCCCAGACCTTTGTAACTCTAAATGTTGTCGTCACTATAGCAGAATTGCTTTTAATAGCAAAAAAACTGTATTTGTTGTTAAGTCATTAAGTCATGTCTGACTCTTTGTGACCCCACGGACTGCAGCACGCCAGGCTTCCCTGTCCTTCACTGTCTCCCAGAGTTTGCTCAAACTCATGTCCATTGAGTCAGTGATGTCATCCAACTATTTCATCCTCTGTCATCCCCTTCTCCTCCTGCCTTCAATCTTTCCCAGCATCAGGGCCTTTTCCAGTGAGTCGGCTCTTCACATCAGGTGGCCAAAGTATTAGAGCTTCAATTTTATCATCAGTCCTTCCAATGAATATTCAGGACTGATTTCCAAACCATAATTGACTGGTTTGATCTCCTTGCTGTCCAAGGGACTCTCAACAGTCCATTTATGTTCCAGAGTCTGTTGCTAGACTTATTTTATTGACCTGTGCTTGGTGATGCCGCTACAATCATGGAAGGAAAACAAATGCAGAAGCTCCCCGTAGACGTTGAACACAGAATACCAACAGTTAAATTGATTTAATTAAATTATCTGCTACCTCATTCCCTATACACCACAATAAAGGGAAATAGCTAATGCTTTATGCTCCCTTGCTTCAAGAATGCCTGAAATTAGAAATATTCCAGCACTGTGACCTGAAGTTGCCTCAACAGGAAGTTCTGTTTTTTAAATCAAAACACCAGTCATTTTCTTTCTGGTTGTTCTTATTGCCAGTGGGACTTTGGACAAATAATTCCCAGGAAAGCCATCAATATACATGTGAGAAGAACACTGTAACAATACCTGTTCCCTACCTTGCTGGCAAAGGTGTTGGGGAAAACAACCAGATAATGTGTATTCTGTGCTTTGAAAGCCTAGAAAGAAAGTTTACATGCAAAGGTATAATTATATAGAGTTAGCCGTGATACCACTGTCTATATTTTACATGTGTGGTTTTTGCCTAAGATACTGATGAATATAATTTGGTGCTCATTTTGATGTTTAAGGTTATGATCAGATTACAATAAAATAGTAAAAGAGCCTAAGTTGAGAAACTGAGGCATCCTCTTCTTTTAAAAACTTCTGAATGACAGAGACATTTTTGTCTATCTTCTCCACCTGGTCCTGCAGTTAGGACCACCTCCTTCCACTTGTTTATCAGTCATGTGATTCCCCCTCTAAAAGGGTGAGGGTACTGTAGCAAAGGGTGACCTGGAGAGGAGAAAAAACTGTGTCCAGTTGTACCGAGGGGTTACCAAAATGTGAAACCCCAGCTTGAGGATTTCTATGATCATGCCTCTAGAAAGTGTATACTCATCAAGCTTATGCCCACAGAGCAATATCCTGTCCATAGCTAGTAGGATCCAGATGACCTTCCCCACCCTGGCACCACTTGAATTTGTTCAAAAGAATAATTAAAAAAAAATTATTTATTTGGCTGCGCTGGGTCTTAGCTGCAGCATACAGGGTCTTCATTGTGGCATGCAGGATCTTTTATTAATAGTTGTAGCTTGAGAACTCTTAGTTGCGGTATGTAGGATCTTGTTCCCTGACCACGGATTGAACCCAGGCCCCTTGCATTGTGAGTGCAGAGTGTGTTAGCCACTGGGCCACCAGGGCAGTCCTAAGAACAATTCTGAAATCTACAACCATAGTGTGTAATCCTACTGAATCTCTTTTAGTGTGCCAGGCATTATCCAGCCTGCCACACCATCACTATCTGAATCACGGGGTCTCCAATACAGACTTGTTAAATACTGTTCCTCAGAGAAACGGGCATCCAGTGGGGAGACAGACAAGCACTCAGGACCAACAACCAGCACAGCACCTGACACACAGTAGGACTCACAGGAGACTTGCTGAACAAATGGGCAGCCTCTGCTGCCTGGAGACAAGGACCTTAAGAAAGGAACCACGAGGGGCCGTGGGAACACACACCAGGGTGCCTGACCACACTCAGCAGGAGAAAGAGACTGAAAGAAAGCCCTTGTGTGGTGGCTGTGCGTGGGAAGGTGGGAAGGCACGTGGTTTACAGAGGCAAGAGCATTAGGTGTCAGGCTTTTCATCTCCCCAAGTTGACTTTTTTAAAAAATATGCTGTTCACAGCATGGTAAGGTCTCAACCCTCAGTGTGAAAAATGCTACATTTTAAAAAGAATTTTCTCTTCTACATAACTGTTGACCTTGCAGTTGAGAACTAGACAAAAGAATGGAAAGGTTTGCTTGGGAGTCTTACGTTTCTGCTGGGGAGCACAATTCATTTTTATCCCATCTCCGTCGTATTCAATCTGCAGTCATGCCAACCAGCTGTATTAGTTTCTCATTGCTGCTGTAACAAGGTGCCACCAACTCGGTGGCTCAAAACAGCAGAAATCCAATTCTCTCACAGTTCTGGAGGCCAGAAGCTTGAAATCAGGGTGTTGAGTCAGCAGCACTTTCTCCTGAAGCTCTAGTGGAGAATCTCTTCCTGGCCTCTTCTTCCAGGTTCTTGTGGCTGCTGGCATTCATTGACTCATGGCAATATCACTCCAATCTCTGCCTCCCTGGTCACATTGCCTCATTCTCTTCTGTCTATTGTCAAATCTCTCTCTGCCTGCCTTTAATGATGATGCTCACGATTGCATTTAGGGCCCACCTGGATAGTCAAGAAACTCTCCCCATCTCAAGATTTGTAAAGTCCGTTTTGATATAGAAAGCAGTATTCACAGGTTACAGGCATTGGCTCATGGCAATTTTTTTTAAGGTGGGGGAGGGGGACATGATTCAGCCAACCACACCATCACTATCTGAATCATTGGGTTTCCAGTACAAACTTGCTAAATATCTCAGTTGAGTTTTTCTTTACTTTCCTTCATGAAGACAGAATAACCATTCTCTCCTTTCTTTGGAGGAGAAGTAAAATAGGCAAAAAGATGGGAGATAATTTTTATTGAGCCCCTATTATATGTTAAATAATTTCTATGCACTCTTTATGACAAGATTAGTAGCTATTGTCACCATTTTACAGATGAGTAAAGTGAGGCTCAGAGAGGCCAGGTAACTTGTCTAAAGTATCCCAGTGAATAAACTGTAGAGACAGAGTTTGAACTTGGAGCTATGTGATTTCAAAGCCCATGTCCTTTCCACTATACCAGCATTCCTCAAATTTCATTATTACTCTGAAATCTCATTAAGAAAAAAATGTCTCACAGACCCTAGTTGGAGAAACAAAGTTATGGTCTATGAAAACACAGGATGGGGAACACATGTGTACCTGTGGCAGATTCATTTTGATATATGGCAAAACCAATACAATATTGTAAAGTTAAATAAAATAAAATTTTTAAAAAGGCAAAATAAATAAATAGAATAAAATAAAATAAATAAATAAAATTGTCAAGTTCTCCTCAAATCCTGAGGACCTCCCTGGAAGAAATACTACAGGAAACCATGGTTTCCTTAACCCCTCATAAGAACTCCATTTCCAAGGATCTTAATATTAAGGTCCAGAAGGGCTGCATTTTAACCACATTGTTTTCTCAACTAAGAACGGCTTCAATGAAACAAAGCATTTGCTACTAATAAAAATTATTTTAATTGAGGTATAGTTGCTTTACAATGTTATACCAGAGTGAATTAGTTATGTGTATACATATTAGTAAGATTTTAATGCTAGCCATTTGTTACTATTACAGATGCAAGTTAACTATGTCCACTATAGAGACACTTGATGAACACATCAAAGTAAGTGGCTGTAGCATTTTTTGAGCTCATCAAATGAAAGCTGACCTGGATGTCTTACACAAGTTTTGAGGTTTAAAGATGTCACCCTTCTTCTGGCACATGCTGACACACTATAGTAATATGAAGCATATCCATATCAGTCCAAGAACAAAGGGATTTTCCTCATCTTTTAATCACTGATTTCTAGTTCCACTCTTAAGACTGCAAACTCTGAAGTGGTCAACCCCATTAGTTTTGTCTTATACAGTCCAATTTGGGGTCTGTGTTTGGCATCGAAGAATTTCACAGCAGTCAGAGCAGCAGAAATTCTGCCCCGGGAACTCATCTTTTGGTCTCTGTGCTCAATTCCAATGTTTGGACACTCGCACACAGAAAGATACATTCTCAAATAAGGAAGTCAATAAAAGATCCACGTTTACACTTTCCACTCCTTTCTCATTCCCTGTACATACAGAGCCTTTCTCTGAGGTGATATCAACCTATTATATGTAGTCAATCAGCTTCCTTATACTGAAAGTTCTTCAGAGGAAAAAAAAAAAATTCTTCTGATACCTTGTACTCCTTCATTTCTCTTGGTCAGTGTGATACAGACAATTCATGTGCCTGACACACAGGGTAAGCCACAAATTTTAGCCCCCTCAGTCACCTGGACATTTTACATTAACCTGGTTCTACTGGAAAATGGTTATTCTTATTTTATTATTTAGTGTGGTTTTTATTAGGAGAGGTCAGTTATTTAGAGGGGCAGATTTTTCTGCCAACTGACCAAGAAACCGAGCGGAAGTTTTCCCATCTTAGGAACCCAGTTTGATAGGAAAGCTTGCAGGACTTCCCTGGTGGTCCAGTGGTTAAGAATCCACCTGCCAATGAGGGGACACCGGTTTCATCCCTGGTCAGGGAACTAAGATCCCACATGCCGTGGGGCAGCTAATCCTCCACAACTACTGAAGCCTGCATGCCCTGGTGCCTGTTCTCCACAACTACAGAGCAGCCCCAGCTCCCTGGAACTAGAGAAAGCCCATGTGCAGAAGCAAAGAGCCTGTGAACCACAGTGAAGAAGACCCAGTGCAGTCAAAAAATAAAATAAATTTTTTTAAAAAATTGAAAAAAGAAAGGAAAGCTTGCATTAGGTAGCTGTGGGAGGGTGAGTTCTCTTCTGACCGTAACTGGCCTCAATTTGCCCCCTGCATCATCCTAGCAGCCCCCTGACAGAGTACCTATGCCTGTTTGTCATTCTGGCTACCCAGCCTTTAAGCATCCTACCCACCTGGGAAGAACTCCAGAGTACAGCAAAAACAAGACTCTATTTCCTACTTTAGAAGCCAAAGAGGGCAGAGAGTTTCTTTGCCCGCAATGAGGAAACTAGGATCCCACCTGGGCTCGGCAGATGGAAGGTCCCATCTGGGACACGCAGTCTATGGGGAGGCAGTGGTCTTTGGCAGGGGCAGAGCTGGGTTTGAGCGTCCAGCAGCATGGTGACAAATGCCCAGGGGTGGCAGAGCCCAGCAGTGCTGTAAGTGTCCGGTAGTGATAGCCCCAGAGGTAGCATTTTAAGCAGATCACCCATGTGGCAGCAAGATCTCAGCTGTGTCTTGCCTCCCTAGGCAATGGCACCCCACTCCAGTACTCTTGCCTGGAAAATCCCATGGACAGAGAAGCCTGGAAGGCTGCAGTCCATGGGGTCGCTAAGAGTCAGACATGACTGAGCGACTTCACTATCTCTTTTCACTTTCATGCATTGGAGAAGGAAATGGCAGCCCACTCCAGTGTTCTTGCCTGGAGAATCCCAGGGATGGTGGAGCCTAGTGGGCTGCCGTCTATGGGGTCACACAGAGTCGGACACGACTGAAGTGACTTAGCATAGCATAGTTGTTTTACATGTTGTGTTAGTTTCTACTGTACAGCAAAATGAATCAGCCGTACATATACACCTGTCTCCCCTTTTTTTTGTATTTCCTCCCCATTCAGGCCACCACAGTGCATTAAGTAGAGTTCCCTGTGCTATACAGTATGTCTCATTAGCTATCTATTTTATACATAGTATCAATAGTATGTATGCATCAATCCCAGTCCTCCCAATTGCCCACCCCAGCCCCCTTGGTATCCATATGTTTGTTCTCTTCATCTGTGTTTGCCTCCCTTGACTTTTACTCATTTCCATAGCTGAATTCTCTAGCCTTCCCACTGATTCTCTGAGCTGCATGTATTCCTCCAGTAAATTCATCTTCTGCTCCACTAGAAGTCAACTAGAAGAGATTTTCGTGGGTTCCAAACAAGAATTCTGATCCACATGCCAATCTCTCCTTCGTGGACACGTGGTCCAACAACCACTGAGTATGGCGGGCTTGACTGGATCATTTCCATCTCTTGGGTCGACCTTCCAATCATGTGAACTGCTTTGCTTCATCTTAAATCAGAAGGAGCTGTTTGAACTCCAAAGGACAGGTGCATGGGACTTTAGAAGACAAATGCCACAGAGCCCCAAGAAAACTAGAACTGACTGGGGATGGAGGATGTTCATCTGACATCTTCTCTGCAGAGAGGTATGGTCACTTTAAGAACAAATGGAAAGAACTTTGTATATTGATTCTTTTCTTAAAAAATGAAGTTTATTTTGCTTTTCACCTCAAATATAGAATGAATTCATGTTCATTGTAGAAGAATGTGAAAGAAGGAAAAAAAATTACCTGTCATTTTACTGGCCACCAAGGACCACAGTTGAAGTTTTGGTGTATCTTTCTAGTATTTTTTTCTATGAAAATGTTTTCATAGCTATGAACATGTTTTCATAGCTATGAACATCCTAGTCTATGCTTACTAAAATTTGGAAAAGAGTTGGAAATTACCTGGCAGTCCAGTGATTAGGAAAACATGCTTTCATTGCCGAGAGCATGGATTTGATCCCTGGTGGGGGAACTAAGATCCTGCAAGCCACAAGGCCAAAACAAAAACAAAAATGTGGAAAAGAGTAAAACATTTCCATTACACATCAATAGATAGATAGTAGATGGAAGATAGATAAATAATAGAAGATAGAGAGACATATTCCCAGCTGCTAAAGGTAGGACAGAGAAATCTCTCTGATTTGGTTGAAAGAAGCATTTTTCAAAATGTGTCCCATGAAACACATGGGACAGCTGCTATAGAAATAATATAAAAAGAAATGTCCTCGATCAGGTAAGCTTGGGAAATGCTGAGTTAAAGTTGAACATATTGCTTTATTGCATGAATTTTTAGAGCTTCTAACACATTAGGCTACAGTGTGATTCTTTGGCTTTCTTTTTCTTTTTTGGCTGCACCGGGTCTTAGTTGAGGCATGCAGGACCTTGATTCCTGACCAGGGATTGAACCCTGGCCTCCTGCATTGGGAGCTCGGAGCTTTAGCCACAGGACCACCAGGGAAGTTCCTATAGTGTGAGTCTTAAAGAGAGCAGCATTCCCCAAACATATGTGACTATGGAACTCCCCGTTGAAAACACATTTCCCAGGACCAGTATTCTAAGGAGTACTGACCCAGAAAGTTTAGATCTTCATATTTCTTTACCTTCCTTCCACTTCATTATTGAAAAAAAACTGATCAGGATCAGTCAGGAAAATGGGGAATGTATTTCAGATACATATAAGCAAACTTTGGAAAAGAAATGACAGAATGAGATCTTGGAAGTAAAATTTCTTTGCTGATTTATTTACCTGTAAGAACATGTTCTAGGGAATAAAGTTTATAGACCAACATCAAATCCATACCTGAGAGAACTGAGAATAGAGCAATGGTGAATTCTAAGGGAACAATCTTATCTTGGGAAATGTTGCTGCATAAATGAGTTTATCCACATTTAAGTAGAAAATCCAATTAACCTATTAGACTAGAACACTGCATCGCTAGACTAAGGAGATTAGCTTCATGTTGCTCAATAGCATTTTAGTACCTCCCCCTAAAAAGCACAGTTCCATATGACAAAAAAAAATTTTTTTTTAATGATGCAAACAAGGATAAATGGGAAAAATGAAGAACCCAAGAAGTATGGTTTAAGAAATGAGGATGTCCTCACCGGAAGAAAGCATGATTGACAAGAAACTTTAGTGACAAATCCCGTTCTTATCTCATCTTTTTCCCAGCCAACCTAATGTCTGGTTGGACTCCAAGTAAAGAACCTACCACAGAGGCTGTGGTTCCAGGTTTCATAGTAAGTATGAAAAAGTGGCTTCTTCCATTAATCCAACAAGTTTGAATGACCATTTGACATTTGCAGGAGTTGAGGTGAGCAGGAAGTAGAAAAGAATCCTGAGATGGGTGCTGTCTCCTAACACACACCTTACTTACCACCAGGGGGTCAGCTCAGTGACCTCGTCTGGTGCCAAAACCAGCCCCAAGACTCCGCAGTATTCCTGAGCCTGGTGTCTGTCACTTTAGGAATAAACTAAATGTTTAGGAAAGTCTGGGAATTACCAAAGTTCAAAAGTACCTTTATTCTTTTGTGAAGGAGGCTAAAATATATGCTAGGACAACTTCCTAATTTTTTCGCCTAAAGCTTTCATCCTGCTTCTGTTCGGTGAGTGACCAGACACCAGACACCACCGGGAGACCCCCGACACCAAGCTGGACAACGCAAGCTGCGGGTGACCCTTGAGAGGGAAACAGAAGCTGAGAACGTCAGAGCTGGAGGGGACCTTGATGATACTCTCTTCTAACCCAACCCCTTCCATTTATAGATCCAAAAATATGAAGCCAGAAACCCACCCAGAAGCCTGAGAGTCAATGTGCTTTCCTCCTTTCGTCTATTTTTGTGCAATTTTCCCACGGCATCTGGCCAGAGCATCTACATCAGTAATGTCTGGAGGATTTATGAGGCCAAGCAATCCTTCGGGTTTCTACACAGACCTAAACAGGAAACCCACACAAGGAAATGCCCTTTCTGTTTGCAGGCCGAATTCCCAGGATGCCTTCCCCAGAGTGCCCTGGCTGGAACAAAACAAAGGCCTGGCACAACCAATGCCCTCAGCTCCGGAGGCAGAGGTGCCCTCCCCACCATCGCCACCCCCTCCCCAGTCCTGTGCTAATTTAACAGCTCCTCTCAGGCCTCCACTTGAGGTTGTGCCATCAGCCTAGATGCTGAGTAGGGGTCAGGCTGGAGAGCCCCCACCCCTTGGCTCTCTGACAGTTCAAAGCTTGGCTCCTGCTTGTTTTACCTGTGTGAAATTAATTACCTGGGGAAACTAGGCGTCCCTCTCACACCTCTCCCGGTCCTACTGTATGTTGCATTTTGCTTCCAGAGAATGACTTGGGGCTGAAAGAATGTGTCCATTTCCTAGCTGAGGAGCACCCAGAAGCTTCTGAATCCCTCTGAGCCACCCCAGTGCAGTGTGACAGCCTCTCGATGGGACACAGCTCTGCTCCCCTTTGCTGGAACCCCAACACCCAGCGTCCTCCCAATCTTCTCTCCCTGCATCAACAGTTCATCTGCCCTCCCGTCCAGCCATTCTGGCCTGGCATGGCCTGTTTAAATCTCTTCAGCTCTCCTTACAAGATTTAAAACTGCAGAAAGAGACTTGCTCAGGGCCGGACAGGAAGGAAGTCTGCATTCCTGGCTCAGCGAACAGAACAGCGGTGCGGCTGACCCTTCGCCCCCTCCTCAAGGCATCCTCTCAGGCTGACACCAAAAATAGACTCTCTCCTCCTTGGTTGCCTGCCCCCACCTCCCCTCGGGAAAGAAGACAGAGGCGTCTAGTGAGCCAACAGTATTATCAGGGCCTGATTGTCTTTCAGGAATTACCAGATGTTGGGAAGAGGATAATGTGTCATTTCCTTGGACAAGTAGTCTGGGCATTTGTGCATTTCCTGTTGAGCCAGCTCTTTAGGAGAATGTGATGCGCCGAGAGTAAAGGACAAACCACTCTGCCTTCCAGTCTCAGGTACTGAGGGGCCTCTCCGAAGCCTTCGGTTCCAATCCTTCCTTAAGAAAGTAGCTCTGTTTTTCTTTCTGGCTTACTTCACTAACGCATATATATGGAATTTAGAAAGATGGTAACAATAACCCTGTTTACAAGACAGCAAAAGAGACACTGATGTATAGAACAGATTTTTGGACTCTGGGACCAGGAGAGGGCGGGATGATTTGGGAGAATAGCATTGAAATATGTATAATATCATATCTGAAACGAGTCGCCAGTCCAGGTATGATGCAGTCGCCAGTCCAGTTAGATGCCCGATAACGGATGCCTGGGGCTGGTGCACTGGGACGACCTGGAGGGTTGGTATGGGGAGGGGGGAGGGAGGAGGGTTCAGGATGGGGAGCACGTGTATACTGGTGGCGGATCCATCTCGATGTATGGTAAAAGCAATGCATATTGTAAAGTTAAGCAAAATAAAATTTAATTAAAAAAAAAGAAAAGAAAGTAGCTCTGTCCTCTGTCGGCACAGGTGATATCACGAGGAATCAACACAAGTTAAAACCAGGCTTTGGGGACTTCCCTGCTGGTACAGTGGGTAGAAGTCAGCCTGCAAATGCAGGGGACAGGGGTTCGATCCCTGGTCTGGGAAGATTCCACTTGCTGCAGGCAACTAAGCCCGTGGGCCACAGTTACGGAGCCCATGCAAGTACAGCTCATGTACCGCAACTGCAAAGAAGCCCCTGCTCGCCACAACTAGAAAAGCCTGCATGCAGCTATGTAGACCCAACACAGCCAAAAAACAGATACGAAATAAAGCAAGGCATTGGAAGCAGGATGAAGGCTCAAAGGGAAAAGGACAAGGACTCAAGGAATGGTGGGAGAGGGCTGGGAGTAATCAAACTGTCCCTCCCTCCTCCCATATCATCTGGCTCAGTGGTGAACCAACACAGGCCACATCCCCCAGGATCCTCCCACCCCCAGCCAGAACTCTGGGGCTA
This sequence comes from Tragelaphus eurycerus, assembly GCA_935064755.1. Classification (NCBI taxonomy): domain Eukaryota; kingdom Metazoa; phylum Chordata; class Mammalia; order Artiodactyla; family Bovidae; genus Tragelaphus; species Tragelaphus eurycerus. Next base: position 24,773,885 of record CAKXYN010000003.1, read on the forward strand.
AAGCCCAGTGCTCTTTTTTGAGCCTTCCAGGTGATTTTGATGGTGCCTTCAAGTTTGAGAACCTTTGACCAAGATAGAGATGCATGTTAAGGGTCCTCAGAAGGCAAAAGAAGAAGAGATGGTGTGAGATAGTTACCTGAGAAAATGCTTTACAGACCTTGTGGAAGTGGGAGGGAAGGCTGGGACCTCTGGAAGAGGTTATCTTAGCAAGAGAAACATTCTAGAAATAAAAAAAATGAAATGACAGTGAATGAAATGGAGCTATATCTCTTTATTCAGACTGCAACTAGTTCGTGGCACTTCCAGAACGTGATTTAAGGATATAAGAGCATATGCACAGAATATTTTTCAGTTCAAATAAGATGTGCAATGTGGGCCCAATTATGTAAATTTTGTGTGTATATCAATTGATATATAGAAAAAAATATTGGGAAAATATACATCAAAATGTAGTCATTCGTGGGTGATGGATGATGGATAATTTTTATTTCATCCATTATATTTTTCTGGGTTTCCCCCAATTTTTCCATGATAAATAGGTATTTTTACAACCAAAAAAATTTTAATAAAGTGACAAGCTTGTTGGGTCAAAGTGGTCATTTAAACAAATTCTCTAGCACTCTCCAGAGGCCAGCTCTCCAAGAATTTATGTCACACAGATAATTAGCACCACCTGTTATACCCGTGCTAAAACAGGGCATGAGGAACGTTGGATTCAGAATGCATAAAGAGATTGTTAAAGTCATCAGCTCCAGTTCAAACCAGCACAGCAGGGAGAGCTCCAGAAAAACGAGCCAGAGCCCACCCTGGGGCACCCTGGCCTCACTGGGGCCCAGCCCCACACCCTGGCCGCCTCCCCTGCCTACTGGGTGCCTCCAAGCGGGATCTGAGTGCCCTGAGTGCTGCAGCCCATGGGGATGGGCTATCCCTCTGGATGGCTTTGTTCAGAAACCTCGGCAGCCTCTCCATTTTTACACCCCTTTTTCCTAACAGGGATAGGCTGGAGGCTAAAACAGAACAAAACCTCTGAAAAGGCCCTTAAAAGCCTGGAAAGGAAGAAAGGACAATGGAACGTGATGTAAGGGCGAGCAAACAGCCAGTGACTCAGCGCTTCTGCGCCATCAACACCAGCTGCAGTCCGAGGTGGCAGCCGCAGTGGCAGCCTCACACACACACACACACACACACACACACACACACACACACAGTGCAAACATCGCCTGGAGAGCAAAAATTCTGGCTCTTGGACTGTGCTGCTGACAAGACACAGAATCAAAGCTTTCTGGAGCTGCAGACTTGGCAGGATGTATAAAGATTTCGCATGTTCACTCGGCTTTCCACTAACATTTTTTATCAAGACTCTCTCTCTAAGGAGCTGGACATGTGTCCCTGGGGTCAAATTCTCCAAACCAGAACTGGTATCCACCTGCAAGCACAGCTATTTCTCACAGTTATGACTCCGTGAAACATCCCAAGATGAAGTCTGGTTAGCATGGTAGATTTTAATACTGGCTGCTCAAGAGGACTGTGTGTGGGTGGGATGGGCATACAATTCCCACCCTTCATGAGTCATGGAAGGGGCTGGGAAACTACAAATGGGAGTGAGACTGTCCCAAGGAATTCTGACTCAGGCAATAACTCTGTCTGCAGAAGTATCATTTTATTAACAGATGCATTTCTTAACTCAGCCTTTACCACAGTTCACAGTGGGCTCAAGCTGGCCCCTGCATCTTGCAGGTGGCTCTGCAACCACAGGGCCCACCCCCAGGAACCCTGCAGATCACTGGTCCCAGAGGCCTGGCGCTTACAGCTTACCACCAAATCCACACATGTGATCAGTACCACTCATGGGGTGGGATCCAGAAGCAAGTTTTTGTCGCCCACTGCTCCTTCAAAATATATTCCATGAGCTCTTTCCTGCCATTAGACTAACGGTTGTTTTTTTTTTTTCAGTTTCATTTCAGAAATTAGGTGTCTGGACCAAGTATCCAGAATATTAACATTGTGATATTCATTTCAAGGTGGGCTTCACAGCCCTACCCTTGCCCAGCCTGTAGGTAGGAGCAGAGGTCAGGGGACAGCACAGTTCTTAGCAGGCTCTCTGAGGCCCTGGCAGATGGTGAAGAGGACTCTCTTCTCTAGGTCTGATTTTTGTTTCAGTCTCGTGTTGGCGCCTGGATGCCCTCCTCATTCTGCCTGCTGCTCCTCCCACACAAATTCTCTCTCCCTGTGATGGATCCCCTCACCCCCTTACCTTCTCAGGCCAACTCATTTCAAATATCTTTGGCCTGCTCTCTCCATCATGAGGCCCATGTTGGTTGGTCCTTACTTTTTGTGAGAGAACAGTTATTTTCTTTTTTTAAAAAATCTTTTATTTATTTATACTTTGTGTGTGTGTGTTTCTTGGGCAGTTCTTTCTTAAACGAAGCCCAATTTTTTTTTTTTTTTCTCTCTCTACCTATTCCCTTGCCCATGCTGGGCTGGATGAATCACAAACTGGAATCAAGATGGGCAGGAGACATATCAAGAACCTCAGATATGCAGATGACACCAGCCTTATGGCACAAAGTAAAGAGGAACTAAAGCGCCTCTTGATGAAAGTGAAAGTGGAGAGTGAAAAGGTTGGCTTAAAGCTCAACATTCAGAAAACGAAGAACATACATCTGGTCCCATCACTTCATGGCAAATAGATGGGGGAAAAGTGGAAATAGTGACAGACTTTATTTTCTTGGGCTCCAAAATCACTGTCAGCAGTGACTGCAGCCATGAAATTAAAAGACATTTGCTCCTTGGAAGGAAAGCTATGACAAATCTAGACAGCATATTAAAAATCACTTTGCTGACAAAGGTCTGTATAGTCAAAGCTATGTTTTTTCCAGCAGTCATGGATGGATGTGAAAGTTGGACCATAAAGAGAGTGCCAAAGAATTGATGCTTTTGTATTGTGGTACTGGAGAAGACTCTTGGGAGTCCCTTGGAGATGAAACCAGTCAATCCTAGAGGAAATCAATCCTGACTATTCATTGGAAGGACTGATGCTAAAGCTGAAGCTCCAATACTTTGGCCATCTGATGCGAAGAGCTGACTCATTGGAAAAGACCCTGATGCTGGGAAAGATTGAGGGCAAGAGGAGAAGGGGATGCTACAGGACAAGATGGCTGGGTATGAGTTTGAGCAAACTCCAGGAGAAAGTGGTGGACAGGGAAGCCTGGCATGCTACAGTCCGTGGGGTCACAAAGAGTCAGACATGACTTTGTGACTGAACAAGAGCAACCTGTTCTCATGGCCGCAGCAGCTGTAGCCTCCACATGAGTTCCCCAAGGCAGGTCTCAGACTGGTTCTCCTTTTGTAACCTGATGTGAAGGAGGCAATACTCCCAGCCCCACACCTCTTATGGAGGGCTGTCAATCATAACTTTCCTCACACATTCTCCTCTCTCCATTTTCTTGATCCTTCTCTATTCCTTCATGGATGGGGGTTTTTAAGGGTTGTATAAAACAGTGTTGAGATATTTCATTTGAAAAGCATGTATGATACATTTGAATCAGTTCTAATGAGGTGGATGGAACTGGAGCCTATCATACAGAGTGAAGTAAGCCAGAAAGAAAAACACAAATATAGTATGCTATGCTATGCTATGCTAAGTCACTTCAGTCATGTCCGACTCTGTGTAACCCCATAGACGGCAGCCCACCAGGCTCCCCGGTCCCTGGGATTCTCCAGGCAAGAACACTGGAGTGGGTTGCCATTTCCTTTTCCAATGCATGAAAGTGAAAAGTGAAAGTGAAGTCGCTCAGTCGTGTCTGACTCCCAGCGACCCCATGGACTGCAGCCCACCAGGCTCCTCCATCCATGGGATTCTCCAGGCAAGAGTACTGGAGTGGGGTGCCACCGCCCTCTCTGAAATATAGTATACTAACGCATATATATGGAATTTAGAAAGATGGTAACAATAACCCTGTTTACGAGACAGCAAAAGAGACACTGATGTATAGAACAGTCTTTTGGACTCTAGGAGAGGGAGAGGGTGGGATGATTTGGGAGAATAGCATTGAAATATGTATAATATCATATCTGAAATGAGTCGCCAGGCCAGGTACCATGCCTGATAACGGATGTCTGGGGCTGGTGCACTGGGATGACCCAGAGGGATGGTATGGGGAGGGAGGAGGGAGGAGGGTTCAGGATGGGGAACACACGTATACTTGTGGCGGATCCATCTTGATGTATGGCAAAAGCAATACAATATTGTAAAGTTAAGTAAAATAAAATTAAAAAAAAATAATAAAATAAAATACATTAGCTAAAAAAAAAAAAAAAGAAAAGCATGTATGAGTTTGTCACATACATGCCCCAAACAAACATACTATTCAACCAACCACCTGTGTGGACACATAAGAGTTGTCATCTATAAAAATGAGAATAGTATCTGCCCTTCTTACCTCACAGAAGTAATGTCAGGACTAGGACAGGATCAGACAGGAAGTTCTGGAAATGCATGCCATCAGTGGTGTGCAAGGCTGCTCCATCTGCCCTGACAGCTGTTGTGATCACCTTTGGAAACCCAATCACCATGTTCTGTGATATCATATGAGTAGCTTGAAATCAGCCATGGTGAGAATATTTACACCATGGAAATGGACAAGTGTTCCACATGAGAGCTGTCTCCCATCTCTCCATCCAAAGGTGGCTTTAAATCCTTACCTGCATCTTCTTGTTATACGCTGTTTATATCTGGAGCCCTCACATGACTTGGCTGGAAGATAAAGCTCCCAGTTAGAACCATGACAAAGAAGAGGGCAGGCAATTGAAGCCTGCACTCCATATAGGAATATCCTTGGGAGTGGCCAGCAAAGATGTGCCGAAGGGAAGGGACAATTGAGTTCTCAGGGCCTGAGGAAGCACCTGTTTTCTAGGAAAAGTAATTTGCTAACAGATGGGATACAGGAGGGAGGGTTCCTCGCAGTGGCTGTGCAGGTTGGAGCAGCTGCAGAGTGGCCCACCAGGCTGGGCCACTCCCTTCTCAGGCCTGGAGGAGTCTCAGCTCCCACATGCCTTGCCCAGGGCCCAGGAGCAGACAGGTGCACTCTAGCCCCACAAGCAATGTGGCCTTCATGGTCCCTGAGCTGTGCTCAACCTTTTGACCTTTGAAGGCTGCAGAACTGAGGATCATGAAGGCCATTCACATTAGGAGGGAACAGAGGGGCTTGGGTAGCAATGGGGGATGGTGGACGCCTTCTTGGGAGGTGGAAAGGCCAGGAGGGCCTTGGCAGTCTGCCCATGGCAGGTGTGCAGTCATCTGGCTTGACATCTTTCCCCATGGTGTGAGGATGGTCCAGACTTGGAGGTGGGGGGGTGGGGGGCAGGGGGGTTAGTGAGTTCCCAGGCTCAGGGTGTAGAGGGTCAGCTCCTGGCTGGGACAATTACAATATTCCCTGGAGAGGGCATACCATTAGAGAAAAACCTAAATCTCAACAGTGAAACAGGCTGTGGCAATGACCCAAGGAATGAGTGATGGCTAAGGTCAGGTCTCTACAGGAGCATCAGGTTCTGGGGCTGAGGACACTGAGCCCTACACTGGCAAACTGCCCTGCTTGCAAATCTCTCTACCACCTTGATTCTGAAGTTAAGAAAACCTTTACAAATCGAATTCACTCTGTTTTCTCATTTCTCCCGGTTTGTTTTCTTCTTGCACTCTTTATCTTTCCTGAAACCAGGTCTAATTGGATGTTTTCTTTCTCTACTAGCCATGCATAGCCCCATTAGCTTTCTAATACTATTAGAGAGTCTTTCAATTATGTTGGAAATTAAGCCAAACTTGCCATTCTTAAAAATGTTTAAACTTCCTTGGAAGTCCCCTTGACCTGGTTTCTTTCGTCCCCTTGGGCACAGAATCCTGATCTTGACACCTTATAACTCACTGCAGAAGACAGGAAGACACCTGTGTCAAAGGGCAGAGGACTTTTGAAACAGAGGAGGGCCAGAACCTGAGAAGAGCCATTTATTTCTGCCCCAGGTCACAAGTGACCGAGAAGAGAAGCTGCCAAACATTGAACTTGCTTCTTTTCAAAATACCAGTTTAGGAACACAGAGACAGGAGGAGGGATTGGAAATTATATTCTAATGTAAAGAAATGCATTGGATTTGATGTTGGAAAAATGGCAGCTCTATCAGAGAGTAATGATAAATTATATATGATAGCATCCAAATTTAGAAAAGTAGCGAAGCTGAAAGCTCTGCTAACGAGTCTCTGAACAACTTTCAACTCCAATCAAGTATTCTTAGGCTTAAATGATAATTATCCCCGATCTGAAGCTAACAGAGCTAAAAGTAAGTTCTGTTACCAGGGTGGCTTTCCATGGATTCTTATTTAGGACAGAGGTCCCAAGCCCAAACCTACCCTGTTGGGGCTGCCCAGGACCTGATGGCTCTACTACACCAACCAAGACCTCGCTGAGCTTGTTTAAATGGGTGAAGAGATTGTCCCTCTGCCCCCAACTATTATGCCTATTACTATACTACCATCTAATGGTGAGGTGCATTAAAACATAAATGTAGTCTAGTTCAAGGACCACTGGCAAATAGTTAGAATGTGTCTATCTGTCTTTCTAGATAAGTCACCAAATGGTCCCATAGTTCATAAAACATGGCCCCAGATCTAAGATTCCTGGTAAGGAGAAGGTAATGAAGTCTAATTTGCCTATCTGAAAAAAGATTGTGCTAGCATCAGGGAGAACAGCAAGGCTTCTAAAACACTCCCAAAGTGTGCAAGGTAAGAGAAACTTATTTTAAGATAGATGTTGCTTAAACTTCCCTATATATGAAAATTTAATAATAATGAAAGGATTTGTACAATATCCTATGTGTACAATGAGTTACTGTGTTACAGAGAGGATAAAAAATTAGACTATACCCATATGCAAAGACAATTCACTGCTCTAAAAATAAAGCCCCAGAGCAAAAATCAAGGTTTAACTGCTCTATAAGAAAACAGTAATATATTATCATCCCTTCACCCTCTGCTCCTGTTGGTTAAGATTTTAGATTATTAAAAATCCATTTTGGGGATTTTCCTTCAGTGCTAAACGTTGGAAGTGGAGATTGTTTGGGGAAATTTACTGAGCCGTGAAAACAAAGACTACTCCCCTCCCCCACTCTCCCCTTTCTCCAAACACACAAGAAACACACATCAGGGATTTTTCCACTTCCTGAGTTAGCACCACCAATAACTCAACTCTAAATAAACATCAGAAGACAGACAGAACCTCAAGAATTCCTGGGATGGAGCTAGCTAGCTGGTCCACAGTGCATCAAGTCTGGCTGCAGAAACCCCAGAGCTGGGTCCTCCATGGGGCTGGGAGACTGGCCTGGACAGATGACAACCAGATACTCAGCCAGCTTGTGAGGGATGAGCTGCCATGGGAACAGCAGGCAGGATGGGTAGGTAGAATTAGGATATTCTGAAACATAGCTTCAAACGCTCATTATGCTCTGAACTTTTGAGAAACATCATTAGTAAACTTACCACAACCTAGAAACACAAATTGAAGTTGGCTTCCAACCAGGAAAGTGGGCAAGTGGGTCACCATAAGACCAGAGAAAATCCTTCCTGGTTGAGATCCACCTGGATGTGCCCCTTCCCAAACAGCACCCCTCCCCAACGTCTGGAGCACAGAAGAGTGGAAATGGATGTGCTGTTGTTAAAAGCACACTTAGAAGCACTGAGCTGTGCAAAACCACCACATCTCTTCCTCCCCTGACCTTGGTCTCACCCCAGCACAGAGATAAGATAAAACCACCAGTCCTATCTCCTAAAGCATTGGTTTTCTGAGGATTGTTCCCCAGCCAACACCATCACCTCAGAACTGGTTAGAAATGCAAATTCTTGGGTTCCACCCCAATCCTATGGACCAGAAACTCAGAATCTGGACTTTTAATAAGTTTTTCTCTTGTGGGACTTGTTGGTTCTGATGTCACATAGGCTGGAGAGCCATGGTTGTAAATGGAGACACTGCAGGGAACACACAGAGATGTAGTTTGTTGGTTGCGTGCATGCTAAGTCGCTTCAGTCGTGTCTGACTCTGTGCGACCCTGTGGACTGTAGCCTGCCAGGCTCCTCTGTCCATGGGATTCTCCAGGCAAGAGTACTGAAATGGATTGCCATGCCCTCCTCCAAGGGATCTTCCCGAACCAGAGATCAAACCCACATCTCTTATGTCTCCTGCGTTGGCAGGCGGGTTCTTTTCCACTCAGGCCACCTGGGAAGCCCCAGTTTGTCGGTTAACCGAAGGCAAACAAGGGTGCGATCAAGTGAGCTAAAACTGTAGCTCTGGAGTCAGTAGCTTCATCCTGTACCCTCAGCTCCCTCGAGGGTCAAGCACTGTGTCGTCTTGGTCCAGGCTCCCCCACTCCCAGTAGCTTTAGAGGGTCTGTCCACCTCCTCTCCCTGGGAACTGGAGCAAAGCACAGGACAAGGCTAGTAATCCACGGTAGAGTCAAGCAGAGACATCCCCAGGGGACACTACAGCTCCTTATTTTGTTAATCTTTGGGATCAGTGGTTCACTTCCAGGTCCGGCAAGAATGGTTGGCAAGCGGTGGTTGTTAGGTGGGACAAACACCAGCCTGGAACACTAAGATCTCACTGTTCTCAGAGGAAACGGTGTGGCCCTGCTGGCAGCTTGGGAACTGAGATAGCAACCAAGTCACTAACAGAACCGAGGGCAAGAGGACCAAAGCAATTGATTTCAGGGGTTTTCTCTGATAAATATGAACGTTACGTTAAATAATCCTTTAACTAAAACCCATACTGTTAGCTTTGTGTCAAATGAGAAGGCAGTGTCTTAAAACTGTAAAACGACTGCATTTGTCAGTGAGCCGGGAGAGGGTAGGGGTGCAGAGGAGAGAGAACAGGGAGAGCCAGACAAAGTATCTCGGAATTATTTTTTAACGAAGTATGGCCCCGTTCTTTTATCAGAAAACATTTGGACTATGAGGTTTTCCACATAGCTACTAATAATAACTTGTCAATTTGCCTAGCTGGAGGCTAGAGAGTTGGAATTTACAAATAATGAAGAGCAGAAAAAGAGCCGAAGAGGAAGCCAGTTCTTTTCCTTGGGAATAAACAGAACGTGCTTTTGGACAACCACCCCCTGAAGACAGCAGGAAAGCAATCCGGCTAGTCCAAGAGAAATTAGGCTATAGATCAGTACGGGGTAAGGCTTTCCCATCTCTGTTTATAGAGCTGGAACCAACCTCGGAAGCCCCAGAATAGAGAGTCATCACCAAGGGCACTCCCCTCCCTGGCTGACCTTGAACTGCTGCTCTGTGCATTCATTAAGGCTGAGAGGCAGTGACAACATGTGCTGAAGTAAGGTCCACGAGCCTCCAGGGCTCGACCCCAGGGTCGGGACAGATTGGATGTCTCTAGGCTATACAGTTGGTCGACAAAGAGGACAAAGCCCCACAGTGTTGAGATGATCCCGGAGCAGGCGGAGGGGCTGTCATCTTTGTTCTGAGCCAGCCAGTCTCACAGCCGCCAGAGCAACACGTAGAGCCTCCGAAATGAAATCACCTGTGGACCTGAGGCTCTGCTTCTGCTCTTTGATAAGCTCATTCCCTCAGTAAAGGGAAACCAATCTATTAAAATACACATGTTCTTCCCTCAACCCCTCCTGTGAATCTCATCCTTGCTTAAACAAACCCATTTCTCCTACAGGTAAGACAAAGATCAGGGGTGGGGGGAAGGGGTGATAGGGGCAGGGAAGTTCTTTTGGCCAGAGGAAGGGAAACTTCCTTGATGACTTGAGAACTACTAGGGACCCCCTTTTGTGTGCGTGCATGCTAAGTCCTTCAGTCATATTCGACTGTTTGTAACCCTATGGGCTATAGCCTGCCAGGCTCCTCTGCCCATGGGGATTCTCCAAGCAAGAATACTGGAGTGGGTTGCCATACCCTCCTCCAGGGGATCTTCCCGATCCAGGGATTGAAACTCTGTCTCCTGTGGCTCTTGTATTGCAGGAAGCTTCTTTACCACTAAGCCATGGGGAAGCCCCTCCACCTCCGCCTTTTTGTGAACCTATTGGTGAACTGAATACACTCATTGGAGAGTTCACACTGCCCCCTCCCACCCTCCACACTCACCAGCCTGTGCTTCTTCCCAGACCCATCAGAACCTCTAGTCATACAATGGAAGTGTGTCGGCTGCTGCCAGAGCAAACTGCCAAGGAAGCCTGCAGAAGCGTTCAGGCTCATTAAAAGCCAATAACAAGAAATGACTTTTTCACCTGGTTTCCTATGGAAAAAAATAATATCAGAGAGAAAAAAAAAGGTGTGTACAATACATGTGTGGGTGCATGTGTGCGTGTGTGTGTGCTCCTCTCTCTCTTCTCAGATATTTATTCTTTCAGCCAATAAACATTTTTGATACCTACTATGTGCAAAGCTCTGTGCTAGATCCTGTTAACAAACAGGAATGAGACACAGTTCCTGACTTCCAGGAGCTCACAGTCTAGAGGAGACATAAAAACTAGGAAATTGCATTAAAAGTTCTGTAATAAAGGCTCATTCATCGTTCAACAAAGATTTACTGTGCACGACGTGCCAGCCTCAAGTATGAACAAATAATTTTAAAAGCACAGAGGCCATATATAACTACCATTCCTCTTTCAAATGGGAAAGATAGGATAAGAGAGCTCTCATGTCTACATTCTGAAAGGATAGGGCCCAGATCTTTTCACAGACTCATCGCATGTGGTGTGTGACACACACTGAATGAACAATGTCTCCTAAGAAGGAATTTCCTGTCCTGTTATTCACCATGCAATTTCAACCTAGCCTTTCTTTGCCAATCATTCATCAATTCTATAAACATTTATTGAACAGCTACAATGTGCTGGGAACAGGGGGCTGCAGAAACAAGAAGCTCTCTGGTTGTTCACATTTCAGAGGGGAGAACAAGCAAATAACCACCAGCCAGCATGGCAAGCACTCTTTTCTGAGCATCGGATCCCTGTGGAGTGGAAACAGAGGAGGGGACTGTCTGTCATCCAGCCTGGGACAGGAGGGAAAGGTCTGCAAAGGCTTTCTGAAGTGAAGCCTGAGTCTCAAAGAAGGACACACAGGAATGAAACTAAGTTGTGTCTGTCCTAGGGATGACCTTTCAGACAGAGATCTCAAATTAAACAGACAAAGAGGAGAGGGGTAGCGGGGGCTCATGGGGATCTCCAGCAGTCCAATATCTGGGGCTTTGTACTTCCGAAAACTCAATTTTGTCAGAGTTGTTTGGCATCCAGTTAACTTCTTTCAGCTAACCAAATTCTTGAGAAGATGCATAGCAAGTAGAATGCCAGTTTCTCAAGTTAGAGTGACTCTGTCTGGTGGGCCAGATGTTTGTGTGGGCCCTGGAATCCGGATGCATGCAGAAGGGTACTGAGTGAGCATGAAATTGGAGCAAGCTGCAAAGTCAATGATCTTGTCATCAACTTCTGATGGCATCGTATCTGTCTCCAGTACCAGCTCCTCTGCCCCTCCCTTCGCAGCCAAGCTTCTGGGATGCACTTTTCTCACCATCCTCAGCCCATAAACTCCCACCACACTGTAATTTGGATTCTACCCCAATTTCTCCCCTGAAACTGCCTTCACCTTGGTCACAAATGCTCTCTTTGTTGCTAAATACAGGATCCCTTTTAGTCACTCTCCTTAGCATCTCTTGGAGAAGGAAATGGTAACCCAGTCCAATATTCTTGCATGGAGAATCCCATGGATAGAGGAGCCTGGCAGGCTACAGTCCATGAGGCTGCAAGAATTGGACAACTTAGTGATGCTAAACCACCATTAGCATCTCTACAGCTTCTGCGCCTGAGACCTGCTCTCCTGCCTTCCTGTCTGTACACCATTCCTCCAGTTTTTCCTCTGATGCTTCTGGCTGCTACTTCTCAGGCCCCTCGGTGTCAGGTTCCTTTTCCATCCTACAGCTGATAGCTTCCCTCTCTGTCCTACTCCAGGTGAGATCGTGGCTTCAGTTGCTATCTATATACTCTGCTGCTGCTGCTGCTAAGTCACTTCAGTCGTGTCCGACTCTGTGCGACCCCATAGACAGCAGCTCACCAGGCTCCTCCGTCCCTGGGATTCTCCAGGCAAGAACATGGAGTGGGTTGCCATTTCCTTCTCCAGTGCATGAAAGTGAAAAGTGAAAGTGAAGTCGCTCAGTCCTGTCCAACTCTTAGCAACCCCATGGATGCAGCCCACCGGGCTCCTCCATCCATGGGATTTTCCAGGCAAGAGTACTGGAATGGGTTGCCATTGCCTTCTGCGATCTATATACTCTAAAGATTCCCAAATCACTATCTGTGACTCAAATGGCTTTTTTTTTTTTTTTTTTAATTGTGGTAAAATACACAAAACACAAATGAACCATCATAACCATCTTTGGGGTTCTTTTTTATCATAACTATTTTTAAGTTCAGTAGTGTTAAGTACATTCACATTGTTGTACAACCATAACTATGGCCCTTCTCTGGAATTCTTTCTCATCTTGCAAAATTTAACTTATATGCAGAGTACATCATGAGAAACACTGGGCTGGATGAAGCACAAGCTGGAATCAAGATTGCAGGGAGAAATATCAATAACCTCAGATATGCAGATGACACAACCCATATGGCAGAAAGCGAGAATTAAACAGCCTCTTGATGAAAGTGAAAGAGGAGAGTGAAAAAGTTGGCTTAAAACTCAATATTGAGAAAACTAAGATCATAGCATCCGGTTCCATCACTTCATGGCAAATAGATGGGTAAACAGTGGAAATAGTGGCAGACTTTATTTTAGGGGGCTCCAAAATCACTGCAGATGGTGACTGCAACCTTGAAATTAAAAGACATTTACTCCTTGGAAGGAAAGTTATGACCAACCTAGATAGCATATTAAAAAGCAGAGACATTACTTTGTCAACAAAAATCCATCTAGTCAAAGCTAAGGTTTTTCCAGTGGTCATATATGAATGTGAGAGTTGGACTATAAAGAAAGCTGGTTGGAGAAGACTCTTGAGAGACCCTTGGACTGCAAGGAGATCCAACCAGTCCACCCTAAAGGAGATCAGTCCTGAGTGTTCATTGGAAGAACTGATGTTGAAGCTGAAACTCCAATACTTTGGCCACCTAATGCGAGGAACTGAGTCATTGGAAAAGACCCTGATCCTGGGAAAGATTGAGGGCAGGAGGAGAAGGGGATGACAGGGGATGAGATGGTTGGATGGCATCACCGACTCAGTGGCGATGAGTTTGAGCAAGCTCTGAGAGTTGGTGATAGACAGGAAAGCCTGGTGTGCTGCAGTCCATGGGGTCACAAACAGTCGGACACGACTTAGTGACTGAATTGACTGAAATGATCTTAATGGGTATAAGATTCAAATGAGTTTTGTCAACTCTAGACGTGTATAGCCAGCTACCTACTGGACACCTCAGTCCAAATATCTAAGAGAACCTTGGACTCAACTTTCCCAAAACAAAAACTTTTTCCCCAAACCTCATCCCCCCTGGTGTTCTCTGCCTTTCCAAACCCTACCAGGATTCACCCAAGTGCCAAAGCTAGAGACCTAGATGGCTTTCTTGTCAGTTTCAACAATTCTAGCTCCCTGCTAGCTCCTGAATTTTTTCACTTCTCCACATCTGGCCCCAACACTACCATTTCAGTTCAGGCCAGGGTCATCTGATATCTGAATGCCCACCAGATTCCCTGCCTCCTGCCTTGTTCCAGTTGATCTAATCTTCTCATTTCAGTCATTTATCTCTTTAAAATGCAGATTTGATCCCATCTTCCCCTGTTTAAAATCCTTCAGAGGCTCCACAATGTGTTGGGCATAAAGCTAATGTCCTTAGAAGGACAAATTCTGCATACAGTGTGGCCCTTTATGATCTGGTCATATGACCTTCTGATTCAAGCCTAATTTCTTGCCACTTCCTGGTTTTGTCTTTCGAGCTCATTTGGAATCACTAGCCATTGCCCAGATGTGTTACAATTGCAACTCCTCTCCTCAGGAATTCTTGATCTGGAACATCCCTCCCCTCCCAGCTTCCTCTCTTGCCTAACTCTACTGAAATGTCACATTCTCTGGGATCCTTCCACCCTCCCTGAGCTGGGTGTTTTTTCCAGTGTTCCCATAATACTCACCACACTGCCCTCACCCCTAGACTGTGAGCACTTTCAGGTTCTGGACTCTGATTTGTTTATCTTTGGATCCCCAGAATCTAGCACAGAGCTTGACACATACTAAGTGCCTGTTGGGTGGTCAAGGAAGACTTCTTGGAGGAGATGACAACTAACCTGAGTCCTAATTAATGGCTAAGAATTGACCAGATGAAAACAGGTCAGGGAATATCTTGAGCATTTGAGGCAACAAGCAAAGATGCAGTAGAAAATGAGAGAATATAGAACAGCAGATTATTCAAGGTGGCTATAGAATATGACATGTGAGTGACCAGAGACAGGCCTGGGGCACTTTCACCAGACTCAGAGGAGACTCTATCAGGCAATCCTGGCCAGGGTACCGAAGTATGAAACTATTTATATAAAATGAGTTGGGGGTGACTCCTGAGCACCAGGGCTTCCCTTGTGGCTCAGCTGCTAAAGAATCTGTCTGCAATGCAGGAGACCTAATTCGATCCCTGGGTTGGGAAAATCCATTGGAGAAGGGAAAGGCTACCCAGTCCAGTATTCTGGCCTGGAGAATTCCATGGACTATATAGTCTGTGGGGTCACAGAGTTGGACATGACTGAACCACTTTCACTTCACTTCACTTCACTTCACCTGAGCACCTACATTCAAAATCAAAGAACAAGTGACAGATAAATGTGTTTTCCTCCCAGAGTATATATGTTTGAATTAAGTGATGGATGTGCCATTTACCAAGTAGCTCCTCATCACGTATTTGTTAAACTCAGCTGACTAAAGCATTAAGATAAAAAAATACTGACAATAATAATAAAATATATAATATACACTGCTGCTGCTGCTGCTAAGTCACTTCAGTCGTGTCCAACTCTGTGCGACCCCATAGACAGCAGCCCACCAGGCTCCCCCGTCCCTGGGATTCTCCAGGCAAGAACACTGGAGTGGGTTGCCATTTCCTTCTCCAATGCATGAAAGTGAAAAGGGAAAGTGAAGTTGTTCACTTCACTTAGCGACTCTTAGCGACCCCATGGACTGCAGCCTACCAGGCTCCTGCATCATGGGATTTTCCAGGCAAGAGTACTGGAGTGGGGTGCCATTGCCTTCTCCAATAACATACAGTAAAGTATAATAAAATAATGAAAATTAATAAAAATATATTAAATAAAATATAATAAACAAATATAGTAAAAATAATATTAATAACGTTATAAAATGAAATATAATACTTCAGGAAATGGGTCAGAGGTTGAGGAATACATGCATGAAACCAGGAGATCGAGCTCCCTGAAATTGGGAACCGCTAGTTCTTCATAGTCTCTAAAGATCAAGAAGTCAGAAGAAAAAGGAGTAGAAGCAGAAAGGGTGGAAACGATAAAAGAGGTTGAAAGGGGTTCGATGGTGAGCACGTGGCACAGGAGAGCACTGGTGGGGTTGCTGGTGATTTATTCTGAGGAGGAAAGGCCTTCACGTCTTGTTCTGTCAGTGACGGAAGAACCTGAGCAACAGGAGACAAGTCCTGGGGTGCTGTAGCCACAGAGCTTTTGCCTTTAACGTACAGGAACCAACCCAGCCCTGAGCAAGATTTTCAGGATTCTGACTTGTGTCCTTCCTGGCAATGTGTCCCCCTAAGCTGACCTTCAATTTACTGTGTCCATCACTGGGTCCTTGTTCTTTATGCTTTTCACATCTTCCCTCCCCTGCCACTCAACCCCCATCTTTCTTGCTCTTAGCTCAGAGTTATGCTTGCTTGATAAATCAAGCTTTATGTTTAACTTGATAAATCAAGAGTTATGTTTACTGATAAATCGGTCCTTTCACATACATCCTCGGGGTAATTTCAGCCTGTTCCCACTGGCCTTTCAGACTGGCTACTCCTTCTCTGGCTACCTGCATTCTGGTTTTCCTTTCCTGGATCAAACCCACCTGATCGCCTCCAGCTCCCCCGACATAACTGAGAAGGGCTCGCTTAGACTACCTGGTGTTTGATTCCCAGCCTGGAGCAACAGGAAGGGGAAGAAATTCTCCGTTGGCGTTGGCGCTATCAGCTTGTCCTGAGAGCTCTGTGAAACGCGGGAATGCTGACAACAGACGCCTGTGCAAAACCACCGCAGCTGAAAATATAGAAGCACTAGCCACAGAATCACCGAGTAAATTCAGGCCTTGTCCCCCACATGAAAAGTTCCCCGGCTAAGTCACACCCTCCAGTGAGGCAGCTCGGAAAGGCTAGGGAGTGCTCTCTTTTCTGGGAACTGGGAATGTGGGAAACTCCCAAAGGGAGTCAAAATTTCAGGCTGCAGGAAACGAAGTTCCGGGCACGGAAACAGTGATCGGTTACGTTTTCCTGTGCTGCCACCTCCCGGGAGACTTAGGAACTGCAGAACTGCCGGCCCGTAGAAGAGAGAAGCTTTCTCATTCATTCTCTAGGTATTTATGTGCACTTGGAGGTGGGGGCATAAATTCACTTCTTCAATCTTGAGGAGGTTACAATTTAGGTAAATTTGTTATAAATGCAGTGGAGAGAAGTGTGCAAGCCAGAATCCTGGGAACACTCTCCACCTCCAATCTATTTTCAAGTCCTTTCAATTCCAAGTCGAAAATGCTTCTTAGATCCATCCACATCTCTCCACTTCCGCTTTCTTCTATCCTGAGCCAAACCACCCTTTGCCAAGCCGCCTCCCTTAATATTCTCTTTCTTCCCATCAATGCACTTCCTGCAATTCATAGCAGCCTGCTTAAAATCATTTAATGTTTTATGGTTGCTCCTAGGAGTAAGGGCTTCACTGATGGCTCGGATGATAAATAATGTGCCTGCAATGCAAGAGACCTGGGTTTGATCCCTGGGTTGGGAAGATCCCCTGGAGGAGAAATTGTCAATCCATTCCAGAACTCTTGCCTGGAGAATCCCATGGGCAGAGGAGCCTTGAGGGCTACAGAGCATGGGGTCACAAAGAATCAGATAAGACTGAGTGATGAACACTTTTGCTTTAGGAATAAGAGCAAGCCCCTACCACAACCCGGGGGCTGAGTGGCTGCAGCACCTCATCTGGTGCCCACTCCTCCTGACCCTCTCATATCTGCACACAGATCTTCTTTCGATTCTCTAAACCAGACAAGTTTGCTCTTGCCTTCACGTCTTTGCTTCTCCGTCCCTTCTGTCAAGCACAGTCTTTCCTAGTTAATTCCCCCTCTGTCTGTTTAATTCCGTTCATCCTCCAGATGGCAGCTCAGACATCATTTCTTCAGATAACAGGTCCCTCTGTGATCTAGTCTAGATTTCGTGTGCTTTTTCCTCATGGCAAACATCAGAATTTAATTTTCTATGTGCACATTCAGTTGGTTAATGTCTTCTTCCAACCGCCCCACCCCCCAGCTTGTCAGTTCAACCTCGTATCACTAGCACCTAACATGGTACCTGGCATGCAGTAAATGCTGAATAAAAATTTGAGGAATGGATTCAAAGGGGCTTGTGGCCTTATGCCAAAGAAGGGAACAATTTGGCTTTCTTAGTGAATATAAACATATACTCCCCACCACAGGAATAGGAACAGGACCGGGATTTCCCCTGCCACCTGGTGGGATGCTCTAACCACAGTGGCACCTTCCCCTGAACATTTCTGGAAGGCTTAGCATTGTTCTGTCCTGGGTGAATGATCCCTAAAGTGGATCATTGGTGGAGGGTGGTGAGGCTAATGATAGAGGGTGGGTGTGAATGGAGCAAAGAGCAGGGAAAAGGAGTATAAAGAGACCATAAAATTCCACATATAAGCCATAACAAATTATATTTGTCTTTCTCTAGCTTACTTACTTCACTTACTATGATAATCTCCAGCTCCATCCACGTTGCTGTAAATAGCATTATTTCATTCTTTTTAATGGCTGAGTAATATTCCATTATATATAAATATATATATACACCACATTTTCTTTATCCATTCATCTGTCAATGGACATTTAGGTTGCCTCCATGTCTTGACCATTGTAAACAGTGCTGTAATGAATACTGATTGTTTTTTATGTAGTATTTGTGTGAAAAGTGTTACAAACCTATTACAGTATAGTACTATATAGCAGATTGTGTTAGCTGGGAACCCAAGCTAACTTTGTTGGATTTATGAACAAACTGGACTCACAAATGTGCTCTTTATACTCCTTTTCCCTGCTCTTTGCTCCATTCACACTCACCCTCTGTCATTAGCCTCACCACCCTCCACCAATGATCCTCTTTAGGGACCATCCACACAGGACAGAAAAATGCTAAGCCTTCCAGAAATGTTCAGAGGAAGGTGCCACAGTGGTTAGAGCATCCCACCAGGTGGCAGGGGAAATGCCAGTCCTCTTCTGTAACAGGTTTGTAACACTTTTCACACAAATAATACATAAAAAACAACCAAATACAGAAAATAAAATATTCTAAACTTAGAAAACAGTACCTTGAAAAGTACAGCTGTACAGTCCAACAACTGGTATACAGGGACACGTTCACATCTGTGAAAGTTTGCAACTTGAACATTTGTATGCAGGGGACTTGATGTTGAAGCTGAAGCTCCAATACTTTGGCCACCTAATGCGAAGAGCTGATTCGTTGGAAAGAATCCTGATGCTGGGGAAAATTGAGGGCAAGAGAAGAGGGCGACAGAGGATGAGATGGTTAGATCGCATCACCAACTCAAAGGACATAAGTTTGAGCAAACTCCAGGAAAGAGTGAAGAACAGGGAAGCCTGGCAGCATGCTGCAGTCTATGGGATCACAAAGAGTGGGACACAACTTAGTGACTGAACAACACGTAGGGGACTTGTTGTCCTTCAGGAAGGTATATGGCCCTTGGCCCCTAGAGGGCACCCTGGAGGCACTTCCGGGCAGCCTGTCCTGTGCTCAGGTCAGCGGAGCCTGATGGGGAAGCTGCTGAGGTGGAAGCATTCTGGTTATGAAGCAGCCTGGGTCGGGGAGTGGGGGAGAGCTCCTCGGGGTGGTTTCTGCAGTGGTGAGGTGGGTTGGTTAGTCGTGTGTTTGGTAGAACATGCAGCAACAGAGCTTCGTATAGTAGCCATTCGTTGTTTGTGTTTTAAATTGCCAGCATTCGTTTCCCCTTTATTGGAGATAGCACCCCAGCTTTTGTTTGTGGAGTTAAGCCTCCCTCCTGTGTGCACTCTGGGTGGGACAGTGCATCAGGGGACTCTCCCACAGCCAAGAGGTGGGAGCACAATGCAGGCCAGGCGACTCAGACTCTCCTGAGACTTTGAGTCTGTTTTTTTATTGGCTGAGCCACGTGGCTTGTGGGATCCCAGAGTGCAGAGTCTTAACCGCTTGACCAGTAGGGAATTCCCATGAGACTGTGATTCTTGAAGAGATCAAGGCATCATCAGCAATGAACATGTGGAGCATACCCATCAGTGACTCTCAGGTCCAACACTTGACAGGAACTATTGGTTCCTGTCCCATTTCAAGGCTGGGTACCCAGTCTCCTGTCTATCCTGTGAGCCATCTGTGTTTCAACTAGCTTCTCCTTTTGTCTGATTCGCTGAAGTTGGTTTTTCTTGCTTACAACCAAGAAACTGTGACCCACCATCAGCAGGTTCATAACTTGAATTTGTCTGACTACAGATGGTGGGCAGTAGTGTAGAGGCTTGGATAGGAGTTGCCAAAAGAAGAGGTAGTGCGAATGCCTGAAATGTGGTCCATCAGGGTCCTTGGAGGATAAACAGGTTGAAACTAGTTGGGGGGGGGGTGGGTAGGGGGAGTATTAAGTGACTGTCTTGCTGACAGTATCTCTTACCACTGGGAATGAGCCAGCCAAGGGTATACAAGCACAGAATGTCAGAGATGGAGCCCAGAGAACACATATTCCAGGGACAGTTGGGATTGGGAAATGTGCAATGATCCTCAGATGTCCCCAGGCACAGAAGCCAGAAATGATGTCACAAGATGGGATGTCATCGAGCAGACAAATGTCGCTTTCTGAAAAGGATATCTGCCTCCTACTGCTACCAGATTCAGAGAAAAACAGACATAAGATGGCCCCGTCCTCTGATGGAGAAGTCATTCATTCTCAGCAGTGAGAGGCTGGTCAAGATAAACTGGGACTCTGCAGAGGTGGTAGGTACGTGGCAGCGCTGGAGCAGGAGTCTGTAGTGGAATGAGAATTCGGAGTCCTCGAGGAGATGGATCCTGGTTTACAGGGAGCTGCGGTGGGGGGTAATGACACTACGTTGGACATGCTTGTCGTAAGCAGCGAGGTGGGGAAGAGCTTAGGAGTCACATGCCCTCCTCAGAGCATATATGTTGGCAGTGTCTATCTCCACACAGGTGGCCCTGGGTTGTGTTGGAAGCTGGCTCTGTCAGACCAAGGCTTGCTCCATAAAGTCTCCCTGTGCTCTGAGTCCATAAATGCTCTGACCCGAAGGCAGAACCCAGTGCTTCCCTTGCCTCCTCCCTGCCCTCAGAATGCCAGCAGGCTGTGGAACCCTCTCCAGGGGCTGGGGCCTGGTGACAGGAGTCAGGGACCAGGGCACTGGCATCGGGCCCATCCTGGCCTTGGTAGTCCTGGGGGTGGGGGCGTTGGGGGCTGTGCAGCACGGCCCTGAGAGGGTGTGCATCAGGAGTCTGGGTCGTAAGCAACAGAAACCAGCAGGTTAGAGTGGAAGACAAGTATACTGAAAAGATATGGGGCAGCTCAGAGAAGGGCTAGGACTAGAAAATCCGACCTGGAGGAGGCAGGGATAAAGGATACAGGGCAGCGCTGCTTGTACTGCCCACACTGGACCGTGGACACCACAGCCACCACGCCGATACCCGTGACACGGCGGGTGACCGTGACTGTCATCCTGTCACATCTAGGAAGGAGCCTTTGTTTCTTTGTTTCATTAACTCTCAGGTCTGACTCTAGGGCAGTGCTTCTGATTAAGCTGAGTCTAAAAAATAAAACGAGAGAGAGAAAGATATCTACTAGAACTCTTCTCTACCTTGACTTAATCTCCTTCTTTGACTGCTATCATCTGAATTCTTCCCACACATTTTCTTTACTTATTATTTTCTTTCTTTATTTTTTGGCCGCACCGCTCAGCATGTGGCATCTTAGTTCACCAGCCAGGGATTGAACCTGCACCCGCCGCAGGTTTTATAAAGAAGAAATCTGAACTGTGGTGCCGGAAGCTGTGGTGCCCATCCAGATCCCCAGCCAGTCGCTGGGTGCTGGCGGCTAACATGTACATCATGGCTGCGCCTTTTCCTCCCCTTCTCAGGATAACTGCCCTTTGACTGACAAGAGCTGCCTGCTGGGAAGTTACGAACTCTTTTCCCTAGGAGGAGCAAGCAGCTGCAGCCACGGACTGACTGATAATGGGAGAACAGACTCTCCCCCCGTGCCTCAGAGTAGGTTACCTTCCAGAGTCCCCCTCAGCCTTTACCTGAGACCACAACCTTCACCTGAGTGAGTACTTACCTGACAAACACCCTTACTTGGAGCTCCCATTCCCCTTACCTGTTTTGCCTCCTTTTCTCACTTGCCGGTTTTTCTCAAAAACAACCTCTCAATAAATTACAAGCACCCACTACCTTGCCTCAGGCTCTACTTCCCCAGTCCCACCTGCAATATCATTTCTCTCCGAGCCCTGCAGTCTAAGATGTCTTCCCTTCTGCTTCCCCGGGCAGACGAGTTACAGTGATGAGGGGCAGGCAGGAGAGAGAAGTCAGGCTCTCCAGCCAGAGACAGGTCCTAACCCAATAATCACGCCCATAGCTGTAGGATAGTGATTGAGACAAATCTTGTGAAGGGAAAGCTGTGTGAGAGGATCCAACCCAGTCAAGAGGTCGGGAAGGCTTCCCTGAGGAAGTGAAGAAATTCTCCATGGGCGCTATCAGCTTGGCCTGAGAGCTCTGTGAAGTGGAGTTGAGTAAAAGGGTAAAGTGAGTAAACAGGGGCTTCATACACAAAGGCCCTGAGGCAGGAGGGGATACAGGATGAAACAAGGCCGTTGAGACTGGAGCAGAGAAAGGCGGTGGCGCTGAGGCAGTGGGCACACAGCGGGCAGAGGGGGCTGACTCAGCTTTTTAGGGGATCTGGTCTTCATCCTAAAACAAAACAAGTGTCGGAGGGTATTCCGCTCCTGGGAGAGGGGTAAAGGGACACGATCCGTCTGCGGCTGGGAAGATTTCTCTGTCTGCAACACAGAGAAAGGGTAGGAAAAGGGCGGCTGGGTGAGTTGGTGAGGGGCTCCGCAGAAGAGCCAGGAGAGCTCGTGGGGTGCAGGGCTGGCAGTGGGGAGGGGCCACAGATCTGGAAGATCTTTAGGAGTGATGTTAGCAAGATTTGGTGATGGGTTTTACGGGGCAGAGGCAGGAGCGGGAGTTGTCAAGGATGACATCTGAGTTTCTGGTTTCAGTATCCGGAGGGATTGTAGGAAAAGCTGGGAGAGCGGAGGGCCGGCACCCACAGACCTCTGCGTTCCTCTGGAGCAAAGGAAAGAGAAGAGAAACCAAATGCAGATGCCTTTCATCTGCGTCCCCCACCCCAATAGGGTCACCTACACACTATCACTCAGGCAAGGTGGCTGGCTGTCCAATGGGGTTTTGCATACTGGGGAAGTATCCCGACCAGTGGTCTCAGATGACAAAGGGTGTCCTTCCACTCCTTATTTTTAAAAAGAATGTAAATATGTGTATAACCGAGTCACTTTGTTGTACAGCAGAGACTGGCACAGCATTGTAAATCAACTGTACTTCGGTAAAATTAAAAGGATAGGAATAAAAAGAATAGACATTTCTTTTTATTGACTGCTCAGTCAGTCCATCATTACCTTGAACAAACTCCTACTACGTTTATGATAAAGATAATGCAATTATTTTTTTTAAAAAACAGCCTTTCAAATTTTTATGGACCTTTTTAAAAATAATAAATGTATATACCACGGCATAGTCAAAAGTTACAAAAAATAAGAACCTCTGCTCTAAAGCTTTCTTGGTTTAGGGATTTTTGCCAGATAAAAAACAAATGCCTTCAGGGTAGTTGGTGCTCTAGAATGTCACTGTCACTTCTATTTTGGTGTCTGTTCAGATGGTTTTATGAAAATGAGTCCCTGTGAAAGGAAATCGGAGACTGTGAGAGCACTAGTCACCTGAGAAAGATCAGGAGGCACCAGATTGGGAAAGGAGGCTGGAGAGTGGAGGACCAAGGACATCTCAGCTTTCCCAGTGACAAGCTGTTGGAGTCTTGGTCAGTCATCAAGGACTGGGCCAGAGTCAGGTGTCTGATCCTTTGTGGCATCTCTGTGGCCCAGATTGTACAGCACCTGTTCTAGTGCATTGCAGAAGTCAGTGGGCCCCTTTTCTCCTTCCAATCTCTTTTCCCACCTGCAACCCCATTCGTTAAGTCAACAAGTACATATGGAGTTAAAACGTGTACCAGAAAACACACGAAGTGTAAGCAAGGACTCTGCATGCATGGAAGTTACGTTCTCTTCTGGAGTGGATGTGAAGATAGACAATTAACAAGTAAATAAACAAAACCAAGATCATTACATATCTTGTTGAGTGTGGCAAAGAAATAAAGAGGAAATGGGAGAAAGTGCTCAGGAGTGTTTTAGAAAGAGTCACCAGGGAAGTCGGCTCTGAGTGGGTAGCATTTGAGCTTACTCAATGATGAAGATGAAGTCATAGGTGAGAAGGGTCTTACCTCATTAAATAATGAAAATGAAGTCATAGATGAGAAGGGCTTAGCTTCATTAAATTCCAGGGGGAGAACATTCCAAGCAGAGGAGAAAAATACTCAAAGCCCAGGAGATAGGAAAGAGCTTTCTGATAAAAATTAGGCTGGTGCAGCTGAAGAACACAGATTGAGGAGGAGAGTTGTGTGAGATGAGACTGGTAAATTAGGTGAAGGAGATCACTTAGGACCTTAGGTGATCAGGGCTTAGTTGGGAAAGAGAGAAATCAAACCAGTTATTTTAAAAGAGAGAATTCTATGTAAACAATTGTTAACTAGGTAACTGAAAAGGCTAAAAGCATAGAGTAAGGTATCATGAAGCTACAGGTTCAGGAAGCAGCTAACGTCCCTAGAAGTGAAAGATCAAAGGGAAAGCATGCTTTTGTTAGAACTCACAAACTTGGAGGAGGGGCCCCTCAGAGCTGAATTTCTGGACCTTAGAGAAGGGGGTGTGGCTGAGCTTCTGTTGATGTTTCTAAGTTCAGAGGAGGGGGCCTCTCAAGCCTGGACCCAAAACTCAGAGAAGGAGGCACTAGCCAACTAGTGCTGGTATTTCCGTGGGTCATGATAAGGCTGGTTCTGTGTGCATCAGAAACACTGAAAACTAGACTTGAGTATTACTAAGAAGAGGGGCAGTCACTGACGGAATGAAGAAAAGGTGATGTGTTCAGAAAAGGGAAGCACACAGGAGGCAGTGAGGAACAGCTCCCTTCTTCCTCCTCTGAATTTACAGTCTCACTCTACCACCCAATTGGCAAGGTACTAAAAAAGAAAAAAAGCTGTCAAAAACAAAAATAGAATTTTTAGACTCTCAGATCCAGAAAAACAAATTTAGAATAAAAGGATGAGTTTAGACCTGAGAGGCAATAGACGAATAATCAACACAGACTGTGTGTGCTGCAAAAATAGGAATTTGGGTTTTAAGAGCAGTGGGAAGACACTGGTTGGTTTTAAGTGCGAGTTGGTGTGATGAGATTTTTCCTTTGAGAATATCTCTCAGGCTACTGTGTAGAAAGCAGAGCAGAGATGAGCAGGGTCAGAATCAAGAAGACCAGTTAAGAAGCTCTAGCAGTTTCTACATTATGCATTCAACTTTCTTAATAATTACAGAGTATTTAAATGATTTTTATTGGGTGAAATGTGTTTTGAGGGAAACTGTTCAATATTTATCTAAGTTGTCAAAATTTCTCCAGGCAAGAATACTGGAGTGGGTAGCCATTCCCTTCTCCAGGGCCTCTTCCCCACCCAGGGATTGAACCCAGGTCTCCTGCATTGGCAGGCAGATTCTTTACCATCTCGGCCTCCAGGCAAAATAGTAGATGCTTGCTTTGTGGGATATTTTCATTATAAAACTACACATGTTATATAGGTTTTTTGAGGTTCAACTAACAAATATTCACTAGAATAAACTCAGATATTCAGGCCCTATTATTATCATGCCTATGAAAATGAAGATGGGAACTTTCCTAATACCCGTGAACTTCCTGATGTTCAAGCTGGATTTAGAAAAGGCAGAGGAACCAGAGATCAAATTGCCAACATCCGCTGGATCATCAAAAAAGCAAGAGAGTTCCAGAAAAACATCTATTTCTGCTTTATTGACTATGCCAAAGCCTTTGACTATGTAGATCACAATAAACTGTGGAAAATTCTGAGAGAGATGGGAATACCAGACCACCTGATCTGCCTCTTGAGAAATCTATATGCAGGTCAGGAAGCAACAGTTAGAACTGGTCATGGAACAACAGACTGGTTCCAAATAGGAAAAGGAGTACGTCAAGGCTGTATATTGTCACCATGTTTATTTAGCTTATATGCAGAGTACATCATGAGAAATGCTGGACTGGAGGAAACACAAGCTGGAATCAAGGTTGCCGGGAGAAATGTCAATAACCTCAGATATGCAGATGATACCACCCTTATGGCAAAAAGTGAAGAGGAACTAAAAAGCCTCTTGATGAAAGTGAAAGTGGAGAGTGAAAAGGTTGGCTTAAAGCTCAACATTCAGAAAACGAAGATCATGACATCTGATCCCATCACTACATGGGAAATAGATGGAGAAACAGTGGAAACAGTGTCAGACTTTATTTTTCTGGGCTCCAAAATCACTGCAGATGGTGACTGCAGCCATGAAATTAAAAGACGCTTACTCCTTGGAAGGAAAGTTATGACCAACCTAGATAGCATATTCAAAAGCAGAGACATCACTTTGCCAACAGAGGTTCGCCTAGTCAAGGCTATGGTCTTTCCTGTGGTCATGTATGGATGTGAGAGCTGGACTGTGAAGAAGGCTGAGCGCCGAAGAATTGATGCTTTTGAACTGTGGTGTTGGAGAAGACTCTTGAGAGTCCCTTGGACTGCAAAGAGATCCAACCGGTCCATTCTGAAGGAGATCAGCCCTGGGATTTCTTTGGAAGGAATGATGCTAAAGCTGAAACTCCAGTATTTTGGCCACCTCATGCGAAGAGTTGACTCACTAGAAAAGACTCTGATGCTGGGAGGGATTGAGGGCAGGAGGAGAAGGGGACGACAGAGGATGAGATGGCTGGATGGCATCACTGACTCGATGGACGTGAGTCTGAGTGACCTCCGAGAGCTGGTGATGGATAGGGAGGCCTGGCGTGCTGCAGTTCATGGGGTCGCAAAGAGTCGGACATGACTGAGCGACTGATCTGATCTGATCTGAGGGTCAGCCAAAGAGCCACATTACTTTAATGTAGTTTTGAGGAAATTTCGGTGGGTGTATGCTCCATGGAATCCAATGACTCTAACTAAGCTATGATTATTTCTTATAACACTACTTGGCTTAGGACATAGAGCACAATACTAGCTCAAGAGTCACTGTGAAGGGGCAAAGGCATATATCAATCTGAAAGTCTGGCTTAAATGAAAGAACAATTTTAGATTAAATAGGAAAATGAGTTGACTACATATTCTTCAGACCATCATTCATAGATATTATTTTTGTAACCAAACTTTTGATGTGTTTTGTTTGCCAATTTCTGTGGTGTGAATACTCAAACCATGATCAGCTTCAAGCTCTCAATGTGACATCACCCAACATGGAGTTCCGAAGGGATGAGAGAATGACCTGTTGTGTGAGCCAATTCCAACACACATTGGATATATCTGTAAATATTTCATAGATTTGGTGCCATTTTAAATTCCTGACATTGTGATGTTCTGTTGTTGAGTGATGGGATTTTCTTGTCTTCCTTTAAAGAGAGTTAAAGTCTGTTTTCTTGGGGCAGTTAAGTTACTTGCAGCTCAGGCTGATCTTTTTGAATTACAGCTTTATTTTACAGCCTTTACTTTAGGCTTAGTTTAACTCTTCTATTGATTCTAAGGCATGACCCTTCTGAGGTCTTTACTCAGTACCCCAAGTGTTCAACAAGCACTTTCCACTCTGCACAGTAAGGACTCAAGTCTCTCAGTCCTGTGTCAGCTTTGGGGATTGTTTAGCTTAGAGATTCCCATCAGCTGTTCTTTGCTAGGCCTTCAGGGTTTTATCTAAAATGTGCCCAGATTAGTAGTTACACAAAGTCTAAAGGGAGTCCCCATGCAGATTTTTGAAGCACTTCATTATTTTTTTAATTTTTAATATTTTATATTGGGCTGTAGTAGATTTATAATGTGTTAGTTTCAGGCTTACAGCGAAGTGATTCAGTTATACAAATACATACGTCTATTCTTTTTCAAATTCTTTTCCCACTTAGGTTCTTATAGAATATTGAGCAGAGTTCCCTGTAATATATAGTAAGTCTTTGTTGTTTATCTATTTTAAATATAGTAGCGTGTAAATATCAATTCCAAATTCCCAGTTTATCCCTCCCCACCACCTTTCCCCTTTGATAACCGTAAGTTTCCTTTCTATGTCTGTGAGTCTGTTTCTGTTCTGTAAATAAGTTCCTTTGTATCATTTTTTTAATATTCCACATATAAGCAATATCATATGATATTTGTGAAACACTTTCTTTATATAGTGTCTCTTTAATACTACCCCACCACCACCACACCCGCTTCAGCCTCCAACAACTCCAGTCTTTGTCTCTTTAATTCAACAAGACCTCATGGGTTTTGACTGGGTTCCCAACCCCTGAGCAGACGTTTAATAGCTAGAGTGATTGTGAGGCTCACTTATTTGTTTCCCTCATCACCGAGGGCACATTCTTCACTCCCTATTGTCCCAATATCTGAATACAGTTGTTTCATTGATTTTGTCCCATTTTCTAGTTGTTTATACTGGAAGGGCAAATTCCATTTCAATTACTCTTTTACAGTCAGAACAGAAGTTATTGGTTTGTTTTTTAATCTGAGTCAAAACATGCTTAATGGAAAATGTTTGTGTTAAAAGGGCTGTTTTGTGTACTAAGGGCTCTGAGAGCAATAGAAACCAATTTAGGGGAAAACCAATGTGCATATTCTAGATGGAGAGAGAGAATTGGGGAGGCTTTTAGGAGAAGAAACTCAGAAGAAGTTCAGATGTTTCAAATCCAAACCAGAACTCCTAATCTTTGCCCCAGACCTGCTCCTCCAAGTATGCCCTATCTGAGTTAATGGCAACTCCATCCTTAGAGTTGATCAGACTAAAAACTTTGATGACATCCTCGTGACCTTTCTTTCTCTCTTATCCCACATCCAATCCGTCAGCAAACTCCATCAGATCTATCTTTAAGCTAGATGTAGAATTCAACCCTGTTTCATGGCTTCCACTGTCCCCACCCTGGCTCAAGCCATTAGCAGTTCTTGCTTGGATTTCTGTAGCAACCACCTAACAAATCTGCTTCCACCCTTGTCTTCCTACAACCTATTCTCAATTCAGCAGCCAGAGAGATCCTTCCATTGTGTAACTTCCCAATTCAAACCCTCCAATAAGCTCCTCATCTCCCTTAGACTGCAATGGGGACTTCCCTGGCAATTCGAGTGTTAAGAATCTGCTGGGCAATATAGAGGATGTGAGTTCGATTCCTGGTTGGAGAACTAAGATCCCACAAGCTGCGGAGCAGCTAAGCCCGCAAGCTGCAATTACTGAGCCTATACACCACAACTAAAGAATCCATGTGCTGCAACAAAAGATCCTGCATGACGCAAGGAAGAATTTGCATGCCACAACTAAGACCCGACACAGCCGAATAAATATTTTAGAAAGCTTTGCAGTGGTTTACAGGGTCTCCCCTTACCTTTCTCCCTTTGACCTTTACTCTTCTCCCCCACGCTCACTCCCCTCAGACCACACTGGTCTCCTTCCAGTTCCCATTTTCGAGGGCTGCCTTGACCTCAGGATCTTTGCCCTTCCTCTTCACTTTTCCCTTAATACTTTTCCCCCAAATACTCACATGGCTTGCTCCTTCATTTCCTTAAATCTCTACTCAAATGTCCCTTCTCAGTGAGGCTTTCCCTGAGCACTCCATTTAAAATTGCAGTGACCTGACCTCCACACCTGCTCTGGCATCCCCACCACATCCTTCTTCCCTGCTTAATATTTTTCCATAGCACTTACCCCTCCTAGTCTGTGATATCAGATCAGTTACTCAGTCGTGTCCGACCCGACCCCATGAACCGCAGCACGCCAGGCCTCCCTGTCCATCACCAGCTCCCGGAGGCACCCAGACCGCATCCATCGAGAGTGATGCCATCCAGCCATCTCATCCTCGTCGTCCCCTCTCCCCGCCCCCCTCCCAGCACAGAGTCCCCATGAGAACTCTCGTGAGGTGGCAAAAACTGGAGTCAGCAGCATCATTCCCCAAGAACCAGGAGATCCCCAGAATGGAGGGACCCCAGCCAAGGGACTCCAAGAGTCCCCAACACCACAGCAAGCATCACCGGCGCTCAGCCTCTCACATCCAGCTCTCACATCCAACGACCGGAAAGACCATAGCCTTGACTAGGCGAACCGTTGGTAAAGTAATGTATTTATTTATTTTGTTCACTGTCTGTCCTCTCCCACCACCACCGTCACCACCACTATAACGTAAATTCTGTAGGTCAGGAAGTTTTGTCTGTATTAGTCATTGATGCTCAGCATCTAAAAGAGTATCAGGCACAGTCAGCCTCAGTAAGCATTTTGTGAATAGATGAATGCCAAGGCAATGGTAGGGGAGGTAATCAGTGAAGGATCATTTCAGGATGCGGGGATGGCACCAAAGAGCAATGAAAGGTTAAAGAGTGAGATGATCAGGAAACTGAAATGAGATGTATATGGCTAGAATGAAGGGCTTGTGGAAATATAGCCAAGAGGCAGGGGATGGTTTGCCATGCTAAGGTCTTTGAACTTCAGCCTAAAGCAACGAGGTGTCGTCGAAAGATTTTTAAGCTCCGTGGAGAGAGCTGTGAAACCTGATCACGTCAGTAGTTTAGAAAGCTCGCTCTGCCAGGGATATCAGTTTAGAAGTGGTGAGGCCAGACCCAAGGAGACCAGTTGTTTTTAATTGCAGCAGATCTGATGACAAATGATGAGGACTCTAAATCAATGGCCAGTGGTATTAACACAGAAAGGGAGTGAATTCGAAGGAATAGTTAGGAAGTTAAATCTTCAGCACTCTGAAGATTTAAACAAATCAGTTGTGAGTTGTGAGACAGAGCAAGAATTCAGGATGACAACCAGATTTCTGGCTTGGGTAACTTGAGAGGTGATGGTGCCATTCACTGAACACAGATGAAAAGCAATTACACAGCCTCACCAGTCATCTTCCTGTTATTGGGTCACCGGGGCCCAGTGATGATGGGCGCAAAGCCCAAGCCATTCATCTGTATTCACCGTATGTGAACACCCAGCTGAGGGCAGGAAGTCTGACCTGAGCGCCATGAGTCAGCAGCCTCCCTTCTATTATGAAAGACCAAGCCTATAATATAAACACTGCTTTAATTTGTTAAACAGGGCTGTGTGGCTTCTTGCCCCACCTTAACTGCCCTATGAAGTAACTGGAGAAGGAAATTATGCGTGTTTCCCTAAACAGAAGTTTAGATTTGCCTGAGATTAGAAAGGTGTAGGCTACAAGGATTGTGACTACCAGAACCTGCTGTGACAATGAGTGTTTATGCAAAGTGCAGTGTTAGACACTAAACTAAGCTCATGTGCCCTTGAGGTGCTACTTTATACTTCTGCCTTTGTGATATCTTTTCCTTTAATTGGGTAGTGAGGGGAGTGGTGAAGAAGACACTTAACTGACCAGACCGGTAACCTTGGAGCCAATGGTCAAGTAGTCAGATCACCCCTACCATGAAGTTCAAGCAGCCTGAATTTCCCTCCCAGGCTGGGGCTGGCTGGAGCAGTGAAACAGGCTGGGGGATGAGGACTCCAGAGAGAGCACCCAGGAAGAGAGCCTGAAGGTATCATTCACCCATCAGAGGGATCAGGCTGATGGGTGAAATTTGAGTGTGAAGCAAAGAGACTATGAGCAGAGTTAACAAGAGGGAGTAAGTCAGTTTAGTAGAGAGGGAGGGACACATCCTGAAAAGATTCCTTGAGGGTCTGGAAAAGAGAAGCAGAACCTGCCTATAAGTATACAGAAAGCTGCTGAAGAAACTTACTTAAACATGAGCAGTTTACATAGCAGCTGTGCCACAGTTTATGGAATGGAAGTGGTAGAGGATGGAATAGCACAAAGGAGATTTAGATTTAATGTCACACTGTAGGAAGGTAGAACATTTGCATTTATTCATTTAGAAAGCTTTTACTAAGTACTTGTGCTGTGCTGTGCTAAGTTGCTTTAGTCGTGTCTGATTCTTTGTGACCGTATAGGACTGCAGCCTGCAAGGCTCTTCTGTCCATGGGATTCTCCAAGCAAGAATACTGGAGTAGGTTACCGTGTCCTCCTCCAGGGGATCTTCCTGACCCAGGGGTCGAACCTGCATCTCTAAAGTCTCCTGCCTTGGCAGGCAATCTCTTTACCACTAGTGCCACCTGGGAAGTCCTATTAAGTACCTGTGCTGTGCCGTGCTAAGTCACTTCAGTCGTCCAATTCTGTGCGACCCTATGAACTGTAGCCCTCCAGGCTCCTCTTTCCATGGGATTCTCCAGGCAAGAATACTGGAGTGGGTAGCCATTCTCTTCTCCAGGGGATCTTCCTGACCCAGGGATTGAACTGGCATGTCTTATGTCTAACCTGCATTGGCAGGCAGGTTTTTTACCACTAGTGCCCCTGGGAAGCCCTATTAAGTACCTGCTGCTGCTGCTGCTAAGTCACTTCAGTCGTGTCCGACTCTGTGCGACCCCATAGACGGCAGCCCACCAGGCTCCTCCGTCCCTGGGATTCCCCAGGCAAGAATACTAGAGTGGGTTGCCATTTCCTTCTCCAATGCATGAAAGTGAAAAGTGAAAGTAAAGTCGCTCAGTTGTGCCCTTGGCGACCCCATGGACTGCAGCCTACCAGGCTCCTCTGTCCATGGGATTTTCCAGGCAAGAGTACTGGAGTGGGTTGCCATTGCCTTCTCCGTATTAAGTACCTAAAAATACATAAAACAATACTGCCACCTGAATGGAAGAAACAGATTATAGGTTACTGCAGTTGGAGGAGGCTTTTAACACATATGTAACTTCTAATGAAGTGTTACTCCTAATTAGAAAAATGACATGTATGCAATTTTTTTTTTTGATGATACAGCTAAAGATGGCAATTCTGAGTTAAGTATATATTGTGTAAGAGTTTTACCCCATGGTTTTGATGTAGATAACTTTTCTTGGTTACTAATTTAACCCTCCTATAAGTTTTAATCCATGACTCAAGTCAGGAGGCTCACCATCATGATGAATATTTTAAAAGTGATAAATGAAATAAAAGCATTTGAGTTTAAAAGATTGCCATAGATCCTTTTTTTTTTTTTTTTTTTACAGCTCCTTGTGCTGTTCTTCAGAGGCTAAATAGCTTTATTGAGCTATTGAGAATTAATGGACAGAAAAGAAAAAAATTTTTTCCTGCACAGCCAAGCAGCTCATTCGGAATGGAAAGATTGCTCCCTGGGCCTTTTACATATTTGTGAAACATGGGTAATGTTCTATGTTGTTGCACTAACTTGTTTTTACCTCTCCATGTATGACAAATAGCACTGGAGAAAGCAGCAGGTCACCATTAAAAATTTACCTCATTAGATAGACAGATATGAATATAGAGATATATATATATTTTTACTGCAAGCCTAACACCTTGCTTGAGTACAGTAAAATGCATCTGGGTCACTGAGAAAGTGGATGGCCATGGTATTGACTCTCTAAATATATTAGTGTTCAGATAAAGCTGTGGTTCCCTTTTTGCTGATATGTTTACAATTTCTTTGTCTGAAAAGAGGAAGTATTACAATATGATCATTTCCTTAAATAATGACATGGCAAAATGTGTGAAATGTGATAGGAAAAACAAACAATTATGAATTCTTCATGAAACTAAAACCTGTGTTTTGACGGAAGAAAAGACTAAGACTATTAAAAAGTGGATTTTAAATGCAGTTGTTTTTTTTCTCAAAGAGCACATTTGTGTAACATGTAATCTGATATGTGGTACTTGATAGGCAAAAGGGACAACCTCAGTCATCCAAGTTCTAACAATGCTTTTTTTTTTGGTGTTCTCTGCAGTAACCAGAAATTCATTTTCAACATTTAAATGCTACTTTCTGAAGAGAGGATACATCTGGTTAACTCACGGCCTCGGGAAGATTAATGATAACACACTGCTTTTCAGGATTCCCTGATACCTCAGCTGGTAAAGAATCCGCCCGCCATGCGGGAGACCCTGGTTTGATCTCTGGGTTGGGAAGATCATCCAGAGAAGGGAATGGCTACCCACTCCAGGATTCTGGCCTGGAGAATTCCATGGACTCTAAAAGTCCACGGGGTTGCAGAGAGTCGGACACGAGCGAGTGACTTTTACTTTCACACCGTGTTTCAGTTTTCTTCCCAGTGGCACTCACTTTTTAATCAATAATAAACACACTTTCCACATCAGAGGATTTTACTGTCCCTCTGTGTTACAATGACTGCATGTTACCCCAAAACAGTGCCTTGAGGCACTATAATCATGCATTATACAATGTATTTATTACCTCTTACTGTTTCTTTGGTCAAAAATTCAGACCAGGAACAGAATGGATGGCTGGTTTCTGATCTACAATATCTGGAGCATCAGCTGGAAAATTTAAAGACTGGAACAATCTTAGAGATCATCCACTCTCACCGTATGACAGTGGCTGATGCTGGCTCATGGCTGGGGGCTGGCTGGGGCTGTCAGACAGGATATCTGCCCTGGACCTCTCTATGCGGGCTGGGTTTCCTTACAATGTGATGACTGAGTTCTAAGGACAAGTATCTAAAGAGAGAAGGAGAAAGAGATGGAGGTTGTATCTTCTGGGTGGGCTGGGCTTCAAAGTCACATGTTTAGTGATGGTCTGCCAGACTCCAATGCTTTGGGCAGCCATAAGTCCCTGTTCAGGTTCATAAGCTTGAGACAGAGTTCCTATTTCATATCAGATCAGATCAGATCAGTAGCTCAGTCGTGTCCGACTCTTTGCAACCCCATGAATCGCAGCACGCCAGGCCTCCCTGTCTATCACTAACTCCTGGAGGTCACTCAAACTCACGTCCATCAAGTCGGTGATGCCATCCAGCCATCTCATCCTCTGTCGTCCCCTTTTCCTCTTGCCCCCAATCCCTCCCACCATCAGAGTCTTCTCCAATGAGTCAACTCTTCGCATGAGGTGGCCAAAGTACTGGAGTTTCAGCTTTAGCAGCATTCCTTCCAAAGAAATTCCAGGGCTGATCTCCTTCAGAATGGACTGGTTGGATCTCCTTGCAGTCCAAGGGACTCTCTAGAGTCTTCTCCAACACCACAGTTCAAAAGCATCACTTCTTCGGCACTCAGCCTTCTTCACAGTCCAGCTCTCACATCCATACATGACCACAGGAAAAAACATAGCCTTGACTAGATGAACCTTTGTTGGCAAAGTGATGTCTCTGCTTTTGAATATGCTATCTAGGTTGGTCATAACTTTCCTTCCAAGGAGTAAGCGTCTTTTAATTTCATGGCTGCAGTCACCATCTGCAGTGATTTTGGAGCCCAGAAAAATAAAGTCTGACACTGTTTCCACTGTTTCTCCATCTATTTCCCATGAAGTGATGGGACCAGATGCCATGATCTTTGTTTTCTGAATGTTGAGCTTTAAGCCAACCTTTTCACTCTCCACTTTCACTTTCATCAAGAGGCTTTTTAGTTCCTCTTCACTTTGTGCCATAAGGGTGGTGTCATCTGCATATCTGAGGTTATTGATATTTCTCCCAGCAATCTTGATTCCAGCTTGTGTTTCTTGCAGTCCAGCGTTTCTCATGATGTACTTTGCATATAAGTTAAATAAACAGGGTGACGATATACAGCCTTGACGAACTCCTTTTCCTATGTGGAAACAGTCTGTTGTTCCATGTCCAGTTCTAACTGTTGCTTCCTGACCTGCATACAAATTTCTCAAGAGGCAGATCAGGTGGTCTGGGATTCCCATCTTTCAGAATTTTCCACAGTTTATTATGATCCACACAGTCAAAGGCTTTGGCATAGTCAAGAAAGCAGAAATAGATGTTTTTCTGGAACCCTCTTGCTTTTTCCATGATCCAGCGAATGTTGGCAATTTGATCTCTGGTTCCTCTGCCTTTTCTAAAACCAGCTTGAACATCAGGAAGTTCACGGTTCACATATTGCTGAAGCCTGGCTTGGAGAATTTTGAGCATGACTTTACTAGCGTGTGAGATCAGTGCAATTGTGTGGTAGTTTGAGCATTCTTTGGCATTACCTTTCTTTGGGATTGGGATGAAAACTGACCTTTTCCAATCTTGTGGCCACTGCTGAGTTTTCCAAATTTGCTGGCATATTGAGTGCAGCACTTTCACAGCATCATCTTTCAGGATTTGGAATAGCTCCACTGGAATTCCATCACCTCCACTAGCTTTGTTCTTAGTGATGCGTTCTAAGGCCCACTTGACTTCACATTCTAGGATGTCTGGCTCAAGGTCAGTGATCAGACCATCATGATTATCTGGGTCATGAAGATCTTTTTTGTATAGTTCTTCTGTGTATTCTTGCCACCTCTTCTTGATATCTTCTGCTTCTGTTAGGTCCATACCATTTCTGTCCTTTATTGAGCCCATCTTTGCATGAAATGTTCCTTTGGTATCTCTGATTTTCTTGAAGGGTTCCCTTTTGCTTTCCACATAGATTCACCAAATATTCACATTTTACAATATTTGCTGTATCTTTTTCCTTGCTGAATGGGTAAAAATGTTAGTTAGAAAGCTAGTTTTAGATATCATGATACTGCCTCAACATATTGTTATTGTTGTTCAGTTCTAAGTTGTGTCCCACTCTTTGTGACCCCATGGACTGTAAGCACGCCAAGCTTCCCTGTCCTTCGCTCTCTCCCAGAGCTTGCTCAAACTCATGTCCATCGAGTCAGTGATGCCATCCAAGCATCTCATCCTCTGTCATCCCCTTCTCCTCCTGCCCTCAATCTTTCCCAGCATCAGGGTCTTTTTCAGTGTGGTGACTCTTCGCATCAGGTGGCCAAAATATTGGAGCTTCAGCATCAGCCCCTCCAATGAACATTCAAAGTTGATTTCCTTTAGGATTGACTGATTTGATCTCCTTGCTGTCTTAGGAGCGCTCAAGAGTCTCCTCCAGCACCACAGTTTGAAAGCATTGATTCTTTGGCACTCAGCTATTGCAGTATGTATCTCCTAAGAATAAGGGCATTATCTTAATCATAACACCCATTATCATCTAATAAAAGTAATAGTCTCATAATGCTATCTAATACCCATTCTATATTGAATATTCTTCATTTGTTTCATGATCATCTTTCACAGCTTTTTTTTTTTTTTTAAATTAGGATCCACTCAAGGTTGACGTTTGGCCCCCGTGTGACTTTGGCTGGTTTCCTGACCTGGATCCTGGGCCTCAGTTCCCACCTCTGGCAGATACACCCTTAGCCGGGAGATCCCTGTCCACCCATGGAGTTGTTGTGAGTATCACATTCATTCATTTCAACTAATACTTATTTGACACCTACCGTGTGCTGGACCATCATGCTCTCATGGAGCTTACACTCTAGACAGATATTAGAAAAGAACAGTCTTTGAGAGTTAACAATGCTATATAAATATGGGGAATTATCCTTTCAGATTAAAGGCCTGGGGAAAATCTTGAAAAAAAAATCTCCTTTATGCAAAATAAAATCGATTTGGATTAAAATTAAATCATTCCTGTTATGTAGAGGTGATTGGCAAACTCAATGAACAGATTAGTAGTACTGAGCAGAATGACAATTTTGGAAGTTGTTGTTGTCTTATCCACTTTAAATTCCAAAGTGCATGTGTGCTCAGTCGTGTCCAACTCTGTGATCCCATGGACTGCAGCCGCCCAGGCTCCTCTGTCCTTCACTATTTCCCAGAGTTTGCTCAAATTCATGTCTGTTGAGTTGATGATGCCAGCTAATCATCTCATCCTCTGCCACCCAGTTCTGTTGCCTTCAAATTTTCCCAACACCAGGGCTTCCCAAGAGGTCCAGTGGTAAAGAAAATCTGCCTGCCAATGCAGGAGCCACAGGGGACATTGGTTCGATCCCTGGGTGGGGAAGATCCCTTGGAAGAGGGCATGGCAATCCACTTCAGTATTCTTGCATGGGAAATCCCACGGACAGAGGAGCCTGGTGGGCTACAGTCCATGAGGTTGCAGAGTTGGACTCAACTGAGCACACAGGCACTTTGGAGTTTAAGTGAATAAAAGCACCATGTAAAGAGGTTCTTCTGCTTCTAATTAAATAAAATTATGTATATGCATTCATGTCTGTTGAGTTGATGATGCCATGTAATCATCTCGTCTGCTGCCCAGTTCCACCCAGTCACATAATATTTGCTAATTTTTGACTTTCTTAGTTTTTATTTTTCTAAATACTTAATAAGCAAAAAAGCAAACCCATATTATTAGAACACAGAGATGGTGATACTCACAGGGGTTAGAGCTGAAAGGGGCTATAGAGGTCATCTAACCCAGATTCCACATTTTTACTGATGATCTCATCAGTGGTTATTTTAGAGGAAGTTGTATGAATTTTAAGGCTCTAGACACACATAGTTCCTATATGTAGAAGCCCAATTTTGAAATCCTGCTTATTGGATAAAACAACCAGAATCTTATATTACCTTAATCTTTGTTCCTCATCTTCCAGTTACATGAATTTTCTTTTCTGCCCTGTGACAGCTGAAGTGGTAGTGGTGTGACAGTGTAACAAGCATTGTGTAACGCTACTCGCCTGTTTGGAGGTCTACCTCGTGCCGCTAGAAGGGTGATGGATATTCTCCAGCAATATGAAAGAGATCACTTTGGAGCCTTTCTCTGAAACAGCTGACAGGCATTGCTTCTTCCTGTCTTTGGCTCTAAGCCGCTCAGCAATGTGGTTGGAGAGTGGATGCTAATACTTGGGGATTTTGTTCTCCTGGTTTAACAGTTCTGGGTGCTGTTGGTTCTCAGGGAAATTCAGGACAGTGCCTTCTGTTACTTTTGGGTTGGCTTGATGAGCGAGGGGGTCTGGTCAGATGAGGACAAATTAAAGTCATTTGTTCATTCATGTGCTGGTGCCCCTGTATTTAGGAACAGATGTTCTACAGATGGCAAAATGGAGGACTTCAGGATTTTTTATAAAACTGAATGACCATCCTCTTGGGACTACTTAGGGACTTAGCAGAGCCCCATGTGTTACACTTATCCTGACTTTTAGGTTTCTTTGTTTTTATCATTGAGGATATTATATAGGTTTTCTTAAAATAAATGACCAGTCTCTTGATCCAGAGAAACTGATTTACAATTTACAATTTTTGATGATCTTTCAGAACTTACCAATGAATTAAACAACAATTAGCAATGTCATATTAACTCATTTCAATATACTGGAGACTGCCTATGTTCTCTAATGCCTCTTTCCAAAAAAGGCCTCAAGTTTGAGCATGTGATAAACATTTAGTATAGTACAGTAAACCCAGGATTTAACCAGGATTCCAGGAATGTGATAAAAGCTGGCAATGGGGAAGCCACTAGAGAATGGTGGTAGGTATATCCCACTTCAAAAGTATGACCCAGGTATGGTCAAATTCTTTTTCCAGATCTCCTTCAGCTTAGTTGAGAAAGGCAATAATTTCCAGAAAGAAGTTACTGGATACTGTGGGGAAGCTGAATTAAACATACAGACTAAAAGAAATATCACTTACTCAATCATGCATTTAACAAATATTCATCAAGTATCTAGTATACATGGAGACAAGCAGTGAATAAAACTTTAGAGAAGGTATGTAGTTTTTAATGCTCTTTAAATCATTTAATTTTCACAATAACCCTAGAAGTTAGAACTATTGTCTTTTTTGCATTTTGCAGATGAGGAAACTAAAGCATGGCATGGTTAAGTAGCCCAAAGTTACTCAATTGGGAAGTGACAGAGCCATTGGAGCAATAAAATATTGATAACCTTTGCAAAACCCTGTAGCTTGGATGTTTCTGGCTTGGGAGCATTATTTTAAAAGGATTATCACCTTTGTAATCACAAAGGGTAGCAAATCTGAATCTCATTCAAGAATCCATCCTAGTTATATATTCAAACATCGATTTTGTCTTTCTCCTAAAAAATCACAAATAATAAAGTTAAGCAAAAGCAGGAGGTGACTGGATAAAAGTGGTGAGACATATTCTTAATGCAAAGAGCTTTTCATGTTGTATTATGTCAACAGCTTATTCATTCATTTGGCTTCCAATAACTGAAACCTAGCCACATAAAAAAATAAAACACAAATACCACTTCTCTTTGTGGCATGAAACACTACTGAAGCAATAAATTCTGAAGCTGAACTGCTTAGATTCCCTATACATTTAACTGTTATAAAATGTACCTTCTATATATTTATATGAACAGAACCACAATTGTTAGTATGTAATTGATAGTAATATTATATAATAGAGTAGTAATTTGACTTTTTCAATGACCCCATACTCAATAGTAAGAAGGCATAGGGGAGGTGAGAGACCTTTGTGGAGTTAGGAAGGATCTGTCACCTTGGGGATCATGCAGAGAAAAGAGCAGCTCTGTCAGGAAGGAAAGCCTGTGGTTCAAAAACATAATTCAAAAATTGAATTTTATTTTTCAGCCGCACCTGACGGCATGTGGATCTTAGTTCCCAGACCAGGGATTGAACCTGTGTCCTTGGCATTGTCCAGTGGAGTCTTAACCACTGGACTGCCAGGGAAGTCCAAGCCCACGATTCAAAAGAGAGCTCTTTAGGAGACATTGGGCTTCCCTGGTGGCTCAGATGGTAAAGTATATGCCTGCAATGTGGGAGACCTGGGTTTGATCCCTGGGTTGGGAAGATCCCCTGGAGGAGGGCATGGCGACCCACTCCAGTATTCTTGCCTGGAGAATCCCCATGGATAGAGGAGCCTGGTGGGCTACAGTCCATGAGGTGACAAAGAGTCGAACATGACTGAGCAACTAAGCACAAGTCTCACTGCTTCCAATATGACTGGTGACCGGATTGAGCCAGAGTTCAAATTTTTCTGCTTTTCACAAAGTTAATTTAAAGAAAATATTGTAATATACTATTCTTATTTCTACCAGTGGGGTCCTTCTATGTCATTACTCCTATCTTTAATTATTTTCTAGAGTTCTGGAGTTAGCTTTAGGAAATTTTTGTATATGGCTACAGTTTCCTTTAAATATTATGCCAATATTTTTAGAAGTATCCTCAAAGCTGGTGGAAATGAAGGAAGGAAAGGAAACTAATGTTTATTGAATACTCACCATGTGTTTGGCATAGTTCTCAGTGTTCTACATAGCACATGTAATTTAGTTCTTATAACAACTCTAAGAAGTAGGCACTACTATTACTCCACGGATGAGAAAATAGATTCCTAGAGAGGTGAGGCTTGCAATAATGAAATGAATGCTGCTGCTGCTAAGTCGCTTCAGTTGTGTCCGACTCTGTGCGACCCCATAGACAGCAGCCCACCAGGCTGGGATTCTCCGGGCAAGAACACTGGAGTGTTTACCATTTCCTTCTCCAATGCATGAAAGTGAAAAGTGAAAAGGAAGTCGCTCAGTTGTGTCTGACTCTTAGCAACCCCATGGACTGCAGCCTACCAGGCTCCTCCATCCATGGGATTTTCCAGGCAAGAGTACTGGAGTGCGGTGGCAGGATATAAAATCCTCAGCTCTTACTTCTCTTTTGTTTGTGAGGCTGTTGCTGGGTTATACTTGCTGCAAAAGTTTGTTGCTAGTGCTAAATTATGCAACAATAATAACAAAATAACAAACGATTATTTACTGTACACCTAGCATTCCAGGCATGAATCATGTATCATCATTAATTTTATTCCCATAAAGTTGGTTCTGTTTTCCATTTTTATTGATATGGAGCCTGGACCAGAATGTAAATTAATGCACAGCTTCCTCCACTGAGAAAGTTTCCCTCTGAAAGAAAAAGTCAGTGTGATTAGTGACAGAGATGATTCTATCTTCTGGCACTAGCTCCTTAACTCCTTGAGATCACACTTAGAGTAGCACAGGTTTAGAAAGATCAAGTAACACGCACAGTCTCATAGGTCATGAGTGTTATAGACAGGATTCCAATGCAGGTCACCCTGCTCTTCCCCAATACCACACTATCTTCCCAGTGTTCAAGGAATGAGCTGCTGGCCTCAGCAAACAGCTCTTCAGAATGTTCTTCTTCATTGTGCTTTCCCTCTCCCATTCCTTGCCATCATTTCATAGTGCATATGTTATATGATGAAAACAATGGCTATTATAAATGTTCTGTTAGAATTACAGAAGAGTGAAATTGGTACATAGTAATTCATGGAGGTGAGAACAAGATATTGTCCAAGAAATTAAAATAAGGAAATAATAAGCAATCCCATTAAAAAATGAGCAGAAGACCTGAGTAAACATTTTTCCAAAGAAGACATACAGATGGCTAATAGGCACTTGGAAAGATGCTCAGCATCACTAATTATTAGAGAAAAGGAAATCAAAATCACAATGATATATTACCTCACATCTGCCAGAATAGCTAACATCAAAAAGTCTATGAGTAGCAAATGTGGGGAAGGATGTGGAGAAATGGGAACCCTTGTACACTGTTGGTGGGAATGTAAATTGGCACAGTCACTGTGGAAAGTGGGGCTTCCCTGGTGGCTCAGATGGTAAAGAATTTGCCTGTAATGCAGGAGACCTGGGTTTGAAATTCCCACTGTGGAAAACAGCATGGGATTTCCTCAAAACAACTAAAAATAGAACTACTAGATGATCCAGCAATTCCACTGCTGGATATATATCTGAAGAAGACAAAAAAAAAAATCAACTTGAAAATATGCATGCACCCCAGTAGCAGTATTGTTTACAACAGTCAATATATGGAAGTTTATACCAGTATTATTTATAATATCCAGTAGTATATGGCAGCAACCCAAGTGTCCATCAACAGAACAGATGAATGGATAAAGGAGATGTGATATATACACATACACATGCACAGTGGAATACTACTCAATCCTAAAAAGGAATGAAGTTCTGCCATTTGCAGCAACATGGATGGACCTAGAGAGTATTATCCTTATGAAATAAGGTAGACAGAGAGAGATAAATTTTATGTTATTTTATACATATCACTTATACATGGAATATAACAATTTAAAACAAATAAATATATACAACAAAACAAAAACAGACTTACAAATATAGAAAACAACCTAATGGATACCAGTGGGACAAGAGAAGTGGGGAGGGGCATGATAAGGGTGTGGGATTAAAAGATACAAATTACTATATATAAAATAGATAAGAAACAAGGATATATTATGTAGCACAGGGAAATATGGTCATTCTTTTATATCTTTAAAGGGAGTATAACCTATAAAGATATTGAATCATTACGCCAAATACCTGAAACTAATATAATATTGTAAATCAACTATGTTTCAATTAAAAAATATAAATAAGGGAAACAAGATTGCTCTCCAAAAAATTGAACAAATGAAATTCACACATATCCTGAATAGACATGACCATCAGTGGAAATGAATTAAGAGGTTGTGTGAATAAACGTTTGGTTGAGAGGTGCAGAAACACCTAATATACTAC
The DNA here is from genome assembly GCA_935064755.1 of Tragelaphus eurycerus. NCBI lineage: Eukaryota > Metazoa > Chordata > Mammalia > Artiodactyla > Bovidae > Tragelaphus > Tragelaphus eurycerus. The sequence goes on from CAKXYN010000003.1 coordinate 24,816,900, forward strand.
TCACAGTGACCTGGAAAAAATCTCAAGGAGACCAGACTGATGGTTTCATCAGCAAAATCCTGTTCTACTGGGCTTTGTCTGGATTGACCTTGTACTCAGACTGGTGATGGTGAACCCAGGGTGGGGGAGGAAGTCAAGGACTTGAGTTGGGCATGTTTATCCAACACGACTCTTCTGTTGTGATGCAATTATGAGTCATCATGCTTCCCAGGCCTGGATGAGATCTCTCCCAAAACAACAACCCGTTCTAAACTTTTATTTCATGTTCACCAAATAATCTTTTGATTATTCTATTTCCCAGGTACCTCACTATAAGAAAAGACAATGCTCTGGATATGAGTTACAGGGATCCAAGTACGTATCCACTACTGCAACGTATTGTAAAGGAAGACATAAGCATTTGGGTTTATAAATGTCTGCTGTCACCCTGTTTGTTTAACTTATACATTGAGCACATCATGAGATGCCGGGCTGGATGAGTTACAAGCTGGAATCAAGATAGGTAGGAGAGACATCAACAACCCTGAGGTTGTTGCGGATGATACTACTGTAATGGCAGAAGTGAATAGGAACTAACGAGCCTCTGGATGAGGATGAAGGGGGAGAGTGAAAGAGCCAGCTTAAAACTAAATATTAAAAAAAAACTAAGATCAAGGCGTCCGGCCTCATCACCCCATGGCAAATAGAAGGGGAAAATGTGGAAGTGGTGACAGGTTTCCTCTTCTTGGCTCTAAAATCACTGTGGATGGTGACTGTAGCCATGAAATCAGAAGATAATTGCTTCTTGGTAAGATAGCTATGACAAACCTAGGCAGTGTGTTGAAAAGCAGAGATATCTCTCTGCTTACAAAGGTTTGTAGAGTCAAAGCTATGGTTTTTCCAGTAGTCATGCATGAATGCGAGAGGTGGATCACAAAGAAGGCTGAATGCTGAAGAACTGATGCTTTCGAACACTCTTGAGAATTCCTTGGACAGCCAGGAGATCAAACCAGTCAATCTTAAGGGAAATCAACCCTGAATACCCCTTAGAAGGACTAATGCTGAAGCTGAAGCTCCAGTATTTTGGTTATCTGATGCGAACAGCCGACTCTTGGAAAAGTCCCTGATGGTGGGAAAGATTGAAGGCAGAAAGAGAAAAGGGCATCGAAGGATGAGATAGACAGAAGGCATCACCAATGCAATGGACATGAACTTGGGCAAACTTCAGGAGATGGTGAGGGACAGGGAGGCCTGGGGTGCTTCAGTCCATAGGGTCACGAAGAGTTTGACATGACTAGGTGACTGAACAAGAACAACATGAATTTTGTACGAGTGTGGTTTCTACAAGTCAGTTTTCTTGAGACAGAGGAGCTCTAGAAGAATTGGCATGGCCATGTTTCTGAACTTCCAAGGGCAAGAATAGAGCCAGGCTCATACTGCTGTTACCCTGGGAGGGTGTGCAGGGGTTGTCAGCCAGGTGCCATCTCTCTGATCACCTTTCTTTTCAACTTCAAAAACAAGCTCAAGAGTTGGCTGTGTAAATGCCAGGAAATATGTCAATGTCCAAGAGGGTAAGCAAACTTCTCAGAAGACTAAAAGTCAGTAATGAATCAGGAGGGATAAAAATTGAGAAAATGATAGGAACCATGTTAAGAAAAAAAAAAGAACTGCGTAATTTAAAAAAGTGACCACAGGCAAGAACAAGCTTTGGAAGGGAATGAAAGTGAAACCAGGGAGACCAGAGGAAAATTTTGCAGCTTGGATGGAAGACTCTATCATGTTAAGATAAGGTGGGTCCAGAAAAACTCAGAAAGTGATCAGGGTGGTCCATGTGAAAAAAAAACAACCCTAGGTTAGGGAGTAGGGAATGAGGAGAGTCAAAAATTGGTGACATGAGGATGATAACCTGCCTGTCAATAGGTGGGAAGGGTTTCGAGTTTTCATTGCTTACTCTCTTAAGAAAGACAATCAGCTGCCTCTATCCCCCGAGCCCCACAAAAAAAGCTAAAATACCAATGTTTATGGAATCATTGCAAGCTTTAGATTTCTGTCATCTTTTTGTTGTCTAAAACTTCTCAGGGCACTGACGATTTAAAATGGCAATAGATAGGAGGACTTCTCTAATTGAACCAAGTCTTTGGTTAGAAATCATCAAGTTCCTCAGCACAGACCACACCCAGGGAGTTGCTTGGGGAGAACTGTGAGTCGCTTTGAGGAGGGTTCTGCCGAGGGCCTGCGGCTGCTCTGACAGTGTCTGCACTGTCCGTTAGGAGGTAGGTCTCCTCCAGTTCTGATCCAGCTGCATCAATATGAGTTGTAAATTATTAATAAAACCCATCTCTCACAGAATCTAACTGTTATTAATGGAAGAGTCCCATGTTTGTTTTTATTAATAGATATCTCTTTACCCTTTTTTGTCTTGTTTTCCTAACTCCATGGGCAGAAGAAAAAGTATATTCACTCACTCATTAATTCATCCATTCAAAAAAAAGTGAATATCTACTGGATGCTAGGCACCTTGCCAAGTTTTGTAGGGAAAAAAAAATGACAAAGACATTTTCCCTGCCTTAATAAAGCTCACAGTGTAGTCAGGAAGATAACTTATAAAGAGTAATCGGAATACAGGGTAATAGATGCTGTAATGAATCCTTGAACCCTTTCCTATTTCAAGGCAGCAGGCTTCTCAACTATGTGCAAATAGTAACATCATTCATTAACCTCCTTTGTCTGGAGTGCCCTTTCTATTAACTTGCTGCCAGCATTTCGGATAATAGCAGCAATTATGGTGTACAATTTTTTTTTCTTCTGATTCATTAAGCTGGAAATGTTTTGTTTCTCTTTCAGATCTCAATTATGTTTTGTTTGCCGTCTAATTATCCATGTTAATGTTTTAAAGTGGGCGGGCGAATAGATTTTATTTACATGGCTTGCAGTTGTGTCATAAAGGATAATTTCTTTTCTTCCAGTTGAAAAAAATGAGAAACAGGTACGTATGCCCTGATGGTTATCTATTGGGCTTCACCTGTGGCTCAGCAATAAAGAATCTGCCTGCAATGTAGGAGCTGCTGGAGGTGAGAGTTCACTCACTGGGTTGGGAAGATTTACCTGGAGGAGAAAATCGCAACCCAATTCAGTATTCTTGCCTGCTGCTGCTAAATCGCTTCAGTCGTGTCCAGCTCTGTGCGACCCCATAGACGGCAGCCCACCAGGCTCCGCCGTCCCTGGGATTCTCCAGGCAAGAACACTGGTGTGGTTTGCCATTTCCTTTTCCAATTCATGAAAGTAAAAAGTGAAAGTGAAGTCGCTCAATTGTGTCCAACTCTTTGCGACCCCATGGACTACAGCCTACCAGGCTCCTCTGTCCATGGGATTTTCCAGGCAAGAGTACTGGAGTTGGGTGCCATCACCTTCTCCGATTCTTACCTAGAGAATCCCTATGGATTCTCCAGAGTTGGAATGACTGAAGCAATGGAGCAAGCACACACGCATATGAAATTATATATTAGGCAGATTAACATTAAAAAAATCAAGGACCAGCTACTTAAAAAAATCTTAATACAATGATGGAATGTAGCCTGATATTTGTACAGAACAGCTCATCCAAAAGGAGGAAGAAATCTGTTCTATACTGTCACATATTGTTCTTATTTACACAGCTTCAATCATCTGATGGCCGGCAAAGTGTTAGCAATAGCAAATATTTGGTAGAAGTTAAAGGTTTACTACATATTTTTACACATAATCTTCACAACAGGTGAGGAAATAGAAGCTTGGATAGTTTAAGGTCTTTGTCATGGATGCACAGACAGCAAAGCGTTACTTTAGAAATCAGGATTCATTTATATCTTCTCCCTCTGAATTCAATACTTTTTAACACGCTACTTCCCAAAGTGCTTCACATATTCAAAGAAATTCTCAGGAGAATGCTGCCTTAAACCATGCGTGGGAGGGACTGACCCCACTGCATTTGTGTTGAGGCTGGTCTAGAATGGGATGTGGCTCATTCAGGGTGTTAATGACCTGTGAGCCCCTGATGGTCTGTGGGGAGTTGAGGGCTGACATGAAGTTGAGAGCTACTGTCTCAGATTTCCTCTTCTCTAGGAGGTTGATATTATGCAGGTTTGGAATGTGCTAGCAAAAGTAGCAAAGGAAGGAAATGATTTTGAGCAAAGGCACTGGGTTTTTAAGGAATTCCAACTGTCATCAAACGACTTACTGAGATTTCGTCTACATAACAAATGGTTTCCAAATCAGCTGGAATTATACCCAAGTTGGCCAAAGTTGTTTTTCCCACATTACTTTGTCCTTTAATGTTTCTGCAATGTGACTCCATTTAAGTCTTACAGTATTAGCAGGACTGTGTTTCGCTGTTTGAAATCTTCATGACCTTCAAACTGAAAGACACTTGACTTTCTTTTCTAATCTCTGAACACAGTAATTCAATAAGACAAGAATTCTTACACAGTAGTTCTGGCGTGACCATCCCTACCTGATTTCCACAATCTACTCTGCTGAAGGGACAGCTCTTCAGACTTATTTATTAAAGATTTACCAAGTGTCTATTTTTCCAAAAGCTGCTCCATTGATGAGGTGATGTATGTGTGTCTGAGATAGAATTAAAAGATTACATAATTGATTGCTGCACTAATCCCCGAGAAGACTCTAAGAACCTCCTTACAACACAGAAGCATAAGTGCTGGGGAAACATAGGTAATGACGTTGTGCTTCGTCATTCACTCTTAACCAAAGCACTCTACTGTATTATAATTAATATCTGAAATTTACCGACTGTACTAAACTTTCATGTCCATAATGTGTGACAAAGGTAATGAAGAGTAGTTACCTAACTTTAAATTTAGACTCTTTAAAATAAGAGAATGCAGAATCAGAAGAACAAAACAAATCTGAGAGATTATAGAGGGGTCATTCAAAAACACTCCAAATGCAACCCATGTCATGCAGGCTGCTTAGTCACATCCAACTCTTTGAGACCCTATGGACTGTAGCCTTCCAGGCTCCTCTGTCCATGGAATTTTCCAGGCAAGAATACTGGAGTGGGTTGCCATTTCCTCCTCCAGGGGATCTTCTGGACCAGGAAGAAATGCGGGTTGAACCTGCATTTCCTGCATTGACAGGAGGATTTTTTTTTTTAAAACCAGGCCTTCTTTCAAAGTGTCTTTCATCCAATTCCAGGAAATAAGTCTGTGACCCAACCAATTCTAGTGAATATCTGCTTGACCAAAACCAGAATATGTAACTAGAATATTCCTATGACAGACTAGTATGCTGAACTGAGCATTCATCATAATTATGTATAAGATGCATCAAAAAGAGTTAGGGATTTCCTTGGGGATCCAGTGTTAAGAATCTCTGCTTCCACTGTAGGGGGTGAGGGTTAGATCCCTGGTTGGGGAACTAAGATCCTTCATGCTGCACTGCATGGTGGGCCAAAAAAAGAAAAGATTTTTAATAAAAAAATACTTCAAACAAAGAGTAATTTTCCATTTAAATATGCTGTCCTGATTTCATTGCTGAGACACAGATAATAGTCTTACCAAGATCTGTATTCCCAGTGCCTTAAGTAAAGACTAGCCCATCAAAAGCATTCAGTAAGTATTTGATGGATGAACAAATACATGAAGAAATGATGGGGAACTGAAACAAAATAAAACTATTCTGAAAAATAGCACTTGAGAAATACAATTTGGATTCTTAAAGATGCAATTTTGGTTCCATTAAAGTTCTATATTGTTTTCTTCACTAAATAAGAATTATGTGGTCTGCTAATAAATCATTCACTCCTAAATCCTAAAGATCTTTGACAGTCAAACTTAGTCACTAAACTTATTTGCAAATTTATTTGGAGAAGAATGCTCTTGGGCATTCCACTGCTGATTTTCTACTTAGGGCATCCTAGCTGACATCTCGTTTTAGTTTTCAGGCATTTCATGGTGAAAAATGAATACCATGTCACCTATGCTTTTCTTTAATCAAATCCAACAAGTCTACTAAAATTTATTAAAATGCCATACAGACAACCCAAGAAGGAGTAAAGATAGAAAAGGAAAAAAAGGGGGAAAAAATCCCCATATATCGTTTATCATTTAAACCATATAGAGATATTGTTTCAACTAAAAATTTAAAATGCCTTGAAAACTTACCCAGCACCACGTAAACATCACAGTCAACTAACATAGCACATGCAAATTCAATGGAATTAAAATAAATTTACAAGAAAAAATACAGCTGAGAACCCACCTATAAAAGAGGCACAAAGCATTTATTAAAATGGGTGACCTATTCCCTCAATAGAGTATCAGACTTGACTGTTCGCATTTCCGTCACTTTTCCAACACCGCAGAGTCAACTTTTAACACGGCTTCCTTAGAGGCAGGAAGCTTCAGGCAAGTGGAAGATTTGTGACTCATGAGCAATACTTACAACACCATTGACTAAAAGAAGCATAAAAATTACTATGTGCCCCCTATAATTTGGTATAACAATGCTCTAAGACAAGCATGAGTCTTGAGGAATTAAAGATTGAAAATGAAAAATGCAGTGATATGTAAGCACATAACCTGTAGCTCACCCAGCAGAATTTTAGGATCCATCACTAACAGTGGTCTTTAGGGTTAAGAAACAAAGAAACCATAACCATGGATGGTTTAATTAAAACATACAGAATTTCAAGTGGCTTTAAAAGAGGAAGATGTGAAAGAAAGGGAGAGGTAGAAAGGGCAACAATGTTTAAGAAGAAATTAAATTTCAGTACCATGTTTACAAATATTACTAGTGTTCATTGGAAGAAAATCTATGACTTTTGGGGGGTACCATTCACGAAAAGGTAATGGCACCCCACTCCAGTACTCTTGCCTGGAAAATCCCATGGACAGAGGACCCTGGTAGGCTGCAATCCATGGAGTCGCTAAGAGTCAGACACGACTGAGCGACTTCACTTTCAGTTTTCACTTTCATGCATTGGAGAAAGAAATGGCAACCCACTCCAATGTTCTTGCCTGGAGAATCCCAGGGATGGAGGAGCCTGGTGGGCTGCCGTCTGTGGGGTCGCACAGAGTCGGATACGACTGAAGTGACTTAGCATAGCATTCACGAAAAACAATTTTTTTTTCAAGTGCACAAAGACTATATTTCAAGGAAAGAAAATATTTACATTGCTTTTCTTTACAACTATAGATTTGATATAGCAAGAAGAGATAAGAAAGCCTTCTTCAGTGATCAATGCAAAGAAATAGAGGAAAACAACAGAATGGGAAAGACTAGGGATCTCTTCAAGAATATCAGAAATACCAAAGGAACATTTCATGCAAAGATGGGCTCAATAAAGGACAGAAATGGTAGGGACCTAACAGAAGCAGAAGATATCAAGAAGAGGTGGACAAGAATACACAGAAGAACTATACAAAAAAGATCTTCATGACCCAGATAATCATGATGGTGTGATCACTGACCTTGAGCCAGACATCCTAGAATGTGAAGTCAAGTGGGCCTTAGAAAGCATCACTAAGAACAAAGCTAGTGGAGGTGATGGAATTCCAGTGGAGCTATTCCAAATCCTGAAAGATGATGCTGTGAAAGTGCTGCACTCAATATGCCAGCAAATTTGGAAAACTCAGCAGTGGCCACAGGACTGGAAAAGGTCAGTTTTCATTCCAATCCCAAAGAAAGGTAATGCCAAAGAATGCTCAAACTACCGCACAATTGCACTCATCTCACACGCTAGTAAAGTCATGCTCAAAATTCTCCAAGCCAGGCTTCAGCAATATGTGAACCGTGAACTTCCTGATGTTCAAGCTGGTTTTAGAAAAGGCAGAGGAACCAGAGATCAAATTGCCAACATCTGCTGGATCATGGAAAAAGCAAGAGAGTTCCAGAAAAACATCTATTTCTGCTTTCTTGACTATGCCAAAGCCTTTGACTGTGTGGATCACAATAAACTGTGGAAAATTCTGAAAGAGATGGGAATACCAGACCACCTGATCTGCCTCTTGAGAAATTTGTATGCAGGTCAGGAAGCAACAGTTAGAACTGGACATGGAACAACAGACTGGTTCCAAATAGGAAAAGGAGTACGTCAAGGCTGTATATTGTCACCATGTTTATTTAACTTATATGCAGAGTACATCAGAATGCTGGACTGGAAGAAACACAAGCTGGAATCAAGATTGCTGGGAGAAATATCAATAACCTCAGATATGCACATGATACCACCCTTATGGCAAAAAGCGAAGAGGAACTCTAAAGCCTCTTGATGAAAGTTAAAGTGGAGAGTGAAAAAGTTGGCTTAAAGCTCAACATTCAGAAAACAAAGATCATGGCATCCAGTCCCATCACTTCATGGGAAATAGATGGAGAAACAGTGGAAACAGTGTCAGACTTTCTTTTTCTGGGCTCCAAAATCACTACAGCTGGTGACTGCAGCCATGAAATTAAAAGACGCTTACTCCTTGGAAGGAAAGTTATGACCAACCTAGATAGCATATTCAAAAGCAGAGACATTACTTTGCCAACAAAGGTTCATCTAGTCGAGGCTATGTTTTTTCCTGTGGTCATGTATGGATGTGAGAGCTGGACTGTGAAGAAGGCTGAGCGCCGAAGAATTGATGCTTTTGAACTGTGGTGTTGGAGAAGACTCTTGAGAGTCCCTTGGACTGCAAGGAGATCCAACCAGTCCATTCTGAAGGAGATCAGCCTTGGGATTTCTTTGGAAGGAATGCTGCTAAAGCTGAAACTCCAGTACTTTGGCCACCTCATGCGAAGAGTTGACTCATTGGACAAGACTCTGATGCTGGGAGGGATTGAGGGCAGGAGGAGAAGGGGACAACAGAGGATGAGATGGCTGAATGGCATCACTGACTGGATGGATGTGAGTCTGAGTGACCTCCGGGAGTTGGTGATGGACAGGGAGGCCTGGCGTGCTGCAGTTCATGGGGTCGCAAAGAGTCGGACACCACTGAGGGACTGATCTGATCTGATAGATTTGATTTGATGTCTATTTTTTTAAACAAAACAAAATCCATCCTCAAATCATTTGGCAAATGTTTCCTTCCTTAGAACAAGATGTTTAACCTAGAAAATCTGTAGGGTTCTTTTTGATCAAAATATTGTATACATTTTGCTTTTTGAATGGTGAAATCAATAAATATATAGTCATTCACTAAATAATTATTTTTACATTTATTTAGATGCTGGTCACTATTCCATCACTGGAAATATAGTAGGAAACAGGAAAAATGTGACTCTTCACCACCAATCTTATTGTCAATTGGAAAAATCAAAGCTGGGGTTCAGTTCAGTCGCAGTCGTGTCCGACTCTTTGCGACCCCATGAATCGCAGCACGCCAGGCCTCCCCGTCCATCACCAACTCCCGGAGTTCACTCAGACTCACGTCCATCGAGTCAGTGATGCCACCCAGCCATCTCATCCTCTGTCGTCCCCTTCTCCTCCGGCCCTCAATCCCTCCCAGCATCAGAGTCTTCTCCAATGAGTTAACTCTTCGCATGAGGTGGCCAAAATACTGGAGTTTCAGCTTTAGCATCATTCCTTCCAAAGAAATCCCAGGGCTGATCTCCTTCAGAATGGACTGGTTGGATCTCCTTGCAGTCCAAGGGACTCTCAAGAGTCTTCTCCAACACCACAGTTCAAAAGCATCAATTCTTTGGCACTCAGCCTTCTTCACAGTCCAGCTCTCACATCCATACATGACCACAGGAAAGACCATAGCCTTGACTAGACGAACCTTTGTTGGCAAAGTATTGTCTCTGCTTTTGAATATGCTATCTAGGTTGGTCATAACTTTCCTTCCAAGGAGTAAGCGTCTTTTAATTTCATGGCTGCAGTCACCAGCTGTAGTGATTTTGGAGCCCAGAAAAAGAAAGTCTGACACTGTTTCCACTGTTTCTCCATCTATTTCCCATGAAGTGATGGGACTGGATGCCATGATCTTTGTTTTCTGAATGTTGACCTTTAAGCCATCTTTTTCACTCTCCAGTTTCACTTTCATCAAGAGGCTTTTTAGTTCCTCTTCACTTTTTGCCATAAGGGTGGTATCATGTGCATATCTGAGGTTATTGATATTTCTCCCGGCAATCTTGATTCCAGCTTGTGTTTCTTCCAGTCCATCTTGTGTTTCTTCCAGTCCAGCTTGTGTTTCTTCCAGTCCAGCATTTCTCATGATGTACTCTGCATATAAGTTAAATAAACAGGGTGACAATGTACAGCCTTGACGTACTCCCTTTCCTATTTGGAACCAGTACTGCTTGTTATAACCAACAATCTCCACAAAAATGATGTAAACATAGCTATCAGGACAGAGGCATTGCCACTGTCTGAGATAGACAAGCTCCATTTTGTTGTTGCTGCTAAAATATCATGTTTTTTTCCCTATTTCTTTGCAAAACAAACGAGTTCTAATTCAGAGCACTTTAATGAGGTTCTAAGTTCTCTGAGATCAGATGGCTGTCTGTTCCTACAGGGTGCTGGATTGGTAGTGAAATAACTATTGAATAAAACATTCCAAATGGAAGCGTCCACACTAGTTATTACCATTTTCTAAGACTTTTACCAAAATAACTAACAATTGATCATATAGATAGAAAGGGAATGAAGTTTTGAGTGGGGCACATACTTCCCTCTAATCTTTGCAACAGCTCTGAAAGGAGAATAAGTAACAGCCTTTCTTTTCAGGTGAGAAAACAGGCCGAGAGAGTGAAGCAATTCCATTAAAGTCATGTTTCAAGAAAGTAGTGAAATGGATTAAAACTTGAGTTTGTCTGGTTTCAAATAACCATGTTCTTTCCACAACACAGTGCTTCCTCCAGTAAGAGGAAGCTTGGAAGCCGTGTTTACCAGTCCATTCTGTGGAACATTGATGAGACAAAATGTTCCACAAGCATAGATGGATTCATGCCACAGTCAAGTAACTTTGGGAAATGCTCACCATATTAAAGGCAGTGAGGTATTATGTAAAAGAAATGTTTAATTTTATTTTATCTTTTCCTCAGCCTCATCTTTTATTTTTTTTTTTTTTTTTCCTGACTGTTCCAGTCCTGGGGTCGGTGGCTCCTTTCACTTTTCACTTTGATGCATTGGAGAAGGAAATTGTTTACTGGAGAATCCCAGGGCGGGGGGCGGGGGGGGCGCGGGGGGGACTTTAATACTTATTAGCATCTCTTGAAACTAAAACAATTTGGCATGTGCTTTTTCCTTTAACTTTTTGGTTGAGGCTCAGGACAAGTGGGATTTTAGTTCCGTGAGCAGGGATTGAACCCCTGCCCCCTGCATTGAAAGTGTGAAGTCTTAATCACTGGGTCTCCAGGGAAGTCCTTGGCATATGATTAAATGACCGAAAAGAGAAAAGATGAATGAATGAGACCTTTAAAGTAGAAATTCAGTTTACAAAGCAATTGAAATAAAAAAGCTAATAGTTATGAGGGAAGCATTTGAAAAAAGTATAAGATCCAGTCTGTTTTCAGTGTATTTTCAGCACAAGTTTTTAGTGATTAATATGGGCTGAAGTTGGGAAGATTTTGAGAGAAAAGAGTCTTAGCTGGACCATTTTCAGTGGAAGATACTGAAAGGCAGACACATGTTTGCAGGGAAGTGAAGAAAAGATTCTCAGGAACTACGCAGGGAAATAGAACAGGCAGAATTGGTCCAGATTACAGATAACCGTACAGAAACCATACCAGCATTCTGTCAGTAATTATGGAAAGAAAGAAAATCTGAAGGATACTTTTAGAAACTCAGTTTGGATAAGTTATGATGATTTTGAATTTTACAACTGGTAACAAATGCTTGTCTAAGGAATCCATTGAACCTCTAAGTCATCCTTGATCTACCAGCATTCTGGAGTTGAGAATCTACCTCTTCAGATTACAGAGAAGTACAGCACCTATGAATTGAGGATAAAACGGTGCCAAGGAAAGGAAGTATAAAATGGAGAGCAAGGCAAGGACGTGAATTCGCACATCTGACTGCAGAGTAGTTTCTGTTTAGAGAAGTCTATTTAAAATAGTTAAGACAATCAAAAACCTCTTTAACTTTTTCTCTGCCACAATTTAGCCAGTACCTTTTATAAACCATTATGTTTCTGATGGTCCAGTGGACAAAGAATCTGCCTGTAATGCTGGAGACCTGGGTTCCCTCCTGTGCTGGAGGAGGGCACAGCAACCCACTCCTGCCTGGCCGGCTACAGTTCATAGGGTCGCACAGAATCAGACACGACTGAAGCGACTTACTTAGCACACACGCCTGTTACTTTTAGAGATCGCTGTCAATAAAGAGACAAAAAATACGGGGGAAAAAGAATATTACATTTCTAAAAGACAAACTTTGACAAAAATCATATGGGAAAGACTTACAGAAAAGGATAAACTTTCCTGGTTAAAACAAAAGTGGCTTGCTAGAATCCTAACCCTATCTCCCGTTTTATTATTTTTCTTATTTATTATTATTTTCACTTTCATTATGGTTATATTCCACGTTTGTTTGAAAAGTGTGTGGTGCTAGGATTAACGTCAAGATCCTGTGTGCTTAGTCACTAAGTCATGTCCAACTCTTCTGCAACCCCCATAGACTGTAGCCCACCATGTAGCTCCTGTCCATGGGATTTCCCAGGCAAGAATATTGGAGGGGGTTGTCATTTCCTTCTCCAGGGGATCTTCCCAACTCAGGGATTCAACCCGCCCCTCCTGCATTGCAGGCGGATTCTTTGCCACTGAGACACCAGGGAAGCCCGTCACCTTCAAAGATATTAACCATAAATAAAAGAAATTCCATAATGAAACCCCAGGGTGACCAAATATGCAACACTGATTTGGGGTAAATTTTTGATTTAGAAGATTACACTAGATTTCGTGAGCACCTCTGGCCACGAAGGCACGCTGGCATATTTAAAAATATAGAAGAGTCAGGCGCACGCTTTCGGCACAGAAAGTCGGAGCAGGGAGAATGAAAAACACCGAGGGCAAAGATTATCACTCGGCCGCCAGCAAGCGGAGCCAGAAGATAATGTGGCGACTCTCCCGCCACAGAAGACTCAGGGAGGGATCGGGAGGCGGGCTCTACCTCGGGTACAGACTACCACTCCCAAGTCCGCCCTGGGCTCAAGGGCTGGGCGGCCAAAGAGGCTTAACGCGCAAGGCATTGTGGGACTCGTAGTCTTTGTTCCCTTCAGCTCTTTGGAGGCGGTGAGCTCCTGTTTTATGTAAATACTCGGCCCTTCCAGACCCTGCTCCCTTTCCTCCCTTTCCCTCCCCCTACGTTCTTTCGCCGAGAGTTTGAAATTCCCGCAGAGCAGGCGCCCGAGGCCGGAACCCTCGCGAGAACTCAGGTCTCCGCGCCGCGATCTCCTGTCTCCCACCTCCCCGCCCCTCTCCTCCCCTCCCCGATGAGTGGGACTCCTTGTGCCGCTGGGGGGTAATGCGCAAAGCCGGGCCTGCGCTGCCGGAGCGGAGGAGGCAGAGGCAGAGTTGCGTGGGGAAGGACCCGGAACCGCGGCGCAGGCAGAGGCTGCGTTTTACGCGCTGAGCGGTCGGCCGGTCTGCAGCCGGCGAAGGCGCTCGCGTGGTGGAGGGTATGTGGATCTGAGCTGGCCGGGGCGGTCGCAGGCGGAGGCCCGCGAAGAGGCAAGCAGCTTCCGCGGGGCGGAGGTGAGCGCGCCCTGCCGGTGGCAGCCGTGTCTCCCGGGAGATGCTGTGACGGACTCGCGCGGGAGGAGCTCGCGCCTCGCCTCGCTCGCCCCACTGGACTCTGCGGCCGCGGCGGCTCGGTCACCCGCCCTTCTCTGGTAGGGGGAAGGGAAGCAGGGGGTTGGGCCGGGGCGGCGGAGGGTGGGTCGGCGCGGCCTGGGCCCGGAGCCGCGGCCCGGCTTCTCCCGCCGCGCCTGGCCCGCCGGGCCCTCCTCGCGCCGGGCCTAGGCCATGCTTATGGCCGTTCAGCGCGCAGCGGCGGCCGGGCTCGCGGAGCCGGCGCGAGGGAACGAAGGCGGGCGTTGGCGGGTGCGGCATGCGCTAGGGCTCCGGGAGTTTGTTATATAACCTCCTTCTCTGCCGAGCGGCGGCACATGGCGGCGGAGAGGCGCCTCGGGGTCCAATCCCCGCGCCTAACGCGCGGGCAGCCGGGTTCTCACTCTGTCCAGGCGGGCCTGGACCGCAGCGTCTCTTCCCCACGGTCTTCCGATGCGGTTGAGACCTTGGCATCCTGCTGGTACTTTGGGTCTCTGTTACGTTGATGGGTGCTCCACATGCTGCCGGGCATGGCTATGGTGAGTCTCGGGCGGAGAAGTTTGACCGATGATTTGAAAAGTGCAGTGAATTGGTCCGATAAAGGGGATTTAAAATAACTGTACATCTTGGAGTGGCTATTAATTTGCCTTGCCTTGTGCCACCAGGAAACTTGAGGACGATGACTTTTGTTACTCTTGACTGTTTGGGGGGGACTTGGGTAGGTTAATTTGTTCTCATAAGCCAGCGAGGTTTAAACTAGCCGTCATTATGTTTTTTCAGATAGGCAGTTTGAGAACGTAATTGATAAGGACGTGGGTCCTTTAGAATAAAATACAGGTCTCTTGGAAATCTTACTTCAGTTTATCCTTAAAATTAAAGAGACAGTAGATTTTAAGAACTTTCTTTTAGTGCTCTTTCATTGAGTCTGGGAGGAGAGAAGAAATTAGGATCGATTTACTGATTTTGGAGGATTTGACTATGGATGACAAGCCCAGCTCAAGTTAATGTCTTGAGGGATGCTCGTGTGTTAAAGCGCAGTGGGATTTAACATTTAAAATTTCCCGAGATTTTTCGCTTTTTTTCTTCAGAATAGAGTTTCATTTCCCTCGCTGAGGTCATCGGTCTCAACAATAAATCTTGTCTACTGTCCACCCTCAACTCTTCACAGATGTATGCTTCAGCTTTTCCAGAATCATCCTCAGTCCTGGGCCCGTTTTCTTGAAGATGTGCTTTGATGTTCCTTTGCCCCTGTTCTTCAGCCTGGAGTGCCATCTCTGCCTTTTCAAAGTTTGCGTGTGTGCTCAGTCCCTTCAGTCTGTGTCCGACTCTTTGTGACCCTCATAGACTGGGACCTGCCAGGTTCCTATGTCCATGGGATTCTCCAGGCCAGAATAGTGGAGTGGATTACCATTTCCTCCTCCAGGGGCTCTTCCTAACCCGGGCATCGAACCAGGAGTTATGTCTTATGTCTCCTGCATTGGCACTTAGCGCCATTTTCAGCTTTCAAATCCTCCTTAGCTTAAATGCCATCTTTTCTATATACTTTCATTTCTCTATATTCTACTTCTTTGCTGGGATCTCACAGAGTATATACCTTTATTGCAGCATTTCTTTTCTTGGTTTATTATGTATCTCCTAGAATGTAAACGCCTTGAGGTCAGGAAGTAGGTCATCTTTGTGCCTTTGTATTGCCTCTCCAACGCAATATTTTAAAACTAGTTGATGATTGATAATTGTTTAAGTTTGAAAGAACAACTACTAAAAGACTGGAAGTTTCTGGGTCCATGGATAGTTTACATTTATATCATAATTTTTAGTCTTTTTTAAAAAGTAAACATACATGCAGAATGTTTTGTAGAAGTGTTTGCTCAGTATATGCTGCAATACAGTTATTGAGCGACTAGTTTAGAGTTTTATTTTCTGTGGTGGAGTTCAGGAGCTTTCTAGGATGAGTGTATTTCACACAGCTGATTTTTGGTATTGTGTCAGTATCTTTCCCAGTACCTTTGCAGAGTTTTTCTTTGCTTCTTAATATTGAAACAATGTAT
The DNA here is from genome assembly GCA_935064755.1 of Tragelaphus eurycerus. Classification (NCBI taxonomy): domain Eukaryota; kingdom Metazoa; phylum Chordata; class Mammalia; order Artiodactyla; family Bovidae; genus Tragelaphus; species Tragelaphus eurycerus. The sequence goes on from CAKXYN010000003.1 coordinate 24,832,673, forward strand.
ATTTACTTAAAAGTAAGTTAGATCCAATATTGAGTTTCTTCTTTTTAATACACTTTGTTTTTTAAAGCAGTTTTAAGTGGAAGGCACAGAGATATCCAGTATTTGCTTTCCTTGCTCCAATTCATGCATAAATTTCCCCGTTATCAGGATCCCTTGGGAGACTGGAACATTTGTTACAATTGATGAACCTGTATTAACACATCATCACTCAAAGTCCCTAGTTTACCTTACTCTTGGAGAAAGCAATGGCACCCCACTCCAGTACTCTTGCCTGGAGAGTCCCATGAACAAAGGAGCCTGGTGGGCTGCAGTCCATGGGGTCACTGAGGGTTGGACATGACTGACTGACTTCACTTTCACTTTTCACTTTCATGTATTGGAGAAGGAAATGACAACCCACTCCAGTGTTCTTGCCTGGAGAATCCCAGGGACCAGGGAGCCTGGTGGGCTGCCGTCTTTGGGGTTGCACAGAGTCGGACACGACTGAAGTGACTTAGTAGTCACCCTTGTTGGTGTAAATTGTCTGGGTTTGGAAATGTATAATGGAATGTATCTACCATTATAGTACCATTCAGAGTAGTTTTCACCACCCTAGAAATCCTCCGTGCTCCCTCTCGTCTTTCCCTTCCTCTCTGTTAACCCCTGGCAACCACTGATCTTTTTGTCTCCATGCTGCTGCTGCTGCTAAGTCGCTTCAGTCATGTCCGACTCTGTGCGACCCCACGGACGGAAGCCCACCAGGCTCCTCCCCCGTCCCTGGGATTCCCCAGGCAAGAACACTGGAGTGGGTTGCCATTTCTTTCTCCAATGCATGAAAGTGAAAAGTGAAAGTGAAGTCGCTCAGTCGTGTCCGACTCTTAGCGACCCCACGGACTGGAGCCTACCAGGCTCCTCCGTCCATGGGATTTTCCAGGCAAAAGTACTGGGGTGGGGTTCCATTGCCTTCATAGTTTTACCTTTTTCAGAATTGTCCTTTAATTGGAATCAGTCACTGTGTAGCCTTTTCAAATTGACTTTCTTCACTTTATAATTCGAATTTAAGCTTTTTCCAAGTCTTTCTTTGTTTGATAACTCGTTTCTTTTCAGCACTGCATAATATTCCATTGTTTGAATGTACCACTATTTATCCATTCACCTACTAAAGTACATTTTGATTATTTCCAGGTTCTGGGAATTATTAATAAAAATATCCGTGTGCAGGTTTTTGTGTTTTATATAAGTTTTACCTAACTCCTTTGGGTAAATATCAGGGAGCATGATTGCTGGATCTTAGGGTAAGAATATGTTTAGTTTTGTAAGAAACTGCCCAGTTGTCTTCCAAAGTGGCATTGGACCAGTTTGCACTGCTAGCATCAGTGAATGAGAATTCCTGTTACTGCACATTCCCACCAGTGTTTGGTTGTTGTCAGTGATTTTGGTCATTCTACTAAGTATGTAGTGGTATATTATTGTTTGAATATGCATTTTCCTGATGACATAAGATATGGAACATCTTTTCATGTGCCTATTTGCCATCTGTATATCTTCGTTAATGAAGTATCTGTTAATATCTTTGGCCATTTTTTAATTGGGTTGTTTTCTCGTTGGGTTTCAAGAATATTGAGTTTTTTAAAATTGATTTTGTTATTCAACATGTCAATTCTGGCCTTATTAGTATCTTAACATCGTAATTTATGACATGTTTAGGACCTGTTGTAAGGCATTGTGACCCTCTGGAATTCACAGGAGTAAGATTTTTGCTTTTTGGGAATTCAGTGTTCTGAGGAAGACTGACAAATACAAATAGTGGATTTCAAAAATCATTTTTAGGATTGCTAACATAAATGTGGAAAGGAATGAGCTCAGAAATGAGATTAAATAGAAAAGGATTGATTTACCCAGACCACACTGGGAATCTAGTCCTTAAATGATTTGTGGGGCTTTGGCAGATAGAGATGGAGGAAGGAACTGTGTAAATAGAAGAATGAATATGCTAGTGAAGGAAGGGCCTTGGGGAGACAAACCTTTGAAGATAGGCTGACACTGCCAGATTGTGGAGGACTTTGATTACCTGTGGCTGAAGATGTCAGTCTTTATATGCAGTAGAGGAGTCATTGGAGGTTTTTGAGAAGGGAATGACAATCCATCTGTGCTTTATCAAGAAAATAAACAAAATTTTCATTGACATTAGGCACAGTGTTCCTGCTCTGCATGTCTAGAACTTGGAAGAAGTTGAAAGTTTGTAAAATACTTTTTAGAGGTTGGCAATATTATGTCATCAAGGCTAGGACTCTACCTAATTTTGTACAGTACTGAACATAGCTGCTTGATGTGTTTTTGTGAAGATACATATATATATATATAAATACGTACAGACATTGATGTCTTTATATAAAAGATGTTCTTTCTAATATACTTTTTAGAAGTTCTCTTTAGTGTGCTTAAAATGTTAAGAATTCACACTGTAAATTTAGTATCTGAAAGGTCCTGAAGCCAGAAACCAGTTTTTGCCCTGTATTTTCAAAATGCTCGTGTGCTCAGTTGTGTCCGACTGTTTCAACCCCACAGACTGTAGCCTGCCAGGCTCCTCTGTCCCTGGAATTTTCCAGGCAAGAATGCTGAAGTGGGTTGTCATTTACTTTTCCAGGGAATCTTCCCAACCCAGGGATTGAACCCAAGTCTCCTGTATCTCCTGTGTTACAGGTTGATTCTTTACCACTGAGCAATGGTAGAAACCCATCACTGATTCAAAGACTAACTTCTAAATTTGGAAAACTTTTTCTTTCAGTGAACATTTTTTTGAACTCCTTTTCTGTCACAATTGACCACTTTGTTGTCAGGAAAGGACCCTCTTTATTCCTGATAATATTTTTTGCTCTGAATTCTACTTCGGTGTTAATAAGTTGCTTCTTTTCTTTTTCATTAATGTTAGCATGATACATCTTCTGTTATTTACTTTTAACCTATCTAGGCTTTTTATTTAAACTTGGTCTTTTTTTTTTTTTATCCAATCTGACTGATCTTTGCTTTTTAACTAGAATATTAATGTCATTTTGTTAATGTAACTAGTGATGTAATATGGTTAGGTTTCAGTCTACCATCTTCCTATTTTTTTTGTCTCATTTTTCTTTTCTTTTTTTAATATATTGGGATATAGTTGATTGCTTCCCTGGTGGCTCAGACGGTAAAGAATCTGCCTGCTATGCAGGAGACCTGAGTTCCATCCCTGGGTGGGGAAAATCACCTGGAGAAGGGAATGACTTACCACTCCAGTATTCTGGCATGGAGAATTCCATGGACAGAGGAGCCTGGCAGACTACAGTCCATGGGGTCGCAAAGAGTCGGACAGGACTGAGCGACTTTGACTCACTCATAGTTGATTAACAATGTTGTGTTAGTTTCAGGTGTAGAGCAAAGTGATTCAGTTACACATGTGTCTATTTCAGAGTCTTTTCCCACTTAGCCATTTGTTCTTTCTCTTTTTATATTTTTTGGATTTTACTTTTATAATGATATTTTATCTTTCATTGGCTTATACTTATTTCTGTGTGTGTGTATGTGTTTAGTGGTTATTTTAAGGTTTCTAGTGTACATCTTTAAATTATTACACAGTCTGTCTTTAATCAACATAGTATTTGTAGTATAAGAACCTTGTAGAAACATGTTCCTCTCTAGGCCTTTCTGCTGTTTTGTCGTTTGTTTCCCTTGTATTGTAAATATGTTATGAACTCCTGCTTTAAATAGATGATTGTCTTTTTTTTTTGATGATTGTCTTTTAGATGATTGTTTTTTGTTTTCTTTTTGATGATTGTCTTTTAAAGAGATTTAAAAATAAGGAAGAAAAGTGTTTTGACCGTTTTTGGTGGTCTTTATTTTTTTTTTTATGTAGATGCAGGTTTCTGTCTGGTAGCATTTTGCTTCTCCCTGAAAGAATTCTTTTAACATCCTTGTGGTGCAGATCTGCTGGTGATGATCTCCTCAATGCTTCTATGTCCGAAAGGTCTTTATTTTACCTTCATTTTTAAAAGATAGTTTCACTGGATATAGAATTCTAGGTTCACAACTTGCTATTTTCACAACTTAAAATACATTACTCCACTGTCCTTGCTTGCGATGTTTTCAGTGAGACTTCTTTGAATTACCTTTGTTCCTCTGCAGTGTGCTACTTTAAGATTTTTTTCTTTATCCCCTGATTAGGATGTATCTTGGTGGAGTTTCTTCATGTTTCACATGCTGGACGTTTACTGACCTTTTTGATTTGTTGCTTTGTTCACTTCAGTTTCTCAGTCGTGTCCAACTCTTTGTGAACTTCATGGACTGCGGCATGCCAGGCTTCCCTGTCCATCACCAACTCCCAGAGTTTGCTCAAACTCATGTCTATCGAGTCAGTGATTCCATCCAAACATCTAGTCCTCTGTCGTCTCCTTCTCTTGCCTTCAATCTTTGCCAGCATCAGGGTCTTTACTAATGAGTCAGTTGTTGTTTGCATCAGGTGGCCAGAATATTGCAGCTTCAGCATCAGCCTTCCAATGAATATTCAGGACTGATTTCCTTTAGGATTGACTGGTTTGATCTCCTTGCAGTCCACAGGACTCTCAAGAGTCTTTTCCAACACCACAGTTGAAAAGCATCAATTCTTTGGCGCTCAGCTTTCTTTATGGTCCAACTCTCACATCCATACATGACCACTGGAAAAAAGCATATCTTTAACTAGATGGCCTTTGTTGGCAAAGTAATGTCTTTGCTTTTTAATATGCTGTGTAGGTTTGTCATAACTTACTTTTCTTCCGAGGAGCAAGCTTTCCTTCTGCAGTGATTTTGGAGCCCAAGAAAATAAAGTCTGTCACTGTTTCCATTGTTTCCCTATCTGCTTGCCATGAAGTGATGGGACCAGATGCCATGATCTTAGTTTTCTGAATGTTGAGTTTTAAGGCAGCTTTGTCAGTGTCCTCTTTAACTTTCATCACGAGGCTCTATAGTTCCTTTTTGCTTTCTGCCATAAGAGTGATGTCATTTCCATATCTGAGGTTGTTGCTATTTCTCCTGGCAATTTTGTTTCCAGCTTGTGCTTCATCCAGCCTGGCAGTTCACATGATGTACTCTTGCATATGAGTTAAATTATCAGGGTGACAGTATACAACCTTGATGTACTCCTTTCCCAATTTGGAACCAGTCTGTTATTCCATGTCTGGTTCTAACTGTTGGATCTTGACCTGCATACAGATTTCTCAGGCAGGTAAGGTAAGGCAGATAATTCTCATCTCTTTAAGAATTATCCACAGTTTATTGTGATGCACACAGTCAAAGGCTTTGGTGTAGTCAATAAAGCAGAAGTAGATGTTTTTCTGAAACTCTTGCTTTTTCCATGATCCAGTGGATGTTGGCAATTTGATCTCTGGGTCCTCTGGCTTTTCTAAAGCCAGCTTGAACATCTGGAAGTTCACGGATCATGTACCGTTGAAGCCTGGCTTGGAGAATTTTGAGCATCACTTGGCTAGCGTGTGAGATTAGCGCAATTGTGCGGTAGTTTGAACATCCTTTGGCATTGCCTTTCTTTGGGATTGGAATGAAAACTGACCTTTTCCAGTCCTGTGGCCACTGATGAGTTTTTCAAATTTGTTGTCATATTGAGTGAAGCACTTTCACCATGCTTTAGGATTCGAAATAGCTCAATTGGAATTCCATCACCTCCTCTAGCTTTGTTTGTAGTGATGCTTCCTAAGGCCCACTTGACTTCGAATTCCAGGATATCTGGCTCTAGGTTAGTGATCATACCATTGCGGTTATCTTGATCATTAAGATCTGTTTTGGATGGTTCTTCTGTGTATTCTTGCCACCTCTTAATATCTTCTGCTTCTGTTAGGTCCATACTGTTTCTGTCCTTTATTGTGCCCATCTTCGCATGAAATATTTTGTTGGTATCTCTCATTTTCTTGAAGAGATCTCTGCTGCTGCTGCTAAGTCAAGTCAGTCATGTCCGACTCTGTGCGACCCCCATAGACAGCAGCCCACCAGGCTCCTCTGTCCCTGGGATTCTCCAGGCAAGAACACTGGAGTAGGTTGCCATTTCCTTCTCCAATGCATGAAAGTGAAGTTGCTCAGTCGTGTCCGACTCCCAGCGATCCCATGGACTGCAGCCTACCAGGCTCCTCCGTCCATGGGAGTTTCCAGGCAAGAGTACTTGAGTGGGTTGCCAGTGCCTTCTCTGTGAAAAGAGCTCTAGTCTTTCCCATTCTTTTGTTTTCCTCTATTTCTTTGCATTGATCACCAGGGAAGGCTTTCTTATCTCTCCTTGCTACTCTTTGGAACTCTTCATTCAGATGGGTATATCTTTCTTTTTCTCCTTTGCCTTTTACATCTCTTCTTTTCTCAGCTATCTGTAAGCCTCTGAAGAGAAACATTTTGACTTTTTGCATTTTTTTTCCTTGAGGATGGTCTTGATCACCACCTCTATGGTGTCACGAACCTTCGTCCGTAGTTCTTCAGGCACTCTGTCTGTCAGATCTAGTCCCTTGAATGTATTTGTCACTTCCACTGTATAATGGATTTGATTTAGGTCATACCTGAATGTTCTACTGGTTTTCCCTACTTTCTTCAATTTAAGTCTGAATTTTGCAATAAGGAGTTCATGATCTGAGCCATTTAGCTCCAAGTCTTGTTTCTGCTGATACTATATGGCTTCTCCATCTTCGGCTGCAAATAATATGATCAATCTGATTTCAGTATTGACCATCTGGTGATGTCTGTGTGTAGAGTTGTCAATTACGTTGTTCAAAGAGGGTGTTTGTTATGACCAGTGAGTTCTCTTGGCAAAACTCTGTTAGCCTTTGCCCTGCTTCATTTTGTTCTCCAAGGCCAAACTTGCCTGTTACCCCAGGTATCTCTTGACTTACTGCTTTTGTATTCCAGTCCCCTATGATATAAAGAGCATCTTTTTTTTCTTGCTAGTTCTAGATGGTTTTGTAGGTCATGGTTTTGATCAAATTGAGGAAGAGTTTGGCCATTAGTTTTCCAGATATTTCTGTCTTCTCCTTTTGGAGATTCCTAATACATGTATTCAGATCAGATCAGTCACTCAGTCGTGTCCGACTCTTTGCGACCCCATGAACCGCAGCACGCCAGGCCTCCCTGTCCATCACCAGCTCCCGGAAGTCACTCAGACTCACATCCATCGAGTCAGTGATGCCATCCAGCCATCTCATCCTCTGTCGTCCCCTTCTCCTCCTGCCCTCAATCCCTCCCAGCATCAGAGTCTTCTCCAATGAGTCAACTCTTTGCATGAGGTGGCCAAAATACTGGAGTTTCAGCTTTAGCATCATTCCTTCTAAAGAAATTCCAGGATTGATCTCCTTCAGAATGGACTGGTTGGATCTTCTTGCAGTCCAAGGGACTCTCAAGAGTCTTCTCCAACACCACAGTTCAAAAGCATCAATTCTTTGGCGCTCAGCCTTCTTCACAGTCCAGCTCTCACATCCATACATGACCACAGGAAAGACCATAGCCTTGACTAGGCGAACCTTTGTTGGCAAAGTAGTGTCTCTGCTTTTGAATATGCTATCTAGGTTGGTCATAACTTTCCTTCCAAGGAGTAAGCGTCTTTTAATTTCATGGCTGCAGTCACCATCTGCAGTGATTTTGGAGCCCAGAAAAACAAAGTCTGACACTGTTTCCACTGTTTCCCCATCTATTTCCCGTGCAGTGATGGGACCAGATGCCATGATCTTCGCTTTCTGAATGTTGAGCTTTAAGCCAACCTTTTCACTCTCCACTTTCACTTTCATCAAGAGGCTTTTTAGCCCCTCTTCACTTTCTGCCATAAGAGTGGTGTCATCTGCATATCTGAGGTTATTGATATTTCTCCCGGCAATCTTGATTCCAACTTGTGTTTCTTCCAGTCCAGCATTTCTCATGATGTACTCGGCATATAAGTTAAATAAACATGGTGACAATATGCAGCCTTGACGTACTCCTTTTCCTATTTGGAACCAGTCTGTTGTTCCATGACCAATTCTAACTGTTGCTTCCTGACCTGCATACAGATTTCTTAAGAGGCAGATCAGGTGGTCTGGTATTCCCATCTCTTTCAGAATTTTCCATAGTTTATTGTGATCCACACAGTGAAAGGCTTTGGCATAGTCAATAAAGCAGAAATAGATGTTTTTCTGGAACTCTCTTGCTTTTTCGATGATCCAGCGGATTTTGGCAATTTGATCTCTGGTTCCTCTGCCTTTTCTAAAACCAGCTTGAACATCAGGAAGTTCACGGTTCACATATTGCTGAAGCCTGGCTTGGAGAATTTTGAGCATTACTTTACTAGCGTGTGAGATGAGTGCAATTGTTCGGTAGTTTGAGCACTCCTTGGCATTGCCTTTCTTTGGGATTGGGATGAAAACTGACCTTTTCCAATCTTGTGGCCACTGCTGAGTTTTCCAAATTTGCTGGCATATTGAGTGCAGCACTTTCACAGCATCATCATTCAGGACTTGGAATAGCTCCACTGGAATTCCATCACCTCCACTAGCTTTGTTTGTAGTGATGTGTTCTAAGGCCCATTTGACTTCACATTCCAAGATGTCTGGCTCTAGGTCAGTGATCACATCATTATGATTATCTAGGTCTTGAAGCTCTTTTTTGTACAGTTCTTCTGTGTATTCTTGCCACCTCTTCTTAATATCTTCTGCTTCTGTTAGGTCCACACCATCTCTGTCCTTTATCGTGCCCATCTTTGCATGGAATGTTCCTTTGGTATCTCTGATTTTCTTGAAGTGATCCCTAGTCTTTCCCATTCTGTTGTTTTCCTCTATTTCTTTGCATTGATCACTGAAGAAGGCTTTCTTATCTCTTCTTGCTATTCTTTGGAACTCTGCATTCAGATGTTTATATCTTTCCTTTTCTCCTTTGCTTTTCGCTTCTCTTCTTTTCACAGCTATTTGTAAGGCCTCCCCAGACAGCCATTTTGCTTTTTTGCATTTCTTTTCCATGGGGATGGTCCTGATCCCTGTCTCCTGGACAATGTCACAAACCTCATTCCATAGTTCATCAGGCACTCTATCTATCAGATCTAGGCCCTTAAATCTATTTCTCACTTCCACTGTATAATCATAAGGGATTTGATTTAGGTCATACCTGAATGGTCTAGTAGTTTTCCCTACTTTCTTCAATTTCAGTCTGAATTTGGCAATAAGGAGTTCATGGTCCGAGCCACAGTCAGCTCCTGGTCTTGTTTTTGCTGATTGTATAGAGCTTCTCCATCTTTGGCTGCAAAGAACATAATCGATCTGATTTCGGTGTTGACCATCTGGTGATGTCCATGTATAGAGTCTTCTCTTGTGTTGTTAGAAGAGGGTATTTGCTATGACCAGTGCATTTTCTTGGCAAAACTCTGTTAGTCTTTGCCCTGCTTCATTCTGTATTCCAAGGCCAAATTTGCCTGTTACTCCAGGTGTTTCTTGACTTCCTACTTTTGCATTCCAGTCCCCTATAATGAAAAGGACATCTTTTTTGGGTGTTAGTTCTAAAAGGTCTTGTAGGTCTTCATAGAACCTTTCAACTTCAGCTTCTTTGGCGTTACTGGTTGGGGCATAGATTTGGATTACTGTGACATTGAATGATTTGCCTTGGAAACGAACAGAGATCATTCTGTCATTTTTGAGATTGCATCCAAGTACTGCATTTCGGACTCTTCTGTTGACCGTGATGGCCACTCCATTTCTTCTGAGGGATTCCTGCCCACAGTAGTAGATATAATGGTCATCCGAGTTAAATTCACCCATTCCAGTCCATTTTAGTTCGCTAATTCCTAGAATGTCAACATTCACTCTTGCCATCTCTTGTTTGACCACTTCCAATTTGCCTTGATTCATGGACCTGACATTCCAGGTTCCTATGCAATATTGCTCTTTACAGCATCGGACTTTGCTTCTATCACCAGACACATCCACAGCTGGGTATTCTTTTTGTTTTGGCTCCATCCCTTCATTCTTTCTGGAGTTATTTCTCCACTGACCTCCAGTAGCATATTGGGCCCCTACTGACCTGGGGAGTTTCTCTTTCAGTATCCTATCATTTTGTCTTTTCATACTGTTCATGGGGTTCTCAAGGCAAGAATACTGAAGTGGTTTGCCATTCCCTTCTCCAGCGGACCACACCCTGTCATATCTCTCCACCATGACCCACCCATCCCAGGTTGCCCCTCAGGCATGGCTTAATTTCATTGAGTTAGACAAGGGTGTGGTCCTTGTGTGATTAGATTCACTAGTTTTCTGTGAGAATGGTTTTAGTGTATTTGCCCTCTGATGCCCTCTTTCAAGACCTACTGTCTTACTTGGGTTTCTTAGGTCACTCAGATTGTCTCATAGCTTACTGATGCTCTCTCCTTTCCCCAGTCTTTTTTTCTTACTGTGCTTCATTTTAGTTTCCAGTATGGAGAAGGCAATGACAACCCACTCCAGTACTCTTGCCTGGAAAATCCCATGGATGGAGAGGCCTGGTAGGCTGCAGTCCATGGGGTCGCTAGGAGTCGGATACAACTAAGCAACTTCACTTTCACTTTTCACTTTCATGCATTGGAGAAGGAAATGGCAACCCACTCCAGTGTTCTTGCCTGGAGAATCCTAGGGACAGGGAGCCTGGTGGGCTGCCGTCTGTGGGGTTGCACAGAGTTGGATACGACTGAAGCGACTTAGCAGAAGCAGCAGCTTGGGTGTTTAATACTTTCTGTGTCTAATCTGTTAATCCTATCCAGTGTATTTTCTCATTGCTAGAAATTTGATTTAGACTTTTGATATCTTCCACATCTTTCCTTAATGTGTTCATGCTTTGCTCTATCTTGGGTGTAGGGACTGTAGCTAGAATAACTGATTTACGTTTCTTATCTAGTAATTCTGACTTCTGTGTGATTTCTAAGTCTGTTTCGATCCCCCCACCCTGCCCCAAAGGGGGAAAGGGTCGTATTTTGCTGTTTCTTTGGATGTCTGCCATTTTTCAATTGGCAGACACTGTGAATTTTTTTTTCCTGAGTACTGGATATTTTTGCAGTCATTTATATATTCTTGAGCTTTGTTTGGGGATGCAGCTGAGTTTCTTGGAAACAGTTTTATTCTTTTGAGGCTTGTTTTAGACCAAAACAGCCTTTAAACAGGGCCTAATTTTTCTCCCCACTACTGAAGCAGTCAGTACCTTTCTGAGTACTGTACTCAGTGCCCATGTGTTAGGTTTTTTCCCCCACTCTGGAGTTATACCTGGGCCTGTGAACATTTTGTGGATCATTTCCAGTGTCTCTGGATCATTTCCTTGGTCTCTGGTATTTTCCTTCTATGCTTATGCTAGTCATAGGAAGATTCAGGGGAGCCCACTGCAGACCCCTGGAGTTCTTTGTGTGGCCCTTTGTACTACACTTCCTTTACCCTGTGAATTCTAGCCACCTTTGGAGTTTTCAACCCTGTTTCAATTCAAAGAGACCCTTGGGCCTCATTTGGGTTCCCTCTCAGCACTGTGTCCTGGATTCTCTCTATACACAGTAATGTGGGACAGTCCTGGAGGTCATCTTGTTTTTCTTCTCTGTGCTACCTATTGTCCTGTTTCTGAACAACTTGTTTTCATATATTTTGTTTCTTTTTTTTTTTTAAGGTGGGAGAATATATTGGGAATGGAAATGACAATTCTATTCTTGAATACTATGACAGCAGCTTCTTCTACATCATAATACTTGTTTTTTAATTAAAAAGAGCATAACAGAAAATACACCTAGACTGAGAAATGAACATTTATTATATTTCATTTTCAAAAAATTGATTATTGTGCTCCTGTCAGATGAGTTTTGGAATCACTTTGTGAAAGTCTTCTAAAAATTCTTTTAGGGTAATGTTGATTGAATTGCAGTGATCATGGAACTTTTTTGCTTAATGGCCATGAACACTCCACTGATTATACTTTGGGTAAAGTTATCCAAAGTGTTTGGAATTTTGAACGTTTTAGTTCTAGAGAAATGATTTTGGTTTCAAGTTTAATAGGAAAAATGTATTCACTTCAGTTTACCATGAAATTCTTTTAAATCAAGGCTATAAAAGGCCATCAGAGGTGAAATCTCAACAATGAGATTGTAGCCTTTCCTACCTCAGTTCAGTTCAGTCAGTCAGTCGTGTCCTACTCTTTGCGACCCCATGAATCGCAGCATACCAGGCCTCCCTGTCCATCACCATCTCCCTGAGTTCACTCAAACTCATGTCCATCGAGTCGGTAATACCTAAATTTGTATAAAATTTTCTTTGGCACTAAAATGTTTAGAACAGCGATATAATTAATTTGTGAAAACCTAATGCTTTCAGCATCTCAACTTGAGCCTAGGATGTCATGTAAATATAAAATGTTAATATAAGAGGCTAATGAATGGACAGTACTTTTCACTGACTATATGTTATAGTAATAATAGTTTAATTTGTGTTTGATTATACTTTGAATCTGTTTTGGATAAAAAAAATTCTACGTTTAATGACTGGGAAATCTCAAACATAACTTTTTTTTAGTTTTTTGAGTTAATGCTAACAAATATGCTTTTTGAGCTAGTTGATTAGACTTTTGTCTAGAAAATAGCATTTATAGCCTGAATAGAAAATTATAGCTCATTTTTTTAAATTAAAATAGAGTTTATTAGCTTTTCTTTTAATATAAACATGAGGAAGAAAAACCACATAAGTTGTAGCTTTTTTTTCCAAAATAAAACTGCAGTCAATACTTGAATCTCCAAGCTCCATAAACAATATTTTTTGAGGTGGTAGATAGTAATATTTTTATATCCAGTATTTATCATTTATGTCTGTGTCCTTTAAAAATGATGGAACCTGTGGCACTCAATATAATGTGCAGCCTTGCTATAAAGAGAGAAAGTATTTCTGGCCCAGAAATGCTTTGTTTACAGGCAAAATTCATAGGATTACATTTGAGAAGGTAGGAGGAGAAAGATTTTACATAGTTGAGAACACTTTTTTTTTTTTTAAATGTTTCAAGTTTAGGTGACATCATTACCAATTTCCTAAAAGACTGATTACTGGACCTCCCTGTCTATTAATGGGCTTCCTGGTGGCTAAGTGGTACCCTGTGTTTTAAAAAGCCTAAGGTAAGGGTTCCTAAGATTTATCTTTCCTCAAATAACAGAACACACATACAGCCAGGTCAACACACAGGATAGAAAAGCTGTTTCATATCACTTAGTTTCCTGTCGCTACTGCTGCTGCTGCTAAGTCACTTCAGTCGTGTCCGACTCTGTGTGACCCCAGAGACGGCAGCCCAGCAGGCTCCCCGTCCCTGGGATTCTCCAGGCAAGAACACTGGAGTGGGTTAGCTCATATTTTATTAACTGTCTGAGTAACCTTTTCAAATCTGTTTTTTTCTTTTCACATAAATTGATAGTGGGGCTAAGTACTTGCCAATCATAGAATGACTGGAAAGAACAGGAGACTGGAGATCAAAAGACCAATAGTCTAGTCTTTGACAAAGACTGAATCACTGGGATGCAGAAATTTATTTATTTGTAAAATGAGTGGGTTTTATTGACAGTTTGTATTGCATGGTAAAGGGTGGAAAAATAAACCACTTAATTATGTAGTTAGTCAATATTCTTTGCTCCCTCTAGTGAAACTAGTAGGGTTAAAGTAAGATTGGATCTGTCCCATAGAGAACTTTCTAGTTGGGGATACAAAGAGTCAGTTAGAGTGCGATAAGTGCTATCAGTGATAGGGGAAGTACCAGGTTCATCAGGAACAAACAGAATTGTAACTTAACCTGGACAAGGAAAGTTTTCTTTGTTTTTTTGAAGAATCATTGTTTTAACTAAGTCCTCCAAATTTCTGCGAAGAATAGAAACACATCTGTAGAGAGGAGGGAGAAAGATTGTTTCATTTTGGAAATGTTGACTTTGAGGTGTCATGGTAGCAGCGACCTAGGGAATGGTTAGTCATGTCTGTCACTTGGGAAGGAATGTGGTGTTGCTCTCTTACAATATTTGAAGCCTGGATTTCTTTCTTCTGGTGATCTGATGTGATGATCTGATGATGAGAATAGAGGATATATAGCCTGGCATTTTCTTTTTTTTTTTTTTTTTAAGAAGAGTGATATTTTATTAATTTTTATTTGTCTCTGCTCAGTCTTAGTGATGGCACTCGGGATCTTCAATCTTTGGTTGCGGCTTGTGGAATATAGTTCCCAGACCAGAGAATCTTTAACCTGGGCCCTCTGCATTGGGAGCTCGGGGTCTGTCTGCCACTGGACCACCAGGGAAGTCCCAAAATGGCATTTTATTAATTGTTGCTGCTGCTAAGTCGCTTCAGTCATGTCCGACTCTGTGCAACCCCATAGGTGGCAGCCCACCAGGCTCCCCTTCCCTGGGATTCTCCAGGCAAGAACACTGGAGTGGGTTGCCATTTCCTTCTCCAATGCATAAAAGTGAATAGTGAAAGTGAAGTCGCTCAGTCGTGTCTGACTCTTAGCGACCCCACGGACTGCAGCCCACCAGGCTCCTCCGTCCACAGGATTTTCCAGGCAAGAGTACTGGGGTGGGGTGCCATTGCCTTCCCCTTATTGATTGTTAAGTGAATATTAATATTAGTTTGATTGACACCTTCTTCCCATTTTAGGTTATATAAGTATCTCCTGTATTTTCAAAGTTTTATTTTTATTTTAGATTTTTAAAAATTCTTTAATTATTGATTTTATAAAAATGAAAGGCATTTAAAAAAATTGAAGCCATATCAAAACTTATAAAGAGAAGAACAAATCACCTCAAAGTAAATAGTGCTGCTGCTACTGCTGCTCAGTCGCTTCAGTCGTGTCCGACTCTGTGCGACCCCATAGGCGGCAGCCCACCAGGCTCCCCATCCCTGGGATTCTCCAGGCAAGAACACTGGAGTGGGTTGCCATTTCCTTCTCCAACGCATAAAAGTGAAAAGTGAAAGTAAAGTCGCTCAGTTGTGTCTGACTCTTAGCGATCCCATGGACTGCAGCCCACCAGGCTCCCCCATCCCTGGGATTCTCCAGGCAAGAACACTGGAGTGGGTTGCCATTTCCTTCTTCAGTGCATGAAAGTGAAAAGTGAAAAGGAAGTCGCTCAGTCGTGTCCGACTCCTCGAGACCCCATGGACTGCAGCCTTCCAGGCTCCTCTGTCCATGGGATTTTCCAGGCAAGAATACTGGAGTGGGGTGCCATTGTGCTAATACGTTGTATTTCAGACATCTCTGTAGCCAGATATACCAATAGAAGATTTCATAGAGATTAGTTTTATGAAATGAAATAGACTGTAAATGTCACTTTTTAGAAAGATTTCACATACAGAATAGTTTTAGGAAATGAATAAAATTAAAATGTTATTTTTCAGAAAATCAATTTTATAAGAAAAAACTGAAAGGACAGGAATTTATGTCCTGTATGTAGTAATTTATGATAATTCCTTTAACACATCAGTCATTTCTTTCTAAAGGTGATAGTTTTTGGTTTGGTTTGGTTTTTAAGAAAGATCTTGTAAGCATGCGTGCATGCTCAGTTTTTCAGTTGTGTCTCTGCGACCTCTCAGTCTCTTTCTGTGTCTCTGAGTTGTGACTCTTTGTGACCTCATGGATTCTAGCCTTCCAGGCTCCTCTGTCCATGGGATTATCCAAGCAAGAATACTAGAGTGGGTCGCCATTTCTTTCTCTGAGGGATCTTCCCAACAAGGAATTGAATCTGCATCTCCTGCATTCTTTACCATTGAGCCACCTGGGAATCCCTGTCTTTTAATGATGTTTGTTAACTATTGTTTTGCCATAGGTTTCAGTTTGGTAGTATTGATTTTATTTTCTGAGAATGGCTTGGGCTGAGTGTTAGAATTGTGTGTAGTCCCTGCTGGGGAACCTTGTACCTCTTAAAATGACTTGTACCTGGCTGATGCCATTCTCCAGCTAGGGACTCTCCTTTGGACATTAATGCCTTTCTCCCAAGAAAGTAGCACAGTACCCTGGAAAATGGCACCCTAGTGAGGTCCAGGGCTTTCCTGATTGTTCAGTTGGTAAAGAATCTGCCTGCAATGCAGAAGACCCCCATTCGATTTCTAGGTTGGGAATATCTGCCTGAGAAGAGATAGGAGGTCCAGTGTATATAGTATGTAATGAGAGGCTTTTTGATCTGGTGTTTTCCTCAGGTTATCTATATTCACCCTTTTACTTTTTTCCAAACTGAAGAATATTCAAATTCTATGGATTTTTTAACTAATCTTTTTTATTGTTTCATTCTTTTATTCATTGTGTAGATGATATACTTTATAAATTATTATTTTATAATAATATACTTTTATTCATTGTGTAGATATTAGAGGAGTGTTTAGTAGTATGTCTGTGGATGACTTATATAAATTTGTTCTACCAGTGTGTAGCTTTTTTGCTGGAAATGAGTAGCAGATTGTCCCAGTAACTTTAATTGAATAGTCCATACTTATGCTCTGGTTTGAAATACCCAAATATCATCTAAATTTTTGTGGTTCTGTGTTTAAATTACCTATTTCAGTGACCTATTTGTCCATTACTAGCATATTATAAATATTACAGTTCATCTATTTACCAGTACTTTGACAAACTGTTATTTTTGTATCTTAGAAGTTGTGTTTGATCATTATTCTATCTGAAACCTTCCTTTAGAATTCCCTTTAAGGAGGATCTGTTTGTGCAAAACTTGAAGTTTTTGTCAAAAAATGTGTTTTCATATTTGTTTAGGGGATCATTTCAGTAATATAAATTATATGTTGACAACCATTTTTGCTTAGAATTTTAAAGATATTCCAGACTTCTGACTTCCACTGTTGTTGAAAAGTCACTTCTTTTTATTTGATCTAGAATTTATTGCTCTTCCTGATTTCAGAGAATTTGTCTCTACAAATCTGGGAAATATCTTTTAGAATATTGTGTCTTCCTTGCTGTTAGTATTATATTTTGGGGGATTCTGAATAAACATACATTAGATTCTTTTTCTCCTGTATTGTCTATAACTTTTAAATACTCATCTCTGTCTCTTGTGCTACAATTTTCTCTCAACAGCTTTTCTTATCTTTTGGGTTTGTTTTTGTTGACTTCACTTCAGTCGCTCAGTCGTGTCTGACTCTTTGTGACCCCATGAGTTGCAGCACACCAGGCCTCCTTGTCCATCACCAACTCCTGGAGTTCACTCAAACTCATGTCCATCAAGTTGGTGATGCCATCCAGTCATCTCATCCTCTGTCATCCCCTTCTCCTCCTGCCCCCAATCCCTCCCAGCATCAGAGTCTTCTCCAATGAGTCAGCTCTTCGCATGAGGTGGCCAGAGTACTGGAGTTTCCGCTTTAGCATCATTCCTTCCAAAGAAATCCCAGGGCTGATGTCCTTCAGAATGGACTGGTTGGATCTCTTTGCAGTCCAAGGGACTCTCGAGTCTTCTCCAACACCCCAGTTCAAAGGCATCAATTCTTCGGCGCTCAGCCTTCTTCACAGTCCAACTCTCAAATCCATACATGACTACTGGAAAAACCATAGCCTTGACTACATGGACCTTTGTTGGCAAAGTAATGTCTCTGCTTTTGAATATGCTATCTAGATTGGTCATAACTTTCCTTCCAAGGAGTAAGCGTCTTTTAATTTCATGGCTGCAGTCACCATCTGCAGTGATTTTGGAGCCCAGAAAAATAAAGTCTGACACTGTTTCCAGTGTTTCTCCATCTATTTCCCATGAAGTGATGGGACCAGATGCCATGATCTTAGTTTTCTGAATGTTGAATTTTAAGCCAACTTTTTCTCTCTCTTTCACTTTCATCAAGAGACTTTTGAGTTCCTCTTCACTTTGTGCCATAAGGGTGGTATCATCTGCATATCTGAGGTTATTGATATTTCTCCCGGCAATCTTGATTCCAGCTTGTGCTTCTTCCAGCCCAGTGTTGACTTAAATAGGTACAAAATAATTATTTGTTGAGTGGGCACAAAAGAATATTTGTAAATAACAAAGAAGCATGGTACAAAGAATACCTATGTGTTCACTACCACGTTTTAGAAAAAGAAAGTTAATTACTTGAAGTCCCTTATGTATTCCTCTCCATTCCAATTCCCTTTCTCTCCTCTTACTTTGTGTTTATGATATCTTTTGTTTTATTCAGTTTTGCTACACGAGTTTGTATTCTTAGGCAATATTTTGTTTAGTTTTGCAGTCTTTTAAACTTTATATAGGGCTTCCCTAATAGCTCAGTTGTAAGTGTAATTCTGCATGTGTTTCCTCTACTTTTAATATATGTTGATGTTGGTCCATATTGTTTCTTTGTAGCTGCTACATTCTCACTGCTCTATTGAGGTTTTTTCTCCCTTGAGTTCTAAATTTTTTACTTATTTCATTTTTCATTCCAGCAGTTCTTCCCCTGTTCCCCAAATCTATTTGACCAGTTTTCATTGTAATTTTTAGTTTACTCCTCATTAGCAAACTCAATCTTTGGTTTCTTTAAACCTATTAAACATACCTTTTTTTAATTGTCTTATTTCAGTATCTGAATGAAGTCTTGGATAGGTTAATTCTGCTTGCTATTGATCATGATATCCTTGTTTTGTTATTTTGACTGTAAGTTCATTTTCTGTGAAACTTCATCTTTGAGATTCCAGAAAATATTTGGTAGTTTCTGTGGGTTGCTTGGAGCATTACCAACCTGAGACTGCTTTATATGATACTTTTCACTAGAGTATTTTCTGGTACCATGCCTTGAATTCTGGCTACTAATTTGTATGAAGGGAATTTTTCTTTTTTGTGTGTAGAAACTTTTGAGTTGTGGTCAAAATGAACTGCTCTCTCTCCTGCACAGAGTGTTTCTATCACTCACCTATATGCTGATGATACAGCCCTATGGAGTTTAATGGGGTTGCAGGGAGGGAGGCGGGAGGCCCTTAGCTTCCATTAGCTTTGTTGGCCCTAAGGTTTTTTTCTTTGGACCTCAGGATGCTCAAAACAAGATTAGGGTCACCAGGACTGTATTTAGTAGCTAATCTTCAAGATCCAAGCCGGCTTATATATCTTGCAAAATTCCTACTGTTTCTACATTTGGACTTTGCCAGTAATCACTCAAAAAGATACTTTTATAGTTCAGCCATCATTTTTTCTTGTTTACAGTGGGAAAGTCATTTAGGACTTTCTAGTCTTCTATATACTGGAAATGAAAGACATTTTTTTTTTCTATCCAGTTAAAGACATGTACCACACTCAGTTCCTGAGGTTACTGTGAGTTTGGCATTTTTCCTGGACTTTCTCCTCTATGTTACTGTGGTGGTAACTTTTCTAAAACAATATCATTTTTTTCCTGTTTTCTGTGTGAAGTGCTTTTTGAGAGAGAATGTTGCAATAGGATTAATTGCATTGAACCCAGTCCTCAAAGAACCTGTGTAGGATTCCTGTATATCCTTAGGACATCTGGCTTAATGAATCTTAACTCTCCTCATGCTGTTTGGGAAATACTTTCTTAGAGAATATCCCAGACTTGGAGCACATAATATGTATTTCATAATCAGATTTTAGTTTCAGTTTATTTACTTTTGTATGGTATCATTTTCTTTTTATTTTCTTTTTCTCCTTCTGGATAGAGGTAATGAAATGTCTTATGGTACAAATATATCATAATAATTTATTTTAAAAATTATTTGTAGTGGAAGTATGCGAGACCTAACGGCACAGGTGACTAGTGGTCTTCTGCAGTTCCCAGAAGTGACTATCCAAGCCCTTGGAGAAGACGAAATAACATTAGAATCTGTGCTTCGTGGAAAGTTTGCTGCAGGTAAAATAATGTTGCTGAAAATTTACTTATTTGATTTGTAAGATAAATAATAATAAACATATATTGTGATTCCTTTAATGTGGAAGAAAAAAAAAGCAGAACCTGCTTAGAGTGGTCTTATATGTAAGTATATTACGTTTACAACTACATATGTAATAATTTCTACCTACTTGAGGACATTTTCATTGAATATCCTGGGATATTGTAGTTCATTTTTCTTTGGATTGGAAAAGGTCAGTTTTCATTCCAATGCCAAAGAATGCTCAAACTACCGCACAGTTGCACTCATCTCACACGCTAGTAGAGTCATGCTCAAAATTCTCCAAGCCAGGCTTCAGCAATATGTGAACCGTGAACTTCCTGATGTTCAAGCTGGTTTTAGAAAAGGCAGAGGAACCAGAGATCAAATTGCCAACATTCGTTGGATCATGGAAAAAGCAAGAGAGTTCCAGAAAAACATCTTATTTCTGCTTTCTTGACTATGCCAAAGCCTTTGACTGTGTGGATCACAATAAACTGGAAAATTCTGAAAGAGATGGGAATTCCAGACCACCTGATCTGCCTCGTGAGAAATTTGTATGCAGGTCAGGAAGCAACAGTTAGAACTGGTCATGGACCAACAGACTGTTTCCAAATAGGAAAAGGAGTACGTCAAGGCTGTATATTGTCACCCTGTTTATTTAACGTCTATGCAGAGTACATCATGAGAAACGCTGGACTGGAAGAAACACAAGCTGGAATCAAGATTGCCGGCAGAAATATCAATAACCTCAGATATGCAGATGACACCACTCTTATGGCAGAAAGTGAAGAGGAACTCAAAAGCCTCTTGATGAAAGTGAAACTGGAGAGTGAAAAGGTTGGCTTAAAGCTCAACATTCAGAAAACGAAGATCATGGCATCTGGTCCCATCACTTCATGGGAAGTAGATGGGGAAACAGTGTCAGACTTTATTTTTCTGGGCTCCAAAATCACTGCAGATGGTGACTGCAGCCATAAAATTAAAAGACGCTTACTCCTTGGAAGGAAAATGATGACCAGCCTAGACAGCATATTCAAAAGCAGAGACATTACTTTGCCAACAAAGGTTCGTCTAGTCAAGGCTATGGTTTTTCCTGTGGTCATGTATGGATGTGAGAGCTGGACTGTGAAGAAGGCTGAGCGCCGAAGAATTGATGCTTTTGAACTGTGGTGTTGGAGAAGACTCTTGAGAGTCCCTTGGACTGCAAGGAGATCCAACCAGTCCATTCTGAAGGAGATCAGCCCTGGGATTTCTTTGGAAGGAATGATGCTAAAGCTGAAACTCCAGTATTTTGGCCACCTGATGCCAAGAGTTGACTCATTGGAGAAGACTCATGCTGGGAGGGATTGAGGGCAGGAGGAGAAGGGGACGACAGAGGATGAGATGGCTGGATGGCATCACTGACTGGATGGATGTGAGTCTGAGTGACCTCCGGGAGTTGGTGATGGACAGGGAGGCCTGGCGTGCTGCAGTTCATGGGGTCGCGAAGAGTCGGACACGACTGAGCGACTGATCTGATCTGATCTGATCTGATTGGTGATAAGTTTAGATTAATAGCTGAATAATTGTATGGGTAGAAAAACCTGATTGTAGTGCCCTATGTGTGCATGCTCAGTCACGTCTGACTCTTTGTGACTGTAGCCCACCAAGCTCCTCTGTCCATGGATTTTCCCAGCAAAAATACTGGAGTGGGTTGCCATGCTCTCTTCGAGGGTGTTTTCCCACCCAGAGAATAAACCTGGGTCTCCTGCACTGATAGGTGAATTCTTTACCACTGAGCCACCTGGGAGGCCTGTAGTGCCCTAGGTGATAAAATATATTCAGGAAGTCTCATTTCTTAATTCCATTAATCTGAACAATATCTTAATAATGATGATGTTTTAAACTATGTAATATAGCAGAGAATTATACCAAAGAAACCATTAAATTATGGACTTGAGTCTAGTCAAACATATTGCAGAACACTTCTCTAAAAATGAATGTGATAGCCACCCTTCCTAGCAGAAGGACAATAAAACATATAGAGTAGTAATTTAGCTATTTTTAGAGCTGTTCCCTTGACTCTTAAAGGTAATAACACTGCTTCTATTACATAGTAGGCACCATAACAGCTTTTCATTGATGGAGTACTAGGTGTTTCTAATGAGGCACTTTTCTTTGTGAAAATCAAATAGGTTAAGTAATTTGGTCCCGGTACACAGAAAGCAAGTTGTAAAAAATGAGCTTTGAACCCATGTTTTCTGGACCCCACTGTGCCATGCTATTTTTTAAAACTCTATCAGCTGTAGTCTAGTATATAGTGATATGGTGAAGTTGCTCAGTCGTGTCCGACTCTTTGCAGCCCCATGGACTGCAGCCTACCAGGCTCCTCTGTCCATGGGATTTTCCAGGCAATAGTCCTGGAGTGGATTGCCATTTCCTTCTCCAGGGAATCTTCCCAACTCAGGGATTGAACCCGGGTCTCCCGCATTGTAGACAGACGCTTTACCATCTGAGCCACCAGGGAAGTCTAGTATATGCAGCTACCCACATTTAGATGCGTGGTTCAGTTCAGTTCAGTCACTGTCATGTCCCGACTCTTTGTGACCCCATGGACTTCAGCACCCAGGCCCTTAGTTTAGTAGTAAAAGTTACATTGTTCATCTAACTGTTGAAGGAGAAATCCCAGGGTCTAGTTCTTGATTCTTCACTTCCTGTATATTATTCATCAGCAAGCAGATCCTTTTAGTTTTGCTTCTGAGATGAATCTCTAGTCAGTTCACTCTTTTTTATTCATGGCTACCAACCACGCATAGGTTGTCATCTCCCTACTTCTGCTTTGGCCCCAGGTTTTTGTCCATTTGCTGTTTAGCAGCTAGACTGACATTTAGAAACATAAATCAGATTGTCACTGCCCTGCTTAAAATCCAGTTACTTTACATATCATGCAGAATAAAATCCGGACTAGACTAGCCAGGAGCCATAAAAGGCTTCTGGTATTTCCTGTTATTATACTAGTTATGTCTTGTCTCCTAGATTTTGAACTTCAAAGTGACAGAATATGTGTTATATTTTTCTAACTCCTATAACATATAGTTTAACTCTTAATGTATAATGTAGTAAAAATATGAGTTTTGGAGTTAAGGAGACTTGGTATCCACTTTTGGCTCTGGTATTCATAGCTCCATGGGTTTTGGGCAACTTATTCATTCATACAGTTGTATGAAAGTTTAGTTGCCTTATTTCTGTATTGAAGTGTAACAAGGAGTAATGAGAATTTAAGCATATATATAAGCATATTTAAACATATAGCATGGTACCTTTACTGAATGGTTATTTTATTCTTATTGCAGTAGTAGTTCAATTTACTGTTTTGAGGACCATTCTATTCTGTTCATAAATGCTTAGATTTCAATTTGAAGATAATGAATTATAGATTATATATGTAACAGAGCTTACTGCTATTTAGTTTTGTTGTATACAGTATTAAAATAAGCAAAGTTTTTAATTTCTTTTTTCTTTTAGGGAAAAATGGACTTGCTTTCTTGGCCTGTGGTCCACAACTTGAGGTAGTGAATTCTCTAACAGGAGAGCGGTTGTCTGCATATAGATTCAGTGGAGTAAATGAACAGCCTCCTATAGTCCTCGCTGTGAAAGAATTCTCTTGGCAGAAGAGAACTGGATTGTTAATTGGATTGGAAGAAGCAGAAGGGAGTGTTCTCTGTCTTTATGACCTTGGTTTATCAAGAGTGGTTAAAGCAGTTGTTCTTCCTGGAAGGGTAGGTACTGCTTAAGATACATGGCATTCTGTTTTCAAAACTAAACCCCTGCTGATTACATGGGTGTGTTCACTTTGTAAAAATTCATTGAGCTGTATACGCTTATTTTTAGATTAACTTTTTGGAAGTTTGTTATTTTTCATTAAAAAGTTTAAAGAGGTTAAAACTATTATCAAAACAACATAACATTTAAAGTAAGACTTTCCTTGGATAAAGAAGATATATGTATATAAATCTTCTTTATATATACATATATAAATATATATACACACACACACACAGTGGAATATTTCTCAGCCATCAAAAAGAATGAAATAATGCCATTTGCAGCAACATGGGTGGACCTTGAGATTTTAATACTAAGCAGATTGTCAGAAAGAGAAAGATAAATACTGTATGTGAAATCTAAAATATACAGATCAACATATCTATGAAACAAAAGCAGACTCACAGATATAGAGAACATATTTGTGGTTGCCAGAGGGACTGAGGGGAGAACAGAGGAGGGAAAGATCTGGAGCTCGGGATTACCGTAGGCAAACTATTGTTTATAGGATGGATAAACAACGAGGTACTGCTGTGTAGCACAGGAAACTATATTCAATATTCTGTGACAGACTGTAATAGAAAAGAATATATAGAAGGAATATATATATATATGTATAATTGAATCACTTTGCTGTACAGAAGAAATTGACACACCACTGTAAATCAACCATACTTCAGTAAAATTAAATTATAACTTATTTTTGGTTACAGAATTACAAAGTAAAAATAATGACATGTTGTGTTCTAATCTTTCATATGACAAGTATCATCTAAATCTTATTCTTACTTCCAGTTTTGTTTTACGAAGACACTGAAAATTTGTAAAAATACTGTATTTATTACTATGACATTTTTTCCTTACCTTTTATATTTTTTCTCTTTTAATTTGAGCCTTGGAGTAATATGGGAAGTATGTCTTTATTACCATTTTTGATTTGACTAATATACATCTAAATAGTGGGTTTCTTTATATTCACATTTGTTAATTCTAACATACATATGCCTTTTATATGCCAGATATCTTATCTTGTAGTAATTATAAAAATCGAGTTGTTTCTTCAAATTTATTACTCCTCTCTTGCCATGGTGAGAAAATGTATACACTCACAAATACACACAGTCAAAAATCATGGAAGAGTAGATGACTCTGTGAAAGAAGTATGCACTTAGATACACACAAAAGTATATGTAGGTTTGTATGCATATATATATGTGTAATGTATATAGTCATAGAATAGAATTTTTAAACTTAAAAGGAAGCTTAATGACAAAAGATAATGTTTTTATAGTGAAGAAACAGACCTAGTGGGCTAATGTAAAGTCTGAAATAATTTATAGCCTGATACCTTATATGTACTTGCCAGTGATAATGATTTTAAAGACAGAATTATTTGGCAGTTTATTGAGTGCTTACTGTAAATCAAGCTATGTGCTAGATTTTACAAATAAGTAGATGCTAGATTTTACAAATAAGTAGATAAATTGAACCTAGTCCATGCTGTCCAAAAAGGCTTGTAGTCTAGTAGGAGAAGACAGATTATAGGATTATAGTATAAATAAGTATTTTGATACATTTTAGCACTTGGAACATGAAGAACACCTGGATGACTTCTACTCAAAAAGATTGGACATTTCAGGCTAAGAGACCCACCATGTAAAAAGTCACAGTATATGGAACATTTGGGAAACCTAGACTTATTTAGAAGGCAGGGAAGAGTAGGAGGAGGAAGTGGAAGCCAGAGATGGTGAGGTTTGAGATTGTGAATGGCCTGTTGTGCAGTTAGTGGCCTCCTTCTAAAGTCTGTAGGTAAAATTTTTAATTGAAAGCAGAATTGTAGTGTAAAAAGCCCTTTGGTTGGGTGAAAGTAAAAGTGAAGTCGCTCAGTCGTGTCCGACTCTTTACGACCCTGTGGACTGTAGCCCACCATGCTCCTCTGTCCATGGGATTCTCCAGGCAAGAATACTGGAATGGGTTGCCATTTCCTTCTCCAGGGGATCTTCCCGACCCAGGGATCGAACCCAGGTCTCCTGCATTGCAGGCAGATGCTTTAACCTCTGAGCCACCTGGGAAGCCCTAGGTTGGGTAGTTCAGGTAAATGAGAATGATGAACTGAACTGAGGAAATGACATAAGAAATGAAGACTGTGGAACAGATTGCAGAAGTATATTCCAGAGGTGGCATGGACAGAACTTGTTGACTTTTAATTGGATGAGTGGTTGACACCAGATGAAATATAGGGGAAGGAAAAGATTGGGAGAGGAGTGATAGATATCTTGAAAAGGAGTTTAGTCAACTGACTTTTTTTTTTTTAAAAACAAAGGCACAGTATCCCCTCTTAAATTTGCTTTTAACTGCCTTTAAAATTACGTAAGGTAGCATTATCAATAGCTTCATATGTAGTATTTATATGAGGAAGGCAGATTACTTATCCTTCACTGAAGGAATTACAGAAAACATACTTCAGTTTTATAGACATTATTACCATAATTTAGAAAAGGAAGATAATCCATGAAATTACAGCTTTCAGAATTAGAAACACTAAAGAATGTTTTGTGTACTAATGAAATACTGAGAAAGCCAGTGTTTTGTCTGTAATAATAGATTATAGCCTGAAACAGACTTTAACCTTACATTAACACATAAACCACTGATAGCAAATTTTCTCTTTTCTTTTTAGGATGTTCATCAGTATTATAGTAGAAATCACCAAATACTTATTTATCAAGTATCGTACCAAATTAATTTCTGTGAATCAATAGGAAACAGAAGGAAAGTTAAGTGTAAACTAAAACCAGACTATTAGGTACAGACATTGAAAATTTGACTCATGAGGTGAAAAGGGAAAATAGAACTCCATAGTGTAACTACAGTATGATTTTCTTAAAGTAATTTCAGTCCTTGTTAAATTCAGTGATCCAATTAGTATGAAAGCTTGGTGTGAAGTCCATTATAATGTAGTCCTTTTAAAGGTTAGACCTCTTCAGGCTTTATGGCATAAAAAGGACTTCAAAAAAAAAAAAGTGCAAACAGTAAATTTTTCTGGAATGATTTATTTTTAGTCTTCTTTGGAGAAGAGGCTATATATACTTTTACAGTAGCTGGTTTAGAGTTTTAAAGTGAGAAGGATCTAGGTTTGAATTTTAATGGCTTAATGACTGTGTTACTTGAATAACTCAGCTAAACTTTCTAAGCCTCAGGGTGTTTCATCTTTAAATGGATGTAGCTGTGTATAGTCTAATATCAAAGGGTTATTGTGCATTGATTAGCATAATGTCTGGAATATGGTAAACTCTAGGTAAACATCAATTGTTCCAACTGCATGTTGTAATTCTTACATCTGAAGATTTCATAATGTTACTCAGATTCACAAGTATCAAATGCAGATTTGTGCTTCTGTATTAGAAATGTTAATATCTGTATAACTAGTAACCTGCTTTAACTTCAGAATTTGTTTCTTATGTATTTAATTGTGTTTTCTCACTTTGAGGAAAACAAATGATACATTCTGCTTTCTAGGTAACAGCTATTGAACCTATAATTAATCATGGGGGAGCCAGCGCAAGCACTCAGCATTTACACCCAAGTCTGCGATGGCTTTTTGGTGTGGCAGCTGTGGTAACTGATGTTGGACAGATCCTTCTTATTGATCTATGTTTGGATGACTTGTCATGCAGTCAGAATGAAGTAGAGGCATCAGGTAATTAATTAGTCATTCTTGACTTAAAACCCAAAATTAAGCACCTGAATATTCTGATGCATTGGATTTTTTTTTTTTTTTTAATAAAAGTGAGGGAGGAGTCAAAAACTTGTTTATATGTCTTTTTAAAAATTGTTTGCTTGTATTGTTTTATTTTGTGTGCCGTGGATATTTTTTGCATGAGTTACTATGTTTTATTGATGAAGTGTTTATAGACTAAAGTAGTTCTTGAAAGAGAGACATGTTCCCAGATATACAACTGAATAACATCATCCAGATTATGAAGTAAATACCAGAAGAAGGGCTGAAAGATATAAAGTCTTGATCCTTATCAGACAATATAAAATTATCCAACTATGTAGGATCTAACATACTGTTTTTGGCATACTGTTTATGTTTCTTTGGTAAGCCCAAGATAGAAATAAAGTAATTTGATAGAAAACAACAGTAATTTAAAAGTCTTCCCTCACAAAATAGCATCTTGAAATAGAACTAAAGCTTAATTAATTAGTAAGTAAAGAGAGGGTGGTGACTCAGTGGTAGAGAATCCGCCTGCCAGTGCTGGAGACAGGGCTTCAATCTCTGACCCAACAAGATCCCACATGCTGCAGAGCAGCTAAGCTCATGTGCCGCAGCTCTTGAGCCTGTGCTCGAGAGCCTGGGAGCCGCAACTGCTGATCCCGTGTGCTACAGCTACTGAAGCCTTCTGGGCCTAGAACCTGTGCTCTGCAACGAGAGAAGCTACCCACATTGAGAAGCCACCACATCCAACCAGAGTGGCCGGTGCTCACTGCTAGACAAAAGCCCGCCCAGCAGCGAAGAT
This sequence comes from Tragelaphus eurycerus, assembly GCA_935064755.1. NCBI lineage: Eukaryota > Metazoa > Chordata > Mammalia > Artiodactyla > Bovidae > Tragelaphus > Tragelaphus eurycerus. The sequence goes on from CAKXYN010000003.1 coordinate 24,860,794, forward strand.
GCAGCACAGCCAAAACTGAATAAATAAATACAAATTTTTTATAAAATGTAGAGAGACAATTTGCCCTTTTAGTACTATTGTGCTTAGTTGCTCAGTCATGTCCGACTCTTGGAACCCCCTGGACTGCCCGCCAGGCTCTTCTGTCCTTGGAATTCTCCAGGCAAGAAGACTGGAGTGGGTTGCATTTCCTATTCCAGAGGATCTTTCCAACCTAGGAATTGAACCCGGCTCTTCTGCATTGTAGGCAGGCTCATAACTCATTGAGTAGAGGGAAGCCTTTTTTGTTTTAGTACTATGCATATATTTATAAATCTTCTCTTCAGTAGTAGTTTGTTTTTGTGATTTATGTTACTCTTGATTGGTTTATATAGGAAGAAAAGCTAACCTAAAAACTTTAAAAAATGTGTGTATTGTCTATAAAGTTTTAGGAAAGGACTATATAACCTTGAGGACCTTCTTGAGTTTTAAAATAGTCCTGTAATATTCGTGCAGATCTTTTAATTTTTGGATCAGCTAAGAAACAGATGCAAATAATCAATATTTTGTCCCAATATATAATAATGAGTATAACTATTAACTGTTGGTATGTAATAAAACGGATTCAGTCAGTTCAGTTCAGTCACTCAGTCATGTCTGACTCTTTGTGACCCCATGAATCGCAGCACACTAGGCCTCCCTGTCCATCACCAACTCCCGGAGTTCACTCAAACTCATGGCCATTGAGTCGGTGATGCCATCCAGCCATCTCATCCTCTGTTGTCTCCTTCTCCTCCTGTCCCCAGTCCCTCCCAGCATCAGAGTCTTTTCCAGTGAGTCAACTCTTCGAATGAGGTGGCCAAAGTACTGGAGTTTCAGCTTTAGCATCATTCCTTCCAAAGAACACCCAGGACTGATCTCCTTTAGAATGGCCTGGTTGGATCTCCTTGTAGTCCAAGGGACTCTCAAGAGTCTTCTCCAACTTAAAACTGATTAAAACTACAATATTTTGGTAAAAACTATGTTTGACAAAGAAATTGAAGAACCAGATTATCTGAACAAAATTTAGATCTGCAAAATACTATGTGGAAGAGTTTGATTTGGTAGAAATAATGGCCCCACGTGCACTTACGGGAAAAAAGTTCTCATAATGATGGAAACTACACCTTGAAATTTGATATGTATTGAGGTCTGATCTTAATAATCTCTTGGGTATAGTTTAAATGAAAAGAATTGATTAGTAAGAATGGCAGTAACTAAAAATGAATTTGTGGACTATTAGAAATGATTTAGCTACTCTTTGGAGAAAATTGATGAAAGAATTAAATAAGCTTAATGGTGTTTTGCTCCAGAGTGTGTTTTGTGCATGATATCTTTATCATTATAAGGCTAATTAAAATACCTGTATTCATAATTAAAACTCATCAGATCGAAATAGTAGAGTTGAAAACATGTTTTATTTCAGCAGTCAATAGTTCCTTTCTACACAAGAGTAATTTTATAGTGAAATTTTATAATTTTAATTTTATAGTGAATTTTTTCTCAATTATGAGAATTAGGAAGCTGGTGAATTTTATAGTATACAAAATGTTAGTTTAAGCAAAATGTATATTTTTGTTTACATAAATAATTTATGATTACAATTATTTAGACTTCACTGAAACACACATAACATAGGAAATGAAGTTCCTAAGATTTATCATACTATAAGTACTGTTTGTAACTTTTCCAAACTTAACAGTGTTTCTTATACATCTTTACACACATCACTGCATAAAGAGTCTGCTTTATTTTCTTGAATAACTGTGCAGTATTCCATTGAATGGATTAGTTATTTTGACAAAATTTTATCACTTGCCATTTTCTGAGGAGATAAAAATCAGAAGCAGAATGGATTAGGGGGGTACTCAAACAAGTATAATGTGATAGGATTTTTTCCCTCTTCATTAACAGCATTGAGGGAATCTACTCTTGCACAACAGTTATAGCAATAAACGAGCCTGAATTTTTTTATATAAACATTTGGGACATTCTCAAGCAGAATAATAAAAGAATTCCCACAAACCTGTTACCTAAGTTCAACTTAGTTTTCAAAATTTACCATATGTGCATCTGTTCTATTTCCCTTTCCTCCCTTCTCTGAGTTTATTAATTTAAAGCAAATGATGATTATTTTACTACTAATCATGATGCCATTTACCACTGTTAAAAGCATTAATGATTACTTGGTATAGTGTTAATTACTAGTCCATTATGAAATTGCTATGATTTTCTCTAAAGCATCTTTTTGCATTTGAATTGTTTGAACCAGGATCCAAACACATTACATTTGACAGTTTGCATCTCATGTCTATTTAAATGTAGAGCAGTCTTTCCTCTATCCTCTCCTTATTCATTTATTTATTTTTAGTTCCACTGTCTTGCTGAAGATATTATTTTGGAATGATCTATGTATCTTCATGTGGTGTCATTTACATTTTATATTTTCTGTAAACGTAAATTAGCTCAGATTAGATTCAGATTTAACATTTGACAGGTATCTTTCAGAAGTGCTGGGTATTTCATAATAGTTCACATGAGGAGGCACATGGTGTCTTGTTTTATATTTAGTGATCAGTGGGTTTAGGTGATAACAGCATTATCCATCAACCTTTGTACCAGTGGTTCTCAACTGGGGGTGATTTTTTTGCTCTCTAGATTTTTGGTCACGTTTAGAGATAATTTTGGCTGTTAATACTGGAGGGAGAAGGTGCTAGTGGCATCTAGTAGATAGAGGCCAAAGATGCTGTTAACATCCTATAAAGCACAAGACAGCCCCCACAACAGAGAATTATCTTACACAAAATGTTAATAGGGCCAAGGTTGAAAAATCATACTTGAAATTAGTTGTTTCTCCATTGACATTGTTGCCTAGATCTCTTATTTCAATAGGGCTGCAAAAATGCTTTTACAGTTCTGTTAATCTAAAAAAAAATTTTTTGATTAACTAGTGTATTTGTTTACCTTGAAATACAATTTGTACAGAAAAGGCAGAATAAATGCATATGTTACTATTTCTTTACTGATTTTCCAAGTAAGAAGCTGGTACTTAGCTACTTTCAGTGGCTCAGTAAGGTCTCTTATAAGTAAAGAAGGTAGAAACTCATGGGGTTTTACATAATACTTAATATGCTTTATTAGTTTGTTTTCATTATTTGTTGTTGTTGTTCTCAAAAGTGTCCTGTTTTTGCTAACGAAGGCACCTTCATGGAATCTGACACATCACCTTAGATTTTGATAGCTTCCTAGATTTCTGGCACAGGATATACCAGGTTCATTGGAGAACCAGCCATTCTCTGAGGGGAATATTTAGGTTGTTACTCCTAAATTTGAATAAAGAAACCATCAGCTGTATTTATGATTCTTAAGGCAATTAATTCTTACTGATTTGTGTTTGGCTGTGCTGGCCCTTTGTTGCTGGGTGCAGGCTTTCTCTAGTTGCAGTGAGCAGGGGCTGTTCTCTAGTTGCGATACCCTGGCTTCTCATTGCAGTGGCTTCTCTTGTTGCTGAGCGTGGACTCTAGGGCTCTCAGGCTTCAGTAACTGTGGTACCCAGGCTCTAGAGCACAGGCTCAGTAGTTGTGGCGCATAGTTACCCCACAGCATGAGGGACTCTTCCCAGATCAGGGATTGAACCTGTTTCTCTCTCCTGCACTGACAGACGGATTCTGTACCACTGAGCCACCAGGGAAACCTCAAGAAAATTAATTCTGTTAAATCGGGTAACGTTTGATATGTACTGTGAGATTTTAAAGATATTACACAATTAAATGTGTTTTGAAAATTATAACATTTAAAATAAAGGTGGCTAGTTCATATGGTCAGTACGCTTTGTTATCACTAATCTTATTTTAATTGACCCCAGTAGTTTTCACCTGCTGATTGAATAATGGGTGACATACTTGGTTTTATGCTGTTTAGAGTTTGTTAATCTTACTTGTCCTATTTATTTTTTAGACCTTGAAGTTGTAACTGGCATCCCAGCTGAAGTACCGCGCATCAGAGAAAATGTGATGCGAGAAGGACGCCATCTGTGTTTTCAGTTAGTCAGCCCATCAGGAACAGCCGTTTCAACCCTTAGTTACATAAGCCGGACAAATCAGCTTGCTATCGGTTTTTCTGATGGCTATCTAGCACTTTGGAACATGAAAAGCATGAAAAAAGAGTAAGGACAACTTTTTAATTATTAGTAATTTCTTTCTGAATATACTCAATTACTAATATTTAAAGATTAGCATAAACAGGAAAAGATAGGGTAGACTAAGGATTGAATGCATAAGTTTGCATTACATGAAATCATGACTTAGTATAAAAAGGAGTTACTTAGTCAAAGTCACTCAGTCGTGTCCGACTCTTGCGACCCAATGGACTGCAGCCTGCAAGGTTCCTCTGTCCATGGGATTCTCCAGGCAAGAATACTGGAGTGGGTTGCCATTTCCTTCTTACACATCAATTTAAGTTGAGTCAATGTATTTAAAAGGAATTTTGCTGAATTTTCTGCTAGTCCAGTGGTTTGGACTCTGTTCTTTAACTGCCATAGCACAGATTCAATCCCTGGTCAGGGAACCAAGATTGTGTAAGCTGCACAGCACAGCACAGCAAAAAAAAAAAAAGAACAAGCCCAAATCTGGCATTTTAGTCATTGTGGAGTTCAGTTTGTTAGTAAACTTTGACTCTACTAAGATATCTGGTATGAGTTCTTTCTGAAGTACTTTTCTACATAACCATATGTGTAAGGTAGTTCTCAGTTGACAGAAAAAAATTAAAACTTTTTAAGAAAATTACAAAATACTGTGTTTAAAATTTTTATGCTGTCAAAAACTTCCCCCAAATATAATTGTATTGATACTTTTTAATTAAATCTTTATTAAAATTGCTGAGGAATCCATTTTATTAATTTACCTTTATTTATTGAATTATCTCCCTTTATTGAGGGAGGTAAGGCACTATAGGTTTTAAGTCATATCTCTACTGAGTTAAATAGATACCTATTTGTCCTTTAAGTTGTCAATTTAATATTTCTTCCTTCTTCTTCCAAGTAATATTAGAATATTTTCTTGAGTAACTTGTCTTTCAGATGAGTCAATAAAATATTCACCTTTCCAAACTTTCTGCTCAGTTTGTGTCACCAACAAATTGGTACCTACTTGGCAGTGTTTGATTGATTATAAACTTTTGCCAAGTTTGAAGTGAGGGAGAAATAGAGCGATGGAAAATAACAATGTATATATACCAGGCCTATTTTTTTTAACCTTTGGTTCTTTGATGATACTGAGGTGTCAGTAGCCCCTGAAGTGAACATCGACTGTCCTTGCACTTGCTCACCCTCAGTTTTCTGCACAGTGCCAGTGGTGAAGTGACAGTGCTGTTGCCTAGTGGCTCCCTATGGGAATTCCATCTCCACTGTCTTTGTTTATACCCTTTTATCAGCTCTTGTCTTTGAATTGCTCACAAAGGAATGCCTGGAGAACCTGGCTTCTAGAGGATTTTCTTCAACACTATGTTCTCTTCACTAATTATGCTTTTTCAAGGGATTTGTGAGGAGTCTTCAGATTCTAACTCATCCTGTTGCAGTAATGGGAAACTGACCCAGCTGCAGCAGCTGAAGTGGAGTGTTGTGGCGATATTTCATCTCTTTCTAGAGTACCTGTTACTGGGGAACAGTACGTAGTGGCATACATTTATATGACTGGAAGGAATAGTTCGTGCTTTAGTGATACCTGGGAAATGGGGTGCCATGCTCATTTTCTTGATGTCTTGTACCCTCTGTGTTTTTGAAGATAAGATGATTGTAAGAGCAGTAACCCAAATTCTTACATGAGGCATCTTCTTCCTTTTTCATGAAATTGTAAGTTAGAAGTATGAAGTGTATTGATTTTTGTGCCTGTTATAGATACTACACACAGTTGGAAGGTGGAAGAGTTCCTGTATATGCTGTCACTTTTCAAGAACCTGAAAATGATCCTCGTAATTGCTGTTACCTCTGGGCTGTTCAGTCTACACAAGATAGGTAAATGTGATATATCGGGTTTTTAATATTTGTCAAGAATGGCATGGCAGTTAATTTCTTTTGCAAAGCTTTGTGCTATATTGCCTCTTTTTAATGAGAGCCACATGCTATGCTATGCTGTGCTAAGTCACTTCAGTCGTGTCTGACTCTATGTGACCCCGTAGATGGCAGCCCGCCAGGCTTCCCCGTCCCTGGGATTCTCCAGGCAAGAACACTGGAGTGGGTTGCCATTTCCTTCTCCAATGCATGAAAGTGAAAAGAGAAAGTGAAGTCGCTCAGTCATGTCCGACTCTTAGCGACCCCATGGACTGCAGCCTACCAGGCTCCTCCGTCCGTGGGATATTCCAGGCAAGAGTACTGGAGTGGGATGCCATTGCCTTCTCCGGAGAGCCACGTAATTCACTGAATTAGTAAGTGGCCATTGAAATGACTTTAAAAGGTAAATAATTGTTCCTATATGTTTGAGTAAGCCTGAGATATCAGTAAGAAGAAGTTGTGCTGCTTGACTTGTTTGGCTATAATATATATTTCAGAGAGTAAGCTGATAACACATAAGTAGGCAACGTCAGACACGACTGAGCGACTTCACTTTCACTTTTTCGCTTTCATGCATTGGAGAAGGAAATGGCAACCCACTCCAGTTTTCTTGCCTGGAGAATCCCAGGGACGGGGGAGCCTGGTGGGCTGACGTCTATGGGGTCACGCAGAGTCTGACACGACTGAAGTGACTTAGCAGCAGGCAACGTCTCATTCCTCAGACAATTTTTATGGCCTTCTATGTTCTCTCGTAAGAACATTTTTCCTCTTTTGTAATCTCATTCCTTTTTTCTCTTTATTGTATATGCCTCTCATTTTTATGTATCCCTACTTTGTTCTCTAGTTCTTCTGTTGTACTTGCCTTTTGCAGTATATTCCTAAGGTTAATTTGGTTAATTTTCCCTTCTCTTTCATAAGCTTTAATTTTATATCAGTGTAGCTTTTGAGAAATCTTTCCTTTCAGTTTAATTTCCAACTGGTTAAGCTCATTCATTTCCAGTGCTGGAACAGTGTAAGTATTGATTTTCTCTTATTTTTCATTGATGTTTAGTGCTTTCTTTGGTGTTCCCAATACGTTCTCTTCCCAAACCTGTTCTACTTTAAATTCTAAATACCTGAACTGTGGTCAACTTAGGTTTTTGTGTTAGATTTCCCCACTTTGAGGTTTTGTCTTAAGCTTTAGTACATCAGTGAAGGAAGAATTAATTGATTTGTCATGTCTGTTAATCCTGGAGGAAAATCGAAATAAAAATATAGAGAGAGCTATTGGAATAGTCCTCATTAGGTCCATATTTCCGTCCAAGTGTGATGTACGTTGGCAGCAGCTTGAGTAATGTGCCTTGTGAAGACTCCATGTGGTGAATAAGAAAGGACATTTATCTCAACAATTTTTGTATCCTATTTATTTTTTCTTCCAATACTGTCTAACTAAAGCACCCCTATGGAAGAAAGGGAGAAAGAATGAATTTTGAGTAGCTTTATAGTCTGCTGTGTAAGATGTCACCTAAAATATGCAAGCAACATAAGCTTAAGTTAATTAGAATCAATAAAAGTTAAATCAACTGTTATTTCAAAGGTCTACATTTTGTGAAAACAAGTAAAACTAAATTCTTTATAGTAACCTCAGTTTTGTTACATACACTCAATATTGTACACAAATTAAATTTATTTGTGCAATAAGAGGTGCTTAATGCATTTTAGTATTTCTCCTCAGCTAATATCTGTTTCTTTCAGTGAAGGGGATGTTTTGAGTTTACATCTGCTTCAGCTGGCCTTTGGTGACAGAAAGTGTTTGGCGTCAGGACAAATCTTATATGAGGTAAATGGTGATACGGGTTGATAGTATCAGTTTTGTTTATTGTTTACCTATTTTAAGTCTTTGTTTTAAGCTATTGAGGTATTACAGTCTTTTCTTCTATTCAAGTTAATACTGTATTCATAATATAATGTAAAAAGTATTAGATTTAGGGATCAGGACACTGGTATTTTACCAAGGTGGCAATCTTAAAATCTTAAAGTATAATTTTTCTCTAGAATGAGGAGACTAGACAAGACTCAAGCTTATGGCCTAGTTGGTAGCCAGGAAAAATAACCCCACTTTGTTGCTCTAATATAACAAGCAGTAAGCCATGGGGTAGACTTTATAGTCTGGTCGCTTACAGTTGTAAGAGAGGATAAATGCATCTAGCATTCTAAGTGACTGTTTTTCTGACTGAATTCTTGAGGAGGTAGTGAAGTGCTGCTAATAATCAGATAACCATATTTGGTTAGCTGTCACAATACTTTCTCTACTACTATTACGACTACTACTACTAAGTCGCTTCAGTCGTGTCTGACTCTGTGCGACCCCACAGACGGCAGCCCACCAGGCTTCCCCGTCCCTGGGATTCTCCAGGCAAGAACACTGGAGTGGGTTGCCATTTCCTTCTCCAATGCATGAAAGTGAAAAGTGAAAGTGAAGTCGCTCAGTTGTGTCCGACTCTCGCCACCCCATGGACTGCAACCTACCAGGCTCCTCCGTCCATGGGATTTTCTAGGCAAAAGTACTGGAGTGGGCTGCCATTGCCTTCTCCATACTTTCTCTAGAACAAGGCTTTTTAACCTTGTATTTGAGGGTGTGTGATTGGGTTTTCAGACTTAAATTGAAGAAAGTAGGAAAAACCACTAGACCATTCAGGTATGACCTAAATTAAATCCCTTATGATTATACAATGGAAGTGAGAAATAGATTTAAGGGCCTAGATCTGATAGATAGAGTGCCTGATGAACTATGGAATGAGGTTCATGACATTGTACAGGAGACAGGGATCAAGACCATCCCCACGGAAAAGAAATGCAAAAAAGCAAAATGGCTGTTGGGGAGGCCTTACCAATAGCTGTGAAAAGAAGAGAAGCGAAAAGCAAAGGAGAAAAGGAAAGATATAAACATCTGAATGCAGAGTTCCAAAGAATAGCAAGAAGAGATAAGAAAGCCTTCTTCAGCGATCAATGCAAAGAAATAGAGGAAAACAACAGAATGGGAAAGACTAGGGATCTCTTCAAGAAAATCGGAGATACCAAAGGAACATTTCATGCAAAGATGGGCTCGATAAAGGTGCAGAGTTCCAAAGAATATCAAGAAGAGATAAGAAAGCCTTCTTCAGCGATCAATGCAAAGAAATAGAGGAAAACAACAGAATGGGAAAGACTAGGGATCTCTTCAAGAAAATCGGAGATACCAAAGGAACATTTCAGGCAAAGATGGGCTCGATAAAGGACAGAAATGGTATGGACCTAACAGAAGCAGAAGATATTAAGAAGAGATGGCAAGAATACACAGAAGAACTGTACAAAAAAGAGCTTCACGACCCAGATAATCATGATGGTGTGATCACTGACCTAGAGCCAGACATCCTGGAATGTGAAGTCAAGTGGGCCTTAGAAAGCATCACTACGAACAAAGCTAGTGGAAGTGATGGAATTCCAGTGGAGCTATTCCAAATCCTGAAAGATGATGCTGTGAAAGTGCTGCACTCAATATGCCAGCAAATTTGGAAAACTCAGAAGCGGCCACAAGATTGGAAAAGGTCAGTTTTCATCCCAATCCCAAAGAAAGGCAATGCCAAAGAGTGCTCAAACTACCGCACAGTTGCACTCATCTCACATGCTAGTAAAGTAATGCTCAAAATTCTCCAAGCCAGGCTTCAGCAATATGTGAACCGTGAGCTTCCTGATGTTCAAGCTGGTTTTAGTAAAGGCAGAGGAACCAGAGATCAAATTGCCAACATCCGCTGGATCATGGAAAAAGCAAGAGAGTTCCAGAAAAACATCTATTTCTGCTTTATTGACTATGCCAAAGCCTTTGAGTGTGTAGATCACAAGAAACTGTGGAAAATTCTGAAAGAGATGGGAATACCAGACCACCTGATCTGCCTCTTGAGAAATCTGTATGCAGGTCAGGAAGCAACAGTTAGAACTGGTCATGGAACAACAGACTGGTTCCAAATAGGAAAAGGAGTACGTCAAGGCTGTATATTGTCACCATGTTTATTTAACTTATATGCAGAGTACATCATGAGAAATGCTGGACTGGAAGAAACACAAGTTGGAATCAAGATTGCTGGGAGAAATATCAATCACCTCAGATATGCAGATGACACCACCCTTATGGCAGAAAGTGAAGAGGGGCTAAAAAGCCTCTTGATGAAAGTGAAAGTGGAGAGTGAAAAGGTTGGCTTAAAGCTCAACATTCAGAAAACGAAGATCATGGCATCTGGTCCCATCACTACATGGGAAATAGATGGAGAAACAGTGGAAACAGTGTCAGACTTTATTTTTCTGGGCTCCAAAATCACTGCAGATGGTGACTGCAGCCATGAAATTAAAAGACGCTTACTCCTTGGAAGGAAAGTTACGACCAACCTAGATAGCATATTCAAAAGCAGAGACATTACTTTGCCAACAAAGGTTTGCCTAGTCAAGGCTATGGTCTTTCCTGTAGTCATGTATGGATGTGAGAGCTGGACTGTGAAGAAGGCTGAGCGCCGAAGAATTGATGCTTTTGAACTGTGGTGTTGGAGAAGACTCTTGAGAGTCCCTTGGACTGCAAGGAGATCCAACCAGTCCATTCTGAAGGAGATCAGCCCTGAGATTTCTTTGGAAGGAATGATGCTAAAGCTGAAACTCCAGTATTTTGGCCACCTCATGCGAGGAGTTGACTCATTGGAGAAGACTCTGATGCTGGGAGGGATTGGGGGCAGGAGGAGGGGACGACGGAGGATGAGATGGCTGAATGGCATCACTGACTGGATGGATGTGAGTCTGAGTGACCTCCGGGAGTTGGTGATGGACAGGGAGGCCTGGCGTGCTGCGGTTCATGGGGTCGCAAAGAGTCGGACACGACTTAGTGACTGATCTGATCTGATTGGGTTTTAGGGAATTCATGAAGCCCTTCAATTTTGTGTGGTATTTTTATGATCACAGTGTCCATGTCATCCCTGAACCCCCTCCTCCAACTCTCCAGTTCCACATCTGTGGATTCAGTCAATCTTGGATCAGAAATATCGGGGGAGGAATTCCAGAAGGTTCCAGAATACAAAACTTGAATTTGCTGTGCCACAGCAACTATTTATATGGCATTCACATTGTATTAGGTATTAATAAATGATCTAGAAATGATTCAAAGTCTATAGGAGGATATGCATAGGTTAAATGCAAGTATTACACCATTTCATGTAAGAGACTTGAGCAGCCACAGAGTTTGATATTGGAAGAAGGTCCCGGAACCAGTTCTTCATGGAGAACAAGGGAAAACTATGCATTCTTCTAGAGAAAATTTCATAGCTCTTGTCAGATTCTTACAGGGATCAGTGAATAAAAATTTAAGAACTAGAGCAAGAACTTCAGTGAAAACAAAGAAGTAGGTTTGCTGATTTAGAGAATATGTATTTGTAATTTCGTTGCTTAGGTCCAATTTATACCCCAACCAGTAATGCATGAAGATTCCTGTGTTTGATAACCGCTTTAGAACATTTATTGATAATGATTTTTGAAAATCAAAATTAGCCTTTTTATTTGTGTTTTATCACATGTGTAAATTTTAGAGCTTTCTTCAATAATTTGTTCTCTTCAGTCTTTTAACTTTTTTATTTTCTTTATATTGTGTGGAAGTTCTTGAACATTTAATTTTAGAATAACTTTTTCTTAGAATCCTATTAAGACATAGATTGGTTTACATTTTATATTTCAGGAGTTGGAGTACTGTGAAGAAAGATACACACTGGACCTCACAGGTGGCATGTTTCCTTTGAGGGGACAGACTGGTAATACCAAACTTTTGGGATGCCAGAGTATAGAGAAATTTCGATCTCATGGTGACAGGGAGGAAAGCATGAATGAAGGTTGGTTTAAAGCACTTTTATTATATATCATGTGAATGCTTGATTTAAGATTTGTCTTGACTTAAGATATATGGCAGGTATTAGTTTCTAGAGTTTGTACTCCTGGCAGTTAAGAAGTTCGAATACTAATTGTGGGATTTACGACTGTGTGAGATCCAGAGGTATTTCTTGTTCTCCAGATCGTGATGTGTAGAACTCAAGAATTGAATAGATTAAGGAAATGAGCAACCTCTTTATTTTGATCTGGCTCTCAAAACAGACACACACAAAAAGGTCTCTGGTTGTGACTAGTATGAGTAGTCTCTGAATAATGTTTACTTCTGTATTTTTTGAGACATATGCAACAAACATGCTTTGTTGTCTTGAATTTTTTGTTTCCTCTAGTGTCATCCCTTCTTCCTGGTAAATATCATGACAGAATGAAAATGGCATAGATTTTAGAATCCAACATGGATTCAAATCCCAGCTCTGTCACTGGTTGTGAAAGTGAAGTTGCTTAGTCGTGTCCGACTCTTAGCGACCCCATGGACTGCAGCCTACCAGGGAGGAGCCTACGAGGCTCCTCCATCCAGGGGATTTTCCAGGCAGGAGTACTGGAGTGGGTTGCCATTGCCTTCTCCAGGGAATCTTCCCAACACAGGGATCAAACGCAGGTCTCCCGCATTGTAGGCAGACGCTTTGCCATCTGAGCCACCAGGGAAGTCCTTTCACAAATTATTCAACATTTGTGACTAAGCCTTTGTTTCCTTATCTGTGAGTGGAATAATACATTTATACCTTCTGCAAAGGGTGGTGGTTAAGAATCGAAGAGGACAACATAATAGGTTTATTCAGTTCTGGGAATTCTTAGTGGGGCCCTGATTTAGCTTGTTCCTATTGGGATTTATTCTCATGTATAGCTTATTCATCCTAGAGATTTCCTCTGTCCTGGTCCCTATTTTTCATATCCAACTTAAACATGTCAAAACAGAATTTATGGAACTCTCTTTCTTACTCCCCACTCATATCTTTTTTATATTTCCTGTTAGTTATGTCTTGGATTTTTGCTTTCCTTTTTTCTTCTATCGGTCTCTCATCTTTGTTCCTATCTTTCCATTCCACATACCATTTGGGTACCTGTCTTTCTCCCCTACCACCACTGCCTTAGCATATAGCTGGGTCAGTCCTTCTCAGCTAGAATTCTTCTACAGAATTAAGCCCTAAAGCCCAAAGGCATCCATTTTAAGTATTGATATTCTCTGGGCTTCCTGGGTGACTCAGAGGTAAAGAATCCTCCTGCCAAAGCAAGAGATGTGGGTTCACTTCCTGGGTTGGGATGATCCCCTGGAGGAGGAAATGGCAACTCACTCCAGTATTTTTGCCTGGGAAATCCCATGGACAGAGGAGCCTGGCAGGCTACAGTCTACGTGGTTTCAAGAGTCAGACATGACTGAACTTGCACACGTGTGTGTGCACACACACACATAGTCTCTGGTACTAGCAATGATTTATTTGTGGGAGAACTTTCATTCAAATCATTTTCTACTTTCTCCTTACAGCATCTTGAAGTTGCCAAACTGTTAACTGAAGATAAGCCAAAGTTACTGTTTTTCTGATGAATGCATTTTAATAAGGTCTTCTTGAAATAGAAAAACAGTCAAGATAGAAGTGAATGAACCTCTTGTTACAGAATAAATGATAGAAATATGTTGTAACAAATCAGATATGAGTTAAACCTCTTAATTTATGGGAAAATCTTCCTAATTTGTTATTTTTTTTGAGATTATTTATTCTGTTTTTAAAAATTATCTCTTCTTTTAGCTCTGTCTCCTGACACCAGTGTTTCAGTGTTTACCTGGCAGGTGAATATATATGGACAGGGAAAGCCTTCTATATATTTGGGGCTTTTCGACATAAATCGTTGGTACCATGCACAAATGCCAGATTCATTAAGGTATGATTTCTCTATGTATTTGTTTATATTTATAGGAATTTTTATGGGTATTAGTTTATTAACTTAATAATTGTATAAAATTTCTTTTAGATCAGGAGAATATCTGCATAATTGCTCTTATTTTGCATTGTGGTCACTGGATGCTGTTGTAAGTAGGACATCTCCACATTACATCTTGGATATATTAGTACATGAGAGAAGTTTAAGTCGAGGAGTTCCTCCCTCATATCCACCTCCTGAGCAGTTTTTTAACCCAAGTACTTACAATTTTGGTACGTATTTATTTAACATTACTTTTTGAGAAAAATAACCTGTAAGAGTATGTATATTTGTGCTGTGTGTAGTGTATTATCATTCATTTCTCATTATTATTAGTTAACTTGTATGGATAAGTTACGATGTTAATTTGATATATGTATGCAAGAAATTTAATGATTATATGTTTTATAGAAAAATGATCAATATTTGAATTTGCTGTAAAACATTAACTATTTCATATTAAGTGAACTTGTGATAAGGTTTGGTGTCTTGTTAGGCTAGAAATACAGGGACAAATTATTTTAAAATTTATTGTATGTAGTAATACATGCCTTGCCTAGTAATCTGTTCTTAGGATAAATTTTGTTGTACTAATACCATCCCAAATATAAAATGTAAGTGGATTTTTTAAATCTTTTTTCTTTTTTTTTAGATGCCACTTGTTTGTTAAACTCAGGAGTTGTTCATATAACTTGTACTGGCTTTCAGAAGGAGGTAAGAAATAACAATTTGGACAGAGTGTTTCTTCTTGAGCTGAAGTCAGATCACGGATTTAAACTTTAGTGTTATTTATATAAACTACTCTTTGATCTTAAAAAGTAGCTTCTGCTAAGTATATGAGATAGCGGGTAGTAGCATCAATTACTGATGGCAACCTTCTAGGAAGAGCTATTAGGATGTTTATAGCAGTTTTATATGGATGTTAGCTCCTGAACTCCAAGCAAAAGTAAGTCAATACCTTACTTTACTCCATCTTGTTAATTCTCTTCCTTCTTAAAAAGCTTATGGGTAAATGAAGTAATGCAAAAAAGGTACCTAGCACAGTGGCACAGTGACCGGCTCAGAGTGGATTATGTTGAAAGTACTTTTCCAGGAAAACATTAAGTGGCATATCCTTAAAATGATAATCAGCTAGATATGGATGAATGTCATATTTATACTTCATATCAGATCTCTTTCACATTAGACCAAGAAGAATAAATTGCAAGCTTTTCTTTTGTGCGTATTGTTTGTTAAGATCTATTACCAAGTCTATCAGCTTTGTAGACGATAACAGGGTTACCTTATATATAAGCAATTTAAAATACCATTATCAGTAGTAGTATTTGTGACTGACAAGCATTGGTTACTTCAAGTACCTATGAGCTCTTTTCTTTGCAAGAAGTACAGAAAAGTAGTCTTCCACAATTTTCATTCAGTGCCTTTTAGTTTTCTTCATACTGTTAAGTGTAAAATAGGATAATGGGTTTATTAGTTGTTCTTAAATATGATTATTTGAATTGATTATTGACTGATGTCTTATTAATCAATCTGTTATAGACTTTGACTTTTTTAAAGAAATCAGGACCATCTCTCAATGAAGTCATTCCTGATGGTTATAATCGATGTCTTGTGGCTGGCCTTCTCTCACCAAGACTTATTGATATTCAACCTTCCAGTTTAAGTCAGGTGAGAGATTTTTAACTCTTGTTGTTTCTTTTGGATCATGTCATTAGCTTTCTATTACAACAAAAGTCTATTAGATAATTTCTTAAAAAGTAAGTAGTGTAATGCCAGCTTTGCATGTCAGTAGCTGT
The DNA here is from genome assembly GCA_935064755.1 of Tragelaphus eurycerus. Taxonomy (NCBI): domain Eukaryota; kingdom Metazoa; phylum Chordata; class Mammalia; order Artiodactyla; family Bovidae; genus Tragelaphus; species Tragelaphus eurycerus. Next base: position 24,876,502 of record CAKXYN010000003.1, read on the forward strand.
GGTTCTTGGATTTGGCTTAAAACTCATACCTGCAGGATTCCATAGGTATAACTTGACACCAGGTCTATAGGCTAATGAAAAAAAAAGCTGACTTGAAACTCAGCATTCAAAAAACAAAGATCATGGCATCTGGTGCCATAACTTCATGGCAAATAGATGGGGAAACAAAGCAGTGAGAGCCTTTATTTCCGTGGGCGCCAAAATCACTGCAGATGTTGACTGCAGCCATAAATTTAAAAGACTCTTGCTCCTTGGAAGAAAAGCTATGACCAGTGTAGACAGCATATTAAAAAACAAAGACATTATTTTACTGACAAAGGTCCATCTAGTCAAAGCTATGGTTTTTCCAGTAGTCATGTATGTATGTGAGTATTGGACCATAAAGAAAGCTGAGCACCGAAGAATTGATGATTTGAACTGTGGTGTTGGAGAAGACTCTTGAGAGTCCCTTGGACTGCAGGGCGATCCAACCAGTCCATCCTAAAGTAAATCAGTCCTGAATATTTATTAGAAGAACTGATGCTGAAGCTGAAGCTCCAATACTTTGGCCACCTGATGGGAAGAACGGACTCATTAGAAAAGATCCTGATGCTGGGAAAGATTGAAGGTGGGAGGAGAAGGGACGACAGAGGATGAGATGGTTGGATGGCATCATCGACTCGATGGACATGAGTTTGAGTAAACCCCGGGAGGTGGTGATGGACAGGGAAGCCTGGCGTGCTTTGAGTCCATGGGGTCTCACAAAGAGTTGGACACGACTGAGCGAGACTGAACTGAACTATAGGCTAGGAAACATCATGGATGCATCAGGCATGTCATGAATGGAAGTCATAGTTGTTTTAATAAGCCCTTGATGTTATTTCTGATGGTTTGAGAACCACTAGCTTCCATCTGTGGGGTCGCACAGAGTCGGACACGACTGAAGCAACTTAGCAGCAGCAGCAGCAGCAGCAGCTCTATAAAAACTGCTCTTATGAAAGCCTGTTAGTGAAGATTCCAGGTTTATGCAAAACACAAGAGAGTTACGGGAGTTAGTAATGGAAGCCAGGCTTAATTTCCCAATGGATACTTAAATAAAAATATTGTAAAATCCACACAGTTTTTAGAGTCACAATACATTTTACCAGTCAGGAGACATTTTTAAACAGTGTTGTCTAGTGACAACTTATAATTCAACATTTTAACTTGGTATTTGCTGAAAGTCTGATCTGATCTGATCTGATCTGAAACAAACCCCAGGTCGTTTTTCCTTGGAGAAAGAGAAAATGTTTTAATAACTCTTTCCCCTCAAATAATGTTTGAATTAAGTTATTTAAATAATTGCAGATATGTAGCATAATGAATTGTTGGGGAAGGCAATGGCACCCCACCCCAGTACTTTTGCCTGGAGAATCCCATGGACGGAGAATCTCAATCCATGGGGTCGCTGAGAGTTGGACATGACTGAGCGACTTCACTTTGACTTTTCACTTTCATACATTGGAGAAGGAAATGGCAACCCACTCCAGTGTTCTTGCCTGGAGAATCCCAGGGACGGGGGAGCCTGGTGGGCTGCCATCTATGGGGTCGCACAGAGTCAGACACGACTGAAGCGACTTAGCAGCAGCAGCATAATGAATTGTTAGGGAAGGAGCCTTTTAAATATCAGATGAATTGTGAATATTGCTGCTGACGGTTTAACACCTGCAGTTGCTGTTAAATATCATGAAAATAAGAGAAAGAGTCAATCTATTATCAGGATTTTTTTTCCCTTTTTCCCCTCCTCCCTTTTGTATTACTGTACTGAACAAATATTGAACATGTAGTCATGTTCACCCCACCCCAGTACTTTTGCCTGGAAAATCCCATGGATGGAGGAGCCTGGTAGGTTCCAGTCCATGGGGTCGCGAAGAGTCGGACACGACTGAGCGACTTTACTTTCACTTTTTACTTTCATGCGTTGGAGAAGGAAATGGCAGCCCACTCCAGTGTTCTTGCCTGGAGAATCCCAAGGACGGGGGAGCCTGGTGGGCTTCCGTCTATGGGGTCGCACAGAGTTGGACACGACTGAAGCGACTTAGCAGCAGCAGCAGTCATGTTCAGTCAATCCTCGGTACCCATGAAGGATTGGTTTCCTGGACTCCCATAAATACCAAAATTGAAGGATGCTCAGTTAACTTACCAGAGAAGGCAATGGCGCCCCACTCCAGTACTCTTGCCTGGAAAATCCCATGGACGGAAGAGCCTGGAAGGCTGCAGTCCAGGGGTCATTGAGGGTTAGGCATGACTGAGCAACTTCACTTTCCCTTTTCACTTTCATGCATTGGAGAAGGAAATGGCAACCCGCACCAGTGTTCTTGCCTGGAGAATCCCAGGGATGGGGGAGCCTGGTGGGCTGCCATCTATGGGGTCTCACAGTCGGACACAACTGAAGTGACTTAGCAGCAGCAGCAATTAACTTATATAATAAGGCATGGTATTTGCATATAATCTGTGCACACCCACATATGTACTTTAAATCATCTCTAGATTAAAGTACTTAATACAACATACATGCATGTCAATAGTTGCTGGCACACCTCAAATTCAAGTTTTGATTTTTTGGAACTTTCTGTAATCTCCCCCACCCCCAAATGTTTCCTATCTGCGGTTGATGAGGAACTGACTGGATATCAACATTTCAGTTTTGTTTTGCTCTTTGTAGAACCCCTTTAGACAAATATTGACTATCCTTAGTTGGTCTTAGTTAGCTTATCTTTGCTTTTCAACTGTGTCTCGTTTGCCTCTTGATTTTGCTTTCTGGGAGATGTTTTCATCTAATTTTTTTTTTTAGATTTAAAAAATTTAGCCCCAATTTAAAATTTCTACACGCTCTTACTCTTTGATCATTCTTTTTTGATAGTATTCTGTTCTATTTTATGGATGAAATATCTTCTAGCTCTATGTTTCAGGTTTTATTTAGTTCCCTGTATTATGCCTGTTTTATCTGGAGTTATTTTTTATTATTTTAGTCTTTTTGATCTGGTTGTTATTTAGTTGCTCAGTCATATTTGATTCTTTGTGACCCTATGGACTATAGCCCGCCAGGCTCCTCTGTCCATGGGATTCTCCAGGCAAGGGTATTGGAGTGGGTTCCCATTTCCTACTCCAGGGGACCTTCCTAACCCAGGGTCTGAACGTGCATCTGTTGTATTGCAGGCAGGTTGTTTACCATCTGAGCTGCCAGGGAACCTTTTGATCTGGTGGCTATACTTAAATGTTTGATGCTTCTTTTCTTTTCATATGTTAAGTGAGTCAGTAACAGATTATAAACTGTCTTCTACACAAACAGAGCTCTGAATTGGGTTCATTAAAAAACCGTAGATAAATTTTGTCTTGGTGGCCTTTGCTCATAGGACCAGGAAATTATCCTTCCCTGCCACAGGCTCCAAATTAGTATTAGTGTTCATCATCCTTAAGGAGCACTTTAAGTGCTCCATTTAATTTTTTTTTATTTTAGAGAATTAATACTGATCCCCCCTATTCCATATTATGAAACTTAGTTAAAAGCAATGATGTCTAGTTTTAAAAAGAAAAGTAAAGTGAGAGGTTACTCTGGTGGTGCAGTGGATAAGAATCCACCTGCCCATGCAGGAGACATGTGTTTGATCCCTGCTCCAGGAAGATCCCACATGCTGGGGAGCAGTTAAACCCGTGCTCCACAACTGCTGAAGCCCGTGCTCTAGAGGCCAGGAGCTGCAACTGTGGAGCCCACATGCCACAACTACCGGGGTCTGCGCACCCTGGAGCCCGTGCTCTGCAACAGAGAAGCCACTGCAACGAGAAGCCCAAGTTCCGCAACTAGAGAATGGCCCCCTCTCGTGGCAGTTAGGGGAAAACCCCATGCAGCAATGAAGAACCCTGTAGCCAAATATAAATAAATAAGTTTTTTTAAATAAGAAAAAGTGAGAAAAAATTAGCTGTAATCCAACTATTCAGCCATTTTAGTCAAATAGCATTTAATATCTTTTTGTGGTTATTTTTAATCTGGTAATTCAACCCTTGGTTTCTTTCCACTTACATAGATAAAACATGAATAATTTCAATTTAGAAAATAGACTAAAGTATGTGGAGGCATACAAATATTGGCATTTTGTTGACTTTTTTCATGTATCTTTTTAAAAACTTTATTCCTAAAATAGACCAAATTGAGTTGAATTGGTTAGTAATGGATATGTAGAGATGAAGCAAAGAAAGCGAGGAAGAGATTCCTTCCGAATGTTAGACTGGTTACCATGGAGGGTGGGAGAAGTGAATGGAAATTTCTTTTGATTAGGTAGGAGGAGACAGGGCTTCTGGGAAATATTCTTAATCTAGACTTGGACCAGTTTCATCAGTGTCTAGTGGGTAATTAGTTGTTAGTTGTATGTATGGTATATGGACTTTTTGATGTGTATACTTTCCTGTATCTCTATCCCGCCATATACAATAAAAAAATGATAGCATGTAGACATATATTTGTTATCAGGGTTTTTCCTGTGAATGACATATTGATATACTTTTTCTCTAATTGGGTTGTTTATGGAAACTCTTTATAAAATATGTAGATATTTATCCTGTCATAAATCTTACAGATAGTACCCCTTTTGTTTGCTCTTCACTGTTTCATGATATCTCTTACCACATTCAAAATAATGTTTTTATAGTCAAATGCATTTTATAGCTCTGACTCTGGCTTAAAATTTTAATACCTAAATGTTTCTTTAAGGCTCTAACTCATTATCTGTGTGTCAGATAAAATAAAGGTTCAGTTATTTTTTCCCCAGATGATTAGTCTAGCTGTGTTATGTTATTTGTGAAACAGGACCCAAAATATCTTTTTCTCACGCTATTGAAATATTGTCTTTATCTGATACTATATGTCCGTATCAACTGGGTTCTATTTCTGGGCTTTTATCTTGTCTCATAAATCTAGTTATCTATTTGTGTACCATTTTAATATATTGCTTTGATATTTGGAAATGCAGCCTGGTTTTTTAATCTATAATTTTTGGGAATTCATAGGCACTTCTCTTTTTATTAATTATAAGATGGTTTTATCCAGTATTCCTGTTGGAATTCTTTTGAGCATTTTATTATATTCACATGTTAATTTGAGGGAGAGTTGGTATTTGTATCTTTCCATTTATTTAGGGTTTATTTTTACATCTGTCATAAGAGTAATGATTATTTTCCAGTGAGTTTCTGTTTTTATCCCTAAATGTTTTATAGTATTTTTTATGAGTAGACCATTTTCCCCATATTCATTCAGAAATAGAGTTGGGTTTTGTATATTCATTTGATGCTATTAATACTTGGCTAGATAAGAATCTCTTAGATTTTCAAGGCATGCAGTCATCAGCAAATATAGGCTTTCTGTACCCCTCCCCCCAGTTTATTACTTTATTTTCTTATGCCATTTGGTGGAACCTCTACAGATTATAGAAAAATAATGGTGCTACCAAACATCCTTGTTTTGTCCTTGATTTTAATGTAAATTGTTCTATTGAATCTCCATTTAGAATCATGCTGTAGTTTTGGGGTATCTTTATCATATTGTAGCTCTCTCTATTCCTGTTTAACTCATCTATTTATTCCTGTGATTCCGTTTTAAAAAAATATTTGTTGTAATGAATGAAATTCATAGATTCTTAAATAAAGTGTAAATAAAGTATAAACAAACAACTTTGTTGGGATTTAATTCCTATAATTCAGTGGTTTTTAGTATAGAGTTGTGCAACTATCACAACATTCAAATTCAGAATATTTTTATCAGATCAGATCAGATCAGTCGCTCAGTCGTGTCGGACTCTTTGCGACCAGGGGCTACCACGCCCACTCCTCTCTAGTGTTCGCCCGAGCTGCCCGCGAGGGTTTTGTGTTTCCCAAGCTTCCCAGGTTGGCGGGAGCAGACGGTGGCTATCCTCCAACCCGTCGATGGTCTGGCACAGCTCTGACCCCCTTCAGATCAGATCAGATCAGATCAGTCGCTCAGTCGTGTCCGACTCTTTTCGACCCCATGAACCGCAGCACGCCAGGCCTCCCTGTCCATCACCAGCTCCCAGAGATCACCCAAACTCATACCCATCGAGTCAGTGATGCCATCCAGCCATCTCATCCTCTGTCGTCCCCTTCTCCTCCTGCCCTCAATCCCTCCCAGCATCAGAGTCTTCTCCAATGAGTCAACTCTTCGCATGAGGTGGCCAAAATACTGGAGTTTCAGCTTTAGCAGCATTCCTTTCAAAGAAATCCCAGGGCTGATCTCCTTCAGAATGGACCGGTTGGATCTCCTTGCAGTCCAAGGGACTCTCAAGAGTCTTCTCCAACACCACAGTTCAAAAGCATCAATTCTTCGGCGCTCAGCCTTCTTCACAGTCCAGCTCTCACATCCATACATGACCACAGGAAAGACCATAGCCTTGACTAGGCGAACCTTTGTTGGCAAAGTGATGTCTCTGCTTTTGAATATGCTATCTAGGTTGGTCATAACTTTCCTTCCAAGGAGTAAGCGTCTTTTAATTTCATGGCTGCAGTCACCATCTGCAGTGATTTTGGAGCCCAGAAAAACAAAGTCTGACACTGTTTCCACTGTTTCTCCATCTATTTCCCATGTAGTGATGGGACCAGATGCCATGATCTTCGTTTTCTGAATGTTGAGCTTTAAGCCAACCTTTTCACTCTCCACTTTCACTTTCATCAAGAGGCTTTTTAGTTCCTCTTCACTTTCTGCCATAAGGGTGGTGTCATCTGCATATCTGAGGTTATTGATATTTCTCCCAGCAATCTTGATTCCAGCTTGTGTTTCCTCCAGTCCAGCATTTCTCATGATGTACTCTGCATATAAGTTAAATAAACAGGGTGACAATATACAGCCTTGACGTACTCGTTTTCCTATTTGGAACCAGTCAGTGTTCCATGACCAGTTCTAACTGTTGCTTCCTGACCTGCATACAGATTTCTCAAGAGGCAGATCAGGTGGTCTGGTATTCCCATCTCTCTCAGAATTTTCCACAGTTTATTGTGATCTACACAGTCAAAGGGTTTGGCATAGTCAGGAAAGCAGAAATAGATGTTTTTCTGGAACTCTCTTGCTTTTTCCATGATCCAGCGGATGTTGGCAATTTGATCTCTGGTTCTTCTGCCTTTTCTAAATCCAGCTTGAACATCAGGAAGTTCACGCTTCACATATTGCTGAAGCCTGGCTTGGAGAATTTTGAGCATTACTTTACTAGCGTGTGAGATGAGTGCAATTTTGCGGTAGTTTGAGCACTCTTTGGTATTGCCTTTCTTTGGGATTGGGATGAAAACTAACCTTTTCCAATCTTGTGGCCACTGCTGAGTTTTCCAAATTTGCTGGTATATTGAGTGCAGCACTTTCACAGCATCATCTTTCAGGATTTGGAATAGCTCCACTGGAATTCCATCACCTCCACTAGCTTTGTTCTTAGTGATGCTTTCTAAGGCCCACTTGACTTCACATTCCAGGATGTCTGGCTCTAGGTCAGTGATCACACCATCATGATTATCTGGGTCATGAAGCTCTTTTTTGTATAGTTCTTCTCCAAACCCCATAACCAGTCAATTCCTTTTCTCTACTGTCTTTGTAGATTTATTTGCTCTAGACATATTGTGTGTGTGTGTGTGTCTGTGTGTGTGTGTTAGTTGCTTCAGTTGTGTCCGACTCTTTGCAACCCCATGGTGTAGCCTGCCAGGCTCCTCTCTCCATGGGATTCTCCAGGCAAGAATACTGGAGTGGGTTGCCATTGACATTTTATATAAATAGAATCAAATGATATATGGCCTTTTGTGACTTACTTCTTTGACTTAGAACAATATATTCAAGATTTATCCATGTTGGAGCACATATCAGAACTTCACCCCTTTTCATGGCTGTGTAATATTCCACTGTATGATATACCACATGTTATTTATCCATTCTTCAGTTTCAGGGCATTTTGGTTGTTTCCATTTTTGGCTGTTAGAAATAATGCTTCATATAACAGTCTTTGTGTGGATGTTTGTTTTTCAGTTCTCTTGGGTGTATACCTAAGTGTGAAACCACTGGGTCATATGGTAACTTTATAGTTAAGATTTTGAGAAACTACCAGACTGTTTTCCAAAGTGGCTGTCTCATTTTAACATTAAATCCCATGGATGGAGGAGCTTGGTAGGCTGCAGTCCATGCTAAAGGTCGGACACGACTGAGTGACTTCGCTTTCACTTTTCACTTGCATGCATTGGAGAAGGAAATGGCAGCCCACTCCAGTGTTCTTGCCTGGAGGATGGGGGAGCCTGGTGGGCTGCCTAGGTCTATGGGGTCGCACAGAGTTGGACACGACTGATGTGACTTAACAGCAGCAGTGTATGAGGAGTTTCTACACCATCACCAGTGCTTGTTTTTTTGTGTATAGCCATCCTGGGGAATCATCATGATTTTTAATCCTTTAAAATTTTGGATTGTGAGCTAGAACTTGATACCTCTGTCTCTAATCACATATCCTTTCTTTTTTTTTTGTAAAACATGGTTTAGGAAGAACAGTTAGAAGCTATATTATCAGCAGCAATCCAGACAAGTTCTCTGGGACTTTTGACAGGGTGTATCAAAAGATGGATAACAGAAGGTAAGATTATGATTTTTAACAATTAAAAAATGCTTTGTAGTTTTAAAATTGTCAGTTTACTGTGGGGGTGTGTTAAGTTAACTTTATTTTGAGATAACTGTGTTCACATGCAGTTGTAAGACATTTACAATGTACCCTTATCCCCCATGAATGATAAGATGTGGCAGGTCTCTAGTATTGTATCACATACAGGACTTCTCTTCTTACTCTTTGATAGCCATGCTTACTACCGCTAGCCCCCACCCCATTCCTAATGCCCAGCACCCTTTCATTTATTGTCTGTTTCTATAATTTTGTCATTTCAAAAGTGTTCATAAATGGAATCTGACAGTAAGTAACCTTTTAGGGTTGACTCTTTTTCACTCAGAAAAATTCTCTGGGGATTCAAGTTGTATGTTTTACTCTCTTTGCAAACAAACATTTCACACACATGTGTTTTTATTCTGACCATTTGATAAGTTGAAGGCATCATGCTTCTTTACTTAAAATATTTCAATATGTTGCCTTCTAAGAACAAGGATATTCACTTAACAAAACACTTTGGAGTTAGAAAAATCAGGAAAATTAATATTGATACATGCTATTACCTAATCTAATAGATTCTATTGGAATATCACTAATTGCCCCAATAATGTCCTTTGTAACATTTTTAGGGAGAGGGAATTCAGAATCCCGTCCAGAATATATTTTATATTTAGTTTTCATGTTGTTTTACTCACTCATAATATTGTATAAATCTTAAGCATTTGTTTTTGAAGAAATTGACATTTTTAAAGAATATGGGCCTATTATTTTGTAGCCTGCCTCTCAGCTTGTGTTTGTTGATATTCCCTCATGATTAGATTTAGATTTTACATTTTTCATAGCAGCATCACGTAAATGGATGTGCTCCCTCATGTGATACCCTGAGCACAGATGCAGCCAGCCTGTTTCCATCAATATTGATGTTAACGTCACTCACTTGTTTAGGGTGGTTTTTGTCAGGTTTCTTCATTGAAAAGTTTCTATTTTTTTTTTGTAATTAGTAACCATTCTTCATTTTTCCCTTCCATATTTACAAATAAGAACAACCAAATTCTGCTGCTAATTTACGCTTTGTTCTTGAATGGACATGGAATAAAGTGGTTTTCACAAAAGAGGAATTTGACAGACTATGTAAGTATTATATATATAAAAAAAATAATCTTGGTTTATGTTTTGAGTACATAACAATAAATTTTTAATTATTTTGAAGTTGCAAACTCTTTGAAGAGGTCCCAGAAAGAAACTATTTCATTTTATATTAGAGTGAAAAAATTATTTTTTTGATCAAGATTTTGCAGCAGATTGTTTAGATTGGCAACATGTTAGGCATGTTTCCAGTAGCAAGTTTCAGAATTATATCTTTTAATATTAGGCATTTAATTTATAAGGTATGCTGATGATGGAGTAAAGAGAATATGCCACTTAACCTCTGAGCTTTATTCATTTTCTATTTAAAATACTTAGGAGTGTAAAGAAGCAGAATAGTAGGGCAAAAACTCAAATCACCTCTTGTCTTCTACTAACATGTCATTAGTCATATCAGGTTATTTATTAGTCTGTTGTACACCTTGAGTTTTAAAATATGCTGTGAATATTAAAACCCATTATGTCCAACTAATGCAAAAATAATATTAAAGGTAATATATGATTGCCTTGTGCATGAAAGTACATTTTAAGTTTATTTAGAAGTATATGTACATTTGTTATTACTGTTATGTCTTGATGAGTGAACAAATTGGACTTTTAAAAAAGTTATTCTTAGCAGAGGATTTTTTAAACCTACAAAATTTGATAGGATATAGGGTTTTGTGTAGTGTTTTTGTTGTTGTTTAGTCGCTAAGTTGTATCCAAAAATGCATTTGTGAACTCAGCCTTAAGCTTGAAATGAGAGGACAGCCAAGTCTACATTATAGCAAGCATGCAGTTATATTGTATTAAGTCTCTGGATCTTAATTTCAGTGTCTCACTTTTCCAAAGACTAGAGGTGTGGAAGAAAGAGTTCTTATAAAATAATAATCACACAGCAACATAGTACTGATTTGTAGTGAATCTGAAGTTGAATCTATATCACTTTTGTCTGTGCTCACGTCATTCTGCATTTTTTAAAGGTAGAATTTGTAGCTGTCCTTTCTATATTCCTTGAGGATATTTGTCATTTGAAGCTTGTCTTTTTAAATCTCACAGTGTATAGAATAATTCTATGATTAAAGAAATTTGAGACATTTTGCATTTATTATTTTAATTAAGTTAAGATTTAGTGTGTCAAAACTAATCTTGTCTTTTTTTCTTGAAAGGTACACCGTTATTTGATGGTTCATGTCGTTTCATCGACCCACAAACTATACAGTCTCTCCAGCAGTGCCATTTACTTCTTAGCAATCTTAGTACAGTCTTAAGCTGTTTTGCAGCTGAGGCCCACGACATCACTGAGAGAGGTGCGCTCCTGTCTTATGAAATGAATGTTTCATTGACTTTTTGCTTCTTGACTTGGGGACGGAATACATTTCCCATGCATTAGATGGATTATTGGGCAAAGAGGCCATTATTTCTTAAATGCTAGATTTTTTTTTTTTTTTTGAAAATGAAAAGCTACAAATGTTATTAGATGAACCATGAGTTCATGATTAAATAAGGTTGGGAAATTGGGGATTTAAAGATTGTTAAGGCAGTGTATTCGTGATAGAACTTCAGATTTTTAAATTTAAATTTTTATGCATAGAGTTGGTCTTCATAATTTTTCTCCTCTGGTTTTCCATTGAAACAAAATAACGAGTTTCATATAAAGGGCTGGTTTGAACAGCCTGTATTAATGATACTGTACTAGTTTGTTTTAATGTATAAATCTGATTATTGAAAATAGCTAAATGGGAGTGTAGCTAATATGGAAGCTTATTTACTTAAAATGTCTATTTTAGTCAGTGAATTAGTTTAGCATTTTGGAGATTATTTGTTCAAGCTAAATTTGTTTAAAAATACATGCATACTGTTTAAAATCACCAAGTAGTTACTGTTTTTGAAAACTATAGAGTGTCTTGATTTTTTATTTGTGGTTGATAAATTGAAAACTAAATAACTGATTTCAACTCTTTACAGGTCTTACAGATTTAAGCAACAAGTATATGGTCACCCAGCTCATCTGTCAGTATGCACAGGTGGTTCTTTGGTTCTCTCATTCTGGCCTTTTACCAGAGGGCTTAGGTAAAATATTTCCTTAATCTGTAAATATTTATGAAACATTCTTAAATCTGTATAATTTTGTTGTTCTGTTGTTGGGGTTTCCTTCCTTCTACCACTCTCTTGTGTTTTCTTGTATTCTCACCTTCTTTTCTTGTATTCTCTTTGTGCCTTCAGTGCTTCACCCCACACCTGATATACAGATGTTGCATGCATGTTTGTTGGGTTAAAAAAAAGAACATTTGACAAAACATGGCTTCTGAAGAGGGGTTCAGTGATATCACCAGCTATAATTTAGATCCATAGAAGTATGAGTTTAAAATCTAATTTGTCCATCTTTTTCTCTTCAAGGTTCTTTTAGTATGGTTATTAACCAGTACTTTTTGCCATCAATTACTTAACCCGTTTTATCTAATAATTCATGCTAATACCAGGAATTAGAGAATTTGACTTTTACTACATTTGTGTAGGAAAAAAGCCTCCAACTTCTTGTATTTCCAGGATTCACAGACTTAGAAGTGTGTCTGCCACTGTGCATAATTACTGTTGATCTTATTCTTTCATAAGTCTCTTAGATTTTTACTTGAACATATAGTGAATTTGCTTACTTTTAGATTATCATTTGTGCCTAAGGGAGTAAAATAATTTTCTGTAATAGTTTTTTCCAGGGTCTTTAACTGGCATCCTGTTATTACAAGACTTTCTTGAGACACTCAGTTTTCTCATTTATGCGTCTGTTAATAAAGTGTTCTTTTATTACTTTAAGAAGCCTGCAATTTAAAGAATATCATAAAATTGTAGTAAAATATCAATTATGTAACCCTGTGTATGGGGAGTGTTTGGAACTATCACTAGCTTTTCTTCCATCTCTTATGAAACATCTAGATGATGCTGTGCAGTTGTCAAGGTTGTGCTACAACTACCCCGTAATCCAGAATTACTACACCAGTCGTCGACAGACGTGTGAGCGTTCATCAAGGTATAGTACATCCAGAGCCTTCAAAAACCATTTTAGAAGTTACTTGTATAAGAAATCAAAGCTTTCTCAGAATAGAATTTATTATGTTATAAAAAAAAAAGATTAAAGGGGTGGAAATCTCAGTAAAGTATATGAATTTGTCACCAGCGTTACTATTTTAGTTGTAGTGTTTGCCTCGACCTACTGTTTACATCTTTATTTTAGAATTTGAATACAGCTATTTATTATTTCCTAAATCTATTTACCACATGATTGATTAATTGGAGGAGATTCTATAATTTAAGTATACATTTTTCCTGAGAATTCTAATTCAGAAGACTTGAAGCAACTGTTACTAAAGCTGAAAATATATCATTAGTTACTTTACATTCTTTGCATTAACATTTGTATTTCAGCACTTTATCCATTTTTTTTTTTATTGCCTTTATCTCTCTTTTCTTTAAATATGAACTCCCCCTTCCCCTTAAATATATATGTGGTTGGGTCCTTTGAAATAAAGATACAAAAGTAATAAAGAGTAGTGTTTTACAGCCTTGACTCTATGTTGGAATTATAAATAGCCTTCTTCCTCAAGTTGGAATGACAGAATTGTAGAGTGGATTATAACATTTAGGGAGCAATTATTCCCAAACCTTGATTCCAGATTTATTGTCTGAATCACTTGGAAACCTGTACAAAGTTGTGCATAGTTAGAGGATCCAGAATCTAATCAAGGATTAGATTAGATTAACTAATAACTAGGATAGTGAGCGTGGACTTGGGAAATTTATAAGGTGTATTTAAAATTTCTAGATCTGTTATTTCCTAAGTGTATGTCCTTGAGCAGGTTGGATAAACTTTCTAATCCTATTTGTCACAAATTATAAAGTCAATATAAAGATGAAATAAAATATCTTTCTTTTAATGCCTTATTCAAGAAAATTTCATCCAATAAATAGTAACTGCTGTTGTTGTTATTAATATTAGATGAGGAAACAGACGAGGTCAGTATCTGTTTATCACCTGTATGTGCTCAATAATAAATATTAGGAGGGAATTAATGAGGTTTAAAAACTAGTCCAGGTGATAAAACTGAAAGTAAAACTTTTTGACTTTGAACTACAGTATTTACTTTCTCTATGCTGAGATATCGTGCTCTTTGGTAATTTGCTCAAGGTGGTAAAAAGTAAAACAGCATTTTGCTGACTAGCCCACTTTCTCCCCTGGAACCTGACCTTCACTAACTGACTTGGCTAATAACCAAACTTGAGGCTTCTTCAGGATTTATCTGACTAACTTTACTTGATGTCCAGATTTCTCATGATGGGATCTTGTCCTCAAATTTCTTGTGCCTTTGATAGTTGAGATCGTTACTTTTAAGAGTTGGCTGCTGGTTGTTTTGATAATAATAATTAGCACTAATGCTCAGTATCCTTAATGTTGCCCTTATTGCAGAGGGAAGTGGAACCCTGATTGCTTGATGATTGATGGAATGGTTTCTCAGTTAGGAGATCGAGTAGAGAAGTTGTGGAAAAGGGATGAAGGAGGCACAGGAAAATATCCTCCTACTAGTCTACATGTAGGTTTGTGGTAACACAATATCATTGTCTCAAAAGCTGGGCTGGGAGAGGGAGGAATGCTTAATTGGATTTTTCATACCTGGCACGTGCTTGGGAAAAATAAGGAACATAAATGAATGAATATGTAAAATGCACTAAATTTTTTTTTAATAGGCGTTACTTGATATATACCTACTAGACAACATTACTGAAGCAAGCAAGCATTCTGTTGTATCCTTTAAAAGTTTATCAAGTAATTCACATATTACCAAAATCATACAATGTCAGAGTAGTAGGACCCTTATGCATCTAATCCAATTTCAATTTCACATTTGAATTTGTTTTAAAGGAAAGATTCTTAATCCAGGGCCTGTTGGTCGGATTCAGATGGTCTTTTGTTAACCTTGAAACTATGCAAAATGTTTATGTTTATTTTTCTAGAGATACAGTTCTTGGCTTTCATCAGACTCAAATGTGTCCAAGACATTCCCGAAGTTAAAGACAGCTCTAGAACATTGCTAGCATGTGGTCATTCTCTATGAGATTTTATGTGCTGGATGGGAATGCATTAATTAATGCGTTAGCTTAAATTACCTAGGTAGGCCTTGTGGTCTCTTAAATAAGATTTCTGTACTAAAGTCTATTTCTTAGTCAAAATGCATAGTTTTATTCATAATTTATAAAATAAATAATGTGTTTGCTTAAACTGCCAGGGTTTGTTGGATAACTGGAATTTCATCTATGGCTTTGTTTCTTAAATTTGTTAATCTGCTAACTTCGGTGAAGAAAGTATGCTTTAGTTCATCTTGTGGTGCCTGTGGGCTAAGTCGCTTCAGTCACGTGTGACCCAATGAACTGTAGCCCACCAGGCTCTGTCTGTGGGGATTCTCTAGGCAAGAATACTGGAGTGGGTTGCCATTTCTTCCTCCAGGGGACAGAGTACCTTTGTGCTGGTGCTTAATACAGAATGGATGAAGTTGGTTGTGGGGTTGGCTGTACTGACATTTGATAAAACTGTCTTAAGCCTCTTTTCTCATATCTTCTATTGTTACCTATTGCAGATAAATATGTAGGAGTTTTTCTTTTTGTTTATTGTCCTTAATCCTCTTTTTTTAAAAGACTATTTATTTGCTACTTGATATTATGTATTCCTTTCCAAACAAAACGGATACTTCCATTGAATCATTTCCAACTGCCTTTGCCATTTCTTGGGGCCAGGTTAAACTTATTCAAGGATTTTGGCTGATAGATCATAATGACTATGAGGTAAGTCTGTATAGTTCATTTAGAATGTTAAACTTTTGTAAACTATTAGAATTTTAGGAAAAATACATTTAATATTAAAGATATGACACAGTCTACTTCCGGAGGTAAAGAATATACAAAGATAAAATAGTTTAGAACCCCAAGAGTCTTATTGTCTAAAGAAACATACAAATAATTACCAGTAGTGCAAATATAGTCATTTTTATGTTACAGATATATTTGGTGTGTTGGGTGAACCAGAGAAGCCAGAATTTGACATTGATGTATGAAATTGGTGATGGAAAGATTTTATATACTCACTTGACAAGATCTCAAAAGTATGAGGCTTTTGATAAGGCTTTTATTTAAAATAAAATATACAGTAAAGTAGATATTTTCAGATACATTTAAACTGGTTTTATTTTAATTTGCATAGGTTTAGTATATTGCTTTTTTTTTTTTCTTTCAAAGTGCAAAGCATTGTATTTAATTTACCAGTTTTCATTGTCATTTTTGCAGAGCGGTTTAGATCTTCTGTTTCACCCAGCTACTGCAAAACCTGTGTCATGGCAACATTCAAAGATTATTGAAGCCTTCATGAGTCAGGGTGAGCACAGACAAGCCCTCAGATATATTCAGACAATGAAGCCAACATTGTCCAGTGGTAGAGATGTTATCCTTCACCTCACTGTTTTGCTTTTTAATAGGTAAGTACCTGTTTTGAAAGTACAACTGAACTCTTGGCTATGTATTAATAAAATGGAACTGATGAAATAGAGCAATATATATTTCGACTTGGTTGCATTGCACAGTATTCTTATGTTCTTCATCTTTCATCATTGAGAAGAATGTAAAGCACCTTTTACCTAGAATAAGATGAATAAAAGAAGTAATGAGTAAAAGGGGAAATCAGACTGAGGTTTAAACATTATGTCGGTTTCTACCTGGCAGTGTTGACAGTTTTCTCCTTGGACAATTGAGGTTTGCCTATACCGAGAAGCAGCCAGAAATAGAGAAAGAATGAAGTTTATGCTAAGTTGATAAATTATATTCTTTGATGGTATATTCCAGTGATAGTACTCTGATATTTTTGTTAGACTTGATTGCTTGGGTGTTTCCGTTCTTTAATTTTGTTGTTGCATTATAGCAATACACAGTTGCTATAATAATTATATTTGTCATGTATATACTGACAATTAAGTGGCATGATTGGAAATACAGTGGTCTGGTTATTGGGTTTTCTTAATACCTAGGTAGTTGGGAAACTTGTTTGGGACTGGAATTTCTTAGATTGTGACTATTTTTATTTAATTCATACTGGTTTTTTGTTGAATCTTATTGGTTGAGTCATTTTATATTTTCTTTATATATTTAAAAATTGGCCACTTTACTCACCCCAAATTGTCATTTATGAACCATACAGCTTTGAGGAGAGAGGATTGGATCTTTACATTTCTGACAGATCTGCAATTTAATAATAGACTTGTTAGACATTGAAACTTACAATGTCCTCAAAAGTAATGAACTGCTAAAGTACTTGTTGAAATAATTTTGGTTAGTAAAAGTATTTGGCTCAGCTGAATAAATCAAGAATAAATATAAGAACAATAAGTTAAAGAAGCTAAAGAACATAAATGTTTAATAAATGGGTTAAAGAGTTCTAGTACTTGATAATGTTTACAATATGCACCCTTTATATAATGTAATTTCAAAACTGTATTTCTCAAGTACAGTAAAACCTCAGTTATCTAGTCTCCAAAAACATAGCATCATTAAGTGTCCTTTACAGTAAGTGCATAAGTTAAAACAAAGGGCCACTCAGAATGCCATTTGTGAGATAACATGTTTTCAAATTCAATAAATGTTTAAAATAATTACTGAGGTGTTGTTCGGTTTTCTAGCTGTTGTGTGAATTTATATTAATTAATCTACATTTTAAAATGACAATATTGGAATAGTTACTGATTGTAACAGTTGACAGTCTTTGGACTCAGATAGATCTGAATTTATACCTGAATTCTGCTACATTCTGAAATACGATCAGAAGCAGTTAAATTATCCTTTATGAGCCCAGGTTTCCTCCTGGGTTAACAATGACCGCTTTGCAACATTTTGAGGTTAGTTAAATGGCATAAGCACTACTACAGTTGCAGTAGTAAATCATTAGTAACTGGTGGTGAAAGTAAAAGTTGCTCAGTTGTGTCTGACTCTTTGCGACCCCATGGACTGTAGCTTGGCAGGCTCCTCTGTCTGTGGAATTCTCCAGGCAAGAGTGCTGGAGTGAGTAGCTGTTCCCTTATCCCGGGGATCTTCCCAACCCCGGGATCGAACCTAGGTCTCCCACATTGCAGGGGGATTCTTTATGGTCTGAGCCACCAGGGAAGCCCAGTAAAGGGTGGTAGATTGAACCTTCTTGAGTTAACCATCATTGCATCATTTATTCAACTTTTCAGCCTAACTCCTGCCTGTTTTCTCTACCACCTCTTTATTAAGATCATCTTTCTCTTTCTGTGAAACCTGTATGCTGGTAGCTTTTCAGTTATATGAGCTTTCTTTATGGACATACCATCACAGTTATGGCAAATAGATTTACCTAAAAGTAATCATGATGCACAGTACACGATAGCCTCAAAGTAACAGTTTTAGATTTTTAGCTCTTAACATTACATACTCGGTCTTAGTAAAATAGAAGTACATTAGAGCTGGAAAACCTTTTTGTATAGGTGTAATTGTTATCTTTATTCTTTCCACTTTCTGTGGATTTCATTCTGCTGTGCTTTTTAACTCAAGTTGATTTCTCATTTTCAACCTTTTATCTTTACTAACATAAAAATGTATATCTGAATGTTCTGTATATTACTTTGGCATCATCCCACAATTTTTATGGTTATTTTTTTCCTAAGTATTTTTAATTTTCATTATGATTTTTTTCTTTCCCTATTAATTATTTAGAAGCTTTAATGTACAAATACGGTTTAAAAAATTCTTTTCTCTCTTAATTGCATTTGTGACTCCATAATGTGATCTACACATGGATCAGATGGCCAACACCAAAATCAGATTGATTATATTCTTTGCAGCCAAAGATGGAGAAGCTCTATATAGTCAGCAAAAACAAGACCGGGAGCTGCCTGTGGCTCAGATAATGAAATCTTTATTGCCAAATTCAGACTTAAATTGAAGAAAGGGGGAAAACCACTAGACCATTCAGGTATGACCTAAATCAAACCACTTACGATTATACAGTGGAAGTGACAAATAGATTTAAGGGACTAGATCTGATAGACAGAGTGCCTGATGATCTATGGACAAAAGTTTGTGACATTGTACAGGAGACAGGGAGCAAGACCATCCCCAAGAAAAAGAAATGCAAAAAAGCAGAATGGCTGTCTGAGGAGGCTTTACAAATAGCTGTGAAAGGAAGTGAAAAAGCAAAGGAGAAAAGGAAAGATATACCGATTTGAATGCGGAGTTCCAAAGAATAGCAAAGAGAGATAAGAAAGCCTTCCTTTTCTCAGCGAACAATGCAAAGAAATAGAGGAAAACAACAGAATGGGAAAGACTAGAGATCTCTTCAAGAAAATTAGAGATACCAAGGGAACGTTTCATGCAAAGATGGGTTCGATAAAGGACAGAAATGGTATGGGCCTAACAAAGGCAGAAGATATTAAGAAGAGGTGACAAGAATATACAGAAGAACTGTACAAAAAAGATGTTCACGACCCAGATAATCATGATGGTGTGATCACTGACCTAGAGCCAGACATCCTGGAATGTGAAGTCAGGTGGGCCTTAGGAAGCATCACTACAAACAAAGCTAGTGGAGGTGATAGAATTTCATTTGAGCTATTTCACATCCTGGAAGATGATGCTGTGAAAGTGCTGCGCTCAATACGCCAGCAAATTTGGAAAACTCAGCAGTGGCCACAGGACTGGAAAAGGTCAGTTTTCATGGCAGTGCCAAAGAAAGCTCAAACTACTGCAAAATTGCACTCATCTCACACGCTAATAAAGTAATGCTCAAAATTCTCCAAGCCAGGCTCATCAATATGTAAACCGTGAACCAGATGTTCAAGCTGGTTTTCGAAAAGGCAGAGGATTCAGAGATCATATTGCCCACATCTGCTGGATCATCGAAAAAACAAGGGAGTTCCAGAAAAACATCTATTCCTGCTTTATTGACTATGCCAAACCCTTTGACTGTGTGGGTCACAATAAACTGTGGAAAATTCTGAAAGAGATGGGAATACCAGACCACCTGACTTGCCTCTTGAGAAACCTGTATGCAGGTCAGGAAGCAACAGTTAGAACTGGACATGGAACAACAGACTGGTTCCAAATAGGAGAAGGAGTACATCAAGGCTGTATATATTGTCATCCTGCTTATTTAACTTATATGCAGAGTACAGCATGAGAAACACTGGGCTGGAAGAAGCACAAGCTGGAATCAAGATTGCTGGGAGAAATATCAATAACCTCAGATATGCAGATGACACCACCCTTATGGCACAAAGTGAAGAAGAACTCAAAAGCCTCTTGATGAAAGTGAAAGAGGAGAGTGAAAAAGTTGGCTTAAAGCTCAACGTTCAGAAAACGAAGATCATGGCATCCAGTCCCATCACTTCATGGCAGATAGTTGGGGAAACAATGGAAACAGTGACAGACTTTATTTTCTTGGGCTCCAGAGTCACTACAGATGGTGACTGGAGCCATGAAATAAAAAGACCCTTGCTCCCTGGAAGAAAAATTATCACCAACCCAGACAGCATATTAAAAAGCAGTTTGCTTTGCCGACAAAGGTCTGTCTAGTCAAAGCTACGGTTTTTCCAGTATTCATGTGTGAATGTGAGTGTTGGACTATAAAGAAAGCTGAGTGCCAAATAATTGATGCTTTTTAACTGTGGTGTTGGAGAAGACTCTTGAGAGTCTCTTGGACTGCAAGGAGATCCAACCAGTCTATTCTAAAAGGAAATCACTTCTGAATATTCTTTGGAAGGACTGATGCTGAAACTGAAACTCCAGTACTTTGGCCACCTGACGGAAAGAACTGACTCATTGGAAAAGACCGTGATGTTGGGAATGATTCAAGGCAGGAGAAGTGGACGACAGAGGATGAGATGGTTAGATGGCATTACCTACTCAATAGACATGAGTTTGAGCAAGCTCTGGGAGTTGTTGATAGACAGGGAAGCCTGGTGTGCTGGCTGTCCATGGGGTCGCAAAGAGTTGGACATGACTGAGCGACTGAACTGACTGAAGGAAGGTTTGCTGGACTTCTTGGTGGTTTAGTGGTTAAGATTCCTCACTTCCAGGACAGGGAGTGAGCTTCGATCCCTGGTTGGGAAACTAAGATCCTGCATGCCTTGCAGTGCAACCAGAAAATAAACTTAGAAAAAATGAATAAGAATGAAACATTTGCATGTTGCCTCCTCTAATACGTATGTGTCTATTCCTTGTAATACTGCTAACTTTTTGTATTTTGAATACAGTATTAGGTACATAAAAGTTTAAAATTGTTATTTTTTAATGACTTTAACCTCTTATTGTAGAGTAACCTTCATCATGAGTGATTGTTAACATAGCTACAACAACTTTTTGTTATTTATGATTCATCTTTTCCTAATATTTTAACTTTTACACTAATCACTGGAAATGAATAGTTGCCTGTTTACATTTCTGAATTTTTTTTTCATTGTGATCTCTACGATCCATTTCAAAAGACTGTTTATATTTGATCTGTCATTTTTAGAGCCTGTCACAGGAGTGTTTCTAAGGCTGTCTTCTTGCTGTGTTGCCAAGAACCCCCATACAGTTCTTAACTTGACTGTTAGCCTGCTAGTTTTAGCTTTTGATCAATTGAAGTGATTTTCTTACTGCTTTTATTGGCATCATGCCTTCCTGCCATGAGGAGCAGGAGAGTAATGAGAGTAACACATAAACATTTATGTTTAAGTGTTGGCCCAAAATGGAGCATCAATTTCTTGAAGTTGGAGGTAGCTATGCCTTCTCCTGCTGTGGGAGAAACTGAGAAAAATACAGTATCATTTGTCTTTTGCTTTCAGGTATGCTTACTGTTATTAGATTAGTTTTTGATAAATCATAAATACATTAATCTTACTCTTAACCTCGTATATCTGCTCACTGGGAGTGGATATCATACTTTAAAGTGGAAAACTTGAAACATATCCAGGGACTTCTCTGATGGTCCAATGGTTAAAAAATCTGCCTTGTAGTGCAGGAGACATGGATTTGATCCTTGGAAGGGGAGTAAAGATCCCACATGCATCAAAGCAACTAACCCCTTGGGCGGCACTAGAGAATCTGTGAGCTGTGAAGATCTCACGTGACACAATGAAGATCCTGTGTGCTGTAACTAAGACTACAGCAGTGAAATAAGTATATATATGTGTGTGCGGTTTATATATATATACACGCACATATATATAGCATATATATAATATTTTATATATGTGCAGCCCCATGGACTGTAGCCTATCAGGCTCCTCTGTGCACAAAATTCTCCAGGCCACAATGCTGGAGTGGGTGTCTGTTCGCTTCTCCAGGTGATCTTCCCAATCCAGGGATTGAACCTAGGTCTCTTGCATTCAAGGTGGATTCTTTACCATCTGAGTCACCAGGGAAGCCTATATGTATATAGGCTGGGAGAAGAGGGGCAAGAATACAGTTCTTTTTGTTTTTTGAATAGTACGGTATTTACATGCTTTTTTCTAAAATTACAAAAGGATACACAGTAAATTCCCAGCCTCCTAAGCTTCCTCACAGTACTAGTGTATCTTTCCTAAGGCATTCTGAGCAAATGCACATGTATGTCATTGCTGCCCCTCCCCCCTTTTAAAAAATACATGCTGTCATCCATCTGCAGTATATTTTTGAAAATAATTTAGTTTGGAATTCATTTCCTGATAGTGCATAAAGAGCTTCCTTATTTTAATCATTGCATGATAGTTCATTATGTGGATGTATCAGTATTTAACTGCCTTCGCTTAGTGAAAGTTTGGGTGGTTTTAATCTTACGCCATTTCAAACACTGCTGTGTATGAGTATCCACCCATTTTACACAAGTGCAGATTTATTTTGTAAAATCCTGGGAGTAGAATTACTGGGTGAAAAGTGTAAGCGTTAGTCACTCAGTCATGTCGGACTCTTTGTGACCCCATGGACTGTAGCCCACCAGGCTCCTCCGTCCACGGAATTCTCCAGGCAGGAATACTGGAGTGGGTTGCCATTTCCTTCTCCAATTGGGTGAAAGGATATTTGCAGTTTTAATTTCGATAAGGCATATTGCCTTCCATGTATGTCTCACTTTGTGTTATACCCTTTAGTTAGACATTTATCCAGTTGATTGGTGAAAATGGTAATATTAATGTGATTAGTCTCACTGTAATAATAGAATGCATCTTTTCATGAAGAGCTATTTTATGAAGTTAGAATTGCCAGTGTTTTATGACTCTTTGTCTCTTCTATTTCAATATTTAATCCTCTCACTGTTTCTGTTACTACTTTGTGATTTTTGTTTTATCATTTAAATGTTTGATGCAGCTGAAATTTATTTTGGTTCAAGCATTTTGTAAGAAGATTACAGAATACACAAAAGTAGAATAGTACTGTAGTACTATGAAAATTCCATATACCCATCCTACATCAGATTTAACAGATACAAGATTTTATTATACCCACTTCATCTATTTCTTTATATTAAAATTAATGATTAGATGTCATTCATCTTCATTATCTATTTTTCTTTCTGTAGAAATGGTGTGCTCATTTTTAACACTCCCAGATTTCTGATTTGGGGGAAAAAAACTACCTCTCTTATTAAATACTCAGGTTATAACAACCACACTGTTATGCCTGTCCTGGTAGAAGAAGGAGTGCAAGGCAATTTCAGATGTAGATTTTTAGGTAATACGCCTAAATGTTTTACTTATTTGCACTATTGTTTTTATAAGTTTTGTAGAATATGTAAAATATTCTAGTCAAACAATAAAAATTTTAGGGTCCTGAACTGCCAGCAGTGGGATTTGCTTCCCCAAGAAACTTGTATCTACAGAAAATCTGGGACAGTGCTGCTAAAATTTCCTCAGATGCATTTTCATTGTGAATACTAATTGCTGTAACTTGGTTCATGTATTCTGTGTTTTTTATGCATGTCAGTTATTTATTTACAAGTCGTTATTTCAGTTTTTGTGATTATTTCAATAAAGAATATAGTTAAAGCCTTTGGTGGGGGGTGCTGTGCCTGGTCTTAGGTGTGGCATGTGGGATCTCCTTCCCTTACCAGGAATGGAACCTGGGCCTCCTGCACAGGAAACGCAGAGTCTTAGCCACTGAACTATTAAAATTAAAATTACCTATTGACTTAAAATTAGGAATGATGACTTTTTTTTTAGAAAATTATTCCTATCTACTTGCCATTTTTTATTCTACTCCTGCTTCTGCCTTGACACTTATCAGCCCTTCCAGAAATTCTACATGTGAGACTAATCATTGTTAATCTTGGTATGTGTCTTTCAAAACATTTTGTTGTTTATATAAATACATAAAGACTTATCGGCTTTGTTTATTGGTTAATTTTTAGAAAATCTTATTATTCATGTTGTTTTAAGCCTATTTTTACTTATCAGTGTGTCATGAGACACATTGCTTCATTTAATGACCTATTGCTCACAGAAGGATGTTTCAGCAGCCCCACTTGGTTTCTAAAACTGTCTGATTTGACCTAAGTTCTCCAGTCAGATCTTGCTGTAGATAAGCCAAAATCATAGAAAGAAGATTTGCTAAGCTAAGTTCTCTACTTTCCCATACACACAGTATGCTGTTTCGATCTCTAGGTCTTTGCTCATTTTCTTTTCTACTCTTCTCATGCTCAGTGTCACTTTCTTAAGAACCTCACTTGAATATTTCAGTTCTGTCCAGATCCCATTAGATTTTTGTCTTCTTGAACTCTTGGTCTTCTTGAACTTCTTGAACAAGATGGTCCCTGACTTAACGATACTTCAACTTAAAATTTTTTCAGCTTTAAAATGGTGCAAAGCAATATGCATATATGAAGTAGTAACCATAGTTTGAATTTTGGTCTTTTCCTAAGCTAACTATATATGCAGTATGATTTTCTCTTAATGATTCTGGGCATCGACAGTGAGCTGCAGCTCCCATTTACCCACATGATCATGAGAGTAGACATCTCATACACTCAAAGCCATTCTCTATCCATGCAACAATTCTGTTTTTTATTTTTGGTGGAATATTCGATAAATTACATGGAATAGTCAACATTTTATGATAAAGTATTTAAAGATGCCTTATTTTCTTTACTGCTTCACAGTGATTAATATTCAATAAAATTTTAAAGTACTTTTAAATAATATGAACATAGTATCTTTTGGGGCTTCCCAGATGGCTCACTGGTAAAGAATCCACCTGCCAGTGCAGGAGATAGGAGTTTGATCCTTGGGTCAGGAAGATCCCCTGGAGGAGAAAGTGGCAGCTCACTCCAGTGTTCTTGCCTGGGAAATCCCATGGACAGAGGAGCCTTGCAGACTACAGTCCATGTTGGTCGCAAAGAGTTGGACATGACTAAGATGCATGCACAAAGTATCTTTGGGATTCTTCAGGTGGATGTCTTCTTTTGAACATTTTAAATAGCTTTTCTAAAACTAAACTTTGATAAATATTGATTTCAGGTGCATGGTGGAGGCCTGGACTTTACTGCGACAACATTCTAATAGATTGAATATAGAGGAGCTGCTCAAGCATACATATGAAGTCTGTCAGGAGATGGGCTTAATGGAGGATTTACTGAAGCTACCATTCACAGACACTGAGCAGGTAATGATTTGTCAGTGTAAATTTATATCTGGAGATTCAGGGTAAGTTAATAGCTTACAAATCTATTTTGTTCTTTCTAGGAGTGTTTGGTGAGATTTTTACAGTCCAGTGCGAGTGTTGAGAATCATGAATTCCTTTTAGTTCACCATTTGCAGCGTGCCAATTATATTCCTGCCTTGAAGCTGAACCAGACTCTGAAGATTAATCTTATGGTACGGTTGAACTTGTTTTATTATGGAGGGACAAGAGAATAGGAAAAACAGATGACTTCATTATATAAGAGCTTTGTATAATCTTGAATTTTGAAAATCCTCACTTTCTGAAGCAGAATTGACAAACAGGATATTGTTACTTATCCAGTTCTTTTATATGTGCCATTTCTGTTTAGGTATCTGCCCACAGTCTTGCCAGACTAACTACTTTACTCACTCAGGGAAAATAACAACTGGTAGAGGACAACAGTAGGAAATAAATAGTGCAAAAAGCATGGACTTCAGGGGTTGGACTAATTGTTCATTGGCTCTGTGTGCTTGGACACACTCTGAACCTTGGTTTCCTTAATTGTAAAATGACAGTATCTTTTGTGAGGATGCACAGACTTGTGTGTGATGGAACATGTTGCTTAGTAAATGAAAATCATTGCTTTTATTAGTTGTAAATAATCAAGGCTGAAATTAAGCCATGCCCGAGGGGCAACCTGGGATGGGCGGGTCATGGTGGAGAGAGATGACAGGGTGTGGTCCGCTGGAGAAGGGAATGGCAAACCACTTCAGTATTCTTGCCTTGAGAACCCCATGAACAGTATGAAAAGACAAAATGATAGGATACTGAAAGAGAAACTCCCCAGGTCAGTAGAGGCCCAATATGCTACTGGAGATCAGTGGAGAAATAGCTCCAGAAAGAATGAAGGGACGGAGCCAAAACAAAAAGAATACCCAGCTGTGGATGTGTCTGGTGATAGAAGCAAAGTCCGATGCTGTAAAGAGCAATATTGCATAGGAACCTGGAATGTCAGGTCCATGAATCAAGGCAAATTGGAAGTGGTCAAACAAGAGATGGCAAGAGTGAATGTTGACATTCTAGGAATTAGCGAACTAAAATGGACTGGAATGGGTGAGTTTAACTCAGATGACCATTATATCTACTACTGTGGGCAGGAATCCCTCAGAAGAAATGGAGTGGCCATCATGGTCAACAAAAGAGTCCGAAATGCAGTACTTGGATGCAATCTCAAAAATGACAGAATGATCTCTGTTCGTTTCCAAGGCAAACCATTCAATGTCACATTAATCCAAATCTATGCCCCAACCAGTAATGCCGAAGAAGCTGAAGTTGAACGGTTCTATGAAGACCTACAAGACCTTTTAGAACTAACACCCAAAAAAGATGTCCTTTTCATTATAGGAGACTGGAATGCAAAAGTAGGAAGTCAAGAAACACCTGGAGTAACAGGCAAATTTGGCCTTGGAACACGGAATGAAGCAGGGCAAAGACTAACAGAGTTTTACCAAGAAAATGCACTGGTCATAGCAAATACCCTCTTCCAACAACACAAGAGAAGACTCTATACATGGACATCACCAGATGGTCAACACCGAAATCAGATCGATTATATTCTTTGCAGCCAAAGATGGAGAAGCTCTATACAATCCGCAAAAACAAGACCAGGAGCTGACTGTGGCTCAGACCATGAACTCCTTATTGCCAAATTCAGACTGAAATTGAAGAAAGTAGGGAAAACTACTAGACCATTCAGGTATGACCTAAATCAAATCCCTTATGATTATACAGTGGAAGTGAGAAATAGATTTAAGGGCCTAGATCTGATAGATAGAGTGCCTGATGAACTATGGAATGAGGTTCGTGACATTGTACAGGAGACAGGGATCAAGACCATCCCCATGGAAAAGAAATGCAAAAAAGCAAAATGGCTGTTGGGGAGGCCTTACCAATAGCTGTGAAAAGAAGAGAGGCGAAAAGCAAAGGAGAAAAGGAAAGATATAAACATCTAAATGCAGAG
Organism: Tragelaphus eurycerus; assembly: GCA_935064755.1. Taxonomy (NCBI): domain Eukaryota; kingdom Metazoa; phylum Chordata; class Mammalia; order Artiodactyla; family Bovidae; genus Tragelaphus; species Tragelaphus eurycerus. The sequence continues at coordinate 24,903,949 of CAKXYN010000003.1, forward strand.
TTCCAAAGAATAGCAAGAAGAGATAAGAAAGCCTTCTTCAGTGATCAATGAAAAGAAATAGAGGAAAACAACAGAATGGGAAAGCCTAGGGATCTCTTCAAGAAAATCAGAGATACCAAAGGAACATTCCATGCAAAGATGGGCACGATAAAGGACAGAGATGGTGTGGACCTAACAGAAGCAGAAGATATTAAGAAGAGGTGGCAGGAATACACAGAAGAACTGTACAAAAAAGAGTTTCAAGACCCAGATAATCATGATGATGTGATCACTGACCTAGAGCCAGACATCTTGGAATGTGAAGTCAAATGGGCCTTAGAAAGCATCACTACGAACAAAGCTAGTGGAGGTGATGGAATTCCAGTGGAGCTATTCCAAGTCCTGAAAGATGATGCTGTGAAAGTGCTGCACTCAATATGCCAGCAAATTTGGAAAACTCAGCAGTGGCCACAAGATTGGAAAAGGTCAGTTTTCATCCCAATCCCAAAGAAAGGCCATGCCAAAGAATGCTCAAACTACCGCACAATTGCACTCATCTCACACGCTAGTAAAGTAATGCTCAAAATTCTCCAAGCCAGGCTTCAGCAATATGTGAAGCGTGAACTTCCTGATGTTCAAGCTGGTTTTAGAAAAGGCAGAGGAACCAGAAATCAAATTGCCAACATCCGCTGGATCATGGAAAAAGCAAGAGAGTTCCAGAAAAACATCTATTTCTGCTTTATTGACTATGCCAAAGCCTTTGACTGTGTAGATCACAATAAACTATGGAAAATTCTGAAAGAGATGGGAATACCAGACCACCTGATCTGCCTCTTAAGAAATCTGTATGCAGGTCAGGAAGCAACAGTTAGAACTGGTCATGGAACAACAGACTGGTTCCAAATAGGAAAAGGAGTACGTCAAGGCTGCATATTGTCACCATGTTTATTTAACTTATATGCAGAGTACATCATGAGAAATGCTGGACTGGAAGAAACACAAGTTGGAATCAAGATTGCTGGGAGAAATATCAATAACCTCAGATACGCAGATGACACGACTCTTATGGCAGAAAGTGAAGAGGGGCTAAAAAGCCTCTTGATGAAAGTGAAAGTGGAGAGTGAAAAGGTTGGCTTAAAGCTCAACATTCAGAAAACGAAGATCATGGCATCTGGTCCCATCACTTCATGGGAAATAGATGGGGAAACAGTGGAAACAGTGTCAGACTTGGTTTTTCTGGGCTCGAAAATCACTGCAGATGGTGACTGCAGTCATGAAATTAAAAGACGCTTACTCCTTGGAAGGAAAGTTATGACCAACCTAGATAGCATATTCAAAAGCAGAGACATTACTTTACCAACAAAGGTTCACCTAGTCAAGGCTATGGTCTTTCCTGTGGTCATGAATGGATGTGAGAGCTGGACTGTGAAGAAGGCTGAGCGCCGAAGAATTGATGCTTTTGAACTGTGGTGTTGGAGAAGACTCTTGAGAGTCCCTTGGACTGCAAGAAGATCCAACCAGTCCATTCTGAAGGAGATCAATCCTGGAATTTCTTTAGAAGGAATGATGCTAAAGGTGAAAGTCCAGTATTTTGGCCACCTCATGCGAAGAGTTGACTCATTGGAGAAGACTCTGATGCTGGGAGGGATTGAGGGCAGGAGGAGAAGGGGACGACAGAGGATGAGATGGCTGGATGGCATCACTGACTCAATGGGTATGAGTCTGGGTGATCTCCGGGAGCTGGTGATGGACAGGGAGGCCTGGCGTGCTGCGGTTCATGGGGTCGCAAAGAGTCGGACACGACTGAGCGACTGATCTGATCTGAATCGAGGCTGGGAAGGAGAGACTTGGAATTTATCGATGGATAAGAATTGATGAAGCAGTTAGGTTGTATGTATGATGTCTTTGGTTTGGAAGAATAAATAGTAAATAACAGACATAGCACCTAACATTTTTGAGGATTAAATTTTTACCAGTTATGTTATGTTCTATAGAATGATCGTGATCCTCGTTTGCGAGAGAGATCAGTGACTCGAAATTCTATAATAGAGCAATATGGTAAAATTCTTCCTAGAGTCCAGCGAAAATTAGCCATTGAGCGAGCAAAGCCTTACCATCTGTCAGCATCATCAGTTTTTCGAGAAGGTAAGATTTCAGTGAAAAATGTCCTAAAATATTGCACTAGAAAAGATATTGAATGATTATCTTCTGAAACCTTTGTTATCTTCTGTTTAGCTCAATTTTGCTTTGATTCATCACAGTGATGCTTTGTGGTTTTGTTTGTTTGTTTATTGGTGGTTCTACCCCAAGAAGTTGAAAGCTTCCTTGGAACTTTTAAACTTTCTAGTTTATTTAGTACAGAGTGACAGAACTCTTTGATTTCATTTGAAGACTGCTGACTTTTAGAAAACATGTAGAAAAATTATTTCACTGTCTCCTAAAAGCCAAAATTGTTAAATTTCTGCACATATATTGCTAAACCAAATATAATTTGAACTACTCATGTTTTGTTTTCTCCAATCACTTTGCCATATTAGTCTGTCTACTTTAAAATCCTTGTGTTAGAGATGAAATTAAATACTACCTCTTTTGTTTCACAGTTTCTAGACCAAAACCATTATCAGCAGTTCCAAAGCAGGCTGTAACTGGGACTGTGTTAACAAGATCTACTTTCATCAATAATGTGTTATCTAAAATTGGAGAGGTCTGGGCAAGTAATGAACCTGAAAATAGCATCTCTGTCTATCATAGGTATGTTTTTCTTACACCATTTACACTCAGGCTACTTGATAATCTTCCCTGGGTTCTCAGCTGCATTCATAAACAGTCCAGCCTTAGAACTTATTAGTGTATGTAGGAAAAATGTTTTGTGTTGTCTACTTTTCTTGAAAGAACATTCTTTGTTCTTAAATTTGAAACCAGTTATGTTCATTGTTATATGTAAATAAGCAGAATATACATGGTTAAAAAAAAGATACCCCCTCCCATCTAACCTCACCTTCTTACAGTGTTTGTATTGATAATATGTTAGTCTTCTTTGTGATACGTAATCAAAAGTTAAATTTTTATTTTCTCTGTAGTCCTAAAGTAGAAGAACCCCCTCCTATAGCATATTCTCTCCCAGATCCAGAGCTGCCAGAGGCATTTGTTGGAACACCAATTACAAAGGCATCACAAAGAATTTCTAGGTAAGAATTTATTTAATCACTTTTAAAAGACAGTGTTAGACAAGAATTACACTGATACGATATTTGTCTTAATTTTACTTACTTCCCTTAGTAATGGTATTCTCTAGGTTGATCCATGTTGCTTACAAATGGCAATATTTCATTCCTTTTTTTTTTTTTTACTAATTCCATTATATATATATGTATATTATATATATATGTCCATTATATATTTTTTAAGGAAGCTCCATTCTGTTTTCCATGGTGACTATACCAATTTATATTCCTACCAGCAGTGTTAAGAGGATTCTCTGTTCTCCATACTCTCTTTAGCTTTTATTATTTGAAGACTTCTTGATAATAGTCTGACCACTGTGAGATGATACTTAATAATTACACTATAATTTTAAAATTATCTTTGAAGTCTTCATAAATACTGTTTTAAATTATTGAAGAAGTTTTTAATGCTTCCTTTAAAAAAATAATTTGAGCAGTTTTATAGTAATTTTAACGAATTTTACGTCAGCTGATAACCTACTTAGAATTTTGCCTAATGATTTCAGACTGCTTTAAAAAAGCAAACTTTGTTGTATTAAATTCATAAGCAAAATAAATTATTAATTTGTTTTCTTTAATCTCTGATTCAGACTCATGAATGAAGGTTATTTTTTGTAAATCCCAGCTGATCTTGGTTGGCTTCTAAAAACTTGCTCCTGTTTAACTGAGCCTAGAAAAATGTCTTAAGTGGCTTTAGTACAATAATACTTTTATTTCTTAAACCTATGGTTATTAGAAAAGTAAATAGTTAAATTGAAATTTTGTATCCAAGATGGAACTGTGGTTGTTTATTTTATTTAAGGCATTGGAGAGTGGAGAAGTGTTCATAATCATCAATAGCAGACTACAAAAAGTATCTCAATGCAATGATTCTTTCTCTTTAATAATATGACCATAATTGTTGAAAATTTTTGACATTTTACAATTTATCCATGACAAAATGACATAATTTTGTTGAAATAGTTTTGATACTAAGAATAAAGGTACTCATAATAAGTTAATAACTTAAAAACAATTGAGCTCAACCCATTTGTAGTGTATATAATAGACATCTTTTCAAATCATGAAAGGATTTTCCCTTTTTTGGGTCAGATTTTATTAAATTGAGGTTCTTTTCCTTTATTACCATAAGGAGATGGTGAGAAGGTTGCTTCAAATAGAAGTTATACATGGTATTTTTACCAGTAGTTTTGGTTTTTTCCCCACAAATCACTTTTTCTCAGTTCCTTTGTACTTGAAAGTGAAGTCAGTGTTCCTTTGTACTTGAAAGTGAAAGTGAAGTTGCTCAGTCGTGTCAGACTTTTTGCGACCCCATGGACTGTAGCCCACCAGGCTCCTCTATCCATGGGATTTTCCAGGCAAGAATACTGGAGTGGGGTGCCATTTCCTTTCTCCAGGAGATCTTCCCAACCCAGGGATTGAACCCTGGTCTTCCTCATTGTAGGCAGATGCTTTACCAGTGAATAGGTCTGCAATTCAAGAAGGGAGAGAGAGTAAGTGTTCAGGCCTACTAATGGCCTAAGGACTGTTTTGAGAACATCCTTTAAAACCGGTGCTAATGCATATGGAATAGAGCTGATTGAGGTGTGAATATTTACCTTTTATAAAAATGATTCCACTTCTTGCTTCTGTATTTTTCAAATTTGGTGTGTGTTAGTGTAAGTAAAATTTAATGGATTGTGGCTTAGCATAGATCAATGGGCACTGAATATAGTAAGGCTAAATGCCGTTTTATGTAATTCATGTTTTGTATATGTGTATAATCTAAAATGCATTACCTACTTGGATCATGGTCAAAAAGTTGTTGAGGAAATAAAAGACCTAATGTGATATTTAACACTTTCTTCAGAAAACAATCAAAAAAATTTTTCTTGATATCTTTTTTAAATGTAACTTAAACACATCAGGTCTTGTTAGTATAAGTTTGCTTTTACTCAGTAGGTATACCACTTGTTGCACAGACCTTGCTTTTGAGAAATAATCTTTCCTACATAGACACCTTAAACGTAAATTTAAGCCCAGTGAAAGGCATTTAACAAAATACCTATTGGGGATAGCTCAATAAAAAAGTGAGCAAAAGTTTACAAATATATAATTGGAATGCAAATGAAGTAGAAAAGGAAAGAAGAATCAGAAGACAACAGAGAAAGAAATGTCTAGCAATCTGACTGAATATTCTTGGTTTGGTAGAAATCTCAGAGCTGTGTTTAGTACAGATAACAAATGCAAAGATGCTGTATTTAGAGGAAGAAAATACTTCCTGTAAATATTTTCACACCACATAATAAGTTCTTTTGATCAGATCAGATCAGTCGCTCAGTCGTGTCCGACTCCTTGCGACCCTATGAACTGCAGCATGCCAGGCCTCCCTGTCCATCACCAACTCTCGGAGTTCACTCAAACTCACGTCCATCAAGTCGGTGATGCCATCCAGCCATCTCATCCTCTGTTGTCCCCTTCTCCTCCTGCCCCCAATCCCTCCCAGCATCAGAGTCTTTTCCATTGAGTCAACTCTTCGCATGAGGTGGCCAGAGTACTGGAGTTTCAGCTTTAGCAGCATTCCTTCCAAAGAAATCCCAGGGCTGATCTCCTTCAGAATGGACTGGTTGGATCTCCTTGCAGTCCAAGGGACTCTCAAGAGTCTTCTCCAACACCACAGTTCAAAAGCATCAATTCTTCGGCGCTCAGCCTTCTTCACAGTCCAACTCTCACAACCATACATGACCACAGGAAAAACCATAGCCTTGACTACATGGACCTTTGTTGGCAAAGTAATGTCTCTGTTTTTACAATATGCTATCTAGGTGGTCATAACTTTGCTTCCAAGGAGTAAGCGTCTTTTAATTTCATGGCTGCAGTCACCATCTGCAGTGATTTTGGAGCCCAGAAAAATAAAGTCTGACACTGTTTCCACTGTTTCCCCATCTATTTCCCATGAAGTGATGGGACTGGATGCCATGACGTTTGTTTTCTGAATGTTGAGCCAAGCCAACTTTTTTACTCTCCACTGTCACTTTCATCAAGAGGCTTTTTAGCCCCTCTTCACTTTCTGCCATAAGCGTGATGTCATCTGCATATCTGAGGTTATTGATATTTCTCCCAGCAATCTTGATTCCAGCTTGTGTTTCTTCCAGTCCAGCGTTTCTCATGATGTACTCTGCATATAAGTTAAATAAGCAGGGTGACAATATACAGCCTTGACAAACTCCTTTTCCTATTTGGAACCAGTCTGTTGTTCCATGTCCAGTTCTAACTGTTGCTTCCTGACCTGCATACAGATTTCTCAAGAGGCAGATCAGGTGGTCTGGTATTCCCATCTCTTTCAGAATTTTCCACAGTTTATTGTGACCCACACAGTCAAAGGCTTTGGCATAGTGAATAAAGCAGAAATAGATGTTTTTCTGGAACTCTCTTGCTTTTTCCATGATCCAGCGGATGTTGGCAATATGATCTCTGGTTCCTCTTCCTGTTGGTCTGCCATCTCTCGCAGCAAAAATCTTGAACTTAAAGGATAGAATGGCAAAGAAGGCGGCATAGCAGCAAGAAATTATTATTTCTGGGCACCAAACTTACTTTTCTGGTTATTCTCAGCTGAATCACATAGGCATCTTGGGGTAATGTTTTTGTTGCTAGGAATGTAGCCATAAAATAAACTATTAGGAAATTGGGAAAGGTGTGACTGTATGTTTGAAAGGAGTGACTGTATGTTTATAAATAGTCCACAAAAATTGTAATCTGAAAATTTCACCTTCAAGTTTATTTATTTGTAAATTAGGTTTTTAAGCTGTTTGGACTATGCATACTTATTAATACAAGTCATCATAATACAAGTCATCATTGAGATCATTTCTATCATCTGATATGATAAGAATGTCCAGGACACTGTAGGAAAAAAAACCATTGAGTTTAGTCCTGGGATTCTCTTTTGCTAACCTCATTAATTTGAGAAAATTAACATTTCCTTTGGTTGCTAAGTGTAGTGATCAGAACCATAAAGGTAAATAAACCAGTATTCATTATGTAAATTTCATGTAGGTGAAAGGAATTTCTAGGTTGATGAAAGTGAATTGCACTGAATGGCTTGCTAGGGAAGCCTTACATTGTTTTCTTGAGTGCTTGAATCATTAACAGTTCGTCTTCATTTGAAAATAAATGCACATAGAGGGGCACATAGAGGGGCTCAGGAAATATTAGTTAAGGGAGGGAGGAGGGCTATAACTCCTTTTGAGGGGGTGAGGAGCGTGATTGGAGAAGGAAATGGCAACTTACTCTGGTACACTTGCCTGGAAAATCCCATGGATGGAGGAGCCTGGTAGGCTACAGTCCATGGGGTCAGGAAGAGTCGGACACGACTGAGCGACCTCACTTTCACTTTTCCATTGTAGAAGGAAATGGGAACCCACTCCAGTATTCTCGCCTGGAGAATCTCAAGGACAGAGGAGCCTGGTGGGCTGCCGTCTATGGGGTTGCAGAGAGTTGGACATGGCTTAAGTGACTTAGCAGCACCAGCAGCAGTGGGAGCATGATCAAATTGCTATCTAGGTTTCATAATTCTCTTTTTTCACTACTGAATTAATTCTGATTTTTTCAACTAAGGGTGGCATTACAGACAGTAATATACTTGTCTGAATTTATATTTTCATATGGTTATCATATTTACCAGTGAATATAGAAGTTTGCATAATTAAATGGGATACTGATTCTTTTTGTTTCTTCGGTATAACTCAAATATGTTACCAGGATTTTTCTATTTATACGTATACTGTGATTACAGACTGCTGGATCTGGTTGTTCATCCTGTCCCCCAGCCCTCTCAGTGTTTGGAGTTGATTCAGCAAAGCCCCACAAGGTCTCCTTGGTCCCTGGCATCTAGTTCATTGCCAGTAAGTTCACAATTAAAAGGATCACATCAGAATGCCTCCAGGGCTTCAGAATTACATTTACTTGAAACTCCTCTTGTTGTTAAGGTAAGTATTCTATTACATATCTAGCATCTAGTATTCATAATGAAGCTAGGAAGTTCCTTACAAATAGTAGAGAAAAATAAAACTATTTATAATTGACATCTCTGGGTAATAGGGGTTTTAAGCCTTTATTTTCCCTTTTTCTGTGGATATGTTTCCAAAATGCTTACTGTATTATGAATTAGCCTTTTTTCTTTGAAAAATGCTTTCATGTTCTTGTTGTGTGTTTTTTTTTCTGATACAATTTTGTTATTTCATCAAATACTTTGTCATTCTTAACATTTTTTTAAGTTTTATATCAAAATTCTAGCTCCTTCAGTAAAATTACAAAGTGTTACTCTTTCCTACTATCAGTAGGAAATTGCTTTTTCCTTCACCCTTTCTGATAAATTACTAGCAGAGAAACCACAGCTAACTTGTGATGACAGTGGATTTTTACCTTCCTGTTGGAAAGCCATTTTCACATATGTTCTCTGCAAGTTCCTTGTCTGGTATTCTGGATTGAGTCCCAGAACTTATTTATTTTTTCCTTAATTGTTTCTGGATATCCAGCATTTAAAGTGAAGCCAAGAAATTCTTACTTTTCAAACAGAATAAAAGATACTTCAATAAATGCTATTCCTAAAATAGTTATTAAAAGAAATTGAAAAGGTGGTTGCTAAGATTAAGTTCCTAATATTTAATATCCAATGTAGTATTTCTAACTTTTTTCTTCTATAGAAAAACACTCATATTTTATATAATCTGCTGTTAAGTTCAAATGAAATTAAATGAGGGAGTAATTTTGTACTTCGGAGAAGGCAATGGCATCCCACTCCAGTACTTTTGTACTTGCTACCAAAAAGAATCTAGGAAAAAAATCAGTATAATCTTATGATTGATCTAATGGAATTTAATAATCTAATAGGATACAGTAATTTGTTTACGAGTCCTTTAGAGGAGAGGTTAAGTGAGGAAATTGTTTTTGCTAACTAGTTCATCTGATTATTTGTAATCATTGTAGTAAACCATCAGAATTCTCATAAGTCAGTCAGTTACTATTGGATTCATGTAATGGAATTATATTTTTTCTAAAACATTCTTAAAGTCAGTCTTATTAATTTAGATTAGCTTGCTATAATTAAACTAGATTCTGTTCATCACACAGTACCATCTCTTTCACCTACTAAAGTTTTCTAAGCAATAGTTAAATAATTTATCTTATATCAGCACTTTATTTTTTAAGTTGAACTTAAACCTAGGAATAATCAAGGTTTAGAATGATTATGGATGCAATTTTATATTTTGTAGCCTTATAAATAGAAAGCTCTGAGTAGAATTTTGTTTTCTTTCCAGTAATCTATAATAATACTTACTGATGTTTTTATTGGAGATGAGAATATAGTCACCATTGCCACTCATTTTGCTCTGTCTGTCCTTACGTAAGTGTCTTTTACAAACACTAATGGTGCATTCCATTTACTCCGTGTCATAGAAAGCTAAGACTTTGGCTATGTCAGTTACTTCCTCTGGATTTGCCGAGTTCACTCCTCAATCCATCCTAAGGTCTGGTCTTCGAACCACACCTTTAGCATCTCCCTCTCTGTCACCTGGAAGATCTTTTAGTCCTCCTTTACGACTCAAAGAAACTAGAATTTCGTTCATGGAAGAAGGCATAACCACAAAATGGACTGCTGGAGTAAGTTTGATAGTAGTTGGAACAAAAGGACTTCTTAATAATACATTAAGCTCCTATCAGTGTAAATGATATCGCTATAGATTTTTATATACAGTCTTGCAGATAGTCATAAAATCAGAAAACATTAATTCAGAGAGAAACTTTAGGGACTTGGCTAAACCAACCTATCATTTACAGGTGAAGAAAATAGGGCTAGAAGCACTATTAACTTCCCAAGTTGCGTTGTCTATAACCACATAGTTACTTGATGGAAGAAATGGGACTGGAATTAAGATCCATGGTTGGTTTTGTTTGTTTGTTTTGGAATGTCTTTGTTTTTTAACCTGTATTGTACTGCTGCTTTTAGTAAGTTCCTAGTTTGTTGTCTGTTTGGGAGGGTATGTCTTTAGAGCTTCACTGTAGGTTAATAGGAACCCATTGGTGGTTATTGGGCATCTTGCCTATTCGGTACTTTAGTCTTTTGGAAGTACCGATCTATTACCAATTAGAGAATCATTAACAGTCATTAACTTTTAACAATCAGTCTGAGGAGAATGAATTTAGAGTAAGTAAATTTTGATGGAGAAAAGAATTTGGAGATAAACAGAGCATGGAAAGGGTGGGTGTGATTGGGATGGATAAGTTAGACTTAACTCATTTTTACTAGTAAAATTTTTTTCTCCAAATCTTTACCTGATAGACTGTAGATGACAGCAAAGCCAAAACATTTATTACTGCATCTTTACATAAATGTGGGGCTCCAGAAGAAACTGAATGGCTGAAGAACAAAGATAAGACAACATCTTTTCCCCCGGATAGCCCTGAAGAGGAGCATCAAGAAATGGATGTCAGATCACAGGACACAACTTCACAAAGTTTGGAGAAACTGGATGTGAGCGTAGAAAATAGCAATACTTCCACCAGATCAGACCAGACTACCTTAGAGTATCAGGATGCTCCGTTACCAGAAGACTTTGAAGATATTTTGGTAGCCTCTAAGTCAGTGAGCTCTTCCACTGAACTGATTACTAATTTAACTGAACAGACTGAGAAGAACAGTGATAAAGATACATTTGAACCAGGAGTGACTCCTCCAGAGCCAGAGAAACAAATGGGTAAGGACTCATCCCAGATATTCAAAATGGCCATTGATATCCTTCAGTAAAATTTGGAATAGAAGTTTTTCTACCATAAGAAAAGCAACAGGGCTAAATAATTACATGATCATAGCACAGTAGGTTCTAGCTATAGTACACATATCTTATTCTTTCCACTTACAAACTTTGATTATAAGTATGTGTGAGGTTTGAGAAGAGGAGAACTTAATATGTATTCTATTTTCATTTGGAAATGAAATTTAGAAAAGAACAGTAATGATTAAGGAAGCAATGTCAAATATCAGTGTGACTTAAGGTCTTCCTATAGGTAAGAGAAATAATAATACTACCTTTAAAGACTACATTAACTTATCCATCCAACAGCCTCAACTTTCTAGAAAGCTGCTTAGAAAACAGGAAGTTCATTCTGCTCTCCATCCCTACCTCCAAAATAATCACTAGAAAGTGAAAATAAATGTCCAAAGACCCATGAATTTACTGTCTTTATATTCATTTATCAAAAAATGTTTGAGTCCCTAATCTTGTGCAACGGACAGGGTCCTGTTTTGTGTGTGTGTTAGGTATTAAGGATAAATAAAGTAGAGGATAAAGAATAAAAATGTGCTAGATGTTAAGGATAAGCTAAATAGATGTGGCACTTGCCTGCATGTAATGTAAAGTCTAGTGAGTGAGTGATAGTTGCTCAGTCATGCCTGACTCTTTGCAACCACATGGACTGTAGCCTGCCAGGCTCTCTGTCCATGGAATTAACCAGGCAAGATTACTGGAGTGGATTGTGGATTAAATCAAATAAGTGCGTATAATGCAGTTTGATAAATGCTATGGTGGGAGACAGAGTAGGAACCAGTGGAACACAAGAAAGTTTGCTTAGAATTGGTGGACCAGAAAACTTAGTCTGTTTTTATCTTTCTTACTCAGTCTGTTTTTATCTTTCTTACTCCTGCACAGATTTAACAAGCTTATTTAAAGATAATTCCTATCTTTAAATCTGTAAAACCAGTATAAAAATGTGTGTCATAGTGGTTTCTTTGGGAAAATATTTTCTGCCTAAGCTGAACTAAGGTTTCTTAAAATGTGAATCCAGTGAAGTTGGGGCTAATATTGTCTTTATTTGATAAACGTACACATTATTAACTGGACATGGAACAACAGACTGGTTCCAAATAGGAAAAGGAGTATGTCGAGGCTGTATATTGTCACCCTGCTTATTTAACTTATATACAGAGTACATCATGAGAAACACTGGGCTGGAAGAAGCACAAGCTGGAATCCAGATTGCCGGAAGAAATATCAGTAACCTCAGATATGCAGTTGACACCACCCTTATGGCAGAAAGTGAAGAGGAACTAAAGAACCTCTTGATGAAAGTGAAAGAGGAGAGTGAAAAAGTTGGCTTAAAGCTCAGCATTCAGAAAACAGATCATGACATCTGGTCCCATCACTTCTTGGGAAATAGATGGGGAAACAGTGGAAACAGTGTCAGACTTTATTTTTCTGGGCTCCAAAATCACTGCAGATGGTGACTGCAGCCATGAAATTAAAAGACGCTTACTCCTTAGAAGGAAAGTTTATGACCAACCTAGATAGCATATTCAAAAGCAGAGATATTATCTTGCCCACAAAGGTCCATCTAGTCAAGGCTGTGGTTTTTCCAGTGGTCATGTATGGATGTGAGAATTGGACTATGAAGAAAGCTGAGAGCCAAAGAATTGATGCTTTTGAACTGTGGTGTTGGAGAAGACCCTTGAGAGTCCCTTGGACTGCAAGGAAATGCAACCAGTCCATTCTGAAGGAGATCAGCCCTGGGATTTCTTTGGAGGGAATGATGTTGAAGCTGAAACTCCAGTACTTTGGCCACCTCATGCGAAGAGTTGACTCATTGGAGAAGACTCTGATGCTGGGAGGGATTGGGGGCAGGAGGAGAAGGGAACAACAGAGGATGAGATGGCTGGATGGCATCACTGACTTGATGGACGTGAGTCTGAGTGAACTCCGGGAGTTGGTGATGGACAGGGAGGCCTGGTGTGCTGTGATTCATGGGGGTCGCAAAGAGTCGGACACGACTGAGCAACTGAACTAAACTGAACACATTATTAATTGCTCTAAGAATTTCAGTTCAGTTGCTCAGTCATGTCCGACTCTTTGTGACCACAGGGACTGTGGCACGCCAGGCCTCCCTGTCCATCACCAACTCACGGAGGCTGCTCACACTCATGTCCATTGAGTTGGTGATGCCATCCAGCCATTTCATCCTCTGTCATCCCCTTCTCCTCCTGCCTTCAATCTTTCCCAGCATCAGGGTCTTTTCAAATGAGTCAGTTCTTCGCATCAGGTGGCCAGAGTATTGGAGTTTCAGCTTCAGCATCAGTCCTTCCAGTGAGTATTCAGGACTGATTTCCTTTAGGATGGACTGGTTGGCTCTCCTTGCACTCTCAAGAGTCTTCTCCAACACCATAGTTCAACAGCATCAATTCTTTGGCTCTCAGCTTTATTTATAGTCCAACTCTCATTTCCATACATGACCACTGGAAAAACCATAGCTTTCACTAGACAGACCTTTGTTGGCAAAGTAATGTCTCTGCTTTTCAATATGCTATCTAGGTTGGTCATAACTTTTCTTTCAAGGAACAAGCGTCTGTTTATTTCATGGCTGCAGTCACCATCTGCAGTGATTTTGGAGCCCCAAAAAATAAAGTCTTTCACTGTTTCCACTGTTTCCCCATCTATTTGCCATGAAGTGATGGGACCAGATGCCATGATCTTAATTTTCTGAATATTGAATTTTAAGCCAACTTTTTCTCTCTCCTCTTTCACTTTCATCAAGAGGCTTCTTAGTTCCTCTTCACTTTCTGCCTAAGGGTAGTGTCATCTGCATATCTGAGGTTATAGATATTTCTCCTGGTAGTCTTGATTCCAGCTTGTGCTTCATCCAGCCCAGTGTTTCTCATGATGTACTCTGCATATAAGTTAAATAAGCAGGGTGACAATATACAGCCTTGACGTACTCCTTTTCTTATTTGGAACCAGTCTGTTGTTCCATGTCCACTTCTAACTGATGCTTCCTGACCTGCATATAGATTTCTCAAGAGGCAGGTCAGATGGTCTGGTATTCTCATTTCTAAGAATTTTCCAGAGTTTGTTGTGGTCCACACAGTCAAAGGATTTGTCATAGTCAATAAAGCAGAAATTGATGTTTTTCTGGAACTCTCTTGCTTTTTTGATGTTCCAGCGGATATTGGCAATTTGATCTCTGGGTCCTCTGCCTTTTCTAAATCCAGTTTGAACATCTGGAATTCATAGTTCATGTACTGTTGAAGCTTGGCTTGAAGAATTTTGAGCATTACTTTACTAGTGTGTGAGATGAGTTGTGGTTGTGTGGTAGTTTGAGCATTCTTTGGCATTGCCTTTCTTTGGGATTGGAATGCAAACTAACCTTTTCCAGTCCCATGGCCACTACTGAGTTTTCCAAATTTGCTGGCATATTGAGTGCAGCACTTTCACAGCATCATCTTTCAGGATTTGAAATAGCTCCACTGGAATTCCATCACCTCCACTAGCTTTGTTTGTAGTGATGCTTCCTAAGGCCCACTTGACTTCACATTCCAGGATGTTTGGCTCTAGTTTGGTGATCACACCATCAGGATTATCTGGGTCATGAAGATCTTTTTTGTGTAGTTCTTCTGTGTATTCTTGCTACCTCTTTTTAGTATCTTCTGCTTCTGTTAGGTCCGTACCATTTCTGTCCCTTATTGCCCATCTTTGCATGAAATGTCCCCTTGGTATCTCTAATTTTCTTAAAGAGATCGCTAGTGTTTCCCATTGTATTGTTTTCCTCTATTTCTTTGCATTGATCACTGAGGAAGGTTTTCTTCTTGCTATTCTTTGGAACTCTGCATTCAAATAGGTATATCTTTCCTTTTCTCCTTTGCCCTTCATTTCTCTTCTATTCATAGCTATTTGTAAGGCCTCCTTAGACAGTCATTTTGCCTTTTTGCATTTCTTTTCCTTGGGAATGGTCTTGATCTCTGTCTCCTGAACAGTGTCACGAAATTCCATCCATTGTTCTTCAGGCACTCTGTCTATCAGATCTAATTCCTTGAATCTATTTGTCACTTCCGCTGTATAATCGTAATCTAAGAATTTAGGACTGTCTTTATAAATAGTGTATCTTTAGAAGTTCACATACTCTTTTGATGTGCTGTGTTCCACTAAAGTATTTGAATGGTAACTGTTTGATGAGGATGTTATTGGCAGTATTTTGACTCAGTTCAGTTGCTCATTGATGTCTGACTCTTCGCAAGCCCATGGACCTCAGCACGCCAGTCTGTCCTGTCCATCACCAACTCCCAGAGGCTACTCAGTACTCAGACTCATTGAGTCAGTAATGCCATCCATCCATCTCATCCTCTGTCATTCCCTTCTCTTACCTTCACTCTTTCCCAGCTTCAGGTTCTTTTCAGATGAGTCAGTTCTTCACATCAGGTGGCCAAAGTATTAGAGCTTCAGCTTCAGCATCAGTCCTTCCAATGAATATAGTATTTTCATTGATTAGTCCTAAAATGATGAGGTAGTCTCAAATAGACATTTTTATTGTTTTGTGGGGGGTATTATATAGCACAGATTTTAGAGTGAAATCAGCTAGATTTGAATCTTGCTATCTCAGCTAGTTGCTAACCCGTTAAGCCAAAAGTATTAGTTACAGATGAAAGAGGGGATTGGGGTGGGGTTTGGCCTAGGCTCAGAGAATTAGAAGGAACTGGTAGTGTGATGCCAAAGGAATAAACTAAAAGTATACAAAAAAGCAGACCCAACAACTTACTAAAAGTTAATAAGCCAAGACTGTAAGTAATTGCTAAACATTTAGTAAATATATATGTTCTTAACTGTATTATTTACAGGCACTTTAGAAGATGCAGAAGCAAAGGATGGCTTAGCTGTAGAGGGTGTACTTTCAGAATTAAATCACTTAAGACCCATTCAAGGAGTTGAAGCTTCTCTTTGTGTACCATCAGTCTGTGAAGAGTAAGTTTATAGAGAAAATTTCCAATATTTTGATAAAGTTTAATGAAGCTGTGAAACAGTAGTAAATATTGGTCTTTGTTCCATGCATAGATTAGCTCTTATTTAGATCTTTCTTTGTCTCTGTCATTTCCTTTTGGTACTGTATCTGTTATGTAAGAAATTCATTTGCACAACTCAGTGTTCCTTAGTAGTTATTATGAAATGATACCAGATGTTTCCTAAACATACAGAGACGTGATAAATTGAGGCACAACTCTTTAGAATCACCAAAGAATGTTATTTTTGTTGAAAAACAAAAGTTTCACTTACAGCGACACATTCTGCCATGCTCTCCTGCTTTCAGTGGTCTCAGAGTAATCTGGTATGTATCCTGTAGCACCAAGGCAGATCATAAGGGAGATGGTTCAGAGGCAGTATTGATCCTTGCCATTTGGTTGCTATAAGACTCAAGTTAGAAGTTACTGTTTTTCAATGACAGCTTGAACTATTATGCTCCTAGTTCTTCAGTTTAATTCAGCCAGTATACTAGGTGATATAGAACAATGCTACTTAAAGTGTGGACTGATAAAGTTGATGCTAGTTACTGAACACTTTATGGTCTGCAACAACATAGCAGCTTCTATTAAATACTTATCAATAGCCTTTTTGGAAATTAGATGAACTAATCATTGAGGTAATTGATTGACCTTCTGGCATAAACTCCTTATCTCATTGCAAGACTGGACGCATTGTATATCAGCACTTTGGAGTAATGCTATTGTAGAGAATACGATAAAAAGTTGCAGCTTCAATTATCAAAAAGTTGTAAGGGTATAATTTACTAAGATTAACCCACATGTTATGTTATGTTATGTTAAGTCACTTCAGTAGTGTCCGACTCTGTGTGACCCCAGAGACGGCAGCCCACCAGGCTTCCCCATCCCTGGGATTCTCCAGGCAAGAACACCAGTGTGGGTTGCCATTTCCTTCTCCAGTGCATGAAAGTGAAAAGAGAAAGTGAAGTTGCTCAGTCATGTCTGACTCTTAGCAACCCCATGAACTGCAGCCTACCAGGCTCCTCTGTCCGTGGGATTTTCCAGGCAAGAGTACTGGAGTGGGGTGCCATTGCCTTCTCCGTTAACCCACATAAAACATGACAATTTAAGATACTGTAAATGCTTCACTGTAAGTTCTGAGAGTGATTTCACGGACCACCCATAAAACAGTATTATAATCGTCACTTCTCATACATTTAACTCAGTCATATTCTTCACTTCTGAGAGAGAAATCATGGAAACTGCAACTTTGCCAGTCCTTCATGGAAAAGGAGGGAGAAAATAGTATGAAAGGATCATCAAGATTGTTATTTAATTCTAAGGTTTTAAAATTTTTAATGAAAATTAGTATAAATTATAATGGGTTCAGTGGATTACAGCAACAACAAATCAAGAAGCAGTCACTTGATCAGAAATTTGGCATTCATCAGTGTCAGTCTAGGCGAATATTCAATATCTTGACAAGCTAGTTCCTTTTTAAACGTAAACTTATTTTGTTGTTGGTTCTTGGTTATCCTTACTGTAAACATTGTGATTGAGATAAGTCTTACAAATATACCTATAAATAAATGTGTACATATTCCAAATGCATACTTTTTCTTGAACTTTATAATTTAGTTGTCCCATTTTAAAAATCAGCATGCTTTAATTGGCTTCAGGGGAAGGCCACCTCAGAATACAAAGAGACCACTGTTAACTCTTCCTAGAACTTTTGTCAAGTAGATTAATAGAGGTTACATTGGTCTCCCATTCTGAGTCATTTATCATACTTTTTCCAGTTGGCCTTAAAATATTGAATCTACTGAGTATATAGGGAAAATGTCCATAATATTTGATGGTTTATTTGAAGAATGTGGCCACTGATAATTAAAAATTGACATCCATGTAATTTATACTGACCAGCATTTTAAAATCATTTTATTTGTAGTTTAAGGTTATGCCATTGTTTTCAACAAAGTAAAATATTAGAAAATAAGAAAAACAAATACAAGATTACTTGTTTCTAAATTCACTTGTAAATTATATAGTTGTATTATTCAGAATGTACTTGCATTGTATATTCTCTGAACCTTGGTTTTAAAAGTAGGAGTTGGGGTAGGATTAAAGCAGGTCAGAACAGATGGGATCTTCTTACACACTGAAGTATTTGTTTCTCTTCCTGAAGGGAACTCCTCACCCTGAAGTCCACAGTACCTGTTTTAGATGAAGGACTGGTCTCTGTTGAAACCTGTACCTCAGCAATTAGAGCAGGTAACAATAAATGTATGTATTATTTTGACTTCAGAATCATTTCACTTTAGTGTTTTGTGTAAAGAGTGTTCTATTCTTAGGGCAAAAGAATCTGGATAACAGTCCAGACTGTTATAATGTTATGCCTCTCCAGTTGTTTCCTTAGCTAAAAATAGAATTCTGAGGAAGCGTGTCAGCTATCAGAGCAGTTGGTTGCTCATAAAACACTCTGTAGTTCTAACAGTAGAAGTCTTAGAATGGTTTTTGTGGACATACTTAAAGAGGAAAAAAGTAAACTACCAGTCACCACCTAAGACTGTATACCTGTTTTTTGACCTTCTGGGTTTCAGGTTTCTACACAAGGTTACTTCCATATGTATTATATTCTGTGTTTGTGATAACTTACAGCCAAGATTGGCTTATTGTTATTAGAAAATAATCACAAACATCTGAATTTGCTCCAGGGAAGATAAACAGATATATGGAGTTCATTTGACTTTTTTTTCCCCAGTGAATTTTTTTTTCTTCTTCCTTTCTTTCTTCCTTCCTTTTTTTTTTTGAGTGTCTCCTCTCAGTTAGACACTGGCTATTCAGAGATGAGTTTGTTTTGCTAATTCATTTCTGCAGTGAATGTTACTGTGTGTACATCTTTGCATGTTCTGTATCAGTATTTCTTTCACATAGATTCCCAAACATGGCCTTGCTAGGTTAACAGGTGTACACAGGTTTTTAATATTTTATTGTTTATATTTTATCTTTTTGAAAAGCAAATATGTATTGTCTAAACCCAGTGAGTGGATACTGATGAAGGAGGAGTATTGTATAGACCCTCATAGGCTTTTCCTCTTCGAAGCTGTTAGAAACTTTTGGACAGTCTTGACAGTTGTTCAAGGAAACATTAAGTGCAATGCAGCCTTTCCTCTTCTGTTTGCTTCCCCAATTGTGTATATGTCTCTTTTTTTGTTTAGTTTAAAACGTGGAAGATTAACTCTCATTTTTTTTTCAGCCATGCCCGAGGTCCCTGGTGATAGTGGAAGATCTGAGCCTGTTACCTCTGAAAGCCCTATGGTCTCTGAACATAGGCTTGACCAGGAAGTAGAGTTGAACTTAAAAGAAGATCATGAAATAGAAGTTGATGTACTAAAAGCAAGTGTTGACTTACCAGAAGAAAAGGCTCCAATTTCTGATGATCCTCCTGATACTCAAGAAATTCATGTAAAAAAAATAATTTTTTATTTCCTTGTCAGTCTCTCAGTGTTGGTTTAGTTAGGTTTCAGACCATAGCTCTAATGTAATGTATTCATGCATTTCACTACTATGTAGAAATCCCTTTATAAAAATCTGTGTTTGAAAAGGTATATAAAATACATTGTGGAATTATAGAGATCATCCTTTAAGAAATTGCTTTCATGAAAACCAAGACTGTGTTAAAGAAGTCACAGTTTTAATAATTTTCACTCAGTATCCAGTTCAAATGAAAGGTCTTTTTAGCCAAAAGAAAACAGATATTAGCTACTCTTGAAACATGCATGACATCACAAGTAGCCAGAGCATATATCTGAAAATAGTTGAGTACGGTTAAATAGAATTCTCTACCATCTCGCCTCCCTTCATACTTTTGGGGAAATGATATTCTGCTGCCTGGGGTTTAAATTCTTATATACTCCAGAAAGGTGGGATTTTTTGCTATTTAATATGACTTACGTTTCCTAAAAATCCCACCAAATCTACTTTATTATCAACAAGTAAGTTTTGCATGATAAGTGAATTTAAGGTGAAGAAAAATAATCTCTTCTAATTATTTATGATTGTATAGTAGTTGGGAAGTTTAACTCATAAAAATGTCTTGGTTATCTATATGCAATTTCATGAGTATTCTCACTGTGAATTAGATGGATAAAGTCCCTTTTCCTTCAGCCAGGAAGCTAATAAAATTTGTGGGCATAGTGTAAATGGGAATCCTCATTTCTGGGTATTTCCAGTCTTTCAGTGAATGTGTGGGTAGTGGGAAAATGTCGTTGTTTAGGTGGGTGGTAATGTTCTACCTTCTTGGTCAGGAGATCTCTCTGTTACTTTCTGCCTCCTCCTTTTTCTCCCCTTCCCTTACCAAAAGGTAAATGCAAGGACCATTCCTTCTTCCACCAAACCCTTGCAAGAGAGGTACTGAACTTGAAAGCCTTAGGAATTTCATGGTTTATGCAGCCCCAGCAAAGGGAAGAGGATTGAGTCTAGCCCAAGGGAGCTTATGTAGGTGAACTCTTCTTCAACCTTATGGGGATCATGCTATTTAGGAAAAGTGTGGTTAGTTAGGTAATTTGGGGATTATCATTAGAACATAGTTTGGGGGTTGTTTCTTTTTCTCCGGTTCATTTTTTTTTTCCTTGGGTGAGAATAGAATAAATCCTTAATTATTGCAACTGTTAGCATCATGATAATTTTTAACATTTTTGTTAAGACTGTCTTTTTTAGCCAGGGAAATGTAGACTTCTACTTTAATTCCATTCAGAATTTCGATCTTTTTCTATCTAGTTATTTTGACTGAGTGAGAAAGTCTGATTGCTTAAATGGCTATTTTAATAAAGTAAACCCATAAGTATATGCCATATTGATGTAGTTTATGTTTAACAATACACCAAGGGTGAGATGGTCTTTAAAAAATTTATGCTTTAGGTTAAAATATATATGTTAATAGTCTCTTATCTTTAATTCATTTTAGGTAACTGAACATGAAAAGCTTGAAGGTCAAGATTCAGGACAAGAGGCTAGGAATCTTTCATTTAATGAGTTGTATCCCTCAGGAACTCTTAAGCTTCAATACAATTTTGATACCATTGAGCAACAGTTTTGTGACTTACCTGATAGTAAAGACTCTGCTGAGTGTGACATTGCTGAGGTGGATGGAGAACATTTTGTGGCACAGAGCAACTTTACCTTGATTTTGGAAGGTGAAGAAGGAGAAGTAGAGACAGATGATTCCGCAGCATCTGATGTGTTAGCTAAAGCAGCTAATGCAGCCACTGAGGAAAAACATGTATGCAGTGAGGAAAGTGATAATCACAGACATGTTGCAAATTTGCCATCTGTCATAACTAGTGATCAGAAGTCCCAGAGGGTAGAGACATTACCATATGTGCCTGAACCAATTAAAGTAGCAATTGCAGAAAATTTATTAGATGTAATTAAAGACACAAGAAGTAAAGAAATTACTTCAGATACGATGGAACAGTCCATTCAAGAAAACATACCTTTAATAAGCCAAAAGGTAAAGTGTTCCACCAAGTTGGCCAACTCTACAACTAAGACTGTTCAGGAGACAAGTACAGTGACTATAAATGTCGGCGAGGTTAATGACATGATTTCCTCCAGAACTCGCAAGAGAGGACGTGTCCAAAACCTGAATGTCAAATCAGCACAACAGGAAGAGCCAGCAGCTGTTGCTACTCCTGAGATACTGGGGCTTTCAGTTACAAAGAAAACTAGGAAAACAAAAGAAATGGCAGGGGCTTTGGAAAGTGCCTGTTCTGATGACACGGGAGTATCTCATAACCAGCAGATACCTCAAAATTCTATTACTCCTAGGAGAGGAAGGAGAAAAAAAGATGTTAATCAAGACACATTAGAAAATGCTAATTCTGTGGAACAAGAACTACAAGTTACTCCAGGTAGGGAATTAAGAAGGTTAAAATCATCTCAGCTGTTGGAAGTAGCAACTGAAGAAAGTTCTTTGAGAAAAGAAGTTAAGCTTTCATCTACTACAAAAAGGACTCCTAGAAGAACTAAATCTGTAGAAAATCGGGAAAGTGTTGAAGTTATAAGTGATCTGAAAGTCAGCAAAGTAGCAGGTCCTAGCAGAAGTACCAGAAAATTGAGAAGTAGTCATTTGGAAGTTTCTGGAAGTGTAGGATATAAACAAGATGGGGAGTCCGCTGAGCAACAACTGCCTGTTCAACGTGGTAAAAGGGTTAGAAAGAAAGAAGTTAGTGCGTTGGATGTTACAGAAGATTCCAAACTTGATTCCTCCCAGTTGACTATTGAAGCAGATTTTGGTACGCCTGCTACACCTAGGAAACGTGGTAGACCAAGAAAAATCAATCCATCTGAAGATGTAGAATCTAAGGCTGTTCCACAAGCAGGAAGTCTCAAGAAAAGAGAAGGTCTCAGCATCCAAAGGAGATCCACAAGAAACACCCCAGCTAAAAGTGAAAATACTGATGTCGGAAAACCAACTTTAGAAGAGTCAGTTTTCATGCCAAATGAGGAAGTTGCTGCAGTGATGAGCTCTAAGAAGAAGCTTACAAAAAGGACTGAAAACCAAAGCCAAAAACGTTCATTACGTTCAATACCAGAAAAGTGCATAGATGAAGAAATGGCACACAAAGAGCCAGATGACCAAGAAGAAAAATTGCTTGCTGCAGTTGCTTTGACTAAATCGTCCCGTAGCACACGGACTAGATCTACCAAGGCCATCTTGTTGCCGGACCTTTCTGAACCAAAAAATGAGTCTCTTTTATTTTCTCCTCCTGTGTTAAAGATTCCAAGGAAAGAGAAAGGTACTTTTTTTTTTTTGAAGAATAATTTTCATCTCATTTAAAGTCTTCAGCTTAAACTTAAATTGGTTCAAATATGATTAGATTTTGTTAAGGCACTATTGGATCATATCTCCTGAAAATGATTTGTAATTATAGGGAATTCTCCTCCCAAAAAAAACTTTTTTGATCTTTTAATAGTAAAATATTAATATCTTAATTTTAAAGTTTATTTTTAGATTCAAGAATTTTCTGTTTCATTGTGACTTTTTAAAATCTTATAATTAACTTGACATAGGTTTAATTTTTTTTTAGAATAGGATCATTTCTTTTCATTCTGTCCTTATATCTTAAGTGACTTGATTTTGGTTTTTCCTCAGATAGAACCTTCATTTTTGTCTCATATTCCAGATGATGTCCACAACTTCAAATTGTTTTGAAGGGAAGTAGCAGAATTATCTTGATTATGATACAGCAGTTATTTAAATCCATATTTCTTGTTGTCCATGAACTGGCAAGGCTACATGCCTAACCTCCCTCACTGATGATACGAGCTTTTAATTGTATCGTTTGATGGGAATAGTTCATACCATCTCAACAGGAGTGAAGTCTCTCACTCTTTATGTATAGTGTGTCTCTTAGTCGGTCAGGCATGTCTTAGGCCTTGCCATCCCGTGGGCTGTAGCCCTCCAAGCTCCTCTGACCATAGAATTCTCCAGGCAAGAATACTAGAGTGGGTTGCCATGCCCTCCTTCAGGGGATCTTCCCAACCCAGGGATTGAACCCCAGGTCTCCTGTCTTGCAGGCAGATTCTTTACCGTCTGAGCCACCAGGGATACCCATGTATAAAGCAGAGATATACGTAAAGTACATGAACAGATATATAGTATATTTGTGCTTTTAAGATTTCTTGTTGGGCAGAATTCAGTGAGGGAGACAGTTAAGAAAAAAGATCTAAAAAGGTGCTGATAAAGCAGATTAGGGACGTGTAAGTAAAGTGGGTGACTGTTGTGCTAAACTCTTGCATGTATTTTTTAATGCATTGGTGAACATCCTATGTAGTTTCCTCCTGACTTGAGGAAGGCCAAGAGAGAGAGATGAGTCATTTAAAAATCCACAAACTAAAATTTTCTGTCTCTAGCATTCGCTGTGCAAAAACCTCTTTAAATATATTGTATTCATGTAAGTTGTTATATTACAGAAGAGCCTAGAAAAGGATGCTTTGCCATAGATTTGATCATTTGTTCTAAAAATGAATCTGTAGTTATTAGGAATTCCTTTTCCCCATCCCATCCGCCATTTTTGAGTACATTTTGATTTTTATTTTGGTTTGTTCATGCTGTTAGGAAAGTGTGGTTATGCCTGTCTTTCCATGGAGGAAAGTGAAATGACCAAATATGTGAGATTTTAGCTAACTTTATTAAGCTACTATGTTAGATAAAAGTTAACATGAAAAAGAGCAGTGAATGGTAGAAGAATGTCATTACCAACTCATGACTGTCATAGCCAAACACCTCAATAATTCTGATTTTTGTTATCTTTACATTCTTCATCCATATACATTTAACTGTAACTTTTTTCTATAATAAAAATAATAGATGCCTGCCACAGAAAATTAGAAATTAAAAATATTTAATTTAGCCATCTAGAGAACCAGTAACCACTGTTTACATCTGCTTGTATATCCTTCTAGCTGGATATATAGATTGTTTTTTAATAAAACCCAATGCACAATAGTTTGTGTATATGTATACATATTACTCCTTCCACCTCCTACTTATTTCATGAGCATTTTTCAGATACTGGAAAATATCCTCAAAACCCTGAGTGTTCATGGTTTTGTGTTTTGTTTTTTACATATTGATAATGTGTAAAAGTTCACGTGTGTAGCATTTCAACTCACTTATGTGCCACAGATAGCTCAAACATTCTCCTGGTAGGTGTTTGAATCATTTTCAGATTTCCTAGTATTAAAAATAAGCACTTTCTAAGGTGAGTTAGAGGTAAGAAGTTTGGGACTTATATCTCTCATTTCTGCCTCTTAACTAGCTTTCTGAATCTTATTTTCTCATCTTTATAGTGAAGGTAATAATGCCTACTTTATAGGGTTCTTGTGTGTATTTACTACTTTAACAAAGCAATTGCTCCCAAGATTCGTTTGCTTTCTTACTTTGCCCTTAGATTATAGGTTCTACACTCTTAGAATTCCTTCTTGTCCCTTGTGCCTACTAACTTTTTTAGGGAGGGATAGGAGGTCCAGTGTTCCTGCCTGGAGGATCCCAGGGACAGGGGAGCCTGGTGGGCTGCCGTCTGTGGGGTCGCACAGAGTTAGACACAACTGAAGCGACTTAGCAGCAGCAGCAGCAGGAGGTACAGAGAAGAGTGGATTCAGAAATATTATATGATTAGAAAACTGGAGGCCATCCTCTATTTGATTGAAATATGTCAAACACATATCTTAGAATCACTGGCTAAAAAGAATGTACAGTTTGACATTTCAATAGATTTTCTGTAATTCCATTATTCAACAGCAGATATTTAAGAAGGGTTTGCTTATACGCCTGAGTCTATACTAGGGTATACATTTATCAGTTCATTTGATTCTCAGTATAACCCAGTGTAGTTTAGGTACCATTATTCTTTTTTTCCACAGTGAAGAAAGTGAAGTTCAGTGAAACTGAGCACCCATGACACCCAGATAATGAGTAAATAGTGGTGTCTTGGAGCCTATTCCCGCAGGCTGATGAGAGCCAATTGCTAAATACAAAGGAATTTTTTTGAGCCAACCATGGAACATTTATAGCACCAAAACAGGCAAATGCTGTGAGTCAGAGCTGTGTTTTTGTTGTTGTTTTCTTTCCCAGAAAGCTGTTTACCAGTACATTACTATAGGACTCAATCTATAGGACTTTTGAACTTCCTAGGCCTTAAATCTGGCCATCAGAACTTTACCCCAGGAAGCTTACAGAAGTGGGCAAGAAATTGACATACCAAGAAATATAATCAACTCTTATCTGGCTGTTAGAAGCATATGGAAGGAATGTGGAGCTGAACATTTTTGCATGTGATAGTACATTTTTGTTCCTTTGGGTGCAGAGGGAAACTCAGTGAGGAATATGAGTTTGTCTTTGAAAAGCCAAAGAAGCTGTTGCTGCAGATAGTTTGGAAGGAGAAAAATAGAATGTATAATTTTTATAGAAAGAGTATAGGTTTGTTTGTCTGTTTTTTACCTACAAAAGAGGAGAATTACTACCAGTGCTATTTATGCCACTTGTCAACTGGGAGCAGAGAGGACTTTTATTTCTGACCTCACTCCTCTTTTTTCTTTTATTAAGAATCACATGCTTTAAGAGCAGAATTTGGCATTTCATAGAACTCTTGATTGTTCCATTAGATGAAATAATATTAAACTCTATAATTTGGAAATTTTCTTTCAGAGATTGGTAAATTACATTCTTTATATTCTTTAATAATATAACATGCAAGCATCTATAAAGCACTTACCATATACTAACATTATTCTAATCTTTAATCTTCACAGTAATGTTAAAGCACTATTATGAATATTATAGAAACTGAGGCACAGAGAGGTTTAGGTGACTTGGTTTTGGTACCACAGCTTATAAATCCAGAAGCTAGGATTTAACTTCTGACAGACTGGTTCAGCTGTACCCTGCCACTTCCATAATTGCATTGCTAATCACCATTAATACGAAGACAAGAATGTGATAAATATTTTTAATGACATATTTTCAACTAATTCTTAAACTGTTTCTGTTTTTCTGTGGAATATCTTCCTATCAGTCTTTTTCTATATTATTACTTTCTCTGCTTGCTTTTTTCCTTTTATGCTGTGGACTTTTCTGTTGTTCTTGCCTGGAACAACTGGCTCAGAATGAGCTGAAGGGAAAGAGAATTTGAGTCTCTACTTTGTAAACAAAATAGCTTTTTAAAATAAAAACCTTGCAGCTGGAGAAGTAGGAATTAAGGAACAAAGTAGTTCAGGTTACACCCACAGGTTACACCATGGAAATATTTGCAGATTAGGTTCCTTACTACCGTAATAAAGCGAATATCACAGCAAAGCAGATCACGCAAAGTTTTTTGGTTTCCCAGTGCATATAAAAATCAGGTTTACACAATACTACAGTCTTGTGTGGTAATATTAAAAATAGCTCATTGGAAAAATAATGCTAATCATCATCTGAGTTTTAAGTGAGTCTGATCTTTTTGCAACAATCAGAGATCACTGATTACCATAGCAAATATAGTTAATAGTGAAAAAGTTTGAAATAGTGCGAGAATTAGCACAATGTGCCAGACAGACATGAAGTTAGCAAGTGCTGTTGGAAAAATGGCGCCGATAGTATACTTGTCACAAACCTTCTTCACCTTATTTCAAACCTTCAAATATGCTGTACCTCACCTCTTTTATTATGCCTTGCTTTATTTCCCTTAATCGTACTTCACAGGTGTTAACTTTTTTTGTAAGTTGAATTTATATGTGTGTATATATATATAAAATGCACATATATATATGGTGTTTTGTTCTTTGTTTCTGCCTTTCTTTAGCTAAAAAAATAGAGGCTCCTGCACAGCTGCAAGAATTAGTTTCAGACTTACCTTCTCAATTTGTCTCCTCACCTCCTGCTTTAAGGACCAGGCGGAAAAACCCATTGAATACATCCAAACATAAAGATGGACTGGTAAGAAATTCATGATTTTATTTCTATGCATGCTTTTTATTTTTTAAGCAGTGCTTCCTAGGTGAACTTCTTTAAAAACAGCAGGTGTTTATACTCCAAGACCAAAATTATCTTTTAGGGATCCTAGCTTTAAGATAGATTGGTATATTACTCTTGGTGTATTATTGGCAGCTGCAGTTGAAATTGCCTATTAGGGGAAAGGTTTTAAAACTGTAGTGTCCCATAAGAATTATTTGAATGTATTTATTTAAAATGCAGGTCCCAGACCCCCTGGAGTGTCATCCACAGACCACACTTGGAGAGAGTGTGTCAGAGTTGACTAGTTGCATGTAACTCTACATTTAAAATCGTTTATGGATTAAGTATGAGCATGAGACCTTTATATTTACCAATCTTAATTCATGAGCATTTCTTGAATTATCTGCTATGAGCCATTACTATGCAGTGACAAAGATGCAAAAATAATTCAGGCAGATTCCTTATTTTTCAGGAGTTCAGTTTAATTGAGGAGGCAAAAATACAAATAATTATTTCACAGCATGATAATCATTTATACTCAGATAACGCTGCAGACAGAAGGTAAAGGAGACAGGCACTGCTGGAAGAGAGGACAGCAGATGTAAAAGCACAGAGGCCTGGCAGTGCTTGAGGATGGGGGTGGGGCTGTTTACAAGCCAGCAAATAACCATGTGCATGTTTGAAGTAATTTCAGTGAAAAATGAATTCTAGGGAGGAAAAAATATTTGATGGTGGTCTAATCTGTATGCAGCAGTCAGAGCCTGGATTTGGACAAAGGCAGTGGAACACTGCAGTGGACAATGGAAAGACTCCAGAATAAGACTGATAAGATTTGAAGATGAATTGAATGTGTGGGGATGAGGGATAATGAGCTGTGTCCTAGATGACCAAGCTTTCTACCAAAAAAATACAGAGTCCATTTGATTGTTTATTGAGGTTAAATTCATTTAGCACTGTCTGGCTATAGTCCTTGACTCAGGATAGAACTTTTCCAGTTTAAATTTTGAATATTTAATTAGCTAACTTTCAAAAATTTTAACCCATAGGAAGATGATGGTCAATCAACTGAAACTGTGGGAAAGCAGCAAGTGAAAAGAATCAGGACTGCAAAAACAAAACAAGCAAGCAAGTAAGACTTTTTCTAGCCTGTAATTTTTATTTTCAGTTTTGTTTCATAAAATTATATTGGTGGAGACTCAACTTAAAAGAGAGAAATGAAGCTCATCCGAAAAATGTAATTCTTTGGGGCATTTATATGCACTCGGTTCAGTTCAGTTGCTCAGTTGTGTCCGACCCTTTGCAACCCCATGAATCGTAGCACACCAGGCCTCCCTATCCATCACCACCTCCCAGAGTTCACCCAAACTCATGTCCATCGAGTCAGTGATGCCATCCAGCCATCTCATCCTCTTGTCGTCCCCTTCTCCTCCTGCCCCCAATCCCTCCCAGCATCAGAATCTTTTCCAATGAGTCAACTCTTCGCATGAGGTGGCCAAAGTACTGGAGTTTCAGCTTTAGCATCATTCCTTCCAAAGAACACCCAGGACTGATCTCCTTTAGAATGGACTGGTTGGATCTCCTTGCAGTCCAAGGGACTGTCAAGAGTCTTCTCCAGTACCACAGTATGTCAGTGCTATTGAGCACTTAAAATGTCACTGATGTAGCTGAGTGACCGAACTTTTTTATTAAAATATAGTTTATTTACGGCATGTTGTATTAGCTTTAGGTGTTCAGTTCAGTCGCTCAGTCGTGTCTGACTCTTTGCAACCCCATGAATTGCAGCACACCAGGCCCCCCTGTCCATAACCAACTCCTGGCGTTCACTCAGACTCAGGTCCATCGAGTCGGTGATGCCATCCAGCCATCTCATCCTCTGTTGTCCCTTTCTCCTCTTCCCCAATCCCTCCCAGCATCAGAGTCTTTTCCAGTGAGTCAACTCTTCGCATGAGGTGGCCAAAATACTGGAGTTTCAGCTTTAGCACCATTCCTCCCAAAGAAATCCCAGGGCTGATCTCCTTCAGAATGGACTGGTTGGATCTCCTTGCAGTCCAAGGGACTCTCAAGAGTCTTCAACACCACAGTTCAAAAGCATCAATTCTTTGGCACTCAGCTTTCTTCACAGTCCAATTCTCACATCCATACATGACCACAGGAAAAACCATAGCCTTGATTCGATGGACCTTTGTTGGCAAAGTTCTGCTTTTGAAAATGCTATCTAGGTTGGTCATAACTTTCCTTCCAAGGAGTAAGCATCTTTTAATGTCGTGGCTGCAATCACCATCTAGATTTCACTGCAGAAGGTGACTTTCTTACATAGCATGAAAGTCAGTTCAGTCGTTCAGTCATGCCTGATTATTTGCAACCCCATGGACTCCAGCATGCCAGGCCTCCCTGTCCATCATCAACTCCCGGAGTTTACCCAAACTCATGTCCATTGAGTCAGCGATGCCATCCAGCCATCTCATCCTCTGTTGTTCCCTTCTCCTCCCGCCTTCAATCTTTCCCAACATCAGGGTCTTTTCAAATGAATCAGTTCTTTGCATCAGGTGGCCCAAGTATTGGAGCTTCAGTTTCAACATCAGTCCTTCCAGTGAATATTCAGGACTGATCTCCTTTAGGATGGACTAGTTGGATCTCCTTACAGTCCAAGGGACTCAAGAGTCTTCTCCAACACCACAGTTCAAAAGTATCCATTCTTCAGGGCTCAGCTTTCTTTATAGTCCGACTCTCACATCCATACATGACTACTGGGAAAAC
Source organism: Tragelaphus eurycerus (assembly GCA_935064755.1). Classification (NCBI taxonomy): domain Eukaryota; kingdom Metazoa; phylum Chordata; class Mammalia; order Artiodactyla; family Bovidae; genus Tragelaphus; species Tragelaphus eurycerus. The sequence continues at coordinate 24,934,184 of CAKXYN010000003.1, forward strand.
CACAGCTTTGACTAGACAGACCTTTGTCGGTAAAGTAATGTCTCTGCTTTTTAATATACGTTTTAACATAGCATGAAAACCCCTTCTTTAAAAAGGATGAGTGAAGGGCTTCCCTGGTGACTTAGACGGTAAAACATCCGCCTGCAATGTGGGAGACCTGGGTTGGGAAGATCCCCTGGAGGAGGACATGCAACCCACTCCAGTATTCTTGCCTGGAGAATCCCATGGACAGAGGAGCCTGGGGGGCTATAGTCCGTGGGGGTTACAAAGAGTTGGGACACAACTGTGCGACTAAGCACAGTAGGGTGGGGATAGCTGAATACTCAACAAAGCTTTGTTTTTTCACAATGAATTTGGGGAGAGGAATGCAATGTTTCACCTTTTCTTTAGTGAAAAGGGATAAAACTATCAATAAAAGTCATTAAAAACATAAAAGTCCTGTGATTATATCACTGCTACTGCTGCTGCTGCTAAGTCACTTCATTTGTGTCCCACTCTATGTGACCCCATAGACGGCAGCCCACCAGGTTCCCCCGTCCCTGGGATTCTCCAGGCAAGAACACTGGAGTGGGTTGCCATTTCCTTCTCCAATGCATGAAAATGAAAAGTGAAAGTGAAGTCGCTCAGTCGTGTTCGACTCTTAGCGACCCCATGGACTGCAGCCCACCGGGCTCCTCCATCCATGGGATTTTCCAGGCAAGAGTACTGGAGTGGGGTGCCATTACCTTCTCCGGTGATTATGTCACTAATAGCAATTAAAACTTCATCCATTGCAAAATTACTCCCATTTTGGATATATTTTGCTTAGATATGGTTGAATTTCATAAAAGTACAAAGTAATTCATTTTCTTACTTTAAAAACATTTAATGAGAGCTTTTGACTATAATTAATAACACTACATATAAATTAGATTTGTGTATATGTGGAAAATTACTTCATATTATGAAATACATACATAGTTTCTAATTGCTGGTATTTGAGAATTCCCATTTCTCAAATATTTTATGGGCCTACTGGGCTCTCCTTATAGACCGACTACTGGTATTTGGCCCTTCCTTGTAAACCAGTAGTATTTATTAATACATATGAAATATTTAAACAAAAATTCAAACAGTAATTGTTTTGAGGATCCCAAACATAAAGGATAATCTCTATCATGTGAATCTTTAACTCTGCTTCAACTTAGTTTATTTGACTATAAAGTTTTATTTTACTTCTCCTTTATAAAATGAAAGCACTAGAAAAAGGTAATACTTAAGATTTCTCCATATATTGGGAAGTGGACTACATTTTATACTATAACATGTTTATTCTTACTTGAGTTATATCTTTATTTCAGAAACACAGAAAAAGAAAGTTGGTCACCTCCCCCAGTAGAAATTAAGCTGATTTCTCCCTTGGCAAGCCCAGTTGATGGAGTCAAGAGCAAACCAAGAAAGACTGCAGAAGTAGCGGGAAAAACTGTTGGAAGGAGCAGGAAGAAGTTGTCTTCTTTTCCAAAGCAAGTTCTACGCAGAAAAATGCTGTAATTTTTTCAAGTTTTTTAATGTACACCTATTTGTAAAGTCATCAGAATTGTGTGGATTATTAAAAATCATTAATTTGGAAGAAAATAATTTATATAAATTATTGTAAATTTTTGTAAACAATGTCTTCAATAAGTAAAGTAACTCCATATGGAGTGTGATTCTTTTAGTCCAGGCAGTTTTTTCTATTTTATAATAAGACTTCATACATTTATATAATATGTAAATATGGCTTATTGGAATGTTAAATAAAGTATACTTTACAGTAGTCTGTGTCTGTTAGATTTTTGAGAGGGGATTTCTGTTTTAATAATGATTTTATATGCTAGTAGATACTGGTTCCATTTTCTTTGTCTATAGTTAAAAGTATTAGACCAGTTTGAAGATGACTTAACTGTTGTTTTTTTTTTTTTTAAGTTGCTATTTTATAATTTATGCACTTTGCTTCTGTGATTAAGACTTCTAATCTTAAATTGAGGAAGGCTGTTACTATGTTGAAATTGAATTATGGGCATGTAATTTTGCCACTTTTTTTGTAGTTTAACATATTTTGTGTATTCTACCTCAAATTAGTAATTTTCCAAGTAATGCATTGATTAAATATAATGTTGGCATTTCTTGTTCAGCAAGTTTAAAGGCTATTATCTTTAAAGTCTCTTAATTATTCAGAGACTAATTATCCAGGTTAGACTGACCGGTTCACTGCTCACTAGCAACTTCTTAAAGGGGTTTGAGTAGTAAGGAAGTGTTTGTTTTTGTTTTTTTTTTTAAAAAAAGCTGTTTTGTGGCTATTCAGGGCACTTTGTATGTGCCTAATATTAATAGAATGAAAAGTCTGAACAAATTTTATAAACATTCTTGCTGTGAAGGAGCTTGCTACTGAATCACAGAAATCCCTTAACATTCATTCAGGTTTTAAAATGACAAATTCTCATAGGACCTCAGGCACAGCGTATTGAGGATGGGTAAAGGGTGTGAGTAGATGTGGAAAAAGGAAAAGAAAAACCACTGTTTCCTGCAATGTGACTGTGTGCAATTAAGTGGTGATACTTGATGTGGGCTATAAAATTCATCAATAAATAAGTATTGTAAAATTTTAACAGGTAATTGATAGTGTGTAATGAATGGACCATTAATAATTGATTGTCTAGAAACAAACTGCTTTTGTTGGCTAAGCTTTCAGTGTTTCAGTGTGAAGCATAAGTGGTGTACCTTCTACATTATTTTTCTACCAAATAACAATCGAATAATGGGAAAATGATGAAAATGCCTATGCCAAGTATTGAGAGTGTGAAAGTAGCAGTGCGAGTGCGGCCTTTTAGTCAGGTTAGTGTTAAATGTTACATTGCCTTGTTGAAAGTTTGACTATGACTTTCATTTTATTAATTTTTTAAATAATAATTATCAAACTTGTATTGAAGCTGCTTGTCCTTTACCGAATAGTAAATTTATTTAAATAAACTTGTTAAATGAGTAATTTAAAAATCTAAATTAAACATAATTCAGAAAACAATTTCATTCCTTTGCACAAGTAGCACAATAAAAAAAAATTGACAAGAAAAATGTTTTGTCAATAAGTTTTTAAACCAATGCCGTTTGGTGAATATAGACATGTGCTATGTGTTTTTATCCCCCCCAAAACAACAGATCATAAGCAAACAAAATTCCAGTTCTGAATGAACTCTTTATGTATTTTATATGCTTTTATGTATAATTGTATTTGTATAACTTTTTATGAAAATACCAGTCATTAAACTGTTGCTACAACATTTTAGGATAAAATATGAGTTATTCTGGGACCTTTAGCAGTTGTCTGTCTTTGATTATCAACTGAGTAGTTGAATTTTAAGATAATTGTGAACAGTTGATCCATTCAGTGGACTTTTGCTTATTTGTTGAGGATCAAACACTGAACTAGAAACTGAGGATACAAAGGAAAGTCATTGTTCTCTAGCAGCGTATAGTCTTACGTATGTCACTGGTTTATATAACAACGTATAGTCTCATGTATGTTATTGGTTTATACAACAGCGTATAGTCTTACGTATGTCACTGTTTTATATAACAACGTATAGTCTCATGTATGTTATTGGTTTATACAACAGCGTATAGTCTTACGTATGTTACTGGTTTATACAACAGCATATAGTCTTACGTATGTTACTGGTTTATAGCAATATGTGCCATGGCAAGGTGAATCATCTTGGCACCCAGAGAAAGATTGGGTACAGTTCATTCTGCTTGCACAGAACTTGAAGACTTCCTGGAGCTGGAAGAATTTGAAATGGCCATAAACGAGATAAATAAGATTTGGATAAGAGTATGCTGAAACAACATGCAAAGGTTTATTTGATAATAATTAATTCTGAATGGGATACAATGTAGTGATGACCTCATATTACATCTACTTTCCCACTTGTATAGTTTGCTGCTTTTACTCTCGTCTGTTAATACAAAATATTGCTTTGCAAATATTCAGTTGATATCAATTCTGACCTGTCCCTCAACATTTCTCTGTATTGCAGAAAATACTTCAAGAATCAGGCAAACATGATTAGATAACTTTATAATTAGACATAAGTGTGGTTATGTCTCACTTTAGTGTAGCCCCTAATTAAGGTTTCTAAAGTGGCATAGTTTATCAGGGAACAGATTTAAAACATGTCAAAGAGTTAACTTGTGATTAAATGACCACATTGAAGGACAGTTAACTAGGATATAGAAATGGGCAGTAAAACAATTACATAGTTAGGTCCCCTTTGATTACCACCAAAGTTGATTATCTTAGACTGGAATAGTAGGAAGAAAGAAAATGAATTCAGGAAATGGTTTGGGGGTAGTTCTGAATCACATCCGGACAACTGTTAAACTGCCTTGGTGACCTAGACCCTGCCTAGTTTTCTAACTTCATATCCAGTGGTTTCCACAGGAAGGGATGGGCAACGCACAGTAGGCAAGTTTGAGCCATTTTTGGATTGGATAGTTAGTATAGTTTCCATGGACTCTAGACTTCAGTTGGCCAGGTGCAGCCTAGTTGTCAGGTCCCTGGTTCTGGGGTAATGTGAGTTGGGAGAAACACTGGCTGAAGGTGTGAATTAGATAAAGGGATTAGATAAAGGCTTGGGATGTGGCCTTCAGATTGGTTGATATGCATGAAAGGTTAAGTTGTTCACTATCTCTATGAATTCATAGATGTCAAAGGTCATAAAATTGAAACAATAGAAACGTTTTCAAATGTTAAACCCAAGCTTGCATCCCTAGGATAAGTCTCATTTGGTTATGATGTATAATTCTGTTTATATGTTGCAGGATTCACAGTAGTAATGATTTGTTGAGGATTCTTGCAGTATCTTACAAGAGATACTGGTTTTTAGCTTTATTTTCTTGAGATATCTTTGTCTCTAGTATCATGATATTGGCTTCATAAAAATAAGGAGTATTTCCTTTGTTTTGGAAGAGTTTATGAAGAATTGGTATTAATTCTGTAAATGATAGAATCAAGCAGTCTAGCCATTTGTTCATGAGTAGTTTTGTTTTTACTACCGTCTCTTCATTTGTTATGGGTCTATTCAAATTGTCTATTCTTGAGTATTTCGTACTTGGTGTCTAAGAATTGGTCCATTTCATCTAAATTACCTAATGTAATCAATTGTTTATATTATTCCTTTATAATCTTTCCTTTATTTCTTTAGTCTGGTTTCCTTCGGTGCTGTGAATATATTTATGGTTTTTACTTTTCTGGTAACTCCTGCATCTGATCACTGTCAGTTTCTGTTGCCAGCTTCCCTTCTAGTGTATGGATCTTACTTGCCTATTTCTTTGCAGTCACAGTTTTTTATTGGACAGACTGGACATTTTAGATAATACATTGTAGCAAATCTGAGTGCTGGTCTTCCCTCCCCTCTCTAGCTTGTTACTGTTATTCGCTTGTTTATTTGTTGTTTTGCCGAAAGATTTGTGTTCTGCTGAAGGACTTTCAGGTTCAGAGGATTCACTGGCAAAATAACTACTTTGTCTTTAAGTAGGCAAGAATTAAGGAAGTTTCTTATATTAATAGTAAATTACAGTATGAGGACAAGCAATATAGCAAGAGATAAATATATATATACATCACCAGATTGGGGAACCACTACATCCAGATTCAAGCCACAGCCCAGTTGGAAGATCCACAAGCAGTATAGCAGGAAATGTATATCCATATCAGATCAGATCAGGTCAGTCACTCAGTCGTGTCCGACCTCTGCAACCCCATGAATCGCAGCACGCCAGGCCTCCCTGTCCATCACCAACTCCTGGAGTTCACTCAGACTCACGTCCATCAAGTCAGTGATGCCATCCAGCCATCTCATCCTCTGTCGTCCCCTTCTCCTCCTGCCCCCAATCCCTCCCAACATCAGAGTCTTGTCCAATGAGTCAGCTCTTCGCTTGAGGTAGCCAAAATACTGGAGTTTCAGCTTTAGCATCATTCCTTTCAAAGAAATCCCAGGGCTGATCTCCTTCAGAATGGGCTGGTTGGATCTCCTTGCAGTCCAAGGGAATCTCAAGAGTCTTCTCCAACATCACAGTTCTAAAGCATCAATTCTTCGGTGCTCAGCCTTCTTCACAGTCCAGCTCTCACATTCATACATGACCACGGGAAAAACCATAGCCTTGACCAGACGGACCTTTGTTGGCAAAGTAATGTCTCTGCTTTTGAATATGCTATCTAGGTTGGTCATAACTTTCCTTCCAAGGAGTAAGCGTCTTTTAATTTCATGGCTGCAGTCACCATCTGTAGTGATTTTGGAGCCCAGAAAAATAAAGTCTGACACTGTTTCCATTGTTTCCCCATTTATTTCCCATGAAGTGATGGGACCAGATGCCATGATCTTCGTTTTCTGAATGTTGAGCTTTAAGCCAAGCTTTTCACTCTCCACTTTCACTTTCATCAAGAGGCTTTTTAGCCCCTCTTCACTTTCTGCCATAAGAGTGGTGTCATCTGCATATCTGAGGTTATTGGTATTTCTCCCAGCAATCTTGATTCCAGCTTGTGTTTCTTCCAGCCCAGTGTTTCTCATGATATACTCTGCATAGAAGTTAAATAAGCAGGGTGACAATATACAGCCTTGACGAACTCCTTTTCCTATTTGGAACCAGTCTGTTGTTCCATGGCAAGTTCTAACTGTTGCTTCCTGACCTGCATACAGATTTCTCAAGAGGCAGATCAGGTGGTCTGGTATTCCCATCTCTTTCAGAATTTTCCACAGTTTTTTGTGATCCACACAGTCAAAGGCTTTGGCATAGTCAATAAAGCAGAAATAGATGTTTTTCTGGAACTCTCTTGCTGTTTCCATGATCCAGTGAATGTTGGTAATTTGATCTGTGGTTCCTCTGCCTTTTCTAGAACCAGCTTGAACATCAGGAAGTTCATGGTTCACATATTGCTGAAGCCTGGCTTGGAGAATTTTGAGCATTACTTTACTAGCGTGTGAGATGAGTGCAACTGTGCAGTAGTTTGAGCATTCTTTGGCATTGCCTTTCTTTGGGATTAATATATCCATACATCACCAAATTGGGGGAACACCTACATCCAGAGTTAAGGAACACTGGGAAGTCCCTGGAACAGCAATCTGAAGTCCCCAATTTGAAGGTACATTCCATGGGTGAGACTTGATAATACCATCCAAAGGAGTCCTTTTATCACCAAGCTGCAGGCTGGCTGGTAGTCATCAGCTTACCTGCAAATATGCAGCTTTGGCTATTGTGTTAAATGTATTTCTAGTCTCAGAATGTTCACTGATGCCTGGGAACTGGCCAGATTCCCCAGGCCCAGGAAGTTTTGTGACTCATTCCTGTCCATGTTATTTATTCCCTGGACTATGGGTCCTCAAGACCTACCTTCAGCGTTCCTGCCAGTCAGCAGTTTGGCATGTAATTCCTTTCAGGGTCTCTGATCAGTCAAAGACCTATTGCTGCTTCTGAAACCTGGACAAGACTACTTGTATGAACTTCCCCAATATTTTTTTTTTAGTGATTGGCTGGATTATTTTAGTGAAGTCTTATCTCCTAGCTGTTCACTGTGGGATGGTAACAGTTTTTGTAGGGCCCCCTTTCTCTCTTGACCACACTCAAGTGTGAAGTCCACTGATTGCCTACTGAGTGCTCTATTTTCAACAGTGACCAGGGGCATAAATTGCTCTATGAACTATTTCAAGGATTAGTTTCTGAGATCAGTGATTGATATTTTTTCTGAGTCCGGGTGGGTTCCTCCACAGCAAACCAGACCAAAAAAAGTGAGTCAGTTGTGTCCAACTCTGTGACCCCATGTAGCTCGCCAGGCTCCTCTGTCCATGGAATTTCCCCAGGCAAGAATACTGAAGTGGGTTGCCATTTCCTTCTCCAGGGGATCTTTCTACCCAGGGATTGAACCCGGGTCTCCTGCATTGCAGGCTGATTTTCTACCATCTGAGCCACCAGGGAAGCCAAACCAGAGAACCTGTACTTTAACCTGTTATCTTGAATCTCTGAATTGCCCTTCATCACAGCCACCTCTGTTCTTAAGAGTGCTCTTAGTGTTGAACGTCTCTAAGGGGGCAGATGAAGTCAGTTCCTCTGGGAAGAGGTTAAGTGCCCAGGCAAGATCTCTAAACCAGGGCTCTGGATTTGTGTGTGGGGACACAAGGAAGCTACTCTGTATGACGGCCCTGCTCTAGAAGCCCAGTGTTTGGTTAATGTGGAACAGCAACCTGCAGCCATCTCAGCTTGTCTCTCCTGGCAAAGCACCACCTCAGGAGCCAGGGCAAGTGTGATCAGCACCCCAGTATTCTCAGCACGCTGCAACCAAGGCAGAGTCTCTGTTCCATGTGTGGAAACTGGGTAAAAGAAGGAGCGCCCACCTCTCACCCATACTTTGCCACATGAAGCCTCAGTCACAGGTAGGAGGGGGCAGGGCGAGAAATGCCAACATTCTCCTCTCAAGATCCCTCCTCCTGGGACCCAGGGAGAAACGGAACCCTGTGATCTCAGCTCCAGCAGTCTTGAGTTGTCTCTCCTTGGCTGAGCTGACAGTGGTGAGAGAAGGAATAGTCTTGCTTAAACACCATGGACTCTCCTTTCTTACCAAATTTTGATAGATTTCTTGAATAGATCTTTCTTCATTGGCTGTTGCTCTTAGAACCATTTCCATTTCCTTTTTTTTTTTTTTTTAATTAATACTTTTCACCAGTTTTATTGGAGAGTGGGACAGTGTAGCATCTTACTTTGTCATGTTGGGAATGGATCTCTGATGCTGTAGTTTATGCTCTTAGCATAGTTGAGTGTTAGATATGCTATTCTCAGAAAGTTAATACGACTAGAGACAAGACTTTCAAAAATTCTGAGGATCCATAACAGCAACTGTTGTCATAACAGCTGCTAAGAATAATCAGAGAACAAAATGAATGAACGGTAAGTTACTAGCTTAATTTCTTACTAGATGTAAAGACCTGCAAAAAAATTGGATGACAGGAAAACTAATGATTGACTCGAATTTGTGATTTGACTATAGAGAGAGAAGAATTCTGGGAGCAAATGTGTGATTTCCATGCATTCCAGGACCACCACCATTATACAAGACCCTAAGAATCCAGGACATACGAAGACGTTTACTTTTGACCTGGCATATTGGTCTCACAATGGATTTCAAAAGGATAAAGATGGTGTGTTTATTTCAGCTGATCCTGGCAGTAAATTTGCAGGCCAGGTAAATTACTTTAAAATAGCATCAATGGAAGTTTTTTTTTTTTTTTAAGTGTTAATGATATATTAGTACATTGATTTTTTATGAGGTCCAAAAGTGTAGCTGTTGCCTAAATAATTCTTTAGACACTTAAGTCTGTTATTTTTTTTGTATGTATTTACATGTTTCAAAAAAGGAATATTGGTTAAGTCAGTTATATTTTCCTCTCTGATATAAGCAAAATAAGCCAAACTTGTGTGGGACTCGGCATTTGAGAATTTTGGTTTATCGAGTATTTACCATGTGCACGACTGAAGCAACTTAGCAGCAGCAGCATACACTATTCTGCCTGAAAGTTGCTCAAAATTTGGTGTAGGGAGACAGGTGAAAAAGTGCATCCAAATATTACAGGTTCTATAATAACATATGTGGGATTGAATGGGGTACAAAGGAAAAGTGGTCATTTCAATGTGGATAGAGCTCAGTAACCTGCATAAATCTATGTGTTTGTAATTTCCACTTTGAAAAAATTTCAACCATAATTTCTCCGAGTATTTTTGGTCTCTTATTCCGTCTATGTCTCCAGTTACATGTATGCTTGAGATTTTCCCACAGATTACTGAGGCTCTGTTCATTTCCTCCCAACCTTTTCTCTCTGTTCTTGTCTACCTACTCATCTTTAAAAACTCAGCTCAAAGATTATAGCCTTTATTAAACCACCCCTAAAAATACTCTGTCAAATTGTTCTGACTTCGCAAACTCACTGAAAGAATTTCACAGGTCTCCTCAGAATGCACTTTGGGAACCACTGTCCTAGAGCAATCAATAAAAAAATCTATCAAAAAAAGTATAACTAATGAGTCAACTGTGGGAAAATGAAATTATGAAAGAAACTTGGAGCATGGCAGGAAAAGAGTGGGAGGGAAAAACAAAGAGGAGATGAAATAAGCAGAATACAAATAGCAAGATAGTAGATTTAATGCCAACCATTGGTTACTTTATCAGGTGTAACTAAATATGCCAATTAGATGGTACAGATAATCAGATTTGATAGGTAAAGCTGGATCCAACTATGTCATCTTAAGTGCGTGCATGCTCAGTTGCGTCCCAATGTGATTATATTAGAGAACAATCTCAAATCAACAGTCTAGGCTTCCTCCACCTAAGAATTTAGAAAAAGAAAAGTATAGAAAAAGCAAGAAAGGGATTAAAAAAGACTAAGACAGTAAAATAGGGAGGTAGGTGGGAGGGGGGTTCAGGATTGGGAACATGTGTATACCCGTGGTGGATTCATATTGATGTATAGCAAAACCAATACAATATTGTAAAGTAATTAGCCTCCAATTAACTAAATTTTTTTAATTAAAAAGAGTAAAATAATAGATCTGATAGATAGAGTGCCTGATGAACCATGGATGAAAGTTCGTGACATTGTACAGGAGACAGGGATCAAGACCATCCCCAAGGAAAAGAAATGCAAAAAAAGCAAAATGGCTGTCTGAGGAGGACTTACAAATAGCTGTGAAAAGAAGAGAAGTGAAAAACAAAGGAGAAAAGGAAAGATATAAGCATCTGAATGCAGAGTTCCAAAGAATAGCAACAAGAGATAAGAAAGCCTTCCTCAGTGATCAATGCAAAGAAACAGAGGAAAACAACAGAATGGGAAAGATTAGAGACCTCTTCAAGAAAATTAGAGATACTAAGGGAACATTTTATGCAAAGATGGGCTTGATAAAGGACAGAAATGATATGGACCTAATAGAAGCAGAAGATATCAAGAAGAGGTGGCAAGAATACACAGAAGAACTGTACAAAAAAGATCTTCATGACCCAGATAATCACGATGGTGTGATCACTGACCTAGAGCCAGACATCCTGGAATGTGAAGTCAAGTGGGCCTTAGAAAGCATCACTACGAACAAAGCTAGTGGAGGTGATGGAATTCCAGTGGAGCTATTCCAAATCCTGAAAGATGATGCTGTGAAAGTGCTGCACTCAATATGCCAGCAAATTTGGAAAACTCAGCAGTGGCCACAGGACTGGAAAAGGTCAGTTTGCATTCTGATTCCAAAGAAAGGCAATGCCAAAGAATGCTCAAACTACCGCACAGTTGCACTCATCTCACATGCTAGTAATGTTCAAAATTCTCCAAGCCAGGCTTCAGCAATATGTGAACCGTGAACTTCCAGATGTTCAAGCTGGTTTTAGAAAAGGCAGAGGAACCAGAGATCAAATTGCCAACATCCGCTGGATCATGGAAAAAGCAAGAGAGTTCCAGAAAAACATCTATTTCTGCTTTATTGACTATGCCAGAGCCTTTGACTGTGTGGATCACAAAAAACTGTGGAAAATTCTGAAAGAGATGGGGATACCAGACCACCTGATCTGCCTCTTGAGAAACCTATATGCAGGTCAGGAAGCAACAGTTAGAACTGGCCATGGAACAACAGACTGGTTCCAAATAGGAAAAGGAGTACATCAAGGCTGTATATTGTCACCCTACTTATTTAACTTCTATGCAGAGTACATCATGAGAAACGTTGGGCTGGAAGAAGCACAAGCTAGAATCAAGATTGCCAAGAGAAATATCAATAACCTCAGATATGCAGATGAACCACCCTTATGGCAGAAAGTGAAGAGGAACTCAAAAGCTTCTTGATGAAAGTAAAAGTGGAGAGTGAAAAAGTTGGCTTAAAGCTCAACATTCAGAAGACAAAGATCATGGCATCTGGTCCCATCACATCATGGGAAATAGATGGGGAAACAGTGTCAGACTTTATTTTTCTGGGCTCCAAAATCACTACAGATGGTGACTGCAGCCATGAAATTAAAAGACGCTTACTCCTTGGAAGGAAAGTTATGACCAACCTAGATAGCATATTCAAAAGCAGAGACATTACTTTGCCAACAAAGGTCCATCTAGTCAAGGCTATGATTTTTCCCGTGGTCATGGATGGATGTGAGAGTTGGACTGTGAAGAAGGCTGAGCGCCGAAGAATTGATGCTTTTGAACTGTGGTGTTGGAGAAGACTCTTGAGATTCCCTTGGACCGCAAGGAGATCCAACCAGTCCATTCTGAAGGAGATCAGTCCTGAGTGTTCTTTGGAAGGAATGCTGCTAAAGCTGAAACTCCAGTATTTTGGCCACCTCATGCGAAGAGTTGACTCATTGGAAAAGACTCTAATGCTGGGAGGGATTGGGGGCAGGAGGAGAAGGGGACGACAGAGGATGAGATGGCTGGATGGCATCACTGACTCGATGGATGTGAGTCTGAGTGAACTCCAGGAGCTGGTGATGGACAGGGAGGCCTGGTGTGCTGCAGTTCATGGGGTCGCAAAGAGTTGAACAGGACTGAGCGACTGACCTGAACTGAACTGATCAGTCACAGCCCCTTCTCCATACACTTCATAAATTTTTTTACTTTTCTTGAAATAATATGCACAATATGCCAAAATGTTGCTTTTATTTTTCCATCTTCAATATTAAAATGGGTTATATAAAAATTCACTAATTTCTGATAAGTTTTTCTAAATGTACACTGAGATGACAGCTATCACAATGCAATGTAACAAAATTGTTTTAAATGAAGTTAAAGACTATTAAGAGCTACTACAACCATCTTTCAGAAAAAAACAAATGAACATTTTGGTTAACCCAATAGAAAACACTTTGGCTGGTCTGTGTCCCTTGGAGCCTTGAATTTTTTTTTCTAATTGCTGAATTTTAAAGACCTCGCCCATGTTTTATAAAATACACAAGTCCATTACTGATGGGTACTAGCTGGTTGAAGATCTGTGGTGATCCCATGGTGATCAGTATCTTCCAAACTGACAAATCTTTTTTTGGTTTCCAGCTTTATTCCATTGGTTCTAAGATAGCATCTGAGTTACATTTCAAGTAACTTGAATGATACTAATTAAGGTGGAATTCATCAAAACCAGAATGTTAGATTTTAAAAGTACTGTGAAAAGTCTGTGCTGAACATAATACCTGCAATTTTCTTTTCAGAAAGAGGTTTTTCATGATCTTGGCAGGGGAATTCTGGACAGTGCTTGGCAAGGCTATAATACTACTCTCTTGGCCTATGGGCAGACTGGCTCTGGAAAAAGCTATTCCATGATTGGGTTTGGTGCAAACAAGGGTATCATTCCAAATGTGTGTGAAGAGCTATTTCAAGCAATTGAGAACCGGGACAAAAATCAAGAATACCAGGTATGTATTATTCTAGAATCCCTTCTTTAAGGAAAAAAATTTGTTTTCATTTTGGAAATTCCTTGCCCCCATTGGAAGTTATCAGCATATCTATTTTAGGATAATGTTAATTTTCCATACCCAAATCCTTACATCATTACAAAATCAAATAAAATGTTGAATTTTTCTGGTTCTATGGAGGCAAACCCAGGAAAATATCTTTTAAAGGCACTTTGAGTGTCATAGAAGCAGACATCTTAAATAATGACAATACCAAGAGACAGCTGTGGAGTCTTATAACACAAAACCCTAGCCAGCTCAAGTTTCTGGTTCCCTTTGCTCCCCTCTTCTATCAAGGTGTGTTCTCCTCTTAATTTATTTTTATTTCTAAATTAAGAATATTATCTTGCTTCTTAATTGTCCTAACATAGCTTCTTACTTTCCCTAGAAGGTGAAATACCTGTACACAGAAAACTCTAGTACACTGATGAAAGAAAGTGATGAAGACACAAATAAATGGATATGCAGCCCATGTTTCATGAGTTGGAATAATTAATATTATTTAAATGCCCATACCACTCAAATTTATCTACTGATTCAATACAACCCCTATCAAAAGTCTAATGGCAAATTTCACAGAAGGAGAATAATTCTAAAATTTGTATAGAACTGCAAAAGATCCCTAATAGTCAAAACAATCTTGAAGAAGAACAAAGCTGAAAGCATCACACTCCCTTATTTCAAACTATACTACAAAACTATGGTGATCAAAAAAGTATGATACTGCACTGCAATGGCACCCCACCCCAGTACTTTTGCTTGGAAAATCCCATGGACGGAGGATCCTGGTAGGCTCCAGTCCATGGGGTTGCTAAGAGTCGGACACGACTGAGCGACTTCACTTTCACTTTTCACTTTTCACTTTCATGCATTGGAGAAGGAAATGGCAACCCACTCCAGTATTCTTGCCTGGAGAATCCCAGGGACGGGGGAGCCTGGTGAGCTTCCGTCTATGGGGTCACACAGAGTTGGACACGACTGAAGCGACTTAGCAGCAGCAGCAGCAGCAGCACTGCTATATTTAAAATGGATAACCAAGAAGGACATACTGTATAGTACATGGAACTCTGCTCAGTGTTATATGGCATCCTGGACAGGAGGGGAGTTTGAGAATGGATACATGTATATGTACAACTGAGTCCCTCGCTGTTCACCTAAAACTATCACCACATTATTAATCAGCTATACCCCAGTACAAAATAAAAAGTTTTTTAAAAAGTGAAAAATCATTATAATATTCTTCAATGTCAATTACTCACTTTTTCAAAAAGTGTTTTTTATGAAGTTTGCTCTGATTTTTTTATCTTTTTCTTTCAATGGTAGGCTTTTAAATAATTTCTCTGGAATTATATTTTCAAATATCTAGGAATTCATTAAATTTTTAAATTAAAAAAAGTATGATACTGGTATAAAAATAGACACAGAGATTAATAGAACAAAACTGAGAGCCCAGAAATCAATTCATACCTACATGGATGATTAATTTATGACAAAGGTGTGAAGAACATGCAGTGAGAAAAGAATACTCTGTTCAATAAACAGTGTTGGGAAAATTGGCTAGTCACATGCAAAAGAATGAAACTAGACCACTATCTTATATCATAGGGTTTCCCTGGTGGCTCAGATGGTAAAGAGTTTGCCTGTAATGCAGGAGACCCAGGTTCAATTCCTGGGTTGGGAAGATCCCCTGGAGAAGGAAATGGCAACCCACCCCATTATTCCTGCCTGGAAAATTCCATGGACAGAGGAGCCTGGCAGGCTACAGTCCATGGGATTGCAAAGAGTTGGACACGACTGAGTGACTAACACTTCACTTCATCTTATACCATACACAAAATTAACTTAATATGTATTAAATACTTGAATGTAAGACTTGAAACCATTCAATTGCTAGAAGAAAGCATAAGCAGTAACCACATTGAATTCTTAGCAGTGTTTTTGTGGCTCTGACTCAAAAGTAAGGGAAAGAGAAGCAAAAATAAACAAATGGGATCGATAAAATGAAAAACCTTTTGCACAGAGAAGGAAACCATCATTAAAATTAAAAGGCAGCCTATTGAATGGGAGAAGATACTTGCAAATCATACATCCTATAAGAGGTCAATTTTCAAAATATATAAAGAACATATACTATTGAACAGCAAAAAAAAAAAACAAAACAAAACCCAATTTAAAAATGGGCAGAGGACCTGAATAAGCACTTATCCAAAGAAGATATACAGATGACCAATAGGGACATGAAAAGATGTTCAACATCACTAATTATTAGGGAAATGAAGCTCAAAACCACAATGAGATATTGTTACCAAAAGTGGGCTAACTGCTCGCTGCTCAAAAGCCAATATAGACGACTGCACATTTTTTTTTTCTTTTATCTTCATGAAGTGAAGTGAAATGAAAGTCGCTTAGTCGTGTCTGACTCTGCGACCCCATGGTCTATACAGTCCATGGAATTCTCCAGGCCATAATACTGTAGTGGGTAGCCTTTCCCGTCTCCAGGGGATCTTCCCAGGAATCGAACTCAGGTCTCCTGCATTGCAGGAGGATTCTTTACCAGCTGAGCCACAAAGGAAGCCCAAGAATACTGGAGTGGGTAGCCTATCCCTTCTCCAGTGGATATTCCAGACTCAGGAATCAAACCAGGGTCTTGCATTGCAGGCGATTCTTTACCAACTGAGCTATCAGGGAAGCCCATTTATCTTCATACTAGTTTGTTTAATTGGTTGATCCACAGCCTTTATTATATATTTACCTTTACTAGTCTATGGGGTCACACAGAGTCAGACACGACTGAAGTGACTTAGCAGCAGCAGTAGGATTTTTTGTTTCCTATAGATTCTTACTTACTGTAGCCTTTTCTTTTTCCACTTAGAGAGACCTATTAACATTGCTTTTAGGGTGGACTTAGTATTGGTAAATTCTTAGTTTTTGCTTATCTGGGGAGCTCTGGAAATGGAGGGGCTAGGGTCAGAGCCAGGTGTGAGCTGAGGCTTCTCCTCTGCTCAGTGGCTGTCACTGCCCAGTAGGGAGCCCCAAGTTGCCAAAGCTGAAGCCTAGAGGGTTGGGTCCCAGATGGCTCCTGCCTTCTAAGTGTGTGTTCTTCACCCTCCCAGCACCAGCACCCGTACCCCCAGAGGGCAGCAGTGCTGAGACAAGATGGGGTGGCGTGGTTGCTAGTCTCTGGCTGTGGGTGGGGCTCGCCAGGGCAGTTGCAGGAAACTGACCGGAGTCCCATGCAGTTTTAATCTGCCTCTGTGCCTTGTTTCTGGAGTGAGCAAGTGTGGGGACATTCTTAGGAGTTGAGTCTAGGTTGCTTACAGCCCTCTGTCTGTCCCACTGGTTTCCAGCCCCACTAGGGGAACTCGTCCTCCTGGTGACAGATCCTGGGCTGGGTTGCCCATTGTGTTTTCATACCTCTCACTCCCTTCAAGCCTGCGATATCTCTCCTCCTCTGTGTCCCTCCCGGGGAGCAGACCCCAAACTGATTCCTTCTCTTCCTTTCCTGCCTAATTCTGTGTAGATCTCTTCTACCACCTTGGTTGTGTAAGAGTCTTTCAGCCAGTTTACAACTAAATTTTGGTGAGAATTGCTCCACATGTAGATGTGTGACTGATGTGTCAATGGAGGGAAGTAAGCTTCATGTCCTCCTATTCATTTTGACCTTCCCTCCCATTTGTTCATTTTAAAACTGTGATGCTCTCTGAAGCTAGCTGGAAGTTCTTGGGAAGTGGGGTTTGACTGGCAAGACTCACCGAACAGTGACTAACAGACAAGCCAGCTTTTCCTAAGGAGGGTATGCTGCTGCTAAGTCGCTTTAGTCATGTCCGACTCTGTGCGACCCCATAGACAGCAGCCCACCAGGCTCCCCTGTCCCTGGGAGTCTCCAGGCAAGAACACTGAAGTGGGTTGCCATTTCCTTCTCCAATGCATGAAAGTGAAAAGTGAAAGTGAAGTCGCTCAGTCGTGTCCGACTCTTCGCGACCCCATGGACTGAAGCCTACCAGGCTCCTCCGCCCATGGGATTTTCCAGGCAAGAGTACTGGAGTGGGGTGTCATTGCCTTCTCCCGAAAGGAGGGTATAGTGGCGGCAAAATGTCAGTATCTCAGAGCCTTTTCTCTAGACTAGAGTCACTGAGTTTCCTCCAATCTTCTGTTTAGGAGGTAGGAGATTGGCTAACTTTGCTCCAAAGGCATGGTAGGGTAGACCAATCTTTTTCTCTGCATATGTTTAGATTGGAGAGTGAACAGTAAAGAAAAAGCTTTTTTTTTTCTGTTCACAATCGAGACCAAAACACACACACACAGTTTAGTATCTGTTTTTAGTTTATATTAAGAACTTCCTCCATGTCATTAAAATTATTTCAGAATCTCATATTGCACGTGAAATTGAGTGTCACTATTTTAATATTTAGCTTTTTCCTTTGTTGTACATTTATGTTGTCTCCATAGTCCTTTTTTTTTTTTTTTTCTCCCAAAGGTGACTGTTTCAAGAGAATCTTAATTTACTTTATGCTCTTTCCTATACAGGTTACATTCAGCATGCTGGAAATTTACAACGAGCAGGTAACAGCGATTATATTTTCTGACAGACAATTCTGAGTGATTCTCTGCAGCTTAAAAAACGGCAGGGGCTTCCCCTCATGCATCCTGCAGATAAGTCAGCACTCGTTAGCCTAGCATTGGCTATCCAGCCCTAACCTACCTCACTTTAGCTGGGTTCCACTTCATCTTATGTCCTTCTATCTCCACACACTCCTTGCATCAGCCACATAGAACCTTTCTCCCTTTCCCAATTTGTCCTCTCCTACATCTGTCCTTCCTCTGCCTGGAACACCCTTCTTGATTTCTTTGGTCTTAGAGAAACCACTGAACTGCAAGTCCAGTTCAAATGTCAGCTTATCTATACATCCTCAAGCAGTTGGCTTCAGTACAGAGGTTGGCAAACTTTATCTTCAAAGTACAGACAGAAAGTATTTTAGACTTTGAGGGCCTTAAAGTCTCTATCACAACTACTGTACTCTGCCCTCAGCAAAAACGGCCACAGCTGAAGTATAAGTGAAGTGTAAGTGTAAGTGAGCTGTGTACCAATACAACTTTGTTTATAGACACTGAGGTTTGAATTTCACATAATTTTCATGTGTCACAAAATATTTTTCTTTTGATTTTTTTCAGCCATTTAGCAAATCTGATCGTAGTTAGAATATGGTTTCAGATCTCTGCTCTCTCAGTTACTAGCTTTGTGACTTTGGACAATTACTTTGTCTCAGAGCTCAGATTGCTTATTTATAAAGCAGAGAATTTAAAATAAGACACAACGGGGGACTTCCCTGGTGATCTATTGGCTAAGATTCCGCACTCCCAATACGGGAGGCCAGGGTTTGATCTCTGGTCAGGGAACTAGAGCCCACATGCCGCAACTAAATATCCTGCATGCCGCAATGAAGGTCAGAGATCCCCCAGCTGCAACTAAGACCCAGCACAGCCAAATAAATACAGATTTTTAAAAATAAATACAATAAACTAGACTACACATTGGGATGTAGTGCTAAGCAAATACTGGGTATTCAGAAAGTCCTTTTCCATTCTACCCTTTCCCTTTGCCCTTATACTATAAAATTTTATTTCTATATTTATATTTCCAGAACAAAGGATTACACCTTTCTATCTGCAATACTTAGTATAATATTCCCTTTCACTTTTCACTTTCATGCATTTCATGAAGGAAATGGCAACCCACTCCAGTGTTCTTGCCTGGGCAATCCCAGGGACAGGGGAGCCTGGTGGGCTACCGTCTATGGGGTCACACAGAGTCAGACACGACTGAAGTGACTTAGCAGCAGCAGCAGTATAATATTTGGCTTAAAATGGATGCCCCTAAGGTTTGCTGAATGAATAAAGTCACAAAGGTATCTATAATTGTAAGTTTCTTAAGGGCAGTTTCATATCCTAAGATTTCTTATATAACTCCAAGCATTATCCAAAGTCTTGCACTTAATCATTGCTAAATAAACATTGATGGAATAAATCCATCCATGTTTTTCTCTTTATATTAAGGAGAGAAAATACCCATTTTGTTTCTCATATGCTTCCATGAGCCCTTTATTACTGTTGAAGGTTGATAGCAAATTCAAATGGGTTGTTATGCTAAGGTCACTGATTAAGTTTCTATTTCTTTCAAAGTGATGGGCCTGAAAGGCAGTATGACTCCTTTATTTCATACCAAATAGGCAGCTTCACTTCATTACCAAGTTCAGATGGAAGGGTCAGGGAAATGGCATCACGTTGTGGGCCTCCTACTGATACCTATTAATGAAGATAATCTCTCTGGAATTTTGTTTTCTCATCTCTAAAATAAGGACATGGACATGCTTATAACCTCTTCATGTCTCACCAGCTAGGAGTCTGGTATTTTTCCAGTAGTACTTCAGTAGTCAAAGTGAAGTTTATTAGATACTTTTAATGTTTCAGACATCACACTAGACTCTGAGGATGAATAAAACCTAAGATGTGATTTCTGCCATGGAGAAGCTTGGTGGGAGATTTTACATCCTCTCCAGACAGTAATAAAATATATCATGTATGCTGTGTGAATGGTAAAAAGGCATAGAAGAGAGAGCAACTAACACTACCTGTGATTGTTGGTGTTGTTTGTAAACAGAGGAGTTAGACTGGATCTTGAGAGATGCTATAAGTTTGGTGAGCCAGGAGGACGGTTGGGGGCATTTTAGGTGGCATGATTAGTACCAGCAAGTCCAGGGACACATGAAAGCACATGGCGTTTAAGGGAACAGGGAGGGCACCAGGTAACCAGAGTTAGAAGCATGCAGGGAGGTGAGAATGGGGAAGCATCAGGAGAGGGAGCTGAACATCAGTTGCCAGAAGGCAAATGGAGCATCAGCGAAAGATTCTAAACAAGGAAATAAGAAAATCAGCCTTGGGTTTAGAAGATTTCTCTAGCAGCAGAGTGCAGTTGTATTTGAAGGAGTGCCAGATAGAGGCAGAGCTAGCAGAGTCCCGTAGGGGCTGGAGTGAGTGAGGAAGGTCTCATCATTGACTCAGTCTCCAGGTACTACCTGGAGAGTCCAGTGCCAGGAACTGCCCTCATCTCTGGGCCCTCACACTCCATTCTATCTGGTTAAACCTACTTAGCTTTTTTCTAGTGAGCCATATTCAGACATATCTTCAACTTTAGATGCCACTTCTTAACAATTTATATCGCTCAGTGGAAGTTATAGAAAAGGCTTTCTAGCCAAGGCAGAAGTTGTCACCATTTCAATGTCTTCCTATCTCTGTCTCTTCTGTCCACTGTCCTAATTTTTCTTGCCTGAATTCAATCTGTGTGTGATCTTGCCTCTGTTGCAGGAAGGGGAACCCTTTCCTGGGCCAGGAGCAGGTTCTTATCTAGCCCTCAGAAAAGAATTATCTGAGAGATGCATAGGACAAAGCTAAAGCCCTTATTGGGAAAGGGGCGCCTGGGAGGAGAGCAGCAGGGTAAGGGGATCCAGGAGAACTGCTCAGCCACATGGCTGGCAGTCTTGGGTGTTGTGGTGATGGGGTTAGTTTCCAGGTTGTCTCTGGCCAGTCATCTTGCTTGGCCCATATTTGGCCTAACTCAGGGTCCTTCCTTGTGGTGTGAGCATCTCTCAGCTAAGATGGACTCCAGCGTGAAGGATTCTGGGAGATTAGTAAGACATATTAGGGGCGGGGGGGTGTCTGCTCTCTCCTTTTGGCCCCTCATGAATTCTCCCAGTTAGTTTTCTGCGCCAGTACCAAGTTCCTTATCAGGAGGGACCTCCTGGTGTGAGACAGCTCATGCAAGCGGTTATCATTGTGTCTGGCTGAGGCCAGTGGTTTCTGTCAGTGGTTCCCTAGCAACTTGACTCTAGAACTTAAAGCTACAGAATATTTGAGCTGGGGGAGATCTTAGAAATCATTCAGTCCATTCCCCTCCTCTTATGAGGAAAAAAACTGGCAGTGTAGGAGACTTTCCAAAGCTCTCACAGTTTGGAGGCAGAACCAGAAGTAAGAACCCAGATCAGATTCCCAGCCCAGACCTCACTTCATCACGTAACACCAACTCTCCTCTGCAGGGGCTCAGGCAGGCTCCCATAGCTCGAACTGCTGTGCCCGGGCAGAAGTGGCTTTCTGGGGGAAATGCAACATGGGCTTTCACCTGAGGCCACAGTCTAAGTGTGACATCACACAAATCTCCAATAATAATATCCAAAGAATTATCTATATTCCTGTGTTAGGTTTGCCTATAGCAAATCCTGTTTGGGTTAGATAAATTTCTTGGAAGTAGAGATTCAGAGTGGTGGCGTTTGTGGCAGCATGATTTAACCTAGGCAGAACATTGCTAATGCTAATGTTAAGTCGCTTCAGTCGTGTCTGACTCTGTGCGACCCCATCCCTGGCAGAACATTAGGTATGAATGTTATGAACTTTTAATTAAGTTTCCCTTATCACTGTTCTTAGAAAAGTAAGACTTCATTATTTTGTGATATAAAATTTGTGACAATTCAGAAAGAGATAATTTATTTTTATGTTTTCCACGAAGGAGTTGCTAATCAACTGCAAGAGTTAACAAGATTACTAGGAGCATATTTAGGTTAATAAGAGAACAATATTTTCAACCACTAATGCTTTAAAATCACCACTGGGGCTTCCTCAGTGGCTCAGATGGTAAAGAATCTGCCTGCAAAACAGGAGACAAGATTCGATCCCTGGGTCAGAAAGATCCCCTGGACAAGGGGATGGCTACCCACTCCAGTATTCTTGCCTGGAGAATTCCATGGGCAGAGGAGTCTGGCAGGCTCCACGTGGTCACAAAGAGTCAGACATGACTGAGCAACTAACAGTCTCACTTTGATTTAAAGTCAGACAACTGTAGATGCCAACTAAATTTTTTTTCAAGCTACAGAAGCAGTTCCCCCAATATCCTACATGCAATATATTAAACATTTCTTGTTGACTTAGCTCCAGTTATACTGTTCTGTCCAGAAGCATTTCACTGGGTGCCTACTGTGTGTCAGGAGCTATGTTAGGATTTACTAGCCAACTCCCACCCTCAGGGACTTTGCAGCCTGGTTGAATTGCTCTTGTTGTTGTTTAGCTGCTCACTCATGTCTAATTCTGTGCGTCCCCATGGACTGTAGCCCACCAGGCTCCTCTGTCCACGGGTTTCTCCAGGCAAGAGTACTGGAGTGCGTTGCCATTTCCAGGGAATCTTCCACACCCAGGGACTGAACCTGTGTCTCCTGCATTGGCAGGCAGATTCTTTACCATCTGAGTTACCAGGGAAGCCCCGAAATGCTCTAGGTACTTGAAAAGAATAAAACTGAATTCCTTAAAAAAAAAAAAATCTTCTGATTTCACTAACTACAACAGGTTTCTCTATTTTCTTCCTTGTCATTTCTCTGTTTCTTACTTATCTAAGTTATGAGGCTGTCTGGTACCTACAGAACTTTAACATTTATTTATTCATCCAATATATATTTACTGAGCATGTAATATATTCCACAAGGAGCTATAGCAGTGAAGCAAACAAAACCCCGTGCCTTCCTGAAGTTTGCATTACTTGTTTTACCACAGGTAAGAGATTTGCTATCCAGGATCAAGAAACCCGGAGGGCTAAAAGTAAGGGAGGACCAACAGCTGGGCTTTTATGTGGATGGTCTGAAGTCAGTGCCTTGTGAGAACTATGCCCAGATTGAAAGACTGATGGAACAAGGAGCAAAAATAAGGACCACAGCTTCGACCAACATGAATGCCAGCAGCAGCCGGTCTCACATGGTCATCACCATTCAGTTCAAGCAGGTGAGATTCAATTGGATGCCAATGTCCCCACCTCCCACCAAGGGGGTCTGGGGATGTGTTACCAGTAGCATTATGGGCTGGTGAGTATTATGGAGTTTTTTTAGATTTGATCTATGGATTAAGATAGCTATTTCCAAACAGACTATAGGGTCAGAAGCAGGAGAAAGTAAGACACTTGTCTTTTCCTGCCTCCCTCCCGCCGCATCTGTGCCCCACTCTGGCCTAAGTGATCCTATTACCAATAGAGGGTTGCTAGTAAGATCCCAGAAATGCCCACAGGGCTAAAGGCTGTTTTGCCTCAAGTAAATTACATACATTGAGAAACAGGTTTTGACCCCCAATTTGATGAAATTGTGGAAATAGGAGAATGAGTCTGTGGTTTGTCATGGGGAATTCCTATTAACAGTCCTTCCGTGCATCACCAATATAATGATGGTCAGCTTTCAGATCCATGAGGCTAGAGGACACCCAGATACTGAAGTGTCTTTCTGAAATTCGCAAGTCCAAGATGAAGCCTTTGAAACCACGTCATCCATGTAATGCTCCACTAGCTAGACTCTTTGATAAGCTAAAGCACACTTTTCTCCTCCATTCTCCTTGCTTGGGAATGATGGAGGGAATCATAGCTACAATTATGGACAATTTGATTCAGAAATGGTTATCATAAAGCCTGGGTAAGCATGAGAGTTAGCTATAATTTTACCACCTCCTTCTCCTAGGCCACAGCACTAGTAATAGATAAAATAGTAATAAATGAAGATTGTCCTGTTCTAGCCAGGATTGGTAGACGAACACTAGACCATGTATGACTCCGTTTACCAGCTCTGAAATTGTGGGAAATAACTTACCTTTCCTGAGTCACAGCTTCTTGGTCTGTAAAATGAGACAAATAGTTATCCTCGTAGGAATGTTGGGAAGTTTAGATAAGATATTGCATTTTATAATCTTTATTTATTTTATTTTTGGCTGGGCTGGATCTCCATTGCTATGCAGGCTTTTATCTAGTTGCAGTGAGCAGGGTCTGCTCTCTAGTTGTAGTGCACAGGCTTCTCATTGAGCTGGCTTCTCTTGCTGTGGACCATGGGCTCTAGAGAACAGGCTCAGTAGTTGAGGCACCATGGGCTTAGTTGCCCCATGACATGTGGGATCTTCCCATACCAGGGTTTAAACCCATGTCTCCTGCATTGGCAGGTAGACTGTTTACCACTGAGCCACCAGGGAAGCCCAAGATACCACATTTTAAAGAATTCTGTAAACTTCCCTGGTGACCCAGACGGTGAAGAATCCACCTACCATGCAGGAGATCTGGGTTCTATCCCTGAGTCCGGAAGATCCCCTGGAAAAGGGAATGGCTACCCAACTCCAGTATTCTTGCCTGGAGAGTGGGACAGAGGAGCCTGGCAGACTACAGTTCATAGGGTCACAAAGAGTTGGACAGGGCTGAGCAACTAAGCACACAAGTAAATTTTTAATTACTATTCACTTGATTTTGCAATGTAGGTAAGATGTTACATTGATAGACTTTATATGAATATAACATTCACTTTATATGAATGTAACATTCACTCTATATTCACAGACTTTGTATGTACTATATTTACAATGAATATAAAATGTTACATTCGTAAACTTTATATATGATTTTCTGTGCTATTTTTTAATTTGCTATTTTAGAGGTAGGAGACAAAATTAACTGGATATAAACGAGCAAACTCTGTTTATTGTAGCAATATTATCATCTAATAGTGTATGCCAGGCATGATTAGAACCATTGTATCTATTATAATTTATCCTCATAACATCCCAATAATATGCTATCATCTCGATTTTACAACTGAGAAAAGTTAAATCATAACTCAGAAAAGTTAAATCATTTGCTCACAGTTATATGACAGCAAGAGCATTGCTCCAGGTTGAGCATTCTTTTCCACTACATGACTACACCATCCTGAACAGTTACTTATTTTGCAGATTTCACAGCATCTTTAAAATATTTATTGATTGGGAGGTGGTTAGGACTCTGCACTTCCACTGAAGGGGGCACGTGTTCAATCCCTGTCAGAGAACTAAGATCCCACATGCCACCTGACATGGCCAGAAAAAAAACACTTAAGGATTACAGAAATATTAGGACAATAGTTATGACCAACCTAGATAGCATATTGAAAAGCAGAGACATTATTTTACCAACAAAGGTCCGTCTAGTCAAGGCTATGGTTTTTCCAGTGGTCATGTATGGATGTGAGTTGGACTGTGAAAAAAGCTGAGCGCAAAAGAATTGATGCCTTTGAACTGTGGTGTTGGAGAAGACTCTTGAGCGTCCCTTGAACTGCAAGGAGATCCAACCAGTCCATTCTGAAGGAGATCAGCCCCGGGTGTTCTTTGGAGGGAATGATGCTGAAGCTGAAACTCCAGTACTTTGGCCACCTCATGAGAAGAGTTGACTCATTGGAAAAGACTCTGATGCTGGGAGGGATTGGGGGGCGGGAGGAGAAGGGGACGACAGAGGATGAGATGGCTGGATGGCATCACTGACTCGATGGACATGAGTCTGAGTGAACTCTGGGAGTTGGTGATGGACGGGGAGGCCTGGCGTGCTGCGATTCATGGGGTCGCAAAGAGTCGGACACAACTGAGCAACTGAACTGAACTGAATACATAACTGGAAAGAACGTTACAGAAGGGAAGGGGCAACTGAGATGTTTGGACCTCAGAATGTTATTGTAAAATGTCATCATAAAGAGGATGGCATTTTAACTTGCAAATTTTATTATATCTTTTTTGAGTGTGAAATACAATTAGAAAAATATTTCAGAATGTAAATGTAAAATAGACTGACTTCTCATGTAGCCTGCTACCCCTCTAATAGCATTATTTGGTGCTTTCCTGCAGGTTTTCCTAGACAGAGACCTCACCAAACAATCCAGTATTAACTTGGTAGATTTAGCTGGAAGTGAAAGGCAGAAATCTTCAGGATCAGAAGGAGACAGACTGCGGGAAGGATCGCGCGTTAACCTAAGCTTAACCAATTTAGGAAATGTCATCAGGTAAATAATCAGTGGACAGGTACTTATTTGTGCCATAAAAATGACCTCAAATATCAAAATTTAGATTAATCATAACCCTTGGTTCATGACCAACTAGCATCATTGGTTTATTCCTGGTCCTCTCCTAGATTTTATTTTAAACTAATTAATTGCTTTTAGATGAAATAACGAACACTAATAAAACTACCACCAAATCCAAAAAACAGTTGGAGGTAATCACCATCTTGCTGCCCTTGGAGGTGACCATCGTCTTGAATTTTATGTTTTATGTATGTCCCTCCCTCCCTCCCCACTTTCTTTCTCCCGTTCCTTTCTTCCCTCTTTCTTTCTTTTCTTATTTGATCACAGGTGAATATTATATTCAATAGCACTGATTTTTGAATTTTATGAAAGGGTAAAATATTATATTATTTTCTGGATCTTACATTTTTAAAGCTATTTAGATATAAATTATGTTATAGTAAAGTGCACAGATCTTGGAAATGGCAACCCACTCCAGTGTTCTTGCCTGGAGAATCCCAGGGATGGGGGAGCCTGGTGGGCTGCCGTCTATGGGGTCACACAGTGTCGGACACGACTGAAGCGACTTAGCAGCAGCAGCAGCACAGATCTTAAATGTTCAGCTCAATGGATTTTCATATATGTATATATCTATGTAATTAATAACTAGACTGAGATATAGTACATTTCTAAAAGCCAGAAAACCCCCTCATGCCTTCTCCTTGGCTTTTAATCCCAACAAAAGAAATTAACCTGTTATCAAAGATTTATTTTTTCCTAGCTGTATTGATTTTCATATAAATGCAATCACATATCAGATCATTGTCTTTTATATCTGGCTTCATTCACTAAGGATTGTTTCTATGGGACTTATCCATGATGTTTTGCTTAGCAATTATTAGTTCTTTTTCATTGTTATGGATTACTTCATTGTAGGAATATACCATTATTTATCCGTTCTTCTATTTGATGGGCATTTAGTTTGTTTCCAGGTTTTAACTATTACGAGTAAAGTTGTTACAAACATTCTTGCACATATAATTTGGGGAAAATAATTACTCATTTCTCTTAAGTATATACCCAGGAGTATAGTTTGTTTTTAGATTCAACATTATTAACAATATCCATCTATCTTATGTGTGTCTCTAGTTAATTTATTTTCTGTTCTTTTACTAAACATTATGTCTATGAGAGTCATCCATATTGTTACAGTAGCGGTTGTTACAGCATCCATGTTATTACTTTTTTCATTATTATGTAGTCATCCATTGTGGGAATATGCCACATTTTATTCCTTTATTCTCATGTTAATTGTTAATTTGGTTGTTTCCAGGGTTATTTTTTTTTTTTTTTTGCTTTTACAAATAGTGCTACTAAGAACATTCTCATAATGTCACTGAGTATCAATATACTAAAGGATTTTTTGATATCAGCAACTGAAATTATTGTGCTTTATTCTGAAGGAGATGGGAATACCAGACCACCTGACCTGCCTCTTGACAAATTTGTATGCAGGTCAGGAAGCAACAGTTAGAACTGGACATGGAACAACAGACTGGTTCCAAATAGGAAAAGGAGTACGTCAAGGCTGTATATTGTCACCCTGTTTATTTAACTTATATGCAGAGTACATCATGAGAAACGCTGGACTGGAAGAAACACAAGCTGGAATCAAGATTGCTGGGAGAAATATCAATAACCTCAAATATGCAGATGACACCACCCTTATGGCAGAAAGTGAAGAGGAACTCAAAAGCCTCTTGATGAAAGTCAAAGAGGAGAGTGAAAAAGTTGGCTTAAAGCTCAACATTCAGAAAACAAAGATCATGGCATCTGGTCCCATCACTACATGGGAAATAGATGGAGAAACAGTGGAAACAGTGTCAGACTTTATTTTTCTGGGCTCCAAAATCACTGCAGATGGTGACTGCAGCCATGAAATTAAAAGACACTTACTCCTTGGAAGGGAAGTTATGACCAACCTAGATAGCATATTCAAAAGCAGAGACATCACTTTGCCAACAAAGGTTCGCCTAGTCAAGGCTATGGTCTTTCCTGTGGTCATGTATGGATGTGAGAGCTGGACTGTGAAGAAGGCTGAGCACCGAAGAATTGATGCTTTTGAACTGTGGTGTTGGAGAAGACTCTTGAGAGTCCCTTGGACTGCAAGGAGATCCAAGCAGTCCATTCTGGAGGAGATCAGCCCTGGGATTTCTTTGGAAGGAATGATGCTAAAGCTGAAACTCCAGTACTTTGGCCACCTCATGCGAAGAGTTGACTCATTGGAAAAGACCCTGATGCTGGGAGGGATTGGGGGCAGGAGGAGAAGGGGACGACAGAGGATGAGATGGCTGGATGGCATCACTGACTCGATGGATGTGAGTCTGAGTGACCTCCGGGAGTTGGTGATGGACAGGGAGGCCTGGTGTGCTGCGATTCATGGGGTCGCAAAGAGTCGGACACAACTGATCTGATCTGATCTGATATATAATGTGTGTGAATACCTAATTTTTCAAGATGGTGATAAATTGTTCCCCAAAGTTGTTGGTCCAGTTAACACTCCCAGTGGCAATGTATAACATAGCCCATTAATCCACATCTTTTCTAAGGCTTGATGTTGTCAGATTTCTTGACATTTACCAATTTACTTTGGGCTTCCAGGATAGCTCAGTTGGTAAAGAATCCACCGGCAATGCAGGAGACCCTGATTCGATTCCTGGGTTGGGAAAATTCCCTGGAGAAGGGATAGGCTACCCACTCCAGTATTCTTGTGCTTCCCTGGTGGCCCAGCTGGTAAAGAATCTGCTCTCGATGCAGGAGACCTGGGTTCTATCCCTGGGTTAGAAAGATCCCCTGGAGAAGGGAAAGGGCTGGAGAATTCCATGGACTGTACAGTCCATGGGGCTGCAAAGAGTCGGAGATGACTGAGCGACTTTCACTTTCAAACATACTTTACTGTGGTCTTGAGAGTCCTGGTTACTAGCAAGCTTGAGCAACATTTTATTTCTTTTTTAGCAATATATTTTCTCTCAAAAATACCTGTTCTTATATTTTCCCCTTTATTCTATTTATTTATTGTCTTTTTCATTGATCTGTAGATGTTTTAACATATTTTTATTACTCTTCTCTCAGGTATATATATCATAAGTATCTTCTCCCAGTTAGTAGATTGTGTTTTCACTTGTTAAAAGATCCCACTTTTTTTTTTTTTTCTGATAGATTCTCTTCATCTCCTTTCCTTGTAATTCCACAGTGGGCGGCATCCTTAGAAATGCAGGTTCCCAACACCAGTGCTTTGCGAGTTTGCAGCCTCGCCTCACCTGGGGTGCCACAGGGGGCCAAGTCAATTGTTGATCAAAAGATGGAAAAGAAAAAAAAAAAACTGGAACCCCAACCCCCTCAGCCCCTGGGAGGTGGGGGCGGGGTGCCTGGCCTTCCAGCTGACAGCCATCAGTGATTACAAGTCATGAGAAACAACTGCAGCGTTGCAGCAGGGGCGATGGCTCGACTCTCCTGGTGGCATCTCCTGGGCAGGACTCTCCTGGGCAGCCAGGCCTTTTTACAAAAAAAGCATTTTTCCGTTTGAAAAAAAAAAAAAAAATTCCCTCCGAGCTCCTGGAAGCCTCAGCTGTGGAAAAAAAAAAAAAGATATCTATTGATGAGCAGAAGTTATGATGTATGTTTTGCATTTTTTTTATTTTCTGTGTCTTGTTTAAGAAAATTTGTACTTAAACCCTATCTATCTGGAGTTGATTTCTTTATATAGTGTAAAGTAGGCATCCTTTTCATTACTTTTTCCTTACAGATTACCAATTTTTTTTGAGTCTCGTTTGTTGAATAGTCTGTCCTCTCCCAGTGATCTTCTACGCTACCTCTGTCATATGTCAAAATTCAACATGTTTTTTTCTTAACTATTTCCTGGCTTTTTCATCTGT
This sequence comes from Tragelaphus eurycerus, assembly GCA_935064755.1. Taxonomy (NCBI): domain Eukaryota; kingdom Metazoa; phylum Chordata; class Mammalia; order Artiodactyla; family Bovidae; genus Tragelaphus; species Tragelaphus eurycerus. The sequence continues at coordinate 24,964,456 of CAKXYN010000003.1, forward strand.
TCAGTGGTCAAAGTCTAAAAATAATAAATGCTTCAACCTATTCATGGATAATGGTCTTCTCAGGTGGTGCAGTGGTAAAGAATCCACCTGCCAATGCAGAAGATGCCAGAGACACAGGTTCCATCCCTGGTCAGGAAGGTCCCTTGGAGAAGGAAATGGCAATCCACTCCTGTATTCTTGCCTGGAGAATCCCATGGACAGTGAAGCCTGGTAGACTACAGTCCATGGGGTTGCAAAGAGTTAGACATAACTGAGCAACTGAGCACACACATCCTTGGATAATATGAAGATCTCCATCTTACATATGTCATTGTTGACATGTATTCTAATTCTATTCTTTCAGTTCAGTTCAGTCACTCAGTCGTGTCCGACTCTTTGCGACCCCATGAATCGCAGCACGCCAGGCCTCCCTGTCCATCACCAGCTCCCAGAGTTCACTCAGACTCAGTCCATTGAGTCAGTGATGCCATCTCATCCTCTGTCGTCCTCTTCTCCTCCTGCCCCCAATCCCTCCCAGCATCAGAGTCTTTTCCAATGAGTCAACTCTTTGCATGAGGTGGCCAAAGTACTGGAGTTTCAGCTTTAGCATCATTCCTTCCAAAGAAATCCCAGGGCTGATCACCTTCAGAATGGACTGGTTGCCCAAATATTATCATTACTGTTTCATACAGTTAGTGTTCATTCACATTTATCTATTTTTTAAATTATTTTTATTCAATCCTTCTTAAACTTCAGAGTGGCTATATAAAATCAGTTTCTTTCTGATTGAAATATTCTCTAGATTTTCCCTTAATGACCATTTGCTAACAGCAAATTTAGTTTTTGTTTGGTTTGAAATTTCTTATTTCAATTCATTTTTGAAAGATAATTTTGCTGGGTATATAATTCTAGATAAGTAGTATTTTCTTTCAGCTTATTAATGATACCATTCTACTGTTTTCTGTTGTTGGCCTAATTACTGTTCCACTGAAGACAATCTTTTGTGCCTAGCTGCTTTTAAGCTCTTCTTATTTGGTGTTCTCCAATTTAATTCTGTTGCCTTTTATTTATCCTGCTTGGAATTTTTTTAGTCTCCATAGCTCTATGATGGTGACTTTCATCAACACTAAAAAATTCTCAGTCATTATCTTTCACATATTGATTCTGGATATTTTTTTTTCCTCCTTTCTCTCCTGGAACTTCAATTACCCTATTTGAATCTTCTTTTCCTGTCTTCCATGTCTCCTACCTATCTTTCTGATTTTTCATCTCTATGTCTCCAGGCTGCAATCTAGATTTCTTCTGAACTCTCTAGTTCACTAATTAAATTATCACAGTGTCTACTGGTGAACTTAGTTTCATTGAGTTAGACAAGGCTGTGGTCCATGTGATCAGATTGGCTAGTGTAGGGCCATGCCGTGTGGGGCCACCCAAGATGGACGGGTCATGGTGGAGAGGTCTGACAGAATGTGGTCCACTGGAGAAGGGAATGGCAAACCACTTCATATTCTTGCCTTGAGAACCCCATGAACAGTATGAAAAGGCAAAATGATAGGATACTGAAAGAGGAACTCCCCAGGTCAGTAGGTGTCCAATATGCTACAGGAGGTCAGTGGAGAAATAACTCCAGAAAGAATGAAGGGATGGAGCCAAAGCAAAAACAATACCCAGTTGTGGATGTGGCTGGTGATAGAAGCAAGGTCCAATGCTGTAAAGAGCAATACTGCATAGGAACCTGGAATGTTAGGTCCATGAATCAAGGCAAATTGGAAGTAGTCAAATAGGAGATGGCAAGAGTGAACATCGACATTCTAGGAATCAGTGAACTACAATGGACTGGAATGGGTGAATTTAACTCAGATGACCATTATATCTACTACTGTGGGCAGGACTCCCTTAGAAGAAATGGAGTGGCCATCATGGTCAACAGAAGAGTCTGAAATGCAGTACTTGGATGCAATCTCAAAAACGACAGAGTGATCTCTGTTTGTTTCCAAGGCAAACCATTCAATATCACAGTAATCCAAGCCTATGCCCCAACCAGTAATGCTGAAGAAGCTGAAGTTGAACAGTTCTATGAAGACTTACAAGACCTTTTAGAACTAACACCCAAAAAAGATGTCCTTTTCATTATAGGGGACTGGAATGCAAAAGTAGGAAGTAAAGAAACACCTGGAGTAACAGGCGAATTTGGCCTTGGAATACAGAATGAAGCAGGGCAAAGACTAATAAAGTCTTGCCAAGAGAACACACTGGTCATAATAAACACCCTCTTCCAACAACACAAGAGAAGACTCTACACATGGACATCACCAGATGGTCAACACTGAAATCAGATTGATTATATTCTTTGCAGCCAAAGATGGAGAAGCTCAATACAGTCAGAAAAAACAAGACTGGGAGCTGACTGTGGCTCAGATCATGAACTCCTTATTGCCAAATTCAGACTTAAATTGAACAAAGTGGGGAAAACCACTAGACCATTCAGGTATGATCTAAATCAAATCCCTTATGATTATACAGTGGAAGTGAGAAATAGATTTAAGGGACTAGATCTGATAGAGTACCCGATGAACTATGAATGGAGGTTCATGACACTGTGTAGGAGACAGGGATCAAGACCATCCCCATGGAAAAGAAATGCAAAAAAGCAAAGTGGCTGTCTGGGGAGGCCTTACAAATAGCTGTGAAAAGAAGAGAAACGAAAAGCAAAGGAGAAAAGAAAAGTTATTCCCATTTGAATGCAGAGTTCCAAAGAATAGCCAAGAGAGATAAGAAAGCCTTCCTCAGGGATCAGTGCAAAGAAATAGAGGAAAACAGAATGGGAAAGACTAGAGATTTCTTCAAGAAAATTAGAGATACCAAGGGAACATTTCATGCAAAGATGGGCTCAATAAAGGACAAAAATGGTATGGACCTAACAGAAGCAGAGGATATTGAGAAGAGGTGGCAAGAAAACACAGAAGAACTGTACAAAAAAGATCTTCATGACCCAGATAATCATGATGGTGTGATCACTGACCTAGAGCCAGACATCCTGGAATGTGAAGTCAAGTGGGCCTTAGGAAGGTGATGGAATTCCAGTTGAGCTATTTCAAATCCTGAAAGATGATGCTGTAAAAGTGCTTCACTCAATTTGCCAGCAAATTTGGAAAACTCAGCAGTGGCCTCAGGACTGGAAAAGTTCAGTTTTCATTCCAATCCCAAAGAAAGGCCATGCCAAAGAATGCTCAAACTACCACACAATTGTACTCATCTCACACGCTAGTAAAGTCATGCTCAAAATTCTCCAAACCAGGCTTCAGCAATATGTGAACCGTGAACTTCCTGATGTTCAAGCTGGTTTTAGAAAAGGCAGAGGACCCAGAGATCAAATTGCCAACATTTGCTGGATCATGGAAAAAGCAAGAGAGTTCCAGAAAAACATCTATTTCTGCTTTATTGACTATGCCAAAGTCTTTGACTGTGTGGATCACAATAAACTGTGGAAAATTCTGAAAGAGATGGGAATACCAGACCACCTGACCTGCCTCTTGAGAAACGTAAACGCAGATCAGGAAGCAACAGTTAGAACCGGACATGGAACGACAGACTGGTTCCAACTAGGAAAAGGAGTACGTCAAGGGTGTATATTGTCATCCTGCTTATTTAACTTATATGCAGAGTACATCATGAGAAACGCTGGGCTGGATGAAGCACAAGCTGGAATCAAGATTGCCGGGAGAAATATCAATACCCTCAGATATGCAGATGAACCACCCTTATGGCAGAAAGTGAAGAGGAACTCAAAAGCCTCTTGATGAAAGTCAAAGAGGAGAGTGAAAAAGTTGGCTTAAAAATCAACATTCAGAAAACGAAGATCATGGCATCTGGTCCCATCACTTCATGGGAAATAGATGGGGAAACAGTGGAAACAGTGTCAGACTTTATTTTTCTGGGCTCCAAAATCATTGCAGATGGTGATTGCAGCCACGAAATTAAAAGACACTTACTCCTTGGAAGGGAAGTTATGACCAACCTAGATAGCATATTCAAAAGCAGAGATATTACTTTGCCAACAAAGGTCCATCTAGTCAAGGCTATGGTTTTTCCAGTAGTCATGTATAGATGTGAGAATTGGACTGTGAAGAAAGCTGAGCACTGAAGAATTGATGCTTTTGAACTGTGGTGTTGGAGAAGATTCTTGAGAGTCCCTTGGACTGCAAGGAGATCCAACCAGTCCATCCTAAAGGAGATCAGTCCTGGGTGTTCATTGGAAGGACTGATGCTGAGGCTGAAACTCCAATACTTTGGCCACCTCATGCGAAGAGTTGACTCATTGGAAAAGACCCTGATGCTGGGAGGGATTGGGGGCAGGAGGAGAAGGAGACGACAAAGGAGGACATGGCTGGATGGCATCACCGACTTGATGGACATGAGTTTGGGTGAACTTCAGGAGTTGGTAATGGACAGGGAGGCCTGGCATGCTGTGATTCACGGGGTCTCAAAGAGTCAGACACAACTGAGCGACTGAACTGAACTGAACTGTTGAATTTATCCATAAGGTTTTAAATTTCAATTGCTGTATCTAATCCTTTCTAGATGATCATTTTGTTTCTTTTCTAAACCTGGTAGCTTAATTTTTTTGGATTTCTTTTCTTTGTGGTTATAATTTATCAGAGATGGGATTTCCTCCCTCTTCCCCACTCTCTTCAATGCCAACACTGCTTCCTCTGAAGTACCCTGAGTGGCATTTACTTCTCATTCACTCTTACTTGATTCTGTAGCCTATAAGGTCCTAACTCTATGGGATCTTCCTAAGGCAGTATGAGAGAAAGGCCAGAAAGGACTTGAATCTGCTCCCCTATCTGTCTCCACACTGCTAGCCTACCACCCTCTCCCTCAGGTCAAAACCCTTCTCTGTACACACACAAAAAGACTCTTCTCTGCCGGCTCTGGGTTTTCTTCCCAAGGTTTACTGTGTTAGTGCCCCAGATCTGGGCCTCCCTCTCTGTTATGGTTTCCCCGGGGTTGATCTTGGAGAGGGAGCCAGCTGCTTCTATCTTGCAATATGCCAGTATCCTTGCACAGAAGGTATATCAACTATTGGATGTTCCTTAATGTCATGTCTGGTATATGGGGTTGTCATGGATATTTGAGGGGTGTTTCTGACTCATCCACAAAGAGGCAGATTTTTTTTTTCATATATTTAAAATTTTTTATTGTTTTACATTTTCTTTTCATTTAGTGCTCTGGCTGATGCCGCCATGGGGAAGAAAGTCCTCCATGTTCCCTACAGAGACTCTGTACTGACCAAACTGCTCCAGTCAGCTCTGGGTGGAAACAGCAGAACTACTCTGGTAAAGTGACTTTCCTACCACATTTTGGACTATTTAGACTCATGCAGCTGTCATGATTGCTGTTGTTATTATTATTAAAGTTATTCTTCACAAGAATCTTGTCAGTTCTTGACAAGATTTTCAGTTTCAGTGCACTTACTGTGGAGCTTCGTTTCCTTCCTTCAAGTGAAGATAATGATCTCGCCTTGAAACTGTGGTTGTGATGATTAAATGAAATATAATGAACAAGCTTTAAAAGTTGCAAAGCTGGACAAAGATAAATGATTATTCATCAGGCCCTTATGCTCTAAATCATGGCCTCCAGATCCATAGATTAGGAGCTGCCCCATGGGCAGTAACATTCCCTCCTGTTCACTCTCAGTGATCCTGCTCACTTCCAGCTCATCAAAAAGTTTATTTTCTCACTTGAATTCTAGAACAGTTAAGCTGAAGTCAATACCAGATTTGAAACCATTTAAGTGGGTACTCAGTAATGATTTACTTATTAGTCTCTGCAGTGCCACCATTCAACTGTCATTTAAATTCCTGAGGAAATCTGTTGCGGACTCAGTGCTGACGATTGCGTAGTACAGAGGTTAGCAGCACAGTTGTTCAAGTCAGGGCAGGTTCAGGTCCCAGCTCTGCCGGTTATGGGTGACCTTGGCACATTATTCTTATCTAAGCCTCAGTTTTCTGAATTGTGAAGTTTAAACAAACCACAAGTTTCAAGATATTCCATGAATGTTGGCTGTGTAAAATCAATAATGGCTATCTGCTGTGTGTTTAGTCGCTCTGTTGTGTCCGACTGTCTGTGATCCCATGCACTGTAGCCCACCAGGCTCCTCTGTCCATGGGGATTCTCTAGGCAAGAATACTGGAGTGGATTGCCATGCCCTGCTCTAGGGGATCTTTCCAACCCAAAGATCAAACCCAGGTCTCGTGCATTGCAGACGGATTCTTTACCATCTGAGCCACCAGGGAAGCCCAAGAATCCTGGAGTGGGTAGCCTATCCCTTCTCCAGGGGATCTTCCTGACCCAGGAATCAAACTGGGATCTCTGGCATTGCAGGTGGATTCTTTACCAGCTGAGCTACCAGTGAAACCCAACAATAGCTATGTATCCTATATAAAAAAACAAAATCTGAAAAGGATATTTGTTTACAGATAGCAGCGATAAGTCCAGCTGACATCTGCTATGAGGAAACTTTATCAACACTAAGATATGCTGAAAGGTACGATTATGAATATTTATTAACTATAGTGGTTCTAAGTTCTAAATCTGGCAAATTCTTCTAGTACCCTTAAACTTGATGAGCTGGTGTCTTGGGAATGGGTCCAGAAAAAGGAAGAACAAAATGATCTGTGAGAGAAGATGAAGAGAAATAAATAAGAGGAGACAGAAATAGGGGCTCAGGGCCCTCCTAGCCTGTCATTCAGTCACTCCCGTCCTGGATAGGGGAGGAGCCATAGGCTCAAATTCATGGCAGGATGCATTAATCCCACCCTTGAAGTGCTCAGTTCTCTGTCTCCTTGCATTTTTCTGTCAAATAACATGGCCACTCACAGACTCCCCTTTTGTCCTATGGCTCACAGGTAGAGAATAGTGGCAGGCGGGGAATGTTTGTGCTAACGATAAAGATGAGCATGTAAGAGGCTCCCAAAGTTGGGAACCAGCCCTGGGCCCTGCCCCTTTCCTTCTGTTGTGTCTGATATCTCCAGGCCCCACACAGCAGGGCAGAGGTGGCTCCTCCCAGGGAGTGGCTGTCCACACACGTTCCTGCCTTCCCTCTTGGCCCAGGAAGCAAGCCTACTCCTGGCAGTTTAGTCCTGGCAGGAGGCTGTGGCCGAGGCGAGTTTCTGCTTTTCAAGGCAGGCAGAAGCCTGCTTCCTCTGACCCTTTTGGGAAAGTGAGGGTCTGGGGAGAGGAAGGCTCTAACCAGGGGTTGGAACCCCATGGTGTCTCCACCCCTCCATCCCATTCAGCATGGCCGACGTGGAGAATCCCCCTCTGCAGCTTTCCCGTCAGCTTCATTCAGGAGCTTGGAATTCTCAGCCAGTGTTCCAGGTGACTGGAGCTGGCATGTGAAATGAACCTGGTTCCTATTCTGTCACTTGTCAGGTCTACGGGCCAGTGTGTCAGACAGAATCTGGCCCTACTCCCTCTGAGACCTGAACCTCCCTGCCCTTGGGGAGCTCACATGCTGAAGGAGGTGATACCTCCCTCTCTGGGCTGAGTGAAGATTGTGTGAGACCGTTCAAGAACCATTCCTGGCTAAGTTCTGCCTGGCACGGGGCTGAAGCTCAAAATGACAGTTGTTATGATGTCTCCAAGTAGTTCTCTCGGTTTTTCCTTGGCGTCTTCTCTAGGGAAAGGCCTTTGCATTTTAGGGACAAACTCTTGCATTCTCATTCCTCACTGCCAGGCCTCAGTATCATTTTGCTTCATTTGTTTTTCTCTGTTTTCTTCCAACATCTGTGCTACAAACTCAGAACTTAAGGTTGAATTTTGCCTTTAGTATTATGTGTTGTGCTGTGCTTAGTTGCTCAGTAGTGTCTGACTCTTTGCAACCCCATGGACTGTAGCCCTCCAGGCTCTTCTGTCCATAGGATTCTCCACGCAAGAATTCTGGAGTGGGTTGCTATGCCCGCCTCAGGGGATTGTCCCAACTCAGGGATCGAACCTAGGACTCCTGCACTGCAGGCAGCTTCTTTACAATCTGAGCAACCAGGGAAGCCCTTAGTATTATGTAGAATGTTCATTTCCTTCCCACTTGTCAATTCTAAACTGTTGCTAACACTTTTTACATGAGAGACTATATGATGCTGGGGAAGGAGAAAATGATCCCCAGGGGTCCTGGGCTCCAGGCCTGGATCTGTCGTGGACTCTGTGACTGGGGGCAAGCCTTGCAAACCCTATTCCTTAGGGAAAGAAGTAAGGGTTCCAGATGTAGCAAATGAAAATATAGGATGCCCAGTTACATTTGAATTTTAGGTAAAGAACAAGTCATGTTTTAGCATAACTATGTCCCATGCAGCACTAGCCAGGAGTGAACTAGGACAGCGGTCCCCAACCTTTGGCACCAGGAACTAGTTTCATGCAAGACAATTTTTCCAGGGACTGGGGGTCGAGAGGTGGGGGTGGGGAGTAGGGGGTGGTTTGGGGATGAGTCAAGCATATTACATTTATTGTGCACTTTATTTCTATTGTTATTATATCAGCTCCACTTCAGATTATCAGGCCTTAGATCCTCGAGGTTGGAAAGTTTAACTAGGCAAAGTCCAAGCCCACTCCTGGCCTGGCACACTTGGCAGAGCAGTTGTTGGCAGCCTCCAGGGTTTGTGCTGTTATAGAAACAGTAGAAATTGAAGAGATTGTTTTCATTAACCAGGTCAGCCCAACTGGGGGAGTGTGTTTGGGGCCCAGAACACATTGGGGGTAGACTCCAGGCTTGGGCTGAGTCCACAAGAGGCTCGTGTGGACAAGTGGCTCATGTTTGAGCCCTGGATGTCACTGAGTCCCTTCTGATCTTAGTGGTTTATTGGAAACTTACACAGTGGAATCTCCAGTTACTAGGAAGTGAAAGACTCCCATTTCGACCATTCGAGGCCAGTTTCCTGCCAGTCCTCTGGTAGTACTGCTCCAGCTGTGAAAGACCCAGGGCCTGAGTGTGTGTCCACCTTTGCACAGGGCTAAGAAGATCCGGAATAAAGCTGTTGTCAACACCTCCACCCTGATGAGGGAGTCCAGGGCAGAGAACGACAGACTGCTGCTCGGGTGTGGAAACTGCAGAATGGCAGGTAAACTGAGTCAGGAGTCAGCGCAGGTCCAAGGCAGCAGGGAGGGAGAGAGGGGCGTGGCCAAGCCCTGTTGCAGGGTCGGGGCTGCCGGGAGATAGGGGAGTGGGGGGGTGTTGCGCTGGAAGGGCAGGGGCCAGGAGCCATTGTGTTTAGTCTGAGGGGAGCCCTAGGGCAGGCCAGGACATCCCTGGACCTTTGTCCAGGACATTTTGGCCTGAATGTAATTCTCAGGCGATTGTATGAAATACTGGCCCTGGCCTCTTGAAATGGTCATTTTAGTCTCATTTTTTAATTGCCATTTTTATTTTGAGGCTGTTCTTTCCCCCGGGACAACTTTCTCCTTAACCAGATTTAAACAGTGGCCATATGGCATTTGTTCTGCTGATGGCCTCCTGTAGTTAAGTGATGTTTGGGGGCCCAAGAAGCACTAGCCCCTGAACCCTCTTCTAAGACTCTGCTCAGCGCTGGCTGCATGTTAGAGTCACCTGGTGACTGGGCACCACTTGGACCAATTACCCATCCCCAGGGCAGCAACTCGCCTTAGGATGGCTCCACTGGGCAGTTACTGAGAACCATTGCTTTGAGTGAAGGCCTTAGTTTTCCGTGTAGCAGCTTGAGTTGTGTGTAGTTTTATGTGCATTAACAATTTAGAATAGGATTTGTGAAAAGGGCAAAATATAAAACTGTTGAAGTAGAATTGGTAAAGGCGTTCAGCATCAAAAGAGCCAGACTGGACTGTCGGGAAGCCCTGTGCTCAGTGCTCTTAGTGGAGCATGTCCTGCCCGGGCTCCCTCAAGCCATATGGGCTCTCTCTCTGGTGTTAGCGGCTCTTCTGACCCTAATACACGCAAGCTTCATGGATGTTCTCCTTGAGGGCAGGTTGTTGCTACTTGGCATATCTCTGGGTTCCCATGTCCTTACTCGATAAGGCTTCAGCCTCAACTAGAAGCTCCCTAAATTAGAGTCTGTGCCCATGTCTGGTCCAGGATGACACTGATGGGTCACAAATCTCTACACCTGGACAAGCCAGATGTTGACCTAAATGTTGCCTCTGATTCCCATTGTTCATGAGCATAGGCACAGAACTCATGAAAAACAAGGGAAGATGAATCTTGGATTCTTCCTAAATCCCCTGACTTGACAGGAATGCCCTGAAACTGTCTTGCATGCTCACACAATTGAAAAACATAATGTTGAGCTTCCTGTTCTTCCAATAAAGGACCTCTTTGCTCTAGTTTGCTATAAATTAAGGGGTGAACTTAGTCTTTTTTTAGTTTTCTAAAAAGATTTTTTACTAAAGTGTAGTTAATTTATAATGTGTTAGTTTCAAGTGTATAGCAAAGGGATTCAGTTGTATATAGATAGATAAATACATACATATAAATATATATAATTATTTTTCAGATTCCTTTCCATTATAGGTTATTATAAGACAGTGAGTATAGTTCCTTGTGTTATATAATATGCCCTTGTTGCTTATCTATTTTATATATAGTAATGTGTATCTATTAATCCAAAACTCCTAGTTTATCTCCCACCTCCACCCCCAGCTATCCCTTTTGATGATTATGTTTTTTTTTTAACTTATTTTAATTGGAGGCTAATTACTTTACAATATTGTGGTGTTTTTTGCCATACATCCACATGAATCCACCATGGGCATACATATGTTCCCCATCCTGAACCCCCCTCCCACCTCCCTCCCTATCCCATCTCTCAGGGTCATCCCAGTGCACCAGCCCTGAGCACCCTGTCTCATGCATTGAACCTGGACTGGTGATTTATTTCACATATGATAATACACATGTTTCAATGCTATTCTCTCAAATCATCCCACCCTCGCCTTCTCCCACAGAGTCCAAAAGTCTCTTTTTTACATCTGTGTCTCTTTTGCTGTCTCGCATATAGGGTCATTATTACCATCTTTCTAAATTCCATATATATGCGTTAGTATACTGTATTGGTGTTTTTCTTTCTGACTTACTTCACTCTGTATAATAGGCTCCAGTTTCAACCACTTCATTAGAACTGATTCAAATACATTCTTCTTTATAGCTGAGTAATATTCCATTGTATATATGTACCACAGCTTTCTTATCCATTCATCTGCTGATGGACATCTAGGTTGCTTCCATGTCCTAGCTATTGTAAACAGTGCTGCGATGAACATTGGGGTACACGTGTCTCTTTCAATTCTGGTTTCCTCGGTGTGTATGCCCAGCAGTGGGATTGCTGGGTCATAAGGCAGTTCTATTCCCAGTTTTTTAAGGAATCTCCACACTGTTCTCCATAGTGGCTGTACTAGTTTGCATTCCCACCAACAGTGTAAGAGGGTTCCTTTTTCTCCTCACCCTCTCCAGCATTTATTGTTTGTAGATTTTTTGATAGCAGCCATTCTGACTGGTGTGAGATGGTACCTCAGTGTGGTTTTGATTTGCATTTCTCTGATAATGAGTGATGTTGAGCATCTTTTCATGTGTTTGTCAGCCATCTGTATGTCTTCTTTGGAGAAATGTCTATTTAGTTCTTTGGCCCATTTTTTGATTGGGTTATTTATTTTTCTGGAATTGACCTGCAGGAGTTGCTTGTATATTTTTGAGATTAATTGTTAGTTGCTTCATTTGCTATTATTTTCTCCCATTCTAAAGGCTGTCTTTTCACCTTGCTTATAGTTTCTTAATTGTGCAAAAGCTTTTAAGTTTAATTAGGTTCCATTTGTTTATTTTTGCTTTTATTTCCATTACTCTGGGAGGTGGGTCATATGACCCACCATAGATCATAGATGCTGCTATGATTTACATCAGAGAGTGTTTTGCTTATGTTTTCCTCTAGGAGTTTTATAGTTTCTGGTCTTACATTTAGATTTTTAATCCATTTTGAGTTTATTTTTGTGCATGGTGTTAGAAAGTGTTTTAGTTTCATTCTTTTACAAGTGATTGACCAGTTTTCCCAGCACCACTTGTTAAAGAGATTGTCTTTTCTCTATTGTATATTCCTGCCTCCTTTATCAAATATAAGGTGTCCATAGGTCTGTGGATTTATCTCTGGGCTTTCTATTTTGTTCCATTGATCTATATTTCTGTCTTTGTGCCAGTAACATATTGTCTTGATGACTATAGCTTTGTAGTATAGCCTGAAGTCAGGCAAGTTGATTCCTCCAGTTCATTCTTCTTTCTCAATATTGCTTTGGCTATTCGAGGTTTTTTGTATTTCTATACAAATTGTGAAATTATTTGTTGTAGTTCTCTGAAAAATACTGTTGGTAGCTTGAATCTATAGATTGCTTTGGGTAGTATACTCATTTTCACTATATTGAGTCTTCCGGTCCATCCATGAACATGGTATATTTCTCCATCTATTTGTGTCACCTTTGATTTCTTTCATTAGTATTTTATAGGTCTTTTGTTTCTTTAGGTAACTTTATTCCTAAGTATTTTATTCTCTTTGTTGCAATTGTGAATGGAATTATTTCCTTAATTTCTCTTTCTGTTTTCTCATTGTTAGTGTATAGGAATGTAAGGGGTTTCTGTGTGTTAATTTTATATCCTGCAACTTTACTATATTCATTGATTAGCTCTACTAATTTTCTGGTGGAGTCTTTAGGGTTTTCTATGTAGAGGATCATGTCATCTGCAAACAGTGAGAGTTTTACTTCTTCTTTCCCAATCTGGATTCCTTTTATTTCTTTTTCTTCTCTGATTGCTGTGGCTAAAACTTCCAAAACTATGTTGGATAGTAGTGTTGAGAGTGGGCATCCTTTTCTTTTTCTGACTTTAGGGGAAATGTTTTCAGTTTTTCACCATTGAGGATAATGTTTGCTGTGGGTTTATCATATATGGCTTTTATTATGTTGAGGTATGTTCCTTCTATGCCTACTTTCTGGAGGATTTTTGTCATAAATGGATGTTGAATTTTGTCAAAGGCTTTCTCTGAATCTATTGAGATAATCAAATGTTTTTTATCTTTCAATTTGTTAATGTGGTGTATCACATTGATTGATTTGCAAATATTGAAGAATCCTTGGATCCCTGGGATAAAGCCCCCTTGTTCATGATGGATGATCTTTTTAATATGTTGTTGGAATATATTCTGTTATATAACAGAATAATATATTCTGTTATAAAAATACCAACAGTATTTTTCAGAGAACTAGAACAAGTAATTTCACAATTTTTATGGAAATACAAAAAAACCTTGTATAGCCAAAGCAATCTGTTGGAATATCTTCTGTTTGCTAGATTTTGTTAAGGATTTTTGCATCTATGTTCATCAGTGATATTGGCCTGTAGTTTTCTTTTTCTGTGGCATCTTCGTCTGGTTTTGGTATTAGGGTGATGGTGACTCTGTGGGAGAAGGCGAGGGTGGGATGATTTGAGAGAATAACATTGAAACATGTGTGAAACAGATCACCAGTCTAGGTTCAATGCATGAGACAGGATGCTCAGGGCTGGTGCAATGGGATGGCCCAGAGGGATGGGATGGGGAGGGACATGTGAGGAGGGTTCAGGATGGGGTTTAAATAAATTAGATTAAGGAAAAAAAATAGAATGAGTTTGGAAGTTTACCTTCCTCTGCAATTTTCTGGAAGAATGACTATAAATTTGTTTTCTAATTCTGTGAGTCTGTTTTGTAAATAAGTTCAATTGTATCATTTTTTAAAGATTCCACATATAAGTGATACTATATGATATTAATATTTGTCTTTATGGTAATCTCTAGGTCCATGCTTGTTGCTGCAAATGATATTATTTTTTTGGCTGAATAATATTCCCTTGTATATATGTACCACATCTTCTTTGTCCATTCCTCTGTTGATGGACATTTAGATTGCTTCCATGTCATGACTATTGTGTCTAGTGCTGCTATGAAGATCCTAGTCTTTACAGTACTTTCCAGGCTCGGTTAGTGCAGTTCCATTTCCCACTCCTGCTGAGAGTCCCGTGTTTTGACTCAGAACAGAATGGCAACATTCTGCGCCTCACCTTTGACACTGCAAACCTTAAAGCTGGCCTTCAGTTGCTTAAAAAAACCTCCCTCCTTCCAGAGCTGCCAGCCTGTTTACTTGGGCCTCCCAGTGACCAGATGAGCTGGGCGAACCAACTGGAGCAGGCCCGGCGGGAATGGCAGCAGCACTATGTGGCCATCGCCCAGGTGAGCTCACCACCTCCACCTGCGGAGGCCGACTACCTGGGAGGGGCTGGGGCAGCCCTGCATCTTAACCAGACACTCAGTGATGCCTGGGCTGCTGACAGGTGGATAATTGGGTAATTGGATAGTATACCTAATATGTGTAATGTGTGATTGTGAGAAATTGTGATACGTGACATATGACTTTAAATTATTGGCAGAGTTGGGGATAGAATGGCAGGGCATGAAAAGGAAGGAAGCAGAGAGGCCTTGGTGCCTCTGATGCATGAGGCTGAGTATAGAATTCAAAGCTGTTGAAAATTAGAATTTGGGGAGAATTTGAGGAATGTGATTGTCTTCTGGGGACTGTGTTGTGATCCTGAACCATGGATCTGGCATTCACCGCCAGCTCTGAATCATAAATGGACTGTGATGTGAACTTTGTTCCTGGGCCAGGGAGATGCCTTCTCTGCCTTCTGTCAACACTACCCCTCCCATAACCTTACTCCCCAAAGCTATGGAGCTTTGGACAAGTTCCAGAGTCATGGGCCAGCCCTGGAAGACTTTAGCAGTGGTGGGAGGGATCTAGTCCAGATTCCAGAAGGTTCCTGGAGACAGAATAGATGGGAGCCTCAAATGTCGGGAGTGGAGGTCTGTGGCTGCAGGGGGTCAGGATGAGTTAGGGTCCAAGGACTTTAGAGATGTGGGCATAATGTGGCTGCATATGTCGGAGAGAAATGCCAAGAAAATAACCTCCTGTGTAACCTGGGTTTGTGCCTCTTGGCTGCAAATGTCAAGAGGGATCCACAGTGAAGAACTTAGGACTCTTGTTTTGTGTGGATAGTTACAACCAGAAGGACTTTCATCCTCTTTATCAGAACTTCCAGATTCAAAGCTTTCCTTGTGCCCATATAGTTTATTCCAGTTCCGTTTGACTGTCAATCCTCTATAATCACAATACCAATCACTACCTGTATTAAAGAATGGAATACATTTTTATAACCAAGAGAGGGCGATGCCACAGCCCCATTTTGCCATCAGCACCTTTTGGGTGATGAGGTCAGTGGAGGACTGGGAGCAGTGGATAGGAAGGAACTTTGCCCTCTGTGCTGTGCTGCCCCGTCTGGTGAGGATACCCTCTCTGCTTCTCCTCCAGGAGCGGCAGATGATGAAAACCTTCCCCCACCTTCTCAACGTCAATGAAGACCCGCAGCTCACGGGGGTTCTCAAGCACTTCATTCAGGCTGGTACTTACCCCTCTCAACTCACACTGAGGGAAAGCAGAGGGAAGAGGGTCAAGAGGCACTTGCCTGCTGGCTTTGGTTTGTAAGGTCTCTGACCGAATTGTCTGGGCCTGGACCTTCTAATTTGCAGAGTGATGTTAACTGACCTGGTACTTCCTCAGCAGTTGATTTTGGTTCTGTTCATGCCTCTTGCCCCTGAGCATATTTCTTTTTCTTTTTAAAATTTTTTAATGGTAAAATACACATTACAGAAAACTCACCATGTTAACCATTTTTAAGTGTACAGTGTAGTGGCATTAAGTGCCTTCGCATTGTTGTGCAACCATTTTGTATGTGTGTGTACACATGCATGTGTGCACACACTCAGTCGCTCAGTTGTACCCGACATTTTGTGACCCCATAGACTGTAGCCCACTAGGCTCCTCTGTCCATGGGATAGCCATACAAGAATACTGGAGCGGGTTGCTGTTTCCTCCTCCTGGGGATCTTTCCGACCCAGGGATCAAACCCACGTGTCCTGCACGTCCTGCATTGGCAAGCAGATTCTTTACCACTGGGCCACCTGGGAAGCCCTGTGCAACCATTACCGGCACCCATCTCCAGACTTTTTTTGTCTTCCCAAACTGAAACTCTGTCCCCATTATGCAATAACTCCCTGTTAGGCCCTCACCCAGTCCTTGGCAACCATCATTTTACTTCCTGTCTCTATGAATTTTACCATTCCAGGTACTTTTATAAATACAGTATTTGTCCTTTTATGTCTGGCTTACTCAGCATAATGTCTTCCAGCTTCATCCATATGGAAGCATGTATCAGGATTTTCTCCCTTTTTAAGACTGAACAATACACCATTTTATGTGTTTACCACATTTATTTATCCATTCATCCACTGGAAAACGGCACCAGTATTTGGTCACATCTGGCTTCTGCACTTTAGCCCTGTGCACACCCAGGACAGGAGAGGCTTTTGCAGGACAGTAGTTGGGGCTGGAGATCAAGACTGACATATACTCACTGCTATATATAAAATAGATAATTAATAAGAACCTATTGTATAGCACAGGGAACTCTACTCAATACTCTGTAATGACCTACATGGGAAAAGAACCTTAAAAAGAGTAGATACATGTATATGTACAACTGATTCACTTTGCTGCACAGAAGAAACTAACACAATATTATAAACCAACTATGCTCCAATAAAAATTAATTAAAATTTATTTAAAGTAACAATAATAAATCCATTAAATGTTAACATAAATGACACATTCTTAAATAAAAAATATTTTCCTAAGCAAACAAACAGAAAGTTAGGACTATCACAAAAAAGGCAGAAATTAAAGCAATTATCCCCCAGGCAAGGTGATGTCCATGTACCATCATGATTGAAAATCACAGTGAGAAAATCCCTTCAAGTGATCCAATTGGAGAGGAAATGGCACTTCCCAAACACCAGATATGTTACTAAGATCAAATCCTGGACATTTTTGGAAAAGAAAAAGGTTATTTTAATTCTTTTCAGGTTCGTGTGATGCTGGTCAGGCAGCTTCAAACGCCATTACTCTTCAAGGTTTGGGGTAAGTGGACAGACTCAGTACCTTTGTCCAGCATTACCGAATTGAGACCACTGCATCCAGAAGACACTCTCAAAATTCATCTAGTCATTGTCGGGGCAGGCCACAAGCCCTGCCAGACAGCCAAAGATGAGAACTGACCAGACGTATCTTGGGACCCACTCTAATACTTATTATGGAAGGTCACATGGGAGGGTTTTCTTCTCTCACCGAAATCCCTCTTGCTGGGCTCAGTTTGTTTTCTTGGATCTGGTCTTTGGAGAGGGGGACTTATTCTCACAAATGGACCTGAGCAGATGGGGGCAGGAAATAAAGAGAGTTAAGATGACAGGCCCAGTACGGTGGCACGGGCCTTTCATGGTCTCACCACCAAGAGCAAAGGCATCTCTGTGCTCCGAGCCTTTGCCAACTGGACTAACACAAAGCCCAGACTTGGAGCTGATCCATCCCCGAGGGACCCAAGGCAGGTTTGTAAACTCAGAGTAGGGGCCGCATTTCTGTGGCCTCTCTCCCGGGGAGGCTGCTGTTCCAGGGTTCCTCCCTGATTCCAGCCCCACTGTGTTGTGACTGCCCACAGATTTCCAGCCAATAGACTTGGGGCATTACTGACCAGTCCCCTGTGACAGAGCTCAGCCCTCCATAGTCCACCCCAGCCCTTGTGTGTGGGTGTGTGTGTGAGCTGGCAGCAGAGGGTGAGTGGGTGGTGAGAGGGACCTGTAGGGAGGGGCACTAACTCACTCTGACCAGTGGCCTCTAGCCCCTTTCCCCCAGTAATTCCTGGGGATCCCCTCATCCCTTTTCCAGACTACCTCCTGTGGGGACCCTGGTCCAAAACCCCACAGGTCTGGAACTGACTGAACTGCAGCTGAGCTGAGGTTAAAACCTTGCTCCTGAGGACCCCTGGGCCTGAGTGTGTCTCAGCTTCTCAAACATTCACAACAGCCGAGGAGCCCAGGGACATTCTAGAACAGTTAGGGCACATAGGTGACATCTGTTGGGAGCCAAACTGATGCCTCTGATACTGGCCCCAAATCTTGTAACATCTCAGGTCTGGATTAGTGTAAAGACCAAGAAACAGACCTAAACTTCTTGGTGATATGTAGGCTTGTTATTAAATCTCCTTCCCAAAAGTCTCCTCTGAAACACCATTCTTTCCATTTCCCTGCACTCCATCCCACCGACTTGTGAGTCCCTGCGGGCTCCAGCTTGACTCTGTGTCTCCTGGCCCCAGGAGGGTGGGGAGGAGTTGGAAGTGGGGGTTGGTTCTACTAATAAACAATTGCTTTGTCGTCTCTCCTCTTGGTCAAGGCAGGGTTCCTCGCACTCACCTCTCCACCTCCACCCACTGAGCACACAGGAGCCCCACTGGACTTCCCTAGCAGCTGTAGGCCTTACCTAATTGTGCAAATGACAAAGAACTACCTACACTGACCAAAACTGTGATTTATTTGGTCACTTAGACACATTCTTATCCTTTGAGAATTTCAGATAAACATGCTTCCTTCACGAATTCGGGTGGTAAAGTGACGGTGACTCCATACGGCAAATGCAAGGTCATCGTTAATGGGGTGCCCATCACGACCAAGACGAAGCTGCAGCATTTGGTAAACTCCCCTGCAGAGCCCCAGGATTCCCTAAGTTCAACCAGGAGAGCTGGAGTGAGGCCGGCAGGGCTGGGCACTAAGTCCCTCCTGTCCCTCTGCCACCCTGTCCCACTGTTGACGAGGTCACAGCTGTGGAGTTGGGAGACCTGATATTAACTCCCCGGGTGTCTGAGGGAAGTCATTTCACCTCCCTGGACCTTGCTTACAAAACAGAGAGGGGTGAACTAGGTGCTCGCCAAGATCCTTCCATCTCTAACGCTGTATGGTATTTTAGATTTTAACAACCTGCCATGGAGGGACTTTCCTGATGGTCCAGCGGCTAAGATTTTGAGCTCCCAATGCAGGGGCCCGGGTTCGATCCCTGGTCAGGGAACTAGATCCCAGATGCTGCAACTAAGACCTGGCACAGCCACATAAATGAATAAATATTAAGAAGAAAAAAAAATCTGCCCTGGAGAGGGACTGCCAGCACCTTGGCAACACTGGGCTCTCTGCATCTCCCCACCACCCTGTCGGTAGAACAGGGGCTCCAGACCCCTCTCCTGTCCCTTCTCCACATTGAAGCCACAGAAAACCCTCTATTTTATTTTTTAAATTTGAGGATAATTGCTTTACAATGTTGTGGTAGTCTTTGCTGTACATCAGATCAGTCATAATTATATATATAAAACCCCTCCCTCATGAGCCTCCCCCACATCCCACCCATTCCACCCCTCTACACAGAGATCCTTTTAGACCAGCACACTGGAGCAAGACACTCCTTTCTTGGAAATCCTTCAGTGACCCACCCTTTTGGGACACCAGAGTGAGCAGGCCCATCATCTGCCTCTCTGGCCTCACTGCTCTGCCTGGGCTTCCCTTGTCACATGACTCTGATGCTCAGACCTTCCAGGCTCTGGTCAACAGTACTCTTCTCGGCCTCACCAAAACTTAGCACTCTTGAAAGTGAAAGTCGCTCAGTCGTGACCCACTCTTTGGGACTCCATGGACTGAATTCTCCAGGCCAGAGTACTGGAGTGGTGAGCCTTTCCCTTCTCCAGGGGATCTTCCCAACCCAGGGATCGAACTCAGGTCTCCTGCATTGCAGGCGGATTCTTTACCGGTTGTGTCACCTTAAATAGTGCACCTTCCCAGAGGTGCTTTGTAATCCCCAGTGTGAATTATCCCAGTGCACTCTGTGGAAGCCCTGCCCTTTTCCTCCCCATCCCACACAGGCTGTGGTTACATCATTAGTTTATCAAGTCCTGGAGGGGAGGGATGGATGGGTCTGTCTAGTCCCCACTGACTCCCCCAGTGGCTGACAGAGAGTGTGGAATAAAGGATTAGTCAATGAAAGCAAGAGGCCCCTCTTCCCTCCTCATTTACAGGTCTCTCCCCTGCTTGGGGATTCAGGAGGTCTCATGAATCCCCAAGCAGAGGAGCAGGATGACCTCACCCGCTTTGCCCTCCTCCCTCTGAGTGCACTATCTCCTTCCTAGGACCGGATTATTTTGGGATCCAACAGTGCCTACATTTACATCGGGTTTCCTTCTGAGCGAGGCAGTGAGGACTTGAGTAGATTTGATTATGACTTTTTCCAGCTGGAGCGAGCGGCTGCTGAGGGAGTGAGCGCTGACAAACTCGGTGAGCAGACCAGGCCAGGCTTCTGGCATTTTCCATGGGTGGATGTGAAAGCAGTGTGTGCAATCCTGCTTTCCTTAAGAAAATAATCTTTGTGTCAAAATACAATGTTTAAAAAATTAAGGTATGATTTTCATACAGAGTAAGCACATGTGGAAGATTTATTTAATTCACAAAATTAATTATGAGGGTAAAGATGCTGATGTAGGTTCAGTCCCTGGGTCAGGAAGATCCCCTGGAGGAGGGCATGGCAATGCCTGGAGAATTGAAGGATGCTCCCGTATTCTTGCCTGGAGAATCCCATAGACAGAGGAACCTGGTGGGCTACAGTCCATGGGGTCGCAAAGAGTCAGACATGACTGAGCATCCTTAAACACTTCATTGTGTTATTCCTAAGGAAAAGGACTTTCTCTTAATAACTACAGTACACTTCTCAATATCAGAAAATTAACATTGATACTATTATTTAATCTATGAATTTCATGCATATTTACCTAATTGTTTCAAAAACCTCCCTTATAAAAAACTGGGATACAGGGTCCAGTGCAGGACCACGTTCAGCTGTCATGTCTCTTTGATCTCCTTGAATCTGGAACAACTCACCAGGTCTGTTTTTGTCTTTCATGACCTTGACATTTTTGAAGAGTAAAGACCAGTCATTTTTTTTAGGATGTGTCCCCATGATTGGATTGAGGTGATAGGTTTTTGGCAGGAATGCCAGCAAAGTGATGATGGATCCTCTGTGCCTCACATCAGAGGCAGCTGGCGTCAGTTTGTCCATTTTTGGTGGCGTTAATTGTGATCATCGGTTAAGGTGGTGTCTACCAGGTTTCTCCACTGTAAAATGAGTTATCCTGAGGCAAGAGGTAAATGCCCCCCCAGGGTTAAGTGACTGGAGATTCACTCCCTGTGGACCAAACTCCAGGAGAGAAGAACGGGACAATTAAGAGAGGAGGCGGGACCCTGCCCAGACCACGTATTTCTCATTCTCGAAGTCAGAAGACTTCCTTGACCACACATGCACAGAAAGGCTCCTTGAAGGTTCAAAGGGGAGTGACCTTGTGCCTTCGATCTTTCCCAGCACTATCCACATGTACTGTGCTCTTTTTCCTTCCTGATAAATACTTTACTTACTTCCCTGCTGCTGCTGCTGCTGTTAAGTCCCTTCAGTTGTGTCCGACTCTGTGCAACCCCAGAAACAGCAGCCCACCAGGCTCCACCGTCCATGGGATTCTCCAGGCAAGAACACTTTTCTGTCATTGTGGGAATTCTCTTCTGAAAAACTGAAGGGCCAGGGGCCTGCTCACTGTCCTCTGGTCTGGTGGCCAGGATTTGGTGCTCTCACCACCACAACCCCACAAGCCCACTTCAGTCTCTGGTGGGGGAACTGAAGCCCCGCTTCTAGCCGCTGCAGGCTGAGGCCACCTGAAAGCAATACTATCTTTTCAATTAATATTTTATGGGGAGAGACTTTGATATGTAGATATCCTGTACCTCATTACAATTTCATCCACTAGTTTTATCATCCTTTGATCATTGGATGATCAGTATGGATTTTTGTCAAATGGTGAATTCCTAGCTTCACAATTTCCTCTACCTTTATTTGAAAAAGCAAAAAGTTACTATAAGAAATGTTTTATCTGTCGATTTGTTTATTCATTTAGTTATGTCAGTGTGGACTCAGAGTCCTGTTTTACTCAATAAGTTATCTGTTGCTTTCATAATTCATTTTGATGTGCAACCATCCCCGTTTTGGTCAGTGGGCACCCCTTCAAGCTGGATTCTGTGTCTCCCTGACGTTCCTCACCAGGCACTAGATTACTTTCTGGCATCAAAAATGTTCCAGGTGCATCTTGTGGGCTTTCAGCCCCAGCTCAGGTGTCAGTCATTTCCCCCAAGGATCCTGATTCTTTTTGGTAAAGAATGACATTTATAAATCAAGATTTGGAGCTACGTGTGCAAACTGCTATATTAATACATGTGTTCTGCCACACATTATAGCTTCACCTATTCTGTAAAGCCATAAGTTCATACTCATATGGTCAATTCCAGTTCACTACCACAGAGTTTATTTTCGTTTTCCCTGAATGGGCAAAATTAACAAGTCTGTCAATTTTCCTCTATCTGTTCTCTGGATTTTCATCCCTCTCACTATCTCAAGCATTTGTCTGTGAAAAGCCCCTTCTCTTTTGCATCTCTAAAGGCTCTCCATGGATCATTCCAGTTCAGTTCAGTTCGGTCACTCAGTCGTGTCTGACTCTTTGCAACCCCATGAATCGCAGCACGCCAGGCCTCCTTGTCCATCATCAACTCCCGGAGTTCACTCAGACTCACCACCATCGAGTCAGTGATGCCATCCAGCCATCTCATCCTCTGTCGTCCCCTTCTCCTCCTTCCCCCAATCCCTCCCAGCATTAGAGTCTTTTCCAATGACTCAACTCTTTGCATGAGGTGGCCAAAGTACTGGAGTTTCAGCTTTAGCATCATTCCTTCCAAAGAAATCCCAAGGCTGATCTCCTTCAGAATGGACTGGTTGGATCTCCTTGCAGTCCAAGGGACTCTCAAGAGTCTTCTCCAACACCACAGTTCAAAAGCATCAATTCTTCGGCGCTCAGCCTTCTTCACAGTCCAACTCTCACATCCATACATGACCACAGGAAAAACCATAGCCTCGACTAGACGAACCTTTGTTGGCAAAGTAATGTCTCTGCTTTTGAATATGCTATCTAGGTTGGTCATAACTTTCTTTCCAAGGAGTAAACGTCTTTTAATTTCATGGCTGCAGTCACCATCTGCAGTGATTTTGGAGCCCAGAAAAATAAAATCTGACACCGTTTCCACTGTTTTCACATCTATTTCCCATGAAGTAATGGGACTGGATGCCATGATCTTCGTTTTCTGAATGTTGTTCTGAATGTTGAGCTTTAAGCCAACTTTTTCACTCTCCACTTTCACTTTCATCAAGAGGCTTTTTAGTTCCTCTTCACTTTCTGCCATAAGGGTGGTTCATCTGCATATCTGAGGTTATTGATATGTCTCCTGGCAATCTTGATTCCAGCTGTGTTTCTTCCAGTCCAGCGTTTCTCATGATGTACTCTGCATATAAGTTAAATAAGCAGGATGACAATATACAGCCTTGACGTACTCCTTTTCCTATTTGGAACCAGTCTGTTGTTCCATGTCCAGTTCTAACTGTTGCTTCCTGACCTGCATACAGATTTCTCAAGAGGCAGGTCAGGTGGTCTGGTATTCCCATCTCTTTCAGAATTTTCCACAGTTTATTGTGATCCACACAGTCAAAGGCTTTGACATAGTCGATAAACCAGAAATAGATATTTTTCTGGAACTCTCTTGCTTTTTCCATGATCCAGCAGATGTTGGCAATTTGATCTCTGGTTCCTCTGCCTTTTCTAAAACCAGCTTGAACATCAGGAAGTTCACGGCTCACATATTGCTGAAGCCTGGCTTGGAGAATTTTGAGCATTACTTTACTAGTGTGTGAGATGAGTGCAATTGTGCGGTAGTTTGAGCATTCTTTGGCATGGCCTTTCTTTGGGATTGGAATGAAAACTGACCTTTTCCAGTCCTGTGGCCACTGCTGAGTTTTCCAAATTTGCTGGCATATTGAGTGCAGCACTTTCACAGCATCATCTTTCAGGATTTGGAATAGCTCAACTGGAATTCCATCACCTCCACTAGCTTTGTTCTTAGTGATGTGTTCTAAGGCCCACTTGACTTCACATTCCAGGATGTCTGGCTCTAGGTGAGTGATCACACCATCGTGATTATCTGGGTCATGAAGATCTTTTTTGTACAGTTCTTTTGTGTATTCTTGCCACCTCTTCTTGATAACTTCTGCTTCTGTTAGGTCCATACCATTTCTGTCCTTTATTGAGCCCATCTTTGCATGAAATGTTCCCTTGGTATCTCTAATTTTCTTGAAGAGATCTCTGCTGCTACTGCTGCTAAGTCGCTTCAGTCGTGTCCGACTCTGTGCGACCCCACAGATGGCAGCCCGCCAGGCTCTGCCATCCCTGGGATTCTCCAGGCAAGAACACCGGAGTGGGTTGCCATTTCCTTCTCCAATGCATGAAAGTGAAAGGTGAAAGTGAAGTCGCTCAGTCGTGTCCGACTCTTAGCGACCCCATGGACTGCAGCCTACCAGGCACCTCCATCCATGGGATTTTCCAAGCAAGAGTACTGGAGTGGGATGCCATTGTTCCCATTCTGTTGTTTTCCTCTATTTCTTTGCATTGATTGCTGAGGAAGTCTTTCTTATCTCTTCTTGCTATTCTTTGGAACTCTGCATTCAGATGCTTTTATCTTTCCTTTTCTCCTTTTCCTTTCGCTTCTCTTCTTTTCACAGCTATTTGTAAGGCAAACAGCCTTGCAGGCATTTTGCTTTTTTGCATTTCTTTTCCATAGGGATGGTCTTGATTCCTGTCTCCTGTACAATGTCATGAACCTTCGTCCATAGTTCATCAGGCCCTCTATCTATCAGATCTAGGCCCTTAAGTCTATTTCTCACTTCCACTGTATAATCATAAGGGATTTAATTTAGGTCATACCTGAATGGTCTAGTGGTTTTCCGTACTTTCTTCAATTTAAGTCTTAATTTGGTAATAAGGAATTCATGATCTGAGCCACAGTCAGCTCCTGGTCCATCACATGCAAATATGCTCCACTATCTTCTGCCATAAAAACAAACTAACAAAGCCCTACCTGGACCCACATCTCCCTTTATTGTTGTTCAGTCGCTCAGTTGTGTCTGACTCTTTGTGAACACATGGACTGCAGCACACCAAGTTTCCCTGTCTTTCACCATCTCCCGGAGTTTACTCAAACTCATGTCCATTGAGTCCGTGATGCCATCCAGCCATCTTGTCCTCTGCCATCCCCTTCTCCTCCTCAGTTCAGTCCAGTCACTCAGTCTTGTCTAACTCTTTGCGACCCCATGGACTGCAGCAAGCCAGGCTTCCCTGTCCATAACCAACTTCTGGATCTTGCTCGAACTCATGTCCATCGAGTTGGTGATGCCATCCAACCACCTCATCCCCTGTGGTTCCCTTCTCCTGCATTTAGTCTTTCCCAGCCTCAGGGTCTTTTCCAATGAGAAAAGACCTCTAGCTACTTTGCTGCTGCTGCTGCTAAGTCGCTTCAGTCGTGTCCGACTCTGTGCAGCCCCATAGACGGCAGCCCACCAGGCTCCTCCATCCATGGGATTTTCCAGGCAAGAACACTGGAGTGGGGTGCCATCGCCTTCTCCGCTCTAGCTACTGCTGTGTTTCAACTCCCCCACAACAACCTGGGAGTCCTTGTCCACAGCAACACTCAGGAGCTTCATCATTTCTCTTTGTTCATCTCTTCCCTTGCCTCAGATGGAGGTTCTTGACCACCTTGCCTCCCCTCTCATCCCCAGACCCAAGATCACTCCCCTCAGGGGAGGCTGTTGTACCAGGGCCCACCTGCTGCCCACCCGCACCCTCAACCCTGCCCAGTCAGGTGAGTGTGGGCTCTACCGTGGTCTCTGGCTATGCTGAACTCCCAAAGGCAGAGCATTTCACATCGTGCCTGTGCAAACTTGTCTTATAAACCCACAAGCAAAGTGTTGTGGGTGCACCTACATATGTGCAAAATAGATCCTCCCTTTTTCCTGCACCAAAGTTTTCTCTTCAGAATTTTAGCAAAATAAATGGATTTGAAAATGACTCCTTTGTTCATTGTCTGTAAGTTACTGAACAAAACAAGTCAATAAGACTCTAATACCAAGCCTGGACACCCTATATATTCATTTATTCATTTACAGGGTTGAATTTTCCAGCCCAGGGCTGGCAGCACAGTGAGGTTAAACAAGCCCTGACCCTGGGCAAAGGTGCTTAGCACCAGCAAAGACTGATTCTTTAGCAAGGTGGCTGTTGGGCAATTCTGGGGAGTCAGACCTCAGCACAGGAAATCCCTAAATAACTGAGAGTTCTTGACAGGAGGTAGCACCAGCCAGGGTCTGGCAGGGGGAATTGGCTCACCCATCGTGTCCATGATCCCCTCTTCCAAGCCACCCCAAACAGAAGTAAGGACAAGTTGCTTCTGTGCCAGCTGTGGTTTCAGGAGAAGCCCCCAGACCTCCCTTTAGCCAGCTGTATTATTCTTGCCCCAGCCTCTTCACTGGACAGTCTGAAGCTACCTTGGGTCAAGGACACAAGACCAAGACTGAAAATCAGAGGCAGGGAACCTCCTGTCACAATGCTGCTGAAATTCATGGGTTAAGATGAGCAAGGGAGGCAGTAACTTTTCTTCCCCACTTAGTTTTCTTTCTTGTTTTTTAAAAAATTAAATGTTTATAAATTTAAAATATAAATATTTGATTAACAGTTGAATGAATGACTGAAGGAAGGAAGCAAAGAGCATGCAAGTTTATTCATGGCTGAATGGTATCCCAGAGCCAGTGAGTGACCTCCTCTCCCTCTCTGGTCTTTCCTAGGTGCTGTGAACAGTGGGGATGGGAAAGCAGACCCCAGTGTCCTGGCTGTGTTCCAGGACTACATCAAACTGATGCCACTGGTTGCAGAAGCAAATCAAATGAGCGAAGAGCTGAAAAAGGTAAGTGCAGAAAATGGTAAAATCTCAGCTCTAGAAAGGACCTTAGAGGACAGATTCAACAAGTGCCGCTTTCCCACTGCCCTGAATTGGCTTCATGGTGTAGACATGCCAGACTCTCGGGCCTGGAGAGGGCAGGTGCTTTGCCCGAAACCCCACAGTGAGCTAGTGACAGGGCCTCAGTCAACACCCCAGGCCTCCCCAGTTCCAGCCTTGAGTCCGTTCCTTCTACCTCTGGCCCCCACGGCTCCAGAACCACCAAGACGCCAAACCAACGCTTGCCCACCATGGCCACCCCACCCCAGATTGTCCTCGAGTCCTTCTCTGGGTGCATACACCCTGAAGGCTTCTCTGCCCCAGAGAAGGCCTGGGTTTGGAGTCACTCCCTGGTGACACAGGATCCCAATCATCAGGAAACTTGCACAAGACTCAGTCCCTTTGGTGAGGCTTACACATGAAATAGTCCCAGGATGCTGCTGAGAAATTCTGGGTGCTTTGTCATTTCCCCTGATGGGAATTCCAAGGAGCAAGAGGTGGACCATCTTCTTTCAGAAAGTCCGAGTGTGGAGAGGATGAAAAATAAAATTGCAAAGATGTTATGTGCTGAGAAATGTAAAATTATTTAGTGAGTAGTGTTTTTCTTACCAGGGACTTAATATGGAGCTGAAGGTGAAGAATTTAGCTTCATCAGATTCCAGGGGCTGTGACCTACAGAAAGAGGTCACGGTGAAGGTGACCCATCAAAGGACTCATCAGGTGAGGCTGCCTCTGGGGGCTGGTGTGCGACTCCACAAGGGCTTTCTGAGGAGGTTTCCTAGGGATACAGGTTAGTTTTACCTGCTACAGCCTGTGGAGCCCCAGCAAAGGGGCAAGATAGGCTCCAAGTATGAGTGGGATTCTGGGGGACCGACTCTGGGGAGAGGAAGACCCTCCGAGTTTCCTCTTCTGGTTCCTCTATCCCACACAACACCGAGACCTGGGATCTTTCCCACCTGCAGGCAGTGAAAACTTTCTATTTATTTTTATCATGACTCCAAAGTTTTAGTACCCGAAGGGAGCCTGAACACCAGCTGAAAATGGTCTTCGTCTGAGTGCCCGAGAGAGAGGGCTACTGTTTTGAGCAATGAGAAAATGCACTTTCATTAAGACTCCAGAAGGTGGACTTTCCTGGTGATCTGGGGTAAAGAATCTGCCTGCCAATGCAGGTGTTGTTGTTGTTCAGTTGCACAGTTGTGTCCAATTCTTTGCGACCCCGTGGACTGCAGCACACCAGGCTTCCTTGTCCTTCACCATCTCTTGGAGCTTGCTCAAACTTGTATCCATTGAGTCAGTGATGCCATCCAACCATCTCATCCTCTGTCGTCCCCTTCTCCTCCTGCCCTCAATCTTTCCCAGCACCAGAGTCTTTTCCAATGAGTCAGCTCTTCGCATCAGGTGGCCAAGTATTACAGCTTCAGCTTCAGCATCAGTCCTTCCAGTGAATTTTCAGTGTTTATTTCCTTTAGGATTGACTGGTTTGCACTCCTTGTAGTCCAAATGCAGGGGACATAGGTTTGATCCCTGGTCCAGGAAGATCCCAAGTGCCTCAGGGCAACTAAGCCCCTGTGCCACGACTACTGAAGCCCACACGCCCTCGAGTCTGTGCTCCTCAACAAGAGAAGTCACCACAACGAGAAGCCTGTGCACCAAAACCAGAGAGTAGTCCCTGCTCTTGGCAACAAGAGAAAAGTTTGAGCAGCAATGAAGTTCTTTGAGCATCTTTTATTTGCTGACAAAGGTCCATATAGTCAAAGCAATGGTTTTCCCAGTAGTTATGCATGGATATGAAAGTTGGACCATAAAGAAGGCTGAGTGCCGAAGAATTGATGCTTTTGAACTGTAGTGCTGAAAAAGACTCTTAAGAGTCCAACAGCAAGGAGATCAAACCAGTCAATCCTAAAGGAAATTAACCCTGAATATTCACTGGACGAACTAATGCTGAAGCTCCAATACTTTAGTCACCTGATGCGGAGAGCTGACTCATTAGAAAAGACCCTGATGCTGGGAAAGATTGAAGGCAAGAGGAGAAAAGGACAACAGAGGATGAAATGGTTGGATGGCATCACTAAATGGACACAAGTTTGAGGAAGCCCTAAGAGATGGTGATGGACAAGGAAGCCTGGCATGCTGCAGTCCATGGGGTTGCAGAGTTGGACATGACTGAGGGACTAAACAACATGATCATTACTTATAATTCTATACTGGGTAGGTTGCTTATCTCCACTTCACTTTGTTCTTGTTTTGTGTTTTTTGGGTTTTTTTTAATCTTATTCCCTTATTTGGAACATATTTCTTTATTGCCTTATCTTGACTAATTTTCTGTTGTATTTCGATGTGTCTGGTAGGTTGGTTACATCTCCCAATCTTGGAGAAGTGGCCTTTTGTAGGAGACATCCTATGTGTCCCAGAAGTGCCCTCTCCTCTGGTCTCCAGAGCTGTATGCTCTAGGGGTGCCTCCCTCATGGGCTGTGTGGGCCCTTCTGTTGTAGTGGGATGACCACTGTGGGTGGTCTGGTAGGCATGTCTGCCTCCTGGTCTGGTTGGTTTCTAGGGCCTGCTTTTTGAAGTTGCCAGCCACTTGTGGTTGGGGCTGGCTAATGAGGTGGCTGGCTGTGGAGGCCCAGGGGTCCTGGACTAGTCCTGGCCCATTGATGAATGGAATGGAGCTGGGTTCTGTTTGTAGGGCTAGGGGTCTCGGTGTTACTATTGCCTGTGGGTGGGTGAGGCCGGTTCCTGACATGGCTGCCAGTGGGACCTGGGGTGTCCCATTGCTGGTGTCAGCCCACTGGTGAGTGGAGCTGGATCCTGAGGCAGCTCTTGAGATGCCCAAGTTTCTCAGAGCTGCCATGGGCTTGCTGGTAGGCTGGGTTGAAGCTTGTAGGGTCTCAGAGCTAGTGCTGGCCTGCTGGTGAAGCCAGGTCTTGGGTCTCTGGCTGCAGAGTCCTGCGGGTCCTGGAGTTGCTGTGGACCTACTGGTGGGTGAGGCTCTGGTTGCATGGTCCTGTGGGACCTAGAGCTGGTTTTGGTGCACTACTAGGCAGGGCTGGGGTCTGGGCCCTCTGGTGGATGGAGCTGGGTCCCCTGGTAGCTGGGGGTTCAGGGGCTCCTTAGCAAACAGCCCACTGGTGGTTGGGGCTGTATCCCTGCCACTGCCTGCTTGGCCTGAGGTAACCTAGGACTGGTGCTGACTAGCTGGTGCGCAGGGCCAGATCCCAGGCCTAATAAACTAGAGGGAAAACTCAAACCAGTTCTTGTCGGCACTTGTATCCTCTTGGTAGAACAACCCTCCGCGCCCTTCCCAAGGCTTCCATCAGCATCTGTTTCCCCCAGGGGAGTTCCAGTTGCCTCTTGTCTCTCCAGGAGGTTCTCCAAGATCAGCCAGGGAATCTGACCTAGGCATATTTCAAATTACTACCTCTGCACTGGATCTTGGAGCATGTGAGATTTTGCATGAGCGCTTTAAGAGTGAGGGGCTTCCCTGATGGCTCAGATGGTAAAGAATCTGCCTGCAATGCAGGATACCCAGGTTCGATCCCGGGAATGGAGAAGGGAATGGCAACCCATTCCAGTATTCTTGCCTGGAGAATTCCATGGACAGAGGAGTCTGGCGGGCTACAGTCCAAAGAGTCAGACAAGACTGAGCGACTAACACTTTCACTTTAAGAGTGAAGTCTACATTTCCCACAGCCCTCTAACTCTCCTGAAAATAAGCCCGGCTTGGCCTTCAAATGCAAACATTCTGGAGGCTGGTATTTCCAGTGCAGGACTCCCAGGCCAGTGTGCTGGATGTGGGGCTGAGACCTCTCACTCCTTGGTGAGAACCTCCGTAACGGTAATCATCTTCCTGTTTGCGAGTTGCCCACCTGGGGGTGGGTCTTAATTATGTTGTGTCTCTGCCCCTCCTACCCATCCTCTTGTGGTTCCCTCTTTATACCTTCAGTTGCCAGGGATCCTTTCTGCTAATCTTTAGCTCTTCCTCACCAACAGCTGCTCCGTAAATAGTTCTAATTTTGGCATGCTGACGGGAGGAGGCAAGCTCAGGAACTTCCTACTCCTCCGTGGTGGCCACGCCTCCTGGTAACCACTTCTGATGTGGCATTTATCATCAAGCAATTTTCTGCCTACCTGGAATTATTCTTATTTTGGCTTATGCTTTTGTCCATTGTCTCAGTAATCATTGTTGGTACAAGGCCCTGTCCCTCACCTACTGAGGGGACAGACCAGTGCCGGGCTCTTTTCCTGGATTTTCTGCTCACTGGGTGTGAGCACACCAATTTATTATCTTCTAGTTCAGTAGGTTAAAAGCCCAACACAGGACTTCTCTAGTTGTGCAGTGGATAAGAGTTTGCCTGCCACTGTGGGGGACAAAGGTTTGATCCCCGGACTGGGGAGATTCCATATGCTGTGGAGCAATGAAGCCCATGTGCCACAACTGGAGCCCAGGAGCTGCAACTGCTGAGCCCGTGTGCTGCAACTGTGTGAAGCCGACGTGCCTAGAGCCTGTGCTCCGCAACAAGAAAAGTCACTGCTATGAGAAGCCCATGCATCGCAACCAAGAGTAGCCCCCACTCAGCACAATTAGAGAAAGTCCACACAAAGAAACTCCAGTACAACCAAAAATAAATGAAATAAATAAATGAATTTATAAAAAATGCAACACAGATGTCACTGGGTTAAAAGCAAGTTGTCAGGAGGGATGTTTTGCTCTCTGGAGGCTTGAGAGGAGAATATGTTTTGTTGCTTTTTCAAGCTTCTAGAGCCACTTACATTCCTCGGGTCATGGTCATCTTCAAAGTTATCCACATAGCATCCCTGACCCTGCTTTTGTCGCCATCTCTCTTTCTCTGACCTTCTCTTCTGCCTCCCTCTTCTACCTTTCAGGCCCATGTGATTACACTGGGCCCATCTGGATAATGCAAGCTAATCTCACTATGTTAAGGTCGGCTGACAAGCAAACGTAATTCCTCTTTGCCGTGTAAGATAACATATTCACAGGTTCCAGAGACTGGGACATGGATATCTCTGAAGGTCTTTCTTCTATATACCACAAGCTCAAACTTTTATTTCTCCTGGGAAAGTGTTTTCTAAGTCCATCATTTCCTCTAAGTCATTTCTTGGGATCCAGCAAAGCTGAAATAGCTAGGTCAGCAATTAATGTAGTGCTCTTGAAGATCCTCACCAAAGCTGAGTTTGATGAGACTGTCATTGGTCTTAGGTACCCAAAACCCAACCCATCAGAGAGAGCATGTTGGGGAAAACCATAGAAATGAATTGTTAGAGCAGCAGATGGAATCAAATATTGATGATGTACCTTTGTGTTTCCAGGTGTGGATTTGGTCAAAAGCCAAATTTATCAATAGGAAATTTCTAATGGAGGAACTTTACCAGCGTTTTCTTGATGGAGAAGACAGCCAGGTAGCCCAGGAAGATGACCCTTTCTGGGATCCTGTCGAAGTTGTTCACCTGGGCTCCGCTCACATCTGGCTCCAGTCCCTTGCCTACTGCATGAAGTTCGAGGAACAAGTGGAATTTCTGAACTGTGATGGGCTGGAAGAGGCGGTGTTGCATATCCACATAAACCCCTGCTCCCCGACAGGACAGTGGGTATCTCCGCCACCCCCTTGTCTAGTTCTGGGTCACACAGAAAAATCACAGCAAGGAAGGGGAGAACTTGGTACCCTGAAGAGGTCACTCCTGAGACAAACAAATGAGCTCGTTCATTCATAATTTGGCCTCATCATATCTGATTTTGCCTAGGCAGCCAAATCAGCTGACCTGACCATTTAAAACCCCACATCCAGCAGTCTTTGAGCAGCTCACACTGCCTTAAAGGACATGAGAATGAGAATGAGTATACCCTGCAGAGGCAGGACTGTAGTAGAAGGAAACACGGACACGAGCCCAGAGATCTGGGTCGGTAGAGAAGCCAAGGGTGCCACAGAACCTTCCACCCTCCCCGCCCTTCCTGGCGCCTGTGAGGTCTGGGACCCACCACACACATTTGTTCTTTCCAGCATTAGTCCTCAGCTCTGCTGACCAGGCCCAAGTGCCAGAAGCAGGAAGCTGATTTTGTAGCTCACCCTGCCTCCCTGGACAGGCTCTGTTAATTTCTTTGTTCCTTTTCTCAAGGAAGGAACTGTGGTATCTTTGTTTCCTTATGTGGCCCCATTCTGAGCTGTTATCTGATCTTTGTGCTAACTCCACTGTATAACCTTTACTGTCCCCTTGGGTTGTCTCTGGGGCTTCCCTGGCTCAGATAGTAAAGAATCCACCTGCAATGCAGGAGACATGGGTTCGATCCCTGGGTCAAGAAGACCCCCTGGAGAAGGGAATGGCAGCCCACTCCAGTATTCTTGCCTGGGGAATTTCATGGACAGAGGAGCCTGGCGGGCTACAGTCCACGGGGTCACATAGAGTCGGACATGACTGAGAGATTTACACACACACAGAAGTTGTCTCCTTGTTTCCTCTCTTTGGGCCAAAGGCAGTTGAGAGAGTTTTTACAAAAGCTCACACCTCTTAGCAATTCTAAGTAAAGAGGCCAGCAGGACGCCCGGTCTGGTGCCAGTGTCCTCAGGGGCTAGCTGATGCAAGCTTTTTGTCTTTCTGAAGAAGAGAGTCAACAAGTGAGCAACAGAACTGCCAAGTCTTGTGACTAAAAGACTAAGATGACCAGGGCCTTGCTGTCTTTATCGGAACTCTAAGTAACTTCCTGGGCATGTTGCTACCCCAGACTCCTAGGCTGCCCGATGGTTGTATTTCTCACTCTGAATTAGTAAAGTGGCATTATAGTTTACAGGTTTCAATCTCTGTGAGCTCAGTTGATGTGAGAGAAGTATCCTGTTGGAAAGCTGTCCAAACTGGTTTCTGAGCCTGTGGGCCTGGAGTTGACTCTGGACTGTAAAGGGTTCACAAGGACAATGACATCTGGAGAGGCTGCCTGTGTTCAGCCAGCTGGCTTTCTCTAGGTGGCAGGCCCTCTGCCCACTGGGGAACCTACCTAAATCTTCAATGGCAGTTTGGCATCCACAGCTGGGTGCATTTATTGCAAGAAGCTGTTATATTCCTGTCTCCTCTTTGAGAAAGTCCGTATCTTGAAGTACAAGAGCAGAGTGGGCTCTTGTGATATGTCTCTTGAATGAATGAATTCTACAGCTGGTAATATTACCCATCCTTCCTTCAGAGAATTTAGCTGTCTCTTAGGGCTTCCCTGGTGGCTCAGATTGCAAAGAATCCACCTGCAATGCTGCAGGAGACCCGGCTTCGATTCCTGGGTCAGGATCCCTGGAGAAGGGAATGGCTACTCACTCCAGTATTCTTGCTTGGAGAATTCCATGGACAGAGGAGCCTGCCCGGCTGCAGTCCATGGGGTCACAAAGAGTCCACCATGACTGAGTGACTGGCACACACAAGCCATCTATGTAATCTTCACTGACATCAGTCTCTCTTGCTTGGGCCCAGGTTAACCTGTGATCAATGTTTATCTCTTCTGTTTACAGAGCATGTGGTGAGGAAGATGTGGTTACTGACCCAGTGGACCTGCTGGGCAAGAGGATGGATTTCCAGATTCGCCTTGTGCAGTGCCTTGGCACCAAGTGGCTGAAGGAGGATGCGGAGAGGGGTGTTCAGATGGGGTACCAGCCTGCCCTGCCAAGCTGCTGAATGTGAACCACCTGGCCTGTGTGCCCTGGTGGGAGGAAGCCTTTCCTCAAGTTTTAAGAATGAGTTGATTGTGACATTTGCTTAAGTTTTTCTGCTTGTTCAACTCCCAAATGACTATTTCCTCCTTCTGCTTAACAGAGAGAGAAGTTTCATGTCCCTCTGGGTCACCGAGTACAGGTCAACATGTACTGATTCTTCTTAGTAATTGAAGCCAAGAGTCAGGAATTTTAATTATCAGAAAGAACATCTAGTGAACCTGTGTTATCAAAGTAGGATGATTGGGTTTATTTTCTTTTTTTAGTTGGAAACAAAAAGACTGCGTGTGACGATATGATAGAGGCACCAGATATGCTTAAACTAATTGGGCTAAAAGGATACTAAAAGATGAAGCAATAAAGAAGGGAGATTTTGAAGGACAAAAAACAAACCACAAAACAAACCACTGTGGAAAATTAATAACTTTAGATTATCTAAGTAGAAAGTATCAAAATCCATTTCTCTTTTTGTTAGACTTTTAATAAGTATTATCTATGTAATGATGATATCTATGTTGAATAGCTGAGATGTTGGAGGTGGCAATCAGGAGAATCAACTGTAGGTCATCTTTTATCAACTAAATGGCAGCCCACTCCAGTGTTTTTGCCTACAGAAGTCCACGGACAGCAGAGCCTGGCAGGCTACAATCCGTGGGGTTGCAGAATTGGTCACAACTGAGCATGCAC
This sequence comes from Tragelaphus eurycerus, assembly GCA_935064755.1. Lineage (NCBI taxonomy): Eukaryota > Metazoa > Chordata > Mammalia > Artiodactyla > Bovidae > Tragelaphus > Tragelaphus eurycerus. The sequence goes on from CAKXYN010000003.1 coordinate 24,999,737, forward strand.
CCCTTATCAACTAAACAAAGCAGGCTACAATTCTTTGGCTTATCTGATACTTTCCTTTAGAAATGTATCCCTTATGGTTTTGAGTTACGTTTTCTGTTCTTTTCTCAGGTACAGAATTTATGATCTTCCAAACACTTTATATACTAAGCCTCTATGGAAAATTGTGAATCCCCAAATTGATGAGACTGTCCAATTTACCACCTTAAATGCATCTCAGGAGTTTCTGAATTATTTACAGACAAACGCTCTCATTGTTGATTTATGGGGTCTTCAAGGTACCATGCTTACCTCCCCTTTTGCATGGTGTATTCCTCCGTCAGATATCATGTTGTATATCTTAGGGCTGCAGAGGGAGGTTGTCAGGGTCTTGACAGCAGTGGCCAAGAGCTGTCTTCTCCTCAGCCTCTGGGTTTTAGTCCACAGTTGATGACGTGGTTTAAACCTCCTCACACAACACTGTGAGTGGAGGATGAGACATTTCTTTCCTTGATGGTATCTCCCTCACACTACAGAAGGCTGTGCTGAACTGAGCTGCTCTCGGCTGGACCTCATGGTCACAGGTGAAGGCCACATCCTGGTGGACACGAAGAAAATTGCCACTGTGATGGATACAGGTCAGGTGTGTTATATTTAAGTCGCATTAAAAAGAGATGTCACAGATGACTAAAAAAAAAAAATCTCAGATAATGGTTGCTTGGGGATCATCGATGTTCCCTCCCATTAAAAAGCCTCTTTCTTGATTTACTCCTGTGTATCTTGAGGGTCTTAAATCTTGGTTACCACCCACCCCTTCACTGCACCCCATCCAGTTTTCATAACATAGGAACAACAGCCAGTCTCAAAGATATGCAAATAATGCACACAAGACTAACCCGACTTGTTTCTATAGAGGACGTCAGACCAGGTACCAGAGCTTTATCTGAAGCTGCTCAAGTTAGAACAGGAGACGCAACTGCTCAGAAACATAAACAGAGTCCTCAGAGAGGAAAATGTGCTTCTTAAAGAATCTATTGAGAGAACCAGTTCTAGTCAACGAGGTGAGAGGCCGCTCAAATCTTGGTGTTTAGACTTCCTCTAAACTCCTGCATTTGTGATGTATATTTTCTTTCTAAGAAATGAGCTTTTAAATGAGTTAATATCTTGTTTCAGTTTTTTTAAAAAAAGCAGAACATTTTTTCCTTGTAAGATTTCTTTGGATGGGTCCCAATTGGTACTCGATAAATGATGATGTAGTACAATGCCACCAAGATAATTAAATATATAAATATGTGGATAAATAGTTGTTGGTCAGTCAGTCATGTCCGACTCTTTGAGACCCAATGGACTGCAGCATGCCAGGCTTCCCTGTCCTTCACAACTCCCAGAGTTTGCTCAAATTCATGTCCATTGAGTTGGTGATGCCATCCAACCATCTCATCCTCTGCCACCCACTTCTCCTCCTGCCCTCAGTCTTTCCCAGGATCAGAGTCTTTTCCAAGGAGTCAGCTCTTCACATCAAGTGGACAAAGTACTGGGGCTTCAGCTTCAGCATTAGCCCTCCCAATGAATATTCAGGGTTTATTTCCTTTAGGACTGACTGGTTTGAGATGAACAAATAAACGTTCTCTTATCTTCCACCTTCAGCACGTCAGCCTTCCAGTACCCGAAAGATCACTTGGATGACAGCACAAAGGCCACTAGCCAGAGACATTAATCAAATGTGCACCACCCAGCAGGTCAGCTACGACAGAGAATTTGCCAGAGCTCTTAAGGTGTTCTACCAAAGCATGAATGTGGCCAGAGGGCAGTTTCTCAAACTGAGACATTATAAACCTCCTGTGAGTATCCGGCATCCCGGGAGCCAAAGGATTATCTTTCCATTAAATATAACTCTGGGATAGAAAGGCATTTCCCGAGGGTGGGGTGGGTGTGTGTTTAAGAAAAAGGGCAGGTCAGGCCGGGAACACCGTGAGTCTGCTGCTTTCGGGCTTCCACCCATCTCTGCTCCCATTTTTCACGTTAGTGTGCATCTGGTTGGTTCAAGGAGGCTGTGGCCCCTGCAGGATTGAGATTCCTGCACTTTATGACATATAGAATATCCCAGAAGTGCATGTTTGCTGTATTGTCATAAAACCAAAGAAATATAATTCATCACACTAAGATATTATAGGAGAAAAATCACGGTTACTTCAATAGATACCAAAAAAAGCATGTGATAAAATTCAGCATCCTCCCACGATAAAAACTCTTAGCAAACTAGGAACAAAATGGACATTTCTTAATCTGATAAAGGCAGTCTTAAACAGACAGGAAGCATAATCTTAATGGTAAATCATAGATGTCAGCTATCTTCACTTTTTTTTGACATTGTACTTTAGGTTCTAGCCAGTGTAGAAAGGGCAGAAATAAAAGGTATAAAGATTGGAAAGCGGGATAAAAAGTAATAGTCATAATAGCAAACATTTATATAATATTTGGGGGCTTCCCAGGTGGCACTAGTGGTAGAGAACCCGCCTACCAATGCAAGTTAGATGTAAGAGACACGGGTTCGATCCTGGGGCAGGAAGATAACCTGGAGAAGGGAATGGCTACCTACTCCAGTATTTTGCCTGGGAAATCCCATGGACAGAGGAAACTTGTGGACTATAGTCCAGGGGGTTGCAGAGTTGGATACCACTTGGCGACTAAAAACAACATAATACTTACTAAGTGTTTTTATATTTATTGAGTTATCACAACAACCAGATGGGTGTGTATATGTTACAGAACAGACCAGATGGGTGCGTACTGGGAGTACTGGGGTTAGTCGCTCAGTTATGTCCAACTCTTTGTGACCCCATGGACTGTAGCCCACCAGGCTCCTCTGTCCATGAAATTATCCAGGCAAGAATACTGGAGTGGGTTGCCAATCCCTTCTCCAGGGGACCTTCCCGACACAGGGATTGAACCTGGGTCTCCTGCATTGGCAGGCAGATTCTGTAGCACCGAGCCACCAGGGAAGCCCATAAATCAGTGTAAAAACTTAAAAAATTGTTGCCATTTATCTAATAAAAGTGAAAGATGCACCTCCCCTCAGTTCAGTTCAATCGCTCAGTTGTGTCCGACTCTTTGTACCCCAAATATTGCAGCACGCCAGGCCTCCCTGTCCATCACCAACTCCCCGAGTTCACTCAGACTCACGTCCATCGAGTCAGTGATGCCACCCAGCCATCTCATCCTCTGTCATCCCCTTCTCTTCCTGCCCCCAATCCCTCCCAGCATCAGAGTCTTTTCCAATGAGTCAACTCTTCTCATGAAGTAGCCAAAGTACTGGAGTTTCAGCTTTAGCATCATTCCCTCCAAAGAAACCCCAGGGCTGATCTCCTTCAGAATGGACTGGTTGGATCTCCTTGCAGTCCAAGGGACTCTCAAGAGTCTTCTCCAATACCACAGTTCAAAAGCATCAATTCTTCGGGGCTGAGCCTTCTTCACGGTCCAGCTCTCACATCCATACATGACCACAGGAAAAACCATAGCCTTGACTAGACAGACCTTTATTGGCAAAGTAATTGTCTCTGCTTTTCAATATGTTATCTAGGTTGGTCATAACATTTCTTCCAAGGAGTAAGCGTCTTTTAATTTCATGGCTGCAGTCACCATCTGCAGTGATTTTGGAGCCCCCCAAAATAAAGTCTGACACCGTTTCCACTGTTTCCCCATCTATCTGCCATGAAGTGATGGGACCGGATGCCATGATCTTCGTTTTCTGAATGTTGAGCTTTAAGCCAACTTTTCACTCTCCACTTTCACTTTCATCAAGAGGCTTCTTAGTTCCTCTTCACTTTCTGCCTAAGGATGGTGTCATCTGCATATCTGAGGTTATTGATATTTGTCCCGGCAATCTTGATTCCAGCTTGTGCTTCTTCCAGTCCAGCGTTTCTCATGATAAGTTAAATAAGTTTCTTATTTAACTAACTTATTTAATAAGTTAAATAAGCAGGGTAACAATATACAGCCTTGATGTATTCCTTTTCCTATTTGGAACCAGTCTGTTGTTCTATGTCCAGTTCTAACTATTGCTTCCTGACCTGCATACAGATTTCTCAAGAGGCTGGTCAGGTGGTCTGGTATTCCCATCTCTTTCAGAATTTTCCACAGTTTATTGTGATCCACACAGTCAAAGGCTTTGGCATAGTCAAGAAAGCAGAAATAGATGTTTTTCTGGAACTCTCTTGCTTTTTCTATGATGCAGTGGATGTTGGCAATTTGATCTCTGGTTCCTCTGCCTTTTCTAAAACCAGCTTGAACATCTGGAAGTTCATGGTTCATGTATTTCTGAAGCCTGGCTTGGAGAACTTTGAGCATTACTTTACTAGCATGTGCTGCTACTGCTGCTGCTAAGTCGCTTCAGTCGTGTCAGACTCTGTGCGACCCCAGAGACGGCACCCCACCAGGCTTCCCCATCCCTGGGATTCTCCAGGCAAGAACACTGGAGTGGGTTGCCATTTCCTTCTCCATTGTGTGAAAGTGAAAAGTGAAAGTGAAGTCGCTCAGTCGCGACCGACTGGTAGCGACCCCATGGAATACAGCCCACCAGGCTCTTCCATCCATGGGATTTTCTAGGCAAGAGTACTGGAGTGGCTTGCAATTGCCTTCTCCGATGAGTACAATTGTGTGGTAGTTTGATCATTCTTCGGCATTGCCTTTCTTTGGGATTGGAATGAAAAGTGACCTTTTCCAGTCCTGTGGCCACTGCTGAGTTTTCCAAATTTGCTGGCATATTGAGTATAGCACTTTCACAGCATCATCTTTCAGGATTTGAAATAGCTCAACTGGAATTCCATCACCTCCACTAGCTTTGTTCGTAGTGATGCTTTCTAAGGCCCATTTGACTTCACATTCCAGGATGTGATCTCATTCTAGGTGAGTGATCCCACCATGATTATCTTGGTCGTGAAGATCTTTTTTGTATAGTTCTTCTGTGTATTCTTGCCACCTCTTCTTAATATCTTCTGCTTCTGTTAGGTCCATACCATTTCTATCCTTTATCGAGCCCAACTTTGCATGAAATGTTCCCTTGGTATCTCTAATTTTCTTGAAGAGATCTCTAGTCTTTCCCATTCTGTTATTTTCCTCTATTTCTTTGCATTGATCGCTGAAGAAGGCTTTCTTATCTCTTCTTGCTATTCTTTGGAACTCTGCATTCAGATGCTTATATATTTCCTTTTCTCCTTTGCTTTTTGCTTGTCTTTTCACAGCTATTTGTAAGGCCTCCCCAGACAGCCCTTTTGCTTTTTTGCATTTCTTTTCCATGGGGATGGTCTTGATCCCTGTCTCCTGTACAATGTCACGAACCTCAGTCCATAGTTCATCAGGCATTCTATCTATCAGATCTAGGCCCTTAAATCTATTTCTCACTTCTACTGTATAATCATAAGGGATTTGATTTAGGTCATACCTGAATGGTCTGTTGGTTTTCCCTACTTTCTTCAATTTCAGTCTGAATTTGGCAATAAGGAGTTCATGGTCTTAGCCACAGTCAGCTCCTGGTCTGTTTTTGCTGACTGTATAGAGCTTCTCCATCTTATAAGCCTGCAATTCAACTCCTCTTCTCCACAGAGTAAACTGGTTCTGCAGAGAAGTGCCCAGTTAGCATCTGCAGCATTATCTGGAATCTTGTTAGAAATGCAAATTCCAGGGTCTCCTCCTAGACCTGCTGAGTCCGAATCTCTGGGTGTGAGGCCCAGTCAACTAGGCTTTAATGAGCCCTCTAGAATATTCTTGGAGAAGGCAATGGCACCCCACTCCAGTACTCTTGCCTGGAAAATCCCATGGACAAAGAAGCCTGGTAGGCTGCAGTCCATGGAGTCACTAAGAGTCGGTCATGACTGAGCGACTTCACTTTCATTTTTTACTTTCATGCATTGGAGAAGGAAATGGCAACCCGCTCCAGTGTTCTTGCCTGGAGAACCCCAGGGATGGTGGAGCATGATGGGCTGTCATCTATGGGGTTGCACAGAGTCAGACACAACTGAAGCGACTTAGCAGCAGCAGCAGCTAGATTATTCTGCCTTCAACTCAAATTTGAACCACCTCTCTTGGTATGCTGTGTATGTAATGAATTAATTTTTCTCCTAGCTATCTGGAATGGTCCTTGTTATAAACCATTCCTGAGAGAACTGGGAAGATAGTCATTCAAGTCATTTTCTGTTGTGGTTCAGATGGTGGTCCAGGTGAATAATCCTGTAGAAACCCATGCATATATGCATAAGATGGTATTTTAACCATTTTCCGTTATAGCTCCCCAAATGGAAACATCCTAATGCACATCCACAGAAGATAAGTAAATTACAGCACAAGGGGCCAGAAAACAGGCAAAATATAGGGCTGTTTAGGGCTGCATTCTAGGTGGCAAGAAAATGATGATGGACTTAGGTTAGTAGTTGCTTCTGGGGGTGGGGTGTGACCAGGAGGAAATCAAGAGACAGAGTATTTTCTTGAGCAGACGTGTTTAACTTGTACCTATGCATACATTTGGGGCACTCTTTTGGATGTATCAGTTCAGTTCAGTTGCTTAGTTGTGTCTGACTCTTTGCGACCCCACGGACTGCAGCATGCCACGCTTCCCTGTCCATCACCAACTTCTGGAGCTTGCTCAAACTCATGTCCATCAGGTCAGTGATGCCATCCAATCATCTTATCCTCTATCATCCCCTTCTCTTCCTGCCTTCAATCTTTCCTAGCATCAGGGTCTTTCTCAATGAATCAGTTCTTCCCATCAGGTGGCCAAAGGATTGAAGCTTAAGCTTCAACATCAGTCCTGCCAATGAGTGGTCAGGACTGATTTCCTTTACGACTGATTGGTTGGATCCCTTTGCAGTACAAGGGACTCTCAAGAGTCTTCTCCAACACCACAGTTCAAAAGCATCAAGTCTTCCGCACTCAGCTCACAATAAAGAAAGTAAGAGAAAGTACTGTGGTGAAAGACACTAAAAATAAAGTAAAAAATAAGCCACAACCTGGGAGAATCTATTTGTATTGTTGTTGTTGTTGTTCAGTCAGTCAGTCGTGTCCGACTCTTTGTGACCCCATGGACTGCAGCACCCCAGCCTTCCTTGTCCTTCACCATCTCCCAGAGTTTGCTTAAACTCATGTCTGCTGAGTCGGTGATGTTAGTATCCAGAATAAACAAACAACTACATATTTATTAAAATAAGAAAGACAACACGTGGCAAAACACACTGGAAAAAATGGCCCAAGTCTTTGAGCAGGCATTTTACTAATCATCAGGGAAACAGAAACTAAAAGGAGATGCTGTGACACACTACCTGCCCCCTGCCCACTCCCCATCTCTGTGAGCACCGTCACCTCCTCTACTGCTCACCGGCGCCCTGGCCCACAGGCTATCTGCAGTCCCTTCTCCTATGGGGCAGGGGACCCATATCAGTCAACCCTATTGATGGGAGAATCCCCACCCACATCTCCTTTGCAAACTTCAGAACGTCTACAGTATTATGCCAGTCCTAAATATCTGGATTCTCTAACCAATTTTCCCTGTTGATAATAAGCAATGGTTAGAACTGGACATGGAACAGACTGATTCCAAATAGGAAAAGGAGTACGTCAAGGCTGTATATTGTCACCCTGCTTATTTAACTTATATGCAGAGTACATCATGAGAAATGCTGGTCTGGAGGAAGCACAAGCTAGAATCAAGATTGCTGGGAGAAATATCAATAACCTCAGATATGCAGATGACACCACCCTTAGGCAGAAAGTGAAGAAGAACTAAAGAGTCTCTTGATGAAAGTGAAAGAGGAGAGTGAAAAAGTTGGCTTAAAGCTCAACATTCAGAAAACTAAGATCATGGCATCTGGTCCCATCACTTCATGGCAAATAGATGGGGAAACAGTGGAAACAGTGACTGACTTTATTTTTCTGGGCTCCAAAATCACTGCAGATGGTGACTGCAGCCATGAAATTAAAAGACAGTCCTTGGAAGGAAAGTTATGACCAACCTAGACAGCATATTCAAAAGCAGAGACATTACTTTGCCAACAAAGGTCCGTCTAGTCAAGGCTATGGTTTTTCCAGTGATCATGTATGGATGTGAGAGTTGGACTGTGAAGAGGGCTGAATGCAGAAGAATTGATGCTTTTGAACTGTGGTGTTGGAGAAGACTCTTCAGAGTCCCTTGGACTGCAAGGAGATCCAACCAGTCCATTTTAAAGGAGATCAGTCCTGGGTGTTCATTGGAAGGACTGATGTTGAAGCTGAAGCTCCAATACTTTGGCCACCTGATGAGAAGAGCTGACTCATTGGAAAAGACCCTGATGCTGGGAAAGATTGAGGGCAGGAGGAGAAGAGGATGACAGAGGATGAGATGGTTGGATGGCATCATTGACTTGATGGACATGGGTTTGGGTGGACTCCAGGAGTTGGTGATGGATAGGGAGGCCTGGTGTGCTGCGGTTCATGGGGTCGCAAAGAGTAGGACACAACTGAGCGACTGAACTGAACTGAAAGGGTCATTTAGGCAGGCTTCCTAAACCAGACCTGCTCCTAGGTGAACTGTTGCCTCTGGTAGCAGCTTTCAAATGCAGCTTTCCAGCTCAAAGGGAGACCTTACTGGGCACCCCCTCATGTACACACACCATCCTTTTACTATATGAAGTGAGTTGTTTTTTTGCCCGATGAAGTGAGTCTACTAAGACTGAAACTGAGCAGGACACTTCAGGCCCTTTTGAGTACACATCCCCTCGTTCTTGTATGGAGAAAAAGACTTTCCTCTCTTAGACCTTCCCTGAGTTCCAAAGAGCAGATTCAAGCAATTACTAACTAGAGGAGTAAGGGAACACAGACACAAAGGAAAAACAAGCCCAGCAACATCTTTTCCATGATTGTCAGCTTAAAACAATGCGTTGACTTACGACCCCAATCTGTGGAGATAATGCTCTATCAAATGGCCCCAAGTGTGAGGGGAATCACACTGACTGAAACTCACCCTGGCCATGCATCATAGTTACCATTTGTATGAGTTATTTTAGGACAGGAAGTCCTGGTAAGGAATGTGAAACTAATAAGCCACCACCAACTGGAAGAGTTCAGGAAAGGTCAAAAGGTGACACCACGTGTCCAACCACCTCCCAGAATCCTTCTCACTGCTATCCATCTTTGCTGAGCAATGTTTGCACCACCAGGAAAGACTCTGAACCAGAATGATTGGCCAAAGACAACCCGGAAACTAAGCCCATCACCATAAAACCCACTGCAAGCCATGTGGCAGAGCAGTTTTCCTGGGTTCCCTTACCTTACTGCTCTCTGCTTCGGCATCCCTTCCCAACAAAATCTCTTGCTCTGTCAACACATGTGTCTCCTCTGACAATTCATTTCTGAGTATTAGACCAGAGTCCACTTTCTGGCCCTGGAAGGGGTTCCCCTTCCTGCAACACAAGCAATCTTAAAATTAGTGACACTGGGTCAATTAAGAACTGAATTCCTGAGCCATCATGAGGTAAATAACCATCATTGCTTTTGCTCTCTCTCCAAAAGAAGTTAAGGGATCACGAGACCATGATATACTAGTTTGCTAGGACACAGATCAATCACAATGACAGACTCAAGTTACAAGATGATGCTCAAAAGTCTGCAACTGAGGTCTTATCAGATCAGATCAGATCAGTCGCTCAGTTATGTCCGACTCTTTGCGACCCCATGAACTGCAGCACGCCAGGCCTCCCTGTCCATCACCAGCTCTCGGAGGTCACTCAGACTCACATTCATCGAGTCAGTGATGCCATCCAGCCATCTCATCCTCTGTCGTCCTCTTCTCCTCCTGCCCTCAATCCCTCCCAGCATCAGAGTCTTCTCCAATGAGTCAACTCTTTGCATGAGGTGGCCAAAATACTGGAGTTTCAGCTTTAGCATCATTCCTTCCAAAGAAATCCCAGGGCTGATCTCCTTCAGAATGGACTGGTTGGATCTCCTTGCAGTCCAAGGGACTCTCAAGAGTCTTCTCCAACACCACAGTTCAAAAGCATCAATTCTTTGGCGCTCAGCCTTCTTCACAGTCCAGCTCTCACATCCATACATGACCACAGGAAAGACCATAGCCTTGACTAGACGAACCTTTGTTGGCAAAGTGATGTCTCTGCTTTTGAATATGCTATCTAGGTTGGTCATAACTTTTCTTCCAAGGAGTAAGCGTCTTTTAATTTCATGGCTGCAGTCACCATCTGCAGTGATTTTGGAGCCCAGAAAAATAAAGTCTGACACTGTTTCCACTGTTTCTCCATCTATTTCCCATGTAGTGATGGGACCAGATGCCATGATCTTCGTTTTCTGAATGTTGAGCTTTAAGCCAACCTTTTCACTCTCCACTTTCACTTTCATCAAGAGGCTTTTTAGTTCCTCTTCACATCACCCCCCCACCCCCTTTACTTTTGCTTTTAAAACCCCTGCACCCTGGCCAGCCAGTAGGATGGATTTGAGATGAGTCTAGGTTTCCCATCTTCAGAGTTGTCACCTCCTCAATACAAGCTTCTCTGCTCCAAACTCCACTGTTTCAGTTTGTTTGGCTTCACTGTGCATTGGGCACATGAATTTGGGGTTTGACAACAATATCATTTTTTTCTTTCATTTATTTTTAGGAAGAAGATCAAATGCTTCGGCCATTTGTACACCAACAGTCACAAATGTTAAAGGACTTTGGGGACCTACTTGAATCCAGCTTGTGGAAACTGAAAAATGATGTTGCTCTTATAGTGAAACAGAAGAAAGAATGTTTATTGCATGTGGAATAGTGTTCAGTTCAGTCGCTCAGTCTTGTCCGACTCTGTGACCCCATAGACTGCAGCACTCCAGGTTTCCCTGTCAATCACCAACTCTTGGAGCTTGCTCAAACTCATGTCCATCAAGTCAGTGATGCCATCCAACCATCTCATCCTCTGTCGTCCCCTTCTCCTCATGCCTTCAATCTTTCCCAGAGGATATACCAACTGAAAACATTTGCGCTTTGAGTTGTCAAGATTATTTAATTAACTTGGCTATCGGAGCTGAATTGTGGATTCAACCTAGTCAACCCATTTCTCACTCACTCAACCTATCACACTGCTTTCAATCAAAATTCCTTTTTATTTGATTTAAAATCATTTAAAAATGAATTCAGGCTGAAGGTGAGGTGGAAAATATGAGCAGTGAATGGTTAGCACTCTGAGCAAGAGGATCAACTGCCTGGAGCTGAATCTATAACTAATCAGTTCTGTGGTTTGGAGCAAGCCATGTTCCCTCTCTAAGTCTCTTTCCTTATCTGCTCTTCTTTAAGTTAAAGACCGTCTTTCTTCTGTACAGTTTGTCCAGCTGCTGCTGCTGCTAAGTCGCTTCAGTCCGACTCTGTGTGACCTTATAGACGGCAGCCCAACAGGCTCCCCCGTCCCTGGGATTCTCCAGGCAAGAACACTGGAGTGGGGTGCCATTTCCTTCTCCAATGCTTGAAAGTGAAAAGTGACAGAGTTGCCTTCTAACATGAGTAAGATTCTCATCAGTTTCATGCCTCTCACTGTATTGTAGAAATTCCATAAAGGAAGTGATTGTCCTCTTTACATGATGAATGTAACAGAACAATGTAACAGAACACTTATTTGTGTTTATGGTATGATTACAAAAGGAAAAGTCTTTGCCTTATTTTTAGGCTTCAGTGGAAAATGTAGTTAAATATAAAAAGTAAATTAGAGAAAAGTTTTGCTTAGGCAGTGAAAATCAGTAGAAATTTACCAGCTACATCTTTCAAACTAACCACAGGTATAGAACCAGGGAAAATGAAAGATAAACCCAGTTATTAGCAGGACACAGACCACTTGGGAAGCACATTTCTACCATTACTCAATTACACAGACATGTCCAAACACAAATCCACTGTTCAATTGACAATCCTTTATTATTAAACTTTAGGTAAGAGTCCAAAATCAGTGTAGATGGGTGAAAAACTAGGCTAAAACAACAAAAACTGCAGTTTCATTTGGCAAAGGCCTACACTATGCAGAGAAATTCAGGGGAAAGTGAGATCCCATTTGCTACCATGACAAGGAAAACAGCAGCCACCATCCCACATGACCACCAGCCTGGGTGTGTCAGCAACACAGACAGAGACACCCATCCCATCCTCTGATCTGCCAGCTCACTTATAAAAAATGACCATGAATTCTTCAATGAAAAAGTCAGTCAAAGTCAAATATTAAGTTTTCTCTCAAAAACAATAAAATCACAAAAATCAGCTAAGATTTGAAATTTAGGGTATGCTAGTACAATTTCCTGCTTTTAATGTATACATATTTTAGATTTGACAATCTTTTCCACATATAGTCAGATAGGTTTATAGAAGCATTTCAACATACCAAATTAAAAAGCTGTTAATTCATACATTTAATGACTTCAATTAATTATTCAAATGTTTAGACTTCAGTGCTGCTAATGACACTAAATTCAATGCCACGTTCATTGAGTCTGTCAATCAACTTTGTTCTGGAGAAAGCTGCTCCAGGCGTGAAGACTCCACCCCTGTAAGACAAGATAAAAACAGTGCACGATGCCCAGCTCCAGCCCCTTCCTCTGCTAGTATGATCTGCTGGACAGCTAGCTATCAAAGCAATGCAAAACTTATAAAAACCGATTCTTGATTTCATCATGGATTGTTTTTGGTTCCATTTCTAAAACCAGCCAAGTGAGCAAGTAGCTATTATTCAGGAGGAAACTAGTACCCAGCAAACCTGTCTCGACTGGTTCAGTGATAATGAGACTGTTTCCACAACACTAGTGTGTGTGTGTTGGAAGGGCCACATGGAGGGTTATCAACCCAAGTAACAGTTGCTGTTTCTAACGTCAGCCCTAAGACTCAGGAAGATTAAATATATACATGCATGAGTGCCAAGTTGCTTCAGTTGTGTCCAACTCTTTGGGACCCCATGGACTGTAGCCTGCCAGGCTCCTCTGGGATTCTCCAGGCAAGAATACTGGAGTGGGTTGCCATGCCCTTTTTCAGGGGATCGTCTCTACCTAGGGACTGAACCCATGACTCTGTCTCCTACACGCAGGCGGGTTCTTTACTACTTGCGCCACCTGGGAAGCCTCTAAATACACACATGGACAAAATAAACTTAGGTAATCAATTATTAATAAAGCATAAACAGGACAAATAGGATGAAAAAAGAAGTTTTTTTTACATGTAATGGCTACCATTCAGAAAATGCTAAATATTTTCAAAGGGTATACAAATATTTGAAGAAAATGTAATTAAGTTTCACTTTATATAATTTTTATGTTTATTACTTACTAGTTTCAGGTCATACCTGATTTGTTTCTAAGCTTGCAAGCCTATGCTTATTTGTAAAGCTGGCCTACTTTTAGGCTAACAGCTAAATCCTCCAGTAAGATAGTGTACTTAATAATTATCTAGCCAGGATGCCATGAATCAAGGCTCTCACTGGCAGCTGGGTATCATTCAGCATGGATTAAGGGCTCCTGCCAATAACACTGAACTATGGGGACATTTTTTTGAGTAGCTATCTTGGGATCTGTGTTATTTTTCCAAGGAACTGAAGCCAACTTACATGGCTCTCAACTTCTTTCTCCTCTCATTTCTTTCTGCACTGTTTCTAGAAGTCAGTAAGGAACTTCCTCACGATTTTAAGTTCATCTCTCTGGATCAAAGATACTGTAAACCCAATACCTGAAAACTGAACTAAAATAAGCTAAAATATAACATAAATGGAAAAGATATCTTTAGATTTGAAGAAAACCAGACTCACGCCTTAGGAAGATCAGAGGCATCATTTAGAAGAATCATGGATGCCTGGACCATGGCTATGGAGGTAGTTACATAGCCAGCTTCTGCAGAAAACAGGTGATCAAGAAAAAGAGAGTATCCATAAACTAGACATTCAACAGCACCAAAAAATCAAATGGTAGATTTTATATCTTAGTGTACAGAATTTCTTTAATACTCTGTTTATGAAATAACAAAAATAATAATTAACATTTATATAGTCCTTATTAAGTGTTGCTGCTGCTGCTAAGTCACTTCAGTCGTGTCCGACTCTGTGCAACCCCATAGACGGCAGCCCACCAGGCTCCCCAATCCCTGGGATTCTCCAGGCAAGAACACTGGAGTGGGTTGCCATTTCCTTCTCCAATGCACGAAAGTTAAAAGTGAAAGTGAAGTCGCTCAGTCGTGTCTGACTCTTAGCGACTTCATGGACTGAAGCCCACCAGGCTCCTCTGTCCATGGGATTCTCCAGGCAAGAGTACTGGAGTGGGGTGCCATTGCCTTCTCCATTATTAAGTGTTAGGAACTGTATTAAGTGCTTTAAATCTATTAAACTCATTTAATCCTCTTAACAATCATACAAGGTTAGTACTATTTTATATCCGTTTTACAGATGAGGAAACTGAGGCATAGAGAGGTTAAGCACCTCATTCACATTCACAGAGTTAGACAGTGGTTGAACCAGAATCACATGTGGGCAGCTAGCTCAAGTCAACACTCTTACCAATGATCCTAGATTTATTCATACACTGTGCGATCTTTGTGACCCCTTAGACTGCAGCCCATTCAGCTCCTTTGCCCATGGGATTCTCCAGGCAAGAATACTGGAGTGGGTTGCCATTTCCTCCTCCAGGGGATCTTCCTGACCCAGGGATCAAATCCTGGTCTCCTGCATTGTGGGCAGATTCTTTACCATCTGAGCCACCAGGGAAGCCCAACTCACACTAAACTGACCTTTATCAATCAAATACACTAAACTTCACTTTAAAAAACAGACTCAGTTTCTTAAAGGACAACTGAGTAACTCTCAAAGAAGTCTAGCTTTAAGAAGTAACTTTAAAAGAAGTCTATAAACCAGTATAATATTGGTGTTTATATTCATGTCAAATAAGAACATAGCTTATCCTAAAAACCCAAGTAGAAATTCAAAAAAAAATGCAAGATACAAAGATTATCTTTGCTATCTGGCTTGATTAAAAACTGTACAACAGATGCCCGTGATCTATTAGGAAGGATGGTAATGAAACGTAACTCACAGTGGGGCTGTCTCTGTATAGTTCTCTAAAATTTATACTACTAGTTATTGAATGTTTGGGGGAGACAGTTTTTTAACAACCTATCAAAATTTTTACCCTCCCTGGAAAAACACACATGTGCACATATTTTACAAGCAATGTCAGGGTGATCACAGACTCCAAAGAAAGCTTGGACCACAGCCTTGATTATAATTATACTACTGTTATTAAGAAAAAGGCTTTAAAGTGACCCTTGAGGATGAGAGTAGAACAGATAAATATCAATCAGCCCCTTGTCTTCTTATATTAAAAATTCCATTCAGAATTACTGAATCATACTGAAAGAAAAAAAAAATCAGAGAGAGGTATACAATAAAACTGAATGATACCAGTAATTCCAATCCTTCTTTTGACAGAATTATTTATCATTATTAACTTAAATAACTGTGTAAATTTATTTCTAAAACAAATTTTAAAAAGAAATTATGACTAGTACACCACTTTATAGCTTAAGTTAATGTAAAACTCCCAAACGTTCTTAAGTCACATGTGAAATACCTGGTCCTTTCACCTGAGTACAAATTCTGATATTTGGTTTGTTCTTAACAGGGGAAACGCCTTGGCTGAATCCTTGACCAAAAAATGTCATTGTAAATGATGAAGCATCAATCTGAGGAATAGAAAGCAAAGAGTTTATTAAGTAAATATGTCATTTCATCCTTGAACACAATAAAACATTCTATCAACATTATACTTCATATAAGACATTTTTAATAGATACAACAATCAATATTCTATTAGACAGAATATCCTGTCATCCTTAACTAAGCATGGAACAAAAAATAATTCTTTGAAGAACCGTAAGTTTTGCTGACTGGTGTAATGTTCTGGGGACAGAGGTAGTGAGGAAAATAGCTGAGTCTTAGTGAAGAATAAAGATGAATCTTAGGCTGTGGCTGAAAGAACAGCATTACTAAAACAGGCAGTTTCAGAGGAAAAGCTGGAGGTAGTTTTTATTTTAGGACAGAATATGTTACTCTGGCTTTAGATATGTTTGAGGTGAGAAGACAAAAATAGTCAGCAGTAATGGTAATATTGGCCTAGGATATAGACACAAAACTGCTCCATTTAGAAGTATAAAAATTTGATTCAAAATTAAATTATAGAAGATTTATCCAAGCATCTGTCATAATCACTAAACTTAGAAATAAAGTAACAAAGCCATGGTAAACAAATTTTTAAGTATAAACCAACTGTCAGACATTATGTTAGGCCCTGCGACATAAAGTATTTATAAAATAGAATATACGGCATTTCTAGAGCTTAGTTTAGGGGGAAGGGGGAAGATTGTGTGTGTGTGTGTGTACACACACACATGAGATCTAGTAACAATATGAAACATGAATTAGAAGTACAGGGTTGGTTTAGTGGAGAGCATTATTAAATTTACTAAGCAGGAGGCCAGGGTCTTGAATTGTCTGTGTCCTCACAGCACACATACATATCTAATAGAGAACTTTATTACGAAGAAAAGTAAAGTAGGTACCAGAAAAGAGAAATCATTATTTAAAGGCAAAACCAGACAAGGTGGCTACAAGAAATCAAAATACAGCCCATATCTCTGATAAATATAAGTGCAAAATGAAAGCAAAAGTCAGTCAGTTGTTTCCAACTCTTTGCGACCCCATGGACTGTAGCCTGCCAGGCTCTTCTGTTCATGGAATTCTCCAGGGCAGAATACTGAAGTGGGTAGCCATTCCCTTCTCCAGGGGATCTTTCCAACCCAGGAACTGAACCCAGGTCTCTTGCATTGAAGGGAGATTCTTTGCCAACTGAGACACCAGGGAAGCCTCAGCTTCCTGTGCAAAGTCCTCAGCAAAATATTAGCAAACTGAATTTAACAATACATTGAATGGGCCATACGCTATAATTAAGATCTGGCTGTCACGCTAGTGGTAAAGAACCCGCCTACCAATACAGGAGGCATAAAAGACATGGGTTCGATCCCTGGGTCAGGAAGATCCCCTGGAGGAGGGCATTGCAACCCATTCCAGTATTCTTGCCTGGAGAATCCCATGGAGAGAGGAGCCTGTCCATAGGGTTGCAAAGAGTTGGACACAACTGAAGTGACTTTGCACAGCACAGCACAGCACATACTATACTTAAGTGGAATTTAGTTTAGGGATGCAAACATGTTCAACATCCACAAATAAGTCAATGTGATATTCCACATTAACAAAATAAAGGATAAAAATCATATAATCATCTCAAACACAGGAAAAGCACTTGACAAAATTCAACATCCATTTATAATAAAAAGTCTCAACAAAGTGTGTATATAGAGGGGACATATTTCAACATAATAAAGACCATATATGACAAACCCATAGCCAACAGCATACTCAATGGTGAAAAGTTGAGAGCTTTTCTGAAAGCTTTTCTTCTAAGATCAGAAACAAGACAAGAGCACCCACTCTTGCCACTTCTATTTAGCATAGTATATGGCAGTCCTAGTCACAACCATCAGACATCAACAGAATACAAGGAATCTAAATTGGAAAGTAAGAAGTAAAATTGTCACTGTATGCAGAGGTCATGGTATTATATATAGAATACCCTAAAGATCCCACAAAAAAACTATTAAAACTAATAAATGAACTCAGTAAAGTTGCAGGATATAAATACAAAGTTAACATACAGAAATTTATTGCATTTCTATATACTAACAACAATCAGAAAGAGAAATTAAGAAAACAATCTTATTTACAATCCCATCAAAAGGAATAATACCAAGAAATAAATCTAATCAAGGATGTAAAATACTTGTGCTCGAGAAACTATGGCACTAATGAAAGAAACTGAAGATGACACATAGAAATAGATACCACGCTCTTGGACTGTAAGAACTAATATTGTTAAAATGACAATACCACCCAAGAAAATCTACACAGTCAATGCTGCTGCTGCTGCTGCTGCTAAGTCGCTTCAGTCGTGTCCGACTCTGTGCGACCCCATGGACTGCAGCCTACCAGGCTTCTCCATCCATGGGATTTTCCAGGCAACAGTACTGGAGTGGGGTGCCACTGTCTTCTCTGACAGTCAGTGCAATACTTATCAAAATACCAATGGCATTTTTCACAGAATGAGACCAAATAATTCTTAAATTTGAAGTCAAAAGACCTCAAAGAGTCAAAGTAATGCTGAGAAAGAATAACAAAGCTGGAAGTATCATCTTCTCTAATTTCAAATTACAGTTCAGAAGTACAGTAATCAAAAGAGTATGGTACTGAGAACTGCCTGGTGGCACAGGGGTTAGAATGCCATACTTCTACTGCAGGGAGTGTGGGTTCAATCTCTGGTTGGGGAACTAAGATCCTGTAAGCTGTGCAGCATGGCCAAAAAACCCCAAAACCAGTATGGTACTGGCACAAAAAAACAGACACATAGATCAATGGAACAGAATAGAGAGCGCAGAGATAATCCCACACTTACATGTTCAATTAATCTACAACAGAGGAGGCACGAACATACAACAGAAAAGACAGTCTCTTTAATAAACTGTGTTGGGAAAATTGGACAGCTACATGCAAAAAATCAAACTGAACTACTGTTTCACAACATATAGAAAAATAAACTCAAAATGGATTAAGAACTTAAATGTAAGACTTGAAACCACAAAACTCCTGAGAGGAAAACACAGGTAGTATGCTCTTTGACGCCAGTCTTAGTATTTTACTGGATGTCTCCTTAGTCAGGAGAAACAAAAGCAAAAACAAGTGGAACTACATTCAACTGAATTTTGCACAGTGAAACTATCAACAAAACAAAAAGACTGCCTACTGAATGGAAGAAGATATTTGCAAAAAATGTATCCAATAAGGAGTTAATACCTAAAATATACAAAAATACATACAACTCAACCAAACAATCTGACCAAAAATGGGCTTGAATAGACATTTTTCTAAAATTACATACAGGTGACTAACAAAACATGTTCAGCATCAGTAATCATCAGGGAAATACAAATCATACAATCCAGCAAGTCCACTTCCAGATATTTATTTGAAGCAAAACAAAACACTAATTTGAAAAAATATATGCACCCCCATGTTCACCCCAGCATTATTTATAACAGCTGAGATATGGAAACAACCTAAATGTCCACTGATGTGCAAAGAAAATGTAGTGAGTGTTTGTGTCTGTGTACACACACACACACAAAGGGATATTATTCAGCCACAAAAAAGAATGAAATCCTGCCATCTGTGATGACATGGATGGACTTAAAGGAAAGTAAGGCAAAGATAAATACTGTATGTTCTGTCATTGGTGAGAACATAAATGGGTACAGCACCATGGAAAACAGGATGGAGGTTCCTTAAAAAACTAAAAACAGAGTTGCCATATGATCCAGCAATCCCACTCCTGGCCATATATCCAGAAAAAAGGAAAACTTTAATTCAAAAGATAAATGCATGCCAATGTTCATAGAAGCACTATTTATAATAGCCAAGACATGGAAACAATCCAAGTGCTCATCAACAGACAACTGGTTTAAGGAGATGTGATATGTATGGTGGTGGTGGTGGTTTAGCCGACTCTTGCAACTCCATGGACTGTAGCCCACCAGGCTCCTCTGTCCATAGGATTTTCCAGACAAGGATACTGGACTGGATTGCCATTTCCTTCTCCAGGGGATCTTCCCAACCCAGGAAACGAACCTGGGTCTCCTGCATTGCAGGCAGATTCTTTACCGCCTGAGCTATGAGGGAAGCCCCTAATATGTATATATACAATGAAATATTACTGTTATAAAAAAAGAATGAAATATTGCTGTTTGAAGCAACACAGATGGACCTAGAGAATACCATACTAAGTGAAGTAAGTCAAACAGAGAAAGACAAATATTATATGATATCATTTATATGTAAAATTTAAAAACTGATACAAAATATAAACAAATTCAGACATAGAAAGCAAATTTATTGTTACCAAAGAGGAAAGGGGGGCAGATAAATTAAGAGTAGGGGATTAACAACTACAAACTACTACACACAGAATAGACAGCAACATGGATTTACTGTATAACAGAAGGAACTATATTTGCTGCTGCTGCTGCTGCTAAGTCACTTCAGTCGTGTCCAACTCTGTGCGACCCCATAGACAGCAGTCCACCAGGGTCCCCCGTCCCTGGGATTCTCCAGGCAAGAACACTGGAGTGGGTTGCCATTTCCTTCTCCAATGCAGGAAAGTGAAAAGTGAAAGTGAAGTGGCTCAGTCGTGTCCGACTCCTAGTGACCCCGTGGACTGCAGCCTACCAGGCTCCTCCATCATGGGATTTGCCAGGCAAGAGTACTGGAGTGGGGTGCCATTGCCTTCTCCGGGAACTATATCTAATACCTTGTAATAACCTATAATGGAAAATAACGTGAAAAATATATATATGTATAACTAAGTTACTTTGCCGTATACATGAAACTAACACAATATTGTAAATCAACTACACTTCAATAAACAACTAAATCTGACCCTGTTATCACCCTCTTTAAAATACTTCCCTGACTTACTGCTTTGGCAATGACTTTTACACCTGGGACTTTATATATCAGAATCACTCAGGGAGCTTTTTTCAAATACATGTTTTGACCCTGGCATTTGGACATTCTGATTTAGTAGGTGTGAAGTGGGGCCTCATAGCAGAGATCTCAACTTTGGGAGAGAACCCAAAACAGATGATCAGAGATTCGGGTTTGATTGGTGTAGAATGTGGCTTGGGCACTGGACTTTTTGAAAGCTCTTCAGTGATGTTAATGCACTCTCAATTTCATAAAAGCATTATTCAAAATAGACAAAAGATAGAAGTAATCCAAATGTCAATGCACAGATGAGTGGATAAGCAAAACAGGGCATATACAATCAGCCCTCTGTATCCCTGATGAACTAAAATGGTTAAGACGGGAAATTTTATGTCATGCGTATTTTAATTTTACCACAGTTAGAAGGAAGTGGTGGAGAAGGGAGACAGGAGAGAAGAGAGAGGGAACTAAGGCAGTTGTGATGGATTTGGAGAAAAATCTAGAGTGATGCCTATGTTCTTGATTGGGCAGATGACAGTGCCACCAAGTGAGATGGGAAACATAGAAGGAAGAAGAGGGTTTGGTGGAAAGAAGTTCAGATTTTACATGTTGTATTTTAAGTGCCTAAAGCAGTTGTATTGAGGCTATTGGACAGGTGACAATTCAATTTATCTACCATGGGAATCCAGGGTGCATGAAAGAAAAAGGAAGTAAGTTTGGGGGAGGGGGACAGAGGAGGTAAAAAGGACAAAATAATGAAGGAGTAAAACTGAAGAGTAAAAAGTCTGAAATTTTTATGATGTAAAGAGAACACAGTTTATGGAGCCAAACAGCTCAGTTCTCATTCTAGCCTGGCCATCTACTTACTGCAGGACTTTGGCAAATTTCTTAGCCTCTCTGTTACTTCTGTTACTTATTTTCCTCATTTATAAAATGGATATAACACCTCCCTCGAGGAGTGTTTGAAAAGATTGAGTAATCTAATGTATATAAAGAACATAAGAATGTCTGAAACACAGTTAGTGCTTTATCAAGTCTTAGCTATAATTATCTGAGGAAAAGTAAAAACACTTTTGCACTGAGGAAAAGTAAAAACAAAATTAAGAAAAATATTATTTTAGAGACCTGGATACAAAGGAAAGGGTTACCTGTTTTTGTGTTGGACCTTGTTTTGAAAAATAACCAAAGGAGAAGAGCCATGGGAACTACAGGGGGAAAAAAAAACCCTTTAGTCATGTTTTTTAAAATTCATAGAAAATACTTCTATAGATTTAATTTCATAAAAACTTACTTACTTTTATGAGAAGTTGCCTTCCAATGCCAAACCTCACAAAGAATAAAAAGAAGAGTCCAGCAAACATCAGCTTAATAACAGAAGTGATGCCTCCCACATTTACATAAGCAGCATACTGAACCTAGATGAAGAATATAAAATCAGGATATTATGCCTTTCTTAGACCAAGTAATAAAAAAATGTTAGCTACTAATAACTTATTCTATAGTCAGAAATATCAAATGAAATCAGTTTTCACTTTATGAATGTGTTATGTTCTAAAAGCTTGTTCAGAAAACAGACACTAGAGAGACATTTTTTAAAAGGAATTGTTGGAAACAATAATTAGCTCCCCCTCCTTGAATACAAATATGAAATGTTCATAATCATATACCTGAGTTTAATAATTATACATTATAGAATGTATACTCCACTCTTTAAGAAATTTTTTTTTAACTTGAAATAGTTTCCTCTTCAAGTTTTGGCAGTGGGAATTATGACTTCCCTCACCAACTGAGTAGGATGGGACTCCAGAGGTACAAGGACAGAAGAGAGAAGAACCCAGGTATCTCCATAAGCAACAGAAAGTATTCTAGCAGCTCAAACTCTCAACAGGACTGTTGGCTGATCACAACACCAGGATTTCCTGCACTGAATTTGCTTCTACTGTCTCATGTGAAAAACATATTCAGAAGGTCAGGTCTGAATTGTGGGAGGAAGCTATTACCACCCCCATAAAATGCAAAATGCTCTACACTACTAATTCTTTATGCTCCCAGAAACTGAAACATTCACTATTCAACTCTTTCTTTTTTGGATTTATAAACATAAAAATCCTACATTAAACTTACAGAGGAACTGAAACAAACTAGAATACTCTTTACTAAAAAATATATCATATACACTTACAGGTGACTGCTCTAAATTTTCATGCAAGTAACGCTGAGTCCGCTTCACAACAGACACATCTGCTCCCAAGAAAGGAATGGAATAACTGTTGAGTTCTCTGCAGTAAGAAATTGGCCACCTGCAAGACAGACCCATGTTCCAGCTTTTCCATTTACAGTGACCACAACTTTAACTGGTAAATTTCTGAATAAAAACCTTAACTCTTGCTGAGGCAATTAGTGGTAACAATAATGATGGCAGATCTGCTCTTCATTAAAATTTACTTTAGTATTCATCCTTTGTTCTCTACACTTGCACCCAAATAAGTGACAAGTTAGAACACTAGTATTGTATGGAGATTCCTCAAAAAACTGGGAATAGAACTGCCTTATGATCCAGCAATCCCACTGCTGGGCATACACACTGAGAAAACCAGAATTGAAAGAGACACGTGTACCCCAATGTTCATAGCAGCACTGTTTACAATAGCCAGGACTTGGAAGCAACCTAGATGTCCATCCGCAGATGAATGGATAAGAAAGCTGTGGTACATATACACAATGGAGTATTACTCAGCTATTAAAAAGAATACATTTGAATCAGCTCTAATGAGGTGGATGGAACTGGAGCCTATTATACAGAGTGAAGTAAGCCAGAAAGAAAAACACAAATACAGTATACTAACGCATATATATGGAATTTAGAAAGATGGTAACAATAACCCTGTTTATGAGACAGCAAAAGAGACACTGATGTATAGAACAGACTTTTGGACTCTGGGAGAGGGAGAGGGTGGGATGATTTGGGAGAATAGCATTGAAATATGTATAATATCATATCTAAAATGTGTCGCCAGTCCAGGTACGATGCCTGCTAATGGATGTCTGGGGCTGGTGCACTGGGATGACCCAGAGGGATGGTATGGGGAAGGAGGAGGGAGGAGGGTTCAGGATGGGGAACATATGTATACTTGTGGCGGATTCATTTTGATGTATGGCAAAAGCAATACAATATTGTAAAGTTAAGCAAAATAAAATTTAAAAAAAAAAAAGAACACTAGTATTCTTCATACCATGGGCACTTAACACATACATATTTTAACCATGTTTTGTACCCCAACAATTTCTCCAGATAATGATAAAAAGAACACTCATTTCAATGGCCAAACTCTGAGTTCAGGGTTCTCATATATAAACACTATTAATATATTGATTAACATACATAAGATCATCACATTTTTATTGCATAAAATTTAACTGATGTTTAATTTTGATACTGATGGTAAAGAGTCATAAAACTAATTTTTCCCAGAATTCAAATGTATTATTATATATGAAGTAGTTAAACTTACTGTAACATATTAATTATATTTTATTTATCTTTGAAAACAACCGTGAACTCACTATAAAAGTCTCCAGGCTTTTTTAAGAGCATATGTTATTAACAGTCAGATAAACAACAATATGCTTAGATAAACTGAAGAACAGATTTTGAGATAATATACCTTCTTTTCAATTTTGGTCCAACAATTGGGACAGGCTTCACATCTGACTCATTTCGTAGTTTTTTCAAATTACTCTTATCTCCAAAACCATAAACTGCTGACTTCCAGGTACCATCATGAATACACAACCCCTAACAAAATAATTCAAGAGTTAAAGAAACATGTAAACTCATACAACACTGTAAATCAACTACACTCAAAAAAAAATTAAAATATTAAAGAAACATGTCTTAAGGGATAATTACTAAAATGCAAAACCAAGTCATTTATAATTGATACAAAGAACATTGCATCTTATTTGAGCAGGGCATAATCTCTAATTCAATAATCTTGAGATGAATTTTTATGACTGGCTAGGCAGCAGTAACATTCATTAGTACAATCATATTCACTGTTTACACCCTAATTTTTACATACTACATATTTACAACATATGCCCTTTCTTTCCTCCTACCATCATTTATCTTCTTTTTAACAAGCCAGTGAGTTTCACTTCATCATTTTCACTTAACTATCATTGATTGGTTTAAGCAGGAAAAAAGAAATAATAAAATCATCAGAAGATTCATGTTTTCACATAACAGCTTTGATGAAACTGAAAGGTAGAGAGATACCCATCTAACTTCCATTTTTTTTTTTTTACAAATTAATCACTTCTGTTTTGCTAAAACTAAAACAGAGCTAAAAGTCTTCTAAGTTTAATTTGGGAAACTATTCTCAATCTGCACCTAGCCAATTTGACATGTTTGCAAAGATTTCTTAAAATCAGGGGAAAACAGATTTTTTAAAAACCTAAGAGTATCTTCTTGTACAAATAAGCCATTAAAAAGACAAAAACTACAACTCATTTAAAAACCTCTTACTTTATTTTGCTAAAAAATAGAAAAGTGCACAGAACATAAATGCATAATTTAATGTAATTATGAGGCTAACATCTATTTAAGCCCAGAAAGCCCTCCTTCTTTCCTGCCTTTGTTATAATCAAGAAAAATTCTTGTTGTTTTTATGTTTTTAGTTTTACCACCTAAGAATTCATTTCTAGACAGTGTAGTAAATTTTGCCTGTTTCTAAATTTTATAAAAATGGAACCATATAGTGTATATTTCTTGAGTTTTGCTTCTTTTGTTCAAAATTGTGATGTCAGGATTCATCATGTGTTAGAAATACTTCTTTACTCTGCAGCTGACCTTAACATTTTCTTAATGGTGTCTTAGATTAAAAAATTACTCAATTAAGTATTTTTAAATGTATACAAAAATATTATACAGCATATTAGAAATTTGCTGAGAGATTTTATAAGTTCTCATCACAAGAAAAAAAATTATAACTAAGTATGGTGATAGATATTAACTATCTATGGCGATCATTTTGTAATACATACAAATACTGAATTATGTTGTACATCTGAATAGTATAATGTTGTATGTCAATTATACCTCAATAAAAATAAATTAATAAAATAAAATATATTTCTGGGCAAAAAGAAGCCATTCCTGACCTTGAGGCCATGAAATGTCGCCTTCTAAAAGCTTAGTGTTTTGCCTTATTCATGAAGGTCTATAACCCATCTCAAGTTGATTTTGCACATAGTGCAAACTATGAGTCCAATTTCATGGTTTCTCCATACCCATCATCTCTTGAAGAGACTCTTTACCATAAATCAAGTGCTCATATATGCACAAACTACTTTGAGCTCTTTATCCTGTTCTGTTGACCTATTGCTATCTCCCTGCCAATATTACACTGACTTGATATTCAAGCGCATCGTTCTACCTTATTCTCCTTTAAGAAAGTGTTGTTTATTTTCAGCCCTCTGCATTTTCATACACATTTTAGAACTAGTTTGTCAAGCTTCACACTAAAAGAAAACAAGCAAAACAAAACAAAACAAAAAAAACCTGTTTGGGATTTTGATTAGAATTATATGGGATTATAAATCAATTTATGGAAAACTGACATCTTCACAAATTTGAGTATTCAAATCCATGAATATGGTGGATTCTCATATTTACTTGTCTTTAAGGTCACTCAATAACATTTTATAGTTTTCTTCATAGAACTCTACATTTTGTATCACTTATTCTTAAGTATTTGATTATTTTAATTTTTTAAAGTGTTGGCTGCAATGGTTCTTTGTTGCAGCACACAGGCTTCTCAAGTTGTGGTGTGTAGGCTTCTCTTGTTGTGGGGGCCGAACTCTAGAGCACACAGCCTCAGTAGTTGCTAGGCATGGGCTCGGTTGCCCCGTGTCATGTGGGATCTCAGTTCCCCAACCAGGGATTGAACCTGCGTCCCCTGCATTGGGAGACAGTTTCTCAACCACTGGACCATCAGGGAAGTCCCCTAGTTCTTGATTTTTTTTTAATGCTACTATGCTGCTGTTGCTGCTAAGTCGCTTCAGTCATGTCCAACTCTATGCGACCCCATAGACAGCAGCCCACCAGGCTCCCCTGTCCCTGCGATTCTCCAGGCAAGAACACTGGAGTGGGTTGCCATTTCCTTCTCCAATGCATGAAAGTGAAAAGTGAAAGTGAAGTCGCTCAGTTGTGTCTGATTCCTAGTGACCCCACGGACTGCAGCCTACCAGGCCCCTCCGTCCATGGGTTTTGCAAGCAAGAGTACTGGAGTGGGTTGCCATTGCATGGTCTCTTTTTCAAAACAATTCATTTTCTAACTGTGGCTGGTATATAGAAATGCAACTGATTTTTTATATTTCTGCTTTCCATTCTGATGCTGCTGCTGCTGCTAAGTCGCTTCAGTCGTGTCCGACTCTGTGCGACTCCATAGACGGCCTCCTACCAGGCCCCTCTGTCCCTGGGATTCTCCAGGCAAGAACCGGAGTGGGTTGCCATTTCCTTCTCCAATGCATGAAAGTGAAAAGTGAAAGTGAAGTCGCTCAGTTGTGTCTGATTCCTAGTGACCCCACGGACTGCAGCCTACCAGGCCCCTCCGTCCATGGGTTTTGCAAGCAAGAGTACTGGAGTGGGTTGCCATTGCATGGTCTCTTTTTCAAAACAATTCATTTTCTAACTGTGGCTGGTATATAGAAATGCAACTGATTTTTTATATTTCTGCTTTCCATTCTGATGCTGCTGCTGCTGCTAAGTCGCTTCAGTCATGTCCGACTCTGTGCGACTCCATAGACGGCCTCCTACCAGGCCCCTCTGTCCCTGGGATTCTCCAGGCAAGAACTCCGGAGTGGGTTGCCATTTCCTTCTCCAATGCATGAAAGTGAAAAGTGAAAGTGAAGTCGCTCAGTCATGTCCGACTCTTAGCGACCTCATGGACTGCAGCCTACCAGGCTCCTCCGTCCATGGGATTTTCCAGGCAAGAGTACTGGAGTGGGGTGCCATTGCCTTCTCCGTTTCCATTCTAGTCTTCTAGCAATAATAAAGACTCAAGTGGAAATAAACAAAGAAAAGAAAAACAATAAAGTCAATGAAACCAAAGTCAGTTCTTTAAAGAAATTCATAACATTGAAAAACCTTTAGCTGGACTGACAGGAGAGAGAGAGGGAGAGGGCTCAAATTACTAAAATCAGGAATGAAAGAAGTGGCATTACCAATCTTACAGAAAGAAAAAGGAGTATAAGGAAATATTGTAAACAGTTGCATGCCAAACAAATTAGATAACCTAGATGAAATGAACAAATTCTTAGAAAGATACTGTTATGGATCAAATTGTGTCCCTGCCCCAAATTTGAAGGCCTAACCCCCAGCACCTCAGAATGTGCCTTATTTGGAAATACGGTTGTTGTAGATTTAACTAGTTAAGTTGAGATCATACTGGAGGAGGTGGACCCCCAACCCAAAATTACTGGTGTCCTTATATAAAGGAGAAATCTGGACATGCACACATATCATGTGAAGATGAAAAAGAGGTCTGAGTGATGCATCTACAAACAAAGGAACACCAGAGAGTGCCAGCGAACACCCAAAGCTAGGAGAAGCACGGAGCCCCCTCACAGTCCTCAAAAGAAACCAGCCCTGCCAACATCTTGATCATGGACTTCTAGCCTTCTAGCTAGATCTAGACTTCTTAAACACTGTTTCCCTTGTTTAAGCAACCCAGTGTGTGGTACTTTATTATGGCAGTCCTAGGAAACTAACACAGACACAAACCACCAAAACTGACCTAGAAGTATATAGAAAATCCCAAAAACCTGTAAGAAGTGAAGAGACTGAATTCTTGTTATCTCTTCACTGATTTATAATGTACAATTTCTAGACTGTAATAGTATTATAGCCTGAAACATATAGCAATTGGCACACTATTTCTGTAAAAGGTCAAACTAAGTATTTTGGGCTGTGTAGGCCAGATATGGTCTCTGCTATACATTCTTCATTTCCCATTATAGCTCTTTAAATATAGTAGAATTATTCTTAGCTTGCAGCCATATAAGAGCAGGCCGTGGGCTGACACCTGCACTGGAGCTGCACCATCCAGTATGGAAGTCATTAAATAGCATATATGGAAAACCTGCATCATCGTGGGAAGATGTACTGGACAGCACTGTCTTGACAATATGATTTCAATCCTCTGCAATTCTTTGAGTCGCTTTATGGTCCAATACATTGTCTATGATTCAATTTTTATGTAAAGTAATAAAGCTTAAGGGGAAAAGCAGGAGAAGGAGCAGGAGGAAACCAATCTTGGTCCAAGGGATGATTCTTCAAGAGAGCTATCTTTGTCCATCCTTGGGAAATTAAGGCTCCATATTTTGCTTTAAGGGGAATGAGAAGGAGCTGCATTGAATCTGATGTTTTCAAATCTTTGGTCCTGATCAAGCCCCAACTTTGAGTCCTTATAAAAACAGGACTTAACAATATTTATTGAGTGATTACTAAGTGCCAACCACTGTTCTGATTTATATTCATTGACTAATTTAATCTTTGTAACAATTATATGAAGGAGACAGTATTATCATTTTGTATTATAGATCATCTCCTGCTGCTCTTTCAAAAGAAGCCTCTTTTTTTTTAGCTCTACTTATTTTCTGATTATCTCCCTATAGTGGACATCTGTTTTTGTCAGTTCTACACTGGTCCCCTGCAGGGAATTTTTAATTCTGCTACCCTGTCTTCTACTTAGAAAACTCTCTTTCCTATTTGGAATTTGTTCCATGGTGTTCAGAAGGGCTTGGCCCTATGATCCCACCTCCAAAGGCCCATAACCCAGGCCTGTGCTATCTGAATACTCCATTATACCCCAGGTCTCACTGTTTGGCTCAAGAATGACCAAATAACCCAATACTTGAGCTGACTCATTGGAAAAGACTGTGATGCTGGGAAGGATTGGGGGCAAGAGGAGAAGGGGATGACAGAGGATGAGATGGCTGGATGGCATCACTGACTCGATGGATCTGAGTCTGAGTGAACTCCGGGAGTTGGTGATGGACAGGGAGGCCTGGCGTGCTGCAATTCATGGGGTCGCAAAGAGTCGGACACGACTGAGCAACTGAACTGAACTGACTGAGTAATCTTCCCTAATTTTGTATACTCAAACTCTGCCAGCTGTCCCTGGGAGATCATGAACCTTAAATACAGGGTATATCTGCGGCCTCCAGCACTTCCCCACCATTGTGAGAGCCTACACTGAGGAACACAGAATTACTGAAGAGACACAAAGAGGACGAGGGGTAAAAATGAGTTCTGATAACATCCAGATCCAGCCATACTGTTTACCTGCAGACGTTTGGTTACAAGAATCAGTAAATTCTTTTCTGTTTCATTTAACCAGGCTGGGTTGGCTTTCTGTAACTCATGTTCCCCAGAGTTCCAAGCATGTCTTTCAATCTCATTTCTGTGCTTTTGTTTTAGGTTGCTGCCTCTCATTTTCCAAACGCTATGTACTTTTCAAGGTTCAACTTAATAAGGCCTTTATGAGGCACTCTCAAATTACTCAGTCCCACTATCACTTCCCTTCCCTCTGATACTCTAGCAGATATGATTTGTAACACAAATTTTAGCATGTTTTACAGAGTTCTTTGTGTTCACCAATCGGAACCCATAATCCAAAGGAACAGATCCATTACTTAAAACATGCACCATACCATCCCACAGTTACATCTTGATTAAATTATTTCCTCTCCCTTATCTACATCTCCTCAACACCAACCTTTAAAATTCAGTCCATATCCCAGCTTCTCCAAAAACTCCTTGATTTCTGGCCTCCCAGGTAGATGTATTTATTCCCCAGTTTCAGAATCTTACAGTATTTCACCTGACCTCTTTAATAACAATTCTTGTCTCCTGCTAGTCTAAGTGATTACCCCTTTAAGGGTTTGCTTGTTGTTCATTTATATGTCACACTATCTTGCAGTATTACATATACTTGCATTGCACAATACCTAAAATACTGAGTATTTTTTTTAAAGAGAACAAATACTTATGGAGCCTCAAGTATAGACACAGAATTGAGTTAGACACTATTGGCAATAAAAGTACTACCACAAAACATGGTCCCCAAAATGCAATACCTTGTGTTCCCAAATAGACCATAAATTCAGTAAGATTACATTTACATCATATATGTCCTGTATGGCCACAAGAGCATCCAACTCCAAGTGAGGCACATAATAAAAATGCACTGATTTGCACTAAGGTCATAATTTTCTAGAGTGACAACATTTCACTACATAACAATGACAAATGCTTAGTATTAGGATGAAGGAACCCCATGAACAGTACGAAAAGGCAGAATGATAGGATACTGAAAGAGAAACTCCCTAGGTCAGTAGGGGCACAATATGCTACTGGAGATCAGTGGAGAAATAACTCCAGAAAGAATGAAGGGATGGAGCCAAAGCAAAAAGAATACTCAGTTGTGGATGTGGCTGGTGATAGAAGCAAAATCCGATGCTGTAAAGAGCAATATTGCATAGGAACCTGGAATGTCAGGTCCATGAATCAAGGCAAATTGGAAGTGGTCAAACAAGAGATGGCAAGAGTGAATGTTGACATTCTAGGAATCCGCGAACTAAAATGGACTGGAATGGGTGAATTTAACTCAGAAGACCATTATATCTACTACTGTGGGCAGGAATCCCTCAGAAGAAATGGAGTGGCCATCATGGTCAACAAAAGAGTCCGAAATGCAGTACTTGGATGCAATCTCAAAAACGACAGAATGATCTCTGTTCGTTTCCAAGGCAAACCATTCAATGTCACAGTAATCCAAGTCTATGCCCCAACCAGTAACGCTGAAGAAGCTGAAGTTGAACGGTTCTATGAAGACCTACAAGACCTTTTAGAACTAACACCCAAAAAAGATGTCCTTTTCATTATAGGGGACTGGAATGCAAAAGTAGGAAGTCAAGAAACACCTGGAGTAACAGGCAAATTGGGCCTTGGAATATGGAATGAAGCAGGGCAAAGACTAACAGAGTTTTGCCAAGAAAATGCACTGGTCATAGAAAATACCCTCTTTCAACAACACAAGAGAAGACTCTATACATGGACATGACCAGATGGTCAACACCAAAATCAGATTGATTATATTCTCTGCAGCCAAAGATGGAGAAGCTCTATACAATCAGCAAAAACAAGACCAGGAGCTGACTGTGGCTCAGATCATGAACTCCTTATTGCCAAATTCAGACTGAAATTGAAGAAACTAGGGAAAACCACTAGACCATTCAGGTATGACCTAAATCAAATCCCTTATGATTATACAATGGAAGTGAGAAATAGATTTAAGGGCCTAGATCTGATAGACAGAGTGCCTGATGAACTATGCAATGAGGTTCGTGACATTGTACAGGAGACAGGGATCAAGACCATCCCCATGGAAAAGAAATGCAAAAAAGCAAAATGGCTGCCTGGGGAGGCCTTGCAAATAGCTGTGAAAAGAAGAGAAGTGAAAAGCAAAGGAGAAAAGGAAAGATATAAACATCTGAATGCAGAGTTCCAAAGAATAGCAAGAAGAGATAAGAAAGCCTTCTTCAGCGATCAATGCAAAGAAATAGAGGAAAACAACAGAATGGGAAAGCCTAGGGATCTATTCAAGAAAATCAGAGATATCAAGGGAACATTTCATGCAAAAATGGGCTCGATAAAGGACAGAAATGGTATGGACCTAACAGAAGCAGAAGATATTAAGAAGAGGTGGCAAGAATACACAGAAGAACTGTACAAAAAAGAGCTTCACGACCCAGATAATCATGATGGTGTGATCACTGACCTAGAGCCAGACATCCTGGAATGTGAAGTCAAGTGGGCCCTAGAAAGCATCACTACGAACAAAGCTAGTGGAGGTGATGGAATTCCAGTGGAGCTATTCCAAATCCTGAAAGATGATGCTGTGAAAGTGCTGCACTCAATATGCCAGCAAATTTGGAAAACTCAGCAGTGGCCACAAGATTGGCAAAGGTCAGTTTTCATCCCAATCCCAAAGAAAGGCAATGCCAAAGAGTGCTCAAACTACTGCACAATTGCACTCATCTCACACGCTAGTAAAGTAATGCTCAAAATTCTCCAAGCCAGGCTTCAGCAATATGTGAACCGTGAACTTCCTGATGTTCAAGCTGGTTTTAGAAAAGGCAGAGGAACCAGAGATCAAATTGCCAACATCCGCTGGATCATGGAAAAAGCAAGAGAGTTCCAGAAAAACATCTATTTCTGCTTTATTGACTATGCCAAAGCCTTTGACTGTGTGGATCACAATAAACTATGGAAAATTCTGAAAGAGATGGGAATACCAGACCACCTGACCTGCCTCTTGAGAAATTTGTAGGCAGGTCAGGAAGCAACAGTTAGAACTGGTCATGGAACAACAGACTGGTTCCAAATAGGAAAAGGAGTACGTCAAGGCTGTATATTGTCACCATGTTTATTTAACTTATATGCAGAGTACATCATGAGAAATGCTGGACTGGAAGAAACACAAGTTGGAATCAAGATTGCTGGGAGAAATGTCAATAATCTCAGATATGCGGATGACACCACCCTTATGGTAGAAAGTGAAGAGGAACTCAAAAGCCTCTTGATGAAAGTGAAAGTGGAGAGTGAAAAGGTTGGCTTAAAGCTCAACATTCAGAAAACGAAGATCATGGCATCTGGTCCCATCACTACATGGGAAATAGATGGAGAAACAGTGGAAACAGTGTCAGACTCTGGGCTTCAAAATCACTGCAGATGGTGACTGCAGCCATGAAATTAAGACGCTTACTCCTTGGAAGGAAAGTTATGACCAACCTAGATAGCATATTCAAAAGCAGAGACCTCACTTTGCCAACAAAGGTTTGCCTAGTAAAGGCTATGGTCTTTCCTGTGGTCATGTATGGATGTGAGAGCTGGTCTATGAAGAAGGCTGAGCGCCGAAGAATTGATGCTTTTGAACTGTGGTGTTGGAGAAGACTCTTGAGAGTCCCTTGGACTGCAAAGAGATCCAACCAGTCCATTCTGATGGAGATCAGCCCTGGGATTTCTTTGGAAGGAATGATGCTAAAGCTGAAACTCCAGTATTTTGGCCACCTCATGCGAAGAGTTGACTCATTGGAAAAGACTCTGATGCTGGGAGGGATTGGGGGAAGGAGGAGAAGGGGACGACAGAGGATGAGATGGCTGGATGGCCTCACTGACTCGATGGATGTGAGTCTGAGTGACCTCCGGGAGTTGGTGATGGACAGGGAGGCCTGGCGTGCTGCAGTTCATGGGGTCGCAAAGAGTCGGACACAACTGAGCGACTGATCTGATCTGAGCTCATTCTAATATAACGAATTGTGCAACTGGTTTAAATAAATTCTCTTTTAAGTCAAAATAATTCTCAGTAATCTTTAATTTTTAAATTAAATATAGTAACTTTCATGCACTAAAATTACAACTGTATATACAATTTAATTAATCTAAATCTTTTTAACAGGCACGTATCATTTCCAAAATGTTTTTTCATATTAACATAGAAAACAGGTGACAGACAAAAACTAACCTCAGGTCCTGAACATATGGTCAGGAAACTTTCCACAGCAGTCAGTGTACCTAAAAGAGAAGGAAAATGGTAAAAGTAAAATCAAATAAAAATCTACTAACCCAGGACAAATAATAATAAGCTATTACTATTCATTTAGGAAACATTTTTACTGCGGTTCATGGGGTCGCAAAAGAGTCGGACATGACTTAGCAACTGATCTGATCTGATAACTGATATAATCAGGAAAATCTGTGCTATAACAGTATTATTAGGTTACTGTAAACAGATTTAAGGAGTGGCTAAAGCCAAATAAATTATCAGAAAAAAAGTACTTTAACATAAACTAACTGCTGGTACTGACAAAATGTTTTCTAGCAGTCAAACTGACATTGCAAAAAATCTCTTCCAATAAGGCAACAATTTAGCTCATTCATTCTGGAAGCCCATCAGTTCTCAAAATGACACCTATGGGAATTCTTCTATTTTCCAATATGAAAGCTCTCAAGAAGGCTCATTAGTAGTGACTTATAATAAATGTACAGAAACCCTACCAAAGTGGGCCTTTGTGATGGCTTATTAAATACTTAAACCAAGGCCAGAAAAAAAGAGGAGAAATCAATTATATTAACCATGAGGACTAACATATATGTAGACTGGTTAAGAATTTAATTAGTCTTTGAGCTTATTGAGAGCAGTAAGACAAAAGAAAAATATAATGGGCTAGCTAATTCTCAAAATGTGATAAAATGAAATACATCCATTTCTTAAGAGACAGTATTCCCAGTTTTAATTCCAAGAGAAAATTAAAGCATAAGGCCTTTGAAAGCTGACAATGAGTAAGGTAATGAATAACTATTCATCCATGACGATGTTACACCAGAGAAGAACTAAAGCCACATAAACATCTTGCTTAACACAATGAATGTCAAAAAATCATACTTAATAATGAAACACCAGAAACATTCCTAATAAAGAGAAGGGCATGAATTGAACAACTTCAAAATATCTTGACAAAACCAAAAATAAATCATTAAAGTCTAGCTCACTGGAGAGGATTCTAAGAGCTGTTAAGAGAATGTATTTCTTAAAATACAATCATCTAGTCAAGGCTATGGTTTTTCCTGTGGTCATGTATGGATGTGAGAGCTGGACTGTGAAGAAGGCTGAGCGCCGAAGAATTGATGCTTTTGAACTGTGCTGTTGGAGAAGACACTTGAGAGTCCCTTGGACTGCAAGGAGATCCAACCAGTCCATTCTGAAGGAGATCAGCCCTGGGATTCCTTTGGAAGGAATGATTCTAAAGCTGAAACTCCAGTACTTTGGCCACCTCATGCGAAGAGTTGACTCATTGGAGAAGACTCTGATGCTGGGAGGGATTGGGGGCAGGAGGAGAAGGGGACGACAGAGGATGAGATGGCTGGATGGCATCATTGACTCGATGGATGTGAGTCTGAGTAACCTCCGGGAGTTGGTGATGGACAGGGAGGCCTGGCGTGCTGCGATTCATGGGGTCGCAAAGAGTCGGACACGACTGAGCGACTGATCTGATCTGATCTGATTTCTTAAAATACTACTTTAAAAGTAAAAAAGGACCTATCCAAAATAACAACTACTAAATATTTAAGAATAACCTCAATGAAAAACATATAGGAACATCATGAAAAACAGTCCAAACTTTTTTAGTAAATGAAGATTTTTAGTAAGTTTTTTAATAAATGTAAATATACTAGATCCATGGGTTGGAAGACTAAGTATTTTAAAGATGCTCAATTCATGCTCTTTTCTTTATTAGGAATGGTTCTAGTGTTTCATTAATAAGTATGATGTTAGGTGCTGCTTTCTGACATTCACTTTCTGATATTCACTATGCTGCTTTCTGACATCCACAATTTCTAAAAATCTAAAATCAGTGAATGGTACGCATGTGCATTACATTTGTTGAGCTTCGGTTTCAAAGCTACCTCTCTAACATAAACTGGAACACATTCCATCTTTTTAAGCTCTGGAATGATTTATACAGAACTGGACTTACGGGCTTCAGATCATTTTCTAAAGGGACATTTTTTATATATGTATGACACTAGCAACTTCCATTGTTTTACTACATTAGTAATTTTTTCCCATTCTGATTGTCTCCATTTTTATACATGAGGTAAAAAAAAAAGATATCAAAAACTTTGTTCAATACTTCCCAGCTTCATTCATTAAAAAATTAATACTTTTCAATTTAGTATGATACTTTAAGATGTAGTAATTCCTAAACAAAGCAAGTTTGAATTTATAATGCTTGCTAAAAGGTTTTTCCACAACTAGATTTCCACAACTATAACCACAACTAGATTCAAAAAATGGAGAATTCCTTCCTTTAGAACACTTATAGTACTATCCATACCTCAAAAACCAATAGTGGCAGTAGCATTTTCTAACATGCAGAGTTATATTAAAATAAAGTATGTGTTTTAATGTTACCCATTAATAATTATGTTTCTTTTCCCAAAAAAATTTGAGTTCATCACAATTACCAACAAGAAACCACTCTATTTTAAATTCCATTATTGCTTATTGATCAATAATTACCATTCATTTTATTTCTGGTATATATTACTCCCAGATCTGCTGGAATGGAGTCAAAGCCACTGCTTCCAATGATATAAACCCCCTTTTCTGCAGCTTTCTCATGATACTTCCAATACATTAGTTCCAGAAACTAAAGATTCAAGACAAAAGATCTAAATCAGAGCTACATAGAAACATATTGATCAATATTAAAAAACAAACCAATTAAAAAGCAAATTTAAATTTAAACAATTTAAAAAACAAAGCAATTAAACTGTGAAAATGCTAACTAAGATGCCTCTGCAATAAAACATTAACTGTGAAAATAGTCTACACTTATTCAGCAAACATACCTACTCTGTTCCAGGTGAGAGATATGCTGATCTGAATTAATTCATTTTTTAGAACTATTTTTAAATGTAAAAGTAATTGCTATTATGAAAAATTAATATAAAAATATACAAAGAAAGCCAAACAAAGCTATCCCAAATCACATCTTCCTGATGAACATCATTACAAACATATATCTGTGCACATACATATATAAACAGAAAGATAAGAATGGTCAGGAAGGAGAGGATGCAAGGTTAATGTCCGTTGAAATTTTTTGTCTGTTTTTTAATAAATACTTTTTAAAAACAATTTTAGATTTACAGGAAAAAAATTGAGTAGCAGAGTGTTCCTAGGCACTCTGTACTCAGCTAACCCTATCATTTAATCTTTCACATTAATGTGTTATAATTAATGAAATGTACCGATCTTGATACATCATTACTAACTGAAGTCTATACTTTGTTCAGATCTCCTTTGCTTTTACCTAATATCCTTCTATCCAGGATCCCATTCAAGATACTGCTCTATATTTAGCTGTCATGTCTTGGGCTCCTCTGGCTGTGACGGTTTCTCAGACTTCTAGTTTTTTATGACCTTTACAGTACTGCCCAGGTAGAATGCCCCTCTACTGGAATTTATTTCATGATTTGCTCATTACTATAGTGAAGTTATAGGTTTTGGGGAGTAAGATCACAGGGGTAAAGTGCCATTTCATGATGTCAACAGTACATACTATCAACAGTACATACTATCTCACAAATATACGGTTACCAAAGAGGGAGGGAGGGTAGGAGAGAGTGATAAATTAGGAGTATGGGATTAAAAGATACACCACTAATCTGAAATAAACAATAAGGATTTACTCTATAGCACAGGGAACTATACCCTATAATGGAAAAGGATCTGAAAATACATATAGCTGAAACACTTTGCTATACATCTGAAACTAACACCATATTGTAAATTAACTGTACTTCAATTAAAAGAAAAGAGTACATACTATTAACATAATTTATCACTGTTGATGTTGACCCTGAATACCTGGCTGAGGTAGTGTTCTCCAGTTTCTCCACTGTAAAGCTTGTCTTTTCCTTCTCCTTTCCATACACTGGAAGGAAATGACTGTGTGCAGCCCACACATAAGAAGGCAGGTGTTATATTCTCCCTCCTTGAGGGCACAGAAGCTACGTGAATTACACGGAATTCTTTTGCACAGGAGAT
This sequence comes from Tragelaphus eurycerus, assembly GCA_935064755.1. Lineage (NCBI taxonomy): Eukaryota > Metazoa > Chordata > Mammalia > Artiodactyla > Bovidae > Tragelaphus > Tragelaphus eurycerus. The sequence continues at coordinate 25,038,009 of CAKXYN010000003.1, forward strand.
TTGCCTCTTTTCCTCCCTTGCCCTTTTTTTAAACTGAGTTACTTACATTTGCATTTTCGGTGTACACACTTTGTGGATCACTATTAGGTTTTGATACCACATTCATAGTACTCTACAAGATAACTTGGAATTGTTTTCACCATTTTCTTTGTTCTAGAATATTTTAAATAAGAGTCGGTTTTTCTTACATTCATGCTTCTGACTTCTTCTTGCATCAGTCTTGGTAATTTACACTTTCTCAGCACTTTCCAGTGTCGCCAAGAGATGAGGTCTAAGTATGTATATACCATACTGGCACGCTGACGACAGGACTGGGATTCCAGGCACACAGGAGATCATAGTTATAAAGGAACTAGTGTAGCTTTGCTCTTATCATACTCCACTCCCTGCAGCCAGGCAAACCTCACTTCAAGTCCTAGCTTTTCAACTTAACGGTTGTATGACTCTGAGCAAGTTTTATTTTAATTAATTCTGTTTACAGCATGCAGTAGTTATATAAATCAACACATACTATACACAAAGGCTTTGAAAGAAATCAGGTTGTTGGGAACAAAAGTGAATACCTTATCACCATGCTCTCCTTCAAGCTTTTAATGAAATACCATCTTCAAATGCTAGGGAGGAATCATGCATTACCTTCTAAACTATGTCTGCAAAATTGCACCATTTTTCATGTGAACAGAAGTTGTTATTATCAATTCTGTTCTCTTTTCATTTTACATACCTGAGGCTCTCCAGAGATGTCAAGACAGCTAGTTCCATTTTCAATACATGCTTTTATTACAGGTTCTCCATAAAATCGGTACTGGGAGAATAAAGAATACCAACAGTTTAGTCTTACTTGGCAAGCTTACATGAAGGAATACCAATGAGTGTTGGAGGTACAGTCTTGGTTATCAAGAAATCAAATATTAATAGTCTAAATAGAAAATGAGAAAATAATATAACTGCAATATACTGACACTCACAAGGTAAATAAAGGACTGATGGAATTATCTCTAACGGAAGATAAACTCAGAAGTTTCATAGAATCAGTGACTCATTTGAGTTGAATTCTGAAGAACAGTAAGGATTTTCCAGGAAAAAAGAAAACCCAAACAAAAGAAAAATTATATGTAAAAGTGTAAAGAAGATGTGTAAAGTGATGCTCAAGATACCTGAAGCTCAGAATATTTGAGAGGGAAGTGTAAGAGAGGAGTCTAGAGAGAAATACTTGGGCCAGATCAGGAACGACCCTAAGTGCCATGCTATCAAGACTGAACTTTATCTTTTCTGCATTGCTGAGCCCTCCTGGAGGATTTGAAATAGGACAGTGATGAAAAATTTATAGCGCAGACATATCACTCTGCCTGTGGCATTAGAAAATAAGACTTATGGCAGGTAAGAAATGAAGGACAAAACTAAGGAAGGGGAAGGATTTACTAAGGGTGAGATACACTTAAAAGAAATTATTTGACTTCCTGATTAGCAGGACATGGAGGCCAAAAACCAGTGGCTGTATTAGACAAAATAAAGAAAAACAAGATAAAGAGATTTGGAAGGGATAAGTTTAATATTGGACACGGTAGATAATCTGAGTGATTTTATCTCCCAAACTATTTGTTGCTCAAACTCAAGGAATTGCACATTTTAAAACTGTATACAATAGTTAATACATCAGAGTCAGTCCCATTTCAAAAGAAGCATGATGAATTTTTCCTTTTGAGGGTAGGAGAAGAACAAGCTCCTCTGCTTCTCTCATTCCTCACAGCAAAAGATGGAGAATGGAGATGGTCTGCTTCTTCTAGACTTTAAGAAACAGGTAAAAGTCAGGGCACTGCAGGGACTGACCTTTTCAAGTAGGTTACAGGTTCCTCTCTACCTAACTCCACAGCCTCATCTCCACAGCCTTCTCTCCCCCTTCTTAAAAATAGCAAACGACACTGGAATGACAGGACTGGGAAAGTGTGTTTAAGTTCTAGTTCATCCTCTGCCACTAACCAACACGTAAATTACTGAAGCACTTCACCTCTGAGACAACACAGCATAGCAGAACAAACAAGGGCATTCAAGGCACCAAGACCTAAGTCCACATTTTAAATCCATCATTTACTAAATTGTGTGAATTTATTTACATATCACGGACATGGATTACTATACTAATATACATTTTTAAACATACATAAAAGTCAAAGCTCTTCTCTTCTTGTACTCAATGGATCATCTTAGGTAATATTTACACACATCCATTTGAAACTCCTTTAGTGACTTCCTTGGCCTCCTGATTATTTTACCCCCAAATATCTCAAGTTACCAGTAGTCTACTTGTGTCAGAGTCACCTGGGTCCCCGTTAAGCCTGCTGGTTATTCAGCCCCACCCCAATGCCCTCCAGTAAGAAGTTTTCTGGGGTAGAATCCAGGAACCATCTTTATATATAAGCCTCACTGGTGACTCCAATGTACATTAGAGGTAGAGAATTGCCTCCCTAGACATTCTCCCCAGAAAATCTCCCCTACTTTCTGGATTTCAATTAAAATATGTATGCTAATGACTTCCAACTCCTATCTTCAGAGCTGCTCAATGATGAGGTTGCCTCATCTGCAGCTTCTGTCATAAAATTCAGGATCCACAAAAGCACAGAACATTTGGCAAAACTAATTTCTCTTAGGCTTCATTTTCCTTCCTCTATTTCCTCTTCATCTTGATTTTGTCACTTATATACAGAAAATAATTCCATTATAATTCCATTACATATTTCCTGTCTTAACTTAAAAATATCTAGCATACACCTCAGTTTCAATACATCCAAAATCAGATTCATCATCTTTCTCTCAAAGGCAGTTTTCCCCTTTCCACTTCCGAGCGCAGAAGACCATAAAGAATAATGCTTAAAAGTATTCATTCAGTCATTTTCTGTATATTTCGACATACTGCTTGTTTATAAATGCCTGATTAGTTCTACACATATCATTTAGTTCTCACGAAAGAGACCCTCACAAAGTAGAGAAATGGGTCTTAAAAAATACCTTCAACGAAACAAATTATGACACCAAAACTAGCAAACTGGCATCTACCCTGGGAGAATAATTCACATTACAAAGTAAAAACAACCTTCAGAGCAGAGGTTAAGGAGCAGAACATTTTGGAGGCAAAAAGCTAGAGAAGACTATAAACCATCCAACTGGAAACATCCAGAAGGTAATTAGATCCACCAGTCTGGAGTTTAAGGGGTAGGTTTTCAGTGGAAATAACTTAATGTAGGCATCATCAGCATACAGATGGTATTGAAAGCCATGGATTTCTAATCTTTCTGACTACGACTCTTAAGAAATTCATTTCACAGTGACTCCATACACAAATGTTACCTGACATGAAAGCTTCATGAACCAATACTTACCTTTATTATGTGTAATTCATCCTATTTTCTACTTCAGTCTATCTGATTATTTTCTTTTTACTGCCTAGTCTTAAATACACTGAATTGATTTCACAAGGTTTAAAAAATACTGGCCCAGTTACAATTTCTGTTTAGGGTAATGAAAATGTTCTGGAAATAAAGTGCTGATAGTTCTATAAGACTGTGAATGTACTTAATGTTACTAAAGTGTATACTTAAAAATGGTTAAAATGTTAAATTTTATGTTATATACATTTTACCACAATCATCAGATCAGATCAGTCGCTCAGTCGTATCCGACTCTTTGCGAACCCATGAATCGCAGCACGCCAGGCCTCCCTGTCCATCAGCAACTCCCAGAGTTCACTCAGACTCACGTTCATCGAGTCAGTGATGCCATCCAGCTATCTCATCCTCTGTCGTCCCCTTCTCTTGCCCCCAATCCCTCCCAGCGTCAGAGTCTTTTCCAATGAGTCAACTCTTCGCATGAGGTGGCCCAAGTACTGGACTTTCAGCTTTAGCATCATTCCTTCCAAAGGAATCCCAGGGCTGATCTCCTTTAGGATGGACTGGTTGGATCTCCTTGCAGTCGAAGGGACTCTCAAGAGTCTTCTTCAACACCACAGTTCAAAATCATAACCACAATCATAGTCACATTTAAAACTGGTCCAGCAAATGTAAACAGAAAAGAGTTTCTAAGGCTTAAGCTCTGAGGCCTCTGGCCACACAGGAGGATAAAAAGCTGGGGGGCGGGGGAGGGGGACTAGGAAAGGGCAGGAATTTAGAAACTTTCTAAATGAAGAAAGGAAAAAGTGATCAACTGGAACAAATGCTGAGGCTTGACTAAGAAGAGCAATGGGAACTGACAACTGGATCTGACAGGACAGGGATGTTGGCAGAGTAGTTTCATTGAAGACCTAAGGATAAAAGCCTGATGAGACTAGAGAGAGGAGAAGGTGAGGAAGAGGTAACAGTTAAAGAGAAGTCTTTCAAGAAGTTCTGCTAAAACAGAGGCACAGAAAAATGTGAGTAGTTAGAAGGGTATGTAGAACTAAGGGAAGGTTTTCTATAAATGAGAGATATAATCCCACATTTGTCTGTTGAGAGGAATAATCCATCAAGATGGAAAATTTGATGATAACAAGAACACATGTAACTATAAACCTGTAACTATAAAGTCTTTGAATATGGTGCCCAACAGAAGCAGGGGCAGTTTTTTCTCATAAAAGGAGGTAAGGCAAAGTCAAGGTATAATGCAGGTAAGTAGGTGGTATAAATTCTCCCGACAGGCAGGGAGAGAAGGAGGGAGAAAGGGAAGGAGAAAGAAAGAGACAAAGAAAGGAAGAAAGTTACCGCGTAAGAGTGAGAAAAAAGGAATGAGATGTCAAAAGTATGAGAAAAATGAAGTTATAAAACTGTCGCTTCAGAGAATAGAAGAGAAAATACCCTAGGGAAATAGAACTGCTGGACATACTGAGACTGTACATGAGGTTTGTAATCACATATTTTAAGTGGGACCAGTCAGCATCATGATGGATTTTTCTCCAGCCACACTGGGTTACACATGTTCAAGTAAAGAGTAAGCAGGGAGCTGGAACAATCAGGGCTTGGATCTTTCCAGAGTATGGGGAGGGAGGGACAAGTTGGTTGAGGATGTATAGAAGACAGTGATTCAAGCAACAAACCACAGAGCCATATTCTAAGCTAGTTAAGAACAAAATAAATTGAAATAAACAATAGAAATATATTTTATTTTATGACAATCAAAAAATTTCTGGTTTCATTTAACAAAATTATGAACAATTTCCTAAATGTTTTGACAATTAGGATTGTTTCCTCAGATCAGTAAATGTCATCAACATTCATCGTGTTACACAGACCACAAGTATCTCTTTCTCATCCAGGCCAACAGCAGCAGCTAGAGGTTCTCTTGTCAAAATATCTGGACCCAACCACTTCTCTCCCCCTCTAACACTCCTACTCTGTCTTTGGCTTGCTTGCATCATTCTACTCTTAGTTCCGTATCATCTATTTTTCCTCTCAGAAGCCAAAGCATTTCAAAACCGTAAATCAAATTATGTCAACCTGCTTTCAACCGTTCAATAACTCTGTCATATTTAGAAGAAAAATCCAAACCTCAACCTTGACCTTTCAGACCTAACCACGTAGCTCCTGGGTATCTCTCCAATCTAACTCCCCACCTCTCTGCCCTGTTGATGCCCAACTACACTGGACTCTCAGATTCCTCCATCTCTCCAAGAACATGCTCATCTCACGACCTTTGTATTTGTTCTTCCCTGCAACCCCCTACCCTCCAATACACACACGGTGTATTCCCTCACTGCATTCAGGTTTCTCTGCAAAGTTCCTCTAGAGACCTTCCCTGACCATCCACCCAATAGACTGGCGTGCCAATATTTTCCTCTAGAGACCTTCCCTGACCAGCCACCCAATAGAGACTGGTGTGCCAATCTTTTTTTCTCTCTTCCCTGTTATATTTTTCTTCAAAGCACCTGTCACTTACCCACTATTATAACATTATTTTTCTGTCTCCTCACTGGACCATCGGCTCCATGAGAGATTTTCTGTGTATTTTCTATATATATATATTTCAATAAATATTTATTGAATAAATGAATGAGTCCTTTTAAAATATCTTTCTTTGTACATGCATTAACATATACACTGGTACAGCAGTACACAATGCAATTTTAAAAATAAATAAAAAGCAGATTGTGGGTACATGCTCACTTTTTTAGTTAAGGGGTATACAGCACACAATGACTATAGCTGGAGCCACTAAATAAAACACAACATTCCTAGAGTCAAGTGTCACTCTCTCTTTCAGGAGACTTTGGTCATATTCATTTGCTTCTCATGAGAAGTGAAAACTCCTCGTAAGGGGTTAAAGTCCTGAATCAATTCTTCTGTTCCTTGCCCTTATGTTTCTCTGGAATACAAAATACCAGATTCTGCTAGAAATGAATAGATTTTTTGTTCTGATACAAAGAAGGGCAGATTACTTACTGGGCCTACACAGTTGAGGACAACTGTTGCCTGTTTAGCCATTTCATCAAGTGAGGCTGGATTAGTGATATCACAAATTATTATTCCAACTTCAGATGACAGTGTCGGTCTTCCTGAAATAAAGAATAAATCATTTTAGGCAAATCCCAATATAGTATTAGATCTCCCAGATCCTCCTTTCATAATAATCAGTGATGGCAAATGTAGTAAAAGCTAATTCTTCCCCTCAAACAAAAGATAAAACTGTTTTTAACCAAGTAATTTAAAAAAGGGAAAAGACTATGAGGAAAATGGAGTTAATATGAAGGGTTAATAAAACACATTGCTGTTGTTCAGTTCCTAAGTTGCGTCTGACTCTTTGTGACCCCAGGGACTACAGGCTGCCAGACTCCTCTGTCCGTGGGATTTCCCAGGCAAGAACACTGGAGTGGGTTGCCAGTTCCTTCTCCGGGGGATATTCCGGATTCAGGGATTGAACCCTGTCTGCTGCACTGCAGGGATTCTTTACCACTGAGCCACTAGGGAAGCTCCCTAATAAAACAACTTATTAATGTTTAAAAGAAAATCTAACATAAGGAATGTGTAAATGACAACTCTATGTAAAATGCCAATTTTACAAGTTTTCAGAAGATGATTTTCTTGACTTCCTCTCCAGGAAGAATTATAAATGTAGTTTCTTATCTTCCTTTAGCTCAGTCATATCTGACTCTTCGCGACCCCATGAACAGTAGCCTACCAGGCTCCCCGTCCATGGGATTTTCCAGGCAAGAATACTGGAGTGGGTTGCCATTTCCTTCTCCAGGGAATCTTCTCAACCCAGGGATCGAACCCGGGTCTCCTGCATTGCAGACAGACGCTTTACCGTCTGAGCCACCAGGGAAGCCTATTAAATAAACTACATGATAAAATTATGAGGTGGAGGAAAGTTAACATTAACATAATGAAACAAAAGAGGATTAAAGTGTAAAATACAGTCTAGGGAAGAACATTCAGGTTCATAATAAGGAAATAATTGGAATAAACTCAATCAATAGAGTAGGAAGATTTCATGGATCAAGATGTATTCCCTGCAGTAACCTGACGTGTGCATTGTAAATGGTAGCCAACTAGGCTGTATCCGTACCATCTTCTTGAACAAAAAAAAAAAAAAAGGAGGAATTTTTAAAAGGAAATTTTAATAATGAAAGTATTTCTTCTGGAAAAATAAAGAAAGACCAGAAAGCTCTTTGGGAAAGATTCTGTACTTGGTAGTGGTAGCAGGAGAGTTGTAGAAGTCAGCCTACATGCTATCTCCTGTACAAACCACAAACAAAGTAGGTTCCAAATTCCCACCATAACAGGACTCTGTGTAGAATTAGAAGGAAGTGAGATGAAGCGTAAACAGAAGAATGAAGAATATCCAGAACTCTAACAGGTGCTATTTGTCTGTATGAAGGGGTAGTAGGGTGGAAAATTACAGTTAAAAGCAACCGACTCCTAACCTAAAGGTCTCCCTGCAATCCGAGGGCCATGAGATTAGGGTGTTTGTGTGTATATGACTCTCTCCTCCTCACCTGAATCCCAGCATTTAAAATAGGACCTGACATTTAAAAGACCACTCAATAAAAACATGTTTCAATGAATGCAGGAGTAAGTAAACGTCCAAAACAAAACCACACCAAAAAAATTGGGGAAGGTTTAATAGAGGGACTGCTGGAGAATTCTTACAAGCAAAAATGAAATTAAAAATTAAAGCCACAACGTTATCATTAACAGTCCTAAGCTTTCTCTCCCATTTCCAAAACCCGGCAAAGAGAGTACAAACAATCCTGAAGAAGCCAGTGCTCTACCGTTCTATGCGATCAAGTATCTACAACCTCCAGCCCTGTAACCCTGGAAGCAGGGTACAAGGTACCCCTGGCTCTAGACGGGGAGGGAGAAGAAAGGAAAAATTAAAGTTCCTGTTTCGCCAGCGGGGATTCCGTAAGGGAGAAAGTGAAAGGGGGATTTCTCTCTTTTTGTTTTAGTAAATGGGGAAAAGCTCTGACACCAAGTGAAGCATCGCTCTCTTCTTCCTGGCCTCTAGCAGGTTTGGGAACCTCGAGGGGCACCCAAGGGAGAGAAGCGCTCATTTAAGGCGACGGGAACCCCTCAGCCGGGAGAAGGGGGCTCGTGGGGGTGAGAGCCGCGGCGGCGGGGCAGAGCCTGAGGTCCCGGGGCGTCCCAGCCTGCCCCCTTTACCCAGCTTCATGGCAGCCCTCTCCAGCACTCGCAGCAGCTTCTCCCGGGAACGGCCCGCCACGGCCCAGGGCAGATGGGAAGTCCGCTCCGGGGACACCTGCTCCCGCGCCACCTCCTCGGTCACGAACTGGCCGGTAAAGCCAGAGGCGCCGAACACCACCAGGTGGAAAGGCCTCTGCTGGGTCGCCATGACGAACCCACAGCGATGCAAGACCCGGGGCGGGCTGAGCCCACGGCGCCTGCGCCTCAGGCAGCTACCACAGTACCGGGCGCAGCAACCGACTCCGCCGCGGCCGCTGCGGTCTCAGCCGCCTGCGCGCCGCGCTCCCTAAGTCTCGCGCGCGCCGCCTCGCCATAGCTACGCCCACGGCCCCGCCCACGCCGTGGGGTGCCCAAGGGCTGCCACGCCCACTCCTCTCTAGTGTGCGCCAGAGCTGCCCGCGAGGGCTTTGTGTTTCCCAAGCTTCCCAGGTTGGCGGGAGCAGACGGTGGCTATCCTCCAACCCGTCGATGGTCTGGCACAGCTCTGACCCCCTTAGGTGTCGCATCTTTTCGCTCTTCCGTAGGCTGGAGGGGGCGGCGGCTGCAGCCAGTTATTCCTTTTTTTTTTTTTTTTTTGGCAAGAGGAGGCTGCTCAAAGCGAGAATTTGCGAAAACCTGATGGACTGCAAGGAGATCCAACCAGTCCATTCTGAAGGAGATCAGACCTGGGATTTCTTTGAAAGGAATGATGCAAAAGCTGAAACTCCAGTACTTTGGCCACCTCATGCAAAGAGTTGACTCATTGGAGAAGACTCTGATGCTGGGAGGGATTGGGGGCAGGAGGAGAAGGGGACGACAGAGGATGAGATGGCTGGATGGCATCACTGACTCAATGGATGTGAGTCTGAGTGACCTCCGGGAGTTGGTGATGGACAGGGAGGCCTGGAGTGCTGCGATTCATGGGGTCGCGAAGAGTCGGACACGACTGAGCTACTGAATTGAACTGAACTGATGGATGGGAACTCTGCCCACGCCAAAAACCCTTATCTTTTTGTTTGTTTGGTTACGAATCACATTACCTAGAGAGTGTCTGCTGAGCCAGGTGGAAGTGGAGGGTGGACACGATCGATATCTGGGTCCCCCTCCCAGGGCCAACTCTGCAGTGTCCTCTGCCGCAGGCTCCGCCTCCACCGTCTGAGTGCCCTCTGGTCACCTCAGGGACCCTCCTTGGTGATGCAGAACACAGTTAATGGTGAAGTAGAACACAGTTAATAGTGAAGCTCCGCTTAATAAGGACTATAGTTCAGGACACAGCCTCTCAGATGCCTCTGAGGAGCTATTCTGAAGAGGTGGGGAGAGGTCAGTATAAATGGGACTTTACTGAAGGGGAAGCAAGCACACATGTTGCCAGAAGGTTGCTGCTACTTCGGAGGAAGAGATGTCTCTGTTAATGATTTTAGTGCTTTTCTGCTGCTGCTGCTGCTGCTGCTGCTCCTAAGTCGCTTCAGTCGTGTCCAACTCTGTGCGACCCCACAGACGGCAGCCCACCAGGCTCCGCAGTCCCTGGCATTCTCCAGGTGAGAACACTGGAGTGGGTTGCCATTTCCTTCTCCAGTGCATGAAAGTGAAAAGTGAAAGTGAAGTCGCTCAGTCGTGTCCGACTCTTCACAAACCCATGGACTGCAGCCTACCAGGCTCCTTTGTCCATGGGATTTTTCCAGGCAAGAGTACTGGAGTGGGGTGCCATCGCCTTCTCCATAGTGCTTTTCTAGGTATGAGAAAACGTAAGAGATTGGGCTCATAAAATCACCGACTATCTGAAGATCTGTTGTGCCAATTTTTCCCAGAACACCGAGTGTTTTTTGGGGGAGTTGGGGGTGTTGTTGAAGGTCAGTGATCAGGCTAGTGACTCCATTCTTGTAGAACCAGATGGCGAGTGACAATTTTTAGTTGACTGTATGCATATGAAATGTTAGAAGAATATATGACAAATCTTTATTTTTAAAAAGAGCTGTTGGGGGAGCTTCCCTGGTGGCTCAGTGGTAAAGAAATCACCTGCCAGTGCAGGAGACAGGGTTCCATTCCTGATCTGGGAAGATCCCACATGTTGCAGAGCAACTAAGCCCATGCACCACAACTGTTGAGCCTGTGCTCTAGAGCCCAGAAGCAGAAACTACTGAGCCCACATGCCCTAGAGTCTGTGCTCTGCAACTAGAGAAGACAGGGCAATGAGAAGCCTTGGCACCACAACTAGAAGGCCCTGCTCCCAGCAAGTACAGAAAAGCCCGCACAGCAACGAAGACCCAGGACACCCAAAAATAAATAATTTTTTTTTAAAAAGAACTGTGAAATGCTTAAGAACACCTTACACATCTTAAATAGTCAATACATGTTGCTGCTGCTGCTGCTAAGTCGCTTCAGTCGTGTCCGACTCTGTGTGACCCCACAGACGGCAGCCCACCAGGCTCCCCCGTCCCTGGGATTCTCCAGGCAAGAACACTGGAGTGGGTTGCCATTTCCTTCTCCAATGCATGAAAGTGAAAATGAAAGTGAAGTCGCTCAGTCGTGTCTGACTCTTAGCGACCCTATGGACTGGAGCCCACCAGGCTCCTCCATCGATGGGATTTTCCAGGCAAAAGTACTGGGGTGGGGTGCCATTGTTAGCTATTATTAATAGTAATAGCGATAATTATTGAGGAGTGGGTTTGTATGAATTAGGAGGAAAAGGACTTGTACTTTTCACTTTTTAACCTATTTATACTTCAATAACTTTTGTTTTTATTTCTTTGACTGTGCCAGGTCTTAGTTGCCGTATGTGGGATCTAATTCCCTCACCAAGGATCGAACCTGGGCCCCCTACATTGGGAGTGCAGAATCTTAGCCACTGGACCACCAGGAAAGTCCCTAAACTTTTTGTTTTAAACAGGAAGTATATTACTTTTATAATCAGAATTTTTTAAAAAGGAACAGGAGCTGGCTTTGAGAAGGGGCTAGGGAGCAGCTGTGGGGATCACCCTGATCATTTGCAGTCCTGTTGCTGAGGCCAGTTCCTCTTGCCACCTGGACAGGATTTTTGGTCCACTGTCACACGCAATAATATGAATGAATCTCATAAACACTAATTTGAATAAAGAAAGCTGGGTAAAGAAAGAATACATCTGTATGATTCCCTTTATTTGAATTTCAGAACCAGGCAAAACCCATCTATGGTGATGGAAGTCTTGGAAGGATTTGCTCTTGTGTCAAGCAGTCCCAAGTACTGCATTTCGGACTCTTTTGTTGACCATGATGGCTACTCCATTTCTTCTAAGGGATTCCTGCCCACATTAGTAGACATAATGGTCATCTGAGTTAAATTCACCCATTCCAGTCCATTTTAGTTCGCTGATTCCTAGAATGTCGACGTTCACTCTTGCCATCTCCTGTTTGACCACTTCCAATTTGCCTTGATTCATGGACCTGACATTCCAGGTTCCTATGCAATATTGCTTTTTACAGCATCAGACCTTGCTTCTATCAGTCACATCTGCAACTGGGTATTGTTTTTGCTTTGGCTCCATCCCTTCATTCTTTCTGGAGTTATTTCTCCACTGATCTCCAGTAGCATATTGGGCCCCTACTGATCTGGGGAGTTCCTCTTTCAGTATCCTATCATTTTGCCTTTTCATACTGTTCATGGGGTTCTCAAGGCAAGAACACTGAAGTGGTTTGCCATTCCCTTCTCCAGTGGACCACATTCTGTCAGACCTCTTCACCATGCCCGCCCATCTTGAGTGGCCCAGCAGGGCATGGCTTAGTTTCACTGAGTTAGAAAGGCTGTGGTCCTAGTGTGATTAGGTTGACTAGTTTTCTGTGATTATGGTTTCAGTGTGTCTGCCCTCTGATGCCCTCTTGCAACACCTACTGCCTTACTTGGGTTTCTCTTACCTTAGACGAGGGATATCTCCTCACCGCCACCACGTGGGGTAGCCCTTCCCAGCCGCTGCCCCTGTCCCATCACTTCATGCCAAATAGATGTGGAGACTGTGGAAATAGTGTCAGACTTTATTTTTGGGGGCTCCAAAATCACCGCAGATGGTGATTGCAGCCATGAAATTAAAAGACGCTTACTCCTTGGAAGGAAAGTTATGACCAACCTAGATAGCATATTCAAAAGCAGAGACATTACTTTGCCAACAAAGGTCCGTCTAGTCAAGGCTATGGTTTTTCCTGTGGTCATGTATGGATGTGAGAGCTGGACTGTGAAGAAGGCTGAGCGCCGAAGAATTGATGCTTTTGAACTGTGGTGTTGGAGAAGACTCTTGAGAGTCCCTTGGACTGCAAGGAGATCCAACCAGTCCATTCTGAAGGAGATCAGCCCTGGGATTTCTTTGGAAGGAATGCTGCTAAAGCTGAAACTCCAGTACTTTGGCCACCTCATGCGAAGAGTTGACTCATTGGAAAAGACTCTGATGCTAGGAGGGATTGGGGGCAGGAGGAGAAGGGGACGACAGAGGATGAGATGGCTGGATGGCGTCACTGACTCAATGGACGTTTGTTTGAGTGACCTCCAGGAGTTGGTGATGGACAGGGAGGCCTGGTGTGCTGCAGTTCATGGAGTCCAAAGAGTCGGACAAGACTGAGCGACTGAACCGAACTGAACTGAACTGAGCTGTCCCTGGTCAGACTCTTTTCTTTTTTTTTTTAATTTACTTTATTGAACTAGAGTTGATTCGCAATGTTGTATTAGTTTCTGGTGTACAGCAAGGTAATTTGCTATATGTATATATAAATATTATTTTTCATATTCTTTCCATTATAGTTTATTATAGGATATTGAATATAGGTCCCTGTGATCTATAATAGGATCTTATTTCTTTATCTATTCTATATATAATACTTTGTATCTGCTAATCCCAAACTCCCAGTCCATCCCTCTCTCATTTCCCCTTCCCCTTGGCAACCACAAAGTCTGTTGCCTATTATTTGTCTGCTTCTATGTCATAAATAAGTTCATTTGTGTCATACTTTGGACCCCATGTATAAATAATATCATGGTATTTGTCTTTCTGGCTTATTACACTTAGCATGATAATCTCTAGGTCCATCCGTGTTGCTGCAAATGGCATTATTTCATTAATTTTTATGGTTGAGTAGTATTCCATTGTATGTATGTACCATATCTTGTTTATCCATTCATCTGTTGATGGGCATTTAGGTTGTTTCCATGTCTCGCCTATGGTAAATAGTGCTGCTATAAACATAGGGGTGCATGTATCATTTCAAATAATAGTTTTGTCCAGATATACGCCCAGGAGTGCGATTGCTGGATCATACAAGTCTTTAGTTGTTTAAGGAACCTCCTTACTGTTTTCCATAGTGGTTATACCAATGTCCATTCCCACCATGGAGGAGTGTAGGAGGTTTCAGGCTGTTCTTGAAGTAATCCTCTATCTGATGGATTTCCAAGGAATTCCTTCTCTCGAGGGACCAGCATAGAGGTTCATTTCAACCCCAACATAGCACCAAGAAGAAGGGGAAGATGCCTCCCTCCATAATAGAAGATGGGTTGACTTGTGGACAAGGCTGCTGACCTTCACAGAGATGGAGACCCTGTCCTCTGAGGCTCAGGGGTGAAGGGTCAGAAGTAGCAGGGGAGGGGAATGAGAAGGGAGAATTCCCCTGTGAGTGGTTGCTAGGTAAGAGCTTTTCTCCTTGACCAAATTCTAGCCAGGCTCCTCTGAGCCCTCTTCACAACCAGGCTTCAACCTTGGCCTACAAAGACCTGGGCAAACAATGACATAGTTTATAACAGCTCAAGGATGCAGCCCTAGGATGACACTACATTCCCTTAAAGTGCCTGCAGGAGAAAGATCAGGGCTGCAAAAGCAATGTACCGTGTGTTGCAGCCAACACCTGAAGACAGGGCCTCTGTCTCCTAGCCTCAGTAGAAGAGTAGGAGCCTGACTTAAGTCAACACTGATTAGCAAGCCCAGATTGGTAGCACACAGACCAACTGCTTACCACTTTTCGTGATTTTTTTCCCCCTGACTCTACTGATTTCATCTCCCTCCCTATTCCCTCCTGATCTCTTTAAATGTCCAGACACCTCTGTTGAGTTCAGTTTACACTGGACTCTTTTTCAGGCTGTAATAATGTATTACTGATGAAAATCTGTCCTTACGCATTAAGTAGTGTCTGGCTTTGTTTATCTTTGATGTAGTAAACCAGAAAGAGAGAAATATAGGAACACTGAGGTCATCCTAAGTGTCCACTTGCAGCTGAAAAAAGAGAAAAACCAACTTGTGCTATGGAGGTGGGGCTGCAGCACTCTAGGGCTCAGCAGGCAGAAAGCAGACATGGACACGACCCACAGGAGGACACGGTGTGGCTCTTATGGGTAAATGTGAAGGGGCAGAAGGATGGGCAGTCGTTTAGAAGGTGTTTTGATTGCCAAAGTTACCTGCTGAGCTCCAGTGAGGAAATTATGCCTCTAAACGTCCAAGGCTGAAATTCCCTCCTGGGCATGTAGAACACATTGCTCTCTCAGCGTACTGCAAGCTGCAGAATGGTGCAACACAGGGCCAGTCTTTCCACCAACCTCTGCCCATCCTGCCGGAATGACTCAATGAAAAGGAATTCTTTTGGGTTGATCTTATAACAAATCAAAAGAAATTAAGGTTTTTTGGTTCTTTTTTAACAACTAAAGTAGCTATTTCTTTTTTTCTTCCCTTTATTTTTATGTATGATTTCCTCCTTTTTTCTACAATTAATCTAAAGATATGTCTGTTCATGAAAAGTTCTTTGTACAAATCCTCAGAGATCTGTGCTTTATTATTTGTAACAAATGACGTAGCCAGTGGTGCAGTAAGATCACTTACTAAATGTTCAGAAATTTTGTGAGCCAGTTGAAGCCATATTGGTAATTTGAAATAAGCCATCGGGGGTGTATTCGCATTATGAAAATTGGGAAACACTAGAAATCCTGAGTTTTCCCTTAGGAGATTGTTCATATTCACCAGCATATCACCAGAAGCACTGTAAAAAAAAAAGGAAAGGAAAGAATCAAGAATATTGTAGAAAGCAAGAGAAGTCTGGAAAAAGCTCTTTGATGATAAAATTAAAGATCAGTTTAACAGAGAGGAATCTAATTTTCCTGACCCTGTCAATGAATCAATTTGTTAGAGGCTAATGATTCAACCTCTGGTTTCTGAGTTTCTTTTGGGTATAAAGATAACAGGACCTGATGATAAGCCCTTATTTAATCAAAGTATGATAAAGCATATATGTATTTAAGCAGTGATAATTTTCTATTTTGAAATGAATGTACCTCATCTTATAAGTGATGTAATTAGGTCAGGCAGTGCCATCCTCAAATAATGCCCTGAGGTATCGTGAGCAGTCTTTTTCAATTTTCCTGTTTCTCAACTAAAAAAAAACAAAGACTGTAAAGACAACATCTCATGAAGCAATAGATAAATATCTTAATCTTCCCATATGCTCAACAACTTAATCCTTCAGAAACATTTTACTTGTATCTACCTACCAACTGACAGGTCAAACAGCTTTCCACCCTTCAACAGTGCAAACGACGAGCCTTCGGAGAGATCAGGGACCAGCACAGAAATCTCACAGGTGCTTCTGTCTTCAGCAAATGGCATGACATTCCTGCCGAGGCCCACGGGAGACCACCACACCATCTAGAGTACTGAATTGACATTTTTGTATTGCTATCTGTCATTTTGAGTGCATGTGATACTTGAAAAAAAAAAAAAAGCCATACTCCCTAAGATTAACATTATGTGAAACTGAGTGCCTATATGTGATAGGAACCATGCATGTCCCTTTTAGACACGTGTTGCTGCCAGCAAGTAGAGACTTTTATTAAGCTGTAGTGAACAGAAGTTCTCTGATCAACCTTTGAGCCTTGTATTACAAAGATCAAATTTTGAAACATTGATCTGTCTATTAGGTAACTCTGCATACCACACTGCCAGCTTACTGGTAAGACGGGCAGTTAGAATATTTGGTCTGTATTTCCAGAGGACTCACAGTAATAATAGCTACCTATATTGTCACCATGTTTATTTAACTTATATGCAGAGTACATCATGAGAAATGCTGGACTGGAAGAAACACAAGTTGGAATCAAGATTGCCGGGAGAAATATCAATAACCTCAGATATGCAGATGACACGACTCTTATGGCAGAAAGTGAAGAGGGGCTAAAAAGCCTCTTGATGAAAGTGAAAGTGGAGAGTGAAAAGGTTGGCTTAAAGCTCAACGTTCAGAAAACGAAGATCATGGCATCTGGTCCCATCACTGCATGGGAAATAGATGGGGAAACAGTGGAAACAGTGTCAGACTTTGTTTTTCTGGGCTCCAAAATCACTGCAGATGGTGACTGCAGCCATGAAATTAAAAGACGCTTGCTCCTTGGAAGGAAAGTTATGACCAACCTAGATAGCATATTCAAAAGCAGAGACATCACTTTGCCAACAAAGGTTCGCCTAGTCAAGGCTATGGTCTTTCCTGTGGTCATGTATGCATGTGAGAGCTGGACTGTGAAGAAGGCTGAGTGCCGAAGAATTGATGCTTTTGAACTGTGGTGTTGGAGAAGACTCTTGAGAGTCCCTTGGACTGCGAGAAGATCCAACCAGTCCATTCTGAAGGAGATCAATCCAGGAATTTCTTTAGAAGGAATGATGCTAAAGCTGAAACTCCAGTATTTTGGCCACCTCATGCGAAGAGTTGACTCATTGAAGAAGACTCTGATGCTGGGAGGGATTGGGGGCAGGAGGAGAAGGGGACGACAGAGGATGAGATGGCTGGATGGCATCACTGACTCGATGGATGCGAGTCTGAGTGACCTCCGGGAGCTGGTGATGGACAGGGAGGCCTGGCGTGCTGCGGTTCATGGGGTCGCAAAGAGTCGGACACGACTGAGCGACTGATCTGATCTGATCTGATCTGATTGTGTACCAAGTACATGCCAGACACTTGACAAATATTTACAGCTCTGCAAGTTACACATGTGACTCTCACGTGGTTGCCAGACTGAACTTGGGTCGGCTTGCCCATGTGCAACAAAGCCGAAGTAGTCACAGCGTAGAGCACAATGTAGAGGAATGGGCAGCTAATGCTCTGAAGACCCACACTCCCTGATGGCCCTCCAGGCAGGCTTTTGAAAGGTGATATTTGGGATGAGTGTTGCAATTCATTGACTTAATTTTGATTGGTTGGTGTTGAGGTAACAAGGTGCTATTTTGGGAATCTTAATCATCAGCTTTCTGGTTCCACTCAGTCTGGGGTCTACATAATGTGGTCAGCATGTAGGCACCATCCTCCACCTGGGTGAGGGGCTTAGTTTCTGCAGAATAACCCCAAATATGCATCAGATTGTTATATGTATCCCTTGAGGAAGAACTACGACTTTGTTTCATTCCTGAAGAATTGTTTAAGCTGTCATTATTTTCTTGCTGGACTGCTTTTCCTTCTTTTCCCTGTTTCCTACTTCCTTAGTTAGTAACTGCTCTCTGAAAGTTAGAGAAGGTCTAGGAGACTACAGCCTTTTTTCAACAAAGAAGAAAAGAGGGACAGTGATACCTCATTATAGTTTTGATTTTCATTTCTCTAATAAGTAGTGATGTTCAGCATCTTTTCATGTGCCTATTAGTCATCTGTATGGCTTCTTTGGAGAAATGTCTTATTTAGGTTTTCGTTTACTTTTTGGATAGGATTGTTTTTTGTTATTGTTGAGTTGTACAAGCTGTTTGTATATTTTGGAAATTAATCCCTTGTTGCTTGCATCGCCTGCAAATATTTTCTCCCATTCTGTGTGTGTGTATGTGTATGTGTGGTGTTGGGGTCTTTTTGTTTTGTTAATGATTTTGTTTATTTTTGCTTTACTTTTCATTAAAGACAGATCCAGAAAACATTTTAAAATTTTGCTGCAATTTATGTCAAAGACTGTACTGTATGTTTTCCCTTAGGAGTTTTAGAGTATCTGATCTTACCATTAGGTCTTTATTCCATTTTTTAATTTATTTTTTTAAATGAAAATTACTGCAAAAATCCATGATGAACAAAACATGAAAATTTAAAGTAAAGACAGTACCAATGTTTCTGATTTGTCAGCAAAAAAAATTCGGGGTCGGGGCTCAAGATTTGTGTTAGCATGGAATGGTGGTAGCTATTAAGGCATCAGTTTTGGTCATGTTAAGTTTGCAATGTCTATGTTACATCCAGATGAGGACTGTGAAGTAAGCAATTAGAGATTCTCTATTGCAGCTGAGTTCCTGGTGGGCTACAGTCCACTGGGTCGCAAAGAATCAGACACAACTTAGGGACTAAAAACAGCCACAGTGAATTGCAGCTCAGGCTTGGAATCTGCCTGGAGTTATATGTTTGGAGTTATTGGTGTACCGAGATCATGAGTATAGGCAGAAAAAGGAAGAGGACTAAGAACTGAGCCCTGGGACATGCCATTCTCTAGAGTTACTCTGTTCAATACAATAATCTCTACCCACATGTGGCTATTACAATTAAATTTTAAATTAAATTAAATCTAAAATTCTGTTCTAAAAATTAGCCATAGGTTTTGCTTTGTTTTTAGGCCAAGCAGTATGTAGAATGTTCCCTGACCAGGCATTGAACCTGGGCTTCATAGTGAAAGTTGTACATCTTAACCACCAGGCCACCAGGGAACCCCCACTAGCCACTTTTTATGTGGTCCATAGCCACATGTGTCTACCATATTTTCCAGTTCCCATAGAGGACGTTTCTGTAATTTCAGAAAGTTCCACTGGACAGTGTGGATTTAGAGGGGAGGAAGGTGGAAAGAAATCAGCAAAGGAGAATGAGGAAGGACTAGAATGGTACAGATAAAACCAGGAGAATGTACTATCTTGGAAGCCAACTGAAAAAGGATGTCTCAAAGAAGACACTTGTTCCCTGAGCCAAATGCTACTATGCTCAATCATGTCCAACTTTTTGTGATCGTATTGACTGTAGCTCGCCAGACCCCTCTGTCTATGGGATTTCCCAGGCAAGAAGGCTGGAGCGGGTTGCCATTTTCACCTCCAGGGCATCTTCCCAATCCAGGGATGAAACCTGTACCTCTTGCATCACCTGCATTGACAGGGGCGTTCTTTATCTCTGCACTACTAGGGAGTCCTGATAATATGTTATGTAATATGTTATGCTATCTTGTTCCCCAACAGCCTTTGTCCTTTCACTCAATAGTTGTGATGAACATTCTTGTACATATATCTAATGGCTTTTGCGTCCTTGTGTGCCGGATATATATCTAGGAGTGAAGTGCTGAGTTACAAAGTTGGTATATGTTTAGCTATAGTAGATACTGCTAGACAGTTTTCAAAAGTGGCTATTTCAATTAACATTCCAGTAATTTAAGAGAATGTTCCATTGCTCCGTATCCTTACCAGCACTTGGTATTGTTGGTCTTTTAAATTTTTAAGTCATTCTGGTTGGCATATAGTGGCATTTCACTGTGTTTTAAATTTTGTCTTTACATGATAATTATTGATATAGATCACCTTTTTTATTGATCATTTGCTTAGAGCAGTTATTTTCTCACTTGTGAAGAATGTGTTCAAAGTATTCCCTTTCCCCAACTTTTTGGTCTGATCGATGATATTAAGTTTGATTACTTCATTAGGTGATATCTGCCTTAATTCTCAACTTGAAAGATTCCTTTTTCTCCTTTGTCATTAGTAAATGATCTATGGGGAGAGACTTGGAGACTGTATGAATATTTGGTTCAGTGGTGTTACCATCTATTGATAATGTTTGCCTCGATAAGCAAACAGAGATAACAGTGATAGTACAATGGGCATTCGTATTTTTTGTTTCTTGGTTGGTTTATTTGGGTCTTCTCTCTTTTCTTCTTGGTGAGTTTGGCCAGAGGTTTGTTTTATCCTTAAAAAAAAAAAAAAGTTGGTTTTATTGACTATTTTCCATTTTTTTACTCTATTTTATTTATTTCCCCTCTGATCTTATTTCTTTTCTTCTGACTATGCTTTGTCTATTCTTCTTTTTCTAATTCTTTTAGGTAGTAGCTTAGGTTGCTTACTTGAGATTTTTCTTGTTTCTGAAGAAGGCCTGTATTGCTTTGAACTTCCCTCTTAGGATTAGTGTTGCTCCATCCCATAGATTTTGTATGGCTGTGGTTTCATTGTCATTTGTCTCGAGGTATGTTTCAGTTTACTCTTTGATTTCACCATTGACCAATTGGTTCTTTCATAGCATGTTGTTTAGATCAACTGTATTTTTGAAGGGACTCTAAGTGATCCCAGAGAAGGCAACTATTGCTTGGAAAATCCCATGGACGGGGAGCCTGGTAGGCTGCAGTCCATGAGGTTGCTAAGAGTCGGACACGACTGAGCGACTACACTTTCCCTTTTAACTTTCATGCATTGGAGAAGGAAATGGCAACCCACTCCAGTGTTCTTGCCTGGAGAATCTCAGGGACGGGGGAGCCTGGTGGGCTTCCATCTATGGGGTGGCACAGAGTTGGACACAACCGAAGTGACTTAGCAGCAGCAGCAGCCAAGTGATCCTGATATTTCTGCCAGTTTTTAAATTGGGTTGTGTGTCTCTTCCTGACTTGCAGGAGTTCTTTCTTAACAGAGGTGCTTTATCAGAGATAAGAAAGCAAAGTGTCTTCCAGTCTGTGGCTCTCATTTTCACTGTCTTAATAGTATTTTTCCTCAACAGAATTTCTTAATTTTCATGAATCTCAGTTTATCATTTTTCTTTTAAGGTTAGTGCCTTTTGTGTCTGTTTAAGACAACCTCACCTGCTCCAAATCTATGTGTTTGAAAACTACATGCAAGCACAGAAATATGAAGATAAAATTAGGCAAAATGAAAATGAAGCAGAAAAAAGAAAATTTTTTTAACCTCAGACTTAATGAATATTCTAAAAACCACTGAACTGTACACTTTAAAATGGTGAACTTCATGATATGAGAATTATATTTCAATTTTTAAAAAAATTCTAAATGAGACTACCAAGATATGTAAAATATTTCTATGGTAAAGTAAGAAATAGTTTGCTTATGTTTTCCTCAACGTTTAATATCTCCTATTACTTGGCAAGATTCATTGTACAATAGCAAATGCTATTTTGATATTTGTTACAGTGTTTACCGGAGAAGGGGATGGCACCCCACTCCAGTACTTTTGCCTGGAAAATCCCATTGGTGGAGGAGCCTGGTAGGCTGCAGTCCATGGGGTCGCTATGAGTCAGATATGACTGCGCGACTTCGCTTTCACTTTTCACTTTCCTGTTTGGAGAAGGAAATGGCAACCCACTCCAGTGTTCTTGCCTGGAGAATCCCAGGGACAGGGGAGCCTGGTGGGCTGCTGTCTATGGGATCACACAGAGTTGGTCACGACTGAAGCGACTTAGCAGCAGCAGCAACAGTGTTTACATGAAATTAAAAGACGCTTACTCCTTGGAAGGAAAGTTATGACCAACCTAGATAGCATATTCAAAAGCAGAAGCATTAATTTGCCAACAAAAGTCAGTCTACTCAAAGCTATGGTTTTTCCAGTAGTCATGTATGGATGTGAGAGCTGGACTGTGAAGAAGGCTGAGCGCCGAAGAATTGATGCTTTTGAACTGTGGTGTTGGAGAAGACTCTTGAGAATCCCTTGGACTGCAAGGAGATCCAACCAGTCCATTCTGAAGGAGATCAGCCCTGGGATTTCTTTGAAAGGAATGCTGCTAAAGCTGAAACTCCAGTACTTTGGCCACCTCATGTGAAGAGTTGACTCATTGGAGAAGACTCTGATGCTGGGAGGGATTGAGGGCAGGAGGAGAAGGGGACGACAGAGGATGGGATGGCTGGATGGCATCACTGACTCCATGGATGTGAGTCTCAGTGAACTCCGGGAGTTGGTGATGGACAGGGAAGCCTGGCGTGCTGCGATTCATGGGGTCGCAAAGAGTCGGACACGACTGAGCGACTGAACTGAACTGATAAGGAGTTAAGAGACAGCAAGAGAAAACTCTGGGGGCCAAGTGCTCCCCTGCCTCCCCAACATATTCCTTCAGGAAAGAAGGTAAGAATGAGTCATGAGGACATGAGTGTCAGCATTGAAAACGTTTAGGATTGTGGGATTCACAGGACAGAGTGAAGTAGGACACACCATGAGAAAGGAAAAAACAAGGGGTTTTGTACAAGTGATGAGCATTAAGTACCAGACAAAGCAGGTTGCTCGGTCCCAATGCCCACTGAGAACTGGAAAAATGCTTAATAAGTTGCCAAACATCAATGATAAAAACAGTTATCAACAGGGTTATGACTTTTAGCTCTGTCAGCACACATACGCCTTTAGCAAAAAGGCATTAGATCAGAGACCAAACAAGCCAACAGAACCCTTCAAACACTGTTTCCATGTTAATTATTATAACTTGTACCCAGACATTGCTTAGTTATAGTCACACATATGTATCCTGACCAAAACACAACCCATTGTGACCTTAATGAGCTAATCATTTTGGTCAGTGCTGAAATCTTCACAAATTCAGGTTTAATTGTAGTTTTAGTCCATAATGGAGAGTATAATTTAGAATTATCTACCAAATACAATGCAAGAACGATTATCATTTTTTTCAGCTATAACAACATCTATGTGTATTTTCTCTTCTTCTTTGAAAATATATTGTTCATAGCAGCTTGGGTAACAAGATGACAACACAATTAGTTCCAAAGAAGTTTGTGAGTCACTTTGCTATATCTGAGCCAGTATAAGTTTAGTGACATCAAATATGCAGATAAGTTTTAATATTTAATATTCTTTAAAGAAAAAAACAAAGTCAGAAACAATATAAATTTATGGATTTGTTGACGTGTGACACGTGCTCAGTCACTTCAGTCATGTTCAACCCTTTGCGATCAATGAACTGTAGCCTGCCAGGCTTCTCTGTCCATGGGATTCTCCAAGCAAGAATACTGGAGTGGGTTGCCATGCCCTCCTCCAGGGGATCTTCTCAAAGCAGGGATCAAACCCACGTCTCTTAAATTTCCTGCATTGCAGGCAGATTCTTTACCACTGAGCACCAGGGAAGCCCAGATTTGTTAATACTTGGGATTAAATTGCAGATTTTTAAGATGGGGAAAATACTCTTTCCACCAAATCCTACAGCAGGATATTTTCCTTCTTTACACAAACCATTCTTTCTCTCTGTTCTTTTGCAAAGAAATCTGCCTTTCCATGCATTCCAACATTTTCTTTCTTTTCTCTATAATTCTGCATTCCAGCCTTTATCCTCTCAGTCAGTCCATTAACACAGAAACAAATTTGTTTTGCAATTAACATTTTTTTTTATTAAAGTTGGTTTTAGAGTTTGTATATGTGTACCATTTAGTGTCACTCTCAATAAATCATAGTTATAAAAAATACCAACTTTAGCTATAGGAATGTAAAGAAACATTAGAACTTTAAAAAAAAATCATGAACTCATTCCTAGTTTCAGCAAATTATGTGTATGAATTAGGTTAAAAAATATGTCCTAATTTTTTTCTACTTTAAAAAAAATAAAATAGTAAAGTAAAAAAGGAAATATTCATTAAGAGCTACAGAATGAGGTAAAGTATAGTAGGCTGCATTATTAGGCAATATATTAAGTAATATATCAAGTATAAAGTTTTCTCAAAAAAATTAAAAATAGAACTACAATACAGTCCACCAATTCCATCCTGGGTATTCTGAAGAAAAAAAAATAATTTGAAAAGATATATTTAGCTCTGTGTTCATTGCAGCATCATTTTACTGGCCAAGATAAGGAAGCAACCAGTGTCCATTGATAGATGAATGGATAAAGAGGATGTGGTTACTCATGGAATGGACTGATATTCAGCCATAAAAGAGAATGAAATCTTGCCATTTGCTACAACATGGATGAAACTAGAAAGTACTATGCAAAGTGAAATCAGTCAGATGGATACAGATGAATAGCATATGATGTGACTTATATGTAGAAGTTTAAAAAACAAAATAAATGAAGAAACACAACAAACCAGATTCATAGATACAGAGAACAAACAACTGGTTGCCAGGGGGAAGTGGGATCGAGAGATAAAGAAACTACTGAAGGAGGTTAAGAGTTGCAAACTTCCAGTTCCCAAAGAAATGAGTCAAGGGGATGAAATATACAACATGGGGAATGTAGTCAGTAATATTGTGGTAACTTTGTATCACAGCACGTGGTAACTAGTCCTGTTGCTGGATCATTTTGTTCTGTGCAGCAACAGGGAGCCACTGTGTTGCACAGCTGAAAGTATGCGGATGTGTGTCAACTGTACTTCAGTTAACAAACAAAAAAAGGACTTGGAGTAGTGAACCCCTACACAAATGCTTAGCGGTTCTTCATGGGTGTGGCCATTCTCTTTTCATGGGTGATGCGATGAATTAATAGTGAACACTAAAAGTACATCATAGATCAGAATTAAGAAAACTCAGAAATGAAGACATGAAACTCCCAAAAGAATAAGAAAACATTGAAAAGCACACGTAAATGAAATTTAAACAGAAACATGCTGTCAAATAATGCCTTGTAAGAAATGAAACAGTAAGGAGGTAGAGCTTAAACACTGTCTAAAAACACTTCTGGAAAATAAATTAAGCAAAAATTTATAAAATATTTCATGAGTGTGTTAAAAGTGAAATATAATCAAAAGGATCTGATATTTGAAAGATATTTGAAAGAGATCTGATATTTGAAAGGACCTAAAAGAGAAAAATCAATAAAAGATGCAAAGCAAATAATAGGCATTATTGTCCAAATTTTTCTGATAATTTTAAAAACAACTTTTAAATTGTCTTTTGAAGAGAACAATGTGCATTCACTTGTAATGACTAAAGGCAGATGATATTCTAATAAACTTACAGGGCTTTAAAGAAAAACAAAAATCTTTTGGGCATCTAGAACAAAATAGCACGTGACATATAACGGAACAAAAATCAGAATTCGATCAAACTTTTTGGAGAGACATACTCTGTGCCAGAAAGAAAGTAGAGCAATGAACTGCCCAAGGAGAGAAATGATGAGTCATGAATTTTCTAGCGGGCAAGTAACTGGGTACCAAAGGCCCTATCATTCAAGTCATCATGAAAGATCTAGGGAAATATTGTTCCCATGATAAAGGAATGAACAGACTTGAAAACAGAATCCTTAGAAAGACATATCAGGACAGATGGTATGGACTAAATCCATAGTCACCTGATATAATGAAGACGGAATGACGGGGACGTAAGAGAGGGGTGACCTTGGTGGTGGACACGAGGGTGAATGCCGGACAGCAATTCATTTAGTCCTACCTCTGATTAGGGTGATTTTTATAGGAAAATATGTTAAAAGCAACTAGATAGATGAATGTCATTTAATACAGAAAGCTTCCACAGTATATATAAAACATATATCTGAACATAATACTAAAGCTATACAATAAAAAACAACTAAGCTGTACTAAATCAGGTTCCTGAGGAGATGAGCAGTGAGGCCGACCCCGTTCCTTGTCCAGTTAGAAACCTCCTGACTCTGTGCTGCTTCCTTCCCTCTGAGGCCCAGGATGAGGCCTCACCTTCACAGGTGTCAGGGCAGAACCTGCAACACAAACACGAGGGCTGGAATCACTGAGGAGGCTCAAAGACAAATGGAAGAAGGCTCCCTGGGCTGTGTGTGTAGCGAGTGTGCAGCCGCCAGAAGACTCTGCAGGCCAGGGAAGAAGCCTCGGGTCCCCCAGAGTTCAGATCCACAGGGCACTGGGGTCTCTTTGCTGCTCTTTGCTGAAAGTGTTGTCTGTTAGCAGAGAGGGAATATGAATGTCCTGTGGGAGCAATTGAATTGGTCATTAGTCTGGGTAGCCTTCAAGTCCCTGGACAGAGAAACTGGTACAGATGAAAGGGGAAGGCCTGAGGCTCTGGGGCAAAGAAGCCGAGCGCCTCTCCCCTGGTACCTGTGAGGAGCAGGGGGTCTGATGACACAGGTGGGAGGGGTGACCCTGCCCCTCCAGCCCACACTCAATACCACCAATCGTGAGATCTGCCCGGTGGAAATGACAGAGACACGGGCAGCTCCCTTTACCCCTGATCATTCCTTCTAGATCCCCTGGAGAAGGAAATGGCAACCCACTCTAGTTTTCTTGCCTGGAGAATCCCATGAGCAGAGGAGCCTGGTGGGCTACAGTCCATGGGGTCACAAAGAGTTGGACACGACTTAGCAACTAAAGGACAACGATTCTAAGCCCCCAGCAAAGCTTTGCCTGTGCTTTTAATTTAAAAAATCATTAAGCTGTGGTAATAAAAACATGGATTTATCTCAGTGGTATATTGCAACATGAAAAGTTTACAGAAGACACTGCTTTTTAAAGTGTGATAAAAAATTGACATTCATGTTAAAATAAATACAAATAAATAAAAGGAACAAAAGTAACTTGAATCCTGCCCTGTAACTCATCCCAGGTGAACCCTGATTTGAATTGCTCTCAGGTGTTTAGTGGCAATTTGACACATAGACTAGAATCTACAGAACTTCAAACTCCAGTTTGAGAAATGGTCCCCCTGGGTGACCTAAGTGCTCCCCTGGCCTCCCCAGAGGCTTGGACAGCTGCCACTCAGGTTGGGATCCTTCAATGTCCTCTACTTGATGCTGGGCCTACTAAGCACCACAGGGATGCCAGGCTGGGCAGGTGGGGCTGTCCTGCTTTCTGAGCCCTGGGGTGCCTGTGTCTTCTTCACTCTTTTTTTTTTTCCCAAACCTTTGGAACTAAGGAAGTCAATGCCATCACCTAGTGATTAAGTGGGGGTGCTCTGGGCTGACAACACTGGGGGCTTGAAAGGGCAGGCCTGGGTCCTGCAGATGGCGATGATGCACCACTCCAGTGGTGTTCTTCACAAACAAACAGTTTGAACAGCATCTCCTGGAGTCATACACATGCTGGCTCCTCCCCTCCAAAGTGAGAGCTACTGGAGGACCACACCTAGGAGCCTCGGGGGCTTCTGTGAAAGGATACCAGTCCCCCTAGGAGATGTGCTCAGCTCACAGCATTCTCCGCTTGTCTGCATGAATCATTACAATCCTCTTTTCCCCACGTTTGTGTCACATGCGATAGCAGTGGCCTCAGTGTTTGTGCTGGTCTTCCTGAAATGCCATCAAGTAAGTTAGGGACATGACGAGAGCACGTGCACTTGTGTGCCTTACCTTTCATTCCCACCCTCCATATTTATGTCTCCTCCTCCCTGTCCTCTTCTTCGCTGACTGCAGACCCAAGAGCTTCTCTTAAGAGGAGGAGAGAATATCTTGACATCTGGAGGGAAGAAAATGGTTGCACATGTCCAGAGCTGTCCAGGGCAGCAGAATACCCATGTTGGGGACCCCAGGGCAGGGCCAGACTCAAAGCCAGCTTCCTGCCCAGACCACTCAGAGTAGCTCCACCAGATTCAGTGGTGCAGAAGTGGGGTTAGGAGCCAGGGGGATGCTAGGAAAGTGGGGGAGGAGGGCTGCAGAGAGGTTTTATAAAAGATCCCAGGACATATGTGCCTGCATGAGATCAGATCCTTCAGGACAAGAATCATCCAAAGTGTGGATGTGAAAGCGCTACAAAGAGGAGCTTATGATTAGAAGAAAAGAGAAAATGAAAAAGAGATGAAAGAAATAAATTATATGCAGACTGTTGCTCTCCTGATCCGATTCTTCATTAGACTCGAAGCAGTATTCTAGTGTCCGAGGGCAGCAATGATGCGGTGGCCAAGAGAAAAGAAAGCAGAGAATTAGAGTCAATATGAGAACTAGGGGCCTTGATGTTCCTGGGATCATGTAGCCTGCTCTCAAAATCCCTTCTGTCCTTGTGTCCATGGTCCTCCCAAGACATCCATTGTTTCGCCCCTGCAATGAAGGAGTGGGTCTCTGACCTCTCACATACTGTTGTAGCTCTCAGATGCCCTACATGGGACCACAAATGAAGGCCTGTGTCATCCTGTTCCTCTTTCAGGCAGCCTCTGTGTTCAGCAGCTCTGTGCATGAGGTTGCCTTCCTCTCTCTCCATCCTCCTCCTCACTCCTTTCTTTCCTTATTTCTCTCTTAATTAGTGCTTCTTTCCTTTCTCCTGTCCCCCTCCATCAATCATATAGTTCTCCAGTATGGGCACATTGGAGGAATGTCCATGGGTATACAGCCACCCTCTTCAATCAAACGATGGATCAACGAGGCAATCCATCCTTTCCATGGAGTAGCAGTCATGGGCCTGATACTGTATTGGTCCCTGTGGGAGGGAAGCACAACTAAGTCCACATAAGAAGCGACTGTCTTGTGCCTGGGGTGACTGTAGGCACCTGGGAGATACTTAATCCTCATGCCAACCCCATAGATCTCCTAGCCCCTTACAGAAGATGAGAGTCAAATCAGAGGGAAAGTTAGTAGTTCAAATCCCCTTAACGTGAAAATCATTCAACACAGGTCCTACATGAATACACCGTACCTGCCCATATTTGCCCTGAAACTTAGAGACGGAGGGACAGAGCAGGGCAGGCCTGAGGAAAGGTCACAGGATGAGCATAACAGAGGCTGGGGGCCTCTACAGAGGCATGTCTGGTTGGAGCAGAGGGATCTAAGATCAGCAGGGCCCTCTGGCTTTGCTATCCTGAAGCTCTGTCTGAGACCTGGACAGTCACAGGTGACAAAGGTCGGCAGTGTGAGAAGCAAGCCCAGCAGCCCCTGCACACAGCCCGTCAGAATTCCTGCCTGCCAGGGAGGGTCTCTAGGGGCCACTGGATATGGACATCCCAGAAATGGACGTACATTCATGACACAAGCCTTGGGTGAGGTGAGGAGGCAGAGATGAGATCAAGGATACTGGAGCATACGCAGTAACCCCAGAGGACGGATCCTTTAACTCCTCCACGCTGGGGGTGCCCTTTACGTGAGGAACAAATAGGGAGGGCAGAACATGAATGTGATGCCACGAAAGGACAGAGGGAGAGACTTCTCGTCCACCTCCTCACACTCAGCAGAAGAACTTGGTGTCCAGGTTCAAGTGCCAATGAGAGTTTCATGTCCCAGCAGATTATGTGCATCATAGACCAATAAAGAAAACAACACCAAAATCTCTCGTGCATAATACCCTCAGGGTGCTAATCAGAAACCAAACTTTCACACTGGGCAGTAACAAAAGCAGGAAAAATCGTAGGTAAATACTTTTTGCATACCAAAGGCAGAAAAGATGATTGTAGACACAGCACAGTCAAAGACCATGCACACATTTCCACTTACTCTTATTATTTAAAATACAAAGGGCTTCCCTGGTGGCTCAGTTGGTAAAGAATTTGCCTGCATTGCAGGAGACCTGGATTCAATTCCTGGGTTGGGAAGATTCCCTGGAGAAGGAAATGACAACCCACTCCAGTATTCTTGCCTGGAGAATTCCATGAACAGAGGAGCTTGGCAGGCTACAGACCATGGGGTCACAAAGAGTAGGACACGACTGAGTGACTAACACTTTCATTTTTCATTTAAAATACAAAAAACAAAAACAAAAAATACCCAACCCACAGCAAATCCAATTTCTACCCATATTTCAACATTTCCCCCCATTTCACATCCACCTTCCTCAGTCTCCAAACAAGCAGGTGTAGCCCAAGTGTTCCCAGGACCCCTCTCCTGTTGGACCCTACCTGAGTGTTGTTTCCTACCTGTAGCATCTTCATCCTGATTGCTCCATGTGCTCTCCAGCATCTGGTCTGTAGAAACCCAAACATGAGTGACAAAGTTGTTAGAAAGTGTGACCAACCCGTTTTTCCTACTTCACTTGAGGTTATTGTGGGTCTCAGAGCACGCCCTGATTTTTCCCTCCAGGTTCTCAGGTCCTCCTTATGTTCCATGGAGTCAGACCACTCAACAAGACATTGCTCACCACTGAAAAGTCCATATGAGAGAAAGATTCTAAAGATGCACCTCGAAACTTCTCACTTCTACAGACCCAGGAGAGCTCTTCACTCTAAATTTACAAACCTGGAATTCCAACTGTATGAACAAACTTGAAATGTGCCTAGTGGGACTGAGCAATTGGATGAGTTTCGTGTTTTATATTAATAGAGTGAGTTAATTATTGATTGAATTAGACCACTGTGAACAGGTACCTCTGGCTAGTGGCTATCACACTGTATAACACAGATCTACAGTATCAAAGATGAGGGAGCTATTATTGCTCTTCCTGTGATTGTTCCTACTGCAGAGTAGTGTGCTGGTCTGATCTGATCATTCATTTGTAAGTATTTCCTGAGCTCACGCATACAAGCCACACATTCTCAAAATGTAGAGGAGAGAATTTATTCTGGTCCAACAGCTGATACTCAGTAGAAGAACTTGGAGTCCAGGTGCAAGCGCCCATGGGAGTTTTGTGTTCCAGGAGATTCTATGCCACATAGGCCAGTAGTAAACACAAAACCACAATCTCTTGTGCACAATACTCTCTGGGTACTCATCAGACACCAGTCTTTCAAATTGGCAGTGACCAAAAGAAAGAGCAGACCTTACAGAAAAGACGGTTTTTGCATACAAAGGAAGATGTGTGTGTGTGGTAAGTCACTTCAGCCACGTCCCAACTCCTTGTGACCCTATGGGTTGTAACCAGCCAAGCACCTCTGTCCATGGGACTCTCCAGGCAAGAGTCCTGGACTGGATTGCCATTTCCTCCTCCAGGGGATCTTCCTCACCCAGGGATCGAACCCTCGTCTCCTGCCTTGCAGGTGGATTCTTTACCACTGAGCCATCAGGGAAGTCCACAAAGGAAGATAAGCAGTTATATCACAGCACAGACGGAGCTCGTGGCGAGAATCCTTCTTACTTTTAATATTAAAATGTGAAATGGACTTTTCTACATATATTTCCTGTTTTTCATTGTTGTCTACATCTTCCTCGACAGCAGGTGTAACCCAGGTGTTCCCGGAGCTCTTTCAGGTGGTATCCTACCTGAACGTCTCTCCCTACCTGTGTTGTGTTCATTTTCACTGTCGTATATGCTTTCCAAAATGCATTTTGAGAAACAAAAATATGAGTAGTAAAGTTATTAGAAAGTGTGACCCACCCATTTCTCCTGCTTAACTTGACGTTATTCAGGATCACACAGAGAAACCTTGTGGTTTCCTCCAGGTTCTGAGATCTTCCCTGGGCTCTGTGAACTCAGTCATCTTCAATAAGACATTGGTCACAGTTGTAAACCTTCAAAAACAGGGAGAAGCTGAAGAATAACCTTTCAACTTCTCACTTCCAGGAATCCATCTATAGTTCTTACCTCCTAGTTTACAAACTGGAAATTCCAGCATTTGAAATGTGACTAGTATGACTAAGCAATTGGATGTTTTGTTTTGTTTCCCTTTAATAGATTGGGTTAGTTATTGATGGAATTAAAGTAATTGTGAACAGGTACACCCACCTAGTGGCTGCCATTGAATAGAGCAGCTCTAGAGATACAATCCCAAAGAATGCTCAAACTACCTCACAACTGCACTCATCTCACACACTGGCAAAGTAATGCTTAAAATTCTCCAAGCCAGGCTTCAACAGTACATGAACCGTGAACTTCCAGATATTCAAGCTGGATTTAGAAAAGGCAGAGGAACCCAGAGATCAAATTGCCAACATCCACTGGATCATGGAAAAAGCAAGAGAGTTCCAGAAAAACATCTATTGCTGCTTTATTGATTATGCCAAAGCCTTTGACTGTGTGGATCACAAAAAACTGGAAAATTCTGAAAAAGATGGGAATAGCAGACCACCTGACCTGCCTCCTGAGAAAGCTGTATGCAGGTCAAGAAGCAACAGTTAGAACTGGACATGGAACAACAGACTGGTTCCAAAAAGGGAAAGGAGTACGACAAGGCTGTATATTGTCACCCTGCTTATTTAACTTCTATGCAGAGTACGTCATGAGAAACACTGGGCTGGAGGAAGCACAAGCTGGAATCAAGATTGCTGGGGGGGGGTGGGGGTGGGGAAAGACAAAAACAAAACAAAACAAAACGAAGAAAAAAAAAAAGATTGCTGGGAGAAATATCAATCACCTCAGATATGCAGATGACACCACCCTTATGGCAGAAAGTGAAGAAGAACTAAAAAGCCTCTTGATGAAAGTGAAAGAGGAGAGTGAAAAAGTTGGCTTAAAGCTCAACATTTAAAAAAAAAAAAAAAGTTCAACATTCAGAAAACTAAGATCATGGCATCTGGTCCCATCACTTCATGGAAAATAGATGGGGAAACAGTGGAAACAGTGAGAGATTTTATTTTGGGGGGCTCAAAAATCTCTGCAGATGGTGACTGCAGCCATGAAATTAAAAGACTTGGAAATCTTTTAATTAAAAGACTTGCTCCTTGGAAGAAAAGTTATGACCAACCTGGACAGCATATTAAAAAGCAGAGACATTACTTTGCCAACAAAGGTCGGTCTAGTCAAAGCTATAGTTTTTCCAGTAGTCATGTATGGATATGAGAATTGGACTATAAAGAAAGCTGAGCACCAAAGAATTGATGCTTTTGAACTATGGTGTTGGAGAAGACTCTTGAGGGTCCCTTGGACTGCAAGGAGATCCAGCCAGTCCATCCTGAAGGAAATCAGTCGTGACTATTCATTGGAAGGACTTATGGTGAAGCCGAAACTCCAATACTTTGGTCACCTGATGCGAAGAATTAACTCATTTGAAAAGATCCTGATGCTGGGAAAGATTGAAGGCAGGAGGAGAAGGGGACAACAGAGGATGAGATGGTTGGATAGCATCACTGACTCAATGGACATGAGTTTGAGTAAACTCTGAGAGTTGGTGATGGACAGTGAGGGCTGGTGAGCTGCAGTTCATGAGGTCGCAAAGAGTCAGACACGACTGAGCGACTGAAGTGAACTGAACTGAGAGATACACTGATGAGGAAGGGGCATCCACCCCTCTCCTGTTTTTTTCCTTGTTGTACAGTAGTTTGTTGGTCTGATCTGAGCATTCGTTTATATTTCCTGCTTTCATCCACATGTGCCAGGATTATGTGAGGGCTTTGTGTTGTTGTTTAGTCACTAAGTCATGCGGACTCTTTTGCGATCCCATGGATTGTCCATGGGGTTTTCCAGGCAAGAATACTGGAGTGGGTTTCCATTTCCTCCTGCAGGGGATCTTCCTGACCCAGGGATCAAACTCACAGCTCCTGCCACATCTCCTGCATTGCAGCCGGGTTCTTTACTGCTGAGCCCTGGGGAAGCCCCGTTTGAGGGCTTGGGGGCACATTCAAACAGTACTGTCAACACCTAGGTCGTAGATGAATTCCTAGCGGGGTCATATAGGCTGAGGTGCTGGGGTTTGCCTGGTGCACCTGTGCTAGACATAATCCAAGAGGAGGGGCAGGGGGAGGATGGACATTTTCCTTGAATCACAAACCCATCCTTCTCACCCCCAGCTCTGGAAGGGTCAGGAGGTCAAGGACAAAGGTCCTAAGATGGTAAACAACTTGTATACAGAAAACTTCAAAACATTGCTGAAAGAATTAAATAAGAGCCACTAACTGGAATGATAGTATCATTAATTCAGTGGCCGTGAATTTGAGCAAACTTCAGGAGATGGTGAAGGACAGAGAAGCCTGGCGTGCTACAGCCCTTAGGGTTGCAAAGAGTCGGACCCAACTTAGCGACTGAACAGAAAACAAAGTTGGAATGAAATGTCATGTTCATACACTGGAAGCCAATATTGTTGAGATTTCCATACCACCCAAAGTGATGTACAGATTCACTGCAACACCTAACAGAAATCCAATGGCATTTTATAGAAAGGGGAATTTTTTTCTTAAAATATGTAGGGAACCACAGAGAACCCCAGAGAGCAAAGGCAATCTTGATAGCAAGAACAAAGATGGAGGCTTCACACTCCTGAATTCAAAACATATTGCAAAGTCACAACAATCAAAAGAGTGGTGTAATAGCATCAAAACAGGCAGACAGACCCATGGACCAGAAGAGTAGCTTTCAAAAACATTCTTACATACTGAAACAATGACCTTCACCAATGTTCTAAGACTGTACAAGGGAGAAAGAATAGTCTCGTCAGCAATCAACAGAATGAAAAGACATCCTACAGCCTCGCCTTCCCGCGACCGGCGCACAATTAAGAGCGCCTCGCCTTCCCGCGACCGGCGCACTAAGAGCGCCCCGCCGGCTGCGCCGCGCACTAAGAGCGCGGCCGAGAGGAGCTACCCCACGACCGAGGTCAGGAAGGGCGGCGGTGTGGAGAGACCCCTCGTCCAAGGTAAGGTGCGATGGCTGTGCTTCGCTGGCCGGGAGCAGCCGAGAGCAGCCGGGATGAGATACCCCACGCCCAAGGTAAGAGAAACCCAAGTAAGACAGTAGGTCTTGAAAGAGGGCATCAGAGGGCAAATATACTAAAACCATTCTCACAGATAACTAGTCAATCTAATCACACAAGGACCACACCCTTGTCTAACTCAATGAGATTAAGCCATGCCCGAGGGGCAACCTGGGATGGGCGGGTCATGGTGGAGAGATCTGACAGGGTGTGGTCCGCTGGAGAAGGGAATGGCAAACCACTTCAGTATTCTTGCCTTGAGAACCCCATGAACAGTATGAAAAGACAAAATGATAGGATACTGAAAGAGAAACTCCCCAGGTCAGTAGGGGCCCAGTATGCTACTGGAGATCAGTGGAGAAATAACTCCAGAAAGAATGAAGGGATGGAGCCAAAGCAAAAAGAATACCCAGCTGTGGATGTGTCTGGTGATAGAAGCAAAGTCCGATGCTGTAAAGAGCAATATTGCATAGGAACCTGGAATGTCAGGTCCATGAATCAAGGCAAATTGGAAGTGGTCAAACAAGAGATGGTAAGAGTGAATGTCGACATTTTAGGAATTAGCAAACTAAAATGGACTGGAATGGGTGAATTTAACTCAGATGACCATTATATCTACTACTGTGCGCAGAAATCCCTCAGAAGAAATGGAGTGGCCATCATGGTCAACAAAAGAGTCCGAAATGCAGTACTTGGATGCAATCTCAAAAATGACAGAATGATCTCTGTTCGTTTCCAAGGCAAACCATTCAATGTCACAGTAATCCAAATCTATGCCCCAACCAGTAACGCCAAAGAAGCTGAAGTTGAACGGTTCTATGAAGACCTACAAGACCTTTTAGAACTAACACCCCAAAAAGATGTCCTTTTCATTATAGGGGACTGGAATGCAAAAGTAGGAAGTCAAGAAACACCTGGAGTAACAGGCGAATTTGGCCTTGGAACACGGAATGAAGCAGGGCAAAGACTAACAGAGTTTTGCCAAGAAAATGCACTGGTCATAGAAAATATCCTCTTCCAACAACACAAGAGAAGACTCTATACATGGACATCACCAGATGGTCAACACTGAAATCAGATCGATTATATTCTTTGCAGCCAAAGATGGAGAAGCTCTGTACAATCAGCAAAAACAAGACCAGGAGCTGACTGTGGCTCAGACCATGAACTCCTTATTGCCAAATTCAGATTGAAATTGAAGAAAGTAGGGAAAACCACTAGACCATTCAGGTATGACCTAAATCAAATCCCTTATGATTATACAGTGGAAGTGAGAAATAGATTTAAGGGACTAAATCTGATAGATAGAGTGCCTGATGAACTATGGAATGAGGTTCATGACATTGTACAGGAGACAGGGATCAAGACCATCCCCATGGAAAAGAAATGCAAAAAAGCAAAATGGCTGTCTGGGGAGGCCTTGCAAATAGCTGTGAAAAGAAGAGAAGCGAAAAGCAAAGGAGAAAAGGAAAGATATAAACATCTAAATGCAGAGTTCCAAAGAATAGCAAGAAGACATAAGAAAGCCTTCTTCAGTGATCAATGCAAAGAAATAGAGGAAAACAACAGAATGGGAAAGACTAGGGATCTCTTCAAGAGAATCAGAGATACCAAAGGAACATTTCATGCAAAAATGGGCTCGATAAAGGACAGAAATGCTATGGACCTAACAGAAGCAGAAGATATTAAGAAGAGGTGGCAAGAATACACAGAAGAACTGTACAAAAAAGAGCTTCACGACCCAGATAATCACGATGGTGTGATCACTGACCTAGAGCCAGACATCTTGGAATGTGAAGTCAAATGGGCCTTAGAAAGCATCACTAGGAACAAAGGTAGTGGAGGTGATGGAATTCCAGTGGAGCTATTCCAAATCCTGAAAGATGATGCTGTGAAAGTGCTGCACTCAATATGCCAGCAAATTTGGAAAACTCAGCAGTGGCCACAAGATTGGCAAAGGTCAGTTTTCATCCCAATCCCAAAGAAAGGCAATGCCAAAGAGTGCTCAAACTACTGCACAATTGCACTCATCTCACACGCTAGTAAAGAAATGCTCAAAATTCTCCAAGCCAGGCTTCAGCAATATGTGAACCGTGGACTTCCTGATGTTCAAGCTGGTTTTAGAAAAGGCAGAGGAACCAGAGATCAAATTGCCAACATCCGCTGGATCATGGAAAAAGCAAGAGAGTTCCAGAAAAACATCTATTTCTGCTTTATTGACTATGCCAAAGCCTTTGACTGTGTAGATCACAATAAACTGTGGAAAATTCTGAAAGAGATGGGAATACCAGACCACCTGTTCTGCCTCTTAAGAAATCTGTATGCAGGTCAGGAAGCAACAGTTAGAACTGGACACGGAACAACAGACTGGTTCCAAATAGGAAAAGGAGTACATCAAGGCTGCATATTGTCACCATGTTTATTTAACTTATATGCAGAGTACATCATGAGAAATGCTGGACTGGAAGAAACACAAGTTGGAATCAAGATTGCTGAGAGAAATATCAATAACCTCAGATATGCAGATGACACCACTCTTATGGCAGAAAGTGAAGAGGGGCTAAAAAGCCTCTTGATGAAAGTGAAAGTGGAGAGTGAAAAGGTTGGCTTAAAGCTCAACATTCAGAAAACGAAGATCATGGCATCCGGTCCCATCACTACATGGGAAATAGATGGAGAAACAGTGGAAACAGTGTCAGACTTTGTTTTTCTGGGCTCCAAAATCACTGCAGATGGTGACTGCAGCCATGAAATTAAAAGACGCTTACTCCTTCGAAGGAAAGTTATGACCAACCTAGATAGCATATTCAAAAGCAGAGACATTACTTTGCCAACAAAGGTCCATCTAGTCAAGGCTATGGTCTTTCCTGTGGTCATGTATGGATGTGAGAGCTGGACTGTGAAGAAGGCTGAGTGCCGAAGAATTGATGCTTTTGAACTGTGGTGTTGGAGAAGACTCTTGAGAGTCCCTTGGATTGCAAGAAGATCCAGCCAGTCCATTCTGAAGGAGATCAAGCCTGGAATTTCTTTGGAAGGATGATGCTAAAGCTGAAACTCTAGTATTTTGTCCACCTCATGATAAGAATTGACTCATTGGAGAAGACTCTGATGCTGGGAGGGATTGAGGGCAGGAGGAGAAGGGGACGACAGAGGATGAGATGGCTGGATGGCATCACTGACTTGATGGGTGTGAGTCTGAGTGACCTCCGGGAGCTGGTGATGGACAGGGAGGCCTGGCGTGCTGTGGTTCATGGGGTCGCAAAGAGTCGGACACGACTGAGCGACTGATCTGATCTGATCTGACAGCATGGGAGAAAATATTTGTAAATCTAATACTTGAGAAAGGAGCTAATATCCAAAATATATAATCAGATCAGATCAGATCAGTCGCTCAGTGGTGTCCGACTCTTTGCGACCCCATGAATCGCAGCACGCCAGGCCTCCCTGTCCATCACCAACTCGCGGAGCTCACTGAGACTCACATCCATCAATTCAGTGATGCCATCCAGCCATCTCATCCTTTGTCATCCCCTTCTCCTCCTGCCCCCAATCCCTCCCAGCATCAGAGTCTTCTTCAATGAGTCAATTCTTATCATGAGGTGGACAATGTACTGGAGTTTCAGCTTCAACATCATTCCTTCCAAAGAAATCCCAGGGCTGATCTCCTTCACAATGGACTGGTTGGATCTCCTTGCAGTCCAAGGGACTCTCAAGAGTCTTCTCCAACACCACAGTTCAAAAGCATCATTCTTCGGCGCTCAGCTTTCTTCACAGTCCAACTCTCACATCCATACATGACCACTGGAAAGACCATAGCCTTGACTAGATGGACC
This sequence comes from Tragelaphus eurycerus, assembly GCA_935064755.1. Classification (NCBI taxonomy): domain Eukaryota; kingdom Metazoa; phylum Chordata; class Mammalia; order Artiodactyla; family Bovidae; genus Tragelaphus; species Tragelaphus eurycerus. Next base: position 25,076,787 of record CAKXYN010000003.1, read on the forward strand.
TTTGTTGGCAAAGTAATGTCTCTGCTTTTGAATATGCTATCTAGGTTGGTCATAACAGAATTACTTGTCCCGTATGATGCAATTGAGTTCTAGTAGTTTATTTATTTAATTATTTAACTACTAGAACTCAATTGCATCATACTGGACAAATAATTCTGTTTTAAAATGGGCTACAAACTTGAATAAACATTCCTCCAAAGAAGATATATGAATAGCCAGCACACATATGAAAAGGTGCTCAACATCACTCATCGTCCTGGAAATGCAAATCTAAACCACAGTGAGGTATCACTTCACACCCATTCAGATGTGGGTGTGAGTTAAAAAAAAATTTTTTAAAGAAAATCAAATTGGTGAAGATGTGGATAATTGGAAATTTCCTACACTGTTGGAAGGAATATAAAATGATACAGCTATTATGGAAGACAGTATGAAGTTTCCTCAAAAAACTACAAACAGACTCTACCATATGATCCAGGAATCCCAATTCTGGTATATATGCAAAGGAAGAAAAGTCAGCACCCAGAAGACAGATCTGCAATCTCATGATCACTGCAGCACTATGCACTATATACTATACACGATATCTGAGATAGAAATACAGCCCCAGGTCCGTAGGCAGAAGTATTGAGGAAGAAAATGTGGTGAATATATACAGTGAGGTGCCACTCAGCCTTTATGGAAGATGGAGAGCCTGTCATTTGCAGCATCATGAACAAAGAGGACACTATTTGAAGTGAAATAAGCCACTCACAGAAGGATAGATACTGTATGAGGCCATTGAAATGCGGTATCTGAAATCACACTCGTAAGCAGATTGTAGAAGGGTGGTTGCCAGCAGCAGGAGGAAGTGGAAATGAGAGTGTTAAGTCCGGCAGGATGAAAATGTTCTAAATACCTGCTGTACAAAAATGTGCATATAGTTAAAAATAATGTACTGTACACAAATAGCTTGATGTTAGAGTTCATGTTGTGTGTTTTAAATCACAATTAAAAATAAGGGAAAATACAATGCAAATAAAATAAAGAGGGAGGAAGGAAGGAAAGAGGAAAATGGAAGGTGTCTGGCATGTCACACAGGCAGCTGGAGACAAGGACAGAACAGGAGAAAGTTCCTCTTGCAGGTCTTAAAGAAGATGCCTGTCCAGTGTTCAACGAGATGGCCCTGTGCTTTCTCATCCCCAGTCAAGAAGGATCCCAAAGAGCATCCTATGTGAGGGCCTGACTGGGCTCAGGTGCTGTATCCCGATTCCTGATCTTAAAACCAAGCACCTGATCACCATGGGGCCTGGGTGCCTTCCTCTGTCTTCCTTCTGCTCCTCTAAAGTGTTTCCTCTTCAAGTCATGCCCAAGGATCTTGGTGCTGTTTGCACACCTGAGACCACTAGCTTCATCTTTGAGTTCTTATTTACAAACATAAGATATGGAAGCAATGCAAGTGCTCATCAACAGAGTCATAGCACATGAATTCATATACAGACACTCCCACACCTATGTACGCAGACTGACATCAGATCAGATCAGATCAGTCGCTCAGTCGTGTCCGACTCTTTGCGACCCCATGAGCTGCAGCACGACAGGCCTCCCTATCCATCACCAGCTCTCGGAGGTCACTCAGACTCACATTCATCGAGTCAGTGATGCCATCCAGCCATCTCATCCTCTGTCGTCCCCTTCTCCTCCTGCCCTCAATCCCTCCCAGCATCAGAGTCTTCTCCAATGAGTCAACTCTTCGCATGAGGTGGCCAAAATACTGGAGTTTCAGCTTTAGCATCATTCCTTCCAAAGAAATCCCAGGGCTGATCTCCTTCAGAATGGACCAGTTGGATCTCCTTGCAGTCCAAGGGACTCTCAAGAGTCTTCTCCAACACCACAGTACAAAAGCATCAATTCTTCGGCGCTCAGCCTTCTTCACAGTCCAGCTCTCACATCCATACATGACCACAGGAAAGACCATAGCCTTGACTAGGCGAACCTTTGTTGGCAAAGTGATGTCTCTGCTTTTGAATATGCTATCTAGGTTGGTCATAACTTTCCTTCCAAGGAGTAAGCGTCTTTTAATTTCATGGCTGCAGTCACCATCTGCAGTCCTAACCATAATACAGCTGCCTCCTGGGATGCTAATTCTTGGCCTCAGTTCTTTACCTGGAAAATCACATTCCATCCCCAGGTCCAGTATTCCCAGTCCCAGCAGGAAACTGAAATCAGGTGGCCCTCCACAGGAAAACCAGCAAGAAAGCCCCATCTTTGTGAAAAAGATGGGGAGAAATCACTTTTCTCCCCAAGTGATTTGAGGATACATACCGTTTTCAATTTCTACTGAGACCACCTGCAATTGCAGAAGAGAAAACACTGTGAGGATCAGATTACGCTGTAGCCCATTTGCACAGGGTTTGTTCATTTGGTGACAATGGAAAACCAGGTGGGAAAGACAGGCAAAGTTAAGGGAACCCAGCAACAAAGCAAACCTCCTCAGTCCAAAAGGCATGAACTTTTCCTGGAGGATGTGTCTCCCAAGTTCATTTGTCTTGGCTGTGACAAGATAGTTTTCCTAGGAGGAAAATTGCTGCAAGAATAAGAACTCACTACTGTACAGTGTGCAGCTGATGTTGTCAATTTGCTAATTCCCTTTGGAATCCAGTATCATGAGTTTTTCCCACCCAAGGAAATTGTATGCCTCATCCGGGATGCACATGCTCATTTCTCCATATCTTAATGCCATGGAAAGAGATATAAATTAACCTTTCTATCCCAGGGTAAGAAAGGTGAGCTTACCTTAGAGATGGGTGAAGCTTCTTCCTCTGCTCTGTCCTTCAACGAATCCTCCAGGGGAGCTAAGAGGACACAGAGTAAATGTCAGCACCTTAGTTGTGTTCATCAGAAGCTACTCAAGTAGTTTGGCTTGATGTGGACAAGGGCTGGGATTGTGTGGACATGCGTGCATGTACGCATGCTCAGTCATTTGAGTCACATCCAACTCTTTGTGACCCTATAGACTGTAGCCTGCCAGGCCCCTCTGTACATGGGATTCTCCAGGCAAGAACACTGGAGTGGGTTACCACGTCCTCCTCCAGAGGATCTTTCCAACCCAGGGATCGAACCTGCGTCTTCTGTGGCTCCTGCATTGCAGGGGGATTTTTTCCGTTGAGCTACTGGGGAAGCCCTGATTGTGTGCGTGCGGGTGGTTAATATGTTTAGATTGGCTGCCTTTGGGGAATTTGGATGATGAAGACAAAAGAGTAAAACAATGAAAACAGAGCCACTGACTTTCCATCTCTGAAGAACCTAATCATGTGAAATAGTCTGTAAAAGAGTAAACACTGAAATGCATGCTCTGTTTCACTGACAGAATCCCGTGACTCCTGCTGTCTGCTTTGCAGCTGAACTAAGTGCTACTGTCTCCTTATCTTCTTCCAAGATCACTTTTTCCTCCTGGATTCACAGTTGCTGCTACTGTATTTATAACCACATCTAGAAGATTCTGTACTTGATTAAAAGCAAACGTCATTGGGGAACCGAATTCCATGTGAGGCAGATCATGCTATTATATTTATTCACTTTTAGCTTATCATAAGGAAAATAAAAAACGACACCCAGTTGTGGATATGACTGGTGATAGGAGCAAGGTCCGGTGCTGTAAAGAGCAATATTGCATAGGAACCTGGAATGTTAGGTCCATGAATCAAGGCAAATTGGAAGTGGTCCAATAGGAGATGGCAAGAGTGAACGTTGACCTTCTAGGAATCAGCAAACTAAAAGGGACTGGAATGGGTGAATTTAATTCAGATGACCATTATATCTACTACTGTGGGCAGGAATCCCTTAGAAGAAATGGAGTAGCCATCATAGTCAACAAAAGACTCCAAAATGCAATACTTGGATGCAATCTCAAAAATGACAGAATGATCTCTGTTCATTTCCAAGGCAAACCATTCAATATTATGGTAATCCAAGTCTATGCCCTGACCAGTAATACTGAAGAAGCTGAATTTGAATGGTTCTATGAAGACCTACAAGACCTTTTAGAACTAACACCCAAAAAAGATGTCCTTTTCATTATAGGGGACTAGAATGCAAAAGTAGGAAGTCAAGAAACACCTGGAGTAACAGACAAATTTAGCCTTGGAGTACAGAATGAGGCAGGGCAAAGGCTAATAAAGTTTTGCCAAGAGAGCACAGTGGTCATAGTAAACATGCTCTCCCAACAACACAAGAGGAGACTCTACACATGCTCATCACCAGATGGTCAACACCGAAATCAGATTGATTATATTCTTTGCAGCCAAAGACAGAGAAGCTCTATTCAGTCACCAAAAACAAGAGCGGGAGCTGACTGTGGCTCAGATCATGAACTCCATATTGCCAAATTCAGACTTATATTGAAGAAAGTGGGGAAAACCACTAGACCATTCAGGTATGACCTAAATCAAATCCCTTATGATTATACAGTGGAAGTGAGAAATAGATTTAAGGGACTAAATCTGATAGAGTGCCTAATGAACTATGGGCGAGGTTCGTGATATTGTACAGGAAACAGGGATCAAGGCCAACCTCAAGAAAAAGAAATGCAAAAAAGCAAAATGGCTGTCCGAGGAGGCCTTACAAATAGCTGTGAAAAGAAGAGAAGTGAAAAGCAAAGCAGAAAAGGAAAGATATACCCATTTGAACGCAGAGTTCCAAAGAATAGCAAGAAGAGATAAGAAAGCCTTCTTCAGCGATCAATGCAAAGAAATAGAGGAAAACAACAGAATGGGAAAGACTAGGGATCTCTTCAAGAAAATTAGAGATATCAAGGGAACATTTCGTGGAAAGATGGGCTAGATAAAGGACAGAAGTAGTATGGATCTAACAGAAGCAGAAGATATTAAGAAGAGATGGCAAGAATACATAGAACTGTACAAAAAAGATCTTCACAACCCAGGTAATCACAATGGTGTGATCACTGACCTAGAGCCAGACATCCTGGAATGTGAAGTCAAGTGGGCCTTAGGAAGTATCACTATGAACAAAGCTAGTGGAGGTGATGGAATTCCAATTGAGCTATTTCAAATCCTAAAAGATGGTGCTGTGAAAGTGCTTCACTCAATATGCCAGAAAATTTGGAAAACTCAGCAGTGGCCACAGGACTGGAAACGATCAGTTTTCATTCCAATCCCAAAGAAAGTCAATGCCAAAGAATGCTCAAACTACCGCACAATTGCACTCATCTCACATGCTAGTAAAGTAATGCTCAAAATTCTCCAAGCCAGGCTTCAGCAATAAGTGAACCGTGAACTTCCTGATGTTCAAGCTGGTTTTAGAAAAGGCAGAGGAACCAGAGATCAAATTACCAACATCCACTGGATCATCGAAAAATCAAGAGAGTTCCAGAAAAACATCTATTTCTGCTTTATTGACTATGCCAAAGCCTTTGACTGTGTGGATCACAATAAACTGTGGAAAATTTTTAGAGATGGGAATAGTATACCACCTGATCTGCCTCTTGAGAAACTTACATGCAGGTCAGGAAGCAACAGTTAGAACTGGACATGGAACAAATGGGAAAAGGAGTACATCAAGGCTGTATATTGTCACCATGTTTATTTAACTTACATGGAGAGTACATCATGAGAAATGCTGGGCTGGAAGAAGCACAAGTTGGAATGAAGATTGCTGGGAGAAATATCAATAACCTCAGATATGCAGATAACACCACCCTTATGGCAGAAAGTGAAGAGGAACTAAAAAGCCTCTTGATGAAGGTGAAAGAGGAGAGTGAGAAAGTTGGCTTGAAGCTCAACATTCAGAAAACGAAGATCATGGCATCTGGTCCCATCACTTCTTGGCAAATAGATGGGAAAACAGTGGCTGACTTTATTTTTGGGGGCTCCAAAATCACTGCAGATGGTTATTGCAGCCATGAAATTAAAAGATGCTTCCTCCTTGGAAGGAAAGTTATGACCAACCTATACAGCATATTAAAAAGCAGAGATGTTACTTTGCCAACATAGGTCCGTCTAGTCAAGGCTATGGTTTTTCCAGTAGTTATGTATGGATGTAAGAGTTGAACTATAAAGAAAGCTGAGTGCCAAAGAATTGATGCTTTTGAACTGTGATGTGGAGAAGCCTCTTTAGAGTCCCTTGGACTGCAAGGAGATCCAACCAGTCCATCCTAAAGAGATCATTCCTGGGTGTTCTTTGGAAGGACTGATGTTGAAGCTGAAACTTCAAATCTTAGGCCACCTAATGTGAAGAGCTGACTTATTTGAAAAAACCCTGATGCTGGGAAAGATTGAGGGCAGGAGGAGAAGGGGATGACAGAGGATGAGATGATTGGATGGCATCACTGACTCAATGGACATGAGTTTGAGTGAACTCCGGGAGTTGGTGATGGACAGGGAGGGCTGGCGTGCTGTAGTTCATGGGGTTGCAAAGAGTTGGACATGACTGAGCAACTGAACTGAACTGAAGGAAAATCAAATATAAATGTTAGAAAATACTAAGATCCTACTGCTTAAAAATTGACGCTATCAATCATGTGCCATTTTCTTCCTTGTCTTCTTTTTGTGAACGATGTGTGCATGTCTGTTGATTGGTGGCAGTTCACACTCCCATCAGCCATCCAACCAGAGGAACAGTTCATTATAGAGAGGAAGGCTGGAGTGAGTGCCGCTGTCTAACCCAGCTATGCAGGAGGTTTGTAAAAAGGCTGATGGGCACCAGGACTAACAATCAAATTCATTTAGACTTCTTTGCCACTGTGCCATCGGCCAGTGTTTACAGGACTTTAGCATTTCTAAGGCCTGTGGTAGTATTATCCAATACAATAAATACCTCCCTCATTCTTCCTGTGTTTGGTCAAATGCTAAACAATGACCCCAGCACTGAAAGATGTTGACCTGATTGTCCTATATGGAACCTCACATCTCTCAGAATCTGTGAGCGAGCACAGTATGCTGGCTTTCTGGGTGTGTTTCACACGCTTGACTCTGCCCAAGTTGGTTGTTGAATGCACCGACAGCTGCCCTGGGTTCTGTGAGCTACCTTACAGTGATGGGCAGTGTCTGGGACCTCTGGAGAGTCTAGTGCTGCCAGGCATGTACACAGAGCAGGGACCCCCTTGCCCCAGGACTGATGATCCCGTGGCTGAGTGATAACAGGTGAGTTATCCTGTGGCTGAGTGGGTACATGTCAGTGGTCATAGAGCATCACATTGGTACCCTCGTCTGGCTTCCCATTTTGACTTTTCCCTTTAGGAAGTCAAGAGTTTGGGCCGTTTATCTCTGTCCCATCTGTCTCTGAGGAGAGAGAACATTATCCAAACCTCTGGGAACAGCTATGGTGAAGGAAGAATGAGGTGGTGTGTTTTTTTTTTTTTAACAGAAAGTTGACAGGAGTGTTCTGTGTAAGTGGGAAATAGCTCTTGGGGAATCAACACATTTATACACAGAGATTCACAATCATACCCGTAACCTCACATGTGGACAGCCTGTTAGTCCTCATACACAAAAGCCAACATCATCTAAATGATCTCACAGCTTCCAGGGACTATACAACAAGTTCAACGCTCTTTTGAGGGAAGTTCGTTTCTTTCACTAAATCCTTCACCCTCTTTCCTAGTGGGAACCCAGAATCAGGGTGTTTCTCCAAGCAAAGCGGGCAAGACAGCCCCACAGTCTTCATCACTTAGCTTTCTCCTCTGAAGAGGAGTGGTTTCAGAATACGTACGGTTTTCACCAGGTGTTGCATCCTCCTGGGAAGAGAGAGGAGAGGACACTGTGAGGCCTCACAGAAAACAGAGAGCAAACCAGAGGTTACCAATGCAGAGAAGGAAAGCTTCCCCCTTCCCCAAGGCCATGAGTGTTGTACAGATTTAAAGGGTACAAACTACTTGTATAAAATAGAGGAGCAACCAGGATGTATTGTAGAGCTCAGAAAATTAGAGCCATTATTTTTTTCTTTTTTTTAAAAGATTTATTTGTTTATTTAATTTCTGGCTGTACTGGGTCCTCATTGCTATGTGCAGGCTTTCTCTATTTGTGGCGAGTGAGGGCTTCTCTTCATTATGGCGCGTGGGCTTCTCCCTGTGGTGGTATTCTTGTTGTGGACCACAGGCTCTAGGCGTGTTTGCTTCACTAGTTGCAGCTCATGGGCTCAGTATTAGTAGCTCCTGTGCTCTATAGTTGGAGAAGGCAATGGCAACCCACTCTATTACTCTCGCCTGGAAAATTCCATGGACAGAGGAGCCTGGTGGGCTGCAGTCCATAGGGTCGCTAAGAGTCAGGCACGACTAAGCGACTTCACTTTCAGTTTTCACTCTCACCCATTGGAGAAGGAAATGGCAACCCACTCCAGTGTTCTTGCCTGGAGAATCCCAGGGACAGAGGAGCCTGGTGGGCTGCCGTCTATGAGGTCGCACAGAGTTGGACACGACTGAAGCGACTTAGCAGCAGTGGCAGCAGCAGTGCTCTATAGTGCAGGCTCAGTAGCTGAGGCACATGGGCTTAGTTTCTCTGCAGCATGTGGGATCTTCCCAGACCAGGGATTGAACCCACGTCCCTTGCATTTGCAGGTGGATTCTTAACCATTAGACCACCAGGGAAGCCTGAGCCATTATTTTCTAACAACTTATTGTGCAGTATAATTGGAAAAACACTGAACCACTATGCTATACATTTAAACTAATATAATATTGTAAATCAATTATAATTCAATTAAAAAATTTTAAACCTCTGGGGATGGCAGCATGCTGTGAATGGTGGGTACAGTTAGTTCTTTGGGTGACTTTAGGAAACCAGATTGGAAACAGGTTGTCGAGTTTATGGCCCCAGTGAAAACAGTGAAGACACCTGCAGAAAACTCTTTGACTTTTCATGGAAGAACTTCCCAAGTCCATGTTGACAGGCAAATACAAAATTCTTTTCCAGTGGGAAAATACTCTGTTTGGGGAAAAAGCTCACTGTCTTCCAATTTGCAAATGATGCTGTCATTTTTTAAATGTCCTTTCAACCAAGTATCTGTTGGTAATAGACTTTCACTCAACATTCCCCCAATCAAGGAAATTGTAAGTATCATCTATATTGAACATTGTCAGATGTCTAAATTTGATTGGGAAGGAAAAAGAGATTAACCAACATTTTCATCTCAGGTAAAGAAATGGGCGCTTACCTTGGCAGTAAGTGGGATCTCTTCCTCTGTCTTGTCATTAGTCATGTCCTCCAACAGGTCCGCAGGGGGAGCTAAGAGAACACAGCACGCTGGTGGTGGCACTCAGGAGCTAGACAGAGTTCACTGCTGTGGAAGCAGGATGAGTGTGTGTGGATGTGGATGGTTAAAATAGACTGAACTGTGGTTTGGCATTATGTTGGTGGACTGAAGGAAGGCAAAGGTGAGAAAAAATGGAAAAAGTGAAAAAAAGAAGGCTTTTGTTTTCTAGCTATGGGGATCATGCTCAATATGAAATAGTCTGAAAAACAAGGACCCTCTTGACCCAGGACTGATGATCCTGTGGCTGAGTGATAAGTACAGGTCAGTGTTCCAGAGTGTCCACATTGGAACCCTTGCCTGGGTTCCCATTTTGACTTTTCCCTTTAAGAGGTCAAGAGCTTGGGCCATTTGTCTTCTGCCCCATCTCCATCCGAGGAGAGAGAATATTATCCACATTTCCAGGAACAGCTGTGTGAGGGAAGAATGAGTGACTGTACAGACAGCGAGCAGTGGTGATGAGATTTTTTTTTTTTTTTAACTAAACCTTGACAGATGTATCGTGCTGTGTGAGTGGGAAATAACTCCTGAGGAAACAGGCACTCCTCCACACACACAGATTTACAATCACACCAACAGGCTCACAGAGGGACACTCAATTTTCATAGACACAAACCCACACCCGATAACCATTCTCGTGTTTTCCAGGGACTGTGCAACATGGGGTTGCTCTTTGCTGCATGCATGCTCAGTTGCAGCCCCATGCACTGTAGCCCGCCAGGCTCTTCTGTCCTTGGTATTCCCCAGGCAAGAATATGGGAGTGGGTTGCCATTCCCAGTGGGAAATCAATTGCATTTGCTGCATCCCCACCCCTCATTCCCTGTAGCAACCCAGAATGGGGTGAGTGTCTCTCCAATCCCAGCAGGCAGGAGAGTCCCACCTTCTTCATCAGCTAGATTTCCCATCAGCAGAGGAGTGGTTCCAACACATGTACCGTTTTCATCGTCTGTCCCATCCACCTGCAATCAGAGAAAAGAGAGCACTGTGAAGGTCACAGCATCCTCTGCACTGCGGGCTCAGGTCTGGTCTCTATCGGTGACCTTAGGAAACCATCTGTAAAACCACAGTTGAGTCAGTTTCCTCAAAAGAAAACTGTGAAGACACTTTTGGAAAATGCTTGAGCTTTTCATGGAAGATTTTCCAAGTCAGTCCATGAAAAAAAAAAATCATTATCAAGAAGGAATCTTTTCAGGCTTCTCTGGTGTCTCAGTGGTAAAGAATCTGCCTGCCAATGCAGGAAACATGAGTTCACTCCCTGGTCAGGGAAGATCCCACATGCTGCAGAGCAGCTGGGGCTGGACGCCAAAACTATTGAGCCTGTGCTTTGGAGCCTGGGAGCTGCAACTGCTGAAGCCAGAGAGCCCTAGAGCGGGCTCTACAGCAAGAGAAGCCACTACAATGAGAAGCCCCTACACTGCGATTAGAGAGTGGCCCCTGCTCTCGGCAGCTAGAGAAAAGCCTGCACAGCAATGAAGACCCAGCATAGCTAAAGATAAATAAGTAAATAAAAATTATATTTTAAAAAAGAAGGAATATTTTCTGCAGAAGGAAATGCTCACTCTGCTCAGTTTGTAACTGATCCTGCCAATCTTCCAAATGTTCTTTGAATCGGTTATTTGTTGATAACAAACTTTTACCCAGCATTTCCCCAAACAAGGGGTTTGTATATGTCATCTATAATGTACAGCATCACAGTTTCATGTCTGAATTAGTTAAAAAGAAACAAAGCAAATTTTTATCTCAGATAAAGGCGAACTTACCTTGGGGGTAGGCGGGGCCTTCTCTTCTGCCCCGTCACTGGGCAGGTCCTCCAACAGGGACTCAGTGGGAGCTAAGAGGACATAGAGTAAGAGTCAGGATGTCGGTGGTGCTGCTCAGGAATTACTCAGCAAGCCTTGTCTGACTGGACGTGGGGTGGGTGGCGGTGGATGTGAGGGGTTGAAAAGTATGGACTGAGCTGCTACTGGGCCTCGTCCTAGGTGGACTGAAGGAAGGCTAAGTGGCGGCTCGGATCATAAAGAATCTGCCTGCAAGGCAACAGACCTGGGTTCCATTCCTGGGTCGGGAAGATCCCTGGGAGGAGGAAATGGCAACCCACGCTAGTATTCTTGCCTGGAAAATCACAGGAACAGGGGAACCTGGTGGGCTACAGTCCATGAGGTCACAAAGAGTTGGACACAAGTGAGTGACTAACACTTTCACCCTTTCACGGAAGAGAGGAACTTGGAAAAAATGAGCAACTGTGCCTTCAGCTTTCAAGTTTATGGGAACATATTCAATTTAATAGAGTCAGTCTCAAAAAGGGTACACTAAAATGCAGGCTGTTTCAGTGTGAGTGTCGCATGGCTCCTCCTGCCCATTTTAAAGTTCAGCCAAATTTCCATTCTTCCTGAAATATTACAGGATAGTTTCACACATGCTGCTCCTATGTTCCTCATCTATTGATTGGATTTTTTTTACTTCTTATATATATATATATATATATTTGAAATATACATAATATTTATCCTTGTAATAATTTGTAGGTAGTCAGTTCAGTGATATTACCTTCACAATGCAATGTACCCTTCACTACTGTCTGTACATAATCTTTCTCATCATATCTTACATAACCTCTGTACCCATTTAGAAATAACTCACCTTCACCCCTGGTTCCACTTTTTAGTAATCACTGCTTTCTGTCTTTGATTGGGTATTCTGTTTGCCTCATATATATGGAATCGTACTTTGTTTGTTTTTCTGTGCCTGCTTGATGTCACAATTGATTTTATATATATATATATATATACACATATATATATATAGTCTATCCATGTTTGAATATGTAACATATTTCAAAATTTACTTCCTCTTTCTGGCTGAATATTATTTAACTGCAAGTATATATTACATTTTATTTATCCATTGATCACAATGAAATTTGGGGTAGGTCCCATCTTTTGATGCTTCTCTGAACAGTGGTGTGCAGATATCTGTATGGTGACACCTGACATTATACATTTGTCAGAACTCACCCAATGTCACAGCACAATGAGTGAATTTTAATGTAAACTTGGACTTTTAATTAATTGATAATGTACCAGCATTGTTTTGCTAATTTTAACAAATGTACTACAGTAATGTTAGATGTAGTTAATAGGGGAATCTGGAGGGACTGGATATGGGAACTTTCTGTATTATCTGTTCAACTTTTAGTATGATTTGGTGCTAAATAATATCTAATAATTGGAGAAGGAAATGGCAACCCACTCCAGTATTATTGCCTGGAGAATCCCAGGGATGGGGGAGCCTGTTGGGTGCCGTCTATGGGGTAGCACAGAGTCGAACACGACTGATGTGACTTAGCAGCAGCAGCAGCAGCAATATCTAATAATATTTTTAAATCTGGAAATGTGGCTTTAGGGATAGATCTATTTCAGCTAATATTCAAAAACCAGCTAAGGTCTAAACATAACTGAGGCCATCTTAACTATTAAACATAAACTGAATTTTGAGTTTTAAATTCATCACTTTTATAGTTATAAAACTACCAACTGAATCAGTCAATTTGAAGTTTCAAATAATCTAAAAGAAGAATATGGCTTAGAATTTTTATAGTTCTTTCTTAAATATGGAACACTGAATGAACTAGAATAATTGCTCTTGAATGAACTTAGAGTCACTTTTCACAGTACCTTCTTCTGAGTCATTGATAGGGTGCACCCTGTTGTGTGGCCAGAAGTGGATTATTCTGGCCCAGCTAGTGGGTGATTTTCTTGACTTCAGATGAATGTTTCTTCTTTCATCCCTGAAGCAAGAGCCTGGAAAATGAATTACAGCAGACAGAACTACTACCTTGATTTCAGAAGATGACAATGAAATTGCTGATAATTGGCTCACAGACCAGTCTTTGATCCCTTATTAATGGACAGCCCAGCAGAGCCTCCAGAGTCGAAGTTGAACTTAGGAAGATCTTGCCTTTTAGGTTTTGTGGGCAAACACCTTTGTGTAGCAGAGACATTCTAGATATACAGCAAAGCACAGTGACCATGCCTGACGGCCTGATTTCAAATCCCCTTTATTAGAAGCACATACCTGAGAAAGTGACGTAGATTTCTCTGTACCCCAATTCCCTGTTCTGAGATGTAGAAATGTTAATATGACCCATATATTCATATTGTGTAAAGTGGCCAAAGATGATTCATTACAGGTAAAGCCTTAAGAAAAATAAAGGACTGCTGCTTCATGATTATTTTATGAGTATTCACTTATTGAATGCCTGCAAGAATAAGCTAGGCATGTGCTAGTGGCTGAATCCAGAGACGTGATTTGGATGGCACCAGAGCAAGGGATGAAGGAAGCTTTGTCTCCAGCCTATGCACAGGAAGGATGCTTTACAGCTCACAGATCAGATCAGATCAGATCAGTCGCTCAGTCGTGTCCGACTCTTCGCGACCCCATGAACCGCAGCACGCCAGGCCTCCCTGTCCATCACCAGCTCCCGGAGGTCACCCAGACTCACACCCATCAAGTCAGTGATGCCATCCAGCCATCTCATCCTCTGTCGTCCCCTTCTCCTCCTGCCCTCAATCCCTCCCAGCATCAGAGTCTTCTCCAATGAGTCAACTCTTCGCATGAGGTGGCCAAAATACTGGAGTTTCAGCTTTAGCATCATTCCTTCCAAAGAAATTCTAGGATTGATCTCCTTCAGAATGGACCGGTTGGATCTCCTTGCAGTCCAAGGGACTCTCAAGAGTCTTCTCCAACACCACAGTTCAAAAGCATCAATTCTTCAGCGCTCAGCCTTCTTCACAGTCCAGCTCTCACATCCATACATGACCACAGGAAAGACCATAGCCTTGACTAGTCGAACCTTTGTTGGTAAAGTAATGTCTCTGCTTTTGAATATGCTATCTAGGTTGGTCATAACTCTCCTTCCAAGGAGTAAGTGTCTTTTAATTTCATGGCTGCAGTCACCATCTGCAGTGATTTTGGAGCCCACAAAAATAAAGTCTGACACTGTTTCCACTGTTTCCCCATCTATTTCCCATGTAGTGATGGGACCAGATGCCATGATCTTCGTTTTCTGAACGTTGAGCTTTAAGCCAACCTTTTCACTCTCCACTTTCACTTTCATCAAGAGGCCTTTTAGCCCCTCTTCATTTTCTGCCATAAGAGTGGTGTCATCTGCATATCTGAGGTTATTGATATTTCTCCCAGCAATCTTGATTCCAACTTCTGTTTCTTCCAGTCCAGCATTTCTCATGATGTACTCTGCATATAAGTTAAATAAACATGGTGACAATATGCAACCTTGACGTACTCCTTTTCCTATTTGGAACCAGTCTGTTGTTCCATGACCAGTTCTAACTGTTGCTTCCTGACCTGCATACAGATTTCTTAAGAGGCAGATCAGGTGATCTGGTATTCCCATCTCTTTCAGAATTTTCCATAGTTTATTGTGATCTACACAGTCAAAGGCTTTGGCATAGTCAATAAAGCAGAAATAGATGTTTTTCTGGAACTCTCTTGCTTTTTCCATGATCCAGCGGATGTTGGCAACACAGAGCACATCTATTACTGTCTCTGATCCCCACATCAGTCCAATTTCAGGTGAAAGCCATAAAAAGCAGGTGCTGTAATCCATGTTTTCAGTGGTAGACACTGAAATTTAGAGAAACTTTCCAAGAGTCACAACTGTGATGAGTGATGGATCTGGGACAGGAATGTACTTGCTTGATGATGACAGAGTTCCCTGAATCCTTGAGAACCATCCAAGACAGAGAATAATGGGCTGTACCTTTGAATCAAGAGCTCCCCTCCCCTTACTCACATTCTCAAATCCTCCCGCGCCAGGAGGCAGTGAGGATTTACAGCTGGTGAGACTTGAAGCCCTAATGTCCGAGTCAAGATGACAGTCTACATCCTCTTCCAGTATGTTGCCTCCATGTTTCAATCCCTGATCCATATACAGGAGTTTCCTCCAAATAAATCCCCTCTAAAGGACCAACATCACTGATTCAATGGACATGAGTTTGAGCAAACTCTGAGGGATGGTGAAGGATGGGGAAGCCTGGTGCTGCAGTCCATGGGGTCACAAACAGTCGGACTTGATTTAGTGACTGAACAGCAACAAAGGACCAGAGGAAGTTCAGCTGTGGCCATCCTCCCCAGCATCTCCACATTGTCACTGTCTCACATGATACCTTCACAATGACCAGGTGACCGCCTCAAGTGACCAGTGAGTGCTCTGTTTGGTCTGAAGGGCTCTCAAGATGGCTTATGAGCATCAGAGGGCTTCAGATCAGCCATCAGATGGCTTCACAATGGCCTAAGCCAAATGCCCTACTCTGCCAAGAATTATTTCTGCCCACGTTGAGTCCACCTGCTCTATCTAGACTAGTATGTGTTCCCATGGACAAGTGTGGCATTTCAGAGTGAACATTTCATTTCAAAAACCGAATCCCAGTCTCACACATTATTGCTCTCTGATTAAGAAAACAAGTTATGTGAGAGGAAAAGACCTCCCCAAATACCTTTGATAAGTCAAAATTTTAAGGCGAGGAGGAACAAAACATTGGAAAGACTTTACATAGGAAGGATGCTTTACTGCTCATGGAGAATATCTATTATCTTCTTATCTGATCCCTGCAACAGCCCAGTTGCAGGGGAAGACAAATGCAAAGCAGGGGCTATAATCCATATTTTTTCAGTGGAAGACATCACAGTTTAGAATAACCTTCTAAGAGTCACAACAATGAGTGGATCTAGGACAGGAGTGTTCTTGGCTCCTCGAGGACAGAGATCCCTGAACCCCTGATATCCACCCAGAGCCAAGATCATGACCTAGACCCTTGAATCAAGAGTCCCCCTCACTCTGTCCCTCAAATCTCCTTCTGGTGAGTGTTGATAGCCTGGGGAGATGTCTGAGCCAAGATAACTATCCAAAATCTCATCCAGCATTTTCATCCCTCTTTCAATCCCTGATCAATGATAGAGGAGTTTCCTTCAGACAAAGCCCCTCTGAAGAACCAGGGGAAAGACAGCTGCCGTGCTGCTATCCTCCCCAGCATTTACACGTCATCAGCTGTCTCTCAGGACACCTTCACAATGACCACGTGACTACCGCAAGTCACCCGTGGCCCATTTGGCTCTCAAGATGGCTCGGAGTTCAGAACAGTCTAAACCAAATGCCATATGATGGCTCTGCCAAGAATTAGCTTCCTTTAGCTGACCAGCCCTGGATGAGCTGTTGATGTGAACTCACTGGGGAGGTGGCCATCTGGGCTGGTGCTTTGGTCGTTTGGGAAATCTAGTCTGTGATGCTGAATGTCTCACTGACTTTAGATCTAGGTATATGTTTGAGCAGCCTGGACAAAGGCCTGTCTGAGAATGGGCAGGGGCTCATCCTTCTTCACCAAAATCCAGTTTCTATAAACTCCTCATCCTTCTATAGACCCTGTAGTAACAGAGTCTATATTCCCATATTCCCTTTGAGCGTCCCCTCCATATCCTCAGCCTGAACACCTCATCCCAGAACTCTCTTTGAGTATTGCAGACAGACACTCCTTCCCTGAACCAGTTGCCAAATGTTCATTCCTTAATTCAATGGCACTGTCCCTTCTTACCACACTCCCAGGTAACACCCAAGCAGCCTGAGATCTTGTCCTTATCAACCCATGGAAATCTTGCCTGGAAAATCCAGTTGGTTTCCTTTTTGCATTTCTCCTGCTAATACTTGGTTTCAGATTTTGACATCTACATTCAGAAGAGTTGAGCTGTAATTCTCCTTTTCTGTCTATTGCAGGGGTAGCATCAAGATTCCCCTGCTTCGATGAGAGCTATGTGATGTTTCTTGTGTCTGTGCTCTGCAAGAGTGTGTACAAAATTGGCATTAGGAATAGCATATTTTTCTAACTTTAGGAAAATATTTGAGGCAGCCAGCTTGACAGCAGAATTGTAAAAATACCTTGAGTAATATAACAAAGTTAAGTAATATAACAAAGCTGTGTAATAGACTTATAAGTCTATAGAAAAAATACAGTGGCAGAAATGCGGAAAAAAAGGTGAGAAAAAAATATTTTCACTCAAAGTTAATCATCCATTTGAAGAAATAACCTGTCTTTAGAGTATCAATATAAACGTACCTCCAAAATAACAATTCAGATTTCCCATTTTCAAACACTTGAGGTGTGAGGGTGACAGCTTCTCATCTGTCACCAAATTTGAATCTCTCAGCTCACAGAGTGACAGTTGGAATGGAAGGTAGGATGCGCATCATCACATTACCATGGAAACCAGTCATCGTAGAACTTTCAGAGTAAAGGCAGCCCTGCTCTGTGCAGACTGCTGTGTGTTTACATGGATGAGTGTGGCATTTCAGACTCAACATTTTACTTCAAAAATTGAATCCCAGGACCACACATTATTACTCTCTGATTAAGAAACCAAGTTATTTGAGAGAAAAAGACTTCTCCAAATAGAGTTGCTATTGAAATTTTCAGAGTGAAGAGAAAAAAATGAATATGTTGAGAATAAAAAGAAGTTTCATTCTTGGTGGAAATAGAATTTTTACTATTTCTGAGTCAGTGGACATTTGTTTATCAAATAACTAAAATTTTTTTCCAGATGAAAAGCAGCAATAATAGGAATTCAACTGTAAAATGTCACATTCTTTCTCTGAGCATATACTTATCTAATTACATTAATCCTTGTCTTATTCATTATCACTTTCTTTTTCTCTGAATGTAACTAATTTTGTAGACTTGATTATGTCTCAGTCTCTGTGTATTCATTTAAAAAAAGTCCCTGTCATTGTGCATGCACAAGATGGTGTAGTCAATGAGCTAAAATAATAGTGTATTTTCACCAGTGGGTTGAGTAAAAATACATAATTAAATCTTTCCTATACAAAGAATTTTAGATAACCCAAAACTGCTGCTGCTACTGCTGCTAAGTCGCTTCAGTCGTGTCTGACTTTGTGCGACCCCATACACAGCAGCCCACCCGGCTCCCCTGTCCCTGGGATTTTCCAGGCAAGAACACTGGAGTGGGTTGCCATTTCCTTCTCCAGTGCATGAAAGTGAAAAGTGAAAGTGAAGTGGCTCAGTCGTGTCTGACTCTTAGCAACCCCATGGACTGCAGCCTACCAGGCTCTTCCGTCCATGAGATTTTCCAGGCAAGAGTACTGGAGTGGGGTGCCATTGCCTTCTCCAAACTGCAAACTATAGGATTAAATATATGTTCTGGCTCAAAATTTAACACCTAATCACACCATTCCTGTGTTAGGTCATAAAATCTAGCTATGAAAAGGTAAGTAGCAGCCCCACCCCCACCTCCAGCCTCGGTACAAGTGAATATTCTAGAAGATGAGAGAATTGCCATGTTCAAAACAAAGCAGGTAGTGTTCAGGTTTTGGAATGCTGTAGTACAAATCTCTATCATTGCTGATGCACCACAAAAATCTGCAAGAAATCAAATGGATCATTAATGAGGTATAACAAGAATATAGATGGTGTCATATTTTCTCCAGGATTGCCCTATCTCAATTGCTGTTCATTAGAGTGATTGAACAAGGATGCAAAAGAAGAGGTAAAATAATACATCTCTAAATTAAGAATTTTATTGCTTCCCAGCTTGGTGGAAAATAATATATGTGCTGCTGCTGCTGCTAAGTCGCTTCAGTTGTGTCCAACTCTGCGACCAGGCTCCCCAGTCCCTGGGATTCTCCAGGCAAGAACGCTGGAGTGGGTTGCCATTTCCTTCTCCAGTGCATGAAAGTGAAAATTGAAAGTGAAGTCGCTCAGTCATGTCCGACTCTTAGCGACCCCATGGACTGCAGCCTACCAGGCTCCTCCGTCCATGGGATTTTCCAGGCAAGAGTACTGGAGTGGATTGCCATTGCCTTCTCTGAATATACGTGCTACCATGTATAAAATTGGAGAAGGCAATGGCACCCCACTCCAGTACTCTTGCCTGGAAAATCCCATGGATGGAGAAACCTGGTAGGCTGTAGTCCATGCGGTCGCTAAGAGTCGGACACGACTGAGCCACTTCCCTTTCACTTTTCACTTTCATGCATTGGAGAAGGCAATGGTAACCCACTCCAGTGTTCTTGCCTGGAGAATCCCAGGGACGGGGGAGCCTGGTGGGCTTCCGTCTATGGGGTCGCACAGTCAGACACGACTGAAGCGACTTAGCAGTAGCAGCACATATAAAATAGGTAACTAATGAGAACCTCAGTTCAGTTCAGTTCAGTTGCTGTGTCTGACTCTGTGACCCTATGGACTGCAGCACACCAGGCTTCCCTGTCCATCGCCAACACCCCAAATTTACTCAAACCCATGTCCAATGAGTTGGTGATGCCATCCAACCATCTCATCCTCTGTCATCCCCTTCTCCTCCCGCCTTCAATCTTTCCCAGAATCAGGGTCTTTTCAAATGAGTCAGTTCTTCACATCAGGTGGCCAAAGTATTGGAGTTTCAGCTTCAGCATCAGTCCTTCCAATGAATATTCAGGACTGATTTCCTGAATGGACTGATTGGATCTCCTTGTAGTCCAAGGGACTCTCAAGAGTCTTCTCCAACACCATAGTTCAAAAGCATCAATTCTTCAGTGCTCAGCTTTCTTTATGGTCCAACTCTCACATCCATACATGACTACTGGAAAAACTATAGCCTTGACTAGATGGATCTTTGTTGGCAAAGTAATGTCTCTGCTTTTTAATATGCTGTCTAGGTTGGTCATAACTTTTCTTCCAAGGACCAAGCATCTTTTAATTTCATGGCTGCAGTCACCACCTGTAGTGATTCTGGAGCCCAAGTAAATAAAGTCTGTCACTGTTTGCACTGTTTCCCCATCTATTTGCCACAAAGTGATGGGACCAGATGCCATGATCTTAGTTTTCTGAATGTTGAGTTTTTAAGCCAACTTTTTCACCTTTTTCACTTTCATCAAGAGGCCCTTAAGTTCCTCTTCATTTGCTGCCATAAGAGTGGTGTCATCTGCATATCTGAGACAACTGATATTTCTCCCAGCGATCTTGATTCCAGCTTGTGCTTCATCCAGCCTAGCGTTTCTCATGATGTACTCTGCATATAAGTTAAATAAGCAGGGTGACAGTATACAGACTTGATGTCCTCCTTTCCCTATTTGGAACCAATCTGTTGTTCTATGTCCAGTTCTAGCTGTTGCTTCCTGACTGCATACAGATTTCTCAAGAGGCAGGTCAGGTGGTCTGGTATTCCTATCTCTTTAAGAATTTTCTATAGTTTGTTGTGGTCACTGTATAGCATAGAGAACTCTACTCATGTTCTCTGGTGACCTAAATAAGGAAATCTAAAAAATAAGGGATATATGTCTAGGCATAGCTGATTCACTTTGCTGTACAGCAGAAACTAACACAACTTTGTAAAACAACTGTACTCCAATAAAAATTATTTTTTTTAAAGAAAAGTGTGTGTGTAGATAGGAAACTTGGGAATGAAATAAAAAAGTATTAGGGAATATATTATGAAAAAATATACTTATCTGAGGAGAGGAACAGCACTCAAAAGACAACACTGAAAAACAGTGAAGATTTCCATTCTTGGAAAATGATGGAAACAGAGGATTTCCCTTCATCCTGCCACCTGAGTATCTGTGGTAAATGAAGAAGACATGAATAAACATAGGAAAAGCCCTGAGGAAAATGCTTGTCAGAGTGTCAGTGCTCAATTACTAAATCTGAAAGAAATACAGACACGTAACAGTTGTTGCTTCCAGATACAAACCCAGGAAGCAAACAGATTGTAGTATACGTGCTATGGCACCTCCTGAACTTGCATGTTTGAGTTATTTTTCTTGCTCTTAATTTTTAATGAACTAACCTCCAAAATTGTGACATTGAATACCCACTTTATCTGTTCATGGTCACAGGGCAAGGAGTTTAGGCAAGGCACAGTGGGAAAGGCTCTTTTCTGCTCTCTGATGCTTGGCCCTCAGTAGAGAAGGTTCTGGGCTGAGGGATCAGGACAAGCAGAAGCTAGAATCCTCTGGAGGTAACTTCACCCCCATGTCTGCAGTTGAAGCAGGATTTTCTGGAGCACTGCCATGATGCCTCCCCCATGGGGCCTGGACTTCCATGCACCAGGGTAGGCTCAGGGCAATCAGACCTCTTACTTGGTGGCTGAGGGCACCACAGGGAGTAACCTGAGTGACCATAGAGCCCTCTTGCCTTTTCAAGCAAAACCTTGGCTGTTGTAATGTGTTATTTCCAGGAGATTAAGAATAAAACCTGTCTGAAGTCAAGATGAGTGGACAGACAAGGGCCTTTTGATAAGGTCCTCATGTTGACTTTATAAATAGTTGAGGGAAAGGCAAAACTAAGGCAGGGAAAAATCTGATGACTTGATAAGAAATGCACTGCTGATCGTCTTGTAGATTTGTCAGTTACTGTGTGACACTGGATGAATTATTTCATGATCAGGAACATCTAAATAAATTAAGTAGCAAAAAAAAAAAAAAATCTTGCACATTCCCTATAATACCTCCTTATTTACCTGATTTACCATTCTACATTTTTATGAGAAATAAGTACACTAATGACCATAAGGCACAGCTTCTGGATGTTTTTATACATGAAATAATATAATGACTATTCTTACAATGGTAAGAATATGAGGGGCTGGAAATAACATTTAGGCATGCCAGACTTCCTCTGTTGGCTTAAGATCCCACCCAGACACTCCCATCCCTAAATACATGTGAATGGCTGCTTGTTCTTCATTTTCAAACATATTTTCCTGAATAGTTAAAGAAACTTTATTAAAAGTACGACTTTCCTGGCAGTCCAGTGGTTAAGACTCCACACTTCCACTGATATGGAAACTAATGGAGAAGGCAATGACACCCCACTCCAGTACTCTTGCCTGGAAAATTCCATGGACAGAAGAGCCTGGTGGGCTGCAGTCCATGGGGTCGCTAAGAGTCAGACACGACTGAGCAACTTCACTTTCACTTTTCACTTTCATGCATTGAAGAAGGAAATGGCAACCCACTCCAGTGTTCTTGCTTGGAAAATCCCAGGGATGGGGGAGCCTGGTGGGCTTCCGTCTATGGGGTCGCACAGAGTCGGACACGACTGAAGCGACTTAGCAGCAGCAACATAACTTATTTCTCACTGAAAAGATTTCCTATAGAATATAATTTGCTAGCTATGAGAGTGTAATCAAAAAGATCTCGGTCTCAGTTTTAAATCTAAAATTTATAAGTTATTATGTGACACTGTATAGATTATTTCATGCTTTTTTGCCTGAGTATTTTATATGAAAGATCGAATTAACCATGTCACCTACTTTCAGCAACGTTCTGAGTATGAGATTTTGTTTAAAAGCTAATTTCAGTTTTGGTGCATGTTAGGGATTCAATTAATCAGAGCTAGTAAATAGCTGTAAAACAGTGACAATGGTAGCAACAGTAGTAATAACAATACTCAACAATACCTCAACAGTATTGCAAGTATAGTAGTACAGTATTGCAGGGCAAGAGGAGAAGGGGACGACAGAGGATGAAATGGCTGGATGGCTTCACTGACTCGATGGACGGGAGTCTGAGTGAACTCCGGGAGTTGGTGATGGACAGGGAGGCCTGGCGTGCTGCGATTCATGGGGTCGCAAAGAGTCGGACACGACTGAGCGACTTATCTGATCTGATCTGACTGCAGGCAGTGCAAGTATACCTCTTGCACTATACTTTGATATTGTGACTAGATAGTTAATTCTTTGATTGTTTTTTTTCAAACATGATATCTTCACATGTAATGTGGTTGGCTGAAGTCTGTAAAGTGTTTATATCTGTAATCATCCATAGATAATCTGGAATAATTTAATAAATTGTAGTTCCTATCCTGACTAGTAAACTCTTTATGCTCTTTCTCAGCCTATGAGTTTATTCTCTACTCTTTTTATAAGATAGATTATCAGAGAGAATCTTTATGAAAAACAATCACCTAAAAAAACATAATTCACTCTTGTTGTTTGGTTGCTCAGTCGTGTCTAACTCTTTGGGACCCCATGGGTTGTAGCACGACAGGATTTACTCTTGGATAACACTTTGTTCTTTTTGGAAGCATGGTTAACTAGAGTAATTTTAGAAATATTCAATATGGTAGAACTGAATAATAATGCATGAAGAAAAACCCATAGTATTAAAAAAAAAAAGCCTTTATTTATGACTTTTCTAAGTAGAAACAGAACATTTCTAAGTAGAAATTCACCAAATAACTTGATAGAGTTAATAGAAAAATAACATTATCTTACCAGCATGAAGTATTAATAGCCAGCCCAGTGTTGAGACTGAAAGGCCAAAAGGATAGTACTTGATACTTGAAATTACTTAAATAATTTACTAAATATAGACATCTGTTTCTATATATATATCAAATTTATGTAATCCAATAGGAATTTGAGGCTATATCTTAATTAAAATTCTACTTATTAAAGCATTTATATTGAATGAAACTGTATAAAACTAAATATTCAGTATCTGATCAGTCTTCCTTGATAAATGGTCCTTCAACAGCTAGAGAACCTACTCAATAGAAAGGAGGTAAGAGCTGCAGAAGAAAATATAATCTGAGCTTTAGATTTTAATTTCTAATCGGATCAAAAAAAATTTTTAAACCTAGGAATAAGCTTAACAAAGAAGATGAGAGACCTTTACAAACTATGGGACACTGATGAAAGAAATTAAGGGTTACAAAATAAATGAAAATGAAAAGGTACTCTATGCTCGTTGATTGGAAAAATTAATATTGTTGAAATGTCCGTGTTACCCAAAGCAATCTACAGATTCAATGTAAGCCCTACCAAAATTCCAAAAGCATTTTCTCCAGAAATAAACCAAACAATTCTAAAATGTGCATGGGCCCACAAAAGACCAAATAGCTGAAAGAATTTTGAGACAAAAGAAAAGCTGGAGGCATTATGCTCTCTGACTTTAAATTGTATTAAAAACTATAATAATCAAAGCAATTGATTTTATTGACTACGCTAAAGCCATTGACTGTGTGGATTACAAAAAACTGTGGAAAATTCTTAGAGAGATGGGAATACCAGACCACCTGACCTGCCTCCTGAGAAATCTGTGCACAGATCAAGAAGCAACAGTTAGAACTGGACATGGAACAGTGGACTGGTTCCAAATTGGGAAAGCAGTACGTCAAGGCTGTATATTGTCACCCTGCTTATTTAACTTATATGCAGAGTACATCATGTAAAATGCCAACCTGGATAAAGCACAAGCTGGAATCAAGATTGCCAGGAGAAATATCAATAACCTCAGATACGCAGATGACACCACCCTTATGGCAGAAAGTGAAGAAGAACTAAAGAGCCTCTTAGTGAAAGTGAAAGAGGAGATTTGAAAATGCTGGCTTAAAACTCAACATTCGGAAAACTAAGATCATAGCATCTGGTCCCATCAATTCATGGCAAATAGATGGGGAAACAACGGAAACAGTGGCCGACTTTGTTTTCTTGGGCTCCGAGATGACTGCAGATGGTGACTGCAGCCATGAAATTAAAAGATGCTTGCTCCTTGGAAGAATAGTTATGACCAACCTAGACCGCATTTTAAAAAGCAGAGACATTACTTTGCCAATAAAGGTCCATCTAGTCAAAGCTACGGTTTTTTTCAGTAGTCATGTGTGGATGTGAGAGTTGAAACATAAAGAAGGCTGAGTGCCCAAGAATTGATGCTTTTGAACTGTGGTGTTGTAGAAGACTCTTGAGAACCCCTTGGACTGCAAGGAGATCAGACCAGTCAATCCTAAAGGAAACCAGTCCTGACTATTCATTGGAATGACTGATGCTGAAGCTGAAACTCCAATACTGTGGCCACCTGATGTGAAGAACTGACTCATTCTAAAAGACCCTGATGCTGGTAAAAAATGAAGGCAGGAGGAGAAGGGAATGACAGAGGATGAGATGGTTGGATGGCATCACTGACTTGATGGATATGAGTTTGAGCAAGCTCCGGGAGTTGGTGATGGACAGGGAAGCCTGGCTTGCTGTGGTCCGTGGAGTCACAGAGTCAGACATCACTGAGCAACTGAACTGAACTGAACTGAACTGAATCAAAGCAATATTGTATTGACATAAAAACAGACACACAGGTCAATGGAATAGAATAGAGAGCCCAGAAATAAGTTCACACATCAGTGATCAACTAACGGAGCCAAAATACAGTGAAGAAAGAATAGTTTCTTCAATAAATGATATTGGAGAAAATAGACAGGCACATGCAGAAAAGGTAACCAGACCCCTATCTTATGCCATACACAAAAATCAAGGCAAAACAGTTTAATATGTGGATATGAGACCCAAACCATGAAATTCCTAGAAGAAAATATTAGAAATAAATTCCATGACATCAGTCTTGGCAAGAATTTTTTGGATTTAATGCCAAAAACAAAAGCAAAAATAAATGAAAAGATCACATCAAACTTAAAACCTTCTGCACAGCAAACAATTTTAAAAATGAAAAGGCAACCCATAGAATGAGAGAAAATATTTGCAAATCATAAATCTGATAATAGGTTAATATCCAAAATGCATGTAATCATGCAATTCAATGGGGCGGGGGAGGCAATATGATTACAAAATGGACAAAGGACCTAAATAGACATTTTCCCAAAGAAGACATACAACTGGCCAATAGGTGCATGAAAAGGTGATCAGCATCACTAAGCAACAGGAAGTACAAATCAAAACTGCAGTGAGATATAACCTCATAACTGTCAGAAAGCTTATCATCAAAAAGATAAGATACTACAAGTATTACAGAGGATGTGGAGACAAGGGAATCCCCATACACTGTTGGTGGGAATGTATGTTGGTACAGCCATATGGAAAACATGGTATTTCTTCAAAATAAATTAAAAATGGAACTACAGTATGATCCAGTAATTCCACTTCTGAGTGTTCATCCAAAGGAAATGAAAACAGGGTATCAAAGAGATGTCTCACTACCATGTCCATTGCAGCATTATTCCCATTAGCCAAGGTGTGTGTATGTGTGTGCTAAGTCCCTTCAGTCGTGCCCAACTCTATGCGACCCTGTGAACTGTGGCTAGACCCTCCTGTCCATTGCATTCTCCAGCAAGGATACTGGAGTGGGTTGCCGTGCCCTCCTCCAGGGGATCTTCCTGACCCAGGGATTGAACCCTTGTGTCTTATGTCTCCTGCATTGGCAGGAGGGTTCTTTATAGAAACAACCTTAATGTTCATCAGAGGGTGAATGAATAAAAAGCCACACACACATACTCAATGGAATATTAACCAGCCATGAAAAAAAGGAAATCCTTCCATTCTCAAAAACATTGATGGAATTTGGAGGCATTGTGCAAAATAAATAATCCAGACAACATGCTATCACATATATGTGGAATCTGGGCAGGGGGGTGGAATGCCAAATTCATAGAAACAGAGAGTAGAAAAAATTATTTCCAAGGGCTAGAGGCTGGGAAATAACAAGAGAGTGGTAAATGTTACAGTGAATAGATTACAGAGACAAGATTAATAAGGTTTCAGGATCTAATGTAAAACATGGTGACTATAGTTGATAACACTGTATTTGTAACTGAAATTTGCTAAGAGTAGAATTTGTATTTTCAAATACAAAAAAAGATAAATATTTGAAGTGATGGATGAGAATTCCACCATGAGATACACTTTAAATATTTTACAGTTTTACATCAATTATGCTTTAATAAAGCTGAAATTATAGATTTATAAGTAAATAAAATTCAAAGAATGAGATTTAAAATCTTTTCACTGGCTTTTTTTCAGTCATTAGCTTAGTCATAATTTATTCTCTAAAAACATAACCAAGAAATATAGTTCATATTTACTGAGACCAATTTGATCCAGACTCTGATAAGAACAAGTTGAAAACAAAATGGAAAATAAGATTTGATGGTGAATTGATACAAATTTACATACTAGCTCTGTAGAAATGGTTGTGAAAACTCTGGCAAGACATTTGCTTAATCTGAATCTCAATTTTCACATGTATATATTTAAAATAACAAGAAAGTGTTGTTGTAACCACTGAACTTGGGAAAATATTTTGAAAACTGAGAAAAACTTCTATGGAAAGCAAGTGTATTATTTGTTTTGCATGAAACAAATAATAATCTGTACTTTATGATTTTGTTATTTACTGAAGTGACAGATAAAATGTATTGATGAATGTATTTTACACATAAAAGTTACGCCCAAATGGCATTCAGTGATACCTGTCTTAGAAAATTTTATTATCAATAAAATAACTGTATTTTAAGACAATATTTTAAGCCTAATCCACTATTTATGAATACATAGTCTTTCTAAAGTATTTCATACTCTTCAAGATTTTTGTTTTGACTGATCTTTAAAAAACTGCCAGTCCATCAGGGTAAGGCTAGAGTATTTATTTAGGAAGAACACCCCGGTGGAGCGGTTTGGTCGTTCGTTGGAGGGGGCTCCGCGCTTCGCTCGGCTCTCCGTTGGGCAGCAGCGGCGCCGCATTCGAAGAAGTGGCCTAAGACTCGGGCAGCGGTCTCAAAGAAAATGCCCCGGACCAAGAGGACAGCTCATAAATCCACGGGTGGGAAAGTGCCCCGCAAACAGCTGGTCATTGAAGCGGCCGGGAAAAACGCCCCCTCTACCAGCGGGATGACAAAACCTCATCGCTACAGGCCCGGGACCGTGGCCCTCCGACAAATCCGTCCTTACCAGAAACCCACCCATCTTCTGATTCGGAAGCTGCCTTTCCAGAGGTTGGTGAGGGAGATCGCCCAGGATTTCAAAACCAACCTGAAGTTCCAGAGTGCCGCCATGCGTACGCTGCAGGAGGCTAGCGAAGAGTACCTGGTGGGTTTGCCTGAAGATACTAATCTGTGCGCGATCCATTCGGAGTTTCACCATCACGCCCCAAAGACATCCAGTTGGCTCGCTGGATAGGGGAGGGGGCAGGAGGAGAGCTTTCAGTGAAGACAGTTTTTATGGTGTTTTGTAGTGAATTCTGTAAAATACTTTGGCTTAATTTGTGACTTTTTTTGGTAGGAAATTGTTTATAATATGTTGCGTTTGTACTTAAGTCGTTCCATCTTTCACTCCGGATGAATGAGAAAAGTGGCCCTCCACAGACCTCAGTTAATATGAGCGCTGTTGCTCAGAAAATACAAGTTGTTAACACGCAGAAGGGATGAGTGATATTTCTTGCTTCTCATGACGCATGTTTTCTGTAGGTTAACGGCTTGTTGGGTAATTATTATGGTACTAGAATTGATAAACCTATACCGGGTCCTTTTGCAGTAAAAGTGGTTATGACTTGATCCAAGTGTTTTTAACAGTTGGGGCTGTTAAGTCTGACCATACATCACTGATAGAATGTGGGCTTTTTCAAGGGATGAAGATACAAATCTTAACCACAGTGTAACTTGCAGTTTCCTTAAAAAAAAAAAAAAGTAAACCTCGAAACTATAGAATATGTGCATTTATAACAGCTATTTTGTATATTGTAGAGTCAACATTTTAAAATTAAGTGTTTCACATTGACATGTGGGGGGAGTCTTGCCATTAAGATGTGTGGGATTCAGAGTACAGTTGGTTTCTCCTAACTAGACTGCACCTGTTTTCCTACATAGTTCAAGTTCTTTGCACATTATACCTTCTATCAGTCCTCATTGTACCACGTGTTAACTAACCCTCTAGGTGATAATGCAAACAAAAATCCCCCCTGATGGGGGGATTGATTTATAAGGGCCTTAGAATATAATATCTGAGAAGGCATTGGCACCCCACTCCAGTACTCGTGCCTGGAAAATCCCATGGACGGAGGAGCCTGGTGGGCTGCAGTCCACGGGGTCGCTAAGAGTCAGACATGACTGAGCAACTTCACTTTCATGCATTGGAGAAGGAAATGGCAACCCACTCCAGTGTTCTTGCCTGGAGAATCCCAGGGATGAGGGAGCCTGGTGGATTGCTGTCTATGGGGTCGCATAGAGTTGGACATGACTGAAGCGACTTAGCAGCAGCAGCAGCAGCAACAGAATATAATACAAGGTATTCACACCAACATCATCTATTACTTATAGTTAGTGCAGGTTTTCTTTGTGTAGTGGTTGGTCTCATAACTAGGTTGAGTTTTTCTCTATCAAGAGGGAACAATGCTGAAGTTATTTTCCTTGTGGAGTTTGTATTATAATAATCCTTTGAGTAAACTTGCTGTGGGGGAGGGACACGTAGCTTCAGTTTATGGAACCTCTGTCGGTTAAAATAGGGCTCCCCAGGTGGCACTAGGGGTAAAGAATGTGCCTGCCAATACAGGAGCCGAAGAAGACATGGGTTCGATCCCTGTGTTGGGAAGATCCCCTGGAGGAGGAAATAGCAACCCACTCCAGTATTCTTGCCTGGAGAATCCCATGTAGCCTCATGGGGGTCATAAAAGAGTCAGACAGACACCACTGAAGCGACTTAGCACACTCACTCACCAGTTAAAATGGTGTCATCTGGCATAAGGTCCAGCGAAAATCATTTCAGAGAGATGTCTTTCCAAGTGATTTTAAAACTTATCCTTCTACTGAAGTTTTTAGGTCAATTACATACGTTTTTCTAATTTTACAAATGAACTTATTTACCAAAAAAAATACCCCAATCCATCTTTTATATTTGATCATTAGTACACACCCAATATAATTCATATTTTAATTCCTTTAATACATTTAATTTTTAAAATACAGTTGTACCACTGGTAAAAATTACTTTGTAAGAATTTCTATTTAACCGTTCTCTTCTGGGTCATATAATTTAGGCACATAGTTTGAAGCGAAGTTGGTACAAACTCCTAGTGAAATCCCAATCAATTTTAATTATTTACAAGAGGTTGTAGGTGTTTTGAATTCTTGTTCCTTCAATCATGTAAAACACTGAATGGGAAAATGCAGGTGCATTTATGTAAATAGCTATCTTTAATGTGTAGATCACAATAAACTGTGGAAAATTCTGAAAGAGATGGGAATACCAGACCACCTGATCTGCCTCTTGAGAAATCTGTATGCAGGACAGGAAGCAACAGTTAGAACTGGTCATGGAACAACAGACTGGTTCCAAATAGGAAAAGGAGTACGTCAAGGCTGTATATTGTCACCATGTTTATTTAACTTATATGCAGAGTACATCATGAGAAATGCTGGACTGGAAGAAACACAAGTTGGAATCAAGATTGCCGGGAGAAATATCAATAACCTCAGATATGCAGATGACACCACCCTTATGGCAGAAAGTAAAGAGGGGCTAAAAAGCCTCTTGATGAAAGTGAAAGTGGAAAGTGAAAAAGTTGGCTTAAAGCTCAACATTCAGAAAACGAAGATCATGGCATCTGGTCCCATCACTACATGGGAAATAGATGGAGAAACAGTGGAAACTGTCAAACTTTCTTTTTCTGGGCTCCAAAATCACTGCAGATGGTGACTGCAGCCATGAAATTAAAAGATGCTTACTCCTTGGAAGGAAAGTTATGACCAACCTAGATAGCATATTCAAAAGCAGAGACATCACTTTGCCAACAAAGGTTCGCCTAGTCAAGGCTATGGTCTTTCCTGTGGTCATGTATGGATGTGAGAGTTGGACTGTGAAGAAGGCTGAGCGCCGAAGAATTGATGCTTTTGAACTGTGGTGTTGGAGAAGACTCTTGAGAGTCCCTTGGACTGCAAGGAGATCCAACCAGTCCATTCTGAAGGAGATCAGCCCTGGGATTTCTTTGGAAGGAATGATGCTAAAGCTGAAACTCCAGTATTTTGGCCACCTCATGCGAAGAGTTGACTCATTAGAGAAGACTCTGATGCTGGGAGGGATTAGGGGAAGGAGGAGAAGGGGACGACAGAGGATGAGATGGCTGGATGGCATCACTGACTCGATGGATGTGAGTCTGAGTGATCTCCGGGAGTTGGTGATGGACAGGGAGGCCTGGCGTGCTGCGGTTCATGGGGTCGCAAAGAGTCGGACATGACTGAGCGACTGATCTGATCTGATCCTTAATGAAAACATGGAATTTCATATGGCCTTTACTTTTACTTATTTATACACAAAACATGCTTAAATATTGTGATATGTATAAAACCATACAGAAGCCAACATTAAAAATAAATAAACCATCTTATAAGTGGACCAATCGCCTCTTATATCTAATCCTTTCACAGTATTTGCTGATTTTTAAATTTAATTTTATGGAAATAAATAGATTTTTAAAAATGATACCATAAATTAATGTTTTGTTTTGCTGCAAAAACTAGTATGATCTTATCATAGGAAAAATTAAGGGAAAAGACTTTTAGTTCCAATTCTGAAAACATACTAATGTTTCTCAACATAGTTAATGTAACTGTTAATACACATTTATAGCTGGAACTAATATAAGATTTTTTTTAGTCATTTGGCTCAATATTTCCTTAACATAGTAGAGGTATTAAGAAATTTTTACTATTATTTACATCGTTTGGTTGTTGTTACAAGTACAATCACACAATCACTAGCATTTTATGTATGTATTTAATTTATTTATTTTGGGGTCTTCATTGCTTTGCATGGGCTTTGTCTAGTTTCAGCAAGCAGGGGCTACTCTTCGTTGCAGTGTGCAGGCTTCTAATGGTGATGGCTTCTCTTGTTTTGAAGCACAGGCTCTAGAGAGTGCAGGCTCAGTAGTTGTGGTTCAGGGGCTTAGTTGCTCTGAGGCATGTGGAATCTTCCCGGATTAGGATCGAACCCATGTCCCATACATTGGCAAGTGAATTCTTATTCACTGCACCACCAGGGAAATCCTATTTATAGATGTAATTATTTATTAAAATGTAAGCATTAACTGACAACATAAGATTATCTCATCAATAATTAGATATTGATATGATACTGAAACAGCTATAACACATTTTTGTAAATACTGATTTTTAAATTTTATTTCTTTGTAAAATTTGAAGCTATGATAAAAAATCGTTTACCCAAATATAAAATAAAATGAAATTTAAAATGTAGAACAAAAGTTATTTGTTTTCTAATAGGTAGTTTTTTAAGCAAGATATGCCATCCGTAATTAGGTTACTATTATAAAATGATAATGCTGTCTTTGATCAGTCTTTTGTATTTGCTGATTGATATTACAAAATACAAACATATTTTTCTGAGGGATGACCTAGTTTTGGCTTTTTGCATGGTCAAATAGTTCATTTCCTATGTTAAAAATTTAAGGTGGCTTTGTATGATTTTATTTCATTGTGTTTTACTTTAAGGATAGAGAAGCTGTGCAGCTGCCTAGAAGGGTTGTCATTTAAGTGATACTGAGCTACTGAAATGAGAAAAGGTCAAGACCTTGCAAAGTGTAAAGCTGCCTTCAGACTGGACTCTGCTGCTCTTTTGCATTACTTTCTTCAGGCTCTTTCTTAGGGCTTGTGATTCAGTTTGTGCTTGTGCTTGTGTGTGTGTGCTTAGTCAAGTCCGTCTCTTTGCGCCCCCAAGAACCATAGCCCAGCAGGCTCCTCCATCCAGGGAATTTTTCAGGCAATAATACTGGAGCGGGTTGCCGTTTCCTACTCCAGGGAATCTTCCTGAACCCAGGGATTGAACCTGCATCTCTTGCATTTCCTGCATTGGCAGGTGGATTCTTTACCAGTGTGCCACCTAGGAAGCCCTTGTGGCTAGTGGGCACTACTAAAGCAGCCCCATCCTTTAACATTCAGTAAGATTTCTTAAGTGAGTACTGGCTTAGATGAAGTTTCTTTCTTGATTATTTTTTTAATCTATTTTCTTTCCACTCAGCAGGTTGTATTCCTTGAGTCCAAGCAGCACAGGAATCTGGCAAAAATGTACTCCAAGAATAAGAGCTTTCCATGGCTTGAAGGAAAAAGGAGACAGCCAAAACCCATGTAAGATGAGAACGGGGGCCTGAGAAGAGCTCTGGGACGCCGCTGGAGTAACCCTGAGCCTATGGTGGAAGTGCTCATTCACGTCCCTGAGTTTACTGTGAAACAAGCACTGTCTCAAAACACAAAGAGAAAAGTAAAAAATAAATAGGAATCCCTGTCTCTCTGGTATTTATGTTCTAATGGGAGTGGAGAGGAAGCAGATGGTTAATAAACAATGACAGCAGATAACATTAGTGAGGAATAAGTGTGACGGGGAAGAATAAAGCAGGAAATTGAATTTGCTATTATTAGAAAATTGAAACATTAAAAAGTAAAGTCTGGGTTGAATCAGTGAAAACTTTACATTTAAAAATAGACATAGACTTCCCTGGTGGCTCAGTGATAAGGAATCCGCCTGCCAATGCAGGAGCCATGGGTTTGATCCCTGATCCGGGAAGGCCCCACATGCCACAGAGCAACTGAGCTTGTGTGTCACAGATGTTGAGCCTGTGCTCTAGAGTCTGTGCTCCACAACAAGAGAAGCCGCCCCATGAGGAGCCGGTGCACCACAACTAGAGAGTAGCCCCCACTTGCCACAACTGGAAAAGAGCCCTCGCAGCAACAAAGACCCAGCACAGCCAAAACTAACTAAATAAATAACTTAAAAAATAGACATAAAGTAGGTGAGGTTACTGGGGCTTCCCTGGTAACTCAGCTGGTAAAGAACCCACCTGTAATGGAGGAAATCCTGGTTTGATTCCTGGGTGGGGAAGATCCCCTGGAGAAGAGAGAGGCTACCCGTTCCAGTATTCTTGGGCTTCCCTAGTGGCTCAGATGGTAAAGAATCTGCCTGCAATGTGGGAGACCTGGGTTTGATCCCTAGGTTGGGAAGATCCCCTGGAGGAGGGCATGGCAACCCACTGTAGTATTCTTGCCTGGAGAATCCCCAAGAACAGAGGAGCCTGGCAGGCTATATAGTCCATGGGGTGACAAAGAGTCAGACATGACTGAGCAACTAAGCACAGCACAGCATAGGTGAGGTTACTAGCCATACGAATAGTTCTGGGACAAGTGTCTAAACAGAGGAAGAACATGTGCAGTCTTGAACATCTCCTTAACCTCAGGAGTGATAGATGTGGTCATCTCATCTCTTTGCCCCAGCAGAGCTCAGCTCCTGCCATTAACTTTGTCCTTGAGGTATCAGAGGAAACAAAACTCCAGTTCACTCCACTTGACGAACTCCAGTTATTCAATCCAGGGGCCCAACTACCTCCTACCTCAGCATGAGACCAAGTTTCTTTTATCCTAAGGAGCTAAAAAGATAGATATGAGAAGGTCGTAGCTGATTTTTGGTTGAAGTAGAGAGAAAGAGGCAATGGCACCCCACTCCAGTACTCTTGCCTGGCAAATCCCATGGATGGAGGGGCCTGGTGGGCTGCAGTCCATGGGGTCGCTTAGAGTCGGACATGACTGAGCAACTTCACTTTTGCTTTTCACTTTCATGCATTGGAGAAGGAAATGGCAACCCACTCCAGTGTTATTGCCTGGAGAATCCCAGGGACGGGGGAGCCTGGTGGGCTGCTGTCTATGGGGTCGCACAGAGTCGGATACGACTGAATCGACTTAGCAGCAGCAGCAGTAGAGAGAAAGAGATCAGAAGTGAGATTTTAGGCATGTTAAGTTTGAGAAGTTTCTCAGACAGCCACGTGGAGATGCTCAGAAAGCATTTAGGGTATCAGTTCAGTTCAGTCACTCGGTCACGTCCAGCTCTTTGTGACCCTATGGACTCACAGCACGTCAGCCTTCCCTGTCCATCACCAACTCCCAGAGCTTGCTCATACTCATGTCCATCAAGTTGGTGATACCATTCAACCATTTCATCCTCTGTCATCCCCTTCTCCTCCTGCTTTCATTTTTTAACAGTATCAGGGTCTTTTCCAATGAGTCAGTTCTTCCCGTCAGGTGGCCATAGGATTGGAGCTTCACTTCAGCATCAGTCCTTCCAATGAATAGTCAAGACAGATTTCCTTTAGAACGGACTGGTTGGATCTCCTTGCAGTCCAAGGGACTCTCAAGAGTCTTCTCCAACACCATGGTTCAAAAGCATCAATTCTTTGGTGCTCAGCTTTCTTTATGGTCCAACTCTCACATCCATACATGACTACTGGAAAAACCAAAGCTTTGACTAGACAGACCTTTGCTGACAAAGTAGTATCTCTGCTTTTTAATACTGTGTCTAGGTTTGTCATAACTTTTCTTCCAAGGACCAAGCATCTTTTAATTTCATGGCTGCAGTCATCATCTGCAGTGATCCTGGAGCCCAAGAAAATAAAGTCCATCACCGTTTCCACTGTTCCCCCATCTATTTGCCATGAAGTGATGGGACCAGATGCCATGATCTTTGTTTATTGAATGTTGAGTTTTAAGCCAGCTTTTTTGCTCTCTTTCATCAAGAGGTTCTTTAGTTCTTTTTAACTTCCTGCCATAATGGTGGTGTCATCTGCATATCTGAGATAATTGATATTTCTCCTGGCAATCCTGATAGTTCAGTTGGTAAAGAATCCACCTGTAATCCAATTTGATTCCTGGGTCAGGAAGATTCGCTGGAGAAGGGATAGGCTACCCACTCTAGTATTCTTGGGCTTCCCTTGTGGCTCAGCTGATAAAGAATCTGCCTGCAGTTCAGGAGACCTGGGTCTGATCCCTGGGTTGGGAAGATCCCCTGGAGAAGGAAAAAGCTACCCACTCCAGTATCCTGGTCTGGAGAATGCCGTGGACTGTATAGTCCATGGGATTGCAAAGAGTCGAATGACTGCGCAACTTTCACTTTCACTTTCCTGGCAATCTTGATTCCAGCTTGTGCTTTATCCAGCCCAACATTTTGCATGATGTACTCTGCATAGAAGTTAAATAAGCAGGGTAACAATATACGGCCTTGACATACTACTTTCCCAATTTGGAACCAGTCCATTGTTCCATGTCCGGTTCTAACTGTTGCTTCTTGACCTCCATACTTACTTCTCAGGAGGCAGGTCAGGTGCTCTCTTATTCCCATCTCTTAACAATTGCCCACAGTTTGTTGTGATCCACACAGTCAAAGGCTTTAGCATAGTCAATGAAGAAGAAGTAAATGTTTTTCTGGAATTCTCTTGCTTTTTCTATGATCTAACAGATGTTGGCAATTTAATCTCTTGTTCCCCTGCCTTTTCTCTTTTTTTTTAAATTTTTTTAAAATTTAATTTTATTTAACTTTACATTATTGTATTGGTTTTGCCATACATCAAAATGAATCCACCACAGGCATACATGTGTTCCCCATCCTGAACCCTCCTCCCTCCCCATACCATCCCTCTGGGTCATCCCAGTGCACCAGCTCCAGGCATCCTGTATCAGGCATCGAACCTGGACTGGCGACTCATTTCAAATATGATATTATACATATTTCAATGCCATTCTCCCAAATCATCCCACTCTCTCCCTCTCCCAGAGTCCAAAAGACTGTTCTATACATCAGTGTCTCTTTTGCTGTCTTGTATGCAGGGTTATTGTTCAGATCAGATCAGTCGCTCAGTCGTGTCCGACTCTTTGCAACCCCATGAACCGCAGCACGCCAGGCCTCCCTGTCCATCACCAGCTCCCGGAGGTCACCCAGACTCATACCCATCGAGTCAGTGATGCCATCCAGCCATCTCATCCTCTGTCGTCCCCTTCTCCTCTTGCCCCCAATCCCTCCCAGCATCAGAGTCTTCTCCAATGAGTCAACTCTTCGCATGAGGTGGCCAAAATACTGGAGTTTCTGATGAACTATGGAATGAGGTTCGTGACATTGTACAGGAGACAGGGATCAAGACAATCCCCATGGAAAAGAAATGCAAAAAAGCAAAATGGCTGTCTGGGGAGGCCTTACAAATAGCTGTGAAAAGAAGAGAAGCGAAAAGCAAAGGAGAAAAGGAAAGATATAAACATCTAAATGCAGAGTTCCAAAGAATAGCAAGAAGAGATAAGAAAGCCTTCTTCAGTGATCAATGCAAAGAAATAGAGGAAAACAACAGAATGGGAAAGACTAGGGATCTCTTCAAGAAAATCAGAGATACCAAAGGAACATTTCATGCAAAGATGGGCATGATAAAGGACAGAGATGGTGTGGACCTAACAGAAGCAGAAGATATTAAGAAGAGGTGGCAGGAATACACAGAAGAACTGTACAAAAAAGAGTTTCAAGACCCAGATAATCGTGATGATGTGATCACTGACCTAGAGCCAGACATCTTGGAATGTGAAGTCAAATGGGCCTTAGAAAGCATCACTACCAACAAAGCTAGTGGAGGTGATGGAATTCCAGTTGAGCTGTTTCAAATCCTGAAAGATGATGCTGTGAAAGTGCTGCACTCAATATGCCAGCAAATTTGGAAAACTCAGCAGTGGCCACAAGATTGGAAAAGGTCAGTTTTCATTCTAATCCCAAAGAAAGGGTTATTGTTACCATCTTTCTAAATTCCATATATATGCATTAGTATACTGTATTGGTGTTTTTCTTTCTGGCTTACTTCACTCTCTATAATAGGCTCCAGTTCCATCCACCTCATTAGAACTGATTCAAATGTATTCTTTTTAATGGCTGAGTAATACTCCACTGTGTATATGTACCACAGCTTTCTTATCCATTCATCTGCTGATGGACATCTAGGTTGCTTCCAAGTCCTGGCTACTATAAACAGTGCTGTGATGAACATTAGGGTACACGTGCCTCTTTCAATTCTGGTTTTCTCAGTGTGTATGCCCAGCAGTGGGATTGGTAGATCATAAGGCAGTTCTATTCCCAGTTTTTTGAGGAATCTCCATACTGTTCTCCATAGTGGCTGTACTAGTTGGCATTCCCACCAACAGTGTAAGAGGGTTCCCTTTTCTCCACACCCTCTCCAGCATTTATTGCTTGTAGACTTTTGGATCACAGCCATTCTGACTGGCATGAAATGGTACCTCATAGTGGTTTTGATTTGCATTTCTCTGATAATGAGTGATGTTGAGCATCTTTTCATGTGTTTGTTAGCCATCTGTATGTCTTCTTTGGAGAAATGTCTATTTAGTTCTTTGGCCCATTTTTTGATTGGGTCATTTATTTTTCTGGAATTGAGCTGCAGGAGTTGCTTGTATATTTTGGAGATTAGTTGTTTGTGTGTTGCTTCATTTGCTATTATTTTCTTCCATTCTGAAGGCTGTCTTTTCACCTTGCTTATAGTTTCCTTTGTTGTGAAGAAGCTTTTTAATTAGGTCCCATTTGTTTATTTTTGATTTTATTTCCAATATTCTGGGAGGTGGGTCATAGAGGATCCTGCTGTGATGTATGTCAGAGAGTGTTTTGCCTATGTTTTCCTCTAGGAGTTTTATGGTTTCTGGTCTTACATTTAGCTCTTTAATCCATTTTGAGTTTATTTTTGTGTATGGTGTTAGAAAGTGTTCTAGTTTCATTCTTTTACAAGTGTTTGACCAGTTTTCCCAGCACCACTTGTTAAAGAGATTGTCTTTAATCCATTGTATATTCTTGCCTCCTTTTCCTCTGCCTTTTCTAAATCCAGCTTGAACATCTGGAAGTTCTAAGTTCATGTACTGTTGAAGCTTATACAAAGATCCATGTATCTATGCATTTATTTATTACCTATAAACCTGTTTTATTTTAATTTTTAATTCAATGGTTTTGCATGATTATTCTTTTTTATATTACTGTCTAATGAAACTTTTACTTTATTTTGTTTGTCTAATGTGAGTGAATCAGTAATTGGCCAATTAAAAAGCTCAAATAGGCAGATTCATAGCTGACTGTTCCCTTGAGATCAATGCTCACATATAGATGTAAACTATATGAAAAAAATCCTCATTTGATATTTTAAGGATTATGGTAACGTATATTTTCTAGCAAGAAGAGATAAGAAAGCCTTCTTCAACGATCAATGCAAAGAAATAGAGGAAAACAACAGAATGGGAAAGACTAGGGATCTCTTCAAGAAAATCAGAGATACCAAAGGAACATTTCATGCAA
Organism: Tragelaphus eurycerus; assembly: GCA_935064755.1. Lineage (NCBI taxonomy): Eukaryota > Metazoa > Chordata > Mammalia > Artiodactyla > Bovidae > Tragelaphus > Tragelaphus eurycerus. The sequence continues at coordinate 25,115,965 of CAKXYN010000003.1, forward strand.
AAATGGGCTTGATAAAGGACAGAAATGGTATGGACCTAACAGAAGCAGAAGATATTAAGAAGAGGTGGCAAGAATACACAGAAGAACTGTACAAAAAAAGAGCTTCACAACCCAGATAATCATGATGGTGTGATCACTGACCTAGAGCCAGACATCCTGGAATGTGAGGTCAAGTGGGCCTTAGAAAGCATCACTATGAACAAAGCTAGTGGAGGTGATGGAATTCCAGTGGAGCTATTCCAAATCCTGAAAGATGATGCTGTGAAAGTGCTGCACTCAATATGCCAGCAAATTTGGAAAACTCAGCAGTGGCCACAAGATTGGAAAAGGTCAGTTTTCAACCCAGATAATCATGATGGTGTGATCACTGACCTAGAGCCAGACATCCTGGAATGTGAGGTCAAGTGGGCCTTAGAAAGCATCACTATGAACAAAGCTAGTGGAGGTGATGGAATTCCAGTGGAGCTATTCCAAATCCTGAAAGATGATGCTGTGAAAGTGCTGCACTCAATATGCCAGCAAATTTGGAAAACTCAGCAGTGGCCACAAGATTGGAAAAGGTCAGTTTTCATCCCAATCCCAAAGAAAGGCAATGCCAAAGAATGCTCAAACTACCACACAATTGCACTCATCTCACACGCTAGTAAAGTAATGCTCAAAATTCTCCAAGCCAGGCTTCAGCAATATGTGAATCGTGAAATTCCTGATGTTCAAGCTGGTTTTAGAAAAGGCAGAGGAACCAGAGATCAAATTGCCAACATCCGCTGGATCATGGAAAAAGCAAGAGAGTTCCAGAAAAACATCTATTTCTGCTTTATTGACTATGCCAAAGCCTTTGACTGTGTGGATCACAATAAACTGTGGACAATTCTGAAAGAGATGGGAATACCAGACCACCTGACCTGCCTCTTGAGAAATCTGTATGCAGGTCAGGAAGCAACAGTTAGAACTGGTCATGGAACAACAGACTGGTTCCAAATAGGAAAAGGAGTATGTCAAGGCTGTATATTGTCACCCTGTTTATTTAATTTATATGCAGAGTACATCATGAGAAATGCTGGACTGGAAGAAACAGAAGTTGGAATCAAGATTGCTGGGAGAAATATCAATTACCTCAGATATGCAGATGACACCACCCTTATGGCAGAAAGTGAAGAGGGGCTAAAAAGCCTCTTGATGAAAGTGAAAGTGGAAAGTGAAAAAGTTGGCTTAAAGCTCAACATTCAGAAAACGAAGATCATGGCATCTGGTCCCATCACTACATGGGAAATAGATGGAGAAACAGTGGAAACAGTGTCAGACTTTATTTTTCTGGGCTGCAAAATCACTGCAGATGGTGACTGCAGCCATGAAATTAAAAGACGCTTAGTCCTTGGAAGGAAAGTTATGACCAACCTAGATAGCATATTCAAAAGCAGAGACATCACTTTGCCAACAAAGGTTCGCCTAGTCAAGGCTATGGTTTTCCCTGTGGACATGTATGGATGTGAGAGTTGGACTGTGAAGAAGGCTGAGCGCCGAAGAATTGATGCTTTTGAACTGTGGTGTTGGAGAAGACTCTTGAGAGTCCCTTGGACTGCAAGGAGATCCAACCAGTCCATTCTGAAGGAGATCAACCCTGGGATTTCTTTGGAAGGAATGATGCTAAAGCTGAAACTCCAGTATTTTGGCCACCTCATGCGAAGAGTTGACTCATTGGAGAAGCCTCTGATGCCGGGAGGGATTGGGGGCAAGAGGAGAAGGGGACGACAGAGGATGAGATGGCTGGATGGCATCACTGACTCGATGAATGTGAGTCTGAGTGACCTCCGGGAGTTGGTGATGGACAGGGAGGCCTGGTGTGCTGCGGTTCATGGGGTTGCAAAGAGTCGGACACGACTGAGTGACTGATCTGATCTGATCTGTTCTGATATTTTCTAGAAATGTTTAAGGCAAAAGGAGATGAGAGCAGCAGAGGATAAGATGGTGGGATAGCATCAAAGGACATGAATTTGAGCAAACTCCAGTGGATAGTGAAAGACAGGAAAGCCTGGTGTGCTGCAGCCCATGGGGTTGCAAAGAGTTGGATACAACCTAGCAATAGAACAACAACAATAAATATTTTCTAGAACCTAAATTTTTCCCATGGAACAAATATAATTGGTAACATTAAATATTTAGATAAATATATGTTGTGTTTTCATATGTAATTCAGTCATATATGCATGTAAGTGGTATAGATTTTAGAAATACAATCCCATATTCCAAATTTTAAAAATGTTGATCTTTACTGAAAGAGATACTGTCTGAGTTACTGGCCAATTGGCCACCTGAATCAATCAGTACTTACTGTAGAAAAAGACATATTTACAGGTTTTCAAGTCAAAGGTATCAAATATAGGGAATCAGACACTTAGAAAATTGTTTAGGTACTAAAGAATTAAAAGCCAAGGGGAGAATTTGTAGGTTTCAAATTTTACTCATGAGTTTTGGGGCTTCCCTGTTGCCTCAGATGGTAAGGAATCTGAATTGCAGGAGACCTGGGTTCGAACTCTGGGTCAGGACGATTCCCCCTGGAGAAGGAAATGACTACCCGCTCCAGTATTCTTGCCTGAAGAATTCCACGGAAAGAAGAGCCAGGTGGGCTCCAGTCCATCGGGTCAGAGAGTTGGACACGAGCGAGCAACTAATGCTTCAATTCACTTCTCTTCTCCCCTCACCACTTTGTCAAGATACTGCCACCATTTCTGCTCCTGCCTTGTAAAGCCAGGCAAGCACATGAGAAATAGGTGGGGAAAGACCCCGAACCCTCACTTAGAGAAAAAGCACACAGTTCTGGCCTTTCAGCTGGAACCACCATCTTCCAGTCATTCACCAAAATGGCCAAAACAAAGGGAAAGAGGGGAAGCACCTGTTGTGAAATCTGTGTGTGCCCAGTCGCTCAGTCGTGTCTCTTTGTGACCTCATGAACTGTAGCCCGCCAGGCTCCTCTGTAAGGAATTTCCCAGCAAGAATACTGGAGCGGGTTGTCATCTTCTTCTCCAGGAGAATCTTCCCGATCCAGAGACGGAACCCACATGTCCTGCATTGGCAGGCAAATTCTTTACCACTGAGCTACCTGGGAAACCCTAGGCCTTTGGAAAACATGGAATTGTTCCTTTGGCCACATACATCTGAGTCTACAAGAAAGCTGACATTGCAGACATCAAGGGAATGGGCATTGTTCAAAAAGGAATGCCCCACCAATGTCACCACAGCAAACCTGGAAGTCTACAGTGTTACCCAGAATGCTATTGCCATTGTAATAAACAAACAAGGGCAAGATTCTGGCCAAGAGAATTAATGCGTGATTGAGCATATTAAGCACTCTAAAATCCTAGGTTGCTTCTTGAACCATGTGAAGGAAGATGATGATAAAGAGGAAGCCATGGGACTTCCCTGGTGATCCAGTGGCTAATATTCCACACTCCCTAGGCAGGGAGCCCAGTTCAATACCTGCTTAGGGCACTAGATCCTGCATGTTGCAACTAAGATCTGGCTCAATCAAATAATTAAATATTTAAAACGAAAAGAAGAAGGAAGGCAAAGAGAAAGATTGTTGGGTTCAGTTGAAGCACTGGCCTGCTCCACCCAGAGACACACACTTCATGAGAACCAATGGAAGGGAGCCTGAATTGCTCAAATCCATTCCCTGTACATTCATGACATAATAGGTGTGAGAAAAAATAAAAGACCTGGATGGTAAAAAACACATATAAAAACAAACAAACATGCACTTCTGTTCACCACTACTAACAGGGAGAGAAATAAGACATCCACTTCCTTTCTACCTTCTCAATCTCATGCAAGCTTATCTCGTTGATAGAACTTAAACAACCCATCCAGAAATCTGGAAGAAAGGAAATTGAGATATGTAATTCCCAGGCTTACAGTCCTCCTCCATTCTGAAGGAGATCAGCCCTGGGATTTCTTTGGAGGGAATGATGCTAAAGCTGAAGCTCCAGTACTTTGGCCACCTCATGCGAAGAGTTGATTCATTGGAAAAGACTCTGATGCTGGGAGGGATTGAGGGCAAGAGGAGAAGGGGACGACAGAGGATGAGATGGCTGGATGGCATCGCTGACTCAATGGACGTGAGTCTGAGTGAACTCCGGGACTTGGTGATGGACAGGGAGGCCTGGCATGTTGCAATTCATGGGGTCGCAGAGTCGGACACGACTGAGCGACTGAACTGAGCTGAACTGAACAGTCCTCCAACCAGAAAGGAGAGCAGAGAAGGATTTGGATTTGATGTTGCCAAAACGCATTCTTTCCCAGAGTTCAACCCAACGGCTTATATTTTAACTTTTGAACAATGGCAAAATTGACAATAGCATGTGTTGATCTAAGATAATACAACCCATTCCTCATTTAAGTGAAAATGTCCTGAAACTCTCTCAAGGTAGAGATCCACAGTTGAATCAACCACTGTATCCATCTCTGGGGAATGGTTATGTCTTGTTTTTCCTAATGAAGATACACTGTTCTATGATAATTAGAGATAAAATTATAAGATAGAGGTGCACCAACACATCTTACATGTAATATTTAGGAAGAAAGAAAACAATGGCTAATATATGCTAATTAAAATGAAGAATTTGTTGCTGCTGATGCTGCTGCTGCTGCTGCTGCTAAGTCACTTCAGTCGTGTCCAACTCTTAGTGACCCCATGGACTGCAGCCCACCAGGCTTCTCCATCCATGGGATTTTCCAGGCAAGAGTACTGAAGTGGGGTGCCATCGCCTTCTCCAAAGAATTTGCTGCTGCTGCTGCTGCTAAGTCGCTTCAGTCGTGTCCGACTCTGTGCGACCCCATAGACGGAAGCTCACCAGGCTCCCCATCCCTGGGATTCTCCAGGCAAGAACACTGGAGTGGGTTGCCATTTCCTTCTCCAATGCATGAAAGCGAAAAGTGAAAGTGAAGCCGCTCAGGGACCCCATGGACTGGAGCCTACCAGGCTCCTCCGTCCATGGGATTTTCCAGGCAAAAGTACTGGGGTGGGGTGCCATTGCCTTCCCCGAAGAATTTGCTAGCTATTTCTAAATGCTTAAAACTAGTAGTGAGATGCTGGTGCTTTTCATTTCACTTTTCCACTACATAGTCTGTCTCTTTCTTGTCCTCAAATCATTTTTGTTGTTTATGATTATTTACTTGGTGAAAATTTCTCAATAGCCCTACATGCACTAGATTCAGGAGTCGTCACTAATGAGACAGGAAGTACAATGAAGTACCCTTGGCAAATCTTCTGGATTCCAGACACACATCCCTTCATAACCGTTAGGTAGCAGGATCAATCACTCCAACCACTGTAATAACCCACACAGTTGCCTGCTGGTTTCAGAGCCATGAAGCACTAACTGTCTAGTATGCAGTCTCAATGCTCAAATCAATCTAAATCCTTCCATACTGATTCAGTTGAAATTTAAAGGTGATACTTCTTCCTAATTAATGCTCTAAATTTCAGACTTAGCTATGCTATTAATTCATTCACCTCTTAATTCTGGAACCAAAAGTATTAGATGGGGCTATAAAAATAGCTGTGTTCTGTGACAATAAAAATATAAAAGATCAGGACTTCCCTCATGGTCTGGTGGCAAGACTCCACACTCCCAAAGGAGGAGGCCTGAGTTCAATCCCTGCTCAGAGAGCTAAATCATGCTACATGCCACAACTAAAGATCCCACATGCTACAACTAAGATCGAAGATCCTGGGTCCACAACTAAGACCTGACCCAGCCAAATGAGCACATGTTTTAAAAAATAAGTAAAAGATCACTTAAGGGTGATTGAAATGCTCTTTTTATCACATTGCTTGAAAGCTTGAAAGCTCTTTTTATCACATTTTGACTGAGAATTTAAATTCCCAAACTAGTAATTTCCCACTTACAGGCTATTCCATGTTGACAAAGTCAACCAGTCCACCATCAAGTCTTGTAGTGATTAATCTTTCATACTTTCTTTTATAACAGCTAGTTTACCTCCCTAACTAAGCTGTGCCTTCAAAGAGCACATTATTCAGGCACACATAATAATTTAAGGAGTTATTTGCTATTTCATACTGTGGAAAACCAGTATATATTTTCCACTTAGGACCTTCCAAAACAATCTGCAGAAATAAAACAACTTCCAGCTGCCATTTTTGGTGATCTAGTTCTTGGAAACATTTTTGGTTCTCTATTCTATTGTATTCAAGTCATGTACAGAAGCCAAAAACTTCTAAGTATTTCAAGCAAGCAAAAGTTAACATAGAGAATTGGTACTTACAAACCATTAGAAGTATTAGATGAATGAAATCTTCAGATTGCTTTTTGGGTTTTTTAGTTGTGATCGAATTAATCAGAAATTTACTGTTAGGACAAATGTTATAAAATGACTGGAAATCTTCACTGATTATTGAGACTTCCATGAATATTTGTGGAGTCAAGGGAGAATAGGGGCTTCCCAGGTGACACACTGGTAAAGAATCCACTTGCCAATGCAAGAGATGCAGGAGACATGGGTTTGATCCCTGGGTCGGGAAGATCCCCTGGAGAAGAAAATGGTAACCCACTCCAGTATTCGTGCCTGGAAAATTCCAGAGACAGAGGAACCTGGTGAGTTACAGTCCGTGGGGTGGAAAAGAGTCAGATTCAACTGAGGACAGCACATACAAGGGAGAATAACTTGCAGGACCTATAATGTGTGATTACAGGACTCACACAGAAGGGAAGGAAATAAATTCCACTGAAATAAAAGGAAAAAGAAAAAACCTCAACATAGACGTCCACCTCAGGGTTCTGATGTAAAGAACATGAAAAAGATGATAAAGATTGTTGCATTTTGATTCACATTTTTATGGATACTCTCTAAATGATACAATATGAAAAACAGTTAACCTTGAGAAAGTTACAGCAAACATTATCTCTCTTCTCCCACAACTTACAGTCTAGGGAGAAATACAAATGAGTAAGCAGAGTATCTAGGGACACTTGTCTAGATTGATGAATCGATCCTTCTCACCCCTGGCTCTGGAAGAGCCAAGAAGGCAGGGGCAAAGGGCCCTAAGGAAATAAACCACTTTGAAGGAAAATTTCAAAACATTGCTGAAAAAATTATATAAGACTCATTAATTGGAATGACATGCTATGTTCATACACTGGAAGACAACATTGTTGACATTTCCATGGGTAACGCTGACATTACTCAAAGTGATGTACAGATTCACTGCAACACCTAACAGAACTCCAAAGCCATTTTAAAAGAAATGGAAAAAAACATTCTTAAAATACATATGGAACCACAAAGGACCCCAAAGAGCCAAAACAATCTTGACAGCAAAGAATAAAGATGGACGTTTCACATGTCCTGACTTCAAAATATTACAAAGTCTGTAGCAATTGAAACAGAGTGACATTGGCATAGCAACAGGCAGATAGATCTATAGACCAGAATAAAGAGTCCCCAAATAAACTCACACATATGTGGCCAAGTGATAATCTCTGAGTATCTAAGATAACACAATCGGGAAAGGATAGGCTCTTCAACAGCAACAGAAAGAAAAGGAAACATATTTGCCATCCTCATACCTTAAAAAAAGACTTACACTCCAAATACATAAGAGCTACTACAACTCACTTGAAAAAAAAATTTTTTTAATGAAAAAAGAGTTGGATATATATTACTCCAAAGAGGACATGCAAATAGCCAACAGACATTTGAAAAGTTGCTCAGCATCGCTAATCATCATGGAAGCACAAATCAAAACCCCAGTGAGATATCACCTCACATTTGCTAGGATGTGTATTATAAAGAAAAAAAAAATTATTTAACATAGCAAAGTTGACAAAGATGTGGAGAATTAGAACTTTTGTCTGCTGTTGATGGGAATGTAAAGTGGTAAAGCTGTTATGGAAAACAGTATGGAGGTTCCTCAAAATATGACAAATGAAGTCCCACTTCCAGAAATATGACCAAATGAAACGAAATCGTTATAGTAGAGAGATAACTGTCATTCCCTGTTCATTGCAGTGTTTTAAACAATAGCCAAGAAAGGTCAATCTCAGGTGCAGTGGGAAGCCTGGAACTCACATGTTCCAGGACCAGTGGAGCTTGTCATTGCACGGTGAGAACGCAGCAGGCAGAGCTCCCAACCCTGGCCCAGCCTCACAGCATACCCATCCTTGCCCTAGACGGGCAGGTATGTTTACGTAAACTGTTAATATTTCCAAGCCATTGTTTGGAGACTGGGACACCTTTGTTGGCATACACTGCTCCCCAGAAGTACTCCAGGGGCTTACGTCTGCACAGCCTGAAAAGCCTTATAATTACCCTATCTGCAACACTCCTATTACCACGGACAAGAAGAAGAGATGGTAAACACAAAGAGCTGTGTATTCCTCTTCAAGAAACTATTCACACGTTTGTATTTACAGACGACATCCTCCCTGTGATTTCAGGCTCTTGGGTAACTAAACTATTTGGAAGGCCCCCAGGGGTTACTCCTGTGCAAATGAGCAGCCCTAAGATTTCCATCTCCCTCAAAACAATTGTTTTCTTTCTTCTAGGCCCTTCGATTCATTAGTAAGGTGACCGTATGTCCCAGTTTGCATGGGACAACCCCTGTTTGCATCTACTGTCCTGGAGTAAGTAGAACAACTCCAAAGTAGCCTAGTTTGTTCCATAAATTGTAGACCATCCTATTCCTTAGCCATACCTGTGTTTCTAGTTAATTCTGTCCTCTAGTGGTTAGAGAGTCTTATTACACATATCCCAGATGCAGCCGGCCCTGGAGGAGGACCCTCTGGGGTAACATCTCGGCCCTCTGGGATCCCAACTTCAGTGAAAAGCTGAGCTATTCTAACTGGTGTAGATGGAAATGACAATGAGTCTGTCCAGTTTAAAATGCTGATTATTAATGAACTCCCAGGGCTACCCATGGGCACTCACTGGGGAGCTGATCTTTCTGGGGGAAGGGGTGACTCAGGTCATACATTTGCATAACTGGGTCTACTTGCTTTCTTGAGGGTTTGAGGGATTCTTGGTCAATTGCTGAGCCATATCTGGAAGACTCCTGTATTCCACCTACTTCCTTCCCCTGCTGGTCACCTGTTGAGCCACTGACTTGATGGAGAAGACCTAGATCACTCAGAATAACCTCAGGCACCTTCTAACCTTTCTCCTCTGTCCCCTCACTCTCGCCGCTCTTCTCTGCAGAAGTCCGTGCCTAGCCCCTGAGCCCATGGTCTCTTTCTCTCCCTCCTCTTCTGGGGAGCACAGGCCATCAATCATTCCTCTCCCTCATCCTCATCCCTCCTCCCCACACACCTCCTCTTATCTGCACACTTCTCTTGACCTTGCTGTTCCTTCCAGTTACCTCCTCTTTCTTTTAATTTCAAACTTACTTTTTTCTGTTTGAAAAGCATTATCTGTATTTTAGAGAAATTTGGAAAATACAAAAGGGTATCAGAAGGAAAAAGATTACCTATTATTCTACAACCATGAGACAACCACTTTTAAATTAACAGTCCTGTTGATGCCTAAATTCCTGTGTGTGTACAACATACAGCTTCATAAACTTGGTGGCCTGTTGCTTTCACTATGTTATAAAATAATTTCCCATTTAATGTATCTTGGACATTTTGTCACATGATATTGTTAAAACATATATTTTATGATTGCTATCTCAAAATGTATTTAACCAATTTTTATTAGATATTTAATGTTTTATATATTTTAAAGAGATAGTTATTATTTTAAGAATTTTTATACTGAAGAGTTCAAAAGAGGTGAAAGTAAGTGTTAGTCATTTAGTCGTGTTAAACTGTTTGCGATCTCATGGACTATAGCTTGCCAGGCTCCTCTGTGCATGGGATTCTCCAGGCAAGAATACTGGAGTGGGCTGCTGTTTCCTACTCCAGGGGATCTTCCCGACCCAGGGATCAAGCCCACGTCTCTTGCACTGCAGGCAGATTCTTCATTGTCTGAGCTACCAGGGAAGCCCATCAAAAAGGGGTAGGTTTTTTTAAATTTATTGATCTGTATTTAAAAGGAACATTTGACAAAGATTCATTGGAAATAATTTGAACAAACAGGAGAATAGTTATTACTACTGAAACCTACAAAAACAATTCCAGGACATACAGTTTATCCGATATCATAACCTCTAAATACTGTCACTGATATAAAACCCTGGTTCTCACTTTTCTAAACACACAATGGTATAATTAATAATATTCAATCACTTCTATTCTTTGTTCAGTATATAAAAATTAAAATATCAATTAAAAATGAACATATCCTCCTCTTTAAATGCTTCTCACAGATACAATTTCAATAGTTTTATTCAATAGTGGTGTGGTTTAAGAGATTTTTCATTCGTAAGTCCAACAACAATCCACCTCAAAGGGAACTGACAGTCTATAGGCTCACAGTGCCAATAACAGAGTTCAGGAATGCAGCAACAGACATTTCTAAAATACAAAACAGATAAAATTCTTAGAAAATACATGCAATAAGCTCTGCTAAGCAGCTGGCCACAGAACTAGAAGATTTAGTAATTCTACTGGTGATTTCCATGGCACTCCAGATGTTACCAAACTCAGCCTGAACTCTCAGCTTCGGATTTGTATTTTGCTTTTCCAGTTTCACTAATGACACAAACATGATTCAAATCCCTGAAGTATTCATTATAGTCAAGGGCATACCCTATTACAAACTTGTCTGGAATTTCAAATCCCACAAAGTCTGGTCTATAGCCAATGCTTCGAGGGGTCCTTTTCACCATCAAGCTGGCAACCTTAACCATCTTCGGATTATGCTGCTGGACCAAGGACAGAAAGATTTGCATTGTTTTGTCCATGTCAATTATATCTTCAACAATCAAGACGTCCTTTCCAGCTAAAGTTGAGAGATTATCTCCACCAATGACTTTGATGGCACCTGTTGACTGGTCATAACAGTAGCTCTTAAAAAATCTAGTCTGATAAAATCTACAGTCATAGGAATGAACCTATCACTATTTCTGTTCAGCGCTTTAACGTAGTCCAGCAGGTCCGCAAAGAACGTATAGCCCGCCTTGAGCACACGGAGGGCCACGATGTGGTGGGCTCCCATATCCTCCATCACATCTCGGGCCAGCTTTTCCGTCCTGTCCAGAATGAGTCCGTGAGGAATAAACAGCTTCTCCAAATCCTCAGCATAATGGTTAGGTACACAAAATAGATCTAGGTCATCACCGGGCCCCTCATCACTAATCGTGACGCAGGGGCTATGGTGCGCCAGAACGGAGCTGGCTGGTGCGCGGGCCGAGGGCAGCCTGGAGAGGCGGCGCGGGGAGGCGGGGCGGCGCGGGGGAGGCGGGGCGGCGCGGGGAGGCGGGGCGGCGCGGGGAGGCGGGGCGGCGCGGGGAGGCGGGGGCGGCGCGGGGAGGCGGGGCGGCGCGGGGAGGCGGGGCGGCGCGGGGAGGCGGGGCGGCGCGGGGAGGCGGGGCGGCGCGGGGGAGGCGGGGCGGCGCGGGGAGGCGGGGCGGCGCGGGGAGGCGGGGCGGCGCGGGGAGGCGGGGCGGCGCGGGGAGGCGGGGCGGCGCGGGGAGGCGGGGCGGCGCGGGGAGGCGGGGCGGCGGCGCGGGAAGCCTGAGGGCCCGCCCGGTGCTCTTCCTCGTGTCTGCTGTTTTCTGCTGTCTTAACTGTGGCCATCGTTTATTATTTATGGGAATAAATTCCTAGAAATATAACTATGGGCGTATGTCAACATTTTTCAGGCATTTGCTATTTTATCAAATTATGAGCCAAAATATTTGCATAAATGTGTATTTTCCGAACAACTCTGTATTTGGCTTTTCTGAGCACCCCCTGGGGATATTCCCTCCCTCAATGGGGTATTGCCATTTTAGAAAGCAATTGTTTCCCTGTGCAAGTATATGGAAAATTACGTGTATATATATGTATGAATAACTGAGTCACTCTGGTAGACAGCAGTAATTAACACAACATTGAAAATCAACTATAATTTTTTTTAAAGTTGCTAATCTAGCAATGTTCTCTGTCTCCAGGTTTTCCACGTTTTCACCACCTATTTATTTTTTTAATCTCTTGCAATGTGACTTCTGGTCTCAGAGCTTTTCTAATCCACAAGTCTTCTCCCGACTTGTTTCTCCTTGTTCTTTTATTTTCTTAATCTCTTGAGGCCATGCAGCCTGGAGCCCTGAAGTTAAACCTTCTGCTCTGGGGCTCCTCACTGGCAGCCTCTCTCAGTGAGCTTGAGATTCTGGACTTTGGGGGCAAACTTTAATACATCCCACATCCAGATGGATGGATGGATGGATCATAAACCTGTGTCCTCTCCTTGGGCTCTGGCTCTTCCTACACCTTCAGCTTTCCTGCTCAGACTACAAACACCCGTCTCCCTCTACCACCAGTAGTCTCCTTCTCTGCTCCAGTTGAGGGTGACATCTCTAGGGATGGATCCCAGCTCACCTCTCTACCCAGAGACTCAATCCTGAGACCTGGACGATTTCTATGTCTGCTGAACGTCTTCTTCTGCATGTCTGTCCACTTCATCAACTCCTGTCGACAACTTTGATATCAAAGTCTCCCTCTTTCTCTAAGATCGTCTTCCTTATTTCTTCTACTTTTGTGTGTGGCTAAAGGGACCACGACACACTTAACTCCTCTTCCCCTCTTGCTCTCTATATCCCAACTATTGTCCACCAAGCCCCATAGGAGAACATCTTCCTGGTGGGTTTCTCCATCTGCAGCCCTCTTGCCAGTCTCACGGCCACTGCTTTAGCTCAGGCCTTCGTCTTCTCTTCTCTGGACAATCTCATTAATTTCTTTGCTACTGGTACCCTTCGCCTAACCTCTCCTTGCTCCAATTCAGCCCATACGCTCAGTGGTTACCAAAGGCTCTTACCTGAGCCATCTCCTTGAAGCATTTCTAATCATCTAAATTATCTGCTTAAGATCTGTCACTAGTCAGTAGTTCCTCACTAACCACAGAATACCCACCTCAACCTCTTCAGCCTATCTTATAAAAACACTTTCAGTTTTAGCACTGGCCTTTACTTTTAGCCTCAACTCCCACCCCACCCAGCAAAGCTCAATCTGACACGATCACTCACATGTTACAGGAACGTGCCTTACTCTCCCCCATCTATACATCTTTGTTGATATCATTCTTTCCAATTGATTTGCCATGCTTCAGGGACGAGATTAAATCTTACATCTTCCACAGAAACAGTCCTCATTCTTAAAAAAATTAAGTGACCCTTTACCCTCTGAATTCTTATAGCATTTACAAGTAACATATTTGAACATCCTTGTGTAGGTTTGTCTGGCATGGAGGAGGGTTCCTGAGATGAAGGTTAGAGCCTGGAGGGACTGGGATGAGCTAATCACTACACACTCCTAGTACTTACTACAAAATGCCTTAATAGTGCTAAAGTTTACTGGGCATTTACATGAGAAAGCGTATTGCACACATTGCCTCGTTTAATCTTCACAGTATATGAGGCAAACCGGCAGCTATATAGGAGAGACTTAAGGGCTGCGGTCTAACTGGAAGCAGAAAATGCCAAGTAAATATGTTGTTTTTACTTAGATTTTATACTGATTCAAGGTGGCTTTGGAGGATGCTGAGAGCAGTTATGGAAAAGAGGGTCAAAATCTTCCCAGCCTACCACTTGGAGATACAAACTGCTAATGTAGGAGTTATTCTTATGCTCATTACACAAATGAGAAAATTGACGCTTAGAGAGGTGGAGTGACTTGCCCAAGGTCACACAGCTGACCCAGGTGGAGCTGGACCTTGAGCCCAGCCCTTGTGATGACAAAACCCAGGCTTTATGGCATCATCATTATCACAGTACAGCTTGTCTTACCAATAGTTTCCCTCTTTGGAGGTAGGATTTTGCATTTTTTACAAAGTTATTTTTCCCAAATCAATTATCACAATGCTTACCATGTAGTTAGAGCCCAGTGCTTATTGTTTGAATGGATGAATAAATGAATAGGGAGTGAATACAAGCGACAAAGCCATCATAGCAGCCTTTTTCTTTTTATACTCAGATTACTATCCTCAGAAAATCCAGTGATCCTCTTATGTCCAGAAACTCCCCTTGTCCCTCCTTGGGTATAGAGTCTATGTTTGCCTGCATACATTGGTATAAATACATTGGCTGGCCTGGCCAATGCTAAGATTTCCTGGATGAAGTAGTGTGGATATAATGATACTCATAGCTACTAGATAAGAAAACAACAGCATTTTAAAAAGCTAAGATTGTGGCATGACTCACAGCTATCAAGCATCCTTTATTCCTCTAAGGGAAGGAGCCATTTCCTGTAATTTTCAAAAAACTTATAATAAAGAGAAGCCATGTATTTTAAAAAGGCTACGATTGGCTTCTTGTTTAGCAACTTTAATTATGTAGCTGTACAATTACTCCTTCAAGCATAACCTGGCTAGCTCTGTTACTGAATTTGATCTTTCACAACACTGGGCTGGATGTGTGCTGAAGTGTACTGTCAATCTGGAATACAGTAAAATCTCGGGATTTTATGGACTGAACTGTGGTCTTCCAAAATCCTTATATTGAAGTCCTAACCCCTGTACCTCAGAATGTGACTATTTGGAAGCAGGGCCTTTAAAGAGAGAATAAAGGTAAAATGAGGTTATATGGGTGGGCCCTAATCTATCATAACTGAAGTCTTTATAAGAAGAAGAGATGAAAACACAGACACAAGGACTTACCCAGTGATCAAGATTCCACCTCTCAACACAGGGGGCATGGGTTCAATCCCTGGTCAGGGAACTAAGATCCCACATGCCAGAAGGTGTGGCCAAAAATCAAAAGTAAGCAAATAAAAAGTTTGCATGTATGTACTTCTACTTACCACCTCACTCTGCTTGACTCCCTCAAATTGTATGTAATCATTTTATATTGTTAAGTTAGTCATGTTCCTATTATGACTTGCAATTGTAATTATCTTTTATTCTTTTGGTCTGGCTATTGATTGTGAAAACTGATAAACATGTTTTACTATTGTGGAAAAAAAAAAACAAAACCCAGGGACTTCCCTGGCAGTCCTGTGACTAAGACTCACTTCCACTGCAGAATCTGCCTGCAATGTGGGAGACCTGGGTTTGATTCCTGGGTTGGGAAGATTCCTTGGAGAAGGGAAAGGCTACTCTCTCCAGTATTCTGGCCTGGAGAATTCCATGGACTGTATAGTCCATGGACTCGCAAGGAGTCGGACACGAATGAGCGACTTTCACTTTCACTTTCCACTGCAGGGGGCACAAGTTTGATCCCTGGTGAGGGAATCAAGATCCCACATGCCACGTGGCCTAAATAAATAAAATTTTTAAAAAACAGACACAGAAGGAAGACTATCTGAAGACAGGGAGAAAGCAGTCTTCAGCTAACCTAAGGAGAGAGGCCTCAGAAGAAATAAAACCTGCTGACACCTTGATCTTGGACTTCTAGCCTCCAGAATGGTGAGGAAATAAATTTCTTTTAAGCCACACCGTCTGTGGTACCTGGTTGTGGCAGCCCTAGCAAACTAATACAGATCTTAAGGTCTTAATGTGGGAAAAAACCTGGAGGCCATCCGGTCCATCCACCCTTAGGAGTCTTGCTTTCACCACTTCACATCCCCCTCATCTTTCTAACAGTGTTTTCCTTTGAACAGCTCCTCTTTGAAGATCTACTCACCTTCACAAGATGCTTATTTCATTTCAGGCAGCTTTGACTAACAGTGAGCTTTGTGGATAGGACAAAATCTTTGTCCAAATTCTGAAGGCAGCTCTGCAAGTGTGCTATAACCAGCATAGAGCAGAGAACAGGCACAATTTCTTTGCAGGCTATGTTCCCTGGGATGCAGACTCTGAAGTGGAGTTTAGGGCATCCTTCCCCCTATAAACTCCTAATTTATAAGGAAGTGTCCTCAAGATCAACACCTGTGGAAGAGAGGGGGCCAAAGCAGGAGTGGGCAGAGGGAGACGTGGACTTGAGAACAGCCCCAACCACAGTCTTGCAGAACCCACAAGGGTCTCTGGCTTTGACTCATCATTGGATATGGCCCCCTGGGTGGGGCTGTGATCTTGAGAGGCAGCTCATGGAACCTGAGGGAATTCCAGATGCAGAAGAGACGTGTATGCGGAAGAGCAGCCTCTCAGTCAAGGCCTAGCCTGTGGACTCTCTTATCTGAGGATGAACAGTGTGAGCCTGCCATGGAGTTTATGAAACAAACTCACTCATAGAGCTTCCCTGAGCAGCTATCTCTAGCAATCTTTACAGCTCAGCTAGAACTGGAGCTGGGTCACCAAGTAATCTCAGCATAGCACCCCAGCAGTTGAAGCATCAAGTCTGGGTGGGCTCTGGAAGCGCACCACTGTGTTTACCACAGAAGCCTGGATTTACAAAGGACATTTGTATGGAAGCACATACCACTACTGGCTTTTAATGACTGTCTGTGCACACATGTCAAGTCACTTCGGTCATGTCTGACTCTTTGTAACCCTATGAGCTGAAGTCCACCAGTCTCCTCTGTCCATGGGGATTTTCCAGGCAAGAATACTGGATTGGGTTGCATTCCCTCCAGGGGATCTTCCCCACCCAGGGAATCGAACCCACATCTCCTGCAGCTCCTGCATTGCAGGTGGATTCTTTACTGCTGAGCCACTAGGGAAGAGTCCTAATGACTGTCCACGGAACCCTTAATTTTTTTAAATCTCTGCCTGTCCAGATCCAAAGGACCCATGAGACTGGTTTTCTTAGAATAAAATTAAAAAAATTTTAAATTTTGTAACCTGTACCTGGTTCTTCCCTCGTCCTCACCAAATGCCTCCCAAATAAAAATCCACTTGCACAAGAATTTTATTAGGCAGTGACTGGAAGGACTATACTAGACTGATTTCTTTAATCAGAGATTTGTATTGCAAAGGGCAATAGATTCCATTTAATGAATTGCTATGCTAAGTCACATCAGTCGTGTCCAACTCTGTGTGATCCCATAGACGGCAGCCCACTAGGCTCCGCTGTCCCTGGGATTCTCCAGGCAAGAACACTGGAGTGGGTTGCCATGCCCTTCTCCAATGAGTGAAAGTGAAAAGTGAAAGTGAAGTCGCTCAGTCTTGTCCGACCCTCAGCGACCCCTTGGACTGCAGCCTTCCAGGCTCCTCTGTCCATGGGATTTTCCAGGCAAGAGTACTGGAGTGGGGTGCCATTGCCTTCTCCGAATTTAATGAATTAGGAAAAAATTTTCTTTGTCTGCAATGTCAAAAGTCCTGGGAACATTCGTGTGCAAGTGATATGCTTTCGATTTATTCCTGTGATGATTCAGACTCTTACTGCCCAGTGAAATGATCTGGAAGGGCTTCCATTAATCTGGTTTTATGGGAGCAAAGAGGAACGTGAAAGACAATGTTCCTGCAGAAGTAGGAAAGGAGCCAAAGCTAACACTCCCAAACAGAATCAACCCAAATGACTGGAAGGAGGAAATAAGGGGGAAAAGATAGCTGAGCACGTGGCCCAGGGTGGGACCATGCCCACAGAATCCTGGGCCCTCAGAGAGGGAGCTTGAAGCCACATGTGCAAGCAGGGAGGGGTGGTCTCTACCTGTTTTGCTCTGCCACCCTGCACTCTGTTTTCAAGACACACATAGGGGTCTTTAAAAAATACAAAACAATCCTATTAAATTTAAATTCTAAGAACTGCCCTGCCTTGCCCTGCTCTCCCTTCTCTTTGCTCTTCTCTTCTTTCCTGTAATCATAGGAACAGAGCCACAAAGACCTGGACTTACAGCATTTATGCAGAGTCACCATCAACTTACAGGATGAAGCTAATTCCCAAGGGCTTTGACGAAAAACGCTTTCTTTTTGTCTGCAGCCTTGATTGGTAGATAAGAGTTAGAAGGTTGGCTCTGCTTGGCAGGGGAATTGGTGGGCAAGGGGGAGGGTGAAAGCCCTGATTGGAGGAAAGACGAGGAGATGAGGGCCTGGCTCTGATTGGTAGGGGAGCCTGCCATTTGCAAACCCTGGACTGGTGGAGAGGAGAGAGGAGTCATGCTCTGATTGGCTGGGAGTTCTCTGGGTGTAAGCCATGTTTACCTCTGTACCTCTGAGAACTGGTGTTGCCTGTTTCAAACCTCTTGTCCCCAGCGCTCCATCTCTCCAGCATGGGGTCCACTTTGGAATCTGTCTGGGTGCTAATCCCTCCTCACCCCAGAGGGGTGCTGCTGAATCCTCACCCGCCATGCTGTCAGCCTCCCCAGGTTGTAAGGAGGGCTGTCTCCAAGCCACCTACTCTGAACTTTTTTCAAGGGCAAGGGCCCAGCTTGGCCCCAGTGATCAGTGTTGCAGAAAAGATGACAGGCATTAAAATGGCATGTCAGTAATTCTCTTTGAAACTTACTAGAAAATATGAAAAATAATGCACCTCACCTCCTTGTCCCCATCTGTAGATTTAGAAACATTACCAAAGAAAGCAAAAGGTTTTCTTCCCAGTGCCTGACTCCTCATTGGTTTAACTGACTTTGAGGACATGCATTAACAGCTGCTGAAGACAGGCTTTGTGCCCTTTCCAGCCCCCACTTCCATCCCCTTCTTCAGTGGTCCACGTGTTTTCATGAGGTCTTAAGGCTCAGACTGGTGTACCCACCAAACATTCCTCCTTGTAATCATGTGAGGCAAGAGCTGATGTCTCAGAAAGGCATCTGGAAATTGAAAACTGGGTTTCTCTCCTTTTGAGGTCTTCTGAGGCTTCTCACTTCTTTCAGTTTACCCTTAATGGGAATAATAAAACTTTTTTCATTTTTACCAGAGTATGTCAAAGAAGAACTGAAAAAAAAAAAAAAAAAACAAACCTATAGATGACAATGTAGGGAAAAACAATACTATTAGAAATAGGAGCTAGAATAATTAAGGAGGAAAGGGCAATGTGTGGGAAGGTCCTAACCCATAAGTAACCCAAGAAAGAATGTGGTGGCTGACTGCACTTTCCACCTTGTAGCTAAGACAACACGCAGAATGTGAGGTCACAGAAAGGTTGCTGTGGAAGTTTCCCCAGGGGCACTGTCTCTGGGCCTCTGGGGAAGGGAAACACAAGCGCTGGGAGGAGGTCTGTTGGCTGTGTGAGCACCTTCTGAACAAAGGCTTTTGCAGACAGGTACCTCTCATCTCAGGGCTTCCCTGATAGCTCGGTTGGTAAAGGATCCGCCTGCAATGCAGGAGACCCCAGTTCGATTCCCAATTTGGGAAGGTCCCCTGGAGAAGGGATAGGCTACCCACTCCAGTGTTCTTGGGCTTCCCTTATGGCTCAGCTGGTAAAGAATCCACCTGCAATGTGGGAGACCTGGGTTTGATCCCTGAGTTGGAAAGATCCCCTGGAGAAGGGAAAGGCTACCCACTCCAGTATTCTGGCCTGGAGAATTCAGGGGGTCATCTGAATTTAATGACCCCAGTTTTCAATTTCCAGATGCTTTTTCTGAGACATCAGCTCTTGTCTTACATGATCACAAGGAGGAACGTTTGGTAGGTACACCAATCTGAGCCTGAAGACCCAGTCCATGGGGTCACAAAGAGTGGGACATGACTGAGTGACTTTCACTTTCACCTTTTCACCTCTCATCTCTTCCCACTCTGTTCTCATTCAGGCCTGCATTTGGGATTTTTGTTTTTCACCATTCCGATGTTAGCCATATGAATTTATTGTTATTTAAATGATTGATCTATTAAGTGTTTATGCCTTGCTAAACTGAATAGTAACTAACCAGAGGGGAGAAACACACACACACACACGTGCTCAAAATGCATGATTTCTGAAATCCTGTTTATCTTTCATTGTTTTCCCCTCTCTTCTTACTATATTTGCCTCTGACAAATCAAGGCTGCTTTGCAGACATGTAGGCAGACATGACATTTACTGTGTCCTATATTTTATCTGCTGCAGCCAGAGAGCTCTGGGGAGGGTGCTTCCCAGGCTGCACCAGGAGCCTAGCATCTGTGCACAGACTGTGGCTCTGCGGGGCCCGGCCTTGCCTGCTCCCCCACCCTCCCCTTCCTGTCCTTTTGCCAATTCATCACTCTGCACAGAAGGGAAGCGACCAGATGGATTTTGGCCACCGCTAATGTACTTCTATTTATGAGTAATCATTTTAAACAGCAAATGGGGTTTGCTGTCCTGGGAGAAGTTCAGACAGAGAAGACCAAAGCTCTCATCCTGAGAATCTGGTTTCACTGAGTGAAGACAAAAAGGTAGAGGGGCTAAAATGTAGTTGTTGGTGAAAAGTGGTGGCAGTCGAAAGCTAAGCCTATGGATACACCAAATGGAAAAGCCATTTTTTTTCATTAGAGGAGGAAATGAATAATTTAGTTTTGGCTAGGTACAACCACCCCAGTCATATATCTGGAACAAGGGCTCAATAAAAGCTAGATGACCTAGGAGCTAAAACAAAAGGAGTAGTAGAGACTGTATCTTCTATTTGTGTTCTTGTTGTTGTTCAGTCACTCAATCGTGTCCAACTCTTTGCGAACCATGGCAGCACACCAGGCTTCCCTGTCCTTCACTGTCTCCTGGAGCTTGCTCAAACTCATGTCCACTGAGTCGGTGATGCCATCCCACCATCTCGTCTTCTGTCGTTATTAGGTGGTGCCATCTGAAAACCAGGAGTAAAACACAATTCCGTGAATTCAGATTGTTGACAGTCACGAGCACCGTAGGACAAACACCACACAGATCCACATTCGGAAGGCTTTTCACCTCAGGTAAAGTCCTGTGTTAAAGTTTTTGCATCACATTCTAAGCTCTGATTAAATTCTCATTTCTGTGCTAGATTGAAAGTGCTTTAAAGCCTACAGACTAAGTTTTGAGTACTCCTTGTGTGTGCGTGCTCAGTTGTGTCCTACTTGTTTGCAGCCCCACAGACTAGCCCACCAGGCTCCTCTGTCCATGGGATTTTCCAGGCAAGAATACTAGAGTGGGTTGCCATTGCCTTCTCCAGGAGATCTTTTTGACCAGCAAATTCTGGCCGCTTTCTGCCCTTTTGTAGACACCTTGATTCTAATAGCTGAGTTGATGTGCTGTCTTCTGTTTATACACCAAGACACTGCAGGTGCTGAGGGAATCCGGAAAGGGGGGCTGAGCGCTGCTCCCCAGAACTCCTCGGGCCTAAGCCACTCTGCTTCTCTGGCTCTCGTGAGTCCCTCCCTCTCGTCCTCCATGTCTGTGCTATGCTGTGGCACCGATAGGGGTTGCCTTCATTTAGTAAACAGGATGCCCAGTTAAATCTGAATTTCAGATAAACAACAAACAATTGTGTAGTATAAATTTGTCTCATGCGATAACCTGTATTTTATCTGGCATCCCTAGGCTATGTTTAGACCGTCTGCCAGGGAAGCCCCTGCCTTCTCACTAGGGTCCCTAGAGTCCATGACACCAACGGCCCCATGCCTGTGGCCTGCAGTACGGAGTAACTGCCTCTGCTGTTTTTTTCCCACGTGTAAGACCCAGAGTGGACTTTCCTGGTAGCTCAGTAGTAAAGAATCTGCCTGCCAATGCAGGAGTCACAGGTTTGATCCGTGAGTCAGGAAGATCCCCCGGAGAAGGAAACCCACTCTTAACCACTCTAGTATTCTTGCCTGGGAAATCCCATGGACAGAGGAGCCTGGTGGGCTACAGTCCATGGGGTCACAAAAGAGTCAGAAACAACTCAGCAACTAAACAAAACAAAGACCCAGAGTAATAGTGATCTAGGGTACAAAGTGTAGGTAATAAAAAACAGGAGGAGGACGCAGTGGCACCCCCAGGAGAAACGCTCTGTAGATATTTCCAACTTCACGTTCATACGTGGAGAATCTTTCTTTGACTTATTCTCTTGATCTTGACCTTAAGGAAGTCACTGGAACTCCTTGGATCCCAGCTTCATTTCTGACACAACAATGCCCGCCTGATAACTCTAAAGGAACATGGTTTTAAAGAGCTAGGCAATACTTACATACAAGAGCTGTTGCTTAGCTAGTTTTTCCTCTTCATTTGCAGGGAAGAGACACTTTCCAAGGTCACCAAGTGCCAGGGCTTCTGGCAAATGGAGTGTTGTTTGGGCGATGGATCTTGGTGATTGCAGACATTTCCACTCTCTGCTCTGGAGACTGTTGTTTGGGGGACTGCAGCCTATGTGGTTTCTCTGATGACTGCTCTATTTCTCCTCCTTCCTATTTGCCAGGGCTGGATGCAAAGTCTGGACCCCAAATTCTAAGGATCTGAGAGAGGATCTGCTGAGGCAGATACTATTAACTGAAACACCCAATTGGATGTTGTTTTGGAGACTAGACCATGTGTCCAGATCACTATGCTTCCTCATGTCCAGGCTTGAAGGAATGCATCAGGCTGGGGCACCAAGCCCCAGATCTAAACAACTGTGGCCTGTTTCAGGATGATGGGACACAGCACTTAGCACTTTGTTGAGAAGGGACCACCTGGCAGTCTCTTCCTCCAAAGGGGCTTTGGGAATAGTGGGCACTTCAAGTCTCTGAGTGGATTTCCACCTCTTATGCTCACACACAGCTTCAAAGAACCTCCGCCGACCCTGATGCCACCATTGCATTTATCCACCAAATACAGACTTCCAACTGGTCCTTCCCCATGATGGCAAATAGAAAACTTTTGGTTATTCAAAAGATCATGAAGTTACGTTAGAAATATATAGAAGAAGGGGCACTTCCCTGGTGGTCTGGTGGCTAAATGCTACACTTCCAGTGCAGGGGGCCTGGGTTTGATCGCTGGTTAGGGAAGTAGATCTAACATGCCACAACTAAAGATCCCAGATCCCATGTGCTGCGACTAAGACCTGGCACAGCCAAATAAATAAATAAAATCCTTTTTTTAAAAAGAAATATATAGAAGGGGAAGCTGACTAAACAGCTCGTTGCTGTGATCTCATTCATCATCCAGATTCCAACTGTGGGGACTGCCTCCCTTCTTTGCCTTTAATTTACCACTAAACTATCCCATATCCTAATCTCCTCTCTAGTGATGGCCCAACTACTATTCCTATCTAGATAATTTGGTTTTTCCAATCAAGAAAAAGTGAAATTAAAGAAAAAGCAGACTGCTTATATTATAGTTACTTTTAGACTAAGTTCCTGTCTGGACCAGAAGCTTAGGCAAGGTTTTTTTTTTTTTTTCTTCCTTGTTTAGTTTGTGCAGATCTTGTCAACCCCCCAATCTTGTACTTGGAAAATAACAAGCAGCCATTTATGGGCTGTCATCATTCTGATGAATGATATGAGCTTCTCTGTTCCCTAAGTGCATATCTTCTTCCTGACCCTTGATCCGAGGCAATTAAGAAAAGCAATAAAATCACAAAACCTCAGTCTTGATCAATGTATTCTGGCCAGAGGGAGATCAGGTTGTCTTTACAGAATACCTATAATTAGATTGGGTTTGAAATTTGGACTGCTGCATCAAGTAGGAAAAAAAAAAAGCGTAGTCTTTTTTCTATGCATTTTTTAAGCAGAGAAAAAAATCACTATCCCAACATTTCTGAAAGAGCCTGAGAGATCCAAAAGCTGTGAACAGACTTAGGACTGAAATCAAGGCATTTCGAACTAGGGACCTTATTGTGACACTTTCTAAGTAGCCAGTTGTGTAGTTGTTAGGTCTTATACAAACAAGGGGTGGTACTGGAAGTCACCAAAATTTTTGTGTAGCCCAAATAAGCAACAACAGTGAAAGGGAATAAAGTATTCTAATAGCAATGATTCCCTTACCACTCATGATACCTTGAGATGCTGTGAAGCTACAAACTGATCAGATCAGATCAGATCAGTCGCTCAGTCGTGTCCGACTCTTTGCGACCCCATGAACTGCAGCACGCCAGGCCTCCCTATCCATCACCAGCTCTCGGAGGTCACTCAGACTCACATTCATCGAGTCAGTGATGCCATCCAGCCATCTCATCCTCTGTCGTCCCCTTCTCCTCCTGCCCTCAATCCCTCCCAGCATCAGAGTCTTCTCCAATGAGTCAACTCTTCGCATGAGGTGGCCAAAATACTGGAGTTTCAGCTTGAGCATCATTCCTTCCAAAGAAATCCCAGGTCTGATCTCCTTCAGAATGGACTGGTTGGATCTCCTTGCAGTCCAAGGGACTCTCAAGAGTCTTCTCCAACACCACAGTTCAAAAGCATCTATTCTTCGGCGCTCAGCTTTCTTCACAGTCCAGCTCTCACATCCATACATGACCACAGGAAAGACCATAGCCTTGACTAGGCGAACCTTTGTTGGCAAAGTGATGTCTCTGCTTTTGAATATGCTATCTAGGTTGGTCATAACCTTCCTTCCAAGGAGTAAGCGTCTTTTAATTTCATGGCTGCAGTCACCATCTGCAGTGATTTTGGAGCCCAGAAAAATAAAGTCTGACACTGTTTCCACTGTTTCTCCATCTATTTCCCATGTAGTGATGGGACCAGATGCCATGATCTTCGTTTTCTGAATGTTGAGCTTTAAGCCAATCTTTTCACTCTCCACTTTCACTTTCATCAAGAGGCTTTTGAGTTCCTCTTCACTTTCTGCCATAAGGGTGGTGTCATCTGCATATCTGAAGTTATTGATATTTCTCCCGGCAATCTTGATTCCAGCTTGTGTTTCCTCCAGTCCAGCATTTCTCATGATGTACTCTGCATATAAGTTAAATAAACATGGTGACAATATACAGCCTTGACGTACTCCTTTTCCTATTTGGAACCAGTCTGTTGTTCCATGACCAGTTCTAACTGTTGCTTCCTGACCTGCATACAGATTTCTCAAGAGGCAGATCAGGTGGTCTGGTATTCCCATCTCTCTCAGAAGCTACAAACTGAACTTCTTTTTTAATAACAGTTTTATTGAGGTATAATTTATGCACATAACTGCATCTATGTAAAGTGTACAATGCATTTTGAAAGATGTATAAATCCATGAAACTATGACCACAGTCAAGGTACATTTCTATCAATTTCAGAAGTTGCCCTGTGTGACCTTTATAATCCATCTTCCCACCATCCTTTGCCCTTCAAGGATCTGTTTCTGTCACTATGGGGTTAGTTTGCACTTTCTAAAATTTTATATAACCGGAAATGTACAATATATAGTCTTTTGTTCCTGGCTTCTTTAACTCAGAATAGTTAGAGACTTAACCATGTTTGTCTGTGTATCCAGTTGGTTCTTTTTTATTGCTGAATAATATTGTATTGTGTTAGTGATGAACTATGGGGTGTTTCCATTTTTTGGCTATTATGGCTGCTATGGACTTTTGTCCATTTTATCTCTCTTAGGTAAGAACCTAGGTGTGGAACTGCTGAGTCATGCAGAGATCTGTTACTTTATAAGAAACTACCAAGCTGTTTTCCAAACGGTTGGTGCCATTTCATATTCCCCCTTGTTGTGTATGTGAATTTGGTTGGTTCACGTCCTCACCAACACTTGGCAGCAAGTGTGCACACATGCATGTGTGGTAAAATATGTGTAACATAAAATTTGCCATTTTAACTATACAATTCAGCGGCAATAAGTATATTTACAAAGTTGTGAAGCCATTGCCACCATTATCTTAAAAAATTTTTTTTATCCTCCAAACAGAAACAGTTAAGTTTTAGCTTTTACATTTAGACTCATATAACTTTCCTTTCCCACTTCCCTCAGCCCCTGTTAACCATTGTTCTACTTCCTGTCTCTTTGAATTTGCCTATCACAGGTATTTAAATCAAATCACACTATTTGTTCTTGTGTCTGGCTTATTTCACTTGACGTGTTTTTGAGGTTTGTCCATGTTGTAGTATGTACCATTTCATTCATCTTGTGGTTTTGATTTGCATTTCCCTGATGATCACCGGGATCTGGTGATGGACAGGGAGGCCTGGCGTGCTGCGGTTCATGGGGTCGCAAAGAGTCAGACACAACTGAGCGACTGATCTGATCTGATCTGATGATCAGTGCTGTTGAGCATCTTTTCATGTATTTATTGGTCATTTGTAGATCTTCTTTGGAGAAATGTGTATTCAAGTCTCTTGCCCATTTTAAAATTGGGTTGTTTATCTTTTTGTTGAATTGTCAATGATCTTTCTATATTCTGGATATTAAACCTTTACCAGATATCTGAATTGCACATATGTCCTCCCTTTCTGTGGGTTGTCTTTTCATTATCTTGATAATTTCCTTTGATGCACAAATTAAAAAAATATTTTTTGAGGAAGTCCTATTTACCTGTTTTCTCTTTTGTTGCTTGTGCTTTTGGTATCATACCTAAGACTCCATTCCCAAATCCATCATCATGAAGATGTACCTTTATGCTGTATACACCCCTAAGAGTTTTGTGGATTTAGCTCATATTTAGGTTATCAGTCCATTTGGGGATGATTTTTGTATATGTTGTGAGGCAGGGGTTCAATTTCTTTCTTTTGCATGTGGAAATCCAGGTGTCCTGGAACTATTTCTTTCCTCACTGAATGAACCTGATGCCTTTATCATAAATCAACTGGGCAAAGGGGTACAGGCTTGTTTCTGGATTCTTAATTCTATTCCATTGGCCTATGAGTGAGTGAGTGAGTGAAGGTCACTTATTTGTGTCCAACTCTTCGCAACCCCATGGACTATACAGTCCATTGAATTCTCTAGGCCAGAATACTGGAGTGGGTAGCCTTTGCCTTCTCCTGGGGATCTTCCTAACCCAGGGATTGAACTCAGGTCTCCCTCAATGCAGGCGGCTTCTTTACCAGCTGAGCCAAAAGGGAAGCCCCCATTGGTCTATAGGTCTATCTTTATGCCAACATCATACTGTTTTGGTTACTGAAGTTTTGCAGTGAGTTTTGAAATTGGGAAATGTGAGGCCTCCAATTTGGTCTCTTTTTTTCAAGACTGTTTTGGCTTTTCGGGCCCCCTCGCAGTGCCATATAAATTTTATAATTGGCTTTTCTATTTTGGCAAAATAGGCATTACATTAAATCTGTAGATCACTTTAGGTATTATTAACTTAACAATATTATCTCCCCATTCATCAATATGATACCTTTCCATTTATATAGATATTATTTCATTTCTTTTATAATGTTTTGTAGTTTTCAATGTACAATTTTCACTTTCTTGGTTAAATTTATTCCTAGGTATTCTTTCAGATTCCATTGCAAATGAAATTGCTGTCTTAATTTCCTTAATATCATTAAAGAATGTTGAATTTTGTCAAATGTTTTTTCTGCATCAATTGGGATAATCATGAAGTTCTTTCCCCTTATCCTATCAATGTGATGAATTACATTGATTTTCTTAGGCTGAACCACCCTTGCATTCTTGGGGTAATGTCAGTCTTCTAGTCATTCTAGCAGGTGTGTGGTGGTATCAGTTTTCATTTGCATCTTGATGACTAATGATATTCAGCAACTTCTCATGTGCACATTAGGCATTATGTATGTATACACAATGCTTAATGCAAATAAATTTATCCAGTAAGGGCCTTGTATTCAGTACTGAAAGGGGTTTTCAAATGGGTTGTCGTAATATTGAGGTGCATGAGATCTTTACATATTCTGAATACAAGGCCTTTACTTGATAAATTTATTGTGAATTTCCCACCCTCCATCTTCAGCTTGTTTTTTCATTTTCCTAACCATGTTCAAAGAGCATGTGTTTTAACAGTCCAGCTGATCAATTTTTTTCCTTTTATGGTTTATATACTTTGTATTCTAAGAAATCTTGACTTACTCAAAGGTTGTGAAGATTTTCTCTTGTTTTAGAAGTTTTATAGTTTTAGCTTTTGCATTTAGATCCATTTATTTCAAGTTAATTTTTGTGTTGTGCGAGGTAAAAGTTTAAGTTTATTCTCCAGTGGGACATAGAGTTGTTTCAGCATTATTTGTTGAAGACGTCCTTTCTCCCCTAACTGCCTTGACATGTTAGTAGATCATTTGAACACATACACAGGGCTTTCCTTTTGCCAAACCACAGTTTTGATTATTGCAGCATTCGGTTTTGAAATCAAGAAGTTCAAGTCTACCAGTTTTGTTCTAACAAATTCACTGCTATCTTCTAGGTCATATGCATCTCCAAACGTATTTGAACATCGGCCTGTCAACTTCTAAAAATGGCTGGAATTCTAAAAGGGACATTGTCAGGTCTGTGGATCAATATTATTTTCGTAAAATGAATTAGCAAGTGCATTTTCTCCTTTTGAAAGAGTGTTTTGTTGGATAGGTACTATTTCTTACTTAAATGACTGCTAGAATTTACTGGAGAAGCATCTAGATACGCAGTTCTGTGAGAAAGTTTTCCATTGTGCTATTTAGTGCTATTCAGACTTTAGATTCTGAAGAAGGTTCCTACCAAGAAGCTTTTTACTCTTGGAAAGCCCATCCACTATCAATGCCACAAATGCTGCTGCTGCTGCTGCTAAGTCACTTCAGTTGTGTCCAACTCTGTGCAACCCCATAGATGGCAGCCCACCAGGCCCCCATGTCCCTGGGATTCTCCAGACAAGAACACTGGAGTGGGTTGCCATTTCCTTCTCCAGTGCATGAAAGTGAAAGTGAAGTCACTCAGTTGTGTCCGATTCTTAGCGACCGCATGGACTGCAGCCTACCAGGCTCCTCCGTCCATGGGATTTTCCAGGCAAGAGTACTGGAGTGGGGTGCCACTGCCTTCTCCCACCACAAATGCTAACAAGAAGCAAAAAGTAGTAATTACCAGAATTTTGGCTGGAGAAGATTCCTGTCTATCAAGGTGCTATGCAGGTGGCCTAGGTAGAATTTTTACTTTTACTCCTAATGCATGATACATGGTGGAAAGGAATGAACTTAAGCTTCCACCTCCATGAGCAGTAGTATTCTGTTCCTTCATTCTCCCCTCCCTTTCACAAATATATTTACCTTGACAGATGCTAACTTCTTTAAGCGGGTACCATTTCTTGTTTTGAGAGCCCCAGCACCCAGCTCAGTGCTAGGTAAACTGTAGGCATTCCAGTTTGTCAAGGTACAGATAACAATTAACACTGTCCCTCATGGTACTGCAGTGTTTTTGGAGCAACAGGCAAGAGACTGAGTTTAGGACTTAACTCTTCTTAGGACAGAAGAAGAAGAGATGCCTAGTTGTCTCCACCAAGAGAGACTGAAATGCTACCAGAATTCCTTAAAATTCTTTAGCACATAAGGCTCACTAATTTATCCTTGAGGTTATTAAAATATCAGCTGGCACCAGAATTTGTACCATACACCTTAGATCACTCTTACTCTTTTTGAAGATGGAAGCAACACGATAGAAGTGAATGTATAATGGATTCTGGAAGTACAAGGCCTGATTTAAGGGATATATGCTTACTGATCTAAGCACCAAATGAATAAATGTGCAAAAATCTGTGTATACTTCATAAGTAAGTATGCAAGTGTACTGAAAATGCTGGTTGGTCATTCGTGTCCGACTCTTTGTGACCCCATGGGCTGTAGCCCACCAGGCTCCTCTGTCCATGGAATTTTCCAGGCAAGAATACTGGAGTGGGTTGTCATTTCCTTCTCCAGAGGATCTTTCTGACAGAGATTGAACCCACATCTCCTGCACTGGCAGGCGGATTCTTTACCACTGCGCCATAAGGGTAAGTTAATATCAACTGAGCCCACAGAAATGAAGAGTTATACAGGTCATGTTAGTGGGAACATAAACATTTAGTCTCTCTCTGGATTGGGGTTAAATGCCACAAAGTCAGCTTCAGCAATACAGGTACTAGGTAAAAGATTTCTTTGTTCTTTTCCCAATCTTCCCTCTTCATTTCTCAATTCCTATCCCTTTTTCCACCTTACCATTTCGGCAAGACCCAATTCACATCTGTCCTTTCAAAACAAAGCCTACCTCCGAATTTTAAATCCTCTTAGCATAATACATAAATTCACAGCTCAATATAGTAAACCTCCCAGGGAGATTTGATTTTTAAATCTGAAGGAATGAATTTTTACAGTGAATTTCAGCGGCTGTTTCAGGCAGATGGGGAGATGTTATAGAAGCACAGGAGCATTATGTAGGGACCTATTAGACTACCCAAAGTAACCTACTTGCGGGGCCAGACCAACTTCTGAAATTACTTTACTTTCACTTTAAATAAAGTGGTTTTTCTCAGTACCCAAGAGGTTCAAATAAACTCTCTGAGACATTTTGTTGGTGTAGATTTTAAATTACAAGCTTGATCTGTTACCCCCAAATACAGTTTTTAAGGAAGATTAGTTACAAATCGTTGTCAGTACTTTCCAATGACAGGAAAAAATTACATGATAGTAAAACTGGATGAATTCTTTATGTGAGAGAGAACAATTCTCTCATCACCAGATGGAATTACTCCAATTCATGCAATAAATGACCATTACATTTTAAAAAGCTGCCCTAGTTTTTCTAGGTGAGATTTCATGCCTATTTTAAATCAAGACATCAGTATGCTCTTGAGCTCAGCTCCCTCTCCATGGGATGCAGTGAGGACAAGCGTGGCTTTCCTGAGATGCAGCTGCCTCCAGGGACCAAAGCGTCATCTCAGATCTTTCCCCTCAGTGTGAAGGCACCTGGGAAATCTTCAGTTTCAGAAGCAATGGCCCTGGTGGCCAATGTAATACTACAGATTATTTAGAACTTCAATAGTGATTGAAAAAAGGAACAGGAAGGAAATTTTGACTTATCTTGACATAAAACCGGCAGAAATCAGCATTGCCAAATTTCTGTAACTGGAAATCATGAGGGTAAAACAGAAGAGGTTCGTCTATGTTGGGGATACCCACACAGTAGACTTTGTGAATGTCTCTTACAGAACCACATAAGATAGTACCATCAACATTTTATATATTTACATACAAGTTGAATACAAATTCTTAAAATTTATAATAGAACATTAAAATAATCTTCTAATAAAATCAGCCTTAAGTATAAGGAATCTAGATTTCAGTATCTTGTACACTTCTAAATAAATATCTTTGATCTATAATCCTTGAAAATATTATAGTTTATGGTGGCATGATAGAGACAAGTCAAACAGAATTGTAAGTAAAAATAAAACATCAATTTAAAAATACGCCTAAAAACACACTGAGTTGAAATGATAGAAAATCAAAACACTAAGTATACAGTAATTAAATATCAGGTATAACCAATTGCGTGCTAAATGACACAATTTCAACTTCTATAAAAAGCCCTTTAAAAATCATAAGTCTAAATAAATAAGCTGAAACATGAAGGGATGTACTGTACCAGCCAGTAACAACTAGTAAAAGTCTCTTTTTCTTTCAAATGATTCTAAATGAAAAACATGAAATAATGATCATTGCTAAAAAACTATAATTCATGTGTTTTGTTTCTTTTAGAACGCTATCAATGAGATAAAAAGGTTAAAGAAAGGCTTCCTAATTGTTAGATCACTGTACTTTAGAAAAGGAAAACTGAAAGATTTAAATAAAAATCAGACATTTGTCTATTTAAGATATGATTGGATTTTCATCTAATGACCCCATATTAGGTCTGAATTAAGCCCATGATATGAACACACATTCAAGCATCTGAATGACTGATCTGTTAATACTGAATTATATATGATGATTTAATTTCATTCATTAAAGTATTAGTTTATTTTACCTAAGACCAGAATCAAAACATCTAGGGCAGGAACTAATATCTTATTTAACTTTGTAGAAGGGGTCTTAGATTCTCAGAACATAATAGGTGCTCAATAGGTCTTTACTGAATTGAGCTGAATCCGGCATTCATTACAGGAAGCATTGAATTCATGATGAAACTAGTTGCCTGAGACTCAGGGGGAGCTATTCAGTTTTATCTCTAGGCCTGTGATGAACTTCTGGCTAGTTAACCAAGTTAACTGTCACTGTATCTGTCATAGTTTCTCAACTCAGGGCCAAGATTTCTATAATTCATCTGTTCCATAGTTAGGCCTTCTTGAAAGTTTTGTGCCTGCACATTTATAGTCATGTTTAAAGGATAATCTTTGTTATTCTATGTTGGGTTTTTGCTTATGATAACTGTCTGAAATCACACACACACACACACACAAAATCATTTCATAAGTGGAAAACAGAATCCGGAAAGAGTGCACAAAGCCTAAATTATATAGCTCCCAACGTGAACTAGAAAAGACACTGAAACCATAAGGAAACTCCTTTTCATTACACACAAACTTATTGCGGGATGGCTGGAAGCAACGTCTTTGGACCAACAATTGTAAATCAAGAGTGTCCTTTAACCATTAGCTTAGTGAAGTGAAGTGAAGTCGCTCAGTCGTGTCCGACTCTTTGCGACCCCATGGACTATAGCATACCAGGCTTCTCCATCCATTGGATTTTCCAGGCAAGGGTACTGGAGTGGGTTGCCATTTCCTTCTCCAGGAGATCTTCCTGAACCAGGGATTGAACCCGGGTCTGCCACATTGTAGGCAGACGCTTTACCAGCTGAGCCACCAGGGAAGTCAACCATTAGCTTGAAGGTAGCCAAAAATGGTTTGGCTCCAAAACTGCCCTGTCTAATTCTGCTCAGTGTAGCTCATTACACTAGGAAGCAGCGAGGAAGAGGTGGACATGCTGTCCAAAGACCATTCCTTCCATCCACAGTGCTCAGATCAGTATCGCTTCATTATGTGATTATTCTGAGAGTTCCTCTGGATTGCCATTTACAGTTGCTGTTTCTGATGTTTGTTGTTCCTCTGTAGGGAGCGGGTGAGCGGGTGCGGGGGGGCGGGTGGGAGGTGGAGGGCGCATGTTACGGAACTCCTGAAATAAAAGCTGCTTAGAAAGGTTCACTCTTTGATTCTCACTGCCAGCATGCCTGTCCCTCTTGAATGCTTGCTAGGAGAGGTAGATCCAATGTTTAAGTTCTGCTATTCCCTGTAGTAACTTAGTGTAATAGAAGTCCACGTTGTCTGCAAAGTCTGTACAAACGGGTGACTCCATGTTACCCAAAGTGCAGTATAACGCAGTTCCTCCCACACTAAGCAAAACCGTCACTATGCACAGCAAGACCAGTAAGATACAGGAACCACCTCCAACTTCATCTGCAAATAGGAAAACAGAGCAAGGTTAAGCTGACACAAGAATCAGATTCTAGCATCTTGTCTCACCGTTTACGATAACCAGATGTTTGTAATGTTAGTCCTCTATGGACAGGCCCTGATAGACAGCTAGTGTACCAATGAGTGTACGAGGACCTGTTACCATACAGATATACACTTGTGGAACCTGTGAATGCTAAAATTAAAACTAGTTCATTTATCCAACGGATGTAACCAC
Source organism: Tragelaphus eurycerus (assembly GCA_935064755.1). NCBI lineage: Eukaryota > Metazoa > Chordata > Mammalia > Artiodactyla > Bovidae > Tragelaphus > Tragelaphus eurycerus. The sequence goes on from CAKXYN010000003.1 coordinate 25,149,238, forward strand.
TTCCATAAAAAAAGAAGAAATCTGGCAGTACATCTCAGATCAAACACATGTGGTTAAGGATTTTTATAGAAACAGGATTATGCAATTGTATTCTCCTTTGACATATTTAGTTTAGTAGCTCTTCATAGTTAATAGACCTTAAGAGATTTAATAGTTTATACTTAGTATACTTTTTATACATACAAATAAAAAGCACTGTTTCATTTGTGCTGTTTCTTAGTTTTTTGGGGGTTTTGGTCAGTTCAATACTTTTATCATCTTTTCTGTTTTTGCCATGATTCCCACTCACCCTCATATCTTTGTTAGGAATCTATTTTATGTATTTTTTCAGCTATTTCTTTACCATATATTTATATACAAACATTTAGATATAATTTATTTTAAAATATCTATTTTGTTTTATTTATGTACATGCACTGACAGTGTTTACAGCTGTGCTGTCCAACATGGAAGCCAAGAAGTGCAGGTGGCTACTGAGCACAAGTTACATGACTTAGTCTATGATGAGATGGTTCCTAAGGGAACTAGGGACTGTCAGTTCTAAATCCAGGGTTCCTCCTACTAGGCAACAATTTAGTGCCAACTGGTACAAACAGAGAACTGAGCACTTTATCCAGAGAAGACTGTGATAGTTACAAGCAAGCTTCAGAGGTAAAAATGAGGAGTGAGAACAGATTATTTCCATGGCTCATGCCAGCTTTATAGTTGTAAAAATTTAGAAACATCTACTGCTATCACTTTATGTCATACTTAGAAATTGTGTCTACACATTGACATCATCATTTAATAATGCAGTTGTTTTATAAACATGAAAAGCACACTGAGAGATTCTAGGCCATGTTTCTACTCACTCTGATTTACCTAGGCCTTAGGTAAACTTAACAATGACCTTAAATACAAGCCCAGGAGGAAGAAAAAAAAATCAAACAATAGCAACAGTGTTAAACTCTTGAGAAACACTTTTTTTCCATAGAGTCGAGAAGAAATCACCAAAGAGAATATATTTGTAATTTATAAATATTTTCCACAACAATCAAGGAGTATTGATTGCCACTGAAAAGAAGACAAAAACAGCAGGCTCACTAAAAACAACAAGTCAGAAAACAAAACACTAAACAAAGAAAATGAAATGAGCTCTGAACACTGACAACCGTCTGTGGGCCAGGCAGGCAAGGAGGTGAATTTTGCAACTGGTCACTTATTTGAGCAAACAGAGTACTCAGGACTTACTTAAGAACTTAGGATAGTTCACTTCTCTGTGTTCCTTTATGTAATGCAACTAAGTCTATATATTCTTTACAAATCCTATTACCAAACATCTTATTGTACATTAATTCATTCTTTTGGCAAACACGGATCAAATCTGTGCCAGACACACGGCTGAGCACTCTACCTTGATCTAGGCTGTCGTCTATTTCTTGGAACCTCACTCTTCGCTTGGACGGTTTCTGCTGCATCTGGGCAGGACGATCTCCTACAGTATCAGTCCTCTTCTTCAATATAGAGACCAGTCCTTCAGCAGGAACAACCTGTCAGAAATGACAAGCACCGCCTGTTATACTGTGGTAAGACACCTCAGGGATATTTTACATGTAATGGTTAAGAAGGCTAATTCAATTCAACAAGTGTTGGGATTCCTATTAGAGTTTTAACCATAGGGGGAAAAAAACCATAATTATCAAAATTTTACAGAATAATACTTTCACTAGTATTCAGATACTGCCAAATACACACTTCTAAAACACTGATTTCTTTTCTAAAGCCTTGAATTGAATCCAGGGCCAGGCAGTGTGACACAGCATCGACTGGAAATCAGGCCTCCTTTAAAGCTCCCCTTACCTGTTACATCATCTATAAAATGATTCCTTTCTGCCCCTCTTTGCTTAATTATGAGTGCTGGGTTTTGCTCTACAACAGAGGCTTTTTTTCATTCATCAGCAGCTTTTAAGAAATGAATATGTGAGGCGAAAAATATACTTGATACCAACTTTTAACATCAAAATCAGTGTTGTCCTCAATTTCTCTGAGAAACTACACATTTACTGAGTAATGTTACAGTGCTCTACACACTAAGAACTTCTCTTCTAGAATATCTCTCAGACCCAGTTTACTAGGCATGCATTACCCTGTAGTATGCGTAGTGTGGCAAACTATGGCCAGTAGGCCAAAGGCCCACGGCCTAGCTTTGTAAATACAATTTAATTGGAACACAGCCAAGCTCACTCATCCACATATTGTATGTGCCTGCTACGATGGGAAAACTAAATACAGGCCATAACGTCTAAAACATTCAATACTGGGCCCTTCATGGAGTTTGCTATTATCTTTTTAGTCCCCCACCTCTACCCCTTTCTACGCTGTCTTTCTGGTTTTCACTTGGGATACCTCTCCTCTCCCTCTACCCGACCCTTTATTTAAGATCAAAGACAAAACAGAAACCCTTGCCATTTTGGAATGAAAAGACTCCGAGGTGTAGGGAGAAACAGAAGAGAACTGGTTCGTAGAGCCAGGCTGGGAAACTACAGGCCTTACTAAAGACCCCCTAAGCAGTAGGTTGATTCACACAGGTTGACTTGAGGCTGCCTGCTTGGACCAGCTGCAGGTGATGACACAGTTGGGCACTGTGTGCCTAACACTGTGCATGTCAGTGATTTGCAGGCATCACATCACTGTAAGCGGACCACTTCCTGTAATGTCATTTATCTGATCAATGGTATAAAATACTTAATATGACTTGGAGTTCCAGCCAACCATCTCTGATAATAAATTATTTGGAGTTCCAGCCAACCATCTCTGATAATAAATTATACATGAATATTATAGATTCTATTAGTTCTTTTTATAACTCAAGGCTTTTAGGGTCAAATAACTCAATATTGTCTTCTACTGGGCTTCCCTGAACATGGGTCTATAGAAACCATTATCTCAAAAAAAAAAAATCAATGTCAGTAATTTATTCTTTTTATAGAAAATATGTATCTCAGATGATGTATTTCTTTGGAGAAAGCTAAAGTACGTTAGTGACATTAAAATGATAAGTACAAATTATGTAAAGGAATAGTTTTCAATCTTTCATCAGAAAGCAAAACATTAAAGAGAATCTTCATAAAACAAAGAAAAACCTTACAAGTATCATGCTGAAACTGGGTACTTAAGGGAGAAAAAGAAGTCCTAATAAGTTTCTAAAGGGCAAGACATGGAAAATGGAAATTAACTTTTCACAGATTCATTTCCTATCAATTTTCTCCATAAAATAGTATTAACCAAAAGTGATGTCACCTATCACAGGTGCTTTCAAATCTCTTTAACTACTTAGAATAAACAATTCCATTAAGAATAGCTCTGAAGAAGACCCCCAGGATTGCATTACTATTAACTGTGTATCATTGTGATTTGAGTTTTGAATCTGTAAATTCAAGAAACAGACCCAACAGTAAATCGAAAGAACTGCAACTATGAGTAAATGGATGGTGAAAGGCCAAGAGAAACTCTCAAAACCATCTGGAAAGACACAGATGGTGCTTCTAAGACCTAGAAGCTATGCTGGGTGCAGGAGCTGTTAGGCCCCACTTTAGCTCCTGCTTGGCTTAAATTGGGGTGTTTGGCTCCAGAAGTCAAGTAGTTACAGGATACAAGCCTTTCCAAGTGGCCCCATCTTATTTACCATGGGTGGCAGTGAACTTTGGCAAATTTTTCAAAGAGGGAAGAAGAAAGAGTATGAGAAATTACAGTTATGTGGGATGGGCCAGCATGCTGTCTTGACACCCTCCCCACTCAACCCTTAATTCCTGGCAAAAATCTAACCACAGGCTTTACTTTCTTTTCCTTTTTCTCTCCCACCAAGAACATGTTTCAGCAAGACAGTGTCTGAAGTGAAGGAATGTGCTGTTTCCCGTTATTTCCCTTCAGTCTTGCTCAGGGATCTTCTCCAGGGATCCTTCTTTTTTAACTGCCCTCTGGTCCTACAGACTATAGGGATGGTGGGACCAAGTGTAGGCATAGGAGATGCAAGCCAAAAGGGAAACTCTTAGAAGACAGGTCTTTTCTGTTCTGGGAGGAGTTTTGAAAGGTCTTAGAACCTACTCCTAGCGTGGAAATTCCTACTTACCATTCTAAGGAAGGCAATTGAACAAAAAATTTAAAAAATGGCTTCGGAAGAGTTTAATTTTATGGTAGAAAGGCAAGTTAGTTAAAACAAGATCATGGTGTTAGTCTTGGGTCTCATTCAAAAGTTTGCCAAGTGTTTCTAAGTTTAGGGGACACAGTAATGTGTCTTCTTCAAACTACTTAAAAAAAATTTCTATGCTTCTATGACTTTTAATTTTTTTATCCTAATATCAAGATTTAAAGGTTTAGAAATTTTAAACCTCAAAAACAAAGCTTTAAAAACTAAATTTAGGTAATTCTCTGGTGATACAGTGGTTAGGACTCTGTGCTCTCACTGCTGAGGGCCCAGGTTCAACTCCTGGTTGGAGGAACTAAGATCCCACAAGCTACATGGTACAGCAAAAAAAAAAAAGAAAAAGAGAGAAAATAAAACCAAACTAAATTTAGCTTCCCACTTCAATTACCAAATTCCTTTCCTACTAAAACAAAGTATACCAAGCCTTTACACTGAGAACAAAAAAAATGTCTAAGCTGCAATTAGTGTAATTGTTACTGGTCTACACTATGAATTAGTGCAGAATTTTTAAAAAATAATGAAATATCCACCTGACCTAGCTCTGCACGGGCTTCCCAAGTGGCATCAGTGGTAAAGAACTGGCCTGCCAATGCAGGAGGTATGAGAGACACAAGTTCCATCCCTTTGTAGGGAAGATCCCCTGGAGGAGGGCATGGCAACCCACTCCAGTATTCTTGCCTGGAGAATCCCATGGACAGAGGAGCCCAGCAGGCTACAGTCCATAGGGCTGCACAGAGTTGGACACAACTGAAGCGAGTTAGCATGCATGGTAGCTCTGTATATTTGTAAATAAATAGCTCTCCTGCACTTTCCCTCAAATCAATGATCATCACAAGCAGCATTTTAAGAATGAACTGGTTATAAAAACAAGATTATTCTGCAATTCTGCTGGCACAAGAAATCATAATATGACAAGGAAAAAAACAGGCCTTGCTATTAAATCTGCCTCCTCAAAGGAGAAAATAGATATAAAATAATATTATTTTATTGACCTAGGCTTTGCTCAACCCAGAACCTTAAGGCTTGGTTTGCAACTAACTTGATAATTAATATTCATAAATCATATTAGTATATTACGAATAGCTTGAATGCCAGCAATCGCACTGTCAACAGCAATGTCAAGTTTTCTGCTATTATTCTTCACTGAAGGAAAAAGTCATGGTTCTCTGTTTGGTCCTTTAGATCTGGGTTCCATAATAGGAACTATAATTTAGTGAATCTCCACACTTTCTGTAAAGACATTTACATAATATGTCATACTTAAGTCCTATTTTACAGATGAAGAAGTCAGGCTGAGACAGCTTAAATAACTTGCTTACATTTGTAGCACCAGTTATTGCCAGAGTTGAATACAAACACAAGATTAAACCTCCTGCCATGTCCTTAATGTGAAGAGATCTTATTTTCCATGATTATTAAAATTTTGCTTAGTGTCATTTGTTATATATTACAATTAAAGTGAGATGAACAAAACTTATAAATAAACCTAATAAATTTCTTTTGTCTTTCCAAAGCACTTTATACAACAAATCCTTATAAGTCACCTGAATTAAGAGATACTTAAACCAATGGCTAAATCTATCTAGAGACACTGGGGAGGAGATGGTTAGATGAAAGATCATTTGTGTCATTCAATTCATATGGAAGTAGATTAATGTCATGGCTACTACTACAGCAAATTAACATAACAAGTCGTAGCTGGAGCAATAGGAACTGAGGCTAAATGGAGGAAAGTCATCTTCTAGAAAGAACACAATGGTTATCTCCAACCCCACAGTGCTGCATCTTAGAACACTGCAATTCGGAGAGTGAAAAACAAAAATAATGATCAAGTACAGTGATATTGAATTTTTCCAAGATTAATTTAAAAAGGAAAAAAGTTTTTTAAAATAAAAACATGAGTTTTATAATGCACCTAAGTTTCTAAATTAGGCACTATCTCATGTTTTTGTAATTAGGTTTTATTTGTTTAAAGGGACAATTTAATAAGTATAAAATAGGAAAAGAAATGGGTAAGAATGTCAAGACACCATCCCACTTTTTAATCCCCAGTAAATCATTTTAAATGATTACAAAGGTAGATTCCAAAACAGAACTGATTCTCTTTCCCTCAAAACTGCTACATTAGCAAATCTTGTTAGTTCCTCCTTCATAAAAATATATCTTCACCACATCCATTGCTACTGAGTCCTTCACTATTTCTCACTTGAATAATTGCAATAATTGGATTGATTTCCTTTCTCTGGCCTCTGCCTCCACTTTTCTAGTCTCTGTAGAGCAGGCAGGAACAAACAAAATCACATCTTCTGCTCAAAATCCATTTCCAAATGTTACCACCGATTAAGTTTAATTCCAGTGCCTTACCTTGTCTACGAGGCCCTCAGGGAACTAGCTCAGCTCGTCTTCTCCACCTGAACGCCCCACAGTTCTGTTCACTGTGCTCCAGCTTCGCTGGCCTTCCTGCTGGTCCCCTCATTGCCTTCCCCTCCACCCTGGTTAGCCAGAGCCCATTCCTCCACCCTCCCCAGCACTTTGGTCTCTCTATACCCCTGCTGCTAAGTCGCTTCAGTCGTGTCCGACTCTTGTGCGATCCCATAGACGGCAGCCCACCCGGCTCCTCTGTCCCTGGGATTCTCCAGGCAAGAATACTGGAGTGGGTTGCCATTTCCTTCTCCAGTGCATGAAAGTGAAAAGTGAAAGTGAAGTCGCTCAGTCGTATCCGACTCTCAGCGACCCCATGGACTGGAGCCTACCAGGCTCCTCCGTCCATGGGATTTTCCAGGCAAGAGTACTGGGGTGGGGTGCCATTGCCTTCCCTGCTATACCCCTTCATCCTGCTAAAATTTCATCAGAGCCATTATCAATATATAAAACGGTACTTTTTATTTTTATGTGAACTTAACTTATTATGTGTCTCTCCCTCTAGAGAGTAAGTATCATGAGGGCAGGCACTTGATCTGTATTCACTGGTATCTCCTTAGTTTCTAAAATATAGTAGGTGCTCAATAAATATGCCAAAGAGCAAATAAATATACAGATGAGCAATTTATATATAGCCCCTAGCCTATACTTACTCAAATAACATAGCCTTTCCCCTTAAAATAATCAAAACCAAATCTATCCTTAAAGGTGATTTATTTTTCTAAGTGAACTAGGTCAAAAAAAGAAAAGAGGAGCAGGGGAAGGCTTATTGTATACAGGTGGCTGTTGCGCTTTGCAGAAAATACAAAAATGCATTCAACAGGATCCTCACCCTTCAGAAGCTTGCAATTTAGTGAAGAGGGCAATATACAAACATGTGTGTGTGTCCTTTAATAACAGGACAGGTAGATAGAACTTTGGGAGGAATGATGTTCAGGCCCCTCCCTCATCTGCAAGTCAAAGGAAAAAACATTATGGACTTTGGTGATCAAGAAATAATGGCAGCAGCTAGCATTTATTGTTTGGAGAGGGCAGTGGCACCCCACTCCAGTACTCTTGCCTGGAAAATCCCATGGATGGAGGAGCCTGGTGGGCTGCAGTCCATGGGGTCACTGGGGGTCGGACACAACTGAGCGACTTCACTTTCACTTTCCACTTTCATGCATTGGAGAAGTAAATGGCAACCCACTCCAGTGTTCTTGCCTGGAGAATCCCAGCAAAGGGGGAGCCTGGTGGGCTGCCGTCTATGGGGTTGCACAGAGTCGGACACAACTGAAGCGACTTAGCAGCAGCAGCAGCATTTATTGAGTACTGCCCATGACAGGCACTGTGCTTGGCACTCTACATGCTAAAAATGCAGAGCCTAGACCTCGAGAGTGGACAAGAAATAAATGTGTGGGGAAAGAGTTTGCCACCCCAGAGCAGACTAAGACTAACACAGAAGGTGAAGACACAGAGGTGACAATATTTGAGTAATACTTCAGAGGCAGCAGGGAGGCCAGGCTGACAACAGTAACAGTTTGAGAACAAAGGAATAGCAGGAGATGGTGTTGGAAAGGTAAAGTGGGCCAGATTACCAAGTGTCTCGAATATCAAGCCATTTACTATACAGCTCTTATCCTGGAGCCAAATGGAGTCATGGGAAAAGACTGACAAGCAAACATTATTTTATAGCAGAGGTTTAAATTCACAGTCTATGTGTTAGATCCAGACCCTCAGGTGTGTCTGGTTGCACCTAGAGAATTTCAAAAAGCTATGGGAACGTTCCCCCATCACCTATAACTGAGTCATTTCACTTATCCGTGTTGCCTGAGTGGCTGGGGGATCCTATTGAGACACGACTTTTATACAGTACTAAATATAAGACCATTTGAAGGGGGACAAGATGATATGAGCAATGGGGAAACTGCAAGACGCTTCTGCAAGAGTCGAGAAAGAGGCAGTAAAGATGTAAATTTAAAGAACAATTTAAATGGAAAAGAAAAGGAGCTGGGTCCAAAAGACATGACAAATAAGAGATGAAGTAAGTGATCAGAAAATTTAGAGGGCAGGATAAAAAAGAAAGGCAAAGATGAGACCATCTGGCACAGAGAAAGGATAGGTAATCCCTGGATAATCCTCTGGGGCTCATTAGACACTTACATAAATCCTGGGTCAAGCATTTTCCATGCACCCTCTTACGTTATTAGAAGACTATATTTCCTGTATGGTGACGAAGCTGGGCTTACCCTGCTCCCCTTAAAACAGTCATTCAAAAAAACACTGTGATTGCTGTTTCTAAGACTCTTCTTTGTCTGAGATCCACAGAAGAGCTAATTATATGATTTCCTAAAATCCTGTTGCTTGATCCTAGCCTCACATCTTACATTGGTAAGGGAATCCCACAGTGGTTACTTAATGTAACTTAATTCCCGATCCCACCCAAGAGACAGAGATGACTACTGCACAGAAGTCACTTAGATTAGTTTCTCTGGAGACAAACTCAATACCAGTTCTGGGTTGTTACCTTTGTCCCCATCAGAAAGTTTTAGGTTATGTCCTTCCCTATTTTGGTTCCTGCGAGACAGGCAGACCTAAAGCTAAGTAATGCTGCCGATATAGACACAGGACAAGGAACACGTGTTGCCCTCTTTCAGATTAAAAGTTTTTTAAAGACCCAAGCAGTAGTAAAGGAGTAGAGAAATTATGATATTATTTCTAAAAACAAAAATCGCTTGAATCTGAAGTCTTTAGTTTTCTGAACATATGACATCTCTGCCAACAGATTACACATACATATGTTAAATGAAGAAAAATCAATGGTTTACTTTCATATGGCATATCATGTTGCCAAAATCTGCTCATAAAGGGATCTTTGAATTACATACTATGATTATTTTCAATGTGAATAGATTAATTTTTGTAAAAATTTATCCAATACTTGATGTGCTACTTATTTAGAAAACAAAACAACTCCCTCTTCTCCACATATGTAGCAGCCTACTATGAGCTGAGTGGACTTTTATTATCAATAGCAGTATGAGGCTGGTTCCTAATGCCTCCTTGAATTTGTATAGCATATTTCCTCCTAAGGTTCTGATGCTAGGAACAGCTAAAGAGTTTAAAGAGACGATAAATGCAATCCTCCCAGGTTCCAGAACAAAGCAAGTCAATGATGTATTAGCATTACTAGGTTGCTGGGTAAGAGGAGTTTGCATTCTGACATTAAAATGTCAGTGTATTATGGGTATTGAGAAAAAATTTCATCTTTTTCTAAAAACTAGGATACTCAAATTCAGTAAACAGGTAGCACCTGCAGTCAGACAACTGTTAGACCGAGACTTCACACATAGCATCCTTCTCTGAACTTTTAATCACTGCATCTGTAATGTCATGGCACTAGGAAGTTACATAAAAATCACTGAATGAGGGGTAAGTGAGTGAATCGCTCTAACGTACAGATACTCCACATGTGATGAACGTTTTTCTTAAGAATCTATGAAATGAACATAAATGTTTCTGATGCTTTTTGAAAACAGTAGAGAGGGGTAGAATGGAGAGGGAGGTGGGAGGGATGTTCAAGTGGGAGGGGACATGGGTTAAACCTATGGCTGATTTCATGTTGATGTTTGGTAGAAATCAACACAATACTGTAAAGCAATTATCCTTCCATTAAAAATAAAATTTTTTAAAAGATTAAAAAAAATACAGTAGATATTATACGTTTGATGACAGTGTGTCAGGTTCTAGGTTCTTTTTTTACATAAGAAAGAACAGCAATGCTTCGGATACTAAACTATTATTTTACTTAGCAAAATTATTCTGGCTTTGAAAACATTTCCCAAACCTAGAGAAGTTTCATTTATACATATTTCTTTATTAATGAATTAAATTACTGTACATGTTTTTAGTTCTCTATGAGATTTTGTATAAATTATCTCATCTTAATGAAATAATGATGTTTAAAAAAAACAACAAACACTTCCACTGTGCTGGTAATGGTTATCAGGGCCAAGTTCCACTGAAGTCAGAGCTGAGCAATGCAGAAATGGCAAGAGAATGAAAGTAGAGAGAGATACGGCAATGAGAGAACATACCATCATATTCTACCATAAACACAGTGGTAGAAAGTGTAAGGAGATCTGTGAGGGGCGGAGTCACTGACAAGAAATGATGAATTTGGGAGAGAAGGACTCACAAGGAGAGCACAGTTATGTGGAGGAACACAGGCTAGGAGCCTCAGTGGCTCCTGAGGGCAGGAAAAATATCCATGAATATTATTTAGTTATTAAGACATTATGTTCTGTATCCTGTTCACAAAAGTATGGACAAGTGTGGCAGCAGAGAGCCCCTTAAATGCCAGGAACGTCATCTGATTCCTCACTGTATCTTCATCCCCTGACACATGGAAGACATCCTTAACACAATTTCACTGAAAGGATGAAATAAACAGTGTTTGGATTAAAAGAAGTTTGCGCTTAAAAGCAAACCCCCCATTACCTGAACATTTTACTTCGCTCAAAACTTCATGCTTAAGGCACTAAGGAAACAGTAAGCACGATGATTTTCAGTTTCAAAGTTTAAAAACTTTTCCTGACACAGTTAGGCAGATTTTATTAAAGTATATTTTTTAGGATGGAGAAGGAGTATTCAGAAACCATCTGTTTAGCATTATCATAGAAAAATAAACTAGATTTGTCAGTCATATGCAGCTTCTGGGGTTTTAAAAACAGTACAATTTAACAGACCAATAGACTTTTAGGAAAGGGGACCATCGTATATAAAAAGTAATTTCACAGGAAGGACGATTTTAATATGTACATAGCATAATCTCCATGGAGGAAACCTAGGAAAAGCTGACATTATGAGTTTCAGGAAGGACTATTCCATTTAGTTGTAGTACAGTGTTAATTCAACAGTAATTCCCCACCATAAATGGGAAGGAGAGACTCAATAGGAGTCTCTCTTAAGGCAGGGAGACTCAACAGGAGCACTCTGTCCTTCTCCGCAGTTTATATTTAAAAAGTAAAACCAGACCATACAACAGTCAGCTTGATTCAACTTGAAAAGAAGCAGTTAGACAGTAGTAAAGTTCTGGTATTAAACCTAGATTTGGATATGGTTGTGACTTTGCTTTGATAATTCCCTGTACCCAGAAGTCTGATGAAAGTAAAGAGAAAGGAGTTCTGGGTCCAGGATTATACTGTTAGATCTATTTAAAATCTTTTTTTTTTCACTATTCTTAAAAATTATGATATAAAAATTATATATACACACACACACACATATAACACTGCCATTTTAACCATTTTTAGGTGAAATTATATTCATGTTGTATAACCACCACCAATATCTATTTCTAAAATTTTCATCACCCCAACAGAAACTCTGTACTCATTAAGCACTACTAAACAATTTTAAGGAAAAAATTAAGAAGAAAAGTCAGTTTATGAAGGATTGACTGTCAATGGCAATAAAAAGATCTAGTTAAAATAAAAAGAATGACTATTTTATCTATTTTGTGAAGAAAAAAATTTAAAAAATCATAGTTGATAGAGAGTTGACTATAAACTGCAAGAAAGCAAGCTAGTAACATGACAGTAATTATCTTATAAAGCTTTCACAGGGTTTCATTTCCATATGTATTCTGTTGTCTACTTTGGCTTGGCTACATTTCCATCTTCTACTTGATGGTTTTTTATTTCAGTGATAATGCAGAATCAGAAAACAACAGATACAAATTAAATTAAAAGCTTACTTTGAAAAAAATATAAGATGAGAGGAGAAAAGTAGTTAGCATCCTAATTCTCAGAGAAATAAACAGAATTAGACGGTAACTCCATAAGGCTGGTAACAGTATTTGAAGTCAGTATTTGAAGGCTGAGTCAGTACTTGAACTAAGGTTGTCACACACCGCTCTTTCTACTAGGCCAGGCTGCCTTTCGGAGGTGCTATAGTTTTGGTATGGTCCCCTCAACCCCCGCCTGAACTTTAAAACATTGTATTTTCAAACAAAGGAGGATGGTCACTTTGATATTCTCTCCTGCCCTCTTTTTTGGTTTTGATTAACTTAATTACTATTTAGAGAAACTTTAAAACTTTGAATTATTTGTAAAATTTGACTTAGTCAAGGAGTATTTAGTTTGTTCACACCTAGAGCTGATAAATCCATTCAGTATTTCCAACTCTTACTGTATTTTAAAATGTTTCATTCATTGTTATACTGTTTTAAAGAATTTCAAAATACATTAGTATTAAGAAGAAACAGTAGTATTTTATCTTCTAGATGAATGACAAGAAACATAAGATTTCCTTACAAGAATGTAACTCATCTTGTCTTGTTCATAATTCCCAGACCTGCCGAATGAAAATCATAAAAATACAAAAAATGGTGTATATAATACTTACTATCCTGGAGGCATGCAATATAATTATCTGAGCTATAAACATCATGATTATACATAGTGAGTCAAAGTTTATGCTAACTAAATTTCCCTGTCATGTTTGAGGCCAGAGAAAAATTCACAAAAGCAAGGCAATACTTATATGTGCTTTCAAATTTCATCTTACTTTTTAAATTATATTTATATTAAATCTCAAATTTACCTCTGCGATCTCTATCCTTTTTGCAAGATCATCGAGAGAGAGACAGCTTTCATCAGAAGGCAGGTTCTCCTGTAGGCTATAGGATGCTTCTTCAGGAGAAAGATCTTGAAGGAAATCAGAGTCTTCCTCTTGGTTATCTTCACAGGAGAGAGAATCTTCAGTATCTTTTAAGCATCCTTCTAAAAGGCTGTTCAAATAGTCATCTGTCTCTTTACTGACTTGTTCTTCCTTATCTCCCTGTTCCTCTGGGGCCATATACACCTCTGGAAGCACTGTACTTAAATCAGACACTGGATTATTTTCACAAAGTACACTCTCAGAACCCTCTGAGTCAGCCTGCCCCTGTGGTGATTTTCCATCACGCTCTTTGAGATCAGGTTGCTGCAGCTCATTTAATTCATTGTTCTCAAGTTGGTCTGTGGGCAACGCCTCAGAAGCATCCCGGAGTGGCAACCGGAGTTCCTTTCTTTGTGAGTATTTACCCTCAGAAATCAATGCAGGAGGTACATGGTCAGAGCCTGGTGAAATCAATGGCTCTGTCTCTGACTGGCTGGGAACCTTAGGGTCCTTAGCAATGCGCTCTGCTTCAGCCACGTCTCGGCAGGCCTCTGTCTGAGCCAGCTGCAAGCGGCTGTCATCCTCAGGAGCGTTCCCTGAGGAGTGGGGGCTGGACCTGCTCCCTGCCGACTCCGAGGGCTGGGCGTGGAGCTCCTGCGTGGCTTCAGAGCTGCAGAGTGGCTCCTCCGTGTGGCCCTTCCCTGCAGTTACCGGGAGGGTCCAGGGATCTGCCTGCCTGACCATCTCATTACAGCAGGGACTGCTCTCCCGGGTCTCTTCTTTACGTTGGCTTTCTTTTCCTGATTCCATGCCAAGACAAATTTCACTCTCTGAAGATGAAGAAAAACAAGTGGTTTTAAGATTCAACACGGCACTTTGTACAGAAGGGAAGAGAAAGGACATGAATTGTACGTGGGACACGGTAATGCTCTGCACCTCTGAAATGGAAATTCTACCTGTTGGATTATAGCATCTTTAAGTAGAGGAAATACTCTAAACATTTAGTAAGTAATCCTTTAGATATAAAATTAACAGATTATTCAAAAACATGTTAAGAACAAGAATATATTGCTTAGTCTTCATTATAATTGATAAAAGTCATTTTTCAAAGGTTTGAAAGACATTCTGAACTTTATTAGCTGCATCTATTTAAACAAATATCTTAAAGTGTGGGAAAATTATTTTCAGTATGTTTATGAAATATACTGTATCATATTGTAAGAAAAACAATACTGGTTCTGATTTATTAAGGCTAATTAAGGAACATGCTGTGCTGTGCTTAGTCACTCAGTCATGTCTGACTCTCAGTGACCCCATGGACCGCAGCCCACCAGGCTCCTCTGTCCATGGGGATTCTCCAGGTAATAATACTGAAGTGGGTTAACATGCCCTCCTCCAGGGGATCTTCTCAAGGGGAAGTAGTAATAACAGGCAGTGGTAAAAAGCAAAGCCTTGGTACCAGGCAGAAATGGGTTTGGAATTTTGATATTTCTTTCAATTTCTATTTTAAATAAAATCAATTTAAAATACTTCCCTTTGACTTTAAAATTAAACCATTAAAAACTTTCACAAAATATATACCGAATGCATACATAAATTAGTAGATCACAGAGAAGCTTGTTCATGATTCAGCTTTTGGTTGACTGTGCTACGTCACTTCAGTCACTTTCATTTCAGCTAAGTCAAAACGTCACTGACTGTGATCCTATGGGCTGCAGCCTGCCAGGCTCCTCTATCCATTGGATTCTCCAGGCATGAATACTAGAGTGCGTGGCCACGCCCTTCGCTAGGGGATGTTCCCAACCCAGGGATTGAACCTACGTCTCCTGCATTGGCAGGTGGGTTCTTTACCACTAGTGCACCTGGGAAGCCCTTTTGGTCGATCAAACATTCCTAACTCCTGGCATGCTGCACTTCATGGGGTTGCAAGGAGTCGGACTTAGCAACTGAACAACTATCACAGAAGTTTTAACTTTTTCTTTTATCATATATTATTTTAAAATGATGTAAATTAAATAATATATGATGGGCCAAAGGTTAAAATCAAGGATGCAACATAGTGATGATTATACCTTTTCATGTATTGGTACTTCAATAATTACCAATTAGCAATGGTGACACATACCGTAACAAAGAAAAGGCAGGACTTAAATGCCATCTTCTGATTTCAGAGAATCAGGGACAGAAACTGGCAACCTCAGCTCTGTACTGCTGAGTTCGTATTACCTCTCCCAATACCTTAAGTCAAAGTCAGATGAGAGGACAAGGAAAAAGAGGTCTCTTCTGGGGAGAATACAGCATTCTTTCTTTTGTCCTACCCCAAAGAATCACTCAGGGAGATTGTAAAGCTCCGCGAGATGGTGAAGGACAGGGAAGCCAGGCATGCTGCAGTCCAAGGGGTAGCAAAGAGTCGGACATGAAGGAGTGTTGAAGAACTACAAAGAATCACTCAAAACTGGGAAGACAGCAAAAAACCATTTTAATCCCCATTAGGTTGTCAGCTTCACCAGTGAGCTTGATGGTCTGCCTCTCTGTTAAGATGGGGGAGGTCAGAGCAAGGAGGGCCCCAGCCAGCTGCAAAGGGATCCAAGCTCTCCTCCCCAGGTTCCCAGTACCCAAAGGTTCAGAAGACAGCCCTCCAAACACATCCATAGAATTCAAAGAGTAAAGAGCATAAACACATGGCAGAGAGGCCCTCACATCAGAGGAATGGGTATGCTGTCTCAAGCTGAAGGTCAGTTACCTGAAGGACCACAAATGTCCAGGAAAGTGACTTGGAAGTAAGCTCCTCCGCACTTGGTCCTGCTGGAGCCACCAACGTCCCTATAGACTAGATTCAGGCCTATGCACTAATCTAGATAGCTCAAAAGGGAACAGACCACGTGCCGGGCCCTTGCAGAGCTGGTGGACAGAGAAGAGCTTTGAATAAAATGAGATTTAAGTGTTAAATTTGGAACAGAATAGGACTAAGTCATAAAGAATCAAAATGAGAGTATTTAATAGCTATAAGTTATTGAAAAGTTAGGGAATCAGCCTGAGATGGCATTCTATTGTAAGAGGGAAGAGGTGGATCTTTATGTTGGATCTGTTTCTTTTACTTTAACCTTTGCTTTTTATGCTTTTGTTATTATAATCACCATCTACCACTGTAAGCATACACAATGGCCTGCCACAGGGAACCCTACCCCTCCAACCTGACTGTTAAACTAGAGTACCTTTGTTCAGCTAACAGAGAGACATTCTGACCCTGCTCACCCCTGAAAGGCTGCAGAAAAGAAATTAACATAACCCTGCAACAAGACTGGTTATTTCAGGAGATTTCTGCAAGACTTAGGACCTTTTTACTTTACTTCTTCACCTCCTTCCCCTCTCTGTTCTATAAAAGAACCTAACATCTAGGCTCCCATAAGATGGTCATTTTGAGACATTAATCTGCCATTTTATTGGTCTGCCAGCTTTTTGAATAAAGTTGTATTCCTTGCCTCCAACACCTCATCTCTGAGGTACTGGCTTGTCGTGCGGTAAGCAGAGTGACCCTGGACTCAGTAACAATACAACCAGAAAGAGAAGTAGCTGACTATAGTTGTCAGACAAAACACAATCAATTTAAGTAGTTCCTAATGAAGCAAGACGGGGAAGGCAATGGCATCCCACCCCGGTACTCTTGCCTGGAAAATCCCGTGGACGGAGGACCCTGGTGGGCCGCAGTCCATGGGGTCGCTAAGAGTCGGACACAACTGAGTGACTTCACTTTCACTTTTCACTTTTATGCATTGGAGAAGGAAATGGCAACCCACTCCAGTGTTCTTGCCTGGAGAATCCCAGAGACGGGGGAGCCTGATGGGCTGCCGTCTATGGGGTCGCACAGAGTCGGACACGACTGAAGCCACTTAGCAGCAGCAGCAGCAATGAAGCATGAGAGCGCCTAGCCGGCTGGGCGGCGTGCTACCAGCGCGGCGGAGAGGAGCTACCCCACGAGGGAGGACGGCGGTGAGGACCAGCGCACTAAGCACGGCCGAGAGTAGCTACCCCACGACCGAGGTCAGGAAGGGCGGCGGTGAGGAGAGACCCCTCGTCCAAGGTAAGATGCGATGGCTGTGTTTTGCTGGAGCAGCCGGAAAGAGATACCCCACGCCCAAGGTAAGAGAAACCCAAGTAAGACGGTAGGTCTTGCAAGAGGGCATCAGAGGACAAATACACTGAAACCATACTCACAGAAAACTAGTCAATCTAATCACACCAGGACCACAGCCTTGTCTAACTCAATGAAATTAAGCCATGCCCGTGGGGCAACCCAGGATGGGCGGGTCATGGTGGAGAAATCTGACAGGGTGTGGTCCGCTGGAGAAGGGAATGGCAAACCACTTGAGTATTCTTGCCTTGAGAACCCCATGAACAGTATGAAAAGGCAAAATGATAGGATACTGAAAGAGAAACTCCCCAGGTCAGTAGGGGCCCAATATGCTACTGGAGATCAGTGGAGAAATAACTCCAGAAAGAATGAAGGGATGGAGTCAAAGCAAAAAGAATACCCAGCTGTGGATGTGTCTGGTGATAGAAGCAAAGTCCAATGCTGTAAAGAGCAATATTGCATAGGAACCTGGAATGTCAGGTCCATGAATCAAGGCAAATTGGAAGTGGTCAAACAAGAGATGGCAAGAGTGAATGTCGACATTCTAGGAATTAGCAAACTAAAATGGACTAGAATGGATGAATTTAACTCAGAGGACCATTATATCTACTACTGTGGGCAGGAATCCCTCAGAAGAAATGGAGTGGCCATCATGGTCAACAAAAGAGTCCGAAATGCAGTACCTGGATGCAATCTCAAAAACGACAGAATGATCTCTGTTCATTTCCAAGGCAAACCATTCAATGTCACAGTAATCCAAGTCTATGCCCCAATAGTAACGCTGAAGAAGCTGAAGTTGAACGGTTCTATGAAGACCTACAAGACCTTTTAGAACTAACACCCAAAAAAGATGTCCTTTTCATTAAGGGGACTGGAATGCAAAAAGTAGGAAGTCAAGAAACACCTGGAGTAACAGGCAAATTTGGCCTTGGAATACAGAATGAAGCAGGGCAAAGACTAACAGAGTTTTGCCAAGAAAATGCACTGGTCATAGCAAATACCCTCTTCCAACAACACAAGAGAAGACTCTATACATGGACATCACCAGATGGTCAACACCGAAATCAGATTGATTATATTCTCTGCAGCCAAAGATGGAGAAGCTCTATACAATCAGCAAAAACAAGACCAGGAGCTGACTGTGGCTCAGACCATGAACTCCTTATTGCCAAATTCAGACTGAAATTGAAGAAAGTAGGGAAAACCACTAGACCATTCAGGTATGACCTAAATCAAATTCCTTATGATTATACAGTGGAAGTGAGAAATAGATTTAAGGGCCTAGATCTGATAGATAGAGTGTCTGATGAACTATGGAATGAGGTTCGTGACATTGTACAGGAGACAGGGATCAAGACCATCCCCATGGAAAAGAAATGCAAAAAAGCAAAATGGCTGTCTGGGGAGGCCTTACAAATAGCTGTGAAAAGAAGAGAAGTGAAAAGCAAAGGAGAAAAGGAAAGATATAAACATCTGAATGCAGAGTTCCAAAGAATAGCAAGAAGAGATAAGAAAGCCTTCTTCAGCGATCAATGCAAAGAAATAGAGGAAAACAACAGAATGGGAAAGACTAGGGATCTCTTCAAGAATATCAGAGATACCAAAGGAATATTTCATGCAAAGATGGGCTCGATAAAGGACAGAAATGGTATGGACCTAACAGAAGCAGAAGATATTAAGAAGAGGTGGCAAGAATACACAGAAGAACTGTACAAAAAAGAGCTTCACAACCCAGATAATCATGATGGTGTGATCACTGACCTAGAGCCAGACATCCTGGAACATGAAGTCAAGTGGGCCTTAGAAAGCATCACTACGAACAAAGCTAGTGGAGGTGATGGAATTCCAGTGGAGCTATTCCAAATCCTGAAAGATGATGCTGTGAAAGTGCTGCATTCAATATGCCAGCAAATTTGGAAGACTCAGCAGTGGCCACGAGATTGGAAAAGGTCAGTTTTCATCCCAATCCCAAAGAAAGGCAATGCCAAAGAATGCTCAAACTACCGCACAATTGCACTCATCTCACACGCTAGTAAAGTAATGCTCAAAATTCTCCAAGCCAGGCTTCAGCAATATGTGAACCGTGAACTTCCTGATGTTCAAGCTGGTTTTAGAAAAGGCAGAGGAACCGGAGATCAAATTGCCAACATCCACTGGATCATCGAAAAAGCAAGAGAGTTCCAGAAAAACATCTCTTTCTGCTTTATCGACTATGCCAAAGCCTTTGACTGTGTAGATCACAATAAACTGTGGACAATTCTGAAAGAGATGGCAATACCAGACCACCTAATCTGCCTCTTGAGAAATCTGTATGCAGGTCAGGAAGCAGCAGTTAGAACTGGTCATGGAACAACAGACTGGTTCCAAATAGGAAAAGGAGTACGTCAAGGCTGTATATTGTCACCATGTTTATTTAACTTATATGCAGAGTACATCATGAGAAATGCTGAAGAAACACAAGTTGGAATCAAGATTGCTGGGAGAAATATCAATAACCTCAGATATGCAGATGACACCACCCTTATGGCAGAAAGTGAAGAGGAACTCAAAAGCCTCTTGAAAGTGAAAGTGGAGAGTGAAAAGACTGGCTTAAAGCTCAACATTCAGAAAACGAAGATCATGGCATCTGGTCCCATCACTGCATGGGAAATAGATGGAGAAACAGTGGAAACAGTGTCAGACTTTATTTTTCTCGGCTCCAAAATCACTGCAGATGGTGACTGCAGCCATGAAATTAAAAGACGCTTACTCCTTGGAAGGAAAGTTATGACCAACCTAGATAGCATATTCAAAAGCAGAGACATTACTCTGCCAACAAAGGTTCGCCTAGTCAAGGCTATGGTCTTTCCTGTGGTCATGTATGGATGTGAGAGCTGGACTGTGAAGAAGGCTGAGTGCCAAAGAATTGATGTTTTTGAACTGTGGTGTTGGAGAAGACTCTTGAGAGTCCCTTGGACTGCAAGGAGATCCAGCCAGTCCATTCTGAAGGAGATCAACCCTGGGATTTCTTTGGAAGGAATGATGCTAAAGCTGAAACTCCAGTATTTTGGCCACCTCATGCGAAGAGTTGACTAATTGAAGAAGACTCTGATGCTGGGAGGGATTGGGGGCAGGAGGAGAAGGGGATGACAGAGGATGAGATGGCTGGATGGCATCACTGACTTGATGGATGTGAGTCTGAGTGACCTCCGGGAGTTGGTGATGGACAGGGAGGCCTGGCGTGCTGCAGTTCATGGGGTCGCAAAGAGTCGGACAGGACTGAGCGACTGATCTGATCTGATCTGAATGAAGCAAGATAACACGTAAGTGGTGTGTAATAAAGACTATCATTGGTACAAATGTATTATTTATAAAATACTAGCCTGAGAACAGTTGCTTCATTCCACTATTAGAAACAATATAAAATATAAAAAATATAGTAATTTAAGATGTAAAGGGCAAAAATTTCAGACTAGATCAAGACAGTAGCTATAATTTATGTGTGATGCCATAAAACGTATATAAATGATGTTTTCAATACATATTCAGTCTCCAAATCAAACAAGACATATGCTATTTTATAATTTCTTGTATCAAATTATGCTTTTGGAGAAAAGCTTAAAACCCGTCTTTACTGGTAATACAAAACAGTCTTCTGCCTTAGTCGTCCATCTGTCTGATTCCTGCTCTCTAGGGGCGGCGGCTACGTTTCAATTCCTTTAGCTGTTTCTGCTCATATTTACCCTCCATTTCTATAGAAGACTTCCATTGTTATCTATTGACTTTTCCATTTTAGAGACCACCTACTAACTTCCTACTAAGGAAGAGAGTTAGTTCTCATGGTTCTTTAGATTCTTTGCCCCCACAGTGATGTTTTCTTTCCCCTCTAGCTCCCATTACAATGCAACATACATCTGGGGCAAATCAATATTTAAAGTTTACAGTACTATGGCTTTGTAAGTATTATTCACAAGATACCCAGACTGCATTTTTCTTTCTCATTCATGCTGTTTTCTTTTGTGTTGATAACTGCCTCATTACTTTGTTAAAAATAATTTTAAACTGTGCATCTTTGAACTCTGACAGATGGACAACTATGGCATACGTAACAACAGATAATCTTTCAGTTTTAAAACATATTCTTCCTGAGTCCCTGACCTGGAATGCCTTTCCAGGCTTGCTACACAGGTATTGTCCTGGAGTTTCCTTTCCCAATGATCCTAGGAATTCATTTTGGCTCTATTTTGGAAACCTTGTTTTCTCTGAATCCCAGGTCTTCCTCTTTGTTTATTTTCTCTTATTTTAAGGACACTTCCTAAGAAAACGTACATGGAAGGTAAAACTTTTTAAGATTATTCACATCTTAAAGTCTTTACTCCTTCACCACTGACTAAAACTTTGGTTGGGTAAAGTTTTCTAGGTTAGAAATCCTTCTCTCTCACCATTTTGAAGACACTGCTGTATTATGTCTAGCTTCCAATAGGGCTTCCTATTTGGTAGAGAGGGGATATCAAGGTCTAAATGCTTCCTACACAGCTTTTTAACTTACATTCAGAGGTACTCTCTGTGCTTCCAATTCCCAAACCCTCTCAGGCAGAAATCAACCTTTCCCTGTAGACACTTAGTTTTCGGCTTTCTCTGGAATGTTAAGTTGGGCTTCCCAGGTGGCTCAGTGGTAAAGAATCCATTTCCAATGCAGGAGATGCCAGGTTCTATCTCTGGGCGGGGAAGATCCCCTGAAGAAGGTAATGGCAACCCACTCTGGTATTCCTGCCTGGAGAATCTCATGGACAGAGGAGCCTGGGGGACTACAAACCATGGAGTTGCAAAGACACAACTGAGTGACTGAGCATGCATGGTATGTCAAGCCAGTTGTCACCCATCCATCTGCTTTCCAGCTTCCAACATTTTCTGGATGTCATATCTGCTGCTGGTTCCT
The DNA here is from genome assembly GCA_935064755.1 of Tragelaphus eurycerus. Classification (NCBI taxonomy): domain Eukaryota; kingdom Metazoa; phylum Chordata; class Mammalia; order Artiodactyla; family Bovidae; genus Tragelaphus; species Tragelaphus eurycerus. Next base: position 25,171,534 of record CAKXYN010000003.1, read on the forward strand.
TGCCAATTCTGTCCTTCTGGGCTTTCTGCCTTTAAGGATCCCTTTGTGACATTTCAATAGTATTTAAAAAAAAAAAAAGTAGAAGTAAATGGTCGATCCACTATGTTTAGCCAAAAATATATTTTGAATTTTCTACAGGCAGGTATCACAGTATAAACTTATTGCTAATGTTTCTGTTAATACTAACATGAATTTCTGTTAACTTGCTTTCTTGAGCCCAAAGATCTAGTAAGGTAAGTCTACTAATCCCTATTGCATTGACTTAAGACACACTAAAAAAAAAAAAATTCTACTCTGATGAAATAACAATGGACTAACAGTTGAATGTATGACATCCTTAATAATACCAAATTAAAGAGGTAGTTCTCAAATGAGAAGTTAGACTTAATCTAAGTTCTGACATGTGCTCTGCAAATGCACATGCCTTTGAGTTACTCTCGCAACCTTCATTCTGCCATGAATTCTCTTAGGGAAAAATTCCCTATGTTATTTACAGATGAGACTAAAGGATTCATGAATTAACATGTGTCTTATACTTTCTCAATATCTCACCAATTATCATCAGGTAAAAACATCTGAGTGATATATCAGGCTTGAAAAAGAAATTTTCAATGTTAATATTTATTTTGGCAGATTGATGAAAAAAATGTGCCTTCATTAAGTCTGAAATATTGATAATAGTATAAATTAAGTACATCTTCTACAGAGATTAATGCAAAACTAAAAATGTATACACTTGGTCCTCAGGGAAAAACAAGTTAAAAACCACAATGACATTCATATCTACTAAAATGACTTAAAAAAGACTGACAATATTAAATGTCAGCAAGGATTTGAAAATTTCATATTTTGCTGGCAGGGTATAAAATGGGACAACAGCGTTGTAGAACTGTTTTGACAGTTTCTTACAAAGTTAAAAATGTACCTTCCATATGACCCTGATTCTACTTTTAGTTCTTTAACCAAGAGAAATGAAAACATATATCTATTAAAAAAAAAAACAAAACAACCAACTTCCTATTAATTTTATTCATGATATCTCCAACTTGGAAATTACTCAAATGTCTATCAACAATTATGTGGATAAACGAATTGTGTAAAGTTTAAAATGGAATACTACTCAGCAACAAAAAAGAATGTACTAATGGTACATTTAGTCATAAGGGTAACTCTCAGAAGAAAGTATGCTCAGCAATTCTATTTCTATTACATTCTAAAACAAGGAAAACCTATTGATAACAGGAAGCACTGGGTTGCCTGGGACTGGAGGTGGGAAGGACTGAGTATAAGAAGACTGGGAGAAAGATTTTGGAGTGATTAAAAATGATCCATATTCTGACTGGGGTAGTAGTTACATGAGTGTACACAACTGCCAAAACTCATCAATTCGTATACTTAAAATGGGTATATTTTATTGCATGGAAACTGTACTTCAATAAAGCTGATTAAAAAGTGGGAAGGGAATGATAAATGGAGAACTCAGGAATAATGACTACATTGGGGCAGGGGAGTGAAGCACGTGATGGGATAGAAAGGAACACAAAGGTAGTTTTAACAGGAGGACTGATAATAATCTAGTCCCTCTGTTGCGTATAAGGTTCATAGGTCTTCATTTTTTTTTAATACATTGTTATAATGTATATATGTAATATATTTTCACATATAAGTAATACTTAATACAAATGAATTAAAATATAATAAAATACATGGGCTTCAAGGCCAGAAAACAGGCTTTTAACTTTGTGTTCTAATTAGTTCTGTCTGGATAAGTCACTTACCTTCCCTGAGTTTCTTAAAATGACTTAGCCTACCTTAAATCGGTTGTTAAGAGGAAAAGATGAAATAATATACATAAAAGTACGCTGAAAATATCAAGTAATACGTAAATAACTTGGAGACTTTAATCATGGTAGATTAATTAGGAAAGCAGCAATGAATTAATGGAATACTCAGAGAAGGCAATGCATGGACGGAGGAGCCTGGTAGGCTGCAGTTCATGGGGTCGCTGGAGTCGGACACGATGGAGCGACTTCACTTTCACTTTTCACTTTCATGCATTGGAGAAGGAAATGGCAACCCACTCCAGTGTTCTTGCCTGGAGAATCCTAGGGACGGGAAGCCTAGTTGGCTGCCGTCTATGGGGTCGCACAGTCAGACACGATTGAAGTGACGCAGCAGCAGCAGCCATAGGGAGTGGTGATAACATGGGAGGAAGTGGTGGAGGAAGGGTAATGAGAGAAGTCAGCACGTAGATTTCTTACCTTGGGCCAGGTACTGTTCTAAACCTTAATGAAATTACTAGCTTAATCCTCATAAAAATCCTATGAGGTAAAAATAACCCACATTTGGAGCTGAGCAAAGGGGGGGACAGAAAAAAGCTAAGCAACTTGTCTATGGTCACACAAATTTTTCTTTTGGCCACCCCATGTGGCATGCAGGATCTCAGTTCCTCAACCAGAAATTAAACCTGTGCCCCTGCATTGGGAGTGTGGAGTCTTAACCACTGGATTGCCAGGGGAAGTCTCTTAAGGTCACACAAATTTAAGTGGTGGAGAGGATTCAAATCAGACAAGTTTGATACCAGAAACAACCACACACAGACACAAGCAAGTTACTTATTATACAAGGAGCTTAAGACCAAGACATATATAAAGAAAGAAAAGCAAAACTCTAAACTGTAGAACACATAAGATATTAGAAACAAGGAATACGGGGTAAAACAAAGATAATATATTAAATACAAATCATTTAAAGTAATATTTTCATATTCTTTCTTACATTTCTCTGTATTTATTCATAGAATAACCTGTCTGAGTAGACTATGAGAGATTTGACATTTTTCTTTAAAAGATACTATTTTATCAGACTTGGCAAGATTTCTTTCTCTAGAATTTAGTTCACACCCTTCCCATAAAATGGTTATCAATGAAATGTCTGCACTGTGGAATTTGATAATCCACACAACTTCCTTAGCAGAAGTATGCTGCAATTCAGCTAGAAACCAGAAGACACAGGTTCTGGTTGTGAGTCAAAGCACCAAGTAAGTGGCTTCTGTGTGGTGTCTCAGTTTCCCTGTCTGTGCCACTCATCCTGTGGCAGAGGCTAAGCTGGAAGTGGTGCCGAGCTATTGCTGGGCAGCGTCAGACTCAAACTTAGAATAGCCTTCTTCCCAATGTGCACAACACAGAGACGTATTCACACCCAAACTAGGTGACTACTTTGTGATGTTTTCCCATAGGATGTTTATGAAGCTCATTATATTCTGATTTCCAACATAAAAATGACCAGAAAAAAGAGAAAGGAAGAATATACTAGGATTGACGTAAGGCAACCCAAATTTGCCACATAAGAGAAGAGGGGATAAAGTAAAGATCTGAGGGGAAAAAACTTAAAAGGGAAAAAGGCAAGTGAAATTGAAGGCATCATCATCATCATTTTATCTCTTCAGGCAACTCAGTTAAGACATATGATGCTGCCTGTTTAATATCAGAGTTTTCAGGCCCAGTAATATAAAGTAGTACTAAAATCATATACATGGAAAAACAAATACTCTAAAACACATTTTTGAAAATCTATCTTTAGTTTTTTAAGTTTTTATAATGAACATACATTATTACTATAAGAAAACAAATTTCTAAAACTCTTAACTTTTGATATAAGACACAGTGATACAAAACATAACTATAAATACTTTAGAAATACATATATACAAATTAAAGTATACCATGTTAGCCAACAAAAAAGGAAGAGAATAAATTACTATAGATAAGCTATTAAGATACAGGGCTTATCTTGATAATATCTAGATTTACAGAAAAAAATTTCTGGTAAAGTTTGTAAAAAAATTGTTGGTTTTTATACAGAAAAGAATGCCTGAATGCACTAAAACCAATTCGCTTTCACAGCTTATTTGCAGTCTTATCATATTCTCTTAGATACATATAACCACCTACTGAAAACATGAAACAATTTTATGTTTTTATAAGAATTTAGATTTTATAATTTCTACTACTGGATATCTAAAAATAGGATTATACGATGTTAAAAAAAAAAACACCTTGCTTTGCTATTTGTCTAGGAGCAGTATGCGCAAAAAGCTCCTTCACAGCAACTCAGATGTAATACTTGTAAAATATTATATGAGGCAGGCATTTTAAATGTCTACTTCTAATTTAAAAACATACCCAGCTCTTTGGCTGTAGCTCCTCTTTCCTTTGGATCTTCAGACACTATTAACTGCGTAAAGCATTTCCTTCCCAGGGACTTCTGGACAGCTGCTATCTAAAAAGTTTTTCAAAAAGAAAAAAAAAAAAACTTTGGGGGGAAACTGTTGCATTAAGTTAGAAAGCTGAAAACAATTTGAGGAAGGTTTCATTATTTTCTAAACCAGTCCATACAACAAAACATGACACTCTACGTTTTTCCTATAAACATTTTCAAAGAAAATCTCTTACCTTATCTTTGGATAAAAGAGGACTGTAGGAAAAAAGAGAGAGAGGGAAAAAAGAATTAAAAAAAATATTATAGCAGCAAAATGCTTCCAAACAAATGTCACTGAAACGGCTGTAAAAAAAAAAAAAAGAAAAAAATACAGCTTCTCTGGATTCTAATATTAGCACAGAACATTTCCACTGCTGAAACATTACCACTGGTTCACACAGTTCAAAGTGCAACTATATCATGTGTTAATCTTCTTAGATGGCCAATAACTAATGAAAAACCTCCAAAGAAGCTATAAATACTAAGATTCAGCAGGGGAAAAAATGTCAACCTTTTGCTAATAATGTATTTCAAGAGTATTTTACACATATTAAAATTTCAGTTTATGTCATTATCATCTAAAGTTGATTATGATAGACGATAATTTTATTTACATTTTCCACAGAAAAGGATAAAAAAAGATGTAATCTGTAAATATATTTTAGGGAACACTCAAGATAAAAGAATGCATACATTCACCAAAAAGTACACACAATACTGTTCACAGCCATTTTATTCATAACATGAAAAAACTGGAAACAATCCAAATGTCTATTAACAATATAATGGATAAATAAATTGCTGCACAGTCATATAATGAATCCACACAGGAGTAAAGCAGAGCAAATTACCACTGCAGGTAACAACATGTAACACAGACGTAATCATGTGCAAAAAAGCTAGATACCAAAATCTAGTCTGTGTGATTACATTTATGTAAAACTGCAGGACAGGCAAATACATTGTTATAGAACTCAGAGAGCAGTTACTATCTGAGGGGGATGGGTGCTGGCTTTGTACACAAATTAGGGAGCTTTCTGAGGGGCTGGACTGTTTTGATTCTTGGTCAGAGTATTAGTTACATATATGTATCTGTACATGTAAAAATTCAGCTGTGTACTTTAATATTCAAACATTTTACATTAATTTTAGGTGTATAATTTTGGGGAATTATCAAATATAAGCATAAAATTTTAGGTTTGGTTTACAATACTATCTACTGTTCACTAGTCAGAAATTCTCTAGAGATGTGAAGCAATGTGACTGAAGACTAGTTTTTAAATTATGTGTTGGCACTAATAAGGACCTATTATATAGCACAGGGAACTCTACTCAATACTCTGTAATGACCTGTATGGGAAAAGAATCTAAAAAAGAGTGGGTATATGTATAAAAGTATAACTGATTCACTTTGCTGTATACTTGAAACTAACACAACATTATGAATCAACTATACTGCAATAAAAATTAAAAAAACATTATGTGTTGGCAAGTTGCCTTATATTTAAAAAGAGGAAAACAAAGAAAAAAGTCACGTCTATATTAGATTCAATAACTCTTTATTTTTAAATAATTAAAACATTTGTAACACATTAAACAATTATTAGTTCCTGGGAAGAGCATAAAAGTATCTATATTGAATATTTTGAAAGTAAGAAAACAATCTCCCTTATCTATTTTTAATATTCCATTATTTAAAAGTTTTACAAAGCCAAAAGTTAACCTATTTAACATACTATAATTAGGTCATAATGCAGAATCCATAAAAAGACTGTTTCAAAAGTTCAAACAAGAAAATTGTACATCCCAGAAATCTGCACTTAAGTTTAATAATTATCATGTCCCCTCACCTTTATAATTCTGAGTCTTCAAATAATAAATTAAAAAATATATACTTAAGTGCTTTATTATTACTATGTTCAGTTTTAAAAATCCAACTCTTTGATATAAATCAAATAATTTAAAATTATCTGGTATTCTGATTAAATGCATTTGCATTCCAGTAGTAGGCTACTCTTAAAAGTGTGTTTTTACTACAACATACAAACAGTGATAGACATATAAACACTGGAAAACAATTGTAATAAAAATCCTAATACAAATTTTCCCATCTGAATCACCTAATCTCTTAAGCAAAAAGTAATCAAAATTAGAAGTTACATTTAAAAATTTCTAATTAGAAGGTGCTTTGAATTTTGTAAAACAGACATTTTGCTAAGTTTTGTGTAAGAAACTGAGATAAAAGCTGAGAAAAGAACCTAATCATTTTATTCATTTTAATTTCTCCAGTTAGCATTAACAAAACAAAGAAGTGAATTCTGCATTTTAAATATTCAGTACTACAGTGCTTCTCCAATATTCTATTCCAATTCATTGTAAACAGTCAAGTACTTACTCTTGATGTGTTGCACAAAATTTAGCAAGCCGTTCAAAATCTTCACCATTAAATGCTTTTTCTGAATTCCTCAAAGGTGTAACTGTATGTGGTTGTACAGTTTTCCATTTTGTTTCTAAATTTAAAATAGTTGTTAGTCACTAGCTATTACAAAACATGTTTAGAAGGGAAAACATACTTAACTGGCACCACTGATAAAGATTATCATGCAAAATTATCTTTTCAGCCCAAAGTTAACACAGAAATAGCTAAGTGATTGCTTTTAGATCTAAGTATATATCCCAGAGACTAAATCAGCCAAGGACATCAGAAGAAATGAAAAAGTTGCAAGTGTTCTTTTCTTGGCACTGGTATGAAAAACAAAACACAAAGACAAAAACTTTCTTAAAATGAGGTAAACCTGCTGTAAAAATGCTACTTTTTTTGCAACACTAACTTGACTAGAAACATCTACTTCCTGACTTAGAAAATCAGGTCAAATATGTTAACTTTCTAGATAGCAACTCGTTAGATTATTGATAATTCTGCATTCTACATTAGTTTGTACTCACCCCACTGTTCTTGAATGGCAGAAAGATTTGCGAGCAATTGCTCATGATACAGCCGTTCGAGCTGAATGAATTTCATTGCTTTCTCATCTGAACAGAAAATTTAAGGAAAATAGGAATCCAGGCTACAGAATAATGTCTTAGATCAACTGAGAATTTGGAAGTTCATCAAAAAATGAGAAGGCTCTAAATAATTTTAAATTTAAACAAAAAAGGAAGGGTTTTTGGTTTTGAAGTAGGTAAACTTTAATGTTGCATATCATGCAGTAGCTACCTGGTTTCTATTCTATCAGTAAACAGGAGACACAAAAGGTTTTAATGTTCAAGAAATGCCTGCTTGCTAATAATATCTCTAGCAGAGTCAATTAAATATAATTTAATTGGAAATAGAGCCCATATGGAATCTGTAATCTAAGTGTCCCCCCTCCTTTTCTCTCCTTAAATTACCTTCTGTCAAGCCACTACGTTACCCTCTAGTCAAATGTTTGTTTCTGATTTCAACTCCCCGTCATCCTTATTTCTCACTGAATGCTTTTTTTTTTTAGTAAATTAACTTGCCACAGTGATTTTTATAATTATGCAATTTGACTTTTTTTGGTAGATTTTCTTATGAATTTCTGCCTTCTCCATCTGTATCACATATTTAGCATTATATGAGGTCAAGACAAGCTGTCCAACTGTCTACCTTCCTTTGGGCCATGTTCTAAATGCTGACCCAGAAAGAAGGAAGAGAAAAAACTCATTGTTTGGCTTTTAGTCTTCCCATGGTCACTCAGAGGTTCAGTTCTCTCTCATTTATGTCTTAAATATATGCCAGGGATCATAAAATAGACCAGGGAGAAGCAAAGACAATTCTATTTTCCTCTGCTCATAACTTAAAAATATACCAATGTTTCTCACGCTTTACTGAACATAAATGTTATTTGAAAATCTTGGTAAAATACAGATTCATGAGTCTGATCCCCAGAAGCTCTAATTCTAAAGCCCACAAGTCTGCATTTCTAGAAAGCTCCCAGGGAAGTTGATGTGCTCTGCCCTGTACTACCGGAGAAGGCAATGGCAGGGCTGCAGTCCATGGGGTCGCTAAGAGTCGGACACGACTGAGCGACTTCACTCACTTTTTCGCTTTCATGCATTGGAGAAGGAAATGGCAACCCACTCCAGTTTTCTTGCCTGGAGAATCCCAGGGGCAGGAGAGCCTGGTGGGCTGACGTCTATGGGGTCACACAGAGTTGGACACGACTGAAGCGACTTAGCAGTAGCAGCAGCAGCAGCACTGTACTACATCATACTCATCATTTGGGTAGTTCTAAGCTTCATTTCTTTAAGAATTTGATTTCTTCCAGACTTAGCGGTGAACAGCCACTGCCCTAAGTTTCTACCATGCTTTACTAGGGGTTCAGGATGACAACTGCTTGTCCCCCAGTCTGTAGTGAAAATCAGTAAGGTTAGGAGAAAAAGAAATCACACAAATGAGGAAATAAAGATACTTAGGATGAGTTCTCTCTAAAGTGTATATATTGGACCTTCTCTGAAAAAATAAAAACAATTTTGAGAAAGGGAAATTAAAAAATGGAAGGAATAAATCTTTCTTTTATAAAAGTTATGGGCTTTCCAGGTGGTGCTAGTGGTAAAGAACCTGTTTGTCAGTACAGGTAGATGTAAGAGATGTGGGTTCGATCCCTAGGTCTGAAAAATCCCCTGGAAAAGGGCATGGCAACTAACTCTGGTATTCTTGCCTAGAGAATCCCATGGACAGAGGAGCCTGGCAGGCTATAGTCCATTGGGTTGTATAGAGTCGGACATGACTGAAGAGACAGCACAAACAAAAGTTAACATGCAGTCTTCCTTGACAACAGTTATTCTGTTTATTGCTAATGAAGAACTTTTCATTAGCAATAGATATAGCAAATTTTGCAAATTAGATATAGCAAATCTTCCCTTTGCTATATATATATATAGCTATAATAAGAGTCTTGAGATTTGCTATGTATAATATGGCTGACAAACTCTACCATATGAATATTACTTGACTTGTACTTCTGTTTAATTCAAAAGAAAACAAATCCAATGGGTTTTTATTTTTTTGCAACATGCATTCTCTCCTTCCTCCACACACAAATATTTAGATTTTGGTAAAATTAGAGCTTGTCCACAGGAGGTCACACTTGGGTGGTTCTAGAGAATTTTCTGGAGTAACACATTTCCTACATCTTGTTTTCTGAGACGGTTACATGGGTGCATGAAACAAGATCCAGTGACAGCGACAGATCATATGTTCATTGTAGGTAAATCTCAATTTTAAAAGTGGGCAATTCACTAAGCGTTCTAGGCAGTTCTTATAATTAAAAAAAGGATACAGTCCTCCTCCTGGAAATAAGACTCTGCTATCTGTTAAAAACAAACAAAAAAACAGAGAAAGTTAACAGTTGAATAAAAAGACAAATTTGGAAGAAACCAAAACCTTGAAACTCTCAAAATCTTTGATATCAAACTAAGAAAACTCTTATTTAACTATATTCGCCAGTTCAGAAAAAAATATGACTCTAGGCACAAGACCCATTTCTGAAGTCATTTGTCTCAAGAAAAGCAAACATAGACATTCTTTGGTCTGTACACAATCTCATTCTTTCTATTCTATTTCAAGTCAAAGCAAACATCACTGATTCACTAGAGTTTAGAATAAGAACTCTAAAGAATGAGAGAAATGCCATCGAGGCTTATAAAAGTAGAACATGAATGAAAGGATGGCTTTATCACAAACGAAAAAACTGAACTATGTCAGGTCACAAGGGATCTTCAAACCCATTCGTCTCATTAGTATTTCACAAACTACCTCAGGGGACACTGACTTTTCATTCTCTCTTGATATTTCAGAAAAGGACAGACCAAGTGCTACTAGTTGAGCAACGATGTTTGGAATATATACAAAGTGCTGCACAGGATAAAGGGCACTGGATGGGAGGGCAAGGTCCAGGGACTCAGCCTCTGGACCCAGTTGAGGCATATCCCTTAGCAGATTCATTCTAGGGCAACTTTAAATTTAAAAATTCTTTGAGTCTAAAAACTTTGGGATCCTTATTCAGATATAGCATTTATAAATACAACAGTAAAACCAAAAGTATACATGGAGAAATATTTGCATGAATTGACTCCTGTCATACTTAAAATACTTCATTAAGTAGTTTACACTTTCAGTTTGCCCTGATTTTTCCTAAGTCTCTAATGAAAAAGGTATTCTGTTTATGGATCATGATCTCTACTTTCCAGGAAGCTATCAGTACAAAGAGCAATAAAGCACTAGTCAAACCTATAAATTAGAAATAAAAAAGGAATGGTTTTTCTCTAAATCCCACAGTTGAAAAAGTATAGTTTTAAAGGAAATAGTTGCCTAGCTTAAAATTTATTCTTATATCTAACATTCTTCCAGGAGCAAAACAACAATATACATAGACCCAATCACTTCCCTGTAAATTGTCAGTTTAATCAATTAGCTTTCAGACTTCTGGGACAGTTCCAGTCCCGTAAGTGCAACCATAAAGACAGGATCATGAAACTCAACGCCTCAAAAGTAAAAAGGCACTTACAGGTGAAAGGGCAGTTTGAAAAATAAATACACAGGGTGCTTTCCCCTATAAAAACCTACTCCTGGCAAGTCAAGCAGGGTAAGAGAAGGTGTGATTTTCTTTGATGCCCCAAATGTCTAAATTGGGGAGGTAGCTTGGTAGAGCAGAAAAACATGAAAGTTTGAAGGTGAATAACCTGACTGTGTTCTAGACCAAGCTTTGCCACTACCAGCTGTGTGACTCTGGACGTGTCATTTCATGTCTCAGCCTCGGCTTCCTTATTTGTAAAACAGGGTCAGTAATACCTACAACTCTAGGAGATAGAACGTGTGTCTAGTACAGTGCCCGGGACACAGCAGCAAGTGCTTACAACGGTTTGCACTTGCTGACTCTGGACCAGAAATACTCTACTCTACCAGTGCAGGGTAGAATCGTGAAGAAGTGAGATGAAAATCACTTTGGGAAGGCAGTCATTTTAAGGTTTTCCTGGTTTCAGGAGTCTTTTATCTACTGGGAACAGAAAGGAATGAGGAAGGTGTGTGTGTGTGTCTGCAGTCCCACAGAGTAGCTTCAAGGACCCCAGTGAAGCCACTTCCTGCTTGAGTTTGAGATGAGTTTCAGGACCTGCTCACTGAGCACAGAGTACAGCACTTGAACTTCTTCTTCTCACTTCTATAGGAAAACTCTCAAGTTTATGACTTAGGTTATACACTTAAAGCTAACCTGCCATTATATTAACAAAGTCAGTGTATAAGAGATTACTCACACCCAAGAAAAATAATTTTTTTTTGGCCACACTACACGGTCTGTGGAACTTCCCTGATGAGCTATCAGACCCATGCCCCCTGCAGTGGAAGTGCAGAGTCTTAACCACTGGACCACCAGGGAAGTTCCCAAGAAAAGAAATTTTTAAATGGAATCTTCGAGAGTTCCAAGAACTTTAGTGTGGACTCTGGAACCAGACATGGACTTGAATCTTATCTCTATAACTTATTGGCTGTGTGACTTCAGACAAGTTAAAAAAAAAAAATCTTCTTTGGTTATAATAATGTGTCATTCTGATAGTATTACTGTGAGGATTAAATGGGCTAAAAAACCTAGAATAGTGCTACTATAACAGTATTTCCTATTTTAGTATTCTTATTGAGGCTGTTATTAGTACTGTTATGTCCATACTGACAGAGATTTACAACAGATGCTTGGAAAACAAGAATCAATAAAACATATTAAGTGCCAAAAGAAAAAAAGAGTTCCGAGAGCTAAAAACGTAAGTGAGTATCTGCAGTAATCATAGTCATTAATATCAAATGCCCTTTAGCATATGTTCATCCATATAATGTTAAAAATAGCAACTATCCTGTAATTAACTCTCCGTTAATACTTCCTTATTTCTGTCAGTGGTACCACCATTCCTCCTAACTGGGTATTCCTAGAATTATTCTTCTCTGATTTCTTTATCATCCCTTTTTTCATTATCTACTATCTGGTCCCATCACTACATGGGAAATAGATGGAGAAACAGTGGAAACAGTGTCAGACTTTCTTTTTCTGGGCTCCAAAATCACTGCAGATGGTGACTGCAGCCATGAAATTAAAAGACACTTACTCCTTGGAAGGAAAGTTATGGCCAACCTAGATAGCATATTCAAAAGCAGAGACATCATTTTGCCAACAAAGGTTCGCCTAGTCAAGGCTATGGTCTTTCCTGTGGTCATGTATGGATGTGAGAGCTGGACTGTGAAGAGGGCTGAGCGCCGAAGAATTGATGCTTTTGAACTGTGGTGTTGGAGAAGACTCTTGAGAGTCCCTTGGACTGCAAGGAGATCCAACCAGTCCATTCTGAAGGAGATCAGCCCTGGGATTTCTTTGGAAGGAATGATGCTAAAGCTGAAACTCCAGTATTTTGGCCACCTCATGCGAAGAGTTGACTCATTGGAGAAGACTCTGATGCTGGGAGGGATTGAGGGCAGGAGGAGAAGGGGACGACAGAGGATGAGATGGCTGGATGGCATCACTGACTCGATGAATGTGAGTCTGAGTGACCTCCGAGAGCTGGTGATGGATAGGGAGGCCTGGCGTGCTGCAGTTCATAGGGTCGCAAAGAGTCGGACACGACTGAGCGACTGATCTGATCTGACACCAAGTCCTTATGTCAAGATTTCAAATTCATCTCTTCATGTTTCCACTGTCACCACCTTAACCTAGAAACTATTCTCACTTTATGTTTGAATTATAAACTTCTTCTTTTACCTCTTACCGTTATAAAAATATATACATGGTTTAAAGAGTCAAACGGTTCTATAAGGTGTGTTTAAGAAAGGCCCTGCTGTTCATGTCCGATTCACCTTTCTTCATGAGCAAGCACTTAGATATCTCTTTTTAAAAAAATGCTATATCTCTAAATATTATGCTTATATTTGTTATTTCTTGATTTTTTTTTCAGTTTTAGAAAATGGGGATTGAGTCTTTTGCTCCTTTCCCTACAAACATATACCACACATACTTTCTCTCACATATTGACCTATTCCATGCTGTTATATTGTAGTAAAAGGTAGGTAGACATTTAATGTTTACCTTATTATGAGTAAGCCATGTAGTAAACTCTCATTATTTTTCCTTTCACAAAAACTTTCTGTTTTCTCTGGAGTTTCTTTTTTCCCTTTTTTTTTTGGGGTGGTGGTGGTATAGTTTTCCACGCACTTACCGTTTATACAACGCTAGTCTATCAAGAGTTGAAATCTTCCCTCAGTGTATTAAGACACACCAAATATTCAGAAATCGGAAAATGATATAAAAGTTTCTCCCCAGACCCTTCTGATCTGCTCAAATAGAAGTGGGTACACTCTCCTTTTTGATACAAAGCTGTCATCTAAGACTCTCTCTTCTCCTAGAGATTCCCTTCACCCATCTCCGGGGTAGCACCCCACTTTCTTTTATCTTAATCTTCCTGTTCCTTGGTTTACTCTCTTGTTTTGGTGGAGTACATCATATAGTGACTTCCTGAGAAAGGATGAAAAGGAAATATCATAGGCCCTGATGTAGGAACATTCCTGGTATAGCTGAGGAAGTGCTAGGAGGCCAGTGTACCTGGAAAGAAGTGAATAAGAAGGAGAGTTTTAGGAATTAAGGTCTAAGAGGTAACAGGGCCAGATCATGGAGTTTCTTGCCATGGTAAGAATTTTGGCTTTAGGTGGCTCAGAGGTTAAAGCATCTGCCTGCAATGCAGGAGACCTGGGTTCGATCCCTGGGTTGGGAAGATCCCCTGGAGAAGGAAATGGCAACCCACTCCGGTATTCTTGCCTGGAGAATCCCATGGACAGAGGAGCCTGGTGGGCTACAGTCTACTAGGTCACAAAGAGTTGGACACGACTGAGCGACTTCACTTTCACTTTCTGAATGTGAAAAGAAGTCAATGGATGGCTTTGAACAGAAGTCTCATGATCCCAACAAACATTTTATCTGGATCACAATGACTGCTGTGTAGAGGAAGGGGAAAAAACCTAAATGGAAATAAAGGTAAAGCATAGAGGGTTCTACAATTAGTTTACTGCAAGAATCTGAATGAAATCTGATAGTGTCTTGTACTATCAAGATGGTGGCAATGAAGGAGGAAAGAAGACATCAGAATCTGCATATATTTTTTAAATAGATTGGCAGGATCTGCTGATTAGATACGGACGTGGGGAAAAGTGAAGTATTTGGTCTCAGCAACTAGAGGGATGGATATGCCATCTAACAAAAGGGGAAAAAAAAAGTCAAAGTCTCATTTTGGGCATCTTAAGTTTGAAAGGCCCATGAGATGCCTCAGGAAGCTGGATGTTTAGTCTATACTGCAGGACTGAATGCTCAAAAACTCCAATGTTTAACAATCAGTAAAATTTGGAGGACTCAACAAATGACCCAGAGAAGGCATATCCAGTGAGGTAAGATATAAAAGTAGAAAGTGGGGGGGTCCTAAAAAGCAAAAGAAAATGCTGCAAAATAGAGCATGTGGCAAAATAGAGCATGTGATCAACTTGTCGGAGCTTCTAATACTTCCGGTAGGAAGAAAACTGAGGACTAACAACTAGATTCACATGAGCATGCCACTCGGAGATTAATCCTGGCATTTACAGTGCAATTCTGGTGGGGTAGTGGCACAAAGGCCACTCTGGAGTGAGTTCAAGAGTCATCTGAATATGGAATGTTACCTAGGTAGAATTCTTGCCCAATGTGTTTTCAGTTCAGTTCAGTTCAGTTGCTCAGTTGTGTCCGACTCTTTACGACCCCATGAATTGCAGCACGCCAGGCCTCCCTGTCCATGACCAACTCCTGGAGTTTACTCAAACTCATGTCCATCGAGTCGGTGATGCCACCCAGCCATCTCATCCTATGTCGTCCCCCTTTTCCTCCTGCCCCCAATCCCTCCCAGCATCAGAGTCTTTTCCAATGAGTCAGTTCTTTGCATCAGGTGGCCAAAGCACGGGAGTTTCAGCTTTAACATCAGTCCTTCCAATGAACACCCAGGACTAATCTCCTTTAGAATGGACTGGTTGGATTTCCTTGCAGTCCAAGGGACTCTCAAGAGTCTTCTCCAACACCACAGTTCAAAGCATCAATTCATCGGCGCTCAGCTTTCTTCACAGTCCAACTCTCACATCCACACATGACTACTGGAAAAACCATAGCCTTAACTAGACGGATCTTTAGTAATGTCTCTGCTTTTTATTATGCTATCTAGGTTGGTCATAACTTTCCTTCCAAGGAGTAACCGTCTTTTAATTTCATGGCTGCAATCACATCTGCAGTGATTTTGGAGCCCCAGAAAATAAAGTCTGACACTGTTTCCACTGTTTTCCCATCTATTTGCCATGAAGTGATGGGACCAGATGCCATGATCTTAGTTTTCTGAATGTTGAGCTTTAGGCCAACTTTTTCACTCTCCTCTTTCACTTTATGAAGAAATAATCAGACAGATCCCAATTATGGGACATTTTTATAAGAACTCAACTCTTCAGATGTGTCAATGTTATAAAAGCAAAAATAAACCAACAAATAAAACAGAAGGCAGGGAATTGTTCTGGATTACTAAGGATTAAAGAATGTTCACAATCAGATGCAATGTGTGCTCCTTCACGGGATCCTGGATCAGAGGGAAACTAGTTATAATGAATATTTGTGGAATAACATGAAGAAAAAAATATAGGCTCTATTTTAAGTAATATTAAACCAACATCTCATTTCTTGGGGTTGATAATGGCATTGTAAGTTATTTAGGAGAGTGTCATTGTTCTTGGGAAATTTCTGTGCAAGTATTTAAGGGTGAAGTGATGTAATGCCTGAAAATTACTAAGATGTTTCATGGAAAATAAATATGTGGGGTAGGGTTGAGTGGGAGGAGGGGAAACGAAAATCTGGCAAAATGTTAACAGCTGTCAAATTCAAGTGAAAGACACAGTGTGAACTTCTGGGAATTACTAAATAATGGGGAAAAACAAGTCACTCCACTTCTCTCTAACTTGTGTTTCCCTTGAGAGTAACTGACAGGATATTTTGTATTCTTGGACTATGGAAGGCAGTCATCAGCTGACTGCTGTTGCCCTGGTATCTCAGCTTACTGCAGTCTCAGCCATCTCTTTCCAACAGGCAATGTTTGATTTAGTGACAGAGAAATATAGTTATACCCCTAATGTTTAATTACTTTTATGTTAAGCATACCAAGTGTTATTGATATGTTAAGTACTTGTACATGCAGTATTTCACTGAGTCCTCTACAACATTACAGAAGATGAAACTAAAAGCTGCTTAGTGTGTTAGCATTAGGGTTAGGGTTAGATTTTACAGTAGAGCCAGAGCCCATACTTTAAAGCCACCACTGTACTCTCTAATCTTTTTTACCAGGAGAGAACAGACTGCTGAGGTATCTCAGAAGCATAACCTACAGGACTCAGCAAACTGACACAGTCCTAAGGGATGAAGGTGGGGTTTTACTTTGAGACATTAAAAAAAATGAAATAATCTGCATCTGATCAAGACTGTTATCATCTTCCTGCCTAAAAATGTGATTTTCTACTAGATTTGCTTCAGCTATAGGATCACCTGCTAGTAGAAAAGAGCATTCTCCTTACATTTAATGTAACAATAGCCCAGTGACATAAACTGCTTGAAAAGAATTGGCTACACTTAGCTGTTTCTATTTACTCCAAATGCCCATTTCTCCAATTTTTTATTGAAATTCTACAGAAGACTTTAAAGAACAGTAAAATCAACAGTCATATACCTTTTATTTAGATTTGTCAATTACTGACATTTTGCCAAATCTTCTCTTTTTCTTTCCCTTTCTTACACATTTTTCCCACTGAAATATCTCAAGTTGCAGGCATTATATAACTTTACTCCTAAATACTACTTGCACGTGTGTTTCCCAAGAATAAAGACATTCTCCTACATGACCTTCAATTCCATTATCAATCTCAAGAAATTTGAGAATGATGCAATAGTATTATTATTATACAGTCAGTATTCAAATTTCTGTCAAGTTGTCCCCAAAACACATGCTTTGAGAGGTGTGGGTTCGATCCTTGGGTCAGAAAGGGACCCTAGAGTAGGAAATGGCAACCCACTCCAGTACTCTTGCCTGGAAAATTCCACGGATGGAGCCCGGTGGGCTACAGTCCATGCAGCTGCAAAGAGTCAGACATGACCCAGCAACTGAGCACAATACAAAGCCCTACAGTTGTAAGGAACTTGCTTTGTGAGGGAGTCTTATATCTCCCATTTGTAAAGATGATGATAATGTCTGTCTAGATTGTGTGGAGAATGAAATAACAGTTAGTGTAAATATCCTTTACAAACTCAGTCCATTGTACAAATTCAAAGAAGGCTGAAAGATTAGAAAGCTGCCTTGGTATTGGTGGTTCTCAACTACAGTTCTCAACCATGGTAAACATGAACTATATATGTTAGCAACACACCAGAGGTCAAGAAGTAGTACATATTTTCTCAAAGGCATTCTTAAAGCCTGCCAAGGAGGTAATATAAATTTGTAACAATATATGTTTTCCTGCATTGGGACAAAAGCTATTTTACTTTAAAAAAGTTATTCCCTGCTTATTGCAAATGTTTAATGAAACAGGAAGAGTGAGTGAAGAAATAAAATTGAAGCTTCTTCCATTCCCATATATGAATTATTTTCATTTTAAAAAAAGAAAATAAAACACAGCTCATACACATCTCAATCTTTTCAGAATTATCTCATGTAAAAAACCTTTCATATTACTGTCCTTAAGGTCTCCCAGTCTCCAGGCTCTCCATCTTCTAGTTTACCCTCTCAATCATCAAGAATTATATTTCTAGAATTATAATTTTGGCACCTGCATAATTAAAAGCTCTCAGCCTCTAAAAGCAAGACCTTAATGTTACAAGTTATCCAATCTTAAGTCTCATCTCTCTTCCATCTTAATCTTCAAAATAATATCCCAGTCATGTCTTTGCAAAGGCTGATCTCTTTCTGTACCAGTTCACTTTCTTCATCTATTGTGAGCCTATAAATCCTGCAAAACCCAGCTCAAGAATCACCTTCTTTCTGCCTAATGTCCAAAGGACAAAGTTAATCATGCATTTTGTGCTTCTGCTGAACCTGAAGCACATACCTACTCTAATACTTTATACAGACTTCTACCATTAGTTAGCTACATTAATTGTTTTTCCTATTCCACTGTGTCTGTCTTAAGGACATGTTCTTATGTAATCTATTTCCCTAGTGTCTAGCTTGGTTTTGGGTACCGTGTTGCTACTTACTAAGCACTTTCTACACTGACTCATTTGTAGACAATGATTCTCATTTGTACACACTAAGTAAAAGAAGGGGCTTCCCTGGCAGCTCAGTAGTAATCAATCTGCCTGTAATGGCATGAGACGCAAGAAATGCAGGTTTGGTCCCTAGGTTAGCAAGATTCCCCAGGAGTAGGAAATGTCAACCCACGCCAGTATTCTTGCCTGAGAAATCCCACTGAACAGAGGAGCCTGGCTGGCTACAGTCCAGGGGGTTTCAAGAGTCGGACACAACTTAGTGACTAAACCACCACCACCACCAAGTAAAAGAAGCTAGCGACTGTATGAGCCATAGATTGATGATCCAAGCCAACATGTGGCCACCAGTCAGTGATATGCCAGATATCCTACCAGCTACTGATCCAAGGTCACCTTCTCCTGGACTCACCAATGACAGGGGAGCAGAATCAATTACAGAAAATTGGATTTTAGATTATTACAAATATTGGCCCCAGAATTTCAGTGAGGCTGCAATGCAAAGTTCAGCAAGATACCTGGTGAAGGCAAAGGGGAAGTGCTCTTGAATCCAACTGCTCAACTTCACCTCGTATAAGTGAGAACAGAGATTGCAGAACCAACTTTGAGGCTTCCAGCTGATCATTAGCATTTACTTCTGCAGATTCTTCATCACTAACGGCATGTGTGGCTACATGTAGTATATTTTCTTGCATGAAAGGTGTGGTATCTTCTGAAGAAAGTCCTTTGAGAGTAAATAAAATGCCCATGTTAGAATAAATTTCCATCATGGTAGAACACCTTTTAATAATTATGCCTTTTAATCATAAAACTTTCAAATAAAACTGATTATATGAAAAAAAAAACCCCACAGAAGCCACAAGTTATTTTCCTCATTAAGATTCTGCTTGACATCTGATTCTTTCTATTAGCAATTAGTTAACAGAAGCAATTCTGTTAGTTCTATATAAACTTTTCTATTTATAATATATTATAGATTAAGAATCTAATTTTTATTCTTAATTAAGAATATTAAAAAAAAGAGAGATCTAAAGAAAAGTATGTAGGTTAAAATCTGGCCCAAAACTTGACTCTCCCAAAGTAAAAATGAATTAACTATAATTTGAAGTCATACCTTGCTCCAAATGAAATAGCACTAAATAAGAAAATAAATGTGGCTATCATATCAAAGGCTAAAGAAGTTAAGCCTTCTTCTCTAAACTCTGGTCTGATAACTTTAGAATTACCTCTGGAGCCCAGGAGAGCAGAGGGAATCAGATGTCCAGAGCTAATGATCACAGAAACTTTCTTCCTAGTAAAAAACAGTAAAACAAACTTGGAAAAAAAAAACCCCAGCAAATAAATCGTTGGCCCAGAGCTCCTGAAATAACACACCAAATTTTAAAACTCTAAACATAACACATTATAACTTTACCCTTCACTAAAATCTCAGCATGAGTTCTAATTTTCATACTGAAATTGAATAGACTGTGTGCATGTGTACTTACCTTCAGCTAGTCCGTCTCGGGAAGGATCTCTCTCAGTAATTTAGTATATGTATACCATGATTGAAGATGCCTTCGGCCTGGAGATGGCCTGCCATTTTATTTTGTAGGAATGGTATTTGTGAAAAACAGGAATGATTTTTCTGCTTTCTAATTTTCTAACTGCAATGGTGGTAATGCAATGTAGGAAAAGAAGCTTTGTATAGAGAACTACAAAGAAACTAAGATAAATACGGTTTCCTTTTCCTCCCAGCCACACTACTATACCCAAGACATTAAATTACATAAGACTGTGATAAGGCTAATCATCCAAATTCTATATTTCTCTTAATCAAATTCTTCTTAATTTTTCATTAAATGTTTGGTAGAATTCACCAAGGGGCTTCCCAGGTGGCTCAGTGGTAAAGAACCCACCTGCCAATGGAGAAGACCCAGGTTCAATCCCTGGGTTGGGAAGATCCCCTGGAGGAGGGCATGGTAACTCACTCCGGTATTCTTATCTGGAAAATCCTATGGACAGAGGAGCCTGAAGGGCTATAGCCCACAGTGTCACAAAGAGTCAAACACGACTGAGTGACTGAACAACAACAATAACAAAATTCACCTATGAATTAAATGTTTGGTAGAATTCATTTGATGAAAAATTAGTGTCAATCCTTCTCAGACTTTTCCAAAAATCAAAGAGCAGGGAATGGTCTCAATCTTATTTTTACAAAGCCAGCATTACTCTGATACTGAAGCCAAATAAAGATACTACATAAAAAGTAAACTACAAATAAACGTCTCTGATGAATACAGATGCAAAAATTCTCAACAAAATACTCAGCAACTTAATTTAACAGCACACTTAAAGAATCGGACACCGTGATCAAGCAGAATTTATTCCTGGGATGCAAGGCTGATTCAACATACATTAACCAATCAATGTCATACAGCACATTAACTGAATGGAGGATAAATAACACATGGTCAACTCAATGGATGTGGGAAAAATTATTTAACAAAATTCAATATCCTTTAATGATAAAACTCTCAACATAGTAGGTACAGAAGAATGTATCTCAACATGATAAAAGCCATATATAACAAAGTCACAGATAACATCATACTCAACAATGAAAGGTTAACATATTTTCCTTGAAGATCTGGAACAAGACAAGGGTGCCTACTCTCACCACTCCTATTCAACATAGTACTGGAAGTTCTGGTCAGAACAATCAAGCAAGAAAAAGAAATGAAAGGCATCCAACTAAGAAAGGAAGATGTGGAACTGTCTCTGTTTGCAGATAATATAATCTTATAGATGGAAAACCCTCAGGACTTCACTAAAAAACTGTTAGAACCAACAAATGATTTCAGTAAAGTTACAGGATACACAATCACCATATAAAAATCAGTTGCATTGCTATATACTAACAGTGAACTATCTGAAAAAGAAAACCATTTTATTTACAATAGTATTAAAACAACAAAGTACTTAGGAATAAATTTAACAAAGTAGATGAAAGCTACTGTTGTTGTTGTTCAGTTGCTCAGTCACGTCTGACTCTTTGTGAACCCATGTGCAGCACGCCAGGCTTCCCTGTCCTTCACCATCTCCCGGAACTTGCTCAAACTCATGTCCATTGAGTCTGTGATATCATCCAATCATTTCATCCTCTGTTGTCCCCTTCTCTTCCTGCCTTCAGTCTTTCCCAGGGTCTTTTCTAATGAGTCGGCTCTTTGCATCAGGTGGCCAAAGTATTGGAGCTTCAGCTTCAGCATCTGTCCTTCCAATGAATATTCAGGATTGACTTCCTTTAGTAATGACTGGTTTGATCTCCTTGCTGTCCAAGGGACTCTCAGGAGTCTTCTCCAACACCACAGGTCAAAAGCATCAATTCTTTGGTGTTCAGCCTTCTTTATGGTCCAACAATTGCATCCATACATGACTACTGGAAAAAGCATAGCTTTGCCTTCACAGACCTTTGTTGGCAAAGTAGCCCTCCAGAGTCCTCTGTCTACAGGGATTCTCCAAGCCAGATTACTGGAGTGGGTTGCCATGCTGTCCTCCAGGGATCTTCCCAACCCAGAGATAGAACCCAGATCTCCCACATTGCAGGTGGATCCTTTACCATCTGTGCCACCAGGAAAGCCCATGAATACTAGAGTGGGTAGCCTACCCCTTCTCCAGGGGATCTTCCCAACCCAAAAATTGAACCGGGGTCTCCTGCACTGCAGACAAATTATTTACCAGCTGAGTTACCTGGGAAGCCTGAAAGCTATTGAAGAAGACAAAAATAAATGGAAAGATATACTATGCTCATGGGTTGGAAGAATTAAAAAATAACTACGCTACTCATAGCAATCCTCAGATTCAATGGAATCCCTACCAAAATTGCAATGGCATTTTTGAAAGTATTAGAAAAGTATTAAAATTTATATGGGACCATAAAAGATGACATATAGCCAGAGCAATCATGAGCAAAAACAAAAAAACCAACAAAGTTAATAGCATCTGACTATGAGATTTCAAAAACTACTACAAAATTATAGTAATCAACAATAACATAGTTGGCATAATAACAGATGCACAGAACATCGGAACACAATAGAGCATCAGAATAGAGCAATAGATTTGTTTCTACACATTTATGATCTTTATAAAAAATGCAAAGAACACACACAATTAGAGAAAGGATCGTTTCTTCAACAAAGAGTGCTAAGAAAACTGGCTTTCCACCTGTGGAAGAAGAAATTGAACTCATCTCACTACATATGCAAAAAATCAACTTGATATGGAATTGAGATTTGAATGTAAGACCTGAAACCATGCAACTATTAGAAGAAAATATAGGGGAAAAGCCTTCTGACACTGAGGTAGGTAAGTCTGTTTTGGACATGACACCAAAGGCACAGGCAACAAAAGCAAAGTAGACAGATGGGATTTCATCAAACTAAAAAGCTTCTTGCACAGTAAAGCAAATAACAAATGGAAGAGACAATCTATGAAGTGGGAGAAAACATTTGCTAACTATCCATCTGAAAAGGGGTTAATATCCAAAATACATAAGGAATTCAAACCACTCAATAGCAAGAAAACAATGTGATCGAACTGTTGGTGGAAATGCATATGGTACAGCTATTATGAAAAACAGTACAAACACTCCTCAAAAACCTAAGACTAGAACTACCCTGCTGCTGCTGCTAAGTCGCGTCAGTAGTGTACAACTCTGTGCGACTCCATAGATGGCAGCCCACCAGGCTCCCCCGTCCCTGGGATTCTGCAGGCCAAGAACACTGGAGTGGGTTGCCATTTCCCTCTCTAATGCATGAAAGTGAAAAGTGAAAGTGAAGTCACTCAGTCGCGTCCAACTCTTAGCAACCCCATGGACTGCAGCCCACCAGGCTCCTCCGTCCATGGGATTCCCCAGGCAAGAGTACTGGAGTGGGGTGCCATTGCCTTCTCCATCACTCGGCATGACAACCTCCTAATTCATCCAAGTTGTCATACAGAGTAGCATTTCCTTCTTTCTCACGGTTGAACAATACTCCATTGTATCTGTGCATCACCTTTTCTTCAGCTGTTCATCCACTGACAGCCACTTGGGTTATTTCCGTATCTGAACTACTGTAAGTGATGCTGTAATGAACCTTAGGGTGTAGATAATCATTTTGATTCTTGATTTTGTTCCCTTTGTGTGCATACTCAAAAGTGGAATTGCTGGATCATCTCAGAGAAGGCAATGGCACCCCACTCCAGTACTCTTGCCTGGAAAATCCCATGGACTGAGGAGCCTGGTAGGCTGCAGTCCATGGGGTTGCACGGAGTCGGACACGACTGAAGCGACTTGGCAGCAGCAGCAGCAGCATGCTGAGTGAAATAAGCTGCTGCTGCTGCTGCAGCTAAATCGCTTCAGTTGTGTCCGACTCTGTGCGACCCCACAGACGGCAGCCCGCCAGGCTCCCCTGTTCCTGGGATTCTCCAGGCAAGAACACTGGAGTGGGTTGCCATTTCCTTCTCCAATGCATGAAAGTGAAAGGTGAAAGTGAAGTCACTCAGTCATGTCCGACTCTTAGCGACCCCATGGACTGCAGCCTACCAGGATCCTCCATCCATGGGATTTTCCAAGCAAGAGTACTGGAGTGGGATGCCATTGCCTTAAGCTAGACAAAGACAAATACTATATAATTTCACTTATGAGTGCAATCTAAAAAAAAATATTTTACAGTGAAACTCAAAGAAGCAAAGTAATATAATTATGGTTACCAGGAGCTGGTGGGAGCAGTTGGGCAGATATTGATCAAAAGGCACAGAGCTGAGAGGCGGTCCTAAGATGGTGGAGGAATAGGACAGGGAGATCACTTTCTCCCCCCCAAATTCATCAAAAGAACACTTAAACACTGAGTAAAATCCACAAAACAACTTCTGAATGCCGGCAGAGGACATCAGGCACCCAGAAAAGCACCCATTGTCTTCCAAAGGAGGTAGGAAAAAATATAAAAGACAAAAAAAGAGACAGAAGAGCTAGGGATGGAGCTCCATCCCAGGAAGGGAGTCTTAAAAAGAGAGAAGTTTCCAAACACCAGGAAACACTCTCACTGCCGAGTCAGTGCCAAGCCTTCGAAGCACAGAAGGCAACATAATAGGGAGGAAAAATAAGTAAATAATTAAAATCCACAGATTAGGAGCCGAACTGTAACTCCCCCAGTGGAGAAGCAGTGCAGATGTCTGCGCCTGCCACTAGCAAGCAGGGGCTGGGCAGGGAGGCACGGGCTGCATTGCTTAGAGTAAGGATTGGGCCGGAATGCCCTTGCGGGTAATCAGAGCGAACTAATTTGGGCTAGCAAACCAGACTGTGGGATAGCTACCATGCGAAAAGCCCTAACACACCGCCATGCCCGCGCACAGAACAAAGGGCAGAACAGAACTAGCTGGCTGCAGACCATCCCGCCCCCCATGACAGGCAGCCAGAGCCAGAAGGGGACAATCACAGCCCCAGAGAGACATTATCTACCAAACTTCTTTGCTTACTAAGACTTCTTGGGGGTTCTGGACAGTCATCCGCCTGAGAAGGTGTGCCGGTTGTACACCGAGAAAACCGAGCGGCAGAGACGGGAGAGGCGACTCCGCAGTGACCGTGCTTGCCAAACACCTCATCACTTGAGCTGCTCGGAGCTGGGAAGGGCACAAAACGCAGGCCCAACGGAGTCTGAGCCTCTGAGGACTACCCGAGTGCCTGAACCTGAGAGGCTTAGACCTGGGAGGTGCATGCGGCCCAGGGCCAGCCTCTGATGGTTCTCGGTGGAGGAACCTAGAGCCTGAGCTGTGTGGGCAGGGAGGGTGCACGCACCGTGAGCGGGGGCAGGCCCAGTGTGGCTGAGACACTAGGAGCACACGCCAGTGTTATTTGTTTGCAGCGTCCCTCCCTTCCCACAGGGCGACTCAACAAGTGAGCCTAAAAAAGTGTCCACCACTGCCCCCTTGTGTCAGGGCGGAAACCAGACACTGAAGA
Source organism: Tragelaphus eurycerus (assembly GCA_935064755.1). Taxonomy (NCBI): domain Eukaryota; kingdom Metazoa; phylum Chordata; class Mammalia; order Artiodactyla; family Bovidae; genus Tragelaphus; species Tragelaphus eurycerus. The sequence continues at coordinate 25,197,070 of CAKXYN010000003.1, forward strand.
GACCAGCAAACAGAAGCTAAAACCGAGGGAACCGCCTTGGAAGTGACAGGTGCAATAGATTAAAACCCTGTAGTTAGTACCGACTACATAGGAAGGGGCCTATAGATCTTGAGAAATATAAGCTGGACCAAGGAACTATCCGAAAATGAACTGACCCCACACTGCCCACAACAACACCAGAGAAAGTCCTAGACATATTTTTACTATTTTTACGACCATTCTTTCCTTTTCTTCTCTTTTTCTTTTTAACTTAAAATTTTTTAAGTCCTCTATTACTCCTTTAATTTTCATTTTTATAACCTATTACTTTTCAAAAAAAAAAAACTTTTTAAAAGCAAACTTCATATATATATATATTTTTAAAAATAACTTTTGTGACTTTTTTTTTCCTTCTTCTTTTCTTTAATGTTGTATTTTTGAAAATCCAACCTCTGCTCTAGAATTTTAATCTTTGCTTTTTGGTATTAGTAATCAATTTTGTACCTTTAAGAACCCAATCTTCAGTACCTATTTTTGCTTGGGAGCGAGATTACTGGCTTGACTGCTCTCTCCCCCTTTGGACTCTCCTTTCTCTCCACTAGGTTGCCTCTGTCTCCTCCCTCCCCCTTCTCTGCTCTACCCAACTCTCTGAATCTGTGTATTCCAGACGGTGGAGGACACTTATGGAACTGATTACTGGCTGGATCTGTCTCTCTCCTTTTCATTCCCCCTTTTATCCTCCTGGCCACCTCTGTCTCCTTCTTCCCTCTTCTCTGTATAACTCCATGAACATCTCTGAGCGGTCCAGACTGTGGAGCAAACATAAGGAAGTGATTACTGGCTAGCCTGCTCTCTCCTCTTTTGATTCCACCTCATCTCATTCGGGTCACCTCTAACTCCCTCCTCCCTCTTCTCTTCTCCATGTAACTCTGAACCTCTCTGGTTGTCCCTCACTGTGGAGAAACTTTTCATCTTTAACACAGATGTTTTATCAATGGTGCTGTATAGAAGGAGAAGTCTTGAGACTACTGTAAAAATAAGACTGAAAACCAGAAGCAAGAGGCTTAAGTCCAAATCCTGAGAACATCATAGAACACCTGACTCCAGGGAACATTAAGTGATAGGAGCTCATCAAACGCCTCCATACCTACACTGAAACCAAGCACCACCCAAGGGCAAACAAGTTCCAGAGCAAGACATACCACACAAATTCTCCAGCGACACAAGAACACAGCCCTGAGCTTCAATATACAGGCTGTCCAAAGTTTCTCCAAATCCACTGACATCTCATAACTCGTTACTAGACACTTCATGCACTCCAGAGAGAAGAAATCCAGCTCCACCTGCCAGAACACCGACATAAACTTCCCTAACCAAGAAACCTTGACAAGCCACCGATATAACCCCACCCAGAGCGAGGAAACTCCATAATAAAAAGAACTCCACAAACTGCCAGAATACAGAAAGGCCACCCCAAACTCAGCAATATAAACAAGACGAAGAGACAGAGGAATATCCAGCAGGTAAAGGAACAGGATAAATGCCCATTAAACCAAACCAAGGAGGAAGAGATACAGAATCTACCTGATAAAGAATTCTGAATAATGATAGTGAAAATGATCCAAAATCTTGAAATAAAAATGGAATCACAGATAAATAGCCTGGAGGCAAGGATTGAGAAAATGCAAGAAAAGTTTATAACAAGGACCTAGAAGAAATAAAAAAGAGTCAATATATGATGAATAAGGCAATAAATGAGATCAAAAACACTCTGGAGGCAACAAATAGTAGAACAACAGGCAGAAGATAGGATTAGTGAAATAGAAGATAGAATGGTAGAAATAGATGAATCAGAGAGGAAAAACGAATTAAAAGAAATGAGGACAATCTCAGAGACCTCCAGGACAATATTAAATGCCACAACATTCGAATCATAGGAGTCCCAGAAGAAGACAAAAAGAAAGACCATGAGAAAATACTTGAGGAGATAATAGTTGAAAACTTCCCTAAAATGGGGAAGGAAATAATCACCCAAGTCCAAGAAACCCAGAGAGTCCCAGACAGGATAAACCCAAGGCAAAACACCCCAAGACACATATTAATCAAATTAACAAAGATCAAACACAAAGAACAAATACTAAAAGCAGCAAGGGAAAAAACAAATAACACACAAGGGAATTCCCATAATGATAACAGCTGATCTTTCAACAGAAACTCTTCAGGCCAGGAGGGAATGGCAAGACATACTTAAAGTGATGAAAGAAAATAACCTACAGCCCAGATTACTGCACCCAGCAAGGATCTCATTCAAATATGAAGGAGAAATCAAAAGCTTCACAGACAAGCAAAAGCTGAGAGAATTCAGCACCACCAAACCAGCTCTCCAACAAATGCCAAAGGATATTCTCTAGACAGGAAACACAAAAAGGGTGTATAAACTCAAACCCAAAACAATAAAGTAAATGGCAACGGGATCATACTTATCAATAATTACCTTAAATGTAAATGGGTTGAATGCCCCAGCCAAAAGACAAAGACTGGCCGAATGGATACAAAAACAAGACCCCTATATATGTTGTCTACAAGAGACCCACCGCAAAACAGGGGACACATACAGACTGAAAGTGAAGGGCTGGAAAAAGATTTTCCATGCAAATAGGGACCAAAGGAAAGCAGGAGTAGCAATACTCATATCAGATAAAACAGACTTTAAAACAAAGGCTGTGAAAAGAGAAAAAAGAGACAAAGAAGGACACTATATAATGATCAAAGGATCAATCCAAGAAGAAGATATAACAATTATAAATATATATGTACCCAACATAGGAGCACCGCAATATGTAAGACAAATGCTAACAAGTATGAAAGGGGAAATTAACAATAACACAATAATAGTGGGAGACGTTAATACCCCACTCACACCTATGGATAGATCAACTAAACAAAATTAACAAAGAAACACAAACTTTAAATGATACAATAGATCAGTTAGACCTGATTGATATCTATAGGACATTTCACCCAAAAACAATGAATTTCACCTTTTTCTCAAGCGCACATGGAAACTTTTCCAGGATAGATCACATCCTGGGCCATAAATTTAGCCTTGGCAAATTAAAAAAAAAAAATGAAACCATTCCAGGCATCTTTTCTGACCACAATGCAGTAAGATTAGATCTCAATTACAGGAGAAAAATTATTAAAAATTCCAACATATGAAGGCTGAACAATACGCTGCTGAATAACCAACAAATCACAGAAGAAATAAAAAAAGAAATCAAAATCTGCATAGAAACAAATGAAAATGAAAACACAACAACCCAAAACCTATGGGACACTGTAAAAGCAGTGCTAAGGGGAAAGTTCATAGCAATATAGGCATACCTCAACAAACAAGAAAAAAGTCAAATAAATAACCTAACTCTACACCTAAAGCAACTAGAAAAGGAAGAAATGAAGAACCCCAGGGTTAGTAGAAGGAAAGAAATCTTAAAAATTAGGGCAGAAATAAATGCAAAAGAAACAAAGGAGACCATAGCAAAAATCAACAAAGCCAAAAGCTGGTTCTTTGAAAGGATAAATAAAATTGACAAACCAATAGCCAGACTCATCAAGAAACAAAGGGAGAAAAATCAAATCAATAAAATTAGAAATGAAAATGGAGAGATCACAACAGACAACACACAAATACAAAGGATCATAAGAGACTACTATCAGCAATTATATGGCAATAAAATGGACAACGTGGAAGAAATGGACAAATTCTTAGAAAAGTACAATTTTCCAAAACTGAACCAGGAAGAAACAGAAAATCTTAACAGACTCATCACAAGCATGGAAATTGAAACTGTAATCAGAAATCTTCCAGCAAATAAAAGCCCAGGTCAAGAGGGCTTCACAGCTGAATTCTACCAAAAATTTAGAGAAGAGCTAACACCTATCCTACTCAAACACTTCCAGAAAATTGCAGAGGAAGGTAAACTTCCACACTCATTTTATGAAGCCACCATCACCCTAATACCAAAACCTGACAAAGATGCCACAAAAAAGAGAAAACTACAGGCCAATATCATTGATGAACATAGATGCAAAAATCCTTAATAAAATTCTAGCAATTAGAATCCAACAACACATTAAAAAGATCATACACCATGATCAAGTGGGCTTTATCCCAGTAATGCAAGGATTCTTCAAAATCTGCAAATCGATCAATGTAATACACCACATTAACAAATTGAAAAATAAAAGCCATATGATTATCTCAATAGATGCAGAGAAAGCCTTTGACAAAATTCAACATCCATTTATGATAAAAACTCTCCAGAAATCAGGAATAGAAGGAACATACCTCAACATAATAAAAGTTATATATGACAAACCCACAGCAAACATTATCCTCAATGATGAAAAATTGAAAGCATTTCCCCTGAAGTCAGGAACAAGACAAGGGTGCCCACTCTCACCACTACTATTCAACATAGTTTTGGCCACAGCAGTCAGAGCAGAAAAAGAAATAAAAGGAATCCAAATTGGAAAAGAAGTAAAACTCTCACTGTTTGCAGATGACACGATCCTCTACAAAGAAAACCCTAAAGACTCCACCAGAAAATTACTAGAACTAATCAATGAATATAGTCAAGTTGCAGGATATAAAATCAACACACAGGAATCCCTTGCATTCCTATACACTAATAATGAGAAAATAGAGAAATTAAGGAAACAATTCCATTCACCATTGCAACAAAAAGAATAAAATACTTAGGAATGCTGCTACTGCTCCTAAGTCGCTTCAGTCATGTCCGACTCTGTGCGACCCCATAGACTGCAGCCTACCAGGCTCCCCCATCCCTGGGATTCTCCAGGCAAGAACACTGGAGTGGGTTGCCATTTCCTTCTCCAATGCATGAAAGTGAAAAGTGAGTGAAGTTGCTCAGTCATGCCCGACTCTTAGCAAACCCATGGACTGCAGCCTACCAGGCTCCTCCGTCCATGGGATTTTCCAGGCAAGAGTACTAGAGTGGGTTGCCAGTGCCTTCTCCGATATATCTACCTAAAGAAACTAAAGACCTATATATAGAAAACTATAAAACACTGATTAAAGAAATCAAAGAGGACACTAATAGGTGGAGAAATATACCATGTTCATGGATTGGAAGACTCAATATAGTGAAAATGAGTATACTACCCAAAGTGATCTATAGATTCAATGCAATCCCTATCAAGCTACCAACGGTATTTTTCACAGAGCTAGACCAAATAATTTCATAATTTGTATGGAAATACAAAAAACCTCGAATAGCCAAAGCAATCTTGAGAAAGAAGAATGGAACTGGAGGAATCAACCTGCCTGACTTCAGGCTCTACTACAAAGGCACAGTCATCAAGACAGTATGGTACTGGCACAAAGGCAGAAATATAGATCAATGGAACAAAATGGAAAGCCCAGAGATAAACCCACGCACCTATGGACACCTTATCTTTGACAAAAGAGGCAAGAATATACAATGGAGAAAAGACAATCTTTTTAACAAGTGGTGCTGGGAAAACTGGTCAACCACTTGTAAAAGAATGAAACTAGAACACTTTCTAACACCATACACAAAAATAAACTCAAAATGGATTAAAGATCTAAACATAAGACCAGAAACTATAAAACTCTAAGAGGAGAACATAGGCAAAACACTCTCCGATATACATCACAGCAGGATTCTCTATAACCCACCTCCCAGAATATTGGAAATAAAAGCAAAAATAAACAAATGGGATCTAATTAAAATTAAAAAGCTTCTTCACAACAAAAGAAACTATAAGCAAGACAGCCTTCAGAATGGGAGAAAATAATAGCAAATGAAGCAACTGACAAACAACTAATCTCAAAAATATACAAGCAACTCCTACAGCTCAATTCCAGAAAAATAAATGACCCAACCAAAAAATGGGCCAAAGAGCTAAACACGACATTTCTCCAAAGAAGACATACAGATGGCTAACAAACACATGAAAAGATGCTCAACATCACTCATTATCAGAGAAATGCAAATCAAAACCACAATGAGGTACCATTTCATGCCAGTCAGAATGGCTGCGATCCAAAAGTCTACAAGCAATAAATGCTGGAGAGGATATGGAGAAAAGGGAACCCTCTTATTACACTGTTGGTGGGAATGCAAACTAGTACAGCCACTATGGAGAACAGTGTGGAGATTACTTTAAAAACTGGAAATAGAACTGCCATACGACCCAACAATCCCACTGCTGGGCATACACACTGAGGAAGAAACCAGAATTGAAAGAGATACGTGTACCCCAATGTTCATCGCAGCACTATTTATAATAGCCAGGACATGGAAGCAACCAAGATGCCCATCAGTAGATGAATGGATAAGAAAGCTGTGGTATACATACACAATGGAGTATTACTCAGCCATTAAAAAGAATATATTTGAATCAGTTCTAATGAGGTGGATGAAACTGGAGCCTATTATACAGAGTGAAGCAAGCCAGAAAGAAAAACACCAATACAGTATACTAACGCATATATATGGAATTTAGAAAGATGGTAACGACAACCCTGTATGCGAGACAGCAAGAGACACAGATGTATAGAACAGTCTTTTGGACTCTGTGGGAGAGGGAGGGGGGACGACTTGGGAGAATGGAATTAAAACATGTATAATATCATATAAGAAATGAATCGCCAGTCCAGGTTCGATGCAGGATAAAGGAAGCTTGGGGCTGGTGCAGTAGGATGACCCTGAGGGATGGTATCGGGAGGGAGGTGGGAGGGGGGTTCAGGATGGGGAACATGTGTGCACCCATAGCAGATGCATCTTGATGTATGGCAAAACCAATACAATATTGTAAAGTAAATAATAAAGATAATAATAAAAAACTTAAAAAGTACAGAGCTGCAGTTATGTAGGATAAATAATTCTAGAAGTCTAATGTACAGGCATGATGATTCTACATAATAATACTGCATCGAACACTGAAAATATACCAAGGGAGTAGCTTTTAGTTGCACTCATCACACAGTAATAAATAATAACTATGAGATGAGACATATTAACTGGTTTGACTGCATTATGTGTATCAAATCATCATGCTGTACACCCCAAATATGTACAATTTAAATAAATGAAATGTAAAATACTGCTGTGAACAAGGCTGTTCAATAATTTAAGAAAACTGAAGGTAAGGGTACCTGTGTAATACAAGTATCTTCTAGCTGCTCCACACCCACATGCTGTATTTTTTTTTAACCCCTGTGACTATTTGGCATAAACTGTAGATTGCATAAACAGAAGCATATCAGAGTTTGCAAGAAAATAACTGAACGGCCTTGCAAAGAAGAATTATGCAACATTCCACACTAAAGAGCAGGTTTCTGTTTTCAGTGTTGTTAAGCTTTTAGGGAAATAATTTTGGGGCTTCCCTGGTAGCTCAGATGGTGAAAAAAATAACATCTGCTTGCAATGCAGGAGACCCTGGTTTGATCCTTAGGTCGGGGAGATCTCCTGGAGAAGGGAATGGCAACCCACTCCAGTATTCCTGTGTAGAGAATTCCGTGGACAGACCACGGGGTCACAAAGGGTCAGACACGACTGAGTGACTAACACGACACGCGGTGGCGAGACAGTGAAGCACCGCCTGCAATGCAGGAGATACAAGCTTGACCCCTGGGTGGGGAAGACGCCTGAAGGGAGTGGAAACCCACTCCAGTATTCTTGCCTGGGAAATCCCATGGACAGAGGAGGCTGGCAGGCTGCAGTCCATGGGGTTGCAAGAGTTGGACATGATTACTGAATTAACCCCCATCACCAAAGAAACATAAATTGTTATCATACATATAATTAAGTGACAAGGATATACTTTACACATAAAATTCAATAGGAAAACAATAGTTGGCCAAATTCTAGCTACATCAATTTTTAAACTACTTAAAATATATTCTGGTTAATTTCACATTGCTAGGATAAAAAACTCGCATTGAGAAAACTATTTCCAAAAAGTTGGAAGGAGGAGGACAGGGGACATAAGGGCAGCCCTGAGTGCCCTTACTGTTTCCAGTACTTAATTAGCTATTCCTATGGCACATCAGTCAATCCTTCACTCCCTAGCCTCCCAAGCGATCTCTAAACTGGGTGTTCTACCATCTTATAAAACTATTGTGAGAATTAAATGAGATAGTGAATGTAAAAGGTAGGTATCCTCCCAAAGAGAATCTTAATATCCTGAGGCTTTACTGTCACTTGAATTAAAAAGGTCACAGGACTTGTAAAGCACTTTTGAGACAGCACTGTTTTTGTAATTTGAAGAAAACATTAGAGGGAAGTGTAAATAAAGCTAATGAAGCTCATATTTCTACTTTCACATTGAATAACAGGAATTATAAAAACTATGTTGGAAATCAAATTGCTTATTTATTACTCACCAACACTATAAGTTGGAACATGCTTGAACTTATTTTTAGTAAAGACAATAAGGAAAATAAATACTTGAGTAACCATGCGTACTCAGAATGACTAGCATGTTGTGAATTGATACATTCATAATGTAATAAAACATTTTAAAGTAGTCATAACAAAGCATGTATGTCGTAACATGGAAGTTCCAGTATTTTTCCATGTGAATTTCAAATTAATTATTTTTCATGTCACATTGGTCTTACAAAAGTTTTGCTTGAAAAAATTAAGAATATGTCATCAATTAATAGGAAAATTCATTCTAATACATTAAAAGTTTTCTTTTAATGGTAAAGACATATTTTAACAGTAAAGATATATTTATCATTAATGAGAAAAGCCAAATCAAAACATATACTGGTACATATAATTTCACCTTCACTACAAACTGTCATTCAACATAAATGAAGCTTTCTTGTGTCAGATATGAATCTATACATACAGACAGGAACAAAAAATTCTATTTGTCTTCATCTGTGGGCTATGGTTAAAACTTGCCATTAACCAATTTGGTATTCTATTTATAAGTATATGTAGGTGGTGACAGTCAAATCATAGGCCTTCATTTCACTTAATATCTGTCAACTTTGTCAAGCTCTAAAATAGACATCACAGTTTACATGTACCTATTGAGGTTTTACACTTTAAAAAAAATTACTTGTAACTGCCTTGGGCCAGAGATTAGACGAGTAGTCTTACCTGAGAGATTTTACTCAATTTATCATACGATAAAATTCAAACTGAATTCTGTGTCAGTTTTGACACATAGTTTTATTCAACTCAGAGCCTGTCTCTCATGGTGGTCAAGAGACACACCTGGGGGACAACAGTGCTGGTACCCTTTACCTTAACTCATTAGGAATGTACTCTAACACTAAATTACTGGCAGTATTCTCCTTTAACAATCTAGCACTGATCTACCATTTGTTAATATATTGAAGAGATATTAACTGTTTCTCTACGTGACAGGGAGAATGATGTAACTAGATAACTTAAAGGTAAAAATCTCATAGCTAGTACTTGAGGTAGTAAATAATCAAGATAATGAAAAACTATCACAGGCAAACTGGGGTTTGAAAAGATGCTACAATGAGACATGCAGGTCTAGGTAAAGACAGAAGCAATGACTATACTCAGGATAGAACAGGGAAAGTAATGATGTAAACTAGGCTGATCGGGATGTTTGAGGATGGGAAGAAGGGTTATTGAAAGGCTTAATGTATTTCACCCTTACGTTCATAGCAGAACTATCCACAATAGCCAAGAAATGGAGGCAACCTAAATGTCCACTGGCAGATGAAGGAATAAGGAAGATGTAGGACATACATTCAGTGGAATACTCCTCAGCCATAAAAAAATGAAATCATGCCATTTGGAGCAACATGGACACAACTAGAGAATATCATACTAAGTAAGTCAGAAAGATAAATATCATATAATATCACTCATATGTGGAATCAAAGTATGACACAAAGAACCTACCTATGAAACGGAAATAGACTCACAGGTACAGAGAACTGATCTGTGGTGGTTAATGGGGAGAGAGTTGGGAGCAGGATGGAGTGGGAGGCTGGTGCAGCAAATGTAAGCTACCATATATATATATATATATACATACCTATATGATAAATAGCAAAGTACTACTGTATAGGATGGGGAACTATATTTCAGTATCCTATGATAAACCATAATGGAAAAGAATATTTAAAAAAAAACAATGTCTATTTATATAACTGAATCATTTTGCTGCATAGCAGAAATGAACACAAAATTATAAAACTATACTTCAAATTAAAACAATAAAAGTTCAATCATTTCAAATACTGTCTAGTACTATCCAGAGTATAAGGATGCTTTCTTATATGCAGGTTAGTGTGACTTTAGAAAACAATCTGGCTTTTGTTCATGCTGGTCCCTCTGCCTGGTCAGTCAGCGTTTAAAGGGTAGAGGTATGTTTCATCACTGTGACATCAACAGTAAGCATAGTGCCTGACAAACAGCACGTACTTAAAACACTTCTTGGGGAAAATGTTGGTTAAACATTATATACCACAGAGTATACTACAATCACATATTCACTATGCCACTAAATCCTCACAACATTATAGATGAAGCAACGGAAATTAATCAGAGATTAAATGAGACCCTTGGCTTGGAAGTCAAGTGCCTGCCTGTGAATTCAAAAATCAACTGCTTTCTAGTTCTGCAACTCTAGGCAAAGTCAATCTCTTTAATCCTTTATTTTTCTATCTGTTAAACAGGAATATATCCTATATGGACTCTCCTAAGAAACTTCATTTAGATGAGAGATAAAGAAACAGTCATGTCTGACTCTTTGTGATCTCATGGACTATACAGTTCATGGAATTCTCCAGGCCAGAATACTGGAGTGGGTAGCCTTTCCCTTCTCCAGGGGATCTTCCAAACCCAGGGATCGAACCCAGGTCTCCCACATTGCAGGCGGCTTCTTTACTAGCTGAGCCGCAAGGGAAATCCAAGAATACTGGAGTGGGTAGCCTATCCCTTCTCCAGTGGATCTTCTGACACAGGAATTGAAACAGGGTCTCCTACATTGCAGGCAGAATCTTTACCAACTGAGCTATCAGGGAAGCCTGCCCATCAGAACAAGACCCAGTTTCCCCCTCAGTCAGTCTCTCCCATCAGGAAGCTTCCATAAGCCTCTTATCCTTCTCCATCAGAGGGCAGACAGACTGAAAACCACAATCACAGAAAACTATCCAGTCTGATCACATGGACCACAACTCTGTCTAACTCAATGAAACTATGAGCTACTCCATGTAGGGCCACCCAAGATGGACAGGTCATGGTGGAGAGTTCTGACAAAACGTGGTCCACTGGAGAAGGGAATGGCAGACCACTTGAGTATTCTTGCCTTGAGAACCCCATGAACAGTATGAAAAGGCAAAAATACAGGACACTGAAAGATGAACACCCCAGGTTGGTAGGTGCCCAATATGCTACTGGGGATCAGTGGAGAACGAACTCCGGAAAGAATAGACAGAGACAAAGCAAAAACAACACCCAGTTGTGGATGTGACTGGGGATGGAAGTAAAGTCCGATGTTGTAAAGAGCAATATTGCATAGGAATCTGGAATGTTAGGTCCATGAAGGCAAACTGGAAGTGGTCAAACAGGAGATAGCAAGAGTGAACACTGACATTTTAGGAATCAGCAAACTAAGATGGACTGGAATGGGTGAATTTAACTCAGATGACCATGATATCTACTACTATGTGCAAGAATCCCTTAGAAGAAATGGAGTAGCCATCATAGTCAACAAAAGGGTCCGAAATGCAGCACTTGGATGCAATCTCAAAAATGACAGAATGATGTTTCCAAGGCAAACCATTCAATATCACAGTAATCCAAGCCTTTGCCCCGACCAATAATGCTGAAGCTGAATGGTTCTATGAAGACCTACAAGACCTTCTAGAACTAACACCCCCCAAAAGATGTCCTTTTCATTATAGGGGACTGGAATGCAAAAGTAGGAAGTCAAGAGATACTTGGAGTAACGGGCAAATTTGGCCTTGGAGTACAGAATGAAGCAGGGCAAAGGTTAACAGAGTTTTGCCAAGAGAACGCACTGGTCATAGCAAATACTTGGAAGGACTGATGCTGAACCTGAAACTCCAATACTCTGGCCACCTGATGCGAAGAATTGACTCCTCTGAAGAGACCCTGATGCTGGGAAGTATTGAAGGCAGGAGAAGGGGACGACAAAGAATGAGATGGTTGGATGGCATCACTGACTCAATGGACATGAGTTTGAGTAAACTCTGGGAGTTGGTAATGGACAGGGAGGCCTGGCGTGCTGCAGTCCATGGGGTTGCAAAGAGTTGGACAGGACTGAGTGACTGAACTGAACTGAACTGAAATTAACACTGCCATTTATTCACAATTCCATGATCTACTTTCAACTAAAAACATTGAGTTTTCAAAGAAAGATATTAGGAAACAAAACTACATTCACTGCCTAAAAAAAAAAAACAAAAAACAAAAAAACAAAACAAAACAAAAAAAACAACTCTCCCTTGGAGAAAGAAATGGCAACCCACTCCAGTACTCTTGCCTGGAAAATTCCACAGACAGAGGAGCCTGGTGGGCTACAGTCCATAATGTGGCAGAGTTGAACATGACTGAATGTCTAAATTACAACAAGAGGCAGGATGAAGATTTCCAAGGTGTTCAAAAAATGGTTTGAGAGGACAGGGAATGGTGATTGGCTTGATGTATTTGAGAGAATACTTGATGAGGCTTGAACTTTGAACTTGCAGTTTGTGTTAAAGGGAGTCCTCAGGCTTTTTAATCAGCTTGCTCTGGCTAAACGGGAAGAACCTATCCAGAAGACTAAAAGATGTCATTGGGGATTCCCAGGTGGTGCTAGTGGTAAAGAACTCCAGGAACCTGCCAACGCAGGAGATGGTAGAAGAAGTGGGTTCAATCCCTGGGTTGGGAAGATCTCCTGGAGGAGGGCATGGCAACCCACTCTAGTATTCTTGCCTGAAAAATCCCATGGACAGAGGAGCCTGGTAGGTTTTCTATGGTCCACAGGGTCACAAAGAGTCAGATAAGACTGAAGCGACTTAGCACAAAGGTATTTTTATCCTAGATTAATAAAAAGCAGAAAAGCCAAAACTTTCCTTGACCCAACTGTTGACAGTCCTTCTCCACTACACTGAGGCTAGATCAAATAAAGAATCTGAGGATTCAAAGGCAATTAATGAAACAAACCAAACTCCACCACTTCCTTCAGGGTGAACCAACACCCTTTTCTCTGATCGTGTTTCATCTCGCTAAGGCTGGTAGGCAGGAATTGTTCTGAAGAAGCATGGCTGCAACATACTCAGAGAGAAAGTGTGTGTGAAATGGTCCTGTGGCAAAGTATGTTAAGTCGGACATGAAACAGAACTTTTCTTTAAACATACTTCAAAATTAGAAAATGTCAAATAGCATAGTTTAACAATCAGGCTCAGTTTGAAGTCAGACTGCCTGGGATCAAATCTTGAGAGTGTCACCTATCAGAAGTACAATCCTGGGCAAGTTACTTCTCTCTGTGCTTTCAGATTTCTCCTCTACAGACTGAGGCTAATCGTGGTACTTAATAAAAAGATTAAATGAGATATTTCATACAAAGCAGGTATCATGGTGGCATTCATACCCCAAGTGCTCAGAAAATGTTCAAGAACTTTTGTTTTTAAAACTCAGCGAGCTACAATCAAATTAAATTAAATATGTCCATGACAGTGAATTTGGAACTCTATGAATTGTTATTTGGTGATTTTTTTATATGTAACATAAAACTTAACATTTTAACCCTTTTGAACTGTACGATACAGTGACATTACATTCACAATGTTGTACAACCATCATCACTTACCATTTGCAGAACTTTTCATCACTCAAACAAAAACTCTGTACCCATTAAACACTAACTCCTCATTCCCTTCCTGCTTTACATCTGGAATCTTCTGTGGATGAAAAATGTTGCCTGCCGTATCAGTAAACAAAGAATGTTGTGGCCGTCACGTCATTAGCCCCTGCAGCTGCCCGGCTGCTAAGCCCTGAGAGAACTCAGGATGGACACAGACAAGCTGCCAGCCACTGATATTAGCCACCGCAGCCTCTCCCCAGTGGTGCACGCTGAGGGGATTCAGGATGGAAAAAAGCAAGATACAGGCCCTAGATAATTATCAGATCAGATCAGATCAGATCAGTCGCTCAGTCGTGTCCGACTCTTCGCGACCCCATGAATCGCAGCACTCCAGGCCTCCCTGTCCATCACCAACTCCCGGAGGTCACTCAGACTCACATCCATCGAGTCAGTGATGCCATCCAGCCATCTCATCCTCTGTCGTCCCCTTCTCCTCCTGCCCCCAATCCCTCCCAGCATCAGAGTCTTCTCCAATGAGTCAACTCTTCGCATGAGGTGGCCAAAATACTGGAGTTTCAGCTTCAGCATCATTCCTTCTAAAGAAATCCCAGGGCTGATCTCCTTTAGAATGGACTGGTTGGATCTCCTTGCAGTCCAAGGGACTCTCAAGAGTCTTCTCCAACACCACAGTTCAAAAGCATCAATTCTTCGGCGCTCAGCCTTCCTCACAGTCCAGCTCTCACATCCATACATGACCACAGGAAAGACCATAGCCTTGACTAGGCGAAGCTTTGTTGGCAAAATAATGTCTCTGCTTTTGAATATGCTATCTAGGTTGGTCATAACTTTCCTTCCAAGGAGTAAGAGTCTTTTAATTTCATGGCTGCAGTCACCATCTGCAGTGATTTTGGAGCCCAGAAAAATAAAGTCTGACACTGTTTCCACTGTTTCCCCATCTATTTCCCATGTAGTGATGGTACCGGATGCCATGATCTTCGTTTTCTGAATGTTGAGCTTTAAGCCAACCTTTTCACTCTCCACTTTCACTTTCATCAAGAGGCTTTTTAGTTCCTCTTCACTTTCTGCCATAAGGGTGGTGTCATCTGCATATCTGAGGTTATTGATATTTCTCCCAGCAATCTTGATTCCAACTTGTGTTTCTTCCAGTCCAGCATTTCTCATGATGTACTCTGCATACAAGTTAAATAAACATGGTGACAATATGCAGCCTTGACGTACTCCTTTTCCTATTTGGAACCAGTCTGTTGTTCCATGTCCAGTTCTAACTGTTGCTTCCTGACCTGCATACAGATTTCTCAAGAGGCAGATCAGGTGGTCTGGTATTCCCATCTCTTTCAGAATTTTCCACAGTTTATTGTGATCTACACAGTCAAAGGCTTTGGCATAGTCAATAAAGCAGAAATAGATGTCTTTCTGGAACTCTCTTGCTTTTTCCATGATCCAGCGGATGTTGGCAATTTGATCTCTGGTTCCTCTGCCTTTATAATGCGTATCAAAGGAATGATTTCAGTGAGCCCAGACTTTCACATCTTCCTATACATAGAAAAGCAATAAATTCATTGAGTGTTTTCTTTAATGTTTTCTAGTTTCCTTTATTTAAAGGTGATTTTTCATCTGGTTTTCGTTGCAAAAATTGCTCTGTTTCCCAGTTCTTACCTTACCTCTTGGGAACAGTCTCTCTGGAAAAAGGTGGGTTTAAATCCTCAGAAAGTCTGCCAAATTAAACAATCTCTCTTCTAGGCTGTACTTTTTTTTTCAAGTCAACAGCTCTACTCTACTTTCTGCCTCCATGAATTTGCCTAGACTAAGTACCTCATGTAAGCAGAGCCACAGAGTGTTTGTCTTTTTGTGTCTGGCTTGTGTCACTCAGCACAATGTCTTCAAGATTCATCCACGTTGCAGCATGTATCAGATTATTACTCCTTTTAAGGCTGAACAATGTTTCCATATATATATATTTTTTTTTTCTTTATATATTTTATCAATGGACATCTGTGATGTTAACACCTTTTGGTTACCTTGAATAATACCTGCACTGGTGTACAGGTATCTGAGGCATTACTTTCAATTACTCTGGGTACATATCTAGAAGTAGAATTGGTGGATTTAATTCTATGTTTAACTTTTCAAGGGACTACCAAACTGTCTTCCTGGAGCTCTATAGAATTTAAACTCCTCACCCAATGTATCTTTATGAGCCTGCGATACTTATGCGTTTCCCCCTCCCCCATCTCTAAGACAAAAATAATATTACTTCCCAAAGATTGAGGTGATGTTTCTTAATCAATAGTATGTACACCTCCAAGTTTCTATCATACAAAAATATTATACAGTAGTATTCTTCAGAACATTTTAATTTAAATCCATGCCTCTGGACACAGTTTATGGATTCTTTTTCCTGCTTGCTGAAATCTGCTGTTGAATCCCCTTAAGTGAAATTTTCATTTCAATCACTGTATTCCTAAGTTCCAGAATTTTGGCTTCACTTCTGTTAATAATTACTAGACTAGATTTTATATACAACAGATGTGAAAAAGTACTTCAAGAAATGAACTTCATGAAACTTCAAGGGAATTTAATAAATGCATGCCCATGAGAGCTCCCACAGGCTGTCAGAGAAAAAAAAGTTCCACCTGTCATATCAGTAAACACAGGATGTTGCAGCCATCAAGCCATCACATTACAGCTGCCCAGAAGGTGAACCCTGAAGGAACTCAGGATAGAAACTGGATGCCCACTATCTAGTAGTCAGCCGCTGCAGCCACCCCAGTGAGGTACCCAGAGAGTCAGGACAGGAAAGCACAGGATACTGGTTCCAGAGAGCTGAGGTGCACGTCAAATGGATGATTTCAGCAAGCCTTTGCATCTTCCCATTTGTAGAAAAGCACTAAATTCCTTGAGATGTCTTTTTTTCTTTAATTAACAGTGATTTAGTAATATTCCCACTACCTGGCCTTTGTTGCGAAAACTCCTATATTATCTTGGCTCCTCCCTTATCTATTTGGAGCAGTTCTGTAGAGCTGTATGAGAGGCTGCATCCTGGGCTTATGTTCTCAGTTTTATCTGTCAAAGAAAGTATGATTCTCAACCTTTAGGCTGTGATTCTAAAAGTTGACAATTATCCTATCACACAACAATTCAATCTTGAAAACTGTGCTACTACTTGGAGTGTCTCCTAAGTGCTTGGGTTCGCTCTATTATGTCTTTAATTTAATCCTTAGCCATTAATTTATAAGGACCCAGGTTGAGAGAATTCAGGTCGCTTACCTTTGGTCACAGGGCAGCTTGACTGTGGCCTGAGATCTTAACCACAGCGCTGTGCTGCTCCCTCTAAAGGCAGAAGCTGCCACCTGAGGGCACAGCAGGAGAATGCGTTGCCCCAAGCAGACAGTAATTACGCTATAATTACATAAGATAACCCTCTGACCCCAGGTCAGGTCAGAAAGGAGCTGACTCATTTTTCAACCTTGTCTCTCATAATACTAGTATGTAGTGTTAAGGCAAAGGAAGGAATATTTCCTTTTAACTGCTTAAATGTGTTTAGCCAACAACTGAAGATATTTAAATGTTGAGCACTCTTCTATTTTCATAGCACTAACTTGAACCTTTGAAAGAGGAAATTTTGGAAGGAACAAAGCACAGCAAATTCAGCATAGAAACTGCATACTCATATATTGAAATTTATTTCTGATTCATTTCCCAAATTCATGGCCAAGACAGGCATCAGCATACACAGGCGATTTGAGGAATTTTAGTTATGCAATGGTTCTAAGAATCATAACATGAAATCACAGCAATGAAGACTTTTTCTTCAATGTCACTATAAGGAAGGAACGGAGAAGGCAATGGCACCCCATTCCAGGACTTTTGCCTGGAAAATCCCATGGATGGAGGAGCCTAGTAGGCTGCAGTCCATGGGGTCACTAGGAGTCGGACACGATTGAGCGACTTCACTTTCACTTTTCACTTTCATGCATTGGAGAAGGAAATGGCAACCCATTCCAGTGTTCTTGCCTGGAGAATCCCAGGAACAGGGAGGCCTGGTGGGCTGCCATCTATGGGGTCACACAGAGTCGGACACGACTGAAGTGACTTAGCATAGCATAACAAAGGAAAGACATAAAAATAGCCACAACTTTATGACAGAGGAGCCTTGGTAGGCTACAGTTCATAGGGTGGCAAAGAGTCAGCCACAACTGAACGACTGAAGACATGAAAATTACTATTAATACATTATGACTTTTGGGGGATGGGACTCAAGGCTGAAAGACCACTCCTTTCACTACCTAAATCACCTATGTTTTAAGTGTTTTAGTAGGAATGTGCCATCACAGCAGACTCTGACATAAACATATTCAAAAGAATATCCTTATTTTCTTCTCAGATGCCACGAAGGACACTTATCTTGAGAGGAAAGAACAGCACTTCTTTCAGCTTGCTTGCTTTGCTGAGCTCCTAAAGAAGCAGAACTTCAGAAAATTTAATGAGCCACACAAAGCCACAGTCTGGTTCTATAAGCTTACCTTATTATTTGCACCTTATAAGCACCTCGGTATCCAGCCAGACGGTCTTAAACTCAGAAACCATTATTTACTTTCTCCTTTCATATAAAAGGCTCACTTAGGGCACACAACTGTCTGAGTAACCTAAACTCAACACTTAGATTTTATATATAGCAGATCTGAAAAAGTACTTCAAGAAATGAACTTTATGAAACTCCAAGGGAATTTAACAAATGAATGCCCATGAGAGCTCCTATAGGCTGTTTCAGGGCACAGTAAATGGAATGACTGTTAATAGGTACAGGGTTTCTTTTTGTGGTAATGAAAATAAACTGAACTGTCTAAAACTGACCATGGTAATGACTGCATGGCTTTCTGAATATACTAAAAAATCACTGAATTGCATACTTTATTGTATGAGTGAATTATATGGTATGTTGATTATATCTCAATCAAGCTGTTAAAAATTTATTGGTTTTAACTAAACCAATTTTCAGTAAAAAATAAAAAATATATTGATTTTCACTTGTTTTTAGGATATTTACCTAAAGCTTCGCCAGATTTAGTCACAGGGAAAATTTGATGGAATGCAGCTTGAAACCCTGTCTAGTTGACTATATCAAGGGGATTCCATTCTCTTAAGGAAAAAAAAATTCTCGTAATATAATGATAACTGGATTTTCCTGGGGACAAGTTCCAGGTTTTAGCATGCCTCCAGAAAACCAGTAAATAATGATGTCTCCTAATATTATTACTCCAATTTTTTTCCCCCTAGTACTAGCTACTGGATACATGAAAAATTACTACAAATTAAGCATAATGTGTGCATGTGTGCATGTATGCTAAATCATTTCAGTTGTGTCTGTTGAGTCCCTGTGGACTGCAGCCTGCTAAGCTTCTCTGTCCATGGGAGTCTAAAGGTGAGAATACTGGAGTGGGCTGCTATGCCCTCCTCCGGGGGATCCTCCGGACCCAGGCATTGAACCCACGTCTCTTAGGTCTCCTGCACTGGCAGGCAGGTTCTTTACCACTAGCACCACCTGTAAACATAATAGTAAATAATAAATTTACCTTAATGTCTGTTTCCAAAAGTCAACTGTTGAGAGGGCATCCAGCTATAAAAAACTTACTTCTGGTTTGGGATTGAACATCATGTTCTATATGTCTTTCAAATCACACTTTAGAAGCTAATTCTATTATTAGAAAAGTACTTATCTGCAAAACTATGGGACTTTATTTATGTAGAATCTTGGAATTAAATAGTGAAAAGAGTAAATATGCTCATGTCTAGATTTTTAACTATAAACTCTCTGTCTTTTTAATCCTAACATGAAGAATGGATTGGCAAAACATAAGATGGAAGAAATGTTTGCAGAGGGCTTTTGCAGTACTCCAGTTAAAGATGACGTTTAAAAACAAAAATGTACCAGTGTGTTGCTTACACATGAAAAACTCAACAGATACACTAGAGAGGAATTACCAAATTTTAATTGAGTTTAGACTGTACCATCTCGATTCAGAAATCTGAGAAATTCACAGCTCAAAAAGGAATTTTATAGATATATGGAGATGAACATCATCATTACACAGATGTGGAAACTAAAATACAGAATGGTTAAGACTCACCAAGTGACCAAGAACCAGAAGTAATAAGATTTGAACTTAGGTTTTACAACTCATAATTCAGTTTTCTTACACTCTTAAACTCATTTTATTAAAGGTATATAAAATAATTTAAAAAATAATCTGTATAAAAAGTGTCCCTAAGTTTTGTAAATCATATATTTCAAATGCATTAGGAATACTAATTCTACACATATCTGCTCACTGGATAATAAGTACTAAATAACTTGAAATTATATAATCACACCTAGGGTAACTGGAATAAGATCATGGAAGAAATAAAAGGAGCTGTCAATCTTGAAGCTACGACTGATGGTTACACATATACAACTAGGTCTCAGTTCTTAAAAGCATCACAAAGTCACATTAGAAAGGAACAAATAACTTTTGACTTATGTTTACAAAGTGAATCAATTTACATACAAATAGCGCTGTATATGTCATTGGTTTACACTTAGGTCTTTTAAGAAAATGCTTTCAAATCTCTCATCAAAATTTTTTTGCTTTATGTCTACTAAGAAAAAGCAAAGAAAAAGGGATCCATTAATTGGAAAGCCAAATGATGAGTTACAGTAAAAAGTTGTCAAATTGCCCTACTGAATAAACAAGGATTTGTAGAACTGAAAAGTTTCATATTTTACTCCAAATAAACATATACAAATAAAAAACAGGATATGGATAGACTGGCCATATTTCTCAACCAGCCAAAGAAGTAGAAGAGAGCAGATGAGACAGTCCATTTTGTTCTCCAGAGCCTCACACAGGCCATAGGTGTAGGTAAAGTGGTGCTACACTAAGGTGTCCCAGACTAAGGTGTCTAGAACTCTCTAGACCCACATGGTTCTGATCAAAAAATAACTAGAGGCTGCATTTTCGCAAGGGTGCCTTATGATTCAGGCAAAAAAAGTCCATAGCTCCAAATTGTAACTGTGCAATTATATGCCAGATGAAAAATACTCTGTAACCAAAGTACTATAAAGCTAGATGTCTTACTCAACATTGTTATATGATGTAATTAATATACACTAATGAAGTGAGATGTAAAGACCCAAAAAAGCTGTGTTAAGACTGGACTAGCCCATAAATCCACTGGTTAGAAATCAAAGCCAAAGTGACAATGGAAGGAAATTTTTAATGCTGATATTGGTAGAAAACAGTCTAATAGATATAGGAAAAGGCTATATACATATATCGGAGAAGGCAATGGCACCCCACTCCAGTACTTTTGCCTAGAAAATCCCATGGATGCAGGAGCCTGGTGGGCTGCAGTTCTTGGGGTCGCTAGAGTCAGACACGACTGAGCGACTTCACTTTCACTTTTCACTTTCATGCATTGGAGAAGGAAATGGCAACCCACTCCAGTGTTCTTGCCCGGAGAATTCCAGGGACGGGTAAGCCTGGTGGGCTACCGTCTATGGGGTCGCACAGAGTCAGACACGACTGAAGCGACTTAGCAGCAGCATATATATATATATATATATATATATATATATATATATATATATACATACACATACCTTAAAAGCATCTAGTGAGAAGACATGTACAAAAAATGCCACCTTCAACACATTTATTACAGAATACTGGGAATAGCCATAAAGTGGTTAAATACTTTATGGTACACCCATACAATGAACACTATAGAGACACATGTCACATACATGGCATACCACACAGCTGTGGTTTGTACGTGCTATCACACAACTAGCTCTGGAACATATTAAGAGAAGAAAAGCAAGAAGCAGGACAATACACACAGTATGGGATGGGAAGACTGTTTATTCTTAGTTAAAAATAATAATTAAAAAAAAATACCTTGTGGTATCTTCTTTACAGTGCCTCTTTTGCTTCTTGAACTTCTGCTTCCAGGAATCTTGTGGTCCTTTCTCAGGAAGGCCTGCCCATCCTTGGGGCTTTCACAAGAAATGTTTTCCGAGTTCTCACTTGCAGCCGCCTCACAGCCTGGTGTGCAGCTCTCATTATTGTTCAGACTGTCCTGCTCCAACACTTCAGGTTTGCCCATCGCACTGCCACTGCTGGTCAGAAGCTCAAGCCCATCCCCATCAAGCTGATTTTCATTTTCATCTGATGCAGAAGGCAAGCATGTTACTGTACTTTCCACGCCGTCACCAGGGTGACATCCATCTTGTGGTTCTATCTGCAGATTATATGCAGGAGTTTCGCTGTCATCCATTAGAGCATCTTTTGTTGAACCATTTAAGTTTCATTAAAGTCCTTCAATGTCTACAATGACAAAAAGAAAAACCTAGTTCATTTTTTGAACTCTGGATTTTCAGTGATCTTTCATTTTCCTCTTCTCCTGGACTGTTTTGCTGTAAATATGGAAGAGACAGAAATGACAAAGGCTCACTTCTACTATATCTACTTTTCATACAACCCTACCCGACCTCACCTGGTTCCTGCTTGAATACAATGGTTCTAAATCCTGGGTGCATGCTTATTACCTGTGGAGCTTGTCAAATTTCTATTGTAGACCTATGAAATCAAAATTTCTGAGGACTAAGCCTAAATATTGATGTATTTTTTGAAGATGTGTTTTTCTCACAATATTCTAATGGTGCAACATGTTGGAACCACTTCCTTGATGAAAGAAATTATTGGTTAAATAAGGTTGTCTACTAAAATCAATCATTCATCTTATCCCTGGACACTTAATAGACAAGTGAAAGTTACTTGTGTAAGTCCTTATATGGCCAAGCAGCAGCAATATTTACAAATGAAAACATTTAAGAACAGTTTTAAAATAAAAATTTTAAAAAGTATATGGGAGAAAATTCAGGTAGCATATATTCTCATTACATACTTTACTTTCTAAAAATAAGCCCTGAAAAGTACTTTAGGATTGTCAGCAAATTTATTTTATTCAGTTTAAAAAAAGAGAGAACCATGATTAACTCTAGGCTACTTAGTTTAGACTTGGAAAAAATGTAAATCTACTCCAAGAATCCTTGTAACATTTTAAAGACCTACAAAACAGACTTTAAGCCCTGTATCAGTCATGTTTTTTCCCCTTCTTCTCATCCAAAAGTATATCATATTTTAAGAAAAATGATGCCAGCCAGATTTAGGTATTTTATGCTTGCCAAGTTTTGCTCTGGGTTTGAATCAAATATAATTCAGCAATTTTGAGAAAAACACCATGATAAGAATTTTGTAAATTCTTCAAATTAATAAATAGAAATGCTATTTGCTCTTTAGAAACAGTAAATATACACAGTAAATAAATATCATATTTAAGTAATTTTTTTAAAAAATAGGAAAACAAAGTATAAAACAAAACATGAGCCCTACACTGACTGTATCACATGCTTTCAATTATCTTACAATTGGAATATTTTATCTGATTCAGAACAAAAGTACTGCTTATCAAATACAAAAAATATCTGAATCTGGCTGGTATCATTTTCTTTAAAATATATACTATATTTCTTCATTAACAGATACATAATATAAAAAGTAAAATGATTTAACTTGACTAAGAATAACTTAATTTAGACCTAAAATGAATTCAAACTAGAGTACAATTTTTAATTGAAAATTTTTAATTTTCAATTGATTAATTGAAAATTAATCAATTTTTAATTGATTAATAAAGTATTTTCAGGATCTCTATCAGGAGAAAATCCAAATTCTAATAAGAGCTTATAAGTGCATGTGGCTAATATGGTGTCCCACGATGAAGAGATAAGTAAAATGCAATAAATATATTTATATAATAGAATGTTATTCAACCATAAAAAGGAATAAAGTTCTGATACATGCCACATCATGGATGAACCTTAAAAATAGTAAGCCTGACACCAAAGGATAAATATTATATGATTTCACTTATATGTAATACTTGTAACAGGCAAATGCATAGAGATAGAAACTAGATTACAGGGTCTGAGGGCAAGGGAGGAAGTTACAGCTTAACGGTTACAGAGATTTTGCTTAGAATGATGGACAAGATCTGGAAAGAGATAGTGGTGACAGTTACACAACAGTGCCACTGAACCGCATACTTAAAAATGGTTAAAATGGTTTATTTTTGGTCATATATTTTTACTACAATAAAAGTAAAATAGTGAAAAATTTATGTGGCTATGTAAGAGAAATGTCAGTTTTTAAAACTGTCAACAGCCTCAGCTGTTTTCTAATGTAAACAATCAAGTTATTTTCTGGCATCTATCTGCAGTTGAAAGCATAAAGGTTTTATTTTTATCTGAAAGAGACACAGAGATTTCTTGCCAAGGCGGAAGGCAGAAAGAGATCTAGAGAGTCCCAAATAATACCAGTCACCTCTTGCTGAGTCTCTGTCATGTGTTAGAAGCTGTGCCAGGCACTTCATGCATCTTATTTCTAATCCTCCAAACAAGACTACATGGAGGTATTCATACTGTGTTTGAGATGAAGACTCTGGGGCTCAGAAAGGCAAAAATATCTTGATTAAAATCATATTTATTCCTAGAAATAAGTGGAATTGAATCTGAAACCAGGTCTTCCTGATTTGAATCCTGTGCAGTTCAACAAAATGTCTGAGAACACAGGCAGACCAAGGCTCAATTTCTGGCTCTGCCACTTAACAAACTGTGTGTGTGACCTTAGGCAAAGTACCTAGCATCTCCAAGCTTGAATTTTCTCTTTGTAAAAGTGAAGAACTGTAATACCTACCTCGAAGAGTCATTTGTGAGGCTTAGACGACAAGGCTTGGTACCTGGCCTACAGCAAATGTTCAAGAAAGTCAGCCATAAATACTACCCCGAAAATCTCACAGATGGGCATAGTAACAGGTTTATTCGAGTGGCTTAAGGTTCAGAAACAGAGCTTTTCTAAACGTCCTGAAAATTATTAGGTTCCTAATAACAGACTAACACTAAGCAGCATCATTAGAGAAGGCTGAAGTATTAATTTATGATAGGGATATCTCAGCAAGCTCCTGGAACTTTTAACTATCTCTTCTATAAACCATTTCAGATGATAAAGATATCTAGAAATTAGTGTTAAAGGCTCCTTGTTGAGTATAATATTACAAATCACATTTTGCAACTTTATCAAGCATCACATGACAGTTAAACTGTTCAGACCAACACTCTATTCAATTCTCACAATTTCTCTAGCACACAGCTAATATTTAGTCCTATTATAGGCTTCCCTGGTGGCTCAGACGGTAAAGCGTCTGCCTGCAATGCGAGAGACCTGGGTTCGATTCCTGGGTTGGGAAGATCCCCTGGAGAAGGAAATGGCAATCCACTCCAGCACTCTTGCCCGGAAAATCCCATGGACGGAAGAGCCTGATAGGCTACAGTCCATGGGGTCGCAAAGAGTCGGACACAACTGAGCGACTTCTCTTCACTTTATACTAATGAAGAAACCAAGTCTCCCAATCTCGTCAAAGGTCAGCTAATAAGTTTAGAAACAGAACACGGAATGGTTGTGATCCTGAGGCTGCACTCATTAATTATGCTCTATGGACAATGGGGCAAAAGCAAGTTAATATTTCACTCCAGCTGTGGTATATACCTCAGAGAAGAATCTCACCCTACAATAGACGACACACTTTTAACAACCAAGAAGCTCAAGTTCCTGGAAGTTCTCTCTTTCCCTGGGAACTGCTGGATTCACACAATATACAATTTCTTATCTAGCCCACCTTCTTCTGCTGAGAACTTAAAAAAAAAAAAAAAAAGACGTATATACTAATATACTGCTAAGTCACTTCAGTCGTGTCCGACTCTGTGCGACCCCACAGACGGAAGCTCACCAGGCTCCCCCGTCCCTGGGATTCTCCAGGCAAGAACACTGGAGTGGGTTGCCATTTCCTTCTCCAATGCATGAAAGTGAAAAGTCAAAGTGAAGTCGCTCAGTCGTGTCCGACTCTCAGCGACCCCACGGACTGGAGCCCACCAGGCTCCTCTGTCCATGGGATTTTCCAGGCAAAAGCACTGGGGTGGGGCGCCATTGCCTTCCCCAATATACTATTTATGTTAAATATCTATTACCAGTAAAGTATGTCTTATTTCTTTGGGCCTAAAGACATTTTGCCTCCTATTATTTTGTGATGATGTAATTAGTTGAATTCTCATAACTCCACTTTGTCAACTATTTTCTAATACTAATACTTTTAAAAATGAATGTTCTGTAATTATTATTAGACATTGACCAATTCTTTGTGGCTTGGTGCAGAAGTCACTCCATTTGTCTTCCTTGACTTCTACATTCTGTAAGATATAATGTATACCTCTACGGCATTCATGCACAGAGTTTCTCCCAAATACAGTTTTCTGCAGTGTATACATGTACATATGTATATATGAAGGACTACGGGACTTATTTTCTACAGTTTCCCTCTGAAAAGCAGAAAGGCACACGGATTCCTATATACACCTCTGCCCATACTCTGAGAGGTAAAGGAACCTATTACATAATATTTGGTGTCTATCTTCATTTCTAACACATTTCATTTGGAACCCTTTAAGCAGTAGGATAAGATTCTTAATGGGATGTCAAATTAGTACAGTCCTACTGCTTTTAGAAACAGTTATAAATTAAAGTGTTATTTTTGTCTCCTCTTCCTCCTCTTCCCTTTCCCTCAATGCTACACTGACAGCATTTCAAAAAGTTGATATTCAGGTACACCTGTATTGCACTATATAAAAGCATTTAGCCAAGAGAAAATCATAGCAAGAAGCCTCAGTTAACACACAGTACTTTAAAATATGCCCTAATATTATACTGGCTTTCCTAGTGGCTTAGTGGTAAAGAACCGCTTGCCAGTGAAGGAGATGCAGGTTCAATCCCCAGGTTGGGAAGATCCCCTGGAGAAGAAAATGGTAACCCACTCCAGTATTCTTGCCTGGGAAATCCCACAGACAGAGGGGACACAGTCCATGGGGTGGCTAAAGAGTTGGACACAACTTAGCGACTAACAGCACTGGAAGTTAGAAGTACAGTTGAAATGGCAATCTAAGTTATTTGTTGTATCTAAATTGTATGTCTATTATGTAAGAGTCCCTATGACTGCACGAATGCTCACAAAAGAGACAGTGGCACAGTACAGTGACTGCATAGCACTGACTCGGGCATAATTTCTGCCAGTTTTTGCCTTTTTAAAGCATGACAGGAAGTGCTGCCCAAGTTTTCAGCCTCTTGTGGCAAAAAAGCATACCAAATATGTACACTGCATAAAAGTTATTTGACATATTGACTCCACGCTGAAGAATTTTAAGCAATCTATTCATGAGGCTTACATAAAACTTGAAAAATAAATTCTGAGGAAGCAGCTTTAAATAAATAGACTAACAAACAAATCTACATTTTGTCAAAAAAAAAATCTCACTCCCAGATATGATTTGATTTCATTTTTTTTTTTACTATCTGAATCACCAGGGAAGCCCCTGACTTCCTTTTTTAAAAAAAATTTAAATTTATTTGACTTCATTTTTTGATACATCTTAATGGATTATCTGGCTAGACTAAATATCAGGTGTCACTAAAATTAAAACAATTTATAGGAATGGTTAAATATGTAACATTATTCAATTTTTTTATTAAAATGCTTTAAGAAGATTTTGAGTGCCATTTTTCTGTAATTCATGTAAATGAGGCCTAAACACTACACTTTTACCTTTGCAAGAAGCCAAGATTCTTCAAATTAAGATGCAACCCCAAGTTTAAACTTGATGACTTACAGTCAAACCAAAATTTAGAGGAAGACAAATTATCAAATCAATAACATATTCTATTAACCATAAATTCAAATCTGCCTACTGATAATAACTCAGAATTGAGGAAGAAATTCACTCCAAGCCCACGTTGTATCTATGAAGGTAACTACATATCACTTTACATTTTGCCATCTTACTCATTTGATGTGTTCTAATACTACTCATACCTCATTACTAAACCTACAGTTTTCTGTGATTAATGTTTTGTTTAGACATATGTACCTGTAGGAAATACTTAGTATATCAGCAATCAAAAGCATGTCCCAGAAAAACAATTCTCAAAAATTTTGCAGCCCCAAATTAACAATTCATTTTTTCATTGAGATCATGTACATACAAAATACACACTAAAAAATTGAAAAACTGAAGCTAAGGTTAGACGATACACACAGGAAGCACTCTGATACATTCTCCATTCTGTTCAATACTATTTCTTATTTTCTTTAAATGCTACTCAAGGTCCATTAGGCAGATTTCATACCCCACTAATGAGCACCAATCACAGCAATAAGGCTGCTGCTGCTGCTAAGTCACTTTAGTCGTGTCTGACTCTGTGTGACCCCATAGACTGCAGCCTACCAGGCTCCCCCGTCCCTGGGATTCTCCAGGCAAGAACACTGGAGTGGGTTGCCATTTCCTTCTCCAATGCATGAAAGTGAAAAGTGAAAGTGAAGTCGCTCAGTCATATTGGACTCTTAGCGGCCCCATGGACTTCAGCCTACCAGGCTCATCTGTCCATGGGATTTTCCAGGCAAGAGTACTGGAGTGGGGTGCCATTGCCTTCTCCCAGCAATAAGTCAGTTTCTAAGAAATAACAGAATCTCAACCTGAAGACCACAAACTGAGCACTAGATAAGTTTGCAATTATCACCACAGCTTTTCTGAAAATGATGCAGACCATATGACACTCAGACATAAACTTCACTTAAAATGTTATCCCTATAATATCAATAAAATAATTTTTGTTAATTTGTATCATTCCCTTCACATTAAAATTTACCTAAAATAATATGCTTGATGTAGGGTTCTTTAGTTGACATTTTCAGTTGTTAGCTATATTCTGTATCTACATTAACCAATGGTAGCCACTAACTACATATGGCTCCTGAGTCCTTGAAATATCAACAGTGAGATTAAAGAACTCAATTTTTACTTTAATTTTAGTTAATTTAAATTCTAAAACAGTTGTTGATTCAATTATTGAAAAAATTATGCATGTTTGGAGTAAACTTGGTATGTGAATCTACTTTTTCACCTAAATTTTAGGAAATTTAAATATAGATCAAACATTGCCAATGAAAAAAAGTGTCAAAATTGAGATGTGCTATACTTGTAAAATAAACACCATATTTCAAAGACTTATTGGGAATGCCAAGAATGTCAAATAATAGATCTTTAATAATTTTAAATGTTTATTACATGCTAAAATAACATTTTGATCTAATGATTAAATAAACTATTAAAATTAATCTCACCTTTTAAAAATAAATTTAAAAAAACTAGTCTCATCTTTTCAAACACTTTTCTAATGTGGTTACTAGAAAAGAGAATTCTATCTATGGCTCACATTCTACTTCTATTAGACCACGTTGCTCTCCATTATACTGCACGGACAGTGCCATCACAGCCAAAGTCATGGCGCACAGTGAACCACTCCGTTTATGATTCTTGCTAATACTAGTTATTCAGTTACATTTCCTGAGTACAGACATTATTACTACTATAATTTAACAAGGTAAATTTCTAGTGAAAGAAATAGATACTAAAAGCTTTTAAAATTAATTTTTAAGTACTTGGTTATATCCTATTTTCAGGATCATGTTGTCCCCCTTTTTGGGTACTTTCTCATATTCAAAATACTCCTGGTACTTAAGAAATGTTGAATAGTAATTGTAACAAGTAAGATGCCTGGTTCCAAATAGCGAAAGGAGTATGTCAAGGCTGTGTACTGTCACCCTGTGTATTTAACTTATATGCAGAGTATCTCATGAGAAACACTGGGCTGGATGAAGCACAAGCTGGAATCAAGATTGCTGGGAGAAATATCAATAACCTCAGATATACAGATGACACCACCCTTATGGCAGGAAGTGAAGAACAATTAAAGAGCCTCTTGATGGAAGTGAAAGACGAGAATGAAAAAGCTGGCTTAAAACTCAACATTCAGAAAACTAAGATCATGGCATCTGGTCCCATCACTTCATGGCAAATAGATGGGGAAACAGGGGCAGACTTTATCTTTTGGGGCTTCAAAATCACTGCAGATGGTAACTGCAGCTATGAAATTAAAAGATGCTTGCTCCTTGGAAGAAAAGTTATGACCAACCTAGACAGCCTATTAAAAAGCAGAGACATTACTTTCCCAACAAAGGTTCACCTAGTCAAAGCTATAGTTTTTCCAGTAGTCATGTATGGATGTGAGAGTTGGACTATAAAGAATTTGAGTGTTGAAGAATTGATGCTTTTGAACTGTGGTGCTGGAGGAGACTCTTGAGAGTTCCTTGGACAGCAGGGAGATCCACCAGTCCATCCTAAAGGAAATCAGTCCTGAATATTCATTGGAAGGACTGATGCTGAAGCTGAAACTCCAATATTCTGGCCACCTGATGAGAAGAACTGACTCATCTGAGAAGACCCTGATGCTGGGCAAGATTGAAGGCGGGAGAAGGGGATGACAGAGGATGAGATGGTTGGATGCCATCACCGACTCAATGGACATGAGTTTGAGTAAACTCTGGGAGCTGGTGATGGACAGAGAGGCCTGGCATGCTGCAGTCCATGGGGTCGCAAAGATTCGGACACGACAGAGTAACTGAACTGAATTGAAGATGCCTGCATAGTGATCTTTCTAAATAATTTATATATGATAATATGTACAAAGATAAGCTAGAATGTTTTACTTAATAAGAATAAAAAGCTCTATCTCACAATAAGGAATTTACTCTTAATAAATTGAAAAGTCATAGAAAACTTAGGTCTTAAGAAGGAAGATAAAAACATAAGAAAAGACATAGACACAAAAAAATTACATATAAAATGGATATACAACAAGGTCTTACTGTATAGCACAGGGAACTTTATTTTATATCCTGGGATAAACCATAACAGAAAAGAATACAAAAAAAGAATGCATATATGTGTATAACTAAGCCACTCTGCTGTACAGCAAAAATTAACACATTGTAAATCAACTATACTTCAATAAAAAAATAAATTAAAAAATTAGGGTTAGGGTTTGATGTACGATACTGGATGCTTGGGGCTGGTGCACTGGGAAAACCCAGAGGGATGGTATGGGGAGGGAGGAGGGCTCAGGATGGGGAACACATGTATACCTGTGGTGGATTCATTTTGATATATGGCAAAACCAATACAATATTGTAAAGTTAAAATATAAAATAAAAAAAATAGTAATAATAAAAACACAATAAATTATATAACAGATTCTTTACCAGCTGAGCCATAAGGGAAGCCCAAGAATACTGGAGTGAGTAGCCTATCTGTTCTCCAGCAGATTTTCCTGACCTAGGAATTAATCTGGAGTCTCCTGCATTGTAGGTGGATTCTCACCCACTGAGCTAGCAGGGAAGCCCAAATGAAAGTGAAAGTGGCTCAATCATGTCTGACTCTTTGCGACCCCATGGAGTATACAGTCCATGGAATTCTCCAGGCCAGAATACTGGAGTTGGGTACTATTCCCTTCTTCAGGGGATCTTCCCAACTCAGGGATCGAACGCTGGTCTCTCGCATTGCAGCCCGATGCTTTACTGTCTGAGCCACCAGGGAAACCCAAGAATACTGCAGTAGGTAGCCGATCCTTTCTCCAGCAGATCTTCCTGAGCCAGGAATTGAACCAGCTGAGCTACCAGAGAAGCCCTATATAACACAACTAAAAGAATATCAAAAGAAAATCAAGAAAAACAAATACTTGATTACTGTAAAATGTGAAGGTAATGATTCTAAGAGAGAATACAACAAACCTGGATTTTATTTTTGCATAGAAGGTATTCTTGCAACAACCTAGAGGGGTGGGATGGGGAGGGAGATGGGAGGGAGGTTCAAGAGGAAGGGGATATATGTATACCTACAATTGACTCGTGTTGAGATTTGGCAAAAACAAAATTTTGTAAAGCAATTATCCTTCAATTGAAAAATAAATACATTAGATTTTCTTACGGGGAAGGCAATGGCACCCCACCCCAGTACTCTTGCCTGGAAAATCCCGTGGACAGAGGAGCCTGGTGGGCTCCAGTCCATGGGGTCGCTAAGAGTCGGACACGACTGAGCGACTTCACTTTCACTGTTCACTTTCATGCATTGGAGAAGGAAATGGCAACCCACTCCAGTGTTCTTGCCTGGAGAATCCCAGGGATGGGGGAGCCTGGTGGGCTGCCGTCTGCGGGATTGCACAGAGTCGGACACGACTGAAGTGACTTAGCAGATTTTCTTACTGTATGACCTACATCATTGACTCTTTTATAATTTCTCTTTATATTTTTGTATTGAGATTGGGGGCTTGAATTCCAAATCAAACTTCACGTATCATCCAGTGAACTACTACTTTCTTCAACTGTATAAAATTTGTTGCTTCACTTGTTCGCTCAGTTTATTTTTGTGATTTTTATTTTTAGAAGTCATACGTTACTACGTAAAATGTCTTTAACTTTTTGATAGCACCTTTTTCCTTTTTATCCAATTTTATTAATTTTATTAAAATATTATAAGTATATAATTATAAAGAAAATACTCATTCTTAGGAATCTGAATCTATTGTTTGTTGTTTCTGTCGACTCTTGATCGTGGTGAATTATTCTGTGATTTTTGGACAAGCTGCTCTGTAGGGATCTTGCATAGGCAGATTTAAGGACCACCTCTTCCAGACTGCTTTGACTTTTGCCAGGTATCCCTGGTTATGTTACCAGCCAGGGCCAATTATTGTATTAATTCTTAACTGAGGAAAGCATGAATATGAACCTCAAACTTCAGAGTTAATAGACTCACGATTATCAACACAAAAAGAAGAAGCCACTTTCCAACAGAGTTATCAAGGCAGAGACAGAAAAACTCCTCATCTCTTTGCTACTAGGCAGAGACCCCCTTCCCCTAAGTCTATCACTGGAGAACTGAGGTCTTCAGGGTCTTGGCTGTATGTGCAGCTCTCAGCTCCAATGCCCTGTTCAGGTTCCTTGGCTTGGACGTAAGGCCTCCTTTTCTGTCCCAACGTGGCAGGTAAAACCCAAGTCTATTGGATAACTGTCCCTCTTCTGTTGTCCTAAAACAGCTGCTGATTATATGTGATTATTTATCAACATTTAGAGAGCCTGGTGGGCTGACGTCTATGGGGTCACGCAGAGTCGGACACGACTGAAGTGACTTAGCAGTAGCAGCACCAGCAGTGAATGCCAGGTATTACACTAACACTTTATGTATCTTATTTTATTTCATTCTCATGGAAATCCTTCTATTTTTCATTTCATTCTCATGGAAACATAAAAGGAAATGAGAACTTGCTCAAAGTTTATATATCAAGAAAGAAGCAGGACTGAGATTTGAACCGAGATCTATGTGAATCTGGAATATGCCATGTTAATTACCATACACTGCCACTTTTTAAACATCTTACTAGTGCCTGCCGCTGCTGCCAAGTCGCTCCAGTCGTGTCCGACTCTGTGCGACCCCATAGACAGCAGCCCACCAGGCTCCCCCGTCCCTGGGATTCTCCAGGCAAGAACACTGGAATGGGTTGGCATTTCCTTCTCCAATGCATGAAAGTGAACAGTGAAAGTGAAGTCGCTCAGTTGTGTCCGACTCTTAGCGACCCCATGGACTGCAGCCTAACAGGCTCCTCCGTCCATGGGATTTTCCAAGCAAGAGAGTATTGGAGTGGGGTGCCATTGTCTTTGTAAAGAAACCACTCAAGAATTGTCTGTTGAATGAACATTCTCCTTCAGTGTATAAACTTGGTATTGGGAATCCTGAGAACAATTAAGTATTTAGTAGATTTTTAATGTGCTTAGTTGCTCAGTTGTGTGCGACTCTTTGTGACCCCATGGATTGCAGCCTGCCACGCTCCTCTGTCCATGGGGATTCTCCAGGCAAGAATACTGGAGTGGGTTGCCATGCCCTCCTCCAGCAGATCTTCCCAACCCAGGGATTAAATCCAGGTCTCCCACATTGCAGGCAGATTCTTTACCAACTGAACCACCAGGGAAGCCCAAGTATGAAACATTGGGTAGATACAGGATATGATCCAAACTACTGAGTAGAAATAATGTTGGATGGCACTTCCAGGTATGATTTATACTTGAATCACAACATTAAAATGTTTGATGGACTAATTATGAAATTCTAATGATAGCAAGATGCATGATATTGTGATGCATAATTGTTACATTTGTCATCATTGAGACAGAATGCTTCCTTGAGAAGAACTTATAGGCTAGTGGAGAGCACGTGTCTAACGTACATAGTCAGACATAATGAATAAATACTTAACAGAAAAAGAGAAAAAAAGGGGAAAAAAGTTAACCAGGGGTCTGTAAGTTCATAGGATGATAAGTAAACATTTCCTGATAACATCAGTTCAGTTCAGTCGCTCAGTCGTGTCTGACTTTTTGTGACCCCATGAATCGCAGCACACCAGGCCTCCCTGTCCATCATCAACTCCTGAAGTTCATCCAAACTCATGCCCATCGAGTTTGTAATGCCATCTCACCAGCTGTCTCATCCAGCCATCTCATCCTCGTCGTCCCCTTCTCCTCCTGCCCCCAATCCCTCCCACCAACTGACTCCAAAAATTGAGGTGGGAACTATTTGTATGTTAAAACAGATGTTATGAAGCATAATTTAAAAAAACATAAAATTCCCAAAAGTATTTAGGTTCAAATACATGCCTTCACAAAATGATTACACTTATTATGAGGAATAACCGTAACAACAGAGTGTGAGAATAAAAGCAAATATTCATACGGTACTTACTCTGTGCCCTGTATATATTGATTCATTTAGCCTCACAACAATCCTCTTAGTTAGTTATTATTAGCACCTCTACTTTATGGGTGAGCAAGCCAAAGCACTGATAAGTTAAGTACTTATCAGGTCAAACAGCTGTCCAGAGTCTGTGCTGCCTCTGATGATGACACACAAGGTAGAATCTGAGCTAAGCTGTTGAAGATGAAAAGCTGGGACAAATTAGGAGGAGGAGGAAAGGAAACTGTAATATAACTTACAATACAAATTTATTCTTTGTCCTTAGAGAAGTCCAGTCATAGATGGAGACAGCTTACACTGGATCTATGCTAAAATATTAACAAAGACTTTTTTTTAATGAAGTAAACACTGTATTTATTAAAAGTATCTAGTGTAGCCTTTTAGGCATCAGGGACTGGTTTCATGGAAGACAAATTTTCCACGGATGGGGGGGTGAGGGGTTTGGTTTCAGGATGAATCAAGTACGTTTACTGTGCACTGAATTTCTATTACTACATTGTGATACATCATGAAATGATTATACAACTCACCATAATATGAATCAGTGGGAGCCCTGAGCCTGTTTTCCTGCAACTAGATGGTCCCACCTGGGGCTGATGGGACACCTGAAGTGTGTTGCTTATGTCCAGTCTACTCTGTGATTTTGTTTTGGTTGCTGTCCCTGCAGAAAACTCTGCTTCACAAAAACAGGATGGTGGAAATATAAGTAGGCTTTTCAGGGCTTTTGTGGAAATCTCAGGATATTCTGCCTTGACTTTGATCTAGAATGTGTGAAGATTTGAAGGTGACTTAAACCTACTTTTAAGGCCGCCATCATTTGCGATCTCAAGTAGCTGATCCTCTTCTACAATGGACAAAACTGATTCACCTGGCATCCATTCCTTTCCAGTCCAGGGGTCTTTTGTGGTAGGGGAGTAATGCTCAAACTCTTGAAAACTGAGACAGGTGATAATGCATCCAGTTGGGAGAAAGAAGGCCCTGGCTCAGTCTCTTTCAAAATCTTTTTAAATGTTCAAAACATCAAAAATTCCAATTGTTCACTCATCGCTCCCATAATTCCAGTCTGGCTTCGAATGCAGCCACTGTATCTGCTGACTTGAACACAGCTGTCGTTCTCCCCTGGAGTGACAGAGTGAGTTCTTTGAGCAGGCTGACTACGTCACACAAGTCATCAAGTTTTGCAACCCATTCTGTGTTACTGAAATATACTGCCAGTGGTGACTGTTCTTATAAAAGAAATCTCTGGAGTAGCTCTTGTAACTCAAAAACTCTGGCCAGTGATCTTCCTTTATAAAGACACCTCACTTTTGTGTGTAAGAGAAGATGTGTGTGCTCTTGTTTGTGGCCATCTCACTGAGCTGTGCTAACAGACGTGAATTAAGGGCATGTACTTAAATGTGATCATTTTATTCACACCCTGCAAAACGTTGTTATGTTCAGGTGACATTTTTCAGCTAACCAGCATTTCTGCATGGATGACACAGTGCACAGACTCACATTCAGAAGCATTCTCTTGGTGACCGGAGTAGTTTAACCAGAAAGTTTTAGTCATGGCAGTAGTTCTGTCTGTATATACTGACATGGAATGACCAATTCCATGTGTCACCAATGATATGTAATCATTCAAAGACTTGAATAGTTCTGCAGCTGTGGTGCTGGCTGGCAACAAAGGTGCACATAACATAGCCTCACGTACATCCTCCTGAAAAATATATGCACAAAAACAAGCATTGTTGCCTTGTTGTCAACCCGGATTGTGTACCACAGTGACTCATTAATCCTCTGATAATTATGACTCAGTATCCTCTGCTATTTCGTCAGTTTGTCTAGTTATGGTGTCAGCCAAAGGAGGAACACGTGCCATCTTGTGAACTGCAATCTCTTCTAAAAGTTCATGACAAATGTCCTAAGCAGCAAGCAGGATCAACTCTTCACCACTAGGAAAGGGCTTCTTAGCTTCAGTAATGCAGTTAGCCACTAACGATGCTCTAGGTGCAGATATGTTTGATGAAGTGGTGGCCTTCAATAATTGCTTCTGCTCCTCATGTTCACACTTTTTCCTTCGGAAAATCTCCAAAGGCTTGTCCTGTAATGCAGGGTGCTTCGTCTCCATGTGGCAAAGCAGTTGTAAAGGTTTCATGACTTCATTGGATAGTCAGTTGCCACGTATTATAAAAAGCAGGCTTGGAGAATGTGAATCACTTGTTGCAATGAACCTATAACTTAAGTAGGACTTGGTATTTTCTTTAAAACGCAGCTTTCTTTTTGTTGGCAGTCTTAAGAGTCTTCTGCTGTCTCATCATTAGGTCTTTCCCCCTTTTCAAAGAAGCTCTCCAGCAACATTTGTTTTTCACTCATTTTGGTGAAGGTTATATTGCGGGCTTCCCAAAATTGTATGAAACAAGTGTGCAGTGTGGGAAAAAGAAATGGATGGAAGTGGTATATAAAATAAAGGGTGGACCACACATGGACTAAAATAAGTGTTGGATTCTGACTTAGAGCCTGCTACCAGACGTGGCTTAATTGTCACTTGCTACTC
The DNA here is from genome assembly GCA_935064755.1 of Tragelaphus eurycerus. NCBI lineage: Eukaryota > Metazoa > Chordata > Mammalia > Artiodactyla > Bovidae > Tragelaphus > Tragelaphus eurycerus. Next base: position 25,234,311 of record CAKXYN010000003.1, read on the forward strand.
ACTCACTGATAGTTTTGATGAGCCTGCAAACAATTGATTATTATGGTCTCTGCAGTTAACCTCTTTGCTAATGAATCTGTATCTGCAGTCACTCCCCAGCGCTAGCATCACCGCCTCAGCTCCACTTCAGATCATCAGGCATTAGATTCTCATAAGGAGTTCACAAACTAGATCCCTCACATGCATGTTCACAGTAGGGTTCTCATTCCTATGAGAATCTAATTACAGGAGGTGGAGCTCAGACAATAACGTGGGCGATGGGATGTGGCTGTAAATACAGATGAAGCTTTTTACTCACCCACTCACCTCCTGCTGTATGGCCTGATTCCTAATAGGGTTGGGGACCCCCACTTAGTGGGTGCTGCCTCAAATTTGCTTACTTATTGCTTTAGGGCTTTTTTACAAGCTATTCCAATGCAAGCATATTATTTCCCAAGGTAGAATCCAAGTGCCTGAAGTAAGAGAATGTGTTACTTCTTTTGCAACACTTAACCATAGCAAAGCCCGAGGCACATAGTAGGTGCTAAATAATGACTGTTCAATTGAACTAAAACACCAACATCTTTTTTACTACCTCTTACCTAAGGAAATAAACTTAGAAAAAATGGTTACATCACTCAATATTTAAACTTCATTTAACAAAAAAGACCCCACAAATATTATCTTGTAGGAAACAGAAATAGAGGGGAAACTCTAAAAGGGCACATTCGTCAATGAAAGATTAAATATAAGGGCAATTCAGCAAATCTGAAAAAAGCAGCAGCAGCATGAATTAGAACAAAAAGCAAAGATTCAATTAAATGGGCCCACTCTACTTTCTGATCCAGAAAATTTTGAGTCTGTAATTACAAATCCTTTATTTTATGCTACGTAAATTAAAGGATAAGGTTTAACTATTCAAAGAACGTACAGAAGAATTGTTTTAAGTTCCTTTCAAATAGAGATGAGACAAACGGAACTAGACCAAGATTAAATTTATTTTAATCTAGAATCTCCTTTTTTTAAACAACAATTTTATTTGAAAGTTTCATCTTCTCACATTCTTGACTGGATTTCTCCACTAAAGAAAAACATAAAAGATATTTCCATGCTCATTTAAAAGACAAAATGAAACCTATGAAATAAATGGAATAAAACTGGTTCCAATACAAATTATGACCACTCTTGCTGAAATTAAGAAAATATATTATTTTACTAATAGGGCTCTCCTGAAATTTTAAAAGTAAAAGGCTAAAATCATAGAGTAATCTCAGAGGTCCAAGTGAAAGTAGCAATATAGTTTGAGAATTTGAATGATGGGTATAAAATAGTGGATGAATTACAGGATATCACCCTGACTACTACTGAGTTTCCTTGGTCCAAAGTTAGTTCAAAGTCAGACCCAGAAGAATGGTCAGAAAGTCTAGAAAGAGAATTAGAATAAGGAGATAAAAGTAGGAGAGGGAGGAGGCTATGGGGCGGGGGAGGGGGGAAACAACAAAGTCATAATAATAGTGCAACAGGCAACGGCACCCCACTCCCGTACTCTTGCCTGGAAAATCCCACGGACGGAGGAGCCCGGTAGGCTGCAGTCCATGGGGTCGCTAAGAGTCGGACATGACTGAGCGACTTCACTTTCTCTTTTCACTTTCATGCATAGGAGAAGGAGATGGCAACCCACTCCAGTGTTCTTGCCTGGAGAATCCCAGGGATAGGGGAGCCTGGTGGGCTGCCGTCTGTGGGGTCACACAGAGTCGGACACGACTGAAGTGACTTAGCATAGCATAGCATAGGATTACTGTTTACATTTTTATTTCGTAAGAATTGCCAATTGTGAAGATGTTTTAACCACAAAAACATTTGCACCTGAATCATTTCAGTACATGTTCTTTTAGTTACTAAAAGGAAGATGTCCAACTTAGCAATATTTAAAAAAACCTACAACTTTGCAATGATCCATCAACAACAGAGGGTAGGATTGCTTCTAAACAGCTAAGAATTGAATTAAGAGAATTCTCTGGTGGCCAGTGGTTAGGACTCCTCGCTCTCATTGCTGAGAGGGCTGGTTCAGTGTGACCAGAAAAAAAAACCAAAACCCCAAATCAATACTTTACGGAAAAAGTGTTACTTTATTTGCTCCATATTAGAACAAGCCTTCCAAAGGTTTGCACTCTGGCCCAAGCTTGAATTTTGAAGGCCAAGTTTCCATGGCTCCCAGAAGGCAAAGTTAAAACCCTTTATTAACATCTACTGAGAGCCAACTAAGTATCTAACACCAGGCTCAGTGCAGTGTACACTGCGGGTGGAGTAGGGTGGAGCGGGGTGAAGAAGGGCATAGGACAAAAAGAACTGAGGTGTAATTTGTGTCCAAAAGTGCTCTATTTGAGGTGACAAAGCATATATGAAAGAAAGAAAACACAGGAGAAGGCAATAATAATTGAGAATAAGTCAAAAGGAAAAAGTGATAAAAGCATATGAGAAAAAAAGTTAGGCTACAAACACTGAAATCTGAATTCTAACCAAGCCCTAAACTTGTTTGAAAAGCTTGAGCAAGAAACCCCTCTGAGCCTTAATTTCTTCAGCAATAAAATCATGGGCCCTTTTAATTCTAACTATTTATGCCATTACTGTAGAATCCCAGGGACAGGGGAGCCTGATGGGCTGCCGTCTATGGGGTCGCACAGAGTTGGACATGACTAAAGTGACTTAGCAGTAGCAGTAGCATGCCATTATTCCTCTTGAATGGCTATTAAAAGAAATAATTATGATAGTCCTTATGAACTGACAAATGATCTTCACTTAAAATTAAAAGATGTAAAAAGAGAATTATGTGTTTATAACTCCCATACAAATATTAAACCAAAACAAAATTTAAAAATTAATACAAGCAATAAAAACAGCAATAATATTAAAATTAACGTTAATTTAATATGATGTATGATGCTGCTCTGCAAAAATTAAATGTCTGTTCATAACCTGAATTTGGTATTAACTGTGATAACACAGGTTCCTTCGAGTTCTGCACATCTATTTACCATGAGCACCTTAAGACTCAGCTTTCCCACCAGTTTTCTCTACTAACTACTGAGAAACCTTTATTTTTACAACATGCTATAATGTTGCTCCAAAGACGTAACTTATTAATTTTACCCTGGGGAGGAGGAGCTAAGATGGCGGACGAGTAAGACGGGGAGAATACTTTCTCCTCCACAAATCCATTAAAAGAACATTTGAATGCTGAATAAATTCGATAAAACAACTTTTGAATGCCGGCAGAGGACATCAGGCACTTAGAAAGACAACTCATTGTCTTCAAAACGAGAAAACGAGCCCTGCGGTAACTCCTTTTGCGGAGAAGTGGCGCGGACACCAGCATTTGCTATTGGCAAGCGGGGGCTGGGCTAGGAGGAGCCGCGAGGCCTGCATTGCTTTGAGAAAGGATTTGGCCTGGCTATCTTGGGCGCTATCTGAGCGAAATAACCAGACTGTCGGTTATCTACTATATCAAAGCCAGCCCTAACTTAAGACATCACCAGGACTACCTACGGAACAAAGGGCTGCACAGAGTTGGCCGGCTGCAGGCCATCCCACTCCGGTGACAGGCAGCCAGGGCCGGAAGCGGGCAATTACAGCCCTAGAGAGACACTGTCTAACGGAACTGTGAGTAGGTTTCTGTGCTGACTCACGCCTCTTGGGGCTCTGGATGGTCAACATCTGCCTGAGAAAGTGCGCTGTTTGTATACCCAGAAAACTGAGTGGCGGAGAGGCAATAAGTCGCAGCAGCTGCGCTCGCTGAACATTTCATCACCTGTGCCACTCGGATCTGGGAAGGGCATAAAACGCAGACTCAACCAAGTCTGTGCTTCTGAGGATTATCCAAGTGCCTGAACCTGGCCGGTTTAGATTTGGGTGTTCATCTCCACCCCCTCTGTAACGAGGCAGAGATCAGATATTGAAAAGACCTGTAAACCACCTCAATAAAGAGAATTCAACAAACTACCAGAACATAGTAAGGACACTCTAAACTTGGCAATTTTAACAAAATGAAGAGACAAAAGAATACCCAGCAGCTAAAGGAACAGGATAGATGCCCACCAAACCAAACCAAAGAGGAAGAGATAGGGAATCTACCTGATAAAGAATTCGAATAATGATAGCGAAATTAATTCAAAATCTCGAAATCAAAATAGAATCACAGTTAAAGAGTCTGGAGACAAGGATTGAGAAGATGAAAGAAAGGTTTAACAAGGACCTAGAAGAAATAAAAAAGAGTCAACACATAATGAATAATGCAATAAATGAGATCCAAAACACCCTGGAGGCAACAAATAGTAGAATAACAGAGGCAGAAGATAGGATTAGTGAATTAGAAGATAGAATCCTAGAAATAAATGAATCAGACGAGAAAAAAGAAAAACGTATCAAAAGAAATGAGGACAATTTCAGAAACCTCCAGGATAACATCAAACGCTACAACATTCGAATCATAGGAGTTCCAGAAGAAGAAGATAAAAAGAAAGATCATGAGGAAATCCTTGAGGAGATAATAGTTGAAAACTTCCCTAAAATGGAGAAGGAAATTACCACTCAAGTTCAAGAAATCCAGAGAGTCCCTAACAGGATAAACCCAAGGCGAAACACCCCAAGACACATATTAATCAAATTAACAAAGATTAAATATAAAGAACAAATATTAAAAGCAGCAAGGGAAAAACATCAAATAACTCACAAGGGAATTCCCATAAGGATAACAGCTGATCTTTCAATAGAAACTCTCCAAGCCAGGAGGGAATGGCAAGACGTAATTAAAGTGATGAAAGAAAATAACTTACAGCCTAGATTATTGTATCCAGCAAGGATCTCATTCAAATATGAAGGAGAAATCAAAAGCTTCACAGATAAGCAAAAGTTGAGAGAATTTTGCACCACTAAACCATTTCTCCAACAAAAACTAAAGGACATTCTCTAGATAGGAATCACTAAAAGGGTGTATAAATTCGAACCCAAAACAATAAAGTAAAAATGAAGGTTACACATCACGACTTAAAGGAACAATCCAAAAAGAAGTTATAACAATTATAAATATATATGCACCCAACATTGGAACATTGATATATCTAAGACAAACATTAATTAATATGATAGAAGAAATATGCAGCAATACAATAATAGTGGGAGACTTTAATACCCCACTCATATAATCTGGCTGTAATAGACAAAGTAAAGAGCAAAACATATTTACTTATGAGCCTCAAAAAATTCAGTTCACTCAGGAGAGTTTAAAAAAAAAAAAAAGACTTATTTGTTCACTCTGTAAAGCTTTATTGACTATTTTATGGGTTTGGTACCACTTTGGGTAGTAGGGAGGAAGAGGTGACAAATGTGATCCTGTCCTAAATAATATATTGTGGTAAAGATAGACCTACCGATACAAAATACCAAGATGTGCCTGAAGATGAGGACACCCAAACTGGACTTTTTGTTTCCTGAACTTTTCATTTCGAGAACAAACCTCCTAATATAGGATGAATTCAACATGATTTTTTTTAAGTGTTCTCTGTGATTAAAAACAGAAAGCCATTGGTTAAGAAATTACATATACTCCTCCCCACCATCACTCCCCTTCTTTCTTCCCATTTCCCTCCCACCCTCATTGATCCTTTCCTTTGTCCATTTTCCCCTGCAAAAAAAAAAAAAAAAAAAAAAAAAAATTTTACCCTGTGATTATAAAAAGAAATCTGAGCGCTGAAATCCCATAGCAGAAAGTTGTTTTATGGCAGTGTTCATGATGATCTTGAATAAGCTTACGCTATTTTCTTTTGGGAGAAGGCAATGGCAACCCACTCCAGTGTTCTTGCCTGGAGAATCCCAGGGGCAGAGGAGCTTGGTGGGCTGCCATCTATGGGGTTGCACAGAGTCGGACACAACTGAAGCAACTTAGGAGCAGCAGCAGCATTTTCTTTTATCTTATCATAAAAATGAAAATAGGAAAAATTTTAATTTCTAACAATTTTTTTCTTTTTCTACTTCTCTATGTTTTATACATTCTCTATGATAAACATGCATTTTTTTTCCAACTGAGCTTTTAAATAATAGCTTTATTGAGATATCACTCACATACCACAGAATTTATACATTTAAAACGTACAAGTCAACCGTTTTCAGTATAGTCACAAAGCTGTGCACGTATGTCACAATAAATTTTGGAACATTTTCATCATTCCAAAAAGAACCTCCCCAATACCCACGTACCCATTAGTAGTCACTTTCCATTCTCTCAGCTCCCCGAGCCAGCTCTAGGTAACCATTGGTCTACTTTCTTTCTCTATGATTAATCCATTCTGAATATTTCATACCAAGAGAGTCATATAATATGTGGTTTTCTTAACTATCATCTTTCACCTAGCATATTTTCCACGGTATATCTATGTTGTAGCATATTGTCAATACTGCATTTCTTTTTACTGCCAAATAACATTCCATTATATTGGTTTACCACTTTATCTATTCATCAGTTGATGGATATTTGGGTTGTATCTACTATCTGGCTATTATGAATAATGTTGCTACAAACATTCCTATATAAGCTTTTGGGTTGTTTTTTTAAATTTGTTTTCAATTCTTTTCAGTATGTACCTAGGAATGGAATTATGAGTCATATGCTAATTTGATGTTTAAGTTACTGAGAAGGCATCATATTTTTTCCACAGAGGGCATACCATTTTACACTCTTACCAGCAATGTACAAGGTTACAATTTCTTTACCTACAGATATGAAGTGGTATACATAGTTTTGATTTGCATTTCCCTGACGGCTAATGATATTGAGCATCTTTCCATGTATTTAGTGGTCATTTGTGTCTTTGGAGAAATGTCTATTCAGATCCTCTGCCCAATTTTTAAGTGGGTTATTATTTATTGAGCTGTAAGTTGTATTATTTCTGTTTTCAGAAAAAAAAATTCTTTAAGGCATTGAACATATGCTAATATGTTTTTTAATCACTAAGAATGTGGCTGCTAAGCTGCTGCTAAGTCGCTTCAGTCGTGTCCGACTCTGTGCGATCCCATAGACAGAAGCTCACCAGGCTCCCCCGTCCCTGGGATTCTCCAGGCAAGAATACTGGAGTGGGTTGCCATTTCCTTCTCCAATGCATGAAAGTGAAAAGTGAAAGTGAAGTCGCTCAGTCGTGTCTGACTCTTAGCGACCCCATGGACTGGAGCCCACCAGGCTCCTCCATCCATGGGATTTTCCAGGCAAGAGTACTGGGGTGGGGTGACATTGCCTTCCCCAAAGAATGTGGCAAGGTTACTATAAATACTGAGAGTTATGAAGAAACTTTCCTCCCCCTTGATGTCTTCCTTTGGATTCATCTCTGGGGAGGTAAACTGATTTATCAGTTTGGTAAATTTGGTAATACCTCAATGGCAACCCACTCCAGTACTCTTGCCTGGAAAATCCCATGGATGGAGGGGCCTGGTGGGCTGCAGTCCATGGGGTTGCTAAGAGTTGGACACAACTGAGCGACTTCACTTTCACTTTTCACTTTCATGCATTGGAGAAGGAAATGGCAACCCACTCCAGTGTTCTTGCCTGGAGAATCCTAGGGACGGGGTAGCCTGGTGGGCTGCCGTCTATGGGGTCGCACAGAGTCGGACACGACAGAAGCGACTTAGCAGCAGCGGCAAGCTTAACTGTCTCAGCACCTTTCTCTCTTGAGTGATCCTGCCAGCAGAAAATAGACTGCTCTGCTCTGTTGTGCTGGCTGGGTAGGCCTTCCATATAGGAAAAGACAGAGGAGAAAAGATTGAAACAAATACTAAGAAGAAAAAAATCAGACAGACAATAAAGAGAGGTGGGATAGGACAGGCACTATAGTACAGATACAAAGACTAGGAGTTTTAGAGGAAAATAAGTGTGATAGGTTGGCTGGATGGGAAAAGTATAAAAAGTAGCCAGAGGCCTACTAAAGTTGCCTTTTCAACTCACATTGCCCTCTGTTGTTGTTATTTAGTTGCGAAGTTGGGTCTGACACTTTTGAAACCCCATGAACTGTAGCCTGCCAGGCTTCTCTGAGGGCCTGAGGCTCCTGGAGGGCTACAGTCCATGGGGTTGCAGAAGAGTCAGACATGATTAGTGACTAAACAACAACAATCTTCTACTGAAATATAGGCATTGTCACATGCTGTTTAGTTCGAATATAAACTGGCACAATTTATCAGAAAACAATTTCATAACATGTTCCTGACAGCTGAGTTGGTAAAGAATCCACCTGCAATGCAGAAGACCCAGGTTTGATTCCTGGGTCGGGAAGATCTGCTGGAGAAGGTAAAGGCTACCCACCCCAGTATTCTTGGGCTTCCCTTGTGGCTCAGCTGAAGAATCTGCTTGCAATGCGGGAGACGTGGGTTTGATTCCTGGGTTGGGAAGATCCCCTGGAGAAGGGAAAGGCTACCCACTCTAATATTCTGGCTTAAAGAATTCCACACACTGTAAATCACAAAGAGTCAGACACAACTGAGTGACTTTCACAGGAATGATTAAATACATTAGCTCATACCCTAGACATTACACCACAAAATGTGCACATTGTGAATCTATAATATAACTTAAAATCATAAATATGATCTCAACTATGCCTACACACACTCCAGGGACACTGAAAGTACATATACAGAAATGTTCACAGTTCTTGCTGTTGGCTGATGGGAGTACAATTTTTTTTTTCTCCACTTTTCTATATTTTGCTGTATTTGTTTTCTGTGTTACTTTCTGTATTTCTGTATATTTAACACAATATTTTTTCTATTCAAGAAAAACGTTAAAGCATTGAATCAAGGACATAATATTTTTTAATAACTCCTAAGAACTCTACACAGTGAATCAATATATTAATACTGCTCACCTCTTTACAAATAATCCAAATAAATACAAGGTTATCACAAAGTTTAGCAAATTAAAAACAAAACAGCCAATTTACTAAGTGCTCTGTGTGCTTAACATTGAGAAAGGCACTTTAACATGCATTATATCATGTAATAAATGTGGTTTTTTTTCTTTTGGAAACTGCTTTTATCCACTATCTCAAAGGACACTCATTGCCTTAAGGCCCTATTTTAGAGCAGCAAATAATCACTGGATATATTTGCCAATAACCTACAGAAACACGAGTTCCTACAGAGCCAGTTCTCAAGGGCACAAAGTAGAAACCTCTATGGTGGAACACTACAGATCTTGGAAATGAATTCATCTAAACTGTTACATAACTCTTCCCTATTATGTTTACCAAACCCTAGGTGAAAAAGGTTGCATTTAAAATTCTGGAAAAATTCAGAAATAAATTCTACAAAATATTTAGTAAATTAACTGTAAGTTAGACAAAACCAAAAAAGGTTTTCATGTAAATTTCCTTCCTTTTCTTAAAAAATTACCTGTATATATTTGAGACTTGTATTTTTCATCAAATATTTTGGTGAAAGGGCTCATTTTTATTGCATTTCACACAGTACTTAGTATAATTCTGATCACCTATGGGCTCAGCTCAGTTCAGTTGCTCAGTCGTGTCCCACTCTTTGAGACGCCATGAACAGCAGCTCGCCAGGCCTCCCTGTCCATCACTAACTCCCAGAGTTTACCCAAACCCATGTCCATTGAGTCGGCGTTGCCATCCAACCATCTCATCCTCTGTCGTCCCCTTCTCCTGTCCTCAATCTCAATCTTTCCCAGCATCAGGGTCTTTTCCAATGAGTTAGCTCTTCGCATCAGGTGGCCAAAGTATTGGAGTTTCAGCTTCAACATCAGTCCTTCCAAAGAACACCCAGGACCTATGAGCTCAAACATTAGCCAATGAACTAACAGGAACTAATGCTAGGTTCAAGGTCATTGACAAGCTACCATATTTCAAAACTATTCACCAAAGCATATACGGACATTTTAAAGTGCAGGTTCAAATGGATATCAGTAGATTAAAATCAACCTATCAATTCAACTAGAATAAAGAACAAAACCATTTTAACAGTATTTTAAAATTATAAACCTAAGCTAGGAGCTCTCCAGTTTACTCTCTAGTCCCCTTTTGAACAAAAGGTAAAAATTTATTAATTTTATCATTTCAGAAGTTATGAAATTTCAAAATGAGTTTAGGCTGATATGTTTACTTTTAATTAAGGTTTTCTCTCATAAGCCAGAGGCAGACTACTGTTCAGAAAACACTACCTTTGAAAAGCAATGATACTCCAATAAAAATTTATTAATTTAAAAATACTAATAAAATTTTAAAAAAGAATACACTATCTTTGTGTTCTACATAGGAAAAACAGTGACTTAACAGACTTATGGAATGCATGTTTCTTTGTGTCTCAAAAATCTGTAACGACATTATTGTCTGGTCAATTTAGCAACTATCACCCTAGTCTTAGATTTTACTGCACATCAAAACACTGTATTCATCTCAGGTGAGTCTCCATATCTCCAACTACCAATATCCCATTGTCTGGCTCTAAATTCCTATTCTTTCTAACTTCAGTCCTTACTGTCATTACCTCACTACCATTACCCAGTTCAACCATATCAAGAACTCCAGACTCAGGAGTTCCCTTGTGGCCAAGTGGTTAGGATTCTAGGCTTTTACTGGCAAGGCCTGGGTTCAGTTCCTACTTGGCGAACTGAGATCCCACAAGTAATGCATCATGGACAAAACGAAAAGAAAAAAAGAACAAAATTAAATTATTAAAAAACAAACCGAAAACTCCAGACTCCTGCATTTTCTTTCTTTTTTTTCAAACATTAGTCAGACTCCGGGCATTCTTTCTTTTCAAGCACTGAATTCATGTATCATCTCTAGCTACTTCCTTTGTTATCTTATGCATCTACTGCCCCTACCCTGTAAACCCCAGACCTGATCAACCTGACCACCTTCTCTGCTCTTATACCCAGGCTGCTAAAGAAAATCATAACTATGCAGATTGGAAACTATAAAAGCAGTATCCTTCCAACATCAGGTGCAGCCTCAATGCTGGCCTGACAACCTTCCCCAATTAGCCCCAGAACCACATCCCCAGAGCGACACTAACCTTCACCACTGGCCTCCAGTCCTCTTCCTATTCCTAGCTCAGCAGTCTCAACTGGGCCACAGGTAAACAGAAGTTACCAGCTGTCAGTTGGTAATCAGTTATTTCCCCTTCTTATCTCAGTAGCAGAATGTTTCTATCTGCTGTTCAAGGGTAATCTTTCTACTTGGACCCAGTTTCTTGCTTTTTTCTACTTCATCAGGAGTCTGCGTATATAATCAACCTATCTGTGAACGCACTCCTCTCACTGGGTAGGGGAGCCTCATAAAATGCAGCTTTCCTTTATCCTGATTCTGAGTTTATGAACAACTCTTTGAACTGCCAGGAAAAATTCAACCACTAAGAATTAATCATCTTTCTGTAAAATGCACAGATGGTAAACAAATTTTAAAAACAAAGTAACCACAGAACTGTGTAAAGGCATTCAAAATAAAAGGGAAGATATTTGAGGAAGATTTGCTTTTTTAAAAATGAATCACTGTGCCTTTTGTTATAAAATAATTTATTAAATTATTTTTGTCATAAATAAAATACTACCAAAAAAATAAAGCATATATATAGGAATGTTTATAAAACTATAGCTGCTTATAAGGATTAGCAATTTATAACCAAGCTCAAATTAATTCTGTGAGTCTTATCCTCTTCTGGGTCATGGGCCCTTTGAAGAATCTGACAAAGAATGTCTCCTCAGAAAAATACACATCAAAAAAAAAATGCACATATACTACCACGAAGTTATGAGAATTATTTCAGGTGGCTCACAGATCCCTTGAAGCCTGTTCTTGGACCCAAGGTTAAAGAACTGTTTTCAGAGATTTTATTTTATCCATGTCAAATAGGTAGATACTGTTTTCCTCTACTATAATAAAGTATCTAAATAAACATTAGTGATATTCTTACTGTGATGTGACACAGTAGTGACATGCTAATATCTCCAGTGTACCAAAAGTTAATAGGAAGGCAAGAATGGAGATAGGTGTAAAAGTGAATATGCCTTCTCACCGTTAGCCATTCAAGAGAAATATTTTGATGGAGGTTTGGGGGAAAAAAAAAATTCCAGAGTAAGGCAGCTTACTCTAGGTAAGAAATTCTTAGAAATGAATAAAAAAAGCCAGTACAGAAAAAACCTGTCTCAGAGGAAGATAACTTGCAATGCTTTGAAAGACTGCTGATAGAATATGATTTTTCCCCAAGGTATTTTATTTCAGTGGAGAATATTCCCTAAAGGAACATATATGACAAAAGAGACACTATTAAATTTATGCTAGCAGGAATTCCTTGGCAGTCCACTAGTTAGTCAGGCCTGAGTGATTTAACTACTGAGGGCCCAGGTTCAATCCTTGACTGGGGAACTAAGATCCCACAAGCTGCATGGCACAGCCAAATAAATTATATATATAATAAATAAAATATATATGTGTACATATTTCTAGCACTGTCTCATATTAGTGCAAAGTTTCCCTGTGTAATAGCGAAGAACAAATCTGACATCTATTGGATCTATTTTTCTTCTTTAACTCATTGTATTCTATTGTTTTTGCTAGAAGTTTACAATGTTGCCAATAGCCTAAAACATACAGGATAGCGTAATCTCAAGACTCTGATCTCTAAAGGTAAAAACACTTTTCTATTCACATAGGGATAAAAAATAACATCTGTCTGGCTGGAGGTTTATAGGAACACTGTGACTGGCTACCTGGAAAGCTGGAAGAACAAAGGATTTCCATACCAAGAAGTTCCCAGCAACCAACCACAGACACACTCCTTTCGGTAAAAAGAAGCCTGACCTCTAACTGGAGGAATGGTTCTTTGGGAAACTAGTCCATCACCTTTTCAGTCTGTTGGCTTTCTGAATAAAGTCACTCACTATTCCTTGCCCCAAGAACTCATTTCCCAAGCGGTACTGCTAACACTTGTACCCGAAGTTTCTTCCTGGCAAGTCCACCAGACATCAAAGGTAGGACAAGAGAGATCAGTGGATTCTGACTGCTAAATTAAAGCTTCTGTTCAACTTTCATTATAGGAAAAAACACTAGTTTTTGAAAAACCATGTTTTCCTTAAATTAAAATTTAGCTTCCTTCCCCCTCCCCCTCTCTGGAGCACAATTACTTCTGTAATAGAGAAGAAAGAGAGGAAAAAAGAAAGGAGTAAAATTTGTTGTACTCCTACCACCCACCCACCCCCACCAGCAACGTTATACTAAACCATGACCTATTCTGACTTTTGAACTTTATATGGAAGACAGAATAGGAGAAAACCAAAAGGTGAAGTTAGGCAGAATAAACTAGAGGAGATATTATTCTGGATATTTTTTTACATACTCCGAAGCACTGGAACAAAATGAAAACTCTCCAGCAAAATATACAGTTTTATGCAAAGTTTTATACAAGTACATGGAAACTGTCATTTTAAGATAGTCTTAGAATATCTGTTTCATTACCACAGGTAAGTGTTTCTGAAGCAGAATTTTTGCTCATAAGTCTCTGCACACACACATTTACTCTTGGAGGCTGTCAGGGAAGGTAAGCCATACTCTCAAGCATCAAAGACCTGTCATGATTTACTAGGGAATCCCTAGGTTTTCCCCAGGTAAACAGCTGAAAGAGGACAAAAAGGCTGTAGGCATCAAAATCCACAAAATTATAATTAACCAAGAGGGTACCTCATATAATAAAAAATTATCTCCTGAATTAAATAGTTTGCTGCTGCTGCTAAGTCTCTTCAGTCATGTCCAACTCTGTGCGACCCCATAGACGGCAGCCCACCAGGCTCCCCCGTCCCTGGGATTCTCCAGGCAAGAACACTGGAGTGGGTTGCCATTTCCTTCTCCAATGCATGAAAGTGAAAAGTGAAAGTGAAGTCGCTCAGTCGTGTCCAACTCTAGCGACCCCATGGACTGCAGCCTACCAGGCTCCTCAGTCCATGGGTTTTCCAGGCAAGAGTACCGGAGTGTAGTGCCATTGCCTTCTCTGATTAAATAGTTTACTTTAGGTTAATTTGAAATAGATCTCTGGCTAGCAAAAATATGAACTTTGGTTGACATAAGACCTATTAGGTCAATTTTAAACTAGGGTTCAACTGTAAGACTAATAAGACAAACCATTTCATCTTACAAAACATTTAATTATATGATCAAAGAAGTCACATGACATTGCTTCTCATTTTGGCTCTTTACAGTGCTGATGCAATGCTATACGTATAAACTCTAATTGGAATGACAAAGAACTCCAGAAGAAATTTTTTTTTTTAACTATTGAAGCAAAAGGAACCTAGTGATTACTTTGTAAACTGTTGAAGAAAATAAAGCTTAATGACTGATTTTGGATTAAGAAGTCACAAATGGATACAAAGTCTTTTCCTCAGGAAACTAAACTTTTGCAATTTTCTAATCAGCATGCTGCTGCTAAGTCACTTCAGTCCTGTCCGACTCCGCGTGACCCCATAGACGTCAGCCCACCAGGCTCTCCTGCCCCTGGGATTCTCCAGGCAAGAAAACTGGAGTGGGTTGCCATTTCCTTCTCCAATGCATGAAAGCGAAAAAGTGAAAGTGAAGTCGCTCAGTCATGTCCGACTCTTAGGGACCCCATGGACTGCAGCCCACCAGGCTCCTCCATCCATGGGATTTTCCAGGCAAGAGTACTGGAGTGGGGTGCCATTGCCTTCTCCGTCTAATCAGCATAGTTTCTACAAAATTCCATTCCTCTTTTAATTTGGGTTGAACATGAGGGAGGAAATCAAGTCTGTTACTTGCTATGAATCCTTCTGAGACCTGACTTAAGAAAACCTTTTTATCCCCACAGTGGAAAAAACAAAAATCTAATCTTTGGTGCTTCATAAGGGGAAAAAAAAAACAAACTCCATGAGGATTCAATAAATAAAATGCAAATTCACAAAAATAAGTCCTTGCTGAAAAATCTTAAAGGAAGATGTTTCAGTTCATTTAATAATTATTTTTAAGATTTATCTGTACAGTGTTAATACCTGCAGAAGAGAGAAACAGTGAACAAGAAAAACAATGCATGCATAAATTAAAAATACAAGTGGTATGCTCTCCAATATCCAGGAACAACAGCATTCTTTATGTTATTATAAAGTTTACATCTTTTAAGGAAACTATTTACCTAAAAATCTATAACATAAAAGGCTCTTCAAAATGGTTGTTTGCCTTCATTCAAATTACAAAACCACAGCCACCTAATTCACTGGGTTTTCAAGATGAAGCATAGAAAAAAATGTAATTATTTATTCAGGTAGTAGTTTTCCAAAAAATTCAGTATTCTTATAAGAGGATTTAATAGCTATGGCAATTACAAGAAAGCAAGAGAGTTCCAGAAAAATAACTACTTCTGCTTTACTGACTACACCAAAGCCTTTGACTGTGTGGATCATAAAAAACTGGAAATTCTTCAAGAAATGGGAATACCAGACCACCTTACCTGCCTCCTGAGAAATCTGTATGCAGGTCAAGAAGCAACAGTTAGAACTGGACGTGGAACAACAGACTGGTTCCAAATCTGGAAAGGAGTATGTCAAGGCTGTATATTGTCACTCTGATTATTTAACTTACACACAGAGTATATCATGCAAAATGCTGGGCTGGATGAAGCACAAGCTGGAGTCAAAATTTCCAGGAGAGATATCAATCTCAGATATGCAGATGACACATCCTTATGGCAGAAAGCGAAGAAGAACTAAAGAGCCTCTTGATGAGGCTTCAACATTTAGAAAACTAAGATTGTGGCATCTGGTCCCATCACTTCATGGCAAATAGATGGGAAAAAAGTGACAGACTGTATCTTTTTGGGCTCCCAAATCACTGCAGATGGTGACTGCTGCCATGAAATTAAAAAACGCTTGCTCCTTGGAAGAAAAGTTATGACCAACCTAGACAGCATATTCAGGGAAGGCAATGGCACCCCACCTCAGTACTCTTGCCTGGAAAATCCCATGGACAGAGGTCCCTGGTGGGCCGCTGTCCATGGGGTCGCTAAGAGTCGGACTCGACTGAGCGACTTCCATTTCACTTTTCACTTTCATGCATTGGAGAAGGAAATGGCAACCCACTCCAGTGTTCTTGCCTGGAGAATCCCAGGGACGGGGGAGCCTGGTGGGCTGCCGTCTATGGGGTGGCACAGAGTCGGACACGACTGAAGCGACTTAGCAGCGGTAGCAGCAGATAGCATATTAAAAAGCAGAGACATTACTTTGCCAACAAAGGTCCATCTAGTCAAAGCTATGGTTTTTCAGTAGTCATGGATGGATGTGAGAGTTGGACTACAAAAAAATGCTGAGCGCCAAAGAATTGATGCTTTTGAACTATGTGTTGGAGAAGACTCTTGAGAGTCCCTTGGACTGCTAGGAGATCAGACCAGTCCATCCCAAAGGCAATCAGTCTTGAATATTCAATGGAAGGACTGATGCGAAGTTGACTCTCCAATATTTTGGCTACCTGATGCAAAGAACATATTCCTTGGAAAAGACCCCAATGCTGGGAAAGATGGAGGGCAGGAGGAGAAGGGGATGACAGAGGATTAGATGGTTGGATGGCATTACCGACTCAATGGACATGAGTTTGAGCAAGCTCCGGGAGTCAGGGATGGACAGGGAAGCCTAGTGTGCTGCAGTCCATGGGGTCGCAGAGTCAGACACGACTGAGCAACTGAACTGAACCACATGCTATGCTATGCTATGCTAAGTCACTTCAGTCGTGTCCAGCTCTGTGCGACCCCATAGACGGCAGCCCACCAGGCCTTCCCGTCCCTGGGATTCTCCAGGCAAGAACACCAGAGTGGGTTGCCATTTCCTTCTCCAATGCATGAAAGTGAAAAGAGAAAGTGAAGTCGCTCAGTCATGTCCAACTCTTAGCGACCCCATGGACTGCAGCCTACCAGGCTCCTCCATCCATGGGATTTTCCAGGCAAGAGCACTGGAGTGGGGTGCCATTGCCTTCTCCAACTGAATCACAAGATACTGTTAATTCCTAAAATCTCCTGTGAAGTTGCCCAGTCATGTCCGACTCTGCGACTCCATCGACTGTTGGCTGCTAACCTCCTCTCTCCTTGGGAATTTCCAGGCAAGAATACTAGAGTGGGTTGCCATTTCCTTCTCCAGGGGATCTTCCAACCCAGGGATTGCACTGCAGGGAGACTCTTTACCATCTTAGGTACCAGGGAAACCCTTAAAATCTCTTATGTACAGTCAATTAAAATATCAAATGCTCCAATGTTAATAAAAATGACTAAATCTGTCATTTAAAAAAAATTTGTCCTACAGTCAAAGGGAAAAATAATCTTGAACTGTATTTTGACAAACACACACTACCTTTCCTCTCCACATGGCTAATGATGATGAACGGGGGTGGGGGTCGGGGGGAGGCCCTAAGAGATGGCAGGGAGGAGGTCATATAAAGGCAAAAAGTTTCCATGTCCAAATATGGTAAAGAGCAGAATCTGAAAACTGTTTAAAACAATTTAAGAAATCTCAAGCTATTATAAGATTCAGAACTTTTTAATAATGTATTTCTTTTTTTAAAAGATTGTTCAGATATGATGTTTTTTTACTTTTTATTAAAGAATATTCCAAAAGTTATTTCAAATGCATTTTTAAAAAGTATCCCTTGGTTAAAAGGAAATATAATTCCCCCCCAAAGGAATGATCCATAAATATAGAGAAGCCTATATTCACAAGAATCTTTAAGGCCCTAAGCAAAAGAACACACTCATTAGAGTACTGAGACATAGATTATTGAATGTAGAACTTCTCAATAAAAATATAATCCTCGTAGTGGCCACTTAAATTGAGCTTTTTAAAAACTTTCAGGACTTCGCTGGTGGTCCAGTGGTTAAGAATCTGCCTGCCAATGCAGGGGATACAGGTTCAACCCCTGATCCAGGAAGATATCACATGCCATGGGGCAACTAAGCCCATGCACCACAACTAGAGTAGCCCCAGCTCGCCACATCTAGAGAAAAGCCCATGCAGCAACCAAGACCCAGCACAGCCAAAAATAAATAAAACTGAAAAAAAATGCAAATTGCCAGACTATCAATTATTCATCCTTAACTAACTAAAGAAAAATTAGCTAAGGCTAATTTGTAGGAACAAAACAGTGTATTTCCTCTCTTATCCAACTAAATATCCAACTAAAATGGTAGCAACGGACAGCCACCTACATTTAAAACAGAGGAAAATCCTACATTTTCATACGTAACATGCACCTCGCACGAAACAAGCAACAACCAGTAACTATCCCTTGCCCAAATCTGTCCTTGATCCTTAAATACTGCACACACTGCCAACACCGTGCTAGGTCTATACTGACGAGATTTTACAGAAGGAATGTGTTTACTGATCAGGTAATTTAAGATTTATTTATACCATAAAAGTTGTGGAGGAGGCAAGTTTTTCACATTAAATTACAATGAATATTAATTAATCCTTCAAGAACATTTTGACATTAAGTGTAAATGTAAAACCGTGCAGCTAAAATAGTATTTAGGTAAGTTTAACAGAATACAGACATCAGGATAAGAACAATGAAGGGTCACAGTAACCCAAAGAAGTCTGTGAGCTGCAGTTACCCTTCCAACAGGGCTATCTTTCAGTCCTAACAGCTCTGAACAAGAGGCGTTCCATGTAAATCACCATCTCTGTTGCAAAAACAAGTTAAAACACATTCCTAGTCAATATGTCAGTAGCTTTCTCTATAAACTGCCATATTTCTTTTATAGCTTACCCAAACCACCATACACAGTTGTGTTTTGCTACTACTCCCAGTGTTTGGGAGTCAAAAAACATACCCTTTTCCTTCCTAATTTTTGCTAAAAAGGTTTTATCTTTCCTTTGATAACACCGTCATACAGAGAAGCACATACACAAAACTCTTAGCCATACCTGAAACTGCTTCAGAGCATGTCTCCAACAGCAGATAATTCTACCTGTTCACCATAAAGTTCAAACTTCTTGTATGTCTTCAGGTTCTTCCTACTTAATGCCAACAGACTTAGTAGACAAAGACTCATACAGTTCCTTGACACATTGTTGACATGCAGATGTAAATAACTGTAACAATGACACCCCAGGAAATGACTGAGCACTCTATACATCTTATGACCCTCACTAAACAAGCACAGGGCAACCTGTTTATCCTCCTCAGTATTAACACAGTCAACACTAAGAGGAAGAGATCCTCCAGGGCTTTCATCCTGCTTAGAATCATCTCAGTTTGAACATCGTAGCACTTCAGGAAAAGGATTTTTAAATCTGCCTCACAGAATTTACCCCAGACTCTTAGGATAAGAAAACATCTTAAGAATCACACAGAATCCTATAGATAACATGCTAGCCAATAATAAGGCCTTAGCCACAAGCTAAGACCAGTAGCCAGTCAGAATTCAAATGTGCTGTAAATGTAAAATACACACGAAATTTCACAGACTCAGTATGAAAGAATGTAAAATATATCATTGTTAACTTTTAAAACAGGTCACTTGTTGAAATGATATATATAGGATTAAATAAAACATGTTGAAATTAATCCTATCTATTGCTTTTTATCAATAACCTCAGATAGGCAGATGACACCACCCTTATGGCAGAAAGTGAAGAGGAACTCAAAAGCCTCTTGATGAAAGTGAAAGTGGAGAGTGAAAAACTTGGCTTAAAGCTCAACATTCAGAAAACGAAGATCATGGCATCCGGTCCCATCACTTCATGGGAAATAGATGGGGAAACAGTGGAAACAGTGTCAGACTTTATTTTTCTGGGCTCCAAAATCACTGCAGATGGTGACTGCAGCCATGAAATTAAAAGACGCTTACTCCTTGGAAGGAAAGTTATGACCAACCTAGATCACATATTCAAAAGCAGAGACATTACTTTGCCAACAAAGGTTCGCCTAGTCAAGGCTATGGTCTTTCCTGTGGTCGTGTATGGATATGAGAGCTGGACTGTGAAGAAGGCTGAGAGCTGAAGAATTGATGCTTTTGAACTGTGGTGTTGGAGAAGACTCTTGAGAGTCCCTTGGACTGCAAGGAGATCCAACCAGTCCATTCTGAAGGAGATCAGCCCTGGGATTTCTTTGGAAGGAATGATGCTAAAACTGAAGCTCCAGTACTTTGGCCACCTCATGGGAAGAGTTGACTCATTGGAGAAGACTCTGATGCTGGGAGGGATTGAGGGCAAGAGGAGAAGGGGACGACAGAGGATGAGATGGCTGGATGGCATCACTGACTCGATGGATGTGAGTCTCAGTGACCTCCGGGAGTTGGTGATGGACAGGGAGGCCTGACGTGCTGCGATTCATGGGGTCGCAAAGAGTTGGACACAACTGAGCGACTGATCTGATCTGATTGCTTTTTTTGGTAATGTGACTAAAAAACTTTCATTGCTCGTGTACTAATGCCTTGTATTTCTACTGGACAGTACTACTGTAGACCCACAGCCTTAATTCTGACAACAAACTTTTACCACCTGGCATTTCCCAATCACAACAGTAACATAAAAATCAAAAGAAAAGAAGTATTTTGGCTTCTTTATCAGTTAAATTGAGATAATAGAAAAAACTTTAAAACAGTCAGTAGAATTATTTTGCCTGACACCAAAGAGATATTTTCAAAAAGGCAAAAATAGTACCAGATGCAAAAACTATACTTAAGAAAATAAGATGGGGAATAAACAACCAAGGTTTTTCTAATAAAGTAGGTCTAAAGGCTGATTAAAGGTTCATCTTTAAAGTAAAACGGACATTTCTTTCATTTCTAGCAACTGGGACCTCAGAAAAATAAAATATGTAATATTCTGTCTCGTGTTGTTTAAGCACCTACAACCTCAAACAAACCACTATTAACACTATAAAAGGGGAGATACTTATCATAACCTAATTCTTTTCTCCAAAATCAGAAGAGAATAACACCACTTAAAAGCAAAATTAAAACTGATATCAATTTCTCTAGGGCTGAATATTATGAAGAAACCAAATTTTAAGATAAGTATTTTTACCACAATTTTTAAAAGTATATTTTAAAAGTGAGAAATTGAACCATATAGTTCTGTAAGTGAATTATTTCTTCTTTTACTGTAACACATCTTTCTGCTTTGATTTTAACAATATTTAGACCTCCAGAGCTTGAGTATTTCTGAATCTACAAAAATATTTTTATAAAAAGAGAGGGGACAGCTCAGTAAAAGGATGGGGGGCGGGTCTGGTGTTCACACAGGTATTCAGAGGGTGCAAGAATAACTTCTGGAGAACTGTCAATGGCAAAATCCCACTTTAAAAAGAATTTTTAAAAATTAAGACCAAAGGGTCCCCAGGGCTCCACAACAGTTGAGAAGATATTTTCTATGCTGTCCTAAGAAATTTATAATCAGAAAAAGATCACAGTTGGCCATCAATTCCTTCTCCATTTGATATTCACCAGCTGAGTAAACCCTCAGCTAAGTGATACATTCTATTTGCTAAGTGATACATTCCTTAGAAACCTTTTCCTTGTGCATTTAAAATGCCAGATCAATTACGCGGCCAGTAAAGTATGCAGAAAGGATGGTACATATTTTAAAATAGGAAGTTGAATGCCTGCAGCTTCCTGCCTAGGTAGAAAGAGTGATGCTGGTAAAGCTCTTGAGTATAATCCTTAAACACAGAAATCACTCTCAAAGAATTGAGGCTTCTAACACTGCCTAAGAGGTTAAAAAGACTGCCAAATTTTCCATTAGGGCATCCTATTTTTAGAGTCTTTGGAATCTCTCTTTTAAATTGCATTCCACAGTAAGATGTGTTGGACTAAGTTTACAAAAGCAACAACATAAGCATTCTAAGACCTTAATGTTTCCAAGCTTAGGAAGAAATGCTAAGCTGTTACATTTTTCTTCTTTAAATCTTAACTTTACACCTTTAACAACACGCAAATAAAAATTAAAACAAAGGTAAATATCGGCCCGGAGGGAGGAATGGAAGGGAGGCACTAGGTGCTTCTTGACAGTCTAAGTGGTGAGGCGAGGTGGGGAACAGGTATGAAGGAAAATACAAATCACCCGCAGAGGTGGAGAGACTGTGGGCAACAGAATGAAAAGGAACAGAAGCGCAGAGGAAGCCGCAGGCTCCGCGGGCAGCCGGGCAACGGAGGACCTCTGGCGCGAGTGCCCTAGGGAGGGAGAAATGGGCGCGCGGCGCAGGGAGAGGCCACGGCGGCGAGAGAAAAAGAGGAAAATAGGGGAGCGGAGAAGGGGCGGAGGTGAGGGAACGGGGCTCCACCGCACCCGGAGGGCAGAGGCGGCGATGCCAGAGGAGGACAGCGCCGGGGAAGGAACGAGGGGGGTCCCAAAGGCTTTCCCCTCGGCCGCCAGCCGGCCGGTCTCCTGCATCTCGCTTTTCCTCTCCTTACCTGGGAACAGGAGACGCAAGGAGGGCTACCGCCGGGCGCCGAATCTGTTTCCAGCTCCGCTCGCTGACATGGCGGCCGACGAGCTGTCACAGAGGTTGCTCAGGTCTCCCGCCGGTCGGGTGGAGGAGACACCTCTCGCCTTCCCGCCCCGCCTCCTCCTGCTCAGCCCTCCCGTCAAGCGGGAGGGCGGCCGGCGGCCAGGGACCGCGGAGCATAGAGCGCGGACGGCTAGAGAGGAGGCACAGAGGGCAGACGACCATAGAGTCAGAGTTCAAACACCACCTAGACGGGCCTTCTCTCTCTCTCTCTCCCCGGCCGTCCACTCGCAATCCTCCGGCGTCTGCCCCGGCAAGGAAACGGAAGTGACGGCAAAGGCAAGACGGAGAGGTCATTCGCAGGCACAGCGTGGAGTGTTTACTTCCGCCGGCCTAGTCCTGGAGTAGGGCTAAGTGGCACGTGGGGTGTGCCCTGTATGGAGTTCGTCGACAATGTAACGATCCTGGGCGACCCTGGGACAGGCCTTAGAGGGTGAGAATGTGGGTCCCAGGGGCGGGAATTCCCTCTCGGCTGACGCTTTCAGCCTTTACCCGCGCTGGGCGATTTTGCGTTTTGAATTCCGGAGTAGCGAAGTGGAAGGACGTCCCGGCAGAGAACTGTCGTGGCTTGTATGACTTCCATCCGCAAATGAAGCCCGATGTAGGATTTGGGAAATCGTACCCGCGCCTGTACAAGTCCCGCTCCGAGACCAAGCGGTACGTAACCAGTCCGAGAGTGGCTGAGACCGTGGTGCGCATGCTGCGGGGAAAACGAAAAGCTGGCCAGCTAATCCTGGAGTGCAATCCAGGTGAGTCCATCGCGAACTGCATTTTCACGTCTGCGTACTGTCAGAAGCATGACCCATTCGTTTAGGAACTTTTATGCCTGTGTTGATCCTGACTTCACATATTTCTGTATCAATTTGCACTTTACAAAATGTTTTCATAAAACATGCTCTTAGATTTCACTGTCTTCACAAAACAACTTTTCATCTCGTTAGTGCATTTTCCATAGACCGTAGCAGGATGCTGGGAACACAAGATTTATAGACTTACTGAAGAATAATTTTTTTAAAGCACCATTTCCTATCATGAGCAGTCAAGTTCTGTTTAGGTTTCGCAATATCTTTGCTATTAAAATATCCAGATAGTCCATAAGTAACTGGTAAGCTAGAGGCAACCTTTTTTGTTTGTTTTTTTCTTGAGAGGTAGTGGAACATTGTAAAAAGAGCGCAGATTTTTCACGCTTTGACGGAATGCTTTCAGAGCCACGCAGCACCACGTACCGGTTTTGATGTTGGGGTAAAGTAACTGTCTAATCCCTGATTTCCTTATATGTAAATAAGGAGTGTAATATCTACTTTGGGGATGTTGTGAGAATTAAAATTAGATCATACGGGTAAAACATCTAATTTCTTTGATATTGAAAAAGATCATGGTGTTTCTTTTGCAAATAAACTTTTCGTTCTTTTAATGTGCTAGGTCCTGGAGTACTCACCCGAGCATTGCTTGAAAGTGGTGCCAGAGTGGTTGCCCTTGAAAGTGACAAAACTTTTATTCCAGAATTGAAGGTATATTTTTGTTTTTTAAAATAATTTATTGTTTAGTAAGCTACATTCCAGTGTTTTAGGGAAGTAAAATTAAGCACACAGATTATTTTTAAAGAATCACTCTTACAGGCTATGCCATGAATATCTCCTTACCCTCAGTGGATAGAATAGAGTAAGTATCAATGATTGCTGAATGATGAAAGATAGGATTCAAACCTTTTTTCCCCTAATTCTAGCTCTGCTACACTTGGGTGACTTAGAACAAAATGTATAACTGGTGTCTCTAGGCTTATTTCCTCATCACTAGTGGACTATCCTGTGCCTCTTCTTTCTTAGAAGGGGCTTGGAAGGGAGCTTAGAATCTAGTTGCTAGTATTAGGTTAATGGGACTATGCTAACCCAGGACTTAAGGACTCAGAGGCTGGAGAAGTTTGATGTATTCTTATAAAACTCCGTGGAGTAAAAGTATTATCCAAATGGATTTTTTAGTGAATTCAGCTTTATGTATGACTGACAAGTTCAGTAAACAGTAAAGTGGAAATTCTGGCCTCATTGCCAGCCTCTTTTTCTTTCTTTCTTTCCTTTCCTTCCTTCTTTTATAAATCATTTGATTCAATTCAGGAAAATAAAACCATACAACACATTAGATGGTTGTTTTTCTACAACTGAAAAAAATCAAGATTATAATCAGGTTATTTAATCGATGTTTAATCTGCTGAAATTCCAAAAACATGATGAGAAAAAGGACACACAAAATTGTTCAGAGATTCAAGATCTTGAATGTGATTAAGTAAACAAAGCCATCTGTAATTTCAACCTGGAAATTAAAAACAGGATAGCTTTTATTTTGGTATTTAGAGGGTTGCTTACTTTTGAAGATTATTCTACACGTTCAGAGTTTTTCCAAGAGAATGCACTGGTCATAATAAGCACCCTCTTCCAACAACACAAGACAAGTCTCTACACATGGACATCACCAGTCAATGCTAAAATCAGATTGATTATATTCTTTGCAGCCAAAGATGGAGAAGCTCTATACAGTCAGCAAAAATAAGACCGGGAGCTGACTGTGGCTCAGATCATTCCTTATTTTAATATTCAAACTTAAATTGAAGAAAGTAGGTGAAATCGCTAGACCATGCAGGTATGAACTAAATCAAATCCCTTATGATTATACAGTGGAAGTGACAGATTCAAGGGATTAGATCGGATAGAGTACCTGAAGAACTATGAACGGAGGCATGACATTGTACAGGAGGCAATGATCAAGACCATCCCCAAGAAAAAGAAATGCAAAAAGGCAAAATGGCTGTCTGAGGAGGCCTTTCAAATAACTGAGAAGAGAAGCTAAAGGCAAAGGAGAAAAGGAACGATATACCCATTTGAATCAATGAAGTGAACTGAACTATAGACGGCATTAGCATGTCCTGTTTACAGTTTGTTATCCTGTAACACAATGGTTTTCTATAAGGTCAAAGTAACAGTCTCAAAACAATTGAATCAATGAAAAAAGGATAATTAGGGTCTGGAGAATTCCTCACACATGGTACTTCTTGAGAGAATGTAAGACTACCCTTGAAAATGTTTCTGAAACTGTTAATAGAAGTGCAAAATCGAAACTTCTTAAGTCTCCATTCCTCCTCCCCTTAGCAATAACTTGAGCCCAGCCTTTAACTCATTATAAAGTGCAGCCAAAAATGGAGAAGCTCTATACAGTCAGCAAAAACAAGACCAGGAGCTGACTATGGCTCAGATCATGAACTCCTTATTGCCAAATTCAGACTTAATTGAATAAAGTAGGGAAGATCACTAGACCATTCAGATATGACCTAAATCAGGTCACTTACGACTATACAGTGGAAGTGACAAATAGATTCAGGGGATTTGATCTGATAGAGTGCCTGAAGAACTATGGATGGAGGTTCGTGACATTGCATAGGAGGCAGGGATCAAGACTATCCCTAAGAAAAAGAAATGCAAAAAGGCAAAATGGTGGTCTCAGGAGGCCTTACAAATAGCTGTGAAAAGAAGAGACGTGAAAAGCAAAGGAGAAAAGGCAAGATCTAAGCATCTGAATGCAGAGTTCCGAAGAATAGCAAGAAGAGATAAGAAAGCCTTCCTCAGCAATCAATGCAAAGAAATGGAGGAAAACAACAGAATGGGAAAGACTAGAGATCTCTTCAAGAAAATTCCAGATACCAAGGGAACATTTCATGCAAAGATGGGCACAATACAGGACAGAAATGGTATGGACCCAACAGAAGCAGAAGATATCAAGAAGAGGTGGCAAGAGTACACAGAACTACAAAAAAGATCTTCATGACCCAGATAATCATGATGGTGTGATCACTCACCTAGAGCCAGACATCCTGGAATGCAAAGTCAAATGGGCCTTAGGAAGCATCACTGCGAACAAAACTAGTGGAGGTGATGGAATTCCAGTTGAGCTATTTCAAATCCTGAAAGATGATGCTGTGAAAGTGCTTTACTCAATATGCCAGCAAATTTGGAAAACAGCAGGCGCCACATGACTGGAAAAGGTCAGTTTTCATTCCAGTCCCAAAGGCAATGGGAAAGAATGCTCAAACTCCTGCACAATTGCACTCATCTCACATACTAGTAAAGTAGTGTTCAAAATTCTCCAAGCCAGCCTTCAACAGTATGTGAGTCATGAAATTCCAGATGTTCAAGCTGGATTTAGAAAAGGCAGAGAAACCAGAGTTCAGATTGTCAACATCCATTGGATCATCAAAAAAGCAAGAGGGTTCCAGAAAAACATCTATTTCTGCTTTATTGACTAAGCAGAAGCCTTTGACTGTGTGGATCACAACAAATTATGGAAAATTCTTAAAGAGATGGGAATTCCAGACCACCTGATCTGCCTCTTGGGAAATCTGTGTGCAGGTCAGGAAGCAATGGTTAGAACTGGATGTGGAACAACAGACTGGTTCCAAATTGGGAAAGAAGTACATCAAGGCTGTATATTGTCACCCTGCTTATTTAACTTCTATGCAGTGTCCATCATGAGAAACATTGGGCTGGAAGAAGCACAAGCTGAAATCAAGTTTGCTGGGAGAAATATCAGTAACCTCAGGTATGCACATGATACCACCCTTAACGGCAGAAAGTGAAGGATTAAAGAGTCCCTTGATGAAAGTGAAGGAGGAGAGTGAAAAAGTTGGCTTAAAACTTAACATTCAGAAAACTGAGATCATGACATCTGGTCCCATCATTTCATGGCAAATAGATGGGGAAACAGTGACAGACTATCTTTTTGAGCTCCAAAATCACTGCAGATGATGATTGCAGCCAAGAAATTAAAAGATGCACTGTTGATGGACAGGGAGGCCTGGTGTGCTGCAGTCCATGGGGTCACAAAGAGTTGGACACGACTGAATGACTGAACTGAACTGAACTGAAAGTGAAGAGCCATTCACAGTTTTGAGTGAATTCATATATATGTGCCAGAATAAAAGAGAAGTAATTAAATAGAACCTTTGCAGCCCTAAATCAGAGCCTTAAGTGGTGCTCTCAGCAAGCAGTGCTTCTAGCCACCTAAAGGCTCTCAGTTGTACTAAAAACTAAAAGGATTTTCAAGGTTAATGCTTGACTCAGCATGTTTACCTAAATTTAAAATCCTTCTCTCCCCTAGTCCACTTCCCTGATAAAATCCTCAGATTCCAAATTAACAGTGTTTCAAACAGAAACAGTTTGTTTTCCTATTTGGATGTGCTAGAGATACACACGCGGAAGGCAATGGCACCCCACCCCAGTACTTTTGCCTGGAAAATCCCATGGATGGAGGAGCCTGGTAGGCTCCAGTCCGTGGGGTCGCTAAGAGTCGGACACGACTGAGCGACTTCACTTTCACTTTTCACTTTCATGCATTGGAGAAGGAAATGGCAACCCACTCCAGTGTTCTTGCCTGGAGAATCCCAGGGACAGGGGAGCCTGGTGAACTTCCGTCTATGGGGTCACACAGAGTTGGACACGACTGAAGCGACTTAGCAGCAGCAGAGATACACATGTTGCAAATTGTGTTCTATAATGATAAATCATCACAACTTTTGTAAATCAACTACTCTTTAGTTTTGGTTTTATTTAAGTAGAGTTATATCTCATTTGAATTGTGAAGACTATTGTTGAAGAAATAGCTGTGTGTATTCAGGAGAGACATTATCTTTTGTGGTGGTTATTCAGTCGCTCAGGTGTGTCCACTCTTTGGGACCCCTGGACTGCAGCACGCCAGGCTCCTCTGTCCTTCACTGTCTCCCAGAGTTTGATCAAACTGTTGTCCATTGAGTCAGTGATGTCATCCAACCATCTCATCCTCTTGTCTCCCTCTTCTCCTCCTGCCCTCAGTCTTTCCCAGCATCAGGGTCTTTTCCGTTGAGTCGGCTCTTCACAACAGGTGGCCAAAGTACTGCAGCTTCAGCTTCAACATCAGTCCTTCCAGTGAATATTTAGGATTGATTTTGTTTAGGATTGACTGGTTTGATCTCCTTGCTGTCAAGGGACTCTCAAGAGTCTTCTTCAGTACCACAATTCGAAAGCATCTATTCTTCGGTGCTCAGCCTTCTTTACGGGCCAATTCTCATATCCATATATGACTACAGCAAAAACGATAGCTTTAACTAGACAGATTTTGTCAGCAAAGTGATGTCTCTGCTGTTTAATATGCTATCTAGGTTGGTCATAGCTTTTCTTCCAAGGAGCAGTTGTCTTTTATTTTTATGGATGCAATCATAGTCCACAGTGATTTTGAAGCCCAAGAAAATAAAGTCTGCCACTGTTTCCATTGTTTCCCCATCTCTTTGCCATGAAGTGATGGGACTGGATGCACTCTGCTCTCTCACTTTCATCCAGAGGCTCTTCAGTTCCTCTTCACTTTCTGCCATAAGGGTGGTGTCATCTGCATATCTGAGGTTATTAATATTTCTCCCAGCAGTCTTGATTCCAGCTTGTGCTTCATCCATACCAGCATTTTGCATGATACACTCTGCATTGAAGTTAAATAAGCAGGGTGGAAAAGGTCAGTTTTCATCCCAATCCCAAAGAAAGGCAATGCCAAAGAATACTCAAACTACTGCACAATTGCACTCATCTCACACGCTAGTAAAGTAATGCTCAAAATTCTCCAAGCCAGGCTTCAGCAATATGTGAACAGTGAACTTCCTGATGTTCAAGCTGGTTTTAGAAAAGCCAGAGGAACCAGAGATCAAATTGCCAACATCCACTGGATCATGGAAAAAGCAAGTGAGTTCCAGAAAAACATCTATTTCTGCTTTATTGACTATGCCAAAGCCTTTGACTGTGTGGATCACAATAAACTGTGGAAAATTCTGAAAGAGATGGGAATCCCAGACCACCTGATCTGCCTCTTGAGAAATCTGTATGCAGGTCAGGAAGCAAGAGTTAGAACTGAACATGGAACAACGGACTGGTTCCAAATAGGAAAAGGAGTACGTCAAGGCTGTATTTTGTCACCCTGTTTATTTAACTTCTATGCAGAGTACATCATGAGAAATGCTGGACTGGAAGAAACACAAGTTGGAATCAAGATTGCTGGGAAAAATATCAATAACCTCAGATATGCAGATGACACCACCCTTATGGGAGAAAGTGAAGAGGAACTAAAAAGCCTCTTGATGAATGTGAAAGTGGAGAGTGAAAAAGTTGACTTAAAGCTTAGCATTCAGAAAACGAAGATCATGGCATCTGGTCCCATCACTTCATGGGAAATAGATGGAGAAACAGTGGAAACAGTTTCAGACTTTATTTTTCTGGGCTCCAAAATCACTGCAGATGTTGACTGCAGCCATGAAATTAAAAGATGCTTACTCCTTGGAAGGAAAGTTAAGACCAACCTAGATAGCATATTCAAAAGCAGAGACATTACTTTGCCGAAAGAGGTTCGCCTAGTCAAGGCTATGGTTTTTCCTGTGGTCGTGTATGGATGTGAGAGCTGGACTGTGAAGAAAGCTGAGCACCGAAGAATTGATGCTTTTGAACTGTGGTGTTGGAGAAGACTCTTGAGAGTCCCTTGGACTGCAAGGAGATCCAACCAGTCCATTCTGAAGGAGATCAGCCCTGGGATTTCTTTGGAAGGAATGATGCTAAAGCTGAAGCTCCAGTACTTTGGCCACCTCATGGGAAGAGTTGACTCATTGGAGAAGACTCTGATGCTGGGAGGGATTGAGGGCAAGAGGAGAAGGGGACGACAGAGGATGAGATGGCTGGATGACATCACTGACTCAATGGACGTGAGTCTCAGTGACCTCCGAGAGTTGGTGATGGCCAGGGAGGCCTGACATGCTGTGATTCATGGGGTCGCAAAGAGTTGGACACGACTGAGCGACTGATCTGATCTGATCTGATCTGATCTGAAGCAGGGTGACAATGCTGCCGCTGCCAAGTCGCCCCAGTCGTGTCCGACTCTGTGCGACCCCATAGACGGCAGCCCACCAGGCTCTGCCGTCCCTGGGATTCTCCAGGCAACACTGGAGTGGGTTGCCATTTCCTTCTCCAATGCATGAAAGTGAAAAGTGAAAGGGAAGTCGCTCAGTTGTGTCCGACTCTTAGCGACCCCATGGACTGTGGCCCACCAGGGTCCTCCATCCACGGGTTTTTCCAGGCAAAAGTAGTGGGGTGGGGTGCCACTGCCTTCCCCAGGGTGACAATAAACAGCCTTGAAGTACTCCTTTCCCAATTTGGAAACAGTCTGTTGTTCCATGTCTGCTTCTAATTGTTACTTCCTGACCTGCATACAGATTTCTCAGGAGGCAGGCCAGGTGGTCTGGTAGTCCTGTCTCTTTAAGAATTTTCCACATTTTGTTGTGATCCACACAGTCAAAGGGTTTAGTGTAGTCAATGCAGCAAAAGTAGATGTTTTTCTGGAATATCCTTGCTTTTTCTATGATTCAACTAATCCTGGCAATTTGATCTCTGGTTCCTCTGCCTTTTCTACATCCAGCTTGAATGTCTAGAAATTCTCAGTTCACGTACTGTTGAAGCCTCGATTGAAGGATTTTGAGCATTACCTTGCTAGCATGTGAGATGAGTGCAGTTGTGTGGTAGTTTGAACATTCTTTGGCGTTTCTCTTCTTTGTGATTGGAATGAAAACTGACCCTTTCCAGTCCTGTGGCCACTGCTGCGTTTTCCAAATTTGCTGGCATATTGAGTGCAGCACTTGTAACAGCATCATCTTGTAGGATTTGGAATAACTCAGCTGAAATTCCATCACCTCCACTTGGTTTGTTCTGGCACCCCACTCCAGTGCTCTTGCCTGGAAAATCCCATGAGCAGAGGGGCCGGGTGGGCTGCAGTCCATGGGGACACTACTGAGCAACTTCACTTTCACTTTTCACTTTCCTACATTGGAGAAGGAAATGGCAACCCACTCCAGTGTTCTTGCCTGGAGAATCCCAGGGACAAGGGAGCCTGGTGGGCTGCCGTCTATGGGGTCGCACAGAGTCGGATATGACTGAAGCGACTTAGCAGCAGCAGCATGCTTCCAAAGGCACACTTCCTAAGGCTTTTGTGGTAAACTGTGTCTTAGTTCATTTATGTCTTCAACCTGTACTTCAGTATCCAGGTCTACAACTTCCTACCTGCATCTCCACTTAAGTCACATAATAGGTGTCTCAAAATTATCATGACCAAAAATATATTGTTTCCACTCCCAGCTCTGTTCCTTTCCCTATCACTAGTTTTTTTAAAGGGTCCTCTTGAAAGTAATCATTAAATGCTAAATTTAGAAATAGAGTCGTATTTATAGGTTGAATTCAAACAGTTAAGAAAGCTTAGTTTTTTTTTTTCTTTTAACTCATAACTTTAAATTGAAGATTCACTGAAACCTTTTTAATACCTGTAGAATTTTCTGTGCATGAGAACCTCAGTGTGCACATCAAAACATTGCTTTCTTCTGTTTGATTTTTAGTAACTTCGAATTAAGTTTGTAGAGTCAATAGCTAATACTTTCTTTCACTAGTAAGTTCTCAAGCACTGCCAGGTGAAAAACATATGGGCAGTAGAAAGATTGAGGTATATTTTTTGTCTTCTAGCAGGCAAGGAGCTTTCCTTCTGTTGCTGGCTCTGACTTTAGGAAAAATAAATGAAAAATTAAGAGGAAGCTAGAGAGTGACCTACAGAATGAGCCATGTTTG
Source organism: Tragelaphus eurycerus (assembly GCA_935064755.1). Classification (NCBI taxonomy): domain Eukaryota; kingdom Metazoa; phylum Chordata; class Mammalia; order Artiodactyla; family Bovidae; genus Tragelaphus; species Tragelaphus eurycerus. The sequence continues at coordinate 25,266,493 of CAKXYN010000003.1, forward strand.
TTTGGTAAAGGACTTACTAAACTGTTCTGGGAAAAAATGGAATACTCTCTTGAATCTGTCTAGAAATATTCTCTTGAATCTGTCTTTCACTTTAATATTTTTATTGTTATTTTCTGTTATAAAACATCTTCCCATTTTTAAACACTAAAATTTCTAAACAGGTTCTCTGTGTCTCTCTCTAGTCCTTAGGAGACAGTGTGAATGGAAGACTAGAAGTGATCTATTGTGACTTCTTTAAAATGGACCCTAGAAATCATGGCACAGTGACCCCTCCCATTATGACTTCAGATATGCTTTTTCAGTATTTGGGAGTGAAAGCACATCCTTGGAAAAAAGGTGATTTTTGTCTTTCAGTAGAGAAGTAGCTTATAGTTTGTCAGTTTTCTTTAGCAATATACCAGGTTTGTTGAGATTTGTGTAAATATTTACATAGTATAGTTTATGGGCAGTTGCTCTTAAATTGATCATGGCTTTTCTGTCACCTAGATTCAATGAGAGCAATTTTGCAGGGGCTCAGTTCTAGATCCTGGAATGATGCTAAGGCTTGGTTTTCATTGCAGTAACTTTAAAATAATATAGTTTGTTAACCTAATTTGACTCTGTAAAGTATACTCATAGGAACAAAATGTTAAGAATTTATTTAAATACTTTTGTTTGTATTCTTTTAACAGGTTTCCCTTTAAAAGTATTTGGGATCTTACCAGTTAAAACTGAGAGAAACACACTTTGGAAAATTTTACATGACCTGTATTCCTGTTCTTCTGTTTATAAATATGGACGAGCAGAACTAAATTTGTTTATTTCTGAAAAGGAATGCCGGGTAGGTTGTTACAAGTACCTGATTAGGTTTTTGTTTTGAAAGAGTTGTGTGATTCTTATCAGATTAGTCTTAATCTGCGTGATCTTAATTTGGGCTCATGACATTTAAGAGTACCGAGGTTGTTTTTACATTTCTGTAGAGCGTTCCTTAGGTTTTATTTTTTAAAAGATTTTTTTGTGTGATAAAATATACGTAACTAACGTTTACCATTGTAACTATTTTTAAGTGTACAGTTGCATGGCAGTACGTACATTCACCTTGTGGTACCGCTATTACTAGCATCCATCTCTTCACAGAACTTCTTCATCATTCCATTCTAAAACTGTGTACCCACTAAACAACTAATTCCCTTTCCCCCATCTCCTGGACCCCTAGTAACCGTTGTTTATTTTCTGCCTCTATGAATTTGACTAGTCTGTGTTCCTCATGTAAATGGCATCGTACAGTATTCCACTTTGTGTCTGACTTATTTCACTTACTCTACTGTCTTTTTAGGGTTCATGCAAATGGTAGCATGTGTCAAAATGTCATTCCTTGTTAAGGCTGAATAATAACTCTGTTGTATATTTACACCACCCCACCATCTTTCGTTTATCCATTTTTATCAATGGATATAATTGACATGTAGCACTGTGTAAGTTTAAGGTATATAGTCTAATGTTTTGACTTATATACATAATGAAATGATGTCATAATAAGTTTTCTAAGCATCATCTCATACAGATAGAAATTAAAAAAAAATACTTTTCCTTGTGAAGAGAAGTCTTGGGATGTATGAATTTGTTTCTTGAAGTATAATTGATCTAAACACTACGTTAGTTCCTGATATATACAACATGGTGATTTAAAATGTCTATGTATTAGAAAATGATCACCATGATAAGTCTAGTTAACATCTGTCATCACACAGAAATGCATTATCATTGACTGTATTTCCCAGACTGTACCTTTCATCCCTCTGATAAATTTATTTTGTAACTGAGAGCATGTGCCTGCTAATTTCTTTCATTTATTCCCACACCCCCTCACCTCTGGCAACCTTCCGTTCTATCTGTAATTCTGTTTCTGCTTTATGTTTGTTATTTGTTGTTTAGATTCCACATATGAATAAACAGTATTTGTGTTTTTCTGTCTAACTTATTTGATATAGCTTAATACTCTGTAGATCTATCCTTTGTTATCAAAAATGACAAGAGATCATTCTTTTTTAATGCTGAGTTATATTTTGTGTGTCTATGCGTAATGTATCTATATGTGTCTGTATATATATATACATATATACATAAAATATATATCTATACATATTTTTAAAGAACATATCCATCTTTATCCGTCTTCTTTACCCATTGAACCATCAGTGGGCACTTTGATTATATTTCTTTCTTGGCTGTTGTGAATGATGCTGTAGTGAACATACAGTTGTAGACTTTATTCTCTGAAATCTGAGGGCCTCCTAAAGTCCTTGAAAGTTATGTTTCTTTGCTGCTCAGAATGCTTCATGTTATTCATGTTTTAATCCAAGATAACTGGAAATGCTTATTTGTTTAAGAGCTACGGATTGGGATGGGGGTTGTGGGGGACCAGGGACCAGAGATGAAAAGATGATTTGCTCACCCAGATCCAAATAGTAAGTACATGGTGACTGTCCCTGGTAAGAGAACTTCCCAGATGGCTCAGTGGTAAAGAATCCACCTGCCAATGCAAGAGCCACAGGAGACGCGAATTCAGTCCCTGGGTCGTCAGGAACGTCCCCCGGAGTAGGAAATGTCAGTGCACCCCAGTGTTCTTGCCAGGGTAATTCCATGCACAGGGGAGCCTGGTGGACTGCATTCAGTCCCTGGGTCGTCAGGAACATCCCCCAGAGCAGGAAATGTCAGCCATTCCTGTGTTCTTGCCAGGGTAATTCCATGCGCAGTGGAGCCTGGTGGACTATATCCAGTCCATATGTAGCCCCTCAGGCTCATATTTAATGTACACAATGATATATTTCAGTATGAAAGTTTAAGGAGACTTTTACTTGAAATGGTTAAGATTTTGCATTTAATTCTCATTTTCTTTCATTTCTAGACACTATTAAGCTATTACTATTACCATTTCTAGATACTATTAAGATCTGACAGTTGATTTTGGTGTATTTTCCTTTTACTAGAAACTAACGGCAAATCCCCAAACCCCAGGCTTGTATCAGTCATTAAGTGTGCTCGGTCAAACCGCTTGTGGGATCAAGGTCCTGTGTACGGTGAGTAAAATCCTTCTAAATTTCAACAAAGAGCTTCATTGTTTTTCAAAGAGGCTGCATTTCTATAAGTGAAGAAAAATTAAATTCTTTTTTCCCAAGTATTTAAGATAACAGAGCACTGTGGTGATGTTTTGTGTCACAAATATGTATTTCATTGTACAAGTTTTTATTTTTTTACAATTACCTTTTTTTAAAATTTGATAGCTAATAGTCAATTACAAAAAATTTTCCCCTTCTATCTAAACATTTTTCTTGTTTTTAATGGCTATTTAATACCTCATTATTGAGCATTCTCCTCTTTAGTTTATTTCCTTAGGCAAGATCAGAGCTATCTAATAGAAACATATACAAGCCACATATGTAATTTTACATTTTTAAACAGTAACGTTATGAAAAGTCAGAAAAGATTATTGTATAATTGACGTTCTTTGTGTAGTAAAAATCCAGTGTATATTTTATACTTAAAACCAATTCAGACTGGACGCATTTTATGTGTTCAGGAGCTACATGTGACTTGTGGCTACCATTTTGTGTATGTGTGTGTGTGTCTGCCATTTTTAATAGAGGCCTAAAGTATAAGACAAAAATGATAAATACCATTTCTTTCATAGCATAGTTTGCCCATTCTGTTGTTTATTATGGTACGTTATCCATCAAGTTGTTAGAAGGAATATGTTTGTGAATATTCTATGAACCCTTGTTTGCTTGGATCCAGCCCTGGTGGATCCAGGGAATTCGAAGGGGAGATGGCGTCGGCTATCAGGAGACAATAGCTTAATTAAGTGTTAATTAGGGATACAAAGAGTGGTTAAATAGGGATAGCTCAGGAAAAAATTCAGTGGAGAAAAGAGGCTGAATAACTTGGTTTACGTGGAAACCCAATAAAACTCCAAGACAAGGAGTTTGCACCACCTACTTAGGCTGCAGGCATCCTCCCATTTTCCCGAAGGAGAGGAGACACTAAGGCCTCCCCGATTAGATCTTAGAAGCCCAGACAAAATTAGTAGGCTTGGCGAGCCTCCACACTCCAGATGGGAATTCAGCCAGAAGGTGAGAGAAAGAACATGGGGAGACCAAGCTTCGGTGAGCAAGGCCCGCACTTTATTCTCCAAAGTAGTTTTTATACCTTAAGTTGTGCATAGAGGATAATGGGGGAAGGGGTAGAGTCATGCAAGGTCAGCAGTCCTTGATCCTTATTGAAGCCAGGCTTTCTTCCTGCAAACTTATCATATGCAAAAGTTTAGGTGATTTACATCATCTTCCGGCCAGGAGGCCTGTTAACATTTTATGACCCTTCCTTCAGAAAACTTATTTTTCTCTAAAGGTGATTATTCTAAAGTCAGGCGCCACCCTCCGAAGCATTAAATAAAGTTGCATTCCTATAGGGTAAAAGTGTGGTGGGCTATAACAAGAAAAGAATTAACTCAAGGGTCCAAGGTTACAAACTTTAAAGCTACTACTTACATTCCTATACACCAACTATATTGATCAGTACACTCCCAGGGACACAGTAGGTAAGGGATATGGAAACTTAGCAGCAAACATTGGCCCAATAAATGAAAACCCTTCACCAATATAATTTCTAATCAATCCACTATACTATACTAATAATCTTCTAACTGCTCAAAGGAATCTGCATTTAGAAAGTTTAGAACATCTCATGCCTCTCACGAGATGGGAGGCTGTGAACAATCACATGTGGCCGGAAGAACCTGTTCAGATAGGCTAGAAAACTTCCAAAGGAGTTTGTGAACTAAAACACTCTTGTCACGCCCAGGAACTTTATTAACTGGAGCTGTAAGTTAACTCTTTTTCAAAGAGAGAGATGGTGGTGGGGGACAGCCCCCCGTAAAGTCAGAGGTGTAGGTGAGAGCACAAAGCAGTAAAGTAGGCAGACTCTGGTTTTGGGGGTAGATGCTCGAGAATTTCCAGGGGGACTCCTGAGGCTTGATCCCGCCTCCTTCCTCATGACCTTTGCCACGGGTGGAGTTACTCACGCTGGCTCCAGGCACTTGTTCTTCCAAAGATACATTTGTTAAATTTTAAAGTCGCTTACAGTGTTTCTCCATGTAATCTCTTCATTGCTTCTGTCCAGGAACACATTAAGATCTTCAGTAGGTTCTTGGTTGTTAGAATGTGATCTCATTTGATTTTAGCTTTTGTTCCAATTCTGGATTTTCCCTCCAAAGCATCCCAGGTTCTTAGTTTGGATCGCTCTGTACCTTGTCTTATTTCTATCGTGCTCTCATCCTTTTTCCGGGGAAGGCAATGGCACCCCACCCCAGTACTTTTGCCTGGAAAATCCCATGGACGGAGGATCCTGGTAGGCTCCAGTCCATGGGGTCGCTGAGAGTTGGACATGACTGAGCTACTTCACTTTCACTTTTCACTTTCATGCATTGGAGAAGGAAATGGCAACCCACTCCAGTGTTCTTGCCTGGAGAATCCCAGGGACGGGGGAGACTGGTGAGCTTCCGTCCACGGGGTCGCACAGAGTTGGACACGACTGAAGTGACTTAGCAGCAGCAGCGTCCTTTTTCTGGATTCCCATAAATCTTTTTTGCCTTTGACCTTCATGGCACTGACCGTGCTTTCTGCCCATACCATATAATGCAATCTTGGTGTTGTAGTTCTTGGTTTCCCTAGAATCCTCTCTTAACTCCACTGATTTCTTCTCATTCTGTTGGCTTTTCATCTCAGCTCTTTTCTCCTCTTGACTTTTGTTTAGTTTCTTCATAGAGGCCCTCACAGGACTTCAGCTTTCAGAATAGTTTTGTTGGTTTTTGCAGTATTTATTTTCAAAAGCCCTATGTTGACTTTTGCCATTTATTAACCTCCAGAAAGGACAAGTTATTCCAGACCCAGCATTTTAAACAGTTTTCCATTACATTAATATGTCTGCTACTGGAGGGTCCATTGTTAAACCCAGTTCCCAAGGTCTTGTACGTTTTCCTGTCCTGTGGGTTTGGTAAATAGAAATGAGGTCTCCTCTGCGCCCAGTGCAGAGCCCTGAACTACTGTAGATAGACCAGGTGTGGTAGTGTGCTGTGCACTGCCCGCTGCTACTGCTGTTGCTCTGCCTTCCTCTCGGTGACATTCGTGAAACTGCTGGGAATTTCACAGATGGGCAACAATTGCATTTTTCATTCTATGCCAGCGGTAACCCTGCAATTAGTAATAAATTACCATTTTTGACAGTAGACTTTCAAACCTTACACCCGATATTATGTCTTAGTTTTTTAACTCTGTGTCAAATGCAGTTCTTTTGGAATTAAATGTGTGTGTATGAAAGTGAAAATTGCTCAGTTGTGTCCAGCTCTTTGCAACCCCATGAAGCCCATCAGGCTCCTCTGTCCACGGAATTCTTCAGGCAAGAATACTGAAGTGGGTTGCCATTTCCTTCTCCAGGGGATTTTCCTGACCCAGGGATTGAACCCAGGTCTTCTACATTGCAGGCTGATTCTCTACCATCTGAGCCACCAGGGAAGCCAAATATGTGTTTAATGTATATACACATATTAAATAAATTCTTGTGTGTGTATATACACACACACACACACACACATACACCCACACAATTTTTCAGTTGGGTCATCTTTTAAAATTGCTTCACATACAAAATTGTTTATACCAAAGTTAGATACAAAGAAATAATGATTCTTTTAAAAATTGACATAGTTTGTCTCCTTACATGTCCCAGCATATTCATATCAGTGACTTTTCCACTAAAATAGAACAGAAACATCCTCAGTATTGATCTAATAGCCCCTAAACTGATTGTGCCTATAATAGAGAAATGCTTGCTAACTTAAGAATTTATTTACATAATTATATTAAGGGCAAATGTGTTTATCTAAGCAAGTAATAGAGTTACCAGTATTGGGATAGACCTCTGACCCTCCTTTTATCTAAAAAAAGAAGAAAAATGTGTATGATTTAACTGTCACATATTTTTCTTAAATTCTGTTAGACTTGGCTTTAATTTATTTTGCTGTATAGGCAAGACATTTTTTAAGGTGGTAAAGATGTGTGGCACTTTGTCCAAAAAAAATGAAAGAAATGTGTTTTTTTAATTTATCTTCCCTCAAGGAGCCTTCCTCATCATTTGACACATATACTGTAAAGGGACAGCTGGAAAAGCAAAGGCATAGGGTAAGAATGAGTGAATACCTTTTCCTTTCTTCCTCTGAATGTAACATACTTTGTTTTCTTTTGCATTACCTGGTATTCTGCATTTATTGAAATTTTAAATTTTAGAATATCTAGAACTTTAAAAAATATAGCTTATTGCTTTTAATATATATTCAAATTACTTTGGAAAAGAGTTGTATTTTTCAGCTATTTATACAGTGAAAGTGAAAGTGAAGTTGCTCAGTGGAGTCTGACTCTTTGTGACCCCTTGGACTTGTAGCCCACCAGGCTCCTCCGTCCATGGGATTTTCCAGGCAAGAATACTGGAGTGGGGTGCCATTTCCTTCTCCAGGAGATCTTCCCGACCCAGGGATTGAACCCAGGTCTCCCACATTGTAGGCAGACGCTTTTATTTGCCAGCATAAAAATAGACTTAAACCCAGATTCTGTCTTCTCTTTTTAATTTTTGAAATGAAGATACATCTCAAATTTGGAAAATATGGTTATTTTAATAGTCATCTAATTTGATAAACTAAAAACAAAATTTTTTTCCCTTTATAAGGAGCCAAAGTGATGATGTTATACAGTGATCCTCCATTTAGATTATATAGAGCTACTTATAACAATTTTTGGACTCAATTCAGAAGTTCCACTTTGAGATTAAATGCTAACGATGCCCTAATCTCAGTATATTAGCTCAGTCTGACGTTCCCAATCGCTTCCTACTTTGTTTTTTTCTCACTCTTGCCACTAAAAGAAAAAAGGAAAATTTTAAATTTTTAAATAATCGTGATTTCAGAGTAACCAGTGATCATTGTAATTTTAGTGGTATTTCCCTGTCTGTAAACATAATTTATGTAGCCTCACAAAATAGGAGTGCATTTTGGCTTGGCACCACTAAGTATTTATCCATATGACCTGAAAATGAGTAACTCCCCTACATTTAATACACTTTCTCATTTTCTCATTGAAAGTGTCAAAAGGTAAAATATTTTTTTGGCTAACATAATTGTTTAAACCTTTTAGAGATGAAGATGAAATAACCAAATGTTACATTTCATGAGAAATTTTCATTCAGATATTTCACATGTGTCTTTGATGTTGGTGTGTTCATAGTTGTTAAGAAGCACTTTTAGATATTTAACAGATTTTCTAAAGCACATGATCTTCATTATCCACATGGTTTGAGGTTTCCACTTTTTTGAAGCCATATTTTTGTGTTGTTTCCTGAAAATTTTTTCCTAAGCTATTAAATACAAATAGCCATTCATTGACATTGGGAAAGTTATTTTTTTCTTCCTTATTTATCAAATGAACCAATATCTGTAACTCCAGATCTATATACAAGGTGCTTTTTAAAGTCACCTTCAAAAAACTTGTTAACAGTGCTTTCAATTATAAGGTTATTCCCCTCCTTAGTTAATAATTGCTAAATATTTTAAAATTTTACTGCCTTGCTTTTTTATTCTTCAGCTACAAGAATTCAAACGTAGAAACCAAGGCTGATTGAAATTTTCTTTTTTGGCCATTATGTCTTCCACAAATAGTATTTTTGTTTACATGTGTATGTATGCATTTTTTTTTAATAAAGAAAGGGATTGTTGTATAGTAGCTGAGTCATGTCTCTTTTGCGACTCCATGGACTGTGGCCTGCCAGGCTCCTCTATCCATGGGATTTCCCAGGCAAGAATACTGGAGTGGGTTGCCATTTCCTTCTCTGGGCGATTTTCCAGACCAAGAGATCAAACCCATGTCTCCTGCTTGACAGGTGAATTCTTTACCACTGAGCCTGGGCAGCCTAAATAGGAGATTACTAGCTAATATGTGAGATTTCCTAAGAACTCAAACATAAGGCTCCCTCTGCTCTGAGGAATTGATTTAAGGGGGGAGAAACAGCTTAATGTTACATCAAGTCATATACAGTTTTTATTTTAATTGGTATGACACTATATACTAGAGTAGGTTGGCGAACCTTTTGTGTAAAAGAGAGTAAGTATTTTATGCTTTGCAGGCCACATGCAGTCTATCACACATCCTCTGTGGGTTTGTTGGTATTGTTTGTTTTCTAAGAATCCTTTATATATGTAAAAACCATTTGTAGTTCTATAGTATACAAAAACGGGCAGGCCATGCTTGCTAATCCTATAGTTTTTAAAATCCAAATAAAAATTATAAGGCAATAATTTTTTTATGTTTAGTATTTGTTGTTATGCCTCAAATACAGAAGATACTCAGTATATATTAGTGTGACATTTAGGATTTCATTTTCCCCTGCTTACAAGTTAATAAGCTGTTACTCTTTCGTGGTGCTGGCCAGAGACACATACCCCTGTGTCCCTTGGAAAAATGTGAAATTGCTTGGTTTAGTGGTGTGCGTGCAGTGGTTTTGCCTTGCAGCTGAGGAACACAGAGCTGAGGTCATCCATCCCTTTTATAGCAAACATTTTGTCCTGTAGAGGGGCATTGTCTCATCCCCAGGAGAACAGCCCAGGTTAAGAGCAACTGGGGCCTTGCTTTATTGGCACATCCAAAAAGAAGCTCTCGAGACACTCAGGGTCTATGATGATTCTGTCTTCCAAAAGGTAAATTGAATGCATCAGTGAACAGTGTCTTTCACGGGCAATATTTAATGACTAATACGTTTTATTTTCCTTTCTCTGCAGGAATCATTAGAACAAAACCTGTGTTTTATTCAGTTGACTCCTCATAGAAATTTATTTACAGGAACCTTAACACCTTTTAACTATGATGTATTTTTTCACATGTTAAGGCAGTGTTTTATGAAACGCAATGCCAAGCTAATAGACCATTTACCGTAAGTAAGAATTATACAAGCAAATACAAAAGTAGCAACTTAATGTGAGAATTGTGCTTTCATGTTAAGAGCTTTGTCTTTATATCTTTTATGTCTTCGTTAACAGTGAGGGACCATGTTTTCACTCATCTATTAATATTGCTTCAAAATACTTCCTTTTTGCTGGTACATATTTTGAGGAAAATATATTTTCCACACAATTTTCCAGTTAAGGAAATCAATTTTCCAATTAATTTTCTTAATTTTCCAGTTAAGCTCCTTGAGCTTAATTTTTTCCCCCTTCTTTGAAAAAACAACTAGGGATGCTTAAAATTTGTTTTATCTTTGTCAAGATTAATCTACATGAAGAACTGGCTCCTTGCCACTGGCATTAGTGGTGGCATACCCACCATCTGCATCTTATCATTGCCTGTCCTCAGTGGTTCTGTTTCCTAACCAAAGTAGGCACAAATCATTATACCACCCAGGTCCTCCTACTGTGGGTCATACTCTGTATTTCTACCTAAAGCTTTGGAGATCCTATGAACTGCAAGGATGTTTATACCTGTGACCAGGACTCCATTCACAGTCAGAAAAGTATCAGAAATATTTTCCACCAAAACATTTTACTACAGTTGTTTACTTGTTATTGTCAGAGGCTCACTGGTGGTTTCTTGCTAGATCAATACAGAATAAGGCAGTGCTTATTTATTTATAATTTATATAATTATAAATTATAAGTTTATTATCTGCTTCTAATTTATTCACAGTAATATTTACACAAAAATGTGAAAAGTTATTTCCTCTTTGAAAACAGACAGTAGTTTCTGCTGTTTGTATGCTTAACTGAATTTCTACCTAAACGTAAACGGAGTTAATTTTTTTGTAAAGAGAGTTAAAAGATGAAGCAGGTGGGCAGAAGAATTTTTTTGAAGGACAAATGTTAAACTAGTGTTTTGCTTAAGAATCGATTAGAACATGTTAAAGCCTAAATCTGCTCTTTTCATTGCAGGCAAGCCATTAAACTTTAGGAATAGGCATAGTTAAAGCTATTTATGCTATGCTATGCTATGCTATGCTAAGTCACTTCAGTCGTGTCTGCCTCTGTGTGACCCCATAGATGGCAGCCCACCAGGCTTCCTGTCTCTGGGATTCTCCAGGCAAGAACACTGGGTTACCATTTCCTTCTCTAATGCATGAAAGTGAAAAGAGAAAGTGAAGTTGCTCAGTCGTGTCCGACTCTTAGCGACCCCATGGACTGCAGTCTACCAGGCTCCTCCATCCATGGGATTTTCCAGGCAAGAGTACTGGAGTGAGGTGCCAAAACTGAATGAGATTAATGTCTAACATATATTGTTAGACATTTAAAATTGGGCTTAGAAACCGCCTCTATCAGCATTCACTGCCAGTTTTGTTATGAAAAATATTTAAGCAGATTTACTTTGTGTTTGTTTTACAGGTCATTGAGTCCAATTGATGCAGTGCATATATTGAAGCAAATAAAAAAACATAAAGATGTGAGAGTAGTAGATATGTACCCTAAAGACTTTCAGCACCTTTTTGAAACCATAGAATGTTCGAAAGATGATACCTGTAAGTGGCTATATGATGAATTCATGGAGAATGCAATCTCATAGTGAAGTGGACTGCTAAGACATTAACTGGAGCTATCTATTATTTTGAAAATTATGACACAAAAAGAACTGAGTTTGAAAAGCTCACATCCTTTCAGAAGATAACGGTTCGTGTTTTGCACAACTAGGCAGATCATTTCTTCTGCCTCTGGTAATGGTGTATTGGATAAAACAGTGGTTGCTATTTTATTCAAATGAATGAAATGAAAATGTTAATTGAGGATTTAATCAAATTGGATTTGTTTTGTTTTAAATTCCTATCTGTTGTAAGTATACTGGTAATTATAGGGTATTACTAGGTGAAATTTAGTTTTAGAAATTCTTTTGGCCTTATATGCTGTATTTAAATTTTCCACTTGCGCTGTCGATTTTTATATCCTCCTGGGGGAGCAGAAGAGTGTACATAAACGTGGAAAGTAAACTGGTTTAATTGGTCTGTTTTACTTTTCAGTTTATTGAAATGTATTATCAAGTACTGTACAGTTATTTAAATTTTAATATGGTTTAAACTTTTTTAGAAATTAAAATATTTTAAGTCATAGGATTTTGTGACTTTTTGTTTCTATCTGTTCAAACATAAAACTGATCCTGACTTATTCACTTTAAATTCTGTCCTATATAGTCAGTGTACTTCATTGAGTTATTCAGTCTGTTATTCAAAAGTTTCATGCATTTTTGTTCCATCAAGAACATGTGAATTTAAGACTTTTACAAAGAGTCAGACACGACTGAGTGACTGAACTGAACTGAAATGGAATTAGAAATATCTGTTTTCTTAGTTCTTTGAAGAAGCTTCTAGATTTTACCTGAGGCATATCTAATCTCTGTTAAATTTCTTTGGTGTTAAATATAACACTTCATAATACCTAAGACATGTTATTAGTAACTCACTGTAAGGCACATTAGTAATAATACTTAGCAAAACCATTTCTTCCTGACTTTCCTGCTATTGTCCTTGGTTTACATTTCAGTCCAGCTAGAAACTCTGAATCCTTTTTTCTCTTGCAATTCCTATCCTGCTATTACATAATCTGCCTGATCTTCATAATGTCTTTCAGTCTTCATTCTCAGTCCTATGCCTTAAGTCTACATTTCTCCTGAAACTTACCTACTTCTCTCTTATTTCATTACATCTTGTTTATTACTGCTATATTAATCTTTTAAAAACATTTTTTTCACCATAGATTCTTCTAAGGCCTTGGTTTCTTAATGAGTAATAGTGGCATTTATCAGGGTTATTATCAGGAGTGGTGGGTTTTCCCAGGTGGCATGAGTGGTAAAGAACCTGCCTGCCAGTGCAGGAGATGTAAGAGATGCGGGTTCAGGCCCTGGGTTGGGAACATGCCTGGAGGAGGGCATGGCAGCCCACGTCAGTGTTCTTCCCTGGAGAATCCTGTGGACAGAGGAGCCTGGCAGGCTCCAATCCATGGGGTCACAGAGTCAGACACGACTGAAGTGACTTAGCAGCAGCAGGAGTGGTAGTGGTAAATGCTGATACAATACAGAGTTTAAGAAAAATTAACAATTACCTATTCACTAAAAGATAAAGTAATTAATGAAGCTTAATATGTGGGGATAGTTGCTCATGGTAACAGGTGCCCCAAGGATTTTGAATTAAAGTTAGCCTTGTTGCACAGTAAAAACACAGGGGAGTCAGTAGTAACCAAAGCCTCTGGAGAGGTCAGTTAACTAAAAATTTACAACCAATGTCATGATCAGTTAGGCCAGTTTTAGATAAGTGGTGGAGCCAGAACCCTGATGGTGGGAGTGTGTGCTTTGTTGTAAACTTGGCTGTATGAAAGTGAAAGTGAAGTCGCTCAGTCGTGTCCAACTCTTTGCGACCCCATGGACTATAGCCCACCGGGCTCCTCTGTCCATGGGATTCTCCAGGCAAGAATACTGGAGTGGGTTGCCATTTCCTCCTCCAGGGGATCTTTCCAACCCAGGGATCAAACCCAGGTCTCCCGGATTGCAGGCAGACACTTTAACCTCTGAGCCACTGTATAGGGGAAGAAAAAGAAGTTGAGGTGTAGGATGGGTCCCTATAGTTCTTAGTTTATTTTTTTTTAAGATGAGACATTGAAATAGGTTGTTCAGTTGCTAAGTCGTGTTTGACTCTTTGTGACCCCATGAGCTGCAACACGCCAGGCTTTCCTGTCCTTCACTATCTCCTGGAGTTTGCTCAAACCGTGTTCATTGAGTTAGTAACCATCTTGTCCTTTGCTGCCCTCTTCTTTTGCCTTCAGTCTTTCCCAGCATCAGGGTATTTCCCAGTGGGTCACATTAGGTGGCCAAAGTATTGGAGCTTCAGCATCAGTCGTTTCAGTGAATATTCAGGGTTGATTTCCTTTAGGATTGACTGGTTTGATCTTGGAGTCCAAGGGACTCTCAAGAGTCTTCTCTGGCACCGCAATTCAAAAGCATCAGTTCTTCGGTGCTCAGCCTTTTTTATGGTCCATTTCTCACATCCATACGTGACTACTGGAAAAACCATAGCTTTGACTATAGGGACATTGTTGGTGAAGTGATGTCTATGCTTTTTAAAATGCTGTCTAGCTTTGTCATAGCTTTCCGCCCAAGAAGTAAGTGTCTTTTAATTCCATGGCTGCAGTCACCATCTGCAGTAATTTTAGAGCCCAAGAAAATAAAATCTGTTACTCTTTCCATTGTTTCCCCATTTATTTGCTATATTGATGGGACCGGATGCCATGATCTTAGTTTTTTGAATGTTGAGTTTTAACCCAACTTTTTCACTCTCCTCTTTCACTCTCATCAAGTTTTTTAGTTCCTCTTCGTTTTCTGCCATAAGGGTGGTGGTGTCTGCATATCTGAAGTTGTTGATATTTCTCCTAGCAATCTTAATTCCGGAAAAGCTTGTGATTCCTCCAGTCCATGACATACTCTGCATATAAGGCTTTCCAGTGGCTCAGGGATAAAGAATCTGCCTGCAGTGTAGGAGTTTCAGGAGACAAGTTTAATCCCTGGGTCTGGAAGAACCCCTGGAGGAGAGCATGGCAACCCACTCTGGTTTTCTTGCCTGGAGAATCCCATGGACAGATGAGCCTGGCAGGCTACAGTCCATAGAGTCGAAAAAGTCAGACATGACTGAAGCGACTTGGCACACCCCCATGCCCTCTGTATATAAGTTAAACTGTGATGATATACAGCCTTGATGTATTCCTTTCCCAGTTTGAACTGGTTCATTGTTCATATCCAGTTCTCACTGTTGGTTCTTGACCTGCATACAGGTTTCTCAGGAAGCAGATAAGGTGTTCTGGTATTCCCATTTCTTTCAGAATTGTCCACAGTTTGTTGTGATCCACACAGTCAAAGGCTTTGGTGTAGTCAATGAAGCAGAAGTAGATATTTTTCTAGAATTCCCTTTTTCTATGATCCAGTGAATGTTAGCAGTTTGATCTCTGATAGCTGTGCCTTTTCTAAATCCAGCTTGTACCTCTGGAAGTCCTTGGTTCACGCACTGCTGAAGGCTAGCTTGAATGGATTTTGAGCATTACCTGCTAGCATGTGAAATGAGCACAATTGTATGGTAGTTAGAACATTATTTGGCATTGCCCTTCATTGGGATTGGAATTTTCTAGTCCTTTGGCCACTGCTGAGTTTTCTGAATTTGCTGCCTTACTGAGTGCAGCACTTAAACAGCATCATCTTTTAAAAAGGATTCAGTCCGGTCAGATTCTTTGCGATCCCATGTCCTGTAGCCTGCTCACCAGGCTCCTTTGTCCACAGGATTCTCCAGGCAAGAAAACTGGACTGGGTTGCTGTGCCCTCCTCCAGGGGGATCTTCCTCACTCAGGGATCAAACCCACATCTTTTATGTCTCCTGCATTGGCAGGCAGATTCTATATCACTAGTGCCACCTGGGAAGCCTTTAAACATGTTACTAGGTTACAGGAATGAAGTCAGCTGAGAAAGGCATGTTAAATAAAGCTCAGAAGGATTAGTTGATGTTTTTAAGAAATGGTATAATTCTGAAGGAGAGCAGCCCTGGGATTTCTTTGGAAGGAATGATGCTAAAGCTGAAGCTCCAGTACTTTAGCCACCTCATGCGAAGAGTTGACTCATTGGAGAAGACTCTGATGCTGGGAGGGATTGAGGGCAAGAGGAGAAGGGAACGACAGAGGATGAGATGGCTGGATGGTATCACTGACTTGATGGACGTGAGTCTGAGTGAACTCCGGGAGTTGGTGATGGACAGGGAGGCCTGGCGTGCTGCAATTCATGAGGTCACAGAGAGTCGGACACGACTGAGCGACTGATCTGATCTGATCTGATAATCTCAAAAGACCAGAAAAGCACATTTTGTGGAAAGTAGGTAAAAAGAGCTGGGTATGGGTGCTGATACAGATGTATACAGGGAGCAAGAGATGAATTAATGCCTTTTAACTGGGGACAGGAAGGATCAACCTGAAATAATGGACATGAAGCTAACAGGACCTGACAATGAAAAAAGGACTCCCAGATCTGAAGCTGGGTTATGCCAGTGATAGTTCCTTATTCATTACTTAGAACCCTGAGCTTTCTGTCTTTACACTGAATTTCTCTCTCCCTCTCTTTCTCTCTTACACATTCTCTGAGCCAGAATGTCTGTTCCTGACAAGAGACCTTAGTTGCATAGCTCCTTAATCTCTGCATGGTGTCTCTTTACTGATGGGCAGAAAGAGGATTTATAAGTTTACTTGCACAAACTGCCTACAATGGTGTCTGACAAATAGTAGGCACTCAATTAACGTTAGCTATTGGTATTACAAAAAACAAATCACCATTCTTGTTACCCTTTCCCTGTATTTTGTTTCCCTCGTAGCTCAGTTGGTAACAAATCTGTCTGCAGTGCAGGAGACCGGGCGGGGTTCAATTCCTGGGTTAGGAAGATCCCCTGGAGAAGGAAATGGCTACCAACTCCAATATTCTTGCCTGGAGAATTCCGTGGACAGAGGAGCCTGGTGGGCTACAGCCCATGGGGTCGCAAGAGTCAGATACAACTTGCCAATAAACCACAACTCGTGTATGCTTTTGAGAGATTCCAGGCGGTGTCACTTCTGGCGGAATGGAAGAGGGGAGTTGAGAATGACAAAGATTTGTCAAGTGCTATGGGCAATTGGGGAGTTAAGGAAAGACTAATACAGAGGGTCTAACTAAGAATGGAAACAAAATTTACAGTTGTATCATTTTATTCTATATTACTGTGTCATGGTAGGACTAGAGCAACAGAGGAAAAGGACAATTAGATTAATAGAAAGTGAAAGTTGTGTTTGAGGACATTAGCTATTAGATCTGTGTGTGTGAATGATTTCTGTTAGTGAGAAATTAGTCTGATATTCACTGTCTTTCAGATGGGATGAATGCAGCCTAAAGACAGTGACGGGGGTGGGGTGGGGGGGCCACATCTATGTGGGGAGCAATTTGACTGGTGTCCCCAGCTTCTGACTCCTTCAGTCTACCACTATCTTTATGCCAGAGGCCACCCTCCTTCAGGCTGCTCCCAGACTAAGTGTGGTGGAAGTACTGAGGAAGTCCCCATCTGATGACACATAGAACTCCAAAGGGCAGTTTGGGGGTTTTCCTGGTGGTCCAGTAACGGAGACTCTGCACTCCCAATCTGGGGACTTGGGATCCATTCCTGATCAGGGAACTAGATACTGCGTGCCATAGCTAGGAGTATGCATGCAGCAGCTAAAGATCATTCATACAATACCTAACACCTGGCGCAGCCAAATAGAAATATTTAGAAGACAAAAACATTTTCAGAGAGCAGTTTTGACTTAAGGGCTCCCTATTGAACTGACTAAAACTTTCTTTGAATTTTGCTGTGTTTGGGGACTTCCTATCCAATTTTCCTGCCTTTCCTCTCTCTTCCCATAGATCACCCTGCAGTCACAGTCTGAAGCCCTTCCTGCCTTCTGCTCCCTTCTCTTAAAAAGGTTTTACATGGCTAATCTTTTCTTAGCATCTGCCTCTCTATGGACCTAAACTTGCTGAAGAGTCAAGGAATGTGAAAGTAATAGAAAGAAGAATTGTTGGAATAATTGAAGCATGTGTTAGAAACTCAAGTCATTTAAATTCTGATAAGGTGCCAGAGATAGAGTGATTCCTAATGATACAAAGGCCCAGTATTATGTAATTTGGGGTTAAGCACTTTCAAAGATATTTTGCCAAAAGGCCTTTTATTTTTGCTGGCGGCTGAGGATAATGAAGGGTCATTCGATTCATTTGAATACCCCAAACCTGGTGAGTTTAGTAAAATGTTCAAATGGAATATTGAGAACATGGCCTGGTGTCTCTGAAGAAAAGGTTTCACTAGAAAAGGAAAACAGCTGCCCATACAATTAGCTCTCGGTAAGATCATGGTAGAGGAACCAGAGATCAAATTGCCAACATCCTCTGGATCATGGAAAAAGCAAGAGAGTTCCAGAAAAACATCTATTTCTGCTTTATTGACTGTGCCAAAGCCTTTGACTGTGTGGATCACAATAAACTGTGGAAAATTCTGAAAGAGATGGGAATACCAGACCACCTGACCTGCCCCTTGAGAAACCTATATGCAGGTCAGGAAGCAACAGTTAGAACTGGACATGGAACAACAGACTGATTCCAAATAGGAAAAGGAGTACGTCGAGGCTGTATATTGTCACCCTGCTTATTTAACTTCTGTGCAGAGTACATCATGAGAAACGCTGGGCTGGAAGAAGCACAAGTTGGAATCAAGATTGCCGGGAGAAATATCAATAACCTCAGATATGCAGATGACACCACCCTTATGGCAGAAAGTGAAGAGGAACTACAAAGCCTCTTGATGAAAGTGAAAGAGGAGAGTGAAAAGGTTGGCTTAAAGCTCACCTTTCAGAAAACGAAGATCATGGCATCCGGTCCCATCACTTCATGGGAAGTAGATGGGAAAACAGTGGAAACAGTGTCAGACTTTATTTTTCTGGGCTCCAAAATCACTGCAGATGTTGACTGCAGCCATGAAATTAAAAGACGCTTAGTGCTTGGAAGGAAAGTTATGACCAACCTAGATAGCATATTCAAAAGCAGAGACATTACTTTGCCAACAAAGGTCCGTCTAGTCAAGGCTATGGTTTTTCCTGTGGTCATGTATGGATGTGAGATTTGGACTGTGAAGAAAGCTGAGCACCGAAGAATTGATGCTTTTGAACTGTGGTGTTGGAGAAGACTCTTGAGAGTCCCTTGGACTGCAAGGAGATCCAACCAGTCCATCCTAAAGGAGATCAGTCCTGGGTGTTCTTTGGAAGGAATGATGCTAAAGTACTTTGGCCACCTCATGCGAAGAGTTGACTCATTGAAAAAGACTCTTGCCGGGAGCCAGCACAGAAGTTCCCACCCATGACAAGGTCATGCAGGAGAGGCCTGACGGGCAAGGCGAGTCAGGTCTCAAGGGGCCCCCTGGACCTGCTTAAACACCTACCCCAAAACCAAAATCTGTCTTACTGTTTTATGACTCTCATCAACTCCTCTGATATTAATGGGGGGCTATCCCTGACCACCTTTCTCTGTAAGAAAATCAGCTTAGAGCTCTAGTTAATAAGTCTTCAGGATATAATAGGTGTGTTCCAATTCAAATCCCTTGGATAGCTTTCTAACTTGCCTGACAGGTTTCTGGACTCTTACAGCTATGCATGTGATTGTTCACAGCCTCCCAACCACGAGAGGCACGGGAAGCTTAAGATATTCTGACAATGCAGAGCTTCTCGGAGAGTTAAAATCGTTAGAATAGAACTAGTAGAGGATTTCTTTGTTGAGCTAATGCTTGCTGCCAAGTTTCCATGTCCCTTACCCACTGTGTCCCTGGGAGTGTATTGATTAATATAGTTGGTATATAGAAATATAGCCATGAAATTACAGTCGGAATTCACACCTTACAAGTCATCGCAGAATACATATAGAGAAACCTTTCAAATGTTTCGAGTGTGGAAAATCCTTTACTCAGGTCTCAGCACTCACTAAACATCAGAAAATCCATACATGAGAGAAACGTATGTGAATGTGGTATATGGTAAAAGTCTTCAAAATTCAAAGTTCAAAATTCACACCCTACTCTTGGTCAGAGAATTCATACTACTGAGAAAGCATACAAATATCATGAGTGTGGCAACATCTTAGGCTTCATGAGAAAGTTCATACTGGATAGAAGACAGATATATATGTATTTATTAGGTCTTTAGAACATGAATTCATTCTAGAAAGATTCCTCACCAATTTCACAAGTGTAAAAAAAAAACACAAAAACCCTATCCTCACAGCTCAACATCTCGCCAGTAGTATTAGAGTATTTATCCTGGAGAAAACACACAGCAATGTATTGTGTGTGGCAAGGATCTTACCCAAAAGTCACAAGATAGGAACATAGTGGAGCCATACTGCCCAGATTCAGTGGTTGTGGCAAATCCTTTACCTTTTTCACTATATGTATTCTCTGATGACTTTAGTTCAGTACTCAGCAACTGCAGTAAGTCCATATTTTGAAAAGAAGCTAGAGATATTTTCATGTAAAATAAACCTGAATTCTAACTCAGCAGAGATGATTCTTTGGGACAGTAGTCCACCATCTTTTTGGTCTCCTGGCTTTCTGAATAAAGTCCCTATTCCTTGCCCAACAACAACAACAACAACAAAAAACTCATTGGAGAAGACTCTGATGCTGGGAGGGATTGGGGGCAGGAGGAGAAGGGGACGACAGAGGATGAGACAGCTGGATGGCATCACCGACTCGATGGACGTGAGTCTGAGTGACCTCCGGGAGTTGGTGATGGACAGGGAGGCCTGGCGTGCTGCAATTCATGGACTCACAAAGAGTCGGACATGACTGAGCAACTGATCTGATCTGATATAGAAATATAAGTAGTAGCTTTGATGTTAACAACCTTAGACCCTTGAGTTAATAAATTCTTTCCTTATTATCCCCCACTGCACCTTTTGCCCTATATTAATGCAACTCTATCTAGTGCTTTCAGGGAGTGGTGCCAAAACTTTAGAAAAATCACCTTTGGAGAAAGTAAGTTTTTCTGGTTGACTAACCTTTATCTGGTTAACTACCCTTATGGCAGAAAGTGAAGAGGAACTACAAAGCTTCTTGATGAAAGTGAAAGTGGAGAGTGAAAAAGTTGGCTTAAAGCTCAACATTCAGAAAACAAAGATCATGGCATCCGGTCCCATCACTTCATGGGAAATAGATGGGGAAACAGTGGAAACAGTGTAAGACTTTATTTTTCTGGGCTCCAAAATGACTGCAGATGGTGACTGCAGCCATGAAATTAAAAGACGCTTACTCCTTGGAAGAAAAGTTATGACCAATCTAGATAGCATATTGAAAAGCAGAGACATTACTTTGCCAACAAAGGTTGGTCTAGTCAAGGCTATGGCTTTTCCTGTGGTCATGTATGGATGTAAGATTTGGACTGTGAAGAAGGCTGAGCGCCGAAGAATTGATGCTTTTGAACTGTGGTGTTGGAGAAGACTCTTGAGAGTCCCTTGGACTGCAAGGAGATCCAACCAGTCCATTGTGAAGGAGATCAGTCCTGGAATTTCTTTGGAAGGAATGATGCTAAAGCTGAAACTCCAGTACTTTGTCTACCTCATGGGAAGAGTTGACTCATTGGAGAAGACTGATGCTGGGAGGTATTGGGGGCAGGAGGAGAAGTGGACGACAGAGGATGAGACGGCTGGATGGCATCACCGACTCAATGGACGTGAGTCTGGGTGAACTCCGGGAGTTGGTGATGGACAGGGAGGCCTGGCGTGCTGTGATTCATGGGGCACAAAGAGTCGGACACGACTCAGCGACTGAACTGAACTGAAGTAGATGGTATTATAGGTCCTCATAGAACCATTCAACTTCAGCTTCTTTGGCATTAGTGGTTGGGGCATAGACTTGGATTACTGTGATACTCTGTGGTTTGCCTTGGAAATGAACAGAGATAATTCTGTCATTTTTGAGATTGCACCCAAGTACTGCATTTTGGACTCTTTTGTTTACTATGAGGGGCTACTCCGTTTCTTCTAAGGGATTCTTGCCCACTGTAGTAGATATAATGGTCATCTGAATTAAATTCACCCATTCCAGTCCATTATAGTTTGCTGATTCCTGAAATTTTGGTGTTCACTCTTGCCATCTCTTGTTTGACCTCCTGTTTGATTCATGGACCTAACATTCCAGATTTCTATGCAATATTGGTCCTTAGAGTATCCAACTTTATTTCCATCACCAGACACATCCACAACTGAGCATTAGTTATGTTACCCCAAACTAATTTTGAGCCCAGAGAGTTATCATAATATAACGTTATCAGTTTCTATAGCGAGGGTGAAAAGATAATTTAGTCTTCCCTCTAACATGGTTGCCTAAAATTTTTTTTTCTTTTCATTAGCAGTAGTTTGAATTTTTTTTCATCCTCTTAACTAATTGGTGATTCCATGTCTCTAACTTCCTCTGCATTATTTTGTCCTGGCTGTGCTTCTCACCGGAAGGCAAGCCCCTTGGGGCTCCAGCCCTTTGACCTCCCTCCACAGTGCCCCAGGTCCAGTTCCATGAAGTACCTGGTCCTCCCCATTCCCTGAACCCTGTCTCTGCCAGGTTGTTCTTGGATTAGTGAGTGAAGTCTGGATCATAGTGATCCCAAGCAGTGACTCATTTAGCCTTTTCTTCTTGAGATCGAAGATGTAGATGTGGAGGGGCTGCTGACAGTCTCAAGACTGCCACCAGGAAATAGAGGATGACCCCAGTACTCCATGGCTTCTATGTGCCTGAGACTCCTGCTTCCTTCCTTTGTTCATTGAGGAAAACTAAGAGCCTTGGAAAGGAGTTTTTAAGTCCCTTTAAGGACTCTGAGTATGAAGTTTCCTTAGTCTGTGTCCACTGGCTAAGCATGGGACAGTGGGTGACCTATTTGGTAAGAAAGATGCTTTGAAGGGGTTAGGCTACTTCCCAATTCTTGAAGCCCTCTTTTTGTTCACAGTTGGGTCCCAAAGATCCTCAACACTAGGCTCAGTACTCTAAACTCAAATCAGGGATTATTTAACTCATTCCAACTTTACATTCTGTGGCTCAACACTGAGTTATATTGGCTTCACATAACATCTCAATAACAAATTCTTGGACTTCCCTGGTAGTCCAGTGATTAAGAATCCACGTGGCAGTGCAGGGGATGAGGGTTCAATCTTGGCTGGGGAACTAAGATCCCACATGCCACAGAGCAACTAAACCTTTGCGCCACAACTGTAAAAGCCCAAGTGGCCCCAACAAAGAGCCCCCTGTGCTTCAATAAAGACCTAGTGCAGTGAAAAATAACCCCAAACAATAAAGAATCCCCAAAACTTAAATCCTACTTTCTTTCTGAGCCTTAAACCTTCAATTGAGGAGCCCATGCCTTCTCTTGCCAGTGTACCGCTCACAGGCACACAGCATCACACTCAGTTTCATGAAACAACCCACAAGAATAGGGACCGAGACCCTGCCATTCATTCATCTGTCAAATCTCTGCATGCTAACTATTAGCAATGCATTATTTAAGATTGCAGGAAGATGGAAGTTTGCACCCCTGAAACTGTGCCCATGTTTTTTGCTTTGTAGCTATCTTTCTGATGCCCAGCATCTGCTTCCGAGATAAAAGTTTTGACTCCATGTTGCCATGTATGGGCCCAAACAGAGATCTCTTGAGCATAGCCTCTTAGACACTGGGCTTTTCTGGAAGCATAGATGACCTCATGTGGTATAAGCAGCTTGATGAGAGTTCCTAACTTCTCTTGGCTCTCGTGAAAGTATCTGATACTTGTTCCAGGCATTTCTTGCCTGCCCTGTCTCCTGTTGTTCCTGAACAATGAATGTGATCAGGGAACAAAGATAAATAAAGGTATGTATTAGCAAAAAGTGCCTCTATAACTCTGCATGGGAAGGCCAGATGGGCAGAGCCCAGGTATTGCGCTTTAGATACTAAAGAGGCTGGGATGTAGTGACATTGGTTTTCTCTCTTTAACACAGACCAAAATAAGAGTTATTTAACCAAGCTGTCTCTTCCATGGAAATGTCCAGTTAGGTGAACAGTTGGAAGTGTGGGGCTCTTCCTTTCTTATTGTATCATTATCTGGGATATTGCTTTTTTCTTCATGGGAGGTGATGGCTCACTACCAGCCAAGTCCCAGCCAGTGGGAAATGAGAAACTTATGTATGCACATACTAGGAAAAAGTGAGACTGCAGGAACAGGATATTCCTCTAAGATGTGGGGCAGCTGACTTTCTGCATCAGAGGGAAGGGGAACAAGTCATACATTAGAGGAAAAGGGATCATGTCCGGGTAGCAGGAACCACATCCCAGAAAGGAAGGACTAAGTCATCTCATCTCTGAGTATGGAGCCCAGCATCATGTTTCCCTTGAGAACTCTTCACATGCTTTAGTGACAGGCAATATTTAGCAATTAGCCCCAGGTTCTCTGGAACTCCTTATGACACATTATTTAGTTCAGTACAAGGTTTGTGAGTTGCTTCTATGTATCACGCTTAATGCTAAATACTAGTATGAGATGATTATACCAGCAGTGTTGTTGAATGCTCAGGCATTAACCTAAGCTTATAGGTGTAATAACCTCAGATATGCAGATGATACCATCCTTATGGCAGAAAGTGAAGAGGAACTAAAAAGCCTCTTGATGAAAGTGAAAGTGGAGAGTGAAAAGGTTGGCTTAAAGCTCACCTTTCAGAAAACGAAGATCATGGCATCTGGTCCC
The DNA here is from genome assembly GCA_935064755.1 of Tragelaphus eurycerus. Lineage (NCBI taxonomy): Eukaryota > Metazoa > Chordata > Mammalia > Artiodactyla > Bovidae > Tragelaphus > Tragelaphus eurycerus. The sequence continues at coordinate 25,290,867 of CAKXYN010000003.1, forward strand.
ATCACTACATGGGAAATAGATGGAGAAACAGTGGAAACAGTGTCAGACTTTATTTTTCTGGGCTCCAAAATCACTGCAGATGGTGACTGCAGCTATGAAATTAAAAGACGCTTACTCCTTGGAAGGAAAGTTATGACCAACCTAGATAGCATATTCAAAAGCAGAGACATCACTTTGCCAACAAAGGTTTGCCTAGTCAAGGCTATGGTCTTTCCTGTGGTCATGTATGGATGTGAGAGCTGGACTGTGAAGAAGGCTGAGTGCCAAAGAACTGATGCTTTTGAACTGTGGTGTTGGAGAAGACTCTTGAGAGTCCCTTGGACTGCAAGGAGATCCAACCGGTCCATTCTGAAGGAGATCAGCCCTGGGATTTCTTTGGAAGGAATGATGCTAAAGCTGAAACTCCAGTATTTTGGCCACCTCATGGGAAGAGTTGACTCATTGGAGAAGACTCTGATGCTGGGAGGGATTGAGGGCAGGAGGAGAAGGGGACGACAGAGGATGAGATGGCTGGATGGCATCACTGACTCAATGGATGTGAGTCTGAGTGACCTCCGAGAGCTGGTGATGGATAGGGAGGCCTGTCGTGCTGCAGTTCATGGGGTCGCAAAGAGTCGGACACGACTGAGCGACTGATCTGATCTGATCTGATCTGATAGATGTAAAAGCTTTATCTCCGAATAACGACTCCCTACATTTGTAAGGTGAATTAAAGATTTTTAAAAATACTTTCATAGGATTTCCTCTCATCACTTTGTAAGGTGTTATAATCTTCATTATAACGTTACTAAACAGGTTTGGAAAAGTCACCAGAGCTCACACAGCAGACCTGGGACTCAAAAGTCATGTTTTGAAATCCTTACCCACAGCTCTTTCCACTACAGCACAGCCATTCCTGGGCTACTTTAGGAAGTGCCAGAAGTTTGCCTCTCAAGGTTGTGAAAGTCAAGCTATTCTTAGGGTGCGAGAATATTATCTCAAAACTTACTTACTAATAGCAAAGGTAAAATGTACATTTACAAGGAAGAGTTTTAGCAGCCCCCACTTTTACCAGCTGATCAAACTTAATTTTATTAGTAGCAAACAGAGCATATTATGCATGCTCTGATATGATCTGATGCAATATGAAGTGAACAATCTATAATTTGTAGTGTGAAATTTTACTAAAAAACACCTAAACTTCAACCAAGTTAGACCTCCATTTTCTAACATCTAGATCTAGCCTGAATTTTATAGGGCATGCAGGGAACTGTGGAACAAGGGAAATGACACTTGGAGAGAATAGCAGGCAAATACAGAACGTGGGACATGTTAACAAGAATCCCAGCTTAGAATCTCAAAAGAGTCACTGTCATGAAAAAGAAAATGCAGTCCTGTTTTATGAAAAAAAAGGTACCAAAGCCATTCTTAGAGTGAATATGTTTTTTGCTTGCTATTATAGAATGATTTGTTTTTGGTTGCCCGTCTTGCGGGTTCTCAGTTCCTGGACCAGGGATTGAACCCACACCCTCGGCAGTGAAAGTACAGAGTCTTAACTACCGGATCACCAGGGAATTCCCAGAATAAATTTTTAAAATTTGGAGTATCTTTATTTTTATATAATTTTAAAGTGACTGAAAATAAGCACAAATAATAATGATCATAGTTATAACTGACATATATATTAAATACTATGTGGCAACACTGCTATTTTCAGATCAGATCAGTCGCTCAGTCATGTCCGACTCTTTGGGACCCCATGAACCGCAGCATTCCAGGCCTCCCTGTCCATCACCAACTCCTGGAGTTCACTCAGACTCACGTCCATGGAGTCAGTTATGCCATCCAGCCATCTCATCCTCTGTCGTCCCCTTCTCCTCCTGCCCTCAATCCCTCCCAGCATCAGAGTCTTCTCCAATGAGTCAACTCTTCGCATGAGGTGGCCAAAATACTGGAGTTTCAGCTTTAGCATCATTCCTTCCAAAGAAATCCCAGGGTTGATCTCCTTCAGAATGGACTGGTTGGATCTCCTTACAGTTCAAGGGACTCTCAAGAGTCTTCTCCAACACCACAGTTCAAAAGCATCAGTTCTTCGGCGCTCAGCCTTCTTCACAGTCCAGCTCTCACATCCATATATGACCACAGGAAAGACCATAGCCTTGACTAGGCGAACCTTTCTTGGCAAAGTAATGTCTCTGCTTTTGAATATGCTATCTAGGTTGGTCATAACTTTCCTTCCAAGGAGTAAGTGTCTTTTAATTTCATGGCTGCAGTCACCATCTGCAGTGATTTTGGAGCCCAGAAAAATAAAGTTTGACACTGTTTCCACTGTTTCTCCATCTATTTCCCATGTAGTGATGGGACCAGATGCCATGATCTTCATTTTCTGAATGTTGAGCTTTAAGCCAACCTTTTCACTCTCCACTTTCACTTTCATCAAGAGGCTTTTTAGTTCCTCTTCACTTTCTGCCATAAGGGAGGTGTCATCTGCATATCTGAGGTAATTGATATTTCTCCCAGCAATCTTGATTGCAAGTTGTGTTTCTTCCAGTCCAGCATTTCTCATGATGTACTCTGAATATAAGTTAAATAAACATGGTGACAATATACAGCCTTGACGTACTCCCTTTCCTATTTGGAAGCAGTCTGTTGTTCCATGACCAGTTCTAACTGTTGCTTCCTGACCTGCATACAGATTTCTCAAGAGGCAGATCAGGTGGTCTGGTATTCCCATCTCTTTCAGAATTGTCCACAGTTTATTGTGATCTACACAGTCAAAGGCTTTGGCATAGTCAATAAAGCAGAAATAGATGTTTTTCTGGAACTCTCTTGCTTTTTCCATGATCCAGCAGATGTTGGCAATTTGATCTCTGGTTCCTCTGCCTTTTCTAAAACCAGCTTGAACATCAGGAAGTTCACGGTTCACATATTGCTGAAGGCTGGCTTGGAGAATTTTGAGCATTAGTTTACTAGCATGTGAGATGAGTGCAATTGTGAGGTAGTTTGAGCATTCCTTGGCATTGAATTTCTTTGGGATTGGGATGAAAACTGACCTTTTCCAATCCTGTGGCCACTGCTGAGTTTTCCAAATTTGCTGGCATATTGAGTGCAGCACTTTCACAGCATCATCTTTCAGGATTTGGAATAACTCCACTGGAATTCCATCACCTCCAGTAGCTTTGTTCGTAGTGATGCTTTCTAAGGCCCATTTGACTTCACATTCCAGGATGTCTGGCTCTAGGTCAGTGATCACACCATCATGATTATCTGGGGCGTGAAGATCTTTTTTGTACAGTTCTTCTGTGTATTCTTGCCACCTCTTCTTAATATCTTCTGCTTCTGTTAGGTCCATACCATTTCTGTCCTTTATCGAGCCCATCTTTGCATGAAATGTTCCTTTGGTATCTCTGATTTTCTTGAAGAGATCCCTAGTCTTTCCCATTCTGTTGTTTTCCTCTATTTCTTTGCATTGATCGCTGAAGAAGGCTTTCTTATCTCTTCTTGCTATTCTTTGGAACTCTGTATTCAGATGTTTATATCTTTCCTTTTCTCCTTTGCTTTTCGCTTCTCTTCTTTTCATAGTTATTTGTAAGGCCTCCCCAGACAGCCATTTTGCTTTTTTGCATTTCTTTTCCATGGGGATGGTCTTGATCCCTGTCTCCTGTACAATGTCACGAACCTCATTCCATAGTTCATCAGGCACTCTATTCATCAGATCTAGGCCCTTAAATCTATTTCTCACTTCCACTGTATAATCATAAGGGATTTGATTTAGGTCATACCTGAATGGTCTAGTAGTTTTCCCTACTTTCTTCAATTTCCGTCTGAATTTGGCAATAAGGAGTTCATGGTCTGAGCCACAGTCAGCTCCTGGTCTTGTTTTTGCTGATTGTATAGAGCTTCTCCATCTTTGGCTGCAAAGAATATAATCGATCTGATTTCGGTGTTGACCATCCTATGTCCATGTATGGTGATGTCCATGTATAGAGTCTTCTCTTGTGTTGTTGGAAGAGGGTATTTGCTATGACCAGTGCATTTTACTTGTTCTAATTAAATCTCCACAACAGCACTGTTTGGGAGGCAGTATTATTTTCCCCATTTTTTGATGCAGAAAGTGAGGCTCAGAAGTTGAATAGACCAGGCAAGGTCATAGAATAGGTATCATTGCCTATTATGATGATCATTACCTATTATCGTCCAAAGGAGAAAGGACAGACAACCTCTTGGTTTCAGTTTGTTAATTTGTTTAAATTTGAAATATAATTGCTTTACAATGTTGTGTTAATTTCTGCTGAAAGAACAACGTGAATCCAACAAACAGCAAGCATTAGCTATATTTATACACACGCAGAAGGCAATGGCACCCCACTCCAGTACTCTTGCCTGGAAAATCCCACGGATGGAGGAGCCTGGTAGGCTGCAGTCCATGAGGTCGCTGAGGGTCGGACACAAGTGAGCGACTTTACTTTCACTTTTTCCTTTCCTGCATTGGAGAAGGAAATGGCAACCCACTCCAGTGTTCTTGCCTGGAGAATCCCAGGGACGGGGGAGCCTGGTGGGCTGCCGTCTATGGGGTTACACAGAGTCGGACACGACTGAAGTGACTTAGCATAGCATAGCATAGCATAGCATAGCATAGCATACACATATACCTTCCCTTTTGAGCCTCCCTCCCACCCCCAATCCCCATCCGACAGTTCTAGGTCATCACAGAGCAGAGAACTGAGCTCCGTGTGCAATATAACAGCTTCCCATTAGTTATCTGTTTTATATATGGCAGTGCTACTCTCTCAATCAGAATAATTTTCTTAGATGTGATGATATTGTTGTTTTACAGAATACTGTTATTCTGCGGAAATGCATGTTACAGTACTTTTGACATGTCATGATGTAAAGAGTTGTGAAACGTTATGATGTCTGCCATTTTCAAATGGTTCAACACAACAACTTACTTTGAAGTGTCTGAATCACTATTATAAACATACATACATAGCGGGAGAAAATGAGCAGAAACTGCAAAATGCTAAGAACTGTGTGATCCAGGTGGAGGGTATACAGGTGTTTACTGCACTGTGCTCTCAACTTTCTGTCTGCATTGAAAAATGATCATAATAAAATGTTAGAGGGGGGGGAAAAATCACCTCTCCTTGCAGCGCCGCCTTAGGAACGAAAGGTCAAGAGAGCACAAATGACGGCCCACACCCCTTCCACCCGCGGGCGCGCCCAGCCTTGAAGGGACCCCATCTGGGCATGCTCAGAGGCCGCACGCGCCCGCCCCGCCCCTCGGGCGTACGTGAGCGCAGAGCGCAGGCGCGCGGCTCCGGTGGCCCACGAGACCCTAGCTGCTAGTCCCGGCAGACGCAGAGGTGTCCGATCTCCGCAAGGATGGAGCCATCGAAAGTGGAGAAGTTCAGCACCACCGACAGGGGAAACGGGCTGCGCGCGTTGGCACCGCTGCGGCCGGGAGAACTGCTTTTCCGCTCAGATCCTTTGGCGTACACGGTGAGCAAGGGGAGTCGTGGTGTCGTCTGCGACCGCTGCCTTCTCGGGTACGTATCGCCCTCGCCCGAGTCCAAAACAGTGCAGGGTCCGGGATGCCGGGGACGTAGCGGGGCAGCTCTCCCCGGACTCTCCCGGGCCGTGGCTGCACTAGATCTCCGCGGTGTTGCCCAGATGCCCAGCCCAGCACTTCCCTTAGACGCGCGGCTCCCCGAGGGCTCCGCCTGGCCGTCGCCTGAACTGCCGCGGCGGGTGGCTTTGAAGGGACCCCAGGCTCATCGCCTGCAGCTGTGCAGGGCAAAACTGGACCCGCTGCAGGATGGGGTTGGGGAGAGCCGGTGGGCAGACTTAAGAGGAAGCGTTGAGCCGTGGGTAATTTTGCTGGGGAGCAAAAAAGTCTGCGTCCTGGGGTATAAGCTTCGTTGGTGCAGTTGCGGAAATCACAGTTGGCGGAGGTAGGGATGAGTGGGAGCAGGGATGGTGTAAATCTGGATCACAGCGGAGGCCTAGCCAGGAAAGTACTGAGCTTGCAGGAGGCGGAAGACTCTTGGTGTTTACGGAGCACTTCCTGTGGTCCAGATTCTGTTGGGCGTGTTGATAAGAAGATGATGAACGGGACATCCTTAAGAATCCTTAAGAAGCAGATGAGTGAGTGAGATGATTAATTACAGTGTATCAGAAGGGCTGAAATTGAGATGCTTCCCAGGGGGCACTAGTGGTAAAGAACCCGCCTGCCAATAGAGACATAGGAGACCTGGGTTCGATCCCTGCGTCGGGAACATCCCCTGGAGGAGGGCATGGCAACCCATTTCAGTATTCTTGGCTGGAGAATTCCATGGATCTGGAGATTCCAGTCCATAGAGTCGCACAGTGTCGGACACGACTGCAACGACTAGCACACGCAGGCACTGTACAGTAGGAGCATAGGTTATTGAGGTTCCATAGTGTGCTTTGCATTTAATAACTGTGCAGGCAGCTCTAATTCTTAACCATCTATCTAGAGTCAAGAATTTATGTGAAAATGTTTTATAAGCCTGGATGCATTGGACCAATGTAAAGTGCTATGTGACAGCAGTTTATGGAAATGTGTTAATATAATATGTATGCACAGTCATAGGAATTGTATTCAAGAAACAATTGTTATTGAGCTATTATAGGTCAAGGAGAAAAGCTCTGTTTGAGATGGCCAGGATGATTTTTTTCCCAGGACTTCTTTTCCAGACCCATTAAGCTGGGATTGGGATGGTGGAGGTGAGGAGGTTAAGTGCAAAGCTTAAGTCAATAGCTTGACCATTAATACTGTTATATCCTTATTTGGTTCATAATTGAGGAATTTATTTAATTTCCTATTTTAAAGTTAGTTAATTGTATTTTATTTGTTGGTTCCTGAAGTAATGATTACAGTAACAACAATTCGTTGAGAACACCTTGACATTTCTGTAGAATGTGTGGTTGAAAACAATTCATTCCTTTCAAGTAATGAAATGCTGAAGGCTTCAGCATTGAAAGGTATAGATCTTTAATTCTCATTTTCCTCCTGTTCAGTCCTGTGGGGGGTGTATCTAGAGTTTGAATGCAGTCTAAAGCAGAGAACTTTTCATTTTCTTAAACCCTACAGCATTAATTGGGGAAGATGTGGGGCATCTTGCAGATAAAACCAGACTGCCAAGTTATTTCATAGTTGGACTAGAAAAGTTTTGTAATAAATACAGTATGACCAATTATTCATTAAATTATCAGAGCTAAACTTGAGTCATAAGACAGATGAAATCATCCGTTTTCCAAAATAAAATACACAAACCCAGCCCTTCGTATGTGGGGTGCTTCTTGATTTACCATACAATTCTGTTACTGCTATGACTTATTTTTCTTATTAACAAAAAGAGTAATGATTTACATTAAAAAAAAAAAAAAGTATTTCATGAAATAGTATTGGGGAGTTCTCAGCATTCTTTTAAAGTCTGGAGGAAACCCAGCTTTGAAAATGGGTGGGAGCCAGGGGAGTTCCATGGTTAAAATTGCACTGCAGAAGTAGCTGGAGTTGGGACTCCGGGAGTCTGTGGCCTCTGATGCTGCCTGGTAACTCTGGGTTCTGCAGCATGTATTACCAGCACCCTGACAAGGGGCCCAACTGCTTGGGGAACTGGTTGTTGCTGGAAAGTTGCTATCTCAACCATGCTTCTTTGTGATGTTAGTTTTTATTTTTGGGGTGTGGGAGGGGATGTGCTGTGCTGCAAAGCTTGCAGGATCTCAATTTCTGGACCAGGGATTGAAACTAGGCAGTGTTCAAATAGTGTATAAAAGGCATTCTCTGGGTTTACAGCTTGATTTCTGAAATATCCTAGCACCAAGTGCAAGTGAACTGCTGCAGTGTCGTAGACTCTTCCTGAGGGCATGAGCTTGGAAGGTCGAAAGACTAGCGAAATCTTCTCAAGGGTCATAAAACCTTGAGAGATGCCTTGAAGTCAGGATTTGCAGATTCCTGGGCAAGGGCTAATGGGTTTACTGGTGGGTCAAGGACTTGGAATAAATAAAGTAGAAGGATCGATAATGAGGTGGGTTGGGAAAGGTCTCGTTGGATATGACTTCCATTTTTCCTTTTTTAAGTGGGAGTTATAATTCCTGTTTCTTTTGCTTCTTCCTTTTCTTCTGCAAGGAGGTTTGGGGAAGGGCTGTATGTCAGAGCCCTGAGCCTGAAAACATTTGGTCCATGTGAATGCCACAGCAGAGGACGTTCTTAATCAGACAGCATGACCTGCTTTGTGGATAGCAGTAAGTTCTCCTTCTTCAGAGAGCCTGGTGCTTGTTCAAGGGCTCAAGAACAGAGCGACCATTGGAGACAGGGATGGAGGCTGGTGCCTGGACCTCAGCAATGCAACTTCCTCTCACCATGGCCACCGTGGCTTCTACTGTTACAGTTTGTAGGGGATCCTGAGTTCCCCACATGGCAGCACACGTCTGGGGACAGCCAGCTGGCCAACTGGGTTGGGTTTTTATTTTAGACCCTTCTGTCATGAAGGGATCACTGATTTGTTCTCATTGGAACACTCATGTTTTTCCCTGCACTTGGATTTGCCTTTTCTACTTGTACTGCATCTCTTGAGACCATATGAAATCTTCTGTGAAGGCATGGTATTCCTTTCAAGGTTGCCTCTGACCTTCACAGAGAGAGAAGTGAAGCAATGGGCTAGTTAATACCCGTGGGTTGACTGCTCTTGATTTATGCTGTCATTTGAGGCAGCTGATTTCATAGACGTGGTTCTTAAACTTCAGTCTCAGGACCCCTTTACTCTCTTAAAAATTATAAGATTTCCTAATAGGATTTTTAAAAAAATGTGTTTAGGACTCTGAAGAGGTATAAAGGAAACCATAACCACATAAATAATGTGATTATATTTGTTGATTTTGCTGCTTAAAAAACTAAATTGATCAGTTTTGAAATTGTGTACAGTTGGCCATCCATGGATCAAAAATCTTCAGGGAACAGAAAGATTCCAGAAAGTTCCAAAAAGCAAAACTTGAATTTATAGTGTAAAGACAACTATTTACAGATCATTTAACTTTTATTTACAACTATTTCCATACATTTACGGGGGTTCCCTGGTGGCTCAGATGGTAAAGAATACACTTGCAATGTAGGACACCTGGGTTCTATCTCTGGGTTGGGAACCTCTGGAGAAGGGATTGGCAACCCAGTCCAGTATTCTTGCCTAACTTACATTTACATTGTATTAGATTCTAAAGATGATTTAAAGTATATGAAAGGATGTGTATAGATTCTGTACAAATAAGATGCCATTTTACATAAGGGACTTGAGTATCTGGATTTTAGCATTGGCAGGGTCCTGAAACCAGTCCACAGCAGATACCAAGGGATGGCAGGATGGCAAAATCATTACATTTTGACAAGGATTTTAATGAAATGGACTATATTTTCAAAGCAAAAGAAAACATAGTGAGAAAACTTGCTTGCTTTACATTTTTGAATATCTCTTTAGTGTCTGGCTTAGTAGAAGACCCACAGATTCTCATCACTGCTCCTGCATTTAGTGTATTGTAAAAATCACACGTCATTTAGCCCCTAGAAGACTCCACTGTATACTTTGAGAGGAAGAGAAGAAAACAAACAAAAGAATGTCTTATTATCAAAATAGTTTTGACTTTGTGGGCCTCCTGAAAGGGCTTCTGAGTCCTTGGACCATCCTTTGAGAGCCTCTGTTATAAAACACCATACATGTCTGTAACATTTGGAAAGTCTGGGTTTTCTTCTTTAATGTTTGTTGTGAACCATCAATAATATTTGGCTTTGGTTTTCGCATAATCTGCCAGGATATATTGGGATCAGGAACTAAAGTATAGAGTTAGTGCCTGTCTGTTAAGATGACTCACTTCTCACTCTGGCTGGTTCTGGTTATTTAAGAGTCAAGGGATTTGGATGGTGATTAACCTTGATTTTCAAAGGAAAGTAAGAGCCATTTTCCACTTACTTGTTATCACAATATATGGTGATTGAAAATTATTATTCAGTAGGTAATATTTACTATCATTTACTAAGCAATGGCAGGGGCTTCCCAGGTGGCGCTAGTGGTAAAGAATCTGCCTACCAGCGCAGGAGACATAAGAGATGTGGGTTCGATTCCTGGGTTGGGAAGATCCCCTGGAGAAAGAAATGGCAACCCACTCCAGTATTCTTGCCTGGGAAATCACATGGATAGAGCACCCTGGAGGGCTACTGTCCATAGGGTCGCAAAGAGTTGAACATGACTGAAGTGACATAGCACACACTAAGTAGTGACAGGCATGATTTTAAGCACTTGACCTTATGTACTGCTTCACTTAATTCTCATAGTGACTCTAAAAAAGTGTCCATTATGTTCCTTATAAGCACAGATATGGACCAGAGAGCTTTTATACCTTTGTAGACTGAATTGGTATGCTCCTTTGGAGGGCAATTTGGTAGTACCTAGCAAAATTGAGCACTGTGGTTTTTTTGACTCTATTTTAGGGGATTCTGACAAATAAAAATAACATTGGTTACACAAGGATACTTAGCATAGCAATTTGGTGATGAAAAGAAAGGGAGAGAGAATTTTAATGTCCATTAATAGGGACTGGTTAAATTATGCTGCAGCCGTATTGTAGAATACCACGTGGCTGTTAAGACTGAAGTGAATTTGTTTCTAAAGATGTGGATGGATGTCAATAACACATTACTGGGTAAATAATGTAGTAGAACAATGTATGCATTTGAAAATCTTTTTGTATATGTGCTTGTGTGTAGAAAAGTTCTGGAAAAACATCCCAGCATTCTGTTACGATTACTTTTGGAGAATGAGACTTGGAAGTGGGGGAGGATATCCCTTGGTCCTTTATATATTTTGTATTTTTCAAAGCTTGTACCATTTTTTGTAATTAGAGATTTGAATAAACTTTTAGAAAATCTTTGTTTCATTTGGAATTGTAAAAGGGTGGTATTGCTTGGGATGAAGATGATTTTGAAATGCTTGCCAGTTTATGTCTGCTTTTTTTGTTTTAAGTTGCATTTGACGAAGAAAGAAATGGCAACCCACTCAAGTATTCTTGCCTGGAAAATTCCATGGACAGAAGAGCCTGGTGGCCTACTGTCCATGGGGTCACAAAAGTGTCAGACATGACTTAGCGACTTAACTACAGTCCCTTTCTTTATTAAAAAAAAATGTACGTATACACATATGTAAACAAAAATACTGTTTGTGAAGACATGATGGCCGAAAAAGAAAATTTCAATCAGCTTTGATTTCTACTTTTGAATTCTTGTAGCTGAAGAATGTCTTTGCTCTTTGACTTTTGCAGAAGACAGGGTTTAGAAGTGTGCAGGTTTGTGCAAATATGCATATATGTACACATATATGGGCTTCTCAGGTGGCGCTAGTGGTGAAGAGTCCACCTGCCAATGCAGGAGATGTGCGTTTAATCCCTGGGTTGGGAAGATCCTCTAGAGTGGGAAATGGCAGCCCACTCCAGTATTCTTGCCTGGAAAAATTCCATGGACAGAGGAGCCTGGCAGGCTGCAGTCCATGGGGTCGAAAAGAATCGGACATGACTGGGCACACACACACACATATATATATAATATGTATTTTAGAATATGTATTTTAGAAGTCATGAGTTCACATCAGTACTTTCAATTCAGGTTTGTCTCTTCAGGGTTCTTTTTACTTTTCTTCATTCCATAATCCTTTCTTCCTCAAAACTCTGCCCCTTGAAAGCCTCAGCATATTTACTCATTTGCTCAATTCTGTGTATCATCTAAAATTGTTTGAGAATTGCTTTGCCCACATTGTTACCAAAAGGACCAGTATGGAATTTGTTTGTGATTTCCCCTTTCCTCCTACTCTGCCAGAGGCTGAGAATATATCATTAAATACTGTATTTGTTTACATTCTTTATTTTCTTCCCAATTTCATTATATTTATTTGTATTCATTAGAAATCTAGTTGAATTCATTTGTTTTACTTTGCTTTCAGTTTTAGTTTTTCTCCCTTATCCTTTTGATTTAATTTTGTATTTTGAATATATAAACATTCATATGCTTCTAAAACTCAAATTATGAAAAAGAGAAATGTCGCCCTTCCCATATTCATACTGTTCCCCACTCCCACCCCTTGCAGGTAACCAACTTCATTGTTTTCTAGTCTCTCTCTCTCTCTCTCTCTCTCTCTCTGGTAAAGAGAAACACATATATGTGTGTGTGTCTTATTTTCCATTCATATACACAAGATAGCATAGTGTATTTGCTCTTTTGCACTTGCTTTCTTCACTTAAAAAAATCTACTGGAAATCACTCCATGTTTACAGAGATCTTTCTTACTCTTTCTTACTGCTCCATAATATTCCATTTTATGAATGTACCATAGTTTCTAATTTTCCTATGCGTGGACATTTAGGTAATTTTCAGTATTTTGCAGTGATGAATAGTGCTGTCATGAACAACCTTGCACATAGGTATTTTCACTTTGTTTCAGGTGTATACTGGGGGTAAAGTCCTAGGAGTGGGATGGCTAGGTCATAGTGTGAACACCTATGAGGGCGAGGGTGGTAGCATTTTACGTTTCCTCTAGCAGTGTGTGAGAGCTTGTTTCCCTCAGTTTCACAGACTTAGTATGTAGGCAGAGTTTTGAATTTTTACCAGTGTGATGGGTGAGAAGTGGTATCTTAGTATAGTTTTGATTTGCATTTAAATTGCACTATCAAAAAGTTACTGTATGTCAACAAAATGTAACTGATTTTCATATACTTACTATGATTGCATTTTGCAATTCAATATACCCTGCACTATTAAATTTATGTATGCTAAAGTAAAGAGCCGTTTTCCTGAAAAACAATTGTATTATCAGTAAAGTTAAATATCTTTTCATATGCTTGAAGGCCATGTTGATATCTCTTTGTGAATTATCTGTATATATCTTTAGCTCATTTTTCTGTAAGACTTTTTTTTTTCTTTCCTCCAAGTTTAGGACATTTTTTTGTCTATTAAAGTTATTAGACTTACGTTTGATAAATATTGCAAATATTTTCTTTCTGGCTGTCACTTGTCTTTTAACATTTCTTGTGATAGAGCAATTCACACATGTTTTCTTCTAGAACTTGTTTCCTGGGTTAGCCAGCAAGTTGTTCAGGTTTTCCCGTAGCTACTTACAGAAAAACCCAAAAGAACTTTTTTTTATTAAGTACAAGGGAAAAACACAGTAACTTTACAATGGGAAAACTTGGCAGGCATTATTTAAACAGGTGATCAAAGTTAGTATGACCAGTAACAGCACAAATTGACATCATGTACTTCTTGATATGCCCTGAACAGGACATGGCATCACTTTTGTGATGTATGGATGCCAGAACATGTAACCTGAATTTAGTCGTGAGGAGACTTCAGTAAATCCAGCTGTGTATGCATGTTAAGTCACTTCAGTTGTGTCCAAGTCTTTGTGACCCCAAGTCTTTGCCCACCAGGGTCTTCCGTCCATGGGATTCTCCAGGCAAGAATACTGGAGTGAATTGCCATGCCCTCCTCCAGGGGATCTTCCCAACCTGGGGATCAAACCTGTGTCCTTTGTGTCTCCTGCATTGGCAGGTGGATTCTTTACCATTAGCGCCACTTGGGAAGCCAGTTGAGAGAGAGTCTACAAAGTAACTAGGCAGTGCCCTGCGAAAACGTCAAGGGTGTGAATGCCAGGCAGAGACCGAAGAACTCTCGAATTCAGGGAGCCTGGCAACTAAAGGCAAGTGTGATCCTGGATAAAGAATTGGACGTTTGTGGAACAACTGATGAAATTTGAATACAACCCATAGATTTGATAAAAGTATTGATTCAGTGTTAATATTTTGAATTTTTTAATTGTTACTTACTTTTGTAAGATACTAACATGGGGAACCTTTATGAAGGACATCTGCAAATTCTTGACTATTTCTTACAACTTCTAAAAAGACTGATAAAAATCAGTCTGAAATTAATTTCAAAATGAAAAGTTTAAAAACAATGAAAGCTTTATCTTTTTGAGATAGATAATGGATGGCGTGACAGGCTGTCTTGGTGTTTACAGTAATGGAATTGGGAGGTATTGGGGAGTTTAGGTTACGTAAGATTGGTTATGTATTGATAATTTCTGAAGCTAGTTGATAGGTTTTTTATTATACTGTTCTCTCTACTTTGGGGAATGTTTGAAATTTTCTATGAAAAGGAAAGGAAAAGAGTCCTTAAGTGTCAGCTCATTCTTGGCCAGTTGTATTTAAAAGTGAAACACCACAAATTTTTAGGTTAAAAAAATTCTGGGCATTTGTACAGGTTCTTTCCCTGTGGGTGACTATATATATGGTCATCCGGTGTCTCCCACCTGTCAAGGCTATTCTCTAAGGCTGGTCAGTTTTTGTGGGAAGGGATTATATCACTTAGGGTTTGATCAGAGACACAGAATCCTTGAATGACAAGGGATAAGGATTATAGAGATTAGAGTTGACATGATAAGTTGATAAAGATACTGTTGTTGTTGTTCAGTCACTCAGTTTCATCCAACTCTTTGCAACCCAGTGAATTGAGCATACCAGGCTTCCCCGTCCTTCACTATCTCCTGGTGTTTGCACTAGCTCATGTCCATTGAGTTGATGCCATCCAACCATCTCTTCCCCCTTCTCCTCCTGCCCTCAGTCTTTTCCAGTATCAAGGTCTTTTCCAGTGAGTCAGCTTTCCATCAGGTGGCCAAAGTATTGGAGCTTCAGCTTCAGCATCAGTCCTTCCAATGAATATTCAGGGTTGATTTCCTTTAGGATTGACTTGTTTGATCATCTTGCTGTCCAAGGAACTCTCTAGAGCCTTCTCCAGCACCACAATTGGAAAGAATCAATTCTTTGGCACTTAGCGTTCTTTGTGGTCCAACTCTCACATCTGTACATGACTATTAGAAAAACCACAGGTTTGATTAGATGGACCTTTGTTGGCAAAGTGATGTCTCTGCTTTTTAATACTCTGTCTAGGTTGGTCATAGCTTTTCTTCCAAGGAGCAAGTGTCTTTTAATTTCATGGCTGCAGTTACTCTCTGTAGTGACTTTGGGGCCCAAGAAGATAAAGTCTCTCACTGTTTCCATTTTTTCCCCATGTGTTTTCCATGAAGTGATGGGACTGGATGCCATGATCTTAGTTTTCTGAATGTTGAGTTTTAAGCCAGCTTTTCAACTCTCCTCTTTCACCTTCATCAAGAAGCTCTTTAGTTCCTCTTTGTTTTCTGCCATTAGGGTGATGTCATCTGCATATCTGAGGTTATTGATATTTCTTACCAAAATGATCACATGGATCACAGCCTTGTGTAACTCAGTGGAACTATGAGCCATACCATGAGGACAACCCAACACAAATTGGTCATGGTGGAGGGTTCTGACAAAACATGGTTCACTGGAGAAGGGGATGGCAAAGCACTTAAGCATTCTTGCTTTGAGAACCCCATGAACAATATGAAAAGATGCTGTTGCCTCCGCTTTATGTAGTGGGCCTGAAAACTTGGTAAGTCAGCAGAACTGGTGGAAAGATAATCTGATATCAATGGAAGAAAGGAAGAACAAATTGGACTCCAACTAGAACTAATAGGACAATTGGAACCTGTGTCTATCCTTTCCTTCCCCCTCAATGACACCGATGGCCTGCAGAAATTGCTGATGCTCTTTGCGACAGTACTGTTTGCCTTGAAGAACGTTCAGGAAGAGATGCAGTGGGGATTGTTGGAGGAAAGAGCTTGCCTGCGGCCTCAGGCCATACAGTGAGTCATTAGATGAGTAACAGTGCACACCAGCTGCAGCAGTGCACGGTGCCCTACACAGACTGTCGGAATGCAATGTCTTGCTGCACTTCTGCCTTCCAAATCTCACCCATGTCTTTTTTGGCCAAACTTCACCTAGAATCACACAGAGAGGGAATTTTGGTAAATGTGGTTCCAGTTTGCTATGTTGCTAAACTGCAGAAGCCAGCACAGGTCATCCCATGTCATCTATATATACTTCATTTAACTGTACTGAACTGTACTTAACAGACAAGTGCAAGCTCACTGTCCCACCTAACTATCCTTTGCAGAACTGAAAACACTAGCCCTCTCCCAGAAAGAGTATCCAAAATCTCTTTACCCATCTTTGGGTAAATTCATCTTTGGGTGATTTCATTCTTAGAGCTGAGTCACATTCTCCTTTCAATAGTCTATAACTTTGATATCCAGTAATCACTGTCATTCTCTGAGATCCATCTGTCTTCTCCATTGCCATATAGGCAAGTTAAGTGAGGATGTGGGAGGAATCATCACCTTTGCCTTTCACAAACATGAGATGATATTTGTGAGATAATGCTACCACCAATGATGGTAGCATTACGCCCTCCAGAAATGCAGTATTGGTTTTGGGTCAGTGTTTAGGAGGGTAAAAGCAGTTGTAGTGGCTTCCTCTTGAACCATAATAGCCATTACTACATGGGTTAGGGAGTGAGCGGGGATTCTGACAGTTGTTGGTGATGTCCTTCCCAAATCTGCATTCTAGAACTGGAGACTAGCCATGAGGTGGATTTGGGGACTTACCAAGCCCACTGTGAAATGAATCTGTGCTAAAATCCTGTTGATTCTCTGACTTGCACAAGCTTCTGTTTCTGAGACATTGGACCAAATTTTGGTTCTGGGCCAAGAATTAAGTTCTGGGCCAATGTCCAGTAACCCACCCCCACCAACATCTGCATTATGAGGACCCTAGTTCAAAGTTATCCTTGTAAATGGCTGTAGATGTCTTTTGGGAAGCCTAGGAGGAAAATTTATATTATCCATATTTGTGGTAGAGTTCTTCTTCAAGGACCTGATCTTCCCTTCTCTCAAGGGGCTCTGGGTCTGTGAAATGGCTCAAGTCTGGGAATTGGTGGGAGGAAAGGGGGCCAGAGGATGATATGGTTGGATGGCATCATTGGCTCAATGGACATGCTGCTAAGTTGCTTCAGTCATCTGCGACTCTGTGCGACCCCATAAACGGCAGCCCACCAGGCTTCCCCGTCCCTGGGATTCTCCAGGCAAGAACACTGGAGTGGGTTGCCATTGCCTTCTCCAATGCGTGAAAGTGATGAGTGAAAGTGAAAAGTGAAAGTGAAGTCGCTCAGTAGTGTCCGACCCTTAGCAACCCCATGGACTGCAGCCCACCAGACTTCCCCGTCCATGGGATTCTCCAGGCAAGAGTACTGGAGTGGGTTGCCATTGCCTTCTCCTCAATGGACATAAGTTTGAGCAAACTCTGAGAGATAGTGAAGGACAAGGAAGCCTGGTGTGCTACAGTCCGTGGAAGTCGCAAAAAGTCAGACACAACTGAGCCATTGAACAACTTACAGCACTTTATTTTTTCAGTGATTTAAGCCATACTTCTCTTTAGCAGACCTAGAAGTTTTCTCCTTATATTAATCAGGTAAAACTTTAGTAGATTGCCTTTCTATTTCAGTTCTAGGGACACAGTGATTAATTAGGCTATGTCAAAGATCTCTGCAGTTTGAATCTTTCTGGTTACTGCTTTGGCTGCCTTTATGGTATGTGTTCCCACCTTCTCTTTAGTGACTGAGTACTGTGATCCTTTCTACCATGGGGCCCTATTATCCCCCATTCAGTTTTGGGAGCCCTGTCTGATGGCAGGAGTTCACGCTTTTATTCCTGGCCTCTGGAGAATAGCCACCACGGAGCTCTTAAGGGAGGCCAGGGCTTCTCTCATGAAGGTATTTCTTTTAGCTTGGTGAATGGCAAGTTATCTGGATTCTTCCTGGGATATGGTTCAGGGGTGGGTAAGCAAGTCATACATATTAAATCCACTCAGCATTGTGACCTCCCTAAGCAAAGGAGAAAAGGAAAGATACAAACATCTGAATGCAGAGTTCCAAAGAATAGCAAGAAGAAATAAGAAAGCCTTCTTCAGCGATCAATGCAAAGAAATAGAGGAAAACAACAGAATGGGAAAGACTAGGGATCTTGTGAAGAAAATCAGAGATACCAAAAGAACATTTCATGCAAAGATGGGCTCGATAAAGGACAGAAATGGTATGGACCTAACAGAAGCAGAAGTTATCAAGAAGAGATGGCAAGAATACACAGAAGAACTGTACAAAAAAGATCTTCATGACCCAGATAATCACGATGGTGTGATCACTGACCTAGCTAGAGCCAGACATCCTGTAATGTGAACTCAAGTGGACCTTAGAAAGCATCACTACGAACAAAGCTAGTGGAGGTGATGGAATTCCAGTGGAGCTATTCCAAATCCTGAAAGATGATGCTGTGAAAGTGCTGCACTCAATATGCCAGCAAATTTGGAAAACTCAGCAGTGGCCACAGGAATGGAAAAGGTCAGTTTGCATTCCAATCCCAAAGAAAGGCAATGCCAAAGAATGCTCAAACTGCTGCACAATTGCACTCATCTCACACGCTAGTAAAGTAATGCTCAAAATTCTCCAAGCCAGCCTTCAGCAATATGTGAACCATGAACTTCCTGATGTTCAAGCTGGTTTTAGAAAAGGCAGAGGAACCAGAGATCAAATTGCCAACATGTGCTGGATTATGGAAAAAGCAAGAGAGTTCGAGAAAAGCATCTATTTCTGCTTTATTGACTATGCGAAGGCCTTTGACTGTGTGGATCACAATAAACTGTGGAAAATTCTGAAAGAGATGGGAATACCAGACCACCTGATCTGCCTCTTGAGAAGTTTGTATGCAGGTCAGGAAGCAACAGCTAGAACTGGACGTGGGACAACCGACTGGTTCCAAATAGGAAAAGGAGTACGTCAAGGCTGCATATTGTCACCATGTTTATTTAACTTATATGCAGAGTACATCATGAGAAACTCTGGACTGGAAGAAACACGAGTTGGAATCAAGATTGCTGGGAGAAATATCAATAACCTCAGATATGCAGATGATACCACCCTTATGGCAGAAAGTGAAGAGGAACTACAAAGCCTCTTGATGAAAGTGGAGAGGAAAAAGTTGGCTTAAAGCTCAACATTCAGAAAACGAAGATCATGGCATCTGGTCCCATCACGTCATGGGAAATAGATGGGGAAACAGTGGAAACAGTGTCAGACTTTATTTTTCTGGGCTCCAAAATCACTGCAGATGGTGACTGCAGCCATGAAATTAAAAGACGCTTACTCCTTGGAAGGAAAGTTATGACCAACCTAGATAGCATATTCAAAAGCAGAGACATTACTTTGCCAATAAAGGTCCGTCTATTCAAGGCTATGGTCTTTCCTGTGGTCATATATGGATGTGAGAGCTGGACTGTGAAGAAGGCTGAGCGCCGAAGAATTGATGCTTTTGAACTGTGGTGTTGGAGAAGACTCTTGAGAGTCCCTTGGACTGCGAGGAGATCCAACCAGTCCATTCTGAAGGAGATCAGCCCTGGGATTTCTTTGGAAGGAATGATGCTGAAGCTGAAACTCCAATACTTTGGCCACCTCATGGGAAGAGTTGACTCATTGGACAAGACTCTGATGCTGGGAGGTATTGGGGGCAAGAAGAGAAGGGGACGACAGAGGATGAGATGGCTGGATGGCATCACTGACTCGATGGACGTGAATCTGAGTGAACTCCGGGAGTTGGTGATGGACGGGGAGGCCTGGTGTGCTGTGATTCATGGGGTCGCAAAGAGTCGGATACGACTGAACGACTGATCTGATCTGATCTGAAGCCATCAGATAACTTCCTCCTCAGTGTATGAAACTTCTGACATTGCAGTTTCATTTAGTGTAGGTCCCTTTTAGATTGGAAAAGACTCAGATGCTGGGAAAAATTTAGGGCAAGAGGAGAAGGGGACGACAGAGGGTATCGTCGTTGGATGGTGTCACCGACTCAGTGGACATGAGTTTGAGCAAACTCTGAGAGTGAAGGACAGGAAAGCTTGGCACGCTGCAGTCCATGGAACCGTAAAGAGTTGGACACGATTGAACCAGTGAATAGCAGCCTTTAGTTCAGCTCTCAGCCAACCAAGTAGACTGTTAAGAGTCATTTCCAGCTGCTTGAGCCAACCTCTTCAATTCACAGTCTTGGCTCCATATCAATAAATTCACTCATATCAATAAATTCAGCTCAATCCAGAATTATCGGGACTTCCCTGGTGGTCCAGTGGTTAAGAATCCACCTGCCAATTCTGGGGATGCAGGTTTGATCCCTGGTCAGGTAACAAAGGTTCTACATGCCATGGGGAAGCTGAGCTCACGTACTCTAAAGCCCGTGTTTCACAAGAGAAGCCCTTGTGTCACAACAAGACAGACCACGTGCTGTAACTAGAGAAATCCCACTCCCCACAGTGGGCCCAGAGCAGATGAAAACCCAGGAATTTCCCTGGTGGTCCAGTGGGTAAGACACCAAATTCCCAGTGCAGGGGACCTGGGTTCGATCCTTGGTCAGGGAACTAGATCCCACATACCGCAAAGAAGACCCACTGCAGCCAAGTAAATAAAAATAAATATTAAAATCCAGCATTATTTTTCACCTGAACCCAACACTACAGCACTCTTAGCATGCTTTCCCACATGTGTTTCCCAAGTTTTTGTTGATAGAAATTGGCAAAATCTTGCAGTTGTTTTGGGGTGTTATTCATCTCCAAATGGGTCATGTTTTTTTAGCTTTGTTCTTGGGACCCAACCAGACTCGAATCTGGCCATAGATCTAGAAACTCTCGAAGGTGGTGAAAGTAGTTCCCAGAGAGGATCAGCAGTCCTTTATAAGGCACTTGGCATAGGGAAGGCCTTTGCAGGTTTTTCAGGCAAAGGAAAAGCAACCTCTTCAGAGTACTTTTACTGGTAAAGGTGATTCAACGTAATTTGGGAGTTCAAGGTGCCAAAGTTCATGAGTTATCTGCCCAAGTGTTTGCATTTCATATTTAGGGTACTACTTCTTACCCATCAGTTCCCTTACTTTATGTAAGAGGTAAACACATGAGTTTGGAAATTCAGCTTATGTTGTCATTCAGTCCTTGCTGAATATGGTCTGTGAATCAGTAGCATCTCTATCAACTGGGAGCTTGTTAGCAATGCAGAGTTCTGTGCTACACCACAGACTTACTGAATCAGAATATACATTTTCTGTATGTGACTTCAAGATATCTGTGTAACTTGTATTTACACTAAATTAAGACAGTGATTTCTGTAAGTATTTTTAAACTTTTTAAGTTCTCAGCAATCCAATAATTGGATAAATATTACATTTGAGATTATTTTGCAGATTTTTATTATTTTTTTAACTTTTAAAGCTATATATATATCTAAACTTTTTACAGGTTAATGTTTTAGATGATTTCTACTTTTTATTTGGGAGTTCTGCAAGCAGTCTTATTTAGATGTGATGCTCCCTCTGGTGGACAGTGGATGGAAAGCATGCAGACATTTTTCAGGATACTGAGGGGCTGGCTTCTCTTACGTTGTTGGAAAAGGGTGTTTGCTATGACCAGTGCATTTTCTTGGCAGAACTCTATTACTTTGCCCTGCTTCATTCCATATTCCAAGGCTAAATTTGCCTGTTACTCCAGGTGTTTCTTGACTTCCTACTTTTGCATTCCAGTCCCCTATAATGAAAAGGATATCTTTTGGGGTGTTAGTTCTAAAAGGTCTTGTAGGTCTTCACAGAACCGTTCAACTTCAGCTTCTTCAGTGTTACTAGTTGGGGCATAGACTTGGATTACTGTGATATTGAATGGTTTGCCTTGGAAACGAACAGAGTTCATTCTGTCGTTTTTGAGATTGTATCCAAGTACTGCATTTCGGACTCTTTTGTTGACCGTGATGGCTACTCCATTTCTTCTGAGGGATTCCTGCCCCCAGTAGTAGGTATAATGGTCATCTGAGTTAAATTCACCCATTCCAGTCCATTTTAGTTCGCTAATTCCTAGAATGTTGACATTCACTCTTGCCATCTCTTGTTTGACCACTTCCAATTTGCCTTGATTCATGGACCTGACATTCCAGGTTCCTATGCAATATTGCTCTTTACAGCATCGTACCTTGCTTCTATCACCAGTCACATCCACAGCTGGGTATTCTTTTTGCTTTGGCTCCATCCCTTCATTCTTTCTGGAGTTATTTCTTCACTGATCTCCAGTAGCATATTGGGCACCTACTGACCTGTGGAGTTCCTCTTTCATTTTGCCTTTTCATACTGTTCATGGGGTTCTCAAGGCACAAGAGAAGACTCTACACATGGACATCACTAGATGGTCAACACCAAAATCAGATTGAATATATTCTTTGCAGCTAAAGATGGAGAAGTCAACAAAAACAAGACCAGGAGCTGACTGTGGCTCAGACCATGAACTCCTTATTACCAAATTCAGACTTAAATTGAAGAAAGTGAGGAAAGCTACTAGACCATTCAGGTATGACCTAAATCAAATCCCTTATGATTATATAACAGAAGTGAGAAATAGATTTAAGGGCCTAGATCTGATAGATAAGAGTACCTGATGAAAAATGGAATGAGGTTCATGACATTGTACAGGAGACAGGGATCAAGACCATCCCCATGGAAAAGAAATGCAAAAAAGCAAAATGGCTGTCTGAGGAGGCCTTACAAATAGCTGTGAAAAGAAGAGAAGCGAAAAGCAAAGGAGACAAGGAAAGATCTAAGCATCTGAATGCAGAGTTCCAAAGAAGAGCAAGAAGAGATAAGAAAGCCTTCTTCAGCGATCAATGCAAAGAAATAGAGGAAAACAACAGAATGGGAAAGACTAGAGATCTCTTCAAGAAAATTAGAGATACCAAGGGAATATTTTATGCAAAGATGGGCTTGATAAAGGACAGAAATGGTATGGACCTAACAGAAGCAGAAGATATTAAGAAGAGATGGCAAGAATACACAGAAGAACTGTACAAAAAAAGATCTTCACTACCCAGATAATCACGATGGTGTGATCACTCACCTAGAGCCAGACATCCTGGAATGTGAAATCAAGTGGGCCTTAGAAAACATCACTACGAACAAAGCTAGTGGAGGTGATGTTATTCCAGTTGAGCTCTTTCAAATCCTGAAAGATGATGCTGTGAAAATGCTGCACTCAATATGCCAGCAAATTTGGAAAACTCAGCAGTGGCCACAGGACTGGAAAAGATCAGTTTTCATTCCAATCCCAAAGAAAGGCAATGCCAAAGAATGCTCAAACTGCCGCGCAATTGCACTCATCTCACACGCTAGTAAAGTAATGCTCAAAATTCTTCAAGCCAGGCTTCAGCAATGTGTGAACCGTGAACTTCCAGTTGTTCAATCTGGTTTTCGAAAAGGCAGAGGGACCAGAGACCAAATTGCCAACATGTGCTGGATCTTTGAAAAAGCAAGAGAGTTCCAGAAAAACATCTATTTCTGCTTTGCTGACTATGCCAAAGCCTTTAACTGTGTGGATCACAATAAACTGTGGAAAATTCTGAAAGAGATGGGAATCCCAGACCACCTGACCTGCCTCTTGAGAAATCTGTATGCAGGTCAGCAAGCAACAGTTAAAACTGGACATGGAACAACAGACTGGTTCCAAATAGGAAAAGGAGTTCGTCAAGGCTGTATATTGTCACCCTGCATATTTAACTTCTATGCAGAGTACCATGAGAAAAGCTGGACTGGAAGAAACACAAGCTGGAATCAAGTTTGCGGGGAGAAATGCCAATAACCTCAGATATACAGATGACACAACCCTTATGGCAGAAAGTGAAGAGGAACTAAAAAGCCTCTTGATGAAAGTGAAAGTGGAGAGTGAAAAAGTTGGCTCAAAGCTCAACATTCAGAAAACGAAGATCATGGCATCTGGTCCCATCACTTCATGGGAAATAGATGGGAAAACAGTAGAAACAGTGTCAGATGCTTACTCCTTGGAAGGAAAGTTATGACCAACCTAGATAGCATATTCAAATGCAGAGACATTACTTTGCCAACAAAGGTTCGTCTAGTCAAGGCTTTGGTTTTTCCTGTAGTCATGTATGGATGTGAGAGTTGGACTGTGAAGAAGGCTGAGCGCCGAAGAATTGATGCTTTTGAACTGTGGTGTTGGAGAAGACTCTTGAGAGTCCCTTGGACTGCAAGGAGATCCAACCAGTCCATTCTGAAGGAGATCAGCCCTGGGATTTCTTTGGAGGGAATGATGCTAAAGCTGAAACTCCAGTATTTTGGCCACCTCATGCGAAGAGTTGACTCATTGGAGAAGACTCTGATGCTGGGAGGAATTGAGGGCAGGAGGAGAAGGGGATGACAGAGGATGAGATGGCTGGATGGCATCACTGACTCGATGGACGTGAGTCTGGGTGAACTCCGGGAGCTGGTGATGGACAGGGAGGCCTGGCGTGCTGTGATTCATGGGGTTGCAAAGAGTTGGACACAACTGAGCGACTGAACTGAACTGAACTGAGGGGCTTGGTTTTCAGCTATTAAAGCTTAATATCGGGACTTCCCTGGTGGTCCAGTGGTTAAAAATCCTCCTTGCTAATGCAAGGGACTCATGTTTGATTCCTCGTCAGGAAAAGAAGATCCCACATGTGGTGGAGCAGCTAAGCTCATGTGCTGGCACGACTGAACTTGCACAACACAACTAGAGACTCCGTGTGCCACAATGAAAGATCCCACCTGATACAGCAAAGATCACAAGTGCCACAACTAAAGACCCAATGCAGCCAAACAGAAGAATAAGTAGTTCCCGACCTAGGGATTGAACCCTTGTCTCCTGCAATACAGGCAGATTCTTTACTGTCTGAGCCAGCAGGAAAGCCCAAAGAAATATTAAAAAAAAAAATTTATTTTCCCTGAGTGATCGCCTTTATGAGTCTCCCTTCCAAACTGTTCTCGACCTCTGACATTTCCCATAATGTTTGTTTTGAATTTGAACCAAAAATACTCCAACCAGAATCAAATTTTGTCATAAATATCTATATAAAACTCACCATAATGAAAGAGCCCTGGCAAACTGATATGGTAAGAGTGCCTTGTTTATTTCTTTGGCCATGCCACGAGGCTTGTGGGATGTTAGTTTCTGGACCAAGGATTGAACCCGAGCCCTTGGGAGTGACAGTGTGGTGTCCCAACCACTGAGTCACCAGGGAATTCCCAACAGTGCCTTATTAATAATATTGATCATGTTATTCACATTGAAGGTAAAAAAATCTTGTCTGAAACTGGTAGTTGGATTTGTGATGATATGGGAGAAAAATTGTGCCTTTGATCTATTTATAATGGAATTTATTACTAGGAAATATTTTGTGCAATTAATTTCCCCTAGCTTTTGCTATAATAATTACTTACTAGGATGAAAATAATTAATGTGACTGGTGCAATGACCTTTTTTTCTGTATCACATTCTGATCTTAGAACTCAAATGGTTGTTTTTCCAGGGGCATAGGTATATATCTGAACTGTTCCTTTTCAGTTCACCCATGTGACAAACACCTTAGACATTTTGTTTTAAAAGTAGAACTTGTCAAAACCATTACTTCACTTGTCTGAATCCAGTAAAAAATTGCCTTTTCAAAGTTAGCTTGTTGCCATTTTACTGTTTTACACATGGCTTATTTGTGTTCAATTTAAAATACTTAAGGGCATTTATAGTCCTAGATTAATGTTGATTTTTATTCATTACTTTGGTTGAAAATGATGATGTTATGAAGTTCTCTGGTTTGTTTTGTTTTTGTTAGCCATCAAGGCAAAAACGATGAGAGAAATCTCATAAGGGAAGGTTTAGAGTATGGTTTGAGCATAGAAATTTTAAGACTCTCCAGGTTTTTATAATGTTCAGTCTTGAGTTGACAACTACTCTCTTTTTCACCATAACTAACTCCCTTCTTTGCATCTTTAAATTCAAGGGCGAGGGTGAAATTGGCACAGCCGGGTTTAGTCAAACTACTTAGGATACCATAAATAATTCTGCAGTTGAATTTCAAACTGGATATTTACATTAGCATGTTCTGTTCATGTTTAAATAATCATCATATGTGGGACAAACATGTATGAAGTTGTGTTTTTAATTTGAATGGTTGTGATATTTCTCACAAATCAACTTCATGAGTATATAAAAATTTAATTCTTGTTGGCATTTTTAAACTACTGTGTTTACTCTTGTTAAGAAATAGATGATAATTAGATTGATGTTGTACAGATGATCAAGAAAAGGATGCTTGGATATTTAGGAAACAGTTTCTCTGGACGGTTTTTTATTTTTTGGCTGTATGATATTAGATAGTTTAAGTACTGAAAACTTAAGCATTTTACAGAAGACTTTCTTAAAGTCTATGAAACACTGGTGTTCAGTCCTTGTAAAATTTACTTGTAGAATTTTTAAAAATATCCAGATGTCGGGGCCACATCTTTAGAGCCCTACAGGTAAGGCTGATGCCTAGGTAAGGCTGAACTGAGAACTTTTAGGAAACAGGGGGTGGGGGAGCAGAAAGACAAACAGATTAATAGTAAATATAAGTGAAATAGATAATAGCTATGGGGTGTAACTAATGGAAAGATGCATATAGATTCTATGAGAGTCTGCTCAGTCGCTTCAGTCGTATCTGACCCTTTGTGGCCCTGTGGACTCTAGCCCACCAGGCTCCTCTCTCCATAGGATTCTCCAGACAAGAATATTGAAGTGGGTTATCATGCCCTCCTCCAGGGGATCTTTCTGACCCAGGGATCGACCCTGTGTCTCTTATGTCTTCTGCATTGGCAGGCGGGTTCTTTACCACCAGCGCCACCTGGGAAGCCCATACATTCTGTAGCAGATCATTTTGACTATATTGGAATGTTATTTGTATGGAAGGCTATAGTGAATAAGGTTGGAATAGATTCTGGAATACAGAAAGCCTTCATGGTCAGGCTAAATAATTTGAACTTTATTTTGTAGGTATTGAGGAGCTCATAAAGATTTTTGAGTAGCAGTATGAAGTGTACAAAAGTTGAGAAGACTTGGGCAGGAAAACTGGTTTGGTGAATGTGATTGGGGAGAGATGTGGGAAGACTGAAGATGGGAATTCCAGTTCAGAGAAAATTTCCTTTACTTGAGTATGAAGTAGTGAAGGCCTAAGTTAGAAGGGTGTTAGAGAGCCTGGCAATAAAACAGGTCCTTTTGAGAGAAGAGTTGATAAAGTTCATTGACTGATTGTCAGGTGAGGGAGAAGTAAAAGATGAATGCAGGTTTTTGGCTTTAATTTTTGGAATAATGACATTAGTAGTAATGATAGTGGTGCTATTTGAAGTCATTGATGTGGCTGAGATCCCCAGGTAATAAGTTACTGAACAAAAGCACTGCTGAGGACCAGGCTTAAGAAAAATCAGTGCTCAGGGCTGGGAGACGAGAAGGCTATTAAATAAAGTAATAGTGCCCTTTTAGGGGGCTTAGGTTTTACTGTCTATATAACATAAATGATTTAATTCTCTGAGCCTCAATTTTACTTTTTTTGAAATGAAGGGGGCTTGAAATGAAGGGATTGAATGATTTCTGACATCCTTTTGAAACTCTTCCACCATTCTTGAGATCATCCTGTATTTGTTGCCTCTTCCTCCTTTTTTTTTGTAATAGCTTTATTGAGATATAATTCTTGTACAATATCATATATTCAGTGATATAAAAGATCATTTTTTCCATTTTTAACTGTATAATTCATTGACATTAAGTACATTGAAATGTTACGCAGCCATCTCCACAATTTTAGCATATTTTCAACACCCCCGAAAGAAACCCTGTACCTTAAGCCTATCTTCTACTCTGAAAAAACAGAGGAGAACCTTAAGATTTAAACCCTTGAATTCATCTTGTTTTCCACCTGCCTTGTTAACGAAATGAGTTCACAGCCACCTAGAAATCACTTTCAGTTCAAATCAGCTCCTTGCCATTTTGACCCACTAGGTGGCAGTGTGGGAACACCAGGTAGGAAACGTGACTGGAGGACTCTCTCTCTGTTTCCGTTTCTACACAGCTACAACAGGCACTAACTACACAGTTACATCTATTTGTGGTAGTGGGTGTAGTTGTTATGCAGGCACCCTCAGAGGACTGAAAGTCTCCCACCTGAAGACTTTGCTAATGCCAAATACTGTCTTTACCAGTCCACCATATTTCCAGTCACCTAAACCTATTTTCCGGAGAAGGCAGTGGCACCCCACTCCAGTACTCTTCCCTGGAAAATCCCATGGACCGAGGAGCCTGGTAGGCTGCAGTCCATGGGGTCGCTAAGAGTCCGAGACGACTGAGAGAGTTCACTTTCTCTTTTCACTTTCATGCATTGGAGAAGGAAATGGCAACCCACTCCATTGTTCTTGCCTGGAGAATCCCAGGGACGGGGGAGCCTGGTGGGCTGCCGTCTATGGGGTTGTACAGAGTCGGACACGACAAGCAACTTAGCAGCAGCAAACCTGTCTTCACAGTCCCATCTGGTTTCTGTGCATCATTTGTTAAGTGCTGCTGCTGCTGCTGCTAAGTCGCTTCAGTCGTGTCCGACTCTGTGCGACCCCACAGACGGAAGCTCACCAGGCTCCCCCGTCCCTGGTATTCTCCAGGCAAGAACACTGGAGTGGGTGCCTCCTTTATCATTTTCATTGCTCTGTATCTTGGAATCCTGTTCAGTCTTCAAGCCAGTTTTTTTCATTTTAGCTTTTGGCCCCAGTAATTCCTTGGGTCTTTTTTCACCTTTCCCATTGCTTTTCCTTCTTCCTCCCAGTCATGAACATCCTCTGCGATAGTGATTCTTGACTCTGCTCTAGGAACCACCTGGGGAGCTTTAAAACATCCTGATGCTCAAGGTACACTCAAGATCTGTTAAATCAGAACCTTTGGAATTGGAACCCAGACATTATTATTGTTTTATCTCTAAATTGCTTACTAAATATTTTTGTCTTCCTATATCTTTTATACAGTCTATGAGAAATGAGCTAATTTAACTAGATCCACTCTAAGTTCATAATACTTCAGTATTCCTAGCGATGTATGTCTTGATTTTTTTCTTCTTTGTCTGTTACTAGTTCTTTTCATTCTTAGCTGAAAATGTCTCTTTCTTTCGTGCGTTCCCACTGCCTCCGGCTCAGTACAGGCTCCTGTCTCTGTCAGTGCCCCCTCCACCCAAAGACTACCAGGAAAATACGAGCCATTGAACGAAGTGGGGTTTATTAACTCACAGACCGTGGGGGAATTGTGGGGTGTCTCAGAGGATGTTGGAAGGGATTTGTTGTAGGATTTGGTTTGTGTTAAGTGATTTGGAGAGGGCTCAAGGAACCCTGGTGGCTCAGAGGTTAAGGCGTCTGCCCGCAATGCGGGAGACCTGGGTTCGATCCCTGGGTCGGGAAGATCCCCTGGAGAAGGAAATGGCAACCCACTCCAGTATATCTTGCCTGGAGAATCCCGTGGGTGGAGGAGCCTGGTGGGCTACGGTCCACGGGGTCGCAAAGAGTCGGACACGACTGAGCGACTTCACTTTCACTTTCTTTCAAGGAAGTAAGACTTTGCTCGGAGTTGGATGCTGTCAAGAAGCAGGGCGATTCAGTGATTTAAGTCTTACCTAGAAGGCTGCTGCTAAGTTGCTTCAGTCGTGTCTGACTGTGTGCGACAGCATAGACAGCAGCCCACCAGGCTCCCCTGTCCCTGGGATTCTCCAGGCCAGAAAACTGGAGTGGGTTGCCATTTCCTTCTCCAATGCGTGAAAGTGGAAAGTGAAAGTGAAGTCGCTCAGTCGTGTCCAACTCTTGGCGACTCCGTGGACTGCAGCCTACCAGGCTCCTCCGTCCATGGGATTTTCCAGGCAAGAGAACTGGAGTGGGGTGCCATCGCCTTCTCCGACCTAGAAGGCAGGAGGAATTAATTGAGGCTACAACTATGATTGATAAAGAAGCTACAGTCACCTGTGTTAGCCAGGATGGGGAATGTCCAGGATGGGGAATGTTTGATCATTTTTGTGGCTTGGACATTGTTCATGTTTTGTGTTCATGGTTATAGAGAGGTCTTTTTTATTTTATTTTTTTTGTCTTGATCCATCTTTGCCACAGAATAGCTTTGTCTGACGATGATGCTTGTGGAATTACCTTCAACAGGGGAACGACACCCACAGATATGAGTGTTGGGCAGCTCCTAGCCCTGTGTCTATAGCCAACACCTGAGACATTGTCCTTATACTTTGAAATTTTATCCTTCCCTTAATTAGCCAAAGCTGATAGTGCCAGGCTGGCTCTGACAGTGAGGGGCAGCTTCTTTCTAGAGCAGTTTCTTAGACGACTGTATCTTTTTATAGATCTTCCCTCTTTTGGTTTGTTCTGTGCAGTACTGATATAATAGTCTCCCTTAATAAATGTCCCTTCAGTGACTGATTCTTGGCTCTCTCAGATCAGCAAGTGGTCCTGTCTTATCCGGCCCATCTCTGTTCAGCCTTACCTCCCAGTGTACCTTCCAGTTATGTGAGTTGAGGGAAGTGACTTCCTGCTCTGAAGTGACTTCCTGCTCTGAACTTTCTTCACCTTGAGTGCTACCTCTCAGGTATGCTTAGAATTAAAAGAGATAACATGTGTGAAAGTATTTGGTATGGAAGAGGCGTTCATACTTACTGTTCTTGCTCTGCTACTCACTGATGTCCTTCATTGATCTGCGGTAGTAGGTAATATTACATAATTTAGTTCCTAATTTGGTTCTTACTAGATTTTATTTCCCATTTGGTTTTAGCCTCCTTGAGGACAAGGATGTAGTCTTATTTTCCTGTGAATTTCCAGGGCCTGGCACAGTACTGAGCATACAGGAATGCTTGATAACCGTTTCAGTTTCTGAGATTTACAGAGTTATCAGAGCACTATGTCTACAGCCAGCTCCTCAGACGTTTTCCTTATACTTAGACACTTTCTCCTTCCTTTAATTAATTAATATGCTCTGTCAGTTGGTACTGCCAATTAAGAGAGCTAGTATATATTGGGCAACAGGCTGAACTCTTTTTATCAAAATTATAATTCTGTGTAATCACCAAGAAGTT
Source organism: Tragelaphus eurycerus (assembly GCA_935064755.1). Lineage (NCBI taxonomy): Eukaryota > Metazoa > Chordata > Mammalia > Artiodactyla > Bovidae > Tragelaphus > Tragelaphus eurycerus. The sequence goes on from CAKXYN010000003.1 coordinate 25,321,822, forward strand.
TATATCAAAATAAATTTTAATAGGTGAGTATTTAATTTACCTGTTAAAGATGACTGAAAGTTCAAAGAAAGTGAATTTTAAACATAGATAACTTCATACCAAAGTACTTTTTACTCTCTGCCTCAGCCTACATGTAGTCAGCTACAGAGATAATTTTAATTAAAAAAAAAATTGAAGTATAGTTGATTTACAGTGTTGTGCCAGTCTCTGCAAAGTGACTCAGTTATGCACATATAGACATTTTTTTTATAGAGATAATTTTAAATAATTAATAGTGTATAATTTTTAGTGTTGATCTTTCACGTCTTTGTGTCTTTGAGTGACACAAGAAAATGAAACTCTCTGATTTCCTATTATTTTTATTTTTTAATGATTTTAAGAATATTTGATTTTCAGCTTCTTTAGTTTACTCTCAAGTTGCTGTCTAATACAGCAAATTTCTCTTCTGTCCTTTTTCATTCTCTCTAGTTGTTTACGTTTGGGTCTTCTGTCCTTTTTTTCTCTTTAGTTGTTTAATTTTGGGCATCTTAACCCCTGGACTTTTGTTTCCTCATTCATAAAGTAAGGATAATATCTATGTCATGTGATCTTTATGAAGGTTAAGTGAAAGAACACATCTGAGAGTACCTAGTATAATGCCTGGAATATTGCTGTTTCTCAAAGCATGACCCACAACCATCAGAATTAGCTGGCAGTGGGCTTATTTAAAGTTTGTTTTTCTGTGTTTCTCAGAATATCTATTATTTTAGGCACAGTAGTGTACATTCTTACTAGACTACCTGGGTGATGTTGGTATGCAGCAAATTTTAAGACTTGTTTACCTGCAGGATAAGAACACATTCCCTATGGAATCTGTCTTTTTGCCTACTTTGTCTTATTGGCACTGAAACTTGAGACTACTGGGGTGAAATAAGTATTACTTGAACGTGAATATTTGCACACATCTCAGTAACAGCCTGATTAAAGTTTTCACTATTTTTTTCCATGCTTAGCTCTGACTTTTTTCTTGGCAAACTTCACTTTTATCTGTCTTAACTTTGCTTTTTGATTGATTTTCTTGAACCTGACCTTTACTATTGGAGATCTATAGTAAGATCTTCTGTTGTCTTTAGTTAAGATGTACAACTCAAGCTAGCAGATGATTCTAGAAGTTTTTAAAATGGCCATGTAAGAACTGTCTTTAGTCATTAATTTATCAGTCACAGAATGAGTAACTTGATTTAAACATAACTTGGAGCCCACCCCTTAATGAGCAGGATTTAGTGAGCAGTGCATTTTTGGATGGTCAATTTATTGACAGGTCAAATGATTCATGTACTGGGCATCGGAAATGGAAAAGCATAGTAAGTGGCAACTATATTAGAAACTGAGCTTAGTTTTCTACAGCAGATTGACACCTTCTGAAACTCTTTTTCTTGTATTTTGAAGCATCTCCTATTTTTTCCTTTTTCTTTCTGTAGATCAACAGATTACTTGATTACCCAGTCTGTTAAAGTGTTACTCTCTTTTCCATGTACTCATAGCATATATCTTTTATTCTGTGTACTACATTGTATTTTAGTTAATTATTTGAACTTATATTTATTATATAATTTTCTGTCTCCCCTGGAATCTCTGATTGCAGGATCTACGTCTTTTAGTACTGTCAATATACACCACTTCTGATGGTTCTTCCTCATATAAATTAAATTTCTCAGTATAGTTTTCAACCTTATTTTCTTTATTTTCCTTTAGTACAGGTAAATAATTTTATTTTCCTATCTTGGAGACTGTGATCCTCTGCCTTCCTTCTAGGTCCCATGGCCATCCTTTTTGAAGAGTGTTAACGTTCCTTCTCCTTTCTTTCAATGTTGTCATTTGGAGAACAGCACATTGTTTTGTCTTTAAGGCTTTTGATTATGGATGAGAATGAGTGTGATGTGTGGACTCCTTTTGCGGGGAGCTGTTACTCTTTTTAGGGAAGCAGTTACTCTTTTCTGAGATTTGTTTTTAATATTTATTAACCTGTTTGTCTACATGTTGTGGTAAAAAAAAATTGCTCTGTACTTGGAGCAAGAAGACTTAGGTTTGAGTCCTTCTTCTGTTACTTGTCAGATTTGTGACCTTTCACTTGCCTCATCTAATAAGATGATAGTTCCTATCTATATCCATGGGATTATAGTGAAGATCAATTTATTAAAGTATACATTTGTATATATATATATATATAGCGTAGTATATATTTGGTATATATTATGTACCAAAGGATTATGTAAATGTGGTATATTATCAAAATCATCACTTGCATCCCTGAGGTAGCTTTTAAAAAAACGAAAGGACAGTTAGTTATCTAGAGATGGAATTGGGTTTTTCTGTTTTTGACTGAAGCATTCAGAAGTTGGTATAGTTACTTGTAGGTGAATGTCACCTATAACGTCTATTGGATAATGAATCTGTTATTACTCATTCTAGAGGAATTTCAAGCTGTTAATACTTACGTCATACCTGTTAAGGAGCTTTGTTATCAGATACATTCTGGTTCAAGTTCTGGTTTTGCCATTTACTGGAATTTTCCCTGATGCTCAGCCGGAAAGAATCTGCCTGTAATTCGGGAGATTTGGGTTTGATCCCTGGGTCGGGAAGATCCCTGGGTAAAGAAAATGGCAACCCATTCCAATATTCCTGCTTGGAAAATTCCAGGGACAGAGGAGCCTAGCAGTCCATAAACTCGCAAAAGAGTTGGAGACAACTTATTGACTAAACAACAACAACAATAATACCATTTATTAATTGTATGAACCTAAAAAATTACTTGCTAAACCCAGTTTCTTCATTGATAAATGGGGCTAATAGTAATGATAATAACAATAACAACAGTACCTACCTTATGAGGTTGCTGAAAGAAATAAATGAGAAAACCTATGATAAAGTATCCAGCATCCGGTGCAACACCTAAGATATTATTTGTGATTGATAAGTAAATAGTAATAGTGATAGATGGTACCACCCTTATGGCAGAAAGTGAAGAGGAACTAAAGAGCTTCTTGATGAAGGTGAAAACTCAACATTCAAAAAATGAAGATCATGGCATCCGGTCCCATCACTTCATGGCAAATAGATGGGGAAACAATGCTAACAGTGACAGACTTTATTTTCTTGGGCTCCAAAACCACTGCAGATGGTGACTGCAGCCATGAAACTAAAAGATGCTTCCTCCTTGGAAGAAAAGCTATGACAAACCTAGATGGCGTATTAAAAAGCAGAGACATTACTTTGCCAACAAAGGTCTGTATAGTCAAAGCTATGGTTTTTCCAGTAGTCATGTACAGATATGAGAGTTGGACCATAAAGAAAGCTGAGCACCAAAGAATTGATGCTTTTGAACTGTGGTATTGGAGAAGACTCTTGAGAGTCCCTTGGACTGCAAGGAGATTCAACCAGTCCATCCTAAAGGAAATCAGTTCTGAATATTCATTGGAAGGACTGATGCTGAAGCTGAAGCTCCAATACTTTAGCCACCTGATGCGAAGAGCCGACTCATTGCAAAAGACCCTGATGCTGTGAGGGATAGAAGGCAGGAGGAGAAGGGGACAACAGAGGATGAGGTGGTTGGATGGCATCATCAACTCAATGACATGAGTTTGAGGAAGCTCTGGGAGATGGTGAAAGACAGGGAGGCCTGGTGTGCTGCAGTCCATGGGGTCACAAAGAATCGGACACACTGAGAGACTGAACAACAACAAAATGGTGATAGTAAGTATAGAGGATGATGATATTTAACACTTCTAGAGTACTTTCAGGAACGATGCCAAGGGTTTCAGCATGCATTATCTTATATAACGTCACAAAATCTCCTGAGGTCTCTGCGAAAGTGTTCGTCACTCAGTCGTGTCTGACTCTGCGACCCCATGAACTGCAGCCCGCCAGGCTCCTCTGCCCATGGAATTCTCCAGGCAAGAGGGCTGGAGTGGGCTGCCATTCCCTTCTCCCGGGGATCTTCCCGACCCAGAGAATCCAGCTCGCCATCTCCCGCATTGTAGGCAGATTGTTTACTGTCTGAGCCACCAGGGAAGCCCATGAGGCCCATGAGGTAGGTTTTCTTATTATTCCCATTTTATAGATAAGGGGACTAAAATTTAGATAAGTTTTAACTTGCCCTAGGCATCCAGCTAATGCTATTATTCCTGAAGTCAGAGCCCATGAACTTTATTATTAATTAGGCTTTTCTTTCCTGTTTGAAATTTGTCAGATGTCAACAGTAATTATACATTCTGTGATGTAATAAAGTTGACGATGAAATAATCTCTCAGAGATTAGGGAAAATTGTACAGACAAGAGTGAATATATAAAACCCTTTCTTGTAAGGTGTAGCTAGCCCAGTAGTTTAGAGATTTAGGTTGAAAGTTATGTATTTTTTGTCCTTCACTTTTGTGAATAGCATGTTAAAATAGTGAAAAAATAATGGTCCATTTATTAATATATGAAATATTATTTGCAATTAACCACAAACTACTTGGACTGCATTGAGACTATGTTTTTATCACAAAGACCCCAAATAGCAGAATGGATGAAAGGGGGAGAGAGAGAAAGAGAGAAGGGAAGAGAGAGATACAGACTATTACATTTTCTGTGAATGCTCATTGCTGGTATTTATAAATATATATATATTTTCTCTGTTGTTTTGTGCTGTCTTATTTGCTCCACGCTCTTGTAAGAAAGCTGATGTGAGAGTCAAGGCTGCATGAGAGAACATAAGTACATAATTATACAACCTTCTTTCCCATAAATGGTCCCTTAAGCCTTTAGGTCAGCAATAGAGATAACTTAGTGGCTGTTCTTCTAAAGAACAAAGAAGTTCTATAGTTTTGTTTTTAGAGAAGGCAGTCTTTGTGTTTGCATACAACAATGCTTTGGTACATGCTGTGTATTTAAGGGAAGAATAGGGGGCTCAGTGAGTATTTTGATGTTAGTCTTAAAACATATTTTCATGCTGTGAATGATAACTTGTGATAAACTGATGCTCTGGGTGTCTTAATGGTTGTTCTTTTCATCGCCAGTTTAGTATGACTCATTATGTAATGCTCTTTAATGTTTTGCTCGAATTAATGTGAATGTTTTATGAGAATACCAGATTTCAAGGACTTATCAACAGCTTAATTCTTAGTTTAATGTTAAAGCGCATCAATTGAGGTATACATATCATCAAGGGAGAACGCCTCCTTTCATTACCTTAACTTAAAAAGGAACATTAGAAAAGCAGTCACGTGGGTGCAGTAGAAAATCAGTTTTGTTGCTGTGAGCAGTAAATCCTCTCTAAATGTACAACTGGGTTTTGTTTAGGTTCAAGAGAGGGCCAGTGAGATCAATCTGGTTGCGTAAGAACATATGGTCTAAGTCAGAAGAAACCTGAAATTTGGGGTAACGAGTTTTATCTCTTTGGGAAATCTACGTGCAACCATAGACTCTTGGGAATCTTAGAGATTCCCTGGTCCCTCTTTGCATGTGGTATAATGTTTTCTTCTCTCTGTTCTTAGACGGCAGTTTTCCAGGATCTTGTTGGACATTTCTCCTGGGGAGAAATGTATGACTTTGATTTTCTTGCACTTGAAATTGGAGTAATACTTGTTTCTCACTATCTCCTAGGTTATTGTGTTTATAAAAGACATGTGGCTTGTTATCTTAATTTTACCAGCTGAAGTTCTGAGTCTGTTAGTTCAGGGGCTGGCCACATCTTTAGAAAAAGGTGCTGTACTGAGATTGAGTAGCTGTTTATCCTAGGACATGTGAGAGGATGGGGATGTGTGCCTCTGACTGAGGGTTGTGAAGAGCCTATCTTGGTTGTAAAAAAAAAAAAAAATCTGATGGAACTTGTATCACATGGGTGCTCTTGTGTTTGATAGAACTAGATATCATGACTGATTAATTTGTAAAGTGATAGAAAGTCCCTAGTATGTGCCTGTAACTCTGAGGATTGGGTTGGTGAGGAGGACTGCCATGACTACACATATAGCCTCAAGTAAGATCATCAGTATAGAGGTTGTTTGTCCTGGCCTGACCCAGAGCGTCATGTCACCTTTCATGGCAAACTGAAGAGTCTGTTGCACAGTCATGTCCGACTCTTTGTGACCACATGGACTGTAGCCCGCCAGGCTCCTCTGTCCATGGAATTCTCCAGGCAAGAATACTGGAGTGGATTGCCATTTCCTTCTCCAGGGGATCTTCCGACTCCGGGATCGAACCCGGGTCTCCTGCATTGCAGGCAGACTCTTTCCCCTCTGAGCCACCAGGGAAGCCCGATTCTCATGGCAAACAGAATCACTTTAATAAGAGATGTTATGGAAGTGTTTTAAGCTTCTCAGAGAAGAGATGACATACTGATCTGAAGGTCTTTGGAGCAGACTTATTTATTAACTTAAAAAATATTTATTTATGTGTGGCTGTGCTGGGTCTTTTAATTTCATGGCTGCAGTCACCATCTGCAGTGATTTTGGAGCCCAGAAAAACAAAGTCTGACACTGTTTCCACTGTTTCCCCATCTATTTCCCATGCAGTGATGGGACCAGATGCCATGATCTTCGTTTTCTGAATGTTGAGCTTATGACCAACCTAGATAGCATATTCAAAAGCAGAGACATTACTTTACCAACAAAGGTTCGCCTAGTCAAGGCTATGGTCTTTCCTGTGGTCATGTATGGATGTGAGAGCTGGACCGTGAGGAAGGCTGAACGCCGAAGAATTGATGCTTTTGAACTGTGGTGTTGGAGAAGATTCTTGAGAGTCCCTTGGACTGCAAGAAGATCCAACCAGTCCATTCTGAAGGAGATCAATCCTGGGATTTCTTTGGAAGGAATGATGCTAAAGCTGAAACTCCAGTATTTTGGCCACCTCATGCGAAGAGTTGACTCATTGGAGAAGACTCTGATGCTGGGAGGGATTGAGGGCAGGAGGAGAAGGGGACGACAGAGGATGAGATGGCTGGATGGCATCACTGACTCGATGGATGCGAGTCTGAGTGACCTCCGGGAGCTGGTGATGGACAGGGAGGCCTGGCGTGCTGCGGTTCATGGGGTCGCAAAGAGTCGGACACGACTGAGCGACTGATCTGATCTGTGCTGGGTCTTTGTTGCTGCGCGCAGGCTTCCTCTAGTTACGGTGGGCGGGGGCTACTCTCTTGTGGTGCTCAGGCTTCTCTTTGCAGCGACTTGTCTTGTTGTGAAGCCCAGGCTGTGGGTGCTCGGACTTCCCTAGTCGCCCCGTGTGGGCTCAGTAGTTGCGGTTCCTGGGCTCTAGGGGGCGCACGGGCTCAGTAGTTGTGCATCACCGGCTTAGTTGCCCCGTGGCACGTGGGATCCTCCTGGACCAGGGATCAAACATGTGTCTTCCTCATTGGCAAGCAGACTCTTAACCACTAGACCACCAGGGAAATCATGGAGCTGATTTATTACATTCATAATCTTTGTGTAGCAAGGCTTCCCTGTTGGTTCTTTTTAAAATTGAAATTTAAAGAGATCCTTTAAAAACAACGAAAAACCTTCCTGGGATTGCATTGAAATTTGCTTTTAATTTATCAGAAAGACCCAAAATAGCAAAATGGAAGGGCTTAGGAGAGGATTGATGGCTATATTTTCTGTGAATGCTCATTGCTAGTAAAATTTATTTTTGCCATGCAGTGCCATCTTATAAGAGAGCTGATGCGAGAGCCGAAGTTGTATTGAGAGAACATAAATGCATACCTCCTGGTTTCTCTTAGGCTAGGAACTGACAGTTAGTCCAAATAGGTAGTTTCTAAGTCTCAGCTTGCTAAGATTTGGGAAACACATTTTAATACAGTAACAAATGTGTTGCCTATTGTTGAAGCTGGTTGATGAATACATGAAGGTGCATCATACGTTACTTCTTTGTATGTTTTACTATTTTATTGTACAGAATGTTCAGTTAAAAACACTATAAATATGTGACAGAAAATCTCACATGGAGTCTTAGGAGCTAGACTTCTAAATCTTATTAAAAACAAATGAGGAGACTTGAGCTTCTGGCAATGCTTACATATGTATATTCTCAAGAAGGCTGAGTCCAGCAGGGTTATGGCAGACGGAATAGTTTCTGACCCACCTGGCACTAACCAGTTTATGCACTGTTTAGCAAGATATTTATTTAAAGCCTTCTACTTGTCAGTCATTGCTCTAAGTACTGAGCAGCAGCAGGGGACAAAACTGACAAAAATTGCTGGGTTGTTCTGGACACATGCCAAGCACATTACACGTATTTTCACACCTTACCCACAGTGCCCAGTGCAATGCTAGATGGTGAGGTATACCTTCAGTGAAAGTGTGTTAAATGAATAACTGTATAGAATAAGTGTGGTTTTTATTCCCATTTGATGGTTGAGGTCACTAAGGCTTAAAGAGGTTATTTGACTAAAGTCACACAACTGTTAATGACAGAGCTGGATCTTTAACTCAGGTCTTTGTGACCTCAGGTCCATGCTGTGAATCCTGACCTTGTACTGCCTCCAAGATAGAGGACAGGCGTCTACCACTGAGCACTTGCATGTCCATAGACACTTTCTCACTCACTATCACTTTTGTACAGACGAGCCTTAGTGTCTAGGTGAGTATGTTGTTTAGTTGCTAAGTCGTGCCCGACTTTTTTTGTGACCCCATGGACTGTAGCCTGCCAGGCCTCTCTGACCATGGGATTTCCCAGGCAAGGATACTGGAGTGGGTTGCTGTTTTTTTTCTCCAACCTATGGATCAAACCTGAGTCTCCTGCATTGGCAGATGGCTTTTTAACCACTGAGCCACCAGAAAAGCCCTTAGGGTGAATATCCTGAGATGCAATTGCATTAAATCTCCTATCACTTAAAATATCAGCTATTAGATATTCTTATTGTGGTTTAAGTTGGTTTATTTTTCTTGTTTTAAATTGTCCTTATCTTTAGTCTTAATCCCTCTTAAAATGTTTGGTAAACTATTACTCTAGCACTAAGCTCTCATAGTGGGCCTTCAACAGATGTTTTTTAGAATAAAAACCTGGGAGGGCCTAATAGCTAATTTTCTCAGTCATCTTTGTCCTCAGCTACATATGTATGCGTGTTTACTTGAGATTCACCTTTATGTTTTTCCCATCCAGTTAGTTGATATTTGATAATTGGTTGTCTTACTACCAATACTGTAGATGTAGGTGGCATTTGTGATACAGTATAGGTATAGGCTTTTTAAAATTAAAGATCCACTGGGTGTGTGAGAAATACTTGTTTTCTCTGTTAAGCAATCAATAACTCTGCATTAGAAATGCAATACCTGGGTCAGAGGAGGTATCATGGGCTTTGGAGTCAGATAGAGCTGAACTTATTCATTTTTTTTGTTATTATGTGACCTTCGACAAGTTGCATAAATTCTGTGAAGTTTAACTTTCTCTTTTATAATATAAAGGGTTCTATAATATCTGCTGCAATAATAATTATGTGAGTGCTTACTATATGAAAAACCAAGAATTATGGCATAGCAAGTTTAGACAACCCTGCCCTTAGGTTACACAGTCACTAAGAGTGGATGTAAACCCAGGATAGAAATCCAGATCTGCCTAATTGCCAAATTTGTACCTATTTGCTGGTAGGAAAGCCATATAAATAGTCCCTTCTACCCATTTTTTCAAGTAGTTTCTCTACGTTTCAAAAAGAACATTAGAATATATTTATGTTGAAAGGTGATTTTAAAAGGCAGCACTTTTTTTTTTTTTTTTTTAGTACTCTTTTTAAAAAAAGGTACCTGTTGGAGAAAGTTCTACAGGTAATTTGGTTCATAAGACCAGATTTTAATTTCAAAGTCTAATAAGTTCCTTGATTATATTTATTCAAATATTACATAAAGAGGAAAAATAGAGTGCATGAACACAGAAAACCCTGGGTAGTCCTCAAGAGAGACAAGATAATTTTTAGAAATGGCTTGATTTTGAGAAAGAGAAGTGAGGTTTAAATATATTAGGAATTAACCATATTTTAATGTTGGTCTAGTTTCAAACAAGTAAGTCTATTTCAGTTCGTGTCAGAGGTGTCTTTAAGTGTAAGGACTTGAAGCGTGTTGTTTTTAGTAGACAAACATGACTAGTTGGAACAATATCTTTTTGTAATCCCGCCTTTAAAAAGTTGCTGAGCAGGAGGAATCCAGAGACAAGCTGTCTTTGAAGCTTTTTGTGGCATATTTGAGAATTGAGTAGTCAAGAGCTTTGTGTCTTAATGATGTGTCTGCTTTTATGTGTAATGTTCAGTCAAATGCTAGGTTGTAAAAGCTTGTCTACCTCCCCACTCCCCCTAATCAAAAAAAAAAAAAAGTTGTTTTTCTTCTGTATATCTGCATGGGAATAGGAGAAATGGGCTTTTGTCCTAAGAATAGAAAAAAAGACATTGCATAAATCAAGTGTATTTTAGTTGGGTCTAGAACTTCATTGTAAATTGAAACTCTTCACATAGACTGAAAACAGCACCTTGATTCAGTGCTTAAAGTTAGGATATAAATGCCTTTTTGTTTAGGTCACTGGATCCTAAGTTAAATATCATCCTTTTCTAGTGTATAGTTGGGTAGCAGAGTGAAGTGATCTAGAATTTATTACTAAAAGTGTGGTCTGTGGACCAGCAGCATTGATGCCTTTTGGAAATGTAAAATGTCAGACCCAGCCCTTAGCCAGCTTAATCAAAGTATTCGGATGATTTGTGTGTGTCTCAGAGTCTGAGAAGCACCAGTTGAACATGAGCTATGGACGTGCATCTGACACTTTCTAATGTTGTGACATTGGGCAAGTTATTTAACCTCCTGAGTTTCAGTTTCCTTATTTGTAGAACAGAGATAATAATGGTATATGTGCAGTGCTTAGAGGAATGGAGTTCACAGGAAGTGCTTCATTAGAATTAGCAAGGTATATTTAAGGTGTAGGGCACACTATGTGCAGCACATGAGTAACTACAGAGTAAAATGCCAATGTTTGTTACCATAAACCCATTATTAATTTATTGGTAAAGGCATTACCATCACTACATGGGAAATAGATGGAGAAACAGTGGAAACAGTGTCAGACTTTATTTTTCTGGGCTCCAAAATCACTGCAGATGGTGACTGCAGCCATGAAATTAAAAGACGCTTACTCCTTGGAAGGAAAGTTATGACCAACCTAGATAGCATATTCAAAAGCAGAGACATCACTTTGCCAAAAAAGGTTCGCCTAGTCAAGGCTATGGTCTTTCCTGTGGTCATGTATGGATGTGAGAGCTGGACTGTGAAGAAGGCTGAGCGCCGAAGAATTGATGCTTTTGAACTGTAGTGTTGGAGAAGACTCTTGAGAGTCCCTTGGACTGCAAGGAGATCCAACCAGTCCATTGTGAAGGAGATCAGTCCTGGGATTTCTTTGGAAGGAATGATGCTAAAGCTGAAACTCCAGTATTTTGGCCACCTCATGCGAAGAGTTGACTCATTGGAGAAGACTCTGATGCTGGGAGGGATTGGGGGAAGGAGGAGAAGAGGACGACAGAGGATGAGATGGCTGGATGGCATCACTGACTCGATGGATGTGAGTCTGAGTGACCTCCGGGAGCTGGTGATGGACAGGGAGGCCTGGCGTGCTGCAGTTCATGGGGTTGCAAAGAGTCGGACACGACTGAGCGACTGATCTGATCTGATCTGAAAGGTATTAAAAATAGCTTTAGGATCATATACTAGTATTATCTTTCTGTATCAGTGTTACTTGTCATGGAATAGCAAAGTGAAAAGTTGATAACTTATAACTTTTGAGCATGAATAAAATCAATTTAAGTACAAATTCACAGTAAGAACTTTAATCATCCCATAAATCACCAGAAGGTTGTAGTTGAGGATTTGACCATCTTTGCCAAAAGTACCAAAGGCAACACCTGAAGGTTATCATAGGGTTGTTTTCTTTCTACCTGAATTGCCTCATAAAACTGTACCTTCTTAGAAAGAGAGTGGAAGAAAGGAAGGGGGAGAATGACCTGCAGACTCTCTTCCTTCCCCCACCTCTCCCTGTCTATCTTCTTTCCTCCATTAACCTCCAAGAGTTGTTGACTTCTGCTTTAGATGTTGGAATCCTCTATACATATTAGAGAAGAAAAAACCTAGTGCCTACATTTTATAATCCTATATGTAGAATTAAGTTTTGCTGTTAATAATTATTTAATATTAGTTTTTAAAAAGACCAGTCAAGCCAAATTTCTGTAAGAACTGTGTAAAATGTATGTCTGTCTTGTCTGTGGGGGAAAACTACAGACTGCAAAGTTTAAAAGCTGAAAGTGCCCCTTTGAGGTTTGTCCTGATGGGGCTTTATCTGTAAACCTACATTGTTGGAAATGCTTCATAGAGTAACTGTGTGGTTTCCTTTACTCACAGAACTGTTAGGTCAGTGGGAAAGAATTACAAGACAGAGCTGCCAAATAAACTATGAAAAATGTAATAGGCAAACTTTTAAAATCTTAAGATATTGGTATATCCCAACAATCTGTACTGTTCTAAGGTGTGATAGCTTAGGAGTGAATATGATTTGAATTTAATGTATTTTTAAAGAGTGTCAGTTTCAGAACTAGCAGATCTATCTCCTGACCCTAACCATGGTCCTAAAGTAAATTGCTTCAGGAAATTGGATCCCAAAGATTACAATCTTTTTCCTTAGGTGGGAAATTTTGAAGTGTGTCTGTATTCCACTGGAGATCAAAGAGATGAAAGAATTTTGTGCTGATTGACGTGACAGCTGTGGATTGAGCAAAACTTCTTTTTGAAAGGGCTGTCTTACCTTGATAATTATGACTTTGAAGGAACTAAGGTGAAGCAGTAGAAAGAATCAGAACATGTGCGATTCTTTAAAAATTTATTGGCTTAAATAAAAATTTGACGTGTGTTATGCATAATTAAAAAACCCTTTACACTTTGTGCAAAAAAAAAAAAAAAAAGCTGAAAGTGCCCTAATGTAGAATTAGAATATTTTGCATTTTATTTCACTTTATTTAGGTGTTAAAAGTGATTAAGCGTATATAGAATTAGATTGGGCTTACCTGGTGGTTCAAATGGTAAAGAATCTGCCTGCATTGCAGGACACCAGGGTTTGATCCCTGGGTTGGAAAGATCTCCTGGCAACCCACTCCAGTATTCATCCCTGGAGAATCCCATGGACAGAGGAGCCTGGTGGGTTACAGTCCATGGGGTTGCAAAGAGTCGGACACAATTGAGCAACTGACACTTCCACTTTTTTTTTCAGGAGTAGGTTACAAATAAATCTTGGGAACTTTTGGTAGGCCTATGGTATACTGAGTTTGATGGCCCTACAGATTTTTTTGTTTTGTTTTGAAGATCAAAACCTCAGCCTTAGTGATAGATCATTGGGAAAAAATGACTTTGGTGTATGGCAACAGTTGGCCTCCACAGGATTAGGCAACAGAGGCCCAGTTAGTCTCTTGGCGTCACTGAATGACCCCAGGCTTTCCCCTGAGGGGTAGGACCTGCCTCTCTGCAGTTTATGACATGGATGTGTTACCCCAGGAAAGAACTCTGCAGGGACTGAGCCGTTTGTGTCTAGCTTCCCAAACTCGCCAGTCATGTAAGTCATAAATGGGTCTTGGACTTTCAGTCCCTAGTGTCTGTCTGCTATTTTCGTACAGAAAAATGTTTCTTGAACCTTACAAGACCTATTAGAAAGTAATGTCCTGAGCCAAAAGCAAGTGAAGTTGTAAAACAATGTTTTTAGAAAAATGGTTCTGAAATAAGCCTGGAGTAGTGATTTATAGAGCGAGTCATAAAAGATTTTTCTTCCCTGAGATGAACAGAATACCCATCAACAAAAGTAATAAGAAGCCAAGATACTTTCTTTAGTTTAAAAAAATTGGTATAAAAAATAAATAGTACCATAATAAATCAGATTTACTATGAATATATTCTAGACCCAGACTACTAAAGTAGTCTCCAAGATATAAAGCAAGTTAGACTTAGTGTACTGATTTTCCTTATTACCAGAACCTAAGCAGCAAGCAGTGTAAAAGGATTAACTAAAGCATTAAGATACATGCTAAATAAGGGAATGGAAGAGATTAATAAGAGGAGACCAGATTGACAAGAAACTCTTATTTGTCTCTTTAGTAATAATCAAGCTGTAAGAAAACATGGGAAATCTTTAAATAGAACTGTTTCATTTTCTCCATTCAATTAAACAACAAATACTGTCAACTGTTCCTTCAGTGTGTAACTTGAATTTGAACGTTTCTCTTTATTTGCACAGCAGCCAACATTGTCTAAACAAATGCACATGCACACATACAAACACAAACACAAGCTTGTTGATTTCTGTGTAGCTGTATCTACCTAACTGTACACATATACACTGTGTGTGTATGTGTTTTAAGAGAAAAAAATGGTCTGACAAAACTACATGTACTACAGTTGGGTTTTGGAGAAGTAAACCTAAAACAGTTCTTTTTGTTCTGGCCCAGAGTTGGTTATTTATCTTACAGCAGAAGCAGGGAGCATTAAAACACATAGAAGTGGTTATGTCATCAACGAAGAGTGAGTCCATGGTATACAGGCCTCTGTATTAGCTTTATTGGGTGTACAGAAATCATGATTTTGATCTCTTAGATCAGAAATGTCAGATATGTGTCATGCATGCTAGCACTCCTTTCTCCCTGAGCAGACTTGACTATCCTATGGTATTGTGGAATTGGCTTCTAGTCCCTCTTAATACCTTTCTCTTCCTAGCAGGCCATTATCATCTGATTATAGATTATAACATGAAGCCCTTTCAAACTTATTATATAAGTGAGGGCCCTGGGCAGTGTCATCTCTTAAGGCTTCACATACCATCTCACTGTGTTTAGGGCTCTGAAACCTTGATGGCTTTGATCCTAGTTACAGTAGTTAAACTGTAGACTCTCTCCTCTGCAGTGGGTAGCAGCTGAAATCTCTGTTCATTTCTGTTAGCTTTATATTAGCTGCTTGCGTCTTGCTCTGCTCAGTTGCTCAGTGATGTCCAACTCCTTGCCACCCCGTAAACTGTAGCCCATGAGGCTCTTCTGTCCATGGAATTTCCCAGGCAAGAATACTGGAGAGAGTTATTATTTCCTTTTCCAGGAGATCTTCCTGACCCAGGGATTGAGCCTGTGTCTCTTGCGTCTCCTGCTTTGGCAGGTGGGTTCTTTTTCACTGGAGAAGGAAATGGCAGCCCACTCCAGTGTTCTTGCCTGGAGAATCCCAGGGACGGGGGAGCCTGGTGGGCTGCCGTCTATGGGGTCGCACAGAGTCGGACACGACTGAAGCGACTTAGCAGCAGCAGCAGCAGTACCACCTGAGAAGCCCGCATCTTGCCCTGCTGCTGCTGCTAAGTCGCTTCCGTCGTGTCCAACTCTGCGACCCCATAGACAGCAGCCCACCAGGCTCCCCTGTCCCTGGGATTGTCCAGGCAAGAACACTGGAGTGGGTTGCCATTGCCTTCTCCGGCATCTTGCCCTATCTGTGTGTAATTTTTGAGTATCAGCCAAAAATTTTGGTAGAGTTCGTACTTAGAATTTGGGGGACACGTGCTCTTCTTTTTGAGTCTCTCTATTTTTGTTTCTTCCCTTCATTGCTAGCTATTTTAGATGCCTCAAACTCTGGTTTTTCAAGTCAGTGAGTTAAGTCTGTGAATTTTTTATCTTAATTTTAGCTGTCCCGCATAGCACAAACCGAGACCTGCCTTCAGAATAAAAGTCATTCAAACCAACCAACCAACCTGGAAATTCACCCAGGACTATTCCCTACTTCCAAGTATAACCCCCGACTCCCTGTCTGCCCACACTTTTGTCTTCTCCTGTGATTTTCTCTCTGCTTTTGGTAGCTCTCCAGTGCCTTTGGCAGTTGAGTTTTTAATGTTTTGCCCAGAGTTTATAGTTGTCATGGGCAGGAGGATTGCCCCACATAGGAGCAATTGCCCATGACTTCTTCGTTCTTTCCTTTTTTATGTAATTTATTTATTTTGGTCGCCCTGGGTCTTCATTGCTGTGTGTGGGCTCTCTTTAGTTGTGGGGAGTAGGGGCTCCTCTCTGGTGCACTGGCTTCCTACTGCGGTGGCTTCTCTTGTGTGGAGCACAGGCTCTAGGTGCAGGGGCTTCAGTAGTTGCAGTTCGTGGACTCAGTTGCCACGTGGCATGTGGCATCCTCCTGGATCAGGGATCGAACCCATTTCCCCTGCATTGGCTGGTGGAATCCTATCCACTGTGCCACCAGAGAAGTCCCCTGTTCTATCCCTTTAAAAAAAATTGAAATGTAGCTAAAATACCATAATTTATCTATTTGCAATACTGATTCAATTATACTGGACTGAAGCTCTGTAACCACTACGTAATAACTTTCCTCTTTCTTCCCCAGCCCCTGGTATCCTCGAATCTAATTTCTGTTTCTATGAATTTGCCTCTGCTAGATATTTCATATAAGTGGAATCATACAATATGTGGCCTTTTATGACTGGCTTCTTTCACTTAGTATAATGTTTTCAGGGTTCATCCATGTGGTTGCATATCTCAACTTTATTCCTTTTTATGGCTGAATAATGTTCTATTGTATGTATATATTTCATTTTGATTATCCATTCATCTATTGATGGACACTCATATTGTTCCAATCTGTTGGCTATAATATGTAAATAATGCTGCTGTGAACATTCACAATATAAATTTTTGTGTGGACATTTTTATTTTTCTTGGGAATATGTGTAGGACTGAATCATGCATTTTTTTTTCATGTGTGTTTAATTTCTGAATTCAGATCAGATCAGATCAGTCGCTCAGTCGTGTCCGACTCTTTGCGACCCCATGAACCGCAGCACGCCAGGCCTCCCTGTCCATCACCAGCTCCCGGAGGTCACTCAGACTCGCATCCATCGAGTCAGTGATGCCATCCAGCCATCTCATCCTCTGTCGTCCCCTTCTCCTCCTGCCCTCAATCCCTCCCAGCATCAGAGTCTTCTCCAATGAGTCAGCTCTTCGCATGAGGTGGCCAAAATACTGGAGCTTCAGCTTTAGCATCATTCCTTCCAAAGAAATCCCAGGGCTGATCTCCTTCAGAATGGACCGGTTGGATCTCCTTGCAGTCCAAGGGACTCTCAAGAGTCTTCTCCAACACCACAGTTCAAAAGCATCAATTCTTTGGCGCTCAGCCTTCTTCACAGTCCAACTCTCACATCCATACATGACCACAGGAAAGACCATAGCCTTGACTAGGCGAACCTTTGTTGGCAAAGTGATGTCTCTGCTTTTGAATATACTATCTAGGTTGGTCATAACTTTCCTTCCAAGGAGTAAGCGTCTTTTAATTTCTGAATTATGTATGTTTAATCATTTGAAGAACTGCCAGATTGTTTCCTGGGTTGGCTGTGCCATTTTACATTCTTACCAACCTAAGTGGAGGGTTCTCATTTTTCCACATCCTTGCCAACATCTGTAGTCTGTGTTTTGGTTGTAGCCATCACAGTGGGTTAGAAGTAGATTTCCTTGTGGTTTTAATTTGCACTTCCCTGATGGCTAATGTCTCCCTTATTCTTAAAATACCTAAGTCTCTTGACTTGCATGTAATACCACACTTTCTTGGTTTCCCGATTATCTCATTATCTACTTCTTAGTCTCTTTTGTTGATTCTGCCTCTTCTGCCTGCCCTTGAAAAATGGAGTTCCTCAGGTACAATCTGGGTCTTCTTGTCTTTCTGAACATTTTTCTTAGGGAACTTTGTTCAGTCTCATGCATATTGATATCTTCTATAGTAGAGGCAGTCCTTCTAGGCCTTAATTTTCCTTGACTTTTAGATATGATATCATGAGCCTCCCTTAAGATGACCACAAGTGACTGGCCAAATTAAAATCTGTGGTTCTAAAATTGTGAGCAGTTTGCTTTTGGTTAAGTGTTAGTTTGAACTTTAGATGAGTGTGTATGTTGGTGTTGGGGATAGAGAGGGAAGCTTTTTTTTTTTTTAAATTTAATTTAACTTTACAATATTGTACTGGTTTTGCCATATATCAAAATGAGAGGGGAAGCTTTTGAACACACTTGTTGGCAGCTGGAAATTCTGAGGATTTTTTTGGAGCATCTGGGAATTTGCTCACCTGCCAAGACCTCACTGTGTAGAAGAGCTGTTTCTCATCTGACCCGAAGAGGCTCAGGGGGTCAGTGTCATAGGTGACCGACAGGCTGCTGAGATGGTGGCCTGCTTTCCTCCCTTCTGTATAGGCTTTACTGCTTAGTGAGATTGTGGGACATTCCTTCTGACCCAGAATCTCACTTTCTTCTCCTTTTGGGTTAAGGACAGGTGGAAGTCAATAATAAGTACATTTTTATGTTCAGTCTGCAAGTGTTCTTTGTCATTTTGTGATACCAAAGGTGAACCTGAGATAATCTATTACTAAGTTTATGTGTGTGTGTGTATATGCACCCTCAGTCATGTCCGACTCTTTGCAACTGCATGGATTGTAGCCTGCCAGCTCCTCAGTCCATGGGATTTCCCAGGCATGAACACTGAGGTGGGTTGCCATGCCATCCTCCAGGGGATCTTCCCAACCCAGGGATTGAACCTGAACCCACGACTCCTGCGTCTCCTGCATCGCAGGCAGATGCTTGGCTGCTGAGCCATGGGGAAGCCTGAGAGAGATCTGTTACCAAGTTTACACCCAGGTTATAAGCCTGAGACAGAGTTGTTGTTCATATGCTAAGTTGTGTCCCACTCTTTGCAACCACATGGACTGCAGTTTGCCAGGCTTCCCCGTCCTTCACTATCCTAGAGTTTGCTCAAACTCATGTCAGTGATGCTATCCAACCATCTCATCCAATATCGCCCTCTTCTCCTGCCCTAAATCTTTCCCAGCATAAGGGTCTTTTCCAGTGAGTTAGCTCTTTGCATCAGGTGGTCAAAGTATTGGAGCTTCAGCTTCAGCATCAGTCCTTCCAGTGAATATTCAGGTTGATTTCCTTTAGGACTGACTGACTCTCTTAAAACATTGCCTGTAAATTGATGATTCTCAAATGTATGTCTCCAGTTCCCACCTCTATCCTCAGCTCCAGGAGACTACCTGTAGGGCAGTGAAATGGCAGTATGACTGCTTATAATATGCATTTGGTTCAAATTAGAAGAGAAGGCTATTTGTTTTCTAATCTAAGCAATAGATAGGGTGAGTAAAAAGTGCACAAAAAACATAAAGGAAAACAAATTCCAAAGGGGGAAATAGTGCAATAAATTCTGATCTAAATATGAATCAAATTAAAACTTGGTATGCTTTGGAGCAACTGGTCGTAGCCAGAAAGGGTATTGAATTGCAATACCCTTTATATGTTCCTAATTGCATTAGGAGCATTCTTTTTCTAGTAGCCAACGGGTCATGACCTTATAAGCATCGAGAACGAAATATGTAGGGAAAGAGCAAATTAGCCAACATGGCATGGTGAGGTTGCCTTGCCCCACGTTTTGTAAACGATTATGTAATAGCTGAGATCACTTACAGCGCTGTGCATGTACATCATGAGGTACTTGCTTGGCCACGGGCAGCTTTTTGTTCTGTAAGCATATGTAAGCTCCGCCAGGAAAGCCTTGTGGGTGTGTTCTGTTAGGTTATATTATGGCTGCTGCTACAGCTGTTGTGCCAGCCAGGAGAGAATAAACATGTCTGCAATTCCTATGGCTCCTTGCATTTTCTTCCAACTTCTTCTTAGCTCATGTCTTGTCTACCATGGATTCAGTGAACAGTGCGCACAGTGAGATACAGGGAGAGAAGTGTAATCTTAACGTGCCATTTGACCTGTTGTTGAGCAATGTCCTTTATTGGTTTTTACCTTTAGAATCATCCTTTAGACCAATGGTCTTCAGAGCTGAGTCCCTGGACCAGAAGCATCCCTGGGAACTTGAACTGCAAAGATTCAGGCCACATCTCAGATCTGTAGAATCAGAAACTCACCAGGTGAAGTCCAAGTCTTGTGTTTTAACATGTTCTCCAGGTGATTCTGATTCACATTGCCGTTTAAGAACCACTGCTATGGACAATGCATGAAAGACACATAAAATTATGGCTGTATAATTTTATGTGAATTTTATTTTATTTAAAAAAATATTTATTTGGCTGCACCAGGTCTTGGTTTCCTTTATGCAGAATCTAATTCTCTGACCAAGGATAGAACCCAGGGCCCATGTATCAGAGCAATGGAGTCCAGCCACTTAGCCAAGGAAGTCTCTGGAATGTGAATTTTAAATCTTAACGATGTAGAACAAGAATAAAGCAGAGCTGAGGGAAGTTGGGAGGAGATGTAGAAGAATGGGTACAGGTTCTGATAGTCTTGTTTTGTGATCAGATCAGCTCAGTCACTCAGTCGTGTCCGACTCTTTGCGACCCCATGAACTGCAGCATGCCAGGCCTCCCTGTCCATCACCAACTCCCGGAGGTCACTCAGACTCACATCCATCAAGTCAGTGATGCCATCCAGCCATCTCATCCTATGTCATCCCCTTCTCCTCCTGCCCCCAATCCCTCCCAGCATCAGAGTCTTCTCCAATGAGTCAACTCTTCGCATGAGGTGGCCAAAATACTGGAGTGTCAGCTTTAGCATCATTCCTTCCAAAGAAATCCCAGGGCTGATCTCCTTCAGAATGGACTGGTTGGATCTCCATGCAGTCCAAGGGACTCTCAAGAGTCTTCTCCAACACCACAGTTCAAAAGCATCAATTCTTCGGCGCTCAGCCTTCTTCACAGTCCAGCTCTCACATCCATACATGACCACAGGAAAGACCATAGCCTTGACTAGGCGAACCTTTCTTGGCAAAGTAATGTCTCTGCTTTTGAATATGCTATCTAGGTTGGTCATAGCTTTCCTTCCAAGGAGTAAGCGTCTTTTAACTTCATGGCTGCAGTCACCATCTGCAGTGATTTTGGAGCTCAGAAAAATAAAGTCTGACACTGTTTCCACTGTTTCCCCATCTATTTCCCATGTAGTGATGGGACCAGATGCCATGATCTTCGTTTTCTGAATGTTGAGCTTTAAGCCAACCTTTTCACTCTCACTTTCACTTTCATCAAGAGGCTTTTGAGTTCCTCTTCACTTTCTGCCATAAGGGTGGTGTCATCTGCATATCTGAGGTTATTGATATTTCTCCCAGCAATCTTGATTCCAACTTGTGTTTCTTCCAGTCCAGCATTTCTCATGATGTACTCTGCATATAAGTTAAATAAACATGGTGACAATATACAGCCTTGACGTACTCCTTTTCCTATTTGGAACCAGTCTGTTGTTTCATGACTAGTTCTAACTGTTGCTTCCTGTCCTGCATACAGATTTCTCAAGAGGCAGATCAGGTGGTCTGGTATTCCCATTTCTTTCAGAACTTTCCACAGTTTATTGTGGTCTACACAGTCAAAGGCTTTGGCATAGTCAATAAAGCAGAAATAGATGTTTTTCTGGAACTCTCTTGCTTTTTCCATGATCGAGTGGATGTTGGCAATTTGATCTCTAGTTCCTCTGCCTTTTCGAAAACCAGCTTGAACATCAGGAAGTTCACGGTTCACATATTGCTGAAGCCTGGCTTGGAGAATTTTGAGCATTACTTTACTAGCGTGTGAGATGAGTGCGATTGTGCGGTAGTTTGAGCATTCTTTGGCATTGCCTTTCTTTGGGATTGGGATGAAAACTGACTTTTTCCAATCTTGTGGCCACTGCTGAGTTTTCCAGATTTGCTGGCATATTGAGTGCAGCACTTTCACAGCATCATCTTTCAGGATTTGGAATAGCTCCACTGGAATTCCATCACCTCCACTAGCTTTGTTCGTAGTGATGCGTTCTAAGGCCCACTTGACTTCACATTCCAGGATGTCTGGCTCTAGGTCAGTGATCACACCATCATGATTATCTGGGTCGTGAAGCTCTTTTTTGTACAGTTCTCCTGTGTATTCTTGCCATCTCTTCTTAATATCTTCTGCTTCTGTTAGGTCCACACCATCTCTGTCCTTTATCGTGCCCATCTTTGCATGAAATGTTCCTTTGGTATCTCTGATTTTCTTGAAGAGATCCCTAGTCTTTCCCATTCTGTTGTTTTCCTCTATTTCTTTCCATTGATTGCTGAAGAAGGCTTTCTTATCACTTCTTGCTATTCTTTGGAACTCTGCATTCAGATGTTTATATCTTTCTTTTTCTCCTTTTCTTTTTGCTTCTCTTCTTTTCATAGCTATTGGTAAGGCCTCCCCAGACAGCCATTTTGCTTTTTTGCATTTCTTTTCCATGGGGATGGTCTTGATCCCTGTCTCCTGTACAATGTCATGAACCTCATTCCATAGTTCATCAGGCACTCTATCAGATCTAGGCCCTTAAATCTATTTCTCACTTCCACTGTATAATCATAAGGGATTTGATTTAGGTCATACCTGAATGGTCTAGTTTTCCCTACTTTCTTCAATTTCAGTCTCAATTTGGCAATAAGGAGTTCATGGTCTGAGCCACAGTCAGCTCCTGGTCTTGTTTTTGCTGATTGTATAGAGCTTCTCCATCTTTGGCTGCAAAGAATATAATCAATCTGATTTCGGTGTTGACCATTTGGTGATGTCCATGTATAGAGTCTTCTCTTGTGTTGTTGGAAGAGGGTATTTGCTATGACCAGTGCATTTTCTTGGCAAAACTCTGTTAGTCTTTGCCCTGTTTCATTCCGTATTCCAAGGCCAAATTTGCCTGTTACTCCAGGTGTTTCTTGACTTCCTACTTTTGCATTCCAGTCCCCTATAATGAAAAGGACATCTTTTGGGGGTGTTAGTTCTAAAAGGTCTTGTAGGTCTTCATAGAACCATTCAACTTCAGCTTCTTCAGCGTCACTGGTTGGAGCATAGACTTGGATTACTGTGACATTGAATGGTTTGCCTTGGAAATGAACAGAGATCATTCTGTCGTTTTTGAGATTGCATCCAAGTCCTGCATTTCGGACTCTTTTGTTGACGATGATGGCCAGTTCATTTCTTCTGAGGGATTCCTGCCCGCAGTAGTAGATATAATGGTCATCTGAGTTAAATTCACCCATTCCAGTCCATTTTAGTTCTCTAATTCCTAGAATGTCAACATTCACTCTTGCCATCTCTTGTTTGACCACTTCCAATTTACCTTGATTCATGGACCTGACATTCCAGGTTGCTATGCAATATTGCTCTTTACAGCATCGGACTTTGCTTCTGTCACCAGACACATCCACAGTTGGGTATTCTTTTTGCTTTGGCTCCATCCCTTCATTCTTTCTGGAGTTATTTCTCCACTGATCTCCAGTAGCATATTGGGCCCGTACTGACCTGGGGAGTTTCTCTTTTAGTATCCTATCATTTTGCCTTTTCATACTGTTCATGGGGTTCTCAAGGCAAGAATACTCAAGTGGTTTGCCATTCCCTTCTCCAGCGGACCACATCCTGTCAGATCTCTCCACCATGACCCGCCCATCCTGGGTTGCCCCATGGGCATGGCTTAATTTCATTGAGTTAGACAAGGTTGTGGTCCTGGTGTGATTAGATTGACTAGTTTTCTGTGAGTGTGGTTTCAGTGTATTTGCCCTTTGATGCCCTCTTGTAAGACCTACCGTCTTACTTGGGTTTCTCTTACCTTGGGCGTGGGGTATCTCTTCCCGGCTGCTCCAGTAAAAGCACAGCCATGGCACCTTACCTTGGACGAGGGGTCTCTCCTCACCGCCGCCCTTCCTGACCTTGGAGGAGGGGTATCTCCTCACCGCCCCTCTTCCTGACCTCGGTCGTGGGGTAGCTCCTAGTGTGCGCCCGCAGAGCCGGCGGGGCGCTTCTAGTGTGCGCCGCGCAGAGCCGGCGGGGCGCTCCTAGTGTGCGCCGGGCAGCCGGCGGGGCGCTCCTAGTGCCCCAGTCGCGGGAAAGGCGAGGCGCTCTGTTTTGTGAAGGAGTCATCAAAGTATTTTGTATTTGATAGAACAAAAAAAGAAATTGGTAGTATATCTAAAAAGTAATGAACTAAAATTAGTGATATACATTGAGAGGAATAGAGAGGGTGTTTATGGCAAGTGTAAGTTAACTAAAGCATCAGTCCTATCAGATGTATCTCATAGATACCTGTAGGTGATAAATTAAGCTGCTGCTGCTAAGTTGCTTCAGTTGTGTCCGACTCTGTGTGACCCCATAGACGGCAGCCCACCAGGCTCCCCCGTGCCTGGGATTCTCCGGGCAAGAACACTGGAGTGGGTTGCCATTTCCTTCCCCAATGCATGAAAGTGAAAAGTGAAAGTGAAGTAGTCGCTCAGTCGTGTCCGACCCTCAGCGACCCCATGGACTGCAGCCTACCAGGCTCCTCAGTCCATGGGATTTTCCAGGCAATAGTACTGGAGTGGGGTGCCATTGCCTTCTCTGAGGTGATAAATGAAGAAATATTGGTAAAAGTGAATTATTTAGAAATTGAGAGTGACTTGCAGGAAAACCCCTAAAATGAAATGGTTAAATATGATTGCCTTTAGGAACAGGAGAACGGAGCCCTTGGTCCTCCTTGGTTTTTTTAACCATATGCTGTATATTACTTTGATTACAAATTTAAAGACAAAGAAAACGTGCTTCAATTGTGGAGGAGTATCCACTCATTACATTGCAGAAAGGGCTGCCTGTCAGTGTCCTGAGTTCTTTTTCATATGGTTGAAAGCCTCTGATTCTTGTAATTACATATGGCACTTCTGTTTGAGTGTTAGATGAGTGGGTTTGTAGAAGTGTGGTGTGTGTGTTTTTCTGAGGCTCCCGTGGTTTGTGCTGGGTAATCTTTAGTTTATATTCTTCCCATTTTTTTTTTATTACTTAAAGAGCATCAAAATCATTTGAAAACTAAAATCAGACATTTTAATTCAATGCTTACATATTTTTATAGAATCATCCATAGCATAAGACTTCATAAGAAACAACTTAAGTTTTTATTTCCCAAGATAGGTCTGAATGTTCTCCACTTTCTATATTTGAATTGGGCTTCCTGCTAACTAGCTTTTAAAGGCTAATGAGATTAAGAGCCAAATTTGGTTCCTGTGCAGCTGTTAACCTAGTTGACTTTATGAGCTGTCTTCCTCCATTTTTATAGAACTTCTTTTATATACAAATGTAATGATCTATTTATAGATAAGAGATAAAGTGTTTTAATCTTACTCAGGGGATCCCTGATGAGCACCAAATGAAATCCAAGTGAAACAATAAGCTGAGCACCAGTGCATTATCGTTATGCTAGCTGAAGCTTTAATCCTCTCATAAAATATTTATCTATGCTTTATATCACAGATATAAAGATCTTTTCCATCGGAAGGTATATTTTATTAGTTTGCTAATTATGGCTGAAATGAAAGACAAAGTGTGAATGCATTCTTAGTTTTAAATATGTTTTTAAATTGGTTAAACCACTTAAAAAGCTTTATTTTGGAATAATTTTAATATTATAGAAGAGTGAAGAAATAGTACAGAAGACTCACATGTCTGTTATCCAAATTCAGCAAATTTTAACTTTTTGCTACATTCAGTTCAGTTCAGTCACTCAATCATGTCCAACTCTCTGCGACCCCATGAATCGTACCACGCCAGGCCTCCCTGTCCATCACCATCTCTTGGAGTTCACTCAAACTCACGTCTATCTAGTCGGTGATGCCATCCAGCCATCTCATCCTCTGTCGTCCCCTTCTCCTCCTGCCCCCAATCCCTCCCAGCATCAGAGGCTTTTCCAATGAGTCAACTCTTCGCATGAGGTGGCCAAAATACTGGAGTTTCAGCTTTAGCATCATTCCTTCCAAAGAAATCCCAGGGCTGATCTCCTTCAGAATGGACCGGTTGGATCTCCTTGCAGTCCAAGGGACTCTCAAGAGTCTTCTCCAACACCACAGTTCAAAGGCATCAATTCTTCGGTGCTCAGCCTTCTTCACAGTCCAGCTCTCACATCCATACATGACCACAGGAAAGACCATAGCCCTGACTAGGCGAACCTTTGTTGGCAAAGTAATGTCTCTGCTTTTGAATATACTATCTAGGTTGGTCATAACTTTCCTTCCAAGGAGTAAGCGTCTTTTAATTTCATGGGTGCAGTCACCATCTGCAGTGATTTTGGAGCCCAGAAAAATAAAGTCTGACACTGTTTCCACTGTTTCCCCATCTATTTCCCATGAAGTGATGGGACCAGATTAGGTTTATCATATTTGTTTTTTCCTCTATACTCACACTCACACACACACACACACACACACACACACACACACACACACACACACACACACACAGGCACACACTATTTTTTGAGAGTATGCTGCATACATAATGTCCCTTTTACTTAATACTTTATTGTGTCTTTCTTAAGAACAGCAATATTCTCTTGTATCACCAGTGTACACTCAATAAAATCAAGAAAACTTAACATTCACACAATACTTGTATCTTTAGTCCATATCGCCAATTTTGTCAGTTGTTCTAATAATGTCCTTTGTGTGTTTTTCCCCTTCCCATTCAAGATCCAGGCTAGAATTGCATGTGTTAGTTATTGCTTGGTAGTTTTCTTTAACCTGGAATATTCCTCGGCCTTTCTTAGTCTTATGACATTAATATTTTTATGATATTAATATTTTGGAATACTGCAGGGTGGTTGTTTTATAGTATGTTCCTAAAACAGGGTTTGTCTGGTGTTTCCTCATGGTGAGACTTGGGTTATTCACCCCTAGCCAGAGGGTGACATGAACGATGTTGTGTTCTCCAGGTCTCATGTCAGGAGGCGCACAATGTCCATGTGCTCCTCACTGATCACCCGGTCAAGGTACTGCCTGGGTTAAGTAGTTACGATTTTCCCCTTATAACTTGTAAGCCAGTTTGTGGGGAAGATACTTTGAGACCATGGAAACATCTAATCCTCATCTTTATTTTTCTCCATATGTTTAGCATCTCTTTATGATTGGTTCTTGCTTGAACCAAAATTTACTGTGATGGTTGTAAAATAATGATTTTTAAATTCCTTTACTCCCTCCATATTTGTAAGTGTTTATTCTCTTCAAAGGAAGAGCCCCCCCCTTCTTAATTACTTATTATCTGTTGATGTCAGTATGATAGGTTCAAAAAAATAAAAAGCTGATTTTATTCAGTGAGTTACAATCCATCATTGTTCTTTTTGCTTAGGTGTTGCAGTTATCACAGATTTGACTAAAAGAGCCCCTTAAATCTGGCTCTTGTATTTTTGATCTTCCTCCATATTTTTTGAACACTTTTTTTTTCTCTGGTTCAACAGACTGTTTTAGGTTTGTCTAGTATATTCTCCCTCCTTGGATCAGCCATTTTTATGAATTCCTTTAGCTTCTTTTTTAAAAAAAAATTATGTTAATTTATTTTTAAACATGTTATTGAAATATAGTTGGTTTACAATGTCAATTTCTTCTGTACAGCAAAAAATATGTGATTCAGTTACACATATATGTATCCTTTTTCACATTCTTTCTTTTATGGTTTATCACAGGATATTGAATATAGTTCCCTATGCTATGCAGTAGGAGCTTGTTTTTTATCCATCCTATATATAACAGCACGCATCTGTCCTTTAGCTTCTTTTGATATCCTAACAACCCTGTCTAGACTATGAGGTAGCGAAATTTACAGTATTTAGGGCTTTTTCCACCAAGGGAAATTGTGGGAAGAGGAAAAAGACCCAGATTAAAGAAGTAGTTGGTAAGACTTCACCTGTTTTGGGAGGTGTGTTTGATAACGGAGGTGGTGACAGTGGAGAGCAGATGGCCAGCAGCAGAGGCCACTCCAGTGGGTG
This sequence comes from Tragelaphus eurycerus, assembly GCA_935064755.1. Taxonomy (NCBI): domain Eukaryota; kingdom Metazoa; phylum Chordata; class Mammalia; order Artiodactyla; family Bovidae; genus Tragelaphus; species Tragelaphus eurycerus. The sequence continues at coordinate 25,349,588 of CAKXYN010000003.1, forward strand.
GCCAAAGAGATTGGCCAAATGTGACCGTACTCCTGGTTCTTCATGGCATGTTTTATACTTGTCATACCGGGATTCCACAAGTTCCCTTCTGCTCTAGTGATGGACTGTGGAGGTACTGAATGGGCTAGTGGGTACTGGGTTTAGGATGGAAAGGCTGCCCTGTGTAGTGACTTAATGAACAAAGGCAGAAGACTGTGGTTGTGGACCATGGCAGTGTGTGGTAGCACAGTGTCCCAACAAGCCATTTGGCAGGGGTAAGGGATGGAGAGAGGGATTAAGTGCAAAGAAGCACAAGAGAATTTGGGGAATGATAGAACTTTTCTATGCATTTTTGAAAAATTATAGAATTGTATATCAAAAGAGTGATTTTAATAAGGTATACATTTTTTTAAAAGGCATGTTGGGTGTTTCTTGTTAAGGTAAAGAGAAGCCATTCTACATTGTATAAAAACTCTAGTTTGTCAAACATTGTGCATCTCTTGGCCTAAATAATGGAATGATACCAATTTTCCAATGTTTTAGTGATAGATGTCCTTCCAATATCTCTTCCAAACTCTAGAACTTCTTCCATTAATTTATATTTTAGTATCAGCACTGAATCTCTATGCCAGGAGCAAGAGTTTATTAGCAGGTTATTTGACACAATTCTGATAGTAGATGCCATCATATTTTGGTCATCTTCAGAGTGATGGCAGTGTAGAGTTCCTACAGGTGCATTACTTACCAGGTTTGTGAATTAGTCCATTTTTCCTGAAGCAGGTCACATTGTTGGAGAGAGGATCCAAATTATTTGGTAGAACACTGACTCCTGCTATCTCTGTTGGGTTTGATGAGACATATTTTGACAGGAATCCATCAATTGGTATTTGGTCATTTCCCTTCCTCCAGCTGTATTAGTATATAGTTGAATATTGTGAAAGTTTAAAATGTACAATGTAATGATACGTGTATATATTGCAAAATGTTTACCACAGAAAGGTTAGTCAACATATCATTCACCTCATGTGATCACCATTTTTTGGTTGTTATTGAGGGCAGTTTTCCATCTTCTCCTTATTATTAGTATCTTGAAGGATAGTAGCATCTGGAAAGCATAAATAAGAGGTTTAGCTGAGAGCTTTTCATTTTATTTAATTTATCCCTGCATTTCGTGCTTCTCACTTTTGGGAAATTTGTTTCCTAAAGCAGGAAGATACACCAAATGACAGTCTCAAATCCCTCAAGTCAGGCTAATAGAAGAGTATATAACAAAACTGTCATCGTTCTTTCTTGCTTTAACATACGGGACCGAGTAAGACCTTACTTACAATACATAAACATTCCCAATCTCTGGGGGGGAAAAGGCCCCGCAGGACAATATGTTAGTACTAAGTCCAGGTTAACCATAACCAATGAGCTGGAAAAACTGAAAATCTGGTAGACTGCTTCTTCAACCACCACCCTAAAGCCACACAAACTTTAGTTTAACCGGAAACCATCCGGCAGAGGAGGAGCTATTCCCCCCGATGTAGAACAGCCCATTTTCTAGCCTTGTGGGGATTTATACTACTGAATATCATTTTTCTCTTGTGTTGTTAATCTTTCTCTCTTTACTGACTCATCCTTTCAAGCACTTAAACGTGTTACCTTGCCTTCCATCCCAAATAAAGTGGCACCCCTCTCCCTTAGCCTCTCTCAAGGCTACCTCCTGTATTATCTTCTCTTCTTCACAAGCACAAAAAGCTTCAAAAGACTCCACTTCAGTTTCATGTGTAGGTCCTCCTTGCCCCTAGTATCTAAAGTTAAGATTTTAGATCTTCTCAGCACCTGTTCCTAGGCCGCCTTTTCAGGCCACATTCTTCCTTATCCTCTGGTGATCTCGGGTATCGTTGCAATTAATTATAGACCAGCAGTTCCCCAAATTATAGTTTTAGTGTAAAGAGGCCTCTCTTTTGAGAGATCTGTATATTCAGCTGTCTGCTTGATATTTCTTCCTAGATATCTCAGAGGTGAACATGTTTAAAATACTGTGTTCTCAGTCTTCTTAAATCATCTTTCCCCCACTTTATTTCAATTATTGTTACTACCATTTTTGCCCTTGTGATGCCTGGGGAGTGATCTCTGATATTCTCTCTCTCTCTACCACATCAGTCTGATAACCAGTGAATCCTACTGGTTTTAGCAATGAACTATGTCTTTTTTTAACTTTTAAAATTTTTGGAAATGTTTCTTAAATAGGTGTTTATCTCAATGTCTCTACTGGCTTCACCCTAGTTGAAACCAGCATGCCATCATGCTATAACCTCTCATATAAACTAGTGTAGTAGATTCCTAATACGTCACCTTGTATCCATTTTTATTCCCCTTCTAACTGTTATTCTTTTTTGTTTATTGGAGTATAACTGCTTTACAATGTTGTGTTGGTTTCTGCTGTACAAAGAAGTGAGTGAGCTGTATGTATCCATGTCTTCCCTCCCTCTTGAGCCTTCTTCCCCCGCCCCCATCCCACCGTCTAGGTCGTCACAGAGCATGGAGCTGAGTTCCCTCTGCTATACAGCAGCTTCCAACTAGCTAGCTACTTACACATGAGGTGGTGTATATATGTCACTGTTAACTGTCAATTTGACTCACCCTCTGCCTCCCCCCACCCCATTCCTGCTCTACCAATAGGTAGCTATTGTTCTTAATTTAGGGCTTAAAATCCTTCCCTGCCTGCATTCTCCCCCTCCCCGCCTCCATCTTGAGCCATTTCTTACCCTTTTCCTTTTCTTTCTTCTTGTTCTAATCAAGTCCAGCTATCTTTATGGTCTGTATTACTAAATTTTGCTTGAATTCTCCTTCTTTCCATACCTACTACCAATGTCAGAGTTTAGACCTCTGTTATTTCACTTGAATGTCATCCTTGACACAGCCTCTTAAAGGTGTTTTTTTACTACCTCCTGACTTCTTATTTACCAGTCCGCCCCTTTTAGCTACCAGATTAAGTTATCTGAAATTTCTTTGGATCCTGATTTCCTATAACATCAAGGCCTACTCAGTGGACATTAATTCGAGCAAACTCCAGGAGATAGTGAAGGACAGGGAAGCCTGGCATGCTCAAGTCCATGGGGTTGCAAAAAGTCAGACATGAGTTAGTGACTGAACAAGTCTAAACTCCTCAATGTGTTTCTTTAGTCCTGCCGTCCTGATCGTCCTCTCAACTCTGGGCTCATCTCCTGATTGTCTGTGCCCTGAACTTGTTTCAGCTAGACTGGATTACCTGAAGCCAATTCTCCTGTCCCCCACCATTCCCAGCAAGCTGATTCTTCTCTCCAGGGCTGTCCTCAAAATTCCAGGCTTCCCCCCACATCCATACACAACACACACACACACACACATGCGCGTGCACACTCCTCCCCGCCTCTTCATCACAATCCAACTTGGCTGCCTTCTACCCTCTGTTTTAGATTTACCTCCTTCATGGAATGGGACCCTTCCTTGCTCTGCCTACCATCTCACACTGCATTAGGTACCCCACTCTGTTACACTCTCCAAATTAAATTACAGTTAGGCTTATATGTTTGTTTCTTTTCTAAACAGTGAGTACCTTTATCTTTATGTCCTTAGAATTAGACAGATATATTTAGAATAAATAATAATGAACGCATGAACATGAGTGTTCTGAGAGCTAAGAAGTATGCTGCTGCTGCTAAGTCACTTCAGTTGTGTCTGACTCTGTGCGACCCCAGAGACAGCAGCCCACCAGGCTTCCCTGTCCCTGGGATTCTCCAGGCAAGAACACTGGAGTGGGTTGCCATTTCCTTCTCCAGTGCATGAAAGTGAAAATTGAAAGTGAAGTTGCTCAGTTGTGTTGGACTCCTAGCGACCCCATGGACTGCAGCCTACCAGGCTCCTCCATCCATGGGATTTTTGGGGCAAGAGTACTGGAGTGGGGTGCCATTGCCTTTGTGCCACAGCAAAAATCAAATAATAATACTTTTACTGTGTCAGGAAAAAATATGTTTGTGTGGATATTTTCTCAATTGTCGTATTTTTCCATACATTTTTCTTAACTTTTAGTTACATACTACTTCTTAGCAAAATTAATGAATAAATTTGCTTCCCAGAAGACACTAATGGTGAAGAATCCACCTGCCAATGCAGGAGATGCAGGTTTGATCCCCAGGTTGGGAAGGTCCCCTAGAGTAGGGAATGGCAACCCACCCCAGTATTCTTGCCTGGAAAATTCCATGGACAGAGGAGCCCAGCCAGCTAATGTCCACAGGGCTGAAAAGAGTTGGATATGACTGAGCAACTGAGCACACAATGGCATATGTTCGAAAAAGCATGGAAATAGACTGCTATGCTTTGTATGACAGGTTTTTGTTTTTCTGCAGAAACATGCTTGTGACATGATCGCTTTCTGCCATTAAAATTTTCCTAAGTTTTTATGATGAATGTTAAAAAAAAATTGTTGAAGTATAATTGATTTGTAATGTTGTATTAATTTCTGCTGTACAGCAAAGTGATTCACTTAGCAGTTCAGTTGCTCAGTCGTGTCTGACTCTTTGCGACCCCATGGACTGCTGCACGCCAGGCTTCCCTGTCCATCACCAACTCCTGGAGCTTGCTCAAACTCAGGTTCATTGAGTCGGTGATGCTATCCAACCATCTCATCCTCTGTCATCCCGGTTTCCTCCTGCCTTCAATCTTTCCCAGCAGCAGGATCTTCTCCAATGAGTCCATTCTTTGTATCAGGTGGCCTGAGTAATGGAGTTTCAGTGTCAGCATCAGTCCTTCCAATGAATATTCAGGACTGATTTCCTTTAGGATGGACTGGTCTGATTTCCTTGCAGTCCAAGGGACTCTCAAGAGTCTTCTCCAACACCACAGTTCAAAAGCATTAATTCTTCAGTGCTCAGCTTTCTTTATAGTCCAACTCTCACATCCATGCATGCTACTGGAAAAACCATAGATTTGACTAGATGGACCTTTGTTGGCAAAGTAATGTTTCTGCTTTTTAATATGCTGTCTAGGTTGGTCATAGCTTTTCTTCCAAGGAGCAAGAAATCTTTTAATTTCATGGCTGCAGTCACCATCTGTAGTGGTTTTGGAGCCCCCCAAAATAAAGTCTGTCACTGTTTCCATTGTTTTCCCATCTACTTGCCATGCGGAAATAGTGATGGGACTGGGTACCATGATTGTTGTTTTTTGAATGTTGAGTTTTAAGCCAACTTTTTCACTCTCCTCTTTGACTTTCATCAAGAGGCTCTTCAGTTTCTCTTCACTTCCTGCCATAAAGGTGGTGTCATCTGCGTGTCTGAGGTTATGGATATTTCTCTCTAAAATCTTGATTCCAGCTTGTGCTTCATCTAGCCTGGCATTTCGCATGATATACTCTGCATAGAAGTTAAATAGGCAGGGTGACCATATACAGCCTTGATGTACTCCTTTCCCAATTTGGAACCCATCTATTGTTCCATGTCCAGTTCTAACTGTTGCTTCTTGACCTGCATACAGATTTCTCAGGAGGCAGGTCAGGTGGTCTGATATTCCCATGTCTTGAAGAAGTTTCCACAGTTTGTTGTGATCCGCACAGTCAAAGGCTTTGGTGTATACATATGTATACGCCACCTATACACTTATACATATGTATATATTTTCATATTCTTTTCCATTATGGTTTATCATAGGACATTGATTATAGTTCACTATGCTATAGAGTAGAACCTGGTTGTCTGTGTGTCCTGTACATCATAGTTTGCCTCTGATAATCCCAAACTCCCAGTCCTTTCCTCCCCTTTGGCAACCGCAAGTCTGTTCTCTATACTGTGGGTCTGTTTCTGTTTTGTGATATGTTTATCTGTGTCATGTTTTAGATTCCACATTCAGGTGATATGTGGAATTTTCCTTTATGACATTTCATTTAGTATGATAATCTCTGGGTCCATCCATGTTTCTGCAAATGACATTATTTCATTCTTCTTTAAGGGCTGAGTAATATTGCACTACACACACACACACACACACACACACACACACCCCATCTTCATCTGTTCAGCTGTAAATGGATGTTTAGGTTGTCTCTATGTCCTGGCTATTGTGAATAGTGGTGCTGTGAGCACAGGGGTGCATATATCTTTGCCCATTATAGTTTTGTCTGTGTATATGCCCAGGAGTGGAATTGCTAGATCATGTGGCAGTTCTACTTTTAGGTTTTTGGAGGAGCATCCTTCTTGTTTTTCATGATGACTGACCAACTTACATTTCCACCAACATGTAAGAGGGTTCCCTTTTCTCCATACCCTTTCCAGCATTTGTAGACTTTTTAATGATGACCATTCTGACTGGTGTGAGGTGGTAGCTCGTGGTAGTTTTGATTTGCATTTCTCTCATAATTAGGGATGATAAGCTTCTTTTCATATGCCTACTGGCCATTTGTGTGTTTTCTTTGGAGGATTGTCTATTTAAGTCTTCTGCCTGTTTTTTGATTGGGTTCTTTGTTTTTTGGTTGTTGAATTGTGTATGAGCTGTTTGTGTATTTGGGAAATTAAGCCCTTGTCGGTCACATCATTTGCAAGTATTTTCTGTTATTCCATAGGTTATCTTTTTGTTTTGTTCATAGTTTCCTTTGCTGTGCAAAAGCTTCTAAGTTTGAATAGGTCCCGTTTGTTTAATTTTCTTGTAAGTTTGGCTGCACTGGGTCTCTGTTGTGGCATGCGGGGTTCTCTCTAGTTGGGGCTCATGAGCACCTCTTGTGGTGGATCACGGGCCCTAGAGTTTGCAGGCTCGTAGTTGTGGTGCGTGGGCTTAGTTGCTCCAGGGCATGTGGAATCTTAGCTCCCTAACCAGGGATTGAACTTCCGTCCCCTGCATTGCAGTGCAGATTCTTTACTGGACCACCAGGGAAGTCCCCCATTTGTTTATTTTTGCTTTTATTTCTGTCGTCTTGGGAAACTGACTGTGATGAGTTTTAAAGTGTCAGTATTTCATGGCATTCCACATTATTTATGTTGTTCTGCATAATTCCTAGAGCAGCATGTGTTGGGTGTTCAGGAAAAATTCTTGTTGACTAATTAAGGGTATCGTAACTCCTGCTAGCTGATACTGTTTGGAAGTCTTTAGAGAGTAAATGTGTTTGAAATCATTTTCCTTGAAATGCAATCAGGTTTTTAGGTTTAAGATAATGTGGAAAATACACAAAATGCCAGGATATACCCAATTGTCATTTGATGTATTCTTCTTACATTCTCTTCAGTTAATGTTTTTCATAAATTACCTTAGACCATTTAGTCATTGTAGGCTTTTGATAATATTTGAACTCTGATATCTTCTGCCTCGTGGCAGACTAACTAACAAGTTAGACTAGGCTAACTTGTCATCTCTTGTTGCGCAGTAGTTACCGTGGTGATGATTGGGTTTCTCCCAGTCGGCATTCATTGTAAGTAAGGCAGAAACTTACTAAATTTATACTCAGCTAATTAAGAGTTTATAATAATTCTGACATGCTGATTTGAACTTTTCTTTGTACTGTTTAAGGCAAAGAGAAAAGGATTTGCTTAGCTAATTAAAACTAAACAAGGAGGACTGTTTAATGTACTTGAGGTGAACCAATAACTGTTTTCAAGCATGTAAAATAAACACAAACTAAGTAAAATTATTTTTTATTAATTTAAGCACTAATGGATTCTCTGAGGCATAACTTCTGTCTGGTATTTGTTGAGGTTATTAAGAAATACTGATCCACTGGTATTTTTCAAACTCTTTGTTCATGACTTAGAAATACATATTATATAGCTATCCATTGTGAACACACGTGTGGCTGAAAGAAAAGTTATAGAAAGCAATGTTTAACCTTACCACTTATTTCTACTTTTATTTTCACATATTTCAAAATTTTACAACGTACTTCTAGGAACCCACTAATTGATCAAGACTCACATTTGACGTAAGTACTTCGCTAGATTATGAGTTTGAGTGCAGGGTCCATGGCTTCCTTATCATCCTGTTGCCAGGTGCTAGCAGTGGCTGGCATGAAGTAGGTGCTCATTAGATGCTAACTGAATACACCGGAGGTTGGAAAGATGAGTAAGAAATGAAACAGGATTTATAAAAGGGGTAGATGTTTCTGGCAATGAAGTTTTTGTATGTAATCAAGGCAGCAGAGGCAAAGCACTTGTGGTGTTGATATTTACTTAAGCTTTCTTGTTTTTAGGTAACAGAAACCAGTTCGAGCTAGCTTAAGCAAAGACGGATACACTAAAAGGACGCAGGGTGTCTTATAGAACAGAAGGGCAGAGGTGCATCTCACAGCCTGGGAAGGGATTGAAACTAGGACTGGAAAGGCTTCAGGATCCCATGCGTGTTCCGCATTGTTTCATCTGTGTTTCTTTCTGCTTCACTGCTTTCGTTTTTTTATTTTGCTGCAGAATGGTTTGCTGTGGTGCTCGGTCCACATGACAATTTATGTCCAAAGCTCCTTCTTTTATATTTCGGTCCAGCCTTTTTTTAAAAATTGAGTATGACTTGTATGTGTTAGAATAAATTAGTCTTTTGATATGTGCTGTGTGATAGATGTTAGTAATCTCAAGTCGCTGCTTTTAGATTACATCTGCTCTGACATCCTGCTCTAAAATTAGTGTTTCTAATGTCTTCGTTTTGCCTTCTGGGTCATATGAAGATGCACTGTATCCATGTATGCATATATAATTACTGCTTGCAAAAGTGTTAATTAATGCAGCATATTTTTGCGGCATCCATTCCTATTACTAGGTTAGGCTATAGGATGGTCACAGAGATTAATATAATGCATTTAGAATCATTTTGCCCCTTGAAGGTTATGGCCCTGTTCCAGCAAAGTGATCCATTGATGAGCTTTGTTCATGATGTTAGCTCAAAAATTAATCTTCAATTTTCCCATACCTCCATTTCATCTCTGCTTGCCCCATTTGTCTCTTTAACCTCTATCCTTGTTATCTGGGATGAAGATCTTATGTCACCTTTCTTTACTTTGACTATTTGTATTCTACACGTGGGCTCAGGCTAGTGTCAGTCCTTGAAGCCTTATCCAGGACCCCCACAGTTATGAGCTGACCTCAAGGAGGGGTTCTTTACTAGGCACAGCCTGGCATGCTGGGCTCCTCTTGGACCCAAGAAAGAAAAACAAGAGAGCTGGACCAGAAATTACAGTTCTTATCTTCAAGAAATGTATAGACAGATGAAGAAGATAAAATCACAAGTGTTATTAATATATAATTATAACTGTCATAACTCAAGTTTGAACACGGTACCAAAGGAACACGGTACCAATGCCAGTAACATAGTAGGGCCTTTAGAAGAACTTTTAGAATCAGTACATAATGAGTGTGTTCATCTGTTGTAGCTTCACTGTAGAGGTAACAGCTGAGCTGATTTTTTTTTTTTTTTTTGCAGGATCTGTGAAAGTTGGAAGATGGGTGGGTAGTGGGTTGACATTTTTACTGTAAGAATAGCTTGTGTTCATGAACTAAGTTGTGAGCTGGTCAAGTGTGAATGTAGCATTGGTACATGTAGCATTGGTACAAGGTAGGAGAATAGTGGAAGAGACTGGTTACAGCCAGCTTGAGGAAGGCCTTACAGGTTATGGTAGAGAATCTGGACTTCGACCTCAGAGCTATATGAGAATTTCCAGTTCAGGAGTAATGGGAGGAGATTTTCTGTTTTTAAAGGTTGCTCTGTGGTGAGTCTAAGCTTGGGGTGGCAAGGAATGGGCAGTACAGTATGAGCATGAATTGTGATATTGTTTTAAAAGTCCAGGCAAAGACACTGAAGACTCCATCCATCTAAGGGCTACAGCAGTGAGGGTGAAAAGCACTTATATTGGATCTACTCTGGGGGAATAGACTTGGCAGGATCGTTAGCTCCGGTACAGGATCAGACTTAATCAATCTAGTCCACTTAGTGTATGGGCTGGAGGCTCAGGTGCACCATCCCCTCCCTCTGTGTCCTCCTCCGTGACTCTCGTCCTGGGTTTCCTGGTTAATCATCCCTTAGCTATTTCTCTTGTTTTCTAGCCTTGCAGCTAATTCTTAGAACTGATTGTAAAAGTTTGGTTAGTCTTTTTGGCTATCACTCACCCTCTGGTGCCACCCATATGTGGATGCTTGGGAATCAAAAATGAAAAAGGAAAATCCAGTCTTACGGGGATGATGGACATATGCAGAGTTCCAGTAAATGGTGATGGATGCTCTCATGGGGGCATGGACAGAATTCTGTGGAAGATTGGAGGAAGGACAATCTAATGCTCCAGGAGTCAGTTAAGGAAGAAGAGAAGAAAATGTTCTAGCTTAGTGCTGGTGGAAGCACATGTCAGATAGGAGAGAAGTTTGAGGGGGGTGGGTCTGTGGGATACTCAGGTGAGGATCATCAGGAAGGTTGATGTGGTGGATCTAGAAGAGCAGGAGGTCAGGACCTTGACTGCCTGTTAAACAACAACAAAACCACGACCTGGTGCTTCTTATAGAGATTCTGACTTAATTAACGTGGGATGGGGACTCAGCTTGTCTTGTTTTAAAAGCTACTGAGGTCATGCTAATGTGCAGCCAAGCTTGTCAGTCACTTTAATCCTGGAAATTGTGGAATGCACGTGACAGCTGATGCCTTGATCAGTTTGGGAACAGAGAGAATTAGAAGAAAATACAATTAGACAAAACCCCTGATTAAGAAACACCAAAGGCTTCCTATGTGATCATCATGAAACTATGAGCCATGCCCTATAGGGCCACCCAAGACGGATGGGTCATGGTGGAGAGTTCTGACAAAACACGGTCCACTGGAGAAGGGAATCGCAAACCACTTCAGTATTCTTGCCTTGAGAACCCCCTGAACAGTGTGAAAAGGCAAAAAGATAGGACACTAAAAGAGGAATTCCCCAGATCGGTAGGTGCCCAATATGCTACTGGAGATCAGTGGAGGACTAATTCCAGATAGAATGATGAGACAGAGACAAAGAAAAAACAACATCCAGTTGTGGATGTGACTGAGGATGAAAGTAAAGTCTGATGCTGTAAAGAGCAATATTGCATAGGAACCTGGAATGTTAGGTCCATGAATCAAGGCAAATTGGAAGTGGTCAAATAGGAGATGGCAGGAATGAACATCAACATTTTAGGAATCAGTGAACTAAAATGGACTGGAATGGGTGAATTTAACTCAGATGACCATTATATCTACTACTGTGGGCTAGAATCCCTTAGAAGAAATGGAGTAGCCATCATAGTCAACAAAAGAGTCTGAAATGCAGTACTTGGATGCAATCTCAAAAATGGCAGAATGATCTGTTTGTTTCCAAGGCAAACCATTCAACATCACAGTAATCCAAGTCTATGCTCTGACCAATAATGCTGAAGAAGCTGAAGTCGAATGGTTTTATGAAGACCTACAAGACCTTCTAGAACTAACTCCCAGAAAGGATGTCCTTTTCATTATAGAGGACTGGAATGCAAAAAATAGGAAGTCAAGAAATATGTGGAGTAACAGGCAAATTTGGCGTTGGAATACAGAATGAACAGGGCAAAGGCTAGTAGAGTTTTGCCAAGAGAATGCACTGGTCATAGCAAACACACTCTTCCAACAACACAAGAGAAGACTCTACACATGGACATCACCAGATGGTCAAAATCAGATTGATTATATTCTTTTCAGCCAAAGATGCAGAAGCTCTATACAATCAGCAAAAACAAGACCAGGGCTGACTGTGGCTCAGATCATGAACTCCTTAATGCCAAATTCAGACTTAAATTGAAGAAAGTAGGCAAACCCACTAGACCATTAAGGTATGACCTAAATCAAATCCCTTATGACTATACAGTGGAATTGACAAATAGATTCAAGGGACTAGATCTGATGATAGACAGAGCGCCTGAAGAACTGTGGACGGAGGTTCGTGACATTGACAGGAGGCAGGGATCAGACCATCTCTGAGAAAAAGAAATGCAAAAAGGCTAAATGGTTGTTCAAGGAGGCCTTACAAACAGCTATGAAAAGAAGAGAAGAAAAAAGCAAAGGAGAAAAGGAAAGATATACACATTTGAATGCAGAGTTCCAAAGAATAGCAAGGAGAAATAAGAAAGCCTTCCTCAGGGATCAGTGCAAAGAAGTAGAGGAAAACAATAGAATGGGAAAGACTAGAGATCTCTTCAAGAAAATTAGAGATACCAAAGGAACTTTTCATGCAAAGATGGGCACAATACAGGACAGAAATGGTATTGACCTAACAGAAGTATAAGGTATTAAGAAAAGGTGGCAAGAATACACAGAAGAACTATACAAAAAAGATCTTCACAGCCCAGATAATCATGATGGTGTGATCATTCACCTAGAGCCAGACATCCTGGAATATGAAGTCAAGTGGGCCTTAGGAAGCATCACTACAAACAAAGCTAGTAGAGGTGATGAAATTCCAGTTGAGCTACTTCAGATCTAAAAGATGATACTGCACTCTATATGCCAGCAGATTTGGAAAACTCAACCGTGGCCACAGAAGTGAAAAAGGTCAGTTTTCATTCCAATCCCAAAGAAAGTTAATGCGAAAGAATGCTCAAACTACTGCATAATTGCATGCATCTCACATGCTAGCAAAGTAATGCTCAAAATTCTCCAAGCCAGGCTTCAACTGTATGTGAACCATGAACTTCCAGATGTTCAAGCTAGATTTAGAAAAAGCAGAGGAACCAGAGATCAAATTGCCAATATCCACTGGATCATTGAAAAAGCAAGAGAGTTCCAGAAAAACATCTACTTCTGCTTTATTGACTATGCCAGAGCCTTTGACTGTGTGGATCACAACAAACTGTGGAAAATTCTTAAAGAGATAGGAATAGCAGACCACCTGACCTGCTTCCTGAGAAATCTGTATGCAGGTCAAGAATCAACAGTTAGAACTGGACATGGAACAATGGACTGGTTCAAAGTAGGGAAAGGAATATGGGCTGTATATTGTCACCCTGCTTATTTAACTTCTGTGCAGAGTACATCATGTGAAATGCTGGGCTGGAAGAAGCACAATCTGGAATCAAGATTGCTGGGAGAAATAACAACCTCAGATATGCAGATGACACCACCTTATGGCAGAAAGCAAAGAAGAACTGAAGAGTCTCTTGATGAACGTGAAAGAGGAGAGTGAAAAAGTTGGCTTAAAACAACATTCAGAAAACTACATGGCATCTGGTCCCATCACTTCATGGCAAATAGATGGGGAAACAGTGGAAACAGTGTCGGACTTTATTTTTGGGGGCTCCAGAATCACTGCAGATGGTGACTGCAACCACAAAATTAAAAAACGCTTTATCCTTGGAAGAAAAGTTATGACCAACTTAGCTTATTAAAAAGCAGAGCCATTACTTTGCCAACAAAGGTCTGTCTAGTCAAAGGTATGGTTTTTCCAGTAGTCATGTATGGATGTGAGAGTTGGATTATAAAGAAAGCTGAGCACTGAAGAACTGATGCATTTGAACTGTGGTGTTGGATGAGACTCTTGAGAGTCCCTTGGACTGCAAGGAGATTCAACCAATCCATCCTAAAGGAAATCAGTCGTAAATATTCATTGGAAGGACTGATGCTGTAGGCCTGATGTGAAGAACTGACTCATTTGAGAAGACTCTGATGCTGGGAAAGATTGAAGGCAGGAGGAGAAGGGGATGACAGAGGATGAGATGGTTAGATGGCCTCACTGACCCAATGGACATGAGTTTGAATAGACTCCAGGAGTTGGTGATGGACAGGGAGGCCTGGTGTGTTGCAGGCCATGGGATCAATGAGTCGGACACGACTGAGTGGCTGAACTGAATTGATGGGCTTCCCAGGTGGCTCTAGTGATAAAGAGTCTGCCTGCCAATGCCGGAGACTTAAGAGATGCTGCTTTGGTCCCTGGGTGGAAAAGATCCCCTGGAGTAGGAAATGGCAACTTGCTCCAGTACTTTTGCCTGGATAATCCCCAGACAGGAGAGCCTGGCCCGCTACAGTCCATAGGGCTGCAAAGAGGGGGACGTGACTAAAGCAACTTAGGATAGCTGCAACTTAGGTAGATGGCAAGGATTTGCCAGCCAAGGAGACTCTGTAAACATAATTCCTAAATCTTAATTGTACCCTGTTTTAATTAAGTTATTAATGTGAGTTTTGCATAATTCTTCCCTTTTATGACCCATGGTGAATAGTCTATCTCCTGATACCTTAAATGCTGGGTTTGTGTTCATATATTGTTGATTGACAGACTGATGCAAATGATAAACATTAATCCTTTGGTCATTGATATAGAAAATCATGACCTTTAATTCTTATCAGTAGCAAATACCTATACCTGCTTCCAAGTTTATTTAAAAGAAGGCTGCATGAAAGTAACAATTTCCAAGAATCCATTTTATTTTCTGAATTCTAAGGCACCTGTCACTTTTGCCATAAATTCTTTGAGGCATGAAATAGCCTGTCAGTTGTCTATTGCTCTCAAAGTTAATGAATGGTTATCAATTTATCATGGGTAATAACCTAACTGCAAATTGTAAAGAAGGCATTCTATCACTTCCTAGCATTTTTGCCTCAAGGCTGTATCTGCCTTTTCCACAGGATATAGAGGCTCAGTGTTCCCAAAGCTTTCAATAGTACACATTTCTTACTTGAAAACCTCTTTACGCTTGGTAATGGGGCCATGAAATATTAGCTGTTTATATCTTGTTTTTTGGAATAGATTTTGTGTAAATAACATTTCTTGATGTTGAATGTTATAGTTTTACATTGAACCAGTACAGCATTATAGTTTTAGAGATATGTAGTTTTATTTCTAATTCACATTCCAGTCATTCATTACAAGTACAGTGTAGTGATGTTCCAGCCTCTTGGTTAGGCAGTTAATGATTGGAAAAACAGGATTGTTTCAAGGAACCTTACTTTTTAAAGGCTGCCATTTTCTTTTACCACCAGCAAAGACAAAGAACTCTCTAACATGAGCTCTTTTAGATCAAGAACTTGGACTTGACTGTATATATTTTTAAAAACACAATAAACCGAGTCCACATCTTACTCAACTTCACATTTCAGGCACTGAGCGGAGTATGAAAACTCGGCGCGTATTTGTTGAGTTAAAGTGAGCCATCACCTTTGCTTCCTCGAGGCTGGGTTATCTTAGGGATGGGAGGACCTTGATTTAATCTCGTCACCAGTGTTTATCCTGGCAGTATAAACAGAGGTGACTATGTAGCTCCACATGCTTATTTTCGGTTACGAACTCAAGAATTTCAGTCCCAGTTCTTTCTTTGTTAATGAGCTGCCCTCAGAGCTTGCTTCCAGTCCTGTAACAGGCTTTATATAAGGTTTCTGTGAATATTTTCATCTATTTAATTTTGGTTCATTCCGTTGGCGCCTAGCATAGTGGCTTGCGAATATAACTGTGATTAAGTTAATTAGTTAATATGCCTTGTTAGGTGGGAGAATAGACATTACTGAGATTTCCTTAAGGTGTTAGTATGTTTTCAAGAATCTCTGATCAGTTATTACCATTGTGATAGATTATTTGCCTGTGTCTGTTTAAAAAGCTTCAAATCCTTTCGGCTGCTGAAAGGTAGAGGAAGTAAAGTGTTCTGACTGACTGCTGCTTGTGTGCTTATCCCTGAGACGTATGTGGGAAAGCAGGGAGAGGATTGGGTTGCCTTATCCATCTCATGTATTGTTTGGTTCTCTTCCTGTGTTTATTCTGTCTCCCCAGCCGTGAAATAGGCATTTATCCTGGTGGAACCGTATCTTACATTTTATTATAACTGCTGCAGAGCTGTGCACATAGTAGGAGCCCCCTAAATTATTGATTGGTTGCTTAGCTGATTGATGAGTTAAGGGGGTATCCTTGACAACAAAAGCATCTTCACCATCTTAGTGCATGACAGTTTCTTAATGATCGTGTATCTGTCTTAGAATCCCAGGTTCTCTCGTCACCTGATTCCATATTAAAGTAACCCTTGTTTTTCGGGGGTTGTGTTTCTATATACCTGTTCAGGATTTCTCTTTTTGCCCTGTGAACAGTGTACTCACATAGGCTCTAACGTGAGTCAGCTGGTCTGAAGCAACGGCCTTCATCTTGGCATCAACGGCCTTCGTCAAGGTCTTTCATGGAAGAGGAGCCAGTGGGAAGATCTCTGGTGACGGTTCCATCAGATTCCCTCCCCCCTCCTTGTTTCGAGATTTGGTGCTTAGTTGGGTGATAAAAATGTGGACTGTTGTGCAAACACAGTTGAGGTTTACTGACGATGTGCTGAAAAATTTCTTCGGATCCCCGCCATGGGCTTCCCTGCTGTTTGTGTACGCTTGGTTGCTCGGTTGTGTCTGACTCTTCGCGGCCCCGTGAACTGTAACCCACCAGGCTCTTCTGTCCATTGAATTCTCCAGGCAGGAATACTGGAGGGGGCTGCCGTTTCCTCCTCTAGGGGATCTCCCTAAGCCAGGGATTGACCCTGATTCTCCTGCATTGGCAAGATTCTTCACCACTAGCGCCACCTGGGAAGCTACACCACCACCACCACCACCACCACCACCACCATAACATTTTGCATTTTTCAATTATGTTAAGGAAAAAGTCACCTATTGCTGTTTTGCTAAGGGTTAAAAATCAGGCGTGGTTTTATAATTTTTTCATAAACATGTTTGACATATACTGACATGGTCATTAACTTTTTTTTTTTTTTTTTTGCATTCCTCCTTTATTTATTTATTTATTTATTTTTGTAGTGGTTATATACATACATTTTCAGTTTATTAAGTCATTGGTATAATTATATGCACATATATCCATAAATGAGTCATGTCTAAATATTTATTTTAGAATAGGACTGATTTTGCACTAGTTTTTTTTTTTTTTTTTTTATTTTAATTTTTCTTAACTTTACAATATTGTATTACTTTTACTATACATTGAGATGGATCCGCCACCAGAATACCCGTGCTCCCCATCCTGAACCCTCCTCCCTCCCCCCTCCCACACCATCCCTCCAGGTCATCCCAGTGCTCCAGTCCCAGGCATCTGTTATCGGGCATCGTACCTGGACTGACTCGAGATATGATTTATACATATTTCAATGCTATTCTCCCCAATCGTCCCACCCTCTCCCAGTCCCAGAGTCCAAGTCTTTCTATACAACAGTGTCTCTTTGCTGTCTCATGCAGGTGATTTTACCATCTTCTAAATTCCTATATATGCGTTAATACTGTTTTGTGTTTTTCTTTCTGCTTACTTCACTCTGTATAATAGGCTCCAGTTCCATCCACCTCATTAGAACGATTCAAATTATTTTTTAATGGCTGAGTAATACTCCATCGTGTATATGTACCACAGCTTGCTTATCCATTCATCTGTGGATGGACATCTAGGTTGTTTCCAAGTCCTGGCTATTGTAAACAGTGCTGCTATGAACATTGGGGTACACGTGCCTCTCAATTCTGGTTTCTCAGTGTGTATGCCCAGCAGTGGGATTGCTGGGTCATAAGGCAGTTCTATTCCCAGTTTTTTGAGGAATCTCCATACTGTTCTCCATAGTGGCTGTACTAGTTTGCATTCCCACCAACAGTGTAAGAGGGTACCCTTCTCTCCGCACCCTCTCCAGCATTTATTGCTTGTGGATTTTTGGATCGCAGCCATTCTGACTGGCGTGTAATGGTATCTCATAGTGGTTTTGATTTGCATTTCTCTGATAATGAGCGATGTTGAGCATCTTTTCATGTGTTTGTTAGCCATCTGTATGTCTTCTTTGGAGAAATGTCTATTAAGTTCTTTGCCCATTTTTGATTGGGTCGTTTATCTGGATGAGTGTAGAAGTGCTGTATATTTTAGATATTTTTGTCTTTCTTCATCATTATTTTCTCCCATTCTGAGGGCTTCTTTTCAGCTTGCCTATAGTTTCTTTTGTGCAGAAGTAAGTTTGATTAGGTCCATTTGTCATTTTTGATTTTTTCGATTTGGAGGTGGGTATAGAGGATCTGTGTGATTAAGTAGAGAGTTTTGCCTATTTATCCCTAGAGTTATGTTCTGTCTTATTAGCCTTATCATTGAATTTTTTGTTAGAAGTGTTCAGTTTCATTCTTACAAGTGTTCAACCAGTTTTCCCAGCACCACTTGTTAAAAAGATCTTTACTCATTTTTTGCCGCGTGTAAAGATGTGACATATGTGGTGGATCTGACTTTCTATTTTGTTCATTGATCTATGTTTCTGTTTTGTGCAGTACCTGTTTGATGACTGTAGCATAGTAGAGCCAAGTCAGGCAGGTTGATTCCTCGTTCCGTTCTTTCTCAAGATAGCTTTGGCATTGAGGGTAAAGAGCTAGAATGTTGTAGCTGATGGGATTGGCTTGGCCCACTACCCCCGAACAGAATCCTCAGTGTCTCTTTTAGAGTGAAAAGAAACAATTAAGTAATACCTCTCTTGTCAGGATGGCCTGAAACTAATTGTGTAGTGTAGGTATGTACTGCAAAAGTGAGAGTTTTACTTCTTCTTTTCCATTTGTTCTGCCTTTGCTTAACCAGACTGTGATGATGTAGTGGGACCTGTCTAGAGGAAATGCAGTCACCATGAGGATAATGTTTGCTGTGGGTTTTCGTAATACCTAGAAAATTTAACTTGTATTATCTTTCATTTAAATGTAACAAAGTTCTTTTAGGAATCAACTTGAGAGATTTTGCAGTATTTTTAATATGTACTTTGTCAGATTTTGGTGTCAGTTTGATGCTGTAAATATTTGACAGCTTCTTGGGATCTGGAAAAATTAGACTGTACCACAGAGGTGAGGATTTCTTCATGTAAAATTTAAAAATGTTATAAGGAAGCGGCCTGAGAGATCATGAGACTCAGGTTTAATTTTAGAGGGAAAGATCCCCTGGAGATGGAAATGGCAACTTACTGGCAGTATTCTTGCCTGGGGAATCTATGGACAGAGAAGCCTGGCAGGTACTGTCCTTGGGGTCTCAAGAGTTGGACATGACTTAGCGATTAAACCATGCACCATAGAGGTGAGGAAATAATATTTACTGAGCATTTACTTGTGTACTCAGTTGGTAAAGAATGCCTGCAATGCATGAGACCGGATTGCTGAGTGGGAAAGATCCCCTGGAGAAGGAAATGGCAACCCACTCCAGTATTCTTGCCTGGGGAATACTATGGACAGAGAAGCCTGGCAGGCTACAGACCATGGGGTCTCAAGAGTTGGACATGACTTAGCGATTAAACCATCACCATAGAGGTGAGGAAATAACATTTACTGAGCATTTACTTAGGTGTTTAAAACCAGTATTATAGTTTTGATGTACTCATTAGATGTGGGTTTGCTTATTTGAACATCAGGGTAAAAGTCATATTGTTTTTTAGAAGCAGACTGTTTACAAGAGCAGTTTTGGATTCATAACAAAGCTGAGTGGAAAGTACAGAGCCCCATCTGCCTCCTACCCCCCCACATGCACGGGCTCCCCCACTGTCAACATCCCCCACCAGAGTGGTACACTTGTTATCACAATGAACTCACACTGACACGTCAATATCATCCACAGTCCACAGTTTACACTAGGGTTGAACATTCCATGGGTTTTGACAAACGTATAAGTACATGTTTCCACTAATAAAATACCACCCAGTACAGTTTCTCTGCCCTAAAAATCCTGTGCTCTGCCTGTCACTCTCTCCCTCCTCCCAACCCCTTGTGACCACTGATATTTTTTGCTATCTCTATAGTTTTGCCCTTTTCAGAATGTAATATAGTTGGAATCATATATGTAGCCTTTTCTGACTAGCTTCTTTTACTTAGTATAACATATATTTAAGGTTCCTTTATGTCTTTTCAGTGGCTTGATGGTTGTGTCTGTGTGTGTGTGTGTGTGTGTGTGCGTGCATGCATGTTGAATAATATTCCGTGGCCTGGATAAAATTCTATTGGCTTTGGATGGCTGAATGCCTTTACTGAAGATCATGTCTCAGTCTTCTTTTAATCCTTAGAATCTAGTCACTCAGCTTACAGATGTTTACTGAAAGCTGCTGCTGCTGCTAAGTTGCTTCAGTCATGTCTGACTCCGTGCGACCCCTTTATATTAGGACTCCCTGGTGGCTCAGTGGTAGAAAATCCGACTGCAGTGTAGGAGCTGCAGGAGACCTGGGTTCTGTCCTTGAGTCAGAAAGACCCCCTGGAAGAGGGCATGGCAGCCCACTCCAGTATGCTTGCCTGGGGAATCCCATGGACAGAGGAGCCTGGCTGGCTACAGTCCATAGAGTTGCGAAGTGTTGGATACAACTGAAGCGACTGAGCACGCATGAACAAAGTATATTATCACTCTTCTTGACTCTAGTGATACAGCAGTGATCAAACAGTCATGATATTTGCCTGTCCTCATGGAACCTGGCATAATTTCCAGAACTTAGCAGGTGCCTGGTTAGTGTGATTGAAATGTGTTTGCTCATGGTCCCTCAACCCAGTTGGATATTTTCTTCTTTGAGTTTGCAGTCATGGTAATGTTCATTTATTTCCACTAGGTGGCGATAGTGTCATGTAGCCAGAGCAGTTTGCCCCATAATTGTCACTAATTATTTGCTTATAAATATACTTCTCTTTATAATAAGCAAAATTTAAATCTGTTTCTATTAATTAGAATGTAATTACTAATTAAAATGAGGACTTTTAACACACATTTCAGGATGAATTCCAGTAAGTAAAATTCCTCGTTTTCTTAAGTTTGTCTTCCTTTGTTTAATAATGAAACATTTGTTGGGATTCGGCTACGTGCTAGGCATTGTACTATTGTTGGGGATTTAGAATTGAATACGATTTCCTTTTTGTCTTTGACATGTCACAGTTTGATGAAAGAGGTAGGAAAAGAGATCAAACTTACAATGAAATGTGTACGTGTTAAGTGTACCATTAGATGAGTGTTGACAAATGTGTATACATGTGAAAGAAAGTTAGTTGCTGAGCTGTGTCCGACTCTTTGTGACCCCTGTTCACTGCACCTGCCAGGCTTCTCTGCGGAATTCTCCAGGCAAGGATACTGGAGTGGGTGGCCATGCCCTTCTTCAGGGGATCTTCCCGACGACCCAGGGATTGAACCCGGGTCTCCTGCATTGCGGGGCAGATTCTTTACCATTTGAGCCACCAGAGCCCACAAGACATATATATATACGTGTTTAAACCCAAATCCCTATCAAGTTATAGATCGTTACCGTCTTGGAGTGGCTGTTTTTAAGGGCCGTGTGTAGGCTGAGTTAACAGAAGAAACCAGTTGAAAGAGAAGCGAGGGGGATCAAGCATTTGCCGAGAGAGTAGTAACCTGGTTTCTTGAATTACTGTTTATTAATTTAAATTCAGTCCTTTTTGGTCCTAGATATACTTTGGATCTCTGTGTGGGATTTTACACGAGCTGGTTTTGGTGGTTTTCTGTCACTTGCAGTCAGAACATCACATCCACGCTGTCCTTAGCTTTCTAAGATGAGGGACTTGGCACCATATTGCTAATAACATAACTCAGAAACAAAAAATAACTACCAACCTTAACAGCAGGTTATTGAATCACAGAGTTAAGTGTTTCAGTGCTGAAAGCTGTAGCCTAATCAAAGCAGCTAACTTCGTTGAGGGCTTATTCTGTGCCAGGCACTGTTCCTCTTTGCGTTCATCATCTCTTTTTAGGGCAGTTAGCAGCAGGTGGTTACTGTTCCCTCAGTCGGGAACATTGGCAAGGAAACTGATGTTCAAAGAAATTATAGAACTTCCATAAGATCATAGCTAGAGGAGTCAGATCTTGAAACCCAGGTATCTCTGGTTCTAAAGCAGCTGCCCCCCCCCCCCTGCCCCCCCCCCCCCCCCCCCCCCCCCCCGTGCAATATATCATACTGTCTTAGAAGAAGGGATTTTTAAGATACGGAGCAGAAACACCACAAAAATAAAATGAGGACTTCAACTCTTTTTATCCTAGTTGTGGGAGTAAATGAAGACCAACCAAGTGAGACCAGCCAGTGGCTATTCATTTAGTGCTTGCTGTAACAAGGGCATCAACCATGCTTGTATTTGTCAGAGATTCAAAGGCAAATAGGGGAGTGGGGAACCTTGATAGTGGAAAGGAAGGTTCAAGTGTGCCTTGATGGGAGACTGTTTGTATGGGGAGGCTGTGGGCAGGCTAATTAGAGCAGGTCATCCCTGCGGTTGGCCTTCCCAGGTGGCTCTGTGGTAAAGAATCTGCCTGCCAATACAGCTCGATCCCTGGGTTGGGAAGATCCCCTGAAGAAGGAAATGGTAACCCACTCCAGTAGTCTTGCCTAGGAAATCACATGGGCAGAGGAGCCTGGTGGGCTTTAGTCCGTGGGGTCGCAAAGGGTCGGACACGACTAAAGAGACAGGCTACATTCTCTGCAAAGTGTAGTGATGGATGAAGCAGTGGAACCCAGGCCAGTTTGACTATAAAACTCATGTTCAAGTAAACTTTGTGTTTTGTTCATTTTACCTCAATACCAACCAACCAAACAACAACAGGAAACTAAAACTGTATTAGTTTCCTAGGGCTGCCTTAAGAAATTCATACAAGTTTGATAACTTAAAGGAAAGATGACTTTCCTCAGTTTTGGAGGCTAGCAGTCTGAAATCAGTTTGGCAGGGCTTTCTCTAAACACTGTATTGAAAAACCCTTTCTTGACGCTTCCTAGCTTCTGGTCGGAGAAGGCAATGGCACCCCACTCCAGTACTCTTGCCTGGAGAATCCCATGGATGGAGGAGCCTGGAAGGCTGCAGTCCATGGGGTGGCTGAGGGTCAGACACGACTGAGCGACTTCACTTTCACTTTTCATTTTCATGCACTGGAGAAGGAAATGGCAACCCACTCCAGTGTTCTTGCCTGGAGAATCCCAGGGACGGGGAGCCTGGTGGGCTGCCATCTATGGGGTCGCACAGAGTCGGACACGACTGGAGTGACTTAGCAGCAGCAGCAGCTTCTGGTGCTCCCAGAAATTCACGGCCTTTTTGGCTCCATGATTCTCCTGTCTGCCTGTGTTGTCATGTGGCTTTCTTCCCATATGTCTGTGTCTTCTCTGTGTGTTCTTAGGACACCAGTCACTGGATTTAGGGCCCACCTAATCCAGTATGACTGCAGCCTAACTAATGACATCTGCAAAGACTGTGCTTCCAAACAAGGTCACATTCTGAGGTTCTGGGTGGCCATGAGTTTTGGGGCCACACTATTCACTCCAGTACAACAGCTTTGTGAAAAGCCGCTTGACCGTATACAAGAATCTGTTTTTGGACTGTGCTGTTCCTTTGGTATATATATATTTGTCTTTATGTCATGTGTGTACTGTCTTGATTACTCTAACTTTGTAGTAAGTGTGGGCATCAGATAGTGTGAGTTCTCCAAGTTCATTCTTTATAAAAATTGTTTAGGTCCTTTGCTTTTCCATATACATCTTAGAATCAGTTTGCCAGTTTCTCTAAAGGAGTGTGCGGGAGGTGTTCCTTGGCTTGTGGTTGCATGACTTCAGTCTCTGTCTCCATCTTCATGTGGGCTTCTCTTCTCTCTATCTTCTTTTCTTCTGCCTTTTGTAAGGACAGTTGTCACTAAATTTAGGGCCGACCCAGGTAATTCCAGTTGGAGCTCATCTCCTGACCTTAACCTCTTTACATCTGCAAATATCCTTCTGGGGTTAGGACATGTTCATATTTTTTTAAACCCACTCTAAGAACCATGCTCAGTCTCCAGCTTAAAAAATCGTTTCATTATCATAAAATGCAAAACCAGGGACTTCTCTGGCGGTCCAGTGGTTAAGACTCTGTGCTTTTGCTGCAGGGAGGGGTGGCGGCTGGTTGAGGAACTAAGATCCCACATGCCGGACGGTCCAAGGAGGGGAAAAATACAAAGCAAAAACAAATCATAGTTATACACTGAGTATATGATGAATGTCAGGATTCATTCTTTTCTGATCTTACCTCCTGCAACAACCCCCAGCTTACTGAACTCCAGCCACACTGCCTTCTTGCTGATCTTCAAACATTCCAAGCAGGCCCCTTGCTCTGTTCCCAGGGCTGGGGTTTCTCAACCTCCAGATGCTACAAGCTACTCAATCAAATTCATCTGAGACTCTGCCTCATGTTATTTCTTTGGAGGGGTTTCTCTCTATTCTAGATACCAACTCTCTGTCATTTTTCATCCCATACACTGCTTTATTTTTCTCCTAAACACTTAGCCCCATCTGATATATTACATAATTATTTTTCTTTCTGTTTTTGTCTTCATAAGTAGTAACGTAAGCCCCATGGTAGTAGGGACTCTGTTGTTCTTTAATGTGTTCCCAACACTTAAAAAGGCATCTGGCACATGATTAATACTTAAGAGAAATTTTTGAAATAATTTATATGAGTGAGTAGGTGATTTTCTTCAGTAGAGAAATAACCTTAAAAAAAAAGGTGACTGTAATCATACTGTATTAAGACTCAGATTTTTAAAAAACAGCAGCTTAAAGAATTTGCTAATTGTCAAATTTGGAGCAATTTGAGTATTAAGAAAGGATAAGAAGTCTGATTGTAGCATTTAGAATAGGTAACAATCTACTAGTCCGTAGCCCCTGGAAGAGAAAATGGCAACCCACTCCAGTATTTTTGCCTGAGAAATACCAGGAACAGAGGAGCCTGGCAGGCTACAGTCTAGTTCAGTTCAGTCACTTAGTTGTGTCCAGCTCTTTGCGACCCCAGGGACTGCAGCACGCCAGGCTTTCCTATCCATCACCAGCCCCTGAAGCTTGCTCAAACTCATGTTCATCGTGTCGGTGATGCCATCTAACCATCTCATCCTCTGTCACTCCCTTCTCCTCCTGCCTTCAGTCTTGCCCAGTATCAGGGTCTTTCACAGAGTCACCTCTTTTGCATCAGATGGCCAAAGTATTAGAGCTTCAGCTTCATCATTGTTCCTTCCAATGAATATTCAGAGTTGATTTCCTTTAGGATTGACTGGTTTGATCTCCTTGCAGTCCAAGGGACTCTCAAGAGTCTTCTCCAACACCACAGTTCAAGAACATCAATTCTTCGGCGCTCAGCTTTCTTTATGAGCCAACTCTCATATCCATATATTATTACTGGAAAATTCATAGCTTTGACCAAATGGACCTTTGTTGGCAAAGTAATATCTCTGCTTTTTAATGTGCTTTCTAGGTTGATTACAGCTTTTCTTCCAAGGAGCAAGAGTCTTTTAATTTCATGGCTGCAGTCATCATCAGCAGTGATCTTGGAGCCCAAGAAAATAAAGTCTGTCAGTCACTGTTTTCATTGTTTCCCCATCTATTTGCCTTGAAGTGATGGGACCAGATGCCATGATCTTAGTTTTTTGAATGTTGAGTTTTAAGCCAGCTTTTTCACTCTCCTCTTTCACTTTCACCAGGAGGCTCTTTAGTTCCTGTTGGCTTTCTGCCATAAAGATGGTGTCTTCTGCATATCTGGTTGTTAATATTTCTCCCTGCAATCTTGATTCCAGCTTGAGCTTCATCTGGCCTGGCATTTCGCATGATGTACTCTGCACACAAGTTAAACACGCAGGGTGACAATATGCAGCTTTGATAGTCTCCTTTCCCAATTTGGGACCAGTCTGTTGTTCCATGTACACTTCTAACTGTTGCTTCTTGACCTGCATACAGATTTCTCAGGAAGCAGGTAAAGTGATCTGGTATTCCTATATCTTGAAGAATTGTCCACAGTTCGTTGTTATCCACACAGTCAAAGGCTTTAGTGTAGTCAGTGAAGCAGATGTTTCTCTGAAATTCTCTTGCTTTTTCTATGATCCAGCAGATGTTGGCAGTTTTATCTCTGGTTCTTCTGCCTTTTCTAAATCCATTTTGAACATCTGGAAGTTATCAGTTCATGTACTGTTGAAGCCTTGGTTGAGCATTACTTTGATAACATATGAGATGAAAGCAATTGTGAGATAGTTTAAACATTCATTGGTATTGCCTTTCTTTGGGATTGGAATGAAAATTGACCTTTTCTAGTCTTGTGGCCACTGCTGAGTTTTCCAAATTTATTGGCATACTTAGTGCAGCACTTTAACAGCATCATCATTTAGAGCTATATTCCATGGGGTCACAAAGAGTCAGACATGACTGGGCATGCACACATTCTTATTATTATAGTCCATAAGTTCAATTCAGTTCAGTTCAGTCGCTCAGTCATGTCTGACTCTTTGA
This sequence comes from Tragelaphus eurycerus, assembly GCA_935064755.1. Lineage (NCBI taxonomy): Eukaryota > Metazoa > Chordata > Mammalia > Artiodactyla > Bovidae > Tragelaphus > Tragelaphus eurycerus. The sequence continues at coordinate 25,375,744 of CAKXYN010000003.1, forward strand.
CCCCATGAATTGCAGCACGCCAGGCCTCCCTGTCCATCACCAACTCCTGGAGGTCACTCAGACTCACGTCCATCGAGTCAGTGATGTCATCCAGCCATCTCATCCTCTGTCGTCTCCTTCTCCTCCTGTCCCCAATCCCTCCCAGCATCAGAGTCTTCTCCAGTGAGTCAACTCTTCGCATGAGGTGGCCAAAATACTGGAGTTTCAGCTTTAGCATCATTCCTTCCAAAGAAATCCCAGGGCTGATCTCCTTCACAATGGACTGGTTGGATCTCCTTGCAGTCCAAGGGACTCTCAAGAGTCTTCTCCAACACCACAGTTCAAAAGCATCAATTTTTGGCGCTCAGTTTCTTCACAGTCCAACTCTCATATCCATACATGACCACTGGAAAAACCTTAGCCTTGACTAGATGGACCTTTGTTGGCAAAGTAATGTCTCTGCTTTTGAATATGCTGTCTAAGTTGGTCATAACTTTCCTTCCAAGGAGTAAGCGTCTTTTAATTTCATGGCTGCAGTCACCGTCTGCAGTGATTTTGGAGCCCCCCAAAATAAAGTCTGACACTGTTTCCACTGTTTCCCCATCTATTTCCCATGTAGTGATGGAACCAGATGCCATGATCTTCGTTTTCTGAATGTTGAGTTTTAAGCCAACTTTTTCACTCTCCTCTTTCACTTTCATCAGGAGGCTTTTTAGTTCCTCTTCACTTTCTGCCGTAAGGGTGGTGTCATCTGCATATCTGAGGTTATTGATATTTCTCCGGGCTAGTGGTATTCAAAAAGGGTTGTAGGGCAAGGAGAACAGAGGAAATCAAAAAGCAAAGCTCTACCATAGAAACAGAAATCCCCCATATAAGTATAGATGGATGATAGAATATCACCATTGTGAAATATTCTCTCAAAAATGTTTATCTTGACTCTAATCAAGCCTGAACCAAAGTCAATATTTTAGGAAACACAGGGGATAGAAAAACAAGGTAAATGCCCGAAGAGGAAAATAGTCAAGTTCAAAATACATGACATTAAATAAGAGTTTTCTGGAACTTTTCAAAATGTCATTGTCATAAAAAAGCATACTCTGTGTGTGTGTGTGTGTGTGTGTGTGTGTGTGTGTCTGGGTAGGTGGATTGGTGTGTCTGAGAAAGAGAAACAGGGAGAAACTATTCTTTAGCCTAAATAAAGCTAAAGAGACATAATTGCCGATTGTGATCTATGAACTTAGACTGGATCCAGGTTGAAGGGGGAAGTTAAAACAAATGTTCTTTCACCCACTGGTGAAATCTGAACACAGACTAAATAATGGATAATACTATATACTTGTTTATTTTCTTGGGTGGAGTGATAATTTGTGGTCGTACAAAAGATGTTGCTCTTGAGAATCACATGCTGGAGATTTTAGGGTGAGGTATGATTTCTGCAGCTTTCAAATGGGTGAGCCAAAGAACATGCACGTTGATGTATGAATGGAGAGATAAGCAGACTTGGCAAATTGTTAACAAACGTTGAATCTAGGGGAAGGATATAGTAGTGACCATTGTATTTTTTACCCCCCTCAACTTTTCTTTTTGAAAAAAGTGGGAGGAAAACAGTTTACTTACAAAGCTGAGAGTGAAAGAGTAGAACTTGATAATCCAAGTGATGATTATGTGGCAATTAATTCTCCAGGGAAGATGAGGCTGCCTTGAACTGGGAAAGGATTTTGAATGAATGGACTAATCATGAAGCTGACCTGTCCCCTGTGATTTATGATGTGTGTGTGTCCTTCTCGCTCTCCTTATATGGGTATTTCTGTAGTCTCTAAGGCTGAAAAAGAAATATTGGAAAGACAGTCATCCTTGTATTGAGAGAATCCATCTTAAAAGACAGGTACAACAACTTTAGGTAGGTGGCCTGTGAGTAAGTCTCTCTCTGATATTTGTGAGAGCAGCTCTGGTGATTTGATATGTTTTCAAATATCAAAAATAATATTTTTTTTCCTGTTTTTATTTTGTCAGAAGCCTGAAATTTCCCTCTGGCTTTTATAATCAATAATCAATTTTTCTGTCTTTAAGGAATTTGAATCATGCTATTGATTTTACACATATGAACATTAGTTAAGTTTATGGAACCAAAAAATATAGTACACACTCTAATCTAGTTATTTAATCACCCACCCAATTTCTCAGAAAAGACAAAACATCACAGATTTTCTAATTAAATCTAGTTTCCAAAGCAAACATTATAATGATAATAATGCATTTAATATTTAGTAAAAATTTCATTTATAAGATATGGTTTTGAAAGCTGTATATCTTTTTTTTTTTAATTACCAGCTTATAGATCTCTGTTTTTATTCTTTTTATTTATAATTGGAGGATAAATGCTTTACAGTATTATATTGGTTTCTACCAAACATCAGCATGAATCAGCCATAGTTTTACCCATGTCCCCTCCCACTTGAACATTCTCTAAGTTATGGTGTGACAAAATTAACTAGGATGCCAATTCTAAATTGCTATTATGCAGTAATAGAAATTTCCTTTTAATAAAGCAGTGCCATCAGATTCTTCAGCTTACCGAGGTTCATAAAATTTATCTCCATATGGTACTAATCTCAATCATAGATAAGTATTAATGAATTTTTAGAAATGAAACTTCTCATGGGAAGAGATCAAAGAGGTAGCTTGAATGGGTTTAGATAAACAGCATTGCTTGATACTATCTTTAATGTGAAAGACATCATTTACTAAAGATTAGTACGTTGCAGGAGAAGAAGGGGATGACAGAGGATGAGATGGTTGGATGGCATCACTGATTCGATGGACATTAGTTTGAGCAAGCTCCGGGAGTTGGTGATGGACAGGGAAGCCTGGTGTACTGCAATCCATGGAGTTGCAGAGTCGGACACGACTGAGCAACTGAACTGAACTGAATAGGTTGACCAGGCTTCGCTGGTAGCTCAGCTGGTAAAGAATTCCGCCTGCAATCCAGGAGACCCTGGTTTGATACCTGGGTTGGGAAGTTCCCCTTTAGAAGGGGTATAAGCTACCCACTCCAGTATTCTTGGGCTTTCCTGTTGGTTCAGATAGTAAAGAATCCACCTGCAATGTGGGAGACGTGGGTTTGATCCCCGAGTTGGGATAATCCCCTGGAGGAGGGCATGGCGGCCCACTCCAGTATCTTGCCTGGAGAATCTCCATGGATAGAGGAGCCTAGTGGGGTTGCAGGAGCCAGTCCATGGGGTTTCAAAGAATTGGACATGACTGAGCAACTCAGCATAGCATAGCACACGGTATATTGTCTCTCCCAGATCCCAGAACTTATTGGATAATATAGCCTTTTTATTTTTGACATTCTTTGAGGGATTATATTGTTTATATATAGTAAATTGTTGTAACTTTTCTTATTGAATAGAATTATTTCTAGAGTTGTCTTTAGGATGAATGAGGTAACACATTGTCTTATGGATGTAGCGCTGTGATCCTTTGATTCTCTGCTTGCTTGCTGTTTGCTGCATGTAATGATGCACTTTGATTCATAGTTTGTCCACTAATAACATAAGCCATGATTTTGAGCTCTGCTTCCCCAAAAGCACTGGGCGACTGTGCAGTATCTTCTTTGCTCTTTCAATATTTGGTCTTTGTTTTTAGAGGCAATTGATATAATTACATCGTGGGTCTCTGATTTACCTTAGCAAGTGGGGAGGTAAAGATGAAATAACAAACCAGTTCTAGAAAGGTTTTAAAAAATGAGATAGAATTAACTGTTTGTAGTCTTGATTGAGCTTGATCTGTGGGGCAGTTCATTGACTATATAATATGTTGTTTAATCTTAACAGATGTCTAGTAATACCTTATTTTTATGAATCATTTAAGTTAATTTCTTCATGTCTAGGACTTTTTTTTTTTTTTTTTGGATGTTCACTCAAAGGTGAAGCTCTAGGCTCATTTCAGAAGTGAAAATGTTTGTGAAATTAAGCCTAGGTCATTCAGACAAATTAAGTTCTTATCTGTTCTAAGCTTTCCCGGACAGATGGCTGGCTGGAAGTCCCCTCCATAATTGCACAAATTAAATTCCAAATCTCTTGGTTTGCAAAAGACTCTCACTTTACACCTATAGGGGTTTTCTAACTAAGCTCTCTTGAGTTCATTTCCTTTGTTACCTGTGTCATATACTATTAGACTCGGGGCACCTTAAACTCAATTTGAAATTCAGATAAAGATTTGAGAGTAGCTTAAAAAATAGCAGAATCTTATTAGTGCTGTTTACCCCTTAGGTCAATAGTAAGAAGGGATGATTCTTATGTTCTTAAACTGTGCTGTGATTGGGGTTAGATTCATGGAAGTCAATTTTAGAGACATAGGGTGGGCCTGTAATTGAAATGTCTCCATTTTGTCTGAGTTGACTTGATTTTGTTAACAGTCCCCTTACTCACAGCCTAAATTGCTGTCTGTTAGCACTGATTGAATGTTTACGACGTGGCAGGTTTTGTACTGTCTCTTGCTATCTCATCTAACCTTCACAGCAATTCAGTGAAGCACATTTATAACATAGTCATCATCATGACATGATGACCATCACTCCTGTTTTATAGTTGAGGAAACTGAGCCTTAAGGAGATAAAGGACTTGTCATATATGTCCTGCTTTGCTGAAATACGGTCCTTTTTTATCTAGTTTGTTGAGGGTTCTTATTGTGAGTGCACGTTGAGTTTTGTCCGTTGCTTTTTGTTTCATGTATTGAGATGATCATCTGGTTTTTTCCTTTCCTTTTATGAATGTGATATACCACACTTATTAATATGCATATGTCAAAAGTCATACTCAATGAGGAAAGACTGAAAGTTTTTCCTATCAGATCAGCAAAAAGGCAAGGGTGCCCACTCCCACCTTTCCTATTCAATATAGTACTGCAAGTCCCAGCCAGAGCCATAAGGCAAGAAAAGAGGTAAAAGCCATCTGAATTGGAAAGGAAGAAGTAAAATTGTCTCTGTTTGATGATAGCATGATCTTCTAAATAGAAAATCTAAGGACTCCACTAAAAAACTGTTAGGATTCAGTAGACAAAATCTAATGTATAGCATGGTGACTATAGTAAACAATGCCATATTGTATATTTGAAAATTGCTGAGAGAGTAGATTTTAAAAGTTCTCACCAAATTCACACAAAATCACAATTGTGTGAGTTGATGGATGTTTTTACTCACTGTGGTGATCATTTCATAATATATAATATATCCAATCCTTATATTGTATACCTTACACTTATATAATGTTATATACTCAATGATATCTCAATAAAGGTCATCCAATATACACCTGGCACTTCATGGAAACTTTCTAGGGATTTTGCATACAAAAGTAGTTTAAATGGTATTTAGTTGCTCAATGCGCATATCTGCTTTCCTGAAACTGGTTGCCTGAGAGCACTTGTGGTTGGCTGGTTCTCCTTTCCTACCTTCCGCTTCACAAATTGCTTTCCTCCTCCTTGGCCACGGAGTCCTGCATGCTTCTCACCCGGCGTGAATCTTTCAGTAGTTGATTGCTTCCGGATGCAAAAACCTCTGGCTCTCCTAACAAAGGCACCATTCGACAATTCTTAGAATCTGACACCTGCATTTGGGGTTGCTTAGGAGGAAAAAAGTGAGATAAGGAGAGGGTAATGTAGACTTTACTTAGGAAAAGTATACAAATTAGGTTATTTTACACAATTACGATTTATTGTGGGAGAAGGCAATGGCACCCCACTCCAGTACTCTTGCCTGGAAAATCCCATGGATGGAGGAGCCTGGTAGGCCGCAGTCCATGGGGTCCCTAGGAGTCGGACATGACTGAGCGATTTCATTTTCACTTTCATGCACTGGAGAAGGAAATGGCAACCCACTCCAGTATTCTGGCCTGGAGAATCCCAGGGACAGAGGAGCCTGGTGGGCTGCCATCTAAGGGGTCGCACAGAGTCCGAGAGGACTGAAGCGACTTAGCAGCAGCAGCAGCAGCAGCTCCTGAGTGAGAATCTATAGCAAAGCAAACAGAGGTCTGGTCAGAATCCTAGATGGGACAGGGCCTTACTTTATCTTGGTAACAGATACACCACAGGCGTCCATGACTTATTTCTTTTAGAGTTGAACTTGATTTCTGTGTGTATAGAGAGGGGGAGGGGTTACTGAGAAGGCAGATTAGCACATTTATTTGAAAGGAAAAATGAAGTCAGGCTTTCTGAAAGATAATAAGTTTGATTTGGTTTATTGATTTGACAGTGAGGACATGCTTAGCAATTAGATTGTTTCACAAGTAAATGGGTGAAAGCATATTTCACAAGTAAATGGGTAAAATCTACAGTAACCAGGGTTGCAACAAAAATATATTTAAAATACTGTTGACATATACATATATATGTATGTGTATGTGCATGTAATAATAATAATATAAATGTTATTCAACCATAAAAAAGAAAGGAATCTTTCCTTTTGAGACAACACGAAGATCCTGGAGGAAGTTATGCTAAGTGATATAATCCGGACACAGAAAGACAGTATTGTATGATATCATTTATGTGTGAAATCTCAAAAAGTTGAACTTATAGAACCAGTGAATAAAATGGTGGGTGCTGAGGGGGTGGGGGAAATGGTGAGACCTTGATCAAAGGGTACAGACTTCCAGTTATAAGATAAATAAGTTTTAGAGAGCTGATGCATAGTACGATGACTGTAGTTGGTAGTACTGTATTATATACTTAGGATTTGCTCAGAAACTAGTTCTTAAATATTCTCATCACAAAAAAGAAAATAACTATATAAGGTGATAGAAATGTTGATTAGTTTCATTGTGGTAATCATCTCACAATATATATGTATACTAAATCATCGTGTACACCCTGAATATACAATTTTTCTTTGTCAATTTTATCTCAGTAAAACTAGAAAAAATAGGATATATACATATATAATGTTGGAAATTCTTCATTAAGTTTGTGATTAAAACTTAAGAGTCAACTTAAAAATGTCAGAGGAGTGCATTCTTTGAGGAGGTGCAAAAGCAAAGAACTTGAAGCGCATGGTGTTGGATCACTGTGCCCTTTTTACCTATATCAGCCTTGATCAAGACTGGTTAGAGCCCCTGTTTGTACAAGGAAGGCTTTAGGACTGACTTCTCCTAAGTGTTTTAAAATTAAATTATGTATATGAAACACTGTTCATGGGGTTCTCAAGGCAAGAATACTGAAGTGGTTTGCCATTCCCTTCTCCAGCGGACCACACCCTGTCATATCTCTCCACCATGACCCGCCCATCCCAGGTTGCCCCTCGGGCATGGCTTAATTTCATTGAGTTAGACAAGGGTGTGGTCCTTGTGTGATTAGATTGACTAGTTTTCTGTGAGAATGGTTTTAGTGTATTTGCCCTCTGATGCCCTCTTTCAAGACCTACTACTGTCTTACTTGGGTTTCTCTTACCTTGGGCGTGGGGTATCTCATCCCAGCTGCTCCTGGCTGCTCCTGGCCAGCGAAGCACAACCATCGCACCTTACCTTGGACGAGGGGTCTCTCCTCACCGCCGCCCTTCCTGACCTCGATCGTGGGGTAGCTCTTCTCCGCCGTGCTTAGTGCGCTGGCCCTCACCGCCGTCCTTCCTCGGTCGTGGGGTAGCTCCTCTTGGCCGCGCTCTTAGTGCGCGACGCAGCCTCAGTATTCTTGCCTTGAGAACCCCATGAACAGTATGAAAAGACAAAATGATAGGATACTGAAAGAGAAACTCCTCTCGGCCGCGCTCTTAGTGCGCGACGCAGCCTCAGTATTCTTGCCTTGAGAACCCCATGAACAGTATGAAAAGACAAAATGATAGGATACTGAAAGAGAAACTCCCCAGGTCAGTAGGGGCCCAATATGCTACTGGAGATTAGTGGAGAAATAACTCCAGAAAGAATGAAAGGATAGAGCCAAAACAAAAAGAATACCCAGCTGTGGATGTGTCTGGTGATAGAAGCAAAGTCCGATGCTGTAAAGAGCAATATTGCATAGGAACCTGGAATGTCAGGTCCATGAATCAAGGCAAATTGGAAGTGGTCAAACAAGAGATGGCAAGAGTGAATGTCGACATTCTAGGAATTAGCGAACCAAAATGGACTGGAATGGGTGAATTTAACTCGGGTGACCATTATATCTACTACTGTGGGCAGGAATCCCTCAGAAGAAATGGAGTGGCCATCATGGTCAACAAAAGAGTCCGAAATGCAGTACTTGGATGCAATCTCAAAAATGACAGAATGATCTCTGTTCGTATCCAAGGCAAACCATTCAATGTCACAGTAATCCAAGTCTATGCCCCAACCAGTAACGCCGAAGAAGCTGAAGTTGAAAGGTTCTATGAAGACCTACAAGACGTTTTAGAACTAACACCCAAAAAAGATGTCCTTTTCATTATAGGGGACTGGAATGCAAAAGTAGGAAGTCAAGAAACACCTGGAGTAACAGGCAAATTTGGCCTTGGAATACGGAATGAAGCAGGGCAAAGACTAATAGAGTTTTGCCAAGAAAATGCACTGGTCATAGCAAATACCCTCTTCCAACAACACAAGAGAAGACTCTATACATGGACATCACCAGATGGTCAACACCGAAATCAGATCGATTATATTCTTTGCAGCCAAAGATGGAGAAGCTCTATACAATCAGCAAAAACAAGACCAGGAGCTGACTGTGGCTCAGACCATGAACTCCTTATTGCCAAATTCAGACTGAAATTGAAGAAAGTACGGAAAACTACTAGACCATTCAGGTATGACCTAAATCAAATCCCTTATGATTATACAGTGGAAGTGAGAAATAGATTTAAGGGCCTAGATCTGATAGATAGAGTGCCTGATGAACTATGGAATGAGGTTCGTGACATTGTACAGGAGACAGGGATCAAGACCATCCCCATGGAAAAGAAATGCAAAAAAGCAAAATGGCTGTCTGGGGAGGCCTTACAAATAGCTGTGAAAAGAAGAGAAGCGAAAAGCAAAGGAGAAAAGGAAAGATATAAACATCTAAATGCAGAGTTCCAAAGAATAGCAAGAAGAGATAAGAAAGCCTTCTTCAGTGATCAATGCAAAGAAATAGAGGAAAACAACAGAATGGGAAAGACTAGGGATCTCTTCAAGAAAATCAGAGATACCAAGGGAACTTTTCATGCCAAGATGGGCACGATAAAGGACAGAGATGGTGTGGACCTAACAGAAGCAGAAGATATTAAGAAGAGGTGGCAAGAATACACAGAAGAACTGTACAAAAAAGAGCTTCAAGACCTAGACAATCATGATGATGTGATCACTGACCTAGAGCCAGACATCTTGGAATGTGAAGTCAAATGGGCCTTAGAAAGCATCACTACGAACAAAGCTAGTGGAGGTGATGGAATTCCAGTGGAGCTATTCCAAGTCCTGAAAGATGATGCTGTGAAAGTGCTGCACTCAATATGCCAGCAAATTTGGAAAACTCAGCAGTGGCCACAAGATTGGAAAAGGTCAGTTTTCATCCCAATCCCAAAGAAAGGCAATGCCAAAGAGTGCTCAAACTACCGCACAATTGCACTCATCTCACACGCTAGTAAAGTAATGCTCAAAATTCTCCAAGCCAGGCTTCAGCAATATGTGAACTGTGAACTTCCTGATGTTCAAGCTGGTTTTAGAAAAGGCAGAGGAACCAGAGATCAAATTGCCAACATCCGCTGGATCATGGAAAAAGCAAGAGTGTTCCAGAAAAACATCTATTTCTGCTTTATTGACTATGCCAAAGCCTTTGACTGTGTGGATCACAATAAACTATGGAAAATTCTGAAAGAGATGGGAATACCAGACCACCTGATCTGCCTCTTGAGAAATCTGTATGCAGGTCAGGAAGCAACAGTTAGAACTGGTCATGGAACAACAGACTGGTTCCAAATAGGAAAAGGAGTACGTCAAGGCTGCATATTGTCACCATGTTTATTTAACTTATATGCCGAGTACATCATGAGAAATGCTGGACTGGAAGAAACACAAGTTGGAATCAAGATTGCCGGGAGAAATATCAATAACCTCAGATATGCAGATGACACCACTCTTATGGCAGAAAGTGAAGAGGGGCTAAAAAGCCTCTTGATGAAAGTGAAAGTGGAGAGTGAAAAGGTTGGCTTAAAGCTCAACATTCAGAAAACGAAGATCATGGCATCTGGTCCCATCACTGCATGGGAAATAGATGGGGAAACAGTGGAAACAGTGTCAGACTTTGTTTTTCTGGGCTCCAAAATCACTGCAGATGGTGACTGCAGCCATGAAATTAAAAGACGCTTGCTCCTTGGAAGGAAAGTTATGACCAACCTAGATAGCATATTCAAAAGCAGAGACATTACTTTACCAACAAAGGTTCGCCTAGTCAAGGCTATGGTCTTTCCTGTGGTCATGTATGGATGTGAGAGCTGGACTGTGAGGAAGGCTGAACGCCGAAGAATTGATGCTTTTGAACTGTGGTGTTGGAGAAGACTCTTGAGAGTCCCTTGGACTGCAAGAAGATCCAACCAGTCCATTCTGAAGGAGATCAATCCTGGAATTTCTTTGGAAGGAATGATGCTAAAGCTGAAACTCCAGTATTTTGGCCACCTCATGCGAAGAGTTGACTCATTGGAGAAGACTCTGATGCTGGGAGGGATTGAGGGCAGGAGGAGAAGGGGACGACAGAGGATGAGATGGCTGGATGGCATCACTGACTCGATGGATGCGAGTCTGGGTGACCTCCGGGAGCTGGTGATGGACAGGGAGGCCTGGCGTGCTGCGGTTCATGGGGTCGCAAAGAGTCGGACACGACTGAGCGACTGATCTGATCTTCCATAGAGGCTGCCTTTTAGTGTTACATGTGTATTGATTGTATAGGTCATGATTTCTGTTTGGGGAGTTATGTTCTGCTGCTGCTGCTGCTAAGTCGCTTCAGTCGTGTCCGACTCTGTGCGACCCCAGAGACGGAAGCCCAGCAGGTTCCCCCGTCCCTGGGATTCTCCAGGCAAGAACACTGGAGTGGGTTGCCATTTCCTTCTCCAATGAATGAAAGTGAAAAGTGAAAGGAAAGTCGCTCAGTCGTGTCCGACTCCCAGCGACCCAATGGACTGCAGCCCACCAGGCTCCTCCATCCTTGGGATTCTCCAGGCAAGAGTACTGGAGTGGGATGCCATTGCCTTCTCCGGAGTTATGTTCTGGAGCTTCCTAATTCAGATTTCAAATTTTATTGATGTCTGGCTGTTCGTTAAATTGTGTTAGACACGTTGGTGGATATTAAACTTACACTAGATGGAGAAATGTCCAGTTTGATGATCACACTCAAAGGTATTGAAGAGTTTAGCAGTTAACTATAATCTTATTCCTTGATGAAACCAGAGCTGATTGGTAAAAGGAAGTTGAGTAAAACTTCTTATGCCATATATGTGTAGGTAAACCAAAATGTTAATGCAAGAAGTAAGAGAGTAAAAAACCAAAATGACTATAAGGAATACACAAACTCCAAAGTAGAACTACCACAGTTTTTTTCATTTAAATAAGAACATTTTAAAGACAGTGAGTTTCAAGTCTGAAGTCAGATTCGTGGAGCATTTTGTATGGGAAATTGGTAGGCAAGAATCCTAGAGAGTAGAGAAGATAGCCTGAGGTTAGGTGGACACAGTGGTTAGGTGCTCAGTGGGAATACTAACCTTCTTTCTCAAGGCGTCAGGTTCCTGCCTGAGTTAATCTATGACCATCCATCCATTCTCTTTTTGCACTGCTTCATCCCCTAGGAGCTTTGAGGGACTAGACCAGTGTTTGCTTTAGTAATTTTGCTTTATCAGTGAGTTATAGCATATAGCTATATCTATAAACCTCTGGCCTAGTTTCATACCTGCTTCAAAAGTGTTTTGTTTTAAAACTTATTCTCCAACTGGTCTCCAGTTCAGCATCCATACATTACGTTATCATAAAATTGTCTTTCTTTTTCTCATTTACTGTGTGACTACTTTTACTCTTTTTACTTCTTCTTACTAAACCTTTTCAGTTGTCTTTTAATAAACCTAGGGGGTAGGATGGGGAGGGACATGGGAAGGAGTTTCAAAAGGGAGGGGATATATGTAAACCTATGGCTGATTCATGTTGAGGTTTGACAGAAAATAGCAAAACTCTGTAAAGTATTTATCCTTCACTAAAAATCTTCTTTCCTTAAGGGCACATACTTTTTGTCCTCTGTGCTTTAGCTCTGATGGATCATTACATTACCCCTTCTTGCCTGATGAAAAGGGACCTCATGCTGCTGCTGCTGCTAAGTCGCTTCAGTCATGTCTGACTCTGTGCGACCCCACAAATGGAAGCTCACCAGACTCCCCTGTCCCTGGGATTCTCCAGGCAAGAACACTGGAGTGGGTTGCCATTTCCTTCTCCAATGCATGAAAGTGAAAAGTAAAAGTGAAGTTGCTCAGTCATGTCCGACTCTCAGCGACCCCATGGACTGGAGCCTACCAGGCTCCTCCGTCCATGGGATTTTCCAGGCAAAAGTACTGGGGTGGGGTGCCATTGCCAGTCAAATAACACCGCCACTGTGCTCACATAGGTCTTACATAACACTTCTCATATGATATAGTGCATGCTTTATAAATTGAATTTCTTGGCTAATTTATGAGAAGCATGATGGTATCTGTCATTCTTCATCACTTTCCTTGGAGCCTATCACATGGTAGGCTTTTTATGCTTGTTGGCTGATTGAATGGATATATGTGAACATCAAAGGCATTAAAGAGAAAGACATGGGAAAAAAAAGTCCAATAATAGTATTATTCAACATTTATGGTGTGTTTATTATGTGCCATAATAAGTGTTTTGTGTGTACTAACTCATGGAATCCTCATGACTCCATGAATTACTTCTCAAATTTTATTTTATAGATTAAAGACAAGTGAGAGTGGCTTAGAAACTTGGCCTTAGTTCATTCTTAATTGAAATGCAAAGGAAGCTTTAATAGTCTGTTTTGACCCACTCTAGGTGACATTATACCCTCAAAGTTAATACTCTGGGTTCTAGAGCCAGGCTACCTGGATTCAAATTCTGGCTCTGACTTTAATTAGCTATGCAGGTTATTGGACAAGTGTGCCTTGATTTGCTTATTTGCCAAAAGAGGATGACAGTAGAATGTACATTATGTGATTATTTTGGATACTGAATAAGTTAACTGTGGTATTGGAGAAGACTCTTGAGAGTCCCTTGGACTGCAAGGAGATCCAGCCTGTCAGTCTTCAAGAAAATCAGTCCTGAATATTCATTGGAGGGACTGATGCTGAAGCTGAAACTCCAATACTTTGGCCACATGATGTGAAGAACTGACTCCTTGGAAAAGACCCTGATGCTGGGAAAGATTGAGGGAGGGAGGAGAAGGGGATGACAGAGGATGAGATGGTTGGATGGCATCATTGACTTGATGGATATGAGTTTGAGCAAGCTCCAGGAGTTGGTGATGGACAGGGAAGCCTGGCATGCTGCAGTCCATGGAGTGGCAAAGAGACACAACTCAGCGACTGAACTGAATAAGTTAATGTGTGCAACACACTTAGGCAGTGCCTATTAAAAGGAAACAGCCACTAAATGTTAAGTATTTTTCTTTCATAAATGACTCTATTGACACTTTTACTTAATACAATTAAATGTCTTGAATGTCAGATTTGTGGCTGTCTTCTTTGTGAGCTTTTTCAGAGGAGAAGGCTCAACAATATAGAGAATAGGGAGTATATTCTCTGTGTTTCTCAGGGTTAGTTTCTCAGTCATGCCCAACTCTCTGCAACCCATGGACTGCAGTCCACCAGGCTTCTCTGTCCATGGGGTTTCCCAGGCAAGGATACTGGAGTGGTTTTCCATTTTTTTTTCTCTAGGGGATCTTCCCGACCCAGGGATCAATCCCAGGTCTATTGCACTGCAGACAGATTCTTTACTGACTGAACTACCAGGGAAGCCCAGGAAATTCTATTTTCCGAAGGATTTAAAAATGACTCAGTCCCTACGATTTCAGTCTTGTTAATTTTGGGAAACTAAGAAGCCATTCGCTGTCCTTGTTTCAGTGTCTCTGCTGAGCCACTAGCATGTTTTCTAGTTTCTTGAAGATTTCCAAGTGTCAGTGATGTCAGAAAAGGAGTGACCAGTGGTACTTTCCTCACAGGGTTCTTGTGAGGGTGAAAAGAAGTGGCTTGGAGCACTGTGATCACACACTCTGCAGGGTTGTTTCAAACCATGACTTTGCCCTGTAGGTGAAGTGACCTTGCAGCAAAGGTACTGTGGGACTTTAATAAGTAAACGTCCATGAATGAGATCTAAGAAAGAACCACCTTAGGATGACTTTTACCTGCAATGATCTTCTTAGAGACTTTTTTGTGAGTCTCCCAGCGAGGTCTTTCAAAGTCTTGGGGAAAAGTTTTCTCTGCATAGGTCTGTAATTTGTGAATGCTTATGGATGGCAGGGGAGAAGGCAATGGCACCCTACTCCAGTACTGCTGCTACTGCTAAGTCGCCTCAGTCGTGTCCGACTCTGTGCGACCCCATAGACGGAAGCCCACCAGGCTCCCTCGTCCCTGGGATTCTCCAGGCAAGAATACTGGAGTGGGTTGCCATTTCCTTCCCCAATGCATGAAAATGAAAAGTGAAAGTGAAGTCGCTCAGTCGTGTCCGACTCTTAGCGACCCCATGGACTGGAGCCTACCAGGATCCTCCGTCCATGGGATTTTCCAGGCAAAAGTACTGGGGTGGGGTGCCATTGCCTTCCCCAGTACTATTGCCTGGAAAATCCCATGGACAGAGGACCCTGGTGGGCCGCTGTCCATGGGGTCGCTAAGAGTCGGACACGACTGAGCTACTTCCCTTTCACTTTTCACTTTCATGCATTGGAGAAGGAAATGGCAACCCACTCCAGTGTTCTTGCCTGGAGAATCCCAGGGACAGAGGAGCCTGGTGGGCTGCAGTCCATGGGGTCGCACAGAGTCGGACACGACTGAAGCGACTTAGCAGCAGCAGCAGCATGGATGGCAGGCCAAGGGGAGAGGCACAAAATGGAGATTAAGGGTTACCTATAACTTGCTTCTGCATAATACGATCAGATTGGAGGGCCTTGTTGCTCCCATGAACAGGTGTGCACAATTCCCAACGGCCTGAAACCAAGCAGCAAGCATAGATAGCTTTACAAGCACGTGGCACCAAGGGCATTGTTCCATTCACGAAGGGATTTCTTCTTCTCTCAGGAAAATACAAAGGAAGGGGTAAACCAGGACATTCAGAAAGACGGGCACAGATGAGAAGGCTCCAACCCTGTAATTATGAAAGGGATTTTGTGAACTTTTCCTGTGAAAGCCCGTACTGCCTCTACAGGTTGTTTGAATTACCCCTCTCTGCACTTCTGTATGGGCTTCCCAGGTGGCTCAGAGGTTAAAGCATCTGCCTGCAACGCAGGAGACCTGGGTTTATGGTAGTCAAATGTGAGGCTTTCTTTTTTAGTCACATCAGTGTCAAGATTTTCAACTTTACCTTAAATATATTTGTATTCCTATTTTAATTTAGTTTTTGTACTTAAAATTTTTTTTTCATAGACATGCACTTGTTGATTTGAGGAGAGTTCCCAAAGAAGTTCTGCCTGAAAGACTTCTGTACTTTGTAATTAAAAAAAAAAACAAACTACTATTGTAATGATTTGTCATGCAACTCTAAACATCACTAAATATTTAACACTCAGTTGTTCATCAGTATAATGAGTATTATAATACCGTCTCACAAGCTTTTTGTGAGGATGAAGTAACTTATAGAGAGTGCTAACTGTAGTGCCTGGCAGATGATAAGGACTTAATATATGATAGGTATGGATCTTTGTTAGTCATTTTTAAATGATATTTAATAACATGGGACACATAATCATATTGAATTATAAAAATAAATTACAAAACTGGTCCTTGAAAAATAAAATCTTATATATATATATTTTGTGTGTGTATTAATTTAACAGTGGTTATTTTTCTACGTAATTGCATTATTATCTTATGTTTGTTTTTCTCATTATTTCACAGTTTAAAAAACTCCCCATAGCCATGACTATTTGAGAGAAAAATTTTTTTACTCTCTTTCTTTTTTTCCCTTTCTTCTTCTTCTTCTTTTTTTTTTTTTAAACTAAGAGTACTGTTGAAAACTGTCATGGCTGCCTACAGAAATAATGTTTAACTCTTTTTGGCCAGAGGATAAATTGAAAATACTTAACCCTCTTTGGGATAGGATGTTTACTTTGCAGGTATATTGATGGCATTTGGTGGTATTGGTGAAAGAAAAATGCAGAATTAGAGGGTGGCTGGTCATTATATACCTTCCCAAAATCTATTTTGACATTTTTGAAACATTTCCAAAGTTGGTTTTTATCTGTGTGAGGTAATATTAGATGACCTGATCTGCCAATCAAATTTTTATTTCTCATATGTTACATTTGGTTAAAAGAAGATAAAATCTTGACTGATTCTATGGTAATAAAATTTCTATCAGAATTTAACATTAAAAACCACAAAGTTTAGTAATGACTGTCTTCATGTGATGATATTAAGAATTTTAGAGTATATAACATAGCCCCTTCATTTTTAATAATTGTTAGGGCAACTCACTCCAGCACTCTTGCCTGGAGAATCCCATGGATGGAGGAGCCTGGTAGGCTGCAGTCCATGGGGTCGCTGAGTCCGACACGACTGAGCAACTTCACTTTCACTTTTCACTTTCATGCACTGGAGAGGGAAATGGCAACCCACTCCAGTGTTCTTGCCTGGAGAATCCCAGGGACAGCAGAGCCTGGTGTGCTGCCGTCTATGGGGTCATGGTAGGCTCAGTCCATGGGGTCGCTAAGAGTCGGACACGACTGAGCGACTTCCTTTCACTTTTCACTTTCATGCATTGGGGAAGGAAATGGCAACCCACTCCAGTGTTCTTGCCTGGAGAATCCCAGGGACGGGGGAACCTGCTGGGCTTCCATCTCTGGGGTCGCACAGAGTCGGACACGACTGAAGCGACTTAGCAGCAGCAGAGTCGGACACGACTGAAGCGACTCAGCAGCAGCAGCAGCAGCAGTGTAGCTTGAATAAAATACAAAACTCGACTCAGAAGCAACCGTGGGAAATTATGCATTATTGCTAGAATGACTTAAAGAGTGTATGGAGAAGTTAAATTTTAGATAGAAGTCACCCTTTATTTTTACTCCCATAATTCAATTCAAGAAATGGTGACTGCAGACACTGAGACTAGAAGCATAGTGAATGCACTGGAAGTACTGAAGAAGTTTGATTTATTAGGTAGGTTACATATAGTCTCTGTGCATAATTAAAGTTCATTTGCTCAGATCAGATCAGATCAGTCGTTCAGTCGTGTCCGACTCTTTGCGACCCCATGAACTGCAGCACGCCAGGCCTCCCTGTCCATCACCAGCTCTCGGAGGTCACTCAGACTCACATCCATCGAGTCAGTGATACCATCCAGCCATCTCATCCTCTGTCGTCCCCTTCTCCTCCTGCCCCCAATCCCTCCCAGCATCAGAGTCTTCTCCAATGAGTCAACTCTTCGCATGAGGTGGCCAAAATACTGGAGTTTCAGCTTGAGCATCATTCCTTCCAAAGAAATCCCAGGGCTGATCTCCTTCAGATTGGACTGGTTGGATCTCCTTGCAGTCCAAGGGACTCTCAAGAGTCTTCTCCAACACCACACTTCAAAAGTATCAATTCTTCGGCGCTCAGCCTTCTTCACAGTCCAGCTCTCACATCCATACATGACCACAGGAAAGACCATAGCCTTGACTAGGTGAACCTTTGTTGGCAAAGTAATGTCTCTGCTTTTGAATATGCTATCTAGGTTGGTCATAACTTTCCTTCCAAGGAGTAAGCGTCTTTTAATTTCATGGCTGCAGTCATCATCTGTAGTGATTTTGGAGCCCAGAAAAACAAAGTCTGACACTGTTTCCACTGTTTCCCCATCTATTTCCCATGTAGTGATGGGACCGGATGCCATGATCTTTGTTTTCTGAATGTTGAGCTTTAAGCCAACCTTTTCACTCTCCACTTTCACTTTCATCAAGAGGCTTTTTAGTTCCTCTTCACTTTCTGCCGTAAGGGTGGTGTCATCTGCATATCTGAGGTTATTGATATTTCTCCCAGCAATCTTGATTCCAACTTGTGTTTCTTCCAGTCCAGCGTTTCTCATGATGTACTCTACATATAAGTTAAATAAACAGGGTGACAATATGCAGCCTTGATGTACTCCTTTTCCTATGTTGCTCAGTCGTGTCCAACTCTTTGCGACCCCATGGACTGTAGCATGTCAGCCTTCCCTGTGCGTTACCAATTCCCAGAGCTCGCTCAAACTCATGTCCATCTAGTCAGTGATGCCATCCAACCATCTCATCCTCTGTCATCTCCTTTTCCTCCTGCCTTCAATCTTTCCCAGCATCAGGGTCTTTTCCAGTGAGTCAGTTCTTCACATCAGATGGCCAAAGTATTGGAGTTTCAGCATCAGTCCTTCCAATGAATATTCAGGACTGATTTCCTTTAGGATTGACTGGTTGGATCTCCTTGCAGTCCAAGTGACTCTCAGGAGTGTTCTCCAACACCACAGTTCAAAAGCATCAATTCTTCACTGCTCAGATATAATTATAGTTAGATAATTTGGGTGGACTGAAGTTTTTCCTTGGGTTATTACAAATTCTAAATTAGCAGAACTGAAGAAAATGATATCTTTGCAGACCAAGGATATGCTGGACTTTATATTCAAACCCATACCTGGCTGTCTCTTCTTAGTGATGGGTTGTGGTGATAAGGACACTTGTCTGGCAGTCAGAAGGTTCTAGGTTGCTTCAGGCACTAACCTTAGCTGTGTACCCAGACAATCTAATTGTCTTGTTTAGGTTGTAGTAAAGTGTATGTAGCATCAAATGTATCACCTTAACCATTTTTAACTATATGTTTCAATGGCATTAAGTCCATTCATGTGATTTTGCAACCATCACCACCATCCATTTGCAGAAATCTTTTCATTTTACAAATCTGAATCTTTGTACCCTTGAATAGTAACTTCCCCTTCTCCTTTCTGTTTTCTATGAATTTAACTACTCTAGTGAGTGAGTGAGTGAAAGTTGATCAGTTGTGTCCAACTCTTTGCAACCCCAAGGACTGTAGCCTGCCAGGCTCCTCTGTGCATGGAATTCTCCACTCTATACTGGAGCGGGTAGCCTTTCCTTTCTCCAGGGGCTCTTCCCAACCCAGGGCTCGAACCCAGGTCTCCCGCATTAGAGGCAGATTATTTACCAACTGAGCCACTCAAAGTACCTCATACAAGTGAAATTATATGAAATTTGTCTTTCTGTGACTGGCTTATTTCACTTAGCATAATTTCCTCAAGATTCATCCTTATTTCCTTTCTTTTTAATGCTGAATACTATTCCACTGTATATATATACAATATTTTGTTTATCCATTCCTCTGTAGAAGGACACTTGGATTACTTCAGTATTTTGACTATTTGTGTAGTGCAGCTGTGAGCATCGAAGTACAAGTGTCTGTTCAGGAAACCTCTTTAAATTCTGTTGTAAATATATTCGGAAATATAATTGCTGGATCACATGGTAGCTCTATTTTTAATTTTTTTATGAACTGCCATACTGTTTTCCAAAGTGGCTGTACCATTTTACATTCACACTGTGCATAAGGGTTCCAATTTCTCCATATCCTTGCCAATACTTATTTTCTGATTTTTTGGCAGGCACCGTGGTTGCCCGTATGTGTGATGATCAGTGTAAATTTGTCGATATGTTGTTTCAGATTTTTCTGGGATAATCTGAATGAACTAGACCAATGGTGCCTAAACTTTCTGGAGTGGGTAGTAAGAATACTTGCCCCATACCAGTTGAATCAGAATCTCCAGACTTGAAAATTTATGTATTTGATCCTAGGTGATTCTTACTGCTAGGCAATTTGAGAAATACTGATTAGAACTTTATTTGCCTTGATTTTTGGTCAGATAAAATTTCAATAATCTCCGTCTTGGAGATTCATAATGAGTATTATCTTCGTAAAAGATTTGTAAAAATACCTCTCCCAAAGCTCTTTTATCTTGGTCTAGTCCAGCATTTCCTAGCTTAAGCCTGAGCCCTCTTTTGGCAGCATATTTAACTTCTTATTCTAGGCTATTATGCCTTAAAACATAGTTTGGTCATTCAATTCAGTTGCTCAGTCATGTTTGACTCTTTGTGACCCCATGGACTGCAGCATACCAGGCTTCTCTGTCCATCACCAGCTCCCAGAGCTTGCCCAAACAGATGTCCATCAAGTCCGTGATGCCATCCAACCATCTCATCCTCTGTCGTTCCCTCCTCCTCCTGCCTTCAATCTTTGCCAGCGAAGGGTCTTTTCCAGTGAGTCCATTTTTCCCATCAGGTGGCCAAAGTATTGGAGTTTCAGCTTCAGCATCAGTCCTTCCAGTGAATATTCAGGACTGATTTTCTTTAGGATTGACTGGTTTGATCTCTTTGCAATCCAATGGACATTGTTTGGTAAATAATTTAAACTGTTTCTTAACTCATATTCTATGTGAAAATTTGACTGTTCTGAAAATTTTACAGCTCAAAGGTCTTACTAGACTTAGTGGATTTACAACCTAGCATAAAATATTCAGGCCTTAACTATCAATTAATTCCCTGTGTGAAAGAGGTCTTTTGTCTTCTATGTGCCTACCATACCCTCTCTACTTATAACTAAGGGAAGTTTTTTTTTTTTTTAAGTGGTTTCTTGGGATTGTTTTAATTATTTTAGCCTTAAATTTATAGACTTATTTATTGTAATATTTTGTCACTAATGAAAGGGAAGGAAGATTTTCACACAAGAGGGAGAAATATCCAGCATTCTTCTTGTTTCTGTAGTAGTCAGAGTGATTCTGGTACTACAAAATGTCCTGTAACCGACAAAAGTGAAGCATAGCTTTTTGTCTGCAAAGCAGAAAGTGCTGGGTGTTACCTAGAATCAAAAAGTCTAGTACAATAGCTTCTAGCCACTTGTGGTTATTTAAATTTGATTTGAATTTAAAAATTTAGTACTTAAGCAAATTCTCTGGTGGTACCTTAGCTAGGACTCCTTGCTTTCACTGCTTAGGGCACTGGTTCAGTTCCTGGTTGGGGAAGTAAAATCCCACAAGCCTCACAGTGCAACCAAAAAAGAACAAAGAAGTAGTGGTTTAACCAAATACCTACATTTTAAGTGTATGGCTAGTGGCTCCTGTAGCTATAGAATGTTTCCACCATTGCAGAAAGTTCCATTGGGCATTGCCCATCTAGAGGATCCGAAACATGATTATACTTTATTGTTTGACCTACGTGAAGTATGTCAAAGTTGTCATGAGTCATTCATGGAGATGATTTGCTACATGGAACCATGGAGCCAGAAAAGTTTTCTTTATATCTGAAGATAAAAATTTAGAATTAGAAAATAAACCCATTCAAAAACCAAAACAGCAACTATATACTCTTATAAGCTCAAACCCATTCAAAAAACAAAACAATAGCAACTATATACTTGTACAAACTCAGCTATAACTCTTAACACTCATGAAAAGGATTTTTCATAAAACCTTTCAAATCAATTCTTTAAAAATTTTTATTGAATTTTTATACATATATAGTACATATGATAATGTGTATATACAATGTATATAAAACCACATGTTTATATATATAAACTATATACTATATATAAATTATATATGTACATACATGCACATGTGCACATACACAACGTACATAAATGTTGTTATGTATCAATACAAAAACTATTGATCAGTTTTTACAAACTGAAGACCACAGTGTCACCAGCAACCTATATGCCTTCTTCCTTTTGTTTTGTAAGTACTGGAGTGCTTATTTACTAACTAATGAATTATCACTTCTAAATATTAACTGAATTTGAGAAACCATATGACAAGAACATTCTTCACTTTATGAAAAAAAAATTGAACTTTGAAATAAAATCGATTTGAGATTGTACCTCCAGTCCTCTGAAGTGAATAATATCTTCAATTTGTAAAATAGACACTTTTAAAAAAAATAAAATTTTTAGTGGAAGTGCTTATAATAGAATAATTATAAAATACAGCTTTTAGTTTTTTGAATTATCTTTTATTAGACATGACTATTCAGTTCAGTTGCTCAGTCGTGTCTGACTCTTTGCGACCCCATGGACTGCAGCACGCCAGGCCTCCCTGTGACGGTAAGAAGTTACAAAAGGCACTATTTGTGAACATCCGAGAGGAACTTTCTTGAGTATTGAATAATGGCTCTTCAATAGTAGCAATCCTAAAGAAAATCAGTCCTCAATATTCATTGGAAGGACTGATGTTGAAGCTGAAGCTAATACTTTGGCCACCTGATATGAAGAACTGACTCCTTGGAAAAGACCCTGATGCTGTGAAAGATTGAAGCTAAGAGAAGAAGGGGAAGACAGAGGATGAGATTGTTGGATGGCATCACCGACTCAATGGACTTGGATTTGAGCAAGCTCCGGGAGTTGGTGAAGGACAGGGAAGCCTGGAGTGCTGCAGTCCACAGGGTCGCAAAGAGTCGGACACGACTGAGCGACTGTATTGAACTGATTCACTAATAGACTTCTGTTTGGGAAACATGGAGATTTCTGGTCCTCTAGAGCGACTTCACTTTCTCTTTTCACTTTCATGCATTGGAGAAGGAAATGGCAACCCACTCCAGTGTTCTTGCCTGGAGAATCCCAGGGACGGTGGAGCCTGGTGGGCTGCCGTCTATGGGGTCACACAGAGTTGGACACGACTGAAGTGACTTAGCACACATAGCACATAGAGCACTGAAATAGCTATTTCATATACACTGAGGAAGAAAAACCTACAGAATTATCTTCAGATTTAGGATTACAGTACATATTTAACAAATGAATATAACAGCTTGAGTGATTGGCAACCCACTCCAGTGTTCTTGCCTGAAGAATCCCAGGGATGGGGGAGCCTGGTGGGCTGCCGTCTATGGGGTCGCACAGAGTTGGACACGACTGAAGCTACTTAGCAGCAGCAAAAGGACAATAAAAATGTTGCTATTTGTTTTAGTTGTAAAGGAAAGTTTAGAGCTCTGATGATGATGAAAGCCGAAGCATGTTTATATAGATTGTTTTATGCCTATGTATTGTTAAGGATCTGCAGCAAAGACTTTCACTAGCTATTGTAGGCTAGCTTTTCTCAGATTTTTTTTTTTTTTAATTAGAATTCACAAAAATTTATATCTTGAGTTAGTTCAAACAAGTATTTTTATAATTGAAAACAGTAAATCACACCTTACTACTTGTGATCTGGGATATATTTTTTATTCTATTCATCTTTAATCCCTTGTTTAATTCACTTAAAGAGTGCCTACATTGATTTTACAACCCACTAATGGGTTGCCCCACCCCAGTACTCTTGCCTGGAAAATCCCATGGATGGAGGAGCCTGGTAGGCTCCGGTCCATGGTGTCGCTGGGAGTCGGACACGACTGAGCGACTTCACTTTTATTTTTCACTTTCATGCATTGGAGAAGGAAATGGCAACCCACTCCAGTGTTCTTGCCTGGAGAGTCCCGGGGATGGAGGAGCCTGGTGGGCTGCCGTCTATGGGGTTGCACAGAGTTGGACACGACTGAAGCGACTTAGCAGCAGTAGCAGCAGCAATGGGTTGCAGCTGCCTATGTGAAAATTCTGTTCTGGTCACCCACAGCAGTTGCTAATTGAGGGACTGTGACTTTCCTCTAGCTACACGTGGGACTACATTGGTATAGATGCTCCTCTTCATGGATACTGTTCTCATCCAAATTCACGTTTGCCTCTGTTAGTAAATGTGAACACCTACCGCCTGTTAGACCCTGTGGCCACGGTTTCCTGATCTTACTTAACGTGTGTGTGCTTAGTCGCTCAGTCGTGTCTGACTCTTTGTGACCCCTTGGACTGTAGCCCACCAAACTTCTCTGTCTATGGGATTTCCCAGGCAAGAATACTGGATTGGGTTGCCATTTCCTTCTCCAGGGGATCTTCCATACTCAGGGATCAAACCTACGTCTCTTATGTCTCCTTACTTATGTCTTCTTAAAGTTTTGATAGTGGTTCAGGGTGTGCCCACTCTCTTGTGACAGGGTGTTCATGTGATCCCAAGAAATAGCCATGGTGAAGGTAGTTCTGCTCAGAGAGTCTGCACTTCACTACCGTCACGCCTTCCTCCTCTCCTTATTTTTTAAATTAAGATAAAATTCAAACAACATAAAAATTCACCATTTTATCCATTTAAAAGTGTACAGCTGGATTTTTAGTATATCTTTAGTATATTCAGTGTTCTGAAAATATTACTGCTATCTAATTCTAGAAAATTTATGTCACTGTGAAATCAAACTCTATAGCTCCTTCAGTTCAGTTCAGTCACTCAGTCGTGTCTGACTCTTTGTTACCCCATGAATTGCAGCATGCCAGGCCTCCCTATCCGTCACCAACTCCCAGAGTCCACTCAAACCCATGTCCGTCGAGTTGGTGATGCCATCCAACCATCTCATTCTCTGTCATCCCCTTCTCCTCCTGTCCTCAATCTTTCCCAGCAGCATGGTCTTTTCAAATGAGTCAGCTCTTCGCATCAGGTAGCCAAAGTATTGAAGTTTCAGCTTCAACATCAGTCTTTCCAATGAACACCCAGGACTGATCTCCTTTAGGATGGACGGGTTGGATCTCCTTTCAGTCCAAGGGACTCTCAAGAGTCTTTTCCAACACCACAGTTCAAAAGCATCAATTCTTCAGCGCTCAGCTTTCTTTATAGTCCAACTGTCACAGACATACATGACCACTGGAAAAACCATGGCCTTGACTAGATGTACTTTTGTTGGCAAAGTAATGTCTCTGTTTTTGAATATGCTATGTAGGTTCGTCATAACTTTCCTTCCAAGGAGTAAACATTTTTAAATTTCATGGCTGCAATCACCGTCTGCAGTGATTTTAGAGTCCAGAAAAATAAAGTCTGACACTGTTTCCATTGTTTCCCCATCTATTTGCCACGAAGTGATGGGACTGGATGCCATGATCTTAGTTTTCTGAATGCTGAGCTTTAAGCCAACTTTTTCACTCTCCTCTTTCACTTTCATTAAGAGGCTCTTTAGTTCTTCTTTACTTTCTGCCATAAGGATGATACCATCTGCATATCTGAGGTTGTTGATATTTCTCCTGGCAATCCTGATTCCAGCTTGTGCTTCTTCCAGCTCAACATTTCCCATGGTGTACTCTGCATATAAGTTAAATAAGCAGGGGGATGATATACAGCCTTGACATACTCCTTTTCCTATTTGGAACCAGTCTGTTACTCCATGTCCAGTTCTAAATGTTGCTTCCTGACTTGCGTACAGGTTTCTCAAGAGGCAGATCAGGTGGTCTAGTATTCCCATCTCTTTCAGAATTTTCCACAGTTTGTTGTGATCCACACAGTCCAAGGCTTTGGCATAGTCAGTACAGCAGAAATAGATACTTTTCTGGAACTTTCTTGCTTTTTCGATGATCCAGCAGATGTTGGCAATTTGATCTCTGGTTCCTCTGCCTTTTCTAAAACCATCTTGAGCATCAGAAAGTTCACGGTTCACATATTGCTGAAGCCTGGCTTAGGGAATTTTGAGCATTACTTTACTCGCTTGTGAGATGGGTGCAATTGTGTGGTAGTTTGAGCATTCTTTGGCATTGCCTTTCTTTGGGATTGGAATGAAAACTGACCTTTTCAGTCCTGTGGCCACTACTGAGTTTTCCAAATTTGTTGACATATTGAATGTAGCACTTTCACAGCGTCATCTCTCACAATTTGAAATAGCTCCACTGGAATTCCATTACCTCCACTAGCTTTGTTCATAGTGATGCTTTCTTAAGCCCAGTTGACTTCCCATTCCAGGATGTCTGGCTCTATGTGAGTGATCACACCATTGTGATTATCTGGGTCATGAAGATCTTTTTTTGTACAGTTCTTCTGTGTATTCTTGCCACTTCTT
The DNA here is from genome assembly GCA_935064755.1 of Tragelaphus eurycerus. Taxonomy (NCBI): domain Eukaryota; kingdom Metazoa; phylum Chordata; class Mammalia; order Artiodactyla; family Bovidae; genus Tragelaphus; species Tragelaphus eurycerus. Next base: position 25,401,778 of record CAKXYN010000003.1, read on the forward strand.
CTTAATATCTTCTGCTTCTGTTAGGTCCATACCATTTCTGTCCTTTATTGAGCCCATCTTTGTATGAAATGTTCCCTTGGTATCTCTAATTTTCTTGAAGAGATCTCTAGTCTTTCCCATTCTATTGTTTTCCTCTATTTCTTTACATTGATTGGTGTGTTGTATAGAATTGAGGAACTGCCAAACTTTTGCACAGTGGCTGCACCATTTTATGAGGGCTCCAGTTTCTCCACATCCTCAAAAGCACTTGTTATTCCATTAAAAAAAGTTAGTATAGCTTCTTACTGGGTATAAAGTAGTGTCTCTTTGTGGTTTGATTTGCATTTTCATAGTGATAAGTGATTTGGGCATTTTTTATTTGCTCACTGGCCATTTTACATCTTCTTTGGAGAAATGTTCAAATCCTTTGACTGTTTTTAAATTGGTTTATTTATCTCTTTATTGTTGAATTTTAGGAGTTCATTATTCTGAATAGTAGACCTTTATCAGATGTATGATTTTTCAAATATTTTCTCCCATTTCATGAGTTGTCTTTTCATTTTCTTGATAGTGTCCTTTGATGCACAAAAGTTTTTAATTTTGATGAAGTTCAACTTACTGATTTTTTTCTTTTGTTATTTGTGCATTTAGTGTCTTTAAGAAAGTACTGTCTAATGCACGATCACTAAGATTTATATCTGCATTTTCTTGTAAGAGCTGTAGGTCTTCCATTTAGTTCTTTGATTCATTTTGAATTAATTTTTGTATATGGGGTGAGTAAGAGTTCATAGTTTTTATGCTGATACCTAATTGTCCCAGTATTATTTGTTGAATAGGTACCTACTTACACTTCTGTTTATAGGAGGAAGAATGGAAATTGTCAATTCATGCATTGGTTCAGTAACATGAATCCAATATTTCATTTCTTTTTTCTTAAACAACTTTATTAAGGTATAATTTAAATACCATGAAGTTCACCCATTTTAATTGTGCGATTTAATGACTGTGAGAGGAAAGAGAAGGTAAGTGAAAGAAGCAGACCCCATTCTAGAATAACTGTTTGATACCAAAGGCTATAATTGTAGATACAGCCTATGAGACAGAATGCTTCTTCTGTTCTGAAAATGTGCCATGCCATTTATCTTCTAGTAATTTCTTGATTGTTTCCAAGATGAAGATATAAGACAGAGCTTCTTGATTTTTACATAAAGGAAAGTCTAGGTAAGCTCACAGATTGTTGGTCTATACCAGGAAAGTAATTTCTCTGGGCCTGAGTTCAGAACATTTTTCACTGTCTTGCTCCAGCTGTCTCTCATCATTCACCCGTAAGCCTGTGCTTATAAAGCCCTCTTGATGGTTGAAAATTCATTTACTGTGGGTGGTTTTATTATAGAAATGTGATCATGTGATATAGTTGCAGGAAGAAAGATATAAATAAGAGACAGTACTTTATTGACTAGACTTTATTTTCCTATTGTTGACATCGTTTATATTTTGGTAAAAGGGAGTTGGATCTCATAAAGAAAAAATTCCCTCTGAACGTTTGCCAGAATCAGTTTACTGTCATTTCTAGTTAAAAAGATTTTCTTTTTTCAAACTTACCGTACACCTTCTTTTTGCATAGCAGATGGGAAAGATCAGTGAACTGCTATAGAAATTACAGGGTTTTTCTGTATTTTGATCTTTGATCTTAAGGCAACTTTTAACCCTGTAGTAATTTTGCAAGAGATTTGAGAAAGTATTTTGTAAAACAAAATATGGGGACTATGAATATATAATTGGTGTTCTCAAAGCATTCTGTCAAATGTAGAGTAAATGCTTTTAAGAAATCATTATCTGCTGTTATGTTTTTTATTAAGCTGATTCGTTAGGTTTATGCCTAAACGCATTATTGTAATTTAGTTTTGAATTTATTCTTTTGTTAGGGAAATAGACTTTCCTTGATATATCAACAAGCAGCTGGAAAAAATCACCTTAGTGAACAGCCAAAACTCTTTAATTAAATTTTCAGATTACAAATTATATGAGTATTTTAATTTGGAATTTGGAATGGTGCTTTTGACTTTTTACTAAGCTTTAATTTTGGTTTCATAGTCTTATCTTTTAGCAAACAAGTTCATGCATTAATAAAATCAAAATTGTGCAGAAAGAGCATTTCCTCTGCCTTTAAAACATGACCTCCTCCTCTCCACAAAAAGTGGTACAACTGCAAACTTGTAATTTTTTTCGAGCTCATCAGAGAGCTTAGGTTTCAGGGCAGCCCACTGGTGTGAGGTCTAAGGAGAAACAGTCCCTATAGAGACATGAGCACTTACTTACCCGGAGCAGCAATTGCTGGGCAGTGGCAAGAGTTTAGTTGAAGAATTCATGGATGCTGAATGTGGGCTGGTAAGAGAATGTGAAGACTTTGCAGGCTGTACGTCTAGGTAGAGTTTCTATACACTTGCAGCCTTTTCCTCTATGAACTCTGCCAGGTGTTCCTCCCCAAAGACAGGTGCCACTCCTGAGAAAGCATCCTCTGGAGGTATAGGGATTGGTAAGAAGAGCCACTGCCATAGATGAAGCAAGAAATTATGCCAGTACACTTGTTTCCTATCTTTTGTTTCTCTTATACTGAATGAAAGCAGGGGGAAAGGCCAAAGAATCACTTTGCCTTAGGGCACTGTTAAAACCTCATTTGCACTTGAAGGTAGGAAGTAGAATCAAAGCTACACCTGGGTTGCATGTTGGGTTCAGAACCACAGCTGGGTAAGGGACAGGAGTAGTGAGAAGGCCACATCCTTGAGACTCAGTGACTTTCTAAGATTTACGCTTAATGAGAACAACAGAAAATCCCTATTCCTATCACAGGGTGGTGAGCATCGAGTAACAGGTAACAGTTGAACACTGCCGGGAGACTGGCCAGACCATGCAGACCTCCCTGCTGCGCAGCCCAAAGGAAAGACCTAAAGCTGAGAGCAGGGCAGACATTAAGAACCAGTCCTCACTCTAAACACTTTAAACACAAGTTACCAGGAGAGGAGTTAGAAGACTGTGATGCCCCAAGGATACAATATCCACAATAAATCTCAAACCTAGCCTGATTTCTGACTGGAGGAAAGTGAAGTGAAATGTGCTCCGTCGTGTCTGACCCTTTGCAACCCCATGGAGTATAAAGTCCATGGAATTCTCCAGGCCAGAATACTGGCCTGGAATCCTGGAATACTCCAGGCCAGAATACTTCTCCAGGGGATCTTCACAGCCCAGGGATTGAACGCAGGTCTCCTGCATTGCAGGTGGATTTTTTACCAACTGAGCCATCTGACTAGATTAATTTAAACCTTCACCCTAAAAACACAGCGAAAGAAAAGAATTATGTTGCTTTCTATGCATAAAATCTACTACCTTAGATTCCTTCACAAGTTCAACTTTCAACAAAAAAAATTAGGTGGCCTACAAAAAGGCCATCAAAAAACCCCCAGTACATTTATTGCCAAGAGACAAAGTAGTCAACAAAATTAGATTTAGGTATGACACAGATACTGGGACTCTCTGACTTAAAATAACTATAATTACTGTATTGAAAGCTCTAATTAAAAAGGTTAACATGGATTACATGGATAGTTTTAGCAGAGAGATAGAAACTAAAAGAAAGAATTCAATAGAAGCACTAGAAGTGAGGAAAGGCAGCAATGAAGAATGCCTTTGGGCTTATCAGTAGTTCTGACAGCCCAGGGGAGAATCCTGGAGCTTGTGAACAGGCCAATAGAAACTACTATAAAGGAAAAAAAGTCAAAAAAGAGTAATACACGGAATAGAACAGAGCATCTAAGAGCTATGGAGTGATGTCAACCAGTCAAATGTAAGCACAATTTTTATATTGTAAACCACTGAAGAAACTGGAACAAGTAAAACTGTAGGAAGAAAAGACAGAACAGGGGTTGTCAGAGTTGGAGATGGGGAGCGGTTTGGCTGCAAGGGGCAACGTGCGGCAATTCTGGAGGTAATGGAACCATTCTGTACTATGACTGTGGTGCTGGGTGGACAGCTCTATCCATCTATCAGAATTGAACTGTATACCGCAAACAGTGTGTTTTACTCTTTGTGAAGTAAAAACAACAACCAGGATATGAGGGGAAAGCGAAATGGAATACAAATGAATAACATATTGCTAAAGAGTGTGGGGAGGAAAAAAAGCTCACCTAATTAATGTTGGAAGATAGTCTTTTGACTGGATGTTGTAAGGCTAAAGACCAAAAAGAGCTACACACAAGCACTGCACTCTTGTTGGCATATTTGTTTCTCACAGAGGTATGGATTAACAATTCTGAAACTAATTATTATAGTTGAAAAAATAGGTAAGGAGATTCAGTTTTCTGCCAGAGAAATTACAAATAAGGAATGTGACTGACTAGAATGAACCCTGTGGTGTTGGATTGCATTCAGAAGTATCGGTATAAATTCATTCTGAATATTTTAGCTGTATATGTAAATAAATATAAAAATAAATATAGGTGCATATGTTTGTGTTCGGTAGTACATGTGCATATACAGTTGACCCTTGAACAACATGAGTTTGAACTGAACGGGTCCTCTTATATGCTGATATTTTGCAACAGTAAATACTGTTTACTATATAATACAGTACAGTATTTACTATACTACAGTAGCACATGGTCTGCAGCTGGTTGAACATGAGGATGCAGGGGATCTGATACTAAGGATGACTGACTGACTATAGTTATACAAGGATTAATACCCACATTGTTCAGAGGCCAACAATATTTCTTATCACTGTCCATGGAGAGGGTCTACCTAGACTCAGAGATAGCCCGTTGACAATGAGCACAGCTGGTTCCCATATCTTGTTTTCTAAATACCATTCTCCAGTTAATGGAGCTGGAGAAGGCAATGGCAAGCCACTCCAGTACTCTTGCCTAGAAAATCCCATGGATGGAGGAGCCTGGTGGGCTGCAGTCCATGGGGGTCGCTACGAGTCAGACGTGACTGAGCGACTTCACTTTCACTTTTCACTTTCACACAATGGAGAAGGCAATGGCAACCCACTCCAGTGTTCTTGCCTGGAGAATCCCAGGGACGGCGGAGCCTGGTGGGCTGCCGTCATGGGGTCGCACAGAGTTGGACACGACTGAAGCGACTAGCAGCAGTAGCAGTTAATGGAGCTAGGGTTCCTTTGAGAATCGGTTGATCCCAGGACTGGATGAGAGAAAATACAAGATGAGCCTGGAGCATCTTGTATTACCAGAACTAAGAAAGTTCTTAAAAGAAGCACGTGGGCATGTTGAGAGGCATAGGAGCTAACCTGAAAGAGCTCTCAGTGACCAAAGCTGGAAAAATTGGAACCATAAAATATCAGAGTAGTTTTAGACTATAACTCACACAGAATAAAGTAATATTTAGGAGCCCAAACTGATGCGAATAAATAAATGAGTGGGGAGGTAGAATATAGAAGAATTTGAATTGTAAATGTGGAAGGGATGAGGGAAGTAGAAAATTGCCATTAGAATTCTACAGTAGTAATACTACAGTAATTTTCACAGGCAAGATCCAGTGATGGATGCCAAAATTAGCACATGATAGTGTGATTAGAAACAGGATATTTGCAGAATCTTAGAATGTCCCTTCCAAGATATTAATTACAAGGGAAAGAGAGTATCTTTACAGTGGATTAACCTGGAAAATACCACCTTAACGAAGATAAGAGCACCTCACCTTTGTGGTATTCTTGCCAAAATGCATAACCTCAATTTAATTGTGAAAAAAACATCAAACGAACGTGAAGTCGCTCAGTCGTGTCCAACTCTTTGTGACCCCATGGACTGTAGCCTATCAGGCTCCTCTGTCCATGGGATTTTCCAGGCAATAGTACTGGAGTGGATTGCCATTTCCTTTTCCAAGCGATCTTCCCAACCTCAAGGATCAAACCCAGGTCTCACGCATCGTAGACAGACGCTTTACCGTCTCAGCCACCAGGGAAGCCATGAAGAAACATCAGACAGATGTTAAATACTTGATCATTACTCTTCAATGGTATCAAATGTCAAACACAAGGAAAGACTTAAGGATTACCACAGACTGAAGAAGACTAAAGATATGCAGGGTACCTAAATGTGTTGTAGAATCCTGGACAGAACAAGGATCTTAGTGCAGATATTTAGTCGGATGAAGTCTGAGTAAAGCCTGTAGTTTACTTGATGATTTCATCAATTTTTGTTTCTTAGTTTTGATAATTATGGTATGATTAAGTAAAATGTTAATATTAGTGGAAATTGGATGAAGTGTGTTTGGGAATTCTTTATACTATTCAAGGTTTCTGTAAGTTTAAAATTATTTTAAAATAAAAAGTTAAAGGGACAACTGTAGGTTTTTTTTAAACTGCTGCCTCATGACTGAGATACTATAAAAATAAACCCCAATGTTCATCGCAGCACTGTTTATAATAGCCAGGACATGGAAGCAACCTAGATGTCCATCAGCAGATGAATGGATAAGAAAGCTGTGGTACGTATACACAATGGAGTATTAGTCAGCCATTAAAAAGAATACATTTGAATCAGTTCTAATGAGGTGGATGAAACTGGAGCCGATTATACAGAGTGAAGTAAGCCAGAAAGAAAAACACCAATACAGTATACTAATGCATATATATGGAATTTAGAAAGATGGCAATGATAACCCTGTATGTGAGATAGCAAAAGAGACATAGATGTATAGAACAGTCTTTTGGACTCTGTGGGAGAGGGAGGGGGGATGATTTGGGAGAATGGCATTGAAACATGTATAATATCATATAAGAAATTAATTGCCAGTCCAGGTTTGATGCAGGATACAGGAAGCTTGGGGCTGGTGCACTGGGATGACCCAGAGGGATGGTACAGGGAGGGAGGGGGTGGTTCAGGATTGGGAACATGTGTACACCCATGGCGGATTCATGTTGATGTACGGCAAAACCAATACAATATTGTAAAGTAATTAGTCTCTAATTAAAATAAATAAATTTAAATTAAGAAAGATAATAAAGCTCCCATCTCCAGTTAAGAAATTTAAACTTGTAAATCTCCATTCACTTTAGGAAGATTAAGTTCTTTTGCATTCTCCTACTTTTGTTTTATAGTTTTATTAAAACAAGGAAGAAAGTTTTATAACTAAATTTTCCTCTCAAATATTTTGGGATCTATACATTTTATTTCTCAAGTTGGTGAATTTGAACATAACTACTGCTAAAAACTTCTGGCCCCCCCAATTTTTTAAAACTTGGCATTTGCTTCCAACTCTTACTTGCACTGTTGATTCATGAAATGTTGAGTAACGACTATGTAACAGGTGTTGAGCTGGGACACTTGGTACGAAGACTGTTAGGGTAGGTCTGTCCCCTTGATGAAGCTGTAGTATTGGAGACTGTAGGAAAAATTGTAGTCGAGGAAATTTCATTGTCATGGGGGACATCCTATTCTATGTGGTTTTATTTCTTCAATCTCTTTGTACCTTCTGTTTGGAATCCGTCTCGTTTAGAATCTCAACACCTCAGCACTGTTACTTTTCCTCCACCCTCTAAAGCCATTTTGGAATTCTCAATATTTTCTGATGACTTTCCTAACTCAAAGAAGAGCAATAGGTTTTGTCTTGGTTGTACTTTATCTAGTATTACAATTTCTCAGGTGGTGCAGTGGTAAAGAACCCACCTGCCAATGTAGGAGATGTAAGAGGCACGGGTTCGACTTGGGTTGGGAAGATCCCCTGGAGGAGGGCATGGCAACCCACTCCAGTATTCTTGCTTGGAGAGTTCCCCTGGACGGAGGATCTTGGTGGGCTACAGTCCATAGGGTCACAAAAAGTCGGACACGACTGGAGTGACTTAGCACACACACACAGTTTCTCAGAATGCTTTTTGCTTAACAAACTCTCTTAACAAAGAAACTTTAGAGTATAAATAAAATACCTTCACTTAAAATTCTGCTGCTCTGTTTATTTTGTGGTCTTACTCATGCAATAAGAAAATTAATTTATGAAACCTTTTTGTAGAAAAAGGCATTTATACACATTTTGCAAGAATATCAGACAAGCAGATCTCACAAAACTTATTTGTTGACTCTAGGTAAAGAATCATGTTCAGGGGCAAAAATGAAGTATCAGTTTACCTTGATACTTCATTTAGTTCTTATCACGTTAGATAATGATTTTGGAAGGGTTGATTATGATAACTCAAAACAGTGAAAGTGAAGTTGCTCAGTCGTGTCCGACTCTTTGCAACCCCATGGACTGTAGCCTATCAGGCTTCTCCGTCCATGGGATTTTCCAGGCAAGAGCGCTGGAGTGGATTGCCATTTCCTTCTCCAGGGATCTTCCCGACCAAAACAGTGAAAGTTTGTTAAAAAAAAAAGACGATGGACTGTTTTGTCTTGATGAGAGTATAGCTGAAGGAAGTTGGATCTGGTAATCTTTAACATTACTCTCGTGTCTTACCTGCATTCTGTCAAATACTTTTACTTCTTCCTACGTTCCATTCTTGGTATATTCCATTTGTCCTTAAGCTGTTGCTATGATGTTAGTCTACTTGCTGTTAAATGTGAACCTTCTAGTTCTTAATGATTTGGTGTCAGAGGGATTGTGCTGAATTTAGGTTACACATGTTTATTAAATGTCTTCTATGTGGTAGACTGTGCAAAATCCACTTTCATACGCCTTCTTTCATTTGATCTTATTTAGTTAAACAAGACTGTGAAATATAGCTGACACAGAATACCATTTTATTGTGTGACCTGAATCATCTTGAGTGAAGTGTGTGGGATTACTAATGGGATTCTGGAAGGCAGTGGAAGAATGGCATAAAATATGTATAAAATAACATACAGGAAGGCTGATACGACTGGACGATAAGCTTGTGTGTATATTTTGAAAGTCACCTCTAACACTAAATGCTAGTGATGACACCTTTGCCTATATAAAATCATAATGAGTTTGCATTTTAAGATGGGGTACTTTGGATGGAAATAAATTGCTTTATTATTAATGGATCTAGGGTGAGGGTAATGTGTGCCACAGTTGTAGCACATGATTTACCTGCTGATTGGTAATATCTTGGATTCCATTATATGAAAACTTTCTTATTTATAGTTCAATCTGTAATGTATTTGAGCTAATTTTGATCTTTGTTAGTCAGAGCTTATGACTTTGTTTGCCCTTTGTCTCTCGGAAATATTCTAAGAACGATTCTAGCGTAGTCATTTATTATGTAGTGAAGTCTTGTAGAATATTGAAAACTAAACCAAACACGGTGAAGAGAATTTTTTTCTCCCGAAGTGAGCCCACTGACGAGGATCTCTTGCTGTTTCTTGACTCTATGCAGATTACATATTTTGAGTTTTTGATAAACTGTATTTCCTGGATGTTTTCCCTTACTGCGTGCATGCCAAGTTGCTTCTGTCGCGTCCAGCTCTTTGCAACCCTGTAGACCGGAGCCCGATGGGCTCCTTTGTCCATGAGATTTTCCAGAGAACAATAGTGGAGTGGGTTGCCATGCCCTCCTCCAGGGGATCTTCCTGGCCCAGGGATTGAACCCACATCTCCTGCATTGGCAGGCAGGTTCTTTGCCACTAACACCACCTGGGAAGGGCCTCTCTTTACTGGGTGCCCTCTAATTAACTTTTTAAAAAGCACTGAACACTAGTGCCTCCCCACCTCCTTTAAAACTGTTCTGTGAGAACAAGGAGAATGATTAACTTTCTAATTGATGTATGGTGGCATCACTATCTAAAATACTTTCATTAAAGCTACTTATTTTTTAAAAAAGATAGCCACGTTAAATATGTAATCACTCTCCAGAGTAATTACAACAAAAGAATGGATGTAATTAGGAATTGTGTCTATTTTTTGTAGCCCATCCCATAACTGACAGTTCTGCTTTGTACATGCAGTTGGCTCTGATCGTTTCCTTTGAGCAAGTGCTAAAGGAGCTGGCACTTTCACACTTATGGTCCAATCTGAGTTTGACATAACTTTTTCATCACTCCTCTAGTGTGGCATCTCTAGTCATACAGCGAGGTCAAAAACGTACACACACTGTGTGATGTCTCTTTTTTTCTCCTGCAGTGTATTAGGAAATGTGGATTTTTAGGAACTGACTGATTTTTCTAAATTTCAATAAAGATAAAGGACATTTTGAGTTTGTTTTTTTTTTAATGGCTCCTTCTTAAGAAAAGAAGAACTAAGTAAAAATGAAGATTTAAGATTGAAGTTTCACTGCCTAGGTTGAGCTTGAACAAACTGGCAGAATTGGAGAGTAATTAATGTAGCAGATATATATAGATGTGTTCCTTTTAGAAATTGGTCATACAAAAGGTGTGACCTCGTTCATATACTTTTTCATAAAATTTTGCTAAGCAGTGTATTTATGAGAGTTTTGATTAGTTTTCTTTTTCCTCAAAAAGTTAACATTGTAATTAATATTATTTTGCTCAAAATAACAAGTTCGTTATGCTTGCTGAATTTGAAAATATTTTAATGTGTGCTTTACAGTTCTTTTTGTTTAGGATAAACATCTTGAAATTGGATCCAACTCATCCTTTGCAGATGCTCTCTTCCTCTCCTTCCACCTGGTGACTTTCCCTGTTCATCTGGATCACTTTGACTCAGCTTGGGTGGATGCTCAGTTGCTCGGTCATGTCTGACTCTTTGCAACCGCATGTGCTGCAGCCTGCCAGGCTCTTCTATCCATGGAATTCTCCAGGCAAAAATACTGGCGTGGATCGCCACTTCCTCTTCCAGAATATCTTCCTCCTCCAGGAATCGAACCTGCCTCTCCTGTATTGGGAGGCAGATTCTTTACCACTGAACCACCTTTGGCTCAGCTCAAGGGGAGTCTGTTCTGACCTCCCAGTGTGCACTCCACTCCCATTCCTGCCATTCCACTTAAACTGCTTTTAGCCAGGCCATCAACAGCCTAAATCCCTGGGAATGTGTTTTGGTTCTTACTCCATCTTGCTGTGAAATGTCAGTGTTGATGTCTCTGTTTCTTATATGCCGTTTTCCTGCTCTCCTGATTTTCTTTCCACTTACACGGTTGCTGCTTCTTATTCTTTGTGAGCTCTTCTGCTCATCCCACTAATGGTGATGTTCCTCAGATTATCTCTCTGGGTTCCTTTTTTTTCCCCCTTATGTGTCACATCCTTTCAGTGAAACATCTTATTTCATAACTTCAGCTATTATTGGGTCCAAATGGTGATGATTTAATCTCTAAGTCATGTCTGACTCTTCTGACCCCATGGGCTGTAGCCCGCCAGGCTCCTCTGTCCATAGGATTTTCTAGGCAAGAATACTGGAGTGAATTGCCATTTCCTTCTCCAGGGGATCTTCCTGACCCAGGGATTGAACCTGGGTCTCCTGCACTGCAGACAGATTCTTTACCGGTTGAACCACATGGGAAGCCCTAATGAGTCTTAGAGGAGTCCAGATGAGTCCTAAATAAAATTCCCAGTTCACATCTTTCTTTTGCTTTCCTGACTCATATCTAGCTGGATTCTGGGCCCTTGCAATAGGTGAGAAAAATCACCAAGATGTCCCAGAAGCCCTTTAAATTCAGTGTCTCCAAGCATTCTGTAGGGGATCCCCTCTGCTTTCTGGTCATGTTGTTTTCTCTACTGGAAAACATTTAGTGCCTCTTCTTGCCTACCAGTACTCTATATTTCTAGCTTCATTTTCCATTGTACCTTTGCCTCAGTGAAATAAAAATACTTAGTTTTCTACCAGAATGAACCTGCCCATATCCTTTTTATTTTCTTTTGTTTCTTGCCTCCCTCATCTCTTACAGATACAGTTCTGATGCCAGCTTGATACTGAAACTTTGCCTGATCTGGTCTACATTCCTCTTTCCTTTTTGTGAGCTCGTATAGGTTTATTGAAGATTTTCCAGGTGGCTCAGTAGTAAAGAATAGCCTGCCATTGCAGGAGAGGTGGGTTCAATCCCTGGGTCAGGAAAAATCCTCTGGGGGAAGAAATGGCAACCCACTCCAGTATTCTTGCCTGGAAAATCCCATGGACCACCGAGGAGCCTGGTGGGCTACACAGTCCATGGAGTCGCCAGAGTCAGACATGACTGAGTGACTGTGCATATATGCGTATTTTATTAAAACCCATTTAATGACATTACCTCGTTCTGTTAATTATTCTGTACAACTCTTTAGTACTTGCCTTACCTCCCCTCCAGCCTATCATATCCATCAGGCTGGAGTTAAGACATTTTCCCTCAGAGAACCCACACATTGGGCTTGACATATGGTGGGCATGTCGTAGCCTGGTGTGGTGTCTGATTGAGGGGTTGAGGAGTGATACTTGTGACAACTCTCAGTTACCATTCATGTTAAGTTCTGGGCCACAGCAGGACTAATTTCTGTTCCATTTCTCAGAAGCCTGCGTGTGGAGTCAGTCTAGTCACATATTAGTATATGTGGGGAAGCAGTTGTAGATTTTTTTGATCTCTGACTGTTTTCACTTATCATATTATTAGAGTCATATTATTTGAAACTAACATGAACACTTTCTCCCACATTTCAATATCTCTGAAGTTAGGATGAATTTTACAGTTGATGACCTCTTACTATAATAATTGGCAATGTGATTCATCACCTCCTGCCCAGATTTGGTGGCTAGCTTCTCCCTGATACCCTGGCCTGCTGTCTACACGCTTCTAGCCAATGAACACTCTGAGGCAGAGAGTAGCTGTGGCCTGTGGTAGAAAGCTGTAAGACCGTAAGGGAGTGGTGGGTGCTGAGTAGACAAGCAGCTCATGCTCCATTGGCATTCCAGATCTGTGCTGAGATACAGAAGGTATTCTAGTTTCAAGCCAAAATGACGAGATGGATGTCCTCTATGGGCTTTGTTGTCTGCTTGCTGTCTTATCTCCAGTACCTGGAGAGCTACAGTCTTCTCTGAGTCAGCCCATAAATGAGTCAGGGAGCAATTTTTCACTTTTTCTATTGAAAAGAGTTGGTGGGCTTCTCCACCTCAGGGCCTGATCACCTGTGCTGTTTCCAGGTCTCGTCCAGGCCTGCTCAAAACTCTGGACTGGCTCTTGGAAGGAGCTGTTCTTGCTGTGACCAGTCTTACATTGAGCTCAAAACTCTGGACTGGCTCTTGGAAGGAGTTGTTCTTGCTGTGACCAGTCTTACATTGAGCCTGTGGTTTTTGCGAATTAAATTTAATCAAATAGGATAAATTAACATTGACAAGATAATTGTTTATTTTTAAAACAGATAATTTTTTTGGTTTTATTTGCCTCTGCCAACATAAATTCTAATGTGTTTAGTCCTTATCATACTATGAAATAGGAAAAGTATAATTTTGCAAATAGATATGTTGATGTGACTTGCATGTTGATCAAGGAACTATACAGTACCTAAGATGCAAAATGGTTCTATGAACCCAAAACTAGGGTTTTGAAAATAACTATTTCCATTGAATATTTTACTTGATTTTCTTCTTATATATCCTCAACCACTGTTTTTATTTGGTGATGTGTTCTTGCCTGGAGAATCCCAGGGATGGGGGAGCCTGGTGGGCTGCTGTCTATGGGGTCTCACAGAGTCGGACACGACTGAAGTGACTTAGCAGCAGCAGCAGCAGTATTTCCAAAAGCTTATTTGAAGGAGTAGGTATCAATAACCTAGTTGGCTAATTAAAAACATCTCTTGATTTTGAAAACCATGTGCAATGTGACAGATTGAAAAGGAATACGCAAAATGAGCATATTAAAATAAATCACCCGTGAAACTTACAGGTAAACGTTTACATCCATTAGTGAAGATGTTGGTTTTCACCTTTATTCCCAGTAGATACGCTGAGTCAGACTAGGTTACACATGTTGCTTGGTAGTCACTTTTCTTGCCAAGTTTTCTTAAGTATACTTGTTTTTCTTGTTCATTTCTTGATCTGCATTTCCTTTGAATTCAATAGTTTTAAATATTCCATTTTATCTCTTTTATTGGTTTATTAGCTATGTTTGACTTTTTGTTGTTGCTGTAGGATTTAAAATATTTATCTCTAACTTATCTGTTTATCTCTACTATTAAATTATATCATCAGATCAGATCAGATCAGTCGCTCAGTCGTGTCCGACTCTTTGCGACCCCATGAACTGCAGCACGCCAGGTCTCCCTATCCATCACCAGCTCTTGGAGGTCACTCAGACTCACATTCATCGAGTCAGTGATGCCATCCAGCCATCTCATCCTCTGTCGTCCTCTTCTCCTCCTGTCCCCAATCCCTCCCAGCATCAGGGTCTTCTCCAATGAGTCAACTCTTTGCATAATATCATATTCAACATGTAATGTATGGATGTTATCATAATAGTATGCTTCCATTTGCCCCCTCCCATTTTTGGTGCCATTTCATCATAAGTTTTACTTGTATGTATTATAAACTTTGCTGTATATTGTCATTTTTGCTTTAAACAATAAATTATCTTTCAAGTAAAATTTTAAAGTGTCGAACAAAATTTTTTATTCTTTTTTTTTTTTTGGCCAAGCCATGCAGCACTGACCAGGGATCAAACCTGTGACCCCTTCATTGAAAGTGTGGAGTCAGTTTTTGTCACATAGATAGCATTTCTAATATAGCTTTGGATTTATCTGGATTTCCATCTGGTATTCTTTTCCATCAGCTTCCTTTAAAATTTTTAAGTTTCAAGTCTTCTGGTACCAAATTATCTTTGCATTTAGCTAAAATTTTTATTTTGCTTCATTTTAAGTGTTTTTGTTTGGTATAAAATTCTGGCTTGGCTTGCTTTCTTTTCTTGACAGCCCTCCATTACTTTCTTTAATTTCAACACATTAAAGATGCTCCATTGTCTTCTGTTTGCATTGTTTCTGAGATGATTGCAGTGGTAAAGCCTTCTCAGTGACCTGGAAAGTCGACATGTTTTGAAACTTCCTGGCTTTTTGGCCTCGTTTCCTCCTCTTACCTCCCTCCCTCATTCAGGCAGGCTGAGTGCTTCTCTGGTATGGATTTTTGTGTTTATTGTTCCATTTTTGTGCGCCACTCTTCTCAGATACTCTTATGTCTCCAGCTTTCACCGTATGCAGGTCATCCTATGAGAAAAGCATTCTGTGGTTACTCTCTATATAACAGTAATACCTTCCATTCTGCACTTATTTTCCTTCTGACCCAAAATAACTTTTATCCACAATGCCTATCACTGTGTCATCCTTTGTCTTGATTTGTTTTTTGTTTTGTTTCTACTATTGAACTTTAAGTCCACCTAGGAAGGGAACTAATGTTTTCTTTATATTTTAGAATAGTACTTAACCCTTAATAGGGGTTCAGGAAGTATTTGTGGAAATAAAGAAAAGAAAGACAGATGGATAGCAGGTTTCAGTTCATTTAGGAAGTGATGGTATAAATTTGGGGCATTAAAGATAGCTATCTGTATCCTTAAAAAATATATTAGATATGAGGGTATTTATGAGTTCATTGTGTGGAAACCTCATAACCTCTGTTAATTCTTCAGCTGACTACGAGTAGGTTATACTCTCTGAGCCTGACAACTGAAGGAATGGAGTCAGACAATGTCTAAAGTCCCTTGCAACTTTTCATTCATCATTCTAAACAAGTTCAAAATGAGGTCTCCTTCCTAGTTTTTCCTTTAAAAATCCATTGTAATCAGATTAAACATGTAGTAGGGAGAGTAATTATACCGTTTCATCTGCGGAAAGCCTTTGTTGGTTTTTGATTGCCCTAAAATTCTTTGATCAATCATCAAAGTTGCTCTTCTGTGTTCTATCCTATCTCCAGTATTCCATATCACTATTCCTACTCTGTCTCCCATACCTGTTCTATGTTTTATTTTTTTAGATGCTGTTTTTGTTCCTTCCATTAAGGATTCCTGTCTTCCATTCCTATTTATGAAAATCCTTTCTGTCTTTCATGTTTAATATCAAATACCATCTTTTTTTGTGACATCTTTCCCAGTGCTCAGAATTAAATGGTTGTTTCTTAATCTGAACTTCTTTTGGACTCTAATATTTTGGAATGAAATATTATATTTGAATATGCTTAACAGATCATAGGGCCTCAACACATCTTACTGTTTTAGAACATTAAATAATTTCATTGTTTCTTGACATAGGTAGGTATGTTGGTGCAGTGCAATAACATTGACTGTAGGAAAAATTGTGTAGCCAGTGAAGTTTGTTTAACCCCATCCTTCCTTTTCCTTTGGAAGAGTATTGACCTCTCTTTCAGCGTTAGTTTGTTTTTCAATTTGCACTTGATAGTTGGGGCTTTGCACTCTAGCTTTCCTCTCCCTAAGCATCCTCTAGCTCCATTTTAGAGTTAAAAATCTCTTCTCTTTTTTATATTATTGTCTTTATTTATTCTATGTTATTTTCAGGTACTTTCAGATTCTCTATAATTGTTCTTAGTATTTTTTATTTAGTATTTTAAATCCTATCAGATTGCCTTTAATATAGACTGTAGGGCTCTGTGACTTTCAATAAAATAAAAAAAGTCACATTAAACTTTAGTTTTAAGGTCATCTTTTCCCCCACTTCTCTCATGGATTTGAAGGTTGCCTTTTTTATTTTATCATTTTATTACATTTTATTGCCTTTAGTGTTTATACAAAGGGCATCTCTCGATACCTTTTTATTCAGATTCTTTTGATAACTTTTACTAGTTTTCACATATCAGTAAAGGAATCTTTAAAAAGGGAAGGTAATTTATCAGGCCTTTACTGTTCTTTATTGTAAGGTGCCTCAAAATGTACATCTGTTTTAGCCTTATTGGTAGTTTTGCTTATTTGATCACAGTGAAATATTGATATAAATTAAATAAGCTTCTTCCTATAATTAGTAATTTAGATTACTCATCAATTAATGATGTAAAGTTGATCCTTACCTATTAGATATGACAAAGTAAAAATTGAAAAATAGATATTTGAGGAATTTAAACTTAATTTCATTGTAGGATATCTTACTTTTATAAGATCATGTCTTGACATGTATAAGTGTACGTTGAAGATATCATGGGTTACTTTCCAGATCACTGCAAAAGAGCAAATATATCACAGTAAAAGTGCGTCATAATGTTTTTGGTTTCCCAGTGCATGTAAAAGTTATGGTTACACTATACTGCAATCTATGAAATGGGCAAAAGCATTATATCTAAAAAAGCAATGTACAAACCTTAATTTAAAAAGTACTTTTGTTGAAAAATGGTAGCCATCATCTGAGTCCTTTGCTGGTGGAAGGCCTTGCCTTGATATTGGAGGCTGCTGATTGATCAGGATGGTGGTTAGTCAAGTTTGGCATGGCTGTGATAGTGTCTTTAAATGAGACAGCAGTGAAATTTGCTGCCTCAATTAACTCTTCCTTTGATGAATGATTTCTGTATAGTGTGCAGTAGCATTTTACTCACAGTAGTTGTTGTTCAGTTGCTCAGTTGTGTTTGACTTTTTGTGACCCCATGGACTGCAGCACGCCAGGCTTCCCCATCCTTGACCATCTCCTGGAGCTTGCTCAAACTCATGTCCAAAGGCTTTAGAGTAGTCCATGAAGCAGAAGTAGATATTTTTCTGGATTTCCCTTGCTTTTTCTATGATCCAGCAGATCTCCTCACAGTAGAACTTCTCCCCAAATTAGTCAGCCCTCTCAAACCCTGCTGCTGCTTCATCAATTAAGTTTGTGTAATATTATACACCCTTTGTTGTCATTTCAGTAATTTTCACCAGGAATGGATTCTGTCTCACAAAACCACTTTCTTTGCTCATCAGTAAAACACCTCCTCATTCATTAAACTAAAAAAAAAAAAAAAAAAAAAAAATTACTGGAGTATAGTTGCAGAGAGTCGGACACGACTGAGCGACTGATCTGATCTGATCTGATAGTTGCTTTACAGTGTTGTGTTGGTTTCTGCTGCACAGATGTGCAATCAGTTACACATATACATGTAAATGATGGAGTATTAGTCAGGGAATCTGTTTGGCTGAAGTAACAGAGACCAGATTTAAGAATTAAACAAGGCTGATGTTTCTTTCTCCCTCATATAAAGTTCCATGTTGTCCCTATCTGATGCCACCCGGCACTGGCCCAACTTCCCTCTGTATTTTTTTGTCTTCATTAAAGGTTTGTCGTGAGATTGTGGCAATTCAGTCACATCTTCAGATTCTGCTTCTAATTCTCTTGCTATTTCTACCACATCTGTAGTTATTTCCTACACTGAAGTCTTGAACCCCTCAAAGTCATCTGTAAGTGCTGGAATCAACTTCTTCCAAACTCCTGTTAATGTTGACGTTTTGACCTCTTCCCTTGAGTCTTGAACATTCTTAATGGAATCTAGCATGGTGAATCCTTTCCAGAAGGTTTTCAGTTTACTTTCCCCAGATCCATTAGAGAAATCATTAGCCTTAACAAAATGTATTTCTTACATAATCAGACTTGAAAATCAAAGTTACTCTTTGATCCAAAGACTGCAGACAGATGTTGTGTTGGTAGGCCTGGAAGCAACATAAATCTCCTTGTGCATCTCCATCAGAGCTCTTAGGTAGCCATGTGCCTTGCCAATGAGCAGTGATGTTTTGAAAGGAAAATTTTTTTCTGAGTAGTTGATCTCAACAGTGGGTTTTAAACATTCAGTAAACTATGTTGTAAACAGATGTGCTTTCATCCAGGCTTTGTTGTTTCATTTACAGAGCCCAGGCAGTAGACTTAGCATAATTCTTAAGGGTCCTAGATTTCAGAGTGGTAAATGAGCACTGGCTTCAACTTCAAGTCACCAGCTGCATTCGTCCCTAACAAGAGAGTCAGCCTGTCCTTTGAAGCCAGACATTGACTTCTCGTCTCTAGCTACCAAAGATCTAGATGGGATCTTCGTCCAATAGAAGGCTGTTTCATTTACATGAAAATCTGTCGTTTAGTTAGCTACCCTCATTAATTATGTTAGCTGTATTTTCTGGATAACTTGTTGCAGCTTCTACATCATCATTTGTGGCTTCATTTTTCATTTTTATGTTTTGGAGACAGCTTCTTTCCTTAAACCTCAGGAAGTAACCTCTGCTAGCTTCAGACTTTTCTTATGCAACTTCCTTACCTCTGTCAGTGTTCACAGAATTGAAGAGAGTTAGGGCCTTGCTGTGGATCAGGCTTAGGTTTAAGGGAATATTGTGGCTGCTTTGACCCTCTTTCCAGATCTTTCTAACTGTCTCCATATCAGCAATAAGGCTGTTTTGCTTTCTTACCATTCGTGTGCTCACTGAAGTAGCACTTTTAATTTCCTTCCAGAAATTTTCCTTTACCTTCACAACTTGGCTAACCATTTGGCAAAAGAAGCCTAGCTTTGGGCCTGTGTTGGCTCTTGACAAGCCTTCTTCACCAAGTTTAATCGTGTTTAGCGTTTGTTTTAAAGTTAGAGGCATTCCACTCTTGCTTTCACTTGAACATTTAGAGGCCACTGTAGGGTTCTTAGTTAGCCTAATTTCAAATTGTTGTGTCTCAGGGAATAATAGGGAGGCAGGAGGAGAGGAAGGGAGAGTAGAGCAGTGAGAACGCACACACAGAATCTGTCAAGGTCACTGTCTTATATGGGTGAGCTGCATGCTGCCCCCAAACAATCAGAATTGTAGAATCAGAGATCACTGATCACACATCACTATAACAAATATAATAAGAATGAAAGTACTTGAAATGTTGAGAGAATTACAAAAATGTGACACAAGAGACGTGAAAGTGAGCAAGTGCTTTTGGAAAAATTGTGCTCAACCCAGAGTTGCCACAAACCTTCAACTTATTTTAAAAAAATGCAGAATCTGTGAAGGGCAATAAAACAAAGCTTAATAAAATGAGTTGCTGCTGCTGCTGCTGCTAAGTTGCTTCAGTCGTGTCTGACTCTGTGCGACCCCATGGGCTGCAGCCTACCAGGCTCCTCTGTCCATGGGGTTTTCCAGGCAAGAGTACTGGAGTGGGGTGCCATTGCCTTCTCCACCATAGACGGAAGCCCACCAGATTCCCCCGTCCCTGGGGTTCTCCAGGCAAGAACACTGGAGTGGGTTGCCATTTCCTTCTCCAGTGCATGAAAGTGAAAAGTGAAAGGGAAGTCGCTCAGTTGTGTCTGACTCTTAGCGACCCCATGGACTGCAGCCTACCAGGCTCCTCCGTCCATGGAATTTTCCAGGCAAGAATACTGGAGTGGGGTGCCATTGCCTTCTCCGATAAAATGAGTTAAACCTGTATTAATTGTGAAGATGTATTTGGTCCTTCCAGACACTTGTATGCTTTACATACTCTATTATTTTTAATTCTAGCAATACTCCCATTATTAATCCCATCTCTTAATAAGGAAACTGACAGAAAATTTAGGTAAATAGTCTCAGGTCATACAGTTGGCAGAACTGAATCTAGAACTCTGGCTTCTAGCAATAAAAGAGTCTTTGCCTCTCTTGCCTCCACTTACACGGCTTCCCTGGTAGCTCAGAAGGTAAAGAATCTGCCTGCAATGCAGGAGACCCAGGTTTGATCCCTGGGTTGGGAAGATCCCCTGGAGGAGGGCATGGCAACCTACTCCAGTATTCTTGCCTGGAGAACCCCATGAACAGAGGAGCCTTGCGGGCTACCTTTTGTGGGGTTGCAAAGAGTCGAACACAGCTGAGTAGCTAACGCTCCCCCGCCCACCACACACACACGTACACACTTTTAACATACTTGGTTTAAGATTCCCTTTGGAGAACAAAAGGGTTTTACTGTTTCAAATAAAAGTGTTAAATGCCACTGGACTGCAGAGTTCCTTTAGTTATTATTACTTATCCTTTGACATCACTTTTACTGTGATCTTGATACATGTTTTAATTCTGTGTTGCTGTTTAACTTTCTGATGTTTGTGACAAATATATTTACATCTTGAACTGTATCCATATGGATATAAATTTCCTACAGATACATTCATTAGACTGGCTTTTCCTAGAGAACTTTTATTTCTTTGTGTCTCCTATGTGGCACCCAGCACAAGACTTTGACATATAAAATTTTCAATAAGTAAACTTACTATAGCTAAGTTTTTAGTTATAAACCCACATTTTTGTCCTTGGGAAAACAATTTTAATTTGGTGTAAAATATGGTACTGATAATAAAAATCAATCTTGAGATTGTCACATGAGAGGAACAGTTCTGCCCCACCCACCCCCATTTCGTATTCCTACAGGGACACATATCAATTCGTAGGTTGGAACAAGAAAGAAGTCTTAAGCTACAAATATATGGAGCATACTTTTCCTGCAGTGGGATGGCTCATGTGACTTGTGTATTCTAATTAAGCTTTTTTTGAAATTCAGGTCCGCATTCTTACTTGATTAATATTCACCACTACTATTTTTATGCAGATCACATGAAAAATGAACCCTACATGCCAGGATAGCTTGCATGAAATTACTATTCATCAGCATGAATCAATAAGCACACAAGTATAACAGTATCCACTGGGAAAAGTAAAAAAAAAAAAAAAAAAAACCTGTTACTAAGGTCATATAATATGAAAGAAAAAGGAGAAAAAAATTCATTTTCGTACTGAAAAACTTAAAAATGTTTCAAGAGAAAATTAGTATGACTATCTAAGATCAAAAACCAATAGATGAAGTTCTGTTATATTTTACTGTGTGCATGAACCTTGAAAACATGAGGCTAAGTGAAATAAGCCAAACACAAAAGGACAAATGTGGTATGATTTTTCTTATATGAAATACCTAGAACAGGCAAATTCAGTGAGAAAGAAAGTAGATTAGAGGTTGCTAGGGCCTGGTGGGAAGGAGAAAGCGGAACTCATTTCTTAATGGTAATAGACCCTTTTGAGGGGGATGATTTAAAAATTTCGGAAACAGTGTTGATGATTGCACAACCTTGTGAATATAATTTAGGCCATTGAATTGTACTTAAAATTGGTTGAAATGGTAAATTTTATGTTATCTATTTTACATTTTAAAGAGCATATTAATTACTGGAATGGAAATTTAAGCATTTTATTTAGTCTTTGAATGAAGAAAGCAACTGATTTCACAGACACTGAACCAGATCACACCATTGGCTCAGGGCTTTCTCTCTGCCCATGAGTGAGCCTTGACTGGCATGCCTCCAGGTTGTACATGGTAGACCTGTGTGGGTCAGGTGGACAGAGGAATCTAGAAGTGATCGGCTTATGAGACACTGTAGTCTGGAAAGGAACTGACTGACCCAGAGTAGGAGACGTGAAATTTTGCAAACTTGGAAGTCCTAAAAGAATGAAAATGGAAGAAAGAGAAAACGAGGCAAGTAATGCTGAGAGGATAAGACCAGATGTGCAGTGGACATCTTGCCTAGGGAAGCTGGACAACTTCCTTCTTCTATACTCTGAAAGCACGCAGGTGGTATTAGTGGTAAAGGTAAAGAATCCGCCTGCCAACGCGGGAGACGAGGGTTCGGTCCCTGGGTGGGAAGATCTCCTTGATTTGGAAATGACAATCCACTCCAGTATTCATGCCTGGGAAATCCCAGGGACAGAGGAGCCTGTTGGGCTACAGTTCATGGGGTTGGAAAGAGTTGGATACGACTGAGCATGCACACACACACACACACACACACACACATCCCAATTCAGGGTTGTGGTATAAAGAACACACACACTGAAATCACCTAGCTATTCATTCCTTTCTTTACCCTTTGTGAATCTTCCTGCACTGGACTGAGAGACCAGGGGTCATGTCCATCTCTGTATTCTCAGAGTTTGGGACATGAAAAGGACTCAGTAAGTCAGTCAAATACCTGGGAGAAGAGAAGGCTGTGGTTGGCACAGACAGAATCAGCTGGCCAAATGACCACCAAGAGAGACGTGTGGAACTGCAGAAAAAAGGCAGTTAAAAATGGCTGAGGAAATACCTACATTTACTTCAGTTCCCTCTTGAAATACAACAAAAATAACAAAGGAAATTTTTTTTTTTTAAGAGGAGGAAGGAGAATTGGCATAAACAGAAGACAATGTGAAAAATAGGATTACAGTTATACCCAATGTAATTGTAGAAGCTGATTTAAAAAGTCAGAGGGTCGCTTTGAAACAAAATAAAAAGTTGAAATCTAAACAGATGATAGAAAATGAGTGTTTGTGAGCATCCTGAACCTATGAAAGAATTTCAAAAGATGCCAATGATCTGTTGAAAGAAATGACAAAGAATTAATATCCCCCACCCTCAGCTCTCCCTGATGTTGCTTAGCCTGGGAATTGCCCCTCGAGGGGTCATCAGGCACAGCTGAGGCAATGGTGCCAGGCTGAACACTGGCAGGGGTGGGATGCTGTGAGTGAGTCTATGCTGTGTTGTAACCCCTTTGCACACTTGAATCCCAGAGCAATGGCAGAGGGGCTTATACTCCCCCAGCAGGATGTAGGAGGACACTTTTCTATTTTTCTGGGGAATTTTGGATTTTGACCAGCCCTAGTTCCCATAATCCGACTTGCCCCAAATCACTCAAGGCTTCTGTTGTCCAATTTGGTAGTCACTGAGCAACATGAGGCTACTGAGCATTGAAATATAGATGGTCTGATTTTAGATAGTAAAATTCACTCTGTATTTTAAAAACTTCATAAGAGAACAATATAAAGCACCTCTATAATTGATTTTACTGATTACATGTTGAAATGATATTTCTTTTCTTTTTTTTTTTAAGTATTTATTTGGCTCCACCGAGTCTTAGTTGTGGCAAGAGGGATCCTTAGTTGTGGCATTCTAACTCTTAGTTGTGATATGTGGGATCTAGTTCCCTGACCAGGGATCGAACCCAGGCCCCCTGCACCAAGAGCTCAAAGTCTTAGCCACTGCACCACCGAGGAATTCCCCCTGAAATGATATTTTTGATATAGTAGGTTAAATAAAACATTTTATTTAAATTAATTTAACCCATTTCTTTTTAATGTTGCTACCAGAAAGCTTACAATTACATATTTCTACTGGATAGCACTGCTCCAGAATGAAGCCTTCTACTCAATAGTTGGCTTTTGCTTACTGACTTCGAAACAGCTTTCAATATTCTACCATCGAGGGGATAGTCAAAGTTCATTAGACTTTTGAGGAAACATGTTAATACGAAGGACAGAGACAAAACAAACTTTTTTTTTAAGTAACTTTCTGGAAATAAACAAGGCAAGAGGAAGAAAACAAAATGAGACAACAAAAAAACCTGTTCTGTTATTGTTAGGGAAAAGTTTATTGCAAGTCTGTTTTTTTTTTTTTTTTTTAAACTCATAAAACAAGTATTTTTGGAACTTAAAGCCCAAGTACAAAAATGAACTGTGGGGCAAAGTAATAGCACCCAATGGTGTTTATATCCGAATCCTGGAATCTATGACTATGTTGGGCTTCCCAGGTAGCACTAGTGGTAAGGAACCTGCCTGTCAGTGCAGGAAACATGAGACACTGTTTCGACCCCTGGGTCAGGAAGATCCCCCGTAGGAGGGCATGGCAACCCCCTCCAGTATTCTTGCCTGGGCATGGACAGAGGAGCCTGGTGGGCTACAGTGCATAGGGTCACAAAGAGTCAGATATGACTGGGGCAGTCCCCAAGAGCTGTAGTTTTATTTTCAGGAATCTGTGGCCCTATCCAAACCTGGTCTTATGAATGGCCAGAGAAAATATTCACATAATTGGCATGGTTTCCCAGGGAGCTGAGAGATTCAGCCCCTCCGTATCTCTGATCCACTGCCTTGTTCTAATATATCGAATACCCACTAACAGAAAGCTTTCAAAGTTAAGTCTTCAGAAAGAGTATTAAAATGGAAATATTTACAGGAAGAATCGTGCCCACCATAGGTTAAGGAAGAGAAGCGGTTATGCAGAACAGCAAAAATGGTTGATTGGAAAGAGAGTCAGCCATATTTGGTGGAAATTTGATGAGCTTTACCATTTTCTTTGTCCAAGTTCTAAAATATCCCTATTTTTATAAGACAGGACTCTCTTCTCCCAGCTCTGGAATCCTGAGCCTAGAGATGATAAATCTTATCTGAGTTTAGAGAAGAGAAGATCACAAACTGGTATGGTAGTTTTTGGATAAAAATTACTAAGACTAAATCTGGGTTAACAGTTCTAAGTTAGGTTTATCAGTTTTATCTTCTTTTAGATATTATCCTCATCAGAATAATATAAAACATACTTAAACCTAAGTTGTCAGCCTTAAATTATGACAGCATTTTGTTAAAAATGCTCTTCTGCTCACCGGATTTGCGCAATATGGATTGAGAAACGTGACTCCAGTGTTTATACTTACTCAATCCAGACATGTATTTCCATTTACATATGTGTTTCTACCTGTGAACATATGTGAGACTATACATATATGTATAAATGTATTCTGTCTACATATATATATGATACAGATAGAGTATATACATAAAAGCCTTCAGAATGTTGACAATGAGAAGTATTTACATGATACCACACGTTATACTTGGGCCACCTGATGTGAAGAACTGACTCACTGGAAAAGACCCTGATGCTGGAAAGGATTGAAGGCAGGAGGAGTAGAGCACAACAGAGGATGAGATGGTTGGATGACATCACTGACTTGAAGGACATGAGTTTGAGCAAGTTCTGGGAGTTGGTGATGGACAGGGAATCCTGACATGCTACAGTCCATGGGGTTGCAAAAGTTGAATACGACTGTGCAACTTAACTGAACATATTAATCTATCAGTTCTTCTAGCGTATTTGTTCTAAATCTTAACCTGTGTGGAGAAGAGGAATGGTTCTCTTCTTATCTGGATTTTTCTGTGTCCACATAGCTGAGTTGGGATATCTGATTCTTACATCAAGGCTTTGTTAGTTTAATGGATAATGTTTTTAGCTTTTCTTAACATATTTTCTAAGAACAGTCCCTCAATGCCCTTAAAAATGGTTTATTTAGACTCTTTTGCTCTTCTCTAATATATTCATATATCCTTCCCATTTCTCACTGTTGGCCTTGTTTATGAACTTGTGTGATGCCTCAGCCCTCAGTCTCTCAAGAGACTGCCTACTCTGTTTTGTGTTTTGAAGCCACTTCTCTCTGACTGCTCAACAGTTAAGGAGGAGCCTGGAGGTCCAAGCAGGAAAATGATTTCCAGCGGGGTAGACATAGGGAGACACTTCTGTGTTACACCATTAAATCTCACCTACTCCCTTTCCATGCATAAAGAGCAATTAAAGGAAATTATCTTTTTAATCACTTCATGTTTGGTATTTACAATAGCACATCAAAAGAGGATATTTAATCCTTAAGGTTAATGGTTATGATTTTTAAGAATTTTAATCATTTGTACATTTTAAAAAGTCCCATTTTGATTTGCTAATCCAACCTCATGAATGTAGCTGTGACTCGGTCCTGTCCAACTTTTTGTGACCCCACGGATCATAGCACCCCAGGCTCCTCTGTCCATGGGATTTCCCAAGCAAGAATACTGGAGTGGGTTGCCATTTCCTTTTCCAGGGGATCTTCCTTACCCAGAAACTGAACCTGTATCTCCTCCATTGGCAGGGAGATTCTTTACCACTGAGCTACCTGGGAATTCTGCTGTTGGGAATAGAATTGTTGTAATTAAAATTAGCTGTTGACTCAGTTTTGCCTAGTGAATTTTAGTCTTGGCAGAGGGTATAGTCTCATGGTGAGGGGCATGGATTCTGGGGTTCGAATATGAGCTCTGCTATTTCCTGTGTGGTTTGGGGCAGCTAATTTATTTTCTCTAGCCTCAGTTTCCTCATTTGCATAATGGGGTTAAATTGGGTACCTATCTCATTGGGTTATTATGGTGATTAAATAAGAAATAGCACAGTTCCTGGTATGTTGTTAGCACCAGTTTAACACTTATTGTCACGAGGCAGAAAGGTGTAATTGAATTAGACAAGCATGGTTTATAATCCTAGTATTGAGGTGGCAGTCAGAGTGGAGGTTTTTTTTTTTTTTTTTAATATACAAGATCTTTAGCAAACTGTCTAATCTCTCTGTGTTGATTTCTTCAAACTAAAAAGTTCAGTAACCTTCCTTATCAGGTGAGTGGAAGGTCTGGTATAGAGCAAACTTATAAAACTGCCTGCTGTGCTCTTCTCTTCTCCCTTTCTTTCCAGTTCTTAGTTCCATTTAGGAATGCAAATTCAGAAAATCTTTCACTTCTCCACCCCCTTCTCTTAAAACTCAGCAAATTTTCTTTTATAACACATGTTAAATAGTCATTCAATCTGTTTTGTTATACTGGGATCTTTTTTTTAATGCCTGCCCTATTTTTTTGGCTAAATTATAGGAAACGAGTAGAAGGCATTGAGAAGAGATCAAGTATTAGCTTTAAGGTTTTATGTCTAAAGAATACATAGAAAATAAAAAAATAGGCAACAGAATTGCTCTCATTAGATGCTATGTGCTAAGAAGCGAAAGAGATGCCTGGTAGGTCAGGGGAATGAAATGCAAGTCCTGTGTTTTGTCTTTGATTTGGTGATGGAAATAACAATATCAGTAAACTATATGCAGGCTGGGAGCATCCTGGAGGAACTACCCAAGGGATTGTGAAGTCATTCTTATTCACCGAGTGGGCAAAGATGCTGAGAATTGGAGGTGATCTGATGGTGATCAATCTAAGGTCATGTGCCTTTTCTGTAGCTTCTTGGGGATGTGCCGAGAATGGTAAATTCAAACCAAGATGGCTCAGCCTGGAAGGCAGTGATAATAAAAAATAAAATTAAAAAAAAAAAAAAACAAAAGAGGAGGGATAGTAGTTTCTCTTCCACAGACTTGCTTCAGGGTAGGGATTGGGATAGGGAGGGACTAGGACTCTATGGAGAACTGGCAAATTTCATTTTTCCCTTTGTTTATCCTGGGCAGTCAGAAAGCTGGTGTTGGGGATATGGAGCTCTGAGGATAGTAAAATATTGATAGGAAGCAGCACGGTGGGTATCACATGGCTCCATTCTGTGCACCACCAGCTTGCTTCACAGAACTATGTCCCCTTTTTGTAAACATGTATTTGGAAACAGACACAAAGACTTACTATCCTGAAGGAAAAAATTCTTAGCTAAGATAGCTACTTATACACATTATTTAAAAATACAAATATAATGCCCAAATAATACAATAAGGAAGAAATAAATGGGAAGTTATCACAAAATAGTATATGTTGCCTTATATGAATGTTTAGGCATGATTAAAATTCATGGAAGAATTACTGTAAATGTGCAGCTCTAGTGAAGACTGATAGAAATGTACTGAGTTGGTGATTCAAATAGCATGACATTATCGTCTGAAATGTTGAGCAACTCTTGGTAAAGCTTTGAACAAAAAAAGGATTAATTTTCTTTAGTTTACCTAGTAATAGCAATCCTGGAAAATTCAGCATGTTAAATTACTAAAACAACGCAAGGATTGCTTCTGCCTGTATGTAAAAAGGAATTTGGTTCTAGACCGAAAGGTACTAGTTGAAAGCTGTGTGGGACTGTGACATGTACTGTGGGATGTAAGCACCCTTGTCTCCTGCAGGGTGAATGCCCGTGTTTCCTCCCACCCCACCACTCATTGTGAAATCTGATCCACCCTCACAGCCTGCTCCCACACCTCCCAGGGATCAGTGCCAACCCACCTGAGCAGAGCTTGTTTCCTTCTACATTTGCCAGGGGGTTTAGAAGTCCAGATAGTGATTACTGCTGTGGTCACATCCAAATCCCAAGAGGCTTCCCTCTTCCCTGTCATTGCCAAGCCCATTAAATAAGCTGTCTGTTTCTAATAATATTACCTAACAGCTAGCTTGGAAATGCTTTGTTTGTTTGGGAAGGGAACTTTCAGCTTATAGGGAAATATTGCATAATGACTTCGAGCAGAAACTCTGGATCCAGATTGCCTGCATTCCAATCCAGTCACTGTACTTCCAAGCTGTATGCTCTTGCCTGGGTTACTGAACCTCTCAGTGTCTCTGGTTTCTCATCTGAAAGGGGAGAGGTACATCGAATTACTTACCTTGTGGGACTGTTATGAGGACTTCATTAGTGGCCACATGTTATGTGCTTTGAGCAGTTCTTGACACATAGCACAGAACAAAGTGTACACAAGACTTGTGAGAACAGTGAACAGGCCTTTAAAAAGTGAGACAGGAAATGATTAATTTGTAAATATTACAGTGCAGAGAATGAAATAGATCATGTACTTTGATTTTCTCTCATAATCTTTACCAGAGCTCTAAATAGATTTTAATGGATAAAATCCATCATATTATTTCCTTTCTCTACCTTTTGGCAATGATAATAATGGTTAATAGCTAACAATTATAGAGCTCTTAACATGTACAAAGCGTGGTACTAATAGGTTTATAAGTACTGTATCATTTAATTTTTAAACAGATCTATGAAGTTGTTACTATTGACTTCATTTTTACATATAGAAAAATGAGACAGGGTGAATAACTCAGAGAGTCACAGTTTAGAGAGTCAGACTCAACCATGCAGCTCCAGGGGTCCATTCTTTTTAATCATTGGGCAGCACTAAACCATGAAATGGACATACACAGAGCACCAAGAGAAGCTTCCAACACCCAAGCCTGTGAAAAACCTCAGCTAATTGTGCTGGGTGACTAATCCTTGACGTTTTCTGGCTGACTCTGGGATTTTTATATTCAGCAATCTGGTGAAGGTTTTGTTTTGAATAACTTATTATTTATTGATTGATCTTTGGCTGTGCTGGGTCTTCGTTGCTGCCCAGGCTTT
Source organism: Tragelaphus eurycerus (assembly GCA_935064755.1). Lineage (NCBI taxonomy): Eukaryota > Metazoa > Chordata > Mammalia > Artiodactyla > Bovidae > Tragelaphus > Tragelaphus eurycerus. Next base: position 25,431,465 of record CAKXYN010000003.1, read on the forward strand.
TCTCTAGTTGCAGTGAGCAGGGGCTGCTCTCTAGTTGTGGTGTGCGGGCTTCTCCTTGAGGTGGCTTTTCCTGCTGCAGAGCAGACTCTAGAGCACAGGGGCTTTGGCAGTTGTGACTCTCTGGCTCGAGAACACAGGCTCAGCGGTTGTGGTGCTCAGGCTTAGTTGCTCTGCGGCATGTGGGATCTTCCTGGACCAGGGATCAAACCTGTGTCTCCTACTTTGGCAGGAGGATTCTTGACTGCTGAGCTACCAGGGAAGCCCTGGTTTTGTTTTAAATATGCATTAGTGTCTGGATCCGGAGAAGGCAATGGCACCCCACTCCAGTACTCTTGCCTGGAAAATCCCACGGACGGAGGAGCCTGATGGGCTGCAGTCCATGGGGTCACTAAGAGTCGGACATGACTGAGCGACTTCACTTTCTCTTTTCACTTTCATGCACTGGAGAAGGAAATGGCAACCCACTCCAGTGTTCTTGCCTGGAGAATCCCAGGGACAGTGGAGCCTGGTGGGCTGCTGTCTATGGGGTCACACAGAGTCGGACACGACTGAAGTGACTTAGCATAGCATAGCATAGCATAGTGTCTGGATCAGGACTGTTCAAAAGTACTTTCTTTAATGTTCAGTATGGTAACCAGCCAGTAGTCATATGTTGTACTTGAGCACTTGAAATATAGCTAGTGTGACTGAGGAATTTTAAAATTTTAATTTTAAAATTTAATTGCATTTTAATTAAATATGAATAGCCACATGTGGCTAGTATTAATGCAGGCCTAGGTAAGTAAATGAGTTGCAAAGAGAAAACGCTGGACTTGGCAAAACCACCACCCTGTGTTTCAGTAGGAGGGAGTCTGTTACAAGGTATAGAAAATACATGGAGGGAGTGGGACTGGTTTCTTTCTGCCTTTTTGGACATGGGGACCTTAGTGCCATGCCTTCGTAAGTATCCTTTGTTTAGCAGGTGGGTGCCCTGTGGGAAGTCCTCTGGTGTGTTCACAGGTCCTCAGCTTCAGCATCCCTGGCACTGCTGAACTGGCTCCAGAAACCTTTAATTATTGCAGCATATGTTTCAGTTTTTAAGCTGGAAGAAATTTATTCTCTTCAGCCTGAAGTCAGCACAGATGGGATCTACAGCTGAGACCTCAATATGAAAGAGCTAAATTGCTGACCTTTCATAGTTGCCATGATGCTGCTGACCTCAACAGCTGTGGTTGCCACAGTATGTGGAAAGCTTTTCTAACAAAAAGCAAAAAATTTCCGTTTAGAAATTGTGATTTGAATTCAAGGTAGGTAAATGAAGGGTGGTCTATGTTGCTGGCTTTATTTTAAAGAAAATCTACGGTATTAGAACAGAAGAATGTTGCTTGTGTTCAGTGTGTCTATGAAGGTGGTAGTATACATTCCAATCTAAGTGTGTATTCAAACAGGAATAAATTTCTGTGAAACGCTGACTATGAATCGGGGTATCTGAGATGTTTCTGTGCTTAGTACAAATGTATATATGCTTAAACCCAGATATTTCTTATTTCTTGAGTGCTATAAAGTGGTATCATTGCTGAATGCATATTATGCGATATTTTGGGTATTCAACATTACAGTTTCAAGATTCATCTGTTATTGCATGTAGCTGTAGTCAGTCCTTTGGTAGAAGGACTGACTACAGCTACATGCAATAACAGATACCAAAGGAACATTTCATGCAAAGATGGGCACGATAAAGGACAGAGATGGTGTGGACCTAACAGAAGCAGAAGATATTAAGAAGAGGTGGCAGGAATACACAGAAGAACTGTACAAAAAAGAGCTTCAAGACCCAGATAATCATGATGATGTGATCACTGACCTAGAGCCAGACATCTTGGAATGTGAAGTCAAATGGGCCTTAGAAAGCATCACTACGAACAAAGCTAGTGGAGGTGATGGAATTCCAGTGGAGCTATTCCAAGTCCTGAAAGATGATGCTGTGAAAGTGCTGCACTCAATATGCCAGCAAATTTGGAAAACTCAGCAGTGGCCACAAGATTGGAAAAGGTCAGTTTTCATCCCAATCCCAAAGAAAGGCAATGCCAAAGAGTGCTCAAACTACCGCACAATTGCACTCATCTCACACGCTAGTAAAGTAATGCTCAAAATTCTCCAAGCCAGGCTTCAGCAATATGTGAACCGTGAACTTCCTGATGTTCAAGCTGGTTTTAGAAAAGGCAGAGGAACCAGAGATCAAATTGCCAACATCCGCTGGATCATGGAAAAAGCAAGAGAGTTCCAGAAAAACATCTATTTCTGCTTTATTGACTATGCCAAAGCCTTTGACTGTGTAGATCACAATAAACTATGGAAAATTCTGAAAGAGATGGGAATACCAGACCACCTGATCTGCCTCTTGAGAAATCTGTATGCAGGTCAGGAAGGAACAGTTAGAACTGGTCATGGAACAACAGACTGGTTCCAAATAGGAAAAGGAGTACATCAAGGCTATATATTGTCACCATGTTTATTTAACTTATATGCAGAGTACATCATGAGAAATGCTGGACTGGAAGAAACACAAGTTGGAATCAAGATTGCTGGGAGAAATATCAATAACCTCAAAAGGAGTATGTCAAGGCTGTATATTGTCACCATGTTTATTTAACTTATATGCAGAGTACATCATGAGAAATGCTGGACTGGAAGAAACACAAGTTGGAATCAAGATTGCTGGGAGAAATATCAATGACCTCAGATATGCAGATGACACCACTCTTATGGCAGAAAGTGAAGAGGAACTCAAAAGCTTCTTGATGAAAGTGAAAGTGGAGAGTGAAAAGGTTGGCTTAAAGCTCAACATTCAGAAAACGAAGATCATGGCATCTGGTCCCATCACTACATGGGAAATAGATGGGGAAACAGTGGAAACAGTGTCAGACTTTGTTTTTCTGGGCTACAAAATCACTGCAGATGGTGACTGCAGCCATGAAATTAAAAGACGCTTACTCCTTGGAAGGAACGTTATGACCAACCTAGATAGGATATTCAAAAGCAGAGACATTACTTTGCCAAGAAAGGTTCGCCTAGTCAAGGCTATGGTCTTTCCTGTGGTCATGTATGGATGTGAGAGCTGGACTGTGAAGAAGGCTGAGTGCTGAAGAATTGATGCTTTTGAACTGTGGTGTTGGAGAAGACTCTTGGGAGTCCCTTGGACTGCAAGAAGATCCAACCAGTCCATTCTGAAGGAGATCAATCCTGGAATTTCTTTGGAAGGAATGATGCTAAAGCTGAAACTCCAGTATTTTGGCCACCTCATGCGAAGAGTTGACTCATTGGAAAAGACTCTGATGCTGGGAGGGATTGGGGGCAGGAGGAGAAGGGGACGACAGAGGATGAGATGGCTGGATGGCATCACTGACTTGATGGGTGTGAGTCTGGGTGACCTCCGGGAGCTGGTGATGGACAGGGAGGCCTGGCGTGCTGCGGTTCATGGGGTCACAAAGAGTCGGACACGACTGAGCGACTGATCTGATCTGATCTGATCTGATCTGTAGTCAGTCCATTCATTTTCATGGCTGTATGGTAGTCCACTGTACAGATTATATGACACTTCATTCATCCTCCTGTCAGTGAACTTCGGGGTTGTTTCCTGGTTAAATGTTCTTTCAGTTGAATATACTTTCTGTTGTGTTATTGTTGGGAGGTAGCAAGGATAGGGCATAGATTATCCACCTCTGAGAAGGAGAGGACAGTAGGAAGAGCAATCTGGAATGAAGGATATATTTAAAATAAGGAGAAGAGTTGGGAACTAACACATTTTATTTTTGGGGTATCTGAACTGTCACATATGCCATCTCATTTACTTCTCAAAACAATCATGTGAGAAATTTTATTATCTTCATTTAGTAAGTGAAGAAATGGACCTACACAGAGGAAAACCAACTTTTCCAAGATCACACAGCTCATAAGAGATGGAGCTAAATGTTCAACCCGAGTGCTTTCTGACTTAAATCCTTTATGTTTTCTCTACATAGGGCGGACTAGAATAGTCAGGATTATATGACCCTGAAAGGAGACGAAGTATAAATGGAAAATATAACAGTATACTGTCAGACTCCGTTACTTTAAACAACAAAGCCAACCTAGCACCAGGAAATTTGATTTCAAGGTGGACTACTAAAAGAAAACAAAAGTAACTCTCTGCTCCAGGCTCTAGCACAAATCTTTCTGACTCTGCTTCTGACTTGAACAGTGACTTATCCAACCAGCTCTGTGGTCTTAATCTTCCAGAAATTTTCCTTCTGCCAGGGATGAACCAAAAAGTCATGTCATCCCAGGATTACCCTTCATCAGCCACTCAATCACAGTGAAGAATAAATTGACCCTGTTTATCAGCAATCGGCCATATGAGGTTTTGGTTTTTTTTTTTTTTTCCCCAATGATGAGTCTTTATGAAAAGTTAGTATAGAATTGGGTGCCAGCGACTTTCCTGGAGGTTTAGTGGCTAAGATTTTGTGGTGGCGACCCAAGTTTGATCCCTGGTCAGGGAACTAGATCCCATGTGCTGCAACCAAGACCGGGCACAGCCAAATAAACTAAGTGAATAAATAAAATGAATTACAGAGAATTGGGCGCCATCCTAGCACATGAGAGCACTTTGTTTTTTTCGGTCTGTAGCAATTTTTGATGGCTACTGTGCAATTCATAGTAAAGTGTAAGTATATATTCAACATTTATTTCCATGATTTTAAATTATTGACTGTTACTGCTAGCCCAGGGATCATACAGCCAGGGTGATTTTGCATCTGAATAGAGAAAAATCTCTTTGGTAAACAGAGGCTGGAAATTGCCATTGCTCTTTGCAGGTGGCTGTTGTACTTGTTCATGTTTTATTTAGGTGTTTAGCAGTGCCATTTGAGTTTTTAATTAAAGTTGTGCCTGCACTTCAATTGTTTATGAAGCCTCACATAGATTTAATCATCCGATCAGCTTGATGAGGATTTGCAAAGGTGAGCTTTATTGCTTCACGTAGTGGCCTCTAGCTTCTATCTGGAATGTAAAGGGAGCATTGATTCACAAGAACATTACAAATAGCTCAATGATCATTGGAGTATATTGAGTGGAGACGAAATGCAGAAGTCTATTACAGACACTCTGTCTCTATTAACCTCTCTAACCTTCCATTTACTTTGATGGATAGAAGGATTTGTGCCCTGAAATCATGGAGATATCACGTGTTTCAGATGTGGGATTATCTTTAAGATGGTGTTGTTAATCATTTTAGCACATCAAGACTGAGTTTAACTTATTTTGAACAGTTTTGCTTCACATTTTATTATGGTAATTCATAAATTTGGAGAATAGATAATTAGCAAATATCTTGAATTTACTCAGTAGGATGAAAAAACACCTGTATTTTGTTATTTACTATATTTAGAATTTTAATTCCATATATATTGAACTAATGTTCCTATGACTGCAATAAAATGCTGCTGCATTTCTGTTTTTGCCATTTCTTTGGGAAAAGAAAGGATGGATGAAGAAAGTATACACTGTTTAGAGAGGTTATTTTATCCTAGGCTAGAATGGATTATAATAATAATCTTAAAATAATATTTGAGTTTCTGAGCTTTAAAAACATTGTTACTGGGATGTTTTAAAACTTTATACGATTATTACATACATTATTTTTAGAGTTTAATATTATCAGTGTTTTCCATTTTAATGACTCTTTTTGGTTATCTAGAAATATTTTCTTTTTTTAGCTCTGAAAGAAAGCTTTGCTTTGAAAATGTTCAAGGAAGTATGTCTTAGGATACTGTGATATAGATATTCAGCTGCCCCAAACATTTTTAAAAAAACTAGTATCATATTCATCGAGTATTAACAGTTTCTTTTGATTTACAAATGTCATTTGTAAATCAAAATGGAATTTTGTGACATTTATGAATTTCAGTTTCTGAAAAAAAGGCAATGGTGGGTATAAAGCCATTTCTTTCCATGTGCATGTTTTCATTTTTCAGTATTTCCCAAAGAATACACTCACAGATACCATGTAGTTCATAGTTGGTTTTTCCTTTTCTGCCCAGGATAATTAACTGAATAAAATTAAAGTGTATTAGTTTTTTTTAATTGCATGTATAGTATTTTTCATTTTGCTTCTTTTGTCTTTATTTTTTTTTTAATCTTAAGTTTTCCATCTAAACTGCAATAGCCTGAGAGTAGCAAGAATTTGGAAGTGGCTAGGAACTTATACTGTATCAACATCAGAAGTCATCAGTTCAGTTCGGTCGCTCAGTCATGTCCGACTCTTTGTGACCTCATGGACTGAGCACGCCGGGCTTTCCTGTCCATCACCAACACCCAGAGCTTGTGCAGACTGATGTCCATTGAGTTGGTGCTGCCATCCAACCATCTCATTCTCTGTCATCCCCTTCTCTTCCTGCCTTCAGTCTTTAGAAGTCATAAAATAGCACAACTATTTCATGTTATCAACCATGTTATTGTTTCTTAAAGTTGTCTAAATACTTCAAGGACTTTTAGCAAATGGATCTGAAATGAAAACTTGAAGGGCAAGTCATTTCTGGTGTAGTTGCAAAACTTAGTTATAAAAAAAAAAAAAAGCACTTGACATACTGTGTTTTAGTTGCCTTGTTAAATTATTTTACAGCTGGAGACTAAGCTTTGTGAAGGCAGGTACTGTTTTTGTATTGTTTGGTGCTTATTCCTCACTGCCTAAATAGTATCTGCCTTAATACATAATTGTTAAATGAATAAATCAATGAATGACTTCTTAAACTAATGACATAAATTTAGTCACTTAGTAATTGAACCTTTGTTTTAGGATTGAAAGTGTGAAAGTGTTAGCAGCTCAGTTGTGTTTGACTCTTTGCGACACCATGGACTGTAGCCCATCAGGCTCCTCTTTCATGGGATTCTCCAGGCAAGATCACTGGAGCGGGTTGCCATTTCCTTCTCCAGGGGATCTTCCCGACCCAGGGATTGAACCCGCATCTCCTGCACTGCAGACAGATTCTTTACCACTGAGGTTATGTACCTTAAATATGGGCTTCCCTGGTGGCTCAGATGGGAAAGAATCTGCCTATAATGCAGGAGACCCAAATTTGATCCCTGGGTTGGAAAGATGGCCTGGCGACCGGAATGGCTACCCACTTGAGTATTCTTGCCTGGACAATTCCATGGACAGAGGAGGCTGACAGGTACAGTCCATGGAGTCACACAGAGGAGTTTCTTTGTCTTTTATTTCTTAAAAAAAAAAAACAAGGGGGAGGAAAAAGGCAATGATGAAAATTGCATAAAATATGACTATAATCTTTGGTCTTGTTGAATGGCTTTTTAAAATTAATTTTTTATTGGTATATAGTTGACTTATAATATTAGGCTCTTTTTAATCTGAGGATTAAAAACTTGAGGGGAACCTAGTCATGGGAGGCAGTCCATACTTTTTGAGTTTTACCTTTAGGAGCTTGACCAGGTTCTCAATAGTAAATGTTGGAGAAAAATTCCCTCATGCTTCTGGCTGGGGGATGGGAAGAGGAGCCATTCTGAAAAACACCAGAGCACTTTGCACTTCCTAACAATGCTTCCCTCAGAAGAAATTAGTTTATCATATCCTAACCTGCTGTTAGGATATGTGTTACTGGAGCCTAATGGACCTGGAGGAAGGGAAATACCCACTTCAGTCAGCTCATGCTGCTGCAGTCACCGTCGGCCGACCTGTGTGACCCCACAGACGGCAGCCCATGAGGCTCCACCGTCCCTGGGACCCAGGCAAGAACACTGGAGTGGGTGCCACCCCCAAGCAGAAAGGAAGAGAAAGGAAGTGCTCAGTCATGTCTGACCAGCGACCCCAAGACGCAGCCACCAGGCCCCTGTCCGTGGGATCCAGGCAAGAGACTGGAGGGGGTGCCATTGCCTTCTCCGCCAGTCAGCTATAGTAGATGGGAAATGGTATGGTTACTTCCTCTCTGCCTTCCATGTGGGAAGAGGGAAATATACAACTCCAGTCCACTCTAGCCATTCTCTCACCTAAAGAGACCAAAAACAAACAAACACAAAACAACCCCAAGAAACACTTGTGATGTAGTTGTGATGTTCACAGTCCAGAAGCACTGGCTCATTAAAAGGCAGAAGCCTAATCACGAGACTGCTTTTGCCCTATGACTCACTCTTGTCCTACAACTCACTACTTCATTATTAAAGGTCTATTTACAGCAGTTCCTTTTACCCAGGACAGCATATCCAGCTATCAAGAAGAAAATATTGTAAGGCATACCAAAAGGGGACAAACACAGTTTGAAGAGAAAGAAGTGTCAGAACCAGATATAACAGAGATATTGGAATTACCAGACTGGGAATTTAAAACAGCTGTGATGGATATGCTAAGGGCTCTTATGGATAAAGTAGACAATATATAAAAAGAGATGGACAATACTAGCAGAGAGACAGAAATCCTAAGATAGAAACCAGAAGAAATGCTAGAAATAAAAAAATGCTGTAACAGAAATGATTCATTTCTTTAATATCTACTAATATTTTTATCTGCTAATATCTACTGGATATAGTTGAAGAAAGAATATTACTCACTGCTAAAATGGGATGATCTATAAAGCCACAAAAGATATGGAGGTACTTAAATGCATATTGCTGAATGAAAGAAGATAATCTGTTGTGTCTGTATGGTACAACTCCAATTATATCACATTCTGGAAAAGGAAAAACTGGAGACAGAAAAAGACCCATGGTTGCTATGGTTTGAGTTGAGGGGAGGGGTGAATAGGTGGAGCCCAGGATTTTTAGGGTGGTGAAAATATTCTGTTTGACACTTTAATGATAGATATATGTTATTGTACATTTATGAAAGCTCAGAAAATGTACAGCAAAAGTGAACCCTAATGTAAACTGTGGACTTTAGGTGCTTATAATGTGTCATGCATGTAGGTTCACTGATTGTAACAAATGTGGTGTGGAGGGTGTGTTGTTATGGGAGTGGCTATGAATGTGTGGGGTCACAGAGTATATGGGTGATCACTGTAGCTTCTTCTCAACTTTGCTGTCGTCTTAAAAGTGCTCAAAAATTTGTTATAAAAATAACATGAAGTTAAAACAATATAGCATGGGAGAAAAAATATCTGAAAGTTGATTTATCTTTCAAGATATTTTTCTTGAGTATTTTCATGTCATAATATTGCTTCAAAATTGTCATTTAGTTGCTAAAGTCGTGTCAGGCTCTTTGCAAATCAGTGGACTATAACCCACAAGGCTCATCTCCACGGGATTTCCCAGGCAAGAGTGCTGGAGCAGGTTGCCATTTCCTACTCCAGGAGATCTTCTTGACCCTAGGGATCGAACCTCCATCTCTTGCATCTCCTGCATTACAGGTGGATTCTTTACCTCTGAGTCATCAGGGAAGCCCATAGTCAGCCTTTTATTAGGTTAATTGAAAACATTGGGTTTCCCTGGTGGTTCATGCAGTAAAGAATCTGCCGACAATGTGGGAGACCTGGGTTTGATCCCTGGGCCAGGAAGATCCCCTGGTAAATGGAATGGCTAACCATTCCAGTATTCTTGACTCGAGAATTCTATGGACAGAGGAGCCGGTTTATAACAGTTCATGGAGTTGCAGAGTGGACAGACGGAGCCTGGTTCTCACAATTCAAAGCACAGCTATCTCTGTGTGTACCTTTTGTTTCTGCAACTGAGCTGCAATAAGACCCATTCAGCTTAATAGTGTCAACATGGACATTTTGCAGTCATGTCAGCTCCCTGTTAATGCACTTCACCGCATGAGGTCAGTGGAATAGTCTCAGCCTTGTTCACAAAGCCCTGGTCTCTCAACTCCCCTTGTTTAATTTGTATTTTCTATTTTTAACTCATCACTTTCATTTCAGAATTGCTCCATTGAAGGGAAATTGTGGCCTTTAAAATCAATTTGAATTTTTTAGGAATAGCAACTTATTAAGAAAATAGTAATTGTTTCACATGCTGTATGTAATCCTAGGAATGCTTTAGAACTCACTTTTGCTTTTATTCCTCCTTGACTTTCCCCTGATCATGAATTCTCCTTCTATTCCTGATAGCATTTTTGTACCTCTATTCTTTTAGTCTGGTTGCCTTTTAGGCCCACTGTAGGGCTATCTCGTCACCTTTACCAATCATTGTTAATCCTATATTGCATGCTTCACTAGATGTTTTAAATTTGAAGCTTCATGTTGGTGAAATAAATTAGATCTTCCTTTATCAGTGTTTTCTCAAATATGTTTACATAAAATGATGGCTCCCAATTTAAAATTTTTCAAATGGTTATATAATTGGTTTAGTGCATATGCATGATCCATAGTGTTCAACTCTTTGAGACCCCCATGGACTTATGCCCACCAGGTTCCTCTGTCCATGGAATTTTCCAGTCAAGAATATTGGAGTGGGTTGCCATTTCCTTCTCCAGAGGATCTTCTGACCCAGGGATGGAACCTGCGTCTCTTGTGTCTCCTGCATTGGCAAGCAGATTCTTTACCACTCAGCTACCTGGGAAGACAAATGGTTTAGTAATTGATTACAACTCTGTATTCTGATTAGCTTCTTTTGGACTGTATTCAACATGACGTATATTATATGTTGTGTGTGTGTGTGTATGTGTATTCTGTCCTAAATTTTATAGGCTAGGGATGAATCAGTTTAATATATTGACCATCATCTAAAAAGTAGGATCATGACAGCTTTTATTTCATGTGATATGTTAGATTTTGCTGCTTACCATTTCAAAGATTATATATATTTTAAAAGCAAAGATGCTTAATATTCAAAATAATTATTTGCGATTCCATTTCAGATATGAGTTTTGTGGGGTTTTTTGCAGGTTCGAATAGTGCTTTTCTACTATTAAGGCAATATGAATTACCTAAAGGTATTTTTAAGATGCACGTTCAGATTCCATAGTTGTGGGATACTGTTAAGCTCCCAACTGAAGCCAGACTTCTGGTACTAGCAGCTGTGACTTTCTGTCATTTTGGGAGGAGGATATTATCAAGAAGGCTTCTTTCAGTAATGGTGGAAATATCCTGTCATTCAGACATCCTCCCAGCGAGTAGGTCTTACTGTGAAGACAGAAGCTAGGTTAGTGATTCCTTAAGGATCTTTCATGCCTGTAAGGTCATTTTGCCTTCCATCTGTATGACCTCACCCCTCAGAGGAGAAGGCGCAACTCATTTGAGGAGAGGCTGGACCCATTTTTTTAACTGACCTCTGAATTAAGAATGTCAGGAACTTTGCTTGTGTTTATGATATTGGTAGAGGCAGACTTACATTTTAGCTTGGAGACATAGGCTTGGCATGACAAGTGCAAGTAAAATTTAATGAATCTAATAATTTAAGTGTAGCAGACAGTCCCATTTAATAGAATACTTCGGTAAATCTCTTTGAAAAGTGAATATAAGGAATTCCTTGTTGTTGTTAAGTTGCTCAGTCATGTTTGACTCTTTGTGATCCCGTGGACTGTCAGTATGCCAGGCTTCCCTGTCCACTATCTTCTGGAGTTTGCTCAAACTCATGTGCATTGAGTCAGTGAAAAGTGAATGTAAGATATTCTTTTTTTAAAAAAATGATAATTTCCTAATTTTCATTTTTGTTAGTGTTTCTGTTACTGGCTTTTAAAAAAGAAGTGTTATTTTATATGGGCACACATTTTCACTTTTGAACTTACTTCATAAAATTTCAAACTTGCTGCATAAATAATAATATGGGAAAAGCATGGTGGTGTACACTTTTTCCACTTAGAACATGATAAATAATTTGCATGGTTACCAGGTGAGAATTTTGTTTGCCCTTAACTAAGCATTTAACATAAAATCATGAAAACTGTATTGTTTGTTGAAATATTTGAATGAAGGTGGAGACCTTTTTTTTTGCTTTTATCTTTGAAATAGTACAAATTTTGAGAAGCACAGAAGACTAAAATTTGTCTATTCATTCTGAAATTTGCCTCTTGACCTCCAGGAATATTTTGGAAAAATTTGTCAGTTTTCTTTTAAAGATCTCAACCATTATTGGTCTTGGCTGTCTAGTTGAAAGTACTTCTCTATGCAAATGCACATATTCGTTTAGCAAATGTTTATTTACGTGTAAAATGTGCAAGGCACTGTGGGAGACACTGATGAGTTTACAGAGAGGTACCGGATGCAGTTCATCTTTTAAGGAAATCCTCATTGCCTTTAATGCATTTATCAGTCAGTCTGAGTTCACTGGTCTTCCTTCATGGTGTGAGAAAGTCTTTAAGTCTTCTTACTTGATTTGATTGCAGTTTGTCTATGGTATTTTACAGAATAGTATACTTTGTCTCTCTTCCCCACTCTGTTACCAGACAGTATCTTTAATCTCATCAGTGAGATGATGTTTATCATCTGTATCTGTTACATTGTACTTAAATAATTTAAGTGAATTATTTAATATCTTCTTTTGCATATAAGTATATCCTGGGTTCACTAACTTTCAGTGCTTTTGTCTCTAACAAAATTAAGACATCTTCTTATTCATATTACATTTAAACTCTTTATTTTGAGAGCCTTTCTTGGGACTCCGTAAAGTTCTATTTTGCATGTATTCTTTATGTCAGATAAAGTCTGCTCTGCTCTCTAGTGGTGTGGAGGGAGAAGGTGAGAGAAATGTTTCAACGAGTGTGAAGGGTAGGACAGGCTTGTCCCATTTCCACGACAGGACATGAGGCCTGGGCGTGGGGAGGTTAGAGTCCTCCCAGCGAGATGGAGCCATTGTGTGGACATTCTGCTGCTTTCCTTTTATAAAGGAAGGACAGAGCCATGTTCATGTTAGAGGTAAAGAGCTTTCTTTGCCCCAACAGTCTCTCCTTCTCAGACTTTAGAATAGAGGAGAGGAGTAAATTACAGGAGTCAAACTAATCAGAGGAGTCAAATTACATCATCTCTTGGTTGTCTTTTTTTTTTTTTTTTTCCTCCCTGTAACAGCTTTATTGAGATATTCACACACTGTTCCATACTGTACATCTACTCATTTAAAGCATATAGGTTAGTGGTCCTTAACATATCTATAGAGTTGTAGAACCATCACTGTAATCAATTTTAGAACATTTCAGTTCAGTTCAGTCGCTCAGTGATGTCCAACCCTTTGGACCCCATGAATTACAGCACGCCAGGCCTCCCTGTCCATCACCAACTCTCAGAGTTCACTCAAACTCATGTCCATCGAGTCAGTGATGCCATCCAGCCATCTCATCCTCTGTTGTCCCCTTTCCTCCTGTCCCCAATCCCTCCCAGCATCAGAGCCTTTTCCAATGAGTCAGCTCTTCGCATGAGGTGGCCAAAGTACTGGAGTTTCAGCTTTAGCATATTCCCCAAAGAAATCCCAGGGCTGATCTCCTTCAGCCCTTGCAACCACTGGTCTACTTTCTTCCTTTATGGATTTGACTATTCTGGATATTTCATATCAACAGAATCATACAATATGTGATCTTTTGTGACTGACTCCTTTCACTTTTAGCATTATTTTTCAAGGTTCCTCCATGCTGTGGCATAGCAATACTTTGTTTCTTTTTTATGGCTGAGTAATAGTCCACTGAATGTCTATATCACACTTTGTTTATTTACTTATCAATTGGTTGACATTTGTTTCTTTTCATTTTGGAAATGTTATGAATAGTACTGGTATGAGCATCCATGTACAAAACTTTGTGTGTTGCAGTTTTCATTACTTTTATCTGCGTATCTAGGAGTGGAACTGCTGAGTAAACTCTATGTTTGAATTTTTGAAGAATTGCTAGATTGTTTTCCAAAGTAGCTCTTTATTATTTTTTAAAGCCATTTCTTCCACCTGTTTTCACTTTCCCTGCCTTGATTCAGGTCTTGATGCCTCTTGCCTGACTGAAGAGACTCACGCGTAGGCAGTGGCACAGTGGCTAAGAGTGTAGGTTCTGCTGCTGCTGCTGCTAAGTCGCTTCACTTGTGTCTGACTCTGTGCGACCCCAGAGACGGCAGCCCACCAGGCTCCCCTGTCCCTGGGATGCTCCAGACAAGAACACTGGTGTGGGTTGCCATTTCCTCCTCCAATGCATGATAGTGAAAAGTGAAAGTGAAGTCGCTCAATCGTGTCTTACTCTTAGTGACCCCATGGACTGCAGCCTACCAGGCTCTTCAGTCCATGGGATTTTCCAGGCAAGAGTACTGGAGTGGGGTGCCATTGTAGGTTGTGGAGTCAGATGAAATCAGTGCTTAGCATCTCAGTTTCCAGCTAAAGAATTGTATGTTCCTATCTTCCATGCAGTTAGATGTGGCCATGTGACTTACTGTGGCCAGTGAGATGTAAGGAAACGTTGTGTGTGACTTCCAGGATGGATCTTTGGAGGGAGCTTCCTGAGGGGGATTGTGTTGGTCTCTTCCTTTACTCCGTCTTGCTGCCTGGAACTGGATACACTGTTTGGTGCTCTAGTAGCATCTTGGTCTCACCAGTAACTATTAGAGGGAGCTGGATGCCTGGTCACCATGGATCTTTCCAAGCATCCCAATTTCCTGCCTTTGTTTACATGAGAGTAACAATAGAACTCTATGTGATCAAGCCACTGTAACACTGAATTTTCTAGATACAACCACATCTGTTTTGAAATTAATTTTACTACCACTAACCTTTCCCTTACCCTGTGCTGTTCCAGTTTATAGGTTTTATTCATGACTGGCCCCTTCATATTTTGACAACTATATCTCTTGCTGCACCATGCAATTCAGCCACAAGGACTGCCCTCTAGCTGACATCTGTGCATCTTAAGTGCCATTCCCATCGTCTGCAGTGCCAATGTTGCCTTTAAACCTCATTAACTCAGCAAATTCTTACACATTCTGTAGTTTTGATTTCGTTGATCATTTTTAATGAGTTCTGTTCTGACAATTCTTTGTTTCTAATCTTGAGTTTTCCTAGATATTTGTTACACGTTTTGACTAAAACATTTGTCATTTTGCATCAAGGCTATTTTAAGAGTAGAATGTAGGTAAAATGAGTGTGGCCTCTGAAGTCAGCTAACATCCAAAGTTATCCATCAATACTGGACTTGTAGCTACAAATGGCTCTTGTCTACCTTGCTGCTGCTGCTAAGTCACTTCAGTCGTGTCCGACTCTGTGTGACCCCATAGACGGCAGCCCACTAGGCTCCTCTGTCCCTGGGATTCTCCAGGGAAGAACACTGGAGTGGGTTGCCATTTCCTTCTCCATTGTCTACCTTCAGTTCAGTTCAGTCGCTCAGTTGTGTCTGACTATTTGCGACCCCATGAATTGCAGCATGCCAGGCCTCCCTGTCCATCACCAACTCCGGGAGTTCACCCAGACTCATGCCCTTTGAGTCAGTGATGCCATCCAGCCATCTCATCCTCTGTCATCCCCTTCTCCTCCTGCCTCCAATCCCTCCCAGCATCAGAGTCTTTTCCAATGAGTCAACTCTTCGCATCAGGTGGCCAAAGTACTGGAGTTTCAGCTTTAGCATCATTCCTTCCAAAGAAATCCCAGGGCTGATCTCCTTCACAATGGACTGGTTGGATCTCCACGCATTCCAAGGGACTCTCAAGAGTCTTCTCCAACACCACAGTTCAAAAGCATCAATTCTTTGGCACTCAGCTTTCTTCACAGTCCAACTCTCACATCCATACATGACCACAGGAAAAACCATAGCCTTGACTAGATGGACCTTTGTTGGCAAAGTAATGTCTCTGCTTTTGAATATGCTATCTAGGTTGGTCATAACTTTTCTTCCAACGAGTAAGCGTCTTTTAATTTCATGGCAGCAGTCACCATTTGCAGTGATTTTGGAGCCTAGAAAAATAAAGTCTGACACTGTTTCCACTGTTTCCCCATTTATTTCCCATGAAGTGATGGGACCAGATGCCATGATCTTCGTTTTCTGAATGTTGAGCTTTAAGCCAACTTTTTCACTTTCCACTTTCACTTTCATTAAGAGGCTTTTTAGTTTCTCTTCACTTTCTGCCATAAGGGTGGTTTATCTGCATATCTGAGGTCATTGATATTTCTCCCGGCAATCTTGATTTCAACTTGTGTTTCTTCCAGTCCAGCGTTTCTCATGATGTACTCTGCATAGAAGTTAAATAAGCAGGGTGACAATATATAGCCTTGATGTACTCCTTTTCCTATTTGGAACCAGTCTGTTGTCTACCTTAATCTCACTCAATTCTTTACCCTTTCTTAAAATTGTTTCCCCTGTCCTTTCTTCTCTATTACCTGGAATGTGCTTTATCATCAGCAAAACTTCAGGCAGTATCCTGAAGGTCTTCTCTGAGTGTTCTCTTCTTGTTGCTCTAAGTGAAATCTGCCTGCCTCTTAAGGACAGTGCTTCCTATCCTTCCAGCTAGGGGCTGTGTTTTCTCATATCCCGTGTTCCTTGGTGTCGAGAGAAACCGCATGTCTTTCTTACTCCCATTGCTGCTTTTAAAGATCATGTCTCTTCTCCTTTGAAGTTACCAGGTCTTTTGAAGCGTTTGCCTTTATATCCCCATCACCTCACCTTCCATTTACTCCTTTACATTCATGACTCACTTTTTCTTTCCTCATCATTACTCTTTGTGTCATTCTTGGTGTAGTGAATATCCACCCAACACCTGGCCTCTTCATCCCTATTTCTTAGCATCTTGCCCTTTATCCCAGTTTAGCTACCTCTTCCTGTGGCCATACTCCAGAACCTGTGCTGACCAGTAACTATTACTTCTGTTCCTTCAATATCTGGGTTCCCACTCTCCATCTACTACTGCCTTACAGATGGCTAGCACAGCACTCATACCACATAATAGGTGGGACGGTAAATGTTGTTGCTGTTCCTGCTTCTCTGTTTCTGTTGCAGCATCAGAAGTTTTTGAAAGTAAGAACTGTATCTTATTATGATCCCTATTTCTACAGAACCTACCATAGTCCATTGTACAAAACAGTTCTTAGTGATGTTTATGGGCCCAGTAAAATAAAGAGCAGTAACAATAGGAAGAATTTGTCTTTCAAAAGGTCCTTTTATCAGAAAAAAAGATAATTAAAATTTACCATTTAAATATCACATGGCTTTAAAAAGCCATTTGAGTAATGACATTTCAAAAATTGTTTTCTTCCTCATTCCCTCAGGGGGAAAATAGATGTTATAATTTATTGCCATTGGGATTCTTTAATTTTAGTCAGGGTTGATCAGTTATAAATTTCCATCATCCAAAGATGATTATAACTGAACTAATAAATAGGAAGATTGCTTTTTTTTGTAAAATGGGTCAGCTTACCTGAGAAGAATTAATTTTCTTTTTAGTGTTAGAAAACTTTTACTACTCACTTAATGAGTAGAAAGGAGAGCGGAGTGGATGTGTTAAGATTTTCTCAGCTTTTCTTATAATCTTTGTAGAAAAATAGAAGTATCCGATGCCATTGTATTATTCCTGGATTTTTTTTTTTTTTTTTTTTGAGATAAGAGAAATATATGTAAAAGTTTTCTACTTATTTGGGTTGGATGTTGACTTTCTAGAATGTTTAAAACTAATGTGTACCAACAGTTTTCTCAGAAGCACTAGTTTCATTATTAGTGTATTTATGTGTGGTTGCTCATTATATCCCGGGGAAGGCAATGGCACCCCACCCCAGTACTTTTGCCTGGAAAATCCCATGGACGGAGGAGCCTGGTAGGCTCCAGTCCATGGGGTCACTAAGAGTCGGACACGACTGAGCGACTTCACTTTCACTTTTCACTTTCATGCATTGGAGAAGGAAATGGCAACCCACTCCAGTGTTCTTGCCTGGAGAATCCCAGGGATGGGGGAGCCTGGTGAGCTTCCGTCTATGGGGTCGCACAGAGTCGGACACGACTGAAGCGACTTAGCAGCAGCAGCAGCTCATTATATCCATGAATATTTCAGTAAATAACTTCTACTTATATTGCTATTATGGTTTTCAGTAATTTTTCATAGTTAGATATATGAAGGACTTGAAAATAATTGGGAAAAATATTCCAAGGATTTACAAACATTCAAGGTTTTATAAAATTCTGAATTTCTATAAGGTTAAACTTTTTAATATATTAATATGTTTTTTACCTGCACTTGAGGTATTTCAAATAGTATCTGGAAACATCTTTTAGAGTTTGCCACTAAAAAATCTCCTAGGTAATAATAACATGGTGATGATTATAAGGAGCACTTCCTATAAACCAAGCACAGTAAGTTTGTCTCATATTTTATTTATTTCTTGTTATAGCCATGTTATTTTGGTGTTATTATTATTATTCCCATGTTAGTTCAGTGTTTAGAGAAAGTAAACTGAAAATTAAGTTCCAGGCCATATGGCTTCATTGTCAGTGATTTACCTATTGTATTTTTCTTGTAGTGCCTAATTGAGGAATAAATGCAGACTTGATCTGTGAGAAATTAATTTAAAATCATGCATCCAACAAGAGATCAAACTCAGTAAATTTAATCTCTTTAAAAGACAACACAGCTGAAAATGGGCAAATTATATGAATAGGCAGCTCACACAAAAGAAACCAAAAATGGTAAAGGGACTTGCAAAGATGCTCAAGCTCTATATATCAAGACAACACCCAGTAAAAGCACAGTGAGATAATATTTCACACCCATCAGGCTGACCAAAAGTAAAATGATTGTCAGCAGAGTTGACAGTTTTTAAGAGAATGGTACTGCTGTGGAGAATTCCATGGACAGAGGAGCCTGGTGGGCTACGTTCCATGGGATCCCAAAGAATTGGACATGAATGAGCAAATAACACACACACACACACACACACACACACACACACTGCTGAGGGAGTGTGAATTTTTACAATAGCTTTGGAGAACTGTTTGTCGACATGTAAAATATTTCAAGATGTGTACTCTTATAACTCAGCAATTCCATTTCAACAAATGTGTGCTGTAAAGCAGCAAAAGTCAAAGTGGGGTCCTGAAACTTCTGGGCTTTCTGCAAGGTACTTTTAGAGGATCTATAAGGTGAAATCCATTTTTATAATAACGTTAAGACAGTATTTGACTTTTTCATTCTAATTTTCTCATGATCATACAGTGAATTTTCTCAGAAGCTCCATGATAACTGATTATTCAGCAGATTGAGTTCAGAAACATTGATGAGAATTCAGCTGCATTTATTAAGCCATACACTTAACAGATTTGCATAAATATGTAACAGTGCCACTCTTCTCACTAATTTATTTTTGTTTTGTGAAATATAGTTATTTTCATAAAAATATATTCTATCAACATGTAGTAGAATTATCATTTTAAATTAATTAATAAGTATTTTTAAAATTTCTTAATTTTAGTCTTTAATATAGGAAATATGGATAGATGTTACCAGAACAAACAGTAAAGAGTAAAACCTCTTTGGAGTCCTTCAGCAATTTTTTTTTTTACATTGAATTTGTACCTGATCTACCTCTTGAGAAATTTGTATGCAGGTCAGGAAGCAACAGTTAGAACTGGACATGGAACAACAGACTGGTTCCCAGTAGGAAAAGGAGTTCGTCAAGGCTGTATATTGTCACCCTGTTTATTTAACTTATATGCAGAGTACATCATGAGAAATGCTGGACTGGAAGAAACACAAGCTGGAATGAAGATTGCCGGGAGAAATATCAGTGACCTCAGATATGCAGATGACACCACCCTTATGGCAGAAAGTGAAGAGGAACTCAAAAGCTTCTTGATGAAAGTGAAAGTGGAGAGTGAAAAAGTTGGCTTAAAGCTCAACATTCAGAAAACGAAGATCATGGCATCTGGTCCCATCACTTTATGGGAAATAGATGGGCAAACAGTGGAAACAGTGTCAGACTTTATTTTTGGGGGCTCCAAAATCACTGCAGATGGTGACTGCAGCCATGAAATTAAAAGACGCTTACTCCTTGGAAGGAAAGTTATGACCAACCTAGATAGCATATTGAAAAGCAGAGACATGAGTTTGCCAACAAAGGTCCGTCTAGTCAAGGCTATGGTTTTTTCCTGTGGTCATGTATGGATGTGAGAGTTGGACTGTGAAGAAGGCTGAGTGCCGAAGAATTGATGCTTTTGAACTGTGGTGTTGGAGAAGACTCTTGAGAGTCCCTTGGACTGCAAGGAGATCCAACCAGTCCATTCTGAAGGAGATCAATCCTGGGATTTCTTTGGAAGGAATGATGCTAAAGCTGAAACTGTAGTCCTTTGGCCACCTCATGTGAAGAGTTGACTCATTGGAGAAGACTCTGATGCTGGGAGGGATTGAGGGCAAGAGGAGAAGGGGACGACAGAGGATGAGATGGCTGGATGGCATCACTGACTCGATGGACGTGAGTCTCAGTGACCTCTGGGATTTGGTGATGGACAGGGAGGCCTGGCGTGCTTCAATTCATGGGGTTGCAAAGAGTCAGACACGACTAAGAGACTGATATGATCTGATCTGATAGTTGATTTACAGTGTTGTATTCATTTCAGGTGTATGGCAAATGATTCAGTTATATGTATATATACATCAGTTCTTTTTCAGATTCTTTTTCCATAGAGGTTATTACAGATTATTGAGTAGAGTTTTCTGTGCTGTACAGTAGGTTCTTGTTAATTATGTAGTAGTGTGTATATTTGAAGTCCAAAATAGTTTTGAAAATCATTATATACATGTACATTGCAAGTGTTCACCATAGTATTGTTTATAAGAGTAAAATAATAAACCCAAATGTCCATCAATATAGATATGATGCCAATTCTATCAATGTGGAATGGTAAAATAAATTGTGATATATCTTTATATATATACACATACATACACACACATTCATCCATATTTCTCAGATATTCCTTATGTGTCAAAATATTTTTGAGACTGTATTTTTCTCTTTATAAATACACAATAGAAATAGATGCAATCTTTATTAAAAGTTAAATATCAGTTCATAATATTGCAAGTTTGTCGACCTTCATCTTGAAGTGTTAGCCACTCAGTTTTGTCAGTCTCTTTGACAAACCATGGAGTATAGCCTCCAGGCTCCTCTGTGCATGGAATTCTCCAGGCAAGAATACTGGAGTGGGCTGCCATTCTCTTCTCCAGGCGATCTTTCCAACCCAGGGATTGAACGTGGGTCTCCTGCATTGCAGGTGGATTTGTTACCGTTTGAGTCAGCAGGGAAGCAAGGTAGAAATAAAAGTGGTACCAAACAGAAGCTACTCCATTTGACTAGATGCACGATTAGCACCTTTTATAGGACTTGGTTTTTCAGAATGTAGAACATGTTTGTTGTTTTATTTCAAGAGTACTGTACTGTGTGCTTATTGAAAAAGAAGCGTCATTTAGTTGTATCTTTGTATAGACACTTCCCCTGTAATGGCTTAAATAAATAGGAACTTATTTTCTGATTCAAAGTCTGGATGTTGGTAGCTGCTGGCTGTTGGATGTTATCAGGGTCTTTCTGTCTGATAATATTTATTCTCTTATTGTTTCTTGTGCTCAGAAAGTTGAAATGGGCAAAATGCCTCTCATTTGAAATATAGTTGATTCTTTTTATTTACCACAAGCACTAAATTAGCCAAAACTGAGTCACTACTCCTAGTTGATATTCAGAGTTAGGTTCCTATAAGTCGCTGGGCATATTTTAATCAACAATCAATACATAACCCTATTTGGTATGTGTTTCTGTTTAAAGACATATTATTTAATGTATATTGTTGATTCACTAACATTGCACTCATCGCCAGCAGTACTATAACTTACTCCTGAATGAAGCTTATCTAACACATGTATTTCTTGGGTAACATACATCATAGCTTCCTGTGCTTAGGACGCTAGATAACATCGCAGTGCTATGCTAGCTGGCCATTTAAAATAGCAAAAAAATACAAATGAAAAGCGAAAAAAATAAGGGAAGTGTGGCACTAGACAGACCATACAAAGGGTACCTGTTTATAGTATGAGAGCTGAAACAAGAAAGCAGAGTGTCCCTTTGTTTGACCTCACCTGGGAACATGTGCATTGGGTGACTCAAATTTTTTTCCCTCTCTACACATAACCATGAATGACTGCAAAAATGCTGCAGGTATTGATTTGGAGTTATAAATAAATTTTAGTGCGTCAGCAGATTTTCTAGTAAAGAATCCATGAGTAATGAGGATCAGCTGTATTCCTGTATAAGACATTATCCAGAACTGGGTAACATGGTCTGTTCTCAGAACAACCAGTGTCCATGGGCATGAGATTTTTACTAGTTTAGACCAGTGATGATTTATCCCCCTGGAGTTGGCACCCTGCATGCTCTGAAATCAAAAGATCTCTTGTATTTCAACAAATCACAGTTCCCTTGGCAGGGAAGAGTAAAATGGTTGTTGGGTAAGCAATGGACAGTGTCTGCTGTATGCCCAAACAAGTGCTTGGCATCTGGAAGGGACCCAATGCATTTTTGCTGAAGAAGGAATTGGTGAGTGAATGACAGGGTCAATTTTGAAAACCTTTGACATGTCTCATATCTCAAAGATTTTTCCATTTGCATCTGAGATTTTTTTAAAAAGTGGTATTTTGACTGGCTAACTCCAAGTCAAAGTGAAAGATAGTGTAAGAGAATAAAGAAATTTTACTTTATATGGATTAACTTCGAGTTGAACAAATCAGCAAATTCTTAGTTGCAGCACATGAGATCCAGTTTCCTGACCGGGGATCAAACCTGGACCCCCCTGCCCTGGGAGCACAGAGTCATAGCCACTGGACCAGCAGGGAAGTCCAAATAAGTCAGAGAAAAGAATAGAAAATGAAACATCAGTTGAAGTTGAAACTTCTGTTCAGAAAATGACTGAGTAGCCCAAATTTCATTTGATCAAAATTTAAAAAAATTTTTTCATATGGTTCTTTTTCAGAAATGATTGTTTCTATATGTTGAAAGATATTAACTCTAGAAAATGTTTTAAAATATACTATGATAATATAGATATCTTTATTTTAAATTATCAGGTTCTCATGTAGTATCTAAGAATAAAAATATTTTACTTTTTAATACTACCACTTGTACCAAACACCAGTTAAAAATAAAATCAATTAATACAATATAATTTCATTTACATTTTGTTTAAACAAAGTACACATTTGTGTTTACTATTTCCAACATTGTAATAAATTGTAATTCAAATTCAGTCTCTTTCTCTGTGTCCTGCCTTAGACCAAGAACAATTTAAAGTCATTAAATAGTAGTACATATTGGCTTTTCATTATTATGCTTGTTTGGTTATTGAAGTAAAATAATATTATTATATAAAATTGGAAAAGAGGAGAAAAGGGAAAACCACCCAAATTTGTATCACTCAAAGAAAAATTTAAACAATTTGGTCTATTTCTTTTTTCCACCTCCCCCCCATTTCAAGAACTTAATTTCATAAAGTATATGTAATGTGAAAAATCTGTTCAATTTTCTAGGTGACCTTTATTATTATTATTATAGATTAGAATAGCTTACAACTTTAAGGACAGAGAATTATATTTATTACATCATTTGTAGAGCAATAAATGAAGCAGCTAGGATTAAAGTTTGCTTCTTCTAGAACTTTTTATGCTCAGTTTACCTTCTCTATTCCATACCTGTTTGCATACTGAGCTGGAGTCCAAATTTCAGGGCAAATGAAATTTGTCTTGTACATTTTAAACTTCCATTTTGGTCCGTTGTCATAGTTTCTCCTGTCTTTTCTCTCTAGACCTTTCTTCATGTTGAAGACTCTGACAGTTCTCTCCCCGTCCTATACCTTCTCGAAGCAAAATTTCTAATCCCAGAAATCTCAGCTAAGTGTTTAGTGAAAAATAATGTGATTATCTGATTAAGGTAATTCATTCAGTTCAGTTCAGTCGTGTCCGACTCCTTGCGACCCCATGAATCGCAGCACGCCAGGCCTCCCTGTCCATCACCAACTCCCGGAGGGTCACTGAGACTCACATTCATCGAGTCAGTGATGCCATCCAGTCATCTCATCCTCTATCGTCCCCTTCTCCTCCTGCCCTCAATCCCTCCCAGCATCAGGGTCTTTTCCAATGAGTCAACTCTTCATACTGAGTTGCAAATAAATTGTAGTCATAAGTCTTTTGCAGTGATGTGTACATTTTATCACAAGGTGCTATCAAGCTCAGAAAGGTTTTTTATAAGTATAATGTGAGTGTAATATTCTGGGACCATGAGAGAATCTTATATTGGCATAGCACCTTCTCGCTGTAAGAGGGCCACACGGGCATGAAAATCCTTACAAACCATTCCTGTTAACTCTCATTAGCTGGCTATCAGCTGATGATCATTCTCTTTATAAATATCCTGGGAGTTAATAATTATAATGAAATGACTGGTGAAACATTTAATTCTGTGTCTCCTATGAGCTTGTCTTTTAAGGTTTCTTTGGGACTAGGTCAGCATAGTGCTTTTTGTTTTTTTAAACATAAAAGTCCACTTTATTCAAAATTGAGAATGAGTTATTTGGGATTTCATTATTGCTTACTTCCAAGAGGACTTGAGGAAATTTAGAGTTAAAAGTTAAACAAAGTAATATACTTAATTATAAAATACAAGAGGAAAATTTTAAAGTAGCTAGAAGGAGAAAATGGTCTCTAGGCCTCTGAAATGAAGAGATTAATATGATTAGATGGTGAATTTGACTTGTGGATTTCTCACTGTTGGAGCTAAAATGGAAATATGCTGCTGTTTTATTTTTTAACTAGAGGAAGCATGATTGATGATTCATTCATACTGATAAAGTGTACTCTGAATTTGAAACCAAGATGAACATCTTTTCCCATTTTGAAGGCTTAGGTTGTAGTATATTCATGAAAAATGTTGACCAGATTTTCTTGTACCGTCTTTGAAATTTTACGTATGGTACTTTTATTTTTATGATTATGCAGTGTGACATTTACAATAGCAATACTTACATATTTAAAGCATATCTGATTTCAGTCTTTAGGCAAAAGCATTTTTTTCCTTCATCCTGATTTAAAACTATTTTAGATTTTAAGATGACTTAGGGAAATTGAATGTATTAATGTCTCTTAGACTTATCAGAATTGTATTACTTGACTAGGCCAAAGAGATTTCCTATTTAGAACGACAGATAATGTTACTGGAACAAATCCCTCTTCAACAATTCATTTTGGTCACAGCTTTCTTCACATATGTGTCCTCTGCTTAAAAAACATCTTTAAGTCTCCAGGTTTCAATTCTTAGCTGTTAGAATGACCCATAGCACAGCTCACAGTATCCAGTTTTGTAGAGAAACATATAATGAGAGTTTAAATCTGTACTCTTGCAAAAATGTTAATTACTCCTTAACCTATAATAGATACTACTTTGCATAAAGCAAACAGAATTCTAGGAGCTATCATTGCCTTTTAATATTATTGAAGATATAACAGCCTTCTCTGATTTTAATTTCCACAAATGAAACTTTCATAAAACGTTTTTCCTTCTTGAATCAGACCACTTTGATATTAATCATTCTGATCAAGTTAAAGACAGAAACAATACAGACTTGAGTGAATGTAAATTGAGCAGTGAAACACTTATGATACGAGTCAAATTTTGAAACTAGAGGCAAGTATTTGGGTGGGTTTTAGAAAAATGGTGAATTGTCTGTGTGCTTGAAAGGGATGATCAGATTTGTGGCGTTTGTGTATTTTCTTTTTTTTAGCAACCATGGAAGGGGCGTGGGATTTTCACATATGGCATAGAAATAGGCAAAATTATCTCGAGACTTTGAAAATATACTCAAAAGCCTCAGTTTTTACTCTGTGCTTCTATGCTTTGTTAGCAGACACTTTATGTAAGTTATCTGGTGTAGCCTACCCCACAGTCTTATGAATAATCCCTTGTTCTCACTTTACAGAGCAGAAAATTGAGACTAAGGGGATACAAAGTTACACTGTTGGTAGGGTGTGGGCTTAGTGTCTCAGTCCTTTCCAGCTGCTCTAACAGAATGTCACAGACTGCGTAGTTTATAAACAACTGAAAATTTTCCCCACAGTTCTGGAAGCCAAGATCAAGATGCCAGCATGGTCACATTCTGGTAAGGGCCCTCTTCCTAGTTCATAACTGGCACTGTCTCACTTTGTCCTCACATAGTGGAAGGGATAAGGGATCTATCTCTCTGGGGTCTCTCATAAAAACACTCATCCCTTCATCAGTATCTTGCAGTGGAGTACAGGTCTTTGGTCTCCTTAATTGGATTTGTTCCTAGGTATTTTATTCTTTTTGATGCGATGGTAAATGGAAGTGTTTCTTGAATTCCATTTTCTGATCTTTTGTTGTTAGGGTATAGGAATGCAACAGATATCTGTGTGTTAATTTTGTAACCTGTGACTTTTCCAAATTCATTAGTGGTTCTAGTAGTTTTCTGGTAGCATCTTTAGGATCTTCTGTGTATATTATCATGCCATCTGTGAACAGTGACAGTTTAGCTTCTTTCTTTCCAATTTGGACTCCTTTACTCCTTTTTTTCTCTGATTGCTGTAGCTAGGACTTCCAAAACTATGTTTAAAAAAGTGGTGAGAATGGACATCCTTGTCTTGTTCTAGATGTTAGAGGGACAACTTTAGGAGACCAAAGACAGTGAAAAACGGAAGTTCTCGAGTAAGATGGTCAGCCACTCTTGACTAACCTGTCTCAAATACTTTGCTGTGCTTTTCTCTAAGAGCTAACGTGGGTTTAAATTACTTGTATTTCTCCAAAGATGTGATGGTGCCTGTGAATCACAGATTCATTTTTCCTGAAATATTAGCCATTACATTTTCTTGTTTTGTACTTTAAATATTAGAAATGGGAAATAAAGTGATAGGGACTATACAAAAAGGAATCCAAACTGATTCTATTTTCCTGTGATATAAATCTATATTATTTTGGTCACCTCTGCTGTTTTGTATTAAAAACTGTTGGATAGTTAGGTGGATGGTGGATATGAATCTCTTTAATTTTTAAAAAGGCCTTTGGGCCCAAACCAGCACCATTACCATTTCCAAACAAAAATGGAGTATCCCTTTAATGTGTTACTATAAATACTTATGCCTAAAGGAGTTCTTTTTGTTTAGCATTTTCCAGTGTATTTTATTTGGCCAGAGTAGATGTTACATTGTCCTTGAATAGAATGACATGATTTTATTTGGGATAATCTCTTTTCATACTGTAGAATTTCTTTTGCTTCAGAAATTTCCAGGGAGAAACAGACAAGAACTTGGTAAAGTGGCATTAACGTTTCTAATGAATTCTGAGACTTCAAAGAAGTTTACAAACATAAAAATTTTGTAAGTAAATATTTCTGTGGTATTTTTGTTTTAAAAATTGTATTTAGACTTCCTTCGCTTATTTATTTTGGCTCTCTCCATTTAAAAACAGATGGAGAGTTTTTAGTCTTTATTCTTAAGAGTTTCTTCATGACATTCACTATTTCTCATACAGCATAGAGCACCTTGGGTCTTAATTATGTGAAAAATACTTTCATAGGAATTCTATTCAGAGAATCTTTCTTAAAACTTGTATAAAAGCCTAGTGTACTAAATCAGACATGCCATAAGTCAACACTCTTGAGCAACTGTAAGTGGTACAGGCTCTACTCCATGTGCTCTGATCTTTTTCTTAGCTCAGACTTCTTCCCAAAGAAATCAGCTTCAAACTACATTTCCACAGTGATCAGCCACAAATTAAAATTCAGTCCTTGAGATACTGAGTTTGCAGAAGACCCCTGGGCAGGGATCTTCACTGTGAATAAGGAGGCTGCACAGGCACACACTAGGCTCTGTGTTGCTTCTGATCATCCTGGGCTCTGCTCCATCCAGATGAGTGTGCTTCAGCAGGTAGGAGGGTCACCTGGCTTTTCTGTGGGGTCCAAGCCTATGCCTATAACTGATCGGCCAATGGTGAGCCAGTTACCTTCCATAGTGAGAATGGACTTATAAGAAGACATTCAACTACTAGACATACTGGGAGACTTCTAAGAGATCAAGGAAAACTAGGGAAAAACCTTGTATAATAAACATATTACCTATGAATGTGTTGTAGAAACACTCTTTATTTGTCCTCTAGAGGAAGTTTAAAGTGGATTCTGTAGGTGGCTTTGGCTGGGTGAAATTTGGCAGTCAGTGGAGTTTGTTCATTTTTTAATATCCTTTCTACGGAACTTTTTTCCACCTGGCAACTGCCTATGTTATTTTAGGGCAGTTTCTGAATAGTAAGGATGCTTTCCCCCCTCAGATAGGCAAGAAGGATAGATGATCCCTTAAACAGTAGTCTAGTTGTTGGTATGTAAGGGAACCTTTTAATTCCCCTTTTTTTGATTTCTTTTATAAACATTTTTATTAGAGTATAATTGATTATAATGTTATGTTGGTTTCAGGTGTATAGCAAAATGAATGTTATACATATACATGTATTCACTCTTTTTTAGATGCTCTTCCTATATAGACTATTACAGAGTATGGAGTAGAGTTTCCAGTGTTATACAATAGGTCCTTATTTGTTGTAGTTTTTCAGTCGCCAAGTCATATCCAACTCTTTGTGACCCTATGGACTGCAGCATGCCAGGCCTCCTTGTCCCTCACAATCTCCAGAAATTTGCCCAAGTTCATGTCCTTTGAATCACTGATGCCATCCAACTAACTCATCGTCTGTCACCCTCTTTTCCTTCTGCTTTCAGTCTTTCCCGGGGTCAGGGGCTTTTCCAATGAGTTGGCTCTTCACATCTGGTGCCCAAAGTATTGGAGCTTCAGCATCAGTCCTTCCATAGAATATTCAGGGTTGGTTTCCTTTAGGATTGCCTGGTTTGATCTCCTTGGTGTCCAAGAGACTCTCAAGAGTCTTCTCAAGCACAGGAGTTTGAAAGCATCAATTCTTTGGTGCCCAGCTCTCACACCTGTACATGACTGGTGCCCAACATGTACATGACTGTACATGACTACTGGAAAGACCACAGCCTTCACTATACGGACCTTTGCTGGCAAAGTGATGTCTTTTCTGTTTAATAAACTGTCTAGGTTTTTCATAGTTTTCCTTCCAAGAAACAGTTGTCTTCTAATTTCATGGCTGCAGTCACCATCTGCAGTGATTTTAGATCCCATGAAAAGAAAATCTGTTATTGCTTACACTTTTTCCCCTCCTACTTGCCATTGTCTTAGTTTTTTTAAATTTTGTGTTTTAAGATGGCTTTTTTGCTCTCCTCTTTCACTCTCATCAAGAGGTTCATTAGTTCCTCTTTGCTTTCTGCCATTAGAGTGGTTATCATCTACATATCTAAGGTTGTTGAAATTTCTCCCGGCAATCTTGATTCCAGCTTGTAACACATCCAGCTTGGCATTTTGCATGATGTTCTCTGCATAGAAGTTAAATAAGCAGTATGGGCAATATATAGCCTTGAGGTACTCCTTTCTCAATTTTTTTAAAAAAAATATTTATTTTAATTGGAGGCTAATTACTTTACAATATTGTATTGGTTTTGCCATATATCAGCATGAATCCACCACAGGTGTACACGTGTTCCCCATCCTGAACCCCCTCCCTCTTCCCTCCCCATACCATCCCTCTGGGTCATCACAGGGCACCAGCCCTGAGCATCCTGTATCATGCATCGAACCTGGACTGGCAATTCATTTCACATATGATATTATACATGTTTTAATGCCATTCTCCCAAATCATCCCACCCTCGCCCTCTCCCACAGAGTCCAAAAGACTGTTCTATACATCTGTGTCTCTTTTGCTGTCTCGCATACAGGGTTATCATTATCATCTTTCTAAATTCTATATATATGTGTTAGTATACTGTATTGGTGTTTTTCTTTCTGGCTTATTTCACTCTGTATAATAGGCTCCAGTTTCATCCACCTCATTAGAACTGGTTCAAATGCATTCTTTTTAATGGCTGAGTAATACTCCATTATGTATATGTACCACAGCTTTCTCATCCATTCGTCTGCTGATGGACATCTAGGTTGCTTCCATGTCCTGGCTATTATAAACAGTGCTGTGATGAACATTGGGGTACACGTGTCTCTTTCAATTCTGATTTCCTTGGTGTGTATGCCCAGCAGTGGGATTGCTGGGTCATATGGCAGTTCTATTTCCAGTTTTTTAAGAAATCTCCACACTGTTCTCCATAGTGGCTGTACTAGTTTGCATTCCCACCAACAGTGTAAGAGGGTTCCCTTTTCTCCACACCCTCTCCTCATTTATTGCTTGTAGACTTTTGGATAGCAGCCATTCTGACTGGTGTGAAATGGTACCTCATTGTGGTTTTGATTTGCATTTCTCTGATAATGAGTGATGTTGAGCATCTTTTCATGTGTCTGTTAGCCATGTGTATGTCTTCTTTGGAGAAATGTATGTTTAGTTCTTTGGCCCATTTTTTGATTGGGTCGTTTATTTTCCTGGAATTGAGCTACAGGAATTGCTTGTATATTTTTGAGATAAATTCTTTGTCCATTGCTTCATTTGCTATTATTTTCTCCCATTCTGAAGGCTGTCTTTTGACCTTGCTTACAGTTTCCTTTATTGTGCAGAAGCTTTTTAATTTTAATTAGGTCCCATTTGTTTATTTTTGCTTTTATTTCCAATATTCTAGGAGGTGGGTCATAGAGGATCCTGCTGTGATTTATGTTGGAGACTGTTTTACCTATGTTTTCCTCTAGGAGTTGTATAGTTTCTGCTCTTATGTTTATATCTTTAATCCATTTTAAGTTTATTTTTGTGTATGGTGTTAGAAAGGGTTCTAGTTTCATTCTTTCACAAGCGGTTGACCAGTTTTCCCAGCACCACTTGTTAAAGAGATTGTCTTTTCTCCATTGTATATTCTTTGACCTTTTGTCAAAGATAAGGTGTCCATAGGTGCGTGGATTTATCTCTGGGCTTTCTATTTTGTTCCATTGATCTATATTTCTGTCTTTGTGCCAGTACCATACTGTCTTGATGACTGTGGCTTTGTAGTAGAGCCTGAAGTCAGGCAGGTTGATTCATCCAGTTCCATTCTTCTTTCTCAAGATTGGTTTGGTTATTTAAGGTTTTTTGTATTTCCATACAAATTGTGAAATTATTTATTCTAGCTCTGTGAAAAATACCATTGGTAGCTTGATAGGGATTGCATTGAATCTATAGATTGCTTTGGGTAGTATATTCATTTTGACTATATTGATTCTTCTGATCCATGAACACTGTATATTTCTCCATCCATTAGTATCCTCTTTGATTTCTTCCATCAGTGTTTTATAGTTTTCTATATATAGATCTTTTGTTTCTTTAGGTAGATATATTCCTAAGTATGTTATTCTTTTTGTTGCAATGGTAACTGGAATTGTTTCCTTAATTTCTCTTTCTATTTTCTCATTATTAGTGTATAGGAATGCAAGGGAGTTCTTTGTGTTGATTTTATTCATTGATTAGTTCTAGTAATTTTCTGCTGGAGTCTTTAGGGTTTTCTATGTAGAGGATCGTGTCATCTGCAAATAGTGAGAGTTTTACTTTTTCTTTTCCAATTTGGATTCTTTTTATTTCCTTTTCTGCTCTGATTGCTGTGGCCAAAACTTCCAAAACTATGTTGAATAGTAGTGGTGAAAGTGGGCACCTTGTCTTGTTCCTGACTTTAGGGGAAATGCTTTCAATTTTTCACCATTGAGGATAATGTTTGCTGTGGGTTTGTCATATATAGCTTTTATTATGTTGAGCAATGTTCCTTCTATTCCTGCTTTCTGGAGAGTTTTTATCATAAATGGATATTGAATTTTGTCAAAGGCTTTCTCTGCATCTATTGAGATAATCATATGACTTTTATTTTTCAATTTGTTAATGTGATGTATTATATTGATTGATTTTCGAATATTGAAGAATCCTTGTATCCTTGGGATAATGCCTACTTGGTCATGATGTATGATCATTTTATTGTGTTGTTGGATTCTGATTGCTAGAATTTTGTTAAGGATTTTTGTATCTATGTTCATCAGTGATATTGGCCTATAGTTTTCTTTTTTTGTGGCATCTTTGTCAGGTTTTGGTATTAGGGTGATGGTTGCCTCATAGAATGAATTTGGAAGTTTACCTTCCTCTGCAATTTTCTGGAAGAGTTTGAGTAGGATAGGTGTTGCTGCTGCTGCTGCTAAGTCGCTTCAGTCGTGTCCGACTCTGTGCGACCCCATAGACGGCAGCCCACCAGGCTCCACCGTCCCTGGGATTCTCCAGGCAAGAACACTGGAGTGGGTTGCCATTTCCTTCTCCAATGCATGCAAGTGAAAGGGAAGTCGCTCAGTTGTGTCCGACTCTTAGCGACTCCATGGACTGCAGCCCACCAGGCCCCTCTGTACATGGGATTTTCCAAGCAAAAGTACTGGAGTGGGGTGCCATTGCCTTCTCCGAGAATAAGTGTTAGCTCTTCTCTAAATTTTTAGTAGAATTCAGGTGTGAAGCCGTCTGGACCTGGGCTTTTGTTTGCTGGAAGATTTCTGATTATAGTTTCAATTTCCGTGTTTGTGATGAGTCTGTTAAGATTTTCTATTTCTTCCTGGCCCAGTTTTGGAAAGTTGTAGTTTTCTAAGAATTTGTCCATTTCTTCCAAGTTGTCCATTTTATTGACATATAATTGCTAATAGTAGTCTCTTATGGTCCTTTGTATTTCTGTGTTGTCTGTTGTGATCTCTCCATTTTCATTTCTAATTTTGTTGATTTGATATTTCATTTCTCCCTTTGTTTCTTGATGAGTTTGGCTAATGATTTGTCAATTCTATTTATCCTTTCAAAGAACCAGTTTTTGGCTTTGTTGATTTTTGCTATGGTCTCTTTTGTTTCTTTTGCATTTGTTTCTGCCCTAACTTTTAAGATTTCTTTCCTTCTACTAACCCGGAGTTCTTCATTTCTTCCTTTTCTAGTTGCTTTAGGTGTAGAGTTAGGTTATTTATTTGACTTTTTCTTGTTTCTTGAGGTATGCCTGTATTGCTATGAACCTTCCTCTTAGCACTGCTTTTACAGTGTCCTACAGGTTTTGGGTTGTTGTGTTTTCATTTTCATTCATTTCTATGCATATTTTGATTTCTTTTTTGATTTCTTCTGTGATTTGTTGGTTATTTGGCAGCGTGTTGTTCAGCCGCCATATGTTGGAATTTTTAATAGTTTTTCTCCTGTAATTTAGTTCTAATCTTACTGCATTGTGGTCAGAAAAGATGCTTGGAATGATTTCAATTTTTTTTTTTTTTGAATTTACCAAGGCTAGATTTAATGCCCAGGATGTGATCTATCCTGGAGAAGGTTCCGTGTGTGCTTGAGAAAAAGGTAAAATTCATTGTTTTTGGGTGAAATGTCCTATAGATATCAATTAGGTCTAACTGGTCTATTGTATCATTTAAAGTTTGTGTTTCCTTGTCAATTTTCTGTTTAGTTGATCTATCCATAGGTGTGAGTGGGGTATTAATGTCTCACACTATTATTGGGGAAGGCAATGGCACCCCACTCCAGTACTCCTGACTGGAAAAATCCCATGGACCGAGGAGCCTGGTAGGCTGCAGTCCGTGGGGTCGCTAAGAGTCGGACACGACTGAGAGACTTCACTTTCACTTTTCGCTTTCATGCATTGGAGAAGGAAATGGCAACCCACTCCAGTGTTCTTGCCTGGAGAGTCCCAGGGACGGGGAAGCCTGGTGGGCTGCTGTCTCTGGAGTCACATGGAGTCGGACACGACTGAAGTGACTTAGCAGCAGCAGCAGCAGCACTATTATTGTGTTATTGTTAATTTTCCCTTTCATACTTGTTAGCATTTGTCTTACATATTGTGGTGCTCCTATATTGGGTGCATATATACTTATAATTGTTATATCTTCTTCTTGGATTGATCCTTTCATCATTATGTAGTGTCCTTCTTTGTTTCTTTCACAGCCTTTGTTTTAAAGTCTCTTTTATCTGATATGAGTATTGCTATTCCTGCTTTCTTTTGGTCTCTATTTGTGTGGAATATCTTTTTCCAGCCCTTCACTTTCAGTCTGTATGTGTCCCCTGTTTTGAGGTGGGTCTCTTATAGACAACATATATAGGGGTCTTGTTTTTGTATCCATTCAGCCAGTCTTTGTCTTTTGGTTGGGGCATTCAACCCATTTACATTTAAAGAAATTATTGATAAGTATGATCCCGTTGCCATTTACTTTATTGTTTTGGGTTCGAGTTTATAAACCCTTTTTGTTTTTCCTGTCTAGAGAAGATTCTTTAGCATTTGTTGGAGAGCTGGTTTGGTGGTGCTGAATTCTCTCAGCTTTTGCTTGTCTGTAAAGCTTTTGATTTCTCCTTCATATTTGAATGAGATCCTTGCTGGGTACAGTAATCTGGGCTGTAGGTTATTTTTTTCATCGCTTTAAGTATGTCCTGCCATTCCCTCCTGGCCTGAAGAATTTCTATTGAAAGATCAGCTGTTATCCTTATGGGAATTCCCTTGTGTGTTATTTGTTGTTTTTCCCTTGCTGCTTTTAATATTTGTTCTTTGTGTTTGATCTTTGTTAATTTGATTAATATGTGTTAATAGCATCATCCTTTAGGATTTTAAATAGCTCTGCTGGAATTCCATCACCTCCACTAGCTTTATTGGCAGCAGTGCTTCCTAAGACCCACTTGACTTCACACTCCAGCATGTCTGGCTCTAGGTGTGTGACCAAACCGGGTCATTAATATCTTTTTTGTACATTTATTCTGTGTATTCTTGCCATCTCTTCTTGATCTATTCTGCTTCTACTAGGTCTTTACCATTTTATCCTTTATTTTGCCCATTTTTTACATGAAATATTCCTTTGATATGTCCAATTTTCTTGAAGAAATCTCTAATCTTTGCCCTTCTGTTGCTTTCCCCTATTTCTTTGCATTGTTCATTGAAGAAGGCCTTCTTGGCTCTCCTTGCTAGTCTCTGGAGCTCTACATTCAGTATATCTTTCCCTTTCTCCCTTGCTTTTCACTTCTCTTCTTTCCTCAGCTATTTGTAAAGCCTCCTCAGACAACCACTTTGCCTTCTTGCATTTCTTTTTCTTTGAGATGGTTTTGGTCAGTGCCTCCTGTACAAAGTTACAAACCTCTCTCTATACTTTTTTCAGGCACTCTTTTATCAGATCTAATCCCTTGAATCTACTCATCACCTCCACTGTATAATCATAGGGGATTTTATTTATGTCATACCTGACTGGCCTAGTTATTTTCTCTGTTTTCTTTAGTTTAAGCCTGAATTGGATAGGAACTGATGATCTGAGCCACAGTCAGCTCCAGGTCTTGTTTTTGCTGACTGTATAGTGCTTCTCCATCTTCGACTGCAAAAAAATATAGTCCATCTGGTTTTTGTATTGACCATTTGGTGATGTCCAAGTATAGGATTGTTTCTTGTGTTGTTGTAAAAGGGTGTTTGTTATGACCAGGGCATTCTCTTCACAGAATTCTGTTGGCCTTTGCCCTGCTTCATTTTGTACTCCAAGGCCAAACTTTACTGTTACTCCAGGTATCTCTTGATTTTGTATTTTTGCATTCTAATCATCTTTGATGAAAAGGACATCACTTTTTGGTGTTAATACTAGGATGTCTTCTAGGTCTTCATAGAACTGATCAACTTCGACATCAGTCGTTGAGGCATAGGCTTGGTTTATTGTGATGTTGAATGGTTTGCCTTGGAAATAAACTGAGATCATTCCGTTTTTGTTTTTGTTTTTAAGGTTGCATCCAAGTACTGCATTTCGTCTTCTTGATTTTGTATTGTTGATTATGCAGGCTACTCCATTTATTCTGTGTGATTCTTGACCACAGTAGTAGATACAATGGTTATCTGAATTCACCCTTCATGGATCACTGCCTTGTCATGGTGAAGGAGCTTGCATAACTCAATGAAGGTATGAGCCATGCCTTGTAGGGCCACCCAAGATGGACAGGTCATAGTGGACAGTTAGGAGAAAATGTGGTCCACTGGAGGACGGAATGGCAAACCACTCTAGCATTCTTGCTGCAAAAACCCCATTAACTGTGTAAAAAGGCAAAAAGATATGATACAAAAAGATGAGCCCCCCAGCTTGGAAGGGTCCAATATGCTACTGGGGAAGAATGGAGGACAATTACTAGTAACTCTGGAAATAGGCTATGGTTTTTCCAGTGGTCATGTATGGATGTGAGAGTTGGGCTGTGAAGAAAGCTGAGTGCCAAAGAATTGATGCTTTTGGATTGTAGTGTTGGAGAAGACTCTTGAGAGTCCCTTGGACTGCAAGGAGATCCAACCAGTCCATTCTAAAGGAGATCAGTCCTGGGTGTTCTTTGGAAGGAATGATGCTAAAGCTGAAACTGTAGTACTTTGGCCACCTCATGCGAAGAGTTGACTCATTGGAAAAGACTTTGATGCTGGGAGGGATTGGGTGCAGGAGGAGAAGGGGACGACAGAGGATGAGATGGCTGGATAGCATTACCGACTCGATGGACATGAGTTTGAGTGAACTCCTGGAGTTGGGGATGGACAGAGAGGCCTGGTGTGCTGCGTTTCCTGGGGTCACAAAGAGTTGGACACGACTGAGCGACTCAAATGAACTGAACTGAACTGAAACTGTACAGGTCCACTCATGTGCAGAGTTTTTTTTTTCTTCTTCACTAAATACACTCTACAGTGTTACATGGTTTGAGTTTGGTTGAATCCGTTGATACAGAACCTTGGATACATGGGCCACACTAAAGTTACAGATTTTCGCCTGCATGCAGGGCCAACACCCCTACGCCTTACATTGTTTAGGAGTCAACAGTATAAATTTTTAAACTTGTATACTAGAAGAACAATTAATTTTGCCTTACTTGTATTTCTTTTCCATACTTCAGTTGCATAGGCTATTGGAGAAACTAATTATGAGCTAAGTTTTACTTGGAAGAGAAGACTTCACGTATGCTCCATGAATCACTTTCTCTGGGGCATTGAGCAAGATGAGAAGTTTCTCTGAGTTGACTTTGTGTTCAGTAACATATCTGAGTTTATATGAACAAGTGATAAGGGATCCCTTTTGTACTTTTTTGCAGTGGGATCTAAAACTTGCATTTATTTTAGTATACAAAAATATATCTTCTCTAGTTTAGATGTAGCATACTGCTATTTGTCTTTGAGGAGAAGAGTAGATAAAAATTCATCACTTTCCTGTTACTGATACATTCCTAACCTATTTCTTTATATTGTTTTTCATTCAGAAATTCTAGTTCTGGATGCACTCTTGAGATAATCAGTTTGCAAACAGGGTGTTTGTGTAGCCTGTGAAAGCTATTTTCCTCACTTTTCTACTCCTCTGAGATTATCATATTTGGTCTTATAATATACCCAAATTTTGTCTTCAAATTTATATTTGTTGGTTATACAAGCAGAGGAGAACCAATTAATTTGGAATTAGAAGGAAACTTAACTCATGTTCCTTTGCAGTGCTGGAATTTCCTTTACATCATATCTGTAAATGTACGTACCAGATTCTCCTTGAACATGTCAAAACACGGAGAACTCTACCGTCTCAGGGCATTTCTTTTGAATTTTTAGCTGTTGCCCCAAAGATCTTTACCTTTGGACAAAATTTGCCTGTCTCTACCTTCCATTCAGTTCTTGTTTTAGTCTCTGGAACTGCCTAGAATAGGTGATCCTTTTTATTTAGGGGCTTCTAATTAATTCTGCTTTTTATTTGACCTGTACATTACTGATTTTTTAAAGAAAAATATGGGTTTTTCAATTAGAAATGATATGTAGCTTTTTAACAGAAAGAGAATGTTTTCTTGAACTGTCTGGTGGCTGTGTTTCTAATACTTATTTTCCTCTCCCTCTGCTGCCCAAGGGTTTTTCTCTGTAGGGAAACCTTACTAATATGCTATTACTCTGAACCTTACCCAAAAGAGAAAAGCAGTAACTCTTCAAAGGCTCAGTGGTTCCTCTAGTCAAAGACACAACTTTTCTCTTGGATTCAGTTGACTTTTTTTTTTTTTTAAACTTGAGAAGTTATGTTTATTTATATAGTTATATGATGTGTAAAAATAACCCCAAACATTTAATTACCTCATATTAAAGAATTTTTCTTTATGCATCAAATGGCAACTAAATTATCCAAGTACTTTGAATCATCTTGCTATTCATTTTGCTGAAAGTCTGTGCTAAAATTCATAAAAGTCTGTGGTTGAAAGCTATGGAGCGGGGAGGTGAGGTTTTAATACCTGCTACCAGGTTCATCACTTACCTTCCTGGGTGTTTTGATTCTGCTCGTTATTTTTAAAAATTGAGATGAAACATTTTATGTAGTTGGAGATCTTTATTTGCAGGCAGCAGAAATAACCTCTGAACAACTTAGACAAGAAAAAAGGAAACGCGGAGAAATCTGAGGAGCCAGGTCTAAGGAAAGCAGGATTCAGAAGCGCCCCAGGGACCTCGTCCTTAGGAGTGTTCTTGCAGAAAGCATTCTCTCCCAATTTTGGTGGCAGTTCTCCAATTGGCTTGACAGACTTTCAGCCGGATGTCTTATGGCGGTTTGGAGCTTCTTCTGTTTTCAAGTCTGTTGGAAGTTACCTTTGTTTTCTCCCACAAATATACTGATTTAATCAATTCTTGAAGCCTGTAGTATTGTTTTTTCTGATAGTATTTTTGGTTTTGTTGTACCTTTCCAGGTTGGGGAGTGATGGTTAGTTTTTCCTACTTCCTACTTACTCTTTTTTTTTTTACGAGGAGTGTTAAAGAGATTAAAAAGTTATACCACTGCAGTCAATGTAAGCGTTTTAAAGCTATACATATTCCTTTAAGTATTACTTTAGATTACAGTTTGAGTTTTTTTTTAATTATTTAATCTATTTTCTAATTTTCATGACAATTCTTTGATCGTTGAATCATATAGAGGTAAGATTTTAAATTTCCATAAATATGAGATTTTACTGGCTTGATTTTTGATGCTGATTTCTAGTCTAATTCTTTTATTGTTGGAGAAAATTATATATATATATTATTATTTATTTTTTTAATTTAATTTTATTTAACTTTACAATATTGTATTGGTTTTGCCATATATCAAAATGAATCTGCCACATAATTGATTCTTTGTAATTTTTGAGATTTGCTCTGTGGCCTAGTATGTGGGCATATGTTGTAAAAGGGCAGTGAGTACCTGAAGAGAGTGTATGAATACACATGCATATAAAAAGTGCAAGGGTCTGTATTACATGAAATCAAATAAATTGTAGAGCTCCTTCTTCTTCATCTGCTTGATCTATGACTTCCTAAAAAAGACTTGTTATAGTGATAACTGTTATGATGATATACTGATATGATACTTAATATATTCCAGGTACTATTTTAAAGGCTTTACTTGTATTAATTTATTATGTATTCCTCATTTTATCTTAGATCTATTACTTTTACTTTACATATTTTAGACTGGGTACACTTTTTGCTGGGTACTAATGCCAGGTGGTGGGAGTCTCTTAATCTTTGTGGATTCACTTATTCATCTCTAGTAATATTTTTAACCTTAACACCTTTTTTTTTCCCCTGATACTGACATAGTGACACAGGCTTTTTTCTATTAGTATTAATTAATTTTTAATATTAATGTTACTATTTGCCCATCATATTCTTCTCCTCCCAAATTTGTGTGTTCTTTTATTGAAGCGTGTCTCATCAATTGCCCATAGGTGGATTTTGCTTTGATCCAGTTTTGTCTAATAGTGGTAGTGGAGTATGATCATTAAAAACAAGGACTTTAAGGCCATATTGTTTGCATTTGGATTGTTGTTTGGGATATTGATTTCTGACAGCTATAATTCTACACTTCGGGGAAGGGGGTGTTTTAACTTGGCTTTATTTAGACCTTTACCCTCTCCCCATGTTATATGCTCCGTATCTCACTCCGTTCTCCTGTGAATGAGGTACCTGATATATTCATGTTTTGATTCTCTGTGGTTTTTCTTCTTACCCTTTCAGTGTCACCTACTGCCTTGCACTTTATGATGTGTTTCCTTAGTCATCTACTTCTTATCTCTTAAATGAGCATAATAAAACTGTTTACTTACAGAATTGTCTGAAATGAGTCAATAGATATTAAGAAGTTTGGATCATACCTGGCACATCAGAAGTGCTCAGAAAGATTTCTTCTGTTTCATCACTGATATTAGTATTACAGTTTGACTTTTAATGCTCTTGGCCACCTTGAAAGTATCTGTAGTCCCGTCTGTTATTTTTTACTATGAATTGCATAATCAGATTTATTGTTTTTATTTTATAATGTGGGCTTCCCTGGTGGCTTAGTGGTAAAGAATCTGCCTTCAGTGTAGGAGCTGCAGGAGGCGGGGGTTTGATCCTGGGTCGGGAAGATCCTCTGGAGAAGGAAATGGCAAACCATTCCAGTATTCTTGCCTGAAGAATCCCATGGGCAGAGGCGCTTGGCAGGCTACAGTCAATGGGGTTGTGAGGAGTCAGACATGACTGAAGTGACTTAGCATGCATGCACAGTCCTGTCTGTTATTTGTCACTATGAGTCTCATCATCAAATTTATTGTTTCATTTTATAATAAAGTTTTTCTTTGTTTTGACTTTTTTTCTTCGTCAGGCAACCTAGGGGGACATAACTTTCAGTCAGTTCAGTTCAGTCGCTCAGTCATGTCCG
Source organism: Tragelaphus eurycerus (assembly GCA_935064755.1). Lineage (NCBI taxonomy): Eukaryota > Metazoa > Chordata > Mammalia > Artiodactyla > Bovidae > Tragelaphus > Tragelaphus eurycerus. The sequence continues at coordinate 25,472,053 of CAKXYN010000003.1, forward strand.
ACTCTTTGAGACCCCATGAATTGCAGCATGCCAGGCCTCCTTGTCCATCACCAACTCCCAGAGTTCACTCAGACTCACGTCCATCAAGTCAGTGATGCCATCCAGCCATCTCAACTTCTGTTGTCCCCTTCTCCTCCTGTCCCCAATCCCTCCCAGCATCAGAGTCTTTTCCAATGAGTCAACTCTGTGCATGAGGTGGCCAAAGTACTGGAGTTTCAGCTTTAGCATCATTCCTTCCAAAGAAATCCCAGAGCTGATCTCCTTCAGAATGGACTGGTTGGATCTCCTTGCAGTCCAAGGGACTCTCAGGAGTCTTCTCCAACACCACAGTTCAAAAGCATGAATTCTTTGGCGCTCAGCTTTCTTCACAGTCCAACTCTCACATCCGTACATGACCACTGGAAAAACCATAGCCTTGACTAGATGGACCTTTGTTGGCAAAGTAATGTCTTTGCTTTTGAATATGCTATCAAGGTTGGTCATAACTTTCCTTCTAAGGAGTAAGCGTCTTTTAATTTCTTGGCTGCAATACCATCTGCAGTGATTTTGGAGCCCCCAAAAATAAAGTCTGACACTGTTTCCACTGTTTCCCCATCTATTTCCCATGAAGTGATGGGACCAGATGCCATGATCTTCGTTTTCTGAATGTTGAGTTTTAAGCCAACTTTTTCACTCTCCTCTTTCACCTTCATCAAGAGGCTTTTTAGTTCCTCTTCACTTTCTGCCATAAGGGTTGTATCATCTGCATATGTGAGGTTATTGATATTTCTCCTGGCAATCTTGATTCCAGCTTGTGCTTCTTCCAGCCCAGCGTTTCTCATGATGTACTCTGCATATAAGTTAAATAAGCAGGGTGACAATATACAGCCTTGATGTACTCCTTTTCGTATTTGGATCCAGTCTGTTGTTCCATGACCAGTTCTAACTGTTGCTTCCTGACCTGCATACAAATTTCTCAAGAGGCAGGTTAGGTGGTCTGGTATTCCCATCTCTTTTAGAATTTTCCACAGTTTATTGTGATCCACACAGTCAAAGGCTTTGGCATAGTCAATAAAGCAGAAATAGATGTTTTTCTGGAATTCTCTTGCTTTTTCGAAGATCCAGCGGATGTTGGCAATTTGATCTCTGGTTCCTCTGCCTTTCCTAAAACCAGCTTGAACAACTGGAAGTTCACGGTTCACATATTGCTGAAGCCTGGCTTGGAGAATTTTGAGCATTACTTTATTAGCGTGTGAGATGAGTACAATTGTGCGGTAGTTTGAGCATTCTTTGGCATTGCCTTTCTTTGGGATTGGAATGAAAACTGACCTTTTCCAGTCCTGTGGCCACTGCTGAGTTTTCCAAATTTGCTGGCATTGAGTGTAGCACTTTCACAGCATCATCTTTCAGGATTTCAAATAGCTCAACTGGAATTCCATCACCTCCACCAACTGTGTTCTTAGTGATGCTTTCTAAGGCCCACTTGACTTCACATTCCAGGATGTCTGGCTCTAGGTCAGTGATCACACCATCGTGATTATCTATACAGTCAACAAAAACAAGACCAGGAGCTGACTGTGGCTCAGATCATGAACTCCTTATTGCCAAATTTAGACTGAAATTGAATAAAGTAGGGAAACCACTAGACCATTCAGATATGACCTAAATCAAATCCCTTATGATTATACAGTGGAAGTGAGAAATAGATTTAAGGGACTAGATCAGATAGATAGAGTGCCTGATGAACTATGGAATGAGGTTTGTGACATTGTACAGGAGACAGGGATCAAGACCATCCCCATGGAAAAGAAATGCAAAAAAGTAAAATGGCTGTCTGGGGAGCCCTTCCAAATAGCTGTGAAAAGAAGAGAAGCGAAAAGCAAAGGAGAAAAGGCAAGATCTAAGCATCTGAATGCAGAGTTCCAAAGAATAGCAAGAAGATATAAGAAAGCCTTCCTCGGCTATCAGTGCAAAGAAATAGAGGAATACAACAGAAGGGAAAAGAGTAAAGATCTCTTCAAGAAAATTAGAGATACCAAAGGAACATTTCATGCAAAGATGGGCTCGATAAAGGACAGAAATGGTATGGACCTAACAGAAGCAGAAGATATTAAGAAGAGGTGGCAAGAATACACAGAAGAAGTGTACAAAAAGATGTTCACGACCCAGATAATCACAATGGTGTGATCACTGACATAACTTTGGTGGATCACAATTTAGCACGTTGAAAGTAGTAATTGAATTTAATAGAATTAAAAATCATTTCCTAGAAAGAGTATATTACAATTAGCCTATATGATAAATTTAAACTTGGACAGTTTTTATATTTGAAAGTCATAGGATACTTTGAGTTAGTTGACAGCCTGGATTCTGAATTTTGTATGCAGAGATTAAAAACTCTATTAAAGTGATTTTTTTTTGCCTAAGTGGGAATCTCTGTATTTTCATTAAAATTATGTTAAAAAGAACATTAGTGGTGGGGATTGTTACACAACAATATTCTTAATGCCACTTAATGAATATTCTTAATGCCACTAAAACTATGTACTTCGAAATAGTTAAAGTGGCACATTTTATGTTACATATATTTTACCATAATTTTTAAAAAAGAACACTAGTTATTTTTTAAAAGTCACTAATCTCACACTGAAAGATGTTCACCACTGTGAAAATTTAAGTGTCATGGACTATACAGATGGAGTGAGTGGAACATCTTGGTGTCAGCATGCTGACTTACGTTTTCTTTCTTTCTTCAGCCATATATGATTCTCATTCATTTCCTAATGTGAACTTTATTCTTTAACCTTATTTTTATTCTTTAACAGGAAGGAAAAGCTGATGCGGTGCTCTCAATGCCGAATCGCCAAATACTGTAGTGCTAAGTGTCAGGTAAGAATTCTGCTGTATATAAGTTCTCTATTCTTAAATTTGTTCTCCGTTATGCCTGTTGAACTATTTGTTTCTTCATAATATTTTATTTGTTGTAACATTTTCTTCTTTCAACTTAAAAATCATATATGTATATGGAAAAATTATATATATGTGATATATAAACTCTATGTAATATATAAATATATACATGTATATATTTGTGTGTATATATATGTGTCTGACTCTTTGTGACCCCATGAACTGTAGCCCACCAGGCTCCTCTGTCCATGGAATTTTCCAGGCAAGAATACTGGAGCAGGTTCCCATGTCTTTCTCCCAACCCAGGGATCTTCCCTGAATCTCTCCGATGCAAGGATCAAACATGCGTCTCTTGCATCTCCTGCATTGGCAGGAAGGTGCTTTACCAGCTGAGTCATCTGGGAAGCTCATATATCACTGAAGCAAAGTTAAATGTTTACTCCTCTCCATCTTTCCCAGAGCTAACCGCTGTTAAGTTTCTTCTGTAACTTTGAAGCATTTTTTGTGCAAACACATTCATGTATCTTTATCTTTAGTTTTAAAAAGCAGATACAGGTTATTCTGGCACAGATTCTTGTACACTTTGATTTGTCTTTTCATTTAATATTCTATCTAGAACAGCTTTTGTTATCATTTTGTTTATTCTATTACATGAATGTACCACAATCATAATTTCCCCACTAATGAATGTATGATTTTCCCCCCAATATTTGGTATTGCCAGTAGTGCACCAATAAACGTCCTTTTGTGCACATTTTTGCACACTTGTGCAAATTAATTGTAGGACAAATTCTTCCACATTATATTGATTAGTAAAAGGAATTATGTAGTTTGAATTTTTAAAGATAATGCCTAGTGCCTTTCAAGAGTTTGAGTGAATTTGCAACAACTGACAGTCTATGAGAGTACTGCTGTTCACATCTTTGAAATTCTTTAAAGGATGAATAATTAACATTCAACATGACCTTTTCTTCTAACCTTATGATTAATCATTTAATAAGAAATTTAATTATGCTCTAATGAATTGTGTCACAATAAAAAGTCTTAATTGGAGGTTTTGTGTTTGTGTCACTTGTCACCCACCCTCCATCCATGCATTTTGCTTCTTATTTTGGTGTGTGTGTGTATGTGTGTGTACATGGATACATGTATACACACACAAGTGAAAATTCCTCTTTTCTTTCTTTTAAATCTGGGCTGTGCTTATCTGAAGGATTTCTGCTATATCACTTTTTCCTTTGAAAATAATTTCTCCAGACTACAGATAAAGTGTTCTAAATGGAAAAGAAACTGAAACATACAAAAATTAGAGGACCCATTTTAATAATATTCTGCCATGAGTTCAATTAAATTATCTCAGAGGAAGCACTTAATCTCTCTGGGCCTTAGTCTCCTGTTTTGTACTACTACTAAGAGCTCATATGTATTAGACATCTACTATATGCCATGCCCTATTGTATTCTATTTATTCTTAACGAGAATCTTCATAGGATTAACTATTATTATGCTTATTTTACTATTAAGGAAACTGAGGTGTAAGAATGGCAAGCAGCCTGCCAAACATTCTGTAGCTTGTAGGCTCTGCAGTTTGTTAAATGAATCCAGGTAGTCAGAATCTAAACTCTTAATGTCTGTTCTAACCCTAAATTTCATTCTTGCTCTAACATTCTGATTAGCTGTAACTTTCCATTTTCGATTGTAATCTCCTTTTCATCCCTGGCCTTTATTTTATTTTTAATAAGGATGTACATCCCCAAGGAATGCAAACAAAAAAAAGTACAAGAAATAGAAGGTTAGAAATAACATTTTCCTAATACAAATAAGGAACATGAAAATCAATTGAATGCCCTATGCCTCATTTTGTAAACCAAAAATTCTATCAGAATTTTAAAGATGCCAGAGTTGTAAAAATTATCAGCAATAATAGCAACAAAAAGCAAAATATGAAAACAAACCCACCCCTTTTCTGCAAGATAAATTCTGGAAAGACTGTGTATGGTGATGGGTTAGATATTTTATTCATGTGAAACTGAGCTACATGTTTCAGGGAACTTCAAGTTAAGAAGACTCCATATAGAACCAATGAATTATCATGTTACTTGATACAGATTTTTTGGCTAAGCTTCCTTTCTCTTCTCAATGACCTGAACATTTGCCTTTATTTTCCCTTGTTTTTATAAATGTTTTCCCCAGTGCTACTCCCTCCTTTTACAGTACACTCAAGAAACAAAAAAGCAAAACCCATTATCTGGTTAGAATGAGTAGAGGAAGTCTGGTGGGTAGGTTTGTCATTTTGATTCATTATAGTGCGTGTATTTTTACCACATATATTAGCTGTTTACTGTAGCATTAATAATAATGTCATAGTCAGATACTGTAGAAGGTAATGGGAAAATAGCTAGTAAGATGAAAGATAACCATCTATAACACAGTTAGTGCATATGCTTGTGTGTGGGGAGGGGGTTGGGGGGATGGAGTGTGTGCACAAAGGTGATGTGATAGTCAGAGAATGGCCGGAACATATGCATTTAAACTGCTCTGTTAAACTCACCCTTAAGGTACAGCATTAAACACTGTAATTATTGCAGATACCTACAAAGGAGCACAAAATTAAACTGACAACTGAACTATGAACTGTAATGAACAAGAGCACTTGGAATGGAAATTGATAGAGAAAATGTGAATTTATACCATAAAATCTATAATACGTTTACCCGAGGGGGACATAACTTTTGTTCACCAGCTTAGCATTTGATGTGTGGGGCCATCGCATCAGTGAGTTGTCCACAGGAGGCTGAGGTGTTACTGGGTGTAATGTCCCCTGAGTCCATAAGAAAGATATCAGTGTTATCAGTTTTCACACCTCATTTTTAAACATAAGTGAAACCAGGATGCATTTGCATTATAAAAGTTAGCACACTATAGATTGAAAGTGAAAGTGAAGTCACTCATTCCTGTCTGACTCTCTGTGACCCCATGGACTGTAGCCTACCAGGCTCCTCCCTCCATGGGATTCTCCAGGCAAGGGTACTGGAGTGGGGTGCCATGTAAAAAGTCTTCCTCCGGTGTTCTTCCCCTATTCCTACTTCTGTTTTTCAGAGGTGATCTCTTTGTGTTTGTTTTGTGAGTGGAAGATATACACCAAGACTGTTAGTATATGTTTCATACATAGTATACACATCAGATCAGATCAGATCAGTCACTCAGTTGTGTCCGACTCTTTGCGACCCCATGAATCGCAGCACGCCAGGCCTCCCTGTCCATCATCAAATCCCAGAGTTCATTCAGACTCACGTCCATTGAGTCAGTGATGCCATCCAGCCATCTCATCCTCTGTCGTCCCCTTCTCCTCCTGCCCCCAATCCCTCCCAGCATCAGAGTCTTCTCCAATGAGTCAACTCTTCGCATGAGGTGGCCAAAATACTGGAGTTTCAGCTTTAGCATCATTCCTTCCAAAGAAATCCCAGGGCTGATCTCCTTCAAAATGGACTGGTTGGATCTCCTTGCAGTCCAAGGGACTCTCAAGAGTCTTCTCCAACACCACAGTTCAAAAGCATCAATTCTTCCTGCTCAGCCTTCTTCACAGTCCAACTCTCACATCCATACATGACCACAGGAAAAACCATAACCTTGACTAGATGAGTCTTTGTTGGCAAAGTAATATCTCTGCTTTTGAATATGCTATCTAGGTTGGTCATAACTTTCCTTCCAAGGAGTAAGCATCTCTTACTTTCATGGCTGTAGTTACCATCTGTAGTGATTTTGGAGCCCAGAAAAATAAAGTCTGACCCTGTTTCCACTGTTTCCCCATCTATTTCCCATGAAGTAATGGGACCGATGCCATGATCTTCGTTTTCTGAATGTTGAGCTTTAAGCCAACTTTTTCACTCTCCCCTTATATGTACATATTTACTGCTATGTACAGAAATATTTATATTCTTCTGTGTAGACTCTGCTGTGGGTGTCAGATATTGTAATAGATGGGTTGTGGCTTATATATGGGATCCAGTTTTATTTCTATATTGGCGTAATCAGAATATCACTGATGGTTATGAGTCAAAGAGGAGGAGCAGGGTAAGTTTTCTTACAAAAATTCTCAAAATTTGTAATATTGCTAGCAAATAAACCAGTTTCAGACAGGGTCACCAATTATTACTTCATCTCTGTTGGATTTAATTTGATTCACAATATGTACATTTCTAATTGAATTAAGTGCTGAGCAAAATAAGCAGCTAGGCACCACATCAAACTGCAGTTTATCTACTTTTTAAAAGTACTGTATTAGCAGGAAGTGGCTCTATTTTATGTTGGTAATTATAGACCTCTTTAAAAATGTGAATCATATTTTTGAGTTTTGCATTTGGTGTTTAGTTATAGAATGATTTGATTCATTTTTGATGAATCCCACATTAGTGAGCACTTAGCGGGAAGGGGTGATTTAATGAGTTGTCATACCCAAAATGATGATAATGAAGAAAGCCGAACTGGGCTTCAGGCTGCTAGGATATACACTGGGTGCTCTGTAGAGAAGTTTGATTCATGTCTGATTGTGAACAAAAAAGGAATACTGTATAAAGGTTAAAATTATTTGATCATGTTTAACTTTAGATTTCTATAGCATTCTGCAGGCTTGAGTTTTTCTTATCTCACTTTATGTTTGCCTGTGGAATGATCCCCTCCACTCCCATGGCTTCAGTTGGCATCTGTGTGTTAATTTTTCTCAGAACTCCATCTCCAGCCTCTTCCTTTCTCCTGAGCACCAGACCTGCATCTTATGGGCACCTCTACTTGGTGTCTCAAATCTTGTGTATCTATACCTGAGTGCATTATCTTCCCCCAACCCTGCTTTACTCTGTGTTTTTCAACCTCAGTAAATAGTCTCACCAACCGCTCAGCAGTCCCAGTTGCCATGGTGTCATCATCTCTGACTTACATTCTTCTTGACCCCACGTCCGATTCACCACAATGTTCTGCTTATTCTACCACCTGCAGGTCTGCATGGGCTCACTTCTCTCTAGCTTCTCTGCAACTACTCTTGTGCACATGACCATGATCTCTTTTCCAAGGTTGTCTGCAGTCTTTAATCTGCCAGCTTCTGTTTTCTAGACAGGAACCAGAGTGATTATTTTTTTCTAGGGAGAGTGTTAGTTGCTCAATTGTGTCTGACTTTTTGAGACCCCATGGACTGCAGCCCGCCAGGCTCCTCTGTCTATGGAATTCTCCAGGAAGAATACTGGAGTGGGTAGCCAATCCCTTCTCCAGGGGATCTTCCCGACCAAGGGATCAAACCTGGGACTCCTGCATTGCAAGCAGACTCTTTACTCTCTGAGCCACCAGGGAATGTCAGCATAATCTCTCACTCGCCAGTTTTACACCCTAGCCCTGCTTTTCCTCAGGATGAAATTCAAACTCACAGACTTTACCGTGGTTTTACTTCAGGGCCTTTTGCTATGTAAGTTCCTGGGCCTAGACCAGAAGTCTCCCCCTAGCTACTGAATTCCTATTTATCCTTTAGAACTTGGATTAAATGTCACTCCCTTCTTTCCTAACCCCCTGGAACTAGTTTGTGTTCTTTATCATATAGAAAACTAATTGTGTTAATTCGGGGGTTAATTTCCTGTGTCTAGTTAGACGTCAGGCTCCGTGAGGGTGTGCTCTATGCTGCAGATGTAGTATAATGTGTTGAGTGAATGAATGATTGAATGAATACCTTTCATTAGTGATAATTGTTGAATTAGATTTTAAAAATTACAGCATCTCTAAATAATCTGCCTGTAGTAATATTTCTTTTTAATGGATATATAAATAACACTCAATGCTGTGTTAATTTTAGATGTACAACATAATGATTTGATAGGTGTATATTTGTAGATCATCACAATAAGTTTAGTTATCATCCATCACCACATGTAACTATAATGTTTTTTATTGTGATGAGAACATTTAAGATCTATTCTTTTATCACTTTCGGATATCCAATACAGTGTTGTTAACTATAGTCACCATCCTGTACGTTACATCCCAGGAATTATTTAATTCTTATAAAGTGGAAATTTGTATCACTTGACCATCTTTACCTCCTCCCCAGTCTCCTGCCTCTCGTAAATACCTACCTATCTGTTCTCTGTATCTTTAATTTTTTTTTTTTTTTTGACTCCATGTACAAGTGAGACATAGTAATATTTTTTGATTCACCAGTATAGGTATTATCTATTAACTTCCTGCTCTGATGGACAGGGAATGTAGCTTACCTATGTTGGCATCTCCTTCCTGTCTCTCTTCTTGCATAGCTATATCAGGATCCTCCATTCTTCCAGAGTTTACCCAACAGATATTTACTGAGTACCTGCTAGCTAGTCACTGTTGTAAATTGGGAGTAGGGTGGTGGGCAGTTAGCAGTGAACAAGTAAACAAGGCCCTGGCGTTTATAAAGTTTAGAGGAGTGAGGAGACAGTAACAAATGCCATGATTGTATTAATGTAAGTGAGTATGATTGGCTGAGTATTAACTTGCCGTTGCATGGGTGGTTACAGAAGGCCTTCCTATAGAGGTGACATCTGGCCTGGAATCTAAAAGTACCTAGTTTTGGAAAGGTCTGGGAACAGATTTTTTTTTTAAATTTTAATTGGACCCTAATTACTTTACAACATTGTAGTGGTTTTTGCCATACATGGATATGAATCAGCCATGAACAGATTTTTTTTTAATGTAAAAGGAACAGCAAATGTAAAGGCACTTGAAGTAGGAAAAAGCTTGTTATCTTAGAGAAATGAAAAGAAGCTGGATGTAAACAGATTCACAAATTCATATAAAAAATGAAAATGATCTTTTATACATATATAAAAATAGCCTCCCAACCCTTATTAGAAAGGATTTTCAACACCAAGAATGAACTCTAGTGTACACTGTGGGCTTTGGGTAATAATGTTGTGTCGACAGAAGTTCATCAGTTTTAACACATGCACCACTGTGATGGGGATGTTGATAACAGAGGAGGCTACATGTGCGCAGGGGCAGAGGATACATGGGAACTTTATGTACTTTCCTTTCAATTTGCTCTGAACTTAAAACTGCTCTAAAAATTAGGATCTTAAAAAACGTAATTGTATGGGAAAAAAAGGCAGTTGGAGGTGAGACCAAAGAGTTAAGACTTGAAGGACTTGATCATTCATTCATCTATTAATTTACTCTGCAAATAGTAGTGCTGATGGCAGGACTTTTCTTGACTCTGACACAGTGGTTTTTTTTTGCCACTTTATTTATTTTTAATCGAAAGATAATTGCTTTACAGAATTTTGTTGTTTTCTGTCAAACATCAGCCATAGGTGTACCCATGTCCCCTCCCTCCAGAATCTCCCTTCTATCTCCTTGACAGACTATTACTGAACAAGACGCAGAAAATCCTTGCCTTTATGGAGCTTCCATTTTCCTTGTGAGACAGATATATAATACTGTCTTATTTTTATGCCTAAAATAAAGAGGGTAAGAGAAAATGATAGGGATTGGGAGTCTGTTTTGATGTAAGTATGTATGTATGTATATAATATAAATATATACATATACCTATCTATATTTATCTTCTCTCTATATATCTAATATATAATACTGAGAAAGAGATACATCCATATCCATGTCTATAGGGAGATAAATATTTCTCTAAGACCTCGCAGGAGGTGGCATTTGAGTGGAGACCTAAAAGAAGTAATCAAGACATGTGACTATTGGAGAAAGAAATTTCAGGTTGGATGTACATCAAATGTAAAAGCAGGAATGAATATGGTGTGTTCAGTGAAGGACAGGAAGGCCAATATGGTGAACCAGAGTGAAAAACAAGGAGAGTTTTATAGGAGATAAGATTAGAGAGATAGGAGGAGTCAGGTTATGGGGCCATTGTTTTCTATGGCTAAAAATAAACATTTTGTTTTCTGTGTGATGAGCTGCTACTGTAGGGTTCTGAGAAGGGAATGGGGATTAGTATTATGGTCTGATTGAAATTTAAAAGGAATTTTTCTGGCTGCTGTGGGAACAGGTTATAGGAGGCAGGGGAAGAGACAGAGAAACCAATATTAGAGGTTTCTCTATAGTTGATTATAGTAGTCTGGTTTCTGTATGATGGTTGATAGGACTAGAGTAGTGCTAGCAAAGAGAAGTGGTTAGATTTGAGATATCTTTTGAAGGACTGACTGAGAACTGACTGAGTTTGCTCATGGATGCTCATTCATTCATACATTCACTCAAGTTGAGAACTCAGCGTGTCAGGCATTGGTCTAGTCAAGAGCTCTGATGGCTTGGGGTAGAGTGGTAGCAGTAGAGAAATTATTGAATTTGAGACATATTTTGCAGGTGTAGCTAAAAGAGTTTGTCGATAGATTAGACCTAAGAGGTTAGACAAAAAGAACAGTCAGACATACAACTTTTAAGTTTCTGGTTGGAGTAACTGTGGGTGAATGGTGGTGCTAATTAGTGACTTACAGAAATCTTAATGAAGAACAGGTTCTAAGAGGAGAATTATACAAATGTTTAGTCTGTTCGCATTAAACATATGCATGGAGGTATTGAATAGGCAACTGGATATTGTTGGTCAGATTGCGGGGGATTAGACTGTATGAAAAAAATGTAGGGGAAGTGAACATGGGGATGGGAAAGAGAAGAATCAAGAGTGACTCCTTGGCTTTTGGCTTTAAAAATTGGGTAGATGATTCTCTCTCTCTTTTTTTTAAATTTTATTTTATTTTTTAACTTTACAATATTGTATTGGTTTTGCAATATATTGAAATGAATCCGCCACAGGTATACATGTGTTCCCCATCCTGAACCCTCCTCTCTCCTCCCTCCCCATACCATCCCTCTGGGTCGTCCCAGTGCACCAGCCCCAAGGATCCAGTATTGTGCATTAGACCTGGACTGGCGACTTGTTTCATATATGATATTATACGTATTTCAATGCCATTCTCCCACATCATCCCACCCTCTCCCTCTCCCACAGAGTCCAAAAGACTGTTCTATACATCAGTGTCTCTTTTGCTGTCTCATATACAGGGTTATTGTTACCATCTTTCTAAATTCCATATATATGCGTTAGTATACTGTATTGGTGTTTTTCTTTCTGGCTTACTTCACTCTCTGTATAATCGGCTCCAGTTTCATCCACTGACATGGGGAAGCGAATATAATAGACCCAGTTTTAGGTGAAAAAAAAATCTGCTTTTGCTGTGTTAGAATTGTGGTAACTATTATATGTCTATTAGGTTAAATTTCTTTTTCTTGTGTTTGTAACTTTAAATGTTGTTTGAAAGCCCCCATCCATGTTTTATCAATTCTAAACAATATCTCTTGATTCCCTACGTTAAAGGTGAAGATATTAATATTCCCACTCCTTCCTCTTCTCTATCACTCATTTCCAGTTTGCTAGTTGTACCTTTACTCTTATGTTTTTAAGGTTAATGATAATAGCGTGCTGTTCTAGGACATAAAGTTTAAGTGTTAATTAAAAAAATTCAAAATCAGTAAAAAGTTACAAATAAGTGATTTCAAAATATCGCTTTCTAAATTTAGATTGGACTGATGCTAAAGCTGAAACTCCAATACTGTGGCCACCTCATGTGAAGATTTGACTCATTGGAAAAGACTCTGATGCTGGGAGGGATTGGGGACAGAAGGAGAAGGAGACGACACAGGATGAGATGGCTGGATGGCATCACCAACTCGATGGACATGAGTTTGAGTAAACTCCGGGAGTTGGTGATGGACAGGGAGGCCTGCTGTTGCCGCTGATGCTAAGTTGCTTCAGTCGTGTCCGACTCTGTATGACCCCGTAGATGGCAGCCTACCAGGCTCTTCCGTCCTTGGGATTCTCCAGACAAGAATGCTGGAGTGGGTTGCCATTTCCTTCTCCAATGCGTGAAAGCGAAAAGTGAAAGTGAAGCCGCTCAGTCGTGTCCGACCCTCAGCGACCCCATGGACTGCAGCCTACCAGGCTCCTCCGTCCATGGGATTTTCCGGGGAAGCCAGAAGCGACCCCGGCGGCCCCCCCAGTACTGGGGTGGGGTGCCATTGCCTTCCCCGGACACTTACGCTAAAGCTGCAGTAATGAAGACAGTGGTTTTAGAACAGACATACAGCACAATGAATAAAATAGAGAGTTCAGGAACAGGCCCCGTTCTGTATTCTTTCTGTGATAGGTAGCTGTGGCCATAAGAGGGGACTTGGAGAATCTCAGGAAAAACAGTTTATTATACTCATATATCTAGAAACAGGAGCATGAATTGCCACACGGCATCACATGGGGGGAGCCTCAGAGTGGTCAGGAGGCAGAACGGAGAAGAGAGGGGAAATTAGAGGCTAGCGCCTTTAGTAGGGTTTCCGCAGGAAAGGCTAGGAAGGGTAAGATAAACAGTTTCAGACTGGCTAATTTGAATAATTCCAGGGAGATTCCAGCTATAGGAGTGGTGGCTAGTTGTCCTACCTGCCTGTGAATTTTAAAGCAGATGGAGGAGGTAGGTCTCTGATTGGTTAGTTTGCATATCAAAGGCATGCTCCATGCTGAGCCTTTGCTGTCTATTCCTAGGTGGTACTAGTGGTAAAGAACCCACCTGTCAATGCAGGAGACGTAAGAGATGTGGGTTCTATCCCTGGATCAGGAAGATCCCTTGGAGGTGGGCATGACAACCCACTCCAGTATTCTTGCCTGGCAAATCCCATGGGCAGAGGAACCTGGTGGGCTATAGCCCATAGCGTTGCACAGAGTTGGACATGACTGAGGTGACTTAGCATGCATGCACAAGAATTGGCTAGCTCTGGGATGGGTAGTCTCTCTCTAGCCAGAAAGGTTTTTAAGATGTCAAAACATCATAATATATAGAAAAATTTAAAAAACATAAATACAATCCCACACATATATAGCCAGTTTATTTTCTACAGAGGTGCCAAGGTAATTCAGGGTGGAAAGGATAGTCTTCTGTGTGTGTGTGTCTGATTTAACGTTTTTAATCCTAATATTGAAAACAAGCGGAAATAAATGAATTCAAGCATTCATCAAAATGAAAACATACACCACATAAAGAATTAATCAGGAAGGATGATCTTCAACAAATAGTGATAGATATGCATATGGAAAAGAATTGATCTCTTCTCTCTCTCTCTCTATATATATATATATGGGGGCTTCCCTGGTGGCTGTATATATATATACAGCACCTCCGCCCCCACCAAAGTCTCATAATAGATTACAGGCTTAAATGTAAAAGCCAAAGGTATAAAACTTATAGAAGAAAACTTAGGAGAAAATCTTTGAATTTTCTAGGTCAAGTTTTCAGGCTGGACACAGAAAGCACTAACTATATAAGACATATGGATAAAGTGGACTAGAGCAAAGTTGAAAAGGCAAGCCACAAGCTAGGGAAAATGTTTGTAATTCATATATATCCGACCAAAGAGTTGTATCTGTAATTTTTAAACAGCGCTTGCAATTCAATAGTAAGGTATCCAGAAAAGTGGACAAAAGATTTGAATAGACACTTCAGTGAGATATACAGAAAAAAGGCTTAAATATCATTAGTCATTAGAGAAATGAAAATGAAAAGCACAATGAGATACCACTATATACCCACTAGAATGGCTAAAATGGTAAAGACCGATGATACCAAGTGCTATCAAGGAAGTAGAACAACTGGAGCCTCATACTCTGCTGGTGGGAATGTGAGATGTTATAACTGCTTTGGAAAAGTATGGTACCTTCTATAAGTGTTAAATGTATACTTACCAACTAACCTAGCATTTGTATACCATATGTATAACTCTCTTGTATACAGAGTTCTGGTTAATACTTTCTTTTTCAGTCACTCCTTAATCCCATTCTCTGCCCCATACATCGTCTTCAATTCCGGATTCTTGTTGGAGTTCTGCTTGGCAGGAGTTGAAGATTTTGAACGTAACTAACTCAAAAACTCAAAATTCTCCAAGCCAGGCTTCAGCAATATGTGAACCGTGAACTTCCTGATGTTCAGGCTGGTTTTAGAAAAGGCAGAGGAACCAGAGATCAAATTGCCAACATCCGCTGGATCATGGAAAAAGCAAGAGAGTTCCAGAAAAACATCTATTTCTGCTTTATTGACTATGCCAAAGCCTTTGACTGTGTGGATCACAATAAACTATGGAAAATTCTGAAAGAGATGGGAATACCAGACCACCTGATCTGCCTCTTGAGAAATCTGTATGCAGGTCAGGAAGCAACAGTTAGAACTGGTCATGGAACAACAGACTGGTTCCAAATAGGAAAAGGAGTACGTCAAGGCTGTATATTGTCACCATGTTTATTTAACTTATATGCAGAGTACATCATGAGAAATGCTGGACTGGAAGAAGCACAAGTTGGAATCAAGATTGCTGGGAGAAATATCAATAACCTCAGATATGCAGATGACACCACTCTTATGGCAGAAAGTGAAGAGGGGCTAAAAAGCCTCTTGTTGAAAGTGAAAGTGGAGAGTGAAAAGGTTGGCTTAAAGCTCAACATTCAGAAAACGAAGATCATGGCATCTGGTCCCATCACTGCATGGGAAATAGATGGGGAAACAGTGGAAACAGTGTCAGACTTTGTTTTTCTGGGCTCCAAAATCACTGCAGATGGTGACTGCAGCCATGAAATTAAAAGACGCTTACTCCTTGGAAGGAAAGTGATGACCAACCTAGATAGCATATTCAAAAGCAGAGACATTACTTTACCAACAAAGGTTCGCCTAGTCAAGGCTATGGTCTTTCCTGTGGTCATGTATGGATGTGAGAGCTGGACTGTGAAGAAGGCTGAGCGCCGAAGAATTGATGCTTTTGAACTGTGGTGTTGGAGAAGACTCTTGAGAGTCCCTTGGACTGCAAGAAGATCCAACCAGTCCATTCTGAAGGAGATCAATCCAGGAATTTCTTTAGAAGGAATGATGCTAAAGCTGAAACTCCAGTATTTTGGCCACCTCATGTGAAGAGTTGACTCATTGGAGAAGACTCTGATGCTGGGAGGGATTGAGGGCAGGAGGAGAAGGGGACGACAGAGGATGAGATGGCTGGATGGCATCACTGACTTGATGGGTGTGAGTCTGGGTGACCTCCAGGAGCTGGTGATGGATAGGGAGGCCTGGCGTGCTGCGGTTCATGGGGTCGCGAAGAGTCGGACACGACTGGGCGACTGATCTGATCTGATCTGAACTCAAAAACTTACCTGCCACTCTCAGGCAGCCTCTTTTGCCCTGTTTCTTTAGCCTGTCCTCTTATCCTCACTTTCTGACTTACAGAAAAGAGGTTAAACCCTTCATCCACTGATGGCCCTTCTGGTTTACTTTGGGAGTTAAAAACTTGATAGATTACTTGTGTTGGGGAGATAAAATGCATATGCCCATCTGCCATGTTCCACTAGAACTCAGCATTGATATTTCAATTAATCTAGCATGGAGATTTCTTTCAAGGAAAATTGGAAGTGTGTAGAGAATTATTTATTTTGCCCTTCCAGATAAAATGTATCAATTGCATCATTCCATCTTGATATGACCTCTCAGTAGGTCAGAGGTTGGCAAACGTTTTTGGTGGAGAGCCAGATGATAAATATTTTTTAAAATTTTTCGTCAATGAGAAAAGATCTATGATTCTGTAATATCCATTCCTAACAAATATGTGAATTATGTCCAAAAGGCATGAAACCTCCTTGTGCATGCTTTGTGGATTGTAAGATTTCTGTCACAGCTCTTCAACTCTGTTGTTGTTGTATGAAAAGAGTGAGTGTAAGCTGTGAATGTGGCTGTTTCAATAAAACTTTCCAAAAATAGGCGTCAGAATGGATTTGATCTGAACCTTATGCTAGATGGTGATTGATTTACTTTGGGACACGTATTGTTATTTATTATGAGATTCCTTAATTAACCAGGAGACTGTGATCCCCATTTTCCTAAGAAGTAATTATTTATTAATTTTGTCAACTTCTTGCCCTGTAACCATCCCCTTGCCTTACTCTGTCTTTATATTTGGCCCTATCTGTCTAATTTGATTAAGGCTGTGGGAAGGCACTCTTGTTCTACATTTGATACAGCATCCAGAAAGCTTTTCAAGTCATAAGTCTAATGTCTATCACGAGATCTCTAGCATGCTCTAAGGAGATTTTATGCAAGATTTTAATCAATACCTGTCAGTCAACTGTAGCTTGTTACACAGACTGTTTAGCTTTCCAGTTTTCTTTTCCCAGATTCCAGCTTTTCAGGTCTTCAGACATCTGTCAACCTGCAGTTCATTAGTGTACTACACTTGAAGCATGAGGAAGACATTATTTATTTGCCATTAAGAGGTTGCAAGTGAATGGAATACTGTTGGGTCTTCTTTCTTTCCTGAAAGTCGCATGGCAACTCCAATATCCTAAGTTTTGCTCAAGGGAGACAAACTGTAGATGATTGTGCATATTAATGGTTATTAATTTTGGCTAACAGTGGTTATCAATCACAAATGAACTTGTTGAATAAGCTGGCTTAAAAGAATTCATTTTCTTTTTTTCCACAGTGTAAGCCAATTTCCTTCATCTTTAGATGACCCCAAATCTGAGGAAAATACCATTCCAAATTTTCATTAAGTCTCAGATGAGGAGGTTTCAGGGGCTTTCCACATGGCACTAGTGATAAATAACCCACCTGCCAATACAGGAGACCCTGGGCCTGGAAGATCCCCTGGAGGAGGGCATGGCAACCCACTCCAGTATTGTTGCCTGGAGAATCCCATGGACAGAGCAGACTGGCTGGCTACAGTCCATAGGGTTGCAAAGAGTCAACACAACTGAAGCTTACTTAGCACGCATGCACAAAGAGGTTCATGCCTTTTTGACGTAATTCACATATTTGTTAGAAATGGATATTACAGAATCATAGGTTTTTTTTTTTGTGATTGAGAATCTGCCTTAGAGATGATTGAATCCAGTCCAGTTACAGAATAAATGTATAGTGAGCCCTTAGTTGTGAATTAGATGTATTTTACCCAGGCTGGGCTCAATATATATCGACCCTTTCCACATGCTATTCCACAAAATAATAAGCTGCCCTGAAATGAGTATTTAACCCAACCAAAATTCAATGTTAAATAGTATTTAAATGGGTTATTAAGCTGTAGTGGCTTTGTGTCCAACTCAGGGAGGAAAACATTACGATAATAACATAAAGGTTATTTTGTGTAAGAAAGAAGAAATAAATGGATTTTCTCTTCCTGTCCTAACATTTCATCAGTCCTCTCCTTTCGTAATTAAGCAATCAAGACCATCTCAGACTGGTCAGAGCAAGAATTGTTAGGGATTTTTCTGATCTTTTTGGATGGCCCAAATTTAAAATAAACACTGATAAATATATAGTAAATTATATCTCCTAAATGGTAGTTATTTTAGAATAAATCATCAGATATCTATTGCATGATACAGTCATGTCCAACTCTTTATGACCGCATTGACTTAGCCCTCCAGGCTCCTCTGTCCATGGAATTTCCCAGGCAAGAATACTGGAGGTGGGTTGCCATTTCCTACTCCAGGGGATCTTCCTGACCCAGGGATTGAACCTGCATCTCTTGTGTCTTCTGCATTTGCAGGCAGGTTCCTTATTACTAGTGCCACATGGGGAGCTCGAAAGTAAAATAATAATATTTAAAAATTGGTGAGTTTACTTATTCTTTGTGTTACAAAAGATTTCTTTGCTGTTATAAAAGAATTTATTGAAGTGTTTTTTTAATATTTAAAAATTAATACATTATAAGGGATTATTGGAGTTACAACCAGGTTTTCCAAAAAAACAAACATTAAGAAGTTGTGTTTATTAATAATGATTTTACTTTTTTTCTCTTTCATATAAAAATGCTTCCCCCTGAATCACCATTACTAGATGTAAGAAAGATAATTATGTTTGCTTCTACTTATAAATATCATTTATGATATTTGTAAAAGATAACAGTATTGGGAAACTATACAAGGAAGAACAAAATTGGCTTTTTCTTATAGGAAAAACTGGAAAATTAGTGCCAATTTTCTAATATTTTAGCATCTATAGTGAGCATTCTTCAGCTTATTTATGTATATCATTTCAGTTCAGTTCATTTCAGTCACTCAGTCGTGTCCGACTCTTTGCGACCCCATGAATCGCAGCACGCCAGGCCTCCCTGTCCATCACTAACTCCCGGAGTTCACCCAGACTCACGTCCATCGAGTCAGTGATGTCATCTAGCCATCTCATCCTCTGTCGTCCCCTTCTCCTCTTGCCCCCAATCCCTCCCAGCACCAGAGTCTTTTCCAATGAGTCAACACTTTGCATGAAGTGGCCAAAATACTGGAGTTTCAGCTTTAGCATCATTCCTTCCAAAGAAATCCCAGGGCTGATCTCCTTCAGAATGGACTGGTTGGATCTCCTTGCAGTCCAAGGGACTCTCAGGAGTCTTCTCCAATACCACAGTTCAAAAGCATCAATTCTTCGGCGCTCAGCCTTCTTCACAGTCCAACTCTAACATCCGTACATGACCACTGGAAAAACCAGAGCCTTGACTAGATGGACCTTTGTTGGCAAAGTAATGTCTCTGCTTTTGAATATGCTATCAAGGTTGATCATAACTTTCCTTCCAAAGAGTAAGCGTCTTTTAATTTCATGGCTGCTGTCACCATCTACAGTGATTTTGGAGCCCAGAAAAATAAAGTCTGACACTGTTTCCACTGTTTACCCATCTATTTCCCATGAAGTGATGGGACCAGATGCCATGATCTTCATTTTCTGAATGTTGAGCTTTAAGCCAACTTTTTCACTCTCCTCTTTAACTTTCATCAAGAGGCTTTTTAGTTCCTCTTCACTTTCTACCATAAGGGTGGTATCATCTGCATATGTGAGGTTATTGATATTTCTCCTGGCAATCTTGATTCCAGCTTGTGTTTCTTCTAGTCCAGCATTTCTCATGATGTACTCTGCATATAAGTTAAATAAGCAGGGTGACAATATATCATTTAAATTAGGGTTAATCACATTTTAAGTATTACTTCTATGCCAGCAAAATGCACATTAAAAATTCTGATGTTCGCTACCAAACACTCATCAGAAAAATTAGGGAAACTTATAATTCTAATGATGAGTTAGAGAGTCCTCACTTGCCTACACCCTAGAAACTTTTGAATACAGTTATTTTCATTTATCTTTAGCACACTAATGGGTCACAGTCCCTTGGACTGCAAGAAGATCCAACCAGTCCATTCTGAAGGAGATCAATCCTGGAATTTCTTTAGAAGGAATGATGCTAAAGCTGAAACTCCAGTATTTTGGCCACCTCATGCGAAGAGTTGACTCATTGGAGAAGACTCTGATGCTGGGAGGGATTGAGGGCAGGAGGAGTAGGGGACGACAGAGGATGAGATGGCTGGATGGCATCACTGACTCGATGGATGCGAGTCTGAGTGACCTCCGGGAGCTGGTGATGGACAGGGAGGCCGGGCGTGCTGCGGTTCATGGGGTCGCAAAGAGTCGGACACGACTGAGCGACTGATCTGATCTGATGATATTTTGTGTCTATTAGCATTTCTTTGATCACTGTTTTTTTTTGTATTTTTTGTTTATTGGCATTTCTTTTTTAGGCATGAATTTTGTCTTCATGTCTTTCAGTTTTTTCCCCCAATTTTATGGAAATATTCACCCTTTTCTTATTTATTCTATAAGACCTCCTTGTATTTTGGAGACATTTAACACTATCCATATACATAGTTTAGGTTTTGTTTTCCTAGTTCTTTATTTTTCAACCATATTTGAGGTATTAGGTTTTCTTCTTTCTGATATAGAAGTTATTTATTTTTATGTTGTTAGCATATACATCTTTTCATTTATGGTTTCTAGATTTTATTTCCTGCTTTAGAAACTCTTTCCCACCTCATTATTATAAAAATGTTAACTCCTGTAAGACAATAGTTTATAAGTATAGAATAGTCTTTTATAGTTTTAATCTATCTTGTATGTTTGGTGATCTCCTTTTTAATTTAGCCTAGCTCAGTGGTTTTCCAGCGTTGGCTGCACATGAAATCTGGCGCAGTGATGAAAAACAATTTAGACGTCCGATTCTATCTCAGCAATACTGTGGGACTCTGTGGGATGTGTCCCAGTCTGTGTTTTTTAAAATATTTTCTTACATGTGTGTTGGATGTGTAACTGTAGCATTGTTCTAGATCTGGGGTTTTCAGCTCTTTCAGGCCTAACTCCATCTTTCTAAGACAGTTATTTTATTATTCTTTCTACTGTCTTGGAATGAAATTTCTTAGGTAATACAGTCTACCTAGTTACATATTTCAGCATTCAATATCAGTATAAATGCCATAACTGGAACATAAAGGAGAATGAACATTAAAGTAACTTAAAATAATATATACTTTTGTGTGTGACTGCTTAGATGTGACTAGACTAGAAGACGTAATTACGTATTCATATACTTGTACCTGTACAGAGTCACTGTGAAAAGGGAAGTTGCAAAATGCACATCAGAAAATGTGTTTTGTTGGTTAACACACATGCCAAAGCTGTTTTTGACTTCAGTGATATGCTTTGTGAAATATTGAATAATTGTAGCATTTAATTCTTAAATGCAATCTTACCTTAATTTCCCTGGAGAATTCAGTGCTATTAAAACTATGTAAAAATGTCTTTGTATAAACAAAGGAGGTTTACTTCTAGGCTCAGATAACTATGAATAAGTTTGTCACCTTTCTAGAAAGTCTGATCAGACATTTACAAGTCCTGTTGGATTTTGGAACAGTTCTTCATTGTATGGGAAAGTCTTATGCAGCATGTCTAGCATTTCTGGCTCCTGACTAGTAAGTGCCCATGGTGCTCCCCAAGCATTGTGTGAAACAAAAATACCCCCAATAAAATGCCCATACAACTCCCAAGATTAGGATTACTCCCACTAAAAACCATTGGGTTAAGTTCATCAGTTTATGTGCTGAATCAATATAAATACTATAAACCATATGAAAAGATATACTGTGAAGTTGTTTTTGAGTCATACATGTACTTATGCATGGAGTTGAGTCAAAGACGTCTTAATTTCTTTTTTGCCCTATCTAAAATTCTTCTCTTCTTGCCTTTGTTTCTTTTTTTTTTCATTTTTTAAAATAGAAATTTATTTATTTTAATTGGAGGCTAATTACTTTACAATATTGTATTGGTTTTGCCATACATCAACATGAATCCACCACGGGTGTACATGTGTTCCCCATCCTGAATCCCCCTCCCACCTCCCTCCCTGTACCGTCCCTCTGGATCATCCCAGTGCACCAGCCCTGAGCATCCTGTATCATCATGGAACCTGGACTGGCGATTTGTTTCACATATGATATTATACATGTTTCAATGCCATTCTCCCAAATCATCCCACCCTCGCCCTCTCCCACAGAGTCCAAAAGACTGTTCTATACATCTGTGTCTCTTTTGCTGTCTCGCATACGGGGTTATCGTTACCATCTTTCTAAATTCCATATATTAGCATTAGTATACTGAACTGGTGTTTTTCTTTCTGGCTTACTTCACTCTGTATAATAGGCTCCAGTTTCATCCACCTCATTAGATCTGATTCAAATGCATTATTTTTAATGGCTGAGTAATACTCCATTGTGTATATGTACCACAGCTTTCTTTATCCATTCGTCTGCTGATGGACATCTAGGTTGCTTCCATGTCCTGGCTATTATAAACAGTGCTGTGATGAACATTGGGGTACATGTGTCTCTTTCAATTCTGGTTTCACCTTTGTTTCTTAATTCAGTATTTTAATTTCCTTTGTCTTTCATGTTAATTTGTGCTTATCATACTTTATTGTTGATTTTCAACTATGAGAACAGAAAGCATTACAGTTAGTGTTGTGAATAAAATCTTAGTTGTACCCTGTATTTGTAGTAATAGAAGAAAATAGGAAAAAGTAGATCGAAGGCTTATCTTTGAGAAGGGGTAGGCATGCAACGTGTCCTTGAGGCCTCCATCTGATGACTCAGATGGTGAAAAATCTGCCTGCAGTGTGGGAGGCCCAGGTTCAGTCCCTGAGTTGGGAAGATCTCCTGGAGAAGGGAATGGCTACCCACTCTAGTATTCTTGCCTGGAGAATTCCATGGACAGAGGAACCTGGCAAGCTGCATTCCATGGTTAAAGTTTGTAGAGTGAAGATAATGCCTAATGTTTTTGTATGATTGTGAGGTTTTCTTCAAAGTCAGGTGCAGTTGCTTAGAAGATTTCTTTTTAAACCTTTTCTTGTGGTTTGTTTCTATTAGTCAGCCTATGGTAAGCCTACAATTAACGTTTTAAAAACATGGTTTTTAGTATCATAGTTTCTAGTGGTATGATTACCTTCCATATTTATATAGATCTGGTTTAAGATGAAAATAATGAGCTTCTTTTTTTTGCTGAAGCAAGTGGGAAAATAAGTACGTTGTCCAATGTTTTTGTGCAATGATCTAGGATTAGCCTTAAGAGATATATTGTTTACTTTCTAATTATTGCTGAGAATAAAAACTCATTTTAATTATGTTAAAGAAATAAAGTCATTTTTAACAAGAGTTTTCTAAAATTTAGAAGCTTCATTCTAATTAATGTCATCTATCAGATCTGTTGGTCTGTTACCTGGGGTACATGTTGTAGTTACCTTTCCCTGGTAAGCTTCCAAAAGGCTGAGCCGCTCAAAACTGGAGGTTTTAACATGAAAGTTATGGGTGATCTTTAATAGTTTTAAAGTGTCAATTAAAATCTGCTCTTAAGATCATTTAATCAGTTATCTCAGCCTTATTTTACTAATTGCAGTTCTTTTCCAGCCAGACACTTTAAATATCAAATGAAAACTCTTGCACTAAAGTTATGGTTTTCTCCTCAGTCAATAATCAAAAATATCCATGCTCTAGTTTCCTGTCAGTGAGAATGACTGTGAATTTGTCTGCTTACCCACCCTCATTCAAAGACTAGCTGAAGGAAAGAAAGGGTATAGGTATCTCTGAGTCCGTATATGCCAACCTGACTTCCCAAAGGATGGCAATAACAGTAACAGGAAACTCTGTGTTAACTTACTTATTTCTTAAATACAGAGCATTTCAGAACTTTTAGTAGGCTAAAAATATTTTGAATCTCTAAGCAAGTTCTATAATATGAAATGTTTTTCAAACTTATTTGACAGTGTAACCATATTAGTTTTAGGGATCTTAGAGCCCATTGGTACTTACTAATTGTAGTCCACGATTAGCCCCCTGAGCAATAGAAATCTTTTCTTTCATGGAGTTATATTCTATTGACATTAGAAGCAGCTCTATGAAAGGCCATTGTGTTGTGAGCTATTGTCAACGACATTGTCCAGTATACTGATTAGCATTCTTGGAATAAATCCCTCCTGTGATTTAGTACTTGGTAAATCTATGTGTTTTTCTCTTCTGTCAGATGAGAATTATGATTTCTTTTGCCTTGCCCGTAAGGCAACTCATATAAATGGAGTGCACAAGCGTGATCGTTACTTCTCTTTCCTGTTTAGCTTACTAAGAATTTATACTCTCTCTCTGTATATTTATGTAGCTTGGTAGTAAGATTCCAGCTCTTGAGCCTTACTTTCATCATCTTTAATATAAGGATAATATCTACCACTTGGATTATTGTGAAAATCAAGTGAAATATTTTTTAATGGCTTAACCATGTATCTAACACACTGTAGAATGCTAAGTAATGCTAGAATACTTTTTTCCCCATAATATTAACAGTACATTTTGTTTCTAATTTTACGGTCTTATATCATATGCTCCTCTCTTTGAAATTCTCATTTTTATTTGGAAATGAGGCAAGTATAAATGGGGCTTCCTTGGTTGCACAGTGGTAAAAAATTTACTGGCCAATGGAGGAGATGCAAGAGATGCAGGTTCCATCGCTGGGAAAATCCTCTGGAGTAGGAAATGGCAACCTACTCCAGTTTTCTTGCCTGGAGAATCCCATGGACAGAGGAGCCTGGCTGGCTATAGTCCATGGGGTCGCAAAGGGTTGAACATGAATGAGCGACTGAGCACACACTAAGTATAAATATTTATTAAAAAAAAATCACATTAAGAGCATTGCCATAGTGAATAAGAAGGAGTGAAATGAGGCAATTGTGAGTAGAGTTGATAAAAGAAATGACGTACCCCTTGTAAACAATGTCTCCAAGGTTTGGTTTACTAGGAGAGAGATAGTGGTAGACAAACCGCACCTTCACCCAGCAACCTGGCACAGGCAGTCTTTCTGAGCAAAATGCTGGCTTGAACCTGAATCTGAGTCACCGCTTCAGAGTAGCTACAGCTACTGTTTTGGTTATGCTGCATGTTGTGCTATTAGGTGGAAAAGAGAGACCTCATATAGGGGGATTTCATAGGCCCAGCATCTGGGAAGCAGATTTATAATCTCTGAAAGAAGACAATGTGAGCATGAAGCATTTCAGAGGTAGAACTTACAGCTCTCATTTGGAAAAGAAATATTAGATATTTGGTCTAGTGGTCTCCCTCTCACCAGGGTTAAATATTAGACACTCTGGATTATATTTCCATATAGAAGCAATCCTGTATAAAGGGAGTCATGGCATCTCAGACTCAAGGACAATGTCCGTCCGTCTAGTCCTCTCCCTCCTCGTGTTTCGATATTATTAACTAGCTCTGTGGTCTCTTCACCCCACCAGCACATGGCTAGGACTCTGGGCTAAGTGACTGTGCAATCCCAACCATTAACATTTCAGAATGTTAATACTTAGGCCAGGACAACACAAATAAACCGAGACCGTTCTGAGTAAAAATAGCCTTCAGTCATTTTAGCTAATAACTCCTTTCTATGTTATTTTAAAAAACAAAAGGATTTTTCTGCTTTTTAAAATGTTGTTAGCCCTGCTGATATTTCTGTACTTACTATAGCAGCACAGAAATTCAGATAGCTATCTGTCCTGTTTCGATTTTTCTGAACCATGTGTTTTATTTTCTAATTTGGAGTGATGTTTTCTTTTTGTATTCAAAATCACTGTCTATTAAGGAATCCTATTTAATCACCTAAGAGACTATCTTATGAATTATTAAGAAAGACATAATCATTCTTTCTTTGGATGCTACCAGCCAGGTAATAACCACAGGGCAAATAAAGGATAAAGGTGAAATGGAAGCTTTTGATGTCTGTGCTTGGTAATTGCATACTGAATCCTGGATCAGTAATAGTATTAGAATATTGCTTTCCTTTTCTATTTGCACTTATATTTAGGCTATTAAAATTAAGTTAATGTTGATGACTCTCAGCATTCAAAACCCATATAAACGAAAGTTAAATTTTTATGTGTTATATGCCCTCCTCACTCTTGTCTTAACAGAAAAAAGCTTGGCAGGACCACAAGCGAGAATGCAAATGCCTTAAAAGCTGCAAACCCAGATATCCTCCTGACTCTGTCCGACTACTTGGCAGAGTTGTTTTCAAACTTGTGAGTATAAAACTTGCGAAATATGCTTGGGTTTTAACTTAACATAATCACTTGCGATTGCATGTAGTATTCATATTTAAGGCTAAATTTAAATCTTTATTAAAGTAGAAGGTGGATTATTCCAGGGAGTATCTTAAGACAAAACTTGCTATTTTCTGTTAATCACAACATTGGTGGCAGTGATGAGGTGCATGGCCCCCTTTTTGAAGGCCCTGTACGTGTTCTCTTAGGAATGGAGATATAAGGTCCTGTGTTTGGGGCATGAGATGTTAGTGATCCTGTTACGTTGCATTTATATTGTTCTACTGAGAACTAATGCACAGGGCAAGTATATCATTTTTGGGGTTGCTTCTTTAAGTGAGATTTTAATTAGATGATTCAAGGAAGAGTGTTTTGTTTTTTTTTTTAAATCTAACATCCATTGAAATTGTTTCTCCCATTCCTTTTCCTACTTTGCAAAAGTGGCTAGTGGATTCTATGAAATCACTCTTTGGTAATACCTTCCAGCTTTTGTTTTTCCCAGGCTTTAGCATGTATCTCTTTATTGCAAGCTTCAGCTCTGTTCTGTCCTGTTGTTTATTAACTTTTTTGGCAATAAAATTTTATAGGGGTTTTTAGGAATGTAAAAGTATATACCTAAAACCAGTGCAGTGTTTTATATCAGCTACATCAGTACTAAAAGATGAATTTAGAATACCAAATGGGTATTGTCTTTGGACTGATTATACAACATCTGTCACATATACTTACTGCTCTTTTCAAATGTATATATTGTATTGAACTAAACTCAATAATACATACATTTATTTCAAAGCTTTAGTAAACTGAAAGGAACTTTGTTATTATGCATTCCTTTAATTACTTGATATTAAAAATATAATAAATTGATATTTGAGTCTGAACTTTGTCAACTTTATTAATATTGAAAAGATAGAGAACCACTGTTAGAGCAGAAATAAGTTACTTCAGAATCACCCAAGGTTCTAGTTCTCAATCTCCACCCCCAAACTACTGAGTCAGAATCTAATAAAAAGTAGTTATAATGATCGCTCCCTTCTATTGAGCACTTACTATTTCCAGGCCATGTGCTAATTGCTTTATATGTTAAACATATTTTATGCCACAACAACTCAGTGATATACATTACTTCTTATGTGTGTTTCACATAAGGAAATTGACTCCTCTTGCCTCAAGGTTAAGTAACATGCCCAAGGTTGCGCATTTTGTAATAAACTCTTATTTTTATTCATCTATCTTTGCTTTTCTGTAATAATTAATAATAAAACCCTTACAATGACACAAGTCAGTGGTAGAACTGGGGTAAAAATAAAAGTATGGAAACTTTTTGTAAAAGAATTTTGTGTTTAGAAATTAAACTGGTGGGTCAAGTTGCAGCACATTTTAACATGATGAAGAGAAGGAATATATAGAAAATTGTCTTTTTAACAGACTTGCATTTAAATATCTAAAGATACCTAAACGTATTCATGTATATATTGGAACACTTTAGATTGTTTTTGGTGTTTTCCTTCTTTCTTCACAGATGCAAGAAACCCCCTCTGAATCGGAAAAACTTTACTCATTTTATGATCTGGAGTCAAGTAAGTGATTGTCAGTATTTTAAAAGTTCTATAATTTATTTGCTGAGCTGATGAGCTGCTTTATTTTTGCTTTTGTTTTTCTGTCTCTGTTCGTGAGGCAACAGACCTTTTCAAGTTTTTATGTAGACTGACACATTAGCTTATTTAATTTATTCCAGGATAGCTTTGGCCATAGAGGGGTTTGTGAAGTGCCATGCTAAGTCACTTCAGTCGTGTCCAACTCTGTGCGACCCCATAGATGGCAGCCCACCAGGCTTCCCTGTATCTGGGATTCTCCAGGCAAGAACACTGGAGTGGGTTGCCATTTCCCTCTCCAATGCATGAAAGTGAAAAGAGAAAGTGAAGTCGCTCAGTCACGCCTGACTCTTAGCGACCCCATGGACTGCAGCCTACCAGGCTCCTCCGTCCGTGGGATTTTCCAGGCAAGAGTACTGGAGTGGGGTGCCATTGCCTTCTCTGGTGAAGTGCCATAGAGGAGTCTTAAGTTAGGCAGTGAGGGGAGTATAACCCTCAGTCAAGCTGACAAAATAATTTCGCTTCTATTTTCCCCTCTGTTGTTCTCTTCTTCCACGCTTGGCTTCTTTTTGATGTCAGGGAACAGTAATATGAATGGGGGCGCTCCAAGGAACATTTGGGTTCACTGGTCCTTTAGATAATATGGAAAATAGAAGGTACCGATGACTTAGGCTCTCTGACAGCACTGAGTGTTGTTCAACTCCTGAACTACCATGGCAGTGGCCAACCTCCCTGACAACACTGAGAGGCTTTGCATCCGAGTGTTTAGTGAATGTAAGGTTTATTTTTCTTTCATATTGGCACAGATCCTCTTCATTGAAGTAGCAAATGACTTCAGCTCAAAAATAGCAAGAGCTGGTGGAGTAAATGTGCTATACAGTTTAATATTTCTGGATGGAGACAAATAAGATGACGTAGTACAGATTTATGGTTATGGAATCCTGAGTGCCAATGATAATAAATTATTATTTAAGAAATTATTAGCTTAATTGTTCTGTTGCACAAGTAATTTAAAGAAAATATGTAGACCTGACATGAGCAATAGAATAATGCTGTAGTTCATCTTGATCTATGTTTTCAAGTTTTAATAGAGAACTAATTAGTCATTTTTTTCTTGTTATATTACTGCAAGATAATTAACATCTCTTAAAGTGAGTTTTGCTATGAACAGTAGCCCTGCTCACTAACAGTGTCATCCATGCTGCCTTAAGTGAAGTGCTCTCAAATGTTATTAGTTGAATTGTACACTCTTAGCCTTCACAACCCTTTGTGGTATAAATGAAACTGAGTTTTTCAAGGAGTGATACTGGCTTTGGAACTCTCTCCTTCTGTTTGAATGGAAACCTTATATATCTTGTTTATTCATTCTTTAAAGAACTTGAAGATGCGATTTCTTTGGTTGATCCATGTTTTCTTCTTGATATACTTTCTCCTTGATACATATCATCAATTTGAGCTTAATTTAACCAAATTTGTCAATTTTTGCTTTCTGGTTTTTTTTTTTTTTTGCCTTTAAAATGATAATGGTAATCAGTCATGTCCTGATTGTAAAGTGTTTCATGAAAAAGTCTGCTTAAATTCACTGATGAAATAAGCATTTATGGTGGTTTGAGCATGTGTGCAGGAGGATGTAGACAATCTGCTAACAGACATCATTACTGATTTTGGTTTTACTGTTTTTTCATGTGGGTGTGTGTATTTTGTTTTGCTAGGTGTTTGATCTTATTTTGTAGATGACATTTGGCAGAATTTAACTGGTAGCGTGTATATAGTGATTTGTGGCTGTCAAAAAATTAAAAGATAGGCATTTAAAAAAATTTATTTTTTAATTAAGGATAATTGCTTTACAGAATTTTGTTGTTTTCTGCCAAACATCTGATCTCTGTTAGAATGAAATCTAGGGCAGGAAATATCTGGCTTAATAGCTACCATTGAAAACCTGAAAATTATCCACTGAAAGTTCGCTATATGATAGTGCTATTTATTTTCTGTTTAAAAAAGATATTAACAAACTGACTGAAGATAAGAAAGAGGGCCTCAGGCAACTTGCATTGACATTTCAACATTTCATGAGAGAAGAAATACAGGATGCTTCTCAGCTGCCACCTTCCTTTGACATTTTTGAAGCCTTTGCAAAAGTAAGTGTTGACTTTGGTATCTTTGCTAATGCCAGAAATCAACGCTTTACTCCTTATTTTGTTGTTGATCCATGGAAATCCAGGACTCTTCATGTCTTTATTACTTCCCTGCCATTATGAGTAGCAAATGGGAGAAAGTATTGCTAATAATGAAAAGAGTATTACTTTTTCTGCTTTATCACTATGCTAATTAACAGCCAAGCGTGTTCACTGTTAGCTGTGAAAGCACACCCTCAAGAGTGTGGTTTTTTTCCTCAAGAGAGAGTAACATGTTCTATTATTTCTTACTAATGGATTTAAGTTTGCCATTGAGTTCATTTAGTTTTGCGGTGGTGGTTTCAGCAATGGAAACTCTTTTGAAGCTGAAAAATTATTGGAATTCATTTCTTGATTTAGTGAATTCTAAATAGAATGAAGATATAATCATTTCTCATTTAAAAAGGATTTCCTAAATTGCCTAAAAATTTGTTTAAATGTTTCAAGTCACTCAAATCTTAGGAATATAAAATAGGTGTAAGTTAATATTTCATTATGGTCTCTTGACAGTGGTTATCTGAGTGCTATTTTTGTAAGTGATTCTGGGCTTTGTTTAGGCTCAGAGAGACAGAATGCAGTGGTTGATTCTTGATGTCTGCCCTGGGACAGGGATAAAGGGATCAATATGTCCTGCACTATTATCATATGTTTGCTTTCCTTACTTTGCCATACTGTGTGTTTTGATTTGTTTAAATATTTTATCAATATTTTAAAATATTGATATATTTTAATAATAAGCAAAATTTTACATTTGAGGGTGATTTTTGTTAATTTTACAATTTATAGCACACATCCAGTGACATATTTATCCTGTGAATATATTTAAAATGTTTTATATTATAATCTGCTTATTTTCTAAGTATTTAAATGTGGTTAGTATGATGGCTTTAGATTTATTTTTGTTTTTCCCAAATGTATGTTTATTCTTTAGAGTATGTTCTTATGATTTTCTGGTACTATCATCTTAGCATTACATTCTGGTTTGTCTGTAATTTTAAATTGATTTCAGAATATAAGGATTGCTTATGATACATCTGAGAGGTTTCATATATATGTATTTCATATGCTTCTGAAAATTACAACCTGTAGTAGCGCTATGAATACAGCACACCCAAGCTCTTTTGATGTTACCTACTATACAAAGTAACAACTACTGAAAGATAAAAATATACCTATGATGACTATAACTTCATTCCTAGTGTTCCCTATTGTTGGAAAATGTTCAAGTGCTAACTGCTGGAGTTATTAGTGTTCATAATACCTATTTAAAAATGGTTTCCATTGTTCCATGTAAAATGTGAATTACTATCTTATTTCTCTGCTTTCTTTTAAAATAATTTTAATCTTATGAATCTTACAATGAACTTTTCTCCGTATTGTTTGGAGAGGGGAAAATTCTGTCATTACAATTAACCAGGAAAAATTTTAATAATATGCTTTCCTTCTCCCCACAAAATTATATTCGTTATTGCTGCAAAAGTAAAACATATTCATCTTTGTAATTTATGAGGGAATTGAACTCAATCTGTGATTTCTGTCTTAAAGTTTAGGTTAATATATATAAACCTATACTTTAACGTATATACTAACATATATATATGTTAGATTAGTTCTAACAGGTACATATATATATATAAATCTATACACTAACATATATATATGTTAGGTTAGTACTAACAGGTACATATATATATATATGTACCTGTATATATACAGGTTAATAATCAGAGGATAGCAGCATTGACTTATGGCTCCTGAACTTCCTTGTAAAAGTTTTGTTTCTATTTTATAGATTGTAGTTATTTTTCTGCTTATAAATTTGTCCTTAAAAGAGAAAACTCTTCTCCCTCTCCCCTCCTCCTCTCCATCCCTTCTTCCTGTCCTTCACTTTTTTTTTAAAAGAGTAGATTAGTATTAAGTTAAGCTTATCAGTGTCCTGCAAAGCTTAGTGATGACCCACTAAGTATATAACTTTGCAAGTGTGTGATGATGTAGATCATGACAAATGTATTGCAAGTGGGTGGAGAATGCTGGTCTGCAATCCCTGTCTTGCTGGGATCAAGAATTAATGAAAGAGAAGAAATGGGCAGTGCAGGGAGGTTTGCATCCGGTTGCTGCTTCTCCTTGTGCAGTCTGTCAGCAGTGGTTCCATGCTGACCTGCAGTTCTCAACCTAAGGAACTAGCTTTTGAATTTCTGCTTTAAAGAAAGCTGACTTTACCTGGCCTCCAGTAAAGAAAAGCCTGCTTTATGTTTTGCTTTTCCTCCCACTCATTTATATTCGTTTAGGTTCTCTGAAGGTATTAGACATGCTAAACTTATGTTTCGGTTCATGTCATTGTCATTTAAGACAGAAGGAATTCTGAGAGCTTTTTCAAATTGGTTTCTATCTTAATTTTTTATGAGTTTTTGATTATGGACTTTTCCAAACACACATGTAAGTAGAGGGACATTTCTGTTGAACCCTCATGTTTTCATCACTTGGCGTCAGTAGTTTTCAAACTTGTTTTATTAATGTGGCTGATAGATTTCACACAGGTGGTCTTGGCCTTTACTTGGATTGGCGTCAGTCGTTTTCAAACTTGTTTTATTAATGTATCTGATAGATTTCACACAGGTGTTCGTTGCCTTTACTTGGATTTCCAAACATTCCTTACAATTACTCTTTTGTTATCAGGCCCCTTGGCTTCCTGAGAGAGGTGTTTGTTAGTGAATTCATTGATCAAGTTATGCAAGTTTTATTTTGCTTTTGTTTGGTGGTGAACTGTGTACAAAGTACTCTTGGGCCAAGGTTATAGAAATATGTAGCTAATATAACTCTGAAAATTATGTTCCAAGGCAAAGAACCTCAGCAAGTCAGAAGTCTTTCTTGGGGATATGCACATATTTATCAAACTTGCAGTACCTGGAAATGTAAGGGGTTGGTGGAGGATGACAAGGTTCTTAATCCTAGGAACAAGTTTCTTCTCTGCTGAGTAGATAGCTTTTTCTAGTAGCAGTCCATGATTAATTCCTCAAAAGTTGGCAGTTTATATTTTGAACACTCTGGGGTTTTTCTGTTGAAAAATAGTGTATATTTGTTTTTGGGCTAGATTCTTAGTGCCTCTTGTGCTTCTGCTGCTCAAGACTTGGTTTTACTTAGAAAATTTATCACTCCCCTACCATCCCCCTGCCCTACTTCATTACTCTGAAGACATTATAATGTAGTCTTTTTCCAGTTATGTTTTCAAGTATCCCTGGTTTTCACCACTTCCTTATTAGCAGTATCAGCCCCCCACTCCTCCCACCCCCACACAGAGCAATTGACAAATTGGGATTCAGAGGCTAGGAGTTTGCTGTATAAAATATCCTGTCCACTTAGGAATTTGTTGCCTGGTTGTAAAAATTAAGTGGGAAGGAGAAATTTTTCTAGGGTAAGAAATCAAGGAGAAGTTCACATAGGAAGCAGAAATTAATGGCATGCATTTCAGAAGAGAAGATGGTGTTTGGAAACAATTAGAAGGGTCGAGAAATACCTGTGGGGAGCAAGGGGGTACAGCTTCTCTAACCCCCTGTGCTAAGAAAAATTCATTGGCTTCCTATAAAGGAGATTTGAAAAGGCAGTTGTTACCAGTAGAATACATGTTTCAGTTATATGCATTTTCAGTTAGTGATTACAATCAGAGTTGAATGAAAGCTTTGATGCTTAAAATGAGGTTTATTTTCGGTAGTAATAGAAATTAGAGACGGTGGTAGTGCCTCCAGAATTTCTAAATAGAGTGGCTACACAGTGATGATCTGGTTAGATGGAAAGGTGGGAGTGGTTTGCCTGTAGCTTTATTTGCTTCAGTTCAGTTTAGTTCAGTTCAGTCGCTCAGTCGTGTCCGACTCTTTGCAACCCCATGAATCACAGCACTCCAGGCCTCCCTGTCCATCACCAACTTCCGGAGTTCACTCAGACTCATGTCCATAGAGTCAGTGATGCCGTCCAGCCAACTCATCCTCTGTCGTCCCCTTCTCCTCCTGTCCCCAATCCCTCCCAGCATCAGAGTCTTTTCCAATGAGTCAACTCTTCGCATGAGGTAGTCAAAGTACATAACGGTTTTTAAAAAAATTTTAGATTGTATGTTACTTGAGAGTGGGGCTGAATGGAAATTAAAGCATCAGGTATGAGGAAAGTGGTGGTTTCCCACTGATGGTATTGAAGGTGGCCGAAGGATAGGAGATGGACTGCAAATATTTGTGAGAATAGTGATGGCGTGTGATTATCTGTATTTTCATCAAAAATAGAGACCAGACTCATCTCTATTGGCTCTTTTTCAGATTGTTTAGAGAAGGGAAAATGTATTCATCTCTACAGGCCCCTCCTCCTTCCCACTCCCCAGCTTTTTTTTTTTTTCCCCACTTCTATTTTGAAGTAGAACTTCTGGTTAGATTTCAGAATGGATTTATATTGGCAAGACAACTTCTATAGTTCAATCTATTGATTGAGCTCTAAACGTTTGCTACAACTATGCCGATAGTATGTATGCATAGTCATGAATATAAGCTTTTAAAAGTTGAGAAAATTACAGTTAGAGGAAAACTTTAAATGGGAGGCTGAGTAGTAGTGTGATGGTTAAGTAGTTTTTTTCAGACAAGTAAGTGAAATTGTCTCAACCTCGATTTCCTTATCTGTAAATAGGAATGATGATCATAATACTGGTGACTTAGTGGTTAAGAATCTGTCTGCCTATGCAGGAGACGCAAGAGATATGGGTTCAGTCCCTGGGTTGGCAAGATCCTCGGGAGGAGGAAATGGCAACCCACTCTAGTATTCTTGCCTGGAAAATCCCATGGACAGAGGAGCCTGGTGGGCTATAGCCCATGAGGTCACAAAGAGTCAGATACGGCTGAGTGACTGAGCGCACAAACAGAAAACACAAAAAATAATAATAAATACAGATTAAAGTGAGGATTAACCATAAAGTACTTAGAGTGTCTGATGCATGTTATTAGTTTCTGCTAATACTGCCCCATTTTCCACCCTTATTTGTGTTTCAGTATAAAACAGGAGTGTAATCTGCAACTGACTGTAAATCAGAGTCACAGACACTTGCATACAGTTGTGTCCGGTGCTGGTATCCCACACTCAGAATTACCTCTGTTGGTGAGAAGAAAATTTTGCAAACAGAAAATAGTACCTTTCCCCCAGTAACTGGCTTCGTTTCAGCCCGTAGCTGTCATGGTCAAAAATCATTTACTGTGTCCTACATTCATCACAACTTCATGATTTCAGAGTAGTTCCTTGGGATTTCATGGAGGAAATATAAAAGCAGGCTTTCTATGATGAATGAAATGTTTCTTAGACATGAATCTTAAAAAGATAAAATTAGATGATAAGGGTTTTGTTAGTTGGCGTAGTTTACTGAAATGACATGTATAGTATTTCCTCTATTCTAGCCCCTCAGATGTACACTGGTAATTACTGCTAATGGTCTTTCTAAATTTAGTGTCAGTAGGCTTAGTTTTAAGCTTATTTCCAATGCATAGAGTATACTTTTTAGAATTTATTGTACAGAGTTTTAAAAATATATTCTTATTTTTTCCTGTACTTAGAACTTCCTTTTCTAAAAATGCGTTTGGTAGACTGATGAGAATGTGATAAGCTCTAAACAATAAAATAGAAAATGGACTAGTTGTGTAAAATGTTTCAAAGCCAGATATTAAATTGGAAGC
This sequence comes from Tragelaphus eurycerus, assembly GCA_935064755.1. Classification (NCBI taxonomy): domain Eukaryota; kingdom Metazoa; phylum Chordata; class Mammalia; order Artiodactyla; family Bovidae; genus Tragelaphus; species Tragelaphus eurycerus. The sequence goes on from CAKXYN010000003.1 coordinate 25,507,897, forward strand.
AACAAGAATAAAAGTGACCTTTCTGACCACAAAACATATGTCATTGTTATTGCTGCCAGAGCTCTACAAAGTACTTTTTAACTCAATAATATACAACTGCAACAGAATTTTTTGATTAGCAATTCCACATCTGTTTGAGAAGATTTTTTTTTTCTTTTAAACAAAATAATAGTTTTCCTGGTAGAACGTTCTTTTTATTCTTAAGGGTACATCTATGACCTCCTGATCTTGCCTTCCAGACTCATGCTATTAGTGGCCACTGGTTTTGCAATATACACTGTGATTGCATAGATCTGAAAGTGAGAATTTTAGAAGGTTTTTTTTTTTTTTTTTTGTATTATGATACTTAAAGTTTACATTCAGTTTCATTCTGAGTAAATTCTTTTTACAGGGAGAGATTTACTTTTTATTAGAGATGCAGTGAAGAATGGGTTAGAACAAGAATCTTGCTAATTCATAGGATGAAAATAAATAGTGATTTAATATTTTTAATTGAGATGTATTAGAAATAAGACACAAATGGTAATATATTAAAGATCATATAGTTGCATTTGGTATATGCCATTTGAGTGTTAATAAATAGTCCCTGGTATTCTGCCATAACCTCATACTTTTAGCAAAGTATATAAGTCAGCATGGTGGAAAAAATTACTAAATAATCCCTTTTTGGATCTTTCTATTTGCTGAAGAATGGTGTACCTCAGTAAAAAGGAAGAACAAATTTGTTTCAGATGTATTCAGTTTTTAATCTTAAATTTTTCATCTAGTTAGCCCTCTCATTCTGGATGTAGGGTGCTTTATTACTTCAGTGTTGCTGTTAGGTTAATTTGTGGGTCAAATATGGCCTCTGTTGTTTGAAAGGTCAGGAGTGTGTGTGTGCATTTGCCACTTGAGGGTTTCAGGTTCATGCAGGACCCAATTTTAGAACCTTTTCGTTGATCAGCTCAGTTGGATTTCACTACTGTAGCATGCTCTAAAGTAGTAAAGAAAGCAATCTTTTGAATTAGTAACATGATGGATTATCTAATTACGAAGTTTGTATGAAATGGCTGTATGATAACTTTGACTGCATTACTAAATGATCCCAGTGACTGATCAGATGTGCCTGGATTCCATTAAGGAAAAATATGCCATTAAATATTTAATACTGAAAGCGAGCAGACACACCAGGATGCTAACCTCTAATCACCAGGGTGCGTGTATCTCAACATTTGGAGGTAGCTGCTAGATAACACATCTCTCTTGTCTTGCTCAGAACAGCTGTTAGAAGACTTAATTTTTGGGATTATACTTCTCTTCAGGTTTTAAGTAAAATGGGCAAACAGCCAACATACTTAACTGCATGTAGATCTTGGCATTCAAATTATGAGAAGCTGATGCGTTTATGATTTATGTTTTTTTATACAATAGATTGACTCTCTGAGTAGATTCAAGAGACGATTATTCTCAAAAATGTTCTTCCAAGTAAAGTGACATTTGTAGGACACTTGGGATTTCAAAACAAAACAAGTCATGTCTTTTTAGTGATATTTATCTATTATATTCTTCATTATTAACCACTCAGTTACTATTTCTCTTCATTTGTGTATAAATAGCCTGTGATGAATGGATGTCTGTTTATCATAGTTAAGGACCAGATGCCAGCTAACTTCTGAAGTTAAGAAGGATAATTATTAAATTCTTAATCAACATTTTTATGTATACCTGCATTGCTCAAGGTTAATTATGTATATAAGGCCAATACTTTGATTAAAACTACTGATGGATGAAAGTGTTTGCCAAGCCTTGTTGCCTTATCTATTTGAGTGTATAACTTGCCAATAATTCAGATAGAGGTAATAGTTTAAAAATGATAATATGTCATTACGGAATGGCAGACTTACTTTCATTGCTTTGCCTTTCCCTCTAGTGACAAAAACTGCTATTAGAGTACTGTGTCTCCCTACTAGGGTGTGACTTCTTAGAGCTAGCAATTACGTTTTATTTATTTTGAATCCCTGGGAATCTTCATGGTACACAGTAGGCATTTAATTATTGACTGGGTCAAAGAATGTATGAAAACTCTGTGTTTTCTGTTTTATGGAGAATCCTTAGTTAAATATATTTTAAAATTATTACTGTAAATATATAAGACTAGATAAAGAACCTATATTATGGTAAAATTCAAGAAGTTCAGTTGATAGCTCAGAATCAGAGAAGCTGCCATACTCATAAAGTCTTCAGGAAATTATGAATCATTACATTAATTATTCCAGAGTTCATCATATTTTTTCTGCAAAAGTCCACATAGTAAATATTTTAGACTTTGTAGGCCAAGAAGCAAAAGTGAATTATTACTGGCAATTTGTAATGCAGGATGAGAGGGCTACTCATGGTCTCCATGGCAACTCCTTAACGCTTCCATTATAGTTGAAAGCTGCTGCCGCTGCCAAGTCTCTTCAGTCGTGTCCGACGCTGTGCGACCCCCATGGACTGCAGCCTACCAGGCTTCTCTGTCCATGGGATTCTCCAGGCAAGAACACTGGAGTGGGTCGCCATTTCCTTCTCCAATGCATGAAAGTGGAAAGTGAAAGTGAAGTCGCTCAGTCGTGTCTGACTCTTAGCTACCCCATGGACTGCAGCCTACCAGGCTCCTCCATCCATGCATGGGATTTTCTGGGCAACAGTACTGGAGTGGGGTGCCATTGCCTTCTCCTATAGTTGAAAGCATCCATAGATAAAATATAAGTGAACTGGCATGGATGTCTTCCAATAAAACTTTGTTTATATAAGTAGAACATTGATTTTCATGTAACTTTACTTGTACTCAAATATTCTTCTTTTTATTTTTTCCCAACCTTTTAAGAATGAAAGAAAACATTCGGGTCTTGTAGTCTATGCATAAACAGGTGGTGGATCAGATTTGGTCCATGGGCCGTTGCTTGCCAATCCTTAAATTATTTTTTGTAAGCCAAAAGATTTTTATGTGTGTGTGCACAATAGGAGATAGCACATGCTGTCAAAACTTCTCTAATTAAAAAAATGATAGGAAATATTTTATTTAAATTACTTTTAACAGTTCCTGTTACTTTTTAACATGCCATTGGTTCTACAGTTTTACATTCCTAGTGACATTTGTAAGCACAATGTGTATACAGTAATTATCTCTTGGATTTATTATTTTTTATCCCCCAAACACTGGATTCAATAAATTTAAGATGTTTTAATTAAATAATATAGTAGAAAAGATGTAGTATATCACTAAGGATTAGGAAGAAAAAAACTCTTAAATAGAAAAAAAATATATACTTAATTAACATCTTATTTATCATAAACTATCATTATTAGTTTTTTTTTTTTTTTTTAAACTGTAGATGTTATAGTTTGTTATTTTGCCTTGAAAAGAAATGTAACAACACAGTTTTCTAGTAGAATTATTTTGGATGTATAACTCAGGTTTAGAAAATTTTTGTTTGAGTCTTCAGATCTTTTTCTTAGATTGTGGATATTACCTTCAGAATTTATTGTGCTTTAACTATTTGTGTTATGAATGAGATGGACCTCTTATGGGAGGAAAAAAAGTTTTAGGGGTATAACACTAATAGTAATGAAAAATTATGGTATGATAAACTTCTGCTAAATTTTATAGCAGGGAGAAACAGAGTGGTAGTTTTGAAGGTAGAAATTAGACATTGCTACATGATGTAGAAAACAAGGTGTTATGTTATAAAGGTAAGGAGGTAAGTGTGGGGATGGCTTCTGTAGGTTGGATGAAAAAATGTGGCCTGATCAGGAGAGAAAATAGCCCAATTACTATCCGAAAGGATCAATTTTCATTAAATTTTTCTTCAGTACCTAGTGTTACATATTAAAGATATATGCTTAAATAGCTGTTCTTTGTACAGTATGATGGGGGAAGAACAGAAAGCCCTGTCGTGTTGGGCAAGCTGTCTATGGCTCAGTACCTAGAAGAGCTTTGTCATTAGAGTGGTCCAAGGGTGTATCAGGCTGCCTTGGCATAGCTTTGAGCTTCCTGTCCCTGCAAGTGTGTCATTCCAGGTTAGAAGCACATGTCAGGATGAGTTATCTCCATGAATAAGGTAAAGTGAAAGTGTTAGTCACTCAGTTGTGTCCAACTCTTTGCGACCCCATGGACTGTAGCCTGCCAGACTTCTCTGTCCCTGGAGTTCTCCAGGCAAGAATACTGGAGTGGGTTGCCATTTCCTTCTCCAGGGCTCTTCCCAACCTAGTGATTGAACTCAGGTCTCCCACACTGTAGGCAGATTCTTTACCAACTGAGCCACCATGGAAGCCCCATGAATAAGGTAAAGCTTGATGATTTGTAAGATACTCTGTGTTTGTCATCTTCATGGTGCATCATGGAAGAACGCAGTATACCTTTCCCCATCCTCTCTACCTAAGACCTGCTTATTCTTAAACGTTTCAGCTCAAATGGTTGATGAAATCCACATGACTAGGATCGATCCTTCCATGCTGTAAAATCAGTAGCCACTGGTATTTTCAATACCAATCATTTGACAACTGTGAATTTTCCCTCTCTTTATTAGCTGTATGTCTTCATTTCCTAAATTCCCAGCTAGATTGTAAACTTTGTGAGAATAGGGGTCATGTTACCCAGTTCCTTCCTTAAGCATCAGAGAACCATACAATTTTAGGCCTGAAAAGATCACAGAAACTAGCCAGTTCCCTAGCCTCCCTGCTTCCTCTCCTCTACCTCTTTCCATGATGTATCAGTTGCGGTTAAGAGAAGGTTGATAAAATAATAACCCAGTGACAGGGTGGATGCTAAAATTCAAGTCTTTGGAGCTCAGTCAAATGCTCCTTCTCCTATCTGATGCCTGAGTGTTCAAGAATTCGTTTCTAAGTTGAAGTAAAACTGATGGAGCAAACAACTTAATGTCACAAACAACTCTTCATCAGTATCTATTCCTTATATATTTTTTCTAGCTTTATTGAGATGTAATTGACATATAGCATTGTATAAGTTTAATATGTACAGTGTGTTGCTTAGATATACTTACATATTGCAGAATGATTCTTGACTGTAGGGTTAGCTAACACCTCCATCACGTCACATAATTATCTTTTTGTGTGTGTGGTGAGAACAGTTAAGATCTACTCATGTAGCAATTTTCAAATATGAAACAGTATTATCAGCTATAATCACCATGCTGTCCAATAGATTCTCAGAATTTGTTCATCTTATAGCTGGATATGTACCCCTTCACTGACATCTTCCCATTTCCCCAGGTCCACACTTCTCTATTCCTTATATTGAAAGTTATCAGTATAAAGCCAGGAAATTAAGAATAAGTTACACTGTAGGAGTACTCTTATCAGCATTAGAAACTAGACTAGATTGTTTCTATAAAGATGAGTTTCAGTATTAGAGACTCTGTCTGGCTATGTTTAAATGATGGTGACTTTCCAAACCATCTGGATGTATTCCGTCCAGATAACTGTTATGAATAGAACTGCTGTATTAGATACTTGACAGTTTGTGGATTTGTCTTGTATTGCTCATTTTTTTTAAATCCCATACTTACTGGGAAGCCAGAGTGTATTAGGCAGAGGTCTTTGTCTTACCTTAGTAGATCACAGGACAATTGAAAGATTTATCACAAGTGGCCTAGTGCTCTAGTCACCCAATTTTATTTTTTATTTTAATTGTTAACTCTACAAAGTACTTTAACAAATATAAGCACATTCATTGTTTATAACAACCTTCTGAGTTGCTATTATTCCTTTTGCAGATGATGGAATGCTTAAGGTCACATTGTTTTTAAATAAAGGTGCCAGAGATTTAACTTGAGTATCAATGATTTTAGATTTTCCTCATCCCACCATATTGCATTCTGTGTTATGTTCTATATTAAAGGTCTAATTGTGAACTACTCTAAGCCTTAGTAGCAAAACCAGAGTGGAAGAAATGGGAGTATGTATCTGATAAGATATCTGTCACTAATACTAAAGCTCTGCTATAGTATTATTTAAATTAAATGTTTAAATTATTTAATTGGGATCCCTTCTGCTTCCATAGAGGTGGTGCCTCATGTCTTACACCTCTCTCCTTCATGTATTCAAATCTAGGTCAGTGATAGCACGAGGGGTCAGGGGAGGGGAGGTTTTTCCTATTAAATATTTCTGAGCTGATGTTGCCACAACTATAGGTGGAAATAAAGATAATTGAAATGAACTTTGCATAGAGTTAAGATACTTTTTGAAATCTAGATTCCACAACCTTCAAGTACTGAATATTAAAATAGTAATCATTCAAGAGCCTTCAACTTGGTCTGTCTTGTTTTCAAGCCATTATTGAATGTGTTTTTTCTTGTAATTCTGTAAGTACTTACATTTATGGATTAAAACATTTTATAGTACAATAGAATATATACAGTAAAGGATAAAATCATCTTTGGCTTCTTTGACAACTATTTTTCTGTTATGCCTTTAAAATTTATGACATGAGTGACATAGGCAAATAATTTAGAAATACTATGGTTTGAACAAATACTTGTCAATAAAAGCATTGGAACTACATATGACCAGATTTGACAACTGTGGATGCTGTTTTAAGTTTTAATTAACATTTGGTTTTAGTTTTGATGCTATAGGAAAAGATTACCAAGGCTGTGTTTATGCAGAGCTCTTTTATTAGGATCTGCTGAAATACAAATAGGATTAACAATGCCCTTTACAGCATTTTCTTTCTTCCCCTCCTGCTCCTCATGGCTGGCGGTATTTTATTGAATTAACAGGACCAACTCAGCGTCTGAAGAGGCCCGTGTGACTTGCTGGGTGATGTCCTAGGGCCTGTTTCATCCTTTACAGCCTTTCATGGGCTCTTGGTGTTTCAGGTTTAGAGGGAAATTGGTATCTATGCTGTTTTGGTGCCTTGGGAGTCTTTTGTAATAATAGGTGATTGTGGATTTTCTTGTTTTGTTTGTCCAAGAGTCCATAGACCAGTACCCACTTAAACCTCAAGAATGCAGATATTATGGTGTGATATTGTCCAAATTTTAGAAACCTTTGAATTGCCTTTTGTGGTGTGACCTGCCCCTGTTTTTCCTTCTACACCTCTTACCATTTTGTTTAAAAAAAAAAATCATAATTTGTTAATCGTCTTTTTAACCTGTTGAATGACAAGCATTCTGCTGTCATGACCTAACTTGCTGAGCCTTATTATTTCCTCTGATCTTCAATCTCATATTTTCTACTTAATAAAAACCTTCACTTGCATAATCTGTTTTAACTTCAGATTCATCATGAACAGTACTTAAAAGTGTTGTCTTCTCCTTCTCCTCAATAGGATGGGCTTCTTCTCCACCTTCTCTGTCTTTCCTCTTGACGTGGCAGTCTCCTGAGTCAGCCACATCAGGAATATCAGAGATGTCTCTGAATGAATATTCCCTCTCTCTTGCCTTCTATATGCCCTGCTTATGCTGCTTTTGAAATATCTCTTAATTCTGTTTTTTTTTCTTTTTCTTTTCTTTCTTTATCTATTTTTTGCCTTTGGCCTAGTTAAGTTTCTTTTTATCCTGCCTACATGGCCTATCTAATCCTTTTGCTTCTCCTTTCCTGGATCTCAACCCATTTTCGATATTGCCTTTAGAGATATATGGGCTTTCCTTGTGGTTCAGCTGGTAAAGAATCTGCCTGCAATGCAGGATACCTGGGTTCAAACCCTGGTTGGTAAGATCCCCTGGAGAAGGGAAAGGCTACCCACTCCAGTATTCTGGCCTGGAGAATTCCATGGACTGTATATCCATGCGGTTGCAAAGAGTCAGGCACGACTGAGCAACTTTCACTTCATTTCACTTCACTTAGTGAAGTGAAATGAAGTGAACAGTTAGAACTGGACATGGAACAACAGACTGGTTCCAAATAGGTAAAGGAGTATGTAAAGGCTGTGTATTGTCACCATACTTATTTAACTTATATGCAGAGTACATCATGGGAAATGCTGGGCTGGAGGAAACACAAGCTGGACTTAGGATTGCTGGGAGAAAGTTCAGTAACCTCAGATATGCAGCGGAGAAGGCAATGGCAACCCACTCCAGTACTCTTGCCTAGAAAATCCCATGGGCAGAGGAGCCTGGTAGGCAGCAGTCCATGGAGTCGCTAAGAGTTGAAAACAACTGAGCGACTTCACTTTTCACTTTTATGCATTGGAGAAGGAAATGGCAACCCACTCCAGTGTTCTTGCCTGGAGAATCCCAGGGACGGGGAAGCCTGGTGGGCTGCCATCTCTAGGGTCGCACAGAGTCGGACACGACTGAAGCGACTTAGCAGCAGTAGCAGCATATATATATATATATAATTAATCTGATCATTTGTATTCTCCTGCTTTAAAATGTTGATTTCCTACTGCCTATTATATAAAATCAAGGTTTTAAAATATGGTATTTGAAGGCTCTGCAGGCTTCATTGCTTGCTTCTTTCCTGGAACTGGGTGACTGCTTGGATAGGCTGTAACTTGAGGGGTATAACTCTTTTCCTAGCACCTTGCTTAGTAACTAGTAAGTTGCAAGGATTTAATCAATGCATGCTTTCTCTCTTTTACATTGTTGCATTGCCACTGGCATCTTGCTTTTCTTTTTTCACATTATTGCATCGTCAATGTGTTTCTTCACACTTCCAAAGCCTGGTGATATCTGAAGCATTGATGCTATGACAGTAGCAAGTGAATGTAGGCAGGGCAAGTATGTCCTCTGGATAGGGAATTATTTTTGACAGGCTAAGCTATTTTGAGCCCATTTGTAAAGCTGCCAGTAAATATGAGAACACACAAGGAGAGGTTATCAAGTCGGTGTGACTAATCAGCAAAGCCTGGTTATGGCTGCTGGTGTGTGTGTGTGTGCGTGTGCATGTGCACACACATGCGTGTGTAGATGTGTAAGCAAGGAGGTAGAAATCATTATGTTCCTTTGGATCCTAAGGTAATGTTAATCATCAGCAGTAGTTGAGTGGGCTTCTGCATTGGAGAAGGAAATGGCAACCCACTTCAGTGTTCTTGCCTGAAGAATCCCAGGGATGGAGGAGCCTGGTGGGCTGCCATCTATGGGGTCGCACAGAGTCAGACACGACGGAAGAGACTTAGCAGCAGCAGCAGTAGCAGCAGGATGGTTAATTAGAGAATTATAAGGATGTAATCAGATTTTGGAATTCCATTCCTAGAAGATATCTATGTGTGTTTGCTAATGGTTGTCAGGCAGGCTTCTAGCTTTTCTTTAGATACTTGCTAAACATAATTTTTCTATGCTGAAAATATTTCCCTCATATCCCAGTGATCTTTAGATGTTCTTCGTCACTTCTTACCTCCTCAAAGTCACTTAAGAGAAGTTTGCAAAGTCCTTTGAATTTTGTAGAAGCAAGGCGTTATGCTGTATGTTGCTGCTGCTGCTAAGTTGCTTCAGTCATGTCCGACTCCGTGCGACCCCAGAGACGGCAGCCCACCAGGCTCCCCCGTCCCTGGGATTCTCCAGGCAAGAACACTGGAGTGGGTTGCCATTTTCTTCTCCAATGCATGAAAGTGAAAAGTGAAAGTGAAGTCGCTCAGGTTGTCTACTTGAAAGTTACACAGTCTTGTCCAACTCCTAGCGACCCAATGGACTGCAGTCTACCAGGTTCCTCTCTCCATGGGATTTTCCAGGCAAGAGTACTGGAGTGGGGTGCCATTGCCTTCTCCAGTTATGCTGTATAGAGTTATATCTTTTTCAGTTTACTGGGATGGTATTTTCTACATGGCAAGGAATGTTTAGGCTTAGATGATCTTGGTATTTGAAAGTTTCTTTTGAAAACAACTTCATGTTTTCAATTACAAAATAATATAGTGTCTTAGTGAGTGTGATAATTCACGTATATACTAATAGTTATCAGCATTAGTTGAATAGGATTCAAAGTACTTTAAACTCTTGTCATTTGTCATTTCCCTAACAGTAAAGATTCCTTTCCTAATTCCAACCTTTGTATGTACAGCTCTTTCTATTTTTCTTGGAAAATTCCTTTTCATTCTTCAAGATTCACTTCAAATGCCCCCTTTTCTAGGAAGTCTTTCTCAACTTCCTTGGACATGTTCCATTATGACAGGAATGAGAAAGTAGAAGTACAAAAAAGGCAGATTAAAAAAATCTAAGAGCAGTAACATCTGTCCTTTCCTCCCCACAGCCAGGAGCTGTTGTCAGGAGTTGGCCAGTTTATCACAAAAGGGCATAGTCAGAGGTTCCAGTCCATCAGGGTTGAACCGCTGCCCAAGATGACTGGCAGTATCTCACATCCAGACACTTGGAAGTCTTTCCTCCCATTCTAATCATGTCATTTTCTCCTTTTTGATAGTTTTTATCTCTTATCATTCTGGTCCTCTGTGAAGAATCAAAGGATTCATGATTTTTAAAAAAGCAGATCTTAAAAAATTACCAATTTACTAGGGGGGCTTCCTTGGTGGCACAGACAGTGAAGAATCTGTCTGCAGTGCAGGAGACTAGGGTTTGAACCCTGGATCAGGAAGATCACCTGGAGAATGGAACGGCAATCCACTCTCGTATTCTTGCCTGAAGAATTCAATGGACAGAGGGGCCTTGTGGGCTACAGTCCATGGGGTTGCAAGAATGGGACATGACTGAGTGACTAACATTGTCATTGTCGTATTTATAACAAAATGATTAGCATTAGGCATTAAATGATAAAATAGGTATTAAATAGTATACTGTATATTTTTTGAAAATATTGCTTATGAATAACTTCCATACATATCAGATTATGTGAAGTAGGAAAATTTGAAGATTAAGGAGGTCCTGAATCTTTTTGTGGAGGAAGATTTATTTTGGTAAACTTACTGCTCTATTTTTAAAACCTGGATTTCCATATGTGTCTAGTTTTCCCTAAGTCAGAGCACATTTGTGGTTAAGTTTGCCCTTTTCTCCCCCCTCCTCTTGTAGGGACCAACTGTTTCTTTAATGGGCTTTACCAAATTTGTGGGGGCCCATTTGCCCTTCTGTTTCTAGAATTGGTTGGAATCTACTTGGCTAAATTGTAATTCATAGGAAGAGTGCTGTGAAATTTATCTTTTGGCCATGAGGCCATTTAGCAAGTGACCGACTTCCTCTTTTCCTAAACCTAATTAGTGTCCCTGGGAGCATTTTTATGCAAAATACCTATTCCACAGTTCACCTTGCTCTCTTCTAAATGGAATTTCAAAGCCCAATAACTTCAGCAGGTGTGCAGATTACAGTAGACACAGAGCGTGAGAGAAAAAATCAGATCAGATCAGATCAGTCGCTCAGTCGTGTCCGACTCTTCGCGACCCCATGAACCGCAGCACGCCAGGCCTCCCTGTCCATCACCAGCTCCCGGAGGTCACCCAGACTCATACCCATCGAGTCAGTGATGCCATCCAGCCATCTCATCCTCTGTCGTCCCCTTCTCCTCCTGCCCTCAATCCCTCCCAGCATCAGAGTCTTCTCCAATGAGTCAACTCTTCACATGAGGTGGCCAAAATACTGGAGTTTCAGCTTTAGCATCATTCCTTCTAAAGAAATTCCAGGATTGATCTCCTTCAGAATGGACTGGTTGGATCTTCTTGCAGTCCAAGGGACTCTCAAGAGTCTTCTCCAACACCACAGTTCAAAAGCATCAATTCTTCGGCGCTCAGCCTTCTTCACAGTCCAGCTCTCACATCCATACATGACCACAGGAAAGACCATAGCCTTGACTAGGCGAACCTTTGTTGGTAAAGTAATAGTGTCCTCTAACTTCCTGGTAAGTAGAGGAAATAAGGGTAGTAGTCACACTGCCATTTATCCTCATGCAGCTATTCAGTTCACTTGAATGAATGACATAGTGCACGTTTTGGCTCTTCTCTTCCCTCTTGTGATAAACTGCCCAATCACTGAACTGACGCTTGACTGCTGCTGCTGCTAAGTCGCTTCAGTCTGTGCGACCCCATAGACGGCAGCCCACCAGGCCCCTCCATCCCTGGGAGTCTCCAAGCAAGAATACTGGAGTGGATTGCCATTGCCTTCTCCAAATGCTTGACTGGAGTCGTATAATAATCCAAGTGCCTGTTCTGATGTTTTTATCTGCATATATTTTATACTTTGACTTTTCCACTCATGTCATAATTTAATATATTTACTAGAATATGAGTCCATTCTGTGAAATGGAAAGCCCATGAAGAGCATGTGCTGCTGCTGCTGCTAAGTCGCTTCAGTCGTGTCCGACTCTGTGCGACCCCATAGACAGCAGCCCACCAGGCTCCCCTGTCCCTGGGATTCTCCAGGCAAGAACACTGGAGTGGGTTGCCAGTTCCTTCTCCAGTGGATGAAAGTGGAAAGTGAAAGTGAAGTCACTCAGTCGTTTCCGTCTCCTAGCGACCCCATGGACTGCAGCCTACCAGGCTCCTCCGTCCATGGGATTTTCGGAGCAACAGTACTGGAGTGGGATGCCATTGCCTTTTCCTTGAAGAGCGTGTAGGCCTATACTTACAAATATTTTTGTTTGTCTGTTTTGTTTGGTCCTGTTGCGTGGCTTATAAGATCTTAGTTACCCAACCAGGAATCAAACACAGGCACGTTAACAGTGAAAGTATCGAGTTTTAACCACTGGACTGCCAGGGAGTTCTCAACATTTCAGTACTTTTAAACAATTAAAAATATATACTGATGTTAGAAATAACTTAAAAATTTTTTTAGTGTGATTAAGCTTTTAAAATCTTAAGCAAGGAGATAATTTTACATTTTTGTGGATAAGTCCTAGATTGGATGCTTATTTTGATGTTGGTTTTTAGAATATTGACATAGCAGTCCTTTCCATCTTTATTTTCAGTGACAGCAGAATCCCAAGTATAAGAAAATGTGATTAATTCTTTCACATTGAAGTCATTTAATTGTTCTTTGCCTAACAGCTGCTTTTTATTCGGTACATTGAACATAAAATTCTAGAGTGCCTTTGTGCAACCGTAAATTTTAAATGTGAGCCATTCTTCCTCTGAAGGCTCATATGTTGTTGTTGCTTTGATTTGTCCGTTTGGTAGGCTCTGTTGCTAGAGATTGCTATTGTCGTTGGCCAGGAGGGCATTCTTCTGGGACTAAACTCTTTCTCCAGCTTTGTGTATCATTATGGTATTTAGTATTATGTACCGGCAAAAAATAGGCGGGAGAAGCATCAACAACTTCAAATATACAGATGACACCATGCTAATGGCAGAAAGCAAAGAAAAACTGAAGAGCCTCTTGATGAGGGTCAAGGAGGAGAGTGAAAGAGCTGGCTTAAAACTAAATATTAAGAAACTAATATCATGCATCCGGCCCCATTACTTCATGGCAAATAGAAAGGGAAAAGGTGGAAGTTGTGACAGATTTCCTCTTCTTGGACTCTAAAATTACTGCAGATGGTAACTGCAGCCATGAAGTCAGAAGACAATTGCTGCTTGGCAGAAGAGCTATGACAAACCTAGACAGCGTGTTGAAAAGCAGAGACATTACTCTGCTGGCAAAGGTCCGTATAGTCAAGGCTATGGTCTTCCCAGTAGTCACATACGGTTTTAAGAGTTGGACTATTAAAAAGGTAGAATGCCAAAGAATTGATGCCTTCAAACCGTGGTGCTGGAGAAGACTCCTTCGAGTCTCTTGGATAGCAAGGTGATCAAACTAGTCAATCTTAAGGGAAATCAACCCTAAATACTCCTTGGAAGGACTGATGCTGAAGCTCAAGCTTCAGTATTGTGGTCATCTGATGCAAACAGCTGATTCATTGGAAAAGTCCCTGATGCTGGGAAAGATTGAGGGCAGAAGGAGAAGACGGCGTCACAGGATGAGATGGCTGGATGGCATCACCGTGCAGGGGACATGAACTTGGGCATACTTTGGGAGATGGTGAGGGACAGGGAAGCCTGGCATGCTGCACCCATGAGGTCACAGAGTTGGACACAACTGGGTGACTGAACAACAATACCTAGCAATAATGAAGTGAGGGAAAATTGGTTTGACTTGTCATTCCTAAGCTTCTTTTATTTCTAGAACAAATTGGTGAAGTGGAGAAGTAGGGTCACAACAAAGCAGTGACTTGGATATTTTTGGGTCAGAAAGAAACAGCTTAATACATTTCAGCTCAACAAATGTATGCTGTCTCTGTTTATAGCACTATGTGGAAAAAGAAGGGTAATTAAGATTTCATTTCTGCCTCGTCTGTTAGGAGACATTAAAGAAGTCTATAAATAACGTATATTTATATGGAAAGTTCCTTGCATAGATTAAAGACTATGCCTTAATCTCTTTTTTAAAAAAGTTTGCATGCCAAATTCAGCACACTGTGGTTGCTCAGGATATTCTCTGGTATACTATAATATTGTGTATAATAACTGTAGTAGTCCTGAGATGGACATCTGGTGTGGGGGAATCATTTGATGTGGGCCTTTAAGGAAAGGTGCTGTAGGTGCAAGAGACAATTCTGACTTCCTAGAATTTAGCAGCCACTGTTGCCCACACAAGTTAGTGTGGGCCCTGCAGCTAAGAATTAGACTGCTATAACCCTGGGTGCCAAAGAAATAAGCATTCCAAGGAGATTTTTACCCCCTGCCCCCCGAGGAGATTTTTCTTTTTTAAAAGCTTTACTGAGGTATAATTGACATGCAACAAGGAGATTTTTGCTGCTGATTTAAGCTTAATGAATCTGACTATTTTGTGTCAGAAGCAGATAATTTAAGATTTTCCTCGAAGCCTATGCCTGCGGCTGTGAGTCTCCCTTTCCTGTGTGAGCCCTCCATGTGCCACTGGCTCTCCTTCATCCTGATGGGATTTCCCTGATTCATGACAGCTTTGTTTTCACGTGGGAAGTTTGGCAGTAGACTGTTGTTTATTTTGAATTTGTTTTTCAAAATAAACTGAGAAGGATCTTTTAAATGACATGAAGAAAAAAGAGTAGCTTAGGTGTCTCAGGAACTGGTCTCAGGTGGTTTGGGATCCATGAAAGAAGATAGTTTCAAAAAGGAGATGGCCAGCATACATGAAAGGGGGCAGATGTTAAGGAGGAATAAAGTCAGCATTAAATTTAGCAATTAGAAATTCACTGGTATTTAAAAAAAAAATCTTATTTTTTTTAAGGGTAGGAAGCAAGATTTGTTTATTTTGACCATGCCATACAGCACGTGAGATATTAAGTTCCCTGACCAGGGATTGCACCCATGCTCCCTGCATTGGGAATGCAGAGTCTTAACCACTGGACCACCAGGAAAGTCCCTCCCTGGTGCTGTTTTTATATGTTGTGTGGAATGAAACTGTGAAGACTTTCATTTTTTTTTTTCACTTCAGAATAAGACCAAATGCCTAATCACTCTTATTTCTCATTCTTATTCATTAAGAGGAACTAAAGAACCTCTTGATGAAGGTGAAAGAGGAAAGTGAAAAAAACTGGCATAAACCTCAGCATCCAAAAAGCTAAGATCATGGCATCCAGTCCCATCACTTCATGGCAAATAGATGGGGAAACAGTGACAGACTTTATTTTCTTGGGCTCCAAAATCACTGCAGAGGGTGACTGCAGTCATAAAATTAAAAAGATGCTTTCTCCTTAGAAGAAAAGCTGTGACAAACTTAGACAGTGTATTAAAAAGCAGAGACATTACTTTGTGGACAAAGGTCTCTGTAGTAAAAACTATGGTTTTTCCAGTAGTCACGTATGGATGTAAGAGTTGGACCATAAAAAAGGCTGAGTGCTGAAGAATTGATGCTTTCAAATTGTGGTGCTGGGGAAGACTCTTGAGAGTCCCTTGGACTGCAGGGAGATCAAATCAGTCAATCCCTAAAGGAAATCAACTCTGAATAATCATTGGAAGGACTGATATTGAAGCTGAAGCTCCAATACTTTGACCACCTGATGCAAAGAGTCGATTCATTGGACAAGACCCTGATACTGGGAAAGATTGAGGGCAGGAGGAGAAGGGAGCAACAGAGGATAAGATGGTTGGATGGTATCACTGACTCTATAGACATGAGTTTGAGCAAACTCATTCAGGGAGATAGTGAAAGCCAGACAAGCCTGGCATGCTGCAGTCCATAGGGTCACATAGAGTCGGACACAACTTAGCAAGTGGACAACAACAACAACCAACATGATAAGATGTTTCTTAGGATGCCCCTAATGAAAAACTGAGTTATTCTTTTTCATTCTTAGGAAAAAATCCCTTGCTTCTACCATATTTAAATTCAGAATTACTCCTAGCTAAATTGGTATGTTAATCCATTGTTCTGAAAAATGAGCGAGTATCTTTTGAAGTATTTTGTGGAGAGCTGCAGAGTCATAGTGATTTAGGATTTTGCAAACTTGATTACTGTGTTATGGTCTATAATGAAAATATCCAGCATGAAGAAAGAAGTCAAAATGGTCTTATCTGAGCAATCATTTGCTTTAGTCAATCCTTTGTAAAGCATCATTTTTACAATATTAACCTGAAAAGTAATGCACAAATGTAATTTTGAGGATTACTTATACCTTACTAAGTTGGAAGCGTAGTTTTTTTTTAATGTATGTTGTGATCACTTAAGTATTGTACTAAGGTACTAACTAAAGTGATTATCTATTGAAAAGCCGTTACCTGTTAATGGCTCTATCAGCTGTTAAGTATTCACTTACTAGCAGGTGATGTAGGAGATATAAACCAAATTGTGCTATTTTGAATAGGCATCTGCTTGAATAGCAGAAATGTTCATATTTGTATATAGAGAATATACTTTTATTCATTATATATTTTACAATAAAATATATCTATCTCCGTGTAAGTTTTTGGAGGAACATGATGGGGCAAGTAGAGCGTGAAGATATAGTCTCCTGAATGTTTTTAACTCCACTCAGAAATACATTTTGCAGTGCCCTTCGGAAGGTTCCCAAAATCAGTGGTGTCAGCGCCTGGCTTACTTACCAAGTCTAGGTCTTCCCAGGCTAGAAGGGAATGAGGACTTTCGTAACCTGGTTTGTCATGGTTGAATGCTGCCCGTAGGCATCAGTAACATATTCAAGAGGAGGGCGGAGCTCTTAAACACTGTACTTGCTTTTAAGGCAAGATAATAGTTGAAAAATCATAGGACAAACTAACTTTGTATACTTATGAAAAGGGGCCTTAAAGTATTTTTGGTTCTTTCATATTAGATTTTATGATTAAAAATTCTGTGGTAATCAATAATAGTCAAACTTCAGTTAGCATTTTCCTTCTACATATGACTATGGAAGCTTATATGTTAATTTCAGATTATCTTTTTCAAATGGTTTTATTTCCTTTATCATCTCTCTTTAATATTCATTTCTTAATATCTTTATGAGAAAGTAGCTGTTATCTGCATATTATAAAATGGAGGCAGTCTGACTTGACCATTAAATTTTTTTCAAATGTAATAAAGCTGTGAAATTACTATGACCCCTAATATTTTATGTTAGAAGAACAATTTGTTCTATATTGAAGATAACAAGGAAACTCTTATGCTGTGGCTTGTGCTAAAATGAGGTTTCGTATAATTCTATTAAATTGTTGTTTGAGTTTAACTTATTTCTTGGAGCAGTTTTGTACCTTATAATATTTTATTTTATTATTATTATTATTTTTTTTAATCAAATGTGAAATGGAATGTTTAATCATTGTTTTTCTAAATGAAGTCTGTGCCCCTCAAAAGGTGAACTGTGAACCCTTTTGGACTCAGCAGTTATTGTAAGAGATTTAGAACACTTATGAAAGCTTGAAGCAACCTCTGGAAAAGTGAATTGTTATATTTTTGTAAAGCTATTTTTATCTTACTTCAAATAATTGTATCAAAAGTTATGTCACATTTCATGTGTGTATTGTAGAGATGTAAGACTAAGCGGGTGTATGCTCATAGTTCTGGGTTGAGCAGTCAGGCGGTGCTCAGTGGTGGAGCTTAGGAATATAATTATTTTCAACCAAGATGAAAGTTTCATATCTCATGGGTAGCTTTAACATAAACAAACAAGTCACAACCCAGAGAGATTTACCAGTGGACTATTCTTATATCATTTCTGATACAGATTTATTAATTTATAGCCAAGGGCTCAAAAGCAACAGAGGCATTGACAGAACGTTAAGTTCAAGCTAATGTTATAGGTCTCTACACTGATCATGCTGTAAAATAGTCTTTTCAAGGTAGTGATGACTGTGACTAATTAGGAATGCTGGGGGTTCAGAGAATACTCTCATTCCAGCAGCATGGGTGGGTGGGTCGATGGATAGTTGGGTGGCTTTTAGGCTTTGGGCTATGATTGGCTTGGTTTTGAGGGTGAATGAAAAAAATACTTTTTCCTCACTATTTTTTCTTCTTGTGTTCGTGGAAGTCTTCATTTTAAAATCATATTTTCAGTTTTTTGTTGATTGTCATTTACTAATATTCAGAGAAACGTGATTTTTATGACATGTATGTGCATTACAGGAATATCTTTTCAAATTCTTTATTTTTCTGCATGCTTTGAGTTGGTTTTTTTTTTTATAGCTGATATCTATTTCTGCATGTACTATGGTTACCTTTATAGGAATTTTTTTCAAATTTATTTTGCTTTGTACAAATTCTTTGCTGTCATTTTGTTTTCATTCAAATATATTTTATATTATGTTGTTTTGTTAGTTGCTAGTATCATCTGAAATATAGTACCGTTATTTAATATTATATGCATGATATGGGATTTTATTTACCAGTAAGATTATTATGCTTTTTTCCATGCTAAGTATCTGTTGATTTAAAACACTTAAAAATAACTTTGTGGTGCTATTCCTTATTTTTAGGTTAGTAGACTGTAATTGCATATCTTGATATTTCCAACTGGATTCTAGTTTATAGTATATGAACAAAACAATTACTTTCCTCCTACAAAATCACTTTAAAGTCACTGTCAATACATATATTAAAAAAATATTTTTTTATAAATTGTTTGCCCTGGTTCCTTGTAACTTTGAGATTCTTCAGAGGAACAACCAACTATATGTGTGTGTGTGTGTGTGTGTGTGTGTGTGTGTGTATTTGAGGGGGAAGGTGGGAGGAGGAGAAGAGGGGAGAGAGGGAGAGATGGGTGGATGTGGCTGCCCTGGGTTATTTCCCACATGGCAATGATTTGTTTGAGCTGGGTGGCAGCTGTTCCTTTTAGCTCTACTCCTTTTAGTATAGCACTCCAGTTTGCTATATGCAGCCCACTCAGCTAACCTCAACCCATTCTTTCGGACTTAATATAAACTTAAACTTGAGTGATAGATTTTTTTTTAAAGTCATTATAATTGAAGTAGTCTTCTTGCTTCTTTTCTCTACCATCTTGTTTTTGCAGTTCTTTCCATTTGGAATCTCTTTCCCTGTTGAAAATCTGCCACATCCTTCTGTGATCAATTCCATCTTTGCACAAAAGCTCTTCTAATTTCATATGATTGAAAATCTGGCTTGATACGAATGAAGCAAAAAAGGGATTTGCTTGCTAGGAACTAAAAGATGCCTCCTTTGGGATTGCTAAATGCAGAGGCTCAAGAGCTATCATGAAGATCTGTTGTCTCTCCATTGCTAGACTCTCTTTCCATGGGATGCCTCCATTCTGGGACGGGCTCTTACCTTTTGCTGGCAAGACATTGCTTGCAAGCTACAAGTTTTCATCCTCCCAGCTCCAAATCCAGCATGGAAAAGAACTTGTTTTTTTGGTTGCTTAAGAAAAATTCCTAAGATTAGTGGTGATTGTATCTAATTAGCATGGCTTGGGTCAGGAATGAGTTTTTGAGCCATTTTCTGTAACCAGGGGGATGTAGTGTTTTTTATTTACTCAGCCTAGGTCACCGCCCACCCCTCAAGTTAACTTCATGGGAGCAGGGAGACACATAATGGGGAAGAGATGATTACCAGAGGAATATGGGTATGAAGGCTGGATGACAAAAATGGTATATACCTTCCCCTTCCTTGGTTGCCTTAATGCAAATTCTGTGTCCCTCTGCTAAACTTCTCTGATACTGATTTCAGTGGCACATATAATATTCTGCTTTGTATTATAGTCATTTATTTATTCTCTTATTTGCCAGACATTTATTTGATGCCATTGATTATGTAGGCATTGACCAAGAGGATAAAAATATGAAGATAAAGAAGACTCATCAGTGGCCCTTGGGGAATTCACAATACAGTGTGTATCATTTGTTTGCCAACTGGATTGTAAAGCTTAGGGTATATCAGAAATATTACTGTGCTCCCTGATAGCACATAACATAATATTTTCCACAACATAGACTCTTGATAGACAGTAGAAAGTTTGTGCATACAGCTTACTCGTAGTCTTATTACTTCAGACTTGCTACATGAATGAATCTCAATTTGTGACCATTTTGTTTGTACTCATACCTGAAGAGCATTCCCGCTATACCTGTATGCTTCTTCCTGACTGGCAAGAAGTATGGTCTCTCTTGGTCAGATTGCTATGGTGCTTGGAAATTCTTGTATCACAGTTACTTGTTGGTTTATCTTGGCTCCTGTAGTAGAATGGGATATTCCCGAGGGCAATGAATTGCTTAATACATGTTTGTTGATTTCCTTCTGTAGAATGATGGAAATGTATGTGCTTTGATCATGGGAAACAGTTTCAGTTCTTTTTGCATTATCTCTTTATAGTTTATTTGTTCTTAAGACTTTGTTTAGATTTTTCCCTCAAGTTCTCATTTATGTTTAACAGGCAGATTTGGGTTTTGTTCTTCATTTGGTGCTTTTTATATGTACAATTTGAGCTTGCATTATTTTAATACCTATCACAAAGTCAGAGTTGGTATTAATAATCACAGAGGACTTAGATCTCTGGAATACTAAAACTGTCTTTAGGATGAATACTATTACAGAGAAAAAATGAATTCCACTGACTGGTTGTGTGTTTTCTGTTATTCAATCTGACGTTAACATCCCTTGTTTTTATTTTTTCTGCAATAAAATTCAGGCTTTGATTCCCTGAGGTCTTTGTAATTGCTACTGAAAGAAACAAACTTGGTGTGCTTTGAGAAGGATAAGAGCCAACATCGAATATTGGCCATATATGAGGCAGTGTTCCTTGCATATATTATCTCTTAAATCTTCCCAATAGTTTTATAGGGGTAATACTATTATTACCCCTGTATTGTAGGAGAAAAACTGAAGCTTGAAAAGGTGAAGGAACCTCCCCAGGGTCACATAGCGGGTCTCTGACAGAATTGGGCTACTAAACCATGTATCTCTGATTGCAGAGCCCATGGTGTAAGCACCTGGACAGCACAGAGACACGTAAACCCCAATTCATACTTTACCACCCACGTCTCTCCTACCACCTTGAAGGTTGAAAGCAGCTTCATGCTGGTAATATACTAAACATTTGCTGGACTAATTTTTTCACCAGTATTCCCAAGAAGACAATTTTGTGTATTTGTTTTGTGTAATAACAGTAGTAGACTATGGATAACTATATAGCCAACACATTATCTTTCATTTCTCTAAGTATCTCATCATTTGACACAAGCGAAAGTCATTGTCTATAATATATGCAAATATGTATTTTTCAACTGTGATAATAGATGTAATCACTTATTTCAAACACTTGTTCAAGTGTTTAAAATGTTTATTTGCATTATAAAGAAAATCATAAAAGTGCAAATCAGAAATTCATGTGCTTCAGAAAACCTACCTCTTAGAGACCAGTATTTCCTTCATTCCATAGATGGTGTTCAGTCCACATCTGTATCTATAGCTAACATATACACTCCCACATGCACACCATATGTAATTTTCTTTTAATAGTCGTATACTGTTCCATGATATGCGTGCATGCTGTTTCAGTCATGTCTGACTCTGTGTGTCCCTGTGGACTGCAGTCTGCCAGGTTCCTGTGTCCATGGGATTCTCCAGGCAAGGATACTGGAGTGGGTTGCCATGCCCTCCTCTAGGGGATCTTCCCTACCCAGGGATCAAACTCGCACCTGTTCCGTCTCACCTGTATTGGCAGACAGGTGCTTTACCACTAGCACCACCAGGGAAACCCATTCCATGGTATGAAACGTGTCAAAATGTATATAACTAGTACTCTTTTTGGAGTATTTCAATTTATTTTTTATTGCATGAAACATCAGTATATGTGTATCTTTACATAATAAAATTTTATTATTTTTATTTTTTTTTTTGCATACGATGAAAGGAAAGTGAAGTTGCTCAGTCATGTCTCTTTGTGACCCCGTGGACTGTAGCTTGCCAGGGTCCTCCATGCATGGGGTTTTCCAGGCAAGAATACTGGAGTGGGTTGCCAGTTCCTTCTCCAGGGGATCTTCCTAACCCAGGGATCAAACCCTGGTTTCTTGTATTGCAGGCAGACTCTACCATCTGAGCCACCAGGGAATAAGTTAATAAAAATGAATTTCCAAAGAAATTTTTTTGTGCATTTTATGAAAGTGAAAGTTGTTCAGTTGTGTCTGACTCTTTGAGACCTCGTGGACTATATAGTTCATGGAATTCTCCCGGCCAGAATACTGGAGTGGGTAGCCTTTCCCTTTGCCAGGAAATCTTCCCAACCCAGCGATCGAACCCAGGTCTCCCGCATGGCAGGTGGATTCTTTACCAGCTGAGCCACATACATGTTGCCAAATTGTGTTCCAGTGTATATTGTATTAACTTATACCCCATCAGCACTGTTTGAGTGCATTTTCTTTAACAGCCTTGATAGCATGAGATATTATCACTCTTTTTAATCCTTGTCAACCTTACAAATGCTGTAAATAATATCTCTTTGTAATTTAATTTCAATTTCTTATGTTATAAAATTCTGTTGGGTTTTGAATCTTGAAATTTTGCTTGATAGAACGTTGAGACTGTCACTATTTTTCTCTGTGAAATTGAGGCTGTGACAATTCTAAGCAGACCTAGACATTTTCTTTGGCTTTTAAAAGGAGAAATGTTTCTTCCTTCTTTACATGGTTGAGTCTAATTTACAAGTAATGTTGTATGTTCTTAATGATTCAGTCATTATCACAACATTAGGATTGCTTTTTGTATAGCTTTATTTTAAGAGCCATTAGATGTAGAATGCTTTGACATGGTGGGGTATATACTTTATTTTTAGAGCAAAACTTCCTTTTCACTTCTGTTATTTTATGAAAGAATACCTGCAACCAAATGTGGCAGTTCCTATATGATATCAGAAATTGTACTGTAAACACAGGAGAACATCTATACTAGTCTGAGCTTTCTCCTTTACGTTCAGGTACTTTGGATTTAGTGGCTTCCCAGGTGGCTCAGTGGTAAAGAATCCACCTGCCAAGGCAGGAGATGTGAGTTCGATCCCTGGGTCAGAAAGATCCCCTGAAGGAATGGGCAACCCACTGCAGTATTCTTGCCTGGGAAATCCCATGGACAGAGGAGCCTGGCAGTCCATGCGGTTCCTAAGTTGTGTCCAACAACACCACCACCAACTTTGAATCCCATTAGGCATTAGCCAAATTTGTTAGCTTTACTGTTCTTTTTGGTTATAGAAGAAAACTAATATTCAATATTTAAGTATTTTTTCAATTCCCTGTGTTTGTAGTGCTTGAAATTGCTATGCCATTATATTTTATCTTTCCCCCTGCTTTTTGCCTGCAGGAATAGCTGCTGCTTATTATTTTTTAACCTCTGTAAGCATGTTTTTTCCTTATAGGAATAGTTCTTAGAAGTTCCTTCTTATTTCTCTTTGGATTTTGACAAAACTGTCTCTGAACCTGCAGGTTTAAATAGACAAAGGAAAAAACCTCTGTTGTTTTTTACCTTTTCAGAAGAGGGTGTAGCAAGAGAAGAAAAGAGCAACTATACTGTCCCATCCCTCTTCATATTAGGCAGCTCTTAAAAATTACAGATGACGGAATATTCGTCATACTGTAAAACAGTCCTATACTCGTAACTCATAAACAATATTGACAATTAAATCCAACATGTTCTGTTAACAGGAACCAACAAAGCAAAGTTGTCTCCCTCTAAAATATGAAGATCATTGCCCTGTGAGACAAGGGTGAATAGAGAGAACACATATTTAGGACAGAAATGGAAATCTTGGAAGGAGAAATCTTTTAATTAAAATCATTGCTAATCTCAGACTCATAGCATCCTTTAATTGGTGCAGTGCATTTATGGCATTTGCACATCAGAAAATATGTACATTTTGACATTTGATGCCTAAGAAAATAGACTCTTTTTTTTTTTTTTTTTTGCTGGGAAATTTATTTATACTGCTAGGATTTGAGAAAAAAAAAAAAAAGATGGGTTGCTGCTTCCTAGTCTAAGTCAGTAATTTAAAGTTTTCTGCCTTTAAAAACTAATCTGCTGTTGTTTCTTTCACATAAGATTGGTTATTATATAGTCCAGAAACACTATTATTTGTTGAGGATTCCTACTTTAGTGTTAAGGGCATAGAATACAACAATTCTTGATGCGTGCTTTCCATATTCTCACTCTCTATCCTTTGAGGCCAAGCCTCAACTACTATATTGAAAATGACTTCACTAATACACCTAGTTACATCCTAAGGACAGATCCCAATATGCCTTTTCTGTCGCTATGTTCTGTTGAGCTCTTTGAGGCATATATTGTTGATGGCTCTCTTCTTGAAACTCTCCTTTTAGAACTTCCAAGATACTTTTCTCACCTTGTTTTTAAAAATCCCCCTACCTTTAAATGTTTGATCTCCCTCAAGGTTTATCCTTATTTCTCTTTATTGCTCTCTTTTTCGCAATGTTTTCCTTGAGAAATTTGTATGCAGGTCAGGAAGCAACAGTTAGAACTGGACATGGAACAACAGACTGGTTCCAAATAGGAAAAGGAGTATGTCAAGGCTGTATATTGTCGCCCTGTTTATTTAACTTATATGCAGAGTACATCATGAGAAACACTGGACTGGAAGAAACACGAGCTGGAATCAAGATTGCCGGGAGAAATATCAATAACCTCAGATATGCAGATGACACCACCCTTATGGCAGAAAGTGAAGAGGAACTAAAAAGCCTCTTGATGAAAGTGAAAATGGAGAGTGAAAAGGTTGGCTTAAAGCTCAACATTCAGAAAACGAAGATCATGGCATCCGGTCCCATCACTACATGGGAAATAGATGGGGAAACAGTGGAAACAGTGTCAGAATTTATTTTTCTGGGCTCCAAAATCACTGCAGATGGTGACTGCAGCCATGAAATTAAAAGACGCTTACTCCTTGGGAGGAAAGTTATGACCAACCTAGATAGCATATTCAAAAGCAGAGACATTACTTTGCCAACAAAGGTTCGCCTAGTCAAGGCTCTGGTCTTTCCTGTGGTTATGTATGGATGTGAGAGCTGGACTATGAAGAAGGCTGAGCGCCGAAGAATTGATGCTTTTGAACTGTGGTGTTGGAGAAGACTCTTGTGAGTCCCTTGGACTGCAAGGAGATCCAACCAGTCCATTCTGAAGGCGATCAGCCCTGGGATTTCTTCAGAAGGAATGATGCTAAAGCTGAAACTCCAGTATTTTGACCACCTCATGCGAAGAGTTGACTCATTGGAAAAGACCCCGATGCTGGGAAATATTGAGGGCAGGAGGAGAAGGGGACGACAGAGGATGAAATGGTTGGATGGCATCACCGACTCAATGGACATGAGTTTGGGTGGATTCCGGGAGTTGGTGATGGACAGGGAGGCCTGGCGTGCTGCGGTTCATGGGGTCGCAAAGAGTTGGACACGACAGAACTGAACTGATCATCCTCACTTTTAGGTTTAGTTGTTGCTTATTCACCAGTAAGTGCATCTTTGTCTCTTCTGCAGACAGCCCCGCTGAGTTCCAACCCTGTATTTCCAACTTCCGACTATTTACCACATATCCCCACCTCGCTTTTCAATTTGTTAAAGAGTGAATGATTACCTAGCACTCTCCCTGAAATTTGTACTCACTCATATATTTCCTTTACCATTTAATGTTGTTGTTCAGTGGCCAAGTTGTGTCTGATTCTGCGACCCCATGGACTCACAGCATGCCAGGCTTCTTGTCCTTCACCATCTCCCAGAACTTGCTCAAACTCATGTCCATCGAGTCAGTAATGCCATCTAGCCATCTCATCCTCTGTTGTCCCCTTCTCCTCCTGCTTTCAATCTTTCCCGGCATCAGGGTCTTTTCTAATGAGTCAGCTCTTTGAATCAGGTGGCCAGAGTATTGGAGCTTCAGCTTCAGCTTCAGCATCAGTCCTTCCAGTGAATATTCAGGGTTGATTTCCTTAAGGGTTGACTGGTTTGATCTCCTTGCATCTAAGTTCCTTTACCTAGAAACCTTTGGTCTTTATCTTAATCTCCATAAGGGCTTCCCTGATAGCTCAGTTGGTAAAGAATCCACCTGCAATGCAGGAGGCCCAATTTCGATTCCTGGGTTGGGAAGATCCAGTGAAGGGAAAGGCTACCCACTCCAGTATTCTGGCCTGGAGAATTTCATGGACTGTATAGTCCATGGAGTTGCAAAGAATAGGACA
The DNA here is from genome assembly GCA_935064755.1 of Tragelaphus eurycerus. NCBI lineage: Eukaryota > Metazoa > Chordata > Mammalia > Artiodactyla > Bovidae > Tragelaphus > Tragelaphus eurycerus. The sequence goes on from CAKXYN010000003.1 coordinate 25,534,372, forward strand.
TGACTGAATGATTTTCACTTAATCTCCATAATCTTTAAAAACAATAAACAAAAGTATGTAGTCTGTGCAAGCTATAGTTGTTATTTACATTGTTAATATTTTGTTTGAATTTAATAAAATATAAGATACTAGATTTTAAAGTTTTCTTTAACCTTAACTGTTATTTTGAAAAGATGTTTTTAACCAATTCTTTTCAGGGAACCTGGGGACATGTTCTGTAATTTTATTTTTAAAAAGGTAGAGGGAAAATATGACATATAGAAAATTTGACTATACATAGTTTTCAGGACTGTGTTTAAGAAAGCAAGTGAGTTATTTTGTTATAAATAGTTATGTTTGTAAAAATCGATGGTATTACATATAAGTATTTATTATAATAGTATATATAATATAAATATATTCCAAAATTACGTTATTTATAATTTTGCACTGACTGTATAGGGCTTCCCTGGTGGCTCAGTGGGTAAAGCGTCTGCCTGCAAATGCAGGAGACCTGGGTTCAATCCCTGGGTCAGGAAGATTCCCTGGACAAGGAAATGGCAAACCACTCCAGTGCTCTTGCCTGGAAAATCCCATGGACAGAGAAGCCTGGTAGACTACAGTCCATGGGATCGCAAAGAGTTGGACACGATTGCGCGACTTCACTTTCACTTTACTGACTGTATAAGAAAAGAGCAGGCCAATGAGCAGGAGAATTTCTTCAGGAAATTTTCTCTGCATGTTGATTCTTTCTAACAAAGCCAGTTTATTGTTGTAGTAGAGGGAGTGCACATTTTTATTCTGGTTGTCTTTGAGAACATTGAGCATGTATATGCTATTCTGTGAAATCGTTACAAGTAGAAAAGGAATGCTTTGTTCACTGCTGAGGTTGTGGGGGGAAAGTTACCATTTCTTGGATTGTTGTAGAAACAAATATTAAAAAGCTCACAGGAGAGAAAATCCATATGATTTTCATAGTCACGGCTGAAGCTTTGCTGATTCTGTAGAAATTGTTCCTGTGTGCTTAAGCAGTCTGCGTGTCCAGACTTCGAAATGGTCTAATTAAAAACAGTAACTTTCTTCTCTCTCTCTGTTTTTTTTTGTTTAGAATCCATTTATTGTGAATATGTCCTTCTGATATTTTCTAGATAAAAGTAGAAGGTTAAATCATCCAAGGATATCCTGGATTTCAAAATACAGCCCCCACCCCAACCCTGCAACAAATACATGTATACATACACACGGAACAAAACACTAAATGAAACCCTTGAGCTTTCTGGGAGAAATTTAGTCTTTATAATTCATACTTCCCTTGAAGATTGATTTTGTTCTGCTTTTGATGAATTCTGACTTTCTTGTTCCATGGCTGTCATCTCAGTTGTTTAATGATTTATTTTTCTGTACTCAGAGAATTGAGTTTTCCAGATAATATAGCTATACCTTGTATTGGTGTCAAGGTCAAAATGTTTTAATTTTATTGATGGAGCTCATTGTAACCTGAGGGTCTCTTGCTGTATATTTAAATCCTGTCATATCATCTAAAAATGGTCATATCTTGGCTTTTGGTCCAGCAGATACTTTTATTAAATTCCTTGGCTACCTCTAGTTTACTTTTCTTTGAGAGAAATATAACGGAATTCTACCAGCATCATGATTGCAAATAGATTGTTACTATGGCAACCTGACAGTTTTTAATATTAGAATTTTCTTGTTAAAGCAAAACTTATGACATTGGGGACCTTCCCCTGACTATAAAACCTTTATGATGTCTCTTATAGTTGGCAGTACCCTGTGTCTGCTAAGAAAACTCTAATTCTTTAGCAAGGAAACCATTCATTTAAACACTTCATTTGCTCATCATCCCCTCAGCTACTATGTTAGGAAGACTTATACTTTCTCAACTGTAGTCCCTTTCTTTGGTGTAAGGTCTTCTAGAGTTGGCGCCAGTGAGATTTGTAAGAGACACTAAGTAAAGAGAATCACAATATTGTACCTGACACCAAAGAATTTTGCTATCGACCAACTGCATGTATGGTCTTGGGAAAATGGCTTAGATTCCTTGGGATAGGTTTTTAAAAATGATAAGTGGAAATATTAATTCTTGTCTTATTTGTCTCATGGATTTATTTTAATAAAGTGAAGCATGAAATATTACTGTTTTTATTCATAGTGAATAATAGGAATAACTAATACATTTGTTCCATAATGGGCTTATGTATTATCTCATGTAACTCTCACAGTAACCCTGAAATAGATATTTTACTCTCATTTATGTGTGAAGACATTTATAAGCAGAGAGCTTAATTGATTGGCACATAGATTTCACAGCTATTAAATGTCTAGCTGGATTTGGAATCAGTTCTTTTTCTAGTTCCATTGCTTTCCCTGCCAATTCTTGTGCTTTCCATGGTAGCTGGCATTTAGCTGACTGGATATTTGTTGAATAAGTGAATGCTGAACTGAATACTTCCTGGAAATATAAGCCTCAGGAGGACTGACCACTTATTGATAAGCTAAATCTGGACTAGTCAAGAAATTAGAAATTAGTACTTTTTCAACAAGGTAGACCCTATTTGTTTCTATACTTTTCTTTATAACATCTCATTCATTAGGCCTTTATCAAACTTTGTGAGTGACACTATGTCCCAGGGACTCGTGTATACAGAGATGAGTAAGACAGCCTTAGCTGGTGGTCTGGGTAGTCAGACCCTGTGGAGGGTATATGAACTCCTCTAAGAATATGTGATATTTCTATCAAGATAAGTTTGTTATTAAGGCCTGGAGACTGGTCCCTTCTTTGACCCTTTATTAATACTTAAAAATAACAAGAAATATATTACTCTGAAGTTCTGAGCAAGTTTAATTTGTCATAGACTCTTTAGGTTCTACAGCTGTTATATCAGTTGAGTCAAGCCAAATTACTATTTGTTCATCTTACATTCTTTGAAAGTCACTGAGTGCCTGCTATGCTCGCCATATAAACTATTGATTTATTTCTTCAAATATGAGAGTCACAATACTGTCTACTATTCACAGGGGGCTCCTGCCCTTAGAGCACATGGGAAGGGCATTACACCCAGGCTGTAGGTGCCTGGGGAGGCTATGGGAAAGTGTTCCAGTGTTCAGTGTTAGTTGCTACACCGTGCCTGACTCTGCAACCCATGGACTGCAGCCCACCAGGCTCCTCTGTCCCTGGGATTTTCCACGCAAGGATACTGGAGTGGTTTGCCATTTCCTTCTCCATGGAAAAGTCTTTGCAGTTAGATAAATTTGGAACAAAAATGATCAGTCAGAGAAGCAGTATATATCAAGGCACAGATATAAAAGATGTTGTTTTTGGGAAACTGCTAAACAATTCAGTATGGACAGGATGTAGGAACTTGCTTAGAAAGGAGGCTAAAGATAGGCTGGAGCCAAGGAGTTGGGCCTTATCTTGAAGGAGTACATCTATCTATCTATCTATATATATATATATATATTTTTTTTTTGGCTGCTCTGGGTCTTCGTTGTGGCACATAGGCTGTCTCTAGTTGTGAGCCTGGCAGACTTCTTTTTTCATGGCACACAGGCTTTTTGTTGCGGCTTGCAGGCCCTTTAGTTGTAGCACATAGGGTTAGTTGTGCCATAGGCGTGTGGGATCTTAGTTCCCTGTCCAGAGACCTAACCCACATCCCCTGCCTTAGAAGGCAGATTCTTATCTGCTGGACCACCAGGGAAATCCCCATTTAAGTTGACAAGGGACATGGGATTTGGTGAGTGAAATATGTGCTTCAGAAGCTCTGTCAGTCTCAGTTTGGAGGATGATGGGAAGAGAGTAAAGCTGAGACCAGAAGACTGCCACAGTTACCAGGTCAAGAAATGATGTAGTCCTGTACTGTGGCAGTGGTAACTGTGGCCATGAGAAGGGAAGAGGGAAGGAATGAGAATATTTTTGAGAAGGTGGAATTGCTAGCACTTGGAAGCTGCCCACTGTGCAGGTTAGAAAGAAAGGAGTGAGGATGCCCATGTTTCTAACGTGGCACACTGGGGAGAGAGTGGTAGTGCCCTAGAAAGACAGTGAATACAGCCTGGGGAGTTGAGAATAGGAAAGAGAGGAAATGGAGAGGGAGTTGCCTATATACATTCACTTTGGATGTGTTGAGTATGAGATGTTTGTGGGATATCCAGGTGGATGTATTCGTCAGGAAACAGGATATATGCAGCTGAATCTCAAGAAGAATTTGAGTAGGAAATTGAGACTTGAGAATATAATATATACCCTCAAAAATATAGAGAGGATTTCTTATTCTGTGGAGGTACAAATACTACAGGGACATGGTGGAAACAACGAAAACAGTAAGAGTATGGGTGGAACTCTGTGGAATAGGAATATTTGAGAGGCTGATTGTGTGTGTGTTCAGTCATGTCCAACTCTGCAACCCTATGGACTGTAGCCTGCTAGACTTTTCTGTCCATGGGATTTTCCAGGGAAGAATACTGGAGTGGATTGCCATTTCCTTCTCCAGGGGAATCTTCCCAACCCAGGAATCAAACCTGCATCTCTTGCAACTCCTGCATTGCATTACAGGCAGATTCTTTACTGGCTGAGCCAACAGGGAAGCTCCCATTTAAGAGACTAGCTGAAAAGAAAGAGAAGCCAGGTATGGTGACTGATTGGGAGGAAAAGGCAGAGGAAAACCTAGATAAAAAAATGTCATAGAAACCATGGGAGAAAAAGACATTTCAAGATTGAAGTCCACAGTCTCATGCTGTAGAGAAGTCAATTATGATGAAGACTAAAAAGTGTTAATTGATTTCAATGATAAAGTATCCTTTAGTGGTTAGAGTGATGAATGCTGAATCTTTTTATGAATTTTGGCTGCAAATAAAAATAAATAGAATGGTAGTTAAAAAGGGAATGCAGTTTTTTGGTTCATTGGTTGGTTGTTTTTAAGAGATTTGAGCTTGGATGCGTATTTAAAGGTAAGGGGGTAGATGGTCACTGGTGATGAATGATGAAGTGAGGTTGCTGAGGTGAGTGCAAAGGGATTAGCCTTGAGGCCTGGGAGAGACACTTCTCTCCTGAGACTACTGTGGGGTGTTCCACTGTATAGCTAAAAGACTTACCAGAGTGGCCTCACCAGTTGGAGAGTCTTAAAGTGTCCTGTATTCTCAAAAGAGAAATACATGTGCATCTGCCCCTGGAGAAGGAAATGGCAACACACTGCAGTATTCTTGCTTGGGAAATTCCATGGACAGAGGAGCCCAGCGGGCTACAGTCCATGGGGTTGCAAAATGTCAGACACAACTTAGCAACACAACAGCAAACATGACCACAGTATACTATGCTATATTACTTTGACCTCACAATCCTCTAATTTTTTATCTGGAGTAACAGGCAAATTTGGCCTTGGAATACGGAATGAAGCAGGGCAAAGACTAATAGAGTTTTGCCAAGAAAGTGCACTGGTCATAACAAACACCCTCTTCTACAAACATTAAGAGAAGACTATATACATGGACATCACCAGATGGTCAACCTGAAATCAGATTGATTATATTCTTTGCAGCCAAAGATGGAGAAGCTCTATACAATCAGCAAAAACAAGACCAGGAGCTGACTGTGGCTCAGACCATGAACTTCTTATTGCCAAATTCAGACTGAAATTGAAGAAAGTAGGGAAAACCACTAGACCATTCAGGTATGACCTAAATCAAATCCCTTATGATTATACAGTGGAAGTGAGAAATAGATTTAGGGCCTAGATCTGATAGATAGAGTGCCTGATAAACTATGGAATGAGGTTCGTGACATTGTACAGGAGACAAGGATCAAGACCATCCCCATGGAAAAGAAATGCAAAAAAGCAAAATGGCTGTCTGGGGAGGCCTTACAAATAGCTGTGAAAAGAAGAGAAGCGAAAAGCAAAGGAGAAAAGGCAAGATCTAAGCATCTGAATGCAGAGTTCCAAAGAATAGCAAGAAGAGATAAGAAAGCCTTCCTCAGCGATCAATGCAAAGAAATAGAGGAAAACAACAGAATGGGAAAGACTAGAGATCCCCTCAAGAAAATCAGAGATACCAAAGGAACATTTCATGCAAAGATGGGCTCGATAAAGGACAGAAATGGTATGGACCTAACAGAAGCAGAAGATATTAAGAAGAGGTGGCAAGAATACACAGAACTGTACAAAAAAGATCTTCATGACCCAGATAATCACGATGGTGTGATCACTGATCTAGAGCCAGACATCCTGGAATGTGAAGTCAAGTGGACCTTAAAAAGCATCACTACAAACAAAGCTAGTGGAGGTGATAGAATTCCAGTGGAGCTATTCCAAATCCTGAAAGATGATGCTGTGAAAGTGCTGCACTCAATATGCCAGCAAATTTGGAAAACTCAGCAGTGGCCACAGGACTGGAGAAGGTCAGTTTTCATTCCAATCCCAAAGAAAGGCAATGCCAAAGAATGCTCAAACTACCGAACAGTTGCACTCATCTCACACGCTAGTAAAGTAATGCTCAAAATTCTCCAAGCCAGGCTTCAGCAGTATGTGAACCGTGAACTGCCTGATGTTCAAGCTGGTTTTAGAAAAGGCAGAGGAACCAGAGATCAAATTGCCAACATCCGTTGGATCATGGAAAAAGCAAGAGAGTTACATAAAAACATCTATTTCTGCTCTATTGACTATGCCAAAGCCTTTGTCTGTGTGGATCACAATCAACTGTGGAAAATTCTGAAAGAGATGGGAATACCAGACCACCTGATCTGCCTCTTGAGAAATCTGTATGCAGGTCAGGAAGCAAGAGTTAGAACTGGTCATGGAACAACAGACTGGTTCCAAATAGGAAAAGGAGTACGTCAAGGCTGTATATTGTCACCCTGTTTATTTAACTTATATACAGAGTACATCATGAGAAACGCTGGACTGGCAGAAACACAAGTTGGAATCAAGATTTCCGGGAGAAATATCAATAACCTCAGATATGCAGATGACACCATCCTTATGGCAGAAAGTGAAGAGGAACTAAAAAGCCTCTTGATGAAAGTGGCCAATTTTCACTTAAATTGGCTTAAAGCTCAACATTCAGAAAACAAAAATCATGGCATCCGGTCCCATCACTTCATGGGAAGTAGATGGGGAAACAGTGGAAACAGTGTCAGACTTTATTTTTCTGGGGTCCAAAATCACTGCAGATGGTGACTGCAGCCATGAAATTAAAAGATGCTTACTCCTTGGAAGGAAAGTTATGACCAACTTAGATAGCATATTCAAAAGCAGAGACATTACTTTGCCAACAAATGTTCGTCTAGTCAAGGCTATGGTCTTTCCTGTGGTCATGTATGGATGTGAGAGTTGGACTGTGAAGAAGGCTGAGTGCCGAAGAATTGATGCTTTTGAACTGTGGTGTTGGAGAAGACTCTTAGGAGTCCCTTGGACTGCAAGGAGATCCAAGCAGTCCATTCTGAAGGAGATCAGCCCTGGGATTTCTTTGGAAGGACTGATGCTAAAGCTGAAACTACAGTACTTTGGCCACCTCATGCAAAGAGTTGACTCATTGGAAAAGACTCTGATGCTGGGAGGGATTGGGGGCAAGAGGAGAAGGGGACGACAGAGGATGAGATGGCTGCATGGCATTACTGACTCGATGGACGTGAATCTGAGTGACCTCTGGGAGTTGGTGATGGACAGGGAGGCCTGGGGTGGTGTGATTCATGCGGTCGCAAAGAGTCGGACATGACTGAGCGACTGATCTGATCTGATCAGATAATAGCTTAATATCACTCACAGTTTAATAAAAAATTTACCTTGACCACATTTATATTAAAGTAGCCTTTTGGAAGCACTCTAAGCTGCCAATGAACCATTAGTAAATACCAAAATACATAGTATGTGTAGAAGTGAATGATTTGTTGTAGAAACTGGCAATCAACATAGCTCAGAAGTGGACTGCTGGTTCTGAGACTCTTGACGAGGTTGCCTATAAGGCCGTGGCCCCATCACTGTCTTGAGAGGGTGATATGATGTAGTTTAGGGATTCACAGTCCATTGCTGGTGAGGAGCTTCAGGTTGGCTTTATAGTTGCCACCAAATATAAAATTAGTATCAGATGTGATCTGGTTTGTCTGCAGTGGGCATTCCTAGTATAGACACAGTGAGAAAGGTATTGTACCAACTGTGGCAGCTAGATTGTTGTTCTTTGTAATCCTCCTTGATTTTATCTGCAAGTTTTGTCAACTCATGCTTCAGTTTTCAGTTAACCCTTCACATCAACTAAATTTATTTTCTTGAAAATGGTTTATTTTCTTGAAATTACTTCTTTTCTTATGTTTTTCAGTTCCCCTCACCCCTGCCTGATCCCCTTCCGTCTTTGCTCAGTCCCTTATAAGAATGCAGACTGCTAGTTCTGCGAGACCTTTTAACCCCTGAATGATCTCAAGAGATAGATTGACAATACCTGCTCACAGTAATTTAAGAAAGACTTGCAATTGTCATACCTTTTACTGTGTCATATGGTGTATTATAGCACATACCTGCAAAAATTCCATTGTACTGTACTGGAGTGACTTGTATGTTGGAGTGGATTTTTATTAGCCATACATTTGCCCATATAGAGATCATGTCTGCTTAATATGTGACAGTAATAGTTAGTTTAAAGTCCAGACATATTGGATTAGTTGTGGGAGGTTGTCATGACTCCTTTACGACCTACCTGTATGATTATCAAATTCATTTTTTTTCCCAAGGCCAGTATTTTCTTCTTTCTATTATAATTAGCTTTCTCATTCTGCAAGTTAACTATGATAATAAATAGTGAATACTTGGCATGTTTTCTCAAGTATGAAAATAAAGGATTATACTTAATGTGTAAGTTACAGCTGAACATAGGTCCAGACATATGTTTATTAGTGTTGCCGAAATCATCGGGACTTCTTGTCAGTGCTGTTGCAAATGTTCCCGAAGGGCCTTCAAGTTGGTTCCTTTTCTGTCTCCTGTAAGTAAAATAAATACATTTTAATTTGCATGAATTTCAGATTTATTTATCCCTTTATTTGGAGGTCCAAATATAAACAGCAACAATGAGTACTGAGGAGTCCAGATGCTGCCCTGGGCTTGTTAGGTGCCTCATGGTCTCTAAACATTTGGTCTAGTGTTTCTGGCTAAATGCCAGGAACAAATTATACTTTCTGTGCCACTGTTAGCTTACTGTCTCCCTTCTCAGAGCATGATCTGCAAAATGTACTCATAAGACATCAAATTTGAATTGTAAATTTGTGTGTGAATATTATTTTACAAGTAGTCAGAAAAGAAACCAAAGGGGAACATTTTTGTAATTTGTTAGCAAGCTGTACACATAATTTATAGCTGATGCTCTTTTTGACCATATCATCATCAACATTCTGTAGGCTATAAAAACACCAATATTCTCAAAGCTTCCTTTCTTTTTATTAAAATTGCTTTATTAATTTACATATTTTCTGTTGTATTTAAAAGCTTTCTTAATTGAATCATCGTGAGGTAACAAATAGTCTCATTTTTTTAACGGGGGAAATTAGATATTTTTTAATGTGGAAAACTGCCTGTCTAAAAAGAGATATATAACCTTAGAGATTTATTATTACTTTTCTTTCAACTGTTCTGTATTTGGTGATAGGATAATTGATGATTAAGATGCCAGGTTGGTAAATTATTAAAATTTTGCATCTCATGTGTTTTTATTTCAGAATAAAGGTAGATTCCCCCCACTCCCCCACCCCCAATCTAGACAAAGGAAAAGATAAACTTGGAAAAAAGAATGCTACAGAGTTTTCTTTCTTTATTTTGTGAGGTTTATGTACTTTGGTTCCTTCTGTTGAGATAGTCCTGGTATTGCTTATTGATAGTAGGAAAACTGAACTCCAGACACTTGAAAGAAAAGCAGTGGAATGAAGGGCATCCGATGGCTGTGTGTTGATGTGTCTGAAATTCTCACTCCTGAGTTAAAGTCAAAGTTAAGTCTTGAAGTTTCTTATAAGCCCATTTTTTAATTTAGACAAGGTTTTGTTTTTACAGGTGCACTTCATTTGTGAAGAAACTTCCTGTAGAAAAGTCATACCTATGCAGTTTATAATTTAAGAAATTAACTGTACTTTTGCTTTCTGGGAGCTTTTGCTCCCTCCCTTGACCAGTTTCCTCTCTGCTCACGTTCCGGCCTTTTCTTCTAGAACCGTGTCAATCGCAGAAATTTTGAATATCATTCAAGTATCCTCTTTAAGTATGGAAGAACCCACTTTTGGTCACCAAGGAGATGCCTTCTTTACAATCGGTGTACTTAATTTTATTAAGTTATCACTATTTTCTCCCCATAGGCCCACATACCTATTGTGATAAATACCCAAGTGATTCTCATCATTTGCATTGATAGTTGGGGAATTATTTTGAAAGGAGTGGCTCTCTCTATCCATAATATTTGCAAGTGGCCACTGAGGGAGACTTCCGTGTAACTGAATTCTTCGATGTAACTGAAGGTGATCTGGTCACCCTCAATTATTGCTTTGAATTCCTATAGGTGATTCTGTAGCCACTTGTAGTCATGTTAAATCCCTGCCAACTACTAGCAGCTGTGAACACATTTACTGAGCATTTTCTTTGTGCTCTGAACTGTACTTAGCACTTTCCTTGAATTATTTTGTAAAAGACCTGTTTGAGATCAGGGTCATTGGGAGGGTAGATTTATGTACACTGTTAGATCTGCAAAGAATGTATAATATCAAGGAATAATTTTCAAGAAGTTAGAACTTGAGTCATAGAGATGCAGACTAAAGTGTGTCAATGATTTATTAACTTATTAACAAGGAAACCAGGGTTACTGCTGGTTCCAACATTTATTTATATTTATATATATATTATATATTATATGTTATGTATACATGTCCATATTTTATTTACATGTATGTGCATGTGTGTGTGCCTACTCGCTCATTAGTATCTGACTCTTTGTGCGCCTTTGGACTATAGCCCGTCAGGTTCCTCTGTGCCTGAGCTTTCTTAGGCAAGAATCCTGGATTGGGTTGCCATTTTCTCCTCTAGGGCATCTTCCCTACCCAGGGATTGAACCAGCATCTCCTGTGTCTCCTGCATTGCAGGTGGATTCTTTCCCCTCTGAGCCATCAGGGAAGCCCACATATATGCATACATTTATAAATGTGTATATATATATATATAATAAGATTTCTAGGTTGGAGATGAAACTGGTAATGTTCTATAGTCAGTAATAAAACTATAACATATAGTCTTTTTCTTCAAGAGTAGTTTATGTTTAATTTTTCTACTGGTTGGTTTGCTATTTTATTTCAGTATTGATATGCTAAATGTAAATGCTTAACATTAATCTGATGCAAATACCTCCTTTTGTTATTTTTAATCAATTGTTAGAAACTGGACTGTCGTGAATGGTGTAATTGAGGTTGGGTATAATCATAATTGTCATGGAGTCTGAAATCTGGAAGGTACCCAGGTCTTTGTTTATGACTGGACAGTGTGAAAAGTGAGAGATATAAACCCTAAAGACATGGTAAGTAGGGATCCTTGTCGATTTCTGTGAGAGCTGTAGGTTCTATATACAAATGAGCTTGTGCTTTTGATGTCATCAGATCAGATCAGATCAGTCGCTCAGTCGTGTCTGACTCTTTGCGACCTCATGAATCACAGCACGCCAGGCCTCCCTGTCCATCACCAACTCCCAGAGTTCACTCAGACTCACATCCATCGAGTCAGTGATGCCATCCAGCCATCTCATCCTCTGTCGTCCCCTTCTCCTCCAGCCCCCAATCCCTCCCAGCATCAGAGTCTTCTCCAATGAGTCAACTTTGATGTCATAGGTATGGCAATTTTATGTTTTTCTGGTCTTGCAGAAACTGGTGTCATTTAGGGACCAATGGGGCAGAATATTGCAGTTTGGATCAAATTGTTTAATTTGAGACCTCTAGTTACCAAAAAAAAGACATAATCATAAATACATGTGAACGGGAACTTCAGTTGTGTGTGAGCAGGGGAACATTTCCTAAAGTGCTGATTATTGACAAGAAGGGGAGAGGGAGGGAGAGATGGACTCCTCTAACACATTTAAAGCCCAGCTTAGCCAGAGTGAGGATTCTGAGGTCCTATCTCTTTCTTCAAGTTGAAAATCAAAGGCAAGACTTTAGCAGGGAAGTAATATAGGAGTTGTAATAACAGTTATAGCCTATGCTTATTGATCATTTACCTACCATGTAGTATGCTAAGCTCTTTGTATGTGATAGTTGGGTTTTACAAAGATAATCTTACTATATTTGATTTAGAAAAGTAGGGGACTTGCCCATGATTACAGTTGTGGCCCTTCCATCTGAATCCAGGGCCCATAAGCCAGACCACTGCTTTATATTCTTTGTATTCTGTACTTTTGTTGAGTAGAAAAACTCTTATTTCTTCTGTCTGTTTTACTGTACCAGGGAAGGTGCAAGAAGAGGGGGTTAAATTCCAGTTCCTCTTAAGAAATGATTTTACAGTAGTGGTTTGGTGTAGGGTAGGATGGCATAGCGAGTATTGACAGTGAATCTAGGCTTATTCGTTCCTGTTTGGGGAGAGAGATTCACCCTCTGTTTTACCTTAAATTGTTAGCGACCATAACAAACCAGATTCATGTATAATATTTTCTAGGCAGTTTTTGTTGACTGTTTAGTTATTTTAGTCATGAATACATTTCTTCCGTTTTCCCCATAACATATGTTGAAACAGAAGTCTCATCTGCTAGAAGCAGTATTAAAAGTGCTTACATAACAATAATGTTGATACACAAGATCATTTGTATCCAAACAAAGAAGTTTAACCACTGTACTTCATTTATCTTCATCTGTCCCTAAGTGGCAAGAAAAGAGATGTTGAAAAATAAGAGGAGGTAGGAAAAGAAAAACACGTTAACTTCTTGGGAACCTGATGTAGTTTTTGTATCTGTACATTATATTTGTTTTCATGTGTTCCTTTCTTCTTTTCATGATGCCTTCTTTTCGTGGTTTTCTTTTTTTTTTTCTCCCTTCTCTTAATAGGTTTCAGGTTCTAATAAAGTCCAGCACCCATGGATGTCATCATCCTCTGATGTTGGAGTCCTTTTTCTATTTGGTTTTTATAGCTAGATAGTGTTAAGCTGTGTTTCCATAGCCCTCTGTTTAACTCATGTCTTGGGAATTTCTTTTTTTCTTGCCACAGTTGAGTATGGGTGACTATATTCAGGAATCACAACTTTTTCTTCCACTGCTTTCTTAACACTTAAGCACAGATTGTGTTCATAGTATGCATTTAAAATCCACATTTGTTCAGTGTTGTCTCCACTCACATATTATGCAGACATTTTTTGGGTTGTATACTATACTCCAGGTACTGGAGATGTGTGCAGTTCTGGGGATACAAAAATGACAATGACCTAATCCCGTATGCTTAAGATGCTCGATTTTCTTGTAGAGGAGAAACATCCATTTAAAACAGAGACGTTGTAGTATAGTATGACAGAGCTTTCACCATCCATAAACTAATCATAAAAATAACTATTTCATAATTTTGCAAGTAAGGTGAATATCATAGTGTTTGGAAGGCAGCCAGCCTCAGTCCTGGGCACATAGGAGATCATTAATTTTTAAATGGAACCCATTATTATTTGTAAAGTACAGTAGGTTCCTAAAGAAGGAGATAACATTTTCCCGGGCTTGTTCAGTAAAGAATCTTGAGTTAACTGAGACCCATGATCCAGGCTGTACCATTGTATATGGTATGGTAGCCCTGCTTCCTTCTCACTTTTATGGTATCCAATCCTATGCTAGAATTTAATTCTCAAATGTATCTTTTTAATGACTGCTAAGTGCTTGTGAGTACCCAGAGGGCAGGTGTTATATTTCTATGTATCTCTGCTTTTCCATGTTCTTTCAGAAATATGTAAGTGTTTGTTAGATAAATGGATTTGTAGAATAAATCGGTAGATTCTAGGAAATACTGCTATGGAATACTAGGGTGATTTTAATTGCTGGGTCTTTGCAAATAAAAGAGCCAAATTGAAGAGAGCCTCTTTCCACTTACAGTTGCAGGAGCAGCCGTATTTTTCCACTGTCAAGTGTTTGGTATGGGAATCTGATCAAATGCAGTTTCAACTATAGGATGCAGTTGGATGTTGTCGCATCTGACAAATGCAGAAAAGATGAGGCCAGCAGGGGTCAGTTTAATACCAGCTTACATTGCAAGCACAGTGCTTTTTACTTCTCTGTAAACTGGAGTGAGAATGGAAACTGAAACATACAAATATAAACTATCAAGCTATAGCAGAGAATTGCCAAAAAATTAGGTAGAATATTTAACCAGTTTTAATGGATGACAAAGACTACTAGTGACAGAAAATAAATGATGGAAAATAGGTGGATTCACTCCCTTTTTCTTGATCTGGCAGAATAGGACTTTCAGCTAAAGTTATTTTCCTCACTGGCTCTTTTGTGTTGACATATGCCAGAAGAAGCGTGGAAATAGCATGTGTATTCCTTTGATCTTGGTTACTTGGTAGGCTTTATAACACAATACTTAAATTTATGCCTGTTTTGGGACTACCTGGCTATAACGATAAACCAACACTACTCACAGCTTGCATATAAAATATCAATACTTCACAGAGTTGTATTCATAATAAGAAACTATACGTGAAATGATGACTTCTGAATGCTAAACTTCAAGTGAACTAATAAATGTCTGTCTATCTATTAGCTGGAGGTTATCGTGTTGTTCTGTTCTCAGTCGCTCAGTCGTATCTGAGTCTTTGAGACCCCGTAGCCCACCAGGCTCCTCTGTCCATGGGTATGCTCCAGGCAAGAATACAGGTGTGGGTTGCCATGCCTTCCTCCTCCAGGGAATCTTTCCAACCCAGGAACTGAACCCAGGTCTCCTGCATTGCCGGCAGATTCTTTAACATCTAAACCACCAGGAGAGGATTTGAATGGCCTTTATATTGCAGCCTTGATGTATGGGTTGACATGTAATAAGACTAGACTCTCGAATCCTAAGAACACAATGTGTGCTAAAACTCAGAGCCTTGCCTGCTAATCGTAGTTCCTGAGAAGAAGTACTCTTAGCAGATCGAATAGTTGTTTTCGTGATGTCTTAGTGCCCCTAAGGTAGTAGGTGCTTGTTACTAAAATTGTTGAACTAAGACATTCTTATGTTAAGACTGTAGGAACTATTAGACTTGGAAGATACCTGGAGTGTCATAAACCTCTCATAGGTGGCTGTGCGATGCTCCATGGGCAGGGCTGCTGCTGGCAAAGCACTTCAGACTTCCTTTTTCCTGTTTAAAAAAAAAAAATTAAAAATTTATTCAATTTAATTAATTAATTTGACCGCGTCGGGTCTTAGTTGTGTCTTGTGAGATCTTTTCGCTGGAGTGCACTGACTTTCCTAGTTGTGGCCTGCAATCTCAGTGGTCGCAGCACATGAGTTTAGTTGCCTCGTGGCTTGTGGGATCTTCGTTCCCTGATCCGGGATTGAACCTATGTCCTTTGCATTGCATGGTGGACTCTTAACCACTGGAGCACCAGGGAAGTCCCACTTCAGACCTCTTACAGTATCGTTTCCCTGATAGCATACTGTGTTTTTCTCACACATACTGTGTGTTTGCTTTGGCTTGTTCCCTATTCTGCATATTTGAATTGAATGTTAAATATACTATAGAAATCAAGAGCCTGCCTTAGTGTTGTCCCCTTCTTCAGCTGTAGACTCGAAGCCCATGCTCATGAGTAAGGACTGGTGACAGCAACCTCCCCTCCTGGTTTTGATGGCTCCCACAGGATTGTTGTGAGCCATGTCTCCTGGGGCCACTTAGAGCCAAGAGAGCAGGGTCTCCTCAGAAAGCAATAGGGCTCTGCTTCAAAGCACAGTGGCTTGCATGCTCCCAGCAGTGCTTGTAAGGACTGTTGTGAGGTCTGTGATCCACATTTGGTCATGTTTTAGGGCTGAAGTTGCTAGACTAGAGTGGTATCAGGAAGGAACACAGGGCTGCATTACTCGCTGAACTAAGAAGTGACTCTGTGGTCTGTACAACAGACAGACAGCTCTGCCTAGCACTAGTGTTCTGAAAAAGCCAGCTTTATTGGCAGCATTTTTTCTTTTTAACCAGGTAAGAAGTATCTCCCTCTGTGTCTTGATTAGTTCTCTGTTGTGGGTGACAAACTGCTACAAATTTAGTGGCTTAAAATAACAACATACTTATTTTACAGTTTCTGTGATTCCTCTAGTTAATTACTTCAGTATTATCTAAATTTTACAAACCTGTGATGTAGTCTTCCTTTAGTTTTAGTATTCTAAGTTTCGCATCTGGGCATCTTATAATACCTGACTTTTCTAAGAAAGAAGAGAGTCATATAGCGAAAAACACTGAAGTGAGCATAACGCTGACATTAAGTCCAGTGTTTTATTCTGGTACTTCTCTGAAGACGGAAATGGCAAACCACTCCAGTATTCTTGCCTAAGAGATCGCATGGACAGGGGAGCCTGGCGGGCTACTGTCTTGGGGTTAAAGAATCAGACATGATTTATCAACTCAACAACAAAAACTCCTGCTTTAAGCCACTACTGCTGGACACTGTGGACTCTGTTTTCCAAATGCACATGATTGTTTCCTGTTTTAAAATTGCTAACTTACTGCATATAATTGAAAGCAATACAACTTTAAGAAAATTCTACAGCTCTGGTTTTTCACTGATTCAGGTTGAAAGTCCTTCCATCCAGTATAAATTCATCCAAATTTTATTGACTAGCCCATAAACTCTGTGAAATAAAATGTCTCACCACAGATGCAGGCAGCCTGAGAGACAGTCGCATCCCATGGGAACACAGCTCATCTCTGACAGTGTAGAGAGCCAGTCTCAGCCTCGCTCCCCTGCTGTCTGCTGTGTCAGAATTCCGTTTTACAAATAACATACTAGAAATGTTAAGCCAATGCCATTAGAGTCATTCAAGAATAATACTGGGCAGAATACATGCAAGAGCCATACTGCAGTATGGGAGAAAGACTATTAACTTATAATTTAGATCTGGATTCTAATTCTGGCTCCATTACTTGCCACCAACTATTTAAGTTATAAGCCTCAGTTTCCTGATCTAGAAAATAAGAATATATCAGCATCACAACATTAGGACTTCCCTGGTGGTCCAGTGGTTAAGACTTCGTCTTCCAAGGCAGGGGATGCAGGTTTGATCCCAGGTTGGAGAGCTAAGATCCCACATGCCTCGCTGCCAAAAAATCAAAACAAGCAATATTGTAACATTGCAGTATTAAACTAATTCTTATACTGATAATAAGAAGTGAAATGTTAGCTGCTCAGTTGTGTCTGATTCTTTGCAACCTCCTGACTGTAACCTGCCAGGCTTTTCAGTCCATGAAATTCTCCAGGCAAGAATACTAGAGTGGGTTGCCATGTCCTTCTCCAGGGGATCTTCCCAATCCAAGCATAGAATCCAGGTCTCCTGCATTGCAAGGAGATTCTTTATTGTCTGAGCTACCAAGGAAGCCAGTGATAATATAGGGGTCATACAATTCAATATTTATCAATTTATTAATATTGGTTATAGTTACATTTTTCAGTAGATCTACTAAGTATAGTGGCAGATCTGGAATGAGTAATGATACCATTCAAAAAGTGAGCAGAGAAAACTGTGAAACCTCAGGATCTAACCCTGGGTCTCAAATGGTATGCTGTAGATAAGGGTACAAGGGGATAGAGTGGGATTACTGGCATTTAGTGGGATAGATAAAGGGAAGATTTTGCTTATTAGTTAGGTTTGGACACATAAACTTGTTGATCTTTATTGATTGATGCTAATTTAGTTGTGAGAGCCTACAAATTCTCCAACTACTTCAGAGTAACCAATTTATCAAGGCAATGGTGATGTTAATTAGAGTTTGGATCATTTTATGAACAGTGATATGATTTCCAACTGATAACTGATACCATGATAAAATATGCAAGAACTAATAGGGAAACAGGATCTTCCAAAACCCAAAAGAAATCTGTAGAGAAATCTTAATGTGTATCATTTTACACGCCTCCACACCTGGGAATGGTGACTATGCGAGGCTGCCTTCTCTTACTTCTCAGAGGAAAAGAAAGGACATTTTTTTAAGAGACTCACAGAAGAATGACGAGGAACTCTCAGCCTGGTCTGTGAGTAGAAGTCTGCTGAAGTGAAGAACTGGAATTAAGGTTGACTAAAAGCCTACTTTCCATTCAACAAGTATTGTTGAGCATACATGTCTGTGCTCAGGTAACTAAGGTGTGGTCTCTGTCTTGGGTTGCATTCCAAGGAGGCTGTCTCAAGGATTGTAAGAGAGATGCAGAAAAAGTGGTCTGAGGATATATGGGCATAGTGTCTAGTTGGATGGTTGGGAGAATTAGGGATGGCTTAAAAGCCTTATCTTTGATAAGATCTCTGCTTCTATGGGCCAAGAATGGTTTGCTGGTATTTGAGAAATATGAAGTTGAGTATGTTCAAATGAAAATTTGAAAATGTTTCCCCAAAGCATTATTCATGTCAGAATTTAGAAGTTTGCTATGGATGTGGAATAATCAAATAACATAAACCGTATTTTTTCTATCTTTAGAATTGGGCTCAGAAGAGCATTTTATAGGTATTCTATCAGTTGGTAAAACTTGAGTTCATATGTTAAGATAAGATTATTAGCTTTTTAGATTATCTAGGCTATGTTTATAGTTGTGGTCTATCTTTTTCCATGGGCCAAGCATATACTCAGCTATCACTAGGCTGATTTGTATTCATGCCATGCAAATATATTTTAATATTGCTCTGTTTCATCTTTAAAATGCAGGCAAATATTCTGACAAAAAGTTGCAAAGTGAATTTTATATTATTCAGTACTGAGTATATATTCTGTATGTATCTTTGGGACAAAACATTTTTCAGGTTCATAAAACTATATATAACCATTCATAAATATAAATTGCCCTAAAAGATGTTTAATGGAAGAGAATTAAGAAACCATGGGAAATGAATGAGAAAAGAAAAATATTAGTTTCTGCAATTTAAATTTTTTACTTGGATTCATACTCCATTTTGAGTTTTTACTACTTAAAAAGATATTTTTTTTTCTTTCTTGTTGTTTCAAAAATTATGTTATAATATTTTCCTTAAAATAAAATTACTGCTAAAGATTTTGAGTCACATTGATCAAATTACTAAAAAATTTTATTTAGTAACTGCCCCTGTATCAGGTACATTTTGGACATATACCGATGAATAAATGATGTTTTCTGTCTTCATAGACTTCATTATCTGGAATATAAACAACTTACTATAATAGTTTTATTAGTCCTCTGATAGTAGTATGAACAAAAAGTTTGGAAGTATGGAAGGAAGAACTGTTAATTCTGTTACGGCAGGTTGGAAATGAGATTTGATCTGGTCCTGGCAGGAGGTATATAACGTTGCCTGATGTTAAAAAGAAGGGGTGTGAAGGGAAAGGCATGGCATTTCCAGTAGAGTTCTCTCCCCATCCTTTAAAAATTGCCAAACTTTTTAGGAATCATAAGCTTTGATACTCGTGAGCAAAAAAAAAAAGTTTATTAGATGAGTGTTAAGAATGACTAACATGGAACAGTTGTTTGGAGGTTTGCATGATTCCCTTTTGAAATAGGTTTTCAGCGTGCAAGAGAACTGAGAAGTTAGTGGTGTCTTGAGGAACAAGCTTAAAATAAGGAGGTGAATCAGTTTTATCTGTGCTCTTATAAATAGCAAATATCTGGACCTTAAGCATTAAAAACATTTGTGAAGAATTAGTTAATGCAGAGCAGGAGATTCTCAAACCCAGTACTTGGGGAGAAGAAAATCCATTTTCTCATTAACTGCAAGATTGTCAATGTGAGGGGATGGATGTGATTCTGAGGTACTTTCACATAATCCTACTTAAAAAAAGCAAGCACTGCAGGAGTGTTTTCTGTGGCTTCTTTGATTTATCGAGATGCCCCCATGGGAGAAGGCTTATACAAGCTAGACGGTGTGCTGATTTATTAAGATACGTGGTGGTCACTGAATACTATACTGTGTCTGACATGTTTATTCCTCCTGCTGATTTGCCGAGTTTTCATTGTTGTTTCATGTTTATATTGAGACCTGCTGAACATGTGAAGATACCAAGAACTATCACCCTTGAAAGATGCGTTCTTTAAAAATGAGGATTGCAGGCTCTCTAGAGTCATCTTGTCTCTTTCTGCTGGCTCATATTTGTGAAATGAGGGTTTATTCTTTAAAAATTAAAAAAAAAGGAAGAAAGAAATATATGCTGACCAATAACATCCGTCTGATCCATTGTCAATAAAGAGCCATGCAAGCACGATTAACTGGAGTTGAGTTAATGTTTCACAAAATCAGGATAAACAAAAGCTGGCAGGAATATTTTTTAGGCATATTTCTCTTCATATGCACCTTTGATTTAAAAATCACTCTCCTTTAGGTTTTTATTTCTTCAAAATTACCAATTGGAAACTGACGTTCTTCTAGTAGTAAGATTACTGGTACTATCTGTGTCATAGAATTGCAAGAATTAAGCAAGAAAGTCTACGCACAGTTTTTGGAACATAGCAAGCACTGAATAAATAGCAGTTAGCTATTTGGGGCTCATCACCCCCAGGTCTACCACCGTCACTGAATATCATCATCCTTGTAAGTGCTTACTTTCACAGTCTCTGTTGCCTTAGAGTCTCTGACAAATAAAGAGAAACAGCCAGTTAGGTCTCAGGAATTTAAGAAGGCCTTAAACGTTTTGGACTAAGAAGGATTTGGTCCAGACTGTGTGTTCTGTATTTATGAAGACAGTGCATGCAGTCCCCACAGAATGGTCATAAAGCACTGCATTGCATTAAAAACACTGTTCTTTGAAAGACACGGTCTTGTTGAGGTATGATAAGAAAGTTGTATTGAACAAATATAGAGAAGTTTCCATATTTCATCAATTCTAAGATGCAGATCTTATTTCACATTTTGTTTTATCTGAAATCAATGTGCTTTTTAAAGTCCATGGCATGTTGTAGATAATTGACGGCGTGTTTCTTTGTTACATAATTTAAAATGCATCTTAAAATCACAGGCGTTTTAGATTTGATAAAATGTTACAAATGCTTACCTATATGGTGTTCACAAGAAGCGGGGTGAGCATCTAGAGAAATCAAAGAGAAATCAGCGCAACTCCTTAAGAGGAGGTCATGGGACTTGGGTAACCATGATGTATCTGACTGTGCTCAGTCAAACCCTCTGGCTTCACTTGTACTATGCGACTAATGTTTACATGCATCAGCTGCACCATCCTAACCGCTTCGGTGGTATTTCAGGCCCAGACTTCTCATCTGGGCTACTTTGATAATAATCTTTTTCTTTTTTCACTAATCTATCTTTTCAAACACTCTTGAGAGTCTTTTTAATAACAGTCGAATCTCATTACTGCCCTCCTCAACAGTCTCTAAAATCTGCCTCCCAAGACGGCCGAGCATGGTCCAGCCAGTCTTCCGTCTGTCACCTGGTGGTCACATCTCCCTGGGCAAGTTTGTCAGCCTTTCTGAACACGTTGTCCTAATTGTAAGACTGGAGTGGTAATCATTCTTTATCTCAGAGGGTCATTATGTTTGCTATTTACCTTGCAAAAGGCTTGTTACATACTGAATGTTTAGTAAATAGCAGTGTTCTCACTTAACTCAATTTCTTCATCCGTAAAATAGGGTTGATCATTTTTTCCTTGCTAAGTTGGTCGGATTGCTCTGATGATTGATGGGAATAATTCATATGAAAGCATAAATTATTTTTGTTCTTAAAATTATTATATTCTGTTCTTTAAATGACTATTTTCTGAACTAGAAAATGCTTTTTCAAATTAGAGATTATTTCTATTGAAGCATTCTAAGCCTTTAATGAACTTATTCCACGGTTTCTTTCCAGATCAGTGTACTACAGTGCACTCCAGCTATATACATCCCCAGAATATACTAGATACTTTGACATATTGTTGTTTTGTTTAGTCATTAAGTCACGTCTGACTCTTGCAACCCCGTGGACTGTAGTCTGCCAGGCTCCTCGGTCCATTAGGTTTTTCAGTCAAGAATACTGGAGTGGGTGGCCATTTCCTTCTCCAGGGGATCTTCTCGACCCAGGGATTGAACCCGCATCTCCTGAATTGGCAGATGGATTCTTTACCACTGAGCCAACCTGGGAAGCCTGTGCTTTGACATGCTTGTGTGCTATATGTTTATGATGTAGGAATTTTATTCTTCACTATATTTTCTATATCCACATCCATCAAGATCCAGGGCAAATATCCTTACCTTTTCTGATTATACTAGAAAAAAATTGCTTTCTCCCATTTTTCCTCAGAGGTTGTAGGAGTTTGGGCTTCTTTGTAGCATCAGTTTTATTTAGATTTATGTTATGTCAATTGTTTTGTCTATTTTCTTATCCATTAAATCGAAAGTTAGTTAAAAGTAGGGACATGTCTAAGAAATCATTTTGTCCACAGAAATTGTCTAGAATTTGTTGAATTGAACAAGGCATTTGAAGGCAAGCAAAAAGACATTCTTGACAATGGGGTTAATGACTAACGAGGTAAAATGTGCATAGAACTTGTAGAGCCCAGTCATGTTGCCTGGAGTGGCCAAAGTGTTAGGAAAGTTGCGAGAAAGAAGAGTTGAAAGGTGGGGTAGCATCTGGTTACGGATGTCCCCAGCAACCAGCCAGAGAAGATGGAACCCACTGTAACAAGACAACCATTTTCAATTGTTATTTACCAGCAGAATTTTCTTCTCACATTTTTACAAGAAAATCCTAGTGTATTCGAAAGAGGAAATGGAGTTACTTGGGCAAGTTTGTCAGCCTTTCTGAACTCTTTTTGATAGAGACACTGGATTCCCACCCTCCCTGGATGCTCCCTCTTCCCCATTACTATCACATTGGCACCTCAGCAGAACAACTGGAGTTTCAGGAAGCAAGGTTTGAAAATCACCGTGTTAGAGATTAGGCTGCTACCTTCTTGCATCGAAGAAGAGCATGATGGGAATTGTGCTTCACATCTGGTAGCAATGTGAAAGATATACTGGAGAGGAGGTGTTTGATTTCTTTTTAAATTGCTTCATCTTCTTTCTGAATTAGCTCAGAACAACTGCCAGTCTTCAAGGATTATCCTGTTGAACGATTTTTCCTACCTGCCTGCTCTCTCAGCTTTTTGCAGAGCTATTGTCTGTTTTGCTCATCTTCACACTGGTGACTGAGATGAGTGCTTACTGTTTGACTGGACTCACGAAATATTTCCCAGGCTGTCAAGGCCTATCCATGCTGCTTATATTTAGTGTGCTGCTAAGTCACTTCAGTCGTGTCCGACTCTGCGTGACCCCATAGACGTCAGCCCACCAGGCTCTCCTGCCCCTGGGATTCTCCAGGCAAGAAAACTGGAGTGGGTTGCCATTTCCTTCTCCAATGCATGAAAGCGAAAAAGTGAAAGTGAAGTCGCTCAGTCGTGTCCGACTCTTAGCGACCCCATGGACTGCAGCCCACCAGGCTCCACCATCCATGGGATTTTCCAGGCAAGAGTACTGGAGTGGGGTGCCATTGCCTTCTCCGGGTATATTTAGTGTACCTGTGCCAAATTTGGGCAGTTACTTATTTATTTTATAGGCAATGATGTTAGTTTTTAGCCCCACGATAGCTTATACTTTGTTGCTATCTTTTACTGCTTGTTCAAAAAGATACTTAAAGTGGGCCCTGGGAAAGATGATTGTATTGAATTATTGTCTCCAGAATAATTATATGCCAATTCAAAAGGAGGTGAATATCCAAGTGATGGAATAAAACAAGAGCAATTAGTTAAGATACAATGAGTTTGTTTTACTTCTAACAGGAAAAGTTTCCATCTGTTTGTCTCTTCCTCAGAGGATTGTGTTGTAAACCTGAGTTTCTTCATATTTGTATGTAGGTTATAAAGTTAAAAAATAAAACAAAGCATATTTGTGTTCCTAATGATTGTTTGGCTATGACTTAGAAATTGAAAGCTTGATATATCTGTCTGTTGGTTATAAAGACTTCTTACATCAAAGTCATTAGTAATTTGGAATTTAAAAAATTAATTATGTATTGTCTATCAAGGAGGAATATAATTGTCTAAGCCAGTTACAATCTTATACTTTTCATTTAAGACATGAATAAATGGCTAGTATAGTTTTTTCTGAGACACATTTTTTTAAATGTTCAGATTTAAATACTCAGATTTATCACATATCTTTGGGTTTGATCACGCCTTTGAAAGGAATTGGTATTTTCTTTTTAGAATAAAAAGGCAAAATTTGTTGAGGGAGTATAGAGTAATTCAGAAATAAATCAGTAATTTTCCCCATTTTTACTACTAAGTTATAGGTAGTTATTTTGACTGGTAGTTTGAAAAAGAAGACTATGACCATGTGATGCTTGTAATGAATTGGGGTATGCAAATCATGCACTTGAAATAATCAGATGGCTGTGTGATGGTTTATTTGTACCCTGGGTTGAAGGAATGTGCAGCATGTGGCATGTGTCACCCTGCACCACACGCCCTCCCTCTTTGTAAGTTTGAAGGACAGGTATTTGCCATCTGATGTGGGTTTCCTGGATGTTCATAATCAGTGAAATAATTACTCTTCTTAAAAATTATTTTTAAAATATGTATTTTTGGGTTGAATGGCTAGATGTTTTAAGATAATATCACCCTGGGTCCAGATATCTACGTATATATTTATTTTGTAGAGACAAGTAACTTACTTAATCAAATAATTCAGTGAACCTTCACAAAGAGCCTAATATGGGCTGGGTAGCATGCTAGATGTCAGGGACTGGCGCTGTGGAGAACTGAAAGGGAGATGAGCCTGTAGGGTGGTGACTGAGCTAAGCAGAGGGCCTTGTACATACAGAAAGTCCTAAGAAATTATTATTATTTTAAATAAATTATTAAATTATTAACTGAAATGAGGGCCAGAGTTGAAACTGTGGTCTGTCTAAAATGGGCAAATTAGTTAATACTCTTAGTTTGTTTCTTTGTCAGAAATACAGGGTAATAGCATCACCATCGGAGGGATTAAATGAGTTATTCAACAAAATGGAAATATTACTGAATGGGAGAAGATATTTGTAAATGATACAACTGAGTAGGGATTAATATCCAACATATATAAACAATTTATACAACTCAACATCAAAAAAACCAAAACAATTTGATTAAAAAAATGAGCAGAAGAACTGAATAGATGTTTTTCCAAAGAGAGAATGCAAACAGTCAACAGAGCAGGTGAATAGATGCTCAGCATTGCTAATCACCAGATCACCAGGGAAATGCAAATCAAGGTCACAAGGAGATATTACAGCTGTCAAAATGGCTATAATGGAAAAGAAAAGAAAAAGACCAAATAGTAAATGTTGGCAAGGATGTGGAGAAAAGGGAACCCTTGTACACTATCAGTGTGATGGACATTGGTACAGCCACTGTGGAAAACAGTATGGAGGTTCCTCAAAACTCTGAAAATAGAACTACCATATGACCCAGCAACTATACTCCGGGGTATATATTTGGAAAAAAAAAAAAAAAACCACTAATTGAAAAAGATATATGCACCCCAAACTTCATAGCAGAATTACTTACAATTTCCAAGATATAGAAGCAACCTAAGTGTCTATCCAGAGATGAATGGATAAAGATGTGGTTTACAACACAATAGAATATTACTCAGCCATAGTTTTCTTTTGCCATTTGCAGGAACATAGATGGACTTGGAGGATATAATGCTAAGTGATATAAGTCGGACAGAGAAAGACAAGTACTGTATGATATCACGTATTTGGAATCTCAACAATACAACAAACTAGTGACTGTAACAAACAGAAGCAAATTCACAAATAAACAGCCAATTAGTGGTTACCAGTGAAGGAGCAGGATAAGGATAGTGGAGCGGGAAGTACAAACTATTGGGTGTAAAACTGGCCCAAGGATATATTGTGTAATATGGGAGATATAGCCAATATTTTGTAATGACCATAAATGGAAAGTTACCTTTAAAAATTATATGAAATATTAACATTTTTTAAAAGATTAAATGAGGTAAATTATGGGAGTATGCCTCATATGGGACATGCCCAGAAATATGTCTGGCACATATCAGATAGTTAATAATTGTTGGTAAAATAGTGAAAAGTAAAAAAAAAAAAAAAAAAAATCCCTATTCTCAAGATGTGTCATGGCTTAGAACAGGGGATTCTTACACATTATAAAGTTGGACTTTAGCTGTCATTTCCATGTATTTGCTTTAAAATTCTGAGTTTCACTAATAATCCAAAGAGATTTTGGACTCTAACACACATACACAAACACACCTACACACACTTCCCTGCTCCTAAGCTCGTAATTATTCTTCTCTTGTTCACAGGTTTAAATTTTAAAATATTTTTATATTTAAATGTCCTCTCTAATAACAGGAGAATGTGAGAAATGAGCGGAAGCAGCAGAATTATATTATTAGATAAAAATTTGGATACAGAAGGAGATATGTAGGTATTGAAATTTCAACAGCTTTATTCCCCTCACTTCTACATATTTTGTGGTTCGTATAAAAAAATTTATTGTGTTTTTTCCTTGTGATTGAATATTGACAGACGTAAAGTCCAGTGATGCCAGAGGGATGTGATGTACATGTGACAGGCTGTGGTTTGTGCCTGTCTGCACGGAACGCCACTCATTTTAAAGAACTTTTCCCTCTCTTTCTTAACAGGAAGAGAAAATGATGTGTTTTTTGTGCTAGACCATAGTAAACTGACTTGTTTTAGTCCCTATTGCTATTTTAAGAAAAATTGCTGGTGCGAAGTATGTTAGATACGGTGCAGTGTTTTCACGTGTTAAGGTCAATTCATATTTTAATAATGTGTTTTGTGTTTATCTATCTTTAGATTTAACTATTAAAAAAAATCTGATCTCTAAACTGATCATTTCGTACATAATTGTTTAAATACCATAGGTCATTTGGTGACCTTTGTATGTTTTTTGATTTTTTGAATGTCTTTTATTTGAAGATTGTCATGTCTTTAATGCCAATAATGCCTCATCTTTTCTGAAATTGGATTTGAATCATCACTAAAGGATAAAATGCTATGACTGTAAGGTGGCATTCAAAAACAAGGAACACTTATTAAATTTAAACTATTACTTTCAGGACCATATTTTCAACTCTTTCAGAAATACTTTTGAGTTAAAATTGAAATGTCAAATAACATTAAATTTAAAATACACATTTGGTTCAGTATTACCATCATACAATATTAAATATTAAACATTAATTTATTTCATGCTGCTGGCAGGACACAATGATTCAGTATTCAATGAAAAAAAAATTGTCTGCTGCTTGATGACTTCCATGTATTGTAATAGAACTGTGCATGTTTATTTACTGTGGATTAATAGGCTTTGTTCTGCTAGTGCATACTTAAATATGCTTTATAAGTCATGTATAAATATACCTATGTCAGACATAGTCTATACTGAAATCCACAAATACTCTTTTTCGAAATATGCCTTTGTTTCTTCTGTGAAAGAAATATTTATGAAAAGGTGCCTCTATCTTGTACACTACATTCCTTACAGTAACCAAGGCCTCATTAAAACTGGGTGCTTTGCACCTGGTGATGGGTTTAATGTAGGTAGTAAAATCTTACTACGAATGAATGTGAAAGCGAAACTGCTTTAATTAAAGGGAATGAATCTAAAATAATACAATGTACTATTTGGAATGGAATTAAAAAGCAATCTTTAACAGAGAGCAAATTTATTTCATTATATTTTGGAAGCAACATAATTATACGTATAATTTGTTCATAACACTGAATGTGTGACCTTGGGCAAGTTACTGATCGCACTATACTTCAGCTTCTTTATCTGAAAAAATGGATATAATCATAGTTCCTACCTGATATATTAAGAGTATACTTGGAATTGTCTGTGGCACTTAGCAAACACTGTGTGTTATCTTTTGTTATTTTTGTATATGATATGTAGAGTAGGGTAGGGAAGTGGGAACAGAGAATGAACCAGAGGATGAGCCCCTCAGAATCATTGGAAATAGCACACTTTCAAGGGCCCTATTAGGGATGCAGCCTGGCTATTTTTGCACTTGAGATGAGCTCCAGTCACAAAATGATAACATTCTGTGGAAGGTGTCTTATGTCTTGTTTAGTTCCTAAGTTGTGTCTGATTCTGTGACCTCATGGACTGTAGCCTGCCAGGCTGCTCTGTCCATGGAATTTCCCAGGCAAAAATACTGGAGTGAGTTGCCATTTCTTTCTCCAGGAAATTTTCCTGACCCATGGATCAAACCGGTGTCTTATGTCTACAACTTACATACAAATATCTCAAGGAAGACACTACTATTTGAAGTCAGCTCAGGTTACTTTACGTTATGAGAAAAAAAATGTTCCTCTGTGAAGTTCCTTTCCCTCATATCCAAACTCCAAATCCAGCAACATAATCCTCATCTCCAACTCAAATAGACTACCTACTCCCAACTCAAATCTACCTATTGGTTTTCTTTGAATTAAGAAATTACATCCCTTGTGGCTCAGTGGTAAAAAATCAGGCTGCCAATGCAGGAGATGTGGGTTCGATCCCTGGTCTGGGAAGATCCCACACGCAGTAGAGCAACTAAGCCCGTCTGCCACAATTGAGCCTGTGCTTTAGAGCCTGTGAGCCACAACTACTGAGGCCATGTCCTCTAGAGCCTGGACTCTGCAACAGGAGAAGCCACTGCAGTAGGAAGCCCGTGCACTGCAACGAGAGAGGAGCCCCTGCCTGCTCTCTGCAACTAGAGAAAAGTCCGTGCAGCAGCAGAGTCAGCACAGCCCCCTCCCCCCAAAAAAAATCACACCTGAAATAAGTTTCCAGAACTACATGTAGGTCGTATGTAATTTTTAGCAGACCTTAAAGTAGTTGGAATTCAGGTTTTCATTTTAGTTTATTGATCTCTTACAGCTAATAACTGTTATTGAACTTTTTGGGAGTTTTGTCAAGGTATATTGGCCTTCCCTGGTGGCTCAGATGGTAAAGTGTCTGCCTGCAATGCGGGAGACCCGGGTTCGATCCCTGGGTCGGGAAGATCCCCTGGCGAAGGAAATTGCAACCCACTCCGGTACTCTTGCCTAGAAAACCCCCTGGACGGAGGAGCCTGATAGGCTACAGTCCATGGGGTCGCAAAGAGTCGGACGCGACTGAGCGACTTCACTTTCAATTGGCATACAACACTCTAGGAGTTTGAGGTTTACTATAGCATAGCAATTCAGTGCTTGTGTATATTGCAAAAGTATCACCACTAGAAGTCTAATTAACATCTGTCACTGTGCATCCTCACAGAATTTTTCTTTATGGTGAGAACTTTAAGATTTTCTCTCTTCAGTTCAGTCACTCAGTCGTGTCCGACTCTTTGCGACCCCATGAATCGCAGCAGGCCAAGCCTCCCTGTCCATCACCAACTCCCGGAGTTCACTCAAACTCACGTCCATCGAGTCGGTGATGCCATCCAGCCATCTCATCCTCTGTCGTCCCCTTCTCCTCTTGCCCCCAATCCCTCCCAGCATCAGAGTCTTTTCCAATGAGTCAACTCTTCGCATGAGGTGGCCAAAGTACTGGAGTTTCAGCTTTAGCATCATTCCTTCCAAAGAACACCCAGGATAGACCTCCTTTAGAACGGACTGGTTGGATCTCCTTGCGGTCCAAGGAACTCTCAAGAGTCTTCTCCAACACCACAAAACTTTCAAATTTGCAACACATTGTTATTAACTGTATTCACCATGCTGTACATTGCATCTCCTTGCCTTATTTATTTTATAACTGGAAGTTTGTGCCTTTTGACCCCCTTAACCCATTTTGTCCTCCCCCAGTCCTCTGCCAGTGGTAACCAACCACCTCTGTGTTCTCTGTATGTATGAGCTCGTGTTTTTTTTTTTTTTTTAATTTCATATAAAAGTGAGATCATAAAGTATTTAACATTTTCTGTCTGATTTCACTTAGCATAATGCCCTCAAGGAACTTTCTTGTCTCAAATGGCAAGATTTCTTTCTCTTTCATGGCTGAAAAATATTCCAGTGTATGTGTATGTATGTATGTTTATTTATTCTCACCTACACTTGTTATTTCTTGTCTTTTTGAGAATGGTCATTCTGACAAGTGTGAAGTATCTTTTTGTGGCTTTGATTTGTATTTCTCTGATCAGTTTTGGTATTGAGTCCTTTTCATGTGTTAGTTGACCATCTCTTTCTGTTTCCACCTTCTTTGGAAAAAAACAGCTGTTCAAATCCTCTGCCTATTTTTTAATGGTTTGTGGTTGTACAATTAAGTTGTTTGAGCTCTTTGTGTTTTTTGACTATTAACCCCTTATCTGATACACGATTTGCAAATATCATCTCCTATTTGGTAGGTTGCCTTTTCATTTTGTTTGTAATTTCCTTTGCTGTGAAATAGCTTTTTAGCTTAATGTAGTCTCAGTTTTTTATTTTTGCTTATGTTTTTGTTGCCTTTGTTTGTGGCTACCTTTTAAAGTCTGATCTGGGACAGTTACGTGTACTGTCAGGTTTCATACTTATCCAAGGTGTCTTTCAAAGTTACTTTTTTCTATTTTTGCTTGGTAAAATTCTAAATGTATGAAAATCACCTTAAATGAAATCTCAGTTGTAATCTAATTTCTGATTGAATTAGACAGAAGCTGCCATTTTGTCAGTGTTACAACCCTGTTGATTATTTCTTATGTAATCAGTGGGCTCCTTTTTGATTATTCAAAGCACTATCTAAGTGTAATAACGTCTTACTTGTTTTCTGTAAACTTATGTATTGGGTCTGGTGAAGACTTATTTTTCAAAATAAAAATTCTCTTATGAAATTTGAACATTATCTGTCTTTATACCTAGCTTTTGTGAAAAATTGCATTGCATGGTGCAGTTTTGCAGTCACTGAAATAGTTTTCTGAACTTAGTTGCTTCTCCTTAAATAGATGTTATATGATAACCAGATTTCTCAAGAAAGAGTTGAAGATGTAAGTATTGCATTATGAAAATGAAAATTTTCAAATGTAATTAGTCACAGTAGACACAAGGTGAGAATAGGTTAGATAGTGTGGCCAAATTGGTTGAGACATGTTAGACTGAAGAACCAATGGAATCAATGTATCATATGAATATAGAGAGTACAATTTTTAAATGTTGATTTCATAGCAGGGTTTTTTTGAGACAGTTTTGCAGGTATGTTATGTATCAAGAGAAAGAAAAGGGGAAAGTATCGTTGGTGGGAGAATGAAGAAAAAGAAGAGGATGGAAAAGAATGCATTTAAATTTACCCTGCAAGCACTTAAAATTATTAACGGACTCCATAAAGGCACATTGCCACAAGTGACGCAGTTTGAAGGCAAGTTCACGTGGAATATATTTGGCTGCCTGGGGCAACTGCTCTCAACTGAAATGAGAGAAAGTTTTAATATAAAAAGGACAAGATCACTTATCTGAGGGGGAAATAAGTTTCAAGTTCATAGAACATCCTATCTAAGAAACAGTTGCCAAAGCAGATATAGTGCAATGAAAGGTAAGGGCAGTAGGCTTCATGTGACCTTATCTTAATTAAATGATAAGGAAAACTAGTTTTCAAAGTACATAAACACATATACAACAACAGCACACACACACATGCTGCTGCTGCTGCTAAGTCACTTCAGTCGTGTCCGACTCTGTGCGACCCCATAGATGGAAGACTACCAGGCTCCCCCGTCCCTGGGATTCTCCAGGCAAGAACACTGGAGTGGGTTGCCATTTCCTTCTCCAATGCATGAAAGTGAAAAGTGAAAGGGAAGTCGCTCAGTCATGTCCGACTCTTTGTGACCCCATGGACTGCAGCCTACCAGGCTCCTCCGTCCATGGGATTTTCCAGGCAAGAGTACTGGAGTGGGTTGTCATTGCTTCTCCGACACACACACATACAAACATTTTTTAAAGAGGAAAGAGAAGCTGTATTGCTTTAGATGAAGCTTTTAATCATCTGGTACCATGATTCTCAAATATGACTTTAAATGAATAGTTTTATAGAACCTATTTTTTTTCAGGTATTTTTTTTCTAGTACGTTGAGAAAATTTAAAAAAAAAAAAAAAAAAAAGAACAAAACCCATACTGTATAATGGTCCATTGTGGGCACTTTTTCATGAATTAAAGTGTGGAATGTTGAATAATAGCAACAGTGATATTATCCTGTGTTTTTATTGCACTTTATAATTTTCACATGTTGTTCATGATTTCAGTCGATCCTCAGAACAACACTATGAAGCAAGTAGATGGTTTCTTCCTTCTTTAGGTGAGGAAGTTGAGGCCAGATCAGTAACATGATTTGCCTAAAGATGCGGGTGCTGCGGTTCATGGGGTCGCAAAGAGTCGGACACGACTGAGTGACTGATCTGATCTGATCTGTGGGTCTACAAACCAGGCTTTCAGAGCTTGACTACAGAGCAGTCATATGAGGACTAGAATGTAAGCACAAGGAAGCCCAGGAGCAGCTTTGATTTAGGAAAAGAAGTATTGAGATAGGGATCAGTAGGTGCTGAAGAAGACTCTTGAGAGTCCCTTGGACTTCATGGAGAGGTCAGACCAGTCAATCCTAAAGGAAATCAACATTGAATATTCATTGAAAGGGCTGTTGCTGAAGCTGAAACTCCAATTATTGGCCACCTGATGTGAAGAGCTGACTTACTGGAAAAGACTCCGATGCTAGGAAAGATTGAAGGCAAAAGGAGAAGTGGGAGGCAGAGGGTGAGATGGTTAGATAGCATCAGCGACTCAATAGACATGAATTTCAGCAAACTGTGGGAAATAGCGGAGGACAGAGGATCCTGACTGGCTGCAGTCCATGAGTCACAAAGAGCTGGACCTGACTTAGAGACTGAACAACAATGACAAATTGCTGGTGGAACAAATGACTCAGACCAAGCTTTATTAGCAAAACCGTGCAGAAGACGCAGCCTTTGTAAACTACTGAAAGCAGACACTTAGATCCGAATGGAAGTTTAGTCTCCAGACTTAGAGAAATTAGCCAAAATTTCTTTCCAATAAAATATTGTCTCTGGAGAAGTTTCAAGCTGGAAAGAAGGGCAACTTTTGGATGAGACAGGAAGATTTTAAATCTTGTGAAATCTTTTCAAAATCCAAAGAGCCCAGTTTCTGTTTTGTACCCAGACTTTTCTTGTGTATATTACATTGGTTAGAGGGCGTGATTTGATTATGTGGTCAGGAACAGTCTGGGCAAAATTGTTAAATCATCAGTTTTTATGTTTTTGGCCCTAGCCTCACTTTCTTGTGGTTGTTTTTCAGTTTTATAAAATGCTTTACCTCGAAACACTTTCTCAATGACTCAATGCCCTTGTACTTCACAATTATCCAAAGAGATACCCTCACTTTCTGTGAACTATTTAAATCAAGACTTAAACCTAATGTCAAGAGAATGAATCTTCTGGAACTTTGGGTTTGGCCGGTTGGAATGAGGAATTTTGGTTATGAACAAGAGTGAAGGCAGGAAAGGATATGTTGTTCTCTTTGCTCATGAAAACAAAGTGAAGTTCTGAGGTAGCATGTTTATCCATAGCAGCTACTCATCTAAGGGAATAATCATCCAGATTCTAGAATACCTGGATTGTTTTAGGAGGGAGAGGCTACTAAAGGTTTTCAAAGCAAACATTATAACCCACTTCAATTTATCCCTGTGAAGAAAATAGGTAACGCGTAGCTAGAAAGTAAAAAATGCTACTATAGCTTTTTTTTTTCTTTAAAAAGCATTTTAAGGCTGTGTATTTAATCACAAGAAATGAAACTTGAATTTTTAGCATTGTGCTTGCCACACATAAAGTTCGAGATCTGGGGCTCGAGGTATTTCCTTCCAAGGTGCATGCACACTCTGAAATGCTGTTACCTGCCGGAGTCCAGCATCTGGCAATTTGTTATACTGAACAGCTAATTTTTCACTGTGGTTCCTCTGCGGACTCAGTGCAAAGTCATACAACACAACTGACACAACAGAGTAGCGGCCCGAATTCAGATCAGGAGCCAAGTGAGTTTACAGCTCTATCACCTTCAGGCCTAATAAGGAAGTCGTTTCAGCATTTGGCCTATTAATCCATTTAGTGATTGGATGTGTAATCTGGGTATTTGACACCTATAACTACCAAGACATATGCTGAATGTTATTTTCTCCATGAAAGCATTTAATTATCAGAATAATTGGAATTTAGATGTCTTACCCTTCCTGGAGATATTATAATCATATTCAGCAGTGTAAAATGTTGGAATCAAATTGGGCATGAATTTTGGCAGAAACAATGTGTCTTTTGGACGTATTCTGTATGCCTCAGCTTCTGCATCTATAAAATGGGGCTGCTAAAAGTAGCAGCTTCATAGGGCTCCTGTGGGGATTAAATAAAATCATAGATCTACTATTAATGCATGTTATAAATGCCCCATGCCATTTATTACATTTTATAGAATTCATTTATGAATATAACACTTTTTGATGATAACAAATACATATATAATATAAATAATTCATTTTCGTTAGTTATACTTGGTCTGCAATAGTATGGAGCACTCCATGTATTGTAATGACTCCACTTGGAAACCTCATTACTTGGGATTGCTGCTATTTCCACTATAACAGTAACCTTA
The DNA here is from genome assembly GCA_935064755.1 of Tragelaphus eurycerus. Classification (NCBI taxonomy): domain Eukaryota; kingdom Metazoa; phylum Chordata; class Mammalia; order Artiodactyla; family Bovidae; genus Tragelaphus; species Tragelaphus eurycerus. The sequence goes on from CAKXYN010000003.1 coordinate 25,569,112, forward strand.
GGTACTCAGACTCAGGATTGTCCAGTAGAAAAATATATATTGTACATTGCCAATAGGATCACATTTGAATAACTAGAGCAATGTCCAGTTCGATATAATAAACACATGTTCATGGTTATAGTTTACATTAATAATCTTTATTCAATGCAAAGAATGTGTGTTTGAAAATTGTCATCATTGTTCAGTCAATAGATCATGTCCAACTCTTTGGGACCCCATGGATTGTACCATTCCTGTCCTCTATTGTCTCTGAGTTTTTGCTCAAACTCATGTCCATTGAATTGGTGATGCTATCCAACCGTCTCATCTCAACCATCTCATAATTTATTATTTTGAATAATGAATTTTTTAAAAAATACTTAGTATTCTCTATTTTCCTTTATTTGTACATTATATGTAGTAAGTATACTTGAATATCTTTATAATTTAAATGTTTCTTAGAATAAACAGGGCTGGTAATCATAACTGTAGGCTGAAGCTTAGGTACTAGAGATATATAGTTTTGGAAATGCTTTTGTTACCATTACCTTCTATTTATCAAATCAGTGGGGCTCCTTTAAGTCATACATCTCCTAGCTAACCGGAGTCTTGGTCTTGGCCTCTTCACCTTTGATGGCGGCTGCCTGGTTCTTGGCATGTTCATTTGGGTATACCACTGTTAGCCTGGTACTGCCCTGGGTGCCAACATCAAGAAGGTAATTTTATCAGGAAGAAATCAAAGTCCATCTCAAGTGAGCATCCCACCCTGATTTATTGTCTTATTTTGTTTTTTTAAGCTATTGGGAAATAAATTCCTTTGATTTCATATCACATTTCTCTCTTGGGTCAAAACATCTCATCAATATTGATGCTTTAACTTAAATGAGAATGCAGTACTAGTGTGTAATTCATACTGGGCACAGGTGGTGGTGACATGATCTTCAGAAGGTGAAGGCCCTAAATCCCTTAGGTTATTAAGCAGAAACCCTCCCACTCCCTAATTATTTAGCCATTTGTTACCTGCGTAGTGAAACAGATTGTTCTTCACTATTGGTCCCTTACATTTGCTCAAAAGCCCATCACCCAGTTTTGTCATGGATGAAGCTATATCTTGGACTCTTCTTATTTGGATACTAAATTGGTAAGGGAAGCATAGTAACTTGTCTGTCGCCTCCCACTCCCCAATTTCATTTTCTGGTAACTCTCAGGCTTTATCATCTTTTGAATTGCTTGTTCTTTTTTGCATGCCGTATCAGTGATTGGCTCCCGTGTGACCTGGGTCAGCCAGGCTTCATGGCCACTGACTTCTCTGAAGTAAACCTTTGTTACAAATTACAGATCTCATGATAACCAAACATAATCAGAGGGAGAGATGGCCATTATTTCTCTTTTTTTTTCACAGCATGGGCCCAGTAATGAGTTTATTAGATATAGGACTTTGGTATGTATACATTTCCATATGTATATCTGGCTAGAGAAAATTCTTATTCACAAATGTCCTTGACTTATAAAATAAATCTAGAAAATAATTATTTGTGATATGGAAGAATGCACTATAGAGTCCTATAAATCAGAAACCTTTCTGAAACTTAGATGTTTCAACCAACAAAGAAAAGGGGAAGAAAGGAGAGAAAAGGAAAGGGAGGTTTGAGCAGGTCTACCCAGCAATGCAGTATGACTGGGGTCATCTCTGAGTTACACAGCTCAAGTCTGGCACTTGAAGTTTGGTTAAAAAGTGATGCAAGATACTTTTCTTTGCAGTCAAGATACATGCTCCAGGCTTAGTGAATGAAAGCAAAAGCCTCAGTGTTCTTGGATCCATTTTACATTAAAACCCAGCTCATATACCAGAGTTCAGTTCTGCCCTTTGGACTAATGGTTCACCTTGATCCTGCCTTCAAAGCCTCAGGTGGTTCCTACCACATGGCTTCTCTCTCCTTCCAGTGTACCCACAACCATTTTCCCAAGGTAGTATGTTAATTAAAAGACTTGGTTGTGGAATGTAATAGAAAGCAACTCCGGGTAGCTTAGGTCAAAGGGGAATTTGTTGACAGGATCTTGGATTATTTTGTTAAGATTAAAAAAAAAAAAATTCCTTGGTAGCCAAGCCAGAGCTTGTGGACCTGCCCAGCCTCCGGAATGCTCCCTTGAGTGTGACCACTCCACCAGTAACCTGTCTCTGAGTGTGTCTCTGTTTCAAACCTTTGTACCCTGGAATCAGAGTCTGTTTGGATCAGTTTGGGTTAAGTGTCAGTTAGCAGGGCCATGTAGCTCAGAAATGAGTGTTTGGTAAACATTTCGAGGAAAGGGAAGATTGTTAAACTGAAGCATCTCATGGCATAACTGCTCCATAATCCAGGTGCTGTCCAGTCTTTGTCTGTATTTATGATGGTTCCTTTGCTTTTGTCCCTAATGCCAGTCAAAAATCTCTATGTAGCTCACTGCCTACCTTCTCCGTGTTGCCTTTCCTGAGCATCGGGTCCCAGTGACAGCATTCTCGTGCTTCCCACAGTAAATTACTACTGTATTTAACTTAGCAAAGTTAAGTTAAAGATTTCTGGGCTCCAAAATCACTGCAGATGGTGACTGCAGCCATGAAATTAAAAGACGCTTACTCCTTGGAAGGAAAGTTATGACCAACCTAGATAGCATATTCAAAAGCAGAGACATCACTTTACCAACAAAAGTTCGCCTAGTCAAGGCTATGGTCTTTCCTGTGGTCATGTATGGATGTGAGAGCTGGACTGTGAAGAAGGCTGAGCGCCGAAGAATTGATGCTTTTGAACTGTGGTGTTGGAGAAGACTCTTGAGAGTCCCTTGGACTGCAAGAAGATCCAACCAGTCCATTCTGAAGGAGATCAATCCTGGAATTTCTTTGGAAGGAATGATGCTAAAGCTGAAACTCCAGTATTTTGGCCACCTCATGCGAAGAGTTGACTCATTGGAGAAGACTCTGATGCTGGGAGGGATTGGGGGCAGGAGGAGAAGGGGACGACAGAGGATGAGATGGCTGGATGGCATCACTGACTCGATGGATGTGAGTCTGAGTGACCTCCGGGAGTTGGTGATGGACAGGGAGGCCTGGCGTGCTGCGGTTCATGGGGTCGCAAAGAGTCGGACACGACTGAGCGACTGATCTGATCTGATCTTAACTTAGCAGGCTCTATTCTGCATCATTTTGTTCTTCTGATAAGCTAAGATATTGACTGCTCCCAGACAGTTTTTTCCCTTCCATTCCAACTGTTATGAAAGCTAGGGCTGAGCTTTCCATTCAATTATTATGGCTTTCCTTAGTCAAAAATATTTTTTAATATGATCTTTCTTTTCTCTTTCTTTTTACCACCTGTCTTTTGTCTTTGTCCTTGTGGTGTGATCCTTGATCTTACTGTACCTGTGGTTTACTTTATTTTTTATTTTTTTATGGTTAAAAAAATTTTATTGGCTTGAGTATAACATCAGTTAATGAGGTTTACTTTGGAAGAAATGTAAATAGTAACAGAAAAGATGGCATTTGTCACACAAGTTCTTTTTTTGGTGCCCTTGCACTACCTGGAATAACTCTGGCCACAACTCTGCTCGCATCTTGGTCTATTAAAACCTATGCCTATTGTCCAGGGCTTTGCCCCACTCTCACCTCCTTTATTAAGTCTTTCCTTATCATCGTGATCCCCCAGCAAGATGTCAGAGATAGACATTTTTTTTCCCCCTTGAAGATACTTTTATTCACACTTTATATAAAACTTGACACATATATTTGTCATTATTATTGTTGTTGTTAACATTTTTATTAGGGGTGTTACTTTTCTGTTAGGGACTTCCCTCATAGCTCAGTTGGCAAAGAATTCGCCTACAATGCAGGAGACCTTGGTTTGATTCCTGGGTTGGGAAGATCCACCGGAGAAGGGATAGACTGCCCACTCCAGTATTCTTGGGCTTCCCTTGTGGCTCAGCTGGTTAAGAATCTGCCTGCAATGTGGAGACCTTTGTTCGATCCCTGGGTTGGGAAGATCTCCTGGGGAAGGGAAAGGCTACCCACTCCAGTGTTCTGGCTTGGAGAATTCCATGGACTGTATAGTTCATGGAATTGCAAAGAGTTGGACATGACTGAGTGACTTTCACTTTAGGAGGGCTGATGGAAATTGGAAAGGATGGGTAAAATTCCCAAAGACTTGGCAACCCCACTACCGACTGGATTTTAGTCTTGATTCTGGCACTTGCTTCCTGATTGATCTGGGGCAACTCATTCCCCTTTTCTGGGCTTCAAACAATCTCATTTTTCAAAATGTCTTTATTGAGTGTTGCAAAGTGATAGTTGAAAGCCCCTATAAATTTATATGTATGTACAGAACTAAAAGGAGAAATAAGAGCAGCTCTGTAGCCTCCTGGACTTTTATTTTTCACATGAATATATGGAAACCTCAAAGTATTTTAACCTAAATTATGTCATGCTGTCCATACCGTGTAGGAACTTAGTTTGTGTTATTTGACTAAAAATCTTGATTACATACATTAATATTTCTCATTTGTTTTATCTACTATATTGTGAGGAAGAACTGTTATTTAACAATCCCTTATTGATGAAAATGCCCTTTAAATGTTGAACTTTTCTTAAAACTAGGAAATTAATATATGCACGTTTATTTTTTTAAGTGTAAAATGAAAATGTTCCTCCATCATCACTCTCTCTGAAAAAATAAAAAAACAACACTTATAAAATATATTATTTTTGTTCTGATGGCTACCATCATAGTTTTAAATAATATATTCCTACGTTTCTTGATTTTTCTTATAGTATTACTTTATACTGCCATAAGCTATTCTTTTCCATAAACTAGAACTCTATCCTCTATACTTTTTTATTAGTTGAGTTTAGGAGACTAAAACCAACAGAGAACATTTATAATATTCTAATTATATTAATATTATTAAGCATAGAACCAAGTATGGTGGCAAGGTGAACAGACCTGTAGACAAAGAAATCCAATTAAACCTGTATTCTTTAAGAAAAATTTTCCAAGAATCAAGATCAAGTAGATTCAATCTGCTATTGATTCTGACATCTCAAGTTATCTTTTTTCTTGGATTCTTTGTCATTTCATTAAAGTAACTCTTCAGATACTCATTTTTCTTAGAGAAATCAGGGATAGTACTATTATGGTTTATACCCATGCATATTTGAATATTTTTATTGTTGCCTTAATAGATAGTTTTGACTACATAAGATTTATGGCTAAGTTATTTTCCCTGAGAACTTTGAAAATATTACTCCATTATCTTCTAGAATCCAGTGCGACACATGAGAAATTTAACTTTAGTGTAGTTCTTGTACCTTTTGCAACTTACTTTTTTTTTTTCTAGAAGTATATAGAGATACACACACATGCATGCACAGAGATACAGAAACACACTTTTAAATCCATGGAATTATCACTGAGAATAGTAATATCTGAGTTTTTTTTTTTAATCTGACTCAACGTATAGTTTTTTTGGTCTGAAGCCTAGTATAGCATTTATTGGCTTTGTGAAGAATTTTTCTGTAATTTCATTTATTATTTTCTCCTCTCTGTTTTGACTATTATTTGCTTCTGAAAAACCTGATGAAAAGGTCTGAGTCTTCCTACATGTTAACCTCAAAGTCTTTTATTTCCCAAATTATCCATTACTTAGTCTTTCTTCATACATATTTTGAGAGTTTTTCTGAACTTTGCTTTCAAAATTAGTCTTTGGCTATATTTATTCTACTAGTTTGTCCATATATTGAATTTTTTATTTTTTAAATCATGAGACAACTCTTAGGAAAAATGTTTTTAACTATTTCAATACTGTTTTGATTCCTACCTTGAAAGATTGATGCAAAAATGATTCTTAGTCATGGCCAAAGAACACAACAGATTGAGAGTTAAGTCAGAAACATTTTCAAGGTTTAAAAAAAAATTTTTTTCCTGTCTTATTTGGAGGTAAAAAGTGATTGTTTTTAAGTATAAAAATGAACTCATCTCTCATTCTAATGTGAAATACTGCCTGAAGTATAGCCTATTATCAGTAAAAACTACATACTCTTTTCATGCATATTTTTATGTCATCAAATTTAAATCATGTGTCCAGGCAACCACAGATTCAATTGACCACTGTTATAGATTTTTGCCTAGCCTTGTGGTTTAGGAGAAGGACAATAATAGATTAAGAGGAAAATATGTATTAAGAGAATCTCTGCTAAATTATTTTCCATGTAAAAAAATACTCTATTATTGTCTCTTGTACACAGGAAACATTAACACAAAACACTTTCCTCTTTTTTTATTGAACTCTAAAATACACTATAAAAGGGTTAGCTACAGGTCACGAATCAGCTACTCAGCTCCCACACCTGAGAGAGTCCAAGGACACTTAAATGCAAATACATGCACTTTTCACTTTCTTGAGTGACCCCCATTTAAAATGTATCTTGAGACTATTTGCATAGTAGAATTTTTAATCCTAAAGTGCTGACTCACTTCATTGGAGAAAATGAGGTTTTCACTTGTGAATATGAAAGCATTCCTGATTTTCTGGATCATTTTTTTCCCATTCACTTTGGATAACACCACCTTATAAATAGGATTTAATTCACATAAAACAGCAAACTGAAAGCTCCAGTGGTATATACTGTAATCATTTATTTTCATATTTTAAATACCTTATTATTAATGGAAAATAGCTTTAAAGCCATCCATGATATGCACCACAGCTAACTCAGTTTGACAGTGAAAGATTCTTTGTTGGTCTGTAAGGGCAGATATAAAATATATACCATAAGAGCACATCTTGTGCATATATAATCAAATTCTCTCTGCTCATATTTTTTGGTACTATAAAAAGAGACAGGAAGCACTACTAATACTGCTTTTACTTCTTTCTTTTTCCACAGTGTTTTCTTTTACCTACTATAAACATTTAAACATGTCTTTTCTTTACTGTCTGGTTGCAACAGTTTTATATACAGAAAAGATACTTCAGTTCTAATGTGAATTGGGTTTATATGGGCTCCATCTAAACATTATTTGTGAAATATTCTGAACACATTCAAAAATGATATTTCAATGATCTTCAAAATGCTGAGGTTTCCAGTTTCTATAATTCTGCTCTCAGACGAGGCAGTGTGTTCATCTCTGTGTGGCAGCCTGCCTTTTAGGCATCATTAATGTTTTAGATTTTCATAAATTCTGCCATGGTCAAACAGAACAAGAACCTGGTCTATAAACTATAAAGTTGCTCTAGGAATTAAATAGCTGCTAGCTTTTATTTTTTCCTTTTGGTCTCATCTCCAAATAAAGTTAAGCTTAAAAATAAGAATAAAAATTGGGAACAAAAATATTTTGAAATATGCTAACATATGTGTGTGCATACATGCTAAGTTGCTTCAGGCTCTTTGCGACTCTGTGGGTTGTAGCCCACCAGGTTCCTCTGTCCATGGGATTCTCCAGGCAAGCATACTGGAGTGGGTTGCTATTTCCTCTTCCAAGGGATCTTTCCAACTCAGGGATCAAACCCACGTCTCCTTTGTCTCCTGTATTAGGCAGGCAGGTTCTTTTCCACTAGCACCACCTGGGAAGCCCTGCTGAAGTATTTAGTTTCTATTATATTAAGAAGAGAGCAGACACACTGCATTCAGGGTAATCCCCAACCCCAAAAGGGTGAGAGAAATGAAACATTTTATAACTTAAGTTAAAATATCTCATCAATACAACAGTGACTTGTATCTCAGAGATGAAAGCTTGAAATTTAAAGTAGAAAATGCTTGAAACATAATGTGATTCTGAGTAAGCCTTAATGACACTTTTATATCACCCTCGGCTAAACTGACATTAGCTAATTAACATTCCTTCAATACCAATAAACCGTTGAGGACCTTATTTCTCAGTATTGTCAAGGCGATTCTTTCATGGTCAGACTTTGCTCTGTATTCACACTCTGTATTTGATTCATACTGTATGAAAAGTTACAGCTCCATTTTTTTCAACTCTGCCAGTTCAACCACATAACCATAGATTACATAGAAGGCCAGGGTGTCAGTCAATTACTGAACCATGTTTTCCTGCCCACATATTCATTTGTTTTGGATATCAGTAATATTAAAATATTTTATATGTATTCATTGCTTTGCTTTTCCTATGGCTATTTAATCACATTTGTGCTCCAGTTTGTTCCATTGAGGGTTTGAGAAGACCAGCAGTAAAATTACATACGGTGCCTTAAAAGTATCCAGGACAAAGAAAACAGAATTTAGATAGGAAACCGAGACCAGAACAAACCCCAAAGCACAAAGACTCAGGACCTTAAGTTCAGCAGGTGTTTTGTTCTTCTTGTAAACTGTGATGTTGACTGCCACCAAACAGTGATTTTGTTTCCTTCCTGGTGGGAGGACCTCTGACAGGACATGGCACTGCCATGAGCCTGATGAGTGGAGATGGCTCCCCCTAAATACATATTCAGGGCTTCCCAGGTGGTGCAGTGGTAAAGAACCTGCCTGCCGGTGTAGGAGACACAAGAGACACAGATTCCGTCCCTGGGTCGGGAAGATTTCTTGGAGGAAGGCATGGCAACCCGCTCCAGTACTCTTGCCTATAGAATCCCATGGATGGAGGAACCTGGCGGGTTACATTCCATAGGGTTGCAAAGGGTCGGACACGGCTGAGGTGACTTCGCACACAGCACATAGATACTTATTTATCCCAGAGCCTTGCTGTCACCAAGCTGAGGACCACAATTGTACTTAATTTACCTACATAGCCGTGTATGGTTGTGTATCCCTAACCAGACTATGAGCAACTGGAGAGCAAGAATTATAGTTTATCATTCTGCCTCTTCCTCAGTGAATAATGTATTAATAATATGTATGGGAAGGGATCATAGTCTAGCTTGAAGATAGTGTGTGATTCATTCTCCAGCAGAGACTGAGACTGATTCTTCAATTTCAGTGAACTGGAAGGGGTTAAATATAGGATGATTAGGACAGAAGCTAGTGTAGGGTTTATGACACTTCCTAATTACAATGGATAAAATGGTGTTAACTCTTGTCTTTTTCTTCTGTAATCATGTGCTTTCTGTCTCAGCCCTGCACTTAAAAGCAGATCTGTTAATGAGATATTTGACCTTTAGTTTTTTCCAGGTTAGTAGTTCAAAAGTAGTCCTATTTTTAGGACTGGGAGACTAGAAAGCTATGCAAAGTCAAATAGAAATTTGTGCTGCAAAATCAGGTTTAGTGTCACATTTCATGTTTCATGAACATTTCATGTTCCTCTGTGCATATCTGCACTCCCTACCTTTCTCCTTTTGAACTGAAACAGTCTCAGAGGTAATAGAACCTGATTTTTTTTCCCCCCCTTTGTATGGGTTTCAGTCATTCTTTTTGTTAATTTTGTATCTGCTTAAATCAACACATAATTTAAACATAATTCTAATTCCACATTGTGTAGTTACAAAGGTTTCTTGCACAAGTTTTAACTGATACATAGAATTATGTATTCTGAAGTTAAAATTTACACTGCAGCATGGTTCTCTGTGTCAGGTATTTAGCATTTAGTGTCTTGCAGGCTAAATGCAATGTTCTCTTACATCAGATCTTTAAGGTACTTAAAAATTTAAGACACATGGTGGTGTGAGAAGCCAGTAACCATCCCAGGGTGGCTTGAAGGAGCACTTTCTTTCTGTACAGTGTGTGTTCTTTAAAGGCAGCAGCCATTGCTTTCTCCCTCATTGTAATTCACTCTACATCCAGCGCTACTGGAAAACTAATGAAAATGCTGGGACTACAAGGCTTTATTTTACTGTTGAGAATTCTCAGTGGTTACAGTATTATGCAGTGCCTAATTCTCTTGGTGTCACATTTTTTTTTAATAGTGATTTTTGTTTTCAGTGCAGTAATCCATTTCGTTCATTAACCCCCTAACCACTGAGTAAGCTTCATGTCTCAAAAGAACTTCCCAAGGAAGAGGCATGCATTAGGTTTATTATAAATGTAAATGTTCTCATCACTCCTAAATCTCTCTCTCTCTTTCTGTATATTTTTCTCACTGGCAATAAAAACTATGACTTTTAAGTCAAACTATGAAAGATCTAAGGGCTACAAGAAGAGAGTAAATACTGTGTTTCTCTTAGAATATGATCTCAAGTTATACAACTGTTGTCATAGCAAAATTAGGTTAAATTTAATAAAATCTGCTCTTTGCTCCCATGGAGAAACTAAACTGGGACATAAGGATTTTAATGTCACTTCATTCCCTTTTCATTTGGTTTCCCATCCTTAACGCAAAATAAACATTGAGTATACCCTTTATTTTGAAAAAATTGATTTGTTGTGGGCAGCTAAATGGTATTAGATCCTGTGTGTGATCTGTACAGATTTGTACCCAAAACAGTAATTGTCATTCATGCCATGCCTTTATGTGTCAAGTGCTGTATCTGATGAATAACCGGCACCCTGGATGACTAAGGTGGTTTTGAAATGTTAGGGGATATTATCTCCAGGATATTATGAAATGTCTTAGGATCTTATTTTGAGTAATTCCCTTGCCATTTAAAGCAGTACTTTCTTTTTTGTGTGTGTATCAGTGTGTGTTTATATGTACATTTTAGTAAAATTATCCCAAAATCGGTTTTTAATATGGAATTTAGAATTACTATGTTGATGCTTATGTGAGCACTGTAAAAATATTACAGCTGCGTTTTGTTGTTATACTGTTTGCTGTAGTAGAGATATGTATTTGCTTTTTAAAATAAGTCCTCCTATTGCTGCTGCTGCTGTCAACTGCCCAGTGACTACAGAAGCTGCTTTCTGGACAGCATCTTTATTACTCTGCAAGTGTCCACAAGCTGTATCAAAAAAGCAGGAAACAGTATGGAAAACATACCTCTTTGAAAGTGGAATGTCAAGTTCAGTGAGAGTAGGGTAAGAATGATTGATAGTTTAGGAGAACAAAAGACTGCTTTCAGAAATGAATGAGGACCAGAATCTAAGTGCATCCAGTATAGTGCTTAGCAGTAACCCAGGAAACTCACGGGTGAAGAATATCCTGAGTTCCTAATTGGAAAAATTCTCTTGAATAAAATGCATTAGATAGAAAAGTAACTAAATTAAAATATTTAGATGAAAATATAACTCATGTGAAAAATACTTCTAAGGAAGCTAAGTAACTGAGGAAGATACTATCACGATGGAGAAATTCATGCACATGCATATATGCACTGGACCTCCCAGATGGTGCTAGTGGTAAAGAACCCGCCTGCTATTGCAGGAGACATACAAGACATTAGGTTCGATCCTTGGGTCAGGAAGATCCCCTGGAGGAAGACATGGCAACCCACTCCAGTATTCTTACCTGAAGCAGCCCATGACAGAGGAGCCTGGTGGGTTATAGTCCATGGAGTTGCAAAGAGTTGGACATGACTGAGGTAACTCAACACACACAAATGTGTATATGTATTAGCACTAAACTCAAATACAACAGCCAATAGCTGCATTTGGCTACTTAAGTTTAAATTAATTAAAATAAAATAAAATTTTAAATTAGGTTTTTAGTTGTACTAACTATTTCAAGAGTTAAACAGCCACATGTGGCTACTGGCAACCATATTTAATGCCAGACATAGAAAATTTCTATTATTGCATGAAGTTGTCTGGGATAAGACTGCTCTAAAAGAATTTCTTCTTAAGATGGGAACAAAGATCATGATACTGTTCTTTAACGATAAAAATAAGCCAAATGGTATAAAAGTGAAAGTGAACGTGAAGTCGCTCAGTCATATCCGACTCTTTGTGACCCTGTGGACTGTAGCCTACCAGGCTCCTCTGCCCATGGGATTTTCCAGGCAAGAGTACTGGAGTGGGTTACCATTTCCTTCTCCAGGGGATCTTCCCGACCCAGGAATGGAACCCGGGCCTCTCATATTGCAGGCAGAGGCAATATGAGAGGTGGTTCAGAGGTTTACCGTCTGAACCACCAGGGAATAAGTTAATAAATTTGATCTCTGATTCCTCTGCCTTTTCTTAATCCAGCTTGTATATTTGCAAGTTCTCGGTTCATGTACTCTTGAAGCCTGTCATGAAGGACTTTGAGCATTACCTTGTTGGCATGTTAAATGAGTGCAATTGTGCAGTAGTTTGACCATTCTTTGGCATTGCTCTTCTTTGGGACTGGAATGAAAACTGACTTTTTCCAGTCCTTTGGCCACTGCTGAGTTTTCCAAATTTGCTAGTATATTGAGTGCAGCACTTTCACAGCATCATCTTTTAGGATTGGAAATAGCTCAACTGGAATTCCATTACCTCCACTAGCTTTATTGATTCTGATGCTTCTGAAGACCCACTTGACTTTGCACTCCAGGATGTCTGGCTCTAGGTGAGTGATCACATCTTTGTGGTTTTCCAGGTCATTAAGATATTTTTTTTCATAGTTCTTCTGTGTATTCTTGCCACCTCTTCCTAATTTTTTCTGCTTCTGTTGGGTCCATACCTTTTCTGTCCTTTATTGTCCCTGTTTTGCATGAAATGTTCCCTTGCTATCTCCAGTTTTCTTGACAAGATCTCTAGTCTCTTCCATTCTGTTGTTTTCCTCTATTCACTGAGGAAGACTATATCTCTCCTTGTTATACTTTGGAACTCTACATTCAGATGGGTATTCCTTTTCTCTTTTGCCTTTCACTTCTCTCCTTTTCTCAGCTATGTGAAAGGGGTTCAGACAATCATTTCGCCTTCTTGTATTTCATTTTCTTGGGTATGGTTTTGATCACCACCTCCTGTACAATATTACGAACCTCTGTCCATACTTCTTCAGGCACTCTTTCTGTCAGATCTAATCCTTTGAATCTTTTTGACACTTCCACTATATAATCGTAAGGGATTTGCCTTAGGTCATACCTGAATAGTCTAGTGATTTTCCTACATTTTTCAATTTAAGTCTGAATTTTGAAGTTTAAGTAGTTCATGATCTGAGCCACAGTCATCTCCTTGCCTTGTTTTTGATGACTGTATAGAGCTTCTCCATCTTCAGCTGCAAAGAATATAATCAATTGATTTTAGTGACCACTTGGTGATGTCCATGTGTAGAGTCAATCTTGTGTGGTTGGAAAAGGTTGTTTGCTGTGACAAGTGCATTCTCTTGGAAAAACTCTGTTAGCCTTTACCCTGCTTCATTTTGTATTCCAAGGCCAACCCACCTGTTACTCCAGGTGTCTTTTGACTTACTGCTTTTGCATTCCACTCCCCTGTGATGAAAAGGACATCTTTTTGGGGTGTTAGTACTAGAAGGTCTTGTAGGTCTTCATAGAACTCTTCAACTTCAGCTTCTCTGGCATTAGTGGTTGGAGCATAAACTTGGATTCCTTAGGTATTAAATGGTTTGCCTTAGAAGCGAAGTGAGATCATTCTGTCATTTTTAATATCATTAATGTGTTATTAATATTTTTTATATTAACCCCTAATTCCATAGATTATTTTAAATTATATTTTTAATTCACTATGTTGTCTTTTCTTTTTGGTGATGATTTACTTTGTTGTGCAAAAGCTTCTTAGTTTGACGTATTTCCTTTTGTTTACTTCTGCTCTTTTTTTCTTTCCTTGAGCAGACAGATCCAAAAATATAGCAAGACTGATGTCAAAGAGGCTGGTATGGGACTTAGACTCCTCACTACACCGGGGGCACCTCTGTGGTTGTGATATCGCTCTTCTGGGTCACCACCCCAGGGGTATGGGTTCTGATAAAACTGTACTGAATTTTAAGAGGGAGATTCCTCCCGCCTGTCTCAATGTGGCCTTTCCTATATATACACTTAGTTGTGGAAAATCTGTTCTGCTAGTCTTCAGGTCATTCCTAGAAATGGTTACCCTATATGCTATTTATAGTTACCCTATATGGAGAAGGCAATGGCACCCCACTCCAGTACTGTTGCCTGGAAAATCCCATGGATGGAAGAGCCTGGTAGGCTGCAGTCCATGGAGTCGTGAAGAGTCGGACACGACTGAGCGACTTCACTTTCACTTTCCACTTTCATGCACTGGAGAAGGAAATGGCAACCCACTCCAATGTTCTTGCCTGGAGAATCCCATGGATGGAGAAGCCTGGTAGGCTGCAGTCCGTGGGGTCGCACAGAGTCGGACATGACTGAAGTGACTTAGCAGCAGCAGCAGCAATAGTTATCCTATTATAATTTTCATAATGTCTATCTGAAGAGGTGAGCTTAGAATCTTTTTATGCCACCATCTTGATCTACACCTTCCTTCAGGTTGTGATTTCTTTGTGTACCTTTAAAAAAATTGTTAGCTTATTGTATTAATTGTGTTTATGCAAACTTAAATCCTTTCTGGTGTGGAGTATGAATTTGAGATAAGTGACCAGTTTCCTACTTGTTAAAAAAGAGTTGATATTACTAATCCATGCATCATAATAGTATGAGAAATAATGAATTGATCATAGGGAACAATTGGAAAAATGTAAAACATTATATACAGAGTGCCACAGATAACCTGGAAAACACCATGTAGGAAAAGCAGTGGTTCTTGAAGGCTTGGTCCATTTTCAAATTAAAAAATTTTAAGACATTTCTGAATTAATGATTAAGTTCTATGATATTAAAATTATTTTATGTCTCTGGACAATGATATTGATGTTAATGCTTTATTTAGGGGATTCATCTGTTTAAACCACTGGAAAAACCCAGGCCCTGATTTTTAGGACTGAAGATATATTTAAATTTGTTGTAGGTTAGTTTCAGTATTATGTCAGTTTCTTGAAAGGTGTGTTATTTAACTTTGCAACATCTCTTTGAGATGGATAAAGGGAAATTTTCATCATTTTTTCTGTAGATTTAACATGTAAAAACCTTTTAGGATTAAATTATTGATATTTTGTTCTGTGGCAGATAGACTGAAGCAATGCAACACCTGTTACTAACCTAAACTAATTATTCAATAGGTTATGGCTAGTCATTTCATATAAATTGACACTAGTCCCTTTTATTTTTAATGAGTGTGACATAAATTGATTTAACAAAATTTTAGCAGGATGATAAGATGAACAAAAACTCAATGTAGAGTTTCTCAGGAGAAAGTGTAGAATTTTTGGATATAAGCAAAGATAATTTATTAGGAGATGTTCTAACATTATTCCTATAATGACTTTTAAATTAATGAGCTACTAATTGCAGACTTAGAATAATTGTCATTATCAATGAATTATAGAACAATATTGGAGCTTTACTTGTGGAAATTATTTCAGGCCCCTCAATTGCTTATCTTAATCTAAATGATGCTAATGTGGTTTCTAAATTTATCTGAAAAAAATTTTTTAATCTGGCTCAAAAATCCCACTTCATTAATTTGTTCATTTTTGGTTTTGTTACTATGACTATTCCAAGGATAATTGAAACTTCTAAAAGTAATGGAAGAATATGAAATAATATACAGTTAAAAAGAGGCCTTATTTCTTTTAGAAGAAAGATTGTATCTGGATGGTAGAGTTTTCAATTTATTTATTTTTAATTGAAGAACTATTGCTTTACAGTATTGTATTGGTTTCTGCAATACATCAAAACATGAATCACCCATAGATACACATATGTCCCCTCCCTCTTGAACCTCCCCCCGTCTCCCACCCCATCCCACCCTTCTAGTTTGTTACAGAGCCCTGCTCTGAGTTCCCTGAGGCATGCAGCAGATGCCCACAGGTGTCTGTTTTCCATGCGGTAGTGTAGGTATGTTTCCATGCTACTCTTTCCATTGTCTCCCCCACCCCCGCACCATGTGCATAATCTGTTCTCTACGTCTGCATCTCCACTGCTGTCCTCCAAGTAGGTTCATGAGCACCAGCTATCTATTTCATATATACGTGTTAATATGTGATTTTTGTCTTTCTCTTTCTGACTTACTTCATCCTATGTAATAGGCTCTAGCTTCATCCAGGAATGGTAGAGTTTTAACTGTTTTCATAAAATTAGATCCAAGATTGTTCAGGCATAACATATCTCATTTTTTCTCAATGAGAAATTCATACATAAAAGGAATATCAGTAGAATAGAGGATTTTGAACTTTTTAACAATTGAAACCTAAATTGCCACTTCAACTACTCTAAAAGATGTGGTCTAGATATTAAGATTTGTGAGTATTTGGGTTTTTTTGCTGCCATTCAGCAGGAAGTACAGGGAACCCCTGAGATGGGGATGCGGACAGTTCAAGAATCACCAGCCAGTACTAAAGATGCAAGAAAGGATGTGTGGGAATCAGAACAAGACACTTGATTGATTTTCTTATGCCTCAAAATGTTGGAAGTTAGAATAGATGCAGTACCACACAGTTGCCTTCCTTTAAAAATGTTATAAATTTCAAGAGTCCTCTAGGAGAAGCTATTTTATTCTCATTAAACATTGAAAGCCAATTGAATTGCTCTGCTTTAGCATCTTCTGAAATCAACTTTGAAATTGAAATAAGGGAAATATTTTTATGTAAGTGTAAATAATGACATGTGATGTCAAATCTACTTTATAAATATATTTACCATAGTTTTTAGAGATAGATGGGACCTTAGAGAGTTATTTGAATGATTAAGTGTAAACTAGTATTATTTTTGTTTTATGCCTAAGGTTAAAGGGGCCAAAGGGGTCATCTGCTTAAGTTCAAAATGTTAATGAAGTTCCAAAGGAACCCAGTTTTACAGCCTGGCATCTTAGGATGAAGTTTTCTCCACTTCGGTGTTGTTTTATTTGGTCTTTCTAAGCACTCTTGGAGAAGGAAATGGCAACCCACTCCACCATTCTTGCCTGGAGACTCCCGGGGATGGAGGAGCCTGGTGGGCTACCATCTATGGGGTCGCACAGAGTCGGAAATGACTGAAGCAACTTAGCAGCAGCAGCAAGTGCTCTTGAGTATATTAAATGGTAAGGAAGCATAAAATGGTAGAGTATATAATGAACATTTTCTAAAATAGCTACATAATCCTCTAATAGTAGAAAAAGTGAAAAATGCAGCTAATCATGTATTGTGATGTGTCCCAGTGAAAATATTACCCTTTTCCTCCTCAGGGTCTACCTTTTTACCGTGAGACAGGTGGAAAATTGGACTTGGTTAATAGTTTTCCATGAATTATTACTGAAGTATAGAATTTAATATGTCAGTCATTATACATGCAGTTATTATGTGTTATTTATTAATGCTAAAGAAAATTGGGGGAATGGCACCCCACTCCAGTACTCTTTAATTATTAATTAAATGGAAAGGAAAGGAAAGAGGTGGAGGGAAATGGGAGGGTATGTGGATTTTTCTTACCAATGGCTTTCTTTTTTTCACAAAGATATAGTATTTTTTTTAGATTTTTTCGTTCGACAAGTCAGTTTGTTCCTCATTAGGCACATCTTGTATTTTATTGTAATCTATCTCCACAATATATTATTTAGGACAGGATCACATTTTCACCTCTTCCTGCCTACTTCCCAAAGTGGTACCAAACCCAAAAATATATCTCCCAGAGTGAAATAAGTCTTTTTTTTTTTTTTAGCTGATTTTTGAGGCCTGTTTTTTTCTTCAGCAATTATTTCTGTCTGAGTTTGTTTTTTAAGTTTTCTTGGTCCTCTCTAGGCTTCCTCACTTTCGTCTGCCTCCCTTCTGTTTTTATTTTTTCCCTGCTGTTTTTTTTTTTTTTTTTTTTTTTTTCTTTAGCTTTCCTTTAGTTTCAACTTCCCTCAAGGCCCTTTTTCTCCAAAGCTTTTTTTCCTATTTTCCTTCTTTTCGTTTTTTCTTTTTCTACTCTAGTTCACTATCCTTCTTCTCCTCTTTCTTTTTCCTCAGTTTTCATTTATTTTTATTTTGACTCTTTTTTTTTCTTCTAGTCCTTTTAACCTTCTGCATCTCTCAATCCTTCTCAACCTTTTATAATTTTACTATATTCGATTTTATCAGTTTCCTATCTCTTCCTTTTTTATTTGGGATCTCCCTGTTCCTTTAGCTGCTGTTTTTTTCTTTTTTCATTTATTCATTTTTTATTTTTATTCTTTTTTGAGGCGTTTACAGTCTTTTCAATATCTGATCTCTGCCTTGTTACAGAGGGGGGGAGATGAACACCCAAATCTAAACCGGCCAGGTTCAGGCACTCAGATAATCCTCAGAAGCACAGACTTGTTCAGTCTGCGTTTTATGCCCTTCCCAGATCCGAGTAGCGCAGGTGATGAAATGTTCAGCGGCGCAGCTGCTGCGACTTATCGCCTCTCCGCCACTCAGTTTTCTGGTATACAAGCAGCGCACTTCTCAGGCAGATGTTGACCATCCAGAGCCCCAAGAAGCGTGAGTCAGCACTGAAACCTACTCACAGTTCCGTTAGACAGTGTCTCTCTAGGGCTGTAATTGCCCGCCTCTGGCCCTGGTTGCCTGTCACCGGAGGGGATGGCCTGCAGCCGGCCAACTCTGTGCAGCCCCCTGTTCCGTAAGTAGTCCTGGTGGTGTCCCAAGTTAGGGCTGGCCTTTGATGTAGTAGATAACCGACAGTCTGGTTATTTCGCTCAGATAGCGCCCGAGATAGCCAGGGCAAATCCTTCTCAAAGCAATGCAGGCCTCGCCGCTCCTCCTAGCCCAGCCCCCACTTGCCAATAGCAAATGCTGGTGTCCGCGCCAGTTCTCCGCAAAAGGAGTTACCGCAGGGCTCGTTCCGTTTGAAGACAATGAGCTGTCTTTCTAAGTGCCTGATGTCCTCGCCGGCATTCAAAGTTGTTTTATCGAGTTTATTCAGCATTCAAATGTTCTTTTAATGGATTTGTGGAGGAGAAAGTATTCTCCCCGTCTTACTCGTCCGCCATCTTAGCTCCTCCCCCGATAATCACTTCTGACAGGAATATGTTTTGAAACCAAGGAAGATGAACTATATGATTTATAATGTCTTCCTGAGCTTTGAAATTCAGTGATGATGATTACTTAGACACTCTTTATTTTGGTGTTTTTCATATAAAAAATGTATATATATATAGTTGCCTTTTTGGTGTATTTGCATCTGTCAGTTCAGTTCGGTCGCTCATTCATGTCTGAATCTTTGCGACCCCATGGACTGCAGCATGCCAGGCTTCCCTGTCCATCACCAACTCCAGGAGCTTGCTGAAACTCATGTCCATTGAGTCGGTGATGATGCCATCCAACCATCTCATCCTCTGTCGTCCCCTTCTCCTTCTGCCTTCAATCTTTCCTAGCATCAGGGTCTTTTTCAGTGAATTGTCTCTTTCCATCAGGAGAAGGCAATGGCACCCCGTCCAGTACTCTTGCCTGGAAAATCCCGTGGACTGAGGAGCCTGGTAGGCTGCAGTCCATGGGGTTGCTGAGAGTCGGACACGACTGAGCGACTTCACTTTCACTTTTCACTTTCATCCATTGGAGAAGGAAATGGCAACCCACTCCAGTGTTCTTGCCTGGAGAATCCCAGGGACGGGGGACCCTAGTGGGCTGCCGTCTCTGGGGTCACACAGAGTCGGACACGACAGAAGTGACTTAGCAGTAGCAGCAGCATCAGGTGGCCAAACTATTGAAGCTTCAGCTTCATCATCAGTCCTGCCAATGAATATTCAGGACTGATTTTCTTTAGGATTGACTGGTTTGATCTCCTTGTAGTCCAAGGAACTCTCAAGAGTCTTCACCAATACCACAGTTTAAAAGCATCAATTCTTTGGTGCTCAGCTTTTTTTATGGTCCAACTTTCATATCCATATATGACTACTGGAAAAACCATAGCTTTGAGAATATGGAGCTTTGTCAGCAAAGTAATATCTCTGCTTTTTAATATGATTGTCTAGGTTGGTCATGACTTTTCTCCCAAGGAGCAAGCGTCTTTTAATTTCATGGCTGCAATCACCATCTGCAGTGATTGTGGAGCCCAAGAAAATGAAGTCTGTGACTCTTTCCATTGTTTCCCCAACTATTTGCCATGAAGTGATGGGACCAGATGCCATGATCTTAATTTTTTGAATGTTGAGTTTTAAGTCAACTTTTTACTCTCCTCTTTCACTTTCATCAAGAGGCTCTTTAGTTCCTCTTCACTTTCTGTCATAAGGGTGGTGTCATCTGCAACATCTGTGGTTATTGATATTTCTCCTGGCAATCTTGATTCCAGTTTGTGCTTCATCCAGCCTGGCATTTTACATAATGTACTCTGCATGTAAGTTAAATAAATAGGGTGACAATATACAGCCTTGATGACCCATTTCCCGATTTGGAACCAGTCTGTTGTTCCATGTTTGATTCCTACTGTTGCTTCTTGTCCTGTATACAGACTTCTCAGGAGGCAGATAAGATGATCTGGTATTCACATCTGTTTATTCAAAGGTTGGTTTGATAGTCTTAAAACAGAGTTTCAATTCTTTATTCCAAATATTCATTAAAAAAAATCAGAACAAAATCAAGTTGTAAAAGGGCTAGAAGTTATTGTGCTTCCCAGTTCCACTCAAAATAACTCATAGTTGAAAGAAGTTGGGCACATCAAAGATTTGTAGGTGTAATTGGTAGCACCAATGATGACAGTACTGCAGTCCAGGACTTGAGTAAAAAACCTTTAGTAGTTAAGTGAGATTATAATCAGCATTGAAAGGTGGACTGCTCATTGAATATTCTATTTTTGCATAATTTGTAATTATCCTTCCAGTAGTCATTGATGAAAATATGTCCTCCATCCCATGTAAACTACCATGATGTAGCAGATGGCATCATCATTAAGTGGTCTTCATGTAAATTAACATTTTTTTTCCTGACTTATGCAAAGTGTGTTTAGTAGAAGAGATGCTCCTTCAATAACTTAATAGGAAGGCTGTGGAATTGCATTTGCAGTACACTTAGGAGTTTGCTACCTGCTCAAGGTTGTTTCCAGGGCTTTCATAGTTGTGAGTCCCTCAGCCTGCCCTGTGAAAACAGAGTCCAAACTGTTTATAGAGATCACATTGCTGCACTTTAAGTTCAGTTTAACAGAGACTGTAGATGGGAGTTTATTTTGCATAAAGGGAAACTCCCCAGAACAAAATGAAGGCCAGAGAGTGTAAAAAGAGCTAATAAATATGGATACTTACCTTGTGAAAGGTACTGAAACATAACATTGACTTTCATGAATGGAAATAATAGAAAATCAGATTTAATCTTTCTAATGAAAGTTTCCCCATTTCCAAGTAGAAGAGAACATCAAAATTTTTTGTGTGTGTATCTTGTGAGGTATGTCTTTCCTTGATATCTTTTAATACCTACAAAATGCTGCTAATTTGCATGTTTATAAAAATGAAGATTATAGTTTATCCCAATCTGTCCTCTGAACTCCTGATTAGATTTGGAAGAAGAATATGGACAGACAGGTTGAATAAAAGAAATATGGGCCTGAGAGTTATTATATGTTGTGGGTCCATATCCATTATTCAGTGAGAGGATTTTTAGAATTAGCCTTTAGCAGGTTGATTTGAATGGGAAACAAAGTGAGGGGATTTTAAATATGTTCCATTTCTTACAGTAACTTCTGTTGTTACCTATTTTGAGTGTATGTGGACACTCACATATACACACTTCTTCTGACTTACCTTCTTTGTAATTACTGCTCTGTTTGTAAGCACAGTGAAACATTTTTGCTGATGTGGTTACGGTTTACAGGTGGTCTACATCAGCCCCTCTTTTCTAGGATCTGCCCCTGGTTCTCTTGGTTCTCCAGGCACATCTTTAGGTTTGTGTGAGTTCAGATGCAGTGAGAAGGCAATGGCCCCACTCCAGTACTCTTGCCTGGAAAATCCCATGGATGGAGGAGCCTGGAGGCTGCAGTCCATGGGGTCGCTAAGAGTCGGACATGACTGAGCAACTTCACTTTCACTTTTCACTTTCATGCATTGGGGAAGGAAATGGCAACCCACTCCAGTGTTCTTGCCTGGAGAATCCCAGGGACCGGGGAGCCTGGTGGGCTGCCGTCTATGGGGTCACACAGAGTTGGACACGACTGAAGTGACTTAGCAGAAGCAGCAGATGTAGTGAGTGAACATGCCTGAGGAAGAATAAATGATTCAAACAGTATTTAATATTTAAAAGGGGACTGCCATTTCATTGTGTCGAATTCTCTGCTTTGAACTTATTTTGTCCATTGTTTTCAGTGGAAGATACTGCCATTCTTCAATATCAAATTAATTCCTTATTGCTTTTAATAAGATAGCAAAGAACTGTGTATATAAAGATGAGAGGAGCCTTCCTTTTCCAAAGAAGGATATGTTTTGCTGCAATAGATCGTGCTTTTTAAAAGAGACATAAATGCTTTTATTTTATTTATGAATTTTTATTGGAGTATAGTTCCTTTACAATGTAGTATTAGTTTCTACTGTACAGCAAAGTGACTCAGCTATACATATACATCTGTCCCCTCTCTTTTTTTGATTGCCTTTCTACTTAGTTTACCACAGAGGGCTGAGTAGAGTTCCCTGTGCTATACAGTAGGTTCTCATTAGTTATCTATTTTATATGTACTAAGAATCCACCTGCAGTGCAGGTGACCCAGGTTTGATCCTCGTATCAGGAAGATGCCCCGGAGAAGGGAATGGCTACCCACTCCAGTATGCTTGCCTGAAGAATCCCATGGACAGCAGAACCTTGCAGGCTACAGTCCATGGGGTCGCAAAGAGTCAGACAAGGCTGAGTGGCTGACACTTACTAACCATTTATTTAATCAATAATGTATATATGTCAATCCCCAAATCCCAATTCACCCTGCTCCAGCCCCACCCCCGGAACAAGAAATACCTTTATTTTATCATTACTGATTCTTATTTGGCTTTCAGAGCACCTGCCTCTCTTCTTTCCTCTCTGCTTTCCTTTGTCAAAAGCATGAAGTGAGATTCATGGTGCCCTAGAGCCTTTTGTTTTTAGATAACTCTTTTGGATAAAGCTATGGTAAATGACTTCCGATAACTTAATAGCTTACTTAAAGAGAATATGAATGTTTTGGCCAATATAGTACTGGACACCTGATTCGAAGAGCAGACTAATTGGAAAAGAGCCTGATGTTGGGGAAGATTGAGGGCAGGAGGATAAGGTGGCAGCAGAGGATGAGATGGTTGGATGCCATCATTTACTCAATGGACATGAGTTTGAGTGAATTCCAGGAGATAGTGAAGGACAGGGAGGCCTTGCATGCTGCAGTCCATGGAGTTGCAAAGAGTCGGACACGATTGAGCAACTGAACAACAACCCACATACCAAGTTAGTTTTGACATGAGGCCTTTGTAATTGCTAGTTCTCTGGTTGGGATGGTCTTAAGTCTGTGGGTCTCAGTAAAAACGTCACTCCTGAGAAAGACCTCCTTGACCACTCAATCTAAAGGAGCTCCCTATTAAAGCTACTTTATTACAATCTCTTTGAAGCAACAGTATTGTATAAAATGTTGTTGTTCATTTACTTGTTTACTTGTTTATTGTCTTTGTGCTGCATGAGGACAGGGTCTTTGCTGGTCTAGTTCACTCTCTAGTAGCAATCCTCACAAAGAAATCCCATGTGTTCAAGAAGGATGCTTGAATAAATGTGCTAGAAATCAAAGGATTGAAATCCTCTTACAAATGAAGTCTTTTAACTAAAAGGATTTTTCAGTTCTTTTCGAGTATAATCAAAAGTGATTTTGAAAACAGGTCAAACTGAATGCTATGATTTGATTAAGTTCATTTAATTAAATTATAGAATTTAGCAATTTCAGCATATTAGAATTACTGAAGTTTTCCATATTCTAAGGGACCAGTCAAAACACACAGTTCCAATCAAATGTGCTTGTCAGATAAGAGAATATGCTGCATAGAAGAGAAGGGGATTGTAGAAGGGGTGGGCCTCCTGAAGTGACACCAAGATTATGGGAAATCCTTGCATGCCTTCAATAGCTAACAGCATAGTGTCAAGTCCATAAGAGAGGCAGGAGGGTACTGGACATCCTCTTTAATGAACACAACTCCATTTTGAGTATTTCTTCAAAATGTCAGAATGAACAAATATATAAAGTGTTGTGTGTCACCCTCAAGTGGGAAAAACAGAGACAAGAAACTAAAATCATGGAGGTCAGAAGGTTTCTGTGATAGTACAGGAAACTCAGGCTGCACAGTTGATCGGACAACATCCCCAGTCTCGTTCCCTGGCTACACTTCCTTCTCCTCTGCCTGGTGAGACATTTGTGGGTGGAGTGCATCCATAGCTTCTTCCTTTCCTGTGCCCAGCTCTCCTCATTGCTGCCTGCAGGGGACTTGCTTTTCTGAACCCTGGCTGCCCTCTGCCCCCTGCTGGGAAACAGAGGAGTCGGGAGGAGGGGTGTTTGCTAGAAGCTCCATGGAGGATTCAACAAATTACAAATCCCCAATATCAGAAACAGGAAATCTATGAATGAATGTCAAAGGCTGTGTGTATGTGGTTTGGAGTATACTATTTAACTGTATAGAAAAGACATGCACATATTAAACGTTAAATAACAACATCAGAGCATCATGATTTAGTGTCAGATGAATCACAATTATTACTAATAGGGCAGTTCTGTCCCTTCATAACTACTTAATGACCCACTTAATAGATTCTGTCCATTCCTTCAGCGTATCTGTGTGAAGCCACTGAAGTGTGATAATAGAAAGTTTAGAGTTCCTTGCAACCTCCAGTTTATATTGATGTTTTAGGTGTAAACTTTTCTCTTGTCCTAAATCTCAGTTACCTCAGACTCCTTTCACAATAAACTGTGGAAAATTTTGAAAGAGATGGGAATACCAGACTACCTGACCTGCCTCTTGAGAAACCTGTATGTAGGTCAGGAAGCAACAGTTAGAACTGGACATGGAACAACAGACTGGTTCCAAATAGGAAAAGGAGTATATGTCAAGGCTGTATATGTCACCCTGCTTATTTAACTTATATGCAGAGTACATCATGAGAAACACTGGGCTGGAAGAAGCACAAGCTGGAATCAAGATTGCTGGGAGAAATATCAATAACCTCAAATATGCAGATGACACCACCGTTATGACAGAAAGTGAAGAGGAACTAAAAAACCTCTTGATGAACGTGAAAGAGGAGAGTGAAAAAGTTGGCTTAAAGCTCAACATTCAGAAAACTAAGATTGTGGCATCCGGTCCCATCACTTAATGGCAAATAGATGGGGAAAGAGTGGAAACAGTGTTTTTCCCAGACTTTATTTTAGTGTTTAGCCCAGACTTTATTTTTCTGGGCTCCGAAATCACTGCAGATGGCGATTGCAGCCATGAAATTAAAAGACACTTACTCCTTGGAAGGAAAGTTATGACCAACCTAGACAGCATATTAAAATTCAGAGACATTACTTTGCCAACAAAGGTCCATCTAGTCAAGGCTATGGTTTTTCCAGTGGTCATATATGGATGTGAGAGTTGGACTGTGAAGAAAGCTGAGTGCCAAAGAACTGATGCTTTTGAACTGTGGTGTTGGAGAAGATTCTTGAGAGTCCCTTGGACTGCAAGGAGATCCAACGAGTCCATCCTAAAGGAGATCAGTCCTGGGTGTTCATTGGAAGGACTGATGCTGAAGCTGAAACTCCAATACTTTGGCCACCTGATGCGAAGAACTGACTCATTTGAAAAAATCCTGATGCTGGGAGGGATTGGGGGCAGGAGGAGAAGGGGACGACAGAGGATGAGATAGTTGGATGGCATCACCGACTTGATGGACATGGGTTTGGGTGGACTCCGGGAGTTGGTGATGGACAGGGAGGCTTGGCATGCTGTGGTTTATGGGGTCGCAAAGAGTCGGACACAACTGAGCGACTGGACTGAACTGAACTGAACTGTAAGATGAAAATTTGGACATTTTATTGTCAACTGGGACTTCATTATTAAATGGAGGAATATATTTATTGAGAACCTACTCAATGACAGGTACTCTTGTTAGGAACTTTAATAGATTATATTTAATTCTCTTAGGAACCTTACGAATTAGGTATTATTATATTTGTTTACATAAAAAGGAGGTGGAGGCTCTGAGAAATTAAGTTCTTGCTCAAAGTTATGCAGCTAATGAAACCCAGATGAGCTTAAATTCCAGGTTTGATTTCTGAAATCAGCCTATTTTCCATTAACATGAGTATCTCCCTATGCTTTACTCCTTGTCTGTATAAAGTCAGGCTAATAATACCTCCATATCTGTTTTGTGAAACCATGAGAACTCGATGAATATGAATGTAATGCGTATACAAATTCCAAGCTCTATTATGATTATTAGTAACATTAATCTGACAACATTACCAAAATGGTCTTTTAATTAACTGTCATTTTATACCAAGGTTTCTGAATACCCATCATGATTCTGTGAAGACTTCTATCTGCAACAGTGGATATTTTAATTATTTATTAGACTCCGTGTGGTTATGTTTGGGTTTCTTTGAGGATGAGTTTTACACCCTTCCAAATGTTGGCAAATATTCATTCTGGAGAAAAACTATCCATCTGTTCAGCTGCTAGCCAAAACATCACAGCAAAATAGCAGATTCAGCTCTAATATGAATCATGATGGGACAGTGTAACACAAAATATAAGTCATATCCTCATCAACAGATGTGGAAAGAGGTAGTGTCCATCTAGGAAATTTTAAGATTGTCATAATTTAAGGGTAAAGCTGGGTTTAGAAGAACATAGCAAATGCCCCAAATTGCACTTACAGATAGCATTTGAGTTGAAACTGAATGAACAGAAATAAAAGGGGAAAACAAAAGGCTAAAGTATTTAGCTTAAGCCCAGCTTCTATTGCAGATAGACTTGACATCTCCTAGACACTAAGAGTCGGACAAGACTGAGCGACTTCACTTTCACTTTTTCGCTTTCATGCATTGGAGAAGGAAATGGCAACCCACTCCAGTTTTCTTGCCTGGAGAATCCCAGGGGCAGGAGAGCCTGGTGGGCTGACGTCTATGGGGTCACGCGGAGTCGGACACGACTGAAGTGACTTAGCAGCAGCAGCAGACACTGAGGGAAAGCTGTTGGCACACCATAGGATGGAGGTCTACTTGACTAGATTGATCATTGCACTAGCCCATATATTCTTCTTTTTTAATGTCTGAAATTACTTATAACAAGATTTACAGCAGTATATACTTTTTTCATATATACATTTTTTTCGAAGTATTCTTTTCCATTACAGTTTATCATAGGATATTGGATATAGTTCTCTGAGTTCTACAGTAGGACCTCATCGTTTATCCATTCTAAATGTAATACTTTGCATCCACCACCCCAAACTCCCAGTTCTTTCCTCTCCCTCCCTTCCTCTGCATTGGCAAACAAGCCTATTTATGTCTATGAGTCTATTTCTATTTTGTAAATAGGTTCTCCAATATATTCTTGAAGCACACAGATTCTTGATCTTCCTAAATGTTATCATTTTCCTTTTTTTTTTTAAGGCATGTGTCCCGCATGCAGCATGAGTATAATTGTGCATTTGGCCAGAATGCCCAGGTATATTGCTTTCTTTGTTTTGCTAAATACTTTTTTATTATTAAACACACAAGAAAGATGTTTATAACAGAAATACAAGGCACAAATAATAGTAAACAGAGACAGGTATAGCAATCAATCAGCCTGACAAATAGAACATTCCCACTACCTCTGAAGTTCCCTGTACCTCCTTTATCTTACATCCATGTCTCCTGTGATGTAACCACTATCTCAGATATTTAAGTATCATTCACTGGCTTTTCTTTATATGGTTTTTCACATGTGTATTACAGTTGATGTTTTAGTTTAGTTTTATATGTTTTTAACCTTATTTTCGGGGAAGGCAATGGCACCCCACCCCAGTACTTTTGCCTGGAAAATCCCATGGACGGAGGAGCCTGGTAGGCTCCAGTCCGTGGGGTCGCTAGAGTCGGACACGACTGAGCGACTTCACTTTGACTTTTCACTTTCATGCATTGGAGAAGGAAATGGCAACCCACTCCAGTGTTCTTGCCTGGAGAATCCCAGGGACTGGGGAGCCTGGTGAGCTTCCGTCTATGGGGTCGCACAGAGTCGGACACGACTGAAGCGACTTAGCAGTAGCAGTAACCTTATTTAACTGAAGTCAAAGTAAGTTTAATTGTTTTTTTCTTCTTTTCTTTTCGGGCCAGTATTCTGAGAATGTATTCATGATGATAAATGTAGCTATAGCTTATTCAGTTTGACTGCTGTATAGTTTTCTATTATGTGAGTATATCATAGTTTAGTTACTTTCCGTTTTTAACAATTACACACTCCATTGCCATGAACATTTATATACTTATCTCCTGTTGCAAGTATGCAGGAGTTTTTCGAGGGTGTATAACTTGTAATGGAATTGTTGGGCCATGAGTAGGCTTATGTCAGCTTCACAAGAGACTATCAACTTATTTTCCAAGGGGACTGTATAAATTTATACTTAACCATCTGTGTATCAGAGTCTATATTGTTTCAAATTTTTGCTGACTTAAGACATTGTAGGATTTAAGGATTATTGCCAATTTTTATCAGTTTACTTATAACTATATTTTGTAGTTCTAAACATTTTTGTTTAAACATTAAAGGATATTTTTATCTTTCCTCATTTTTGTAATATTTTGTTTTTGAAAAACTTTGACAACCCAAATTGCAAAACTTTGCGAGCTTAATTCAGCTATATGATATTTATGCTGAGTCTTCCTCACTAGTTTTAATTCTTTGTTTTGTGATTTTTTTAAAAAACTGCAAGCTTATGTGCTTTTGAAATTCTGTGAGTTTTCTATTGAATGTGTTTTAATCCAAAGTGAATTTGATTTTTGTTCTGGTGACTCACTAGGACAATCTAAGGTTAATTTCTGTGTTTAAGACTTCTTAGGCCAGAAATGTTAATTTAGGCTTCATGCTTGCTTGGTCAATTATCAAGTTAACGGCTTTGAATTCTCTGGAAAAGTATTACTCCACTCTATTCAGTGCTAAAGACTAGTTTGGCAACCTGCTTGTTCCTTCTGTGGAAAAAGTTTATTGAATTCACTCTAAGGGCATGATCCTTTGGAATCCAGATCTATTCAGGTGTTTGACCCAGGCACAGTTCCCAGTGATTTTTCCCTGGCTGCTGTCAGAATGGAAGTTCACGGTCCTCGGGCTAGCCATGTGTCCCCCGTGAGAGAGCCAGCCTCAGAGTTTACTTCCCTCTCTGGGTTGGTGCTTTTGCTTCACTTCAGTCATCTACTGATATTTTTCTTTCTTGTCATCTAAATGATTAATTTTATATTATTTTTAAATTTTCTCTTTTTTGATGGAACCTCTTTTATACCTTAATTTTTCTTTATTTTTTAATTATAATAACATCCAGTGATGTAGAAAAGATGAAGCGATAAAACAGGAAGTGTATCACCTAGATTCATTAGTTGTTATTATTTTGTCATATTTGCTCTTGTGTGTGTGTTTGCGAGTGTCGGGGGCGGGGGGCGGTGGTCTCTTGAACCATTTGGAAGTCATTTGCAGATATCATAACCCTTGACCCTGGATATTTTGTTGCACATCTTCTGAAAATAAGGACTTTCTACTTTATAATCACAGTACCATATTACACCTTAGAAAATAAAAAGTCTCTCATATTTTATTGAATGCCTACTCTGTATTCAAATCCTCCAGTTGTTATATGTTTTTTTTTCCTCTAAAATGAGAATATGAATAATGTAGTAATGCATTTATTTTTCAGTAGGGCTATTTGGTTTATTTGGTTCACCATACTTTCAGAGGTGGAAAGACACTTGGTTGATTGACTTTTTCTGAAGTTTGCCCATAACTTTTGTTTTTTAAGTAGCTGGAGGTGATGCATCTTTTGTCCTTTACTCACTTTCCTTTGAGGTGCTGATTTTTTAGGTATGAAGTTAAAGAACTATAATTTTATTGAAAAATTATTTTTATGTCCTTTTTAAAGAGCCTTACCTCTCAAGTGGAAGATAACTGAGGTAGTTAGCTCATTGACTTTCTCCCAAATAGTTGTAAGTTTTAAGTTCTGTCAAGGTAAGTGGACTGACCTCACCCAGGATTGCATCCTGGGTATGCTTTTTTTTTTTTTTTAAAGACATTTGGTTTTCTTTACACAACAAAACCAATCTGTTGTTGAACTTTCTTTTGAACAACTGAATTCTGCTGACCCCTACTGTGTCCTGCTGCTGGTCAACCCAGTTGGGTGAAGATGGGTAGAGAATGATGAAGACAAAGAGTGATCCAAGTTGCTTATGGGGAGAAGACAAATGAATAAGGATTTCTTCTTAAATATAAATCTAACCTATTGTTGCTCCTCATTACTGGCAACTTTCTTTAGGGCTTAAGGCTTGATGAATTTAGTGTTGCTTGATGTATTTTTTAAATGGCTAAGGATTCAAAAAATATATTGCTATTGAATAATAATAAGCATCAAATAAGAAATATGACTGTGCTGCTTCTTTTTTTGATGATTTCATAGTTACTTATGTATTTAGCTACCCATATGAAGCCCCCATATTTGTATTTTTCTTTGCTACTGACTTCACAGCAGCTCAGTAGGACTTTAAATATTTATATTTTGTGGCACCTGCCCCATGACAGTATACATTGACCGTACATATAAAGATGCATTTAGTGAAGAGACTGTGCAACTGTTTTATTACTGTCCTGATCTTCATTGGAAATGAAGCTGCTTTTTCAAACACTGTTTAGGCTTGCTATCTAGCACTCAGTAATTGTGGCGATTATAATCATGAGCTTCTCTTCAGCATGTGTATGGCTATAGTGGTAATAACTGGTGAATCATTGCATTTTAATATGAATGAACAAATA
The DNA here is from genome assembly GCA_935064755.1 of Tragelaphus eurycerus. NCBI lineage: Eukaryota > Metazoa > Chordata > Mammalia > Artiodactyla > Bovidae > Tragelaphus > Tragelaphus eurycerus. Next base: position 25,599,866 of record CAKXYN010000003.1, read on the forward strand.
ATAGAAAGCTCAGCAGAAGCATTCGTTAGAGAAGTAAAAAATCTTAAAAAAAAAGAAAAGAATATGTACCCATGAATTTTAACTTACTAGATGTAGAAAAAATGACTTTCATAATAGAATATATATATGTATGTATGCTTTTATAGTGCCACTAACATAAACATGAACATATAATTTTAGAATTCAGCTGGTTTAGCTGCAAAATGACTTTTCTTCCTCCTTCTTTATATTTTTAAATTATCATCCCTCAGTAATTAGACGGTTCTGTGTCTTCATTTTTCAACCTAAATATCCCATTAGCTGTCTATGGAAAGCTTTAAAAAAATATTTTCAGTGACCATAATGGAAAAAAATGTTGAGTAAAACAGAATCATCTCTTTACATGAAAGAACCCAGTGGTCTAAAACAGTTGCTATCTTAGCCCTACTTCCTGGGGGTATATTTGTTGTACGGTTATTTATTTACTTCAGTGTGCTGATCTTTAAATTTCTTGTTTTTTATCTTAACTCCTTAATAAATTAGCTGATGCTATTAACTTTAACGTGTTGGTTTCAAACCTCATCTCTTCATCTTTTCCTTTTCCTTTCCTCCAGATATGGTCAACTGAGAGTTCAGTTTGTTCTTCCTTTGAGATTTATTGCCACGTTTGGTTTAATATTCAAGCACAGACTGGACATTTCTAGCTAGATTTCTAAGGCATTTGATACTTGTCTCTTTCCTCATCAGTCCATCTTGTGTGTTTTTATCAAATAAATCTTTTAAAAATGTGTCACCTCCCTACTGATTTGTCGTCTAGGATGTGAAATCTTTCTCTGGCAAGATTTGAAGGAACACGCCCCTCCTTGTCTTTTTCAAAATCATATTCACAGCTTGGCATTTTGAAGACCATGTTCCATTTAGGCTAAAACCATCACTTCTTTAAAAAAAAAAAAAAAGTCTGACAGCTTCTAGAAGGTGGGGAGGAGAATATATATTTCAGTACCTAGAAGATTAAACCATGACCAGTTTAATGCAACTTCTGTCTCCTGATGTTAGAAGGTGGATTTGGTGTTACAAGAGAGCCACCAACCAGGGAAGGTTATGGGAGCCAGTTCTGCAGAGCTCCTGACTGCAGGTGTTCAGAAGATAGAAGCTAGGATACTTAAGGTACCTCTGAAAGGCATTTCTTGGAGGAAGAGGAGCTGTATTGAGGAAAAGAAAGCACCAGGAGAGGAGGAAACATTCTTTAGTCATAGGCAGATTTGAAACTGCTGCTGCTGCTGCTCAGTCGCTTCAGTCGTGTCCGACTCTGTGCAACCCCATAGACGGCAGCCCACCAGGCTCCCCCGTCCCTGGGATTCTCCAGACAAGAACACTGGAGTGGGTTGCCATTTCCTTCTCCAATGCATGAAAGTGAAAAGTGAAAGTGAAGTCGTTCAGTCGTGTCTGACTCTTAGCGACCCCATGGACTGCAGCCCACCAGGCTGTTTACAATTGTTTTGGGGATCATGGGAAGGTCATTGAGCCAAGGGGAGCATCAGGGTAGGACTGATCTTGGCTTTTGAACAGGGCCTCCTGGACTGGAAATGCAGTGGGATAGTCCCACTATTCCTGACACAAACCAGGAAGCTGAGTGTTCCGTTGCCCTTAGACTTGGGTGGGGGTGGTGGGAGTGTGGGCCTGAGAACACCTTGGGCTCCCTGTTTTGCCTATCCTGTTCCTTTGAAATAGATACCTTTCTCCAATCCATTTACACAGTTGTCACATTGCTATGATGGAAGGAGCACAGATTTAGGCGGTCAGCTGACCTAGACTTGAGTTTTGTCTTTTTGCTGGTTACCTGGGTGACCCTGACCAAGTTACTTCCCCCATCCAAAACTCCAATTTCCTCCTTCGATAGTGGAAATATTGATACAATCTCTGCTGATATAAGGAATGAAAAGTCTGCCTCTCAGTTTTTGGATTTAGGAAATTGGTTTTTTTTTAGCACCTATAGTCACTGATAATCACACACCCATATATTTGTGTGTGTGTGTGTGTGTGTGTGTGTGTATCTTTGTGTGCTCCTGCTTGGTCACTCAGTCATGTCCAACTCTTTGTGACTGTAGCCCACCAGGTTCCTCTGTCCATAGGATTTTCCAGGCAAGAATACTGGAATGGGTTGCCATTTCTTCCTCCAGGGAATCTTCCCGACCTAGGGATTGAACCCGTGTCTCTTGTGTCTCCTGCCTTGACAAACGGGTTCTTTACCAGCTGAGCCACTGGGGAAACCATATATATGTGTGTGTGTATACATGCATGATACAGAAGATTTAAAGATTTACCAGTTTCCATTGTTTCTCTTAATTTCATTTATTTCTCTGCATCTTTGACACTTCAGTCTCTCTGCTGGCAGGGGCTTTGCAGTTGTAGATAGCATACTTCCCTGCTCCAGATGGCACTAGAAACTCCTTTTGTGAAAAGACAGTGCATTCTTACATGCAAGACAAGGGAAATGTTTGCCTGACCCCTCTATATTTTCTGGAAGATCATAGATGGAAAACAATTTATTGAAATATATCCCCAGCATCGCAGGAGTATCCTATCCATGTTTGTGTGCCCTGTGCTTGGTGCTTGTTTGTTGAATTGTTAAAGGATGCTTTTCTTTACATTAAATTAAGTTATATGCTTTTATTGTAACTGTCCTCTGTGAAAATATTGGCAAAATTTATCAGATATTTATAGAAATGAACACTGTTGTTCTAAAAATACTTTTGAAATTGAAATACTTCAATTTGTCAATACTTAGGAGACCAATGAAGGATGAAGTTCTGAGTGGAAATTTAAAAATCTATTAATCATTCAAAGAAAATTCTCATATGTTTTATTTACTAGGACATTTTTTTCATTACAAAACATGTAATTGTTTACTAATATCATGATATGTTTTCCTCCACTATGTTTTCTATATATATTTGTATGTTATTTTGTTGTTGTTTTTTTATTATAAGAATCATTTTTTTCATAAAATATTCCTGAAAAATACTTCAATAGTGCTTCTCATATGCTGTATCATTATTCATTTAATCATTCTTCTAATACTGGGCATTTAAGTATTTATAATTTTAAATGTAATTAAAATAAATATCTTTTGTTAACATCTTTGATTATTTTCTTAAAATGCTTTCTTAGATAAACAATTACTATGTCAAAATTTTAAATGTATGTATATATATTTTTTATATCAGTAGGGTGTATATTTTAATCCCAAACTCTTAATTTATCCCTAACCTCCCTTTCATGTTTAGTAACAAGTTTGTTTTCTATGTCTGTGAGTCTTAAATAAGTATATTTTTTAAAGTTGTTTTTTTTATATTGCACATATTCTTCTAACTAAAGGTAGGTTTAGTTTACCAGCCTGATATCCTTTAAGTGCTTTATGGCCTTTTAATCTCATCGTAACCTTGCCAACACTGTTTTCACAAAAAAAAATAAAGGCTTTGGACTTATTTATTCATCCAACCTGTGTTGCAGATATATTCTTTATTAACTGGGATGTTTGTTGTAACTAAATACCTGAGGTCATGCCTCTGTTCTTCTGTATTACTTCTGCATTGCTTACTGACGTGACTGTTTCTACCACAAGATTGTACAGGGATCACATTTTCCTCATCTTAATGCTGCTCATAAAGATAGGAGCATATATTGTTCTTAGTTGCTCAGTCATGTCCGACTCTTTGTGACCCCATGGACTGTAGCCTGTCAGGCTCCTCTGTCCATGGGGATTCTCCAGGCAAGAATACTGGATTGGGTAGCCATGCCCTCCTCCAAGAGATTTTCCCAACTCAGAGATCGAACCCAGGTCCCCTGCATTGCAGGTGGATTCTTTACCATCTGAGCCACCAGGGAAGCCCATATTATGTGCTCAGTTAACATAGAAAATAATGATCATGTAATACCCAATACCCACCTTGATGGATTCCACCACTTACTAACATATATATGCATATATTTTAAGCAAATACCTTCTCTTCTTATTGGAAAGCATCGCATAAAGTTCCTGAATGTCTTTCTTGTTTTTGTATGAGGAACCCATTCATTGGTAGGCCATATTGGTGTATTTAAAATAAGAATTCTTACCCCCTCCTCCCAAAGTCAGTTCTGGTATCATGTGTATGTAATTTAGCTTCTAAATCACATCGTAAACACCAAGTAATTTAGCTTGTAAGCAGTGTCCATCCAAGAATCTTAGGCTGTGCTGCCAGTGGAAAGTTACTGGAAAATGTAGCTAGTGGTTGGTAAGAATGTAACCAAGATGGGAGCTTTACCAGAGATGTGAGATGTGTATTAAACCAGTTTCTGAAAATCATTTGCTTTCTATATTTTATGGCCGTACCTTGTGGATCTGCATTTAGAATGATAATTCATGCTAATAGCTTTCATCTCCCACGAGGTAGCAGAAATCAGTTCTAAAGTGGCAGAATGAAAGGATATAGCAAATAAAGTCAATGAGCTGTCAAAGAATTTTTCCTCATCAAACAAGTCCCAAAGCACCATGTGTTATACTGACCTTCCTTCACTCTTCTTTTCTTGGATCCTTATGCTGATTTGGTTCATGGTTTTTTTTTTTTTTTCCCCCATAATAGAAAAATTAACAAACATGTTTGGTCAGTGAAACAGAAGGTATTTGAAAATAATACCTTGGAGCAGTGTCTCAATCTTCAGGAAAATGGTGAAGAGGAAATATAGCATTGATTGCTGTTGCTAAGCAACAGCTTTCACAGCAGATGTGCAGGGGACAGTGGTGGTGTCTGCCAGCACACGATGCAGGCTAGAAAGCCGTGCAGCACTGTGACGTTTCTGAGGAATCAGAACCTGGGCCCAGTGTTTCCTCTCTCATAATTTTCTAAGATCAGTATTTGAGACATTAAGATCATATTGTCAAATGTATAGACTGAAAACTTTGGATCACTTTGGGAATTTTTAGAGAGCTAACTGTGAATGGATTTATAGAGCCGACTCTAAAGGAAACAGAATTCCTATTTCCTTCCAGAAATATTATTAGTTTTCCCATTCATGCATTTATCCATTCATCCATGAATATGTTCACACTTGATTTAGCTTAATGTTCAAGGCACTATGCTGCTCTTAAGAGTGGTACCTCTTGTACTGCTAATGGGTGTACTGTAGGTGTGATGGTAGGGAATTAGAGGTGGCATTGCAACAGTGCACATGTGGTATAATCAAGAGCCTCTTGGGCCTTCTTTCTAGGACTGTAGCCATGGAACTTTAGGGCATGTGAAATCTCCTGGGCAGCTTATTAAATGATTTCTCAGCCCTGTTCCTGGCGAGCCTATTATCAGAGGTCTGGAAGGTAATTTAGGAATATTCATTTTAAGCAAGCTCCATGAATTATTCTGATAGTGGTACCACTGTTAAGAAATACTGAAGTAGATGGATTAAAGGAGATTTCACCACTGTTACCAGGCAAGTTTTAATTCAATTAAAACTGTCACCTGTCAGTTTTAATTCAATAACAGAACTACTTTTGTGATTTTACTTGTTCAATCTGTGCCTCTTCAAACTTGATTCTTTTCTTTTTCCAAAATTTTTTATGCACTATTTTGAAAGTCTTTATTGAATCTGTTACAATATTGCTTCTGTTGTATGTTTTGGTCCTTTGGCCCTGAGGTGTGTGGGATCCTAGTTCCCCAACCAGGGATCAGACCCTCACCCCATGCTTTGGAAAGCAAAGTCTTAATCACTGAACCACCTCCAAGAGAAGTCCCTCCAAGTTGATTCTTGCAGGGACTTAATCACTGAACCACCTCCAAGAGAAGTCCCTCCAAGTTGATTCTTAAGTCTCTCCGTATTAGAACTGCTTTCGATTCAGCAGAGTGAGACTAATTGGGGTTCCTTCCAGAAACGTCTGTGGGGCTATCGCTTCTGGAGCCCATCATCACTGCAATGTGACTCACCCATGAGCAAGAAATGAGAGTACGTATAACAAAGTACCCAAGCAAAGCTTGGTGTAAATCTGCAGTACACACCCCAAAGACTAGATTTCCAAACTGCCTTTCATTGAAAGCAAAAAACAAGAGAACAAGCAAACACCCGAACCAACAGGTCATCCTTCTTTTTTTAACCCCAGAGCTAATAACATTTTAGTGGTCTGTCAATTGTGAATCTGGCCAATCCTTTAATAAAATCTTGTGTGCTTGTGTAGTATTTGCATAAATCAATGATTAATTATTTTTTATGCTGTCTTTTAATAAGATTTTTTTTTTCCTTTCTCCAGTTAAATATGCTGCAAAGCCCAGTTTTGGTCCTAATTAGACCATGTTTGAGATCTTGGCTTCATGCCATGTAGTACTATAGACTAATAACATACGGTTCTTATTAGTTTATACAGTTTGTTAACCATTCATCTATCAAGCTAAATGACTTATAAATGACTGTACATTTAAAACTGTTCAAAAGTTATTAAGGTCTGTAATTTATCATCACGAATACTTCTGACCTTATTCTTGGTCCCTTACCAAAATGATGTTCATTGAATGTATACGACACAATAGGAAGAAAATTAAGTTGCACTAAAGGCATTACCAGTATGTGTAGGGAGGTTTAAAATATTGGCAATAATCAAATAGAACTTAATTTATATGTTTTGTAATAGAGACATTTTTCATTGCACTTATATTTTCTAAATTGCTTCCATTTTGAAATTAGGTGCCTTCATTCTGGACCATATTCAACAATGAAATAATGTATTTTCTGGATCTAAACCATCATATATGGTTTGGCCTTTAGCTGAATCAAGTAGTAAAGATCAAAATGAATCATGCTTGAGTGGAACGGGGCTTTAATATTGCTCTGCACTGTGTTTTTCCTCATCCCACATGCTGTTTAATATTATTAATTCAGCTTGAATGATGATGAGACAAAAAAAAATGACTCTAGTTGTTTTTGGCTAATGCGTTCTTGGATGTTATAGAAGTGCATGTAACACCTGAATGGTTCCACAGAAATAGCAATGCATTTTTTATTTTGCCCACAAGAGAAAATGCAGCATGATTGCCTCTAAGCAGCAGAGAACAGGTTTCTAGATGTATGTTCTTTCCCAGGTACACATATATAACTTCCATTAGTGCTAATAGGGCCTGTGTGTTTGCATCCAGAGATTCAGAATTTAGAATATGACAAGCAGTGAACATTTGAGGAGTTACTACTGAATCTTTCAAATAAGCTGAAAGGCATAAATGACTTTGAGTACGGGGTAAGTGTGGTAATCCCTTGGAAATGAACTACTCAGAATATTTAACTCTATTATCAATGAACTATTAGAAGGGGACCATTCACATGTTTAGATTCATTTCAGGTTAATAGCATATATGTACACTTTGCCGTCATTTCAGCTCCCTGGTAATGCACTTCACCACGTGAAGTCAGTGGAATAGTCTCAGCCTTGTTCACAAAGGCCTGGTTTCTCAACTCTCCTTGTTGAATTTGCAGCCATTATAGTGGCTCTTGTAGCAGCTCCGTTGCAGAAACAAAAGGTACATGCAGAGAACTGGCTGTGCTTTCAACTAACCTACGATTTAGGGATGACTGTCATTCAAGAATTATTTTACGTCATATGGACACAAAGCAAAATGTATAATCTGACTTTCCAGAATAGATGCATCTAAAAAGTTTGTCACCTGAAGTTTTATATACTGATTTGCTCTTCCTTTATATTTTTTTTCTATAGATAAATATTCATTTAGATGTAAAGACATTGCACCGATCCAGGCAATATTAAGAAGGTTTCAAGTCTCTTAAGACTTTAGAAATCACAGATTTATAGGAAATAATAACTTTTCTAATAAAACATGACAGCTCCCAAATAGCTGAGGTTATTTTTATGTTGGTGTCCTGAAGGAAAAATGAGTCAGTTAGCTGCTTTGGAGAGGCACCTGGGAAGTCTCAGCCGTGTAGCTCTTTGTGTGAGCCCGTGTCATGCAGCAAAGTGCATGTTTAACTGGTTTATGCAAGACAGTGGTTTAAAAGGTAGCATTGACTTAACAGATAGATATAGGGTGATTATTGATCACTCATCTAAGTCCTAGGGATGTAATGTACAGCATGATAATTATAGTTACTAATATTGTGTTACATATTTGAAAGTTGCTAACAGGATAGATCTTAAAACTCCTTTCCACAAGGAAAAAAATATTATGCCAGCTATGTGTGATGATGGACCTGAGCTAGATTTCTTGTAGTAATCATTGCACAGAACTGTTGAGGGCTGAACAATGTGGAGGTTAGGGGTGCTCACACTGGTGCGATGGAAAATCCGCGGGGGATTTTCTGTTCTAGAATGTTACCCTGTAAAGATAACTGCAGTTGTTTTTCTGTGTTTGTGTATTTTTTTCTTTTTATTATTACACATTTGATATCATGCTGTATATCAAATTTTTATATTCTACATTTTTGTTTATTATTGTATTAAAGACATTGGTTCCTTTCACTAAATTCTTTGTAGATCTGGATTTTAGATGCAAAGGAAATCAATCCTATTGAAAAGATATGCTAAAATTAATATAGTTTTCTATTGTTTAGGTTATACCTAAATTTTTGCTGGTGTAAGTACCATTGCAATAAAGTTATGATTCTATTTTTGCCACCTGTTCCATTTTTAATGTATGTTTTATATTTTCTTTAAACTCAAGATTTGCTTGGGACTTCCCTGGCGGTTCACTGATTAAGACTCCACGCTGCCACTGTAGGGGGTGCAGGGTCTATCCCTGGTCAGGGAACTAGGATCCTACATGCCATGCAGCGAAAAACATAAAAACTTTTTTTAAGGCCCCCTCCTTTTGCTAACTTGAATGTTTTTTGTATATTTGCTTTTCTTTTTTTTTAAATTAATAATGGACATTTTTCAGGGTATAAATTTAGTTATAAGCACAGTGTTAGCTGTAACCTATACCTTGAATTCTTTTTTGTTACTTTCTAAGAAATAGGTTGTTGTAGGTCTAGTGTTTGTTTTTTCAGATGAATGGAATTTTGTATTTACATTCAGTAGTTCTAATTTCAGAATATGTTCAGTGTATTTATTACAGATTTGTTTTATAGGTAAATAGTTGTTCAGACTCTTTCATGGACATTTTTCAAAAAGTGCAATGTTACTTGGAGATACAGAGTTGGTGTATTAATAATCCAGTCTTGTAGGTAAAATCTTTTACAAACCATACTTATGGGTTGATCACTGTATTTCAGTCTTCCCCTACAATTTGTCTTTGCTCGTGTTCATTTCTAATGGCTTTTGATTTTCATATTTTAATATTACATGACTGAGTAATGTAATATCACTCAGGAAAAAGGTTCAAAATTATTTCATCATAGGATTCATATAAATATAAATTGACCTACAGGCTTGGTTTTTGCTCTGAATTTTTTGTAATCTGATTCATCTTATTTTATTTTGCTGAAGTATAGTTGATTTACAGTGTTGATATACAGCAAAGTTGATATACAGCAAAGTGATTCAGTTATACTTACATGTATATGATTTTTTAGATTCTTTTCCATTGTAATCTGATTTTAATTTATTAACTGTTTGTTTTAATTATGATTTATATAGCTTTACCTGCTCTTTAATTTTTAATCTTTCTGTTTCATTTTGTTTCTTGGCCCTATATTCTTTGTCCTGCTCTTGACAGTTAGAATTTTTTATATCTATTTTACCAACTGACAGATGTCATTCGCTTTGGTTCTTCTTTGGAGTTATCCCTTATTCATTGGTTGAATCTCCTGTCCCTGGCCTCAGAAGCATTATCTTTTTCCTAGCAGCTAAATCTCTTTATCTCTTTCCTCTAAAGCAGAAGTTGTAAAACATTTTATACAAAGAGCCAGATAGTAAATACTTTACACTTTGTAGACTGTGAGGCAAGACTGAGGATATTATGCAACTACTATAACAGAAGCAAAAACAAATTTCTATAAATTTTTTATTGGTTCAATTCCAAATAAAAGAATAATTGAATAGAGTTTTGTTAAATTTTGTTTTGTTTTCTTGTAATATGGAGCTACTAATGAGACAAATATAATTCTTCTGGACAGAGATAACCTTTTGGTTGGGGGCTTCCCAGGTTGGCTCAGTATTAAAGAATCTGCCTGCCAGTACAGATGAAGGAGATGCGGATTTAATCCCCAGGTCGGGAAGACCCCTTGGAGGAGAAAATGGCAAACCACTGCAGTATTCTTGCCTGGAAAATTCCATGGACAGAAGAGCCTGGTGGGCTACAGTCCATAGGGTCACAAAGAGAGAGACACAACTGAGTGCCTGAGCATGCAACCTTTTGCTTCATTGGGGTTCAGAGTTCTTACCGTTCAGTTCAGTCGCTCAGATGTGTCCAACTCTTTGAGACCCCATGGACTGGAGCACGCCAGGCCTCCCTGTCCATCACCAACTCCCAGAGTTTACTCAGACTCATGTCCATTGAGTCGGTGATGCCATCCAGCCATCTCATCCTCTGTGGTCCCCTTCTCCTCTCGCCTTCAATGTTTTCCAGAAAGGGGTTCTTTTCAAATGAGTCAGTTCTTCACATTAATTGATTGCAAATATTCATCTGTAAAAACCATTTTTAGCCCACCGGACTTAGAGAAACAGGGGGCAAGCCGTATTTGGCTTTCAGTTGATAGTTTGCTGCCTTCTGTTCTAATAACTTGAATTTCCCAGACTTGTCTTCTTTTCTTCAGAATTCACTTTCTGTATTGTCCATTTGGGTTTTTATTGTCTTGGATGCAAAGTTTAAGTTTCCATTTATTGTTTTAAAATCTTATGCAGTTTCCTTTACATTTCAACCTATTGACTTTTCAAACCATGTTCATCTCTGTCTGTTGTTCTTTTTGAAGCCACGTTTTTTATGTTTCCCTGGAAATACAAAATGGAAGTCTTTAAAGTAGTCATAGTAAGTCATTTGCAGATGATTTTCTATGTATCACCAAATGAATGTGCACTTTATCCTAAAACTTCAATTTTCACAGGCTTACGCTATAATTCCAAATTTATACTTGTTTTTTCATGAGGACAAATTTAAGCACTGCTGCTGCTGCTGCTAAGTCGCTTCAGTCGTGTCCGACTCTGTGGGACTCCATAGACAGCAGCCCACCAGGCTCCCCCGTCCCTGGGATTCTCCAGGCAAGAACACTGGAGGGGGTTGTCATTTCCTTCTCCAATGCATGACAGTGAAAAGTGAAAATGAAGTCGCCCAGTCGCCTCCGACTCTTCGCGACCCCATGGACTGCAGCCCACCAGGCTCCTCCACCCATGGGATTTTCCAGGCAAGAGTACTGGAGTGGGTGCCATTGCCTTCTCTAATTTAAGCACAGTTTGTCTCAAATCTCAACAAACAGGTAGTTGCTTGTCTTTTGTTCTCTCACTATTTACGTATCTTTCTCATATTTTAAGCCAAGATTATGTTGTTGCACCTAGCTTGTCACTGATTTTCCCAACTCTTTCTCCTAGTGTGACTACGTTAGAACGAGGCATAGTCTTTCCTGTCACTCTTCATTTAACAAGTATGGGAATGAAAGTTTCATCTGTATCATCAGAGATAGCTTGCACATCTTATTTAACTATACCCATACTGCCCCTGCCCCAAGTTTCTGTGCTCCTTCCTAGGCTTGTCAGTGTTCGCCCCTGGTCTCAGTTGTATTAATGTGATTCCTGTGAAAAATTGAGATTGAATAGTAGATATGGTTAAAAAGTGCCTGCCAACCCAAAAAAATAAACTTTAAAAGCTTTCTTAAGCAAATCTTTCCCTACCAGATGTTTGTGATTTATTTTCTTTATCTTTCTTCTAGTTAGGAATGAATGAAGAATACTCCATGGTTGTATAAATTTGTAGACTTTAAAGCTTCTTTTTTCCCTTATTTAAAAATTTTTGTATTATTCAACCTTTTCTTGGATTGCTTTTTCAGCCTTTACTCTTCCTACAAGTGTCTCTGATAAATATTACCATACATGCCACTTTTTCCTGGGCTACATTTCTTGTGACATGTTTATTTTTTTTTTCCAATGAGCTTTATTTAGTAGTATCCAAACCACTGTCCTTTTCCATTGCTTATTATGCATTTTAGATGGAAATATGAGGACACAGTATTCCATCTTGAAATTCTGGGAGATGTTAAGGCTTACTAAATAATATAATAGCATGGGCCAAGGGTTAACATGAAAACTTGGAAGAAAGAGAGATATATATTTGGATAGTAGATATGAGAATCTGATGGTGATGAACAGTGATTTAAAAGAGAGGAATAGATGTAGGAATGATTTATACCCAGGAATTCAAATTGTGTGATGTTTCATGTAAAATATTTATTTTATATAGCTTGGGTCTACAAATAATTCAAATATAATGTAGATGTCCAGTATCCATTCAGTTCAGTTCAGTCGCTCAGTTGTGTCTGACTCTTTGTGACCCCATGGACTACAGCACACCAGGCCTCCCTGTCCATCACCAACTCCCGGAGTTTAGTCAAACTCATGTCCACTGAGTTGGTGGTGATGCCATCCAACCATCTCATCCTCTGTCTGTATAGAAATGCCTCTCATGATGGTCATCTTAGGTGATTTGAAGTCCTAATACCTGCCTTGTGTGCTATGGCATAGAATGGTATTCCCTGCTAATGCCTGGCAACGAAATGTTTGGAGAAAAATTTTTTAAGAAAACGTCAGAATCTTTGGCAAATCTCTGTTTCTATTAGTGAATCATAAAATTAATACTAATTATATTCCTATGAATCTGGCTTTTTATTGTTGTTAAATCAGCTGAAGTGATATACTTTCTAAAACTAGATTAAAATGTAATATACTTGCTCTAAAGTAGCTAAAGTTTTAAGGTTGTGTTTTTCCCAACTTTTTGTGAATTTTATTAAAGCATCAAATACAAAATGCTCTCTTTCCACTGTATGATTAGTTATGTACTGGTCAGAATGACAAATTTACTTTCTGAGAAGATGCTGAGCTAGGAGTTCCATTCATGCAGTGCCGAAATTGGCTTTATAATACTACAATGGATACAAATCTAGAAATAAAATTGGTTATTGATTTTGCTTGTTTTGCATTGTAGTGAGAGAAAAATAATGTTTGTAATCTTTCATTCAAGCATACCGGTTCTGTGCAGAGTTTTTTTCTGTTCACTTTGTGTGGGGTTTTTTTTTTTTTTTTTTTTGGACCCCACTAAAACTTTCCGTGTGGTACTAGCTCAATTGTGTGTGACATTCAGCCTGCTCAGATACCTGTTTAGTTTATTCAACTGCTTCATTTACCCACAGAATTCGTGTTCCTTTTACTTAAGAGAAATTCAAAATTCCTCATCTTTTCTTACAAGAAGGTCTCATGTTGTTTTGTGGGGGCATATTGGCTTCAGTATAGATTTTACCCTCTACTTTGATATTTATTCATCTGTCATCTAGACTGTGTTTTTGTTTTTTAAACAGTGATAGTTGTTTTATGGTAGGCTGGGTCAAAAATAGTTTTCTGATCTTTTGAAAGTAACTAAACATTACAGGACACAATTCAGATTTCTAGGAAGGCCTAACATTTAAAAAAAAAGAAAAAAAAAGGACAAATAAAATTAGGGTTTTTTTTTTTTTAATTTTTGCCATTTTATACTTCACTCTTTTTATTCATTTTAGGTTTAAATGGTGTCTGGGTTTTGACAAATTATATTTTCAGAGTTTTCTGTTATTTTCTGTTACTTCAATATGTAATTGAAATTGTCCTGTGAATAAAGAACATTATTTCATGTAAGATGTTCAACAGAAAATCTGACTGTTAACCTGGATGCTACATCAGGGATGTGTGTGTATGTATGTTCTGTTGCTATAGTCATGTCCGACTCTTTGAGATCGTGCAGACTGTAGCCCACCAGGCTCCTCTGTCCATGGGATTCTCCAGGCAAGAATACTGGAGTGGGTTGCCATGCCCTCCTCTAGGGGAATCTTCTAGACCCAGGGATCGAACCTGAGTCTCCAACATCTCCTGCATTGGCAGGCTAGTGTTTTTTTTTTTTTTTTTTTTACCATTAGCACCACCTAGAAAGCCCCCAAAAGAGCCCTTGTTGTTGTTGTTCTCTCTCTGTTGTGTCCGACTCTTTGGCACCCCGTGGACTGCAGTACACCAGGCTTCCCTCTCCTTCACCATCTCCTGGAGCTTGCTCAAACTCATGTCCATTGAGTCAGTGATGCCACCTAACTATCTTCTCCTCTGTTGTCCCTTCTCCTCCTGTCTTCAGCCTTTCCCAGCATCAGGGTCTTTTCTAATGAGTCATCTCTTTGCGTCAGGTGACCAAAGTATTGGAGCTTCATCTTCAGCATTCGACATTCCAATGAATATTCAGGACTGATTTCCTTTAGGATTGGCTGCTTTGATCTCCTTGCAGTCCAAGGGACTCTCAAGAGTCTTCTCCAGCACTGCATTTCAAAAACATCAATTCTTGGGCATTCAGCCTTCTTTATGATCCAACTCTCACATCTATACATGCCTATTGGAGAAACCATAGCTTTGACTAGATGGACCTTTGTTGGCAAAGTAATATCTCCCCTTTTTACTACACTGTCTAGGTTTGTCACAAGTTTTCTTTCAAGGAGCAAGCATCTTTTAATTTCATGGCTGCAGTCACCATTGGCAGTGATCTTGGAGCCCAAGAAAATAAAGTCTGTCACTGTTTCCCTTGTTTCCTCATCTATTTGCCATGAAGTGATGGGACTAGATGCCATAATCTTAGGTTTTTGAATTTTGCCTTTGACCTTCATCAAGAGGATTTTCAATTCCTCTTTGCTTTTTGGCATAAGGGTAGTGTAATCTGCACATCTTAGGTTATTGATATTTCTCCTGGCAATCTTGATTCCCGCTTGTGCTTCTTCCATCCTGGGATTTCACATGATGTACTCTGCATATAAGTTAAAAAGACACCACTAGAGAAAAATAAACCGATATCTTAGGAGCTATGTCTGGCTTTCAGGCTAACATAATAGAACATAGTTCTGGCCAGATGTATTTCCCTTCCAAATAAAGTTACATTAAAAAGCAAAACATAAGATTTTAATATTCTGAATGACGGCCTGTAGGGTTCCCTTATAAGTGAAATGAATGAACATTAACCATTTATTCTGACATTAATCATCCATTCTGACAATTTATAGAATTTCTTGTCTCTTGATGTTTGACTTGGATAAGGCAATGGCAAACCACTCCAATATTCTTGATGGGCTAATCCCATGGACTGTAGCCTGCCAGGCTCCTCTGTCCATGGGGTTGCAAGAGTCGGACATGACTTAGTGACTAAACCACCTATGTTCTAAAATGTCAAGCATGTAGATAATTGACCTTGTAAATAAAAGAGATAGCATTATATCAGAATTTTCCTTTTAAGAAGCTAAAATTTGCCATTTGGAAGAAAAGTGGGGATTTAAGCTCTCATGCCATGTAGGACCAAGAAGGCAATGGCACCCCACCCCAGTACTCTTGCCTGGAGAGAGTAAAATCCCATGGACAGAGGAGCCTGGTAGGCTGTAGTCCATGGGGTCGCTAAGAGTCGGACATGACTGAGTGACTTCAGTTTTACTTTTCACTTTCATGCATTGGAGGAGGAAATGGCAACCCACTCCAGTGTTCTTGCCTGGAGAATCCCAGGGATGGGGGAGCCTGGTGGGCTGCCGTCTCTGGGGTTGCACAGAGTCGGACACGACTGAAGTGACTTAGCAGCAGCAGCAGCAGCCATGTAGGAGGATATACATTACATGCTAGGCTGGAATCTTGCTGAAATAATGAAGGAATTAGGTAAATAAAATAAGTGGTGAGCCCTTACAAAATTATTCAAGCTAGAATTCTTTGATTTATAGTTTCTCCATGCATTTTGGTTGCTCCAAAGAGATAAGCTAGTTCTTTACTCTGTCATCATTTGTTCAGGATACAGTGTTAAGTATTTGAAATATGATACAAATGAGATAAAATAGATAAAATGAGATAAAATAGACACAATCTGCCTTCAGGGAGCTCACATTTGAAATGGGGAGGTTAACAGAAAAGCTGTGTGGACTTCAAGAATAACTGTTTCAGTGGAATGTGCAAAAAGGAATTGATGCAAAGAAACCTGATGTCAGAAATGAGTGAGGTAAGAAATGGGGAAGGTAAGAAAGACATCATGGAAAAAATTAGGAAAAAGATTTGGGGTCTACTTTTTTGGCCCACTTAAAGTTTTTTTTTTTTTTTTCCTTGCCGCCTGCATATAAAACTTGGGAAATGTTATATTTCTAGGTTCTCTTGAAAGTCAGAAGAACAAGATACTCTGGGCTCTGTTTTCACATGTGACTGAAGTGTAGCAGTGGGCCAAGCTTCCCATCTCTCAATGGGCTGGTGCTCTCTGGTTCTCCCCTGGTCCATTGATGATCTACGCCTCTACTTTGAGGTGGAGACTCCTTGTTGTTGTTGTTGAGTTACTAAGTCATTTCTGACCCCTGGACTGGAGACTCCTAGTCTGGGATATTTTCACATCTTGACAGTTAAGGGAAACAGCCAGATGGCACAGGGGAAAGATATGGGCTAGTGGTGGTCTGCTGGTGTTTAAATATGAAAAGACTTGAGAGTGTTATTAATGAGGGAGAAGAACCAGGACCAAGTATGAGACTGGATGTGGGCCAGGTGTGTTATGGGCTTAACTGTGTTGCTGCAGAATCTGTATGTTAAAATTTCAATCCCCACTTACCACCAAATGTAAATATACTTGGAGATAAAATTTTTTAAAGTATTTTTTAATTGAAGGATAATTGCTTTACAGAATTCTGCTGTTTTCTGTCAAACCTGAACATGAATCAGCCATAGGTATACATATATGCCCTCCCTCTTCAACCTCGTTCCCATCTCCTGCCCCATCCCACACCTCTAGGTTGATGCAGAGTCCCTGTTTGAGTTTCCTAAGAAATACAGCAAATACCCGTTGGCTATATGTGTTCAGATCAGATCAGTCATTCAGTTGTGTCCGACTCTTTGAGACTCCATGAATTGCAGCACGCCAGGCCTTCATGTCCATCACCAACTCCCAGAGTTCACTCAGACTCACGTCCATCGAGTCAGTGATGCCATCCAGCCATCTCATCCTCTGTCGTCCCCTTCTCCTCTTGCCCCCAATCCCTCCCAGCATCAGAGTCTTCTCCAGTGAGTCAACTCTTCGCATGAGGTGGCCAAAGTACTGGAGTTTCAGCTTTAGCATCATTCCTTCCAAAGAAATCCCAGGGCTGATCTCCTTCACAATGGACTGGTTGGATCTCCTTGCAGTCCAAGGGGCTCTCAAGAGTCTTCTCCAACACAACAGTTCAAAAGCATCAATTCTTCAGTGCTCAGCCTTCTTCACAGTCCAGCTCTCACATCCATACATGACCACAGGAAAAACCATAGCCTTGACTAGGTGAACTTTTGTTGACAAAGTAATGTCTCTGCTTTTGAATATGGTATCTAGGTTGGTCATAACTTTCCTTCCAAGGAGTAAGCATCTTTTAATTTCATGGCTGCAGTCACCATCTGCAGTGATTTTAGCCCCCCAAAATAAAGTCTGACACTGTTTCCACTGTTTCCCCATCTATTTCCCATGAAGTGATGGGACTGGATGCCATGATCTTCGTTTTCTGCATGTTGAACTTTAAGCCAACTTTTTCACTCTCCACTTTCACCTTCATCAAGAGGCTTTTGAGTTCCTCTTCACTTTCTGCCATAAGGGTGGTGTCATCTGCATATCTGAGGTTATTGATATTTCTCCCAGCAATCTTGATTCCAACTTGTGTTTCTTCCAGTCCAGCGTTTCTCATGAAGTACTCTGCATATAAGTTAAATAAACAGGGTGACAATATACAGCCTCAAGGCTGTACTCCTTTTCCTATTTGGAACCAGTCTGTTCCATGTCCAGTTCTAATTGTTGCTTCCTGACCTGCATACAAATTTCTCAGGAGGCAGATCAGGTGGTCTGGTATTCCCATCTCTTTCAGAATTTTCCACATCTATGTTATGTATGGCAATTTAAGTTTCCGTGTTTCTCTCTCCATACATCTTACCCTCTCCTCCCCTCTCCCCATGTCCATACGTCTGTTCACTATGTCTGTTTCTCCATTGCTGCCCTGCAGATAAATTCTTTGGTACCATCTTTCTAGATTTCATATATTTGCGTTGCTGCTGCTGCTGAGTCACTTCAGTCGTGTCCGACTCTGTGCGACCCCATAGACGGCAGCCCACCAGGCTCTGCCATCCCTGGGATTCTCCAGGCAAGAACACTGGAGTAGGTTGCTGTTTCCTTCTCCAATGCATGAAAGTGAAAAGTGAAGTCACTTAGTCATGTCCAACTCTTCGCGATCCCATGGACTGCAGCCTACCAGGGTCCTCTGTCCATGGGATTTTCCAGGCAAGAGTACTGGAGTGGGGTGCTGTTGCCCTCTCTGATATATGCATTAGTATATGATATTTATCTCTCTCTTTCTGACTTACTTCACTCTGTATACTATGCTCTAGGTTCATCCTCCTCATTAGAACTGACTCAAATGCATTCCTTTTTGTGGGTGAGTAATATTCCACTGTGTATATGTACCACAACTTCTTTATCCAGATTTATTCATCTGGATAAAGAAATCTGTAAATATACAGATTTATTCATCTGTAGATGGACACCTAGGTTGCTGCCATGTTCTAGCTATTGTAAATAGTGCTGGAATGAATATTGTGGTACATGTGTCTTTTTCAGTTTTTGTTTCCTCAGGGTGTATACCTAGGAGTGAGATTGCTGGGTCATATGGTGTTTTTGTTCCTGGTTTTTAAAGGAATCTCCATACTCTCTTCCACGGTGGTTGTATCTGTTTATATTCCCACTAACAGTACCTGAGGATTCCCTTTTCTCCATACCCTCTCCAGCATTTATTGTTAGTAGACTTTTTGATGATGGCCATTCTGACTGATTTGAAATGATATCTCATTGTGGTTTTGATTTGCATTGTTCTAATAATGAGTAATAGTGAGCATCTTTTCATGTGTTTGTTAGCCATCTGTGTGTCTTCTTTGAAGAAATGTCTGTTTGTCTTTTTCCCACTTTTTGATTGGGTTGTTTGTTTTTCTGACATTGAGTTGTATGAGCTGCTTATATATTTTAGAAATTAGTCCTTTGTCAGTTGTTTCATTTGCTATTATTTTCTCCCATTCTGAGGGTTGTCTTTTCACCTTGCTTAAAGTTTCCTTTGCTGTGCAAAAGCTTTTGAGTTTAATCAGGTTCCACTTGTTTACTTTTGTTTTTATTTCCATTACTCTAGGAAGTGAGTCACAGAGGATCTTGCTTTGATTTATGTCATTGAGTATTTTGCCTATGTTTTCCTCTAAGAGTTTTATAGTTTCCGGTTTTCCATTTAGGTCTTTAATCCATTTTGAGTGTATCTTTGTGTATGGTGTTAGGAAGTGTTCTAATTTCATTCTTTTACATGTAGCTGTCCAGTTTTTCCAGCACCACTTTTTTAAGAGACTGTCTTTGCCCCATTGTATATTCTTGCCTTCTTTGTCAAAAATAAGGTACCCATAGGTGCATGGGTTTATTTCTGGGCTTTCTACCTTGTTCCATTTGTCTTTATGTCTGTTTTTGTGCCAGTACCATACCTTTTTCATGACTTTAGCTTTGTAGTATAATCTAAAGTTAGGAAGGTTGATTCTTCCAGCTCCATTCTTCTTTCTCAAGACTGCTTTGGCTATTTTGTGTTTCCATATGAATTGTACAATTTTTTGTTCTAGTTCTGTGAAAAATGCCATTGATAATTTGATAGGGATTGCGTTGTATGTGTAGATTACATTTGGTAGGATAGTCATATTCACAATATTGATTCTTCCTACCCAGGAACATGGAATATCTTGCCATCTGTTTATGTTGTCTTTGATTTCTTTTCATCAGTGTCTTATAATTTTCTGTATGCAGTTCTTTTGTCTCCTTAGGTAGGTTTATTCCTAGATATTTAATTTTTTGTGTTGCAGTGGTGAATGGGATTGATTCCTTAATTTCTCTTTCTGACTTTTCATTGTTAGTATACAGGAATGCAAGTGATTTCTGTGTATTGATTTTGTATCCTGTGACATTGCTAAATTTACTGGTTAGCTCTAGTAATTTCTGATAGTATCTTTAGGGTTTTCTGTGTATAGTATCATGTCATGTTCAAACAGTTAGAGCTTTACTTCTTCTTTTCCGATCTGGATTCCTATTTCTTTTTCTTCTCTGATTGCTATAGCTGGAACTTCCAAAACTATGTTGAATAATAGTGGTAAGGGTGGACACCCTTGTCTTGTTCCTGATCTTAGAGGGAATGCTTTCAGTTTTTCACCATTGAGAATAATGTTTGCTGTGGGCTTATAATATATGGCCTTTACTATATTGAGGTAGGTTCCATCTATGCCCATTTTTTGAAGAGTTTTAATCATGAATGGGTGCTGAATTTTGTCACTTTCTGCGTCTATTGAGATTATCACATGGTTCTTATCTTTCAATGTGTTAATATGGTGTATCACATTGATTGATTTGCCTATGTTGAAGAATCTTTGCATCCCTGGAATAAACCCAGCTTGATCATGGTGTATGAGATTTTTAATGTGCTGTTGAATTCTGTTGACTAAAATTTTGTTGAGGAGTTTTGCATCTATGCTCATCAGTGTTATTGGCCTGTAGTTTTCTTTTTTTGTGTGTTGTCTTTGTCTTGTTTTGGTGTCAGGGTGATAGTGGCCTTGTAGAATGAGTTTGGAAGTGTTCCTTCCTTGGAGATAAAGTTTTTAAAGAGGTTCAGAATGAAAACTTTAAGGTGGAGCCCTAATCCAATGTGATAGGTTTTCTTATTAAAGAGGGAGAGATTCTGGGGAGGGGCACACACCGAGGGCCACTGTGAGAGGCCACAGCAAGAAGATGGCCATCTACAAGCCGAGCAGAGAGGCTTCAGGAGGAACCAACTTGACCTCAGACTTTAACCTCCAGAACTGTGGGAAAATAAATTTCTGTTATTTAATCCACCCAGTCTATGGTACTTTGTTATGGTAGCACTAGCTGATTAATACATAGAAGTCCTGGAAGCAAGAGGGAGAGAAAAGATGATTTAGGTAGCAGAGACTATTCGCCCTGTGAAAGAACAGGCCTCTAATTATTGTCTAGAAAAATCTCCAGCATCTTAAACACATCTGGCTCAACTCAATGAATATTTATTGAGTTCATTTAATTGAGTTACTAGTAAGAGGGCTTCCCTGATACCTTAGTTGGTAAAGAATCCACCTAAAATGCAAATCTTGGTTCAGTTCCTGGGTCTGGAAGATCCCCTGGAGAAGGGATAGGCTACCCACTCCAGTATTCTTGGGCTTCCCTTGTGGTTCAGCTGGTAAAGAATCCACCTGCAGTGTGGGAGACCTGGGTTTGATCCCTGGATTGAAAAGATCCCTGGATTGAAAAGATCCCCTGTAGAAGGGAAAGGCTACCCACTCCAGTATTCTGGCCTGGAGAATTCATCTAAAAATAGCAATCACAAATATTTTGAAGTGCCCATTTCCAGAATTTCTCCTATGTATCAATAGAAATCACTTAAAAATAATTTTTAATAAATCTAAAAGGCCTGAAGGTGAATGATGTGAGAGAGATTACTGTACTGTACTTTGGCTGCCATATCTTGGCTTGCAATGTGGCAGTGTTAGAGCAACTGTTATTTTCATAAACAGGCTCCATTTCTGGGTTTCCTCTGAACATTGTCATCATCAGTTTGCTGGTATCTCCTTCTTTACCAAGGTCAGCAGGCCATAACAGCCGGTACCACCACATTCCTGATTGTCTAATTAAATATTTCACATAAAGCGCATATACCATCTGCTTCGGTTACAGATATAGTGATCCAAATAATAAGCTGAATTGCTTGTGTGTGCTTAAGCTGATCTCGAGATGAACCCGCATTTTTGACATAGTGGGAAAATTCTGGGCTTGCACTGGTTTAAAAAATGCTCCCGCTTCTGACCCCCTTTAGCAGGGCCGACTGTCACTAGGGATTAGTGATTAGTGATTTTTGCTTATGTGTCCATGTTCTCACCTGGTGTCCCTCATTACTGGTATCATGTGTATGGCCTGATAGAATTAGAGGGACATTCTGAGCTTATAGAGATGAGCAAGCTCATTAACTTATCTCTAAGAATTATATTTGTTACCTTGGTATCACCATATTCTATCATTATCTGTGGAAACTATGGGTTTATGTGTAAGAAAACAATACATTTTTAGTGAATGAAAAGGAGTCTGTATATATTATGTGAAAAAACCTGGATTATATGAGGACAGGAAATCCTTAACAGTCAGAAACGGTTGTCTTCAAGAAAGACTTGCATCTTTGAGACGGTGTGGGTTTAATGTGTCACATCTTGATACTTGGATAAGAAACTTTTATTTCTATTGTCAGGTAGAAAGACCTAGGTTTCTTCCTATGTAACTTCGGCTAAGTAACTTAAACGTTGTGAACTTCAGCGTTTAAACTTTAGTAAAATAAGGCTGACAATACTTTATTTTTTGGTTGCTTGGAGAATTGAATCAGATATGTAACAGCAAAATGCCTCCTGCAGTTCCTGGAGATTAGTTGGTTTTTCCCATCCCTTGCTCCTTCTCCATCATAGTGGACCTCTTCTAGCATCCGTATCTCCCTCTTCTGGGAACAGCACCTCCGTGTTTGCTTTGGTACCATCTCCTCCATCTTTGGATAGAGACTTGGTGTAATTGTTAATCAAGATCCCTGGTAAACATACAGACCAAGCCAACCACTCAGATGTGCTCATGATTCTTGAGCTATGCATAATGATTTGGCAAATGTGTAGAATAATGTCCTGAGGGGACTGACTGACCAGTAGTTTGTACTGTTTAGAGCCCTGCAACTGCTTTGGTCTCTTACAGCAAATACTTTTTTTTAACTTAAATTACCTGGGTTGCTTTGTTTATATTGCTATACCCAGAGTCCACTGACTAGTACACTTGACTGGTAAACTTGAATAATTTCCCCCAAGGTACTTTCATTCATGTGTTGATTATGTTCCTCTTTATCTGTCCAGTGCTGAGTGCTGGAGTACATCCAAAGAAGAGAAAGATCAAGTTTCCTGCTCCCATGGTGCTCTCAAGTCAGTGGCTTCATGGAGGACATTTGGCCCCAGCACAGTAGCTCATGTGTTGCAGTCTGAGGCATAACCCAAACTAAATTTAGTGTTAGGCATAGTGACAGCTAATCTAACTCTACATCATGAGAAATGCTGGACTGGAAGAAACACAAGCTGGAATCAAGATTGCTGGGAGAAATATCAATAACCTCAGATATGCAGATGACACCACCCTTATGGCAGAAAGTGAAGAGGAACTCAAAAGCCTCCTGATGAAAGTAAAAGTAGAGAGTGAAAAGGTTGGCCTAAAGCTCAACATTCAGAAAACGAAGATCATGGCATCTGGTCCCATCACTACATGGGAAATAGATGGAGAAACAGTGGAAACATTGTCAGACTTTATTTTTCTGGGCTCCAAAATCATTGCAGATGGTGACTGCAGCCATGAAATTAAAAGACGCTTACTCCTTGGAAGGAAAGTTATGACCAACCTAGATAGCATATTCAAAAGCAGAGACATTACTTTGCCAACAAAGGTTCACCTAGTCAAGGCTATGGTCTTTCCTGTGGTCATGTATGGATGTGAGAGCTGGACTGTGAAGAAGGCTGAGCACCGAAGAATTGATGCTTTTGAACTGTGGTGTTGGAGAAGACTCTTGAGAGTCCCTTGGACTGCAAGGAGATCGAACCAGTCCATTGTGAAGGAGATCAGCCCTGGGATTTCTTTGGAAGGAATGATGCTAAAGCTGAAACTCCAGTACTTTGGCCACCTCATGCGAAGAGTTGACTCATTGGAGAAGACTCTGATGCTGGGAGGGATTGGGGGCAGGAGGAGAAGGGGGACGACAGAGGATGAGATGGCTGGATGGCATCACTGACTCGATGGATGCGAGTCTGAGTGACCTCCGGGAGTTAGTGATGGACAGGGAAGCCTGGCGTGCTGCAGTTCATGGGGTCGCAAAGAGTCGGACACGACTGAGCGACTGATCTGATCTGATCTCTGAAATTAAAAAAAAAATCCCTTTAATTACGTTTTTATTAAAGAATAGCTTTTACTCAGGCTTTTCACTAGTTTCATTTGTTTCACTTAATTTCATCTTTTTATTTATTCAATCTGATGAAGAAAATGTATCTTTATGGTTTTATGTTAAAAAGTAGGTGACGCTAGAAAATTCAGAGCTTTTGCTGAAAATTGTGACCTTTGATTATTTATGCTGATAATTTATTATGTTTTATGTTGCTATTATAGCATTCAAAAGAGTAGATGAAGATCTAATAATTTAGAAGCACCAGAGGCATTGTTGGACCAAGATGACAAGCCTTTAATGACTATCTTAGCTGGTAAAAGCCAGTACAATTGCTGCATGAATATTCATTTGAGAAGCATTCATTTGTAGGAAAGTTGTAAATCTTACAACATATAAATTAAAAAAACAACAACAACACTATAAATCCTGGTCATTTTTTATTAAAAGTATCTTCAGATGGTCTCATCAAATTCATTTTGCCCTTTTTCTTATAATAAGCTTTGCTTATGGAAAGAAAATAGGATTTCATTAGCCTCATCTTACTAATAAACAGGTAGTGTTCAAATCAGATGAAACTGCTGATAGTTCTTAAAATCAGTCCTGTGCTTTTCTCAGAGGCATTAGTCACTTCCCTGGTTAATCTGTTCTTAGAAAGGAGGACTTGCCTTGACTGTGAATGGGGACAGGGTTTCCATCTGCTTATTCTCAGTGTTATTCAGAGCAAGCCTTGGGCCTGGTCATCACTAGACATGGTTAACCCGTGGTCAAGAAAGTCAAGGCTGATTGGGCTTTACTTATTTTTCTCTTGTTGGGAAAGCAGAGATTGTGCTGAATATACCGAAGTCAGGCTGGTCTCCATAGTTAGTTATATCCTGTGTGCAAGGCAAGCCCTTAGCTAATAAAAACCAGTGTAGATGGTTGAATTGGATACTGATCCAAGCAGTCGATCCTTGTTCATGGTCTTCACCACAATGGCAATGTCAAACAAATATTTAAAGAACAAACCTAAAACGGTATGTAATATGACTTAGTTTTGAAAAGATAGTATAAATTTTCAAAATAAACTTTTAATTTTAAAACAATTTGAATTTATAGCAAAATTGTGAAGATAGTACAGAATTCCCCTATCTCCCACACTGTTTTCCCTGTCATTAACACT
Source organism: Tragelaphus eurycerus (assembly GCA_935064755.1). Taxonomy (NCBI): domain Eukaryota; kingdom Metazoa; phylum Chordata; class Mammalia; order Artiodactyla; family Bovidae; genus Tragelaphus; species Tragelaphus eurycerus. Next base: position 25,625,172 of record CAKXYN010000003.1, read on the forward strand.
TTGCATTAGTACAGTACATTTGTTAAAATCAGTGGACCAATATTGTTTTGGGGCTTCTTCTGCATACAAATATTGTTTCTTCTCCCTTATTTATTTAAGTTATTTACTGATTATCAGATCAGATCAGATCAGTCGCTCAGTCGTGTCCAACTCTCTGCGACCCCATGAACTGCAGCACGCCAGGCCTCCCTGTCCATCACCAACTCCCGGAGGTCACTCAGACTCACATCCATCGAGTCAGTGATGCCATCCAGCCATCTCATCCTCTGTCGTCCCCTTCTCCTCCTGCCCCCAATCCTTCCCAGCATCAGAGTCTTCTCCAATGAGTCAACTCTTCGCATGAGGTGGCCAAAATACTGGAGTTTCAGCTTTAGCATCATTCCTTCCAAAGAAATCCCAGGGCTGATCTCCTTCAGAATGGACTGGTTGGATCTCCTTGCAGTCCAAGGGACTCTCAAGAGTCTTCTCCAACACCACAGTTCAAAAGCATCAATTCTTCGGCGCTCAGCCTTCTTCACAGTCCAGCTCTCACATCCATACATGACCACAGGAAAGACCATAGCCTTGACTAGGTGAACCTTTGTTGGCAAAGTAATGTCTCTGCTTTTGAATATGCTATCTAGGTTGGTCATCACTTTCCTTCCAAGGAGAAGCGTCTTTAATTTCATGGCTGCAGTCACCGTCTGCAGTGATTTTGGAGCCCAGAAAAATAAAGTCTGACACTGTTTCCACTGTTTCTCCATCTATTTCCCATGTAGTGATGGGACCAGATGCCGTGATCTTCGTTTTCAGATGACCATTACTGATTATAGACTGATGGATATTTATTTCACACTTTGGTTATAATTCAGTACTGCTTCATTTATGCTGTTGCTCAAAGTGTTCCAGCTTTGGTCATTGGGAGCTCTTTCAGTTGACTTCTGTGTCCCTTTGACATATTCCCACCTTTGTGGAGCTTGTTTATAGCTCTTCCTTACTTCCTGGCATCACAAAATGCTCTAGGCTTATCTTTTATATTTCCCTCTCTACTCCTTGAATCCGTTTTTTCTGCAGTGAGCCCTGGTTCCTTTTATTAGAGAATGATATTAGAAAACAAGAGCTGGATGCTAGTTGTGCTTACTGCTACTGGACTGTCTTTGCTGCAAGGCTTATGAAACGTTTGAATTCTAACTTTTTAAAGGGGCCTGAACTTCTATACTGAGCAGTATTTGTAAATATCAGTAACCAAAAGTGTGACATAAATAGGTGTACATTTGTTATTCCTTGGGGAAAGAATGTTCTATTGTAGCTACAGTCCAAAACTGCCAAAAATAAAATTAAAGACGAAAGCATGCTTTGTAAGAACATGCACTTTTGTCTTATAATTCCATAACTGTCTCCTTAAATTTAAAACTATAAAGTTTTCTGATTTTTTTTTAAGCAGCAGTTCTCTGGATAGTGGTGTGAAGAATACCATTCGTGCTTTTTGTTTGTTTGTTTGTTTGTTTACAGTGGACTTTTCATTTGTTTTATTTGGATTAGAATTGGAAATGCCAACAAACCAGCAATTGAATTTAGCTCTTGAAAGCTGGAGATTGGCTGTCTTAGTTACACAACCAAAAAAAGCAAAAGGGACAAACTGCAGTATCTGTGCCCTGGAGTAATTTTCAGAAATGTTAATAGCTAGCACTGATTGAACGATGAGAACAGGATAGCCGGAAACAAGGAGATTGTGTCAGGTGTGTTTTGGACAAATATCACTCCTGCCCAAGCCTAAAGTGAAAGTGAAGTCGCTCAGTTGTGTCCGACTCTTTGCGACCCCATGGACTGTAGCCTATCAGGCTCCTCCATCAATGGGATTTTCCAGGCAAGAGTGCTGGAGTGGGGTGCCATTTCCTTCTCCCAAGCCTAAAGCACTGCCAAAGATCTGATAAATTTTGGCTTATAAATATTGTGAATTTAAAAATCTTTTAAATATCTGTGATATTTTTAAAAGTAAGTGTTTTAAAAAGAATCCAGAAATGACAGTGAAAGTTATTTTTGTTAGCTTCTAAGACAGTGCTGTCCTTTGTATGGTAATATATTACTCTGAAAAATATCTTCATTCTTTCAAGCCTGTTATTGCAGGAAAGCCACCACTGCAATGACTGATATCGACAAAGTCTCTAAACGTTTTGGTTAAAAATTCAGCAAAATCAGAGTTTCCACAGAGCTTCCCAACCTGCTTTAGAGCTATGTGGAAGAACCATCCACCCATTTTAATAATCTAGACATGTGATGATTCCTTCTGGTGACCTGCAAAGTAATTACTTAGTAAGAGGTGTTTTTTTTCAGCAGAGGGAAAGGCTGCACCACAGAAGGCAAACTTTAGAAGAAAGGTGGACTATTATCATAATGTTCTTTCAGTGTGTGTGTGTTTTCTTGAGCATTGTGTCCTATGGTGTCAGATTTCCTGGATCGTTTTTTGTTTCTGAACATACCTGTCCAATTGACAGAATGATGTATTACCCTGAGGTCACTGGAATATAGTCCTGATGTGCTTAAGTGTTCATGAAAATTTCCCTATTGTCCCAGAGCCCCGGGATCACATTACATTATGTGGGCCTGCAGTACAGTATTGCTCTTAAACTTTAAAGGAAATTGAACTAGAATTGAACTCAACTTCAAGTATAGCTTTTTCATTTGAAAGTGACATTATACTCATTACAAAAAGTTTTGTTACATTCGCTTTGAAAACCATTAAGTTGTTTACTATTACTTCCTTCACAGTAGCCCAAGTTCTTTCAATCTCCTGGGCTAAAATAAAACTTCAGTAGCATAAACTTGACTTCTGTCACTTCCCTGGGAGTCATACTTCATATGGACCAGTGAATTTCCAGGAGACTACAATATTATTTTGTATGTGCAATAATTTGATGTCTTTTTTTTTTTTTGATCCAAAATTTGCTAGACACTCGGGAGAGGTTAGAATGTAGTCCAGGTTGGAAGACTCCTGCTCTCAATGGGCAAGGTAGAGTGTCAAAAAATGCAGTGGTGTGGGACTTCCCTGGCAGTCCAGCAGTTGATCCTCTGTGCTTCCAGTGCAGAGGGCACAAGTTTAATCCCTGGTCAGGAAATTAAGATCCCACATGCTATGTGATTCCCTTTGCTGTACACCTGAAACTAACATAACATTATAAATCAACTATATGCCAATAAAATTTTTAAAGAAATTGAAGTGGTGAAAAATGAGGTAGCTGTAAGCGAGTTCATGCAGAAGGCTGCAGGGTCCTACTTAGAGCTTTGGTGTGACAGAAATCATCTTCATTGTGCTGGAGGGACCAAGTGTAATTCTACAGATATTTTTGTGGAAAATCTTGAGTAAAGAGAAAGGACAGCAGAGCTGTCCCATAGAACTTTCTGTAATGATGGAAATGACCTGTGTCAGGACCCTGCAGTATGGTGGTCACTGGCCACCTGCATCTTTTGAGTCCTTGAAATGTGATGAATGTGCCTGGGGAAATGAATTTTTTAATTTACTTTGGTTTTTAATTTAAATAGCACAGCTTTAGAGGTCTATGTTTTTCATGTATATTCATCAGATAATGTCCAAAAACTGGGTCATAATAGATAACTCAAAAAATGTTCAATTTCCCTCTAGGAAGTATGTAGGCTTATATGATACTTCTTTTAAATAACAACCTAGAGGAGAATAAATCTCTTGTTTTAACTTTCCAAATATAGCACCATTGCACATACATCTCTTAAATTTCAAGATGGAATCAGGAACTGGTAGAACTATGAAACTATAGAGAAATATACCTGAAAACAATATACGTCTCTTAATCTTGTGTTCTGGAATGAAAGAGAACATAGCTAATAAATTTGTATCCATTTTGTTCCCCATCTCAGGACTGGGTGAACATGATTTAAGATGCTTTGGTAGTTTTGCAATATATTTTCACTCTTTGAATAAAAGGGGAAGTTTGGGAGGGGGTTCAGAGGTAGGAGGGAAAGAAAAGCAGGCCTAGAATTATGGAAAGAGGAAAAGAAAGGGAAGTACCTGCCGAGCTAAGGGCGCCATGTTTGTAGCCTGATGGTGGAGCTAGTGGGGTTTTTGTAGCTGTGATGCCAGTGGCTCCCTCTGGAGGTGTCTCAGGAAATGGCAGCTCAGTCCAGTATCCTTGCCTGGGAAATCCCATGGACAGAGGAGCCTGGCGGGCCACCACCCAGGAGGTCGTAAGTGGTAAGGCATTTTCTCTTAGCTGTGATTAGCAGTTGACCTGGATCTGGCGTATACTGTGGGAAAGAAGCCTGGCGAGAAGTGTGGAAAGGGCAACAGTGATGGAGGTGGGAGCTGCTTGGCTGTCTATGCAGGACCAGTCAGACCACAAGGCCACTGAGGGGCTACGCTTTTTTCTTGTCCAGGCACCTCATCCAGTGGACTGCATAACCCAGACTTTTATCTGAGGGCACATTTTAAAACGTCTTACAGGGACTTCCCTGGCAGTCCAAGTGGCTAAGGCTTGGTGTTTCCACTGCAGGGGTCACAGGCTCCATCCCGGTCAGGGAACTAGGATCTTGCGTGCCACATGAACAGCCAAAGAATAAAAATTATATTTAAAACGTCTTAGTAATAAGCATGTTCTAAAGATATGTAAAGCGGTATATAGTTCAATTTAACTCCAAATAGTTGGTGATTTCACTTTTTTGGGACAAATCTTCTTATTAGTTATGCCTATTCCTTATTGTATTTTCACCATTAATTTATTCTTCATGCCACTTCTTCCTTTTCCATCTCATTTACTTCAGAAATGTATGTTGTTAGTAATGTGACTCTCAAGTCTCTAATTTGTCAGGGGCTGCAGTCTTGGATTCCCTTAACTAGAGGTAATAAATGAGATATGAAGATAAATGCAAGCTAAGAATATTTCTAATAAGGAATTTTTTTTGTTGTTTAACATGTTTTATTGGGCTTAATTAGAATGAAAAAAATAATCATAGTGCCACCTCTCACTTGGTGTCTCAGACAGTAAAGAATCTGTCTGCTTCCCTGGTGGCTCAAAGGGTAAAGAATCTGCCTGCAGAATGGGAGACCAGGGTTCAATCCCTGGGTTGGGAAGATGCCCTGGAGAAGGGAATGGCAACCCACCCAGTATTCTTGCCTGGAAAATTCCACAAATAGGGGAGCCTGGCGGGCTGCAGTCCATGGAGTCGCAGAGAGTCGGACATGACTGACCGACGATCACTGTGACTGTCACTACGTTAGTGTCTCACTTGTGTCCGACTCTTTGCGACCCTATGGACTGTAGCCCGCCAGGCTCCTCCATCCATGGAATTTTCCAGGCGAAAATACTGGAGTGGGTTGTTATTTCCTCCTCCAGGGGATCTTCCTGACCCAGGGGTGGAAACCTGGGTTGATCTCTTGCGTCTCCTGTATTGGCAGGTGGATTCTTTACTATTAGTGCCACCTAGGAAGCCCCTTTCTTAGCATATTTGTTAATTTAGTTCTACTTATTAGAATTTCTCAAGGACTTAGTATACTTATTACATGAAAAGCCTCCATTGTCAGTTGAAATGCATCCTTTATAACCACATTCTTTTTATTTTGACTTCACATTTTGCCATTTTAAAAATAATGAATGCCTTACTATTACCATGAAATGTAAAGATCTCAGTAAAATTTATTTTTCTCCTTTCCCCAAGAGAGAGCTGATCTCAGGTTCATTCTTTATTAATAACTAGATTTAAATCAGTTTACTCTAATATTTATTCTTTTAAAGACAACGTGGTAATTATTGATTTGGTTTCTTTTCCCCCAGTCCTTTAAAGCTATGACTAAATAATGGTACATTTTAACATAGATAGGTGCCATAATTTCAGATTTCATCTTATTTTATAGTAACATTTACTAAAGAGACTGTTAGAATGTGAATTTGCATGTAAAGCACTCAGAGAGAGCCTTATCTGTATCCAATTATGTGTAAGTGAAAGTCCTTACAATTTCAAACAAATGTAACATTCTTAATTTTTCCACTGTAACTTTAGTGTTTTAAGATTTTCTGATTGTTTGCGTATATATTTTTGTGGAGATGCTCAACTGTATAGTGCATTCACATTACATATTACTGGAGTTTTTGATTTATAGGGCTCGAGATTGTGCATTTTGATGAAGTTCCCAGGTTGTTGATGGCTGTTGGTAGTGGGGAACACAATTCAGAAATTGCTGAAGAGGGCTTCCCTGATGGTACACTGGTTAAGAATCTGCCTTGCAATGAAGGGGACAGCCCTGCTCTGGGAAGATCTCACGTGCCACAGAGCACCTAAGCCTGGGCACCGCAGCTACTGAGCCTGTGCTCTAGAGCTCAGGAGCTGCAACTGCTGAGCCTGAGGGTGCTGCAACTGCTGAAGCCCCTGTACCACAACTAGAGAGCAGTCCCCGCCTTGCCGCAACTGGAGAAAGCCCGCGAACCGCAACCAAGACCCAGCACAGCCAAAAATGAAATAAATAATTTTTTAAAACAATGGGATTAATTTATTTGATCCTCATAAGAACCCAGTATGGTGTTGGGCAGATATAGAGAGGAACCTGAGACTTGCAGAAATTCATGATTTTCCCTGTGGCACATGATGCATTATTGGTTGATCAGAGACGAGAACCTTTGAAGACCTTTCAGTTGTCCTCCTGTTCAAGTCAAGAGTTCACTTCCCCAAAATTCTCTCTTGATTTCAAATGTTTGATGTTTTTGATGCATTCTGTACAGAGCCATTTTTCTATGTAGATACACCCTCCCCTGGCACTCACATCTAATAAATATGTGTGTTACATGGTCTCCCCTTTTAAAGATATAACTGATATTAATGTGTTAAGATGTTCTAAAAATGCTAAGTCCTTCTGTAGAAACAAAAGGCTTATATAACTTGTTAAGGCTTCCCTTTATCATGAGAAAAGATGTTGATTTTTTTTTATCCACTAGCCTAGTGCTCTGATATTTTTTTCACTTTACTTTGTGGTGATGGTTTTAAGCGGAACCATTATTTGTGGTGCAGGGAACGAGGATGGAACATGAATGATCCAGGCAAAGAATCTTAAAGTCGTGACTCTTGTGTGTAAGACCTTGGCATCCAGAGTGGACTGGGATGCGTGCTTTCTCTCCCTTCCCCACAGTTTCTCTCTGAACTGGTTCAGGGTCCTCAGCATATGTTTGTGGAGTGATGATCAGTCAAACCCAGTGCCACCCAGTGTCCAGAGCTTACCTTTTGAGTATTTCTTAGTGATCTTTTCTAATATTATGAAGAAAACATTGGTGTACTTTTCTGAGACTATTTTTTCTAGTTCCTGCTTTCTCTGTTCCCTTGCTTCCCTCCTTTTGTTCTATTTTGATCTTGGACCTTTGTCATCCAGACAAGGAAGAGAGAAAAGCAGTGGCAGGGGAACAGATTGAAAATCCCGACCCAATGATCTTCATTATTATTAATTATCTTCTTTTTGTTGTCTTCTTCTCTGTAGGACACAGGAAGCCTTGATATGATTAACTTAGTCTTGTTGAGTATTAATTTAAAAAAATTCTCTGTGCTTTCAAACTTGAATCTCATTCTGTGCTTCAAGCGCTCCTCTCCTGTCCCCGCTCTTTATAAAGCTTGTATTAAGCCTTAATGTTTGCCAGGCTATGTTTGGTGCTTTATATACAGTCTTTTACTTAATTCTCATATCGGCCTTATAAGGTACACTTTTGAAGAAGTTGCTGATTAGGGCTTCCCTGTGGCTCAGCTGGTAAAGAATCTGCCTGCAATGTGGGAGACCTGGGTTTGATATCTGGGTTGGGAAGATCCCCTTGAGAAGGGAAAGTCTACCCACTCCAGTATTCTGGCCTGGAGAATTCCATGTCCGTGGGGTCACCAAGAGTCAGACAGGACTGAGTGACTTTGACCTTCACTTTGAAGAAGTAGAGCTGTACAGGTTATGTTATGTGGCCAAGGTCTTGCACTCTGAATGTGGAAAAGCTGAGTCTTGAATTCAGATCTTTTGGATACCACAGCTTATGCCTTTAAGGACTAGTTTATGTAACTCCCCGTGTGAGACCATTACTCTGAGGAGAGTTGTATTTAATAATCTCATACAAGATTAATAATAATTTCATGCTTATTTTTTGTGGAGCCGAATTTATTTCAAGATTTGATAATATAGATATCTTGAAATAAATTCGGCTCCACAAAAAATAAGATTCTGACGCGAAACTTGTCTCCATGTTTCCTCTTGTTTCTCAGTTCTTTTTTTTTTTTTCTTTAAAGAAATTCTCGTAGACAGAAGGAAAGAATTATAGCATTTTCCAGAGAAATGTGCCTCTCCTAAGTACACACGATTGGCAGTACCTTGCCTTTGCTGTCCCTGGGAGTTTTATTCTAGTCATTTGGTCTTTAAAGCAGCATGTGCTGGAGTTTGAATGTGTGTTAAAGCCGCAGAGTACTACTGTGATACAAACACCAGTAAACTACAGGGTGTGCTTTAGGGTCTTCTCTATTTTTTCCCTTGAAATATTTGGCAGTTTTTAGAAAAAGGCAGCCACTCTAAGAGACTGAGGTCACACATTTACAGGGAGGCAATTGAAGATATCTCCCAAAGCCTATTCATTTAAAAATCCTTCCTTAGCCTCTCCTATATCTTTGAAAATATCATTTTCATCTTTCCTGCGTTTTTTCATAGGTACCTCTTCTTGTGTGAATGTGTTTTTTAACAACATTTAAAATACAGAATTCAGATTAAAATCAGGGTTTAGTGAATCTTTATTTTTAATGGTAACTCTATACCAAAACCACAACTAACCATATGTCTTCCTTCCCTCTCTCCTTTTTACCTCTCTCTGTCCCTCACTCCCTCCCTTCTTCCTTTTCTTTCTGCTCTGCTTTCCTTTCTTTCATCATTGCTTTAATATAGAAAAACTGGTACTGATTCTTGGACTTTTCCCTTACTGAGTACCGTTGAGAAAATCCATTCATTCCTTTGAGCCTCCGCTTCTTTATCTGTGAAAAGGTGATGGTAATGTCTGTTTAGATGTTTGTGAGACTTGGGTAACATAGTGTAAACCACACAACAAAGTGCCTCTCTGCAGTGTCCGGGTGGTAGAAATGCCATTTCTCTTCTCAAAAATAAGTTTACCTTCTGGAAAATGATGATAAAATTAAAGCACAATGGCTGAAGTATCACAGAGGTTAAAGGGACAGATTTTAGGCAGTTCTTATCTAACTGATAAAATAGATATCTTTAAAATAAATATGTCAACTAGAAATATTACTAACCCATGGCCCTTTAAAAAAGCAAAGTGGAAATAGAGACACAGATATAGAGAATGAACATATGGACACCAAGGTGGGAAAGAAGTGTGAATGGGATGCATTGAGAGATTGGGATTGACGTATATACATTATTGATGCTATGTATAAAATAGAAAGTAGACAATGAGAACATACCGTACAGCTCAGGGAACTCTACTCAGTGCTCTGTGGTGACGTAAATGGGAAAGAAATCCAAAAAAGAGGGGGTGTGTGTATATTATAGCTGATTCACTTTGCTGTATAGTAAGAACTAACTCAACATTGTAAAGCAACTATACTTCAATAGAAACTAATTTTAATATACAAACAAAAAAACTTTTAAAAAGTAGAGTTACTGCAGAGTTTCCATTTGGAGTGCTGAGAAAGTCTTAGAATTAGGGGTAATGCTTACACAGCATCAGATCAGATCAGATCAGATCAGTCGCTAAGTCGTGTCTGACCCTTTGCGACCCCATGAATCGCAGCATGCCAGCATAGTGAATTTAATTTATGCCACTGAATTAAATACTTAGGAATGGTTAAAATGGCAAATTCTGTCATTTAAAAAGAAGTCAGTTAGGTGAATATTCACAGTGTTCCTTGGGGTGTTATCCAGTAAAAGGAAAGCTGAACTTAGGACCATGCTGCGCAGATCCTGTGCAGAGCAGAACCTGTTTGTTCAGTTCAGCCCAGAGATAGTAAGCTCCACCAGGGCAGGAATCTGCTCTCTTGTTCACTGCTTTGCCAGCACCTGCTGAATGAATCAATAGCCTTTTATCATCCAACGTTTTATGTATGCAACTTGCTGTCTAGCTCAACCAACTAGGTTCTCTCTGTCATTCATTGTCTTTATAGCTCTGTAATATTACAGACATCAGATAGTAAAGCGAATGATCTTGTCTATGAAACGCTAATTGTAATCAGTGAGTGCAGTAGATTATTGCCCTGTGTATAGTGATCAGTTTTTCCAATTTTGCCTACTTTTGCTTATTTCCAAATAAGCACTACTGATGCTTACATATTTGTTTGCTCTTGTGATTCTCTTTTGAATAGATTATACCATCTCACTGGTTCCTCAATTAATGAATTTAATGAAAGTTTTACACTTTTTTGAGATTTATGATTTTAACTTAAAAATTACTCCTTAACAGCACAATATAAAAACACAATTTTGAGAATTAATGGATCTATTTATGTCACTTTTAATAAGGCACTCAAGTCACTGATCAGTGATTTTCTTATTTAAAAAAAATGAGGTTGACTTAAATTGCCTCTGGTCTATGATTCCCCATTTTGTACTTTTATAATTTTATATTCTGTAAGTCCAAATACACTGTCCTACGTTTGGTAATATCTAGGTCAATGGTCATAAAACCAAGGAAGTTAAGTATCTTACTTATGTAAGAATTTCAAGAGAAATTCTTTACAGTTTTTTTTAGCACACATGTACACATAAATTAGTATTAAAGATATTTCCTCTGGTTGTCGATGTTCCTCATGGAGGAATTATAATACTTATGTTGCTATCGACAGTTTTCAGTAGTGAGTGAACAAAGGGTAAGCATCTGACAGCCTACTTTTTAATAAAGAGAAATATTTGTTTGGCTGTAGAAATGATATCTTGGCTTATATCAGCACTTATGGATGGATAATCGTAGGTGTTAGTATAGTCAGTGTCATTTTTAAGCCATTATTATGTTCAAAAGAGCATTTCTGAAGCACAAAGTGTTGGATTATGCCATATATAATAAATAAATTTAGAATTTCATTCCTGTTGTCTGGAAAGCCACTAAGAAGCATTGGTAGAGTAGGTATGTCTTAACTCAGGTTGCTATAACAGAGTGCCACAAATTGGGTGGCTTAAACAATAGAAATTAATTTTCTCCCAGTTCTGGTGCCTAGAAGTCCATGATCAAGGTTCTGGCTGATTTGATTTTTGGTGAGGACTCTGTTTCTGGCGTGCAGGTGGCTGCCTTCTTGCTGTGTCTTCATGTGGCCTTTTCTTTGTGGGTACTTGTGGTGAAATAGGGCAAGCTCTTTGATGTCTCCTCTTAAAAGGACACTAATTTTATTGGATCAGGGCCCCATCCTTATGACCTCTTAGGTACTTCCTTAGAGACACCTTCTATAAATATAGACACATTGTGAGTCAAGGCTGCAACATTTTTTAATTTTTTTTTTTTTTTGCAGGGCCACAGATATGCTGGCCATAACAAAGTGTGGTATTTTTAGAAGCAGAAATTATACATCTAAGGTACAGATTGGGGATGACAGGAGGTACTGTTGTCCAGAGATGGCCAGGTCACTGAGCGTTGATGAGTCTGATGCTGCAAATGTGTGTGCTGACTTGGAAACTGTTAGTTATATTGACCTATTATTGCTCATCTGTTTTTTTCAACTATTATTGTCCAAGTATTTCCCCATAGAAGAAAAGGGTGATGCACTTGCTTATCTTTCATATTTAATGTACAAACGGAGGCCTCTGTGGGTCAAGGTATGCCTTCAGGTTTTTTCAGCCTTTGTAACGATATCTTGGAAAGGACAAGTGTTTTGTATTCATCTCACTCCTAGTTTTCCACCTAACTGCCTTTACTGGTTTGATGTAATGGGGATACTGCCTCTTAGGGAATAATAAAGCATGATCTTTCTTGGATCTCGGGGTGGCTTACTTGGTTTAAAATAATCTAGTATGTGTGCAGATAGAGTTTTTTCAAGTCATATGGCTTTACTTCCATGCCTAATGCCTTTTCTCATCATTTATTAAAGCTCGCCTTTTGGACTTTCATATATGTCATATTAGTACCTTGTAAATCCTTCTAGTAATACCTTTCTATTACTAAGGTGTAAACACTGTTGTTTCTACCCCATTTGCTTCTCCCTCTCTGCCATTTTTATAGGGTTCTTTAACCTGCTAATGTTCCAGGATATTAATTTGAAACAGCCAGCTTTCTTAGGATGAACTGACCTCTTTTTACTCAGTTCCTTTTCAGATTCAGTTTGGAAAGCTAACTTTTCATAATCTTCTGAGCTAGTACTTGACTTCCCTGATGCTTGAAATTTGGCAGCCTTATTATTCTCAAGACTTTATACCAAGAGAACACACTATTTTATTTTTTCTGAACACTCTCCCCTGGCTCAGTCATCAGTTTGATTTATATATTTGTTTGTTTATTCTTTGTATGCATTTTCTCTAATTTATTCACCTTGCTTCTTCCTAACTTTATTGTGTCACTAAGGGGTTTAGCTAGGCCATTTCTGGCTTTTGTCTCTTAAGCTAACCTTCTCATATTTAGCTACATGGGTAGAGCTGTCAGATTAAATGATGTCTAATGAACTATATTTGAGTTTGTGCTTGAAAATAATTTTAAGACTTGTTTGATGTTTTCTCCTTTGTTTCTGGTTATTCCTAAAGTTCACAAGTTTAGTCTATCTGAAAAATACTGTTGTCTTGAATCCTACCTCTTTTGCATGGAAGTTTCTTTGATTGCCCTGGACTTGTACAAGTTTCTAATACTTTTGTTGATGGCTTTTCTCTTACATTAAAGGTGTCCTTGGTCTTTATATTAACCTGTTCTTTGGTTATAGAGTCTAGCTTCCAGAAAGCAACTTAGTCAGTTTGAACGGACCTTAGACCAAACCCAAAAATATAATTAAAGGTAACCTCCTAAAGGTAAGGTAAGGCTGTGGAGATGTTTAGGTTTGTGCTCTTAGAAAAGATCCTTGTGTTCTTTCTGTCAACCATGCCCACCTGCACTTAGGGGCTTATGTAGAGTGCCTTTTCAACCTTGATGGTAATTGTGCATCAATATCACATTTAAGGGGGCTTCCCCTGTGGCGCTAGTGGTAAAGAACGCACCTGCCAACGCAGGAGACATAAGAGATGTGGGTTTGATCCTTGGGTTGGGAAGACTCCCTGGAGGAGGGCATGGCAACCCACTCCAATATTCTTGGCCTGGAGAATCCCATGGACAGAGGAGCCTGGCAGAGTATGGTCCATAAGGTCACAAAGAGTCAGACATGACTGAAGTGCTTAACATACACATACACACATCACATATAAGAATTAAGGGATATTTCTTCTTCTAGGAAGGATTTAGGTTTGACTCATGGAAGGAATCCTTCCAGTCACATTCAGTAGTGGAAAGAACCATTGGGAGATGGTCATTGTGGAGTCAAATCTTACTCTCTGGATGAGGTGGACTAAGGGTGAAGACATTTGAACTTTGGTGGAGTCCTTTAGATATAGGATTCTAATCTGATCAAGGTGGTCGCTTTTGTGTTATTTTTCCATTTGTGACTGGAAGCCCTCCTTCTGGTAGGAAACAATGAGATGCATCCCCTGGTTCCTGAAATCCCTTTCTTGGGGTAAGAGTGAGCAGTGCCAGGTAGGTGGTAGCACCATGCCATACCAGGAGGAAGATTGCTGGATGAGGACGGAGCTTTGCAAATGATGGGCTTCCTGACGATGCTGAGCCTGTGCCTTCAACACTTCAGGCTTCATCTTTCTATTTTTACTGGTCAGGAGTTTGATTAGAAGAGTTCTAAGGTCCCCTTCAGCTCAGTCTTATTGGTGACAGTGGGAGGGACGTTATAATTGTACAGGGAAGTGAGGCTAAATTAGTGGAGATGAGTGATAGAGGACCCAAGAGAGAGCAGGAGAACCTGGGGGAAGACTGTGATAGTGGGACGAAGAAGGATGGAGATGCAAAGGCGAGGTGTGGGGTTTTAACCTCAGTAAGGAACTGGTGAGAAGACAATGTTTACAGCCACTGATAATGGGTCCTTCCTAGCCTTGGAAGTTGATCTCTCTCTTGCTAATCTCTCTTTAGTTGGATTAACTGGGCAGGATTTGTTCAAGTTTTTCTTTCTGTTTACTTCATAATTAGGTTAAAGTTGTGTTTTCTTTGAAGATTTCAAAGAATTTATATTTCAAAAATGCTCCTTCAAAATAAACTCTGTAATATGGATAAATGAAGGTCCAAGGTTGCTAAACAATTTATTCAGGAAATAAATATGCTAGTGTTAGAATCCAGTTTTTCAGCTCTCTCTGTTAGGCTTCTCAGTTTTCAGTTGTGTGTAGGTATCTGGAGGACATATTACTTTGACATCTGGTGCTTGGCATACAAGTAGCTGAAGTGATACCATGTCTCAAAGATGGGAGCCTTGCATCCCCTTTCATATTGGGGAATGGATCCCAAACCAGACCACCCTGGTCTATGTACTTGTTTCATAACTCAGTAACTTGAGTTTTGCCTCTTATAAATAAAATTATACAAATTAAGAAAATATCCATATATGTGGGGAACAGAAATCCTGACATTTCTTGTGTTTCTGTGTAGAGAGGATCTTTGGTTGCCCAAAGTGCCATTCATGGAATGATACATAATTCCTAGCATTCTTGAATTTCCCAAGTCCTGTATGTGGCAAATAAGATGTCAGGCATACTACTGTTTCTGAGCCATCTCGGCTTTGGAGGGTGGAGAGGTGAGATGCTTTTCGTTACTTTTGTACATAGACAGACTTTTTATATCACTGCTGCTGCTGCTGCCGAGTCGCTTCAGTCGTGTCCGACTCTGTGCGACCCCATAGACGGCAGCCCACCAGGCTCCCCCGTCCCTGGGGTTCTCCAGGCAAGAACACTGGAGTGGGTTGCCATTTCCCTCTCCAATGCATGAAAGTGAAAAGTGAAAGTGAAGTCGCTCAGTCATGTCCGACTCCTAGAGACCCTATGGACTGCAGCCTACCAGGCTCCTCCGCCCATGGGATTCTCCAAGCAAGAGCACTGGAGTAGGGTGCATATAATTTCAGTGTCACTTCTCGCTTCCACTGGAGTGGAGACTAGGCTGTCTGTTTGAAGGAAAAATACAGTAGAGACATTGTCCTCCACTGCGGTCACTTTGATTGTCTGTAGTGTGTTCTTGGTGAGACCTCCATTTGCCTTGCTCTCTTGAGACACTGTTCTCTATAGTCGTTCCTCTGAGTGGAATGGAACCTCTAGGAATAGAATGAGTTCTCCTCTGTGCACAAGAGCATTTGTTTTCACACCATGTCGGCCTCCAGTTTCTGCTGCTTCTCAAGGGTGGAAATGCATGTGGAGAGAGAGATGATAGTAATTATCATAGTTTAAGAGATCACTTTATGTCTCAGGAAAAATAGAAGCCGTATGATGTACATGCTATAGTAGAATATGTCATTTCCATGGTATTTGATTGCTTTTTTCCACATCTCTTTATGGCTTCTTATATCACAGACTCTGTTTATCTCACTTTTGAGGAGTGTTTGCGAAAGGAAGCATCTCTTGCTGGAAACTAGTGGCAGTCAGTTCTGTCTACCCAGGGGTTCTTATGTGCGGATTCTGCTTCCACAAATTTATCTGAGGATGAATTTTTTTTTTTTTTTTTTAATTCTAGGAAGTTCCAAAAATCAAAACTATAGTTTTCTGCTTGCCAGCAACTACCTACGTAGATTTACATTGTACTAGGTATTATACGGGGAAGGCAATGGCACCCCACTCCAGTACTCTTGCCTGGAAAATCCCATGGACGGAGGAGCCTGGTAGGCTGCAGTCCATGGGGTCGCTAAGAGTTGGGCACGACTGAGCGATTTCCCTTTCACTTTTCACTTTCATGCACTGGAGAAGGAAATGGCAACCCACTCCAGTGTTCTTGCCTGGAGAATCCCAGGGACGGTGGAGCCTGGTGAGCTTCCGTCATGGGGTCGCACAGAGTTGGACACAACTGAAGTGACTTAGCAGCAGCAGCAGCAGGTATTATAAGGAGAAGGCAATGGCACCCCACTGCAGTACTTTTTGCCTAGAAAATCCCATGGACGGAGGAGCCTGGTAGGCTGCAGTCCATGGGGTCGCTAGAGTCGGACACAACTGAGTGACTTCACTTTCACTTTCATGCATTGGAGAAGGAAAGGAACACCCCACTCCAGTGTTCTTGCCTGGAGAATCCCAGGGACGGGAAGCCTGGTGGGCTGCCGTCTGTGGGGTCACACAGAATCGGATACGACTAAAGCGACGCAGCAGCAGCAAGTATTATAAGGGACTCGTCTGGTGGCTCAGAGCTTAAAGCATCCACCTGTAATGTGGGACACCTCGTTCGATCCTTGGATTGGGAAGATCCCCTGGAGGCGGGCATTCTCCAGTATTCTTGCCTGGAGAATCCCCAGGGACAGAGGAACCTGGTGGGCTAAGGTCCATGGAGTCACAAAGAGTCGGACACGACTGACTGACTAAGCACAGCACAGTGCAGAAATTATAAGTAATCTAGAGATGATTTAAATTGTTCTGGAGGGGCACTTCCCTGGTGGTCCAGTAGTTATGACTCGATCTCTGGTCAGGGAACTGAGGTCCCACATGCTGCGGAGCAACTAAGCCTGCATGTCACAGCTAGAGAGTCCATGTGCTGCAAGGAAGATCCTGCATGCTGCAACTAGGACCCAACACAGCCAAATAAGTTAATATTAAAACATAAATTATAGCACAATATGTAAATATGTAGGCTATATGCAAATATTACTCCATTTAATATAAGGGACTTGAGCATCCTTGGATTTTAGTCTAAGGGGTTCCTGGAAGCCGACTCCCACAGATACCAGGGACAGCTGTGTAGTGACTGCTACCCATTCTCTTCTGCCCTTTGAGGTTCTGAAATCAGGTGGCAAGCATTTGCATCATGACTCTGAGAGAAAGGTGTTAGATATTTAATATTCTTAAAGATGCAGAATTTCTTAACTTTCTTATTTGGAGATATTCAAATTAAGGGGGAAAAGAAAAAAATCTGCTTGCCGACGAGGCCCTAAGGAGACAGATGCTCTCAAAGCAGATTATTATCTTTCTTTACTCTCACTCTTAGACATACTTAGATAATGGACAGTTTTAGATTTCTGACACAGATGTGGGGGATGGTCCCCTCATAGGATTTTCAGAGCTAAAAGTTAAACCCTTATTGGTTCTTTTTGTGATGATATTAGGGAGTCAATCATTACTTTGAAAACTAACAAATAAAAGGAAAGCAGTTTTTAGCATGCCTCCCTTTACAAGCTATACCTCATGTTTACCAAATAGTTGATGAGACTGTCTCTCTTTAGAGAGGTTTAGTCCTGCTAACAGAGGAAGGGGTCAGAAAGTCAGGATTTATTATTTTGTAACCCCCAGTAAGTTGATGAATCCAAGTGGTAAGTACCCCTTTTTATGGACATCACAGAGAGGCAACTTGAGATTGTAGGTCTCTAGTACACAGCTTCTAACGTGTTCTTGCCAAAATTTCAAACTGTAATCTGATCTGGCCTCTTTCTCTGTCTACCCATGGATTGGAAGTACAGAGGGCAGGGGAACAGACTGAATTAAATATCATGGAAATACAATTTTAATAATCTAGACTGGGCAGTTCTACAGGGCAAATGACTTTGTTTCATTAGTTACAACAGCAAAAATACAACAGAAATAAAAAGAGATGGAGGGCTTCCCTGGTGGCTCAGTGGTAAAGAATCGGCCTGCCAATTCAAGAGACACAGGTTCGATCCTTGGTTCGGGAGAATCCCACATGCCATGAAGCAACTAAGCCTGTGCACCACCACCACTGAGCCTGTGCTCGGCAACAGGGGAAGCCACCAGAGTGAGAAGCCCGAGCTCCCCAAGCAGAGACTAGCCCCTGCTTGCTGCAACTAGAGAAAACCCTCAAATGGCGATGAAGACCCAGTGTAGCCAATAGATAAATAAATAAGATTGTTTTTTAAAAAGAGATGGAGGGGAAATCTATAGATTAAAAGAATTTATGGGATATGTCAATTCACCCTACTATCTAGACCTTTTTTGGATACAATTATATACAAACTGTAAAAGACTATAATGGGTGAACTGTGAACTTCCAGATGTTCAAGTTAGTTAGAAAAGGCAGAGGAACCAGAGATCAAATTACCAACATATGCTGGATCATCAAAAAAGCAAGAGAGTTCCAGAAAAACATCCATCTCTGCTTTATTGACTATGTCAAAGCCTTTGACTGTGTGGATCACAGTAAACTGTGGAAAATTCTGAAAGAGATGGGAATACCAGACCACCTGACCTGCCTCTTGAGAAACCTATATGCAGGTCAGGAAGCAACAGTTAGAACTGGACATGGAACAACAGACTGGTTCCAAATAGGAAAAGGAGTACATCAAGGCTGTATACTGTCACCCTGCTTATTTAACTTATATGCAGAGTACATCATGAGAAACACTGGGCTGGAAGAAGCACAAGCTGGAATCAAGATTGCCGGGAGAAATATCAATAACCTCAGATATGCAGATGACACCACTCTTATTGAAGAAAGTGAAGAAGAACTAAAGAGCCTCTTGATCAAAGTGAAAGAGGAGAGTGAAAAAGTTGGCTTAAAGCTCAACATTCAGAAAACGAAGATCATGGCATCTGGTCCCATCACTTCATGGGAAGTAGATGGGGAAACAGTGGAAACAGTGGCTGACTTTAATTTTCTGGGCTCCAAAATCAGTGCAGATGGTGATTGCAGCCATGAAATTAAAGGATGCTTACTCCTTAGAAGGAAAGTCATGACCAGCCAGACAGCATATTAAAAAGCAGAGACATTACTTTGCCAACAAAGGTCCGTCTATTCAAGGCTATGGTTTTCCCTGTGGTCATGTATGGATGTGAGAGTTAGACTACAAAGAAAGCTAAGTGCCAAAGAATTGATGCTTTTGAACTGTGTGGTATTGGAGAAGACTCTTGAGAGTCCCTTGGGCTGCAAGGAGATCCAAGGAGTCCATCCTAAAGGAGATCAGTCCTGGGTGTTCATTGGAAGGACTGATGCTGAAGCTGAAACTTCAATACTTTGGCCACCTGATGTGAAGAGCTCACTCATTTGAAAAGACCCCGATGCTGGGAAAGATTGAGGGCAGGAGAAGAAGGGGACAACAGAGGATGAGATGGCTGGATGGCATCACCAATTCAATAGACATGAATTTGGGTAGACTCCGGCAGTTGGTGATGGACAGGGAGGCCTGGTGTGCTGCAGTTCATGGGGTCACAAGAGTCGGACACGACTGAGCTGAACTGAACTGAATGATGGGTAAAAGGTGTAGTGCCTGAATGACATTAAGGAATTATTATTACTATCTTAAGGGATTATTACATTGAAGTTTTAAAAATGAAGCCTATAATTATTTTTTAAAGTATTTATTTACTTATTTGGCCCTTAGTTGTATCACATGGAATCCTTTGCTGTGGTGTACAGGCTCTCTAGTTGCAGTGTGTGGGCTCAGCAGTTGTGATGGGTGGGCCCAGCTGCCCTGTGGCATATGGAATCCTAGTTTCCCAACCAGGAATTGAAACTGTATTCCCTGCATTGCAAGGCAGACTCTCAACCACTGGACCACCAGAGAGTCCCAAACCCTATAAACATTGCCACGTGAAATGATATGATATTTGGAATTGGCTTCAAAATAATACAGGAGAGCGAATGACACAAGGTGTAAATGAAGAAAGATTGGTCAGTATTACTGAAGCTGAATCTGGGTATGTGAGCTATTCTCTCTACTTCTGCGTATGTTTGAAATAATCTGTCATAGAATTTTTTTTTGCTTTAAGAATCTTATGTCAAGATATGTGGTAAGACTTTGGAAACAATGAAAAGGAAGTTGGGCGAGAAGAAAAAGAGATATAAAGTGTTTAGCATGATACTTGGTATGTTTTATATATTGAATTGTGTTGGCTATAATTATTTCTAAGCCATGGATGCCCCCATTCATTTATCCAATTACTCTGTTGTTTATTTCAATAATAATTTATTGAGTGTATATGATGTGGCAAGCACCGAAACACTTCTGTAAATCAAGTAAAAATAGAACCCATCACACCCCAGTAGTATTTTTAGCCTGAACTCATGCCACAGAGTTTCTGAACTGTATGTGAATAGCTTCCAGAATAGAGGATTTTAAATGGCACTATGTCGTGTCCTGCCTGGCTTCATTCAAGTTTAGTGTTTAATATTCTTCTCAGGGTAGCTCTAACTAACCATCTGCTGGGTCTTTGCCTTCTTCTTGAATCATCCAGCTCTTAAAGGTCATAAGTGCCACCTCTTTGACTCCAGAAGGACCATCTCTGATTTCTGGCCTGGTTCATCCTGTGACTTCCCATGGAACAGGCAGCTCCAGATTTATAGTTGAAATCCTATGGGAAAGCTCCCTCCCCCTGCCATTTCACCTTTAGAACTGTTGTTACACTCTGGAAGATTTTCCAATTACTACATCTAATTACAAGGAAGAATAAATTACTGAAGCAAGTTAAATTATCATGTGTGTCATAACAGTAATTAACATTCAAATAGGAAACTGCTCCCATTTTTATAAACATTTGAAAGTCGAGGCAGCACCCCTTTTGAAAGAAGGAAGCTAGAGGGTCTGAAACCTGGAGTAAGGATGGTCTGGAAGGGTTGCTAGATTGTGCCCGTGCACTAAGTAGCTTTAGTCATGTCTAACTCTTTGCAACGCTGTGTAGACCATAGCCTACCAGGCTTCTCTGTCCATGGGATTCTCCAGGCAAGAACACTGGAATGGGTTGCCATGCCCTCTTTCAGGGGATCTTCTAGACCCAGGGATCGAACCTGCGTCACTTATGTCTCCTGATTGGCAGGTGGACTCTTTACCACTAGAACCTCCTGGGAAACCCAATGTTTAGAATAATCTATCTGGATAGGATTGATGTAATTGAAGAGATTGATTTTTTAATTGTTCCTGTTTTAATCTAAATTCTTAGAAACATCAACTTGTCTCTGCATTTCTCACTATCTACTTTGTTCTCATGACCATACATATTTTCTTGCCTCTTTTTTTTCCTCCATATTTCAAATAGGACTGGACACCAGTCTGCTCATAGGACATTTCATGTGCTAGGCATTGCTTGGAAAGCAACTCACAGCCTTCTCAGAATCCACTTTTCAACAAGTCCCATTCCTTAACCTTTTCAGTGCTCTTCTGCCATGAAAATGCTTATTCTTCTCCTGAGTGGTCTCTTGACTTGATATTGTGTCTTTAAGCTCCTGTGTAGAGTGAATATACCTTTCTTGCTCAATACAGTGCCTAGCCTAGCATTACTGTGTCTAGTAATTTACAGATTCTTAATGGCAGTACAAAAATTAAAAACTCCAATAGTTTAGGAGGAATCTTTTTGTTTGTTTGTTTTTAATTTATTTTAATTGGAGGCTAATTACAGTATTGTGGTGGTTTTTGCCATACATTCACATGAATCAGCCATGCGTATACATGTGTTCCCCATCCTGACCCTCCCTGCCACCTCCCTCCCCATCGCATCTCTCAGGGTCATCCCAATGCTCCAGCCCTGAGCACCCTGTCTCATGCATCAAACCTGGACTGGCGATCTATTTCACGTGTGATAATATACATGTTTTAATGCTATTCTCTCAGATCATCCCACCCTTGCCTTCTCCCACAGCGTCCAAAAGTCTGTTCTTTACATCTGTGTCCCTTTTGCTGTCTCACATATAGGGTCATCGTTACCATCTTTCTAAATTCCATATATATGCGTTAATATACTGTATTGGTTTTTTTCTTTCTGACTTACTTCACTCTGTATAATAGGCTCCAGTTTCATCCACCTCATTATAACTGATTTAAATGCATCCTTTTTAATAGCTGAGTAACATTCCATTGTGTATATGTACCACAAGGAGGAATCTCTTTTAAATTATGTGGTAATGATGTACAGAACTAGTCCTAACGGGTCTGTAGCTGCTTTTAACCTCATTTGGTGAGTAGTGTGTAGGCAGTTAAAACTCAGCAAGGTTTGGGGAGATCATTTTAGTCTGCTGTTAGTATTTGGGATTGTGAATTGTTTTCATTTATTTAGTAGACTACTAACCTGTCTAGAATTTATTTAGAAAATCGATACCATAACTCTACCTTGGATAATAATGAATTGTTATGATTTTTGTTCATGTTCTTCTTTGAAATTTATAAATTCTTAAATGATGTAAGGATAGTGAACAATAGGATCTAATTTAAGAAAGGAGTGGTCTTAATATCATAAATAGATATCTCTGGTCTTATGAAATGTTTGACTAAGTCATGGATATAAGCAGAGATCTTTTTACCCTCAGGCCAAATATGAATCACAATGGTTCCTACAATAAGCAAATTGTAAGCCTGACAAAAATTTCAAAATTTCTCTTCCTTTTGCTTTATATTTAAATAGAAATATTATGTATTTCTACCAATTTTATTTAAAGTCTGTAATTTGGGGATTCATACAGTATGTTTGTCTGTTCTTTATTATTCTCCTTTTTAAAAAAATTGAAGGTGTGAAAATGTTAGTCACTTAGTTGTGTCCAACTCTTGTGACCCCATGGACAGTAAGTAGCCCGCCAGGCTCCTCTGTCCATGGGATTCTCTGGGCAAGAATACTGGAGTGGATTGCCATTTTCTATTCCAGGGGATATTCTGGACCCAGGAATCAAACCCAGGTCCCCTACATTGCAGGCAGATTCTTTACCAACTGATCCAATAGGGAATAGTTTGTTTACAATGTTCTATTAGTTTCAGATATACGCCAAAGTGATTTCATTATACATATATATCAGATCAGATCAGTCGCTCAGTTGTGTCCGACTCTTTCCACCCCATGAACTGCAGCACACCACACCTCCCCTTCCCTCTCCCCCTCTCTCGGAGCTTCCTCCTCATCTTTTTTTATGTGTTAGTTTTCCATCCTCTCTCCTCTCTCTCCTCCTCCTCCCCCACCCTCAACCCCCCCCCAAAAATTTCTCAAATGAAAACTTCAGAGGTGGCCCCCCCCCCCTCTCCCCCCCCTCCTCCCCCCCCCTCCCCCCAAAATACTGGAGTTTCAGCTTTAGCATCATTCCTTCCAAAGAAATCCCAGGGCTGATCTCCTTCAGAATGGACTGGTTGGATCTCCTTGCAGTCCAAGGGACTCTCAAGAGTCTTCTCCAACACCACAGTTCAAAAGCATCAATTCTTTGGCGCTCAGCCTTCTTCACAGTCCAGCTCTCACATCCATACATGACCACAGGAAAGACCATAGCCTTGACTAGGCGAACCTTTGTTGGCAAAGTGATGTCTCTGCTTTTGAATATGCTATCTAGGTTGGTCGTAACTTTCCTTCCAAGGAGTAAGCGTCTTTTAATTTCATGGCTGCAGTCACCATCTGCAGTGATTTTGGAGCCCAGAAAATTAAAGTCAGCCACTGTTTCCACTGTTTCCCCATCTACTTCCCATCCAGTCATGGGACCAGATGCCATGATCTTCGTTTTCTGAATGTTGAGCTTTAAGCCAACCTTTTCACTCTCTACTTTCATCAAGAGGCTTTTAGTTCCTCTTCACTTTCTGCCATAAGGGTGGTATCATCTGCATATCTGAGGTTATTGATATTTCTCCCGGCAATCTTGATTCCAGCTTGTGTTTCTTCCAATCCAGCATTTCTCATGATGTACTCTGCATATAAGTTAAATAAACATGGTGACAATATACAGCCTTGACGTACTCCTTTTCCTATTTGGAACCAGTCTGTTGTTCCATGACCAGTTCTAACTGTTGCTTCCTGACCTGCATACAAATTTCTCAAGAGGCAGATCAGGTGGTCTGGTATTCCCATCTCTCTCAGAATTTTCCACAGTTTATTGTGATCTACACAGTCAAAGCCTTTGGCATAGTCAATAAAGCAGAAATAGATGTTTTTCTGGAACTCTTGCTTTTTCCATGATCCAGCGGATGTTGGCAATTTGATCTCTGGTTCCTCTGCCTTTTCTAAATCCAGCTTGAACATCAGGAAGTTCACGGTTCACATATTGCTGAAGCCTGGCTTGGAGAATTTTGAGCATTATTTTACTAGCGTGTGAGATGAGTGCAATTGTGCGATAGTTTGAGCACTCTTTGGCATTGCCTTTCTTTGGGATTGGGATGAAAACTGACCTTTTCCAATCTTGTGACCAGTGCTGAGTTTTCCAAATTTGCTGGCATATTGAGTGCAGCACTTTCACAGCAGCATCTTTCAGGATTTGGAATAGGTCCACTGGAATTCCATCACCTCCACTAGCTTTGTTCGTAGTGATGCTTTCTAAGGCCCACTTGACTTCACATTCCAGGATGTCTGGCTCTAGGTCAGTGATCACACCATCATGATTATCTGGGTCGTGAAGCTCTTTTTGTACAGTTCTTCTGTGTATTCTTGCCACCTCTTCTTAATATCTTCTGCTTCCGTTAGGTCCATACCATTTCTGTCCTTTATTGAGCCCATCTTTGCATGAAATGTTCCTTTGGTATCTCTGATTTTCTTGAATAGATCCTTAGTCTTTCCCGTTCTGTTGTTTTCCTCTATTTCTTTGCATTGATCGCTGAAGAAGGCTTTCTTATCTCTTCTTGCTATTCTTTGGAACTCTGCATTCAGATGTTTATATCTGTCCTTCTCTCCTTTGCTTTTCGCTTCTCTTCTTTTCACAGCTATTTGCAAGGCCTCCCGAGACAGCCATTTTGCTTTTTTGCATTTCTTTTCCATGGGGATGGTCTTGATCCCTGTCTCCTGTACAATGTCACAAACCTCATTCCATAGTTCATCAGGCACTCTATCTATCAGATCTAGGCCCTTAAATCTATTTCTCACTTCTGTTATATAATCATAAGGGATTTGATTTAGGTCATACCTGAATGGTCTAGTGGTTTTCCCTACTTTCTTCAATTTCAGTCTGAGTTTGGCAATAAGGAGTTCATGGTCCGAGCCACAGTCAGCTCCTGGTCTTGTTTTTGCTGACTGTATAGAGCTTCTCCATCTTTGGCTGCAAAGAATATAATCGATCTGATTTCGGTGTTGACCATCTGGTGATGTCCATGTATAGAGTCTTCTCTTGTGTTGTTGGAAGAGGGTATTTGCTATGACCAGTGCATTTTCTTGGCAAAACTCTGTTAGTCTTTGTCCTGCTTCATTCCGTATTCCAAGGCCAAATTTGCCTGTTACTCCAGGTGTTTCTTGACTTCCTACTTCTGCATTCCAGTCCCCTATAATGAAAAGGACATCTTTTTTGGGTGTTAGTTCTAAAAGGTCTTGTAGGTTCTTCATAGAACCGTTCAACTTCAGCTTCTTGAGCGTTACTGTTGGGGCATAGACTTGGATTACTGTGACATTGAATGGTTTGCCTTGGAAACGAACAGAGATCATTCTATCGTTTTGAGATTGCATCCAAGTACCTCTTTTCCGCTTTTTTTTTTCACCAATGGGCCCCGTTTCTTCTGAGGGATTCCTGCCCACAGTAGTAGATATAATGGTCCTCTGATTTAAATTCACCCATTCCAGTCCATTTTAGTTTGCTGATTCCTAGAATGTCGGCATTCACTCTTGCCATCTCTTGTTTGACCACTTCCAATTTGCCTTGATTCATGGACCTGACATTCCAGGTTCCTATGCAATATTGCTCTTTACAGCATCAGACTTTGCTTCTATCACCAGACACATCTACAGCTGGGTATTCTTTCTGCTTTAGTTCCATCCCTTCATTCTTTCTGGAGTTATTTCTCCACTGATCTCCAGTAGCATATTGGGCCCCTACTGACCTGGGGAGTTTCTCTTTCAGTATCCTATCATTTTGCCTTTTCATACTGTTCATGGGGTTCTCAAGGCAAGAATACTGAAGTGGTTTGCCATTCCCTTCTCCAACGGACCACACCCTGTCAGATTTCTCCACCATGACCTGCCCATCCTGGGTTGCCCCACCGGCATGGCTTAATTTCATTGAGTTAGACAAGGCTGTGGTCCTGGTGTGATTAGATTGATTAGTTTTCTGTGAGTATGGTTTCAGTTTATTTGCCCTCTGATACATATATATAAAAACACATATTCTTTTTCAGATTCTTTGCCATATAGGTTATTACAAGATATTGAATGTAGCAGTAGTTGTTCCCTGTGCTGTGTGACAAGTCCATGTACCTGTTATTTTAGCTCAGCAGTGTCTAACCTCACCACCTAAGGGAAGAGCCAGCATTTACCAGCATCGTTGACAAAAGTCCAATATAAGTGTATTCTCATTGCTTTGAAAATGTTTTCCTGTTGCTGATTTTAGGCCATGTATGTCATTTCTGTTTTAAGTAACAAAAAATTACTTTTTGGTCACGGTATCAGTTCAGTTTTAAATGCTGTCTTTTTTTTTCTCTCTCTCTTTTTATGTTTTCTCTATCTACCAAGGTCTCTGAAAAGCCAAATATGGCCCCAAATTTTGGTTCCCCTTTTTGGATTTGGATTTTGGATTTGGCAATGGGAGGATTTAGGAATGACATTTAGGAATGACTGATGAGCTGGAACTCATCAGTGTGGTTGAGGGAGGCTAATTTTGTTTACTGATCTCCAGTTTTGCAACTCTGCACTTGTTACTGAGACTAAGTGTTGTGTCAAAAGATAAGGATTATTTTGTGGTCACTGGTAATGGAGTTTTTGTTGGGGCCTGGAGGAGGCAACTGAAAGGAAAGGAGGATGTTCGAATGGAATAAAAAACGAGCTCCTTAGTGACTTTGTGTAACATTAGCTTAGACTAGAAGACTTGTTCCCCATTCTCTTGCTGCTCTTGAATAAATAAATACCTATTCTAAAAGAACCATGGAAGATGTAGTAACTTGGGTCAATGCAAATTGCTTTTCATGGGGAATGTATTTAAGATGGAAACTCCTTTGAATAAATTACAGATTTTAAAGAGGTTTCTATTCTCTTTTATCCAGCATAATATATATCAAATTTGTGGCTAATTTACATGTTTTATTTACAGTGTATTTAAAAGCCCTCCTCAGTGAATAGTTGGTAATTAGATGATTGATATATTCCAGCACTTGACAATCATACACACCAGTAAACTGTCCTCTATTTTTCAGGAGTATCTCCAACAAATATTTGAAACTTCCCTTAGCAATTGCTGTTGAGCAAAATTATAGGAGACTGGCGGATACTGTATTTCCATAAATGGAATGAATGCTCATGCTGTAACACGCCGTCTTCCCGGATGGTTTATGAAGTACTTTCAGATCTGTGATGGAACAAGTGGTTCAACTTGAGTAGGCAGATATGAATATTTAGAGTGTTTTAATTCTTAGGTAGTGAAGAAACTGTAGAGTTTAGGGTGCCTCTAAGTGCAAAAGTTTCTTATAGAAAAACAAACTAACCTTTTTTGCTTGTTTTTTTTTTTTTTTTAATATGTGAATAATTGTTATTCTAAATCTCAAAGATCAGAGCAGTTATTTTGTTGAATGCTTCCCTCGTGATTTAGTGGTAAAGAGTCTGCCTGTCAATGCAGGAAACATGGGTTCCATCCCCAGGTAAGGAAGATCCCCTGGAGAAGAAAAGGGCAACCCACTCCAGTATTCTTGCCTGGAGAATCTCATGGACAGAGGAGTCTGGCGGGCTTGAGTCCATCGGGTCACAAAGAGTTGGACACTACTTAGTGACTGCTGCTGCTAAGTCGCTTCAGTTGTGTCCGACTCTGTGCGACCCCATAGATGGCAGCTCACCAGGCTCCCCCGTCCCTGGGATTTTCCAGGCAAGAACACTAGGGTGGGTTGCCATTTCCTTCTCCAATGCATGAAAGCGAAAGTGAAGTCGCCCAGTCATGTCCGACTTCTAGTGACCTCATGGACTGCAGCCTACCAGGCTCCTCCATCCATGGGATTTTCCAGGCAAGAGCACTAGAGTGGGGTGCCATTGCCGTCTCCGACTTAGTGACTAAACAACAGTAAAAACTTATCTTAGGGCTACTTTTTCTTTTATCTCACATAACAATTGGAAAATATTGTGTTTATTTTCATAATTCATATTGAAATTCAACTTTAATTTTTGGTGCAACAGAGGGATAGTTACCATGTCACAAAATACCATTATATAAGAGATAGAGAAGACAGTTTGGCATCCTGCAGTCCATGGGGTCGCAAAGAGTCAGATATAACTTAGCAACTGAACAACAAAAAC
The DNA here is from genome assembly GCA_935064755.1 of Tragelaphus eurycerus. NCBI lineage: Eukaryota > Metazoa > Chordata > Mammalia > Artiodactyla > Bovidae > Tragelaphus > Tragelaphus eurycerus. The sequence goes on from CAKXYN010000003.1 coordinate 25,653,415, forward strand.
AGAATTTTGTACTCAAGTATGATTTTATAAATAAAATTAATGCTTGTGTCTGTATCACCAATGTCACTTCTACATGGACTGTATGACTTCTTGTGTCTGTGCTAAGTTACTTTAGTCGTGTCTGACTCTCTGCGACCCTAAGACTGTAGCCCGCCAGGGTCCTCTGTTCATGGGATTCTCTAGGCAAGAATACTGGAGTGGGTTATCATGCCCTCCTGAAGGGGATCTTCCTGACCCATGGATCGAACCCATGTCTCTTCTGTCTCCTGCATTGGCAAATGGGTTCTTTACCACTAAGCACCACCTGAGAAGCCCACATGATTCTTTAATCATACTTATATTTTTTCCCTCAAGTATTCTTTATTTAAATTGAGTTATAATTCATAAACAATAACAGACATAAACCTAGATATAATTCAGTGATACTTGAATATTAATATGTAGCTATTCATGTAACACACACATTCATGTACTGCCATCAGTATGTAAAGCATTTTCATGATTGTAGAAAGTATTATAATATTACAGTATTCCTGATTTTAAAATTAGCAGAGAACTTTGGAGTAATGATCAGAGAAAACTTCATTTCAATGTATTAGGTGTTTACTAGAAGAAAGCATGACAGAAAAAGGAAGATGTATTAAATATTAATAATTTAATAGTTGTTGAGGCTCTGTTCCATGCCTGAGTTATTTTAGCTCCTAGAGTAAATCCATTATTAATAGACAAATACTGTAAAATTTAAGATATTTACAGGTGACTACATTCTCCTCCTCCCTCAAACTTTGTTATTGAAGTAAAATTATAGGCAAGGCAAATCAGGCAATTAAACTAAAAGAAAGGGATTACAATATCAATTACAAATAAATAGAATTTAAGATTAAAAAATTTAATGGAATGAATTTTATCTCTTTCATAAAAGAAATAAATCTGGGTGGATGCCAGGACAGAAGGAGTTGGGGTGTTGGGTGAAATCCTTTAAAGGATTTAAGGGGCGCAACCCTACTGTTATATAATAAATAAGCCATGGGTTGTAATATCCAGCATAAGAAATATGGTCAATAATACGGTAATAACTTTGTATGGGGACAGATGGCTACTAGACATATGTAGTGTCAAATTGATGTATGCAGATGTCAAATCATTATGCAGCACACCTGAAACTAACATAATATTGTATGTCAGCTGTATTTCCCACTAAAAGAAACTATACTGTTCATTCAGATTCAGTTATCATTGAGATATCTAATTGATTCTTTTTTGTGCCAATGTTAATTCAGCCCTACCCATTCCTTGGGAACTAAGAAACTGTAATTATTGGACCAAAGTGGAAATCATAGTCATTGCCATGTCATGACCATAGAAAATTTTCTGATGAAAAAAAAATATATTGGAGGACGATTTGGAAGATGCCATGTATTTTATTTGCAGAAATCTCTGAGAAGTGTTGTTAGAGGCCACAAATACCACAAGGAATGTACAAAAAAATACAAACTTTAAGAAATGATAGATTAATTGGAGAGACATACTAAATTTGTAGATGAAGGGCTAAGCATTATAAATATGGCGGTCTTTCCAAACTAAGTATTTTTGAGACATTTCTTCCAGATGATTATTTAGATTTTACATGGAAAAATCGATAGACAAGATAGTGTAATATACAGAGAAGTCACAAAAGAATTAGCCTATAAAAATGTGAAAAAATATTTAATCTTACTAAAAGTCAAAGAAAGACAAATAGGGAAATGCCATTTGGCAGAAATTAATAAGAAATGTTAATGCTGAAATGTTAGCAAGAACTTAAGTCACTTCCATGTTACTGCTATTGTTGTTTGCACTGATTTGTGATTGGTACAAAGCAAATTTAAAAGTATTTATCAAGAGTGTAAAATTATTAATTCATAGTGATCCTATTTGGTGCAACTAGTAATTTAGCAATGTGAAGTGGTTAAATGGATTACAAGTGAAAATAAAAAGAAGTTACTTGAACCATTAATCACTTTTAATAATATGGGGAAATAATCATGGTACAATATTAATTGAACAATATGTATGTATATATATAAAACATCAATCTGATATTTTGTAATCAGATGTATTTCTGGGAGGGAAGAAATCATAATATGTAAATTTTCAATTTAGGATAACACAAAATAGTTAATTCTTGCCTGTGATAACCAGGAACTATACCAAAAATATTCCTTTTCTTAACTTACAAATACCTAATAAACTGCAATGTGGTTTTCTTTGATTGCTAATCCATGGTTCTCTGATAATTTTAAAATTAGGAATTCTATAATATTATAAATTAAAATATAATACTTTATATGATTATAGATATTCTTCATGTACTTATGGGGTCATGAGTCACATGAACGCCTATCAATATTCAAATTAATCAGATTATATCTAAATCTATACATGTAATTCTTTGTGAATTATAACTAAATTGAAAAAACAGTGTTAGAAAAGTATAACATGTATGTAGTATATATTATTGGAGAAGGATATGGCAACCCACTCCAGTGTTCTTGCCTAGAGAATCCCAGGGACAGAGGAGCCTAGTGGGCTGCCATCTATGGAGTCACACAGAGTCGGACACAACTGAAGCGACGCAGCAGCAGCAGTATATTATAGTATATATAGAGTCCCTTTCTTGTTTCTTTGTATTATTCTGTGATTTGGAGAAGGCGATGGCAACCCACTCCAGTGTTCTTGCCTGGAGAATCCCAGGGACGGTGGAGGCTGGTGGGCTGCTGTTGCACAGAGTTGGACACGACTGAAGTGACTTAGCAGCAGCAGCAGCATTCTGTGATTTCTGTACTTTCTATAATGGTCAGAAAATTTAAAAAAGGCAGCATCCAGAATTAAGCTGCAACAAATTCTGATTGTCACCAAATTTGAAAAATCATTTCCGTAATTTGGGAAAAATGAGCGTATTAGTTACATTTGGGACCTAAGCTTCTTGCCATATTTGTGGAGTTGGAACTCAGACCTGGGGCTGCCAGTGCATTGTATGTACATTACCTTCTTCTGCTTCTTAATTGTTCTTTAACTGTGATCTGGGACAAGCAAGAGCATTTTGATGACTAATCCAGGACTAATTTCTATTTGCTTTCCTAAGAACATAATTTGTGTTTTTTACAGTAAGTTCACTTTTAAGCTTGCCCATTTCATATATCATATAATTAGAGGTTTTTTCAGAGAAAGTTTTTTGCTCTGTAACAGACTTTTGCTAATTTCCTTCTCTCTACTTTGTAAATTAATTTTGATGTTTTACCTTTTCATTTACTGATTTGTTTCCTTCCTTTTGATTTACTAATTTTTGACCACCCCTTCCATCTTATTCGTTTGTTCCAGTATTGAGAATAAACTTGAATTTACCCATGACTCTTAGTTCCTTTGCATCTATCCTTTGCAGAGCTCGTGAATTATAATCTAAGTTAATCAGTATGTCAAGGTTTAAATTTGCTGGTGGAGGGAATGTGGGGAAGGAGATACATAAGCCTTTAGAAAACTCAAGCTCCCTAAGGAATTCAAGTGAAGTCAGGACTTCATTTCTTTTTAAAGCAATGTAAAATGACAGGAAAAATTACGGGTATGAAATTGTATATTATAAACAGAAGATTTAATTGAACCAGAGTATATAGTAAGAGCAAAGACCCTGAAGACATTGGAAAAGACCATGATGCTGGGAAAGATTGAGGGCAGGAGGAGAAGGGGCATCAGAGGTTGAGATGGTTGGATGGCATTACTGACTCAATGGACATGAGTTTGAGCAAGCTCTGGGGGATGGTGAAGAACAGGGAAGCCTGGCATGCTGCAGTTCATGGGATCGCAAAAGTAAGACACGATTTAGTGACTGAATAACAATATAGTAAGAGATATTGAACCCCTACCCTGGAAGAACTTTTAGTTACCAAATCTGGGATAGACTTGGAGCACAGAGGCCTTTGCACAATGACATTGGATTGGTGTCATATGTTACAATGAACGTGCGTTTCTAAAGACTGCAAAGCATAAAGGCAGCAGCGTAGACTTAGCAGAAAGATACATGTGACTTTTGGATGTGAGTGAGTGCACTGCTTGACATGATTCCCCTGGTTGAGATGAAGTTTTGTTTGTACAGAAAGGAGAAAATCTTGATGCTTCTCAATAATATGGTTTATTGTTCTCACTCACAGTGATGGATAGACATTTCAAAGAAATGACAGTTATAAAATACGGTAGCCTGCAAGCTTTCTCCATCTTTTTCATTTTAGGGACTCTGTGACGGGACAGAGGTTTGGTCCTTGTTTAGTGTTTGTATCATCAAACTTTCTTCGCAGATGTGGGTTCTGCCTTCTGTTCTACAGTATAAGAATGCTTTTTCCTATGTTGTTAAAAAGTATAAAGAACAATATTTTATCGAATGCTTTTCATTATTTTGAGACCATTTTATACTTAACATTTATACTTAAAATACTTCCTTGCTGGAGTTCCCTTTTCCCTTGCATGGCTGAATCTGGCAAAGGTTCATGCATTTCTCCTGTCTCTATGGGAATACATATGTAATTACATGGAGATGCTGTCCCCTACAAATTTTATTGATTATTGACAATTTTATAGTTCTTGCCTTGTCTTGGACACAGTTAAGTATATGCTACATTGATTAAATTATTTATTGCTCATCACACATCCATGAAGTTTAGTATTAATGTCTTCATCTTACAATGAGAATCTCTGGTTCAGAGACATAGCTCTGTCAAGGTCATAAAGATAGTCAGTTAACAGAGTGAACCCAAGCAGTCTGATTTCAGAACATAACCTCTTAACACTATACTGTTAACATCTTGTTTTGCATCTCATCTGCTTGAAGCAGTATGTTTAGAGATGAGTATCGGAGTAACTTGCTTAAAAATGACTAGAAGACAAACAATCCAGTTTAAAAATGGGCCAAGGGCTTGGACAGACGTTTCTCCAGGGAAGTTACACAGCTTGTTAACGAATACAGGAAAAGATGCTCAAGATCATTGATCATCAGGAAAATGCCACGGTAAGGTACCACTTAACATTTACTAGGATAGCTATAATCAAAACAGTGGAAAATAAGAAGTGTTGGTGAGGATATGGAGAAGTTAGAATCTTTGTACAGTTCCTGGTAAGACTGCAAAGTGGTACAGCCACTGTGGAAAACAGTTCCTTAAAAAATTAAACATAGAATTATCATGTGACTAAGTGACTCTACTAAGTATATCTCCAAAAGGACTGGAAAACAATACTTAACAAATATATGTACACATATGTTTGTAGCTGCACTATTCTCAAAAGGTAGAAACATCCCAGATGTTCATTAATGGATGAATGGATAAGCCAGTTGTGTTACATCCATACAGTGGAATATTTTTCAGCCATGAAAAGGAAGAAGTGTTAATGCATGCCATAGCATGGATGAATTGCAAAAAAAAATTATGCTAAATAAAGGAAGCCAGACCCAAAAGCCCATGTATTGTATGAATCCATTTGGAAAAGACTCTGATGCTGGGAGGGATTGGGGGCAAGAGGAGAAGGGGACGACAGAGGATGAGATGGCTGGATGGCATCACTGACTCAATGGACGTGAGTCTGAGTGAACTCCGGGAGTTGGTGATGGACAGGGAGGCCTGGCGTGGTGCGTGCGATTCATGGGATTGCAAAGAGTCGGACACGACTGAGCGACTGATCTGATCTGATCTGATTTATATGAAATATCCAAAAGAGATAAACGTACAGAGACAGAGCTCAGATTGGTGGTTTCCAGAAGCCGTGGGAAGAGTGAGTCAGGAGCAACTGCTTAATGGGTACAGGGTGTTGTCCTGGGGTGATTAAATGTTTTGGAACTAGGAGGAGGTGGTACTTCTACAACATTTTCAGTGCCCTGAGTTGTTCATTTAACATTTTTAATTTTTGTTATATGAATTTCACCTCCATAAAAATTAAATGAAAATGAGCAAACTATCCCGCATCACCTGGCCAGCAGATACTGCTTTTAAGGAGCACATGCCTGCATGTTCTATGGCAGAGCAAGGCAGGCAGGCACTATCCGGCAGACATTAGGCTGAGTACTTGACGTGTGCAGGGCACAGTGACTGACATGGTTCCCAGGCTCTAGGATCCTGCCATCTTGAAGAATTAACAGAGGCTGCCCCTCTGTGTTGACTGAGCTGACACTCGGTAAATAAAGGGCTTAACATTTTGGATAAGCAAAGAACTAACATGCCTTTTCCCACAGCAAGTAGTAAGGAGAGAGTCACAGGCCTTCAAGCGTGTTCAGTCAGCGTGATGCTATCTTTCTTCTCGTTAGGTTCGGTTTCAGTCATGCACACTGGAACAAATGATTCAGGTGAGAGGAATGTTCCTGAAAAGAGCCCTGTACTCATAGGTACCTGTACTCATTGGAGTGTGAAGGGAGCCTCCCACTGTGTGGCCCAGTGTAACCAGTGCCCAGAGGTCAGTCCAGTTTAGTGTGGGCTTTTGATGTTCTTAGGTTCTTTTCTAAGTTGGCTAGGAGTTTTAAGTATACAGTACATTCATTTCCACAGTATCCCTGAGGAGCTGAAAGAAAATAGATAGTATTTTCCTTTAAAACAAAAAAAAATAGAAGGGAAATTTGGGACATGGTAAGGGGAAGCAGCTTGCCTGAGGTTAGGTAACTGAACTGTGCCTCGCAGAGCATGTACCTTATTTCTCTGAATTCCTCACCTCTTCACTTCAGATGTTTGTGTGCAGATATATTTGCTCCTGTATAACCCTCTTGTGTTACCGAGCTTGTTGATTCAGCTCTATCTACATTTCAAGGTTTTTTACCCCAGACATGGAGTGATAAATGAAAATGTTTATTTGCAGATGTTTGAATCATTGTGTTCTCCAAGTATTTCTGCCTAGTTGGACAGATTTTATATGTCCCTCTGTTAAGTAAATTTATTAAACTATAACCCACCTTCTCCCCTCTCAAACCTCCCATTCACTTTTACCAGTTGTCAATTAACCTAACCTAAAATACACGTTCCATTCTCTGGGGGCTTCTTCCTTTCGCAGTAAATCTTGCCTGAGAATTTTCCTGGCCTGAGGCCTTTTGGACAGAAGAGTCTTTCAACCTTTAATCCTTCACTTCTGCTCCTTACCCCACGCCTCAGCATCTTTCCTCCGCCTGTCCCTTAATTTCCAGGGGAAAGAAGTCTCCTCCTACTTTCTGGATCCCACTCTTTTTTATTCTTTCAGGGACCTCAATCCACCAAGTTATTCTTCATTAGTCTCTCTTTTCAGCCTTTAAGTATGGTTAAATCTTTCCTATTTTAGGAAGGAAGGAAGAGAGAAAGGAAGAAAGAAAGGGGAAAAAAAAAAAAAAAAAACCGAAGAACTCCTCTGTCCCAACTGTTTCTCTACTTATCCTGGAATCAGTCTCTTCTTTCACAATCAAAACTGAAATTGTCTGCATTCTTAGGCTGCATTTTTGTACATCTCATGGGCTCACCTGCCCAGTGCAGTCTTAGGTTCAGGCCTATAACTCAATTGAAACAGTTGATGTCACCCTGTTGCTAAATCCAGTGAGTCCTGGATCCTCTTGGTATTGACTCCATGGTGCTGAAAACTTGGCCTCTGTGTACCAGTGCCAAATCAAATCTCAGAGACAGAGTTTTGGGTGAAGTAGAAAGGAATAGCTTTGTTTTCTTTGCCAATCAAAGGGATACATGATGCACTCATGCCCTTCAAAACTGTGTGTCCCAACTTGGGGAGGATTTGGTGAGGAGTTTCATAGCAATGGTTTCAGTGTGGGGTTGCTGATAAGGATCAGGGCGTTTGCAGGGCCTGCACTCCTTTAACCTTGCTTCAGACGTTCTCCTGATGAGCTTGTGTGGTTAACATCAAGTAGTTAACGTCTTCCATTTGGTGGGGGTTTTAGTTCCAAGAAGAGCTCAAAGACATTGTTGTGTGTGTCCCTCGAGGAGGAGCCAGGACCCTGCCCCAAGGCTGCACTGTTGTCTCTTGGCTGTTCTTCCCTTGTCTCTGTATCCCCTTCCTTCCGTGACTGGCATCTGTTTGAACCTGCCCTGTGGAACTTAGGGAAGTTCTTGGAAGCCAAAGCCTATTCCCTCCAAATAAGGAATGAGGGAATGAGGGACGCAGAAGTGTTTCTGTGCCCAGGAGGCCCTACAGGGTCCTGCTCAGTTTCATCCATGACATAAAAAATGTATGTACTATGGATGGTTCCTTCTTGAAACACTTTCCTAGTTTAAGTTTAAATACTTTTCTATGTTTGTGGCTTATTTTCCCCTTTGTCTTCTACACACTATGTGGGTGACCTCATTAATTCCTATAGGTTCATTACCATATATATGTGACTGATCCCCAAATTTCACCTGTGTTTTAGCTTCCATTGTGTGTTTCGAGCTGCTAGCACAACACGCATTCAGTCTTTTGTGAGGGAATGAATAGACTGCTGGATGGATATTTTCATAACAGCACTGATTACTCTCCCAAAAATATTGGTTCGTACCGTTTCCATTAGTCACCACTTACAATAGTGTGAACTCCATGTGAGCAGAGACACTGTCAGTCTTGCTCACTGCAAGGACAGCGTGCCTGGCACGTGATAGATACTCATTTAGTATGAGCAAGTGAATGAGTGGGTGTCCAGGAAGATCCTAGTGCTGGAAACAGCTCCTCTCGGGACCTGGCCACAGCAGTTACTTTTTCCACATTCAAGTGTGTTTCTCATGGACATCACGGAGAATCGCAGTTACTGAGCTTTTTTAAACCATAGTCCCAGCAGTGCCACTCGTCCCTGTATTAAGTAGAATGTTTTCTAAGAAATCTTTCTTCCTCCTTCCAACTCTCCTGTTACCTGAAAACTGTTTTTGCTTCTTGGTGGGTCCTTGAGCCAAAAGACACAACCAAGCCAAACATCAGGAGAAGGATTTATTACTTGCAGCAAATAAGGAGAGCACTGGAGAACTTTTCCCAAAGCAGTGTCTCTGTGAACAGCAAAACTGAAGAAGCTTTAAGTGAAGGGTACATGCCTAGTCATGAGGGGGCTGGAGCAGAGACAGTTTAGTATAGAATTGGGACAAAGTTTGCTGAGTCCAAGCTGATTGTAGTCTCGAGGGTCAGGTTCTAACCAAGCTGGGGTCTCAGCATGTACTTAAGTCCTCTCCCTGGGTGGGAGCCTTGGTTCCTGCAAATGACTCAAAAATGTGTATCAGATTATTCTGTACATCTTTTGAGAAAGAACTAAGACTACTATCATTTCTCGATTGCTTTTCTTTTGTTCCCGTAGTCCCCCATGTCCTTTAAGATCATTAATTACTTAGATCCATTCAAGGGCATCATCTTTCAGGATTTGAAATAGCTCCACTGGAATTCCATCACCTCCACTAGCTTTGTTCATAGTGATGCTTTCTAAGGCCCATTTGACTTCACATTCCAAGATGTCTGGCTCTAGGTCAGTGATCACACCATCATGATTATCTGGGTCGTGAAGCTCTTTTATGTACAGTTCTTCTGTGTATTCTTGCCACCTCTTCTTAATATCTTCTGCTTCTGTTAGGTCCATACCATTTCTGTCCTTTATCGAGCCCATCTTTGCCTGAAATGTTCCTTTGGTATCTCTGATTTTCTTGAAGAGATCCCTAGTCTTTCCCATTCTGTTGTTTTCCTCTATTTGCATTGATCACTGAAGAAAGCTTTCTTATCTCTTCTTGCTATTCTTTGGAACTCTGCATTTAGATGTTTATATCTTTCCTTTTCTCCTTTGCTTTTCGCTTCTCTTCTTTTCACAGCTATTTGTAAGGCCTCCCCAGACAGGGAGGCCTGGCGTGCTGTGGTTCATGGGGTCGCAAAGAGTCGGACACGACTGAGCGACTGATCTCATCTGATCTGATTCAAGGGCAAGCACTGTGGCCAGCTTAGACCACAAAATGGCTTTGGCCAAAAATGACTTCTCTTCTGTCAAAAAAAATCATGCCTGGTTCTCTTTCTCCAGGGACCCTGTTCCCCAGCTGCTTACAGAATATCTAAAGCAGTCCCTCATCTCATAAGAAGCCTTATTTTTATACCCTCCTCCTTCAAGTCCCTTTCTTAGGAACCTGCTGGGAAAAAACAGCTCAACACTATGTGTACATTTAAACTGCGTGCTCTCAATTGACTCGGTTAGGGTGGGAGTGAAAGAGGAGGCCCTCAGAGAACATGAACTGAACACGGAAACGTACCTTCTCTCTTGAGTATTTCTTTTGTTTAGAGGATCTTTTCTTTAGATCTCTGAATCTTTGGTCTTCAATTCATGGAGATTCTGACTGTTGTAGAACCTTCTCAGTTCCCTTTACCCTGAGATCCTGAGGTGTGGCTGAAGGCAATGTACCAGCACGGCACGGGGTATACACAGTGGGCCTGGTTTTCAAAGGTATTTTCTTCCCATCTCACCATCTTCTTTGTTTTGGTTGTTATTGTTGTATGTGTTCCTCTTATAAAGTGACAGCAGCTAAATTTATTTGTCAACATAAGTTCCCTTTTAAAGAGTGGTCTATATTAATAAACACTGGGCAAAGGAAGCTAATCTGAATTGGTGTTTTTACTGAGAGCACTCTAATTAAACACAGGCTGATAAAACATCAACCAGCTCCTTATGCCTCTTGGAAAATCTGATCTTTTTTCCTAGTCTAGCAGGCTGAGACCTGATTGCCTTTATTTCCAAGTTCAGAGGGCTATAGGTAAACAAAGATTAGAATGGCCTTGTGGTGAATATGCATAAGCCTATGAAATACAAGTATAAATTGGTTAAAGAGCAATAAAATTGTTTTCACTTTCATGAATGCTTAACAGCATTATAAAGACATGAACATGTTGTCTATTTCAGTGAACTGCAGCCTTACCACTTAATAGGTTTAACTATTTTCAAGGTCATTTCTTTTTATAAAATCAGGGCAAGCTGGAAAATGTCAAACAGCCCCTAAGTATAGAATGAACTCCTATTTTCATTGTCATTTTATAGTCATATATAGTTGTGGTTTTGATTTTCTAAGTTACAACCAGTCATTGAGTGTAGAAGTCACAATAATTTATAATATTAGGAACACGGCATCTATTATCTCACCAGCCATTAATGTGCCACGGATCTTTTCAAGTGAAAGAATGGCAGAAAAATAATTGATGTGCTCTGAGAATATGAATATTTAAAGCATCAGGTTAACAATACAGTTGAAGGTGATTAACTGTGCAATAGGTCACTACAATAAGATAAATGTAATTGAGGCATCCAGCTGAAAGGATTATGTACTTAGCCCCTAAACCACTTAGGATATATATTAAGTTAGCTGCTGGCACCCTACCATTTCAACTGAAAATAATTTTTCCTTGCATAAAGCAAATACTACTAACATAAGATCTTCAACATGAGTTGTAATTATAACACTTAAATAGGAAGTTGGAAGTTGTTCATTATGTAGTACATGGTATAATTCATATCCTTTTATGGGAATCCTGACATACTAGTAATCTCTACCTCTGGACTAACCCTCACATGTTACTGTGCTTTAGAGTTTGAGGTGATTCTGGGGTAGGCATCATAACTAAAAAATCTGATCTCAAGACTCAAGATTTTTTACTGCCACCACTTGTTAGGAGTGCTCGTTGTTTTGTAATGATGCCTGAAAACCATGGACTCCTCAGCATTGTATAAATTTGGATTCAGAGGTAACACAAAAATCCAGATCCTTCTAAATAGGAGATAAGAATTTTAAATGATCCAACAACATTCATATTATGCTGTTAATTTTAAAAGAATTCATGTGCCTGGTATGGCTGCAGTGTTCAAATTAGTTGGCTACAATCTTCTGAAATACTTCTGTATTTACGGTGTCAGTCCACACTCTCTCTGAGGTGACTTGTAGCCGTCATTTGTGCCCAGGATCTGACAGACTCCTTTTCCCAGAAGCACCGCCACCCCCAAATGCAGCGTCTCTTTAGCTTAACCTAGCTCTGATGGGTTCTCTTGGAATAACTGAGGTAAGACTGTCCCTCCACTTAGGCAGTTTGGAGATGCTGCCTCTTCAGTTGATGGTCATTTCTGTGTGCCGTGACTTCACTGTTATGCTTCTTTTTCACTTTGGAAAGATTGCTCCTACAGATGTAGCCTGTACAGTTAGTCTTTCTCTGACAGATTTCCCAAGGCAAAACTAATTTAGCTTAGCCAGCCAGATACGCTGCAGCTTGGTTCAACCTCACTCACTTGTACAGGGAGCCCAGGGTTCCACCGCACTGCCCTCTTCTCCATTCCCAAAGCTCTCTATGCTCCCTCAGGAGGCACACAGACTTTTCCCTCTGTAATAACCATCTTTTCACAGACACACATGCACACACATGCATATGCACACGCATACACGGTTGCTGGCAAACCTTACTTCCAAATGAAGCCTACCCTAATCCATATGCACTCCGACTGGCAAACCTCCCATCCCTAACCCAGACTAGGTTGTTGTTCAGTTGCTAAGTCGTGTCCAACTCTGTGATTCCATGGACTGTGGCATGCCAGGCTTTCTTGTCCTTCACTATCTCCTGGAATTTGCTCAAACTCATGACCATTGGGTTGATGATGCCATCAAACCATCTCATCCTCTCTTGCCTCCTTCTCCTCCTGCCCACAGTCTTTCCCAGCATCAGGGTCTTTTCCAGTGAGTTGGCTTTTCACATCAGGTGGCCAAAGTATGGGAACTTAAAGCATCAGTCCTTCCACTGAATAATCAGGGTTGATTTCCTTTAGGATTGACTGGTTTAGGTTCCCCTATTAAACTGCCAAAGCCTTTGACTGTGTGGATCACAATAAACTATGGAAAATTCTGAAAGAGATGGGAATACCAGACCACCTGATCTGCCTCTTAAGAAATCTGTATGCAGGTCAGGAAGCAACAGTTAGAACTGGTCATGGAACAACAGACTGGTTCCAAATAGGAAAAGGAGTACGTCAAGGCTGTATATTGTCACCATGTTTATTTAACTTATATGCAGAGTACATCATGAGAAATGCTGGACTGGAAGAAACAGAAGTTGGAATCAAGATTGCCGGGAGAAATATCAATAACCTCAGATATGCAGATGACACCACCCTTATGGCAGAAAGTGAAGAGGGGCTAAAAGCCTCTTGATGAAAGTGAAAGTGGAGAGTGAAAAGGTTGGCTTAAAGCTCAACATTCAGAAAACGAAGATCATGGCACTGTCCCATCACTGCATGGGAATAGATGGGGAAACAGTGGAAACAGTGTCAGACTTTGTTTTTCTGGGCTCCAAGATCACTGCAGATGGTGACTGTAGCCATGAAATTAAAAGACGCTTACTCCTTGGAAGGAAAGTTATGACCAACCTAGATAGCATATTCAAAAGCAGAGACATTACTTTGCCAACAAAGGTTCGCCTAGTCAAGGCTATGGTCTTTCCTGTGGTCATGTATGGATGTGAGAGCTGGATGAGAAGAAGGCTGAGCGCCGAAGAATTGATGTTTTGAACTGTGGTGTTGGAGAAGACTTTGAGAGTCCCTTGGACTGCAAGAAGATCCAACCAGTCCATTCTGAAGGAAATCAATCCTGGAATTTTTTGGAAGGAATGATGCTAAAGCTGAAACTCCAGTATTTTGGCCACCTCATGCGAAGAGTTGACTCATTGGAGAAGACTCTGATGCTGGGAGGGATTGAGGGCAGGAGGAGAAGGGGACGACAGAGGATGAGGTGGCTGGATGGCATCACTGACTCGATGGATGCGAGTCTGGGTGACCTCCGGAAGCTGGTGATGGACAGGGAGGCCTGGCGTGCTGCGGTTCATGGGGTCGCAAAGAGTCGGACACGACTGAGCGACTGATCTGATTAAACTGCTACACTCTTCATTATACCTTGTCATTTTCATCATAAAGCATTTATCACAATTGTAATATTGTAGCTGTCTATTCATTGGTATAATTCCATGGGGGTGGGATTAATGCTGGTTTTGTTTGCTAATGTATTCCCAGGGCTTAGCACCATGCTTCCTGTGTGAAGTGTGTGATACATACTTGTTGAATGAAATAATTAGCATTCATAATTTTGGTTTGAAGGCTGCTATTAGTTTAACTAGGGAAGAGTAATATGAGGGTCTGGATAGAGGCCAGAAGAGTCATAGGTATATGTTGAAGGAAAAATCAGGACTTGGAAAGACATATTCCTGCCTGACAGTTATTTGAAATGTGCTCTTCTTGGGCAGATCTGTATCTGATTATCTTTTTAGGCTTTGGAATAAAAACTTTTAGGTCATATATTTATCCTCAAAAATTTATTAAACAGTTACTATGTTGTGGGCACAGTACTAGGCTCTGGATGTGTTGTAGGAAGGGGGAGGCCCCCCTTCAGGGCCCCAGGAGCGGGCTCTTGCCTAACAGTCAGAAAAGAATTGTCCGAGGAGACACGTGCTGACAAAGCAAGAGATTTTATTGGGAAAGGGCACCCGGGTGGAGAGCAGTAGGGTAAGGGAACCCAGGAGAACTGCTCTGCCACATGGCTCGCAGTCTCGGGTTTTATGGTGATGGGATTAGTTTTCAGGTGGTCTTTGGCCAATCATTCTAATTCGGAGTCTTTCCTGGTGGCGCAGGCATGGCTGAGCCAAGATGAATGCTGCTGTATCACTTAAGTCATGTCCGACTCTGTGCAACCCCACAGACGGCAGCCCAACAGGCTCCCCCGTCCCTGGGATTCTCCAGGCAAGAACACTGGAGTGGGGCCATTTCCTTCTCCAATGCATGAAAAGTGAAAGTGAAGTCGCTCAGTTGTGTCCGACTCAGCGACCCCATGGACTACAGCCTACCAGGCTCTTCCATCCATGGGATTTTCCAGGCAAGAGTACTGGAGTGGGGTGCCATTGCCTTCTCCAAGATGGATGCTAGTGAGAGGGATTCTGGGAAGTGGACGGACACGTGGTCCTTTTGACGTTTCCCGAACTCTTCCGGTTGGTGGTGGCTTATTCCTTCCGTATTCCTTACCAGAATCTCCTGTCATAAAACAACTCATGCGAATGATTACTAAAGGGCCTGGCCAGGGTGGGTGGTTCCAGTCAGTGTGCTTCCCCTAACAGATACATACAGCTTTTGAGGAGGCGTAGAAGTAAATTAGTGACTTCAGTAGAGTATGGTATGCTGGGGTAGAACATATCTAGGGGGGGGGGCCTCAAGTCAGATGTGGAGGCTAGGGGAGGCTTGCTGGAGGCAATGAGGCCTGAATTGGTTTTTTTGGAGTCCCCATAGGAGATATATTGGAGAAGGAAATGGCAACCCACTCCAGTGTTCTTGCCTGGAGAATCCCAGGGACTGGGGAGCCTGTTGGGCTGCCGTCTATGGGGTCGCACAGAGTCGGACACAACTTAGCAGCAGTAGCAGTAGGAGATATAGTTTTATGAAAATGGGTGCAACATGGAAAAGAGGGAACAGCCTGTGTGTGGGGGGAGAGGAGGGATGTAACCTGGTATGTAGAGGAGACAGAAGGAGCTCTATCTTAACTGGTACTGGGGGGCACGCAGGTGAGGCGCACTGTAAGTGGAGGCCAGAGAGTGGGGCATAGTTGGGGTGCTTGGAACCACTGTAATACACAGTAATGTTACTGAAAGTTACACTGAAAGTCATTGGGACCCAGAGAGGAAGAGAGGTCTCTGGAGGGAAACAGACCTTTTTAACTACCACAGAGAAAACAGTGTGTCACACTTGGTAATCAGGGTTCAGCCACACCAGGTGCCCCTGCCAGCTGCGTTTGCATTTGCAGAGGACTCTGCTTGAAGGTGCTGGGTGGTGGTGGTGGGGAGGGGGTTGCTGAGAAGTGAGGGGAGGGAATGAGGTTCATCTAAAGCAGTTGCTGGAACTCAGGGCTTGTCTGACGTTACTGTCTCAGCATGCAGGGCAGTAGTCTTCAGGGCGAAAGGTGTAAATCCCTTCCGTGTGTCTCTGCCCTGGAGACTCCAGAGAAGCTCCAGCCTCCTCCCCTTCTTTGAGACTCACTGCCTCCTTTTAAGCTCCCCAGATTTAAAAACAATGGCTTGTCCTGGGTGTAACGTGATCTCTGAGCGTTTGCCCAGTGCCTGCCCACAGGATCCACCTACAGAATCACTGCTGCCTGCCTCTCCGGTCAGGCTGGAATCCTGCAAGCTCTAATGTGAGGCTGGACACATGCCACCTTCCCAGCTCCCTGCTCCCTCCATTTTCCCAGACCTCTTTATTCTTCAGTTCCTCAGGAAACCCAATTACCTTTACTTCATTATGCAGAGCAATTTAACTCTCAAACATCCTTAGGCTCTGGGCCCACCTTTGCAAATCCAGAAGCTCATTAATGTTTCACAGCACTGAAGCGCTGGCAGGAGCTTTGAAATTTTACTCTTTTCTTCTTGCCTCCCCAGGTATCTCAGAGTGAAAAGGAGCTGTGTAGAGATTATTTTCCTACTAATATGAGTTTCACTCCCCCAAACTTCAATATCAGAAAGAGATACAGTCAGTTTCGATTTTTAAAGAATTTTTTTTCCTTCCCATACATATTAGATAGGTAAAGAATCACATGGACATCTATCTAGAGTACCAGGTAAATGAAAATATTAGAACAAATAAAGAAGTGCTTCTCATAAATGTGAATGAATAGGACAGTGGTAATAACCAGAATGGATTTGGAAGAACGAATTCTGTCAGTTCAATATTCTGAGTCCTTTTTAAAGCAGAGAGATGAAGGCAGTGGAAGAGGACAGGGTTATGAGTGTTATCCACTTAAAAAATATTCACAGCCTAAGAGTTGAGAATTATGTTTTATTCAGTGGGAATTTTTAGGACTTCAAGCCCAGGAGACAGCATCTGAAGTAATCCCAAGAGAACTGCTCCAAGGAGGCAAAGGGGCTACAGAAGGTCCAGGCAAGTTAAAGGCACGCAGCTTTCCAAGCTTCTTTGCAGTAGATGTGGAGCAGTGTTCAGAGCAAATGTAAATTGAGGTTTATGGGCAGAGCTTTCAGGAGGCTATTATTTTCTGATATGAAGGGACTGGCTGGACTGGCTAGGCCTTTTACCCTTCACCCTTCTCCATTCTTCCCAAGCCACCCCCACCCCCACCCCGCCCTGGATGCTGGTTTCCTGGAAAGTGATAGAATGGCCCTCTGGGTGAGCATGAGAAAAGATATACATCAGGGGTATCAACGGAAACATTAGAGGGACCTTGGGTCTCCCTCTCTGGAGACCCAAGCTATGAGAAAAAGAACTTCCTTTGGGTAAATCATTTTATTTGATAGTCTATTGTAAGCAACTGGATTTAATTCTGGCTGTTTATACTTGAATCGAATTCTGGGCTTCCCAGGTGGCGCTAGTGGTAAAGAACCTAGCTGCCAGTGGAGGAGACGTAAGAGACATGGGTTTGATCCCTAGGTCAGAAAGATCCCTTGGAGGAGGGCATAGCAACCCACTCCAGTATTCTTGTCTGGAGAATCCCATGGACAGAGGAGCCTGGCAGACTACAGTCCATAGGGTCGCGGAGTTGGACATGACTGAACCAACTTAGCTTGCACACATAGATGTTTGCTGCTGCTACTGCTGCTAAGTCGCTCCAGTCGTGTCCGACTCTGTGCGACCCCATAGACGGGAGCTCACCAGGCTCCCTGTCCGTGGGATTCTCCAGGCAAGAACACTGGAGTGGGTGCCATTTCCTTCTCCAATGCATGAAAGTGAAAAGGAAAGGGAAGTCGCTCAGTCGTGTCCGACCTAGCGACCCCATGGACGGAGCCACCAGGCTCCTCCGTCCATGGGATCCAGGCTAAAGTACTGGGGTGGGGTGCCATTTAGCATGTGCATATACATGTTCTTTCCCCACCACTTAATTTTCTTTTAATTAAAATTTTTGTTTATTTATTTATTTTGGGCTGTACTGGGTCTTCATTGCTGTATGGGCTTTTCTCTGGTTGCAGTGAGCAGGGACTACACTCTAGTTGCAGTGCACTGGCTTCTCCTTGTGGTGGCTTCTCTTCTTGCAGAGACGGGCTCTGGGCACAGGGACTTCAGTAGTTGTGGCTCCCGGCTCTAGAGTACAGGCTCACTAGTTGCGGTGCATGGGCTTAGTTGCTCTATGGCGTGTGGAATCTTCCCAGATCAGGGATCAAACTTGCATCTCCTGCATTGGTGGGGGAATTCTTTACCACTGAGCCACTAGGGAAGCCCCCCCAGCCCCCGACCCTTTCCAATTTGTATGACCAACTTCTTTTCATCATTTGGTATTCAGTTGAAAAGAGCCTCCACAAAGAGGCCTTCCCTGGTCCTTTCATCATAACTCTTTCTTTCACATTCCTGTTACATCACTGTTTTATTATTATCAAATTGTTAACATCATCTGGAATGATCATGTTTCTTTACTTCTTGGTACTGTACATCTCTCTGTAGAATTAAGCTGCATTACAACAAGGACCTAGTGTATCTTATTCATTGCTCTGCCTGCATGGAGGACTGTGTCTGATATGAAGTAGATACTAGTAAATATTTTTTATGTGAATATAAGATGTATTATGTGGATTAAATAGCTGCTTTTTAATTTAGTAATTTATTGGGAAGAACAAAAACAAATTGAAGTAAAATTAATGGTATTAGACTGATTATATATATTTATATAATCTATGCTTATGTGTCTATTTATGTCCCTGAGATCAATAAATTGCACACTTATTATGTGCTAGAAACTCTGACTTCTAGCTTTTTATATTTTTCAATAGTTTATATAAAAAAAGAAAATAAAAAAT
Organism: Tragelaphus eurycerus; assembly: GCA_935064755.1. Classification (NCBI taxonomy): domain Eukaryota; kingdom Metazoa; phylum Chordata; class Mammalia; order Artiodactyla; family Bovidae; genus Tragelaphus; species Tragelaphus eurycerus. The sequence goes on from CAKXYN010000003.1 coordinate 25,672,186, forward strand.
TTATCCTGTACTCTGCCTTTCCTGGGTATTTCTAAAAAACATAAAAATTTCCTCTTTTCACCATTGTGTATGTGTTTACTCTGAAATGTTTGCTCAAAGTGAAGTTTGGGATGTGTGGTGGCCTTTGAAATAGAACTGCATTTCTGCCCCAGTAGAAAATGCTCTTTCTCAAATATCTCAATGGCTTCGTGTCAAAAATGCGCCATTTTGCATGTCAAGACGCCCTTCTTCTCTTACTGTGCCTTTCAATGGATGGCAGTATAGAGAATGAAATTTTAGTGTCAGACGCATCAATTACCACCCAACGGAGCTATTTCATTTTTCACCAGTGATAGAGAAAGAGAGTCGAGGGAATTATGAGTCTATTTTTAACCTTAAAGTCACAGCATTCAGAATAAGATATCTTCACTTAGAAACCAGTCCCACCTTTGACTGTGGATCAGTACAAGGATTAATAATTCACTCTGCAACCTGCGCTTCCCGGGCCAGTGCTCCCTGGCTCTTATTTAGAGGTCTGTTTACCTCTGTTTGCACCTGCAACCGTCCATTCAGTCTACTGTACATAACCAGTGGAGAGTAAGCCCGTTAACCAGAATAATTTAAGCATCTCAGTTTTCTGCAATCTGCAACACACTGGGATCTCACTGGCAACATATTTCTTTATGAAGCTTATATTTCATATCAACTGTGAGTTCAGATCCTTAGTACACTGATCAGAAGCATGTGGTTCTGTGACATATGAAAATTTAGAAGCCCTATAATAGATGGCTTGGCTTGCAGATTCTCAAAGCAGCCATCAGCCATCATTCCGGTGTGTTTTGTGTCTTCACCTACTGTCCCCTTTCTAGTGCAGCTGATTCCTTCTCAACCTTCAAATTCAGCTCAGAAATGTCCTCTGACAGGGTGGTCTGCTGGGGGCTCTCCATCTTCAGCCTGACTTGAATGCCCCCCTTTCTTGGCTCTTCAAAATTCCTTGTGAGTAGTCTAGAAAACAGCATTCTTCTGCAAACATTAATTTCCTCCACTAGACTCTAAGCTCTTTGGGGCAGAGACTGGATCTTGTTTGACTTCACATCCCCAACTCTTGGCACAGTGCTTCGTAGGCATTTTTAATGTTTATTGAAGGAATCAAAGAAATAGGTCTTGGTGAGTTAACCTTGGATTGTAACCATGATGGAGAACTTATTTTCATGGGAAAATAAAATAACTTAGGATTATAAGCTTTAGGGGATTAGCAGATGGCATTCTGAAAGTTCCTTTGTCAAGTTTAATGTCTAAACTGTTTAAAAACCTTGATTCTCTGTGGTGGTGAGTTACCAGTCCTCTGCCCTCATCAACAACTAACTTCTCAGTGGCAGGATTTTTACAAATCCTTTTCATGTTGTTGTTTTATTTCCTTTCACTTTTTTTTTTTTTTTTGTTACCAATTCTTGAGTTTTGTGGACAAAGGGTAAGGATTGTTTGAGGAAAGGGTCTTAGCTAAATTTATTGGAAATGATGAGCAAACTGAAGGAAGTCTTCAATAGTTAAGTGTTTGAAGTTAAGAGCCAAGGCAAGCCTCTCAGACTTTAATATTAATCTAATAAAAATGCTGTCCTTAGAATCGTCATAGCTGAGGATAGATAAGATTCTTGCCATGCTGTAATTTGGGTTCTGTCTCTCCTGCTGACTCTGAAAATCTTGAGGGCAGGAAGTGAATCTTATTCACTGTATTTCCAGTGTCTAGCATAATGAATGTTTGGTGAGAGATCAATCAGTAAATGAATGATGATATTTCCTTCATGGCGTTGATGAGAGAGCAAGCTGTTGGATTTGATAACATATTCTCTTTATGCTGCAGGTAGGTTTTGATTGCTATAGAGAAGATCTGCTTGATGGAGTCAAAGTTTTATATTTTTATTTAATCAAAATGTATAGAAATATCAGTGTACTCATCCTACTGGGTTTCTATTTTGAGTCAAGAAAATTATAGAATGAAAGGGATGAAAATTATATGCTTTATGTCTTTTATTATTCTCAAAGAATTGGAATTTGCAATGGAGACAAAGCTAAGTGGGAAGCAATAATCTTTTCCTTTTTAAAGTGATGCCAGATTATTTGCCATAATAATAATAACAAAACAAATTTCTTCATTCCTTTCACTCTCCTCATCGATGCATGGTTTATTTAGGGTAAAGAAGTTTAGGAATGAAGAAAACCAATTCATTAATTCATTTTGCTGATTTAGTATAATGTTAATTTTGTAGTAGCTTCATGTCTTTAATGCATTGCTATTGTCATAAATTATGTAGGTTATGAGAGGTTGGAGGGTTGAGGAAAGATAAATAGAGGAAACAGAGCATTTTTAGGGCAGTGAAAATACTCCGTATGATACTATAATGATGGATCCGTGTCATTGTACATTTATCCAAACCTATAGAATGTACCACACCGTTAGCAAAGCCTAATGTAAACTACAGGCTTTCGGTGGTTATGATGTTAAAAATAAGTTCATCAGTTGTATCAAATGTACCACTCAGGTGGGGGATGTTGCTAATGGCAGAGGCTGTGCCTGTGTGGGGCAGGGGATGGGGCATGGGAATCTCTGTACTGTCTTCTCAATTTTGCTGTTAACCTAAAACTGCTCTAAAAATATTAAGTCTAAAAACATTCCCCTCAAAAGTACAAACAATAAAGAAAGAGTTCTTTCTATGTTGTAGTACTTCTTGCAAAATTTTGTTAAGTACATCCTATTGTTGGTTTTCTTTTAATCTTTTTTTTGATGTGGAACATTTTTTTTAAGTCTTTATTGAATTTGTTACAATATTGGTTCTGTTTTTTATGTTTTGTTTTTTTGGGCCTTGAGGCATGTGGGATCTTAGCTCCCCAATCAGGGATTGAACCTGCACCCCCTACATTGGAAGGCGAAATCTTAACCACCGGATTGCCAGGGAAGTCCCCACTCTATTGTGTTTAGAGGAGAGGAGAGGAGAAGACACTGGATCTGAGACTGTATTACAGGAAAGATTAACTAGGAGGGGTACTGGCTTCAGCTTCCAGGGTCATTGTAACACCACTGATAAAGCTATGTGGCCTTGAAGTGTGTTGGACAGCCTTCTGTGTTGTGAGTCAGGCTGAGTGCCGAGGTCCAGCCCCGGCTAATCCAGAGTATTCGAAGCGGGGACGGCATCAGCCAGGATCAGGAAACAATTGCTTAATTAAGTATTAATTAAAGATATAAAGAGTAATAGAATGAGGATAGCTCAGTAGGAAAATTCAGTGGAGAAAAGAGGCTGAGTAGCTTGGTTTACACGGGAAACCAATAAAACTTCAAGACAAGAAGTTTGCACCACTTACGTAGGCTGCAGGCATCCTTCCGTTCTCCCGAAGGAGAGGAGACACTGAGGCCTCCCCAGTCAGATCTTAGAAGCCCAGGCAAAATTAGTAAACTTGGCGAGTTCCACGCTTCAGATGGAGACTCAGCCAGAGTTTGTGAGAGAGAGCGACATGGGGAGACCAGTCTTTTGAGGAACTGATCCCAATTCTTTATTTTCCAGGGTCTACTTTTATACACTGAGATGTTATACAAAAGTCACGTGGGGTCACTTCTTCTATATATTCATTAATGTGTATAAGGGCAGGGGATGTGGAGACTTAGCAGCACACATTGGCTCAACAAATGAAAAACCCTTCACCAATACAATTTCTAATCAGCCCACTATTAGTTTTCTAACTTCTCTAAGGAACCTGTTTTTAGAAGATTTAAAGCATCTCGTGCCTCTCATGGTTGGGAGGCTGTGAGCAATCACATGTGGCTGGACAAGCCTGTCAGGCAGGCTAGAGAACCTTCAGAGGAGTCTGTAGGTTAAAACACTCTTGCCACGCCCAGGAATTATTATTAACTGGAGCTCTAAGTTAACTCCTTCTCCGAAAGAGGTGGTGGGGGACAGCCAACCCCCCGTAAAGTCAGAGGTGTAGGTGAGAGCACAAAGTAGTAAAGTAGGCAGGCTCTGGTTATGGGGGTAGATGCTCGAGGATTTCCAGGGGGACTCCTGAGGCTATATCCCACCTTTGCGTATGTCGAGCCTCCTTCCTCATGACCTTTGCCATGGGCGGAGCACCTCACGCTGGCCCCCAACATCTGAGACTGAAAACATAAACCCTTGATCACTCATTAAACCAGTAAACATATTTCCACAGGAAAAAACCAAGAGCTAAATAGAGTAGCATCGGTAGAACCTTGGTTCCCTGATATCTCACTTTGCCAACAAAGTAATTTACAGAATCACTTTTTAAGTTTTTACTGGCGGTGAAATCAACAGAGATAGCACACTAAAGGCTTTGGAGCCACCAAGAGTGATTATTTTCATTGATTCTTTATTTCATTGACTCGTTCAGTACAGACTGCGCACCATATTATGTGCTTGGATTTAGAGACAAAATCACACCATTGTTTTGACATTAATGAACTTACAGTCTAATGAAGCCACCAAAATATACAAGAGCGATTCAAGGGTGGGAGAGTAAGCAAAATGTACAAACTCCAAAATCCTCTGATTTTTGCATATGAGGTCATTGGAAACCAAAGCAAGTTTAGATGGAGGGCTTAATGGTGTCATCAGATCAGATCAGATCAGATCAGTCGCTCAGTCGTGTCCGACTCTTCGCGACCCCATGAACCGCAGCACACCAGGCCTCCCTGTCCATCACCAGCTCCCGGAGGTCACCCAGACTCACACCCATCAAGTCAGTGATGCCATCCAGCCATCTCGTCCTCTGTCGTCCCCTTCTCCTCCTGCCCTCAATCCCTCCCAGCATCAGAGTCTTCTCCAATGAGTCAACTCTTCGCATGAGGTGGCCAAAGTACTGGAGTTTCAGCTTTAGCATCATTCCTTCCAAAGAAATCCCAGGGCTGATCTCCTTCAGAATGGACTGGTTGGATCTTCTTGCAGTCCAAGGGACTCTCAAGAGTCTTCTCCAACACCACAGTTCAAAAGCATCAATTCTTCGGCGCTCAGCCTTCTTCACAGTCCAGCTCTCACATCCATACATGACCACAGGAAAGACCATAGCCTTGACTAGGTGAACCTTTGTTGGTAAAGTAATGTCTCTGCTTTTGAATATGCTATCTAGGTTGGTCATAACTTTCCTTCCAAGGAGTAAGCGTCTTTTAATTTCATGGCTGCAGTCACCATCTGCAGTGATTTTGGAGCCCAGAAAAACAAAGTCTGACACTGTTTCCCCATCTATTTCCCATGTAGTGATGGGACCAGATGCCATGATCTTCGTTTTCTGAATGTTGAGCTTTAAGCCAACCTTTTCACTCTCCACTTTCACTTTCATCAAGAGGCTTTTTAGCCCCTCTTCACTTTCTGCCATAAGAGTGGTGTCATCTGCATATCTGAGGTTATTGATATTTCTCCCAGCAATCTTGATTCCAACTTGTGTTTCTTCCAGTCCAGCATTTCTCATGATAGTACATGAAAAATCCCATGGATGGAGGAGCCTGGTAGGCTGCAGTCCATGGGGTCGCTAAGAGTCAGACACGGCTGAGTGACTTCCCTTTCACTTTTCACTTTCACGCACTGGAGAAGGAAATGGCAAGCCACTCCAGTGTTCTTGCCTGGAGAATCCCAGGGATGGGGGAGCCTGGTGGGCCGCCGTCTATGGGGTCGCACAGAGTTGGACATGACTGAAGCGATTTAGCAGCAGCAGCAGTGCACATTATAAAATGTTGGAAATTTGAGTAATGAATATGAGTGTGGAGATTTTTCTTAGCAGTTTGGCTATGAAGGAAGAAATAAAGTGAGCTAGAGGTGAATGGAGTTAGAAGGGGGCTTTGTTTTAAGATGGAAGTATGTGAGCCAAACTTTAGGCTCAGGAGAGGTAGTTAGTGGAGAGAGAAAGAAACTAAAGATTAGGAAGCAGAAGTTATGACTGCTGGAGCGGGAAGGAGGCAGGAAGAATGAAACTTAGAACATTGTTGTTCCAGCAGTAGGAAGACTATTCCTCTCAAAGAGGGAGAATTTAGAGAACGGGCATACGTGCTGTTCCTGGGGAATGTGTTAGCGGCTCATGTCCTACTCTCTGTGTCTGTCCATGCGGTCCTCCAGGCAAGAATACTAGAGTAGGGTTGCCATTCCCTTCTCTACAGGATCTTCCCAACCTTCAGGGACCAAACCTGGGTCTTCCGCATTGAAGGAGGATTCTTTACTGTCTGAGCTAACAGACTGGTAGGAATTCATAGCAGATTGTGGCTTCTGTGAATTCAGGAGTAAGATCATCAGGTGAGGAGGAGCAGACACAGAGGATTGGGGCCTGAGCAGAGAGATGGATGTTTGAGAGGACATCTGAGGAAATGAATCTGGACAATGCAACAAGGTTCCAGGGTCCTGAGCAGGTTATAAGGGTGAACCAGGCACCATCTATGTGTTGAAGCACTAATCCACAGAATTCCTCCATCACAGCTTGGCAGCCAGGTGTTAGAGCAAATAAAAATAGCAAACATTTTTGAGATTAGTTGTTTGTCTGTTGCTTCATTTGCTATTATTTTCTCCCATTCTGAAGGCTGTCTTTTCACCTTGCTTATAGTTTCCTTCATTGTGCAGAAGCTTTTAAGTTTGATTAGGTCCCATTTGTTCATTTTTTATTTTACTTCTGATATTCTGGGAGGTGGGTCATAGAGGATCCTGTTGTGATGTAAGTCAGAGAGTGTTTTGCCTATGTTTTCCTCTAGGAGTTTTATGGTTTCTAGTCTTACATTTAGCTCTTTAATCCATTTTGAGTTTATTTTTGTGTATGGTGTTAGAAAGTGTTCTAGTTTCATTCTTTTACAAGTGTTCGACCAGTTTTCCCAGCACCACTTGTTAAAAAGATTGTCTTTAATCCATACGAGTCGTCAGTCCAGGTAGGATGCCCGATAACAGATGCCTGGGGCTGGAGCACTGGGAGGACCTGGAGGGATGGTGTGGGGAGCGGGGAGGGAGGAGGGTTCAGGATGGGGAACACGTGTATACTGGTGGCGGATCTATCTCGATGTATAGTAAAAGCAATACAATATTGTAAAGTTAAGCAAAATAAAAAAATTAAAAATAAAAAGAAAGATAATAAATAAATAAAGAAATAAAAAAAAAAAAAATAGCAAACATTCATTGAGCATTTACTTTGTGCCAAGTATCTTATGTGTAATAACTCTCTTGGTTTTCACCACACTGCTGTAAAATAAGCTCCTGTCTTTACCATCTGCATTTTGCAGATGAGACTGGAAAGTTGAATACATCACTCAATGTTCTGCAGCTAATGAGTAGCAGGGCTGATGTTCAAGTGCAGGCAGTGCTATTCCGGAGCCAGCCCTCACGTGTACTTTCCTGGTTTCGAGCCCACAAGTGCACAGTGGACCACTCCATGTTGCATTCTGCTGAGTAGATGAAACCGAAAAGGAGTTGATGATGCTGGTGATGGAAGGGTTGAAATTGCGTGGAATTAAATGATGCCCTTTGGGGTCTGGGTGGGTGGATAAAGGGGTGGAGCTGGAGTGGGTTTAGGAGTTTGAGGTCCTTGGAGAACAGAGTACTCCAGGGACTAGAGTGCAAGAGGAGTAAATAACAGGAGGGTATCACATGGGTCTGGAGGGAGCGGGTAAGGTTTTCATCCAACACACATTTGAAAGTTTACTTTTCCTGAGGTATTCTAATTTCTTTAAAAACTTTGGCTATGTTGGGTGTTCTTATGGGCACTATTTTTGACTGATCAGTCTCTACACAATTTGCTACCTATAGAAAAAGAGCTTAGTATTTGAGATATTTCAAGTTTTCACCTGAAAGACTTGGAACAGAGTATCAGCATTAATAGGGAAGAAATGTACTGCCACTGATACTGGTCTGTTGGGAAACGGCAGCTGTCAGCAGTGACATTGCTTCGTGTGGTCTGCAGCTTAGTGAACTTTGATGAGTTTATTGAAAGTTTTTGGGCTTTAGATTCTCCAGAGTGAAGTGTACTAGGCAACTTCTTCATCCACAGGTTACAGACAGAAAATCTCTATGGAGGACGGTGTACGAACACTAAACAGTGACTTACATGGGTTGTCAGGAGGTATCAATAGCAAACAATACTGGCCAACATTTCTAAAAGTTTTTTTTTTTTTTTTTTACATATGTAGCTACTTGGCTGTCCTCACAGTCCAGGACTCACTCCAAAGCAATTGGGGACATAGGAGAAAACTTTAAAACCAGTTATATTACTATTCGGAGTGAGATTCAAGAGGACATTACATCTATAGAGAAAGAGGAGACAGCTTTGAGTAAGGAACATTTAGGAGTATATTCGTTCTTTTACATGATTATAAAACTATATTACAAAATTTGATCATGCATTAAGCAAAGAGAATCTCAATAACTACAGTGCAGAAACCCCAGAAATTCATAGCGAAAGTATAGCCCCCTCAAAATTTAACAGCCTGTTAATTTTAAAAATGCTATCTGCATCACTCAGAAAGGAATATAGCTTGGTTGGAAAGAGCAAAAGAAGACCGGATATGTGTTTCTTGTTCTTTGTAGAAAGTTGGATTTCATGTTATCCTACGCAAGGTCAGCATGATTTGGGGTAGTCTCATACCATTTCTTTTCTTTTTAAAAAAATTAGTTTATTTATTTTTGGGTGTGCCGGATCTTCGTTGCTGCATGCGGGCTTCTTTTAGTTGCCAGAAGCAGGAGCTACTCTGTAGTTGCGGCTTGCTGGCTTCTCACTGTGGTGGCTTCTGTTTCGGAGTATGGGCTCTAGAGCACAGACTCCGTCGTCATGACGCATTGGCTCAGTGGTTGCGGAACCCGTCTCTAGAGCACAGGCTCAGCATTTGTGATGTATGGGCTCAGTTGCTCCGTGGTATGTGGGATCTTCCTGGACCAGGGATCAAACCCATGTCCTCTGCTTTGGTAGGTGGATTCTTAACCACTGTACCACCAGGGAAGCTTGAGTCATACCATATCTGGATTTGTTGTAGGTGGAGAAAGATGAGCTAAATAGTATATCCTAGTGATTCTTAAACTTTTGATCTCAGGATCAAAGTACTTTGAAGTATACTCTTTATACTCTTCAAAGTTATTGAGGACCCCAAATATACATTTTTATAAGGGTTATATAAATTTTTGCCATGTTACAAATTTAAAACTGAGATATTTAAAGTGTTTATTAATTCATTTAAGATAAGAAATCCATTAAATATTATTAAAATTATTTTTGTGAAAAATAACTTTTTGAAGACAAAAATTAGTAAAAAAAATTGATAATGTTTTATAGTTTTACAAATCTCTTTAGTGTCTGGTGTAATATTCAATGGCTGGGTCCTTGTATCTACTTCGGCATTCAGCCTCTTGTGATCCCATACAACATGTGGCCTCTGGAAAACTCTGTCCACTTACTCACAAGATGATAAGAATGAAGAAGGCAGTAATATCTTAGTATTATTATGAAAATAGTCTCGACCTCTCAGATTCTCTGAAACAGTCTTGAGAGCTGATTTGAGGACCACTGGTATACATAGTAGGTTTTGTTTTTCAAATAAATCAATAAATAATTGATGTGAATTCCAGGTTATCTTTTTGGTGATAATATTCAAAGGATATAGCTTGAGCTTCAAAATTAAATTTGCTTTCATTCAAAAACCTTTATGGACTAGAGCTAATCAGTGAATTTAGCAAAGTTGTAGGATACAAAATCAATACACAGAAATCACTTACATTTCTATATACTAGCAGTGAAAAATCAGAAAGAGAAATTAAGGCATCAATCCCATTCACCATTGCAACAAAAAGAATTAAACATCTAGGAATAAACCTACCTAAGGAGACAAAAGCACTGTACACAGAAAATTATAAGACACTAATGAAAGAAGTCAAAGACACCATAAACAATGGAGAGATAGTCCATGTTCCTGAGTAGGAAGAATCAATATTGTGAAAATGACTATCCTACCAAATGCACTGTACAGATTCAATGCGATCTCTATCAAATTACCATTGGCATTTTTCACAGAACTAGAACAAAAAACTTCACAATTCATATGGGAACACAAAAGACCCTGAATAGCCAAAACAATCCTGAGAAGGAAGAATGGAGCTGGAAAAATCAACCTTCCTGACTTCAGATTATACTACAAAGCTACAGTCATGAAAAGTACCTTAGTACTGGCACAAAAACAGAAATATAGACCAATGGAACAAAATAGAAATCCTAGAAATAAACCCAAAACTCAAAAATGGATTAAAGACCTAAATGGAAGACCAGAGACTATAAAACTCTTAGAGGAACACATAGGCAGAACACTCAATGACATAAAACAAGATCCTTTATGACCCATCTCCTAGAGTAATGGAAATAAAACAAATAAAACAAAAGTAAACAAGTGGGACCTGTTTAAACTTAAAAGCTTTTGCACAGCAAAGGATACTATAAGCAAGGTGAAAAGACAGTCCTCAGAATGGGAGAAAATAATAGCAAATGAAACAACTGACAAAGAATTAATTTCCAAGATATACAAGCAGGTCATACAACTCAATGCCAGAAAAACAAACAACCCAATCAAAAAGTGGGAAAAAGACTCAAACAGACATATCTCCAAAGAAGACATACAGATAGCTAACAAACACATGAAAAGATGCTCGATATCACTCTTTATTAGAGAAATGTAAATCAAAACTACAATGAGATATCACCTCACACTGGTCGGAATGGCCATCATCAAAAAGTCTACAAAGAATAAATGCTGGAGAGGGTGTAGAGAAAAGGGAACCCTCTTGCACTGTTGATGGGAATGTAAATTGATACAACCACTATGGAAGATTGATACAGCCACTATGGAAGACGCTATGGAGATTCTTTTAAAAAGTAGGAATAAAACCACCATCAGATCAGACTCAGTCGCTCAGTCGTGTCCGACTCTTTGCGACCCCATGAACCACAGCACACCAGGCCTCCCTGTCCATCACCAGCTCCCGGAGGTCACTCAGACTCGCATCCATCGAGTCAGTGATGCCATCCAGCCATCTCATCCTCTGTCGTCCCCTTCTCCTCCTGCCCTCAATCCCTCCCAGCATCAGAGTCTTCTCCAATGAGTCAACTCTTCGCATGAGGTGGCCAAAATACTGGAGTTTCAGCTTTAGCATCATTCCTTCCAAAGAAATTCCAGGATTGATCTCCTCCAGAATGGACTGGTTGGATCTTCTTGCAGTCCAAGGGACTCTCAAGAGTCTTCTCCAACACCACAGTTCAAAAGCATCAATTCTTCGGCGCTCAGCCTTCTTCACAGTCCAGCTCTCACATCCATACATGACCACAGGAAAGACCATAGCCTTGACTAGGCGAACCTTTGTTGGTAAAGTGATGTCTCTGCTTTTGAATATGCTATCTAGGTTGGTCATAACCTTCCTTCCAAGGAGCAAGCGTCTTTTAATTTCATGGCTGCAGTCACCATCTGCAGTGATTTTGGAGCCCAGAAAAACAAAGTCTGACACTGTTTCCACTGTTTCCCCATCTATTTCCCATGCAGTGATGGGACCAGATGCCATGATCTTCGTTTTCTGAATGTTGAGCTTTAAGCCAACCTTTTCACTCTCCACTTTCACTTTCATCAAGAGGCTTTTAGCCCCTCTTCACTTTCTGCCATAAGAGTGGTGTCATCTGCATATCTGAGGTTATTGATATTTCTCCCGGCAATCTTGATTCCAGCTTGTGTTTCTTCCAGTCCAGCATTTCTCATGATGTACTCGGCATATAAGTTAAATAAACATGGTGACAATATGCAGCCTTGACGTACTCCTTTTCCTATTTGGAACCAGTCTGTTGTTCCTTGACCAGTTCTAACTGTTGCTTCCTGACCTGCATACAGATTTCTTAAGAGGCAGATCAGGTGATCTGGTATTCCCATCTCTTTCAGAATTTTCCATAGTTTATTGTGATCCACACAGTCAAAGGCTTTGGCATAGTCAATAAAGCAGAAATAGATGTTTTTCTGGAACTCTCTTGCTTTTTTCATGATCCAGCGGATGTTGGCAATTTGATCTCTGGTTCCTCTGCCTTTTCTAAAACCAGCTTGAACATCAGGAAGTTCACGGTTCACATATTGCTGAAGCCTGGCTTGGAGAATTTTGAGCATTACTTTACTAGCGTGTGAGATGAGTGCAATTGTTCGGTAGTTTGAGCACTCCTTGGCATTGCCTTTCTTTGGGATTGGGATGAAAACTGACCTTTTCCAATCTTGTGGCCACTGCTGAGTTTTCCAAATTTGCTGGCATATTGAGTGCAGCACTTTCACAGCATCATCTTTCAGGACTTGGAATAGCTCCACTGGAATTCCATCACCTCCACTAGCTTTGTTCGTAGTGATGCTTTCTAAGGCCCATTTGACTTCACATTCCAAGACGTCTGGCTCTAGGTCAGTGATCACATCATCATGATTATCTAGGTCTTGAAGCTCTTTTTTGTACAGTTCTTCTGTGTATTCTTGCCACCTCTTCTTAATATCTTCTGCTTCTGTTAAGTCCACACCATCTCTGTCCTTTATCGTGCCCATCTTTGCATGAAATGTTCCTTTGGTATCTCTGATTTTCTTGAAGAGATCCCTAGTCTTTCCCATTCTGTTGTTTTCCTCTATTTCTTTGCATTGATCACTGAAGAAGGCTTTCTTATCTCTTCTTGCTATTCTTTGGAACTCTGCATTTAGATGTTTATATCTTTCCTTTTCTCCTTTGCTTTTCGCTTCTCTTCTTTTCACAGCTATTTGTAAGGCCTCCCCAGACAGCCATTTTGCTTTTTTGCATTTCTTTTCCATGGGGATGGTCTTGATCCCTGTCTCCTGTACAATGTCACGAACCTCATTCCATAGTTCATCAGGCACTCTATCTATCAGATCTAGGCCCTTAAATCTATTTCTCACTTCCACTGTATAATCATAAGGGATTTGATTTAGGTCATACCTGAATGGTCTAGTAGTTTTCTCTACTTTCTTCAATTTCAGTCTGAATTTGGCAATAAGGAGTTCATGGTCCGAGCCACAGTCAGCTCCTGGTCTTGTTTTTGCTGATTGGATAGAGCTTCTCCATCTTTGGCTGCAAAGAATATAATCGATCTGATTTTGGTGTTGACCATCTGGTGATGTCCATGTATAGAGTCTTCTCTTGTGTTGTTGGAAGAGGGTATTTGCTATGACCACCATATTACCCAGCAATTCAACTCCTAGGCATATACCCTGAGGAAACCAGGATTGAAAAAGACACATGTACCCCATTGTTCATTGTAGCACTATTTACAATAGCTAGAACATGGCAGCAACCTAGATGTCCATCGACATATGAATGGATAAAGGAGTTGTGGTACATATACACAATGGTATATTACACAGCCATAAAAAAAGAACACATTTGAGTCAGTTCTGATGAGGTGGATGAACCTAGAACCTATTATATAGAATGAAGTGAGTCAGAAAGAGAAAGATCAATATGTTATTCTAATGCGTATATACAGAATCTAGAAAAATGGTACTGAAGAATTTATTTACAGGGCAGCAATGGAGAAACAGACATAGAGAATAGACTTATGGACATGAGGAGAGGGGAGGAGAGGGTGAGATGGATGGAAAGAGTAACATGGAAGCTTACATTACCATGTGTAAAATAGATAGCCAACGGGAATTTGCTTTATGGCTCAGGAAGCTCAAACAGGGGCTCTGTAACAACCTAGAGGAGTGGGATGTGGCGGGAGGTGGGAGGGAGGTTCAAAACGGAGGGGATATATTTATACCTATGGCTGATTCAGTTGAGGTTTGACAGAAAATAGCAAGATTCTGTAAATTTTATTCTTCAATAAAAGAATAAATTGGAAAAAAAAAAAGAGATGAAAAACTATGAAAAAAAAAAAACCACCTTTATGGTCTGAACTGAACTGATGGTATAAGTATATCAATCAAATAAAATTGGCATGCAATTCTGCAGAATGAAATTACGTGGAATTAGATGAGAAAAAGCCTCATTTTGCTTACAACATAGTAAGTGTGTAGAAAATACTGGTTCCCTTCCTCTGCTCACCACTTCCCTCTTAATAAGTACCTAATTTGAGATGACATTAGTCTGAGAGTGTATAGCTCTTGCTTTACCAAGTTATACTAGTTAAATATGAGAATAGAAATAAAATGGTACTTCCTATGCTCTGTCTCCACATACCCAACTGCAGGCTCTTCTCTCCATATCATTTCTGCAGGTCTGTGGCTGTCTTGTCAAGTGCACTGTGCCCGCAGTGTATCTTCGTAGACACTTTTCCCTTCACTTCTCCAGCACCATCATCCCTGCTTCTAGGTGCAAGGCATTCTCAGCTATCTTTCTCTGTTCAGGATGTGGGCCATCTGCTGAGAGCCTCTTCTATCCATCACCCAGACTCTCTTATCTTCGTTTCCAGAGGCCATTAGGTATTGAATACACTTCCAGGAGTAAAATGAACCTTAAAGATAATTTGCTTAACTAGCCACATATTCACTTATCTAATCAAGTGATGTTTGAACCTATCTGTTGGTAGAATGGAAATTGTGGGAAAAAGATGAACAAATAATTGTTTGTTTAGTGTTCATTGAATGGTAGACTCTAGGCTAGGTCCTTTTCAAATCTTATTTTAATTTTTCGTTCTTTTGATAGTCTTTCAACACAAGCTTATTATCTCAGTTTCACAAATTGAGGAACTGAGGGTCAGAGGTTAAAGTTACTTGTTTGTTGCACTGTGTTTAGTAAGTAGCAGAGTCAGGATTTTAAACTGCTTGGTCTCAAACCTTGTCCTTTTCCTGCTGTCTCAGGAAGACTCACTAGCGAATAGAAACTCCATCCTGCATTAAAAGGACATACTGACATATGAAAAACAGAGAGTTACAGAGCTATTTTTTCCCCTCAAAGAATATTTTAATTTATAACTTTGGTAGAATTTTATTTCAGCCTGGAGCCAAATTTCTAAACAAGTCTACTTTCTCTGAAAAAAATCTCAAGTTGGTAACTGGGGAAAATTTTGCCAAATCTTTGGGGTTTTGGCAGGGCTCTAGATGGGAAAATAAGCCGTTAGGCTATAACCATGGTTATATGGACAGGACATGGACGGGACTTTGTTGGTTCTGTCTCCCTGTGGCCTCTTCCCTGTGTCCCCATCTCTGCTCTCTTTCATGGTTGGATCAGGCCTTTCCTTTCTGGGACAAGCTTCTTAGTCTATCCCCTCCATGGCTGCAGAGAAGTCTTTGATTTGGGTCCCAGTCTGTCATGTCCAGAATTAGCAGTACAGTAATTTTTTTAAGCAGTATAATATTGTATTATTTTAACCAATAGATGTAAAACATGATTCATCAGACCTTCCTATTAGCCCTACTCAGAAGGTGGGGGTAATCTGTTTCCGCATTCTTGTGAAAACTCACACCAATAGCATTAGCAGACTGTAGACAGTTAAGATGTTAGTGGAAGAATCTAGGGAATGATCAAACAGATAATTGACCCCTAATTACAAAATCTTGATTACCAATTCACATTTTCAGTTAATATTTATATTAATTTTAAAGTTTATATTATATTCTGTTACAAATTTGGGGTATAAAATACTTGCCTGATTGATGTGCTATATTCTAGATTGGATTTTTAGTAAGGTTTTGGGTATTTTGAACATGGCTTAATCATTTTTTGATAGTTGGGACAGGATTTTGGAATAATTTGGAATGAGTGGTTTTAATCACAAATGTGAAGGAAGATGAATTGAACTCCTCTTCCAAGTTAAATTATAATTACTGTTGCTCTCATGCTGAAATTAAAGCTAAACCTGAGATTGGTAACTTACTGTTTTTTGTTAAAATGAAATGTTCAACATGAGTGAGCTATAGTAAAAAATAAAAAACCTCAAACAAGTGAAATACAATTGCCTTTGCTTGATCAAAGTAATTTTTGCCCCCATAGTTACCTAAGTACTATATGTAACTGTACATATACATATATATACTATACTATGAATATATACATATATAGTACTATATGTATATACATATATATGTATGCTAAGTCACTTCAGTTATGTCCAACTCTGTGCGACCCCATAGACGGCAGCCCACCAGGCTCCCCCGTCCCTGGGATCCTCCAGGCAAGAACACTGGAGTGGGTTGCCATTTCCTTCTCCAATGCATGAAAGTGAAAAGTGAAAGTGAAGTCGCTCAGTCATGTCTGACTCTTAGCGACCCCATGGACTGCAGCCTACCAGGGTCCTCCGTCCATGGGATTTTCTAGGCAAAAGTACTGGAGTGGGGTGCCATTGCCTTCTCCGACATATATATGTATAGTACTATACACATACATATAATATATGTATATGTATCTAAGCTATATGTGTCAAAATTGTAGCAGAATGATGTGAATCTAATAGCCAAGAAATGTGATGTATTTTGAGAAGGAAGGCAGTCTTATTATAGATGTATTATATATTTTCTTTAGGTATTATTTATTTCTTTGGGCATTTAAGTTGTTTGAGAAAGAAAAGATTTTAATGTTTTCTTCTGAGACTTAAATGATTAAAATATTTGTGCAACAAATTTATGTTTATGCTAAAAGTTACTGTGGTGTTTTTTTCTTTAAAATCAATCCTAGTGATGAGTCAGAAACTGAATTTCTTTTTTAACAGCTGCAGTTACAGAAGAACAAAGAGGTTAAATGGGCTTCCTTATATCCAGAAGTAAATGGTTAATTCAGATAAAAAATGTATAGTATTGTAACTTTATTAGGACATGAAATAAAAGGGAGACACAGAAATCTTTAGGTTAAATTGTAGACAGTTGGTGTATCTTTGAATATTAGGAAGCTTTCTGTCTTATATGGCTGCTTTCCAAGATGGTCCGTAGAATACTGATCACTATTTTGAAGGCACTCAAGATGTGAAGTTAATTTTAATATTCTGTCTACTTGGCACATTTTGGATTTTGTCTGATGTAGCAGAAAAATTCCTAAGTAGAATAATTTTTTAAACATGATTACATTGGATTAGAGTAGTGAACACATTGCTCTTCTCAATAATGCTTCCAGCTTTTGAATTCATTAAAATAATAAAAAGCTTTTCTTTATCTGCCTCATTTTTTTTAATGCAATTCTGTCACAGAGCAGACTTAATCCTTTTGTTGGTGAAGGTAGTTAAAATTTCCCTTCTGAAGGAAAAAAAAAGTTCACTCCTTCTAGTTAATCTGATACCTTTATCTTCAGGGTCTTTTGAAACATCTTAGTAAAAGCAAAATCAAAACAAAAATTGGGTCTAGTCACAGTGGCGCAAGGGACATGGTATTGCATGGCAAGGTGGTGGGTGGAGCCTTCAAGTTAAATTGTAGACAGTAGGAGAAGGCAATGGCACCCCACTCCAGTACTCTTGCCTGGAAAATCCCATGGATGGAGGAGCCTGGTAGGCTGCAGTCCATGGGGTCGCTAAGAGTCGGACATGACTGAGCGACTTCACTTTCACTTTTCACTTTCATGCACTGGAGAAGGAAATGGCAACCCACTCCAGTGTTCTTGCCTGGAGAATCCCAGGGACGGGGGAGCCTGGTGGGCTGCCGTCTATGGGGTTGCACAGAGTCAGACATGACTAAAGCAACTCAGCAGTAGCAGCAGCAGGTGTATCTTTGAATATTAGGAAGCTTCCTATCTTATATGGGTACTTTCCAAGATGGTCCTTAGAATATACTGATCTCTGTTTTGAAGGCACTCAAGATCTGATGTTAATTTTAATATTCTGTCTGCTTGGCACAGTTTGGATTCCTCAGGGCTCTGAACCCAGCTGTGCTCTTCATTGGTGCTGTGTTTTGAAAAAGTCACCTAAACTCTCTTGAGTCTCCATTTTTTTCTTACAGAAAGAAGGACTTCGATTTAGATCTCTGAGATACTTTTTAGTGCTTAGTTGTTGTTCAGTTGCTCAGTCATGTCTGAATCTTTGCAACCCCGTGGGCTGCAGCACGCGAGGCTCCCCTGTCCTTCACCATCTCCCAGAGTTTGCTCAAACCCATGTCCATTGAGTCAATGATGCCATCCAATCATCTCATTCTCCATTGTCCCCTTCTCCTCCTGCCTTCAATGTTTCCCAGCATCAGGGTCTTTTCTAATGAATCTAATGAGTTTTAGTGCTTATTGCTTATATAATTTAATCAAAATGCAGCAGGATGTATTATTTCCCAATTTGACCTTCCTACTTTTCATACCTCTTCGGACACCACACCCTCCATCAGCTACTACTCCATTGCTTTCATTTCCCTTATAGGAATACTTCTCAAAGGAGGTGTCATTATCCCCTGGTTTTGCTTCTTACCCTCCCATTTTTTCTTAAACTTACTTTATCACCCTTTGGCCCCCTCCACTCTAGTCAGTCTTTCTGTCAAGGTATCTACATTGCTAAATCCAATACATTTGTCCTAGGACCTGCCATGGGCTGTAGGGTTTCCTTGCTACTCACCCACTTGAGAGCACTAGATGAAGCCTTTGAATCCCTTGGGTGCTTAGGTGGTGCAGGTCTCTCCATAGCATCATTCTGATGGCAGACCTGTGACAGATGAGTTATCACTTACTACACAAGTAAAGGGCAGATCCCAGGAGTATGTTGGAGGCTAGAATGGGAAATTGTGCTTTTAACTTCAGATGTCACTAGGCAACCTGCAATATGAGATCACCTGTATAGCACGCCTGGCCCTGTGCTGTTGAATAGCAGGCAGTCTATACCTGTAAGATTTTTCTTCATCTTTTTTTTTTCCTGTTCCATCTTTCCTCCACCCTTTAGTCTTGGCCTCTACATCATAGCGTGGAATTATAACCACAGTGCACATTCTGATTCACATTGCTTTCAACATGTAATAAAGGCATATTCTTCATGGGGGCTATTTCCCAGCTTTTCTCTCCTGTCTCACCATAAATGAGGGCTGTTCCCCTGGCTGTCCCTGCAGCTCATGACATGAATTCTCTGAGGCATAGCCCTTCTCCTGCAGTAAATCAGCAGAGCTGCTCCTATTCCTTGGCCTGGGAAATTAACAGAGAAGGAGATCCCACTTTCCCTGAGGGTTTGCTGAAGCAAAGTTTGTTCACAGTGAAGAATGTAGCATGCAACTCCAGCTTTAACCTGATCAGTGAACATGTGGGTTCAGATGGAAGCAGAATGGGATATTGTAAATATACCGTGTGCTTCTGCCACCAAGGCAAGAAGTGAGGAGGTATCTAATTATTCTTGAACAGATGGTCCTCTGCCAAGTATCATCCTTGTGTGCAGGCATACAAGAAAATGGCCCGAGTCTAACTCAAAAACCGCACAGAGCCATCCGTGGGTTCTCTGTCAGTTTACCTCAGTGTATAGATGGACAGCACCATCACCCTTCACTAGATTAACAACAGTCAAGAGCTTGAAATTTTAAGCTCTTTCCTCCTCTTTTCTCCCGTGTTCTTTCTGAGGCATCATCTCTCATAATGCATTGTTGGCTTGTTAATTACAGGTCTGTCTCTGGAGCAGAAGCTCCATTTTTAGATTCCTCAGCCAGTTTACCTCCTTTTTGTCATCCTATTTCCCACTCCAGTTCTCTTTTACCTTGCTTCCTTTTCAAGTCCCTTTTTTAAAAAAAAATTTATTTATTTATTTATTTGGCTTCAACGGGTCTTAATTGCGGCATGCGGGATCTTTCCTTGCTGTGCACGAATTCTCTAGTTGTGGCCCGCAGGCTCAGTAGTGTGGTCCTTGGGTTTAGTTGCCCCATGGCGTGTGGGATCTTGGTTCCCTGTGCTGCTGTGCTGTGCTTAGTTGCTCAGTCGTGTCTGACTCTTTGTGACCCTGTGGACTGTAACCCACCAGGCTCCTCCGTCCATGAGGATTCTCCAGGCAAGAGAATCCTGGAGTGGGTTGACATTTCCTCCTCCAGGGGATCTTCCCAACCCAAGGATCAAACCTATGTCCTCTGCATTGCAAGGTGGATTCTCAACCACTGGACCACCAGGGAAGTCCCAGGCCCTTTTTTTCTGTCCTTCTCAAAACTCACCTTCAGGAAAGATCTCCTAGCAGTCTTTCGTGCCTCACCATGCCTCAGGTCTGTGTGCTGTTACAGTTAAAGTCTTTCCTTAGCTATGGAAGAAGAACTTTTCCCCTTGTTTGAAAAGGTCAGCAGGAGACTGTTTCTCAAACTCTCAACATTAACCTCCATGTACTTGCCCTACTGAGTTCAGTGCACAAGCCTTTCCCTCCTTTCGGTGCATTTGCACTCCTGCGGCTTGGATCCTTGATACTCAGATATTCTGAGCTGCTAGACATGTCTGGAAATTGGGTTTTAAGAAAAGGGTTAAGTGTGAGGTCATGTAAATTTTTTCATTACCTTTATTCTTGCCTTCTAAAGCACCCCATGTTTAGTCACTTAACTATTCATCCCCCTGTGGTGCTCCCTGCTGCTGCTGCTGCTAAGTCTCTTCAGTTGTGTCCGACTCTGTGCGACCCCATAGACGGCAGCCCACCAGGCTCCCCCATCCCTGGGATTCTCCAGGCAAGAACACTGGAGTGGGTTGCCATTTCCTTCTCCAGTGCATGAAAGTGAAAAGTGAAAGTGAAGTCACTTGGTCATGTCTGACTCTTAGCAGTCCCATGGACTGCAGCCTACCAGGCTTCTCCATCCATGGGATTTTCCAGGCAAGAACACTGGAGTGGGGTGCCATTGCCTTCTCCAGTGCATGAAAGTGAAAAGTGAAAGTGAAGTCGCTTGGTCGTGTCCGACTCTTAGTGATCCCATGGACTGCAGCCTACCAGACTTCTCCATCCATGGGATTTTCCAGGCAAGAGTACTGGAGTGGGGTGCTATTGCCTTCTCTGGTGATGCTCCCTGATACCTGTGTATTTTTCCTGTGAGATCACAGAGCATATTATTTTGTGGTGTTCAGTATCTTTTAAAAAATATTTATTGTTATTATTTTATGTATTTTGCTGTGTTGGGTCTTAGTTGTGGCATGTGAGATCTTCAGTCTTGTGGGATGCAAACTCTTAATTGTGGCATGTGGGATCTAATTCCCTGACCAGGGATCAGACTTGGGCCCCTTGCATTGAGAGCACAGAGTCTTAGTTCCTGGACCACCAGGGAAGTCCCAGTGTCCAGTCTCTTACGTTTCTTCCAAATATGTAAGCTCCCTGAGGCCAGGTCTGTCTTCCATACGGTTTATTATAATAAGTCAAACAGACCTGGAATAAATTCCCACATCTACTCCTTGACAGTGGCAAGACTCTTTGAGCTTTCTAAGCCTCTGTAGCAGAGGTATGATCTTGAATTATCACTAAAGCCCTGTCCAGGACCCAGGCGAATACTGGGTGGGTGCCACCTCCGGAGGGGGAAGCCAGCGTGTCGACGGCGACCCCTGGAGGAGCCACCAGGATCCCTGTCTGGGATCCAGACAAAAGTTGGGGTGGGGGGCCATTGAGATAGTAATGCCTGACACATAGGAAGTACCACATGCCAGGCATTGTGCTAAGGAATCTACAGGAATTGTTTCATTAAACCCTCATGGTATCTGTGAGGTGAGTACTGTATTATTACCTGCTATTTGGGGATGATAAAGTCAAGGCCTTAAGAAGTTTGTTACTCACTCAAGATTACGCAGCTAGGAAGGTGGGCAAGCTAAAACTAACACACGATCATCTGACTCCAGAGCCTGTGCTCTGTAGTTTGCAGGCTCCTTAAAGAGTGATATAGCAGCTATTCAACAACCATACTTTGATAATCAAGATAAATGAGGGTCAAGAGCTACACTTTACAAATTGTCCTTAATCCAGTGAAGCTGAGATGCCTATAGTGTCTTGAATTCTCTAAATATTTGCACAAAATTATTTAATGTGATCCTAAACAACTTAGTATTATTAACCAAAATTAATGTATTATCATTGTTAGAATAAAAGTTGCTCAATACTTAACTAATTTAAGTTAGTTAACATACTTTACATACTTAACTAATTTTCATAACAGCCTTATGAGTTAGGTATTACTAGCATGCCTTCATTTTAACCTAAGAATCTGAAGCTCAGAGGAGTCAACAAAATCTGTCAAAGTCACATTGTGGCTACAATGGCAGTGTGCAGATTGAAGGTTAGATCTGATTCCCAAGTCCATGTTCTTTCCACTACACACACCTAATTAATTAGAACTGTTACTAGAGAGCTTAGCCTATTTGACTGCATGTGGGGCTTTCTCAGTGAAACTACCACAATCCTATACAAGGAAAAACCCTGTGGCCTCAGATAACTCCAGTTTGATTTAGTCCAGTTCCTGCAAAGTTGTAGATGGATGAAAATGTTGTGAATTGAGAATGGAATCATATTTTAAACAATTATTTTATCGACATGTTGTGTTAAGTCACTTTAGTCGTGTCTGACTCATTGTGACCCCATGGTCTGTAGATTGCCAGGCTCCTCTGTCCATGGGATTCTCCAGGCAAGAATACTGGAGTGGGTTGCCATTTCCTTCTCTTCTTTTATTGGTATTTCTGTTTAAAAAAGTCTACTTCCAAGGAGCCTGACATTTTATAAAAGGAGTGAGCATAAACCTAAAAATGATTTTATCATTTTTCAGTTCCATGGGCTTTGTTTCTTAAAAGTGTATACTTACACAATTTTCAGGAGTCACATGTGCACGTACCCCATACACTTTCCTAACACAAAGAATAATAGCTGTGTTCTAGAGATTGTCTCCAAGCTCTTTTCAGGCAGATTAAGTGTCTATTTTCTATTGTTCTCCGCCTCTCTGTCCTGTCTGACTCTACAACCTCATGGACTATAGCCCGCCAGGCTCCTCTGTCCATGGGAGTTCCCAGGCAAAAATACTGGAGTGGCTTGCCATTTCTTTCTCCAAGGGATCTTCCTGACCAGGGACTGAACTTGCGTCTCCTACATTGACAGGCAGATTCTTTAGCACTTCCCCACAGCCTTATCTCAAGACTGTGAATATGATATTTGGGTGCAGTTACCTTTCCCATCATGTTCTTAAGATGCAACTACTCCCCCCTTTAATTTAATTGGGCAGGTCAGTGGACTCAGTCTCTTGGAATGCCTTCCGTGGCACTCACAGAGCCACATTTCTGAGTCATTGTATACTGTTAAGTAACAGTGTTTGTGTGACGTGGCGGCCAAATTGACTTTTGGACAGTTTTGTGCTACCCAGGGCACTGTTTCATGCTTTCAGAACTAGCCAAGTGAGTCCCCTTGAGGGGAAGTTCTGTGCCCCCAGTCTCCAGTGACATGGGAACATAATGACTATGTCCAAATATTTTGTATCTTTTTGTGAGATTTCTAAAGGTCTTATTTATGAAGGTTATTAGTTATGCAGAATCTGCCTTTATGGATAATTCTATGAAATAGCTCCAATTAAAAAGAAATGGATAGATTGCCAGTCAGTGTCAGCTAATTAAATTATGATTTGCTCCTGTCATTAATAACAATTCTGACTGGAGAAAAGAAAGTAAAAGATAAAAGCAGATCCTTGAAATTTATTGATAGAGATGGTATATTACTCTGTCCATTCTTATATAATTAGAGGAATAAAACAGCAGCTTCCCATTATGTATTTGAAATAGGGAAATCTGTTATTATTTTCTTCGAGGGTATAATTAATTCAGCTGTTGTATTTTAGATGTTATGGTGAAATGGAGTTTCATTAAAAACTATAGTTTAATAATAAGGGGTCAATCAAACTGACACTGTTGCAAACATAACAATGAGTTTCAAATAGCAAAAACACATTGCTTCTTCAGTGGTAATCAGAGAAGAAATTGCATTGAGAAGGGGCTGAGTGAGAATTTTGAGGCTGGTTCCATCTCAGAATCTTGAGCTTCTGAGGGGAAATACTGCACAGGATCGCATCCAAGAGTGCCAAGGACATGGCAGTAGCAGCCTCTCAAATCCTCAATAATACTCTGGTGGGTACATCCATCACCACTTGTCAGCTCTGCAAGGATGCTGTTGATCTGGCTGAGGAGCGGCTTGCTGGGGTGCAGAAAGTAGTTTATAAGTACAGTCAGAGAATGAAAAAGAAATCTCCAGCTTTTCTCCCAGCGAAAGTTATAAATCTTTACAGGAGCTTCTAGAAGCAGTTTATTAACCATGCTGCTGCTCTGTGAGGATGAAAATATCTTACTGCCCACTATGAAAGCTGTGTAAAAGTCACCTTTTCTGCATTAAATCAAATTTCACTATCTTCGCCTAATGCTTTTTTGTGGGGTTATTTAGTTGGGTGTTCCTCCAGGTGAGTAGATGGATGATATAGACTTATCAGATGGAGGATCCAGGGCAACTCTGAGAAGTGTTGTGGCCAGGAAGAAGTTTCTTATGGGATCCCCAAACATAAATAAGCAAAATCTGGAGAATTTAGACTTTTACTGATTTTTAAAATTATAGTTTAGTTGATTTACTATATAAGTTTCAGGTGTACAATATAGTGACAATTTTAAATGTTATAGTCCATTTATAGTTATAATAAACCACTGACTATATTCTTTGGGCTGTGCAAATTATCTTTGTAGTTTCTTCATTTTGTATATAGCTAGACTTGTACTAATTTGACTTTATGAAATTCACATAGGCTTGCGATTTGATTGTTTTGCTGTGAATTGACAAAGAAGGTTACTGGAAAAGAAGAAATAAGATGCAAAGTATTCCAAATTCCTTTTCTTGAATATATGGAATTGGCAACTGAAAAATCTGAGTGTGTTTTAAAGTCCCTATAGCATGCACTTGAACATTATCATTAAAGGTGTGTAAAAATATACCAATTAAGAATGTTTTGGGTAAGTGTGAGGTGAACTAAGTTCTAATTCTCTTTTTTTGTGTGTGATCTAGAGCAAATCCCCTAGGTATTGAAGTACTCTTTTTAGCCTCCTGCTTTCATTAAGATATGTTTCTAAAATATTTCTGTGCCCTTGGGAAAGATCTTTTGTAAACATAAGGTTAAAAGGTTAATTTTAGGTCTTTGGTTTATGAAAAATTAAATTTCCTGGGAAGTTTAATCAGATATTAATATAACACCCTATCAGTCCTGTGGAACCTGCTGTGAGTTTCAGCGTTACTCTTTATTGATTAGAACATGTTCTTTTTGCTGCTCATGAATTATTGATGGAGGATCCCCTCAGGGTACTGAAGCATTGTAAAGGGAGAAAATAAAACCTCTTCCTCTGAATGGCTCAGACAGAGCTTGGTGGCTGCGGTGCCTGAGGAGGCCACCTCCCTTGGCTCCCCGTTATCTCAATCCCCCTATAGCCCTCCCCAAATTGGGAGTTGCTGGAAAGAAACATAAAGGGTTAGACTGTGCCCATGAACTTAATGGACCTGGCCACTTAGAAAACATGTTTCACATATATTTGTTTACAGAGAGCAGTTCAAAGAATTGTAGGAAGTATTTAGAAAATAGATTCTTCTAATGGTTAACATGTTAGTCGCTCAGTCATGTCTGACTTTTTGCAACCCTGTGGACTGTAGCCCACCAGACCTCTCTGTCCATGGAATTATCCCAGCAAGAATACTGGAGTGAGTAGCCATTCCCTTCTCCAGGGGATCTTTCTGATAGTTGATTGGAAAAAGTGAATTGATCAAAACACATTCTTCATATTTGTTTGGCTTTGGTTTTATTTTTTTGATCCCAGAAGCTGAAGATCATCAAAACAGTTGTTTTAATATTAACACCTTTATAATTGGTGTGTGTATATGTGTGAAGGGGGTGTGGGTCCTGAGAATGCAGCACTTGGAGGCAGAGTGAGAAAGGGGCAGATGAGAACTGTACGGTATTTGTCCTATTTGTAAATTCAGTCTTTGGGGCCATATTCATAGAATAGGAAAAATAAGTCAAGGTCTATTTTGTGTTTGTTCAGCCTGATTTCATTAACTAGAAGAATATTTTTAAAAAATAAAGGTATTTTGCATTTTAAGAAGAATACAGAGGGATAAAAGTATGTGTGTGTATGTGGCATATAAAGGCAAATGTTGTGCTTAGTCAGTCAGTTGTGTTTGATTCTTTGCGACCTTGTGGACTGTAGCCCACCAGGCTCCTCTGTCCATAGGGATTGTCCAGGCAAGAATACTAGAGTGGGTTACCATGCCCTCCTCCAGGGGATCTTCCCAACCCAGGGGTCGAATCCAGGTCTCCCACATTGTGGGCAGATTCTTTACTGTCTGAGCCACCAAGGAAGCCCAGGAATACTGGAATGGGTAGCATATCCCTTTTCCAGGGGAACTTCCCAACCTGGGAATCAAACCAGGGTCTCCTGCATTGCAGGTGGATTCTTTACCAGCTGAGCTACCAGGGAAGGTTTCTTCTAAGATTCATGGTAATAATCTATGAGAAATATTTGGAGATTTACTTATTTTAAAATGTGCTACTAAACAACAATCTCAAAACTCAATGGTAGAATTATAAGTACAAAATTTAGTGGAGGGTCATTCTTAGTTGACCTTAAATGGGAAAAAAAAAAGAAAAAGAATTCAACTGAACTTATAACCCTCTAATTCCATCTGGGAACTTACAGAGAAATATCTGTACATTCTTGGGTGAATTTCAGTTTCATTCTGTGACTTGGAGGAAAAATCAATGATGATCTAAGGCTGTGGTTGCTTCAGTGGGTGATTAGGTGTTCACCATCTTCTTTAACCAGCTTTTGATCTGGCCACTATATTTAGGTTGTTATAATATCCAAAGGGCAGAAAAAACTCTTAAGCTTTTGT
The DNA here is from genome assembly GCA_935064755.1 of Tragelaphus eurycerus. NCBI lineage: Eukaryota > Metazoa > Chordata > Mammalia > Artiodactyla > Bovidae > Tragelaphus > Tragelaphus eurycerus. The sequence continues at coordinate 25,698,910 of CAKXYN010000003.1, forward strand.
AATTGGGAAACCAAGTGATACTTTTAAGAGCGTAATGAACCTTGAAAGTTGTTATTTACCAAATGAAAGTAAAAATGCCACATCAGGTAGACAGAAAATTTCCTTCTTTTTTACTTCCTCAGTTCTGGCAGTATTTCTTTAGTAAATAATCTTTTATGTTCTACTGAGACTCTTCAATGTAAATCACCATATGTGCACCTTGGGGAGATATACAAAATAGAAATTCATATTAAGATTGCAGCATGTTAATTCTGTAGGCTGGCAGGAAGGAGAATTGGGAGTGACTGCTAATAGGTACAGTGATAAAATTTCTTGGAATTAGATAGTGGTAAGGTTGCATAACTGCAAATATACTAAAATCACGGAATTATATCCTTCAAGAGCATGTATATTTTGGTATGTGACTTATATCTCAATTTTTAAGGAGATCATTAATGCTGAAATTCTAGTTATCACATGCCTATCATGTTGGTTTTGAGTAGTCAAAATAGTGGCTTAACTTGTAGTTACCTGTTATGTCTTCTATTTCTTGTATTTTACCTACTGCTTCCAAATTAATTTTACTCAATCATTTATTTTATAGTGATAAAAACTTTCAGTGAATTCTCTTTGATTTTTGGCAACTCTGCATACAGTTGGGCAGATTGTACATTATACAACTCTTAAGGAGTGCCTTTCTTATCTTGCTTTTTAGGAAAGATTCAAACTCATTGCTTCGCATTCAGGACTATCGGTACCTTGGCTCCAGCATACCATTCCTCAGCCTCATTCACTTACAGGTTCACTCATTCATGAACTCATTTATTTTATTTGTTCATTAGTTGCTTGTTGGTTCATTCATTCTTTCAGTCTCTCATTCCTTCAATAAACTGTATTCCTTATCTTAAAATTGCCTGCTGGTTGGTATGTTCTCTCTGTCTGAACTGCCCATGCTCTGCTTCATCCCAGCTCTTTCCCCACCTTTGTTCTTCACTTCTGGGCATTCTCAAGTCCCTCTTTCCATACCACCACTTCTTTTCCACCTTTCTTTACCATGGTACAGTCAGTAGTTTTTTTGTAGACAGTAAGAGATTCATTCTTCTTGACTGTCTCTAGACTCCTCCATGATGTGTCCCAATATCTGCCTTTCTTTCAACTTTCAGATGTAAGCAAGAGGGACCTATGCTTTTAGAATTGATAATAGATATCAAACTGAAGAATGATGGCTGGGTAGGTTAGTTTTTTGCTATTGCGTGATGGCAACTACAAATCAAGGAGATCTACGTTTTTATCAGTTAGCCTAATAAGCTTTCACCTCTGTAGAGTGTTCTGTGTATGGTTAATTCCAACCTGTTGGAACTATGTTGAGATGGCAGTTTGGGAACATATGCAATTCCTATTTGAGTGGATTTAAGAATATGAATGATAGAGAAACCAGTACCAGTGACTGATCTAACAATGCCGTATAAATACTCTTGTTATCAGTGGGCACTGCCAGATTTAAGAATCCTCTGCTTTTCTCATCCAGTTTTCTTTCCTGTTTGCAGAAGTGAACAAAGGATGGTTTTGGAACATCTTTACCCCTTTTAAATGAGAAAAAAAAAGTGAAGGTGAAAGTCACTCTGTAGTGTCCGACTCTTTGTGACCCTGTGGACGGTAGCCTGCCAGGCTCCTCTGTCCATGAAATTCTCCAGGCCAGAATACTGGAGTGGGTAGCTCTTCCCTTCTCCAGGGGATCTTTCTGACCCAGGGATCGAACCCAGGTCTCCTGCATTGTGGACGGATTCTTTACCAGCTGAGCTACCAGGGAAGCCTTAAATGATATGAATCCTAGCAATTCTTTCTACTTGTATGATCTTATATACTTCTCTTTTATTTAGAATTTTATTTTGGGTTGAATGTGAAAAGAATTTCAACTGTGTATTTTTATTCTATTTTTACCTATATTTTTGGTGAAATTTCCACATTCAGGTGGTGCTAGTGATAAAGAACCTGCCGGCCAGTGCAGGAAATATAAGAGATCGGGTTCAGTCCCTGGGTTAGGAAGATCTTCTGGAGGAGGGCATGGCAACTTGCTCCAGTATTCTTGCCTGGAGAATCCCATGGACAGAGGAGCCTGGTGGGCTACAGCTCATTGGATCGCCAAGAGTTGGACATGACTGAGGCGACTTAGCATGCAGACCCTCAGTCCACATTCATTTATTTAAGAAACTTTAGGGTAACTGATATTAGAATCACTTATTATCTCTGTAGGGGAAGGCAATGGCACCCCACCCCAGTACTTTTGCCTGGAAAATCCCATGGACGGAGGAGCCTGGTAGGCTCCAGTCCATGGGGTCGCTAAGAGTCGGACACGACTGAGCGACTTCATTTTCACTTTTCACTTTCATGCATTGGAGAAGGAAATGGCAACCCACTCCGGTGTTCTTGCCTGGAGAGTCCCGGGGACGGGGGGAGCCTGGTGGGCTTCCGTCTGTGGGGTCGCACAGAGTCGGACACGACTGAAGTGACTTAGCAGCAGTAGCAGTATTATCTCTGTATTTTAATCAAGTTTTTGTTATTTGGCCAATTTCTTGTATGTTTATTGCCACTGACTTGTTATGATATGACTCAAGGAATGCTACTGGAAGTGATAATTCTGTGGAAGAAATTGATATGTGTCTCTAATATGACTTATTTTATTTATGACCCTCCATTATTTTAGAGCATTCTGAAGCTGTCCAAATTTGGGTAGCTTTCAACAGTTCAAATTATAGTATTTAATCAGATCATGCAGTATTATAATTAATCAAAAGCTATTTGAATTGCCTGTGTCTGACACTTAGTGTAGAAGGATGAATGAGACAAAGGTCCCTACCCTCAGCAGCACAAAGAAGTAGTGTAGACAGACCTATTTAATTAGTTAATTAAACTGTTTATTTTTTACAGTTTTTTTTGTTGTTTGTTTATTTTTGGTTGTGCTGGGTCTTGGCTGTTCCATGTGGCCTTTCCCTAGTTGTGCTGAGTGGGGGCTGTTCCTAGTGGCGGTGCACGGGCTTCACATTCTGGTGGCTTTTCTTGCTGTGGAGCACAGGGTCTAGGGAAGGCAAGCTCAGTAGTTACGGCGCATGGGCTTAGTTCCCCTGCGGCACGTGGGGTCTTCCCAGACCAGGGACTGAACCCATACCCCTGCACTGGCAGGCAGATTTCTAGCCACTGCCCCACCAGGGAAGTCCTAGACCTGTCTTGAAAGGTTTGAATTGAAACACTTTGAGGTATGTTACCAAATTGTAGCTCTTCAACACATCACTGTAAGAGAAAGATTTATTTTTGATTTTAATGAGCGTATTTGCATTTTAAATATTAGTAATGTTTTGCACTCAAATACTGATGTGGTTGAAAGTCAGTGAAGCTCTTCTTTCTTTCCAATTCTTACTGCCTACTTCAGCACTATCCCAGGCCCCAGTGCTAGTTCCTCCATTAGGTACCCAATTTTCTTTGCAGTTTGACTATGAACATTTTCTAGGTGGCATAATTTTTAGGTTGGCTTAATGTACAGGCAAGCATCTGGAAAATTTGGTAAATCCAAACTTATCGCATATAGGTATAGAAGTAAACAGACAGCTACATGGTTACTTAAGTCCTCCAACAGTAGTGTTTTGTTTTCTGCTCAGAGATGCTATTTATAAATATAATGGTCATTTGGGAATAAACTAACGATTCACAGATTCTTTTGAGAAACCGTTTAAAACGAAGTACACATAACAAAATTTGCATATACTTTCAAGGGTTTCATGGATCCTGAAACGCAAAAGTGGACCTGCTAGGAGCAAATAAGTATATGTTAATTTATCTTCTGAAAATTATATTACAAATGTATAATTTAAAATTTTCCTACATTTATAAATTATCTAGATTATCTATAAATTATATAAAGGATCTAGATGAGCTGAGTACATGCATGTTTATTAAATGCTTTTATGAAAAGCCCCAATTTAAAATATGTCTTAATGGAATTTAGGTTGAAATATACTTTTGGAGTACTATTTCTAAAAGAAAATATTTCCAAGTAAAGGCAATTCCTCTTGAAATGTCAGTCATATGGCACTTCTAGAAGGAAAGGTGAGAAAATAAAAACATTTTTCTTAGTGTAATACAGCAAGTGACAAAGTGAGCTGACATGCTTGTGAAGCTAGGTAGGAGATGTGGTTTGTAAAGAAAGATTAAAATGTCATTTTATCTGAAGTTTCACTAGTCATTTCCCCAGGGCTATCTTTGCCTATGTATGGAAATGGTTCTTCTGGTACAAATACCATGCATTTTTAAATAGTTTGATCAAAACAATAATGTATTCCTTTTGAAGTACTTTTAGCCTATCGATGGCAATGGTTTAATTATGGAGTTTAAAATGAAAACTTAGAATATAATTTTAATTATAATAATAAGAGCCACCACAATGTCAATTGCTAACTTAGCTCTGACTGTTATTAAAATAATGAAATGTTTTCAAGTGTTGTTTTGATAGCAGTTGAGTTTATTGTGCTGTTACTCTCCTACTTTTTAAAAAATATGCTCGTGAAAATTTTAATTTCTTTAAGAGGATGTTTGCTTATGCTGCTCCCAGTATAGTGTACGCCTCCCTCCATTTAGTTCAGTTCAGTTCAGTCGCTCAGTTGTGTCCGACTTGTTGTGACCCCATGAATCACAGCACACCAGGCCTCCCTGTCTATCACCAACTCCCGGAGTTTACTCAAACTCATGTCCATTGAGTCAGTGATGCCATCCAGCCATCTCCTCCTCTGTTGTCCCCTTCTCCTCCTGCCCCCAATCCCTCCCAGCATCAGGGTCTTTTCCAATGAGTCAACTCTTTGCATGAGGTGGCCAAAGTATTGGAGTTTCAGCTTTAGCATCAGTCCTTCCAATGAACACCCAGGACCAATCTCCTTTAGAATAGACTGGTTGGATCTCCTTGCAGTCCAAGGGACTCTCAAGAGTCTTCTCCAACACCACAGTTCAAAAGCATCAATTCTTCGGCGCTCAGCCTTCTTCACAATCCGACTCTCACATCCATACATGACTACTGGAAAAACCATAGCCTTGACTAGACGGACCTTTGTTGGCAAAGTAATGTCTCTGCTTTTTAATTTGCTGTCTAGGTTGGTCATAACTTTCCTTCCAAGGAGTAAGCGTCTTTTAATTTCATGTCTGCAGTCACCATCTGCACTGATTTTGGAGCCCCAAAAAATAAAGTCGGACACTGTTTCCACTGTTTTCCCATCTATTTGCCATGAAGTGATGGGACCAGATGCCATGATCTTCGTTTTCTGAATGTTGAGCTTTAAGCCAACTTTTTGACTCTCCTCCTTCACTTTCATCAAGAGACTTTTTAGTTCTCTTCACTTTCTGCCATAAGGGTGGTGTCATCTGCGTATCTGAGGTTACTGATATTTCTCCCGGCAATCTTGATTCCAGCTTTTGCTTCTTCCAGCCCAGCGTTTCTCATGATGTACTCTGCATATAAATTAAATAATCAGGGTGACAATATACAGCCTTGACATACTCCTTTTCCTCTTTGGAACCAGTCTGTTGTTCCCTGTCCAGTTCTAACTGTTGATTCCTGATCTCTTTCAGCATAATGATGACATGAGTCAGGAATCAGGTTTTAGGGCAGATCAGCAGTTGTAACAGATGGGCCTCTTCACCCTTCTTTTTGTAGAAATTCCCAACTAAGGAAAACAAAATTGAAAACTACTGAAGGGACAATGAGTTATTATCATTATATAGCAAGTTTAATAACATTCAGGCCTTTTGAAGTTTTTTTTTTTTAATTTTCTAGCTTCTCCATTTAGTAAAATGTGAAGATTTACTATGGAAAACACTTTCATCCTTGCCTGACTTTATGGGAACTGGCCCAACTGACATTTTCGGTAACTGCAGAGCCTGGGAGCTTTTTCCCTCAGTCAGGTTATAAGAGCTGATTTAAATGATGTGTTGTGGGAAAGTTACCTTCTCTGAATTAAATCAAATGTTCAATTTTTCAAACTGTTGAGGTTTGAGTGTTCTTTACATATTCTAGATTCTAGTTCTTTATCAGATACATGGTTTGAAAGTAGTTTCTTGTAGTATGTAACTCATCTTTTCATTTTGTTGAAGTCTAGTTTATCAGTAGTATTTAATATTTTTTAGATAGTTCTTCTGGTGTTGTCTAGGAGGTCTTTCCGAGAAGGCGATGGCACCCCACTCCAGTACTCTTGCCTGGAGAATCCCATGGACAGAGGAGCCTGGTAGACTGCAGTCCATGGGGTCACTAAGAATCAGATACGACTGAGTGACTTCACTTTCACCTTTCACTTTCATGCCTTGCAGAAGGAAATGGCAACCCAATCCAGTGTTCTTGCCTGGAGAATCCCAGGGTTGGGGGAGCCTGGATGGCTGCTGTCTATGGGTTTGCACAGAGTTGGACACGACTGAAGCGACTTAGCAGCAGCAGCAGCAGCAGGAACTCTTTGCCTAGTCCTGAATCCAAAAGATTTTATCTTTGTTTCTGGATTCACTATTCTGTTTCATTGCTTGTGTGTCTATGCCTTTAACAATACCACACAGTCTCAATCACCATAAGCTGCGTAGTATCTTGAAATCATGTAGACTGATGATATCTTTCCCTTTTTTCTTTCCGATTATAGTTTTAGCTATTCTACTTCCTTTGGCTTTTCAAATCAAAAAAATTTTTTTTTAACTGTGGCATACAGGATCCTAGTTCCTCAACCAGATTGAACCCATGCCCCCTGCAGTGGAAGCGTGGAGTCTTAACCACTGGACCGCCAGGGAAGTTCCCCAAATAAATTTTAGAATAATCTTTTATATAGCTACAAAATTTGTTGCTAGGATTCTGATGCTAATTACATTAAATCTATGTATTAATCTGGGGAGAATTTATGTTTTTTACCACGTGAAGTTTTCTGATCCGTGAACATGATATGTCTCTCCATTTACTTAAATTTTCCTTTATCAACTTGTAGTTTTCTTCATATGGATCCTATCTATGTGTCATCAGATTTACAACTGAGTATTTCATTTTTGAGCAATTATAAATGGTATTGGCTTTAAAATTTTGTGCGTCCATGTGCTCTTGTGTGCATGCAGGTACACAAACACACACATACTCTTACTTGATTTTTGTAAGTGGACCTTGCATCCTGAAAAACCTGTGGTGATGATATGTGATTCAAAACCTTGCCTTTGATTCACAGCTTCATCTTTCCCCCTTCTTACGGATGGATGGGTGACTGCATGGTTCATTCATTCTTTCACTCAGTGAGCATTCACTTCAGGGCAACCGCCATGTACATGGTTCTTTGTTAGATAGCTCTGATAATCTGGAGTTAAACCAGACAGAATTTTTGATCTTGTACAGTAGCAAGCAAGAGGGCAGTGCAGGCAGCCACTGATAATACGAATCATGATACACTAGGCATCATTCCAGCCGTAAAACTCTGTGCGTGGTGGGAATGCAAAGGAAGAAACAAGTAACTATAACTGTGAGGATCAGGAATATCTTCATGAAAAAAGTGGAATATGTGTGGAGTGAGGCTGATCACTGGAGGGAAGGGCTCTGTGTGTACCCAGTCCTTGAAGCCCTGCAGCTGTTGAGCTTTATTGTCATATAGGGGACTGAAAGGCTTCCCTGGTGGCTCAATGGTTAAAAAAGGAAAAAAAAAAGTCCACCTGCCAATGCAGGAGATGCAAGAGATATGGGTTCAATCCCTGGGTTGGGAAGATCTCCTGGAGAAGGAAATGGCAACCCACTTTAGTACACTTGCCTGGGAGATCCTATGAATGGAGGAGCCTGGTGGGCTACAGTCCACAGGGTCACAAAGCGTTGGACACGATTTAGTGACTAAACAACAGTGGACTGGACAGATGAAACGAGCTTTGACTGTGGGGTTCTTGAATCCTCTGGGATGAAGTTTGGACTTCGTTCTGTAGTAAATAGGGAGCTGTTTAAAGTTTTTAAGCAAGAGAATAACATGATTGTGGTGATTGAGTAAGAGAATTCTGGTAATAATGTCAAAGATAGATTAGAAAGTAAAGGGGCTAGAGGAAAGGATCCTGTAGTCTGTTAAACCCTTGTGATGATTTAGGCAGGAGAAATGGAAATGCAGAATTGATCTCTTTCAAAATGGTCAGAACCATCTGAAATGCACAGAGTTCATGTAACTGCTGCTTTTGATCCAAGCAGCATTTTCTCCTTATGATTAGAGGAGATTAAAATCCTCTCTTACTAAGGAGAGTAAAAATTGGATTTTTGAAAACAGAAATGCATTGTTTTCACTTAAGATTTCTAGCTTCTTTATAAATAATAAATATAGGTTGTAATTTTCTTTGAGGGATGCAGTTTTGAATTTTAAAAGGGCAATCACTCTGTAAGAATCAGTACATTTTAGCATACATTGGTTTTCTTAGGGGAGGCAGTCACTCTGCATTACCTGTTTTGTTAATTAAAAATTTTCAGTTTTGGGGATTCAGTGGGTATAGTACTTGTAATAGGAGCCCAGTTTGAGCAAATTCTACTGCTATTTATAACACCAAAGATATGGAGGTCTAGAAACTAACTGTATAAAATAGTGAAGGAGCCTAAGTCTTTTTGGAGATAATTTTGTCTATATATTATTGTTGTTGTTCAGACGCTCAGTCATATCTGATTCTTTGTGACTCCATGGACTGCAGCATGCCAGGCTTCCCTGTCCTTCACCATCTCCTAGAGCTTGCTCAAGCTCATGTCCATTGAGTCGGTGATGCCATCCGACCATCTCATCCTCTGTCATCCCCTTCTCCTCCTGCCCTCAATCTTTCCCAGCATCAGGGTCTTTTCAAATGAGTCAGTTCTTCCCATCAAGTGGCCAAATATTGGAACTTTAGTTTCAGCATCTGTCCTTCCAGTGAATATTCAGGATTGACTTCCTTCAGGATTGACTTGTTTGATCTCCTTGCTGTTCAAGGGACTCTCAAGAATCTTCTCTAGCACCATAGTTCGAAAGTCTCAATTCTTGAGCACTCCACCTTCTTCATGGTCTAGCTCTCACATCCATACATGACTCCTGGAAAAAACATTGTTTAGACTAGAGATTAATCCTTAATTCTAAACTATGGCCACTCAAAGTGATGTGATGAATTGTGTGAGTCACTCTTCAGGTCATTGTGTGTGGTCACCTGCTTCTGGAGAACCTGTCTTCTTGGGGATACCCCTTTCTTTGCATTTTTAACTTGTCTTCAGATTGTAGCATCACTTAATGTTCTTAGTTTCCTAGTCTCTGTGCCTTTGAATAGGAGAAATAGCTACAATTGCATCTTGATTTATCAGAACTTTAAATTATAGAAATACTTGAGATAATTCAGTGAAGGGCATGCCAAAGAAGAATTTATTGTGATGTGGTTATGAATATTTATATATTAAGAGTTTAGTACCATCTTTGCCTTATCAGATAACAGTACTGTAGAATTATCTTAAAATAATTCAGTCTTAAAAAAGAGAGAAAGAAATGCATTCAGAACTTCCTCAGCCTGATGGAGAATTACTCCTCTCCTGTGAACAGATGAGTCCTCTCCTGGCAGCGCCTTCCTATAACCTCTCATGAGTCCCTTGACACACGTGCCTTTTCTTATGTGTACCAAGTGCTTTATTAAGGGTTGATTAAACAGCAGCATCATAGATGCAGACTGTCATTGTTCCCTTTGGTCTAGCTTGAATAGTGAACACGCAGCAGAAGATGTTGTTAGTTGAAAGAAAATAGCTCAGAATGTCAAAAGGCTAGTCCCTCAAAGATCCTTTGAGAAATGAGAAAATGTAAAATATCACTTTAGGAAGATGAGATCAGCCATGCTCTTCTCTATTTTAAGTTTATTTTTACTGCATTTGATAAATTTCCTTTTGTCTCACACAGTGTTTAGGGTCAAGTCATTCTTTGTTTTGGTTAAGTCAACAATTACCCATCAAAGCTTGTAAGACCCCAAACTGAGGTATTTAGAAACACAGGTGCATTAAAACATTGTTTTTTATTGTGCATATTTTGCCAAAGGTATTGTTCAGTCGCTAAGTTGTGTCTGACTCTCTGCAACCTCATGAACTGCAGCACACCAAGGCTTCCCTGTCCCTCACCATCTCCCAGAATTTGCTTAAACTCATGTCCATTGAGTCAGTGATGCCATCCAACCTTCTCATTCTCTGTTGCTCCCTACCTTCAGTCTTTTCCAGTATCAGGGTCTTTTCCAGCATCAGGGTCTTTTCCAATGAGTTGGCTCTTCGCATCAAGTGGCCAAAGCACTGAAGCTTCTGCTTCAGCATCAGCCCTTCCAATGAATATTCAGAGTTGATGTTCTTTAGGATTGACTGGTTTGATCTCTTTGCTGTCCAATCCACCTGAGCCACCAGGGAAGCCCCTTGCTGAGGGTGCCAGGGAATAAAAATGGGATTATCTCTGGGGCTGAGTGATCCAGAGACCTCTTTCATCTCCTGAGGTGAGAATGATGGGGTCTGAGCTCTGCCAAGGTCCATTGCATTGATCATTGGACGGACTTTCCTCTCACACTGCCTGGACTTGACGTGAATGCCAGCCCTATCACTCACTGGCTGTCCATACTAAACAGCTTTCTTAGCTTCTCAAAATTCCAGTTTTCTCATCTGTAATATGGAGGTTAATAATATTTACCTTGCAGGCTCTATTAGTAAGGATTAAATAAATCCTCTCTGTAAAGCACTTTACGATGTTTCTGGTTCATAGAAAGCATTCAGTTAATGATAGGTGTTACTGTTCATTCATTCCACAAATAGGTACAGGCCACCTACTGTTGCAGCTCCCCTTTTTAGATGCTGGAATATAAAGCAAACAAAACAGGCAGTGGTTCCTCCCCTTGTGGAGCTTATATTTTAGTAACAGGAGGCAATGATAATCATAATAAACAAGTAAATTATGTAGCATGCTAGAAATTGAGCAGAGCTATGGGACAAAATGGAGCATCACTATAGGGACTGGGAGTGTAGATTGCAGAGTAAGTTGTGATTTTAAACATGGAGTCACTTTAGGCCTTGTTGAGATGACATATTTTTTTAATTGGAATATAATTGCTTTACAATATTGTGTTACTTTCTGCTATACAACAAAGTGAGTCAGTTAAATGTATACATATAACCCCTTCTTCTTGAGCCTCCTGTCTGCACCCCCATCCACCCCTCTGGTTTGTCACAGAACACCAAGCTGAGCAACCTGTGTGATACAGTTTCCCGCTGCCAACCCATGTTACACACAGCAGTATATCTGTGTCAGCGCCACTGTCTCAGTTAGCCTCACCCTCTCCTCACCCCACTGTGGCCACAGACCCTTCTCTACATCTGCATCTCTATTCCTCCCCTGCAAATAGGCCCATCAGTACCATTTTTCTAGATTTCATACATTTGCATTAATACATGATATTTGTTTTTCTCTTTCTGACTTCAGTCTGTATTACAAACTCAAGGTCCAGCCACATAACTACAAATGACCCAATTTTTTCCTTTTTATGGCTGAGTAATATTCCCTTGTATGTATGAACTACATTGAGAAGATGATATTTGAAGAGAAACTTAAAGGTCTTTGTTAATATTATTGACTGTACCAAATAGGGTTTTACTTTGTATATACATTTCTACCATTATTATGTGTAATACAAATTGTTAATATAACAAATTGATACTTAATACTATTAACCTGCATTATAGAAATGATGAGCTATATATACAGTCACTTTGGCTTCCTCTTTTCCTTTCCCTTGCATATCTCCCCTCTCAATGTCTCTGCCCCACTGCAGTGAGTGTACAGATTAGACTAGTTTAGAAATGAGTTCTTTAAAAACAATATAAAACAAAATAGAGAGTGGTTCTGCTGATTCAAATTTCCCACCTGTCTTTTGTTGGATACTTTCCAATAGAGTATCATGACGTGGAAACAACAGTATTTCTGAAAATAACAGGGCTCATCTCAGTTGTAGTTATTGACAGAAAAGCTTGTACCTTTTCTGTGAATGAGTCAATCAGCTGTTTATGCAGAATGGTTAGATGGTGTAGCTGAAAGAACAGGAAAGCCGCCCTTTCCAGTCTCCTATTCTAGTCACGATCACGTGATGTTTTCTTCTTCATTGCTAGCATCAACTTTTGATACTATTGCCCTTTGCCTTTCTCTATAGGAAAATCAGAAGCTATTCTACAGTTTTCTCTGATGCAGCTAAAGCGGTCTTTACCAGCCATAGTGGATTCATTGCCCCCTCTTCCTAGCATCTTTTGGAATATATACCCCCTTTATTTTCAAAATGAAATTTATAGATAAAAGAACCGCCTATACGTTGAATTTTGAAATTAAAATAATGCTTTAATTATAAAAAAGATAACTTTAAAATATTTGTTATTTATTTAGCTGCCCCAAGTCTTAGTTGTGGCACACGGGATCTTTAGTTGTGGCGTGTGGGATCTAGTTCCCTGACCAGGGGTCAAAAAGAGGCCCCTTCAGTGGAAGCATGGAATCTTAACCACCGGACTGCCAGGAAAGTCCTGAAAGATAACTTTAAATGCATTTTACTATGTAAATACTTGTTTGTTACTCTGCTAAGAGATGTAATGAGATAATCAGATATTTGAACCTATTTCTCATGCGTAGGGTTGGATTAAAGAAAAGTCAAACAACATTCAACTGAGTATTGGCAAAATTTCTTTATATTTGAAATTTTGAAATGATGACTAAATAAGTATCATAGACACACATGGAGTAACCATAAAAGTAACAGCTGCAAATGCACATGGATACAGGTATGTTGTATTAAACACCATGATTTGGTGACATGATTTTCCAAAATGATGAACAACTCTGATATAATTTCAAATGAAAACAAGGTATAATCCTTCCTCAGTTTACATTCAAGGAAATTGCAGACTTTGAAAATTTAGTAGTTATTAAAATGTGTAGGAAACTTTGTGTCTCTAAGTAAATTGGGGTTGGATTGTAAATTTAGATAATTATAAACAGGAATTTTCCATCTACAGAAAAGTCCAGTGAGACATTGAAAAGACTTGCAGGATGCAAGATAAGTCTTTGTTATTGAAGACTGTCCTGTCTAGCATGTCGGGCTCCAGTTTCCCATTGTGATCCTTGAAAGCATCCAAAAGTGGCCCCAAGGGCAGTGCCGCTCCCACTGAGAGCTACTGGTCTAAAGCTTTTGCTCACCACTTGTGCCCATGTGGGGTCTTGTCGACGCTTCAGTGCTCTTTGCTTCCTGACTTAACTTGGCACCATGCTGCACCGTGTGGGTGCCCCTTCCTGCTCTGGTACTGTTCTTCTCGAAGCACTTTCCAGACGTCTGGCTGATAACTCCTCAGTTCAGTTGCTCAGTCTTGTCCAGCTCTTTGTGACCCCATTCTAGGGATGCTGAAATCTGCTCAGGTGGTTTCTAATTCTCCTGATTCCTCAGCCCCTTTCTTGAGACACATTTTCTGCATTCTTCAAAGGTTATTATGTATAAAAGGAAGTGAAATCGTTAGGTAGTTTTTACTCCTTTTTCAGCGCCGTTCTGATTACAGAACTGGTAGTTGTTGTTCTTGCTGGTGATTTATTGACTGATTGGCTGTTTTTCTTTCTGTTGTCTTCTAAATTTCATGGCCATGTCCTGGCATTTGTCTGTTGCTCAGTATCCCTGCCACCACTTCTGATCGTGATCATCATCACTGTTGCAGTTCCCACTCCTCTGAACTTTATGAAAGTGTCTTTTATGATATGTCACCACTCCATTGGAGTATTTCTTTGCTTCCAATTCATCAATATCGTGGTCCTCTGCTCTGCTTTTAAAATTGCTGTAAACTCAGGGATCACTTCTTTAATACTGTTTTTTTTTTTTCAATTCATTTTTTTTTTGTTTACTCCTTTTTTGTTCTGTCTATACCAGAATGAGAAATATCTAAAAGACTTGATCTAGAAAGCCCTAGTTTCTTTGTCACAGAAACCTCTAGTATGTAGTGTAATGTATTAATTACATTAATGTAATGTATGTCATGTTTATCGCAGGGACACAGTAAGATTTTGTCTTTCATTTTGTCTTTTCATTTGTATGACATACAAATATGTCATATTTGTATGACAATAGGCACAGTAAGATTTTGTCTTTCATTTTGTATGACAGACAATAGTCAGTACATATTCTTAAGGTGAGTGAAATGATCAAAGTTATATTCTAATGACTTAAATTGTATTCGTTCTGCAGCGGGGTTTTGTGGTTGTTTTTTTGTTTTTTGTTTTTGAGAAAAATTGGATGTGGATTCTATTTCAATATGTGGAGTACTAAGAAACTTGTTCAAGGTTTTAAATATGCCATCGTCATCCTCTTTACTAACTAGAGGAAATTTCCATAATGGTTGACACATCAGAAATCTATTAAAGGAAATAGGGTCAGATTTTGTTTTGAGTAGAAGATCAAACCCTACTTCGGGGTCCTGTGTGGCCTGGGATGAGACCTACCCAGGTCCCCTTGTGTGACCATAAGACATGTTCAAGCTTGAGACATCACAGCCAGTTTTTTTCTTTTTTAAAATTATGCTGTTTGTGCGTCTCTCTAGCACTTAGGCCATCTGCCTTATGTTGCATTGGTCTTTTACTTATTTCTCCTCCCATTAGATCAGAAGCACGAGGGGTCGTCTTAGCACTATTGTGCACTCATATCGCCTCAGACAGTGTATGTGCTCAGTAGCTAAGCCATGTCCAACTCTTTGTGACCTCATGTACCGTAAGCTTCCAGACTACTCTATACATGGGATTTTACAGGCAAGAATACTGAAGCTGGTTGCCATTTCCTCCTCCAGGGGCTCTTCTCAACCAGAGATTGAACCTGAGTCTCCTGCATCTCCTGCATTGGTAGGCAGATTTTTTTTTACCACTGAGCCGCCAACCATTACGCTTAATCGTGATCAGTACATGTTAGGAAATTGACTCTACCCACACTTCATCTTCTCATTAGAGCACAGCATCTTCAAATTTTATGACATTTCTTGAATCACCTTCAAAGAATTTTAGATACTGATTCAGTTAATATTGGGCTTCCCTTGTGGCTCAGCTGGTAAAGAATCTGCCTGCAATGTGGGAGACCTGGGTTCGAGCCCTGGGTTGAGAAGATCCCCTGGAGAAGGAAAAGGTTACCCACTCCAGTATTCTGGCCTAGAGAATTCAAGAATAGTCCATGAGGTCCCAAAGAGTTGGACACAAGTGAGAGACTTTGAATTGGTTAAAATAGCCTAAAAAAAAAAATTCATAGAATTATAGACTTCTATCACTAGAAAGAATTTCTTTAAAAAAAATCAGCTTGGCCAACTTCATCTTTAATAGATGGAGAAACAGAAAACTGAAGAGGTTAGTGACTTGTCCTAAATCATTAGCCATTTAGCAACAGAAATAGTTGGCTCAGTGATAATCTACCTTCCAATTGAGGCACAGGTTTGATCCCTCAGTCAGGAAGATCCTCTGGAGAAGAAAATGGCAAACCACTCCAGTATTCTTGCCTGGGAAATCCCATGGATGGTGAAGCCTGGCAGGCTATAGTCCATGGGGTTGCAGAGTAGAACGTGACTTAGTGACTAAACAGCAACAGCAAGAAAATTAAATCAAGAATATAGGTTTAAATACTTCAGAAAGATTATTTTTCACTTATTAAAACTGATCGTTGCTTTCACAGTAGTAGTTGTAGTCTATTTCATCATTAATTCAACAAATATATATTGACCATTTTTAGGCACAGAATATGCTATTAGGCTTTAGCAATGATGTATATACAAAGACAAAATTTTTTTTCTAAGAAGGATGTTAAATGAAGGGATTTAAAAATAAAGAAAATGTAGTAGCTCAGTAGTAAAGAATCTGCCTGCAGTGCAGGAAATGCAGGAGACTCAGGTTCAATCCCTGGTTTGGGAAGATCCACTGGAGGAGGAAAAGGCAACCCACTCCAGTATTCTTGCCTGGGAAATCCCATGAATAAAGAAGCCTGGTGGACTACAGTCCATGGGATCTCAAAGAGCTGGACACAGTGGATCCTGTACACATACATGCATGCAATGCATTTATAGATGACAGTGACAGAGGATAGTGAAAGGGGTAGCTGATATGACCTGCAGGGAGAATTGATGGGAAGAATGGTTAATGAAGGCAGGTGGAGAACTAGGCTCAGCCTTTGATGCTGGGGCTGCTATTACTTTGATGGTTCCTGTATGAAAACACATATTTCTTAAGGAAAAAAAAAATGGAGAATTTGACAGCAGGCATTTTTTTTTTTTAACTTTTAATTTTATGTTGGTGTGTGCTTAGTCACTCAGTCATATCCAACTCTTTGTAACCCCATGGACTGTAGCTCCTCTGTCCATGGGATTCTCCAGGCAAGAATACTGGAGTGGACTGCCATGCCCTCCTCCAGGGGATCTTCCCAACTCAGGGATCAAACCCAGATCTCCTGCATTGCAAGCAGATTCTTTACCATCTGAGCCACCAGGGAAGCCCATTTTATATTTAGTCGAGCCAATTGACAATATCAGGATCATTTCCAGTGGACAGTATAAGGACTTAATCATACAGTCCCTCCCATCCAGGCTGTCACATAACATTGAGCAGAGTTCCCCATGCTATACATTAGGTCCCTGTGGGTTATCCATTTTAAATATAGCAGTGTGTACTTGTCAGTCCCAGACTCCCTAACTGTCCTGTCCCTCAACCTTCCCTGCCTGGTAACCATAAGTTGGTTCTCTGAGGACAACATGCATTTCTGTGTGATGATTTAATTAGGTCTTTTGGACTTATATACTAGTAGTTTATAAATTACCTTATGTATAAACAATAAAACCATATAATGCAATTTAAATGCCTTTAGTTTTATTAGGAACAAAAATATAAAGATGCAAACCAAGGATTGTCACTGTTAGAAAAGATATTTAAAAAATTTTTATCTTTATTTTTTTATTGGCATATAATTGCTTTATAATGTTGCGTTGGTTTCTGCTGTGCAACGAAGTGAATCAGCTATACGTATACATGCAGGCTTAAGAAAGATGGTGCTGATGCACCTATTCACGGAGGAGCAATGGAGACACGGACATAGAGAACTGACTTGTAGACAGGCGGGGGGAGAGGAGAGAGAGGGTGAGATGAAAGGAGAGAGAGAGAGTAGCATGCAAGGATATACACTACATGTAAGTAGATAACCAATGGGAATTTGCTGTATGACTCAGGGAACTCAAACTGGGGCTCTGTAGTAACCTAGACGGGTGGCAATGGGTGGAAGGTGGGAGGGAAATTCAAGAGGGAGGGGGCATAGATATACCTATGGTGAATTCATGTTGATGTATCACAGAAATCAAACCAATATTGTAAATAAATCGATCAATTAAGAATAAATAAATATAATTTAAAAAGACATGCTCTATAAATAGAATTACTGACTTAAAAAAAGAAAAGGTATTATTTTACAGCCCAGACTGCCTTAGGCCAATAAAGTTCTCTTTAATTTTGAATTGTTTTGAACATACTCAGCTTCAGTTATTATCTGGTAGGCATTCTGGCACTTCAGAATTTTGGGTTTCTGTGGTTTTGAACTCCATTTTTGACTAAAGTTACTCAGTTTTTGGTGAGAGAACAGGGTGAAAAAAAAAGGAGAATTCATTGTCGAGGATAGTCTCTTATCTCTTATCTCTTTTACTGGACTTCACTGAGCATTCTAGAGATGATGTTCCCTGGAAATCAAAGTAAAAACCAAAACTCAAGGTCTGTTTTCTACTGACAGAAACTTGCTCTGAATAAATTCCGTGAACCATAGATGTAAAATTATGCCTCCTTTGGGAACCATGGGATTGGCCTGACGTTAGTAATTGCTGTATTCCACATTGATTTGTTTTGGTACAGATATGAAAGTAATTCTGCATAGCAGGGAGGATGTTCGCTTGACTTCTTGGTTAGCACATCAGCTGCGTTAGCCTGTCACGGCACATGCTCCCATCTTGCATTTGGTCTCTGAGTTCCAGCTCTGTTATAAAGCTGGACTTACCAGAATGATCACCTAGTGTTCAATGAAAAGATTCAGTAAGAGTTAAATGAAATATGTCCTTTAGTCAAGTATGTGATTTTTTTTTCTTTAATGAATAAGTGCATTTTGGAAAATTATTTGGCAACTGGAGATATTTCATTAACATGTAATAGGATTAATATTTAGTGAATCACTTTTGAAATACATGACAGATGTTTGGGGCTTTAGCAGTTTATCATTTGGCAGTAAGGAGTAGTTTTCGGAATTCTTAGTAACATCTTATATGAATACATTTTCATAAGGATGTAGATGTGTGTGCTGGAGATGAACACATGTATGTTCTCGATATTGTGTCTCCTTGGCTCCATAAAATGTTGGAAATTTTTTTCTTTTTTGTGTGTGTTATCACTTTTTCCTTCCCAGACATTCTATAAAATATGTTTCTTTTTAAAATTTGAAAGAATAAAGGGGGACTTTTTTTTTTCCCTTGGAAATAGAAATATTTTCAGATATCACGGTAGCTTGTTGGAGATGATATGTTACTATAGAAGAGGATATAGGTATTATATTAACTGGTGTCTTATTCTGAGCATGAAATTTTTCACTTAGTTTATGATATTTCATTTTATTAGAAATCTTTTAGTAAATCTCTTTGTTATGTTATGATGCTCCTGTCATGGGTAGTATTCTCAGATGGCATCATTAAGACTATGTTCTTTATTCCAGAATGACACCACTGAATATTCATTTAAGGACCAGTGTCCAGAATTCATTCTTCCTCCTTGCCCTATAGGGCAGTCTTTGAAAGCAAAAAGTGAAAGTATTAGTGGCTCAGTCGTTTCCAACTCTTTATGACCCCATGGACTGTAGCCCGCCAGGCCCCTCTGATCATGGGATTTCCCAGGCAAGAATACTGGAATGGATTGCCATGCCCACCACCAGATCCAGGGATTGCAGTCTGAGCCACCAGGAAGGCCAGGGCAAGTCTTTATCCACTATTAAGAGTCTGGTATTAGCTGAAGTTCAGAGAAGACAATGGCACCCCACTCCAGTATTCTTGCCTGGAAAATCCCATGGATGGAGGAGCCTGGTAGGCTGTAGTCCATGGGGTCGCTAAGAGTCAGACACGACTGAGCGATTTCACTTTCACTTTTCACTTTCATGCATTGGAGAAGGAAATGGCAACCCACTCCAGTGTTCTTGCCTGGAGAATCCCAGGGACAGGGGAGCCTGGTGGGCTTCCATATATGGGGTTGCACAGAGTCGGACATGACTGAAGCGAGTTAGCATTAGCTGAAGTTAATTTTAAAATGTGAAAGAAAAAATAACAGTGTTACTTGTTTGGGAACAAACTGAAAAGTATGGAAACAAAAAATGTCTGTTTAACAGACATAGATGATTGATGTAGTATTTCATTTTTATAGTGTAGTAAAGTCGCTCAGTCATGTCCGACTCTTTGCAATACCATGGACTGTATAGCCTACCAGGCTCCTCTGTCCATGGGATTTTCCAGGCAATAGTCCTGGAGTGGATTGCCATTTCCTTCTCCAGGGGATCTGAACACTAATTAGAGCAGTTATCCTTGACAAAATGGGAGAGTTTCAAAATTTATGATAATGCTGGAAAGTAAAGTCAAACAAATGTGAGGGAAGGGTTCCAGCCGTGGTCTGACTCAATTGGCAGTAATGTTTAGCTTCCCACTGGTTCTTTGTTGCCACATATTTACTAAATGGATTTTTAAAATACTCATCAAACAAGAAATATCATGCATTAAGATTATATCCTAGATTGCTTTTGTTTTATCTTTAGTATCATGAAATATTTACAGACTAGTACATAATACGGGCTAGAAACTGCAGACACAATACAGTATTCTGTCTTAAAAGCTGTATTCATACTTTCTAATTATTAGGATATGTAACCTTCTCAAAGTAAAGACTCTGTGATTATTTTGTATCCCTACTGTAGCAGTGTGTGATGAACAGGAGATGGAAGAAGGCCATCCTTCATTTAGTTATCTGTGTCAGTGCTGAGTAAATATTTATTGAGCAAGCACTGTGCGTCAGTCAAGGGGCTCAGTGTTGGTACCAACCTGTGTGATACATGGTCTCTGCCCTTCTGGGTCTCCCAGTCTGGCAGGAGAGGCAAATATGTGAAGACCTAACCACAATCTGTTATTCAGTGGTATGTACAGAGTGTTCTGCAGGCACACAGGAGGGAGAGGTTGGGTTGAGGATAATGATTTCCCAGAACAAGTCCCATTCAAGCTTGGCTGGCCATTGATCCATCGTTTATAAATCAAAATATTGGCCATCCAGTAAAGGTCATGAGCCAGACACTGTGCCAGATGCTAAGGATATAGAGATGAACATGATATACTCTCTGCTCTCAGGACTAAGGATTTATAGAAGACAGATATGTATACAGATGATTAAAATTCAATGAGGAGGGGTGTGAGTGGAATGCTGTAGAGGGAGAAGAGAGAAAGAGAAGAGGAGAGCTTCACTTGAAGGGGAAGAGAGGACCAGCAAAGACCACATGGGAATGACCCTTGAATTTAGGATGTGGGATTGGGAATTTAGGGTGGGTTGGGGTCTGGTTTCATGCAGAGGAACCTGATCTATGAGAATGTGGGGCATGATAGGGAATAGTGTTCTTAGCAAAAGCAGTATAGCATGTGACAGAAGGTGAAGCAGGATTCAGGACATCTGGTGGGTAACGCAGAGTCATTCAGGAGGGAATGTATTTGTTAAAACATTTACCTGCAAGAGACAGAGACCCAATTACAGTGGCACAGATATAGAAGTTTATACTCTCACATAAAAGAAACCAGGCAAACATTCCAGGGATGGAGTAGCAGCTTTATAAAGCCCTCAGAGGTCCTGGCTGAGTGTCTCTTTGGCTCTGTTGTACCTGGCTTTCTTCTCGAAGGTTCTGCATGGCTCAAAGCAGCTGTTGGAGCATCAGCCATTGTTTCTGCACTAAAGAAGGCAGAGAAGCCAATGAGCGCACATGCCCCATGCCTTTGAAGTAACCTCTGCTGAGGTTCCACAGCACTGCTACTTACCATGCATTTAAAAACAGATTAATAAAAAAGTGAAGGTCTTCCTTATTGAAGAAGAAGGGAGAATTGATGTTCGAGAGCAACCCCATTCCCTGTTACCTAGAGGTGTGTCATCAGATTTAAATTTAGAAGGGTTTCCTTGACAGAGGATGGAGGATTTGTTTGTTAGAGAACTGGCATTGCTTCCCTGATGGGTCAGTGGTAAAGAACCCTCCTGCCAATTCAGGAGATGCAGGTTCAATCCCTGGATCAGGAAGATCCCCTGGAGAAGGAATTGCAACCCACTCTAGTGTTCTTACCTGGGAAATCCCATGGACAGAGGAGGGCTACAGTCCATGGAATCAGACTTAGTGACTGTAATGTTGAAACTGGCATTAGATTGACAGAAAGACGTACCTGTCAGCTTTTCTTTTTTCCTTTTTTGATTCTTTCCATCCATCACTGAAAGTCTTGAGTTGGGATACAGCCCATCTGATCACTGGGTGAAGATGGGCTGTATCCCATGTGATTATTGTATTAACTCACCAGTGGTGTTTGATGTAGGCTTCTAGGGTCACCGTGAGTTTTCAGGGCATTTGAAATAAAGGGTGGAACTGAGTTATATCTCCTGTGATTTCATGTTTTAGTAGACCTTCTACCTGGAAAAAAATCTCATCATCTGCTTTTAAAATCATTTTTGCCCTTTGAATGGCCTTTAAGATAGCACTTATATCTTCTGGGCTTCCCTGGTGGATCAGAGGTAAAGAATATGCCTGCCAATGCAGGAGATGTGGGTTCCATCTCTGGGTCAGGAAGATCCTCTAGAGAAGGAAATGGCAACATACTCTAGTCTTCTTGTCTGGGAAATCCTGTGGACGGAGGAGCCTGGTGGGTACAGTCCATGGGGTTGCCAAGAGTCAGACATTACTTAGAGGCTGAATGACAGCAATAACATATATCTTCCACTTCTCTTTATTTTATTTTTATTTTTTTGTCTAACATGTGAATTTCGGAGAAATAAACTAGAAAGCAGAGCTGTGTTCAGCTACTTTCTTTCCATTTAATCTCTCCTCTATTACATATTTAAAATAATCATCTGTAAAAACTTTATGGTACTTCTGATTTATGTACTTGGTTACTGATAATATATAGGCACTTTCAGAACCATTTATTATTCTTGTAGTCCTTTTCCCTTAAAAGTTCATTATCGGAATTACACAGCTGTTATTCACCTCCTGGGAATTTATGTCGTTTGTGCTACATTGTAATGGTTTTCAGATCGAAAGATACATCAATAATCATATAGTAACTATTAATTTCTAAGTTCCTAACAGAAAGATATCCTGTCATAAAGAAAATACATACATTTGACCAGTGGTGAGAAATACTATTATTGCATTGTTTTTTAGGACTAAAGGAATTCAGTTTTTAAAGTAGGTTTTTTTTTTTTTTTTTTTTTTTTACTGTAAATGTGAAGTTGCTGGCTGCATGCATGACAAAATGGATTGCTAAGTTTCCTGCTTAAGAATATAAGTGCCATTACTGGTTTGCATAACCTGACACATGGGTCAAAATTCAGGATGCACAGGAAATGACTTCTACTGGAAAATGAAAAGCTCTTTTTTAAACAATGAGATAATCAAGTCTTATTGCTAGGCTGGATTTTTTTTTTTTCTGAATTCAGTAAATTTTTTATTTTTTAAAAAATTAATTTCCTAATATTAATTGGAGGCTAATTACTTTACAATATTGTGGTGGTTTTTGCCATACATCAACATTTTGCATTCCATTAACCTGGCTTCAAGTTATTTTTGTCATCTAGGGAGCCTGCTTCCTGTGCCCTGTTTAAGCAGAAGGGGGCAGTAGAGAAATCAGTTGGAAAGTCAACAGCCTGGTTTGCTTCCTCCTAATAGAAGTGGTTGTGCCATATAAATATACTGAAAGGAAATGAGAGTTGAAATTAATCCCTTTTATTTATTTAAGCCTAAAATTATTAGAAAAAAAATTAAAATAGCATGATTTAGATTTCTTGTCAGTTTTAGCTTATATAGTTGTTGCAGAGTAGCTATAATATTTGTGGGGTTTGTTGTTCTGAAATCTGATCAGCAAATGTAGAATGTGTTATTTCGTACAGTTCTGATTTCAGTGAGATTTGTTTTCTGCAAGATATCTTGTGTGTTTACAGAAAAGCAGATGCTCCGATGCGTTTTTGTGGTTTATTCTAATATGTTTTTCCATTGGAGTTAGAGTTTCTAAGGGAAACCATTTCATTTCTTGCTAAAACAAAGGGGAACTTAATGTCACTTAACTAAATTTTGGTTTTGGAGTCAGAGATCTATTTTTTTGTGTTTTTTTTTTTTTTTTAATTTGCCTGCATAAATTTTCCCCCTATTTGTTACAAGAAATGAGGTCTAAGCTAGCTGACTGTTTTCATGCCCTTGATCTTTGAAAATGTGTTACTAAATTAATTGAAGCAATACTGTTTTTCTGTAAAGAATGACTTAAGTCTTGCAGATGGGCCTGGCTAACTAGTTTTATTTACTGTGTATGAAAGCTATTCTGTTTCTCATTAATATCTGATATTTTCCCCATATGATTAAAGACATAGTAAAACAGCAGAGCTAAGGGCTTCTGCCTGAAAGCCAATCTGGTCTTTTGATGTATTCTGCATTAAAGAACAATGTCTAAGGCTTAGCAAGTAACTGGTACTTCTTTCACTGGTTTACAAGTGAAAAGAGGAATCGTAAAGTTTTATTGGATCTCCCTCTGCAAGAGAACCAATGACAATAAAGGTGCAGCTCTGTTCTGCAATCTATTACGTGTGTTTGTTTTTATATTGTGGTAAATTTATCCTATTGATTTCTTTGTTATAACCCTATTTTAGAAGATAAACTATGAAGAAAATGGCCTCAGTGTGATTTACAAAGTGAGAAACATTAGTTTTGCTCTCACGGTTAGGATGTGTACCATGGCCTAGTGTCTAGCAGAAACGTGTGTGTGTGTGTGTGTGTGTGTGTGTGTGTGTTTGTATCACACAAGTGCTTTACACATAGGATTAAAGTTCATTTTTACTGAAGGCACTTAGTGGCTCATCTGGTCCATCACCTTTTGATCCCAGTCCTTCTCATACTCTCCCTATGTGGAAAGTGTCATTTGGTACGTGCTAATTGTACAGAAGTAATGGAGTAGGAAATGGCAACCCACTCCAATATTCTTGCCTGGGAAATCCTGTGGACAGAGGAGCCTGGCAAGATACAGTTCACAGGTTCACAAAGAGTCAGATGCGACTGAGCAAATGAGCATAGCACAGCAGGAGCAGTGGTTAGTCTTGGTGAAATTACCAAGGCAAGACGCTCTGAATCCTCTCTCCAATGCCCTAAGAATCTTGAGGTTTCCTTCTCTGGCTGATGGGAGCAAGTTTTTTGGCTTTGTTTCCTCTAATTGTTTCAGGTGGTCTGTCCCCACGCTAGAGTAATGTCCTCGTGTGCCCGTGCTGATCAGTGGTCTGTTGAGTACTTAAGGGTGAGCACTCACAGATTTGTAGAGTTTCCACTGTGCAGTTCTTTCCTCTCCAGCATTCTGATCTCTGAGGTCTAGCCCTGTAGGTCTCCCTGTACTCTCAACTTCATTATCTTAACTCAGGAAACCCACCAGGCTTCCCTCTGCCATGCCATAACTGTCTGCAGTGAACTGGGGTCACCTTTTTGTTCATTTCCCATCTGTCAGTGATCCCTGGTCTTTGTCTCATGATGTTCAGTGTCATGAAAAGGTTTCTTTTTTTCCCTTATTTTTCATATACCTTATCCAGGTTATTTCATGTGGAAGGGTAGATCCAATTCTTATTACTCCCGCTGGGCTGGTAGCTAAAGTGTCTGTATCTAAATTCTCAATGCCATCCCCTGTCAGAGCCCATCTGAACTTAGTGATTTTCTCTCCTCTTGATATTGGAATTCTGTTAGTAGCAGTATAAGGTTTAAGTTATAAGTCCCACCAAGGAAATCTATGCAGCATCTCCAAGAAGTCCTATTCCTATGCTGCTGCTGGACTTCTCTTCCTTTTGTGGATTCTTAAGCAGGTTTACAAGGCGTGCCAAGAGCGCGGCCACATCTCTGCCTATTGACCGTGAGTCAGCATGGAGTAGACATTCTCAAAAGGAGCAGAATAAGGTGGTCATTTCTAGGCAAATGCATTTATTGCTCCCACAGCCTCTTTTTGAAAGGTTCAAGGATGAGATGGTTAAGTTGCCATAGTTTAAAGTCTCTGTGTGTGCCAGTCTTGACATATATATACAGGTGCGGAAGACACAGGGTGAGTGAGAAGCAGATGTCCTATCCCATGGGGAACTCTATGGGAGAAAAAATATGCAGATGGAAAACTCTAATACACTGTGATAAGCTGTGCCTTTCCTATTTAAAGACCTAGGCACCAGAGACAGTCTCTGTTATAGCCACTTTAACACACCTAAACAATACTGTTCTGGTGCTTTTGTGTACTTCAGATTTCTGGTGAAAACAAAATTCCCTATCTTATCATTTATCAACAAACCATCAAAGAGCAAAAAAAAGTTTTTTGTTTTTTGTTTTTTTTTTTGAAACATTTCTTCTTGCTAAGATTATCTCGAGGTGACACTTTTTATCACTTTACTAATTTGTAGTCACCTACATAGAATTTGCTGTTTGTTTATGTAATTTTTCACAACGGTGATAGGTTTTATTCTGTTTACCATGTGGAGAGCATTTCTAAGCCTTGATCTTTAAAATATGTATTCCCTTTGGCAGCAATTCTAGTGGAAAAAATAGGATTGTCTCTTTTTATTAAGTCTCTTCTATCTTTTTTTTTTTTTTTTTTTTTTTTGATCAAGAATCTCTTTATTGATTATCAGAAACATTACAAACATCTAGTATGAACAAATTGTAACATGATAGTGTTTAGTTTGAACAATTAATACATTTCAGATATAATATTATACATATTTCAATGCTATTCTCCCCAATCA
This sequence comes from Tragelaphus eurycerus, assembly GCA_935064755.1. Classification (NCBI taxonomy): domain Eukaryota; kingdom Metazoa; phylum Chordata; class Mammalia; order Artiodactyla; family Bovidae; genus Tragelaphus; species Tragelaphus eurycerus. The sequence goes on from CAKXYN010000003.1 coordinate 25,724,976, forward strand.
TCTCACCCTCTCCCGGTCCCAGAGTCCAAAAGTCTGTCTATACATCAGTGTCTCTTTTGTTGTCTCGTAAATAGGGTTATTTTTTACCATCTTTCTAAATTCCATATATATGCGTTAGTATACTGTATTTGTGTTTTTGTTTCTGGCTTACTTCACTCTGTATAATAGGCTCCAGTTCCATCCACCTCCTTAGAACTGATTCAAATGTATTCTTTTTAATGGCTGAGTAATACTCCATTTGTATATGTACCACAGCTTGCTTATCCATTCATCTGTGGATGGACATCTAGGTTGCTTCCACGTTCTGCTATTGCAAACAGTGCTGCTATGAACATTGGGGTACAGGTGTCTCTTTCAATTGTTTTCTCAGTGTATATGCCCAGCAGTGGGATTGCTGGATCATAAGGCAGTTCTATTCGCAGTTTTTTGAGGAATCTCCATACTGTTCTCCAAAGTGGCTGTACTAGTTTGCATTCCCACCAACAGTGCAAGAGGGTTCCCTTCTCTCCGCACCCTCTCCAGCATTTATTGCTTGTAGACTTTTGGATAGCAGCCATTCTGATTGGCGTGAAATGGTATCTCATAGTGGTTTTGATTTGCATTTCTCTGATAATGAGTGATGTGGAGCATCTTTTCATGTGTTTGTTAGCCATCTGTATGTCTTCTTTGGAGAAATGTCTATTGAGTTCTTTGCCCATTTTTTGATTGGGTCATTTATTTTTCTGGAATTGAGCTGTAGAAGTTCTGTATATTTTTGAGATTAGTTTTTGTCAGTTGCTTCATTTGCTATTATTTTCTCCCATTCTGAAGGCTGTCTTTTCACCTTGCTTATAGTTTCCTTTGTTGTGCAGAAGCTTTTAAGTTTGATTAGGTCCCATTTGTTCATTTTTGATTTTATTTCCAATATTCTGAGAGGTGGGTCATAGAGGATCCTGCTGTGATGTAAGTCAGAGAGTGTTTTGCCTATGTTTTCCTCTAGGAGTTTTATGGTTTCTGGTCTTATATCTTATATCTTATATCTTTTTTATAAAACGACTGTGAGATGTTTGGTTTTCATTGGTATTTTAACTTGTGCTTTAAGAAGCAGAATTATTTCTGTAAAAATATATTACAGAAGCATTGCTATTCTCCAAGATGTTATTAAATGAAGTAATTTCTTTTCCAGGTATATTTGCAAAAGTTCATTAGCTGGTTTTTAGTTTTCTTTGTTTTATCTTTTGATACCAATCAAGATATTACTTCTAAAACACATATAATCCACATGTTTCAGTAACCTTGCCTTATGTAGCACATGAAATAAATACTGGAGCTGTTTAGCTCTGATCCTTTTCTTGGTAGCCATCTATGTGAATTGTCAGTGGCTTCTCTTAAAGAAACCTAATTATTCACCTGTTTAGGAGACTCTAGTAAATAACTGATTTGGGAGAAACAAAATAAAGTAATCCAGTAGTACAGTCATTGTAGAACCAAAAATGTAACATAGATTTATTAGAACATTTGGCCAGTTTTACAGTTCTTCCAAAATGGACCAATTTTGAATTTTTTCACAACAGTCAGTGGAACTCTTAAAGAAAACAGCTCAAATTTTGCAACAAGGAAATGAGATTTAGCTCTTCTCTCTGTCTGATAATTTATCTTATCGTTTGAAGAATACACCCATAAATTTGGGGTTCTTTATAAGTGCTGCACAGCCTTCATTATGAAACAACTTAGTAATTAGTAATTTTAAGTATATAGGGGGTTTGCACCCACTCTATCTAGGGTATGAACATACCAGGCAAGTAATATTCCTCCAAAACTAACTTCTGTGCAGTATGTATAAATTAACTAGTCAATTGCAAGGAGGTCCAACCAGTCCATTCTAAAGGAGATCAATCCTGGGTGTTCATTGGAAGGACGGATGCTAAAGCTGAAACTGCAATACTTTGGCCACCTCATGCAAAGAGTTGACTTATTGGAAAAGACTCTGATGCTGGGAGGGATTGGGGGCAGGAGGAGAAGGGGACGACAGAGGATGAGATGGTTGGATGGCATCACCAACTCAATGGACATGAGTTTGAGTGAACTCTGGGAATTGGTGGTGGACAGGAAGGCCTGGTGTGCGTGTGATTCGTGGGGTTGCAAAGAGTTGGACACGACTAGCGACTGAACTGAACAGAACTGAACTCATCAGATCAGATCAGTCGCTCAGTCATGTCCGACTCTTTGCGACCCCATGAACCGCAGCACGCCAGGCCTCCCTGTCCATCACCAACTCCCGGAGGTCACTCAGACTCACATCCATCGAGTCAGTGATGCCATCCAGCCATCTCATCCTCTGTCGTCCCCTTCTCCTCCTGCCCTCAATCCCTCCCAGCATCAGAGTCTTCTCCAATGAGTCAACTCTTCGCATGAGGTGGCCAAAATACTGGAGTTTCAGCTTTGAGCATCATTCCTTCCAAAGAAATCCCAGGGTTGATCTCCTTCAGAATGGACTGGTTGGATCTCCTTGCACTCCAAGGGACGCTCAAGAGTCTTCTCCAACACCACAGTTCAAAAGCATCAATTCTTCGGTGCTCAGCCTTCCTCACAGTCCAGCTCTCACATCTGTACATGACCACAGGAAAGACCATAGCCTTGACTAGGCGAACCTTTGTTGGCAAAGTGATGTATCTGCTTTTGAATATGCTATCTAGGTTGGTCATCACTTTCCTTCCAAGGAGTAAGCGTCTTTTAATTTCATGGCTGCAATCACCATCTGCAGTGATTTTGGAGCCCAAAAAATAAAGTCTGACACTGTTTCCACTGTTTCTCCATCTATTTCCCATGTAGTGATGGGACCAGATGCCATGATCTTTGTTTTCTAAATGTTGAGCTTTAAGCCAACCTTTTCACTCTCCACTTTCACTTTCATCAAGAGGCTTTTGAGTTCCTCTTCACTTTCTGCCATAAGGGTGGTGTCATCTGCATATCTGAGGTTATTGATATTTCTCCCAGCAATCTTGATTCCAACTTGTGTTTCTTCCAGTCCAGCATTTCTCATGATGTACTCTGCATATAAGTTAAATAAACATGGTGACAATATACAGCCTTGACGTACTCCTTTTCCTATTTGGAACCAGTCTGTTGTTCCATGACCAGTTCTAACTGTTGCTTCCTGACCTGCATACAGATTTCTTAAGAGGCAGATCAGGTGGTCTGGTATTCCCATCTCTTTCAGAACTTTCCACAGTTTCTTGTGATCTACACAGTCAAATAGTCAAATTGGCATAGTCAATAAAGCAGAACTCTCTTGCTTTTTCGATGATCCAGTGGATGTTGGCAATTTGATCTCTGGTTCCTCTGCCTTTTCTAAAACCAGCTTGAACATCAGGAAGTTCACGGTTCACATATTGGTAAAGCCTGGCTTGGAGAATTTTGAGCATTACTTTACTAGCGTGTGAGATGAGTGCAATTGTGCAGTAGTTTGAGCATTCTTTGGTATTGCCTTTCTTTGGGATTGGGATGAAAACTGACCTTTTCCAATCTTGTGGCCACTGCTGAGTTTTCCAGATTTGCTGGCATATTGAGTGCAGCACTTTCACAGCATCATCTTTCAGGATTTGGAATAGCTCCACTGGAATCCCATCACCTCCACTAGCTTTGTTCGTAGTGATGCTTTCTAAGGCCCACTTTCACATTCCAGGATGTCTGGCTCTAGGTCAGTGATCACACCATCATGATTATCTGGGTCGTGAAGCTCTTTTTTGTACAGTTCTTCTGTGTATTCTTGCCACCTCTTCTTAATATCTTCTGCTTCTGTTAGGTCCATACCATTTCTGTCCTTTATCTAGCCCATTTTTGCATGAAATGTTCCTTTGGTATCTCTGATTTTATTGAAGAGATCCCTAGTCTTTCCCATTCTGTTGTTTTCCTCTATTTCTTTGCATTGATCGCTGAAGAAGGCTTTCTTATCTCTTCTTGCTATTCTTTGGAACTCTGCATTCAGATGTTTATATCTGAACTGAAGAGCTGGTTAATAAGCAACTCTTGTTTTTCTATCATAACCAGGCCTATGTTGTATCAGCCATACATTGAGCAGACCTTTTGCTAACTATACTATTCACCCTGCATGGTAGAGTAACGTGGGGAAAAGTACTGCCATTGGTTCACTCCAGATAGATGGCTGTGATGGTGATGTTACATAAGCTAGCAGAATGCTATGTGGATGAAAAGACGATGTCCACTGTTTGGTTGACTACTGTGCACGCCTCCTGGTCAAGAGGAGCCCAGAAAGAAGGATCATCCATGAGCTGTGTAGAGACATTACCACATGGGTGAAAGCAGTCCTCCTTGTGTAGAGGAGTTTATATCTATATAAATGATATATATGATAGAATGATAGACTTGGAATGATAGTTTCAGAGCTCGAGTAAACTTATTCTTGAGCAAAGCTACCCAGAAGAATGTTAAGGGAAAGCCAGAGACTCTTCTGGCTGCATCGAATTCTGCACCGTAGGCAGTCCTTATGTGTGTGGCATGGAAAGACCCTCTACTTGCCCAGTGTGGCTTTTTTTCCCACCCATGCTGGCCCATGTGGGTTTCCTTCAAGATCATTTGCTCCAGAGTCAAAATATCAATGAGAGGGAGAGCCTTTAACTCAGGAGGCCTTAAGACAGCTGTAACACTGTTCAAACACTGGTTATTATGGATGGGATCACTTAGAGAGCATCAGTAGTATTAGGACCTGGATTCTTTTAACTAGGAAAAACATAAGCTGTCTTCTTTGGGGGAGGAGGGGGTTGAACTTTGTTAATGATTTATTAAGAGGGAGTCTGAAACCTCTAGACATATTTCTATCACATGAATATCTTGCTCAAATACCATGTTGTACCCAAATGTTATGCTGGATGAGGGTTTTTAGTAAAACAATTTTTTAATGCCATTTCTTTTGTATTTTGGTTGTTTCTCTTTGTGAGAGGATGCAGTGATTTATCTCATGGGCAGTGAAACAGAAAACATCCTAATGAAAGGGTCTTTCCTAAATTAGTATTTGAAGAATATCTAAAATCATAACCATCTTCATTTTCGTAGCTTAGAATCCTTATGTGGAATTGTAGTAGTTTAGAATTAGACAAGACCTAAGAGATGATCTGATTGGACTCTTCCTGTTCAGATGAAGAGATTGAGTTCCCCCGAGGTTAACTGACTTGTCAAAGGCAGCAAATCTAGAGACTAAGCTAAGACAGAGCTTGGCTTCTGACTTCTAGATCCATGACCTTTCCTCACTGGCATTTGCAGTTTCTGTTTATTTGTCTGGGGTCTGCCACTTCTGCGAGTCTGTGTACCCTAGAGTTAGGTGTGCATTGCTGAATGAGAAATATCTTGGCTGTGTGTCCTATTGAGGCTGCATTTGGGGCTCTGACTGTATTAATGTATCACTATGCCTTGTTTGGCCTCCTAGTCCTACTCTTATTCTAAGAATTCTGCCTTCCTGTAGCATTTAATGGGGAGTCCTGGGACCTTGGAAGAAAGGCTTCCCTGCACCCTTGCCCGAGTCTCTGCTTCCTCCTCTGTGCTCCCACATGGCAAATTGACAGCCTCACACTGAGGCCTGGCCTCTGCCCACCTGATTGGCTCCCTGGTATGCATCTGCAGCCGCAGGAGAAATTTATTTTAGTGAGACAAACAAACTTGGAGACCAGGGTATCTGTAATCAGTGATTTGGTTGTAAGTGAGAATTCGGTCAGAGACCTCTATTCTTGTTTTGTTGAGAGCTGACTATATGAGACTGTTGATGAAACCTGACTTTTTTTTTTTTTTTGGTATAGGTTAATAATTTTCCTGGAGGCAAGCAAACAATGTTTTCTTGACCATACAAAGATTTCAGCTACAGAGAGATATTTTTTTCAATCATCTTCTTAGGATACATTGCATTTATTTTTTTTTTAAATAAAATCTGACCTTAAGCTTAAAAATAAGTTTGTCAGAAGCCAGTTTTATTTTCCCTTGAGCTAACTTCAAACCTCAAATGACTTGCAAGCTGCAAGGTGAGTGCAGTGGAGCCAGGCGGATGCAGTGAATGGTAAAGAATCCATTAATAAAAAGCCTCCCATTCTGGCTCTTTCCAGAACTATAACAGTATTTCTTTATCAGGCCCAGAATAATTTTATCTTTGTAACATGGTACAGTACCAGCCTAATAGGTAGTAATTTCCTTTATTAGACTTGTATTGAGGATGGATTAGTAATTCTGCTAGTTCATTCATCAGATATTTATCAAATATGCTCTTTGTATTGCCTATTGTGCTAGGTTCTGGCAGATGATTAAGAAATGGTCCTTTTCTAGGAAGAAAAAAGACAAATAAAATCACACCAATACACTGAATACAGTTCCGTGGCATATGTAGAGTATTATAGCTACACAGGGCCAGATTTTAAACCTTCCTGGAGCCAAAGAAGACTACACCGAAGACAGTGTGTTAGAAGAAAGAGAAAAGAGCTCACTGGGCAAGGCCGAGGGGAAGAGGCCTTCTAAGAAGAGGGAACAGTGTGTACAGAGTGGTGGTGGCTTGATAGTCCTGGGGTCAGCGCTGAGTTCAGTTTGATTGCTTCTGTGTTAGCTTGCACGTGGCGGGTGAGGGGAGGGATAAAGTGAGTATTTGCTTTGCTGGTTGGACTGAGCTGAACCAGTTAGTTTGAACTTCATCTTCTGCCCATCAGAAACTGTTAGAAGTTTTATTAATAAAAAAGGGAGTAGGGCTTACCTGGTGGCTCTGTGGTAAAGAATCCGCAAGCCAATGTAAGGAAACCCGGGTTGGATCCTACATGCAGCGGAGCCACTTAGCCCGTGCACCTTACTCAATTAATGAGCCTGTGCTCTAGAGCCTGGGAGCCACAAGTACTAGAAAGCCCATGCACCCTGGAGCGTGTGCTCCCCAACAAGAGAAGCCACCACAGTGAAAGCCCATGCACTGCAACTAGAGAGAAGCCCCTGCTCAGTGAAACTTAGAGAAAGCCTGTGTGCATCAGTGAAGACCCAGTGTAGCCAAAAATAAATAAATAAAAATTATATATAGCAAAAGAAAGGGAGTGAAATCAGATTTTTGTTTATGGAAAAATATTTTAGTAGCTACTGCTAAGTCGCTTCAGTCGTGTCCGACTCTGTGCGACCCCACAGACAGAGAGCCCACCAGGTTCCCCTGTCCCTGGGATTCTCCAGGCAAGAATACTGGAGTGGGTTGCCATTTCCTTCTCCAACGTATGAAAGTGAAAAGCGAAAGTGAAGTCGCTCAGTCGTGTTTGACTCTTAGCGAACCCATGGACTGGAGCCTACCAGGCTCCTCCGTCCATGGGATTTTCCAGGCAAAAGTACTGGGGTGGGGTGCCATTGCCTTCCCCGATTTTAGTAGCTAACTAGTAAATAATGAAGGATGTGGATGCTGGAAGTGAGGACCCAGATTGAGAAGCATTTGTAACAGAAGGTATAGGGTATGTGTTAAGCAGGCAGCTGCTATGATGTCTGAACCAGTTGGGATGATATTTTTTAGGTGGATCATGAACTCAGTAAAACAAGGAATTTAGAGGAAGGTGAACCTTAGGATGGGATTAATGTTGATGGCATTAATTATGGGAGGGCTTTTCTTTTTGATTATAATCCTTTTGTTGAGATTGTGACAAGGTTATTTTCTGGGATCCCTGCATTCATAGCTGCCACCCTGTGGCCCTCCCTGGCACAGCTCTTGTTCTATTCGTATTGTCATGGTCAGGTATGTCCCTGGAGCATAAACTGTTTGAGGTCAGGGGTTAGTTTAACTTTGTTGTTGCCGTTGTTAACCCCATTCCTTGGCACAGCGTTAGGTATGTACTAACAGTACAGGGCTTCCCTGGTGGTCAGTCCATAAAGAATCCATCTGCAACGCAGGTGAAGACCTGGAGAAGGAATGGCCACCCATCCAGTATTCTTGCCTGGAGAATCCCTGTGGACAGAGGAACCTGGTGGGCTACAGTCTGTGGGGTAGCAAAGAATTGGCCGCTACTGAGCGACTAAGCACACAAACACAATAGTAGGTGCTTAGTAAGTACTTCAGTGTTTTGATGAGGTATCAGCCGCCTATGTAAGGAATTCCTCTATTGAATTCTTCCTTTACCCAAGGTTTTTGCTTTGTGTCAGAAACAAGACTAACTAGTTCTAAAAGTCAATTATAATTTTCAGTGTATGAGCAAGTTTCTCTGGGCTTTCTATTTTCCAGAAGCTGCCCAGACTTAGATCTCACTGTTTCCTTGATGACAACTGACAGAAGTTCTTATTGTTGAGAGATTACATGATGAAGTGGGTGCATGTACTGGAATCCGGGGCAGGCAACCCCAAAATGTACTTCAATGGCATATTGATTATTTTGAGTTAAAGTTCCTTATGAAGCAACTTATGCAAAAGGGACACTCTGACCCTCCTTCTCTGACTCCCTGAAGTCAGGACATAAATCTGTCATGTGAAAGGTACTCTCTGGACATCTGAAGGAAGAAGGATACCCCTTATTGCTAAATTTAGGAAATCTGGGGCCAAGAAGCCTGTATAAACAAATCTGTTACTTCTTTAATTTACTGCCCCAAGCCCAAACTCTGGTTAGATCCTTCACTAAGTAAGCATTCAAAGCCTAACTTTCTTTGTCCTGTTGATTCATCACAAATGTGTTTGTTGTTTCTTTGCCCAAAAAAGTATAAAAACTGCCTGCTTTGGTGACTTCTTAGGTCCCATTTCTAAAGAGACCTCTGTACACATGAGATAAAGTTTGTTTCTCTTCTGTTCATCTGTACTACGTCAATTTTATTATTAGTTCAGTCACAAGAACTCAAGAGAAGGGAGGGGAGGGTTCCTTCTCCCTGAAATATATATATATGTGTTAATATATACACATGTATTTTTTCATATTAACACTGGCTACTTGAAACCAGGGCTCTGTGATAAAAACAGTAATTCTTTTCTAGATTTGTTTATTTGGGAGTTCTCTTTTTTGAAAAAGACTCTCGTGTTTATGGTCTTCAGTTAAATACACTTATAGTTGCTGTAGGGGGTTCCCATGGCATGGCCACAGCTGGAGGTCTGGTGGGCTTTTGTAAATGGCATTTGGAAGAATGATTAGTTTTGCCAAAGCATTAGCAGTCTTTTGTATTGTTTCCATCTGTTTCTTGTCCAAAGAGACAAGGGTTGGAATTTTATTTATTTAATGAACTTTGTTTGAGTTAGCTAATTTTCCCACTGCCCAGAATTCTTGAGGGAAGTTGTGAGCATTTATCACAAGGAATTACTCTATTCAGTTCTTGCTCAGCAGCGCAGAGGCAGGGGGTATCACTTTTATGGCCCTCAAACACCTGATATTTTGATCTTTTCTGTGATTAAGTTACAAAGAAGAAATTGTGAACTTGCTTGGTTCTTGTATTTAGTAAAATTTTATTTAATTATAGTTGATTTATAATCCTGTTTTAATTCCTACTGTACAGCAAAGTAATTTGGTTATGCATATATAACCATTATTTTTCATATTCTTTTCCATTATGGTTTATCAAAGGAAAAGGATGCTGAATATAGTTCCCCGTGCTTACAGCAGGACCTTATTTATCCATCCCCAGTTTGTATCTGCTAATCCCAAACTCACAATCCATCTCTCCCCAAACCCAACCTCCCCCTTGGCAAGGGCCATATTTTTAAAGCACAATTCAGCAGTGCAGTAAGTTGGTTCTGTTTTTGGTTTTTCTTTTCTAAAGAAGGGGAAAATAGATATATTTACAGTTCTAAAGTTTTCTCATCTAGAACTTGTTCTGTGCCCAGGTCTTGCATTGCTTTCTCTTACTTCACATTCACAACAACCCTACTTGAGCACTATTGTTATCCTCACCCTACTGTTCGAAACAGTGTTTCAGAGAGCTCACAAAAATCTACAAAACTCCCTTAACAGTCAGTTATCAGAGGTTGTTTCAAACCCAAGTCTTGGCCATGAGCTGCTGCTGCGCTGCAGTCGCCAGTCGTGTCAACTCTGGGACCCCACAGACAGAAGCCCACCAGGCCCCCTGTCCTGGGATCCAGGAAGAATACTGGAGTGGGGCCACCCCCAACACATGAAAGTGAAAGCGAAAGTGAAGGCAGTAGCGACCCCATGGACTGGAGCCACCAGGCCCTCCGTCCATGGGATTTTCCAGGAAAGTACGGGGTGGGGTGCCTTGCCTTCCCCGCTTGGCCATGAGGGGGAAGCTTATCTCACAAGCTTGCGAGATAAGCCTCTGTCCCCACAGCTCTGATGGGCTTGGAGGCGTTCACATGCAGATAAAATTGTTGGAAATGGAAGCTGAAAGACTTGACCTCCTTTGGAAGAGGTGGTCACAGTTGTGCCGTGAAAGTCAACCAGAGGGGGACATTTCAACTCTTTCTTGGTAACCATGGAAATCGTATATAAATTATGGCCCCTGGTGTATTAGGACTACGCATTTTAAGAAATTAATAGTCTTTTGTCTTCTCTCTGTTAGTATGATGGAAGGTCATGTAACTGCCAGTGAGCTGCTTGCTTGCTGGCAGACGAGGGAGTAGTTTTACTTCCTTGGCTGTTTAAAAATCGCGACAATTTTTGCACTCTCATTGTGAAATGGATGAGTTCAGAAAAACAGTTTGAGAGAATATCTGTATTAAACCAAAGCATAAGCGATTTCACCTTCAGTAAATTTAATTCCTGACTTTGGCTTTAGACCCCAGAAATCTTCAATGAGATATTTTGTTGCATGCTAATAACCTTAGGGATTTTATCTGCTGCTGTTGTGGCCCTTTGAGAAGGAGTCTCCCATTGCAGAGGATGCCTAAATATAATGAATGGCAAGAAGTATCCAGAATATTTCTGAGTGCTTAAACCCATCTGAGGTTTATTAATTTTCCAGATATGGGTTAACATGGTTCCATGAATAGGCACAAGGCCTAGAGAGTAGGATTAGGAAGGTTTCCAGGGGCTCTGAACTCATGTCAAGCAAAACTGGCATGCTTGGCAGCTAAGTCAACTGAATAGGGAAAAGGCTTTGAAAGTGCTTTATCTCACTGCATAATGTCTGTAAATTTTATTCAGTTAATTTACAGCTGCAGGGCTCATGAGGCTGAAATTAAAGTTTTGAAAAGTTTCGATAAGGAGGTAGCCAAACAAGTTGGATGAGCTGTGGATGCTTTGTAAATGAGTTGGCAGTTGTACAAAAACCAGAGGTTTGAATTTCAGGAAACGTGTTGGCTTCCACAGTGCCCATTTGATTCTCTGTGGAAAGCACGTATTTCCCACCTATTATTTCAGGCATCTTTTCTCTCTCTCATGTCTTCTCCAAGCTAACCTCTAACAGCGAAATATGCATCTTTGATAGTTGAGTCTCATCAGCCCAGTGTTCTCAGGAAGCCTGTTTTATTAGTGGAAATCAGTGGGAATTTTCTTGCTACACTCTCACCCTTTGCTCTTTAATCTTTCTTTTCAGGTTGTGGGCATTTTAAGAAAGTCTTTCTCTCGCTAAATGTTTAGGTGGCAGATGTTCCTTTGCTTGGAGTTCAGGTCTGTCAGTGGCTGGAGGATCACAGATAAGGATACACAACACAGGTGTTCATATACAGTGACATTAAATAGGCAAAAGTCTTCAGAATAACATCTGTTAAATATTAGTATTCTATAGTGACACATTGCTGTAAACCTCAGCAGGAAAATTTCGTGTGACTAAATTGGATTTAGTGTCTGTATTCATATTTGTTGCTCAGTTGTATCCACCTCTTGTGACCCCATGGATTGTAGCCCATCAGGCTCCTCTTTTCTTGGAATTCTCTAAGCAAGAATATGCTGGAGTGGGTTTTCAGTCCCTTCTCCAGGGGATCTTCCCGACCCAGGGATCGAACCTGGGTCTCCTGCATTGCAGGCAGATTCTTTACCATCTGAACCACCAAAGAAGCACCAAACAGGATTTAGTAACCTATTTAAAAATCATTTTGGAAGCTGTCTCTGAAGAGGAAAGGAGGACATGAGGATTGGAGAAATACATAGAAGTGGCTTCAGCTGTATCTGTATTATTTTATGTCATGGGAGAAAAAGGTTTCAAGCAAATATGGAAGATGAATATGAAGACATTGGTTGTGGTACATGGGACATTGTTATATTACTGTCTTTGGTTGTGTTTTCCAAACTCTCTCTGAGTGAAAGACCATTTTTTTCTTTTCACTTTCAATCTATCACGAATGGTATGCACACCTGTTGAGCCATGACTAGCTTGGAACTCTTGCCATCCATGCCACTTACCATGTAAATTCAACAAGATCCAGCCGATACCTTAAGACAAACCCACAGATGGTGTATGTGTCATCCTTGTCAAGTTGCTATAAAAGTTTCTAGATGATTATTCTTTATTTTGGTTCTTATCTCACAGTAGACCCATAATTGTGTTCCTGGCCAGTGGCATACTCTAGGGTTTGTATGCCAGAAGTATTTCATAATAAAAGTGTTTAAATCATTTTTGAAATATTTCTGTTTTCCAATAGCTTGATAAGAAGTGATCAGTGATTGGCAGATGGATGTGAGTCTAGCATGCACCAAGACAGGTGAGGTTAGCAAGGTAGAATGGAGCAAGGTGGTATTGGGGCCTGGACTTGCAGGCTAAGAAGTTTACATTTTTTTCTTGATCACATGAGTTGATTTTAAGGCATGAACAGATTTCCGGTAGGACCCAGATAGTATAAAGAGTTATTCAGAGGAGAGGCTAAAGGAGGGGAGACTCTTGTAGGGAGTTTGTTAAAATAGTCTGAGTGGGAGGTGATAAAGACCTGGCTCTGGGGATTTAGAGTAGGGAATCAGCCTAAGGACCATTTCTGAGCTGAAAGTGAAGGTGCGGGGTGCAGGGAGAGAGACTAGCTGAGGGTCCAGACCTCCTTCACATAGATAAATGGAATCACAGAGGGACAGATTTTTCCATGGATGAAAAATACTGATGATTTTTGCAGCAAAGAGGAGAGAGCATAGAAATATCATTTTCAATGATCCCGATAGTCTCAAAATAATTGAAATTATTTCAGGAATGGAAGAAGCAATGTAAAAATTGAAATAGAGGACAAAGGAAAAAATACAGATTTGCCCTAGGGAATGTAGTAGGAGGACCTTCTTTATTAAATAGCAGCTAGGATGGTTGACTTTCATTTTCTGATAAAGATCTTTAGCTCTCACTTTTGAGCTCCATATGTTCATTCATTCTTCAATATTAATTGAAGGCTACCTCCTGAGAAGCATTGGATTATGAGCTGGGGATATAAATGTTAAGTTGTAAGCCCTGCCCTAAAGGAGCTCACAGGCTAAATATAGGGACAGCAATATGGGTCTGGGTAGGTAGGTTTGGGGAGAAGGCAATGGCACCCCACTCCAGTACTCTTGCCTGGCAAATCCCATGGACGGAGGAGCCTGGTGGGCTGCAGTCCATGGGGTCGCTAGGAGTTGAACACGACTGAACGACTTTCACTTTTCACTTTCCTGCATTGGAGAAGGAAATGGCAACCCACTCCAGTGTTCTTGCCTGGAGAATCCCAGGGACAGGGGAGCCTGGTGGGCTGCCTTCTATGGCGTCAAACAGAGTTGGACACGACTGAAGTGACTTAGCAGCAGCAGCAGCAGCAGCAGCAGCAGAGGTAGGTTTGGAGAAGGCAGTGGCAACCCACTCCAGTACCCTTGCCTGGAAAATCCCATGGACGGAGGAGCTTGGTGGGCTGTAGTCCATGGGGTCGCTACGAGTCGGACATGACTGAGAGACTTCACTTTCACTTTTCACTTTCATGCATTGGAGAAGGAAATGACAACCCACTCCAGTATTCGAATCCCAGGGACGGGGGAACCTGGTTGGCTGCCATCTCTGGGGTCACACAAAGTCAGACACAACTGAAGCGACTTAGCAGCAGCAGCAGCAGCAGCAGGTAGGTTAGTCATAGGAAGGATGGCTTCCCAGGTGGCACTAGTGTTAAATAATCTGCTTGCCAGTGTAGAAGATCTCAGAAACTCAGGTTTATCCCTGGGTTTGGGATACCCTCTGGGGAAGGACGGAGAAGGCAATGGCACCCCACTCCAGTACTCTTGCCTGGAAAATCCCATGGATGAGGGGGAAGATGGACTCACTTTGACTTCACTTTCATGCTGGAGAAGGAAATGGCAACCCACTCCAGTGTTCTGTGAGATCCCAGGGAGCTAGGCTCTGTTTGGATCACACAGATCGGCACTGGATGGGAAGGAAAGGCAACCCATTCCAGTGTTATTGCCGGGAAATTCCATGGATAGGGGACCCTGGCAGGCTACAGTTCATAGGGCCACACAGAGTCGGACTGACTAAGTGACTAAGCATATGTAGGTTATAGGAGGGATGGCTAATCTTGCTCATATGACTGAGGACCATGAAAGCATTGAAAGAGATAAGTTTCGAGAATAGTCTTAAGAGATGAGTATATGTTAAGTGAAAAAAAAAATAAGAAGGACTTTTCAAAAGGAGGGGAGTGTAGAGGTTAGAGGAAGAGGTAGATGGGGCCCAGATTCTTGAAGGCCCAGTATGACATGGATGAATTTATGGTCAGATGAAGAACCTTTGAAAGGTTTCATTGGAAGAGTTACTGAACAAGTTTAGGTTTAGATAGATTATGATGGCCACTGTGGAGAGCGGGTTATAAGTTCTACCCTGCAAGGGCAGAATCAGGGAGACTACCTGGGAGACACTGCAGGAGCTCAAGTGAGAAATGATCAGGATCAGGCAATATCAGGAATAGAATGAGGAGTAATGGAAGAAATAGAAGGAGACATAGAGGTTGATTCGGGTCAGAAAATGAGAGAGGGAAGGCACATGAGATGGCGCAGGTTCAAACGTGAGCTATGTAAGTGGAGGGACCACCACTAAGAGCCTGGGGCAACCGTACTGGGGAGAAATTTGATGAGTTCACCCTTAGACTGTACGAGACACCTGGAGATGTCTGGCAGGTAGCTAAATGTTCATGTGCAGAGAGAGGACTATGGACACATTGAAGCTGGAGTAGATTTGGGGGGCAGTCATCAAAATGTCCCCACTCCAGTACTCTTGCCTGGAAAATCCCATGGGCGGAGGAGCCTGGTGGGCTGCAGTCCATGGGGTTGCGAAGAGTCGGACACGACTGAGAGACTTCACTTTCACTTTTCGCTTTCATGCATTGGAGAAGGAAATGGCAACCCACTCCAGTGTTCTTGCCTGGAGAATCCCAGAGACGGGGGAGCCTGGTGAGCTGCCATCTATGGGGTTGCACAGAGTCGGGCGCGACTCAAGCGACTTAGCAGCAGCAGCATCATCAACATGTAAAAATAGGTAGTTAAAATTGATAATGGAGGCGTTTGCATTCATGGGGCTAAAAGAAAATCAGAGGTACACTGTTTCATCCTTTGGTTCAAATTTACAGGGAATTGACTTCAGAGGACAAAAGAAGCCAATTCAAATGCAACTGCTGGTGTTTATTTTTTGCTTATCTAAACTAAGACAAGTGAAAAGATACTGAAGGACAAAAAGGGGGAATCTTTCCTTTCCTTGGATTGTATAGTTAGAGAATTTTTTTTTTAAATGTAAGCATGAGATAATTTGAGAACATGTACAATATATTAACATAAGATGGTGTTAATGGTAAACCTACCTGCTAGTGCAGGAGATGTAAGAGATGCGGGTTGCACCCCTGGGTGAGAAGATCCCCTGGAGGAGGAAATGGCAACCCACTCCAATATGTCCTGGAGAATCTCAAGGTCAGAGGAGCCTGGTGAGCTACAGTCCATGGGGTCCCAAAGAGTTAGACACAACTGAAGTGAGTTAGCACACGTATATAAATAAAACATCAGTATAAAATTTATAAAAGCCATATAAAATAGGCTTTATAAAATAGGAAAAGATAGAGTTGTAAACTGAGCATTTAAATATTGTGATTTAGAATAAGTTAAAAATATTGTCAACTCTGGGAGATAGTGAAGGACAAGGAAGCCTGGTGTGCTGCATGCAGTCCATGAGGTGGAAAGAGTTGGACACGACTTAGCAGCTGAACAGCAGTAAAAATACCTCAAGTAGCATTTAATTAGGGAGAAGGCAATGGTACCCCACTCCAGTACTCTTGCCTGGAAAATCCCATGGACAGAGGAGCCTGGTAGGCTGCAGTCCATGGGGTCGCTAAGAGTCGGACACGACTGAGCGACTTCACTTTCACTTTCCACTTTAATGCATTGGAGAAGGAAATGGCAACCCACTCCAGTGTTCTTGCCTGGAGAATCCCAGGGACGAGGGAGCCTGGTAGGCTGCAGTCCATGGGGTCTCACAAAGTCAGACACGACTGAAGCGACTTAGCAGCAGCAGCAGCAGCAGCAGCAGCATTTAATCAGGGAAATTCCCTGCAAGTTTGTAGAATGTGTGGATGGAGATTGGCAGAGATTTAGGGAGCCCATTTTGTGCCAGATACTGTGTTGTAAGAGGTAAGGATAAATAGGCAGAGTCTGATAACATATTTTTAAAAGATAATACGCTATCTTCACTAAACCATTGATATGAATGTGATGCTGCAGTATTTGTTCCTGTTTGCTGATGTAAGCTCTCAACTGGAAAATAGAGAGATGCACTAGCATTGCAATTCTTTTTTGTTTCACAGTCAAATCTTAAATTTGGCTGCCTCTGATTAGAGATATAATTCTAAGCAGAACCAACTCTAATATCTCAAGAAGTAGTTGACAGAACTTCATATATTACAAGCTTCTTAGTCCATAAAAAATATTAACATAGATGTAGGATGAAGAGCAACAAAGTTCTACTGTTATAACATAAGGAACTATACTAAATATTCTGTGATAAACCATAATGAAAATAATATATAAAAGGATATATATATGCGTGTGTGTGTGTGTATAACTGAAGCACTATGTTGTACAGCAGAAATCTACACAGAAAGCTCTGTTTCAACTAAAAAACCAAAGTGTTATTAGTAACATATTCATTGAAATAGGTTTTAGCGACTTATCTGATTTGTGGAAGAGACAGAAACTTAATAATTCCTTTGCTTCAATATAGTAATGTATAACTGTAAGTTAAGTGGTAGTTTTTATTGATCTTGTTTTAATTTGTTTTCTCAATGATAATATCTGTAAGACTTCATGGGGGAAAAGGTAACATAGAAATTCGATTCACAGGAGTCTATATAACATTGTAAGCAAAGAAGCTTTGGGAAGCTGTGGATCCTTCCCTGCAGATTGAGTCACTCTCTTGGATTTGAGGTTACTCACAGATGGAAGAAATTTAAGTCCGAGGGGGGATGTGGCCTGTGAACAGTTCAGTGGGTGAACGTCCTCTGTCTTGAGAAGGTACGCACACCCTGAATTTTGAACCAGACCCCTGGGTGTGCTCGTTGGTCCCTTGGGCCAGGCTTGTCCAGTCCTCAAGAGCAGGTGGGGAAATGAAGGTTGCAGGCAGATTTGTGCAGACAGTGAGTGTTAGAGTGGGATTGACGCTGGCAGTGCTTGTCAGTGTAGTGCTTGCCCATCCGAGGAGTCTGCAGACATTTGAGTGACTCGTGACGGGGGTGACTTTACTCATCACACTGGCAGGTGCCACAGCTCACACTTGACATGTGCCTTCTGATGTCTTCAGTACCAACCTGGCTTTTTCATGCAAATGTATTCTCTGTTAATCAACATTTCTGCACTGTCTGTTGAGAGTCTACAAAAAGGTTATGCTAATCTTAACAATTAGGCAGGGTGATGTGTTAGGTAAATGTAACCTCATGTATCCCAAAGATGAAGACATTGCTGATTTTTTTTTTAATTAACTGGAAAAAAACTCCAGCTTTCCTGTTCTAATGGCATGAAAAATTATGAGCTGCTTATATGTGTTGGACTGTCCATAAATACTTCCTAGGCATTGTGCTGTTAATGGTCATTTAATGATTTAATCAGAAAGGGCTGGCTTTAGATTTCTGATGAGGTAATGAGAATTGGCATTTAACAAGTTAATTGGAACTGGAAAGAGCTATTAAAAGGCCATGAGAAGGTCTTTCATGAAACTCTTGAATATGCTTCAGTCTGAAGAACTTATTAAATTATGCTAAGGGTGTTTTTCCTTTCACTTTAAATCACCCATTAGGATCATCTAATCAACTTCTTGAATGTTGCTGCAGATGAAATTATTATTAACATCATAATTGTTGGAATTTATATTTTTTTCCCCTCCAATTGTCAGTGAATCAGTGTATAATAGACAATAGTCTTTCGTAATCTTTCATAGCCACACTGGGACCAAACCAGAATCATTTTTAGGTGTCTTTTTTTTTTTTTTTTTTACATCTTTTTGAGTTTAAAACTTTATTATTGTGGATATCGGTGACAGTTTTTAGTGCTCAGTTGCAGTAATTGCTTCGTTGTTTCTTGCAGACATCGTTCTATTCTTTGAACAGACAGCTTTGCTGGAGTCATGCTTGTGCATAGATCAGTTCATTGTCAACACAGAGGCAGATGGCAAGATGAGGCGGTTGAATTTTGCTAACTCTTTACCAATAACTCTGGAGAAGGCAATGGCACTCCACTCCAGTACTCTTGCCTGGAAAATCCCATGGGCGGAGGAGCCTGGTAGGCTGCAGTCCATGGGGTCGCAAGAGTCAAACACAACTGAGTGACTTCACTTTCACTTTTCACTTTCATGCATTGGAGAAGGAAATGGCAACCCACTCCAGTGTTCTTGCCTGGAGAATCCCAGGGATGGGGGAGCCTGGTGGGCTGCCATCTGTGGGGTCGAATAGAGTCGGACACGACTGAAGTGACTTAGCAGTAGCAGTAGCAGTTACCAATAACTCAGAGAAAGCTGTTTATTTCACAGCCAACTATGGGACTGAATGATTGTTTGTGTCCAAATAAAGATCAAATTGAACTTTCCTCAAATTATTCTGAGGAAATCACTTGCCTATTCAACTCAAGGATATTAATAATAAAAACTACTATGTGCTGAAATCTTAAATACTTGTTTTGGATCTAGATTCACAGTTTGAGGCTCTGTCAACATTTTTTGGAGACACTTTACCAAACAATGAATGGTGAATATGAATTCTCTTTTGAATCAATGAAGAGCTTCAAACGTAGTTTATCAGACATTTTCATATGTGAAGACTTGCTGCCACCCCATTTGTTTAGAGACTGTTGGCCAGTGAAGGTCCCTTGCAGCATCCATCTCCAGAGCATCACAGCTCAAGCTGTGCAGTTACCACTTTTAATTCTTAACACACTAGACCCAGGAAACTAGATGGGCTAAATCTTTTAGTTGAAAATTGTTGTCAGTCCCTAGTATTGTTTAAAGACAGACTAGCTGGAAGAGATTGGCAGGAATTCCACATTTCTTTGCTGAGAGACAGCTTGGAAATAGTTTGGCAAAATGGCATTTTAGTTATTTTTGGAATTTTTTTCAATATTTTAATGTGTTTACAAGATTTATGTGTATGGCTTATGTTTTAAACAGAGGGTTCAAATGTGTGTGCACATGCACACATACCTGTCTTTATATAATAATGTTTATAAAAAGTTGAGTATAATAAATCTTTTATAATTTAAAAACTATTTTAATAGGACAGGGGAACCTGTCTAAAGAAATACAGTGTCATATACTAAGAGATGAACATAACTTTCATTTTTAATGTAAAATTCAAAACACTATACATAAAATAGGTCACTCAACATGAAAATTTTTCTAGTATTTTATTATCATTGTATAATTATTCTGTAAATGGCATACAAAACATTGGGGCAATTTGAAAATAGATATTTTATTTTACTTTTTTATTGGATAAAATATCCATTATATTGATAGCCATAAAAACTATAAAGAATTGCTGCTGCTACTGCTAAGTCGCTTCAGTCGTGTCCGACTCTGTGCGACCCTATGGACGGAAGCTCACCAGGCTCCTCTGTCCCTGGGATTCTCCAGGCAAGAACACTGGAGTGGGTTGCCATTTCCTTCTCCAATGCATGAAAGTGAAAAGTGAAAGTGAAGTCGCTCAGTCGTGTCCGACTCTTAGTGACCCCATGGACTGGAGCCTACCAGGATCTTCCGTCCATGGGATTTTCCAGGCAAAAGTACTGGGGTGGGGTGCCATTGCCTTCCCCAATAAAGTATTGCACTAAGCCTTTTCACAGGAGTAATCATTATTTCAATAAGACTTTTAGGAATGATAATGTTAGTGTTCCCCAAATACGTGTCTGTACACAGCAAATTTCTAATAAAACCCCAATATAAACTTCATGACAAAATATAATTCAGAACTCTGAGTCAGACAGAAGGGGTTGGTATAAATCAGGATACACCTGCAGCAGAAGGTGGGAGGATGTTGGCTGAATTGGACCTACTTTGTAAGGATTTCATTAAAAGCCTTAGTAATTAAGACTCTTCAGCTCATGAATGGATACACGAGTTAATCGAACAAAAGACAGAGCACCAAAACAAAGCCAATCAATATGAAATTTGCTTTACAACAGATTGCTGGGCAGTGAGAAGGTGAATTATTTATTAAATGAAGCTAATACTATTTTTTTTTTTTTGGTATTCACTTTATATATTATTAAGTATAGTGTTAATACTAATATATATAAAATAAAGTAAAAAAAAAAAAATGTGTGTGTGTAATAAAGCCCATTGTGAATTCTTGATGCCTGTTGGCTATATTCCTTTTTGCCTTTTTAAAATATTGGCATATAGTTAATAATGTGTTAGTTTCAGGTATACAGCAAAGTGATTTAGTTATACATGATCTATTCCTTACTTTTTTTGCAAAACAATTCGTTTGCAAAAGTTAGTAACTTGAGAGGACGGGGAATACGCTTTCTCCTCCACAAATTCATCAATGGGACATCTGGGCGCTGAGTAAATACCACAAACAGCTTCGGAGTGCTGGCGGAGGACGTCGGACACCCAGAAAAGCAACTCACTGCCTTCTAAAGGAGGTAGGAAAGAATATAGAAGCCAGAGAGAGACAAAGAGGGAGGGGCGGACCTCTGTCCGGGGAAGGGAGTCTTAAAAAGAGAAGTTTCCAAACACCAGGAAACACTCTCCCTGCGGAATCTGCGCCGAACCTGGGAAACACGGAGACTATCATAACAGGGAGGAGAACAGTTGAGCAATTAGAACCCACAGACTGCGGGCCCTGCGGTAACTTCCGCAGCGGAAAAGCACCGCTGCAAACGCCCGCATCTGCCATTGGGGAGCCGGGGCTGGGCAGGGAGACGCCTTGGCCGTTCCCACGCGGGACGCTCCCTTGCCGGCGCTCCCCAGAGGGACGCTCCCCCGCGGGACTCTCCCCCACTGGACGCTCCCCCGCCGGCCACTCCCACGCAGGCGTGCCCCCGCCCGCTGTGCCGGCGGCTCCCACGAGGGCCACCCCATCCCCTCCCCCACCCGCCCGCCCGCCATTCCGGTCGCCGGCCCCTCCCCCTCTGCGGGCCTCAGCGCAGACTTCGTTCGCCTGATTGTCTGGAGTGCTGCCTAACTGGAGTAGTTTGGGCCGGCAATCCAGATTGTGCAGCGCCGACCACACGAGTGGCGGGCCTTGGCCCAGAACACCGCCGAACCGTGCACAGAACAAAGAACTATACAGACCAACCACAGAGAAAGGGGCCTATAGATCTTGAGAAATTTAAGCCGGAACAAGGAACTAGCTGAAAATGAACTGAACCCACAACAATAATAGAGAAACTCTTATATATATTGTTACTATTTTTACCATCATTATTTCCTTTTTTTTTCTTTTCTTTTTTTAATATATATATATATTTTAAATTTTTATTATTTTTTAATTGGAAAAAGGAAAACAAAAATTTTTTTTTTCCTTTTAATTTTTTTTTTTGTTGTTGTTTGTTTTGTTTCTTTTATTTATTTATTTATTTTTATCCTCTAGTACTTCTTTAATCTCCACGTTTAGATATAACTTTTGCGACCCTGTTTTGTTTTTTTTTTTTTCTTTTTTCCTTTTGGTCCTTTGCTTTTTTCCTTTCCTTTTTTCTTTTCTTTACTGATTACTGACTAGATCTGTCTCTCTCCTTCACACTCCCTCCTTTTATCCTCCTGACCACCTCTGTCTCCTTCCTCTCTTTTTCCTTCTATGTATAATTCCGTGAACATCTCTGAGCGGTCCAGTTGTGGAATGCATTATAGAAGAAGAAGTTTTTGAGACTACTGTAAAAATAAGACCAATAACTGGAACCAGGAGGCTTAAGTCCATACCCTGATCTCACGAAACACTAATTGACAGGAGCTCATTAAAAGCCTCCATACCTACTCTGAAACCAAGCATCACACAAAGACCAGCAAGTTCCACAACAAGACATATCAAGCAAATTCTCCAGAAAAACAAGAACACAGCCTGAGCTCCAATACACAGGCTACACAAAGCGACCCCAAAAGCATAGACATCTCATAACTCACTACTAGACACTCCACTGCACCCCAGAGAAAAGAAATCCAGCTCCACCCACCAGAACACCGATACAAGCTTCCATAAACAAAAAACCTCGACAAGCCACCGGTACAAACCCACATATAGTGCAGAAACGCCACAATAAAGAGAACTCCACAGACTACCAGAATACAGTAAAGACGCCCCAAACTTAGCAATTTAAACAAGATGAAAAGACAGAAGAATTCCCAGCAGGTAAAGGAACAGGATAATTACCCACCAAACCAAACAAAAGAGGAAGAAATAGCGAACCTACCTGATAAAGAATTCCGAATAATGATAGTCAAATTAATCCAAAATCTGGAAAGCAAAATGGAATCATGGATAAATAGCCTGGAGAAAAGCATTGAGAAGATGCAAGAAAGATTTAACAAGGACCTAGAAGAAATAAAAAAGAGTCAATATATAATGAATAATGCAATAAATGAGATCCAAAACACTCTGGAGGCAACAAATAGTAGAATAACAGAGGCAGAAGATAGAATTAGCGAATTAGAAGATAGAATGGCAGAATTAAAGGAATCAGAGGAGAAAACAGAAAAACGAATTAAAAGAAATGAGGACAATCTCAGAGACCTCCAGGACAATATTAAACGTTACAATATTCGAATCATAGGAGTCCCAGAAGAAGAAGACAAAAAGAAAGACCATGAGAAGATACTAGAGGAGATAATAGTTGAAAACTTCCCTAAAATGGGGAAGGAAATAATCACTCAAGTCCAAGAAACCCAGAGAGTCCCAAATAGGATAAACCCAAGACGAAACACCCCAAGACACATATTAATCAAATTAACAAAGATCAAACACAAAGAACAAATATTAAAAGCAGCAAGGGAAAAACAACAAATAACACACAAGGGAATTCCCATAAGGATAACAGCTGATCTTTCAATAGAAACTCTCCAAGCCAGGAGGGAATGGCAAGACATACTTAAAGTGATGAAAGAAAAGAACCTACAGCCCAGATTATTGTACCCAGCAAGGATCTCATTCAAATATGAAGGAGAAATCAAAACCTTTACCGACAAGCAAAAGCTGAGAGAATTCAGCACCACCAAACCAGCTCTCCAACAAATACTAAAGGACATTCTCTAGACAGGAAACACAAAAAGGATATATAAATTCAAACCCAAAACAACAAAGTAAATGGCAACGGGATCATATTTATCATTAATTACCTTAAATGTATATGGGTTGAATGCCCCAACCAAAAGACAGAGACTGGCTGAATGGATACAAAAACAAGACCCCTCCATATGCTGTCTACAAGAAACCCACCTCAAAATAGGGGACACATACAGACTGAAAGTCAAGGGCTGGAAAAAGATTTTCCACGCAAATAGAGACCAAAAGAAAGCAGGAGTAGCAATACTCATATCAGATAAAATAGACTTTAAAACAAAGGATGTGAAAAGAGACAAAGAAGGTCACTACCTAATGATCAAAGGATCAATCCAAGAAGAAGATATAACAATTATAAATATATATGCACCCAACTTAGGAGCACCACAATATATAAGACAAATACTAACAAGAATGAAAGGAGAAATCAACAATAACACAATAATAGTGGGAGACTTTAATACCCCACTCACACCAATGGATAGATCAACTAAACAGAAAATCAACAAGGAAATACAAACTTTAAACGATACAATAGACCAGTTAGAACTAATTGATATCTATAGGACATTTCATCCCAAAACAGTGAATTTCACCTTTTTCTCAAGTGCACACGGAACCTTCTCCAGGATAGACCACATCCTGGGCCATAAATCCAGCCTTGGTAAGTTCAGAAAAATTGAAATCATTCCAAGCATTTTTTCTGACCACAATGCAGTAAGAGTAAATCTCAATAACAGGAGAAAATCTATTAAAAAGACCAACATATGGAGGCTGAACAACACACTCCTGAATAACCAACAAATCACAGAAGAAATCAAAAAAGAAATCAAATTCTGCATAGAAACGAATGAAAATGAAAACACTACAACCCAAAACCTGTGGGACACTGTAAAAGCAGTCCTAAGGGGAAAGTTCATAGCAATACAGGCATACCTCAAGAAACAAGAAAAAAGCCAAATAAATAACCTAACTCTACACCTAAAGCAACTGGAAAAGGAAGAAATGAAGCACCCCAAGGTTAGTAGAAGGAAAGAAATCCTAAAAATTAGGGCAGAAATAAATGCAAAAGAAACAAAAGAAACCATAGCAAAAATCAACAAAGCCAAAAGCTGGTTCTTTGAAAGGGTAAATAAAATTGACAAACCACTAGCCAGACTCATCAAGAAACAAAGGGAGAAAAATCAAATCAATAAAATTAGAAATGAAAATGGAGAGATCACAACAGACAGCACAGAAATACAAAGGATCATAAGAGACTACTATCAGCAATTATATGGCAATAAAATGGACAATGTGGAAGAAATGGACAAATTCTTAGAAAAGTACAACTTCCCGAAACTGGATCAGGAAGAAATAGAAAATCTTAACAGACCCATCACAAGCACAGAAATTGAAACTGTAATCAGAAATCTTCCAGCAAACAAAAGCCCAGGTCCAGACGGCTTCACAGCTGAATTCTACCAAAAATTTAGAGAAGAGCTAACACCTATCCTACTCAAACTGTTCCAGAAAATTGCAGAAGAAGGCAAACTTCCAAACTCATTCTATGAGGCCACCATCACCCTAATACCAAAACCTGACAAAGATCCCACAAAAAAAGAAAACTACAGGCCAATATCACTGATGAACATAGATGCAAAAATCCTTAACAAAATTCTAGCAATCAGAATCCAACAACACATTAAAAAGATCATACATCATGACCAAGTGGGCTTTATCCCAGGAATGCAAGGATTCTTCAATATCCGCAAATCAATCAACATAATACACCACATTAACAAACTGAAGAATAAAAACCATATGATTATCTCAATAGATGCAGAGAAAGCCTTTGACAAAGTTCAACATCCATTTATGATAAAAACTCTCCAGAAAGCAGGAATAGAAGGAACATACCTCAACATAATAAAAGCTATATATGACAAGCCCACAGCAAACATTATCCTCAATGGTGAAAAATTGAAAGCATTTCCTCTAAAGTCAGGAACAAGACAAGGATGCCCACTTTCACCATTACTATTCAACATAGTTTTGGAAGTTTTGGCCACAGCAATCAGAGCAGAAAAAGAAATAAAAGGAATCCAAATTGGAAAAGAAGAAGTAAAACTCTCACTATTTGCAGATGACATGATCCTCTACGTAGAAAACCCTAAAGATTCCACCAGAAAATTACTAGAACTGATCAATGAATATGGTAAAGTTGCAGGATATAAAATTAACACACAGAAATCCCTTGCATTCCTGTACACTAATAACGAGAAAATAGAAAGAGAAATTAAGGAAACGATTCCATTCACCATTGCAATGAAAACAATAAAATACTTAGGAATATATCTTCCTAAAGAATCTAAAGACCTATATATAGAAAACTATAAAACACTGGTGAAAGAAATCAAAGAGGACACTAATAGATGGAGAAATATACCATGTTCATGGATTGGTAGAATCAATATAGTGAAAATGAATATACTACCCAAAGCAATTTATAGATTCAATGCAATCCCCATCAAGCTACCAACGGTATTCTTCACAGAGCTAGAACAAATAATTTCTCAATTTGTATGGAAATACAAAAAACCTCGACTAGCCAAAGCTATCTTGAGAAAGAAGAACGGAACTGGAGGAATTAACCTGCCTGACTTCAGGCTCTACTACAAAGCCACAGTCATCAAGACAGTATGGTACTGGCACAAGGACAGAAATATAGATCAATGGAACAAAATAGAAAGCCCAGAGATAAATCCACGCACATATGGTCACCTTATCTTTGACAAAGGAGGCAAGAATATACAGTGGATTAAAGACAATCTCTTTAACAAGTGGTGCTGGGAAAACTGGTCAAACACTTGTAAAAGAATGAAACTAGAACACTTTCTAACACCATACACAAAAATAAACTCAAAATGGATTAAAGAGCTAAATGTAAGACCAGAAACCATAAAACTCCTAGAGGAAAACATAGGCAAAACACTCTCTGACTTACATCACAGCAGGATCCTCTATGACCCACCTCTCAGAATATTGGAAATAAAATAAAAAATGAACAAATGGGACCTAATCAAACTTAAAAGCTTCTGCACAACAAAGGAAACTATAAGCAAGGTGAAAAGACAGCCTTCAGAATGGGAGAAAATAATAGCAAATGAAGCAACTGACAAACAACTAATCTCAAAAATATACAAGCAACTTCTACAGCTCAATTCCAGAAAAAATAAATGACCCAATCAAAAAATGGGCCAAAGAACTCAATAGACATTTCTCCAAAGAAGACATACAGATGGCTAACAAACACATGAAAAGATGCTCAACATCACTCATTATCAGAGAAATGCAAATCAAAACCACTATGAGATACCATTTCACGCCAATCAGAATGGCTGCTATCCAAAAGTCTACAAGCAATAAATGCTGGAGAGGGTGCGGAGAGAAGGGAACCCTCTTGCACTGTTGGTGGGAATGCAAACTAGTACAGCCACTTTGGAGAACAGTATGGAGATTCCTCAAAAAACTGCGAATAGAACTGCCTTATGATCCAGCAATCCCACTGCTGGGCATATACACTGAGAAAACCAGAATTGAAAGAGACACCTGTACCCCAATGTTCATAGCAGCACTGTTTGCAATAGCCAGAACGTGGAAGCAACCTAGATGTCCATCCACAGATGAATGGATAAGCAAGCTGTGGTACATATACACAATGGAGTATTACTCAGCCATTAAAAAGAATACATTTGAATCAGTTCTAAAGAGGTGGATGGAACTGGAGCCTATTATACAGAGTGAAGTAAGCCAGAAACAAAAACACAAATACAGTATACTAACGCATATATATGGAATTTAGAAAGATGGTAAAAAATAACCCTATTTACGAGACAACAAAAGAGACACTGATGTATAGACCAGACTTTTGGACTCTGGGACCGGGAGAGGGTGAGATGATTGGGGAGAATAGCATTGAAATATGTATAATATTATATCTGAAATGTATTAATTGTTCAAACTAAACACTATCATGTTACAATTTGTTCATACTAGATGTTTGTAATGTTTCTGATAATCAATAAAAGAGATTCTTGATCAAAAAAAAAAAAAAAGTTAGTAACTTGAAAACCCTTTCATAGGCATATCTTCCTCTGATCCTATCAACAAGGATAGGATTGTTGATAGGATCAGAGATATCCTATCTTTCTTAAAAAGAGATATTTTTAAAAGGAAATAATAGCTTCTTATTTATTAGCTTTAAACAATTAAATGTTTAAACAGTGGGCTCTAAGGACACAAGATAGAAAGTATTTTCTTCTAAAGTCTATGGTTGCTGCTTGTGGATCTTCATCAACCTTCTTAAGATAGTGTGTGTTAGTTGCTTACTCGTGTACCACTCTTTGTGACTCCATAGACTGTAGCCCACCAGGCTCCTCTGTCCATGGAATTCTCCAGGCAAGAATACTGGAGTGGGTTGCCATTTCCTTCTCCCAGGGATCTTCCTGACCCAGGAATTGAACCCAGGTCTCCTGCATTGCAGGTAGATTCTTTACCATCTGAGCTATAGGGAAGGCCCTCTAAGGCAGTAAGTTCTTGAATATTCAGGATACCTGGAAAAAACTCAAAGCATTTATATAGTGCTTTTAACTTCGGGCTTTATTAGTTGGCAGTGACCAAATATTTGAGATATGCTTATTGGCATGCAACAAGCAAATGAATGTGAACATCATTTTGAGTAGTTTGAGAATTAATTCCATCTTCTTTCTTGTTCTTGATTTACACCTTTGAAATATTGTCTCTTATGGCAGAAAGAGACAATATGTCTCTTATGGCACCACCCTTATGGCAGAAAGTGAAGAGGAACTAAAAAGCCTCTTGACGAAAGTCAAAGTGGAGAGTGAAAAGGTTGGCTTAAAACTCAACATTCAGAAAACGAAGATCATGGCATCCGGTCCCATCACTTCATGGGAAATAGATGGGGAAACAGTGGAAACAGTGTCAGACTTTATTTTTTTTTTGGCTCCAAAATCACTGCAGATGGTGACTGCAGCCATGAAATTAAAAGACGCTTACTCCTTGGAAGGAAAGTTATGACCAACCTAGACAGCATATTCAAAAGCAGAGACATCACTTTGCCAACAAAGGTTTGCCTAGTCAAGGCTATGGTCTTTCCTGTGGTCATGTATGGATGTGAGAGTTGGACTGTGAAGAAGGCTGAGCGCCAAAGAATTGTTGCTTTTGAACTGTGGTGTTGGAGAAGACTCTTGAGAGTCCCTTGGACTGCAAGGAGATCCAACCAGTCCATTGTGAAGGAGATCAGCCCTGGGATTT
The DNA here is from genome assembly GCA_935064755.1 of Tragelaphus eurycerus. Classification (NCBI taxonomy): domain Eukaryota; kingdom Metazoa; phylum Chordata; class Mammalia; order Artiodactyla; family Bovidae; genus Tragelaphus; species Tragelaphus eurycerus. The sequence continues at coordinate 25,753,875 of CAKXYN010000003.1, forward strand.
CTTTGGAAGGAATGATGCTAAAGCTGAAACTCCAGTATTTTGGCCACCTCATGCGAAGAGTTGACTCATTGGAGAAGACTCTGATGCTGGGAGGGATTAAGGGCAGGAGGAGAAGGGGATGGCGGAGGATTAGATGGCTGGATGGTATCACTGACTCAATGGATGTGAGTCTGAGTGACCTCCAGGAGTTGGTGATGGACAGGGAGGCCTGGCGTGCTGTGATTCACAGGGTCGCAAAGAGTCGGACACGACTGAGCAATTGAACTGAACTGAATATTGTCTCTTTAGGTGCAGGTGTAAATATATTTCTCCCCCCAGTTGCTTATTATTTTTGAGGGTATGTATTTGACATTCATATGTTTGATACAAATAAAATATTAAAATGAATCTAATGGTAATTTAGAAATAAGTAGACATAGGAAGGAAAAATAAGATTGTAACAAAAAGAGAAAGAAATGGCAAACCACTCCAGTATTGTTCCCTCGAGAACCCCAGGGACAGTACGAAAAGGCAAAAATATATGACACTGGAAGATGAGTTCCCCCGGTCAGGACGTGTCCAATATTCTCCTGGGGAAGAGCAGAGAAAGCTCCAGAAAGATTGAATAGGCTGTGCCAAAGAGAAAATGATGTCCAGTAGTGGATATGTCTGGTAGTAAAGTCTGATGCTGCAAAGAGCAATATTGCATAGGAACCTGAAATGTTAGGTCCGTGAATCAATGTAAATTGGATGCGGTCAAGTAGGACATGGTGAGAGTGAACATGGGCATTTTAGGAATCAGCGAACTAAAATGGATAGGATTGGGCAAATTTAATTCAGATGACCATGGGCAAGAATCCCTTAGAAGGAATGAAGTAGCCGTCATAGTCAACAAAAGAGTCTGAAATGCAGTACTTGGGTACGATCTCAAAAATAACAGAATCATCTCCATTTGTTTCCAAGGCAAACAATTCAACATAACAGTAATCCAAGGCTATGCCTCAACCACTAATGCCGAAAAAGTGAAAGTTGAATGGTTCTGTGAAGACCTACAAGACCTTCTAGAATTAACACCAAAAAAAAAAAAAAAGATGTTCTTTTCATCATAGGGGATTGGAATGCAAAAGTAGAAAGCAAGAGATACCTGGAGTAACAGGCAAGTTTGGCCTTGGAGTGCAAAATGAAGCAACACAAGAGATGACTCTGCACATGGACATCACCAGATGGTCAGTACCGAAATCAGATTAATTATATTCTTTGCAGCCAAAGATGGAGAAACTCTATACCATCAGCAAAAACAAGACTTGGGGCTAACTGTGGCTCAGCTCATCAGCTGCTTATTGTGAAATTTAGGCTTAAATTGAAGAAAATAGAGAAAACTACTAGGCCATTCAGGTATGACCTAAATCAAATCCCTTACAATTATACAGTGAAAGTGACTAATAACTTTAAGGAATTTAGATCTGAGAGACAGAGTGCCTGAAAAATTATGAACAGAGGTTCGTGACATTGTACAGGAGGCAGTAATCAAGACCATCCCCAAGGAAAAGAAATGAAAAAAGGCAAAATGGTTGTGTGAGGAGGCCTTACAAATAGCTGACAAAAGAAGAGAGGCAAAAGGCAAAGGAGAAAAGGAAAGATATACTCCTCTGAATGCAGAAATGCAGAGTTCCAAAGAATGGCAAGGAAAGATAAGAAAGTCTTCAGTGAACAATCCAGAGAAATCAAGGAAAATAATAGAATGGGAAAGACTAGAGATCTCTTCAAGAAAATTGGAGATACCAAGGGAACGTTTCATGCAAAGATGGGCACAATAAAAGACAGAAATGGTATGGAATGAAGAGAAGCAGAAGAGATTAAGAAGAGATGGCAAGACTACACAGAAGAGCTATACAAAAAAAAAAAAGTCTTAATGACCCGGATAACCACGATGGTGTGTTTACTCACCTAGAGCCAGGCATCCTGAAATGTGAAGTCAAGTGGACCTTAGGAAGCACCACTGTGAACAAAGCTAGTGGAGGTGTCTAATCCTAAAAGATGATGCTGTGAAAGTGTTGCATTTAATATGCCAGTAAATTTGGAAAACTCAGCAGTGGCCACTGGAAAAGGTCAGTTTTCCTTGCAATCCTGAAGAAGGGCAATGCCAAAGAATGTTCAAACTACCATACAATTGCACTCATTTCACATGTTTGCTAGGTAATGGTCAAAATCCTTCAAGATAGGCTTCAGCAGTACATAAACTGAGAACTACCTGATATACAAGCTGGATTTAGAAAAGGCAGAGGAACCAGAGATCAAATTGCCAACATCCTTTAGATTATAGAGAAAGCAAGGGAATCCAGAAAAACATCTACTTCTGTTTCCTTGACTATGCTAAAGAGTTTGACTGTGTGGATCACAACAAACTGTGGAAAATTCTTAAAGAGATGGGAATACCAGATCACCTTACCTGTCTCTTGAGAAACCTGTATGCAGGTCAAGAAGCAATAGTTAGAACTGTACATGGAACAAGGGACTGGTTCAAAATTGGGAAAGAAGTATATCAAGGCTGTATACTGTCACCCTGCTTATTTAACTTCTGTGCAGAGTACATCATGTGAAACAGTGGACTGGATGAATCACAAGCTGGAATCAAGATTGTTGGGAGAAATACTAACAATCTCAGATATGCAGATGATACCTCTCTAATGACAGAAAGCTAAAAGGAATTAAAGAGCCTCTTGATGAGGGTGAAAGAGGAGTGTGAAAAAAATTGTTTAAAACTCAACATTTAATAAACTAAGATCATGGCATATGGTCCCATCACTTCATGGCAAATAGATGGGAAAAAAGTGGAAACAGTGACAGATTTTCTTTTCTTGGGCTATAAAAATCATTGTGAATGGTGACTGCAGCCATGAAATTAAAAGATGCTTGCTCCTTGGCAGAAAAGCAATGGCAAACCTAGACAGCATATTAAAAAACAGATACATCACTTTGCTGACAAAGGTCCATGTAGTCAAAGCTATGGTTTTTCCAGTAGTAATGTGAGAATGTGAGAGTTGGACCATAAAGAAGACTGAGCGCCAAAGAACTGATGCTTTCGAATTGTGGTGCTGGAGAATACTCATGAGAGTCTCTTGGACAGCAAGGAGATCAAACCAGTCAAGTCAATCCTAAAGGAAATCGGTCCTGAATATTCACTGGAAGGACTGATGCTGAAGCTGAAGCTCTCTCTGATACTTTGGCTACCTCATGCAAAAAACTGACTCTTCAGAAAAGACTCTGATGCTGGGAAAAATTGAAGGTGAGAGAAGAGGGCAGCAGAGGATGAGATGGTTAGATAGTATCAGTGACTCAATGGACATGAATTAAAGTAAACTTCAGGAAGTAGTGGAGGACAGGGGAGCCTGGAAGGCTGCATGCAGTCCATGGGGTTGTAAAGAGTTGGACATGACTTAGCAACTGAACAACAATAGAAATTAATATGCTAGGTCAGAAGGTGTATGGTCAAGTCTGATTTAGGCAGGAAATGGAAGGGATGTGTGACTACCTCAGTGTGGCACAGCCCTCCCAGTGGGAAGTACTGGTTGGGAACTTGGGTGAGGAGTTGGTGTTGGAGATTGAAAGAAAGGAGTGAGGGGAATTCAACGTGTCTGTTTGAGAGCTCTGGCGTAATAAAGAACATATTGCTTTTCCAGTCAACTCTCCTCAGGCAAGTCGAGTTTGCATGGCCACAATGGCAACGTGAGGGAGAGAACCGTGGAGAGAACCATGGCATGGGAAATTTGGAGAGGTTCCCTGTGGCCAGTGTGAGCTGGCTTGGAACCTTTTCAGCAAGCCTGGTTCTTGCCCTGAACTTCCTGCCTTTGTTATCCTTTCAGAGAGCTGGATACCACCCCCTACCTCATCCCTGCTGAGTGAGGCTCACACCAGGGAATCAACATAATTTACAACCCCTCCCAACTCCTACTCTATGCTTTGCACAAGTTAGGAAAACAGTGGGTTTTAAGGAAATAGGTTGAAATGAGTTCTGTTCTTGGGGAGCAAATAGAAGCAGATCAGTGTGATGTTTCTTTGTTCGAAAAGCTATCTTTTTCCTATGTTTTCTAAATTTTCCACTTATTTAAGAACTGAAGAAATGAATATTTTGTAATAGAAGAACATGTAACTGGCTCAGTAGGGCAACTTTAAATTGCATATCTGTGCCTAGTACTTATGAAGCTCTTTAGATTCCTGGATTATGCATGAGAATTTGGACTGAACACATACAAATCAAAGACTTGGATAAAAAGTGTTCATGCACAAGCACAGAGCCCATCATTTTCTTGCCTTTGATAAGATAGGCAGATCATGTGGCAGTTATTATAAGTGTCTCTCCTCATAGACTGTGCTTGTCGTCATATAATTGAAAGTACGGTTTAGATGATAAACACTTGCCGGAGCCATGGATCCTTTGTTCAACAAAAGCTGGCTCTGGTATCTTTTTCATATATGTTGTTTTCTCAGGCCAGTAGAATGTTATTAACTCAGACCGAGGCTCTGGTTGACAGTATATTCTGGTTGGATCTTTGTGGTCCTGCTTCAGAGTACTCGAATCCATCAGAGTATCTAAAAAAGCATTCCCTTAAGTACAGTGGACTGAGATTGCCAGATTTCTTCAAAGATTATTCCCGTTTAAAGGATTTAGACCTTAGCTCTTCATTCTTCCCACTGTCATAATTTTCTGAGTGCTGAGGCCTTGCAGATCTTGTCTCTCTGTTTATTCAGTTATAGAATTTGCCAACAAAGAGGCTTGGACCAAGATCTGCTAATCCCCTGGTAAGGCTAGTGAAGGGGTGAGTTTTTCATATTGTCTATTCTGCTTGCTTTGAGTATGTTGGTTGAAGAAAGCTCCAGACATAAAGCAGCTCTAAACACTCAAGGTAATAGAAATAAGCATGAGTGCATATATTTCATATATGTATATATATATATATATTCAGCAGCAAGCTATTCTACATTTGTTTTAACACTTTTTGCAATTTTTCTTAAACAAAAGATACTGCTGTTTGCTTTTCAATTGTAAAGGGAATAGTGTTTGATATCCTTGTTTTGCTTACTCAGTCCTCACAGGATGGCCTTTCTAGTATTCATAAAGAAAAATATTTTATAATTTTTACTAAGTTTGGGGGAAATACTACTATAATTGTGGTTTGATAGAAGGTGACTGTCTTTGAACGTTTAGCGTATTTAGAAGGAGTGTTAATGGTGGTCCTGATGTGTGAACATACCACTAGGATTGAAGGGAATGTTTCAGGTGGTTTCTCCTTCCGAGCTGGTTCACCAGGGCTGTTACTGGCTTGATTGACTTGTTACTTGCAAAGCATATACAGCTGTCCTACCCTGTGTCTCCTGCTGATAAACTTCCAGTATAACTGTCTTTAACCCAGGCCTCTAGGCTTCTATGCTGCTGCTGCTACTGCTGCTGCTAAGTCGCTTTAGTCGTGTCTGACTCTGTGCGACCCCATAGATGGCAGCCCACCAGGCTCCTCTATTCATGGGATTCTCCAGGCAAGAACACTGGAGTAGGTTACCATTTCCTCTTCTGATGCATGAAAGTGAAAAGTCAAAGTAAAGTCAGGCTTTTGTGCTGCTGCTGCTGCTGCTGCTGCTAAGTCGCTTCAGTCGTGTCTGACTCTGTGCGACCCCATAGACGGCAGCCCACCAGGCTCCTCTATCCATGGGATTCTCCAGGCAAGAACACTGGAGTAGGTTGCCATTTCCTCTTCCGATGCATGAAAGTGAAAAGTCAAAGTGAAGTCAGGCTTTTGTGCTGCTGCTGCTGCTGCTGCTAAGTCGCTTCAGTTGTGTCCGACTCTGTGCGACCCCATAGACAGCAGCCCACCAGGCTCCCTCGTCCCTGGGATTCTCCAGGCAAGAACACTGGAGTGGGTTGCCATTTCCTTCTCCAATGCATGAAAGTGAAAAGTGAAAGTGAAGTCACTCAGTTGTGTCCGACTCTTAGTGACCCCATGGACTGCAGCCTACCAGGGTCCTCCATCCATGGGATTTTCCAGGCAAAAGTACTGGAGTGGGGTGCCATTGCCTTCTCCGAGGCTTCTGTGCAGTCTTCTCCAAATCTTTAGGCATGCATCTGTCTTCTCGATCTGTGTTTTCAGAGAACCTTGTGCTTACCTTATCACCTAACAATTATGTTTGCATGTCCGACTCCTTTACCATATTGCAGAGCACTGTATCCTAATCATCTCTGTCCTTACAGTGCCTAATAGAGTGTCTGGTATATAGTATAAGTCCAGTAAGTATTTGTTAAATGAACTATTAAATAGCTAAAGCCTAAGAAAGATTGAGATACTAAAGGATTGTGGAGTACTTCCTTCTTATATACATGTTTGACTTTTTTTCTTCCTATTAAGGACAAGCAAGTAAAGTTGTTATTTCTGCTAGCTACCAGGAAGCCCATGGTATAGACTGAGACTCAGAATCAAAGTCAGAATACCATGTATTAGTGATAAGATGATGTGTGCAGGGAGTTTTGGAAAACCAGGGGAGGACACCCTGTTCAGCCTGAGAGACCAGAGAAGGCTGTCTGAGGGGGTAGCCGCTGGAGTGGAAGATGACGGCTGTAGTATGGAAAAGCCATTGATGTGAGGAGGAGTCACACCAATACTCAAGGCCAAAGACAAGAAAAGTCTAACCAAGGCAGGGAAGAGAACATGGCGAAAAGGAGCCAGATTAGAGAATGTGAGATACTCTTTCAATTTTGGTGCTTCTTAGATATGAAAAATAGGAAGTGGGAAAAGTGTTAGGTGTGTTAAAATTAAGAAATTTCTGATATTTCTGGGGGGTACTTAAACTTGAGAAGTGAGGTGCAGCTCACATGGTATAGGACTTTAAAGCTCTGAGGGACAGCCAGGAATAGCTCTGTAAATTGTTTTGGAGAAGTAAAAACAATTACTCTGGACCTTTGTGTACCTGCCGGAGCCTTGAAGGGTGATTCTTTGAACTCAGACAAGCTAGAGGTTTCTGAAAGTCTGGAAAGTTATGAACTGTGGAAGAGAAAGCACTGTCTAGAGGATCACTCAGGGGAAGCCTGAGTATCCGGACAAGCACTCCAAGTCCCAGTGACTTGGATGTGAGTGGTGTGGTGTTGTCCAGTGAGCAGAAACTTCACTGCCTCATTTCTTATCTTGTGAGCTTGAGAAAGTTATGTAGCCTATTGAAGGCTGCTTAGGACAGAAGGCTGTGACTCTTTATCGAGTCTGTGTATGGATTAAACGGGATTAAAAGGTGAGGCATATGGAAAGCCCCAGCTTGTGAGCCCCTTTCTCTTTCATTCTGATTTGCAGTATAAGGTTATCACCAGCCTTCATGGTAGGGTTTTTTCCTCTGAGCAGAAACAGCCCGAATGCTAAAACCCCTGCATAATCCTAAAGGTCTCTCTCTCCCAGGCAGTTGCCTCTGTGACTGGGCTGGAGGAGTCTCTGCGGTGAGTATATAGATTCTCTGTCTCCGGCCCCCACCCTGCCATTGGGACCCCACCTGTTGGAAACTCCCTTGCTTGTGATCAAGTGGGTTTTGATGTTTTGATGGTCCTGTCCCTGCCCTGATGAAGGATGTTTATCAGCTGACAGAGCGCACAGCACAGATACTTTACATAAGCCAGAAATTTGCATAGGTTGTGTGTTTCTTCTTTTTTTTTTAAAAAAAAAATCTGAAGTGGGGGAAGAGGGGAAAATGCCAATAAATGAGATTTATTTACATTTTAAGTGTATCCAAATAGGCACAGAGCCTTCAATAACATCTTAGAACTTTATCTGTTGGAATTTTAAAAATGAGTTAGAAAATTGTTGCCCAAAGATATTGTTTTCTAGTGTTAGAAATTTAAAATTTTTAACATACGGGGTTATTTTCCAAAAAGTAGGAATGTGTTTATTCCTGGTTCTCCAGTGGTTTCCTCTTATCTGATGGGTCTTGGGTAATTTTAAACAGCAGCTCAAGTTTGCACTGTGCCCTATAAAGATTTTTGAATTTATTTTAACATTTTCTCTTTTGGAGAAAAATAGACATTTAAAATAACTGCAGCCCCCCCCCAAAAAAAAAGTAAGATTAACCCCACAGCTATGTAGTTTAATTAATCACATTTTATCATTAGAAAATATAATAGTCCACACATGGCCTTTCATCTAAATTGATGTCTTATGCTTGAAGTAAGATTTGAGGTCCTCCCTGGTAGCTCAGTGTTAAAGAATCCATCTGCCAGAGTGGGAGACATAAGAGACACCGGTTCGGTCCCTGGTCCAGGAAGATCCCACGTGCCGAGCAGCGACTAAGCCCACGTGCCAGGTATGGATCCTGTACTTCAGAGCCTGAGACCTTCAACTAGTGAGCCCGCCTACCCCGGAGCCCATCCTCCACAGCAGAAGCCACCGCCGTGAGAAGCTTGTGCACGGCAACTAGAGAGTAGCCCCCAGGTGCCAAAATTGGAGAAAAGCCCATGCAGCAATGAAGAACCAGCGCAGCCAAAAATAAAAAATAAAGTAATATTGGAATAGATAACATGCATAATTAGGACAGAATTTTGTATAACGTAGATGAGTAATGGCTATAAAGGCTTTTAAAGAAAAAAATGCATTGAATGATTAAAGAGCAGTTATCTCTGTTTCTGAGATTATCGTCAGCTTTGCGGGTGATGAACAGTGATAACTTGGTTAAAACACCTATTTTCTTCTCTGTTTTGTCTTCTATGCCCAATGGAAAGGTTACAGGTATTAACAAAGAGTCGTGTTGATAAAATATCCCTTAATAGTTGAGATGAAAGTAGCATTTGAAGCATAAGATTAATATTCCTGATGCAGCATTTGCACCAAGTTAATCACTCATGCCTGCTATCACTCTTTTTTTTTTACTGGGTTAGCACATACTTTTCCAGGAACTATTAGGATTTCTAGTGAAGCTACAGTCATACACAGGACTTTGTCTAAATCACTTGAGTGTGTGTTTAAAAGGAGCGGTCTGTCAGTGTGCAGTGGAAATGCCAAAGCACAAATCACTAGCATACTCTCCTTGACCATCAGAGAAAACAAGCACAGCCAAATTTAAAGCACATTTTCCCAGTGTGAAGCCAGAAGTGATTTCAGCTCTTGGCTGACATCAGGGTTTTGTTCAGAAAGAGCACACCATCTTCTCTGCTTCCCCAGTGCCCATTTAATGACCAACTTGTAGCTGTCACTGCAGGCTGAGAAGAGAAGAACTCTTGTATATGATTAACTTTTTTTTCCCCCTTAGAACTTATTTCTTTCCCTTTTAGGACATACAGAGTCATCATGTAAAAGCTTGTGTGTCGGTCAGTTTTGCTATTTGTATGCTTTGTTATAGAATTTTGCTAACATTTTTTAACTTTAATATTTTATTGATCTGAAATTTAACCCTGGATTTGAAACAGTTTTGCCTTTTCTTTGATGGGAAAACGATTCCCTATCCAGTGGTACACTGAACAGTAGACTCTCTGAGGGAAGCTCCCACAGGGCGTTGTTGTGCAGCTGCTAAGTGGTGTCCTACTCGTTGCAACCTCTTGGTTTACAGCACGCTAGGCTCCTCTACTCTCTTCCGGAGTTTGCTCAAATTCACGTCCATTGAGTTGGTGAAGGACCAAGGGGAAAAAACAGACTAGATTTTTCTAGCCTCAGAAATTGGGAATTGGAAATAAAATTTTTTCCTTACCCACATTTCTCCCAATCTCCCCTATACAGACACCTCTCTCACCCCCCAAAACTATGCTAATTTCGGAGTTAATTATTGAATAACAGCACCATAGAAACTCTGAATGATTTATAGGATGAAACAGTGTTGTAAATGTGTGTGGCTTGCATTTAGAGGGGCAACAGATGGTAAATAGAATCAGTCATTGTGCCTATTCATCTCCTTGACTCTTCAACCCTTTACTATTACTGAAGATGAAGGGACAGCTTTCTACCAGAAGCCTTGGCTGAATAGTCATAAGCCTGTTTTCATGGGTGTACAAAAAATATGAAAATCATGATCATGTGAAATGGGAATGCTTTTGGGAGCTGATAACTTCAATGATCTGTGAAGGTTTTATGAAGATCAGAAATATTTCTGGCGGTCTTAAAAGAATAGCTTAAGTAATTTGGGGCAGTTTGATTCCAACTAAAAATATGGATGAGTTGGATATACATCTTGTCTAAAATAAATTCTCTGGATCAAATATTTATAATTAAAATAGATCCTAAGAATAAAGATATTATTTATGGACACGGAGAATGTAACTGACTCCCAGCGCCTAATGTTTTAGTTATACGAAAAAGAATGTACTAGGAAAAAATAATCTTTTAAGAAATATATTTATTTGTTTATTTGGCTGAACCAGGTCTTAGCTGCGGCATGCAGAATCTTTAGCTGTGGCATTTGTTGTTCATTCCCTCAGTCCTGTTCGGCTCTTTGCAACCCCATGGACAGCAGCACGCCAGGCTTCCCTGTCCTTTACCATCTCCCGAAGCTTCCTCAAACTCATGTCCACTGAGTCGGTGATGCCATCCAGCCATCTCATCTTCTGTCATCCCCTTCTCCTCTTGCCTTCAAATTTTCCCAGCATTGGGGTCTTTTCCAGCGAGTTGGCTCTTCTGATCAGGTGGCTAAAGTATTGGAGCTTCAGCATCAGTTCTTCCAATGAATATTCAGGGTTGATTTCCTTTAGGATTGACTGGTTTGATCTCCTTACAATCCAGGGGACTCTCAAGAGTTGTGGCATACTAACTCTTAATTCTGGCATATGGGATCTAGTTCTCCAACCAGGGTTTGAACCTCGGCCCACTTCATTGGTTGTGTGGAGATTCAGCCACTGGACCACCAGGGAAGTACTGGGAAACATGTCTCTATGCACCGAAATTTCAAATAAGAATCAGGTAATTACCCACACAGGAGTCCAAGGATTCAAAACCTCTGAAACTAAAAATATGGTTGAAATTCTCCTGAATATAGCATGTATGTATATAGCACGAATGCACACAGACATATGGACTTGTTAACCAAAACTGCAGAAATGGAGACCTGATTGCAATAAAGACACATTTATTTGCAGTTTGCTAGGCACCCCACCCCAGTACTTCTGCCTGGAAAATCCCATGGACGGAGGAGCCTGGTAGGCTCCAGTCCATGGGGTCACTAGGAGTCGGACACGACTGAGCGACTTCACTTTCACTTTTCACTTTCATGCATTGGAGAAGGAAATGGCAACCCACTCCAGTGTTCTTGCCTGGAGAATCCCAGGGACGGGGGAGCCTGGTGAGCTTCTATCTATGGGGTCGCACAGAGTTGGACATGACTGAAGCGACTTAGCAGCAGCAGCAGGACTATAGCTCAAGAGACACAGCTTTCAGATGCACTTGAACACAGACTACAAAATGGAGGAAACTTATCAAGGCAAAAACTTCAAGGCCACAGTGAGTTAAATAAATTGTTACTCAAGAATTACAATTGGAGCTATCTAGAAGTAAGGGTGCTTGTTAAGCAAGGATTGGTTGGGGGTCTGAAGACCTTGAAACAAGGTCTTGAAACAATAAAGACCTTGAAACCCTGAAGTCACAGCTGGAAAGTGTTGTTCTAAATATGGTTGGTGGTGTCCTTGGGTTTGATACCATTCAGAAAAAATCCATGTTCTCAGTGGAGCAGGGACGTGTCTGAGAACAGATCCTCAGTGGCAGCACTACTCCATTTCTGTATGCCTTGACCAATGTAATTTTAATTTGTCAGCATATTTCTAAGATAAATAAACATGTGACTCACTCCTGTTGAAATTATAAGCTTTTCTGAAATCATTAAAATGGGATGTAATATAGGAAGTACGTTAGATGGCGCATACAGTGCTCATTTTTCAAAACATTTTGTGATGTGGTATTGAAGATATAGAAATGGACGATCGTCAGTCTCCTCAGACTTACCTCTTGGGTAAAATAAAACTTTTAACTAGATTTCTTTGTGAAATTTCTCTTATTCCTCTCAACTTTTAAGCCAGAAGGAACAAAAAATTGAGAACTCCTGAAGAGTACACGTGTGTACGTGTTTGCTCATGTGCTTTTACATGGATTACATTTCTGTGGCATTTCTGAGCTTTGTCAGATGTGTGTTTCCTAGTGAATATTTTTATGGTCCCTCCCTTAGTCTGTGTTGGAGGTTTCAGATATTGTCAACTCGTACCAAAGGGATCCAGAGAAGAACAAGAGTATTGCATTGGCTAGAAAGTCAGTGTATGAAACAGATTATAAATGATACTTTATAATTTTTTAAATTTAGATTTAAACTTTTGCTTGCTATAAGTCTAGTCGGTTAGAATTGGGAGTCTGTTTTGGTGAATGTTCAGATGATGCTGAGGAATGGGCTCTGGTTTAAATCTTCATGTGGAATCCAGAATGGACCTGAACTGTACTGTAATCTTGTATCACAGCAATGTTGGAACTCAACTTTGCCAAATCGAGGGAGTTTTTCTGTTTTTTGTGTGTTTGTTTAACATACTAAAAATTAAAATCAAGATGCATAAGCAGGTATGTGTGTGCATGCGTGCTCAGTTGCTTCAGTCATGTCAGACTCTTTGCAACCCTGTGGACTGTTATCAGGTAGTCTTGTCATATTTGTAAGTCGAGTTGCTATGTCAGTGGGTTAAAATATTTTATATAGAACACTTTGCTTATTTAGAGAAAAGTGTCCTGGGGCCCACAAAAATCTGCTAAACTTTTTTCCCCTGCAGCATTTATAAGAGTCTCTACTCCTCAGATTTTTTTTATTGCCATTGCTTTCCCATTGTCTCAAAAGGATAAAAATAACTGTTGAAGTCTGAAGGAGAAACCAGGAGATCTTTATTTTATTCACTTGTTCAACAAATATTTGTTGACTTAGTTCAGTTCAGTCACTCAGTTGTGTCCGACCCTTTGCAACCCCATGGATTGCAGCATGCCAGGCCTCCCTGTCCATCACCAACTACTGGAAAAACCATAGCTTTGACTAGATGCACCTTTGTTGGCAAAGTAGTCTCTTCTTTTTAATATGCTTTTCTTCCAAGGAGCAAGCGTCTTTTAATTTCATGGCTGGAGTCACCATTTGCAGTGATTTTGGAGCCCCGATAAATAAAGTCTGTCACTGTTTCCCATCTATTTGCCAGGGAAGTGATGGAACCAGATGACATGATCTTAGTTTTCTGAATGTTGAGTTTTAAGCCAGCTTTTCCACTCTCTTCTTTTACTTTCATCAAGAGGCTCTTTAGTTCTTCACTTTCTTCCATAAGGGTGGTGTCATCTGCGTATCTGAGGTTAATTGGTATTTCTCGTGGCAATCTTGATTGCAGCTTGTGCTTCTTCCAGCCCAGCGTTTCTCATGATGTACTCTGCATACAAGTTAAATAAGCAGGGTGACAATATACAGCCTTGACGAACTCCTTTTGCTATTTGGAACCAGTCTGTTGTTCCATGACCAGTTCTCATTGTTGCCTCTTGACCTGCATATAAATTTCTCAAGAGGCAGATCAGGTGGTCTGGTATTCCCATCTCTTTAAGAATTTTCCACAGTTTGTTCTGATGTTGACTAACTGGTACATGCCAAATGTGCTAGAACCCAGGGATATAGAGAAGATTGAGAAGGGAGGGAGGGAGGTTCAAGAGGGAGGGGTAGCTAATTCACTTAGTTGTACAGCAAAAACTTTACAACATTATAAAGCAATTCTACTCCAATTTAAAAAAAAAAAAAGGAAGGACAATGCAAGTGTCTTCATGAAGCTTATAGCCTAATGTTGGAAGAAAGATGCTGTACAAGAATTTAAAAGAGTAAAAGATTCTAATTCCCTTAAAACATGAGTGACAGGAGGAATCTGGAAATAGGCAAATGGACTTGTAGATTTGGTGGCAAGAATTGTGGGGTAGTACTGGCCAAGAGTTCAGTTTGCTTTAAAATGTAGGAAGAGCATTCATATGCTGGAAATTGCCAGCAGGGTAAATGGGGAATGTGGATTTGAGGAGAGTTATGGCCTTCCCAAGTGGCACTAGCGTTAAAGAACCTTCCTACAAATGCAGGAGACATAAGAAGAGATGTACGTTTGATCCTTGGGTCAGGAAGATTCCCTGGCAAAGGGAATAACAACTCCATTATTCTTGCCTGGAGAATTCTATGGACAGAGGAGCCTGGCAGGCGACAGTCCATTAGGTCGCAAAGAATTGGACATGACTGAAGTGACTTAGCATGCACACAGGAAGACCTGAAAATCATGACAGAATGGGGAAGCCGGCATTGCAAGAGAAAATTTAATGCTAGTAGAGAGTTATTTTCACGGAGAGGGATGCAGTCTTCTTAGTCATGTGGTTTTCCTTTTCCCCAGATTCATTCAAGTTCTGGACCTAGGCAGTGGGAAGGCAGCTAATCTTAGCAATCCTTATTCGTCAGTCATATGAAGGTATTAGTATAGAGGGTCCCTCCATTTTCATTTAGTTATTATGTTTATTCTGGCAAGTATATGGAGGATTTATCTCTTTGTTAAAAACATTTGACTCCTAAAAATTTTTCAAGAGCTTATATGATCAAGTAAGTTGGCAAAATGGTTAACATTAACATCGTGTGCATTATAGAAAGCAGTAACTCTTAAGAAAAAGACATCTTTCTAAGATATTCTGGCTAATGAGCCCTTCTTTGGGAGCTGAGGATAATGGCATTTGCCTGTCTGAGAAATAAGTTACAAAAGTAGGTAATTTAAAATGAGATTAAATTAAAGAAGATATTTTAAAGATGCTCAATAAGTGACCATGCTCAATAGATTTTTCCATCTTTCCTTATTTAGGTTCTCTTGATCTCGCTTTCCCTTCCATATATATAGACAAATGCGGTCTTTTATATTGTGTATTAGATTAAGTTGTGCTATTCTGTGCTGAGCGGGTTTTCCTAAGAGAGAATCTTGAATATGTTCAATTTTCCTTTTCAAATATTTAGAGGAAATATTTTGACACTGAGGATCTTCTGCATTCCCTAACCCCATTAACCTTTAGTTTTAGTTCCACATGATTTGTTACTTTGGTCTGGCCTCAGTCCCCGGGATGCTCGTCTCTGTCTCAGGAACGGGAGTTGGCAAGCAGCTCTGGTAGGCTTTGCTTGGGGTCCTGACCAGAAGAAGCATGTCAGAGCTTGTCATTATTGCCTAAGCCAGTCGTAAACAAGATTTGCAACTCAGAAGTTCAACTCTAGAGATCAGTGTGTCGAGAGGAATTTTAAGTTGTCTTTAGTTGTTCCATCAGGTTGGGATCTTCTTAAAAGAAAATTAATGATAATGCCTCATAAGCTGTATCTATGATGTTTTTTGCCTTTTACAATGAAGTTACATCCATATTATTCCTCTTCTTGTATTGTATTTGACAACATCCTTCATGATTTTATACTGTCGACTAAAAAATAGAGTCACAACTTTAGAGTAGAGAGTTCTTTTATTTGGTGGGAATGTTTAGGACTCTGAACCCCCCAGGGAGACAACATCTCAGTAGCTCTGATGAAACTGCTCCAAGGAGGCAGGAGGGGAAGTTGGGCTATATACAAGTTTGCCACAAAGGGAGCAGGCAATCTGAATGTCAAAGAGCAGGTATCATTTAAGGGCTTTAGCATTCTGTGTGGGGGGAGGGGTGGCAGCATCCACTGGATCCCAGTTTTGAGAGCCTTCATTCACATTTGGAGGCCAGGAATCGCTGATGGCTGTGACATCTCTTGTTTGTTCATATGGCAGGAGGTATTTTCATTTCATAATGTACACACACACACATATTTATCTACATAAGATTAGGCCCTGTGTCAGCACACAGCTTAATATACTTGCCATAACAGAATATGACTGAAAGTTGATGGGACTGAGGAATTCTTGGGTGCATTTTGGGTTTGCCATTCTTGCTCCAAAGCGATAAAAGTATGAAAGTACCTTTGCCCTTAACACAAATCCACGCACACAGTGTCATGTTTATAGGTAATAATAGCAGGAGAGAGTAAAGAGAAATGAGCGAACAGTGCAGCTGGCACTGCTCCTGAGCATCCTGCATCTGTGCAAGGGATGGAGAGAAGCTCTCAGTGTCTGCGTGAAAGGAAGCCCCGTTTCCTTAGAAGACCTTTTGTGCACCTTCTTGGTAGCTCTGCTGTGTTTCATGTGTGCAATGTTTGAGTCTGTTGTTATCCAGCTCATCACAAGGTTTCCAACTCAGAGGCTGATTTAATTCCCGGAGATGGGAGTTTTAAAAGGATTTCATTCCTTTTGTTTGTCCTTGTCATGTTGTTGTCTCAGGGATTGAAGCATTTGACTGCCTTCCTCACTTGTGTTTTTTTGGTTAAAGTTCAGTTCTTTGTTGTCAGTTTTTTGCCATTCAGCTTTCTCTCCAGGGTTTTCAGAGGTACGAGGTGTGTGCCTAGTGACAAACTTCGTGACTTCCTCAAGGTACCTGTTGCAAACTCACCTAAGTAAATTTATTTGTGACTAATTATGTGGAAATATGTCTGTAGCCTCCAGTTGTTAGAAGGAAGTGAGAACTGAAGGTCTTGTCATGCAAGCAGTTCCAGACAGGGTGGTGTAATGAAAGCAAGTCTCAGACTGTATCACACACAAATATGAACATTACCACACAGGCACAGAAACCGCCACACCGCCTGTTCTGTAAACTTCTTGAAGCCCGTGTCTCGTGGTCCTTTGAGAGCTGTCACAAGCACCTTACAAGGAATCATTCACTAGAGGCAGGTGCAAAGGTGTTTTAGCTTCAGGATTCAGCTATTCAACCTAGGCGGTTGACAGAGCTCCATTCAGCTTTCATTGTATTTTTAAATATAGAGGATTCTAAGATGTGTATGCTATATTGTATGGGAGTGTCCATACAATTTAATGTTCAAGCCAGAATACTTCTGAGAGCAAAAGGAGGAGCTATTTGTAATTATTCTATGGTAAGTGGTATAAACCAGGGATATACCAGGCAAATTGGAACCTATGATGATTCTAGCTCTGGGCAGGCTAGGTTTACATCCTCTGCTCATACAAAGCAAAGATACCTATTTACATTGTATTTTTATCCGTGCATACTTAATCGCTCAGTCATGTCTGACTCTGTGCGACCCCATGGACTATAGCCTGCCAGATTCCTCTGTCTATGAGATTCTCCAGGCAAGAATACTGGAGTGGGTTACCATTCCCTTTTCCAATTTTTATCCATCCACATATCTTAAACACTCATTGTATCCACCTAGGAAAAATTATTTCTATCATCTTTTATGCAAATTAGTGTCACCTTTAAGGTTGAGGAGAGGAAAAGATATTTGAAACCTTTTTGTAGCTACTTCTGACTTGGTGGCATAACATGTCAGAAATAACTCCTGGAGTAATGGCTCACTAACCTACTTGAGATGTTAACTAGTATCTTTTGGATGTGAATTGAAACTCACTAAAACACATCCATCACCCTGTAATACTTCTATACTGAAGTACTTAAAAGTTACTACAGAAAGTGTAACGTTGACTTTGCTGGAAGACAAAATCCTAGTGGTTTTAAAAGAGAAAATGCAGTATTGCTTAGTGTGTACAATGTAAATACAGCTTAAGACTGCATTAAGAGGAAAACACAGATAGACTCAGCCTTTAGCAACTATATGCACTCTCTTTTTTTGTCTTCTGGGTGCTTTAATCATAAAATATTAGTGTGCATCTTTGGGGGTAAAATAATGTGCACTAAAGAATACAGATAGTCACTTATAATTTGCAATTACTAGATTTTTAAAGTAAATAATTCAACAGCAGCACTGTAGGATCAATAATCGGTACGCTGAAGAATGAATAATGCAATTGATCTACATTCTTTTGTTTTCACTGATAGGGCGATAACAGTTTACCTTTCCTATGTTCTGCAGGTAGGCATGTTTTTCAAAAAATACATGAAAATAAGATTACCATAGAAAGACAGAGTGAGCACATGTCATAAAGTCATTTGCCTAATGCAAGTGGCAGTCAACAGCATGGTAAAGCTGATTC
Source organism: Tragelaphus eurycerus (assembly GCA_935064755.1). Classification (NCBI taxonomy): domain Eukaryota; kingdom Metazoa; phylum Chordata; class Mammalia; order Artiodactyla; family Bovidae; genus Tragelaphus; species Tragelaphus eurycerus. Next base: position 25,771,870 of record CAKXYN010000003.1, read on the forward strand.
CCCCCAGATCCAGAGATTACGTTTCAGAAGCACTTACTTGCTGAAGTAAGGTTGTAAGATTAGTAAATTGGTTATTATTTCATAGGGCAATGAAACTGTAATCTTGGGATTATCTTTGTACCAGAGAAAAATCAGTTGCATCTCTATGGACAAAAATCTACAAGTTAACATGTAACAGCAGTCTGGACCCTGAGAGATAATAAAAAAAGTAAGCCAAAGATACAGGATCCTACATTGCTAAATAATCCTCAAGTAGGCCTGTGAGACAGATCCACTCTGACATTGAAAGGACACAAAGTTATCCTTATTTCCAAGTTTCTGATAATTTTTCCTAACAAAGTTTTTTGTTTAGTTTGACTTTGGTTTAAATTAAGCTATGTGATTCTTCAGCAGATACTGCACTGTGACCTTTGTATGTGTTTTGTCTGTTTTTTTGTTTATCTGTTTGGATCAAGGGTTGGAACTTGGAACTCAGTAAGGAAGGGGCTAATGGCTTTGACTTAATCTGAAATGTAAGCAACACCAGCTGTGTTGTTATTGGTTTGGAGCTTTTATTTCGTGTGAAGGGAGCTCTTCAAAAATCCAGGAGCTCAATTCGGCCCTTAGACCAACTGGAGAGAAGTACATTTATTTAAAATTTTTTCTAGCAGAGGGAATGATGTATTCGATTCTCAGCTGGCACACTAGTAATTAAAAGATAGAAACTAGGAAAAAAAGAAAAAGAAAATAGTTCTATATTTAACTGTGCATATATATTGTAAGAAATATTATCTTCTTTTATAGTTCCCTATCGTTGCAGAATTCACATTCTAGTTGGGAGATAGACAATAAAGAAGATAAGTAAGGGGTTGGATAGACAAAAGAAGATAATTAAGGGGTTGTGTATTTTGTAGCAAAAGAGTACACTGAACTTGAACATTTAAGTTCGAGGTATCTTAAGGGCTTTCTCCTTTGTGTGGTAGGTAAAAGAGTCCCTGATGATCTTTGTTTTTACATTAGTATTAGTTCTCTTTCCTTCTAGATTCCCCAGCTTTCCTAAAGGACTTTTGCTACACAGACACGGTTCTCCTAGGGCGTTGACTTAAGGGTTGATGAAGAAAGTTAAAGATAATTTAAAGATTATTGCAGTTTTATTTTCCTATACAGTACTAACATTCCAAATTACCCCAAAGGGTCTGAAAAGGCCTCCTTTTCTCAAACTATCTCTTTACTTGATCTTCCCTTTCCTCTTTCTCCCCCTCTCATTCTTTTACGATTATTCAGACTTTAAACTGCTCTGTGGTGAGTCATTAGAGATTACATTTGTCAGTGAAAATAATCAATAAACAGTCTAGAATATGAACAGAAGAGTTTTATTTGAGCCAAACTGAAGACTGTACCCTGGGAGCCACAGATTTAAAAAGCACTTGAATTGTGTTCCACAGGACTACAAAATGGGAGAGAATTATAAAGGCAAAAAACCACGTTACATAAATTGTTCATCAAGAATTAGGATTGGAGTTGCCAAGAAGTAAGAGTGCTTGTTTGGAGAAGGCAATGGCACCCCACTCCAGTACTCTTACCTGGAAAATCCGAAAGATGGAGGAGCCTGGAAGGCTGCAGTCCATGGGGTCGAGAAGAGTCGGACACGACTGAGCGACTTCACTTTCACTTTTCCCTTTCATGCATCGGAGAAGGAAATGGCAACCCACTCCAGTGTTCTTGCCTGGAGAATCCCAGGGACGGGGGAGCCTTGTGGGGGTGTCTCTGGGGTCACACACAGTTGTACACGACTGAAGCAACTTAGCAGCAGCAGCAGCAGCAGCAGCAAGAATGCTTGTTAAGCAAGGATTTGCTGGGTCCCAAAATCATTGCATAGTTATAAGAGGAGACTCTGAGATCATAAGGTTGCAGCTGCTAACAGATAATGTTTTGAGAATGGCTGGTGGTGTCCTTGAGTTTGACACAGTTCAAAACATTGATGTTCTCAGTGATGCAAGAACAAATCTGAAATCATGTCAACAATGGCCACCGGCTCCATTTTGGATACTTGAACTGCTGTTATATATCTTCTCAGAACAAAGAAGGCAATGGCACCCCACTCCAGTACTTTTGCCTGGAAAATCCCATGGATGGAGGAGCCTGGTAGGCTGCAGTCCATGGAGTCGCTGAGGGTCGGACACGACTGAGCGACTTCACTTTCACTTTTCACTTTCATGCATTGGAGAAGGAAATGGCAACCCACTCCAGTGTTCTTGCCTGGAGAATCCCAGGGATGGGGGACCCTGGTGGGCTTCCATCAACGAGGTTGCTCAGAGTCAGACACAACTGAAGTGACTCAGCAGCAGAACAAAGAACAAACCATACGTGACAGGGCTACATTCCTTCAAGGTTTGAAAAGAGATTAGCACGTACACAGCGAGTCAGCATGATGTTGGTGTCTGGGAAGAGAGCCTCATCTTCGAAGGAGTCCTAGCATGGGTATCATTGGAAGGGGGAGGGTCACTTATCCCTGTCTTTGAACTTGACCATCTAAACAATCCGGTAAATGAATTCTTTGCTTTTTTTTTTTTTTAAATGTGAAAGCAGATGTACAATATATGACTGACAGGTCATAAAACATGCTGTTCTAGTTAGCATAAAGTTCAAGTCAAATCCACCTATAAGCCAGAATGACTTTTTTCATACCTCGATATATGAAATTTTCTTTCATCACATTCATTTGCTTCCAGAGGTTTTTATAATTAGTAACAACATTTATGATTTTGTATGGAACGTTTATTAAATTCTTTTCTTTTGGGGGACAGATTCCATTTCCTTGCTATATAGCTGACATACCCTAGTTTGTTTGGGGTTATGGTTTTTTTTGTTTATTTTTTTTGCACTGGAGACCAGAATTTGCAGCCAGATTATACACTGAGCCTCGTTGGTCTCCACTAAGCTCATGTTTACTCAACACTTCCTATACGCCTTGAAGTCTGCTGGTGACCACAGGGATTGTAAAGACACAGAAGGCTCAGTGGTGTGTTCCCTGAACTTTGGAAACTTATAGAAATAGTTTTACTTACCTACCCAGGTGAAACAATTAGAGAAAAATAATGAAAAATACAGTAGAGTCTACTTGGGAAGTAGGGATGGAAAATAAACTAGGTTTTTAATTTATCACATAACATGAGAAAAAGTATAGTCCAAATTATCTTGATAATTTCTTAAATGGTCCAAATGTATAAAAAATATTTCTGTTAAGAACTCTTTAACAGAAGAGTCCTTAAATTGTTCAGATGTTCTTTCAGCATGAAGGGCCTCTTTCAGGCTTGATCAGCCCCATCATCTCTTTAATGTACATGTAGTAGGACTTGCTGGAGAAGGCAATGGCACCCCACTCCAGTACTCTTGCCTGGAAAATCCCACGGATGGATGAGCCTGGTAGGCTGCAGTCCATGGGGTCGCAAAGAGTCGGACACGACTGAGCGACTTCACTTTCTCTTTTCACTTTCATGCATTGGAGAAGGAAATGGCAACCCACTCCAGTGTTCTTGCCTGGAGAATCCCAGGGATGGGAAAGCCTGGTGGGCTGCCGTCTATGGGGTCACACAGAGTTGGACACGACTGAAGTGACTTAGCATAGCATAGCATAGCATAGTAGGACTTGCAGCCAGATTCACTTACTGTCAGTATCTTTATGATATGACTGCTGCTGCTGTTAAGTCACTTCAGTCATGTCCAACTCTGTGCGACCCCATAGATGGCAGCCCACCAGGCTCCCCCGTCCCTGTCATTCTCCAGGCACTCTACTCTTTGTCATCTAGTTCCGAAATGTGTGTGGTGTACTCTGGCACAGCTAAGAGGACAGGAATGATTTTTGGCCAGAATGAGCAGGGATGGGCTCGTGGAGGGCTTTACTCGTTTGTCTGTCCTCTTTCTCCTTGAGATGCCCAAGATGTTCTTTTGTTCATTGATGTATCTCTGATGCCTAGAACCATGATATGAACTAAGTATTTGATAAATAATTGTTGAATGACTGAATTGAGTCATTCTCGATTGACCCAGATTGACCCTTGGGTCACTCTTGTCTCTTCCCTCTCCCTTATCTCCACATGAAGTCAGTCAATACACTGAGTCAGTTCTACCTACCAACACTCCTTGAATCACAGAATCTCTATGTGTTTCCCTCCGTCCTTACTGCCCACTCCTTAGTTCAGGCCACCACTATAAGGATCACTGAATCAGCCTCTAACTGGTACCCTTGCTTCCTGTCTTGCCTTCCTCCCTTTAGGCAAAAATGCTTCCACAGCATGTGCATTGAAAAACTGTCCATCTTTAAATCCTTCATGACTCCCCATTGGCTTCTAATAAAGGTCAAACTCCTTAACATGAATAGAAAACCCTTCAGAATCTGTCCCCTGCTTACCTCCCAGTCGTTTTTGACCTCAGAAGCTCCTTCTGCCATATAGAAATTCTCCAATCCTACATGCTTTCTATCCTCAACATAATTCCTGTAACTCATGTTCCATGTCTGAATTGTGTCCCTTCCACTCTCCACCTCATTCTTCAGGGCTGAACCTTTTCAATGTATCTTTCTTTGGACTCTCCAGTCTGGATGAATTTCCACAACTTTATGCTCCCATAGTGTCCTGATTCTCTCTTTTTATGGTTAGGGTACTTAACCCATGGTATTGAAATTACTTATCTACCTCCTCCAGTATTCTGTTGTATCTCTGAGGCCAAGGACTTTGACTTATGAGGGGGTGTGTGTGTGTGTGTGTGTGTGTGTGTGTGTATTTAACTCTAGAAGCAAACAGAGGTCTGACATAGAATGTGCAATAACTATTGAATGGATGAGTGAAAGGCTAGTTCAGTGGGACTTGAGTGTTGCACTTGAAAGAGAGATCGATTTCATATACTCTTAAGACTGAAGTGAACTGAATATTATTAGAGATGAGACAATATCTCTGTTGTAGGGTAGAAAGGAACCAGTTAAAAAAAGAGTGCATTTGGTTGTTGTTAGAAATGAAATTTGACTGTGTTAGTGAACACTGGAAATGAGGACATCTGTGCAGTAATTGGGGTTTATGTGGCATTTGAGTCCTTAAGTCATCATATTCCTGTTTTCCCCCTTGTCTTCTAAGAGTAAAATTGGGATAACAATAGTCCAATAAGGAATATTTTGGGGGAAAAATATTTGAAGTGCTCAAATAAAAGTTGCCCAGATGTTTTATAGTAAAAAGAAAAGCATATATTGTCTCAAAGGTTTTTTTTTTTTTCTTAAAGTGTGTGTGTATGTTTGTGAATGTATCTCCTGCTTGGTTTATGGAGGATACTTTAAAAGAAGTTGCTGAGATATACTTTTATTGAACACTGGCAATATAGATTTTTATTTGAAGTAATTTTGAAGCTTGAAAGAAGGGAAAATACTAGTTTTTGTTTTCACTTGACAAACCATTATTTCCCTTTTTAAAATGAGAGTATCACCAGAACAGGAAAGGCATTCCAGAGCATGTGTAAAAAGTTCTGCAATAATTTTTGCCTCAAAAAAATATCTCTTTCTTCTCTCAGGTTTGTGGTGTTATTTTGCACTCTTGTATGACCTTTTACTCAATGATGGGTATTCTGATTATAGAAAAGGTTTATTCTTCTAGTCTCTCCTTTCTTTTTTATTATTTTAAATTCTTTGCTCTTTTGTGTATATGTTTCATGTCACCTAGAGGGCATGAATTGGATAAGGCAGCCCTGATCTTGGCATGGTTTCTGGGCAGCACCATAGTACGATCTGTTCTCCATGCTGCTGCTTTGGAAATTATTAAGCTTTACACATTTAGCTCCCATGCCAGGCTATCATCTTCTTGAGGGACTTTGTAGAATTTGGTTTGGTACCATTACTTTTTAGCACAGTTTCTGGCACTGTATAGTCTCTCAAAGAATATTTGTTGTAAATGGAAAAGCATGGTAATTCATAGTTCAATTATTTATAATATAGTTTAATTATTTACAATATTTGTTTATAATTTACAATAATCATTTACAATAGCTAGCACTATTTACAGTAGCTAGAACATGGAAACAACCTAGATGTCCATCGACAGATGAATGGATAAAGAACCTGTGGTACATATATACAATGGAATACTACTCAGCCATAAAAAGGAACATATTTGAGTCAGTTATAATTAAGTGGACTTCCCTGATGGCTCAGACAGTAAAGCGTCTGTCTACAATGCAGGAGACCAGGGTTTGAGCCCTGGGTTGGGAAGGTCCCCTAGAAAAGGGAATGGCAATCCACTCCAGTACTATTGCCTGGAAAGTCCCATGGACAGAGAAGCCTGGTAGGCTACAGTCTATGGGGTCTCAAAGAGTCAGACACAACTGAGCAACATCACTTTTACTTTTCACTTTCATAATGAGGTGGACGAATCTAGAACCTATTGTGCAGAGTGAAGTAAGTCAGAAAGAGAAATATAAATACTGTATACTGATGCATATACATGGAATCTAAAAAGAGAAATATAAATATCATATACTAGCACATATATATGGAATCTGAAAAGACAGTACTGATGAATTTATTTTCAGGCCAACAGTGGAGAAACAGGCATAGAGAACAGATCTATGGACATGGGGTGAGGGGAGGAGGGAGAGGGTGAGATGTATAGAGAGAGTAACATGGGAACTTGCATTATCATATGTAAAATAGATGCCCGTGGGAATTTGCTGTATGACCTAGGGAAATCAAACAGGGCCTCTGTGACAATCTAGAAGGGTGGGATAGGGAGGGAGATGGGAGAGAGGTTCAGGAAGCAGGCAACATGGGTGTACCTATGGCTGATTCTTGTTGATGTATGACAGAAAACAACAAAATTCTGTAAAGCAATCATCCTTCAATTAAAAAATAAAGTGGCAAAAAAATTTTTTTTCATCAACTCCACTGCTTATCAAATAAGGTCCAAGCTTTTTAGTTTGGCATCAAGACCCCAAATCACATATCCAGCATTTTCTTGCCCACACAACTTTTGCCCACATTGCCTCTATACACCAGCTGTATTGGACTCCCCCGTTTGTTTAAATGCCCTACACTTCTCTGCTGTCTTATTTCTGTCTTAGGTTCCCCACCCCAATCTCACCTCTGAAACACTCATCAAGAACCAGTTCCTCCTGATTCTCCAGCTGGAAATAGTGTTTCCTCTTTTCTGCTTCCGTATGACAGTCAGTCTTGTTTTCCATCTGTGTGTATAGCTTCCTTATTCCACTTAAGTCTTGGAGGATGAGCCCTGTCTCAGTCATTATGAAGACTTTTAATAAATACTGTTACAATAAATATGTCCAATAAATGCAGACTCACCATGAAGCAAAGCGTTTTCTTCTGTTTTTATTATTATTGTTATTATTATAAACCCTAACCAAAAGGAAGACAATTAAATCATTTATCTAGCTTGACCATGGCAAAAATGATAGGATGCTAATGTAAGCAGTTCAAATAAAGGAGCCAAAAAGGGCACGTGACTGATATTTCTGTCAGTCACTTGGCTTATTATTATTTTAGTCAGTACCATTAATGGTCTTAAATTATTAGTTTATATAGCAGTGACCTAGAGCCAGACATCCTGGAATGTGAAGTCAAGTGGGCCTTAGAAAGCATCACTAGGAACAAAGCTAGTGGAGGTGATGGAATTCCAGTGGAGCTATTCCAAATCCTGAAAGATGATGCTGTGAAAGTGCTGCACTCAATATGCCAGCAAATCTGGAAAACTCAGCAGTGGCCACAAGATTGGAAAAGGTCAGTTTTCATCCCAATCCCAAAGAAAGGCAATGCCAAAGAATGCTCAAACTACCGAACAATTGCACTCATCTCACACGCTAGTAAAGTAATGCTCAAAATTCTCCAAGCCAGGCTTCAGCAATATGTGAACCGTGAACTTCCTGATGTTCAAGCTGGATTTAGAAAAGGCAGAGGAACCAGAGATCAAATTGCCAACATCCGCTGGATCATGGAAAAAGCAAGAGAGTTCCAGAAAAACATCTATTTCTGCTTTATTGACTATGCCAAAGCCTTTGACTGTGTGGATCACAATAAACTGTGGAAAATTCTGAGAGAGATGGGAATACCAGACCACCTGATCTGCCTCTTGAGAAATCTGTATGCAGGTCAGGAAGCAACAGTTAGAACTGGTCATGGAACAACAGACTGGTTCCAAATAGGAAAAGGAGTACGTCAAGGCTGTATATTGTCACCATGTTTATTTAACTTACATGCAGAGTACATCATGAGAAATGCTGGACTGGAAGAAACACAAGCTGGAATCAAGATTGCTGGGAGAAATATCAATAACCTCAGATATGCAGATGATACCACCCTTATGGCAGAAAGTGAAGAGGAACTAAAAAGCCTCTTGATGAAAGTGAAAGTGGAGAGTGAAAAGGTTGGCTTAAAGCTCAACATTCAGAAAACGAAGATCATGGCATCTGGTCCCATCACTACATGGGAAATAGATGGAGAAACAGTGGAAACAGTGTCAGACTTTATTTTTCTGGGCTCCAAAATCACTGCAGATGGTGACTGCAGCCATGAAATTAAAAGACGCTTACTCCTTGGAAGGAAGGTTATGGCCAACCTAGATAGCATATTCAAAAGCAGAGACATCACTTTGCCAACAAAGGTTCGCCTAGTCAAGGCTATGGTCTTTCCTGTGGTCATGTATGGATGTGACAGCTGGACTGTGAAGAAGGCTGAGCGCCGAAGAATTGATGCTTTTGAACTGTGGTGTTGGAGAAGACTCTTGAAAGTGCCTTGGACTGCAAGGAGATCCAACCGGTCCATTCTGAAGGAGATCAGCCCTGGGATTTCTTTGGAAGGAATGATGCTCAAGCTGAAACTCCAGTATTTTGGCCACCTCATGCAAAGAGTTGACTCATTGGAGAAGACTCTGATGCTGGGAGGGATTGAGGGCAGGAGGAGAAGGGGACGACAGAGGATGAGATGGCTGGATGGCATCACTGACTCGATGAATGTGAGTCTGGGTGACCTCCGAGAGCTGGTGATGGATAGGGAGGCCTGGCGTGCTGCAGTTCATGGGGTCGCAAAGAGTCGGACACGACTGAGCGACTGATCTGATCTGATCTGATCTGATAGCAGTTAATCAACCATACAGTGCAGTCTAAAATTTTGAATTGTTTTTAAAACCCAAAAGAGTTACATTGAATCAGATTTGGTTCTTACCTGAGTAAGTCAGTCAGTCAGTTAAGTCGCTCAGTCGTGTCCAACTCCTTGCGACCCCATGAATCACAGCACGCCAGGCCTCCCTGTCCATCACCAACTCCCGGAGTTCACTTAGACTCACGTCCATCGAGGCGGTGATGCCATCCAGCCATCTCATCCTCTCTCGTCCCCTTCTCCTCCTGCTCCCAATCCCTCCCAGCATCAGAGTCTTCTCCAATGAGTCAACTCTTCGCATGAGGTGGCCAAAGTACTGGAGTTTCAGCTTTAGCATCATTCCTTCCAAAGAAATCCCAGGACTGATCTCCTTCAGAATGGACTGGTTGGATCTCCTTGCAGTTCAAGGGACTCTCAAGAGTCTTCTCCAACACCACAGTTCAAAAGCATCAATTCTTCAGCACTCAGCCTTCTTCACAGTCCAACTCTCACATCCATACATGACCACTGAAAACACCATAGCCTTGACTAGATGGACCTTTGTTGGCAAAGTAATGTCTCTGCTTTTGAATATGCTATCTAGGTTGGTCATAACTTCCTTCCAAGGAGTAAGCGTCTTTTAATTTCATGGCTGCAGTCACCATCTCCAGTAATTCTGGAGCCCAAAAAAATAAAGTCTGACACTGTTTCCACTGTTTCCCCATCTATTTCCCATGAAGTGATGGGACCGGATGCCGTGATCTTCGTTTTCTGAATGTTGAGCTTTAAGCCAGCTTTTTCATGCTCCACTTTCACTTTCATCAAGAAGCCTTTTAGTTCCTCTTCACTTTCTGCCATAAGGGTGGTGTCATCTGCATATCTGAGGTTACTGGTATTTCTCCCAGCAATCTTGATTCCAGCTTGTGCTTCTTCCAGTCCAGCATTTCTCATGATGTACTCCTCATATAAGTTAAATAAGCAGGGTGACAATATACAGCCTTGACGTACTCCTTTTCCTATTTGGAACCAGTCTGTTGTTCCATGACCAGTTCTAACTGTTGCTTCCTGACCTGCATATAAGTTTCTCAAGAGGCAGGTCAGGTGGTCTGGTATTCCCATCTCTTTCAGAATTTTCCACAGTTTATTGTGATCCACACAGTCAAAGGCTTTGGCATAGTCAATAAAGCAGAAATAGATGTTTTTCTGGAAGTCGCTTGCTTTTTGGATGATGCAGTGGATGTTGGCAATTTGATCTCTGGTTCCTCTGCCTTTTCTAAAACCGTGGGGTCTATTCGAAGGACACTTAAATCTAACCTCACATTTATCTGCCTTGGGCGTTTTCAGTGTGGGTAGGTGGGTGGATCATACTGAAAAAACTCCTCTGGGCTGCACGTGTAGGAAGTCTTCGCTCCCCTGTGTCTTCTCATTTCTTCAGCTGTTGAAATGCAAAGTGGGAATTGTGAATTGACACAGCAGAACTAGAGATGGACTTGTTGTTTTGCCTTTTGGTATCTCTTTCTGTGCTTTCATTCTTCTTTAATTGAATGAAAAGTAGAGAACTAAAACATTTTAATGGACGTATGCGTTTGTGTACATGTTTAAATCTGCCAGTGTGTGTCGTACCACTTCTTATGCAAATAACCATATTGGCAAGGAATCGATGAATGAGATCATTGCTGGCTGAGACTTTATAATAGCATTGCCAAAGTATTTTCCATGAAAAACTAAGTGATGGTATCATGGTAGAGGGCTTGGGTGGTATAACCCCTGGAGTGTTTCAGTGTATATTTGCATATTTAAGGATGAGAAATTCTGCTCAGAAAAAAGTGTTTAAGTTTTGTTTATCCCAATGTTTCTTAAACTAGGATGATGGCAGAACAGTTGTTTCAAATATCACTTATGTCTTACTCAGCTTGAGCTACTGTACAAATTACCCTACACTGGGGAGCTGAAACAACAAATATTTATTTGTCCCAAATCTGGTGATTTTAGAGAAGTCCAAAATCTAGGTGCCAGTGAACTCAGTGTCTGGTCAGGGCCTACTTCCTAGGTTGCAGACAATTGCCTTCTTGCCATATCCTCAGGTGGCAGAGAAGGAGATTATCTCTATTGTGTCTCTTATAAAAATACTAATCTCATTAATGAAGGCCCCACTCTCATCACCTAATTACGTATCAAAAGCTCCACTTCCAAGTACCTGTCGCGTTGATGATTATGGCTTCATCATATGAATTTAGCAAAGGCAGAAATATTTAGTCGATACCGCCTTATTTTGAGAGAAATGCTGCTTTATTTTACTATGGTTATTATACCTTTCAGGTGCCACTCAGTGGTGTCCAACTCTGTGACACTATGAACTGTAACTCACCAGGTTCCTCTCTCCATGGCATTTCCCAGGCAAGAATACTAGAGTGGCTTGTCGTTTCCCTCTTGGGGGATCTTCCTGACCCAGGGATTGAACCCTTGTCTCCTGCATTGGTAGGCGGATTCTTTACCACTCAGCCACCTGGGAAGCCCTTTGTAGGTGTTCCATCTTACTATTTATTTTCTGTCTATCCTCTAGATTTTTGTTCCACTATTCCTCCTTTCTCGGAGAAGGCAGTGGCAACCCACTCCCACTCGAGTACTCTTGCCTGGACAATCCCATGGATCGCAGAGCCTGGTGGGCTGCAGTCCATGGGGTCGCTAAGAGTCGGACATGACTGAGCAACTTCACTTTCACTTTTCACTTTCATGCATTGGAGAAGGAAATGGCAACCCACTCCAGTGTTCTTGCCTGGAGAATCCCAGGGACGGGGAAGCCTGGTGGGCTGCCGTCTCTGGGGTCGCACAGAGTCGCAAACGACTGAAGCGACTTAGCATAGCATAGCATTCCTCCTCTCTTGCCTTCCTTGGCTGGATTGAAAAAAAAATTTTATCGACTGTTATAATACACATACTTACATGTTAACTGTCATTAGTATTTACATATTTCAAACACCTCAGAATATGATGGTTTACTTTTTTGTTTAAATAGTCATATGTATTTTGAAGAAATACAGAAGCGAAAAGTCTTTTATGCTTACCCACATAAATACCATTTCTAGTTTTTTCGTTCTTTCTTGAAATTTCCACCTGATCTCATTTTCCTTCAGCTGGAAGAACTTCTTGTAACACCTCTTGAAGTCAGGAGGTCTGCAGGCAATTCTCCGTCCATGGGATTTTCCAGGCCAGAGTACTGGAATGGGTTGCCATTTCCTTCTCCAGGGGATCTTCCCAACCCAGGGATCAAACCCAGGTCTCCTGCATTGTAGGCAGACACTTTACCCTCTGAGCCACCAGGGGAAGCCCTTAATGCATTCTCTTAGTTTTCTTTTATATGAAAATGTCTTTATTTCTATTCTTTTGTAATAATTTTTGCTAGATATAGAATTATGATATAGAATTAGATACAGAATTAAGGTTTTATTCCCCTCTCAACATGTTTACCACAAACTTACTGGCATAGAACCATATAAAAATTTTGTCTAGAAAGAACAAGTCTAGAAGTCAGAAGTCCAAAATTGATCTCAGCTGGCTAAAATCAAGGTAGCAGCAGGGCTGTGTTCCTTCTGGAGGTTCTAAGGGAAAATCTGCTTCCTTGTTTCTCTAGCTTCTAGAGACTGCCCATGTCCAGACTCGGCCCCACCATCACAGCCAGCAGTGTCAGGCTGACTCTTTATCCTTGCCATTTCTCTTGAACCTTCTTTCCGGTCTCCCATTTCTAAGGACCCTTGTGATAATACTGGGACCAGCTAGGTAATCCAGGATAATCTCCCCAGTTTAGAGTCAGTTGATTTGCACCCTTAATTCTATCTACAGCCTAAACTATCTGTAACATAACATGGTCACTGGCTCTGGGGATTAGAATTTAAACATTTTTAGGGTCCATTCCTCACCAACCACAGCACTTTAAAGTTTTTTTTTCCATTGCCTTTCCACCCTCTACAGTTTCTGGGAAGAACTCAAAATAATGTCCCTGTAATATGATTTTCTCTGGCTACTTCAAGATTTTCTCATTTTGTTTGTTTGTTTTTTTTTTTTTTTACCACCAGATTGAGTATGATAAATATGAGGTTTTTAGAAAATGCATCCTACTTGTGGTTTGTGGAACTTCTTGAATATTTTTTTTTCTTTTGCCAAATTTAGTCAAGTTTTGGTCATTGTGTTTTCAAATAACTTTTTCTACCCTGCATCCCTATTTCTTCCTGTTCTTTCTCTGGACTCCAGTTAGATACGTTAGACCTTCTGATATTTTCTCACATCTCTTTGAAGCTTTTAAAAGTTTTTCCAATCTTATTCTCTTTGTTCTATAGATTAGAGGCTTTCACTGACTTTTTTTTTTTTTGCTATTGCTACCCAGTATTAAGTTATCCAGTATTTTTTTTTATTACATATATTGAAGGTTTTAGAATTTCCATTGAACTCTCTCTAGTTTTAAAAACATTAACTTTCTGATACTATTTCCTATTTGTTCATTTATTGCAAGCATATTAGCCTTTATTCCATTGGGCAGAGTTATAAAACCTAAATAAAAATATTCTTATCTAGCTATTGCAACATTTATATCATCTTGGGTTGGTCTCCACTGATTGCATTTTCCCCTGGAAAATGGATCACCTATTCCTCTCTCTTTACATGTCTAGTAATTTTGAATTTTATCCTGATTATTTTGAATATTTTCTAGGATTTAGAACTCTGTTATATTTCTCTGAAGAATACTGGATTTCTTTGTTTTTGTAAGCAATTAACTTGGCTCAACTCACAATCCAAACTTGGTTAACTCTGTGAATGGCTACTTTTCAATCCCTTTGGCCTTAGCTGGGCTTCTTGGCATCTGCTTGATCCAAGTGGATTTTATGCAGTAGATTTAGAGTTTCCCCTTTGTGCTATTGTTGGGACAGTTCTTCTCACTTTCTTCTTTTTCTTCAAGTTTCAGTTGCCCAGCTAATACAGACTTTCCTTCAGCCACAAAACCTTAAAAACAAGGAACTCACCAAATGTTGTTCATTTTTTTTTCAAATGTTAATTCCCCTACAGTTTCTGCCTACTTTTCATTACTCTCCAGTGCCTTCAGATAGTTGGTTTTTATATTTTATCCAGAGTCTATCAGATCAGATCAGATCAGATCAGTCGCTCAGTCGTGTCCGACTCTTTGCGACCCCATGAACTGCAGCACGCCAGGCCTCCCTATCCATCACCAGCTCTCGGAGGTCACCCAGACTCACATTCATCGAGTCAGTGATGCCATCCAGCCATCTCATCCTCTGTCGTCCCCTTCTCCTCCTGCCCTCAATCCCTCCCAGCATCAGAGTCTTCTCCAATGAGTCAACTCTTCGCATGAGGTGGCCAAAATACTGGAGTTTCAGCTTGAGCATCATTCCTTCCAAAGAAATCCCAGGGCTGATCTCCTTCAGAATGGACCGGTTGGATCTCCTTGCAGTCCAAGGGACTCTCAAGAGTCTTCTCCAACACCACAGTTCAAAAGCATCAATTCTTCGGTGCTCAGCCTTCTTCACAGTCCAGCTGTCACATCCATACATGACCACAGGAAAGACCATAGCCTTGACTAGGCGAACCTTTGTTGGCAAAGTGATGTCTCTGCTTTTGAATATGCTATCTAGGTTGGCCATAACCTTCCTTCCAAGGAGTAAGCGTCTTTTAATTTCATGGCTGCAGTCACCATCTGCAGTGATTTTGGAGCCCAGAAAAATAAAGTCTGACACTGTTTCCACTGTTTCTCCATCTATTTCCCATGTAGTGATGGGACCAGATGCCATGATCTTCGTTTTCTGAATGTTGAGCTTTAAGCCAACCTTTTCACTCTCCACTTTCACTTTCATCAAGAGGCTTTTTAGTTCCTCTTCACTTTCTGCCATAAGGGTGGTATCATCTGCATATCTGAGGTTATTGATATTTCTCCCAGCAATCTTGATTCCAGCTTGTGTTTCCTCCAGTCCAGCATTTCTCATGATGTACTCTGCATATAAGTTAAATAAACATGGTGACAATATATAGTTGTTATATTTGGGAAGGTTGCTATGGTAGAAGCTATTACCAGAAGCCTTATTATAACTTTTAATAACTGTTGTTTCTACTGTATATTTACAGCTTTTTGGCAAGCCAGAAAAAAGGAAGATGATTTTTTTTCTCCTGTTTTTATTTGCAAAATGTATTTTACTCAAAATTTGTCTGACTCTTAGAAGTATCAAAGTATATTCTTTGGAGGTATAGGCCACTTCTTAATTTAGTAGGATCCTATCTAGGCATTTCTCTAGTATTAAAGACCTAGACCACAATCAACTTGCCAGTTACTACCTTTAAATTTTTCTTTGGAAATTGTGCCTGAGTCATGGATCTCTTAAGTTGGAATATTAATGGAGTCATAGCTTTAGGAACTTCTGCGGCATCTACCATAGTGCTTTCTTTCCGAGTATCTTTAGGTGCTGGCTTCTTCAGTACTAAGCAGTCATGATGTGATTAATTACGGTGAGCTATAATTAATCTGAAATCTTAAAATATATAATCATTTAATTTTGAAAGATACATACAAAGCTAAAACCTACCCTGCTCACTGTTCTCAGTCTCCATTTCCTCTCCTCCTACTTGCCCACCTTCCCTCAGGTAACCATTGCTAACATTCTGGCATGTGATCTTTAAGACCCACACACACACACACACACACACACACACACAGAAAAATAGAGAATTGTTCTGTGCTGTTTTGATAGGTAGGATTATATTGTGTGTGTGTGTGTATAACATCCTTATTTTTACCTACTAATAGGCCTTAGATATCTTTTCATATTTACCGCATACAGATCTACTACATTTGATTTTGTATACTTCTGTTTTTCTCCGAGTTAATTTATCCTGTTGTAATCTCCTTAGGAAACCCTTCAACTAGTATTCTTAATTGAACCAGTAAAGCCTCATTGTTTTGGAACCTACTTACTTTGAAATTTGTGATAATTAGACCAAGAATAGAATTAAAATTTATGGCTGCCAATTAATGACTTTAAAAGAATATTTTTTTTCTAACTAAGAGATAAATAGCTTTTAAATCCTAGTTTAAAATGTACCAATTACATATAAATTTGTATCTGTGTTTCATTATCTAATGAAATAGTAGCTTGTTCTGCTAACAGTATGCATTTGAAAGCAATAAAAGGTACATGCCATTAAAATAATTCCACAATCCGATTTGTCACTAATTAGGGCTCTGCCTTTGCAAAGTTAGACACGATCATTAACTTCACATCTTATTCCACTGCCTTACTTGGTTCTGTTACTTTCTGATTAGAGTTCTGACATATCACTGGGTGAAGAGTACTCCCCTTGGGCCTGATCCCTGAGTCGTTAGGGGAAGGGAATATAGATAGAGATTTTCTCTTTTGGTATTCTAATAGCCTGAAATGTTTTTAAAAAATCATTTTGGATATCATTTTCAAAAGATAAAATGGGAATGAGGAAAGGGTGTTTTCAAATGGATGCATTAAATATTTATAAAGTCTCTTACAGATTGCCACAGAAATACCCAATTGTGTTTCTGGCTAAATACCAAGAAAGTATAATTGGACTTGATCGATATTAAATACTACTTTCTCTTTTTTTTCTTCTTTGAGAATTTAACTTAGTTGTGGCATCTTCAGAAATACCCAATTGTATTTCTGGCTAAACACCAAGAAAGTATAATTGGACTTGATCGATATTAGATACTATTTTCTCTTTTTTCTTCTTTGAGAATTTAACTCAGTTGTCACATCTTCAGAAATACCCAATTGTGTTTCTGGCTAGACACCAAGAAAGTATAATTGGACTTGATCGATATTAAGTACTACTTTCTCTTTTTCTTTCTTTGAGAATTTAACACAGTTGTGGCATTGTCTCTCATCTTTCACAAAGAGGTAAGGTGAATGTTATCCCTGCAGCCATCAGGGATAGAGGGGAACAGGAAAAGAAGAGGACCTAAGACATAAGCTATTGGCATGCGTTTAGGAGTTGCCAGTTCACCCCTCACTAGTTTTCTTTTTCTCTGGATTTTGTGGCTCCCAAGTCTCCACTGCCTTAAGATAAAGAAGTGGAGGGTGACCATCTCTCAAAGCACAGATTCAGGCCTAAGAAGTGACCACCACACCCATGAGCATGACAGGAAAGTGGGATGTTGTAATTCACTTCTCACAACTGAAGCTACACATCCTGAGGATGTGGGGGAGACTGTTGGGGTCTGAGGCAGTACCCTTTGCAGGGCCTGCCCAGTGCTAACTCCTGAGCAAGTGGCTAAGAAAGAGAATACTGCTGCCTCTGATTCAGGAATGAGCCTGCAGAGAATGTTGAATTCTCTGTTGAATGAAGAATGAATATTGAATGAGGCAACAAAGCAATTCTACATGCTTTTGGGGTTGGATGGAGATAAGTTTGAAAGCAGCTTGAAGTGATATCTTTTAGGATTACAAATGCCATATTTCTCTTTTATGATGGCTTTGTTTCTTGATTTGAGATTGTGTTTATTTGTTTGAATTATTAACATTAAAATAATTAGGAAAATAATATACGCACTCAGAAACTTATCTTATGTTTAATTTCTGACAATATTTTTGTCCTTAAATGCTTAGCATGGTTTATTTGCAAACACAAACATGGTGCATCATTGCATATTAACATTTGTAAAGAGACTTGTCTTCAAGATTTTTATCTAGTTTAGGAACATAATCATAATTACCATGACAGTATTCTTTTGTATATGTGGAATGTGTTGGATATTAATGTTGAGTTGAAGGTGTCTGGTTTGAAGCTTTCCTTATACAGAAGAAAACTTTCCTGCCTCTAGCAAATTCTCTTAGTTTGTTTTCTTTTTATTAAACATTAACACATTTTTTTTTTAGATTTTTGTTTAAAAATTTTCTTTTTGTGGCAGAACAATATGAAGCAGCTATAATGTCAAGATTAAGAACCCAAGGTCTAGAGCCAGACCACTGGCTTAGTAGTTTGCCATTGCACAGGTTACTTATCTCTGTGACTCTGTTGCAGTATCTGAAAAATGGAGCTAACGATACAGATGGTATTTTACCTAGTTGATCACTGTCGTTTTATTTTCAAATGGGAGCCACCTTGTTTCCTGATCAGACACACTGATTCTTCCCATGTGGGTTTTGGTGTTTTACTTTTGGTGGGAAGATCACCTTTTCATTAACCATGTGTGCGTATGTGTGCTAGAGCGCCTCAGTTGTGTCTGCCTCTTTGTGACCCTGTGGACTGTAGTCTGCCAGGCTCCTCTGCCCATGGGATTCTCTAGGCAAGAATACTGGTGTGGGTTGAGGGGGGATCTTCCCGACCCAGGAATTGAACCCACGTCTGTTTCGCCTACCTGCACTGGTAGGCAGGTTCTTTACCACTGGTGCCACCATATTGGTCCTTTCCCTGTGGAGCTATGTGTGGTGATTCTGGGTGAATGACTTTGCAAATTGTATGCCTGTTATGTCTGTAAAACTGATTCCCTGCCAAGAATCATTCATACTGATTCCACATGAAGGAGATTCTTTGATTTGTTACTAGTGAGTGGTATTTATTATTGTGGTTTCTATTAGTGTAACTAACAAATGCCAATGTAATTCATTATTGCTATTGACAATATACTTACATGCATTATTCTACTCTTGGTAGAGACATGGAAAGTGTGACTGGCTCAAGGGTATAGTCTCTTCTGCTCTTGTTCTTCACCAGCGTCTCATATTCAATCCCAATGGTGTTACCCTCCTGAGCATTGCTTTGATCAGCATGGACATATTAAGCTTAAGGGTTTAATTTTATTATCACTTTTGATTTTTCTTTTTCAATTGTTTGTATCATCAGAATACAAGTTTTGTTATGAAGAAGAAAATTATAAAACACTGACTTGAAGGAAGCAAACTGCATCCCTTTAATAAAGGCAGTGACAGGACAGCTTTTTAGCTGTTCCTTTTTTTGCTGACCTATAGTTTAATTTCCATTGTCTAGACTTACTAGTCTAGACATAAGCAAAATCTTCTGGAACTGATGTTTTTTACACTAAGCGCTTCTTTCTGATCCTAGCTTCCAGGAGGCTTCTTCCTGCAACCACACCTCCAGATGACAATTACTTAATTAACCAAGAAATACTTAGCTGTCCTTAACTGCTTTTCTAAACAGTGACATATGTTGAATTCACTTATGTTGAGAATTGACTAGCCAGTTGCAAACCGCAGATTCATTCTCATGAACCTCTGCACAGTCTCTTTTCCCCCCAAATAAGGTCTTGCTGGGGACCATGTGCTCCTCTTCCAGCGGCACCAGCTTAGTCGACACTGGGATATGTGGCCCTCATAACTGTTTGTGGTTTTCCTGCCTCATGATGCTGACGGGGCCACTCCTCTCCAGAGTGTGGGGTACATACAATAACATGCATCAGAAAGTTCCAATTTCTCTTCCTGGTTGCTGTTATACATATGTTTTTCATTCGAGCAAAATAAGAGAATGGATTTGCATCAAGTTATTGAATGAACGTGTTAAATGAAAATAATCTTGCTGGTGACATTCGCATCCAGGAGTAAGTTGTCCTTAGTTTTGGTTATTGAGCTCTGCTTTCCTGGGAGAGCACTGAGGCTGTGGTCCCTAGGAGGGCATTAGAGAGCAGAGGAGTGTCTGTGTTTGTACCAGGAAGTACAAGTCTACAGAGCAGTATGAAGTATTTGAAGAACCCTTGCAGTCAGACAGTTCAACTCAAAATCGTGTGCTAGTTAAGAACAAAACTCTGCTCCTCCTCTGGCTGTCTGGTATATACATTTGTAAAACGAGTATTAGAGCTTAGTGTGTTTAAGTACTGATGATAGGGTTTAATTTAGTTTATCACTGGCAATAATCATGATCTTTGTGAAATACCCATGCCCCCACTTCTTCTAATGTATCTTTATTGAACTATCCTGTCTCCAAGTGGCTGTTTCAGTGACCTCAGAAACGACTCTAGCAGCTCTTATTCACCAGAAACTTTTACTTTTATTGACTCTCTGAAAGTTTACCAATTCCAAGAAAGGTTATTCCAACTAAAATAAAGTATTAAATTCTGCCATCCCCTCCTCCCATTCCACCCTTTAATTATCAAACCACTCTCACACCAGATAGTAAACCTTAAATATTTTAGCATTTTTCCCAGCAGGGAAACAGCAGCACATAAAACAACATGCAATTATGCGAAAAGATTTATTTGTCTCTGACCCAGGAAGCTATGCATCAGTGCTTTAAGATGATAAAGTCTGCCCTTCCCACACTAGGGGAGCTAATGAATTAGCATAAATACCTGTGAGTAGGTTAAATACACGCAGTATGACAGATAGCAAAATAAGGGACCTTTAAACAATTAACAAGGGTTTGAAAACCTGATCAATCAGGTGTTCTAGAAGGCAGTGGCACCCCACCCCAGTACTTTTGCCTGGAAAATCCCATGGACGGAGGAGCCTGGTAGGCTCCAGTCCATGGGGTCGCTAAGAGTCGGACACAACTGAGCGACTTCACTTTCACTTTTCACTTTCATGCATTGGAGAAGGAAATGGCAACCCACTCCAGTGTTCTTGCTTGGAGAATCCCAGAGACGGAGGAGCCTGGTAGGCTCCAGTCCATGGGGTCGCTAAGAGTCGGACACGACTGAAGCGACTTAGCAGCAGCAGCAGCAGCAGGTGTTTGCTTATACATTGAGAATTTAGCTCAAATTATATTGAGCAGTTTAACGTCTTCTTTTTCTAAGTCATGGTTCATTGTCAGATTCATTCACAAGCGAGTTTCCATCTGATCATACTTATTTAGAAATTGTTATTATTTTGGACATAAACTGGCTAAAACCATTTCGCTGTTTATGAAAAATAATTTGAAGAGAAAAAAGTAATGTAAAAAATATTAAAAGACTGATCCTTTAATTAGCCTTAAAAAGTTGAGATAAGATTGATTTATAAGGGAAGTTTCATATATCCGTTCTAGTTCTACTTCTGTGTACACACACTACAGTGTGCTCACCACCAAAAATTTAGTTCCCACCTGTCACCATACTATCTTCCCTGGTGGCTCGGATGGTAAAGCGTCTGCCTATAATGCGGGAGACCCAGGTTCGATCCCTGGGTTGGGAAGATCCCCAGGAGAAGGCAATGGCACCCCACTCCAGTACTCTTGCCTGGAAAATCCCATGGACGGAGGAGCCTGGTGGGCTGCAGTCTATGGGATCTCTAAGAGTCAGACACAACTGAGCGACTTCACTTTCACTTTCATGCACTGGAGAAGGAAATGGCAACCTACTCCAGTATTCTTGCCTGGAGAATCCCAGGGACGGGGGAGCCTGGTGGGCTGCCGTCTATGGGGTCGCACAGTCGGACATGACTGAAGCGACTTAGCAGCAGCAGCAGCAGGATGTCCACTAAGCAACATTTGATTAGCCCAGTTTGAATTGCTGCCTTTGTACTCGACATAAATTAAACTGAATGCTTTAAAATTTTAAATTTAATTCAGAAAGAGTTTTCATCCAGCAATTAAAACTAGTAAGATTTAGTATTAAATTTTTATATTTTTATGGTGACAAGCCTTGAATTTTCTTCAGGATTTTATTTTTCCCAACTCTGTATGAAATGTCTTCCCTCTGTGTTCCCTTCTCTTTGTAGTTATTTGTTGGGGATATCATAAAGCAAATTAATGAAAATTATCTCCTGCTTGAGTGTTTATAAAGCAAAAACAGATGCAAAGGAGGAAAAAAAAAACTTGGAAGAAAGTTACCTGATGTCAGTAATAGTTAGATTATTGTTGTTCAGTCACTAAGTCGTGTCTGACTCTTTGCAGCCCCATGGACTACAGCATGCCAGGCTTCCCTGTCCTTCACCATCTCCCAGAGTTTGCTCAAACTCATGTTCATTGAGTCAGTGATGCTATCTAACCATCTCATCCTCTGCTGCCCCCCTTCTCCTCTTGCCCTTAATCTTTCCCAGCGTCAGGGTCTTTTCCAACGAGTTGGCTCTTCGCATCAGGTAACCGAAGTATTGGAGCTTCAGCATCAGTCCTTCCAATAAATATTCAGAGTTAGATATTATAATAATGAAGACAAGGGGAGCGGGAAACAGAATGAGTTTGCTCATTAGGTAGGCATTAAAGTTCCTTGAGGGCAAGAATTGTACATTAATTACATTGAATCCACTCAGGTCTTAATACAATGTTTTATTTAGGATGTTGTCAAGGAAATTTTGTCAAGGGTTCAGAAATTAACAGAACTTTGAGCACATTCTCACATTTGAGGTGCTAATAATTTCTAGTGTGAATTCATTGATAACAGTGTTTCGGTATTTAATATTAATTTGATTTTTCTGGCTGGTTTTGGACTTGAGTTACATTTAGAGGTGAAACAAATTAAAAGGAGTGCACAGTAGAATCTGGGGAGGATTTTCTCAGAGTACATTTTAAAATAGTCTTAGTAGTTAAATCTGGGATGACTAAGTAAGTATAATTGTGGGGTTTTTACTGCCTTTATCCCAAAGAAACTTCATTGATTTGCCATAGCATTCCTTTAGATAGTGAGCATCTCAAGTAAATTTAAATTTTGATTCTGCACACAACTCACTTTACACCTAGCTTTTCAGCAGTGAGTAGACCAAATAAAACAAAGTGCACATCTGAACTTGCTTCTTTGAGTTGTGTTCCTGAATCCTCTGAGGAAAATCTGGGCACACCTGTGCGTGCCTTTTGTTAAACTGACTTAATTGCATGAAGTTGAGCTGAGAACCAGGAGTAAAATATTTTCTTTTTTAAGATGTGCTTTGGATTCAGCTAGAAATGGGTCGCCGAGAAACACCAAGGGTTCACTTTCTCTAGAGAAGAATGGGATCATGTTTTCTTTTCCCGTCTCTGGGACTTATGCATATTCACATTCTGCCTTTTTCTAGAAAGAACTTAAGTTTTAAAAAAGGAAAACAAAATGTATAGAAATCACCAGGATAAGAAGTTAAGGACGGAAAGTAAGTTGAAAGCAGACTGGGGGACTCGTGTACAAATTTTATGCCATGAGAACCTGACAGTCACAAGAGGTAGGCCCCACATTTGGCTGTTGGCTTTTGAACAAAGCCAGTACAAACAGAGTGATATGAATAATGCACTACTCCCAATGTTTCTCCCAGAACTAAGTTGAGTCCTCTCTCAAAGGCTGAGAGATAAAGCTGACCTCAGGAGAAGCCTTTGCTAAAACGATGACATTTAATCAATTAACAAATATTGGTTGAAGCTGAACAGTTTGTCAGTCATCATAGTGGACACTGGATGCACAGACCATACCCTGGAGGAGTACATAGGTAGTATGTGCAGATAAATAAATGAAATAATCTTGGAAATCACAGTGCAGTGTAGTAAATGCCATGGAGGGGAGGAAGCTCAGGGCATCATGGCACAGTCCAGACTTGGGGAGGGAGTCTGTGTCTCAGGAAAGTCCTAAAGGATATATGGTTCTGATCCTTGGCAAAAGCAGAAAATGTTCCAGGGAGACAGAGCAAGTGGCCTGTACAAAGTGCCAAAGGCAGGAAAGTGTGATGCCTTCTGAGAATTGTACGTCATCATTCAGTGTGACTGCAGCAGAGACTACAGAAGGGAGAGGGTTCTGAGAAATGGGACAGAGAACTCGGGCACACATCCTGAGCTGTTGGTACAAACACTGTGGTTTATGCTGAGCACTGTTCCTGGGGTTTTACTTGTTAGGTTGGTGTTTTTTTTTGTATTTTACCAAATTTAACATTTTAATACACTTTCTGTGGCCTTGATGTGGTTTGCCACACATTTGATCTCAGAGCATGAATCAATGCATTTTTCCAGTTGTTATCTATTTGGGGAAACACTTATACGGTACCCAACTGCCCACTTATATATCTTGTTTCAGCTATCTCTCTCTGTTATTTTACCCTTAAGCATTTACAAGAGTTGAAAACATCTGTTTCTAATGAGGGTGGCTACCTGCATAAAACCAAAATTATGTTAGAAATGAAAAAAGTAGGAATATGTGTCAGGTAGGTGACCAGTAATATATGGTAAGTGAAAAGTGTAAAAGTGTTCATTGCTCAGTTGTGTCCAACTCTTTGCAGCCCTATGGACTGTAGCCCGCTAGCTCCTCTGTCCATGGAACTCTCCAGGCAAGGGTACTGGAGTGGGGATCTTCCTGACCCAGAGATCAAACCTAGGTCTCCTGCATTGCAGGCAGATTCTTTACCATTTGAGCCACTAGGAAGACTAGTACATGCTAAGCAAATGGGTATTCCTGGTAGTGGGGAGAGTGACTGCTTCCCCACCTTCTGACTGGCCTAGCAGAGCAACAGGAAGATAAAATGGGACCTGGGTGTCTTTGTTGGTGGCATGGAATGATGATATCAGAGCTCAGATGCATTCTGCAAATGGGAACAGCAATAACTAAAAATTCATTGAAATTGACAAGTCATTTAAATAAATTGACATGTTAGAGAAACTTTTTTAAAGCAATAAATTTAGTGATCTCTGGAGTAGCTCAATTTGTTAGCACTGCCAAATTTGGAATTAGAACTTAAGTATTCTGCACTGTCTTCTCTATTTTAACTTTCATGATAATACTTACATGCCCTTCAATATAAATGGATTTTGTTTAACAAATATTGCTAGTAATTAGGCTTTTTACCAGTTTCAGCTGGCTTCTACAAGCAAGAAACACAGTTCTTCTTCATTAGTTCTCCTAATTGAGTTTCAGAAAATGAAATATTACTATGCCACAGAATAACTGTCTTATTTGCCTTTTCCCTAAAGCTTCTTATAAAAGTTTAAGACCTTTTCAAAGGAAAGGAACACTTGTTGTTGTTGTTTTTAATTTGTCTATCCCTCTAAATTATTTCTTATAAGTCTAAATTTTAGTCTTATAAGTCTAGAATTATTTCTTATAACTTCTTGGAGATAGTGCTTTTAGTTCTGGTTCTCAAGACTGTGCAATATGACTAACGTCAGCTCAACACGCCACTTATAAATATGAGTAAAAGGACCCTCATTCCAGGGTCATAGCAGAAACAACACCTCCAGTTGGTCAAGTATCTGCTCAGTTTTGAGCATGTTGAATTCTTTTTTTAAAACAATTTTATTGGCATATAATTGATTTACATTTGTTGGTTTCAGGTGTACAGCAAGTGAATCCATTATACTGATCATATATATATATATAGGCTCTTTTTTTATATATCCTTTTCCTATATAGGCTGTTAGAGAGTGCTGAATAGAGTTCCCTGTGCTATACCGCAGGTTCTTATTAGTTATCTATTTTGTATATAATAGTGTGTATATGTCAATCCCTGTCTCCCAATTCATCTCTCCTCTCCTTTTCCCCTGGTAACCATAGTTTGTTTTCTATATCTGTGACTCTATTTCTGTTCAGTAAATAAGTTTATAAGCATAATGGATTCTAATTTAAAAGCTTTCCTATTACTGTAGAACATGTATAATCATTTTAATTTGAATATTCTTTCTTTTTCTATAATAATTGACTATCTTTTATTATCTGAGACTCTGCTACTTTGGAAAACCTAGCCGCAGCACACCACCTGACTTGACTATACATACATCATACCCCAAGGATCTGTTGCTTTCTCATGAACTTTTACTGATTTGGAGCCTAGAAATGTAGGATTTGAGTAGGCAAGTGGGTACCTTTGTTAACTGTAAGAAATATTATCTATACATTATTTTTATTACACTAAAAGTCCTTTTCTGTGCTGCATGACTTTGAAATTTTCCAACAATGTTTTATTGTTTCCCCAATAAAACTGATTCTGCTTTTCTGGGCCGCTTGGATTTGAGTTCTATAGAACAGCAAAATGTTTTTATATGGCCCTTCAGACTGCCAGCTGTTATGCTTAGCTATAAAAAGACCTCCTCAAGCTTCCTCATACTGGCTTTTTAAAAGCCATCTCCCAAGTTTTTGAGAAAGAGTAAAATTTTTATTTCCCTAGAAAGAGAAAGACAGGGAAAAGCCCCAATTCTGCCAAAGAGAAATGAATCATTTATTCTTTCATAAGATAATGTACTGCTTTAGGTTACTGACTGGGGTTTGCTTCTATCGTTCATGGTTTCCATCATAGATTTTTAATGCAAAAACTCTATTTGAAGAACAGTAGGAGAGAGGAAGGGAGAGAGGGCAGGAAAGAAAGGAGGGAGGGAGAGAGGAAAGCACCAATGAGTCTAAGCCACCACCTAAGAAGCTGCTTTTTTTTTTTTTTTTTTTTTCATTTTTGCATATAGCTATGCTTTCCATACCTAGATATTATAGGTGGAGTTTATGGAAGAAGAATAAGAAAAAGGCTAATATTTATTGAGAATATATTATGTCCCCAACATTATGTTAAAGTATAACATCTATTGTTTAATCACTGCAAAAACCTTTTGAGGTTGATGTTATTATAATTTCAATTTTGCCTGTGAGAAAACTGCAGTAAGAAGAGATGGCATCTCTTCTTAGATCCAAGATTGGGACCTGGGAGGTACGATACTTGTGCTCATTAAGGGCATGTGCTCTTAATCTGTGCGTTCAAATGTTAACCGAAGTGAGAAATAGCCCAAGACAAAAGTTTTGAACACTTTACAAGAGGTTCTTAAATATGAACAAAAGTTTTCCACACATTTTATTTTGATTGATTGTCATGGCTTTGCATCTTAGTACTTCCCCTCTCCCCTCCCCGTCCACCCACCGCCCCAGTCTGTGGGATCCTGCTTATGCATTGATTCCCCTCGTGTATTGGGGCCTGGTTTGGACACAGACTTCCTGACTTCCCTGGTGGCTTCCCTGGTGGCTCAGATGGTAAAGTGTCTGTCTACAATGCAGGAGACCTGGGTTCCATCCCTGGATTGGGAAGATCCCTTGGAGAAGGAAATGGTAATCCACTCCAGTACTATTGCCTGGAAAATCCCATGGACAGAGGAGTCTGGTAGGCTACAGTCCATGGGGTCGCAAAGAGTCGGACACGACTGAGTGACTTCACGTTCGTTTGGACACAAATAGAGAGAAAATCTTTTGAGTGCATGCCTTGTGAAGACTCTGAATCATCAGACAGTGTTTGCAAACCGAGCTCTGCTGTTTACTCTTGTGGAACCTGGATAAATTACTTTATGGTGCCAAACGTTAGTTTCCTCATCCACACACCTGTTACTGGAGTGACAGATGAAACAGATGCTCCCCAGGTATTTGTTTGATGAATGAATTTTTCTCCTCTTTTCTTCCTGCTTCTCATAGCAGAGGGGAGATGACAGGACACCTAGTAGATATGGCAGGATAAAATGAGGGAAAGCAGGCAAGAGAAGCATAATAAATTATATTCTTGCTAATTTGTTGGTCTCTTTTTTTCCCTTATCAACTTTACTGAGCAATAATTATATATAATTAAATGGATCTATTTAATTGGATGAGTTTTGACAGTTTTATACACCCATGAAACCATAATCACACTCAAGATACAGAACATTTTCATTACTCTAAAAAAATTTCCTGTTCCATTTTTTTCATTATACTGTTTTTTATTGCAGTAAAATATATGCAATATGAAATTTAACATTTTAATCATTTTTAAGTATACAATTCAGTGGCATTAATTGCATTCACAATGTTGTACAACCATCACCACAATCTGTTTTCAACAATTTTCTCACTCCAAATAGAAACTCTGTACCCATAAAAGAGTAACTCCTCATTCTCTCCTTCCCTCCAGCTTTTGGTAACCTCTAACCTATTTTCTTTCATATGAATTGGCCCATTTTAGATAATATTTCATGTAAGCAGATTCATATAATATTTTTCCTTTTGTGTCTGCCTTTTTTCACTTAGCATAATGTTTTTAAGATGCTTGCATGTTGAAGCATCTGTTAGAACTTTATTCCTTTTTATTATTGAATAATATTCCATTGTATATAACACCACAGTTTGTTTATCCACTCATTTGTTTGGTATTTGGTTATTTCTGTGTTTGGGCTGTGGTCATTAATGCTGCAATGAACATTGGTATACAAATACTTGTCTGAATCTCTGTTTTCAATTCTTACGGTTTTTACCTAGAAATGGAATTGCTGGATCACATGGTGTCTAATTTTTCAAGGAATCACCATAATGTTTTCCAAAGCAGCTGCACCATTTTACATTCTCACCAGCAATTCATAAGGGTTCTAGTTGCTCTACATTTTATCAGTTCTCTTTTGTTTTTGATAATAGTTATCCTAATGGATATGGGCTTCCCTGGTGACTCACATGGTAAAGAATCCACCTATAATGCGGGAGACCTGGGTTTGATGCCTGGGTTGGACTGATCCCCTAGAGGAGGGCATGGCAACCCACTCAAGTATTCTTGCCTGGAGAATCCCCGTAAACAGAGGAACCTGGCGGGCTACAGTCCTTGGGTTACAAAGAGTCGGACACGACTAACTAACTAAGCACATCCTAATGGATATGAAGTGGTATCTCCTTGTGGTTTTGATTTGTATTTCTTTAACAAGTAGTAAAATTGAGCATCTTGTTATGTGCATACTAATGACCATCTGTATACCTTCTTTGTAACTGAACACTTTACTAGTCCAACCCTCTGTCCATCCATCCCCAACTACTGATCTCCTTTTTGTCACTGTACTCTATTTGCATTTTATATGAGCAAAATCATTCAGTTGCTGCTGCTGCCAAGTCGCTTCAGTTGTGTCCGACTCTGTGGGACCCCATAGATGGCAGCCCACCAGGCTCCCCATCCCTTGGGATTCTTCAGGCAAGAAAACTGGAGTGGGTGGCCATTTCCTTCTCCAATGCATGAAAGTGAAAAGTGAAAGTGAAGTTGCTCAGTCGTATCCGACTCTGTGCGACCCCACAGATGGCAGCCCACCAGGCTCCCCATCCCTTGGGATTCTCCAGGCAAGAACACTGGAGTGGGGTGCCATTTCCTTCTCCAATCCATGAAAGTGAAAAGTCAAAGTGAAGTTGCTCAGTCGTGTCTGACTCTTAGCGACCCCATGGACTGCAACCTACCAGGCTCCTCCATCCATGGGATTTTCCAGGCAAGAGTACTGGAGTGGGTTGCCATTGCCTTCTGCAAATCATTCAGTATATACCCTTATAACCAACTTCTTTCTCTTAGCTTCATGGTCTTGAGATAACACCCACTTTGTTGGTACTATCAGCAATTTATTCTTTTTTATTGATGAGTAGTGTTCCATTATGTAGACATACCACATTTTTGTCTTTCCATTCACCTTTTGGTGGATATTTACTATGAATAAATTTGCTATTGATATTCACATGTAAATTCTTGTATGGACTATGTTTTCATTGCTTTTAGGTAAATATCTAGGGACATAGTAGCTAGATTATATGGGTTTATGATTAACTTTATAAAAAACTGCCAAACTGCTTTCCAATGTGATAATGCCATTTTATGTTCCAACTGGCATCATATGAGAGTTCCAATTGCTCTACATCCTTGCCAACAATTAGTATGGCCAATCTCCTTAATTGAAACAATTCTAATGGGTGTGTAGTGGTATCTCATTATGGTTTTTATTTGCATTTCTCTGATTAGCTAATGAGGTTGATCATCTTTTCATGTGCTTTTTTGCTGTTTTATTTTTCTTTTGAGAAATATTTGTTCATATCTTTTCCACATTTTATATTTTTTGGCTTCATATTATTGGATTATAAGACTTCTTTATATAACATGGATACGAGTACTTTGTCAGATATGCATTGCAGACATTTTCTCCCTGTGATCTCCCTTTTTGTTTTCTTAGCGGTATCTTTTGAAGAGCAAAAGTTTTAATTTTGGTAAAGGTCAGTGTAACATTTTTTTACTTTTATGGTTCTTTTTTTGTGTGTCTTATTTAAAAATCTTTGACAGCAGAAATTCACAAAAAGTTTCTTACAGACTTTTTAAACTTTAGCTTTTATGTTTAGATTTATAATATATTTTGAAATAGTTTTTTCACATGGTGAGGTTAAGGTTGATGTTTCTCGTTATTTTATTTTATTTTTTTTGGCTGCATCTCATGGCATGTGGAACTTCCCCAACCAGGGACTGAACCCTCATCCCCTACAGTGAAAGCCTGGGAATCTTAATCATTGGACCACCAGGGAGGCCCTGATGTTTATTTTCTATGCATATATTCAGTTGTTATAAAATCATTTATTGAAGAGACTTCCCTTCTATTGAATTACCTTGTCATCTTTGTTGGAAATCAATTGACTATACATAGTCAACAATATATTTATTGTCACTATATATATATAACAATATATTGACTTAAATATATAAATTTTTATGTATAAATGAATTTATATATATATAGCAGTAAAGCAATCTCTAGATTTCCCAGCAAGAATATTGGAGTTGGTTGCCATTTCCTTCTCCAGGGTATATCCTCAACACAGAGATTGAACCTATGTCTTGTGGGTCTCCTGCATTGCAGGTGGATTCTTTACTTCTGAGCCACCAGGGAAGCCAGACCTATATATGTATGGCTCTATTTCTAGATTCTCTATTCTGTTTATCCTTTCTCCAATATCATACTATCTTGATTTGTAGAGCTTTTTAATAAGTCTTGAAATCAGGTAGTGTATACCCTCAAACTTTTTCTAGGCCAAGCAAAGTACAAAGATTGCAATGGAATCTTACCCTAAAGCTTGTAGTGTTCTCATCGTGTTCAGTGGGGCAGCTGCCACTGAGACTGTCACTTGCCGAGTCACAGAGCTAATGAATATTGGAACTGGGATTCAAGAGAGCTCTGCTGGCTCCAGAGGCCATGCTCTTAGTCACTAGTAGTCAAGATAATGTATTTGGGAACTACAGATATCTATTTAAAGATATTCTTAGTAATTTTTTGCATGCCTATTTTTCTCACTTCCTATTTCTTCCAAACTAAAATATATATGCAAGGTATATGAGCGGTTAGATATACTCATGGAAGGATAGATAAGTCTTTAGTCCCCCATCTCAAACTCAGGTGGACATGCCTATCATTGGAAAGTCATGTCAGGTTTATTTCTGAAATGCATTTTAACTAGCCTGGATTTTTTTCCCCTTTTGTCTATCTCATCTAGACACCATCAGGCAGAAAATAAGTCTTGTACTATCAGTATCACATAGGAAATCATTAGAATTTTCCAAAGTTGTCTTTTCTCATACCGTCCCATCAGTGTGCTGGTCAGCTGGCACCGTTATCATGCCCTATGTGTGAGGTCTCAGAATATGGAGGACTTGGATTTCACTTGTTAAAAGTTATCTGGAACTTTGGTTGTGCCTAACAGTTCTTTTTCTTCCTCCTTTTAAAAGACAAGAAAAATGAATGGGCCGTTTTATAACCCCTTTCAATCCTCGGATCTTCAGTGAGGAAAATGTTGAAAGGCATGGTGCAGCTGTTTTATGTTGCAGTTAATAATCTAATTAAATGTATCTTATTCAGATCATTATGGACTTCATTAGAGCTGGACTTTTTATAAGAAAGATGATGAGTTAGATTTATGCAGAATCATCTGGGTCTTTTAAATTTTGTGATCATGCCAGCAGTGCCTGATGAAAAAAAAAAGTTCAAATCTGCCTATCTGATTTAGTTGGTTGTTTGTTTTTGAAAGGTTCTTGCTTCCAATTTTGCTCACGTTTTTGTGAGCAGACAGTTTTCACAATGATTAATAAGTGAAGTTTGTTATTTCAGAGAGAGTACCATTGGGAAATGATGCATCATCTTCTTAGAAGGCTATGTATCATTTGAACATCCTGGTGCATATGGGAAATAAAAAATCTAAAGTAATTGGCATTATGTAGGTCAAAAAGAAAAGGAATTACATTTTGCTTGCTGTATTTTCTGTACTGGAGAAGAAATTAGTTTTCTGGTCTTCAGTTTAATTGCTAAATTTTTCCAGTGTCAGGGAGAAGTATCTAAGCTAGAAATTGATTTGAAAATAGAAAGTGACTCATGTTAGCCTTAGTCACATAATTTGTATATAAAGGTTTCAGAGTATTTTTACTCTGTTTTAGATATGATGATCAACTTCTGCATGACTTCCTAGTCTGTCACCTTAAAAGGGAAATTGATATTAAGCTGCGCTAAACAAAAATTTCATATTTTTAAAGAAGTCTTAGGATATCTTCCTCTTCACAATTTCATATTTTATAAGCCAGGGTATGTCTATGGTCTTGAATTCCTCATCCTTTTAGCTCTGATCATAGGATCCTAATGACATGCATAGCTTTTCCACACTTGGATAATTTATTCTATCAGTTTAACTGCGCTTGGTCCCAAGCAATTCTGAGTTGTTACTCAGTAAGAGGCAATATTGAAATATAATTTGATGGTTGATATTCTATTGGAACTTTGGTCTTGCCCACTTGCTTGAAGCGAGGAAACCTGCACTTCCCTCACACTCTCCCAGTTGGTTCATATCTGTGTGTGGCCTGCATAAGCATTCTCTATGCAACTGGCACCGTAACAGAGATTCTCTAACCATCTCTCAGTATTCACAGTTTTAGTTTGAACTGCTTGCAAGGATCCAGTCTTCTTTGTCCCTACCCTGGTCCTTAACTCCTGATATTCCTCATACCTGGCCTAGGGATTTCTTTAACCTTTTTATGGTCAAGTCATATACACTGAATCTGACGTTCAGAACCACTTCTTGCCCGTTCTTTTTCTTCCCTTGTCCACAGAGATTAATATTGTTCCCCCAGGCAGATTACCTTTGATTATTCTAGGCGAGCCGCACGCCGAGTCTGGCCTACCCTTGAGACCCTCATCTTTTGCCCAGCCTCCCATCTAGGATACCCTCCTCTTCCATATCTGTGGGCCTGCATCCTCAGAGTCAACCAACCACAGATCAAAAATATTCAGGGGAAAAAATAAAACAATTCCAGAAAGTTCCAAAAAGCAAAACTTATTTACTGTGCGCCAGCAACTGCTTACATAGCATTTACATTGTATTAGGTATTACAGAGTCGGGCACGACTGCAGCGACTTAGCAGTAGCAGTAGCAGGTATTACAGATACGCTAGAGGTGCTTCGAAGTATACAAGAGGGTGTGTATAGATTATACACAAATACTATCCTGTTATATTTAAGGGCCTTGAGCAGACAGATTTTGGTATCTTTGAGGGGTCCTAGAACTAATCCTCGATAGATACTGGGGGGCTACTTACTGTACATTGATACTCTTTGAATTCCTAGTTGGCTAAGATTATATATCTATGAAATTTTTTTTGTGTATTGGACCAGACTTACCTGTCTAGAGACTATTGTGGGGCTAGAGCTTTTTGGTGATCTCCTTAATTGAATAACGATATAAAAATTCTAGACTATGAGTCTGCTGCTAAGTCACTTCAGTCGTGTCCGACTCTGTGCGACCCCATAGACGGAAGCCCACCAGGCTCCCCCGTCCCTGGGATTCTCCAGGCAAGAACACTGGAGTGGGTTGCCATTTCCTTCTCCAATGCATGAAAGCGAAAAGTGTAAGTGAAGTCACTCAGTCGTGCTTGACTCTTAGTGACCCCATGGACTCTAGTGTTAGTCTATACTAACTTCTTATCTTTCATTTTGAAGTGAAAAGAACATTGGCTTGTAGTTTATGGCCCTAATCTTTATGTACTTTGGTGAAAGAGTGCTGTATTAGCACAGTCATTGCTTGCTCTCTAACTTGTATTCCTTATTGATATTTCTTCATGTAGATCTTATTTTTGTTGCTAAATTTACCCTATATATCATATGATATGTATTTCCACTTTTGTTGAGTATTTTTATTAAATGTCTAGCTGTTTATTCCTAGTATAGTGAAAAGTTAATGATTTTTTGATATATTTATTTGCATCTATGCATCTTAGTAAATCGTCTTATTAATTTAAATATTTCTTTCAATTAGAGTTGGATTTTCAAAATGCATAATCATACTGTCTGCAAGTAAAGACTATTTGTGTGCATATATAAATTATATATATATATGTATATACATATTTTTCTTATATCAACCAGCACTTTCAAAATAATATTTTAAAAGAGATCATGATAGCCATCCTTGTCAAGTTTCTCTTTTTAATAAAAATGACTTGAACACTTAACCATTGAGCATTGTTTGCTATGGGATTTTGCAAAATTGTCTTTATCATGTTTAAGTAATTTTCGTTTTTCCTAATTAAGTATTTTTAACATACCTCTTTATTGACCTAACTTGTTGTATACAGGCTGGTCTCCATAAACGCCTCTTTACCTGTTTTTCAGCCTTAATTCAAATAAACAATTCATCATAAAATTGTGTGCCAAGTGAAGGGGGCTGGAAATCAGTTTACCTGATGAATTTTTTTTCTCAGTGATCTGACCTCTAGCCTCTCTGCAAAATATATGAGTTAGCGTGTGTCATCTTTAAATTAGTTCTTTCTTTATGTTCCTACACAGTTTCTTTCCCAAGCCATCCATTTACACGAGAGTCTTTATTCTGGCATAAACATTAACAAGTTTATGTTCATTTCCCTGAAAGTAAAATGGACATCATGTGGTATCTTCATTTTTCTGCTATGTGTTCATCTAGAACATGTTATTTTGGTATGTGTAGACATGGACTTATTTAAGCTATTTCCCATAAATTGAACCATAAATCATTATCAGTTCAGTTCAGTCACTCGGTCGTGTCCAATTCTTTGCAACACCATGGACTGCAGCACGCCAGGCTTCCCTGTCCATCACCAACTCCTTGAGCTTGCTCAAACTCATGTCCTTCAAGTCGGTGATGCCATTATAATTTTACACTAAGAACTGAATCCAAATATTGACTTTTTATTGCACAATGAGCACCCCCTAACTTAAAAAAATACACTGTGTATCAATTAAAGTTAGATCTGTGTTTAATTATTTATAAAACTGTTGAATTAGAGGAAAATTGGAGTATGTTATTTTGTGGAAACAGTGTCAGACTTTATTTTTCTGGGCTCCAAAATCACTGCAGATGGTGACTGCAGCCATGAAATTAAAAGACGCTTGCTCCTTGGAAGGAAGGTTATGACCAACCTAGATAGCATATTCAAAAGCAGAGATATCACTTTGCCAACAAAGGTTCGCCTAGTCAAGGCTATGGTCTTTCCTGTGGTCATGTATGGATGTGAGAGCTGGACTGTGAAGAAGGCTGAGCGCCGAAGAATTGATGCTTTTGAACTGTGGTGTTGGAGAAGACTCTTGAGAGTCCCTTGGACTGCAAGGAGATCCAACCGGTCCATTCTGAAGGAGATCAGCTCTGGGATTTCTTTGGAAGGAATGATGCTAAAGCTGAAACTCCAGTATTTTGGCCACCTCATGCGAAGAGTTGACTCATTGGAGAAGACTCTGATGCTGGGAGGGATTGAGGGCAGGAGGAGAAGGGGACGACAGAGGATGAGATGGCTGGATGGCATCACTGACTCGATGAATGTGAGTCTGAGTGACCTCCGAGAGCTGGTGATGGATAGGGAGGCCTGGCGTGCTGCAGTTCATGGGGTCGCAAAGAGTCGGACACGACTGAGCGACTGATCTGATCTGATCTGATCTGATTTTGTGGAATGATTTTTTTTTTTTTTTTTCATTTTTAAATACAAGTCTTAGCCAAAAGAGGCTGCAAGGGAACTTCATTGAGAAATGGGAGAAAAATGAAACATACCTGGAGAAGCTACTGTTTCTCACCAGGATGTACCTA
This sequence comes from Tragelaphus eurycerus, assembly GCA_935064755.1. Taxonomy (NCBI): domain Eukaryota; kingdom Metazoa; phylum Chordata; class Mammalia; order Artiodactyla; family Bovidae; genus Tragelaphus; species Tragelaphus eurycerus. Next base: position 25,807,683 of record CAKXYN010000003.1, read on the forward strand.
CGGACACAGTAGCAGTTGTAGTGAATGCTGAATCTTCCTAAATCTAGTGCTCTGACAGGTTTTCCTTGGTGAGAATCATTATTTGGTTTCCTCTCTGTGTTCAGTATTTTTGCCTCTTGCAGAGTCCTCATCCCAGTGTTTCTGAGAAAAGAACATACTGTCATAGTTTTGGGATGTTGCCAGGGAAAAACTACCCCCTCAGACAATTATTTTGTATTTTCCTTTTACTCCACATGTAATACATTATTCATCAGTTTCTAAGCACGTTCATTATAAATGCTCTTTAATCATGTTTTAAAAGTAAACGGCATTTATCAAATTTTCAAGTCGGTATCCACTTTAAGTCAGCATCAGTTCTTTACCACAAACCTGTGCTCTGCACAGGACGTGTGTGTCTATCTTTTGTGCCATTACCTGTGCAAAGGCTGGGAGCTACCCACCCTGTCCGCTTGAGTTATTTCCTATGTTTTGGGTCATTCCCCATGTTAAAATAATCATATATTTTGGTTGTGTTGGTTCTATCTCAAGATATGTTTTAATTATGTGAAGTGAAGTGAACTGAATGTCGCTCAGTCGTGGCCGACTCTTTGTGACCCCATGGAGGATACAGTCCATGGAATTCTCCAGGCCAGAATACTGGAGTGGGTAGCCATTCCCTTCTCCAGGGAATCCTCCCAACCTAGGGATCAAACCCAGGTCTCCTGCACTGCAGGCAGATTCTTTATCAGCTTAGCTACCAGGGAAGCCCTGGTATATGTACAGTAGTTTACTTATGTACAGTAGGTAATTTTGCTTTTTTGGACTTCTCTGAATATCCATGATGGTTCAGGCATTTTGTATTCAAAATAAGTGAGTGTCTTAAGTGACTTGCTTTTAGTGCTTTACACAGTACTATGAACTCCGTGAATATTTGTTTGATTGAATAGCAGCAGTGCATTGTGAGACTAGTGAATTATACAGTGTTGTGTGTGTTATCAGGAATTCTTAGATTCCTTGATTCCTTTTTGCCCGTTTTTGATAATAATGGCAGTGGAGACAGTGTTAGTCCATGCATAAGGTAGAATGGATGATCATGATAATCATGTGTCTGTATACTTATGTGCAAATGTTGGCCTGTGTTTATCTGTATATAGGTAAGACTGAGGATAAAGAAATAGTGAGAGTGGCTGAAAAAAAGAGATAAAAATTTCCCACTGTGTTCTGAAAATAGTTTTAGGCACTTTGATTTTTCCTTTAGTCCTCAAGATATTTTTATTAAGCATCTACTAAGAACAGACATTAAAGCTCCAGAGACAGCCTCAGTAAGCTTAGCCTAGTGGGAGAGATAACAGGAGACTGTGTGGTTAAGGCTTTGATAAAGGTAGGGTTTGCAAGTCAAGGCACGAAATCAGGCCTCCATACTAGAGTGGAATTCAAGAAGCCTTACTTCAAGGAGTGAGTCTTGGATTTAGTCTTGAAGATGAAAAAGGAGGTAGCTTGACAGAGAAGGGAAGAAGGGGGGCTTCAGCCAAAGGCAACAGCAGCCATGGAGAGTTGATTTATACAGCTTTAATTTCTTCTTGAGGGATAGAGGAGAAACATTTTGAAGATGTCACACTAGGTGCCTCTTTTAGAATTGGTTCATTCATAATATTAAATTCTTTCATATGGGTGGAGAACCTAACAGTGCTCAAAAAGAGCAAAACTATTGCCATTGAATGTTCTGTGGTTTGGCATGTATACCTCTTGATATACATGGTGTGTCATGCTCCTTTTGCATAACTTGCAATTAGGAATTTAGAGATAGTCTGAGTATGTGGTTCTTTTTAAATTGCAGCATGATTGATGTACATTGTTATATTAGTTTCCTGTATATACATAATGATTTGATATTTGTATACATTGTAACATGATCACTACAGTAAGTCTAGTTACCATCTGTAACCACACAAAGTTAATAAAATATTATTGACTATATTCCCCATGCTGTACATTACATCCCCATGACTTATTTATTTTACAGCTTGCTCCCTTTTATTCATTTAGCCACCCTCATCCTCCTTCCTCAGGCAACCATATGGTTCTTGAATTGTGATTATTTTTCTGGGATTTTATCCCAGTTTTTTTCTTGTCATATTAATTTGCTTCTAATCATAATTTTTCCCCATTACTATAATATGCAGTATATATTTGTGAATCCAGAGGAACATCTTAGAAATTTTAATTAGCATATAAGAATATAAAAAATCCAAAGGATTATCTGAACAAGAATAGGCTTTGGAGGGAAACTGTTAAGCTATCCATTGTCGGTTTAATATTCATTCTAGGATATACAGATAACATGCCTCAACAGCCTATTGTATTCAGGAAAAAATGGATGTTAACAATCAGATGGGCCCAGGGGCACATCCTCAAAATGTCACTTATCAATCATATGACCTAGGACAGATTTTTTAATCTTTTGATCCTCAATTTCCTTTACTGTGAAATGAACACACACTGAAACTAACTCTATAGGTGAAGCTATTAGAGAAAAGTATTACAAAGTACCTCAATAAGGGCTTTAAGGTATAGTATAATAACTTCTTTATTGGTAGTTTCATCTAGGAATGCAAGCTGTTTATTTGATCAAACCTTTATTTTTATAATAAGGATTTCATACCATCTAAATTTAGCTAGATATAACTCCATTTGAATCCACTGGAAAAGAGATTACGATCCCTCCCCTCTAATTGTCTCCCAGAACCAGAAATTAAGATTTTCCTAATGTAGCCAGTGTATTTGATTGCTTTTGCTATGAATGTTTTACTAGCTCTCTTTAGAATTACTTTCTTGTAGATTATAACCATTGTTGAATTGCCCACAAGGCAGATTTCAGTCTGTTGTGTGCGTGCTTAATGCCCTAGCAGCATTGAGATGCATGCACAGGCGAACATACACATATACAATTTACTTTCATAAAAAAGGTCAAGTCTGAACAAGTTAACCAGAAATTTACTATTAGAAGTTCTGTAAAGATGTAGTTAATTTCAGCATATGCAGCATTTTTCTTTTGATATATAGTGTTTTTATTTTGAAATCTCCATTGTGGGAAGAGAGTAAGGAACATCAAATGTTTTCACTGCGTGGGGACTTTAAAGCCCCTCTGGATGATAGGTATGTCTTAATTGGAAGTAGTTCCTAGTGAGTAGTTCTTTACCGATTGTGTATCAAAAATGGAAAAAGCACAGCCATCTGTCTTTCAGTTATTTGCCATTTGTGCAACATTTAACCATTTTCAAACAAAATTCTGAGCAGCAGGATATTAAGATGCAGTAGAATCAGTGAAGGGTAGACTATAAAATGTTAACGCTCTGTAGGAATTGGAGTTGTCCAAGTATTTTAGCATGAAACCCTTTATTTAAATGAAAGAGGATACAGGAGCCCACCAAACCATTTTGTTAAGAGTATATAGAATGCTTACTGAGGGGAATGTGAGGGGAATGGGGATCCCCAGACACCTCTTCCTTGGTTGCCCCACCCGTCAGGCTGTGGGACTCTGGGGAGGTTCTGGGAAGCAGATTTTGCAACTACTGGTTTAATATAAGCCCCAGCCGAGAACCCTGACACCCAAAAGTCCTTATCCCAGGGTGGCTGAATTCAAGTATTTCTGGCTCTGGGGGCTGCATTTGGAACTAATTTGGCAAATTCCTATCAGAAAGGAGTGTTCGAAGGGCATTCTCAGCTTTTATTGGGATAGTTCTTTGAAAGAAGGAAAGTGTGTCAGAATCATTCCAAGCCCAAGTTCATGTTTGTGTAAGAGAAAAGGTATGCAACAGCATTTCTTAGATCTCTGGTGACAAAGCACAAGTACTCGACTTTTGAATATGCTGGGATGGATTAAAAGCTGAGAGTTTGAATCCTGGTGGTTTCCCTATTTCTTTAACCCCTCAGGTTGGAGCTAAATAAATCCTTCTCCTTTTTAATCTTTGCATGTTAATAACGTTCAGATCGTAATGCAATAAATATCCAAAAAAGCCCCAAATTACTTGTAAACCAAAGCATTAGAATACAACCATTTGAAAGGTGAATGCTTTCTCTGATTCATTAGAGTGTCTTATTAGGTGACTGAATAAATCCAGTGTAACACTACCCAGGAGAAATGTTTTATAATACTTAATTGTACATAGCCACATATTATGTTGGACATTCACTATAATTTAGACAATAATAGTGGTACTGATTCACTCTGAATTAGTATAAATTACTTTTCTAGTACTTGGGATTAGTTTGGGCTGAGCCATTCTCTTTTCTTCCCAAATCTCTTTGATCTCCTGCTAGGATGTTGAGAATATTCAGGCCTGGGCTATGTCTTTGAAACACCATAAAAGGTAATTGGCAAAGAGAGGATTGAACCTGTGACCTTGCTTCCACTACAACAGGACCTAATCAATTGAGAAAACTCCTGTCCGCAGCTTTTCTTTCGAGGGTTCTCCTTTCTTTATTGCCATGTAACTGATGTTTGCTATCTTGTGACTCAACTGTCACCAATTACCCCTACCCTTTTAATCCCACATGGTATTCCTGCACATTAGGCGCTTAGTAAAATTTATTGAGTCAATTAGTAAATGGAGACAAGAAGTCTCTAGCCAGTTTGTAAGCATCAGTTATTCCTTTGAGGAATGCAGTGATATTATGGTCACATTTCAAAGGCTCCCTCAGATTATCCTAGGTATCTGCGCTTATTACTGAGCTGTGTCTTTCTTCTTCCCCAAAGCCTATATTTACCTTGGCCATTTTGGTTTTGTATGTTGGCCTTTGTACATGTATATTTTCTATTATATATTTTCTAGGCAATATCATTAGATGAGAGTGGGTATATATCTGCCTATATCTGTGTTTACCTATGGATGAACGTATAATTTGTACATCTGCATATGGAGAGAAGGGCATCTAAATATGAGTAAATGTGTTCCGTCATGGACAGAGCAACCAATTACAATTTCAAAGATTATTTTTGTACCTCCACTGAAAAACTTTAGATTGTTATTACTCATTACTAGTATTATTGTGTAGAAGGAAAATTCATGTTGAAATCTCTAAATCTCCACAGTCTGTGTTTTGTTTCTTCGCCTGTAACTGGATTTGGTTCTTCATGACGGGAGAAAATAAGCAACGCTAACTGTGGCTTTCAAATATTAAACCCCGATAGAGACTTGAATGCCCAACACTTGTTTTCCTACGAGGAAAACCTTTCCTAGTTTATGAAAATAAGTGTTTAAATTGTCAATGCTTTGATTTCCCTGTTTCTACTTCCAAAATTTCCCTGAAGTTATTTGTTTTTTAAATCGTAGACAGCAGAAATTGGCTATACTAAATTCACTACAAACTAAGGCCAAGAACCCTTATACCCCGGAGCAAAATTATACAGGAAGTAGTGTGTGGGTCTGAGATGGAAACACTGAGAAACTGCCTTCGTGGTGAGACCTGCAGCAGACGTCCCATATATGTCTGCTGGTGGAAAGATGTTGGGGTGGGCGTGCCATCTGCCTCTGTACATGATGCAATGGGGAATTCTTGGAATTTTTACAAGAATGTGATGTAAAAACTCTTCTGAGTTCTAAGGTCCTTAGTATTCATGTAGAGAAGTGGTTTTTAAGGTCCAGAATCCAGTGGGCTGGAAGGTCACTCTCTCGCACTTTGGGAGTAGACAGTTTGCCTCATCCATGGTGCTCGGTCTATTTCATGTTTCAGTCTTCCTTCCATGGGAGATTTTATTTGAGAAATAGGTTTCACTAATTGAGACATGTTGTTAAAACTCTTGTCTTAGAAAGCTGAGTGGTCTCATTAATAGACTATTGATGGTAGCGCAGGCTACCTGATTGAATTTAAGATGCAAGCTTTCTGCTTTGAGTTTCTTGTGGTTTTCCTGACTCCTTGTTCTTTTTTTGAGTGTAACACAAAAGTCTGAAACCATAAATAAAAGATGAATTCTACCATGTTAAAATAAACATTAAAAAAACATCTGCATGGCCAAACCCCTATAAAAAACAAACTGGGGAAAAATATTTGCAGCTCATAACCTAGGGAAGGGATAATTTGCTTAATGCTGGGTCTGTAATTGCAGTTCCAAGGCCAAACTCAGTCTGCTTTTATAAACTGAGTTTTTTAGAACTAGATGTATACACCCATCCGTTTGCATCTTGTTTGGGGCTGTTTTCACCATTTGGTGGCAGACTTGAGCAGTTTCAACAGAGACCATATGGCACACAAAGCCCCAAATATTTACTGTTTGGCCCTTTATAGAAAAAGTTTGCCACTCTTCGCTCTAATGAATAATGAGTTCCTACAGTTATGAATCAATATAAAAAAGACTAAACAGCTCAGTAGAAAAATAGGCAAGGAGTTGTATGTAAGTGTCTCAGCAAAACACAAAAACAGCTGCTGCTGCTGCTGCTGCTAAGTCGCTTCAGTCGTATCCGACTCTGTGTGACCCCATAGACGGCAGCCCACCAGGCTCCCCCGTCCCTAGGATTCTCCAGGCAAGAACACTGGAGTGGGTTGCCATTTCCTTCTCCAATGCATAAAAGTCAAAAGTGAAAGTGAAGTTGCTCAGTCGTATCCGACTCTGAGCAACCCCATGGACTGCGGCCCACCAGGGCCCTCTGTCCATGGGATTTTCCAGGCAAGAGTACTGGGGTGGGGTGCCATTGCCTTCCCCGACAAAAACAGCTAACAGTTTTCAAATGAAGACTCAGATTAAAGGGCAAGATGAAGGGAATGAATGAGGTATGATGAGACATTCAAAGACCAGCAAGGGCAGGGAGCCATCACCATCACTCCGGGTAGAGGGCACACAGAGGGAAAATAGTGTTACTAGAAGTCAGGGAGAACAGTAGCAGGGGTGATGGATTGCCCAAAGGAAGCTGTAAATATGGAGGCATATAGCCACCATGAGAAGCATGGCATTGGGATGGGGCAGAAATAGGAAAGAAATGCCTTGATATCTCTCTCCTTCTACCTTCCAGTCTCCTCCTGGCGCCTCCCAGTTACTGAACCTTGCCAGGCAAGAGAGGTCAGGTGAAGCTGTCTGCAGGGGTCAGCTTTCTAGGGCACAGATGAAAAGATCCTCAACTCATTTATAATAAGAGCAATGTAAGTGAAGACTTACACTGAAATGTCTTTTTGTTTTTCCAATTAGATTGGTAAAGAGCAAGGTATTCACTGGTACCCTGTGTTAGCAAGGGTACAGAGAAACAAGCTGTGTGTGTATGTGTGTGTGTATGTGAATACATTTTACAAATACATATACCCTTTGACTCCGCAACTACACTTCTATGAATTTATTTAATACATACTTTAGCAAATACTTGAAGTGACATTCACTGCAGCATTATTTGTAATATGAAAAGAATGGAAATAACATTCACCAATAGACTGGTTATTTAAATCAAGCTATGGAAGTTCAATGGAATACTATAAAGTCATAAAAAAGAATGAGGACGCTCTTTATGCCGTCATATGAAATTAAATCTAAGTTATATTGTTTAGTGTGCAGAGAAAATGAAAATGGACTGTGTAGTATATGGCCATTTGGGCAAAAATTAGGAAGGAAAAGAATATGTAAACATACTTTTATATGCATAAAAGTAAAGCTGATAAAGTTGAATGGCTCTAAAGAGGGGGGACTGGGCAGGGAAACTTTTTTGTGGTTTTGAACCTTTTCAGTTTTGATTCATGTCAGTGAATTAGCTATTTTTTTTTTTTAAAGAATAACTATTGCTTTGCCAGGCAAAGGAGGACTCACCTGGGTCCTACCCTCAAAAACTGTATCCCCTACCTATTTAAAAATAAGTTAAAAATAATCTTATGGACAAGTAGTTGCAGTCATAGGTATCTTTCATATGAAAATTTCATTTAGGAGAATCTCAAAATTCTAGTCCCCACCTTGTGACTTCTGTTAATTTCACAAACAAAATCTGAGAAGCTGATTGGGAGATCCAAGTTGGGCTGGCTCTTAAGGCTTCGATGAGGACACTCTGTCTCCTCCTCTGCCCCATTTTGTTGGCCGGTTGACCAGTTCATGGTCCCAGGTACTGCCTCTTAAATCTTTGTTTTCCTCAGCATATGTGAAATCAATAACATTGTTTATTTATTTTTAACTATTCTCTATCATTGTGCTTTCAATTAATTCACTGTGCTTTCATCCTGCCTGCATCTCTTGGTCTATATATTGAGATTTTTCTCTGCATGTGTCATCCCTCCTAAAGATAGATGTATGCTTTAGTCATCTGGAGCTACGTCTTTTGAATATTTATTTTGACATGGAGCAAATTGTGGATTATCAACAAGTAAACATTTGGACAATCAGGGGATCAAAATATAGGAACAGATCTGGATTTCTCAAATCTGTCTCCTTTTATTTTTTTTTCTGGGCAATATTTGCCTGAAGTGGAAAGAACTGAATATGGATGAGCGCATGTTGCAAACTGATTTTCCACCGTAATTGCTTTGCAGTACGAAAATAGGCCGAGAAAGTAGATTGAGAATATAGGCAATCAGAGATGAGATTCTTACACCTGCCAGATACCATGTGTAGCACATGAGCATCCACAGAGAAATTGAAATGCTGCTATCTTGTGACAAGAGGTTCCAATTAATGTGATTCGGAGGCATCTGTCTGCCAATAGCTCACCTCATGAAATGACGATACTGTCCTGATGTTGGAGTCTGTCAAAAGGCTCATTTGGTGAGTGGCAGAGAAGTCATCTCGGAACTTTGCTGTAGGCTGTGACCTTCATTCCCTTCCATTTATTTCAACTCAGGACCAGCAGCTTCCAGGGAACTCTCCTAGCTGGAAGACTTGCAACAAGATGGCATTTATACAATAAATGCTATTCTGAAAACATATGTTCCTCAAATACATGGCTATGGAATAGGGGTTTAACGTAGCAAATTGCCAGGTTTTGATCACTGGAATAAAGATATGCTTACCACCTTCATTTTGGCATGAAAAAGATTTGGACAGCATTTGGATCGTTTCAGGCCCTAATTTAGAAATAAAGAGTTCAGACGGGGCTGCCTGGTAATTCTGTATCCTGAGACAGTGAACTGGAGGATAAAGTGTGGGAATGTTTGTCCTGCCAAAGACTTTGCTCCTCATTTTATTTTGAGGGATAGAACACTCTGATGCTTCATCCACTGTGCATATGTGTGCGTGCGTGTGTGTGTGTGTGTTTTCCTTTCTTTTGCCTGTGTTGTAATTAGGAGCTTCATGCAAGCTCATTTATACAGTAAGGATCAGGCAGAGGGCCTAGAGCTCTCTGGGAAAGCTCTCTCTCTGAGCATCAGCAGAATGCTAAGGTCGGCTGCAGTCCTTCAGGAGGCCGGGGCCATGTACCAGACAGCACGACCAAAGGGGCACTATGCAGACCTGTGGCATCCTGCTTGGTCTTGCCTTGCCTCCTCCCAGCCGTGTGCCCAGATCTCAGCGCCCGCTCACCTCTGCCCTCTCAGCACATTTGCTGCACTGATGGTCTCTTCTCCACTTACTTATTCTCTGACCTCTTCATGTGTGACTTTTCCTTCCTTAACTAAATGTGAATTCTTGAGTGGATGAAGCCAGGTTTCACCCTCTCCTCTTTTTTCCTTCAATACCTGTAATGGAATATACAAACTGATTTTTGCCCCTAGTTTTCCTTTGATGGTGGCCTTTGGCTTACTAAATCAAAATCCACTGCTGCCTGCCCCACTATTCACATTTTTGATAAAGAAATTTGGTGCTGTCTGAAATGCACAGTTTTTCTATGGGAATTGGGCCAATTTTGTTTGATATGAAATAATGCAAATTTTCCTGAAAGTCTAGATTTACAAAAAAAAAAGGCCAAGAAAGACTTATATTATTATCAGACTGTTTTCACAGAGTTGTTTTCATTTGAGCCACAAAAATCCACCAGAACACATTCTATCTATGAACAACTTCCTAGAGGAAAGAAATGAACATTTAGTGAGTCTCTGTTTTTGCCAAGAACTGACTGTTCTAGGAGACTTTCCATATATTATTTAATAATAATTTATTATTCAGTTCCATATATTATTTAATCCTTGTGTGATCTTCTGAAATATGCACTATCTTTAAAATGTCTTTTAATTGAACCTTTTATTTTTTGAGATAATTGTAAATTACATGTATTAATAGTTTTCATAAACAATACAGAAGAGCGCTCTGTGTTTTTACCTAGTTTCCTCCAGGAATGATATCTTATAGAACTATGGTACAGTATCACCAGACACTGACATTACCATAGTCAAGAAATAGCATTTCATCACCACACGCATCCCTTAAATGTTGCCCTTTTCGAGCTACATCCATTTTTTTCCACCTCAACCCCTCTAGTCCAAGCAGCCACTAATCTACACTCCATTTCTATAATTTTGTCATTTCAAGAATGATATACAAATAGAAACACATACTATGCAACCTTTTGGATTTTTTTTTTTTTCACCTGGCCTAATTCTCTGCAGATTCGTCCAGGTTGTTGTGTGTATCAATTATTTCTTCCTTGTTTATGATTTAGTAATATTCCATTTATTACTAAGTAGTTTAACCTTTCACCCCATGCAGGACATCTGAGTTGCTTCTAGTTTATGGCTATTACAAGTAAAGTTGCTATAAAATTCATGCACAGGTTTTTATAGGAATAGGAATTGTCATTTCTCTGGGATAAATACTCAGGAGTACAATTCCCAAGCTGTGTGGTTGTTGCACGTGTTGTTTGAAACTTGCAGTGATCCTCTAAAGTATGCATTTTATTTACTACCACTACTATTGCTACTACTACTATTAATTATCTGCAGATGAGGAAACTGAAGCTCAGAGTAGTTAGTTGCCTTGCCCAAGCTTGCAGAGCTATGACTTGAACTCAGGTCTGTCTGACTCCACACATCCATACCTTTTCCAGTCAAGGACTCTAAGACAATATGTATCCTTTACACGTAATGGTGGAATGAAAGACTGAGGATGCTGTTTCTGCCTGACCTTGGATCCCTAAAAGTGAGGAGGTGGTTTAATGGTCATGCTACTTGAACATGAGAGGAGACAACAGGCATCAGTACAGAGGTACCAGAGTCCATGACAGACATCGTTAAATTAGAGCTCCTAGCATTGAGATGCAAAGGTAGCAAGTTTTATGATCCCTGCTTTGCTGAGAGGTTGAAGGCACTTGTCCAGTGAATCAAGGGCAAAGCCCAGGCTTGTATAGATAGAAACTCTCCATCCCTTTTCTATCTCATTGCCATCTCTCTTTCAGCTCGTACATCCTTCAGTGCTGGGACAGGCAGCTGCTGACGGTTGATCCTCAGAAAGACAGATGCCATCAATTATTGCTGTGTTTGTGGGAAAGATGAGAGTGGGGGAAGGAGGGAGGAGGGTGAGACAAATCCAGGTGTGAGCTGATCTGCTCATGGCAGGTACTGAAACTCTGACTATGTTTATAGTTATTAGATGCACTGCAGGGAATTGCAGCCCCTTCCTGTAATCTAAAGGGTTATTTCTGGGTGACATCTTGACAGGAAACTGTCCTTTGGGAGAAGAGTGCTCACTCAGTGTGCTTGACCAACAGTTAATTATTAATATTCCGTGCCCTAATAAGTAGAGTGTTGTTACCTGGGTGCCTATTATGGAGCTATTGGTATTCTGCTTTTTTTTTTCTGATAAAAAGGATAAAGTTTTATTAAGCAGTTTCAGAAAATTGCAGCCACAGAATTGCACATTTCTGCAAGAGTGAAACAGTCTTTTCCATATAACTTCAGAGCCTGTGTAATTTATGCTATTACAGAAAATATCCCTTTTGTTTCGGAGATTTTAAACAAAGACAGGGTCGTCATCACTGCTTTCTGCAACCTAAATATTGTTTCTGAATTAAAATGGCTGATTTCAGTTAAGTCCCAATAGACTACAATGGAGCCGGAATGAAAATGACCTTATTTTATGTTCATAGCAGCAAAGCCTTTTGAAATCAGCTTCTACCATAACTTAACATCTTTGTAACCTGAAATAATGTTTATTTCCAGGGGTCAATATTATTTCTATTAAAATAACCGATTTTCCCAGTTAATTCTTCACTCAGTTTTAGATCTCAGTGTTTTAATACATAATAAATACATAAGTAAGATTCCAGGGTGGTCTGAGCTTAAGCTCTCACTCTTTTCTTAGCAGATAGGTAATATGCCATCAGGATTGTTTAGTTTGATCTATTGTAGTGATTATCATGCCAATGATCTTTCCTTTGTTTATGTGATTTCCTGTGAGAACCCTATATCATAGAGTCATAAAATACTATTGCTAGAAGCACATAGGAAAAAAAAAATAAAAAGGCTTTAATGTATAACGTGACATCACCAGGAGGGGAATCCACTTTTAATTTTATCCGCAAATGAGAGACTTATACTGCCTCAGTGAATTTCTTAAAAAAAAAAAAAAAGTTAATTAATTTTTTATTTGGCTACATCAGGTCTTGGTGTGTGGCATCTATCATTGCAGCGCGTGGGCTACAGAGAGTGTGGGCTCAGTGGTTGTCGCCCAGGGGCTTAGTTGCCATAAGACATGTTGGAGCTTAGCTCCCTGAAAGTGAAAGTGTTAGTTACTTAGTCATGTCTGACTCTTTGCAACCCAATGGACTGCAGCCCACCAGGCTCCTCTGTCCATGGAGTTCACCAGGCAAGAATACTGGAGTGGATTGCCATTTCCTTCTCCAGGGGTTCTGCCCAACCCAAGGATCAAATCCAAGGATCCAAATCCATTGCAAGTGGATTTTTTACTGCCTGAGTCACCAGCGAAGTCCTGATCAGGGAGCACACCCGTGTCCCCTGCATCGGCAGGCGGGTTCTTAACCACTGGACCACCGAGGAAGTCCCTGCATCGGTGATTTTCAAACAACATTCTGGGGAAGCAGCCCTGTCCTCTTACACAGACATGTCATGTCCCCTTCCCCCAAGCCCAGACATGTACACACATCTTCCTTCCATCACATCAGATCACATTTATTTTGTGATTCTATGTTTTTGGGGTTTTTCTTAATGCTTTGATAGATGTAAGGGTTCCACAGCAGAAAAGTTTGAAAACTATAGTCAAGATGCTTAATAAGTCTTAGGGCTCTGTCATCGGTGAAACATGGTAAATGCACATAATTTGTGTGTTGGTATGTACTTATGACCTTCTTTGTGACAAGTTTGGTGACAAAGGAACTTTGAAAGAGCTTATTTTACAAGTTTTTTTTTTTTTTAAAAACAAAACAGCCTAAGTTGATTGGCCATCTAGAATACAGTGTAGCGTGCTCTAAGTATCTGCTTGATTTTCCACGTCCTATAAGATGCTACTTTTTACCTACGTGATTACTCTGCTGCTGCTGCTGCTGCTGCTAAGTCGCTTTAGTCCGTGTCCGACTCTGTGCAGCCCCATAGACAGCAGCCCAGGGCTCCTCCGTCCATGGGATTCTCCAGGCAAGAGTACTGGAGTGGGGTGCCATTGCCTTCTCCCATGTGATTACTCTAGATGAACTTTAAAAAGACCAACCTGTCTTCTCCCAAAGACAAATGGAAAAACTACCATTTTGTTAGGCAAGTGAGTGTTTTGTGGTTCCATGGTTACACTTTGTATATCCTGTAGTGGTGGTGGTGGTGGTGGTGGTTTAGTCACTAAGTCATGTCTGACTCTTGCGAGCCCATGGACTGTAACCTACCAGGTTCCTCTGTCCATGGGATTCCCCAGGCTCAAATACTGGAGTGGGTTGCCATTTCCTTCTCCAGTGTATCCTGTAGATAAACATAATTATATGGCACGGATTTAAATGAGAGTACTTGATCTAAGAGTTCTTTATGATCTCATCTACAGAACTTAGTTAGGGAAGGTTAGAAGAACTCTGTTTTTGAAAAAAGAGCAGGCTTATTTCTGGGACAGGGTTCTCTGTTGAACACTTGGGATTTAGTATATAGCTCCTTAGTTCATTGAAATTCCTGTTGCGGGGTCTTAGTAACCTCACCGTATCCACTGATTCTCTCTCTCCACCTATTTACCTCCCTACCCACTTATAATGTAATCATGATCTATTCAGATGACAAAAGAGAAAAATTATACCCACTGTCTTTATCAAGATGGTATGTTGCTAAAGTTCACAGGCAGACCCAAGTCCCTTTCTGTCCAAAGACACGGAGTCTTGGAGAGTCTGTGTCCTCTCTGTGGTTTAGGCCAGCAGAGTGTACAGGATACCCAGCCAGTTTTTTCTTTCTGAGTTACAGACTTAGACTTAGCATTATTCTCTTCATGATTCAGTTAATTCCAGTGACCTGATCTGTAGAGTCACTGATACTGCTTTTTGGTTTATAGAGGGATGTTAGGAATCTCTGAGTTTAGCCATCATTTGGATGGAGGAGACAAATCTTACCCATAGTGCTCTTACGTTCAAGGTGATCCATTTTATTTCTAGATTTGTTTTCCTCTTGGATCATATCTGTCATAACTTCCTTTCCAGATACTATCGATCATCAATATAGTCTTTAACTTTTTTGTTGTTCAGACAGAGATTATACTGAGGTTCTCCTTTTCTGGAAAAAGATTAAGCTGTATTGTGTATCCTGGGTTCAGACTGCAGGCCTGTTTCTCAACCCAGCATACTGAGGCTCATCCCCCTATGTGGCCCAGCTGCATTGGCCAAGAGTAATAGTGCACGTGCACTTCTCTGAGCATATCCCCGAGATCTTATCAGTATTTTACAATACACTCTTGCTCATTCACACAGTCTTAGGGACCAAGGCTATTGATCTGTGTCCTCTGCAGTTTGCCTGTTCCAGACAAGTGACAGGTGTTCGGGAAAGTTCTAACTGAATGGATTCTCAACCTTCTGCTGGAATTCATGTCTATCAGATTAAATTACCCATTTTTAGGTAGCTTTTTTTTTTTTTTTTTTTTTTTTAATCAATGGTCATATAGGCCCTAGCCATACCATCTGGATTAGGTATTTAAAAAAACTATATTTTATATCTATTACTGTACCTGAGATTACTATTTTTTGCCTCCATATAATGTTGTAGAAGGCAGAATATGGTGAGATGTGGTTGAAAAAAATACTGGACTGTGATATAAGAACTGATTTTAGCTCGAGTTCACTCCTAGGTGACCTGACCAAGACATTTGACTGTCTGTCAATTGATGATCTCTGTAGTTTCTTATTTCATCTCCTCCCACCTAGTATAGTGGTGGTCATACATATGGTAATTTGAAGGAGTTAATCTGTCATTGTTCTCTATTTATTCTCACTAAATGATCAAATTTTACCATTCACAAAGATGTCTCTGAAATAATAGTTTACAGCTATTAGGTTTGTACTAAGAACCAGTCACTGTTTTAGAGCACTTTATAGAAATTAACTCATATGATCCTTAGAATAGTACTATGAACGGGATTGTAATAGTGCATACCTTCATTTACATGATGAAGAAACTTAACTCCAGAGAGATTAAACAACTTGCCTAACATGAATAACTAAAAAGTGGAGAGCCAAGATTTGAACTCATGCAGTTTAATTCCTCTTTTCTTCTGTGTTATCTACATCTCTTTGTCTCAAAATCAAAGCCACAGCTTCATTTTCCAAACAAGACTAGGGCCCAAAGTAAAGCATTCATTCTCAGCATCATCCTATACACGGAAAAGAATTGTCTTCTTGACAATTCTCAAATAGTAGTGACTTTCGAAAATGAAAAAGCATGACCCTTTTCTGGTGAAAACCATTGGAGGAAAAGAAAAAAAAGGAAAATAATTCAAGCAACTTCATTTGGTCATTTTCCCAGATTCAGTTTTCCTTGTATCTGAATTCCATAATCTAATAAGACACATTTGATTTATCAGTTAGAGCTTGCTGTATTATCTAATCTTCATTTTTCTAATTGCTAATTTGAAAGACTACAGTTCTGGAAGGAAATCCATAAAAGAGGAGATATGTGTATAGCCGAGTCACTTTGCTTTACAGCAGAAACTAACATGGCAATGTAAAGCAATGTATTCCAATAAAAATTAATAAAAAATAAAGGACCACAGTTCTGCTTGGACATGCATTCTAACAAAGCTTTCCATCGGTGCTTTCAGCATATCATTTCTTGAGACTGCAATCACTGATTAGCAAGAGTTTGCTTTTTAAGTAGATGCATCTTTAATTCCCATCACTTGTGCCTCTTAGCTGTTTTCACTCACCAAGGATATCCACTCCAAGACAAATACCCAGTAAGTTTGAGAGGAACAAACATCTGCCTGTGTTCTAGGTGGAGAGGCAACCCTGGCTGGGAAGTTTAGACAGTGAGTTGGTAGAGAGGTATACTTTATTGCTGCTCTAAAAATTCCTGGGCTAACAAGTGCCCTTATTCTTCCTAAATTATATCCTACTGTCCTGATGTGAAGAAAAAGCAGCGGAAAATTCTTCACAGAATTAAAATTTAGATAAGAAAATTTAGAGTTATGGTTATGATTGTTGTTTACTGTTATGATGTAGGATCACCCTCACATTATGAAAAGTGTAAAAGTGAAAGTTTTCCTTCGCCTAGCAACTTCTCATTTTCCAAGGGAATCCATAGTTGATATGTATCCCTGCACGTGCACACACACACACACACACAGTCATGTGCATACATTCAGAGGTATGCTACTTATATTCATCTACAGCTTGCAGCAATGACTCAAGGCCATCTTAACATGCTAACAAATATAGGTCTGTCCTTTTTTTAATGGTCATTTGTCGGCCAAAAATTTCGTTTGTGTTTTACCAAGCATACTGGGTATTCCCTCGTGGCTCAGACGGTAAAGCGTCTGCCTACAGTACGGGAGACCCAGGTTTATTTCCTGGGTCAGGAAGATCTCCTGGAGAATTAAATGCAAATCACTCCAGTATTCTTGCCTGGAAAATCCCATGGGTGGAGGCGCCTGATAGGCTACAGTCTATGGGGTCTCAAAGAGTCCAACACGACTGAGTGACTTCACTTCACTTCACTTCACTTCAAGCATACTGGTAATGTTATATCATAATGATTGCTAACATTTGTTGAGCTCTTATTCTGTGTCTGGTATTTTATTAAACCCTTTACATTTATTCTCACTAAATGATCAAAATTTACCATTAACCAGGATGTCTCTGAAATAATAGCTAACAGCTATTAGGTTTGTACTAAGAACCAGGCACTGTTTCAGAGCACTTCATAGAAATTATGAAACCATAGGTGAGGAAACCAAGGTTCAGAGAGGTATAGTAACTTGCCCAAGGTTACACAGTGAGTATGTTGTGGACTATGGATTTAAACCAAGTGGAACCAGGATTTAAACCAGGGCTGGTGGCCCCAGAATCCATATGTGCACTGTAATACATGTTACCAACCCCCTGCTAAGAGACATTCATCTTTCTTTTACACCATGACAAGTATTTCCATAATGAACATCTTTGTATAGATGTGTACATCTATATATATGTTTGTATACATTTTTACAAATATTTATCTTTGATATGTAATGTTTTATGTTTGAGAGCAAACTTTTTTGTTAGTGATACTGACTTGTGCAAAGAGATTTCAGTCTATCTCAAGAGGGCCTGATGTCTTAAGCATAGCAATATATCATCTTGATAATGACAAAGAATTCAGTTCTTCTGTTGTTTTATTGGATTTTTGTTATTTAATACAAGGTCAGCCAGTCTTTGATTCTGTTCAGTGTTACTGGCTCCCAGGTGCCAGTGGAGTCCATGTTTTCAGTATCAGAGTCATTCAGAGCCTAGGAAAAGGTCCCTGATTATGGAACAATTTGGGGGACTTACTCTTCAGGAGTCTAATCTTCAAAGAGGTCACCTGCTGAATACTGAAATAATACAGTCCTTTTACAAAGGTATCCTATGCTCAGTATCACACTGGAAAGTGCAGTTCCATTTTTCCTCTTTCTATTTGAATGGGTTTATATTTGCCTAAAAAAAATGAATGAACAATATACAAGTAAAATTTGGTGTGTGAAACTTTGCCTGTATTGCTGAGAAAACAACAGAACTGTAAAGCTGAGATGGCTTTTCATCAATAGAGTGATTAATTACTACATCAGAGAGTACAGAGGCTAATCAATAGTATAGTGATTGATATATGAATTTCCTGCCTCCCAAGAAGCTTCTACAGCACCTCTTTTTTTCTTCACATCTCCCTACAGATCCTTATAGGGATTGGGCAACTGGTTGGCAAAGCAGGTATCTTTGTGGCTGTAGGATTCCAGATCCATCGGCTGCAGTCCTGAGCATGGGCTTCAGTCCACACTCTCCTGTTGCCTGGCCACAGACTGCCCTGTGGCAGGGGCTTGTGTGATAGTGTGGATAGATCCAAAGTCAGAATATACTCTCCCCACCATAGGAAGGGGCTCTTGAGAGTCCCTTATACTGCTAGGAGATCAAACCAGTCAACCTAAAAGAAATCAGCCCTGAATATTCATTAGAAGGATTGATGCTGAAGCTCCAATTCCTTGATCACCTGATGCGAAGCACTGATGCTCTGGAAAAGACCCTGATGCTGGGAAAGATTGAGGCCAGGGGGAGTAGGAGGGTGGGCAGAAGATGAGATGGCTGGATGGCATCAGTGACCCAATGGACATGAATTTGAGCAGGCTCCAGGAGATAGTGAAGGACAAGGAAGCCTGGCGCGCTGCAGTCCATGGGGTTGCAAAGAGTTGGACACGACTGAGCAACTGAACAACAGTAACCACTGCAGAAAGATTAACTCTGAGCATTTCCATCACGGTTGAGTTATATTTTGCACCAGGACAGAAAGATGTAGTGGAATTCTGCACGTGCATCATGAGGCTTCAGAGCTCCTCAGTCTTCCCTGAACTCTACTGGGGCAGCTAGTGTCCTTCCGAACTTTGCCCTGAGTGGAGAGAGAAGATGGTAGAGAGGCTTTTCATCTGCATTTGGAGAGATGCATTCCATTTTTCCTTTTTCTCAGATAACTTAATGGTTACCTTGTGATAGTCACATGTTTCTGCCATTGTCATTGTGAATAGTTGCTGGTCATCTTAACAAAACAAACGATGTTCTTTTTAGCTTTTATTTTTGCAATCAAATTCACCAGTGATCCAGACAAACCTATAAAGATTTGTCCTGGTAACTGTGTAAATATGCTCATGCAGTTAGGCTTTATAAAAACAAGGGGGCTCTGGGTTTCATGCAATAATGAATGTTGCAGTTTCAGATTCAATCAAACATAAAGAGGAATAAAGTTTTATTTTCCATTACAGAGTAACATTCCTTTTAGCATACAACTTAAAGAACCTAAGAGAAAAACCACAATGCTGCGAGTGAGTGAAAGTGGCTCAGTCATGCCTGACTCTTTGCAACTCCATGGATTATAAAGTCAATGGAATTCTCCAGGCCAAAATATTGGAGTGGGTAGCCTTTCCTATTCTCCAGAGGATCTTCCCAACCCAGGGATTGAACCCAGGTCTCCTGTATCACAGGCAGATTCTTTACCAGCTGAGCCACCAGTGAAGCCCATAATGCTGTAAGGAGGGTGGAAATGAGAGAGGCAGAATAGTGGTTGGTACCATGGGTTTTATAATGAGGCTTTCTGATTGCAATCCTGGTTCAGACCTAGAAAAAGTTATTTAAACCCCTGGGTTGCCATGGGATTGAGTTAACACACGTAAACTCATGTAAAGCATTTAAACTAGTAAGTAACACCATAGAAAGCCCCCAATTTAATAAATGTTAGCTACTATTTTGATTGTTGTTATTATTAAATAATTATTATTTTGTCATTTTCACGGGCTTTTTTTTTCTTGTAACAAGTCAGGAAAGAGACAAAAGTTTTTAAATACAGTGGTTAAAAATTTGAACAAATCTAGTTTAGTGCATGTAAGAGAGGAAACAGAATTTACAGGGTTTGTAGGCTTTTGAATTATGTAGACTGAGAGTTCTCCTCGTTATGTAAGTTCCCACAGCTCATTAGGGAATCAAGACCACAAGAAGCCCCTCTAATGAGTTTAACACTTTCTCACTGGAAATTACAGTTTCTGAGACTACTGTTTTACCGGTGGTACTTTTTTCAAGGTATTGTGCTGAAGAAAAGGAAGACAGCATAGGTTTTTGTTTCACCGTTAGCCTCTAGGTACGTTTTATTGGACTCCGCATTCTCTTCCCATGCAGGGGTGGAAGAAAGTAGATGTCAAGTCTGTCAGGAGGATCGGATTATGTTCAGTTGGATCTGGGACAAAGACATTGCTCTGATTGGGTAGAGGAGCTCCTGAAATCCCTTGGTTCTAAGAATTGGATACTTGTGAAATGATAGTAAACTGTTCTGGCAGGCTAGTAACGATTCTATAAGCAAGAAGATACATGCTGTGTGTGCAAAGAGAAAAACGTTGTAAAATCTCCTTTATTTCTAATATATCTTATATATTCTTTTTTCCCTCGGCTTTATGGAGGCATATATAATTGACTCTTGTTATAGTTCTTCATGTTATTCTGCTATATAAAAATTTTCTTTCAGGAACCTGAATTCCAAGAAAGCAAGGATTTTATTTTTAATACTTCTTTTTTATTTAAAAGATGTGTATTAATATTTTTTTTTATTGGTACTAAGGTCCTTGGTACTGGCATTACAGAATTTGAAACAATTAAATTGTTATTTGCCTTCCTTTTTGTGGACATTTAAGACAGAGCAAATGCAGCCAGATAATCTAGATATGGGTTCTTGACAATATTGCAAACACAGATTTAAGACTGAATGATCAGGTGAGTTCTTTATGTGAAGACCTCACCTGAGAGAATCCTTTGTGGAAATAGTAATAGCAGCTTTTTTTTTTTTTTTTTTTACAATCACTTTGGATTATAGGAGGCTCTATGATCAATATGAGTCAAATAATTTATGAGTCAAATAATTCAGAGAAAGTCATTGTTTACATTAAAGATACTTCCCTTTTTACCCTTTCTTCTCCAATATCTTGTTTTGAAAGAAATCAAAAGACTACTTATAAGCGATGGAGAGAATATGCATGCTGACGTGCATGCCTGCTCAGTTGCTTCAGTCTGTCCAACTCTTTGTGACCCCATGGATTGTAGCCCGCCAGGCTCCTCTGTCCCTGGGATTTCCCAGGCAAGAATACTGGAGTGGGTTGCCGTTTCCTCCTCCAGGGGATCTTCCTTACCCAGGGATCATACCTGAGTCTCTGGTGTCTCCTGCATTGGCAGGCAGGTTCTTTACCACTAGTGCCACCTGGGAAGCCTTGGAGAGAATATAGAACAGGGTTTTTCAACCTCGACACTATTGATATTTCATTCTTGGTTGTGGGTCTGTCCCGTGCATTGTAGGATGACTAGCAGCATTCCAGGCTTCAACTTACTAGATGCGCATCACACTTGCCCTCCCTGGTACAACAAACTAAAGTATCTGCACATTGCCAAATGTCCCCTATGGGGCAAAATTATCCCTGATTGAGAACCAGTGGTGTAGAGAGTAACAGAAATGCCCCAAATTCAGAAAACAAGTGGAACTCAGAGGCTGTAAAAAAGCAACAGTTCAGATTTTCTTAATCAACAAAGTGAAAGTTCTTGTTAAGAAAATAAAAGAAATTAAGAACTAAGGAAGACATCAGGAAATTATTTGCAACACTGAAACCAAAGAATTAATACCTTTACCATACAAAGATCATAAGCTAATCAATATGAAATTGACATAGATCCATTTAGACAAATAAGCAAAACACATGAAACCATTTTCACACAGAAAATATACTAGCAAACATGACATTCACACTCATATGTAAAGCTGGTAATATATCTTGTTCTCACTATTCCCCTGTGGTTCAGTAGCAATAGTTATTAGATGAAGCAGAGCAAATTAGGGACCTTGGTTAGGAAAGGGTCCGCGTATAAAGGAAAGCCACAATGGCCCAGAGCTGAGTGTCAGAACTCAGGGGAAGTGAGGAGAACATCCCCAAGTCCACGTCCAAGCAGGACCAGGGGAGAGTGACAGACGTGACTTCTTGTTTTAGAAGGGGAGGAGATTAGAATGAACTCTGATAATAACAATGGACTGGTTAAAAACTGAGAAAGGAATGTGTCAGTGCTGCATATTGTCACCCTGCTTATTTAACTTACACACAGAGTACATCGTGCAAAATGCCTGGCTAGATGAATCACAAGCTAGAATCAAGACTGCCAGGAGACATATAAACAAGCTCAGATGTGCAGATGATACCACTCTAATGGCAGAAAGTGAAGAGGAGCCAAAGAGCCTCTTGATGAGGATGAAAGAGGAGAGTGAAAAAACGGGCTTAAAATTCAACATTCAAAAAACTAAGATCATGGCATGTGGTCCCATCAATTCATGGCAAATAAATGGGGAAAAAGTGGCAGATTTTATTTTCTTGGGCTCCAAAATCACTGTGGATGGTGACTGCAGCCATGAAATTAAAAGGCACTTGTTCCTTAGAAGGAAAGCTATGACAAACCTAGACAGTGTATTAAAAAGCAGGGACATCACTTTACCTACCAAGGTCCATATAGTCAAAGGTATGGTTTTTCCAGTAGTATGTACAGATGTGAGAGTTGGACCATAAAGAAGTCTGAGTGCCAAGGAGGTGATGCTTTCGAACTGTGGTGCTGGAGAAGACTCTTGAGAGTCCCTTGGATAGCAGGGAGATCAAACCAGCTAATCCTAAAGGAAATCAGCCCTGAATATTCATTGAAAGGACTATTGCTGAAGCTCCAATATGTTGGCCACTTGATGCAAAGTGCTGATTCATTGGAAAAGACCCTGATGCTGGGAAAGATTGAAGGCAAAAAGAGAGGGAGGCTGCAGAGGAAGAGATGTTTAGATTGTAACACCAACTCAAGGGACATGAATTTGAACAAACTCTGAGAGACAGTGGAGGACAGAAGAGCCCAGCTTGTTATATAGTCCATGGGGTTGCAAAGAGTCAAACATGACTTACTGATGGAACAACAACTGTTCACTGAAGGTATTGGTGTGAACTCATGGTATTGGCACCCCACCCCAGTACTTTTGCCTGGAAAATCCCATGGATGGAGGATCCTGGTAGGCTCCAGTCCATGGGGTCGCTAAGAGTCGGACACGACTGAGCAACTTCACTTTCACTTTTCACTTTCATGCATTGGAGAAAGAAATGGCAACCCACTCCAATATTCTTGCCTGGAGAATCCCAGGGACGGGGGAGCCTGGTGAGCTTCTGTCTATGGGGTCGCACAGAGTCGGACACGACTGAAGTGACTTAGCAGTAGCAGCATGGTATTCAATAGACAGTTGTAGAAATAGACACGGATGTAAATCTTTGTGTCATTCATATAGATATTTCCTAGCTCTGTCCACCAAGAGGGTCTGTGAGCAGTGCTTCATGGTTCACACCTAGTCTGAGACCTTGGCTTCTAAATACTCTCTCTACTTTAAAGTATTCCTTCGACAAATGGCTGATTTTAGGTCTGGGACAGAGAAGTAGAAGATGAGCCTGGAATATCTTACTGTTCCATGAAGCAGGGGTCCCCAAACTCTGGGATCTAATGCCTGATGATCTGAGGTAGAGCTGATGTAATAATAATAGGAATAAAGTGCACAATAAATGTAATGTACTTGAATCATCTGCAAACCATCCCTGCCCCCATGGAAAAGTTGTCTTCCATGAAAATGGTCTCTGGTGCCAAAAGAGTTGGGGATCACTGCCCTAAAGTACGGGGAAGGCAATGGCACCCCACCCCAGTACTTTTGCCTGGAAAATCCCATGGATGGAGGAGCCTGGTAGGCTCCAGTCCATGGGGTCGCTAAGAGTCGGACACGACTGAGCGACTTCACTTTCACTTTTCACTTTAATGCATTGGAGAAGGAAATGGCAACCCACTCCAGTGTTCTTGCCTGGAGAATCCCAGGGACGGGGGAGCCTGGTGAGCTTCTGTCTATGGGGTTGCACAGAGTCGGACACAACTGAAGCGACTTAGCAGCAGCAGCAGCAGCCCTAAAGTAAGGAAGTGTTAGAGTTGGGGACCACTGCATAAAGTAAGGAAGTGTTCAAAGAAAGGTAGGGAATATGTCAAAAGGACACAGGAACGAGCTTTAAGCAGCTCTCACTAGGCAAACCTGGGTCATTTTGAACCTAAAAATAGTGAAAGTAATAGACTATAATCTGTTGAATAAAATAGGAATTCATGATCCTCTACTGAGCTAAATAAAATCAGTGCTTAAAGTCTGTATTTGAGGAGAAATATTTGTGAAATCTCAAAGTAACTCCCATACCCTCAAACACTTATTAATTACAAATGAAGATGAGTGACTTCACAGTGGAGAAGCCTGGCAGATACCACCTTAGCCAAGTGATCAAAGTTAATAGCATCAGTCGTAGGACTGATTGAAATTAGGTACCACCTGGTAGGCTACAATGAGAACACAGCAGCATTACTGTGATAGTCTAGCCAAAGATGCATAAATTGGATCTAATCACAAAGAAACATCAAGCAAACCCAAATTGAGGGACATTCTACAATATAACTGGCCTCTAATCTTCAAACGTGTCAGTGTCAGGAAAGATAAGGAAATGGATGCTTTGAACTGGATCCTTTTACCATAGAAGTCATTACAAAATGATTGGCGAACCTGAAATAGAGTCTAAGGATTAGATGGCAGTGATACACCAGGGTTAATTTCCTGATTTTCACGGTTCTATTGTAGGACAATGTTGTATAGGAAATACACAATTTGATGGGAGTGGGGCAGCTACCTCTCAAATGGCTCAGAAAAAAATAAACTGTCCTGTTTTTTCAACTTAAGTTTAATAGTCTTTTGAAATAAAAAAATAACAAAATTAAAAATGGCAGTGCTGATACCTTGCTAATATAACCCTTTGGATAGCAAATTAACAATATGTATCAAAAGCCTTAAATGTATGTATCCTTAGGTATTTGTATTATAGTGTTGAGAAAGTTCTATTAAAAAGCTGTACCTACAGTGACTTCTTTACCACGTACAAAACATCCTTAACAGACTGGAAAACCCCATCCCCATTATTCTTAGTGTTCACCCTTCAAGGCAGCTCTGAATGGCCATACATTGGCTAAACTTTTTCTCCATAATTTTTTTCAGTATATGTTTTAATTTCCATTAAGGTAGTTGGGCTCCAAAATCACTGCAGATGGTGACTGCAGCCATGAAATTAAAAGACGCTTACTCCTTGGAAGGAAAGTTATGACCAACCTAGATAGCATATTCAAAAGCAGAGACATTACTTTACCAACAAAGGTTCGCCTAGTCAAGGCTATGGTCTTTCCTGTGGTCCTGTATGGATGTGAGAGCTGGACTGTGAAGAAGGCTGAGCGCCGAAGAATTGATGCCTTTTTTTTTTTTTTTTTAATCAAGAATCTCTTTTATTGATTATCAGAAACATTACAAACATCTAATATGAACAAATTGTAACATGACAGTATAGAATTGATGCTTTTGAACTGTGGTGTTGGAGAAGACTCTTGAGAGTCCCTTGGACTGCAAGAAGATCCAACCAGTCCATTCTGAAGGAGATCAATCCTGGAATTTCTTTAGAAGGAATGATGCTAAAGCTGAAACTCCAGTATTTTGGCCACCTCATGCGAAGAGTTGACTCATTGGAGAAGACTCTGATGCTGGGAGGGATTGAGGGCAGGAGGAGAAGGGGACGACAGAGGATGAGATGGCTGGATGGCATCACTGACTCGATGAATGCGAGTCTGAGTGACCTCCGGGAGCTGGTGATGGACAGGGAGGCCTGGCGTGCTGCGGTTCATGGGGTCGCAAAGAGTCGGACACGACTGAGCGACTGATCTGATCTGATCTGAAGGTAGTTCTGTTTCCATGTATTCTTTTTTCTTTTACCTTAGCCAGGTCATCGCACCCACCACCATCCCTGCTTCATCTCAGCCTGTCTCTGTCCCGCCTGCCCCTTGCATCTCCCTGAGGACAGGATTTCTTGTTTTCTGTGTTGAAACATTTTCAAACATGTGCTTTTATTCTGTAACTTTAGTGTTCGGTTCTCTTTCCTTCGTGCTGTAGAGGCCCTTGTTAATGCTTTTCTCTTTCTAATCTGCATCTGCCAGCAGACAGACAGGATCGCCCAGTCATGAGCTTCTCTAGATGCCAGTTAGAAGTCGGAACACTCATTCACCAGTGCTGTCCTCAAAGGAAACTCCTTTCATATTGTTGAGTAAGGAATCTTCTCTCATCTTCAGTTGATAGTACTGCGGCTAGATTCCATGCAGTCTCATGGGTATTTTAATGGGAAATTAAAAGAAGATATCCTCTGAAGTCCAGAAGGCCTCAAATGAACTTTAATTAAACATCTACTACAAATAAAGAATCCTTGTAAAATATTCGCAATAGCCTTACAAAGGATTTGTTATATTATCATTGAATACTGGGAAGTGGGGTTTAAAGAGGTTAATAATGTGACTGGTTAATCAGCTGGTATGCAGTAGAGTCAGGAATAAGCCCACACCTCTTGGTTCAGAGCTCATGCTATTTCATGAAACCCCAGTTCCATCAGAAATCACGAATGAAGTGTTATCTGATCACTAGGAAATCACATGGCCTTAGCTTCACAGTTTGTTGCTTAGGACATGTAGTTCAGGACAAAGTTGCTGATGAAAGACAAATTTCTATGATGCTGTTGAATTCTAGGAGATATATTGACTTCTTCCCTCCATTCTTTTATCTTTTTTGTATTTACAGATAATATTAATAAGATAGTGTAAACTGTACTGCCGGGAGCCAGAGAGAGGACCTCCACCCATGGCAAAGGTCATGAGGAAGGAGGCTTGACATACGCAAAGGCAGGGTCGAGCCTCAGGAGTCCCCCTGGAAATCCTCGAGCATCTACCCCCATAACCAGAGCCTGCCTACTTTACTACTTGTGCTCTCACCTACACCTCTGACTTTACGGGGGGCTGTCCCCCACTACCTCTCTCTGAAAAAAGAGTTAACTTAGAGCTCCAGTTAATAAAAATTCCTGGGCGTGTCAGGAGTGTTTTAACCTACAAACTCCTCTGAAGGTTCTCTAGCCCACCTGACAGTCTTGTCCGGCCACATGTGCTTCTAAAAACAGGTTCTTTAGAGAAGTTAGAAAACTATTAGTGGGCTGACTAGAAATTGTATTGGTGAAGGGTTTTTCATTTGTTGAGCCAATGTTTGCTGCTAAGTCTCCGCATCACCTACCCTTACACACATTAATGAATATATAGAAGAAATAGGTATTAACCTTTGATATTAATCACGTTAGACCTTAGGCTAAGTGAGTTCTTTCTTTAATTAAAACCCACCCTCGCCCTACAGGAATGTAAATTTATCTGGTGGAGACTGTTTTAAGAATAATCACCCCTGGAGAAATAAATGTCCTGGATTGACCGCTGTCACAAGGAGAGGGTCATAAATTGTCAGCAGGCCCCCTGGCCAGGAGATGATGTAACACCCCTAAGACCTCTGTGTACATTTGTAAGAAGCACCTGACTTTGATAAAAGTCAGGGCTGCTGACCCCGCATGACTTTTATATAACATCTCAGTGTATAAAAGTAGACCATGGAAAATAAAGAATTGGGATCAGTTCCTTGAAAGACTGGTCTCCCCATGTCGCTCTCTCTCTCAAATTCTGGTTGAGTCTCCATCTGGAGTGCGGAACCCACCATGCTTACTAATTATGCCTGGGCTTCTAAGATCTGACCGGGGAGGCCTCAGTGTCTCCTCTCCTTCGGGAGAACGGAAAGACGCCTGCGGCCTACGTAAGTGGTGCAAACTTCTTGTCTTGAAGTTTTATTGGTCTCCCGCGTAAACCAAGCTACTCAGCCTCTTTTCTCCACTGAATTTTCCTACTGAGCTATCCTTGTTCTATTATTCTTTATATCTCTAATTATAACTATTGTATCCTGATTCTCACCGACGCCGTCTACACCTCGAACTCCCTGGATCAGCCGGGGCTGGACCTCGGCACTGTACACCAAGAGGCTCCTCAGGTAGAAGTTTTAGGCTCTCTGTTCTCCGAGTGTGGGCATTGAATACTATATGACAGTTGAGAAAGTGCAAGAAAAGCCCATTATCTCTTTGTAGCGCAGCCTATGATTTTCCATGTAATTTTCCTCTTACCCACTCATCCACTTTTACAAAAATACATTTTTTAGCACTTCTGCAGCTCAGCATTCCAAACTGTCTCATACCTGGCACGTCCCTTTAGGCTCATGACTTGCCCATCCGTCATCTTGATCTCAGCCTTGCTGTGTTGGCAAGATTTCCATTGTTAAATTGTCCTAATAATAATAAAAAAGCAACCCCCAAACTCAAAATTAAATAAATTTAATATATCCAGCCAGTAACTATTATATTGTAGTCTAGAAATCATATGGTAACTGCTGTTACATAATAGAACTGTGCATATGAATAAAAAAAAATGAGCCGTAGGTGTTGAATGAGAGATTCTTGGCATGGCAATTTTCTCATTTTTAAAGGAGACACAAAAAAACCTGTGAAATGTAATCTGTCTTCTTGGCACTTTTGAGAACAGTCCTGAGTTCTGTGTTTTCCTCGTGGAAATGCAATTTCTATACCTATTTATTCCTTCCAAATGTTAAGCATGCTCTTTTGGTGCAGAAGTGCTTATGACTTCGTGGGTGACAAGTGCTTATGAAAAATGGATGATAAAGTGCTGTTTCTTGATGTGAATTAATTAACAGACTTCTCAGGTCCTAGATTTCTCAATCATGTGCCTAGAATGTGCCCCACACCTTGGGGTGCTTCTCTTGTGCCTGTGTCAGGGGTGGGAGGGGATATACACATCTACGGTAATTGAAAATCAGAACAAACGTGACGGGAATCTCTTTCCCTTCTGCTCCTTCCCTGGTGTAGTATGTCCTTGAGGGGATTTATGCCCGTGTGTGGATGACTGTACAGGAAGGCGTGTGAGGATGGTAGGTGGTGATTGGTAAAACCGCAGTCACACAAATTCCAACGTTTCCCTGCTGTGTTTGCACCTACTACATGGGAACATATGTACATGCTATCGATAGAGGTGATTGTGAAAACTGTTGATGCCTCCTGGAAGGTGAAATCGCAAACTGCAAAGGTTTCTTGCCAGGGAAAATGTAGCTCTGGCAGTGCCACCTGTTGTTTAAACCAAAGAACAGCTTCAGATTCTGTTGCACAAATATGGAAGCCAATGCTAGGAGAGAACACCAGGGAGCTTTTCTCTTGTCTCTTTACAGGGAGACTCCAGTGCCTCATTTACAGTCTCATCCGTTCGTTATAAAGTAGGCTAGCAAATACGGGTTTTCACAGTGTATGGGAGGACGATTTACGTTGAAAGTACACGTTGGTCCTTGTTTGCATTGCGATTTTCAATGCTTTCTTCCACACCGTGAAGCTTAAGGCTCTCCCTTTTGGTGCTTTTTTTCCCTCAAGAAAACAAAAGAGGAGTATATCTTCCTTACAGCTGCTAACGATGGATGAAAAAGTAAGAACGTGCTCTCAACTAGTGTCACATCCAGCAAGCAGCTCGACCACAGTTCATGATGGCCAATACTGGTTGCAGTTACTACTGTCCATACATGGATTCTGGAGAAGGCAATGGCACCTCACTCCAGTACTTTTGCCTGGAAAATCCCATGGATGGAGGAGCCTGGTGGGCTGTAGTCCATGGGGTCACGAAGAGTTGGACACGACTGAGCGACTTCCCTTTGACTTTTCACTTTCATGTACTGGAGAAGGAAATGGCAACCCACTCCAGTGTTCTTGTCTGGAGAATCCCAGGGACAGGGGAGCCTGGTGGACTGCCGTCTATGGGGTCACACAGAGTCAGACATGACTGAAGTGACTTAGCCACATACATGGATTCCACCTGATCTGAAGAGCCAAGTCATTGGAAAGACCTGATGCTGGGAAAGGTTGAAGGCAAAAGAAGAGGGTGACAGAGGGTGAGATGGTTGGATGGTATCACCAACTCAGTGGACATGAGTTTGGGCAAACTCTGGGAGACAGTGAAGGACCGGGAAGCCTGGTGTGCTGCAGTCCATGGGGTTGCAAAGAGTTGGACAGGACTTAGTGACTGAACAGTAACAACAGTGTGTGGGCTTATTTTCATATCAGATGACTTGTTCTGCCCCCGGAGTGTTTGCCCTTCTGTGGGGAAAATAGTTTCGTTCCTGGAGGTATTAAGTGCCAGGGACGAAACTATTTTCCCCACAGAAGGGCAAACAGTGTTAAGTGTGTGTAGTGGAACAAATGTGAACTTAGTAAGAGTTTCTGACAGATGGGGTGTGATCATATAGGTTTCAAGCCATTTGATTGCTAGAGATCAACACCCACTGTACAAATTTACCATGGTTTAATGCAAAGGCTTTCACAGAGTTAAAGAACTCTACCTGTTGAGAAACAGGTAGCTCGGTCAGAAGGCAATGCAAGGCCAGGTGAAGGACGTCACCTTGTTGGATTCCAGTCTCTGAAACTGTTCCTGGTTTTTAGACCATTTCTCAACATTCTAAATTCTAAGCAGCTTACACTGGAGCCTTGGGGAGTAGGGATTCCCACCCACAGCATTGACAGTGGCCTAATTGGCTTTCTAAATCCTCCCCCTTCCTCATATTCCTTTTCTAAATTTCTCAGACACAGGTGCCAGACATATATTGCTGACTTTCTGACTCTGCTAAACCACTAGCAGTAAATTCTAGGTTGTCTTACTGAGGATTGACACCAATCAGTGGTGTCCATGTTGGCCTTTAAATTCAAGAAAGCCAAAGCTCAGACAGAGTATTAAAGGAAAAAAAAAAACAACAAAAAAACAAAGAAACAGTAATAGATTGGAGGCAGAAGATATTTGACTACTTCTCATCCTTGGAGGCAAGTTTGTAAGTTCTTAGGACCTTGATTTCCTTATCTGTAAAATGGGAAATTCAGGTCAGATTGGATGAGATTTTTGAGGTCTCTTGTACTTTTATGTATTTGGCATTAATCTTATAATATGGCATAGGATATATAAATATAAAATCCTATTTAAAAAGTAGATTTCCAGTCCAGTTGCAATACTAGGCTTTCCTTTCCCTGGAACACATGTGATAGCCCTGTTTCTAGCCTCATGATTCTGGGAGAAGCTTCCATGTGTTACCTATGACAGAAACTCTCCAAAGTTTTCATAGAAGACTCATAAATAAACTAGGATAAGCATAATTTTCCTTGGGGAAATACCACCTTCCCTTAACCCTTTTCAGCCTATTATTTTTGATCTTCAATAAATTTAAATAGGTGACAAATTTTATATCCATAAAGAGCACATCATAGTGAATATCTGATACCTTAAAACAGCTATGTTTTGGCAGGAATTTCAGACCTCTAATCCTTAAACATGGGTAAGAATTTCCTCTAATCTAAGTAATATTTTATGATGAGTATTTAAAGATGAAGAAACTCACTTTCCCCCATCTCCTGTTCTTTTTCCTATTTGGATTTTCTCTGTCATAACTATTCATTCTATGAATCAGCAAAGGTAATTCATTTAATTGCTTGCCAAAAATATACTCAGATTTCTCCTGCAAGAACTCATTTTTAGGCAAACCAAAGTAGTAGCAAATGAAGAAAATAAGGAGTTTATTAAACTATGCTTACTCTGGATACATGTTGATCTGACTGCTTGCTTTGTTGGACGTCTCTTTCAAGGATAGAAGCTGGGCACAGCTGTCACTGGTGAGTGTTCCATGCCCAAACTTTGGTCCTTACTTTCTGTATGGAAAAGCTTCATCACTGACTGGTATGAGGTCTGGTAGTCACCTAGTATAAAAGTAGAGGTCAATTTTTAAAAGTCCGTTTTTAATCATTTCATACATTTTAACTACAACCAAATTGTTGCTCCAAATAGAAAATATGATTCTAAATTCTGTTTCCCATCAGAAATTCAGAAAAGGTGGAGAAGCATCTTATAACACCCACAAATACCATTCCCAATGTCATTTTTAAAATCATCATTATTATTTCAAGCTCTTATGGACATATGTTTGAGCAACCTCAGGGCGAGGGTGAAGGACCGAGAAACATGGTGTGCTGCAGTTCATGGGGTTGCAGAGTCGGATACAACTTAGCGATTGAACAACAACAACATTCTTATTGAGGATAGTACTAAACTTTATAATATACACAGTCTAATATGAAACAATATCACCTCCCAACAGCTTTTTCCTTTTCATTCTAGTTATTCTCCTTGGGGTATTCCAGGTTTTGGTTTCTCATTTTTAATGAAAAAGAAAACATGCTTAATGTTTCTTTTCTTTTTTAAATGATGAGAATTCTGAGACCTGATCAAAAGGTTGAGACTTGTCTGAAGACTCCTGCTGTCTTCAGTATTAGAAATAGATGGTCTAACTTAGAATCTGATGTTCCTGCACGCGTGCGTGCATGCTAAGTCACTTCAGCCATGTCGGACTCTTTGCAACCCTTTGGACTGTAGCCCACCAGGCTGCTCTGTCCATGGGATTCTCCAAGCAAGAATACCGGAGTGGGTTGCCATGCCCTCTTGCAGGGGATCTTCCCCACCCAGGGAGCGATCCCACTTCTCTTATGTCTCCTGCATTGGCAGACGAACTCTTTACCACTACAGCTCCCTGGGAAGCCCATATTACACATACAAGCCCATGTTATTTTCTCCTTTGATAGCCTTTCACGCATATGTGTGTCTACACATACACATGTTGCAGAGTCATTAAGGGTCCAATTAAAAATATATATTCATAAATGTTTGCATGACTTCAAAAAGTGTGAAAACTCCTAGTTTAGAAGAGATGATGAGAATACTTTGAAGTTAGGATTGTAGAATCTTCCCACAAATGGAAAGGACACTTAAGAGAAGGTTCATTAAGTCCTCTAGCTTCAGGCTCTTCTGCCCCCAAAACCACCTGGACAAATCACCACTAAACTTTCTATATGTTAGTAGGGTGTTTCCCCCATGACAGGGGGCCACAGAGCATTTCTGACTTGACTGCCACAGTCTAGACAGGTATTGTGATGGATACTGCATTAAGTGCTTTGAGTATAATATCTCAGTGCAATGCCAAGTTACACACGCTTAGAGATATTTTGTTTGTTTTGACACTGTTTTACAGAGTTAACATTTATTGAGTGTGGACTGTGTTAGGGGTCAGGCGTTTCAGGGCAACCTTAGCTTCCTTAGTTTTTCACTAAGAAGAAACTGAGACTAAACGGTTTGACCAAAGTCACGTTGCCAGCAAGTGCCTTGGCTGGTACTTGAACCTGGGTCTGTCTGACTCCAGACTCTGGTAAGCTCTTTGCCCCTGTACTCCGCCATCATCTCACCCGGAAAGGGTGCTGCAGTGTCTCAGTGGATTTGCCCACACTCTGCAAGCCTGAACACACTCGATCCTGTGGTTTAATGTCTTCACAGGGATGCTGAGGGCAAAGGAGGGGCTCTTGTTTTCAAAACAAATGACTTTGGCATTCATGAGAAAAGGACGCCTAGGAAATTGCCAGCACCTCGCTTGTTGACACTGCTGCTGTTTCCCTGGTTTGCCGCTCCTCATTAAACTGCTCCCTCCCCGTGTTGCTGGAGAAAGGAAAAGAAAACTTTAGAGATGCAGCTACTCCCAAAGCACGGTTGTTACTCGAGCTTCTAGTATTGACTTTTCAAGATCTGAAAAATAGTGGTGGCATTCATACCGCCCTCGCTCCCACCAGGATCTCAGCCCAGCTGACTTCCAAGCACAGAAATGTTAATGGACCCAGGGAGCCGGGTGGAGAGGACAGCCTCCTTCCCAGAAATTCAGGCTAAGCCGGTTGTCAGCCCAGAGGAGCGCCCACCTTTATTTCTTATTTATGTGGAGTTGTAGAATATGGAAAGGGCCCCCAGACTTCACAGAGGCGAGCAGGGGCTCGTGTGTTCCCTGCACAGGCTCCTGGCATGTGTGCATAAGGGCCTGATTGCTGCTGTGTCTCCAGGGTCACTGGGACCAGCCATCGAGCATAGCCCGTGGCCCTTCATTACTATCAAGAGTTTAGAGGCCCTGAGTTTTGTTTTTTTTTTTTACCCTCCTCTCTTGCCTTATTTACAAATAAGGACAGGCAGGAGAAGGGAAGGGACTTCATTACTGTCACAGAATCACAGTACCAATGGTCCCCCTCCAGACAACCCACATCTGGGAACAGCACTCGTTTGTTGACATGGCTTTGTTCTAAATGTCTTTGTTGTATGGGCAAGGGCCATGACTTATCGTGATTTTGTTTTTGTTTTGGTATAAGATCACTCCCTTGACACTGGTAATAGCTTTAAAAAAAAATGATTTATTTGGCTGCACTGGGTCTTGGTTGTGTCGCATGGGATTTTTAGTTGCAGCACACAGACGCTTAGTTGTGGCATGTGGGATCTAGTTTCTTGACCAGGGACTGAACCGAGGACTCCTGCATTGGGGATGCGGAGTCTTAGCCACTGGACCACCAGGGAAGTCCCAACAGTTTGTTAATGGACTCATTGCTGTCGTTTCTCAAAATTTCAGTTTCATTCTTTTCTAATGAATTTAATCCTGTTTCTCCCTCCCAAGTACAAATTGCCCTGGAGTGTATTTCTTGTCTTACCCTTCTGCCTTTTCTTCCATTATTTAAATATACACATGCTGCTGCTGCTAAGTCACTTCAGTCGTGTCCGACTCTGTGCGACCCCATAGACAGAAACTCACCAGGCTCCCCCGTCCCTGGGATTCTCCAGGCAAGAATACTGGAGTGGGTTGCCATTTCCTTCTCCAATGAATGAAAGTGAAAAGTGAAAGTGAAGTCGCTCAGTTGTGTCCGACTCTTAGCGACCCCATGGACTGGAGCCTACCAGGATCCTCCGTCCATGGGATTTTCCAGGCAAAAGTACTGGGGGTGGGGTGCCATTGCCTTCCCCGAAATATACACATATTTATATATAAATTTATATATTGTGATTCCTTACATGAGACCTACGCTCCAAACAGATTTTTAAGTGAACAATACTGTATTCTTACCTAGAGGCACGATGTTGTACAGATCTCTAAAACGTGTTCATCTTCCGTAGCTGAAATTTCATATCCACTGATTAGCTGCTCTCTCTTTTTGCTTCCCCCAATCTCTGCCATTCTGTTTTTTGCTTTGATATGTTTGCCTATTTTAGATAGCTCATATAAGTGGAATCATGCAGAATTTGTGCTTCTGTGAATGGCTTGTTTTACTTAGCACAATGTCTTCAAGTTTCATTCATGTTGTGACATACTGCAAGATCTCCTTTTTCAAGACTGCATAATATTCCATTGGAGAACCATACCACATTTAAAAAATACATTCATCCTTCAATGGGCATTTAGACTGTCTCCACATCTAAGCTACTGTAGAGGATGCCACAGCGGACTCAGGGTTAATAGCTCTTTGAGATTCAGATTTGAATCTTCCATTCTTTCCTTATCTCCTTTTCTTCTCCTAACTCTCTATCTCTCCCTCTATAGAATGAACATCCAAAGTGTTAGAATCATGGATCTGTTGTATTAAGGAGCCTCAAAGTCCAAGGGCATTTACTTATTTCTTCAGACATTTATTGCTATCCGTTGTTCTGTGTTTAATCTCCTTCCCCTACTTTTTTTGAACCTTAATGGAATATCCGACAACTGTCTTGGTTTCCCCCTTAGTTATTAAAACTAGCCCAGTTCATCTGATTTTAATTTTAACTTTACATCTGATTCAAATATCTTTCTCCCAATCACAGGTTAGACTTAAAACTCAGGGATTTCAGAGGAGAGGGGATTGGGAGCCTCTCCTTCCCCTCCTTCCCATTTCCTCCTGTGGTAACTTTGGCACATATGCCCTGGTGGGCCAATCGGAGGGTGAAAGTGAAGGTGTTAGTTGCTCAGTCGTGTCCGACTCTGTGACCCCATGGACTGCAGCCCACCAGGCTCCTCTGTCCATGGGATTCTCCAGGCAAGAATGCGGGAATGGGTAGCCAGACCCAGGGATCGAACCCAGGTCTCCCACATTGCAGGCAGATTCTTTACCATTTGAGCTACCCAAGAAACCCATCAGTTGGAGGATGGTTTAAGACAAAAATTCTGTTTTCTTTCGGGGAGAACATGCTGGTTGTCCCTACTGCTCTGTAACACCCTCTGTAGCAAGTATCCAAATACTGGACTCTTGCAGCGTGCCTGTGTGGGTGATTTGGAGGGCCCTGTGCCCCTGTCTTCCTCCCACCACTGTGGAGGTGCTGGACGTGGACGCCTCGGTTCTAGTTCTGTCGGCCACCTCTGGGATTAGGCATCAGCACGATGGCTCAAGCTCAGCTGCGTGGTGTGGTATCCACCTCGCCCAGAGGACACACATGTGTTTGTGACAAAGCAGTTGCCGGCACACGGGCTGTGCCACTGCCTTCTTGTGAGCGCCCCCACTCTCATATGCCCTGCTCAGGCAGGGACAGGTGACGTCAGGAAACTGCTGCTCAAGTAGGCACCTAACCAGGGAACTCACACTAGACTCACTTCCTTTTTTAAAATTTTTAATTGAAGTAGAGTTGATTTATAATATTGTATTTATTTCTGCTGTACAGCAAAGTGCCTCGGTTATACACATATGGACACTATTTTTCTATATTCTTTTTCATTATGGTTTACTCCAGGATATTGAATATAGTTCCCTGCACAATACAAAAGGCCCATGTTGTTTATCCATTCCATATGTAATCATTTGGATCTGCTGCTGCTGCTGCTAAGTCGCTTCAGTCGTGTCCGACTCTGTGCGACCCCATAGACGGCAGCCCACCAGGCTCCCCCGTCCCTGGGATTCTCCAGGCAAGAACACTGGAGTGGGTTGCCATTTCCTTCTCCAATTTAGATCTAATAACTCCAAATTCCCAATCCATCCCTCCCCTACCACCCCTTGGCAACCACACGTCTGTTGTCTGTAAGACTCACTTCAAGATCCCCTGGAGGAGGGCATGGCATCCCACTCCGGCAAGGCATCCCACTCCAGTATTCTTGCCTGGAGAATCCCCATGGATAGAGGAACTTGGTGGACTACAAGCCCATAGGGTCACAGAGAGTTGGACATGACTGAAGTGACTTAGCACATATGCACACTTATCAATACCCAAGAGCATTCCCTTCTGGAAGGGAAAGCACCCTCCCCCATCCCCTATAGAACCACTTTTCATTTTGAAAACAAGGCCAAAGGTAAACTCGCATTTTTTTTCCAGACTCTGCAGTCTGGGAAGGACAAGTGTGGTCATGGAGAGGTGGTAGCAGAGTTCTGCCCTGGTGGGGAGGACGTATGGTACCAGCTGTTGGCCGTTTCTCTGGCAGTCTCTTTAGACTATGGGGAACTTAGCATCTTGTCCTCAGCTTTGGGCTTTGGTTTCAGTTCTGGACCAGTAGGGAAAGGCTCTCTCAGCCATTAACTGGGGTAGCAGGAAGGAAGCGGGGAGGGGAAAGACCCAGCATTTTTTTGCCAGGAGAAAAATAATCAGGAAAGAGTAATCCGACGCTTCCCCTCCCCCACTCCTCAGTCTGGCTGCTCCTGTTCTTGAATTTCACGACGCACATTGCTGTTATGTTCTAGAGGTTTCGGAGTCCTTTGTCTTGTTCATTGTTAGGTTACCAGCAGCCCTGCGGTGTGTTCGTTGTGTTCATGATGTTAGTTGGTACAGTAGTGGGGTCCCTGTGGAGGGCTTCCACACAGCGAGCTCGCTACCCCGTGCTCCACCTGTGTTCTGTGAGGGCAGGAAAGACAGGCGTTTGGTGGTGCGAGGCAGGTCAGTGTGCCGTAACTTGCCTTTACCTACTGATCTGAATTCAGCTTACTTCTGATTTTTTTAAAGATGTTATGAAAACAGACTTCACCGATTTACCTTGTTGTCTTTGGCAATGACCAGACTTGGAGAGGCCCCAGGAACAACAGAAACTAGCTGCTTTTCCCTGATTCACCATCTCTCTTACTCACAAGAAATCTTCTCAGAGTAAGTCAGAGTTATGCACGGGTTGCTTATCACGGCACAGTTTTCTCACACATTTTCTAAACACGCGAGAGAAGACAGCTGTGAG
This sequence comes from Tragelaphus eurycerus, assembly GCA_935064755.1. Lineage (NCBI taxonomy): Eukaryota > Metazoa > Chordata > Mammalia > Artiodactyla > Bovidae > Tragelaphus > Tragelaphus eurycerus. Next base: position 25,845,744 of record CAKXYN010000003.1, read on the forward strand.
GGAAGGGCTTTCCATATTATCATCCAGTATTTCCATCTGGTAAGGTGGGGCACAGGTTTTAGCTGCCCTTTGGTAGGAAGAGGTGGGTCTGCCTGAGCCTTCCTGAGCTGTGCCTCTCCACACATATTATCTGCCCTCTCTTACCCCAACCTCACCAACACTCTATGCACACGCTCACCGCCCCTCATCGACCCCCTCACCTTCCCTTTCCAATCAGTTATAAGTCAGAATGGCAAGACTTGCTTTCCCTACAAAGTATATTTTTACTCCAACAGTCTTAAATGTTATCCTGGGGGACCACTGCATATAGTTAAATTGAATAATCAAGGCATGTTTGTGCTTTTAATTCAAACGTACGTGCGTGCTCAGTTGCTTCAGTCGTGTCCGACTCTTTGCAACCCTATGGGCTTTAGCCCGCCAGCCTCCTCTGTCCGTGGGGATTCTCCAGGCAAGAATCCTGGAGTCGGTTGCCAAGCCCTCCTTCATGGTATCTTCCCAACCCAGGGATCGAACCCAAGTCTCCTATGTTTCCTGAATTGCAGGTAGGTTCTTTAGCCACTGAGCTACATGGGAAGCCCTTTAATGCAAACATCAAACCCCAAATCTTTATTTTTTAAATTAATCTTAAAACATTATAGTAGATTTGATTCCCCAAAATACAGTCAAGACCCCCAGTTCTCCTCTTCTTACTTTCTAAATGCCCATTTGTCTTCAGAGCACATAAAAACCCCGCCTACAGAGCTCAGGGAACAATCTGATTCTCAAACGCCACATCTGGTCCAGAGGTCAGCTCTGAACAGACTGGAGATAAACTCTAAATATTCATATATTTGGCTGGGCCAGGTCTTCGTTGCAGCACATGGGATCTTTACTTGCAGGATACAAATTCTTAGTTGTAGGATGTGGGATCTAGTTCCCTGACCAGTTTGGAACCCAGGCCCCCTGCATTAGGAGGGCAGAGTCTTAGCCACTGGACCACCAAGAAAGTCCCAGACTGGAAATAAACGTTAAATATCGAGAGATATGTGCTGCACTCTTTCCAGGGCTGCTTCAGTGAGGGCATCAGGGTAATGATAGTGAACGATCAATAGAGGAGCTTGGAGGGACTTGGTTTCCCCCGCCTTTTCTTTACCCTCTTTGCAGTTTTCACGGGCTCTGTGGGAGGACTCAGTACTGAGCAGAAACTTACGTTTTATTTTTGCAGTATTATGCTAAAGTTGCCTCTTTACATCTTTAAGCCACGGCCATATTGATAGCTGTGGAAAACTGGAGATGAGGGATGGAGCCCTCCCAGGTGGTTTGACCTACTTTCTCGCATCCTCTCATTTTAGCTTCTTGGCACCCCCACGCCCCGGCCTCCTGTGTAGCTAGGTGACCATCCCTATTTTAAATGACCAGACCAGCGTACAGGAACGTTGTCCAAGGTCAGACAGCTAGTCAGTTGATAAGCCAGGGTTTAAATCCATTTCCAAGTGTAGTCTTCAATCCCCCTCATATGATCACTTTCCTGCTGTAAGCATTTGCTTTGCTGCTGTGGCAAAGATTTATAGTTTGTCTGCTGAGTCTCAGGACAGGGGGGATCTCTTAGGCTTGCCTCAACCTCATTGGCAAATGATTGAAAAGATAGGAAGAGCCCCCGTTTGTGAAGTCTTTCTTTGCTTACATTCTTAATAGGACCCTCCTCCGTTTAAATGTTTTCACTGTTACTCCCTTTGTTTATATCTGATAGCATCTGTCATCACATGGGTCTCCCCAGGGAACAGTGTCTAGTGGCTCCCCATTTCATGTTGCTGTTGTTGAGAAACTAAGTTGTGTCTGACTCTTTGTGACCCCATGGACTGAAGCATGCCAGGCTTCCCTGTCTTTCACCATCTCCAGGAGTTCGCGCCAACTCATGTCTGTTGAGTCAGTGATGCCAGGCAACCATCTCATCCCCTGTCGTCCCCTTCTCCTCCTGGGTTGTCCCCAGCTCAACGCTATGGCCCACCATACTCTAGTCCTAAACTCCACATACTGCTTGATGTGCACATGTATTCTTGGGCTCCCAAGATAGAGTCTCCTACATGAGGAAGCTGGATGAAAGCCTAGAAAGGTTATTTTGTTTAAATTCTTGCCTTGAAGTTCCTTTGGTAAGGGAGCCAGACTGGAAATCATACCAGAACAGTTGTGTTTCATAGTTACAGTGTAATCGGGAAACTATAATTCATGGCCATTAAATTGCTTCCTTTGAAGTGTAAGCAAAACCAGAACAACTTTTATGGCCCTTTAACCCACAGGCTTATAGTGCACATGAATTAAAGTCAAGTGTGTTATGAACTCTCCCAGGTACCTTGCCTGGCAGAATTCCATTTTCACCCTAGTGCTCATTAATAGGTTGACTCTCAGTTGAAAACTGGGGGGCGGGTATCAGAATCCCGGAAGGTCTTTTCTTCTCTCTCACCTTTGTGTTTTTATCAAACAAGACAGAGGACACTTACTATGGATACTCGACTGAAAATGAAAATTGTTCTTTCTCTGTTGGGTCTCTTCAGAAAGGGCAGCTGAAAAAAATTAGTATATACTTAGCACTTTCTAAATGTCCGCACTGTGCTGGCCATTGACATGCTTGTTTTTTACTGAAGCCTCACAGCAATCCAGTGAAGTGGATGTTAGCATTCCCACTTTACAGATAGGAATTATATAGACTTGAATAAGTTATACAGTTATAATAAGTTATAATTATACATAAATTGAATAAGTTCTGGAGGAGATCGATCATGGGTGTTCTTTGGAGGGAATGATGCTGAGGCTGAAACTCCAGTACTTTGGCCACCTCATGCGAAGAGTTGACTCATTGAAAAAGACTCTGATGCTGGGAGGGATTGGGGGCAGGAGGAGAAGGGGAAGACAGAGGATGAGATACACTATTGTAACTTTTCAAGGGAATTTCATGGGAAAACCATAGAGAGAGAAAGAAAAGCAATAAAATTGTATATTAGTATTTAATGATTATATATGAAATGTTTATATTATATGTAATAAACGTATGTTTCATGACATCTATATCTAACTTTAAGAGAACAGATGCTGAAAATAGATAGAAAAAATATCAATTTTTTTTCATTAAAAATTTCATTGAGAACTGAGTTAGTTTTAAAAGAGGGGGGATCTTTCAGAATGTGGAATATCAAGTTATGCTTCACTTGTTCTAAGAGGAGGTAACCTGTCAGACATAAAAAAATTTTGAACTTAAGTTGTATGTATTTCTTAGTAATAGATTTTGTCATCTTTATTTACTGCTTGGAATATGGCAGAAAGCAAAGAGGAACTGAAGAGGCTCTTGATGAGGGTAAAAGTGGAGAATGAAAAAGCTGACTTAAAATCCAGCATTCAAAAAACTAAGATCAGGGCATCTAGTCCCATTGCTTCATGGCAGATAGATGGGAAAAAGTGGAAGCAGTGATGGATTTTATTTTCTTGGGCTCCAAAATCACTGTGGATGGTGACTGCAGCCACAAAGTTAAAAGATGCTTGCTCTTTGGAAGAAAAGCTATGACAAACCCAGACAGCATATTAAAATGCACAGACATCACTTTGCCATTTACACAAAGGCTTGTATAGTCAAAGCAGTGGTTTTTCCAGTAGTCATGTCTGGATGTGAAAGCTGGACCATAAAGACTGAGCACTGAAGAATTGATGCTTTTGAATTTTGGTGTTGGAGAAGACTCTTGAGAGTCCCTTGGACAGCAAGGAGATCAAACAGCTACTGCTGCTGCTGCTAAGTCGCTTCAGTCGTATCCGACTCTGTGCGACCCCAGAGACGGCAGCCCATCAGGCTCCCCCGTCCCTGGGATTCTCCAGGCAAGAACACTGGAGTGGGTTGCATTTCCTTCTCCAATGCATGAAAGTGAAAAGTGAAAGTGAAGTCGCTCAGTCATGTCCGACTCTTTGCAACCCCATGGACAGTAGCTCACCAGGCTATGATCCATGGGATTTTCCAGGCAAGAGTACTGGAGTGGGCTGCCATTGCCTTCTCTGGGAGATTAAACTAGTCATTCCTAAAGGAAATCAACCCTGAATATTCATTGGAAGGACTGATGTTGAAGCTGTAGCTCCAATACTTTGACCACCTGATGTGAAGAGCTGACCTGTTGGAAAAGACACTGGTGATGGGAAAGATTGAGGGCAAAGAAAGAAGGGGGCAACAGAGGGTGAGATGGTTGGATGGCATCACTGACTCAATGAACATGAGTTTGAGTAAACTCCTGGAGACAAGGAAGGACAGGGCCTGGCATGCTGCAGTTCATGGGGTCCCAAGGAGTTGGACGTGACTTAGGGATTGAACAGTAGCAACAGTTCTGATTAGGTCATTCTAAGTCCCACCACTCCACTAGATGGCGCTGTGGTAACATGGATATGCCTGATGCCCCACCATTGGTTTGAGAAGCAGGTGAGAACTCTGTTAGGATGTTCCAAAGTCCAGGGAAGTGTGGATTAGCGCCCCATTGGTATAATAGAATTTTTTCACATGTCTGACTCTGGTTCCAGTTCTTCTCCATGTCTTCAGTTGGTATATCTTTGTCCCGTTACCATTCTTTCCCTCTAGATCCTCAGCCTTTCTTCCTACACCCTGCCCACCAATTCTCTTTACCTATAACCTTCACTCTTCTCTCCCTTACGAGTCATATGCATTTTCTCCTTGAGGGTACATAATGCTCTTACATTGTGTGGTGATAGACTGAGACATTTATGAGCCATGCAGTGGGACCAACTGCTGAGGCTAGTTTGCCAGGAGACGGTCATCTTGCCCTGCAGACCCGGGTCTTTCCTTACACCTGCATGGTCTCCTTAGTGGGCTCAGCTTGCTGTTTCTCCCTACAATGAATTTGGTGCTTTCTCAAAAGTGGTAGGTTTGGCTTTAGGAAGTACATTCAGAAGGAAAGGGGCTCTGGCATGGGGTGTAGAATATTGGAGGCATACAACTTGATCTTGATCTTCTTGGGCACCATTCAGAACCAGGACTGACAGGGAGCTGCCAGGGCCTCTGTCTAAACCCCTCATTTTGAAGTGAGGAGAGATCAGGAAGATCCTTATCTCCTGAGTAAGCTGCCAGTTCCAAAGAGGGAGAGCCTTGATGTGCAAGGAAGGAAGCCATCTGTGAGTGCTCTTTACTATAGGGTCTGCAGTTCTGAGGATTACTGCAGAAGTGACCTCTGCTTGACTATCATTTGTAATTCAAAAGGGGATCATCGTGAAAAATATTTAAACTATTTTCAGTTGTCCCCATCAAGTGTTCCTCTTTGTTATGTGAGAGAATTAATGTTTCTGCCTTTGCATCCCAGCTTTGCAAAGCCGGAGATCACCGGGTGGGAAACAGGCATGCTTCTCAGATTTAGAGCTTGGTAAGGCTGGCTGATGTAAAAGCTTCCCCCTTCAAAGCGTGATGAATTCCTCATATCCTTTGGTGTCGAGGATGAAGCTAGATTCTGTCTCTTCATAGTACCAAGAGCAAGGGGAAACTTTCAAAACACCTACACCCTATGAGGTTGAAGATGGGCTGGCAAGAGGAGGAGGTGCTTATGGGAATCAAGCTTGTAGGTGGGCAAACGTGTCTGGACTTGCCTGGCATGTTTTCTCTTCGATGTAATTCATCTTCTGTTGAAATAAACCTTCCTCACTAGTCAGAAGTCCATTTTCCCAGATGTTGTTTAATTCACACTAACAAATTATGATGAGCAACTTAACAATATTTAAATTTAATGTTTAATAATTAATATGTAATTAATAATAAAAATTAATATTTAATTCAATAATAATAAAACATAAATAAACAATGTAACAAATTACAATGAAGTTCAGATGAACCGGTTGAGAGGCAGTGTTTACAACTGGTCTATAATGACCCTAAGTACAGCTTTTTCTGGTGACCTGAGGAATTAACCTGGCTCCTCTCTTCCATCAGAGGAGCAGGACAGTGGTCCCATTTCATCAGACATGGGTGAAGTAGTGTAAATAAATTTGTTGTTTATTGGTAGATTTTTCCTTGCTACCACAGGACTTTAAAAATTACATGAAGTCTTTAGGTGAAACAAGTCAGTCTTTATTTAAGTGATCTAGACTTTCAATCCATTAGCATATTTTTTCGAAGAAATCTTTGATCTTTTTGTTTTCCAGTGCTGAATAAACCAGGGATGAGTTGAATAAATATTCCTCAATGTTGTAGTAAGACATGTTCTCCGCCATCCAGAATCCTACAGTTTACTAGACAGCAGGAACTCAGTGAATAACCAGTGATCAGCATAAGACCTGTTGACCTTGCATTTGAGTTCTCTGTTATCTTGATTACTGAATATTCAAAAATGAAACTCCTTAATGACTGTTTTCTTGCTGTTTAGTCATAAATCATGTCTGACTATTCTGCTGCCCTGTGGACTGTAGCCCCCAGGGTCCTCTGTCCATGTGATTTCCAGGCAAGGATGCTGAACTGGGTTGCCATTTCCTTCTCCAGGGGATCTTCCCAACCCAGGGATCGAACCTGCATCTCTTGCACCAGCAGGTGGATTCTTTACCTCTGAGCCACCAGGGAAGGGCAATGACTGTTTTGTGTGCTAAGTCGCTTCAGTCAGGCTCGACTCTTTGCGACCCCATGGACTGTAGCCCACCAGGCTTTTCTTTCCATGGGATTCTCCAGGCAAGAATACTGGAGTGTGTTGCCGTTTCCTTCTCCAGGGGATCTTCCCAACCCAGGGATCGAACCCACGTCTCTTATATCTCCTGCATTGTCAGGCATGTGCTTTACCACTGGGACCATGTAAGAAGCCCCAAGGTGACTGTTTTGGTCTGTTGCAAACTAAAGAATGATGATGTACTTGTGCCTGTGTGGTGGTGGCCAGGGGAGGGGGTGTGGGGAAGAGTCCTTTGACCCCAGCCCTGGCTTAAGGTGGGCTTCCCAGGTGGTGCTGGTAGTAAAGAACCCACCAGCCAGTGCAGGAGAAGTTTGATCCCTGAGTTGAGAAGATCCCCTGGAGGAGGGCATGACAGTCCCCTCCACTGTTCTTGCCTGGAGAATCCCATGGATAGAGGAACCAGACGGGTTACAGTCCAAAGTGTTGCAAGGAGTCCGACATGACTGAAGCCACTCAGCACGCATGCTACTTTTGAGGGTGTGGAGAATTTTCCCGTCATCTTCAGTGTTGGGGCGTGATTGATGTGACAGGACACTCTAGAGAGAAATGGAACGGGGAAGCCTCCTACAGACTGCAGCCCCTCCTCGCCCACTGGGAGGGGAGCGGTAGAGGTAACGTCCCATCTCTGTCTTCACATCCCATTTCCTTTTTTTCTTCCATGATCTCTCTTTCTCCTCTCCCCCTTCCTCTCTTCTCTTCTTCCCACGTCTTCTGGGAAGACTTGAGAAGTACTGAGACTGTTACCAGTGCCCTGCCTTGAGGGTAAGAAGCAGGGAGGGGCGGAAGAAACCAGGTAGCTGTTTGGGAAGATTTGTCTGCAGCCTGGCAGGCACAGTGCCGTCCTTGGAAAAACAAGCGCCAAGATTTATATATCTGATCATTATCAAGAATCTTTATTCTGAGGAGTTAAGCAAGAGAAAGTGTCTTCAGTCAGCCCTTATGGAGAGTAAATGGGAGTGGGGAACGGTCACAGCTTATCTCATTTACCTTCTTGACAACCTGGTGAGGGAGGAATAATTCTTCCCATTTTGTGGCTGAGAAGCCAGGATTCAAAACACCAAGAGAAATGGTCCACGCTGTGCCCCATGCCCAGCAGACGGTTGATAAATACCTGTTAAATGAATAACTAAAGTAGGTGATAGGGACTTCCCTGGAGGTCCAGTAGTTAAAACTTCATCTTCCAATGCAGGGAGCCGCAGTTCGATCCCTGGTCAGGGAGTTAAGATCCCGCATGCCTCACGGCCAAAAAACCAAAACAGAAAGCAGAAGCTGTATTGTAACAAATTCAGTAAAGATGTAAAAGAATAAAGTAAATGATAGGGCTGCGATTTGAAACCAGATTTTATGACTTCAAGTCCAGTGATCCTTCTGCTTTATTATTCATCTTCCTGGAAGGGACTTGGGTAAGCCTAAAAGATCAGTGGTATCCTGTATTGTTTATTCAACAGTTAATGTCTGATTTTGAAAGAAGAGGAACATATCAGTTTCATTAACCTTTATCTGTCCTTTACTTTGCATGCGTGTGAGCTAAGTCACTTCACTCATGTCCAACTCTGTGCAATCCTGTGGCCTGTAGCCTGCCAGGATCCTCTGTCTATGGGATTTTCAAAGCAAGAATTCTGGAGTGGGTTGCCATGCCCTTTTCCAGGGGATCTTCCCGACCCAGGGATCGAATCCACATCTCTTACATTGCCTGCATTGGCAGGCAGGTTCTTTACCACTAGTGCCACCTGGGAAGCCCCTCTCTTACTTTACTTAGTCTGTAATTTTTTTATACATCCCTAACCTTAACCTCCGGAGAAGACGATGGCACCCCACTCCAATACTCTTGCCTGGAAAATCCCATGGACAGAGAAGCCTGGTGTGTTGCAGTCCATGGGGTCGCACAGAGTCAGACACAAATGAGCGGCTTCACTTTCACTTTTCACTTTCATGCATTGGAGAAGGAAATGGCAACCCACTCCAGTGTTCTTGCCTGGAGAATCCCAGGGACGTGGAACCTGGTGGGCTGCCGTCTGTGGGGTTGCACAGAGTCGGACACAACTGAAGTGACGCAGCAGCAGCAGCAACCTTAACCTCTTTTGGTAGAGGCATCCTTTTGTCTTTTATACTGGCACAAGGATCAGTTCTGAAAATATGGATTCTGGGCCCAGACTTCCTGAGTTTAAATCTGCCACTTACTAGCTATGTGACCTTCAGTTCACTTCAGTCGCTCAGTTGTGTCCAACTCTTTGCGACCCCATGAATCGCAGCACGCCAGGCCTCCCTGTCCATCACCAACTCCTGGAGTTCACTGAGACTCACGTCCATCGAGTCGGTGATGCCATCCAGCCATCTCATCCTCTGTTGTCCCCTTCTCCTCCTGCCCCCAATCCCTCCCAGCATCAGAGTCTTTTCTTGCTGCTGCTGCTGGTGCTAGGTCGCTTCAGTCGTGTCCGACTCGGTGCGACCCCATAGACAGCAGCCCACCAGGCTTCCCCGTCCCTGGGATTCTCCAGGCACACTGGAGTGGGTTGCCATTTCCTTCTCCAATGCAGGAAAGTGAAAAGTGAAAGTGAAGTTGCTCAGTCGTGTCCAACTCTAGCGACCCCATGGACTGCATGCAGCCCACCAGGCTCCTCCATCCATGGGATTCTCCAGGCAAAAGTACTGGAGTGGAGTGCCACTGCCTTCTCCGGAGTCTTTTCTTAGGCAAGTCATTTAACCATTAGGTGTCTCAGAATAACCAACTTTAAAATAGAGCTTATAGTAGAAGGTACATCAAGGGATCACTCTGAGGATTATATGGGTTGATATGTGTATAATACTTAATTCCTGGTATAGAAGAAGTACTATATAAATGCCGTTAATATAACCCTATTGTGAATATTACCATTATCCTATTTTTTTTCTACTTTTGGAAATAAACTTCATCAGAGCAGTGTGTCATTATCACATCCTCTTTTTTAAAAAAAAATACTTTATGAATAAGCTCTCTTATGTTGTTATTTTTAAAATTTCTTTGTTGCTTTCTCCCTTATGTTTTGTTTTCATATTTAGTTGTTTTTGTTATGGCAAAATATGCCATTTTAACCATCTTTAAGCGTACATTTCAGTGGCATTAATTACATTCACACTGTTAGGCAATCATTACCACTCTTTATTTCCAAAACAAATGTTTTGGAAATAAATATTTGGAAACAAATATTTCATCACCTGAAATAGAAACCAAACCCCATTGATCAGTAATCCCCAGTCGCTTCTCCCCAACTCCTGGTAACCTCTAGTCAACTTTTATCTCTATGAATCTGATATTCCATTTATCCTGTTATGACTGTCTTCTTTCATGTAGCATGAGGTCTTTGAGGTTCATCCACATTGTAGCCTTTATGGGAACTTTATTTCTCTTGGTGTCTGAGTCATAGTTCATTGTATGTATACGCCACACTTTCTTTATTCTTTCGTCTGTCCACGGACATTTGGGTTGTCTCCAACTTCTGGCTATTGTGAATAGTGCTGCTGTGAACACTGGCCTATATGTTTGAACTCCTGCTTGTAATTCTTTTAGGTATATACCTAGAAGTGGAATTGCTGGATCATAGGTAGTGAAAGAGACTCAGTCGTGTCCGACTCTCTGTGACCCCATGAACTGTAGCCGCTAGCCTCCTCTATCCATGGCGATTCTCCAGGCGAGAAGACTGGAGTGGGTTGCCATTCCCTTCTCCAGGGGATCTTCCCAACCCAGGGATCAAACCCAGGTTTCCCACGTTGCAGACAGATTCTTTACCATTTGAACCACCAGGGAATCTGCTGTGAACGTTGGCATGTTTGTTTGAACTCCTGCTTTTAATTATTTTAGGTATACACCTAGAAGTGGAATTGCCGGATCATATGTTAATTCTAGGTTAATTCTTTGACAAACTGCTGAATTGTTTCCCCAGCAGCTGTATTCCTTTGCATTCCCACTAGCGATGCACAAGGGACCAAGTATCTCTACATCCTCACCAGTGTTTTGCTTTTTTCTTTCCTCTTCTTTCTTCTTCTCTTTTCTTTTTCCCTTCCTCCCTTCTTCTTTCCTTCCTTCCTTCCTTCCTTCCTTCCCCCCCTTTCTCTCTTTCTCTTTCTTTCTTATAGTCATCCTAATAAGAATGAAGTTGTGTTTGCATTTTGTTTGTTATCTACTTTGTCACCACGTTTGTCTTATCGTTCCTTACTAAAATGATAGCTATTAAATAAAATGAAGCTAATTTATCGTAAAAATCAAGCTATATTTCAGATGTGTGTCCCTGGTTAGGTTACTGACTTAGAATTGTTTATTCAACAAGAGTCATGTCTTGATAAAACTTATCAGGTTTCAAAACCACGAGAGTTCCAGAGAAGAAAATGTCATTGTGCCTTTCTTCCAGGGTTAGTGATCTCCCTACCCTCCCAAAACGCAATGATGTTACCTGAGTGGGGCTCTTAGCAGGAAGATGTCTTCTCATCTTCACTTCTCTTTTGAAGAATCGCTGTGAGCCAAGCCTCAGAGGAGCCAAACCTGTGACTGTACATTTTGGAATTCACTCGTTCGCAGGTGTTGGCAGCCCTGGCCTGGGTCCAGTGCAGCGTTTTCCCTGGAGGGATGCCCCGCTCTGGATTTCCTTGTCTACAGACTGTGTTATTGTCCAACCTTTCAGCTGGGATCAGGGAGAGGTTGGTCAGTCTGTTGCCAGAATAGCGCCTACGCGTGACCTCTTGTCTGAGCGCCTGCCAGAGAGCACTGCTATCTCTGCAGGGCAGCTGAGGGCTTGAAGACGCTCCTGACAGCGGCTGGGCCCACTCCCAGCTCTTCTGATTGCGCCCAGACAGTCGGGCCCCAGTCCTCACCGCTTACCTTTGTCCTTCCTCCTGTGTCCCCACGTACTCCCAGCCACCTTGAGTTGGGTCTTGTTTCCTGGTGCTGTTGGCTGCTCTGGGGTTCTGAGGAAGGGCGAGGACTCCTGAGTGTGGGCTGCAGCCCTTGCTCATACTGTGCTATTTGCATAGCTAAGTGACCTGAAGACAGTTCCTTACAGCACAGCCTGCTCTGCCCCAAGCCCACGTCCCAGTTTTTTCCAGGAAAAACAGTCCCTGCCTTGAGTGATTCATGGCTAAAATCGAATGAAATCACAAGATGAAAGTGCACTGTTCACCAAATATGTTAGTTGTTAATGTCTCTAGAGGAGAGAAGGAGTCTTTTGTGTCTTACAGCATAAGACATAAGCTCAGTGAGCTCCAGCTGAAAGGAAGATGCTCACACTTCTGATTTCATAGGGAAGTCAGTTCTCCAGTTATCCCCTCCCCCAACCACCACTGAGTGACATTCCCAGTTATATTTGATTAAAATGTTTGCTTCTTGGAAAAAAAGCTATGACAAACCTAGACAGCATATTAAAAAGAAGAGACATGACTTTGCTGACAAATGTCTGTCTAGGCAAAGCTATAGTTTTTCCAGTAGTCATGTACAGATGTGAGAGTTGAGCCATAAAGAAGGATGGCATTAAATAATTGATGCTTTTGAATTGTGGTGCTGGAGGACTCTTGAGAGTCCCTTGGACAGCAAGGAGATCAAACCAGTCAACCTTAAAGGAAATCAACTCTGAATATTCATTCAAAGGACTAATGTTGAAGCGCCAGTACTTTGGCCACCTGATGCGAAGAGCTAACTCACTGGACAAGACCCTGTTACTGGGAAAGATTGAGGGCAGGAGAAGAAGAGGGCGACAGAGGATGAGATGGTTGGATGGCATCACCAACTCAATGGACATGAGTTTGAGCAAACTCTGGATGATAGTGAAGGACGAGGAAGCCTGGCGTGCTGTAGTTCATGGGGTCACAAAGGGTCAGATGTGATTTAGTGACTGAACAGAAACAACAACACTCAGGTGATGGGTTCAGTTTCCCTGAGATGTCTTGTAACGAGTTAGTCTTTTTCTTCCTGTTCCTGGTGCTGTTCCGTTTAAAGGGGGCTCCCCATATTTAGCATCATTAAATAAATTCACTAAATGTCTCATTGTGTCGGGCAAGTGTGTCATTTCTTAGATTAAAGTCCATTCCCTGAACTAAGTTCAGAAGCCCCAAGAGCCAGAGGTGACTGGACACCCCACATACCCATCTCCCCAAAGCAGACGCCCTGGCTGTCTGCACCAGCTAATGTAGTCTCCGTGCCAATTCATAAATCAGAACTTTTCTGGAATGTAGGTCATGTTAGGGCTTTTGTATCTGGGGCAGACTCCTTCCAAAGCACAGAGGCATGTTGCTGAAGAACAGGAAGGAGCTGGAGGAAGTTGAAACCTGGGATGAATAAGTGGCTCTTTCCTCTCCACTCTCTCTCCACAACCACAGGCTTTGAGGTTTTTGTGTCTCAGAAAGTGTCCCCTCTTTGGATGGGGATACTGGAGAGCCAGCCAGCCCTTGTTCTGCATGCTATTCTTGATTTTGTGGGGTTCTTGAATCCTGGGTTTGGCTACTTTTAAGCTACTGCTACCTTATATTTATAAATATCTGTATTATTTCATACTTGCAGGTAGAGGTCTTGTGTCTTCTGACTGTCTGTCAAAATGTGTCGGGTATTTATTGAATTTCTACTGTGTGCCTAGCACTCTTTCTGACCCTGTGAATGCATTAGGTAACTAGGTAGACAAGGTCCTACCCTCCCGGGTTTATCTATTTGTTCCATTCCCAGATTGTTAGATCACAGTGTTTAAAGTAAAATAACATCTACATCATGAGCTCTAGTTTATACACATCTATAAAAATTACACAGAGAAGAGTTCCATTCATCACAACACTGCTGCTACTGCTAAGTCACTTCAGTCGTGTCCGACTCTGTGCGACCCCATAGACAACAGCCCACCAGCTCCCCTGTCCCTGGGATTCTCCAGGCAAGAACACTGAAGTGGGTTGCCATTTCCTTCTCCAATCCATGAAAGTGAAAAGTGAAAGTGAAGTTGCTCAGTCATGTCCGACTCCCAGTGACCCCATGGACTTGCAGCCCACCAGGCTCCTCCATCCACGGGATTTTCCAGGCAAGAGTACTGGCGTGGGGTGCCATCGCCTTCTCCGTCATCACAACACACTACATCCCTAATCAAAGCCGCCTGGTTGGCGGTTTTCCACTGTTGATCTCAAGGGTCTGGAGAAGTTAAGACCGCTCTGGATGGTTTCTCACCAATCAGCCAGTAGGTTTTCACTGAGCATCCTCTGTGTACCTAGCAGCATATAGAAAATCATTTCAGAATACGTCCTGCTGTTCGTTAAAGCACTATAATGCTTAATGTTCTTTTTAGTCAGACAAGATGGCTTATTTATGTGTGTTTGTATGTAAAATAAAACAAGAACATTTATTAAACATTCATTGCTTTGAGCATTGCTAACTGCCAGAAATATGTGTTGGAAAATTACACACTGGAATGAGTATAATCGCTAGTCCAAAAAGTACAGTGTGCAAGGGATAACACTTAAAGTTTTTTCTCTAAAGCTGCCCAATTTCTGGCTCAGATTCCTCTTTCCACTAGTGTGGTGGAAAACCGCCTCCCTCTGGAGGTCCTGGGGTCACTCCAGGACCAATTCGGTAGGGGCTTGGGTCTCCGCACCCTTGGGCAGGATCTCCCTTGGCTGGGTCTCCGCCACCCTTGGCAGCTCTCTCTCTGCTGCTTCCTTACCACACGGAGGACTTAGGAGTCTCGCTTGAAGTTGCATGTGGCTGTGTTTACCCATTTCCTCCTCCCAATGAAGTGTGCTGCCAGGATGTTAGCGCTACCAAGAACCATTCAGACCTCCTGGTCCCCCTCAGCCCCCACTACCTCTGCTGAGGTTCTGGGCAGAATCTGCTCACTGGGAGAAAAAGAAGAGGAGAAAACAAATTACTGCCTCAAAATGTCATCCACAGTTCACATCTGCCTGATCTGCAAAGATTTCCCAAACATGTTGGCATAAATTACCTATTGAATCCTCATAGTCGCTATGAGTTTGTTACTGTTCTCACCATTGTTCAGGTGCATAAAAAGGCTTAGGGTACACACTGTCATTCGAGTGGAAATCACACAGACAGTAAAGAAGTTGTGGTGATCACAGGCTGCCCTCAGGATTACAAAGCCAGCTCAGATGTGTAGTGTTCCCAAGCACAAAAGTTAGTGTAGGAAGCAGACATCAGAAACATGCTGCTGAATGATATGCTTTGTTTTACTATTTTATTTATTTGTATTAAAAAAATTTTTTTTGATGTGGACCATTTTTGAAGTCTTTATTCAATTTGTTATAAGACTGCTTCTGTTTTATATTTTTTGGTTTTGTTTTTGGCCATGGGGCATGTGGGGTCTTGCCTCTCTCACCAGGGATCACACTTGCACCCTCTGCATTGGAAGGCAAAGTCTTAACCATTGGACCACCAGAAAAGTCCTTTTATTTGTATTTTTTTAACGGAGTTAATTTTTTTGAAGGTTGCGTTTTATAAACTGTGTCCTTTTTATGGTATCTTCTTCTCTTAAAAAACTTTTCTATATCTTTTAGTTTATCTCACTCCATACCACCTAGTGTTGTGATCTGCCCATGGGGCTTCCCTGGTAGCTAAGTGTTAAAGAATCTGCCTGCAATGCAGTAGACCCTAGTTTGATTCCTGGGTCAGGAAGATCCCCTGGAGGAGGGCATGGCTACCCACTCCAGTATTCTTGTCTGGAGAATCCCCATGGACAGAGGAGCCTGGTGGGCTATAATCCAGGTGATCAAAAAGAGTCGGACATGACTGAGCGGCTGACAACAGACACAACATCCACATGGATGGATACTTAAGGGAAGTGGTTGGTGAATTAAAAATATATGTTCTTAACTAAGGGCATAAAACTTCATTTATGACTAAAGTCTTCTCTGTTTCTGAAATGAGACCAGAGATGCCTTCTGCCCAAATGGGGAGGACGACCACGGTGGTGAGGAAGTAGCCAGAGCTCTGGGCTATGAGCCTGGGCTCCCCAGTGTACCAGGAGAAAGTGCCTCTTCCAGAGGTTGAGGACAGGGGTCTAACGTTAATCCAAGGTGCCAACCCCGGGAGAGAGCAGCCTTCCCACATCGCCTCTGATGAGCCAGCACGTCCACAACAGGAGTTTAGGAAGAAACCCTGACTGCCGGGTGTCTGTTGTGCATCTTTACCCCAAGGTCCCGGCGGCTCCCTATCTGCTGACTCCCATGCTTTCTGTTTGTGGGGCCGATTTCTGACTCCTGAAACTCCGAGGAGACATCTGGGGAAGAGTGTAAATAATGATAATCACAGAGTAGTGTCTAAAGTATAGGCTATGAAGCACTTAATAGTGTGGGCAGATTTTCCCTGGATTTAGGATTGGACTGCAATTTCCACTTTAAAATTGCTACTTATGCGACTTGGGAGATATAAGCATAGAGGAAACTATTCTAACATTTTTTGTGTGTGTGAGGAAAAGAGCAGTCAGAAGAAGGTGAGAGAAAGATGATGAACCAACGAAAAAGGACAAATCCTCTGGCTTCCTTTCTATGCTTTCCAACTAACCTATTTTCTAAGCGTCTGAAGTGCTTCAATGTGTGGGGTTCTCCATTTTGTGTGGTTCTGAATGGAATATCAGACACTGAGTTTCATGTCTGCTTTTTTAATTGTGGTAAAATATACATAACATAGACTTGATCATCTTTTAAATTTATTTTTGATTGAAGGATAATTGCTTCACAATATTCTGTTTCTGCCATATATTAACATGAATCAACCATAGGCAGACATACGTCCCCCCTGTCTTGAACCTCCCTCCCATCTACCACCCCACCCTACCCCTCTAGATTGCCACAGAGCTTGGGTTTGAGCTCCCCACATTATACAACAAATTTCCACTGGCTGTCTCCTGTTTTGCATATGGTAATGTATGTTTCCTTGGTTCCCTCTCAATTTGTCCCACCCTCTCCATCCTCTACTGTGTCAGCAAGTCTATTCTCAATGTCTGTATCTTCATTGCTGCCCTGCTAAGAAGTTCATCAGGACCATCTTTCTAGATTCCATATGTATACATTAACTATTTTTAAGCATGCAACTCTGTGGCATTAGGTCCACAGTCCACAGTTTGTGGACTTCCCTGGTGGCTTAGATGGTAAAGAATCTGCCTGTAGTGTGGAAGACCTGGGCTCAATCCCTGGGTTGGGAAGATCCCCTGGAGCAGGAAATGGCAACTCACTCCAGTATGCTTGCCTGGAGAATCCTGTGGACAGAGGAGCCCGGCAGGCTACAGTCCGCAGGGTTGCAAAGAGTCGGACACATCTGAGTGACTAACACTTCCACAGTTTGTGCAACTGTCACTACCATCCATGTCCAGAACTTTCTCAGCTTGGCAGACTGAAGCTCTGTATCCATTAAACTGTAGCTCTCCATCTCTCCTTCCCCTAGCCCCTGGCATCCACCAGTCTACTTCCTGCCTGTATGAATCTGACTACTCTAGGTCCCTCATATAAGTGCACTCAGAGTGCCTGTTTTTGAACCAAACCTTTAAGTGTGATTGCTTTTTTCAAGGTTTAGTATTGCTAATGTTTTATAAGTTGTGTATCTGCGTCATTATTTTCATCCTCTCTCTTCGAGTACCAGCAGAGTACAGTGACTTAGAACATGGATTCAGGTACTGACTCATCCTGAATTGCCTCTTCCTAGTGATGCAGCTTTGGGCGAGTGGATGAACCTCTCTGTGCTTCCAACTCTGCAGCTGTCACATGGGGGTAAAAACTGTGGTCACGTCCTAGGGGTGTAGCAAGAAGAAAACAAGTTACTAAGCCTGGGATGCTGCAAACCGTCTCTGAACGTTGAGTAGCAGGAGCAGCAGACCTTCTGCATCCAATGTGATGAATAATTGGGACTCCTGGGACTTCCCTGCGGGTTCAGTGGTGAAGACTTCACCATCCAATGCAGGGGTGCAGGTTCAGCCCCTGGTTTGGGAGTTAAGATCCCACATGCCTGAGGGCCAAAAACATAAAACAGAAACAATATTGGAACAAATACAATGAAGACTTTAAAAATGATCCACATCAAAATAACTTAAAACATAATTTGGGACTCCATTTACATTTTACAATTATGGAGCCTGGACCTTGATGAGTTTTACACACTAGAAAGTAGCTGACCCGTGACCACTTCAGGCCTTGTGACCACATTCTAGAGCTGTGCTTCTTATGCTGAATGGCTTCCTATGTTGAAATCTTTTGGAAGAACATGGTGTGACAGCCAGCCTCCAACGTGATTCTTGCCTCCAGGTTTTCACATCCTTGTATAGGATTCCCTCCTACCTTGCACTGGAGTTGGTCTGTGTGACCAGTAGAGCATGGTAGAACTGGTGGTATGCTGTTTCTGTGAGTGGGTTATTAAAGACATTGGCTTCTGTTTTGGTCCTTCTCTTTCTTGGGTTTCTCACTTGGGGAGAAGCCTCCTGCTTCCTAGAAGCTGCCGTGTGGAGCCTCTGGCAAGCAGCCAGTGAGCACCCGAGGCCTGCCTACAACCATGTGAGTAGAGTGCTTATGGGAGTGTTTCTCTTTAAGGGCTTGCAGCAGTGGGTACATTTAAGCTGGGCCCTGTCTTCGCTGATCATTGAACCCAGGGTAGGCAAGGCCCAAGCGGGGAAGCAGGAAGATGAGAGGAGCCGTAGGAACTGCAGACATACTTTATTTGCTGGTGGCTGTTGCTGCAGCAGGTCAAACATGCTTTATTGTCTAATGGTTGACTGACACAAGCACTCTTTCAGGTATTGCTTGTATAGGTATATGGTAGAGCTGAAGGGGTCTCAAAGAATCGGACACGACTGAGCAACTGAACTATATAGGTATACAGAACAAAGGTGGCTCGTGGCAAAGTGAGTACGTCATGATGTGCGTGTGCATTGCTATAAATGATCTCAGCTGTTACTTAACCATGCAAAGTCATTGTTTACAGCACGTGGGGCGAGAGCGAGAGGCTGTGGGGCGAGAGAGCCCGACCATTGCCATCTTGGCTAATTTCTATCCCCCTACAGGCCCTAAAAGTTGCAGAGGAGTTTTTCAGGAGAAGTGAGACAGGGGACTTCAGGTAGAAACCTGTCATCATAAATGTTGTGAATTTTATGACAGGCACTAATTATGTAAGTAGTCCTAAGAAGTTACGGAATCATAAAGTTAGAAATGATCCAAGTGTTTATATCTCACACTCCCCAAGAGGCGATTCTGAATAAGTTGAAATGTTTGCAGTCTCAGTAAGAGAAAAAGAACTTCAAAGCAGTGTGTATTATAAAAGGGAATTGCTTGGTGTGTGCATGCTAAGATGCTTCAGTTGTGTCCCACTCTGTGCGACCCCATGGACTTTAGCCTCCAGGCTCCTCTGTCCATGGGATTCTCCAGGCAAGAATGCTGGAGTGGGCTGTCATGTCAAGGGGATCTTCCCAACCCAGGGAATGAACCCCACGTCTCTTACATCTCCTGCGCTGGCAGGCAGGTTCTTCACCACTTGCAGCCCCTGGGAAGCCCAAATCCATCCTCATGGGCCCCATTTAGGGCACATATGCATCCTCCCTTCACACCAGCCACTGTGGCCAGAGGAACAGCATTTGCTGATTGGTTTAAGCTGTGTTATTGCTTCTCCCAACGGGGCAGGTGTCAGCTGATTGGATTGGGCCAATCAGGGCCCACAGTGAGCTGAGGCTGGCGCCTCTTCCATTATATTACCTGCGGGAAGGGTGGTGGTGGGGATGAAGGGAATGGGTGCTTATCGAGACTCTCTGCCGCCTCAGCCTGGATACGTGTCAAGCGGGCAGAGGTGCCACTTGCTCGTGGGTGATTGGGGACTCGTCTCAGGCCAACCACAGTGCTTGGAGTTTTAGCTAATCGTCTCTAGTTCGTAACAAGAGTCTTTTGAGGTAAGTCATATTCTGTAACTGGAAAAAACTGAGACTTAGAGAAAGTAACTCGTCCAAGGCTGCATGCCCAGCAAATGGCTGAACCCGGAGTGGAACCGGGCACATCTGCTTGCAGAGACTGAGCTCTTATCTATTATGTCATGATGTCCTAGGAGGGAGCTGCTGCCATGGTGGGAGAGTTTTGATTGTTAGGTCTGGTGTTTGAGTGGAGATGTGGTTTGGCTGATCTGTTTAATAATGTAAAGCTGAACCTGCTTCCTGGTGAAACTCCTCTGTATTTTATTCCAGTTCTGAGGTCCAGAGCAGTGGTTTTCAGGCCGGCAGGGCGTCAGTTCCAGAGATGATCCTTTAGCATATACAGGTTTGGGAACTCCTACTTTAGAACACGGGCTTCCCAGGTGGCCCTACTGGTAAAGAACCCACCTGCCAATGCAGGAGGCATAAGAGACTTGGGTTCCATCCCTGGGTTGAGAGGATCCCCTGGAAAATGGCGTGGCAACCCACTCCAGTATTCTTGCCTGGAGAACCCCTTAGACAGAGGAGCCTGGCAGCCTGCAGTCCATAGGGTTGCAAAGAGACATGAGTAAAGCAACTTAGCACACACGCCTGTACTTTAGAACATAACCAGCTTCTTCTCTCTTCCATGTCACAAATCTTGAAATATTTAAGAGTGTTTCATCTCCTCTGGCCGTTTGCCTCTTCAAGTTCTTGTGTTGTGCGTCACAGTTGAGATTTCAGAATCAGAAAGACTGTGTTCAAACCCTCCTCTCTGTTGTTTATAAGTCATATATTTCAGGGAAGTTTCTTATTATCCCTAAGCTTTAGTTTCCTTATTTGTAAAATGGGAATAATCAGCCTGTATTTTTTTTAAAATTGTTGCAAGGAAAAAGTTTAAAAAGCATGTGGCATTTCTTAGCATGATGCTGGCACACAGAAAGGGTTCAATGGATATTACTAGCTGTTAATAATGATTAAAGTCCCCTGCTCCTCTAGCTCTTTTTAAAATTGTATTTTCAAGATCTCTTTTACCCCTTGTTTTTGGTGCACTTTAATTTGCCTCTTAAAATGCGATTCCCCTGCATTTTCTTTAGAAAGTGGGTAGTGGTATGGGGGGAGAAGGCAATGGCACCCCACTCCAGTGCTCTTGCCTGGAAAATCCCATGGACAGGGGAGCCTGGTAGGCTGCAGTCCACGGGGTCGCGAAGAGTCGGACACGACTGAACGACTTCGATTTCACTCTTCACTTTCAGGCATTGGAGAAGGAAATGGCAACCCACTCCAGTGTTCTTGCCTGGAGAATCCCAGGGACGGGGGAGCCTGGGGGGCTGCCGTCTCTGGGGTCACACAGAGTCAGACATGACTGAAGCGACTTAGCAGCAGCAGCAGCAGTGGTATGGGGTGGGTAGATGTTAGCACACAACTCTAGGCATCTGACCATGTCAGCCAACGTTTGGACTGTAACTTCCTGTGGTCTGAGTGTGACATTTCTCCGCATGCAAATATCCTCTAGATATTCAACATCTGGGAATTTCCCATCCTTGTGTAAGTTCTTTTCTCTTGGGAAATGTATCAGTGGACAGTTACAGAAATATCTGGATCATTCAAGATTTGTTGGACATTCTTCGGCTTGTTTTTAGGCCTAAACTGTGTTTGGAGGCATAGTATGAGAGTTTCATCATCAAAGTAGGTTGTTTCCAAGGCTACTATGATCTGCTTTCTCTATTGTAGATCTGTCAGCATTTTCGTCTGCAGCAACAGAGATGACTGACTTTGAGGGAGATATCCTCTCCAGCAGAGTGCATTGCCATTTACGTAAAATGCAAGTGTGTTTGTTTAGTTCTATTTATTTTTATTTCTTGATCCTCAAATCCATGTTTACTTGATGTGTCCATGTGAATGAGCTTCCTGTGAAACGCCTGTAAGACAAGAGCCTGACTATTTGAGTCCTGATGGGGATAGTGCCCAGCTGGCCCTCGCTGAGGCCTGAGGGTGTGGGTGGTGCTTCACGCTGAGGAGATGGGAGGGAGCGTCCTTCTTCGATGGTGGGCCATTCAGGGCAGTAAAGCCTTCACTGAAGACTATGAAAGTGCTGGGAGGCTACCAGTTTCAGTCAGCTAATTGGGGCCTTTACAAGTGGCCTTAAAATTTCTCATAATTTTGTTTATGGTCTCATAATAACAGGAAAGCAGTTGAGCTTACTAAGGGCCGTGTAGGTAGTCTGTCCTCCTTGGCCCAGATGCAGGAGTAACAGTCCAGTTTCATGTAGCACAAATGTGTTCTAAGGCACTGCCTTTGATTCAAATGTCAGGAAACAGGTACTTTTATAGAAATAAAAATTCCCAATACCAGCTTCCCTTGGGCTTCCCTGGTGGCTCAGACAGTAAAGAATCTGCCTGCAATGCAGGAGACCCAGGTTTGATCCCTGGGTCGGGAAGATCCCCTGGAGAAGGGAACGGCTTCCCACGCCAGTATTCTGGCCTGGAGAATTCCCTGGATAGAGGAGCCTGACAGGCTACAGTCCATGGAGTTGGAAAGAGTTGGATGCAACTGAGCAACTAACAGTTTCCCTTTTTTTCATCAGCTTCCCTTAGCTTCCCTTATTCTAACAAATAGAGGAGAAAAACTGTTGAGAGAGACATTTCAAAAAATGTTTTAACAGACTGTTAATCATTCCCAAATCCAATTTCATGTCTCCTTCCCCAGTTCCTTGAAGAAATGAAAAACAGATTAACGTATTTGAATTGAGGTGAAAAAAAAAAAATATCAGACATTGGTGGTCTCAAATTTAGTGTTTCAGTGACTGCCAGAGGAACATGTTCCCTTGTTCAGGGTCAATGATACATTATTTAAAACTTATTTTTAGTAAGGATCATACTGTGAGCGAGGTATTACTCCCAGCAGTAGCACTTCAAAGATTTATTTCTGAGAACCCTACAGTCTAGTGCACTGGTCGCCTTAGGAACAGATCACTTGCTTTAGTGGAGGCAGGTGCCACATGGAGTGGGAGCAGGAAGGGGATCTGAATCCAAAAGGACTGTGAAAAGTTTTGGAAAGAAGAGAGAACTAGTGCAGGGGTTTAATGATAGTTTTCCAGGCAGAAGGAATAGGATATACAGGCATTTTTAGATGTGAGAGAACATGACATATTCAAAGATGTAATTAAATAGTTTAATATTGTTAGAGATTAAAATATGAGGAGGGAGTGACTAGAAATTAGGTTAGACAGATGGGGAAGAGCCAAATGTTAAAAGCTCTGAATGCCATGCACAAGAGTTAAAATCTTTATCTCAGTGGTAACAGGAGCTACTGAATAATTTTGCATAGAGGACTATCGATCACTGTGTTTGCAATGTAGAGCTTGGAAGAGGAGAGCTTAGAAGTAAGGAGATCATTGGTGCAGGCTGGATGATGTTGACCGAAGTGGGTGCAAAGGTCATGGAGATGGGAACAAATGGCCAGTTTGGAGATGTGAAGTGGATTGGACAGACTTAGGATATGATTGAGTGTGAGACATAAGGACATGCTTGTCCTTGCAGACTGGTTTGCATGAGTGGGTAATGGAGCAGGGGAGTATTATTAGATAAAAAATAAAGAAGAACAGGAAATTAAGAAAAAAGAACAGGAATGAGGTAGAAGGTAATGGGTTTGCTTTTATGCATTAATATCTTTGAGCTGCTTGTTGGACAAATAGAGTTGTCTATCAATTGTCTATTGATAGCTGTGTATTTGGGAGAAGGCAATGGCACCCCACTCCAGTACTCTTGCCTGGAAAATCCCATGGACGGAGGAGCCTGGTAGGCTGCAGTCCATGGGGTCGCTAAGAGTCAGACATGACTGAGCGACTTCACTTTCTCTTTCCACTTTCATGCATTGGAGAAGGAAATGGCAGCCCACTCCAGTGTTCTTGCCTGGAGAATCCCAGGGACGGTGGAGCCTGGTGGGCTGCCATCTATGGGGTCACACAGAGTCGGACACGACTGAAGTGACTTAGCATAGCATAGCTGTGTATTTGAAGTTTAGGAGAGAGGTGTAGGTTTGAGAGTTATCAGGATATAGAAAATAGTTGGAACATAAGCATAAATGAGAATTCTCAGGCAAAATGTGTAGAGCGAGAAGAGGAGGGCCAAGGGAGAAGGACCTAAGGAGTACCAACACTAAGGGGAATGTGAAAATGTATTCCTACAAAGGAGAACAAAAAGGGTCAGCAAGAGAGGGGTAAGAGACCCAAGATAGAGAGATGCTACAAAATCCAAAGGAGAAGGGAATGCCCTTTTGGCAGGTAAGTACCCCAGACATTGTGGAAAGATTAAGATGGGGACAAAGAAGTAGCCTGGAAACTTGAGTTATGCAGGAGCATAGGCTGTGCAGGTTCAGTGAATTTGAGAGGGCAGCTGTCAGGCTGCAGAGCAGTGAGGAGTAAGTGGGAAAGTAGAAAGTGATATGTGGAGAACATTCTCTTAAGAATTTTGCATGCGTAAGAAAGGAGAGAGAAACACGCTACACTCATTCCCAACGAGGTCAAGGGAGATTATTGTTTGCATTTTTAAATGAGAGAAATTTAAACATGTTTATATGCTGAGAGAAAGAGGCAATATGGAGGGGAAGTCTTAAGAATCTGGGAAGAGAGGACAGTCAATGCAGCAGGTTCTAGAATAGTGTTTCTGAAAGTCTTGTTTTGGGGCAACAGTATCAACATCACTTGAAAATATTTTAGAGAAGTAAATTTTCAGCCCCTATTGAATCAGAAACTCTGGGTTTGCGGCCCAGCAGCCAGAGTTTTAACAAGCCCTCCAGGTGATTCTGATACACCCTCAAGTCTGAGAACTCCTAGAGGGAAGGGCTTCCCTGGTGGCTCAGCTGGTAAAGAATCTGCCTGCAATGTGGGAGACCTGGGTTCGATCCCTGGATTGGGAAGATCCTCTGAAGAAGGGAATGACTACCCACTCCAGTATTCTGACCTGGAGAATTCCATGGACTGTATAGTCCATGGGGTCACAAAGAGTCGGACTGGACTGAACGACTTTCACTTTCACTTTTCAAAGGGAAGGGAGAGGGGTGAGATCCAGAGCTCAGGTAGATACACACACCTTACACAGCAAGGGAAGCATCTCTGTAGGATTCAAGTGCAAACAGATTCTTGGTAAATGGTTGTGACGTTGCTTCTGATTGAATAATTTTTCTTTTAGAAATAGAAAGTAGCTTTGTCTACGAAAGATTCCAAGATAAGAGTAGGCTTAATTGAGTCTATCCTAATGTAATAATACCCATTTAAGTTTTGAAAGTGTTGCCTTATAGTTGAACTAGAATATGATTAATCTGAAGCTAAAATATAACTTTATTCTTTCTCTCCTTGGATCTTACTTCTGGCCATTTCTTACAGGAGCAAGCTGTTCTGCTTATTGGTATCTAATTCCTTCCAACCAGAACTGTTCCTATCACACCATGTGTTTGGAAACTATGTCTTTAGGTGTTTGGGGTTTTTGTTTGTGATTTCAATGGGGCTTTTACAATATTGTCTTAGTCACTGGATACTCTGGAAGATTGCTGAGATCACATCACTCAGAACCAAAATAAAGATGAAAACAAGTAAGGATCCATCATATCAATAAGAGATTGACAGATGTTACTAATAGCTTCTTATTATAACATTCTCACATGGAAGGTTTGAAATGATCAAGAGAAAAGCAGGACATATAGCTTAAAAAGAAAAGCCAAACAGTTAAATCTATGAGTGTCTGGTCAAAGGTCCAGGTGGCCCATATAGGCTGAACTTTTGATCTCATGAAAAGGTGGTTGCCATTTCATCTTATAACTTCAATATTATGAAGGACTTTGACAAAGAAGCATCATTTTGACATGCCCAATTCTTACACAAAAATAATGAAAGTGAAAGTGAAGTCGCTCAGTTGTGTCCGACTCTTTGCGATCCCATGGCCATGGGATTCTCCAGGCAGGAATACTGGACTGGGTTGCCATTTCCATCTCCAGAGGATCTTCCTGATGCAGAGATTGAACCCAGGTCTCCCCCACTGCAGGCAGACACTTTCCTGTCTGAGCCATCAGGGGCTCTCAATCTGCTGTAATTAGCCATTAATTTTCTTTTGCTATTACCTTTTGAAGAACGCATTTATATTAATTCTAATCTAGGCACAGAATCCCTTAAGGGTGAGAATTTGAAAAGTTACAAATGAAAATAATGTCCTGAAGGTCGTGGCAAAATAAGGAAGGGGAGAGATGTTATGTCTATTATTAATAGATCTTCATTGCCAAGTGTTCTCATCTGGGAGCAGGGTCATGTTGGGGCATCATGTACCATCATGCAGAGCACCAGCAGTTTAGAAATTGTTGTAAGAAACACCTGATCACATCCCTCATGGTGTGACTACAAAAGGGAATTCCTACTTCTGAATGGAATACAACACTCCTCAAAGCAAGTCTAGTGTGATTTTTTTTTTTTTAAATCTTTGTCTGATTTTTATCCTATGGAATAAATAAATTTTTTTAATATTATAAAAATAATTGGTATAGACTGTGCACATTTTCCCATAGTACCTGAATTATTAATAAATATGAAGTAAGTGGGCTTAAATGTGTGTGTGTGTTAGTTGCTCAGTTGTGTCTGACTCTCTGTGACCCCATGGGGTGTAGCCCACCAGGCATCTCCATCCATGGGATTTTCCAGGTAAGAATACTGGAGTGAGTTGCCATTTCCTCATCCAGGGGATCTTCCCAACCCAGGGATCAAACCCAGGTCTCCTCCATTGCCCGCAGATTCTTTACCATCTGAGCCACCAGGGAAGCCCAGGTGGGCTTTGGAAACAGTTAATTTTTAAAACTTTGTTACACTGAGATTTCTTTGGTCCAGTATTTAACTTATTATACTTTTATTGTAATGTCACGTCAGCCTTCAGAATGGTATTTTGATTGTTTCATATTTGATCAGAAACTGAGAAGATAAATGCCACTTTTATTTAAATCTAAGTGTGATCCTGTCATAACAGTAATTAAAACCCCCACTGCTTTCAACGATGGTAATTCAGTATTACCAAAAACATTTTAAAGGAGAATGTGTGTGGATTAGGAGAAAGTCACAACTCTACATACCTCCTGTAAAGAAGACACCACAGTGCTTAGAGGCCCTGGGAGTATGAATTGTGCCCCAAATCCCTTGAGGCAGGACCTAGAGTCTTCTACCCAAGACTGCCTCCAAGACATGTGCATAGAAGCAAGAGTTCTTTTGAGTGAGAAGGAAAAAATGAAAAGAGAAAAATAATATCAAAATCTTCCCTTAATGCAACAAGTTCAATGTGATCATTTTCCAAGTTAAAGGACCCCTCCTTACTTTAAATCTAACCATAAACAATTTTATTGGAGCCAGAACATACATATGCTTTTAATATTAACTCTAAAGGATCTTGCTTAGAAATGTCTGGCTTTTCTGTTTCTTTCTTTGCCTTTGTTATGGCAGGTTAGATTGAGCTTTTTCTTTCAGATCTGAAAGTCTTTTTTTTTTTTTTTTGCTCAGTACCTTGAACATTTGTGTTTATAAATGTTTGGCTTCTGACAGCTGTTTTGGGTTCAACTGTGTAAGGGACCCCTTAAATTTGAACTGCTTTGCAAGTGTTTATTCCCTTGAAACATTTCTAATGTAAATGTATATATATAGAAAAAGGATTCTGAAAGGTTCTTCATAGTTAGGTTTAATCTGTCCTGACAGGCCAGCAATTTTGATTTCTTACAGTGATTATATCCTGGTTGTTTGTCCAGCCTGGGCTCCCAGAGTGCTCCTAGGTACTTAGTTGACCACAGGGCATACAGTGGCAGCCCTAGATACTCATGGTTTGGCCTCTCAAAGAGGGCAGAGCCTCTGGCCACGGGCCTGGCCCTGTAGGCATCCTACGAGTACTTGGTATGCTGTTGCTACTACCCATCCAGAACTCACCATTTATTTGGCTATGTGTTCATTCTATAGTCAAAGGTTTATCAAGTACCTGCTGTAAACCAGGTATTCCAGATGTCAGATGTATAAGTCTGAGTCAGACAGACAAGGTTCCTATCCTCGTAGAGCTAAAATTGTAGCATAAACACCATAGGATGGTTCGGATTAGAGGTTGGCTGATTTTTCTCTGAAGAATCAGGCATTAAATAAATATGTTAGGCTTTCTGGTCTTTGTTATAACTATTCTACTCTGTCCTTGAACACAAAAGCAGCCATAGACAATATGTAAGTGAATGGGCAGGGCTGAGTATCAGTAAAACTTTATTTACAAAACAGGTAACTGGTGTATCAGATAACGGCAGCAATTCAGTGGGGCAACATCCATAACACAGTCTGTACTAGGATTCTGCCTTCCAGACTGGAAGGCATTGCTCCAGTTAGCATCCAGCAGCCATAGAGGAAGTGCATTTCTCACCTTTTGCTGGTTATTGCAAAAGTACTGACTGCTGCATTTGTCATGTTCTTGAAACTGTTTCTCTGCCTTGGATTTAATAGGTTTTCCCAAAGTCCTCAGTTAGGAAGTATCACCCTGATTTGCTCTACATGTCATATGTGTGTGACAAGCAGGAAGGAAATAGGCAAACTCAGGTCCAGACGCTAAACTTGGAAGGAATCATTTAATTCTGGCTCTCTTTCCAGCTTGGTAGTGAATGTTTCTTTGTGACACTATGGACTGTAGTCCTCAAGGCTCTTCTGTCCATGGGATTTCCTAGGCAAGGATACTGGAGTGGGTTGCCATGCCCTTCTCCAGGGGATCTTCCTCACCCAGCCACAGACATCCCTCCCGTGGGAGGACGTCCATTTACTCTGTGCATAACCTTTCACCTGATGCCTGGCACTGTGGAGGAAACAGAACTCAGATTTTCCCCTCAGGGAGTACACAATCACAGAGGTCAAAGAGATGAAGTAAATTCATACCTTCTTTTCCCAATGTGTTTGACCACCTATCACATACATGCAAGGAAGGTGGAAAGACCAAGATACAGGCCTTGTCCTAGAGAAGTTCACAGTAAAGTAAACAGAAAGTAATGCACACAAAATGCAGTCAAATGATTCAACCCAAGATAGAAACCACACTGCTTTGGTCGCTGAGTTCTCTTTGCTCTACGTGATTCTGCAGGCTGCCCGGAGTGCCGTGTATACTCATGGGTGAGGCATGTTACACTATCGTCTCCATTTATAGATGGAGAGACTGAGGCGCAGAGAGCCCAACCCCACAGCTGGTGAGCATCAGGGCTAGCCTATGAGCTCATGCTTCTTCCAGCCTCCAGACCCTGAAAGGTAATTCTGCTCTTTAGAAGAACATATGCTGATGTGTAACATCCGGAGATTGAACTTTCTTTTTGGCCCCCCCACCCCCAGAAGAGTCTTGTAACAGTGTTTTTCATTTTTAGCAAAAATATGACTACCCCCTGGATAGTGAACACTGAATCAGAGGCAGTCTGGCAGCCGGGCCCTGGATCAGGCCCACAGATGTGTTGTTTGGCCAACACAGGGTTTTTTGTTTTTTTTTTTAAAGACATCTGAATTTGGACACTGTTAGTTTCCTAGGGCTGTAAAGCAAAATATGAAAACAACGTACCACAAACTGAATGGCTTAAAAGAGCAGAAGTTGATTCTCACAGTTCTGAGGAATAGAAGTCTGAAATCACCGTGTCAGCAGAGCTGGCGCCCCCTAAGGGCTCTGAGTGTGAGGCTGTCCCGTGCCCCTGTCTTGGTGACAGCAGACCGCCCTTGGTGCTCCTTGGCTGGTAGCTGCATCCATCCAGCCTCTGCCTCTACCTGCACGTGGAGCTTTCCAGGCGTCCCTCTTCATACAGCCTTCTGACAAGGTGCACCGTTCGTATTGGATTAGGGGCCCCTCGACTCTGATCTCATGTTAACTACGTCACCCACAGTGGCGCGTATCCAAAGAAAGCACATTCTGAGGTCCTGGTGCTTGGTCCACGGTCCAGCAAGTCTTTTTTGATGAGGACATGATTCCACCCTTAACTAATACTTTTAGATAGGACAGAATTTCCCTGTTCACCCCCACTTACTCTCCATCTCCTCTAGAACAGATTCACAGACCTCTGTGCTTCTGGCCTCCTTGGGCATTTGATTTGACTGTTTCTGCCCTCAAGATGTTTCTGTTTGGTGGTGTGGTGGTGGTTTCAGAGAAGGGTTGAATGCCAGACCTTTAGTCATCTAGATTTCCTTCACTAGGAAGCTGGGTTTATTCTTTTCACTAAAGACTGCTGTTGCTATCCTCTCATGGAGCAGAAAGCCACATTTCATAACAAGGAGGCCTGGATTATTACAGTAGCCATATGCTTTTTTTAAATTGAGGTATACTTGATTTCCAGTGTTGTGCCAATCTCTGCTGAACAGCAAAATGACTCAGTTTTACACAAATATACATTGTTTTTTTAAATATTCTTTTCCATTATGGTTTATCTCAGGAGATTGGATATAGTTCCCTACTTGTATAGTAGGACCTTGTTATTTATCCATTCTAAATGTAGTAGTTCACATCTACCCCAAATTCCCAGTCCATCCCTCTCCTCACATCTCCCCTTTGGTGACTAAAAGTCTAATGTCTGTGCGTCTAGTCTGTTTTACAGATAGGATCAGTTGTGCCATAATTTAGGGTCCACATATAAGTGATATCATATGGTATTTGTCTTTCTTTTTCTGACTTCACTTAGTGTGATGCTCTCTATGCATCTACATTGCGGCAAATGGCATTTGTTCTTTTTTTTTAATAGCTGAGCGGTAGTCCAGTGGACACATGTACCACATCCTCTTTCTGTTCATCCATCAATGGACATTTAGGTTGCTTCCATGTTTTGGCTTACAGTGAGTGAAAGTCGCTCAGTCGTGTCCAACTCTTTGCAACCCCATGGACTGTAGCCTGCCAGGCTCCTCTGTCCATGGACTTCTCTAAGCCAGAATACTGCAATGGGTAGCCATTCCCTTCTCCAGGGGATTCCCAACCTAGGGAGTGAACCCAGGTCTTCTGCATTGCAGGCGGATTCTTTATTATCTGAGCCACCAGGAAAGCCTGGTTTACAATACCAGATACTTTAAAGATACATGCCCACTGTGAGAGGGATGGGTACTTCATACTAGGCTGAACTGCCCTGAATTTGTAGGCCCTTTCCTAGGTGTTTCCCAAGAGAGAATTCTTAACGTGGTAGAAAGAACTTTGCAGCATGGATCACCATCATTTGGTTTAGCAGAAGTCAGTGCTAACAGGAGGAAATGGGAGAGGAGACTAGGCCGCAGGAGCATAGGGGTGGTGTGGGGAGCAGCGCTAATGAGATACAAGACTGTTGGAGGGTAAGGCCACGCTGAGCTCCCCACAAGGCTTGTGGTAGGCTAGCCATGCTCTGAAAGGCTGGACATGCCCTACCCTGGGGGATTCAGACTTTTGAAACTGTTCTCCATTCCTTCCCCCACACTTAAACGTTTTTCCAGTAAAGATGATTCCTACTCACTCATGGAATAGAATGCCACACTCCATAAAAGGGCTCTTTAATTTTGAAAGACAAAGAATACCTGTAGGATCAAATCAACTCTGTAAGTGATTAAAATGATGAATGGTAACTGTTGTACTTATTTTTTTATAGGAACACGTAGGTGACTTTTAGTTTATTGCAATTCTGGTTCTGCTAACTTTTAATTTGCCGGCACACATTAGGCAAACTTTTTTGAGCACCTACCATTATGTTGGATACCATGAGAGACATAAAGATGGATAAAGTATGATTCTTGCCCTAGAGGAGCTTATAAATTAGCAGAGAGAGACAGTGCATACCAACATAAATAATAGCACTGGGACTGGGTAAGGGAACATATAAAGGTCCTCAATTTCTCTGGCTGTTCAGACTTAGATGATTTTACTGCATTGTTCACTGAGCCAGTATTTATGGAGCACCATCATGAGCCAGGCCCACTGCTTGTACAGGGGGTTTACCTGCAGTGGTAACGCCGAGCACAGACTCCGGGGCCAGGCTGCCTGGGCTTGTGCTTGGCCCTGCTGCTCAACAGCCGTGTGACCTGAGGGAGGTGCTTAACCTCTCTCTGCCTCAGATTCCTTAATCTGTAAAGTGGGGATAGTATTAGTCTTTACTTCATAGGGTTTTGGTGAGGATTGAAGGAGCATATACATAGACTGAGAGTAAGCCCATGTTGTAATATAGCATGATTCCTACCTTCCTTCAGAGGTGCTGATAACAAGCACCAGAGAAATAAAGGCACTATTACAAATTGTGGTAACTGGAAGGGTGTGAGAGAAAATATTATCAGGCAATGGAGAGAAAAAGAGGAAACTAGATTTTGGGGTTGGGGTAGGCTGCTGCACTGGTTGTATGTGAGCTACCCTGAGCGGGTGAGCATGCAGAAGAGAAGTGATTTGGAGAGGGGGGAGCTGAGCACTGGGTAACAGGCAGATCTGATCTAGCAGAGCCTCATGGGCCATTTGAAGAAGTTTACATTTTATGTCAAAGCATTAGGAAACCATTGAAAGGTATGAAATATGAGCGTGACCAGATTGAATTTGTGTTTTTAAAAAGATGATTCTGATACTTTTGAGTGGCTCCAAGAAGGCAAGAGTAGAAGCTGAGTCCAAGGCTGTTACAATCAGAGGAGACAGAAGATGGTGTTAATTGGGAGGCTGGCAGCAGGGATGGAAAGAAGTGAATACATTCAAGAGACTTTCTGGAAGCGGAATTGTCAAGATTGGGATGGGCTGGATCCTGATTATTAGAGTCCAAACTCTGCGCTCTTCTCACCACCCCATTGCCACTGAGCACTTTGTCCTTGCCCTCCAACCCTCTGGATTTGACAGTGGACCTTCAGGTATGTGAACTTGCTTACAGCCTCAGAAGCGTGTCTCCAACCTCTTACCCAGCAGCTAAAGTGCCTGTGACGTAGTAGTGGAGTGAAAACACAGCATAATCCTTATGATTTGAAATCCGATTTCCTTTCCTCTTCTTTTCAGGAGCTAGAGGTGAGGACAAGAAAGCAATCTGGTATCAGGGGACTTCCCAAGTGTCTCAGTGGTTAAGAATCCCCCTGTTAATTCAGGAGATGTGGGTTACCCAGCAGCTAAAGTGCCTGTGACGTAGTAGTGGAGTGAAAACACAGTATAATCCTTATGATTTGAAATCCGATTTCCTTTCCTCTGCTTTTCAGGAGCTAGAGGTGAGGACAAGAAAGCAATCTGGTATCAGGGGACTTCCCAAGTGTCTCAGTGGTTAAGAATCCACCTGTTAATTCAGGAGATGCGGGTTCTATCCCTGGGTTAGGAAGATCTCATGGAGAAGAAAATAGCAACCCACTCCAGTATTCTTGCCTGGAAAATCCCATGGACAGCGGAGCCTGATGGGCTACAGTCCATGGCATTGCAAAAGAGTGGGACCCAACTTAGTGACTCAACAATAATAACATCAGGACTTAAGATATTTGAGGACATGGCCTGAGGTAAGAACACCTTTGGATCAGTGGCTCCTACTCACCTGTTTTGGTTGAAATGAGTCAGTGGCACCCAGAAGCCCTCTAAGACCAGCTGTCACCAGGGCAGGGAGTTCAGTGGTCACAGGAGACCACGCTGAGGACAGTACACTGCTCACTTCAGCTAGGCTTTGCGGGCTGAGTCTCCAGTCACTTACCAGCTATGTCACCTTGGACAGGTTCCTTAATCCTCCTAAGCTGGAGATTTCTCCTCTGAAAAGTGGGGTTAATGAAAGCTGCTTCACAGCATCATTTTAAGTATCATGGATCATGTAAGCCAAGAGCCCACCACATAGTAGCTTCAGGTTTTCCCTCAGGAAGAATAATGTAGTCTAATCAGACTAGAGAGTGTGTTCTGTTAATAGATTGTGTAAACTAAAATTGTGCAATAGCCAGTTTGGGTGCAACTAGGTATTCAGATGAAACATTGACACTTTTATATGTTGTTTTAATAGTGCTTATGATAAATGCCAACAAAATAATACTTTTTAGAGATGCTTGGTTTTTACACACACTTTGAGAGGTAGTAAAATCTCCCATTAATGCTAATAGCATTCTGGCAGAGCGAAGACTTAGCGGTGTGACGAAAAGTAAGTTACCTTGCTCTTTTCTTAATGCAGTCTCAATTCTGAAGCAACACAAAGGAATGCTCTCCGTATTTATTCAGGGATTTGTGTGTACGTTTGATAGGTACCATTTATCTCCAGCAGAGGAATCCACGCTTCTGGCCTCTTTCCCTCCTCAGTTAGTTCGGATTTCCTCAAAACCCTTTGCCCTTTGAAGAGTTGCATGCTATTAAGTAAATGAACGGAGTATGTTTCTGGGCTCGCGCTGACAGATTTATGACAGGACGGCAAAGTCAGCAGGGAAAACAGGGTCAGGCACATACCCTGGCTGAGAAGCCCGGCTGATTCAGACAAGAGAGCTTTGCTTGTGCTTTTCCTCAGCATAGTAGAGAGGTTTTGGCTGAGGCCTTGAAAGCGTGTGTGCTAAAATAAGCTCTGTCATCATCTTTACTGCTGGAAGAGATGGGTGCAGTTGTTACATTATTGCTATGTTTTGTTATGTCCTATCTGCTGAATAGTATTAATGAATTATTGAGATTAATTTTCGTAGTGACTCCATGTTAACTTCATCCCAGGCTCTCAATGTTTTAGTTGAAATGAGAACTTCTTCAGATCTATTCTTATTTCATCTTGCCTCCCCTTATGACTTAATGAAGAGAATTCACAAGTACTTACATTTGGGGGAAGATGAGAGGTTCGTTTCCATAGTATTACGAGAGTAAAGCATTATTAACAATCAAATAATCAAAACCATCAAAAATTGAGAAAACAATCAAAATTGCATGTTTTTAGAGGTTGCTTTAATATGACACAGTAGCAGTCCCCGAAGTCTGGAAGTCTCAGTTTTCTGATGGAGAATATTATTATCTTCCTTCATGATCAGGGATGGGGAGAGGGAACATTTCCTCAACAGTCTGTGGAGACATCTTCCACTAGCCCTGGGAACTAAGCCTCTGTTAGTGACCAGCAAAAGAAAGAAACCTGAAGAGACCCAAACTTACAACATAGGAGGGACATGGGCAGCATAGAATTATTCATTAGAACATGGGAAATGTGTGTTTTGAGTCTACCACCTACATTTGTGACAACATGGATCATTATGTCTGTTTTACTGGGGACAGAAAGGTTGATTAACTTAAACAAGGTCACGAGAGATTAAAAGAGGTCAGAGCCAGGATATAAAGCCACGTATATCTGACTTCAGAATCCGTCCCTTCTGCTTTGCCCCATAGCAGTTTGTGCAACATGTGTTGGTAACAAAACTTATTTGGTCTTGAACGACTTTCACCCTCCTCTTTCAATAGTGACCTTTTTGAGTGTAACGCGAGTTCTGAATGATTTTGGTGAAATGAAAAGTTCTAACTA
Source organism: Tragelaphus eurycerus (assembly GCA_935064755.1). Classification (NCBI taxonomy): domain Eukaryota; kingdom Metazoa; phylum Chordata; class Mammalia; order Artiodactyla; family Bovidae; genus Tragelaphus; species Tragelaphus eurycerus. The sequence continues at coordinate 25,880,710 of CAKXYN010000003.1, forward strand.
TTCCTTCTTAAAAAAAGGAGTGGGAGCCTCGAAGGAGGATTGCCATTTCAACTGTCTGATGAAGGGCATTTCAGGCAGAAGATGCAGTGTGGCTAAGGCGCAAAGGTGAGAAGGTACAGCTTTAGTCAGAGAATGAAGAGCAGTTCATTTTGAGGAGATCTGAGCATGTCAAGAGGTGAGGGTTTTAGGCCAGGACCTGGGAAGCAGAGGAAAGCCATTTCTGAAGAGAGGATTAAAGTGCTCAGAGTTGTGTTCTAAGATTGTTCTGACAGCAGTGCGTAGATTGGAACAGTGTTGAAATAAACTGAGGAAGAAGTGACCTTTTCCATAGAAACTGTTAAGGAGCTCGAGAAATCTGGGTTTTCATTTACTGAGTTCAGGAAATGTTAACTTTGTCACAGATGTTTTCCGGAGGTATGAATACGTACTGCACTCTACTGGTTCAGAATGCAAGGTTTAGGGGAGTTAAGAAACACCCTAAGCCACAAGGTAGATGCTTAAAAATGAAACATTCCCTCATAATGAGGCATGAGCAGTGAAAATATGAAGACATTAATTCATACTGTTCTTCCTGCCTGTTGCCTTATACCAACCATTCCACCGAAATGATTTCTTCTATGGCTACATGGCTAAATTGGTCACAAATGGAATTATTCAAGGAATGATGCATTTACTTTGCATTTAATGCTCTGTCATTACCACTCTGTTTAGGTCTTTGATCTCTGTTGCTTTAATTAAGAAGAAATTCTTGAATTATGCCTGGCCCTGGTCTGAGGGCCCCAGGAAGTCTGTGTCACACAGTAAGCAGGTCGTTGGTGAGCCCACCAGATGAACTAAGTCTGTGTTACAGATGCTTCAGCACCCTTCGTAGTAGGTACATATAGATACCAGATGTGGTCACAGGCCAACGTTTCTTGCTTCTCAGACTAAAACAATTCACAGTACACAGACTTTCTTTCAGGGACAAGCCCAGGTTTCCATAAATGCCGCTATGTATGCTATTGACCTTCCTCCAGACAGCTTCTCCATAATCACTCAACAGGTATTGATCACCAGCTACTTGCCTGGCATTATCTTAGGAGTTGATGGAGGAAGTTCCACCTATGAAAATTGTGTTCAGAATTTCGAACTTCTTTCCAGTTCATTGATCTTGCAACTCGTTCCTAATTTTAAAAACAAACACACGAAAAAGACTTCCAGAAATATTCAGTCATATTTGAAATGAGTGTATTCCTAACAGTGAAATAAAGAGCTATAATAATACAGAGAAAAGAGTACTAGGATATTGTATAAGAATTATGATGGGATAAACACCTTTCATCCTCTTTATTCTCTCAAATATCATTCATCACCTGACAATGACAAGGAGAATGAGAAATACAACTGACGAGACCAACAGTCAACTACAACACTGGTCTACCAGCAGTGAAGACAGCCTTCGGAGGTCTGATGGCTGCATTCATAGGGCAGGGTTTTGTGAGACCCAGGTGCCTGCAGTAATGGCTGCCAAAGAGAAGCAGGCAGATTTCCTGCAGAACTCTGGAAAGGCTCAGAAATTGAAGAAGCCAGGTGCTGAGAAGGATGAGTTGATATGGAGGGCTTGAAAGAGAAGCAGTGTTTGAGAGGCTGCATAAGATCCTCCCCTCTGTCCCTACAACCCTGTGTCCCTCATGCACACAGTTAATGGTTTCTGGAGCAAGCCCCAGACCCCAACTGCAGGATAGGTTTTGAGGGTGAGGAAGAAATAGGGACGCTAGATTAACTAAAAGTTGTTTCCCCCGGGTTAGATCCTTAGCAGTCAGGTTTAAGCAGAATTAAAAAAAAAAAAAAAACTATGCTTAGAAAACAGGTTACAAGAAAACAACCTGTAATTGTAGTTCCCAGTTGGAAAACTCTCAGTGATTTTTTTCTTTCTTCCTTTTTCATACTTTGTTTAATGTGTATATATTATTTTCATACTAAAAACTGCTACATAATGCAGGAAAAATAATTGTGATAAGGAAGAAAGAGGAAAATGGTTGTCAAGATTTAGTGAATGTGCTCCTGATAAACTTTATTTTTTAGGTTCATGGAAAAATTGTAGAGAAAGTGTAGGTTTTTGTATACCCATCGTCCCCACACGCGCACAGCCTCCCCCACGACTAACATCCTCTCCGCAGTAGTCCATTTGTTACAGTCAGTGACCCTGCACTGACACCTCCTTAGGGTTCACTCTCAGTGCGGTGCATTCTGTGGGCCCGGACAGATGTTTAGTAGCGTGGATCCACCAGTGTAGCATCACACGGGGTAGATTCACTGCCCTCAAGACGCTCTGTGTCCTGCCTGTGCATCCTTCCCTCCCCATTAGCCTGTGGCCACACCGATCTTTTGATTGTCTCCATAGTTTTGCCTTTTCCAAAATGTCATAGTTGAAATCATGATGCTGCTTTTTTCAAGTTGGCTTCATCACTTAGCAAGTAATACACATTTAACTTTGCTCCATGTCTTTCGTGACTTGATAGCCCATTTCTTTTTAGCACTGAATATTTTCTTTTCTGGATGTACCACAGTTTGTTTATTCACTCATCTACCAAAAGACATCTTGGTTGCTTTCAGGTTTTGGCAGTTATAAATAAAGCTGCATTTTATATGATTCTATTTTCTCTCCTCTTAGCATATCCATTAAATGTCTTTTAAAGCTGCATTTTAGTGGTTGCCCTAGAGTTTGCAGTGTATGTTTACAACCAATCCAAGTCCACTTTCAAATAGCTCTATACCATTTCATGGGTAGTATGTGTACCTTATAATAACAAAATAATCTTTTTTTCTCCTTCCTGTTCCTTGTGTAATTATTGTCATTCATATCATTTATATATAAGCATATATATATAATTGAATGTATTGTTGCTATTATTTTGAACAGGCTTTTAAATCAGTTAAAAATAAAGATAAAAGTTTGTTTTTTTTTTTTTTTTTAATTTTACCTTCACCTATTCTTCAGTGCTCTTCCTTTTTCATGTAGATCTGAGTTTCCAACATATATCATTTTCCTTTTCTGTGAGAACTAATGTTTCTTGTAAGATGGGTCTACTGGAAACACATCCCCTCAATTTTTCTTTGTCTGAGAGAGCCTTTATTTCTCCTTCACTTTTGAAGGCTAATTTCATAGAGAACAAAATTCTAGGTTGGTGGTTTTTTTCCCCTCTCAATATTTTAAGCATTTCACTTCACTATCTTACTTGCATGATTTCTGAGAAGTCAAATGAGTTCTTTTCCTTATTCCTCTATAGGTAAGGTTCTTTTATCTTCTGATTCTTTCTGTGTTGTTTTTTTTTTTTCCCCCCCTTTATCTTCAATTTCTGAAGCATACATGTGATACCTTTAGGAGTAGGTTTTTTGGACATTTATCCTGCTTGGGCTCTTTGAGCTTCTGGAGCTGTGGTTTGGTGTTTGACATTTAATTTGGGGGAAATTTTCAATCATTATTGCTTTCAATATTGCTTCTGTGTCTTTCTCTCTTCTCCTGGTGTTCCCATCTCACGTATATTATACCTTTTATGGTTGTCCCATAATTCTTGGATATTCTATTCTATTTCTCCCCTTTGCTTTTACATTTTGGAAGGTTCTTTTGTCATATCCTCATGTTCAGAAATATTTTTTTCTTATGTCCATCAAAGGCATTCTTCATTTCTGTTACATTGGTTTTAATCCCTAGCATTCCTCTTTGATTCTTTCTTAGAGTTTCCATCTCTCTGCTTTCCATCTCTCTGATCATATGCAAGAATCCATCTATTCTTGCATATTATCTACTTTTCCCATTAAAGCCCATAACATATCAATCAGTATTTTGAAATTTCTGGTCTGATAATTCCACAATTGCTACCATACCTGATTTTGGCTCTGATACTGTTCAGTCTATTCAAGCAGTTTTTTTTTTTTTTTTTTTTTGCTTTTTATTATGCCTTGTCATTTTTTGTTGAAAGGTTGCTGTGATGTCGTGGATAAAAGGAACTGCTGTAAATAGGCCTTTCATAAAGTGTGAGGGACTGGAAAGTGTTCTGTAGCCCTGTGGTTTTTAAAAATAATCTATTTATTTTTGGTTGCAGAGTCTTCATTGTGGTGCACAGGCTTCTCAGTGTGGCTGCTGCTCCTGCTGCAGAGCACAAGCTCTGTAGTGCGGGCTTCAGTAGTTGTGGCACACAGGCTTAATCGCTCTGAGGCATGTCGGGTCTTCCCAGACCAAGGATGAGACCTGTGTCTACTGCACTTATAGGTGGATTATTATCCGCTGCACCATCAGGAGAGTCCCTGTAGCCCTGTGATGAGGTCTCAGCCTTTTGGTGAGCATGTACCCTGGGCTGTGGACCTCGCCAGTGCTCTTCAGTTTTATCCCCTCTCTCAGGTGGGACAAGATGGCTGAATTATTCAGCCAAGTTGGAGTAGGATATTTTCCTTCCCCAGGTCATTTATTCTCTGATAAAACTCCAGCAGGATAGGTTCTGGTAAATAGTTTCTCCCAAGGCCAGGCCTTGTGAAGAACAGAATTCTGTAGTGTTTATCAAAACAGTTCCTTTTGCCCTCCCTCTGCCGGAAACCTGAAAGGGTTTTTCTCAAGTGCTCACTGTGAGGCTCTGGTCGAGCTCTGGGAGGTAAAACTCACAAAGGTGTGGGGTCCTCTACCCCTGAGTGCCACTAGAGTTTTTCACTCTCAGATTTGTCCACACCGAGCTTCCAGCAGTTTATCAATTATAGTTTGGGTTTTCCTGTGCCAGCACTGGTTTTCATGGAGGTTTCTGCTTGAGGGTTTCTGTTTCCTGTAGGTTGTGATTCTCTGTATTTATCTTTCCAGTTTGGGGGCAGCTGTCTGCCCTATGACCTCACCTCTCTGAGAGTTTTCAGCAGAATCATTACATTTTCATTTGTTCAGCTTTTTACTTGCTGTTAGGATGGAGTGGCAACCTCCAAGCTCCTTACATGCTGAGCCAGAAACTGGAAGTCTCATCCGATTTTTAAGACAGGGTTTTGGACCTTTTTATTTTCCTGAACAAAATGCCAGCAGCAGGACCTGAATAAGCATGCCGTGGTTTCTAGTCTTATAAGAATTTATAAAGAAGGACTTCATGTCTTATCCAGTAAGCCCCCTGTGACTCTTGTACATTTAAAGTAAAATCCCAGTTTCTGGCAAGATCTGAAACTGTAGCTTTTTGGGTTTTGTCACATATTTAAAACATCATACCAGAAGTAAGCCCATGAGAGGCATTATTATATATTAAGGGCTACTGTGATTTTTTTTTTTTTTTTTGCTCCCATGGATGTTTCTAGAAACCTAGTGAAACATTGAGATGATTGGTTTTGCAGCTGTTGAGGTCAAACCGTAGCCCAAGATTTTGTGTCTGTTTTCTCTTTACCGTTCAGCACAACCAACACGCAGGGTTCTGTTTCTCCTTCCCCTCCACCTCATCTACTTGACATGTTGATAGGAGCTTGGCCAGGCTGCCTGGCAACCGAACCGAAAGCCATATGGCTTGTTCAGTCAGAAAGGATATTCAGGAATAAAATAACCATGTGGATGGCCCTGCACAAAGTCTTTTAATCACAGAAGCATTGAACTTTAGAAAGAGTGTTGTGATCACCTAGTCCTTCCCCTTGTCTCACAGTTCTGGAATCAATGTTAGCAAAATTGTATTTCTGACAACACCAGGATCCTCTAATCATTTTGTGTAGAGTAACCTTGCAAGGTAAGTGATAAAGAGAGATGAGGGAACGTGAAACAGTGAGAAAATCAGCCACTTGCTTGAAGTCTCAAAGGTAGTGGTAAAAACAGAGAGCAAGAAGTGAGATTTGTAACTTGCATCTCACCACGAAGTCAGTGGTTCTGAAGCATTTCTTCTCTCCCACTCAAATAGTCTCCCATTTGACTTTCTTTAGTCAAGTGTTGGGAAATATCTTATGTGAAGGAGATGAAAACAGCTACTGGCCCACATGGGAGGCTGTGTAGTGTGGTGTAGTGTAGGAGAGAGACTCCACAGTTGCACTGCTTGGGTGCCTCATCTGCAAAAGGAGGATGACCGCTGTCCCTGCTTCAGAGGGTGGCTATGAAGACAACCCAGAACAGTGCTTGCCTGTCTGAAGTATGTGATTCATCCAACCTTTCATTTGCACATTCAGAAGTTTTCATTGAATATGTTACTATATGGCTCTATTTTAAGCACAAGGTTATGTCCCTGAAGAAAACAGGTAGACATCCTTGTTTTATTGACATGTATACATTATCATGTTTAAAATAGATAACTCGTGGGAAGCTACTGGATTTAAGCACAGAAAGCTCAGCCTGCTGCTCTGTGATGACATGAAGGGGAATGGGAGGCCTTGATATATAACAGAGACCACCACAACATTATAAAGCAATTATCCTCCAATTAAAAAAAGGCATTCTCATTATAAAGATTCAGCTCTGTCTGTGCTCAGTCATGCCCAATTCTTTGCGAACCCATGAACTATAGCCTGCCAGACTCCTCTGTCCATGGAATTTTCCAGGTAGGATTACTGAAGTGGATTGCCATTTTCCCCTCCAGGGAATCTTCCTGACCCAGGGATCAAACCCATGTCTCTTTTGTCTCTTGCAATGGTAGGTGGATTCTTTACCACTATTCCACCTGGGAATCCCTATTCGTGGTGGTGGTTTAGCTGCTAAGTCGTGTCTGACTCTTTTGCGACCCCATAGACTGTAGTCTCTGCCAGGCTTCTCTGTCCGTGGGATTCTCTGGGCAAGAATACTGGAGAGGGTTGCCATTTCCTTCTTTAGGGGATCTTCCCGACGTAGGAATCCAACCCAGGTCTCTTATACTGCAGGCAGATTCTTTACTGACTGAGCTATGAGGGAAGCCCGGGAAGCCCCATTAGTGTTGGTAAAATGAATTCAGGGGAAGAAGACCTGTAGGTCTCCCTCCTCTCTTTTCTTGGCTCTGGGGGTTCTGAGGGTGCATTGTGCAAACCACTATAATAGGTCAGGCATTTTAACAGCCAGAACATCATTCAGAGCTAGAGAGGGGAGGAAAAAAAAATGGTGGGATTATATGACAGCATTTAAATTTTCCATTACTGACATAAACACTTCCAGAAATATCAGGTAGAAGAGAAGGATGATTCCTGTGTTTGAGGGTCCAGTTTGGATAGCTGATTAGTGACTTGTCCACCTTGCCCTCCTTGGCCATCTCGGATGCTCACAGCTGTGTGTCTTGCTTTGTGTCTTATGCAAGCTGATACTGTGGGATGGAAGGATGAGAAGGAAATTTAGATCCCAAATGCTGACAAGATGAAGTGTTTTCTAAAGACTCATCCCCTTAAAAAATGAAGTTATAACCCAGATAACTTTTCTTAGCCAGCTGATGTGGGAAAAGTGGAAAGCTCCAGAAAATTATTTGGTTGAAAATTATGTTCTTTGGAATCAGGGTTGACTCGGTTGAGAATGAGCCTATACATCTCTGCAGAGAAGCATGAGAACCTTTTTTGTGTAGAGCCTGAGAGAAACCTGAGTGGATAATGAACCCTTCCCAGGTGGCGCTGTGATAAAGAACCCGCCTACCAATGCAGGTAGATTTTAAGAGATGCGGGTTCAATCCCTGGGTCATGAAGATTCCCTGGAGGAGGGCATGGCAACCCACTCCAGTATTCTTGCCTGGAGAATCCCATGGACAGAGAAGCCTGGCAGACTGCAATCCATAGGGTCACACAGAGTTGGACACGACTGAAGCAACTGAGCATGTAGTGAATCCTAGTTTGTGATTATCCTCAGTTCTTCTTAGATACCTACAAACACTTGCATCTTATCTAACTCTGCCTTCCCTCAGTAATTTTCAAAGACATCTGGTAGCATTTCACCAAACGGAGTGGATTTTTGAGGGGAATTTTTTTTTCTTATTGTTGCCATTTTAAGGGGCTAAATACCATCCAGGAGACCTTTGGCATTCACATGGACTATGTCCTTGGGCAGCTACAAACCTCCAAATGTAAAAATGCCATGTAACATGTAATTTTCCTTTTTCTCTTCCTGAAAAATGTAAAGTATAATTGAGAAAGTTAAGCAACCCAGATATGTAATGATTCCATAAATTCAAGATTAAAATAATTTATAAAATTACTATCTGGCTATTGTTTAGACTGATTCACTTCCATCACCAGCATTGGTCAGTTGGTTTTCATGTTAGCAGGATCATTTGCAGGCAGGAAAAAGTTTTTTCCATTTTACCCAGGTTTCTGCTTTCATTACGAAGAGTCAAGAATAACAGAGCCTATGAATCAGTCACTAGGTAATGGACCTTTTCCTGTGGACATCAGGCTTACAGAAAGGAGAATTCAAATATCTTTCTCAATAAAATTACAAATGATCACATATCATGTACCCTCAGCATCACATATGCAAGTGTAAAACCCATGAATACCAAGCATCTACTGCAGCGCAACAGGTTAAATTTTGTAAACTAATACCAATTTCCCCTTGGACTTGTATTTTACTTGCATTCATTTGTTTTATTAGCTTTTTTCCCCCAGAAGTCATCCTGTCCAGTGCTCTCAAGTAAAATATGTAGATTTTACTCAGTTTTTTGTGCATGTCATACCTTATTGTTTAGAAAGAGCCATCAGACAGAGAGAAAATGTTGGTGCAAGATAATGAGTAGGGGGCTTTGGACACAAGCATGTTGCTTGTTGTTGTTTAGCTGCTAGGTTGTGTCTGACTCTTTTGCGACCTCATGGATTGTAGCCTGCCAGGCTCCTCTGTCCATGGGATTTTCCAGGCAAGAATACTGGAGTGAGTTGCCATTTCCTTCTCCAGGGGAGCTTCCCAACCCAGGAATTGAATCCATGTCTCCTGCATTGGCAGGTGGCTGCCAATGAGCCACTGAGTGGTAAAGGCCACTCTTTACCACTGAGCCGCCAGCAGAGCCCTAGTATGTTGCACAGAACACAGTAAATGATGGGGAAACAAACAGAAAGCCTTTCTTAGAGTAGGAAGACATTTTACAGGCCATCAGTTGACTACATGGGGGAAGATAATGGCACCCCACCCCAGTACTCTTGCCTGGAAAATCCCATGGATGGAGGAGCCTGATGGGCTCTAGTCCATGGGGTCGCTAAGAGTCGGGCACGACTGAGCGACTTCACTTTCACTTTTCACTTTCATGCATTGGAGAAGGAAATGGCAACCCACTCCAGTGTTCTTGCCTGGAGAATCCCGGGGACGGAGGAGCCTGGTGGGCTGCTGTCTATGGATCGCACAGAGTCGGACACGACTGAAGCGACTTAGTAGTAGTAGTTGACTACATTCACCCAACTCTCTTTTTCACCTTTGATTTTATAAGTGGGAAAAGTGAGATGAGATAATGTATCTCCCTAAAGTCACACAGTGGAGTCAGGGCTAGGACCCAGGTTTTCTGCCTCCTGTGTCTGTCTGTCTTGTTATTGTGCCATGGCACCTTCTGAGACGTTGGCTCATCTTTGCCAGAGAAATTTGGTCAGGAACCACAGGACATCTGAGCGAGAATGGGTATGCTGTGTCATCTGTACTCCTCACTTGATGTTAGGAGTTCTTTACCACCCTGATGGGTTATTATCTGGCTCCTACTTGAACCCTGGCTCATGAGATGGACAGTCCAGCTCTTACAGATTTTCTGTGTGGGGATCCCAGTTAAACTACCCTCTGATTTCTGTCCATTTGTCCCAGTTTTCTTCCTTGATGTGTCAAGCACTTTCTATTTTTTAGTAATACAAAGGGAAATAAAATGTGTCTCCTGCCCTCCAGGAGCTTAGTAGGGGAAACTGTCAAGTAAATGAATAATGAGCCAGCAGGATAAGGACTCTGGAGGGGTATGTGCTTTGCTGTGCCGGAGAAACATCTAAATCAGGCTGGAACCAGGTGAGGAAAAGCTACATGAAGGAGGTGACCCTTGAGCTGGGTTTTGGAATAAGTAGATAAATAGATGAAGAAAGAAGAGGGGCATCTCAGACAAAGGGAAGAACCTGCGGAAAGGCTCAGAATCATTCTTTAGCGTATCACTTTAGAGATGGGTATGATGATGTGTGCAGCTGGAAGTAGGGAGATTTACGGCAAGGGAGGGGAGAGAAGGTGAGGAAAGGACGCAGGAGTATGATGCAGCCGCCTGCATCGTGTGCAGCTGGGTTGTCAGAAGTGTGTTTTATAGCCTTCCCCCTCTTAGTGAAAATCACTCAGTCGTGTCCGACTCTTTGCGACCCCACTGTAGCCTGCTAGCTCCTCTGTCCATGAAATTTGCTAGGCAAGAGTACTGGAGTGGGTTGCCATTTCCTTCTCCAGGGAATCTTCCTGACCCAGGGATCGAACCCCGGTCTCCTGCATTGTGGGCAGATTCTTTCCCACCTGAGCCACCGTAAGGATGCCTGCAAATTTAACTTGTCCTGCTTTGGAGCATGATGATCAGCAAACTCTATGGTCAAATCCTGACACACGTATGAGGCCATTCTAAGCGTTAGTTTCTTCATCTGTAAATTGAGGGTGGTAGTAATTTTTCCCAACTTTTGTTTAGATAAAAGGATACATGGGAGCACCTCACATAGTCCCTGACTCACTGTAGCTGTTAAAATCTTTCTCCTCTTTTCCTAAAGTCTCTGTAATAATTGCACCCAGAGGCCCTACCTTGGCTGTTGTAAACTCTAACATTAGATTATTTTGTTTTGTTTTGTTTTTGGCAAGGATCCTGTCCTTTTTACCTAACCACACATTTCTGCATTATGGACTGAAATTAAACCCAAAGTAAAGATTGCCCTTATTACTTCCTAAGGCTTTGAGAGAGAAAGTGATTAGAAGGGTAAGTTATGATTTTTCCAGCTATCCTGCTTTTAGCAGACTAAGAGAGTGAGATGATGAGGATTTCTGAGAGAGTCAGACAAAAAGGTAAGGGGAGCTACTGGATTTGATTGAAGTATGTGGGGGAGACAGTGTTTATATGATAGATATATTTTGTTTGAAGAAGGATTTTGAACCTACTCAAGTGTAGTAGCAATATGTCTGGAGCAGAGGATATGCTTTAGTTAAAAGCACGTGCAAGAAATATAGCCATCTTAAGAAAGACCCCGAGTGTAAAAGGAAGAGTTGAATTATTTGCAGTGAAACGGAAACTCAAATTAGAAAGGAAAAGCCTTGCCTGGAGAAAAATTGAAGTTAAAAAGTAAGGACTGGCTACTCTCTAGTCCTGTCCAAGGATCTTTATCAAGAGAGGCAAGGGAGATGTGGGGGAGGAAATGAGACTAGTGGAGCCATGGGAAAGCGGGTGGGGGAGATTTAATGATGAAATGGAAGTGAAGGAAAGGATGATGTGTGTGGCTTTGTATTTGTATATTTGCTGTGTCAGAATAATGACTTTTCCCCTTCCTTCCTTCCTTCCTTTCCACAGCAGCCCCCTGCTTTTTTTTTTTTTTTTTTTTGGCTAAATAATCAGGTCTAAATTATGACCATGGTAAAATGATGACAGCAAAAGTCAAAGTGAGATGAACTTCTATGAATAATACTCAGTTTCATGGAAAAACTTGTCTGTAGTTGACACTCTTTTCTTTACCTTTGGATTTAATCCCTTTTCATCATTTTCTACACCAATTCTTTTGAAAGTAAATTGACTAGTGCTGCAGATAAACATATACTTATTTGGTTTGATGTAATTTGTCTTCCCCTGCATCTTCACTAGCAGTGTTATCCTGAGAATTAGTTTCTATTTCCATAAAATGAGAAATAGACTAATAGCGTGCTGGGATGGTGATCATTTTTTCTAGGTTTTGCTGAAGAGGTGCCGTCAAATATGTTAAAAAGGCAAAAGGCAGGGTAGTTCAACTGCCTGAAAATGGGTCTGCAGTGTTCAAATGGTGACACAGTGAGAGACAGATCATTGCCTAAGAGAATGTAGTTATCACTAGAGCAAGTCAGAGCTTGAGATGGGTAGGTGGAGAATGGAAATTCAAAGGTCAGTTCTTAGCACCATCCCTAATCCTTCCCAGGTGTAGCAGAGCAAATTCATTCAGAAGAAGAGAATAAGTAGCCAAGGAGATGAGGAGGTCGGGGAGAGGGTGGGTTGCAGAGAGTGAGGAGGGTGCCTTAGAGCCACAGTGGTTTGTAAGGGCTCAAAAGTAAGCAGGTAGAATTAACACCATCAAGTGTAACAGTCCATCCACCTAGCTTGTGGTAGGCATTGTTGTTTAGTCTCTCAGTCGTGTCTGACTCTTTGGAACCCCATGGATGGTAGCCCACCAGGCTCCTCTGTGCATGGGATTCTCCAGGCAAGAATACTGGAGTGGGTTGCCATGCCCTCCTCCAGAAGATCTTCCTGACCCAGGGATCAAACCTGGGTCTCCAGCTTGGCAGGCAGATTCTTTAACATTGAGCCACCAGGGATTGCCACATCGAAGTTTCCACTTTGTTCTCTCACTTGCTCAGTGCGGTTTATCTAAGTTGTCAGTTTATCTGAGTACCTGTCCAGTGCCAGCCTTAGGGGCTAACGTGATTTTGCAAATAAATGTCTCAGATATTTACTGAGCATATGAGTGTGTGTTGTGCGTTGGGCTCGCAGGGGGAGGCCATGGTGAATCAGTTGTTTTTTTTCCTCAAGTCCATTTACCTATTTAAAAAGTACTTACGGAGACTTACTGTGTGCCAGACACACTAGTAAGTACAAGTGTGGAAAATATCTTGATTTATTTACATATCCTCCTGATAAGAAACATTCGGTCAGTTGCAGTTTTTACATTTATAAATGATGTTACTATGGACATTTTTCTTGTATATGCCTCCCAGAGCTCCTTTGCAGGAGGTTGTCTTAGGTAGTGAAAATGAATAAACTATAGCTACACATATTAACATATGTGAATCTTAGCATAATGTTGAGCCAAAAACCAAACACATATAAGTTGCAACACAGTAATCAGTGTGATTCCATTCATAAGAAGCCAAAAGCATGAAAAATAAACATTATGTTGTTTAGGGATACATACATATGGGATAAGACTATCATAAAAACAAGGGAATAAGTTACACAAAATTAAGACAGCAATAATCTCAGGAAGATGGAGAGGGAATGAGACGGAGGAAGCACAAAGACTATTGTACTGTTCCACCCATACAGGAAACTCTGGTTCATTTCTGTTTATTTAGTGAGTAAATGGAGCCTTGACATACATTTATATTAAGTATCATATTTATATTTTTGATATATATTTAATTTTTACTTAAAACTTTTTAGAGGGAGGTATGGATCATGACCTCAAGAAATTTACAGTTTATTAAAATAGAAAAGACATATTAGCAAATAAATGCCACAAAGTGCTTGAGATATGACTCATAGTGTTCAGTTGCTTATAGTCCTGTGTAGAGATTAATTTTTACATAATTTCAATTACACAGTTTCAATTCAAAGTAGAATATGATAAATGCCATATGAGTAGAGTGCTATGAGAGTATAGAGAAATGAAATTGATAGGTTATAGGAAAGCTGCATTGGGGAAGGAAATGGCAACCCACTCCAGTATTCTGGCCTGGAGAATCCCAGGGACGGGAGAGCCTGGTGGGCTTCCGTCTATGGGGTCGCACAGAGTCAGACATGACTGAAGCGACTTAGCAGCAGCAGGAAAGCTTCTTAAAGGAGGTGTCATATAAGCTGGATCTTGCAGGATGAATAAAATTATGAGCAACATAGACCATGAGGGAAGAATTTTTTTAAAGAGACACTGTAGGGCTTCCCCCGGTGGCTCAGGTGTGAAGAATCCGCCTGCCAACGCAGGAGACACTTCCCTGATCCAGGAAGATCCCACATACCCTGGGGCAAAAAGCCCTGTGCCACAATATTGAGCCTGTGCTCTAGAGCCCAGGAGCCACGACGACTGAAGCCCAAGCACCCCAGAGCCTGTGCTCTGCAGTAGGAGAAGCCCCCACGGTGAGAAGCCTGCATTCCACACCTGGAGAGTAGCCCCTGCTTGCCACAACTAGAGAAAAACCTGCGCAGCAGTTAAGACCCACACACACACACACACACACACACACACACACACACACACACACACACACACCCCCAAAATAAGTAATAAGTAAATAAAATTATAAAAAAGGAAACACTGTAAACAAAAATGTAACATCTCTTGAGTACAGGACATGACTGAGGATGACAACGAGGCCAGTGTGACTGAAACTTACAGTTAGTGCTGGATGCAGAGGGAAGAAGGGACGCAGCTAGACACAGGACCTTTAATGTCATGCTAAAGAGTTTTGTCTTTATTCTGCAACTACTCAGTGGATCTCAGATTTCTCTTTATCTGGTAGCATTTTGAAGACTGGATTGGAAAAAGATGCAGGGGATGGGAGAGTTCGCAGAGAACCTACCTTGGAAAGTTGCAAGCAAAAGATGAAGTTGTAAGAAGTAGTGGACAAAACCAATACAATATTGTAAAGTAATTAGCCTCCAATTAAAATAAATAAATTTAAAATTAAAAAAAGAAAAACTAGTGGAAATTGAAAGAAAGGGATGAAAGTGAGAGCTGACACAGAGATATGACCTGATCAGATCAGATCAGTCGCTCAGTCGTGTCCGACTCTTTGCGACCCCATGAACCACAGCACGCCAGGCCTCCCTGTCCATCACCAGCTCCCCGAGGTCACCCAGACTCACACCCATCAAGTTAGTGATGCCATCCAGCCATCTCATCCTCTGTCGTCCCCTTCTCCTCCTGCCCTCAATCCCTCCCAGCATCAGAGTCTTCTCCAATGAGTCAACTCTTCGCATGAGGTGGCCAAAATACCGGAGTTTCAGCTTTAGCATCATTCCTTCTAAAGAAATTCCAGGATTGATCTCCTTCAGAATGGACTGGTTGGATCTCCTTGCAGTCCAAGGGACTCTCAAGAGTCTTCTCCAACACCACAGTTCAAAATCATCAATTCTTCGGCGCTCAGCCTTCTTCACAGTCCAGCTCTCACATCCATACACGACCACAGGAAAGACCACAGCCTAGACTAGACGAACCTTTGTTGGCAAAGTGATGTCTCTGCTTTTGAATATGCTATCTAGGTTGGTCATAACTTTCCTTCCAAGGAGTAAGTGTCTTTTAATTTCATGGCTGCAGTCACCATCTGCAGTGATTTTGGAGCCCAGAAAAACAAAGTCTGACACTGTTTCCACTGTTTCCCCATCTATTCCCCATGCAGTGATGGGACCAGATGCCATGATCTTCATTTTCTGAATGTTGAGCTTTAAGCCAACCTTTTCACTCTCCACTTTCACTTTCATCAAGAGGCTTTTTAGCCCCTCTTCACTTTCTGCCATAAGGGTGGTGTCATCTGCATATCTGAGGTTATTGATATTTCTCCCAGCAATCTTGATTCCAACTTGTGTTTCTTCCAGTCCAGCATTTCTCATGATGTACTCTGCATATAAGTTAAATAAACATGGTGACAATATGCAGCCTTGACGTACTCCTTTTCCTATTTGGAACCAGTCTGTTGTTCCATGACCAGTTCTAACTGTTGCTTCCTGACCTGCATACAGATTTCTTAAGAGGCAGATCAGGTGGTCTGGTATTCCCATCTCTAGGTAATTGAATTAGGAATGACCCACCACTTTCTTTATCTTACCAT
The DNA here is from genome assembly GCA_935064755.1 of Tragelaphus eurycerus. Classification (NCBI taxonomy): domain Eukaryota; kingdom Metazoa; phylum Chordata; class Mammalia; order Artiodactyla; family Bovidae; genus Tragelaphus; species Tragelaphus eurycerus. Next base: position 25,896,329 of record CAKXYN010000003.1, read on the forward strand.
TTTGCCCTGGTTTTACATTGACTCTTGCATCAGTCCCATCTTGATCTGCATCCTTGTATTTATTTAATTGCCACATAACAAGCAACTCAGGAAAGGCATTACCAACTGCATTTTACCTAACATCTTTAAAACATTTATCTGGGGAAGATTAGCAGTATTTGCAACAAATATTTATACCAGGGCAAATGGGTCTGTGCGACCCCATAGACGGAAGCTCACCAGGCTCCCCTGTCCCTGGGATTCTCCAGGCAAGAACGGTGGGTTGCCATTTCCTTCTCCAATGCATGAAAGCGAAAAGTGAAAGTGAAGCCACTCAATCGTGTCCGACTCTTAGCGACCCCATGGACTGGAGCCTACCAGGCTCCTCCGTCCATGGGATTTTCCAGGCAAAAGTACTGGGGTGGGGTGCCATTGCCTTCCCCGAAGGAGAAATATACTTTTCCTAATTACAGTGTTGATAGCTCAGGATTTGATCACTTATCTCCAGTTTAATGACATCAGTGTCTTAACATGTAAAGGTACTTCATGCGGTACCTTTTCTAGTTTCTTTTCACTTAAAAGTATTACATCCATTGGGCTTCCCTGGTGGCTCAGATGGTAAAGAGTCTGCCCGCAATGCAGGAGACCTGAATTCTATCCCTGGATCTGGAAGATCCCCTGGAGAAGGAAATGGCACCCCACTCCAGTATTCTTGCCTGGAAAATCCCATGGATGGAGGAGCCTGGCGGGCTGCAGTCCATGGGGTCGTGAAGAGTCGAATACCACTGAGTGACTTCACTCACTCACTCATTACATCCATTAGCTGTTTTATTTTTAATTATTCAAGGTAAAGAGGATTATTGTGTTTCAAAAAAGTTAAACAGAAAAAATCTCTTAAAATTTCAACGAAAATCATTGTTGAAAATCTTTCTGAAGTTCCAGGGGCCTTAGTAGGTACAACTTACTAAACGCATTTTAACCTTAACTTGGTGGTGAGCTTCTAGGCTTCATTTATGGTATGTAGTACTGTAGTTGAAGAACAGGCCCAAAACTAATCACATAATATACTTCAGAAAGTATTTACTGTTGTTCAGTTACAAGGTCGTGTCTGACTGTGACCCCATGGACTGCAGCGCATCAGGTTCCCCCTGCCTTCACCATCTTCCCAGGTTTACTCAGATTCATGTCCATTGGGTCAGGCTTTTGTTATTTTTGCTGTTCATTCTTGAACCCTGAACCCTACATGTAAGCTTGTGTTCCTGACATTTTCTATCCCTACCGCTGCTCCTCAGAATAACATCCTGAAAAATATTTTTAGTTTATTTAAATATTTTACATAGTTGGAGTCCAGCATATCAATGTAGACAAGTTTCCCAATTATAGTAAATTCAAGTACGGAAGAAAAAACATCTCACCTTACTTTGTTTCTTTCTCCAAATACACTGGACCAAAGAGGTCTAACTGTCTTGAATTCCTTTTTCGGGAAATAACAACAGTGTACCCAAAGGTATTTATTTTTATCACTTTCTGGGGTGTTTTGGGGATTTCATGATTACATGCTTGCCAGGCTCCTTTGTTTTAGGTTCCTACAGCCTCCTGCTCAGCCTCTAATTGCTACCTATTCTGTCTGATAACTGCCTTTCTGTTTTGATTCTAGTGCCTTCCTAACAGTAATGATATTTAGTCTTTGCCCTGATAGATCATCTAGGTATGCACTGACCCCCGCATCAGGAAAGGTAGTTGCGTATGTTCAAAAGGCATAGGCTGGAATGTGACACTCCAGCATGTACAGGGCATTTGGGAAGTTGAGGCTCTTCATTTTAGAAAGAGTTTTACAACTCTCTGCTGCTGTGGGTAGCCGATGCTTTGCCTTTAGCTTAGTAAAACGTGCTCTATCTACACTGTGTTACAAAACATATGGTTAGTGCGTGTCGACTTTCAGTGTTTCTTTTGCACAGAATCTTCGCCATGGTGGAAGCGATCGGGAGGGGGAGATACCTGTCTTTAATCAGTAGCAGGAGCATCTGGGGAGCCTGTATCACAATCTGCTCAGATTAGAACAGTGGTAACAATAGTGCCCACCACACTATACTCTTCCCATTTACCTCTAAGCTGCATCTTCATTGATTTGCTTCTGAAAATCAACTCTCTGACTTACTCTGTGACTTACTGAATTATTATCAGGCAGTCATGTAAAAATCTTTGTCTTTTTTCCTATTCCTGTCAATCTTTTATTTTTCTTCATGACAAGCCAAATACATACTAGAAATCAGTAATTCTCATACTTATGTTTACTATCCTTGTAACTTTTTTGTTGTCAACTTATGTTTCCTTAATCTCCTTTTCATGCCTTTTTCCTTTCTATTTCGTTTTTGTTCCATTTCCCAAAATGACCCTTGCATTTCAGTTTTGTGAACTTATCTTTTATTGATAATGCTGTGGTTTATTTTTCTCCTTCAAATGGTCTTTGTAATAATAATCTTCACATAGCGGTATTTCTGTGTTTTTTCTTTGAAACAAACATTTCTTTTCCTGCCATTGATAACTTACTGATTTTTTTTTTTTTCACAAACAGCAGATTAATTCTCTACTCATTGTCTCTAAATTCAAAGTTGGAAACCTTACATATGCATATTCTGTTCTATTTGCTTTAATTATCAAACTGTTTCCTTCAGTGAATATGTTCTATTTTGCATTTAGATGTTGCTAGAAAATGAGGAGAGAGTATGTGCAAAATAAGGCTGGAGGGAAAGAAACATTTGAAATTTTGTTTTTCATTTTAAAAACTAATTAAAAATGTATAACCTAAGCAAGGGAAAACTTGACTCTTTTGTGACTGTAGGGTGGACTGTTGGATCTCACAAATTAATAAGTTCAGATGTTTCTTATTTGTGTAGGCATCTCTGAGTGTGATCATTATAAAGGACAATGCAAAAGAAGTGGAGTTTGAATGGCCAGACCACAGGCAGCATAATCTGAGTTTTAATAGTTAGGATTTGTCTATGGTCATGAAGAAGTATTCTTAAAAATATATCTGAAGAGTATATTTTTATTATGATAAGGTGACTCATTGGAGAAGACTCTGATGCTGGGAGGGATTGGGGGCAAGAGGAGAAGGGGATGACAGAGGATGAGATGGCTGGATGGCATCACTGACTCGATGGACGTGAGTCTGAGTGAACTCCAGGAGTTGGTGATGGACAGGGAGGCCTGGCATGCTGCGATTCATGGGGTCGCAAAGAGTCGGACACGACTGAGCGACTGGTCTGATCTGATCTGAAGGTGCGCATTCTCGGAGAAGGCAATGGCACCCCACTCCAGTACTCTTGCCTGGAAAATCCCATGGACGAAGGAGCCTGGTAGGCTGCAGTCCATGGGGTCGCTAAGAGTCAGACACGACTGAAGTGACTTAGCAGCAGCAGCAGCAAGGTGAGCATTAAGTGGACATTTCACTCTCAGATATTTGTATAACCAAGGAATGCAATGCACTCTTGGTCACCAAGGACTCTGGCAGGGGCTTCAGAATATTACCCAGCCTTTGGCAGTGAAGTGACAAGGGTGTTGTAATAACAGCACGCCTTTTCTTTCTTCAAGTCCTGTGTGGTTTCTGTTCATGTCTTTGTGTATCTTTCTCAGTTCCTTATGTGTTAAGTAGCCTTGAAGGCCAGTACTCTTCTTGAAAACTTACTAAGATTCTGGGACATTCAATTCCTATCTGTATGACTTGTCAGGCTAATGATGAGTGGCTTTGAAATCTGTCTGCAGGGTATCTACCCAAACTATCCTCAAAAGTGCTTTCACTTGGTTCTTTAGAGAGAGCTATATGGTAGGTGGGGGGAAAATGTGAGTTTGGGCTTTAAAGTAACAAAGTCCTTTCCAGGGGAAATTGTACTGCTTAACTGAGTATTGAAAGAAGATACTGGGAACATATGTGCGTTAGGTCGGCCTCCAGAGTATAGCTAAATTTGCAAGACAGTCGACTTGGCTCAAGTGATGTAACTTTATATCACGATTGTCCTTTGGGTTTTGAGTGACTTATGATAGTCTGTTTTGTGATGACGGATTCAGAAGATGGTGGAAACAATGGACTGACCATGGTAGTGAATGCCTTTGAGTGACAGTAAGAGTCTAGGGGAGCAACCTAGTCTGTTGGTGGGAGAGGATCTGAGAGGTCAGGAACTCAGGGCGTGATGTGGCTGTGCTGACAGACATCCTCACATACCAGCTGTTTATCGACATCAACTGATGTTCTTCCAGGAACCTGGAGTTCTACAGAGTGATGTATTTTATTCATTCCAAGCTGCATATTTTTTATAATTTTACATCTCTGAAATCAGAATCTGTTTTATATGACTGACAACCTAACGTAGTTTGGTTGTGTTTTTTCCTGCTGCTGCTGCTGCTGCTAAGTTGCCTCAGTCGTGTGCAACTCTGTGCGACCCCATAGACGGCAACCCACCAGGCTTCCCCGTCCCTGGGATTCTCCAGACAAGAACACTGGAGTGGGTTGCCATTTCCTTCTCCAATGTTTTTTCCTGCTGCTGCTGCTGCTGCTAAGTCACTTCAGTCGTGTCCAACTCCGCGTGACCCCATAGACGTCAGCCCACCAGGCTCTCCTGCCCCTGGGATTCTCCAGGCAAGAAAACTGGAGTGGGTTGCCATTTCCTTCTCCAATGCATGAAAGCGAAAAAGTGAAAGTGAAGTCGCTCAGTCGTGTCCGACTCTTAGTGACCCCATGGACTGCGCCCACCAGGCTCCTCCATCCATGGGATTTTCCAGGCAAGAGTACTGGAGTGGGGTGCCATTGCCTTCTCCTGTTTTTTCCTAGTGGTGTATATTAATGGTGTATCTTACTAATTATTGAGTTTGTCTTATAGTTAATAAACTGGGTGGTAATAATGATCTTGCTCCTATTCACCGAGCTTCCTGTGTGCCAGGAGACTTTCTGAGGCCAGCATGTATTATCTCACTTAATCCTCACAATTCCTCTGGTTTATAGCTTTCTGATAAATTCTGGTCCTTTATTTTTGGGCTCTTCCTAATCTAAACTAATTGGCCAATAGTGTAGAAATGCAGTGATGATGGTTTAGTCACTAAGTCGTGTCTAGGTCTCGCGACCCCATGGACTGTAGCTCACCAGGCTCCTCTGTCTATGGGATTTCCCAGGCAAGAATACTGCAGTGGGTTACCATGTCCTTCTCTGGAGAATCTCCCTAACCCAAGGATGGAATCTGGGGGTCCTACATTGCAGGCAGAGATTCTTTACCAACTTAGTCACCAGGGAAGCCCATAGAAATGCAGGCACATACCTAATGTAGCACATTTCATCCCACATAAAAAATACAGATTCCCTGATGTTTAAATGTGATCGAGTGGGAAGGCAGAAGGCATTCATGAAAGGAGAGAAAGCGATCATGGTTATTTCAGAGAGAGGACCATGTGGGAAGGAGTTCTTTCCAGATTCTGTCTGTGATCCCTCCCTGTGTGAGTGCCTGCAGATACCATGACAGTCATGCGACTGAGTATCCTTGGCCTCATTTTCTCCTTCTTTCTTCAGCCACTTGCTCTTTTTTAGCTGATTGATCTTTCCAGACTGCGCTGGGAGAGAGCATCCCTCTCTTCATGGCACTAATTTGGTGACGACGATGGGCTGCAGTCAGACAGTGGGAGAGTGGAAAATTCAAAAGCCATCCATTTTACTTGACATCTCCCAGCTGGTCTTCAGTAATCCCCAGCAATCCTTTGTGTGAATGATCAGGGGATGGGGAGGCCAGCCCGCCTCCCAGGGCCGTGGAAGAGCAGTGGACTCATGTGTTTCTAAATTGACCTGACAGATCAGAGTGGTGCCCTGCATTATTGCAACTTGTATTTTGACATAGTGACTTATAAAGAAATATGGTCAGTAGTCAGGAAAATAATCTTTGGCTGAGGAAGGCTAAAATTTGTCAGAACTGGAGAGAAACGTGACATTTGTTTTACTTGCGTGTTTCACTGGGATCACCAGGCAAAATGGTGGAAGGGGTAGCGTTTGCTCCTTGCTCCTGGTGCTCTGGTGCATAGTGAAGGTCACTCAGTTGTGTCCAACTCTTAGTGACCCCAAGGAATTCTCCAGGCAAGAATACTGGAGTGGGTCACCTTTCCCTTCTCCAGGAAATCTTCCCAACCCAGCGATCAAACTCAGGTCTCTCACATTGCAGGTGGATTCTTTACCAGCTGAGCCACTAGGGAAGTCCAAGAATACTGGAGTGGGTAGCCTATGAAATTCTCCAGGGGATCTTCCCAACCCAAGAATCGAACCAGGGTCTCCCTCATCGCAGGCGAATTCTTTACCAGCTGAGCTTTTGGTACATATAAGGCCCTCAATAAATGAATGAATGAACCCTCATATCTGAAGGCCCTGGTACACCATCCTTCCAGATCTCAGCTTTCAGTAAACTCCCTCTCCCAGTCTGTCCTGTGTATAATTCCTCCAGGACCAAGTTTTCCGCTAAGATGAACTACATTTTGCTTCTGTGTGAGAGCAAGTGAATCTGACCCAGAGAACATGCACTGATCTCTCTGAGCCTGCTTTTCCTCATCCTTAAAATGAAGCCACAGTACTCATAGCTCCTTGGTGGACTGGAAAAGTAGACAAGATCCAGTGAGAAGCGCGTCCAAGGGCACCGCAGAAGGGTCAGCTGGCTCTCCAGCAGCGCATTTAGGTTTAGTCATGGCTTTGCTGTGCTGGAAAATTGTGGGTTCAGTGGTGTGAACCCACACCTTGCATTCCGCTCTTCCTGCATCTCCTTCCTGGTTCTGTTCTTTCTTTCTTTTTTAAATTGAAGTATACCCTTTCTGGTTCTTCAGAGAAAACAGTTAAATCCTTTTTTTCTCCTCTCTACAATATGGAGTGAAAACAAGGTACATATCAGAGGCTTGTGGACCTTTTTAAACCAAGAAAGAAATGTGGTGGGTATTTCCTTCCATCTTGCAAAATCCTAAGCCCCTATTCCTTTCACTTGTTGGTATTTCCTTTGTAATATCTGCCATTATCAGATGTCACCGCCTTTAACTTTTTAAAGTCAAAGGGGTCTGTATAGGTATTAAGTTTATGCCAGTTTAGGAAACGGATTTTTAGAATTTATGATTAAGTCGGTATTTTCCCACTTTGTCTCAGAAGGAATAAGAAGTTTGAGTTACACTTGTGATTCCAGGTTCTGGGTCCCTCTTTTGGCATCTGATCTTCATTGAGCCTTCCCTGACCTGACCCAGCCCAGCTAGTGACCCCTCCACTAGGCATTAGTTCAGTTTGCGTGTGATGTAGTTCATACAGCTGTCTTGCCTGCTGATCTCAGAGTCCTTGAGCGTAGGGTCTGACTGCATATCTTCTTACAGTTCCAGAACCTGTCTATGTGATTCGCTGAGTGACTTTGTGGTAGGAAGGAATGGATATGGAGAGAGAGAGAAGTGTGGAAGAGTGGAGGATGTTAAGAGAACTTTTTTTTTTGATTGTACAGTGATGATTGCCTTGGTTTTTGAACATTTCTATATAGAAGTCACAAAAGCTAACTGAGTCACTAATTCATTCAGGAAACATTTTTGGAACATACTCAAAGTATCAGACCTGTCTGAGCCAGGAGGAGAAAAAGGATAAAGTGGAAGATCTAACCTCCTGGAAGTCAGGTCTACAGAACTCATCATAATGTCCTGCATCGATTGTGGCAGTGGATATGTGAAGAGCCCTGCAGGAGTGCTGGCCATGGGGCCTCACTTCCCAGCTGGGCAAGTCCAAAGGCCTCCCAGGAGGGAAGATTTTTCAGGTGGACCTCAAAGGATTAGTGGGAAAAAGGAGAGGGGACAATTCTAGACAGACAGATTGGCCTGCCCCACAGAGACGTCAAGGTATTAAGAGTGGAAAATTCAAAGGCGGCATAAGAGACTAGTGCTGGGAAAGAGACTGGAAGATTTGGTCAGGACCAGATTCAAGTCCAGCAGTTAGCCTCTCTCCCTAGCCCAGGGCTTGTCTATCTTCTTTTTTTTGTTTGTTTTAAAATTTTTTAGTGTCTCAAGAATCAGTAGAACTTTATTCACTTCCATTCTTTCACCATTAACAGAAAACTGGAGAAAGCAAAAATGTTTTATGTGTTTACAAAGATAAATGACCTCTTTAGCCAAGGAAGATCAAAACCTCAAACAACAACAGGGAAGATCTTTTTAAAGCTCATGCTTCAAACCTAGACAGTTTATTAAAAATCAGAGACATCACTTTGCCAACAAAGGTCTAGATAGTCAAAGCTATGATTTTTTCAGTAGTTCTGTACAGATGTGAGAGTTGGACCATAAAGAAGGCTGAGTGCCTAAGAATTGATGCTTTCAAATTCTAGTGCTGGAAAAGACTCTTGAGAGTCCCTTGGACAATACAGAGATCAAACCAGTCAGTCCTAAAGGAAATCAACCCTGAATATTCATTAGAAGGACTAATGCTAAAGCTGAAGCTCTAATACTTTGGCCACCTGATCTGAAGAGCCAACTCACTGGAAAAGACCCTGATGCTGGGAAAGATTGAACACAGTAGGAGAAGGGGGTGACAAAGGATGAGATGGTTGGATGGCATCATTGACTCAATGAACACGAGTTTAAGCAAACTCCAGGAGATACTGAAAGACAAGGAAGCCTGGCGTGTTGCAGTCTATGGGTTTGCAAAGAGTCGGACGTGACTTAGCAATGGAACAACAATATATTGCTTTATTGCTACAGAGTCCTACACCCTAGCCAAGACTAGCAAGCTTTATTTTCAGCAACACACATTACAGAAGAAAAGATATATTTAATCTGCTCTTCCAGATAATCCTCCTCTTCACTTTCTGATGAACTCTGAATGTGGAGAGGGATCCTCCCTTAGGAATCTCTGTAACTTACCACCAAAGTAGTGCAGGGCATGTGCTGTTGTTTTATCCAGTCACCAACCCAGGCTCTTGGTCAGAACTGAGGCTGGGAATAGTACCATTTATGTATTCATTATGCTGTTTAATTTAAAATGGCACCAGAAGAAAGGACAAATAATCACCTTGGGTCCTTGCCTTGAAATCCCACCCGTCTGTTCTGTGTATCTGTCTGTAAGAGTGGCTGGAGGAAGCAGAGGAAAGGCTGATTACCTCTTAGAGAAAGGGATTGGGCGGGGATGAAGCTGTGGTTTACCTTCCCTTTTACTTGACTCTGTGTTTCTGAAGATAAAGGGGCGCACCTTGAAAGATCCCAAGAGGGACTATCATCCCGGGGCTTCATTCCACATGCTGGACCACAGTAGTAGAGTTGTGACTCTGTCTAGTCCGGTGCCCTTTCTTCCCTGGCTCCCGCTCACATGGATCAACAGGCAGTGTTGATCAGGTAGGCATGGAAAACCACACAGGGATTGACCCACTGAAGTGCTTCCTCAACCGTGGCCATTGCTTGCCAGAAACAGCTCCAAACCCTAGTCCCCAAAGCACCCTGGTACAGGTTCGTGCAGCTTGTAGCTGAGCCCTGCACACTTCATGCGGTTTAAGGTGAAATATATACTTCTGGGGTTTCACTCCCTGAGATGTCAGGTATGATCAGGATGATAAACCCTCACCTGCCAACATTTCTCTTGGAAAGAATACTCACCTTAATTTCTACATAGTGAGCGTAACCTTAGCTCACATGTGAATTTATCTTTCATTTGGGGATTACATTAAGCAGTTGGTTAGTGCTCAGTATTACCTTTCACATGGAGTATTTTTCTGTAGTTTTCTTTTTCTCCATTAACTTGATGGAAAAACACAGATGATTTGAGGCATACTCTGCTCTGTCCAGTTCAGGCTCAGGTGATGCATATCACTTAGCATACTTCATTTAGAAGTGGAGCACTGGAGCTCAGAAAAATTGGCTTCCCTGGTGACTCAGACGGTAAAGAATCTGCCTAGAATGCAGGAGACCTGGGTTCAATGCCTGGGTCCAGAAGCTCCCCTGGAGAAGGAAATGGCAACCCACTTCCATATTCTTGCTTGGAGAATTCCATGGACAAAGGAGCTTGGCGGGCTACAGTCCATAGAGTCACAAAGAGTTGGACACGACTGAGCGACTAACACACTTTCAGAAAAATTACAGCGAGGAATACTCGACTGCCCACGGGTAGATTTTTGCTCTGTTTACATGGAAAGAGAATAATTAAACTAGATGTTCATGTAAGAGAACATTTTTTTGCGATTCAGGTCAAACAAAAGAATCTTTAAGTGTGCTCTGTAGAAAAAAGTTGAATTCACTGTGGTCATAAACTTTTTGGATAGGAGCGTGACTCAATGAAATTTTTAACAGAAAAGACTATTATGTCAGAGCTATGGAAACCTACAATATCCTGTAATAAATTATTTAAGAATATCATAGTAGTTCTGAGCCTCAGGATGTGGGAGGAAAATTAAACAATGGAAATCATGTTCCAGGACTTTATATTTTTATACATACTTGACAGACATCTACAGTAAGTGGTTTTTTCATCAGATGACTTATAAGGAGGTGAAATGCCAGGTAATATCCCCAGGGAGAGAACGGTGGGCAAATTTGTGAATATCATTTCTGTTTGGCTTTCTATTATCAAGGACAGTTGTTGAAGATAAAATAAGTTCTGCTGTGAGTAAAGCCCTTAGAAAAATGAAAATGTGGGTGGATTTTAGAAAGCAAACATGATATCTAAAGGGGCTTCATTCTTTGAATCCTTATTTGCTAACATTGGGTTGTTTGACCTTGGGGAAAAATGTAAAACAGAAAGCCCAAATTTATGATTGCTGTTCCTTCACTTACGATACTGATCTTGATGTTGATTTTAGCCTTAGCAAGTCAATGCTGAGTATTCTATATGTCTGTGTGCATGCATGTGAAGTCACTTCAGTTGTGTCTAACTCTTTGTGACCCCATAGACTATAGCCTACCAGGCTCTTCTGTCCATGAGATTCTCCAGGCAAGAATACTGGAGTGGGTTGCCATGCCCGCTTCCAGGGTATCTTCTCAACCTGTATCTCTTATGTCTCCTGCATTGGCAGGCAGGCTCTTTACCTCTAGCGCCACCAGAAGAGGCCCTCTATATGTCTAGGGTACACTATTTGTGACCGTGGCTTGAAATATGAAAGACACTGTTAAAGTTGTGGAAACAGTACTTGAATGTACTAGGGTCTAGAAGCACACATTTCCAAATACATTGTTATATGGGATGTGATAAAGTAGCTTACTTAAGGAAGATTATTTATTACCTGGGTTGTATTATAATACATTTACCAAATCAATAATATTCATTTAGTTCAGTTTAGTCACTCAGTTGTGTCTGACTCTTTGTGACCCCATGCACTGCAGCACCCCAGGCTTCCCTGTCCATCACCAACCCCTGGCGCTTATTCAAACACATGTCCACTGAGTCAGTGATGCCATCCAACCATCTCATCCTCTGTCATCCCCTTCTCCTCCTGCCCTCAATCTTTCCAAGCATCAGGGTCTATTCCAATGAGTCAGTTCTTCCCATCAGATGGTCAAAGTATTGGAGTTTTAGCTTCAGCATCACTCCTTCCAATAAATATTCAGGACTGATTTTATTTAGGATTGACTGGTTGGATCTCCTTGCAGTCCAAGGGACTCTAGAATTTTCTCCAACACCACAGTTCAAAAGCATCAATTCTTCGGCACTCAGCTTTCTTTATAGTCCAACGCTCACATCCATATATGAATATTCATTTAACACAAGGACAGTTTAATTTTTCCATTGAACAAGTGGTATACATGGTTTAATTTGCTTTTAGTTTTGTACCCAAAACAGCATTATTTATCAACACACAGTTTTGTTTTGTTTTTTTAAATGCTCTTTATTTTGTATTGAGGTATAGCCAATTAACAATGTTGTGATCATTTCAGGTGAACAGCAAAGGGATTCAGCCATATATATCCATTATCCCCTGAACCCCCCTGCCATCCAGGCTGACGCATAACATTGAGTTCAGTGTTCTATAGCACAGAGTTCCCTGTGCTATACTGTAGGGCCTTGCTCGTTATCCATTTTAAATAGAGCAGTGTGTATGTGCTGATCCCAAACTGCCTCACTATCCCTTCTCAACATCTTTCCCCCCAGCAACCATAAGTTCGTTCTCTGCTGCTGCTAAGTCGCTTCAGTCGTGTCTGACTCTGTGTGACCCCATATACGGCAGCCTACCAGGCTCCCTGTCTGTGGGTTTCTCCAGGCAAGAACACTGAAGTGGGTTGCCATTTCCTTCTCCAATGCATGAAAGTGAAAAGTGAAAGTGAAGTCGCTCAGTCGTGTCCGACTCTTCGCAATCCCATGGACTGCAGCCTACCAGGCTCCTCCGTCCATGGGATTTTCCAGGCAAGAGTACTGGAGTGGGGTGCCATTGCCTTCTCCTAAGTTCGTTCTCTAAGTCTGTGAATTTGTGTCTGCTTTGTAAATAAATTAATTTGTATCGTTTCTTTTTAGGTTCCCCATGTAAGGCGTGTCATAAGATGTTCTCTGTCTTACTTTACTCAGTATAACAATCTCTAGGTTCAGCCATGCTGCTGCAGCATTATTTCATTCTCTTTAGTGGCTGAGAGTGAAAGTTACTCAGTTGTGTCTGACTCTTTGCAACCCCCTGGACTGTACAGTCCATGGAATTCTCCAGGCAAGAATACTGGAGTGTGTTGCCTTTCCCTTCTCCAGGGAATCTTCCCAACCCAGGGATCAAACCCAGGTCTCCCGCATTGCAGGCAGATTCTTTACCAGCTGAGCCACAAGGGAAACCCAAGAGTACTGGAGTAGGTGACCTATCCCTTATCCAGTGGATCTTCCCGACCCAGGAATCGAATCTGCATTTCAGGGGTCTCCTGCATTGTAGGCAGATTTTGTACCAACTAAGCTCATGCACGCGCACGTTCTCTCTCTCTCTCTCTCTCTCTATATATATATATATATATATACACACACACACACACACACACACACACACACACACACACCATATCTTCTTTATCCATCCCTCTGTCAATAGGCATTAGGTTGCTTCCATATCTTGGCTATTGTAAATAGTGCTGCAAACAACACTGGAGTGCATGTATCTCTTCAAAGTATGATTTTCTCTGAGTATATCCCCAGAAGTGGAATTGCAGGGTCATATGGTAGTTCTGTTTTTAGTTTTTTAAGGAACCACCATACTGTTCTCCCTAGTGGCTGTACCAATATATATTCCCACCAACAATGTAGAAGGGTTCCCTTCTCTCCATGCCTTTTCCAGCATTTATTGTTTGTGGATTTTTTGATGATGGTCATTTTGACTGGTGTGAGGGATATCCATACCAAATGCCGGACAGGATGAAGCACAAGCAGGAATCAAGATTGCTGGCAGAAATATCAATAACCTCAGATATACAGATGACACCACCCTTATGGCAGAAAGCAAAGAACTAAAGAGACTCTTGATGAAAGTGAAAGAGGGGAGTGAAAAAGTTGGCTTAAAGCTCAACATTCAGAAAACAGATCATGGCATTCTGTCCCACCACTTCATGGCAGTTAGATGGGGGAACATTGGAAACAGTGACAGACTTTATTTTGGGGGGCTCCCAAATCACTGCAGATGGTGTCTGCAGCCATGAAATTAAAGGACGCTTGCTCCTTGAAAGAAAAGCTATGACCAACCTAGACAGAATATTAAAAAACAGAGACATTACTCTGCCAACTAAGGTCTGTCTAGTCAAAGCTATGGTTTATCCAGTAGTCATGTATGGATGTGAGAGTTCAGCTATAAAGAAAGCTGAGCAGCGAAGAACTGATGCTTTTGAACTATGGTATTGGAGAAGACTCTTGAGAGTCCCTTGGACTGCAAGGAGATCAAACTAGTCGATCTTAAAGGAAATCATCCGTGAATATTCATTGGAAGGAGTGATGTTGAAGCTGAAACTCCCAGTCCTTTGACCACCTGATGGGAAGAACTGACTCATTGGAAAAGACCCTGATACTTGGAAAGATTGAAGGAAGGAGGAGAATGGGAGCAACAGAGGATGAGATGGTTGGATGGCATCACCGACTCAGTGGCCATGAGTTTGAGGAAGCTACCGAAGTTGGTGCTGACCATGGAAGCCTGGGGTGCTGCGGTCCATGGGGTTGCAAAGAGTCGGACATAACTGAGTGACTGAACTGAGGGATGTCTCATTTTGATTTTGATTTGCATTTCTCTAATAACTAGTGATGTTGAACATGTTTACATGTGCCTCGTGGCCATCTGCATGTCTTTGGAGAAATGTCTGTTTAGGTTCTGCCCACTTTTTGGATGAGTTGTTTGTTTTAATGAAGTTAATCCTCATGAGCCATTTATAAATTTTGGAGACTAAGCCCTTGTTGGTCACATCATTTGCAAATAATTTCTCCCAATCTGTGGGTTGTCTTTTTGTTTTGTTTATTGTTTCCTTTGCTATGACAAAACTTTTGAGTTTAATTAGGTCCTATTTGTTTATTTTCGTTTTTATTTCCATGATTCTAGGAGACAGATTGAAAAAGATAATTGCTGTGATTTATGTCAGAGAGTGTTCTTCCTATGTTCTTTTTTTTCCCCCTATGTTCTTTTTAAGAGTTTTATAGTGTCCAGTCTAACATTTAGGCATTTAATCCATTTTGAGCTGCTTTTTGTGTATGGTATTAAGGAATGATTTAATTTCATTTTTTTACATGTAGCCATCCAGTTTTCTCAGCACCCTTTGTTGAAGAGACTGTCTTTCCAACTTTGTGTAGTATTGCCTCCTTTGTTGTGGATTAACTGACCATCAGTTCAGTTCAGTTCAGTTCAGTTCAGTAGCTCAGTCGCGTCCGACTATTTGTGACCCCATGAATTGCAGCACGCCAGGCCTCCCTGTCCATCACCAACTCCCGGAGTTCACTCAGACTCACATACATCTAGTCAGTGATGCCATCCAGCCATCTCATCCTCTGTCGTCCCCTTCTCCTCCTGCTCCCAATCCCTCCCAGCATCAGAGTCTTCTCCAATGAGTCAACTCTTTGCATGAGGTGGCCAAAGTACTGGAGTTTCAGCTTTAGCACCATTCCTTCCAAAGAAATCCCAGGGCTGATCTCCTTCAGAATGGACTGGTTGGATCTCCTTGCAGCCCAAGGGACTCTCAAGAGTCTTCTCCAACACCACAGTTCAAAAGCATCAATTCTTTGGCGCTCAGCCTTCTTCACAGTTCAACTCTCACATCCATACATGACCGCAGGAAAAACCAGAGCCTTGACTAGATGGACCTTTGTTGACAAAGTAATGTCTCTGCTTTTCAGTATGCTATCTAGGTTGATCATAACTTTTCTTCCAAGGAGTAAGCGTCTTTTAATTTCATGGCTGCAGTCACCATCTGCAGTGATTTTGGAGCCCAGAAAAATAAAGTCTGACACTGTTTCCACTGTTTTCCCATCTATTTCAGTGTCAACAAATAGATTTTTAAATGAATATTTTTGGTTTGGCCTTAGTATCGTGATTTCGTGACCTGATGTTTGCCATTACTATCATTTACTTTTCAAAATCCAGTTAGATTAGATTTCACAATTTTCATGTTCTATGTGGTGAAGCAAGAGAGAAGGTTTTAGGTGACAAATAACACACTGCAAGTGGACAGAGTTGGGCATGACTGAAGCGACTTAGCACAGCATGCACAAGACTTTAATAGAGTTCATGTCACCTGCTAAAAATAAGATTATGTTCTCATTATACATTCTCTGTCTAACATTTTCTAAACACTAGAAATGTCTGGAGGTGCTATGTAAGAATTTAAACCAGATCAAAGTCATTATATGGAACATCTTGAATCAGATTTATAGAATTAATTTATATAATTTATTTATAGAATTATTTTTTGTGTGCTCCTCCTTGCAATCCTTGCTTGCTATCTTTAACCAGTGGTCCATTAGGTTTGCAAGTGAAATAGCACATTCAATTCAGCTCAGTCACTCAGTCGTGTCTGACTCTCTGTGACCCCATGAATCGCAGCAGGCCAGGCCTCCCTGTCCTTCACCAACACCCGGAGTTCACTCAGACTCATGTCCATTGAGTCAGTGATGCCATCCAGCCATCTCATTCTCTGTCGTCCCCTTCTCCTCCTGCCCCCAATCCCTCCCAGCATCAGAGTCTTCTCCAATGAGTCAACTCTTCGCATGAGGCGGCCAAAGTAGTGGAGTTTCAGCTTTAGCGTCATTCCTTCCAAAGAAATCCCAGGGCTGATCTCCTTCAGAATGGACTGGTTGGACCTCCTTGCAGTCCAAGGGACTAGTAAACATTATAATGTCAGACTTCCACGGGGCTTACAGTGCAGCAGAGACGTGGCTCAGTGATGGGATCTCAAGCAGGCTATTTTGCCCCCACCTCCTTACAACCCGTTCACCACACAACACGGAGGCTCGCCAGCTACTTCCTGATAAAGGGCAAATATATTGAAGCGCTTGTCTTGTATATTGATTGTTAAAAGTTCTAATTGAAACAGATGTCACAACCATCCTTACTGTTGTTGTAAGCCTGGGGAACACTTGTGGATCCTGGAATTTATGATTTTGTCTTTTGAGAAAACTTCTTCCACAGCCTGGTCTCCTCCTGTTGTTCTTCCGGTCTGGAGACTGCAAAACCTTCATCTTCAAGGCTAGGAAAAGACTGTAAATGAGTGACCAAAGGAGGGAGTGAGGTGTTAGGAAAGGCCTGCTTTGAGTCATGAAAGAGGGATAAATATTTGCCATGCAGATTGGAGGGAGCAAGAAATAAAGATTTTCATCTCTTAAGGCTCGTGAGAATGTTTGGAAAGAATTCTCTATTCAATAAAATATCATAGTCTATGGAAAGAGAATAATATTCCCTAAAATGCTTATCTTGCTTGTGAAGTTAGAGAATTGTTAGTTCAAGCAGTAGCGGGGAGGGTCGTTATTTTGAATGAAAACCCCTGCTTTTGGTTTTCATTCCTGCCTACTCTTCTTCCTTTCCTTCTGTCCACAGAGCTTAAGAAAACTAAGTGCAGTAAGCTTCCTTTTGAAAAGGTACTCTAATTAATAAACTCTATGTGTCAAAAGTCCTGTGTCTTGAGCATTCTATTTATGCTTCAAATAGAGAAATTTTTGAGGAGATGCAGATGGTCTTTGAGGAAACCCCTTTATATTCGGTTCAGAAACTGAGTTCCCTTATGTTTAAATGTGTTTTAAAATTTATATATTTTGAAATTGAAAACATTCTTTGAAGTAGGCTAGAAACCAGCTAAAGCTACTTGCACACAAGACTCAGTTCTTTGTAAAAGTCAGTAATTGGGCTGGGTGGGGGCGGCTGGGAAGTGGATGGCTTCTCCTGTTAGGGTGTAGAATTACTGTGTTCTGAATCGGTGCTAAGCTCTCTGATAGCTGTTCAGCTTTGCCATTAAAAGCCATTATGCTGGTGATTTTCCCTTGTGTCTCCAAACATCTTCATTTGTCTGGCACTATAATAGAAGCCTTCTAGTTCAGAAAATTTGACCCAAAAGATTTGAAATTTAAATAAGTGGTATTGATTGCTGCAGAGAAGTTTTTAAACTCAAAACAAAAATGTCAGGTTCTGGACCTAGAACATGAACAAAATGACTTAAGAATTTGGTTTATAGAATATTTTAAAGTTCACTTTAGTTTTTGTTGTTTTTACAAAACAGAGATGTTCTATATGGCCACTTCTACTCATTCACTAAGTTTTTACCATCTGGAAAGGCTACAATTTATCTTATAAACACTTTCAGTTATTTCAAAAGAAAAATTATAAAGAGTACACATGATGTTACATTCAATAATTATAAAATACTTTAAATGTATGTTTTAGTTTCATGTCATGGGAAATATTCTTATAGTAATAATCAAGCTTAGTTTTTAAAACTACTTTTTTAACCTAATTGCTTTCTTAGATATAACCCCATTAATAGGCTTTTCTATTGTGTGAAATATTCATTCATTGTTTAACCTGTTTAATTTCCTAAGAAAATGTTTTATATAGAGATAATATTTTGGAAAATGTTTAAACTTTTATTTTTGGCTCCATATACATTCTTTTATCTCTTGGTATAAAAAGGAATTCTTTTCAAATTTTAGTAGTGCACATATGGAAATATTATCTACCTATTATTTCATGCAAAAAAGATAAAACCTGAGGGCTAAGTCATATCCACCATTGCTATCAGTTATATATGTCAAAAGAATTCCTGTAACACTTTTTTTAAATCACATATTACTGAATGGAACCAATATTTTTTAATAGAAGTAGATGTATGCAAAAAATTATTTTTTTTTTTTTGCTAGCTCAGTAACACTAGCACATAACACCTCTCAGAATACAAATTAGGGACTTGTTAAGAATTTGTTAAATAAAACTTTAAAATAGTCCTACTTATATTGTGGAGTGGGACAGAATGAGAGATGGTGACAGATTGATAATAGTGAAAATAGGAAAAGAAGGGAAGAAAACAAAGAATAAAAAGAAAAGATGGAAGAGAAGTGAAAGGAAAAGAGAAGGACCATCACCTGTCTATTCACTGGTTCATTCATTTTCCAAATACATATTTTGTGCTCAGTGTATTGGACCTCTGGCATTTTAAACAGAGAATTAAACAAGTCCTTAATGCTCCTCTGATGAATACTACCGCCTTCCCCTTCACTGAACTGAAAGAAAAGAGAACAAGACAAAAGTGAGCTGGAATAAAGAGAAAGAATGGACAAAGAAATATGAGCAGAAAATATAAAAGTTGGATGCCTAAGGACAAGAGAGATGGAAGGTTAATTTCTACTTATTCTTTTTCATGGTATATAACTACATCCATCTCCCCTTCTTCACACCCACAGGATACTTTTGTTTTGTTTCTGGCATCTTCTCATACCCTATTTGGATAATGACTCTCTGAGCATGCTGGGGTCTACACCCAAGCAACCATCTATTGGAAAAAAATGTTTTTTAGTGTCTTCTATGTGCCAGGCACTGTGCTAGGCAGGGAGATACCATGGTGAATGAAACTCTATCACTGCCCTCTAAGTATTTTATGATCTAGTTGTGTCAAGTAAATGGATAAATGATTCAGTGCAATAAATGCTGCTAAAGAGATAAGTAAAAGTCAGCTAAGTCTTGGGATCAGTAAGAGTTTCCTGAAGTAAGAGAGAGCCAAGTTGATATTTCCCCTTGTTAGCTTGTCCTTTTTAAAAATTCCATCAGAATGCCTATTTGGGAAAAAACCTTTCAGTTTCTTTATAGTTCAGAAAAAATTTTTAATTTTGGTTTGATTCAAAAGTTAGTAAATTAGATTTGTTTGACCTGGCTTTTCATTGGTGAATTGTTTTTAGGTAAAGTCCTGATTACGCATTTAAATAGATGTTCTAATGTATATTTCCCCCTAAAAGATTCATACCCATTTAAAAATATTTATGAAGTTTCAAAAACAAAGCACAGGATCTTTTGTCCTGTATTTTTAACATCCATTTTATGCATAAATATGTATAGGCAGTACACTGTTGCAGCTTAATATGAAACAGATGCCCTTAAAGCAATTTAATGAGTGTGTGTCTAAAGTATGTATATGTACACCAATTTATTTCCTGACTTAAAACTGCAGTTTTATCAGACTTGTAGAGGAAAAATGCCAAATCATGATAGGCTGCACTAGATTTCATCTAAGAGCTCTTTGGAACAGTTAAAGAGACGAAAAGGACTGAATGCTTTTTCATACTTGCTGACTTAGAGAAATTCCTATCGCTGCTTTTTCCTTTGCAGAAACTTTATAACAACAAACGAGATCCATTTGTAGCCACTGGTTCATCTCAAGTCTGTAGTGGCCTTTTCTGTCTTCTTCTTGATCGGTTTTGTTCTGTTTTGTCCTGAGTGTCAATGTCCAGCCCTAACTGTTCCCCTGAACCCCAATGGCTCATTCTTAGTCTTGGCTTGATGTCTAATAGGTCACTTCAAGTTTAGCATCACCAAAACAAAGCCACTGGACTTCCTCCCAACTCCAGTAACCAAACCTGGCTCCTTTCACAGTCTTCTTCACAGATATGGCGATGGCAGTCTTGTTCAGGCCCCATACTCGAACATCATCCTTGGCTCTTTTCATCTCCATAAGCAATCCATCGGCAGTACCACCCGCTTCTCCCCATTTCTACAGCTACCAACCTCCATGCCACCATCATCTCTTGCCTGCGCTATTGGCTTGTTCTCCTAACTATTTCCCCTACTTCCAGTTGTGAGTTTCTATAGCCATTCACTACAGAACAGCCAGGGTGATCCTTTCAAAACAGAAACCAGATCCAATCACTCCTTGGTCAGAATAAACAGTGGCTTTCTGTCTCATTTACAGTAAAATCCAGGCCTGGCTATAAGTCCCTATATGATCTAGCTACCTCTCTGATCTCATATTTCATCCCTCTTCTTCTTACCTACTCTGCTTTGGCCATATCAGCCTTCTTGCTGTTTTTTTATACCCAAGAGCATTCCCACCTCAGGGCCTTTGCACTTGCTGTGACATGAACCATCATCACCTAGATACACACATGTTCATTTCCAGAGTTCCTTCAGATTTCTGCTTAATTGTCCTAAAGAACTTTCCTGAGCACCTTTTTCTGCCCTTTTACTTTATTTCTTTCTTAGCATTTATCCACATATGTCATTTTTTCCATCAACTATTCATGTCTTCCCTGCTAGTACTTAAGCTCCATGAAGGCAGGAATTTTTATTTTTTTCTTTCTTATTCTATCCCTAATACCTACCTGAGGCAGGATCTATGACCAAGCCCTAGGTTTTCTAAGTCCACTGCCCTTTATGTGGTTCTGTATGCCCTTCCATAGGTTTTAAATTCCCCAAGTGCAGTGATTGCATCTTTTATTTCTTTTGCCCCATCGCCTCATAGGATATAGGACCGTGCTGTATACTCAGTGTGGGGTTCCATGTGCCAAGTCGGTGCCGTACATAGCCTGATTGAATTACTTCCTGTGCTCATATGGTTGGTCATCAGCTTGGATCACAGACTTACTCAGGATGTACTTCACCCTTTGTAGGAATAAAAGACAAGTTGCTGTTATTCCCCAGATACACAGTGGCATTTGGAAACTATAGGCAGTTTCTTTGCATGAAAAATCTAACATGATGAGACTTTAGTTCTCAATAAATAGATTATCTGTATTCTGAATTTTGAATACTTGATGGAGAGGATTAGATTGTGCTGGCTTAGGCCTGAGGGTTTTCTTGTGCTGGTGGTGGTGGTTGTTTTTGATGTTGATATTTGATGTTGTTGATATTTCTGCATTTAACCACCCAAAGTTCTTTTTTTTTAATGTATACAAATTTATATATATATATACATATGTATATATATAATATGTGTGTGTGTGTGTATTTAAAGAACAGGATCACACACTGCATTGTTGTTCAGTCACTAAGTCATGTCTAGCTCTTTGTGACCCCATGGGCTGCACACCAGGCTTCCCTGTCTTTCACTATCTCCCAGAGTTTCCTCAAACTTATGTCCAATGAATTAATGATGCTATCCAACTATCTCATCCTCTGTCACCCCTTCTCCTCCTGCCCCCATTCTGTCCCAGCATCAGAGTCTTTTCCAATGAGTCAGTTCTTCGCATCAGGTGGCCAAAGTATTGGAGGCTTCAGCTTCAGCATCAGTCCTTCCAACGACTATTCAGGGTTGATTTCCTTTAGGATTGACTGGTTTGATCTCCTTGCAGTCCAGGGGCCTCTCAAGAGTCTTCTCCAACACCACAGTTCAAAAGCATCAGTTCTTCAGCGCTCAGCCTTCTTTATACGCTACATACTATTTAGATTTCCATGCATCATATCATGACCTTTTTATTGTGTCACCATGATATTGACAGAAAAATATTGTTTTTAAAGATTATCCATGGGGAAGGCAATGGCACCCCACCCCAGTACTTTTGCCTGGAAAATCCCATGGATGGAGGATCCTGGTAGGCTGCAGTCCATGGGGTCGCTAAGAGTCAAACACGACTGAGCGACTTCACTTTCACTTTTCACTTTCATGCATTGGAGAAGGAAATGGCAACCCACTCCAGTATTCTTGCCTGGAGAATCCCAGGGACGGGGGAGCCTGGTGAGCTTCTGTCTATGGGGTCGCACAGAGTCGGACACGACTGAAGCGACTTAGCAGCAGCAGCATTTGTCATCAGTTCTCAAACTTAAGGAAAGTATGTCCCAGACGTGTTCTTTTACAAATGGAAGAGTATCCATGTTTGGCTTGAGTCTTTCCAAAGCAACTACTAAAAGGCTCTTGCATTTTATTTTGACAATTTTTGTTCTTTTGCCTATGAGGTTTCTTAGGTGACAGGTAATCCTGACTGTTTCCCTCTTGTTTTCACAGGTGATCTGCAACTCTTTCACCATCTGTAATGCAGAGATGCAGGAAGTTGGTGTTGGCCTGTATCCTAGGTAAGGTGGATGCTATTTCATTTACTGGAAGAAGCCTCTTTAATTCCCACCCAGCTCCCCAGCCTTTTAAAAGTAGTTAGAAAAGCTATTACATGCAGCTGGTCTGAGAGCCAAGCTTGAAACTTAATGATAAATTACAAGAAAAATGGAAAATGTGAAGTTTAAAGAAAATAGTTTCATAATCCCACATTATATTCTATGCTATTAATGGAGATGCAGACCTCAGACCTAAATTGTTGTTGGGAATTGTGTTGAGGACTGCCCTGTGGTCCAGTGGTTAAGGCTGTGTGCTTCCAGCGCAGAGGGTGTGGGTTTGATCACTGGTCAGGGAACTAGGATCCCACATGCTATAGGGCATGACCAAAAAGAAAAAAAAAAACCACCAACATTTTAAAAAAAGTTAGGGGTTGTGGTTGCTAGTAAACCACCCTGCCCTGATCTTATTCCCTAGCCTTCTGGGCTGATATATGATTATTACACCAGACTTGCTGTAATGCACCAGTTGGGTCCATTTTGTCTTTTGGCTCTGCCTACCCTGAACTCCTGGTGGCTCAGACGGTAAAGCGACTGCCTACAATGAGGGAGACCTGGGTTCGATCTCTGGGTCTGGAAGATCCTCTGGAGAAGGAAATGGCAACCCACTCTGGTACTCTTGCCTGGAAAATCCCATGGTTGGAAGAGCCTGGTAGGCTACAGTCTGTGGGGTCACAAAGAGTCGGACATGACTGAGCGACTTCACCTTACTCTGAACCCCAGTGCTCCATGAAGTGGAACCCTCTTAGGCTCTGGTCTCCCAAAGAGCTCTCTCCAACTCTCACCCAGGTGACCTGTATCACTGAGCTACTGGATTCTCCTTCAACGAGCACTCTGAATTTCATTTTGTTTTCAGGCTTTTAGTGTCCAAATACAAAGAGGGTCTTTCTTATAATTAACTGTGAATCTGAGAAGTCAGCTACTTATTTCTCATGTGTTATAAACCACAAGTCTGTGGTATGGATCTGGAAAAGGTCAGTTTTCATTCCAATCCCAAAGAAAGGCAATGCCAAAGAATGCTCAAACTACTGCACAATTACACTCATTTCACATGCTAGTAAAGTAATGCTCAAAATTCTCCAAGCCAGGCTTCAGCAATATGTGAACCATGAACTTCCTGATGTTCAAGCTGGTTTTAGAAAAGGCAGAGGAACCAGAGATCAAATTGCCAACATCTGCTGGATCATGGAAAAAGCAAGAGAGTTCCAGAAAAACATCTATTTCTGCTTTATTGACTATGCCAAAGCCTTTGACTGTGTGGATCACAATCAACTGTGGAAAATTCTGAAAGAGATGGGAATACCAGACCACTTGACCTGCCTCTTGAGAAATTCGTATGCAGGTCAGGAAGCAACAATTAGAACTGGCCATGGAACAACAGACTGGTTCCAAATAGGAAAAGGAGTACGTCAAGGCTGTATATTGTCACCCTATTTATTTAACTTATATGCAGAATACATCATGAGAAATGCTGGACTGGAAGAAACACAAGCTGGAATGAAGATTGCCGGGAGAAATATCAATAACCTCAGATATGTAGATGACACCACCCTTATGGCAAAAAGTGAAGAGGAACTAAAAAGCCTCTTGATGAAGGTGAAAGTGAAAAGTGAAAAAGTTGGCTTAAAGCTCAGCATTCAGAAAACGAAGATCGTGGCATCCGGTCCCATCACTTCATGGGAAATAGATGGGGAAACAGTGGAAACAGTATCAGACTTTATTTTTCTGGGCTCCAAAATCACTGCAGATGGTGGCTGCAGCCATGAAATGAAAAGATGCTTACTCCTTGGAAGGAAAGTTATGACCAACCTAGATAGCATATTCAAAAGCAGAGACATTACTTTGCCAACAAAGGTTCGTCTAGTCAAGGCTATGGTTTTTCCTGTGGTCATATATGGATGTGAGAGTTGGACTGTGAAGAAGGCTGAGCACTGAAGAATTGATGCTTTTGAACTGTGGTGTTGGAGAAGACTCTTGAGAGTCCCTTGGACTGCAAGGAGATCCAACCAGTCCATTCTGAAGGAGATCAGCCCTGGGATTTCTTTGGAAGGAATGATGCTAAAGCGGAAACTCCAGTACTTTGGCCACCTCATGCAAAGAGTTGACTCATTGGAGAAGACTCTGATGGTGGGAGGGACTGGGGGCAAGAGGAGAAGGGGACGACAGAGGATGAGATGGCTGGATGGCATCACTGACTTGATGGACGTGAGTCTGAGTGACCTCCAGGAGTTGGTGATGGACAGGGAGGCCTGGCGTGCTGCAATTCATGGGGTCGCAAAGAGTCAGACACGACTGAGCGACTGATCTGAAGATTATTGTGATGATGAAATTTGACCAACATACTCATGTGCTAAGAAGGTGCTTTCTGCATAGTGAATGCCCACTTACAGTTATTTCTAATTATTATCAAATGTGGTGGCAGCTTAAATACTTTTACTTCCCCAAAAGTAAAAGATATTCCTCCGAGGTAATGAAATGACTTGGCCACAGCCTGGAATGCATGAGGGTCTTGGTAGTGGGATAATCTCAACATTCTGTTGAAGAGGAAGTACTTCTAATTATTCTGCGACATGGTTGCACGTGTTCTAGTGAAGTTGGCAGTTCTGCCGAAGGAGTTCAACAAATGTGATCCTGAGTGGGAAGCTCAGGTGTATTTTGGCTGCTTCCTACCTACCTCAGAAGTAAATAAGGTATCCCTTTACCTCAGAAATTTTTCCTTTGCAAGGCAGTTTGTTTTCCCCCATCTTCATTTTGGGTCGCCTTAGTAGCTGGTACCTAATGAGACAGCCACCTCCCCATCCCCTAAAGTTTATTAACAAACTTCCCTAATGAGCTTTCACCTAGGGAGCCTTTCACTTCATGGAAAGTAGGCTAGTGCCCCCAGAGGACTCAATCCCTGGTACACTGTCAGCCCTACCTGTCCCCCTGCCCCTAAATTAAAGTGTCTTTTGCCATTATAGTTGTTAAATTTAGATGTTTGTCTACTGAGCCACTGCTAAGTCGCTTCAGTCGTGTCCGACTCTGTGCAACCCCATAGACGGCAGCCCACCAGGCTCCTCCGCCCCTGGGATTCTCCAGGCAAGAACACTGGAGTGGGTTGCCATTTCCTTCTCCATTTCTACTGAGCCACAGTATTCTCCTTTTTTTTTCTTTTCTCCAGTATGTCTTTGCTCAATCACAGCTGTGACCCCAACTGTTCGATTGTGTTCAACGGACCCCACCTCTTGCTGCGTGCAGTCCGAGACGTTGAGGCGGGAGAGGAGGTAAGGAACCCATGTTTCCCATTGGCTGGCCTCTTTTTCCATTAAAACCAGTTGTGCCTGAAGGGCAGCTTTTCATTGTCTTTCTGCTGAAGAAAAGATATATAATACCTCTACCCACATATATGTGTTAATATATGATATTTTTTTTTCTCTTTCTGACTTACTTCAGTCTGTATGACATTCTCTTGGTCCATCCATGTCTCTATAAATGACCCCATTTCATTCCTTTACATGGCTGAATAATATTCATTGTATGTAAATATCAAATCCCTTTATCCATTCATCCATTGATGTACTGCGGTGACCTGTATGGAAAGAAATTCCAAAAGGAATCAGCTCTACATACGTATACCTACAGCTGATTCACTTTGCTGTACAGAAGAATCTAACACCACATTGTAAAGCAGCTATGTGCCATGCTGTGCTTAGTTGCTTAGTCATGTCTGACTCTTTGCAACCCCATGGCCTGTAGCCCACCAGGCTCCTCTGTCTATGGGGATTCTCCAGTCAAGAATACTGGAGTAGGTTGCCATGCCCTCCTCCAGAGGATCCTTCCAACCCAGGGATTGAACCTAGGTCTCCCACATTGCAGGCAGATTCTTTACTATTTAAACCACCAGGGAAGCCACTATATGCCAATAAAAAATTAACCAAAAAAAAAAATATCTCTGCCCAGAGACTAATTTAACCATCATTACTTCCAGATATAGGTGGACTAAGTTTTTTTTTTTAATCATCATTTTCCTGGATGATGAAAAGTTCCTACTATATGTGTGTGGGGGGGGGTGTGTGTGTGTGTGTGTGTGTGTGTGTGTGTGTGTGTGTGTGATAGTGTGTGTGTTTTGTACATGTGACAGTTCATCAGCCTCTTGCATCTCTGCAAGTGGTCATCCTTCTGTAGTCAGAGAGATCAACCCAAGCTTGTGAAAGATCTCAAGGGTTTACTTACTCCCAGATGGGGAAACAGTGGAAACGGTGTCAGACTTTATTTTTCTGGGCTCCAAAATCACTGCAGATGGTGACTGTAGCCATGAAATCAAAAGATGCTTACTCCTTGGAAGGAAAGTTATGAGCAACCTAGATAGCATATTCAAAAGCAGAGACATTACTTTGCCAACAAAGGTTCGTCTAGTCAAGGCTATGGTTTTTCCTGTGGTCATGTATGGATGTGAGAGCTGGACTGTGAAGAAGGCTGAGCGCCGAAGAATTGATGCTTTTGAACTGTGGTGTTGGAGAAGACTCTTGAGAGTCCCTTGGACTGCAAGGAGATCCAACCAGTCCATTCTGAAGGAGATCAGCCCTGGGATTTCTTTGGAAGGAATGATGCTAAAGCTGAAACTCCAGTATTTTGGCCACCTCATGCGAAGAGTTGACTCATTGGAGAAGACTCTGATGGTGGGAGGGATTGGGGGCAAGAGGAGAAGGGGACGACAGAGGATGAGATGGCTGGATGGCATCACTGACTCGATGGACGTGAGTCTGGGTGACCTCCGGGAGTTGGTGATGGACAGGGAGGCCTGGTGTGCTGGGATTCATGGGGTCGCAAAGAGTTGGACACGACTGAGCAACTGAACTGAACTGGAGGCCGTTAATTACATTTCAAGGATGATTCATTTTTACCTTTGTGTTAAGAAAGCAAACAGGTTTTATATTCTTTCAGGTTGTCATTGGGCCTTTATAAACCTATCAGCATCAGCTTCTCAGAGTAACTGTCCAAGCAAAGATGTGAAGGGAATAGAGGACAGGAAGTATGACCTCCAGCACTGAACTGGCCTTGACTTTTCGGTTCTGCAGGCTGCCCAGCCAGCCTCTCTTGATGAGGACCCTTCTCAGAAGTCCGAAGACTCATAAGACAGCTGTGGATGGGCTACTCCAGCACTGTTGCACCTGAGCCTGGCAGAGTTTGTGCAGTGCCTACTCTGAATTCTGGGCTATAGATACTTATGCTTTTTAGAACCCAGTTTCCCTCTACCTTCCAATTTGCTAAAGTGGATATTTATTGCAAGGAAAACAGACTATCCTAAGCTTTTATTGCATTTATGCAGCACTCAGCCAATAAAACCTAAACTCAGAGGTACCATATTTTATGTAGACAGGGATTTGGCTTTGATAAGACTGCCTCCAAACTGAGTTGCAACTGAATAAGCTGTCTCTTATCAGCCACTTAATTGAATTTCCAGTGTTTAGGATTGGTGTAGTAGGTACATGGGGATATCTGTCAACAATATGTGGAATTTAGATTTTTTTTCCTTAGACCATGTGTGACTTCAAGCCAGGGAAGAAGGGGACTGCTATCCATTTTCAACAACATTAGTTTGGGAGCTGAGCAGTGGCTGCCTTTTGATAATGTTGTTGTTGTTTTATTAAATTAAAAAAAAAAATAGGTAACCTGACAAGCAAACAGGAAAACTATGAGAAACAGTTGGACTTCTCAGAAACAACAAGGATATTTCTTCATATCTTGTTTTCTAGGCTCAGCTGCCAATTATTCTCCTTGGTTAGTTTTCATTTAGTTGAAAAACACCATCTTTTATTATTAGTGCTTATTTCATGTCCTTCACTTTCCATCTCTGGAGCAACAAGCAAATCCTTCTTGCCTCACACAAAGTAGTTCTGCTCAGCATCTGCCTTGTAGACTCAGATATTTCCCCCTACAGTCCTTATCAAAACGGCTTCTGAACAAGGAGAATTGTCCCCATAAGTACTTTTTATACCAGTTTGTTCAGAAAATAAATGTTTTCCTACCATTATATACTTTCTGTGCTCAGTGGCTCTGTCTTCCCACCATTTCTACCTTCTTAATGTTATTTACCCCTCAAATATCATCTCTTCTATAAAGCGTTTTCTGATTTCTCAAATTATAAGATTTTTTTCTCTGAGACCTCTCTTAGAGTGGTTATTAATATTTCTTTGGCATTTATTCTGGCTCTTTTAGTGACTTCTCCATTCAGCGACGAGCTTCGTGAGCACAGGCAGTTGTGTCTTACTGTGTCTTCTTTGGTCTTCCCAGGTGGCTCAGTAGTAAAACCCTACCAATGCAGGGTTTAATTCTTGGGTTTGAGACATGGGTTTAATCTGTGGGTTGGGAAGATCCCCTAGAGTAGAAAATGGCAACCCACTCTGGTATTCTTGTCTGGAGAATCCCACGGATAGAGTGCCTGGTAGGCCACAGTCCGTAGTGTCAAAGAGTTGGACACGACTGAGTGACTGGGCATGCACGGTCACACACATGCACATGACTCCTTTAGTATCCATTGGATCATAGAAAAACCAAGAGAGTTCCAGAGAAACATCTACTTCTGCTTTATTGACTACGTCAAAGTGTTTGACTGTGTGGATCACAACAAACTGTAGAAAATTCTTTAAGAGATGGGAATACCAGACCAACTTACCTGCCTCCTGAGAAATCTGTATGCAGGTCAAGAAGCAACAGTTAGAACCGGACATGGAACAATGGACTGGTTCCAAATTGGGAAAGGAGTGTGTCAAGACTGTATACTGTCACCCTACTTATTTAATTTATATGCAGAGTACATCATGCGAAATGCTGGATTGGATGAAGCACAAGCTGAAATCAAGACTGCCAGGAGAAATATCAACAACCTCAGATATGTAGATGACACCACCCATATGACAGAAAGTGAAGAGGAACTGAGGAACCTCTTGAGGAAAGTGAAAGAGGCAAGTGAAAAAGTTGGCTTAAAATTCAACATTCAGAAAACTAAGATCATGGCATCTGGTCCCATCACTTTGTGGCAAGTAGATGGGGAAACAATGGAAACAGTGACAGACTTTTTCCTGGGTTCCAAAATCACTGCGGATGGTGACTGCAGCCATGAAATTAAAAGACACTTGCTCTGTGGAAGAAGAGCTGTGACCAACCTAGATAGCATATTCAAAAGCAGAGACATAACTTTGCCAACAAAGGTCCATCTAGTCAAAGCTATGGTTTTTCCAGTAGTCGTGTATGGATATGAGAGTTGGACCATAAAGAAAGCTGAGTGCTGAAGAATTAATGCTTTTGAACTTTGGTGCTGGAGAAGACTCTGGAGAGTCCCTTGGACTGCAAGGAGATCAAAGCAGTCAATCCTAAAGGAAATTGACCCTGAATATTCATTGGAAGGACTGATGCTGAAGCTGAAGCTCCAATACTTTGGCCACCTGATGCGAAGAACTGACTCATTGGAAGAGACCCTAATACTGGGAAAGATTGAAGGCGGGAGGAGAAGGGAATGACAGAGGATGAGATGGTCAGATGGCATCACTGACTCGATGGACATGGGTTTGAACAAGCTCCAGGAGTTGATGATGGACAGGGAAGCCTGGTGTGCTGCAGTCCAAAGAGTCGGACACGACTGAGTGACTGAACTGAGAATTAGCAGAATTTGAAAATTGGCTACAAGGTTGTGACAAAGACCAGAGACGTGATTAGCATTCAAGTTTGATTTTAAAGAGAGGAAGGATTTTTCTTTCTCTTTTTAAAAGATTTTATTTATTTTATATCAAAGTATAATTGTTTTACAGAAAAGGAAATGGCAACCCACTCCAGTATTCTTGCCCGTGAAATTCCATGAACAGAGGAGCCTGATGGGCTACAGTCTGTGGGGTCACAAAGAGTCAAACATGACTGAGTACACACACACACAGAATTGCTTTACAGTTTTGTGTTAGTTTCTGCTGTACAACAATCTGAATCAGCCATATGTATATATGTGTGTGTGTGTATATGTATATATTTATCTACACCCTCCTTCTTGAGCCTCCCTCTTAACCACCCCCTGTCCCACCCTCCAGGTCATCACAGAGCCCCGGGCTGAGCTCCCTCTGCTATACTGCAGCTTCCCACTAGCTATTTTATACATGGTAATGTGTGTATATGAAGAAGGCAATAGCATCCCACTCCAGTACTCGTGCCTGGAAAATCCCATGGCCGGAGGAGTCTGGTGGGCTGCAGTCCATGGGATCGAGAAGAGTCAGACACAACTGAGCGACTTCACTTTCTCTTTTCACTTTCATGCATTGGAGAAGGAAATGGCAACCCACTCCAGTGTTCTTGCCTAGAGAATCCCAGGGACGGGGGAGCCTGGTGGGCTGCCCTCGATGGGGTCGCACAGAGTCGGACACGACTGAAGCGACTTAACAGCAGTCGTGTAGTAGCAGCAGCAGTGTATATATGTCAATCCTACTCTAAGAAAGGAAGGATTTTTCCAAGTCTATTTTCAATTCAGAGCCAGTATTAGAAAAATTTATAATTGTGACAGTGTAATTTGAGAAATGAAAACAGAGTCTAATTTTAATTTGATCTTATTATCCACTCAGAAATACATAATGAGAAGATGGGCTTCATGTAAAAGGGATTCATTTTGCCTTGAAATTTTCAAGTAAGCAACAAATTCAATATCCAGCAAATATCTTTCATGATATTACTCTAATGTTGGAAATGATATACTGCATTTTCCATAAGAGCTGCACTAAAATGGCAAAGCTACGGTCAGTAGCGTTAATATTTTAATGTGATCTTGTCCCTTGCCATTAAAACACCCACTGATCAATGGCAAAGTTTCAGATATATGTTCCCACTAAATGAGCCCTATATTGAGTGAGCAGATTCTCCATTAAAACTGGTGAATCAGTGAGTCTTTGATAAAGGTTTTTAGCTCTGGTTGATAAAATGATTTAGCTGCCATCACTAGTTAGTAATTTGGGGTTTTTTTCCAAAAAAATTATGAATAAAAATGTTTTCACTGTTGAGACCTTCGGTTTTGATAGTGTATTTTGCAAACTTCACTGGTGTGAAAAAGGCCCAAGGAGAAGAATGGGACATTCTTCGTTGGAGAAGTCCTGTTTGAGCCATGCCTGAAGGCGGAGAGAGTTCTGAACAGGCTGAGAATGGGTGAAAGGGCATTCATTGGCTGGTGAAGGTCAGCACCATACACATTGCAAGGTGTACATTGTTTCAACATAATCATGTTGGATATGCATAATTATGGAAGATGGTAGTGGGCAGGGTAAAGAATCCGCCTGCAATGCAGAAGACCTAGGTTCTAAACCTGGGTTGGGAAGATCCTCTGGAGAAGGAAATGGCAACCCACTCCAGTATTCTTGCCTAGGAAATCCCGTGGACAGAGGAGCCCGGTGGGCTACAGTCCATGGGATTGCAGGAGTCAGACGTGACTGGGCAACTAAACCACCAAAGGGTGCAGAGGGAGATTTTGAAGTTAGAAAGGCAGACAGAAAATCAGCTTGGGAAGCCTTTTGTACCCTCATCCTGTTTTCAGGGAGGAACCATCAGAACTTTGTGTAGAGCTTTAGGAAGATCTCCCTTAAAGCAATTTAGAAGATGTACTATAGGCTAAAGGCAGCAGGGAGGCCAGCTGGAAGATCATTACACAGTCCAGGTAATGGTTCCAGGCAGTTACAGGATACTGAGGGAGGCCATAGGAATCTCTTTATTGGGGCTAAATGAAATAACTAGCCTCCTGCTGCCCATTCTCTGGCTGGAATGATCACTCATGAGTTTTGGCCCTTGTAATAAACTCAGGTTTGTCAAGCATATTTGTCTGGTGAGACAGGCCCTGGATTTGTTGGTTTCACCCTGGGCATATTGTAATCACCCAATAACTACTACTGGTTAATCCTGATATTTGGGGCTGATGACTAAGAGCCATTGGGCTGAATGGAGAACTAGAGTCGTAGGGACTTTTCTGATAACCTGCCTGCCAGTGCAGAGGACATGGGTTCAGTCCCTCATCTTGAAAGATCCTGCCTGCCATGGGCAACTAAGCCCGTGTGCCACAACCACTGAGGCTACCCGCTCTGGCACCAGAACGACACAGCTAGAGGGTCCGTGCGCTGCGATGGAGGAAGAGTCCACATGATGCA
Source organism: Tragelaphus eurycerus (assembly GCA_935064755.1). Taxonomy (NCBI): domain Eukaryota; kingdom Metazoa; phylum Chordata; class Mammalia; order Artiodactyla; family Bovidae; genus Tragelaphus; species Tragelaphus eurycerus. The sequence goes on from CAKXYN010000003.1 coordinate 25,928,922, forward strand.
ATTCTACTCCCCAGCCTCTTTCCCCACCCAGCACCACAGAGGCATGAGCCATGTTATTGTAAGAAGAGTGTCAGCCTGAATCAATAGATTTGGGTGCAATTCCCAAATGGATCTAAGACCTAGGCTGGTTTTCACTGGTGAGTGCCCAGCACATTGTAGATATTCAGTAACGTCAGTGTACATTCCTTAAGGACAGGCACTCTTGTTTTCTGCATGTGAAGCAGCATGTTATAGCCGCTTCACATGGGAAGGGTTTATAGAGGGCCAGCCAGCTGAGGCTGAGGCTTGTGACATTAAGCCAGGGTGAACTTGATGTCCTTCCCCACTGACCGCTTTCACGAGGCCTCCTGAAGCCATGTTTTCTGTGAGGGTATGGCCTCCCCTGCCCTACCATGCTGTCAGACAGGAAAGATCAGGCTTTGTAGACAGGAGATGCTTTCTTTTAAGTCTCAGAAAGCCACATGGCATGTTCCACTCTAGGGAGTGTTTGTCATCTCCCTCAGCGAATAATCCTGCCTCCTTCTCCTTTACTACCCACTTTTTGCCCCACCACACAGCAACCCCCCTTAATTACTTCTACACATAAAAGCAAATAAAGAAGTAATTTATGCAGTGTGTCACTAGCTGATCTGGTATAGAAAAAGGAGAACTAGAGGAGGATGAGGAAACCAGGCGTGCTTGGGTGAGGGAGGAGTCAAGTTGTTGTTTTAAATAAGGTGGTAAGGGGACTGTCCTTGTAATCCAATGCCTGAGACTCTGAGCTCCCAGTGCAGGGGGCCCTAGGTCGGGGAACTATATCCCCACGTGCCACAACTAAAGATCCTGCATGCTGCAACTAAAGACCTGGAGTAGCCAGATAAATAGGGTAGTAAGGTTAGACCTCAGTGAGAAAGTCAGTTTTGATGGAAACTCAAAGGAGCTGGGAGAGGTCACCATAGTAGATCTGGGGGAAGGGCAGGGGAAGCTCCCATGCGCAGGCCTTGAAGCAGGTGTGTGTGTGAAATGCCAGGGAGGCTGGGCTGCCTGAAGCAGCCAGGAGGGGAGAGGAGATGGGAACAGACCTTTATGAAGCCACTGCTGCCCCCACCACCTGTGATGAAGGACCAGTTTCTTTATTATTTTTTTCCTTAATCCATTGTCGGCTGATAGTTTTATAAGATTTAATGAAAACTATTTACTAGAAAAGTGAACTTAAAATAAGAGCCTAATACTTTATTAGAGCCACATAAAGTTTCTCTTACCAGATTGATGTCAAAATTTCTAAATGTTTCCTTTGCATTTCTGTACTCACTTCAACATAGACCAATAACCCACGCTGCAGAACCACAGTTTGAGTCGTGTTATAAGAATCCATTGTAAGGACTTGGCTTTTGCTCTAAGCTAAAGGAGGAGCTGTTGGAACATTTAGAAGAGAGGAAAGATCTGATCCAACTGACATTTTAAGTGAATCACTCTGGTTTAGGGGATGGAGTACAGGCAGCTCAGGGGAGAAGCAGGGATGCCTGGTGAGACTTGCATTTTACAGGCAAGAGATGATGGCTCCGGCAAGGATGGAACAGGAGGAAAAGGTAGAACACGAGTGCTTCTGGATGTATTTCTATGGATGAGCCCACAGAGTTTCCTAGTGGATTGAGTGGGGAAAGTGAAAGCAAGGGAAATCAGGGGGCGACCTCAGGGTCTCCACTTGGATAACACAAAGGATGAATTAATGTCAACTGAGACTGGGGATGTTCCAGCTGTGAGGGAAAGGTTGGGGAAATCTTGAGTTCCATTTTGTATGTTTTGAATTAGACTTTCAGTAGATAGGAGATCTAAGAAATGTTTAAACATCTTGATGTTACATAAAGACTTGTGTCTTGAAGTGAAAAGCTAGGGCTAGAGAGAAACCTGGAAAATCCCTGAAGTGTGCCCTCTCGCCTGTGGTCTTTCACTGTTCGGTGCAAGGCATGTTGTTGTCCAGTCGCTAAGTCGTGTCCGACTCTTTGCAACCCCATGGACAATGGCACGCCAGGCTTCCCTGTCCTTCGCTATCTCCTGGAGTTTGCTCAAATTCATGTCCATTGAGTCGGTGATGCTGTCTAACCATTTCCTCCTCTGCTGCCCTCTTCTCCTTTTGCCTTCCAGTCTTTCCCAGCCTCAGGGTCTTTTCCAGTGAGTCAACTCTTTACACCAGGTGGCCAAAGTGTTGGAGCTTCAACTTCAGAATCAATCCTTCCAATGAATATTCAGGGTTTATTTCCTTTAGAATTGACTGGTTTGATCTCCTTCCTGTCCAGGGGAGTCTCAAGAGTCTTCTCCAGCACTGCGATTTGAAAGCATCAGTTCTTGGCACTCAGCCTTTTTTAGGGTCCAGCTCTCACATCTGTATATAACTACTGGAAAACCCGTAGCTTTCACTGTATGAAAGTAATGTCTTTGTTTTTTAATACACTATCTGGGTTTGCCATAGCTTTCCTTTCAAGGAGCAAGTGTCTCTTAATTTCATGGCTGCAGTCACTGTCCTCAGTGACTTTGGAGCCCAAGAAAATAAAATCTGTCACTGGTTCCACTTTTCCCTCTTCTATCTGCCATTAAGTGATGGAACCAGATGCCATAAACTTAGCTTTTTGAATGAAGGTTGATGAAGGTGAAAGAGGAGAGTGAAAAATCTGTGTTAAAACTCAAGGCAGGGTATAGTTATTATATTTAAAAGGATTCAAGGAAGTCAAGTTAGGTACCTTCATCAGTGATTGCATCCTGACATTAAATTCTCCCTATTTGGAAAGTGTTCCATCTTTGTAAATCCTCACAAGTGAAAGAACTGTCTCCTCATTTCCAAGAGTCCAAATGTGGTTGAGCCTAAGTTCCATGAAGCAGCTATAGAATTGAGTAGGATTTAAGCAGATGGTGACTGCAGCCATGAAATTAAAAGACGCTTACTCCTTGGAAGGAAAGTTATGACCAATCTAGATAGCATATTCAAAAGCAGAGACATTACTTTGCCAACAAAGGTTCTCCTAGTCAAGGCTATGGTCTTTCCTGTGGTCATGTATGGATGTGAGAGCTGGACTGTGAAGAAGGCTGAGCGCCAAAGAATTGATGCTTTTGAACTGTGGTGTTGGAGAAGACTCTTGAGAGTCCCTTGGACTGCAAGGAGATCCAACCGGTCCATTCTGAAGGAGATCAGCCCTGGGATTTCTTTGGATGGAATGATGCTAAAGCTGAAACTCCAGTATTTTGGCCACCTCATGCAAAGAGTTGACTCATTGGAGAAGACTCTGATGCTGGGAGGGATTGAGGGCAGGAGGAGAAGGGGACGACAGAGGATGAGATGGCTGAATGGCATCACTGACTCAATGGATGTGAGTCTGAATGACCTCCGAGAGCTGGTGATGGATAGGGAGGCCGGGCGTGCTGCGGTTCATGGGGTCGCAAAGAGTTGGACACGACTGAGCGACTGATCTGATCTGATCTGATCTAAGAGCGATCTGGCTACATAATCTGCCATCCATTTGATTGCCAGGATTAATATGGCTTCTCTGATTGCCAGTGGTTACAGAAAGTATCGCCAAAACTTACTAACACCAGACATATAACAGCTCTGGATATTTTCTGTTTAGTGAATAAAATGTGCAAAAGTGCGTAGAGTTGATGAGCTCAATTCTTTAAAATATTAAATACATGATATACCTAACAAAGTCTGGAAGGTAATGGCTTAAAAAAATTTTACATGTGATTATTTGGGTGTATTTACATGTGATTATTTACATGTGATTATTTGAGAGACTGTAAGAAGCATCTCCTCACACTTTCTGGTATGTAACTAAAACACGCTTTACTTTAACAATTTGAAGTAATAGCCTTTTGTTAAAGAAGGTGGGCACAGCAGCCATGTGACGCCTCCCTCTCTCTGGCCTCCGCAGCTCACCATCTGCTACTTGGATATGCTGATGACCAGCGAGGAGCGCAGGAAGCAGCTGAGGGACCAGTACTGCTTTGACTGTGACTGTTTCCGATGTCAAACCCAGGACAAGGTATGTGGTATGGAACCAGCTTGAAACACCACCCAGGCAATATCCCCATGATTTTGCAGAGAACTCTGCTTTTATTTCCCATTAACCCAAAAGTAAATGACTCTCAGTGCATAATAGGAAACAAGGGTAAATAAAATAATACATTGTGCTGCATATGTTTTATTTCCTGGAACTCTTATCAACCACCAGGCAACAAGAGGTTTAATCTCAGGTAACAATCTATGGAGTCTAGAGGGAATGTGGGTGTAAAACATGTAATTGAAAAGATGTTGGAGGCCAGAGTGCTATTAGAGCCTATAGCAAGAGGGCTAATTAAGATATGAATGGTAACAGTTATTGCTCAGTGGTAAACACACCAAGTTTTATCTAGCTTTTATTTCTCTAAAGTTCCTCCTGTAACCCTTTCTGCTGCAATACTTTATCAGATGGAGATTCCTTATCCAGCAACTTTTACTTTCTGAGAAATGAGTCAAAATAAATGCCATAAAGATAATAAGTGAACTTTTCTCATATTACTCATATACTTTCCTTACACTGAACCTGTTTACTCTTAGTTTGTACACAATCACGTTGTCTAATGAACTCTTACTTTTGTAGAGTGTTTTATATTTGTTGGAATTCTTTTGTAATCATTATCTCGTTTGAACTTAAGGCTCATAAATTAAGAAACAGAACTCAGAAAGGTTCAGAGCTGTGCCTCTGGGATAGGATGAAGGAAAAGTGGTAGCACCAAGTCTCAAACACTGATCTTTGGATAAACCTAGTGCCCCTCCCACTGTATGACAACTACCTGTGGCTTCTGGTGCCCACATCAGTGGAGGAAGGTAGTTGCTTTCACTCCATGAGAAGAGAGCATAAGCTCATTCTAAAGATGCAGAAGTCAGTGGTCATGATTGGTTTTTCATTAAAAATAGCTTATAGAGAGAAAGGTTCAAGAGGCAAGGGGCATATGTATACCTGTGGCTTATTCATGTTGTTGTATGGAAGAAACCAATACAATATCGTAAAACAGTTATCCTCCAATTAAAAAAACAGTTAATGGTAAGTTTTGCTGCTGCTGCTGCTACGTCGCTTCAGTCATGTCCGACTCTGTGCAACCCCATAGACAGACTCCTACCAGGTTCCTCTTCTCTAGGATTCTCCAGGCAAGAACACTGGGGGGGGTTGCCTTTTTTCTCCCCCAAGAGAGAAAAGAGAAAGTGTTATGTTTTTTTTTTGTGTGTCTCTCTCTGCGCCCCCCCCCAACCCCCCCCCCCCCCCCCCCCCCCTCCGCTTCTCCCCCCAAGAACACCGCTGGGGTATGTGTTTTTTTCTTTTTTTTCTATCACCCCCTTTTTTTTTTTTTTTTCTTTTTTTTTTTTTTTTTTTTTTTCTTTTTTATTTTTTCTTTACCCCCCCCCCCCCCCAAAAAAAAAAAAAAAAAAAAAAAAAAAAAAAAATAAATAAAAAAAAAAAGAAAAAAATAAAAATATGGGGGTGGGGGGTGCGGGGGAGGAGGGGGGGGGGGGGAATACACTTTCTCCTCCACAAATTCATCAAGGGGACATCTAAACGCTGAGTAAATTCCTCAAACAGCTTCGGAATGTCGGCAGAGAACATCGGACACTGAGAAAAGCAACTCACTCCCCTCTAAAGGAGGTAGGAAAGAATATAGAAGCCAGAGAGGGACAAAGAGGGAGGGACGGACCTCTGTCCGGGGAAGGGAGCCTGGAAAGGGAAAGAGAAGTTTCCAAACACCGGGAAACTCTCCCTGTAGAGTCTGTGCCAACCGAGAAAGCACGGAGAATATCATAACAGAGAGGAAAACAAATGAACAATTAAGACCCACAGACTACGAGCCCTGCGGTAGCTTCCGCGGCGGGAAGGCATCATCGCAAACACCCGCTTCCGCCAGTAGCAAGCCGGGGCTGGGCGGGGAGATGCTGTGGGCTGCTCCCACGCCGCCGGCCGCTCCCCCGTGGGAAGCACCCCCGAGGAGCGCTCCCCTCCCCCCTGCCACCAGCCGCTCCCGCGCGGGCACGCACCCGCCCCCTGCGCCGGGGGCTCCCGAGCGGGTCGACCCCCACCGCCCGACCGTTCCCCGTGCGAACCACCCCCCCCCCCCCCCCCCCCCCCCCCCCAACCACTCCATCCCCTCACCGCCGCTCCCCCCCCCCCCCGCCAGCCGTTGCCGCGTGGGCCGTTTCTGCCGGGAGTGGTTTGGGCCGGCAGACCGGACTGCGGCGAGGACCACAGGAGGGGCCGGCCCGGGCCCAAGACACTGCGGGCCCGCGCACAGAGCAAGGGACTATAGCGCGCGCCCGCCCCCTGCGCCGGGGGCTCCCGCGCGGGTCGACCCCCACCGCCGACCGTTCCCGTTCCCGTGTGAACCATCCCCTCGCCGCCGCTCCCCCGCCAGCTGTGGCCGCGCGGGCCGTTCCCGCCGGGAGTGGGTCGGGCTGGCAGACCAGACTGCGGCACCGTCCACAGAAGAGACCAGCCCAGGCCCAAGACACTGCGGGGCCCGCGCACAGAACAAAGGACTATACAGACCAACTACAGAGAAAGGGGCCTATAGATCTTGAGAAACTTAAGCCGGAACAAGGAACTAGCCGAAAATGAACTGAACCCACAGCAATAAAAGAGAAACTCTTATACATATTGTTACTATTTTTACCAACATTATTTCCTTTTTTTTTTTTTCTTTTTTTAATATATGTTTTTTTAAAAATTTTATTATTTTTTTATTGAAAGGAAGAGGAGGGGGAGGGGGAAGAAAAGAAAAAAAATTTTTTTTTTTTTCTCTTTCCTTTTAATTTTTTTCTTTTTTTCTTCTTGTTTTTGTTTCTTTTATTCTTATGTTTTTATCCTCTAGTACTTCTTTAATCTCCACTGGTTAGATATAACTTTTGCGACCCTGTTTTGGTTTTTTTTTGTGTGTGTGTTTTTTTTTTTTTTCTTGTTTTTGTTTCTTTTATTTTTATGTTTTATCCTCTAGTACTTCTTTAATCTCCACTGTAGATATATCTTTTGGACCCTTTTTTAGTGTGTGTTTGTGTGTGTTTTTTTTTTTTCTTTCTTGTTTTTGTTTCTTTTATTTTTATGTTTTTATCCTCTAGTACTTCTTTAATCTCCACTGTTAGATATAACTTTTGCGACCCTGTTTTGGTTTTTTTTGTGTGTGTTTTTTTTTTTTTTTTTTTCTCTTTTTTCTTTTTGTCCTTGGCTTTTTTTCTCTCCTTTGTTCTTTTCTTTACTGATTACTGACTGGATCTGTCTCTCTCCTTGACACTCCCTCCTTTTATCCTCCTGACCAACTATATCTCCCTCCTCCCTTTCTCCTTCTCCGTATAACTCCGTGAACATCTCTGAACAGTCTAGTTGTGGAATGCAATATAGAAGACGAACTTTATGAGACTACTGCAAAAATAAGACAGATAACAGGAAGCAGGAGGCTTAAGTCCAAACCCTGACCCCACGAAACATTAATTGACAGGAGCTTATCAAATGCCTCCATACCTACACTGAAACCAAGCATCACACAAAGACCAGCAAGTGCCACGGCAAGACATACCAAGAAAAACCTTTAGAAAAACAAGAACACAGCCCTGAGCTCCAAGTCACAGGCTACACAAAGCGACCTCAAAACCATAGACATCTCATAACACACCACTAGACACTCCACCGCACCCCAGAGAAAAGAAATCCAGCCCCACCCACCAGAACATCGATACAAGCTTCCATAAACAAGAAACCTCGACTTGCCACTGGTACAAACCCACATATAGGGCAGAAAAGCCACAATAAAGAGAACTCCACAGACTGCCAGAATACAGTAAGGACTCCCCAAACTCAGCATTTTAAACAAGATGAAGAGACAGAAGAATTCCCAGCAGGTAAAGGAACAGGATAAATGCCCACCAAACCAAACTAAAGAGGAAGAAATAGCGAACCTACCTGATAAAGAATTCCGAATAATGATAGTGAAATTAATCCAAAGCCTGGAAAGCAAAATGGAATCATGGATAAATAGCCTGGAGAAAAGCATCGAGAAGATGCAAGAAAGATTTAACAAGGACCTAGAAGAAATAAAAAAGAGTCAATATATAATGAATAATACAATAAATGAGATCCAAAACACTCTGGAGGCAACAAATAGTAGAATTACAGAGGCAGAAGATAGAATTAGTGAATTAGAAGATAGAATGGCAGAATTAAATGAATCAGAGGAGAAAAAAGAAAAACGAATTAAAAGGAATGAGGACAATCTCAGAGACCTCCAGGACAATCTTAAACGTTACAATATTCGAATCATAGGAGTTCCAGAAGAAGAAGACAAAAAGAAAGACCATGAGAAGATACTAGAGGAGATAATAGTTGAAAACTTCCCTAAAATGGGGAAGGAAATAATCACTCAAGTCCAAGAAACCCAGAGAGTCCCATATAGGATAAACCCAAGGCGAAACACCCCAAGACACATATTAATCAAATTAACAAAGATCAAACACAAAGAACAAATATTAAAAGCAGCAAGGGAAAAACAACAAATAACACACAAGGGAATTCCCATAAGGCTAACAGCTGATCTTTCAATAGAAACCCTTCAAGCCAGGAGGGAATGGCAAGACATACTTAAAGTGATGAAAGAAAAGAACCTACAGCCCAGATTATTGTACCCAGCAAGGATCTCATTCAAATATGAAGGAGAAATCAAAACCTTTACAGACAAGCAGAAGCTGAGAGAATTCAGCACCACCAAACCAGCTCTCCAACAAATACTAAAGGACCTTCTCTAGACAGGAAACACAAAGAGGATATATAAATTCAAACCCAAAACAACAAAGTAAATGGCAACGGGATCATATTTATCCATAATTACCTTAAATGTAAATGGGTTGAATGCCCCAACCAAAAGGCAGAGACTGGCTGAATGGATACAAAAACAAGACCCATACATATGTTGTCTACAAGAGACCCACCTCAAAACAGGGGACACATACAGACTGAAAGTGAAGGGCTGGAAAAAGATTTTCCATGCAAATAGGGACCAAAAGAAAGCAGGAGTAGCAATACTCATATCAGATAAAATAGACTTTAAAACAAAAGCTGTGAAAAGAGACAAAGAAGGTCACTACATAATGATCAAAGGATCAATCCAAGAAGAAGATATAACAATTATAAATATATATGCACCCAACATAGGAGCACCGCAATATGTAAGACAAATACTAACAAGTATGAAAGGAGAAATAAACAATAACACAATAATAGTGGGAGACTTTAATACCCCACTTACACCAATGGATAGATCAACTAAACAGAAAATTAACAAGGAAACACAAGCTTTAAATGATACAATAGACAAATTAGAACTAATTGATATCTATAGGACATTTCATCCCAAAACAATGAATTTCACCTTTTTCTCAAGTGCACACGGAACCTTCTCCAGGATAGACCACATCCTGGGCCATAAATCTAGCCTTGGTAAGTTCAGAAAAATTGAAATCATTCCAACCATTTTTTCTGACCACAATGCAGTAAGAGTAAATCTCAATAACAGGAGAAAAACTATTAAAAATTCCAACATATGGAGGCTGAACAACACACTCCTGAATAACCAACAAATCACAGAAGAAATCAAAAAAGAAATCAAATTCTGCATAGAAACGAATGAAAATGAAAACACAACAACCCAAAACCTGTGGGACACTGTAAAAGCAGTCCTAAGGGGAAAGTTCATAGCAATTCAGGCATACCTTAAGAAACAAGAAAAAAGCCAAATAAATAACCTAACTCTACACCTAAAGCAACTGGAAAAGGAAGAAATGAAGCACCCCAAGATTAGTAGAAGGAAAGAAATCTTAAAAATTAGGGCAGAAATAAATGCAAAAGAAACAAAAGAGACCATAGCAAAAATTAACAAAGCCAAAAGCTGGTTCTTTGAAAGGGTAAATAAAATTGACAAACCACTAGCCAGACTCATCAAGAAACAAAGGGAGAAGAATCAAATCAATAAAATTAGAAAAGAAAATGGAGAGATCACAACAGACAGCACAGAAATACAAAGGATCATAAGAGACTACTATCAGCAATTATATGGCAATAAAATGGACAATATGGAAGAAATGGACAAATTCTTAGAAAAGTACAACTTTCCAAAACTGGATCAGGAAGAAATAGAAAATCTTAACAGACCCATCACAAGCACGGAAATTGAAACTGTAATCAGAAATCTCCCAGCAAACAAAAGCCCAGGCCCAGACGGCTTCACAGCTGAATTCTACCAAAAATTTAGAGAAGAGCTAACACCTATCCTACTCAAACTGTTCCAGAAAATTGCAGAGGAAGGCAAACTTCCAAACTCATTTTATGAGGCCACCATCACCCTAATTCCAAAACCTGACAAAGATCCCACAAAAAAAGAAAACTACAGACCAATATCACTGATGAACATAGACGCAAAAATCCTTAACAAAATTCTAGCAATCAGAATCCAACAACACATTAAAAAGATCATACACCATGACCAAGTGGGCTTTATCCCAGGGATGCAAGGATTCTTCAATATCCGCAAATCAATCAACGTAATACACCACATTAACAAACTGAAGAATAAAAACCATATGATTATCTCAATAGATGCAGAGAAAGCCTTTGACAAAGTTCAACATCCATTTATGATAAAAACTCTCCAGAAAGCAGGAATAGAAGGAACATACCTCAACATAATAAAAGCTATATACGACAAACCCACAGCAAACATTATCCTCAATGGTGAAAAACTGAAAGCATTTCCTCTAAAGTCAGGAACAAGACAAGGATGCCCACTTTCACCATTATTATTCAACATTGTTCTGGAAGTTTTGGCCACAGCAATCAGAGCAGAAAAAGAAATAAAAGGAATCCAAATTGGAAAAGAAGAAGTAAAACTCTCACTGTTTGCAGATGACATGATCCTCTACGTAGAAAACCCTAAAGATTCCACCAGAAAATTACTAGAACTAATCAATGAATACAGTAAAGTTGCAGGATATAAAATTAACACACAGAAATCCCTTGCATTCCTGTACACTAATAACGAGAAAATAGAAAGAGAAATTAAGGAAACAATTCCATTCACCATTGCAATGAAAACAATAAAATACTTAGGAATATATCTTCCTAAAGAATCTAAAGACCTATATTTAGAAAACTATAAAACATTGCTGAAAGAAATTAAAGAGGACACTAATAGATGGAGGAATATACCATGTTCGTGGATTGGTAGAATCAATATAGTGAAAATGAGTATACTACCCAAAGCAATTTATAGATTCAATGCAATCCCCATCAAGCTACCAACAGTATTCTTCACAGAGCTAGAACAAATAATTTCTCAATTTGTATGGAAATACAAAAAACCTCGAATAGCCAAAGCTATCTTGAGAAAGAAGAACGGAACTGGAGGAATCAACCTGCCTGACTTCAGGCTCTACTATAAAGCTACAGTCATCAAGACAGTATGGTACTGGCACAAAGACAGAAACATAGATCAATGGAACAAAATAGAAAGTCCAGAGATAAATCCACGCACATATGGTCACCTAATCTTTGACAAAGGCGGCAAGAATATACAATGGAGTAAAGACAATCTTTTTAACAAGTGGTGCTGGGAAAACTGGTTGAACACTTGTAAAAGAATGAAACTAGAACACTGTCTAACACCATACACAAAAATAAACTCAAAATGGATTAAAGAGCTAAATATAAGACCAGAAACCATAAAACTCCTAGAGGATAACATAGGCAAAACACTCTCTGACTTACATCACAGCAGGATCCTCTATGACCCACCTCCCAGAATATCGGAAATAAAATCAAAAATGAACAAATGGGACCTAATCAAACTTAAAAGCTTCTGCACAACAAAGGAAACTATAGGCAAGCTGAAAAGACAGCCTTCAGAATGGGAGAAAATAATAGCAAATGAAGCAACAGACAAACAACTAATCTCAAAAATATACAAGCAACTTCTACAGCTCAATTCCAGAAAAATAAACGACCCAATCAAAAAATGGGCCAAAGAACTTAATAGACATTTCTCCAAAGAAGACATACAGATGGCTAACAAACACATGAAAAGATGCTCAACATCGCTCATTATCAGAGAAATGCAAATCAAAACCACTATGAGATACCATTACACGCCAGTCAGAATGGCTGCGATCCAAAAATCCACAAGCAATAAATGCTGGAGAGGGTGCGGAGAGAAGGGTACCCTCTTACACTGTTGGTGGGAATGCAAACTAGTACAGCCACTATGGAGAACAGTATGGAGATTCCTCAAAAAACTGGGAATAGAACTGCCTTATGATCCAGCAATCCCACTGCTGGGCATACACACTGAGAAAACCAGAATTGAAAGAGGCACGTGTACCCCAATGTTCATAGCAGCACTGTTTACAATAGCCAGGACGTGGAAGCAACCTAGATGCCCATCCACAGATGAATGGATAAGCAAGCTGTGGTACATATACACGATGGAGTATTACTCAGCCATTAAAAAGAATACATTTGAATCAGTTCTAATGAGGTGGATGGAACTGGAGCCTATTATACAGAGTGAAGTAAGCCAGAAAGAAAAACACAAATACAGTATACTAACGCATATATATGGAATTTAGAAAGATGGTAACAATCACCCTGCTTATGAGACAGCAAAAGAGACACTGATGTATAGAACAGACTTTTGGACTCTGGGACTGGGAGAGGGTGGGACGTTTGGGGAGAATAGCATTGAAATATGTATAATATCATATCTGAAACGAGTCAGTCCAGGTACGATGCCCGATAACAGATGCCTGGGACTGGAGCACTGGGATGACCTGGAGGGATGGTGTGGGAGGGGGGAGGGAAGAGGGTTCAGGATGGGGAGCACGTGTATTCTGGTGGCGGATCCATCTCGATGTATAGTAAAAGTAATACAATATTATAAAGTTAATAAAAATTAAAAAAAATAATAATAATAAAAATAAAAATAAATAAATATTTCTTTCCCACATAAAAAAAAAAAAAAAAAAAAAAAAAAAAGAAAAAATTTTTTCTTTTTTTATTACCCCCCCCCTTCTCTTTTTTTTTTTTTTTTTTTTTTTTTTTTATCACCAATCCTTCACTCAAATATCCCCTCTCTCCTCTCCTTCCTCCTTAGACCCGAAGGTGGGGGGGGAGGGTGCCTGCCCCTCTCCCCTCTCCGTTGGGGGGGGGGGAAGGCTGTTGCATTTAGTGCCTCTTACCTGCCATTTTGGAGAAGGGCATGGCAACCCACTCCAGCATTCTTGCCTGAAAATCCTATGGACTGAGGATCCTGGTGGGCTACAGTCCAGAGCATCTCAAGGAGTTGGACATGACTTAATGACTGTGCAGGCAAGCACACATGCTATCTGTATGGCAGACCCTCAATTGTTTTCTTGAGTGATTATTTGATTAAAATTCAGGTCATGTTCACTTTTGGCTTATTGTTATAGTTGAAATATGGGCTGAAATAATATATTAGGAAATAGTTTAGCTACAAACAGTAGATAACCCAAAGAAAACTGCCTTTAGTAAGTGTAATATGTTTTTCTCAATAATTCTAGAGAAGCAGCCCAACATGAGAGCAGCTACTGGTAGGTCTCATCACAGACCCAGAGTCCTTCTGTCTTCCTCCTTAGACAGCCCTAGCATATGCTTTTGTCTTCATGGCCCCAGGATGACTGCTGCCCCCAAGCCCCAGTCATTGCATCCAAGCTCTAGACAGGAAAAATAAGGGGTGATAAAAGGCAGAGAACAAAGGGAAACTCTCCTGGGGATTTCCACCTGTATCTTATGGGTCAGAGCTGTGTCACATACTACTGCAGCTATAAAAGAGGTGAGGAAACAGAATTTTGGCTTTTCAGCCTTTATACTCGAAGAAGACAAGGGAGAAGAACTTGTGAATAGCCTTTTGGTAGCTCATCTGTAGTGTCTATCATATCCATTAAGACCATTTTCTTTACTCCTTTGAGTTCTTTAGTCCTTTGAGTTCAAAGTTTGGGATAATATTAGGATTGTCCAGAGAAAGAGAATGAGCAGGGTGTACATGTGTGTTTGTGTGTGCACATGCATGCACACATGTAAAGAGACAGAGGTTGATTGATTGATTATAAGGATTTGGCTCATGTAATTGTGGGGACTGACAGGTCCCAAGATCTGCAGTTGGCAGGCAGGAGACCCAGGGTTGCTGATGACATAAGTTACGGTCTGAAAGTTGGTAGGCTCAGTGATGCGAGGAAGCCAGTATTGCAGTTTGAGTCCAAAGGGAGGAAGAAATTGAAATCAGGGAGAAGGAGTTCACTCTTACTAGTGGTGGAGTCAATGGCACCCCACCCCAGTACTTTTGCCTGGAAAATCCCATGGATGGAGGAGCCTGGTAGGCTGCAGTCCATGGGGTCGCTAAGAGTCAGACATGACTGAGTGACTTCACTTTCACTTTTCACTTTCATGCACTGGAGAAGGAAATGGCAACCCACTCCAGTGTTCTTGCCTGGAGAATCCCAGGGACGGGGGAGCCTGGTGGGCTGCCGTCTATGGGGTCGCACAGAGTCGGACACGACTGAAGCGACTTAGCAGCAGCAGCAGCAGTGGTGGAGTCAGCCTTTCTGTGCTATTCAGGGCTTCAACTGATTGAGTGTGGCCCACCCACACTGGGGAGAACAATCTGCTTTAATAGGCCAGTCTATCCACGTGTTAATCTCATCCAAAAACACGTTCATGGGCACACCCAGAATAATGTCTGGGCACCCTGTGACCCAGTCAAGTTGACATATAACTTTAACCATTATGAATATTGTGTTAGAGGCAGGCCAAGCTGTATCATCAAAAAAGTCCTGGAGGGCAGGAGGTATGGCAGCATCTGGCTTTGGGAAGGCTGTTGGTGCACAGTAGCCCACAAGTACCTGGCGCATACCCGCCCCACCACCATCATGATGCCCAAGGGGAGGGTCAGCTGCACCAAAGGGGTGGTGAATGGGGAGCCCAAGAGATGGGCAAGGTTGTCAGCTAAGCCTGTTCTTGAAAACATGGACATGAAGCCACAGAGGCAGCAGGAAAGGATACCCTTCAGACCAAAAAGTGCACACAAAAGGGAAAAAGGGAGCAAAGGGCAAACCGGCCAAAATGCCTACACAAGAACCTGAAGAAGATTTACCTGTAGAAAATGGAGAAACTAAAAATGAAACGAGTCTAGCCTCTGATGAAACAGGAGAGAAAATAGCCGTCTGATTAATATCATCTGCTATGTCATATCAGTGGCCCCTGTCTCCCTTCTGGCAAGACCCAGAGGAATATTTTTATCTAATATTTTGTAAATACAAGACTTTTAGAAGCTCTGGAGACATTTTTAAGAAGAGAATTCTACTTCGTTCCCTTTTTAAGTGTAAAGGATTTAAAAACAATTTATTTTTGGAGCATAACTGCATTAGTTTCTGCTGTACAATAAGGTGAATCAGCTATACGTACACATATATCCCCCACTCTAGAGCCTCCCTCCCACCCCTGCCCCATCCCACCCCTCTGTCACACCCCTCTAGGTCATCACGGAGCACCGAGCAGACCTCTCTGTGCTATACACCAGCTTCCTACTGCTGGTGCTGCTAAGTTGCTTCAGTCGTGTCCCACTCTGTGCGATCCCATAGACGGCAGCCCACCAGGCTCCCCCGTCCCTGGGATTCTCCAGGCAAGAACACTGGAGTGGGTTGCCATTTCCTTCTCCAGTGCATGAAAGTGAAAAGTGAAAGTGAAGTCGCTCAGTCGTGTCCGACTCTTAGCGACCCCATGGACTGCAGCCCACCAGGCTCCTCCATCCATGGGATTTTCCAGGCAAGAGTACTGGAGTAGGGTGCCATTGCCTTCTCCAAGCTTCCCACTAGTTATCTATTTAACACATGATAACATATATATGTCTATCCTACTCTCCCAATTTGCCCCCTCCCTCCCCTTGGAAGGGTTTTTTTAAGAGGTAAAAACATTTTCTGTTTTTTTTTTTTTTTATTTATGGGGTACAATCAGAAAATAGTGGGATATTGAATAAGGAGGTTTTGATTGTCTTGAATGTCCGCTTAACATGCCATAGATGGGGATTATTTTTTATATCTTATAAAGCATATTAAATGGCAGTTTGAAGTCACATTGTATATTTATTGTGTCTTGAACATTTGAACTTCCACTCCTGTGTTGTTTTCAGTAGAATCGTTTGCTAAAGAAAATCCCTTGGCTTGGTTGTCCCAGTCAGAACTGCACGCTAACATCTTTGGTCATGTTAGTGCAGTTTTTGTACTAACTTTGGTAATGTACTGTGAAAGAAAACTGAAAATTTTAGTATATAGTATATATGATATTAAGTTGTAAATTAGTGAAATTTATAATGTAGCAACTTTTAACAATATTTGAAGATACTGGTATTTAATATCCTATTAAGAAAAATTTGCCTTCAAATTTTAAGCTGGAAAGTCACCAGAATAACTGTTTAGGAAAGAATCACAATGACATGATTTTTCAGATTTTAAGAATTGTGTGCAAATTGAAATATCTGTGTACTGATCCTCAAAATAGCCAAGAAGATCTTTATTATTATTTTTTAAAAAATGCTTGATTTCTGTGCTGAATTCCAGTCCATTGTGGGCAAGGCATTTCTTCCTCTCTGATTTTTTATGCCATCTGTTATACAAGGGAGGAGTTGTGTTAAGACTCGATCATCTTAAGGCCGCTTCTGGCTCTATTACCCCTTATTTCTATGAAATGTTTCATAGTGAAAGTGAGTAGAATATATATTTAGATGAGAGTATAAACTTGATTTCAATTAGTTCATCAGTTATATTTTCAAGTTTCTATTTGAGAATTTTGTTGTGTTTAGCGATATAAACATTCCTTCTGAATTCTCTATACTGTTTATTTGATTTGAAAAATATAAAGGTGAATTCAACTTAGTGCATCCCCAGAAGAGCATACATTCAAAATTAGTTCAGTCAAAAATTATATTTACTTCAGTTCTTAGATTTAAAGTTTTCAAGCTTATTTTTCTGCTTTTCTTGGAACCTAGAAATTTCATCTCAACAGGTTTCTGCATCAAGAAATATTTATTACGTGCCTACATTTGCATGTTACTGGACTTGCCTGGTGTCGTGTTTCAGGAAGGCAAGAGGCCTTTTAATAGCAGGAGTAATTTGCATTTGTGGAGTTAGCTGTCATTTGTAATCAGCAACAACTTAATTTCTGGAAGAAATAAAACTTACCTTCTCGAGAAGGTTTCGGAATGATTTGGCTTGTGCAGGTCAAAATCCAAGGCAATAGAAACAGAACAGGCTAAATGGCACTGATTGTTTCCATAAGTTCGTGGATAGCACCTAGTATGCTTCCTTGGATGTCACATGTTTTATTGCAAAAGAGAAAGCTGTGTTTACTTTCCATGTCACTTTCTTTCCTAAGACCTGTTACATATGATCTTTCTTTTAAAACACAACTTTGACCTACTCTTGCCTCATTCTAGATTATTGAAATAGCCCCTAAATGATCACCTGACACTCAAATTTCTTTCTCTTTCATCTGCTTTGTACAGGGTTCCAGAGGAGGTTTTCTGAAACAGCACTACTTCCATGCTGTTGCTTTATTCAGAATTTTAAAAAATATTTAGCATTATCTTTAGTCTTCAAGATAAACTTCAGACTCAGCATGGCATTCACTGTCCTCCAGGATCATGACCACAAGGTCCAGCCTACCTTGGTTTCTTTTTTCTCTTTTCCTTTTCCTTCTCTTCTCTTCTTCAGTTATCTGATCTAACTTGTTTAATCTAATTATAACCTTCCCCCATCCAAAAGATTCTGAAGTGGCTTTCAGGCACACATGTGTACATGATACACATGTATGCAGTAATATATACCTGCACATGCCATATAACAGCAATACATTTTATATTGATTTTTGAAATAAGTGACAAAAAGGCAAGGTAGAACCCAGAATGCCTGCCATATGATCCTATATAGTGACAAGAAATAAATTACAAATTTGCCCTGAATTTATCAGCAGCCAAATATCTGTGTACTGATCCTCAAAACAGCCAAGAAAATCTCAATTATTTAAGAAAAAAAAAAGTGCTTGATTTCTGTGCTGGATTCCAGTCCATCATGTATGTATCTTGCACAAGACATTTAACCTCTCTTGATTTTTTCTGTCATCTGTAACACAAGGGACTTGTATTAAGACTAATTTCAAAATGCACAGTAGCTGGAAAACTGGACACATACATGCTTCTCAGCTGAAGCAGTTTTTTCCTGTCTCTGAGGCCCCCGCCACGGGTCCCCCTGAGACTGACTGATCAATATCCTTGTCCAGACATCCACAAATATTTAAATAGCTGACTTTTATAATATTCTTCAGTGTGGCTGATTGACATAATTTCACATTATAGCTTAAACAAAGAAGTAAGGAAGGTGAAAATTTATGTAATCTAGATTCTTTATCTCTCTGGCTTACTTCATTCCAAGAGTAAAACTTACAGAACTATATAGAAGAAAGCAAAGACTGCATATCCTTCAAGCAATCCTTTATTATTTCTTATAGTCTTTTAATTAAAAAAAATTATTAAAAGTCGAGGTACTTCAGGATGGGGAACACGTGTATACTGGTGGCGGATCCATCTCGATGTATAGTAAAAGCAATACAATATTGTAAAGTTAAGCAAAATAAAAAAAAATAAAAAAAATAAAATGTAAAAAAAATAAAATAAAAGTCGAGGTACTAGACCCGCAGTGAAAACCTTAGTACACGCTCTCTCCTGCTGCTCCCCAAGTCTTGCCCCCAGAGGTGCCCCATTTTAGCTTCTGCATTTATTCTGTGTTTCTAAAACTAAAACTCCCTTAAATCACATCCTATTTTGCTATTGGGTTGCTTTAATGACTTTTTTATTTGCAGGAGTTCAAATTCGCTTTTTATTCCCAATCTTCCAGTTTAGGTTTTATTTCTACTTGTTTCTGTTCTGTAATTTCTTATTCATGTCCAGTACGTGCCTCTCTGTTAGGTATCTATTTGCACATCCTAATCTTAAAGTCTTGGTCTTCTAGTGCTATAGTTTATTTTCCTGGAGTGAAATCACATTCGGATTCTTGATTTTTTATTTTTGTTGAGTATCTACCTTAGCCTTGCATTTCACTATGTGTTTTGGAATTCTGTGTGGTGGGCCCATTTTTAGTGGGATGCCTTCTTATTTCGTTCTTTTTCCTCCTCTGCGCATCTGCGCTCTCATAGCTTTCTGCTTGCCTCTCTCAGGCCCCAGCTCAGAACCAGACTTCATGGCGTTTTAAGTGTGGACCACAGTGATGTTGAGATGCAGACCTGGTTACTTAGGCGATAGGCATCTGACTCTGTACCCGGGGACACTCTACTATGTGTGTCTTCTAGGCTTTCCACAGCCAACAGTTCCTGTAAATATTTATCCCCAGGAAACATGTCATCATCCTATATTTTCAGCCTCTTTTCATAACCAGGGAAGACTCACCCTTGCCTTTAAGCTCACCTTTCTTCTGTGAAGCACTTTTCTCTCTTAACCATTGGGACCAAATGTGTGTCTGTGACTGCCGGCTTCCAGACCTGAGGCTCTGTGTTCAGTTTTGCTGACTACTCTGCATTTCTGTTACTGGTCCAGAAGCGATGTTGATCTTGTTTTTGAATTAGTAAAGCCATTTTTGTTTCTCTTTTTGTAGTTTACTTATGATTACTATCACTTTGGAGTAGAGGTGAGCACCTCCAAGTCTGAACTTACACCATCTTGTTGGAAGCCTGCTGTTCGCTTCTCATAGCTAAGAATTCAAGTCTTTGGCAGCAGAAGAAAATACGAGGATAAACAATGATCTAATTCTCCCAAGGGCTTCCAAACATGTGTGCACTTTTCCTGGTACCAGCCTGTCTGCGAAGCAGGGATCTGTGTCTTGTATCACTGGGCCTTCTATGGACAGAGAGTTGAGTAGAGTCATTCTGAAAGTGTATCCATCTCAAAAATAGTTTAATAGATAGTTCTGTAGGGGAAACACCCTCAGAAACTCCTCATTCCTTGATAATACAGTTCTAAGTTCACTTGCTCTTATTTTCTTCTGTGGGGTTTCCCTGATGGTCTGCCATGCAGAGACAGGAGACACAGGTTCAACCCCTGGGCTGGGAAGATCCCCCAAAGGAGGGAAATGGCAACTCACTCTAGTATTCTTGCCTGGAGAATCCCATGGACAGAGGAGCCTGGCGGGCTACAGTCCAAAGGGTCTCAAAGAGTCAGACACAACTGAACGACTAAGCACACACATTTTCTTCTATAGAAATAAAGCAATGTTAATAACTGTCTTTTGTAATCATTTCAGTTTCTTTTCAGAGTCTCTTTTCTTGGGTCCCTCTGAGGCCCTCCACAACCTCTGTGGGTTACAGAGCCCAGCGTCCCTTAGAGACACAGCTACTGCTGGTGCCAGGCAAGCGCAGCCTTGGTTCCTGTATATCCCTGCCCTGTCACTGCTAAACTGGAAAAAACTGTGGAGAAGAGGCAGGCTTGACCCAAAGGGAGGGACAAGGATTGTCTGAGGAAGGCGTAAAGGATGTAGAGTTAAAGCTGTATTCAAAGGAAATGAAGGTTTTCTACCCAGGAAAAGGTTTTTATGGTAACTTGAGTCTATGTGAAATATGAGCAATTACTGAAAGGTCATTAGAAAACCAATATATATATATATATATTTGCTGCCTTCTTCTATTTTGCTAAATTAATTGTAAGCAGAAATGCCTCATGGTAGGGATGATGAGCCCAGTCAGCTCTGAATTGTTTTATATTTCAAGTTTTAACAATCTAAGTAGAATGTGTTTCCTGTTTCTAAAGTTTTCATCATAACAGAATTACATTATCTTCAGAAGATTAGCAAGATTTGGCAGGAAACTGAAGGAAAGAGAGAGAAAGAGTGTGTTGTGCATGTGTGTGTGTGATAAGTTTTTAAGCAGTAAAACCTAACAGTACTATATGTTACCTGTCTTGTTTCTCCAAACACCCAGAAGAATGGTTTTTCCAAAAGTGGCTGTCATTAATGTTAAAGTGAGGAAAGGGGTTGATTGGCTTCATAATCACCTAACCCCACATGCAGTGTCTCTGTGAATGCCAGGGCAAGGCTTCTGGGCATGGCACAGTGGGCATAACAGGCTGTGAAATACACCCTGTAGCTATGGCGTTAGCCCTGGGGTGTGCTGTTTCCATATCACAGGTCACAGCGCTTCAACACTGACTTTCCCCCAGAGACCATATGGCTCTGGTTTATCCAAAAGCCCACCCCAAGGGTAAGAAGAGGGTTTCACCACAATTTGTGGTGACATGAATTCCATCTCACAACCTTTACAAATCTTGCATACAAATTCTTTTCCCTGGGTATTTGGCGTAGAAGCAGCTCTGGCTTGGGGAACGGATTCAGTGGTAGCAGCTCCTGTGACAAGGAAGTATGTATTCTGTGTCCTGGGCACATTACCTCACTCAGCACAGGGCACACGGAGCTCAAGGAGTGCTGCAGAGGGAGGTGGTGGTGGTGGTTTAGTCCCTAAGTCGTGTCTGACACTTTGCAACCCCACGGACCCTTCCAGGTTCCTCCGTCCATGGGATTTCCCAGGCAAGAATACTGGAATGTGTTGCCATTTTCTCCTCCAGTGGATTTTCCCGACCCTGTGTTAGCAGGTGGATTCTCTACTGCTGAGCCAACAGGGAAGCCCTAGAGTGAGGTACTCTTCCTCAAAGAATAGAATCATCATAATTTTGTCTACTCAAGCTTTGGGGCTCTCACTGTGTGCCAGGCATGATTATATACCTCCTCTCACTTAATCTCCATCATCTTACAAGAGGGTGGTTGCTCTTCTTCACACTTTGCAGATGCAGTAACTTCAGGAGCTACATTCTTCATTGCTCCACGGTATTGTCTCTGTAATTTCATGAATAGTATATACATTTTCCCTCTCTTAGTTTTTAAATTTGGGAGTATGATTTGCATCCATTAAAATTCACTCTTTTTACTGCACAGTTCTGAGTTTTGATAAATACATGCTGTTTGCCTCACCACAACTACCCAGATACAGATCAATCCCATCACCCCTCCCCAGATTCTCCTGTAACTGCTTTAAAGTCAGCTTCCACCCCCACCTCCAGCCCCTGCTAACCCCTGATCTGCTTAACCTTTTCCAGAATGTCATATAAATTGATCCTAACAGCCATTTGATTCTGTCTTCCTTCATTTAGAATGATGCATTTGATACTCAGCCATGTTATTTTTACATGCATATAAATTTATAATCTCAGTATTTGGTTTCTTTTTATTGTCAAGTTGTATTCTATTATGTGGCTGTCCCACAGTTTATCTGTTCACCAATTGAAGGGTGTTTGGGTTCTTTTCCAATTGTTGGTGGTTATCAGTGAAGCCACTTTAAACATTCATATAAAGGAGATCAGTCCTGGGTGTTCTTTGGAAGGAATGATGCTAAAGCTGAAACTCCAGTACTTTGGCCACCTCATGCGAAGAGTTGACTCATTGGAAAAGATTCTGATGCTGGGAGGGATTGGGAGCAGGAGGAGAAGGGGACGACAGAGGATGAGATGGCTGAATGGCATCACCAACTTGATGGACGTGAGTCTGAGTGAACTCCGGGAGTTGGTAATGGACAGGGAGGCCTGGTGTGCTGCGATTCATGGGGTCGCAAAGAGTCGGACACAACTGAGTGACTGAACTGAACTGATAGAGGTTTTTGTGTGAATATAAATTTTCATTTGATTTGGCTAAATATCTAGGAGTAGGATTGCTGAGTTGTACAGTAAATATATGTTAAACTATATAAGAAATTGCCAACCTGTTTTTTAAAGTAGCTGTACCATTTTGAATTTCCTACCATCAATGAATGAAAGTTCCCGTTACTTCACTTCCTTGCCAGCACTTGATTTTATCAGTTTTGTTTTTGTTTTTAATCATTCAAATAGACGTATAGTTAATGTCACTTTCTGGCTTTAATTTGGGTTTTTTAATGGCTAATGGGGCTTCCCAGGTGACACTAGTGGTAAAGAACCCACCTAATACAGGCAACAGAAGATATGTGGGTTCAGTCCCTGGGTTGAGAATATCCCCTGGGGGAGGGCAGGACAACCCACTCCAGTATTCTTGCCTGGAGAAACCCCCATGGACAGACTAATGATTTATTATCTTCATGTGCTTATTTGCCATCTACATAGCTTATTTCAGAGAAGGCAGTGGCACCCCACTCCAATACTTCTGCCTAGAAAATCCCATGGGTGGAGGAGCCCGGTAGGCTGCAGTCCATGGGGTCGCTGAGGGTCGGACATGACTGAGCGACTTCACTTTCACTTTTCACTTTCCTGCATTGGAGAAGGAAATGGCAACCCACTCCAGTGTTCTTGCCTGGAGAATCCCATGGATGGAGGAGCCTGGGAGGCTGCAGTCCATGGGGTCGCTAAGAGTCGGGCACAACTGAGCGACTTCACTTTCACTTTTCACTGTCATGCACTGGAGAAGGAAATGGCAACCCACTCCAGTGTTCTTGCCTGGAGAATCCCAGGGACGGGTGAGCCTGGTGGGCTGCCGTCTATGGGGTCACACAGAGTCGGACACAACTGAAGTGACTTAGCAGCAGCAGCAGCAGCAGCATATAGCCTATTTGGTAATATACTTGTTCAAATCTTTGCCCATGTTAAAAGTTAGGTATTTTCTTCTTCTTGAATTTTGAGAGTTCTTTATCCTGCATCCAAGTCTTTTATTAGATACATGTTTCAGAAAACTTTTGTCCTTGTCTGTGACTTGTCTTTTAATTCTCTTGAAAGAGTATTTTGAAGGGTAGAGGTTTTTATTTTATTTATTTATTTTTTGTGGGGAGGGGTGAAGGTTTTTAATTTTACTGTCATTCAGTTTTCATTCTCTTTCTTTAACAAATCTGCCTTCTGATGGTATATCTAAGAAATCTTTGCCTAGCCCAAGAGAATACAGATTTTTCTATGTCTTCTATTAGAAATTTTATAGTTTTAGGCGTGATCCATTTTTTCATTAATTTTTATATGTGGTACAAGGTTTGTTTATTTTTTTGCAAATGGATGCCCCCATTATTCCAGTAGGATTTGTTGAATCAATATCTTATGTAGGATAGTAGCGTATCATAGAACAAGTGCAGTATTAGGTATAGGAGTAGTTGAGTTCTAGTCCTGGAACACCTACTTGGAACACTGGTGACACTAGCCAGGGATCAAATCTGAATGTTGGCTAACAGGGCAGTTGACTGTGCATGCTTTGGAGGCATGCAGAGTCTGCTGCCTCCTAACTGTTTGATGTTGGCAGGTCTCCCTGTAATAGTCCCTAGTTTTTCCTTTTGTAAGATGAGAATAATCCATACCTGGCAAAGCTGCTTGGAGGGTTCAATTAGATAATGTAAGTCTAGCTCAGGAGGTGGTATTTCCTCAGTGATGGTCGCTATTATTGTTATTGAGTAGTCTGAGGAAAGAGTCTAAATGGAAAGTTGTAGGAATTACAGCATCCACCGTTCCCATCATTTGCTGATCAGATTCCCCGAATTGCTCACCTAATCTTCTTGACAGCTTTTGAAGTCTTCCTGCTCCAATTTTTAGTCATCTTTGCCTGCTTCCTTCCCCTTTTTTGTTCCTAATGCCTTCTATTTGGCTCCAGTGATCCCTGTGTTGTGGTGATTAGTACTTTTCACTCTTGTATTCACCCTGTGATACCCCACCCCCCGACCCCTGCCTGGGCACTCCCTCCTGAGAAGGGAGCCGACCTGTGTCCAGACTGAGACATCTCAGGACCTTTCATCACATGTGACCCTGTTCATTCCCACGTTTCCTGACGAGGCTCACACTGAAGGGTGTGTGGTTGGGCTGTATGTAGGTGTGGGGTGTGTGCAGGGAGGAGGGAAGGGAGGGGGCTGTCTGAACGAGTGGGAAGACAGCAAAGCCAGCAGGAGTGACCCCGGCCAGAGTGACCTGCAGGCCATTCCTCCCCTTCCCCCCAGATCCGGGACAAAGCAGATGTCATCTTGGCTCTTTCCTCAAGTTCCCTCCCAGAGGAGATGCCGCTGCTTTTAGGATTTAGCACGCGGGAATTCTTCTCCTTTTCTGAGTTTGACTATGCTTGGAATCTTTTGTCCATGATGAAACAGAAATCATGGAACTCCATGGGAACGGAGGCCAGACAAGACTTCCCTTGCCACTGACTTCTCACTACAGTGCAGAGGAGTATCTCCCATACTCCCTCAGCCCTGAGCCTGAGAAAAGGCCTCCTCAGCAGTCACAGCAGCTCAGGACTCCAGAGTGGGTGAGACCAGCTCACTCTGAAGGGCAATGGGCAACAGAGGGTTGTGCCTAAAATCTGTAGCTGGCTCAGCAGTGACAAGAGGAAGGATGTCCCTGCAGTCAGGAGTGGGAATATGGGGTATTCTCATTCCTTCAATTGTCATAATCTGTGTAGAAATTAAGAGAATATGATGCCACTCAAAAATAACTTTTATTTAATTTGCAAAGTATCTCCCCCCCCCCCCCCCCCCCGCCCGTATCTATTTGCTGGGCACAACAGCAGACTTGAAGGCTAAGATTTTTTATCCATGGTACCTGCCCAAAGCCCTTAAAATATGACGTGCCTGACTTCCCAAACCTTTGGAATCCTGTGGGTCTTTGTCACACAAACTTCCACTGACATCTCACCGTGGTGATGTGGGAAGAAGCAGACTAAATAGTGAATTTCATGATAACTCCTTGGGGCTCGCTATTTGTGTAGTTATAGACAGGTAAAGAATCTGCCTGCAGTGTGGGAGACCTGGGTTCGATCTCTGGGTCAGAAAGATCCCCTGAAGAAAGGAATAGCAACCCACTCCAGTATTCTTGCCTGGAGAATCCCATGGACAGAGGAGCCGGGCGGGCTACCGTCCATGAAGTCACAGAGTCGGACGCGGCCATGTGACTACGCAGCAGCAGCAGACAGGCCCTGCAGCAACACCGCCTCCATGGAGGGATGAAGCTAGGGGATTGACATCATTGGTGAGTCCAGGAGAATGTGTGATGCGGCTCTGTGAGTTGTGGATGGGGGCTACCAACTGTGGTTCCGCTTTCTTAGCCCCTTGCTTTGAGAAGTAGCTCTAGGGCTCCAGGTAAATACGGCATATTGTATGTGTGTCTGCATTTCTCCACACTCTTACCCCAAAACCTGCTGAAATGATGCTAAGATTGGGCTCTTCCTACATATTGTTGAGTGCATACTTTCAGAGCCTAAAAGATAGGCACAAGAAAGCATGCTTTTTACGTAGATCCATAAACAAATATCACAAGAGGCTAGTGATATGTCAGAAAGTGTCAGTTCAGTTTGAATAGCTGGAAGAAACATTAGGCATCTGCTTCAATACCTGCCTTTTACAGAGAGTAAAAGTGACCTGGACAGTGAGTGATGTTAGAGAGTCAGGACCAGAAGCCCCAGGGATGCTAACTCTGGGGCGATGCTCTTTTGATGAGGCACTGTGGGTACTGTACCTGGGCATGGGGGCAAAGGCAAAGGTTGAAACAGTAAGTTGGCTAGAAGTTCCCCTTTGACTGTTTTTCTTGCAAGATCACTTCCATTTGTTCACTCACCTTGAAGTGCTTAAAATAACATCTTTATCCAATGTCTCATCTCCTTTGGATGACAGAACTCTAGAAATAAAAACAGAAAATGTGTATATTTTAGATTGTTTTTGTATTGTTTAGATAGATTGATTTACCACTGGAAAATTTAGTGTATTGTAATGTCTGTCCAAGACCAAGAACTAATATTCACTAATGCTTCCACTAACCACCCAGGAGGATGAGATTAGGTGGAGCCTGTAAAAGACTAAACCCCTAGCTGCTAGTGGTGCATCTGAGGAACCTAGAAACACTCTACAACAAGGACTGATTTCCAAGAAGTCTTTTCTGTTCCAAGCCTGAGCATTCATTCTCAGGAAATCAGGCTGCTGGTATTGCGTAGGACTTAGGAGTGGACTTGTCTCCTTTTTTGCTTATCTTTCATCCACAGTCACCATTTATTGCCAATCTTTCAGCAAACCTGCTTGAATGTTTACATCCCTTCTTCCTTTTTTCCCCCTTTCTTTCTTCCTTTCCCAAGTATTTAATGAAGTAAGGTTTGTAATATACCAACTATGGTAATCCCAAGAGAAAAAGACCTCCCCTTTCCGCACATTCTAGTGTGGACACAGACATCAGATACACAGTTCTGTCAGTACAGCAGTTATCATAATGAAGCCTGTTTTACGTGCAGTGGGAAGAAAGGAAAGGAAAAAAAATAACCCTGCACAGTCAGAGAAGACTTCGCAGAAGTCTTGACCTGAGATATAAAGGCTGTAAGGCGTTTTCAGTGAGGCAGTTTCAGAGGGAGCATTCCACACTGAAGGCACACCCTGGGAAATGTCCTGGAGGTTTGGAGAATATAGTGTGTCATTGCTGTTCAGCTGCCAAGTCGTGTCTGACTCTTTGCAACCCCATGGACTGCTGCACTCCAGGGCTCTCTGTTCCTCACCGTCTCCTGGAGTTTGCCAAGTTCATGTCCATTGAATTAGTGATGCCATCCAACCATCTCATCCTCTGTCAAACCCTTCTCCTCCTGCCCTCAATCTTTCCCAGCATCAGGGTCTTTTCCAATGAGTCAGTTCTTCGCATCAGGTGGCCAAAGTATTGGAGCTTCAGCTTCAGCATCAATGACTGAATGATGACTTCCAATGACTATTCAGGATTGAGTTCCTTTAGAATTGACTCATTTGATCTCCTTGCAGTCCAAGAGATTTCTCTACAGTCCTCTCCAGCATCACAGTTTGAAAGCATCAATTCTTTAGCACTCTGCCTTTTTTATGGTCCAGCTCTCACATCTGTATCGGGAAACTGCATATTGTTCAGTGTTCCTGGAGGATAAAGGTTGGTAAGGGTAGTGACTGGGGGCAAGGGGAGAGGTAAGCCAGGAGAAGAGTTTGGATTTTCATTACACAGCGATGGGAAGCCATTAAAGAAAGTGAGGGTTGGCTTTTGACCAGCAGCAGCCAGGAAAAATATAATCGTGTGTGTAGAAATAAAAAAGTCAGAAACTAGTCTACAAAGGAAAATCAGAAACTCTCAAAACAGGTGAGGAAATTAGTGAGGTTCTCATACTATTACATCCAGAAGAAGGGCTTTTCGAAGGCTGCTGTTGCATGTTTGTGATGGTGTTACTGAGTCAAGCTCACTCTGCTTGGCACAACAGGCCAATAGTTGGGTGACGAGGTGTTAAGGCAAGGAATAATGACTTTATTCGGAAAGTTGGGTGTCCAACAAGATGGTGGACTAGGGTCTTAGAGGACCATTTTAAGGGGTCTGGATGCTAGTTCCTTTTATGCAACAGAAGGGGAGGAGGTGAGGAAATAAAGTAAAAAGGCCATAAACCCTGCCAAAAAAACTCTTGATTTGGGCAGCCTCTGGGAAGGGATGTGTTAATTTCTTTTTTCCTGAAGCCATTCATAGCTGGGCAGGGTCAGGGTGTTTCCTTGTGATCCCAATGAGGGTACTTTAGTTTAACATTCAGGCAGAAAGGCCATTATGTATGCTTACAGCTACAGACAGCATCTTTTTAGTGAATATAGTAACAAAAGCAAGGGAAAGCCAAGGTTAAAGTAAAAGAAGCAGATCCAATATGATGTCAGATTTTGTTCTTCCCTGCCTTTTTCCCTCCCCACCACTCCAGAGAATGAGATGTCATTCAGATCAGATCAGATCAGATCAGTCGCTCAGTTGTGTCTGACTCTTTGCAACCCCATGAACTGCAGCACGGCAGGCCTCCCTGTCCATCACCAACTCCCGGAGGTCACTCAGACTCATATTCCTCGAGTCAGTGATGCCATCCAGCTATCTCATCCTCTGTCGTCCCCTTCTCCTCTTGCCCCCAATCCCTGCCAGCATCAGAGTCTTCTCCAATGAGTCAACTCTTCGCATGAGGTGGCCAAAATACTGGAGTTTCAGCTTTAGCATCATTCCTTCCAAAGAAATCCCAGGGCTGATCTCCTTCAGAATGGACTGGTTGGATCTCCTTGCAGTCCAAGGGACTCTCAAGAGTCTTCTCCAACACCACAGTTCAAAAGCATCAATTCTTCGGCGCTCAGCCTTCTTCACAGTCCAGCTCTCACATCCATACATGACCACAGGAAAGACCATAGCCTTGACTAGACGAACCTTTGTTGGCAAAGTGATGTCTCTGCTTTTGAATATGCTATCTAGGTTGGTCATAACTTTCCTTCCAAGGAGTAAGCATCTTTTAATTTCATGGCTGCAGTCACCATCTGCAGTGATTTTGGAGCCCAGAAAAATAAAGTCTGACACTGTTTCCACTGTTTCCCCATCTATTTCCCATGAAGTGATGGGACCAGATGCCATGATCTTCGTTTTCTGAATGTTGAGCTTTAAGCCAACCTTTTCACTCTCCACTTTCACTTTCATCAAGAGGCTTTTTAGCCCCTCTTCACTTTCTGCCATAAGGGTGGTGTCATCTGCATATCTGAGGTTATTGATATTTCTCCCAGCAATCTTGATTCCAACTTGTGTTTCTTCCAGTCCAGCATTTCTCATGATGTACTCTGCATATAAGTTAAACAAACATGGTGACACTATACAGCCTTGACGTGCTCCTTTTCCTATTTGGAACCAGTCTGTTGTTCCATGACCAGTTCTAACTGTTGCTTCCTGACCTGCATACAGATTTCTCAAGAGGCAGATCAGGTGGTCTGGTATTCCCATCTCTTTCAGAATTTTCCACAGTTTATTGTGATCTACACAGTCAAAGGCTTTGGCATAGTCAAGAAAGCAGAAATAGATGTTTTTCTGGAACTCTCTTGCTTTTTCCATGATCCAGCAGATGTTGGCAATTTGATCTCTGGTTCCTCTGCCTTTTCTAAAACCAGCTTGAACATCAGGAAGTTCACGGTTCACATATTGCTGAAGCCTGGCTTGGAGAATTTTGAGCATTACTTTACTAGCATGTGAGATGAGTGCAATTGTTCGGTAGTTTGAGCACTCTTTGGCATTGCCTTTCTTTGGGATTGGAATGAAAACTGACCTTTTCCAATCTTGTGGCCACTGCTGAGTTTTCCAAATTTGCTGGCATATTGAGTGTAGCACTTTCACAGCATCATCTTTCAGGATTTGGAATGGCTCCACTGGAATTCCATCACCTCCACTAGCTTTGTTCGTAGTGATGCTTTCTAAGGCCCACTTGAGTTCACATTCCAGGATGTCTGGCTCTAGGTCAGTGATCACACCATCATGATTATCTGGGTCGTGAAGCTCTTTTTGGTACAGTTCTTCTGTGTATTCTTGCCACCTCTTCTTAATATCTTCTGCTTCTGTTAGGTCCATACCATTTCTGTCCTTTATCGAGCCCATTTTTGCATGAAATGTTCCTTTCGTATCTCTGATTTTCTTGAATAGATCCCTAGTCTTTCCCATTCTGTTGTTTTCCTCTATTTCTTTGCATTGATCGCTGAAGAAGGCTTTCTTATCTCTTCTTGCTATTCTTTGGAACTCTGCATTCAGATGTTTATATCTTTCCTTTTCTCCTTTGCTTTTCACTTCTCTTCTTTTCATAGCTATTTGCAAGGCCTCCCCAGACAGCCATTTTGCTTTTTTGCATTTCTTTTCCATGGGGATGGTCTTGATCCCTGTTGCCTTTCCCGCGACCGGTGCACTAGGAGCGCCCCGCTGGCTGCGGGGCACACTAGGAGCGTGGCCAAGAGGAGCTACCCCACGACCGAGGTCAGGAAGGGTGGCGGTGTGGAGATACCCCTCCTCCAAGGTCAGGAAGGGCGGCGGTGAGGAGAGACCCCTCGTCCAATGTAAGGTGCGATGGCTGTGCTTTGCTGGAGCAGCCAGGAAGAGATACCCCACGCCCAAGGTAAGAGAAACCCAAGTAAGACTGTAGGTCTTGCAAGAGGGCATCAGAGGGCAAATACACTGAAACCATACTCACAAAAAACTAGTCAATCTAATCACACCAGGACCACAGCCTTGTCTAACTCAATGAAATTAAGCCATGCCCGTGGGGCAACCCAGGATGGGCGGGTCATGGTGGAGAGATCTGACAGGGTGTGGTCTGCTGGAGAAGGGAATGGCAAACCACTTCAGTATTCTTGCCTTGAGAACCCCATGAACAGTAAGAAAAGGCAAAATGATAGGATACTGAAAGAGAAACTCCCCCAGGTCAGTAGGGGCCCAATATGCTACTGGAGATCAGTGGAGAAATAACTCCAGAAAGAATGAAGGGATGGAGCCAAAACAAAAAGAATACCCAGCTGTGGATGTGTCTGGTGATAGAAGCAACGTCCAATGCTGTAAAGAGCAATATTGCATAGGAACCTGGAATGTCAGGTCCATGAATCAAGGCAAATTGGAAGTGGTCAAACAAGAGATGGCAAGAGTGAATGTTGACATTCTAGGAATTAGAGAACTAAAATGGACTGGAATGGGTGAATTTAACTCAGATGACCATTATATCTATTACTGCGGGCAGGAATCCCTCAGAAGAAATGGAGTGGCCATCATGGTCAACAAAAGAGTCCAAAATGCAGTACTTGGATGCAATCTCAAAAACGATAGAATGATCTCTGTTCGTTTCCAAGGCAAACCATTCGATGTCACAGTAATCCAAGTCTATGCCCCAACCAGTAACGCTGAAGAAGCTGAAGTTGAATGGTTCTATGAAGACCTACAAGACCTTTTAGAACTAACACCCAAAAAAGATGTCCTTTTCATTATAGGGGACTGGAATGCAAAAGTAGGAAGTCAAGAAACACCTGGAGTAACAGGCAAATTTGGCCTTCGAACACGGAATGAAGCAGGGCAAAGACTAATAGAGTTTTGCCAAGAAAATGTACTGGTCATAGCAAATACCCTCTTCCAACAACACAAGAGAAGACTCTATACATGGACATCACCAGATGGTCAACACCGAAATCAGATCGATTATATTCTTTGCAGCCAAAAATGGAGAAGCTCTATACAATCAGCAAAAACAAGACCAGGAGCTGACTGTGGCTCAGATCATGAACTCCTTATTGCCAAATTCAGACTGAAATTGAAGAAAGTAGGGAAAACCACTAGACCATTCAGGTATGACCTAAATCAAATCCCTTATGATTATACAGTGGAAGTGAGAAATAGATTTAAGGGCCTAGATCTGATAGATAGAGTGCCTGATGAACTATGGAATGAGATGTCATTGGGTGCAATTAATATCAGGGGATATGGCAGCTGGTCTATTTCAGATACTCATCTGCTTACAGGCTGTTTCTGGGTGCTTCAGTTAAAGACTAGCATGTTTACCAATTGCGCTGAGTATTAATTGCTGAGGAGAGGGTGTGATGGTTCTCTGAATTAGAACTGTACTTCTCCGTAATTAGGATATTATATTGCTTCAGATGCAGACATCAGCATGTCTGCTGTTCTCCTTCAACATGGATTGCCCAGGCATTTTCAGACCCTGAGAACTCTTAAAAAGTAAAGAAAGATGTGAGCTTTCTGTCTCTCCGTTTTTGATATGTAAATTGAACCCTGAAATTGTTAAAGCATTGATAATGCTTTCCTGTCCATGAAATTAAAATTTGAAAGCTGCAGCTAAGGGCTCATAAAAACAGTTGTCCCCACATTTGTCATTAAACCCTTTTATGCAATAAATTTGCGTATCCTTAATTTAGAATCATCTTGCTTTTTTTCAGAATTTAGTCAGCGTTCCTGTTTTTTTCAGTGTCGTCTTATGCTAATTTCTTTATTTATTGTGCTTCTCAAAATGAAACACAAAAAGCAGCAGCCAGTTAATAAATTATGTTTTCTGCAAATGAAATAAAGACATGTTAATCATTTCTAAACAATTAGGCCGCATTCAACATGGAGAGTTTCTCAGTGGAATGGCACACACCTTCAGAAAAGGAGAAAAACTCCCTGAGTTTGGTATCATGTCAGTGACTATCTATTTTTTTACACCTGTGTCTTGTTATGAATAAGGTCAATGAAAGTCATGGTAAGAATTGTGCAGACTAACCGCCTTAATTACAGAGCATTGCCTTTCAAGCTCAACAAAAGGCCCAGGGCAGCTCTCTTCTGAAGCTGGAAGTCACCATGTCCAGCAGTCATAATTTAAAAAAGGGACAAGGAGAACCTCCCATGTCTTCAGAGAAGCAGAAGTGCTGTAGAAAAATAAGATTCTAAGGGAAGGTAAGGGAACAGGACTCTTTAGCCTGCAGGGGAAGGGGCAGGACTGCATCCAGGCAGGGCGGCCTTCAGTGGTAACTAAGCCTGGGGAAACCGACTTCAATTGCAAGGGTTTGGATTAGACAGGGCTCCCCCGGTGGCTTAGTGGTAAAGAACCTGCCTGGCAGTGCAGGAGACAAGGGTTTGATCCCTGGGTGGGGAAAATCCCCTGGAGTAAGAAATGGCACCCCATTCCAGTACTCTTGCCTGGGAAATCCCGTGGACAGAGAAGCCTGGAGGGCTACAGTCCATGGGGTTGCAAAGAGTTGGACACCCCTGAGCGACTAAACAGCAACAACAGTGACCTTTGGATTAGATGTACTGACCTTCCAAACTTTTTTTTAAGACATGATGGTGTTTCCCCTCAAGGGGATCTTCTAAGAACAAAATCTTTCCCATCTGTCTCTTGCTTGGATTCCCAAGAAGTTTACCATTCTTTAAGTTCTGGAACCGATTTGACTCTAATAGTTCCCTGAATAAGTGAGATTGGGTGGACAGGGGAGGATTTTTTTAAAAAATCATTCTGCCAGTAAAGAAAAGACTTTTTAAAAATCACCCGCTGTGGGTTTGGGTCATTTCACCTTTATCTACTCATTCGCATGACATATGTGTTGAGCAAGCATTTGCTGAGTGCCTGCCATGTACTCCAAGGCCTAAAAGAAGACCCTGTTAACTGAAGCTCCCAGAAAGCAGGCCAGAAATAGGCAAGAATGAAAAGAGGATTAAGCCTATTAGGTTGATGCCTGAATTCTTACTGTATTGGGCCATCTGAGTATGTTGCGATCTCCTGTTGGTTTCCAGGGTAAAGATGTTGAGAGGTCAGAAAGAAGCAGTCTTTCAGGCTTCCCTGGTGGTCCAGTCATTAAGAATTCTCCTGCCAATGCAAGGGACACAGGTTCAATTCCAGCTCCTGAAAGATCCCACATGCCACAGGGCAGCTAAGCCCGTGTGCCACAACTAGTGTGCCCACGCTCTAGAGCCCAGGAGCTGCAGCTACTGAGCCCACATGCACCTAGAGCCTGAGCTCAGCAATGAAAGAAGCCACTGCACATTGATGGTTGACAGAAAACAACAAAATTCTATAAAGCAATTATCCTTCGATTAAAAAATAAATTAATTTTTTAAAAAGTCACTGTAATGAAAAGCCTGCCCATCACAATTAGAGAGTAGTCCTGCTCACTGTGACTAGAGAAAGCAGCAAGAAAGACCCAGCACAGCCAAAAATAAAATTAAATAAATAAATAAACAAGGAAACGAAGCAGTCCTCCCTGGTCCTTCAGGATCAGCACACAAAAAGAAGCAAATTACTAAACAGGAAATAGAGTTTACTTCTATACCCCAGTCCCAATATTTTTGTCTGTTTTGTTCTGTTTTTTTAAGCATGAAAGTAAAAGTGGCTGAGTCGTGTCTGACTCTCTGTGACCCCTGGACTATACAATCCATGGAATTCTCCAGGCCAGAATAGTGGAGTGGGTAGCCTATCCCTTCTTCAGTGGATCTTCCCAATCCAGGAATTGAACCAGGTCTCCCACACTGCAGGCGGATTCTTTGTCAGCTGAGCTATCGGGGAAGCCCCTTTTAAGCATGATAGAGTGGCAAATAGATGGAGTTGGGGGGCGGGGGGAGCTTAAAAATGAAAGGTGGTAGACCATTTTGTTCCTTACCCCAGAAAAAGTGGAAGATTGTAAAATTATCACAGGATGTCTTGGGTTTCAGACTTTTCTTTGGGTGGTTTCAGGGCTTGAACAGGACAAGTTTAAAGTTGATTTCAACTGCGCCCCTTAGTCTTTGTGCTGGGAGCCTGCTTCAGATGTTATCTGGATTTTTTCTGAGGTAACCAAATACTATTTTATGGTCGGGAAGAAATAAACTGTTGCTGTAATGCTGTTGGTTTAGCATGTAGGTATCAGGGTTGTGCTTAGTGAGGAGCAGATGGATTTTTGATGTTATTAACAAAGCTTTTAGGGATTGTCTATGCCCTTTCCACATTTGTCATTTCAGAACTTAAAGACTGAATGGACAGGTTTAAATGTAAAATCACTAATATTGTCCATTAAGGGCAGGGACTGACTATCAGTCTCAGTTTCTCTCTGGAACAATCCCAGTGCCACTGTGTTAGCAATTAGAGACTCTTTCTGTAAAATATAAACGCTTGAAAACAGTTTGCCTACGTAAGTCCGTCTATTGACTGAGCTTTTCATGCTGCCGTAAGCTCATCCCAATAATTTTTACCCAGGAAAATTACTACTCTTCGCCATCCAGCCTTTCAATTAAGTGTGCTTTGCTATGAGACATAGCATTTAGATTTTTATTAATTTAAACATTTTGTGTCAACAGAAGGTAGATCATTATTAACTGGTACAGTGCGGCGTTTCACAAAATACATACGTGTCATGGAAAAGTAATTAACTTCCTCATTCTATTGCCGAACAGATGTGTATCTGAATAAGAGTGGGGCCCCAGGGTGTGCTGGCACATTTATTTATTTATTTTAAGTCATTGAATTGTTGACTCAGAGACCTCGTTGCAGGTTTTCCAAACTTTGTTCTCTTTCCCATTGCTACTTCCCACCTCCCTTCCTCCATTAAAAACAGGTTTAGAGCAATCACCCAAAATGATCAATTCATTTTTGGCTTATTGTAGTCACTGCAAGCTATGGATGGTTTCTCTTTTAGATGAGATAAGGGTCTGATGACTAAGAGCGCTGAGAATACAGAGGATAAATGGGGACTTTTGTTGCAAACGTGCAGAAGGTTTAGTGGCAGCTGCTTGAGGCAGCCGGAGGCTGGGCTAATCAAGCTGACCGGTGTTCACTGGCCAGCACGCCAGAGCGAGGCCAGTCCAGACTGTGTGACCACACCAGCTCACTGTCACTTCTTTCTTTCCCTCCAGTAACAGCTCTGATACTCGAAGGATGTCTTCTGCTCCATTCTCTCCTACCAGACTGCTTGCTGAAGGGGTGTGCTAAGTGGTCTGCCTCTTGCTACCCTGCTGCTCCAGAATTTATTTTCTGTACAGAAACCAGAGGGCTGTTTTTCAGGAGGGACTGCTCATCCATGCCCCATTCACTGGAAGGAGAGATGGCGTGATCCTGGTGAGGTCACCATGTGGCCTCTGCTGCTCACCTTTCTAATTTCAACCCCTTGGCAGGGACTTACCAAGCTCTTTGCTGTCTGGGGTCCTTGCACATGGCTTGCCTGTGCTTGAATCAGTCATCTGTGTCTCTGTGCCTCCCCAGCTCTTTCTTCATCATTCTTCAGCTCAGCCTCCCCTCCTCAGAGAGGCAGCCTTGACTCCCCTGTGAAATAAGGTGCCTCCTTCCACGTTATTCCCTGATGCCTCTCTATCTCCATTAGAGCACAGTTACTACATATCATTGTTGTTTGTGGTTGCCTGTGTGCTCACTTGTTAAGAAAGTCAGAAGGACTTTATCAGTCTTGTTTTCCATGGTGTCCTCAGTGCCTAGTATACTGCTGCCATAGTTACAACCGATCGTAACATATTTGTGTGGCATGAATGAATTCGTCAAAAAAATACTGCTATTTGCCTACTATTAAGCTCAACATTCAGAAAACTAAGATCATGGCATCTGGTCCCATCACTTCATGGGAAATAGATGGGGAAACAGTGGAAACAATGTCAGACTTTATTTTGGGGGGCTCCAAAATCACTGCAGATGGTGACTGCAGCCATGAAATTAAAAGACGCTTACTCCCTGGAAGGAAAGTTATGACCAACCTAGATAGCATATTCAAAAGCAGAGACATTACTTTGCCAACAAAGGTTCGTCTAGTCAGGGCTATGGTTTTTCCTGTGGTCATGTATGGATGTGAGAGTTGGACTGTGAAGAAGGCTGAGCGCCAAAGAATTGATGCTTTTGAACTGTGGTGTTGGAGAAGACTCTTGAGAGTCCCTTGGACTGCAAGGAGATCCAACCAGTCCATTCTGAAGGAGATCAGCCCTGGGATTTCTTTGGAAGGAATGATGCTAAAGCTGAAACTCCAGTACTTTGGCCACCTGATGCGAAGAGTTGACTCATTGGAAAAGACTAATGCTGGGAGGGATTGGGGGCAAGAGGAGAAGGGGACGACAGAGGATGAGATGGCTGGATGGCATCACTGACTCAGTGGATGTGAGTCTGAGTGAACTCCGGGAGTTGGTGACGGACAGGGAGGCCTGGCGTGCTGCGATTCATGGGCTCGCAAAGAGTCGGACACAACTGAGTAACTGAACTGAAGCTCTACAGGATATGCCAAGTAACTGCATCACTAGAAGCTTTGAAATGACTTTTGCTTGTAAAACAACTTCATAATAGTGTAAATGATGGGCTTCAGGAAGGAATATTCTCACCTAATTTTCCTCCAAAAGTTTCTAGGTTGGAACATGACCTATCACAGTTCCCAACACCAGGGCTTACAAACCTGCATGTAAACCACCCGGAAAGACTGGGTGCATTGCAGTGACCTAGTCATGAGACCCCCTGTCTGAGCCCCTTGCATACTTTCCTCTCAGAAAGCACACATTTCCAGCATGTGTGAAACTAGACTTTATTCACACAGGGTGGTGTGTACCAAGATATGTGATATTTCTAAGCTGATCAGGAGCATTAAGAAACAGCAACCATTCCAGTATTCTTGCCTGGGAAATCCCATGAAAAAGGAGCCTGGTAGGCTACAGTCCGTGGGGTTGCAAAGAGTCAGAAATGACTTACAACCACAGGAGCATAAATATTATTCACATTACCCTGTCAGATATCTTTGTTTTTTATAATTAACAAAGTGTAAGAGAGTAGTTTCATAGAGACCCATAAGCCCAGGACTAGAAAGGACCTTAAAGGCCCTACCCAACCAGGGCAGGAACCTCTTTGGGGTTATTCCTGCTGGTGGGTATAGAACTCAATGTGAACCCATTTTTGGTGGAGATCTTAGCACACTCAGTGTCTTTGGGTAGACCGTTTCACTCCCAGGCAACTGTGATTATCAAGTTAATTAACCTCATGAATTCGAACTTGTCTTTTTAAACTTTCATCAGAGTTCTAGTTCTGCTTGGTGGAGCATGTGCAAGAGTACATGTGTGCTAAATCAATTCAGTTGTGTCTGACCCCATGGACTATAGCCTACCAGGCTACCCTGTCAACAGGATTCTCTATTTGAGAATACTGGAGTGGGTTGCCATGTCCTCCTACAGGGGATCTTCCTTACCCAGGATCCAACCCACATCTCTTACATCTCCTGCATTGGGAAAAGGGTTCTTTACCACTAGCACCATGTAGAGAGTAAATAGCATCCTTACTCCACCCATCAGAGTATTGGAGGCAGGTGGAGTAGTGCGGGGGGCTTTCCTGGTAGCTCAGCTAGTAAAGAATCCACCTTCAATGCAGGAGACCCTGGTTTGATCCCTGTGTCGGGAAGATCCCCTGAAGGAGGGCATGGTAACCCACTCCAGTATTCTGGCCTGGAGAATGCAATGGACAGAGGAGCCTGGCAGGCAGCAGGACTAAGCACAGCACAGGGTAGCACAGAGCACTCAGGCCATCAGTTAAACAACCAGAAGATCAGTTCTATCTCTATTACTTTCTAGCTTCTTGAACTTGAAGATGTTACTTCATCTTTCTCAGCTGCAGTCTTCTTATCTATAAATTAGGGACTGATTGGTGTTTACCTTCTACCTTCTAGAAATGATTAAGTGAGGTAAAGCACTTAAAGTAACTAGTTCAATATATCTCAATAAATGTTATTATCATTTTTTCCCCTGCAGCTAGCCAGATCTCTGAAATTCAGCCTTATCTGTAAAATAAGGAAAAGAATTCCTACCAATGAGTGGTCCAAGGTTGACTTCATTTAGTCCTAAGACATGGTTAATTGGTCAGTCAGCCAAGAATCTATATATGCATTCTCATCCTTACCAGATTTCATTATGTTTTCTGGGAAAAAAAAAAAAAAAAAGGAAAAAATCACTCTACTGAAGTATGATTGACATGCAAAAAGCTGTAAGTATTTAATACATACATCTGAATGGATCTAGAGATAAGTACACACCAGTGAAACAGTCACCACAATCCATGCTATAAACATGTCCATCACCTCCAAAACTTTCCTTTTACTACACTTATTAA
This sequence comes from Tragelaphus eurycerus, assembly GCA_935064755.1. Taxonomy (NCBI): domain Eukaryota; kingdom Metazoa; phylum Chordata; class Mammalia; order Artiodactyla; family Bovidae; genus Tragelaphus; species Tragelaphus eurycerus. The sequence continues at coordinate 25,968,370 of CAKXYN010000003.1, forward strand.
GCTTTTGTGAAAGAACACAACATGAGATCTACCTTCTTAGCAAATTTTAAGTGTACAGTACGGTGTTATGAATGGCAGGCACTATTTTGTAGCGTAGATCTCAGATTTTTATTACCTTGCCCTCAGAACATCATGAAAGACCTAAATACTTGTTGAGGTAGAAAAGTTATTAGTAATGTTCACCCTGTGCTCTTGTACAGTCTCTGTGAGGAGATGAGTGCAGACTGCAAGGTTTGTTCTTCCTGTTCCCCTGCTGGTATACTCAGGAATACCACGTTATCCTTTTGAAGTCTCAGTAAGCATTAGCCAAAGAAAGATACTGAGTTACCTGATGGGAGGGGGCTTATGTGTGTATTATGCACACTTTTAGTTTTGTTTGTGTTTTCTTGGGACCTCTTATGCCACCTCTTTGGGCTTCTGCTGCCGCTCCCTTTCCTCCAGTTCGTCAGAGGAATAATAATTGTTTCATGCTGTCTCTGCAAAGTTCTTTGACTACCCTGGGATATTAGTTCATCTGGAATTAAACGCAAGAACTTTCCTAAAGATACCTCGTTCTGCTCTGTCCTGTTTGAGAATAACTTCTCTGGGGAGAAACGAAAGGGGGAGAAACCTTAGAATCAGGCAGCTCTGTTCTCTGTGTTGTCTGTTGATCTCATACCACTCACCCCAAGCTGTAAATCCCTTCGTGCTTGCTTCCTGCTCACTGAGCCCAGAACCTTTCCTGAAAGCCGTAGTCATTCAGCACTCCCTTCCTTATAGCCTCCTGGGTAACTGCTCCTCTCTGGGACTGTCCTGGGGTTGTCTGCTCTTGTCCCACCTTCTGTTACGATACAGCTTGTGTGTGTGTCTGTTTAGCAGTTACTGTGAGGCGGTTGCCATGCTGAGCACTTTACAAGCCCTGTATTTTGTTTAGTCCTGATGCTAGCTGTGTAAGGTCGATTCTGTAGTCCTGTTTCCTGTTGGAAAATGCTTAACAGCTACTTTAGCATCACGCTCTCAGATTTTGTTCAGGACGGGGAAGTGGTGCCATGGTACGAATAGAAATGGGTACAGCAAATGTGAACTTAAATGATTATCAAGAATTTTACAAGCTTATAGTTTCCCAATAGTTTAATGATGAATGTGCCCTCATTATCAAGACTATAGGTGCTTTGTTATAAAATGAAAACACATTAAAAATGGGAGTAGAGACATGGGAAAGTGGTTGTAAAATCTGTTATTAGCATCATGAAACCTAGATTATAGAAGTGTCACTGGTCTTCCTGGAGGTTAAACCAATATGGGTTGGTTTCTTGGCTGAATTGTATTTGGAGCAAAGAAAGGTTATTTATCTGCTCATGTGAAAACCTCACCATGACTGGCTTCCCCTCCTCCCCATCTAACTTCATGTTTATTTCACCTCCTCCTCTTCTGCCATCCCTGCCCCCATGGAGGCACAGTAGGTCCAAGTTTGGAGCAAAGTCAGAGACCTTGGTATTCCTTAAAGCACATTCCTTCTGGTGCAGGCGTGGGCATGGGGGCCTCTGCTCTTATGCATTTCTGGTGAGGCAGGAAGTGAGCCTTCTGTGGACGCCTTGGGTGGTTGTTGGTAGTTCAGTCGCTTAGTTGTGTCTGATTCTTTTTCTACCCCATGGACTGTAGCCCACCAGGCTCCTCTATTTGTGGGATTTCCCAGGCAATAACACTGGTGTGAGTTGCCATTTCTTCCTCCAGGGGATCTTCCTGACCCAGGGATTGAACCCGAGGCTCCTGCATCAGGAGGCAGAATCCTTTACTGCTGAGCCACCTGAGAAGCCCCTGTAGATGCCTAAAGTGAACTAAAGCCCTGGATAGATATAAAACTGGCATGTCCCACAGAGTCATCTCCCACTGGTGATGAAAAGCAGGTTCCCTCATGTGTGAACGAGAAGTCTCTGAGAGCTCTCTGAATGAGGTTCCATCTACACTTGTACAGAGCAAGAGGGATATTTCACATTTGTCTACTTGCAGAAAGAAATTCCATGCCTATTTTAATTGATGATGAGCATTGAGTAATATTAGAATCTTACTTTCAAGTAATCTAGGAAGTTAAACAAATAGTAAATTAGCAATGTTAAAGGAAAATAGCTGGAGCTGTGTACTTTGACCCATTGAGTATGACTCAAAAAGAAAATAAAAGCTGATTAAGACATCATGATTTTATAAATCCTCTATAACTGGCATCGTAGCATTCCCTGGGGCAAGAGGTATGAAAAGAGGATTAGCTTCTCTTGTATACACCCAAAATGTCATTTGGACACCCAGAATTTGATAGGGTCCTCTCAGACGTCAGTGTTCAGACTATACTAGACCTGTAGTAGATGGGGCAGAACTGAGATTTGACATTGCCCACAAACCGGGTCCACCTGAAAGATACTCATGGTTCAGGAGATTCTGTGAGTATTCTTTGGAAGCAGGAGTATGCTGAGTATATGCTGCAGTTTGTGTTTCCGGTTTTACCCAGTATTTCCAGCGTGCCTCTGTGAGATCACTTGTCCCTTTCTGTACCTCTTTCTCTTCCTGTGAAGTGGGGAACTCTCTGGTCATTGTCTGGTAATGTTTATGAAGCTCCATTGGACTTTTGTCTGGAAGGCTCTGTTAACAGTAATGCCTGCTTGGTTTATGAGATGGTTACAGGAAAATGGAGGTGGGGGCAGGGTACCAAACATAGCCGGTGCTTTTATCTTTGACATTATAAAAAGGTCCCCTGGCCAAGGGCCAGATTGGAGTTTCCTGGAGTATAAAATGCAGATGTGTGCTTTTATGCCAGGGAACGCTTGCCATACCTTCGACCAGCACTTCACTTCCAGGACAGGCACGGTTGCTAGGGAGAGCATCTGAGTCCTGGTGATTTTGTAAAAGGTCTCTTGTCAGTTCAAGGTGGGGCAAAAAAAAGTTGAACTGTGGTCACCTCCTCTCCCAGACCTTAGAAGGAGTGGTCTCGCTGCCAGACCCTCAGCTTATGAATAATGCCCTTTGGAATGACCCTCCCCACCCCAATTCCTGCCAGCTTCCAGGAACAGAGCTCTATGTGAATTAATTCACAAACAACAGAATTATGTTAGAAGAACTGGAGGAGCGCTGGCTTTTCTCCACTGGGAGACAAATGCAATTCTGGGCTCTTTATATCTGAAAATATGACTGAGATATTAAAGATAATTCTTCCCTTCAAATTGGGACATTTCTTTGGAACATCTGCCTGTGTGGCGCACAGTCTGTCGATTCAGTGCTGCCTTACAAGGTGTTAGTAAGAACTGGTGAATTTGTGCAAGCCAGCTCTGAAAAGGTAGGGGGTGCTAACAGAAATTGCATTAACTGGGGTTAAGGGACAGATTCTGATGCCACATTAAATCATTTCCTTTGGTTGCCTTTATGATTACCTCCTAAAAGAGTACATCTAGACTTCTGTTCAAGACTCATTATCTGAAATTGTTAGTGTGAGCCCCAACTAAATTACTCCCTAAGTTTGAGAGTTAGTCATGTGTGACTCTTTGTGTCCCCATGGACTGTTGCAGCCTGCCAGGCTCCTCTCTCTATGGGATTCTCCAGGCAAGAATACTGGAGTGGGTTGCCATTTACTTCTCCAGGGGATCTTGCCAACCCAGGGTCTCCCACATTTCAGGCAGATTCTTAACCATCTGAGCCACCAGGGAAGGCCCCAGTTTGAGATCACAGATGAAACAAACTGATGTACTTGCTTTAGGAGATAAGCAAATGCTATGTTCTCGTGTGAGTTTGGAATGTTCCCGACATTAATCATTATACATACAAGTGTTCAGGGAGATGTGTGGATTAAATAGTTCTGGGTTTGGTAGAGGGCTCTACCGGAGAAGGCAATGGCACCCCACTCCAGTACTCTTGCCTGGAAAATCCCACGGACGGAGGAGCCTGGTGGGCTGCAGTCCATGGGGTCGCTGAGGGTCCGACATGACTGAGCGACTTCACTTTCTCTTTTCACTTTCATGCATTGGAGAAGGAAATAGCAACCCACTCCAGTGTTCTTGCCTGGAGAATCCTGGGGACGGGGAAGCCTGGTGGGCTGCCGTCTATGGGGTCACACAGAGTCGGATACGACTGAAGTGACTTAGCATAGCATAGTATAGCATAGAGGGCTCTACTGGATCGGGTCTAGTCTTTGTTCAGTCCTCTGCATATTTTGTCTGCTCTGACTGGTATATTTTATAGTGAGAAAAATCAGCTTAAAATAGAACAAAGGAAAAAAAATAGGATGAAGGTGTTTGTAACCTGTTGCCCAACCACAAATTTCCAAGTCTTACCCTTCAGAATTTCAGGTCTCTCTTCGTGCAGACGCCACAGACACAGGTGACTAATGGAGTGGAATGATAGGTTTCCATCTCCATGGTAACTTTAATCAGGTTCTCACCTGGGGAAGCTGAGCCAGGAAGCATTGTTAGCCTCCAGGGTGCACAGCTGGCCAGCAGCAGAGCTCGGCTTGGGCTCCAGCCTCCTTGTTTCCGTTTCATGGTGCTGCCTGTCACACACTCCCTTATGCCCATTGTTCATCTTATTTATAACTCTCTTTGGAAGAGCCGCATCTAGTTCATTGAAACTGCCGCTCTTAGAACATTGCCCCTATACTTAACTTGGGTCTGTTCAGCTGCAATTTCAAGCATCTTCCCTCTTTCTCTGCAGAGGAAAGTGAAAGCAGCTATTCCTAGAGAAGGAATGACGAGATGGAGGTGTAGCAGACAGAGGTGAGGGCTGTTGTTTGTGTCTCCCTTAAAATAACACCTGCCCTGAGATTTGGGGGTGTGCTTTACCTTAATGAGGGTTGCCATTCGGACAATTTTTCCTGTAAAACAATTTGCATTTTTCCCAGTCTCAAACCTTCCTCCTTGTGGTGGTTATATGACAGGATTGGCAGGACTATGCTAGGAATTGCAACAAATTCTGCTTAAGCGTGCTTTTGCAAACAGAGCCAGTAGCCTTTTGCTTCAGATAACCCCATTATATACTCTCAAGAACGTGTCTTTTTTTGTGGGAGGAGTGTCTGCTACTTCAGTGTCTTCATGCGGTCTTTCCTTGCCTTTGCATATCAGCTGGTCATGCTAGTTTTTCACACGTGCATGAAAAACTAGCTAGTTTTTCCATGCCCGCGTGCTCAGTCCTGTCCGACTCTTTATGACCCCATGGCCTCAGCCCTCCAGGCTCCTCTGTCCACAAAATTTTCCAGGCAAAAATACTGGAGTGGGTTGCTATTTCCTTCTTCATGGGATCTTCCTGAACCAGGGATGGAACCCATGATTCTTGCGTCTCCTGCATTGGCAGGTGGATTCTTTTCCACTGTGGGAAAAGGTTTTTCACACATGGTATCATTAAAGGCCACCTCATGGGAAGAGTTGACTCATTGCAGAAGACTCTGATACTGGGAGGGATTGAGGGCAAGAGAAGGGGACGACAGAGGATGAGATGGCTGGATGGCATCACTGACTCGATGAACGTGAGTCTTAGTGACCTCCGGGAGTTAGTGATGGACAGGGAGGCCCGGTGTGCTGCGATTCATAGGGTCGCAAAGAGTCGGACACGACTGAGCGACTGATCTGATCTGATCTGATCTGATCATTAAAGGCGGATTTCCAGGAAGCACCACTGACATAGGTAGGCTTTCAAACTCCCCCAAGTGTGTGGATGCTGTTTTTTTATTTTCTCTAAATTGACATGATTTCATATAAGCAAATGAGTTTAGTTCTCGGAGAAGGAGTTTTAGTCGCAGCGATGGGAACACCGAGCACAGTGGGAGGGGAGCTGTTAAGGTCATAGCTGGGAAAGGCCAGTGGTTCTTAGTCACACTCAAGGCTTTGATCACTTTCCTAGAAGCCCTGAAGGGGCATGCCCCTTCCTTCTGGCAACTCTGTGTTCCTGTACATGTAACCTTGACCTTGCAGTTGGTCGCAGTGTATGGCCTTGTGGAAATCTGTAGCTGCAGTAGAGTTATGGCAAATCAAATGAAACGGGCATTGGCAAATGCTGACAGCAGCAGTGGGAACAGAATCAGTGGAGGTGAAGCGGGACAGCGCTGCCATGGGCCCAGGTGGTTTCATGAACCTTCTCTTCTCTTCAGCATCAGTGCTTATTTGGACTGGGCTTAGATCCAACCCGGGGAAGGCGATGGCACCCCCACCCCAGTACTTTTGCCTGGAAAATCCCATGGACGGAGGATCTTGGTAGGCTCCAGTCCGTGGGGTCGCTAAGAGTCGGACACGACTGAGCGACTTCACTTTCATTTTTCACTTTCATGCATTGGGGAAGGAAATGGCAACCCACTCCACTGTTCTTGCCTGGAGAATCCCAGGGACGGGGGAGCCTGGTGGGCTTCCTTCTATGGGGTCGCACAGAGTTGGACACGACTGAAGCGACTTAGCAGCAGTAGATCCAACTGGTCCATTCTGAAGGAGATCAGCCCTGGGATTTCTTTGGAAGGAATGATTCTAAAGCTGAAACTCCAGTATTTTGGCCACCTCATGCGAAGAGTTGACTCATTGGAGAAGACTCTGATGCTGGGAGGGATTGGGGGCAGGAGGAGAAGGGGACGACAGAGGATGAGATGGCTGGATGGCATCACTGACTCGATGGATGTGAGTCTGAGTGACCTCCGAGAGCTGGTGATGGATAGGGAGGCCTGGCGTGCTGCAGTTCATGGGGTCGCAAAGAGTCGGACACGACTGAGCGACTGATCTGATCTGATCTAGTGCTCCCAGTTGCCCAAATGCTCCTTACCTGGATCCAAGACAGTGACAGGACTGGCTACCTGGAGGAGGCCTGCCAACCTGAGAAGAAGACCTCTCTTCTGGGGTTAGCCAGCTCGGGGGCCACGAGGGGACAGGAGGCTAGAGCTTCGGTCAGGCTCTTGGAGATGCAGAGTTTCGAGCCTGGCTGTAGATTCTTGGTGCACATCCCTTGCAAGCACTGAGATTTCAGCATTTTATGAAGAAGATGAAATAAAGAAACTTTGCAAAGTGATTGTTCTCCATGCATATCTGAATGACATCCTTTTCATCTGCATCAGTGTGACCCGTAGCTACAGTTAGCACGGAACCCAGTGGAAGATATACAGGGGATTGTGCCTGTGGAGGGCAGAGGTTCTTGATGCATGAGAGGAGTTTGTCTGGATGACTCAGCTGAGGAAGCGCCTTCCAGGCAGAGGGGATGAAATACACAGAGATGTGGGGGTGGGCAGAGTGGTTCTTGATTACATTGTAATTTGCTCCCTCCTTCATGAGGGTGAGACTTTTTCTCCCTCCCACCAACAAAACAGACTCCAGTCAGACCCCTGATTTCTAGGATGGGAAGTGAAAACTCAGTGCAGGATGCCATTCATGACATTAGTGCATCTAGTAAAGGTTAGAATGTGCATCTACTCAGGATTGTTACCTCTGAAAAGTTTAGCTCTAGCTAGATTAAATATCTTGCCAAGATCACTCAGCTATGGAGCTGAGATTCACTTTAGGACTAAATCCAGTGTTCCTTTCACTAAGTTCTAATTATTGTGTACCGTTGCTTGTTAATTGCTAATTAGAACATTCTGCAAGTTGAGCATGCTTCATTGAGAGAACATTCTTTTTCTTCTTCTCTGTCCATAATGCCCACTGACTGGTTTGTGGTTGATATGAATAAGAATGAATGCTCTATTTTTAACCATTTTTCCACTTTATGAAAGAGCTATTTTTCCCCTCAAGTTAAATCGGAAATGTTTTCAGTTTTTTTTTTTTTTTTTTTTTTTTCAAAAGAGGTGGAAATTGGTTCTTGTAGAGCTGTTTCCTGTGGATCATAAAGATTTTGAATGATGTTGTATATTAATCAAGTGAGTGAGTGAGTGAGTGAGTGAAAGTTGCTCAGTTGTGTCTGACTCTTTGAGACGCCATGGACTGTACCCAGCCAGCCTCATCTGTCCATGGAATTTTCCAGGCCAGAATACTGGCATGGGTAGCTGTTTCCTTTTCCAGGGGATCTTCCCAAGCCAGATATTGAACATAGGTCTCCCACATTGCACATGGATTCTTTACCATTTGAACCACCAGGAAAGCCCATATTAATCTATTAGTCTCAGTATATTATCTATGAACCAGAGGACCTCAGTAAAAAGCACTGCAAATTAAACTTTGTTTCTCCCATAATTTTGATTTCAGGACTTTCCAATTTCTCTCCTAAGTGCAGACACTATATTTGAGCCTCATTTTGCTGTAGAAACAAAACAGACCACAAAAAAACTTCTTTTAAGACACAAGAATTATTGAATTACTGGAAAAGTTTATGTGTTCAGTAATTTTATTTCCCATCCTGTACTCATCTCTCTCCAATCCAATCTAATTAGAGTTTGCATGAGGATTGGATAACAGGAAGTACAGAGAAGCAGATTGCCTTTCTCCTTTTCCTCTTAATGTGAACCATCTGAAATTAACCCAGTGCAAGAATTTCAACATCAAATGCTTGTGAGCCAAGTGAACACATCTGTTTAAGTATTCCAGATGCAGAGTAGGTCTGGATGGCTGCCTCTGATGTTTGAACCCGATAGAGCCACTGGTCACTTCCCCAAGGATGTGCTCAAGCAGTCCTGCTGGATTCCAGCTCTACTCTATTAAAGAGACTCAGATTTCCAATTCTATCAGGGACCACTGGCAGCTGGCAGGGATGCTGCCTACTCTGAAACTCAGAGGAAGCATTTGGCCGACTGAATGTAACTGTGTGGACTGACACCCTTTGATGTAGTGGATTGTCTCATATCATCTGGTACCTATTTTTTACTCTTAAGGGAAAAACATTTATTTGTTGAGCAGCTTTGCATGGGGGAAATTGGATGGCCTTGCTGATCCATCCACGGGTAGTTAAGGGCAGGGGCCTGTCTGCCAACTGAGTGGCAGGAGGCTCGGGGTGATGTTGGAGGTAGAAGCCAGGGGAGTCAAGAGAGCTCACTTGCAAACAGTCTTGATGCTGCTGTCTGGGAACACAGGTCGTGAGCCTGTGTGGAATTCCATATGCTGGGGTGGAGGTCACTTTTAGGTTCTAGACGGATATCTAGTCATTTGGTAAATACCAACAGTTCCAGAAAGAACATGCCGTTTTCCAACATAACTATGACATAGTCATATTAGAAATAAGTCAAGATAGAAATATGGAGTAAAGAGAATAATCTGTTTCCTTGGTTGAGATTGTCCTTGTTGTTGCAGAATTAAGGTATTTTGTTTTTTTTTTTTTTTTGTAGTTTAAAAAATGTATTTATTTATTTTTGGCTGTGCTGAGTCTTCGCTGCTGTTCTCGGGCTTTCTCTAGCTGTGGCTAGCAGGGGCAACTCTCTAGTTGTGGCACGCGGGCTTCTCATTGCTGTGGCTTCTCCTGTTGTGGAGCACAGGCTCAGTAGTTGATGCAAGTGGGCTTAGTTGCCCCACAGCATGAGGGATCTTCTCAGACTGGGGATCGAACCCATGTTGATTCATAACCACTGGACCACCAAGGAAGTCCAAGTTAATTTATTCTTCTAATACTGTTACCTGTGGATTGGAGGAGATGTTTCCTCTCTCTGTATTCATTTACTCTGTCACCAAACATTTACTGAATAACTCACCATGATGGCACAGGGAATAGATATGATTAGGTCAAGGTCCCTCAAGGAGTTCTGAGCTAATTTAGGAAACATTAGATCATTAATGACGCCTTGGCGCTAAGAGAGAGGTTTGCAAGGTTTCCCTGGTGGCTCAGTGGTAAAGAATCTGCCTGCCAGTACAGGAGGCATAAGTTTGATCTATGAACCAGGAAGATCTCAAATGCCACAGGGCAACTAACCCCGGGGGGGCCACAACTACTGAGCCTACATGCCCTGGAGCCCATATTCCACAAGAGAGGTCACTGCGAAGCCTGCACACCATGAGAGAGAGAAAGCCGGCACAGCAATAAAGACCCAGAGCAGCCAAAAATAAATAAATACAGACATAAACAAATAAAAGTAGTATTTTTTTTTTTTTTTAAGAAAAGAGAGGTTTGCAGAGCAGCTGTGATGCTTCAGGAGGGCTGGGTTGCCTCAGAGGTTGGATAGACAAGATTTCCTAACTAAGAACATTTGAGACTGTCTTCTAAAGGACAGATGGGAAGAAAGCTGGAGAAATGAATGGAAATGGCAATCCAAGACTCTCTGCAACCCCATGGACTATAGTCTGCCATGGGATTCTCCAGGCAAGCATACTGGAGTGGGCTGCCATTTTCTTCTCCGGAGATCTTCCTAACTTCAATAAAACCCACATCTCTAATATCTCCTGCATTGGCAGATGGGTTCTTTACCACTAGCGCCAACTGGGAAGTGGCAAGGAAAGAGCAGAAAACTCCAATCCTAGTCCTGACAGAATCCAAAGGGCAAAGATTCCACTTGGAAGAGTAGTTGTACTGGCAGTAAGATGGAGCCAGGGGATGGCTCAGATTTGGGATGGGGCTGAGAGAGAAAAGAATGGGAATGAATGAGAAAGAATCAAGTATCAAGAGCGATAATTCAAATTGTTTAGGAGTTTGTACCTGGCCACTGAGAGGGCGGGAGCAGATAGAGAAGCTTGAGAGTAGTTGAAGGGAGAAATTTAGATTCATTTCTACCCAGATTCTGAGAACAGCTGGCACAGTCCTGCCTTAGATGAACTATTTTCATGTTTTTATTGTTTAAAATGGAGTGGCTTTTTAAGGACTCTTCTGGAGCTGTGTCGGGGAGTGGTCACCAGAAGAAGAGCCGAACTAGCTCTGCACTGCTCTAGGCTCTAAAGTGGTTAGGTGGTCATGAGACCAGCTTCTTGTTTTACCAGTGAGGAAGCTGGGGGCAGACAAAGGAGGCTGTCACAGGGACACACAGGGGTCAGGACAGAGGTGCTGTTGGGGCTAGAACCACCACGTTCTCAATTCTCTTCATCACTTCCCAGCAGAGAGAACCTTCTTCAGAGTCCTGCTTATAGTCTGAGTTATGTTTATCATTTGTAGAACACTCAGCAATACTACATTTGATTTCAAAACACACACACACACACACACATATAATGTATAATATATTTTATATATAAAATATTCTCACACCACTGAAAACAAATTTCAGGACTCATTCATTCGAGCCCCTTTCACTCGAATTTCAGGTAAAGCTGAAATTCGAAAAGGAATTGTTAAAATTTTTTCCTAAATGATAGCAAACATCTTTGATATGTTTGGATAAGAAATGATGAAATAAATTTACTAATTTCATACCTCAGGGGCTGTGAAAAGAGCACACTAATTTACTCCTGTATTTGCTAATTGAAAAAAGGAGATTTAAGTTCCGCTTCCCTAAGTAGTCTCTCTGTGTATATACGTTACACACATAAGCGCACACACTCCCCGTTGAATGGTCTCCTCCTGACTGGCCCCATTTGAGGGACAGTTATGGGAGAATGGAATTGGGAGGGTCAGGGCATGGCAGTGAGGGGAGGTGTGTTGGGAACCTGAAAGTGGAGACTGTCACCTTGGTGAAACACTCCAGGAGTGGATGGTTAGCTGTTAGTGAATGTCTAGCTCCAATATATAGTGCTCCCTAGGGCTATTGTTTCTGAATGTTTGGAAACAATTTCCAAGCTTGTCTGCTCTTCTATTAAGTAAATACAGCCTAAGGCTCAACCGAAAGAACAGTTAATCAGATAATGGTGGGGATTTAGTTGTGAAAGATGGAGAAGCTCTATACAATCAGCAAAAACAAGACCAGGAGCTGACTGTGGCTCGGACCATGAACTCCTTATTGCCAAATTCAGACTGAAATTGAAGAAAGTAGAGAAAACTACTAGACCATTCAGGTATGACCTAAATCAAATCCCTTATGATTATACAGTGGAAGTGAGAAATAGATTTAAGGGCCTAGATCTGATAGATAGAGTGCCTGATGAACTATGGAATGAGGTTCGTGACATTGTACAGGAGACAGGGATCAAGACCATCCCCATGGAAAAGAAATGCAAAAAAGCAAAATGGCTGTCTGGGGAGGCCTTGCAAATAGCTGCGAAAAGAAGAGAAGCGAAAAGCAAAGGAGAAAAGGAAAGATATAAACATCTAAATGCAGAGTTCCAAAGAATAGCAAGAAGAGATAAGAAAGCCTTCTTCAGTGATCAATGCAAAGAAATAGAGGAAAACAACAGAATGGGAAAGACTAGGGATCTCTTCAAGAAAATCAGAGATACCAAAGGAACATTTCATGCAAAGATGGGCACGATAAAGGACAGAGATGGTGTGGACCTAACAGAAGCAGAAGATATTAAGAAGAGGTGGCAAGAATACACAGAAGAACTGTATAAAAAAGAGCTTCAAGACCTAGATAATCATGATGTTGTGATCACTGACCTAGAGCCAGACATCTTGGAATGTGAAGTCAAATGGGCCTTAGAAAGCATCACTACGAACAAAGCTAGTGGAGGTGATGGAATTCCAGTGGAGCTATTCCAAGTCCTGAATGATGATGCTGTGAAAGTGCTACACTCAATATGCCAGCAAATTTGGAAAACTCAGCAGTGGCCACAAGATTGGAAAAGGTCAGTTTTCATCCCAATCCCAAAGAAAGGCAATGCCAAGGAGTGCTCAAACTACCGAACAATTGCACTCATGTCACACGCTAGTAAAGTAATGCTCAAAATTCTCCAAGCCAGGCTTCAGCAATATGTGAACCGTGAACTTCCTGATGTTCAAGCTGGTTTTAGAAAAGGCAGAGGAACCAGAGATCAAATTGCCAACATCTGCTGGATCATGGAAAAAGCAAGAGAGTTCCAGAAAAACATCTATTTCTGCTTTATTGACTATGCCAAAGCCTTTGACTGCGTGGATCACAATAAACTATGGAAAATTCTGAAAGAGATGGGAATACCAGACCACCTGATCTGCCTCTTAAGAAATCTGTATGCAGGTCAGGAAGCAACAGTTAGAACTGGTCATGGAACAACAGACTGGTTCCAAATAGGAAAAGGAGTACGTCAAGGCTGCATATTGTCACCATGTTTATTTAACTTATATGCAGAGTACATCATGAGAAATGCTGGACTGGAAGAAACACAATTTGGAATCAAGATTGCCGGGAGAAATATCAATAACCTCAGATATGCAGATGACACCACTCTTATGGCAGAAAGTGAAGAGGGGCTAAAAAGCCTCTTGATGAAAGTGAAAGTGGAGAGTGAAAAGGTTGGCTTAAAGCTCAACATTCAGAAAACGAAGATCATGGCATCTGGTCCCATCACTGCATGGGAAATAGATGGGGAAACAGTGGAAACAGTGTCAGACTTTGTTTTTTCTGAGCTCCAAAATCACTGCAGATGGTGACTGCAGCCATGAAATTAAAAGACGCTTGCTCCTTGGAAGGAAAGTTATGACCAACCTAGATAGCATATTCAAAAGCAGAGACATTACTTTACCAACAAAGGTTCGCCTAGTCAAGGCTATGGTCTTTCCTGTGGTCATGTATGGACGTGAGAGCTGGACTGTGAAGAAGGCTGAGCGCCGAAGAATTGATGCTTTTGAACTGTGGTGTTGGAGAAGACTCTTGAGAGTCCCTTGGACTGCAAGAAGATCCAACCAGTCCATTCTGAAGGAGATCAATCCTGGAATTTCTTTGGAAGGAATGATGCTAAAGCTGAAACTCCAGTACTTTGGCCACCTCATGGGAAGAGTTGACTCATTGGAGAAGACTCTGATGCTGGGAGGGATTGAGGGCAGGAGGAGAAGGGGACGACAGAGGATGAGATGGCTGGATGGCATCACTGACTCGATGGATGCGAGTCTGAGTGACCTCCGGGAGCTGGTGATGGACAGGGAGGCCTGGCGTGCTGCGGTTCATGGGGTCGCAAAGAGTCGGACACGACTGAGCGACTGATCTGATCTGATCTGATAATTCCCATATGAAATTGTTCTGCCTTGGGCCATGGTCTCACTCTGCTTGGTGAAAGAATACAGGTCCCACTGTGGGCTCCATGCTGGAGGAGTCCATTGCCTTTTCCAAGTGCTAAGACTAGGAAGATCATAGGGCTTGATCTATGATCAATTAAATTAAATTGATTGAGTTGAATATATGTTCAACTTACTGTCTCACAGACATGAGTTTTACCTTTTAAGCAAGCCTAGGAAAAAAGCAAATTCAAATTAAACAGGAAGATGGTGGAAAGAGCATGGGCTCTGGAGCCAGACAGAGTTAGATTTGACTCTTACTTCTGGCAATTTGATGTAGAAGGGACATTTGTAGTGGTTACTTAAGCTTTAGGACTATCTTGTGCCACCTTTGTAAATTATAGGTATTGATGCCCTATACGGATGGTGAGAGGAATAAAAAAAAAAAAGACATGTAAGAGCCATTCCGAATGTTGCCATATAAATGTTCATTTTCTCCTTCCAGAGCCACTCTGCAGATGTTTAAGTGAGCTTTTGTTCCATACAGGGTTCTGTGCTAGGTATTTGGGAGTGGCAGAATCAAAGAGGTAAAGAACCTGCCTGCAATATGGGGAAACCCGGGTTCAATTCCTGGGTCAGAAAGATCCCCAGGAGAAGGAAATGGCAACTCACTCCAGTGTTCTTGCCTGGGAAATCCCATGGACACAGGAGCCTGGTGGGCTGCAGTCCATGGGGTCACAAAGAGTCCAGCTCACCTGAGCAACTGACACTTTCACTCATCTTTGAAATGAGGATAATTTGGCATGCACACAAATGACGGCCCAGGAACTGTAACTGCACTGGCCTCCTTGTCGCTCCTGGAACATTCAGGCCTGCACCTGCTTCTGTACTGTGGGACTTACTGTTCACTCTCCCTAGAATTCTTGTCTCTGCTCCTCACCTCCTCCTTCACTCATGAGTCATCTCAGCAATGCCTTTCCTGATCACCCTAAACTCCCTGGGACCAGTGTTCCCCTTCCCTCTTTCCTGTTTGTTTCTCTCTCTGACAAATTTTTTACGTGTGTGTGTATTCTGTCATCCCAAGCTCCTCCTCTGTCCTCATTGTAAACACTGTGATCAGTTGCTCAGTCATGTCCGACTTTTCATGACCCCATGAACAGCAGCACGCCAGGCCTCTCTGTCAATCAACAACTCCCAAAGTTTACCCAAACTCATATCCATTGAGTCCGTGATGCTGTCCAACCATCTCATCCTCTGTGGTCCCCTTCTCTTCCTGCCCTCAATCTTTCCCAGCATCAGGGTCTTTTCAAATGAGTCAGCTTTTTGCATCAGGTGGCCAAAGTATTGGGGTTTCAACATCAGTCCTTCCAGTGAACACCCAGGACTGATCTCCTTTAGGATGGACTGGTTGGATCTACTTGCAGTCCAAGGGACTCTCAAGAGTCTTCTCCAACACCACAGTTCAAAAGCATCAATTCTTCTGTGCTCATATTTCTTTATAGTCCAACTCTCACATCCATACATGACCACTGGAAAAACCATAGCCTTGACCAGACGGAGCTTTGTTGACAAAGTAATGTCTCTACTTTTTAATATGCTCTCTAGGTTGGTGATAACTTTCCTTCCAAGGAGTAAGTGTCTTTTAATTTCATGGCTACAGTCACCATCTGCAGTGATTTTGGAGCCCCCAAAAATAAAGTCTGACACTGTTTCCCCATCTATTTCCCACGAAGTGGTGGGACCAGAGCCATGATCTTAGTTTTCTAAATGTTGAGCTTTAAGCCAACTTTTTCACTCTCCTCTTTCACGTTCATCAAGAGGCTCTTTATTTCTTCTTTACTTTCTGCCATAAGGGTGGTGTCATCTGCATATCTCAGGTTTTTTATATTTCTCCTGGCAATCTTGATTCCAGCTTATGCTTCATCCAGCCCAGCGTTTCTCATGATGTACTCTGCATATAAGTTAAATAAGCAGGGTGACAAGATACAGCCTTGACAAACTCCTTTTCCTATTTGGAACCAGTCTGTTGTTCCATGTCTAGTTCTAAATATTGCTTCCTGACCTGTATACAGGTATCTCAAGAGGCAGGTCAGGTGGTCTGGTATTCCCATCTCTTTCAGAATTTTCCACAGTTGATTGTGATCCACATAGTCAAAGGCTTTGGCATAGTCAATAAAGCTTCCTAAGGCCCTCTTGACTTCACATTCCAGGATGTCTGGCTCTAGTGAGTGATCACACCATCGTGAATATCTTGGTCGTGAAGATCTTTTTTGTGCAGTTCTTCTGTGTATTCTTACCACCTCTTCTTAATATCGTCTGCTTCTGTTAGGTCCATACCATTTCTGTTCTTTATTGAGCCCATCTTTGCATGAAATGTTCCCTTGGTATCTGATTTTCTTGAAGAGATCTCTAGTCTTTCCCATTCTGTTGTTTTCCTCTATTTCTTTGCACTGATCACTGAGCAAGGCTTTCTTATCTCTTCTTGCTATTCTTTGGAACTCTGCATTCAAATAGGTATATCTTTCCTTTTCCCCTTTGCTTTTTAGTTATCTTCTCCCAGCTATTTGTAAGGCCTCCTCAGACAGCCATTTTGCTTTTTTGCGTTTCTTTTTCTTGGGGATGGTCTTGATCCCTGTCTCCTGTACAGTGTCACAAACTTCCATCCATAGTTCATCAGGCACTCTGTCTATCAGATCTAGTCCCTTAAATCTATTTCTCACTTACACTGTATAATCATAAGGGATTTGATTTAGATCATACCTGAATGGTCTAGTGGTTTTCCCTACTTTCTTCAATTTAAGTCTGAATTTTGCAATAAGGAGTTCATGGTCTGAGCCACAGTTAGCTCCTGGTCTTGTTTTTGCTGACTGTATAGAGCTTCTTCATCTTTGGCTGCAAAGGATATAATCAATCTGATTTTGGTGTTGACCATCTGGTGATGTCCATGTGGTGATATCTATGATGTCCATCTCATGAAGTCTATGATGGAGTAGCCATCATAGTCAACAAGAGCCCGAAATGCAGTACTTGGATGCAATCTCAAAAATGACAGAATGATCTCTGTTCATTTCCAAGGCAAATCATTCAATATCACAGTAATCCAAGTCTATGCCCCAACCAGTAATGCTGAAGAAGCTGAAGTTGAACAGTTCTATGAAGACATACAAGACCTTTTAGAACAAACACCCAAAAAAGATGTCCCTTTCATTATAGGGGACTGGAATGCAAAAGTAGGAAGTCAAGAAACACCTGGAGTAACAGGCAAATTTGGCCTTGGGGTACAGAATGAAGCAGGGCAAAAGGCTAGTAGAGTTTGGCCAAGAGAACGCACTGGTCATAGCAAACACCTTCTTCCAACAACACAAGAAAAGACTACACATGGACATCACCAGATGGTCAACACTGAAATCAGATTTACTTCTCTATCCTAGAGCAACGCCTACAGGCACTCAGTTCAGTTACTCAGTCGTGTCCGACTCTTTGAGACCCCATGAATCGCAGCACGCCAGGCCTCCCTGTCCATCACCAACTCCCGGAGGTCACTCAAACTCACATCCATCGAGTCAGTGATGCCATCCAGCCATCTCATCCTCTGTCGTCCCCTTCTCCTCCTGCCCTCAATCCCTCCCAGCATCAGAGTCTTTTCCAGTGAGTCAACTCTTCGCATGAGGTGGCCAAAGTACTGAAGTTTCAGCTTTAGCATCATTCCTTCCAAAGAAATCCCAGGGCTGATCTCCTTCAGAATGGACTGGTTGGATCTCCTTGCAGTCCAAGGGACTCTCAGGAGTCTTCTCCAACACCACAATTCAAAAGCATCAATTCTTCGGCGCTCAGCTTTCTTCACAGTCCAACTCTCACATCCATATATGACCACTGGAAAAACCATAGGCTTGACTAGACGAACTTTTGTTGGCAAAGTAATGTCTCTGCTTTTCAATATGCTACTAGGTTGGTCATAACTTTTCTTCCAAGGAGTAAGCATCTTTTAATTACATGGCTACAGTCACCATCTGCAGTGATCTTGGAGCCCCCAAAATGAAGTCTGACACTGTTTCCACTGTTTCCCCATCTATTTCCCATGAAGTGATGGGACCAGATACCATGATCTTCGTTTTCTGAATGTTGAGCTTTAAGCCAACCTTTTCACTCTCCACTTTCACTTTCATCAAGAGGCTTTTTAGTTCCTCTTCACTTTCTGCCATAAGGGTGGTGTCATCTGCATATCTGAGGTGATTGATATTTCTCCTGGCAATCTTGATTCCAGCTTGTGTTTCTTCCAGCCCAGCGTTTCTCATGATGCACTCTGCATATAAATTAAATAAGCAGGGTGACAAGATACAGCCTTGACAAACTCCTTTTCCTATTTGGAACCAGTCTGTTGTTCCATGTCCAGTTCTAACTGTTGCTTCCTGACCTGCATACAGGTATCTCAAGAGGCAGGCCTGGTGGTCTGGTATTCCCGTCTCTTTCAGAATTTTCCACAGTTGATTGTGATCCACACAGTCAAAGGCTTTGGCATAGTCAATAATGCAGAAATAGATGTTTTTCTGGAACTCTCTTGCCTTTTCCATGATCCAGTGGATGTTGGCAATTTGATCTCTGGTTCTTCTGCCTTTTCTAAAACCAGCTTGAACATCAGGAAGTTCACAGTTCACATATTGCTGAAGCCTGGCTTGGAGAATTTTGAGCATTACTTTACTAGCATGTGAGATGAGTGCAATTGTGCAGTAGTTTGAGCATTCTTTGGCATTGCCTTTCTTTGAGATTGGAATGAAAACTGACCTTTTCCAGTCCTGTGGCCATTGCTGAGTTTTCCAAATTTGCTGGCATATTGAGTATAGCACTTTCACAGCATCATCTTTCAGGACTTGAAATAGCTCAACTGGAATTCCATCACCTCCATTAGCTTTGTTCCTAGTGATGCTTTCTAAGGCCCACTTGACTTCACATTCCAGGATGTCTGGCTCTAGGTGAGTGATCACACCATTGTGATTATCTGGGTCATGAAGATCTCTTTTGTACAGTTTTTCTGTGTATTCTTGCCACCTCTTCTTAATATCTTCTGCTTCTGTTAAGTTCCTACCATTTCTGTCCTTTATCGAGCCCATCTTTGCATGAAATGTTCCCTTGGTATCTCTAATTTTCCTGAAGAGATCTCTAGTCTTTCCCATTCTGTTGTTTTCCTCTATTTCTTTGTGTTGATCGCTGAGGAAGGCTTTCTTATCTCTTGCTATTTTTTGGAACTCTGCATTCAGATGCATATATCTTTCCTTTTCTTCTTTGCTTTTTGCTTCTCTTCTTTTCACAGCTATTTGTAAGGCCTCCCCAGACAGCCATTTTGCTTTTTTGCATTTCTTTTCCATGGGGATGGTCTTGATCCCTATCTCCTGTACAATGTCACAAACCTCTGTCCATAGTTCATCAGGCACTCTATCAGATCTAGTCCCTTAAATCTATTTCTCACTTCCCCTGAATAATCATAAGGGATTTGATTTAGGTCATACCTGAATGGTCTAGTGGTTTTCCCTACTTTCTTCAATTTAAGTCTGAATTTGGCTATAAGGAGTTCATGATCTGAGCCACAGTCGGCTCCTGATCTTGTTTTTGTTGACTGTATAGAGCTTCTCCATCTTTGGCTGCAAAGAATTTTATAATCAGTCTAATTTCTGTGTTGACCATCTGGTGATGTCCATTTGTAGAGTCTTCTCTTGTGTTGTTGGAAGAGGGTGTTTGCTATGACCAGTGCATTTTCTTGGCAAAACTGTATTAGTCTTTGCCCTGCTTCATTCTGTATTCCAAGGCCAAATTTGCCTGTTACTCCAGGTGTTTCTTGACTTCCTACTTTTGCATTCCAGTCCCCTATAATGAAAAGGACATCTTTTTTGGGTGTTATTTCTAAAAGGTCTTGTAGGTCTTCATAGAAACATTCAGCTTCAGCTTCTTCAGCGTTACTGGTTGGGGCATAGACTTGGATTACCGTGATACTGAATGATTTGCCTTGGAAATGAACAGAGATCATTCTGTCATTTTTGAGATTGCATCCAAGTACTGCATTTCGGACTCTTTTGTTGACCGTGATGGCTACTCCATTTCTTCTGAGGGATTCCTGCCTGCAGTAGTAGATATAATGGTCATCTGTGTTAAATTCACCCATTCCAGTCCATTTTAGTTCGCTGATTCCTAGAATGTCGATGTTCACTCTTGCCATCTCCTGTTCGACCACTTCCAATTTGCCTTGATTCATGGACCTGACTTTCCAGGTTCCTATGCAATATTGCTCTTTACAGCATCAGACCTTGCTTCTATCACCAGTCACATCCACAACTGGGTATTCTTTTTGCTTTGGCTCCATCCCTTCATTCTTTCTGGAGTTATTTCTCCACTGATCTCCAGTAGCATATTGGGCCCCTACTGACCTGGGGAGTTCCTCTTTCAGTATCCTATCATTTTGCCTTTTCATACTATTCATGGGGTTCTCAAGGCAAGAATACTGAAGTGGTTTGCCATTCCCTTCTCCGGTGGACCACATTCTGTCAGACCTCTCCACCATGACCCACCCGTCTTGGGTGGCCCCACAGGCATGGCTTAGTTTCACTGAGTTTCATGGCTTAGTTTCATGGTCCTAGTGTGATTAGATTAACTAGTTTTCTGTGATTATGGTTTCAGTGTGTCTGCCCTCTGATGCCCTCTTGCAACACCCACCATCCTACTTGGGTTTCTCTTATCTTGGATGTGGGGTATCTCTTCATGGCTGCTCCAACAAAGCGCAGCCGCTGCTCCTTACCTTGGATGAGGGGTATCTCCTCACTGCCACCCCTCCTGACCTTGGCACTCACAGTAGATACTAATAGGCATTCAGTAGATACTAATTGAATAGGTGCGTGATCAAATTAATTACCTTCAGATACTGGGAGGGTGGGCTTCCCAGGTGGCACTAGTGGTATGGAACCCACCTGCCAATGTAGGTGGTACAAGAGATGTGAGTTCGACCCCTGGTTCAGGAAGATCCCCTGGAGGAGAGTACAACAATCCACTCCAGTATTCTTGTGTGGAAAATCCCATGGACAGAGGAGCCTGGTGGGCTACAGTCCATAGAGTTGCAAAGAGTCCAACACTACTGATGCAACTTAGGACCCTCACATGCACTGGGAGGGCATGTGCCAAACTCCAGTGCTCATAAAAGCAGAAGTATGTCATGGACTGTATTCGTTTCTTGTGGCTGCTATAACAAATTATCATAAAATTAATGACTTAGGACAAACTTCTTATCTATAATCTATGGATTAGAAGCCTGACAGAAGCCTCATTTGGCTAAAATCAAGGTCTTGGCAGGGCTACCCTCTTTCTGGAGGCTCTAAGCTACAGTTCGTTTCCCTGACCTCCAGCTTCTGGAAGCTGCCTGTACTTCTTGACCTGAGGGTCCCTTCCTCCATCTTCCAGGCCAGCAGGGCACATTGAGTCCTCCTCACATCAAATTGCTCTGACCTTGTCTTCTGCCTCTTTCCACTTTTAAGGACCCTTGTGATTCCACTGGGTCCACTTGGGTGGTCTAGGATGATTTCTTTAAAGTCAGCTGACCAACAATCTTAGTCCCACGTACAACTTAATTCTTGTTTGCCATGTAAGCTAACATATTCACAGGTTCTGGGGATCAGGATGTGGACTTCTTTGGGGATCCATTTTTCTCCCTACCATAAGGACTAACAAGTGAGGCATTTTGCTTAGAGCCTAAGGTTTGAGCTGCCAGTAGTCAAATATAAAACAAAAATTTCATCAAGAATGGCCATGGTTGTCAAGATTTAATATGTGGGCTTTATCTGGGAGGCACTTGATGTTGATGTTTACCTCTTTAAAAGCAATTGAGTTTTTATTTCCCTCTTATACATACAGAAAGCTAGGTTCTTATTTAGAATCTCCTAAACAAAGCAGAGTCCATATATGGTCTCTTTTTAAAAACGATCTTGTCATATTACACATGTGTACAGCACATATATAGAGACTCATAAAGCCCTGTTACAGTCACACTACACACACACACACACACACACACACACACACACACACACACACACACACACACACATTTCCTCATACATACCCCCTCTGCTTCTCTTTGTACTTGAGATCTCTTTTCTGTGGTACTTGGTAGCCCTCTTCCCACCACCGCCCTCACAGCCGAGTGAGGGCTTGTATCTTCCCACCAGTAACACAGGCTTATTTACTCAGGCAGTGATTCTCACAGGGGTCATTCTGTCGATATAAACCTTCCCTAGTAGGTATGTAAGAATCTCTATGGAGATACATAGAGTTTGAAAAAGTCTGCCCTCCTTCAGTTTAACCATCACCCCACAGTGGCTGTGATTTGATATAACTTCCTAGAATTGTTCTTCTCCCTAACCCCCCCTGAGAATCTAGGGGATATGGAATACCTGGGTTTGAGCAGAGTCTGAGAATTTCTTACCTTTTTAATTAACTTGTTTGGCTGCGCCAGGTCTTCACTGTAGCACATGGGATCTTCGGTCTTCATTGTGGGATCTTTAGTCTTGGCATGTGGAATCTAGTTTCTGATCCAGGGATCGAACCCAGGCCCCTTGCATTCGGAGTGCAGAGTCTTAGCCACTAGACCTCCAGAGAAGTGCCCCAGAATTTCTTACCCTTTGATTAACCTCTTTAAAGCAGCACCATCCAGCAGAACTTTCTGTGATGACAAAATTGTTCTAATATATCTGTACTGGCCAGGGTGGGAGCCACAGCCACATGTGGCTATGAGCTCTTAAAATGTAGACATATAGGAAAAATAGAGGACCCGGTTGGAGGATGGACAGTGAATAAATGGTAGCTCCTACTTTCATTTTGAATTGCCTTTTAAAAAATATTTTAGTTTATTTTTGGCTGGGCCAGGGCTTCACAAAGTTTTCCCCAGCTGCGTGCAGCATGTGGGAACCACCCTTCGGTTGTGGCACTCAGGCTTCTCATTGCAGTGGCTTGTCTGGTGGTGGAGCACGGGCTCTACGGCACTTGGGCTTTAGTAGTTGCGGCTCCCAGGCCCTAGAGCACAGGCACAATAGTTCAGTTGTTCCGAGGCATGTGGGATCTTCCCTGATAAGGGATCGAACCCACATCTCCTGCATTGCAGGTGGATTCTTTACCACTGAGACACCTGTGAAGCTTTTTAAATTACTTTGAATTACTCTGAATTACTTTTTAAATTATTATTACTTTTTTTAGTTTTTGTAGTAATCAAATTGCTTCACGTGGGTATAATTGTACTCATCTTTTACCTATCCTCATTCTGATTGATGACTCAATATTTGATTAAAGTGTTATTCATGGGTCTCCTGACAAATGATTTTTGCTCTTGCCTCTGTTCTCTCTCCTGATAAATACATATATGTGTGTGCACTAAGGTGCTTCAGTCATGTCTCACTCTTTGTGATCTTATGGACTGTACCCAACCAGGGTCCTCTGTCCAAGGGATTCTCCAGGCAAGAATGCTGGAGTGGGTTGCCATGGCCTCCTCCAGGGGATCGTCCCAACCCAGGGATTGAACCTGAGTCTCTTTTATCTCCTGCATTGGCACACAAGTTCTTTACCACTAGCACCACCAAGGAAGCCTGAATACATTCATATATACATATATGAATATATGTAGACAATGGCACCCCACTCCAGTACTCTTGCCTGGAAAATCCCATGGATTGAGGAACCTGGTAGGCGGCAGTCCATGGGGTCGCACAGAGTTGGACACGACTGGGCGACTCACTTTCACTTTTCACTTTCATGCATTGGAGAAGGAAATGGCAACCCACTCCAGTGTTCTTGCCTGGAGAATCCCAGGGACGGGGAAGCCTGGTGGGCTGCTGTCTATGGGGTTGCACAGAGTCGGACACGACTGAAGTGACTTAGCAGCTTAGCAGACTTTACTGAGACATAATTCACATAGGATGCAATTCAGTTACAATTTGATAGCTTTTTGTGTAGCAATTTGTAGCTTTTCATCACATCAGAAAGTGATTAAAACTATCACCAGGATTGCTTTTAAACATTTTCATCACCCCTAAAAATCATTAGCAGTCCCTCCTCAATTCTGTGTACTTAGCACCCTCCTGCCCTAGCCATTTGCTAATCTACTTAACTGTATGGATTTATCTGTTCTGAGCATTTCATATTGGTGAAATCATATAACATGTGGTTGTTAGTGAATTCTTTCACTTAGCATCATGTTCTTCATGTTTATCTGTGCTATACATGTTGTACTTCAGTTCTTTTTATTGTCAACTAGCATTGCATTGTGTAACTATGCCACATTTTATTTACCCATTCACTGGTTGATGGTATTTGTTTTGTTTCCACTTTGTTTGTTACTACGAATGATGTAACTGTGAACATTTATGCATAAGTTTTTGTATGAACATATATTTTCATGTCTCTTGGACATATATGGAAAGAGTGGAATTGTTATATAATAACTCTGTTTAACTTTTAGAGTAACTGCCAGACTGTTTTCCAAAGTGGCTGCACTATTTTACTTTCCTACCAGTAATGTATGAGGATTCCAATTTCTCCACAACCTTACCAACATTTTATTATCTTTTTTATAATAACCATCCTAGTGGGTGCAAAGTGATATCTCCTTATGGTTTTGATTTGCATTTCCCCATTGGCTAATAATGTTGAGCATCTTTTCATGTGCTCATTAGTCATTTGAATATCTTCTTTGGAGAAATGTCTATTCTTGCTCATTTTCTTAATTGAGGAATTTGTCTTCCTCTGTTCTTTTAATGTGGCCTGAACAGGATGCTGATATGCTGACTGGTGATGAACAGGTATGGAAGGAAGTCCAGGAATCCCTGAAAAAAATTGAAGACCTGAAGGCACATTGGAGTATCCTTTTACCTATGGACTGAGTTGTTTATAGGATTGCTTCCTTACTGGTTGGAGCCTGGTATTAATGAATCCAAGTCCAGGGTTTGACCTGTCCGTGAGCCAGAGAGCTTCATTCTGTTCCACAGTCACAAGCTGCATCCCTGTCCCCAGCCAACAATTTCAGTAATGGTGAGGGAGGATTGTGGTAAGGTCAACGTGAATTCCTCACCATCATTATCATAAATTTTGATAATCAAAATTTATAGCTGGGATTAGTTGGATAGTATGGAGTACTCTCTTTACATATGTACAAGGTAACAGATTTCTGGATTCCCTTCCTCCTGTGACCTACATCTCTATAATGTATAACTTAAAATCCTTATAATTTAATGACTGTCTACAGTGGTAGTCGCTGTGCTGCACAGTACATTTTCTTGGCATAAGTAGTAAGGACTGTGAGTGGGTCACATTTTAGAGTAAGGAGAGACCGTTTATGATGGAGGTCCTCTGGGAAAGCTCCACCGATGTTATACTGTGTGAAAAGTAGCCCAAATCAGGGACAAGGTTCATATAGGCAGAGGCTGAGAGGGAGCCACTTCCAGTAGTGGAATTAGCTTGAGCAAAAATGTGACAAAAGGAAACCACAAGATAAAGAGAAAGAGACTAAAGTAGGTTAAAAAAAAAAAGATTGCATAACATCGTCAGATAAATTATATCCCAAGCACTAAGAAAATCTATCAATGAAGTTTCCAAAGTACAGTGTTCTTTGAAGAGTTGTAAAAGAGCAGAAAAGGCAGTTAGACAAATGTTCCTATTTTTTAAAGATGAAATAAGTAATTCCTAAAATCTATAGTCCAGTGGGTTTTTGTTTGTTGTTAGCAGTTTTGGTAAAGAATCTCAAGCTGGTGACCAAAGGAATGGAAAGGAAGCTGTGATCACCAGGATGCTGCAGGGGTTCATTAAGAGCAGGTGAGTCCGCAGAGTAATGGCTTTCTTTGGTAAAGTTTGTATGTGGACTTCAGAAAGAGATTTGATTTTTAAAAAGTAACCAAGAGATTTATGCTAGATGCTAGAGTGACCAAACGTCTCATTAAGTGGTTGAAGAGCCAAACTGCAGAACTGATGCTTAGTGGATCTCTGTCACTGTGGGGTGCTCTGTTCCCAAGCCAGTCCTCTTCCACCTTTGCTTCAGCACCTTGTCTGAGGATGCAAGGCACAGGTTCATCAGATTCTCAAAAGTATTTGGACTGCAAGGATGGCAAAGCTGGGATGACAAAATCAAGAGCTCAAAAGGTCTTTGAAGGTTTGAATGATGCAATGATGCCTGAGATGAAGATGAAATTCAACAAGAGGGTATCTCACATCTTGTATTTTGCCCCAAAAGTTCAAGTGTGTAAATATATATAAAGTTTGACAGCAGAATCTGTGAAATAATTTTAAGATTTTTAATAAACATCAAAATTCAATACAACTTAAGAGTATGATATAATCCACTCCCCCCCCAGAAATAAAAAACAAAACACTCCTGTGATCTTGGACTCCATTAGTAGAACTGAAGAATCGAAAATGAGAAAGGTAATAGTATTAGTCCGATCATATCTAAAATTTTCTCTTCAGTTTGAGGTAGGCCACATTCAAAGGGATAGAGAAGAAAATGAGTTTTGAGTGTGATCAAGTGGTATTTGAAACTCTGCAGACAGGATGGGAGACAATTGGAAAGCAGTCGAATCTGAGAGCAAGAGGGCTTTTCTCAGGCCCGGAGAGCTGTTGTTACACTGCCGTAAAGACTTATTCTGTGTGGTGCCCTGCAGAGAAATTAGGGCCCAAGGATGATCAGTTCAGTCTCAGTGGGATGAGCTTTACTGACGATGAACACTGTGCCGGGTGCCTTGCTGGTTCTAATCTACCTTATGGTCCAGGCAGGATTAAGAAGACAGAAGCCTGTACTCCCACTCCTCATGAGTAGCTGGGTAGATTAATATTTGAGGGACATTGAAAGCACAGCAGTCAACTTTGGGAGGTTAAAGAAGGTTTCACAGAGGAGGCGACTGCCTGGGAGGGTTAGGAGGAGCTCACCAGACAGGCGGTGGAGAAGGCAAGACCCTGAGGGAGACGCCTGTGCCTGCGCGGAAGGTGCAGCCACCTGCAGCCCAACCACAGTTGTTCAGTGTGAGAGACGGGAGCGTGCCCGGGCCTTGCTTCAGTGTCATGCACCAAACTAGGTGTTACATATAGGCTCGGGGACCATGGGAGGATTGTAAGCAGTGGACGACTGTAAGAGCCCAGGGTTGTCAGTCTTTGAGTCTCAAGAAGTTAACTCCCAGGTGGATTCACTGTGTTCCCCTTTCTCTTTTCCCCTCAATTCTCTTACAGTCCTGGTAAACTCTGC
Source organism: Tragelaphus eurycerus (assembly GCA_935064755.1). NCBI lineage: Eukaryota > Metazoa > Chordata > Mammalia > Artiodactyla > Bovidae > Tragelaphus > Tragelaphus eurycerus. Next base: position 25,995,518 of record CAKXYN010000003.1, read on the forward strand.
AGAAAGGTGCCTGTCCTGGCATCAGTACTCTTTTCTCTTCAGGTAGGCTGTCTGCCCTGCTCTCCTCACTGGAACAGAGTGACTCGTGGTAAACACCCAGCAAATGCCAGGGACTAAATTTTTGAGCAAACATTATACATGTCAGCATAAGCTTGGGAGAAAAGCCGCTTAGTTAAAATTATTCCATTTTTTTGCTCACTGAGGTGTTTTTACAGAAAGGGTTTGCCTTGTTTGCCAGGAGACTTGCCATTGTTGCAAAGGGAAGTCATCATGTGGTTCCTGCCAGCTTGCTGGGGCATAAAGCAGATGTATTCCTATCAGCGGCTGCATCTGGATTTTACTTCCAAGGCTTGTTCACCTCAAACCTCTTTAAAATGAGTTGGAGCGTATATAAATGAATAGGCAAATAATAATGGAAGTCACACAACTTGATGTTAAAATAGGGTCAGAGTCTTGCCACAGAAATGTCTGGGCATTGTGTAAGAGACAGTCGTTTCTCCTGATAATCCATCACATGTCTAATCCTAGGATGAAAAGCCACAGAGGTTAGCCTGGAGTTTGTTACAAAACCAGTGCATTGCCTAAGACACCGCCTCCCCCAGCCTCTAGGGAATACACGCGGTAAACTTTAAGCACACACATCAGATGAGTAAAACAGAAAGCCACCGAGTCACTTTTCTTCAGTAAATGTACCTCTTCCAAGACCACAGTTAACTCCTCAGAGGCAGGACTCAGCCTAAAATGATAGAGCATCATGTACAGAAAGGCTCGTTAGCTGTGTATTTTGGCGCTTGAAGTTCTACCCAGGAAGTCAGGCCTTAGTGCCAGGCATTCTGCCTTCTGAGGATTATATATTTCTTGTGAGGATCAATAAACATATAAGCTCTTGGGAGTTTAGGGGAGAATGGATACATGTATATGTAATGCTGGGTCCCTTTGCTGTTCACCTGAAACCACCACAACCTTAATTGGCTGTAATGTTAGCCATAGTTCTTGAGTCTGACTCTTTGCCACCCCCTGGACTATAGCCCCCCAGGCTCCTCTGTCCATGGAATTCTCCAGGCAAGACTACTGGAGTGGGCTGCCATTCCCTTCTCCAGGGTATCTTTCTGACCCAGGAATTGAACCCAGGTCTCCTGCATTGCAGGCAGATTCTTTACCATCTGAGCCACCAGGGAAGCCCCTCCCCAATACAAAATAAAATAAAAAGTTTTTATTTTATCACTCACACAGTTGACTTGATTGGTTTATTTAAACTGTTTACTTAAACTGTTTACTAATGTGTCAGAAAGCAGTGCCCTGAGAGTCTGTATGCTCGAAGAAGTAGATTTGGCTGAGCACACACACATTGTTTAAGTATAGACTTAGATCACTTTTGTTTTATATTCAAAAAATTTGAGATCCAGTGGAATGGATTTCTTTCGGTTGCTTCCCCTTGTGTGTGCCCATGGGTTGTGTTTTTGGTTTCATATATGCCCAAGGTTCAAATGACATAGAAGCAAAAATGAGCTCCTCCTTTTTTAAAAGGAATCTCTCTAAAGCTTCTTTAATTTCAGATGACTTTTGAAACAGCAGCTAACAGAGTAAATAATTGTAAAGTGAACTTAGTCTTTAGCTGAGTTTAATAAGTAGCTGCATTCATTTGAGGACTAGTTTTCAGGAGAATTCATCTAGCAGGACTAGGAAGAAAGAATGGCTCTCTGAAAGTCTAATCCCCCAAAGCACAGGCTTGGTGGGAAGATGGTTTGTTGATGTAAACAGAATTTCCTTCTCTGAGACACCACTTACGTGTTTTTGTTTCTCAAGTGTGTTTTCAGGCAGCTCATTTGTGCAAAATAATGGGCACTTCCTTCCCTCCTGTGCCTGGGAGCTCTTCAGCCTTGTAGAGAATCTCATTTCACTTTTGTTTTCTCTTGATGAACACAATGAATCCTTAACTGAGGTTAATAACAGAGTGGGAACAGGTTCTGGCCATGTGCCAGTCGATCATAAACAGTAACGCTGAGCGGCTTCCTGATATCAACATCTACCAGCTGAAGGTGCTCGACTGCGCCATGGATGCCTGCATCAACCTCGGGCTGCTGGAGGAGGCGCTGTTCTACGGTATCCGGACCATGGAGCCTTACAGGTAAGTTGAGGGGACAGGCTAGAGTAAGGGGCAAAGACTCAAAAATGTGACCTCATGCTCATCAGAGCTGCTTTATAAGAGTGCTGCATCTGCTTCTCGCTTGGTGTATAAAGCCAAACCTTTGTTCACCGATGCGTTCCTTCCATGTGTCAGGCGCTGTGTCTGTGCAGGGACTAGTGAGATGCTATCTCTATATGGAGCCAGTGATTCTAATAAAGTGCGCTGCTCGAGGTGGCAAAGGCAAGTGCAGAGCCCGGGACAAGGGGAGCAGAGAGGAGTGCAGCACAGACGCAGCTTGTATGGTGGGGCTGTGGCATTAGCTCTGGTGATGGACGCGATGTGGGGTTCTCCGTCTGGCCTACAGCAATGCTGGTTTCTTTCACTTCTCAGGGCTTCATGGTTCTTGGGATACCTTCACTTGAATCATTTGAGCTAACCACCTTATGACCCAAGCTGGAGAGCAGGGAGACAGCCCCCTCAAACACATTGCTGAGTCAGAGGAAGGAACTGTTGGTTGTTGTTTCTTGACTAGTCTCAGCTCCTCCAGTCCAATGTGTTTCACCCCAGATCAGAGGAACTTAGGGAGGAATAGCAGTGTTAAAGTCTGGTGCTGAGAGTTTGGCACTGGTGGGTGTGGGACTCAAGTTTGCAATGGACTAAGAACCTAAAGCTGTGGAGGTGATGGAATTCCAGTGGAGCTATTTCACATCCTGAAAGATGATGCTGTGAAAGTGCTGTACTCAGTATGCCAGCAAATCTGGAAAAGTCAGCAGTGACCACAGGACTGGAAAAGGTCAGTTTTCATTCCAATCCCAAAGAAAGGCAATGCCAAAGAATATTTAAACTACCACACAGTTGTATTCATCTCACATGCTAGCAAAGGCATGCTCAAAATTATCCAAGCCAGGCTTCAACAGGACATGAACCATGAACTTCCAGATGTTCAAGCTGGATTTAGAAAAGGCAGAGGAACCAGAGATCAAATTGCCAACATCTGCTGGATCATCAAAAAAGCAAGAGTTCCAGAAACATCTACTTTTGCTTTATTGACTACGCCAAAGCCTTTGACTGTGTGGATCACACCAAACTGTGGAAAATTCTTAAAGAGATGGGAATACCAGACCACCTGACCTGCCTCATGGGAAATCTGTATGCAGGTCAGGAAGCAACAGTTAGAACTGGACATGGAACAACAGACTGGTTCCACATCAGGAAAGGAGTATGTCAAGGCTATATATTGTCACCCCAGTTATTTAACTTACATGCAGAGTACATAATGAGAAGTGGTAGACTGGATGAAGCACAAGCTGGAATCAAGATTGCTGGGAGAAGTATCAATAACCTCAGATATGCACATGATACCACCCTAATGGCAGAAAGTGAAGAAGAACTAAAGAGCCTCTTGATGAAAGTGAATGAAGAGAGTGGAAAAAGTAGGCTTAAAACTCAACATTCAGAAAACTAAGAACATGGCATCTGGTCCTATCACTTCATGGCAAATAGATGGGGAAACAATGAAAATGGTGAGAGACTTTATTTTGGGAGGCTCCAAAATCACTGCAGATGGTGACTGCAGCCATGAAGTTAAAAGACGTTTGCTCCATTGGAAGAAAAGCTATGACCAACCTAGACAGTATATTAAAAGGCAGAGACCTTACTTTACCAACAAAGTTCCATCTAGTCAAAGCTATGGTTTCTCAAGTAGTCATATATGGATGTGAGAGTTGGACTATAAAGAAAGCTGAGCACAGAAGAATTGATGCTTTTGAACTGTGGTGTTGGAAAAGACTCTTGAGAGTCCCTTGGACTGCAAGGAGATCCAACCAGTCAATCCTAAAGAAAATCAGTCCTGAATATTCACTGGAAGGACTGATGCTAAAGCTGAAGCTCCAATACTTTGGCCACCTGATGGGAAGAATGGACTCATTGCAAAAGACCCTGATGCTGGGAAAGATTGAAGGCGGGAGGAGAAGGGGACGACAGAGGATGAGATGGTTGGATGACATCACCGATGTCATGAGTTTGAGTAAACTCCAGGAGTTGGTGATGGACAGGGAAGCCTGGCATGCTGCAGTCCATGGGATTGCAGAGTCAGACAAGACTGAGCAACTGAACTGAACTGAAGAACCTAAGTTTGGAAGATGAGATAGATCAGTCTAGAAGAAAGGACACAGAGACATACATACTACCATCTGAGGTTGAAATAGTCATCTCCAGCATGAAACAAGGTCACCGAGTGTGGCGAAGGTGCCTTGAAAGCATCAGAGACCTGCAGGGGTTGGAGGTGGGGGGTAGTTTCCTGGGGGTAGCAGAGGTGCTGTTCCAGGTAGATGTCGAGTTTCTCAACTCTGAACACCGTATTGTGTCAGCCCTAAGGGACTGAGCAGAGGGAGGATCCAGTCTAGACTTGTGCAACATGGACAACAGGCAGGGGAGAGGTCCTCGGGGAAGGAGGAGAGGGAAGTAGAGCCCAGGGTGCCACCTGTCTGCACTTGAGGAAGAGCTTCGGAAGACAGTGGAGCGGGGAAGTTACCAGGATCCATGTGATAAGAACAGAAGCAAGTCCAGGGACTAGGATATTGGTTCAGGCAAAGGAAGGAAGCTGGAAATGACATGCTCAGTCAGGAAGCCAGGAGCATGGTACAGACAGAGAAGAACCTAAAGATGGTGCAGACCCACCAGCCAGGTGCATGGCAGAAGTCCACAGGCCAGCCAGAGCACCCAGGTGACCCCGAGGGTGTTTTTCAGAGCTTCTCTAGGTGGTTTCTTCTACTGCTTTGTGGTTGAACAGCTTTGGAATCCAGACTGTGAGTCAGCTTTAATCAAACTTATAGGAGATTGCCTTGAGGGCTGAGACTGTAGACTTTCCCATGAGCGTGAAATGTCTGTTTGGTATGATGAATCTTGTGGGTTCTCAGAAAAGAGGAATTGAATACAAAGAGATAAGGCTTCGTTCACTTTCTGAGCCTCTGTGTTGCAATGAGAGGCAGGTTGGGGACAGTTGGCATTACCTCTCTGAACTCAGGGCTGGGTCTCAGGACGTTGAACTGCAGGCTGCCTGATGAGTGAATGGATGCCACCCAGGAGACAGAAAATCCTCCTTCCTCCAGACCCCCTTGGCAGCCACTCAACCCATGCTGCTGGCTGGGCTGGACACACACTGACCCATCCTATCCATCCTCCCCTTCTTTTCTGCAGCCAAGCCGCCCCCACCCCTACCCCCAGTGCAGAAACATACATTGGTCCCCTGATTCATTAAGAAGGCAGCATGCCTTCGAGGGAGCTCCTTCTGCACATACTTTTGAATCCTCTTTTCTTTATACCCACTGAGGCTTCTCTGAAGCACTTTCTTACCCCTTCATTAACTGGCAGTTTCACCAGCTTAAATTTGAATCAAACAAAGAGTCCTTTCTTGTAAGTGAGGCCAAATCCCCCTGTTTAGAATACATGTGCTTATGTTTCTCTGGTGTTTGGCAGGTCATGCTCACTCTGTAAATGTACCCTCTGTTCTTAGGCTGGGTGACATGTTTCCAAGCTTCCCTCCATTTTTCCTCCTGGAGCTTGTTACAGAGTTGCTCTGCGGTGTTCTGTATTTCAAGAAATCAAATCTGCAGCGATCCACTTCAAATGAGTGGGAACTGAACCGTTTGCTTTCGGAGCTGTAGCAGAGGAGAAGGTGATGAGTAACCCAGAGCCAACAGAGTTAAGAGAAAGGAGAGAGGGGTGGATGCTGGCAGACTTGGCCTTTTTTCCCCTCAAGCCCTGTAACAATCGTAAATTGTGAGGTGGGAATCCCAAAGTGGGCAGTGGGTTTTGACCCACGGTGAGGGAACTGATGCTGTGGGACTCAGCAGTCTACACCATCTCCCAGCAGATGCTCTTTGTTTTATTGTGTTAGCCCCTCAGTCATGTCCAACTCTTTCCAACTCCATGGACTGTAGCTCACCAGACTCCTCTGTGGAATTCTCCAGGCAAGAATACTGAAGTGGGTTGCCAGTTCCTCCTCCAGGGTATCTTCCTGACCAGGGTCTTCTGCATTGCAGGCAGATTCTTTACCATCTGAGCCACCAGGAAAGCCCAGCAGATGCTCTGGGGGCTTTTTGTCCACCTGTAGCCAAGGACATGGGTTTAGGCATGTGTTACTGAAAGGTGGCTGGATTGCTGTCTGCTGTAACAGGTTTACAATGTTGATATCACCGTTTTCAACAACTAGATTGAGGTCAAGACTCTTATAGAGATTTTGTCACTGCTGACCTTGGTGAAATCGTAACTGCCAACCTGAGAGAAGGTGTCCATTATTCCATTTTTATCCAATCCAAATCAATGCATTTCCCTCAACTCCCTCTTGCCACCCCATTTATTTTTACTCAATAGAAGTTCCTTTTATGATGCAACATAAATTATTAAGTTCTTTATGTTCCATAAAGCAATTTAGAATTAATTCACATAGGACAAAATGTGTAATCTTCAGTATTGACTCATAATATGTCCCCTGAGGGTATCTGTGCGTATATCTCTGATTATATATGCAGGGTCATCTGTCCCTTAGCACTGCAGACATTAAACAGAATGAAAGTAAGTTAAAGATATTTCACAAATTTTATTTAAAAATTTAATTCGGTCAAATCTCAGCCATATGATAAATTGGATCCTGCAAGTTAGTTTGCCAGTTGGTAGTTTAGAACTTGGAAAGAATTTTCTTATTGAAGAAGGTGTTACAGATCATGCTGAGGTCCCTTGGACCAGCCTGTGGAAGTCTGCTCAGCATCATCAATGTAGGCCATAAATTAAAAAAAGAAAGAAAGAAATACAAAAAAAAAAAAATCATCAATGTAGGCCATAAATTAAAGAAAGAAAGAAAGAAATACAAAAAAAAAAAAAAAAAAAAAAAACAAAATCGTACATAGTTTTAAAAACCAAGATTTAAATTATGTTGAATAGAAATGAAACTTGATTTTCTTTAGGAACCAGAGGATGATATGGAGATAAAGAGGCTTTTTAAGGCTTCAAGGAGTACTTTCAAGGTATTTGCACATTCTGTTAATTTTTATGGTAAGAATAATGTATACTTTTAGGAAAGGACATTTTCAAAACAATGAAAAGGTAAAAAACCACCCTCATCTTTCACACTCCTGTCCTACTCCCTAACGATAGGCATGGTAAGTTTCTTTGTGAACTTTTCAATGTGTGAGGCACTCATCTGAATATATTTCAAAGCCCCACTATCCCCTCCTTTCCTCACTTTCTCTCTTCTTCTTGTCTTTCTTAGGAAGAGGCTTGGTCCCAGTCCTGATCTATTAAATATGCCTACTAGCATGGTGGGTGGGGAAAGAAAGGTGAGAAGGAGAAAAAGAACATAGAAGCCAGAGGAATTCTTCTCTGTGGAAGAGAGAGAAGGAAAAAAAAATAGGGTCTCTCTCATGTTCCATAACTGACTTTTTCCACTTTAATACCAATGTGGACATCTGGGCCTCATTCTGTACCTATTCTCTATAACAGACAGCTCATGAGTGTACCATAATCCATCCCTCTGGTTTCCATGTATGTTTACCATGTCAAACAATACTACGATTAACAGCCATGTACTTGTATCCTTGTGTTCCGATGTGACTGAATCCATAGGGTGAATCCACATGGTAAATTTCTTAAATGCTAATTTGCTCTAGCAAAGGTGATGTTCATTTTCAGTGTAGATAACTATTACCAATTTGTGTCCCCCGTCCACCAAAATGTCTCTCCTTCTTCCAAAGGATTAAGAATGGATGGCATGATTTTGATGGATATATCTGATTTAAATTCATTTCACAATATATAAGGACCTTCTCATTTCCCTGATCAAGGTCTGTTCTTATAGAGTGAGGTTTGCTTGGACTGATTTACTTGTCCATAAGTAGTGCTGGGTATGACATTTTGTAAATTACCTTTAAAGACGCAGAAGAACAGGCATGATGAAGGGTCTTAAGCATGAGTGTGTATATGATGGTGCCATGATCAGAGAAAGAAGTAAGGGGGTATGAAATCCTCCTCAGGGGAAAGAAAGCGTGAAAGAATAAGATTTCATCTTAGGTCAGTTTCTGTGCTTTGTTGTCAGAAAAAAAAAAAAAAAAATAGTGGGAAGAACAGAAGTAAAATGCAGCTAGTGATTTGTGTACCTGACATAGTTACAAGTAAGAGTTTGTAAATCAGACATTGCCAGTAATTACATAGCAGCTGCCTCCATTTTTATTTTGCCAGTAATTTTTAAACTTTTCCCTCAGAAGCTTCAGCAGATAAGTTAATGAAATGTAAGGTTTCATCAGAGCAGTACCTTCTACTACTGTTTTCAAACTGGCTTTTCTCCTGAAGATGTACAGTTGGTTTTCTATGGGGTATTTGTCATCCATCAATATGACGTTCTAGTCTGGGAGCCAGCAGGGCATGTGGGTGCACGTTACCTGGGTGCAGGCACTCACTCAGCACTTCCCTGGGCCTGTTCTGCTGTTCCTTCACGTCTCCATGTCACACAGACCTTGTGAGATGGCTCCGGGAGGATGCTCCTCTCCGTATCCCTGCCATTGAAGCTCATCCCTAGACCGCCTGGTCTTGTGTGGTAAGACTTCCCTCAGCCACACTCATAGAGGAGGACCCAGAAAATCAAGCCAAGCCAGGTCTCCATCCAGGAGCGGACGCGAGCATCTGAGTTTCACCCAGTGCTCTGTCCACTTACCGTGTTTGCCATCTATCTTCCATGCTGAGGTTTACAGAATTATTTCACCCAATGAATGAACAAATGTTTTATTCTCTGCTCACTGATGTGGACAGTGATCCCTTAGCCACTTAGTCATTTCTTTTTTTATACACTGTAATTTTCAATTAAAGTATCTTCGGTGGCCAACCCCCTGTGTAGGATTTTGAGCCCTGTGTGCATGTCTGTGTAAAGCACAGAGTTACCCGATACCTCGAATCACGGCCTCTCTCTCTGCTGCCGGTTCTGTGAGCTTCAGTTCTTAGCCATCGCCTCTTGTCTTGACACTGGGGCAGTGACCGCCTGCTTGGCCATGGGGGAAGGGGTCCATTGAGATCTAAGTGCTCTTAATTTTACCCATTTAATAGCAGACCTTTAATTTAATACCCAAAGACTCTCTTTTTTGAAAAAAACTTTTATTTATTTGTTTTTGTCTATAGACTGGGTCTTTGTTACTGTGCCAGCTACTCTCTAGTTGTGGTTTACGTGCTTCTCACTGCAGTGGCTTCTCTTGTTGCGGAGCACAGGCTCTAGGTACCCAGGCTTAGTAGTTGTGGCTCCCAGGCTCTTGAGCACGGGCTCAGTAGTTGTGGAGTGCGGGCTTGGTTGCCCTGCGGCATGTGGGATGTTCCTGGCTTAGGGATGGATCCCGTGTCTCCTGCTTGGGAGGAGACCTCTTCACCACTGAGCCATCAGGGAGGCCCTCAGAGGGCTCTTTTAATATAGAATCTAGAAATACAACAATAGGAAAATGCAAAGGCAGAGAGGGGAAGGAACAGCACCTCCGATGAGCTGCAGCAGTTCAGGTGCACATGTGTTTCCTAAACTACTGACTTGAGCTCATGCCTAATTACTCCCATTTTCCAGGAGTGCATGACCTGGAGCTAGTGTGAGCCTGTTGGTAGAAGAAAGAGCAGGATAAGCAGTTTCTCTCATTGTACTTTTCTTGGGGCAGCAGAAAAAAAAAAAAAACATCTCGCCTTCAGGGGTCCACTCCTCTAAAAGTACCCTAACTTCCCTTTTGCTCTAACCATCTTGCTGAAGATGCCACCTGTATGTTTGGGGAAAGACCTATTTATCGACAGTGTGCTGGATGGTTCCAGTTACCTGAGAATAGCCCAGCTTTGCGGTCTTAGTTCTGAAAGAAAGAAAGGACAGTCTGTGCTTGGAGTTGGCATGAGGCTCTGACAGTCTCTGAAAGAGATGGGGGGTGACCACGCACCCACCCATTCTCCTCGATGCAGTGGCTCCTCTGTCCACCGCTGCCACCCCAGGCTCTCTGGCCTCTGAACAAGGGCTGCAGATTTTGCCAGAGCTCCCAGCTCTAAACAGGCCTAGGTCATGGGCCAGCTTCACAAACCAAGTCTTCATCCAACCTGGCTATTCCCAAATAACTGGGCACTGCTGGTATATGTACAGCCCCTGCTGGGAAGGGAAGGAAACCCACACGTTGCCCCAACATGCTGTTCATAGCGGAACACACGTAAAACCCACACTCCTCCTGCCTCTTGGCCGGACTGCTTCTGATGTTTGTCTCCTGGCTACAGGCGGGCCACCCCCTGATCATCTTTCAGAGGCCCCACCTTCTTCTTTATCCTGGATCCTAGGAAATCTTTGCTGAACTTTATTCAACCCCCCATCCTACCCCCCACCTCATCCCGTGCTTGAGTTGTTAGATCAGCCCGTTGCCCAGAGCCACATTCCTCCTCTCAGACAAGAAAATCCTGCGGCCTCAGGCCAGCCTCATCTGTTCCCACTCTTACTTTAACTCTAGAGACCCCAGGCCGGGTGGGGACCCAGGACCTACCTCTCCTCTGTTGCATCTGCTGGTTGCTCAGTCAACAACCTCCCTGTGACGTCAGATAAAAGCCACACTCCACCCTGGGATCAGGTACCTGCATCGGAAGGCGTTTCATCTTCTGCGTTCCCAAGTGTGTATCTTCTGAGACATGGTGTTCAGTCCTCCTGTTTATGAAAGCATTTCCAGAAGAAAAACATTTCTCATTCCATTTCGTGCTTTTTTTTTTTTAACTTTCACAAGCCATTGCTGAGTACTTTGACTTTGACTTTGCTGACAGAAATCTTCTGTTTCTTATTACAACAAATTGTACCCTGAGCAGCATGATATCAAATCCTAGGGAATCTTTTGGGATGCATTGAATTTCTCCTGTTGAATCAATCTCTTGCTTGGCTGCCCCTGCAGGCACATAGCTGCTATCTCTTTTCCTTTTTCTCAGCTCTTGGAAGAGAAAGTAGGGGGGGGAAAAAAATATATATATATATATATATATATATATATATATATATATATATATATCTCCCATTTTCCTCTGTAGGGAGCCAACAGAAAATCAGACAGGCCTGAGAAATGGGAAGTGACAAATACAGTTTCAGAAGGTTCAAAAAAAAAAAAAATCCATGAAAACCAACCTTAATTTCATATAAATACATGTTTTATAATTAAACAAAAATGTTTTGATCCACACATTCACATTCTATTTATCTGTGTATTTGAGTGAAGTCCATACTGAGTTTTCAGAAATTCTCCAAGGATAGATGAATGCACCTTGGATTAAATTGCACAAGTAAAACTGATTTATCAAGCCTCATACATTTGATCACTTACAGAGAATGGTGATGGCATTTGTAAAGAATAGTAAGAGGTCCTTGAAATAAATGAAAGATGGGGAGTAAATAGCCTCCCAAATGATAGGACCCAGTTCTTGAGAGAGCCAGGTTATTTTGAGCTGGAACAGTATCCTTCCACCTAGATAGTTCAAAGCTCTAACTAAGCTCATGAGAGCATGAAAAGTGAAAGTGTTAGTCATTGAGTCCTGTCGGACTCTTTGGACCCCATGAACAGTCACCTCTGTCTATGGAGTTCTCCAGGCACGAATACTGGAATGGGTAGACATTCCCCCTCTCCAGGGGATCTTCCCAACCCAGGGATCCAACCTTGGTCTCCTGCATTGCAGGCAGATTCTTTATTGTGTGAGCCACCAGCATACTGCCTGGGGGAAAAAAATGTGTGATATGTTCAAGGGATGCAACCCAGCCAGGGACCAGGAAACTGGAGCGCAAGTGGGTAGCAGTCTGTAGCCTTGAACAGGGCCAAGGGCGGGGCCCTGGGGGGGCCGTGAGGGGAGTGGAGACAGCACCGGCTCTACAAAGAATGCATGGCGCTTCCTACACAAAGCACACCAATCACACAATTACACTGCCCTTCAGAATTAAAGGGAAAGAAATCTGCTCTTGCTTGTAATGGGAACTATCACCGTAATATCCTCCCAGAGTGAGATAAATCGGGTTCAGCCGTCACAGAAGCATCCGGCAGCTATCCTTTAGCATCATCCTTTGAGAGGACCGGGTGAGAGGACAATAAGAGCTCTCCTCCACTTTTCAGCTTCCCTCAACTTAAAAGTAATTGCTCTTATTTATTAAGAGCCTCCTGTGGACCAGGCAGCTTGCTCATCCCTCTCATCCTCCCAGCACAGTGAGCAGGAAGTTAGCCTGCCCTGTCCTCCACATGCAGAGGCTGAGAATGAGACCTAGGTGACTTGCCAACTCGGTGGCAGAGCTAGGGTTCAGGCTTGGGCCTTACGTTTATTTATTTTATAGTGATTATAATTTTCCAGAAGAGTGTTTGAGTCAGCTTGACCCCGGATCTGCTTGATTATAAAAGTCTGGGTTGTTACTGCACTGTAGACGGCTGAGTAGTCTTTTCAGCTCCACCACCTTGCCGTCCTGCTACATGAATCTATCATGATTCTTTTTGTGACAAGTGACAGAAACCCACCTTGGGCTGCCTAAGCATTGAAGGCAGTTTGCTGCCCACAGAACCACTCAGCCAGGGACAGAGTTACTGTGACAGAAGTCAGGGAACCAGGCTGGGTCATCAGTTGGGTCTCTGCCTCTCTTAACTCCCAGTCCTTCCCTCCTCCTCTCCCCACATCTGTTTCTCTCTGCTCCCTCCTCTGTTGCCTTCATTCTTTCCCACACAGGCCATCTCCCCACAGTGCAGTAGAGAAGATGGCTTCCAGTAGCCCCTGTTCACGTTCTCCTAGCCCTATGACAAAAGAATACATATTTCCTCTAGCTCTAAATTTTTTTTTTTTTTTGGGGGGGGGGCATGCCATGTAGCATGTGGGATCTTAGTGCCCTGACTAGGGATCAAACCTGCACCCCTGCAGTGTAAGTGGGAAGTCATAATCACTGGACTGCCAGGGAAGCCCCTCTAGCTCCACATTTAAGAGTATATGTTTTGGGTGGACTTGTTTGGCACCTTTGCATCTCATGCCCTCTGCTGCTTGGGCCAAGGGAGATGACGTGCTGGCAGCCCTTCCAGTAACAAGGTGTGGGATGGACAGAAAGTATTCAAAAGCTTGGACTTTGGATCCAAGCTAACCAAAAGTCATGATGAATGCCTCATGTGAATGATGGACAAAGTAGAATGTTCTCCATGTACTAGTATACTCAGAGATGATCTAGTAAAAATTTTGGAAAGAAAAAAATTCATATATATTATCATGTTTAAACAGATGGTGCTCACATGTGTCCGACTCTTTGTTGACCCCATGGTCTGTAGCCTGCAAAGCTCCTCTGTCCATGGGATTCTGCTGACAAGAATACTGGAGTGAGATGCCATTTCCTCCTCCAGGGGATCTTCCCCACCCAGGGATCAAACCCACGTCTCTTCAGTCTCCTGCAGGTGGATTCTTTACCACTTGTACCACCTAGGAAGCCTGTGTAAAATAGATAGAGCATAGGGAGCTCAGCCCAGTGCTCTGTGACAACCTAGAGGAGGGTGATGGGGGCAGGTAGAGGTGGGAGGGAGATTTAAGAGGGAAGGGATACATGTATACTTGTGACTGATTCACACTGTTCTACAACAGAAACCAACACAACATTGTAAAGCAATTATCCTCCAATTAAAAATAAATGTTAAAAAAGGAAAAATCTCAAGGTGGGACAGAGAGTCCAAAGGCTGATAAATAAAAAGTTATGACATGGGAGAGAAAGCAAAGGCAGCATTTTACCATTAAAGTTATGAATTAGGAATGAAGTTCTGCAAGAACAGATTCCTAGAATTTTAAAAGGAGCAGCAGGATTCAGTTGGACCAGAACACAATCTCGCTGCTTAAGAAGTGTTTGCTGTAAGAGCGACGGATGGGTCAGGGTGCTGGTGAGGCCCTACCCAAGGCCGAGAAGCTGTGCAGGAAAGTGCCCCCGATGGCAGCGTGTGGTGCATCTTGTGCAGGTTTCTCAGCCCCTGTGTGGATTTCCTGTTTCTGGCTGGAGGCACTAAGGAACTTAAGCAGAAGACTGCATTCAGTTTGGAGGTGCTGCAGAAAGAGTACAGCTTGATTCCATCAAGGAGTTTGATAAGGTCTTCGGGTACTTTTCCTATAGATGGAAAAAAATACGCTCATAAAGTTGGTTTATGCCTTTTCAACAGCCATTTCTGAACAGATTGATAGACTCCTTTGGGCAAACATATAATGGTATGTGCCTCAAAGCTCCACTTTTTTGGTTCTGAGTCAACATTTTTATTAAAGACTTAATGAGATGAATACATTGGAGTTATGTATATCAAATTTGCAAGGGATGCAAAGCTAAGTAGAATAATTAATACTTTGAAGGACTAAACCAAACTTCAGAATTATCTCCTTAATTAGAAACATTTGGCCAATACCAACAACATGAACTTGAACAGGGATACATGGAAAAGTCTGCATTTGCGATGAAAAATTCAGTAACAGGCTGGAGAGTTTTTGTAGTAGATAATTTTTGGATGCCCCACCAGCATTAATTCCTCTGTTCATTTTCTTAGTAGAACCTCAGATGTCCTAGCCATTTAGTTTATATACGATTGATTGACCATAATCAATTAAGCTTAAGCTAGAAAAATGATTAGCTTAAGCTAGAAAATCATATTTCTCTGGTCTCCTGACTCAAGCCAGACCAGTTAGAGCCAATGATGGTCTATTCTTAGACTTTTATTTGCAATATTAAGAAAGTAAACTTCCCTTTCCTATGCCTCATGATAGAAGAAGCATATGGCTGCAGGAGATGCAGGCTGCTGGGTTATAGAGAATGGAGATGAAACCCAGGAAGCACAGGTAGGGAGTGGAGAGAGATCCTGGTTCCCATTGTTTCAGCATTGCCTGAAACCAAAATCAGCCCTATAATATTGAGTTACACAACACTTAGGCTGATAGATGTCATTTTTTATCAGCCAGTTTGAACTGGACTTCTTGGCTCATATACTGTAAAGGATCCTAACTGCTGTCTATGGGGGGGTTGCAGGAGACGAGTGCAGTACAATGGCCGAGAAAGATGCCGCCGCCTTATACTGCTTGTGCAAGTCGCTCAGTTGTGTCCGACTCTTTGCGACCACATCAGCTATACAGTCCATGGAATACTCCAGGCTAGAACACTGGAGTGGGTAGTCTTTCCCTTCTCTGGGGATCCTCCCAACCCAAGGATCAAAACCAGGTCTCCCATATTGCAGGCCAATCCTTTACCAGCTGAGCCTGTATCCTGCATGATTGTAGGTAATTGGAAGAGACTGGATACACGCATTCACTGCACTGTGTCTAGAGAGTTCCTCACTGAGAGTGACCAGAAAGAGAAGACTCTTGTGGTGACATTATATGGGAAATGGCAGATGAAAAACGGAGAGGTTTTACAGCAAGATGAAGAGACTTTGTGAACGAATAGGAGACCCGGTACAAGTTTTCAGATTTTTAAAGAGCTGTAGTGTAGGAAGGGAGTAGACTCTTCCTCATAACCCAAGGAGGAGGAACTAGGATGTCTGACTTGGAATTAAAAGGCGACACTTTGCACGCCAGGATATAGCAGTTCATGACAATTCAAGTGTCCCATCGTGGGCCATTCGGTTTTGAAGAGTAGTAAATTACCCATCTTTGGAAGTGTATACACAACAGGTGACCATCATTTGGAATTTTATCAAAATAATTCCCTTACTAGGCGGGAAGCTTGTCCAGCTGAGCTTTAATGTCCCTTTTGGCTGAGATTGTGAATTTAAGAACCCTCCAAAACCTCTCCAGTTTTAGTCACAAAGTACAAAAACAACCAACTCAACTCTGATTTTCTGTTGCCTCAATTATCATTAAGTTATGAATGATACATAATTTTCCTTCCTCTGCCTGGCTCTAAGAGAACATTCTGAGGGTAAGTGTAGCTTTGATAGCTTATAATCTTTTTCTATAACTTGGTAGGTGGTAGAATAGTAACTATAATAATGTATAGAGGGAATAATATATATCATTCTATATACAATAATATAATTATAATATATACATTATTATTCTACCATCTACTAAGTGTTAGTCGCTCAGTCTTGTCCAGCTCTTTGAGACCCCATGGACTGGGGCTTGCCAGGCTCTTCTGTCCATGGAATTCTCCAGGCAAGAATACTGCAGTGGGTTGCCATTTCCTTTTGCGGGAGATCTTCCCAACCCAGGGATCTAACCCAGGTCTCCAGCACTGCAGGCAGACTCTTTACCATCTGAGCCACCAGGGAAGCTCACCACCTACTAAGTAGTGTATATATATATCAGATCAGATCAGTCGCTCAGTCATGTCCAACTCTTTGCGACCCCATGAATCACAGCACACCAGGCCTCCCTGTCCATCACCAGCTCCCGGAGGTCACTGAGACTCACATCCATCAAGTCAGTGACGCCATCCAGCCATCTCATCCTCTGTCCTCCCCTTCTCCTCCTGCCCCCAATCCCTCCCAGCATCAGAGTCTTTTCCAATGAGTCAACTCTTCGCATGAGGTGGCCAAAGTACTGGAGTTTCAGCTCTAGCATCATTCCTTCCAAAGAAATCCCAGGGCTGATCTCCTTCAGAATGGACTGGTTGGATCTCCTTGCAGTCCAAGGGACTCTCAAGAGTCTTCTCCAACACCACAGTTCAAAAGCATCAATTCTTCGGCGCTCAGCCTTCTTCACAGTCCAATTCTCACATCCATACATGACCACAGGAAAAACCATAGCCTTGACTAGACAAACCTTTGTTGGCAAAGTAATGTCTCTGCATTTGAATATGCTATCTAGGTTGGTCATAACTTTCCTTCCAAGGAGTAAGCGTCTTTTAATTTCATGGCTGCAGTCACCATCTGTAGTGATTTTGGAGCCTAGAAAAATAAAGTCTGACACTGTTTCCACTGTTTCCCCATCTATTTCCCATGAAGTGATGGGACCGGATGCCATGATCTTCGTTTTCTGAATATATATAACAGAGTGGGGCTTCCCTGGTGGCTCAGAAGGTATAGAATCTGCCTGCAATGCAGGAAACCTGGGTTCGATCCCTTCCTGATCTCAGCTCAGAAAGATCCCCTGGAGAAGAGAATTGCTACCCACTCCAGTATTCTTGCCTGGAGTATCCCCTGGACAGAGGAGCCTGGCAGGCTGTAGTCCATGGGGTCACTAAGAGTTAGACACAGCTGAGCAACTAATACTTTCACTTTCACAGAGTGATATTGCTTATGTTATATGTATGTATACATATACACTGATATATATATATACACACACATATTCATATTCATGAATATGAACATGTATATTCATATATTTTAAAGGATACATTTCTCATCAGTTGCATTTGTTTTAAGTTTAAACAGTTGCTAACCTCTAGAAAGTGAGAGAGTTTTATACTTTAAAAAGCCTGAATTTCTAGCTTTGCTTGGAAAGTCGGAAGTCCTGGTAACAGTGGATCCATGTCCCCGAAGCACTACTCACTGGGCAGGGCAGCAGTGGCTTTTTAAACCTGGCTTGTGCTCTGTCCATTGCCAAGGTTCCCACTGTTCCCCGACCAGGCCAGCTTCAGCTTCACTCAGCCGCATCCTCTCCGTCCCGGTGGGCTTGTCAGTGTGTGATCTCTGCCCTGAATGTTGCCTTTTTCCCTCCTAGCCCTGTGCTGGCAGTTATCACAGAGGCCACTGGGAGTAGGAGGGAATTAAGATGTGGAGGCATGCTTCTTCTCAGACCCAAAGAACATGGAAGGAGAAGAAGAAAGCTGACACTTCACTCTCACCTGTTAGTTTTCTATGACAATACAAGGTTTTAATTTTAAAATTTATTAGAAAATGTGGCCTTTTTCACGCTTAGAAATGGATGAATAGAGCATAAGAGTTTGCAGATTTATAAGAATGTAACATCTAGGTAAACGGTAAGTACCTTTTCTCATTAGTTCCCCTGGTACCAGTTTCTAATGAACTCAGACCTACTATTCCCCAGGACCTCTGATGCATGCACCTGACCCCATTCTTGTATGTTCCCTGGGGACAACTATTCTCTTGCTCTGATGTGAAAAAAGATTCTGGTCAAGTGAGTCTGGGAAAAAGTAGAATAAAAAAAAATGGCTTCAGGTCAATTTGCTGAAAATCAATTACTGGTAGTCAGCTCACCAGACACCAGTTCCATGATAGACCTGTGTGCCACATATGCCAAATTTACCAATGATGATCTAGCAGCTTTTAAAAAAAGAGTTCAGTCTGATGAACGGACATTGAAAGATACTTTTCTGAATATGAACTAATTCTGAGATGTTCTCCAAGATGTTGGGAAAATACAAATTCTGGAATGTTAGCAAAAACAAAATTCAGTTTATTTGAAAAACTCCTACTTGAAATAGTACACTTTTTCTATCGAATGATTCGACATTTCATGTGTGACAGGATTGCTTCAGCTATATTTGATTTTTTATATGCTTTCAAAATGTCATTTTTAAAAAACACTTAAACATTTTTAACATTCTTTCTAAGGTTCATGTGCCAATTCCTAAAAAGCTTATTAGCCTTAGTTCTGTATTTCTATCAATTTAGAATTTAAATTCAACTTAAATTACTTTAAAATGCTAATATCTTTAGGTGGCCTTTGAATTTATATTTAATTTACATGTTTAACTGCTAGAAATACTAAACTATGGCTGATAAGCCACTGAAGGAATTATGAATAGACAAACTTTACATGCTGGACATTTTAAACAAACTTAAAAACAACATTCAGAAACATCCAAAAGAAACCAGAAGCAGCCTAAACAATCTTATATATGGGAAAGTATCCATTTCTATTAATTTATATTTTATAAACTTTTTGCAAGTTTAATACTTCTTTGCCACTTGAACATTTCTGTCGAAGCTTTGAAGACATTCCCACTATAAGTCATGTCTCAAAGGAAAAAAATGACAGTTGGTAAATTTGTTAAAATCAGCAAATCATCAAATTTATCTTTCGGTGAATTGACTTGCTTTCAAATGGGAGTTAAACTGATTTCTTTTGTGCAGAACTTCTCAAGGTTTTTAATAAACTAGTGTACATTTTGAATGTCTAGAAGAGGCAATTAGAATAAGATGATAGTTTTCAGTCTCAAACAACTGCAAAAGCCACAAACTATGAAGAAGTGAGTTTCACACCACTACGTGGGTGACAGGTGTTGGCCGTGCTTTGGGGCTTTGTATTTAAAAGTCTCAATTAGATTTTAAAACTTTTTTTAAAACCTTATTTTTTAAATAACAGGCTTCTGCCTCCCTACTTTCAAGGTTGCTTCTTAAGAGCAACTTTTACAAACCATTACTGTTTTCAGTATT
Source organism: Tragelaphus eurycerus (assembly GCA_935064755.1). Lineage (NCBI taxonomy): Eukaryota > Metazoa > Chordata > Mammalia > Artiodactyla > Bovidae > Tragelaphus > Tragelaphus eurycerus. Next base: position 26,014,991 of record CAKXYN010000003.1, read on the forward strand.
TCTAATAGTTATTTTTATACCTCTGAATAATGTTTTTAGATTTAGGTTTCTTATATATTACCTAATAAATTACCAACTCCTGGCTAAGAAAAACTAAAACTCTACCTTATACTATCCTCTTTTCTCTATCCTTCCTCTTCCTTTCCATTACAAAATTATATTGTTTAATTAATGGATACCTGTGAAACTTAAAGCAATATACTGAAATTTCTATTTCTCATTCTATCCACTTCAGGCATATCCCTTGGTTTCCCACTCTATTAGATGGAGATTTAGTACTCCTGTTCTTGATGAAGAATTAAGATATAAAATTCTCATCAAAATGACTTTCAATGGCCATTTTAAAAGCCTGCTACCCTGTCTTCTAAGATCTTTTGTTTCTGATTCTACTTGGATTTGGGTTTCTTTGTTGATCATCATTTTATCTTTCTGTAAGTTTTTAGGCTCTATTCTTCTCTTTGATGTTCTGAAAGTTCACATTGATGTATCTAGGCACAGATTTTTTTCATTTATGCTACATCCTTTCATTTTAAAGACTCTTGTCTTCCTTTATCTCTGGGAAATTTTTTCTTTATTTTTTTCTTTTTAATTCAATTTCATCTGTTTTCTCTGTTCTTTTGTCCTGAAAGTCCTGGTGGTTAGATGTTTCTAGTGTCTCAGGTCTTTTGGTTTATGTTCTGAGCGTTATCTTTGGCTTTACCTTCCAGACCTTTATTAGAATTTTTATATCTCAGCAAAAATTTTGTTTCTAAATTGGTCAGAACCCATTCTTGAAATTTTCCTTTTTCATAGCTCTCTATTCTATTTTCGGATTCAGCATCTTCTCAAATCTAAGAATAATTGGTCTTTCAAAAAATTCTCTCCCATTTTCTGAATGATCTGTTTCTTCAATTTTTTTTTTCCTTCAGTTTCTTCTGATCTTTTTCTGTGCTCTTTTCTTGAATTTTAGGTGCTTCTTGATTCATATTTTTCAACAACTTTATTGAGGTGTAATTCACATGCCATGTCACTTATTTAAAGTTTAGAGTTGCTTTTAGTACATTCACAGAGTTGTACATCTAATACTATCATCAATTTTTAGAACATTTTCACTATTTCCCTTTAAGGAAACTCCACATTCCTTAGTGGTTATCTACCCGCTAATCTTCTCACTCACTCCCACCCACCCCCCTGCCCGAGGCCACCACTGTCCCTCCATATTTGAAAATAAACAATTAGAAAGGTCAGCATGTTGCTCTGTGGGTTTCAAGATGGCAGTCGGTCAGAAGACAGTGCTTGAGAAGGAGGAAAAGACAGAGGTTGAGACTGAGTAGAACCCAAGTCCTAGAAAGCTGGGTGTGGGAATCAGGACCTTGGAGAGCCCTGAGAGGGGCTGGTGTTGCAGCTGAGCAGTCAGACCTTCCGTACTGATCAGATTCACCTCTGTGTTCAGGATTCCAAGGACACCCTGCCACAGATGCTGATTCAGTGCCTGTAGACTCTGGGTTCCATAAAGGGAATGGGGGTGGGGGGACATGTGTGTCTCTCACAGCTCTATCTCTTGCACTTAGCATACTGTTTAGCAGAGTATTATATATTTGTAGAAGAATTCAGTACCATTTGTTTATATAATGCCTTACAATTGCAGAGCACCTTTTGTATCCTCATCCCTTACCTGAGATAGGCAGGTGTGCAAAGGTGGATTCACCATGGCACTAATGAGACTGAAACTGTAGGATTCTCCACTTGCATGAACCCCTTCTAAAACCCTGTTCTCAATCCTGTATTTGCATTCTTTTCCTTAAAGGAGGCCTACAAAATTATACTTTGTAGAGTCAGGCATCAGAAAACCTGAACCTAGGTCCTCCTCTCTAGATAACAGCAGATGTTTGTTATTGTTGTTCAGTCATTAAGTCGTGTCCAACTCTTGGCAATCCCATAAACTGCAGCACGCGAGGCTTCCCTGTCCTCCACTGTCTCCCGGAGTTTGGTCAAATTCATGTCCGTTGAGTCAGTGAAGCCATCCATCCATCTTACCAGATATGATTAGCCCCAACTTAGAGCTATTTCATGCATTGGAGAAGGAAATGGCAACCCACTCCAGTATTCTTGCCTGGAGAATCCCAGGGATGGGGGAGCCTGGTGGGCTGCTGTCTGTGGGGTCGCACAGAGTTGGACACGACTGAAGCGACTTGGCAGCAGCAGCAGAGCTATTAAAGCTGTGGCTGAGAGAGTTGGGTGCCTCGCCCAAGGTCACACATCTAGTAAGAGGCAGAACAAGTCATAACTGAATGATTTTTCCCGCTACTTGTCCGCCCCCGCCCCACCCCCGAGAGGAGTGGCTTCTGATTGGTTCCTGTTCCCAGGACAGCAGCCAGTGGGTTTGTCAGCAAGGGACGGGCCCAGGGCAGCTGGTGAGGACTACAGGTGGCTGGTTTCTGTTGCCCCCCAAGCTCACGGGCTGTCTCTATCCAACAGGAACCAAACAAGGAAAGCCACACACCCTCCCCCACCTCCGCCTCCATATTTAGGTTTCAATTATGAAATACCTTTGAAAGTATTTGAATTCTCCTTTCCACTTCTGTTTCTGAATAAGACTTTTAATCTTCTGTTGTTTCATGGTCTTCAAATAAAATGTAAGGTCTAAGGGGAATGAAAAAAACAGTCAGAGATCATATTTTCAACTGCCAGCTAATTTGGTGATTCTCCCAGGTGGGAAAATCAATGTCTGCTCTGGAGAGGCGGATCATGCATTCCATTGTTGTGCCGCCGTCACTTTCTTCTGTGAAAATTAACTTGCCCTCCGTGCTTTTCAGCTTCCCAGTGAAGTATATTTCATGCTTGCCTTTCCCCAGACACAGGTATATGTGTTTTGAGTAGAAATCTGAGCCATTGATGCCCAGAAGAGATGGTCTGAGTCTGTTGGAGGATTGAACTGAATGCCTCAGAGGCAGAGAAGAAATCTCCCAATGTCTGAGGTCAGTCTCTTATAGCCAGCCAGCCCTCAGGCTAACGCGAGACCTGGCTCTAGGGGGTTTCATTCTTTCTAGAACTTTCTTATTCTCAAATTATTGATCCAGTGGCAATTTGGTGCCCTTAACTCACAGGTAATACCATGGTGTGATCGGAAAGGCCATGGTTCCAGAGGCTTCCTTCTTTCCATGCTGCTTCTCTAGGTGTTTGCATCTTCACCCTCAACCCTTCGCTGGCCCAGGATTCACCTCGACTTGGTATTTTTGTTTTTATAGTTTTATTTATTTATTTTTGACTGTGCTGGGTCTTTGTGGCTGCCTGTGGACTTTCTCCAGTTGCGGTGAGTGGGGGCTATTCTGTAGTTGTGGTGCGCGGGCTTCTCATTGCCATGGCTTCTCTTGTTGCAGAGCACGGGCTCTAGGGCACTCGGGCTTCAGTTGTTGCGGCACATGGGCTCAATAGTTGCAACTCCCTAGCTCCAGAGCACAGGCTCAGTAGTTGTGGTGCATGGGCTCAGTTGCTTTGCAGCATGTGGGATCTCCAAAGATCAGGGATCAAATCTGTGTCTCCTACATTGGCAGGTAGATTCTGTACCACTGAGCCCCTAGGGAAGCCCCTCGACTTGGTGTTGACTCATGCTCGTAATGGCATTAGAATACTTTCTTCCCTGCTGTCAAGCAGCCATGACCTAAACCCTCTGTGCAGCTACACAGGCTTTTGTCCTGGAACTTTCCCATCATCCAGGAACCAAAACAGGTGGGTGCCCTACACCCTTTCTGGGACCTGCTCCATTGCTACAACTGGCATAGCTTCTGATTGATGAGGAACTCTGCCATGCTGCAAAAAATCACCCCAGCTCCTGACAAAGTCTGATCACTTGGAATAGGGGCTGAATTGTGTAATAGGCTCCTGTTTGATACCCTGTGCATGTGTACTAAGTCACTTCAGTGGTGTCTGACTGTGCAACCCCATGGACCATAGCCCAGCAGGCTCCTCTGTCCGTGGGATTTTTCCAGGCAAGAAAACTGGAGTGGGTTGCCATGGCCTCCTCCAGGGGATCTTCCTGATCCAGGGATCGAACCTGTGGCTCCTGCATTGCAGACGGATTCCTTATTGATGAGCCACCAGGGAAGCCCGTTTGATACCCTGCTGCTGCTGCTGCTAAGTCAGTTCAGTCGTGTCCAACTCTGCGATCCCGTAGACGGCAGCCCACCAGGCTCCCCCGTCCCTGGGATTCTCCAGGCAAGAATACTGGTGGGTGGCCATTTCCTTCTCCAGTGCATGAAAGGGAAAAGTGAAAGTGACGTTGCTCAGTCGTGTCCGACTCTTAGTGACCTCATGGACGGCAGCCTACCAGGCTCCTCCATCCATGGGATTTTCCAGGCAAGAGTACTGGAGTGGTTGCCATGGCCTCCTCCAGGGGATCTTCCTGATCCAGGGATCGAACCTGTGGCTCCTGCATTGCAGGTATATTGTTTACCGATGAGCCACCAGGAGAGCCCTTTTGACACCCTAGTTCCTTGGCAAATCAGAAGCAGAGTTGTTCCTTTAAAGGTGGATTCTCAGGGCTTGTCTCAAGACACACCTTTCTTTTGACTCTGCTTTGCCAAGGTTTCAGTGACACTGATGACAGTAAAATCACAAAATGAGGCACTGGAGCCACCTCTGTGTTTGAGTCAGGACATACTTGTGAGCACCATTGCCGTCTCCCCGGCTGTGCACGAGTGAGTGCCTGCTAAACCCCACTTCCTTATAAGAGTATGTGTGTAAACTGAAGATTGTGTGCAGCCGGCAAGGCCAGCTTTTGTCTGTCAGCAGCTGAGAATGTTTAGGACAGTGCACTGACTGGAAAAGTGCACCACAGTGAGGTGCTCAGCTACAGATGGAACTTGTAGAACCCACATTAGTGCCTCAGGTGGCCTTTGGATGAGCTTGGAATTAGCCTTCATAAACACAGACTCCTCTCTCAAGATGTCCTTCAAGAAAAGATCACTCCTTGGCACCGACCTCTGAACACTGCAGGGTGTGTGTGGCCGTTCTGGGCCTGGGGGCTGCGGGGGGAAAGCCTCATGGTGGAGAGAAGGTAGCAACAGCAACTCACATCTAGTCTTGTTGGAAACCAGCTCCACTCCTCAGCTCAGCTTAAGCCAGGCCATCCTGGACTGAGTCATTGCTCTGGCTTTATCCTGTCTTACCTCTTAGGTCTGCAGTGTCTGTTTATGTATAAATCAAAGGGTGTCATCCTTGTCCCCTGGCCATGGCAGTATTTAACCGAATTGGCCAGAAATGGTTTTTGCCAAAAAATATTTTCTCAGTGGGCTTCCCTAGTGTCTCAGGGGTAATGAATTCACCTATCTACCTGCCAGTGTAGGAGACGTGGGTTCCATCCCTGGGTTGGGAAGATCCCCTGGAGAAGGAAGTGGCAACCCACTCCAGTATTCTTGCCTGCAAAATCTCATGGACAGTGAAGCCTGGAGGGCTAAAGACCATGAGGTCACAAAAGAGTAACAGATGATTTGGCGACTTAACAACAACATTTAAAGGAGCAGGGACTTCTGGTCTGGCAGGAAGGAGCCTGGCCTCCTGGGCTCAGGTGTTGGGCTACAGAGGCACCTCTGAGATGACACGTGGAGGACCAAACAAGTGAAAACATGGAGCTGTCCCTGCCTAACCAGAAGCCACCTGCAGCTACAGGCCTGAAGAGAGAGGAATGGAAAGGATGAGGAACTAAGGTCTGTCACTGTCACCAAAGTTAACGCACGAATTAGCTTCATTGAGCCTGGTGCCAGGCGTATCTGTGCAGCAGACTTGGTCTGTAGCATCACCACCCTCTTCCTCGATGCCATTCCTCTGTATCCCTTCCCTGCCTCCCCCCACTGGTGACTCCTCTAGCCCCTAAGGGCTCAAGGCCCCACTCTTGTCTCCCTGTAGTCCTTTCTAAAACCACTCTCAGATCATTCTGTCCCACGGGATGTCTCCTGACTGGCAAGTTATAAGCTGGCTTTCCCAAGGACACCTGTATTTTAACAGAAATCAAAGCATTAAGGTAGGGACTTCCCTGGTGATATAGTTGATAAGAATCCCCCTGCCAGTGCAGGGCACACAGGTTCAATCCCTGGTTTTGGAAAATTCCACATGCTGCAGAGCAGTTAAGCTGCTGGGCCACAGCTGCTGATCCTGCACTCTAGAGCTCGCAAGCTGCAACTACTGAGCCCATGCACCTAGAGCCTGTGCTCCACAACAAGAGAAGTCACCGCAATGAGAAGCCTTGGCATCACGATGAAGAGTAGCTCCCGCTCACCACAACTAAAGAGAAGACCCAGCACAATCAAAAATAAATATTAATAAATAAAAAGCATCAATCTGTTGTTGAAGCTCTAAGGATCACAGTCTGGTCACCAGGCACCAACCAGTGCGGCCATCTCTGGACCATCTTGGATCTTGTAATCTCTGCACATTCATCTCCTTACTTGCGCTTAAAACTCACCTCAATCAGAGCAGACTGGGTATGACTGCAAGTGTTAAATGCCCTTATGATTCTTGTGCATGAGCAGTATAAATGCTAAGAAAATGTGGGCAGAGAGCAAACGGAAGGAGGGAGAAACAGCATTCTGATCATGTCCAAAGAGAATAAGACCCCTTAGCTCTGAGCGATGTCAGGTTGTTCAGGTAGACTCACTTCAGGACACTGACGTCTGTCCTGATTGTGCTGCACACTCCAGAGACAGCTTTGAATGGCTCCTGCCTCTCTGGATTGTCCCTGAGACCCTCTCAAAGCTGGGGCGTTGGCGTACCACGCTTGTGCAGAATTGAGGCCATGCCGTGTGGTGTCGACTATGACATAATCCCCAGTGTAAAGGCAGTTTGCACAGCAAGGGAATTTCTTGCTACTCATCTTCTCTGTGCCAGGCACTGGCTAAAATGCTTCGGACAAGTCACCTCATTTGATTCTTACTGTATCATTGCCAGGTGGCAAGAACCCGCTTGCCAATGCAGGAGACATAAGAGACTTGGATTCAACCCCTGGGTCAGGAAAATCACCTGTAGAAGGACATGACAACCCACTCCAGTGTTCTTGCCTGGAGAATCCCATGGACAGAGAAACCTGACGGGCTACAGTCCATGGGGTCACGAGGAGTGGGACACGACTGAAGCGACTTAGCACGCACGCATGTATCATTGCCAATAGACATCCTTTCAGTCATCCTTAGGGACTTCCCTGGTGGCTCAGACGGTAAAGCGTCTGTCTACGATGCAGGAGACCCGGCTTCGATCCCTGGGTTGGGAAAAATCCCTTGGAGAAGGAAATGGCAATCCACTCCAGTACTATTGCCTGGAAAATCCCATGGACAGAGGAGCTTGGTAGGCTACAGTCCATGGGTTGCAAAGAGTTGGACACGACTGAGCGACTTCACGTTCACATTCGGTTATCCTTGTGTTATTATTCCCATTTTCCTAATGAGAAAACCAAAATGCAGAGAAGTGGAGAAACTTGCCCCGTGAGATAAGATTTTAGTCATGGACCATCCAACTTCATGTCCATACCTTTTCTACCATATTGTTCTTTTTACAAAAGATGACAGATTTTTTGAAATAAAATGAATAGCTGCCCTTGTTGATCTCTAAGCCCACCTTATCGAATAGCTGAAAAGGCTCCCATTCCCATAATTTGGAATTTTTCCCCAGAGACTCTCCGTAGGTGTTAATTCATTTGATGGATGGCCCTCTACACACCTGTGTACTCATGTGTGCCTGCTGCTAAATGCTGCTGTCATTTAGTAGGAAAAATACAATCCTGTGTCCTAAATGTCCTTGTCAGTAGCCAAGACAGAGCCTGACATTAGATCACCCTCTTTGGTTTTCCGCTTGTGGGCTGAACCATCGTTACCCAGGACATTGTTATGATCTTCTGAACAGGAAGACTGCTCCATCGGGGCCACTCAGGTTGGTGAAATGAGGTTGGTGATCATAATTTGCTTCCTAAATTTTCAGCCTACTAAGTTGCCCATACAGTGCTCTTCAGAGGATGTTAAAGAGCCTATATCAAAGAACAGGAGTGCATTCCATTAAAGTCGTGTGTGAGTCCTGGCAGTTAAAAGACAGAAAGGTTAATGGGGGTAGGGTGGGGGGCCTGGGGTGCAAGGGCAGGGCTTGGCTGCAGCCTGCCGGCCTGCATGGTGGAGCATGAGCAGTTCTGATAGGATTCTCATGGGGTCAGCACTGGAGTGATCAGCCGCTCAGCTAGAGAGTTTTTCCTCTCTGTCATGGTGGCAAAGGTCAGCCACTCCCAGAGGATTGTCAGCATATCCATACACAGCTCTCAGAATTGCAAGCACAGCCTTCCCAGGGTGAGGGAGAGGTCAGAGAAATCCATTTAATGCCTCAGAAATGTCGCTGAGGATGGCAGAGGCTCTGAAGAGCATTTCTTTATGAGGAAATGTGGTCATGTCAGGCAGGCAGGACTAGAGGCAGATTCTGGTCCAGAACCCAAGGGTTTGGACCCAGTCCACTGCCTTCCCCTCTGTTCCAAAGAGTAAGTCACGGGTGTAGGTGAAGAAAGGGCTCTGAAATGAAAAAAAAAAAGGGGGGGGGGGGGGGCGGGGGGCTCTGTGATCAAATTAACTTGAGAAACAGCGGATTAAATGAGGTACCACAGGACAGCCCAGAGCCTCTACAGTTCACTTCATTCTGTTGTAAAGTAACGAGCACATTGGTCTATATTCTAGTGCGTCTGAACGTGCAGTAAATGTTAGAATCAGTGTCAGCAACAGGGTGAGGCGAGTGACGTGTGTAGGGTGCAGGGTTTAAGAAGGCGCTCATTCTCGGGGTCCTGCAGGTGAGACCCAGGAGCGAGCATGCCCAGAGCCTCCCTCGCCTCACCCTCCTCCCACTCCAGGTGGCACCCAGTGGGGTGTGGATGTGCTGAGGCTGCCCCGCCTGCACGAAATCCTGGGGCTTAGTCTTCCCAAAGGTCTGCTCATCTCATGACAACTCAAGTGAGTGCTTAAAATAGCCCACCGAGGTTAAATGTTACCTTAGACCCTGTCATTGACTCTTTTTTTAAATTATTTATTTTATTTATTTATTTTTGTTTGAGCTGGGTCTTTGTTGCTGCACACAGGCTTTCTCCAGCAGTGAACAGGGGGCTACTCTCAGTGGTGGTGCACAGGCTCTAGAGCGTGGGATCAGTATTGTGAGGCACAGGTTTCGTTGCCGCTCAGCATGTGGAGTCTTCCCAGACCAAGGATTGAATCCATGTCCCCTGCATTGACAGACAGATTCCTATCCACTGTATCACCAGGGAGGTCCCTTTCAGTGACTCTTAAAATGCCTTTTAAAAGATTATTATATGCCAATGTATGGCAAAACCACTACAATATTGTAATTAGCCTCCAATTAAAATCAATTTTTTTTTAAAAGGAAGAAAGAATGAAAGAAAAGATTATGAACTGCAGTGGAAAAAGCCTAGCACATGACACCTTAACCATATAGTATTCAGATTAGCATCATCAGTGATGCTGTGTGCCTATCATGGCAAACTCTGGTACTGTTTACACCAACCTATAACCCCTATATAGTCATGAGAAAAACCCAGATCAGGGTACATTGAATAGAGTAACTTGGCCAATGCTGTTTGAAACTGTCTAGGAAAGATTAAGAAACTGCCATGGTTCAGAAAAAAAAAAAGGGGGAGACAGGCCAACTGAATGCAATTTTGTCCCTGAATTGGATTCCAGAAGAGAGAGAGGACACTGATGGAAACACTGGTAAATCCAGATAAAGTTTATAACTTAATTATCAGTAGTACGCCAACTATGGTTTCTTAGTTTGACAAATGTTCCTTGGTAATGTAAGATCTTAACAACAGGTAAAACTGGAGAAGGATTATGGGAATTCTGTACTGTCTTTGCAACTTTTCTGTAAATGTAAAATTATCTGCAAGCAAAATGTTCTTAAAAAGAAAAGCCTGTTATGAAGTAGCATTGTAAAGGCAAATTTTCTGCCACCCTGCAGGCAGTGTAGTTAAAGTTGATAGCAATAACCAGATTTCAAGGAATGGGTCATAGAAATTTCAAAATGAGAAATTGGTATGCTAATTCTTAAAATGATGAGTCCTTCATTTTTAAGAATCCTAACTCTGTCTCCAAGCATTTATTAAAAGCTTCCAGCTCACACTTAAGTGAAGTTGATACCATCTAGTGACATGTTATTCAGTAAAGGAAAAGAGGAAGCTATAAATTTATCAAAAAGAAAAGGCTCATGAATCCAATATTCCTTTACAGGATTCAGAGTTATATTTTTATCTTAAAGTTGCAAAAGAAGTCAAGGTCATGAAAAGTTTATAAAAAGCAATTCATCATTATGATATTTCAGATAACTTCCAAAGGTCAAAAGTAATTCAGAAAATCTTTAGAATCTGAAGGCAAAGAATTAGATACAAACCATTACTGAGATATTGAAAAAGGAAGTCTGTAAGTGCCTGTAGAGATAAATGTAAACTCTTATAATTTAAAAACAAAATTGTGTAATTGTAATCAGGTGTTTCTTCCTCATCCCTTCAAAAAAACAGCCATTAAATCAGTGGAGAGCTTATAATTGATGAATCAAAGAATAAAACAAAAATGGAATACATTTTTTCAAACTTCACTGCCCAAGGAACCCTGGGGTTCCATGGAGCATCCTTGGGTGAAAGTGCTCTACCCTACTTACTAGTATCCTTTTGTTACAAGATGAATTCTCAGTTATAAAAACTGTAGCTGTAAAGTTTGGGAATGAGTGTGCTAGGTACTGATTTAGGGAAGAAGCAAACTCTACTCCTGCAACACCAGCTTAGGTGATGTCTGGCAAGGTTCCCAGTTCAAGACTCCCTACTTGTGAGCCAGGGTTCTCCTGCATCACAGACACACACACGTTCATAAGCCCTGGCCTCCTCCAGAATCAGCCTCGGTTTATCGAGGGACATTTGAAAGTTGTTGTCCTCAGAGCCTTGCTTGGCAGTTTTCGGTTCTCTGGTGAGTGAAGGGTTAATGTGTCATTGCACAAGGACTTTATTAATCCAGTCCCCTGCTCCAGACTTGACCTTCAATCACTGGAAAACAAGAAAACACTGAAAATAACGTCAACCAAGCGCAAAATACTCTGTTGGACCTCAGTCCAGACTTTTGTGTGAGTGCAGCCTTTGTGTGAGTGCTGCAGTGAAGCAGCTGTCCGGCAGGTATGTTTCTAGCTGATGGAAACCTTGAGTTGTTAACGACTCTTCTGGGACAAGGCAATAAGGGCAGAGTTGGCCCCTGCTCTGGCAGAATAACAAATGAGAGAGAAGGTTACTGAGCCACATGCTTTGCCCCAAAATAGTCATGGATGGAGGGACTGTACTTACCAGTTAGATGTCTTGACTCCTTCCCACCGGTGAAGATGACTAAAGACAGTTTCTTTGTATATGTCACGGCTAGAGTTCTCTCACTGTATACAGAGCAGCCAATTCATCATTTGAGGTCCTGTGTGTAGCTCTGTTGAGAAGGACAAGCATTTATTAGCCTCAATAAGGTACAGAACTGTCATTACAGAAAAACAGTCACTCAGGGTGGGCCCTGGCTAAAATACTGAGAAGTGTGTCATTCACACAAACGTATGGACCCAGACTTGTGAAGTTCAAGTACTGTTTACTTGGGATTAGCTCAAGTTTGGGTAAGAAGCTGTGGAATTTGGATGTGGTTGTTGATAGAGCTGTTTGTGGTGAGAGAAGCCAGGCCAACTCTTGTGAGGAGGGAAGGGGCAGGGCAGGGACGTGGGCCGAGAGGCCACCCACCACGAATCTACATCTTACTCTCAGTGTTAATGCTGAAACTCAGTCTAGGCATTTTGAAGCTGGAGGGTGACATTTGGAGAGGAAGAAGAAAGAAATATCTGTCTCTTCTAGTTTAAAGGCAGGTATTATCTGTCTTGGGCTTCCCTGGTGGCTCAGTGGTAAAGAATACGCCTGCCAATGCAGGAGACACAGATTTGATACCTGGGTCAAGAAGATCCCCTGAAGGAAGAAACAGCAACCCACTCCAGTATTCTTGCCTGGGGAATCCCATGGACAGGGGAGCCTGGTGGGCTGCAGTCTATGGCATCACAAAAATGTCGGACATGACTTAACAACTTAACAACAACATTGGCTCTCTCAGGTGAAAGACTTGTGAATGTGATGCCACCATACAAAGTTGTAAACCTTACCAGAGGCTGTGTTTTGCCAGGAAAATCAGTAATCTCTGAGCTTTATTTTTCTATGGTAGTTTGGGAAATATTTGCTGACTACACTCTATCACAAACTCGTGTTCTAGAAAGTTCCCTAAAACTTAAGTTTACAAAAGATAAAAGACAAGGTTGTTCCCAGGCCAGCTGCCTGCTCACTTATACACATAGCTACTGAGGTCATCTTTTACCATAAAAGAATGACTAGATTATGCATCATATTTTCTTTTTTTTTTTTTTTTACAGCTTTATTGAGATGTAATTCACATAGTATACAATTGCCATTTAAAGTGTGCAACTCAATGGCTTTCAATATATTTACAGAATTATGACTCAGCTACCATTTTAATGCAATTTTAGGACATTTTCATTAGCAGTCACACCACAGTCCTCTCAGCCCCTAGTTTCTAGTAATCTGCTTTCTGTCTCTGTGTTTGCCTATTCTGGACAGTGTGTGTAAATGGAATCGTACAGTAGGTGGCCTTTGTTGGCTGGCTTCTTTCACTTACCATATTTTCAAGGTTCACCCATATTATAGCATGTGTCAGTACTCTGTTTCTTTTTATTTATAAATAATATTCCATTTGATGGATATACCAGATTTTATTTAGCTGATGGACATCTGTGCTCTTTCCACGTTGTGGCTGATAAGGATAATACTGCTATGAACATGTCTGCACGAATATTTGTATGGGCATGCTTTAATTTCTCCCAAGTATATACTTAAGAGTGGTATTGCTAGATCATGTGGTAACTCTGTGTTTAACATTTTGAGGAACTGCCAAACTGTTTTCCAAAGTGGGTGCATAATTTTGCACATTCACCAGTAGTGTATGAAGGTTCCAATTTCTCCACATCCTTGCCACCACTTGCTATTATCTGTCCTTTGATTCTAGCCAACCTAGTGGACGTGTATTGGTTTTGCACTGTGGTTTTAATTTGCCTGACAGGATGTGGTCCACTGGAGAAGGAAATGGCAAACCACTTCAGTATTCTTGCCTTGAGAACCCCATGAACAGTATGAAAAGGCAAAGTGATAGGATACTGAAAGAGAAACTCCCCAGGTCAGTAAGTACCCAATATGCTACTGGAGATCAGTGGAGAAATAACTCCAGAAAGAATGAAGGGATGGAGCCAAAGCAAAAACAATACCCAGCTGTGGATGTGACTGGTGATAGAAGTAAGGTCCGATGCTGTAAGAGCAATATTGCATAGGAACCTGGAATGTCAGGTCCATAAATCAAGGCAAATTGGAAGTGGTCAAACAAGAGATGGCAAGAGTGAATGTCGACATTCTAGGAATCAGCGAACTCAAATGGACTGGAATGGGTGAATTTAACTCAGATGACCAGTATATCTACTGCTGCGGGAAGGAATCCCTCAGAAGAAATGGAGTGGCCATCATGGTCAACAAAAGAGTCTGAAATGCAGTACTTGGATGCAATCTCAAAAATGACAGAATGATCTCTGTTCATTTCCAAGGCAAACCATTCAATATCACAGTAACCCAAGTCTATGCCCCAACCAGTAACACTGAAGAAGCTGAAATTGAATGGATCTTTGAAGACCTACATGACCTTTTAGAACTAACACCCAAAAAGATGTCCTTTTCATTATAAGGGACTGGAATGCAAAAGTAGGAAGTCAAGAAACACCTGGAGTAACAGGCAAATTTGGCCTTGGAATACGGAATGAAACAGGGCAAAGACTAACAGAGTTTTGCCAAGAAAATGCACTGGTCATAACAAACACCCTCTTCCAAAAACAAAAGAGAAGACTTTATACGTGGACATCACCAGATGGTCAACACCGAAATCAGATAGATTATATTTTTTGCAGCCAAAGATGCAGAAGCTCTATACAGTCAGCAAAAACAAGACCAGGAGCTGACTGTGGCTCAGACCATGAACTCCTTATTGCCAAATTCAGACTTGAATTGAAGAAAGTAGGGAAAACCACTAGACCATTCAGGTATGACCTAAATCAAATCCCTTATGATTATACAGTGGAAGTGAGAAATAGATTTAAGGGCCTAGATCTGATAGATAGAGTGCCTGATGAGCTATGGAATGAGGTTCGTGACATTGTACAGGAGACAGGGATCAAGACCATCCCCATGGAAAAGAAATGCAAAAAAGCAAAATGGCTGTCTGGGGAGGCCTTACAAATAGCTGTGAAAAGAAGAGAAGCGAGAAGCAAAAACAAAGGAGAAAAGGAAAGATATAAACATCTGAATGCAGATTTCCAAAGAATAGCAAGAAAAGAAAGCCTGCTTGAGCAATCCATGCAAAGAAATAGAGGAAAACAACAGAATGGGAAAGACTAGGGATCTCTTCAAGAAAATCAGAGATACCAAAGGAACATTTCATGCAAAGATGGGCTCGATAAAGGACAGAAATGGTATGGACCTAACAGAAGCAGAAGATATTAAGAAGAGGTGGCAAGAATACACAGAAGAACTGTACAAAAAAGATCTTCATGACCCAGATAATCACGATGGTGTGATCACTGACCTAGAGCCAGACATCCTGGAATGTGAAGTCAAGTGGGCCTTGGAAAGCATCACTACAAACAAAGCTAATGAAGGTGATGGAATTCCAGTGGAGCTATTCCAAATCCTGAAAGATGATGATGCTGTGAAAGTGCTGAACTCAATATGCCAGCAAATTTGGAAAACTCAGCAGTTGTCACCAGACTGGAAAAGGTCAGTTTTCATTCCAATCCCAAAGAAAGGCAATGCCAAAGAATGCTCAAACTACTGCACAATTGCACTCATCTCACATGCTAGTAAAGTAATGCTCACAATTCTCCAAGCCAGGCTTCAGCAATACGTGAACCATGAAATTCCAGATGTTCAAGCTGGTTTTAGAAAAGGCAGAGGAACCAGAGATCAAATTGCCAACATCTGCTGGATCATGGCAAAAGCAAGAGAGTTCCAGAAAAACATCTATTTCTACTTTATTGACTATGCCAAAGCCTTTGTCTGTGTGGATCACAATAAACTGTGGAAAATTCTGAAAGAGATGGGAATACCAGACCACCTGATCTGCCTCTTGAGAAATTTGTATGCAGGTCAGGAAGCAACAGTTAGAACTGGACATGGAACAACAGACTGGTTCCAGATAGGAAAAGGAGTTCGTCAAGGCTGTATATTGTCACCCTGTTTATTTAACTTCTATGCAGAGTACATCATGAGAAACGCTGGACTGGAAGAAACACAAGCTGGAATCAAGATTGCCGGGAGAAATATCAATCACCTCAGATATGCAGATGACACCACCCTTATGGCAGAAAGTGAAGAGGAACTAAAAAGCCTCTTGATGAAGGTGAAAGTGGAGAGTGAAAAAGTTGGCTTAAAGCTCAACATTCAGAAAACAAAGATCATGGCATCCAGTCCCATCACTGCATGGGAAATAGATGGGGAAACAGTGGAAACAGTGTCAGACTTTATTTTGGAGGGCTCCAAAATCACAGCAGATGGTGACTGCAGCCATGAAATTAAAAGATGCTTACTCCTTGGAAGGAAAGTTATGACCAACCTAGAGAGCATATTCAAAAGCAGAGACATTACTTTGCCAACAAAGGTTCGTCTAATCATGGCTATGGTTTTTCCTGTGGTCATGTATGGATGTGAGAGTTGGACTGTGAAGAAGGCTGAGCGCCAAAGAATTGATGCTTTTGAACTGTGGTGTTGGAGAAGACTCTTGAGAGTCCCTTGGACTGCAAGGAGATCCAACCAGTCCATTCTGAAGGAGATCAGCCCTGGGATTTCTTTGGAAGGAATGATGCTAAAGCTGAAGCTCCAGTCCTTTGGCCACCTCATGCGAAGAGTTGACTCATTGGAGAAGACCCTGATGCTGGGAGCAATTGGGGGCAGGAGGAGAAGGGGATGACAGAGGATGAGATGGCTGGATGGCATCACTGACTCGATGGACGTGCGTCTGAGTGAACTCCTGGAGTTGGTGATGGACAGGGAGGCCTGGTCTGCTGCGATTCATGGGGTTGCAAAGAATCAGACACAACTGAGCATCTGATCTGATCTGATTTATTCCTTAGAGAAGTGTCTGTTCTTATACTTTGCTCATGTCTGTTCATACCCTTTGTCTTTACTGAGTTGTAATAACTCTTTATATTCTAGAAAGAAATTCTTTGCCACATATAATTTGTCTGTGTTTTCCCTCACTCTATGGGTTATCTTTTCTTTTTGTTGATGCCCCAAAGTTCTAATTTTAATGATGTCAATTTATTTATGTTTTCTTTTATTGTTTATGCTTTTGGTGCCATATCTAAGAAAACACTGCCTAATACAAAGCCATGAATATTATTCCTTGTATTTTCTTTTACTAGGTGTATAGTTAGATTTTTTTCTATGAGGTTTCTAGCTTTTATATTTAGGCTTTTGATTCATTTGGACTTAATTTTTGTATATGGAATGAATAGTAGGGGCCCAGCCCTACCTCATTTGGATATGTAGTTGTTACATATAATTTTCTAAGAGAAAAAAACAGAATCCATTTTGGACAGTCACTCTGATTGTGTTAAAGACCAATTGGTCCGGATACCTGTGTCCCACAGTTGAGGGGAAGGTGTTGGGAGAACATAGAGACCCTTGACTTTAGAGAAAACAAAACACCTATTTGCATAAAGCAGGCGTATTCTGGAGTGAGAGAATCTGAAGCCTTGATCCAGGCCCCGGTCCTCTTGCTCATTAACCAGAGTGCTGTGGGCAAATCACTTAAGGCTGTCTAAGATTCAGTTATCTCATCCAATGCAAGGGGAGCTAATTGGAATAGAATACATTCCAGGAGAAGAGAAAGTTTCTCTGCTTAGTGTAATCTTGTATACCTAGGGCCTAGAATGGAGAAGGCAATGGCACCCCACTCCAGTACTCTTGCCTGGAAAATCCCACGGATGGAGGAGCCTGGTAGGCTGCAGTCCATGGGGTCGCTAAGAGTTGGACATGACTGAGCGACTTCACTTTCTCTTTTCACTTTCGTGCATTGGAGAAGGAAATGGCAACCCACTCCAATGTTCTTGCCTGGAGAATCCCAGGGACGGGGAAGCCTGGTGGGCTGCTGTCTATGGGGTCACACAGAGTCGGACACGACTGAAGTGACTTAGCATAGCATAGCATAGGGCCTAGAATAGTGCCCAGAACACAGTAGGCTCTCAAAAGTCCCATTGGTGGATTAAATTAAAAAATACCTCAATTATGCAAACCCCTAGGTTTATTATAAGAAAAGGCAGTTTTTAAAAAACAATGTATTCAGATGTTGTATGAATTATAAGATGCTACAGAAATGTATGGTTTCTTTCCTTTGTCGTGGAAAGAGAGATGTGAGTAGCTGTAAGAACGTGGTGAACCTGCAAATGAGGTGAATATATGTTTTCTAGAAGGTGCAATTTCATTTTCAAGGTACTAGAAACCCAGCGATCCTTTAATAAAGTTGGAGAAGGAAGTGGCAACCCATTCCAGTGTTCTTGCCTGGAGAATCCCAGGGACGGGGGAGCCTGGTGGGCTGCCGTCTATGGGGTCGCACAGAGTCGGACACGACTGAAGCGACTTAGCAGCAGCAGCAGAAGGTGCAATTTCATTTTCAAGGTACTAGAAACCCAGCGATCCTTTAATAAAGTTGGAGAAGGAAATGGCAACCCATTCCAGTGTTCTTGCCTGGAAAATCCCAGGGACGGGGGAGCCTAGTGGGCTGCCGTCTATGGGGTCGCACAGAGTTGGACATGACTGAAGCGACTTAGCAGCAGCAGCAGCAGAAGGTGCAATTTCATTTTCAAGGTACTAGAAACCCAGCAATCCTTTAATAAAGTGAATTTATTAAGAATTTTGAGATCATAACATGTTAATGCCCTTTCCTAGATTTTCACACTTCACGCTGGAGAGAATTGCATCTCCCAAACCTACCTTTAAAGCAAGCAGTATTGTAGTGAGGGTGGCAGGGGCAGAGGAGGAAGGACAGAGAGACTGTGTTGTCTTTCAGCTATTTAATAGTTCTGTAAGAACCGGGAATTTTCACTATTCTTTATGTGTTTCTCTCTGTTCAAAACTCCTTTTCATCTTTTTTTTCTCCTCTAGAAATTAAAAAGTAGTATTTTCAGTTCAGTTCAGTCGCTCAGTCGTGTCTGACTCTTTGCGACCCCATGAATCGCAGCACACCAGGCCTCCCTGTCCATCACCAACTCCCAGAGTTCACCCAGACTCACGTCCATCGAGTCAGTGATGCCATCCAACCATCTCATCCTCTGTCGTCCCCTTGTCCTCCTGCCCCCAATTCCACCCAGCATCAGAGTCTTCTCCAATGAGTCAACTCTTCGCATGAGGTGGCCAAAGTATTGGAGTTTCAGTTTTAGCATCATTCCTTCCAAAAAAATCCCAGGGCTGATCTTCAGAATGGACTGGTTGGATCTCCTTGCAGTCCAAGGGACTCTAAAGAGTCTTCTCCAACACCACAGTTCAAAAGCATCAATTCTTCGGCACTCAGCCTTCTTCACAGTCCAACTCTCACATCCATACATGACCACAGGAAAAACCATAGCCTTGACTAGATGGACCTTTGTTGACAAAGTAATGTCTCTGCTTTTGAATATGCTCTCTAGGTTGGTCATAACTTTCCTTCCAAGGAGTAAGCATCTTTTAATTTCATGGCTGCAGTCACCATCTGTAGTGATTTTGGAGCCCAGAAAAATAAAGTCTGACACTGTTTCCACTGTTTCCCCATCTATTTCCCATGAAGTGATGGGACTGGATGCCATGATCTTTGTTTTCTGAATGTTGAGCTTTAAGCCAACTTTTTCACTCTCCACTTTCACCTTCATCAAGAGGCTTTTTAGGTCCTCTTCACTTTCTGCCATAAGGGTGGTGTCATCTGCATATCTGAGGTGATTGATATTTCTCCCGGCAGTATTGATCCCAGCTTGTGTTTCTTCCAGTCCAGCGTTTCTCATGATGTACTCTGAATATAAGTTAAATAAGCAGGGTGACAATATACAGCCTTGACATACTCCTTTTCCTATTTGGAACCAGTCTGTTGTTCCATGGCCAGTTCTAACTGTTGCTTCCTGACCTGCATATAGGTTTCTCAAGAGGCAGGTCAGATGGTCTGGTATTCCCATCTCTTGAAGAATTTTCCACAGTTGATTGTGATTCACACAGTCAAAGGCTTTGGCATAGTCAATAAAGCAGAAATAGATGTTTTTCTGGAACTCTCTTCCTTTTTTGATGATCCAGTGGATGTTGGCAGTTTGATCTCTGGTTCCTCTGCCTTTCCTAAAACCAGCTTGAACATCTGGAAGTTCACAGTTCATGTATTGCTGAAGCCTGGCTTGGAGAATTTTGAGCAGTACTTTACTAGCGTGTGAGATGAGTGCAATTGTGCAGTAGTTTGAGCATTCTTTGGCATTGCCTTTCTTTGGGATTGGAATGAAAACTGACCTTTTCCAGTCTGGTGACAACTGCTGAGTTTTTCCAAATTTGCTGGCATACTGAGTGCAGCACTTTCACAGCATCATCTTTTAGGATTTGAAATAGCTCAACTGGAATTCCATCACCTCCATTAGCTTTGTTTGTAGTGATGGTTTCTAAGGCCCACTTGACTTCACATTCCAGGATGTCTGGCTCTAGGTCAGTGATCACACCATCGTGATTATCTGGGTCATGAAGATCTTCTTTGTACAGTTCTTCTGTGTATTCCTGCCACCTCTTCTTAATATCTTCTGCTTCTGTTAGGTCCATACCATTTCTGTCCTTTATCGAGCCCATCTTTGCATGAAATGTTCCTTTGGTATCTCTGATTTTCTTGAAGAGATCCCTAGTCTTTCCCATTCTGTTGTTTTCCTCTATTTCTTTGCATGGATTGCTCAAGCAGGCTGTCTTATCTCTTCTTGCTATTCTTTGGAACTCTGCATTCAGATGTTTATATCTTTCCTTTTCTCCTTTGCTTTTTGCTTCTCTTCTTTTCACAGCTATTTGTAAGGCCTCCCCAGACAGCCATTTTGCTTTTTTGCATTTCTTTTCCATGGGGATGGTCTTGATCCCTGTCTCCTGTACAATGTCACGAACCTCAGTCCATAGTTCATCAGGCATTCTATCTATCAGATCTAGGCCCTTAAATCTATTTCTCACTTCTACTGTATAATTATAAGGGATTTGATTTAGGTCATACCTGAATGGTCTAGTGGTTTTCCCTACTTTCTTCAATTTCAGTCTGAATTTGGCAATAAGGAGTTCATGGTCTGAGCCACAGTCAGCTCCTGGTCTTGTTTTTGCTGACTGTATAGAGCTTCTGCATCTTTGGCTGCAAAGAATATAATCAATCTGATTTTGGTGTTGACCATCTGGTGATGTCCATGTACAGAGTCTTCTCTTGTATTTTCATATCCCTTTAAATCAATGTCCTCATTGAGAGATATGACACTTGGTGGTTGATCATTGTATTGTATCAGTTTTTTATTGTGTAACAAATTACCCTTCAACTTAGCAACTGAAAACAACAGTAAATATTTGTTATACATCACATTTTCTATGGGGCAGGAATCTAGAAAGGATTAGCGTACAATTTTTGTTTAGGGTCTTTTGTGAGGTTGCAGTCAAGATGTCACAGAGAAGGCAATGGCACCCCACTCCAGTACTCTTGCCTGGAAAATCCCATAGACGGAGGAGCCTGGTGGGCTGCAGTCCATGGGGTCGCTTCAAGTCGGACACAACTGAGTGACTTCACTTTCACTCTTCACTTTATGCATTGGAGAAGAAAATGGCAACCCACTCCAGAATTCTTGCCTGGAGAATCCCAGGGACTGGAGGAGCCTGGTGGGCTGCTGTCTGTGGGGTCGCACGGAGTCGGACACTACTGAAGTGACTTAGCAGCAGCAGCAATCAAGATGTCAGGTAGGATTGCAGATATGTGAAAGCTTGGGCTAGAGGATCTGCCTCCATGAGTCACTCAGAAGGCTAGAAAGTTCATGCTGGTCCTTGGCAGGGAGACCATAGTTTCTTTATACCTGGACCTCTCCTCAGGACTGCTTGAGTGTCCTTACAACATGACAGCTGAGTTCCCCAAGAGCAATCAATGCAAGAGAAAGGGAGGCAGAAAGCTCATTGTAGGTATAATTAAGATTCAGAGGTCATACACTGTCAGCCTGTCAAGTATTCTATTGGGTATAGAGGCCAGGCACAATTTCATATGGGAGGAGACTGCAAGGCTACCAGTACTAGGAGCCAGGAATCCTTGGGTGCAGTCTTAGAGGCTGGCTACCATATGTACCATCTTTAAAACATGGAAAATTTAAGTGAATGAAGGACAGGCATAGTAGATAAAGTATAAATACGGGACTGACATGAAGCAAGTAAGCTGATAATCTTTGTGTATAATGTTGTGACCTGCTGCAAAAAAAGACGTAGCATCTTAGTTTCATGAAAAATAAGCCTATAGATAGACCTTAGTAATATTCTAGGATATTGTTTTTAGGGTTTTTTGAATTTTACACATTGACTTTATTAGTGACTTAATTAGGGGATCAGTAAACAAAGGTACACATGAATGGAAAGGTGCAAAGTTTGAACCAATGCATATCTGAGGTGTGTGTGAATGAATTATTTGGTTAAACCCTGTAACTCTGAGGTCAGAGACCTAGTTAATGCCTGTACAACAGAAGTTAATGCTCAGGATTTTGTTCTCAGACTATTAATATTCATAGGTCTGGATGGTATTACTATAAGTGAATTAATGAATGAGTAAGTATATCTATATAGAAGACAAGGAAGCCATATGTGGTCCAATTATGAGTGTTTAATGTATTTTTTGACCTCCGAGAGCTGGTGATGGATAGGGAGGCCTGGCGTGCTGAGGTTCATGGGGTCGCAAAGAGTCGGACACGACTGAGCGACTGATCTGATCTGATCTGAATGTATTTTTGCTATTAATAGATTTCTAAAGTGCTCAATTCCAATGTAAAACTATTTCAATAAATAGCATACAGAGATTAATACCTGGAAATAAATGTTATGCATTATTTGAGAAGTGCTGACTGCTTATTGAAAATAAGATATGATCTAATTGGTTATGTCTGGGAGTAATGACAGAGAAAGCAATGGCACCCCATTCCAGTACTCTTGCCTTGAAAATCCCATGGATGGAGGAGCCTGGTAGGCTGCAGTCCAGGGGGTTGCAAAGCGTCAGACACAACTGAGCGACTTCACTTTCTTTCACTTAAAATGACTGAATGTAGGATTTAACCTCTCTTTCCTTGTGTTTGCCCACTTAGGGCCTTAGGACACAGTTCTGATGCAGAAAGGGTTAAAGACTCTGGTTAGATGGGGCCCAGCACTCACAGCAGCAGGAGAACTCCAACCAGGAGACAGAAGACTGGGTTCCAAGGCCCTAGTCTTCACTAGTTAGCTCTGTAACCAGACAAGTCACTACATGTCTCTGGGACTCAATTTCTCATCTGGAAAGTAAGAGTTTTGAGGCAGATGTTCCCTAAAGAAGCTCTTATATTGCGCAGCTCCGTGGTGCATCTGGTCACAAAGCATTTATCAAGTGCTGGCCATATCCCCAGGATGCTATTACGTGGAGAGGTGGGAAGGGGCGTGTGCATCCTTCCTTGGAGGATCACAAGGCACTCTCTAACACTACCTGGGAGAATGTCTTATCTGACTAGATCTGGCCACCCAAAGCAAAGGGGAAGCAAACTACAAGGAAAGTCAGTGGGAGCATTTGGTCAGGAAGAAGTGAGTCTTGACCTGGGCCTTGAGGAGGGTATGAGATTTGACTTGAGAATCACGTGCACAGGTCACCCAGATGAGGAGTAGCCTGGGCAGGTGGGTAACAGGTGAGCAGGGCAGAGAGCCCTGGGCTGGGAGTCAGGGATTCAGGGCTCCACCCCACTGCTACAGCTAAAGGGCAGTGCATCCTCGGGTGTCACCTCATGCTTCTGGTCCCTGCTTCTGCTATGTCACTCACTGGGAGGAAGTAAGGATGAATGGCAGGCAGCAGGCTATAGAGTCAGAGGGGCCCTGGAAGAGCGTCAGAGATCCAGATTGCTGCACTCTGCAGTACCGTATCCTTGAATATGTTCTTTAATCTCCCTGGGCCTCAGTTGGCTCATCTGCAGATCATAACCACGCTCTTCAAGGATTACCGTGAGGACAGAGTGAGAGGATCAGTTAGCACAGTGCAAGAGCTCATCAGCTGGTGGGGGTGGTGGTCATATCATCAAAGCTCTTCTGTGAGTGAAGTGAAATTGAGGGTGTGTTTTAACTTTGTATTTTTGGAGTATAGCCAATTAGCAATGTTGTGATAGTTTCA
The DNA here is from genome assembly GCA_935064755.1 of Tragelaphus eurycerus. Classification (NCBI taxonomy): domain Eukaryota; kingdom Metazoa; phylum Chordata; class Mammalia; order Artiodactyla; family Bovidae; genus Tragelaphus; species Tragelaphus eurycerus. Next base: position 26,038,495 of record CAKXYN010000003.1, read on the forward strand.
GGTAGACAGGAGAGGGACTCATACATACTCACATACCCTTTCTCCCCCAGACTCCCCTCCCATTCGGCCTGCAACATAATATTATTGAGCAGAGTTACCTGAGCTATATATAGTAGGATCTGGTTGGTTATCCATTTTAAATGTAGAAGTGTATAAGGAAGCAACTTGATAAGACTGGGCATTTATAGAACCTAGGGGAATAGGGGACTTCCCTGGTGGTCCAGTGGTTAAGACTTTACCTCCCCTTGCAGGGGATATGGGTTCAGTCCCTGGTCAGGGAGCTAAGAATCCACTTGCTTACAGCCAAAAAACCAAAAGCATAAGAGTATTATAACAAATTCAATAAATACTTTAAAATACTAAAAAGAAAATCATTTACTTAAAAACAATAAAACTTAGTGAACTATATATATATATATTGGAATAATATTCAGGCATAAAAAAGAAGGAAATCTTGCATTTGTGACAGCATGGATGAGCCTTGAGGATAGTATGCTAAGTGGGACAAGACAGTCACAAAAAGCGAATACTGTGTGATTCCACCCAGACGAGGCATTTCAAGTAATTAAACTCATAGAAACAGAAAATAAAATAATGGTTGCCAGGGGCTGGGGAAAGGAGAAATGGAGAGTTGTTTGGTGGGTACCGAGTTTCAGTTTTGTAAGATGAAAACATCCCAGAGATCTAATCCACAGCAATGTGAATATACTTAATATTACCCAGCTGTAAACTTTTTAAAAATTTGGTGGAGTGAATAAAAGATGCATATTCTTCCAATTTTATTTAATGAGTATTTAAATAAATACAACATGGAAAGCACTGTGCCAGGTGCCAGAGGTAAGAGCAGGGATACAAAGATAACCAAGAGGAGGTCCCTGCTTTCAGGGAAGAGAATAACTGACGGTTTTGAGACCTCAATTCCAGTCTGAGATGAGCCATGGCTGGGGCATGACCTTGGGCAGGTTACTTACTTCTTCCGATCGTGAGCTTGCTATAGATGTGAAATAGGAACGATTTATGTCTGTCTCACAGACTGCCATAGGAATGAAGTGACTGTATTTAGAACAGTGGGCACAGGCTCAATAAATGCTCTTATGATCGATTCCTCTCTTAGAGGGGCTTACACTCTTGTGGGAGAGGTCAAAGAAACGCCTGCACACAAGAGAAGTCACAAAGATGGTAAGAAAAGTGGAGGGACAGGCAAGGTGTTCAGGGAAGGCCAAGGATGGCCTCATCCCACCCTCTGAACACTTCCTGGTTTGATGATAGGGATGCAGACTAGATGGAGGGACCGCTGTCATGGACTGTATGTGTGTCCCTCAAAACTTTATATGTTAAAGCCTGAACCCCTGACATGATGGTGTTGGGAGCTGAGGCCTTTGGAGGTACTGATATTAGATTTAGATGAGGTCATAAGAGTGGGGTCCTTGTGATGGGATTAAAAGAGACCAGAAAGTTAGTTCTGTCTTTCTCTCTGCTGTGTGAGGACACAGTAAGAAGAGGGCTGTCTGCAGGCCAGGAAGAGGTTTCTCACCAGGAACTGAATCTGCTTGCATCTTGAACTTGTACTTCCCAGCTTCCAAAACTGTGAGAAATAACTGTCATTGAAGCCACCCAGTTTATAGTATCTTGCTGTGGCAGTCCCAGCAGACTAATATAGCCACTTAGGAATCTCATGCCAGTGACTTAACAATGGTACTCTCCTTCTTGATCTGGAACTGGGAGAGGCAGGAACAGCTGGAGAAAAGCCTGAGACCCCAAGCAGTTGTGAAGTCTTCTAGTGGAGGTGGTTGGGGGCAGCCACTGAGAGCTCGGAGTCTAGGAGAAGGTGGACACAGGTTGCCGCGAGTCATGGTAGAACCTCTTCTTTTAACATCTGTCTTATGGCACAGCCCTGTCCTCAAGGGTCTGGGTGGCTTCTCCAGGGTCCTCCCTAAGGGTGACATATCCAGGTCCCTGCTGAGCACTGGTGGGTCTGCATCGTCAAAGTTCCTCAGTGAATGCTTGGCTTGAGGCTTGAGAGAACAATGCCTTACTTACGCCTTACTTTTGTTCACTCTGTCACCCCTTCATCTCCCTGTTCTTTTATACAACTAACCTTTATTGATACTCAGTATGGAGGAGATGGGCTTCCCCGGTGGCTCAGAAGTAAAGAATCCACCTGCAATGCAAGAGCCACAGGAGACGCAGATTGGATCCCTGGGTTGGGAAGATCCTCTGGAGGAGGGCATGGCAACCCACTGCAGTATTCTTCCCTGGAGAATGCCATGGTCAGAGGAGCCTGGTGGGCTATAGTCCAAAGTCCTTGCTATGAGATGTCTCTTCTTTCAGGCTATTTACTTATTAAATGGTGACAGTACTTTTGATTAGTAGCTGGCTGTGTGCAGCTCTGGGTGACTGTGAGGAGCGCCCCATGGCCAAGGCTGTGCAGACTCAACCCTGTTTTGGGGTCACAGAAAGTGTGGCCCCGGGCCTCTGGGTCCCTGTGCGTGAAGGAGAGGAGCCTTGCCTGCCCCATGGTGCCTGGGGCCCCGCCATAGCTTCTGCTCCAGTGTCATTTCATCCGGGACTGAATCAGGGAGGTCATTCCAAGTTTCTTTCCTCCTCTGGCATTCTCCCCACTGTGCCTGTCCTCTCTCTCTCCAACAGAAAAGGAGAGCAGAAATCCCACTTCCAGGCTCCTCTTAAAGGTCATCCGACCACTTCAGTGAACGATCTAGGGGGAGAAAACATGAGAGAGAGTCAATAAAGCAAAAGCTTCCGGAATGAACATCCATGAATACTGTCCATATGGCTGAATTTGATAAATCCTACTGGGCCTGTTGGCATGAGTGGGAGCTTTGCCCGGACAAAGCCGTTTGCCCAGGAAATTGCAGTGCTGTGCGGCACCGAGTTTTAAAGGATACTTGCTTTTATTTCCCCTCTTTCTTCCCTGCCTTTATGAGGTGAGCTTCTCTGGGCACAGATAACGCAGCCTTGGAAAGAGGAGCACACCCACACCTGTCGGGGGAGGGGGCAGGCGAGCACAGAAATGGTTAGGGAAGGGATAGAGAGAGAGGAAGAAATCTTTAAAATGAATTGAAAAGCTGTCCTAAAGAAGGTGGGAAAGAAAGAAGATAGGAATCAGGTTCTCTAAATGCTTTTCCTGTGTCCTCTTTCGTGTGTGTTTATCCATCCCCATTCTTCTAAAGCCAAAGGCCTCTGTCACTCTGTACGTGTATGCATGTTAAGTCACTTCAGTCATGTCCAACTCTTTGCGACCCCATGGACTGTAGCCCAGCAGGTTCCTCTGTCCATGGAATTCTCCAGGCAAGAATACTGGAGTGGCTGCCAGGCCCTCCTCCAGGGGATCCTCCTGACCCAGGGATCGAACGGCATCTCTTATGTCTCCTGTGTTGACAGGCGGGGTCTTCACCACTGAGCCACCTGGGAAGCCCTCTGTCACTCTGATTTCACGCCAAAGGCCTAACTGAGCTCCTCCCCCACAGGGCCTGTGCCTGTGGGGTGGCACACAGAGACTGTACTAATTAGGGGAGCAGAGAATGAAAGCCCCTTTGCTCTCACAGAGTCTAGGCACTTCAGGGCACTTGCCCACGCTGATGGAAGCAGAATAGGGCGTGCCTTGATCATCCTCTAGTTCTGTTTATTAAACACTCACTTTGGCTCAGCCTTGTTCTGTAGATTTGAGGACAGTCTCATTGGAAGATTTTCTTTTTTAACGGGCTTTATGCCACATGTGTAAAAATGTCTTTTGATTGGAGAGTTGCAGGAGGTATTGAGACCAATGCCATGTGGGCGGGTGGAGGAGCCATGTGGAGTGGCAGTGGCTGAAGTGGATGGCAGGTCATGGGGTCGCGGTTGCTGAGTCCTCGACCTCAACTGGGAAATTGGGCAGCATGCAAAGAATGCCACACCCGTATAGCATCCCCGGGAAACGACTAAGCCCCTGGGACCATAGCTGGTAGCAGCTGACAGCATCTGGCATTTTCTATGCAGATGAAGGGGACCTCTTGCAGTCAAGGTCACCTTGGATTGCATAATATTTGGCTTTTCAGTGGCTCAGCTGAATATCACGTTGCTTCAGTCTCCCATTCTGAGCTGCGTCTGAGGATGCTGCTCAGCTGAGCATGACTCCAGCAATGTCAGAGTGAGCCCCACTCCCCTTGGTCTGTCTTGATATAAAGGTGTTGTGCCCCCAAGGAATGCTCTGTGTGGGGAGTCTACCACTGCTGTGATCTGCATGGAAATAGACTTAAATTTTCTCTTCTCCTCAGCTGTAATCCATTTGGAGAAAACCTCGGTTTATTGGCATAGATAGTTGGAAGAGGCTCATGGTAGGAAGGAACTTCTGGATCTGTTGTTCTGTTCCCATTGAGCTTCACTGGACATGCTGACCCCTCTTGCATACCCCAAGGCTTTGCCCCAACCCTCTCTGAGGTACCCTGGCCCATCTTCTTCCACAGAGGTATTGTTGTTTAGTTGCTAAGTCGTGTCTGACTCTTTGTGACCCTGATGGATTGTAGCCCACCAGGTTCCTCCGTCCATGGGATTCTCCAGGCAAGGATACTGCAGTGGGTTGCCATTCCCTTCTCCAGAGGATCTTCCCCACCCAGGGATGGAACCCATGTCTCCTCCGTTAGCAGGTTGATTCTTTATCGCTGAGCCACCTAGGAACCCCCACAGAGGTGCTCTGCTCTTTTAAAAGAACCATGAGCCGCACCTCACCCACTTGGCCAGAGAAAGTAAACACTGCAGGGCAGCCACATGGACAGTTGAAGGGCAGCTCTAGTGAATGGCTGGATCACAGGGTTTGGAGTCACCAAACCCAAGTCCAGGGTCTCAACTCAGCTGTTTACCAGCAGGTTGTGTGGTATTATTAGGGCATGTCATTTCTGAGTTTGTGAAAACAGAGATTCTAGCCTGCACCTCAGAGGGGTTGATGTGATGAGAGAGTGGCTGTGGACAAACTGTAGGCTACACAGTGCTAAAGACGTTACCCTTTGTCGCCACCCTTACCTGGGCAGGGTGTTCTAGTGCCATCAAGCAGGGCAGCAACCACACAGAGGCGGCACTGCCAGAACACAGTGGCTTCCGCCCCGACCCATCAGGTTGTCACTGACAATGGGATCTGAGTACTTCCTTGGGTGTGATGCCTCAATGTTAATATGCATCAGGATCACCTGGAGTTAAACATTCTGAGTCCTGAGGCCCCAACCCTCTAGTTAATCTCTTTGGTTGGTCGGAATCCATCTGTTTTTAGCTCCCCAACTATTCTGATGCAGGTTATCCATAAACCATACTTTAAGAAAAATTAGAGAGCACTGCTGAGACTAGGTGACCATGGGGTAGAAGGGGAACACAGGTGTGATGTCCATGTGCACCCTTGGGTGGGAGGCAGGGGTACTTCATTCTGAGTTAACCAGCAGCTCTTCTGGTTCTGCCTCCATGACGTCCCACCTGTCAACAAGAGCTTCCTCTGCGTGTTCCTGTTTCCTTCTGGTTGGGATGTTTGACTTCTTGTAGTCGTGGATAAGAAACAACGCTGGGTCTGAGATTTCCATTGTTAAGTTTTGAATCTATTTATAACTTCAGAAGAAAAGCTGAAGTGTATCCCAAACCAGAGCCTCAACCCTTGCCAAGTCGGTGCAAATTCTTGGCCACACACAGAGTGTTCATCCCCGCGCATCTGGGAAGGAGGTCCTGGGGTATAGTAGCGGCAGTGCTTAGTCACTCAGTCATCTCCAACTCTTGTGACCCTATGGACTGTAGCCCGCCAAGCTCCTCTGTCCATGGGATTTCCCAGGCAAGACTACTGGAGTGGGTTGCCATTTCCTTCTCCAAGGGATCTTCCCGACCCAGGGATCGAACCTGGGTCTCTAGCACTGCAGGCAGATTATCTACCGCTGAGCCAGTGGGAAAATCTGGTATAGTGGTGTCACAGACATAAGAGTACCTTCTATTTCATACACTGAAGAGCCCACTATTTGGTAACAACAGTTTCCTGGCTTGCCTTCAAGTCATTTTCCCTGGAGGCTGAACCTGTGAAACCAGGTACAGACTTGGCTGGAACTCAAACCCACACGGCTGGGACTCAAACCTGGCCCAAATCCACAGTCTTCCAACTGATATCACACACCTGGTTTCATGACTTAATGAAGCTCAGGTTCTTGAAGTCTCATTGCAGAGAAAATTCAGTGAGAGGCAAAGCAATAGGTAAGAAGTGGATCTATTTAGAAACACACGCCACGGACAGAGTGTGGGCCATCTCAGAAAGAGACAGCAGCCTTGAAATGTGGTGTGGTTAGCTTTTATGAGCTGGGTTAATTTCATAGGCTATTTGTTCTGGGGAAGTGAAGTGAAAGTCACTTGGTTGTGTCCAACTCTTTGCGACCCCATGGACTATACAGTCCATGGAACTTTCCAGGCCAAAATAGTGGAGTGGGAACCCTTTCCCTTCTCCAGGGGATCTTCCCAACCCAGGAATTGAACCCAGGTTTCCCACATTGCAGGTGGATTCCTTACTGGCTGAGCCACCAGGGAGCAGGCAGAGATTTCCAGGAATTGGGCCACCAGCCACTTTTGGTCTTTGATGGTCAGCCTTGGGAATGTCATGGCTCCTGTGGGGGTATCACTTAGCACACTGATGTGTTACAGTGAACATCTACTGAGGCTCTAAGTCCAGTTGAAGTCGATTTGTCTGCCATCTTGGACCCATGTGGTTCTAATCGGTTTACGTCGTGTCCTCGGGCTATGTCCTTCTTTCAAACGTTCTGCCCTGCCCCCTTCCCTCCTGTTTCACCTGGAGACGTAGAGAAGGGATTGAGACCATTTCCCGCTCTGGCCTTGTCCAGCATGGTCTTTTGTGAGGTTAGTTTACTCTTCATCTCAAGCACTAACCAAGGTCCTTTTGTGAGGAAGTTGTCTTGGGAGCCTTTAATGAAGAGAATGTGTGTATGATGGAATCCATGGTATGAGGTCATTCCTCAGCATCTGGAACCTGAGGAAAACATACTTCTGGGAATTCCAAAGTTCTGTCAGGTGGAAGGTCCCAAAGCTTTCCTCGTTGGAGCTCCTGACAGAGCCAGTACAAGATCAGTTCAGTCGCTCAGTTGTGTCCGACTCTTTGCGACCCCATGAATTGCAGCACGCCAGGCCTCCCTGTCCATCACCAACTCCTGGAGTTCACTCAGACTCATGTCCATTGAGTCGGTGATGCCATCCAGCCGTCTCATCCTCTGTCGTCCCCTTCTCCTCCTGCCCCCAATCCCTCCCAGCATCAGAGTCTTCTCCAATGAGTCAACTCTTCTCATGAGGTGGCCAAAGTACAAGATCAGATCAGATCAGATCAGATCAGTCGCTCAGTCGTGTCCGACTCTTTGCGACCCCATGAACCGCAGCACGCCAGGCCTCCCTGTCCATCACCAGCTCCCGGAGGTCACTCAGACTCGCATCCATCGAGTCAGTGATGCCATCCAGCCATCTCATCCTCTGCCGTCCCCTTCTCCTCCTGCCCTCAATCCCTCCCAGCATCAGAGTCTTCTCCAATGAGTCAACTCTTCGCATGAGGTGGCCAAAATACTGGAGTTTCAGCTTTAGCATCATTCCTTCTAAAGAAATTCCAGGGCTGATCTCCTTCAGAATGGACTGGTTGGATCTTCTTGCAGTCCAAGGGACTCTCAAGAGTCTTCTCCAACACCACAGTTCAAAAGCATCAATTCTTTGGCGCTCAGCCTTCTTCACAGTCCAACTCTCACATCCATACATGACCACAGGAAAGACCATAGCCTTGACTAGGCGAACCTTTGTTGGTAAAGTAATGTCTCTGCTTTTGAATATGCTATCTAGGTTGGTCATAACTTTCCTTCCAAGGAGCAAGCGTCTTTTAATTTCATGGCTGCAGTCACCACCTGCAGTGATTTTGGAGCCCAGAAAAACAAAGTCTGACACTGTTTCCACTGTTTCCCCATCTATTTCCCATGCAGTGATGGGACCAGATGCCATGATCTTCGTTTTCTGAATGTTGAGCTTTAAGCCAACCTTTTCACTCTCCACTTTCACTTTCATCAAGAGGCTTTTTAGCCCCTCTTCACTTTCTGCCATAAGAGTGGTGTCATCTGCATATCTGAGGTTATTGATATTTCTCCCAGCAATCTTGATTCCAAATTGTGTTTCTTCCAGTCCAGCATTTCTCATGATGTACTCTGCATATAAGTTAAATAAACATGGTGACAATATGCAGCCTTGACGTACTCCTTTTCCTATTTGGAACCAGTCTGTTGTTCCATGACCAGTTCTAACTGTTGCTTCCTGACCTGCATACAGATTTCTCAAGAGGCAGATCAGGTGGTCTGGTATTCCCATCTCTTTCAGAATTTTCCATAGTTTATTGTGATCCACACAGTCAAAGGCTTTGGCATAGTCAATAAAGCAGAAATAGATGTTTTTCTGGAACTCTCTTGCTTTTTCCATGATCCAGCGGATGTTGGCAATTTGATCTCTGGTTCCTCTGCCTTTTCTAAAACCAGCTTGAACATCAGTAAGTTCACGGTTCACATATTGCTGAAGCCTGGCTTGGAGAATTTTGAGCATTACTTTACTAGCGTGTGAGATGAGTGCAATTGTTCGGTAGTTTGAGCACTCCTTGGCATTGCCTTTCTTTGGGATTGGGATGAAAACTGACCTTTTCCAATCTTGTGGCCACTGCTGAGTTTTCCAAATTTGCTGGCATATTGAGTGTAGCACTTTCACAGCATCATCATTCAGGACTTGGAATAGCTCCACTGGAATTCCATCACCTCCACTAGCTTTGTTCGTAGTGATGCTTTCTAAGGCCCATTTGACTTCACATTCCAAGATGTCTGGCTCTAGGTCAGTGATCACATCATCATGATTATCTAGGTCTTGAAGCTCTTTTTTGTACAGTTCTTCTGTGTATTCTTGCCACCTCTTCTTAATATCTTCTGCTTCTGTTAGGTCCACACCATCTCTGTCCTTTATCGTGCCCATCTTTGCATGAAATGTTCCTTTGGTATCTCTGATTTTCTTGAAGAGATCCCTAGTCTTTCCCATTCTGTTGTTTTCCTCTATTTCTTTGCATTGATCACTGAAGAAGGCTTTCTTATCTCTTCTTGCTATTCTTTGGAACTCTGCATTTAGATGTTTATATCTTTCCTTTTCTCCTTTGCTTTTCGCTTCTCTTCTTTTCACAGCTATTTGTAAGGCCTCCCCAGACAGCCATTTTGCTTTTTTGCATTTCTTTTCCATGGGGATGGTCTTGATCCCTGTCTCCTGTACAATGTCACGAACCTCATTCCATAGTTCATCAGGCACTCTATCTATCAGATCTAGGCCCTTAAATCTATTTCTCACTTCCACTGTGTAATCATAAGGGATTTGATTTAGGTCATACCTGAATGGTCTAGTAGTTTTCCCTACTTTCTTCAATTTCAGTCTGAATTTGGCAATAAGGAGTTCATGGTCCGAGCCACAGTCAGCTCCTGGTCTTGTTTTTGCTGATTGTATAGAGCTTCTCCATATTTGGCTGCAAAGAATATAATCGATCTGATTTCGGTGTTGACCATCTGGTGATGTCCATGTATAGAGTCTTCTCTTGTGTTGTTGGAAGAGGGTATTTGCTATGACCAGTGCATTTTCTTGGCAAAACTCTGTTAGTCTTTGCCCTGCTTCATTCCGTATTCCAAGGCCAAATTTGCCTGTTACTCCAGGTGTTTCTTGACTTCCTACTTTTGCATTCCAGTCCCCTATAATGAAAAGGACATCTTTTTTGGGTGTTAGTTCTAAAAGGTCTTGTAGGTCTTCATAGAACCTTTCAACTTCAGCTTCTTCAGCGTTACTGGTTGGGGCATAGACTTGGATTACTGTGACATTGAATGGTTTGCCTTGGAAACGAACAGAAATCATTCTGTCATTTTTGAGATTGCATCCAAGTACTGCATTTCAGACTCTTTTGTTGACCATGATGGCCACTCCATTTCTTCTGAGGGATTCCTGCCCACAGTAGTAGATATAATGGTCATCCGAGTTAAATTCACCCATTCCAGTCCACCTTAGTTCGCTAATTCCTAGAATGTCGAGTACAAGATAAGTGACCTCAAATCCTTTAGCAAGAGCAGCTCCTCAGCAATTCCAGGTACACAGCACAGGAGATAAAAGCATGTCATTTAATAAAGTCCTGCAATAGCATCCATCTCACAGGTCCCTGGGGCTGCTTGTGTTCAGTACTGCTGCTGCTGCTGCTAAGTCACTTCAGTCGTGTCTGACTCTGTGCGACCCCATAGACGGCAGCCCACCAGGCTCCCTGGACCGCAGCCTACCAGGCTCCTCGGTCCATGGGATTTTCCAGGCAAGAGCACTGGTGTGGGGTGCCACTGCCTTCTCCATGTGTTCAGTACTAGGACAAGGCTAAACAAGTGTGTAACAACAAAGCTCTCTTTTTACCCCCAATTAAATGAGATCAAAAAAGAATTCTTCTTTTAAAAAGCTGAGCTGTATGTGTTCTTAACACTTGTGCTGCCTCACAAATTTTTCCATCTTCATTTTCTAATATTTCTATGCAAACAATGGCTTGTATAATTGGACACGGCTATAAATGACATTATTAAATTGTTTCTGTTCAGAGCAGGAGGATACCAGAAACTTGAGTGCCTTCCTTCAGGATTGCAGTTCAAATCTTACTTAATAGTTCATTAATAGTCATGTTTTACTCCTCTGCTAGAGAGTAGGTGTGCTGACGTTGACTGAAGTTCCTTTTTGCAGTTGTTATACTATGTAAAGACAACAGTTAGACTTTTGTTGATTTTCCTTTCCCCCTTTCTGATTATAAAAGTTATGCTATCTGTTTTTTTTTTTTTTTTTTAAGTACAACAATGGACACCCCCCTCAACAACCCCATCACCTCAATGCAACTACAATTAATATTTTAGCCCATTTATACCAGTGATTTATCTATGCATAGATAAGGCCCCATGAGGTAACCCAAGTGAAAGAGCAGTTTAGGTGCTAATATGCTGATGACATCTAAAAATCTAAATTTTGCCTTTCTCCTGAAGACAGCTGCCACCTTTAGTCCTGCTTGTACTCTGTTTCCAGAGTCTTTCCCCAACTTCTGGTCTTATTTGGATGTCTTCTGTGAAGCATCTGGAAATCACAATGAAGTCTTTGATGGGCAGGTCATTAAACTCGCCTAGTCTTCAGCCCTGTTGTAAAGGTTGAGTAAATTAGTTAGACTGGTACTTGGCCTTCTGAGCCTTTGTTGTTATCTCTTTTCAGATAATTACTATTCATATACTTCTCGCAAATTCCCTTAGGCTAGGGAATAGCTTCGTTTCTTGCCATCTCTAAGGTATGATTCTCCTGCCTGGGCAGCCTGCCTCGTTCAAGGCTATTCATTTCATCTTATTCTGAGGCCAGCTGCTGAGCCTGCGCCTAGGGGAGGGAGGTGTGCCTCTCAGGCTGTGTGCTGACCCTTGTGAATTTTATCTCAGGGATTTTTTTCAAATGAATAGAAGCCATCTCACTGCCTCTCTCCACCTTCATCTTCCTCTGGACCCAGGCTGCATCTCCATCCTTGCCCAAACCAAACTCTCTGGCTTGTTCCTTGGATGAGATTCACTCACTCATAGTTGTTCAGTCGCTCAGTCATGTCCGACTCTTTGTGACCACATGGACTGCAGCACACCAGGCTTCCCCGTCCTTCACCATCTCCCAGAGTTGGCCCAGACTCATGTCCATTGAGTCAGTGATGCCATCCAACCATCTCATCCTCTGTTGCCACCTTCTCCTCCTGCCTTCAATCTTTCCCAGCATCAGGGTCTTTTCCAGTGAGTCGGCTCTTGGCATCAGGAGGCCAAAGTATTAGAGCTTTGGCTTCAGCATCAGTCCTTCCAATGAATATTCACAGTAGCTTATACCAAAAAAGAAAAACAAAACAAAACAAGACTAATCATTATATCCTGACAAATAAGGTAGTACTTCTCTCTCACCCCACCCCTTTGAGTGGGTGCCTGTCTCTTTTTTTATTCCTGTTCTGGGTGAGTCTCTCCTGCTTGGCAGATGACTGGAAATGTTCTCCATCAGGGTGTGCTGACGAGGGGATGGTTCCCAGGATCTGACTCCAAGTATGTTTACCGGACAACACAGCTCCCTCCCTCAGGTAGGAGGCGGGTTGCGGGTGTTATGTTGGTCATAAAGGAGGAAATTGAGAGGCACACCCTCCCAAAGAACACAGTGAAGACATGTCTGCGTTCACGCCTTGCCTTGTACATTCTTTACCCAGCAATTCAGGGAGCTGGAGGAAGGGGGAGGGTGTTACAATCTGCAGGAATAGCTTCTGCTGGAGGAGGGCGGGTGCCTTCAGAGCCTAGAATCATACTGGATTTTCTGAGCACAAACCTGCCCTCACCAGTGCCGGGGTAAGGCAATCATGACTTGGAAGCATATAGAATTTTAGAATTATAAGGAATGTAAGAGTTCTCCAATCCATTCTTACGTTTTCCTGGGGGAGAAGAAATGTCACGGAGGGAAATGAGCCGCCCACACGTGTGCCTGACTGATGTGGCCTGCAGCCCAGTCCTGTCCGTGGGCTGACTCAGGCCCCAAAGGTCAGACTAGCCTCTAGCCACTGAACATAGTCGTCACCTACTTCCAGAAGGACTTGCCATATCCCTGTACATGGAAAATCGATTTTGAAACAATAAAGAACTGATACTGAAGCTGAAGCTCCAGTACTTCTGCCACCTGATGCGAAGAGCTGACTCACTGGAAAAGCTCCTGATGCTGGGAAAGACTGGAGGAGGAGAAGAGAGTGACCGAGGATGAGATGGTTGGTTGGCATCACCCAGTCAATGGACGTGAGTTTGAGCAAAGTCTGGGAAATGGTGAAGGACAGGGAAGCCTGGCATGCTGCAGTACATGGGGTTGCAAAGAATCAGACGTGACCGAGCAACTGAAAAACAACAATGCAAATAAGGGGGTGGTGGTGGTGCTTTTTTCCTAAGCTAGTATGATGTAGTGGAAAGAACAGGGCTTTGGACCCAGGCCAACCAGTGGTCAAATCCAAATTCCTCCACTTATTAGCTGGGTGATCTCAGTGTACTAAACCTCTTAGAACCTCACTTTTTATTACTCATAAAGGTAGTAACACCAATCTTCAAGAATTCATCAAAAGCATTAATGGAATAATATTCATGGTATACCTGTACCATACATCACCTTATTTTTAACATTCAAGAAATGATCATTATTATTTGCTTGTGATTAGAGATGCATTCACTCTTCACTGATTTGTGTTTAGGAAGATGGCTTTCTCCAAATATTAAGTTTGCTATGTATATGAGAGAGGCAGGGGCTAGCAATAGAATTGTGGTTGAAAAGGCAAAATGATAGGAACAGCCAAATTGTATCATTATCTGTTCCCAAAACCTCTGATCAGGTGGTTTTCCAAATTCGGAAGATCCTAAACCCCAGTCCTTTACAGAAATAATGTTAAAAGTATAGTGTTAAGAAACCCAAGGCTTTCACCATTTGTTCAAATCTGTCTGAAAGTGCAGATCCTAAAAGCATAACAGATATTTAATGGAATCTGTCTTTTTGATGATAATTACAGCATTCTGAAGTAGGCTTTAAACACATCTGTATACACGAACTGCTGCTTCAAAATTACTTGCTTCAAGGGGGCATTCAGTCTCTTGTTCAACTTTCAAGTTAGATAACTACTGTTTAAATTGATGGCAGGTGTTTGATCTATAAATAAGAGTTGGCGCTTTGCACTTTAGCGCTCTGTTTACCTGCTGCCGGGTGTTCATTCGTGTCACACCAGGATCCAGGAGTCCGCAACAGGGATCTGCCCGATGCGACAGCTGCAGTGCAGCCTTCACACTGTTACATTCTGAGAGGGGCTAGTTCTCCGTTCAGAACAGGAGGCCCTGTTGAATTGGAAGATGCACCGGTCAGCCTGAAGGGAGATGAGAAAATAATATTGGAAGGATAATGAGCACTAGGGACTTTGGTCAGAATATCTGATAACCTCAATAGCTACTAAAAAATCTTTCCTAGTCTTTTTTTTTTTTTTCCAGTCTGCCTCAAGGTGGAAACCACATTTCCTCTGCCTCCCAGGCCACGTGGTTTTAGCAGCCAATCCATTTGTAGCACCCTGCTGCCAACATATTTCAGATTGCTACTAAGGACTCCTAGGGAAACTTCCTCTCTCCACAGCTCTCAGTTCACTTCTGTCATTCAAACTGCTGCATTCTGACGCAGACCAGGGGCTCCTAGGCACCCTGATGGCTTTCCTCTTCCAGCCTCCTCAAACCTAAAACCACTATTCGGGTCCATCGATGTGCAACCCCTCAAGCCTCCAAAGACAGCAGGCCAGCAGGAGTGCCGCCCGGAGCCAGTCCGCCCGGCCTGGAAGGAGGGGCTTGCGTGGAGACACAACTTTGAGTCGATGACGGGGAGGAGATGCTGGAGACTGGCCTTCTGACCACTCACGTTCACTCGTCAGTTCCAATCCTGTTTGGATGAGGACTTTGCACTTCTAGAAATGGAGTATGGAACATTTAGGGGCAACTTGGACTGGATGCTCCCACTAAGAGTACAATAGTGGCAGTGGTCATTGCCTGGGGGAGATGGGTCATCCGTCCTTGGCCCACTTGAGCTCCGGAATGGGTTCTAGACTCATGGTTCTGTGTTCTGTGAACACAAGCCTCTCCCAGCTTGCTGGGCAAGAGGCCTCTGCTTGGGACCCAGCAAGGAGGCGGTGCTGGCTCATAAGAGCTGCTCTAGCTCTTGAGCTGGCTATCTGGCTTCAATGCACAGAGCACAAATCAAGGGAGGCAAAGCTTTCTTCTGCCCAGGCAGCAGGGAGAACAGAAACCTGCTTAAATTGGCTTCTGCTGGGGACATGGACAGCACCCACAGCAGCCTGCTCGCCTAGGTTCACCTCCGCTGAGACCAAAACCAGCTCTGGTGGCAAATTGGGCATACCAGCCACCTAGACAGGTCCCTATATCTTGAGTCTTGGTGGAGACGAGAGTGAGAGAGAGCTCACCATCTATAATGAAGACACAGTACAGTTTACTCCAAATACTTATAAATAATAAACTGTCAAGGATAGAGAGGAGCTTCTGCTGCCACCAGTTCCCAGATCCTTCTCATCAAGGAACTTCCCCTGAGCAATGTGGCCCTGGGCAGAGCTGTGTGCTGGGCTGGCTCGGATCCTGACTTCAGCATCCCCGCTTGTTTTTCAGTCCAGACTGCCCAGGTTCTGATGTTTGATGTCTGCTGTATCTCGCTTCCTGAACACTGCGGGCTCACAGTCTTTACTTGGGCGTTCCGATGCCATCCACCTTTGTCCCTAACCTGAGTATCTCGTGTCTGTGGGCCCAGCTGCCACCCCAAGGAAGTCAAGAGCATATACCCAAGACAGGATACATCCAAGTGTTGATGGAAGGGTTAAGGTCTACTGCTTCCTTCTCTTGAACCACAGGGCTCAGGAGGAAAGGGCCTGCGCTTCCTTTGTACATTGGGACCCACGTGGCTGAGATGGGACGGTTCAACCCAGCTCCTAGGTCCCTGAGAGAGGGACAGGCAAATCCCACCCAAACCTCGTGCAGTACTGTATGTTGATGCAGGTTGGATACAGAGGGTTGGAGAAAAGTGCAGATAATTTGGAACATTTGCCTAGTAGATGAAATTGTAATCCAGCTACTGATTGTGAAAGCAAAGTCGCTCAGTCATGTCCGACTCTTTGCGACCCCGTGGACTATGTAGCCCACCAGGCTCCTCCATCCATAGGATTCTCCAGGCAAGAATACTGGAGTGGGTTGCCATTTCCTTCTCCAGGGGAATCTTCCCAACCCAGGGATTGAACTCAGGTCTTCCACATTGCAGGCAGACACTTTAACCTGTAAGCCACCAGGGAAGCCCCTCATCCAGCTACTAAATGATCACTAATACCGAGGTGATGAACCCGGTAGCACTGAGCAGCAGCAGCCAGTACAGAGCTCTAAGGTTGGAGGCCTGATGAAAAATTGTATTTTGACTCTTTTTTTTTTTTTTTTTTGATTTTGATTATTTTTAAAAATTTTATTGGAGTATAGTTGCTTTATAATGTGTTAGTTTCCGCTATGCAGCAACATGAATCAGCTATACATACATACATACTATATATATATATATCCCTGTTTTTTGGATTTCCTTCCCATTTAGGTCACCACAGAGCACTGAGTAGAATTCCCTATGCTATACAACAGGTTCTCATTAGTTACCTATTTGATACATAGTTGTATATATGACAGTCCCAATCTTCCAGGTGTCTGCCCGTTTGTTCTCCAGCCTGACTTTGAAAAAGCACAGCCACATTTGTTTTCATACAAAAAGTCCTGTGCTCGGTGGGGGGTGGCACCGCCCCCAAAGAGGCTGAGGCATTCCACAGTCTAGATGGAAACACACACACACACACACACACACACACACACAGGCATTCCACGGTCTACATGGAAACACACACACACACACACACAGCAAACACCTCAAGAACCTTGGGGCACCTAGGAGCCAACATGTGCTTGGCCTCCATTTACCACCTGCACCAGCGCTCAGGAGGCCTGCTCTCTTCCCAGCTGGCTCTCTGATAAAGTGAAAGTGGTGAAGAGCTAAGCTTGTATCCTCTTGAATTCTTCCGATTTCTGTTTTTGATGGAGACTTTCGTAATGGTGTTATTTTCTACCCTTTTTCCTTTAGAAATAGTGTTTCTGAAACATCGTGGAAACAGGTGGGAGAGGAGCCGGTGTATACATAAGTGCTTTGGGGTTGGGTCCACAGGAGTGCCTAGCTCCTAGAAACAAAGAAACAAGTATGACATCTTTGGATCTGATTTTCGTGAAGAAACACCCCAGCGCAGAGCCTTTATCTGTTTAATATACCAGAACTCAACTGCAGGAAACTGGTTTCTCTATTAGCATATTACCAAATGTTCAGTGCAGCTGCCTGGGAACGGCCAGTTTATTATTGCTGGGGGCCGTCCTGGGTTATGATCTGGAAGAATTTGAATCACCCTTTTTTTTTTTTTTTTTCCTGCTCTCATTTTGATTTTGGCAGTGGCAGAAGAAGAGAATACTCCCAAGAGATTCAATTATTTCCTTTCAAATTTTTCTTGGAATCATAATGACTATTAGAAATTGAAGGCACCCATATCTCATGCTAGTCAGCCTAACTGGTAATTAAAGTGCAATTAAATTTTTCACGGTGTGGATTGTGACTATTTTTTTTTTTTTTCAAGGAAATTACAAACTCTAAGCCCTTGAGAGTTACAGGATTAATCTATAGACATTTAATAATTCAGCTTTGATCAGATGCAGTCATGGATGGGTCTCTGAAAAGGAAGGGAATAGTAAAGTATTGTTTTGTTATTAATGGTGCATTTTAATTTTATTGATTTCTCAGAGGCCAAAAAATAAGTAACCAGTCCAGGAACGAAAGGCCATTTTCAAATTGGCTGTTACTGCTCTCACTAACGTGCGCCAGTAATGACATCTCACTGCCAGCCTTGCTTCCCTCACATAGCTTTGCACAATTTAGGGTCCATTCCTGACTTGTCACCAGTGGACAAGGAATTAACATTTGGCCAGAAGTTGGGAGGCTTAATTGGCTGACCCTGTCTGGCCTTAGCCAAATGTTTTTTCCTCCTTTAATTCCCTTCATCGCTTTTTCTCTTTGTTGGTAGAAATGTCTTTGTGTGGCAGGGCTGTGCTAATAAGTGATTTCTTGAATTTGGATGTGAGGTCAGTGTTCTCACACAGACCTGGTCAGCTCCCCAGTCTCTTGACAGTGAGCCTGGCCCGAGGTGGAGCTGAGCACACCAGGAGCAGAGCTCCCACCTGCCCGCAGCCTGGCCTCGACGCTAGGGGGCGCTCGGGTGCTGGCTGGGAGGGGACTCAACGTGAGTGGCAGCTGGACCTCAACCTACTTGTGATTTGTAGGCAAGGCCCACCTTCATGCCCTGACCTCAATCAGATTCATTTTTAATTTAGGGTAAGACATGGCTTTTTAAAAATATATACATTCTGAAAATTCATCTTAAGAAATATTTATATCCTGTCCTAAATTAGCAGGATGTAAGTTTATGAGTAAATTAGTGCAGTGTAACATAGCAGCTAAGAGTTTAGATAGGAGTCAAATAAGGCTGTGCTGCAACTCCATTGCCTTGAGGTCTCTTATTTTAGATATGAGTTACTTAGTGTCTCTGAGCCTCACTTTTCCCATCTCTCAAGTGGGTGTATTGATAGAACCTGCCTCGTAGGATTGTAATAAGAATTAAGGGATATAAATCTTAGCAAATGCCTGGCAAAAAATAAGTACTCAACAAATACTAGCTGCTAATGTTTTAATTACTGATCTATAGTATGGAACACTGGCACTCTTTTTGGGGTGCATTTTAATTCTGCATCCTTACTTTGAAGTACTTTTAGAATACTTTCTGACACTGCTCCAGACTAGAATTCTTCTCCTCTTCCTTTTATCCTTCCTATGAATATCAATGGCAAGCCACTCCAGTACTCTTGCCTAGAAAATCCCATGGATGGAGGAGCCTGGTAGGCTGCAGTCCATGGGGTTGCTAAAGAGTCAGCCGCGACTGAGCGACTTCACTTTCACTTTTCACTTTCACGCAATGGAGAAGGAAATGGCAACCCACTCCAGTGTTCTTGCCTAGTGAATCCCAGGGATGGCAGAGCCTGATGGGCTGCTGTCTATGGGGTCGCACAGAGTCAGACACGACTGAAGCGACTTAGCAGCAGCAGCAGCAGCAACATGAATATCAAAGAAGCTGAACCACTGGAAAGACTGTCTTACTCATCAGCATATTCCCAGCAGCTAACTTGTTCCAGTGCATACAGTAGGTCTTCAATGTAATAGATGACCACAGAGATGGAAGGAATGTCCAAAACCAACTAGATGATGGAGCGGGAAAGAAAAGAACCACTCTGGTCTCTTTATCCTTCTGTCTCAAGTCATATGGTGCATACAGAAGCTTTAGTGAGGGACTCGGGAGTATAAATTATGTTAAACTCCTAGCTGCAGATTCTTCAAGTAATGTGCGTGAACCTGGATTCTGAAGGCATATTTGTCAGGTGAGACAGCAGCTGCTGAATCTCATATTAGCTCCTAGGATAATGGCACAATGCATCATCAGTTGGAATTGGGAACAGAACACAATTTTCACTTGGTTGTCTGGAGGCATGGATGGGGTGAATACAGATTTTCAAATGGTGACTAATAGATGGTAAAAAGGAAAATATTTTTTTTTGGTTCCAACTTATCCTTTGCCCATGCCACACATTTGGCAGTAAATTAAAATCTATCTTTTATTTGCCTGAAACAATAAATTATCAGAGCAGAATGTGGGCAGGAAGACTTAGGACACAAATGAGCAGATGGCTATTACTTTCTGTATTACATATTCACAAATGTTTAACCAGTTCAGAAAAGAGACAAAATTGACTTGGAATTATTAGTACTAATGGAATTATTAGTATTATTCTAATATTATTAGCATAATATGGGAATATTCTAATAGTTTTAATCTAATAATTTGATCATTTTAATCAAATTTTAGCTGTTGGCTTGTGCAAATTACACAGTCTATCTAAACTTGAGCTGCTTGCCTATGAATGAGGGCATAACAAACTTGCTTCTGTCTTATATTCTGAAGACTTAATCGTGAAATAGCCTGACTTTCAGCTCTGCATTAGACACTATAACACACTAGCTGAACCTGTGGATATGAGAAGTTTCTCTTTCATTTCTCCTGTTTTGACAGGAAATATATTCTTTTTTTCTTTTACTCAGAATCTTGCATAAACAATTTATCTCTGCAGTTTTCAGCTACCTGGGCCTTGACCCCATGGATTTATAAATCAGACTAGAAGCCTAAGGTTTTTTGAATGTTTGATAAGAAACGGATTCTGCCTCTTTGTGAGTCAGCATTTTAAGTCAGTCTGGTCTAGCATCATAAGCTTTTGTGTATATCATAATTATTATTTGTAAGTGTGAGTATGTTTTCTAGTGGGAAGACTCATGGAACTGAAAAGTCCAGGGCTATCTAGCTTTAGTCATAGCTGGATCCAGGGCTCAAGGAATACAGCGCTGTTTCTCTCCAGCTGTTTCCCCTTGTGTTGGCTTCACATTCAGCTACATCAAATTTGTTTAAATGTGTCATTTTTCTATTAATTTTTTTTAATTCTAGAAATAGTGAATTTGTTCTTTCCCTTGAACCTTCACCTGATTCCAGTATTCCAGAAGGCTCCTCCAAAACTGTCCTTCTGTTTTATAAAAACTGTTTAGCCTCCGTGTGTCCTGGCTTTGTGTTTGCATTGTCATGTATCTTTTTTCTGTTGTACTGCACTCAGAGGCAGATCGGTAGAACTCTACTTTCCCTGTCTATCAGGGATCTTGTGTAGCTTGAACCATATGGAACTATTGATAGGCAATCATTTCTGATCTATGAAATTGGCAGGTTCATACAGTTCAATCTAAAATATCAGGTTTGCAGTGGTAAATGTTTTATAGTAGCAGCAGCAGGAACCTTGCATAAATTGCTATTTTTTGGTTGTTGTTGTTGACGGTTTGTTACTGGCACCTCTCCTGGCCTCAGTGTGATGTATAAACAGCTGGAGGCAAATGACAGAGTGCTTGAGCATATGGCAAGTCATTCATAACTGAGCCCCGTGCCCAAGATGACCATCTTTCATGTCCCAGTTGGAGGTTCTGGCATGCCGTTCCAGAATTTCACCATTAATTTAGGTTCTGTGAGTCAGAAAATGAGGAAAAATAGGAGACATTTTTAGAAACTGCAGCACCTCACTGCCAGTCCTGTGAGTCTTAAAACATTCATGCTTTTTAACTCACTTCTGCCTTTGTTAGTGGGGTGAGGAGAGTGTCCATAAGTCCTCAGAAGGCCAATCTACCTATGTGCTAAGGCCATTAACAGAGAATAGAATTTCAGAGCTGGAGAGGACTCTAAAGATAATCTAGCCACTCACTTTACAGATGAGAATATCGAATCTCAGTGAGTTAAGATACGAGCCCAGAGTCAGAACTAGGACAAGGCCTGTGCTCTGGCTTCCTGGCCCTGTCTTTTTCCTCTTATTCTATCATTTCCAGAATGCTGGCCTTCCAGAGTGAGGAGTCAAGTTCATCCCCCTCCCTCTTCATACCTTGACTTTTTTTTTTTTTTTAATTTTGAACTTTTAGGTCACAGACAGACACATGAGGGAACATTAGAAACTGAAACCACCTTAAATGCCAGAAATCTTCAAAGCCCAGAGACAGGCCCTAGGCTACAGCCTGCAGCCACTGACCCAGGGTATCCAAAGCATGGGCAAATTCCATCTCTAATACCGCAGTCCTTCTGCTTTGGGAGGCATAAGTTTTTTTTGTTTTTTTTTTTTTTTTAAATCTTAAAAACAATCATCTTGCAAGAGATTAAATTAGTTTTGATCTTACTATAGTAGCTATTTTTATAATTTATAATGAAGAGGAAAGAGTCATCTCATGATTTGAGAAGGGGAGGGCTTAACATTTGACTCCTCACTCCACGACTCATGTATAGTCCCTACAACAACCTTATAGCAGCCTGCTGCGCTGATGGCCATGAAAACTCCATCTTAGGAACACTGTCGGGTCAGATTTCTCCCACTCTGTGAGTTTTCAGTAATTTTTTGCTTATATGCAGGTGTACTCTGAAAGTAAATCAAATGATTATAAAATAAAACACAGTGGAATATGTTCACAGCAATTTTATAACATTCCTGAATTCAGGTCCATGGGAATCACTGGACTGAACTGTACAACAGACAACCTTCTTTTAATGGACTGGTGTAGCAAAGACTTAATCAGGACTCTGTAAATGACATTATCTTTTGGAAGAACATGATTTGATGACATTATTCCAAGTTCGCTTTTTGATGTTCTGTTGTTGTTTTTTGGCACTCATTTGTTTTCTTCTTCTGCCATTGTTGTGTGGATCCTTCCCCGAAGTCATTTTTTTTTTTAAATGCAGGATTCCCCTTTTATTTTAATATAATTATTGTTAGTTTCAGCCTTTCAAACTTGAGACTTTTTAGAAAAATCCTGATTCCACTCCTCTGCATAAGAAGAGGAGGATAACTAGCCTTATTGGCTCACTTGATGTACTTTTAGCTCGTTAATTCTTCACAATACCCCTCTGAGATCAGAAGCATTATCCCCATTTTATAGATGAGGAAATGGAGAGTCCAGTGGATTAAGTAACATGGCCAAGATTATAGAGCTATTATCCCTTCCTCTGGACTTGTAGCAGCTGCAGGTTTCATAAACATGTCTTAAATATCTTTATCCAGATCATGGCTACAGACATTGACTAAATCCAGGCCGGGGATGGCCTATTTCCAGTGCCCTCCAGGCCAGAGGGAGACGTTAATCAGCATCCTCTGGGAATAGTTTTTCAGCCACTTAGTGATCTACCTTGTCACATCTGATACTCTGTTTATTGACATTATTATTGTTTTTGAAAATGCTTTTACGTATAAAAGCATCAAACACATCTTTTAAAGTTTAGCTATTTTAAACACTTGTGATTGGTTCTGGTATAATATGTAGCATACCCAGACAAAAAATAAACTTCTTTAAGATCGAGTTCTCTAAGTGGGGCTGTTTATTTGATTTGTCCACCCGACACTTGACTTTAAAAGCCAAATTGGACCCAGTGCATTCTGGCACACCAACGTCATAATATCTAGAGGGCTTTGTCAACTCAGGATTTTATGTGATGAACAAAGAATCTGTTAAGAATCACTAAGTCCCATGCTCTGTAATGAGAGCTACATAAAATTCATACAGTTATGTGCAACTAACCAAAAATGGGCCCCACTCTGACAGTTTCTGTTTCTTCCCCATCAGAAAGGTAGTGCTAATCTTTAGCCATGGTGTCCAAGGAAAGAGGGTCTTTCATCAGCCACACCGAACCCTTTTTCCAGGTCCTGGGGACCTGCCCCTGAGCACTTTCTCAGTCTCCCATAGGTGATTCTGGGTTGGCTACTGCTTATTTTAGGATCCTTATTATTAATTGCAAAAAAAAAAAAAAGTCCTAGTCTTTCCTTAAAGATTTTCATCCACTGTTATCCATTTGTTGTTCAGTCCCTCAGTCGTGTCAGACTCTTTGCAACCCCATGGACTGCAACATGTTAGGCTTCCTTATCCTTCACTATCTCCCAGAGTTTGCTCAAACTCATGCCCATTGAGTCAATGATGCCATCCAACCATCTCATCCTCTGTTGCCCCCTTCTCTTCCTGCCCTCAATCTTTCCCAGCATCAAGGTCTTTTCCAATGAATCCACTCTTCCCATCAGGTAGCCAAAGTACTGGAGCTTCAGCTTAAGCATCAGCCCTCCCAGTGAGTATTCAGGGTTGATTTCCTTTAGGACTGACTGGTTTGCTCTCCATGCAGTCCAAGGGTCTCTTAAGGTCTTCTCCAGCACCGCAGTTTGAAGGCATCAGTTCTTCAGCGCTCAGCCTTTTTTACTGTCCAGCTCTGACATCAGTACACAACTACTGAAAAAACTATAGCTTTGGTTACACAGACCTTTGTTAGCAAAGTAATGTCTCTGCTTTTTAATATGCTGTCTAGATTGGTCATAGCTTTTCTTCCAAGGAGCAGGCATCTTTTAATTTTATGCTTGCAGTCATAGTCCCCAGTGATTTTGGAGCCCAAGAAAATAATGTTTGTCACTGTTTCCATTCTTTCCCCATCTATTTGCCATGAAGTATGGGAGCAGATGCCATGATCTTCATTTTTTGAGTGTCGAGTTTTAAGCTAGCTTTTTCACTCTCCTCTTTCAGCTTCATCAAGACTCTAGTTCCTCTTCACTTTCTGCCATTAGGGTGGTGTCATCTGCATATCTGAGGTTATTGATATTTCTCCCAGCAATCCTAATTCCAGCGTGTGACCCATCCAGCCCAGCATTTCGCATGATGTATCTTGCACAGAAGTTAAATAAGCAGGGTGACAATATACAGCCTTGATGTACTCCTTTCCCAACTTTGAAGCAGTCTGTTGCTCCATATTTGGTTCTAATAGATTTCTTTTTTTTCAGCCAGTATCAGGGCTTCCCAGGTGGCAACAGTGGTAAAGAACCTGTCTGCCAGTGCAGGAGATGTAAGAGACACAGATTTGATCCCGGGGTCAGAAACATCCTCTGGAGAAAGAAATGACAACCCACTCCAGTATTCTTGCCATCTCGGACAGAGGAGCCTAGCGGGCTACAATCCATAGGGTTGCAAAGAGTTGGAAGTGACTGAAGCGACCTAGTGTGCCCTGCAACAGTTCCCTCACTGCTTGTTTACACAGGCATGCTAGGGCGCTCTGTTGCACCATTCTCTGCCATTCATTCATCAGCTTCTTAAATATCTAACTATTTATTGATTATCTCCCACTTACCAAGCACTATTAGATACAGTATTTTTTTTTTTAAGCATATAGGAATCCTGCCACCAGGCAGCTCATACTCTGGTGTGACAGGCACACCTTAATGTGAGTGCTTAGTCGTATCCAACTCTTTGCAAACCCATGGACTTGTAGCCCATGAGGCTCCTCTGTCCATGGACTTTTCCAGGCAAGAATACTGGAGTGGGTTGTCATTTCCTCCTCCAGGGGACCTTCCTAACCTACGGACTGAACCAGCATCTCCTGCATTGGCAGGCAGATTCTTTACCACTGCACCACCTGGGAAGTCCCGTACCTTAATGACGTGATACTAAAAATACAGCATGTAGTTGAGCACTGTGTTAGAGCTATGAAGGGAAGATACACTGTTGTGAGGGCTTAAGATGGAAGAACCAGCATGGTCTGGGGTGAAGAGGAGTGGCATTAGAAAGAGAACACTGCTCTCAGAGAGTGATATGAACTAGCGAGGGGCTGAGCCAGTCTCAGAGAAAAGCTGGCCCACAGGTCCTGAGGCAGGAGGGATATGACAGACTCAAGAATTTTCAAAGGCTAGTGTGCTTGAGGGGGCGAGAAGGACGTGAAGGGTGGGGCAGGATGAACGGCCCTGAAGGAGGCTGGAGAAATGGGCATATGCCTTAGGCTGGCTGCTTTGCTACCTTGGTGGTTGTTTCAAGTTTCTGTTATTAAATGCAGAGGCCCCCACAGGGTGTCTGGAGGTGATGCCAACTGCTCGCCCAGTTGGTGTGAATTCCTGAGCTGCAACCTGCGGTGGGCAGTTGGGCAGACACAGCCCATGGCTGGGGTTGCCAGAAGAGGATTCTCCTGGCTCAGCAACCCATGAGCAGACAGCACAGAGAACCTACTCCAGGGCAGGATGGCTGCCTCCTCTGTCAGCGCTGCTGCAGGCATGCAGGGAGAGTGATGTGCCTGCACAGTTTATCCCCGTGAGCAACGTTATTTACAGTTTCCAACCAAGCCTGAAAATGCTCATTTGCATAAACTCACTCATCATTTAGTCTGCTCCAGAGCAACTAAATCTACCTCTCGTCATAAATACCCCAGACTCCATGCACTCATGCCCCAAAAGTTGTCGTTTCACCAGAGAGGCAAGGGACTTCTGGAGTGGAAGGTAGGTGCCTCCCTGACTATGACCACACTACCCAGTGGTTCTGGGTGATGAACTGCTTACAGACCCCTCACAGAAACTAGTTTTGTGATCCTGAACAGGTTGGGTCTGGGTGTAAGTAGCAGATTATGTAGAACCCGGTGTTTGGATGAGGCAGGACGTGGTGGACGTTCCTGCGGAGCCGGAGCCATAGCTGGCCCCGCCGCGTGCACCGTGAGCTCCTTGCTGTTTCGCTCCTGGGCCTCTGTGTGGTTGGATGCTCCCCCTCCGGTCGCACTCTGCACCTTACCTGCAGGGGGCGCTTTCGCAGGCAGCCCTGCTTCCTGAAGGCCGCTGGTTAAGAGAGGCAGGGCCTCTGGCCTGGAAAGGCTGCAGGGCTTCCGCAGAGTACGGAGAGTTTAGGGAGTGGGAGGGGCATGGACACAAGGGCTGTGGAAAAGTCACAAGGGTGTCTGTCGTGAGGGAGGGACTGTGGAAGCAGAGAGGGCCAAAGAACAACAGGGCTGAGGGGCTGATGATGCGTTCTTGGGGGAAATGAAAGAAGTGGGAGAAGAAAATAGGGAGCAAAGGCAGGATGGTGATCTGAAGAGACTCGAACAGCAAGGGTGAGGAGTGCAGCTTGGAGTACTAATCCAGAGCCAGAAAGGCAGGAGATACAGGAAGCACAGCCATGTCAGAGCTAAGGATGCCTGCCCCCGGCTCTTGCTCAGCCTCATACGGGACAAGTCCCACCTGGAGAAAACAGGGAGCCTAAGACCCTTGATACTTGTCCCTCGCTTGGTTGCTCTGGAGTAGACAGGCTGAGAAGCTGGTGACCCTTCAGCATGGAGAAGGCGCAAGGTGTGCGCACGTGCATGGGTGCCGGCAAGCGCCAAATGGACAGGGCTCCTCACTCAGAAGGTGTCTCAGACTATAGACTCTGCAGGTGGGGCCCCTCTGGCTTGCACTGGAAACTGCATCCTCTGTGCGGGCCTGAGGGACTGAAGCCAAGCCTGGCACCACCTCTATTCAGGGACGTAAAGGCCTGAGGCACGGTGGGGTCGGGCGGCTGGGGTTGCCATGCTCAACGGCAACAACTGGGTGTGAGAAATCTCACACGTGATTTCCTGGCATTTGAAGTAGCCAGTAATAGCTAAGAATTGTATATATTTTTAAAGGTAAGATAATTTTCAAAAAAAGGTTTTAAAGATTGTTTCTATTTTCTGGACTGTGATTCATTCACATAGGGTAACACTGGACATTTATGTCTCATCTTTAATCTGTTTCCTATGCCCCAAGCTGCTGATGTCACCTACTGAGCATCCTTGAACTCATGTCGGGAGAAGTCTTACAGCTTTTGAAAATGGAATTCCTGAGAATACACTGGTAGTAATGAGCATCGACAATCTCTTGGTCCAGCTTTCTTTTGGAAACCAGAAGCAAATGAGGAGACAGACCCTGACATAGTTTTGAAAAGCTGCCAGCAGTGGACATTTACAGCAGACCTGAAATCTCTTCAGAGTTGCCCATTTCCTGTACTTATATTAGTAGCTTTCCTTCAAGTGAAGGAAGGCCCTGTTTAAAAGAAAACATACACCAAATCCCCTCATGTTCTGTGTCCAGCAATCTGGTACTTGAATAGAGAGTTCCTTGTAGTGACTGTTTTGAAAACTTTCACTCATGTGAACAAAGAAGCAATTTCCTCCATCATCTGGCTTCTGAGTGCACTAGGCAGTATAGATATGTCTCCTTTCAGATTCATCATGATTTCTTAGGGGCTTTGCACTTTAATCATGGCCTTTCATTTTTGACAGACTAATCAGAACAGTGATGCCTTCCATAGCGAGAGAGACAGAAAGGAGAAAGAAACAGAGACTCCTCACTTTATCAGCTATTTGCTGCCTGACTGAAATTGAGAGACTAGGGCAGTGATCAAGTTGTAGTAAAAGAGCTGCCTGTTACTCTCTGCATACATCCCACCCTCTCCTTCCTCCCCCACCTCCATAAATCTGTTCTCTATGTCTGTGTCTCCGTTGCTGCCCTGCAAATAATTTCATCAGTACCAATGGGAATTTGCTGTATGACTCAGGGAACCCAAACTGGGACTCTAACAACCTAAAGGGTTAGGATGGGGAGGGAGGCAGGAGGGAGATTCAAGAGGGAGGGGACATATATATACCTATGGCTGATTCGTGTTGATGTTTGGCAGAAACCAACACAATTCTGTAAATCAATTATCCTTCAATTAAAAAAAAAAACATGAAAAGATGCTCAACATCGCTCATTATTAGAGAAATGCAAATCAAAACCATAATGAGATATCGCCTCACACCGGTCAGAATGACCATCACCAAAAAGTCTACAAACAATAAATGCTGCAGAGGGTGTGGAGAATAGAGAACTCTCTTGCACTGTTGGTGGAAATTTTAATTGATACAGCCACTATGGAAGACTGTGTGGAGATTCCTTAAAAAACTAGGAATAAAACCACTGTATGACCCAGCAATCCCACTCCTAGGCATATACTCTGAGGAAACCAAAACTGTAAAAGACACATGTATCCCATTGTTCATTGCAGCACTATTTACAATAGCTAGAACATGGACCCAAACTAGATGTCCATTGACAGATGAATGAATAAAGAAGTTGTGGTACATATACACAATGGAATATTACTCAGCCATAAAATGGAATGCATTTGAGTCTGTTCTGATGAGGTGGTTGAACCTAGAATCTATTATACAGTATGAAATGAGTCAGAAAGAGAAAGATAAATATCGTATTCTAATGCACATATACAGAATCTAGAAAAATGGTACTGAAGAACTTATTTACAGGGCAGCAATGGAGAAAGAGACATAGAGAATAGACTTATGGGCTTGGGGAGAGGGGAGGAGAGGGTGAGACATATGGAAAGAGTAACATGGAAACTTTCATTACTATATGTAAAATAGATAGCCAATGGGAATTTGCTGTATGGGCTCAGGAAGCTCAAACAGGGACTCTGTAACAACCTAGAGGGGTGGGATGTGGAGGGAGATGAGAGGGAGGCTCAAAAGGGACTGTGAAGAAGGCTGAGCGCTGAAGAAGTGATGCTTTTGAACTGTGGTGTTGGAGAAGACTCTTGAGAGTCCCTTGGACTGCAAGGAGATCCAACCGGTCCATTCTGAAGGAGATCAGCCCTGGGATTTCTTTGGAAGGAATGATGCTAAAGCTGAAACTCCAGTATTTTGGCCACCTCATGCGAAGAGTTGACTCATTGGAGAAGACTCTGATGCTGGGAGGGATTGGGGGCAGGAGGAGAAGGGGACGACAGAGGATGAGATGGCTGGATGGCATCACTGACTCGATGGATGTGAGTCTGAGTGACCTCCGGGAGTTGGTGATGGACAGGGAGGCCTGGCGTGCTGCAGTTCATTGGGTTGCAAAGAGTCGGACACGACTGAGCGACTGATCTGATGGCTGATTCATGTTGAGGTTTAACAGAAAACAACAAAATTCTGTAAAGCAGTTATCCTTCAATAAAAAGTAAGTTTAGAAAAAAAAGAGCTGCCTGCACATGCAGTGACTACACTGTGTTTCCTTCCAAATTCAAATCAAAATATACAAGAGTTTTGTGCACATCAAATCCCATTGATTTGGCCTCATGGGTTTTGAATGTATGGTAGTTTAGAAAAGACTTGGGCTGATCTTCACATTTCCAGTATCTATAGAAGAAAAAAAAATGTTTTCTAAAAAGCAAATGATGAATATGTAGGAAATTATAGGGGACATACTCATTAATGCTGCCTTTAAGCATGCTATCCCAAATAAACACTGCTAATCATGGACAATTCCTCACTATTTATTAAAGCAGGCCCTGGCAGAGTCTCTATCTGGCAAGATTCTAGTAGCCAACACTCTGTTATTGTACACACTTATATTAAAAAAAATCAATCTGTCTTACTAAAATAATCCAAAATTTAAAATTTCTATTAAAGTTGTTTAATCAGCCCAATTAGTCCTAATAAACTTATTGTATTTTCTTTTTAGAAAATGTTGAAACAACAGAATCTTTGTTTATCATGTTGTTGCTGTTCAGTGCCTCAGTCATGTCTAATTCTTTGTGAACCCATGGACGGCAGCAAATGAGGCTTCCCTGTCCTTCACTATCTCCCAGGAGTTTGCTCCAACTCATGTCCATTGAGTCAATGATGCCATCCAACCATGTCATCTTCTGTCACCCCCCTTTCCTCCTGCCCTCAATCTTTCCCAGCATCAGGGTCTTTTCTGGTGAGTCGGCCATCTGCTTCAGGTGGTCAACTATTGGAGCTTCAGTATCAGTCCTTCCAGTGAATATTCAGGGTTGATTTCCTTTGGGGATTGACTGGTTTAATCATCATGCTGTTCAAGGGACTGCCAAGAGTCTTCACCAGCATCACAATTCAAAAGCATCAATTCTTAGGCGCTCAGCCTTCTTTATGGCCCAATTCTCACATCTGTACATGACTACTGGAAAAACCATAGCTTTGACTAGATGGGACCTTGGTCGGCAAAGTGATCTCTGCTTTTTAATTCACTATCTATTCACTGTTTCTTACAGCTTTTCTTCCAAGAAGCAAGCGTCTTTTGATTTAGTGGCTGCAGTCACCATCTGCAGTGATTTTGGAGCCCAAGAAAATAAACTCTGTCACTGTTTCCATTGCTTCCC
Source organism: Tragelaphus eurycerus (assembly GCA_935064755.1). Classification (NCBI taxonomy): domain Eukaryota; kingdom Metazoa; phylum Chordata; class Mammalia; order Artiodactyla; family Bovidae; genus Tragelaphus; species Tragelaphus eurycerus. Next base: position 26,068,789 of record CAKXYN010000003.1, read on the forward strand.
CACCTATTTGCCATGAAGTGATGGGAACAGATTCTATGATCTTCATTTTTTGAATGCTGAGTTTTAAGCCAGCTATTTCACTGTCCTCTTTCACTTTCATCAAAAGGCTCTTTAGTTCCTTTTCACTTTCTGCCATTAGGGCGGTGTTACCTGCATATCTGAGGTTATTGCAATTTCTCCCAGCAATCTTTAAACCAGCTTGTGCTTCATCCAGTCCAGCATTTTGCATGATGTACTGTGCACAGAAGTTAAATAAGCAGGGTGACAATATACAGTTTTGACGTTCTCCTTTCTCAATTCTGAACCAGTTCATTGTTTCATATCTGGTTCTAACTGTTGCTTCTTGAGCTGCATACAGGTTTCTGAGGAGGCAAGTAAGGTGGTCTGCTGTTCCCATCTCTTTAAGAAGTTTCCACTGTCTTATGATCCAGACAAAGGCTTTAGTGTAGTCAATGAGGCAGATGTTTTTCTGGAATTCACTTGCTTTTTTCTGTGATCCAACAGATGTTGGCAAATCTGGAACCAGATCATCTGGTCCCTCTGCCTTTTCTAATCCAGCTTGTATATCTGGAAGTTTGTGGTTCATGTACTGTTGAAGCCTAGCTTGAAGGATTTTGAATGTTATTTTACTAGCATGTGAAATGAGCGAAGTTATATGGTAGTTTGAATATTCTTTGGCCTTGCCCCTCTTCAGGACTGCAATGAAAACTGACCTTTCCTGTGGCCACTGCTGAGTTTTCCAAATATGCAATATATTGTGCTTCTGTTCGGTCCATACCATTTCTCTCCTTTATTTTGCCTGTCTTTGCATGAAATGTTCCCTTGATGTCTCTGATTTTCTTGAAGAGACCTCTAGTCTTTCCCATTCTTTTCCTCTGTTTCTTTGCACTGCTCACTTAAGAAGGCTTTCTTATCTCTCCTTGCTGTTCTTTGGAACTCTGCATTTAGATGGATGTATCTTTCCTTTTCTCCTTTGACTTTCACTTCTCTTCTTCTCTCAGCTATTTGTAAGTCCTCCTCAGACAAACATTTTGCATTTATTTTTCTTGGGGATGGCTTTGGTCACTGTCTCCTGTACAGTGTTACAAACCTCCATCCACAGTTCTTCAGGCACTCTATCAGATCTAATTTCTTGAATCTATATGTCACTTCCATTGTATAATCATAAGGGATTTGGTTCAGGTCATACCTGAATGGCCTAGTGGTTTTTCCTACTTTACAATTTAAGTCTTAATTTTGAAATAAGGAGTTCATGATCTGAGCCTCAGTCAGCTCCCAGTCTTGTTTTTGCTGACTGTATAGAGCTTCTCCATCTTCGGCTGCAAAGAACACAATCAGTCTGATTTTGGTATTGACCATCTGGTGATGTCCATGTGTAGAGTTGTTTCTTGTGTTGTTGAAAGAGGATATTTGCTTATCATAGATAATACCAACTTCCAGATAATTCATCATCTAAATCCCCAAAAGAAAAGCAGACTTCCCAACCCAAGAAGTATGTTTCCTGTCATATCAGGGATTCCTATGTATAATCTTGACCTTTATATTTGCAGATAGCACTATTGTCAGTGTGTCTCATGTAGGTAAGTTTGGCCAAAAAGACAGAATTGTGGTCTATGGCAATTGTTTTCTAGATCTAGTGGCTGTTTGCAACTTTTTTTTTTTTTTTTTTAGTAAACAGCAAATATCTAGGCATTTGTACTTTTGAAAAAATTCCAAGATAATCCTGATATGCATCTAGATTTTAAAAAGTGATTACAAGTTTTTCTATTAGATGGAAGTTTTGGTGATACAGAATTCTATTATTTTTCTCTTTACTAATCATGATATAATGTATTGAATAATAATTACATAATCATAATAGTAAAAGATATTTATCAATTTTCACAATCAACAGCCAGACAAAAAATAAAAGATAATTATAACTACAAGCCATAATGGGAACATGATTAACCTAAAAATATAAAATAATTACATACAGTTTAGGGGCTCAAGCAGAGTGGTGTGGCAAGTGAGGTTGCATGCATGCATATGTGTTTATCTGCCAAGTCTGTGTCTTTTGGTTGCAGGATTTGATCCACTTACATTTAAGGTAATTATTGATATGTATGATCCTGTTCAGTTCAGTTCAGTTGCTCAGTCATGTCCAACTCTTTCCGACCCCATGAACTGCAGCACACCAGGCCACCCTGTCCATCACCGCCTCCTGCAGTCCACTCAAACCCATGTGCGTTGAGTCAGTGATGCCATCCAACCATCTCATCCTCCATCGTCCCCTTTTCCTCCTGCCCTCAATCTTACCCAGCATCAGAGTCTTTTCAAATCAGTCAGCACTTCGTATCAGGTGGCCAAAGTATTGGAGTTTCAGCTTCAACATCAGTCCTTCCAATGAACACCCAGGACTGATCTCCTTTAGGATGGACTGGTTGGATCTCCTTGCAGTCCAAGGGACTCTGAAGAGTCTTCTCCAACACCACAGCTCAAAAGCATCAGTTCTTCGGTGCTCAGCTTTCTTTATACTCCAACTCTCACATCCATACATGACCACTGGAAAAACCTTAGCCTTGACTAGACAGACCTTTGTTGGCAAAGTAATGTCTCTGCTTTTGAATACGCTGTCTAGGCTGGTCATAACTTTCCTTCCAAGGAGTAAGCGTCTTTTAATTTCATGGCTGCAATCACCATCTGCAGTGATTTTGTTACCATTTCCTTAATTGTTTTGGGTTTATTTTCTGTAAGTCTTTTCCTTCTGTTTCCTGCTAGAGAAGTTCCTTTAGCATTTGTTGTAAAGCTGGTTTGGTGGTGCTAAATTCTCTTTTGTTTGTCTAGAAAGTTTTTGATTTCCTCATCAGATCTGAATAAGAATCTTGCTGGGTGGAGTATTCTTGGTTGTAGTTTCTTCCCTTTCATCACTTTAAATATATCATGCCCTTCCATTCTGGCTTGTAGAGTTTCTGTTGCGAAATCAGCTGATAACCTGATGGGCGTTCCCTTGCATGTTTGTTATTATTCAGTCACTCAGTTGTGTCCAACTCTTTGAAACCCCATGGACTCTAGCACACCAGGCTTCCCTGTCCTTCACTATCTCTCAGAGTTTACTCAAACTCTGAGAGAGTCATGCCCTTCTCCTCCTGCCTTCAATCTTTCCCAGCATCAGGGTCTTTTCCAAAGAGTTGGCTCTTTGCATCAGGTGACCAAAGTATTGGAGCTTCAGCTTCATCATCAGTCCTTCAATGAATATTCAGGGTTGATTTCTTTTAGGATTGACTGGTTTGATCTCCTTGCTGTTCAAGGGACTCTTAAGAGTCTTCTCTAGCATCACAGTTCAAAAGCATCAATTCTTTGCTGCTCAGCCTTCTTTATGGTCCTACTCTCACATTTGTACATGAGTACTGAAAAAAACCACAACTTTGACTATACAAACCTTTGTTGGTAAAGTAATGTCTTTGTTTTTTAATACACTATCTAGGTTTGTCATAGCTTTCCTTCTAAGAGCAAGTATCTTCTAGTTTCATGGCTGCATACACCTGCAAGTGATTTTAAAGCCCAAGAAAAGAAAATCTGTGACTGCTTCTACCTTTTCCACTTCTATTTGCCATGAAGTGATGGGACCAGATCCCATGATATTCGTTTTTTGAATGTTGAGTTTTAAGCCAGTTTTTTCGCTCTCCTCTTTCACCTTCATCAAAAGGTTCTTTATTTCCTCTTCACTTCCTGCCATTAGAGTGGTATCATCTGTATATCTAAGGTTGTTGATATTTCTTCTGGAAATCTTGATTCCAGCCTGTGACTCATCCAGCCCAGCCTTTCACAGGCTGTACTCTGTGTATAAGTAAAATGAGCAGGGAGTGACAATATACAGCCTTGACATACTCCTTTCCCAGTTTTGAACCAGTTGTTCCATGTCTGGTTCTAACTCTTGCTTCTTGACCTGCATACAGGTTTCTCAGGAAACAGGTAAGGTGGTCTGGTATTCCCATATCTTTAAGAATTTTCCAGTTTGTTATGATCCACACAAAGGCTTTTTAGTATAGTCAATGAAGCAGAAGTAGATGCTTTTCTGGAATTCCCTTGCTGTCTCTATAATCCAACAAATGTTGACAATATGCCTTTTCTAAACCCAGACTGTATATCTAGAATTTCTTGGTGTATGTACTGCTGAAGATAGCTTGAAGGATTTTGAACATAATCCTTCTAGCATGGGAAATGAGGGCAACTGTCTGATAGTCTGAACATTCTTTGGCACTGCCCTTCTTTGGGATTGAAATTAAAACTGACCTTTTCCAGTCCTGTAGCCACTGATGAGTTTTCCAAATTTGCTACCATATTTAACAGCATCATTTTTTAGGATTTTAAATAACTTGAATTTCATCACTTCCACTAGCTTTGTTGGCAGTAATACTTCCCGAGGCCCAGCTGACTTCACCCTCCAGGATGTCTGGCTCTAGGTGAGCGACCACACCATCATGGTTATCCCAGTCATTTAGATCTTTTTTGTACAGTTCTTCTGTGTATTCCTGTCACCCCTTCTTAATCTCTTGTACCTCTGTTAGGTCCATGCTGTTTCTGTCCTTTTATGTGCCCATTCTTCATGAAATCAGATGTTCCCTTGGTATCTCTATAATTTTCTTGAAGAGATCTTGTCTTTCTCAGGCTACTGTTTTCCTATTTCCTTGCACTGTTCACTTAAGAAAACTTTCTTATCTCTCCTTGATATTCCCTGAAACTCTGCATTCAGTTGGGTGTATCTTTCCCTTTCTCCCTTGCTTTTCACTTCTCTTCTTTCCTCAGCTATTTGTAAAGCCTCCTCAGACAACCATTTTGCTTTATTGCATTTTTTCCCCCTTTGAGATGGTTTTGCTCACTGCCTCCTGTACAGTGACACAAACCTCTGTCCGTATTTCTTCAGGCACACTGTCTATCGTATCTAATCCCTTGAATTTAATCATCACCTCCACTGTATAATCATAAGGGATTTGATTCAGGTCATACCTGAATGGCCTAGTGGTTTTCCCTACTTTCTTCAATTTAAGCTTAAATTTTGCAGTAAGGAACTGATGATATGAGTCACAATCAACTCCAGGTCTTGTTTTTGCTGACTGTATAAAGCTTCTCCATCTTTGAGTGCAAAGAATATAAGCAATCTGATTTCGGTATTGACCATTTGGTGATGTCCATGTATAGAGTTGTCTCTTGTGTTGTTGGAAAAGGATGTTTTGCTATGACCAGTGTATCCTCTTGACAAAATTCCATTAGCCTTTGCCTTGCTTCATTTTGTACTCCAAGTCCAAACTTGCCTGTTACTCCAGGTAGCTCTTGCTTTCCTACTTTTGCATTCCAATCCCCTGTGATGAAAAGGACATCTTTTTTTGGTGTTAATTCTAGAAGATCTTGCAGATCTTCATAGACCTGGTCAACTTCAGCTTCTCTGGCATGAGTGGTTTGGGCAAAGACTTGGATTACTGTGATGTTGACTGTTTTCCCTTGAAAACAAATGGAGTCCATTCTGGGTTTTTTGAGATTGCAACCAAGTACTGCATTTTGGAGTCTTCTGTCGACTCTGAGGGCTACTCACATTTCTTCTAAGGGATTTTTGCCCATAGTAGTAGTAGATATAATGGTCATCTGAATTAAATTCACCCATTCCATCCATCTTAGTTCACTGATTCCTAAGATATTGATGTTCACTCTCGCCGCTTGACCACATCTAATTTATCTTGATTCGTGGACTTAACACCACAGATTCCTATGCAATATTGTTTTTTACAGCAGTGGACATTATTTTCACCACCAGACACATCCACAACTGGGCATCATTTCTGATTTGGCCCAGTGGCTTCATTCTTTCTAGAGCTGTTAGTAGTTTCCCTTTGATCTTCCCCCGTAGCACGTTGGACACCTTCTGACCTGGGGTACTCATCTTTGGGATCTTATCTTTTTGCCTTTTTGTACTGTTCATGGGGTTCTCACAGCAAGAATAGTGTAGGAGTTTCTCATTCCCTCCTCTGGTGGACTACATTTTGTCAGAACTCTCCACTCTGACTCGTCCATCTTGGGTGGCCTTGCAAGGCATGGTTGACAATGTCAAAGCTCCTTCACCACAACAAGGCTGTGATCCATGAAGGGGCCTAAGAGCTTATAGTACTGTAAAAAGACTAACTGGTAGAGACAGACCAGTTTTGTACTATAGTAGTTATGTGATTTGGGATAATTATTTAACTTCTGTGAGATACAGTTTTCTCATATAGAATGGGAATAATAATGTTAAACTCATATTACTGTAAGGATTAACTGAAGTAATGCTTTTGTAGAACAGTACCCAGCGCCTAGAAGAGTGCTTGACTAATTCTCAGTAAATATTCCAGGACTGAAGGAAGCTGCAGCATGGAGGTGGGGGGTGAGGAAGGTGGAGGTGGAGGGGAGGGAGAGATGTAAAGCCCCTAGGCACACAGCAGTCTTTGATCCATATTTGAGAAAAAGCCAAGAACAGTGACATGAACAGAATTCCTCAGAGCAGCCTTTTGGGGAAGAAATTTACATGTGCCACTAACACAGACACACAGACTTGTTTCAGATTAGAATGTTTTCATAAATCTAATCAGGTGGTTCTGTGTCATTGGGCCTGACAGTGAAAGCTAATCAGAAAAAATGAGAAAAGAGCTACTGATGGGAGGAGGGAGCGGCTCAGAGAAAAGAGAGTCAGGCAGTGATTCTGGGGAGAAAAGCAAGAGGGGAGTGTGGTGGGAGGGGAGGAGCCTGCCTGACCTGCAGAAGCTGCTCAGTGTCACTTCTTCAGTGGCTTCCAAACACATGTGACCTTCTGCGTATCAGACGCGACCTGGCTAGAGGCTAAAAAGACGAGCATTTCTGTTTAATAAATTGAATTTCTATAGGACAAATGTCCACCAATGCTCCTATGAGTATGGACACATTGTTTCCCCTCCCTCCCCTCACCCTTCTCTCTCTGCATTTCTTTCCTAAGAGACAGATAAACTCATGAACTATAGAAAATAATCCATCTGGCTGAGCCCTGCTCCATATCCCTACTCAAGAAAAACACAGACTGTGAGCACATAAACCTTGGTTAGCAACAGAGACACATGTCGCAGTGCCCCACGCTGGGACTCCTGCCGTTTCCATATGCCATCTTGCAGAGTCATGGAGTTAGTGAGATAAACTGATCCCCTGCATTAACTAGTGTTGCAAGAAGTACTTTGGTGCCCAAGAGGGATCTGGAAAAGCTCTTGCTGTGCTTGCCAGACCTCTTCGCCTAGGTGAAATAAGAAGTTGTCTTTTTACCCAGCTGATTTCATTCCCTGCAAAATGCCCAAAATAGTTTCATAAAAAGGTCCCTTGGGAATGAGCCAAAAAAAAAAAAAAAAAAAAGCCAGTTTAAGAGAATGACTGAATTCTTAGATGCTGGGGAGGAACTGCTTGTCTGATAGGGACATCCCTTTATAATGACACAGCTCTCTAAAGAGAGCTGAGCTGAGTAGCTCACTGAAGCCGCCTCTTTTCTTCCTGTCTCCTGTGCATCTTTTCTTAATGACAAACACCAAATATATGTCTAATTACAGAATGGACTCATCTGTATCACTCGTCTTTCTACTACCTGGGCTTTTGAGGTATATGCAGTACTTTTTCAACTGAAAAATAAGATTTACTCAGGAATATACAGTGAATTGGGGCTTCCTAGGTGGTGCCAGTGGTAAAGAACCCACCTACCAATGCAGGAGCCATAAGAGCCATGGGTTCAATCCCTGGCTTGAGAAGATCCCCTGGAGGAGGGCATGGCAATCCACTCCAGTATTCTTACCTGGAGAATCCCATGGTCAGAGAAGCCTGGCTGGCTACAGTCCATAGCGTCACAAAGAGTCAGACATGACTGAAGCAACTTAGTAGGAATGCAGTACACACATACAGTGATTTAGGCAAAAAATTCTTTATTCCATAGTGGAAAATAATGAGGTCTGATGGTTAAACAGAATAGAGTCATAGAGTCTTGGATTCAAATTCGGCCCTGTTGCTAAGTTTCAATTTTTGGTTGATCCATAAAGTGAAAGTAAAGTGAAGTCGCTCAGTCGTGTCCAACTCTTTGTGACCCCATGGACTGTAGCCCACCAGGCTCCTCTGTCCATGGGATTTTCCAGGCAATAGTACTGGAGTGGTTTGCCATTTCCTTCTCCAGGGGATCTTTCCGACCCAGGGATCGAACCCACGTCTCCCGCATTGTAGAGACGCTTTACTGTCTAAGCCACTAGGGAAGTCCCATAAAGATGCTCAAATGTTTTTCTTAAAGTTCGCTGTTTCAGTGGAAATGATTCAAGCAGTGGTGCCAGAGTATCACATTGTAAGCGCGTTCACCACCCATCATGGCTTGTCTGTGGCAATTCCTGCTTCCAAAATGTGGCTGCCAATCTGTCTTTAATTGTGCTTGTGCCTCCCTCTTTTTAAAGCCTTCACATTTATTGGGTGCTGGCTGCCCTGGTTTGTAGCTGGGTGTGAGGTACCATTGCTCTGGAGCCTCAGATCCTGCCTTGTCTGAGCTTTGCTGTACTGACTATAGGCACTCCTCCTAGCTTGGACGTGACACATGAGTGGGTGGGTGAGGGCAAGCTCATGTGGCCTCATGAGCCACTGGGGTCGACTAAGCTGATATAGCAGGTACCGTAATGTGCTCTCTCTCTTTCTCGCTGCAAATCAATATGATCTGTGTCACCTGCATTCCATACTCAGAACCCTGACTTTTCATCAGTTTCTTGAATACAAGTGTTGTCTTGTGCCCAATGACCTTTGTACTTACCGTTCCTTCTGCGCAGAATATTCATCAGTCTAATTCTGACCCATCAATTAGACCCTAGCTGTTTCCTGTTCTCAGAAGGTTTTTCCTGACCTTCCATTTAGAGTGGGTCTCCTGCTATTTGTTGTTGTTTATTCACTCAGTTGTGTCCAACTCTTTGCGACCTCACGGACTGTAGCTCGCCAGGCTCCTCTGTCCATGGAATTCTCCAGGCAAGAATACTGCAGTGGGTTACCATTTCCTTCTTCAGGGGATCTTCCAGACCCAGGGATCGAACCCACATCTACACTGGCAGGCGGCTTTTTGATCACTAAGCCACCTGCTACAGACCCCTACAGAAGCTTACCTGGTACTCACCAGACTTGTTGGTACTTCACCATGTCTGGCCCATCCCCAGAGATGTAAGCACCATGAAGAGAAGAACCATTACCTGCTTTATTTCTTCTTTATCTCCATTAAAAGGAAAAAGGAAAGTGAAGTCGCTCAGTTGTGTCCAACTCTTTGTGACTCCATGGACTGTAGCATACCAAGCTCCTCCGGCCATGGGAGTTTCCAGGCAAGAGTACTGGAGTGGGTTGCCATTTCCTTCTCCAGGGGATCTTCCTGACCCAGGGATCGAACCTGGGTCTCCCACATTGCAGGCAAATGTTTTACCATCTGAGCCACCAGGGAAGCCATATCTCCATGATGCCTGGCATATAATGGGTGCTCAGTAAATAGTGAATGAATGAATAAGTAAATGAATTAACAAATGATCGATCAGATAAATGGGTTCTCCTGGTTTCTCTCTCCCAGGGTGTACATCGTATCAATGATGGGGATTTTTGTTTGATCAAGAATATGTGAGGAGTTTTTGCTTTTCAACTAGAAAGTTCAAATGCCTGAGCAGGGAAATCCATTAGCCAATTGATACAGTCCTTGTGCCAGCAACATTTTGAGAGCAGCTAAGAGAAATCAGCTATTAGTGTTGAATAAAATTGGACAATGGTGGAAATAGGTACAATGGGAAGCTTATGAAAGTCTTTTTACTTTAGACCTTACTTGTCTGGCACCAGTATTTAAGTTTTTGAAGGAAATTTCCAAAACACAGGCCACACAATTCTACTCAAATGTAAATAATATTTTATAGCCATTAAAGGACTTGGGCTCTCAATAAAAGATCTGGGGTCATTCCCTGTTTGTATTACCCTAGTCACATATTCTCTGTTCATTGAATTCAGTGGTCACAAGTTGACTTTGTTGAGTTCTTTCATTGACCTAAAATTTATTTTTGTATTGGAATCCTTCCTTGCCCATAGATTGCAAAGTTGCAAACTACTAATAATCCCAGGTCTATGCTAAATTTCATTGGGTTCTGGTGCCATTCTTGCTCTCTGTTTGGTTTGGAATGCCCTCACCCTCTCTGTGCAACAACTTTGCATTTATAGCTAAATGGTGATGGTGATATTTCTCTCTCAGTTTAGTTCAGTTGCTCAGTCACGTCCAGCTCTTTGCAACCCCATGGACTGCAGCACGCCAGGCTTCCCTAAAAGGTCCCAAACCAGTGGCAGATTATCACGCCACATTGTTGTTTTCGCTCAGTTGCTCAGTCAAGTCTGACTCTTTCTGACTCCCTTTCACCATCTCCCAGAGTTTGCTCAAACTCAGGTCCATTGAGTCAATGATGCTATCCAACCATTTCATCCTCTGTTGCTCCCTTCTTCTGCTGCCCTCAATCTTTCCCAGCATCAGGGTCTTTTCCAATGAATCCACTCTTCACATCAGATGGCCAAAGTACTGGAGCTTCAGTGTCAGCATCAGTCCTTCCAATGAGTATTCAGGGTTGATTTCCTTTAGGATTGACTAGTTTGATCTCCTTGCTGTCCAAGGGACTCTCGAGAGTCCTCTCCAGTATGACAGTTTGAAAACATCAATTCTTCAGTGCACAGACTTCTTAATGGTCTAATCCTTCAAATCCATACATGACTAGTAGAAAAACCATAGCTTTGACTATATGGACCTTGGTCAGCAAAGTGATGTCTCTGCTTTTTAATATGTTGTCTAGGTTTGTCACAATTTTCCTTCCAAGGAGCAAGCATCTTTTAATTTCATGGCTGCAGTCACCATCCACAGTGATTTTGAAGCCCGAGAAAATAAAGTTTGTCACTGTTTCCATTTTTTCCCCATCTATTTGCCATGAAGTGATGGGACAGGATGCCATCTTAGTTTTTTGAATGTTGAGTTTTAAGCCAGGTTTTTCACCTTCCTCTTTCAACTTCATCATCAAGAGGCTCTTTAGTTCCTCTTTGCTTTTTGCTATCAGGGTGGTGTCACCCTAATGCTACATGGCTTAGCACAAGTTAGTGGACTCTGAGCAACTTTTCTGGGTTTGACACTGTCTTTAAATTGAAGGGGCTGAAGTAGATGATCTCTGATTCCTTCTAACTCTGAACAGTCTACTATTCATTCTAACAACTGTAAGCAAAGCACGTACCAAGAATATCATCCGGCCAGCCAAATGCCATGAAAGATTGGTAGAAGGAGAGGAAGGCAGATGACAGACCTCATAGTAACAAGTCTTTCAAATCCCAACAGTTTAGAAAGTAGAAGAAAAGGCCTAAAGGCCTTTTCTAGTCACCGTTGTGGAGTCTGATCAGGCAGTTTGAGGCCCTTCCTGGCGTCTGACATGACCTCACAGGACAAAACAAGCCGATGGGCATTTCAGCAGCAAGGCTGAGGGTGCGCCCAGCACACTGCTCACCCTGGCTGTCCCTCAGCTAGTGCTCAACTACCACGCTTGCGAACCTCAACTCACCAGAGTTTAAAAAAAAAATTCCTGAGAGGTATTTGTGCCCCCAAATACTTTTCCTTCTCACTAATGAGAATGTATCACCTGGTTATATTGTTCTGAATTTTATCCATCAGAAATTCTTGGGGTTAATGAAAATTTCTTCTTCAGAATGCAAACACCTCTCTGAAATTATCAATCATTAACAAATATAATTTAATAGGATTGAATTTTTTTTTAACACCTTAACGAAATCAGACTATTCGAAAGGAAGATTGGGAGTTTTGATTGGGTGAAGAGGGTTCTTTCTTGGGACATGGGGAAGCCAGCTTATCTGAGGCACCACTGACATGACCACTGGTGAGTCCCAACCTGAAGGGAAGGGTTTTTAAAAGGAGGAGATATGAAACAAGTGAAGACAAATGGCACTTACTTCAAAACTTTGATGTCATTTCTAGAGCTGGTCCAGCCCCAGCTTGATGGGCTTGATGAATTGCTTAAGGAAAAGACTGCCCCACAGGAACTTATTGAGTCTAAAATGATGCTGAATGTATGCTAAATCGCTTCAGTCATCTCTGACTCTTTGCGACCCCAGATTCCTCTGTCCATGGGATTCTCCAGGCAAGAACACGAGTGGGTTGCCATGCCCTCCTCCAGGGGATCTTCCCAACCCAGGGACTAAGCCTGTGACTCGGTCTCCTGCATTGGCAGGCAGGTTTTTTACCACTAGTGAATCCTGGGAAGCTGCCTGTAAACAGAAGCCACATAGGTGTTCAGAGAGTTCTTTTCCTCAGCAGTATAAACAGCCCTTTCTAACAAGAATAGATGTAATTTGCAGAAGTGTTAAAAAATCTATTTCCAACTGTAAAAATACTGAAATGTCCAGGACATAGCAAGCCAACTGTTCTGACCCTGTGATATGTGTGATCTTGAAAAATAATGAAAATAGAATAAGTCATTGTAAAGATATTGCTCTAATGAACATAGTTCTCTGCCAGCATTTCTTCCTGCTAGCAAATTGTATTACTCCATCAACCTGGTAGAACGTCAATAATGTCTTCAGAGAGTAACTTGTAAGAGCGGAGATGCTCTATGGCAGGATTTTTTAAAACAATGTAATTTGGCATTTCTCAATTTTCTTTCATTTTGCGCAGAGAAAATGGAAGACTATGATAAATATTTTCCACAAATGGCATCTTAAATGGGAGCACAGCTGGTAGCAACAGTATCCTGCTATTTCTTTGTATGTTGGATTCCCAGTTCTCTGTGTGAACCATGTTGGCAGATTCACTGGTTTCGCATTTTTTCAACAGTTTGTGATTTTCTTTTTCCAGTTAAGTGATGAATTTGGTTTCACCTGTAGGCGCCTGGTGCAAGAGGTAATGTCAGGCTGCTAGCACGCTTGTGCTCAGTGGTATCAGATTTGTGTACTAGGGGCTATTGAAATTAACTGGAGATATTTTAGGTGTACTATGAGAGGTTAACAAAGTGCACAGAGCTAATCTAAGGCAAAACTTAGACTGGGGAGATTTAGTGAGGCAGAGATGCAGACTGAAAAGAGAACAGATTCAAGAAGCAGTTGCTGGGTTCTGAACTCAGCTTCTCCATTTATTGGCTGCACAGCTTAGTGACCAGCCAATGATGCAGGCAAAAGTGTTGCTCAAACACACTGAACCTATAAGGCTTCCTTCCACCTTCTGCCATGTGTGGGAAGGTTGCATTCAAAGTTGTAGCCAGTTCTCAACCTCCCAAGTTATCTCCAGATTTTCTTGTGGATGTCCAGTTTCTCAGGTACCCAGGTGACATGGAGAGGTTGTCTCAGTTATTCTGTGGCTCATCCAGGCAAGCAGGTGATCAGATCAGATCAGATCAGATCAGTCACTCAGTCATGTCCAACTCTTTGCGACCCCATGAATCACAGCACGCCAGGCCTCCCTGTCCATCACCAACTCCCGGAGTTCACTCAGACTCACGTCCATCGAGTCAGTGATGCCATCCAGCCATCTCATCCTCTGTCATCCCCTTCTCCTCTTGCCCCCAGTCCCTCCCAGCATCAGAGTCTTCTCCAATGAGTCAACTCTTCGCATGAGGTGGCCAAAGTACTGGAGTTTCAGCTTTAGCATCATTCCTTCGAAAGAAATCCCAGGGCTGATCTCCTTAAGAATGGACTGGTTGGACCTCCTTGCAGTCCAAGGGACTCTCAAGAGTCTTCTCCAACACCACAGTTCAAAAGCATCAATTCTTTGGCACTCAGCCTTCTTCACAGTCCAGCTCCCACATCCATACATGACCACTGGAAAAACCATAGCCTTGACTAGACGAACCTTTGTCGGCAAAGTAATGTCTCTGCTTTTGAATATGCTCTCTAGGTTGGTCATAACTTTCCTTCCAAGGAGTAAGCGTCTTTTAATTTCATGGCTGCAGCCACCATCTGCAGTGATTTTGGAGCCCAGAAAAAATAAAGTCTGACACTGTTTCCACTGTTGCCCCATCTATTTCCCATGAAGTGATGGGACTGGATGCCATGATCTTCATTTTCTGAATGTTGAGCTTTAAGCCAACTTTTTCACTCTCCACTTTCACTTTCATCAAGAGGCTTTTTAGTTCCTCTTCACTTTCTGCCATAAGGGTGGTGTCATCTGCATATCTGAGGTGATTGATATTTCTCCCAGCAATCTTGATTCCAACTTGTGTTTCTTCCAGTCCAGCGTTTCTCATGATGTACTCTGCATATAAGTTAAATAAACATGGTGACAATATGCAGCCTTGACGAACTCCTTTTCCTATTTGGAACCAGTCTGTTGTTCCATGTCCAGTTCTAACTGTTGCTTCCTGACCTGCATACAGAGTTCTCAAGAGGCAGATCAGGTGGTCTGGTATTCCCATCTCTTTCAGAATTTTCCACAGTTTATTGTGATCCACACAGTCAAAGGCTTTGGCATAGTCAATAAAGCAGAAATAGATGTTTTTCTGGACTCTCTTGCTTTTTCCATGATCCAGTGGATGTTGGCAATTTGATCTCTGGTTCCTCTGCCTTTTCTAAAACCAGCTTGAACATCAGGAAGACCATCCCCATGGAAAAGCAGGTTATAGACTTGTGCTTTTCTTACTCTAAGTTCTAGCTATTTTTAATTGTTGTTGTTGTTTTGAGAATAAGCACTTTTCAATCTATTCTTTGCCTTTGGTCAATTTATCATGCCCTAAAGTGATGGCTTTTGGCAATTTTTGTCCAGCTTCATACTTTTTTGCAGAGGAGACTCTTGGATCCCATCATCTTTACCAAGTTTACTTGCATAAGGTTATTTTAGAATAAAATGCTTCAACAGTGCCTGATATGAAGCAAGGACTCTTAACTATATTTGCTATCATTATCTTATTCTTATTAGTGACAGAGACAACTCTATAGTTACATATCTAATACATATTCATAGTCATCTGTTGTAGAGTGTTTTTTTGCATGAGAGTCTCTCTCCAGCCTCTTACTTCCAGAAACTCCTTTACTATATAAACCAGCTGTCTGCAAACTTTCTGTAAAGGGCCAGGCAGTAAATATTTAGGCTTTGCAAGTCATACAGTCCAGTCACCTACTCAGTTCTATTGAGTTAGCCTAAAAGTAGCCATAGACAATATATAAATGAATAAGTGTGGATGTATGCCAATAAAGCAGTTTATAAAACCATGCTGCAGGTGGGGTATGACCTTTGGGCTATAGTTTGCTAACCCCTGCTACTGACTCACTGTGTTATAGATTTTACATCTTAGCAGTACCATTTGCTCTGCTCCAACAGGCTATATTTTCTCTTGGAAATCACTGAAAAAGAGAACATCTCTGTTTCTCAGCACACATTCCAGCTCCTCCCAACACCTGTGCTCTGGGAGCCTAAGACTTCTTCAAGAGCTCAAGGTGCTCTTAAAAGAGTGCCTGACATCTGTATGAGCTGATTTCAGTAAAAGTAATTCAGTAATCAGAAGTGATTCCTGTCACTTCTGGAATATATGTCAATAACACTCTGTTGTTGGATATCGACACACTGTATTACAGTACAGACACACAACTTGGTTAACCTTACTGATGGCAAGCTGTATTTCATCTTCTATATAAAACTAGGTTGTGCAGCTTTTTATTAGTTGTTCATTTTTATAAATCTAATTTTTCCCTTCAAAACAAAGGAAAGGTGTGTATGTACATTTTAAAAACCACAATGTTCCCTTCTTCATTTAATACTCAACCTTTTGAGATCATTAAATTCATTATTGTTCAGTAGCTGTGTCCGACTCTTTGTGACCCAGTGGTCTGCAGCACGCCAGGCTTCCTTGTCCTTCACTATCTCCTGGAGTTTGCTCAAACTCGTGCCTACTGATTCAGTGATGCCATCCAACCCCCTCATCCTCTGTTGCCCCCTTCTCCTTTTGCCTTCAATCTTTCCCAGCATCAGGGTCTTTTCCAATGAGTTGGCTCTTCCCATCAGGTGGCCAAAGCATTGGAGCTTCAGCATCAGTCCTTGCAATGAATATTCAGTCTTTGCATGATTTCCTTTAGGATTGACTAGTTTGGTCTTCTTGCCATTCAAGAGACTCTCAAGTGTCTTCTCCAGCACCCCAATTCGAAAACATCAATTCTTCAGCACTCAGCCTTCTTTATGGTCCAAGTCTCACGTATGGACATGACTACTGAAAAAAACCATAGCTTTGACTATATGGACCTTTGTCAGTAAAGTGATGTCTCTGCTTTTTAGTATGCTGTCTAGGTTTGTCATAGCCTTTTTTCCAAGAAGCAAGTGTCTTTTAATTTCATGGCTGCAGTCACAGTCCACAGTGATTTTGGAGCCCAAGAAAATAAAATCTGCCACTGTGTGCATTGCTTCCCCATCTGTTTGTCATGAAGTGATGGGCAGTGGTGGTGGTTTAGTTGCCAAGTCGTGTCCAACTCTTGTGACCCCATGGACTGTATAGCCTGCCAGGCTTTTCTTTCCATGGGATTCTCCAGGCAATTGACCAGATGCCAATTATAATTAACATAACTGTTCTTTACACAATGGTTTTGTACCTAGAAATTAGAACATTAATTCAGTTAAGACTATTAAATAATTATTAAATTAAATACATATCATAAATATAATATTTGATAAATATATCAAAGAGTATATAAATTATAGATGAACTATTTAAAGAAATACTTAGAAGCCAGCGTTGACGTGCAGGTGTAGACATTACACAGTGGGCAGGGCTCTCCTCAGGTGATAGATTTGACCACCTCCTTTCCCTCCAGTCACCATAAACAGCACATCCTGCACCTATATATCTCCAAGTTCTTTCTGGACATAGAAGGATTTTAGAGTACTTGAATCCTGCTTTCCTACTGACATATATGATGTATTTATTATATTTTTTACTTTTACTGTATTTTTAACCTCCTAAAATTGTTCTGTCTGTCAGTATTTGTAGACTTGCCCATATAAGCATTCTTTTCAGTCCTTCTTGAACCTCTGACTTCCCATCTTCACTTACTTCCCTTCTACCAGAAGTATATAGGTTTAGAAATTCCTCTAGTTAAGATCTGTGGTGACAAATTCAGTTTTTCTTTGTCCAAAACGACTTCATTTCAACCTCATTCCTTTTTTAAAAAAATTACACCTTAGTGTTTTTTTTTAAGTTTTAGGTTCACAGCAAAATTGAGTGGGATGTAGTGAGATTTTCCATATACTCCCTAGCCCACACATGCATCGCCCATTATCAACATTCCTCATCAAGTGGGACACTTGTGACAACTGAAAAACCTATAATGACACATCACAGCCACCCAAAGTCCACACTTTACATTGGGGTTCACTCTTGGTGCTGCACATTTTATGTGTTTGAACAAATGTATATATATGTATATGTAAAATGTGTATGACATTTTTCCATCATCATGGTGGTGGATAGACTATTTCACTGCCCTGAAAAAGCCTCTGTGCTCTGCCTCTCCATGCCTCCTTCACCTCTGAACTCCTGGGAACCACTGATCTGTTTACTGTCTCCATAGTTTTGCCTTTTCCAGAATGTCATACAGTTGGAATGTAGCCCTTTCAGGTTATTGGCTTCTCGGTTTATACACTTAAGGTTCGTTCCTCCGTATCTTTTCATAGCTTGATAGGTCATTTCTTTTTAGCACTGGATAATATTCCATTGTCTGGATGTATCAATAACATAGTTTATTTATCTCTTCACCTACTGAAGGACATTTCTGTTGCTTCCAACTTTGGGCCATCATGAACAAGCTGCTATAAATGTATAAATGTCCATGTGTAGATTTTCGGTTTCAACTCCTTTGGGTAAATACCAAGGAACACAATTCCTGGATACTGCGGTTTAGTCTGATTAGCACGTGTTGTTTTGCAGGAAACTGCCAAACTCTTCCAAAGTGGCCGTACCATTTTGCATTCCCACTAGTGATGAATGAAAGCTGCTGTTCAGCCTCCTCACCAGCCCTTAGTGTTGCCAGTGTTCTGGGTTTCGGCTCTTCTAACAGATGTGTACTGATATGTCATTGTTATTTTAGTTTGCATTTCCTTGATGACATATAATATGGAGCACATTTTCATAATCATTAATTGCCATCTTTGTATCCTCTTTGGTAAGATGTCTGTTCAGGTTTTTGACCCATTTTTTAAATGGGGTTTTTGCTTATTATGGGGTTTTCAGAGCACTTTGTATATTTAGGATAACAAGCTTTTATGAGAAGTGTCTTTTGCAAATATTTTCTCCCAGTCTGTGATTTATCTTCCCATTCTCTTGACATTGTCTTTTACATAGCAGAAGTTTTTTATTTAAATCAGGTCCAGCTTATCAATTATTTCTTTGACTTCCCTGGTGGCTCAGATGTTAAAAGCATCTGCCTACAATGCGGGAGACACGGGTTCAATCTCTGGGTCAGGAAGATCCCCTGGAGAAGGGAATGGCAACCCACTCCAGTACTCTTGCCTGGAAAATCCCATGGATGGAGGAGCCTGGTAGGCTACAGTCCATGGGGTTGCAAAGAGTCAGACACGACTGAGTGACTTCACTTCACTTTCATCGTGTCTTTGATGTTGTATCTAAAAGGCACCACCAAACCAAGATTGGTTTTGAGTTCTTTTTTGTGATGGGTGTTAAGATATGTGTCTTTTTTTTTTTTTGGCATATGGATCGCCGGTTGTTCTGCAAGCATTTCTTGAGGGGGGTAAAAAGAATACTGTCTTTGCTCCATTGTATTGCCTTTGCTTTTTGGTCAAAGATCAGTTGACTGTGTTTATGTGGATCTTTCTGAGCTCTCTACTCTGTTCCATTGATCTGCTGGGTTGGTCAAAAAGTTCACTGACCCACCCAGTATTTTGACTTTTCTTTCACAAATACAATACCACACTGTCTTGATTACCGTACCTTTTACGGTAAGTCTTCAATTTGGGTAGTGTCAGTCCTCCAACTTTATTCTGTTTCAGTATTGTGCTAGCTATTCTGAATCTTTGGCCTCTCCATATACACTTTAGAATGGGTTTGCTGACATCCACAAAATAAGTTGCTAGAATTTTGTTTGGGATTGCACTGAATCTATAGATCAAAATGGGAAGAACTGACATTTTGACAATACTGGCTGTCCCTATCAGTGAACATGGAATATCTTTCCACTTATTCTGATTTTGTTCATCAGAGTTTTCCAGTTTTTCTTATATAGATTTTCTATATGTTCTGTTATAGATTTATATCTATTTCATTTGTGGGGTGCTAATGTCTCATTCTTTTTGTTAAACTTCTGTTAAGTTGTAATCAATTCACTCCCCATACAACTTACCCAACCCATTTAAAGGCACAGGTCAGTGTTTGCTTGTTTGTTTTTTAATTATGTTCAAAGATATGCCACCATCCCTACAGTCAATTCTAGAACATTTTCATCACCTCCAGAAGTTTACCTTTCACCTATCCATCTTGATTCTTGAGAAAGTTATTTTTGAAGATACAGGATACTGGTCTAGGAATCACTTTTCCTAGGCACATTGAAGGTATCATTCTCCAGGCTTCCACTGTTAGCCTTACTGCATCGCTTTTGAATGTAATCTGTCTCCCATGATTGGCAAAAGGGGAGGCTTCCCTATTAGACCCCTCCACACTGGGCAGACCCTGAGCTTGCTCTTCTGCCCCACAAGCTCCCAACAGCAGATGAAGCCAGAGGTTTCAGCACACCAGTGGAGCAGTAGTCTCACCACTCTCCTTACTTCTCAAGGGTACCTCTTCATTTAGATTTTGGCCTGATGGTTCTTTACTATCTTGCCAGCACATTGTTACTTTTAAAAATATTTTACCTACCACCTTACATTGTTTTCAGTGAGATAATCAATATGGCTACTAAACTTGCCATATTACCAGTAAAACAGCATCAGAACAATTTTCATAAATCTGAACAGGTTGAAATAAATTAAATCTAATTTATGAAAACAAGATTTCTACTCAAGGGCTTCTTCTTGGGAACTGATCTCACTCAGAGTGATATGAGATCTGTGTGTTCAGATACTAAGGGGATTTAGAGTACACATCTAGAACTTCAGTGGTGAGTTTTGCTGCCCATGTAAGTGAATAAATATACCTTATATAGGACAAGTGGAACTTTTCTAGTGAAAATCTCATTGCCATTTTTTCCCAAGGACTTAATGACTAAATTATAGTCACAGTATAATTCGGTCATGCTGGCTGGCCCACGGCATCTCCCCGCTGTTAGCCATGCTGCCAGTGGACCAGGCAGCACATAAGCAGGTCTGGCAAGGGGATGAGGAAATGTGTGCCCAAGTCCAGGGTTAAATTAAACACACCTAGTTGAAAGTTACAAGTATGGGCAATGTCTTCTCTGTACATTTTTCCAAAAAGAAAGCTAAAACTCAAACTTTTAGGTTCAAAATTGGACATTTAACTCTACATCACAAGCCTTTCCTTAAGGAGGCAGCTTCTGGCTACTCAACCAGGGTCTTCCCAACCTCTCCTGGCCCCATCAGGCTTCTCTTTGCTACACATTTTTTTCTTTCTTTGGTTTTGTTTCCCAATGTTAGGATCTTTTTTTTTTTTTTAACAACAAAAATGTATCATATTACAAGTAAAGCTGCTGCTGCTGCTGCTAAGTCGCTTCAGTCGTGTCCAACTCTGTGCGACCCCATGGACTGCAGCCCACCAGGCTCCTCTGTCCCTGGGATTCTCCAGGCAAGAACAATGGAGTGGGTTGCCATTTCCTCCTCCAATGCATGAAAGTGAAAAGTCAAAGTGAAGTCGCTCAGTCGTGTCCGAGTCTTAGCGACCCCATGGACTGCAGCCTACCAGGCTCCTCCATCCATGGGATTTTCCAGGCAAGAGTACTGGAGTGGGGTGCCATTGCCTTCTCCAACAAGTAAAGCTATTCCACCACTATTCCTGGATTGTAGTCCTTTGAGGGGGGTGCTGGGTGACAAAGTCAAGGATGTTTATTAGCGCTCCTTCTCTCCTTTGCTGAGCCCTGAACTCCAAATTCTGCGTCTCCATACCTTTGAGACTGCCAAAATTTGTGCTCAGTTCTAGCTGCCTTAGTCTAGCTGCCTCTCCTTTGAAATCAACAAAGGGAAAAAGAGCAACAAAGGACCACCTACTTGAGATTCTATTCTTTCTGCATTTGATTCATTCAGACTCCAGTCCCTCAGTCATTCTTTGACATCTTCAAACAGTTTTATAAATATTTTGTCTAATGTTGCTTGTTAGCATGGAGTTTGGTCTGAAAAAACCTAATCATTGCTGGAAGGAGAAATTATGCTGAAGAGATTTAAATCAAATCACAGTCATTACATCATTTTATCCATGCGTATTTCAGTTTGTATCTCTGAAAAATGTGGACATGTTCTTACAATGCCATTTCATGTTCAAATTTCCTAGATTGACTCAGAAATGTCTTTTTATAGTTATTTTGAGTTAAAATGAAAAAGGTCTACAAATTACCTTTGACTGTTGTATCTCTTAAGTCTCTTTTAATCTAGAGTCTTCTCCTCCTCACAACCTTTTTCTTTTCATGCCATGGACCTGCTGA
This sequence comes from Tragelaphus eurycerus, assembly GCA_935064755.1. Taxonomy (NCBI): domain Eukaryota; kingdom Metazoa; phylum Chordata; class Mammalia; order Artiodactyla; family Bovidae; genus Tragelaphus; species Tragelaphus eurycerus. Next base: position 26,090,407 of record CAKXYN010000003.1, read on the forward strand.
AGATCCTGGGTGACGACGGTTCTGTAAAACGGTTACTTTTATTTGTTCCTCTACCAATTGTTTTTCCTATAAAATGGAATTTTATGGGCTTGATTAAATTTATTTTGTTGTTGTTGTCAAGGATCCTTTATAGGTGGTACAAAATCTTACTGTGTCAGCTCAGACAGCAGGTAATGTCTGGCTGTCCCATGTTAGTGATGCTAAGATTGATGACTGGCTTCAGATGGTAACAACCTTACACACTGTAAAAATTTTCCATCATTCTTTGATCTACTGGTTTCATATAGTGATACATTTTCCATGGATTAGTTATTTCTTCAAGAGTTGCAAAATGCTGCTTTTTCTAATTCAATTATTAGAATTAGATTTCACATTTATCAGCTAAAATTCATACTAATACATTATAGCTACTTGGTTACACTAAAATACAGTTTATATAGTTAAGCTGTTGTTTTAAATTCAGTAATGCATTTTATATCCATTCTAAAAAAAGAGTCCTAACAATAAGTGGTTTTTGCTGCCATACAAATGTTAGAACTGCTACCTATAGTGAAGAAATGTGACTTATAATTGCATGACGTGGGAAAACCTCAGCAAGACCAACAACATAGGTCCTGCCATCGGGTGTGTTTTTCTCTATCCCCTTTTAATTTGAGACATTCCAGTTCCCTGACCCGAAGCCTTCTGGGAAGATATGGCAGCAAGATCTTGGTGCTTATGGGTCTTAGTTAAACTAGCATGTGCTGCTGCTTTTCTCTTGCTTGTTTAAACACCTTCCTTCCTATACACTTCTTCACCATGGAAACACCAAGGGAACTTTTTCCTTTCTGAGCCCAGCATCCTGGACCACGATTGCTAGCATTATACCCACGAAAAGAAAATTCATAACACCAAACGAGCAGAATGCCTGGGTGAATGAAAATTTTGTTATTATACACTGCTTGTGTTTTTGTGGCAGCATTTTGATTTCTGAGTCAACTCTGACTGCCAGACCTAAGCGGGTCTCCAGGCCCTATCAAGTCAACTGTAGAGCATCTTTTACATCAGATTCTTCTCTTCTGTTCTCATTACCACCATCCTGCCTCAGGTCTCTCTGCCTCTACAGTCTCACCTTCCCACTCAAACTCCTGTTTTAGTCCTTGGGCATCCTTCATTCCTTCTCTGGTTCAGGCCCTCCCCTCAGCCTGGCCTTGATTCTGTGATTGAAGACCTCTTGCAGGCCTCCTCTTTCCTCATCACTGTCACATGCGGAGAGCTGATGAAAGCCGTGCCTTGGGTAGAGAACTTCTCCCAGGAGAACTGAGATTCACCAGTTTTCCTTGGGGTGCTGTTCCGGCAAGTAATCATGATGCTTATTCCGTATGTCAGCTGGGAGGCCTCCAGAAACAACCCAGGCACATGCACAGCACCCCTGCCAGAGCTGCAAGGCTGCTCCGTAAATATTTATGTGGAAGTCCCCCTCCCAGACACTTCCATTTCGCTTTTTTTTTAATATCTTTAAGCAATCAGAGCAGGTACCTGTCATGGAGTAATTATATGCACCACTTTCTCTGCAACCATAGAACCTGAGATTTTCTTTGCTTCTGCTAACTGACATGACAGACATCCACTTAATAGAATGATGATTAGTATGAAATTACTTTTTGGCCTTTAAATTTAATTATGTCACATTCATAGCAATAAAATAAAGTCCCAAATCCAGGTGTGCTTTTCAAGGAAAGTGTCCGAGGCAATTAAGTACAGGGAAATGGCGTCCTATACTTAAGCCTTTTGTCCGGGGATCTTAAAATCTTTTCCACACAAGTAGCTAATGATGTTCGTTTTGTAAGGGGGAGAGGTGACGTGACTGATCTCTTGGCAGGCTCAGTAGATGCAGGAAAAGCCAGGACCCAGGTGTCACCTTTGTTTCCCTCCATCCCCTCCCTTTTTAGTTCTTTAAAAGAAACATAGCCAACATTCTATTAATTTAAATACCTCCCTCCCTCGGGTACTGCTTTCCATTTAAGAGCCTGAATGAACAAAGTTTCTATATCACATTTCATGTGGGCAAGAGCTGAGGTTCAGGGCTAGGGAATGGTATACAGATAGTATACTAATTGGAGAACATATGTGTCTCTTGATAAATCCACCTCACAGTAGAGCCTAAATGTGGGTTCTGTGATGTGTTCATAAATGAAAAGCAGAACAGTGCTTGGCACATGGCAAGCCCCGTATAAGTCCTGACTTAGGATTACCTTTTGGAGGCCTACAGGCAAGTACCTGTGGTCTCTGGACAGGCAGCATCTGGAATGCACCTTCTCTCAAGCCACTCAACAGTAAGGATGCATTTCTATCCCCCACACCCCCACCCCCACCCCACCGCACCGGACCAAGACAAGCCTTCCCAGACCCCAGGGAGCCCCATTAAAGTCCTCCTGTTCCCCTGCTCCAGGAAACCTTCCTTGATGCCACCAATCATCATAACTCTCCTCTTCGTAACTCCTGTGTCATTTTCTCAGTTCATTCCACACACTTGAACTGACCATTGCTGTGTACTAAGTCATGCTCTATCCTGTGATATTTTTAAACTGCTGTATGAATGTCTGTCTTGTGTCTAATGGGATTATGAGCCTCGAGGGAAAAGATCACATATATACAGTGTACTATCTCCTCCAGCCCTAGGATCGATCTTATTCATACAGCAGGAGCCCAGGAGACTCTCAGGATAGACGATGTAGGAGGAAGAAGAGGCCAAACTGTTCACATTTTGTTGAATCTAATATAGTAAGTTCTTGTTGAGTCAAGGTGAAATAACACTGGTCTGAAACATGGTCCTGGGTTTTCATTCTTCAGTCTACTGCAGCACTCTGTTCTATTCTGCTGTGTGTGAAAGAGGTCAAGTATGTGTGGAGTTCTTACACGCAGGACATGGTGGCCAACACAGATGGGGTGTCTGAATCCAAAGCTCTGGAGTCCAGGGATGACAGAATGAATACACAGGGACAGTAAGAAAGGTGCACTGCGATGCATGATAAGACTCTGCAGCTGAGACTCAGAGGACTTTGTGGTTAAAGGAGGGTTGTGGGCATATCACTGATTTACTTAACAACTATATACTGAGAGGCCAGCTTCTGGACCAAGGCTTCCTGGGTGCTGGAGCTTCTCTTGGCATTTAGTAGAGAGGCATTCCAGTCTTGCCACTTTCCCCAAGTGCAGAAGGCATTCCGGAAAGCAGGAGATCAGCAGTGAGCATCCTCCCTCAGCATCGCGTTCTCAAGGCTGCAAAGCTGATTTTGCTTAGTGGCTTGTTGACATTCACAGCCAGTGTTCACTCCCATTTTTGTACTCTCCTGATGAAATGCTGACTGCATGGGGTGAGAGCTCCTCACACTGCTTGCCGTTTGTTTTCTTCCAGGATTTTTTACCCAGGAAACCATCCCGTCAGAGGTGTGCAGATAATGAAAGTTGGCAAACTGCAGTTACACCAAGGCATGTTTCCCCAAGCGATGAAGAATTTGAGGCTGGTGAGTGTGCCAAAATCACATGCAGTTCTTTCTGCCTGTTGGTAGGCCCCTTCCTTGTGATTTCTATCAACTCTATACCAATGTGCAGACACATGTATTAATACACACATGTATTTGTGCACAAACACATGCCCATAAATGTTAAAAAAAAAAAAAAAATCACTGGCGTGTTTGCCAATTTCTATGGTACGAACATGCCCACCATCACTGATTTTAAAATACTTACGTCAAATCAACCAGTTCACAAAACTCAGAAAAAGTAACAACTCTTACTAACTGGTGTGAACTGACCTTGGACACCCCTGTACCCATCTGTCTCCATGCCTCCCTGCCCTCGGCCCACAGAACAGAGTCTGTATCTGTAGACGCTTGACCACCTGTCTGGGGACCACCTTCACAGCCTCCTCACCTCCAGCCTCCCTTCCCACCCCCACACATTACAGACAGTGTACATGGAGACACTCACCAGTGCCCAAGGCATGCTCACACTTAGGTCCTTTCAAAGCTGTTTCCTCAGGCTTGGTATAACTCTCCTGACCCTTTAAAGCCCGCTGGAATGCTGTCTGCTCCCTGACCTCCTGCAGCCTGCTCACTCTGTCAGCTCAGCCCTCACCACACAGCAGCACAAATACCTGAGGTCCCTTCCCTCAGGAGACTGCAAGGTCTCTGTGGCTATTTTGAAACCAGCTCAGCATCAAGCAAAGAACCTGAGACTCAGGAAGTGTTCACTGTTGGAAGGAGGAGGGAGCGGTCAGTACAATCCTTACAATAAGTGTAGAGACCAAGTGGGAGAACTGGGTTCATGTTGGGATGCGATGTAAAGGATGACACCTGTGCTCACCCTCTCAAGGCGCCTCCGCTGCCACCAAGGCCCAGGGCTCTATGCTGTCCTGACCTCTCCACTCTGGCAGAGCTTCCAAAAGCAGAGCTCATGTGCTCCTCTGGTCCAGGCACTGGACTGGTGGCTTGTACGGAGAACTGGTGTGTGGGGCTTCAGGGGCAGCACCTTCCCAAGGTCCTCTGGGCCATGATGCCCTTGTCTGCAGAAGAGTGGAGAGACTCAGGCCCTGAAATGGGATCTCTCAGGGAGTGTCTAAGGGCTGGTTATCCACATTTAGATGAGAAAAATAACAAAATGCCTAAGGAGAAGGCAATGGCAACCCACTCCAGTATTCTTGCCTGGAGAACCCCAGGGACGGAGGAGCCTGGTGGGCTGCCATCTGTGGGGTCACACAGAGTCGGACACGACTGAAGCGACTTAGCAGCAAGGGATACTTTCCATGTCATCATGTTATCCTGCCGCTGGCCTTACAAATAGCTGAGAAAGACAAAGAAGAAAAGGAAAGATACCCAACTGAATGTAGAGTTCCAGAGAATAGCAAGGAGAAAGCCTTCAGAAGTCAACAATCCAAAGAAATAGAGGGAAAGACTAGAGATCTCATCAAGAAAATTAGAGACACCAAGGGAATATTTCATGCAAAGATGGGCACAATAAAGCAAAGAAATGGCAAGGACCAAACAGAAAGAGAAGAGATTAAGAAGAGGTAGCAGAAGTACACAGAACTATACAAAAAAGGATCTTAATGACAGATAACCGTAATGGTGTGATCACTCACCTAGAGCCAGACATCCTGAGGTGTGCAGTCAAGCAGGCCTTAGGAAGCACTACTACAAACAAAGGTAGTGGAGATGATACAATTCCAGCTGAGCTATTTCAAATCCTAAAAGATGATGCTGTTCACGTGCCTCACTCAATATGGCAGGAAATTTAGAAAACTCAGCAGTGGCCACAGGACTGGAAAAGGTCAGTTTTCATTCCAGTCCCAAAGAAGGGCAATGCCAAAGAATGTTCAAATTACCACACAACTGTGCTCATTTCACACACTATCAAGGTAACACTCAAAATTCTCCAAGCCAGGCTTGGAGAAACAGTACATGAACTGAGAACTTCCAGATGTTCAAGTTGGATTTAGAAAAGGCAGAGGAATCACAGAACAAATTGTCAATATCTGTTGGATCATAGAAAAATCAAGGAAATTCCCAAAAAACATCTACTTCTGCCTCACTGACTATGCCAAAGCCTTTGACTGTGTGGATCACTACAAACTGTGGAAAATTCTTAAAAGAGATGAGAATACCAAACCACCTTACCTGCCTCCTAAGAAACCTGTATGCAGGACAAGAAGCAATAGTTAGAACTGGACGTGAAACAATGGACTGTTCCAAAATTGGGAAAGGAGTACAACAAGGCTGTATATTGTCACCTTGTTGGTTTAACTTCTGTTTAGAGTACATCATGTGAAATGGTGGGCTGGATAAATCACAAGCTGGAATTAAGATTGCCAGGATAAATATCAATAACCTCAGATATGCAGATACCACTGAAGAGGAACTAAAGAGCTTCTTGATGAATGTGAAAGAGGAGAGTGTAAAAGCTGGTTTAAATCTCAACATTCAAAAAACGAAGATCATGGCATTCGGTCCCATCACTTCATGGCAAATAGATGGGGAAAAAATGGAAACAGTGACAGACTTTATTTTCTTGGACTCCAAAATCACTACAGATGGTAACTGCAGCCATGAAATTAAAAGACACTTGCTCTTTGTAAGAAAAGTTATGGAAAACCTAGACAGGTAATTAAAAAGCAGAGATATCACTTTGCTGAAAAACGTCTGTCTGTATAGTCAAACTATCGTTTTTCCAGTAGTTATGTATGGATGTAAGAGTTAGACCATAAAGAAGGCTGAGTGCCTAAGAATTGATGCTTTCAAACTGTGATGCTGGAGAAGACTCTTGAGGGTCCCTTGGACAGCAAGGAGATCAAACCAGTCAATCCTAAAGGAAATCAGTCCCGAATATTCATTGGAAGGACTGATGCTGAAGCTGAAACTCCAGTCCTCTGGCCACCTGATGGGAAGAGCAGACTCACTGGAAAAGACCATGATGCTGGGAAAGATTGAGGGCAGGAGGAGAAGAGGGCGACAGAGGATGAGATGGTTGGATGGCATCACTGACTCAGCGGACATAAGCTCGGGTAAACCCAAGAAGACAGCGAAGGACAGGGAAGCCGGTCATGCTGCAGTTCACTGCAGACACAACTTAGCGACTGGGCAATAAAAACAAAGGGATACTCAAAAGTGACATTCCCTTATGCTGGTTTTTGTTGAATACCAGTGCTGTTGTCTTTTCCTGATCTCTAAGTGACATCAACAGGAAGAATCCTAGGATTCCTGAAGGCACTCATCACTTTCTATTGCATTCACCTGGTCTGACATCTTTACCCAGACTGACAGAAGAACATTGGAAGGTTCCTGCAGTTTCAGAAGAACCTTCCTTTTCTGCTCTGGTGAATGGTGGTCAGTCAGTCAAATCAACTGGGCAGAAAATGCTTAGAGGATCTACCATATGACTGTCCTCCCATGAAAACATTCTAGAGGAAATTTTCCAAGGGTCACCTCCAAGTAGGTAATTTACAGATAATCAAATTAATCCTTTATATTTTATGGGACTAGAAACCGGAGAAGGCAATGGTACCCCACTCCAGTACTCTTGCCTAGAAAATCCCATGGATGGAGGAGCCTGGTAGGCTATAGTCCATGGGGTCGCTAAGAGTCAGGCACGACTGAGTGACTTCCCTTTCACTTTTCACTTTCATGCATTGGAGAAGGAAATGGCAACCCACTCCAGTGTTCTTGCTTGGAGAATCCCAGGGACGGGGGAGCCTGGTGGGCTTCCGTCTATGGGGTCGCACAGAGTCGGATACGACTGAAGCGACTTAGCAGTAGCAGTAGCAGAAAGTATTAATACTGCTCTGGTCCTCTTGACGGCCATCTGAGGCCAGTGGGCCAGGCATTTTCATGGCTATTTGAAAACCAAAGGAGCTAAGGCTTAGAGTCCCACTGAGGCAGAGCCAGGTCTAGTTTGTCCAATTTAATCTAACACATAGGGACCTGTGCTGGCCATTTACTAGCAGATTAAGATTCTGTTTACCCAATTCCAGCATGCAGTAGGGGTTTTCCCCCATCAACAAACATCTCTCAGACACCAACTGGGTGTCCTACAAGTCAACTCAACTCTGACACTATCAACCTGGAGGTGGCATCAGATTCCACAGCCCACAAGATCCTCTTCCACTTCAGATGCTAGTCACAAGCCCAGATTGTCACATAGTCTTCAGACTGACTGGCTACAGCTTGAGGGTTCCAAGGATCCCACCATGGCCTTGATTAGTTTGCCAGAGCAGCTCATCAGATCAGTCACTCAGTCGTGTCCGACTCTTTGAGACCCCATGAATTGCAGCACGCCAGGCCTCCCTGTTCATCACCAGCTCCCGGAGGTCACTCAGACTCACGTCCATCAAGTCAGTGATGCCATCCAGCCATCTCATCCTCTGTCGTCCCCTTCCCCTCTTGCCCCCAATCCCTCCCAGCATCAGAGCCTTTTCCAATGAGTCAACTCTTCACATGAGGTGGCCAAAGTACTGGAGTTTCAGCTTTAGCATCATTCCTTCCAAAGAAATCCCAGGGCTGATCTCCTTCAGAATGGACTGGTTGGATTTCCTTGCAGTCCAAGGGACTCTCAAGAGTCTTCTCCAACACCACAGTTCAAAGGCATCAATTCTTCGGCACTCAGCCTTCTTCACAGTCCAGCTCTCACATCCACACAAGACCACAGGAAAAACCATAGCCTTGACTAGACAGACCTTTGTTGGCAAAGTAATATCTCTGCTTTTCAATATGCTATCTAGGTTGGTCATAACTTTCCTTCCAAGGAGTGTCTTTTAATTTCATGGCTGCAGTCACCATCTGTAGTGATTTTGGAGCCCAGAAAAATAAAGTCTGACACTGTTTCCCCATCTATTTCCCATGAAGTAATGGGACCAGATGCCATGATCTTCATTTTCTGAAAGTTGAACTTTAAGCCAACTTTTTCACTCTCCACTTTCACTTTCATCAAGAGGCTTTTTAGTTCCTCTTCACTTTCTGCCATAAGGGTGGTGTCATCTGCATATCTGAGGTGATTGATATTTCTCCCAGCAATCTTGATGCCAGCTGTGTTTCTTTCAGTCCAGCGTTTCTCATGATGTACTCTGCATATAGGTTAAATAAACAGCGTGATAATATACAGCCTTGACATACTCCTTTTCCTATTTGGAACCAGTCTGTTGTTCCATGTCCAGTTCTAAATGTTGCTTCCTGACCTGCATACAAATTTCTCAAGAGGCAGATCAGGTGGTCTGGTATTCCCATCTCTTTCAGAATTTTCCACAGTTTATTGTGATCCACACAGTCAAAGGCTTTGGCATAGTCAATAAAGCAGAAATAGATGTTTTTCTGGAACTCTCTTGCTTTTTCCATGATCCAGCAGATGTTGGCAATTTGATTTCTGGTTCCTCTGCCTTTTCTAAAACCAGCCTGAACATCAGGAAGTTCATGGTTCATATATTGCTGAAGCCTGGCTTGGAGAATTTTGAGCATTACTAAGGGCAGCTCATAGGACTCCAAGAAACATTTTACTTACTAGATCACCTATTTATTATAAAAGCCTGTACATTAGGAGCAGCAAGATGGAAAGGATTCATACAGGGCAGGGCACTGGGAAAGGGCATGGAGGTGCCAGGCCCCTTTCAAGTATACCACTTTCCTCAATTCTCCATGTGTTCACCAACCTGGAAGCTTTCAAATTCTATCCTTTAGGGTTTTTATGAAGACTTCATTACAGACTCGTGATTGTAATCAATGGTCACTAGTGACTGATTCAACCTCCAGCTTCTCTTCCCTCAGAGATCAGGGGTTGGAATGAAAGTTCCAACCTTCTAATCACATGGTTATCCTAGGAACCAGCCCCCACATTTAGGTGCTTCTAAAAGTCATCTCATTAAAATAACAAGAGACACCCTGATCATTTTCATCACTTAGGAAATTCCAAGGGTTTTAGCAGCTCATACCAGAAACAGGGATGAAGACCAAGTGTATATTTATTATATATCACAGTGTCAAACAGAGGGATGGCCCACACACATCCACCTTTTTGCAAGTTCACAGGACCTGAGTCTAGAAGCAGGTCAGTTTCATTCTGCAGAAAGACTCTCCTCCTGAGGTTTCTCAGGGCTCAGGTGACCCAGAGAAAGGAAAAGACAGATATATACTTGCCTTTTAAAATTTATGTTCTTGGACTTCCCTGGTGGCACAGTGGATAAGAATCTGCCTCCCAACACAGGGGACATGGGTTTGATCCCTGATCTGGGAAGATCTCAGATACTACAGAGCAACAAAGCCCATGCGCCACAACTTCTGAGCCTATGCTCTAGGGCCCATAAGCCACAGTTACTTAACCTGTGAGATGCAACTATTGAAGGCTGTGAGCCTGGAGACTGCTCCCGAACAGGAGAGGCCACTGTAATGATAAGCCTGAGCAGTGCAGCGAAGAGTAGGCCCCACTCTCTGCAACTAGAGAAAGCCCTTGCACAGCAATGAAGACCTAGTGCAACCAAAATAAATATTTTTAAAAAAATAAAAATAAACTGATGTTCTTTTTAGACTGGCACCCCTAGATATTCTTTCTTAGAAACTCTGGAAATAATAGGATGGAAGAAAGAGTTTGAATAACAGTTCCAAAGGCTGAGTTTGGAACAAAAATGAGAAAAGCTTCAGAAACAAAAATGCATTACAGATTCAATTAGGCCCAGCCTCCTCCAGGAAAGGAATCCATTTAGTCCAGCTCTGATTTGGTTTAGGCCCCCATCTCCACTGGGCTCAGCTGAAATTCTTGTGATTGCTGCCACAGGACAGCCCTGGGGTCCCTCCACAGTACCTCCCCCCTGCTTTGTCCTGTCTCTAATCTATTTTCATTTCTTTCCATTTATTTCTAAGAAGAATTTTGTTAGTCACTAATTTGACTTCTTAGACCTTAAGGGCAACCGTCCTCTCTGGGCTGTCTTATCAGGGAGCCTGCTGCTTTTCTGTGAGCTCTGCACACTGCCAACTCCCTCACCCTGGCTAGACCAGCTGCTTTGTTAGCAGGGCCTTGTTAACTGAAGTCAGAAGGAAAAAGTCAGACTTCATCCCCCTCAATAGCCACTTTTATTGAGATGTAAATTACCCTGTAATGCTTTTTCTCTTCTCATTTCGTATGTTAAAGCATTTTGAGGATCTTTTAAGCTTTTCCTTGACCTGAATAGGGAGCCCAGGCTCAGTCCCACACAGAGCTCCTCTCACACCCACACAGTTATGAGCTATTTCAGCACATTCAAGGAAAGCTCCAAGCACAAGCTGGTGTGTGTCTACTCCAGCCTGCACCCTGATTTCAAGTCCTCCTCCTTAAATGGATGATTTAGAGCCTGCACATCTATTGTTCCCATTTCTTAATCTGCTACAATGATTCTTAACCTCTCTGGTCATGTTCTTATTTATGAATTGTGTGAGAACCACTGACTCACCAGAGAAAAATGTACATGCATAGAACATTTTAGAGAGAGAGAGAGAGAGAGAGAGTAGGGAAAGGGGATATAGGGACCACCTGAAGACTCTCCATGGACTTTCTCTAGGCTAACAGTCTATAGGTTAAAAAATCTCTTCTCTAAGAGTGTATCATCACACATGTAGACAGATGGAAAGGAGACGGGAAGGACAAGAAGGTGTGCAGAGGTGAGGTGCCATAATCATCACTGATGCCTTCAAAGAGGAGTCTGACAGTCTCTGACTCTGGTACTTATGACAGGCCCCTACTAACCTGAAATAGGGAACAACAGTTTCAAGAGTATGTTTCTGAACCAAGAAAAGAGAAGATAAGAGAATGATCCTAAAATGAGAGCATAGTGATTAAGTTACATTAAAGGAAACAAATAGAAATTTACCTATCAGAAAGTGTAATCCCAGCAGTGACAAGGAGCCAAGTGAGGAACCTGGACTTGTACCTCTACCAGGCAGTAACAAGGTATCATCCACCATACTCCTGTTGGAGCAATGGTGGAGAAAGCCAGCTAAAACAGAAAGTTGACATAAAATTCAGAATCTCCATGTCAAACTCAAAATGTCCAGGTTTCAGTTGAAAATCACTCACCATAGGAAAGACGAAGATTTTAATCTTGATGAAAAAAAAAAGACAATAGATGCCAACTCAGAGATAATAGATTTTAGACTTATCTGATAAAGATGTTAAAGCCCATGATAAATATGCTTAAATAGTAATTACAAACATCCTCAAAACAAATGAAAAAATAGAATACTGCTGCAAAGAAATTAACACATAAGAAGCAAACAGAAATTTAAAAGCTGATAAAAACACTGCCCAAATAAACAGACTGGAGCTTAACAACAGAAGGGAAAGAAGAATGAATTAATGAACTTGAAGACAGAGCAATATAAGCTGTCCAATCGAAAAAACAGAGATAAAACGACTAAGAAATTCAGCAAAGCAGGAGGATATAAATTAACATACAAAAGTCAGCAGTGTTTAATTATACTGAGAGGGAACAATGCCAAAAGAAAATGAAGAAAACAGTTCTACTTGTAATTGCATCTACCCACTTCAGCATTCTTGCCTTGAGAACCACATGAACAGTATGAAAGGCAAAAAGATATGACACTGAAAGATGAACCGCCCCCTACCCCCGCCCCGGTCAATAGGTGTTCCACATGCAACTGGAGAAGAGCAAAGAAATAATTTGTTCCAGACGGAATGACGAGGCTGAGCAAAGGCAGAAATGACACCCAGTTGTGGATGTGTCTGGTGGTGAAAGTAAACTCAGATGCTGTAAAGAACAATATTGCATACAAATCTGGAATGTTAGATCCATCAGATCAGATCAGTCGCTCAGTCCTGTCCGACTCTTTGCGACCCCATGAACTGCAGCACGGCAGGCCTCCCTGTCCATCACCAACTCCCGGAGGTCACTCAGACTCACATCCATCGAGTCAGTGATGCCATCCAGCCATCTCATCCTCTGTCGTCCCCTTCTCCTCCTGCCCCCAATCCCTCCCAGCATCAGAGTCTTCTCCAATGAGTCAACTCTTCGCATGAGGTGGCCAAAATACTGGAGTTTCAGCTTTAGCATCATTCCTTCCAAAGAAATCCCAGGGCTGATCTCCTTCAGAATGGACTGGTTGGATCTCCTTGCAGTCCAAGGGACTCTCAAGAGTCTTCTCCAACACCACAGTTCAAAAGCATCAATTCTTTGGCGCTCAGCCTTGTTCACAGTCCAGTTCTCACATCCATACATGACCACAGAAAAGACCATAGCCTTGATTAGGCGAACCTTTGTTGGCAAAGTAATGTCTCTGCTTTTGAATATGCTATCTAGGTTGGTCATAACTTTCCTTCCAAGGAGTAAGCGTCTTTTAATTTCATGGCTGCAATCACCATCTGCAATGATTTTGGAGCCCAGAAAAATAAAGTCTGACACTGTTTCCACTGTTTCTCCATCTATTTCCCATGTAGTGATGGGACCAGATGCCATGATCTTCGTTTTTTGAATGTTGAGCTTTAAGCCAACCTTTTCACTCTTCACTTTCACTTTCATCAAGAGGCTTTTTAGTTCCTCATGAATCAAGGTAAATTGAAAGTGGTCAAACGGGAGATGAGAAAGTTGAATATGGACATTTCAGGAATCAGTGAACTAAAATAGATGGGAATGGGTGAATTTAATTCAGGTGACTATTAGTACTACTGTGGGCCACAATACCTTAGAAGAAATGGAGTGGCCATTACAGTCAACAAGAGAGTCCAAAATGCAGTACTTGGGTGCAATCTCAAAAACATCACAATGATCTCGGTTCATTTCCAAGGCAGACCATTCAACATCAAGGTAATCCAAGTCTATGCCCCAACCAGTAATGCTGAAGAAGCTGAAGTTGAACAGTTCTATGAAGACTTGCCAGACCTTCCAGAACACCAAAAAAAAATGTCCTTTTCATCATAGGGGACTGGAATATAAAAGTAGGAAAGCAAGAGATAACTAGAGTAACAGGCAAGTTTGGCCTTGGAGTACAAAATGAAGCCAGGCAAAGGCTAACAGAGTTTCGCCAAGAGAAGGCACTAGTCAAAGCAAACAACTTTTTCCAACGACACAAGGGACGACTCTACACATGGACATCACCAGATGGTCAATACCAAAATCAGATTGATTATATTCTTTGCAGCTGAAGATGGAAAAGCTCTATACAGTCAGCAAAAACAAGACCGGGAGCTGACTGTGGCTCAGATCATGAACTCCTTATTTCAAAATTCAGACTTAAATTGAAGGAAGTAGGTAAAACCACTAGGCCATTCAGGTGTAACATAAATCAAATCCCTTATGATTATACAGTGGAAGTGACAAATATATTCAAGGAACCAGATCTGATAGAGTGCCTAAGAACTATGTATGGAGGTTTCTAACACTGTACAGGAGGTGGTGATCAAAACCATTGCCAAGAAAAAGAAATGCAAGAAGGCAAAATGATTGTTTGAGGAGGCCTTACAAATAGCTGAGAAAAGGAGAGAAGCGAAAGGGAAAGGAGAAAAAGGAAAGGTGCACCCATCTGAATGCAGAGTTCCAAAGAATAGCAAGGAGAGATAAGAAAACCTTCTTAAGTGAACAATGCAAAGAAATAGAGGAAAGCAATAGAATGGGAAAGACTAGAGATCTCTTCAAGAAAATTAGACATACCAAGGGAACACTTCATACAAAGATGGGCACAATAAAGGACATGAAAGGTATTAACCTAATAGAAGCAGAAGATATTAAGAAGAGGTGGCAAGAATACACAGAAGAACTATACAAAAAAGGTCTTAGTGACCCAGACAACCATGATGGTGTGGTCATGCACCTAAGAGCCAGACATCCTTGTGTGTGAAGCCAAGTGGGTCTTAGGATGCATTACTACGAACAAAGCTAGAGGAGGTAATGGAATTCCAGCTGAGCTAGTTCAAATCCTAAAGGATGATGCTTTAAAAGTGCTGTACTCAATATGGAAGCAAATTTGGAAAACTCAGCAGTCGCCACAGAATGGGAAAAGGTCAGTTTTCATTCTAATTCCAAACAATGTTCAAATTACCATACAACTGCACTCATTTCACATGTTAGCAAGGTAATGCTCAAAATCCTTCAAGCTAGGCTTCAAGAGTACATGAACCAAGAACTTCCACATGTACAAGATGGATTTAGAAAAGGCAGAGGAACCACAGATCAAATCACCAACATCCACTGGATCATAGAAAAAGCAAGAAAATTCCAGAAAAAACATCTACTTCTGATTTACTGATTACACTAAAGTCTTTGACTGTGTGGATCACTACAAACTGTGGAAAATTCTTAAAGAGATGGGAATAGCAGACCACCTTAGCTGCCTCCTGAGAAACCTGTATGCAGGTTCAAGAAGCAACAGCTGGAATCGGACATGGAACCATGAACTGGTTCAAAATTCGGAAAGGAGAACATGAAGGCTGTATTTTTGTCACCTTGCTTATTTAACTTATATGCAGAATACATCATGAGAGATGCCAAGCTGGATGAATCACAAGCTGGAATCAAGATTGTTGGCAGAAATATCAATAACCTTAGATATGCAGATGACACCACCCTAATGGCAGAAAGTGAAGAGGAACTAAAGAGCCTCTTGATGAAAGTGAAAAAAGAGAGTGAAAAAGATGGCTTAAAACTCAAGATTCAAAAAACTAAGATAATGGTATCCAGTCCCATAATTTCATGGCAAACAGATGGGGAAACAATGGAAACAGTGACAGACATTATTTTCTTGGGCTCCAAAATCACTGCAGATGGTGACGATAGCCACAAAATTAAAAGATGGTTGCTCCTTGGAAGATAAGCTATAACTGTCCTAGACAGCATATTAAAAAGTAGAGACATAACTTTGCTGACAAAGGTCTGTATAGTCAAAGCTATCATTTTTCCAGCAGTCATGTACGGATGTGAGAGTTGAGCCATAAAGAAGACTGAGCACAGAAGAATTGATGCTTTTGAACTGTGGTGCTGGAGGGGACTCAAGAGTCCCTTGGACATCAAGGAGAGCCAACCAGTCAATCCTAAAGGAAATCAACCCTGAATATTCACTGGAAGGACTGATTTTGAAGCTCCAATACTTTGGCCACTAGATGCGAAGAACTGACTCAGAGAAAAGACCCCGAGGCTGGGAAAGAATGAGGGCAGGAGGAGAAATGGGTGAAAGAGGATGACATGGCTGGATGGCATCATCAACTCAATGGACATGAGTTTGAACAAAGTCTGGGAGATAGTGAAGGACAGGGAAGCCTGGCATGCTGCAATCCATGGGTTCGCAAAGAGTGAGACATGACTGAGTGACTGAACATCAACAGTAAACAAAATAAAATACTGAGGAATTAACTTAACCAAGGATGTAGGAGACTATACACTGAAAAGTACAAAACACTGCTGAAAAAAATAAGACGACATAAACAGAAAACATCCTGTGTTCATGATCAAAAGACTTATTATTGTTAAGATTTAATAGTACCTAAAGTAACCTATGGAGAAGGCAATGGCACCCCACTCCAGTACTCTTGCCTGGAAAATCCCATGGATGGATGAGCCTGGTAGGCTGCGGTCCATGGCATTGCTAAGAGTTGGATATGACTGAGTGACTTCACTTTGACTTTTCACTTTCATGCATTGGAGAAGGAAATGGCAACCCACTCCAGTGTTCTTGCCTGGAGAATCCCAGAGACGGGGGAGCCTGGTTTCAGTGAAACCTCTTTCAAAAGTTCAATGACATTTTTTTTTTAGAAATGGAAAAGTCCATCCTAAAATTCATATGAAAGCTCAAGGAACCTTAATAGCATAACAATTTTGAAGAAAAAAAAAAGTTGGAGGATTCATACTTTTTGATTTTGAAATTTACTGTAAGACTGTAGTAATCGAAACAAGGTGGGACTGGGATAAGGACAGCCATGAAGGCAACGGGATACACTAGAGAGCTGAGAAATACACTCTCATATAGATATGTCAAATGACTGTTGACAGGAGAGACAAGACTACTCAATGCAGAATGGACAGTCTATTCAACAAATGATGCTGGGGAAACTGGATATGCACAAGCAAAAAAATGAAGATAGATCCTTACCTAATACTATATTAAAAAGAGTGATGCATGGGTTAGACTTAGTATAAAAGCTAAAACTGCAAAACTCTTAGAAGAATACACAGAGGAAAAGCTTCATGATACTGAATTTGGCAATGGTTTCTTTGAATATGGCACCAAAAGCACAGGCAACAAAGGAAAAATAGACAAGTTGAATTTCATCAACATTAAAAATGTGCACCAAAAGACAAGATCAACAGAGTAAATAGTAAAAATCAACAGGCAACCCATAGAATGGAATAAAACATTTGCAAATCACATTTCTGGTAAGTGGTTAATATCCAGAATACATAGAGAATGCCTAAATTTCAAGAACATCAAAACAGTGCAGTTCAAAAACAGGCAAAGGATTTGATAGACATTTCTCCAAAAAACATATACAACCAGCCAAAAAGCACATAAAAAATAAGCTTAACATCACTAATCATTAGGGAAATGCAAACCAGAATCAATGAGATACTACTTTTCACCCACTAGGATAGCTATTATTAAAAAAGAAAGAAACACGCAGAAGAGAAACAAGTATTGGTATAGATGTGGAGAAACCAGAACCCGTGCATACTACTGACAGGACTAAAATGGAAAAGCCACTGTGGAAAACAGTGTAACAGTTCCTAAAAAATGTGAAACATAGAATGACTATTTGATCCAGCAATTACACCTCTGGTTGTGTACACCAAAGTATTGAAAGCAGGGACTTCAACAGATATTTGTACACCAGTGTTCATAGCAAGCATTATTAACAACAGCTAAAAGGTGGAAACAACCTAAATGTCCATGGATGGTGAGTAGTTTAAAGCTGGAATATACATATTATGAGATATTATTCAACCTTAAAAGTGAAACTACACGGATGAAACTTGTTGAACATTGCACGCATGCTAAGTCGCTTCAGTTGTGTCCGACTCTTTGCAACCCCATGGACTGTAGCCCACCAGGCTCCTCTGTCCATGAGATTCTCCAGGCAAGAACACTGGAGTTGGTTGCCATGCCCTTCTCCAGGGGATCTTCCTGACCCAGGAATCAAATCTGTGTCTCCTGTAGCTCCTGCGTTGCAGGCAGATCCTTTACTGCTGAGCCGCCAGGGAAGCCCCAAGCGCAGTAAGCCAGTCACAAGAAGACAAATGTTGTATGGTTCCATTGATATGAGGTACCTAGAGTAGTCAAAAACAGAGACAGAAAGTAGAATAGTGCTACCAAGGGCTTGAGAGAGAAAGGAATAGAGAATTCTTGTTTAGTGGGTTTACAGCTTCAGTCTGGAACAATGCAGAAGTTCTAGGTATGGATAGTGGTAGTGGTTGCACAACAATGTGAATGTAATTAATGCCACTGAAAATAAAATATCTACCTGCAGATTCGAGAAGCTAAGTGAATCCAAATAAGAAAAATCCAAGAAAATGCACACCAAGTCAAACTTCTGAAAACTATAAAGACAACAGTATCTTAAAAGCAGCAAGAGAAAAATGATACTTTGCCTATAGGAGAAAAACAATTTGAGTTACAGCGGCTTTCTCATTAGAAACCACGGAGGCCAAATGTACAGTGGCACATTTTTCAAGGACTGAAATAAAAGAACTGTTAAGCCAAAAACCTGCATTCAGCAAAACAGCCTTCAAGAGTTAAGGAGAAATCAAAACATTCTCAGATGAAGGAAAACTAAGGGAATTGGTCACCAGCAGATCACTTCTAAAAGAATTGCTAAAGCATTTCTCTAAACAGACAGGAAGTAATAAAAGCAGCAATCTTTGAACATCAGGAAGAAAGAACACAGTAAGCAAAAATAAGGGTAAATGAAATAGACTTTCGTTCTCCTCTTAAGTTTTTTAGCTAATCTTTGACAGTTGAAACGAAACGTGTAACGCTATCTTCTGTGGTTCTAAATGGATATACTGGAAATGTTTAGGACAATTATATTCAAAATAGGGGAGGGTAAAAGACATAAAGGGAGGTAAGGTTTCTTGAACTGCTAAAATGAGAACACCAGTAGAAGTGTGAAGAGATACCATACACAACTGCATATGTCTCTATTTGTGTATATATGTGTCTCATTGCCAATGACCCTGATGCTGGGAAAGACTGAAGGCAAAAGGAGAAGGTGGAAGAATGAGATGAGATGGTCAGTTAGTATCACCAACTCAATGGAAATGAATTTGAGCAAACTCCAGGAGATAGGGGAGGACAGAGGAGCCAGGCATGCTGCAGTCCATGGGGTTGCAAAGTGTCAGACACAACTTAGCAACTCAACAATAACAACAATGTCTATGTCTATATATAAGACCTAGAGTAACCGTTTAAAAATCTACACAAATATACTAAAAAAAAAATTACAGAATAGAATTCTTTTAAAAAGTTAGCTATCCACTGGAAATGAAAGAGAAAGAAAATAAAAGCAAAAAAAAAAAATCAGAATAGACATAAATTTTTCTAAATGGCAAACTTAAAACCCTAATATATGAATGACATTATATCAGTGATCTATGTAAGAAGTGTAAATTTCTCATCTAAAATATACTAAATGACAGAGATTATTAGAATGGATTTTTTAATGATCCAACTATATGCTGTCTATAGGAAACTCACTTTAAATATAGCGATACAGGGAGGTTGAAAGTAAAAAGATGGAAAAAGATATACCATGAAAGCACCACTCATCAAAAGAAAGCTGGAATGGCTCTATTAATATCAGATCAAGTAGACTTCATAGCAAAGAAAATGATGCTAGAGACAGAGAAGGATATTACATTTTGGAAAAGGAGGTCAATTTATCAAGGAAACATATTATAAGCAATCCTAAATGTGTATGCATTAAACAACCCAGTTGAAAATATGGGAAACAAAAACTAATAGAAGTAAAAGGAGATACAGGCAATAGACTTACGGATATGAGTACAGCTGGGGACGCAACACCCCCTGTCAACAACAGACAGAAGAAATGGACAGAAAATCAGCAAGGATATAGAAGAATTTAACAACATCACCAACCAACAGGATCCAATTGACATTTATAAAACTCCATCCAGCAGTAACAAAATACATGTTCTTTTTTGCTGCTGCTGCTAAGTCACTTCAGTTGTGTCCGACTGTGCGACCCCGTAGATGGCAGCCCACCAGGCTCCCCCATCCCTGGGATTCTCCAGGCAAGAACACTGGAGCGGGTTGCCATTTCCTTCTCCAATGCATGAAAGTGAAAAGTGAAAGTGAAGTCACTTAGTCGTGTCCAACTCTTAGCGACCCCATGGACTGCAGCCCACCAGGCTCCTCTGTCCGTGGAATTTTCCAGGCAAGAGTGCTGGAGTGGGGTGCCATTAAGTACCCACAAAACATATACCAAGAAGGACCATATTCTGGGCTATAAAACAACTCTCAATAAATGTAAAAGGATTCTCTGACTCCAATGGAGTTATATTAGAAAACACTAATACAAACACACCACAATATTTGGAAGCAAAACCAAATCAGCATCTCCTAGCTCTGTGTCTGTGACTTTGTCCACAGCATTGATCTAATCCAGTCTCCTCATATTCAAATGAGGAAACCTAAGCTCAGGGAGGAGACATGATGTCTTCAGGGTCTCTCAGGTACTCAACAAATAAATATTCCTTGGATCAATTGATTAGTTCAACACAGCAACACAAAGTCAACTCTTTCTGGAATAGCTACTCCCACTGGAAGACGTACCTCAGCTCAGCACATCTGTCACCCCTTCTGGGCTCCCTCCTCTGGACACTCAGCACCTCTCACCTCCCTTTGTCACACACGGTCCTTCTATAACCCTGTCTCCTGGTTGTGCCAAAGCTCCTCCCAGGGTAAAGGCCAAGTCTTACTCATTATAGCTGCTTAGACAGTATTTCACCTGCAATGCGGGAGACCTGGGTTTAATCAGTTGGGAAGTCACCCTGGAGGAGAGGGCATGGCAACCCGCTCCAATATTCTTGTCTGCAAAATCCCATGGACAAAGGGGCCTGGCGGGCTACAGTCCATGGGGTCGCAAAGAGTCGGACACAACTGGGCCACTAAGCACAGCACAGACAATATTTAGTGTGTAGACCTTTTAAGGCAATTTTGCCTGCTAGGAGGACAGGTCCTTCCAGTGGGTCCTGTACAAAGTGTAGAGCACAATGAAGTTTCAAGGGTGCTGTGAGCTCAGGCAGGCCATCAAAAGCCTTGGGATTCCCTGCTGCCCCTTGTGAAGGGCCTGTCGTGGCTCTGGAGCTTCCTGATGTGTTGTAGGTCTGTCTTCTTACATGTCCAGCCCATGCCCACCACCTTCTACCCCACTACTCTGCTTTCATCCTGGATGGGCAGAGGAAAACATGCCTGCATTTCCCTCTCTTGTGATCTGACTGCAGAGGATTTTATCATGCATACATTTCTTTTCCCTCTGATTTATATCCATATTTAAATCCTGCTTGGGGAAGTCATTTATTGGATTCCCTCAGGCTTTTGGGAGAGAGTATATGAGATCCTTGATAAGCTTAATATATTTTTATTAAAAATTAATAAGAAAGCTATATTGTTTGCAACTTTAAATTATAATTTGATTCAATTCATTTTATTTAATATATGACCACAATTCTAAAATTACTTTAAAAAAAAAAAACACTGTGATGAGACTGAAATCAGTTCTGGGGACCCTATCTTTTAAAGACTGCATCTTTACTCCTGAGTGAACCGTGCCTGTCATGTGGCAGACAATCTGTGCTTCCATTCCTCCTGTGACATTTAGAGTCAGTTCACAGGGGCAGCAGCCCCCCTTGAAGGCTTCAAATAGGTCCTCAGTGGGAGATTACGCCAGGCTCTTTTTAAATGCTACCATTAAAAAAATAAAATTTAATGGAGAGAGATAAGCTTTTCCCAGCACAGGCCGGCTCTGGTTCTATACTTCCTTAATCTGTTTTACATACTGCTGCCGGAAATTAAATCAAAACCGTTCTCTCTGACTTGTGTATGTGTGGCAGTTGGGCAGGGCTGCGAAAAGGGAGACACAGAGCTACCAGAAACAATTATTCTGGTTTGTCAGAGATTGACTGTAACTTTGTTTAGGGGAGGGGAGCCCTCCTCTTCTTGCCGGGCTGAGGGGCTGTGGCCACCGCAGAGAGCCAGCCTGTGCCGACAGCTCCCTAGGGCTCCCTTCTTACACCACTGAGAATTGTGCCCCAGCTTAGCTGGAGGCCCAGGTGGCATCCACGACAAGGACCAGAGGTCCTACCTGACCAGGTCTGAGTTTCAGAGTCCTGTACACCCAAATTGACATATTACTCAACACACACAGAACACAGTCATCACTGTATTTTGCACATTACTAAATCCTCTTTTTTTTTTTTTTTTTTCTTTTCTTTCCCTCCTATCCCACCCATGGCTCTGAGAAAATTACAGTATTTACTTGTTCATCATATTTATATTTGGTTTTACCTTCTAGACTAATGATATGGACTTTTTTCCCAGGCTCCTCATATTGGTCCTCTGCTCCCAGCTATGCCCATTTCTGCTCTGCTTCTAGCCACCCCTGTAGATAAGATCCTCTAATCTTAGCATCTCAGATCTTACATATACACACCCAGGGATTGTCCCCACCCCACTTTTGCTTCTAATGCTTCATTCATCACCAAATAAGAATGGAGGTCAAAACCAGCAGCATCCTGACCTGGAAGACCTTCGTGGCCCCTCCAGGTGTTGCAGAAGTCACAGCTCAGAGACCCTCCAGGCCCTCTCCTTGGTCACTGCAGACTCTCAGCAGGGGAAGGCCACATAGCACAGGCATAGAATGAACACTGGGTTCACCCTGGGGCACTCTCAGGCCAGACATGAGGACGTTGGACCAGATGGTCTTTATGGTGCTTCTGCAAGGGAACAGGCTGGGAGGTGTGGAAGTGAGGCTTTCCTTCCTGGCTGTGGCTCTGTGAATCCTGAAGGGCTGTGGGGCCAGAAGCCTCTTGCTGGCACCTGCCCTGTGGTGGGGTGAGCAGGAACGAATGGGAAGACTCCAGATCAACCACCATGAACTCTGGCTCTTGAGGAGTAGGCCTTATTCTTAGAGCTGGAAGGGAGGAGACAGCGAAGTGTATGACTGGAAGAATGGCAGTGAGGAAGGAAGCTACGGCTGTAACAGGTCTGAAAACATGCAGACGGGCCTGATCCTGTCCGAGCAGTACGAAGGTTGACTGTCCTAGCCTCTGAGTCAAGTCCCTGAGAAATATCTTCTGGGGAGGAACCTGGAGAAATACAACAAGGAGGACAAAGAGAAGCTGGTCTGGGAGTTCTGAGAAACAAAGCCAGGCCCTCACCTGCAGAGGAGAACTGTGAGGAGTGGGGAGGCGAGAGCCCCCACAGGTCAGGCTGGCCTTTCTCTGGCCCAGCTGTCCATGGGGTGGGGTAGAACAGTATGTCTCTTCCTGCAAAGAGCTTTTCAGGCAATGCTCCCGGAGGATTCACTCCTTTTGTCAGATCACAAGTACATCTGGTCCTCTGTTGAGCAGAAGGGAGAACATGTAAGCAGCTTTTGAGTGAGAGAATTTCCCGTGAAGGGCTTTAAGCATCTCTCCAGTCTCTCTGTCCAATCATGCTCTCCCATATGCCTCTGCCTCAGACCCTGAGATGTCCAGAACAATGGAACACCAAGAGGGGTATGGGAAGGAGACAGGAGACATTTGTTCTCTGAGTGGCATCAAATATTTGATTTTGATTTTCTGCCCAAAGACATCTCACTGAGTTTGGCTGCCTCCAAGGTGCAGGCTATTCCCAACGCCTCCCCTCCATCTCAGACACCCCTCACTCCACCCACTCTCGGGATTTGCTTGCAGATACTACACAGGGCAGATCCATTCAAGTTAATAAGAACCAAATCCCACCACCCTGACTCCATCACGGCCACCTTCTGGTTTTCCAGCTAGGGTATGACGGGTGATGGGTCTGCAGGATTACAGCTGATTCCATAAGCGGAGCTCTTTTCCAGGCTGGCACACCAGTGCCAGAGATGGCGGGCCTTTCTTTCCCTTTCTCTTTTCTCTCAGCAGCTAAACCTAGACCCCATCTGTCTGCCTATTTTCCTTCGTTCCAGCCTAAAGGGAACATTTTGAGAGAGGCCCAAAAGCCAGGAACACGGGTGGAAAGTGCTCCTAAGCCCTGAACACTTTGCTTCTTCCACTCTCAGGTTTCCTCCTCGGGAGACTGTGTGCCCCAGCTTTAACATCTCTGTGGCTTTAAAGATGCTCACAGCTAGGAATCCCACCTCTAGGAACACATCTTAAGCAGAGAGTCAGCAAAGGCAAAAAAGCCCTATGTTAAAAGATCTACATCACAACAACAAAAAAATGGTTAGTGATGTGAATTTCTAAGAGTAGCTCAGTGAATAATGATCTATAAACCTGATGAAATGAACTGTACACAGCCATTAAAATGGTAATTATGGTTGGCTACAAGTTACCGTTGAATAATCAATAGTTGTTATTACTTGTTGAAAGCTTACTCTATCAGTTGTTCTCAACCCTGAGGACATGTGAGAATCTCCCCAGGCCAGGCTCACCTCCAGAGAACAGGAGTCAGTTGACCATGTGTGGGGCCTGGGCACTGGTACACTTTTGGAAGCCCACTGGCTGATACTGCTGTGCATCCAAGGCTGAGAGCCATGGTACTGTCTGCCAGGTAATTTTCTGGGTGCTTAAAACACCCAAAGTGTGTTTACCTGCCTCTTGAGGCCCATTTACATGGAAGACAATGGATCGGATGACCCTTGTGTTTGTTTTTGTTTAGTCCCTCAGTCGTGTCCAACCTTTTGTGGCCCCATGCCCTGTAGCCCACCAGGCTCCTCTGTCCATGGGATTTTCCAGCCAAGAATACTGGAGTGGGTTGCCATTTCCTTCTCCAGGGATCTTCCCAACCTAGGGCTCAAACCCACGTTTCCTGCACTGGTAGGCAAATTCTTTACCACAGAGTCACCAGGGAAGCCCATAAAGACAGTCACTGCACAGCCTGGCCCATACAGGAACAAACCTTTGACCCTGGTGTAATTTATTAGCACCATGCTCTAACCAATTGAGCTGACCAGCCCTTCTGTTTGAGAGGCCCCAGTGTGGGAAGCTCAGGATGATATGGTTTATCTATAATTTACTGCAAAAATATTTTGTGGATATTTTGACTATTTATTGCTCTATAACCATCCCAAAACTTAGCAAAGTGAAACAACTGCCCTTTTATTATGCTCACAGATGATTTGGATCAGGAATTCAAACAGATCACAGTAGGAATGGCCTGCCTCTTTTCCATAATGTCTTAGGTGTCAGCTGGGAAGACTGGAATCTGGCAGATGCAAGAAGATTTACACCATAACAAAAAATTGGTAGTGATCTAAAACTCACTCCAGTGTTCTTGCCTGGAGAATCCCAGGGACGGGGGAGCCTGGTGGGCTGTCGTCTCTGGGGTCACACAGAGTCGGACACGACTGAAGCAACTTAGCAGCAGTAGCAGCAAAGTTCTAAGAGTAGCTTAGAAATCTGGCCACAATCATCTGGAGGCTTCTTTATGCACATTTCTGGTGTTTAGGCTAAATGGTTTTAAAGATAGATTCACTCAGAGCAACTAAGCCTGTGTGCCACAACTATTAAGCCTGTGCTCCAGAGACCGGAAGGTGCAACTACTGAAGCCTAGACGACCCAGCGCCTGTGCTCCACAACAAGAGAAGCTGCCACAGTGAGAAGGCCACATACCACAAGTAGAGAGTAACCCCGAGACCTGCCACAGCTAGAGAAGCGGCAGTGAAGACCCAGCACAGCCAAAAGTAGTAAATAAACAAAAGTTAAAGATAGGCTCAGCTAGGACTATCAACCAAAGCATCTACCCTTGGCCTCCCTCACAGCATAGAAGCTCCTGTTTCCAGGAGCAGGTGTACTAATAAACCAGGCAAAGGGTGCATGGTCTTTTTGACCTAGCTTTGGAAGTTGACAGCATTAATGCCATCACACTCTATTACTGTAGTGGTCATAAATCCATCCAGGTTTCAGAAATATTCTGGAGGTAGAATTGACAAGATTTAGTGAAGACTGAAGGCAATGAATGTCAAAATGCAAATGCTATAATGCCATATAACATGAAAAGAATACAAAAAGTATATGTATATGTTATATGTATGTGTTATATGTATATGTTATATGTATCATATAGATGAGAAATACAGCATGAAATACAGATGAAAAAATGAAAACTTATTTTAAGGTGATAACAGCATGGTACTTAATCATTAATATTAATCATTTTAGTAACTCTTCTTAAGCCTCTGTTAACTACCTACACCAAATCTAAGCTCTAATAACCCCTGAAGATCATTGTTGGACACCAGTTCCAGCAAGACTCAAGCAGTAAGTCCAAGCACCACATTAAAATCACCCTTGTCACTTCATTTCTAGTGTGGAGAACCACTGTGCCGATCATACTGTAGGCTGCGGGTTCCTCCAGGCTCCTGGCCCAAGAAAAGATGAGGAACAGGTGGGGACCTGCCTAACTTGGGGATCTAATCCATCTTCTTTTTCCTTCAGGCTTTTGATATTATGAGAGTAACACATGGCAGAGAGCACAGCCTGATTGAAGATTTGATTCTACTCTTAGAAGAATGCGACGCCAACATCAGAGCACCCTAAGAGAACCCTGCAGAGGGAGAGCCAGCTTGTACCTTTATTGAATGCCTTATTGAGGTCAAACACTCTATATTTTGTTTGTTGTGTGGACCTCCCCTATTGGAAATGCTGTTCCATATTTACTTAGGTAAATAAAAGCAGACATATGGTTTGCACACCACAAGAATCCTTAGTTGTAGAGAAGCATGATTATAATATTAAAAAAATTGGTTGAAAATGCCATCTGGTAATTGTTTGCTTTGCTTTCATTGGTAATGTTAATGTTTAAGATCTCAACATTAAAGACAGAAAATCCTATTAAAAGCATAACAGAATAAGTTGTAACTTTCTCCTTGGATATATGTTGAGAGTTGGATAGAAATCAATGTTTTCACACTTGCTTCCAAGCAAAAGTTAATGTCTGTTTTGGCATAAAGCAAGATTTTCAGATACTGTCCTCACTGCTTGTGGTAAATGATATGTGTGTCCATTATTCACTTCCAAATATGTCTCCAACACAAGAAGTTTTATTCTAAATCTTAGAAGTCATATTAAGTTTATCAGGTTTTATTAGAAAAGGACAGGAGGTCTTAATGGAAAAGAAAAAAAAATTCATATGTTTCATGGCTCTTTGTGTAATTCATTCTAAGCATTTCATAACTGTGTGTCATGCTTTGGGGGAAGGAATTTTTTTCTGTAATTCTCTATGTCTAAGGTTTGACCATGTGATCTACACAGCATGAGGCACCATTACCCTGCAGGAAGCAGGGTTCGAGCACTCCAGCTCAAATCAGGCTTGCTCCTTTCCCTTTTTTCCTCACTAGTTATTCCCCAATTCCGTGGTCTGCTTTTCCTCTTTCTGCTTTAGACAAATACAGAGACCTTTTCTTTTCCTCTAGTAGATGCAAGGTAACTTTTCTTATGGCCGTGATCCTGTGAGCAGTTTAGTCCCCCATCCTTAGAGGAGACTGGTAGTAACTGAAGCCCTTGATTCCTGCAGCTGACAGGATTCTGAGAGAGCTTCCTGTCACCCACACCTGATTTTACAAGCAAGGAAATGAGATACAGGGAGTGATGGCAGAAGCCAGAGCAGCAACTCTTGTTCCTTCAGGCCCCCCCCCCCCGCCCACGGAGAGAGGGGCAAGTCCTCTGGCCACGCGGTTGCATGCGGCAGCAGCCGCCATGTCAGAACAACACATGATGGAGCCAGGAGGAACCAACCTCATTTTGCAGCAAAGAAAGCGGACACCTGGAAGCTGCAGTCCACGTGCCTCACACCTGGTGGTCACTGTGATCATCGAAACGTGCCTGATCTCCTGCCCTGATCTCCCGCATGCTGATGAGTCCTGCAGCCATTTCATCAGTGTGCTTGGCTGGGGCTGCTGTCTGTCAAGTATTAGGCATCTCTAATGCACACTGTATCTCTAGTAGCCACAGTAGCACCACAGGGTCGGTGTTTTGAAGCACATTTTATAAATAAGGAAACGGAGGGCCAGAGTTAGGTGCTCCGGGATCTCTCCTGATTTCTTAAGTGACCTTGAGAAAGTGGCTGAATCTCAGTCTTTTTGAGAGACCAGTTCTAACCAATTCAATAAATATATATTAAATGGTTGGAGAACTGCCAGGTGGGGCAATGGTAAAGAATCTGCCTGCCAATGCAGGAGACATAAGATGTGGGTTCAATCCCTGAGTCATGAAGATCCCCTGGAGATGGGGGGATCTACCCACTTGCCTGGAAAACCCCAAGGACATAGGAGCCCGAGGGCTACAGTCCATGGGGTCGAAACAGTTGGACACAACTGAGCACACATGCATATTAAATGATTATTGTGTTCTTAGGAGAAAGAGATACAAAGTCTCAATGAGATGTATCCCTCATTCTCAAAATGCACTGTTACAGTATTTATATCGGTTAGTTTTTACTGTATAATAAACTACTCCAAAATAATTTTGTTCACTATTCTGTATGTCAGCAATCTGGACTGAACAGTTGCTTCTGATTTGGCCCAATCTCCATACACCTCTGGCTCTTGCAAAGTCACAATGCAAGAGCATGGATGTGTGGAGAGGAAGAAGTTGCAGCCACATATGCAATCCATCATGGCAGCCCCTACACTATTTCAGCATAATCTCACATTTAGTGAGTTTAATGAAATCCATAAACCTTGGAGTGGCTGATCTCAGCTGGGCACACTCACTGTCTGCAGTTGCTGGAGGGTCAGATGGGGAAACCAACAAAGGTCCATCTACTCAAAGCTACGGTTTTTCCAGTAGGCATGTACGGATATGAGAGTTGGACCATAAAAAAGGCTGAGCCCTGAAGAATCGGTGCTTTTGAATTGTGGTGCTGGAGAATATTCTTGAGAGTCCCTTGGAGAGCAAGGAGATCAAGCCAGTCAATTCTAAAGGAAATCAACCCTGAATATTCATTGAAAGGACTGATGCTGAAGCTCCAATACATTGAAAGGACTGATGCTGAAGCTCCAATACTTTGGCCACCTAATGCAGAGTCCACTCACTGGAAAAAGATCCTGATGCTGGGAAAGACTGAGGGCAGGAGAAGGGGGCGACAGAGGATGAGATGATTGGATGGTATCATGAACTCAATGGACATGAGTTTGAGCAAACTCCAGAACATAGTGAAGGACAGGGAAGCCTGGCATGCTGCAGTCCATGTGGTCGCAAAGAGTTGGACATGACTGAGCAACTGAACAACAGAGGCCAAAGCCAATCACAATGCCAGTCCAGAATAAAGGGTAGCTAGACTTCTCTCAGAAGAAATACAAGGTGCACTGCAAGGGTACAGACCTGGGGAGAGGGAGATGCTGTGCCTATTTATGTAGTCCACCATGGCAGCCCTTAAGCTATTTCAGGGGTACAGAACATTTGGTGAATCTGATGAAACCCACAGACCTGCCTTCTAGGGAAACACACACATATGGGCAATTTGCTTATAGGATAAGGCATCCTTGATCTCCCTATGGCCCATCAATGGATTGCCTGGGGTCCTTCATCTATGAAAAACAGACTCACTGCCTGTCAGAAACATGGTGAATTTTAAATTCATTAGGAAAAGAAAAAGGTCATAATAGAAGGTAAAGGTAGCCAACTTACATGCTGAATGAGCAGAATTCACTGATAGAGCCCTGTGTTTGCCAATTTTCTGAATGAAAGTGATCAGTCAGTGATGATCCTGGATTAAGAGATTTGCCTTCATGCCTCCTAGAGAAAGCATGATAGGCTTTTAAATCCCTCTTAGCTCACCTCCAGTTTTCTGAGAAAAGGGCTCTTAAGAAGAAGGGGCCCAGATCGCACCAACTTTTAACAGAAAGCAAACATTTAAACAATGGTAAACATTTACCAAACAACTCTACAGGAAAACAATTTGGGAGAAGCGGAAAGGAAATGGAGAATATAATTTAAAACCCACGTCACTGGTGGCTGACAATTTATTGCTGCCCCAGCCTCCATGTCTGCTATTTCATTAATCCATAGTCATTGTAGCGGCGGGCTTTTTTCACATCAGTAACTTGACACCATTAGTTGCTCCTCTGGGATGAGAACACATTTAAACTGAAAATGAACACACCAAGCATAATTTATAGCCATGCCATGTGGATGCCAAGACTGCAGGGGAGGAAGGCTGCCTGGAAACCTGCTCACTGTGAGAGCTCAGCACAGGCTTCCTTTAACCAAGCAAGAGTGTGGGGCAGCTAGAAAGGGCAGTCACCCTGTGATGAAGCCAGACAGCCACAAACCACAGAGGCCCCTCAGTCAAGCCTCACTGCAGGGATGAAAGAGAAATTCCATATATGGGCACCCTCCCCGGAGTTGTGCCTTGAAAACTCTTTTCTGGCCCAACTAGGAGGTGATGTTATATTCGCTCAGAGTAGCCCACTGGGCTTCCACAGGGACATGGTTGTTCTGAGTATTGTCTGTGGAGCAGCATAAAGTACCGTGAAAAGCAAACACTGACCGCAGCTTTAGGAAAACACCAGAGCCCTGCTTTCGCCTGAGCTCTGTAAGAAATCAAGCTGGTTGAGGAAGCTCAGCAGCACCACCCCCAAAGTAGCACACTCACTTGGTGTTTTTGAGATCTGTAAACATCAAAATGCTATTGGCTCAGTCAATATATTCAAAACCAATTCGAAATACATCAAAACTCTGAACATGTACACACTGCTACATTTAAAACAGATAACCAACAAGGACCTACTGTACAGCACATGGAACTCTGCTCAGTGTTATGTGCCAGCCTGGATGGGAGGGAAGTCTGGGGGCAACAGATACATGTACATGTACGGCTGACTCCCTTCACTGTTCACCTGAAACTATCACAACGTTGTGAATCGGCTACACTCCAATACAAAATGAACAAACTAAAGCAGGTTATCTTCCATTAAAAAATACATCAAAAACAATTCTCTGCTCCTCATCATCCTCTTTCTACCCTTCAGCACAGAAACTCAAGGGTCACCGACTCATCCCTTGTCCTTCATCAGAGGACTAAGTTCTGTCTATTCATCCTCTGAAATGCTTTTTTAAATTTCAGCCCTTCTTATCCTTATCCATTCCCAGACTCTTTGCAGGCCGCAGCACTTCTGCAAAGCCTCCCTCACTGATCTCCTTGCTTGCCATCCCTCTATTTCCTGTTGCCCATCTAGCTGCCAGTCATCTTCTCAAAACACCTATTTTGTCTTTTCCTCATACAGCTCCTCTGCTCAGAAACATATAGTGGCTCCCCATTGCCACTACACTCAAAGTGTAGTCTTCAGATTGGCACTGGAACTAGCAACTCTTATGCTTACTGATCCCCATGTGAACCCGCAACCTAGCTGGATCAATCCCACCCCAACTCCAAGTTTGTGAAATATGCCCTCTTCTTTACCAATTCCTTACTTTCTTCATACTGCATAAATACCTTTCTTCTCCATCTATTTAAATTGAATCCATTCTCAAAGGTCTAGCCCAAGCCTTCTCATTTTTTCTGTTTTTAAAATCATTCAGACATGTTACATTCTATAACAGGAATCACTATTTTTGATGTTCAGGTTGTATCAGTCTTGGCTATTGGAATCAGATTCAAGCTGGATCCTGTTTCCTATGAGTTGCTATGTTTTGAGGAACACTTTTTTACTTGGTACAGCAAGATATTCTAGGCTCATCTTACACTTTTGCACTATAGACCTGGAACTAACTGTTCTCTGAAGATCTCTGGTTTCTTATACTAATGAAAGGTATATTAGAAGCCTTGATCCAAGTACTGTGTTTGCTTATTGCTCCTAGGGAGTCACAGCTTTCTCCCTCCCTGCTGTCACTTCAGTCATGTCTGACTCTGTGCAACCCCATAGACGGCAGCCCACCAGGTTCCCCCGTCCCTGGGATTCTCCAGGCAAGAACACTGGAGTGGGTTGCCATTTCCTTCTCCAATGCATGAAAGTGAAAAGTGAAAGTGAAGTCGCTCAGTCGTGTCCGACTCTTCGTGACCCCATGGACTGCAGCCTGCCAGGCTCCTCCGTCCATGGGATTTGCCAGGCAAGAGTACTGGAGTGGGGTGCCATCGCCTTCCCCACTTTTTTAAAATCATGAGCTCACACGGATACCACTGATTAAACTTCAGCATCTGCAGGGCTCCCCTAGTGGCTCAGTTCCAGAAGAATTCACCTGCCAATGCAGGAGACATGGGCTCCATTCCTGATCTGGGAAGATTGCACATGCTTCGGACCAGCTAAGCCCAAGCACCACAACAACTGAGCCTGGCTCTAGAGCCCAGGCTCTCCAACAAGAGAAGCCCCTGCAGTGATAAGCCTGTGCACCACAACTAGAGAGCTGAGCCTGCTTGCTAAAACTAGAGAAGAGCCTACACAGCAACAAAGATCCAGCACAGCCAAATATATATGCTATGTTATGCTAAGTCACTTCAGTTGTGTCCGACTCTGTGTGACCCCATAGACGGCAGCCCCCTAGGCTTCCCCGTCCTTGGGATTCTCCAGGCAAGAACACTGGAGTGGGTTGCCATTTCCTTCTCCAATGCATGAAAGTGAAAAGAGAAAGTGAAGTCGCTCAGTCGTGTCCGACTCTTCGCGACCCCATGGACTGCAGCCCACCAGGCTCCTCCGTCCATGGGATTTTCCAGGCAAGAGTACTGGAGAAATATATATATATATATATATATATATATATATATATATATATATATATGAAGAAATCCAGCATCTGGGGTATTCTTCTTCCTCCTCCTCCTTCCATATTTGTACTTCTCTCATACACACACAATAGTTCCAAAATTATGACTATGACCACCACTAACAGCAAAACTACTAAGTGAAATTTAAATTTTCTAGTGCTTTTTGTTCTTAAGCAAGAGACTGTATTTTCAGAATACTATGTTTAAAATTTTGAATTAAATTTTCCTATGTGATTATGTAATCAATTTGATATCCAATTAGGTTTCTTTTTTTTATTCAATTTTACAGTTTGTCCCATTATTGATGTATGCTGGTATATAAATATCAAAGTAATGTATTAACATATATTATATTTTGCTACTATAAATAATGCCATAATGATAAACGGTGTGCCTATTTTTTATTGTTCTATGGCTAGAGATGTACACTCAGGGTAATTTCCTAAAAGTGGAATTTATGAATCAAATGGTAAATGTATATATAATAGGTACTGTCAAATTTACCTTGAGAGGGGTAATGTAATTATGCCTGTGTCCCCTCAGCCTTTCCAACAGAATGGATTCTTCTGATAGGTGAGAAATGGTAGGTATCTCAATGTAGTTTAATTTGCATTCTCCTTATTAGTGAAGTTGGATGTCTTCAAATATTTAAAGACTTTTTGCCTATCTTTTGTGAACCATCTTTACATGCCTTTTGTCAATTTTTCTATCAGGTTTTTTGTTTTTTCCCCTCATGATCTTTATATAATAGGGAGATTTTCCCTTTATAATAAATAATTTTTCAGCTTGTCATTTGATTTTTGACTTTGCTTTACTTTTTTGCCCTGAGTTCCTTTGGACAAGTTTCAAAAACATTCCATAAGAACTCTACTCCATGATAAGCCAGCTTCCAGTTATAAAACTAGTAAGCACAACCAACTTTCCTCACATGGTTCTTGACTCAACAATTCATAAGTTTGTTACATAGGAAGTTAAGTATGAGGAAGGAGGAGTGGCCTAGCTAAAAAGGATGCAAGTTGATCTCTAAACCCCATCCCAGACACACCAAGGAGAGCTCACTGAGACTTTTCTACCTCCTGCTCCAGTACTCTTGCCTGGAAAATCCCATGGACGGAGGAGCCTGGTAGACTACAGTCCATGGGGTCGCAAAGAGTCGGACATGACTGAGCAACTTCCCTTTCACTTTTCACTTTCATGCACTGGAGAAGGAAATGGCAACCCACTCCAGTGTTCTTGCCTGGAGAATCCCAAGGATGGGGAAGCCTAGGGGGCTGCCGTCTCTGGGGTCACACAGAGTCGGACACAACTGAAGCAACTTAGCAGCAGCAGCACATGTGCCCTAAGCACACGGTGGATACAAAATAACCACAGGGACTTAAAGTAACCTTAGGCAGCTAGAAGCCCACTAAATGGTTCATAAATATTCTACACATATATACATCTGATTATAACAGACAGGATTATGGGAAGACATCACAACAGAGCCTGCTGTCATATAACTTGCAGCTGTCAGTCGGCCTTGAGCATATGCCTATTTGCACTCCCTTTCTTGACTGGTGGTGGGTACAAGCCCTGTCCTGCACAGGGCACAACCAAAAGAAAGAGAAAGTGAAAGTGAAGTTTCTCAGTCGTGTCCAACTCTTTGCGACCCCGTGGACTGTAGCCCACCAGGCTCTTCCGTCCATGGGATTCTCCAGGCAAGAATACTGGAGTGGGTTGCCATTTCCTTCTCCAAGGGAATCTTCCCGACCCAGGGATTGAACCCTGGTCTCCCGCATTGCAGGTAGACGCTTTAACCTCTGAGCCACCAGGGAAGCTCCAAAGAAAGAGAGGGGAAGTATAAAAAGGAGGAAGCCAAGAGGGACAGGGAGGATGACTCCTTTGTGGTTGGTTTGCTCCCATATCTTGGGAATGTCTGTGTAATAAAAGATGTGTCTGGTTGAGCTGAACTGAGCTGTAACTTGTCTGTTGTTTTAAACCCTTTAGTCCATCATCCAAATTTTTGTTGCAATGAGACAGTAACTGAGGAAGAGAAATAAACTGACCTGACATTCAGTGCCACGACTTGATGCCTTGGGAGTATTAACTTAAAGGTTGGGACCTGAACCCCAGCCAGTGGCTTACTTTTCCAAGAGGCTCAACCCAAGTGCCTGAGGCTGGCCTCCCTGCCTTCAAAACCATATGGCCTTGCACTCCTGATAGAAGATGCCTTAAAATGCTCTCTTGGGGGCAAGCTATTTTTATCACCCACTGCGTGAAACAACTGGAGAGGAGAGGACATTTATGCATGTCTGATCAAAGGATCCTCAGATATCAAGTACTGCTGATGGAAAATCCAGGACTGACTATATCTCCTTGTGAGGTTCTTAACCTAGCTACCCTTCTGCCCACTCAAGGGCTCTCTCCCCTTCCCTTGATGTCTAGAAACCATTAGACCATTGGACAAAGCCGTGAGAGGGATTGTCAGAATATCCTATGACCAATCCTGAGAAAATCTGGTACACTGGCGGAAGCAGCTTTTTGCTAGAAAAACGAAAGCAAGATATGCAGTAAAGTAGTCTTCAATTTGGAGACCACAGAGGCTAAACCTTTACCACCAGGAGCTTGAGCCCAACTGGCTGAGCTCATAGCTCTGACCGGAGCTTTAGAGCCGGGGATAACAAAAGCAATATCTATTTACACTGACTCCATGTATGCCTTTCTGGTGCTATATGCACATGCTGCCACTTGGAAAGAGAGGGCCCACATGACCACCTGAGGTCCCCGATCAAATATGCTGACCAGATCCTTAAGCTCCTAGAATCACTCCATCTGCCCACTGAGGTTTCCATCTCCCACTGCAGGGAACACCAAAAACAAAGTATAGAGGTGGCACGAGGAAACCAAACTGCCAAGCAGGCACCTAAGAGAGCAGCATTACAAAACTGTAACATAACAGTGGTTGCTACCCTAGATCCACAGTCTACCTTATCAGAAACTGCTTCATATACTAAAGGTGAGACACTCAAAGCTAAGAGTGAGTGCTTTCAACAAGATAATGTTGGGTGGTTCCAAAAGGAGGGACTCTTCTTTCTGCCCAGGAACCTCGAATGGAAGTTGGTCAGCTCCCTATATGCCACCACTTATTTAGTAGGCAAAGCCCTCCAGAGATTACTAGAAAGAAAGGCCTTCAGCGGAACAGGCCTCCAAAAGAACATGACAAGACAAGGTCACCACAGCAACATCCTGGTTTCTGTCAATCAAGGATACGCTCCTACAGTGGTTCTGGCCTATAATTCCGTTAGCTCCCTGTTTTCTCAACTTTCTCTCTTGGTTTATTTCTACTCATGTCAACAAGATACAGGCTGGTTCTGATGCAACATGGATACCAACCCCTGACCTCTATGACAACTTCCTCATACTGCTCTCCCCTGGATGGACATCAGCAGCCCTTACCAGCCCCTCTTCTTGACAGCTAGCAAGTGATGGACACTCAAGGCCCAACTCAGCAGGAAGTAGCCAGAATGAAAGACATCCATTTCTCAAAGAATTGGGGTCCATACACTTGAGGAGGGGAATATTAGATAGGAAATCAGGCGTGAGCAAAGAGGGGTGGCCAAAAAGGATTCAAACTGATCTCTAAACCCCATCCCAGACACAGAGCTCACAGATAGGCTACAAAAATAACCACAGAAACGTTTCTACCTCCTGCACATGTGCCCTAGGCACACAGCGGATACAAACTAAACCACTGGGCTTTATCAAGTAACCTTAGGCAGCTAGGAGCCCATTAATGGTTCATGAATATTCTACACATATATACATCTGCTTATGACAGACAGGATTACGGGAAGACATGCAGAGCAGAGCCTACTGTTACATAACCTGCAGCTGTCAGTCGGTCTTGAGCATATGCCCATTTGCACTCTCTTTCTTGACTGGTGGTGGGTACAAGCCCTATTCTGCACAGGGCACAACCAAAAGGAAAAGACAGGAAGTATAAAACGGGGGATGTCAAGCGGGATAGAAGGACGACTCCTTTGTGCTGGTCTGCTCCCACATCTTGGGAGTGTCTGTGTAGTACAAGATCCGTCTGCTTGTGCTGAATTGAACTGTAACTTGTCTGTTGTTTTAAACCTTTTAGTCTGTAGTTCAAAATTTTTGTTGCAATGAGACAAGAATTGAAGAAGAGAAATAAACAGACCTGAGGAGTTAATATTTTAAATTTCATTCTTCTACAATCCATTCTATGATCTTCTTGACTTCAGTCAGCACCTTGCCTTTGTCAAGGTTCTTTACTTGGTGAAATGATTCAGATTTTCATACCTGACTGCCAGGGTCCTTAGTGGTTCTGCCTTTGTGGACTGCCTCAATATTCACTGAACTAGATATACAATTACTAAGATGCACTTCAGAGAATCCCTCGAGTTCAGACATGGTTCTCCTTTACCTGAGTGTATAGCACCAACTTGAAAAGAGGTCACTCAGTTCAACCAGATCAGTAATCTGTTTCTTCTGTTGATTCAGAGGCAAGAAGAGACCCAAATAACTACATGAAAATTTCAGCTCCCATAATAATGGTGCCATTACTGTATTTCTTGGAGGAATCTTCCTCCCTTTTCTAAGTGAGGAAAGATTTAAGCCATGGAACTTAAGCCAGCAGATTCAAAAGTCACAGGAATGGGAAGCAAAAATCTGCAAATGCTTTATTAACAGTAATTGTGAGAGAAAATTGTTTACAACCCAAATCTGAAAGATAAATGCCAACCTACTATATTAAAAGTAAATGATTTGAAATAAGGACTATCAGATCAGATCAGATCAGATCAGTCACTCAGTCGTGTCCGACTCTTTGCGACCCCATGAACCGCAGCACACCAGGCCTCCCTGTTCATCACCAGCTCCCAGAGGTCACCCAGACCCATACCCATCGAGTCAGTGATGCCATCCAGCCATCTCATCCTCTGTCGTCCCCTTCTCCTCCTGCCCTCAATCCCTCCCAGCATCAGAGTCTTCTCCAATGAGTCAACTCTTCGCATGAGGTGGCCAAAATACTGGAGTTTCAGCTTTAGCATCATTCCTTCTAAAGAAATTCCAGGATTAATCTCCTCCAGAATGGACTGGTTGGATCTTCTTGCAGTCCAAGGGACTCTCAAGAGTCTTCTCCAACACCACAGTTCAAAAGCATCAATTCTTCGGCGCTCAGCCTTCTTCACAGTCCAGCTCTCACATCCATACATGACCACAGGAAAGACCATAGCCTTGACTAGGCTGTAAGTCAAGGACTTATAATAAGGACTATAAGACTCCCAAATTGTGTTTCCCATGAATACTTTTTTAGGAAGCTACCAGATGATTTTAGCACTCTAATTTTCTTGTCTCTCTTCCCTATTTTTAAGTCTTTTATATTTTTATTTTACGTTATGAAAGATTCTCTCCATTTTAAGTCTCAAATTTTTATAGAATTTTTTCACTTCCGCTAGCATTTTTAACTTCCAAGAGCTCTTGTTTTATATTCTAATGTTCTTTTTAAGTAATATCTTGTTCTTGTTTTATGGATTCAATATCTTATCTCTCTAAGGATACTAATGACAGTGGAGAAAAGGTTAATTTTTTTTTCTCTGCATAACTGATTTTGACCAAATTACCTTTTTCTTTTTGTTTTATCATCTATTCTTCTTATATTTTCTCAATATCTGGTGACCACTGGCTAGCCATCATAATTTAGAATAGGATTCCATAAAAGAGTTTGGAGATTTTATGGCTTATGATTATGGAATGTTGAGTTTTGTGGCACAACTCTTTCATGAGGAAAATGCTGGGGGCGGGGGGACCACAAAAATAACTTTTAAAACACTGAAGAGATTAAGAAACACTGAGGTACTTTGAGGCTAATTTTTGGATGAAAGCCTGGAACAGAGAGGCTAGTGAACTATTAGATACTGGAACCAAAGCTGCTTGTCCACTAAAGGCATTTGTCAGTGCTGCATATTTGGATTTCAGAGGCTTTGTGGGGGAAAAGGGACAGAAATGAAGACTCATGAAATCTCTAACGTAGTTAGACTTAACAGAGATTCTGTTTATATTGAACTGGGACCCCAGAAGGCTAAATACTTATTTTAAAAAGAGACTGGCTCAGGAATGTCTTCGTATTGAAAAGAGTAACAAATGGAAAATGAAAGGAAAGGGGAAGCAAAAAGAAGACTCTGTGACAGTCATGCCTAGAGACCAGAACTCCTGTTTATTTACTATCCAACCAGGCAAAGTCTGGGTTAACCAATGAGCCTCAGGTTGTGAACTGACTCAGGGGTGATTCTCAGCTGCTAATGTCCCCAAATCTCTGGCAGAAACAAATGACAAACTCTGGCAATGGCCACAAGTCATTTTTCACGACCAGTTAATGACCAGTCAATGGTAATCAGGAACTCAAGAACAGAAGTGACATGAGTCTGTATCAGGAAAACAACAAAGAGCAGCGACACACTCACATTCCAAGCATGGAAATATCATACGTATTTTAAAACAATTAAGTTCACTATTTAAAATAATAAATGATAGGTTTTTAAACAATAGGGAATAAGGAATAAACAGTGAAAT
Organism: Tragelaphus eurycerus; assembly: GCA_935064755.1. Lineage (NCBI taxonomy): Eukaryota > Metazoa > Chordata > Mammalia > Artiodactyla > Bovidae > Tragelaphus > Tragelaphus eurycerus. The sequence goes on from CAKXYN010000003.1 coordinate 26,129,376, forward strand.
AATATATTTGAAAAAGAATCACACAGATTCTAGAAATAAAAAATATAGTAAGTGAAATGAAAATTGCAACAGATAATCTTGTCAGCCAATTGGTCTGAGTAGTAAAAAGCCATGTACTGGAAGACAGGTCAGAAGAAATGATCCATAACGCTTCACAGAGAGAAAAATATGAAAAAAAAAATACCGTAAATAAGTGAAGAATGAGGAGGAAATGGTAATAAGGTCAACCATACATTTGATCTAAGATCCATAAGGATAGAAGAGTAAGAATGTGCAGGCTTCCAGTTTAAGATGGTGGAACCGAAGGACATGCGCTCATCTCCTCCTGAGAGAGCGCCAAAATTACAACTATCTGCTGAACAACCATCTACAGGAGGATGCTGGAAGCTACCAAGAAAAGAAGCTGCAGGGAGACAGTAGGAGGGGTACAATCATGATAAAATCAAATCCCATATCCACTGGGTGAGTGACCCACAAACTGGAGAGCAATAATACCAAAGAAGTTCTCCCCCTGTTGTGAAGGTTCTGAACCTGACATCAGGCTTCCCAGTCTGGGGATCTGACATAGTGACTGGGAATCCCCAGGGAATCTGACCTTGCAGGCCAGTGAGATTTGATTATAGGACTTTCACAGGACTGGGGAAAACAGAGACTCCAGACATGGAGGGCACAAACAAAATCTTGCATGAACCAAGACCCAGAGGAAAAGAGGAATGACCCCACAGGAGACTCAACCAAAACTATCTGCTAGTGTTGGAGGGTCTCCTGTGGAGGCATAGGTCAGCAAGGGCTCACCACAGGCATGGGGGCACTGGCAGCAGCAGTCCTGGGAGGTCCCCCTTGGCATAAGCCCTCTTGGATGTCACCATTAACCCTACTGTAGACCCAAGGGCTGGGTCACCTCAGGTCAAACAACTACCAGGGAGAGAGCACAACCCCACCCAGAAGCAGATAACTGGACAAAAGCTTTACTGAGCAAGGTCCTGCCCACCAGAGCAAGACCCAGTTTTTCCCTATCACCAGTCCCTCCTGTCAGGAAGCTTACACAAGCCTCTTAACCTCCTCCATCAGAAGGCAAACAGAAGGAGCAAGAAGAACCACAATCCCACAGCAGCTAAAACAAAACCCACATTACATGAAGTTCATCAGGATGAAAAAGCAGAAAGTTAGGTCCCAGATGAAGGGACAAGACAGACCCCTAGAAAAACAATTAAATGAAGGGGAGACAGGCAACCTTCCAGAAAAAAGAATTCAGAATAATGATAGTGAAGATATGATCCAGGATCTTGGAAAAACAATGGAGAAGATGCAAAAAATGTTTACCAAAGATCTACAAGAACTAAAGAACAAACAAACAGATGAATAACACACTAGAAGGAATCCATAGCAGAATAACTGAGGCAGGACAGATAAATGACCTGGAGGACAGAATAGTGGAAATTACTGCCACAGATCAGAATATTAAAAAAAAAAAAAAAATGAAAAGAAATGAAGACAGCCAAAGAGACCTCTGCGACAATATTAATTGCACCAACATTCACATTATAGGGGTCCCAGAAGGAGAAGAGAAAAAGGACCTGAGAAAATACTTGAAGAGACAATAGCTGAAAATTTCCCTAAAATGGGAAAGGAAATAGTCAACCAAGTGCAGGAAGCACAAAGAGTCCCAGACAGGATAAATCCAAGGAGGAACACACCAAGACACTCAGTAATCAAACTGACAAAAATTAAAGACAGATAAAATATAAAAAGCAACAAGGGAAAAATGACAGATAGCATACAAAGGAATTCCCATCAGGCTATCAGCTGATTTCTCAACAGAATCTCTACAAGCCAGAAGGGAATGGCACGATATATTTAAAGTGATGAAAGGGAATAACCTACAACCAAGAATACTCTGCCCAGGAAGACTCTCACTCATATTTGATAGAGAAATCAAAAGCTTTCCAGACAAGCAAAAGTTAAGAGAATTCAGCACCACGAAACCTGTTTTACAACAAATGCTAAAGCAAACTCTCAAGGCAGGAAACACAAGAGAAGGAAAAGATCTACAGTAAATAAACTCAAAATAATTAAGAAAATGGTAACAGGATCATACATATCAATAATTACTTTAAATGTAAATGGATTAAATGCACCAACCAAAAGACACAAACTGGCTGGGTGGATGAAAATATGTATATATGCACTTCCACACATCACTCTGCCTGACCCCCTAAATTGCATGTAATTATTTTATATTGTGAGATTTAATCATGTTCCCATTATGGCTTGCAGTTGTAATTATCTTTTAATTTGTGTCTGGCTACTGATTGTGAAAACTGATAAACATCTTTTACTACTGTGATTATGTAACTATTACTCACTTAATACCACTGTATTAAGATTTGTCAACAGAAAAACAATAGAACTCTATTATCAACAAAACTACAACTTAATAGAAAAACCTGTAATCACTTTCTAAAATCCAGATGCATATCAAAATTACCTCGGAATGTTTTGAAAAATACAAATACCTATGTATTGCTTTTTCTCTTCAGAGCTCCAGATATGTTTCTAATGAGCTGCTGCTGCTGCTGCTAAGTCGCTTCAGTCGTGTCCGACTCTGTGCGACCCCATAGACGGAAGCTCACCAGGCTCCCCCGTCCCTGGGATTCTCCAGGCAAGAACACTGGAGCGGGTTGCCATTTCCTTCTCCAATCCATGAAAGTGAAAAGTGAAAGTGAAGTCGCTCAGTCGTGTCCGACTCAGCGACTCCATGGACGGGATGATATGACGATCTTTTACTTTTACCTAGTTTCACTTTTTCTATTTCATACTCAATGATCCCATTTCATTTATGTTTTCCAGTTTCCCAGTTTCTCAAGCCTTTATGAAGCACAGTAGAAAAGCTTTTGTGTATATATAATTTATGTATTTTATAAAACTTATGAATTTTTGCCTAACTAAAAAATTCATGACATGTTGATTCCACTTGTTTGACTTAGTATAGATAGAATGCTAGATTTCTAATACAAAAAATAGATATGCAACAAGCAACAAAGTTTTACTGTACAGCATAGGGAACTATAATATCTTGTAATAAGTTATAATGGAAAATAATTTCAAAAGTAATATATGTGTATATGCAACCGGAGCACTAAGAGCACCTCGGCAGCTGTAACCGTTGCACTAAGAGCACCTCAGCAGCTGCGACTGAGAGGACCTACCCCATGACCGAGGTCAGGAAGGGCGGCGGTGAGGAGATACCCCTCCTCCAAGGTCAGGAAGGGCGCTGGTGAGGACCAGCGCACTAAGCGCGGCTGAGAGGAGCTGCCCCACGACTGAGGTCAGGAAGGGCGGCGGTGAGGAGATACCCCTCATCCAAGGTAAGGTGCGATGGCTATGCTTTGCTGGAGCAGCCGGGAAGAGATATCCCACACCCAAGGTAAGAGAAACCCAAGTAAGACGGTAGGTGTTGCAAGAGGGCATCAGAGGGGAAACACACTGAAACCATACTCACAGAAAACTAGTCAATCTAATCACACTAGGACCACAGCCTTGTCTAATTCAATGAAACTAAGCCATACCCATGGGGCAACCCAGGATGGGCGGGTCATGGTGGAGAGATCGGACAGGGTGTGGTCCGCTGGAGAAGGGAATGGCAAACAACTCCAGTATTCTTGCCTTGAGAACCCCATGAACAGTATGAAAAGGCAAAATAATAGGATACTGAAAGAGAAACTCCCCAGGTCAGTAGGGGCACAATATGCTACTGGAGATCAGTGGAGAAATAACTCCAGAAAGAATGAAGGGATGGAGCCAAAGCAAAAAGAATACTCAGCTGTGGATGTGTCTGGTGATAGAAGCAAGGTCCGATGCTGTAAAGAGCGATATTGTATAGGAACCTGGAATGTCAGGTCCATGAATCAAGGCAAATTGGAAGTGGTCAAACAAGAGATGGCAAGAGTGAATGTCGACATTCTAGGAATCAGCGAACTCAAATGGACTGGAATGGGTGAATTTAACTCAGAGGACCATTATATCTACTACTGCGGGCAGGAATCCCTCAGAAGAAATGCAGTGGCCATCACGGTCAACAAAAGAGTCTGAAATGCAGTACTTGGATGCAATATCAAAAACGACAGAATGATCTCTGTTCGTTTCCAAGGCAAACCATTCAATATCACAGTAATCCAAGTCTATACCCCAACCAGTAACGCTGAAGAAGCTGAAGTTGAACGGTTCTATGAAGACCTACAAGACCTTTTAGAACTAACACCCCAAAAAGATGTCCTTTTCATTATAGGGGACTGGCATGCAAAAGTAGGAAGCCAAGAAACACCTGGAGTAACAGGCAAATTTGGCCTTGGAATACGGAATGAAGCAGGGCAAAGACTAATAGAGTTTTGCCAAGAAAATGCACTGGTCATAGCAAATACCCTCTTCCAACAACACAAGAGAAGACTCTATACATGGACATCACCAGATGGTCAGCACTGAAATCAGATCGATTATATTCTTTGCAGCCAAAGATGGAGAAGCTCTATACAATCAGCAAAAACAAGACCAGGAGCTGACTGTGGCTCAGACCATGAACTCCTTATTGCCAAATTCAGACTGAAATTGAAGAAAGTAGGGAAAACCACTAGACCATTCAGGTATGACCTAAATCAAATCCCTTATGATTATACAGTGGAAGTGAGAAATAGATTTAAGGGCCTAGATCTGATAGACAGTGCCTGATAAGCTATGGAATGAGGTTCATGACACTGTACAGGAGACAGGGATCAAGACCATCCCCACGGAAAAGAAATGCAAAAAAGCAAAATGGCTGTCTGGGGAGGCCTTACAAATAGCTGCGAAAAGAAGAGAAGCGAAAAGCAAAGGAGAAAAGGAAAGATATAAACATCTGAATGCAGAGTTCCAAAGAATAGCAAGAAGAGATAAGAAAGCCTTCTTCAGCGATCAATGCAAAGAAATAGAGGAAAACAACAGAATGGGAAAGACTAGGGATCTCTTCAAGAAAATCAGAGATACCAAAGGAACATTTCACGCAAAGATGGGCTCGATAAAGGACAGAAATGGTATGGACCTAACAGAAGCAGAAGATATTAAGAAGAGGTGGCAAGAATACACAGAAGAACTGTACAAAAAAGAGTTTCACGACCCAGATAATCATGATGGTGTGATCCCTGACCTAGAGCCAGACATCCTGGAATGTGAAGTCAAGTGGGCCTTAGAAAGCATCACTACGAACAAAGCTAGTGGAGGTGATGGAATTCCAGTGGAGCTATTTCAAATCCTGAAAGATGATGCTGTGAAAGGGCTGCACTCAATATGCCAGCAAATCTGGAAAACTCTGCAGTGGCCACAAGCTTGGAAAAGGTCAGTTTTCATCCCAATCCCAAAGAAAGGCAATGCCAAAGAGTGCTCAAACTACCGCACAATTGTACTCATCTCACACGCTAGTAAAGTAATGCTTAAAATTCTCCAAGCCAGGCTTCAGCAGTATGTGAACCGTGAACTTCCTGATGTTCAAGCTGGTTTTAGAAAAGGCAGAGGAACCAGAGATCAAATTGCCAACATCCACTGGATCATCGAAAAAGCAAGAGAGTTCCAGAAAAGCATCTATTTCTGCTTTATTGACTATGCCAAAGCCTTTGACTGTGTGGATCACAATAAACTGTGGAAAATTCTGAGAGAGATGGGAATACCAGACCACCTGATTTGCCTCTTGAGAAATCTGTATGCAGGTCAGGAAGAAATAGTTAGAACTGGTCATGGAACAACAGACTGGTTCCAAATAGGAAAAGGAGTACGTCAAGGCTGTATATTGTCACCCTGTTTATTTAACTTATATGCAGAGTACATCATGAGAAACGCTGGACTGGAAGAAACACAAGCTGGAATCAAGATTGCCAGGAGAAGTATCAATAACCTCAGATATGCAGATGACACCACTCTTATGGCAGAAAGTGAAGAGGAACTAAAAAGCCTCTTGATGAAAGTGAAAGTGGAGAGTGAAAAGGTTGGCTTAAAGCTCAACATTCAGAAAACGAAGATCATGGCATCTGGTCCCATCACTTCATGGGAAATAGATGGAGAAACAGTGGAAACAGTGTCAGACTTTCTTTTTCTGGGCTCCAAAATCACTGCAGATGGTGACTGCAGCCATGAAATTAAAAGACGCTTACTCCTTGGAAGGAAAGTTATGACCAATCTAGATAGCATATTCAAAAGCAGAGACATTACTTTGCCAACAAAGGTTCTCCTAGTCAAGGCTATGGTCTTTCCTGTGGTCATGTATGGATGTGAGAGCTGGACTGTGAAGAAGGCTGAGCACCGAAGAATTGATGTTTTTGAACTGTGGTGTTGGAGAACTCTTGAGAGTCCCTTAGACTGCAAGGAGATCCAACCAGTCCATTCTGAAGGAGATCAGCCCTGGGATTTCTTTGGAAGGAATAATGTTAAAGCTGAAACTCCAGTATTTTGGCCACCTCACGCGAAGAGTTGACTCATTGGAGAAGACTCTGATGCTGGGAGGGATTGGGGGCAGGAGGAGGAGGGGACGACAGAGGATGAGATGGCTGGATGGCATCACTGACTCGATGGATGTGAGTCTGAGTGACCTCCGGGAGTTGGTGATGGACAGGGAGGCCTGGCGTGCTGCGATTCATGGGGTCACAAAGAGTTGGACACGACTGAGCGACTGATCTGATCTGATTATTGTAAGTTCAAGGTGTGTAACAAATGTTGATTTGATATGTTTTTATGTGAATGCCATTGTAGTACTAGCACCTCTATCACATGACATAATAATCTTTTTGTGTGATGGGAGCGTTAGATTTAGTGTGTTAGCAAATTTGATTATAATACAGTATTGTTGCCTATATTCACTGAACAGTGCATTATGTCTCCAAGACTCATCTACTACTAAAAGGCAAACTTTTAATGTTCACTATTAAGTGTGGTGCTTGTTTTATGTTTTTGTAGATATCCTTCACCTTTTAAGGATTGTCCTTCTATTATTAAGGTTTTATTTAATCATAAAAAGATGTTGAATTTTCTTTAAATGCTTTTTATGCACATCCTGAGATGTTCACATGATAAAATCTCTCTAGTGTGTAAACGTAGTGGATTTACTGCATGTATCATCCCTTTTATTTGTGCTTACTTTGGCTTACCAGCATATTAAGTGTTGCTAACTTTGATTTACTAATATTTGTTTAGGGTTCTTATGCTTATGTTCTTGTGTTTTCTTTGTACTTTTCCCTTCTATACTGTCAGATTTTTGTCCTGAGGTAAAATGTGTAAATTAGTTGGAAAGTGCTCCTTACTGTTCTCTTCCTTGGGAAAAAATTGTGAAGGGTTGAGTTCTTTTCTTCCTTAAATGTTTTGGTGGCATGCACTAGTGAAACCAACTCAGCCAACTCAGAGAAGAGAAAAAAATAAAAGGAATCCAGATTGGAAAGGAAGAAAACTTTCACTCTTTGCAGATGACATGATACTGAACATAGAAAACCCTAAAGATACTATCAGAAAACTACTAGAACTAACCAGTGAATTACAAAATCAATACATAGAAATCACCTGCATCCCTATACACTAACAATGAAAAATCAAAAAGAGAAATTAAGGAATCAGTTCCATTTACCATTGCAACAAAAAGCATAAAAGACCTAGGTTTAAAAGCATAAAACTACCTAAGGATACAAAAGAGCTGTATTCAGAAAACTATAAGACAATGATGAAAGAAATCAAAGACGACATAAGCAGATGGAAGAACATTCCATGTCCCTGGGCTGGAAGAATCAATATTGTGAAAATGTACTACCAAAATCCATCTACAGATTTGATGCAATCCCTATCAAATTATAATGGCATTTTTCACACAACCAGAACAAAAAACTTCACAATTCATATGCAAACACAAATGATGCCAAATAACCAAAGCAATCTTGAGAAAAGAATGGAGCTGGAAGAATCAACTTACTGGATTTTAGACAATGCAACAAAGCTACAGTCATCAAGACAGAATGGTACTGGAACAAAAGAAAGAAATATAGACCAATGGAACAAGACAGAAAGCCCACATATATATGGGCACCTTATTTTTGACAAAGGAAACCAGAATATACAATGGGAAAAAGGTAATCTTTTTAATAAGTTCTGCTGAAAGAATTGGACAACTACACGTAAAAGAATGAAATTAGAACACCTCCTAATACCATACACAAAGATAAACTTGAGATGGATGAAAGACTTAAATGTAAGACCAGAAACTATAAACCTCTTATAAGAAAACTTTCAGAACATTATATGACATAAATCATAGCAAGATCCTTTATGACCTACCTCCTGGAATAATGGAAACAAAAATAAATAAGTGGGGCCTAATTAAACTTAAAAGCTTTTGCACAGCAAAACAAACTAAAAAACAAGGTGAAAATACAACCCTCAGAATGGGAGGAAATAATAACAAATGAAACTGACAAAGGATTAATTTCCAAAATATACAAGTAGCTCAAACAACTCAATATCAGAAAAACAAACAATCCAATCAAAAAGTGGACCAGAGACCTAAACAGACATTTCTCCAAAGATGACATACAGATGGCTAAGAAACATATGAAGAGATGCTCAATATCACTCATTATTAGAGAAATGCATATCAAAACTACAATGAGGTATCACCTCACACCAATCAGAATAGCCATCATCAAAAAAATCCACAAACAACAAGTGCTGGAGAGGGTGTGGAGAAAAGGGAGCCCTCTTGCACTACTGGTGGGAATGTAAATTGATACAGCCACTGTGAAACAGAGTATGGAGATTCCTTAAAAAACCAGGAGTAAAACCACCATATGATCCAGCAATACCACTTTTAGGCATATACCCTGAAGAAATCAAAACTGAAAAACACACATATACCACAATGTTCACTTCAGCACTTACATGTCCATTGACAGATGAATGGATAAAGAAGCCGTGGTACATATATACAATGGGATACTAGTCAGCAATAACAAGAACACACTTGAGTCAGTTCTAATGAGGTAGATGAACCTAGAGCCTATTTACAGAGTGAAGTGAAGTGAAGTCACTCAGTCATGTCCGACTCTTTGCGACCCCATGAATTGTAGCCTACCAGGGTCCTCCCTCCATGGGATGCTCCAAGCAAGAGTACTGGAGTGGGTTGCCATTTCCTTCTCCAGGAGATCTTCCCGACCCAGGGATCGAACCCTGGTCTCCCGCATTCCAGGCAGACGCTTTAACCTCTGAGCCACCAGGGAAGCCCATACAGAGCGAAGTCAGTCATAAAGAGAGAAACAAATATCATATGTTAACACATATAAATGGAATCTAGAAAGATGAACCTGATGAACCTATTCACAGAGCAGCAATGGAAAGAGACATAGAGAACAGACTTATGGACAAGGATGGGGGAGAGGAGTGAGAGGGTGAGATGAAAGGAGAAAGTAGCATGGAAGGATATACACAAACATAGGTAAATAGATAGCCAATGGGAATTTGCTGTATGACTCAGGGAACTCAAACTGGGGCTCTGTAATAACCTAGAGGTGTGGGAATGGGCAGGAGATAGAAGGGAGATTCAAGAGGGAGGGGACATATGTATACCTATGTTTAATTCATGTTGATGTATGACAGAAATCAAATCATTATTGTAAAGCAATCAATTAAAAATAAATAAATATTAAAAAAGAAAAAAATCTCCCAACAAAAGTCCAGTTGGCTTCATAGGTGAATTCTATCAAGCATTTTGAAAAGAGCTAGAGTGAAAAAGTTGGCTTAAAGCTCAACATTCAGAAAACGAAGATCATGGCATCTGGTCCCATCACTTCATGGCAAATAGATGGGGAAACAGTGGAAACAGTGTCAGACTTTATTTTTCTGGGCTCCAAAATCACTGCAGATGGTGACTGCAGCCATGAAATTAAAAGACGCTTACTCCTTGGAAGCAAAGTTATGACCAACCTAGACAGCATATTCAAAAGCAGAGACATTACTTTGCCAACAAAGGTCCGTCTAGTCAAGGCTATGATTTTTCCTGTGGTCATGTATGGATGTGAGAGTTGGACTGTGAAGAAAGCTGACCACTGAAGAATTGATGCTTTTCAACTGTGGTGTTGGAAAAGACTCGAGAGTCCCTTGGACTGCAAGGAGATCCAACCAGTCCATTCTAAAGGAGATCAGTCTTGGGTGTTCTTTGGAAGGATTGATACTAAAGCTGAAACTCCAACACCATGGCCACCTGATGGGAAGAGTTGACTCATTGGAAAAGACTCTGATGCTGGGAGGGATTGGGGGCAGGAGGAGAAGGGGATGACAGAGGATGAGATGGATGGATGGCATCACCGACTCGATGGACATGAGTTTGGGTGAACTCCGGGAGTTGGTGATGGACAGGGAGGCCTGGCGTGCTGTAATTCATGGGGTCACAAAGAGTCGGACATGACTGAGCGACTGAACTGAACACCCATCCTTCTCAAACTCTTCCAAAAAATTGCAGCGGAAGAAATACTCCCAAGCTCATTCTACGAGGCCACTATCACCCTGATACGAAAACCAAAGATAACACAAAGAAAGAAAATTACAGGCCAATATCACTGATGAACACAGATGCAAAAGTCATCAAGAAAATACTAGCAAACAAAATCCAACAACACAATAAAAGGATCATACACTGTGATCCATGATTCATGAACAGAAGCAGAAGATATTAAGAAGAGGTGGTAAGAATACACAGAACTACTATACAGAAAAGATCTTCAGTACTCAGATAACCACAATGGTGTGATCACTCACCTAGAGCCAGACACCTGGAATGCAAAGTCAAGTGGGCTTTAGGAAGCATCCCTATGTACAAGCTAGTGGAAGTGATGGAATTCCAGTTGAGCTATTTCAAATCCTAAAAGATGATGCTGTGAAGGTGCTGCACTCAGTATGCAAGCAAATTTGGAAAACTCAGCAGTGGCTGCAGGATGGGAAAAGGTCAGTTTTCATTCCAATCCCAAAGAAAGGCAATGCCAAAGAATGCTCAAACTAATGCACAGTTGAATTCATCTCACACACTAGCAAAGTAATGCTCAAAATTCTCCAAGCCAGGCTTCAACAGTATGAGAACCGTGAACTTCCTGATGTTCAAGCTGGATTTAGAAAGGGCAGAGGAACCCAAGATCAAATTGCCAACATCCGTTGGATCATCAAAAAAGCAAGAGGGTTCCAGAAAAACATCTACTTCTGCTTTACTGACTATATATCAAAGCCTTTGACTGTGTGGATCACAACAAACTGTGGAAAACTCTTAAAAGAGACGGGAATACCAGACCACCTGACCTGCCTCCTGAGAAATCTGTATGCAGGTCAAGAAGCAACAGTTAGAACTGGACATGGAACAATGGACTGGTTCCAAATTGGGAAAGGAGTATGTTGAGGCTGTATATTGTCACCCTGCTTATTTAACTGATATGCAGAGTACATCATGAGAAATGCTGGGCTGGATGAAGCACAAGCTGGAATCAAGACTGCTGGGAGAAATATCAATAACCTCAGATATGCAGATGGCACAACCCTTACGGCAGAAAGCAAAGAAGAACTAAAGAGCCTCTTGATGAAAGTGAAAGAGGAAAGTGAAAAAGTTGGCTTTTTTTTTTTTTTTTTTGAGTTTTACTCAACATTTAGAAAACTAAGATCATGGCATCTGGTCCCATCACTTCATGGCAAACAGGGAAACATGGAAACCGTGACAGACTTTATTTTGGGGGGACTCCAAAATCACTGCAGATGGTGACTGCAGCCAAGAAATTAAAAGACACTTGCTCCATTGGAAGAAAAGCTATGACCAACCTAGATAGCATATTAAAAAGCAGAGACATTAAGTTGCTGACAAACACCCCTCTAGTCAAAGCTATGCTTTTTCCAGTAGTCATGTATGGATGTGAGAATTGGACTTCAAAGAAAGCTAAGCACTGAAGAATTGATGCTTTTGAACTGTGGTATTGGAGAAGACTCTTGAGAGTCCCTTAGACTGCAAGGAGATTTAACCAGCCAATCCTAAAGGAAATCAGTACTGAATATTCATTGGAAGGACCGATGCTGAAACTGAAACTCCAATATTCTGGCCACTTGATAGGAAGAACTGACTTATTGGAAAAATTCCTGATTTTGGGAAAGACTGAAGGCAGGCAGATAAGGGGATGACAGAGGATGAGTGAGTTAAATGGTATCACTGACTCAATGGACGTGAGTTTCAGCAAGCTCTGGCAGTTGGTGATGGACAGGGAAGCCTGGCCTGCTACAGTCCATGGGGTCGCAAAGAGTCGGACATGATTGAGCAACTGAACTGAACTGAACACCATGATCAAGTGGGATTTATCCCAGGGATACAAGGATTCTTCGCAAATCAATCAATGTGATGTACCATATAAACAAACAAGAAAAAAACCATAGGAACATCTCAGCAGATGCAGGAAAAGCTTCTGACAATATCCAACATCCATTTATGACTTTTGTTTGCCCAGACCTTACATTTAAACTGCCTTTATATGTATAATCAGAATAAAAACCCTCTACTAAACCACATGCAGATTTTTGGTTAAAAAGAAGATAAGGACCATCAAACCCAGAGGGGCTGCTGGGTTGACCAGTCTGTGTGCTGAGCCTTGAGGTATTTATGGTGAAGGCTCCGCTCTGAGACCCTGGAGGCCCAGCTCAAGGGATGTGGGTGAAGCATCCTCCTCTTAACCCCTTACCAGCTCTGAGATATAGCGACATTCATTTCATATAAAATGGCTAAGGCCTTTTTACTACTGGAAACAATTTGACATTAATTTTCAAGAGGTGCCATCTTTCAGTTCAATGTGTTTCACGGGTCACATGATCTTCGATTACCAAGGTGACACTCAGGACAATTTTATGGCAAATTGAATCCCAAATTACAGCCCCTAAAGGAGTCTGCATTAACAATGGTCTGTAAGAGCCCAGCAGGGGGTCTGAGAAAGGTTATATTGCGATCAAACATGGTCACTAACATAACATTTCAGTGGGAACAAGAGGCATGTATTGTCAAGACACATGCTTTTCTTTTCCCTTCAGAAAAGGAGGGCTCAAATCACTATAGACGTGGAATAATAAAGACAGAATTATTTTTGCATGAATTGGGATTTCCTCATAGCTGAGTTAAGAAACATGACCCACTATGAGAGAATGGGAATTACTCACCCTTCCTATTCTTTTCCCCTCCTCTCCTGTCTCTCTTTCATTAACCACTCTGATTGTTTTAGTTCTACTGTAGGCATTTTACTCCTTGCATTTGATAAACCAGTGTCATTAGAATAACAGAGCATGAGAAACTCTAACTGGGTTACTAAGCAAAACCTGTAAAAATAACAAGCATCATCCACAGACTAGTTTCTGAGGTATTTCATGATGTGAATCCTCTGTACACAGAAATGTGCTAAGTTTTGCAATATCTTAGCAAGACAGGCTGGAAAAGGCGATGGCACCCCCACTCCAGTACTCTTGCCTGGAAAGTCCCATGGACTGAGGAGCCTAGTAGGCTGCAGTCCATGGGGTCGCTAGAATCTGACACAACTGAGCGACTTCACTTTCACTTTTCACTTTCATGCAATGGAGAAGGAAATGGCAACCCACTCCAGTGTTCTTGCCTGGAGAATCCCAGAGATGGGGGGCGCCTGATGGTCTGCTGTCTATGGGGTCGCACAGAGTTGTACACGACTGAATCGACTTAGCAGCAGCAGCAGTAAGAAAGGCTTCCTACCATTTCAGAACCTCCTATAGAAACCAGATATTAACACTGATTTCACGTGGCTGCACATGCATTTACAATCACAAATATGAAACAAATATAAGAGATAAAAAAGTTGATTGTGCCCCATCAAGCAACATTCCCCCAAGAATTAGGTAGTTTTCTCATACATTAAATATTGGACGATTAGTGAATTTTTATGATTCTTCAGGGAACATGGACTTATCACACTGCAAGCACATGTGAAAACTATACGCTGGGACTTCAATCTATTGGTTCATATTTCTTATGTATAGAATATACATTTCAAACTAAACTAAAAGAATAAATGTTATTCAGTTTTTTGCTGTTCTGCTTTTTTAAAAAAACTTCAAATTAACTGCTATGTGATATGTGACTATTAAACACATTTAACCACTGAGAATATGTCTATTTTGTGCAAGGCTCTGTTCTGAGTACTGGAAAACAGTCACTGCAAAGCCCATCAGAGCTCACTGCCCAGTAGTGAAGACATAGAACAGACAAACCAATGATGCGTGATTTTCAGTCACTAAGTACTCATCTCCTGGGTGCTGAAGACACAGGATGAGCCTTCTAGAGATTGACTGCCAATTCCCAGAAAATAGAGGGTATGGACTCAAGAGAGAGCAAGTGAGTGCAAGTGAGCACGCATGAGAGAGGAGTTAGGAAAGTGAAGAAATTCAGGTTTGATGCAGGATACTGGATGCTTGGGGCTGGTGCACTGGGATGACCCAGAGGGATGGTACAGGGAGGGAAGAGGGTTCAGAATGGGGAACACGTGTATACCTGTGGCAGATTCATGTTCAGATCAGATCAGATCAGATAAAAAAAAAAAAAAGGAAAGTGAAGAAATTAACTATTATGGGATGAATTCTGTCTTTCTTCCGGGTCCTAATCCAATTTGACTGTTGTCCTTAAAATAAGAGGAAATTTGAACGTACAAAGAAATACCAGAGGGGTGTGTGCATGGAGAAAAGATCATGTGAGGACACAGCAAGAGGGTGGCCGTAGGCAAGCCAAGGGGAGAGGCCTCCAGAGAAAACCTACCCTGCCAGCACTTCAATACTGGTCTCCCAGCCTCCAGGAGGGTAAGTTGTTTAAGCCTGTGGTATTTTGTTATTGCAGCCCTAGCAAATTAATGGAGAAGGCAATGGCACCCCACTCCAGTACTCTTGCCTGGAAAATCCCATGGACTGAGAAGCCTGGTAGGCTGCAGTCCATGGGGTCGCGAAGAGTCGGACACGACTGCGCAACTTCACTTTCACTTTTCACTTTCATGCATTGGAGAAGGAAATGGCAACCCACTCCAGTGTTCTTGCCTGGAGAATCCCAGGGACGGGGGGAGCCTGGTGGGCTGCCGTCTATGGGGTTGCACAGAGTCGGACACAACTGAAGTGACTTAGCAGCAGCAGCAAACTAATATGTTAACCATTCTGTTGGGATTTTTAAGAAAAAACAACTGCAAAATTCCAGAAGAGTTGCAAGTACAGGACAAAAAAAATGTTTTTTTCCTGAATTATTTTAGACTAAGTTGTTGACACACCAGAAAGTTCCTGAGAATTTTCTATAAATGATATAAAGATTCTGAGGATGTGGGATGTTAGTGAAAAAGACCAGGAGATTTCTTGTGTCCTGTCACTACCATAAGCTCTGTGACTTTGAGTAAATTACCTCTGCATCCAGTGACAACTGGGCTAAATAACTTCTGAGTTTGCTCCCAACACATTTTGTGATTTTATATCTGAGGGATATTTTTTTCTGCCATGAGGGTTAAAGGGCAAAAATGATTCAGTGCTGTCCACCAGCGCCATGTGCCCCTGCCCACCATTTGTCCCTGTGCTTGTCAGCCTGTGGCCTTTGACAGGGCATCCAGCCTCACCTTCCTCTACCTTACCAGAAGCCTCCTACCCTGCAGCCAAGCCCAGCTCCTGGCAGTCTGTCCCTCGTGCACCTGTGCTCATGTTACTCACTCTGTGTCAAATGCCCTTCTGCCTCCCCCCACCCCCATGCTCCTGGAAACTTTCTGCTCACTCTGACCGTTCCAAGGAGACCTCTGTGCTGCTTAAGCATCTATTCACTCCCCTCAAAACTTATCACAGCAACATAATTGCTTCTCTATCTGTCATTCTCCCCATTAGACTCCAGATCCCTAGAGGAAAGGACCTGGGTTTCTTCCTTTCCTGCAGCCTCAGTTACTGCTGCCAAGCATGGCTCACAATAGGTCATCATTGGATAAACATGCCTTAGCAACTGCGGGCTGGACACTGTGCTGGGCTGGGTGGAGAATGGTCCTGCTCTTGGGGAGAAAGATAATAAAAGAGGTAACCACAACAGAAGAGAGAGTGACCATCACTGTGGCAGAGGTACGCTAGAGGGGACAAGGAAGTTCACCAGAGGGTACCTTTCATACCTAGAAAACCTTCCAGTAAGCAGGCTGATGCGCACTTGGATTTCACCAATAGTGCTTTGCCAGGGGCAGGTAGCAGCAGCAGGGGCAGGTAATGAAGAAATGTTTGCTAGACTCTAAGCTCATAAAGGACCTAAGACCATGACTGCCCTCATTAACTGTTGTCTCCCCAGCTGACACACTGTGGTAACCAATAAATATTTGTGCTGAACTAACAGGCAGGTCCTCCTTCCTGTTCTTTTCAAATGCTTTTCCTACCTTCCCTCTCACCTTCTGACTCGTCCTTGTCCAAAGACGTGAGCTAATACTTAACCTAAAGGAGGTGGTGATGAAGCTCAAAGACATTAACAAATATGAAAGCACTTAGTACAGTATAAAGTGCTCTATAAACATGAGTTACTACTTACTGCTTCTTCCCTTCCATGGAGCATGTTGGCTGAAGCCATTCTGGGCTGACCTGGTTGGGGTTCAGAAGCCCTTAGGACTTTATATGTTCCTGTCAATGCAAAAAAAAAAAAAAAAAAAAAAGACTCAAGCCTTCTCAATTTACCATTCTTTAGAAGTGTCCTACGTTTTAATAAGGACCTTAGAGATTCCTTCCTTTGCAACCAGAAAAGAATAATTTGGGTGCAGTAATTAGGGTTCACACAGTCACTGCTCCTGTGGACAGTCCTAATGAGGGCTTTTCTTTTTTCTTATTGAGCTCTCCCAAAGGGAGCTCTTATTAGAGAGAAAGGAGTTCCACAGTCATGGTGGGAGGCAGCCTGTATTAGTCAGAGTTCTCCAGAGAAATAGAACGAATAGGATATGTGTACATATGGAAAAAGGATGTCTGTTCACTGCTGTGGGTCACACAGGGGTACGCAGGGGTTGAGCCATGCTTAAATCATGAGCTGAGGCCGGTAAGAGGGGCTTGCCACCGGCCTGGAGCCTGAGATGGCTCAGGAGACTACATGGAGGCGTATTGTGGGGCAAAGCCCCTCGGCTTGTCTGTGCCTGAGTGAACTGAAATGCTCCATTAGGGACAAGGAGAAGCCTCCTTCCCTGCCAAGAACTCCTGAACGGAAAAGTCCCCAGTTATCTGCTGGGGTAGCCAGAGGGAGACACGGACAAACCAGGTGACCTCATGCAAAGTGCAAGAAGCCTTAGGGTTCAAGTTGCTCCCTTCTCCCTCCAGGCTGGCCTAGCGCGTCTAAGGCTCTCATTTTGGCCTTTAACAGAATGGCCTTCCTTGTCTATTAAAAAAAAAAAGCACGTGATGCTGAGTGAAGTGGGTTTCCCAGGTGGCGCGAATGGTTTAAAACAAACAAACAAACAAACCTCCTGCCAGTGCAGGAGACATAAAAGCCACAGGTTCAGTCCCTTGGTCGGGAAGATCATTGGAGGAGGAAATGGCAGCCCACTCCAGTATCTTTGCCTGGAGACTCCCACGGACAGAGGAGCCTAGTGAGCTACAGTCCATGGGATTGCACAGAGTCGGACATGACTGAAGCCACTCAGCAGACAACTGAGTGAAGTGGAGAAGGACGGGGATAATTGCCTACCCCTGCCGCCTCAGATACAGCCACCAGATGAAAACAGTTGGCCAAAGCGGGGAGACGGAGCCGGGGAAAGCCTTAACATCAGGTGTCCAAAAAGGAAACTCAAGAGGCAGGGCCTAGGGGGCTGAGAGAGCCTGTGGAGAAGGTAAAACTGATATCCCCTCGGTCTCTGAACCTTTCTTACCTCCAGTCCCCTCCACCTTTTTGCCTCGCCCTCGGAGGCAGGTCCAGCTTCTAAAACTAAGACGTTTCCTTTCTCCTCCACAGTTAAAAAACCTTCCAGAAAGATCAGCAGCCTGAAGCTGTTCAAGCTGAGGGCAGTTGCACCGTCCCACGGGGTCTGGGTGACCAGTACTTCCGAGGGCGCCGAGGCACACGGTGTATCGCTGTGCTCTGCGAAGCGCAGTTCCAGCCCCCAGCAGCCCGGCGTCCACGTGCAGACTGCGGGGGCGGAGGATCACGTCATCCTTCCCCGCCCCGCCCCGCCCTCTGCCGGGCTGAGCCGGGACCCTGGCGCCGCGCACCCATCACTTAAGTGAACCGCGGCGGAGTCCCCGGCGGCCACACATTCGTTCAGGGTGAGGTTGCCTCTCTGCCAGGCACGTGCGCGTGCACAGTGCGGACCCAAGCCGTAAATCTTCATTTTTTACTTGTATTCGACAAAGACTCCATTACCACCTCTGCTCGCCCCGGGGGCGGTGGCCGCAGGAGAAATGCGGTGCGAGCCTAGCAGCTCCCCCAACAGTCAAGAGAGGGCTGCGCGTGCGCAGAGTGGCCTGGCCGCCCTGGGGAGGCGCCTGCAGACCGTGCCCTCCCGGGCTGCTCCAGTACATTAAAGCGTTCTTTATGAACCCGGGTTCGCGGGAGCTGCAGGGAACACCTCAGGGGGAGTCAGCTTCTGCAGCGAAGTCTGGAACCATCCGCCAGGAATGGCAAGCCAGCACGTGAAGGACTCAGAGCCATACAGCACAGTAATCAGTTTAAACCTCATCACCTGAATCAAACCAGGGGGCTTGTGAATTAATAGCTAAGGCATTTTGAAATTGTTTTTCTTAGTAATATTAGAGAGATTGAAGACATGTGGTCGACTTGAGAAACAAACTGAACCATCCTTGGTGGGGGGAGGGGGGTGTATCTGCATCCAGCAAGGAGTTTAGAGCGAGGCCTTGGGTCTGGGGTTCCACTTGATCCTGTGTCCCCATCGCTCAGGGAAGCGCTTGCAGCTATGCCCCCGAGCAGCTGCCTGCACCCCTTGAACGGGGTTCTCCTCGGAGTGACTGAGGACGGGGAGCAGGCAGGGTCACAGGATGCTATGAACCAGGACCAAAGAAAAGTTACACGTGCAGCAGAATCCCACCACCTGGGCCTTCATCAGTCATCCACTTGGGAGTGGGATTTGGGGAGTGAAGGACAGACAGCCCATCTGCGTCCAGCAGGAGGAGGCCTCTGAGGGTTATAAACGAATGGACCAGTGCTGAATGAGGCCACTGGATGACAGGCACAGCCCGCGGGAGAAGTGAAAGCATGTCTGAAGAGTTTTTTTCTAATTAAGTGTCTGGCGCTCTACCTCCTTACGTCCGGTAAGCATTAGCAGATTCTGACATCCTTCTGCACACAGTGTTTCCTTTCATTGTCAGAACCAGCCAGAGGGACCTCGGCCACACGTTTACTTCTACGCAGACAGGGAATCTGAACCCAAATATCTCCCTTCACCCCCTCAAAATCGAGTGCAGAATGCTGTTCTCAAACTAGCACCCAGGTTTGTGACTTCTTGGCTAGGAATTAAGACACATGTCAGAATTCTCAGGGAAGTGTTCCCAAAACGTGTATATTTATAATATATAAAAAAAGTTCCTTTCTGAGAGCAATGACCCAAACCCTCTGTGTGCTAACACTTGTGTGCCCAGCACTGTGCTAGACACTACAGATCATAGAAAGATCTGCACTTGGAAAAGTTGAAGAACCTACCACCCACAACATGCCAGTTTAGCATGAGGGTTATTTTGAGCTAAAGGCACTTGAAAAGCCGCAGATGTAAGAAGTATGTTCTGATCTCCCCCTTTTCTTCCTGGAAACAGGAGATATAACTCCCCTATGAAAGATGCCCTCCCAGTACCTAGGAGAAGAAAAACATTCTTATCATCAGGGATGGGGAGTCAAGGCTGAGAGAACACTGCACACAGAGCCTTGTTAAAATAACTCATCTTTCTTTAGCCTCCCCACATATTTTAGTTCCGTTTTCACAGCTGCCTCTCTTCAGCTGAGTTTAAAAGCATTTAGGCTTTGCCACTTCTTTGGATCTTCATTTTTTTTTTTTTTTTTATGAAGGCTCTCGTGGCACATAAAGCTTATATTAAATAAATATGTGTTTCTTCTGTAAATCTGTCTTGTGTCAATTTAATTCTAAGGTACAGCAGAAGACCTAAGAAGGTTGGAGTTACGTTTTGTCTCTGCTACACCTCCAGAGCCTAATACAGAGGCAGATACATTTGTCTTCCATTAGATACAAAGGAATGTATAAGGACTTGTTGCATCTTAGAGCAAGAACACATCCCACTTTGGAACTCCTTGGTATACATTTGTGGGGTGAACAAGTAAGTGAGTCAATGAAATAGGAATTTAGAGAGGAAGAGATGACTGTAAATGGGGCCACTGGAGGAGGCTTTTAAGTTGTTCAGGTCACTCTCCGTGTGTATAAAATGCCCTGTAATGTTGGTTTAAAACATGGCTACTCTCTGTGTATAAAATGCCTTGTAATCTTGGATTCCTCTTGGGAGGAATCACTTCTAGGGATTTATCCTAAGAGACTTGCCAGAGATGCAAAAAAGAGATTTATGTTCAATATATTTATTGTAATGAAATTTATACCAAAAAAGTGGAAACAATTTTAAGGTCCAATAGCAAGAACTGTTGGAGAAGGCAATGGCACCCCACTCCAGTACTCTTGCCTGGAAAAGCCCATGGATGGAGGAGCCTGGTAGGTTGCAGTCCATGGGGTCATTAAGAGTGGGACACAACTGAGCGACTTCCCTTTCACTTTTCACTTTCATGCGTTGGAGAAGGAAACGGCAACCCACTCCAGTGTTCTTGCCTGGAGAATCCCAGGGACGGGGGAGCCTGGTGGGCTGCCGTCTATGGGGTTGCACAGAGTTGAACACGACTGAAGTGACTTAGCAGCAGCAGCAGCAGCAGCAAGGAACTGTAGTACCAAAATGATGGTCAATCCACCCGATGGAATATTCAGGAGCCATTATACATTAGTTGTAAGAACACATGTTCTTGACATGTGCGTCGTAGGATTATTAGTAGTAGCAGTGCTGGTTGCTCGGTTGTGTCTGACTCTTTGCGACCTCACGGACTGTAGCCCACCAGGTTCCTCTATCCATGGATTCTCCAGAAAAGAATACTGGAGTGGATTGCCATTCCCTTCTCTAGAGGATCTTCCTGACCCAGGGATTGAACCTAGGTCTCCTGCATCACAGGCAACTTCTTTACTGTTTGAGCTACAGGTTA
Source organism: Tragelaphus eurycerus (assembly GCA_935064755.1). Taxonomy (NCBI): domain Eukaryota; kingdom Metazoa; phylum Chordata; class Mammalia; order Artiodactyla; family Bovidae; genus Tragelaphus; species Tragelaphus eurycerus. Next base: position 26,150,629 of record CAKXYN010000003.1, read on the forward strand.
AGATTATTAAGGGGGAGGAAAGCAAATTTTGGAAAAGGGTTAAGTCTATGATTATCCAGTATTTGTACAGGTGTTTTTGAGTGTCTATTATCACAGTGATTCTCTGAAGTGAGATTAAAGATAATTTTTATTTTCTATTTCCAGCTTTTCAAAATCCTAGTTTTTTTTTTTTTTTTTTTAAGCTTTTTCTTGCTGGCTTTTCAGGGAACTTGGGGTTTGTGGATGAAGTTCTGTGGTTTGGCGGAAAGCCTTTATTTCGAGTTTTTCTTCTGAGCACACACAAGACAATGTAATGTACACATCTGGACTTGGGACTGCTATGGAAGGAAGGTGCCCAAGGATGGGTAGATCGAGGGCAATTTAACAATTACAAAAAAATAAGGGGGAGAGAGAGAGAGAGTGAAGTCGCTCAGTCATGTTGGATTCTTTGTGACCCCATGAACTGTAGCCTGCCAGGCTCCTCCATCCATGGGATTTTCCAGGCAAGAATACTGGAGTGGGTTGCCATTTCCTTCTCCAGGGGATCTTCCCAACTCAGGTATTGAACCTGAGTCTCTGGCACTGCAGGCAGACTCTTCACCATCTGAGCCACCAGGGAAGCAATTGAAAAAATAAATGGATTACCCAGCACACAGGTGGACTGGGAGCTCCCAGAGCAACTTCCTTGGGTGACCTCCAGGTCACTTCCCCAGATGGAGAGGCCATGTTGGCTTGGGGGGGACAATCTACCCCTCATTCCTAAACCCCTCAGCCTTCTGGATTCTTTTCAGGCTTTTGGTGAGTGCAGGGAGAAGGCTTCCAAACAAGGGCTAGAGGACTCAGCTGAGCAGCCCTGGGGATGACAAGCCTCAGCAGACAGGTTTAGGGCTGGGCCAGCCTGGGACCCCATGGGGAGTGAACTTCCATAGCAGAAATAAGGTGACTTGCAGGATGATTCATACTTTTCTTCTCTCCCTCCTTGCCCCCTCCTTGCCCTCCCAATCTTAGGCCCAAGAAGATCCTTTTGGAGGTGAGGTCTGGCCCCAGGTTCCAAATAGATGAAAAGGGACACATGGTGGGGGCTGGCAGGAGAAACCGTCACCCTACCTTGAGGGGAACTGTGTTTGCCTGTTTATAATGGGGTTTCTGTTTGTCAGCTGGTGTTGCCAACTTACTGAGTTCTTGGAGGCTGGAGTCTGTTTTGTTTTCAGCCCCAGCAGTGTCTGAGACAAAACAAGCACTCACTGAAGATTTATTCATGGTTACTTTGTAAATGGTGAGAAGGCATCCATGTGCTTGAATGCTACTCTTCTATCTCTAGGAGGCCGGAAGGCCAAGGCTGCTCAGTGGTGGGGAAATCAAGGCCGTGTGTCTGGTAAGCAAGGGCTCCAGTTTGCCTGGTGCGAGCCTGGTGCCAAGTGTAATTACGGACTTCATGCCCAAAGAGGCATTTGCAGACCTTCAGTTCTTTTGTCAAGGAAGTCTGACATTTCCACACACTTCTGCCCAGGATTTTTCTGTCCCCTCTTCGTCTTCCAAAGGTAATCCTTTCATTCATTCACTCATGCATTCAACTAGTATTGTTTGAGTACCACATTCGAGACTCTGTTCTAGACCCTGGGGATATAGAAGAACAAGAGACATCCATTGGTGCTGGATGTACTGGCCGCTGACAGGCTAATGTGCTCTGCATTCAAGTGCTCTGCATGTGTATAAAGGCTTTCTGGAAACAAAACCTTCAACTGGAAGATCAGACATTGCAGTGGGCCCTAAGTGAGACAGGGCAGCATTTTCTCTACACAGATGGAGGAATGACCTGGTCTGCTGCCACCGGAAGGTGGTGTCACCTTGCTTTGGTTTTTATGTCCTTCCAGTCCCCGTGTCTGCAGGAGTGTGCCACGGTCCCATGATAGACAGAGTCATTATGTCCTCTCTGAGACCAAAAGACACGATGGAAAGGACGAAAAACGTAACAGTTATGTTAATAACAATTTGGAGAGCTTAATGGTTTAGGAGATAAATCCACGTAAGATCATGGGCTTCCCTGGTGGCTCAGTGGTAAATAATCCACTTGACAATGCAGGAGATGGCAGGTTCAATCTCTGGGTTTGGGGAAGATCCCCTGGAGTAGGAAATGCCCATGCATTCTAGTATCCTTGCCTGGGAAATCCCACGGACAGAGGAGCCTGGCGGGCTACAGTCCATGTGGTCATGAAAGAGTTGGACATGACTTAGAGACTAAACAACAAGATCACATATTTGGCAGTCCTCCCTTGAGGGAAGAGCAAGGGGTTAGAAGCAGTTCTAGGTGCCATCTTTATGGTCTCTCCATTCCCAGGGGATGGCCAGGGCTAGGTATCCCCTCCACCAGCTCTTTCATTGAAGGCATTTTGTCTAGAAAACCCTTATGGCTCCTGGCTTCTTAAGAACTTATGACTTCTGCTACAGTGGCCCAAAGTGAGTCCACGAGGGTCCAGTGTAGGATGTGGAGACAAGAGGAGGGGGTGGATGGGAGCTATGTGTGTCCAGGCTGGCTCAGTAAAGTAGGAGACATGGATTCAGAGCACGCCATGCCAGGAGCAATGAGTGTGATTTGCTAGGAGTGGTTGCTGCCCCTGCTCTCAGACTGCGGAGCACTCATTCATTGGATGGATGGGGTACCACCATCGAGAAGTATCTCATGCTGCCCAGGGGAATACCTTCAGTGGAAGGCACCAGACTGTTCTTGAGGATGGGGGACACCTAGGAGGCCTTCTTCCAGTTTCTGACGTGTTCCTGCTTTCTTACCTGAGTATACCCAGTTACAGATGAGACCAGCACAGTTGTGACAAGGGGCTGTGTGTCCAGGCCCAAGCAGTCTTCATGACTGTCAAGACGTCTATTCTGTATCAGCCCCAGAGGCACTGGACTGAGAGGGAGGCCCTAGGCCATCACCACATCAACACCTAACTTCTTGACATGTTTCATGTGTGATCACCAATCTGCGGACTTTCAGGGATGCAGGACTCAGCCCCACATCCACCCACCCCTGCCTGAGCTTCTGAACTTGTTGGGGGCCAGCCCCACAGTGGGAGGAGACAGACTTCATCCTAAGAAGGCCCTGGGGCCTGGGAGGAAGTCCTCAGCCAAGGTGTTGCTCTAGTGAGATGCCCTTGCCCGGGACCTTGAATTGTTCCCTCCTCTGTTCAGAATGATAAACTGGAGAGAGGAATTCATGACTCTGAGTAGGAGAAAAGTGAACATTTAATGCCACCATAGGTTGATTCTTTTTAAACACCAGATTCTTTTTTGACAACATTTTACACCTCATATGCCACAAAAAGTCAGAGATCGTAGCCAGCAAACAATGTCTTCACACTGGAAATGGCACACAGCTTAATGAAATCATGTCACCAGTTTTTGAGAACTATAACTTTCATTTCCAGACTGTTCTCCAGGTAGCCTGCTCACATTTTATCAAGATCAAGCCAACAGTTAACTCTTTTATCGCTATGGGAAGGCCCATACACAAAACCAGCCTGTTTGTAAATAGGCTGCTGGGACCTACCCAAGTACAGAATAGTTGTATTTCTGACTTTTAACAAATTTTATTAAAAGTTTTTAACAGCAAACACTTGTAAGCTAAGAACTTCATTTTTAAAATGGCACCAATCTTTTATCCAAATAGCGAATTTAACACAATGACATTAAATACCACCATTGAATTTTAAAAAAGATTTTATGAATTTGTTTATGAATTCGCCATTTCTGACACAATAGATGCACTTGGGCAGGTCTTGTCTCCAGTTTTCAAGTTGGCCCATTTCTACAGATTAGCATATTTATATACACATACATACATGACTAGAGCTGAAGGAACCACAAAGATCATTTAGCACACTGTCTTCATTTTACAGATTAGAAAACTGTGTTCCAGAAAAGTTGGGTAATATATCCAAGACCATAGGACTATGGTCAAAACTGGAGTTCGAACTCAGGTTTTCTGTCCTATGTTCTTCTACCATGTCACATACCTTCTGTACACATGCATCCGTATACGCCCCCGTGCACACACACACGTCAGTCCCTCGGTGTGGTGGGTGTCCACATGTCACACACCTGGTACAACAGCACCTTGTGGGCAGAGTCCAAGATGCCGGACTCAGATCCCAGCTCTGCTATAAAACTACTCTGTGAACTCAGGCCAGTCCTTGGCTACTGACTTCAGTTTCTTCATCTAAAATGATTATCCCCAGCTCCAATACAGAGCTTTCATCTCTTCCAAGCACTTCCCATACCTTTCTCTTTACACTGTCCCAGAAGGGCAGCTAATATAACCCCCGATCTTCCATCGGCGAGCCACAGGCCCAGCAAAGTGAAGCGACTTGCCCAAGGTTGCATAGCGAGTGAGGAAACCAGACCTGGAGCTCAGTTTCCTTACCCTAAGCTCAAGGCTTTTTCTCCTAGGTTTAGCTGCCTCTCAAATGAGACTACTGACCCCCCAGCCCCTCCCAGCCTCTTGGGGATCCAGGGAGGGGACAAGATGCCTTAAGTATTATGGGTTTTAAGACTCACGCTAAAGTGCTTTGGTTTCTCCAGAAAAGAACATGTACTATCTCTCTCTCTCTCTCTCTCTCTCCCAAGGTAAGGAATTTCAGGTTCCTTTTCCAAACCCCCTTCAGGAACACCGGGGGTGCTAGGTTTCTCAGGGAAATGTGGGAACCTAATACTGTCTGCACTTTTCAGAAATTTAGTGTGGGACCAGCAGGAAGAGGCTGGATCCTCTCTCACTAAGGCCTGTGGAGGCTGCTTTCCAAGTCCATTATCATCAAGTTCAAAAGGAAAGGGTCTTTTCCTTTTCAGCTACTTACTTACTATAGAAACAAACTACATTTTGAACTAAGTCCTGTACTTTGAGGATTGGTCCCTGTTCTCCTGATTGATTTCTCTTTCCTTCCTGGTCTGTGTCTCAGTTAATGGAGCTTTCTAGAGTGAGGTGAACAAACAGCCATAGGCAGATCCACCAAACTTACACTTTGATGCACAGGATTTGGATAGCATTTCCAACCATGATGTATAAATAATATAAAACACGAGCAATGCTACAAAACAACAGCCTGAGTTCAAATAAATTATAACTTCTTCATAAAGTGAATATGACAATGTGGGGTGTTGGTGAGCAGTATGGGGAACAAAACCTTTCGTTTTGAAGGTAATTTCTCTATCTATATAAAATAGATGTGCCTGGGCCTGCACTTCAGGAGTCCCTCTAATACATGTACAGACACTGGGAAATGCATTTAGAGAATATTAACTATATGCAGTGAAGCCTTGATACCACCTCAAGCACCACTATGTCTCTGATATTATGACATCATCTCTGGTTCTGAGGGGGGCCACCCAAAAGCAGAATGTGCTTGTTTAGGGATGGGATAAGTAGCTTCTAAAAATTTGCAAAAAAGTTTTGTGTTTGTTCGTTTTTTTGGAGAAGGTGAGCCTCTCCTGGATTGGAATGATGCTTTTATCTGGATATGACAAACACTTTGGAACAGGTATGCATTTTTTCAGGAAGATTGTTAAGTGACACAAGTTGCAAGATTTTACCCAGAAATGTTGACAGATCTTTGCTGGAGGAAGAGAAAGAGAGATTAGAATCCAAAGGAACGCTATATTCTATCACCTTGTCCTCCCACTAGCCCCCCCCCACCCCCCCAAGAAAAAAACTTAGACCATTTGCTGGCAGTTGTCAGTGAGACTGAGTGTCAGTCTTGCTTCACTGGGTGCAGAGGAAAGTGGGCTGCACGGGCCTCCCTTAGGCCGTCCTGCTTCAGTGTGGCAGTGCTGAAGAGCATCCTCTATGAGGGAAGGTGGGCAGTACTGCCTGGGTGGGGGCAGCAGGCAGGCCTCAGGACCAGTGCCCATGGACGGTTTATCCAGCATCAAGTCATCAAGAATGGGGCTTTCAACATGTTTCTCACAGGCATGGTTTCAGGGTTTAAAATACATTGCCTTTAAAAGTGAGGAAAACTTTTAATGTGTGCTCTAAGAGTGGGGCTAATATTCCAGCAGGAAAAGCACAATGAGTAAATTCATGAATTCTTCTGGTTTCCATTTTGAAATTAACTCATCTTTAGTAATGTCTGTTATGGCCCAAACCCTTTATAGAATAGGGAATTTAGAAACATTCATCACATCGTTATTCGTGGTGGGAGCCTTCATTACACATCAGCAGCGGCCAATGACACAGACAACTGTGTGGAGAGAGAGCTTAACAAAAGCCCAGGCTCTTGCAAGCTCTACCTCCATCCCAAGAAACCCAGGTCAGGCAGCTGCTTTTGAATAGTAACACCTGTGATAAAAGCTGATGGAATAACCAAAATTCATGATCAGCACCTGAAGCCCATAAACGGTCTCTTGCTCAAAATGAACAGAAATCTGAGCACCAATGTAAGATACATATGTATGTGTCAGACTATTTGAACCACAGTCCTGGATGGTTTCTGTGGCTACAATGAAGTCACTGCCACCTTCCAGGAACACAGACTTCAAGTTTAAGACTAATTTATGACAAATGGCCAGATTCCTGCCTGCTGAATTCCCCACTCTGGGCTGCATAGCGTTTTATCGCAGCTTTCTTCTCTCCCCAGTTTGGGATCTCTTGTATGAACCGCACCTGAGTCAACAAAGGACCGACCTCTGCTTCTGCATCTCAAGCTCTCCACCTTCAGAATAGCAACTGCAGAGAAAACAACAGGCGGGGTGTTTCAATTTCAAGTCTGGAAGAGATGAAAGTTAGCGACAGCTTCCCCATGATGTAGAGGAAATGAGAAGATCAAAGGTTCCAGCTCTCAGGTAGGGCTTGAAAGCCCAGGATAAAGCAAACTCTCTGTGGCAACATGAAACACCATTGTGAGATGCACTATGGATTACTCCTAGGGAACTACGTCACTATTCCCCTTTTGGGCTCTGAGTTTTGTGCTAATGCTTCCACCTCACACTGAGCTAAACTTTGGAGAGGGAAGACGATTTCAGACAAAGAGTCAAGGCTTCTAAATGTTAATTTCAAGTAAATATTTTTCTGGGCCTTTCATTTGTGGATAACAGAATGGAGTAATGGGTTCTTTGACATTCTCTTTGCCTTCCTAGGTCATCTGTCATCAAAACCACAAGGGGACCTGGACCACTTCACAATTGGTCATTGAATGAAGTTGTTCTTCGGTTACTAGAATGGCTGCACGACAGCTGATCAGCTGTACAGTTAACTGATAGAACCAGGAACAATCACACAATAGCAAAAAAATTCATGATTTCTTCACAGAGTACATCAATACTTGGTATGTTGTTTGTAGCTGACTTAGGTCAGAAAAGAAAATAAAAAAGGAAAAAGTCAGAATGAACAACCTCCATGCCAAGTCGTTCTCCTACACCATGGCCAACAGCAGCCTGCGAGAAGTTCAATGGTGTGGCATTTTAAGAGGCCAATCTGACTTGGCAAGAGAGCTCTTGGTTTTATTCAACCCTTTGCTATCTCACAAAGTTGTTACATATAAAGCAGGTTTAGGCAGGATGCAAACTGAAGGCCATTACCCCTAGGAAATACTTCACTGATCAGGATTTGAAATTCCTGTAGATGTGTCTACTTAGTCTCATTCCAGGAAAGGCACGAGGGCCCCCTTGCTGGCCTGTTAAGGAACTCAGCTCAGTGAAGTAACCTGTGGGGAAGATGCACCCAGGGCTAAAGCTAAGGACACTGATTACAAATCAAGTGTGTATGTTTCCAACAAAGAGAAAGATATCTTTGACAGTCCTTCAATCAAAGGCTTTCCTTGAAATGGTATATTTCAAGCCAGCAACCAAAAGGATGCTGAGTGGAAAACCCAAACAAATTCAAAAGATTGACATCTCTCCAGCCATTTCCATTAGGCTGCTTTTTAACAAGTTCATTTATGCAAGTGCAGAGACCAGAGCACACCCAGCTCCAGAACCACAGGGCTGCCCTGCAGAATGGGGTTAGGGTGGGGGAGGTCTGCCTCTCCCAAGGTGACTTGCTAAACTGGAAGGGGAAACCATCCGTTCTGGAGTAACATTTCACCATATTTTAGCCCGTGTTAACTATCAGATGGAGCACAGCTTCTGTGTGCACAATGCCAGAGGAGCGAGTTTGAATCGAACATAAAGCCAGACAGAAGCTGACTCCTAGTCTAGGGGGTTGTCTGTGCCCTGTTCTGACCAGTAAAGGGCTGCAATATGAAGCTCACAAGACTTCAGTTCCCACTTACTGGGTTCAACTGAGCTTTGCCAGTTGTTTAGCCAACTATGCTGGGCTGCATGTGTAAAAAGGAGCATTGACAAATGCAATTGTTCTTTTTCCTTGGGGAGCAGTTGGGGCTGAGGAGTCAGTTAGCCAGGACTGCCTTGCCTGGAAATAAATTCATGAAGTTATGCTGCATTTGAGGTCAAAAAGAACAATACTCTGGAAAATCCTGGGCACCTCTATCAATGGCCTGGCTAGAGAGGCCTGGGAGAAGGCCCTGATTGGAAGGTAGGTAAACACTCTGCTGCTGCACAGCTGTTATTAGATAATCCCTGGACCACTCTATGCTTTGGGTTTCTATCACTAAAATGGGTATACTAATCCCTAAGGGAATTGTGGCAGAGATGGACATCTCAATTTGAGAATAAAGTCCAAAGTTCCTTGAGTCAAGCCTTGTACACCCACATGCATGAAACCCTGGGCCACACAGGTGTGTGATGTATGACAGGAAACCTGTCTCTGCCTTCAGGTGTCAAGGTTGGGCAGACAGGCCTGGTCCTTTCTTGGTGTGGAGGCTTTTGTTCAAAAGGACTGGAACTTCTTGCATTAAACAGCACTCTGGACAACAGAAAAGTTGCGTAACCCCAGCCCCACCCCCCTCCTCCATCCTTCCGTGTTCTGGACCAATACTACTTCAGTCTCTGAGCATCTACAAGTCCAAGAAGGTCTCCAGACTGGGAAAAATCCTCTGCTGTAATAAACTTGCAAAACTGGGGAACAAAAAATATGGCTCCGTTGAACTGGTCCAAGTGTTCTTTAGATCCAGAATCTTTGGAATAAAAATGAATATGAAAAATGTTGTTGAGGACCCCAGCTTCATGGGTAAAAAGGAACCAGTCTTACGTGCCTCAGGACGTGTAAAGAGTCGGATATGACTGAGTAACTGAACTGAACTGACATGCCTCAGGACTTGGAGGGGAAACTATTCAGCACAAACATCCCACTCAAAGGGTAAGGACGGCCAGGGTCATAGAGGCTCCTTTCCCCCTGAAGACACTCCCGTTTCTCTCAAGCTCACGTGCGCCTGCTCCATAATCGACCTCCAAGTCTGCCCTCTGACCCTGCCACTGGTGGGAGGTGGCAATGAGCATCACCTGTGGTTCCAACCGTCCCTGGAAACACACTGGCTTGGGCCCAGAAGTCTCTAGCTTCTGTTTGAGTGGCCTTCCCAGCAGAACCATAGCAGACAGTTAACATTTATTTATATGCAATACTGATTAGGAAAGAGCTCTACAAACACAACTTACTTAGAAATAGCAAGTCAGAAATAGGCTAAAACACCAAGAGAAAACGAGCTGTAAATACATTGCAAAAATGTGTTTGATTTTTTTGTCGTTGTTCATGTTGTTGTTTTCATCTTGACTAGCACCATCTGTACACAAGAAAGTATGAACATAAACGTTTGGATAATAACAAAGATTTGCAAGGCACTTAATCAGTCATTCGGGGAAACCTGTTGTTTTGTTTTAGCTTTCCACAACAATCCCACGTCCACTTTCGCCCTTTCTCACAAACCAAGAGAAGAGGGAGGTCTCTTTTGCCAGCAGTTCTTATGTACAAACAAGTTCTTCAAAGTTCCTCAAAGTGCTTTTTCAGTCTCACGGGGGCTTCTACGTCCCTTGGGCTTCCCATCATTCGCTCCTCTCCTGCGGGTCTGGTGTCTGCACCGTTCCTACAGAAAACAAAAGAAAAACTCGCCTTCCGCTCCACGCTCACTCCAGACTTGCCACCAACCTTCGTCCTCCTTCCGTGGTCTCTGAGCGGCGCCGGCACTAAGGGCCGGCGCAGCGCGGCTGCCTGCGGCTCGGGAGCGAGGGCCGGGTGGCTCCCGTCAGCGGCGCCGGGAGGTGATGTCGAAGCAGGTGATCATCATGAGGTGCGCCTTGCAGAAGTTGACACGGCTCTCCAGGCGCTCCGTCACGCACTCCAGCGCTTCCAAGTACTCCAGGGAATCCAGCTCCAGAACCTGCTCCAAGTCAACTGCAAAGAAGGAGAAGTCCGATGGAGACGCGCAGCCCGCCGGGAAGGGTGACCGACAGTTTGGCCCGGCCTCAAGGCTGCTGCGCCTGCACCGGGAGGTCTTAGCACCACCGTGCCCTCTACCCTCTACAGCTCTCAAGTCAGGAGCAGAACCCTTTGCTACTTGCAACTGTACTGGGGTCCTCCATTCTAATGATAACACTAGATCCCTGACATTTAATTGAGGCTCTGTGTGTGTGCTAAGTTGCTTCAATCCTATCTGACTCCTTGCTACCCCAGGCTTCTCTGTCCATGGAATTTTCCAGGCAAGAATACTGAAGTGGGTCGCCAGTTCCTTCTCCAGGGGATCTTCCCCATCCAGCGATCTGAACCCTGCGGTTCCTCAGTGGTAAAGAGCCCACCTGCAATGCAGGAGACATTAGAGATGAGGGTTCAATCCCTGGGTCGGGAAGATCCCCTGGAGGAGGGCATGGCAACCCACTCCAGCATTCTTGCCTGGAGAATCCCCATGGACAGGCTACTGTCCATAAGGGCACAAAGAGTTGAACAACTTAGCATGCACGCACATGTTAATAACTAGATTCTTAGACTCACAGACACAGAGAACAGACTTGTATTTGGTAAGGGGCGGGGCAGTGAGGGACGGAACTGGGAGTTTGGGATTAGCAGATGCAAAGTATTATATATAGGATGAATAAACAACAAGATCCTACTGTATAGCACAGGGAATTCTATTCAATATCTTGTGATAAGCCATATGGAAAAATGTATATATATGTTATATAAATGTATGTATAAATATATATATGTGCATGCAACTGAATTATCTTGCCATACTGCAGAAATTAGCACCACATTGTAAATCAACTATACTTTGATGAAAAATAATTACAATTCTTTGCTCAGAAGACAAGCAAGATTTAGGACCCAGATTCTGTCCCTAAAGTTCAGACCTGCACAGAGTAAAAGTCTGTTTCCTTCACTTCCTCAAGGGCAATTATCTGCGGACACGTCTCCTGCGCCACTGGCTACTAGTTCGTCCAGTTGTGACTGGGTAGGGTGGTGGGCTGCTGCAGAGTGTCCAGCATGGGGAGGACAGGCGTGGACAGCAGCCAGGGCAGTGGGGTGGCCCTGGAATCCAAGGCAGGAGGCCCGCACTTAACTCCCAAGAAGGCCACACCTAACCTGTGAAGGCACAGGGTCCTTAAAAGTAACACGAGAGTCATTCCTAGTCTGCCTACTTTCCTAACTAAAGTTGCTATGGAGAGTAGAGCCAAAAAGAAACGACGAATGTGAATGTGTTTTGAGAACTGCAACGAGCTATCAGAAAATCTGGAGTGGAAATCAGGGCTGACTTCTTTTGTAGGGGAGTTAACAGAGCTTAGAGAAGGGATGTGTCCTGTTCAGGGTTACATAGTTAAAAAGGACGGGGGCTCGGAATAAGGTGGAGGTTCCTGAATACCAGTCTAAAAAAAAAAAAAAAAAAAAAAACCCTCCCCATAACATATCCACATCAGGCTATGTTATTGGATCACCTTGAAAGTGGTATCAGAATTAGGAAATTTGAAAACAAACAAACAAACAAACAAATGGATCCCAGCACATATATTTCTATGCCAACACCCTGCCTATTATCCAGGGAATAGTCAGCATACAGCCTCATTGATTTTTTTTTTTTTTTTGTCATTCTTGATTTTAATTCATCTAGAAGGGCCAGTCTCTGTGCTTCTCCTTTCATGTGGCCTTCTGTTCATTACCTTTCTTAGCATTAAAAAAAAAAAAAATCACTGATTCCTGACAAAGGCAAGAAGGAAGCAATTGTTTCCTGGAAGCATCTATATTTGTACCGATGTTTAAGCAGCTCACTTCCTGGGAAAAGTGTGACTTTGTAAGATGAAGACAATTGTCAAGGCTGCCTCAGGCATAAACAGCTCTCAAAAATGTTAATAAAAGGATAAAAAAGGAAGAAGAAGAGCTGCTAAATGGGTGCCCCTGGGATTCTGAAGTGCCAGAGGATTCATGGAAGAAGGAAAAGGGTGTGTACAGGTGGGAGAAACCAGCATTAGGCTCCATGTTTATGCCGTGGACAGACTTCAGCTAATATCTTTGTTCGTGTCTTGTCTGCCCCATCACAGCTTAGAGGGAAATACCCTGGAGAGCAGGAGTTTGGGTCTCTGTCAGGATTTCCAATAAGGGGCCCCCGTTGGTGCATCAGGCAACCAGGCACTGAGGAAATCAAATTCCTCAGCCCTTTGAGAACGGCTATTTTCATTAACTCTGATAATACAAACACTAATCACTACTAAATACTGAGCTTTCATCACTGGCAGGCAGTGTAACGAGCACTCAACCAACAGTAGCTCATTCACTCTCCCAAAAGCTCTATGAGATGGGCAAACCCTTATGTTTTCCATCTGACGGTTAGGGAAATCAAGGCTCAGAGAGGTTAAGTGTCTTACCCGAGGTCTCACAGCCATACCCAGAGCGGCTCTGCATGACTGTGGCTGACATCATACATGAGATAACTCAACACGGTAAGATGCACCATGATAACTGGCCCCAGTGTCCTGTCTTCCTACTGGTTTGTTTGATCCTCACATGAACCAATGAGGTACTCAAGGGTGAGGTTATTACCGCATCTTTATGGAAAGGAAGCCACCTGAAGACATGCTGTGAAAGTGGCAGGGCACAGCTCGGAGGCTGACAAATTCTGTCCTTTCCTCTTTGCTCAGGATCATTTCACCCAGTATTTTTCTTAAACCTCAGGTCCAGACTCTGCCTGTCATGCTCCCTGCACTAATCTGGGAATGCCGGGAAGAGGTGCTGTGACCTTCAGAGGTCAGTTGTGAAGAGAGGGAGGCACAAGGGAAAGCTGGTGAGTGCGGGACAGGAAAGGAGGGAAAGGAATTCTAGTGGAAGTAACGCATTTTATTCCAGAGGCTAAGTTGTCCAGCATTGGGCCCCATATCATTGAAACAGTTGGGACCAGATCTGAGCTTTATTTTGTGGTAAATGGAATGGTTAGGAACAAATAAATAAGAGACAATTGAATCCATCTTTCAAAGAGAGCAAAATTGTTCTGAATTGTTACTAGATGGTCGCTGTCATCCTGGGCTTTCTATTAAATGGAAATAACACTGCGAATGTTATTCTTTTCACTCAAAAATGTGTTTTTTTTTTTTTTGCTTTCTGGGTTCCTTGTGAGGCTTTTCTAGGATTGCATATTCTACCCTATTAAGAGCTCTATAAATTCTTGTCTGTTTCAGGCTAGATATGCAATGTGATTTTGTGGCCTGGGAGCAGATTTGTAATATAGCCTTCATGTCTGGGTGATAGTCCACCACATGCAGGGGGAGAAAAAAATATCTTTTTCAGGTGCTCTGGACTGAGACACCCAGGAAATAATCTGGCAAGAGCAACGGCCACCACCCTGCTGCCGCCTCCTCCCCATCTGCTCCCAGGAGAGTGGGATCGAGCTCAGGGAAGCTGCCTCCAGCCGGTGGGCAGGGGTGGGGTTCAGACAGCATCCGTGTCCCTCGGCCTGGTCTGTTTAGTGGGTGAACCTCAGAGTCGCAGTGATGGGCCTTACATTCACTAAGCCACTTGTTAGGGTCCAGCATCAGATACTGTTTGGTCGTCTCCAGCTCCTTCATCAGCCATTCGTACTTGGCTCGGACCTCCGCGATTCTCTGCTGGCGATGCTCCAGAATTTTCAGTTTTGCGTTAAAACACATGACCTCCTAGGATGCAGATGAGAAGGAGATGGGAGGTGAAGAGGGGACCTTCAGCTCCAATCCAGCCCACGCAACCTCTTCTGGAAAGGAATACTTCTGCTTATAATCTGTGCAAGGAGGGTGCAGGGGGCTCAGCTCTGACACCCACGCACAGGACAGGACTATCACAGCCTTATCCCAAATTTAGAAGGCGGTTGGCCTCCCAAGCTGGAGCCAGAAAACCCCCAGGGAGCCCCACCAGCTCTCCCAGTCTTTGAACCTTGCACGTCTCCAGGTAGAGAAATAGGCGGCTCTCCCGAGGAGCTGGGTGCACAGGCCTGGCTGTCGGCCGGAGCCCTCGCCTCCCACCTGCACAGAAGCCACTGGGAGTCTCTGGGGCCTTCGCCCCGTCTCAAGCACTGCCCCCGGGGGGCCGACAAGGGGACCTGCTGGGGGCGGGGTGGAGGAGGCGCACCTTGCTGCTGCCCCCTCGTCGCCGCTGCAGCCGCTCCACATCGTCGATTTCATAGACTTTAATCTCAAAAGGTTCCCCAAGACCCCTCTGGGTGCTGCGCAAGGGGCCGTCCACCCAGCGAACGCCTGCGCTATTGGTGGGTTTTCTCACAGGGGAGGGGGTGTCAAGGGACAGCGCCGGGATGAGCCTCCGTCTCTGGGAACCTAGATAGGGAGTTAAGTCCACAGTTAATAGTTTTGAATTTCTTTTGAATATATTTTTTAATGCAAGGGGTGGGGGCATGACAGCGCCCCACCCCACACCCTACGCCGACCTGCGGCAGAGCTGTGTTTGAAATGCTCCAACCTCCCACCACCTCAGCATCCACTCCCTTTCACTGGCACTTGCCTTCATTTCCACAAGTTCGACCCCCACTCCCCACCAGTGGTCTCCCCCTTAAAACACACAGGCTGGAGGACACTAGAACCGAGAGCCACTCTGGCTATACCCTCAGCATGGACTGGTGTTAGCATGAAATTAGAGATGTTCAGTGTTAGGGGGAAATAGATGCTAGGATTTGATACTGTGGTAGGAGGAGTTTATTTGCTTCTAACAACACTGGAATCAGCACTGCTCATGCCAGGCCCTACTGGACATGCTGTACACACTGTGATGGAGACCGCTAGTTGTCCCCCAGTACCTGCCCTCCTCTTCAATTTCAGCAAGAGCGCCCGAGTGGGCCTGGATGCACAGGGTACCAGGTGCACCCTGTGTAGTACATGTGACTTAAGCTCCACCAGTGCAATGAAAGTGCCCTTTGCAACAGCTATAATAGAAAGTGTCCTGAAAAGGTGAGGTCTGCCCTCCTTGTCCTCTCTCCTTTGTCTCAGATGGAATACAGGCCTGCTGCCTGGTCCATGATGTGAAGATTGTAAATAACACATAAACAAGACAAGGAGCCAGGATTTCTGGTACCCAGGAGACTTCACATGATCGCCTATGCAGTTTTTTTCTTTTTAAAAAAAGACTTACTTTTTCTAGACAAGGTTTAGGTTGGCTGCTAAATTAAGAGGAAGGTACAGTGAGTTCCCATGTACCATAGGGCCCCACAGACCCACAGCCTCCCCTATCATCAACATCCCCATCACAGAGGTACATGTGTTACCACCGATGAACCTGCGCTGACACGTCGTTACGCATATGGACACCCAGAGTCCATAGTTTACATCAGGGTTCACTCTTGGTGTTTACGGCCTATGGTTTGGATAAATGTGTAACGATATGTATCTGCCATGATAGTATCACATAGAGTATTTTCATTGCCCTAAAAACCCCCTACACAGACTTTTACATGAGAAATTAATCTTATATTGTTATTGGGTTTTCTGTCACAGACAAGCCTAGTATGTAATTCTCACAGAAGCAGAAAGGTACAAAAGACTTCCATAACTTGCCCAAAGTCTCAGTATTACCTTGTTTTAAAAAAAAATCCATTGCCCACATTCTCCACCAAAATAAGAAATATCAGATAATAAATGATCTTCCCAAAGGATGGGTTATGATTAAACGCTACAGAACGTGGCACATAGTAGGCTGCGGCGACTGAGGATGGACAGGCGGGTGGTACTGCAGACCAGGATGAAGACAGGCGGGGGTGGTGATCTCTCAGGAGGCTGTCACTGCCTGTATCCTGCTTCATGGTCGGGATCTTACCTGTATCGTGTTTGTTAAACATCTTATATTTTACCCCTAGTCTGAGTGGAGGGGATCTGTTTGCGAACTGGGAAACCAACAGTAGCCTCCCTGGGAAATGAGTCTGATTGCTGGGTCTGCAGCGAGATGCCTCTGTCGTCCTTAGGACTTCCTTGAAAAATTGACCCGGTAAGCATCTGGCTCCAAAGTCTGCCCACCTTTTGGATTCTTGATACTCTTTAGCTGCTGGTGTCTGTATTGCGTTTGTGGTATTTGGTTGCAGTGCCCCTTGATATCTGGGACCCCAGAGATATCTGGGAAGAGGGGTGGGCCAACATTGTAAGAGTCGAGCAGAATATGTAGGGGTGAAGTGTACTGTTATGCCATTTAAGCTATTCTCTTGCTTTCTATGCATTCCCCTGCTTAACCTGTCCCAGCTTCATTCACATGACTATCCAATCCTCTTAATTCTAGGGCTTAATCAATCCCTGGTAACCAATGAGACTACCTGACATCAATTGAGCCTGTAAATGGTAGCCTCCTCCCCCAAGTAGTGAAAACTGCTGCCGTGTCCTGCCTGCTGCACAAGGTGGGGTCTCACTCCAGGACCCTTTGTGTAAGATCCCCTGTCCCTAAACCGTTGATGTCTCTGTTGCTGTCTCCCAGCTCTTTCTTCGGTCTGGGCCAACTACAAGGTTTGCAGGCCTGTGGGGTGCACCCCAACACATACCATGCAGATTTGAGCCCTAATAGGCAGGTCTCTAGAGGATTTATAAAAAGCAATCACTAAAGGACTGTCAGGACTCGGGGCCCCAATGCACCAAGCACCACTTTTTTTGGTGACTGGTGACATGAGAGAGTGAAACCATGGCCTGGCTTCTGAGGATGGGGTCTAATCTTTCCACCCACATCTGAAGTGGATCTAGCCTCCTGCTTTGGGTGACTACCAGGTTTGTCCCCCTGGCTCTGGCCCCTCTCCCGGTGGGAGGCTGCAGGCCTGGCCTCCTGGTAGGGAAGCCTGGTGCTGCCTCAAACAGCTGCATCTCCTGAGGCACACACCCCCCACCTGGCACCTTCTTTCGCCAGGACCAGACATTAGGAAGTTTGCTTTCTCCTGGAAGGAGGATGGTTGGGAAACATGACACCATCCCAACAGGTTTATCTTGAAGCTGAAGGGAGCCCGATCTAATTTAACTCAGAGTGGATATGGGGTCCCTCCTGCATCTGAGGGAAGACAATGGCATCTGCGGGAAGCCTTGGCTAGCTGCACATAGAGTCTGAGCTGATTCTGCTTTGAGATAGAATGTGTGTCTGTGCCCAGTCATGTGTAGTGACCGACTCTTTGCAACCGCATGAACTGCAGCCCACCAGGCTCCTCTGTCCATGGAATTTTTCAGGCAAGAATACTGGATTGGATTGCCAGTCCCTTCTCTGGCGGATCTTCCCAACCCAGGGATAGAACCCAGGTCTCCTGCATTATAGGCATATTCTTTACTGCCTGAGCTACCAGAACAGACCTCATTAAAGTCAGATTTGAGTGAGAGTGAAGGAGGGCAAGAGAACGTACATACCATGATATGGCAGCCCTGAGAATACGAAGGATACAAAGCACTGAGACTTTTGTGGAAGCCCCGGGAGATGGGCTCTCTCAGTCAGTGGGCTGCTGTTGGGGGAAGCGCTGGTCCTTACAGCGCCACCCCTGCGGTGTTTGGGGAACCCTGGAGGAGTGAGTGCCCTCTCTCTCCCACTCTCCCTCTATCTTCCTCCCCGATTCCAGTTGGTTCTGCTTGTTGCCTGCTGGGCCAGTGTGGCCTGTGTGACGTGATGACCCTTCCAAAGAGAAAGACACTGTACTTTTCTCCAACTTCAAGAGATCCAGGGACTGCTAAGAAAAGCTTAAAATTCCATAAGCTCAGCGAGAAAAAGAGCCAGAACTCTTTGAAACAGAAGCAGGGGGCCAAGGCACAGGACAACCTTCTCCCCAACCTAGGGAGCTAGGAGTGTGAAAAGCCACTACCTGCAGCTCCAGGTGGTGGCAGCGGTGGTGGCGCAGCGTTCAGGGCAGTGCGTGCCTGTTCAGAGTGTGGGTGAGCAGTCTTTCCTTCAGGAGACAACGAGGGACTCTAAACACAAAGTCAACTTTCCCTACAGAGCGTACTCTGTCCTCTAGGCTTCCTTCATATCAAATCTCATTTTGGGGGGCCAGATCTTTATCTTGTGTATGTATGCATGTGCAAAGACACATGCATACACACACACACTAACTTATGAAACTAGAACGTGTCAACCACTGAAGATGTCAACCACTGAAGATGTCAAACACTGAAGTAAATACCTGTCTCCCTTACAATGGAAATGAACCATCCAGTAGTTTGGGTTTTGTTTTTAATTGGTCTGATCATGCCAGATGACTCTGAGCAAGTGGTTCTGCCTTTGGGGCTCAGCTCCAGTGAGACATGGCTGCTGCAGAACATGCATGGAGGCCAAAGAACACCGAGCATCATTGGGAAGATGTTCAGCTCTCAGAGAGAAGGAGAGTCTGAGCATCCTCCAGATGGAGACTTGGCCCTCATTCCTCAGGCTGCAAACACTTGTGATGGGACTCCTGGTAAGCCCTATTTTCTCAGTTGGATAATATATACTCAGCCCCTAGGGAGGTATATGTATGGGCATTGTGCATGCTGCAAGTGCTAAGTTGCTTCAGTCGTGCCCAACTCTTTGCAACCCTATGGACTGTAGTCTGCCAAGCTCCTCTGTCCATAGGGATTCTCCAGATAAGAATACTAGGGTAGTATCCCCCTGCCATGCTCCAGGGGGATCTTCCTGACCCAGGGTTTGAACCCATGTCTCCTGTGGCTCCTGTACTGCAGGTGGATTCTTTACCACTAGCACCATCTGGGAAGCTATATGGGCATCTCAGTGCACCCATCTCACTGGGTGCATGGGTCCAGACATTTCTGGGATGACTCTAAGAATCTATTTATGTGAGAAAAAGGGGAAGAACTGAGGAGGCTCATGGGATGGCTGGTGTATCATTTATCTATCACTCTGTGACTAATTACCCTAAACCTAGCAGCTAAAAATAACATGTTGGTTCTCTCACACATTCCTACGAGGCAGGGATCTGGGAGAGGCTGATGGAGCAGGTAGTTTTGGCTGAGGGTCTCTTGTGATCTGCAGTCAAGTTTTCAGCTCACAAGATGGGGCTGCCATCCTCTGAAGGCTTGACTATGGCTGGAGCATCCACTTCTAAGCTCACTGTTGTGGCTGTTGGCAGGAGTTTCAGTGCACTGCCTGGTGGGCCTCTGCACAGGGCTATTTATGGCATGGAAGCTAATCTACCCAGAGCAAGAAAGAGCAGCTCCAGTGTCTTTCACAACCTAATCTTGAAACCTAATCACTTTCATCTACCTTATTCAATTAGACACAAAGACCAACCATAGTAGAGTATGGGAGGGGATGAATCAAGGGTGATGCCAGGAGGCAGGGCCCATTGGGGAACACTGAGGAGTCTCGTTATCACAGATGGGAAAATATAAGGAATTAGGGTCACTCTCTATTAGCCTCCTCATCTCTCCAGGGCACCCTATGAGATGAGAGAGGAGATCACCCTGATTGGTGAGAGAAAAGTAAAGAAGCCTGAAAGAAGAATGGCATTTTACAGGGCTACAATATCCTGATAGAGATATTCTGAAGGCGAATTTCTGTTATCTTTTTTCCATGCTTTTTTGCAATCTTCTCAACTTCCTCACATGTCAATCAAGCCCTGCCACGGTGAGAAGTGAGTGCCCAATGTCAGGTGAATTGCAGTCTAAGGGCTTCTCCTGTGTGTAGTGACTGGCTATCTTGGATTTTCTCAGAGTTCTGAACTTCAGTTCAGTTCAGTTGCTCAGTTGTGTCTGACTCTTTGAGACCCCATGGACGGCAGCATGCCAGGCCTCCCTGTCCATCACCAACTCCTGGAGTTTACTCAAACTCATGTCCACCGAGTCGGTGATGCCATCCAACCATCTCATCCTCTGTCATCCCCTTCTCCTCTTGCCTTCAATCTTTCCCAGCATCAGGGTCTTTTCACATCAGTCAGTTCTTTGCATCAGGTGGCCAAAGTATTGGAGTTTCAGATACAGCATCAGTCAATGAATATTCAGAACTGATTTCCTTTACAATTGACTACTTGGATCTCCTTGCTGTCTAAGAGATTCTCAAGAGTCTTCTCCAACACCACAGTTCAAAAGCATCAATTCTTTGGCACTCAGCTTTTTTTATAGTCCAACTCTCACATCCATACATGACTCCTGGAAAAACCATAGCTTTGACTAGATGGACCTTTATTGACAAAGAAATGTCTCTGTTCTTTAATATGTTGTCTAGTTTGGTCATAACTTTTCTTTCAAGGAGCAAGTGTCTTTTAATTTCATGGCCACAGTCACCATCTGCAGTGATTTTGGAGCCCCCCCAAAATAAAGTCTGTCACTGTTTCCACCATTTTCCCATCTACTTGCCATAAAGTGATGGGACCAGATGCCATGATCTTAGTTTTCTGAGTCATACCCAGAAAACTAAATCAAGGTAAATTTGGCCTTGGAGTACAGAATGAAGCAGGGCAAAGGCTAATAGAGTTTTGCCAAGAGAACACACTGGTCATAGCAAACACCCTCTTCCAACAACACAAAAGAAGACTCTACATATGAACATCACCAGATGGTCAATACTGAAATCAGATTGATTATATTATGTGCAGCCGAAGATGGAGAAGCTCTATACAGTCAGAAAAAACAAGACTGGGAGCTGACTGTGGCTCACATCATGAACTTATTGCCAAATTCAGACTTAAATTGAAGAAAGTACGGAAAACCACTAGACCATTCAGGTATGACCTAGATCAAACCCCTTATGATTGTACAGTGGAAGTGAGAAATAGATTCAAGGGGTTCGATCTGAGAGACAGACCGCCTGAAGAACTATGGACGGAGGTTCGTTCTGAACTTGGTCACTGGTAAATCAGGTCCACAAATGAACTGATATCATCCAGAACTTGCACCCACTATTGAGGGGCCTCCACACCCCTCACGTCTCCTCCAGAAGTACACTGGGAGTCTTACTTGGGGTGTGATGGGGAAAATTGAGGACAGGGGCCAGGGGAATGTGGTCAGACCAGAGGAAATGGAGTTTAATGCTATGAAGGGAATTTCAGAGGGAGAGATGGTGCCCTCGCTCTGCTGGAAACAGCACAGGAAACAGTGGTGCTGAAATGCCTTATCATCACTTGGAGAGAATGGACCACAGGACTTTGGTCTGGGTCCCCATAGATATATGAGTTCTTGGATTTCCAGCATGCTCTCAAGAAGATGCTTCCTGCTCTCCCCTGAGCCCAGTCCCTGCCAGTGACCACTCTCTTCTAGGCTCCTGGAAGGTTGGGGAAGTACCCTAGTCGGGCAATAGTGGTGTGGGACCTGTCAGATGCAGCTGTCTGGTTTGGGATCACTAGTCTTGAACCAGCCTCCGCCCTGATGCCAGTGGGTCACCAGAAGGATTCCTTCTTCTCTATCACTCCCTGCTCATCAGCCCAGCACTCCGTATGGACATGGAGACGTCAAGTGTTAAACAAAAAAACCTAAAGTTGTTAAGTGCCAACAGTTTTGCTACATGAAATGGCCCAATTTGACCTGAATCCCCTGCTTTCCCAGCCACTCCAGGCTTGGCTGCCAGTTGCATATGTTTGGAGGGGCCCCCAACCTGTCAGGGCCCATACCACCCTATTCTCCACAGCGCTGATGACTCCAGCAAAGAGTCTGATGTCAGGCCTTCCATTTTTACCATCACTGAGTGCAGATAACAGTGTCCACACTGAATCTGAAGATGCTGCTTCTTAGGTAAAGTGTCAGAAAACACAGGCATTCTGAGCGCCAAGGCCCACAGCACGCCTTGAGGGACATACAGATGCCCACCCCG
The DNA here is from genome assembly GCA_935064755.1 of Tragelaphus eurycerus. Lineage (NCBI taxonomy): Eukaryota > Metazoa > Chordata > Mammalia > Artiodactyla > Bovidae > Tragelaphus > Tragelaphus eurycerus. Next base: position 26,172,692 of record CAKXYN010000003.1, read on the forward strand.
GCCACCCATGGAAAGCCCGCCATATCAGCTTTCCGGCCATCACCCTCCATCTTCATTCTGACCCAGGGAAGCATCACTAGGAAGACAGTGAGTCAAAAAGCAGAAAGCACCGATGCTGAAAGGCCACCCAGGTATCAGCAATGAGGAGTGGGAGGGGAAAGATCAGTGAGCGTGGATTTACTGACCAGCGAGAGCCAGCCAGCCCCAGGCCTCCCAGATGGATGCAGATATGGCTGCATGGGCAGCTGTAGGGCTCGAACTGACGAGTGAGCTTGTCCCAGGCTGAAGAGGAGATGGGGAGATGGCCAGCCATGGACCTGTCCTCTGGGCAGAGCCCAGGCCCCTCACATGCTCACTTGGTGCCTCTCAGCCCTGCAGCCACCTCCGCCCACACTGCACTCTAAGGAGCTTCCTCAGTGTCTTAGGGAGCCAGCCTTTTCTATTTTTCCCAACTTATTGTCAAAAAGCCTGTCTTATTTGGAACCCTTTCTCATCTGTTTCTAAGTCTCTTAGAAACACTCTAGTACTCTTAAATCGGCCAGCAAGCCACTTGCCTTAGCCCTGTTTCCATTAAGCTAGAGACCACTGTGTCTCCTGAAATTCATTAAAACAAAATAAGATTGCACCTGAGAACCGAATGGACCCCAGGGAGGGGACAGAGTGAAGCATGGTGCTCTAGGCCCTTGGAGGAGTGACCAGTCACAGATTCCAGGGCAGAAGATCTGTAAAATGAACCCATCAGTCAGTAATGTTTACTCAGCTCCCAGAGAAGGGAAGGCACAGTGTCTGGTGCTTAGAGTGGGAAAGAAAATAAGAGGTTAGGTTCAGTGTTTTAAAACACAGGTCACCAGCAGGGCAAGCGATCAGAAGTACATAGAAAAGAATTCAGCTAACTTGTAGGACCACACTACCAGCCAGCCAACCAACCAATGAATCAATCAACGGTGTCCACCTGATTCATGGTAACCTGTACCAGCCCAGCGCCGGGGACTCGACAGGCTGAGTCAAGTGCTGAACAGGCCTCAGAGAAGCTCCTGCCAGGCAGGTCAAGCCCTGGGTGCATTTTGGAACCGACATGCTCCCTGGCTGGCTTCTCTCCTGGGCTTTCTGGATGCAGGGTCACACCACACCAGGGCTTGCTGCAGTGGAAATGAACTTCACTCAAACCTAATCTAATTTTCATATTTCCCTGGCCAGCCTGAGAGATAAGTGGGGAGAAGGAAAGAAGCCAAGGGGATAACACACCAGGTGTGGGGTCAAGTGTCAGGAACATGAGGAAGAAGAGAGAGAGAGAGAGTCAGGGAGGGCCCATGCGATGGGTGATATAAATGAGCTATCAGTGGAAAGCTGGGGCCTCAGGTGGGGCCCAGCTGATGCAGCCACACAATACACTGCCCATCACTGATTCATTACTTTTAGCATGGACAGGTTGATCATTTGCTCCCTACCTGGACTGGCTGTCATAACTCTACTTCATGCCTAACAGTTACACCTACATGTCCATGTACCTATCATAGGGGGCTGGCAAGGAACGGTGGAAGGACAGATGAAAATCCATCAGCAGAAAGCAACCCACAGCTTCTGTCACCTTATGACACTCTCAACCAAGAACCTATAAATGACTCCCCATTGCCAAGTGCAATAATTCCTGATGCTCAAGGAATAACTTGATCTGGGCTTACGTTTTCTGTTTATCATCACATCCATTAAGAATATTACCGTTATTGAGTTAATCCCACTCTGTTGTCCATAAACCATGCTCTTACTGCCCCAAGCTGCCTCAGCTGACAATGCCCTTTGTCCCAGCATCCTTCAAGGCCTGGCTCAATCCCAGTGTTTCCCTATAGCCTTCTTCAACTGCTCTGGGCCATCTTTGTCTAAATATTTCCTCCACTTAGCCCTCACTTCCTCACTCAGCACTTGGCAATGCATCTTGGTTCCTGGTTCACTGTTCTCTATTTCATGTTCTTTGTCCTTGCTCTCCAATGAGATTACATACTTCTCACAGTGGCTTGGTTTTCTTTGCTCCCTACCCCTTCCCAGACACACTTGCGACTTTCATATCACCAAGCTCTAACAGCACAGAAGAGGTCTGATCAATGTTTAACAACTTAAAAATAAATCCCATTGTCTATGCATCATCTGATGGAAAGGAAGGCATATTATCACCAATATTCTTTATGTTATTTGCTTCATCTTATACAGTATGAGCATAGAGAGACCGTGGTGGTTCTCTACCAACCCCTTCATTTTACTTCTATGTGAGAAAACTGAAGCCCAGAGAGTATAGCTACTCCCTAAATGTCACACAACCCAAGACCCCAAGTCTCCTGCCTTTCTAGCTCAGTCTTCCCACTGCACCATGCCCATAGGAAAAGCCCAATTCTGCTCACTCTCAACCAGCACGGATCTCCAGGAATGGGACTGGAAAAGTGAACCATCGGGATGTTTGGTTTCTCTACCTGCACTACAAAGCACTCAAAGAGCTCAAGGTTATCTTCCTAGTAATATATTTCTAGATTGTTTTCACTAAGGAGGTAACAAAAGAATCGAAGTTTTCCAAATTCGAAAGCAACTTCCACTAACAGATGACTGCTTGCCTCTCCTGCAGTTCCCAACATCTCCAGTAACTGTAAAATCCAGCCATGGAGCTAGGAATTTCCTTTGAGGAGCTTTATGGATTCTCTTAAAGAAGTTGCCTTTGATTTATGCTGATCATGTCTGACAGCCAGCATTTCTCTTAATAATAATCATAAATAAGTGAGACAAGGTCACCTCACGTGCAGGGAGCGTATCTCCACTGCCATATCCATTAGGGAGTCCAGGATCTACAGCAGCTGCTCACAGAGGTTCGATGCCCTCAGCACTCTCTATGAAATCCCATCTCTGGCACCTAGCCTGGCACTTTGATTATACACCAACAGCCAAACCTAACGAGGGACGTTCAGAGAACACATTTACAAATAGAGGCAGCACCAAGCAAGGACATGTGCAGGGCCTGTGGTCCACTTTCCAAGTAGTTACCTTAGTTGTTCTTCCCCTCTACTCCAGTGCAACAGCCAAACCAAACAATTCAAGTTAAAAAAAAAAACAACAAATAGTAAAGCTATTGAAAGAATAAACTGGATAGGTAGATTCAAGATACTAAATTAGAGTATGTGAAAGAACTCTGTAACACTCAAATGTACGTGAGCACATAGCAAATGTCTCAAAATAATCTGGATTTTGAAGATCAAGATTGGGTAGATTGTAATATACAAGGTTTATCAAACAAGTATTGGGAAGGCCAGACTTTTTTTTTTTTTTTTTTTCGCAAAGGCTCTGGCTTAAACTTTCTTGTTATTTTTAGTAACCACTATCAGTACATTTTAATGCCCTTGACTCTGAAAATAGTACCCAGCAGTTGTCATGTCATACTGAATAGATTTCTGTTCTCCACTTGTGTTATATGGGATTCTGCTCCCAGATCTGGTGGTGAGATTCAGGGCCAAGGGCCTGATGTGGGGCACCATCAAAGTGAATCAAGGCCTGATGCACACAGCACCTGGGAAGTAAAAATGTTAAGATTCTGACAGCCACGATGACTCCCAAACATGCAGGGAGGCTAACATCTTCATGGCATTTCATGATCTGTGATGGGATGGGTGGATGGGGGCAATCTATTAATACCTCATAACATCTAGAATTACAAAATGACTCTGTTGTCCCTTGAAGTTTTTTTTTTTTTTTTTTTGAGGTAGACAAATAGTTTATCGTGTACACTGACCACAGTCCTTACATCTGAATTGGAATATTCCAGAGTAATTCCCAATACACTGTCTGTAGTGTGAGAATAGAAAAAAGCAACCCTGGGGTTGAGAGAAAAAAACTTGAGAAGAGTTGCTGGCTGGAGCAGCTTCAGGAAAAAGGAGACCTTTCTTTTGGGTCTCATCTCATCTTTTAATTCCAAATGTGCTGGTGGCATCAATATTCCATTGGGCAATGGTTTCTGAGAGCTCCAGGTTCTAGAGAAGGAGCACAGTGTAGCTAAGGACAGGCTAGGAGGGCTGGACAACAGGCCACTCACACATCAACCAAGGTGCAGAACTGCGTGTGAGGCTCTGCAGGAGATGGCTTCATTACAAACGAGTCCCGCGCTAAAGATGAGTGGGGGCAAGTTCTCTGAAGGCCGTTTAAGAGCAAAGATGAGGCAGCGAAGTTCTCAAGCAGCTAAAGTTGTCCTTGGTTCCTTCTGTCTTCTCTCTTTGTCCCTTTCTATTTTTACTGACCGTTCACCTCACCTACCCTATGGCCACCTGGACCATCAGCTCTGACCTAGGTCCTCTTCTCCTTGCCCATCACAACTTACTATCACATGTTCCCCCAAACTCCAAAGAGACAAATCAGCGGCCTTTATACACGGCAGTTCCTCCAGAGGACTTATTTGTCTTTTGATAGGAGATATCTGGACATAGCAAGACTTCCTCCAAAAGCATGCATTTTGGTTCCATAGTGAGGGGGTGGTGTGCTGTGTGTGCGTGTGTGTGTGTGTGAATGTTGGACATTTCAGGCCTGTGGTGGGAGCCTGACTGTTCTGCCAGCGTGTGTGGAGGGGGCAGTGCGGTGGAGGAGGGGCTGCCTCCACTGTACCTTCCATGAGACAGTGGGCGTCATTCCACCCCTGAGAACGGCTGCTAGGCTCTGGGGGCCACTGGGTCATAAGGGTAGCTGCTGCTGCTGCTGCTAAGTCACTTCAGTTGTGTTTGACTCTGTGCTACCCCATAGACAGCAGCCCACCAGGCTCCTCTGTCCCTGGGATTCTCCAGGCAAGAATACTGGAGTGGGTTGCTATTTCCTTCTCCAGTGCGTACATACATGCATGCTACGTCGCTTCAGTTGTGTCTGACTCTGTGCGACCCTATGGACAGCAGCCCACCAAGCTCCTCTGTCCACAGGATTCTCTAGGCAAGAATACTAAAGTGGGCTGCCATTTCCTTCTCCACATAAGGGTAGCTACAATGACCTGATCCCTTGAGTGGTTCTAAGCTTCAGTATTCTTGGTCCTTGAGCAGAGAAACCAGGTGTCTGGGCCCAGAATGGGGAGATCTCATGCAGGAAGAAGCCTCTTCCCACCTCCCACATCCCTACCTCCCACAACCCAGGGCTGGTGAGTGAGGAGCCGTGCCCTGGGGGCCTGCCTTCTCCCTGGGCTGAGACTGACGAGCATCACAGCCTGAAGCCTGAGTGATGCCCTGACGGAAGGTCGCTTTTGACAGTGATGGCTCTGTCCCCAGCAGGTGACAGGTGGCAGGGACAGGGGTGGCAGGGACAGGGGTGCCCGGGCTCCCATCCCTGGATTCCAGGGCCCACCCCGCGCCCACCAGGTGCCCACGTCTACCTGAGTTGGCGCGCTTCTTTGGGGCTTTGAGGCTGCGGCAGCGCCCGCCCACGGAGCTGCTGTTTTCGCTCATGGAGTCCTGGGTGGACGATGCACTGCCGGTGGCCTCGCTGTCGCGCATCATGCTCTCATAGCCACTGCTGCCGCCGCTGTGGTAGAAGAGCGCCGTCTTGCCCATGGCGGGCGGCAGCTCCCCGCTTAGGACGCTGCTGTTGTCGCTGCCGTGGCCGCTGCTGCAGCGGTGGGGCCGGCGCGGCGGTGTGATCTTGCTGTAGGGCGAGGGCAGCGGGGCGGCGGGCGGCGGGCGCTCGTCGGCGGGTACGGCGCGCTCCTCCGCCTCGGGCCCCGCGCGCCCGGGCGGCCCTCGCCCGCCCGCGCCGCCCTGCAGCAGCTCCGAGATGCGGCCGTTCACCGCCCGCAGGGGCAGCTTGGACGCCAGGCCGGAGCCCCGGCTCCGGCTCAGCGACTGGGTGGACCAGGACATGTGCTTCCCGCCGGGGGGCGGCCCGGAGCTCTGGCCCACTGCCTGCGGCAGGGACTTGGTGGAGAAGCTCAGGGTCTTGGTGGTGGAGGTGGACAGGCTGCGGGCCTTGGGGCTGGCCAGGAGCAGCTTGCTCACGGCGGAGATCTTGGACTGGCTGGCCTTGGGCGAGGCCCCGGCCGACTGCGTGGGGCCCGGGTTGGTGGGCGAGGCCCCGGCGCTGCGGCCCGGGCTCCTCCCTGTGCGGGGCATTGTGCTGTCCTTGCCCGCGTGCAGCCGGGAGCTCATGGAGGACAGGCTCTCGGCCCTCTCCAGAGAGAGGCATTCGTAGTGGCTGACTGTGGTCCTACCCAGAGAGTTGGTCCGGCTGGCCAGCTGCTCCAGCTTGGCGCTGAAGAGCTTGCTGCTGCTGCTGGCATCCTTCATCTTGCCACTGGGCTCATCCGGGAAGCTGGCCAAGAAGGGTGCAGGTTGGTTCAAGGGGCTGCTGGAGCTGCTGCTGCAGGCACTGTGCTGTGGGCTAGCCCGGTTCTTCTGGTCCAGGCTGGACTTCCGGACAGGGGGCAGCGGGGGAGTCCCTTTGGGCCGAGCCAGGACACAGTGCTTGGGGGATGCTATCTTCCTCTCCAGGGTGGCCTTGGAGGGCTGGGTGCTGGAAGCCGAGCCAATGCCGTTGGTCTCCGAGGCGCAATGGTAGAAGAGGCTGTCTAGCTCCTCCTGCCTGCTGGCTTTCTGAAAAGCCCTGGGAAGGCTGCTGGACTTGAGGCTTTTGTTGACATGCACGGGGCTCTGGGCAGCCACACTGGGCAGGGCCATCTCACAGCCATCCACCACTCTCCTGAAGTTGTCAGCCCCTGGGGAGGCAGACACCTCACTGCTACTGTTGCTCAGCCTGTCACTGGGGCTGGCCTTCTTGTCCTGTTCTGCTCTGGCCTCAGGCTTTGGGGGGCCCGTGGCTGTCTCAAACCTACTCCCTTCTTCATTGGGATAAGCATTCTCTTTTTTTACCTCCTCTTCTCGTTTCAGCCAGGGGTCCTCAAATTTCATCTCTTTCTTTGCACCACTTTCCTTGCTCTCCTGGGACTGGGCTGCTTTGGGGACTGAGCTGACGGTGGCCAGGGATGCCTCAGGCTCCTGGACATTTCGAGGGCTCATGGCGATGCAGGGGTATACCGTAATGTTGGTCTTCATGGGGATGTACCCTTCGCAGTTGCTCAGACTGGCCGTATTAGAGATGGTGACCATGGCCTTGCCCAGGGTGGATATCTTGCAGCCTTTGATGGGGGCTGCCTTGTTGAAGGAGTCTTCCCCCATTTCAGACAAGATGAGCAGGTTGTCGGGGCCTGCCTTGGGCTTCTCCCGGCACACCACGGCAGTGTTCTGGATGCTGCCGATGAACTCTGAGGCCGGAGGATCTGCCATTGCTTCCCCATGCCCAAAACATGCCTGTGCTATGAAACTGTGGCACGGCTGCTCGCCGTCACTGCCTGTGCTCATCTCACTCAGCCAGGAGCTGATGGAGGAACGTCTGCTTCCCGCCTCCCGGGCCTTCTCGTCCAGGTTCAGCTTTGGGAGGGGCAGGAACTGCGTGATGCTGACCTCGGACACAGGAGCCACGTTCGAGTAGCACTCCAGGTCCTCACTGATGCTGCCGATGATGCTGACGGGCCTGGAGCCTGAGGCCAAGGCCTGCACCGAGCAGTCGCTGTTGAAGCTTATGATGCTGGTGGGGCGGCCACTGTCTAGCACCCCGCTGATGGTCAGCTCCTCCACCAGCGTGAACACCAGCTCGTCCTCACCATTCAGCTCCAGAGGCTGCTGTACCGTCACCATTGTGGTGCTCAGAATCTCCTTCTTGGAATCTGGGGAAGTTGCTGCCTGATGATCGTCATCCACAGGGGTTTCTGGGAACCCTTCACTCCCAGTAGACATGGATTTCTTCAAAACCTGGGGGCTCATTCCTACCGGGGGGTGCGTACCTCCGGCTGCAGCAGGGACTCACTAGACACCATGCCTGAATCCTTGCTCAAGGTGGGCAGTGGGGCTGGAGAAGGCAGGACCCCCTTCTGGGTGTAGACTTTGCATCTCTGGGAAGGAGAGCTGGCCGGCTTGTACTCTGAGGTCTTGGACAGGCTGGCGATGCCCAGCCTTGGGGAGCCCATGGGCCTGGGCTTGCCTTCCACAAAGCCACAGGAGTTCAGGCTTTCCCGGCTGCTCCGGAGGCTGGGGCTCTGAGCGAGCTGGGAAGAACTGTGCTGGCTGCTGCTGCCGGGGATGCTCCGGGGTGAGGCAGGGGTGGGGCTGTTGGTGAGCAATGCGGCAGGGACCGGGGAGTGATTCCTCTGCACCTTGGAGGCCGGGGGCTCCACACCTTCTCTGTCTGTCAGCTGGCCGTCTGAACCATCGTCTTCCTTATCAGACTCACAAAGTGGGGTTGCACCGGCTGCCTGGCTCAACGGGACACTCTTGCCTGCCTGCTCCGCCCCAAACTGGGCCGGCAGCTCTTCGAAGGGGAACTTGCTGGGCTCCTCGCTGCCATCGATGCAATCCAACCTCTCCTGCAGCTCGGCGAACGTGTTGCACTTCAAGCAGTCCCTTTCCGATTTGCCGGCACCGGCCTCTCCAGCCTCTGTGGACCGGCTGTCACCCCTGGCCTTCTGCAGGGCTGGCACGATAGGGACAAAATCTGGGGGCCCCTCGTTGTCGGTGAGCTCCTTGTCAGAGAGGGCTGTGCCGTTTGGCCCAATATAGATGACCGTGTCGCAGGACTGCTCGCTGCTGGAGGAGTAGTCAGGGTCGCTGGACAGGTGAGGGATGGGGAAGTCTGACTCGACGGCGGCCCTGGCGTGGAAGGGTCTGAGCTGGGTGGGCCTGCGCATTCTGCCTTCCTCACAGGAGCTCTCTCCCCCAGAGGAGCTCGATGTGTACTGTGAGTGAGAGGGAAACAGTTAGTGTGGCGTCGTGGGGCAACTGGCCAGGTGACTAGTGGAGGCCATTGGCTCCACGCAGGCCATCCAGACCCCAGGCCACTACCCGGGTGTGCCAGGCCAGGTGCCCCAGCTCTGCATGTCATGCCCTCATACTACTGTGAGGCACACTGGGGAAGCAGAGGCTGCTCATGAAAGGGGGTGACCGGCCCAGGTCCCATGTGACTTCCTAAGGACTTGAGGGGGTCACTAGTTTGCACACCCAACCATGGATGACAGTTTGTGCCACGGGACACTGATTGGAAAGATGTGCTTTTGACCAAATATATGTGTGTCTATATATATTTATATATAAATATATATATATTTCATATATATATATATATAAAGGAGGGGAAAAAAGCCCCCACAAATCACCAGCTGGCCACAGACCAGACTGACCACAATCATAATGATTTTCTCAGACATTCTTGTCATACTGCCACTGTCCTGGCTTTGCCTCTGCCTGAGAAAATGAGCCCAGTGATTTCATCAGCCAGAATCAACCACTGAATTAACAGGACAACACCCCTTGGCCTGAAAAAGTGCCTCCTGGAAATGCATGGGAAGTAGGGTCACCTGAGCAAGGAGTAAACTAACAGTCCCCTTTGGGATCAATCAGTTGAAGGACCAAGGTAGGCAAGATACAAACTATGGATATTTCCTATCGCTCTTAAAAAATTTCACCTCAAAGTCGCAATCGTTTAAACTCTCTAAAGTGAACCAAGCACTCCCCATTAGGAGTCCAGTCTGGATGACCAAGGAAATCACCAGCAGTGGGGAGGGGACAGGACTTCTGTGTCGGCCAGGAGGTAGTCCTACCCCGAGGTGGATGCTGAGCCAGGCCTTCAGCAGCCAAGCTCACCAGGCCCCTGGTGCTGGGGGATTAGAAATATTGATTCCACTCTTTCTGACTCAGTTCCACGGCAGGGCTCCGAAAGCTGCTTCATCCTCCGCACCCCCAGCAAACCCCTTACCTTTGTTTTCTTTTTCTTCATCCTCAAGACTCGTGAGGCGATCTGGATGGTGGACAGGGTTTCAGCATAGTTCCCGGCCGCGGCAGAGATGTGAGCGATCATGGTGGTGCGGCAGTTCACGTTCCCCAGGGATTCCCGCAGCAGCATGGTGAGCTTGCTTTCTCTGCCAACAAAGTGAATTAAGGCTGCATTAGTGGGCCATGCTTCACTCTGGCTGTCAGGGTAGGACTTGGGGCCCCTACATGGCTTGCTGTGGGCAGTGGGGTTTTTTTCCATTTTTTTTAATGCATACTAATTAACATCATCTTCTACATGAAGCTATTTGTAGTTGGCAGCTGAGCAAGTGCTTCTAACCCCAGGGATGGAAAGCATGCAGAACACCTCCCTTGGCACCACTGTCCTGGCTGTGGCGGGGCATTCCTGTGTGTCTATGCATATGACACTGCCCAAAATGAGGCCTGGGAATAGAAATGAGAGGCAGGGATGGGGAGAGAGCAACTCTGTGACCCGTGATTGGGCCTGCTGTCTGCACATGGGGCCTTTCTCTGCAAATTTCCACCCCAGGCAATCCCTGCAATAAAAAAGCATTTTCCCAGCCATGAACTTGTATTGAAGAGCTATATGTTTATAATACATGCAAGGTTTCTTTTGCCAAGGAGTTGCACCCACTTTATTGCCATTGTCTCTTAACATATATTTGCACACGGTAGTGACAAAGGACAAGGTATTCATATTCCTGATTAAAACCAGGGACACATAGACATAGACCCAAGCACTCAATCAGCAACAGAAAGCAAAACTTTCTAGAAGGGACTCCTCTAGGGATTTTGCAGGTGCTGTGTGGGGCCAGTGTCCTGAGTAATAAGGCCCAGGAGTTTACAGATGGTGTTTCTAGGCTCTTTAAAAAGTGATCTGAAGGAACGACTCATGTTTTTTTTTTTCATTCCTGAACTTGTCTTGACATTCTTCCTGCCTTGCTTTTAAGAGGCTTCTGCTTACGTCATCATCAACTCTTGCCTCTTAACTGCTGGCAAATGTCTTTTTTCTCTGGAGCCGTCCCTGATCCTGAAGTCTGAGGGAGCCTCTTTGCTTCCCATGCCCTGTGTTGAGTTTGTTTTGCCAGAGGAGAGGGGATTTGTCCTCAGGCTTGTAATCCGGTTGTCAGAGCCTCCCTCGTGGTTCAGATGGTAAATAATCTGCCTGCAATGCAGGAGACTCAGGTTTGATCCCTGGGTCAGGAAGGTTCCCTGGAGAAGAGATTGGCTGCGCTGCCCACTCCAGTACTCTTGCCTGGAGAATTCCATGGACAGAGGAGCCTGGCGGACTACAGTCCACAGAGTCACAAAGAGTCAGACATGACTGAGTAACTAACACTTTCACTACTTTCAGCAGTCAGCCATTGCCCCCTCCCCCGCCCACCCCCACCCCAGCCAGCTCTCTGGAGAGAGACTATCCAGCTTAGGAGACCCCATGTGACATGCAGGCCACTGTCAGCAGAGATTAGACCTCAGAGACAGAAAACCACTTCACATGTGACCTGCACCAGACCTTCAGGGAGAAAAGACGTGTGTAAGAGCAATAGCTTCTCCTTTCCATCTGGGACCAATTAAGGTGTCAGTTCAGAGATACTGGACTCACTATGGCTCAGTGCCAGTACAATTTAAAAATATATCATAGTTTCCTTTCAAGGAGAACACTCAGTGATAAAAGTGGTGGAACGAGAATGCTATGGACTGAATGTTTACATCTCCCCCAAATTCATGTGTTGCAACCTAATGTCCCATGTGATAGTATCTGGAGGTGCAACCTTTGGGAGGTGATTAGGTCATGAGGGTGGAGCCCACATGAGTAAATTTTGTACCCTTATACAAAAGAGCCTAGAGAGCTTCCTTGTCCTTTCTGCCATGTGCGGGAACGGTGAGAAGATAGCTACCTATGAGCCAGGAGGCAGGGCCCCACCAGGCACAAATCTTCCAACACCTGGATCTCAGATTTCCAGCCTCTAGAACTGTGAGGAATTCACTTAAGTCCCTCAGTCTATGGGATTCTGTTATAGCAGCTTGAATTGACTTGGACAGAAAAATAAGTGGGTATGAAGGAGGAGCCCTGCAGCCCTAGCACCTGGCTCTAAACATTTATCTTCCTTCAAAATGTCTATCAGGAACACCATGGAAACCTCCAGAGCTGACAACCAGATGGGGAAGTCAAGTCTCACTCCTGGCACACATTCTCAGTACAGACACTGTACATGGATAAGTCTAGGCTTTTGTCTTCCATACGGCAAGTGGGAGATACATCCCATCGGAGTTAAGTTGTGATCATGTATGGTTAATTCTTATTAGTCATGACAGTTATTTTTATTAAGTCTCCAGGAACACTGAGCTAGTGAATGCTGAGCCATGCCCCTCGGGGAAATATGTGGGTTTATGGTCCTGAGACCCCTGGGTCACAATATTTCATCAATTGATCAACACAACCTTGTTTTATGTGCATATCTATTTAAAGACATCCTAATTTCTATTTCTTATAAATAATGAATTATATGTACCTTCTATATAATAAAACACTAGCTGAGAAGGATTTAACATTTCCTTGACTCTGGGTAACATGACCATAAATTTCTTTGGCTTTCAGCCTTACAGTATTTTCCACTATGCCTTAAAAGAAAAAAAAATAAGCATATTATGAATCCACCAATACAGCCTGTTTCCACAGTATTATCATTGTTGGTATCTCTTCCTAGGGCCTTTACAGGGCCATATGGATGATATCTGAGTACTTTTCAGAACTTTGATGCATATACATGAGTGAATCTCCTCTTCCTGGATGTACCATATTGTTGATTCATTAACACTGAACTCACACCAACAGCACTATATCATGCCTGAATGAAGCTTCTCTCACACATGTATTTTTTTCTGTAAACCACAGCCTTCTTGCACTAGACAACTGCAGCACTATACCTGGGGGCTACTTTACACAGTGAAATCACCAACAAAAAGCATAGAAAGACAAAAAAGTGTCACTAAATAGACTGCAAAAAACACCCTTGTTTACATGATGAGAGGTGAAACAAGAAGACAAAGCTGTTGGCTTGTCCAGTCTCAGCTGGGAATATGTGCATTGGGTGGCTCAAACTTTGTATTACTAAGCATGTCTGCAAATTATAATAAAACTATGGATTTTGAACATAATTCACAACATAGAATCTGCAAATCATTCTGAGGATCAACTGTACTATGAAGTTCCTACTGATGAGTCTTGTTCATCAGTTGCTCTGCTGAAGGCACACCCCAGTTATTTATCCATATGGCCCTGTAAAGGCCCCAGTAAAAGATACCAAAGACAGAATAAACAGATATAGCATTGTTGTATCAAACTGTTTGCCCTGTGTGTTTCCACAAGATTCCCCCATTCATAAGTCAATCATAGGACAATTTTTTATTTTTAAGTCCACATTGTTGGAGGAAGCCAGGGCCTGTGCATTGCTTGGCAACGAGCATTTTAGCTCTCCTTTGGAAAGCCAGTAAAGCTGCCAGGAAGATTGTTTCACATGGGCCTCTCTAGACTCTAAAACATACACCTGATGAGAGTGAAAGATGGTGGCTATAAAGTTTTTGTTTTTTTCTACCTCATCATGACCCTTTAACTTGGAACAAAGACAATTAAGTTGGGGAGAGAAGGTGAAAGAAGGGACAAACTGTAGGTTTAACTCACTGTCTTTGGCAGGAAAATAAAAAGAGTGAAAAGTTTCTAGGGCAGTGATCAGTGCAAACTCAGTCTGCACCTCTGCATAGACACCGAGGCAAGAGGAACAGGAGGGCACAGGTGCAGAAGTGCTGGCCACTGAGCCCCAGGGCCAGGGTGGGTGAGAACTCAGACCTGGGGACCCGTGCAAGAAGGGTGGGTTGGGGCAGGACGGGAAAGGACAGGCGACAGAGTAGGGTTGACTGGGGTCTGGGAAGGACCATGCTGCTCTTCTTTCAGACAGTCATGTTCTATGCACACATATTCCACTTCCCTCCCACCCCACTTCCCACATTTTTTAAAACAATTTTTTTTTGAAAAATGTCTTGCTTTTCAAAATAAGTCAACCTTTTATTAGCCATAGCAAGAGAACACCAAAAAAATTGCATAATGAGGAAATTTTCACTAATTTTATAAGAACATGACAGATCACGTAGTACACTAGGACACGAGCTGACAAACTGAGGCCTGCCAGCCCAATCCAGCCCCCTGCCTGTTTTTGTAAATAAAGTTTTATTGAGACATGGCCACACCAATTTGTTAACATATTGCCTCTGGCTGCTTTCACATGACAACAGCAGAGGTGAATAGTCATGACAGAGTCCATATATTTGCTATCTGGTCTTTTACAGAAAAAGTCCATTGACCCGCGCTCTAAAGTATTGACAAAAGGTGGTTTCATTTTAGACAGAGTGCCAAAAAGTTATCAACAGGAACACAGAGGTATGTCTTAATTTCCTTGTGTACGTGCTCGGTTGCTTTAGTCATGTCCGACTCTTTGTGACCCTGTGGACTATAGCCCATCACGCTCTTCTGTAGATTGGATTCTCCAGGCAAGAATACAGGAGTGGGCTGCCATTTCCTTCCTATTCAACAATCTCTTTCTGACTTGACAGTTGTCCCTGTTGTCCTTCTTTCAGTTCATCTGTCTTTCTTTCAGATGTTTCCTGAAGGGAGAGCTTTTAAAATCAGCAGCATGGAAACAGGCGCTGGTTTTAGAAATCACTCAAGCACCAGGACACAGTCATCAGCAACTGCCCTGTTCACTTTCTATGTGATACAGAAGCAGAGGCTGTCCTTCTCAAGGGGCTATGAGGCTGCTCACCCTCCAACTCGTTAAGTTGTGAATGTCTACAGCAGCTCACTCAAATAGCATTTGATGAATGTGGACCCTCAGGAGGCCATCCTGCAGACTCTGAGGATATGCAGAGCAGAGGCCCTAGAGCCTACTACCCAGTGAGGGAGACACACAGGTAAACACACGTTATCTGACTTTGCTGGTGGTCCAGTGGTTAAGGATCCACCTGCCAAGGCAGGGGACACAGGTTCAATCCCTGGTCTGGGAAGATTCCACATGCCACAGAGCAACTAAGCCTGTGCTCCACAACTACTGAGGCTGCATGCTGCAACTCCTGAAGCCCAGGAGCCTAGAGTTTATGCTCCACAATAAGAGAAGTCACTGAAATGAGAAACCTGTGCCCTGCAACTCTCTAGAGTAATCCCCACAACTGGAGAAAGCCTAAGAGCAGCAATGAAGATGCAGCACAGCCAAAAATAAATAAAATTTTGAAAACCAACACATTATCATACCATCCATTAAAGCCAATGACAGAAGAGCAAATCTAAAACAGCACATGATAAAGGAAGACCCTCAAGACTGGGAGCGTCCCCACCATCACCATAACTCCCTGCTGGCTGGGAACACCCAGACTTCAATGGGTATAGTACAGTTCTCTCCTTGGCTGAGATTCTCCTATGTGGCCTGGCATCCAGGGATATATTTGCTTGAGGTTTCCCCCAAACCCAACAGAACTCTAAATTCCTTTCTGAAAGGACAATCTGGAATCTCAAGATCATTGTCCACTGACCCTGAGCGTTGTAACAACTGGTAAGTTGGTACAGGGCTGCCAGAGTCACACATTTACATTGTTGGCCAGGTAATTTCATAAGAAAATAGACGTTCCTTCCATGACAGCTGTTAAATATATTTCTTCCTCAGAAAGGAGATGAAGAACTCTGGACATAGGAAGAAAGGCATCTACTGACTATGTTCTTTTGAAGAGTAGTGAGCTCTGAATCACCAAGTTGAGCAACTCAAATACAGCACCATGGATGGGCAAGCCCTTCTTCAAGGCCTGATTTTTGTGGGAGAGAACCATAAATGTCCACTTACAGTCATGGATCTGTTTTCAAAAATATGCAAACACAATTAGGGCACAGAAAAAAGCAAAGTGACTTATATTAAGTCCTAATGAAACGAAAGGAAAGGAACTTAGTTAATCTCAAAAATTAATCTCCAGAACAATGTGCAAGAGAAAGATTCCTGTGGGTAGCAGACATAAAAATCACAAACACATACACACATGTGACCTCCAAGACATACACACAGGCATGCTCTTTTTAGAAAAAGGAGACAGTGCTTGTTTATTTTTAAGCAATACCACATTGGCGTTGAAGAATGGAAACTATACACACAGAATTCTTATAGATGTCAGATCAAGATAACAACCAGTGTTTATATGCCAGGAAAATTCTGGTATCCCTCATGTTGTTAAGGATATGACTCTGGAACTACATTGCATTCTAGAAACTCTCCCATTTTCTACCCATTTTACCTGTAAACTGCCAGAATGTATTGTAGAGCCCCAAACAGAGCTTGAGATGTGGGCAAGAGATGCCAAAGATGGATGCAGCTCCAAGATTCTAATCTGCCAGCCTTAGACCCCAAACACCAGGCTCCTTCATCTACCCACTGACCACCAGGGAAGAGGAAAAAAAATAGGAAGAAAGAACAGAAAGGAAAAGAAGGACCAGAGATAGGCTAAAGTCATGAACTTGGCCTAGTTTCTGGCTCCTCTACAGCCTCTCTCCCACTGACCCTTCACATTCACATCCTACTGGTCTGTGAACATCTTTTTCTACTATTGTCTGAAGAGTCACCAGTGTCCTCCTGAGACCAGCTCAAGTATTGAGGACAAGGGTCCAAAGACATCAGGACCTATAACCCAGTGCTCCTGGCCCAGATGGTCCACATATGAGTGGTCCTTTATCTCTCACTAGAAAGAGTGTTCATTGTGCAGAGGGTAGATTGAGTCGCCAGGCCCCCAGGTGAGGGCAGCTCTCATGCCTCTGCTTGTCTTTACTTGTGAGACTACTGAGCTGTGATGCTGAAACACATATGTCCACAAGGAAAAAATCACTTCACTTGAGTTTATTTCTGAGGTTCTTGATATTTCTCCCGGCAATCTTGATTCCAACTTGTGTTTCTTCCAGTCCAGCATTTCTCATGATGTACTCTGCATATAAGTTAAATAAACATGGTGACAATATGCAGCCTTGACGTACTCCTTTTCCTATTTGGAACCAGTCTGTTGTTCCATGACCAGTTCTAACTGTTGCTTCCTGACCTGCATACAGATTTCTCAAGAGGCAGATCAGGTGGTCTGGTATTCCCATCTCTTTCAGAATTTTCCATAGTTTATTGTGATCCACACAGTCAAAGGCTTTGGCATAGTCAATAAAGCAGAAATAGATGTTTTTCTGGAACTCTCTTGCTTTTTCCATGATCCAGCGGATGTTGGCAATTTGATCTCTGGTTCCTCTGCCTTTTCTAAAACCAGCTTGAACATCAGGAAGTTCACGGTTCACATATTGCTGAAGCCTGGCTTGGAGAATTTTGAGTATCACTTTACTAGCGTGTGAGATGAGTGCAATTGTTCGGTAGTTTGAGCACTCCTTGGCATTGCCTTTCTTTGGGATTGGGATGAAAACTGACCTTTTCCAATCTTGTGGCCACTGCTGAGTTTTCCAAATTTGCTGGCATATTGAGTGCAGCACTTTCACAGCATCATCATTGAGGACTTGGAATAGCTCCACTGGAATTCCATCACCTCCACTAGCTTTGTTCGTAGTGATGCTTTCTAAGGCCCATTTGACTTCACATTCCAAGATGTATGGCTCTAGGTCAGTTATCACATCATCATGATTGTCTAGGTCTTGAAGCTCTTTTTTGTACAGTTCTTCTGTGTATTCTTGCCACCTCTTCTTAATGTCTTCTGCTTCTGTTAGGTCCACACCATCTCTGTCCTTTATCGTGCCCATCTTATTTAACTTATATGCAGAGTACATCATGAGAAATGCTGGACTGGAAGAAACACAAGTTGGAATCAAGATTGCTGGGAGAAATATCAATAACCTCAGATATGCAGATGATACCACCCTTATGGCAGAAAGTGAAGAGGGGCTAAAAAGCCTCTTGATGAAAGTGAAAGTGGAGAGTGAAAAGGTTGGCTTAAAGCTCAACATTCAGAAAACGAAGATCATGGCATCTGGTCCCATCACTGCATGGGAAATAGATGGGGAAACAGTGGAAACAGTGTCAGACTTTGTTTTTCTGGGCTCCAAAATCACTGCAGATGGTGACTGCAGCCATGAAATTAAAAGACGCTTACTCCTTGGAAGGAAAGTTATGACCAACCTAGATAGCATATTCAAAAGCAGAGACATTACTTTACCAACAAAGGTTCGCCTAGTCAAGGCTATGGTCTTTCCTGTGGTCATGTATGGATGTGAGAGCTGGACTGTGAAGAAGGCTGAGCGCCGAAGAATTGATGCTTTTGAACTGTGGTGTTGGAGAAGACTCTTGAGAGTCCCTTGGACTGCAAGGAGATCCAACCAGTCCATTCTGAAGGAGATCAATCCTGGAATTTCTTTAGAAGGAATGATGCTAAAGCTGAAACTCCAGTATTTTGGCCACCTCATGCGAAGAGTTGACTCATTGGAGAAGACTCTGATGCTGGGAGGGATTGAGGGCAGGAGGAGAAGGGGACGACAGAGGATGAGATGGCTGGATGGCATCACTGACTCGATGGATGCGAGTCTGAGTGACCTCCGGGAGCTGGTGATGGACAGGGAGGCCTGGCGTGCTGCAGTTCATGGGGTCGCAAAGAGTCGGACACGACTGAGCGACTGATCTGATCTGATCTGATCTGAGTTTATTTCCCTGTAAGGGATGGGTGGTCCCCTGTTCAGGGTTGCTTCACAGACATTTACATGTTTGGGAAAAGACTTCATACGCCTTTTTGTACAGGAAGCTGTCTGCTCCTCAGGAATGGCCGGTTCTCGGCAATGGTCCCCTCAAGGATGCCAACATTTCAGGGCATGAATTTTCCGGTTTCTGGTACTACAGAACAGCCCAAAGCTTGGTACAGGCCAAGCTATCCTACTGGCATACCCAAAAGGAGTTCATGAAGTTAAAGGGCTTTTGACTCAGTTTCAGATATTACTCCATCTGTACTGCAAACGGTGTGAGCAGGTCTGTGCTGTGGGATGCTAAGAACAAGAGTGCATAATCCTGGCAACCTTGATAGAGAAGCATGGTTCTCAGGTCTTCCAATGAGGGTGAATTTAGCTTTCAGAATAAACCATTGGCTAGAATAGCTGCCTGCATCTAGAATGGGTGTTTGAGGCGCCTCTGCCAGCATTGGCATGCAGCAGTGTGGAAGATGGTGAGACCGCTCTTCAGAGAGCTTAGAAGAGGACTATGTGGAGAACCACCCACTGCCACCTGAAGGACCGGCCTTTGTGATCCAGCCAATATGCTGCCTGGTATGAGTTCATGCCTTACCTAACCTGAGACCATCTGTTGGTGGAGGTGCTGAGAGTGGTCACAGTTAGCCTAACTGTTCTCTCATAGAGCTCTTTATTAAATACTATATAACTCTATTTTAAATACTATAGAACAGTGCCAGATTTTATTTTCCTGGGCTCCAAAATCACTGTGTATGGTGACTGCATATTATGCATGTATGTATGGTAACAGCCATGAAATTAAAAGCTGCTTGCTCCCTGTAAGAAAAGCTATGACAAACCTAGACAGCATACTAAAAAGCAGAGATATCACTTTGCCGACAAAGGTCCATCTAGTCAAAGCTATAGTTTTTCCAGTAGTCAAGTACCAGTGTGAGAGTTGGACCATAAAGAAGGCTGAGCACTGAAGAACTGATACTTTCTTTTTTAAAAAATTTATTTTAATTGGAGGCTAATTACTTTACAATATTGTGGTGGTTTTTGCCATATATTCAGATGAATTAGCCATGGGTGTACATGTGTTCCCCATCCTGACCCTCCCTCCCACCTCCCTCCCCATCCCATCCCTCAAGGTCATCCCAGTGCACCAGCCCTGAGCACTCTGTCTCATGCATTGAACCTGGACTGGCGATCTATTTCACATATGGTAATATACATGTTTCAATGCTATTCTCTCAAATCATCCCACCTTCGCCTTCTCCCACAGAGTCCAAAAGTCTGTTCTTTACATCTGTGTCTCTTTTGCTATCTCACATAAAGGGTCATCAATACCATCTTTCTAAATTCCATATATATGCATTAATATACTGTATTGGTGTTTTTCTTTCTGGCTTACTTCACTCTGTATAAGAGGCTCTAGTTTCATCCACCTCATTAGAATTAATTCAAATGCATTCTTTTTAATAGCTGAGTAATATTCCATTGTTTATATGTACCACAGCTTTCTTATCCATTTGTCTGCCGATGGACATCTAGGTTGCTTCCATGTCCTGGCTATTGTAAACAGTGCTGCGATGAACATTGGGCTACATGTGTCTCATTCAATTCTGGTATCCTTGGTGTGTATGCCCAGCAGTGGGATTGCTGGGCTGTATGGCAGTTCTATTTCCAGTTTTTTAAGGAATCTCCACACTGTTCTCCATAGTGGCTGTACTAGTTTGCATTCCCACCAACAGTGTAAGAGGGTTCCTTTTTCTCTGCACTCTCTCCAGCATTTATTGTTTCTAGACTTTTTGATAGCAGCCATTCTGACTGGTGTGAGTGGTACCTCATTGTGGTTTTGATTTGCATTTCTCTGATAATGAGTGATATTGAGCATCTTTCCATGAGTTTGTTAGCCATCTGTATGTCTTCTTCGGAGAAATGTCTGTTTAGTTCTTTGGCCCATTTTTTTATTGGGTTGCTTATTTTTCTGGAATTGAGCTGCAGGAGTTGCTTGTATATTTTTGAGATTAGTTGTTTGTCAGTTGCTTCATTTGCTATTATTTTCTCCCATTCTGAAGGCTGTCTTTTCACCTTGCTTATAGTTTCCTTTGTTGTGCAAAAGCTTTTTAAGTTTAATTAGGTCCCATTTATTTTTGCTTTTATTTCCATTACTCTGGGAGGTGGGTCATAGAGGATCCTACTATGATTTACATCAGAGAGTGCTTTGCCTATGTTTTCCTCTAGGAGTTTTATAGTTTCTGGTCTTACATTTAGATCTTTAATCCATTTGGGGTTTATTTTTGTGTATGGTGTTAGAAAGTGTTCTAGTTTCATTCTTTTACAAGTGGTTGACCAGTTTTCCCAGCACCACTTGTTAAAGAGATTGTCTTTTCTTCATTTTATATTCTTGCCTCCTTTGTCAAAGATAAGGTGTCTATAGGTGCATGGATTTATCTCTGGGCTTTCTATTTTGTTCCATTGATCTATGTTTCTGTCTTTGTGCCAGTACCATACTGTCTTGATGACTGTGGCTTTGCAATAGAGCCTGAAGTCAGGCAGGTTGATTCCTCCAGGTCCATTCTTCTTTCTCAAGATTGCTTTGGCTATTTGAAGTCTTTTGTATTTCCATACAAATTGTGAAATTATTTGTTCTAGTTCTCTGAAAAATATCATTGGTAGCTTGATAGAGATTGCATTGATTCTATATGGGTATTTGGGTAGTATATTCATTTTCACTATATTGATTCTTCTGATCCATGAACATGGTATATTTCTCCATCTATTTGTGTCACCTTTGATTTCTTTCATCAGTGTTTTATAGTTTTATATATATAGGTCTTTTGTTTCTTTAGGTAGATTTATTCCTAAGTATTTTATTCTTTTCATTGCAATAGTGAATGGAATTGTTTCCTTAACTTCTCTTTCTGTTTTCTCATTGTTAGTGTATAGGAATGCAAGGGATTTCTGTGTGTTAATTTTATATCCTGCAACTTTATTATATTCATTGATTAGCTCTAGTAATTTTCTGGTGGAGTCTTTCGGGTTTTCTATGTAGAGGATCATGTCATCTGCAAACAGTGAGAGTTTTACTTCTTCTTTCCCAATCTGGATTCCTTTTGTTTATTTTTCTTCTCTGACTGTTGTGGCTAAAACTTCCAAAACTATGTTGAATAATAGTGGTGACAGTGGCCATCCTTGTCTTGTTCCTGACTTTAGGGGAAATGCTTTCAATTTTTCACCATTGAGGATAATGTTTGCTGTGGGTTTATCACATATAGTTTTTATCATGTTGAGGTATGTTCCTTCTATGCCTGCTTTCTGGAGGGTTTTTTTTTTTATCATAAATGGATGTTGAATTTTGTCAAAGGCTTTCTCTGCATCTATTGAGATAATCATATGGTTTTTATCTTTCAATTTGTTAATGTGGTATATTACACTTATTGATTTGTGGATATTGAAGAATTCTTGCATCCCTGGGATAAAGCCCACTTGGTCATGATGTATGATATTTTTAATATGTTGTTGGATTCTGTTTGCTAGAATTTTGTTAAGGATTTTTGCATCTATGTTCATCAGTGATATTGGCCTGTAGTTTTCTTTTTTGGTGGCATCTTTGTCTGGTTTCGGTATTAGGGTGATGGTGGCCTTATAGAATGAGTTTGGAAGTTTACCTTCCTCTGCAATTTTCTGGAACAGTTTGAGTAGGATAGGTGTTAGCTCTTCTCTAAATTTTTGGTAGAATTCAGCTGTGAAGCCATCTGGTCCTGGGCTTTTGTTTGCTGGAAGATTTCTGATTACAGTTTCCATTTCTGTGCTTGTGATGGGTCTGTTAAGATTTTCTATTTCTTCCTGGCTCAGTTTTAGAAAGTTATACTTTTCTAAGAATTTGCCCACTTCTTCCAAGTTGTCCATTTTATTGGCATATAGTTGCTGATAGTACTCTCTTATGATCCTTTGTATTTCTGTATTGTCTGTTGGGATTTCTCCATTTTCATTTCTAATTTTGTTGATTTGATTCTTCTCCCTTTTTTTCTTGATAAATCTGGCTAATGGTTTGTCAATTTTATTTATCTTCTCAAAGAACCAGCTTTTAGCTTTGTTGATTTTGGCTATGGTCTCCTTTGTTTCTTTTGCATTTATTTGTGCACTAATTTTATGATACTTTCAAACTGTATTGCTGGAGAAGACTTTTGAGAGTCCTTTGGACAGCAAGGAGATCAAACCAGTCAATCCTAGAGAAAATCAACCCTGAATATTCGCTAGAAGGACTGATGCTGAAGCTGAAGCTCCAATACTTTGACCACCTGATATGCAAAGAGCTGACTCATTGGAAAAGAACCTGATGCCAGGAAAGGCTGAGGGAAGGAGGAGAACGGGCAGACAGAGGATGAGATGGTTGGATGGCATCACTGACTCAATAGCCATGAGTCTGAGCAAACTCTAGGAGATAGTGAAGGACAGGGAAGCCTGGTGTGCTGTAGTTCATGAGGTTGCAAAGAGTCAGACACAACTTAGTGACTGAACAACAGCAAAGATAACATCAACATAGAACCCTTAGCACAAACAGCACCATTTGGGGATGCCTCTGATGCAGGGACAGATGTGTTCTTCCCATTGCCATCCTGGTTAGCCAGGGCTGGCATCATGGTGGCTCAACAGCTTTGGTGATTGTGCCCAGTGAGAGGCAGGAGAGCAGCGATCGTGCCCAAACAGGGATATTCCAGGTGAAGCAGTAGTTGTCCCCAACAGGACTACATGATGAACATTCATGAGAGCTCCCTGAGGTACATCAAGAATGATCTGGAGAGAAAGACAGTTCATATAAACTGGAGGGTTTACATTGTGGGTATGGATTAAGGCTATGGAAATTGGAGTTATGACTTTAGTCATCTACCCTTATACACATAGGAAGGTGAAATCTAAGGAAATATGGGCTGCATGAATCCATTTGATCCTGGATATCAGTGTTCTATTTATCTGAATAAGATACAATTCACATTAATTCAGCCCACTTCATGACAAAGACCAGCTATAAACAGGGAATAGGCTCAGAATCTTTCAAAAGAAGTATATAATGTAACTTGAATTTAGAGTTAACAGAGGGTTTCAAGTTAAAATCCTAACTTATCTGCTTCAATCTCAGTTAATGAGATATATTTGCAATTTCTGAAGTGGCTATAAAATGTAGGTTCACATATAAATTAAATGTGTTTCATGAAAACTTTCTTACTTTATTCTTTTGCTTAACAATTCATTCCTTCTTATCTGCTGGTTGGTGCTGCTGCTAAGTCGCTTCAGTCGTGTCCGATTCTATGCGACCCCATAGACGGCAGCCCACCACGCTCCCCGGTCCCTGGGATTCTCAAGGCGAGAACACTGGAGTGGGTTGCCATTTGCTTCTCCAATGCATGAAAGGGAAAAGTGAAAGTGAAGTCGCTTGGTCATGTCCGACTCCTAGCGACCCCGTGGACTGCAGCCCTCCAGGCTCTGCCATCCATGGGATTTTCCAGGCAAGAGTACTGGAGTGGGGTGCCATTGCCTTCTCCTCCTTCTTATCTAGAACAAGAAAAAACCTTCCATCCTGGTCTAGTCATTGATCACTCAGTACTAGAATCTGAATTACTCTAGATATTCTAAATCTAAGTTCTGCTCAGGAAAACATACATTCATTTCAAGACTGTAGCACTCGGGTATGACATAAGAGATTTTAAAGGTAATTCATGTAATAAGAACACAATTTAGATAACTCACTAATTCTAGGATACAAGGTTGAAAAATAGATACAAACTTCCAGTTATAAAATAAGTAAGCTTTGTGGATTAATATATAGCATGGTGACTATAACTAGTAATAATACTGCATTGCATATTTGAAAGTTGCTAAGAGAGTAGATTGAGGCTTCCCTGGTGGCTCAGAAGTAAAGAATCCACCTGCAATGCAGGAGACCCGGGTTTGATCCCTGAGTTGGGAAGATCCCCTGGAGAAAGAAATGGCAACCCATGCCAGTATTCTTGCCTGGGAAATTCCAGGAACAGAGAAGCCTGCCTGGCTACAGTCCATGGAGTCTCAGAAGAGTCAGACATGACTTAGTGACTAAACAACAACCAGAGAGAAGATATTAAAAGTTCTTATCACAAGAAAAAAATGTTTTGTAACTTATGATGGTGGACATTAACTAGACTTATTATGGTGATCATTTTGAATTATATATAAATATTGAATCATTGTGTTGTATACCTGTTGTATAGTCACCTTGCTTATTTAACTCATATGCAGAGCACATCATGAAAAATGTTGGCTTGGATGAGGCACAAGGTGGAATCAAGATTGCAGAAGAAATATCAATAACCTCAGATATGCAGATGATACTACCCATAAGGCAGAAAGCGAAGAGGAACTAAGGAGCCTCCTGGTGAAAATGAGAGAGAAGAATGAAAAAGCTGGCTTAAAACTCAGCATTCAAAAAACGAAGATCATGCCACTTTACAGCAAATAGATGGGGAAACAATGGAAACAGTGACAGACTATTTTCTTGGGCTCCGAAATCACTGTAGATGGTGACAGCAGCCATGAAATTAAAAGACGCTTGCTCCTTGGAAGAAAAGCTGTGATCAAACTAGACAGCATATTAAAAAGCAGAGACATTACTTTGCCAACAAAAGTTGGTCTAGTCAAACTTATGGTTTTACTAGTAGTTATGTATGGATGTGAGAGTTGGACCATAAAGAAGGTTGAGCGCCAAAGAATTGATGCTTTTGAACTATGGTGTTGGAGAAGACTCTTGAGAGTCCCTTGGACTGCAAGGAAATCAAACCAGTCAATCCTAAAGAAAATAAGTCCTGAATATTCATTGGAAGGACTGATGCTGAAGCTCCAATGTTCTGGCTACTTGATACAAAGAACTGACTCATTGGAAAATACCCTGATGCTGGGAAAGATCAAAAGCAGGAGGAGAAGGGGACAACAGTGGATGAGATGATTAGATGGCATCACTGACTCGATAGACATGAGTTTGAGAAAGCCCTGGCAGTTGGTGGTGGACAGGGAGCCTGGTGTGCTGCAGTCCATGGGGTCACAGAGTTGGACACAACTGAGCGACTGAACTGACTGATACCTGAAACTAATATAATACTGTGTTATTGCCAAATTCAGACTTAAATTGAAGAAAGTTGGGAAAACCACTAGACCATTCAGGTATAACCTAAATCAAATCCCTTATGATTATACAGTGGAAGTGAGAAATAGATTTAAGGGCCTAGATCTGATAGATAGAGTGCCTGATGAACTGTGGAAGGAGGTTCGTGACACTGTATAGTAGACAGGGATCAAGACCATCCCCATGGAAAAGAAATGCAAAAAAGCAAAATGGCTGTCTGGGGAGGCCTTACAAATAGCTGTGAAAAGAAGAGAAGTGAAAAGCAAAGGAAGAAAGGAAAGATATAAGCATCTGAATGCAGAGTTCCAAAGAATAGCAAGAAGAGATAAAAGCCTTCTTCAGCGATCAATGCAAAGAAATAGAGGAAAACAACAGAATGGGAAAGACTAGAGATCTCTTCAAGAAAATCAGAGATACCAAAGGAACATTTCATGCAAAGATGGGCTCAGTAAAGGAGAGAAATGATATGGACCTAAGAGAAGCAGAAGGTATTAAGAAGAGGTGGCAAGAATACACAGAAGAACTGTACAAAAAAGATCTTCACCACCCAGATAATCACGATGGTGTGATCACTGACCTAGAGCCAGACATCCTGGAATGTGAAGTCAAGTGGGCCTTAGAAAGCATCACTACAAACAAAGCTAGTGGAGGTGATGGAATTCCAGTTGAGCTATTCCAAATCCTGAAAGATGATGCTGTGAAAGTGCTGCACTCAATATGCCAGCATATTTGGAAAACTCAGCAGTGGCCACAGGACTGGAAAAGGTCAGTTTTCATTCCAATCCCAAAGAAAGGCAACGCCAAAGAATGCTCAAACTACCGCACAATTGCACTCATCTCACATGCTAGTAAAGTAATGCTCAAAATTCTCCAAGCCAGGCTTCAGTAATATGTGAACCGTGAACTTCCTGATGTTCAAGCTGGTTTTAGAAAAGGCAGAGGAACCAGAGATCAAATTGCCAACATCCACTGGATCATCGAAAAAGCAAGAAAGTTCCAGAAAAACATCTATTTCTGCTTTATTGACTATGCCAAAGCCTTTGACTGTGTGAATCACAAGCAACTGTGGAAAATTCTGAAAGAGATGGGAATACCAGACCACCTGATCTGCCTCTTGAGAAATTTGTATGCAGGTCAGGAAGCAACAGTTAGACCTGGACATGGAACAACAGACTGGTTCCAGATAGGAAAAGGAGTATGTCAAGGCTGTATATTGTCACCCTATTTATTTAACTTATATGCAGAGTACATCATGAGAAACACTGGACTGGAAGAAACACAAGCTGGAATCAAGATTGCTGGGAGAAATATCAATAACCTCAGATATGCAGATGACACCACCCTTATGGCAGAAAGTGAAGAGGAAGTAAAAAGCCTCTTGATGAAAGTGAAAGTGGAGAGTGAAAAGGTTGGCTTAAAGCTCAACATTCAGAAAACAAAGATCATGGCATCTGGTCCCATCACTTCATGGGAAATAGATGGGGAAACAGTGGAAACAGTGTCAGACTTTCTTTTTCTGGGGCTCCAAAATCACTGCAGATGGTGACTGCAGCCATGAAATTAAAAGACGCTTACTCCTTGGAAGGAAAGTTATGACCAACCTAGATAGCATATTCAAAAGCAGAGACATTACTTTGCCAACAAAGGTTCATCTAGTCAAGGCTTTGGTTTTTCCTGTGGTCATGTTTGGATTTGAGAGTTGGACTGTGAAGAAGGCTGAGCACCGAAGAATGATGCTTTTGAACTGTGGTGTTGGAAAAGACTCTTGAGTGTCCCTTGGACTGCAAGGAGATTCAACCAGTCCATTCTGAAGGAGATCAGCCCTGGGATTTCTTTGGAAGGAATGATGCTAAAGCTGAAGCTCCAGTAGTTTGGCCACCTCATGCGAAGAGTTGACTCATTGGAGAAGGCTCTGATGCTGGGAGGGATTGGGGGCAGGAGGAGAAGGGGACGACAGAGGATGAGATGGCTGGATGGCATCACTGACTCGATGGATGTGAGTCTCATTGAACTCTGGGAGTTGGTGATGGACAGGGAGGCCTGGTGTGCTGCGATTCATGGGGTCGCAAAGAGTCAGACAGGACTTGAGCGACTGAACTGAACTGAACTTACACTTCAATAAAAATTCTTAATTGAGAATAAAAAAAAAAATATAAAAATAATTTTAGAACCATAGAGTATTAGAGCTGAATAGATTCTTAAGGGTCATTTTATTTCCTAATAAGAGGACTGCCACTATTACAGGTGATCTGCTTACTGCCAGAATATTTTTAATGACTGAAAACTTCAAAGCAGCCTGGGTGGTATTTGTAAATAGCCTCAATTATTAGAAAGTTCTCCCTTATATTGAACTTATATCTTTTTTATATTTCTAACCCACAGACATTCAACTCTATTTCCAAGGGGCATATAGGTTAAGAATCATCTTTTTGTGCACAATAGCCCTTCACATTTTAAAAGACACTTATCATGCCCTTAAATGTTCTCTTTCTTGGGCATAGTCCATGTTCCTTCTATTGCTCCTCAAGTATTTCATTGGTCATCCAAGCTCATACTAAGCCCTCCTCTACCTACCATATAATTCAGTACCTCCTCTTCACTCAGACTTGTCTTGACTCCTATGCAATAAAGAATATGGCTTTGGCCAAAGAGATCTAGCTTTAACCTCAGCTTCTGGGAAGTAATCTGTATTGTATCTGCTGGGCATATCTTTGTGGAGAGTGGGGACTGGTCACACTAGATCATAGGGCCAAATCCAATAGTCTTAAAGTGGGAGCTGGCCATGCCTGGAAGATCAATCACGTGATTTACTTCAGGGGCCTTGGGTCACATGGTATCAGTCAACTTAGAGACCAAATTCAGCCAGGCTGGAAATTAATCCATCATGTCTCTGCAATGAAGCCCCAGGAAAAACTGCATACGGAAACTCTGTGCATATTGTCACACATTGACAACTGGGAGGGTAACACATTCTATCTCCGCAGGGGAAGACAGTGAGGCTTCAGGTTTGGAACCCCTCTCTCCCCAGACTCTGCCCTCTGCATCTCTTCCTTTGTATGCTTTTCATCTGTATCCTCTATAACAAGATGTAGCTGTGAGTCCTTTCAGTGAGTCTTTGAGTCCTTCTAGTGAATTACCAGACCTGGAGGTGATTTTGGGAACCCTCTAAATGCGCAGTTGGTGTTAGAAGTGAGAGTAGTCTTTTCTGGACTCTTCCTCTAATTTTGTAGTTGGACCCTAACTCCTTACAGTTGGTGTCAGAAGTCTTGGGCAGACTTGGCAGTTCAAGGACTGTGTCCTCAAACCTCACAGTTTGGTCAATGCCAGGTAGCTCTTTTCAACAGGATCCTAAGACCATCGAGGGCAGGAATTAGGCTTTCAATTTGATCTTTCTTTTTATTTGGACCTTTCTTCACAGTAATTCAAACAATGTTTATGACTTATTAGCTCCAGGACAGAAGGGAAAGAGCCTGTATTTATTTTTACTTAGTTTAGCATAATCAAGAGCTAGGAATGTCATCACTTTGTTGAAAAGCAAAAACAATAACTTAGAGAAGGCAAATTAGTAGACCTCACAGACAAATAGGATTCTCAGGCTGCTCAGTGGTAAACAATCTGCCTGCCCAATGTAGGAGACGCAGGATATACAGGTTTGATCCCTGGGTCAGGAAGATCCCTTGGAGTAGGAAATGGCACCCCACTCCAGTACTCTTGCCTGGAAAATCCCATGGACAGAGAAGCCTGGTGGGCTGCAGTCCATGGGGTTGTAAAGAGTCAGACACGATGGAGTGACTGGGCACACATGCAGGCGTGCACAGACAAATAGAAAATACCAGGTCCATAGATTTCCCCTGAACTAGCAGACTAGCAAAAATAGAATGTGGTAGTGAAGTTTAAGATATTATAAAGAAGTGCTTAATGGCTCATTGAGCAGTTACTGAACTCTGCAGACTGGTCTGTATAGGTGCATGCTCATTATTTAGTCCACCTGCAGGACCAGAATAGGAGTAATAATCATGTTTATATTGTTACTGAAATTTAGATTATAAATACTACTCTGACATTCTTCACATTATCTGAAGTTTCACCTTCTTTTACAAATTTATTAGGCCCAAACCATTATCATTAATTATCGACACTGTACAATAGACATTTCTATAGACCTGTCACTTTTTATAGAGCCTTTGCAGTGGTTTATGACAGCTTTACTGGGGGGAGAGATAAGGAACTATCTCAATTATGTTGCATTATGACCATTACACATCTTTTGAGTAAAGATGAGCTCATTGTACTATTTAGAGACTTTGCTATTCTTCAGCTTTAAATTATCCTCAGATTTAGAAGGAGGTGTTAATTCCAATGTCAAAGATCTCTGCAGTAATCCAAAAAGCAATGATGGATGATAGAGATGGAGTCAAGAGTCACGTTGTCATGGTAACCCAGAGCTTCTCCCCTGATTTCTGCTCACCCTTGTTCTTTTCCATGGATTCTCAAAGACTTCTCAAGAATAAAGAAAATGAAAGTTACAAATGGAATTCTTGGTATAATAAAATCCTATTTTTGTCTAGTGCCTTCTATCAAATCTTTTCTACTGCCTTCCCACTATACCATCCCTAAGCTTCCTATATCACCTTAGTGATAAACCTATATTTTTAGAACATTCTTATGCTTTTTCATGAGGTTTTAATGTTTATTTCAGGTAAGAAACTTACATGAAGCTTATGTTTGTTTGATGTGGTATTTTGATGGTGCCTCTTTCTATCGCTCAGTCTGTGATCGCCCTTCAGGGTTGACATTAGAACTGAGCAAAATCTGGGCTTTGAAAATCTGCAAGTGTATTTAGAGTTCTTTCAAAAAAAATGTGTTTACCAAAAAAAAAAAGTTTTAAAGTCAAGGAAACATCTGGAAGGGTCTCATCTACTTTTTTTAACTGACTCTCTAACAAAACATGAAGATAACAGAGCAATATGGGTGCTAGGTGAATTATGGGGCTTTTATTTTCCAGCTCTGGAAACCCATACGAACCCCTATTCTACCGCATTCCTTGGAAAGGCCAAAAAGAGGTTAAATAACATGAGACAAAGAGTCTGGGCTTGACAATTACACTGCATTACAATCATGACTATTTCCAGTCTCCTGAGTTCAATTTAGGCAATTCCATGCTTTCTTTCTATCAAAATAAAATGAACAGAGAAAATGCAAATTTGAGCCCTAGCTATCATTTCATTTGCCTTCACTTTACTGTGTTCTGATCACGTGCACACAAAGAAAGGAAGGTCTAATCTCTCTCTACTCATCAGACTGCATGCCAGTGGGCACCCCTTGTGTTGTAGGATAACCTTCCAAGAGAGGTGACATAAGCTGGATCATTATGTGAAGCCAGGGGTACAGAGCATCACCCTGTCGGGAAGGATTCACACCAGTACTTGGGAGGATGGATTAGATGATGAAACGTGTCCCCCCTGTGACCTCAAGCTCATCTCTCTCCCTGTGCACTGGCTTTTGTTTAAAGGCAGTAGCATGGAGCTTAAAACAGGATTCTGATTGTCAAGGTCAGGATGAGCCATTTGTGCCCTCTTCTTCCAAGCTTGCTCCCTAATCCTAGCCAATGGCCTTTCCAAGTCTCGGGAATGCTGAAAGTGGCTTCAGGAGGAAGAGTGAAGCGCCATTGCCACAGAGTTCATCACTCACCAAATAGCAGCCCTTAGGTGCTTACCCTGCGAGTGGCTGACTGGCATGACCAAAGTTCTAATCCATTTGTTACTTTAGTGACTGAAAATCTAGGAGGCTTCCTCCTTACCATATAAAAGATTACAATAAAGGTAACTTGGGGGCTTTGAACCTGGGGTTGGGCAGCCCCCTGAGGAGGAAGCTGCAAAATATTCTAAGGTGCCTTTCTGCACTGTGGACACTGTCTGTCCCACTCCAGTCACTATTTCTGGAACAAGGGCAGATGTTTGTGTCTCTCCTGCATCTGTGTTCATCCCAGCTTTCAGCCTGCAAAGACCTTTACTTTATTCCTGTCCATGGAAATTCTTCCATATACAACCCAATCCACTAATTATTACCCCATTAGTTATTAAGGAAAAAAAGGAAGGTCTAATGGTAGTAGAAACCCTCAAGGACTTGTGTCCTTGAAAACTGCTGGCCTTTCCTTTTCCTTTTTTTTAAACTGTGGTTAAATATACTTAGTATAAAAGTCACTATTTTAACTTTATTTTAACCATACATTTTAAATTTAGTATATGGTTCAGTTGAATAATATTCCATTGTGTGGATATACCATATTTTCTATTCATTTCTTGCTGAACATTTGCACTGTTGCTATCTGTTGCTTATTATGAAGAATGTTGCCAGGAACATGGGTGTACAAGTGTCTGTTCAAATCTGCTTTCAATTTTCTTGAGTATATACCTAGGAGTGGAAGTGCTGGATAATATGGCAATATTATGTGTAACTTTTTGAGGAACTGCCAAACTGTTTTCCTCAGTGGCTGAACCATTTTACCTTTCTCCCGGCAATGCACAGAGGTTTCAGTTTCTCCACATTCCTACCAATACTCATATTCCTTTTTTTGATAATAGTCCTTCCTGAATGGACTCATTTGAAAAGATCCTGATGCTGGGAAAAACTGAAGGCAGGAGGAGAAGGGGACAACAGAGGATTAAATAGATGGTTGGATGGCATCACCGACTCAATGGACGTGAACTTTAGTAAACTCTGGGAATTGGTGGTGGACAGGGAGTTGTGCTGCAGTCAACTCTTTGGGGTTGCAGAGTCGGACATGACTGAGTGACTGAACTGAATTGAGCTTCCTAACAGATGTGAACTGATATTTCATTATGGTCTTATTTGCACTTGTCTGCAGAGTACATCATGAGAAATGCTGGACTGGAAGAAACGCAAGCTGGAATCAAGATTGCCGGGAGAAATATCAATAACCTCAGATATGCAGATGACACCACCCTTATGGCAGAAAGTGAAGAGGAACTCAAAAGCCTCTTGATGAAAGTGAAAGTAGAGAGTGAAAAGGTTGGCTTAAAGCTCAACATTCAGAAAACGAAGATCATGGCATCTGGTCCCATCACTACATGGGAAATAGATGGAGAAACAGTGGAAACAGTGTCAGACTTTCTTTTTCGAGGCTCCAAAATCACTGCAGATGGTGACTGCAGCCATGAAATTAAAAGACGCTTGCTCCTTGGAAGGAAAGTTATGACCAACCTAGATAGCATATTCAAAAGCAGAGACATTACTTTACCAACAAAGGTTCGCCTAGTCAAGGCTATGGTCTTTCCTGTGGTCATGTATGGATGTGAGAGCTGGACTGTGAAGAAGGCTGAGCGCCGAAGAATTGATGCTTTTGAACTGTGGTGTTGGAGAAGACTCTTGAGAGTCCCTTGGACTGCAAGGAGATCCAACCGGTCCATTCTGAAGGAGATCAATCCTGGGATTTCTTTGGAAGGAATGATGCTAAAGCTGAAACTCCAGTATTTTGGCCACCTCATGCGAAGAGTTGACTCATTGGAGAAGACTCTGATGCTGGGAGGGATTGAGGGCAGGAGGAGAAGGGGACGACAGAGGATGAGATGGCTGGATGGCATCACTGACTCGATGGATGCGAGTCTGAGTGACCTCCGGGAGCTGGTGATGGACAGGGAGGCCTGGCGTGCTGCGGTTCATGGGGTTGCAAAGAGTCGGACACGACTGAGCGACTGATCTGATCTGATCTGATATGGTCCTTGTTACTTGGAGACCACTAACCAGCCAGCAGATGGGGAAAACTTGAAAGACTATTGTTATGCACATGTGCCATGGACTGCCCTGGGATAAACTTCTTTTGAAATCAAGAATAACTAATATTAAGGACAGTGATGAGGGCAGCTCTGTTAGAATGACTTCCGGGTATCATGTGTGGTTTAAAAAAATATGATTCTACAGTCTTCACAAAATGTAGCAATTGGATTGGCTCTCGGCACAAAGACCAGTGCCTAGTAATTGGAAGGAATTAAAAGGAAATTAAGTTTAAAAATGGTTTCCAGTACTAGTCCAAGTCTGAGAAAAAATGTTATACAAGGTCACAATTCATACATGAAATCTTATTGAGGAAGAACATGAAAGCCATGAAAGAATTATGCATTTCTTGAAAAAGAATTAAGAAATATTTGAGTTTTCTAGGGACACTTTGTTTATAAAAGGCTATTGCAGCACAAATTCTGCACCTTTTAAGTTGATAAGTTCAATCTCAAATAGCTGTTCATTTTTTAATGGCATAAATGTGGTCTGAGTTCAGAGTCTAGTCACTGTCATTTCTGTAAGATCTCTGAGTGGGCAGTTTCTCAAAGTCCTGCCAGTGACAAGAGGCTTGTAAATGAGGAATCAATTACAATGTCCTATGACACTTCTTTGTCACCCCCGTGTCTCCACTTTTTTTATTTTGAAAACATCTCAGAGTTTTTCCAAAGTGCTAGGAAACACTCCTGGTGGGCTAGATGGATGGTCCAAATGCCATTAATAATGCCTATTTCCTGGAGAACTGCCTAAGATGGGCAGAAATCATTTCTAATACAGTGCCCAGCAGAGATCTGCCTTTCTATGAATATTTAAATAACTATATAACAGGTACCTCTCCATTAAAAGACATCTCCCCCAGCTTCCTACCTCCTTAACTTCCTAACTTCCAAAGCATTACCTTTAAAAAAAAAAAAAAACTCATAGGAGCCACAGTCAGAATAAAACCAAGGTAGACACTGCCTTGACCTAGAACGGGTGCCAAATGCTGAGTATGAGGCTCACAGTCTCACTTGCATAACAGTAGAGAGACTCCTCCAGCCCCTCCAAGTTTTCTAGAGCACAAGCCATGGCCTACATGGGTGTGCTCAGCTCACAGTCTTCAAGGGTAGATCACAGGAGAGACATTTATACCAAAGTCGCTGTCAGGCCCATCTTGAGAACTATGGACAACAGTAGTCCCCAGAGAGGAACAGTTGGAACCACCAATATGCCTTCGATTTCAGTCAAGACTGTGGCCAAGTCAAGCCAGGTCAGTCTGCAAACTATGTCTGTGTTACCACCTCAGGGTTCTTCTTAGACTGAGTCCACATAGTTTGAAGGTCTCAGGAAAAAAAAAAGTTTGGTCTCAGCAGTGTGTATGGGTTAAAAGAACTGATAGAGCCAGCTTGTAGAGTTCAATACATGTGGTCTGTAGAACAAAATGCTCCAAAATAGCAACAAGGGGTCATCTGCTTGCAGTTAAGTCTTAGCAGAGGAAGCAGCATCCTGTGTGGTAGGAGGTCAGAGGGTCTTGTTACAAAGAACCTGCCCATCCTCATTCCTCTGCACTAATACAAAGAAAGTCTTAGCCAAGCAAACAGGCTATTTTGGGGTAGTTTACCCAACAAGCATGTATTAAGAACTGAGAATAGGGACTTCCTTGGTGGTCTAGTGGTTAAGACTTTGTGCTTCTACTGCAGGAGGTACAGGTTCGATCCCTGGTCGGGAGATTAAGATTCTACATGCTGCTCAGCACAACCAAAAAAAAAAAAAAAAATTAAAAAGAACCGGGATACAAGGAGGCCCTCAGCTAGCCCTGGAATTACAAACACAGATGAGACATATCTGTAGGGCTATAATTAGGCTGAACATTTTTGTTGTTTAGTTGCTAAGTTGTGTCCCCCTCATGGGAACCCATGGACTGTAGAATGCCAGGCTCCTCTGTCCATTGGATTTCTCAGAATACTGGAATTGGCTACTTCTTCCTATTTCAAGGGATCTTCCTGACCCTGGGATCCAACCAGCACCTCCTGCATTGGCAGGCAGATTTTTTACCTCGGAGCCACCAGGGAAGGCCCTAGGCTGAAAGTGTGAAGTGAAGACGCTCAGTCGTGTCCAACTGTAGGCTGAACACAGGTTCTGGTTCACCCAGAATGTCTCAGGTTATGCCTATTATCCTGCATCTGTCTGGTTTATTTTGTCCTCAATTTTTCATGTTTAAAACAACACAGCATTATTATAAAGACTGTAAAAAAAGGAGATAGGAAGAGTTGGGCAGACCTTCCCTCTCTGCTCCCTTGGTTCCATCTTGCAACGTGTTTGATACATGCAGTGAACAAGAGTTTATACTTTAAGACATAATGTTCCTAGCAAATGGAGATACTATGCTGAAAGGCAACTGTGATTGGTTACTGCACACACATAATTTGTGACTGTGCTCAAACAGACTTCTATTTATAACCAGAGAAATATAAGCTGTAGATGTCAAAATTAGCAAAATTTACATATGAAGAGTTAGAGTAACTGAACTACAAAAATGTTGTGATAAATCTTACATGGGGTTTCCCTGGTGGCTCAGTGGTAAAGAATCTGCCTGCAATGCAGGAGTCCAGAGTTCAGCCCCTCGGTCAGGAAGATCCCCTGGAGAAGGGAATGGCAACCCACTCCAGTATTCTTGCCTGGGAAATCCCACGGACAGAGAAGCCTCGGTTCAGTTCAGTCGCTCAGTCGTGTCCGACTCTTTGCAACCCCATGAATTGCAGCACACCAGGCCACAATTCATGGGGTCTCAAAGAGGTCAACACGATTTAGTGGCTAAACAATAACAACAAGAAAAGCTTATGAAAGAAAAAAAAAACAATGATTACATCAGGGAAGTAAGTAGTTTTGTCTTTTGCTGCCTGTGACTGATTGAATGTGAGAAACGTTTGCGACTTTAAAGAACTAGCTTAAATGATATGAAATTGCTGACATCAGGCAGGTTTTTCATGCTTTATAAATCTACCTAAGTGTCCTACAAAATAGCATAGGAGTTTTAGAAACAGGTCTTCTAAATTCTGATTGTACTTTGTTCAAAATAAAGTCATAAATCCATAATCAATTGTTCAACAAATGAAATATAGAAATCTCAGCCTCTGAAATTTGTAGAGAGTTGCAATTATTAAATAAGGCAACACGCGCAAATAGGGAGGACATGAAATACATCCCTGCCAAAGCAAGGAAGGAACTAAATGAATATCTGACAGCAAGAAACAGGCAATACAAAAGATATACCTTTAAAATTCTATAATTGTGCTCCAAAATTGATTTTGAGACAGATCTTCTGAAACTTTAACACCAAAATTCTTATTGAACTGAGAAACTCATTCTACTGAAATGAACTTATAGTTGGTTGTTATGTAATAATTTTGCACTTGACTATGATATTCTATCAAGAGAAATAGAATCTGTGATGTATAGTTTTATATTAATAAATACACATACATAAATATATAGGTATGCAGTTAGATAATTGAAGAAGCAAAATGCTGAGGCTCTAAGATAATGCTAGGGAAAAAAAGAAAGAATCTTAAGAAAAATACCATTGACATGACAGGAGGCATAGACTTAGTGAAGGTGACCTAAATACAAAAAGCTGTATCAAGAACAGTTATTCTGCTTATTTTAATGTCTTGGCAGACAACAGAAAGATTTTTTTTTTACTTTGGTGCACATTAAATTTTTTATCAGAAAATATTTTATTTTTGAGGGTGATTTTTCAATAGAAATATTTTTTTAATTTTATTTTTTAACTTTACAATATTGTATTGCCACAGGTATACACGTGTACCCCACCCTGAACCCTCCTCCTTCCTCCCTCCCTGTACCATCCCTCTGGGTCGTCCCAGTGCACCAGCCCCAAGCATCCAGTATTGTGCATCGAACCTGGACTGGGTTCACTAATCTAACTTCAGATAGTTAATAGCATTGAGTACCCATTTTTCACTCTCAGAAGTGTCTCAGTTTGGGTAGTAAATTTTGTGGTTCTATTATTTATAATTTAGAACAGTAGGAGATGTGT
The DNA here is from genome assembly GCA_935064755.1 of Tragelaphus eurycerus. NCBI lineage: Eukaryota > Metazoa > Chordata > Mammalia > Artiodactyla > Bovidae > Tragelaphus > Tragelaphus eurycerus. Next base: position 26,210,242 of record CAKXYN010000003.1, read on the forward strand.
AACAGAAAAACATAGAAAAGTAGCCCCAAAAAAGGAATATGGTAATCTGAAAAGACCTTCCTATCAAGTATAATTAAACATTATGGATAAGATATTTTCACAAATCTTACTAAATGCATTGGTGAGCTTGTAAAAGAGTAAAAAAATTTTTAGGCAAAAATGTATATACAAATTTGGGGACTCAAGAGAAGTAGGCAGAACTGGAGTTTGCTTTTACCCTGAAGATATCTACCAAACTAAGTGACATTCAAGCTTAGCTTTATATGGCCTCAAAGGACATGGATAACAATATAAAGCCCAATGCCTGCCCAACTTGAAGATTTTAATGGGACAATCCCCATCCACAACAATTTCCCCCTTACAGACACAAGAAATAAGTCTTGAAATATGGCACTGAGAAAAGAAGAAATAAATTATCCCCAGAATTTGGAACCAAAGGCAGAATTAATGTAGGTTTGCAATCTTAATTCTCAGTACCTGGGTGGCCCAAAATGTTTCAAGCTGAGAATATTATTCAGAGTATCCTCAACTGGTAGTAATCCCAGGCATTGAGTAGAAATAAATACAAATGCTAAAGTAAACCATCTTTATCCCAGGTCTCAAAGACTTCTCACAAATAAAATGCCAAAGAAAATGAGTTGCCCCTGGGCAAAAATAAACATACAAAGAAACAAGGCTTCTTGAGAAAGACGCAGCAGAAACAACAGATGGCAGAAGGAGATGTTCAAACGTAGGTTACAAACAAACAACAAAAGACGGATTAAGATGTTTAATGAAATAAAGTAAATTAAGCAAAAAAAAAAAAAGAAAGATGAGGAATGGCCAATTTCCACTTCTGGCCATGTTGGAAAAATAGGACCTGGATTTATCCTCCACTTTTAACAATGAGAAAATCAAACAGAATATTAGGGAAAAAAATGATTTTGGATACCAGGCAATTGGGCAACAGCAGAAAGGAAGCTTTGAGAGAAGGGAAACAAACAAGCTAAGACCTGAACTCGCCCAGATCATTGTCCAGAGAGAACTTTCAGGCCGCAGAACAGAGGGGCTCAGACAGAACCAGGCAGTGACCTTGCTGAACTGAGAAGATAAAATTTGGGATTTGAGGAGGACAAGGCAGCTACAATTTTCAGGGTAAAATACAGAAAGAAAGAAAGAGGAGTGTTGGAAAGAGAGAGAAGAGTTTCTCATATGAAGTTGGGAATAGTTTGTGTTCAAGCAGAGTGGAAGGATTTACTGATACATGGAGCACTAGACAGGCTGCTCAGAAAGGGCCAACAAGAAGAAGAACGACAGGATCCTCTGCGTTGCTGCGTTGCTTCAGTAGTGGCCGACTCTGTGATGCTGTGGACTGTAGCGCCCCCACCCTGACCAGGCTCCTCTGTCCATGGGATTCTGCAAGCAAGAATACTGGAGTGGGTTGTCGTGCCCTCCTCCAGGGGATCTTCCCAACCCAGGGATTGAACCCGCATCTCTTACATCGCCTGCGTTGGCAGGAGTGTTCTTTACCAATAACGCTACCCAGTAAGCCCTAGGATCCTCGACTAATGGTCAAATGAGCCCAAATGCTCTGCGCCTGCCCTAGAGATAATTAAAAGCAAGCCTCAAAAGGAACAAACTGATTCCAAATAACTGTGTAAATTAGTAAATAATTCTAAATAACTCACAAATCAAAAAAGTAATGATAAAAAACAGAAAACATTTTGAACTAATAACAGTGAAAATAACCATCACTATCAAAACTTGAGGAAAGAGACAAAGCAGTACTCAGTGGATGATGTAAAGAATTAAATGCTTATATCATAAAATAAGAGTGAATTGTTAAGCTGAGTAGCCATCTTAAGATGGAAGATGAAGAATAGCAAAATACTTAAAAAATAAAGTAGAAGGAAAGAAATAGTGAGGAGTAGAAACCCATACAATGAAGAACACACTATAAAAAAATTACAAAAGGCCAAATAGTTAAGACAGTCTGGTCTTGGCAGAGGATAGAGTCTAGAGATAGACGCCTACATATTTGACATGTATTATATGACCAAAGGAGCAGTGGAGATGGGTGGGGATTCAATAAGTGATGCAAGGAGAAATTATTTGCAAAATAGAAGAACCCAGAGTTCACAAAGTATCCATAGGAATTGATAAGCAAAAGCTCAACTTTTTTTGCAAAAGATATGAATAAGAGTTATACAAAAAGGAAGAAATAACTAACAAACATGAGAAGATAATCAACCTTACTAGTAATCAGGAAGATGCAAATTAAAATTATAATAATATGCCATTAAGTACCCAGCAAATGGTCAAAATTTTTAAACCAGACAATTCAACTATTGGAAATGTTGGATGAAGAGAGAACTCTGGTCTGTTGTTAGATCATTACTAGATCCTACTATTCTAATTTGACCTAATGGAGAAGAAAATGGCAACCCACTCCAGTATTCTTGCCTGGGAAATCTTATGGACAGAGGAGCCTGGTGGGCTACCGTCCACAGGGTCGCAGAGAGTCGGACACGATTTAGTGACTAAACACACAGCCACAACAAATTTGGCCTAAGAGAGCACATTACCATACCACAGAGCAAGTGTGAAGGGAGAACCCACAGTTTTGATGCAGGTATAGAGTTCTGATGATTGGTTTTGATGTAGGTCAGTTTTGATGATCAGTTTTGATGTAGGTATAGAGTTGAACAAGGCCAAGGTACTGGGGACTCTTTACAGTGGTACAGTCAGGAGGATGGGGGTGGGGTGGCAGACACTGGGCATTCTTGGATATCACAAAGGCCCTGGGTACCTGTGGAGGGGGTGAGAAACGCATTCACTGGGAGGAAGAGGCACCAACACTGAGTGGCGAAGTGGTAGGGAGGCACTCATAAACTTTGCTTCTTTATAATTTTGACCCTTCGTAGCTCCACTAACAGTGCTGAGTCAAATGTGGCCACAGAGATTTCTGTTATCTGCTTCTGCATGTTCCTGGCTGCAGGAAATCTGGAGTAAACCTCCTGTGGTCAATTAGTAGTGCTGGCTCCATGGAACTGTCATGAAGATGAAATGAGCTTTAAAAAAATAAAGAACTGAATATAGGCACAGAGTTGGCACTAGATGATGGTGGTGGTGGTGGTGGTAATGGAAGAGGATGTGGAGGGGGTAGGGGCCAATTTGCTTCATTTTTCTGTGTTCTCAGGGTCTTCATCTATAAAATGGTAAAAATAATAGCATCTACCTCCAGGGCTGGTGTGAAGATGAAAAACGAATACTTGTACAGACTAGGCTTATATGTAGCAAATACTCCAAAATTGGTAGCTTTGCTAAGTTTATTGCTTTTGCACACTACCCATGGTTCCAAGACCATGTGAAATGGGTCTTCAAATGGGTCTGGAAGAGGGGATTTAATGCCAAAGGGCAATTCCAGCTCATCCAAAAAGCTTTCAGAGGAATAGTCACTTGGTTCTTTTCATTGGGGCTTTTCATTTACAAATTATAGGCTCAAATGAATCACTTTGGTGAGGAAAAACCTCTCACTTTTGGAAAGGTCAAATTGTACAGGTTTTTGAATGTGGCTATTCTCCTTTTCTGAAGAAAACTGTCAAGCAGGGGCTGAGATAGGTTTCATTATTCCAGCAAGAAGTCATGCAGGGAGGTTTGCTTTTTCAGAATTTGATTGTCAAGGAGACCACAGTGGGAAGAGATGTAGGCTGTGGATTTGTCCATTTCCCCAGAGTAGGTAATGCATGACTGAAGCGACTTTGCATGCACACTTTAACTGATGTACTATCATAAATAGTGTACAGCCTCAATGCATAGAATATCACTTAATACACTGTAGATGCTTGATGAATTGTCAAAATAATCTAGTAGAATGAATACTGGCTTCCCTGGTAGCTCAGATGGTAAAGAATCCACCTGCAATGCAGGAGACCTGGGTTCAACCCCTGGGTTGGGAAGATCCCCTGGAGGACGTTGAATTAGCCAGAAGTTGGAAGGCTTGCAGGCATTTCCTGGGCTATACAAAGGAGAGACTACCATTTCCTTTACTGCAAAAAGTTAATCACAAGAGCTGATGAAGCCTGATCCACACGGAGCCTAATGGTACTTCTTGGCACATGGTTTTCAACATGCAGCTCAAATTTTATATTATGGTCAAAAGATGGGCTGCTATTCCCCAAACTGAGGACATTAACTAGTTGCAAAGCGAGTTCTTCCTTAGGTTTCTAATGCATTCCTGGAACTTCTCTATACTAAATCCTTATGGCACCAACTTCAAAGCCATGCAATAAATGACTATTATAAAGATGTAGTTTGGGTAACTAAACCTCTTAGATGAACTATATAATATATTTGTTTCTGCCAAATTCTAGACATTTGGAGAGTAAGAATCTATGACAGAGAAGGCATATTCAGACAACTTACTGGAACTTCTTACCTCTTTCTTAAATGTATTTTATAATATGGCTTTTAGTGGCACTAGTGGTAAAGAACCCACATGCCAACGCAGAAGATCCAAGAGACATGGGTTCAATCCCTGGGTCAAGAAGATCCCCTGGAGGAGGGCATGGCAACCCATTCCAGCGTTCTTACCTGGAGATCTCATGGACAGAGCAGCCTGGCAGGCTACAATCCATAGAATTGCAGAGTCGGGCATGACTGAAGCGACTTAGCATGCACACTTTAACTGATGTACTATCATAAATAGTGTACAGCCTCAGTGCATAGAATATCACTTAATACACTGCAGATGCTTGATGAATTGTCAAAATAATCTGGTAGAATGAATACTGGCTTCCCTGGTAGCTCAGCTGGTAAAGAATCTGCCTGCAATGCAGGAGACCTGGGTTCAATCTCTGGGTTAGGAAGATCCCCTGGAGGAGGGCATGGCAACCCACTTCAGTATCCTTGCCTGGAGAATCCCTATGGACACAGGAGCCTGGAGGGCTACAGTCCATGGGGTCACAAAGAGTCAGACACGACTGAATGACTAAGCACAGAATGAACATATTTTTGCCATATATCTGATTCAGAAACTAGGGCCATAGCTTCATTGCTTCTCCACATTCTAAATGGCTGGCATCACTACTTTGTCCTAGCTGAGAATTGGGCTCTGACAGCCACAGTGCAAGTCTGGGGGCCCAAAGGATCCTCCAGGTAATGAGGCAGGCCGTCTAAAGTTGAAGGCAGATGTCTGATTCATATCTGTTACTAAGAGGTAGGGTTTAGAGCAGGTTGGTTTAATTTAAATTAGTGCAAAAATAATAAGGAATCTGGAGAAAAAGTTTGTCATCTTGATGAGCTCATGTGATAGGAAAGATATGTTTATAAAGAAATAATTAAAATGTAATATCAGTGCCCACAATGAAATACCTACAGGGGGTTAGGGGAGGGAAAGCACTTTTCTGGAGCAAAGAATTGGGAGGGAGGAAAGAAGATCAGAGAAGGATTCAAAGACAATATAGTATTTGAGATAGCCTTGAAGGGTACACAGGAAGGAATGCAACATTTTTTAATATTAGGAGGTTGATTTATGTAATTTACCACATTAAAGAATTAAAGGAGGAGAGGATCTCTTCAGAGACAGAAATGAATTAGACAGAATTTGGCTATTTTGTTAAACTGCTTAGAAATCCATCAACAGGAGATCAAAAACTCTTGATATCCTCCCACAATGAAAAATCATACATTAATGAAAATGAATAGACTATAGCTACACACATCAATATGGGTATCAAAAACGAAATACTGATTGAAATAAGTAAGTTACAGAAGGACCAGGGAGAGCATGATTCTATGCTATATAAAGTCCAAAAACAGAGGAAACTAAACAATGTAGTTTTAGGGACACAATTTAGGCGGTAACATTGTAAAGCAAGCAAGGAGATTTTAGATATAAGATTTTTTTCAGCACAGTGGCTCCCTCTGGAAAAGGTGGGAGATCAGTGCAATCAGAGAAGAGCACACAGGGGCCTCTCGAGGCACTGAAATCTATTTCCTCACCTGGCCAGTGGGCACACAGGTATTTGACTTGTTATTTTATAGACTGAGCAGATGTGTCTCTCTATCTGTATATATGACACAGTTCACAATTAAACCATACAAGAAATAGGCAGAAGAAGGAGATCCAGCTCAATCCTGGAATACAGCGTGTTCCTGGGATCTATTCACTGAATGAATGAATGAATAGACAGGTTATTGTAAGCAGAAGAAACCGCATCTGCAAAGCATGTGGGTGTGAGAGGGCATGGGGGCTTTAAGAGATTGTGCACAGTTTCTATGATCAGAAGGGTGAGCCTGGCCCAAATTATAAAGAGCTTCATGAACCCGTATGAACCTGTAGCCAACAAGAAGCCATTGAAGGATTTAAAGAGGTGGGTAACATCAGGATTACATTTTAAAAGCACATTCTGGCAGCTGTGTGGAGGGTTGTTGTTGTTTCGTAGTTAAGTCATGTCCGACTCTTCTGTGACCCACAGACTGTAGCCCGCTAGGCTCCTCTGTCCTGGGGCTTCCCAGGCAAGAGTACTGGAGTGGGTTACCATTTCCTACTCCAGCGATCTTTCCTGACACAGGGATTAAACTTGCATCTCCTCCATTGGCAGGTGGATTCTTTACCAATGAATCACCTGAGAAGCCCTGTGTGGACGTAGATGAAACTAAAACCTTTTCTCCCTTTACCAAAAAGAATTCTCAGAAGAAAACAGTGGATATATCACACGCCCTTAGGGCCTCCCCTGGACTCTGTTCGAGAAACTACATACATAAACATCTTCTCAATACAAGCAATTACAATTAGTCCTGAGTGTAGGATTTTATGCTTACAGAAGGCAAGGTTCATGGGAGACATGAGATAAATGGTTTGAAGGAAAGAGCTCACACAGAACTTTTAGGACAGACATGTTTAACACTCTCTATTGGCAAGTTGGGACATAGAATTGGGAAATGTATGCTTATAAACTGGGCCCTGATAATACTTCCTTTTAGCCAAACCTAGAAACTCCCCAAGTTTTTATTGATTTCACTGCTAAGGTACTCCTTACAGTACCTAAAGAATGGTAAGGAAAAACAGAAATAAATAGCAATTGTGGTTCCTGCCCCAAAGGAATATCGCAAAGTCTCTTCAAGTCTACTACGCTTCAAAGCAGTAACAAATGTACCATAACCTCTGTTTCTTGAGTTCTTTATTTATTATATCAAAATAAAACTTCAGCTATATTTTTATTTAAAAAAATTACTAGATACATTAGACAATTTGGTACAAGTTAACTGCTCCATGAATATAACTGAAATTTGTTCAATTACACATGAAATGAATTATCACCTCCTTTGCATGGACAAAAAAAAAAATCTATTAATGCTCAATTGAGCCTGAACCAGTTGTGAAACAGGTGAGAATTTATGGTTGGATACTCTGATTGAAGCTCTATTAATGTTCAAGACAGTTTTTAAATGAATTAAGCCCCAACTCATTTGTATGCTCCATCCTTTCTCACGTCTAATGGTGCCTAAATCAAGCCGTCCTTGAATAGTCACAGAGCCCTGCACGTACCTGAGGGCACCTTGGGCTGTCTGTGCATTGGCCCCAAACTAACCTAAAGCCCTCCCCCTTTGGCTGTGTTCTTCTAACAGCAACATAACTTGTGATATGATGATTAGTTATCATTAAAGATAACAATTAGCTGTGGACTTGGAGCCTTGCCTTTGCCCCACTAGTTTATCATGATTTGTGTCAGGCTATGTCGACATCATTCTAGCAAAAGACAGAACAGCTGTGAATGGCTCAGGCATTTATGGATGGACAGTGGGAAACTTTGCAAAACAGATGAGTGAGAATGGAGAATGAGCGGGAGCACATGAGGAAAGATCTGCCCAGACAGCCTTTACTGCAGACTTTCTGATTCCCTCCGCCTTACTTGAGTAACTTTCCTCACCGGTGGTTAAGCACTGGTGTTCACACATTACCAAGTGTGAGACTTGCCGTTTGTGTCTCTATCTCCCCTATACTGTAAATTGTCCAAGGAGTGGAAATCATCTATGTTTCTCTGTCATATTTCCAGCGTCTTGAGTATTGTAGGGGTCCAGTAAGTATTTTTTAATTAATAGTAAATGGTTGACTAAAAGATAATGACTCAATGCAAAAAAGAACTTACAGATATTCTGCCACATATTGCTCAAATTATTTCTTGTCTATGTTTGTTATGGGCTTCCCTTGTGGCTCAGTGATAAAGAACCTGCCTGCCAATGCAGGAGACTTGGGTGTGATCCCTGGCTTGGGGAGATCTCCTGGAAGAGGAAATGGCTACCTACCCACTCTAGTATTCTTGTCTGGAAAAATCCCAGACGGAGGAGCCTGGCAGGCTTTGGTCTGGGGATAGCAAAACAGTCAGACACGTCTTAGTTACTAAACGACAATGACAACATGTTTGGTAGCCTCCATCAGACTTGTAACAAAATCAGGCACTTAAACTCCTCCCTCAGTAGGGGGCTTTGGGCCAGAGTTCACCTTGCTTATCAGAATAGCACCATGCTCCATGAATAATGGAGTTAAACTTGGTGTATCACTTGGGATATAAAGTGTAAGGTGAAATTTGTATCATCAAGGTCAGCCTTAAAAATCTCTTTGAAAGAAAAATCCTTGTCTCATGAAATCTAACACATTCAGATTTTGCTTCAGGGTTGGAACATGTCTCTGGCTGAGCCCCAGAAGGCTGTGGCCTGTATTCAAAGGCCATATTATGGGAAAAATTTGTCTTTAACGATTTGAATGGCCAGACAGATACAGTGGGGGTGCAGCACCCTCTGCTCACCTACTGCCCCCTCTCTGCGGTGGTCCCTCTGAGGCAGGTGGCAGGTGGAGTCATTCACTCCTTAGAGAATCTGTTATTTCTCTCTTTGTGCAGAGTACTCCAGGTTGGAGTCTCTTAAATTAAATGTCTGTATCTGGCAGCAACCCGATACATCAGGCACACAAACTCCTGCTGAAAAATGCATGAAGCTTCCATTTTAACAAAAGGTAATTATAATCCACTTGGCCAAAAGGGATGCATACTTTTAAAATCAAGAAACAGATACAAAGATACAATACTCCCAGATCAGTCTGGGTTATAACATTCTGAAATATATGCAAACTTCCATTTTTACCTTTGAAACGTGTTTCTTTAAAGGGCTATCAGAGACATTGTCTCAAAGGACTCTATCACATTTCTGAGATAGAGGCGAATGGTCATTCTGAGTTAGCTGGTGGAGAAGAAAAGCGCAGAAAGAGGGACTTCCCAGGCAGTCCAGTGGTTAAGACTTTGCGCTTCCAAAGCAGGGGGCAAGGGTTTAATCTCTGGTCAGGGAACTAAGATCCTGCATGCTATGGGGTGCACCCCCTCAAAATAAATAACATTAAAAGAAAAAAAGAAACTGCAGGAAGAGAGCCTGAGTGTCTGGAGGTAGGCAGTGGGCCTGGCATGAGGACCCACATCTCCCTGGTTTCAGCTCAGCATCACCTCCTGAGCTCATGTCACATAATCCTTCTCTTTGGGAAACCACAAGTGTTTGGTCTCACATACTTCTCTGGGAGTGGAACCTGAAGAAAGTTCACAAATTCCCACTGATAGATGACAGTCTCATCTACCAACTGTAGAAATGCCTCAAACTGTGATTATTAGCCAGGTGTTGGAGGAAGCTCATCACCGCACGCCCCGTCATCCTCGGCCCTGCCATCGTTCTCACCTCTTGCCTCTCCCCATCTTACCTTTCTTGTTTTCAGCACAACTTCTAGACCCAGACTGGGTGATGACCTCTCTTTTCTGACAGGAATCTATTCACTCAGGAGTGTCTTAATGCACCTACAGAAGCTGCTGCCAAGTGGGAAGAGGGCTGGAAACTGTCTTATCAGGAGGCTGTGCCCCTCTGCAGTCTCCAGAATGGGGGAGGGTGACACTTCTCATGCAGGGGGCCACCCAGCCAGGCAGGAGGGGTGTCTGGGGGTCCTGTGTCCTTAGAGAGCATTAGAGCATCCTAAAGCTCTTCAGAGTACAAGAAATGGCTGTAGGAACTTCCAGGCTCTTACACAAGAAAGATTACAGAAATTAAGAAACAGTAGAAGACTGTGAAATAGCTGAGATCTGCTGAGTTCATCTGCTGATGGTGCCCAGAATATGGCATCAGGATGGTTGAGTTTCCCTGAGAGCCATTTAACAAGGTCAGCCCGAGTTCTGCTCACCAACCCTGCACAAGGTTCTCTCATTTGCTAACTCGAACAGTCTCACGTGGTATTTCTTATTCAGCCCAGCCACTGGATTGAGATTCGGGGAAGGGGAATTGTTTCCCATCCTCATCTTTCTTATTTTACTTTCCTCGCTGCCACATTGTGGAAAAGGTGAGGCCAGGAGATGACTGAATGGACAGTTAGCCACAGCTGGTCCCCTGCCTGGGACTCACATTTTCACTTACAACCAGCTGCACATCTTCAAGCTTTGTAGATACATTTGATCCATTGTCTGGCCTTATTTCAACAAGTACTGATTGAGCACCATGCCATTCTGGACACTGTGTCAGGAAGAGGTGATATACCAGAGGCAGTGGAGTAGCTCTGTCACCTACCAGTCCTGTAGATAAGAACAAGTCACTAACTCCTCTGGTCGCAGTTTCCCCATCTGTAATACCAGTATGACCATAGCAGTATCTATGCTAGGAGGCTGTTGGGAGAATTAAATCCTCAGCAAGCCCTTACTGCAGTTCTTGACGCACAGCAAAGGAATGATGACTATGAGCTGTTGTCATTACACTCACACCGTGGAACACCCCTCAGCCACAGCTCATGCTTGCACGCGCCAACCACCTGGATTAGAGTGGAAATCCAGAAAACAAGTACTGGAAGCAATTTCCTCCTTCTCCCTAGGACTCAGCAAGTCCATAATTAGGAATCTCACAGCTGTGCTGTGCTGTGCTTAGTCGCTCAGTTGTGTATGACTCTTTGGGACCCCATGGTCTACAGCCCACCAGGCTGCTCTGTCCATGGGATTCTCCAAGCAAGAATACTCCAAGCATGCCCTCCTCCAGGGGATCTTCCCAACTCAGGGATCGAACCCAGCTCTCCCACATTGCAGGTGGATTCTTTACTATCTGAGCCACCAGGGAAGCCCAAGAATACTGGAGTGGGTAGCCTATACCTTCAACAGATCTTCCTGATCCAGGAATCCAACAGGAGTCTCCTGCATTGTAGGCGGGTTCTTCACCAGCTGACATACCAGGGAAGCCCCTAGGAATCTCTAAGCCCTTGGAAAAAATGAAAACAAAGTTGCCACTCTACTTTTTGTCCTTTTATTTACTTCGTCATGCAAAGATGGGAATGACAAAGTACAGAAACAGCAAGGATCTAACAGAAGCAGAAGAGATTAAGAAGAGATTGCAAGAATACACAGAAGAACTGTATAAAAAAGGTCTTAATGACCTGGATAACCATGATGGTATGGTCTCTCAACTAGAGCCAGACATACTGGAGTGTTAAGTCAAGTGGGCCTTCAGTTCAGTTCAGTTCAGTCACTCAGTCGTGTCCGACTCTTTGCGACCCCATGAATCGTAGCACGCTAGGCCTCCCTGTCCATCACTAACTCCCGGAGTTCACTCAAGCTCACATCCATCAAGTCAGTGATGCCATCCAGCCATCTCATCCTCTGTCGTCCCCTTCTTCTCCTGCCCCCAACCCCTCCCAGCATCAGAATCTTTTCCAATGAGTCAACTCTTTGCATGAGGTGGCCAAAGTACTGGAGTTTCAGCTTCAGCATCATTCCCTCCAAAGAAATCCCAGGGCTGATCTCCTTCAGAATGGACTGGTTGGATCTCCTTGCAAGAACTCTCAAGAGTCTTCTCCAACACCACACTTCAAAAGCATCAATTCTTCGGCACTCAGCTTAGGAAGCATTACTAAAAACAAAGCTAGTGGTTTCAGCTGAGCTATTTCAAATCCTAAAAGATGATGCTGTTAAAGTGCTGCACTCAACATGCCAGTAAATTTGGGGAACGCAGAAATTGCCACAGGAGGAAAAGATCAGTTTTCATTCCAATACAAAAATGGCAATGCCAAAGAATGTTCAAAGTACCATGAAATTTCACTCATTTCAAATGCTAGCAAGGTAATGCTCAAAATCCTTCAAGCTAGGCTTCAACAGTACATGAATTGAGAACTTCCAGATGTACAAGCTGCATTTAGAAAAGGCAGAGGAATCAGAAATCAAATTGTCAACATCCACTGGATCATAGAAAAAGCAAGGGAACTCCAGAAAAAACATCTACTCTGCTTCATCAACTACACTAAAGCCTATTACTGTGCGGATCACAACAAAATGGAAAATTCTGGAAGAGATGGGAATACCAGACCACCATACATGCCTCCTGAGAAACCTGTATGCAAGCCAAGAAGCAACAGTTAGAAATGGATATGGAACAATGGACTGATTCAAAATTGCAAAAGGAGTATGTCAAGGCTGTATATTGTCACTCTGCTTATTTAACTTCTATTTCATGTGAAATGCTGAGCTGGATGAAGCACAAGCTGGAATCAAGATTGTTGGGAGAAATATCAATAATTTCAGGTATGTAGAGTATACCACCCTAATGGCAAAAACTGAGGAGAAACTAAAAGCCTCTTGATAAAGGTGAAAGAGGAGAGTGAGAAAGCTGGCTTAAAACTCAACATTCAGAAACTAAGATCATGGCATCTGGTCCCATCATTTCATGGCAAATAGATGGGGAAACAATGGAAACAGTGACAGACTTTCTTTTCTTGGGCTTCAAAATCACTGTGGATGGTGACTGCAGCTCCGAAATTAAAAGATACTTGCTCCTTGGAATAAAAGCTATGACAAATCTAGACAGTGTAGTAAGAAGCAGGGACATCACTTTGCTGACAAAGGTCCATATAGTCAAAGCATCAGCCTCAGCATCAATGGCCACCTGATAGGAAGAGCCAACTCATTGGAAAAGACTGTGGTGCTGGGAAAGATTGAAGGCAGGAGGAGAAGGGGGCAACAGAGGATGAGATGGTTGGATGAAATCACTGAATCAATGAGCATGAGTTTGAGCAAACTCCAGGAGATAGTGAAGGACAGGGAAGCCTGGTGTGCTGCCATTCATGGGGCTGCAAAGAGTGGGACGTGACTTCACGAATGAACAACAGGAGGAAAAAGGCCTGACTGGTGAGGCTGGTAAATATGGTCATGGGCACGTGCAGCCCAATGCTGTCTGTCTGTCTGCCCCTCTGCAGGTCACACATCCCTCCACTTGAGGCATGTGGCTGTCTGGGAAAGGGACTGCTCTGCCGACCCCGTTTCTGCCCCTTCCTGAGTCCTGGGGTCTAAGTCTGTGGAGCGACAGGAGATCTCCTTCCACTCTGCTAGTATTCAGCGGATGGAGAATTCAATTCCCAGTCATACGATTTTTTACGTAATTTTATTTATTTATTTATCTTTGACGGCACTGGGTCTTCGCTGCTGTGTAGACTTTCCTCTAGCTTCGGTTAGCGGGAGCTACTCTCTAGCTGTAGCGTGCAGGCTTCTCACTGTGGTGGCTTCTCTAGGGAGTGCGGGCTCAGTAGCTGTGTCTTCCGGGCTCCACAGCACAGGCTCAGTAGTTGTGGTGTGTGGCCTTGCTCCCCTGAGGCATATGGGATCTTCCTGGACTAGGGGTCGAGCCCGTGCCTCCTGCATAGGCAGGTCAGTTCTTTACCACTGAGCCACCAGGGAAGCCCCTAATCATACTCTTGTATCTATTTGCCAACTGGTTTGGAATACAGAGAGAAAAGGGTCTGATTAGTAGTCTCAGAAACTGAACATCAAAGAGAACCTCTCGAAAAACCAAAAGAGAAATAAAGAAGCCTCCTGATTTCTGCTCAGTCCTCAAACCGTAGGCTCTTTATCTGAGAGGGGCAAAGAAAACTATATACCATGGCTTTGCTGCCAAGGATCATGATTGAGTTGGGGGCCAAACAGTCTGCTCCCAATTCAGTGAGGTTCTGTGAGGGGACAGAAAGGGGTCCTCCTGGGAACTGAAAGGATGAAACACAGAGTTTATGTGCTGTGTGTGTTAGTCACTCAGTCATGTCTGACACTTTGTGACCCCATATAGCCCACCAGGCTCCTCTGTCCATGGGGATTCTCTAAGCAAGAATACTGGAGTGGTTGTCACTTCCTTCTCGAGGGGATCTTCCTGACCCAGGGATCGAACCCGGGTCTTCTGCATTGCAGGCAGATTCTTTACCACCTGAGCTACAGGGAAGTCCCTATAGCTTTATGTGTTTATAGTTTATGTGTTAGACAGTGACAGAAAGACCACTGTTTGAACCCATGGCTTGTGATCCCAACTGAGTCCCAGGCAGCCTCATTTCTCCCTGAGTGATCTATATGGTTCTGTGATAATCCTGGTAGAATTCATTTACTGGTAGGTGATGCCCCAACTGTTAAGAAAATAATATCGATCTCAGAATTTTCAGAATTAAATGTGAAGATACTACTGGCCAGGGAAGCAAACGGAGGTAGGAGGGAAGAATGAAAGGAAGTAAGATGCTAGAATTTCATACAAAAGAGATCCATGTACCACTGATTTTCTGAACTCACTTTCTCTGCATCCTAACAGTCATTAAAATGTATAAAAATGGATATTCTGAAGCAGCAACACTAAGAATTATCATTGCTGCAGTTGCTTGGCAACCTGAGACTTTGGTTATTTTATTTCTAAACAGGGAATGCTATAAACTGGTATCTGGCGTTTGTGAAAATAGTTTTAAATTGATGTTCTCTCTATAAATCAGGAAGAGATAATACAGCATTAACGTACATTTAAAGGTTGCTAAATATGCATATGTGTGTGTCTCATACCACATGCACACAAAGATTCTTCCTCAGAGTTTCTCTCCATTATATGCTATCTTAACTAAATCTGGAGAATTAATATCCCTTTGCATTTTTTCCTGGAAAATATCTATTTAATTTCCCTTTGTCAATAATATGCATTTGAGTCCCAAGGAACAAATCTTTTACCTCCTGTGTGAATCAGGGAAACTGAGTATTGTGGCTCATATCAGTCATGAGCTCCTTTCTCTAGCTTCCCAGACACTGTGTGGGTTTCCAGTTCTGAGAAAGCAAAGACAAACCCAACATCTATCTGGCTACTGGGAGAAAATTATTTCTCAAGACAAGGCAAAGGAATGTCCACCTTCTTCAGAGAAGTGACTCTTATGAAGGCCTGACGAAATCTTGGGGTACTCCCAGAGATCCTGCCTATGGGTTCCAGCATGGACAAGGTATTCACGTTTTGAAAAAGTTGTCTTTATTTATAAAATGTCATTTCTCCACAATTTCTCCACATTCTCTTGAATGTGACCTTGGTTCCTGACTCCTCTGTAGGGCTTTAGGAGGAGAAAGACTCCCTTTCTTTCACATCATCCAGACCCTGATGATGAGAATCCCTAACTTCCATAGAATAATCACTTCTAAAGTGGCCCCTGGGGCTTCCCAGATGGAGCTGGTGGTGAAGAACCCGCCTGCCAATGAGGACACGTAAGAGATGCAGGTTCAGTCCCTGGGTCGGGAAGATCCCCTGGAGGAGGGCATGGCAGCCCACTCCAGTATTCTTGCCTGGAGAATCTCCGTGGACAGAGGAGCCTGATGGGCTACAGTCCGTGGAGTCACAAAGAGTCGGACGTGCCTGAAGCGACTCAGCATGCATGTGCACAAAGTGGCCCCTACAGCGGTATTTGCTTGCCACTGAAGCTCATGACAGCAGACTGCCTTGGGCTCCACCTTTCATCCCCAGAGAGAAGAAGGGCACCAGAGAGTCAGATGCCTGAGCCCCAGAGAGTGTCTGTGATGGATTCTAACACACAAGGATTAGGTCTTGGTCTGAACCACAGACCAAACCCATGAAAGAAGAGCACAGAGCACCAATTCCATCATGGGGCTGTTCACGCAGAACCATGCTTCATGTTGACTTGGGAAGAGGATCTCAGACAGACACAGCACTAGAGGGTCACAGAATGACTTTCCATGACCTCTTGTTCTATGGAAGCTGGGACATTATAACATCTCTCTTGTTTAGAAATAGAGGACAGCATATTGTTGGCAAATAATCAAATAGACTGTTTGAACTACTGAAGTCATTATTTCTCCAAATGGAGTCACAGTTATAAATGAAGGAAAAATGTTCCAGGCTTTAAGTATCACTGTGTGAAAGGTATGCTTCCCCTTACCAGACATCTAGAAGGTACCAAAAATTCTGTTTTGAGAGAACTGGGTGGTGGTTAGAATTTCCAAGTCTTTGGAGAGACTGGTCCTGCAGATCAGCTGGGACGTAACAGGACTTTAACCAAAGCCAAGTACACACTGAGATCCTTGTGGTGGCCCTTCTGGGTACCAGTTCTAGTGATGTGTGCCTGCCATTCTGGTTTCTGGCATGGGAATTCGTTTTGATGCCACTATACATTTTTTCTCATCTATCCAAGGGGAAGGCTATAATGAGGAACAGCAAATGGCTGAGCAACAGAAGAAAACAGGCAAAATGCACTGTCGAAAAGCTTAGGACTATGACAGCTTCCCCGAGACAAGAGGTTCCCCAAACTTAGGGAGTTCTGTGTACCCTGTCTGACAAGGGGGTTGGAGCCTTTGGTGGTCTCCTTCCTGTCCCCGGGTGCTTTTCTGAATGGTGCCTCCACTTGGGATTGATTGATGGAACTTGGATTGCCCAGCAAGCCTGAGCTATGTCATGGCTGTGGCTTGGAAACTATTCTGCGCTTGCATTTATCACTTATAAAGGCAATATCATTTGCAAAGCCAAAAACCATTCCGGGCACACCTAGGGTGCCCATGGGAGCGCCTGGGATGGGTAATGAATCCAAACTCGCTTTCAGGCTTGCTCACATGACAGAGAGTCTGTCTGGCACAATGATGAAGAGAAACGAGGACAGGCTCTATCCCTTCTGTGCACATCCAGTTAATTTCCCAGAAGCAAACACAAGTGATGTGAGTTCCAAGCACAGAAGTGTCCAGGGTGACAAATGAAGTGGGTTTTTTTGTGTGTTTTAGAGGGCGTAGGGGGAGGGTCATGAGAGTGGAGTCTGGTTTTCCTTTTTTTTTTTTTCCTTTAAGTGAACAAGAATAAGAGGAAAACTGCAAGGGTACAAAACCTATCTCAGGAACTTACTGCAGAGACAGGGTTTGACATGGGAAAGGTGTTTAGTATGCTAACAAAATGCCGTGTGATGGGGTTTGGAGCACGTACTGAATTGATAAAAGAAATCTGGGCCATCCTGCTGTGCTGAAGACCTCATGCTGTGCAGAGCAAAGGCAGCTAATATATTACAGAGCTTGATGAGGCTGGGCGAGTGGATCGGTAAGGAACTGCCAAGGTCTCTGAGGCTGTAAAACGTGATGCGGTTTGATCCTGCCACCAACTGGCTGGGTGATTTGAGTAAATCTTGGCCTTATCTTCCTGCACCTTGAAAGAGGGTAGCTTGTCGTTGATTAATCACTTTGCAAATGCATTCTCAGAACCAAATATTGACTATCTGCTGTGGCTGAGAATCTGAAACAATATTACAGCAACGATCTTCAAAAGCTTACACATAACGATGGGCATTAAGGACTGAGGGATGATACAACTGGCTACACAAGTGCACTGCCAGTGAAGGTCTGGGGAGGACAGAGCTGGCTGGGTGGTCAGGCCACCATGTTTTCTGACACCAAGCAGTGGGCAGCTCTGCAAAACCCCCAGGAGGATCCTGATGGTGGGGGACAACTCTATGCTTGTGTCTTAGGTCGACACTGTATTTATATGGCACCCCACTCCAGTACTCTTGCCTGGAGGGTCCCATGGGCGGAGGAGCCTGGTGGGCTGCAGTCTATGGGGTCGCTAAGAGTTGGACATGACTGAGTGACTTCACTTTCACTTTTCACTTTCATGCATTGGAGAAGGGAATGGCAACCCACTCCAGTGTTCTTGCCTGGAGAATCCCAGGGATGGGGGAGCCTGGTGGGCTGCCGTCTATGGGGTCGCACAGGGTCGGACACGACTGAAGCGACTTAGCAGCAACAGCAGCAGCAGCATAAGCCTACTTCAACAGAGAGTGAGATGGTTGGATGGCATCACTGACTCAGTGGATATGAGTTTGAGCAAACTACAGGCGATGGTGAAGGACAGGGAAGACTGGCGTGCTGCAGTCCATGGTGTCGCAAAGAGTCAGACACAACTTAGCGACTGAACAACAAAGTCTACTTCAGACATGGAGTGTCTTTAATCATCACTCCCTCAGAGCCAGAAGGGAAAGAAGGGAGCTGATGCAGACAGATGTCTGCAGAGAACGGTGAGTGGAGTTTCCACATTTTGTCAGCCCTCGCAAGCGAGCAGGTAGCTGGTCGTTGTGGCTAACTGGTGTATGGTTGTTTAATTTAACAAGAGACCTTGAACTATGAACAAAAACAATTTTTAATGTTGATAGTAAAACCCAACTTGAACCCAAAGTTCATCTAAAGTAAAAGTAATTTCACATGCTTACTTTTATCCATCCCCCCACCATCAATTCAACAAATATTTATTGAAATCCATAAAAGCATGTTGCTCCACAGAAACAATGTGAGATATATATATATATATAAAAGATATAAATATACAAGCAAAATACATAATAGTGACCTCATAAGGTGGTATTTTGAATTTTGTCTACATCATGATCTGTCAAGTTATCATACAAATACATGTTTCCCTTTTTAAGGACAGGGAAGCCAACAAGGGCTGATAACTCTTTTCTTTCTGAGATCTTCAACCTTGACAGTACCTCTCCAGACCTTTATTTTTTGTCCCTCCTCTTCTCTCTTTCCTTCCTCCCTCCCTCCCTTCCTTCTTCTCTTTCTTTTATTCACAAGTTGACTTTATTCAGCTGCAGAAATGATACTGAATGAAACTTCATAAACCTTCAAATTGAATTTTTTCTTCCTCATAGAAAAGAATCACACAAGAGCTGGAAAAGCCACTTCTGGGTGTATCCTAGAATTTCAAATTTCAAGAACTGAGACAGACCAGCTTATAATCTCTATTTAAACTCCAAAGTAGGCTAGTAATGGGCTTCCTGGCGGAGAACAAAATCACAGTGTTGGCATCAACTTATGGTAGAGGCAAAGCACAACTCCAGAACTCGTACTGAATCTCAGTTATTGTAGAAAAAACTGCCTGACTTACCTACACAACAGAAACTTTTATTTTGTCAAGGCCTACAGATTAAAAAATGATTCCATATACCATATATTTACTTAATCCTCATGGCAACTCTGTAAGGTACATGTTATTTCCATTTCAATAGGTGGGTATAGGCTCAACCACATTATCGTTATTGGTTATTGACTACAGTGTTACACATTTGACAAAAACTTTCACACACATATCATTTTGAGCCTTTTATCCTGGTTGTGTAAATAAGATATATAGCTATAGCCCTCAATTCATGAGATGTGAATGTTCAGATAGCTAGTGAAAGTGCAGCTGGACCTTGGCGGAGCCTGAAAAGTTAGAGAGTTCCCCTCCTCCCATCACCACATTGTCCAATGGAAAAGCTGAACTACCGCCAGTCAGAATGGCTGAGATACAAAAGTCTACAAGCAATAAGTGCTGGAGAGGGTGTGGAGAAAAGGGAACCCTCTTCAACTGTTGGTGGGAATGCAAACTAGTACAGCCACTATGGAGAACAGTGTGGAGATTCCTTAAAAAACTGGGAATAGAACTGCCTTATGATCCAGCAATCCCACTGCTGGGCATACACACTGAGGAAACCAGAATTGAAAGAGACACGTGTACCCCAATGTTCATCACAGCACTGTTTATAATAGCCAGGACATGGAAGCAACCTAGATGTCCATCAGCAGACGAATGGACAAGAAAGCTGTGGTACATATACACAATGGAGTATTACTCAGCCATTAAAAAGAACATATTTGAATCAGTTTTAATGGTGGATGAAACTGGAGCCTATTATACAGAGTGAAGTAAGCCAGAAAGAAAAACACCAATACAGTATACTAACGCATATATATGGAATTTAGAAAGATGGTAACAATAACCCTGTATACGAGACAGCAAAAGAGACACTGATGTATAGAACAGTCTTTTGGACTCTGCGAGAGGGAGAGGGTGGGATGATTTGGGAGGATGGCATTGAAACATGTATAATATCATATATGGAATGAGTCGCCAGTCCAGGTTTGATGCACAATAATGGATGCTTGGGGCTGGTGCGCTGGGACGACCCAGAGGGATGGTATGGGGAGGGAGGAGGGAGGAGGGTTCAGGATGAGGAACACGTGTATACCTGTGGCAGATTCACTTTGATATATGGCAAAACCAATACAATATTGTAAAGTTAAATTAAAAAAAAAAAAAGCTGAAATGGAGCGATGGTGGTGAGGGGTGGCTCCAGGGCTGGGTCATTCATGGCCAAAGATGATATGACAAGTTTTTGGCTATTCCAGACATAGGAGCAGTTCTAATTTCATCTTTCTGGAGCATAACCGAAAAAAGGAAAAGGATCTTGGAAGTGAAACAAACATTTGCATGGGATAGTGGGTGCTAATTCCCCAAGCTTTTCAGTTCTCCTACATAGGACTGCCAGATAAAATACAGGGTGCCCCTATAGCTTATGCAATACTGGGGATATACTTACACTGAAAATACTTGGTTTTTATCTGAAATTAAAATTTAACTGGGCATCCCATATTTTTATTGGTTAGATATGGCAGCTCTACTCCTAAGGGAATGGTAATTCAATCTTAGGACCCTTGCTCTTATCTCTATAAAGCATTCGTACAATGGTGGCAAAAATCTGAGTGCATGCATGCTAAGTCATTTCAGTTGTGTCCAACTCCATGATCCTATGGACCTTAGCCCCAGGCTCCTCTGTCTGTGGGATTCTCCAGGCAAGAATACTGGAGTGGGTTGCCATGCCCTCTTCCAGTGGATCTTCCTGACCCAGGGATCGAACCCACATCTCCTGCAGCCCCTGCATGGCGGGCAAATTCTTTATCACTAGTGCCACTAGGGAAGCCTCAACTATAACCTACCAATGGCAATTGTTATTAAAGCCCTCAACTGAGGTAACTTCCTATTATTTCTGACTTGAGCAGCCTAATGTTAGCATTGGGACCAGATTATGTATTTCCACAGCTTTTGAATTTGGCAGATCATGCATTACATAATTGCCAGCGAAGGCCAGTTTCCGGCACTGAACGGACAGTGTGGTCCGTACCTCTGTAGTACAACTCTCCCCAGATGTCACTAGACTGAGAAACCCTCACCTAGCCCTGGTGCTATGTTTACTGCATCCCACGCTTCGAGTAGAAGAGCCACTTACTTGTATGGGATGTGCTTGCTGCCATTGACGAGAGCCAGGATGACATTGCCCAGGGCAGACAGCGAGAGGCACAGTCCTGAGCCTCCTTCTCGATTCTTGCTAAGAGCTTTCACACAGCTGCCAAGATCGATGAGGTGCAGGCGGCTGCGGCCTCCAGACACTGCCACGGGAGAGAAGACAAGAGAAGAAAGGACTGGTTAAGTCTGGCAAACCCTCATCTGTCCTTCATGTGGCTCCTTGGGAAATCTGAGGGGGAAAAAAGAAGAAGTGAAAGGTTGCAGCTCATGATCTAGTTAGTACGAGACCCCAGCCAAATCATGCAGCAGTAACAAATAGCACGGTCCTCTTAGATTCTGTCCATCACACACCACTGGCCTTCTGAAACCTATGGACATTCCTACTATAAATAAGGGAATAATTCCTTTTGGTTGAATTAGATGAGATTTAACAGAGAAGGTAAATTTCTATTAAAAGAGAATAAGATTTATGCCTCCAGAAATTTCTGCCTTTGTGTAACAGAATTCTGAAATTGATCATATTAAAACATGAATAGCCCATAAGTGATTATCTGCTTTGGTTGAGTGTTATAGAGACCAGTGACCTAAAGCTCAGTCAGGAATCAGGTTAATAACTCAAATAATAATCAAATGGGTTAAAACCAGTAATGATGAGAAAAATCTTGAAAATAGCCAGAAGGGGAAAATTATGTTACAAGTAAAGGAACAATGATAAAATGATATTTCTCAGAAATAATACAGGTGAGAAGACAATGGAGCAACATTCTCAAAGTACTGAAAACTTCTAACCTACAGTTATACACCCAAACCAGAGTATCATTCTCAGATAAAGGGAAAACAAAGTCTTTTTCAGACTTAAAAAAGCTGAAAGAATGCATCACAAAGGATATACACAAAAGAATGAAGGGTTTTGGACATGACAACCATGTGAATAAATATATGTTTTTCTCTTATTTAAACCTCTTTAAAAGTTAACTGACCGCTAAAGCAAAAATAACAACAATGTAATATGTGGGTATAACACACACAAAATTAAAATGTTTGACAACAATAGCACAAAGTTTAGGAGTGGAGAATTGAAAATAATCTACTGTAAGGTTCTTATTCTAGACATTAAGTGGTATAGTATCACTTAAAAGTAGACTGTGATAACTTAAAGATGTATACAATAAATCCTACAGCAATCACTAAACAACAAAGATTTAGAGCTAAAAAGCCAGCAAAGAATATTAAGCGGATAAAGTTAAGCAAAATAAAATTTAATTAAAAAAAGTGTAATAAAAAATATATATATATATCTTATCATTCAAAAAAAATAAAAACTGCTCATGACTAAATGTAAAAAAAAGAATATTAAGCGGAGTCATATAAAACATTCATTAAGTTCAAAAGAAAGCAAATAAAATAAAAAGAAGAACAAAGGACACATGGGTTGAATAGAAAACATACAGAAAAATAATACTTTGGGCCACACCTTATGAATTATCCCATTAAATGAAGTAGTCTGAATATCCTTATTAAAAGTCGATATTGTTGGATTTGATAAAAAGCAAGACTCTTCTACATGCTGCCTATGGGCAGTGCACTTCAAATATAAAGACACAATAGGTTGGAAGTGTAAGTATGGAAAAGGCTATACCATACAAATAGTTGCTATAAGAAGGCTGAGGCAGTTACAACAATATCAAACAAAAGTGACTTAAGACAAAAATATTACTAGAGGGAAAGAGAGATATTTTATAATGATAAAATTTATCAGGAGATCAGAACAATAAAAAATGTTTATGCTTTAATAATGGAAGTTGAAACATATAAAGTAAAATCTGATAGAACTGCAATAATGAACAGAAAACTCCAGGCTTATAGTTGGAGATTTCAAAAACCCCTTTCTCAGAAACTGATATTAACAGAAAAGTAGACAGAAAACCAGTAAGGATATAGAAGATTTGAACAACTGTCAATTCATTCTACTCGACATTTACAGAACATTCAACCCAACAACAGCAGAATACACTTTCTTTTGAATCGCACACAAAATATTTACCAAGATAGACCATATTCTGGTACATGAAACAAGTCTAAGTAAATTTTAAAGGCTTCACATCATTCCAACTACGCTCTGACACACTAGAGTTAAATTTGAAGTCAATCCAGAAAGATACCTGGAAAATCCCTAAATATTTTGAAACTCAACAACACAGCTCCAAATAACTTAAGGTCAAAGAAGAAACCAAAATGGAAATTAGAAAATGTTTTTAAGTGAATGAAAATGAAAAACAACGTATCCAAATTAGTAAGACACTTCTATTGTTAGAAGGAATTTACCCCATTAAATGCCTATATCAGAAAACAACAGAGGTCTCCAGTCAGTTACCTCAACTTCCACTTTAATAAACTAGAAAAAGATGAGCAAATTAAAGACTAACTCGCAGAAAGGAAATAATTAATACAAAATCAGAAATCAAGGAAATACAAAATTTAAAGAACAATAGAGAAAAATCAATGCCATCTAAAGTGGATTCTTTAAGATCAATAAAATTCATATTTCTCTAGCATGACTGATCAGCAAAGAGTGAAGACACAAATTTCCCATGTCAGGAACAAAAGAGGTAGCAGCCTCACTACAGTTTCTACAAATAAAAAAAGGATAATAAAGAAACATGATGCCGGTAAGTTAGTGCAACCTGGAAGAATGAACACATTTCTCGATAGATACAAAGTACCAGAGCTCCCTCAAGAAGTAATAGATAATGTGACTAACCCTACATCCATTAAAGAAATAGAATCTGTAGTTAACAACCTTTCTACAGAGAAAGCAGTGTACTTAACCACACTGGTGAATTCTACCAAACTTTAAAGGAAGAAATAATATCATTTTTACACAAATTCTTCCTGAAAATTAAATAAGAGAGTGCATGCATGCTAAATCACTTCAGTCGTGTCCAACACTTTGCGACCTCATGGACTGTAGCCCGCCAAGCTCCTCTGTCCTTGGTTTTCTCTAGGCAAGGATACTGGAGTAGGTTATCATTTCCTTCTCCAGGGGATCTTCCTGACCCAGGGATCGAACCCGTGTCTCTTACATCTCCTGCATTGGCAGGAGCGCTCTTTACCACTAGTGCCACCTGGGAAGCCCCAGATAGGAAAGACTACATCCCAATTAATTCTTTGAGACCAGGATTACCCTGATAGCAAAAACAAAGATATTCCAAGAAAAAAGTTGAAGACCAATTATCCCTCATGAACAAATAGGCAAAAGTTCTAACCAAAATACTAGTGAGTCATACTAGAAAATTATAGCTAGGAACATATTAAAAGGATTTTTATACCATGAATAAATTAATTAATGCCTTAATAAATGAATTAATCCAAGGAACGCAGGGTTGGTTAACAAAAAATTCATCTATCATTATAATTCACCATATTAGCAGACTAAAAAGAAAAAGATTTTCTCAGTAGATGCAGACAAAGCATTGAACAAACTCCAAAATCCATTATTGATAAAAATGGTTGGCAAAATATAAATCAAAGGTGATATTCTCAGTTTGATAAAAAGTGTCTAGAAAAAAACCTGCAGATAATAGTAGTCTTAATAGTAAAAGAAAGCTTTCCAAGATCAAAAACAAGACAAGGATGTTCACTCTTTCTATTCAACATTATATGGGAGGTTCTAGCCAGAGCAATAGGCAAGAAAAAGAAATAAAATGTATCCAGATTGGAAAGAAAAAAGTTAAACTGTCTTTTTTGACAGACTACATGATTATCTATGTAGAAAATCTAACAGACTGCCACAAAAAAAGCAACTAGAACTAATAATTGAGTTTAGTAAGTTGTGGAATACTAGGTTCATGGATCGAGATAATTGTATTTCTAAACTGCAGTGCCAAACAACTGGAAATTGAAATTGAAAAATACTTTTTACAGTAACCTCAAAAATATTAAATACTTACAGATAAATCTGACAAAAGATATATGCACTGAAAACTACAAAACATACCTGAGAAAAATTAATAAAGACTTGAAAAAATAGAGAGAAGTCTGAGGCAGGAGAATAAAGAAAACATCCAGGAACCACTGTCCTGACCCCAGCCTTGTCTCTGCTTATCCCATCTCAACTTTACATCTAGCACTAACAAAAAAGGTGATGAAGGTTTATAGAAAACATAAAATTTCAATTCAGGTTCTCCAGTGACTCTGGTACACTTGTGGCAAAAAGCTTTCCACATTAAAGATGTTATATTTTGTTTATCTCCAACTATCTCCAATAAAAATCCTTAATAGGAAAGATATAATACATTACTTTTCTTTAATCCTATTTTGTATTATGCAGGATCAAGCCACTGGCAGCGTGCAAGGGAAATCGTTATTTTTAAAGCAAAATATCATCTGTTTTGCAACCAAATTATATAGACAGAAGAAGCTCAGATATTTCATGCGCTCTGCAGATTAAAGGGCAAAGACAGGGACCAATTTGGACTTTCAGACTCTAATAGTCCATTTGATGTAATGGAATAAAATTCGTAATGTATATGTGGTAAAATAGAACACAGAGAACAAAAGCATAGTTTAGACTGTGCTAAAGAATAATATTATAAAATACCTGTAATTATACCTGCATGACTCAAAATGAGAGTCATATTTTAAACAATGTAAAATCAACTTTGCTCTATAACCACCAGAGTTTCAGTAGTCACAGAATTCTAAACTTCACACACAGTGCTGAATCCAGAATGGTACACGGTGAGTGAGCACAGGCCATCGGCTATTACCAAGAATTCCCATGGTTGAAGAGAAAGTAGTTCTAGAATCAATGAACAATAGGTGATAATTAATAGCAGGTAAGAAGGAAATGGCAACCCACTCCAGTGTTCTTGCCTGGAGAATCCCAGGGATGGCTGAGCCTGGCGGGCTGCCGTCTATGGGGTTGCACAAAGTCGGACACGACTGAAGCGACTTAGCAGCAGCAGCAAGAAACAGGTTCCTCATGGACTTTTCAGATTTTTGAGGTCAGAGCTGCAAGGTTTAGGAACATAACCCAGTCTGCCTTGAGACTGTTTATATTTGAATACATATGTTTCAAGTCTAGACTTTGACCAATTGAAATTCCCCACATGCCTTACTCTCCCACAGGAAGCAATATACTAATTAACCCCACTCCGGAGTGATTCTTCCAACTCATGTTCATGGAGCCAGGATATGCTAAATTCTCCCCAAGACATTTAATTCCTACAATAATCCTGTAGGGCAAGAATTGGGAAACTGAGGTTCACAGATGTTAAACAAATCACTCAAGATCTCACAGAAAATTAAAACTCAATCTAAGATGAAAATCCAGAGCTAACTTTTACAGTTATACTCTTTTAACTCACTTTCCCATAACTTAGTGGTTCCCAAACTTGGCTGCACATCAGAATCACCCTGGGGTATTTACAAAATATGGACGCCTGGCTCCTACTCCCAGGCT
This sequence comes from Tragelaphus eurycerus, assembly GCA_935064755.1. Lineage (NCBI taxonomy): Eukaryota > Metazoa > Chordata > Mammalia > Artiodactyla > Bovidae > Tragelaphus > Tragelaphus eurycerus. The sequence goes on from CAKXYN010000003.1 coordinate 26,237,081, forward strand.
TTCTAATTTAACCAGTCTGGAGTATGGCATGGGCATCGGGATTCACTGGAAGGCTACACAGGTGATTCTCTTGTGCAGCAAACTTTTGGAACAATGGCCTTGCCACCTGACCAGGTTAACCCAGGCCTCCCATCAGCTGTGTCAGGCACAATGTCCGATGCCCACAGCACACTGCAGGCTTGTGATGTGTGGTGACTGTTCCTTAGCTTGTCTTTGCACTTCTGTTCCAAAAACATGAACTGTACACTTATCAACAGGTCAGCTGGGTTTCCTCCTAAACCTAACTATGCCACCTATACTTAATATTTTAAATAAAAATAATAAAATCTTATGTAAATCAATACAATATGTTTATGTAAAGGGTTAATGTTTTTAAAACACTGAAATCAATGCTTTGGAAAGGTGTGATTAAAATGAGTTAGTTTTTGAAAAAAGATACTGACTTTGATGTGAATGAGATATTACAGTGTGGAAAACATTTCAAGAATCTAGAAAAAGTCTATACCCAGTTGCACAAGTGTCTCTTAAGTCCTTGAATCATTCAGAAGAAATTGAAAGCAAAAACCAGACTATTATTAATATTGAATGTGGTTTATAAAAGTCAGAATCTAAAGTTGAAAACTCATCTCAAAGAGAAAACCATGGCCCTGTATCAGAAGACCAATGAATAAACACACAAGTGTATGTTTTAAGTTGAAAATGTTTATGACATGAATGTATCCTTTAATATGATTTTCCTTTTTAACTTAACTTTCTCAATTAACTGATCAATTCCTTCTGACTGTGTTGCACGAGACAGCTTCTCTGAACTCACACCACCTGCTTCCACAAAGGATAAGAGGATGGTCTTTCTGAAAATTTCCCTGATGGCTCAGTGGGTAAAGAATCTGTCTGCAACGCAGGAGACTGCCTGTAATGCAGGAGACCCAAATTCAATCCCTGGATTGGGAAGATTCCCTGGAGGAGGGCATGGCAACCCAATCCAATACTCTTGCCTGGAGAATCCCATGGATAGAGGAGTCTGGCGGGCTGCAGTCCAAGGGATCATAGTCAGACACAACTCAACAACTAAACCACCACTACCATCACCTCTTTATGAATCAGCTAAATGAGGTAAGGAAGAAATTCACTCACTTTTTAATACACAGCACACATGCCATTTGGCGTGACACATAAGAACTGACGTGCAGGCACCTTACTGGGCTGCGGAGGACAATGTGCCAGGCGATAGGAGACTCTGTCCTCAGGGAGCTTGTAGTCTGTCTGAGGGGGCTGAGACAAGCCCAGAATGCGTGAGATATAAGGCAGTGGCTTAACATCCCCTGAAATGCTATGGGACTTAAAGGAGAAAGATATTCCAGAGGGGAGAATCTGAAAGGCTTATGGGGAGGCAGCTCAAGGGAGAAGTGGGGTTCAGACAAGGCTTTTACAAAATATTTATTTATTCGGCTACATTGGGTCTTAGGTGAGGCACATGGATCTTCATTGGGTCACGAGAGATCTTTTGTTGTAGTTTATGGACTCTCTAGGTGTGGCACACGGACTCGGCAGTTGAGGCTCATGGGCTTAGTTGCTGCGTTCTTAACTCTGGAATCTTAGTTCCCCAACCAGAGTGTGAACCCAGGTTCCCTGAATTGCAAGGCAGATTGCCACTGGACCACGAGGGAAGTCCCCAGACAAGGTGTTTTTTTTTTTTAAAACGATGTTATTATTCCTTCCCTTCCTTTCTTTCCAAGAGGAGGCAGCCCTGACTCTAGTGGTAGAAGAGATTGAAAATAAAAGCATAAAAATATGATTGATGGGGGGCCCAGTTGGTGAGGTCCCAGAAGAGGCAGAAGGGGTGGGATGAAGAACAAAGAGATGGGAGAGAGCAGGTCTAAGGGAAAGGAGTCGGGGAAAGTGAGGTACATGGACAAGGAGGTTTGGATGCTAAGAGGAGAGAAGCTGAGGCCATAGCCAGACTGACTTGTTCTCCTTAAACAGAGGCTGGTTATCCACTGAAAAAGAAAGAGCAGGGGTCTCAGGCTCCAAAAGCAGATTGGAAACAGCTGCCCTGGTGGAGGTGGTGGGGAAGCCAAGAGGCATCACTGTAGGAATCCCAGACTGCAGAGTTTGGAAAATTGTCTCCTGGCCCAAGATTTTAAAAATCATATTATAAAAATCTCAAAACATGGACCTGTCATTTCCCTGTTGACCACGGAGAACGTGAGAGCCTGCAGCGGCCCTCACGGGTGGCCATCCTTGCTTCACAGGGCTTTGCAGTGATGGACCGCAGAGGCCCAGGTCTGCCTCTTTTAAAAGCAACATTTCCCAGATCCCCTTTTCCCACACTCACCACCCAAATAACAGATCTCTAGAGTCCTATGGACTGCATAGCCCTGGATAGAGCATCAGCTGATTCAAGCCATTCCAAGACACACAGGAAAGAGCAGCTGGTGGTCAAAAGGAAACCGAGATTAAGGGCATAGTCTGATGAGACTTGTAAGCAGAAGAGTGCAGGCAGAGAGTGTCTGTGTCCTCGTCCACTGGTTCATGTGCACACACACAAGTGGAGGCCTGTGTGCTGTACACAATTGCACACACAGCCAGCCCAGCCTCCACACTTCTTCCCCTGGAGGCATAAAGTGAATGAACAAATCAAAGACCTAGTGTCATTCTTAACCCTGGGTAGTAGTTGCTTGCAAACTGAGATTACTTATCAAAATGATGCTCTTAAAGACCATCTTAATCAATAGGACTTGTAAAAATCTATACGGTGAACTTATTCCACTGAAGTATCACTAGTACCATCTGGCTTTGAACTCCTAACTCACTCATCTTCATGGGGAGCAACTCCTGACTGTTATGGTTTTAGGATCTCTTCCTCAATGGTGCAATTTCCAAGGGGAAATCTCAAGCCTTTAGAGAGGTAGCTTAGCAAAGTGGGGGAAGGCTCTGTGGGCTGGCTGAAGAATCAGCCTCACTAATTCTCCAACAATGTTTAAACCAGGAAATATTTTAAGCTTAACCTAGTGCTATCTGCAAAGCAGTGATATATCAACACAGAATTTTCTTTTCTATCTTGATTGGACATATTGAAAACATTTTTGTCGGTCCACTCATGTGCATATGTGTATGTATGTGTGTGTTTATAAAATGCATATATGTGTATAAGATCCAGGTACCTATACACACATGGTATGTTTAGTTCTTACAGCAGACAACTAATTTGAACTCTTTAGATCCATCATCTTCACTTCTAATGGCCAGTTACCAGCAGTTTGCTCTGCTCTGCTTCCCTGCAGGGTGACTAATTAATAAACTTTTCCTTAATTGAGTTCTGGCTCCGAGGTCCAAGGGGATTATTACTTATATATAAGTAAACAAAATTTCCATTTTAAACAACACTCCAAATCTCATTATACTTTAAACAGATATAAATTCACTGAGGTCAAGCAAGCCGCAGGCTAGGAGGCTGTGTGCATTCTGACCTAAATTCTCTTCCTCACAGGAAGCCAGGTGCTGTGGCAGGCAGGTGACGCCCCCAGATCCTTCAGGGCTCACCCCATCATCAGCCTCGATACCTGCACTTTCTTTGTTCTCATCCACAGCCACGTTAGAAAGTAACTATCGAGGTTCTGAAAGCCATTAATGGTATCTGCCTTTTCTTTAAACCTGAATTTATTATTTAAAAGCCATTTACTTCCACAATTTATAAATAGGAAGAAAATGAATTTGATGCTAAATATTTAATAAATGCCCAGGATTTGTTAAGGGCTGACTTGGGCGGATGGTTGGGTTTAAGGAGTGTCCTGCTATTGCTGCTGTTAAGTCACTTCAGTCGTGTCCAACTCTGCGTGACCCCATAGACGGCAGCCCACCAGGCTCCTCTGTCTCTGGGATTCTCCAGGCAAGAATACTTGAGTGGGTTGCCATTTCCTTCTCCAATGCACGCACACATGCGAAGTTGCTTCAGTCGTGTCTGACTCTGTGCGACCCTATGGACAGCAGCCCACCAGGTTCCTCTGTCCACGGGACTCTCCAGGCAAGTGGAGTGGGTTGCCATTTCCTTCTCCTAGCCTACACTTTTTGGAAGTTGAACGCTAAGTTCTTAGAGTTGAAATAATTTAATCAACCGTTTCTTTGTTTTCAAGATTCCTCCCTACTTTCAGATTCCAGATTGAGAGCAGACCCATGAAAGGAAGTGAAAAACTGACAACAAAGTAGCTTTGACTTGGTTTGAAACCTAGGAGGAGATTATCCTTCCTCCAGAGTTTTTCGGCTCAGAAACATGTGGAAGCTATTTGGCTCCAGATTCAGACCTTCAGTAAGTCACCCTTTGCTGACAGTACAAGAATCCACTGTAAGCTTTGATTACAATGATTACTGGCTGCTTAAAAGAATAAAATAAATATTTTTTTCAGACTCCCCACATTCATGCTGCTAAGATAGAACCCAGAAAAATCAGTGAGGGCAGGATCTAAAGCCAGCTCCCAGATTGTTAGGAGAACTGTGGATAAAGCTCTGTTAGAGAATTTAAAGGTCTGGATCTTTTCATCCCTATCCTAATTCCTTGTCTCCTTCTCTTCTAGCAAGTTGTTCTAAATGGAAAAGCTATACATAATGTGAACCCTCCACTGAAAATCAATCTCCCCTGAAAGGCTTGCATTCAAAAGATTTTGCACATTCCCAGCCAGACCTGTATCACCATCACTGATTGTCAAGAGTGATCTGATCAGCTGACGGACGACATATCTCCTCGGGTGCAAGTGAGGGCCAGTACTGGATTCCTGGGCAGCAGCCAGTATAAGTAGCCAAGGCTGCGGGTCCAAGCCTGGATTAGTGGAATTCTGGCCCCAGCAACGATATCTAGAAAGATTTTAGTCCTGGGACTACACAATCCCATAATAGGGGAGAAGGGCGGGGCACATCTCTGGGCCCAGTTAAAACTAAAGGAGCATGCAGCAAGAAAAGTGAATGACTGATCCATGCGGCTACAAGGATGCATCTCAAATGCCCTGCAGCATGCTCAGTCACTCAGTCTTTTCCGACTCCTTTGCAGCCCCATGGGCTGTAGCCCGCCAGGCTCCTCTGTCCATGAAATTCTCCAGGCACGAATACTGGAGTGGGTTGCCATTTCCTTCTCTGGGGGATCTTCCAAACCCAGGGATCGACCCCCATCTCTTGCAATCTCCTGCATTGGCAGGCGGATTCCTTACTGCTGAGCTACCTGGTAAGCCCCTCCAATGCATTATATTAGATAAAAGAAGCCAGACACAAAAGAGCCACACACGGACCACATGATTCCATTTAGGTGATATTCTGGATGAAGGCAAGACTATAAGGACAAGAATCTGATCAGTGGTTGTCATGGGCTGGAGAGAGGCCTGAGGGCTAGGGCTAGAGGGACTTTTCTGTACCCATGGTTTTGTTCTCTATCTTGATAGTGGTGGTGGTGGTTACACAACTGAACAGATTTGCCAACGTTTATTTAACAATATAGAAAGAGGGTAATTTTTACTGAATTTAAATTATATCTCATAAACCTGAACTGCTGCTGCTGCTAAGTCACTTAGGTCGTGTCCGACTCTGTGCGACCCCATAGACAGCAGCCCACCAGGCTCACCCGTCCCTGGGATTCTCCAGGCAAGAATACTGGAGTGGGTTGCCATTTCCTTCTCCAATGCATGAAAGTGAAAGTGAAGTCACTCAGTCGTGCCCGACTCTCAGTGACCCCATGGACTGCAGCCTATCAGGCTCCTCCGTCCATGGGATTTTCCAGACAAGAGTACTGGAGTGGGGTGCCATTGCCTTCTCCGTAAACCTGAACTAAACAACAATTAAGTAAAAGGAACAATAACAGAAGACTGGACCAACAAAGGAATTGAGATGGGGGGAGGAGGGAGCTTCCACTTCCTTAAGCGGAAACTGGGAATGGAAGCCCCCTACAGCTGCCTCCAGGAGAACCAGTTTCCAACTCTTCGGGCAACAAGGAGCCCAAACTTGGGGTCCCATCCACAGGTCGAGGCTGCATGTCTTAATTCCAGGTTCTATGGAATTTGGTTAGTTGGTTGCCTCCCATTATAGTCAATTAGCTCCACAACTTCTAGACACCAGGGTTAGGCTCCTAACTCAGGGCTTTTGTTTGTCTTTCTGGCATCCAGTGTCCTTGAGGCAATCATTTGGAAAGTGCTGGGGGCCAACTGCCTGGGTTTTGAAAAGCCCTGTAGAAGGGGACAGAGAGCTGCTGCTACTTGGCCAGCCAAGTGTTTGGGGCCACATTTGCCTTAGACAAGCCCAGTGAGGTCAATGGACTACTTTGCCCACAGCCCAGGGTCCCACCTGGGATACTCAGCTGAGTGCTGGCACTCAACTTCTGCGCATGGAGTATATACTACTTGGCAGACAAAGATTGGAGTGACGCAGCACTGGCTTTGAAAACAGCCAAGAGGGGACCCTGTAAGTACTGAGTTGGGTTCCTGGCAGGGCATCTTGCTCACAGAGCACATCCCAGGCATAGGTGTTTACAGAGAAATGTCACTGCTGGGCATTACCTGAGAGAGGCAGGCAGCCAGGATCTGGTTAGCAGTTCAAAAGTCTGATTCACAGTCTATTTAAAAAACTTGATTTTGTTTCTTCTGGGTTCATAGAGTGGATTCAAGCTAATGATTAGTAACGTGGCCAGGTGCTTCTATAGACACATTGGTCTTTCATGATGAGCACTTTTATGGTTTATGAACAAAAATATACTATGAGGCAGTTGTTTTTCTTTGCTAGTTTGTTCCGTTACGTTCCCATGGCAATTACATGTGTAAATTATCTTTATCAAGCAAGCCCTTTTCTCTTGGCTGTTGAAAAGCAAAGGTCAGCCCAGACTGGTGAGATTGTACTACACCTCTTTTAAAAAATTCATTTACTTGATATCTTTTTGGCCGAGCCCCAAGGCATGTGAAGTCTTGGTTCTCCCACCAGGGATCAAATCCCATGCTCCCTGCACTGGAAGTACAGAGTCTTAACCACTGGACCACCACGGAAGGGCTTAGATTGTGTTATGTTTTAAAGGGTCCCGGGCAGCCCTGTAGGACAGCCTTCTCCCCAGGGAGGGCAAGGAGGAGCGGGGGTCGAGGCGAACTTACTTCCCCCCTTGCCGCTCTTCTCCATGCGGTACTGGTAGATGTGCAGCGTGAAGAGCATGTGCGAGTTGCGGAGGTCATCCTCGTCGCAATCTTGCTGGTTGCCCCGCCGGGAGGCGATGGCCGCATCCAGGAAGAAGGCAGCCTTCTCCGCGGTGGGTGCCCGCAGCTCACTCTGGTTCTGCAGCTGCAAGACACAAGGGAAGGGCTGATGCTGAGGGCAAGAGGGCTCACCTGCCACTCAGGCTGGTTGTCCCTTCCCCACTCTTCAAGGCTGATGTCCTTCTGGAACCAGGGCCCATGCCCATGTGCAAATTCTCAGCTTAATTTGTTCATATCTGGAAATTAACCCTAAGCATGCTTATTGGAGAAGAATATGTTTATCCATTTTACAGTGGACGTAGAATCTGTAAGTTGCTCTTGTTGTTTGGTTGCTAAGTCGTGTCTGCCCTTCTGTGATCCCATGGACTGTAGCCCACCAGGCTCCTCTGTCCGTGGGATTTTCCAGGCAAGAACACTGGAGTGGGTTGCCATTTCCTCCTCCAGGGGATCTTCCCGACCCAAGGACTGAACCTGAATCTCCTGTATTGGCAGTGGATTCTTTACTGCTGAGCCACCAGGGAAACCCAGAATCTCTAAGTAGCAGGTGTGAAAAGCAAATGGTTTTATCTCAGTGTTCAGTGGGAGCAGGTGTCTCACCCTGATCTCTGCAGAGGCCAGAAAACCCAACATCCTGGGCAATCCATGTACCTAAGGGAACATATGGGATGTGACTGCATCTTGAGTTCAAAGATTAGACTGTATAGAAGCAGGTAATCCAGAGTACCGTATCTCAAAGAAGTGAAAAAACTTACTTGGCTTTAACTCAACTCTCAATTTTTCCAGCTATTTAATTAAAGTCAATTTTAGGCCACATTTACTAGAATAGTTCTAAAGAAGTAAATGTAAAAGACATGAAAAAAAACAACCCCAAGATACTTGAATGTCTCATCTATATCATTTGTCTCATCTAAAGGGATATTTACTTTATCTTTAGTTTCTAAATTATGTTCAAGGCATACTCATTAATTGATTAAAGAAGCATCAGGGGGAATGTATCTAAATCCTATGAGATGCCTTGGCAATTATATTGACAGTAAACCTGACTCAGAGCAATATTAGCAGCATTTGACCTGCATTTCTTTATCAGGGGAGGGGAAGAAAAGGAACTAATATTTATGATTTGTTCAAAGAAATGATTTGCAGTACGAGCCTTAGGGTCAGTAAAAATTTTGACAGTTTTGCTGACAAAGGTCCATAGAGTCAAAGCTATGTTTTTTCCAGTAGTCATGTATGGTTGTGAGAGTTGGACCACAAAGAAAGCTGAGTGTTGTAGAATTGGTGCTTTTCAACTGTGGTGTTGGAAAAGACTCTTGAGAGTCCCTTGGACTGCAAGGAGATCAAACCAGTCAATCCTAAAGGAAATCAGTCCTGAATATTCATTGGAAGGACTTATGCTAAAGCTGAAGCCCAATACCTTGGCCACCTGATGTGAAGAACTGACTCATTAGAAAAGTCCATGATGCTAGAAAAGATGAAGGCACAAGGAGGAGGGGACAACAGAGGATGAGATGGTTGGATGGCATCACTGACTCAATGAACATGAGTTTGAGCAAGCTCCAGGAGATAGTGAAGAACAGGGAAGCCTGGCGTGATATGGTCCATGGGCTCAAAAAGAGTCAGACATGACTGAGCGACTGATCTGAATTGAACTGATTCTGACTAACTGCACACATAATTCTGAACTGGGAGAGTTGATATTTAGAACCTGAGGCCACCAAAATCCTCAAACTTCAAAGATAGATTTTCTTGTGCTCATTGTTTTATATTTATTATGGCAGAAAAATAACCCAAAGAATGTTTAATATTCTTCAGCAAGAAGGTAAAGAGGACATGGGTCTTGTCCTCTTCTTCTTAGATTTCAGTTAATCAGAGCTTTCACCTCTGTGGAACTCCATTATTGATGTTACAAAAGTGAATGGAAGTTATAGCATAGTTGAATGTCTAGGTGGTGCTTAGAGTGGGAACAGTGGGTAGGGTCACACCAATTCCATCACAGGTGCTATGTAGATGAGGTCTGAGCACATCTTATGCTTCCGACTGGTGGTTCTCAAAGTGTAGTCCCCAGACCAGCAACATCAGTATGACATAGAAACTTGTTGCTGCTGCTGCTGCTAAGTAGCTTCAGTCATGTCCGACTCTGTGCAACCCCATAGACGGAAGCTCACCAGGCTCCCCTGTCCCTGGGATTCTCCAGGCAAGAACACTGGAGTGGGTTGCCATTTCCTTCTCCAATGTATGAAAGTGAAAAGTGAAAGTGAAGTCGCTCAGTCGTGTCCAACTCTCAGCGACCCCATGGACTGAGATTCTCCGTCCATGGGATTCTCCAGGCAAAAGTACCGGGGTGGCGTGCCATTGCCTTCCCCGAGAAACTTGTTACAAATGCGTATTTCAGGGCTCTATCCCAGGCCTACTGAATCAGAAATTCTAGAGGTGGAGCCCAGCAGTCTGTTTTAACAAGTCTTCCAGGCAGCTCTGATGAAGACTGAAGTTTGAGAACCACTGCATTAAGGTTTGTATGACCACTTAGCTTGCATTCTATTTAGGTTTCATATCCAAATAATATCTGATGCATCATTAAAACTATGAAGAGCCAATCTTAGTCAGACATGGTACAGACCTTTGGGCATTGCTGAGAACTAACCAGGCTATATCACAAGTGACAGTCGGCAGAAATATCCAAGAGGGCTTCCTGGAAGAAGTGACATCTGGCTAATACACCCAAATGTGGAGTTAGCCAGATTGAGAGCTAGAGGAGAGGAGCAGGCACTGTTCCATGCACCGGGAATAGAATTTGCAAAGGCCCAGGGTAAGAAGGAGGATGGTGGATGCTTAGAGTCTTGCTCCTGAGAGTGTGGTCAGTCACTGAGAAGCTTGTTAGAAATGCATGATCAGGGGCATGATCAGGGGCCCAATCCCAGGCCTTGGGAACCAGAATCTGCATTTTAACAAGATCCTCAGGGCTTCTTATGCACATTAAAGTTTGAGAGTCACTGCTTTCTGAAGTGATCTAAATGTAATTTAAGAAGAGTGGCAAGGAGGGAAGTGGGAATAGGCGATCCTAGAAGGCCAGATAAAGCTGTGTGAATCATGAGGATGCACAATGGAAGAAGAAGGAGGACCTGAGATGCTTTAAGCAGGGCAAGAACATGGACAGGTATGAGTAGACGGGGGGTAATGGAGGGGGTACCTTCACCTAAGAAAATAATCCCACCTGATAAGACAGGTATTCTACTTATCAAAATGAACACATCTAAAATGGAGGCATCTGATAAAACTAGAAACTAAAGCCTACTGCTAGAGACTGAAAGAGGTGATTATTCTGGGTGTGAACCAGGGACCTCCCAGGTCATTCCTGCATCTACCATCAAATAGCGAGGTAGAAACACTTTCAACAGGCAAGACATCCTGAAGAGGCCAACTGGAACTTCTCTTGGCTTAGCAATTATATCATGGTTCTAATTAGAAAGTGGTTATTAGTTTTTCCTACAGCACCACTAATCCGGCTGTAAACCAGTGCCAGAAACACAGTTTATAGAGCCATAAACAGTCCCAGTAATGGCTGGAGCTATTTGTGCAAAGTAGTAAATATTTCGGCTTGTTGTTAAACAAAAGAAAGACTGTATTTTTTTTTTTTTTGGAAAGGGGCGTAAAGAAAAGTGAATTCAATTTCCCCGATTGCTACAACAATTGTGGTTCCTGCTCATTGTCAATTAGATTCAAGGTACAAATATTTAGGTTGGGCGAGCAGCTGGCCCCGCAGCTGCAGGCCATAAAGTTCCAGTCCACTTTAAAGTAAACACTTGCAAGCCTTCCCAGTTTACATGTTGAGTGAGTCACGAGGTGAAGTGCGCCAGCCGCTGAGGTAGGGATGAGCCACCCAGAGCCAACCAAGCCCCCGGAAGCAATCACCTGCGTGCCACAGATGGGGTCCTCGCACAGGTACACGCCTGGGGACTGGCCGTCCTGCAGGCTGCCCGTGGCCACCTCCGACAGCAGGTCCCGAAGGTTCTCTTCTTTACCCCACACCTCCACGGCTGAGATCCGCACCGAGAAACGTGCTCCAGTCTTTTCTTTCCGTTCGTTGATGAGCTTGAAGAGCCAAGAGATGGCACACGGGATGATGCCCAGGTTTTGCATGGAGTCGTCTTTGCCAATCATGGTGTAGGACTTTCCTGGGAGGGCGAGGGAAGAAAGAATAGCAGCTTGAGTGTCTGGACGTCATTCTGCAGTCTCAAGAATAGATGCCAAGGATGCAGGAGAAAGGCCTGGGGAGTGGGGAATGGGAACAAAGGAAACGAAAAGGTGAAAAATATTCAACAACAACAAAATTTGACAGCAACCACAAAGAAGAGATTTCCAAGTACTATTGATGGAAGGGCTATAATAAAGAACGTGAGAACCCAGACTGATGGCAAGATTAAATCGCAACTGACCTCGAGGAAGGTCCCACAACATCACAAGCTGTCCAGTTTCCGCACTGTTTTCCTCACGGTGCAAAGGCTAGAGGTGTTTCATCACTGTTATGGGTCTTTTTTATCACACCCCACAGGTTCACTCCACATGCTTACACTTTGTATTCATTCTCAAGTTAAATGCTGTGTATACTTTTATAGCATGAGCAAATTCCCTTTAAAATCTGGATCACTGCTTTGATCAGAGATCAAGAAGTGGTAGTGAGATGAAATGGGCTTTCCATCCTGGCCTAGAACTGGCTCCATCACAGCAAAGTTGCTGCTGCGAGGTCTGCCCAGGGCCATTTTTTGGAACGCCCCAAATTACTAACTTATCAAGCATGCCAGGTAAGACCTGGTGAGCAGATGGCCATAGGTCAGGATTAAGAAGGCACTTCAGGGGGATTCGGTCATCAGGCCCTCACAGAGCTGTGTGGAGGCCTCCTTTCCCAGGTGCTTCAGCACAGGTGGGTTCCCAACCACTGGGTGGTGGGAAGTAGGGGTGCTGTCAGACTAATCCCCCCAGATAGGGGCTAATGGGGTCTGGGCTTTGCTTGGTGGCTGCTCCTCTGGCTTTATGTAGAATCCAAGAGGAAAGGGGGGCCCTCTCTGCTCCCCAACAACCCCTGCTCAGGAAATGTAATTTTCCTGCTGGTTTTCTGGGCATGACCCTGACCCAGACCAAGTGGGAACAACCCCATTACTCTTTGTTCATCTTCTGGGCTTTAAGGCTTTACTAGATGACTGGGAATCAACTTAGGGTAAATATCTACATTTCAGAAGCAGAAACGGTTATTCATCATTATTCAGCTCAGCACTGCAGGAAAACACCTTCCCCTTCATCTGAGGACAATACAGAAGAAAGGATGAAGAAATGGGGAATCCAGCAAGCAGCATGAAGAAGCGAAGTTCTCACTGACCCAGCTTGGCGTGGCCGAAACAGAACACACAGCCATCTGCCCCGTTGACCACAGAATGGATCACTTCTGCCACGGTTCCAGCACACACTTCAGCCTGGCAGACACAAGAGGAGACACAAGCTGTGAGTGGACCATTAACAATGGAAACTTGTGCCTGCTTTTCTGGGGCTCAGGGTCACAAAGCCTTGGCATTTTCAGATGGCTCGGCTCTAATGGAGTCCTGGAGGTCCTCAGAACCCTTCATACTTACCAGTCCCTTGCCAGCCTGAGCATTACACTCATTACATGCAAACCACCCTTCTGCTAATCGTACATTTCAGCTGCTGTCTCTGCAGATGAGGCAGGAACAGGCTGGAATGGGAATCCAGGGTGCCTTCACAGACCTCACACCCTTCTCTGATTTGCCATTCCGGCCTCCTTGTACAAATATTTAAATTTTCCATTCACCTTCTGCTAACTAGATCTTTCCTTCCTTTCACACACACATACACACACACACACACACACGAGTTTATGAAATAGATTAGGCTTTATTAGAGAGTAAAAGGTGATGTGCCATTTCAGGAAAAAGTGACCTTGAGATACATTATAGTTCTAATATAAGCAGGAGGTTAATGATGGATGTCTGCTTTGTCTTCCTAACTCCCTCCCCTTTCTCCATCTCCATCCTTCCCTTTTCAAACCCAGCTTTTTCTTTCTTTCTCTATAGACACACTCAACGTATACACTATTAATCACCATCGGTCAGTATATTACAATGGGTTTTCTTCAGCCTGTTATATGTCTCATCTCCGATGTGACTATTAAATCTTTAGACAGAGGCCAGGCTCTTGGTGACTTTTGGTATTTCCCCATTAACACTCAATAATACGGCACTCTGCAAATGATAAGAAGTACATTTTATGAATTGATTTGGGGATCTGGGAAATCCCTCTGGTTAGCATCCAAGGCTTTCACAGCAGCGAGAGGGCAAATCACTCGCCATGTGCTGCACCTTCTTTTCTGCCTCAGCATCGAGGTGGATCTGGAAGCAGTAGGAGGACGTGCAAACTGATAGCTCCACGGGCATCAGAGTGATGTGCCTCCTAGTGGGAATCTGAGAACTGCAGCCTCGGCAATGAATGCAGTCAGTCAGCTCCAGGTTGCAGCAACACAATGAACCCAAGTGTTCTCCCCTGAACTGAAACGGAAAAACCACACTCCCAACAATTGTCAACTGTTCTGGTGGTCACCTTGGCAGCTCTGATGGGGGCTCCCACTCAACGAAGATGGTAGCTGGACAAGGCTGCGGTGGGGACCACAGGCTCTGTCTCACTCCCAGAGCCTAAGCAACGAGAGCCCAGTGCCAAACCCTGAGATGGAGGCAGTGGAAACTTGATGGAATTTGCTAATGTGCCTCTGCAGGATCGGGAGAAGTTATCAACAAATGAGTCCTGCCTTCCTTTGATATGAAGTGAAATGGGATCTAGGAGGTTGAGAGCCGGCCTAGAGCCATACATAAAAAAACCATATTAGGTTCAAGGTCAGCAAAGAGAAAGATGCTTGAATGTGAGCCAAATCCACACACATCCCTGACTCCCCTGTCCAAAGGCCCGAGGTCAGAGAGATACAGGAGCGGCCTCACAGGGCACAGGGTGGGTGGGCATGTGTCCCTGTGCAGAATTCCTGCCCGGTGTTCACTGAGAAGAGAATGCTCAGCAACATGTCCATCTGGTGTTTGTTAGGAGCTGACTGTGGTCCCTGGAGGCCCTTTGCTGTCTTTCCCCTTGAATCAAGAGAGGCAGGAGCCTTCCCAAGCAGACTCCGTGGGCAGGGCTGGGCTCCCCACAGGCAGGCCTCAGTTCTCCCACCCACCCTTCCTGGTGATGACAGAATGTTTGTGTTCCCCTTCCTCCACCCAAGTTCATATGTTGAATGTTCAATGTGATGGTCTTTGGAGGTGGAGCCTTTGGGAGGTGATAAGTCACGAGGGTGGAGCCCTTGTGGATGGGATTAGCACCCTTACAAAAGAGGCCCCAGAGAACTCTCCTGCTCATCCCACAATGTAAGGATGTATGGAGAAGACAGCTGTCTATGAATCAAGAAGCACCCCTCACCACACACTGAAACTGCCAGCTCCTTGATCTTGGACTTCCAACCTTCAGAACTGTAAGAAATAAATTTCTCTTGCCTATAAGACACCCAGTTTGTGCTGTTTCATTAAGAGGGTGCAAATGGACTGACACCTCCCAAAAGCTGGACCCAGCAGAGGTCTGCCCCAGCATTGGGCAGCTGATGACTGCCAAGCCCACTTGAAGGTACTGAGGGTAGCTTATAAGGAGGAGCAAGGGCTGTTCTAATCACTGCTTAGCTTCAGGAATCTCATGTCCTTAGAGACCCAGTGAAAGCAAAGCTCGTGACTGCTTCGGGCCACTGTGGTGGCTGCTGCTTCACAGGACAACCACAGGGCCTGAGAGCAGAGGCCCCTTTGGCACATGTCCCTGCTTTCCCGTTTGAGAGGCTCAAAGCGTGTTCCCTCAAAGGGGCTGAGGCTGGCCATGCCAGCAGCCTGATATCACTATTAACCATGACAACAGAATAATAAAAATAGCATTTATCGGACACTCACTACGTCCAGGCTCTGCTCTAAGCACCTCATGTGTATCCACGCAGTGAATCACAGCAACCGCATGAGGCATATTTTGATCTTGTTTTCATCTTATGGTTGAGCACACTGAGGCCCAGAGAGGTGAAGTGACTTGCCCAAGGACACACTGCTAGTAAATAGTGGATAAAATGGCGGGAGGACAAAGATACAACACAACACCATACTGAACAGGACACAAATTATTTCCTAGGAAGAATCCGGGATGGATGTCCACCCAGGAAAGGGTCTATGAATAAGAGACTGCATTTTTGAGTCTCAGTTTCCTTGTCTGTAATGTGAAAATAGCAATAACTCCCTTCCCAATACCACTGGATTCCAAGAAGAGTCCAAGTGGGTTAATGTACACGAAACTTCTTGAAAACTGCAAATTTATTAATTTATAGAACTGTCATTTACTATATTAGAATTGTAGCAAAATCAAGGCATTCTGAAGTGGGTGCAACTGTCAGAGTGAGCACACGAGCCCTGGAACCAAGTGTGAAATGTAAGCAAAGACTAGCAATAAAGATGGCTCCCTTTTCCAGAATAAATCTAAAATTCATTAATAGGCCACACTTAATTTAGGGTTTGCTTTGGAATTCTTATGACTTAGGGAGATTTGCTTTTGAAAAGTTTTAGCTTAATTAAATTATTTGTAGGTCATTTATTAGACCAAATATCAGGTTTAGATTAGCGAGCCCATTGGGTGGTAGAACACACAAAAAATGTAATGAAGAGAGAAACCATAGAACTTATTCATAAAGTACTTCATCTTTTCATGGTAAAACTCTATGGGGAAACCACATGCTCGGCTTGTTAATGAATGGAACCTATAACATGTGCTAAGTGCCTGTGGTGTGATATAGACGCCCGTGTGAAAATCACTACTTCCTACACTCAGATGCCACGTGGAGGAAATTAACAGGAGCTGCAAATGGCAGCCATCAGCACCCTGTCTGCAGGTTCTGCTCTAGGCTATTAGTTACCTGATTGTACATTGTTTTGTATAAATCTTGGGAAGTACTGGAAATTTATCAGGAAGGTGCAGGTGTCTGATGCCAAAATGCAGGCAAAGTAGGCCACTGTACACCTATAACCTGGGTTACAGATGTCTGCTACAAGATCCAGTGCACCAATTCGTGGCAGATGAATTGCACCAGATGGTGTAAGTGGATCTTCTAGTAGACATCTGTTCCTACTGGGATGGGTTCCAGGAGCTTTGGTTAAGGAATCTCGGCACCCTGGGCCCCCAAGAAGCCTCCAAATTATACTTATAACTGAACAACGAAAATGGCCACAATTCTCCACCCCTCTCTATGTGTTTTCCCCTTGCAATGTGACTCTGCAGCTCCTCCAATCAAGAGGCAGAGCCTCTTTCCACCCCTCAAATTTTGACCAATCAAATTCAGCAAAAGGGACAATGTGTCAGTTCTGAGCATAAGACCACACAAGAGGCCTGCAAGTTTGGATCCTGTCACTGCCATGACAGCAAGCCCAAGATCGACTGCAGGTTGATAAGAGATAACATGGAAGACAGACCAAGTGAGCTGGCCAATGCCACTCTGAACCAGCCTACAGCTGGCCAACCCTCAAACATGTGATAGCATCCAGCCAAGATCAATGGAGTTCCTGACCCAAACCAGAGTTGATCACTGATGCACAGGTGTGCCAAGCTGGGTGTAGAGGAATGCTCAGCTGACCCACAGACTCATGAGTGATAATAAATGATTCCTGTTTTAATCCACTAGGTTTAGAGCAGTTTGTAATGCAGCAAGAGCTATCCCTAGCCTGACCCAGGACACAGGACTGCATGAAAGCCTCAATTTCTCTGCCTAACACTCCAGGTCCTCACTAGGACTACCCTCTGTGGAGATGGAGAACCTTGCCTAATTCTAACCCAGCTCCTTGAAACACCTACTCTCTTCTTATAGGTTCACACCCAGAAGCCCAAAGACACGTCCCTGGTGGTCCACTGCAGATGTCCAGGCAGAAGTGGGGTCCCAGTGGACCAATTGCCAGCACCTTGATGCAGCTGTTCCTGAAGCTTCCAATTTGGCCTGCTCCCTTCCTGCTCCTGTTTGCCATCCACTGATTGGCTCTCTCTTCCTTCTCTCCAAGAGTATGTTCTGCTGAAATCCTGGCACAGCCTGCTCAGGGTGTGACACTAGCCATTCAAAAAGATTGAACTAGTCAATGGAACTCAAACTGACTTGCAAACGTTGCTATGTGGACGGTGGAACTGACCCAACAGACTGTTCTGGAAGGCAGCTCTTGGATCCTAGTGAAGAATTACAGATTCTTGAAACTAATCAATATTGCCTGAACCTGAGGAGGGGTTATACCCACCTGAGAAGCATCCTGTGGAAAAACCGCATCAAAGGCAAACATCTTGGGAGGAACTTGATTCCCTCTCTTTTGGAAGGCATTTAGACCTCCACACGTCAGGGGGTCATACAAGGTGATCTGCTTCTTCCGCGGGTCTACCTTTAAGAAAGAGCTGGATTCTGAGGTATCGCGAGCCAGCGTGGAACAGATGCGAAGCATGACTTTCACCTGTTAAGAAACAAAAGCAGGAAATGACAGGCATTAAGGTGGACTGCCATCTATGAGGTCGCACAGAGTCGGACACGACAGAAGGGACTTAGCAGCAGCAGCAGCAACAGCAAGACACTTGGATACTTTATGATGGAGTACTTTTATGTCCTTTGGAGACACAAGTGTATATGGCAGTGTGGAATCATCTCATGACAAATTACGATAAAATGCACAATGAATTAGCAACATAATCCTCAGCAGGTCATGGGAAAACTGACTTATTTATAATTACCAGGTAGAATATTTTGATACATCCGTTACTTTATTACAGAACTGGCACAGCACGCTCTTTGTCTTCCTATTAATATAAATAGAAAGTTAACTGTACCCAGGTGGCCCAATTACTTAGATGAAAAGGTAATCTGGACTGCCACACTTTGGGGGCTAGCATAGTTCCCTTGAAGCTCACAGATCAATAAACACTGGACATAAAAGTTAGCTCCGTAATTTACTCCTTGCCTCTTGCACATCAGGACTCTTAGAGACAAAAACCCACAGTTATTAGTGTCATCATTAGAGGCCTGTGAAAATGCCTTGTTTTTAATGACCAGCATTTGAAATGTGTTCCAAGGGGCAAAAGTGATAAAAGATTTGTTTGAAACATGTTATTTGGGATCCCATTAAGTGAGTGCATAGAAATGGTCATCTCAGGCGATGAAAGCACATCTCTGCAGGAAATAGGAGGCAGCACCCCTTTAACCTGCCTCTTAAGTCATCGAACACAGACATTTCTAGTGCTCAATCCAGCCCAGCCCCATCCCAGGGCTGAGTAGGGCACTTGTGGGAACGGACTGCTTGCCCTGGACTCTTTGAGTTGAGTAGAAGTCGAGCCGAAGCCTCACGCACAGTTCTGGAGGCTCAAGTCCTGAGAAAATGGCAGCACTGCTCCCTTACCAGCTCTTTTTACCGTGGAGCTAGTTCAGTCCAAATGTGTAAGCACCTAACCTAGGAGCCAGGCACTGGGGCTGCAAAGACCATAATGCGGTCTTTGCAAAGACCAGCAGGGCAGACAGACACAAAGGCAGGGGACTTTTTTAATACAAGGAGGCAAATTCTGATGTTATGAATAGGGTTACTTTTATTATTTAAATTTATATATTTATTTAATTGGCCATGCTGTGTGGAATGTGGGATCTTCATTCCCCAACAAACCCATGCGCCCCTCCACATCGGCTTTGTTGTAATTGGAAGCTGAGTCTTAACCACTGGATCACCAGGGAAGTCCCGTATAGGGTTATTTTTGAACTCCTCTCTACATCATGCCCTCTTCATCTCATCAATGTTCAGGCCTGATGAAATCTCAATCATCAATTTTGGGGAAAAGGACTGTAAAATTTTACGTCAAAGATTTCAAGCACACAGAAATGCTCAGAGAATACTCTCCACCATACCTAGCGAGTGAGGTCATCCCCCTGCTTATCTCAGCCTGTCTGCTGAGGCACAGGAACTCATCTGCAGTGGGCAAAGCTGAAATGTCAAGAACTCCTAGGGCACTGGACTCATCGGATGTCCTGCATCCTGTCCTGGCTGGCTTGTTCTTATCACTTAAGAACAGTGCTCTAGTGCAGATCCAGAGGCTGGTCATAGTGGAAGAGGGCAAGGATGGGATGAAGCTGACCTCTCACAGTCAAATCTCTGTTCTCCCACTGAGGTCATATAATTGTGCTGCTCTTGTTGTGCAGTCACTAAGCTGACTCTCTGCAATCCCACAGACTGCAGCAAGCCAGTCTCCTCTGTTCTCCATGATGTCCCAGCGTTTGCTTAGATTCATGTTTATTGAGTTCATTCAGTGATGCAACCTAACCCTCTCATCCTCTGCCACCCTCTTCTCCTTTTGCCTTCAGTCTTTCCCAGCATCAGGGTCTTTTCCAATGAGTCACCTGAGCACTGAAGATTGAGTGCTTTCAAATTGTAGTGCTGGAGAAGACTCTTGAGCATCCCTTGGACAGCAAAGAGATCAAACCAGTCAATCCTAAAGGTAATCAACCCTGAATATTCATTGGAAGGACTGATGCTGAAGCGCCAATGCTTTGCTATGTGATGGGAAGAACCAACTCACTGGGAGGTCAAGTAATGGTACTTACCTTTTGCTGAGGGTCTATGGTATGCTAAGGCTGTGCTATTACCAACGGTATCTTACTTAACCCTCTCAATAAGCCTGTGCATAGGTGGACTTGTCCAGATTTTATAGATGAGAAAACAGATGTTACAGAACTTGTGGGTGGTACAGCTGGGCTCTGATCTCACCTCTGTCTGACTCCAAAACCCTGAAAAGTATCCAATCCATACATTTTCCATTATGCCAACTACTGCCTCCCATACACAGTCAAACTTCTCAGAGCCTCAGTTTTCTCATCTGTATATTAGGAACAATGCCTATCTCGTGGGATCATTGTGAGAATGAATTGACATGTGAAGTACTGAGCACAGAGTAGGGGCCTGATTCCTGTTTCTCCTCCTCCTTCCTCTTCTCCCCCTTCTCCCTCTCAGGTCTTCTGACACTCCTCCCCCTCCTGCCCAAACTTGCCTCTCTCTGAATCACGATATTCTAGCATTTTGCAATCACAGTGTGAATGATAAGGTTTTAGAACATTTGCCCTGGACTCAAACAGGATGCCATGGGGGAATCACTGCAGATGGAGCTGGGTATGAAGTGCTGGGCCTTACAAGGCTCCCATCAGTAAAACACCGTCTAGTCTCATACACAGTTGCTGCGTACATGACAATAACCATTACGTCTGTCTACATTTCATTCTGGCAATTTTCTTGTTCACCGTGAATGTCTCCAATTGTCTTTCAGTTCCACTCATGTCTGTAGATTTGCCCCACTTACACAGCAGGTGTGCTAAGAACATGTATTCAAATTGCAACTTTGGGTAGGTGCCTGGGGCCTCTGGGCTTTCTGTCAGACAACCTCCTAGCCCAGCCCCTGAACGGTACAAGTCAGGGATGATGCAACCCCAGGCAGAACTGATGGAGTCACATGGTCCACTGCTTTCCTATTTTACAATTTCACATGCAATTTCTGGGTAACTAGAGGTGCTGAATGTAAAATATGAGCTAAACCAGGCAAGGGCCCACAAGGAGAAACAGGAGAGAAGAGACTGGATCGGCGAGTCATTTGTTCAGGGGGAAGGCTTCTGAATCTTAATGAAGTTCCAGGCCTGTGGTTCAATTTTCCCAGACAAGCTGCAGATCTCAGCCGCTGGTCTGACCAAGGAGATCCACAGCTCTTTAAAAACCCATTGAATTCTGGGCTGAGGTAAATGCCACTCTCCATTCTCTTCTTTGCAATTCATTTAAATAAATGGATATATATTTTTTTCACCCTTAAAGGAAGGCAATTGGGTTTCTCTGCTTCATTTCTTTGTGTCATTATTCCTTGAGCCCAGCAATCCACTTCCTACTAATCCTCTGTAATTAAAGCGCTAAGGAGATACCACTTGTGATCAAGAAAGTCCCCTGACTTCTTTCCAGGAGTTTGTGCTTTTGTTGCAAACACTGGTAAGTTCTTGGCAACATCTCCTACAACCCTCCTTCTTGCCACTGCCCTGGGAAGAGGGTCCCCACAGCTGTCGACATGCACAGCCTTCTCCCCAGCTCTCAGGGTCAAGGGGACTATTTTAGGCCCAGCAACTGAGGATCTAGAAAGGCCCAGAGTGGGAAAATGCCAGCCTGCGCCCTGACTCCCTGAGACGAGCTGAGCACCTCACCTACGAAAGCGCTCCCTGGTAGAGACTCCACTTTGTCTCATTCGTCGAAGTTTTCAGTTGCTGGTGCAGGACAGGTGTTGCTCCCAACAGCATGTATCTTGCTGTCCTGCTCATTAATCATTCCAGCACCTCCTCCTGGATGGCCTGGCGGGACTAATGGAGAGGTGGGTTTGTGAGACTCACAGAGCCTAAACCCTGAACTGGACAGACTCTCCATCAACGTGAAGCAGCGCCGACTGCCTCAGCCTTCCGGGGAGCCCAAGACAGGCACGGTGCTCACTGCTCCGCCCATGTGATCACCCAGAACCCCGCCTATACTGAGGCTGAGGACCGACCAGGAAGGTTCCTCACCGCCTGTGTCTCCACCCACAAGCTGTCTGGTCACAGGCTCTCCTCAGACTATAGGGCTCAGGAGGGCTGGGGGCCAATCTGACCATTCAAAGGGTCCCTCATCGGTCAGAGAAAGACTACAGGCAATGGTGAGGTGGTGGGACGTGGAGAGGGCACAGCAGTCCTTCACAGGTGTGACTTTGTTTCAGCTCCTTTGTGGAGCCTCACAACAAAGGCTCTGGACCAACACACATGTAACAGAGATCAGTCCCCGGCAGGCGTCTTGGCCCCCGTCAGTGCAATGAGAGTGTGCTGGCAAGGATAAATAGTTTTCCCTACAAGGTTAGAAACGGCAGAGTAAATTAACCACCACCATCTTTCACCTGCATTCTATTTCTATATTTTGGTTCTTTATCCTGGTGTCTAAGTTCACAGAGTTTTAAGAATGAGCTCAATAGAAGCTGGTCATGGTGATGTCAGATCAACCTAACCATGAACACTGGGTGGCATCATTTCTGTCTCAATTCCAGCAGTATTAGAATGATCTTCACCATCCATATATATTCTTAAGTTCCTAAAACATGTCTGGAAGTGGTTCTCCGAGGCATGCAGAGTCACATAAGACAGGTGAATCAGAACCCACCAACCAGAAGCATGGTGGGGCGAGAAGAGCAGGTGAGACCATCAGAGGGGATTCTAGACCCAAAGGAGCCATCTCCTGAGACAGAACCTCCAAACTGCAGAGCCGGGAGCACTGACAACTCCAGCCAAGGTTCAGTTTCCGTCCCACTGAGGCACGCAGTGACACTAGGGTGGACTGTGATGCATGTAAGCCATGGAAATATACACCTTGCCATCGCTCATGGGCGACTTTCTCAGCTCAGATGAGAGAGAGAGAGAGGGAGAGAGGCCTGGACCAGAGAGTGAGCTGACATCCAGCCCCACCTGATAGAGCCGATGGGCAGGCAGGAAGCATTGCTGGGCTGCCTACAGCACACCAGGAAGCCTTGCCTGATTTCTGTGTATGTCTGGATGGGATCCGGCTCTTGAGGAAAAATCATGGGAGAATAACAACAGGCTCTGTCGTATGTGAAGTACATCTCCATTCTTACAGGTTCTAGGTGTGATGGGCACTGACTGCAGTGAACTAGGAGCCAGGGGACTGGGTTCTTAGGCAAACATCACCACCAGGTGCAGCTGTTCACCTACGGTGTGCTGGGGGTGGGCATGGGAGTGGGGCTTGGCTTCCTTATCCCTAATGTGGGCTTGTTGTGTTACCTCCCTTGCAAGACAGGCGTGAAGAGATAACAAACAAACAAACAAAAACAAAGACATACTCTAGAAGGGCATACAAATGTGAAATATCATTCTTTGAAGAAAAAAAGGAATGGATTTGCATTCTTCAAGCTGCTAAGTCACTTCAGTCGTGTCCGACTCTGTGCGACCCCATAGACAGCAGCCCACCAGGCTCCCCCGTCCCGGGGATTCTCCAGGCAAGAACACTGGAGTGGGTTGCCATTTCCTTCTCCAATGCATGAAAGTGAAAAGAGAAAGTGAAGTCGCTCAGTCGTGTCCGACTCTTAGTGACCCCATGGACTGCAGCCCACCAGGCTCCTCCGTCCATGGGATTTTCCAAGCAAGAGTACTGGAGTGGGGTGCCATCGCCTTCTCCGAGCAATTCTTCAAGCTAATTAGCACAAAATAGACTTTCTGCATCAAATTAATGGCATTAGAAGCCCTTCTCCTGGGCTTAATTTTAAAAATTAAAGCAAAAACTTATTTAACGAATACACACAATGACAAGAGAGACAAGAATAAAATATCCTCCTTCTTCTTCCCCCTCAAATTAAATTAAGGCATATACAGTCTCCTTATGTCTTCTGTAAAGGTGAGTAATCCATGTAAAATTGGATCTGAGGCTCTAAAAGCTAAATGAGCTATTTCTCTTATTTTATCCTTTCTTTTCTGTCTTGATCACACAAGATAATATGCTCACAATGTCTACTTATGGTACATTAGCCACTTCAGGAAAATTCTCCAGCCATTCTAAGTAAGATGATTGAAGAGACAGGCACCTTAAACAGTATATATTTCTTAAAGTGTATTCTCCTCAACACACTCACTTTTCTGATCTACCAAGAAATTGAGCAATCTTCCATATTCTTCTACACTTTGGACATTCTGTCAAATCTATTATAAAAGATTTTGATGAAGTACCAATTTCTAAAACATGCTGCAAAGGATTAAGGGTGTGATTTTCCAGCCATTATTTAAAGAGTGCTTTCCTACTTAGATGGAGAAGGAAATGGCAACCCACCCCAGTATTTTTGCCTAGAGAATCCCACGGACAGGGGGCCTGGTGGGCTGCAGTCCATGGGGTCGCAAAGAGTTGGACACGACTGAGCGACTAACACCCACTTCCTGCTTAGAGCCTACTGTAAGATTCTCTTGCTGATCAATCACTGGCACACTGAAACCCACAAGGATGACTTTCCTTCCCCCTTTTGAGTTACCAAATGTGCCTGATAGGAGAGAGGGCCAAAGATGTTTTGTAAAGAAGCAAATTAAAATTGGGTTTTAGAACAGAAGAAGGTTTAGGCATTCTTCTGATAAAATTTCTAGAACTATCTGAAATTACCTTTTCAAAAAAATAATTAGTTAATTATTTTGGGCTGCTCTGGGTCCTTGCTGCTGTGCGCAGTGAGTGGGGGCTACTCGTTATTGCAGTGCACAGGCGTCTCATTTCGTGGGCTTCTCCTGTCGTGGGGCACAGGCTCCAGGGCAAGCAGGCTTCAGTAGCAGTGGTGCACAGGCTTAGCTGCCCTGTGGCATGTGGGATCTTCTCAGACCAGAGATCGAACCCATGTCCCCTGCATTGGCAGGCAGATTCTTAACCACTGGACCATCACAGAAGTCCCTCCAGGAGTTTTTAAGGAGACCATGGAATCATATGCCAAATAGTAATAACCCTGGAGGTCTCAAATAACTCTGGTGCTAGGATGTCCAGGGAGAACGAAACCCCTACATTTACAGATGGGGCTTTTGAACATTAGGTTACCAAGTCATTATTCTGTCTGCACACAGTTGCTGTTACAGAATCACAGAGTCATACTGAGGGGACTCCGCAGACTCCAGGTAGTTTAGTTGTTAGTTACAGATCAAAACTGGATTAAATTTCTTTGCATAAAACCACAGTGGTAGTCCACATGACATATTCGTAGGCCAGGAGGCTCTCTTCGCCTGGAGGAGGTCCAGGACAATAGGATCCAGTGCCGAGTTCGAGGGGAGGAGGGCAGATTTCAGGAGGCTGAGGGCTCTCCAGGCCTGTTTTGAGGCAGTGTCTCCTCTGTGTTGACAAAATCAATCACCCGGTCAGTCAGCCATCTACACCACTGCCATAAATTCTTTTACAAACTTTCATTTGCAAAGGACTATCTCATTTCCATTTGGTGCTCCACAACAGCTTTGTTAAGTTAGTTTATTACAGTTATTACAGCCATCATCCATACCGTAAGGCCCAGGAGACTGAGGTGCAGGGTATTCAAGTGACTGGTCCAAAGCCAGTTGCCTGGCAAAGGTGAGAAGCCCGTGGGCCCGACCAGCTCCTCCTACAGTGAGTGTCCTGGGCCAGAGCCAGAGAAGGAGCCCTGTCCTCCCACCGAACCCAGTGGGGCTTGAACTTGTCCCACTTTGGGCTGGACCCATGCTGAACTACTTTTACAGAGATGGGGGTGTTGTCGCTGTACTGGAGGTGGCTGGCTTCTCAGAGGTACCTATGGTAGTCGTTGTTTAGTCCATCCCGTCTGACTCTTTTGCCATCCCATGGACTATCACCCGCCAGACTCCTCTGTCCGTGGGATTTCCCAGGCAAGAATACTGGAGTGGGTTGTCATTTCCTTCTCCAGGGGATCTTCCCAACCCAGTGATCAAAGTCACGACTCCTGCATTGGCAGGCAGATTCTTTACCACTTAGCCATCAGGGGCAGCCCAAGCTCAGACAGCAAATAATGAGCAGCGATGCCGTCAGAGAGGAAAGATGTACATTACTAAAAGCCAGGCTGAGAAGAGAGACAGGTGTTGGTACACTAGAGCTAAGTGTGGGAGAACGCGTGTGAGACCAGAAAATAAAGTGATAAGCGAGGTGCTCAGGGAGCGGGGGAGGGGATTCCCCAATGCCCTCCATCCCTAGCATCTGTCACCAGGCAGCCAGCAGGGGACTGCAGGGCTGGAGGGAGGGAGAATGAAGCCACGGGAATAGTCCTTCCCATGAAGCTCATGACCAGGCAGTCCCTGGGACAAGGGCCCCTCACCCCAACTAGCAGGCTGGGAAAAGCCTGGCCAGGCTTTAAGAAAGGAGACGGGCATGTTTCAGGGGCTGGTTTGTCACAAGGATGATGACTCTGACAG
Organism: Tragelaphus eurycerus; assembly: GCA_935064755.1. Lineage (NCBI taxonomy): Eukaryota > Metazoa > Chordata > Mammalia > Artiodactyla > Bovidae > Tragelaphus > Tragelaphus eurycerus. Next base: position 26,263,337 of record CAKXYN010000003.1, read on the forward strand.
CCATCTGTTAGCAAAGGCTCCATCTCTTAGCTCAGTGCTAGGATACTTATTTGAAATGGATGAGCTGTTTAGAGATACATTCTAAGACACAGGTATTCTCGGGTCTGAAGGAAAGTAGGATGTGGGATTTTCTCTCCAACGTTCAGAATGCTCACTGTCCACAGGTCCTCCCTCTGACCACGTGGAGAATAGCCCAGAGCTTGGCAGCACAAGCTCTGGAGACCTGGTGCCTGGGTTTGAGTTCTAGTCGTACCTTTTACTAATGCATATCTGTGGATGAGGCTTCACCTTCTGCAAGCCACATTTAGAAAGATCATGAACTCTGAAGTTAGAATGTCCTGGCTTCTACAAGCTGTGTGACTATCAACATATTTTAACAGTTTCCTCATGAATAAAATGGAGATAATAATCCCAATCTAGAGGGATTTACAAGCTTATGAAGCAAAAAAAATCATGCTAAGTGGGATTCCCAGATGGCACTAGTGATAAAGGACCTGCCTGCCAAAGCAGAAGATGTAAGAGGTGCGGGTTCCGTCCCTGGGATGGGAAGATCCCCTGGAGGAGGGCATGGCAACCCACTCCAATATTCTTGCCAGGAGAATCCCATGGACAGAGGAGCCTGGCAAGCTACAGTCCATAGGGCTGCAAAGAGTTGGACATGATTGAAGTGACTTAGCACGCAAGCACATGCTAAGTACTGAGCACAAAGTAGGTCTTCAATCAATAATAGTGACCATTCCACTGAACCCTCATGCATGACACTGCTGTACAAGCTGGTGTCCTAGAGAGCAGATGATTTCTGCTCTCCCTGTAAACACCTTAGACCATGAATTCAGGAGATCTAAGATTCTTAATAGTTTTTACCTGTAGGAGAGATCTAAAGAGAGAAAATGTTACATCAACATACAGTATAGAACTCCATGCTTATCCAAGGCTGCCCAATCTGCATAGATGCTAGGTTAGCTCATGCCTTCCAACTGCCACCCACTCTCTCTGTTGCCTGATTTTTTATAAATCCTGGGTAAGTGACAATTGGAGATTTTTCTGAATACTGAGTAGGAAAACCATCGTAGTTAGTTTCTGGTGACTGTGGTTATTTTATCTTTGGAAATACCCATTCAACAGATAAAACACAGCATGGAAGACATTTTTGAGAAAAGCAGTAGTGAAAGGGAAAGTTTCTCAGTCGTGTCTGACTCTTTGCGACCCCATGGACTTAGTCCATGGTATTCTCCAGGCCAGAATACCGGAGTGGGTAGCCTTTCCCTTCTCCAGGGGGTCTTCCCAACCCAGGGATCGAACCCAGGTCTCCCACATTGCAGGCAGATTCTTTACCCGCTGAACCACAAGGGAAGCCCAAGAATACTGGAGTGGGTGGCCTATCCCTTCTCCAGTGGATTTGCCCGACCCAGGAATAGAACCAGGGTTACCTGCATTGCAGGTGGATTGTTTACCAACTGAGCTAAAGCAGTAGTGGGAACTCCTTAAATTAGAATTCTTTCCAAGGGACTCAGTTTGGACTTGGGAACTTATTGGGGTTCCCTGGTGGCTCAGACGGTAAACAATCTGCCTGCAGTGCAGAAGACCCGGGTTCAATCCCTGGGTCAGGAAGATCCCCTGGAGAAGGGAATGGCAACCCACTCCAATATTCTTGCCTGGAGAATTCCATGGACAGAGGAGCCTGGCAGGCAATAGTCCATAGGGTCGCAAAAAAGTCAGACACAACTGAGTGACTCTCACTATTTATAAAAGGCCCATTTACTGCTCAAACTCACTCATGGGTTCTGACTGGAGAGGTAACTAACAGATCGGTCTTTAAATAGTGAGCATTCAAGAAATGCTATGTCTGCTGGTGCTGGCTGTCATCAAAGATGCTGTTCAGCTTGGCCACCAACAGGGCCAGGGGAAAGCTGTTTTTCTTTTCTGCAGCCCAGTTCATCATAACTATGAAGACTTCAGCTTGCTAACCTGACACTTGATTTAGTGTCTTCTGTACCTCACTGCTGGATTCTCCTTGGTCCCAGGAATTTCAATATCCCACTGTTTCTGGCCTTTGACCTAGATAAATAAACACCCGAACTCTGAAAATAAGTCAAGTGACCCTGTCAGGGGACTGTCCAGAAATACTAGCTACCAGGCCCACCATGGAATTTAGTATAGCACCACAATAAACAGTGTAGTTCTCTAAATCAAAAAGGCAACAGCCATGATCCTCTAATAATTAGCTGTGTATTTCTCTGGTATTCGTCACTTCCATCCATTTTCTTTATAAAACTGTCAGTTAGGAACACTGTCCGTGCTGCTCCCAAGTTCTATTAAATATGTGCATCTCTCATGGGTTGATTATTTTGTTCCTGGCAACACCTCATATGAATGAGGCCTGGGTAGAATCTAGCGGTGTCAGCATTAGCCTGAGTTCTCATTGCTTCCTGGGGCCAGACGTTAGGTAAGCCAGTACAGAACCCCCTCATGCTCAGCACTGAGGTTTTTCCAGGCCCACACGCTTGGTGTTGGGAGAGAAAGCATCCTGATGAGGTGGGATCTGATGCAAAGTTGGGGAGTCCCCTCCTAGACAAGCCATGGGGGTGCACACTCCAGGATGAGGCTGTTTCTCCAGCTAGAACTCTGCAGCTTTAGTTCCAGGAAAGAGAAGAAGGAGATTCTTGCCCTAGTGACAAAAAGCACTTGAGGGATCTTTAGGGCTAAGAGGCTGAAATCTGAAACAGTCTTGGCTAACATTTAGGGTAAATAAACATTTCATCAAAAACTGATGCACCGGATGGATCGCCATGCCCAACTCCACGTTCTTGGGACCTCCTCAGACTAAAAGAGGTGGGGAGAGGGAGGAAGGGATGGGGAGGAAGACATCATCCTACATCTCAAATCCCTGGGCCCTTCATAGTCTTAGAGACTTTCATTCCAATTCAATGAAAAAAGATGAGGGAAGTTCAATACCAGCAACTCTAGCTACAATTACTCCATTGTTTTCACTGTCAGTTCCTCCAAAAGGCCTCCCTATTTGAGAGTGCCTCCCTCTAATTCCACTAAACACGCATGAAACACACAGTATGCATGGAGCCCTGGTGGCTCAGCTGGTAAAGAATCCGCCTGCAATGCAGGAGACCCTGGTTCGATTCCTGGGTTGGGAAGATCCTCTGGAGGAGGGATAGGCTACCCACTCCAGTATTCTTGGGCTTCCCTTGCAGCTCAGTTAGTAAAGAATCTGCCTGCAATGTGGGAGACAAGGGTTCGATCCCTGGGTTGAGAAGATCCTTGGAGAAGGGAAGAGCTACCGACTCTAGTATTCTGGTCTGGAGAATTCCACGGAGTACGGTAGTCCATGGGGTTGCAAAAGTCAGACATGACTGAGTGACTTTCACTTTCATTTTCCTACCTATTTGAGAGTGCCTGTCTCCAATTCCACTAAACACGCATGAAAAACACAATGTTCATAGAGCCCTGGCCAGGGCTGGGCAAGGGAGGCGCGGGAGGAGGTTGGGGGTGGTGGTGGTAAAGAAAGTCAGACCTACGATAACAGAAAAGGGAGAAGGTGGCATTTCCATTTCAGATCACTTTATTTTCAAGTTTTAGGCTTAGAACCAAATCAACTTAATTCTCCGCTTAGCTCCAAAGAGCCCGAAGTTCAAAGCTGCCTGTTGATTGGAAGAACTAGATGGGATCTGATAAACCTGGGTAGCCCCCGAGGTGAAGGGCATGCTGACAAGAGGCAGGGATGAGTGAAGCCCAGTGGGGAGTAAAGGAGCAAATGCTAATGAAAAGCTCCGGCCACCTCTGGGCAGAGGCAAACCGCTGACCGCCTCCAATTTCCTTCACTGACTGGATCTTGGCAGGGAGGCCCTCGCTGGCAGCAAGACACAAGTTCAAAGCAGAAGGGTGAATTCTAATATGGAGGATTATTTGGAAAACATGTATTCTCTTTACTTTCTTAAAATGTCTGTGTGAAGAATCAGATCGAGTTGAGGGAGAGAATTACCAAATAAATGTGAGATTTACCTAACTGCAGTCTTCTCCTGTGTACTTATGGTAAGAACTGAAAAAGAAAAACTGTCAAATTAAGGTAGAGACTCATAATCCAGGGGCTTCCCCAGTGGCTTAGCAGTAAAGAACCTGCCTGCAATGCAGGAGACAGCGTTTCAATCCCTGGGTAGGGAAGACCCCCGGCAGAAGGGAATGGCAACCCAGTCCAGTATTCTTACCTGGAGAATCCCATGGCCTGAGGAGCCTGATGGGCTACAGTCCATCGGGTAGGACATGACTGCAGTGACTGAGCATGCATGCGTGCACCCATAATCCAACAATGATAATCTTCTTTGCCTGGAAGGCTGGGGCTAGGGAGAGGACCTGGGAGGGGGGAATTCTCCCAGTAGCTGAGAGGCTTTGGAAACCTTTAATGCAAGGCACTTGATCAATAAGGTGTACTACTGCATTTGAGAATTTAAAAGCCCTCCTAGCATGCCATGTCTGAAGCAAATGTCAGAAGCATTTATCATGTGTTGGGATGGATGGCATGCAGCTCCAGCTTGCCAACCTGTGAGAGCGAACTTTGCTTAGGTCCCACGCAAATACCTTTGACAGGCGCTTTTATATCATGTGGAATCAGCTTTCCTCAAAGATCAGAATGCATGAGGAGGCTTGATCATGGCTCTGCAGAATGGAGATGGCCACCGGGCTCTGTTACTGGGAAGTGTCCCCATCATGGAACTTTGTTCTTGGGCTCCAGCTTATAAACGAGTGTTTTCTCTTGCCTTCCAGGTGAACACATAAATTGTCCTCCTTGTCTTTTCAAAGAGCCTGAGTGGCTGTCCTCTCATCAGACCATGGTACCCAGTTCATCTTGTTTAGACTTAGAAACCTCAGGCTAGAAGAAACTTGCCCAAGGGATGTGGATTGAAAACAATGGCCAGTGACTCTCCGAGACTCCTAGCCACTCCCCCAACTAGTTGAGTGGGTGAACACCCAGAGCAGGAATCAAGAAACCTTCATCCATTCCTTCCTTCAGTGTCTGTGGAGCATGTCTCAATCTGAGCCAGGGTACTGTGCCAGGCTCTGTGTTTACAGAGAACTTAAAGAGCAGGAACTTAGTGCATCAGGTGAGATAAAATGTGTAACACATGGTACAAAAGAGCTCTATCCTGGGGTACAGTGAGGGTCCAGGTGGGAGGGGACATTTCCACTAGGGGAGTGTGGCTAGGAAAGGTTTCAGGAAGATGATGATCAGTGAGAGGAGTCAGGGTCAGCCAGGCACCTAAAGCAGGGCACGGGTACCTGGGCAGAGTGAGCAGGTAGGCAGAGGCTAACTGGGGTCTGGGAACCTGCACGTAGCCATGGGGCCTTGAGTCAAGTTTCTCAGCCTCCCTGCACCTCAGTTTCCTCAACTATAAAGTGGAGGTGGAAATAATGCCTACACCTCATGGAAGTTGTTAAGAGGATTACATGAGCTGATGCACGTGAAACTCTCAGCAAAGAGCCTGGCACAGGGCAAGGGCTCAATGAGTACTGTTTGATGACTTTACTCTGATATTCCTTAGGGTGTGCAGGGTGGAGGAGGGGTAAGAAATTAGACTGGAAAAGTAACTGGATGTCAGATTGTGTAGAGACTTGCCTTCCAAATTAAAAACTCTGTACTTAATTTGGAAAATGGGGAGACATTAAACCAGTGGTCCCCAACCTTTTTGGCACCAGGGATTAGTTTCATGGAAGATAACTTTCTTCATGGGCTGGTAGGGCAGATGGTTGGGGGGATGATTCAAGCAAATTACATTTTCTGTGCACTTGATTTCTATTATTATTACATCAGTTGCTTCCCAGGTGGCTCACTGATAAAGAATCTGCCAGCCAATGCAGGAGATGTGGGTTTGATTCCTGGGCCGGGAAGATTCCCTGGAGAAGGAAATGACAACCCACACCAATATTCCTGCCTGGGAAATCCCATGGACAGAAGAGCCTGGCAGCGTACAGTCCATGGGGTTGCAAAAGAGTGTGACACAACTTAGCGACTCAATGACAACAACACCTCAGATCATCAGGCATTAGATCCCAGAGGTTGAGGACCCCTGAATTAAAGGACAAAGGAGGAAAGTAACTGGGGGTTCCCATCGCTCTGCAATAGAGCAGCTTCAGGGTCACTATTTCTGCATCCATAAACCAGTGAGTGTTAACAATACCACCAACTTTCTTTCAACTTGGGCTGTTACAAAGTTAAAGATGAGAGTGTGTATGCAACTAGCACTTTGATAGCATAGCATTTTAGACAGGCTAAGTCAACGAGTCTACTGTGGGACTTGTGTAGCTGACAATTCTGTAGAGTTAGAAGTCTGCTGTATGTGAGTGAACTTGGTACTAAAAGCAGCCACATGACCTGACATGGAGATTAATGAGCCAGTCAACCAACAAATAAATATTTATTAAAATGCCAATGAGCAAGGCACACTCTTTACCTAGGAAAGCAAAGTATGCCAAAACATTTTCATTCAAGGAAAGAGCAAGACAGATCTGCTTCAGAACTCTCAAGAACAGAACACTTGTTGTACAGAAGCTGTTCATAAATCCACAGGACCTAGACTGCTTGTAACCGTGAAACAAACTATGCTGGTGGTAGTCGGGGTGCTACCTGACAGAAGAACATCTCTTTCCTCCCTAGTGGAGGAGAATTCACAGTCTTGGCTCCTCTACCCTGGGGATCATGTATATTTTGTTATTCAGTCGCTAAGTTGTGTCTGACTCTGTGACCCTATGAAGTGAAGCATGCTAGGCTTCCCTGTCATTCGGTCTCTCCCAGAGTTTGCGCAAACTCATGTCCATTGAGTCAGTGATGTCATCCAACAATCTCATCCTCTCGCCCTCAATCTCTCCCAGCATCAGGGTCTTTTCCCTGATCAAGAAGATGAAGATCCCACATGCCTCAGGATGACTAAGCCCGTGCTCTAGAGCCCGGGAGCCATAACTACTGAAGCCCACATGCCCTAGAGTCTGTGCTCTGCAACAAGAGAAGCCGCCACAATGAGAAGCCCCTTCACAGCCACTAAAGAGTAGCCCCTGCTCACTGCAACTAGAGAAAGTCCACGTGCATCAATGAAGACACAGCACAGCCAAAATTCAGTGTTGAAAAATTATACTCACTAGGAAATCAACACTAAAGGAAGTCAGCAATTGTTCTGAGACCATTTTTCCTCCTGGAGAACATGGTCCTGGCTCTGTGAGGTGTGTGACTCTAGGGGCACGAGTGTGGACAAGTGGGCATATTTGAGATTAATCTTTAACACTTTCACTGAACAATTTCCAGCATCAATAAGCATGCGTGGTTGGGTAGAATGGCCCATATTTATTTCACGTGGAAAACCATTATTAAAATCAGGAGATTTGGGATTGTTTCACCAGGGAAGGATCCTTTGCTCTGGGCCGTCATTCCAGAACGATGCTTGAATTTAGTGGAAGTGTTTCAGAATAAACCAGTCACTAGAAACATGTAACACTCACTGGGTAGGGCAGAGGACATGCAAATGCTGCTTTGTTGGGCAGTTGAAAGCCGGCAACTTTCTGGCCAGTGTGTCCAGCTTTGACACACCAAATGTGAGGATGATGATATAACCCAGATCCAACTTGAATCCCATTTAGGTACCAGAAAATCGTATTATGATACTGTCTACCTGTAACACAGGCCAGATGGCAAAGGGCCCTCGAGCAACATGAGAGAAAGCTCTGGTGAACTCTACTCAGAATGAACTGATTTAATAAACTCTCATGCATGACAAAAAACATTCATCTACAAAAAGTAAACAAGACTATGATGAATTTTCCCCAGAAGATTGAGTCTGGGATGGAGGTGTCTGGGTGGGGTCATGATAGTGGCAGCTAAGGACAGACCTGCAGCTGGGCTGGCTGAGTCCAGGGGCTAGTACCTAGATCTGGCAGTTACACATGGCAGTTATGCTCCAGGCAAAAAAAAAAAAAAAAAATTCATTTTCACATTCATAAGACTACGGGTGCCTTAAGGAGAGCCTGCATCTTATTTATCTTCACAGTCCCAATATCACTGATGGTGTCTTTCACCCATTTGGAGCTCAGTTCTACAGGATCGGTAAAGTCTTAATCTAAGATTTACAAAGTAGAGATGGAAGTAATTTGCAAATGGAATCTCTCCTAGGAAGGTTCTGGATGCAGGCACAGAGGGAAATGAAAGAGATAAGAAGGAGGAGGAAGATCATTCTATTAATAATGACAAACTAGATCATCAGGGGTTGGAAATGTTTTTAAAGCAACCCACCCAGATTCTAAACTTTTTCTTCTTATATTTCTAGAGGGTAGGTAGGTGGTAGTAGTTAAACTGAAGGTGAGGTAGGGGCTGTGTCTGAATTTACAGAAGATATGGAGCTAAGTGGGGCTTCCCATGTGATGCTAGTGGTAAAGAACTCGCCTGCCAAAACAAGAGACCTAAGAGACAAGGGTTCCACCCCTGGGTTGGGAGGATTCCCGGAAGGAGGGCATGGCAACCCACTCCAGTATTCTTGTCTGGAGAATCTCATGGACAGAGGAGCCTGGTAGGCTACATTTCACAGGGCTGCAAAGAGTTGGGCAGGACTGAAGCAACTTAGCCATGCATGGAGATAAGTGCATTTCGAATGCTGGCTTCTCTGAAGGACAGCGGGGGCGTGTAGGGTTTTTGGAAGGTGATGGTGGAGAATGCTGGGGACCCTTTTGCTCAGTGTCAGCTCTTGCACATGGTTTCAATTTAACAAGCATCTCTCTCTCTCTTTTAAATTTATTTGCATCAGGTCTTAGTTATGGCACTTGGGAATCTTCATTGAGTCATACAGGATTTTTGTTGCAGGACATGGACTTTCTAGCTGTAATGTGGGCTTAGTTGCCCTGCAGCATGTGGGATCTTGGTTCCCAGACCAGGGATCAAACCCCGACCCCCTGCATTACAAGGCAGATTCTCAGTTGTTGGACAGCCAGAGAAGTCTCACAAATACCTCAAGAGATGATGGACTCTTGAGGACTTCACTTTGCCATGTTCTTTGCTAAACCTCCCAGCTACCCTAGTAAGGTAGGTCTTTTATTGTCATAGAAGAAATAGGTTCAACAGCACAGACTGGCTTCCCTGAGCTCTTGCAGAAAGCAAGAAACAGAAACAGGATTCAAACCCAGCTCTGGGTGGAGGTCAGGCACACTGTCCTCTCCACCACAACAGTCTCACTGGGCAGATACAGTGGAGGTCAGGCACGCCGTCCTCTCCACCACAACAGTCTCACTGGGCAGATACGGTGAGAGAACTAATACAAACTCTTTAGATCAAGTCCAACCTAGAATATGTAAACTGTACACAAAACAGACCTCACACTGAGTGTATTTATACTCGCTTTTTTGGCAGGTTTTGTGGAACTCCCTAAAGTCATTTTTCCCTCTTTGTGCTGCCGTGGTTCAGCATGCTGAAACGTATTTCAGCACTTTAAAAAAGCACAAGCTATGATTAAGTATATTAAGGGACTTTTAAAACTTAGATTAATGGTCTGATAAGTTGTGAAATAGCTCAAAACTGTATAAATTTGTATTCAGGGATTTTGTAAAATTGTTAGTTATTGACTCGATAGATTGTAACAAGTCCTTTGAACCTGTTCTGCTTTATTATTCAAATCTGTACTCTGTAATTTAGGGACAGGTTGAGGAACACAAAGACCCCCTTGGTGGACTCCCCGGAAACTCTCAGCCCCTACAGTCCTTCATTAAGAGAATCTGCTGACCACTCTGCAGACACATTGGCGGGACTAGAGATGGTTAAATGGTGAAGTTAAGCTTAGTACCCTTCTTCCTTCCAATAGATCTGACTTCCAAAGGCCATAAAGACCTTTGCTCAAGTCTCAGTGGTTGCCTGGGTGTAACAGTTAACATCCAGAGCTAGTAAAATGGCTAAGTTATTCCATGTTGCTCACCCAGAGAGTACCAGTCACTTCGTGCTTACTGCATTTATAGGTAAAATAGCTGAGATCCGAAGATGAGAAATGGGACTTCCGTGGTGGTCCAGTGGTGAGGAATCTGCCTGCCAATGCAGGGGACCAGGTTCGATTCCTAGTTCCGGAAGATTCCACATGTTGTGGGGCAACGAAGTCCGTGTGCTACAACTACTGAGCCTGCGTGTTGCAACTACTGAGGCCCACGTGCCCTAGAGACTGTGCTCTGCAACGAGAGAAGCCACTGCAATGAGAGGCCTGGACGTCACAACTAGAGGGGAGACCCTGCTCCCTGCAACTAGCGAAAGCTGCTAAGAGCAATGCGGGCTCAGCTCAGCCATGAATAAATAAAAATAATTTGTTAGAAGCAAAGAGGTACAGTGACATATCCAAGTTCAACAGTTAGATGCAGTGAACTCAGTATAGAGGCCATGCTTCTCGCCTCTCATATAATAGCTTTCTACCTGGAAGTGAGGTGTTAATAAGTCAGTGGTTGTGGACTTTAGAGGAAGTGAAGACCCCTAGGACTGAAACCCCAGTCAGCTCTCTGAATTTAGGTCAAGGCAGGAAAATGGATGGCTCACAGAAGGAAATTGACCCCAGTCTTCAACACACACACACACACACACACACACACACGCCTATCTCATTATAATGCTCCCTAATGTATTTGCAACAAAACTCAATGCTATTCTGACCAAGGGTAAGTGAAAGAAAGTGAAGTCGCTCAGTCGTGTCCGACTCTTTGTGACCCCGTGGACTGTAGCCCACCAGGCTCCTCTGTCCATGGGATTCTCCAGGCAAGAATACTAGAGTGGGCTGCCATTTCCTTCTCTAGGGGATCTTCCCGACCCAGGGATCGAACCCAGGTCTCCTGCATTGCAGGCAGATGCTTTAACCTCTGAGGGGTAAAGCTCTCATAAATAGTTCTGGGTTTGAACTTGGGATAAAAGTAGAGGTCGAGAACATTGTGAACACCCTTCCAGGTAGCATCAACTCTTGTAGGTCTCTTGGGTACTGACAACATATCTAAAGAAATAATCTTCTAAATGCACATGGGTTGACATCCAAAGTATGGAATCCACATTGTAGCCACCTGGCTGGTGAGTGGGCCAAAGTTGTTGCTATGCCCTTGTGTACCACATACTCAGAAACTGGTCAAGCGGTGCCAATTGAGAAAGATGGTCTGTATTGAGTGAAATGAATGCAAGAAGCTCAGAGTAACTCCTCACCCTCCGTCCTAGGTCCGTATCACTCTACTGGCAGAACAAACTTCACGCTGTTAACAGCAAAAGAGATGATCTGAAATGGCCTTTAGTTTTCCCGACCATTGTCACAGTATTGGCAGAAGAGGAAATGAGGGCAAGACACAGGATAGAAAATGACAAGTGAGACAGGGGGTGAGAGGTGTGAGCCATATCCAGCCAGGGACAAGGAGGGGTGGTGCGAGCGGAAAGCTTTTAGTCTCCAGGAGTGAGGAGGGCTATTTTGAAGGAGTTATTCCAATCCATGCTGGGCCAATTTTCCTCTCTGCCCTCCAGATGCACTCTTCACCCTTTCCCATCCTGCTCTGTGCCAGGGAGGCAGCCTGCCTGGACCACATCCACAGATGCTCGCACATTTCACAGGGAGGAGGGCACGTCGGGAAACCCCTCTACCCTTCCTATTCTTTGACTCTGAAATCTGCTCTCTCTCCTTGTTATCTCAGACCAGGGATGTGGGCACTCTGCTGTTACTATCCCTGGGCTACTGTATTAGTTTTTCTAGTTTTCTGCAAATGATCCATACTTCTGTAAACAATCCCTCTAACACAGTCTTGTCAAAATAACCTATTTGAGTGTGACACTGCTTTCCTGGTAAGATCCTGCTGATATACACGCTTGCTCAGGTGGTATCTTTTCCCCCTCAGTTTGCAGGCAATGGCTGCTCTTTGAGAAAGGGAGGAGAGAGAAGACTCTAGTTTTGACATTTATAAGTCATAGAGTGGGAAGAGGCTGTGAGTGTGTGCTTCATCGCTAAGTCGTATCCGACTCCTTGCCACCCCATGGATTGTAGCCCACCAGGCTCCTCTGTCCACGGGATTTCCCAGGTAAGAATACTGCAGTGGGTTGCCATTTCCTTTTCCAGGGGAACTTCTTGACCCAGGGATTAAACCTTCATCTCCTGCAGGGCAGGCGATTCCTTACCGCTACTACCAGGGAAGCCCTGTGGGAAGAGGCCACTTAATGTTGAATACTGGGTGTGTTGGGGGCTTTCTGTGATATGACATTCTTCCCCACTGGTGCACACTTGTGCTCAGAGCATCGCTTTCATGACAGCTGCTGCAGCTCTCATCCCCATTCTAGAGCTGGAGAAACATGGCGGAGAGAGCAAACACTTCCCTTAATCACACAGTGTGCTCATTGAGCAGGACGAGACGCAAACACAGACTGGTACTAGTGAAAACTGAGGCTCCTTTTTATTTGATTTGCTGCTACTTTCCCCTTAGGAAACTTCAACTGTAGAGATAAACATGGATTTTTTTTTTCCTTTGTGCAAAGGTTCCAGAATATTCCTCCTCTATTTGGTGGAAAATGGAGCACTGTGGTCCACATGCCAAGGGCAGTGAAATACAGCTCACAGAATCAGTCTGGTTTGTTTTTTCCTTTGGATTATGACCAGGTGGCTGGGAAGGGAATAATTCAGAAACACAGAGAATGCCCTACTGTTCATTCAAAGAATGAAAAAAAAAAAAAAAAAGAACTAGGACAGGAAAAGTTGAGAAAGCAATGATTTATGAGAAGAAAACCACAATTTCTGGTAGTGTAACAGAACCTATTTCCCCTCAGTTCATTAACTCTGCTCTTTGAGCCTATTTAACTACCCCAAAAGTAATTTCATGCAAAAGTTCTGTTTCTATGTTGGCATTTCTAGCATCATCTAAACAAAAGTCTCAGTGAGTTAAGTGGATTTTTCAATTTGCCTGTAGGCACAGCCACCTAAAGAAGTCTTGTTTTTAGAGGAAAGTCATCTCAGACCAGCTCCAAGTAGCCCAGTGAGCCAAGGACAGAGCCCAGAACAGGAAAGCCAGAGGCTTAGGATCCAGAGCCCTGACAATAGAGTTTTCTTATCTTTTCACAGTGGAACCCAGGTTTCTATTAGGTCCCAGAATCAGGCAGCAAGAAAATTTCTGATCTCTCACCTATGAATTCCCTCCCCGGTGATCACACTGTCTGCCTCCATCAGAAATACTCCAGGGCGGGCATTAGCTGCCACAAGCCTCACAGTGCTATCTGTGTTCTCTAAGTTCATGGCCAGGAGAGAAAAGTGACACAGATTTAAAGGAAAAGAATGGAGATCCTTAGAAATTGGATGCTTGTTAGAGCTTAGGGAAAAATGCCAAAGAAACTGTGTGAGTCACGACTTCCACCAGAGGATGGAGACCAGGGCCCAGATGCCACCCACCTGGTTGGGAATGCACAGGGGTCTACTGCGTGAGGCTCAGGGCGCCTCTTCCCCCAGGCTGGCCCCAGGCTCTCCGGTGTGTGGATGGGCAGGAGAGACATTCCTCTGCCTCTAGTATTCTCTTCCCTAATTCTGTTCTCTCTGGACACCCATCTTATGATTTTCTAAGACATACTGTCCAGTAGAAGTTCATCCACAAGAGTTGAGTCAATGAGCCACCGGGTCTGGTTCTATTAGCAGCTGGGACACTGAGTAAAGAGAACACATCTGCTCAGATTTCATGAAACTCTTCTTTGCTCCTGCTTCCTTAGCCTCCTGAGCCCTCCTCTCTCCCTGGAGAACTGGGGAAGCTCTTCTGACCATGACCTTGAGAACTTAATTCTGTTGTCCAGTCTGGGTAGGGTGGACCTGCAGTCAGAACACTTGGTTCTTACTCTTGACTCTGTCACAACCCAACTGTGCGTTTACCTCTAGAACAGTGGTTCTTGACCAGGGAACATTTGGCAACATCTGGGGACATATTCATTTGGGGAGTGCTCTCGGCATCTGAGGGGGCTTCCCTGGTAGCTCAGTGGTAAAGAATCCAGCTGCCAATGCAGTAGATGCAGAAGATTCAGGTTCGATTGCTGGGTTGGGAAGATCCCCGGGAGAAGAGAATGGCTACCCACTCCAGTATTATTGCTTGGGAAATCCCATGGACAGAGAAGCCCAGAGGGTTATAGTCCATGGGGTTGCAAACAGGTGGACACCATTGAGCAAGAGAGCATGCACACACTCAGCATCTGAAGGGGAGATGTCAGGGATGCTCTAAACACCTCAGAGTGCACCAGGCAGCCTCCTACGATCCAGAATTAGCCAGCCCCCAAGAGGCCTTCCCTGGTGGCTCAGAGGGTAAAGAATCTACCTGCAATGTTGGAGACTCAGGTTCGACCCCTGGGTCGGGAAGGCCCATGGCAACCCATTCCAGTATTCTTGCCTGGAGAAGTCCATGGACAGAGGAGTCTGTGGGCTACAGTCCATGGGGTCTGCAAAGAGTCAGACACGACTGAGCACACCAGTGTAATCAATACCATAGTGCTGCTCGGAAGAAACCTTGCTTTAGAGTTCTGTCTCCTCATTTGTAAAAATGAGAGGTTTGATTAGATCATCTAAAAAAAAAAAACACTTTTGGATACAAAATTCTGCGGTGTAGATGAAGTATTTGGGGAAGTAAATGATCTTACATTAAATTTAGATGTGAATCACCTCATAAATGATGCTGAGAAGTAAAATTAATCCCCTGAAAAATATAGATAGAAATATGGTAGCTCATATCCATAATATAATAAGTGAATGTGGCCTGTAGCTAAGGTAGTCCCTTAGGCTATAAAATTGTAAGAAACTGCGCTGTGTCAACAACCTAGCCAACAAGGCATTCATTTAGAGGGCAGGAAAGAAAAAAAAAACCCCAGGTTCCAAATCCCAGGCTTCCACTTAGGAGAGTCTGGTGGGAAGTGATACATACAAACTCCTCTTTGTCTAAACAACGTGCCAAACAGAAAAAGGCCAGAGGTGATTCATGTGGAAATGGTTTTTTAGAGGAGTTGCAGTAAAGTACCCCCTTCCCCAAGCCCTAAAGAAATGTTAGCTATAAAATCAATGAAACACAGCAGAAAACACCTGAGAAGACGCCAGGGAAAGCTACTTGATGCCCAGACGTTTGAGGTGCAGGTTCTGAGGTGGCCACCGCACAGCGACAATCAGCTCATGCTGGTAGCTCAGGGCACTTCTCCTGTCCGGCTGTCACACGCACAAAGGCCAACATCACAGGTCCATTTGCAGGGATTCAGAAAAATGTCACTAAATCCCCACAAAGACAGCTGACAGTAAACATAATTACTGGGAGGATGGGGGAGCCAAGGAACAAGGAAACGTCTTGCTGCTGCTGCTGCTGCTAAGTCGCTTCAGTCGTGTCCGACTCTGTGCGACCCCATAGACGGAAGCCCACCAGGCTCCCTTGTCCCTGGGATTCTCCAGGCAAGAATACTGGAGTGGGTTGCCATTTCCTTCCCCAATGCATGAAAGTGAAAAGTGAAAGTGAAGTCGCTCAGTCGTGTCCGACTCTCAGCGACCCCATGGACTGGAGCCTACCGGGATCCTCCGTCCATGGGATTTTCCAGGCAAAAGTACTGGGGTGGGGTGTCATTGCCTTCCCCGAGGAAACGTCTTAGGATGGAGAAAACACTCCAGCAATGACAACAATCGACACTCCACATAGAGATGGGCGCCTGGAAACTCCAGGCTTGTTTTCAAGGAAGGTCGGGGTTACCTAAAAACATCTGTTTGGTCTCCTCAGTGATAACCTGTGCTTATGAGTTTCTGAGGCTGGATTTTTTTTTAATTTAAATATATTTATTTTAATTGGAGACTAATTACTTTACAATATTGTATTGGTTTTGCCATACAACAACATGAATCTGCCACGGGTATATACGTGTTCCCCATCCTGAACTCTCCTCCCACCTCCCTCCCCATACCATCCCTCTGGGTCATCCCAGTGCACCAGCCCCGAGCATCCTGTATCCTGCATTGAACCTGGACTGGTGATTCGTTTCTTATATGATATTATACATGTTTCAATGCCATTCTCCCTAATCATCCCACCCTCTCCCTCTCCCACAGAGTCCAAAAGACTGATCTATACATCTGTGTCCCTTTTGCTTTCTCACATACAGGGTTATCATTACCATCTTTCTAAATTCCATATATATGTGTTAGTATACTGTATCGGTGCTTTTCTTTCTGGCTTACTTCACTCTGTATAATAGGCTCCAGTTTCATCCACCTCATTAGAACTGATTCAAATGTGTTCTTTTTAACGGCTGAGCAATTCTCCATTGTGTATATGTACCACAGCTTTCTTATCCATTCATCTGCTGATGAACATCTAGGTTGCTTCCATGTCCTGGCTATTATAAACAGTGCTGTGATGAACACTGGGATACATGTGTCTCTTTCAATTCTGGTTTCCTCAGTGTGTATGCCCAGCAGTGGGATTGCTGGATCATAAGGCAGTTAGTTCTATTTCCAGTTTTTTAAGGACTCTTCACACTGTTCTCCATAGTGGCTGTACTAGTTTGCATTCCCACCAACAGTGTAAGAGGGTTCCCTTTTCTCTACACCCTCTCCAGCATTTATTACTTGTAGACTTTGGATCGCAGCCATTCTGACTGGCGTGAAATGGTACCTCGTTGTGGTTTTGATTTGCATTTCTCTGATAATGAGTGATGTTGAGCATCTTTTCATGTGTTTGTTAGCCATCTGTATGTCTTCTTTGGAGAAATGTCTATTTAGTTCTTTGGCCCATTTTTTGATTGGTCATTTATTTTTCTGGAATTGAGCTGTAGAAGTTGCTTGTATATTTTTGAGATTATTTGTTTGTTGCTTCATTTGCTATTATTTTCTCCCATTCTGAAGGCTGTCTTTTCACCTTGCTTATAGTTTCCTTTGTTCTAGCAGAAGCTTTTAATTTTAATTAGGTGCCATTTGTTAATTTTTGCTTTTATTTCTTTTCTTAATTTTTTTATTGTGATAAAAGTCACTATAGTATAAAACATACTATTTTAGCTCTGTTTAATTTACAGTTCAGCAGCATTAAGTACATTTACATTGTTGTGAAAATCTCGCCATTATTCATCTCCTGAGTTTTTCACTTTACAAAACCAAACCCCCTCCCATCTCCGAACCCTGGCATCTACCAATGTATTTTCTGACTCTATGAATATGCCTATTCTAAGACATCCATGGTGGTTCAAATGGGAAAGAATCTGCTTGCAGTGCAGGAGACCAGGGTTTGATCCCTGAGTTGGGAAGATCCCCTGGAAAAGGGAATGGCAACCCACTCCAGTATTCTTGCCTGGAGAATCCCATGGACAGAGGAGCCTGGCGGGCTACAGTCCATGGGGTCGCACAGAGTTGGACACAACTAAGAGATTAAAACCACAGGTACTTCTGAGGGTGAATTATTTTTCAAAAATTGTATTATTTATTTATTTTTGTCTGTGCTGTGTTGCTGGTGTGGGCTTTTTCTCTCATTGCAGCAAGCCGGGGCTACTCTCTAGTTGTGGTGCACAGGCTTCTTGTTCCACTGGCTCCTCTTGTTGTGGAGCATGGGCTCTAGGGCACACGGGCTTCAGCAGTTGCAGCTCCCAAGCTCTAGAGCTCAGGTTCAATTGTTGTGGTGCGTGGGCTTAGTTGCTCTGTGATCCTCCCCAACCAGGGATTAAACCCGTGTCTCCTGCATAGGCAGGAGTTTCTTCACCAGGGAATTCTTCACCAGATTCTTGAGGGTGAATTTTTATATTTTATTTTCTAATGTTCAGACTGAAGAAAATGTGGCAAGTCATAGTCAACTGGACTCTTCAAATATCTGAGCCTGAAAAGACTGACTCTGAGAAGGTGAGCACAATCCTGACCCTCTCCACTGCGCAGAGGCGACCAGATGTGCGCGGAGGATGTTCCCTCAGCTCCAGGTCATGAAAGGCCCCAGGCAAGACTCAGGAAGCGGCTGAGGCGTGGCAAGAAAGAGTTCAGGCCCTAGACTCTCCTCCACAAAGGCCTCCTTCCCATAATTCAGGGAAAATGTCACACAGAAAGAAAAGTGAGAGAAGAGGTAGTCTCTGTCAACGCCTGTTTTCCTCCTGGGAACATTTATTAAATTATTGTATTGACAGTGCTAATGATGTTATGGATTTTAAATCATCATTTCCCCAACATCCCTACCTACATGATGGAAGCCCTGTGATATGAACAAAGTCACCCTCTGAGGAGGGAGTTAGAGAAGGCAGCAGCTTTGGTGGGGCGGGTAGCATAGTCACCCACTCCAGGAACCTGACATATCTGGGGCAAAGGCGTGTCAGTGAGGACACTTGCTTTATGCTTACTTTATACTTTCAAAAGATACAGGAAAGATAATCTTCCCAACTATGTGTGTTAGTCTCTCAGTCGTGTCCAACTCTTTGTGACCCCATGGACTACAGCACGGCAGGCTCCTCTGTCCATGGGATTCTCCAGGCAAGAATACTGGGATGGGTTGCCATGTCCTCCTCCAGAGGATCTTCCCAAGCCAGGGATCGAACCTGGGTCTCAGGCAGATTTTTTACTATCAGAGCTACCTGGGGATCCCATCACCCTTTTAAAATTGTATTTATGTGGTTGTGCTGGGTCTTAGTTGTGGCATGTGGGATCTAGTTTCCTAACCAGGGATCCAACTTGGGTCCCCTGAATTGGGAGCATGGAGTCTTAGCCCCTGGACCACCAAGGAAGTCTCATCATTACTCTTTTTTGGAAAGGAGGATGGTGATGTGCAAGAACTAGGAAAAGGCATATTTGGAGTAACAGAAGCATCCCTTACCCTCCCCCAACCTTCCCAAGCCCACGGTGCAGGTGTAGACGGTACTGCCCCAGGCCTTTAGCACCAGAGAAACTAAGGCGAGAAGTCGATGGTCCTACAACCAAACAAAGAGAGGTAAAAAGTGGGCCACAAAGCAGCCTGACCCTCAAAACCTCAGCTGGGAGACCCCAACCCTAAAGCAGGACAGCTGGGAGTGAGGCGCCCAGCCTGCCCGCCACCCCATTGTCCACCCAGGCCCCTGCTCTGATGCTTCGGGGGCATCTCCCCAGCCTCAGCCCCTACTTGTCTGGATACTTACTCAAATTAAATGATCTCTAAGAACTATGGAGGTTTGACATAAAATTGACCTCAAACCAAAGCATGTCAATTGATTCTTTTTTTTTTTTTTTTTTAAAGCCACTTTTCAATAAGCAAGAACAAACCTCTGCATGGGGAGGGGTCAGGGAGATATCAAATAACTTGAAAGGGAAACAAGGCTAAAGGATGATACAGAAAGAATTGATTTTAGGGGGAAAGCAAACTTCATTCATTTAAAAAGCATCATGGCCTAGGCAAATACTGGAGCTTTAATGTGAAAAAAATTTTTAATTTAGATAAAATTTGCATCTAGAAGTCCCACTTATAATCATCTCAGGATGCGGCAGAGCAAAAGGCAAATATCCTTGTGTTTGTCATCTGTGTTCCTGGGATTTCTTATTGTGTTTTTACATTTTATTCTGTGTGCATTTCAACTGGGATAGAATGGTTTTATTCCTTATCATATACTGGGCAAAATATCAAGAACTCTGTTGATATGTGTATTTATAAGAAGTTTATATACAGAATCAAGTGCTCAGAGCAGGAGCAGAAAGAATGAGGCTGTGTTTCTCTGTTTCTCTGTTAAGCCGGCACACTTTCCAACAGATGGGGCAACAACAAACACATCTGAGCCACTAAAGGCCTTATAACTTGACTACTTTTCATCAGATAGGCATTTCATAGGATCACACTAAATAAAAACAAACATATGTTATAGGTATGTGACATCTGTGTTAGTTGCTCAGTTGAATCCAACTCTTTGTGACCCCATGGACTATAGCCTGCTGGGCTCCTCTGTCGATGAAGTTCTCCAGGCAAGAATACTGGAGTGTTCAGTCCCTCCAGGGTATTTTCCTGACCCAGGGATCAAACCTGGATCACCTGCATTACTGGCAGATTCTTTACTGTCTGAGCCACCAGGGAAGCCCAGGTATGTGACATATCTCGAAATAAACGTGAGCAATAGAACGTGAGAATTGGGATGAATGTGAGAAGAAAGGAAGGGTGTTATTAGGATGATTCCTTCTGAGGATAATATTGAATATTTATATTTATTGAATATATTGAATATTTTAGTTTTAAAATTTTATTTATAATTTTTTGAGATAAAATTCATATAACATAAAATTTTCCACCTTATCCAGGACAAATCAGTGGCTTTTTAAAAAATATATATATTTACAATGTTGCACACCATCATCTCTATCTAATCCCAGAATACTTCTACCATCCCCAAAGAAACCCCACATCTGTTTACTGTGTGTGTGTGTGTACACCGAGTAGTCACTCAGTCGTGTCCAACTTTTTGTCACCCTTTGGACTGTTGCCCGCCAGGCTCCTTTGTCCGTGGGATTGTCCAGGCAAGAATACTGGAGTGGGTTGCCATGCCCTCCTCCAGGGGATCTTCCCGACACAGGGATGGAGCCTATGTCTTCTGTGTCTCCTTCACTGCAGGCTGATTCTTTACCTGTTTAGCCATCGGGGAAGACAGTGACTCCCGATTTCTCCTCCTCTAACTCCCTGGCAACCACTAACCTGCCTCCTGTTTCTGTGGTTCTGTCTGAGAATGACTCTTCAGAGAGAATTCCCAACAACACGCCCATTTGTCCCAGAGACGGTGACAGGTGAACAGGAGGCAGGATGGCAGACTGTTTCTGAGCTTTGGGCCAGTGAGACAGTCCTCTGTGCACTTAGAGATGGCTGAGGTCTCAGCGTATAGGAGCTCATGCCTGAGACCAGAAGTGTGCCCAGCCTCCTTTTCAGGACCTCACCCTCAAAACTGACTCCCTGGTCAGGCAATCCCTCCGATCCCATGAAAAGCCAGGAGCCAAGCAAGTGATGAAACCCCAGAACCTCGGCACTCTCAGTGTCCGAATATGAAAAAGGCATCCACCTCCTCCTGTTTCCAAAGTGACCCCTGCCGTGGAAGCCACCGCCAGGGGTCTGTGAAAGGGCGATATGCAACATTCCAAGCCGAATGACAAAAAGTAACTAAATCCCGCCTGCCCCGGGGTGCAGCACTCCTACAGGGAGAGGGCCTGTCTTCTGGAGCAGGGACGCAGGCCCTTGGCCTTGCAGCCAAGAGATCTCAGCTCTGTGTGCATTTGCCATACTTGTAATACTTAGCAAAGAAAAGCTAATCCTTGAATATGTTGTTCCCACAGAATCCTCCATTGCCAAGGCCAGAAGCACACTCGTCTCATCTCAATCAAGGTGGCGTAAAGAGGGAAGCCCAGCCATGCGTATCTGTCATTTGGACGATTAGCCCTTTTGACTTTTGACGTTAGATTCCTCTCTGAAAGACTGGCTCTTACAAGCACCTGATTCTCACCAGGAAATAATTTTCCTGCGTCTATCAAGGGCAGTAAGGATGGACGTCCTTACAGCGTGGGATCTGGAGGCTCACAATGGAATCCGTGTAAATAGACGGGAGACACCCTGGTAACCTCTGACCAAACAGAACACAAGTCTTTTGAGAGGCAGAGGCCATACTAGAGACTCCATTGTGTACACAGGGAGCATGTCAGAATGATGCCTCTCCCAAGCCTCTGCTTATTTTTCTAAAATCAAGAGAAAGGCTTCATTAATTCCGTTACTGGAAGTGTTTAGAGAGCCCGACAAAAGGAAATCAAAGCTAATGGACAAGCACCTCTCAAGAGGAGCCGATGAGTACAGAGCAGTGCGCGCCGCAAAGCCTCTGACCACTTTCTCACGTGGGGAGGAAGAACAGAGATGGGAGGACAGAGAGGCTCTATTCACAGGAAATCGGACTTACCTGCACCTCGATCTACGGATCAAATAACGTCACACATGTTGATCTCTCAGTCAACATGTTTACTTGGAAGCAGTCGCAGTGTCATGGTGTAGACACAGGTGGGAGCTGGGAGCAGAAGCCCCTTTAGTCCCAATGCCGTCACCTGCCTGGCCTGGGGCATCGCTGATATCAAGCAACACAACTCCTCTAGGACCACAGGTATGTGCAGGGCTTTCCACGTGATGGGCACTTACTAATGTCTTATTAGTACCTGAACACATAAACAAACACAGTTCTTTGTCACTGAGAGACCTACGACCCAACCGGAGAAGGGGGCATGAGGGAAATGAAATAGGATGTAATGCAATTACTTCAAACCATGAAAATGTGAGTAATAAAGCAGGCAGTATTATCATTCTAACTGATATATATTAACATGATAGGCTTTAAAATTTTAGATGTAACTAAGAGGCTAAAAATGACTTGTAATTTTTGTGAAATGTGACCATGAAATTACAAGTATGAACAGCTTGCCTCAATCCCCAGTCCGCAGCAAAATCAGTGAATCCTCATTCCGGGAAAACAAAACATTTCATTTTGAGCTTTCCCTGACTTTTGTGACCTGACATTTAGTGACTGTGTAACCCTGGGGGAGAAATATAGATTCATGCAACTGTGTGTCTGACATAAACAGAGGTCCGTAGACCGGAAGCCAATACTGAGCACTGTTGTGAGTTAGTATCAAGGTACAAGGGGCACGGCATGTTAGCAAATCTCTGAGAAACATTTCCTACCACAAGCATCCCAGCGCCTCCTTGGCTGTCTGCCTGCAACACATGGGAACTGCCAAGTGAACAAAGGTGGATTCATATTCCCAAGATTCCAAAACTCAGGGAAGGCATCGAGGAGGAGGCAAAACTGGCCTCTGAAAGGGAATGCAAGAAACCAATACAATGGTCCAGGCATGGCGTGATGATAGCCTTAAATGGGGAGGATGTGAAGAGACAGCATCAGGTGCAGATAACATTACAAGGGGAAATTGAGCCCAATTTGGTGACGGGTCATAAGTAGAAGAAACACAAAAATGATGCTGAAGTTTCAAACCTGTGTGGAATTATCACTTGACATCCTTGAATTTTAATTTTCTCATCTATAAAGTGGAAATTAAAGCCATCTGTCTGGGGACTTCTCTGGTGGTCCAGGGGTTAGGAGTCCACCTCGCCAATGAAGGAGATACAGGTTCAATCCCAAGTCCAGCAATGTCCCACATGCCACAGAGCAACTAAGTCTGTGCACCACAGCTACTGAGTCTGTGCTCTTTAGAGTCTGCAAGCAGTAACTACTGAAGCTCTCATGCCCTAGAGCCTGTGCTCTACAAGAGAAGCTACTGCAATGAGAAGCCCACTTGCTGAAATGCAGAGTAGCCCCCAAATAAAGTCCATACACAGTAACCAAGACCCAGAACAGCCAAAAAATAAACAATAAAAAATTATACTATTTAAAAGGAAAAAAAAAGTGATTTAAAAAACAAACACACACATCTGTCCCTATTTAACTCCTAACTTTGCCTCAAGGGAAAGATAGTTGATCATTAGAACTGACTCATGGAAAAGACCCTGCTGCTGGGAAAGATTGAAGGCCGGAGGAGATAGGGGACAACAGAGGAGAAGATGGTTGGATGGCATCACCAACTTGATGGACATGAGTTTGAGCAAGCTCCAGGAGTTGGTGATGGACAGGGAAACCTGGTATGCTGCGGTCCACAGGGTCGCAAAGAGTTGAACATGACTCAGCAACTGAACTGAACTGAAAAAGTGCTCAGGAAAAGACAAAAAGAACTCTTGACCATGCAAGAAGCCCCTAGCTGGATTCTTCATTTTGTCTGAGGCAAAGCTTCCCTAAGGCCCAGTGGGACACTTTTGAGGGCTTACCCAGTGGCTCAGCGAAAAAGAATCTGCCTGCAATGCAGGAGCCACAGGAGACACAGATTTGATTCCTGGTTCTGGAAGATCCCTTGGAGGAGAAAGAATGGCAACCCATTCCCATATTCTTGCCTGGAGAATCCCATGCACAGAAGAGCCTGGAGGGCTACAGTCCATAGGTTTGCAAAGACTTGGACACCACTGAAACGACTTGGTGTGCACATATGGGATACTTTGGTCAGACAGTCAATATAAAGTGGAGTGAATAATACATAGAAAAAGAACAAAAACTTAAGTGGTCATTTTCTTAATCCTCTAGCACAACAAACCAGACTCAATTCCCAGTGATAAAGCTCCACACCTTCCCCAAGGGCCTAACACAACATTTATTCACTGATTATAAGGAATATAATCCTTATATTCACACAGAATCTGAAGATCAGAGGACCCCTAGCGCCTTCCCGCGACCGGCGCACAATTAAGAGCCCCGCCTTCCCGCGACCGGCGCACAATTAAGAGCGCCTCGCCTTCCCGCGACCGGCGCACAATTAAGAGCGCCTCGCCTTCCCGCGACCGGCGCACAATTAAGAGCGCCTCGCCTTCCCGCGACCGGCGCACAATTAAGAGCGCCTCGCCTTCTCACGACAGGCGCATAATTAAGAGCACCCCGCCGGCTGCGCAGCGCACTAAGAGCGCGGCCGAGAGGAGCTACCCCACGACCGAGGAAGGACGGCGGTGAGGGCCAGCGCACTAAGCGCAGCCGAGAAGAGCTACCCCACGACCGAGGTCAGGAAGGACGGCGGTGAGGAGAGACCCCTCATCCAAGGTAAGGTGCAATGGCTGTGCTTCGCTGGCCGGGAGCAGCCGGGAAGAGATACCCCACGCCCAAGGTAAGAGAAACCCAAGTAAGACAGTAGGTCTTGAAAGAGGGCATCAGAGGGCAAATACACTAAAACCGTTCTCACAGAAAACTAGTCAATCTAATCACACCAGGACCACACCCTTGTCTAACTCAATGAAATTAAGCCATGCCCGAGGGGCAACCCGGGATGGGCGGGTCATGGTGGAGAGATATGACAGGGTGTGGTCCGCTGGAGAAGGGAATGGCAAACCACTTCAGTATTCTTGCCTTGAGAACCCCATGAACAGTATGAAAAGACAAAATGATAGGATACTGAAAGAGAAACTCCCCAGGTCAGTAGGGGCCCAATATGCTACTGGAGATCAGTGGAGAAATAACTCCAGAAAGAATGAAGAGATGGAGCCAAAACATAAAGAATACCCAGCTGTGGATGTGTCTGGTGATAGAAGCAAAGTCCGATGCTGTAAAGAGCAATATTGCATAGGAACCTGGAATGTCAGGTCCATGAATCAAGGCAAATTGGAAGTGGTCAAACAAGAGATGGCAAGAGTGAATGTCGACATTCTAGGAATTAGCGAACTAAAATGGACTGGAATGGGTGAATTTAACTCAGATGACCATTATATCTACTACTGTGGGCAGGAATCCCTCAGAAGAAATGGAGTGGCCATCATGGTCAACAAAAGAGTCCAAAATGCAGTACTTGGATGCAATCTCAAAAATGACAGAATGATCTCTGTTCGTTTCCAAGGCAAACCATTCAATGTCACAGTAATCCAAATCTATGCCCCAACCAGTAACGCCGAAGAAGCTGAAGTTGAAAGGTTCTATGAAGACCTACAAGACCTTTTAGAACTAACACCCAAAAAAGATGTCCTTTTCATTATAGGGGACTGGAATGCAAAAGTAGGAAGTCAAGAAACACCTGGAGTAACAGGCAAATTTGGCCTTGGAACACGGAATGAAGCAGGGCAAAGACTAACAGAGTTTTGCCAAGAAAATGCACTGGTCATAGCAAATACCCTCTTCCAACAACACAAGAGAAGACTCTATACATGGACATCACCAGATGGTCAACACCGAAATCAGATCGATTATATTCTTTGCAGCCAAAGATGGAGAAGCTCTATACAATCAGCAAAAACAAGACCAGGAGCTGACTGTGGCTCGGACCATGAACTCCTTATTGCCAAATTCAGACTTAAACTGAAGAAAGTAGGGAAAACCACTAGATCATTCAGGTATGACCTAAATCAAATCCCTTATGATTATACAGTGGAAGTGAGAAATAGATTTAAGGGCCTAGATCTGATAGATAGAGTGCCTGATGATCTATGGAATGAGGTTCGTGACATTGTACAGGAGACAGGGATCAAGACCATCCCCATGGAAAAGAAATGCAAAAAAGCAAAATGGCTGTCTGGGGAGGCCTTACAAATAGCTGTGAAAAGAAGAGAAGCGAAAAGCAAAGGAGAAAAGGAAAGATATAAACATCTAAATGCAGAGTTCCAAAGAATAGCAAGAAGAGATAAGAAAGCCTTCTTCCGTGATCAATGCAAAGAAATAGAGGAAAACAACAGAATGGGAAAGACTAGGGATCTCTTCAACAAAATCAGAGATACCAAAGGAACATTTCATGCAAAGATGGGCACGATAAAGGACAGAAATGGTATGGACCTAACAGAAGCAGAAGATATTAAGAAGAGGTGGCAAGAATACACAGAAGAACTGTACAAAAAAGAGCTTCACGACACAGATAATCATGATGATGTGATCACTGATCTAGAGCCAGACATCTTGGAATGTGAAGTCAAATGGGCCTTAGAAAGCATCACTACGAACAAAGCTAGTGGAGGTGATGGAATTCCAGTGGAGCTATTCCAAGTCCTGAAAGATGATGCTGTGAAAGTGCTGCACTCAATATGCCAGCAAATTTGGAAAACTCAGCAGTGGCCACAAGATTGGAAAAGGTAAGTTTTCATCCCAATCCCAAAGAAAGGCAATGCCAAAGAGTGCTCAAACTACAGCACAATTGCACTCATCTCACACGCTAGTAAAGTAATGCTCAAAATTCTCCAAGCCAGGCTTCAGCAATATGTGAACCGTGAACTTCCTGATGTTCAAGCTGGTTTTAGAAAAGGCAGAGGAACCAGAGATCAAATTGCCAACATCTGCTGGATCATCGAAAAAGCAAGAGAGTTCCAGAAAAACATCTATTTCTGCTTTATTGATTATGCCAAAGCCTTTGACTGTGTAGATCACAATAAACTATGGAAAATTCTGAAAGAGATGGGAATACCAGACCACCTGATCTGCCTCTTGAGAAATCTGTATGCAGGTCAGGAATCAACAGTTAGAACTGGTCATGGAACAACAGACTGGTTCCAAATAGGAAAAGGAGTACGTCAAGGCTGCATATTGTCACCATGTTTATTTAACTTATATGCAGAGTACATCATGAGAAATGCTGGACTGGAAGAAACACAAGTTGGAATCAAGATTGCTGGGAGAAATAGCAATAACCTTAGATATGCAGATGACACCACTCTTATGGCAGAAAGTGAAGAGGGGCTAAAAAGCCTCTTGATGAAAGTGAAAGTGAAGAGTGAAAGGTTGGCTTAAAGCTCAACATTCAGAAAATGAAGATCATGGCATCTGGTCCCATCACTACATGGGAAATAGATGGAGAAACAGTGGAAACAGTGTCAGAATTTATTTTTCTGGGCTCCAAAATCACTGCAGATAGTGACTGCAGCCATGAAATTAAAAGACGCTTACTCCTTGGAAGGAAAGTTATGACCAACCTAGATAGCATATTCAAAAGCAGAGACATTACTTTACCAACAAAGGTTCGCCTAGTCAAGGCTATGGTCTTTCCTGTGGTCATGTATGGATGTGAGAGCTGGACTGTGAAGAAGGCTGAGCGCCGAAGAATTGATGCTTTTGAACTGTGGTGTTGGAGAAGACTCTTGAGAGTCCCTTGGACTGCAAGAAGATCCAACCAGTCCATTCTGAAGGAGATCAGCCCTGGGATTTCTTTGGAAGGAATGATGCTAAAGCTGAAACTCCAGTATTTTGGCCACCTCATGTGAAGAGTTGACTCATTGGAGAAGACTCTGATGCTGGGAGGGATTGAGGGCAGGAGAAGAAGGGGACGACAGAGGATGAGATGGCTGGATAGCATCACTGACTCGATGGATGTGAGTCTGAGTGACCTCCGGGAGCTGGTGATGGACAGGGAGGCCTGGCGTGCTGCGGTTCATGGGGTGGCAAAGAGTCGAACACAACTGAGCGACTGATCTGATCTGATAAGGAATATTCTTCACACCCAACCAAACTCTCATAATGTCCCTTAAACCTATTTCTCATCGTAGCCCAGTGAGCATGGAGCAAAACCAATCATCTTCCTCATTTTAAACCTGGTCATAACATCTAACTTCCTCTGGCTCAGCGTAGGAAAATCACAGAACTTTACCTTCAGTTTTAAAATCCTTAGAACTGGCTTGTGGACACAGAGGAGGAAGGAGAGGGCGGGCCAAATTCAGAGTAGCACTAACATATATACCTACCATCTGTAAATAGATAGCAAGTGGGAAGCTGCTGTATAGCAGAGGGAGCTCGGCTCTGAGCACTGTGATGACCTAGTGGGGTGGGATGTGGTGTGGGAGGCTCATGAAGAAGGGGATACAGGTATACATATAGCTGATTCACCTCGTTGTACAGCAGAAACTAACACAATACTGTAAAGTAATTATATTCCAAAAAACAAAAAAATCATTCCTCTTATACTGGCTCAATCAAAAAGCACAGCTTGGATAAAGCACAGGGAATCTTAAAGCCTCAGAGACCATGAAACTCTATTTCCCACATCCGTGCTGTGACACTGAGTGACGAGTCAGAACCTACAAGTGAAAACACAAAATGAATGAGTTCTCCAAGCCTTCAGTTTCTTTTAAGAACTTTTTTTTAGGAACCCCCAGGAGACCGTGTGACCCCAGGGCCAGAGTGTGATGATGCTGGTCCACACCTACAGCGAGTCAATAAATGCTCCCTCTAGCTCCCTGTTCCCTTTCATGCCGTTGCACACAGCAAGGGAAATGCCTGCAACTATGCGATGCTTCACATGCCTTCAAGCCTTTCAAACAAGACTTTGAGAGCCCTTTTCCCCTTTGAATTCTTAACCCGAGACTGTTAATTTAGATGAAAACTCGGACGTGGAATGATGACAGAGAACAGAGACAGCATCGTGCTCCCACACAACCTCATCCTGCTTGCACTCTTATTACTTAAAGGAGAGTTTGGTCCTGAGATCCGGCTACCCAACAGCCCCAAATTCTGCGGAGCTCAGCTAGTGAGAACCACTCAGCAAATCGGTCATTTTTTTTCGGAGTTTGTCACGGTGGACCACTGAGTGATCAGTGTGGTTTGGTTTGAAGAATGTAAGAGAGCCCTCCCATCCCAAACTTGTATTCTTGCCGTCAGTCATCCCTGTACACCCTGGAGGTCACAATAAAATGCAACATCTGGTTGGGGGTGGGAGAGTCCCTTCAAGCCAGCATCTCTCTCCCACCAAACCTACTCAGCAGATCCTGAGAAGGGCAAGGAAGCAGCGAGCTCCAGGTGGGAATGGAACTGGAGAAGGCAAGTCTGCCTCTTCACCACTTGGGAAGGCAGGACCCCGGGGCACAGCCCTGTGCACCACTGGACACTGAAAGGGTGGCCAAATAAGAAAACCTGAAACAGCTCCTGAAAAGCCAAGAGCAGTCACTTCTAAAGAGAAGCCCATGTAAGGAAAGCTCTTCCAGGATGGAATAAATCAGGAGCAGGAAGCGTGCTGCCATGTTGCAGTCTACCCAGCAGCATCTGGGATATCTCCGGGGAAATAGTAATTGCAGGTCTTTATGGGTCTGCTTATTTCTACAGTCTGGTCCGCAGAGACAGTAAACGCTGACTGTGTCTGAAGACAGGAGGCACCTGATCAATCATCATTTGCTATTTCTGACCCTGTGCTCTGGCGAGGGGGCAGAGCTATGCGCTCTGAGGACAAGGAATATTGAGGGAGGGTTGCAGCGGGCACAGCACAGCCACGTTAACTTTGACCTTGTGCTCTTGGCTCAAGTGTGGCCAGAGAAGCAAGTTTTAGACAGCAGTATGTTGCACTTGAAAGCTTCTGCTTTGCGGGGGAAGAGAAAGAATCATTACTCTTGCCCTTAATTTATTTTTTTTTTTTTTTTTTTTTGTTTACATCTTAGCACAGGCAATTGTATTTATTTGTTTGGTATTCATTCATTCACTCACTCATATTCTATCTTATTTCATAAAAGATTTTGTACAGGGTGCACAATTGTCATCTAACATGCCTTTAACCTCCAGGCCCCTGAAGGAATGCAAGTTGATGGGCAGAACATGGGGCCCTCAGGGTGGAGGAGCTACCTGGAAGCGGGGGGTGGGGGGCAAGTGGGGTAAAGCTGAACTGAAAAGAGGCTCCCCAACCAACTTACATGTTTCATGCGTCATGTGAAAAGGGCTCGATAACTTCCTGTGGGCACTGCAAAAATAACCTGCAAGAACTAACACTGAGCATCTTTAAAGCAGGGCCAGAGAGGCAAAGACAATTACCTCCTTTGTCTACGTAGATCTGTTTCAGAGGTGTAATACTGTTGGCAGTAATGAAGTCATGCCCCTAATGTTTCACCTGAGCAAAAACCTTAATGTATAAGGAACACTGTGGGACTTCCCTGGTGGTCCAGTTGTAAGGAATCCTCTGGCCAATACAAGGGAGATGGGTTTGATCCTTGGTCAGGGAAGATTCCACATGTTGTGGGGTAACTAAACCCATGCACCACAGCTACTGAGTCTGTGCCCTGGAGCCTGTGAGCTGCAACTACTGAGCCCACGTGCCCTGGAGCCTGTGCTCCAGAAAAAGAGAAACCACCACAATGAGGAGCCTGCACACTACAATGAAGAATAGCCCCCACTCACAACTAGAGAAAACCCATGAGCAACAACAAAGACCTAGAGCAGCCATAAATAAACTAAAAAAAATCTTAAAGAAGGAACACCATGCAAATGGCTTGCCACGGTCTGTCATCCTCCAGTCTTCACAGTGACGTCTGAATTAGTATAGTATTTTACCACAGTGAACTCCAAAAGCTGTTGGCATTCAACTTTTGTTCTTTATAACGTTCTTTTGGAAAGGAGACCATTCCCTGGAGTCTGTGACCTATGCCTCAATGGGAGGGGACCTATGTGTATCTTGAGGTCTGGGTTTTGTTGAGAAAACCTTGTGGATGCCTCATCTAAAGACGCACAGTTGAGGTGGGCCTTTTCCTATCTTTCTGAGTCCTGCAGACAGGACTTAATCCCAAGCTTTCAAAATGCTGTCTGCTGCTCACATTTAAAAGGGCGGGGTCGGTGGGTGGGGTGCGGGTTGGCTCTGGAGGCTCAGTGGTAAAGAATCAGCCTGCCAATGCAGGAGACATGGGTCAATCCCTGGTCTAGGAAGATCCCACATGCTGAGGAGCAATGAGTACCAAAACTTTGAGCCTGTGTTCTAGAGCCCAGGAGCCACAACTATTGAGCCTGTGTTCCAGACCCTAGGAGCTGAAACTCCAGAAGCTCGCACACCCTAGAACCCATGCTCTGCACCAAGAAAAGCCACATCAGTGAGAAGCCCGTGCACCACAACTAGAGAGTAGCCCCTGCTCAGCACAACTAGAGGAAAGCCAGTGCAGCAACGAAGACTCAGCACAGCCAATCAATCAATAACATTTAAGGGAAAAAAGGAAAAGGGAAGCAACTCCAGCACTGTGCTGGGAGGAGGAAATGCAATGGTGACCAGCCTCTGCCCTGGAGGAGGTCTCAGCATAGAAGAAGAGAGAGAGGCAGAAAGCAGTCCTGGCAGAGGCAGGAGGGAAGTGCAAGCCCACGGCCTGGGGATGCAGGGCGGGGGGATGAGCAGTTCATGTGACCAAGAATGGGGGCAAGCTCACTCCAGCAGAGAGAAGAGGTACAAAGACTCCAGGACACAAAAACGTTCCTTAGTGGACACTGAGGCTTCAGTGTGGCTGCGGCACAGGTGGCAGCATTTGGGGATAGGAGCGAAGTCAGGAGTCTGACTGATCTATTGGGATTGGATTGTGCAGAGCCTAGTGTGACTTGCTCAAATGTTTAACACAGTCCAGTGTAATTATGATGCTGGAGAAGTGTCAGGAAGCATTTAACAGGAGGCTTCCTGTGTGCTGTCAGGAATTCTCTGTTCCTTATTAATTCCTGAATACTCAGGAATTAAGAGGAGAGGCAAGCCTCCCCCCAGGGGCTGAGGAATCCAGGCATTTCATTCATTAGTTTTTCTATACGGTGATAAGTACCTTCTTCCTTCTTATGAACCATATGGTAAAAGTGATTATTTTACAACCCTCTCTCTTTCATATGGATGACCTCATGTTTCCTTCATAACTTGTAAGTTTTGATTTTATCTCTACTGAAAATAGCTGCCTTGTAAGACAGTATAAATACTCACACAATGTTGAATAAAACACCTCTGCTCCATAAGAGCTTTGGTCCCCGTGTCTGTCTGTCTCTCTCTCTCTCTTTTTTTTCAGGCTGATCCCCTGGAGTGCAGAGGCTCTCTGAGTTCACTTTCCTGCTCGGGTTTCTAAGACCCTCTCGAGAAGACACTCTGCGCATTCACCCCATCGAGAGGGCGCCTGAGGCCTCTGTGAACACAGCAAGCCCCGTGCCAGGGCCTTTATTGGCTTTCTGCATAAACCAATATCAGCCTTTACTTTCTTATTGGTCAACTCCGGACCACCAGGTTCTGGTCCATTAAAGGAACTCAACAGAGAAGAGTCTTCCTTGAGAGTCCCTTGGACAGCAAGGAGATCAAACCAGTCAATCCCTTAAGGAAATAAAGCCTGAATATTGACTGGAAGAACTGATGCTGAAACTCTAATACAACAACAACAACAAAGTGTAATTAAGTTTAATGATTACACTTGGAGTTTAGGAATATAATTCTGCTGTTGGGGGACAGGGACACATTAAAGAAGGGGCAGAAACAGAAGGATGCACTGACCAGGAGAGAAAGCAGGAACCTGTGGGAAAGTCCTGGGAAGAATGCTGGGGGCTGGGAAGGTGAGAAGGAGTAAGGATGGGTTCAACTTTGCACATGGGGGTGGAAATGGTGAGATCTTTGGAAAAAGTGGCATTTGACTCAAAGTATTTGACTTTTGTTGATTTCCACTTTTAATAGGCTCTTTTCAGAATCCATCGCTTATAAGCTCACATTCATTCCCTGAACACACAAGTACTAAGCGCCAACTCCTGTGCTGGGAGGAGGGAAGGCAGCAGATGCCAAGATGGCCAAGGCGATGATTTTCTCAATTTCTCACAAGGAATTTGCTGTTGGACGGGGAAGTTGGACCAATAATGGCAACACAACTAATTGGATAAGTGTATACACAAGGAGCACAGACAGGAAAAAATGCTTCTCTTGTTTCACTACTTTCCACGTTTGTGGGAATTCTTTTCCTGCAAAACTGATGGGCTGGGGCCCCTGTCACTGACCACTTGCCTGGCGGTCAGTACTCCATGCTCTCATACCATGACCTGGCCTCAATCTCTGGCCAGGAGCCAAAGCTCTACTTCAAGCCACTGCAGGCCGAGGCCACCCCTTCCTATTGTAAGGGCAAAACCTAAAAATTGCCATTTTTTTTGTCACCAGGTTATGTTTTTTGAAAAGTCTGTCATACTAAATGCAAAAGGTTAAAGTCACAAACCAAGTTACCCTCCCACATCTCATCCTCTCTGCAGGATCCCTGACACCCCCACCCCCAACCCTTGCTTCCTCAACTCCTCCGCCCTGCCTCACCTCTGGGCTTTGTTCTTGAAGGTGGCCACTCACATGGCTGGAAGGTGGATTCACGGCCAAGTGTGGCAGAGAGAACTAAGTTGTCCATATGATGCGGTCCCTCAAGTTGCCCCATGAGCCTCCAGGTGTGCGGCAGTGACCACAGTGGCCCCAGGGGAAACAGCTGGAAGGGTGCTGTGAAGCACGGGCCACACACAAGGATGAGGCTGCAGAGCTGGACAAGTCTTCACGTCCCCACTGAATCCCTCCATGACTAGGAAACCTTGATTTCTGCCTCATTTGTAAAATGCTCTGTAGGTCTATTGAGAGGGTCTGGTGGGCTGACGAAACACTGCGTGTGCAGTAGTTAGTAAGATGCACACTGATACGCTGCTGATCCTAATACACCATCACAGGCAGCAGGAGCTGCAAGCAGAGCCAGCAAGAGCTAAGACTGCAGCCAGAGTTGACCTGCTTGACCCCAGGCATGTGACTCTCTGTGCCTGTTGCTCATCAGTAAAACGTTCTTTAGTGTATGATGTATGTAAATGAGCTAACATGCGTGTTAGGGACTGAAACTTTGAGTTCCCCAGAATTCATACGTTGAAACCTAACCCCCAGTGTGATGGTGTTTGGAGGCAAAGCCTTTGTGAGGTGTTTAGGTCATGAGGGTGGAGGCCTCATAAATGGAATTAATGCCCTTAAAAAAGAGGCTCCAGAGAGCTCCCTCACGCTTTCCACCATGTGGGGACACAGCAAGGAGATGGTCATCTATGCACCTGGAAGTAGGCTCTCACCAGACACCAGATCTGCTAGCATCTTCATCAGCGAACTGTGAGAAGCAATGTTATTTAAGCCATCCAGGCTATGGCATTCTGCTATGGCAGCCCCGATGGACTAAGACAGCATGTAAACGTACTATGTATACAAATGAGTTCATGTAAATAAGTTAGTACATATAAGTATACTGTGTGTACCATGTATGTAAAGGAGCTAATGTATGCAAAACATTGAGAAAAGTACTCAGCAGTTAGCACTATGTAAGGATTAG
Organism: Tragelaphus eurycerus; assembly: GCA_935064755.1. Lineage (NCBI taxonomy): Eukaryota > Metazoa > Chordata > Mammalia > Artiodactyla > Bovidae > Tragelaphus > Tragelaphus eurycerus. Next base: position 26,297,879 of record CAKXYN010000003.1, read on the forward strand.
CTAAATTATTATTACATTGGAGATGAGAATGCTACTCCCTTTTTAGCTGGGATTCAAAAACTGATGCTGAGCCAGAATCACAGAGAATGGTTCAAGCAGTTCTCTCCACAGTGCACATACCTGCCCCTTAGTTATCGATATGAACGCACTTCACTCACTTGGTTTGCCTGTGCACATGACCCTGCCTTTCTCATTCCAGGTCTGCTCTTCTCCCCCGAAGGAGAGGGTTCCACACACCACATGGCTTCTTTCTGTATCTGCAGCCGCTCAGGCTGTTCCCCACATGTCCACCTCCTCCTCTACCACCCCGGCACTGTCAGCCTGTGCCTACATCATTGCTGTTTCATTATTAACAGGCCAAGATCAAGCTGGAAATAGCTCTGTGCTGTTGGGATTCAGTACTGCCTCCTGTCTTCCTGATGCCCCTCATGGTAAACAGCTGCCATGAGCTAGAATGATTCCCAGCATTGGGCACTGAGTGACCAGCCTCTGGGGGCAGCACTTGCCCCCCCCCCCCCGACCAAGGTGCTTTGGTTTCCTCTAAAGGGACTGGGGCCACCGTACATCACATCTGTGCAGGCTGCTATGACCAGACTTCCCATGGGACCAGAAGGTACAGCCTGATCATTCCTGAGCTAGGCTTCCCATGGGGGCTGTGATTCTGAAGGTGAGGCCCTGAAGTCCAGAATCTGTCCTCTCCAGAGCACAGAGGAGTCTGGGGGAGGTCTCCTGGGTGGAGACCTGGTCTGTCTATCACCACTGTCTAAAGAAAGCTCTGAAGGGATGGGGAGTGCATGGTGGTGAGAGGGAGCTGGCAGCTGGAGGGAAGGACGGCTCCAGGGGAGACAGCACACCTGGCAGCAGGAGTAACAACCTGAGATTCCCAGTCAGACCTCCTCGGGAGGGCCGAGGCTGCCAGCTCGTCAGGTCTGCACTTCTCTGCTCCCAGAAACCTATGGGGTCCCCGAGAACTCCCATGAAGTCAAGTGAGATGCTTAAAACCTCTGTGCTCTGCGAAAGCAATCCAAAATCCAAATTCCCCCTTTGTTCTAATGGAATTAGGGACAGAATATAATAAGAGGATTAATATCCAGTGATTTGTTTTAAAACAAATATCATGGCAGAATTAAAATGAAGCAATAGCATAAGCTACATTTTTATTTCATAGGAAAGAAATAAAGTAGTGAGTCTCCAGGCCCAGCATCACATGTGTAGTGCAACAAGTCTCTCCTGCCTTAGCAGAAGGAGAGCTCTTTAATGGGTGTCTGTGTCTTCAAATGAATAAACACCAAAAAAAAAAAAAAAAAAAAAAAAAACCCAGAAAAGAAAAGGATGAATAAGATACACCCATTGCTTCCACATTCAGGGTCTGCATGGAGCCACATGCACAGTGCATGGAGGTGTGATGAGGGGGAGGGGCTGCAGAAGGCCGGTAACGCAGGAGGGAGCTGGGCCTGGAGGAAGAACGGCTTTTTCCAGGCCAACAAATGATGGGGAGACAAGCATCCCTGGCAGAGAGGAGGGCAGGTGAACAGACAGGGAGGCACTGCAAAGGGGCCTGGCATGTCGGTAACATATTAATATAATGTGGCATGAAACCTGCAGCCAAAATGTGAAAAATTAATTGAAAAGAACAGACTTACTCAAGAGCAAATCAAAAACCCTCATCACTTGCTGTCCGTTTGGTAGTAAAAGCAGATTTCCTCAAATTTCAATTTAAGTCCTATGAGCCAGCACACACAAAGGCTTTAAGAAAACACATAATAGATCCCAGTATGTGTAGCAGAATGATGAGTTGTTTCCCTTATATAATCTGACAAGAATTCTGCCTCGACTCCTGTCAAAGATTTGAGAGCATCCTATGTAACATGTAATGATGTCTAGCTGACATCATCGGCTAGACACAAAATGCAACAACTAACCCTCTCCTCTTGTCACCTCTTCCTGAGCTTGGGTAAGTGAGACCCTGGAACTCAGGTCTTCTGAGTGACAATGTCAGGCATTTTGCCTTGCAAATAAATGCACCCTTCGCAAGTTGTTATGTTGCTGTGCAAGTAAATGGTGACCAAAATCATTCAACCTGAATATTCTGAGAGGGCAGGCAGGACAGTGACATGGTGGGCACCCTGTCCCTGCAGCTCTCTGCCCTCTGATCCTCAGTGAATGAATGTTTATCCAGCACCTATGTGTGCAGGGAGCACTGGGCATGGGCACGGTCCGATGAAGTTCCTGCCTTTAGAGATTCCGGGGAGGGGAGGTGGGCCAAACCCAACAGAGCAAAATAAACACTGAATTGGGAGCCCGCAGGGCTGCGGTGAGGACAGCATGAGGCTTGGAGGCCCAAAGGAAACTTCTAGGAGAGAATAGCACCCAAATTCAATCCCAAACAAGAAAGGTGAAGAGTCAAGGAGGAAGATTCAGGAGCATGGCTGAAGCCCTGGAAGCAAGATGAAGGTTCCTCCTCAGAGCGCTGAAAACTGTTCTCTTGGGTTCGAGGGGCCAGCGGGGGAAGGTGGGGCTGGAGAGCAGGAGCAATCTCTGGCAGCTCCCAGCTGAATATTTTGGATTTTCAGTTGAGGGCAAGGGTCAACTCGAAAGGGAAGCCATGTGATCAGCTGGACAGGAGTGGGGTGAAGAATTTGGACAGCTGCTGGCACAATCCAGGCTGAGGCCCCTGCTGGTCTGGGAACCACTCTTGTTCTTCACAAGAGGAGTCTAACAAGTTGCAGGTGGTCACCTGCTGGCCCTGCATCTAGGTGGTTGGTCATCCACCTTTTCTCTAAGTTCTCTTGCATAAGCATGCTACTCTTCCTTAGAAACTACTAAATGAGTAATCCACAAAATGAATTCCCAAAGAAACCCTTATTTCAATAGTTCAGTCAATACTGATTAGGTTGCATTTGAATTTGAGGCACATCATCCCCTGTATTAGTCTTTTTTCCTAAAGGCTCACTAAACCTTCCTGCGAATCCCGAGAACAGCTTTCCTTTGTCTGTTCAGCCTTTCTGGGGGCAGCATCTTCTCCTCCTTGGACATGTTCCTCCTCACTCCAACCCTGATGTTCCAATGGGAACAGACACTTATTTACATCCCACACCCAATCGGGGCCAACCCCAGCCCTTCTCTGGAATTTTCAGGGCAAGAAAGGAGTCTGTGGGGCCTGCTGGTGGAAGCTGTAAGATAGACTTCAGAGCTGTCAGCAGGTATGTGAGGGCAAAGGCTGGTCTGAACTGAAGACTGAAGCCAAAATGTGGAGAAAGCACAGCTAAGAGGCAGAGAGAGAAACAAAGCCCTGGAGCCTCAGTGAACCCTGCCCCAGGCCTCCCTGACTTTCCCTGCTCTGGGTCCACCGACACCAACATCCCTCCAGTCATTTCCCGCTTCTGACAGCTTAAAACTAAAAAGTTTCAGGTTTTAGTCAGAAAAGTTTCTGACAGTTGTTTGAAACTAAAAAGACTTCTAATTAAGACAAACCTCTCTCATTCTCCTTTAGGTCCCTCTGCTCATCCCCACTCCAGACTGTACCACCTTTGAGTACACTTATTTATCAAGATAACTTCAGAATCACACTGACCACTGATACCAGTTTCATATCTTAACAGGAGCATCTCACAGGAAACCAGGCAACACGGAAAGTTTGAAAGGTAGGAAGTGTCTGCCTTGGTGATAACAGAAGGAGAATGTAGAGGGGGTGGAGGAGCATAACCCCCAAGGGTAGACGGCTTTCTGTACAACCTTAAAAAAAAGCCCCTTGCTTCAGCCCACCTCAAAGAGAACAACTTCCTTATCACATACATTCAGGGGAATTCTATCTCTCAGTACAGGACATGTGAGTTCTCTTAAGAGAGATTCTGCAGGAACACAGATGCTCTGCAGGCCACCGTGATTCATTCATACGAACTAATTGCAGGGGAATTGTGGGTAGTACATCAAAGTGTTAAAAACGAAACAGAAGTATTGATACATCGTCCCTTGCCTGCTGCACTATCAGCTGTCATCACAATGTAATCTGAATACTTTAGGAATATGATAGTGTGCTCAGTAAAAAAGGAAAGAGGGAGAAAACTCACCAGGAAGCCAATTATCTTGCACAAATTTCAGCTTTATCTGCCGTGATAAGCCAGAGTGATGACAACAATAATAGGTATTTTTAGTTTGAGTTGTCTACCTAAAGAATGATTTTTAACTCTTTTGAATAGCAATTTTTGGAACTCTTAAGGACAGAGAGCATTCTGAGCTCATCTGTGTATTCCCAAAGTTACTAGCACATAGCAAGTACATCACACATGTCTTATGAACCAATCAATGCACAGACACATGCATGGATGGATGATGGATAAATGAATGAGGGATGGAGTAGGCAAAAGCAGGAAAAATAATCACCAAATGACTGTTATACTCTTTACTTTAATGTCATTCAATTCAGGGAGCTCTCTCTGCCTGGCATATGGCTAAACATTTGTGGGGATATGAAAGCACTATAAACCAAGACCCCCACTCTCACAGACTAAACACTCAGTGGAGGAGATAAATTATACCCATAAATCAATGAGAGCAATATAAAACAGTAAATGGTTAATGTGCAGAATCTTTGCTTAGGGGTAGGACAAGGTGCAAAACACCAGAGAAACCAGATTTGGGGAATAGATACGGGATGTTGACAAAAGGTGGCGCTTAGCCAGATTAGGAAGAGGGGGTGGGTGTGGACAGGGGGATAGAGAGATCCATCATGAGAGAAAATTAAGAGCAGAAGCCAGCCATGGAGGGCAGGCAAAAGGGGTTCGGGGAGTGCTGTTTCTCCACTGTCTCCATAGACCACAGCTCAATAAATCCTCACAACATATCTCCTGAAACAAGAGTTGACATTCAAACATCCCTATTGTCACTGAGCTGGTGTTCCAGACAGAGAATTTTAATGGGACTGAATTGCCCACATGGTTGACTACAGTCTAGGATGGGATCCTCTGTTAGGTCAGCTCCAGGTCCCACCCAGCTCTGATTCAGGGTTGTCACTATTCTGGGCTAGAGTACAAGGGCCTTTTCTCTCATGGAATTTAGGACATTTGGGGGGGTTTGTTTTCGCCTTTAAAAAATCATTTTGAACATTCATTTACTTTCTTTTTTTAAGCACAGTATTTTAAAAAATATTTGTGTGGCTGCATTAGGTCTTAGTTGTGACATGCAGGCCCAGTTGCATGTGGGATCTTAGTTCCCTAACTAAGGATCGAACCTGTATCCCCAGCATTTCACTTAACCACTGGACCACCAGGGAAGTCCCTGAAGATTAGTTTACTTCTACTCCTGCATGGAGCCACACAGGCAACTCAGACCATTAGAGCTTTTAATACAGGTGGTAAAACACCACGGGGCCAGTAACAGAGCTCTTCAGGATGATGAGGGGAGAGGAGAGCAGCAGGATGCTGGTAGCAGAGGAGGGAGGCCCAGCCCCTGCCTCGCCTGTGTTCACCACCCTGCAAATGCAGCTGCAACACGAGAGCCAGGGACATTTGCTTACTGAGCCCTTCCGGAAGCCAAATGCCTGCATGTGAGGGGTGCAGAGAGACGGCATCACATAGCCGTCCAGAGAACAAGTCCCAGAACCAGGGCTCCTGTATATCCCAGCTCCACCGTGACCAGGCAACATGACCTTGGGCAGCTTTCTCACACCTGTTTCAGCTTCTCCGGATGTAAAATGGGGGTGATTATATCAGATCCTTCGAACAGACTTGTAATGAGGATGTAACAAGTTAATACATGTGAAACTCTCAGAACAGTGTTCCAGTGGCATGAAGAAACAGCCAATATATGTTGCAAGATCAAGAAATAAATACTGAAAACAAAGCTGGAGAGTGTCCCCATCCACTCTGAAAAGCTGTGACACCTCTGGGACGTCTCTTACCTTCTCTGAACCTCATCTATCAGCAGGGCCTAACGTGGCCCCCTCTCCCACACTGCCCACTTCCAGAGCTGTAAGAAAGATCAAGGGAGACGATATGGATGAAAGGAGGTGTGAGCCATATGTCTCATACAGATCATCAACACATAACTGAGACCCAGGTCATGATTCCCATCATCCTTTCATTCACCTCCTATGATAGCTAATTTAGTATGTCAATTTGGCTGAACCACAGTACCCAGATATTTATGTGGTCAATCATTGTATTAGATGTTTCTCAGAAGGTATTTTTAGATGAGATTGACATTTAAGCCAGCAGGCTTGGAGTAAAGCAGATTACCCTCCATAACATGAATGGGCCTCATCCAAACAGTTGAAGGTCTTAATAGAAAAAAACTAACCTCCATGGAAGAAAACAGAATTCTGCTAACAGACTCCTCTGGGTTTCCAACCTGCCAGCCTTCCCATACATTTTGGACTTGCCAGCCTCCATGATTGTGTGTATTTCCCTATCCCTTTTTCTGCACATGCATGCATGTGCATGCACACACACACACACACACACACACACACATCTCTAGATAGCCCTGACTGATACACCTACGATTTACTGAGCACATGTGTAAGATTCAAAGGGCGACAAGAGAGACAAGGCCTCACCCTCAAGAAGCTTACAGCCAATAGTGAGAACCATTCAACATGGAATTAAGGAGATCAGTTATCTATAGGGCAACGAATGCAATGAAGAGAAACTTGGGGTGCTGTGAAAGCACCCTAATGGGGCACCTAAGCAGAGAAATCTTCCTCAAGGAAATGGCATTCCTGCTTGGAAGGAACCAGCCAAGCAGAAGTTGAGCAGAGAAACAGCAGAACCTGCAGACAAGACCAAGTGTTCCAGGCTGGATATCATTTTTGCCCATGCTTTGGCCACTTGCACTGGGAACCAGAGTGATAGCCTGATTTCAGCACAGTGTGGCTGGTGGTAGCCTGAGTGGTGTTTTCTTAGTCCTGGAGTCCTTTGGGGCCCCTGTAGGGTGCTAATTCTTACCACATTCTATAGAACGAGGGATGGAGTAGCTAAAGGTAGATCAACAATCCCTGTCCTCTGACCTCCCCATTTCCTATGATTTTTAGCTTTCCACTGCTTTATATGGGACTTCCCTGGTGGCTCAACGGTAAATAACCTGCCTGCCAATGCAGGACACTCCGGTTCGATCCCTGGGTCAGTAAGATCCCCTGGAGAAGGATGGCAACCCACTCCAGTATTCTTTCCTGGAGAATTTCATGGACAGAGCAGCCTGGCTGGCTATAATCCATGGGGTTGAAATAGAGTTGGACAGGACTTAGTGACAAACAAAAACAACTGCTTTACTTGACAACACAGTGCGGGCAGTATTTTACTGATCGGGTTTTTAAAATTGTACCCTACACTGAAAACCTTCTGGTACAAATATGGTGAAATGCTTTTCTCAAAACAGTCGAATCACAGAATAGATCAAGTTCACAATGACAGGGTTAACTGTCCCTCAGCTGGTTTATATGGTAAGACATTCCCAAAGGCCCTTTGTCCTCCTTCCCAAATTCAAGGGGTGGGATGGGATGGGGCAGGTGGCTCCTGAAGAAAAAATAGCCCAAAAGATTCCACAGAAGGAATGGCTACCCACTCCAGTATTCTTGCCTGGAGAATCCCATGGACAGAGGAGCCTGGCAGGCTACAGTCCATGGCATCGCAAAGAGTAGGACATGACTGAGTGACAAATACTTGTACGTTGAACCTCTCCAGACTTACTGTTTGAGGGTCAGAAAGAGCCAGGAGCAGATTGCTTAATGATGATGGTTCTAGGTTAGGAATTTGCTAACTGGTTCCACACTGCCTGGTCCCATGCTCCCCCCACATGCCACAACACACATGAGCTTCCAGAGAGCCATGCCTGGCCCCCAGCAGCTCCTCTACTTGTACCCGCTAAACCAAACTCACTACCTGGTCTCAATCCTCTGCCTTTTGCCCAAGCTGGCCTGAGCTGCTCCAGCCCGACAGCGATGCTGTAAGTTGTCAGATACAGACAAGGGTCATAAACACAGTGTAGGTGGTGCTGCTCTGGGGGTGGGCAGGGGACCAGGGATTAAGTTGGGCTATCTGGGAACAGCGATGGAGCAGGCAAGAGCACTCTTACCCTTGGCAGGCATACTGTTGTGAGTTCACACTCCTGAACGTGCAGAACTGAACCTACAAAGCTAAGAAGCTAGCACTGAAAACAAAATGATTTTATCATCAGTGGTTTCAGTAAGAACAAAACCTCTGATTAGCTACAGCTGGGACACTGCTCCACTAATGAATCCACCAGATATTCACTGTTGGTGGTAAAGAGATCTCAACTAAGCTGCACATGGACAAAATTTTTATATGAATAGTTGGCTGTAGTGTGGAACACACAGGCAAGACCAAGGGAACAGGAAAAGAAACTTGGAAGGAATTTTGTCCCTGCCATGGTTCTACTTCTGTTGTTTCATCTAGAAAGTTATATACTCAAATTCAAGACTGGAATTTGGACATTGGTTTGTGGATCATATGTTTGTGTCCCCCAGATATCATATAATGAAATCCTACCCCCCAAGATGATGGAATTTCGAGGTGGGGACTTTGGGAGGTGGTTAGGTCATTAGGGTGGAGCCCTCATGAAAGAGATTAGTGTCTTTATAAGAAGAGACAAGAGAGCTTGTTTGTGCTCTTTCTCTGCCTTCTATCATGTGAAGAAATGACTGTAGGCAAATCAGAAGAGTGTTCTCATCAGATACAGGCCTTGCCAGAACCTTGACATTGGACCACTCAGCCTTCAGAACTGAGAGAAATACGTTTTTGTTGTTTCAGCCACCCAGTCTATGGTATTTTTGTTATAGTAGCTGGAACAGACTAAGACAGCATTACAGAACAGAGCTAAACTGAACTTGTAAAGGATTATGAAAGAACACAGGGAGTGTTGTGCCTCTCAGAAGCTAGACAATTTTTATTTCAGAAACTATTTAACAATCTAAGCAAAATATGTTTTGCTTTTAAGACTGTATCAGAATCATTTTCCCCCTCCATAATGATACATTTCAGCTCAATGAAGCATGAGAAAGGAATTCAAATGTTTTGTTATGCTAGTCACTGAGTAGGCAAGAATAGCATTTCCTACTCTGAGGCACAAAGGACAACTTTCTAATTAACTCAGCAGTTTGGACTCACCATTTTTTTAATATAGAACATTACTATCAATCCTATTTTAATGGGATAATTATAGCAAATCATGATTAACTTTTCTTTCAGCCATTAGCAAGAGAAAGACATAGAAAGATAAGATGTTAGAAATGTTAGTTTAAAACATACCTACGCTTTTCATACTCTTAATATCAGTAATTGTTAAATTGAGCTGAGCCTGACTAAAATGTGGTTTTTGGACAAAGAATGATCAAAAGCCTTATTCTGGCATTACAATCCATCTTATTGCCCTTTGTTTAATTGAGAAAGTGGCATTTATTCCAGAGAGAATTCCCTTACTTTATCTTGTGTTTCCATTCCATAAGTCAGGGTGCTAATTAGGGATTACAGGTATTCCGAGAAGCCCCAAACCCATCCTCCAATTATGCTAAAGATTTATAGCCTTAAAAAAAAAAAACCCTTAGAAAAATCACCTTCCACCTCCTACTACACAAGTGTGTGCATATGTGTGCATACACACACACCCCTCTCCCATCATCTCAATTCCTTTAAAAAGTCATAGACTTGAAGCTGAAGTCACAAAATTGGGGGAAAGTTTAGGAATCATTCATTGAGGGACTTTCCTGGTGATCCAGTGGCTGACGCTCTGAGCTCCCAATGAAGGGGGCCTGGGTTTGATCCCTGGTGAGGGGACTAGATCCCACATACTGCAATCAAGAGTTTGCATGCCACAACTAAGGCCCAGTAGAGTCAAATAAATAAAAACATGTAAAACAAAAATGAATTACTCACTCAAATTCTGCCTTAAAGCCTTCATGACTCACAACTGTTTATACTCCAAAGCTTAAACTTTTGACTTCTCCCACAGAAATGGGTTGACAAGTTACTTCATCTTGTTGGGCCTTAGTTTTTTCATATGCAAAGTGAGAGGATTGGACAAGATGGTCTTTGGGAAAATCTCTCAGGGAGAGACTGCACATTGCCAGAGTGCCAGCAGTAGGCAGCATCTTCTCCCCAGTGTCACCCTCCCAGGGCAACTCAGTGCTGAGGAGTAAGCAGGGCCAAAGACCACTGGGGTCTTTCTTGGCTGTGCTGAGTTTTCACTGCTGCTTGGGCTTGCGGTGAACTGGGGCTACTCTCTAGTTGAGGGGCTTGGGCTTCTCATTGTGGTGGTTTCCCTTGTTGCAGATCACGGGCTCTAGGTCATGTGGACTTCAGTAGTTGTGGCACTGTGGGCTCAGCAGTTGTGGTTCCTGGGCTCTAGAGCACAGGCTCAATAGTTGTGGCCCATAGGCTTCATTGCTCTTCGGCATGCAGGATCTTCCTGGACCAGGGATCGAACCTGTGTTTCCTGCACTGGAAGGTGGATTCTTTACCACGGAGCCACCAGGGAAGCCCCACTAGGATCTTGTCTTTTAGATGTTGTTGGTGATTTTGCCTTCTTATGACAGCTCTATCATGCAGGATGGTTCCTACGCTGTGCTGAATGCCCAGTTAGGATGCCTAGTACCAAACCGGAGAAGGCAACGGCACCCCACTCCAGTACTCTTGCCTGGAGAATCCCATGGACAGAAGAGCCTGGCGGGCTGCAGTCCATGGGGTCACTAAGAGTCAGACATGACTGAGCGACTTCCCTTTCACTTTTCATTTTCATGCATTGGAGAAGGAAATGGCAACCCACTCCAGTGTTCTTGCCTGGAGAATCCCAGGGACAGGGGAGCCTGGTGGGCTGCTGTCTATGGGGTCACATAGAGTCAGACACAACTGAAGCGACTTAGTAGCAGCAGCAGCAGCACCAAACAGAATTACTATAAAATACTCAACATTTTTTTAGTGTTCTTTATGTAAGCTGGCACTGAAAGAGTACAAACTTCCTCCCTGCTCACCCATGAATCATTTCATGCAGTTTGCTCTATGTAGATATGTCAGGCAAAGAAAACCAGAAAATTAGTGTTCCATATATAATGTTAATGTGCCATCCGATCAGAAATCTGATGTAATTAAACTGAAATGTGCTGCTTACCCTTCTCCATCTGCACCTAATAATGAAGCCAACAGTAAAATATATCCATACAACTTGATCAGCAGTCTTAAAAGCAGTCATATCAATAGTGAAGAACAAAAATGGCCCTCGTGCTTTCTTTTCCACGTGGTTTACTATGACTTTTCTGTCCAGTAGCCTTTAATGGAGAACATCTTCCCAGCACTTTCTGTCTTTGCAAGAATGAGCCTGCTAAACTCAAGAATGACATGGCAGCAGCTGTAGAGAAAAGTCTCGCCTCATCACTTAGCCATTCAGGTTGGCTCCAGGACCATTGCTGCCCTCCCAGCAGGGCACCTACAGTTCCTGAGCTTGGGGGTCCGGTGTTGCAGCAGCATACTGCGCAAGGGAGGGCAGGCTTTAGGGCAGATGCGGAGCACTCTGCATCTGCTGGGGGCGAGGCAGACTGGTGATGGTGAAGGAACCACGAAGATTAATGAGTCAGGACGTTTTCTTCAAGTCTCCTTTCTCTGGAGATACAGGTTGGAGAAGGGGTCAAATAAGAAAGAAAGAAAGGAGGAAAAAACCCAAACTAACTACAAGAGCTTAGCCGACTCAACCAAAACCAAGAGAGCATAGAAAAGAACTGTAATTAGGGAGTGGAAGTTCACATGAGTCTATTTCCCAGAAGAGCTAACAATTCAATTTTCAAAGCTATCAAGCCAGCTATCCTGATGAATGAGCATGTTTTATTTAGGCAGTCTATTTCTCCCCAACCCACAAAAGCACACCAAAATAGAAAGCTCAAATTCCTTTCTACTGTCTGGCATGTTTAAGGGAGTGGGGAGAGTAATCCCTGGTGAGTGAGCAGTGAGATCCAGAATTTTCCATCACATTAGGACACTGGAAATGAATGTTAAAGGCTGACTCAAATCTTTTCTCTTTGCTTTGGTAAAGTTTTAGGATGAGGAAAGGAAGAAATGATGAATTTGATCATTTGCATACTATTTCAATAACTCAGGCCTTGGTGAGTTGGAAGGCATGAATTTTTCTCCTTGGTATTGCCTGGCATCACTTGTTCAATAACTCAGACCTTGGTGAGTTGGAAAGCATGAAATTTTCTCCTTGGTATTGCCTGGCATCACTTCCTGAACAAGGAAGAGCTACATCGGCCACTTCTACTTGTTGAACAAATGAATAACAGCTTCGTTAGTACTTCAAAAAAGATCTTATTTAAAATTTTAATCTAATTTTCAATTGTATTGTCATCCTCTTGTAATCAGAACATAAACTGAACAGGAATCTTGGCTTCTTCTTCCTTACAGTGTCACAAGGGCTTAGTAATTGAATGACTTCTGCTCTAAAAATGTTAATAAATCTGTAAAGGGAAAGAATATCTATTGAAAACCACACATGGTTCATTTATTTCTTTTTCTATCCTATAGTCTACACACCAAATAAGGAGAAGTTTAGAATTAAACTAAGTCTAGACAATACAGGGCCTGGTAACATGAGCCCAGCAGTGAGAGTGAGTGCGTGTTTGTGTGCAGAGGGGGAGATGTTATTTAGAGAATATGCTTTATGTTTTTGTTGTTGTTCAGTTGCTAAGTCACGTCCAACTCCTTGTGATCCCATGGACTGTAGCACACCAGGCTCCTCTGTTCTCCACTGTCTCCCAGAGTTCGTGCAAATTTATGTTCTTTGAGTCGGTGATGCTATCTAACTATCTCATCCTCTGCCAGCCCTCCCCCGCCCTTTTCCTTTTGACGTCATCAGGGTCTTTTCCAATAAATCAGTTCTTCGTATCAAGTGGCCAAATTATTGGAGCTTCAGTATCAGTTCTTCCAATGAATATCCAGGGTTGATTTACTTTAGGATTGATCTGGTTTGATCTCCTTGCAGTCCAAGAGACACTCAAGAGTCTTCTCCTGCACCACAATTTGAAAGCATCAATTCTTCAGCACTCAGCCTTCTTTAAGGTCCAACTCTCACATCCGTACATGACTACTGGAAAAACCACAGCTTTGACTATATGGACCTTTGTTAGTAAAGTGATAGCTCTGCTTTTAACACACTGTCCAGGTTTGTCACAGATTAAAAAAAAAAAAATAAAGCTCAAAATATGCTGCAACAGAGTTTGAAAAGTAGTGCTAAATAAGAGGCAGATGACTGAAAATCAAGCACTGTGAAGAAGGGCTTCCCAGGCGGCATTAGTGGTAAAAAACAAACAAACAAACAAAAAACACAAACCCGCTTGCCAGTGCAGGAAACACAAGATATGCAGGTTGGATCCCTGAGTTGGGAAGATTTTCTGGAGAAGGAAACGGCAACCCACTCCAGTATTCTTGAAAGGAGAAACCCATGGACAGAGCAGCCTGGCAGACTACAGTCCATAGGGTCGCAGACGACACGACTGCAGCGACTTAGCACGTGAAGAATAGTGGCTCCCACCTATATTGCCTGAAAAAAATAATCTAGCCAGACAAGAAAGTCTGCTTCTAAACCACAACTCTGAGGACTCCTCAGAATTGCCTGCCTTGGGGCTGCACTGTCCACAGAGAAATCTTAGTGAAGTGCTTCAGAAATGCACAGATGGATGGGCATGAGTGGTGGTCAGGATCCAGCATGATGGGAACCACAACCCTTCTTCTATCCAGAAACTAGGCAAAGGGGGATCCCCAGGAGAAGAAAACAGCATTTGTAGCTCAGGAGAGGTGGCCAAGGCTGAACGCCAGGCATTTTCACAGGAGGCTGGAGTCCCTAGAGACCAGGATATACACCCCCTCTCCCCTTTGCAGGCATGTGGCCCAGAGCGGCCCACCAGCTTCTGTGTACTGTCCCCAGCAGCGCCTCCTGCAGTACCTAGAACACAGTATGTCTACAGATATTCACTGAGTAAACCGAGTATGACAAGCCCACCTCAACCTGGTTCCAGTTCAATTTTCCATAATTCTTCATGTTTGTTTCATCCAATTTTTACAATCTTTTCAAATTCTACAGAGTCTGTTCTCTTGCTGCTATTGTTCCATCACTCAGTCATATCTGGCTCTTTTGTGACCCCATGGACTATAGCCCACCAGGTTCCTCCACTCATGGAATTCTCCAGACAAGAATACCAGAGTGGGTTGCCGTGCCCTCCTCCAAGACATCTTCCCAACTCAGGGACTGAACCCGCATCTCTTAACATCTCCTACGTTGGTAGGCAGGCTCTTTACCACTGAGCCACCTGGGAAGTCCTCCTGTTGCTAGCACTCACCTATAGGAGTTTTCTTGTATTCACAAAGCATATCTGAGGGAACAAAGGCAGAGAGTTGATGATTCCATTTTTTCAAGGCATTCTTGGAAATTATGAAGGAAGAGACAGTCTCTTTTCCCTTCATGCTTCATATATTTCCCTTCAGGAATTCTTCTAGGAAGAGGAGAATTAACCATCCCTAATGTAACTGTCTGGAGAAGGCAATGGCACTCCACTCCAGTACTCTTGCCTGGAGAATCCCATGGACGGAGTAGCCTGGTGGGCTGCAGTCCATGGGGTCGCTAAGAGTCGGACACGACTGAGCGACTTCACTTTCTCTTTTCGCTTTCATGCATTGGAGAAGGAAATGGCAACCCACTCCAGTGTTCTTGCCTGGAGAATCCCAGGGATGGGGGAGCCTGGTGGGCTGCCGTCTAAGGGGTCGCACAGAGTCGGACACGACTGAAGCGACTTAGCAGCAGCAGCAGCAATGTAACTGTCGCTATCACCACTCTCACCCTTAAAAGCATATACGCCCCCGTGGTGGGGCTGCAGAGTCAAATACTGAGTGAGTTAAACAGATAATATACGCTTTGCTCTAGAAGCTTGTAATCCAACACTAAGAGCTCTGACATTAATCTGTGACATACTAACAAATGAACCTTAAACATGGATGTTAATTAATTGTGCAAACAAATTTCATGAAGAGCTTTTACTGACTTAGGAGAAGGAACCATTTTCAAACAGATTAGAAATATCATTTACATAAAGTCAAGCCCATGAAATATAAACAGGGACTAAGCTGCTTTGATCCACTAATCATCTTTATCTGTTCATTAAGAATGTCTCTACACAACCACTTAGTACTATAGCTTCTTTATATAACTTGAAAGTTAGACAGAATTACTTGAAGTCTGTGATTCCAAGTTTTCCTTAAGTCAAATCATCCTTCATCTTGGTCCAAGTCAGTGAGATGTCTAAGGCTGACTATTAAAATGATGAGATTGTAAGTGCTGTCAGGGCGGGGATTCTGCCTGTATGTCCATTGCGGCAAGCCTAGTGCTCAGCACATAGAAAAGTGAAAATGTTACCAGCTCAGTCCTGTCTGACTCTGTGACCCCGTGGACTGCAGCCCACCAGGCTCCTCTGTCCATGGAATTCTCCAGGCAAGAATACTAGAGCAGGTAGCCATTTCCTTCTCCAGGGGATCTTCCCAACCCAGGGATCAAACTCTGGTCTCCTACACTGCAGGCAGATTCTTTACCATCTGAGCCATAGAAGATGCTCAATAAACATCTGCTGTGTGCCAAGTACTACTCTAGGTGCTGGGGATTCTGAGATATTTCTTGTGTGTGTGTGTGTGTGTGGGTGTGTGTGTGTACTGTGCTTCGGCTCCAGGTACACTGAAGTTACCCCAAGTCTGTCCATCACTGTGGTCTCCAGAAAAGCTTCTGCCTCAAGAAGCACTTGGCAGCCAGCAATAACTCTGGGTGGAGGGCCTGGTGGGCTGAGGGAGGAAAGTTCTTGCTGGAGACAGCTGGCAGCGGGATGAGAGGAGGGGAGGGTGGGGCACTCCTGACTTGCTATGTGTCTACCCTGGCCCATCACTGTCCTTTCCCTCTCAACCACGCCTCTGAAAAGGGAAGCCTGTCCTCTACAGGATGAAGGTGACTGGTTCCCAGTTCATTCTGCTGCCCTTATGGTCCCATTACTTTCTTGTCTCCACTCGAGCTTTTAAAGGTCACGTGAAACAGAAGGGAATAAAATGTCTCACAGGTCCTGACCCCCGGGTTTGACTCAGGAGGCACTGGGAAATCTCCTGCTCCATCAGGGCCTCAGTTTTCTTGGGGGTAACTGTAAACAAACCCACAAAATGTGTCTTCGGGTCTCCTGAGGAAGTCCTCTGTGGTTGAAGATGAGAACTGGGGCTGGGCTGGGCTTGCTCCTCACTGGGCCTCAAAAACCCCAGCCCCACCCCACCCCCAGGTTAAATAATTGAGTTACTCTTGGCAATTCTATGAAACTTTTCTACTTCAAATGTAAGAGTGCCAATCCTTTATGTTCTATATGAAACTCCACTGTATTTCTTTGAAATGTAAATTGTGCAACAGAGATAAATTGGCAGGGATTTTTCCATACAGGTAAGAAGAATGCTGATGCTGGGAAAGATAGAAGGCAGGATGAGAAGGGGATGACAGAGGATGAGATGGGTGGATGGCATCACTGACTCAATGGACATGAGAGCTTGAGTAAGCTTCGGGAGATGGTGAAGGACGGGGCAGCTTGGTATGCTGCAGTCCATGGGGTTGCAGAGAGTTGGACATGACTGAGCAACTGAACAAAAACAAGAAGGATGCTGGGGAAGGAAGTGGCAACGCACTCTGGTATTTTTTGCTTGGGAATATGTGGTTCATGGGGTCGCAAAGAGTCGGACACGACTGAGCGACTGATCTGATCTGATCTGATGCCTGGGAAATCCCATGGACAGATGGGCTACAGCCCCCGGGGTCTCAAAGAGTTGGACACAGCTGAGCAACTCAGCACAAGAATGCAGTTCCTCATAGTAGTGGACTATCAGGGGTGAGAAAGGCATGAGCTGGTAAATGGACCTCCGCTAAGTTCAGGCCACTGGTGCCACCGTGGCAGAGCCACTCTGAGAAGCACATGCCTCTGAGGGAAGAGGCAGGAGGAGGTGTACTTCTCTACCCCTGGTTTCAATCACACATGTTTTCAAGTTAAAGTATATAATGACACTGCCTTCCAGAAACCATACCCCCTCTGCTGTCACTTCCTCTCCACCAGTGCCTTCTTCTCCATGCTCAGCTGGAAAGCTGCCGTGAGGTCGATCATCAGACAGAAGTCACACCTTCTGTCATCTTCTGAGACACTCGGCCTGATGACCCCACTTCTATGGACAAATTCTGGGCTTCCTGCAGTCCCAGCTGGCAATGTCACCCTTTCTCTTCCATTACTTCCATGGACAAACTCCAGGTTTCCTGCATTCCTAGCTGGTAATGTCACCTTTTCTCTTCCATTCAAAAGAGCACATTGGACTGCAAATGAGTGAGAGGGACAGTATGCTGCTTTTAAAAAAATTAAGGGTATCATTTGTGAGCTTTAGTTTATGAATGACTTTAATCTTAATTGTAGTTATACCTGGTCTTATGCTGCTTCTCTTACTTATATGTCTATTTGATCACTACATATAGTACATCTTGGAATCAAGATCAAACCAGTGCCCCCCAGATTATTTTCATTCAAGGTCAGGCTCATCGTAGCTGGAAACAGTCCTTCTGCTGGTTAAGGCCCCTCCTGATGCCCTGATCCCTTTGTCTCAGAATTCCAGGAGGGAGTGCCGGGATGGGGGAAGCGGGGACAGAAGGTCCTATGCTCGGGGCTGAACGTCTATCTGCAACACCATTTTAGAAACCACAGACTGGGCCACTGTCACAGATGGAGGAGGATGGTTTCTTATGTGGTTCATTTTGAGGCATCCTGGACAGGGTCATAGCGGGTACATGGGTGCCCCAGGTTGGCTAATAGTTGGGTACCTCTTTAGAGTGACAGCATTTTAATACTGCTTCACATATACTCAGAAGAGAAGTAGGAAGGAGAGCAGGAGAGGAAAAGGAGACTGCAGTGGGAATTTGATGTCACTTTGTCCAGGGTGGTTCAGCCTTGGCACTAAAGTTCCAAACTCCTCTTAGCTAAACCAAAGTCCACACACACTTAAAAATAATTCAGAAGGTAAATTTTCTGTTATGTGTACCTTCAGATCAGATGAGATCAGATCAGTTGCTCAGTCGTGTTCGACTCTTTGCGACCCCATGAACTGCAGCACGCCAGGCCTCCCTATCCATCACCAACTCTCGGAGGTCACTCAGACTCACATTCATCGAGTCAGTGATGCCATCCAGCCATCTCATCCTCTGTCGTCCCCTTCTCCTCCTGCCCCTCAATCCCTCCCAGCATCAGAGTCTTCTCCAATGAGTCAACTCTTCCCATGAGGTGGCCAAAATACTGGAGTTTCAGCTTTAGTATCATCCCTTCCAAAGAAATCCCAGGGCTGATCTCCTTCAGAATGGACCGGTTGGATCTTCTTGCAGTCCAAGGGACTCTCAAGAGTCTTCTCCAACACCACAGTTCAAAAGCATCAATTCTTCAGCGCTCAGCCTCCTTCACAGTCCAGCTCTCACATCCATACATGACCACAGGAAAGACCACAGCCTTGACTAGGCGAACCTTTGTTGGCAAAGTGATGTCTCTGCTTTTGAATATGCTATCTAGGTTGGTCATAACTTTCCTTCCAAGGAGTAAGCGTCTTTTAATTTCATGGCTGCAGTCACCATCTGCAGTGATTTTGGAGCCCAGAAAAATAAATTCTTACACTGTTTCCACTGTTTCTCCATCTATCTGCCATGTAGTGATGGGACCAGATGCCATGATCTTCATTTTCTGAATGTTGAGCTTTAAGCCAACCTTTTCACTCTCCACTTTCACTTTCATCAAGAGGCTTTTGAGTTCCTCTTCACTTTCTGCCATAAGGGTGGTGTCAACTGCATATCTGAGGTTATTGATATTTCTCCTGGCAATCTTGATTCCAGCTTGTGTTTCCTCCAGTCCAGCATTTCTCATGATGTTCAGGAAGCAACAGTTAGAACTGGTCATGGAACAACAGACTGGTTCCAAATAGGAAAAGGAGTATGTCAAGGCTGTATATTGTCAACATGTTTATTTAACTTATATGCAGAGTACATCATGAGAAATGCTGGACTGGAAGAAACACAAGCTGGAATCAAGATTGCCGGGAGAAATATCAATAACCTCAGATATGCAGATGACACCACCCTTATGGCAGAAAGTGAAGAGGGGCTAAAAAGCCTCTTGATGAAAGTGAAAGTGGAGAGTGAAAAGGTTGGCTTAAAGCTCAACATTCAGAAAACGAAGATCATGGGCATCTGGTCCCATCACTACATGGGAAATAGATGGAGAAACAGTGGAAACCACAATTAAATTAAAAAAAAATTTTTTTAAAGCCCTGCAATTGCTTGTACCCAGCCTTCTTAGAAGGCAGTTTATCAGCCATCCAGTATGACCTCCGTGTGCCCCCAAGGGGGTGCCACTACCACCCATGTGAGTCCTGCTCATGGGGTTCCCTCCATTTCCTTCCATGGCTGGTGATGCTACAGCAGCCCTTGCAGGCTGAGCCCAGGCCACTGCCATGCTGCCTGGCTTCCTGCTTTACCTCTCGGCCTGACAAAGTCCTATCCAATGCCATGGAGCATTCCAGGATTGAATGCCTTCCCTTAGAATAAGCATTATGGATTGTAACCCACCAGGCTCCTCTGTCTGTGTGATTTTCCAAGTAAGAACACTGGAGTGAGCTGCTATTTCCTTCTCCGGGGATCTTCCCGATCCAGGGATAGAACCTGCATCTCCTGAGTCTCCTGCATTGGCAGGCAGATTCTTTACTGAGTCACCTGGGAAGCCCAAAATACGTATTGCTTGGGACTAACTAACGAAGGAAGAAGACACAGTAGAAATTCATTCATTGACTGTTTCACATTCTTAAAGAAGGTACTAAACTGATTTTGGGGCTTTCCCTGATAGCTCAGTTGGTAAAGAATCTGTCTGCTATGTGGGAGACCTGGGTTCAATCCCTGGATCGGGAAGATCCCCTGAAGAAGGGCAAGGCAACTCACTCCAGTATTCTGGCCTGAAGAATTCCATGGACTGTATAGTCCATGGGTCACAAAGAGTCGGACATGACTGAGCAACTTTCGCTTTCACTTTCAAACTGATTTTTAAAAGTTGGACCATGTATCTGACAGAGATAGAGGGAAGACCTGAAGTAAAAATTACTGTGTGCAAAGACCAGAAAGAGCATGGCATGCTTGGTACTTGGAGAGCAGTTTGGTGTAGTTGGTTAGTTGAAAATAGCGTGATTAAAAAGAAGAAGAAGAATATTGCTCTATTCAACATAATCTTAAAATGTAAACTCTGTTGGAAAGAGTAGCAGAGTAGATTAGCAAGTTAGTACTTTCCCAGTGGGTGGTGAAATTGGGGGTGGGAAGGTATGGGAGGAAGCAGGAGAAGAGAGAAAAGCAGGAAGGAAGACGGGCAGAGAGTGTGGGGTAAACTCCAGAAGGACCACTAGTCAGGCTGAGGCCACTGAAGACCATGAACCTGGGAATAACCACATTGAGGGTCAAGGGGAAAGGGAATCAGTGACCTAAATGAGGAAAATCTTCCAGGAGTTATGTATGGATGTGTGAGTTGGACCATAAAGAATGCTGAGTGCTGAAGAATTGATGTTTTCAAACTGTGGTGCTGGAGAAGACTCTTGAGTGTCCCTTGGACTGCAAGGAGATCAAACCTGTCAATCCTAAAGATTATCAACCCTGAATATTCATTGGAAGGACTGACACTGAAGCTGAAGCTCCAATACTTTGGCCACCTGATGCAAAGAGCCCACTTACTGGAAAAGAACCTGATACTGAGAAAGATGGAGGGCAGGAAGAGAAGGGGGTGACAGGGAATGAGATGGTTGGATGGCATCATCAACCCAAGAATTTAAGCAAACTCTTAGAGGTAGTGAAGGACAGGGAAGCCCGGCGTGCTGCAGTCCATGCGGCAGCAAAGAGTCAGACAAGACTCAGCGACTGAACAACAGCGACAACAAATGAGGAAAATCTCGGTCCACACAGTTGAGCAGCCACTCATCTCAGCAAGACCTACAGCTTCCAGAATGCGTGCTGTTAAGGGACTGGCAAGGTGGCATGGTCCAGCCTACTTGTGATGAAAGCAAAAGAAAGGAAACAACCACCTCTTTCTTCAGCTAAATGTTTTAATAAGTCCCAGGTTATTTACCCATTGAAGAGTAAACTGTAAGTTACTTCACCCAGATGTTCATCTCAGAAGAGAGAGTTAAGAGATGACATCTAAAAACAAAGTTATCCTAAACACAGCTGAGCCACGTCTTGAGATGGTGTCCCTACATCTCATGATGTGCCTCATCTCCAAGTAACCATAACAATTCAAAATTGCGTTTCTTGGCTAGAACGGCACACAGCAAATGCTCCCCAGAAATCCCATCAGTGGTCTGGTTCAAAGAAGAACTTGTGATTTCTCTAACAGGGAGGAACAATGGAAGTGTCGCAGGGAAATGACAGAGCATCTTTACGTCTTATTCCTGTACGGTCTTTTGGTCTCTCCTGTTTCTGCCTTCCATGTTTTGTGCTTTGGGGTCTTTTCTTTAATTGGTTACAGTTCTGTCAATCAGTGCAAGGCGGAAGTTTTTTTTTTCCTGCCAAAATCAAACCACATCTCCAATAGATAGAATGTCTTAATTTACCACTTATAAAGGAAAATTTTACAGTCCTTCCCAATGAATTTCATTTTGTCTCCTTCTCTCCCTGTCACCTTCTTGTTTTAATTATCCAACTGAGCCCCCATTCTCTTCCTTGCCTTTGACACAGAACCCCACAGTTGAAACCTGAGTGGATACGGCCCAGGTGCCTACCTTGCCCAGGCCTGGGGTGTCCTTCACCTTGTTGACGGCCCTCAGCAGGCAGGGCGGGGCCGGGGGTGGGGACGTCTGGAGAATCCCACTGAAGCTGGTGGCAAAGAGAGGTGGCTCGGCAACAGAAGAAGTGGAAGGCCGATGTTTCTTCTTCTTAGATGAGAGATTTAACTTCTGGGCAGCTCTGGAGGGAAAAAGAAAAAAGACCATAAAGGAAAAAGTATGGCACAATCAGATATGATAGGGTCACTTTATGTCCTTTCCCTTAAAGAAGCCCCTAGTTCTTACTGCAGTAAACAGTTCTCTGTCTTCCTCCAAGGGCCACCTAATCTCTTCCTCCAAGAAGCCTAATTGTGACCAAGTGAATCCAGTGTTGTGCGTGCCATGCTAAATCGCTTCAGTCATGTCTGACTCGGTGTGACTCTATGCACTGCAGCCTGCCAGGGCCCTCTGTCCATGGAGTTCTCCAGGCAACACTACTGGAATGGGTTGCCATTTCCTCCTCCAGGGGGAAATCTTCCTGACCCAAGGATCAAACCCACGTCTCTTACGTTTCCTGGACTGAAAGGCAGGTTCTTTACCACTAGTGCCATGAGTGAACCCAGGGAGCTGCCCCATCCTTCACATGGCAGAGCAACGCCACGACTTCACATGGTTCCGCAGCCTCCATCCACAAAGAACTGCTTATTATCCACGAACACTCAGCTTAAGCATGAATAAAGCTGGCCATCTTTGGGGATAAACAGTACCAATTAGGTTAATCATTTCATAACTTCTGGTATAAATTCAAGTGTGAGAGACCTTATGAGTTTCTTAGAAACTCTAACACGTTGTAAAATCCAGACTGGTCTGAGGAAGAACCACGTGGTGACTGTTCAACGTATGCTATGGATGTGATTGTGGAAGAAAAACACAGATCCCAGTGCAGTGGGGAAATATAAATCAAGCTGTTAAAGAAACATAACACCTAATCAGAATAAACTGCAGCCAAGGTGTAGGGTCGTGAGACTAGGGGCAGCTCATGAGGAAAGCAGGCTTTTGTGCAGGGTGCTCTTGGACTAAAAAATGCAATTCATGGGCAAGAGCAAGGGGTAACAGAGTCAAAACTCACAAAAGTGGCAGAAGACGCAAACAAAAAGGTGGGAGGGAGGGGCGCTGCCGACGTTAATAACATTTGTTGTTCTCATCACATCTTCCCTTATTAGAATGTCCTACAACACCTGAAATACGACAATCCTATCATAGAGGAGAGAGGAAAATAAGGCAAAGGCACAGACTATAACATACTCACTTCTGGATTCATTCTTGGTGTTTTCACACTATATTCTTGTTCTAAGAATTCCAGTTTCCTTACCAAAGGTGAAGAAACATTTTAGCTACTGCGTAAAACAAATGGTATTTTGTTTTGATGTATTCTACACATCAAAACCTTATAATCCATCCCGTGTTTTTACCAACTGCATAACAGGTCACAAGCAAAGTAGCTCAAAAAGATTAAATCAGCACTGTTTCCACCCCTCCCCACTTCCCACCACCTTCCCTCTTCATGTATGAATCTTAAAGCTCTGGACTGGTTAATTTTAATTTTGTATCAGTAACCAGCATGCTTTTGACAAATCCCCTGAGCTACCAAATGGCCACTGCACAAATACAGCAAATAGAATTACCACTTCAAAGCTTAATTTTTTTCTTAGCTGTGAAATTGAACATCTTTTTCACAAGGGTGATTTTCAGAGGAATGATGCATGAGGAATGACAGATTTTGATGGAATGATACCCTAACAGTCCCAAGGCCAAACTTAGGGACCTCTATAGTGAATCTATGTAAGATGATGAAAAATGAAGGGCACTAGAAAGAGATTTCCACAGTGCTTTCTTTCCCCAATCAGCAAAAAAAAAAAAAAAACACCTAGGAGTAATTTTTTCTTATGCTTTCATTGCCAGTCTTTCTGATACTGCCCCTCTAAAATTAAAGGTGAAGTGGGATTGTTCAGTGACCGGTCTGGTGCATCTCTTGGTAGTTTTCATTACTCTGTGGGATTTTCTCCTTGAACAAACAGTGACTCATCCAGAGGTGTGTGTGTGTGGACATCACATTCTACTGACAGCAACCTCTTACTGCTTTCAAGTCAGGGCACCCACAGACACAGGAGCGTTGGGAAGAAGGGCGAAGATGATGATCTGCTGGGAACTGAATGGATCATGTGCTTATCCATTCATGTTAGGATTCTCTCAGATGGTGGTGAAAGGACTAAGGAGTTGCTGTGGTTCACACTTCCCCACCAGCTGGGGGTTCCTAGTCCAAAAGTGGAGACAGAGAGGAGAGGGGAGTGACACTTTGAAAGGCAGCTCGGAAGAGATGCTGGCTCTTTGTCATTTCTCTTATCTGTACTACCCACACCCATTTACTCCCCCCACACAGACCCTGCAGAGGAGGAAAGAGAGGATCCTTGAAATTAAAGTGTATGAAGGGCATTCCCAAGGAGCCAAGGTTTCATTCCTCTCTCTCCTGATATTAATATAACGTTTGATATTTGATATTAATATAATATCAAAATTTTGCTCTATTACTAGATCAATCCCCAGAGCAGGCAAACATGCTGTTACTTCTCCTGTCTTCAAAAATAAAACACAGGTCCTTCCCTTCATTCTTCTTACCCAGCCAGCTACCGTTCTGTTTTCTTGCTCATCTTTGCAGCAAAATTCATGGAAAGTGTTGCCTACACTTGTTTTCTCCAGGTCACCTCCTCCCATTGCCTATAAACTCATCCCTACCAGGCATCCGTCCCATATCTCCTCTGACACAGCTCTTGTCAAGGCCACAAATGACCTCATGATTGCTAAATGTCATGGTCCTCAGCCCCATTTTACTTGACCTATCAGAGGTCCTTCTGATATCCTATTCAAGCCAATATTTTGAATCTCAGCAAACTTTGCGAAGAAGATACTAATAGTACACCCATTTAACAGACAAATAAGTGAGTCTTAAAGAGTTAAATCCAAAGTCCTTTGAGTATCTGACTTTATTTGAACATCTAGCTTCTTCAGCTACTAGGTAGGTGATAGGTAAGTTACTTAAATTCTGATAATATTTATATAAAGGGTCCAGCATAGCACCCGAACATATAGTTGGTACCTAGTAATATTATCATCATCATTATCATTATTACATATATTATTATCTAGCCTCAGTTCTGCATAATAAGATAGGACAAAAAAATTATCTACCTTTATAGACATTTATGAAATTAAATAAGAGTGCACGTAAAAGGTTTAGTATACAGGAAGTACTTAATAGATGGTACTTTGAAGGAATATAATAATAAACCATGGAACCAAGACTGAATCTAGGTCTCTGTTCCCCATATTGCATCAGATCATCTCTGAACAGGTAGAAAAACAGGCAGGTGAAATGTAAGGGCATTTGTTGGGTATAAGTAAAGGGGGCATCTTTCTAAAATTGGAGTAACCCATTAGTGATGGGTCTGCTTCTTGAAATAGCTTTTATCATCCAAAGTGTCCAAGTAGTGGCCAGAAAGCCATTTACAGGGAATACCAGGGAGATGAAAGCAGGCACTTGGAACATGGTATGATTTCCAAAATTTCTTCCAATGCAAAGACACTGAAATGATCCCTGAAATCTCTATTCCATTCAGGAAGCCTCTGTTGGCGTCAATGCAGAAAAATTGTAATGCAGGAAATTATTTGAGAATACATAAAAACTATTTCCTTCTTAAAACATGTATGAAATTTCAAGGGGGAAACTTTGCTCACATCACAGTTACAAAAAAACAATACAAAACCTAAAACATATATATGAAATAAGTAGAAGCTCTAGAAAGAGCTTAGAAATCACAGTTTAGAGCCATATATTGCATAAGAACATTTTATTTTCATTTATTTTCATTTCGACATCATCCTAACCAGCTATTTGATCTCTATTTTATATGTTTCAATTTCTTGGAAGCCAGCAGCTTCTGCTCTTTTTACAGAGCCCTTCAATGACACACAGATGGGTCAAGTTTGAGGGACAGAAATCGTTCATATACACTTGTATTATTCAGTGACATAAAGGAGCAGCAGTCATGAAAGAATTGAAAAGGTAAAGACATTTTGGCTAGCAATTATTTTGTGTAATTAATGCCTCACATAAGGGTGGTGTCATCTGTATCAATAACCTCAGATATGCAGATGACATCACCCTTATGGCAGAAAGTGAAGAGGAACTAAAAAGCCTCTTGATGAAAGTGAAAGTGGAGAGTGAAAAGGTTGGCTTAAAGCTCAACATTCAGAAAACGAAGATCATGGCATCTGGTCCCATCGCTACATGGGAAATAGATGGGGAAACAGTGGAAACAGTGTCAGACTTTACTTTTCTGGGCTCCAAAATCACTGAAGATGGTGACTGCAGCCATGAAATTAAAAGATGCTTACTCCTTGGAAGGAAAGACCAACCTAGATAGCATATTCAAAAGCAGAGACATTACTTTGCCAACAAAGGTTCGCCTAGTCAAGGCTATGGTCTTTCCTGTGGTCATGTATGGATGTGAGAGCTGGACTGTGAAGAAGGCTGAGTGCCGAAGAATTGATGCTTTTGAACTGTGGTGTTGGAGAAGACTCTTGAGAGTCCCTTGGACTGCAAGGAGATCCAACCAGTCCATTGTGAAGGAGATCAGCCCTGGGATTTCTTTGGAAGGAATGATGCTAAAGCTGAAACTCCAGTATTTTGGCCACCTCATGCGAAGAGCTGACTCATTGGAGAAGACTCTGATGCTGGGAGGGATTGAGGGCGGGAGGAGAAGGGGATGACAGAGGATGAGATGGCTGGATGGCATCACTGACTCGACGGACATGAGTCTGAGTGACCTCCGGGAGTTGGTGATGGACAGGGAGGCCTGGCGTGCTGCGGTTCATGGGGTCGCAAAGAGTCGGACACGACTGAGCAACTGATCTGATCTAATGCCTCACAAATTCTTTCTTTCTTTCTTTCTTTTTTTTTTAGAGAGAGAAACAGATGAGTATGTTGGTTGATAAGATTTTAAACAACAAAAAGTCAACCTAAAAACTGTGAGAAGTAATATTTACTTGACTCATTCTTGGCATGGACTGTATCACATATTTCCTACAGCTATTCAGCCCTGCACACATCTTTAACTATCCCTTAATTCTCTGAACCTTATTTTAATTAAAAAAAAAAGTGGCCTCTCTAACAGGATGAAATTAATATTCACTGAACAGCTATAAAGAAAGTGACGCCACACTAAGCATTATCAGTCTGTGAGGAGAGGAGCAATAATGTGAACTTGGCAAGAATTTAAACCTAGCAAGCTCAGTGCTTCCCTCTGGGCTCCACCCTTTCTCTCCATCCTTACTCGTCTCACACAGGAGACAATTACCCTAACACATCAATGTGATGCCATCTGAATTCAGGAATCAGTTTAGAATTGAGATGACTTTCAAAGGGGATGGTTCCTTGTTCCCCCTGGCCAGATCTACCCAGATGAAAAAGAAAGAGGTTAATAATTATCTAGTGAATTTAATTGGTTTAGGTGGGGGAGAGCTTTAGATAATACAGATCAGAGGGGGGAACTTACAGGGTATCTTTTTCTGTTTTTGCATTTATGTGATAGACTATTTGACCTTGGATTTTCAGAATTACGAAGTGTTTAAATGGCAAGCCCTTCATACTAAACGCATCCCATGAGAATTAAGTTGGGGTCTACCCCACTTAGTGTCTAGAGTTTACTAAAATATTGCCCTAAGAATATTGTAAGAATTGTTAGCTTCATGAAGAATATAATATCAGGAATATCAGGTAGTACAGTTGTTTTTTTAAACTCTTCATCCTTTAAAAAATTCTAAGTACCGTGTTTGCTAACAATACTCAGAGCATTTCATCCTGTCTGAAGGGGGTGTTCAACTGTGAGATGATCATATAGGTGGGTGAAAGCTTCATGAAAATTAAGGGGTCATTCAAATTGGGTTCAAATAAATTGAACCCAAGCAATCGACTGGTGAGACATCGTCTGAAAAACTGCTCAAGAGGAGGGCAGGATGAGGCCCTTAGAACTGCCCCATCTGTTGCCCAGAGAGGGTCCTGACCCAGGAGGGAGATGAGAGTGGTAAAATCACCAGCATCAGCAGGTAAAAAGACAATCCACAAGGCAATTTAATGTGAAATGGCCAGGGCTGTCATAGGCTCCGATGGCTTATGTGGCATTATAAAATATTTCAATGCTCTGAGGATTAAGACTGTCTGGTAAATGAGCAATGATGTGACAGATCACAGCAGCTCCCAGGAAATCCATGGGGTCAGTGACACAGGGGTAGAAGAAAATAAAACAGATTATAAATAGGGAGGATGTGTGACAAGAACCAGTGGTCTGAGGCAAAGCCCTCTGGAAATAGTTAAGATCTCCATCTATGTGTTTAAAAAAAAAAAAAAAAGTCAGTTAGGCTTCATTTTGAAATAATGCCTATTTAAAAGTATTCTGGCACTACCATGAAGCACATTACTCATTCTGGAAATTCTCCAAACAGGGAATAAAAAACGTCCTCCTTCACCTTTCCATTTTCTAATTGGCTGTCACTGAGGTCATTTCCATGCCTCCGGAGACCAAAAAGCATATGGGTCTTGGGTTTTTTTCAGATTTTTATGTAAATGATCCATTTCATTAGTGTAGGAAGATAATTCATGACATGACTTCAAATAAAATGTTTACTGCTAGGAGGCAAAACATGGCTGATGGTTAACCTCAAACAATACTGCATTAAGACACAACAGCCAGACACTATTATAATTTGAAAATAGATTGATTTTTGCAACTTGCTGCACAGCATTAACCCAGAGTGATAATCTCTATGAATTTACCCCTATTCTTCTCTTAAAACTTAACCCATGCCAGGCTTCTACAAGTTGCCCTTATCAACTCCTTGAGGCTTCAGGAATTGAGAGGCAATTGAGAGCCTATGTCTTACGTCTTAACACTTAATAAGACGCTGCTCTGCAGTGTGGTCTTTCCTTCTGGATGCCATTAGTGTGGGGGAAGGCAATAGCACCCCACCCCAGTACTCTTGCCTGGAAAATCCCATGGACAGAGGAGCCTGGTAGGCTCCAGTCCATGGGGGCGCTAAGAGTCAGACATGACTGAGCGACTTAGCTTTCACTTTTCACTTTTATGCATTGGAGAAGGAAATGGCAACCCACTCCAGTGTTCTTGCCTGGAGAATCCTGGGGACGGAGGAGCCTGGTGGGCTGCCGTCTATGGGATCGCACAGAGTCGGACACGACTGAAGCGACTTAGCAGCAGCAGCAGCAGCCATTAGTGTTGACTCTATCACTGCATTATTACTGATGTAATAATAGCAGAAACAAAGTACACAATAAATGTAATACACTTGAATCATCTTGAAACAATCTCCATGACCCCTGGTCCATGGAAAAATTGTCTGCCGTGAAACCAGTTCCTGATGCCAAAAGTGTTGGGGACCACTGGTGTGTACCCACTCAGGGCTTCTTCATTGATCCAGCCTTTGGAGTTAAAGGAACATATGCAAAGTCCCAAGACTATGTATCTGAAGTTCTAGAAATGCTTAGACCTTGGAATGTTTGACTCTTTCTAAAGCCTTTTTCACATACTGTCACATCCATCACACTCAGTCCTGTGAGACAAGCAGAGAAGGTGTTTGTACCACAAAGTACAGATGTAAAAAGCCAGGGAGGCACAGAAGTTACCTAATTTTATCTACAGTCATAGGACTAGTGATTCTCATAACTGAGATGAGGATTTGCGTTTTCTGCTTTAGACTTAGGGTCAGTCTACCACTTCATGCTGTTTTGCAATGTGATAAATAGAAGCACTTATTTTATTTCATTTGGGCAATGTAAAACCAAATGATAATCATGTGCCTAATAATGAAGACAGAAAAAAAAAGCAGTTACATAGTTTTGTATGTAACTCAAATCAAATCATATATAAGCATTTACCAATTACTGATCTAGTTGCTTAGCAACATACCTTCTCATCACAGGGGGGAAAATGTCTCAGCTGAGTGAGTCAGGTCATGCCCAGAATTAGGATATGAAAGGCAAATTTTATGAAAATAGTTTCTCGACTCCTGCAATCCCAACCCAGAGGGAGTCCTGGCACGACAGAAACATCACCACAACCACCACCACCACCATTCTGCAGTGCCCTTCTCCGCTGCCTCGTACCTCTCCTTCTACAGACACAAAAAGAAGGCTGGAAGCTGCTTAGAGATCTCAGTGCTCTGGAAACTGAATCAATCAATCAATGACAACTATATACTAAAGAACTATGCTTCCCGGGTAGCTCAGTCAATAAAGAATCTGCCTGCAGGGCAGGAGACCCGAGTTCGATCCCTGGGTCAGGAAGATCCCCTGGAGAAGGCAACCCGCTCCATTATCCTTGCCTGGAAAATCCCATGGACAGAAGAGCCTGGTGGACTGCAGTCCACAGGGTTGCAAAGAGTCAGGCACGACTAACTAACATTTTCACTTTCAAAGAACTATGCAATTAATAGGCTATGCATGTCAGTCAAGTCATCTCTGAGTCACCCCACAGCTGCTCTGTGTTCAAGAGTCGACTCCTAAGTTGTGCGTATGAGAGGAATCCACACCACCCAATATTATTGAGAACTTCCACTGGCTCCCTAGAAGCTTGGAGAAGGTAGAAGCTTTACCTGAACTGCACGTCATTCACTCATGCCTAGAGGTACAAAACGGGGAAAAAGCAAAATTTAAAAACCATACTGTTGGTGAATACTGCTAATCCATTCCTGTCTGGATTTTATTATGGTCAAAGTGAGAATAATAGAGGTGAATGAAAATACAACTAAAGGCCAAAACAATGGGATAAAAAGAAGCCCTTTCATAAACTAATTTTTCTTTTTTTACGAAAGCTACTCAAAGTAAAATCTTCTCCTTTGCTGAAAGCCAGGTACCTAAGAAAGTGTTTGCTGAGCCAAGATCCTCATGTGAAAATAGAAATGTTTTCATATGCTCAAATAAAGCAGGAGATGCTTAATAATAAAAGAATTAGCCATTGACATGGAAGGCTAAGGGCTTCCCTGATGGTTCAGATGGTAAAGTGATCCACCTACAATGCAGAAGACTTGGGTTAGATCCCTGGGTTGGGAAGATACTCTGGAGAAGGGAATGTATTTTTGCCTGGAGAATTCCATGAACAGAGGAGCCTGACGGGCTACAGTCCATGAGGTTGCGATGAGTCGGACATGGCTGAACAAGTAAGCAAGCACATGTGGAAGGCTCAACAGGAGTACAAAGCATGAACCTGTTATTTCCTGGCTGAGGAAATGTGGACTGTAGGAACACAGATACACACTGTGTCAGTGGCAGGATTTACATCCTGCTGAGGCCCTTTGCCTCCATTATCTCTGATGCTCTGTTTTCTCAGGGCTCAGGTAAGCTTCCTTGGTGTCTACAGGGATTTGGAGCATTTTAAGAAAGACTCTTCCACTCGTCTTGCTGGGAGTTAAGCCCTTTCAGCTCATTATACAGCAGCTGCTGCTTGTACTGTGTGGGCCCCCAAGCTCTGCTCGCCTCAGGCGCCTGGCAGCGGGATGCCAGACATGGCGGCCGATCTTGGCAGCTTCCTTAATATTTCATGTGACGGGGCTTTGAGGGAGCTCCTTCACTAACGGCTGAGATGCCATTTTCAGGAGGCTAGGTTCCAGGGCCCGAAAGAAGGCTGGGAACCTCTGCTGTAATGACCTTAATCTCATCTGGAACTTGACAGTTGGTGCCATACTCTTTTGGCAGCTTGGGGACATGTGGGCTTTCTTATTACACTTTTCTATTTCTGTGTGTCCAGCAAACCCAGTAGGTTAGACCAGAACACTGCTGAGACAACCAGCTTCAGGTCAAACCTAGAGGAAAACACATTAGAAAGAGGGAATTTCTGTGTCCAAGACTCAGTGACCTCAGAAAGATGCAACTTGCTTTAGGCCTCATCAATCTTTCATATTTTGAGAGGGCTCCCCACTATTTCAGGGACACTGGAAGACTGAATAAACCAAAAATGGTTCTAAACTGATGTGTAATATAAAGATCTACAGCAGTGGTACCCAACCGTTTTGGCACCAGGGACCAGTTTCATGGAAGACAATTTTCCCACAGATCAGGGGGCCAGGGGATAGTTTTGGAATGATTCAAGCACATTACACTTATCGTGCACTTCATTTCTATTATTACGACATCAGCTCCACTTCAGATCTTCAGGCATTATATCCTGGAGGTCTGAAGAACATACTGCTAATTTGTAGGCTGCCTTTGATGCCAGGTGGAAGAGGAAATGGCAACCCATTTCAGTATACTTGCCTAGAGAATTTTCCATGGACAGAAGAGCCTGGCAGGCTATAGTCCATGGGGTTGCAAAGAGGTGGACACAACAGAGCAACTGAGTATGTATGACATACATATTAGTTTGTGAATCCACAGCTGTTAGCTTCTTTATTTCACTGCTTCACTCCATGCAGATGCACAAAGCTACACTTTTTTCTCCCCTGCTCACCTGACTCAGTAGACTCCAACTGGCCAGGGCACATACCTAAGAACTTTACCAGGGATAGAAAAAGTCTAACGGGCACAGAAGTTTGGAGGTGCACCTCCAGGATCCTCTGCTCCAAAGATGTTCACTACAGATGTCCTGGACGAGGCTATGTGAGGGGATAGCACAAGGTAAGCCCACTGCCCCATCCAGGTGGGACACAGCCTTGCCCGCTCTCTGACCGGTGACAGTAGCCACATACCTGGGTTTGAGGACGCAGCCCCAGCTATATTCCCAATCTCCCTTCTCCTGCTCTACAGCCTGTGCCAAGCCTAGGTCTTGGTCTTCCCAGACTCCTAACCCGGCTTCCTGATCTCCTGCATCTTGCCTTCTGCTTGCCAACTTGACATCAGCCTAGAAACCTTCTGCTTCAGCAGATCTTTAGGTCCCCGGCCTGATCTGCCCAACCAAGCCTCCTCATTAGTACCTGGGAAACCAGCTAGTTTCTAACCTCCTCCAAAGAGTCAGGCCTTTGCAAACCGGGCTCAGCAAATAAAAGAACTGTGAACACCGAGGCCATCAGACCCTAGTCAGTACAACTGTAGCTGAAAAATCCATCCCAAACTAGGTATATATGATTGTAGTTAATTGCCAGTACTGCTATCTTTCACAAACATGAATAATTGAGGACTAGCTGGTCTTCTTGATTGGAACTGATAAACATGTATCTGCTACTGCTACTACTGCTAAGTCACCTCAGTCGTGTCCGACTCTGTGCGACCCCATAGACGGCAGCCCACCAGGCTCCCCCGTCCCCGGGACTCTCCAGGCAAGAACACTGGAGTGGGTTGCCATTTCCTTCTCCAATGCATAAAAGTGAAAAGGGAAAGTGAAGTCGCTCAGTTGTATCCGACTCTTAGCGACCCCATGGACTGCGGCCCACCAGGGTCCTCCGTCCATGGGATTTTCCAGGCAAGAGTACTGGGGTGGGGTGCCATTGCCATGTATCTACAACTAGCTATTTCAGCTGCTTATAAATATAGACAGAGAAAAAGACAATCATAGGCTAATTAAAGCCTATTCCTTAGGAATGCCTGTGTTTGGTTTTTCTGCAGAGAAACAATTGTCCATAATATATGTATGGATATTGACTACATTGCAAGAAATAGCTAACTAAAATTAAGGTTCCTTCAAGGAATAAGCATATTCCAGATAATTTGATTTCAAGACTCTAATGAATCTAATGTTCTTTTCATTACATCATACAGCCTTTTAGATGCTAACTCCAGTAGTTTCTAGTTAAATCATTTATATATATGCTAATGTAATGTTCAAAGGAAGAAACCACACGATCTACCGTAAACAGAGAGCCCATTTAAAAGCCAAGGGTGACCACTAATTCCCTAGTTTCCCTTAATATTTATCTTCCTTAGCTGTTTGGTAGAAAATTATCTTAAAAAGCATCAGAAACTGAAAAGCAGTTGTTGTTCATTTAATGTCTTTATTTTAAAAGAAAGAGTGCTTTATCCTCACTTTCCCCATATTTTGATCATGTGAAATTAAAAACTGACATGAAATTACATACTTCAGACATAATTTGCTGCCTGAAGCAGCGAGCTGCTATCAAGGTGTGATAGCTAGAAATGGACAGCAATTGCAGAGAAAACAAAGCCTTTAATCTGTAACTCTTTGCTCAATACCTGTAGCTCTCTTACAGCAAAGATAATTAATTGTCAATGCTGGGTGACACACTCTGTGGTTTGGGGGCTTCTTGGTTAATTAAACGTGAATATGTGTTAGTTTTGTTTGCTAATGGAAGTAATTTCTTTTTTTCCCCTTTAATATCAATGTTTCTTTTTATTTAACAAATTATTTGGTATAGTTGAAATCTGAGGAAATCATTAAGTTATTTCAAAGAAAAACAATTTGCTAGGGGTCTCTGCATTTAAAAAAAAAAAAAGTAGGAACCACACACAGAAGTGGTTCAGAATGCCTGCCCTCCACCTCTGTTGCAAGGTCAGGCAACCCCAGATTCGGGGCAATCTTTTAGACTCCTGATACTTCAGCAGCCCCACTTGAGGGAGACAGGTAGAAAGAAACTGACATCCCTTCTTCTCGTATTTATTCTACTGCCAGGCCACTTGGAAGGGAGTCTATGCAGATTGTTGAAAAACACGGCAAAATCCCGTTGCAGATACACACTACCATGTGTAAAATGGGCAGTTGGCGGGGAAGCTGTTGTACAGCGCAGGGAACTCAGCTTGGTGCTCTGTGATGCCCTGGAGGGGCGGGAGGGAGGTCCGAGAGGGAAGAGATACACATACACACGTGACTGATTCATGGTGTTGCACAGCAGAAACTAACACAGCATTGTAAAGCAATTACACTCCAATTAAAATATATATAGGTGAACTCATCATAGGCATGTTCAAAGGCTCCAAAGCAGAGAAAAGGAGGCAGCTTTTGTTTTCAATGAAGTTGAGAAGCCATTTCCATGGAGCCGACAGCATAGATGAGAGATTACTCCAGAGCAAAATAACTTGTGAAAGGAGGAAGAATCTACAATAATCATGGCCAATTAGGACTACAGGGGTTGGCAGAAAGGAAGGAAATTCTCACACATGATATAACATGGATGAACCTTAAGGACATTG
Source organism: Tragelaphus eurycerus (assembly GCA_935064755.1). Taxonomy (NCBI): domain Eukaryota; kingdom Metazoa; phylum Chordata; class Mammalia; order Artiodactyla; family Bovidae; genus Tragelaphus; species Tragelaphus eurycerus. The sequence goes on from CAKXYN010000003.1 coordinate 26,332,895, forward strand.
CTGCTGCTAAGTCGCTTCAGTCGTGTCCGACTCTGTGCGACCCCATAGACGGCAGCCCACCAGGCTCCCTGTCCCTGGGATTCTCCAGGCAAGAACACTGGAGTGGGTTGCCATTTCCTTCTCCAATGCATGAAAGTGAAAAGTGAAAGTGAAGTCGCTTAATCGTATCCGACTCCTAGTGACTCCATGGACTGCAGCCTACCAGGCCCTTCCATCCATGGGATTTGCTTAGTCAAATAAGTCAGGCACAAAAAGACAAATACTGTATGATTCTTCTTGTATGTGGTACCTAGAGTAGTCAAAACCAGAGAGACAAAAAGCGGCACTGTGGTTACCAGGGACTAAGGGAGGCAGGGAATGAGGAGTTACTGTTTCATGGGGATGGAGTTTCAGTTTGGTGAGATGAAGAGGTCTGGAGATGGGTGGTGGAGATGCTGCACAACAACATGAGTGGATGTAATACTACTGAACTGTATTTAAAAATAGGATGGGTAAGTGTTAGTTGCTCAGTCATGCAACCCCATGGACTCTAGCCCACAAGCTCCTCTGTCCATAGAGTTCTCCAGGCAAGAACACTGGAGTGGGTTGCCATTCCCTTCTTCAAGGATGGGTAAAGCTATGTATATTTTACCACAATAAAATTTTAGTTTATGGTTTGTTTCCAGGTTTAAGCATCAGAAAACAACAACAAACTATGCGGGCAATTCTTTTGGGGACTTTGCATTAAGGCTGCTAACAAAGACCTGTGCTTTACTTTTTGTTGCATGTTCTTGCTTATTTGATGATTCTACATGAGCAAGGCAGGGAAACAGGAGGTAGGTCTATTTCACTGTTAGGCTAGGAAACAGCCTGGGAAGGAAAGAGGAGGTAGGTCTGGGTGCCTGTCTCCAATGCCAGGACATGGATTTGACCACCAAGGATGGATGCTCTCTACCCCTCTCTTTGCACACTGCATCTGAGATTGTTGAAATCTGGACATGTACATGTGTGTGCATGTTAGGGTGTGTGTGTGTGTGTGTGTGTGTGTGTGTGTGTGTAGCATGGGTATGGAGGGAGGAGGCAGGGAGAATAATAAAGAAGTCAAATAATATAGAATAATAAAAAAAGATAATGCAGTGGATTCCTCCCAAGTAATTCACATCTCTCTCAGCTGAAGCCTTTATTGGGACTTCCTTGGTGGTCCAGTGGTTAAGAATCTGCCTGCCAGTGCAGCGAACATGAGTTTGACCCCTGGTCCAGCGAGATCCTACATGCCAGACAGCCACTGAGCCCAGGAGCCACAGGTACTGAGGCCTGCACGCCCTAGAGCCTGTGCTCCACAACAAGAGAAGCCACCATGATGAGAAGCCCATGCACTGAAACCAGAGAGCAGCCTCCACTCACTGTAACTGGAAAAAAACCTGCTGCAGCAACAAAGACCCAGAGCAGCCCCCAAAATCAATTAATTAAAAAATAAAGTCTTTATTACATTCTTGCTACTTTTTTGTCTTATAGTTAAAAAGTAGTTTTGAGAACAATGATCAAACAGTTAATAATTAAACTGGTATATAAAGAAAAAACTATTTTGAAATAAATTACAGGCAATGGAGAAATTTGTCAAACTACAACGAGGATTTAGTTCAAATTTCCTGGTTAACTCCATAGAGAAACGTGAGCCATGTTAAATTGCACATTTTACTATTGTTTACTTTAGTGGGCCTATTATTTTTAGGCAGGTGAAATCTAAAATGGGTAAACTAAATTTTATATGCTGTAGTTACTCTTAGGTATTAGAATCCTAAGTTCAATGATCACCATTTTTGCAGAATTTGGAACATGATTACCTTAAGCACCCATATAGGTTTCAAGTACTATCTCAACTTACTTACACATCATTAATTATAACTATAGTTTCCTGATACTCAATCCTTGGCTAAGAATAAAATTCCTAGCTCTGATATTATTATAAAGATAATAATTACATTGGACTTTACAGATGGCTCAGCAGTAGAGGATTTGCCTGTAACGCAGGAGACCTAGGTTCGATCCCTGGGTAGGGAAGATCCCCTGGAAGAAGAAATAGCAACCCACTCCAGTATCCTTGCCTGGGAAATCCCATGGACAGAGGAGCCTGGCAGGCTACAGTCCATGGGGCAGTAGAGTCAGATACAACTGAGCGACTGAGCACAATATTTATATACTGATAGAGCACCTAGGAACAGATTATGTGATCCTGTTCTCTAGCCCCAGATGCCATCCAGCTGTGTCTGTGAACAGAGTCATATGCCATTGGACAGAATGTAATGCATATTATATAACCAATTAATCACCTTCTCCTCCTGTGAATTCTTGCATTTACACAATATACTTCTACAAATTGCTTGTAATTTAAGTTTTTACAAATTGAATCTTATTTCACATTGATCTCCATTAAAATTTCAGAGCTAATTTATCTTTACAAATGATATTCAATTGAAAGTGGCTGGAAACTCTTTAAATTTCTATGCTTTCCCTCTACTCTGTCAAACAAATCACTAGCAACCAATGCAAAGAGCCATTCAGTGCTGTATTCAAAGGTATACAAAAGTGACTCCTAATGCATGACTAATTGCCAAGAAATGGCTGAGAAATATTTAAGAGTCTCTTAATTTTTACACTTGCCTTTGACTCCATAGACAGAAACTACTTATTTTCAAGATACATAGTCTATGTTTAGAGCTTCATTTATAGTATTTGGACACAAAAACTACTTGGCTTAGTTTTTCCGATTGGAGAATCTTCAGCATGAAGTTGGCAACTGAAGTTGTGAGATGGCCCAGGGAGGTGCAGAGAAGAATGAGAATTGAAAGTGGCTCATAACAGAACCATCAGAAACCTCAGCATTTAATGAGTGGATGCAATAGGAGGTATCAAAGGAGCCTGAAAAAGAGCAGCCAGAGAGATGAGGGGAAAGATGAAACAAGATGTCGATAATGTTAATGTTACTAAGAGACCAAAAAAGACAGAGTGAAAAGTGTCCACTGCACTAGAATTAATAAATTCATCAACTTTGACCAGAATCAGAGGAGAGGTGGAGTACATTCCAACAGATTGAGAAATAAATGGGTGCTAAAAAGAAATAAAGCTAAGGAGGTCTACACCATTGTTTTAAGAAACTATAGAAGGAAAAATAATTTAAAAAATTATATTTTTAGGCTTCACCTAAATGCCTTGAGCTGAATTATGATGCTATGTATAGCTTTGTTTTTATAGAGGCTAACATAAAAGCATCCTTAAACATTTCTATAGCTTGTAAAAAGTAAATGGCTTTCATCTTATTATCTATGCATTTATTATTCATGTTATTCTACAAATACTTATTGAATACTTGCGATTTAAAGGTAACTATGCTATTACCCCAGAGAAGGCAATGGCACCCCACTCCAGTACTCTTGCCTGGAAAATCCCATGGATGGAGGAACCTGGTAGGCTGCAGTCCACGGGGTCACAGAGAGTTGGACACGACTGAGCGACTTCACTTTCACTTTTCACTTTCATGCATTGGAGAAGGAAATGGCAACCCACTCCAGTGTTCTTGCCTGGAGAATCCCAGGGATGGGGGAGCCTGATGGGCTTCCGTCTATGGGGTCACACAGAGTCAGACACGACTGAAGCAACTCAGCATGCTATTACCCACTGTTCCCTATATTAAAATTCCCTAAAAAATCTCCAAGGAAGACTAGGAGTCTCCAGAAAGACTCTGCATCACTTCATTGGGTAAAAATAATAACTCAATATGAAAAACACAGGCTTTAGAGTCAGAGTGTGTGTGTGTGTGCTCAGTTGCCCAGTCTGACTCTTTGTGACCCCACAGGTTATAGCCCACCAGACTCCTCTGTCCATGGGATTTTCCTGACAAGAATACTGGAGTGGGTTGCCAGTTCCTCTATCAGGGGATTCCCAACCCCAGGATCAAACCCAAGTCTCCTGCATCTCCTGCAATCGGTAGGCAGATTCTTTACCAGTGAGCCACCTGGGAAGCCTTGGAGTCAGAGAGTCCTGGTCAAATCCTTGCTTTGCCACTCTTGGATCTGTATAAAGATAATAATGCCCACCAAGAGGGAATGTGTGAAGATAAAGGGCAGGATGGGTGAACAGTGCCATTAGGATGGTCTGCAGCCAGTGAGCTCAATGAGTGTTTTGTTCCCTTCTGCATTTTTTCACTCTCCTTCTGATTCATTTACCTTGAAAGTGAAAGTTAGTCACTCAGTTGTGTCTGACTCTCTGTGACCCCATGGACTGTAGCCCACCAGCCTCCTCTGTTCATGGGATTTCCCAGGGAAGAATACTGGAGTGTGTTGCCATTGCCTTCTCCAGAGGATCTTCCCCACCCAGAGATTGAACCTGGGTCTCCCACATTGCCAGCAAACTCTTTACCAACTTAGCCAAAGTCTAGTTAATGTCCAGTAGCAGTAATCAAATTGGTCCAGGAACTGGTATCTTTCTCTCACACACTTCTCTCTTTCTTTCTTTCTCTCTCTCTCTCTCTATCTATCTATCTATATATATACACACACACAAACACACACATAATATGTATACATAGGTATGGATCTAATTTATTTTATAAATTCATAATTTTATAAGTCACTTAAAATCACTTAGGGTATAAATTCTTAATGTTATATATGACTATTCTGCTATTTATTGATCTTCTAGGTGATTTTTCACACATTTTTATCAAGGCTGCTAAAAGGAGCTCCTACCTAATGTACTATGTAACAATATTGTATTGATCAATTCTTGTAGTTCTTTTAAAGTTAGTTAGGTGGGCCAAAACTGGTAAGGTGCTATCTGTGATTTTAGATTATTAGATGATAAATGCTCTATTAAATCTGGGACTTCCCTGGTATCTCAGTAGGTAAAGAATCTGCCTGCAAAGCAAGAGACCCACGTTTGATCCCTGGGTTGGGATCTAGAATAGAACATTCCAGCCTCTTCTATGTCTGTGATTTCAACAGGGCTCAAGGAGTCTCTGAGTGGAGAGAAGAGCTCTGTTAATGAAGCCGTGTGATTCAATACATGCTCCAGCAAACAATGATTTACCATGAAGTACTTCAGTATTTCAGAGTTCCCTCAATAGGCAGAAAGGAGAAACAGCCCGGAATTTACAGATTATGGAGCCAAGTGCTCTGGGTTCAGATCTTCTGTCTGACACTCACAGCTCTGTGACCTTTGTTGAGTTCCTTACCTTTCCCATGCCACAGTTTCCTCAGCTGCAAAACAGGATGGCCACTGTGTGGGACTGTCATGAAATTTAAACCAACAGATGTCTTAGAACAGTTCCTGGTACATAGTACATACCCAGTAAATGTTTGTTTGCTACAATTACTGTTATAATAAAATATTAATATGAAAGCTGTATCCTAAATGCTTCTTTTCAGAGATTCTTTCCCATAAGCTTCTTAAAATATAATCATAAGAAGAAAGGTAAAAGAGATGCCTTTCCTTTAAGCCCTGTTAAGCCATTCTGGGTCAACTGTGAACATGGCTCACCAGGGCTTATTGCAACTGACTCTATGATATCGAATCTGATGTGTTCAAGTCCTGGGCATCGTGAATGAGAATTCTGGTTATGCTGTTGGTGGGGGTGGGGTGGGTAGTGGAGGTCGTATTTATAGCAAAGAAAGGTCAGAAAAGGTCAGAAAATGTCCGTAAATAAATTGGGGTCTTCTACAACCTTAAATCAGATGTCAGGGAAGTCTCTGTTGACGCAGTTGCTTCGGCCTGAAAACCACCAGCTGAAACTCGGTTCTTACATCAACCATGTGTCTGCAGCTTTTATGTGCTGGAGGCAATTATTTGGTAGTTGCTTCTCTGACAAGGAGTCCTCATTCCAGAATGACTGTGTGGGATAACCAGTTTTCATCCTCACTCATCAGGCAGTGTCCTGGAGCACTTAGAAAAATCAGTACATATGCAAAATCAAAACGCTCTTAAGCAAACTAACACGGTTGTTTAAACTGGCCCACAAGTTAAATTGGGGGTAGACAGTATTATTTTCCTTCATGTACAGGAAATAAGTTGTCTCTGCTGCACAGAGCCTGACAGAACCTGACTGCTATGTCTTTCACACCTGCCAGGCACCTGCCAGTGTGGTCCCTGGTCACAATGAGGAATGGACCAAAAGTGTGACTTGCCGGTACTGCTTCTTAAAACTGACTGTGACTGTGTCTTCCCTACAATATTAAACGTTCCATAATGTCAGGAGCCATATCTGTCTTTCCTGCAGGTACGTTCTCAGCATTGCCTCAACATAGTGAGCACTTCATAGACATGGATGGATAGAAGGATGAATGAAAGGAGTTGGCCCCAGACATGGGTTTCCCTGGTAGCTCAGCTGGTAAAAAAAAAAAAAAAAAAAAAAAACCTGCCTGCAATGCAGGAGACCCCAGTTCGATTCTTGGGTCGGGAAGATCTACTGGAGAGGGGATAGGCTACCCACTCCAGTATTCTTGGGCTTCCCTGGTGGCTCAGTTGGTAAGAATTCACCTGCCATGCAGGACACCTGGATTCAATCCCTGGGTTGGGAAGATTCCCTGGAGAAGGGAATGGCTGCCTACTCCAGTACTCTGGCCTGGAGAATTCCAAGAACTGTATACTCCATGGGGTTGCAAAGAGTCAGAAATAACTGAATGACTTTCACTTATCAATGACACTGAAGAAGAAAGTCTGGCTGCCTGTCTTTCTAATAGAAAACATCTATTTCTGCTTTATTGACTATTCCAAAGCCTTTGACTGTGTGGATCACAATAAACTGTGGAAAATTCTGAAAGAGATGGGAATACCAGACCACCTGATCTGCCTCTTGAGAAATTTGTATGCAGGTCAGGAAGCAATAGTTAGAACTGGACATGGAACAACAGACTGGTTCCAAATAGGAAAAGGAGTACGTCAAGGCTGTATATTGTCACCCTGTTTATTTAACTTATATGCAGAGTACATCATGAGAAACGCTGGACTGGAAGAAACACAAGCTGGAATCAAGATTGCTGGGAGAAATATCCACCTCAGATATGCAGATGACACCACCTTTATGGCAGAAAGTGAAGAGGAACTCAAAAACCTCTTGATGAAGGTGAAAGTGGAGAGTGAAAAAATTGGCTTAAAGCTCAACATTCAGAAAACGAAGATCATGGCATCTCGTCCCATCACTTCATGGGAAATAGATGGGGAAACAGTGGAAACAGTGTCAGACTTTATTTTGGGGGGCTTCAAAATCACTGCAGATGGTGACCGCAGCCATGAAATTAAAAGATGCTTACTCCTTGGAAGGAAAGTTATGACCAACCTAGATAGCGTATTCAAAAGCAGAGACATTACTTTATGAACAAAGTTCCGTCTAGTCAAGGCTATGGTTTTTCCTGTGGTCATGTATGGATGTGAGAGCTGGACCGTGAAGAAGGCTGAGCGCCAAAGAATTGATGTTTTTGAACTGTGGTGTTGGAGAAGACTCTTGAGAGTCCCTTGGACTGCAAGGAGATCCAACCAGTCCATTCTGAAGGAGATCAGCCCTGGGATTTCTTTGGAAGGAATGATGCTAAAGCTGAAACTCCAGTACTTTGGCCACCTCATGCGAAGAGTTGACTCATTGGAAAAGACTCTGATGCTGGGAGGGATTGGGGGCAGGAGGAGAAGGGGACGACAGAGGATGAGATGGCTGGATGGCATCACTGACTCGATGGACGTGAGTCTGAGTGAATTTCGGGAGTTGGTGATGGACAGGGAGGCCTGGCGTGCTGTGATTCATGGGGTCGCAAAGAGTTGGACATGACTGAGCGACTGATCTGATCTGATGGTCCTCACATGCTTCCCAATAGAACAGAACCTGTCGACCTGGAGGCAATTTACATTTAAGGGTTCCTCTAGCCCAGAGGTTCTTCAGAAATTAAATTTCTAAATATAAACCAAGCCTGTCCATTTATATTAACAGGTTCTTCATCGTCTGTGGGAAAGGTGGTTATTTTTATTTTTAGGAGAACTAAAATAAGATTCCATCTAATTCATTTTAAAGAGTTTGACACAATCTAACCCAAGAATTCCCAGATTCCCCAGTATCTTTGTCAGTCTGACTCTATACCCACAGCCTCACTCATTGTGCTGTGTTCCCTAAGGAAAGGCATATGGTCAGAGCTGGTGCTTATTATCTCCTGCTCCCATGTAAGTTTCATGCAAGGCTTTTGTTTACTTCATTTCTCACCAAGAATGGTGCCTGGTACATCCACAGGTACTCAAGTACTCAATAAACACTAGTAGAATGCAGAAAGGAATAAAAACTCTTTGGGAGGGGTTGTTTTTACATTTTGCTAGCTCCTTAAATATGGCAGCCCACTCCAGTGCTCTTGCCTGGAGAATCCCAGGGACGGGGGAGCCTGGTGAGCTTCCATCTATGGGGTCGCACAGAGTCGGACACGACTGAAGCGACTTAGCAGCAGCAGCAGCAGCTCCTTAAATGATGGTAATCCATAAAATACTTTGTGTTATGGGATTTTGTTGGCTATTATGTTCATAAAACTAATATAATTATTGTGCTCATTATTAGTCTGTGCCTAGCATTTGCAGTAGCAAGCCTTTGGGGGAGGGATGTTTTTGAAGTTGCCTGTTGAAGCAAATATCCTCACTGGGTTCTCCATGAGTTAAAAGTTGTAGACGTCTGTTTCAGAAGGTTCATTCCAAAAGTCATTTGATGATTCTTTTTTCCATTTCTGACCTTTAGAAAAGAAACCATTTGCTCCCAGACCAGCCAGGGAGGGCTCTTCCTCTTTCCTCCAGAGGGGGCTCAAAGCCCACATTTCCTTGACTTATCCTTGGGGTGGTTCTGATGAGAGATGTCTTTAGATATTGCTCACATTTATCGTTAATTAACTGATGAATCTTTGATTTTTTTTTTTTTTTTAGAAAAATAGATGTTTGTCACAATCATATTTTCAAGATAATTAAATCAATAATGTTCTTGTACTTGAACAATATGTTCTTATTAGGCTGTCAACAAATGACAATTCAACAATTCAATTTTAATCCTGCTCTGCATTTCCCCAGAATAAAAATATGGCTAAGTCAAACAACATCCCCACTTATTGGATGCTCAAAACTTCTTAAGTAAAGCAACTGTGACTCTATAAGTCTGCGTTAATACAGCGAATTCTCTATCAGGACACAGTCGTCCATTTTACTAGGAAGTAGTTTTCCATCTTCTGAATTTTAATAACTCCCTTTCATTTTATTTTAAAAATAATTTCCCATTATATATTCTTTACGTCCACGTCTTATGCCCTTACAAAGCTGTAAGCTCCTGGAGGGTACAGCTAGTATCTTATCCCAATACTTAGCCTACATGTGGCAAGGGCGTTAGGAACATTTGTAGATGAAAGAATGAACGCACATGACCCAAGAGTGAGTGTGTGAGAGTGTGGTGCTTCTCACTAACTCTGTTCCCAGACACCCGGCACAGTTTCCTTATCCAAAACGCCATTCTTCAGAGTCAAAAGCCAACAGAACACCTGATCCCTCAGGGCTCTCTGTAGGCAAAAATGCTTCTGTAACCACTCTGACGGAGAAGGCAATGGCACCCCACTCCAGTACTCTTGCCTGGAAAATCCCATGGACAGAGGAGCCTGGTAGGCTGAAGTCCATGAGGTCGCTAGGAGTCGGACACAACTGAGCAACTTCACTTTCACTTTGGAAATGGCAACCCACTCCAGTGTTCTTGCCTGGAGAATCCCAGGGACGGGGGAGCCTGGTGGGCTGCCATCTGTGGGGTTGCACAGAGTCGGACACAACTGAAGCGACTTAGCAGCAGCAGCAGCAGCAACCACTCTGACATTCTGACTTACTATTAAAAGCATCTAAAACCTTACTCTACCCTTAGAAGGCTCATTAGTACCTTTTCCACTATCATGAATTTGGGACATTATACCTTTAGTAAAAGTGGGCTTACCAGGTGGAGCTAGTAATAAAGAACCCACCTGCCAATGCAGGAGACATAAAAGACACAGGTTCGATCCCTGGGTCAGGAAGATCCCCAGGAGCAGGACATGGCAACCCACTCCAGTATTCTTGCCTGGAGAATCCCCATGGACAGAGGAACCTGGCAGGCTACAGTCCAGAGGGTTGCAAAGAGCTGGACATGACTGAGCGACTAAGCACACACACACACATTAGTAATCACTGACTATTTTGAGAATTCAAAAACAATTTTGTTTTAATTGTGCAATATGAAGATAAATTCATAACACCCATGCACTTTCATGCTTCTGTGTATAAATAGAAACTTAAGCCAATTCCTATCTAAAATACCCTCTCCTCCCTGCCACCTCTGTATTCATCCTTCTAGACCCAGCTCTAATGCTTGGCACTCCTTTCCTACCACTCAAAGGAGAATTTATCCTTTTCTTCCATATATTCTGATAATATTTTGTCAGTAGAGCTATTTTGTGGCTTATCATAGTGTATTACACTAGAATTAATTTGTGTTTTAAGCACATCTCTCCTTAATACACTTTTGAATCCCCCAAACTTACAAACTGCTTGTAACATATTAGGTGCTTGATAAATGTTTGTGCATCAAATATCTGCTTCCTGCCCTGAATCTGACCTGCAGGTCTATATTTTAAAATTAGATATACATATCATAAACTGATGATTTGATTTTTATCAAAACTCCTGCAGCTGCTGCTGCTAAGTCGCTTCAGTCGTGTCCGACTCTGTGTGACCCCATAGACGGCAGCCCACCAGGCTCCCCGTCCCTGGGATTCTCCAGGCAAGAACACTGGAGTAGGTTGCCATTTCCTTCTCCAATGCATGAAAGTGAAAAGTGAAAGTGAAGTCGCTCAATCGGGTCCAACTCTTAGCGACCCCATGGACTGCAGCCTACCAGTCCATGGAATTTTCCAGGCAAGAGTACTGGAGTGGGGTGCCATTGCCTTCTCCATCAAAACTCCTAGTAGAGTTTTAAACACAAATACAAGAATTTGAAATTTGGACAGATTTAATCATTGTTGCCAAAAGCTAAATGCTGGGCACTATTTTTTCCTGTCACCATTTATATATTTAACCCTCTTCCTATCTCAAGTGCCGCACTGCAAAATTCTTGCCCACACTTAGTAATCAAAATACCCAAGGGAGAAAGCTCCCTACACCCTACCCATGGTGGGATGGGGAGCAAAGCCAGCAGCCTTGGAGAGCAGCCAGGGACCTTTAAAGAGCCATCAGCCCAGCTCCCCCTCCCCACTCTCCACTCGCCAGCTTTTAGTCCTCAGTATCCAGGGACAGTCTGGCAACTGGAACTTTGTGTTCAGCTGACGAGCATGTGCAAATGACAGTTTTGGCTGTCAAGGAGCTTATTACCTAAGCGAGGAGCTTACATATTTATGAGCTGACAGCTCAGATTTGTGGCTTTGCAGTATTCCTCAATTTCCCTCTAGAACAGCCAATAGGTGTAGGAAGGCCTTGCAGGCTCATTACCTTACCCTACATCTCCACCCCAGCACCAAGATACAGCAGGTGGCTCATTTGTGGAGACATCCAGGGTCAGAGGAAAGTGAAAAATGAGCTTGCACAACTCCTGGGCTGGACCCGAGGAGGTGAAGGTGAATAATAGATCCACAATGCACAGCCTAATGGCAAAGGCAGCTGCAGTGGGGCTTTTCCATAGATGTATGTACATATGTGTGTGTGTGTGTGTATACACACACATAATATGAATATATACATCTCTGTAGAGTTGTCTGTTAACAAAGCACACTCATGGACATGATCTTGTCACCTCTAGCCATCTTATGGCTCTGCATCAGGACTGGTCATTAAGAATAACTATTTCCATTAAACATGCTTTCTTTTCTTCCTGAAAAAAAAAAAAAAATTCTGAAGAAGAAACAGACCTAACACTAAGGCAGAGCTGTTTCATGTTGGGCCAGAGTTCAAGCGCTGCTATGGGAAACCATAACCTTCCGCGAGAGGGCTCAAGAAATACAGCAAAGTCCCACTGGTAAGGCTGGAATCCAAACTCAAGTTTGTCAGGCTCCAAAGTCCCTACTCCTTCCTTGCCTGAGCTGCCTCAGTGATGAAGCTGACGAAATAAGTGATGTGGATTTTTCATGCTGAGGGCCCTTTTCTTCCTCTCTCTCCCCGCCTCTGCTCTGAGAACCCCTCCTACATCCTCTCTGGTGGGGACCTGCCACCACCCACTACTCATGCCCAGGAGAGTGAAGCCACACTGGGCTGCCCCCAGGGACCGGGGCTTTCAGAGCCTTATCTCTCCCTGTGGAATGAGAAGCTCGGTTGCTCATAGTCTCACACATCAGAGCCTCTGGCCCACATAAAGCCCGTCCTGTTTCTAGACAAAGAATGGGTCCCGTACTACGAGGACAGTACAAAAAAGAACACTGTTTTGTGTCGCTAAAACTTACGAATCCTAGGATCTGAGAGACCAACTTGAAACACTGGTACTCAAGGTACACTGTGCCTCCTACAAACTTACAACCAAATGCCATGTCTGCTCATCAAAGCCTTTCACATACATTCTTTCATTTTTTTTTTCTTCCCTCAAGACCAACCATGGAGGCAGTGGGACTCTTCACTCATCCTTTCACTTGTGCGTCCACTCTGCAAGTGTTTATCAAGCAGCCTCCTGGTCTTGACACCAAACGAGGAGCTTCAGGCAGCAGCGTCCCTCTCCAGGCAATGACAGGGCCTCAAGGGGGCAAGGGGGTGAAGCCTCGTCCATGGGTGCCTGGGAACTGCACAGAGTGGGGGGTCCTGACCTGGCACAAGGGATCAGGGCAGATCTCATAGAAGAAGAGAAGAAAGGAATTAGCCAAGAGCAGGAGGGGAGGACGGCGGCTGCCTGAAGCAGCATGAATTGAGGTGTGGTGAGCAATGGAGCAACCTGTTTAGGGACAGGGAAGAGTGTCAGTGGGGCCAGAGTGATGGGCAGGGGTGATAACGTCCTCGAGGTTACACAGCGATTACTAACGGAGCTGGAATGAAAACACCCAGGTCTTGACTCTTACCCACTTCTCTTTATGTTCCATCATACTGTCTTCCTCAAGATCCCCATCACTTAGGTCGTGGGAACTCTATTGAAAATGTCTGACCGACAGGCCCACTGCTGACAGCAAAACGTGAGGATGGCATCCTCTCAAGGACGTGACCAGGCGCCACACTAAGTACCACGTGTCTTCATTTAATTCTCACAAAACCTGATGAGATAAGTTGTGCATGCATTTTACTGGTGCAAAGAACAGAAGTTTAGAGAAGCCGAGCAATTTACTGGCCAAGGGCTCAGATGTGCAGAGTAACTGTGGGTTCTACTGAAGGCAGATGTAAACTAAGAGTGGGTCTTCCAAGGACTCGGAAGGCAGTGAGAGAAGGCAGGTCATTCCCGTCACCAGGAAAGCTTGCAGAGACAGCTTTCACTGGAGAGCTTTCTTTACCACATTTATTGCAGACACATTTCTCCCCTGAAGTCTCTCCCAGGCCTTGGGTGGGCAGGAGAGGTTAAGGATGGACACAGTATATGAAGGGGTCATGGTTCTGCAGCCATGTTCATGAAGGTGAACACCTCCTGCAGTACAGGTGAGATGGGAGAGGAGCAAGTTCCCGAAGAGAAGCATCGGGTATAAAGCTAAGTCTTAATCAGTGCAAGAGCACAAACTAGATCCAGGAGAAGGAGCGATGAGGACCCTAACAGAAGTTTTTTCCCGCATTGACAGTGAGGAGGTGGTTTTAGGATCTTCCTTAGCTTCCACTTGTAAAGCAGAAGCCATCGCCACGGAAGATGGGGACCTAGAGTTAGAGAAGGGGGGAGCCGAGCAGAGCGAGAGGACAGACAGTGCGTCCTCAGCAAAGCTTTGCAGCAGAACCCCAGGGCCACAGTGAAGACTCAGCTCCATCTGCAAGGTAGTGATCAGTTCAAGACGATCTTAACCATCTGGCATTATCAATTTAGACCTTCTGGGCACTTAACAGAACTTTGCCTGACTCCTCAGAGACAACAGCTCCTTCCCTTTCTCTTCTTTCACCTTGACTTCCAGGTTTTGGGTTTTGTTTTGTTTTTAATTGCTCAGCAGTTTTACTGATGCCAATCAGCCACCTCTCTCAAAGACTGTTTGCAGGTGTCAGCGTTACTAGCCCCCTTGCTCACTCACCACTATAAAGCTCTCTCCACCCTCCCCGAAAACCCTGCCCTCGGCAGCGGATCCTTTTAACAGGACACAGGTGAGATTCAAGGGGGACACTTCTCAGGCGCAGAGAGCCTGGGCTGGCAGAGGGGAGGAAGGCAGGAGGGGGGCATGGGGATGGCAGAGAGCTGCTGGCCCTAAGGGAACAGAAACGCAGAAGACGGTTTCTTATTGGCTTTTCTGTTTCTGGAGAAATTACCCCTCCTTTGCTCAAAATCTAAAAGCAGTGGGAAAGAATCGATCTCTACAAGCCCAGGAAGGCGATGATCAGTGTCTGCTTTAACAGGAAACTAAAACTAAGGATGAGAACTGGAATTGGGGTAAGAGAGTTATTCCATTTCTAGTCTGACCTTGCTTTTCAATGATTTTCCTTTCCCCTTCAGGTTTTGCTTTAGGTTTTCAGTCTCCCCCTACCCCAAACCTCTTCCAGATGCACAAGCCTGCCAGAATCCTTGCAAACAAGAAACCCAAACAAAACAGCACCAGATCGAAAGCATTTCCCCTGTGATACTACCCCTTCATGTGCAGAGGCACTCACGTGACACTGCCAACATGTGTTTTCTGTCTCAGATTTCCCTTGATAACAAAGGACACATTTTAAAAGGCGTGGCCCTAGGTATATGTGGCCAGCAGGAATCCGAGAAGAGTGGGAGGATTTCCTTTGGTTTTAGGCTGATCCCCTCAGGTGCCCAGTGCTGCAGCCCTTGAGGCTGCAAAATGCCCATCAATAAAGTTAACAACACTCTGGGTCAGGTTTACAAGATATGATCTCATTCAATGGCTCATAGAACTGATTTAATATTCAGGAATCAACTGAGCTCATTCAATTCCAAATTTGGCAGCCTTGTGTGTTGCATTACAGTACTTCCTCTGTCCAGAGCTGGGTAGGGCATGCTAAAGGGAACCTTTAGAAAGGTCTTTCATGAGGTTCCAAGACTCAGAGGCAGGACGAGCGCTGGGAGACAGGCTGGGGCAGGGGTTACACTGGGGATGTGATGGGTGAGAAAGGCAAAAGATCACTCAGAAAAGCTCTTTACAGTGTCCCTGGTAGAAACCCCTCTTCCAAATAACTAAGCAAGTTTTAAGCCAGACATATTTGTAATAACACTACTTTATAGACTCCAAGAGAAAAAGTTTCAACTGGTCATAAAAATGTTAGCAATCTGTTTTGATGTTCTTACCTAAGTGGTTTATGATCTTAAAAGTTTCCTTTAAAATGCTGTTTTCTTAAGTCAAGAAAGTTTAAGTGACTCTTTCTATACAAAATTAGCCTCATTTCAAATCCTGAAGAAAAAGCAAATCATCTTCTTTAATTTCCATTTCTAATCTTCTAGAGAGCTATTACTCTCTCCTGTGAAATAAATGGGTTTTGGTCTTAAACTTACTTGTTGTTCCCACCTTCCCACCCCAAATACTGGAAATTAAGTGCCTAAATCAAGCCCTGGCACAGAAAAATGGACTATCTTCTGAATGGCACTGACTGTCAGTGAGTGCCTTTCAAATTGCCAATGTCACACAGCCACAGGGTGACCAGACATTACGTTCCAGACTGGGAGGGGTTCTGCCTCAAGAAAAGCTGAAATGGAAGGTAAATACAGTCAACAATTAGCATTAGGGGGAAAAATCCATCTCACATTTATGTAGCCAGAAAGAAGCTATTCTGAGAGCCACTGGCTAACTTCATTTTTATGATCCTGTGAAGACAGCACATGTCAATTCCGTCTTTGATTCTAAAATGAGCCAATGTCAATTTTTTTAGCACCTCTGAACAAGTCTGATTATAGCAATGATTGTCAGTTCAAATCCCTGGTTCATTTATTTCCCATTTTAGCCTCACCCTCTGGGGGATGTTTGTAAATTCTCTGTGGGCAGTTTGCGTGTCTCACTTGATATAGCTGACGTATTCTGCAAGTCGGCTGAACAAGGAGAAAGCTCATATAAGCTGGACCCTCCTAACTTCTAACTTCTCTATACTTGATACATTTTATTCTTCACTTTTCTCAAAAGGAAATTCACCGGAAAAACTAAAGCAAAAAAGAAAAGAGCAACTAAGACAGATCATCTAACTACAGGAATATAACTGTTACTTACACCGCTTTCCAATCCATCATCATTGATAAATCATGGCTAAATAATCAAGTGCAGAATCCATTTCTTCACATCTGTTAATAAATAGCTTCTTTCAAATGTCTCTCGCAGATCGGGGGCCATCTCAGGAGGAAGTAAGAGAGTGCGAAGGTGAAGGAGGAAAGGCTGGGAAATTCTAAAATCCATGGGGGTCTGGGAATTCTCAGAGCAGACCCCGGTGAAACATTCCTGTGATTCCAGCCTTTGGCTAAACCAGAATCCCAGCCTCTTTGAGCATCCAGCCACCTTCCTGGTCCAGCTTAACCCTTGCTCCAACATTGCATTTCCCTCCAAGAACACTGCATTGATGGACGAGGAACCCACGGGATCCTGCCAATCCACACACACAAGCACGCTTCTCAGGGCAAGCCGCTCCAGTTTCTCTCTTGTCTGCTATCTCAGAGAGAGAGAGGGAGGGAGGGAAGAGCAGAGGCAGGCAGGGAGGGAGGGGGAGAGAGAGAGAGAGAGAGGGAGGAAAGACAGGAGCTTTACAAAAAGAGAGCAGCACAGAGAGAAACACTTGCTAGAACTCCCATTAACCCGCAGTAGCTGAGGAATTTTCTGAGCACAGCAGCTGCAAAACAGACTCTCAAAATCAAGTGTTTAAAATCTTTAATTATACATCCATATACACATTTGATGCAGACAAAGCCGGGAGAACCAAGGTTCTGGGTCTGCAAGTGTGACTGTGCAAGTAAACACTTGTAGACAAACAGATGCAAGCATGCATCCCCACGAGAATCATATTTCCATGCATATATTTCAGTGAAAATGTCTAGTCTCACAGTTTACATGTCTTAAAACTATTCAAATGTTCTCAGTGATGGACATGCAAATCAGACCAACAGTACTCTTTGCCTCTGATGGCATCCCTGAGCACACCTTCCCCAGATTTTTTTTTTTTTTGGGGGGGGGGGGTTCTGTTTCTTTTTTCCTGCTTCAGGAAAGAAGCCCCCAAAAGGAAGAGGACAGGAGGCGAGGCAGGGGTTTTCAGCTTGACTGTCAACTTCGTGTGGTGGTTCCTTTGTTTGGGGGCACTCTGGGGGCACTCTGCAGACACAGTCCAGACACACTGTGCCTCAGGCAGGGAGCGGCATGGAGCAGGGACGTGACACGCACGTGGGGCTCTGCAGACGGCCAGGGACAGGAGGAGACGTATGAGGAGGAAAAAGCAATAGCAAGTGGGGAGCTGAAGCAGGCGGTAGATGTGAGGAAGGGGCAGCCTGAAGGCAGACGTACAAGACTATCTCCAACCACTTCCTGAATTTCTCTACAAACCTCCCCTCTCCACTCAAGAAATCCCGTCACCATGTTTCTTCAAGAGTCCCAATCATCTGCATTAGAAATACCTGGTGACAATGTTAAAATGCAGACCCTAGGACTCTATCCAGAAGGTTCTGATTGAGCAGCTGGGGACCAGAATCTACCTTTTTTAAAATTAATTTTTGTTGGCGTATAGTATACTTTGGCCACCTGATGCAAACAGCTGAATCATTGGAAAAGACCTTGATGCTGGCAAAGACTGAAGGCAGAAAAAGAAGAGGGCAACAGAGGAGGAGATGGTCGGATGGCATCACTGATTCGATGGACATGAACTTGGGCAAACTCTGGGAGACGCTGAGGGACAGGGAAGCCCGGCGTGCTGCAGGCCATGGGGTTGTGAAGAGTTGGACATGACTTGGCCACTGAACAACAACAACGTAGTTGCTTTACAATGTTGTATTACTTTCAACTGCACATCAAAGTGTAGTGTATGTATATGTATAGCTGATCCACTTTGCTATTCAGTAGAAAGTAACACAACATTGTAAAGCAACACCACAGTGTATAAGTAGAGTATGTCCTCAAAACAAATATCATATATTAACGCACACCTGCAGAATCTGCATCCTAACAGGCCCACAGTTGGTCCTGATGCGGACCAGACTTACTGAGGATTCATTTCTTCGTCAGTGTAGAGTGAGTACATGAGTGAATGGAAAAGTGAACAAAATGAGAAGAGGTCCAGATGGGAGACCTGTGAGAACTTGAACATTGATGGAGGGTGGGGGACAGAGGAAACTGAGAGTGTGCAGTGGGAGTGGTGAGAGGGGATCCAGGAGAGAGTGGTGCCAAGGAAACAAAATGTGAGCCAGGAGAAGGAGCAACTTGCTTCTTTTCCAGATGCCCCATGCTTTTCACAGCTCTGCGACTAGACATGCTGTTGCCTTTGCCAAGAATTTGCTTCATCCCCAGACCAAGCATCCCTTCAAACCTGGTCCGCATCTCATCCTTTCTCTCTTGCCCATCTACTGCTGCTGCTGCTAAGTCGCTTCTGCTGCTGCTGCTGCGTTGCTTCAGTCGTGTCCGACTCTGTGCGACCCCATAGACGGCAGCCAACCAGGCTTCCCATTCCTGGGATTCTCCAGGCAAGAACACTGGAGTGGGTTGCCATTTCCTTCTCCAATGCATGAAAGTGAAAAGTGAAAGTGAAAGTGAAGTCATGTCTGACCCTTCGCGACCCCATGGACTGCAGCCTACCAGGCTTCTCCGTCCACGGGATTTTCCAGGCAAGAGTAGTGAAGTGGAGTGCCATTGCCTTCTCCGCTCTTGCCCAGAGGAAGGTAATAATCCCATCACATTTTGTTTGTACTTCTTACGGCAAGTACCTTCATATCTTGATGTTATGCATCAGCTTCTTTCTTAGTAGATGATGGTGAGTTGTTTTATGGAAACCAATGATCTCTCAATCATTATATACATCCCTAACTTTTGGATACAAAGTAGGTACCCAATATATGTGCATTCATTAAATGGCTAAATATATCACAAGAGTATTTCTTAACCTGGGTGGTTGTTACATAGATGTTTGCTCTATTGGTCTTTAAACTGAGCATCTATCCACATTTCACATATTATTTTGTATGCAAGATACACTTAACAATAAAGAACATTTTTAAATGAGTCGTAACAGCTGGGATTTGGTCCAAAAGTTAGGTCTTAATGAATAATAAAGAGAAAAAATTGCAAAGAGCTAACCTAAAAAGAAAGTTAATAGGAGGGGAAAAGAAAACCCAAAGAAAGTACCAGAGTGAGTGAACCCAGTGAAATAAGCAATAGAGTGGAGGTGGGTTTTGATAAACTGATGGGTTTGGGGCTCAGAAAGGTGTCACACTTGTAAGCAGTGGTGGCAAAGGGGTGTTCTTACAGAGATGGGTCACACGAAGTGGGAACAGAGCTTGCACTAAGTCTCCTCGAGAAGGACCATTTAAATTAACAGAAAACAAAATCTCTCATTTACTTGACTTAAAAGGTTTGGAGGAATTATAAATTGAAAGTTAGGAATTATAATAATAATGAATGAATGAATGGATGTATGAATGAATACATGGTTGGATTGATGGATGGATGGATGGATGGGTTGCTAAGGCAAAAGGTCCCACAACAACTCTGGGTAACATCACTATCTAAGGGGCATTTTAAATGCTGTTTAATAGTTTTTAAAGTGTTTCATTTGGTAACAAGATCCTATGTATAGCTGAGGAATCATAGATCAGAAAAGTTAAATGACTTGCTCTTAGTACACAAATAATAACTTCTAGAGGGAGATCTAGAATCCAAACCCTTCCACAGGTAATCTGCTGCATTTCCCACTATACGCAATTAAGCCCCAACAGGTGAATGTGGTCATTAAACTTGGTAAACAGAAATGGAAATGAAAATTACTCCCAAGATTCCATCTTGAAGCACAGTGGAGAAGCTATCTTGAGGACTGGTCTATCTGTCAAAACATCTGTTCAGCAAGCATCATATTCAGTATTACAGAGTTGGGACTCTCTAACCAGAAGTTTGAGATGGCCTGGCAGATGGTTGGGAAAGCTGCAGTCACCACTTGCCTCTTCACTATTTCTTAGTTCACCAGAAGGCTAGTGACCATGGGTACTGGACATGGAGATGTGTTCTCTAGATCTTTCTTTAAGGGGGTCTTGTTGCCCTAGCTGTGGGCAGTTAGCTTCTAGCTGTCAGCTCTTTTAGGATTTGCCTAGCTGCAGAATGTAACTTTACCCAAATGCATAGCCTTCTCTGGGTCACCCACATTCCATGGTTGATGGGGGTTCAAGGACCCAGCCATTAAGTCCAGTACAGGTCACCATGATGGCCATTTATGCTCCAGAGATCCCCTGTGGTGGTGACTGAGGTTTTGTTTGGCAGCTTGACATTTTCCTCTATATAGTCCTGCATCCTCCTCCTCATTTCTACAGCCTTTAATCTCTAATAGACACCCTGCATGGGCAAGTCCATCTCCATGTTGGCCTCCCAGAGACCCCAGCCTGCAAGGCCAGAGGGTGAAGCAGTGCTGTCCTTGTGCTCTGTTTGGGCTTTACTCCCAGTGGTCTTCACATACTCTGCTTTAGTGATGTCAAAGCTTCAAGGCAATGACAGCTGATTCTCATGCCCTCCCTAAAATGTCAAGCAACTGATTTTATCTCCAGGTTTCAGTTCCCTCATCTAGAGGAAATCAGAGGCTGTGGACCCTGGAGCCACCTGAGTGGCATAAGGCAAGTCAGAGCCCCTTCACCCAAAGTTGGTGGTGGTTGGTGTTCCGTTTCTAAGTTGTGTCTGACTCTTTGGTACCGCATGCACTGTAGCCCACCAGGCCCCTTTGTTCATGGGATTTCCCAGGCAAGAATACTGGAGTGGGTTACCGTGTCCCTCTCCAGGGTATCTATCTGACCCAAGGATCAAACCCACATCTCTTGGACTGGCAGGCAGATCCTTTGTCACCGAGCCACCTGGGAAGCCTTTAACCAGACTAACTCTGCTTTTATGTTTTATACGTTGAGGATTTCATTTAAAAGTGGAGCTTTACAGTTACACATATTTTTGAAAAACACTGGTTCAGCTGATCCCACAGATACCTCCCATTTGTAACATTCTATGATGCTCTGATTATCCTCTGAGACAACCAAAGAAGTAGGATAATAACTTGGGGTGTGTGTGTGTGTTAGGGCTTCCCTAGTAGCTCAGCAGGTAAAGAATCTGCCTGCAATGCAGGAGACCCTGGTTTGATTCCTGAGTTGGGAAGATCCGCTGGAGAAGGGATGGGTAGCCTATCCGTCTGACTCTTTGCAACCCCATGGACTGTAGCCTGCCAGGCTCCTCTGTCCACAGAGTTCTCCAGAAAAGAAACTGGAGTGGGTAGATATTCACTTCTCGAGGGGATCTTCCTGACCCAGGAATCAAACCCACGTATCCCTCACTGGAGGTAGATTCCTTACCATATGAGCCACCAGGGAATCCCAACAACATGGTACCTAAGATGCTCCAGCGATTTGGAAAAACAAATCAACTCGCATACAAAGCCAAGATATAGATTAAGAGACAGACGCCAAATAAGGCTGAATTCTAGTTTACTGGACAGATAGGGAACTATAAAATGGTGATGGAAAAAAGAGTTTCCCCGAGGATTTGGACAATATATTACTTTATGGGGCTATCAGAAGGATTTAAGACAGCAAAGTAAAGGAAACAGCTTTCATTTAAGTGCACCAGATTCCCTGCCTGTAGTGTGCAGGCATCTCCTCCTTCTGAGCCCCAAACACAATAAGTCAAACGTGTGATGAAGGCCATCTTGGAGGACTCAAGAAATTAGGCCCCACTGTTTCTGCAGTAGGCCTGAAATAGTGATTTCCTTATTCCCTCTTATAAGGAAATACCATTCCAATGAAAATAACTGAAAGGAAAAAGAAATCTAAGCTGTTAAAACTCTAGTGACATATGCTGTATAAAAATGTATATATTCACATGCCAGGGAAGAGGGTTTCAGTTCAGTTCAGTTCAGTCGCTCAGTCGTGTCTGATTCTTTGCGACCCTATGAATCGCAGCATGCCAGGCCTCCCTGTCCATCACCAACTCCCGGAGTTCACTCAGACTCACATCCATTGAGTCAGTGATGCAATCCAGCCATCTCATCCTCTGTCGTCCCCTTCTCCTCTTGCCCCCAATCCCTCCCAGCATCAGAGTCTTTTCCAATGAGTCAATTCTTCGCATGAGGTGGCCAAAGTACTGGAATTTCCGCTTCAGCATCATTCCTTCCAAAGAAATTCCAGGACTGATCACCTTCAGAATGGACTGGTTGGATCTCCTTGTAGTCCAAGGGACTCTCAAGAGTCTTCTCCAACACCACAGTTCAAAAGCATCAATTCTTCGGTGTTCAGCCTTCTTCACAGTCCAACTCTCACATCCATACATGACCACTGGAAAAACCATAGCCTTGACTAGATGGACCTTTGTTGGCAAAGTAATGTCTCTGCTTTTGAATATGCTATCTAGGTTGGTCATAACTTTCCTTCCAAGGAGTAAGCGTCTTTTAATTTCATGGCTGCAGTCACCATCTGCAGTGATTTTGGAGCCCAGAAAAATAAAGTCTGACACTGTTTCCACTGTTTCCCCATCTATTTCCCATGAAGTCATGGGACCAGAGGGTTTGCTGCTAAGTCGCTTCAGTCATGTCAGACTCTGTGCGACCCCATAGACGGCAGCCCACCAGGCTCTGCCGTCCCTGGGATTCTCCAGGCAAGAACACTGGAGTGGGTTGCTATTTCCTTCTCCAATGTAGGAAAGTGAAAAGTGAAAGTGAAGTCACTCAGTCATGTCCAACTCTTAGCGACCCCATGGACTGCAGCCTACCAGGCTCCTCCGTCCATGGGATTTTCCAGGCAAGAGTACTGGAGTGGGGTGCCATTGCCTTCTCCAGAGGGTTTAATGGTTATCAAATCATTATAAACTATGGTGGGGGGTGGAAACAAGTCTAAAAAGAGAATTATACCTAAATTACTTGTGAATTTCCCTGTGGGAAATACCAAACATATGAAAATTTTTAATCATTCAAAGACACTCATGCTAATATGAAGCATATGCATTCTGGAAATGCGATGAAGTGATAGTTAAAAGGTAAGTTATGTTCCTGGACATGCTGTGCCACAAAATCTACACCTTTTATGAATGTTTTTATTAGATCATTATTTTCAAGATCCCTGTTATTCATATTTGGAAAAGAAAGTGTGACATATAAATCAAGGGACATTATAATATATGATGAGAATTGTACATAGCACCTTGTATACAGTCCTCTCCACATTCAAAACTTCAATTGCCCACGAGTGTGGATCCTGAGTCTGCTAATGAGAAAACTCTACCTCACTATTTGGGCTTCCCTGGTGACCCAGCAGTAAAGAATCTGCATACAATGCAGGAGTCACAGGAGATGTGGGTCCAATCCCTGGGTTGGGTAGATCCCCTCTCATAGGCTCAGACACGACCATGCTTGCCTGGCAACCCATTCCAGGGTTCTTGCCTGTAGAATCCCATGGACAGAGGAGCCTGATGGGCTACAGTCCATAGGGTCACAAAGAGTCAGACCTGACCGAAACAACGTAGCACGCATGCACATCTTACCATGTGGAGCAGTCAGGCATGTAGGAGCTAGTATAACTTTTTCTTTTTTAAACAATACTATGAGTTATTGCTTAATTTCCCAAGGTTAAAACATTATGTAGTTCACCCTTCAGTAGGAAGTTAAGGATTGGCTCATTTAAGATATTTAAATTTTATAGTTTCTTTTGTAGCCTCCTGTAGTCTTTTGTCCTCCATGTTTTCCAAGCCTCCTCATCATGAGATGGGGACAGCCCAGACCACAGGTATAATTTCAGCTGAGGAGAGGAGGGAGGGAAAGAGCAGAGAGAAAGGAAGGGAGAGGGCAGTGCACAGGGAGGCAGGTGGGGGAGTTGGAGAGGAAGCCCTGGCACCGGCCGTCTCTGCCCAGAAGAGAAGAGAAGCCACGGTGGGCAGAAGCTCTCCAAAAGACCAGGCTCAGGGTCTCCTGTCTCCCCATGGCTGAAGTCCTGCCTCCTTGGCCTGTCCTCACCAGCCATGCTCAGACAGTGTGCAGATGGGACAGGACAGCTCTGAAAGCTTGAAGATTGCTATTTTATTAGGGAGCCTCTAGGTATAAAAGGGAGAAGACAATGGCAACCCACTCCAGTACTCTTGCCTGGACAGTCCCATGGACAGAGGAGCCTG
Organism: Tragelaphus eurycerus; assembly: GCA_935064755.1. NCBI lineage: Eukaryota > Metazoa > Chordata > Mammalia > Artiodactyla > Bovidae > Tragelaphus > Tragelaphus eurycerus. Next base: position 26,357,281 of record CAKXYN010000003.1, read on the forward strand.
GAGGGCTGCAGTTCATGGGGTCACTGAGGGTCGGACACGACTGAGCGACTTCACTTTCACTTTTCACTTTCATGCATTGGAGAAGGAAATGGCAACCCACTCCAGTGTTCTTGCCTGGAGAATCCCAGGGACGGGGGGAGCCTGGTGGGCTGCTGTCTGTGGGGTCGCACAGAGTCTGACACGACTGACGCGACTTAGTAGCAGCAGCAGCAGGGATAAAAGAAAATGACTAGAGCAGGGCCAGGTTCCTTTCCCTGGGAAGCTCTTGCACCGGCTGCATTTGGCCACTCAGGAGAGGACCACTGGCAATCCTTTCTAGAAAACCTTTGGACACACCTCTGGCAAATGTCTGGGGTGGGCCCAGGTAGAGTCACATGATGTCAAATCCCACAGTATAACAGCTGAATCGGCCTAGGAAAACTACAAGATCTGTACAGAAGAGCTGTGTTGTGCTCAGTCACATCCAACTCTTTTGCAACCCCATGGTCTGTAGCCTGCCAGGCTCCTCTGTCCATGGGGTTTTCTGGGCAAGAATATTGCAGGTTACCATTTCCTCCTTTAGGGGATCTTCCCGACCCAGGGATCGAACTCTCATCTCTTGTGTCTCCTGCATTGGCAGGCAGATTCTTTTACTACTGAGCCACCTGGAAAGCCATAGGAGAAGAGATCGATGTTCAAACCTTCACAAGGCAAGATAGCCACCCTGCAGCAAACCCAAGAGTAAAGCTCCCTAGTCCTCACTCCGAATCCACCCATCCATCCAGGGGTTGAAGCAGCCCTATCACCAGGGAGCCTTCTCTCCTGGACAATGATTGCTCTGCAGATAAGTGGGGCTCTGAGGCCTTGATCTTCAGTTTGGTGGACTTAAGAGAGGATTTTCATCCCTCTCAAAAGAACTGAGGAATTCTCTCCATAGAATGGATTTGAGAACAGAGATCTTTTGTTGAAAATAGTCAGAACATCAAACATTTTTTTTAAATGAATGGTCAAATACCTCTGATATTTAGTTAGATCTGTGTGGGGGGAAAGGAAGTGCTTTCAAGAATGTAGGTGCTGAATTTGAGAAAAGCCAGTATCTTAAAAATTCACTCGACATGTGGTATATACGGGGTGGTCAGCACCACCCAAAGAGAGCATGAAAATCTTGACACATTACAAAAATTAAAATCTAATTCATACCATACACAGCCAAATAGACATGAAAGCTGTGTCTTAATTAGATATACGCATGAGGGAAAATGATACATGAAAATCTAGATGTAATGTTTAAAAGGCAAATTAGGACAATGCATGTGTAGTTTGAAAAGAGCTTAGCATAAAGTTCTTTTCCAATTAATACAGATAGGTTTTCAGGGAGACCTCCCTGATGATAAGGAAGGATTTGGTACCTGCTAATGTCCTGTGTTTTTTCCTCCCTCTGTCATTTCACTTCTCTTTCCTTATCCAGAGGCACTTCTGCATGCTCAGATTATGTGTGTGCTAACTCACTTCAGTTGTGCCTGACTCTTTGCAACCCTATGGACTGTAGCTTGCCAGGGTCCTCTGTCCATGGGATTCAATAGTCAAGATTACTGGAGTGGGTTGCCAAGCCTTACTACAGGGAATCTTCCTGATCCACGGATCGAACCCACGTCTTCACTGGTAGACAGTTTCTTTACCACTAGCGCCACCTGGGAAACCCAAATATCTATAATCATAACTACTATTTTCATTCATTCACTCATTCAATTAAACAAATATGCGCAAAGGGCCTAGAACAAGACGACCTAGTTTTGATCTTCTACAGTCCAACATAAACTAAGCTCATGGTTTCCAGAATAATTTTTGCTGCTTCTTTTTAAACATAACAGCCCCATACTCTACCTTGTTTTCAAAAAAAATGTAAGAAAGTACATGTTTTATCTAGTTTTTTATTAACTTTAAAATCTCTTATTGGAAGAAATCATGCTATAATGACCTTTCATATCAAGTAGTTATAAAACAATAGACAAAATGACCTTCTTATGAAGAAAGAAAAATGCAGTTATCTGTCCTGGGTCTGGAGTTCTTCTCCTCTGAAGTGCACGCTACCTTAGTTGGATCCTCGATGGTCAGATGCTCAGAGAACTGTATCGAGGTACAGCTGGCATCCTATGCACGTGCAGGGCAGCAGTTACCAAATTATCAGGGAAACACAATGTGTGTGTGATGAAGCAATTGCTAGTTCTAAAGAGAGAATTGTAGCCGGGCCAAATTTAGCAAAAGGCTCAACAATCCTCCATTTGTGTGTTAGTAAAGGAACAGCATTATTTTGGACTGCTAGATGCCTCTAAATATCTGGCTAGTCTTAGGAAAAAAAGACAATCGTTGATACTTCAGTCCACAAAATCTAATTCTGATATGAATTCTAACTCCTAACACAGTATGGCAATTATCCTCTCTTTAAAAAGTTCTCTATAGATAAATATGAATCGCCATGATACCTTTGTATGCGAAAGCAGGATTATCATCTCATTTTAGATGCCAGAAAAAGAAGAAATTTACTGCACTTGCATTTATAAAATCATAAAACAAGTGACAAAGAACTCTAGCATCAAACTAATCTAGGTTAAACCTCTCAGCACAGCTAAAAACAAGCAATCACTGCAACAGATACTGAACAGCACTTGCCATGTGCCAGGCCTTGTCCAAGGGCTTTATGTGTGTCCGTTTATTTAATCCTCATCACAACATCTATGTACCAACCAAGCAGGTGGCTCAGTGGTAAAGAATCTGACTGCCAATGCAGGAGACACAGGAGACTCCGGTTCCGTCTCTGGGCTGGGAAGATCCTCTGGAGGAGGAAATGGCAACCCACTCCAGGATTCTTGCCTGGAAGATTCCATGGACAGAGCAGCCTGGTGGGCTGCAGTCTATGGGGTCACAAAGAGTCAGGGGCAACTGAGTGACTGAGCATGCACACACGCACAGCTCTGTGTAGTATATAACATTATTATCTGTATTCCACAAATGTGGAAATGGAAACATAAATAAGCTAAAAGCTTTTCTCCAGGTCACACAGCTAAGTGGCAAAGCCAAGATTCAGACACACTCGATGTGGTTTTAGAGTCCCCTCCATCAAACATTGCACTAGATTGCTTTGTGTAAGTTCTTGAAGTCCTCTAAGCTACTGTTTTATCTGCGAATAATGGTACTGACCTCAAGGATTGCCAGGATGTCTAAGATAAAGCAACTAAAAGTGCCTGGCAGGCACATCACATATGCCTAGTCTCTATGTTAATTGTTAGGCAGTGCCCAATCCCTCCTCAACACCTTGCCTCCAGTGGGCTAAGTAGTTCGTTCTTCCTCTAGGAATACCTATAAGTGATCTGACATTGCCTGCTGTCCTTTCTGGGCTCTGGAGATATGAGATCACAAAGTCCTAGGCTGGATATAAAGATTCCTCTTCAGTCATCAAGGGGAGGAAGTGGCATTTCAGCTCCAGAAAGAAAGAAGCCCAAGCTGTTGAAGGAAATGAATTTCACTTTTATCCTCACTTTGACTCTTGTGTAAGACCATTGTTGTTCAGTCGCTCAGTCGTGTCCAACTTTTTCAGACTTCAAGGACTACAGCATGCCAGGCTTCCCTGCCATCATTATTTCCCAGAGTTTGCTCAAACTCACCGACTCATCCATTGAGTCAGTGATGCCATCCAACCATCTCATCCTCTGTCATCCCCTTCTCCTCCTGCCTTCAATCTTTCCCAGCATCAGGGTCTTTTCCGACGAGTCAGTTCTTCACATCAGGTGGCCAAAGTTATTGGAGTTTCAGCATCAGCCCTTCCAAAGAATATTCAGGGTTGATTTCCTTTAGGATTGACTGCTTTGATCTCCTTAAGATACAAATCAATTAATTCATCCCATTCTTATTCAGCATCTTGCCATTCTGAGGTCCCTTCCCAACTCTTCAGAATTCCCTCTCTAATTCAACTTGGCTTTTCCAGTTGGCCAGAAGCCAGCCCTTGTCTGTGTGAAGTCTGAATGCTACGTAAGCTACCTTGTCCTGGATGTTCTTCTGAGAGTTTGGGAGTTTTTGACAAGTTACTGGCAAAAGAAGAAGATGCTCCTGCCAATTTGCTTCAGGCACCGAGCATGTTCACAGGTATCATACCAGGTGTTATTAATATGTTATTTACAAGAAACCCAGTGTTCAACCTATTGTTGGGGTTATATAGTGTTACAGTTTTTGTACTTACAAAGCAATGTATTTTTTCCAACTCAGAAAGCTTAGAATGTGTGAAGAACTCAATCAATATATATCTCAAATGTGAGATATATATGGCAAGTTAGTCTTAGTTAGGAATCAGGATGTGGGCCAAATGATCAATACTCTTTCTTCAAGTCAAATAATCACTTTAGAAAGCTGAAGACTGGGACAAATGTCTCTCTCAGGGCTGAGCCAGTCAGGCTCACAGGTGTAAGGTCAGCACCCTGGGGAAATGCCCTACTTTTTCAGTTCCCCAAAGTAAACCTCATACAACTTTATCCTAAGGAATTTCAGAACTGGAAGGAATGTTTCTGAATGCTCTGCTCTGGGGCTTAGAGAATGGATGTCTAAGACATATAGTCCCCCAAACTGCCATGTTCTTAGCAAGAGTGGGAGCCATCTATCTACAGTCTACTTAATGGCGTGCAGCCACCCAGGCGGAAACGGTGAGCTTTGAAAAATCAAAGAACAGGGGAAATAGTGATGCTCCTGTCATGGCTAAGCCTCGGCAGAATCTTGAGGGAGGGAGAATTCCTTCAAGGAAAATGGCCTCGTCACACATTCCACACTGCTTACCTGGTGTCCATTATGGACTCCATGCTTTACCGGGCATCAGACCAACCAGCCTGAACACCAAGAGCAAAACCCCAACAAAACAAGGCTTCTGCCTAGTCTTCCATTTCTGCAGGCCCAGGACATCAACTGGTTAATCTGAAAGCCATATGTACTAACAAGCTATTTCCAAGAAACATGTGCTTTCTGAAGCAATGCTCGTCTCTGCCTCCTGGGGTCATGGATTTATTTGTCAGTAAATTATAGAAAATCTGTGAGTGGAAACTTTTTGGATTACAAAAATTATACCACTGACAGTTACCTATTTAATCTATGAGTCAGGCATGGACCCCCAGCTAATTTAGCCAGCTTAACCTGTCCAGAGAAAATAAAATCAGGAAATAATCTCTATTATTCTTAGTTCCCATGGAATATGGCAAGAAAAAGTCAGTATGAAGAAGAGACTGTATCTTCATCTGACTTTACTTCTAAATTCACTGTGCAGCCTTGGCTATATCACTTAGTCTATCTAGGCTGATTTATTTAACCTCATGATACTCTGATGATGTTGGGTTAATCTAGATTATTTTTGTAAAGTGTAAACCCTCTCCCAGAAAGGATACATTCCCCACCTTTACATACACACATGCTCCTTTATTTAGTGCTTTCTTACCTCTGTCATATGGGTCACTGCTGAGGACACTGACTGAGAACTGTTGGCAGTTTAGAGCTTCCACACATCTTTCTGAGCACAAGTAACAAGAGCCACTGCTAGCACTGATACAAGATACTTGATATCGATAAAACCTGGTGCAAAAATGCAGTGCGAGTTCTTTTTGCAGTAGTCATACAAGTTTGGCAACCTGCCGTCTTGTGAATGTGACTGAGTCTGCTTCCCTAAAGCACCTGCTTAGCCTCCTCTTCCCTCTTCCCTCACCCACACAAACACAAAACTTTGACTTTTCCACCACCGCACTTCACTACAGAAGGAATTCTGAAGAGTCAGGAAGGGGCCTCAGGGTGGCAAGATGCTGAATAAGAAGAGGATGACTTCACTGATTTGTAACTTACACAAGAGTCAGGGGGAAGATAAACATGAAATTCATTTCCTTCAACCAGCTCTGTCTCCTTTCTTTCTGCAGCTAAGCCTAGGACTTAGTGATATTACAACCCTAGGGACCCAGAAAAATGGAGGCAAAGAAGAATGTGAGCTGGAAGAGGAAACGTTGGTAGGCAAGAGAGAGGAGTGAGGAGAGACCAGACTTGCTCCTGCTTTTTCTGCCCGCTGCTCTCAGAGCTGCCCCACGGACACATAGAACCTCTAGGCAACGGGCAAGACGGGTCTTCCTCACAGGCAGCTGGCGAGGGCAGCTATTAAATTATTGAAAATTCCAGGCTGAAAGGAAGTCAAATATTAATGAGTATATTACTGAGAGGAAGAAAACTTGACAATCCACACAGATTTAAACTATTAATATCTCTCTTCAGGAAGAAAGCCCAGTGAACAAAACTGAATGCCGTCAGATATGGCTTCAAAGAAGCTGCCCCCTGCCCACACATGGGCTCCATGAGACTGCCCACGGCTGCACTTTCTCCCACCCTCGCTTTTGCTGGTGACTGCTGTGGATAAACCGTTTTCAGTTATGGTTCACAAACTCTGCTTTGGGCATGTTCTTCCTTAACCCTTCTCGAGTGAAGGTTTTTGTTGGTAGAGTACATGATGGTATTCCACTAGCTTCTAATTAAGCACAGGGAGCCAACAGTGATAACCTTCACAGCCAGGCTGACTCATCACTTGGGTTGCCCCTGAGGTTTCCGATTCAATTTCCAGCTTCTCCGATCACAATAAAGCCATTAGGTTGAAAATATTAGAATAGATAGCAGGGCAGCCCAGGTTCTCATCCCTCCTACCTCATTCGGCTTCTAGGAAGACTTCCATGTGGGAAAAGAGATATACAGGGAAATGAAAGAACGTGGCAATTTGATGGATAATAAATGATGTCTGAATGTTGAAAAGTCACTTTGGAAATTATATGTGCATTATTTTCATATTTTGTATTTCTTTAGATGGATGAATATAATATGATAGAACAAGTGTGTTTTAAAATAGCATCAACTAAGCATTGCTTTTTATTTAATAATTGGAAACTTCACATAAAGCCCTGGCATTACTGTAATCATCTCCATTCTTGTCCCTGTCAGCAATTTGCTTTAAAATACAGTCCTTCAGCATACATGGTGTGATATACGTGTGAGTTAACATTAATTTACACTATAGGGAAAGTCAGTTAACATTAAAACTGTCTTAATCAGGAATACACACTTCAAGGATGATTGGTTAGCACTTCATATGTTGAATTTTCATTATCATTGAATTTCAAAATACCATCTAATTTTCACTGAAATTTCTTCTTCAACCCATGGGTTATTTACAGGTGGATTGCTTAACTGCCAAACATTTGGGAATTTTTCTGTTTTCTTTGTTACTGATTTCTAGCTTAGCTTCTCTTCGGTCAAAAAAACATACCCTGAATGAATTTCGTCTTTGAAATTTGTCAAGATCTGCCTTATAAGCCAACAAATGGGTCAGTTTTGGTAATTTGGGGAAAAACTGTACTGTGTCAATACTGAGTGCAATGGTCAGTATATATCAATAAGGTAAAACATATTAATAGTAATTGTTCAGATCTTTATTCTTACTGAATTTTTGTCTGTGTGTTCTGTTATTTCTTGAGACAGTGGTGATTATGTTTCCCACTATGATTATGGATTGATGTATTTATCTTCTTTATTCTGTCATATGTTTGCTTTTTACATTTGGAGCCATGTTGTTAGATATATACAAATTTAGAATTGTAACTTTCCTGTGGCTTTATCCTTTAATTGTTATAAAATGTTTCTATTTATCTTTAATGACGATTCTTCCCTTAAAGTCTATTTTCTCTGACCTTAGTAAACTATACTAGTTTATTTTTGTGAGTATTTATAAGATGTATCTCTGCTGCTGCTGCTGCTAAGTTGCTTAAGTCCTGCCTGACCCCATAGACAGAGGCCCACCAGGCTCCCCTGTCCCTGGGATTCTCCAGGCAAGAACACTGGAGTGGGTTGCCATTTCCTTCTCCAATGCATGAAAGTGAAAAGTGAAAGTGAAGTCGCTTAGTTGTCGGACTCTTCGCGACCCCATGGACAGCAGCCCACCAGGCTCCTCCGTCCATGGGATTTTCCAGGCAAGAGTACTAGAGTTGGTTGCCATTGCGTTCTCTACCGTTTCTTTTATTTTCAACTTTTCTGTGTCCTTATATTCAAGAAGTAGCTTTCACAAGCAGTATATCAGTTGAGTTCAGTTCAGTCGCTCAGTCGTGTCTGACTCTTTGCAACCTCATGAACTGCAGCACACCAGGCCTCCTTGTCCATCACCAGCTCCTGGACTTCACTCAGACTCACGTCCATCAAGTCAGTGATGCCATTCAGCCATCTCATCCTCTGTCGTCCCCTTCTCCTCCTGCCCCCAATCCCTCCCAGCATCAGAGTCTTCTCCAATGAGTCAACTCTTCGCATGAGGTGGCCAAAGTACTAGAGTTTCAGCTTTAGCATCGGTCCTTTCAAAGAAATCCCAGGGTTGATCTCCTTCAGAATGGACTGGTTGGATCTCCTTGCAGTCCAAGGGACTCTCAAGAGTCTTCTCCAACACCACAGTTCAAAAGCATCAATTCTTCGGCGCTCAGCCTTCTTCACAGTCCAACTCTCATGTCCATACATGACCACTGGAAAAACCATAGCCTTGACTAGACGGACCTTTGTTAGGCCTTTTTGTTCTTTTTTAATGTGGTGTGCCAATGATTATCATTTAGTTGGAGTAGTTAGTCAATTTTCATTTACTGATATGTTTGTTTTTATAGCTAGAATCTTAGAATTGTTTTCTATTGGTCCACCTGCTGTTATTAAGTTCCCCTTTCTCTCCCTTTTCTTAGATTAATCAAGAATCTTTCATTCTATTTCCCCTTCTATGTATTATTTTACTAGTTACTCTAGAGATTACAATGCATGTCCTTGACTTGTTATAGTATAGTAAAATTATGACTTTTAATACTTCCAGATGTTGCTGTCACCTTATAACACATGAACTCCATTTAGCCCTCTTCCAGTTTTTGCATTATTTTGGCCATACATTTAATTTTACATATATTTCAGACTCCACAGGATTCCATTTTTGGTTTTTTTGTGTGATAAACATTCATTTATATTTGTCCATATATTTTTCTCAACATTTTATTCTAAAATACTTTTCAAAAATAAAAATGGAAGATTTATATAGTGAACAACCTCATTCAGATTTTCTAATCAATATTTTTCTATATTTGCTTTACCACTTATCTATTCACCTCTCTATCCAGCCATCAATTCATTTTATATTTTTAATATATTTCAACTTAAGCAGATATTCACCCTTTCTGTCACTCTCTATTTCCTCCTGCATTTCTGGGATCATTCTCTTTCTACCTCTAGAAATACTTTAGTATTTCTTTTAATGTTAGAGTACTGATTCTTTCCAGTTCTGTTTGTCTTAAAATGTCATTTCACATCAACTTCTCATGACGATTTTTGTTGGATTTATGAAATTTTAGCTTGGCAGTTATATTCTTTCAACCTGTTAATATGAATTCCACTGTCTTCTGGCATCTATTGTTTCTTCTGAGAAGTGAGCTTACTATTGCTCCTTTGAAATTAATGATTTTTTTTTTTTCTGGCTGTTTTCACAGCTTTTCCCTTTGATTTTGTTTTTAGCAGTTTTACTGCATTTTATCCTAGTTGGGATCTGTAGGCTTCTTGAATCCATGTTTTTGGTCATTTTCAGAAAATACCATTCCTGCCCTATTCCTTCTCTTCTGGGACGCCTATCACATGTGATGTAGAATAACACATGCTATATACGTCTCTTGTGTTTTTTTTTTTTTTTTTGTATTTTCATCCTTTTGCTCTCTGTACATCATGCATCCACTTGAATATTTTCTACTGATCTGTCTTCCATTTTCATTAAATCTTTCTTCTCATGCATCTAGTCTGCAGTTAAACACATCTATTGAGCTCTTAATATCCATTTTCTAAGCTTCAGAATTTTCAATTTGTTATTTAACAATTCCAGTTTTCCAATGAAATTTTTAAAATTCCAGTTTTCTAATGAAATTCTTCATCATGTCATCTATTTTCTAAACACATCAATCAGAGTTATTTTAAAGTCTATGATTGATAACACCAACAAATGAGTCATTTATGGTTGGGAATTTTTTTCCATAGCATTTTTTTTTCTTTTACTTGTTTCCTGGTATTCCTGGTCATTCTTTATTGAAAAAATTTATGTGAACTTTAGAGACACTTAAATACACTCCCTTCTTTCAGTGACCCCATCATCTAGCAGGCAGAATGGGGGGTGAACACCATAACCCAATCAAAGACTCACCTTAGTTTTTGTATGGCTTGGTCTAATTTGAGTTTACCTTTACTCCTAGGGTGTAGCTCTCTAAAGATCCCCAAATGGTATCTGCTGAGGCCTCTTATCCTTGAGGGGCTTTGCATGGCAATATATTTTAGTCAGCATTGTGTGCTGAGAATGCTTCTATTCAGTTTTTGTTGTTTTTCTTTTTTTACCTAGCTCCTTAGTCTCTCCTTTCTGTACAGTAATATTTCTCAAATATAATATAAAGGATATATACTGGAGTATCTAGCTAACTTTTCTGTAACTTCCTTCTCTCAGGCTTTTGACCTTTCAAGTCCTGTCTACCTTGAAAATTCTGAACTCAAATTCCCATGATATTGTCAAAAGGTCTGCTACATTCTCAGCAGATGACCTGAGAGAAAAAAGCATCTTCTCAGCTCTCGATAGTTCCCTTCTCTCTCAGATCTTAGCTACTCAAGTCCCATTGCCTTGGCAGCTCTCTGACACAACTCTGGCTCAGTAGGGGCCTTCCTCAACTTAGCATAAGCTGAGACCTGAATCTGTCCTGATTGGCCAGTGCCTATGACAGTCCAGGTTATTATCTGAGAGGCTCTAATTGGAAGGTAACAGTCCTGAAGCAGTAACTAAAATTGGTTTGGCTATCTTTATTACTGGTCAACTGCGGAGACACTGATAATTAAAGTAATGCAAGTTAGAAGTGGTTTATCTTTGGCGAAAATGATGGTGTTCAAAATATGTGGATTGGCTAGAAATAGTATGTAGGTACTCTTACACTAACAGTATGTAGGAATACAGCAAGCCAAAATAGCCTATAGCTTAGAACTCCGATCGGTCTACTGTTCAGATCCTTATGCATGTATTTTTTTTGCCCAGCTTTAACTAGATGTATCACACCGTCAGCCAAGAAATACACCTGCCTCTAGCGTACTTTATATGCAAGGTGCTATAGGAGTATGTACCTAAAAGGACAAAGATGTAGCTCTTTATTACGTTTACAAAACAGACTGAATCACTTTTTGCTGGCTTGCTAACACATGTTTATAACTATGGCAGAATCTAGTTTAAGATTTATTTTCTTCATAACATCACCTGGAAATGGTTTGTGGAAGGAAAGCTATGGACCCACTTACCTTGAACTATGGGAGGCTAACATATCTACCAAAAATAACTACAGTTAACCGAATTGGCCTAGGTCAGTTTGGAAAACATCCTTTGCTTCACAAGTCAGTGCAGAACTTTAGTGGCCATGATGGCTTTATCCTTTGCTCTGGCTTTTCATCTTTGTTTTTCTTTAAAAATATCGTGTGAAATATGGTAATCTTGACGTTTTCATGGCCCCATTTAACCACATTCTCTTATCAGTTGCACACAAGAAGAACTGAGGTTCTGAAAGGTCTAAGTTGACAGGTGAACCATATCCAAGAGAACTGAACTCCTCCCCTTCCAATCAGAAGAAAGTAATATAAAGCTTATAATATCACCTTAAGCAAAGGAAATATTACAAATCCTGAATGCTGCTTCAATGTAACACCTCAAGACTCTAGAGAAACCACTGAAGTGGCATTTCTGACATTTGTGAAGGGCTTAAAAACTGCTTCCTGGAAAACAGCTGGCAGTGCTCAGCCCTTGTCTTCATGGGGCTTAGTGGGAATGACCCCCTCCCCCAAATATGCAGAGAGTGAAACGAGATTGCTTTTTCATTGCCCTCCTGGGAGCCCAGACACCAGGAGGGTCCTGGGTACAGAGGATCACAGGATCCTCACACTCCTAGACTTGGCAGGAACTTTGAGATTTTCTGGTCTATTATTTCCAGTTTATAATTAAGGAAATAGGTCAAGAGAAATTTCATAATTTAGCCAACATTACTCAGGAGGTAAAGGCCTGATCCAGAATTCAATTAACTAGATTTTAAATCCATTGTCCTGCTTAGGGTTCCCTGTCTTCTGTCCTCTATAAAGAACTCCTGGAGGCCAGTGGCTCCTCCTCAGGTTATAGTAACATTTTCCCTAGGCCGACTCTTCCGATCTATTCCAAGTCAGGTCACCATACGCTGATTCCAGCATGAAACTTTAGGTGACCTGTGTCTATTCAGCTGTCTTGGATATGAGTGAAATGCCCTAGGCAAAGAAAATGGATGTTTTTTCTATCAGAGTAACAGGAAATAACCGCAGTCAGTAATGTGGGCTACTTTTAATTTTGAAATACCAATATATAGTTCTTTCTTTTCAGAGGAGAACTGTGAAAAGACTGATGTCAGCAAGACAAAGCAACTTATATGTTAGCTTTGACCTAAATTTTTAGGTCTTTACATCTCTGGTTGAAAATTCATTTCATTCTTTGGATAATTCTGGCAGAGCATAAATATGCTGTCTCAAAAGAAAGAATAAACAAAATTAAATCTGTTCAGTGATTTCTCATGGGACAAATGCCAATCTAAGCAACAAAATGAAAGAGGAAAAATTCTTCATCACTGAAGAGGTGAATATGTGTTTGAATTTCCCATAAAAATGAAGAATGATGAGGATCCGATTTATTTACCAATATTACAGATATTTTGAAACAGCATTTACTTGTTCTGTTTTTATTTCTCCACCTACAATTGGAGCTAGCAATGTACTTCACAAACAGGGAAACCACAAGCACCTGGGGTTCTTGATAGAAAGGTTCACATATAGCAATAAACCACTCAAATATTTTTCATTGTAAATACCATTTTCTAAGGATTCATTACTGAGGAAGAAAACAAATCCAAAAGTAGGATTAATGGAAAATGGGCATTGCTTTTGATAAGACACTCATTTGAAACGTCTACTTTTATTAGCAAGTAGCCCACTAACACAGAGAAGGCAATGGCACCCTACTCCAGTACTCTTGCCTGGAAAATCCCATGGACAGAGGAGCCTGGTGGGCTGCAGTCCATGGGGTCGCTAAGAGTCGAACACGACTGAGCGACTTCACTTTCACTTTTCACTTTCACTTTTCACTTTCATGCATTGGAGAAGGAAATGGCAACCCACTCCAGTGTTCTTGCCTGGAGAATCCCAGGGACAGGGGAGTCTGCTGGGTTGCTGTCTATGGGGTCGCACAGAGTTGGACACAACTGAAGTGACTTAGCAGCAGTAGCAGCAGCAGCCCACTAACAGGCTAGAAATACAAATGACTGTGTAATAATAATGTGTTCTACAGAAATCCAGATGGCATGTGGTCCACACAGAAGTCCCTCGTGTTTGTGAATAATAAGATCCCCTGGAGAAGGAAATGGCAACCCACTCCAGTATTCTCGCCTGGGAAATCCCATGGACAGAGGAGCCTGGAGGGCTACAGTCCATGGGGTTGCAAGAGTTGGACATGACTTAGGGACTAAACCACCACCACCAACATGGGAATGGCTACTTGAGTTTCATCTTTGCTCTCCCTGGATCTACCCATTACAGATATCACAAATCAATCATAGACAGCACTGTGTTCTGCCAAGTTGAATGCTCAACGTGCAGGCCAACATTTGATTATCGTGGGCAAGTAAGCTGAAACTAACTATTCCAGGTGGTCAAACAATTCTACAAACAGCAGTGCAACTGTCATAAATACGGCTTTATGGGCTTCCCAGGTGGCACTAGGGGTAAAGAACACATCTGCCAATGCAGGAGACATAAGAGATATGGGTTTGATCCCTGGGTCAGGAAGATCCCATGGAGGAGGGCATGGCAACCCATCACAGAGTTCTTGCCTGGAGAATCCCATGAACAGAGGAGCCTGGCGAGCTATAGTCCATAGGTGTGCAAAGAGTCAGACACAACTGAAGCAACTGAGCATGCACACATGGGCTGTATACACAGGTCAGTCATTGACTAGCAAGCTGTTCTTAGGTATGTTCCTTAACCTCTCTGACCCTCTTTTCCTTTGAGTTAGGATATTAACAGTATCTGCCTCAAAATGTTTCTGTAAAAACTGAGTAAGGTAATTAGTATAAAGTTCTTAGCAAAGTTCCGGGCACATTGTAAGCATCCAGTGAATGTTAGCTATTATTAATAGTAATAGAATAATATAAATAGCATTATCAGTATCTAAAAAAACCAGAGAGTCCTGGTCTATATTAAACTAAGTCACACTATGTTATATCATATTCTACCTTCTGAGCATCAAGTTTGCTTCTTCCCTTAATAACCTTTGACATTACATACTCACATCCCAAGGAAGAATCATAAATGGAAAATAAATCACTGCTTTAAAAAACTTCAAACTTAGCAAACATTAAAATGAACTCTTTCAAGAGGGAGGGGTGCTATGTTTAAAATGTACTGGATCTGACGTCTTGGTAAATGGCTAACACTCGGGGGCTATCCCAAAATCACTTCTGTCCATACTGGGGCCTGACATCTCTTAGATTTCTACCTCAGGACTTGATCATAGATTGGATAATTTTAAAATGAAACAAGCCATCAAGTTTACTTCCATGGGATATAAATATCTTTTCTATATTTGCATCATGAATCCAGTCCATGATTATTCATAAGTGACACACAACTGCAATTTAACAAACGATGCTACATTCTCATATCTGCTCTGGAGGGTTGATAAGGATGCATTAGCCCTCCTGAGGCTGTTGTTTCAAGGAGTTTGTTCAAGAAAATGCCTACAAGGCCAATGGACTGCTTTATGGTGAATGTATTTATAATGATCAGTAAGGGGTTTTTACCTAGATGACCAGCAAAGAGGCTTAGCTGCCAGAGTGTGGAAACTAGACTAGCTGTTCCATGTCTGACAGTGATTTGTAGGAGGTAAGAATCTGCTTTCCTGCCCATACAAATCCACAGGACCCACTTCGAGGGATTCTGGGGTGCTGAAGTCCAAGGAGTCCTCGGAGATGGAGGGTCCAGGTCATTTGCAAATAAAAGTGCATGAGGCTCCCTAATAGTCACTGCTGCTGCTCGGTCATGTCTGACTCTTTGAGACCCTTTAGACCGTAGCCCGCTGGACTCCTCTGTCCAGGGGATTTTTCAGGCAAGAATACTGGAGTGGGTTACCATTTCCTCCTCCAGGGGATCTTCCCAACCCAGGGATCGAATCCACATCTCCTGTGTCCTCTGCATTGCAAGTGAAGCCTTTACCCACTGAGACATTGGGAATGCTCGAGAGTCACTAGAGGAGCTTTAATCTTATCAGTATATTTTCATCTTCCAACTGCAAACCCAGGCTAAGGCATAAAGAATCAAGTCTTGGTGCCTCTGTTATTAAGGACTCACTCACAAAATTAACCTCTTGTAGATCTGCCCTCTGATTTTAGTGTCTGAAATGCAAATGGACCACCACTTCAGTGCCTTGAGATAATTATAATAATCTTCTTAAAGCTAAAATGCTTCACTCTCCTCTAAGTCTCCATTACAGCCCAGACCCGAGTCTTCCATTCATCAAAATCCAGACGGGGGACAGATGGGGCCACAGCAGAGGAGTGACATGATCTGTGGTTCAGATCTAATCCTAGGAATGGACAGACCAGGAGGCGCCAGCCTCTCAGGCTGCGAGGGTGATTCATTCTGTAGAGGCTGTTCCTTCAGGAACCGGGCTGTGTGGCACTGCTCAGACGAAGCTGTGACAGATGCCACAACCGGAACCTGTCTCCTCTCACTCCTGATACCATTCCATGCCATGAGGAAGAGTGTTTATTTGGTAGTGTTTTCAAAAAGTGTATCTACTGTTGGGGTCTGTTGCCAAAATTATGGCCAAATGTCAGCTGGGTGAAAAGCCTTCTGCTCTTTTTTGAGGATTTTTTTAAGCTTAAGTAAGCCTAAATTGGCTTCCCTGGTGGCTCAGACAGTAAAGAATCTGCCTGCAATGCCAAAGACCCGGGTTCAGTCCCTAGGTGGGGAAGATCCCCTGGAGAAGGGCAGGGCAACCCACTCCAGTATTCTTGTCTGGAGAATCTCAAGGACAGAGGAACCTGGTGGGCTACAGTCCATAGGGTTGCAAAGAATCAGACACAACTGAGTGACTAACACTTTCACTTTCTTTCAAGTGAGTCTGAGAATTGCTACCAAAGCAATGAAAGAAGAAAGCACTCCACCACAGGAAGGTTTTCATGCTCAAAGGAGACAAAACAAACATCCAATTTTACAATATGGATTAGAGGAGTGTTTAGGCCTGAGGACTACTTTGAGGTTTCACTTTGTAGGATGTCAAGGAGAAAGGCAGGCAATCAGGCTGCTCCTAAAAGGGTGAGGAGAGGCCACAGCAGCCCCCGAGGTCCATGTGAAGGAGCCAACAGACCTGCAAGACTGGCCACAGTTACTCCGAGCCCTGTGCTGGGTTTAATATTGTGTTCTCACCGCCCTGAAATTTTTAATCATTTTTGAATGAGGAACTTCCTATTTCCTTTTGCACTGGGCCCCACAAATTATACAGTGGGTTCTAGCCGTGGCACTTTTCTCCTTTGAAAGTGAAAGTGCTAGTCGCTTAGTCGTGTCCAGCTCTTTGCTACCCCATGGACTGTAGCCCACCAGGTTCCTCTGTCCATGGGATTCTCCAGGCAAGAATACCAGTGTGGGTTGCCATTCCCTTCCCCAGGGGATCTTCTTGACCCAGGGATCAAACCCGGGTCTCCTGCATCGCATGCAGATTCTTTACCATCTGAGCCACCAGGGAAGCCCATGTTTAAGGCACATGTTTAAATCTGACAGATTTAAATCTGTCAAATTTAAAATCTCAAATTCATATGCTAAAGACCACTTAGGAAATACATGGTGGATCATATTTACAAGTTCACAAAGAGATGGTATAATACGAGTTGCACTGGTGAAACGTTTCAAGGGACTCAAAACACTCCCCTGGTTCAGTTTTTACAGGTAAAGGTTCAGGCTGCATATACATGGATGGAGACCATGGGGTTCCAACCCTCTGCAACTAATCCAGTCCTCAGGCCCGGGACTCTAGACTTTGAGATATGAACTCAGGTTCTGGTATGACCTTAGTGAGCTATTAACGAAAGCTAAAACTTCAAAACAAAATAATAACTACTTTGCTGTGTTGTTGTGAGCATTACTGAGATATTGAGAATTAAATCGGGCTTCCCCAGTGGCTAAGCAGTAAAGAACCTGCCTACAAAACATGAGATGCAGGTTCAATTCCAGGAAGATCCCCTGGAGAAGGGCATGGCAACCCACTCCAGTATTCTTGCCTGGAGAATCCCCATAGACAGAGGAGCCTAGAGGGCTTCAGTCCATGGAAGTAGCAAAGAGTCAGACACGACTGAAATGACTGAACACACACACACAAGAATTAAATTACTTTATGTATTTTAAAGTTCTGTACAAAACCAATTCTGTAGTACTTTATGTAATGCTCTTTCTTTTTTCCCCTTGAATTATCTGCTCAATTGTATACACTGGGACAACTTTTTTCTTAGAAAAGATTCATCAAATCCACAGATGCTTCTTTTGCTTCAAATATGACCCTCATTTAAAAAAAGGCAGGAATCTTTTTCTGGAATTTCTCAATAATTTTACAAAATGCTCAATGAAACAGTGTTAGACCAAATAGACAGGATAAAATAAGAATGTGTTACAAAAAGAGACTCGAAAATAGACACTTAAATTAGAACCAACATTTCTACACTTTGCCTACATTAACCCTTGAGAAAGCATACCGTCTTCTATTTTTAATCAAGGTATATGGATTTCTTTAAAGCTCCCTTAGCAAAGGTCATGTCTAAGTAAATGCCAGTATATTTAAGAAGAACAGCTAGGAGGAGGTTGCTGCAAAGAAAAATGTTCATATTTAACTAGAAGGTAGGATGAGTATTGATCAGGATGCAAAGCAGTATGGAATCTTCCCTCCTTCCTTCCTTCATTTATTCATCACATCAATGGGAAAAAAAAAGTCACCACCACTCATGTGGAAGGGCCACAAAGCATTGTCACCTTAGAATCTTATTTCACAGGGTCTGTGATCCCAGAGAAAGGCTACACAGGTCACCAATTTATAAGAAGCTGCAGAAATTTCTCCTAAGGCCACCTTCACACACAGAGTTGTTGTTTTTTTTTTTTTAATAAAATTTTTCATTGTGGTAAAGCATGTATATAATATAAAATTTGCCATCTTTACCATTTTAAGTGTGCATTTTAGTAGCATTAAACACATTCATAATGTTTAACAACCATTACCAGCATCTACTTTCAAACCTTTCATCTTCCCAGACTAAAACTCATTGAGCAGCAAGTCCCCGTCATTCCTCCCCCAACTCCTGGCAACCACTGTTCTCTTGGTCTTAATGAATTTGCCTATTAGGCTTCCCTAGTGGCTCAGAGGGTAAAAAGTCTGCCGCAGTGCAGGAGACCCAGGTTCCATCTCTGGGTTGAGAAGATCCCCTGGAAAGGGAAATGGCAACCCACTCCAGTGTTCTTGCCTGGAGAATCCCAGGGACGGGGGAGCCTGGTGGGCTGCTGTCTATGGGGTTGCACAGAGTCGGACACAACTGAAGCGACTTAGCAGCAGCAGAAGCAGCAGCAGCAGTGGCTCAGAGGGTAAAAAAAAGTCTGCCGCAGTATAGGAGACCCAGGTTCCATCTCTGGGTTGGGAAGATCCTCTGGAAAGGGAAATGGCAACCCACTCCAGTGTTCTTGCCTGAAGAATCCCATGGACAGCAGAGTCTGGTGGGCTATATAGTCCATGGGCTCCCAAGGAGTTGGATACGATTGGTGACTTCACTTTCATTTTCATTAGGCACCTCATATAAGTGGAATTGTACAATCTTTTTCCTTTGTGGCTGGCGTATTTCACTTAGCACATGTTTTCAAGGTTCATCCATGCTGGGGCATGTGTCAGAATTTCATAACTTTTTACAGACAAATATTGTCCCATTGTATGGATACACCATATTTTTGCTTATCCATTCATGCCTCTATTGATGGATACTTGGTCAGCATTGTTTTAATTTCTTGGCTTCTGTTGTAAAAAATAGACTTAAAATACCAAGCAAAAAAGCATTGTTTTTTTGTCATCCCACTTAATCCAGAGAGGAAAAGTAAGTCTCAGGGCCCTCTGTCACACAAATCTACTCTGTTGGAAGCTTTTTTTTGGAGAAAAGAGAAAGGAAAGAAGGACGGAAGGGAGGGAGGAGGGAAGAAGTAAGAAAGTTAATGGCTCATAGTAAAAAGGAAAAAAAAAGTAAAGTTCTAAATAGCTAGAATAATCTCCAATCTTTGAACACTGCTTCAAAATGTTTCATTGTGCAACAAAATGTCTTTTTCATCAGTCCAATTTGTAAACCAAATACTCCAGCGAGGAATCCATCCCAGAAACTACATGGAATAGTAGAGGGACTGGTCTACGTAAAACTGTGTCAGAGAAACTACACAGTATCTGGTTTTAGCATTATGAGGTATATCTAACAGATGGCCAAGGTCAGACACCTTCATCCACTGTTTCTGGACTTTGGGTGAATGCAGCAGCATGGCTCCATCAGGTGCTTTGAGCTGATCAGCACCTGTAGGATGGAACAGGTATATAAAGGGCAATGCCTCACTACCACTTTCTTTGTGTGAGGTAAGATTCAGAATATTGCCCAGAATAAGCAAAATTACAACCCAGAATGATGAACACTTAATAAGCGAGCACAGAGGAGTCAGAAGTGAAGGGAAAGAGAGAAAAGCTATGGAAATAGAAATCTTTGGAGTGGAAGTAGAAATAAAACAAGGAGAAATATTATAAAAAGCAGACTACTGACTGTCCCTCTTGACAAAGCACCATTAGAGTGAAGAGCTTCTGTTCAGGAGAATGTACTCAGTTCAGTTCAGTCGCTCAGTAGTGTCTGACTCTTTGTGACCTCATGAATCAAAGCACGCCAGGCCTCCCTGTCCATCACCAATTCCTGGAGTTCACCTAAACTCATGTGCGTCGAGTTGGTGATGCCATCCAGCCATCTCATAGTCTGTCGTCCCCTTCTCCTCCTGCCCACAATCCCTCCCAGCATCAGAGTCTTTTCCAATGAGTCAACTCTTCACATGAGGTGGCCAAAGTACTGGAGTTTCAGCCTCAGCATCAGTCCTTCTGATGAACACCCTGGACTGATCTCCTTCAGAATGGACTGGTTGGATCTCCTTGCAGTCCAAGGGACTTGCAAGAGTCTTCTCCAACACCACAGTTCAAAAGCATCAATTCTTCGGTGCTCAGCTTTCTTCACAATCCAACTCTCCATATATGACCATTGGGAAAACCAGAGCCTTGACTAGACAGACCTCTGTTGGCAAAGTAATGTCTCTGCTTTTGACTATGCAATCTAGGTTGGTCATAACTTTCCTTCCAAGGAGTAAGTGTCTTTTAATTTCATGGCTAAAATCACCATCTGCAATGATTTTGGAGCCCAGAAAAATAAAGTCTGACACTGTTTCCACTGTTTCCCCATCTATTTCCCATGAAGTGATGGAACCAGATGCCATGATCTTAGTTTTCTGAATGTTGAGCTTTAAGCTGACTTTTCCACTCTCCTCTTTCACTTTCATCAAGAGGCTTTTGAGTTCCTCTTCACTTTCTGCCATAAGGGTGGTGTCAACTGCATATCTGAGGTGATTGATATTTGTCCCGGCAATCTTGATTCCAGCTTGTGCTTCTTCCAGTCCAGCGTTTCTCATGATGTACTCTGCATATAAGTTAAATAAGCAGGGTGACAGTTTACAGCCTTGACGTACTCTTTTTCCTATTTGGAACCAGTCTGTTGTTCCATGTCCAGTTCTAACTGTTGCTTCCTGACCTGCATACAGATTTCTCAAGAGGCAGGTCAGGTGGTCTGGTATTCCCATCTCTTTCAGAATTTTCCACAGTTTATTGGAGAAGGTATTAGAATGAAGGAAAAAATATAAAGAGGAAGTGAGGAAACTAACTTATGGATTTTTATATTAATATTTTGCTATTATGAAAAGTTGAAAAAGAAGAGGAAAAGATTTTACAAACTAATATAAAAAGATACATTCTTGGGGCTTCCCTGGTGGCTCAGTGGTAAAGAATCCAGCCAGCAGTGCAGGAAAGAGGAGCCCCCACTCGCTGCAACTAGAGAAAAGCCTGCGCAGCAACAAAGACTCAGTACAGCCAAAAATAAATACATTAAAAAAAAAAAGATACATTCTTTGTTTTGGCCTTGCCACATAGCATGTGGGATCTTTCCCAATCCAGCATCAAACCCATGATCCCTGCATCTGGAGTACAGAGTCTTAACCACTGTACCACTGGAGAAGCCCCAATGAAATACTCTTTCTGATTCAGTTCCAAGGAGTTATTTTTTTGTAATGAGAATTTGGGGTTTCTACGCCAAACCTGACAAAATTTGCAAAATTAATGTTCCAGCTCTGCAAGTTACCGTCTCCTTTTTAACCTTCTGGTTGCTTCACTGTTGCAACCACTCCAGGTGCTTCGTCTGTGCCTGCCTGTGACAGCACCTGTAGCAACGTGCTGGGACTTGCTCAGCACATCCTCCCAAAATTAATCAGTGAAATTTCTTCTCAATGATTTAAACTTTCCTCCTACACCTGCCCAGCTCTCTGCAAGACAGGTGTACGTATCTGTAATAAAGAGACTGTGACACACAGCATGGTAAATCAACTATATTTCAATATGAAAGGAAGAGACCATGACATCCCAGGCGCTTCAGCCAGTTCTGGAACAAGGCAGAGCAGCTCAGGGCTTGAGCTCTAGGGGTCTGGATTTCCATGCCAGCTGGGTGGCCTTGGATAACTCTCTTGATCTCTCTAAGCTTCATTTTCTCACCTATGAAAGGGAACGCTAATAGAACCTGTGAGGACTAAAAGAAATGATGTCTTGAGCACACCATTTGAGACAAAGTAAACATTCCATAGGGCTTACCTGGTGGCCCAGGGGTAAAGAATCTGCCTGCAATGCAGGAGACCCGGGTTCGAACCCAGGGTTAGGAAGATCCCCTGGAGGAGGGCACGACAACCCACTTAGTCCTCTTGCCTAGAGAATCCCATGAACAGAAGAGCCTGGCAGGTTGCAGCCCATGGTACTGCACAGAGTCGGCCGTGACTGAAGTGACCAAGCAGCAGCAGCAGCAATCGCTCTGTAATATGCTCAGTTGCTCACTCCTGTCCAACTCCTTGTGACTCCATGCACTGTAGCCCGCCTGGCTTCTCTGTCCATGGGATTCTCTAGGCAAGAATACCGGAGTGGGTTGCCACGTTCTCCTCCAGGGGATCCCCACAACCCAGGGATCAAACCCTCATCTCCAGGTAATTCCTGCACTGGCAGGGGACTCTTTACCACTGCGCCACCTGGGAAGCTCCCAGGTGTTCTATAGTGTTGTATAATGTCAACTATTAAATATTATTTTTATTAAAATTGATTCTGAGACAGCCTTTCTCCACCAGGCTCTTGGATTCTACATGAAACATCAGTGTGCCTGTAGACCCCAGGCACTTATGAAACCCCCTGAGAACTGACTGGAAGGGACAAAAAGGAAGGTGAGCCAGAGCTCTGGCCAGCACCTAGCACCCCATCTTCCAAAGGAAACAATGCCCCAGAGTGTAATCTAGCACTTGGCTCTTGAGCCTTCTCAGACTTGAAGGGCAGGCTTTCTTCAACAACTTGGACTCAATGTTTCATATTCCCAGAAACTATGCCCCTGGTACCCCGCGTCATCACACCACACTTTACAGACTACAAACCTCCAACACTGGAGACCAAATGCAGGTTCATTCATCTCTTAGAACTAGATTTCATGGCACACGCTTTCCTCCGAAATCCATATGTTCCCTGGATGAAACATTCATTGGTAGGAACACCAGTAGTAATTATCAACCACCCCTGGTAGGAAGCACATGAGGAACGTGTTAATTAAGGCTCCACAGCCCACCAATAAGGTAAGTTTTCCACTGGACCTGTTCCCATCTCAATCCCACCAGTGTCTTCTCTTCTCGTTGCAAAGGAAGACTTCAGGCAGATGGAATATATCACGGACACTGAAAGCAGGGTGGCCTCGGGCAGTCTCTCCCCAAGCTCTGAGAGGAGCCTGGTTAACGATGTTTATATTCAGCTTTCTGGGTTTTCATATAAGACTATATGCAGCTCTGAATATACATCCACCCTAGTGAGACACCTAGTTCTAATGTTGGTTATAAAGGATTACTCACCGGAAGTTCTTACTTAAAAAAAAGCATCTCTCCCTGTTGAACTGCCTTCTTGACAATCTCCACTCATGATCTGCAGTTCTCCTAGAATCAAATTTGCTGCCCACTTGTTATTTCTCTCCTCCTTTGATATGGGCCTCATTAGTGAAGAGAATAAAAACACACACAGCTCCAAGAGGAGAGCAATTTGGTTCGATGCCACTACACCACTGCTAGGAGAGGGCACTGCAGTACCCTGTCACGTCAAATGAGAGGCTCCTCAAGGAGGCAGAGAGTATTTATCAGGTCTGTGGGCGAGATTCCCAGCCTAGAGACTCTGGAGAAATAAAGCTTAGCGTTCAGTAATGGTAACATTTGTATTCCCCTCTTACAGTAATCATCAACACTCGCCCACAATTGTCCTCACTTGTTGAAAAACAAAATCTCTTCCTTGTTTTTATGGTGAGTTGACAGGAGGTCTGACACTCCAGGGAAAGAAAAGAGTATTCAAATATTAGCCTTATGTAAAAAGATCAAAGATCTGAGACTGGGAAGGAGAGTTACATCTCTCTACCAGGGACCAGAACGTTGAGAGATGCTGGGGTATGCACTGAGTTTTCCTGTTGAATGATGATTCCCCTGTCACCACCGGGGGAGAAGTTCAAACACGGAAACCTGAAATTTTCTCTTGTCCTTTTTATACTACATTTGAGCATTAGAATGTTTCAGGAGTTCCATTGTTCTCTAGACAGATTGACTGAAACATGGGAACGGGACCCGACACAGTTCTCGTGCCAGCTGAGCTGGTGGCAGCGGGCATTCTCTAAGCAAAGGGGGGCCCACGGAGCTGTGAAGAGAGCCTTTGCTGGTTATCATTTACGCAGCAACCCACACAGAGGGAAAGACAAGAGAAAAGCCATTTGGTCCACCACTGATTCTAAGCAGATGTGTCTTCCTGAAGCATAAATATTCCAAGACAGCACATACAGGTGATATTTTAAATAAGAAAATGCATGTGCAGTGCATGGCCTGCACAGCACAGTATAAGTACTTCTCACTTGGTAGTTGTTGCCAAATCTTAAATATGAAGTAACTGTGGTTAAATAACTATAGTGGGGATAAGAAGAGATTTGAATCAACTAACTGCTCTGGGACAAGCTGCCAATGGGACCTTATGTCTTCACTTCTATAAAATAAGGAGATGGGCCCACATGATTGTGGGGTCTCTTTTACTGGGAACATTTAATGACTCCAAGGGTTTGTATCCAAACTTTAAACATTTCTATTCTCAACCTTCTAAAAGTGTTAGGATTGAACTACATTAGCACTTGGAACACATAAGTTAAACAGAACAAAGAATCCCAAGTTCTCTATAGAAAGAAGGACAGTCCATGTACCCAAGTGCAGCGTAGTTCTAAAAAGAACCAGCCCAAACAAGGTCTGTCCAGCCAACCACTCAGCATCTCTAACTCTCGGAATGTATAGTTGCAACCCAACCATTCACTTCAACCTGGGATTCACTGGTTAAATAATATCAGGCTGGAATATAATCCTCTGAAGGACCAGGGCCTATTTGTATCACAGAAATGTAGACACTCTCAGAGGCCCTCTCCAAGTCCATCCCCTCTTTTTTAAGTCTTGCTACCCAAGAATCAGAGGATTTGTAAGCCGGCAGAGCGCTCAGAGGTCCGCACTCAGTGTGGCATCCCTCTGGTCACACCCCAACAAATGATCACCAAGCTTCTACGTAGCAGGCTAAGAGAAGGCTGCTGCACCGTGTCCAAACCTACCCTGCATATAATACTGCAGCTTTAATGATTTGAAAGTCCCTTTGTATTTAAATGAAAGGTGTCAATTTGCAATCCTTAACCACCAATCCTAGTTCTACCTAGAGCGAAGACAAACATTTCAGTGTAACTCCCTTCCTTCTCTCTGTTTCCTCTAGGCTCAACCTGATCAGATCTAAACTTATTCCTCCCCGAGGTGATTTCTAGACTAGTCAGCAACCCACTTGCCTTTGGCAGATGGACACACTATTTGGTCAGTGATCTAACAATGTGTAGGTGCTTTTTACCATCCTCTGCCTTCCACTGTCAAACTGCTTTCTCTACAAGGGAATGAAGCAAATTAGTCAAGTTAGGTAAGGTTACTACTCACTTTTGGGGCGGTAACATCTCAACAACACAACCATGCTTACCCCCTCTCATCGATCAGAAGCTGAGGTACATGTGCAAGAATAGGAAAACAACCAAAAACCAGACAGCATTAGAACAAAAGAGACAGCACACAATCTTGATGCATGGGCCCCTGAGGTCATTAATGAATGACTTGTTACATATACCCTGGGTGCCTGTAGTGTCACCACATTAAATACATGTTTCTAGAGAAGTTTCTGTATAATGTGTGTTTTCGGTTATAACATGAGCTCATTGTTGAAACTCAATAAGCAAAAAATATTACCACACTCTATCCACATTCATGCTATTTTGTCCTTAAAATAAATGGGAACCTTGGTGATTTTGCTCAATTTCATGATTCTAAATGCCATCTATATGCCAATGACTCCCAAATTTATATCTTCAGACCAGACTATTTCCTGAACTCCAGACTCATTTATCCAACTGCCTGCTTGACAGCTCCTCTTAAATGTCTAATGGACATCTCGACCTCAGCATATATTCAACCTAAACTCCTCGTCTTCCTTCACAAACCTTTTTATCTCACTTAATGGCAATTCCATCTTTATGGTTGATCAAACCAAAAATCTTGGGATTAATCTTTATATCCTCACTTTGTCTCAATCTTAAGAGAAATTCTACTGGCTAGCTTCAACATACATCCAGAATCTGATCACTTCTCCACCATCACTGTTTCTGCCCTGATCTGAGCCATTATTATTTCTCATCTAAGTCAATAAAATAGCCTTCTGATTAGGCTCCCTTGTGTGCACCGTACAGTCTTTTCTCAACAAGGCAGTCACAGTGCTCTTCAGATATGTTCAAACCTTGCTGTGGCTCCCTATTTACCCAGCACAAAACAAAACAAAGTCCTTCCACTTGCAGGCATGCATGCTCAGTTGCTTCAGTTATGTCTGACTCTTTGTGACCTCATGGACTGTTGCCCACCAGGCTCCTCTGTCCATGAGATTCTCCAGGCAAGAATTCTGAAGTGGGTTGCCATGCCCTCCTTCAGGAGATTTTCCTGACCCAGGGATTGAACTCAAGTCTCTTGCGTTGCAGACGGATTCTTTACCCACTGAGCCACCTGCAAAGCCCCCCATTTGTAGATATATATTGAAATAAAAATACATATGCAGGGACTTCCCTGATGTTCGAGTGGTTAAGAATCTGCCTACCAATGCAGGGAACAGGGTTCAATCCTTGGTCCAGGAAGATTCTACATATTGTGGGGCAACTAAGCTGGCACCCCACAACTACTGAGCCCGCACGCCTGAAGCCTGTGCTCTGCAACAAGAGAAGCCACCGCAATGAGAAGCCCTCAGACCACAATTAGAGAGTAGCCCCTGCTCACCACAACTAGAGAAAGCCCTTACACAGCAACAAAGACCTAGTGAAACCAAAAGTAAAATATACAAGCAAATAAATAAAATTAAAAAAACACATACCCACACCAAACCTTGTACAACATATTCATGGCAGCATTATTCATAAAAGCCAAAAAGTAGAACCAACTCAAATGTTCATCAACTGGTGAACAGAAAAACAAAACGTGACATATTCTTGTACTGGAATGTTATTTGGCTGTACAAAGGGTGAAATGTTGATACATGCTGCAAGTGCATGAGCCTTGAAAACATTATGGTAATGTCTGAAGCTCCAATTTCTCCACATCCTTGCCAACACTCAAAACACCACAAAAGCACCGTGTCTTTTTCCTTATAGCTCTCCTAGGTGTGAAACAGTAGCTCACTGTGGTTTTGGTTTGCATTTGCCTAATGACTAATGAGTTCAAGCATCTTTTCATATGCTTTTAGCTATTTATATATCTTTGGGGAAATGTCTATTCAAACCTTTTACCCTTTGAAAAATTGAGTTGTTTGCATTTTTGTCTTTGGGTTGTAAGAGTTCTTTTTATAGTCCAGATACTACACCCTTCTAGGATATGTGATTTGTAAATATATCTCCCATTCTTCTTGCTGATTTTTATTCCCACCCACCCAATGACCTTCTGACTCCCAGCCTGGACCCAGTCCAGAATATCTCAGGTTGCCCTTGCTTCCTTCTCAGCAACTGGCACCAGACAGTTCGTCCTCCTCAACTGTTAGTCAACTAACATGTTCTCAACAGAACTGGGGCCAGCAATGGCACCCTTGACAAATATGGACAAGTATGATCTGATTGCCATCCATCAGGTCAACTGTCTGTGCTGCTCAGTCCAAGAGGCTGAGGTGGCCACAGTCTCTGCAGGGCACAGTAGCTGGCTGCTCCTGCTACTGCTAAGTCGCTTCAGTCGTGTCCGACTCTGTGTGACCCCATAGACGGCAGCCCACCAAGATTCCCCGTCCCTGGGATTCTCCAGGCAAGAACACTGGAGTGGGTTGCCATTTCCTTCTCCAGTGCATGAAAGGGAAAAGTGAAAGGGAAGTCGCTCAGTTGTGTCCGACTCTAGCGACCCCATGGGCTGCAGCCTACCAGGCTCCTCCATCCATGGGATTTTCCAGGCAAAAGTACTAGCGTGGGGTGCCATTGCCTTCTCCGTGCTGTCTGCTCCAGGGCCAGTCAAAAGCTCACCATCCAGGGAAGGAGGACACGTGAACAGAGGTGTTTATCAGAGTTTTTAACTTTGAGTGGGCACACAATACCCCAGTCAATCAATGCTAAGGTGGCTAAGAACACTCGTTTACAAAGCGTTGTTTATATGAGCAATGAAACCCTTTTACCAAAAAGAACTGTTTCTTATACAACACGTTCCAACAAAAGTAGAGCTGCACTGAGGAGGAGAGACTAGATGGGCCCCCCGCTCTCTGCAGGGTACCTGTACTCTTGAGCTGGGCAGTCCCTGTCACCTCTTGGAACATAGTCTGAAAACCATGTATTCACCTGTAAGTTCCCTGTTAGTGAGAAAATTGGCACTGTAATTTTGTCTGTTGTTATATTTTAAAAATAAATATTTTCTCAAAGTATTTAGAGCGTTATTGTTTAAGTTTTTTCTTCTTGCCTTACTTTTCTTCCCCCTTTCTTTCCATCCCTCTCATTAAGGATGGATTAATTTTGTGATTTAAAACAAGCACGCGAGTGCGAGAGGAAGTGCTTGCAAAGTGCAGATTTTAAAAAGCTCTTCTGTCTCCTTGATTGACAGGGCACACGCACCCAGATGACCACTGCCCCAGTAGCAGCACCACCTCACTCAAATGACAATGATATGCATCAGTTATAAATCCTGATTTGTGCCATTTCAAGATCATAAAATATTTAAGGCTTTCAGGGAAATCAAAGACATCAATTAAAGTACTGAAAATAATAAGAACTATCATATAAAAGATAAATCGTAAAACCATTGCACACTAGCCCTCCAAAATAATTGCTTTTCATCTAATAGTAAAGACTTGCTCCATAAGGATCACGGGACCAAAGAAGGTCTTTGGTCCCGTAATCCTTACTAAGCAAACCAAGGAGGCCATGGTGATGCCCACCCATTCATTCAACAGATTCTCTTGCTCTCATCCCCTCTGCATTTCTCCACAAGTCTTTACTATTTTGGTTTGCAAGTGTTCTCTTATTATGTATGATTTATTCACTTTTCCTAAATAAAAGGTTAAGTTGCATTAGGGGAGGAGGAAGAGATTTAAAGGAACAACACAGTGCTACGTTGTTGCTGACGTTAAGTCACTAAGTTGTATTCCAACTCTTTTGGGACCCCATGGACTGTAGCCTGCCAGTCTCCTCTGTTCATGGGATTTCTCAGGCAAGAATACTGGAGTAGGATGCCATTTCTTTCTCCAGGGGACTTCCTGACCCTGGGATCAAGCCCATCTCCTGCACTGGCAGGCAGGTTCTTTACCACTGAGCCACCAGGGAAGCCCACAGTGCTATATACACAGAGGCAAATGGCCAGGCTCGGTGCCTTTCATCTCAACAGAAATGGTCCCTCTGCCTCTACTTCTTGGTTGCCCTAGGAAAGTAACTTTCTGTGTCCACATTGGAGGAGTCTAGTTTAGACAGTGAGACAGGCACAAAAACTATAATGTCCATGTAGGGCTCAGGAAGGTTCCCTGAAGGAACTATAGCCTTGAAAGGTAAAGATCAGTTATTCATTTCCATTATCTGAGGGTAAGAGAGCATAGTGAGCCCAGAGATAGAGGGCCAACTAAGGCAGCTGCTCACTTCTCTCTCCAGTCTCTTTGGAAAGAAAGTACTATACAAGATTACTTTTATTGGCACAATAAACTTCTAAGAGCCAACAGTCTACTGGTGAAAGTTTTATAAGCAGGAAAATAAATGCATCCATTCATTCCTTTATTCACTCAGTAAGCGCACCAATAATACTTCCCATGTGCAAGGCACATGTGCTTGTATGTATATCTTACATGAGTAGAGGTGGGGCTACAATGCTTCCCCCGAAATTTTTGCCTGGTTGATTTCATCATAGCTCTTTGACCGTCCAATATTTTCTGGTTTATTTATTGTCTGTCTCCTCTGATCAGAATGGAAGATTTATGAGAGCAGGAAGCTTATCTTTGTGGTCCCATTGTACTCACTCACCTAGACCTATACCAGGCATGGGCTCAGTGAGTGTTTGCTGATATAGCTAATTAATTCATGAATATAAATATCATATATCTAGACAGAAAATGTCTACACATAGCCTGAAGAGATACACAGCCTTATATGATAAGAATTCACTAACGAGTGTGAACTTTTATTAATAGAGGTAACATATTTCAATGCAGGAAAATAAACTTTTGTCATATAAATAGATAGTAAAGGCACTATAAAGGTGTTTGTCAACAGACTATTGACTTTTGTCTCACTTCTGTATCTACATAGGTGCTTTTGGCTGGCAAGAGTTAAAAAACAACTATCAAAAGCTGAACGATAGACTCAACTTTAGTAATCACTTTTACATTGTCTTACTTGAGAATAAAAACCACAATATTAAAAGCCAATATAAGAATGGGCTTCAGTTCTCTTGAAAATGCTTCCAGTTAACCAGGAATGGAATGTATCTTGAAATTCTTGAGCCAGTTATCAAATCAAATATATCTTATATATCTATTCATGTGTGAGAGAGAGGAAGAGAGAAGGAAAGAGTGAGAGATCAGATGTGAAATTGTGCTGGGAAATTCAGGAGGAAATGGGCATCTGAAAGTTACACAGACAAGATTTCAAATTATGCAATAGGCAGGAAATTATCCAACACAGAAGGTCATCCTGTCCATCAGGAGATTGGGGATGGAGGCTGGAGTTACAGCAGCACTATGCTTCAGACCAGAGTGCTCCTCTAAGTGCTCTTCTTTGGCCAACCCTTGCCAATTCTTGCTCCATAATTTGAACCCATTGCTTTCTTTTCATGTCTGCCCGATTCAGATTCTCAGTAATCCCAGTCCTGATTACTGCAATAGCCCAGTTCATCTGCCTTCTGCCTAATCTATTAGGACTGCAAGATCATCAGTATGTTCCCCCCTCCCGATAAGATGTAAGCCTGGGTGTCGAGGACCCTCCCAATGAGACTCACCTTTTCAACACAGTCCCTGGGCTTAACAACCCAAACTCTCAACTATCAACATGTACGGGCCTGACACTAATCCACCATGACCTCCACTTTCTTTGCACATCTATAGAATTCCCTTCTGGTACTATCTATTTGACATACATTCATAGACTACCTTTTGCATGTATACGTGTGTGCTCAGTTGTGTCTGACTCTTTGCAACCCTCTGGACTGTAGCCTACCAGGATCATCTGTCCATGAGATTTTCCAGACAAGAAAATTGGAGTGGATTGACGTTCCTCCTCCAGGGAATCTTCCCGACCCAGAGACTGAACCCACATCTCCTGCATCTCCTGCACTGGTAGGTGGATTCTTTACCACTGAACCATTGGGAAACTTTAAATGCACATTTTATTCTTTTCAATGAGATCTTGAATTCCTAAAAAACAGGGAGTAGATCATCTCCCCATCACAGGGTGAAGCACAGTACACTGCAGGCAGACAGTTAAAAAAAAAAAAGTTTTAATCAATTGTTTAAGGCAACTGTGGATGTGTTGCAATATGGCTGTAAGTCATCTATTTCATTAAGCATGAATGGTGACAATAGCAATCAAACAAGGATAAAGACAAGTATACGTTTTTACAGATTTTTAAAGGGCTTGGTTAATACAAAAGTCACTTGAACGTGCTAATAGATACTCTTTGGTGTGCCCAGCCCCACCTGGAAGTCAAGGGACCACAAAACACATGGTCTAATTCTGGAGGAAAGGATAACACTGATTAAATCATGATAGTTGATTTGCTACAGGTAGGAAATATTAATAATACATACAAAGTATTAATAATATATACTAAATGCCCGAAGACTATGCCAATCAGTTCTGTTACCCACCTACCCCCCTTTTTTAAGAACAACCACCAAAGGAAATTGAACCACAAAACCTTCACATTAAAGCCAAGTTAATGGCTTGATTACAACCGAGATGAGAGGAAAGGCATTTTCAAGTCTAGGTAGGCCATCCCTTTCAGACACTCTCCCCTGAGGACCGTGTTTCTCTGTGTGCCATAATGTATCTGTGTGTGTGTGTGTGTGTGTGTGTGTGTGTGTGTGTATGATCTTCCTACATTGGAACCTGATGTTGGTGTTAAACTAGGGGGCCATGCTGGTGGGAGCAGGAGGGAGCCAAAATCTCTTCTTTATGACCCAGCTAGGGGAAAGGCATACAGCACGGACACCCTTCTCTTTCTACCCTAGCTGATTTTAAAAGACAAAACTATACACACACACACACACACACATACACATACATCCACACACACACACACACACACACACACATCTTGAACTCCTAAAAAGCAGAGAGTAGATTATCTCTCCCTATAGGGTGAAGTACTATACACATTGCAGGCAGATAGTAAAATAAGTTTTAATCAATTGCTTAAGTCAACTGTGTTTGGGATGTGTTTCAATAGGGCTATAGATTGTCTATTTCATTAAACATGAATGGTGACAATGCCAATCAATCACACACACATACTACTATATATGACGTAAGTGTGTGCTGAGTCACTTAGGTTGTATCCGACTCTTTGCGACCCTATGGACTGTAGGGCGCCTCTGTCCACGGGATTCTCCAGGCAAGAGTATTGGACTGAGTACCATTTCTTCCTCCAGAGGGATCTTCCTGACCCAGGGATCGAACCCACATCTCTTAGGTCTCTGCATTGGCAGGTGGGTTCTTTACCGCTAGTACCACCTGGGAAGAGCCCACACACATGTATATGGTGTATGTATATATTAAAATACACATATTTTAAGTATATATTCATATTTAAAAGTAACTAGTTTAGCAAGTAGTTTTACTTATTTAAACAATAAAAAGTATTTCCCCTGCAAAAACCCTTAACAGTCCAATGCAAACTGCTAAAAAAAAAAAGGCATAGTTAGCAAAAAACCAAAACCAAGCCATTGTGTATAACTGAGCTTTCTATCAGCAGTTCTACTTCCAGACTTTATAACTTTTTAATAAAGAGAAATGTCACTCAACTCAATAACAAGGGTTCCCCCTTTCTCTCTCTGTCTCTTTAAGATATAAGAATTTCAAATAGTAACTTTCTAAGCCTGAGTTCCCTCTTTTGGCAAACAGCTCTCTTCTTTCCAGCAAAAGCCTTCTTATTTCTTTCATTCTTTTCTCTAACCTCTTTGGGTTTTCATATAAATGGCATATGACTCTTGGGACATTTTGCATTCAAGTTCCACTCTCAGGAGAATGAAATACTGCCACCCTGATGGGCTGCCACCTGCTCTATAAAAGGAGCCTGGATGAAGGTAATTACCTTCTTTTGTGATGAGAGTTCAGAGAAGGGGATCTGCAGAAGCAGTGAGGTCTGGGTAAGGGCACAGAGAGATGCTCTCCCTCCTTCACCTTTTCAGATCAAGGACCATGTCTGCTGGGTCCTCCATCAGTAACCCAGGGAAGGTGGTTTATGTTAACTCCCCAGGGCTGATTCTCAATGGAGGATGAAAATATCCTCATGATGGTGGGTTAGGGAGGGTGAAAGGCAGAAATAAAGTTGATGTTTCTGGTAGTTCCAAATCCTTAGAAAGGAATTTAAAGAATTCTAGGTTGGTGCTACTCATCCCCACCCCTCCACCCGTCCTCCTAGGAAAGTTCAAAGGTACAGGTGACTCTATAGGTCAAAGGACAAACAATTCAGGAGTATTCGACCTGGTTCTCACTTATAAATCGTCTAACACATGTTTTAAGCCATTATTAGGGCTTTCCCAGGTGGTGTAGTGGTAAAGAATTTGCCTGCCAATGCAGGAGACGCAAGAGACTCGAGTTTGATCTCTGGGCTGGGTAGATGCCCTGGAAGAGGGCATGGCAACCCACTCCAGTATTCTTACCTGGGAAATCCCATGGACAGAGGAGTCTGGCGGGCCACAGTCCATGGGGTGGCAAAGACTTGGACACGACTGAAGCAACCTAACGCACACAACGTGCGCAGGACCTCTTAGGAATTCAGATCCAACGGTTTGCATCTTGGACCCAGAAGAGGGAGAAAGGACTGGGGAACAGAGGCCTCTTTTTGTTTTGGCTGCACTGGGTCTTCATTGCAGCACATGGGCTGTTTGTTGCCTCGCATGGGCTTAGTTGCCCTGTGGCATGTGAGATCTTAGCTCCCTGACCAGGGATTGAACCCACCTCCTCTACACTGGAAGGTGGATTCTTTACCACTGGACCACCAGGGAAGTCCCAAGGCCTCCTTTCCTTTGCAAATACTCAAGTACCAAACACTGAGGTGCTCCAGCAATAATGGAAAACCGGATTTTTATCTCAAACTCTCACAGCAAGCGACAGCAGTATTTTAAGAAATGATGCACAACAAGCATGACCACCTACACAAAGCTCCATGAAGCATCATCCTAATGTTTAAACTGAAAACACAGAATAAATAGCTGGCATCATCCTTTTACATTTTTAAATTGAGGTATAATTCATGTAAGTTTCAGCGTAAACAGTGATTCAATATTTGTACATATTGCAAAATCATCACTCCAATAAGTCTAGTTAAATCCGTCACCATACATGATTTTTTTCTTGTGATGAGAACTTTTACAGTTTATTCTCTTAGTAACTTTTAAATATGCAATACAGTATTATTAACCATAGTCATCACATTGTAAATTACATTCCTGTGACTTATTTTATCTTTTTACCCCCTTTACCCATTTTGGCTACCCCCACCTCCTTGCCTCTAGCAGCCACCAATCTGTCCTCTGTTATCTCCGAGGTCTTTTTTTTTTTTTCATTAATAGATTCCACATGTAAGTGAGATCATGTAGTATTTGTCTCACTTATCTGACTTATTTCACTTAGCATAATGCCCTTAAGGTCCAATCAGGTTGCAAAATGGCAAGATTTCCTTCTATTCTATGACTCAATAATATTCCATTTATATATACACTACACACACACACATCACATCTTCTTTGTCCATTAATCCATTAATGAACACTTAGATTGTTTCCGTATTTTGGCTATTGTACAAATGCTGCAATGGACATGGGGGTACACATATCTGAGTTAGTGTTTTCATTCTATTTGGATAAATACCCAGGAGTGAAACCGCTAGATGATATGGTAGTTCTATTTTTAATTTCTTGAGGACACCCCATATTGTTTTTCACAGTGGCCACACCACTTTACGTTTCCACCAACAGTGCACAAGGGGTACTTCTTCTCCACATCCTTGCCAGCACTTGGTATTTTTTGCCTTTTTGGTGATAGCCTTTCTAGCAGGTGTGAGGTGATATCTCACTGTAGTTTTGATTTCCATTTCCCTAAAGATGTGGTGATGTCGCGCATCTCTTCATTTACCTGTTGCTCATCTGCATATCGGGGAAGGCAGTGGCACCCCACCCCAGTACTTTTGCCTGGAAAATCCCATGGATGGAGGATCTTGGTAGGCTCCAGTCCATGGGGTCGCTAAGAGTCGGACACGACTGAGCGACTTCACTTTCCCTTTTCACTTTCATGCATTGGGGAAGGAAATGGCAACCCACTCCAGTGTTCTTGCCTGGAGAATCCCAGGGACGGGGGAACCTGGTGGGCTTTCGTCTATGGGGTCGCACAGAGTCGGACACGACTGAAGTGACTTAGCAGCATCTGCATATCTTCTTTGGAAAAATGTTTATTCAAATCTTCTGCCCATTTTTCAGTAGATTGTTCAGTTTTTTTTTTCTTCCTTTTGAGTTGTATGAGCTCCTAATATACTTTGGTATTAACCTCTTATCAGACATATAATTTGCAAATATTTTTTCCCATTCAGTAAGCTGCCTTTTAGTCAGTGGTTTGTTTTGTTCTGTAGCTTGATCACTGCTTTTTCCTTCATTCTTTCATTCTGCCCATCAGGTAGTGTAAATATTTTGTATCTAGGAGAATTTATTTTATTATGCAATGTCCAAAATGTTGGTATATAGGTGAATTCTCAAATAACTACAACTGTCCTAGGTCCAAAGCTTAATAACTTCCAGTCTTACATCTTTTGAATGAAACCAGCCATTTTAAAATAGAAACAGACCCACAGACTTAGAGAACAAAGTTATGAGGGGAAAGGGAAGCGGGGAAGGGATAGTTAGGGAGTCTGGGATGGATATGTACACACTGCTATATTTAAAATAGATAACCAACAAGGACCCACTGTAAAGTACAGGGAATTCTTCTCAATATTCTGTACTGGGAGCAGGCAGTGGGAAGGAGGTTCAAGAGTGAGGGGATATATGTTTACATATAGCTGATTCACTTTGTTGTGCAGGAAAAACTAACACAACATTGTAAAGCATTATATTCCAAAAAGAAAAATAAAAACATTCTGTAATACCCTAAATGGGAATAGAATTTGAAAAAGAATAGATACATGTACATGTATAACCGAATCACTCTGCTCTTCACCTGAAACTAACAAAACATAACATTCACATCATTAATCAGCAATACTACAATATAAAATAAAAATGTAAGGACTTCCCTGGTGGTCCAGTGGTTAAGAATCGTCCTGCCAATGCAGGGGACACAGTTTAGTCCCCGATCCACGAAGTTAGAGCCCACGTGCCACAGAGCATCTAGGCCCATGTGCCACAACTACCGAGCCAGAACAAGAGAAGCCACTGCAAAGAGAAGACCACTTGCCACAACCAGAGAAAGCCTGTGGGCAGCAACGAAGAGCCCGTGCTCCGCAGGAAAGACCCAGTGCAGCCAAAAATAAAAAAACAAATAAATTTTTAAAAATAATTGAAAAACCATTCATTTTTACCATTTTAAGCAGAATACTACGCTATTGGCCCCAAGACCCTAAGTGACTTTATCATCTAAATGAATACAAAACTAAAACTGAGGGGTTAGGTAAGCCTTCTTCTTTAAGTGAATGCCATTAATTTAAGGAGCCAGAGGATTTTTAAAGCATTTATGAGAAAAGGCAATCAAGCATTAAATCAAGATCCTCACAACTGTCTGCCTACACATTTGGTTTTCATTCAGTAAACCAAGTGGAGGAAAATGACTTTGCTTTATATCTTACCCTTCCTTCCTATGGCTGATTTTATTTACTTGTAAATCCCGGCCACAAATTTTCCTTTAAACTGCTGTCACTTTAAACACTCCCTTGAAATAATGTAGGGTCATACTCTTATTCTATTCACCTGATCCTTCCTTCTAAAGGGCTTATTTATTCTTTTGTTATGTAGAAACAAGAAAAGAAGCGTCTGCTTACTGTTCATTTGATCTGTGTACCAAGTGCAGGCCATTTTGTTCATTCAGTCTTTACAGGCCTTAGGAAGAACACAAGGTTTTTTATCGAGAAAAAAAAGCTATTCCCGTCAATCTCAGTCAAGAACTCTGACCCTGAGGTCCAGAGATGAGCTGAAAGGAGTGCTGAAACTCCCCAAAAACATATGCAACACTTTGCATGTTTGGGCATTTTTCTGAGGAGCAGACTTACTGTTCTCAGTAGATGCTCGTGTTGGGAGTCTTCCATTTTACCCTCTAGGTCCCTCTCCAGCATCCACTCCTTCAGTGCCAGGGGTGGCCTGATGCACGCTGCATGAACAGATAGATGACCTTCTGGTTTCAGGACGATGGAACATTCAGAAGGAGATGGAAGAGGACAGGGCATTTAGGGCTGCTGAAGGCTGGTTGTGTCTCTCAGCTGATGGCCCCAGCTCTTTCCAGGGGTCCTCCCTCTCTAGGTGGTGCCAGCAGCAGCCTCTCCTCGCCTTCAGGGCTGCCTGTGGCAGGAGAGCCGGCTACCCAGCCTACGGAACATCCCTCGTGGTTTCTCTACCCCAGCCACAGCTTTGTAGACAGCCGCCTTTAAAACAGCTTAGTACATGTGCATGTGTGCGTGCTAAGTGACTTCAGTCGTGTCTGACTCTTCACGATCCCATGGACTGTATAGTTTGCCAGGCTCCTCTGTCCATAGGATTCTCCAGGCAAGATTACTGGAGTGGGTTGCCATGCTCTCCTCCAGGATATCTTCCTGACTCAGGGATCAAACTCTTGTCTCTTACGTGTCCTGCATTGGCAGACGGGTTCTTTACCACAGGGGCCACCTAGGAAGCCCCAACAGACTGTGCCCTGTGCCATCTCTTTTCTGCCAGGACCCAAAGAATATTTAAGAGGCTGATGATCCTAAAGGGTTATGAATATTTATACGCTAGAGGGATCTGTATAAATTTGATGGAAATTGAAATTAGAAAAAAAAACTACAAAGTGCATCTCCAGGTAACTGGACAGAAAACTCAAAAGACATTTGCTGGGTGGCTCCTTCTCATCCTTTGATGCCATCTCTCTTCCCCAAGTGCCTTCATATAAGCCCCAAGCACTAGGTGTGGGAGCTCCTGCCAGAGCACCAATGCTGCTTCCCCTTCTCATCTGAGTATGAGCTTAGGCTAAGGGGTAACAGCTGCTCACAGGTAGTTCCCTTGGGTTTCTCCTGCGAAACTGCAACAACAGTCTACAGTCCATTGCATGCTGCAGGGAGAGAGATGGTCCTGCAGGTAACGTGTGGGCTAGTGCCTGGGCGGTTGACAGACCCGTGCACACGTGCCAGGCTCCGTCAGTCAGTCACTCCCACCCTATTGCTCTGTACCCCAGTGCTTCCCTCTGTTCACCTGTGACCCCCCTTGATCAGTGAACTGCTATGGATTTCACTTTCTAGATTTGATACTCATGCCCTCCCTAGTATACAGCTTTGGGTTCTTGTCTTATGAATACTGGCACCACAAAAGAAACACCCTGTCCTGAGCATCCACGTGTACATACCTGCACACACATGCACTCACGGGGGGACAGGGGGGACATGGTCCCACATGGCTCTGTCTGGCCCACCATCTCCTAAGGCATCGATCCCTCCCTTCCCAGTACTTTAAAAACAACCCAGTGTTGTGGGCAATGGATCAACCACAGCATGTTTGGAACCAGAAACCAGCACCCTATTTTGAATATGCATTTAGCTTTTTGTGTTTCCTACTATGATATGCTCCTTTCATCTGACTTGTGCCAGACAAACAGGCACTGGCGGAAGTTTGAGGAAAGACTAGAAAGGGTGGGGATGGCGTGATTAAGGGTGAGTCTGTGCATGTTTTCCAGAGGAAGGGTAGGTAATGATTTAGAAAGCTCTGTGGTACAGCAATAAAACATCACTAATTGAGGAATGAATCATTTACAAAAATCATTACAGAGAAGCCTTAGGCAACAGACCTCACGGCACAATATTCCCAAGTAGAAAATGAGCAAGAGGGATTCATCTCTGAGGTGAGTGTACATGGAATCCTATACAGCCACCACCAGTTTCCTGTAATAGAGTCACATGGCACTAGTGGTAAAGAACCCACCTGCCAATGCAAGAAATGTAAGACATGTGGGTTCAGTCCCTGGATTGGGAAGATCCCCTGGAAGAGGGCATGGCAACCCACTCCAGTATTCTTGCCTAGATAATTCCATGTACAGAGGAGCCTGGCAGGTTACAGTCCAGGGGGTCACAAAGAGTCTGACATGACTAAGCAACTAACACTTTCACTTCACACTCAGAACATACAGCACAATCCTCTGTCTACCTCCTCTTCACCCTTTAATCACAATCCAGACAGTTGGTCCCCAGAGCTGGTCCAATGGTAGCTGCACCACACAAGCAGGGAATATGCTGGACTCCCAGGTCCTGCAACAAGCCAATCTAGAGTAATTTCTGTAACCACTTGATTGCACAGTCCTAGGAAGTCCATGAACTTCCTGATAATGAAAGTACCTTCAGGTCTATGACTTGGCTACTGTTACCTTCCTGAGCCCTCTAGCTCTCATCTGCCCATTCCAGCTGGGAAGAAATAAAACCCACCCCAGTACTGGCATATATATACATGAGACACACAAGATATCATGGGAGTCTTCAGGCTTTTATGGTCTGCCACAACACTGCTTGGATCCTGACTTCACTGCTACTCACTGTGAGATGTGGCAACTTGCTTAACCTCTCTAAGCCTTGGTTGTCTCCTCTATAAAATGAGAATGATAACCACTACCCTATGGGATTGGTGTGAGGACTAGATACCGTCATGTATGTAATGGGATGAGTGTAAGTAAATGAAAGTCACTCAGTCATAGCCAACTCTTTGCGATCTCATGAACTATACAGTCCATGGAATTCTCCAGGCCACAATACTGGAGTGGGTAGCCTTTCCCTTCTCCAGGGAATCTTCCCAACCCAGGGACTGAATCCACGTCTCCCACATGGCAGGTGGATTCTTAACCAGCTGAGCCACAAAGGAAGTCCAAGAATACTGGAGTGGGTAGCCTATCCCTTCTCCAGAGGTTCTTCCTGACCTAGTAATCAAACCAGGGTCTCCTGCATTGCAGACAGATTGAGGCAAATATAGAATGGATCATTCAAGAGGCAAATAAACTTGTATTTATTATCAAAGGCAGTTCAGCATCTGAAGAAAGTGTATCTTCTTAACAGAAAGAAAAGCCAAATTCAAGTTTTTGTACCAGCTTACTTTTAAATTCATTTAAAGGTAAACTTAACTAAATTTATTTTAAACTTAGTCCTGTGTTTCTGTGAAAGTTGCTCAGTCATCTCTGACTCTTTGTGACCCCATGAACTATACAGTCCATGGAATTCTCCAGGCCAGAATGCTGGAGTGGGTAGACTTTCCTTTCTCCAAGGGATCTTCCCAACCCAGGGATCAAACCCTGGTCTTTTACATTGCAGGTGGATTCTTTACCAATGGGATGAGTACACGGAATAAATATGAGCTGATGCCACTCTCTTTAAAAAAACAACCAACACGTATTCATTATTTATTTATCTGGCTGCACTGAGTCTTGGTTGTGGCATGAGGGATCTTTAGACGTAGCAAGACGTCATCCTGTTGACTCACACTGGCATCCAGAAGCTGTGGGTCCTTGTGAGAAAGGCACCACTGGGGAACACGGGTGCAGGACGGAGGGCGTGTCCTCAGTATTATGTGACCCCAGTTATACCACAGGCCATCCCGTTATTCAACCTATTTCATTTACGTGTGCTGTGTATCTAGCCTTGTCTCCCCAACCTGGTCATAAGCTTTGGCAGGAGCTGTCTCTCCATGCCCCTAGAACCTGCTCATTTCACTCTGTGTGACTCAGTTTATTCACATCGATTCTTTCACAGGAGGCAGCAGGATAAGGACTGAGAGGGCAGTCTCTAACTTAGGCCCACTGGAGTTCAAATCCCAGCCCTAAAGGACTTGGTGTCGCAGACTTCACTTTCTGAGCCTCAGCTTCCTTGTATGGATGCTGTGAGCACAAAGGAAGATGGTGTCTGTAAAGCACTTACTAGAAAAGAGAATGACATGTGAAAGCCACTCAGTAAATATCGGGTCTTATCACTCACACTGTGGGTGCATGGGGGATACAGAGTGAATATGCTACTGAAGGTCC
Organism: Tragelaphus eurycerus; assembly: GCA_935064755.1. Taxonomy (NCBI): domain Eukaryota; kingdom Metazoa; phylum Chordata; class Mammalia; order Artiodactyla; family Bovidae; genus Tragelaphus; species Tragelaphus eurycerus. Next base: position 26,398,761 of record CAKXYN010000003.1, read on the forward strand.
ACTGCCATGACCATCACTTTCTCCTTCTTCAAAGCAGGAGTCCATTTCTGGCTTTGATTTGTTGACTGAAATACTCCGTAATGTGAAATATGCCTAGCCGATAAGTTTTATGAAGATACCACAAAACTTGAAGATATTTTGGAGATAAACTTAAAAAAAATATTATCTAGGGAAAAGCATAAGCATGCCTGTGTCATAGCATTCTTTCAGTATGTCTTGAAGCCATTCCATGTGCTCAGATTTTGATGTAATTCACTCCATTCACAATGGTTCTCCTGAGAAACCATTTGCATGGAGTTTTGCAAAATTCTTCCACCACCATTACCAGTTAAGATCTCCTGTCTGCAGGACATCTAAAATCAAATTCCTGAGGCAAGAATAAAATGATACGAAATTAACTTCCGCATTCAATCTCTACTAATACTTCCTTGTCTGGAGAGAGTACACCACTTAAAGTACGATACATCTGAGACCACGGTTATAAGTGGAAGATGGAGCCCAGAGCCCTCTGCTTCCTGAAAGCCATGGGGCAGTGTTCCCAGGAGGCTCCCATCAGCTCTAGTCAAGGACCAAGCAGCTCGTCGTAACTGGATGGATATCAATTTCTCTCCTCCTCAGTGAGTTTCTCTCAGTGTATTGCCACTGACCACTATCAGCCAGAGTGTGACCTTACTGAACACATTATCAGCCAATCTGATCCGTTAAAAGATTGTGAGAACTGAGCTGACTTTGAGAAAACAGAACTGAAGAGTCAACCCAGGTTTTAGCACATCACCCCTAAGCAATAAAGGCTTCTAATGGGTCCCCACATGTTGTTGGACAACTGAGATGAGAGACCATTTTCCTGAATGTCAGCTTAGCTGTGACAGGGAAGATGGCTATTGGATGCTTCATGTCCTCAGTGAATGGACAGGTTCTTGGTTTCCATTTAGGATCTTTCATGAGAATGAAAGGGACTAGACCTTTGAACTGTGGGTTTGGGTCTTCTCCAAATCTTCCCGGCAGAGAGAGCTCTTTTGTTGGCTTCCCGTCAACCTTGCTCCTGTTTCTATAAGGGCTCTTCTGGGATCTTTGATTCTGGTAACTTTGTTTTCAAGATTTGTTTGCCTCTCTGCCTCCTCCACTGCCCAGAAGCAGGGGACCACTTCTGCCTTCTCTATCTTTGTACCTTCTGTTGTGAGTGCAGAAGTTTCCAGGAAAAGTCTGTTCAACAGATAGGAGCCATGATGGCCAAAATAACTCTAGGCTGGGTGGCATCACTTGGGAGCTGTGCATATGCTCCCACACGGACACCATGGCCCCTGATCCTGCTGCTGGAAGAAAAGGCGGGCTATCCATACTGTCTGCCTGTCTTTTACAAAATATACATCTTTTTCTCACAACTTTCCTTTACAAGTGACTGGAATTCTCTGAAGGCTGCTTCTGTCTACTCCTTCGGCAAAGAGCTAAGTGGTAAATGTTTTAAGTTAAATGGTTTCTGTCCAGCTACACAATTCCAATGTGCATCGTGCGTGCACGCGTGCTCAATTGTTCAGTCGTGTCTGACTCTTTGTGACCCCATGGACTACAGCCCACCAGGCTCCTCTGTCCACGGCATTTTTAGGCAAGAATACTAGAACAGGTTGCCATTTCCTTCTCCAGGGATTCGGTTTCAGTGTATTAGTGCCAAATCAGCCACAGACAACCAATAAACAAATGGGGCAGCTGTGTTACAAGGCATCTTTATTTTCAAAACCAGGAGGCTTTAGGCTGGATTTGGCCCTTGGACCATACTTTGCTAACTCCTGATCTAAGACAAAAATCATCCAGAGAGAACATGATAAACTCATTCTGCTTGAAGGAAACTTTGAAGGCAACGCTGGAGAAAATTAATTCTAGGGCATTTCTTAACTTTCTCATTCTACCATAGGTCACATGCAGAAAAAAGAATGAATGGAGGAACAGAGATCTTGAATCCTAGACTTTACAGTAGGCTGTAAATTTGATCACAGATCCACATTTCAGAGGTTTTCATCCTTTTATGTGCTGTAATGGAGCATGGGAACCCAGCCCCAGATCTGCAGCACTTGGTTTTTATCCCACTCTCGCATCTCATTCTGGCTTTGCTGCTTTCTTTAGTTCTTTTACAGTTCAGGTGACCCCAAAGTACCGTCACTCTTTTATTGACTCAGCAATCCAAAGGCCCTTCATAGCAAGGTCATATTCTCTTCTGTATTTCACCCCATCCTCCTAGGGACTGGCAGCACCTCACATATAGAGGATGGGTGACTTAGTGAAGGCGGTGTCACTGCCATCTTAAGGAAGGTATAAGACATGTGGCTTTGTTGGCTCTCAGGATCTTCCAAAGCAGATAAGGCTGAACACAAGAAAGATGACATAAACCTGGAATCCCAACCACTGCTCTAAAAGCAGCTTAGAAAGATTGGAAAAAAAAAAAAAAAAAAAAAGCTAGGTAGGGATGGAAGAGGAGTTAGAAAGTCAATCTGAAAGGAAAAAGAGGGATGATACTGAGGAAACCAGAATTGAAAGAGACACATGTACCCCAGTGTTCATCGCAGCACTGTTTACAAGAGCTAGAACATGGAAGCAACCTAGATCTCCACTGGCAGACATGTTCACCGGCAGACGAATGGATAAGAAAGTTATGGTACATATACATAATGGAATACTACTCAGCTATTAAAAAGAACAAATTTGAATCAGTTCTAATGAGGTGGATGAAACTGGAGCCTATTATAAGAGTGAAGTAAGTCAGAAAGAAAAACACCAATACAGTATATTCATGCATATATATGGACTTTAGAAAGATGGTAATGATGATCTTATATGCAAGACAGCAAAAGAGACACAGATATAAAGAACAGACTTTTGGAATCTGTGGGAGAAGGTGAGGGTGGGATGATTTGAGAGAATAGCCCTGAAACATGTATATTACCATATGTGAAATAGATCGCCAGTCCAATTTCGATGCATGAAACAGGGCACTCAAAGCCAGTGCACAGGGACAACCAAGAGGGATGAGATGGGGAGGGAGGTGGGAGGGGGTTTCGGGATGGGGGACACATGAACACCCGTGGCTGATTCATGTCAATGTATGGAGAAAACCACCACAATATTGTAAAGTAATTAGCCTCCAATTAAAATAATTAATTTTATAAAGTTAAGCAAAATAAAATTTAATTAAATAAAAATAAAATAATTAATTTTAAAAAGTAATCAAAATAAGCACATGCATTGAAATTGAGCAAAAGCTTTTTTTCAAGTAATAAAGATTCTGTTTTTCTTAGTCAAAAAAAAAAGAGGGGTGATAAGCAGAGAGCTGGACTTAACCAGAAACATAACCGATGAACCCACTTTGTCTTGTGTTTTTCCAGCACACAGGATGGAAATAATGGGCTGTTTGCAAACAGAATGCAGAGCAAGGAAGCATTCAACCTAAAGCTATAATTAGTTTGTCAGCGCTGTGAGTCTATGATGTGTGTACAAAGAAAAATGCGCTCCTCCTGGAGCACCTCCTCTTCCACCTCTGCCTTCTCTTTCCAAAATGGGCTTCAATAATAACAGGCAAATGGAAGGCAGGCTTCAGCCAGCCGCTTTGTAAGCCTGACTCATGACATGTTCCTATCAACTGAGCTCCAAGGCCACGAATAGTTTCATCATCAGCCATTCCAAACACTGATGGGAGTAATAACCCTAGGAAAATTACAGTGTAGGGAGATTTAATTCCATGCTCTTATTTGCAGGCTAAGGACACTAACATCTCTTCTAACTGGGCTTGCGTCATATTTGATGAATGTTCAAACGTGATCGTACCAGTAGCTTTTTCTCTGAAAATTGCAGCGATTACTCATTAGTAAATGAGAGCCCTCAGGCAAAGAATCTGGTCAGAAGACTGAGCACCATGTTACCAACAGATTCAACATATTAATCCTAAAAGTTTGGCACTTAGAATGGGATTAAAGCACTGCAATTAAAATTTCCATGTATGAGATTATATCCATTACTACTCCTAAAAAAATTATTTGACCTTTCTATTACAAGCAATCTACTCTAGACTGAAAGAAATTGAAATCACAGGGAGATGTAGCTTTATGCCTTTAGGGACACACAGGTGGGGAGAGAGACACTAAACAGGCAAGATGGCATGCTGCACCAGAGCCAAAGATGTAGTCGCTGATCCTTGGACCTTGCACAAATTAAGCAACTTTCTGCTGCTTCCTCCTAATACTCTAGTAAGGCTGCTCCCTTCTTCAGAGGTTTCCCATCAGCTAAATTGCTGGTGTCTTTGTACCACTATACATGTGGCCCGGGCAGTGTCTTTCTATAACTTGGAGCATAGCCTAGTGTTACGAAATAGGTCTTGTAAGCTACACTTTTGTGGTTTGCAGGGGCTCTGTCACTCCCTGTATGACCTTAGTCAAGATCTTTGTATCTCAGTTTCCTCACGTGTGAAAATGAGGTAAGGACTAAATGTACTGAATCATGTAAAACCCCCCAGAACATTTCCTAGCCCACGGTAAGGACTCAAACAATATTTACTACTGTTATTTATATAAGTGTCCACGGGGGGTGGGGAGACTCTGGTATTTATGTGATACCTTTAAAACATGAAAAATAATTTGGCAGTTTCTAGAAAAGAAGGAGATGGACATATTTATGACTCAGCAATTCCAATGTTACCCTAGAGAAACTCGCAAATGGCACAATCAACAACATTCATTGCAGCAACGTCTGCAAGAGCAAAATTCTGGAATGATCATCAGTGGGAGAGCGGATAAATATGCTGTGAAATTTCCATATAATAGAACAGTACTAAAATGTTTGAATACCCAAAACATAATACTGAATGAGGAAATAAAGGTTGCAGTATGAAACTTACAGTATGATCCATGTATAAAAGGGTTAAAATGTAAAGCAATATTCCATATTGCTTACAAACATATGCCTGTGCCATTAAAGTATAAAGCATGTACTCAAATTAAAAGTACCATATTCAGAATAACAGCTGCCTCTGGAGAAGAAAAGGAATGCAATAGAAGGAGGAAATACAGGGGGCTTCAACTATTCTGTGATGTTTTACTTCTTTAAAAAATAATCAAGAAAAAAATGATAAAATCCTATTTGATAAAAGTCTTATATCATTCTATTAAGATTTTGCATGCATAAAATGTTGTTGAAACAAATGCTGCCTGTACTTTTGTTTTGATTTGTAGCATTTGTTCTCTCTGATGTTCTGCTAGCATGAGATCATGTATACGAATATAGTTTAGTTTTTCTTTTCCATCTTTCTTTTCTGGGATAATTTATTATAAAATAATAAGTTTCTCATGACAACTCCTAATAGACAAAAAATTCTCATTTTAGCTTTACTAACCAACATTGTACATCAACAACATATTTAGATAATGAATCATTCTCTCATTAAAAAACATTTATGTAACCTCTTGTATGGATAGCTCTATTCAAAGTACAAAGGTTGGAAAATGAATCCTTATAAATCCTTATAAAAGGATACCAGCTATTGCAGTTTCATTAAAAATTTAAAAATCACTAAGAAAAATTCAGATCCTCTAATGGAAGGATGAATATGAAAGATATAAAAATTCTAGCAGAATTTAAATAGCTGATGAAAACATGAAAAACATTCAACTAAATAAATAATAAAATGAACAAAATTTAAAATGAGATATCACTTTAAGCTACCAAATTGGCAAAAGTACTATTCGATACTGGTGTAGTTGCAGGAAATAGGGCACTTATATACCGCTGGTGGCTAATCTGGCATTACATATCAAGGGCCTTAAAAATCTGAACACACTTTGACCCAGTGATTCTCCTGCTAGGATATACTAAGGAAATAACAGAAGACATGCATAAAGATTTGTGTGCAAAGATATTCACTATGGCATCATCTATCATAACAAAACCCCTGAACATGTAACAATAGCATATTCATTAAATAAATATTATCAACATAATATAATAATCTTCAGTCTTCATATATATTTTCATATTTTTTCAAATTATATTAAATGGACAAATGTTCAAGAGAGAATGTTAGTGGAGCAAGCAGGAGACTGCATACATGCATGAATCCAATCAGCAAAATAACTTACGCACTGGAGAAAGATTGAAAGAAATACTCTAAAAAGTCACTAGTGATTATCTCTGCTCCTGTGATCATGGGTGTCTTATTTCTTTATAACCTGATGTATGTTTCAATCGGAGAAGGCGACGGCACCCCACTCCAGTACTCTTGCCTGGAAAATCCCATGGATGGAGGAGCCTGGTAGGCTGCAGTCCACGGGGTCGCTAAGAGTGGGACACGACTGAGCGACTTCACTTTCACTTTTCGCTTTCATGCATTGGAGAAGGAAATGGCAACCCACTCCAGTGTTCTTGCCTGGAGAATCCCAGGGACAGGGGCGTCTGGTGGGCTGCCGTCTATGGGATCGCACAGAGTCGGACACGACTGAAGCGACTTAGCAGCATGTTTCAATAGCCCTGTTTTATAATTAGAAGAAAACACAAATTATCAGATAATTATAGAGACTGAGACCTAGAAAGGACCTTCATTTTTATAGTCGGGAAGAGATTAAGTGATGGTCACACTCCTGAGTGACGATACTCGTTCCTGGCCTGAGCAGCCATGTTTTCCAAGGGCCCCAAGGAAGAGCTGCAAGACGTCTACTGAGCCCCAGGGGTCCAGCCAGAATAGAACTGCAGACACCGTGAACAAGTGCTCTGGGCTGTGTTCATGCTCTCTCACTTCTGGAATATTCTTCCATTTGTATGCAATCGGGTTCATCACAATAACTGGGGAAAGGCATTAAAAAGATATTTTATTTTGCTTGACATCACTACCTCAAGTATTTGCTTTATACTTTAAGCTGCAATTGAAAATAGAAAGTGACATAGCATAGTTTTTTAAAAGTAATTGATGTTTTGGGGGTTTAGAAACACCTAAAATCAACTAAAATCAAACAGCAGGTAGGGTGGCAAGAGACTGGATGTGTGTGTGTGCTCACTTGTGCTCGACTCTTTGGGACCCCATGGACTATAGCCTGCCAGGCTCCTCTGTCCATGGGATATTCCAGACAAGAATACTGGAGCAGGTTGCCATTAATACAGTAATGGAGCCAGCTTCAAGCAGATGCACAAACAGACCAGGAGGAGGGAATAGAGGTTCCCTAGCAGGAGGTTGATGAACAAGTTTTTAATATTCAGGTGCTTTAGAAAACCACACTCACAACATCTAGTGCTTATTTCACCTTAACTCAAACATTTGTCCCAGATAAGTTTGTTATAATCTGAAGTTGAGACTCCAGATTTACAGAGTAGATAGGAGATATCTAGGCATTTATCCATGTTGGAAAACAAAGCCCAGCTTGAGAGTTATTTTCATTAAAAAAGAGTTCCCACAACTCTTACAATAGAAAGGAGATTAAAAAGGAAAAAAGACTGTTGCGGGGTGGGGCAATCTTCTCTTCCAGGGCTGGTGGCTCCCCTGATAGAGAACTAGGGCAGTTTCTAGGGCAGATCAGATCCTTTCCATTGAAGCCTCCTCAATAGTTTTCTCAATGTTTGCCTGAAGCAGGGGCTTGCTGACAAAGTGCATTGTATGAAGCCTCCCAATGGAAGGTATCAAAGGAAAATACCAAGTTTTGTTCAGCCAGGGCTTTCCTACTCTGTTACTGATGCCTTTGAGCACCTCAGAAGGAGACAAAGGGGAAAAAAAACCAAACCTGATGGACCAAAGCATGCTTTTTTTCCCTTTTTCCATTCACATAACAAGACATGCAGAGAGAAACATGAATGCACTTGGAAGGGGCTGGTAAGGCCAAAACTGAGCCATATTTTATTTCCCCTAGTCTTCAGATTTACCTTCCTGAATGTTCCAAGACACAGACACAAGAACCACTTAGAAGAAAAGTAAGAAGGCAGTCTCGAATGCTGCAGAACTGCTTGAATGAAGCCAGTCTAATTAACGTAGAAGCTGTAAGGTTATGGCAAGAAGTACAAAAGGGAAAGACAAGAGACTCAACTCTGTAATGTGCAGCAAAACAACTCCTACTCCTTTCTTCTTTCATACAACTTGTAGTAGCTCAAAAAGGAAGCCTAGAGTTCCGCTGCTACAACCAAAATTTCTAACTATTTGAGTAGGGTGAATCATCCAATCCAACTGATCGGCCTTCCTCCAGTTCACATCCTTCATACTGGTGTTTCAGCTCCTAACAGGGTACCACTGCCCATCCTAAAACCTTGGCTGGGTTTGTGACCCATGTGGTGCTTATGCCTAGGCTGCATCATTTACTGCAATTTTGATTTATACAAGTTCAGAAATGACAACATATCCATATGAAAGTATACTGAAGCTGTTACTGCATCAGTGCTTAGAAGCAATCAACATTTTTAATTTAATAGACACAATTATTTCAACTTCTTCCAAAGCCTTTGAGCCTGTTTCATCATTGGTAAACTGAGGACTTGTTAGAATCTCATTTCCTCTTACAATTTGTGATTCTGATATCAGACAAGGTAGAATGCAAGTCAAGAAGCATGAAAGAAGACAAATGACCCTATAATACTAAAAGCCACAATTCATAAAAAAAGTATAACATTTATGAATTTTTTTGCACCAAATACATGGCAAGCACTTTTGAAAAACAAAACTGCATGAGCTGCAAGGAGAAATAGAAACGCACCAAAAACAGGAGCCTTTAACTCAAGGCTGGGACTAGGGTGAAGTGAGGGAGGCACTTTCCTTGGATGCACAGTTTAAACGAGTGCCCAAAGCTCAGAACCAAAATGAATAATATTTTAGTGCAATGTTTTTAAAAATATAAATTAATGCATATAATCTTAATAAATAAAATGTGAAATTTTAAAATAAAGATAGGAGCAGTATTACCGATTATTTTTCATTTGCCTCGGGCTCCAATATAACATAGCATAACACTGGCATTGCTTGAACCTACCACTCTTGGTCCAGGACAATTCAACAGTTCAAGAAGACAAACAATTAAGTAAGGTTACAGAAAACCTAAACAATATGATAAATTAATCAATAAGATAAAACTCTGGTATGGTGGAAAAACTGGATATCCACATGCAAATAGCATATTTAGATCTCTACTTCACACTATGGACAAAAACCAACTCAAAATGGATTAACAACCTAAATATAAGAGCTAAAATCACTGCAGATGGTAACTGCAGCCATGAAATTAAAAGATGCTTCCTCCTTGGAAGAAAAGTTATGACCAACCTAGACAGCATATTGAAAAGCAGAGACGTTACTTTGCCAACAAAGGTTCGTCTAGTCAAGGCTATGGTTTTTCCTGTGGTCATGTATGGATGTGACAGTTGGACTGTGAAGAAGGCTGAGTGCCAAAGAATTGATGCTTTTGAACTGTGGTGTTGAGAAGACTCTTGAGAGTTCCTTGGACTGCAAGGACATCCAATGAGTCCATTCTGAAGGAGATCAGCCCTGGGATTTCTTTGGAAGGAATGATGCTAAAGCTGAAACTCCAGTACTTTGGCCACCTCATGTGAAGAGTTGACTCATTGGAAAAGACTTTGATGCTGGGAGGGATTGGGGGCAGGAGGAGAAGGGGATGACAGAGGATGAGATGGCTGGATGGCATCACCAACTCGATGGACATGAGTCTGAGTGAACTCCGGGAGTTGGTGATGGACAGGGAGGCCTGGTGTGCTGTGATTCATGGGGTTGCAAAGAGTTCGACATGACTGAGCAACTGAACTGAAAACCACAAAACTTAGAAAACATAAGCATAAATCTTCATGACCTAGGATTTGGCAATAGATTCTGAACTATAACACAAAAGGCAGGAGCAACAAAAGAGAAATACACTGTACTTCATCAAAATTAAAAGCTTTTGCATCATAAGCACTATCAAAAAAGGGAAAAGACAATACACACACTGAGAGAAAATACTTGTAAATCATGTGTCTGATAATACTCAGATAATGCAACGAATTCCTACAACTCAACAACAAAAAGACAATTAAAATTGAGCAAAAGATTTGAATAGACATTTTTCCAAAAAATGGACAGTAATCATATGAATAATGTTCAACATCATTGGTTGTTAGAGAAATGCCACAACAAAATGTCACTTTACACTAACTGTAATGTTAAAACTTTAAACAAACAAACAAAAATGAAAAATAATATGCTGGTGAAGATGTAGAGAAATTGGAATACTCCTTTGCTAGTGGGAATTTGAAATGATGCAGCCTCTGTAGAAAACAGTTGGACAATTCCTCAAGAAGCTAAATGGAATTACGATATGACTCAGCAATTCCATTCCTAGGTATATATCCAAAGGAAGAGAAAACAGGGACTCAGATACTTGTGCAGCAATGTTCACTGTAGCATTATTTCCAATAGCCAAAATGTGGAAATAGCTAAGTGTCCCTGAACAGATGAATGGATAAACAAATTGTGGTATATACATATAAAAGAATATTTTTCAGCCATAAAAAGGAATGAAATTCTGATATATGCTACAACTTGACAAATCCTGAAAACATTACACTAAGTGAAAGAAACCAGACACTAAAGGACAAATATTGAATGATTCCATTTATATGAAATAATTAGATTAGGCAAATCCACAGAGATAAAGCAGAGGTTTTTAAGAGCCGGGGGATGGAGAGTTATTGCTTAAGGGGTACAGAGTTTCTGTTTGAGGTGATGATAAAGTTTTGGAAAATAATAGTAGTGATAGTTGTATAATATTGTGAATATAATTAATGCCAGTGAATTATACACTTAAAAATAGTTAAAGTGGAAGCTTTTATGTTTTATATTTTTTACCAGAATAATATTACAGAAACATATATCTTCTGGGTACATATCATACTTTGCATCCAAAAAAAAAACAGAGGAACACACCTCCTCACATGCAATTCATGAAAGCTGACTGTACCTTAAACCACAAAGAAAAGTTCAATAAGTTTCATAAGACAGAAGTAATAAAAATATTATCTGATCATAATACAATATAACCAGAAATAAATAACAAAATAATAAAACCAAAAGGCTCTTCCATTGGAAATTTTAAAAATCTATGTTAAATAATTCTCAGGTAAAAGGGGAAATATAAACCAAAGCTACAGAATTTCTAAAACAAAATGGTAATAAAACACTCTATATCAGAATCTATAAAATACAATTAATGCAGTCATGTGTGGTGGAAAATTCATAGCCTGAATTTTACATTTAATGAAAATAAATGCATTAAATCCCAAACTTCAGCAACAAAGTAAACAGAAAGAAAGCAGAGATGGAAATAATAAGATTAAAAGCAGAAAGCAGTGAAGCAGCAAATATCAGGTTGACCAAAAAGTTCATTCAGAGTTTTCCAGATGAAAACTGGATATTTGGAAATGGAAAACTGGACGTCGTGTGGACAACTCCAAATGAACTTATTGGCCAACCCAATAGAAAAAAACACTAAAACCAATTTAAAAACAAACAAACACATTAAGCTGCTTGCTCTTTGCGGGGCAGAAAAGAAAGAAACTTCTCTCTGTAGTACATCTAATGGCAATGTGGGGACATAACCTCAATCTAAATCTAGCAAGAAATGACTTAGAAGTCCACTTTCTATCTTAAAAACTCATCCAAGTTTCATATTGTATTCCATAATACATCTTTTTGTGTTTTACTCTTAAAAAGTCGGTCTCCTCCTACCCCTAAGGCTTCAAGAAAAGCCGATGCCCCAGGAAGATGTGCCATATACTCAACAGCTTCTTAGAGGTCCTGGCACATCACTGGGGATTCACGTACCTTGGTTCGAGAAGATCCCTTAAGGATTCACACATTTTCACTCCAAATCTTACCACACAATAATCTATGCAAGGGATATAAATAATACCACTGACCTCACTTTCTCAAAAGATTAAGTCACAATGAAGTGAATTTTTTTTTAACCAAAGGCATTGAAATCAAATAGTACCAGAGATGGAACAATAAATAATTCACCAGCAATTCCTGTTCTCAGAGCCACTGAACAGCACCCTACACTTTACTGAAAGGGCCTTACAGAAAAGGATTACATTATTTTCCCATATAATTAAGATGACTTCTTTCTCCCTCCAGCATTAAACCTGAGAGAAGGCCTCTCACTTCCCCTTTCAGAACACCTGGAGCAACAGTGGAAATCTTTTCAGAGAGTGTGGTGCCAGACCTTCCCTTCCAATCTTCATGTTCAAGTTTGAATCCCAGGCAACTAGTGTGAGTAGAAAGCAAGCTATTGTAAATTGTGATTTTCAGCCCTGTAAACCCAGTGATTTGGGAAAAGCCACTCTTGCTTTCAAGCTAGACAGAGAAAGCAACTTGTGGATGGAAAAGCAAAGTCAATAGAGAAGAGTGAGAAGAAATGGCCACCAAAAACACCAACTGGGGGTGGGAGGTGGAAGGGAGGTTAACAGGGAGAGGACACATATTTACCTATGGCTGATTCATGTTGGTGTATGGCAGAAACCAACACATTATTGTAAAGCAATTATCTTTCAGTTAAAAATAAATAAATTTGAAAAAGAACAAAAGGTTTAAAAAATAGAACTAAAGCGCGCGCGCGCGCGCGCACACACACACACACACACACACACACACACACACACACACACACAAAATATGCCAACTGGAGGAAACGGGTGATTGTTGCAAGGGGCTCAATGGAATGAGAGCCTGGGAATCCTCCATGTTCTGCCTAGACACACACCAGTTTTATATTGGAATTCTGGTGCTATCCAAAGCAAAATACATGAGCAATCCCCATTGATACATTTTTCTCTCCTACTAATAAATAGCACATCCAACATGTATGAATACACCTCACATGTATAAGAATGAAAAATGCTTACACAAGAAAAGTTATTATGGATTCCATATAGGGTAGAACTACTTGCAATGAGTCCATTAGCGGACACGACTGACAATAACTGCGTGAGATATCAAGTAGACTATAAAAAGATTAAAAAGCATCTTATGGTAGAGGCATATCCTTGAGACAACTTGTCATTTGAAATTTATGTTTTTTTCTTTTGCTGGATAAATCTGTCCCCCAGCAGTAAAGTATCAAGGGTATTTTTACCTCTTTATTTAACCATGGGTTTTCAAGCAAATCTTAATTACAAAATTCCATAATTCAGTCTAAAAGGGAAAAGTCTTTATAATTTCTGCCTCCTGTTTTGTCAAATGTAAAGAGCTTGAGGCTAGCCAGGTGTTTAGCGAATGCACTTCCCAGCTTGTACTAAGTTATCTGATAAACAGTACAAAGTGGAAATATATGTCAGTCGTAGAAGGGTGATAAAAATGGAGCTCTTACGGCACACTGAATCACAGGAATTAGGTCAGCGATGAAAACACAGCCCCTCCTGGTCCAGCTACAATGCAAGTGATTACTAGCCACTCCATAAACAAATGTTAGTCAAAGGCAAGTTATCCAAAGCCTCCTCCAAAAAAATGTTATTGAGAAAATGCATTTCCTTTGTGGCATATCCAGCTTGTTTCTTGACTCAGGCTTGCAAACTGCTCTCATTGATTTTTAGAAACATCTTGGCTCTTTTCACCCCAATCATTTCCATATGACAACAATCCACAGGGATGCAGAGCTCAATGAAAGCAAAATCCTTGATGTGGATGGCATCTGCAAGCTCCAGCCTCTTTCTATTATCATGATGGACTATCTGTTGTTGTATTCATTTTGGTTCAAAAATCCACATGATGTTACTCTGAATTGCAGACTCAAAGCAGCAACAGATCAGTCCTCAAGTACAGGTTTGCTAAATTGAACAGTCTCCTCCTTCCAGACACTGAGGTTCTTTACTCTGAGAATATGCATATTTTGTATTACTTTAGGGATTTAATAGCTACTGGGTGCTTCTGGTTTTAAAAAACCACAAGGCTAGCCAAAGTCTAGCAGACTTCACTATCTGGAATCCATGGATAGTCAATAAATATATTTTTCAATGACTGGAGAACATGAAATTATTAAAATTCAAGGTAGCTCTGTGTACTCAAGAGAGGATTCAACACTTTGTAGGTTGTTATGTCAATTCTGAATCCTAAAGACAGCTATCTTTCTGCACACCAAGCTGAGAAGAGTTCTGGGCTGTTTCTGTAACTGAGAGAACTCCCAGTCTCCTCCAGGCTTTGGAGCATCAGCCAGACCTTCAGAAAATCTACACTGATTCCTTCTTTCTATGATTAGTTCTTATTAAGAGCTATGATCTATCCCCCCAGTATTAAGCATATTCTTACTAACTTAGTAGATACAACAAAAGATGAGTTGGACAGAATGAATTAAAACATCAGGGCTAGAACATTAGCCATGAGCTCCTTGACACAATCTGTATCAAGCTTCAGGAGAGAAGATGAAAGCACAGCAGCAGCGTGGAGTTTACTCCACGCAAGGGACCAGCTCCACAAGCCTGATCCATCCCACGTGCTGTACAGTGAGGAAGCAAATAAAACAGAGCTGAGAGTTGCAACGGCAGCGTATATTACCACCCAATCCATCAGTCAATCAATCAGATCATATCCTAGAATCTATTAGTGTTCACGGCACACATATCTTTATGAAAGAGACCAGTCATGTGGTCAGAAACTTACCTCCAAAAATGAAAAGAAAATGAAATTTACTTCCCCAATAATGGAATTATTATTCAGGGTCCTCCAGAATCTGGTCAACGTCTATGGTAACTCCCTTGCAATAGTAGTAATGATCTGTCTTTGTATGAAACGGGAGAGGCTAGAGTTCCACATGAATGTTTTGTAAATTGGAGCATACTACCTCCATGAGATAAATCATTCACTTAAAGGTTAACTGTTTTATCATAGGTTTTTGAGTTATTCTTTAAATTACTCTTAAACCTAGAGGCTTAGATTCCTCTAATTAAATTCTAGAACCTCCAGACTTACCAAAAGGAGGTGGCCTTGGGGATAAAAATCCACCCAAAGAGAATGCAACAGACACTCTGGGACCAGCCAGATTGTGCTTCCAAAGAGCGTTCTGTAGAGATCCTTAAGCATAAACTAGTTTCATGACCTTTTTTTCCTTCTTATTATGGAGGATTTCAAACACATATGCAAATAGAACAATCTATGCAACTATCACCCAGTTTCAACAAATCTCAACTCACTGCCAATCTTTTTCCATTGCTTTTCTCTCCCAACACTTTCCTCTTCCGCATCACTGTAACTTTTCATCTGTAAATATTTCAGTATGTATCTCTAAAGGATAAATACACATAAAAAACTATAGTTCCACTATCATCATAAAACATTCTAATTCATTAACTGTAAGTATTTGCCCATGCCTCTTTGACGGTTCTCCCAGGCTAAGGTTACCTGGGAGACCAGGCTTACATAACAAGAGAAGCATGGTTCCACTATAATCCCTGATTGCCATGCTCGCATTTCACCCTCTGAGCCTCAAACAGCCCCCAAAGCAGGAAGATTTGTTCCTCTCCCTGTTCAGTTAAAACCATAATGTACTTGGCATCCAGAGTCCTTGATGCTGATAACTGTGACGGATACAAAGCAAGCTAAGGACAGAACCAGAATCTGCTCTAAATTACACCAGCTTTTGGTGTTTGTGTTCAGCTGAAACACATGTGGGGAACCCCCATATCCCAAAACAAAGAGTTGACATTTCTTTTAAATGGAAGAAATCTGTTTTCACTTAGAATATTACTGCTATGGGTTCACATACTATATACATATATATATATATATATTTTTTTTTTCTTTTAATTTCTTAACATGCAGCTATTGGTTTTGAAGACACACATGGGTCTAGAATCTGTGCAGCACTTTGAGTCACAGCAGGGTTTCAGAGGGGGAGGCTCTCTATCCTGAGTAGTCCCCACTTCTTATTTTCCCTTTCCATTTTCCCACCTCGTAAGAGAACATGGAAGTTTACTTAGGAACAACTTCCCTTCACTCCCCAGAGGTCTGCCTTGTCAACATGAATTATATCATCCAACATGAAATAACCCAACGTTCTGTTCCATGCTGACTCAGATGGAACGTGGCTCACCAATCAGACATGTGAATTTAGTGGAGAAAAAATACCATTCCCAGAATTCAGGAAAATTGACACTCTTTCTTGTGGTGATACAGAGGACTGTGTTGCTTGAAAACACCAGGGGTTCCTGGTGCCCCTCCCTGCTGCCTTCCTGTCCCACCAGTCTCCTCTTTTGCAAGCTGGGCATGACGAGGGGCAGGTGCTGATGACAATGCCGGTGCAGAGCCCAGGGCCCCTCTGCGCTCTTGCAGCATTTTGCATGCTCCCCTTCAGAGCACTTCTTCTCCTAACAGTCAGCATTCTTTCCCAAAGGCTTATCCTTGGACTGCTGGAGCCTGCTCTGCCTGCATGCACGGAGAGCTGGCCGGAAGTCTCTGGGATTTACTGCTCTCCTGCAACCCTAATAGGTGGTCAGGAATTATGACAGCCTCAGCTCTGCTGCCCAACTCAGGACAGCTCTGAGGTGTAACCCCAGCAGGACCAAGTTGACACAGAAAGCCAGCCTCTGCCGGAGGAAGGCTGTGGAGACATCCCCTGCTTTGGCTTTCTCTTATCTCTTCCCTTCCCTGCCTCTCTCAATTCCTTACCAGTCCCCTGGGGATCACATTCTTAATAAGTCACTTGCTTTGGCATTTGCTTCTGGAGAGATGACCTAAGACAGCAAGCCACCTACCACACCCACGGTTTACTTTGAGCAATCTGGAAAGTGTCATCCCTTCTTAGCACACACGTGCATGAGCATCAGGTAGAACAGGCCGGTGCAGAGCTATTTCACATGTACCCAGAGCACACATGGCAAGCAACTCCTCTTTTATTCCATCTTTGCAGCAAGGTGGTACATAGCAAAGGCCCACAAGGCATGGGCATATCAGCTTGTCACCTGCAGCAGTGTGACCTGGGTATGTTCCTCAAAGAGTCCAGGGCTCTTGTTTCGATGATATTCTTTTTCGAATGGTGATAATCCCTACCTTATGGACTTGTCTGGTGGCTTAGTGGTAAAGAACCCGATTGCCGGTGGAGGAGATATGGGTTCGGTCCCTGCTTGGGAAGATCCCCTGGAGAATGAAATGGCAACACACTCCAGTACTCTTGCCTGGGAAATCCCATGTACAGAGGAGCCTGGTGGGCTACAGTCCACAGGGGTCACAAAGAGTCAGACACGACTGAGTGACTAAACAACAACAGTCCCTGCCTCATAGTAGGAGGATTAAATGTGATAACCTGGCACAGAGCAGGTGCTCAGACCGCCTGGTGAGTCTGCATCTACATTCTGATGGTGCCCATTAGGTCAGAAGTGACCCAAAATCTATCAAAGGAGCCAGCTGCCTCTGCAGTCCGGCTCTTCCCCAGCAGCTGTCTGCCCATGCCTGTGGATTCTTCGCATTTCCAGGGATAGCAACCAGATGCTATCATAACTGCGTGAAAAAAAATGGTCCCTCACCAAGAAAAAAGGCCCTTGACGGACGTTACCAAGGCTTTATGAGCCATCAAGCGCAACAGCTGGATAGTTCGAGGGAACGCATCCGCCCAGCGATTGTTAAGCAGCAGGAGATATTTTATTATCTTTTCCCCTCTGTTTAATGTGTTGCTCACCTTCTGCTGAGACTGTTAGCCCTGATTATCAATCTCCACATAAAAATATAGGGACGGCCTATTCCTGTTCCTCTCCTGGGGTCTCCCCATGTGGCTCATTACTGTTGGAATCACACACTGGTTAGCCAAGTGGACTGGAACCCCTGTGACAGATAAGCAGTGGCGGGGAGGACAAGGAGAAAGCCAGAGAAGCACGGATGGTCATGAGAACCAGAAAATTACATGATTGCAACAAACAAGAGGCCAGCAACAGAGAAAGACTCTTTCATTCACCTTTGGCTGAGGTGCAGACATCTTGAAAAAAGTCAACTTTTTTCTAAACTGTACCGCGTTCTGTTTCTTTAACAAAGGAAAACTGGCAGCTGTGTCCTCTGGGAGCTGTCAGACTTCCTGCGTCTTCACTTTCAAATGTGAATCCTCACCATTTCCCAAGCCCAGCTCCATCCCGGCGAGGAACCGGACAGCAGGGCCACCGTGCTCCGCGCCCTTCTTCATTAGGGCGGCAGAGACCAGCTGGATTGCTCCCCGGGATCCAAGCAAGCAGATGGCTGGAGTTCACAGTCCCAAAGCAGTGCTTTGCAATTCCACATGAAGCCAAGGAGAGGACGCCAGACCATCACCTGTCCTCTTTCTGAGTCACTGCGCTGATTGGGATTTTTATTCTTTCCTGTCTTGCCTCCTCTTGGGCAAGAAACAATCCAGGTGCAAGGGGGGACTGTCTAGCATCTGCTATGCTGACATTCACGTCCAAAACACCGGATGCCAGAAGTCACTCTACACCAACCTGCCCCTGAATTCGCCTCCAAATGATAAGTCTGTGACGTGTACCCAACCTAGATGTGCCGAAGGGGCTTCAAAATCTTGGCTTGCTTTCAGCCAACTTTATGCATTTACATCAGCTGATTTGTTACTTGATAAAAATGCTCAGGATAATGTAGCCACTTCTTAAAATGCTGTAGGAAAGACTACTTCAGAAATAGATTAGAAGAGCCATGATACTGGCCTGGAGGCCTGAGGCATTGAGCTGAGAATTCTATCTCCTCCTGCACAGGAGAGGCAGGTACCTCCCGCAGCATCTGAAGCTGGGAATTCACTCCCCAGCTCCCAGCTCTGGCTAACAGCTCCCCATCAGACTACCATCTGTGAATGAATCTGGACCTGCAGATTTATAGTCTCAGTCGGTACCGTGTCTGAGGATGTGGGAGACAGTTCACTTTATTTTTCCCTAACGCTGTTTCTTCTCCATCTTAAGACCTAACTCAAGATTTAATGTAAAATCTATACACATGTCACATGAGATACTCTGATTCCCTCCCTCACAGCATCTTCCAGAGTGAGGAGTTCTTCCAACTGCCTGTTCTCAACCAGAAGTTCCTCCACTCCTTCAATGGTTTTTGCTTCCCTCTTATATTTTAAGGTGTACTTATCAAAATTTCCCAAGAACTTCTACGTTCCAACAAATTTCTATTTTGTCCAAGGGTAAGACAACACCTTTCACTTTGTTTCCCATATTTTCTGTGATAATGTCCAGCAAATTTTGTTACTGTTGGTTTCCTGGTTGTAATCTTAGACTGAACCTTCAGGCAATGAGGTTCTTATGTTTCCTGCTACAGTTATCATCAGTTTCTCTGAGCCCTCCAACTCATAGAAGATTTTGAATTATTTCACCTGAACTGTTTCTTCCTACCCTCATTAGATCGCCTCTGCTCATTCCCCTGTTCATTCTACCTTGACGATATTTTATTACATGGAAGAACTTAGCCCTATGCACAAATCTGGAAATTTCCCATGGTACTTCTTATCTCCATACCTTGAAAAAAAATGTTAAACTAGTTCAACATGCCTTCCTGAGGGGCGGAGGGTGTGCTATTATTAACTCTTTTTCTCCCAGAGAAAATGATCATTTATCCCACCTCTTCATTTACGAAGACAATTCTCTCTCCATCTCAAAACATTTTCTCTAATCCCAAAAGAACTCAATTACTTGGCATTAGTGAGGTATAAGTCATATATAATAAGTGATACACATTTAAAGTATACAATTTGGTGAGTTTTTTGTCATATGTATGCACTTCTCCGTTGGCTTAGACGGTAAAGAATCCACCTGCAATGCAGGAGACTTGAGTTCAATCCCTGGATGGGGACGATCCCCTGGAGAACGAAATGGCAACCTGCTCCAGTATTCTTGCCTGGGGAGTCCCATAGACAGAGGAGCCTGCTGAGTTACAGTCCGTAGGGTTGCAGGAGTCAGACACGACTGAGTGAGCACACACGTCATATGTATACACCTGGGAAACCATCATGGGATAATGGACATCCATTACCCCTAAAAGCCTCCTCCTGCCCATTTGTTATCTTTCTCTCCCCACCCCCATTCCTAGTCTACCACTGATATGCTTTCTGTCATGGTAGATTAGTTTGTATTGTCTATAATCAAATATAAATGAAATCATACCATAGTAGTCTCTTGGTTTTGGTGGGGGGAGTCTGGCTTCTTTCACTCATTATAACTGACACTCATCCATGTTGTTGCATATATAAACAGTCTGAATATCCTGAGTAATATTACATTATATGAATATGCCACATTTCATTTATTCATTAGACACTTGGGTTGTTTCCAGTTTGGGGTTATTATGATAATATTGCAGTGAAGGTTCATGGACAAGTCTGTGTGTGAACATATGCCTTAACTTCTCTTCAGTAAATACCTAAGAGTGAGAGACTGGGGATAGCTTAGTATAAAATCACGTCTCGGTCAGTTCAGCTCAGTTCAGTCATTCAGTCGTGTCTGACTCTTTGCTACCCCATGGGCCGCAGCACGCCAGGCCTCCCTGTCCATCACCAACTCCTGCAGTTTACCCAAACTCATGTCCATTGAGTCGGTGATGCCATCCAACCGTCTCATCCTCTGTCGTCCCCTTCTCCTCCCACCTTCAATCTTTCCCAGCATCAGGGTCTTTTCAAATGAGTCAACACTTCGCATCTGGTGACCAAAGTACTGGAGTTTCAGCTTCAACATCAGTCTTTCCAATGAACACCCAGGACTGATCTCCTTTAGAATGGACTGGTTGGATCTCCTTGCAGTCCAAGGGACTCTCAAGAGTCTTCTCCAACACCACAGTTCATGTCTACTGCTTCCAGTATGATGTTTGTTAAAATTTATTTTTAATTGGAGGATAATTGCTTTGCAAAGTTGTGTTGTTTTCCACCATACAACAATGTGAATCAGCCATTAGTATACATATGCCCTGTCCCGCTTGTGTTTCCCTCCCACCTTCCCACCCCATCCCACCCCTCTAGGTTACAAGTATGACATATGTTTAAAGGCTTTCTGAAAATCTAAAGTATAGCCTTTCTTTCCCCTTTATGTATTTTCAAAAAAAAAAAAAAAAAAAAAGTAAATATGGTTCCCAAAGAACAAAATTGAGAAGGAAAAGTATATGGGGCCTCACACAACATTGTAAATCAACTATTTTTCAATAAAAACTTAAAAAAAAATGGGGCCTTGATGCTGTACCTGTACTTATTCAGGACTTTTTTTCTCCACCAGGGCTCCTCAATCTTAACCTCAATAAAGTGGCATACAGCAGCTGCGTGGCCCAGGTAACAAGCAATCCCTTAGGGAGAGGAGGAAACATCATTTCCCCACTCTTGGAAGTGCTGTGGTGTGCAGGTGCTAAAACATTTAAGAGGCTAATCAAATTCATTCTACCAGCCCTCTTGGGTGTATTATTTGAGTATATGTAGGAATTTATGGCTCAGAACAGAATGGAAAATAAAGAAGACTTTCCTGTGTTTTGTTTCTGATGCCGTTAGACTTGTTTTGAAATTTATGTAAAATAATAGATCAAAACCAAAACCCAAGACAGAAAGGGAGAGAAAGAAGAGAGTATGAAAAGATGAAGGTTAGAGGCAAAAGATAATGGGACCAAATTCTTAGAGTCTGTGCTTCAGGTAAATAATTCCCTTATCCTGAAATGTTTTTTAAGCAAAGGTCAAAAGACATGGGTGAGTCATTGCCTGCATATCAAAGCTATGTTGGGAAATCCTATTTGAGCCATCACCCCCATGCCTCTTTTATGAAGGGGCGATCACAGAATGAACAGGTTGTAATTTTGAAGTTCCAGGTGTATAGGAAATACACTTGGTATTTTTAATTTATGAGCTCCTGTAGCAATAGATGTAAGCTAGGATTTTTTCCCCTGAACGTGCAAAGAACTACTAGTGATTTTGAAATTTACTGCAGCTTCCCCTCCACCCCCCACCAACTAAGCAGGATCTAAGCTCCATAAATCAATCTTCCTCGTGTGCCTAGCTTTAAAGGAAATAAAGAACATGCAAAGTAGTAAATCCACCACCACAGGACTTTGAGACTGTGGTTGGTGATTAGGACCACAGGCGAAGCCTAAAGATTCGTGATATCAATTTTTATTTTCTCTATCTTTAGTGTGAAAGCTAAAACAAAATGCTTAGCATCTTAAGCAATAAGCGAAATGGGAGCTCTCCAACTGATCTAAAGGAGACAAGGATTAAATTACACCTGTCCACAGATGGGGACGCTGAGGAGCAAAGGATGACAATGGGACATGGGCAGAGGGAGGGGAGGAGGTCGACCTCCTGAAAACCAGCAGGCTCATCCTCACAGCCCCAGTGCTAAGAAACCAGAGCCAGAAGAAACCTCAGGGGTCTCAGAAGATGACGGGCAAATTGCACAGGATGGAAAGTATTTTCAAGTTAAACTGAGCGCTGACTCTAGGTGTGATGGTCCACTTGGCCGGGCCATGGCGCCCAGTTGTTGGGTCAAACACCAGCCTAGATGCTGCTGTGAAGATGTGATTCACATCTCAGTCAACAGGCTCTGAATGAAGCAGATTCCCCTCTGTTATGTTAAAGGAAAACACTCACCTCAGGTGCATGGTTTGGCCAAGCGCTCAGTTCCAAGTGACCGGAAAGAAGGCCCCACCCTCAAGGCACAGCACTGGGCGTGGCGGGGAGCACTCCTTCTTTGTCTCCTGCCCTGAACTCAGGCTCTCGCTCTGCATTGGAGACATGACTTTCATGGTAGAACTGGCTGACCTGGGATTCGAGTGGTCTCCCAAGGAGAGAAAGGAGGAGGGTGGCAGGAATTCCTCCATGGCAGATTCCTAAGGCTCCTGAGACACACTCACCAAATATTGACCGGGCCCCAGCACTGTACTAAGAGTTAAGGCTGTAACGATGGAACAAGACAGACAAGTGCCTCTCTCTATGGATCTTACGCTCTAGAAGAGACAGGAAATGGATGGAGAAGACAATTCCTGATAATAATACATGCTGTAAAGTCACTGTTAACTTCCAAATAACCTGAAGACTTGTGGAGAGTGATACTGAGAGTTCTCAGGTACTGCTCTGTCCTGAATTTCCATGTTGCTTATAGATGCTGTGTGCATGCTCCGACAGGTCCAGCTCTTAGAGACTCCCATAGACTGCAGCCCGCCAGGCTCCTCTGTCCATGGGATTATCACAGCAAGGACACTGGAGTGGGTTGCCATTTCCTCCTCCAGGGGATCTTCCTGACCCAGAGATTGAACCCATGTCTCCTGCTTTGGCAGGTGGAGTCTCTACCACTGAGCCATCTGGGAAGCCCTATGTTGCTTATAACTGTTCAGCAATGGAACCGGCTGCCCCTCTGGACAGGGAGCTTCCTGATGGGAGTGGCTGCCTCTTTTTCCTTCCTCAGTGTCTAACATAATGCCTGGCATGGTTTACCAAATGCCTACTGAATGAATGAAGGCACTGGCACTGAATGGATGTGTGAATGAATGGGAATATATTGCCAATATCTTATACTGGCTTTCCCTAGAAACATCCCTGGATAAGGTTGAGAGTGCTGATAGGTGTAATTAGAGGGTGATTCTAGGAAGCAGTTCAGGGAAGTGGGAAAATGAGACAGGGCTGAAAGAAGTGATCAAGTAGATGGCTGATGCTGGCAACTGGGGCTCACCTCAGTCCAACTTAGGAAATCAGGGAGACAGGAAAGACCCTGCCTCAGTGTTATGCCAGCCATGGGGGAAGGGAGTTCAGGTATTTATCCACCAGCTCCTGTCAGCCTTATTTGAGAGCTGCTCCCAACAGGATTACTTCCATTGCTATCAGGCCTGTCCATGCTTGAGGGCAGTGGATGCCAGCAGCCAGAGAAAATCCTCAGGTAGTCTCAAGTCCTGAACCTTGGGAGCTGAGAGGTTTGGTTCAGAAAATGATGAGCAGAAGGGTGTGGGGCCCAACAGTACCTTCTACAGCCAGCTACATGCATCTGGTAAATTCCTGGGGGACTGGAGCCGGTGGTGTGTGAAGGGTCTGTGGAGGCAGTGGGGGTCAGACCTACTGACACAAGGCTTGGTCATCCTTGGTCTTTCTCTCTACCTCTCTCAGTTGTAACCTGATGCTTTGAGTCCTCGAGGGTGGTAACAAAGTCTTAGTTTGATTTTAAAACACTTGTAGGTGGGAGTATTCACAGGGACTTAAGAGTGTTTAGGGCTGTTTTTTTTTTTTTTTATCGTCCCTAGAAAGTACCCTTAAAATCCTGTACAGCCAGGTTCAGGAATATTCTGCCACCTTGACACTTTGAGTACTAAAGAGACAGATATAATAATAGATGGAAATTTATTTCAGAAAAATGAACCACATTTATTTTTTGAAGTACCTAAAAGACTGGGAATAAATTTTGAGTGATGGTTTCTATTTTCTCATGTTTTTATTCCAAGTGGCTTGCCTGGTGCTGATTACAACCTTTTCACTACAGACCCCGAGAGAATTTCCTCTTTCTTTGTGACTGCCAAGGCCCTTTTCTTTCCTTTGCAGGGGTTTAAAAGGACAAACTATGGACTTGTAAGGCTTTGGTATCAGTGGATGCCAAGAAAATGACACAGTCTATTATTTCTAGGCTTGTGAAATTATATTTCCCGAATTCTGGGATACTTCATGAACAAGAACACCAGGTGCCAAAAAAGGCATCTAATTACCGTGTGATGCTAAAATCATTTTTGCATCAACTAAATAAAAAGATGATTATCAGAAATAGTGTCCTGCTGAACCTAACTGTGTTGAAATCAATCATGAAAAATATTCCATTTATTTTTTACCATCAGAATTATTTATCATTAATACTAGTACTTGGAATGATGATAATTCTGTGGTTACACAATCCTTCAGTTTCCTTTTAAATATTTCACTCCTTTGAAAAGCAAGACAGACCTAAGTTTTCAAGCATGGTTGACTCATTCTTTCAACATTCATGTACTGAGCTCCTCCTCTGTACTAGGCGATGCTCAAAGCAGAGGGGGAATTAGATACAGCTCCTGTTCCCATGAAATCTACCCATTAGGAATGAGACAGAAGGAAAAGAAAAATGCATTATTTTCACTTTAGACACAAGAAAATAAAAATCTCACCTTCAGGGACGTCTCTCAGTTATGAAAAGCAGAGACTTCAGTGAGATCTCTTTTAGCCTTCAGTTTTACCTATTTCTCACCAACAGATTATAACAGTATTCCCTAAATTCTGCTTCCTATACCCTACATGAGGAGCCAATTCTTAAGTCAATTAATGCCACAGACCGATTGGTGTTTTCATCAAGGATACAATTCTTCAGCACACTGAGTCTCTACCTAATACGACGTAAGATAATACATCTTTAGTTTCTATAATGTCTTCCACATGATTTTATCCCCAAATGCTTTACATACTTCACTAGGACAGCTATAGAATTAAAATAATAAATCAAAGCCTGGGACAGAAAGCAAAGAGGTTTATTCAAGGGAGGAAAAGACAGGTTTTCAACGAGCCAGGAGAAAAGATGGAGAGCCCTGCTCCATTTGTGCCAGAGTTACAACTCACAGCTCTTTCCTCTGCTTTAACTCTTTGTTTTCTTGTTCCAGGCAGCACCTCTTATCCCATATCTACAAAGCCTCCTCTTGAAAAGACAACCAGGTACTTAAAGCTTAATAAGAATCTCACTTTCCCAACCATGCCTTTTCCCGTGCTTTGTCACAATGTTATCTCCCCCAAGCATCTCAAATTTAAAAGAATAATTTAATTCCTAAGCAGGTAGTTTTGAATTTAGTGGGAAAAAATGTAAACTTCTCAAAGAAATTCAGTGGAAGACCATCTGGAGACTTAGCAGCATATCTCCCTTTCAGTCTGAAATTCATTCATTCAGTAAATATTCATAAGAGAGTATTATGTGGGAAAACAGATGCAGACACTGAATATCTGTGATCCTAAGTAGGCAAGTCAGGGAAGGCCTTGCCATTAAGCGGCATTTGAGCAAAGATCTGAAGGAAAGAAGGGCTGAGTCAAGAAGATATCTGGAGAAAGAACAGAGGAAAGAGAAAGAGTAAAGTCTATGAGGAGGGAATGGTCTTGGCACTTTTTGAGGAAAAGCAAGGAAGTCAGGAGCCTAGATCAGAGCAGGCAAGAAGGAGGGTGGTAGAGGAGCCGGGCAGGCAGCCTGTGGAGAGAGCCTGACAAGTCACTGTAAAACCCTTAACTTTTACTCCGAATGAGACCAGAAGCAATACTTTAGTAAGCAACAAAATTAGAAGGATAGAGTAGTTGGTCAAAATGTTTCTCCCTATGGCTTCAGTGATGTGCTCTGCATTCATTTCTCTGCTTTGGTCTCACTGATCATCCTATGTAGAGACTGCATGAATGCCTACCCATCACAACCCATCTTGAGTTTGGAGGCAGGACAGCACAGTAGCTAAGAGCGTTTGTTCCTTTGTCCAACAAACATTTCTTAGCTATTCTTTTAGGCACTAGGGCTTCAACCAAGAACAAAGTGGCAAACACCCCCACCTGTATGAAGCTGACATTCTGGGTCATGGTCTCTGGAATCAGATAACCTACTGAAGTTCTTCTAGCTGTCTGACTGCAATTAAGTTACTTCATTCTGCGCTTCAGTTTCAACATCTAAACCATGGGATGATAAGAGGGCCAACTTGCGGGGACTTTTGAAGTTTAAATTCATGTAAAGAACTCAAAATAGTGTGTGGTGTATAAGAAACCCTCAATAAACATTGGCTATTAAGCAGAGACATTACTTTGCCAACAAAGGTTCGTCTACTCAAAGCTATGGTTTTTCCTGTGGTCCTGTATGGATGTGAGAGTTGGACAGTGAAGAAGGCTGAGCGCCAAAGAATTGATGCTTTTGAACTGTGGTGTTGGAGAAGACTCTTGAGAGTCCCTTGGACTGCAAGGAGATCCAACCAGTCCATTCTGAAGGAGATCAGCCCTGGGTGTTCTTTGGAGGGAATGACACTAAAGCTGAAGCTCCAGTACTTTGGCCACCTCATGGGAAGAGTTGACTCATTGGAAAAGACGCTGATGCTGGGAGGGATTGGGGGCAAGAGGGGAAGGGGACGACAGAGGATGAGATGGCTGGATGGCATCACTGACTCGATGGACGTGAGTCTGAGTGAACTCCGGGAGTTGGTGACGGACAGGGAGGCCTGGGGTGCTGCGATTCATGGGGTTGCAAAGAGTGGGACACAACTGAGTGACTGATCTGATCTGATCTGACTATTAGTTTTAAATGAGGAAAGAACCGAAGGAAAGAACAAATTACAGAGGTATTGCCAACAGGGCAGGGGCAAAAGTGCAGAATAGGAAACACATTTTTGAAATAAGTAGTAGATAAAATTGTGTCCTCTCCCCATCCTTCTCCTTCAGGACACAGGTCATTCCACTATTCTTTTTAATCAACTCCATGCCATCGAATCCTCCCTCTTCCGCTCCCAATTCAAATCTTGAGGGTATTAACAAAGAGAGTGAATATTTCCCTCTTCTATTTTATTTCCTGTTTGGCTAATTTTCATTGTCAATGTCATGGCAGAATTCCAGCTCCCTACCCCTGAAGCACTACCAAGGTATATGGTCATAGAATTCTTAATTGCTCCTTTCATCCTCTCTTCCTTTTGTTTTTCTTTCTTATTGTCTGAGAGTTTTGCTAGGACTATAAAACCACAAAAAGAAAGATTTAGAAGTGTGTAGTCAGCTAGCTGGGGGAAGGCAATGGCACCCCATCCCAGTACTCTTGCCTGGAAAATCCCATGGACGGAAGAGCCTGGTAGGCTCCAGTCCATGGGGTCGCTAAGAGTCGGACACGACTGAGCGACTTGATTTTCACTTTTCACTTTCATGCATTGGAGAAGGAAATGGCAACCCACTCCAGTGTTCTTGCCTGGAGAATCCCAGGGACGGGGGAGCCTGGTGGGCTGCCGTCTGTGGGATCGCACAGAGTCGGACACGACTGAAGCGACTTAGCAGCAGCAGCAGCAGCAGTCAGCTAGCTAGAGCCCCATCAGGGAGGACAGAACTTCTCTCTGTGTGCACCACTGATGTTTTCAATCTTCCGCTTCATTCTTTCCAGGTGACGCTTTAAGAGCCAGTTGCGGTCCTCAGTCCCCTGTGATGGCAGTTTTGCTCGGAGGCATGATGCTGGATCTTTGCAATCACCATGGAGGTCCCTAGGTAGTCATTAGGCTGGATTACAAGGTGCCATGTAAGCACAATATAAAGGTAGGCATGACACAAGTCGCCTGCTCAAAAGGGAATGTTGAGAATTCATTGGATTTCCCACGAGGGTAGAATTTCATCCTAGAGAAGGGATGCAAATCCTAGAGAAGGGAATAGCAACCCACTCCAGTATTCTTGCCTGGAGAATCCCATGGACAGAGGAGCCTGGCAGGCTACTATCCATGGGATTGCAAAGAGTTGGACACGACTGAGTGATTAAGCACAGCACACAGCAAATGCCATCTTAACATCATCTCTAGGATTTAGATGACATTTTCAAAGTAGGATCACATTTTCATTTAATTCTCACCATAATTTTATGAAGTAGATATGATGATCTCTGTTTAAAAGGAGAAACTGAGGCTTAGAGAGATTAAGTTACTTGCCTAAAGTCAGAATGTCAGTGGCAGACTGTGGATTCAACCATGGGCCAACTCCATCTTTCTTTATCCAGTACTCTTCTTCCTCATCCCAACCCTTGCATGAGTAGAAAAGACATTCAAATTGTAAGAACCAGGATGCCTAACCCTGAGAATATTTGACAAGAATCACCAGGATCCTTCCGTCTCACTGAACTGCTTTGCCTTCTAACATCCACAACGACACGTGAATTGGATTTTCAGCTGAGGGAAAGCTCTACAAATGATTCCCAGATGTTGTGAGCTGATTGCCAGCACCCCAACTGGCCATCCATCAAACAAAGGACTCGTTTAAGTCAGAAAATGCTGTATCTCACACATTCTCTGTGGCAGGAGATGAGATGAGTGGAAAACACTGACCACTTTTTTTCTTTAGAAGAGACCATCAGTTCAGAATGGCGTGGACCAAGCCATGAGTGCCATTTCTGTTACGGTCTGCACACCTCAAACCAGAACAGTCCTGAAGCTCGCTGGGGTGGGGTACTGACTGTTAGGGCTATATATTTAAAGTGTTTTAGGATTTTTTTTGAACACAAAGGATAATAGTGTAGAATCGTGGCCACTGTTTCTTCAGCGCTTTCTCTGTCTCTCAAAAACAATCAAAGATTTACTTCTTCATGCAGCAAATACCTTAAACTATTTCCTGGGGCCACTGATATCTGACGGCACTAAATACACGTTTGACTTCTTTGTGTTTTCCTTTCACATTGTGACTGCTGTGTTCAAGCAAAACTGTATTCATATGGCTATGATTCCTAAACATTCACTGCATCAATATACAAGAGCACAAGTCCCTTCTTTTCTGAGAAGTCCACAGAGTCTTTTCTAAGTAAAGCTATAACTTGGCAGGAGTAAATAAACAAGAAACTCAGGGGGCAGGTGTTTGGTTCCCGCTTCAAGCCTTCAAAGATCACTGCCCTGCCACGGTTTAGCCTTCAAGGAAGGAGCAGGAGCGGCTAGTGCCATACAAGCCCAGACCTTATCTCTGAGCAGTCGAGAAGTAGATGTCCCTTTGGATGGACAGAGCACCTCAGCGAGAGGCACCACATCTTGACCAGTCGAGTCTGAGCCAGAGAGCAAAGGGCACAATTACGTATATCCGTCCTGACCACAGGTGTTCCATATAAGGGTCAACAGCAGCCCCACTTCCATGGGAGCTGTGGAAGAGGCAGACAGGGAGGTGGAGTAGGGGAGGAGGAGAGTTAATGGAAGCAAAGGAGAAAGGGATAGACAGTAAGTCAGCATGAGACCCTGGAACAAGTGAGGAGACCAAAGTGCACAGATCAATGCAGACAAAACAGAAAAATACAATAATCATCAAGAGAAAGTCCACAAAATGAGCTCCTAAAGCCCCTCTTTTTTTTTGTTTGTTTGTTTTGGTTTGTTTTTTGTAAAGTTATCATTCTGTTGCAATGGACATGGTGCTGGAAATGAACTTCTAATCTACAAAATTGGGGGCAGAAAGTCTGCCCCGTTTCCACAAAGAATCAGCAAGAGAAGAGTCGGATCTGTGCACCCTGCTCCATTTTTCTCCTCCTGGATCACCTGAGACCAATTGTGGCGTGTTTAGGATAATTCTTCTCTGGTAATAACTGTTGATGTATTTATAGTGGAAGATGCATCCCTAAGGGAACTGTACCTGATGGAAGAACAGAAGAACCATGAACAGTTTCACACTCCTTCTCATCCTTCTTTGACTTAATAAGCTCCTTGCAAATAACCAACTAGTACTGCTCTGTGTCAGCATGCCCAGGGACTAAAGAAAGCCTTCACTGTACAAGATTATATATGAAAAGCATCTGCTGTACCTGGTTTAAACAAGGCACTATTTGAGCTGCCTGTCAGCGGGAATGTGGAAAATGGCTTTTAGGAAGGACCTCCTCTGTAGCAGTAGGAGCTGTGTGTGCAGCAACACATGTTCACAGAGTACTAGGAGCAGGTCTTGTGATAGTGGGGTGGGGTGGGGAGATGAACACAGGGACTCATATGAGGGTAAGGCCTTGGAGCTGGGCGTCAGCCCACTCAGCTCAGCTTAGCCCCGATCCAGGATCCGAGTTAGTCTAGGTTTTAGTGCCACAGCAATCTCTGGCCTCAAAGGGATGCTGGTTAAGTCAGTCATAAGAGTCAACTGCATGACAAGGGGCCTTGGAAAAAGCCATTAGGTGATATGAGGAACAGTCTAAGAACAAAGATGGGAGAAGCTGTGCAAGAGGTGGAGATGGACAGAAATATAATAACATCCCTAAGAAAAGAGTGAGTTCTGGCAAAAGGCAAAAAGTGAGCCAAAGGAAATGAGAAACAGCTTGGCAAACCAGGGAGAGAAAACAGAGCAAGTGGACCCTATGAAACAACTTTGAGGACAATCTGATATTGAGGTGAACATAAAAATGTATGCAGAAAATTCCAGTAGCTATGTCTTTTTAATCAACAGTAAAAAAAAAAAAAACTGTGTAAAGACTAGAATCTTCAAGAAGAGAGTCAATAATCACAAAAGAACTCTGTTACTGGAAAAACAGAGGAAAAGAGAGGGAAAAGCTCTAACTAATACGGTGGATCCAACAATGAGCATACAGACAGACAGTAAGGATTTGTGAAAGTGAAGGTCGCTCAGTTGTGTCCGACTCTTTGCGACCCCATGGACTATATAGTCCGTGGAATTCTCCAGGCCAGAATACTGGAGAAGGCATTCAGTCATCTGAAACAAACAAGACCTACAAAAACAGATTTAAAGGACTTACTGACATTAAGCAAACAGAGAAATGAAAAAATATTAATAATCAGAAATGCCCTTTGTATAATTTTACTTGAAACTTTCATTTGAGTTTGGTAAAAAGTTACATACGGTCTTACAAAGGTTGTGAAGTAAAGGTAAAAGCTGCAAATAAAAAAGTATTACAGTAACAAGTGGCGTCTGAAAACGCATGAGCTCATCAACCCCACAGAGATGGCAGTACTAGTTCTGCCAACCTTGAACTTGTCTTAGCAAAGCTCATGTGATATCTGGCAATTTTCACTATTGTTTCCAATACTTGATCTGAATGTAGATTAAAATCCCCAGAAGCTTTAAAACAACAATGATATGATTATCTGTCAGGTTATTTGGGAAAGAACATCAATGCAAAGATACGAGATCATTTGAAAGATTAATTGACCAGAGTTTCTGGCAGTTATAGGCATCATCCAGAATTTGTTCACTGCTCTTCAAATTAAACTTAGGATTCCACTACCTCAACCTGCAATGCTGAGGATTCACCCAAGAGTTTTTATAGGGTTTCATGCACTTCATACTTTTAGAACACAAAGTACATAATTAAGTAAATCTCAACTACACTCATTATATTGTACATTACAGCCCTGGTACTTAGTATTTATCTCATAGCTGTAAGTTTGTACCTTTTGACAACCTTCCTCTGATTCCCCTTATAGTTAACACTGCTGTATGGCATGTTTGAAACTTGTTAAGAGAGGAGATCCTAAGAGTTCTCATCACAAGGGGAAAAATTATTTTTTCTCTTTTCTTTTTTTGGATCTGTATCTGTATGAGGTGATAGGTGTTAGGTAAACCTATGCAGTAATCATTTCACAATACATGTAAGACAAATTATGTGAGGTATACCATGTATACCTTAAACTTGGGGCTTCCCTGATAACTCAGTTGGTAAAGAATCTGCCTGCAATTCAGGAGGCCCTGGTTCGATTCCTGGGTCAGGAAGATCAACGGGAGAAGGGTTAGGCTACCCACTCCAGTATTCTTGGGCTTCCCTTGTGGCTCAGCTGGTAAAGAATCCACCTGCAAAGCAGGACACCTGGATTCGATCCCTGGGTTGGGAAGATCCCCTGGAGAAGGGAACGGCTACCCACTCCAGTATTCTCACCTGGAGAATTCCATGGACTGTATAGTTCATGGGGTTGCAAAATGTTCATATTTAAAGAAATAAAGAAAGGCTGGCAAGGGAGATATAGAAGGACAAGCTACTGGGGCTTCAATATTTTCTAAAGCAGGGGATTTCCAGGTGCCTCAGTGATAAAGAATCCACCTGCCAATGCAGAAGACATAGGTTCAAACCCTGAAAGGGGAAGATCCCCTAGAGGAGGAAATGACAACCCACTCCAGTATTCTTGCCTGGAAAATCCCATGGACAGAGGAGCCTGGCAGGCTATAGTCCATGAGGTCGCAAAAGAGTCAGACACAGCTAAGCACACACACAGATGCATTTTCTGAAGCTGCATTTCTGAAACTATCTGGTGAAAGAATCTTTGTTTTTCTTTTTATTCCTAATTACATTCAAGCCCTACTTTTTTATTCTTAGATTCAATAGGCATAAAACTCCTGACAACTTGCTACAGAAGTTGCTAAATTGTTCCTCTGAATTTCCACACTTACCACAGACCAGTAAGTATGTGCCACTGAGAGACCACATGAAGGGCAGCCCTGGTCAAAAGTATTATTCAGAACTGGAATTCTTACTTTATAGCTGTTAAATCTGCAATGCAACAAGGTCCACTCAGAACTCTACCCATAGCTCCAGAAAGTAAACACTTTAAAAGAAAGGTTTGATATATGGCAAAACCAATACAATATTGTAAAGTTAAATAAAATTAAATTAAATTAAAAAAAAAAAAAAGAAAGGTTTGTATCACGGAAAAAAAAAAAAATTGGACACCTGCAGCCCTCAACAAATTGAGGTTTTGTCGCTGTTATGCTTATCTTCTCAAACTGATTGCAGGGCCAACTTACTTCTAGGGTTTTATCAGTAATGATCATCAGTTCATGATTATGGTGGGAAAACCTTGCAGTAAAGTATTTCCTGGGCCTACTCATTAGCACAGAGAACAGCATCAAGGCTCACAGGTGAGAAGGCATGTGATGGCTCCCCGCCCTGCCACTTCCAGCTGAGCAGCTTTGGGCCCGAGCCTTGACTCAGGACATCTCTTTCTCCACTCATCAAACAGGGGAAGTGGCAGGATCTACGTCACAAAGTTACTCAGGATTAAGGGAGATCTTGCCCACGAAGAGCTCAGTACAGTGAGTGATAATACTGAGCACTCAGTAAATGTCAGCCAGGGTTGGCCACACATCTGGCAAATGGCGCCACTCCTAGGTGAAAGCACATGACGCCAGCACCGTCCCTGAAGGCCGGTCCCCCTGTGCTCACGAGGAGCTGCGAGGAGTCCAGAGCCCTGCAGACTCAGGGAGGTGTGTCCATCACACGCTCAAGACGAACAAGTTGAAAAGTGGTGAGCACAGCTGCGAGGAGCTGGCTCTGCCCCCAGTCTCGATGTGGAGAGATGCTCCCGTTCTTCCACATAAAGCCTAACTTTACTGTGTTCCACATAAACACTAACCTGTTTCCAGTTCTGGCACCAGTGGCAAATCCAGATTTTACCCTCACTGAAGCCACCTCTACCATCACCTCACACAGCTTCGCTCCAGCAGAAACAAAAAGCTCATCTGATTGTGAGCTCAGTTTACTGTTTGACAGCATAAGCCCGGCTGGTTTTGACTTCTCACGGGGGCCTTTGGGGAGCTAAGGATGTGAGGCACCTGCCTGGTTCTCTCTTGACAGTGTGGACCTTGGGCAGACCACTCAGCCCTCTGCTTTTGGTCCCCGTCAGTGACAGAGAGGCTGTCAGTATGCTGCCTCCCTTCCTGGAGATATGAGGCCCAACGATTCCTGACGAGCACAGCAGAGCAAACAGAGTGATGGGTGTGGGGGAATATATATATATATTCATTCTTGAAACGTATATTTAAAGTATATAAATATATATATGCTATGCTATGCTAAGTCATTTCAGTCGTGTCCGACTCTGTGTGACCCCATAGACGGCAGCCCACCAGGCTTCCCTGTCCCTGGGATTCTCCAGGCAAGAACACTGGAGTGGGTTGCCATTTCCTTCTCCAATGCAGGAAAGTGAAAAGAGAAAGTGAAGTCGCTCAGTCATGTCAGACTCTTAGCGACCCCATGGACTGCAGCCTACCAGGCTCCTCCATCCGTGGGATTTTCCAGGCAAGAGTACTGGAGTGGGGTGCCATTGCCTTCTCTGAAATATATATATATATATATATATTTAAAGAATTATTCTTTTTCACACGGTATTTCCCCTTCACTATATACTGCGAACCCTTTAAACCCATGCCACGTACTTTTTTAAAAAGAAATATTTCGAGTCTCTTTAGTTGATGATGCTTTGCTATTTTCTATTCTTTCGTCTCCCCTTCCCCCCGTCCCCCCCCCCCTTTCAAGACTTCCTTCAAAAAAGTAAAAAGAAATCAGGGGCTAGTTGATGATATTTTATGCTAAATTCCCTCTTCAATATAAGATGATTTATATATAGCTGATTCACTTTGCTGTATACCTGAAATTAACACAACATGCTGAATCAACTATACTCCAGTAAAAATTAGTTTAAAAGATTTATTTTGCTAATTTATGTAATAAACCAATTATACTTCCTATATCTATATGTAAGTATTTCTTATATGAACATTGATCACCCAGCTATGGCATGCAGGGTTACATCTCCATTATTAGTCCTGATCCCTTTTTAATATACATATATATATACATATACATATAAAATTGCTTTACAATGTCATATTGGTTTCTGCTATACAACGAAGTGAATCCAGCTGTAAGTATATATATAGCCCCTCCTCTGGAGCCTCCTCCCCTCACCGCATCCCACCCTCTAGGTCATCACAGAGCACTGAGCTGCGCTCTCTGTGCTATATAGCAGCTTCCCATTAGCTATCTATTTTACACGTGGCAGTAAAAACATGCCATGTACTTTTAATGCCTTAAACCATTAAACTTCAAGTGCTATCAAAATTCATCACAAAGAAAGCAATAACAAGGATTTAGGCAGCCCTCTGAATTCTTTCCAGCTCTTTGAAAGCTTATATCAGAAGTCCCTGCAATTCTGAAAGCAAGAGGTCTTGTTTATCACTAACATCATCTGAAGGGTGAGCCCCAGCCGACATCATTGGCCCATTCATTTGGGTCCGTCTTGGTGTTTCCATTCTACTCCTTGGTGTACAAGCAAAAGTCTCAGGAAGGCCATCTTTGCCAGCCATTCACCATTCTTCCAATCCTCCTCTGATCCACATGAAAGCTGGCCTCCACACACCTTCTGTCCAGCACTCTGGCCTTCCAGGTCCATCACATCTTGACACCCTCTCCCTGACTCTGATAACACTGTTGGTTTCCTCTCAACAGGAAACACTGTTCTCCCTAAACACTATTTATCAGGGCCCATAGCCTCTTATTTCTTCCTATGTCAAAGCCTTTTTCTGTTGTGTGTGTGTTTGTGTGTGTGTGTGTGTGTTAGTCAATCTATAAAAATTTCTGGATGGATTCTGAACTGAAGGCATTTCAGTGTTTCAGGAGATCAGCTCCCATCTGGGCACTGAATGTTCTTGCCAGAAACGAGGTTGGGTAGTCACCCAATGCAAGCTTGGTCTCCCTCAGCAACAGGGACCTTGCTCTCTCCTGGGGCAGTGTGAATTGTGAGCTAGTTCTTGTTCATTCTGAACTGAGAGAGCCCTCCCTTTTATCTTTAGGTTTTATTCAGCCTTTGCCCACATGATAGGGTGTTTTATACAACCATCCAAATCCCTTTTATGTGATGGCCCATGAGATAGCCGAGGGCTCCCATTTCCAGAATAAACCTGCCAGGACATGGCTTCCTAGTTCCTCACCATTTGGTCACCCTCCTCTGGACATGTTCTAAAAGCCTACCTAGGATCTGGGGTCTTCTGTGCTGGTGGCATTTCCTCATATTCTGTTCCATCTCTTTCTTCTCTCCTTGAATGGCATGGATATGACCTCCCAGTAAGCTTACACAGTGGTCCCAGACAACACAGAAATTCACATACAGAAAGAGCTAACATGATGGACTCTGTTGTCAGGCGGCCACTACATACATGTTTCCTGTTGTGTCCTATACATTCAAGTTGGCCCAATTGTTCCTAGGACAATACACATGGCACCAAGAAACAATCGGGACCTCAAAACTAGTCTTCCAACAAGCCCCGTGTGCTGGCTTTATCGTGTCTTGATCCAAGATGTTAGTCTCTGTCCTTCCTCTAACTCACTCCCTCCTAATCAGAGTCCCTTCATCAGATTTGGGCTTTGGATGTTACCATTTCTAAGGATAACAAGAAAAGCCGAACAATGTTCCTTCTTACTGACACTCTAGTGACATCCATGAAAGTGAAAGTTGCTCAGTCATGTCCGACTCTTTGCAACCCTATGGACTATACAGTCCATGGAATTCTCCAGGCCAGACTACTGGAGTGGGTAGCCGTTCACTTCTCTAGGGATCTTCCCAACCCAGGGATCAAACCCAGGTGTCCCGCATTGCAGGTGGATTCTTTACCAGCTGAGCCACCAGGGAAGCCCATAGTGAATTATCATTTGTATAGCACATACTTTACAATCATCTTACTCTTCAGAGCAACCCTGAGGAATAGGTATTACCCTCATTTTATAGATGAGTACACTGAGGCAGTCCAGGAACTCAAATCCAAATGGTCTTCCGATTTCATAGTTTATGCTATTTAGAGTTGGACACGACTGAAGCGACACAGCAGCAGCAGCAGCAGCAGCAGCTACTGACTCAGGAGCTCATGAATCTTAAGTACAGCAAGTCTTCTACAGGTAAGTGAAAGTGAAAGGAAGTGTTAGGCTCTCAGTCTTGTCCAACTCTTGGTGACCCCATGGACTGTAACCTGCCAGGCTCCTCTGTCCATGGAATTCTCCAGGCAAGAATACTGGAGTGAGTGGCCATTCCCTTTTCCAGGGGATCTTCCTGACCCAGGCATTGAACCTGGGTCTCCTGCATTGCACGCATATTCTTTACCAACTAAGCTGTCAGGGAAGAGGAGCTCATGAATCTTAGGTACAGAAAGCTTTCTATGGTTCAGTTCCAAGTATCAGAGAATGAGTCACAGAGGAAAAAGCAGAGGAATCTGGTTTCCATTTCTGGCTTTGCTATAAACTACCTCACAGTTTAACTTTGGTCCTCAGTTTCCTCTTTCATAAAATAAGGGATCAAATTAGACAGTATCTGAAGTGCTTTCCTGCCCAGCTGTCCTTTGTCTCCTGCCCTGTCTCTGCCGTATTGCTAAAATTAGGCAGAAAACATTGTTGAAATACCTTTCTTTTTTATTTCTCAGCATTCTTTTTTTAAGTTTCTGGAATTAGCTGGATAGTTTGACAACTATGCAGCTAGTCTGTCAAGGAGGAAGAAAACTACCATCTATTTAATAGTTAAATTTTAAGCAGTTCATTTTCTATAATAAGAATACATATCTGGAAACACCAGCCATGGGGCTGCACCCATAAAAGTCTGCATCCCGTGGAGACCATCTTTAGAGCCACGTATTCTCAACACAGGTTCTCGACACAGGCAAAGTTTGGTAACGTCTGGGGACAGTTTAGGTTGTCACAACAACTCAATAGACATGAGTTTGTGCAAACTCTGGGAGATGATGAAGGACAGGGAAGCCAGGCGTGCTGCAGTCCATGGGGTCACAAAGAGTCAGACACGACTGGATGACTGAACAACCACCACAACCAGGCAAGGTACCACGGGAGTCTGGCACGTAGAGTCCAAAGACGCTGCTGAACGTTCTATAAGCACAGGACAGTCCTCACGACAAAGAATTATCTGGCCCAAGATGTCAAAGAGCTGAGGTTAAGAAACTGTGACCTAAAGAGCGAAGTCAAACAGCCCCAGACTCTTGCTGGTGTTGTAGCTAAACTGGTCCACTTGAGAGGCTAACCAGGTGGGCTCACCTGCAAGAGCTGAGGCTCCGGACACCTCTCTTACCTGGCGAAGAAGGATGCAGCCACCGAGGTGCCCGAGGAGGTCTCGCTGGCCACGCAGGAGCCCTGAGGGGCGGGGACGCCGCTGCAGGCCGAAGGCTTGTCCGCATTGTAGCGATTCAGCGCCGCCTCTGTTAGGCCTTCCCGGCCAGGCTCTGTCATCAGCTGGGAGATCTGACAAGGAAAACGGATATCGAACTCATTACCTGTGGCTCATGGCATTTCCTGACCACCACTGGCAGCCTCTCTGTTTTGGGGTTGAAGCCAGAGTGCAAGGGAGATGGGGATGGAGGGTGGCGGGGCGGGGACTGGGAGGAACACATTCCCCACATCCACTTGGTGACACGTGACACACACACTACTAGGGCTTCTCCGAGGCCATTTCCCTGCATTTTAGCTAGTATACCTCATTTTCATTAAATGTAATGGAATAAAATGATCCTCTGACATTGTAAGTTTCAATTACGTCTGTGTCTCCCTTCCATTTGGAGGTGAAAGCAGGGGGCATTAATCAACACTATTTGCAGCCCAAGACCAGACCAATAAAGACCAACTAGTGCCGGTTTCTTACCAGGAATGGCTCTCAGTGCTCTCAAATAGACAAGTGGGACAAAGATATCATTTTTATTAAGGCAGAAGTGAACCTGCTAATGAAGAACCTAAGAAATTAAACAAAACACTATTTGTTACTATTGT
Source organism: Tragelaphus eurycerus (assembly GCA_935064755.1). NCBI lineage: Eukaryota > Metazoa > Chordata > Mammalia > Artiodactyla > Bovidae > Tragelaphus > Tragelaphus eurycerus. Next base: position 26,437,923 of record CAKXYN010000003.1, read on the forward strand.
TCTTGCTATAGGCAGTCAGCAAAGAGATGACTTGGAGGAGCTCATAAAAATAGATATAGTCTACCATGAATTACTAAATTTTTTTTTTTCTTGGAGGATTTAGACCATTTCAACAGACTTAATTTTCCTACTGGTTCATTAAGATAAATGGTTTCCATTTTACTGGCAATAACTGACTTCATGATGCAAATTCTAGTGGATGGGGATGGGTCCATTTTGCCTAAATGCACATAACAGACCATGAAGAACCATACTTCTGGGCAAAGTTAGATACCTGTATAGAAATATACTTTTGGAAAGTGCTAATCCCATAACAAATGCAATAATTATGCAGGCAAGTCTAAGTGTGCTGTTTTGAAAGCCTGGTACTTTAAAACTTCAGTCTACTTACAAAAGGGAAAAACTGTTGGGCGTTTTTTTTTTTAACGAAACTTCTTAGTTTTGTTAAAAAAAAAAAAAAAAAAACACACTGGTCTCCAGGCAGTTCAAACCTCTTAAATGTTGAGTGGAAAATGTTTCTAATTGCCTAGAAAATACAAGAGCAATAAGGCAGAGATGGGGAACAGTTTCTACTTTGTAACTGAGCAGGCCAGAAGGCCAGTGAAAGAGTCCATTTGTTAACCTTTGAACATAAAACATTTGTACTTTTCATTATTAGAAGAATAGCGATTACTTTGAGCCCCATAGACTTGAAACTTTGCTCTGCTTCAATTCATGCTCTGACTTGGAAAGCCTTGGCATTATTCAGTTGTAACTCTGCCAACACACACTTTCTTATTCTCATTCATTAAACGTATGGTAAGGAAACTCAGCCTACATCAGCAAAAGCAGAGAGCAGGCAGGAAAGAGCCAACGGCCTGGAGGACATCCCCTGCAGACACAGGGACTGCTGCCCTGGGGCTTCCTCTGCTGCCCATGGGGTGTGGGCTCCCCTCAGCCAATTACCACTCTACCAGAGGAATGAGGCAGGCAGGAGCGGGGGCAGCTGAAACAATCAGGGACCTGGCCACCGCCGTGCACTCTGTTGCCGGCACAAAATGGGTGTTGATGAAGCACTGGTGGTACATGATGCCACCCTGGACAATGTCCCCCCATAAAACTCCAAAATCTGTAGCACCATTTTCTTTTTATCAAGTAGCTACAATCCAAGAGACACATACACTGCTTTTAATACACAAAGACAAATGAAAAAAAAATCAGTAAGCCAATTGGTGAGTTGTGCAATTTGTTACCACTTATAAAATGCATTCACTGGCTATAGCTACCATCTGATCTTCTGCTTGTGTTGTTTCCTTTTCATTAATAATCTGAAGTTTGGAGGGAAGGGAATGGCACTCTTCTGCCTCTCTATGAATGAACAGTCCTTGCAGATGCCCTGTGAACCCACAGAGAAGACAGTAGGATGTGTGGCAAATAACATGACGGCCTAACTCAGAGGCACGGGCTTCCGGGCAGCTCCAGGTTCCTGAGTCTGGCCCAGGAGGAATGCAAGGCTCCTGTGGGCACATGGCTTTTCACCCTGTCACCCAGCAAATAAATTTCCATGCACTGGCCTCCTTAAAAGAGAGCTATTGGCTACCTTGTGCCAACCAAGAAACTCCAACTCTTAAAGAACTGCAGATTAGTGGACATGGGACACTCAATTCTTAGGCCTCTAAATACAATGACTCAATAATCGGTTGCTTTTATTTATTTATTTATTTATTTATTTATTTATTTGCCTGCCCCGGGTCTTAGTTGTGGCACACGGGGTCTTTGATCTTCGTTGTGGCAATCAGGATCTTTTGTTGGCAGCGTGCAAACTCTTACATGCATCATGTAAACTCCCAGCTGAGGCATGTGCAGTCTAATTCCCTGACTGGGGATGGAACCTGGGCCCCCTGCATTGGGAGCACGGACTCATAGCCACTGTACCACCAGGGAAGTCCCCTCAGTTGCTTGTAGAAATTAGAATTAGAGAATGTTTTAGAGCTAGAAGTGATATCAAGGTCATCCTGTTTTCCTTAATTAAGGAAACTGAGGAGCAGAGAAGTGATTTGCCCAAATGTTGGCTGAGACCAGGATTCTGACTCCAAGGCCAGCACAAGCCCTCTTTTCCTTGACTCCCTCTTCTCCCTCCTCCCTTCTTTCTCCTATTCAAAAGAAAAATTTTACACATATAGAAAAAAAAATCAAATAATGGTCAAACATATGACAGGGATTGTAAAAAACAAAATTTAACATTTTATATTTTAGAAAATATATTTTAAAAGAAATCAAATCATATAGAGAATTGAATTGCCCATGTCCCTGGTTCATTGCCCTTCCTCCTGGTTCCCCCTTTCCAGATATGGTCAGTGTTGTGATTTTGGTGGGGGCCAATACTTTGGCCACCCGTGCAAAGAACTGACCCATTGGAAATGACCCTGATGTTGGGAAAAACTGAAGGCAGGAGGAGAAGATGAAGGCAGGACAACAAAGGACGAGATAGTTGGATGGCATCACTGACTCTATGGACATGAGTTTGAGCAAGCTCTGGGAGTTGGTGATGGATAGGGAAGCCTGTTATGCTGCAGTTCATGGGATCACAAAGAGTCAGACACGACTGAGCAACTGAACTGAACTGAGTCCGTGCTCTTCTTCACCATGTGCCTTCCATCACACTCCCCAAGAGTTTGGCTGAGCCCTGTGGTTCCTTTGGAGCATTCTCTATGTCTTGTTTTGCTTGTTGCAAAATGGGAAGGGGCACCCTCCCAGATGTCAACTGCTGTATGATATCCCCACCTAAAAGTTCATGTTATTTGTAATTAACACCCAGTGTCTTCTTCAGGAATTACAAACTTTCAGAAATAATATACAAACAGCTACAGCAACTCAAGGGAAATAGATGGGGAAACAGTGGAAACAGTGTCAGACTTTATTTTGGGGGGCTCCAAAATCACTGCAGATGGCAACTGCAGCCATGAGATTAAAAGACGCTTACTCCTTGGAAGGAAAGTTATGACCAACCTAGATAGCATGTTCAAAAGCAGAGACATTACTTTGCCAACAAAGGTCCGTCTAGTCAAGGCTATGGTTTTTCCTGTGGTCATGTATGGATGTGAGAGTTGGACTGTGAAGAAGGCTGAGCGCCGAAGAATTGATGCTCTTGAACTGTGGTGTTGGAGAAGACTCTTGAGAGTCCCTTGGACGGCAAGGAGATCCAACCAGTCCATTCTGAAGGAGATCAGTCCTGGGATTTCTTTGGAAGGAATGATGCTAAAGCTGAAACTCCAGTACTTTGGCCACCTCATGCGAAGAGTTGACTCATTGGAAAAGACTCTGATGTTGGGAGGGATTGGGGGCAGGAGGAGAAGGGGATGACAGAGGATGAGATGGTTGGATGGCATCACTGACTCAATGGACGTGAGTCTGAGTGAACTCCAGGAGTTGGTGATGGACAGGGAGGCCTGGTGTGCTGTGATTCATGGGGTTGCAAAGAGTCGGACACGACTGAGCAACTGAACTGAACAGCAATGCTAACTGACCTCCCCCTCAATCTCTGCACTCCAGGATTCCAGCCTCCCTTAAATTTCTCAAACAGGCTCCTCTTGCAACAGGGTCTTTGCACATGCCTTCACTCTCCATCTGGACTGCTTCTACTTTTCCTTCAGATCCGAGCTCAAGCATCATTTCTCAGAGAAGCCTTCTTCCAGTCTCCCTCCAGCCTCTGTGGGGCTTTTACAGAGCTGCAGTTCTTCCTTCAATATCTTTACCTTGGTTTCTAATATGCATTTAAGAGTAGGTCACTGGGGCTTCCCTGATAGCTCAGTGGTAGAGAATCCTCCCGGGGAAGGCAATGGCACCCCCACCCCAGTACTTTTGCCTGGAAAATCCCATGGACGGAGGAGCCTGGTAGGCTCCAGTCCGTGGGGTCGCTAAGAGTCGGACACGACTGAGCGACTTCACTTTGACTTTTCACTTTCATGCATTGGAGAAGGAAATGGCAACCCACTCCAGTGTTCTTGCCTGGAGAATTCCAGGGACAGGGGAGCCTGGTGAGCTTCCGTCTATGGGGTTGCACAGAGTTGGACACGACTGAAGCGACTTAGCAGCAGCAGCAGAGAATCCTCCTGTCAGTGCAACGTAGGTTGGATCCCTGGGTTGGGAAGATCCTCCAGAGAAGAAAATGGCAACGCACTCCAGTATTCCTCAGAATACTGGACAGAGGAGCCTGGTGGTCTATAGTCCATGGGGCTGCAAGGAGTCAGACACAACTTAGCCAGTAAACAACAACACACAACGTGGTCTCTCACTACAGAAAAGCCCCAGGACAGTGGATCAAGGGTTCCCACTATATTCCCAGAGATAACACAATGCTGGGGTGTCCAAAACATATATTTTTGGAATAAATCTGAGCTAGAACTGGTCATGGAACAACAGACTGGTTCCAAATAGGAAAAGGAGTACATCAAGGCTGTATATTGTCACCATGTTTATTTAACTTATATGCAGAGTACATCATGAGAAATGCTGGACTGGAAGAAACACAAGCTGGAATCAAGATTGCCGGGAGAAATATCAATAACCTCAGATATGCAGATGATACCACCCTTATGGCAGAAAGTGAAGAGGAACTAAAAAGCCTCTTGATGAAAGTGAAAGTGGAGAGTCAAAAGGTTGGCTTAAAGCTCAACATTCAGAAAACGAAGATCATGGCGTCTGGTCCCATCACTATATTGGAAATAGATGGAGAAACAGTGGAAACAGTGTCAGACTTTATTTTTCTGGGCTCCAAAATCACTGCAGATGGTGACTGCAGCCATGAAATTAAAAGACACTTACTCCTTGGAGGGAAAGCTATGACCAACCTAGATAGCATATTCAAAAGCAGAGACATCACTTTGCCAACAAAGGTTCGCCTAGTCAAGGCTATGGTCTTTCCTGTGGTCATGTATGGATGTGAGAGCTGGACTGTGAAGAAGGCTGAGAGCCGAAGAATTGATGCTTTTGAACTGTGTTGTTGGAGAAGACTCTTGAGAGTCCCTTGGACTGCAAGGAGATCCAACCAGTCCATTCTGAAGGAGATCAGCCCTGGGATTTCTTGGGAAGGAATGATGCTAAAGCTGAAACTCCAGTATTTTGGCCACCTCATGCGAAGAGTTGACTCATTGGAGAAGACTCTGATGCTGGGAGGGATTGGGGGCAGGAGGAGAAGGGGACGACAGAGGATGAGATGGCTGGATGGCATCACTGACTCGATGAATGTGAGTCTGAGTGACCTCCGAGAGCTGGTGATGGATAGGGAGGCCTGGCGTGCTGCAGTTCATGGGGTCGCAAAGAGTCGGACACGACTGAGCGACTGATCTGATCTGATTATTATTTTCTACTTCTCATATTTATCTAATTAAATATTTTTCCTTAAGTCCTTTAAATAAGAAGTCTTAGTTCTTTTTAAAATGTCACTGTATTTCTATTTCGTTTGCCTATTGGGATATACTAGTATTTTCCCTCTCCCTATCACCACCGAAGAGTAGCATCCTGGCTCCATTCTGTGCTAGTTTAGGGATCGAGAGCTGCCTCTTTTTCAGACCTGTAATTCATTTGTTCATTTCTTTACATGAACAACCACATACTGGGTACTTAGTACACGCCAGGTCCTGTGGCAGGCATACATGCTAACATTTCTTACAGTCTCCTGTATCTTCAATATTTACTTTTTCTCCCTTGAATGCTGTGTACAACTCACTGGCTCACCGGCCATCAGTTTCATATACAAAGATAATCCACAAAATAGCTGGCCTAAAGCACAACTCCTATCTGGTATCTCTCCTTTAGTCAAATTTTTTTGATTCTGAAAAATAGCCCAGCCAGGTTTGGTCTCAACAGAGGCAATGATAGCTGCTTTAACTGAACAAATAAAATCATATTCTAGACTACTCTGAGAGGGAGCCCCCTTGTCAGATAAGCAATGATTTTTCATATACACACTGGAGCATAGGCTTTAAAATGCTGGGTTTTGATGGAGCTCTTCTTACCATGGTAATGTCATGCTTGCTATTAAAAATTTCCCTTTTCTTCAACCCCTCAAACTACACATAAGTTGTAACTGAACTGTTTCACTCTAAAAGAAACAGGTAATTGGCTGAAATTTGGCTATGAAGCAACTATTCCCATCCAAATTCTTCCTGTGGCTCTTTGAAATTGTGATAGCTTGTCACTGTTCTGGTCATACATTAAGCAGAGAAGGCTAACGCTCCATATCTATGATGGTCACAGCGTCACTAACAGAAAAAAAGGTGGCCCTAATACCTGTTGACCTCTTTGGGGATAATGAACCTCTTCTTCCTCTTCCAAACCTCATTTGAAACTATCAATATTAGGTTAGGCACACAAATTGGCTATTATTCCCATCTCACAGATGAGAAAAGAGAGGTTCAGGGGAGTCAGTAATTTGTCCAGAGCTGTTCAGCCATTAACTAGGGAAGCTCAGATGGAAACGCAGATTTCTGACTATATTCTTTATTAAAATTATTGTAAGATCTCATCTCAGTGACTGAAGTTTACTGAATAACCTGGGAATCAGACTTGGCAGATTCCATGGGATAGACTTGTCACTGACCTCCAGAGAAGGAAATGGCAACCCACTCCAGTATTCTTGCCAGGGAAATCCCATAGACAGAGGAGCCTGGTGGGCTAAAGTCCAGGGGGTCACAAGAATTGGACATGACTTAGCAACTAAACTACCACAGCCACTGACCTCAAGAGATTTGAAAGAAAGCTAGACCAAAAAACTTGCAGTCAGCCAAAGAAAGATAATGTTTCCTCTCCCTCTCCAGAATAAGGGAGGAAGGAATGGAGGAATGTTGTCTGTGATTTGGCAACAAGGAGCTTCCGAAAAATGTGTTTCTAGCCAAATCTTTAGGTCAAAGAGGTCCTCAGGGAACCGGAAGGAAGGAAGGTGTCTGTGCTCACCTGCTGGCCTTCCTGGGTGAGCAGGTGCTGAACCTGGGTCACCCCCAACCTCTTTCTGAAGGAAAGAGGCCCCAGGTGGGCTCACTGGCTTCAGCCCCAGTCATACAACATGAATGACTGAGAGAGACTTCACTGTGAATTCCCTCCACGCCACCGCTTCCTGAGCCAGAGCTGGGTCTCAGGAGCCACGCAAGGCAGACCCTACAGCCCCTGAGGGATTCTGATTTCCTTCCTTGATCATCCTTGTGACAGAACTAACACCCTCCAACCCCACATTCCCGAGCTGACCCTCCTGGGAGGCAGACCACGGACCTAACGGCACTCACTCTTCCTTGGGTTCTGAATTTTATTTCAGGGCAGTGGCCTTTCCCCCCAGCCAGGGGCCCCCCACACTTCAAAAGCAAGTCTCTCTGAGAAGGGCCTGCTCTTTCGCTGCCAGCCATAATGAAGGCTCTGTTCTGGACAGATCTGCCCGGAAGACTCTGCTCCTCTACAGGGCGAGGAGAACCCCAACCCCTTCGCCAGTTGTGCAGCAATCCCACCTTTGGTGGGGCCAGGTAGGTGGGCGGCATGTGGGGTGGAGCTGAGGGGTGGACTGTAGCAGTCGGTCCCACGGAGCCCTCACTGCAGGCCTGCAGAAGCTGGATTCCAAGAGGCTGATGGTCAGAAAGCCAGGGTGCCTCCTCAGGGGAGAGTGGCCAGTGAGGAGGAGCCAAGACAGGACCCTGATTTGTTTGATTCTGAGACACTGTCATCCTGTTCTCCACACTTTGTCCAACCACCACCCTGGCTTTAACTGTCCCCTCACGTGGCTCTAGTGGCCCCCTCCCCACAGTCCACTGTGTGAGGAAATGCCCAGACAGGAGTGGCCAGAAACAATCTGCAATCAAACGCCTTCTTTTCAGAGGACTACCGTTTACCTCCGCCTTGCAGACTGTCCTGAATTAATTTCTTCTCTCATGACACTGTGAAAGCTACCAGACTCTTCCTGGGAAAATTCAGATCCCCAAACCTCATTTTCTCCATGTTAACATGTCTATAAAACGTAAAGTTCTAGGGGAAAGGATTCGTTATCTTGATTATGTGGGTACGTTAGAGCCTAGAAGCAGAAACTGAAAACTTGCCAGGGGGGTTCTAGTCACTAACTTTAGGGGGACTAGATTTTTACCACAGGATTTTGTTTGGTTTAGTCCTGATTAAAACCTGCAGTTAGCTCACCAACTCAGTTACACTGGATGATTTCACTAACACAACAGTACCTGACTTTCAAAGCACCACATCACATCCCTCGAGTGGTGGTCAGTGAAACAGGAGACGGGCAGTAAAGGAAGCAGGCACAGAGAGGAGGCGGCACACGCGCGTCCTTGTCCACATGGGGTCTTTGGTGTGCGTGGGAGTCCCTACTAACATTCCTGTGCACAAGGAAGTGCTCACAGACCTCAAAGATAAAGCTCCTCTCCTACATTTTCATCTTAGGCAAGAGTCATGTCTTACAATCATATTAACGTTTTTGCACTGACACCTCAGGATGAATAGCCACATACTGGTCAACAAAGAAGTCTCAAATCTTACATTCGGTTATAATCATGACCACAGAAATCAAGACAAAAGATGTTTGGCTATTACCAACCAAGGCGGCTTTCACATTGCAAATTGCAATCTATAAGCCATTGACCTTTAACTTCCCCACCGACAGGAAGGCATCTGAGAGCTTCCAGAGTGTGACAGGTTGGGGGTTCATCTTAAACGGCATTATTGACCCAGAAAGCCATCTCCCTTTGACTCTGCTGAGGCAGCAGAAAACACCACAGTATCCATTTCCTGTGTAGAGACATTTATGGACAGCAAACGCATCCCACTCAGTCATTGTATTTAATGACATTATGACCCTAAATCCCAGAATATAACGTGTAAAGCATTTTCTCTTAAGTGATTAATATTGGGGTCGCTCCTTTATTGTTATTTATTACTTACACTGTTACTTAATATTTTTTAAGATTTTGAAAACAGTTGTTTTAGGCACAAAGTCGTGTCCAACTCTTTCTCGACCCCATGGACTGCAGCCCACCAGGCTCCTCTGTCCATGGGATTTTCTAGGCAAAAATATTAGAGTGAGTTGCCATTTCCTTCTCCAGGGCAATCTTTCTGATGCAGAGATCGAACTTGCATCTCCTGCATGGGAGGCATATTTTTTACCACCGAGCCACCTGCAAAAACAGTGATGCTCAATAAATATTTTGATGTATGTACAAACCAATTCAGTTATCCTGAAAGAGACTGGACACAGCTAACGCCAGCCCTTGGCATTGCCTATTTTGTCAGCCACTGTACTCTTAGGGATTGAGGCCAGCAGAATACACTTTCAAAAAGCCTATGTAAAATATAGATGAGATAAACAAATCTGTGAAGGTCAAGGTCAAAAAATGGACCTCCAAACCAAAGGGAAACAGTTACAGCTGATCACATAGACTCTGCATTTTAGTCATAGGGTAATAGAAAGCTGTGATAATAGGGTAATAGAGAACAGTGTCCTCCTCCAGTAATTACATTGCAGGGAGATAGACTGCATTAACTTACTTAGTTTTTGCTCATATCAGAGAGTGGAGGGACAGAGAATTTTTCTTCCCTTTCTGTATATGAGTCTTTGCTTTCACTGGAGGAATGTGTCAGTCCCCACTGAGTCACTTCTGCAGCTGGCTGTAACAGCCTCTGGCAGAGGCCCCCTCCCCTGCAACCCCTCCTCTCCAGAGCAGGCTCCCCTTGGGGAAGCAGCTGCATTTGGTGAGGCAAGGACAGTAGCACAGATGATTCTTGCCAACAGCCATGGATGTGTGTCTCTTACTTTGGAACTACTCCTTCTGGGGACCAAAATGCTTCTTTCTATGAGTTATGTTCATTTGATCCTGGCAGGCAGAGAAACAAGAGGAATTACCAACTCACTAGGGAAGCACTGGGATGTCTCCAAAGCCTGAATGATCTCTTCTTCTGTGCAGGTTAGTGTGGCCTGGGCTGGCTGCCCTCGCCCTCACTAAGCTGTTCCACTGCGCTCTTTCCTTGTCGTGCTTTCTGCCCCTGAGTGATAGCACAAACTTGATCCCATTCCAACCCTAATCTCCCTCTGCCGGCCTGTTCTCCCCCTGGAAAGCAGACCTGCCCGGAACTGAAGGGATGCATGCTGCAAAGGCGCTCTGGTCCCGTGTGCAGTGGAGAGCATCCTTTCTGAGCAGGATTTGTAAAGGAGGCAGAGGTGATGTCATAGCACAAGTTCTTGCTTAGAAGTCTCAGCAGACACTGCAGCAAGTTAACTACTGTCGGCTCTTTTTGCCTGAAGAAAATCTACTGAATACTATGGTAGTAAAATGGGTTTCCCACTAATCTCGTCTAAAGATGTTTTAACAACAACAACAAAAGGACAAATATTGTATGATTCCAATTGTATCAGACACCTGGAGTAGTTAAGTTTATAAAGACAGAAGGTAGAACAGTGGTTGCCAGAGGCCTGGGGAGGAGGACAGGGGGAGTTGGAGGAGGAAAGAGTTTCAGTCTGGGAAGATGCGCAAAGTCTAGAGATGGGTGGTAGCAATGACCGTACAACACATGAACACACTTAATGCCACAGAACTAATGGCAAATTACAAATTCTTAAAATGGTAAATTCTATCTCGTGTACATTTTACCACAATTAAAAAAAAATAACAAAAAAATCTTAGATGACCAGGAGACTGCTGACTAAAGGGACAGCCCGAGAATCCACGCACTGAAAGGACTAAGAAAAAAAGCCCGTGGACAGAAACCAAAGCTGGAAGGACAGTGCTCCCCCTAATTCACAACAGAGCCCCACAACCACAATAACATCTCCAGGGTTCCACTCAATCATTTGGTTGTACCTGAAAGTTCAGAGCTCTTAAAGCAATGCCTGGCACATAGTAGGTGCTCTAAATATTTCCCAAATGTTCTAGAATCACTTGAAGAAGTAGTTCAAGAGGAGACTGTCCTGCAGTATTAGAGACTATGCTGGAACACAGGCCTCTCCTGGAACAGCAGAGGTGCTGAGATTTCTCCATGTGAGACTCACCTAAGGGACAAAAGATTCTCTATCCAGAAACACCAAAGGGGAAAGTTTAGGTTACGTCTATTTTACCACAATCAGAGAAGGCAATGGCACCCCATTCCAGTACTCTTGCTTGGAAAATCCCATGGATGGAGGAGCCTGGTAGGCTGCAGTCCATGGGGTCGCTAAGAGTTGGACCCGATTTAGCGACTTCACTTTCACTTGTCACTTTCATGCATTGGAGAAGGGAATGGCAACCCACTCCAGTGTTCTTGCCTGGAGAATCCCAGGGACGGGGGAGCCTGGTGGGCTGCCGTCTATGGGGTCGCACAGGGTCAGACACGACTGAAGTGACTTAGCATAGCATAGCATAGCATTTTACCACAATAATAAAAACTAAGGAACAAAACAAAAACACCACAGCATCAAAGAGTTAACCCTTCAGTTTGTCCCAGGTGGCCTGTGCCTGCTTTGTCATTTTAGAGAGGGTCATTTTAGAGGACTCTGAGGGTCTAGGCCAAGTCAGAGAAGGGGATCAAGTCCTCCAGGGACTCTGAGGGTGAGTTTTCAGGGTGGTCTCAGTGACAGGACCCCACCAGCCTATGCCCGCAGCCTACAGGAGATGGGGTCAGCCAGAGCCCTCAGCCACAGAGGCAATGGGAGGGGGAAACCAGGAGAGCCAGAAGGGGCTGAAGAAAGCCCCCAGAAGAACTGGACCCTTGGGTTACAACCAAGGGTTGTATTTGACAACCCTTGCAGTTGCATTTGAATTCTGCACACTTGCCAAGTCAAATGCTATCCTTCCTCACCTTCACTCAAGTGACTTCACTCCCGTCAAGTCACACCTGAACCATGGGCTAACATTCTTTCCATGATGGAACATTCTAGAACTGGGCTGGTTCAGATCCTCCCCTGTGCCACTGTTGACTTTTAGGCATTAATGCTTCAGTTCATTTTCCTCCAGCCCTCAGCATGCTGTCCACAGAACAGAGGCAGTCCACATAACTTGAGCCTGCTCCCAGACCTGGCCCAGTCCTCACGGCTCCCAGGCACACAGATCACCTCTCAGACCCTTGGGCTTCCTTAAGTCTGATAAACTCCCCATGCTGTCCAGCCACCCCCTCCCCCATCAGCACCAAGAGGCCATGATGGGATTCCTATGTTCCAGGACTGGATGTTTGATTACCCTTATTATCTTAGCTTGCTTTGGCTATAAATTTTATTAGTGGCCATAAAATTATCCATCCACAGCGTTTGACTCAGTGACCTCTTGCAAAAGAGAATTGCACACACCGGTGCTACTGGGGCCTGGGAGAAGCCACCTTTTCCTCACCCTTAATTTATAGCCTCGCCTTCATCCAGGGTTCTGCCCTGTGTGATGAGACTCAGCAAACAGAGGAGGCTGCTTGTGTTTCATGATACCCGTTATTGGGGCTTAAATCTGGCCCCTCAGCACAGGGTGACTGTCTTCTTTTATTCTTTGTGCTGCTAGAAGGCAAAGGGACAGGGCCACCCAAAAGCTTTAGAAAAGACTGAGGTACACAGTGTAGCAAAGGGCCAGGTGCATGTCTGCTTTGAATTCTTGTCTTAGATTTCTTAGTTCTGAGATGTGCAGCTCAAGGCAGAGCTCAAATATTCCTTTAAAGAATATCTGATAACAAATGATAGTCTTACCATTAACCTGATAGTATTTCTACATATGCTTGTTGTTGTTTAGTTGCAAAGTCGTGTCTGACTCTTTTGCGACTGCCTAGATGGCTAGCTCGGAGAAGGCAATGGCACCCCACTCCAGTACTCTTGCCTGGAAAATCCCATGGACGGAGGAGCCTGGTGGGCTGCAGTCCATGGGGTCGCTAAGAGTCCGGCACAACTGAGCGACTTCACTTTCACTTTTCACTTTCATGCATTGGAGAAGGGAATGGCAACCCACTCCAGTATTCTTGCCTGGAGAAGCCCAGGGACAGAGGAGCCTAGTGGGCTGCCGTCTATGGGGTTGCACAGAGTTGGACACGACTAAAGCGACTTAGCAGCAGCAGCAGCAGACGGCTAGCTCCCCAGGCTCCTCTGTCCATAGCATTTCCCAGGAAAGAATACTAGGGTGGGTGGGGTGCCATTTTCTTCTCCAGGGGAATCTTCCCAACCCAGGAATCCAACCTCTGTCTCCTGCATTGGCAGGTGGATTCTTTACCACTGAGCCACCAGGGAAGCCTATTTCTACATACAGATACATGTAAATACATTGACTGAAAATACTTTCAATACTTACTCCTCAAGTATGCTTTGTGGGGTGGTTTGATAACACATTCAAAGACAAATAATGATACTTGGAGTCGAGCTGACATGATGAGGTTAGTTTCAGCCTGAGAGAACGCTGAGAAATGACATCAGACATCCTAATGGAGCATTATCATATTCCTTACTGTTTTTGAGTCAGGTTCTATTCTAATAGCTTTGTATATGTGTTTCCATATTTAATCCTGACCACAACCTTATGAAGGAGGCACAACTGTCACCAAATAATAGTTTAAACTATTTAAACTCTGTCTGCCACATGGAAGGAGTCCGGAGGAGGTAATGTTGCCAGCTTCCCTTTCTATCCTTGAGTTTTCTATCTTGCACTGATCACATCCAGAGAATTCACAGCTCTTCAGCTATGGCTGTCCCATTCAGAGAACGTGTTAACAGCCAATGAATTGATGAAGAGCAGAGGAAAGGATCATTTGAATAATTTCTCAATATGCACGCAGACTTGCTCTATCCAATGTTTGGTGATTTTTATGATCAAAGGAAAGTAAAATCAAATGGTCTGAATCTTGATGTAATTGAGTTCACTTTCAATTTGCAACTAAGCAAATTCAGACTGAGTAGAGAAGTCAAAGGATAAAGCACAACCCTCATCAAGGGTTAGGACAGAGGTGACTCTTAGCTCGGCTCCCAAGACCTGGAAAGACTACTGATTTTCCCATGTACTGAATCATGTGGGCTACTCTTTTACTGGGGAAAGGTTACCATTGCTCAGGGAAGCCCCAGAGGCTCAGTGATAAAGAATTCACCTGCTGATGCAGGAGATGTGGGTTCAATCCCTGGGTCAGGAAGATCCCCTTGAGGAGGAAATGGCAACCCACTCCAGTATTCTTGCCTGGAGAATCCCAAGGACAGAGGAGCCTGGTGGGCTATAGTCCATGGGGTCACAAGAGTCAAACATGACTTAGCAACTAAATCACCACCACCACCTACCATTGCTCTCCACCCTAAACACTTCCAAGAGCCAGCGCCCCAGGAAGCACACCATGACCACGCTTCCCCACCCTGAATGATTGGGACCACCCTTCCATATGGTCCCCACACCTGCCCTTACATCAGAGCATTTGTTTTATTTCATTTTGTAACTGCCTGTTACGGGTCTCTATTCCCGACTAGATGGTGAGCCCAGTGAGGATACGTACTGGGTCTACCAGAATGGTACAGTGTCTGGATATGAAATATATCTAATAAATACACCAATTAATACATTAATGAACAAACACAAATAAAATTGAACTTATTATAGTTGGGATAGGATTGCTGGAGTTTCGTTTGCTTTTGAGCACAGGTGCGAGCTCAGTCCCTAAGTTGTATCTGACTCTTTGCAACCCCATGGACTTTAGGCCACCATGCTCCTCTGTCCATGATTCTTCAGGCGAGAATACTGGCGTGTGTTGTCATGCCCTCCTCCAGGGGATCTTTCCAACCCAGGGGTGAAACCCATGTCTCCATCATCTCCTTTATCGGCAGTTGGATTATTTACCACCGAAATACCTGGAAAGTCCTTGTTTTTGAGGGATAAAGGTTATTTTCACCTGATTTTTAAAACTGTGAATGGGCTACATAAAGCTCTATTCAATAAAAATAAGATATTTCAGCATATACTTCATTCAATACAGAGGTGACACAAATGACTAGAGTAGGGAAGAAAAGACAAACAAGACAAAGAGGCCAACGGACAGAGAAAAAGAAAAAAAGAGATAAACAGGAGAAAGGGGAAGAAAGAGAAAGACAAAAGGACATTACAGAAAAAGATTTTTTAAAAGGGAGAGGAGACCAGTTCCTCTCAGCCAGCTTGAGTTGAGCAAGTGATGGCCACAGGTAAGGAGCTGGAATTCTCTGGACTATTGGGCAATCGATCCTAGGAACACTGTTTCCGAGAGAGACAAAATCAGGCTCTCACGTTGAAGTCCCTCGGCCTGTTCTTGGCTCTTCCTGGTACCAGGCAAGAGTTTTAGCTATACCCAGAACCCTGAGGTACATGAAGATAAAGGGTGTGAAGGAAGAAGTTTAAAGACTTATAGGAACTGCCCTGGTAATCCAGTGGCTAAGACTCTGTGCTCCCAGTACAGGGGGCCTGGGTTCCATCCCTGTTCAGGGAACTAGATTTCACATGCTGCAACGAAGACCTGGCACAGCCAAATAAACAAATATGTTTTAAAAGACCCATGTCGCAAAATTGAGCCACTCTCTCACCCTTTTCTAATTAAAAAACCAATACAGTATTGTAAAGTAATTAGCCTCCAATTAAAATAAATAATAAAAAAACATAAATAAAAATAAATCAAATTAATTAATTAAAAAAAATAGTTCTAACTTCTGGGGCAAAAGCAGGGGCTTGGAATTGCTCATGTAACTTTTACAGATGGCATTGTTTATTAGTTATGGTTCCAAGAGAAAACACAATAAGATTAAGAAACTGAACATTAGATTACAGAACTGATGTAGTATTTAATTCTAATACAGACCGTGGCCTTTCCATCCAAGCGTGACCTGCTGCGTTTATACAACATCGTGCAGCTTTAGGAAGCAGTCCCTTCCCAGAACATGCCACTGTTCTTCACCTAAGTCTTGGCTAATGCTTGGAAAACTTTCAAGAAAACCAGCAGCGTGTTATGGCCTGGAATTTACAATGTGCATTCCTTGTAGGCACCTCACTTCCTCATATTTTCCTTGAGCTCTCATGAGAAAAAGTCAAGAGGGACCTGAGACAATACTTTTCTGCAAGTGACCTACCAAGGTCTGCAGAATGGCCACTTCACTAAATGCCAAAGCAAGCTTGCATTCTGGGCAAAACCAAGGGGACAATTTTGGGAACTTTGTACATGACAAAGGCATGTACACACACACACACACATATATGTACACTCACATGTGCATGCACTCACTCACACACACACACACACATCCCTCAGGATACTGGGATGGTAAACGGAGAGTCCACATAAAAGAATGGGTGAGGTTTGCAGCTGCTGGAGCCTTGGTCCCAGAGACGTAAGAGCACAAGTTCTATAGGGCTCCCAGTACCCAGAAAGGGGCCTGTCCTTGTCTGGAGTCCTTGGAGGAAGCTGACAGCATGGGGGCTGGCTCTAGACCAGAGGATTCATCCTGCTCCTCCTTGGCCAGCTCAAACTACAGTGACCAAGAAGAGATGCCCAGACTGGAGACAGGCTGGGCCAAATGGAATTGCCAGTGGAATCCCAGTGCCAAGAAAAGGGTGTCCTATGCACCAGGCCCTTGAAGGACTGTACTGAATGAGAGGATCCAATTCTGGGTCTGACTTAGGTGATGACAACGTGAGGGACTCGGGGCAAGTCATTTCCCCTCTCTTAGCCCAAATTTCCCCAGGGAGGGGAACTCATGAGTCTGTGTCTGGGATAAAATGAAATAATGCAGTTCTGGGGCTCCTAAAGTAATTATCACTTATAAAGCAGGGAGGTTTAGACATATTCCTGGTTCATCATAAAGTATGTCCCTAATTTAACATTTGTGTGGCCTTAATGCAAACACACACACACACACACACACACACACACACACACACACACACATATATATATATATATATATATATATATCAATTCAACAACAACAACAAAACAGAAAGGGTTCCCCAGAGCAATACCAAACCATTGATGGTGAAAAGGGGGCTGATTCTGTCCAAGTGATCACAGACTTTCAAGGTCCAGCTTTGAACTGACCTCACATCTTCTGTTTGCCAGCCATAGAATTGCCAAATCCTACACCAGCCAAAAAGCAATTTTCACAAAAATGTTTCAGTGTAGCTGAAAAGTCCTTAGATAGAGTCTTGGCCAACTTTCATGTGCAAACATGGAGGGATAGTGGTCTATATTGGTGACCTGAGTTGTCCAAAATCATACATCTGGTTTGTGGCACAGCCAGTCAATTGCAGCACTTATTTAAAAGAGGATCAGACAACAAATACTAGGACAGCAGAACTCTAAAATGATTGAGAATTCCTGGAAATACATACAGACAGAGAGAGTCAGGGTCTGAGTTCAGCAACAAGCCAGGGGCTTGGTTCTAGCTGAAGAGCTGGCTGTAGGACCTTCATGAAATCAATTAACCTCTCTGCCACTTAGCTTCCAAAATCAGGGCTCTGCCATAAGGAATATCAAATAAAAACACTTTCAAACATCCTTTTCCTCAAATAACAACAGCTTGAGACTCTAAACTGATGATTCAAAATCTCTCATTGAAAAGCTGCACAAGAGTAGGCAAATATTTGTGGGCTGATCTAAAAATAATCCTGTGAAGAGGTCTGGAACTGCCCCTTGGTCTAGTCCCTTCTGAATTCAGGATCAGTCACTATATAGCTGGTAACTTCCACTTCTGTGTGTTCCTACACACCCAGAATTCTGAAAACAGCTCAGCAGGGTTGCTTCCTGGGAAACTCTTGATCATTAATCCCAATCAGGACAGATCCTAATCTTGTCACCAGGCCCATGACAAACTGCATTTGATGGATTTCTGAATTGGTTCACCCAGGGGATCTGGATGCTTAATAAAATACATTTATTTACACAGGCATGTTTCCATTGTGTATTTAACTAGTAAAAATAATACTGAGAATGCTTTAGAAGTTTAATAACATTTTGTTGTTCAGTCGCTAAGTCATGTCCGACTCTTTTGCAACCCCATGGACTGTAGACTGTCAGACTCCTCTGTCCATGGGATTCTTCAGGCAAGAACACTGGAGTGGGTTGCCATTTCCTTCTCTATGGGATCTTCCTAGATCAGGGATCGAACCCGAGCCTCCTGCTTTGGCAGGCAGATTCTTTACCACTGAGCCGAGCGAAGCCCTTAATAATATTGGGTTATCCCTTATATCCTTCACCCTGAATTCTCAAATTCAAGGATATTTAAAAATCTTGGACCCCATGAGTTGTAAAATGAAATTCAGAAATTAACTTTGCTGTTGTTAGATTTCTTCAAGTCCATATTATTTTCTCAGTACCTCTTCAAGAATCTTTAAACAGAAGACTCTTTTAACATCATTAACAAAGAGACAAAGAGTTTCTGAGTGAGTTGAAGCCAAACTTGTAAAATCTTGTATGTCTTTACTCAACAAAAACCTATTTTTAATCTGTTTGGGCTGCAACACTCCATCAAGTGTCCTAATTTCTTCATCTCATGGATCTGCTCAAATTTCTTCTCCGTTCATTTAAGATGTTGGTTTTCTTGTCTATTTTACATGCTACGGCTTTTCCCAAAGCTCAGCTATACTTTCCACTTGTCAGAACTTTATAATATGGGTCAGGCCTAGCAAAGTCAATACCAACTAACTGATTGTGAGCCTATCTAACTAGATTACCCCAGCGAGCAACCTAGAGCCAGCAAGATTGGCAGACCCCGACACCTCAGGGATTGCAGCCAACGCTGTGCTTTATTCTCTCACAGAGTGGGACTCGTGGGTTCATCTCTTCCACATCTGCCCTTTTGTTACAAACCTTGAGTCCCTGGAGTCTGCTGTTTAAAATAGAGCAGATCTTTGGGGATTCTTGTCTTTCATTCACACTTGAAAAGCTATTCATCCAATCTTGAGTTAAAAGACTCTAAACTGTATTAACAAATCAGTCTGGTTGCAATTCTCCCAAAATTGAATTATTCTCCTAACAACCTCTTGAGAGAAAGCAACAAAGCATCAACATCTCAGCTGAGTCTGTTGATCATCTTTACTCAACTCCCCAAACATTGATTCTACCCTTAACACAGAGTAACACTGAAGTCTACAGGGCTTCCATATATGGAGCAACCATGCAAACAGATCTAGATTCTAGGATCCAGAGTATGGAATCAGCAAAGCCATTGCAGAAAGAAGCTGATGGCCCCAAATTATGATTTTCAACACAAACTGAGAATACATAGAGGTTGTAGTAACCTCTTATGAGCATGGACGGCAACACAGCCATTTGAGAAGGTCAGGTCCATGAAGGCAGGAAATAAATCTTGCCTTTGGAGTACCTTTCTCACCCTGAGCAACCCTCTTACAGTAAGTACTGAAAACTGCTCTTTGACTTTCTACATGGCCTATCACCAGCACATTCATACAAAGTTGGCAAGAGCAAAACAACACATAGACATTTTATAGTAGATTAAGATTTAGTAGGCTGTTTTTCCCCCAGAGCCCAAGATGAGGCCAAAATAAACAGGCACACAGAAGGATACACACATACACAAACCCCAGAATTGCTCCTGTTGGAAGAGCAATTCTGCTAAGCAGTGTCTTTGCAAAAAAATGAAAACTACTCCTCTGGGGCAATTTTTAATTGAGTGAGGCTGAAAAATGGAAGCTATATGATTGTCATAGATCTATAACACTAAAGACTAAGAAATCCACTGAGAAAGTGGGCAAGCATGATGCACATTAGGTTTAACTCAGAGCTACAGGCTGTCTGGGACAGAGAATGCTAAGAAAAAAATGTATGAAATATACAAAGACACGTTTGAGAAATAGTAAACATACCTACTGAGGAAATAACAGAATAAAGAACCTCGAATTAGATGGTCTCTAAAAGGAAGACATCACAGAGGCAGGGCTGTAAGAAGTTACAGACGCTCCTTCTTTCCACAGAGACCTTAAGAACAATCATAGTAACCAACTGTCTAGAAGAGCTCCCGTGTTGATCTACCCAGAGGGACAGATGTACCAGATGTCTAGAGGAAAACTTTTCCCAAGCATGAGTTTTTGATGTGTAGCTACTTCTAACGTATAGAATCCAAACCTTTGCAGCTTTCTAATTACCAAATTGTAATTTCATTAATATCCCAGGCAGACCACAGCTCCGAGTAAACCTAATATATACCACGCTTGCCCACTTTCTCAGTAGATTTCTTAGATAGGCTTTAGTGTTACATATCTGTGATACTCACATATCTTTCATTTTTCAGACTCATTCAGTTAAAATTTTTTGTTATTGGCCTCGTAAGTACATTTACATGTGTCAAATCTGTTCTCCTGAATTTTGCTCCAGGAATTACGTTCGCTCCAGATTGCAGACTTACTATCAATTTTTAACTAGTCATCAGGAGCGAAAAAGCAGTATTTATGAAAGATGCTTTACCTTCAGATTCTAGAAAAACTTCCCTCCAATCCAGGTCAGCACAGGGAGCATTTGCCACATCCAAGGGTCAAACATAAAAAGGCAGTAGTGGGAATAAGAGGCGTGGGCCGCGCCCCCCCCCCCCCCCCATCTAGCAAGCCTGCCAAAGCACAGACAGGAGGCACTCAGATGAAGGCACCCCATTTAAAGGGACTTTGTTCTGTTTGTGCTTTGTTTAAATCCCAGAGTGGGAGATGACCCACAATAAGCCACTTGAACTTTTTTCTCTGTAAGTCCCCAGTTGAAATATAGTATGTGGGAGTTCTTTCAACAGCAGTTATGCAGGCCTTTTCAAAAACTAAATTTGAATACTCTGCAGTTACCAACTGGGAATATAACCGCTCAATGACAGGCCTGAAAGCCAATAGAGCCCTCACTGGCCTCACTTCACCAGGTTGCCAGCCAGGCCTTCTGGGGGCTTCCCCACAGGGCAGCCTTGCTTCAGCCTCCCTGGCCAGGAGACCCAGCCTTAGGAGACCCAACCTTCTTCCCAACTGACTGATATTATTTGCACTGTTGCTTATCTATTTGAAGTTGGAGTAATAAGAACAAACTCAGCTAAACTAAATTGGTCCTTTGTTTGCCATTATCATAAAAATTTTATGTAGGAACTAATAAAAATATGCTTTACGTGCACAGTTACATGGGTTTGTACAGGCAATAATATCCAGCAAGTTCTACCCATAAATTCAGTTATAGACACATAGAAATAAATATTTTATCTTTCTCAGTGTTTTCATTTATCGAACATGTGAACACAGAAGTGAATGACTACCTGCAGCTTCTGAGGGCCCTAAGTCCCCCCGGATGTCTCTCCAGGAGAGCAGACACTTCCTTTCATAAGTTTCTGGATAGTTTTCATGATTTTTTAGCCTCCTAAGAGCTCAGTATTAATCAATCCTCCAAACTCAGTGAATGGAAAACTTTTTACAAAGCTCTAAAAAAATAAATCGCTTTTGAAATGAGTTCAGGATTTCGTTAGAAAAAAATTTTCAGCAAACAAGAAGGTTCAATTCTCCTCTCAACTCGGACCTTACAGCAGATTTACAATAGATTTAATTAAAGAAATTTAATGAAATTCAAACCTAACGCCTCTTTCCCCAAAACTGGATCACTGGGTAATTCAGCTTTTCCATTAGTAATGAACTTGAAAAATACACTCAATGAGTTGAATTTTGTCTGTGAGGTTTTTATTGTTGTTGTTTTTTCCTATTTTCTTTCCTTCCAGATTTACACTGTTCAATAGAAATATAATGGGAGCCACAAATGCAAGCTTAGTAGGTAGTTCAAAATCTGCTATAGTCACTTAGAAGAGTAAAAAGGAATAGGTGAAATTAATTTAAAGAATGTATTTTATTTAACCTAATGTATCCAAACTACTAAACTAGTAAAACTAGTTTTTTTTACTAGTAAAACTAGTAAAATTAGAACTAAAAAGCCTCTTGATGAAAGTGAAAGTGGAGAGTGAAAAGGTTGGCTTAAAGCTCAACATTCAGAAAACGAAGATCATGGCATCTGGTCCCATCACTTCATGGGAAATAGATGGGGAAACAGTGGAAGCAGTGTCAGACTTTATTTTTCTGGGCTCCAAAATCACTGCAGATGGTGACTGCAGCCATGAAATTAAAAGACGCTTACTCCTTGGAAGGAAAGTTATGACCAACCTAGATAGCATATTCAAAAGCAGAGACATCACTTTGCCAACAAAGGTTCGCCTAGTCAAGGCTATGGTCTTTCCTGTGGTCATGTATGGATGTGAGAGCTGGACTATGAAGAAGGCTAAGTGCCGAAGAATTGATGCTTTTGAACTGTGGTGTTGGAGAAGACTCTTGAGAGTCCCTTGGACTGCAAGGAGATCCAACCAGTCCATTCTGAAGGAGATCAGTCCTGGAATTTCTTTGGAAGGAATGATGCTAAAGCTGAAACTCCAGTATTTTGGCCACCTCATGCGAAGAGTTGACTCATTGGAGAAGACTCTGATACTGGGAGGGATTGGGGGCAGGAGGAGAAGGGGACGACAGAGGATGAGATGGCTGGATGGCATCACTGACTCGATGGATGTGAGTCTGAGTGACCTCCGGGAGCTGGTGATGGACAGGGAGGCCTGGCGTGCTGCAGTTCATGGGGTCGCAAAGAGCCGGACACGACTGAGTGACTGATCTGATCTGATCCAAACTACTGTCATTTTAATGTGCAATCAATCTAAAAAAAAAAAAAATCTCACTAATGAAATATTTTACATTGTTTTTTAATTGTCCTAAGTTTTGGAAAGCCAATGTGTAATTTACCTACAATACAACTGAATTCAGACTAATCTCATCTCAAATGCTCAATAGCCACATATTGACTGACAACTACCCTGCTGGACAGCAAGGGTTTAGAGAATCCTCGACTAGCCTAGGAAAGACAATTTCCAAGAAACTTCATGATTTATGTGATTGCTTTTATACCCTGTGGGCACATGTCTCCCAAGATTATAACTGTGAATCTAACCTATTATAAACTCAGAAAATAATAAAATTGCATGTTATTTTAAAAGCCCATTTTTTTTCTGTCTATAACTGACAGTAAAATAGGCAAAGTAAGACAAGTAAAAAGGAGAAATACTTAGAACAACCAAAAAAAGGTCTATGTCAACAGTTATAAGAGGTAAGTTAAAAAGTGTTGCTGATCAGACCCTCTACCAGCCTTCAGAACCCCTGCTGCCATTGTTCAGTCGCTCAGTTCATGTCCAGCTCTTTTGTGACTCCGTGGACTATAGCCCACCAGGCTCCTCTGTCCATGGGACTCCCCAGGCAGGAATCCTGGCGTGGGTTGCTATTTCCTCCTCCAGGTTATCTTCCAGACAGGGATGGGACCTGTGTCTCCTACACTGCAGGCAGATTCTTTACCACTGAACCACCAAGGAGCCCCTGCAGCTTCTTAAATACAGACCACTGTGAAGTTTCTTCCATTTGAAATTGCACCTGGGGGAAAATGAGAAGTTAATTTTTTTTCCCATTTAACTTTTTTCCCATATAAAGAAGCTATGTACTAGGTTTCTGTAACCTTTCAAAAAATGCTATCTCCTATTACTTTTCCACCATCCCTCAGTCTCTTAGCGTGGATACTAAAAAAAAAAAAGGACATTCATACAGGGTATTTTTAAAGTGAAGGATTAAACCAAAAACATCATTACTGTATCTATGATTTTTTAACCGAGTGAGTGAGTGAAAGTCACTCAGTCGTGTCCGACTCTTTGTGACCTCAAGAACTGCGGCCTGCCAGGCTCCTCTGCCCAGGCAGGGATATTGGAGTGGGTAGCCATTCCCTTCTCCAGGGGATCTTCCCCACCCAGGAATTGAACGCCAGTCTCCTGCAATGCAGGCAGATTCTTTACCATGTGAGCCATTGGGGAAGTATCTCTGTATGTCTGATTTTGTAAGTAAGTTTTGGCAAATTACTTAGTTTCTCTGTGGTTAAATGTTGCCATCTTAAAAAAAAAAAAATCACCCAATAATTCTAAGTCTGTGTTATGTTTTGCAAGTGTGAGGCATATTTTTTTCTTGATGTGGTATTCTATTTAATAATGCATACTGATGCATGTTAAGCAAGTTGTTCTGGAGGGCAGAGACCACAGTTGTTGACTGTACTCTTTGCTGAGCTAACCAAAGCAACATGTGCATAGAAATCCTTAATTATCCCATGTGTTGCTGCTGTTGGCTCATAAAATGCATGCATGCACTGAAATAAGGGCTCTGAGTAAATGTAAAAGTATTTTTTTCTGTTTATAGATTCATAAGAGTGCGTTGTCTCAAGTTAAAACAAAAAACCTCAAAATGATGACTTTTTTCCTCCTTGGAGACAAAGGCAAGACCTTCTTGGCAATAAGTCAGATTGACAACAGGAGAATTTGAGGATGATGTCAAAGTCTTTGATCTGCTTTTGTGTGTTTCTGTAAAAATATTTATTTATTTGGCTACACCGGGTCTTAGTTGCGGCACGTGGGACTTTTGGTTGTGGCATTTGAACTCCTAGTTGTGGCATGTTGGATCTAGTTCTCTAACCAGACAGAGATCAAGCCCAGTCCCACTGCACTGGGACAGCAGAATCTTAGCCACTGGACCACCAGGGAAATCCCTTGTGTGTTTCAAATCAAATAAAGAAAAGAAAAGTCAACCACGTCTAAAATGCACATTCAAAGTTCCTTGCCCTTCTCCCTTCCACACCATATTTTGTTTAGAACGGGAGTGAGTTTGGATTCCAGAGAATCCTGCCTAGGTTTTCAAGTGAACCAATGAAGGCAATGGCACTCCACTCCAGTACCTTGCCTGGAAAATCCCATGGACAGAAGAGCCTGGTAGGCTGCAGTCCATGGGGTCGCTTAGAGTCGGACACGACTGAGCGACTTCACTTTCACTTTTCACTTTCATGCATTGGAGAAGGAAATGGCAACCCACTCCAGTGTTCTTGCCTGGAGAATCCCAGGGATGGGGGAGCCTGGTGGGCTGCCATCTATGGGGTCGCACAGAGTCGGACACGACTGAAGCAACTTAGCAGTAGCAAAGGATAAAAGTAAGTGAAATACACCGTAAGATTAAAAGTATTTTTATCTATAGATTTAGAATAAGGCACTGAGATGATCAATGAACTGTAATAATGTCACTGTTAAAAGATCATCTAAAAGAGACTAAATCCAAACTACACCGAACCCTGTACTGGAGGAAGACAGGGCTATATAGGACATTATTGGGTCAATTCGAAAAGACCTGAATATGGATGGTAAAGTTATTCACCAAAGTTAATTTTACTGAAGGTGAAAACTGCATTCTGGGGCTTCCCTGGTGGCTCAGTGGTAAAGAATCCATTTGATGATACAGGAAACACAGGGTAAATCTGTGATCCGAGAAGATCCCACATGCCGTGGAGCAAGTAAGCCTCTATGCTACAACTATTGAGCTTGAGCCCTAGAGCCTGGGAACCACAGCTACTGAAGCCCACATGCCCTAGAGCCTGGGAGCCACAGCAAGAGAAGCCACTGCAACAAGAAGCCCAATCACCGCCACTGAAGAGCAGCCCTTGCAGCCAGGAAGACCCAACACAGCCAAAACTTAATTAATTAATTGATTTTTAAAAATCTGCACTCTGGCTACACAAAAGAATATCCCATTTCTTAGGAAATACACATTGAAGTATTTAGGCATAAAGGACTGTGGTGTATGCCCTTGACTCTCAAAGGTTCAGAAAAGAAATGAGCCATAGCTAACCTAAGTACAGGAAATATGGGTATCCTTTGTACTATTTTTATTTTTGCAAAATTTCTGTAAGGTAAAAATTATTTCCAAAAAAATTCTAGTTATTTTAAGAGTGAATATACATGGTGGGGAAAAAAATTCTTCTGAACCGTATTTTTCTTTTAGGAGTTTACACTGGCCAGTCCCTTGTCCTCTCTTCCTAATTCCCACAGCAAGCCTCTGGATTTGACTGTAGAAGATGGAAAGTGATGACCCGGCTCCCACCTGGTAAAGTGCCCACCTCTCTCCTGGATTACCCTGGCTCCAGCTCTGAGCTCGAGGCCCTTGTCTCATCTCCTCCGTAGAAAGAATGCGGGATCTGGGCCCTGGGTCTCACATGGGCCCAGATGTCCTTGCCACACTGTCATTTCCATGGGGAGAGACACGGGATGAGTCTGTCAATGGTTAATGCAATCTTCACAGTGGCTCTGAAAGCTGATAAGACTCCCTGTAAGGAGATAACTGCAGGCTCCTAGGAACCCTGCCAGGATGATAGCCAGGATTATGGAGGGTCAAGGCACCTGTGGGAACCCCAAGGGCCACAGAGGAAAGGAAGTGGCTTTGAAAGCATTTTTACTGCCTTCCCTCACCCCACCTCCTAAAAACCTACTTACTTTGAAACAAATGAATCCTTCAGTTTTGCACTAAAACCTCCAAGTCAAAGAGAATCATGCAAGCAGAGCAGGGCCAAACCTTAATGGTCAACAAGTCCACCCTCTCCCCTGAAGCTGGGGTAGCTTTCAGGCTACTGGGTCACTCAGCCCCTTTTTGGGATTCCCCAGCGACCATCTGGGACACTCTTCACGTTGTAAGGAAATACACCCCACAACTGGATACCTCGGATTGTTGGAAAATTGTCCTCTATAGTTGGCCAAAACCTGTTTCCCTAAAACAGACGATGGCATCACTGACTGAATGGACATGAGTTTAAGCAAACTTCAGGAGATTCTGAAGGACAGGCATGCTGGAGTCCATGGGGTCACAAAGAATTGGACATGACTGAGTGACTGAACAACAAATGAACAAAATTGAAAGAAATGAGAACTTTCCTCATCAATGCCTTGACAGCAGGCACCAGAAAACAATAACTTGGAAATGAATTAATCAATTAATGGACAGTGTGCACAGTGGCTCTTTCTCTATCCTCAGGAGCAATGAAAAGCATCCACTATATCCTCTAAGACGCAGCATTTCAAGCACTTGAAAATAGTTTCATGTCTGCCTGTCTTCTCCTGTCCAGTCTAAAATCCTCCACTTCCCATAACTGTGCCTCACACCACAGTTTATGAAACATGGCCAGTTACTGTCACTCACCTCCCTGTACTCCTTCACAACCCATTCACTCATTTATTCATCTGTTTCCAAAAGAAATTTGTCACATTACTTTTAAAAAGAGGCAAACACAACAAAATTAATAAAATGGTTATGCAAAAACAGGGTCTAGAGAGATCTAACATGACAAACAAAAAGTTTGCTCGTTTTTTGTGACTGATTTTAAAACTTGACACTAATGTTCCTGGTGCAAAAGCAAACAGAGAAACACTCTGAATCTCACAACTCTGTATTATGAGGATGAAATAGACCAGTTCCTTGGGAGAGAAAAGGTGACTCCCTGTGTAAAGGACAGAGGTCTTGTGTAAGGCATTGGAAACCAGGGACATTGAGCCATGCAATGGATAATCAGTGTTCCTCCTCAAAATTCACAGCAAATGCTGAGCAAAATTACAGTAATTTTTTTTTTTTTTTTTGGTAGTAATTTCTGATGAAAGCTTGAAGGTAGATCAAGACACAATTCTTGATTATAAAAAGGGTTAAGTTGATTTGGTACAAGTACACAAATATCTTCTTCAGTATTTTAACCTTATTCCACAATATAACTTAGAATAGCTGGATAACTTGTAAGTCCTATTTTAAATTGTGCTAAGTTGTTTCAGTCCTGTCTGACTCTTTGTAACCCTATGGACTATAGCCCGCCAGGCTCCTCTGTCCATGGGGCTCTATAGGCAAGGATACAGGAGTGGGTTGCTATGCCTTCCTCCAGGGGATCTTTCCAACTAAGGGATCGAACCATGTCTCTTGCGTCTCCTGCATTAGCAGGCAGGTTCTTTACCCCTAGCACCACCTGGGAAGCCCATTTTAAATTGTTGACCCTTAACCAAACTTCTCATCCTCAGGGATTCTGAGTCCTGGAGAGAAAAAAAGCTTCAGATCATACTCTTGTGTGAGTATAGTATCAGATCAGATCAGTCGCTCAGTCGTGTCCGACTCTTTGCGACCCCATGAACTGCAGCACGCCAGGCCTCCCTGTCCATCACCAACTCCCGGAGGTCACTCAGACTCACATCCATCAAGTCAGTGATGCCATCCAGCCATCTCATCCTCTGTCATCCCCTTCTCCTCCTTCCCCCAATCCCTCCCAGCATCAGAGTCTTCTCCAATGAGTCAACTCTTCGCATGAGGTGGCCAAAGTACTGGAGTTTCAGCTTTAGCATCATTCCTTCCCAAGAAATCCCAGAGCTGATCTCCTTCAGAATGGACTGGTTGGATCTCCTTGCAGTCCAAGGGACTCTCAAGAGTCTTCTCCAACACCACAGTTCAAAAGCATCAATTCTTTGGCACTCAGCTTTCTTCACAGTCCAACTCTCACATCCATACATGAGCACAGGAAAGACCATAGCCTTGACTAGACGGACCTTTGTTGACAGCAGGACAAGTAAATACAATGTCTATAATGTTGATATAATGACACAATTGGGGCTTCTTAAGTGGCTCGGTGATAAAGAATCTGCCTGCGATAAAGGAGATGTGGGTTTGATACCTGGGTTGGGAAGATCCTCTGGAGGAGGAAATGGCAACCCACTCCAGTATTCTTGCCTGGAGAATCCCAAGGAGAGAGGAGCCAGGCGGTCTACAGTCCATGGGGTCTCAAAGAGTCAGACAGGACTTAGCGACTGAACAACAACAATGACATAATTATGAAGCTTTAGGAGTTCACCAGGCTGCCCTGAGAGTAACATCAGGTCTAGGCATGATGTGCTGGTAAGAATTTTAAGACCAGGAAAAATATCTTGATTTGCAGCACTGCCCATTTCTAAAGGTGTAAGTTCTCCCTCCATGGCCCAGTCATGGGCTCTAGCACGCCTCTGGGTCTGTAGGGCCTATTTCCAGGCAGCAGAGTCCATGGAAGTCTGCTCGCTCCTGGAT
This sequence comes from Tragelaphus eurycerus, assembly GCA_935064755.1. Lineage (NCBI taxonomy): Eukaryota > Metazoa > Chordata > Mammalia > Artiodactyla > Bovidae > Tragelaphus > Tragelaphus eurycerus. Next base: position 26,466,812 of record CAKXYN010000003.1, read on the forward strand.
TGCTTCTTAGCGAACAAGGAAGGTCCAATAGTTTCCTGACCTTGTGTCGCCACCACACCACCAAACTTATTATCTTTTACTTTACTGGCATAACATGACCTGTTTCTGGAAAATAAAAGGGAAAGAAGAGAATGAACTAGTCAACTGAATCAAGATCATAAAAAATTCCATCCTGAAAAACCAGAACATCCTTGAAATGCCTCAAAAGTCTCTTTATCTTCAACACATATATCTACCCACATCTACTTGAGTTTGAAACTGATATTACATTATGATTGTTCAAGGTGGGAACCAAAATCAAATTGCTTACTTTTCTGTTATGCCTATATATTGCAGATACTGGTTAATTTCTTAAAATAAATAAATAACTTTATTCAAGAAATAGAAGCTGAATAAATGCTTCTTTGTCTTAGCAAATTCATCTACTAATATAATACAAAAGGTACTTTTATTTTAATACTGAGTATGAAAGTTATTTTTATGCTTTTTAAATATTAAAAAAAAAATAACCCTTCTGGTTAAACCTGGTGGGTTCAATACATGCACTTAGAACTGTTCTTTCCTAAAACCCTAATAAAATGACAATAAAGAGTACTTAAGAGGATAGACACTTACAAGGCTGAGGAAAACGAGAAAGGAAGCAACTGCAATATAATTTTGTAAGCTGGAACCCAGATAGGTGAGTAGTAACTAAGCCAGCAGGCCCAAGAAAGATGAGTCCCAAGCCAGTGATGGTCAAGTTGCAAACAACCCAGTTTACACCTTGAAACCCTTAACAGGTTCAAGAATTGACAGCATCACTGAAAGTAAATGTGATTGAACTAAGCCAAAGGGATTGATTTTTAAACTCTGTTTAAGAAGCAGCTAGAGCTCCCTAGATGTCCATTCTTGACAGATGAATGGATAAAGAAGTTGTGGTACATATACACAATGGAATATTACTCAGCCATAAAAAGGAACACGTTTGACTCAGTTCTAATAAGGTGGATGAACCTAGAGCCTATTTTACAGAGTGAAGTAAGTCAGAAAGAGAAAGACAAATATCATATATTAATGCATATATATGGAATCTAGGAAGATGGTACTGATGAATCTATTTGCAGGCTAGCAATGGAGATACAGACATAAAGAGCAGACTTATGGACTCAGAGTGGGAAGGAGAGAGTAGGACGAACTGAGAGAGCACCATTGAAACATATACATTACCATACATAAAATTAGTCAGCCAGTGGTAATTTACTATATGAGGCAGGGAGCTCAAATCAGTGCTCTGTGATAACTTAGAAGGGTGATACAGGGTGGGAGGGAGGCTCAAGAAGGAGAGGACATATATATACTTATGGCAGACTCATGTTGATATATGGCGGAAACCAACACAATACTGTAAGGCAACTCTCCTCCAATTAAAAATAAATAAATAAATTTAAATAAAATTTAAGAATAAAAAAGAAAAAAAAGAAGTAGTTGGAACTCCAGATCCCCTTCTCTGTTCTGGATGGTTGTACCTTCCCACCTTGGCAGAGTCTAAAGGTTTATTCTCTGAGATGATAAAACCCAGGGTCTCTAGATTGTAACCCATTAAGCACAGTTATATGTAGGGAAGTAATTAAGAGGAATTAACTCAAAGTTTACATACTGAGTTTGAGATCTCTCTTGTCTTCTTCCTCTTGGGTCCCAGAAAACTAGCACCCACCAGATTAGAAGAAGAGTCTTTTCTAAGGGAGTTGGAACAACCCCAAAGAAAAGAACTAAAGAAAAAAATGTTAATGTTTCCTTTAGGTAATTTCACAGGTAAGACCAGACTCAATCCCCTTCCATGCTCCTCCATTCACCTATTTTGTGCCTCCTTCATAAACATGGTCAGCCAGCCAAGGAGCACCAAATATTTGAAGAAAGCATCTAAGACAAAAGAGAAAAAGAAGACCATCTTGAGGAAAGAGAGACTACAGAGGAAATAAAACTAAAAGAGAACAAAATAAAACCCACTTTCAATAATACTCTCAGAGAGATGAATGAAAATATTATATCCATAAAGCAAGAATGGAATTCCATTTAAAAAAGGAAAACTTGGAGAACAATAACAACAACAAAAATAAGCTCTTGGAAATTAAAAATGATAGCAAAAATGAAAATCTTAATAAAATGGGTTAATAAAATGGTTAATAGATAAAATTGAAGAAATCTTCCAGAAAATACGGGAAAATGAAAAAAAAGTGTTTGGCAGATAGAAAAGCAAAGATAATTTTTTTAAACCAGACCATAAGACCTAATAATAGGAGCTCCAGAAAGAATAAACAAGGGAAATGGAGGGGAAGAAAATTTTCAAAGAAATAGTTTCCTAGAATAGGCTAACATGAGATTGTAGATAGAAGGGCCCATGAAGTGCAAGAATAATGGATAACAATAGATCCACACCAAAACACATCTCTGAAATTTCACATTAGGGATAAAAGACAACTTAAGAGAAAGGCAGAGACAGAGATGAGAAATGTTGTATATAAATGATCAAGATTCAGATTTTCAGCATCAACACTGGACGCTAAAAAGTCACTAGAGAAATAGCTTTACAATTCTGAGGGAAACTGACTTGCAATCTAGAACTCTATTGTTAAGTCGCATGACTGTAGCCCACCAGGCTCCTCTGTCAATGGGATTTCCCAGGCAAGAATCCTAGAGTGGGTTGCCATTTCCTTCTTCAGGGCATCTTCCTGACTTAAGGATCAAACCCAGTCTCCTGAATTGGCAGGTGGTTTCTTTACCACTGAGCCACTTGGTCTCTTCTAGCCAAAAATGATTAAATGTCAAGAAAGAATAGAGATAGTTCAGATCCAAAATATCAAAATTTACCCCTCTCATATACGTAAAGGAAAAGTAACCACAGATAAATGGATCAACTGCAAATACCCTTTATATGTCACAGTAATATCTTTCTATAGCCTTTATATGATCATAATAATCAAATCAAAATTGTTGGAGCAACGGGAAGGCAAGTAATAAGCATATTTGTGGTGTAGGAATGGGGTGGGTGGTGGTGAAAGAAAATTAAATCCTCATGTTCCTCAGTGGTTAAGCAATTGGTCAGTGATTCTCAAACTTGTCAGTTTCAGGAAAACTTCACAATCTTAAAATTATTGAGGATCATAAAAAGATCCTTCTTAAAAAGAGCTTTATTGTATAATATTTCTGTTTTTCAATTTGCTTAGTTTTCCATGTATTTACCATTAATTCAACCCCAAGCTATCCTCTATATTCTATAACTCTGTCCTTAAAACAATCAAATGTATCAGCTAAAATGATTATTACATATTCCTCAAGAATTCTTTTCCAAATTTATGACCTGCACAGTCTGGACAGGTTGCTCTCTCTTAAATCTATCAATATTCACTATTTTAGAAGTTAAACTAAAACTTTAAATATACATACATATATATATATATATATATAAATAAAAATAAGTTCATTATGCTGCTGCTGCTGCTAAGTTGCTTCAGTCATGTCCTACTCTGTGCGACCCCATAGACGGCAACCTACCAGGCTCCGCTGTCCCTGAGATTCTCCAGGCAAGAACACTGTATGTTGCCATAAATAAATAAACAAATACATTTATTTTCCCAAGTTAAAAAACATAATGAGAAGATTGATACATTTTCATAAACCTAATACCTGGTTTATGTTGTTTTGGTTATGTGGATTATGTCTGGGTATGCTGTTTCAGTTAAACACAGGAAGAAAATCCAACCTCATACAGATATATGGTTAGTAAACGGAGGACTATTTTAATAAACTTTTCAGATAATTGTGGACATTCTTCTTTGATACTACACTAAAAATTGACAAATGGTGGTTTCTTAGTTCACTGAAATGAACAATCTGAATTCACATTAATAAATATTCAGTACTCTATTGTACTAATATCCATTAGGCTGTCTTGCACTTTGAATGGATATTATGTTACAAGATTTTATAATATAATGCATTGGTCATTTGGAAACTATTGGTTTACTAAATTATATATATCTTCCAGATGTTGACACATTGCATTATACAATATTTAAAAAGTCACCTTTGTTAATATCCCCACTAATCTTATCAGGAAAGTCTTTAAGTACTGAGAAACTTTGCCATGGTGGCAAAATCAAGTTTTCCAAAAGTTGAGACTTCAACTGAAAGCTCAAATTTTACCATTGGCAAACCAACCCCATCAGCTGTTTTCCTCTTAAGTAGCAAGCTTTTGTATTCATGTTTGAGAAAATGTCTGCCAAATACTCATTATTCTTTCAAGTATATAAAAATGTATTCCACCAGGGAGTGGCAGGGAGGAGAAGGCCAGTAGCTTGCAACTCAGACAACCCCATAAGTGCTTTTCCCCAAGACAACCATTGAACGTCTCTGAAATACCTCACATTTCAACACACATTTCTAGGTTTAATAACATTCATCATTTTTATTGCTTCATCATGGACATTCTTAAGTGAAAATGCACTTTTAAAAGAAACTCCACATGCATGATGATGAATAATACAGTGACTAGAGGTACAGTTTGGCACCACTGTCTTGATTCATGTAGACATGCCAGCAATTTCACCCATCACTGCCTTTGCATCAGAGCAAATGTCCATACAGTAAAAAAAGGCAAAGGATGTCTGAATAGTCCATAAGAGTAGTTATGAACTCACAAACCCAACAAAAGGATCTTGGGACTCAAATGGTCCACAGAGAACATGTTGAGAGTTGCTGTAATAGGTAATCTAAAACTAACTCAATCAAGCTAGTAGGAACATAGAAATGATATGCTATGGAAAGAAATATTAATGGACCTCTAGAAGCAGGAACTTTCAGAAAACGAAGATCATGGCATCTGGTCCCATCACTTCATGGGAAATAGATGGGGAAACAGTGGAAATGGTGTCAGACTTTATTTGGGGGGCTCCAAAATCACTGCAGATGGTGACTGCAGCCATGAAATTAAAAGACGCTTACTCCTTGGAAGGAAAGTTATGACCAACCTAGATAGCATATTCAAAAGCAGAGACACTACTTTACCAACAAAGGTTCGCCTAGTCAAGGCTATGGTCTTTCCTGTGGTCATGTATGGATGTGAGAGCTGGACTGTGAAGAAGGCTGAGCACCGAAGAATTGATGCTTTTGAACTGTGGTGTTGGAGAAGACTCTTGAGAGTCCCTTGCACTGCAAGGAGATCCAACCAGTCCATTCTGAAGGAGATCAGCCCTGGGATTTCTTTGGAAGGAATGATGCTAAAGCTGAAACTCCAGTACTTGGCCACCTCATGCGAAGAGTTGACTCATTGGAGAAGACTCTGATGCTGGGAGGGATTGGGGGCAGGAGGAGAAGGGGACAACAGAGGATGAGATGGCTGGATGGAGTCACTGACTCGATGGATGTGAATCTGAGTGTCCTCCGGGAGTTGGTGATGGACAGGGAGGCCTGGTGTGCTGCGATTCATGGGGTCTCAAAGAGTTGGACACAATTGAGAGACTGAACTGAACTGAGAAGCAGGAAATGCCCACAACATGAACGTGTCTTTCATATCAAGCTTGTCAAATGATTTAACTCTTTAACTTATGAGCATGTATAGCTTTGATTTAGAGAACTAATAAAGGGACTTCCCTGGTGGTCCAGTGGTTGAGACACCAGGCTTCCACTGCAGAGGGCATGGGTTTGATCCCTGGTTAGGAAACCAAGATCCTGTAAACATTGTAAGTAATTTAAGCATTCTTCCTGTACTGCTTCAGATACTTAAGGAATTCAAACATCTCTTCAACAGATAAACATGATTTTGTACAAGGAGCTTGAAATATTTCATTTTTAATGTTGATGTAATATAAGCTACAGTTCTTTGTCAGTCAATTCAAGTAGTAAAGGTAGATAAATTATATCTTATTTCAGTTCTTCCAGGAGAGTTGTATGCTTATGTGGAAGTGTGCGTGTGCATACATGAAGATGAGCTTTTTAAGAGAGGACAGTATGAACTCTTGAATTATTAAGCACTAGATGTAACTGAAATCCTCCCCCATCTGAGAGGGAATGACACCGCTTGAAATAGGCTTTCTTGCTGACTGGAAGTCTCACTCAAGAGGGTCCAAAGCTCACTGTTCCAAGTCACCTTACAGAGACACACTTACAGAGACAGGAGCACACTTTCACACCCCACAGTAGCTTTTCTATGGGCAGGTCCAAGATTCAGAATCAATCCACTGACTGGTATCTGCCCTCCTAGAACAAACACAGACTGAGAACAGCATTCTTAACAGAAATATAATTCTGGACAGATGGACCTGAAAGGTTAGATGCCTAACGGTGACAAAAGGTTACTTGTGAGGAGGGCTGGTATGCCTGTCCCCACGAAGAACAGCCCAGGAGCCATCTTCCCATGATGACTCAGACTTGCTCCTCCCCAGGGAAGGTGGGAGACAGATGTGGAAGGGAAGAGGGGCCCACTCAGTCATGCTGCTGTTGATGGTGAAAATACATGGGACCAGATTAATTAACACAGTCATTATCTTGGCAGTTTCCAAACACGACGATAAATGCTAACAGCATCATATGTGCAAGGCAAGAGAAAAAAAAGAGCAAATCTGGGCAAATCAGGACTGTGACATTTATGTGACTAGGCATTTAAAGGAGCCATTTTTTCTTCAGTAAATAAAAGTACATGATTCTAATAATCACTTTAGTATTATTTTTCAAGGAAAAACATTTTCAATGTGAGTTATTTTTCTACTTCTTTCTACTTCTTCCAGAAGATTCTGAATCGAATCTTCTTCGATTCAGAAAGTTACTAGGGCTTCCCTGGTGGCTCACTGTAAAGAATTCACCTGCAATACAGGAAACACAGGAAACTTGGGTTCGATCCCTGGGTCAGGAAGACACCCCGGAGAAGGAAATGGCAACCCACTCCAGTATCCTTGCCTGGGAAATCCCACGGACCGAGGAGCCTGGCAGGGTACAATCCATAGGTGGCAAAAGTTGGACAGACTGAACACATGTGCACACACACAGAAAGTTATTGTGTAGATCTTCTCAGAAAGTGTTTTTTCAATACTTTGATAAAAATACTAAAATGTTCATATCATGGGCCTTTGTCCTGCACAATTCAACATCTCAGTCTCAAGAGTTGCCACGTTACACCTTTGTTCTCATACAGATGAGCCATGAAAGACTCACCAGGAAGACAGGAAACAGCTCTGCTGCTCAGTGTCTGAAGTGGGAGGCACGGAACCAGAAGATCTTTTAACTCGAGGATTCAAAATGATCTATTCGAGCCTCAAAAATATAAATACATATTAGACCAAAGTTGGTAACAGGAGCCCAGGACTCAACATCTCCTGTGTGAATGACCAGAGGCTGGGTGAAGTGGATGAGGGGGATAAGTGAGACTTGCACTTGGTCTCCGGTGCTTTCCGCTCCTACCGCACCTGCCCAGGGCCACAGCAACACCTGATCACACTCCGGGGAGCTGTCAGGGCAGCCCCGCCTGCTACTAATACATGCACACAAGGGAAGCAGAGAGATATTTTTAAAAGTGCAATCAAGAGCTAGGCGGGATAATATACCTCTACTTCCTCCAATAATACAACATTTACTCTTTATTTCTGGATTACTGTTCAGTTAAATAAACAGTTCATCTAATTCATAGCTATGTAAGTAACCAATATGAAGATGAATTTTTCCAGATACCCGGATGGACTCCTGTCTGGCTCCCCCTGCTTTCCCACAGCATGGCGTCTGTGCTTCTGCCCTGGCACTGACCCCAGTCTGACCTACGTCAGACTATGCCTCACTGGGAAGTACAGGAAGCTACGCCTCACTCATCTGTACTTTTCAGCCCCTGACACCTGGCATGTTGTGAGTGTCTCAAAACACTGAATGAAAGGAAATACTGACTTAAATCTATTCTTCGACAGAACTGTCTTTCTCCTCCTAGGAGCAGGGAGTGACAAGATGATTAGTGATCTCTGTCATAGGTTAAGCTGATGAAGTTACTCATCACTTATCTTATCAATGGATGGTGTTAAAAAGGAGGTTGTTTAAAGGAGGAAACAATGCCAACACCAGTTGCAAATCTAGTTAGTGGGATCCTTGTGACCCTTGTAGTGTTTATGGACACTGACATCAGGGTCGGTGATGGGGGTGGGCAAGATTCTTCTGCATTGTGGGTGGTCAGGGTCTAGTTTCCTCATAGTTGCAACCCCAGCTGGGCGTCAGGAGCCCCCTGAGCCCACCACCCGTTGTCAGGGTCATAGAGCCTGCCTATCATCAGGGACACAGGAGTCACTCAGTGCCAATGTAAGAACACAACTTCTACACCCCCCCAACACACACACACACACACGCACGCAGGTCAAGGAGAGCCACTTAGAACAGCACATCACGCCTCACCGACCTTCTACACCAAGTAACTCTGCTATCAGGCAAAGCCGTAATTTAGCTGTCTGAAATACTGTGTTGTACCCCCAGGAACTAGTATGGTAAGATGTCTGCCTCAAAAAACGTTTGCTGGGGGGCCTCCATGGTAGATCAGTGGTAGAGAATCTGCCTAGCAGTGCAGGAGACACGGGTTCAATCCCTGATCTGGGAAGATCCCACATGCCTTGGAGCGAGTAAGCCCATGAGCCACAACTATCGAGCCTGGGCTCTAGAGCCTGGACACACAGCTACTGAGTCCACATGTCACAACAACTGAAGCGTGCCCCAGAGCCTGTGCTCCACAACAAGAGAAGCCACCACCATGACAAGCCTGAACACCGCAGCTAGAGAATAGCCCCTACTCAGTGCAACTAGAGAAAAGCCCATACAACAATGAGGACCTATGCTATGCTAAGTCGCTTCAGTCATGTCCGACTCTGTGCGACCCCATAGACGGAAGCTCACCAGGCTCCCCCGTCCCTGGGATTCTCCAGGCAAGAATACTGGAGTGGGTTGCCATTTCCTTCTCCAATGCATGAAAGTGAAAAGTGAAAGTGAAGTCGCTCAGTCGTGTCAGACTCTTAGCGACCCCATGGACTGGAGCCTACCAGGATCCTCTGTCCATGGGATTTTCCAGGCAAAAGTACTGGGGTGGGGTGCCATTGCCTTCCCCTATTTTTGGGTGTGCTAGGTCCCCCATGAGGACCTAGCACACCCAAAAATAAAAACAGAAATAAATAAATATTATTTTAAAATATTAAATATTATTTTAATAATGTTTATAAAAATATTATTTTAACTATTTTAAAATAAATATTTTAAAATATTATTTTTTGCTGAATGGATGAATAAATGTATGCGATTATAACATAGTGATGCTGCTTTTCATATCTATGTACTGACAAGACAGAATGGTACCATGGAGAAGACATGGAACCAGAGCCAGAAGACCTGGGCTCTGCAAGAATCAGTTCCTCCCACTCCGCATCCACCCAGGAAAATACGTACCTTATAAAACATTTAATGAATCAGATCAGATCAGTCGCTCAGTCGTGTCTGACTCTTTGCGACCCCATGAACTGCAGCATGCCAGGCCTCCCTATCCATCACCAGCTCCCGGAGGTCACTCAGACTCACATTCATCGAGTCAGTGATGCCATCCAGCCATCTCATCCTCTGTCGTCCCCTTCTCCTTCTGCCCTCAATCCCTCCCAGCATCAGAGTCTTCTCCAATGAGTCAGCTCTTCGCATGAGGTGGCCAAAGTACTGGAGTTTCAGCTTGAGCATCATTCCCTCCAAAGAAATCCCAGGGCTGATCTCCTTCAGAATGGACCGGTTGGATCTCCTTGCAGTCCAAGGGACTCTCAAGAGTCTTCTCCAACACCACAGTTCAAAAGCATCTATTCTTCGGCGCTCAGCCTTCTTTACAGTCCAGCTCTCACATCCATGCATGACCACAGGAAAGACCATAGCCTTGACTAGGCGAACCTTTGTTGGCAAAGTGATGTCTCTGCTTTTGAATATGCTATCTAGGTTGGTCATAACCTTCCTTCCAAGGAGTAAGCGTCTTTTAATTTCATGGCTGCAGTCACCATCTGCAGTGATTTTGGAGCCCAGAAAAAGAAAGTCTGACACTGTTTCCACTGTTTCTCCATCTATTTCCCATGTAGTGATGGGACCAGATGCCATGATCTTCGTTTTCTGAATGTTGAGCTTTAAGCCAACCTTTTCACTCTCCACTTTCACTTTCATCAAGAGGCTTTTGAGTTCCTCTTCACTTTCTGCCATAAGGGTGGTATCATCTGCATATCTGAGGTTATTGATATTTCTCCCAGCAATCTTGATTCCAGCTTGTGTTTCCTCCAGTCCAGCATTTCTCATGATGTACTCTGCATAGAAGTTAAATAAACATGGTGACAATATACAGCCTTGACGTACTCCTTTTCCTATTTGGAACCAGTCTGTTGTTCCATGACCAGTTCTAACTGTTGCTTCCTGACCTGCATACAGATTTCTCAAGAGGCAGATCAGGTGGTCTGGTATTCCCATCTCTCTCAGAATTTTCCACAGTTTATTGTGATCTACACAGTCAAAGGCTTTGGCATAGTCAATAAAGCAGAAATAGATGTTTTTCTGGAACTCTCTTGCTTTTTCGATAATCCAGCGGATGTTGGCAATTTGATCTCTCGTTCCTCTGCCTTTTCTAAATCCAGCCTGAACATCAGGAAGTTCATGGTTCACATATTGCTGAAGCCTGGCTTGGAGAATTTTGAGCATTACTTTACTAGCGTGCGAGATGAGTGCAATTGTGCGGTAGTTTGAGCACTCTTTGGCATTGCCTTTCTTTGGGATTGGGATGAAAACTGACCTTTTCCAATCTTGTGGCCACTGCTGAGTTTTCCAAATTTGCTGGCATATTGAGTGCAGCACTTTCACAGCATCATCTTTCAGGATTTGGAATAGCTCCACTGGAATTCCATCACCTCCACTAGCTTTGTTCCTAGTGATGCTTTCTAAGGCCCACTTGACTTCACATTCCAGGATGTCTGGCTCTAGGTCAGTGATCACACCATCATGATTATCTGGGTCGTGAAGCTCTTTTTTGTACAGTTCTTCTGTGTATTCTTGCCACCTCTTCTTAATATCTTCTGCTTCCGTTAGGTCCACACCATTTCTGTCCTTTATCGAGCCCATCGTTGCATGAAATGTTCCTTTGGTATCTCTGATTTTCTTGAATAGATCCTTAGTCTTTCCCATTCTGTTGTTTTCCTCTATTTCTTTGCATTGATCGCTGAAGAAGGCTTTCTTATCTCTTCTTGCTATTCTTTGGAACTCTGCATTCAGATGTTTATATCTTTCCTTTTCTCCTTTGCTTTTGCTTCTCTTCTTTTTGCAGCTATTTGCAAGGCCTCCCCAGACTATTTAATGAATAGTTACTATTTAATGAATAGTAAATAGTAACTATTTAATGAATAGTTACTGTAATTAATACATTTATACCCATTAACCTCAAATGCTGCATTATGCCATTTACCACTGAGCCTATTATATAGTTAGAAGTCAGCAACTACTTTCAAGAGGTTGAAATGTTTGTGATTTTTAAATTTGTGACTTCCTCTTTAATTACCGTATTTTAGTTTCCATTACCTTTTCTGACAAATATTTTCTGTGAATTGCTAACAAGTGATATAGAATTGACCGATTTTCATTGCAAGTCCTTTTATTTCCTTTGCCCACCCATTCTCAGATATGCAAATAAACCATAATAAAATGAGATTATGGGGTAGAATGAGGGGAAACATACGAATAATTTATAACCTATATAATTAAGTCTTAGAACTCTCAAGAGGATGATTGTGTGATTTAAAATAAAAATGGAAGAAGGAAAAAGAGAGAAGGGACACGTGGGCAAGGTAAAGAGAATGAAGACTGGGGATTAGTAACTAAATAAAAAGAATCATCAGTATAGAACTTGCTTAATATTAAAGACAGAAAAAAAAAACAGAATTCCCTCAAGTTTATTATTAATATAAAACTTGTTATTATGAACTCATAGAAATGCAATTTACCAAACTTATTTCAACAAATAACTACACACTGAATAAAATACTTGTTGACTAAATTTTTCAGCGTTCAGAAATGTGGGCTTCCTCCATGCTGCTGCTGCTAAGTCCCTTCAGTCGTGTCCGACTCTGTGCGACCCCATCGACAGCAGCCCACCAGGCTTCCCCGTCCCTGGGGTTCTCCAGGCAAGAACACTGGAGTGGGTTGCCATTTCCTTCTCCAATGCGTGAAAGTGAAAGTGAAGTCACTCAGTCGTGTCCAACTCTAGTGACCCCATGGACTGCAGCCTACCAGACTCCTCCATCCATGGGATTTTCTAGGCAAAAGTACTGGAGTGGGGTGCCATTGCCTTCTCCGTTCCTCCATGCAGGTGGTGTCTATTCACATTAAATTGTACCTCAGTTTTCTCATCTTCAAAATGGGTGTAATGGTCTCCTTACTCCAGAGGACTGTTGTGAAACCTGAGTAGAAACACACAACGCAGCAAGCATAGTGCCTGGCACGTGGTGAGAACTCAGTGCATGTCAGCTGTGATTATTATTCTTATCACTATGACACTCTAGATCATTGATATGCACACACAGCTGTCAAGTTGAGAGACAATGAACTTGGTAACTTTAGAGAGAAATGATACTAGAAATGGCTGAGCATCCCAGTAGGAGAATACAAAATGTTAAAAGCTCAGCTGTCTGTTCATAGGCTGACACAGCTGAAAGCAAGATCAAGGGTAGGGGGAACTCCAGTTTCCTCTTTGCAGAGAGAAACCACCCACAGTCATGAAGTGTGTGGGAAGACTTCCCGGGTGATCCAGTGGTTAAACCTCTGCACTACCAATAGCAGGGGAAAGTGAAAATGTTGATTGATCAGCTGTGCCCAACTCTTTGTGATCCCATGGACTGTAACCCACCAGGCTCCTCTGTCCATGGAATTCTCCAGGCAAGAATACTGGAGTCGTTGCCATTCCCTTCTCCAGGGGATTTTCCAGACTCAGGGATCAAGCCTGGGTCTCCTACATTGCAGGCAGATTCTTTACCATCTGAGCCACCAGGGAAGCCCAACTGCAGGGAGCTCAGGTTCCATTCCTGGTTGGGGAACTAAGGTCCCACAGGCTATGTGTCACAGCCAAAAGATTTTTTTTTTTTTAATGAAGTAAATGGTAGACGTGGGGATGGAATTAAGATTTGTGGTTCTTTGCACTCTACCATCTCCACCATTCCCAAAGCAAAAGCCATTTCAATGGCTGAAATACTTTTGGCCCATTTTAGCCATCCAGCCACACGCTCGACAACAAATCAGTGTATCTCTTCCTCAATAATAAATGGATCTGGAGCCCTTTTTCTAAAATAGTGAAGCTTCCAAACTACCCTTGTTAGAGGCCAGAGCCTCCTGCTCCTCATTTTTTCCACGAAGCACCAGCTACCCTCATCTTTTCTACTCATTATGTGTGAACAAGAATTTTCATTCCTCTGCTCTCTGTCCCTCTCTTACCTCCTAAGGGCTCAACAGCATGGTTGCTGCTGCTAAATGGCCAGTTTTATAAACTGTGACTCAGCCCTGGATTTTGAAGTGTCTGGAGGGAAAATGAGCCACCTAATGAACAGCAGCGATTAATCCCTCAAAGCACTTACACCATTGAAGCATTCTATCAAAAAAGCTATTTAGATGGAAAATATAATCTGTCCTTAGAGGAAAACAAAACAATTGTTGTTGTCAACAAAAACTCCAATACACAATCTTAGCTGAAATAGATTCTGATACATCTTGAAGCTACAGAGTGAGCCCTGGGAAATAGCCATGGTCAAGATAACTGTCATGCTATGACAGCTAGAAACTGACCTCAGATATAGGACTGCCTCAGATTTCTGAATTCACCAATTCCATCACTTTTTTCCAGGCTTTTGTGTGTTGTTCCTGGAGAAGGCAATGGCACCCCACTCCAGTACTCTTGCCTGGCAAATCCCTGGTAGGCTGCAGTCCATGGGGTCGCTTAGAGTCAGACACGACTGAGAGACTTCACTTTCACTTTTCACTTTCATGCATTGGAGAAGGAAATGGCAACCCACTCCAGTGTTCTTGCCTGGAGAATCCCAGGGACGGGGAAGCCTGGTGGGCTGCTGTCTATGGGGTGGCACAGAGTTGGACACGACTGAAGTGACTTAGCAGCAGCAGCATGTGTGTTGTTCCAGGTATGTCTGTGTGTGTGTGTGTGTGTGTGTGTGTGTGTGTGAGTATGTGTGAGTGTGTGTGTGTGTTTTAGTCACTCAGTCATGTCCAACCCTTTGCGACCCCATGGACTGCAACCTGACAGGCTCTTCTGTCCATGGAATTCTCCAGGCAAAAATACTGGAGTGGGCAGCCATGCCCTTCTCCAGGGGATCTTCCCAACCCAGGGATTGAACCTGGGTCACCCATGTTGCAGGCAGGCAGATTCTTTACCATCTGAGTCAACGGAGAAGCCCCCAGGTATATCTACCTCGCCTTTAAGTGTGTTGTTGGGCTACAGGAAGGCAGAGAGTCATTCTCTAGGAGTAGTCAGTGCAGGTCGATTTTATAGAATCTCTCAGTATGGGATCTCATTTTGCAAGTGTGTGTGTGTGTGTGTGTGTGTAAAATTTCATTAATCCAGTGCTTAGAACTAAAAACAAATTCAGAATAAGTGAACCTAATCCTTAAAGCAATCTTAGGAGAGAGATATAAAAGCGAATATTGATATTTTGTGTGGCAAAAATGTCACTCAGCTCATAAGCAGGTGAACCAGACTTTACAGGTAGACCTGGGTGCCCCATCCACTACCCCAAACCGAGTTCCATCTTCACTGGAGATCTCAGCCAACAGAGTCCTTTCTAAAGCATACGTGTTAGGGGGCTTTCCTGATGGTCCAGTGGTTAAGAATCTGCCTGCCAATGCAGGGGACACAGGCCTGATCCCTGGTCTGGGAAGATCCCACATGCCACGAAGCAACTAAACCTATGTGCCACAGCTACTAAGCCTGCACTCTAGAGCGCACCAGCTGCAATGACTGCGGCCATGTGCCTAGAGCATGTGGTCCAAACACAAGAGAAGCCACTGCAATGACAAACCCGAGCACCGCAGTGAAGAGCAGCCTCCTTTCACCACAACTAGAGAAAGCCCACACAGAGCACCAAGACCCAGCACAGCCAACCACAACTAGAGAAAGCCCACACAGAGCACCAAGACCCAGCACAGCCAAAAATAAATAAATAAGTAATAAAAAAAAATAAGACAGCATATGTGTCAGGACATAGAATTTAAACATCTACTTACTCTGCTCAATAAAGACCACACTCTTAACAAGGAAAGGGCCCTGTTGCCATTTATTAATCTTAGGAAATCAGTATAATTCATGATGAGAGCCCCGGGATTAGGCCTGTTCGGTCGGTCTCTCAGATGAGCTAAAACATGTCTCACTAGATGGCAGCATTGCCTCCACGGCCTTTTTTGTTGATTTTTGGCCCAGCTTTGTCTCAAGCTTTGTCCCCACCAGTCTCCCCACCTCCCAGTGAGAAGATGTGATGTGGGGCATTCGTTTTTACACAAATGCACAGAGCAATACAATTTGAACGTGGACTTGAGAGTCCAAGTGACCCAGAACTGCCCACAAGTTATGTTCACAGAGTGTGCTGCTGTGGGTGGCCCTCCCCAAGATGGGGAATGTTGGACCAATCTGAGGAGTTGGCCCCTTCCCCTGAGGGACAGAGGGCATGGAAAAGGCCAGCACACGAAGCTCTTTGAATCTCAGCTCTGGCTTGTTCAAGCTGCTGTGTGACCTTGGGTGAGTCACTTGACATTTCTGGGCCTTGGTGTATCATCTATAACTCACAAGGGCAGCCTTCCCATCTTGCTTCCACTGGGGTCTCTAGGGACTGTTTGCTTTAACAAAAAGGCAGCCTGTCAAGAACAGGCTAATGGGTTCAATCTTCCCACTGATACAGATCCTCACAGCCTAAGCCACAGGGACCAAGGGAAACCAGGCTTGCTAAAGTGATGGAAACTGTTAGACTGGCTCAGATGTGTCAAGGAATTAGAAAACTCCTGGTCACAGCCTTGAGTATACGACAGGTCTGCTGCTATGCTTGCTTTTCACGTGGTACCTTTTTTCTCCCTAGACTCTCAGTCCTTCTGCAGCGCTCAGATAAGGTACTGAAAGAGTATGTTAACTCTTTGTGGCCGCTGGTGCAGCAGCAATGCACTAAGCGATCTTCAGAGTCCTAAAAATGGTGACTAATATGCTTCCCAAACACCTAATTACTCCCTGGGAGTGACTTAGGCATCTGAAATATATGACTCATTAACTAATCTTCACCAATACCTCTATAAGATGGAGGCATGCTAATTTGTCACACTAAAGACTGTTAGCATAGTAAAATCTCAATTTAAAATTAATTAGGTGTGTGCCTGGGGTGGGGTAGGCAAGGAGCAGACCTGAAATCTTCAAGTTATTGAAGATTCCAAATTATGCAATAATTTCAAAAGAAAAATATATTTGACAAATATAAGCAGATTATAAGAAAGCTAGAATATTACATTTTATTAGATGTGTAAACTAAGGAAAGCAAGAATGAGCAACCTGAGGACTATTTCAAAATGCTCGTGCAGCAGGAGTCATGAATCAGGACTGAATAACCTCATATTTCAAATTAACTTCAGAATAATGAGATTTTACTCTTTCAGATTATTTCAAATGCCATCGTTCTACTATTCTGTAGAATTTTAAATTATTCATGTTTATACACTGTCACCCCTCCTCCTTTTTTAAAAAAGGTCTTCAAAAATGGAGAAAAATGGGCCCATGAGCCTTTCAATATTTTATCAATTTACTCACTAATGGTGGGATGAGATCAACCTGTTTAGAATGTGACCTTCTCTTGTAAGATGCGGTGCACATACGGAAAGCTGGTTTCTGATCCTACGTGGAGGTGACTGACATTGTCTGAGTTGGGTGACATTTATTTCATGAGCTTGATACCATTTTATGGTTTGGGTCTTGTTTTTTCATCCACTACTGGCTTTTACATCAGAAAAGAGGACTCTGATTCCATGCAGTCTTGAGTCTGGGGAACCTGAGTTGACTGAGAGTAAGATGGCCCTCAAATTTCGAGGTCTCACCATGTGTCAGACATGATGCTAAGTGTTCGACATACATCATTTTATATAATCACCATAACAGCGCTGCAACTGACCACTTTGCAGAGGAGAAAATACAGACACGTAACAGTAAAAAGCCTGCTCAAGGTCACACTGTAAGCAAGGAAGCTGGACTTTTATTTCTGGTGCATGAACAGCAAATCCAGCATGACCCAACATCTAGTCTCTCATTGTTTGAGACTTGGATAAAATCACCGGTGAGTAGCAGTCTCAGACTCCCCCTCCCCAGAATCTGTTTACTGTGTCATTTAAAAAAAGCAGCAGCCATTGTTCACTGTGGACCTGTGGACTGTGGGTGTTCCTGAGTTCCTTTCCTCAGCTCTACAAAGAAAGCCAGTGTTTTGCCCAAGTAAACCAGGGCTGGGAGGATGGCCCAAATGGGAGAGGAGATGAGATGCTGTCTAAAACAAAGATAACTGTGAAAAGGGGTCCCCATCCAGGGAATCCTCTGTCAGGACTTCACCTTCCTCACCCAGCCATCCCCAACTCTGCCCTCCACCCCGGCCTGGCTCGGGGGAGCTGGACAAGAGGGTGGGCCACATTCCCACCGCTTCTCACCTCCCGCCCACCCAAAGGACCCAGCTGGGAGAATAAGAAACGCTTTTAAGGAGGACGGCACCTACGCACTATTTTTGGCCTCTTTCTGGACCCTAGAACTATTGCTGAAGGAAAAAAAAAAAAATACACAAACCATTCCACCAACCAAACCCCAGCGATCAGCTTGGTCAGTAGGAAAGGAACGGAAGCTTCCTGCACTGGTCAATTAGGTAGGTCCTCGGCATAAGCTGACCTACCCCAGGGTGCGCTCTAGGAAGTAATGTTTACATGTATATCTATGGCTGTCAAAGCACATATAAAAGCACATGCTGCTGCTAAGTCACTTCAGACGTGTCCAACTCTGTGCGACCCCATAGACAGCAGCCCACCAGGCTCCGCCATCCCTGGGATTCTCCAGGCAAGAACACTGGAGTGGGTTGCCATTTCCTTCTCCAATGCATGAAAGTGAAAAGTGAAAGGGAAGTCGCTCAGTCATGTCTGACTCTTAGTGACCCCATGGACTGCAGCCTACCAGGCTCCTCCGTCCATGGGATTTTCCAGGCAAGAGTACTGGAGTGGGGTGCCAATGCCTTCTCTGATAAAAGCACATAACGGTATTATATGCATAAGTTCAGAAGAGGAGGTTGTTATTCCACAAAGAAACACATGTGAATATTTTTTCATTTCGTCTGACTTGAAGTATTCTCCATCTGTACAAGGGTGTATGGATATGACCTTCTCCCCTGCTTTATTTTGCCCCTTGTATCTTTTCCCCGTCCCTTCAGTCTTCTCTATCCACAGGACAGAACAAGAGTGTGCCACTGTTGACCAGCTATGAACATCTGCATCTCCCCCGTTCTCAGAAGTGGGATCAGCAGGAACAAGCATGGGTTGCTCACCTCCTCAATGCTACCGTCATCTTTCACCCATCTGGCTGGCATCTATCTATCTGTAGTCAGAGGAACAGTCACCCCAAATTCATGTCCACTCTGAGCCTCAGTGTGTGACCTTACCTGGACATAGCGTCTTTGCAGATGTAATTAGTTAAGGGTTGGGATGACATCATAGTGGATTAAAGAGAAGTGAAGTGAAGTGAAGTCGCTTGGTTGTGTCCGACTCTGCGATCCCATGGACTGTAGCCTACCAAGCTCCTCCATCCATGGGATTCTCCAGGCAAGAATACTAGAGTGGGTTGCCATTTCCTTCTCCAAATAAAGCGGGTCCTAAATTCAATGACAAGTGTCCTTATAATAGGAGGAAAGTGACAGATGGAGGAGAAAGCCATATGAAGACAGAGGCAGAGACTGGAGTGACACGGCCAGAAGCCAATGCCTGCTGGGAAGAGACAAGGAAGAATTCTCCCACAGACTCTTCAGAGGAAGCACGGCCCTGCCAACACACCTTGATTGTAGACTTCAAGTCTCCAGAACCATGAGACAATAAATTTTTGTCATTTTAAGCCACTTAGTTTGTAGTAATGTTACTATGGCAGTCCTAAGAAATAGAATATACTGTCTGTCATCTATCTATCTGTCTGTCTATCTATCTATCTGCATTATTCTCTTCCCTATACTTATTACACTACTGCCAGATAAAGGTTCTTTAAAGCTGGGGTTCTTTGCCCTGGCAGTTCAAACCAAAGCCTGGGTCCCACCTGAGATATTCTGATTTCATTGGTCTGGACTGTGGCTTAGGCACCGGTATTTTTCTTTAAAGCCTCTAAGTGATTCTAGTTGAGGACTTCAGCTCTCAACACGGAAATCTTTCCATTTTCCTGCTCCAAAATCTCCGGTGGTTGTCTTCTGCCTACCGAATGAAAAGAAAAGGATAGCACTAACAACCTCTGCTCTACAGTTGGCAAGGTGCTTTCACATTCGTGCGAACCCTCGAAACACCAGATGACATAAGACTGAATACTGGAGCAGTTCTGTGAAACCCCCTCAATCAGGACAACAGACACGACAGAGAAGATGGGCTTCCTGCTACAGATATTCCTGCCAAGTCTCTCCTCACCCTCCCACTCCCCAGTTTGGAATGTTTTCTGCAGTTTCAACAGTATGAGATACTTACATAATGGTAATTACTAGCTGCTGATGGAGAGGGCTGTGGCTTGCTTGTTATTATGATGCTATAACAATAGGGAAATCTGAGACAATTGAAAACCAACCGCGCAGTATGAGTAACCTCTCATTCTGTGGAGGCACCCAAATGAAATAATCTGACTTGCTAATGCACTGTCTGATCCACCGGGTAATGTAGTTTGTTGTGTGGGATGAAAAGCCCATGTTCTTGGCCATCCTGCAGGTTTCCACAGCAACTCCTTGGTCCGTATATCTCATTAACTTCTCCTACCAAGCTTCACAGCTACCCAGTGCTTACCAGGTATATTAGTTTCCTATTCCTGAAGCAAATTACTGAACATTTAGCAGCATAAAGCAGCACGCACATCCTTTCTTTACTCCATCAAGTCCAGGGTGTCAGAAATCTACAATGGGCTAGACAGGCTGCTTCTTTCTGCAGACTCTAGGGGAAAATCTGATTCCTTGATTTTTCCAGCTTTTTAGAAGTTGCTTTCACTGCTTGGCTTGTGACCCCTTCCTCCATCTTCAGAGCCAGCAAAGTAGCACCTTCTCTCTTCTGACTTCTGCTTCCATCCTTACATCTTCTCTTTCTGACTCTGTTCCTCCTGTCTCCCTTTTACAAGGACACTTATGATTACATTGGAACCACCCAGATAATCCAGGATGATCTCCCCATCTTAAGATCTTTAACTTTATTGTATCTGCAGAATCTCTTTTATTTTGTAAGGTAGCATATCCATAGGTTTCAGGGATAAGGACATGAACATCTTTGAAGGTCCCCTTCCAGCCTACCGGGCTTCCCTGATAACACTGGTGGTAAAGAATCTGTCAGGCAATGCAGGAGATATAAGAGACAAGGGTTCAGTCCCTGGGCTGGGAAGATCCCCTGGAGGAGGGCATGGCAAGCCACTCCAACTACTCTTTCCTGGAGTATCCCATGAACAGAGAAGCCTGACAGGCCACAGTCTATAGGATTGCAAAGGGTCGGACATGATCAAAGTGACTTAGCACACACACACTAATTCAGCCTACCACCCAAGTAAATGACTAGGTAAAAAATATTTTTGAAATTTATTGATGAAGTGTAAGTGTTCCTGTCAGCCCATGGCCCTGCCCATACTTATAAGAGGTGATGACTCTTTCGGAATTTCACCCTGAGCACCATATTCTTGACAAATGCTCTGTCCATAACAGAAGATACAAACTGATCCCTTTTCTTGTGCCCAGGTTTGTCAAAATGCATAAAGATAAATAACACTCTTTTGGCCATCTATAAACAGGAGAAAACAAAAACTCATGATGTCGAATGATCTTTCTGATGTCATAATTTATCAAATTGCAACACTTTATGTTATTGGCCTGCCTGGACAGAGCAGCAGCAAATTGGCACTAGGGCTGGCCCAAGAAAGGCATTTTGTGTATTTCAGGAGCAGGCGTCTGGCTCTGCAGGGCTGAAAACAAAATGAATGGAAATCCCCCACTACTGACACACAGCAGACACCTGCCCTGCTCCTTTGTGAAAAGTGGCTCAGTGAGGAAAGAGCATGTGTGTACCTCATCTCCCAAGGCAACAGCTCTACTCTCCATGTGCTTCTGGGTTCCATGGATCCATCACAGTCAAAGCCTCTGAGCACTGGCACATGAGTGAGCCTCTTCCAAGGGCACCTGGAAGTCATCTGTAAAAGGATCAGCACCAAGTCTACCAAGTCTTCCCAGAGCTTCTGACTTCAGAAGACCAAGGCCTGGATACCACCAAGATCCCACAGTTGAGCAAGCTTGGAGCTCCTTTCAGGTTGGTGCTACTATTGCCTCGCTCTTGCCTGTATCTTTAAATACAAAGTCCAATAATGCCTCTGCAAGAATACTGGAGAGGATTGCCATTTCCTTCTCCAGGGGATCTTCCAGGCCCAGGGATCAAACCTGGGTCCCCTGCATTGCTGGCAGATCATTTACTATCTGAGACACCAGGGAAGCCCAGGCCTCTGCTTACTATATACAATTAACTCCTAAAGATATGAGGCAATCCCACATGACTTCAGCCAGAGTTCAGTCTGGAATTATTCCTAACATTGATTCTAATGGATGTTTTTTGAGAAAGCAGGATAACTTTTATCAAACACATATCCCAAATCAAAGAATGCACATTGAACACCTCATCACATTAAGGATTCATCATGGATTTATCACTTATGTATTAATTTAATATATTAATATATCAAAGTCCCATAGAATAAAACTCTTCAACTCTTTCAAATGTCCCTATTTTGAGTGTGACATCAGAAAACCACCCGGACTACTATCATTGCACCCAAGGATTTACTATCATTAAGATACTTCAGGTTAAAGATTAGCTTGGAGCCAATTAACTGGTGGTTTCCATCCAAAACTTTGAGGTCTAGATAGGCCTTCTACCCTGGAATTTTTTCCTAAATTTAAGACCAGTCAGGAGAAACAACTTTAGTGTATCCTTGAGACTAGAACTTTCCCTAATGAGTAGCCCTTTTTTTAATATATGTTAGTTGCTGTCAGAGACATGAGAATAAATAAATCCATGTTCTCAAGAAACAAAATACATCAAACAGAATCAGGAAACTCTACCCAAAAGAAACTTCAAATCTCTCGGCCTTGGTTTCTAGACAGCTGATATTGGGATCCCTGTGTTATAGTTTATAAAATATGTTCATACTTTTTAAAAAATTGTTCTCTTGCAAGGTAGGGATTTCATTCATAAGGAAAGAGACTAAAATATTAAGCTACTAAAACAAGATTCAACAGTTGGTGGAGCCATGCTCTTGAACTAGGCAGAACCATCTCTAAATCTCCCACCATGGTGCAAAAGGCAATTACTATCCTACAGAAGTGGATTCTAACACGAATATTCTGTGATTAGAGTATTATGTGTAAAGTCTTTCCTGTATTTCCTGTAATAAATGTAAATTGGGGAAAAGCAATTGCCATTCAAAAGAGGTTTATAATTAATCTGTGGTGGACTACAAGAAATTAATCCAGACATGTTTTCTCAAAGCTAAAAGTCATGTGATAAAATGAAAGTTCTAGAGCATTAACTGACTGTGTTAAATGTCTGTAAGTTAATAAAAGAACATCTTTTTTTAAAACAGTCCACCTTATCAACTTCTGTGAAATCAACATGCTATGATACTTAATGAAAAAAATTATCTGTGGTTTGTTCGCCATTTTTAATATAATCTCAATGCTTCCCAAATTACTATTTTTCTCACCTGTCTGGATAGATTCTTATTTATCTGCAATGCTTATAGGTTCCCACTCTTTCTGGAGGTAGTCGAGAAACATGAAGGATCTAGCAAAAGAGAATCAAGAAATCTTCCTACTGCAGCTTTTGAAGACTGCACCCTGGGGACTCATACGATTAAAGAATCCGCCTGCAAATGGTCGGTAAGATCCCCTGGAGAAGGGTATGGCAACCCACTCCAGTATTCTGGCCTGGAGAATCCCATGGACAGAGGAGCTTGGCGGGCTAAGTCCATGGGGTTGCAAAGAGTTGGACACAACTGAGCGACTAACAGTTTCACTTTTTCACTTTCACACACGCACAGTGCTGTGGGAAACAGGGAACTTGAGGGGCTTGGGGGACACTTCTCTCTCCCATACGAGGTTTTAGTCTGCTCACTGCTGCAAAGCCCATCCTCATTCTTGTCATCCCCCTGTACTTAAATGGCAGAACAGCATCCTCTTCTCCCTTGCTTCTACAGGCTCCAGGTTTGCTGGTGTGGAGCAGCGCCCTCGGCAGCAACAAAGTCTAGATAGATACTTCTCTGCCCAGAGAATGGCTTTGGCACTAAGCCAGAGGACCATCTGCTCTGTGCGGAGGGAAGTGGGAGTAAGGGTGAGCAGGAAAAGTGAGGTCAGCTTTCAGAGCAGTCAACCATCTCTGGCAAGCTGGCCAGACTGTGAACTGCAGAATATTTACTGCAGGGAGATGTCCATAAGAGGAGCCATGCAGTCTAGCCAGAGCCAGAGCCCCCACCCCAGGGCATGAGGATAACATAGTCACGAAACGGGGACATTGGTTCACCAGGCACCAAATCTCTTTATCCCAGAGAGATTTCCTCTGATCCCTTTAACTACTGCTCAGGGGAAATGCAGAAATTAGTCTGTTCTGAGTTGGAAAGAAGCAATTGAATGTATCCAGGATGATCTCAAGTTGGTAGCTGCGTGAATCACCTTTGTGCCTGCCTTTGACCACATCAACACACCCTTGCCCCATGGGCTGGACTTCAAGCCTTTCTGCAGGCTCTGAGAGCACACTGGGCATCTGACTATACTTGCAAGCATCTGCCTGGATTATAACAAGTAGTTCCCCTGCCTTCTCCACTAAGGACCACAGGACAGGAGCCTGGGTTTCCAGCCCATGGCAGGAGCCCCAACCAACAAACAGCATAGTGTCTGGCACTTGGGAGAGCTTATAGACACTTGTTATTGTACAGGAAATTATTTTTCCTCTGAGGTGGAGCATGGGGAAGGAAGAGCAGAAAGAATTGTTGCACACATTATTTTAAATGTACCAATAATCCCCAGTCTTCCTTTTAAGCAGCCTATTCAGCCCCCCACCCCCTACACAGACTTTCCCCACACTCTGGATATACAAGCTCCAGTTCCAAGTTCTTCTGTTCTCACTCACCAGCGCTGTGCAGCAGCTGAATCTTCTAACTAGCGCCTGATACATGTTACAAGTGCTCTGGGGCCCTGGAAGGTGAAATGTGAGTTGTCTGTGTAACATGAGTGAGTGTGTGGCTAGCACAACCCAGGATGTGTTGAAAATATGACCTGGGTAGAAGGATGTGCACCAGAGCATTTTATTTATAGTAGTAAAAACCTAAACTTGAATAATTGATGCTTGGTTATATAAATCAGGACATATTCATATATGGGTAGTATTTATATAATGGAATATTAGGCTACCATTAAAGATCCTATTTTAGAAAATTATATAATGGTAGGAAAATACCATGAAGTATATTAAGCAAAAAGCAGATCAGAGAACACATTATCACAATTTTAGAAACTACATGCGTATAAAATCCTGGGAGGAAATATACCCAAATGCTATGAATTTCTATTTCTGGGTGTTGTTGCTTTTTAAAGTCTGTCTTAAACTTTTCCATGTTTTTAAAATTTTATTTTACAACAGACATGTATCACTTTTTATAATTTCTAAAACTATTTTAAAATTATAAACAAAAAAAAAAAAAAAGCATTTTATTCAATAATGGAAAGAAGCTATTCTGTTCCTGCCCTAGAGGGTTATATTCAAGCATTAGACTATGAAGTCCCACTCAGGGTGCCACTGGTTTCTCATTATATTTTTATCCACAACCCAGAAAATTCTGTCCAAAAGTGAAGTGGCAGGCAGGCCCCCACAGGTGAAAATAGGAGGCCTTTTTTTTGGTGTACCATGTCTTAAAAGAAACCATAGCTGGAAAAGATGTTGCGATAAGTGTTCTGGGGTAAGCTCAGAAAGTTGGAAGCAGCCAGGGCAGGGAAAGCCATTCTCCTGGGCAGGGAAGACCTGGTGTTACGCTGGCACCAGCTGTGTGGCCACATTTCTTTAAGCATCCTTTTTCCCCATCTGTAAGAGGAAAATCCAACATCTGTCCTGCTGACCTCACAGGCATATGGTGGCGGTTGGGGGGAAGGGGGGACGGGGGGTTAAATAAAATGATGTGTGCTCTATATTTTGTAAACTATAAAGCATCATCAGGTAAATGACAAGTTTGGCCGTCCAAGATCACTAACTTCTCAAGATAAAGATCCACACTCCCCACTTTCTTTCAAGATATCAAGAGAAACAATCTATACTCCCTTTTATACTCTAGAAAAGTCACCAGGAATTTTATCAGCTGCATTCAACTCATTTTATGTTTCCCTGTACCTCTATCTGAAAGAAAAACTATGCTATGCATTCACTCAACTTGTTTCTTTTTTCTCCTGGACACATGGGTAGACTGGCTTTCTCAGCCTCCCCTGAGGGAAGATGGAACCAGGAGAACTGAAATCTCACCTGCTCTGGGCTGGGCCCCCCACCTCTTCCTGGGAGATCCTCCACCCTCTCTCTCTTTCTCCAGTTCCTGGCTGGTTGTACAAGATCTCATGGAAGACTCTGAGACTGCTGGAAAATGGTGACATGCTATATCGATAGATGGAGGACCCTAGGGCCCTATGTCATAGTGGAAGACTACCCACCAAACACCCCATACAACAGGGACACAAGTGAAAAATAACTTGAGACCAACTGTTGCACTAATTATTCACCCCAACTAGTTCACTCAACATCAACACTTTCTACTGCTTCCCACCATGAGTGACGCAGTGGATACAGAGAGCACATGTGGTAAACCCAACCCTCTTCCAGCAGAAAACTCACCCGAGAAAAATTAAGAAAACTCTTTTAGATTCCTTGATAGACTTAAGACCTGCTCTGCTATTTCAATAGGGAAACTTGAGAGTGTGTGCTAATTTAAATAACAGAAAAGAGAAAATAAGAAAAGGGGAATACATGTTTGGTAACCTAATCCCACAGTATTTAAAGTGAGATGCAAATACAAAAGGGTTATGGTTGGTCAAGGTGGGAGAAATTAAGAAGAGACTCTCCCCTTCTTTTGATGGTATAGACAATGGAAACAGAGCACCATCTCGGATCACTGGTCCCTCAGACATTTCATCTCTATTTAGCATCATCCAGCAGGGCTTCATGGAAACACTAGGCTCTGCATTGGGGAGTTCCCAGACGGACAAAGTAGAGAAAGAAAGTGCTACCCACTTCTTTGCTTTGACTGTAACCAACCCTGTCCTTTTTTACTCAGAGGCTACTTACCTGGTAGGGATACAGGGTGACCCCGTTGGTTCTTGACAGGGACCAGGTGCCATCCAGGTACTGGTGAGCCTGGATGGCCACTGAGCTGAGGATGTTCCCGTTGCTGGGACTGGTGGCCATCTGGAGGCTGACCTTGGCCTGGTGGGTTGGAGACCCACTCTTCTTCTCCGCCCCATTGCTGACCCCAAGGCTGTTGGGTTTGCTGCTATGCTTATTGGTGACAAAGGCTGTGTAGCTGGAGGGGGCATAGGAGGCGGGCACAAAAGCCCAATCCCTGGGCTGCTGGAGCCCCCCCACATGCCGGGATCCCACCAGAGTGGGGACGTTGGAGAGGGGTGGTGGGGAGCCAGGGGAGCCATCAAAGTGCTCGCTGCCAGCCGCCTGTTCCAGGGTCAGCACCATCTGAATGGCCTCCTGCTTCAGCTGGTTCAAGTGTGTGGCACAAATGTCACAGCGGTTGTCCCTGTCATTCCACGCCTTCCGGATGGTATTGGGGACCTGGAGCTTGTCGTGAATCACAGCCGGGAAAGCAGGATCCTGGAGAACACATAAACAAACAAACAAAAAAATAGGAGAGCCTATAAATCAAGGCTGGTAAGTGCGATTCAAATGCCTAGTTTATGAGTTAAGCCCTTCACATATCCAAGAAGCTGGACTCTTTGATTGACATCCAGCAGAAATGAGCAGCCAGATTGGCAGACGAGCCTCTAGTTGACAAACACATTTGACAAATGTAATATTTTATAATGGAGATGTTAAGGAATTAATTATATATGTGTGTATATATATAAATATATATATTTCTAAGCATCCTCCTTACCAGGCTAGTCAAATAAGAACATTCCAGACTTTTCCCCTCGTGTCCACGGTAGCTATATAGGCATGCCTGGATGCTCCCAAGGTGTTCACAAATGGGTGAAGCAGACACAAATGGGTGTCCAGGCCTGGTGGGGGTGAGTGCAGCCACTCTGGACTGATGCTCTGTGCCCAAACCCATGAACTATGAAAACTTGGTAGCAGATGGAGGTACTACTTGTGACCCAGAACAGAGATTCAAGAAAACCCTGGCCTCATTAGCATCGTTTGCTAAGTTCCACTGGAAGAAAAACCAACTAAACAGATTCTAGCCCAGAGATACAGCCTCTCCAGCAGTCTAACAAACCCCTCCAAAGCCCCCATGTTTACCGTTGGCCCCCAGCAGGCTGGCCATGCCCACACCCACGTAGCTGACATTCTGAACCATCAGAAGAAAAATATCTCCTTCATAAACAGTCCAAGATACTTTTCCCCAGAAATCTCATCTAAAACTATTAAAAACTCTTTTGCTCAGAAGCATATATGTAAAAGAAACCAGAAAATGAATTTAATGAAGATAATTTCTTTCACTTGTGTGTGTGAGTGTATGCTAAGTCGCTTCAGTCATGTCCAACTCTTTGCAACGCTATGGACTATAGCCCACCAGGTTCCTCTGTCCATGGGATTCTCCAGGGAAGAAAACTGGAGTGGGTTGCCATACCTTCCTCCAAGGGATCTTCCCAATGCAGGGATCAAACCCGAGTCTCTCTTATACTCTTATAGCTCCTACATTGGCAGGCAGGTTCTGTACCACTAGCACGACTTGGGAAGCTCCTTTCTTCATTTATTTTGCTTTAATTTTTGTAGGAAAGCAGGACTACACAGAGAAACAAGCACCAGGTGTGTTAACCTGTTATCAAAATACTTGGATTCTAGTTCCAGTTCTGCTACTCATTAGCTGTGTGACCTTGGACAACTTACGGAGCCTCTCTGAACCTCTCATCTGTCACTCAAGGCCATGGCCTATCTTTATTGTAGAGTTCTTCCAGCTCCATGATTCTGTGTAGGGAAAGGGGGATACAGTAGGTACACTGTAGGGTACAATGTCTGCAGAAATGGACAGAGCCCCTGTGCTGTTTGGGGGCCTGGTTGAACTTTTGAGATTCCACAACTGCTGCAAATAACTCATGAGGCTTATCTCAACAAGTATTTTCCTGAGAACATTAGAAGAAAATCTTCCCTTCGGAAATTTGCAGTATCTTTTATAGGGTAGAAACCCCATCAGGGCTGAGCAGGATTTGATGAGCTGAGGGTGAGGGGGGCAGTGTGGGGTAGCCAGGGAGATCAGCAATGGGAGGGTCACTCTTCATTATGATCCATCTTGATTATGGGCGCCAGCATTTTGTTTTTCCTGTTTAACTACCCTGAACAGCTCCTCAGCATGCACTGATTAATTGATTAATAAATCAAGAGGCCTCTTTACACAACAGCAGCGAGGAGTGGCTCAGAGGGGTAGAAACTCAAGACGGTCATAGAAAATGATGAGAAACAATAGGAGGTCAAGGTTGACCAAGTCTGACTGATGAAGTGATGCAAACCACACGAGACCTTGTGGCACCCCTTCTCAGCTGCTTTGTCCAAGTCCCTGACCAAAACTCAGCACGTGTGGGACCCAAAAGGATCTCTAGGGACCATTCTAGAGCAGACCATCACCTCAGTTTCCAAATAAGAAAACTGAGCCCCCAAAAGGGTTAAAAGCTTGGACTATACCCAGACTAGTTGACCTCTAGTCCATGATTTTCCACTGCAAGAGCCAAACAGCCATCTTCATCAATGGACTCAAAAGGTTTTCACCACCTTCACCTATGAAATGTTCACTTAATCAAAAGGAAATATTTGGGCCCCCATATGTGTCAAAAATACAGTTTCTTACTTTTTTACATAATATTACATACTGAGCATTTTTCCTTGTCAATCAATACATGTCATTTGAAAAGGTGATTTTTTTTAAATGACCACATGGTATTTTATCCTGTGGTTGTTTCATAAGTCATTTTTTAATTTCCATGTCTACTACCTAATTAGAGGCAGGGTGAGAAATCAGAGACTGGCATTCAAAAGCAATCTGCTCCCCATAGCTTATGCTTTCAAGGCACCAAACTATTTGGTTTCAAGAAGTAGCATCATAGGAAAAAGAGAGTTATAAGACCAGCCCCATCCACACATCATAGTTGATTTTAGATTCCTGTAGAATCTAGATTTGACTCTGACATCTGCAGCTGGAGTAGAAAAGATACATCCCCTCCATAAAAACTGCCTAATGCTGAGGACTCATTTTCTCTCTTCTTTCTTGGTTTTCACACTCTTCCCTAAGTACCTTCCTCACTTAGCCTGCTGCTGTTTGCTGCTTGACTTCCCACATGGAACAAACAATACATGTTGGCTGTGCAGCAGGCTGAGGATCCTGGTTCCTGTTCTCTCTGAGTTCAGACTCCAAGGAACCCTCTTGGCTCCTGGACTACACAGTGCCAGGTTCCCTTGCTGCCCCCTCTAGTCTGGGACCAACCAGCACACACTCAGGCACATGGAGCCCAGCACTCCCCTCCCAGTTCCCAAGGCACTGACAAATCCATCAGGAGCACTGCAGCTGAGACCACAACTAGGATGGCCCCTGACATCCAGGAAGTGGCAAAGCCCAGAGCCCACCGCTGCCTCATCCAGAGGAAAGCGAGATGGGTGGTTTAATGAGTCTGCCATTGCTGATGGATGTCAAGAGGTGTTCCCTAAATTATGCCACCCTTGATCTGAAACCTTAAGTGAGTTCTTAGCATCAAAAGGCCTCAGTAAGTCAAAAGATATGTCTTAGGGAAACTAAAATCCCTTTCAACTGCTGGTCTACATACTGTAAATATTTTAGTGCACCTCAAAACTTCAAAGAAGAAAGGTCAACAGACAGAGTCTTCTGTAAGTTATGGAATAAAGGGAATACTGCTTCCTGGGAGAGTAGGAATAAACAGGGGGAAAAGAAGCCTTCAGAATCATGGAAGGCTCACACATGCTGAGTTCTCCTGACATGGACAGGAAAGGACTGTTGTGGCCCTAGGAGATGAACTAGGGGAGTGCCCTCTGGTTCAGTTTGCACCAAAAGAAACCTGGACCCAGAAAGGGAATGGGCTTAGTATGCAGTCTGGCATGCTACCGAGAGTGTGGACTCAAACACTTTCTTACTGTCTTGTCCTGACTCATCTTGTGACCTCAGAAAGTCAGATGGGAATAACAGGAATCTGTGCACAGCCAAACCTCTGTTTTTAGAGTCCTGATTTTTATTTCAGCACCTTGGAAAATGGGCTGACAGCATTTGGGCAACGTTTTCATCCCAAGTTTTCAACTTAAGGATTCTGTGCTCAAAACATTCTCATCTTTCAAAAATAATACAAAATTATTATTATTCCACATGCATCATGGAGAGGAATTCAAGAAAACACTTAAGAAACTGATAAAGGTCTTTAGGGGCCTTTCCTGGTGGCTCAGTGGTAAAGAACTCCCCTGCCAATATAGGAGACGTGGGTTTGATCCCTGGGTCAGGAAGATCCCCTGGAGGAGGAAATGGCAACCCACTCCAGTATTCTTGCCTGGAGAATTCCATGAACAGAGGAGGCCGGACATGACTTAGCTAGTGACTAAACAACAAAAGGTCCTTAGAAGGAAAGTTAGGGATGAATGAAGTTAATATGAGTGTGTGCACGCTCAGTTGCTCATGCAGACACCTATGTCTGCCCACTTAGTGACTGCTACAAAAGAACAGAGAATGCCAGAAAATGGTTTTCCAATCCCTAGCTCTTCCACTTCTTCTAGGGTTGTTTCAGGAAAACTGGTGTCCTGCTTCATCCCCTGGAGGTGTTTCATAATCTGATGGCTTTCTAAGATTGCCTCATGTGTATTCTGGCAGACTGATCTACGACATCATAAATCTCTCTGCCTCAGGCAAGGGCATCCCAACCCATGGCTTCCACAGCCATCTGTATCCCAGTGACTGGGAATTCTCCATCTCCACCCCTACCTGGCCTTTCTCCTGAACACTAATCCTTACAGGCCCCTTGAAAACATCATCCAGATAAACACTCTTCAAACTGACCATTCAAAATTCATTTTATTTTCCCCTAATCCTATTCTTATTTCAATAGTCACTATCAAACTAAATAGTGCTATTATCCACTCAGGGACCCAGGCTATAAATCTACAACCTTCTTGCCTCGTCCTGTTCCCTTCAATCCAATCACCAAGTGTAGGAAACGGTCTTTCCTAAAAGCTCTTGAATGGTCCCTCCATTCCATGCTCAAAGCCATGAGAAAGCTTTCAGCATTTCTCACATCATCATGATCTCCCAGATTATAGCCTGGACCTCAAAACCCTCCCCGCACCAAAAAAAAAAAAAAAAAAAAGAAAGAAATCAGTCACCATCCTGCTTTCCTACAACTCCACTCTTGAAACTATCTTATTATCTGTAGTTTTTATTTGCAGAACTTTGTCTGTTAGACTGTCAGCCCCTTAAGAGGAAATATCCTTTCCATCTTTAATTCCTCCAAGTCTAGAATAGTGTCTCCTTCACTGCAGGGCCCAACAAACATTTGTCAAATAAACAAATTGAAAGAACTCAACCTAAGCTAAAACGATCAATAATGAAGTTAGTCTTGGCCCATCTGTCATTTATTTTGTCTATGTGAGCTAGTTGTGTCTTATAAAAATGGCCATGAAATACATTCCTTCAAATCTAAAGCTAATATAGTTTTCCAACAGCACTTGTTATGCCTGACTAAAGAGCCTAAAGTGAGTCGACCATAATCTAGATAGCTTCCCTTTACCTGAAGCTTTCTTAAACTACCAGAACAGATCCTCTATTCTCTCCTCAATACACAATCTATTACTCTTTTCTCTAAGTTCCCAAGAAAATAATGTTGATATGCAAGGACCGTTCTCAACCATCAGGCCAGCTTGTCAGCAGGCCACCAAGAGAAATCTACTGAAGGGAAAAACTCCACGTCAATACCACACACCTGGTTCAGGAGAGCTAGGCCCCAGCAAGCGGGCAATGTGCTTATTTTCCAAGAGCCAGCAGCCAGGTTTCCACACACAAGGCAGGGCTGCTAATGAGCGTGGGAAGTTTGTGGGACCCAAGCCAGAAAGCAAGAGCTACAGCCCCGGCAAACCAAGCTGTTTACTAGTGTCTTCACCGCTTTCTGTCCCACTTCATCTTCTAAGGGATCATCTCCTCGGCAATAAACACTCAAGCCAGTTTTGAGGACAGGATGTCTTTCCCCAGCTTTATTTTGGCCAAAAGAATACTTAGAGTGCATTCCCGCAAAACCTCTGGGTCTGTGAGGAAGACAACAGCTGGAGTCAGAGTCCAGAGTGAGTTGTGCAAATGCCTGCTGATGTTTGCTCCTGGTTTATTATTCTAGAGGCCTCTAGTGACAAGCTCAACAAGATTTAAACTGTTCTTCAAAGGCAGTTTCTTTCCACTTGGTCCCTAAACTTTCTTCTTCCATAAATGCTATCCCATGAGGCCCAGAATGTGGCTAGAACTCCAAGAATGCAATGTTTTGTTCCCCAAGGCAGCCAGTTTCCCAGAAGATCAAGGGACTTTACTCTCACACACCTTATAATCTTTCCATCTGAGGGTCTGCCTCCAGCTCCCTGCCCACCCCCTGCCACATTCCCCATCCATGTCCTTTCCTTCTCAAGAATCTCAGCGTTCTTCCCAGCAGTCCTATTCCCAAAGGCAAGTGTCCATATTAATGATTCTCTGTTTTGACTGGAAACAGCAAAATTGGCAGTTTGCAAAACAACAGATAGCAAACCTCAGGTGAATCTGACCCAAGAAAACAAATGTGTTTTTTTTTTTTTCTTAACTTTTTATTTCGTATTGGGGTATTGCCGATGAACAATGCTGTGATAGTTTCAGATGAACAGCGGAGGGACTCAGCCATACATATACATGTATCCATTCTCCCCCAGACCCTTCTCCCATCTAGGCTGCCACATAAACGTTCTCATTCATACCTGAACATTCACATATTTGAATTCAAATGTCTCAAAAGAACTGGTGCTTTTCCAACTTGGTAATTTCAGAAGGAGAAAAAACAAATTTCACTTCGCCACTGGTATTACTAGGAAGAAGACTCTAAAACCTGACATGTAAGGATACCCCAAAATGCTAACCAGTGGGTGTGATTGCTTCCTCAGGAAGATCTGGTTCCTCCATGCTCCTCAGCCCTGATCTAGCATCTCACTGCCTACATGTGTTTGATGGGACATCCAAAATCGAGGGGATGCAAAGGATTGGGGAATCCAGAATGTCTCTCACATGAGACTCTAACTCACCAGCTGTCATGCTGAATCTACCCAGCAAGAATGGACAAATAAACATTAATATCTTTTACTCCTGTTGTTCAGAGTTCCCAAATGCACAAACAAGGCAGAGAACCGATTAGACAAGCAGTGACATCCCAGTGCTCTTTGTCGAGAAGAGTGACCACCCTCACAAGCTGCCATCCTCACTGACACACTGTGGGAACTCAAGAAAGTCCCTGAGTGTTTCACTCAGCTGGGCAGAGGGGACACAGCAGGGTTCATTCTCCACAGTTAGTGACAGGGAGAAAGAGGGGCATGAAAGAGGGGACTGGGTGCATGACAGAGTCTGTTCCAGGTGAGGTCTGAGACAACCCAAAGAACCAGCACTGCAGTGACGGCAGCTCAGCCAGGCCCTGGAATCACAGCTGGCCCACAGACCTGCTCTGTGAACCTGAAATTTCCTAGCCTTCCAGGCCTCATCCAGACCCCAGGCTTTTTGTCATTATTGGACTCCAGCACTGATCTTGCATGGAAAAAAGAATGAATATAAAAGATGCTGGGTAATGAGCTCAGAAAGACCAAAAAAAAAAAAAAAAAAAGTCAAAGGAAGAAATGTTAAATGTCAGACCAAAGTTGTTCTGTATAAGAAACCAAATTAACCTGAACTAGAGTGACTTTGCACACAGCCTAAGTCACCCTGCCTAGTGTTACAGACGAGAGATGCTGGCCTATTAGAGATGCATGTGTGCTTCAATTTGAATGATTATATTCAGGACGCGAGGCTGCTGGGAGCACCAGAGGCAGGCAGGATGCAATTAACAGGGCTGCTTGCTGCAACATGTGAAAAAGTGTTGCATATGATACGACTTATCTGCTTCAAAGGAAAAAGGAGATTTTTTTAATTGGAACTTCATATGATTAAGAAATCATTAAGAAATCATATGAAGTTCCAATTAAAAAAATCTCCTTTTTCCTTTGAAGCAGATAAGTCGTATCATATGCAACACTTTTTCACATGTTGCAGCAAGCAGCCCTGTTAATTGCATCCTGCCTGCCTCTGGTGCTCCCAGCAGCCTCGCGTCCTGAATATAATCATTCAAATTGAAGCACACATGCATCTCTAATAGGCCAGCATCTCTCGTCTGTAAAGTGCTACACTCAATATGCCAGCAAATTTGGAAAACTCAGCAGTGGCCACAAGATTGGAAAAGGTCAGTTTTCATCCCAATCCCAAAGAAAGGCAATGCCAAGGAGTGCTCAAACTACCGCACAATTGCACTCATCTCACACGCTAGTAAAGTAATGCTTAAAATTCTCCAAGCCAGGCTTCAGCAATATGTGAACCGTGAACTTCCTGATGTTGAAGCTGGTTTTAGAAAAGGCAGAGGAACCAGAGATCAAATTGCCATCATCCGCAGGATCATGGAAAAAGCAAGAGAGTTCCAGAAAAACATCTATTTCTGCTTTATTGACTATGCCAAAGCCTTTGACTGTGTGGATCACAATAAACTATGGAAAATTCTGAAAGAGATGGGAATACCAGACCACCTGATCTACCTCTTGAGAAATCTGTATGCAGGTCAGGAAGCAACAGTTAGAACTGGTCATGGAACAACAGACTGGTTCCAAATAGAAAAAGGAGTATGTCAAGGCTGCATATTGTCACCATGTTTATTTAACTTATATGCAGAGTACATCATGAGAAATGCTGGACTGGAAGAAACACAAGTTGGAATCAAGATTGCCGGGAGAAATATCAATAACCTCAGATATGCAGATGACACCACCCTTATGGCAGAAAGTGAAGAGGGGCTAAAAAGCCTCTTGATGAAAGTGAAAGTGGAGAGTGAAAAGGTTGGCTTAAAGCTCAACATTCAGAAAACGAAGATCATGGCATCTGGTCCCATCACTGCATGGGAAATAGATGGGGAAACAGTGGAAACAGTGTCAGACTTTCTTTTTCTGGGCTCCAAAATCACTGCAGATGGTGACTGCAGCCATGAAATTAAAAGACGCTTGCTCCTTGGAAGGAAAGTTATGACCAACCTAGATAGCATATTCAAAAGCAGAGACATTACTTTACCAACAAAGGTTCGCCTAGTCAAGGCTATGGTCTTTCCTGTGGTCATGTATGGATGTGAGAGCTGGACTGTGAAGAAGGCTGAGCGCCGAAGAATTGATGCTTTTGAACTGTGGTGTTGGAGAAGACTCTTGAGAGTCCCTTGGACTGCAAGAAGATCCAACCAGTCCATTCTGAAGGAGATCAATCCTGGAATTTCTTTGGAAGGAATGATGCTAAAGCGGAAACTCCAGTATTTTGGCCACCTCATGCGAAGAGTTGACTCATTGGAGAAGACTCTGATGCTGGGAGGGATTGAGGGCAGGAGGAGAAGGGGACGACAGAGGATGAGATGGCTGGATGGCATCACTGACTCGATGGATGCGAGTCTGAGTGACCTCCAGGAGCTTGTGATGGACAGGGAGGCCTGGCGTGCTGCGGTTCATGGGGTCGCAAAGAGTCGGACACGACTGAGCGACTGATCTGATCTGATGATTAAGAAAACTTCACAGATTCTTTGGAGGAAAAGAATAGTTGAGGTATTTCTCATCATGACCACGGAAATTATTTTCATGTCTTTGTCTCTCATCCTTTCCAACTGGACAGCGTGGACAGTGTCTTGAAGCTTTTGAAAAAGCTTGTTAGTGAGTATAGGAGGTTCCGATGCGCCCCTGGTGGCTCAGATGGTAAAGAATCTGCCTGCAATGTGGGAGACCTGGGTTTGATCCCTGGGTGGGGAAGATCCCCTGGAGGAGGACATGGCAACCCACTCCAGTACTCTTGCCTGGAGGATTCCATGGACAGAGGAGCCTGGTGGGCCACAGTCCATGGGGTCACAAAGAGTCAGATAGGACTGAGTGACTAACACGTCCACTCTCATGGGAGGATCAAGGCCTGGCTCCATCACTCAGTAGCTGTGGGGCAGGAAGCCATTTTTAAAAACCTATCCAAGCCTCAGTCTCCTTAAATGTAAAAATGGAAAATTATAATAGTCCCTATTTTAATGAGTTATGTAAGTATTATATGTGCAACATGTTTATCATAGTCCTGATGCCTGGGTCAGGAAGATCCCCAGGGGTAGGAAATGGCAAACCTCTCCAGTATTCTTGCTGCAAGAACCCCATGAAAAGGCAAAAATAATGAGCCTCCCATGTTGGAAGGTGTCAGATATGCAGATGATACCCCTCTGCAGAAAGTGAAGAGTATCTAAAGAGCCTCTTGATGAAAGTGAAAGAGAAGAGTGAAAAAGCTGGCTTGAAACTCAATGCTAAAAAATGAAGATCATGGCATCTGGTCCCATCACTTCGTGGCAAATAGATGGGGAAACAATGGAAACAGTGACAGACTTTATTTTCTTGGGCTCCAAAATCACCACAGATAGTGACTGCAGTCATGAAATTAAAAGACACTTGCTCCTTGGAAGAAAAGCTATGACAAACCTAGACAGTATATTCAAATGCAGAGGCATTACTTTGCCGACAAAGATCTGTATAGTCAAAGCTATGATTTTTCCAGTAGTCATGAATGGATGTGAGTTGGACTACAAAAAAGGCTGAGCACTAAAGGATGGATGGTTTTGAACTGTTGTGTTGGAGAAGACTCTTGAGAGTCCCTTGGTCTGCAAGGAAATCCAAGCAGTCCATCCTAAAGGAAATTAGTCCTAAATATTCATTGGAAGGACTGATGCTGAAGCTGAAGCTCCAATACTTTGGCCACCTGATACAAAGAACTGACTCATTTGAAAAGACCCTGATGCTGGGAAAGATTGAAACAAAAGGAGAAGGAGACGGTGGAAGATGAGTTGGTTAGATAGCATCACTAACTCAATGGCCATAAGTTGGAGCAAACTCGGGGAGACAGTGAAGGACAAGGGACCCTGACATGCTGCAGTTCATGAGATTGCAGAGACGGACACAATTTAGCAACTGAACAAGGTTAGACGTACTTTTTACATGTGGGCTGTGATGAACCATCAGGTGGCACGTGGATTTCTTTTCCATCTGTAAGTAGTTGTATTAAAGTGAAAGTCGCTCAGTCGTGTCCAATGCTTTGCGACCCCATGGACTGTAGCCTGCCAGGCTCCTCTGTTTATGGAATCCTCACACATCAATGTGAGAAGCCATTCCCTTCTCACATTGATTCTCTTTATCAATGGAGAAGCCATTCCCTTCTCCAGGGGATCTTCCCAACCCAGGGACGGAACCCAAGTCTCCCTCGTTGCAGGC
Organism: Tragelaphus eurycerus; assembly: GCA_935064755.1. Lineage (NCBI taxonomy): Eukaryota > Metazoa > Chordata > Mammalia > Artiodactyla > Bovidae > Tragelaphus > Tragelaphus eurycerus. The sequence continues at coordinate 26,504,870 of CAKXYN010000003.1, forward strand.
AGATTCTTTACCGTCTGAGTTACCAGTGAAGCCCGAGTTGTATGAAGGAATCTCTTATTTATCTAATTATGAAATTACCTAATGTTTCTTTTTATTTCTTTAATTGATTTTATGTGTATGAAACACTGCAGAAATGTACTTCGCATGTTTTCTTGGACTTACTACAAAAAGATAAAGTATCTAAAATTTGGTGTTGCTGCTGTTTTTAAAAGATGGAATTTTAGCAGATAAACTCTGTTTTGACCATGTGCTGATGTGCTCAGTCGTGGCCGACTCTCTGTGACCCCATGAACTGTAGCCCGCCAGGCTCTTCTGTCCATGGAATTTTCCAGGCAAGAATACTGGGTTGGGTTGCCATTTCCTTCTCCAGTTTTGACCATAAACCACAACACACTTAAAGACTTCTGCTGGTCCCCCTGTGAGCTAACCCTTGCAACCCAGCGTCAAGGGCCCCATGTAATTTACTTCAAGCTGTCCTGTGAGACATCTTTCTCTGGGTTCCTCATGTGACCCTGCAGAACAGGCAGGATGGTTTCCCTCCGCCCCTTAGAAGCTCCTTCATTTCCCCTCTCTGTGCCTTTGCTTACGTTCCTGCCCTGATGACAATTCCCATCTTGCCTTATAAACCACAAGAAAATTTAGGGGGCTGGGAGTGGGAGGGTAGTGGGTATGTTCACCAGTGTGATCGTTTCCTGGGTATCTATGTGTGACCAAATGTATCAAATTGTGTACTTCAGATGTATACCGTTTAGTGAATGTCAATCATATGCCCATTATGCAAAAAAAAAAAAAAAAAAAAAAAAATCTTGTTTATCCATAGTAAGGCCCAGCTCATCCATGAAGTCTGACTCCCAGGAGGCACTTCCATTGCACTTTTCTGGTCTGAGTGACTCACATCACTTAGCAAACACTTCCTCGTTGGTTAGAGCCATGCATGCTCTATCTCCACGATCGTGGTAAATTCCTAGGGGGCAGAAACCATGCCATAATTTCAACAGTAATGATAACGTCTACGCTTGCCCCCCTGATATCTACTCCAGACAGCAGCCAGGGAGATAGATCCTCATAAGTCTTAAATCTGATCCTAGCGGTCCTTGGCTAAAAAGCCTCCCATGGCCCCCACCCTACTTCCCTCAGAGTCAAATCAAAGTATTAGAGTCTGTGTTTACAAAACTCATTTTAGATACCAGTCATCCAGTCATTAAATCTCTGACCCTAAATTGACTGCAGTCTGTGGATGCATTCACTTGGATTACTTATTTCAAGTAGCATTTTCAGGATAAAAATTAAAATTAAAAAGTAATTTGAAGAATCAAAAATAAAACTAAAAAAAAAAAACTAAAACAAAAAAAAATCCAAGTGTTTGCACTGGGCTCTACAGGATCTGGCCTCCTGCTCCTTTTCGAACTTCAGCTCCAACCACTGTTCCATGACTCAATGTGCTCCAATCACAAGAGCCCGAGCTCTTCCTCCATCACACCAAGAACGCTCACTGCCACCTCAGTGGCTCTGTACTCCTTCCTCCTTCTTCATGGAAAACTGTGCCTATACATACAGGCCTGACTGTCTCTTACCACCTGCAAGCTAGTCAAATATCCCCTTATAATGAGACCTCCCTGACCACCTCATTACAGATGTAAGTCACCCCAAGCACTCCCTAATCCCCTCTCTGCCTTCTGTCATTGTCTAACATAGCAAGAGGATTCCAGAAAAACATCTACTTCTGCTTCATTGACTATGCTAAAGCCTTTGACTGTGTGGATCACAACAAACTGTGGAAAATTCTTAAAGAGATGGGAATACCAGACCACCTTACCTGCCATCTAAGAAACCTGTATGCAGGTCAAGAAGTGACAAAATCAGACATGGAACAACAAAATTCAGAAAGGAGTATGTCAAGGCTGTATATTACGACCTTGCTTATTTAACTTATATACAGAGTATATCATGTGAAATGCCAGGCTGGATGAAGCACAAGCTGGAATCAAGATTGCAGGGAGAAATACCAAGTAACCTCAGATATGCAGATGACACCATCCTAATGGCAGAAAGACAAGAGAAATTAAAGAGCCTCTTGATGAAGGTGAAAGAGGAGAGTGAAAAAGCTAGCTTAAAACTCAACACTCAAAAAACGAAGATCATGGCATCTTGTCCCATCACTTCATGGCAAACAGATGGGGAGACAATGAAAACAGTGACAGACTTTATTTTGGGGGCTCCAAAATCACTGGGGTTGGTGACTTCAGCCATGAAATTAAAAGACGCTTGCTCTTTGGAAGGAAAGCTATATTAAAGCAGAGACATTACTTTGCCAACAAAGGTCAGTGTCATCAAAGCTATGGTTTTTTTTCAGTAGTCATACACTGATGTCAGGGCTGGACAATAAAAAAAAAGCTGAGCACTGAAGAACTGATGCCTTCGGGACTATGGTGCCGAAGAAGACTCTTAAGAGACCCTTGGGCTGCAAGGAGATCAAACCAATCATCAACCCCGAATATTCATTGTAAGGACTGATGCTGAAGCTGAGGCTTAATTATTTTGGCCACCTGATGCAGAGAGTCAACTCATTGGAAAAGACCCTGATGCTGGGAAAGATTGAAGGTAGGAGGAGAAGGGGACGACAGAGGATGAGATGGTTGAATGGCATCACTGCCTCAGTGGACATGAGTAAGGCTGCGAGGAGTAAGGCTCTGAGTGCATTTTAATAAGTATCCCTGGTGATTCAGTGGTTTGGGGTTACAGAGGAAGGGATGGGAAGGGAGACAGAGATGGGGCAGGGAGAAGGAAGAGGTGCCTCTCCCTTTTAAGTTTCTAAGCCTAGCTGTGGCCTTTGGAGAGCAGTTCACCATTTCCTGCAGGGCTCACCATGCCACCCAACAGACTGCAACTATTCTGAAAACCTCAACTTTTTCTAGACAATAATTCAAGACAGTGATAAACAGCTCTTGCAACACAGCCCAAGACTACAGGTATAAGGTCTTTTCACTCAATTCTCTTCTTACTCCCATGGTTTCAACAGCTGTTGATTTTGATCCCTAGGAGACAGTTGGAAATGCCTGGGGACATTTTTTGTTGTCACAACTGAGAGGGGGCTACTGTGATCTGGTGGGTAAAGGCCAAGGATGATGCTAAACGTCTTATAATGCATAGGAAAAAACTCTCATGACAAAGAATGATCCAGGCCCAAATGGCAATTGCGCTGAGGTCAATCCCTGGCCTGAGCCCTCTCCCTGATTCCTTCTTACGCGCTTTCCTAGCAACCTCTAGGCAGAACCAAAAGAGGGCTATTCTAAATCCAAAGCTAATCTGGGCTCTCATCTGCTTTGGTTTCTTTTACGTGTAGAGACGCCCATGGCTGATTCATGTTGATGTGTGACAGAAACCAAAACAATATTGTAAGGCAATTCAGTCAGTTCAGTTCAGTCACTCAGTCGTATCCGACTCTTTGCAACCCCATGAATCACAGCACGCCAGGCCTCCCTGTCCATCACCAACTCCCGAGTTTACTCAAACTCATGTCCATCAAGTCGGTGATGCCATCCAGCCATCTCATCCTCTGTCGTCCCCTTCTCCTCCTGCCCCCAATCCCTCCCAGCATCAGGGTCTTTTCCAATGAGTCAACACTTCTCATGAGGTGGCCAAAGTATTGGAATTTCAGCTTCAGCATCATTCCTTCCAATGAACACCCAGGACTGATCTCCTTTAGGATGGACTGGCTGGATCTCCTTGCAGTCCAAGCGACTCTCAAGAGTCTTCTCCAACACCACAGTTCAAAAGCATCAATTCTTTGGCACTTAGCTTTCTTCACAGTCCAACTCTCATATCCATACATGACCACAGGAAAAACCATAACCTTGATTAGACAGACCTTTGTTGGCAAAGCAATGTCTCTGCTTTTTAATATGCTGTCTAGGTTGGTTATAACTTTCCTTCCAAGGAGTAAGCATCTTTTAATTTATCCTCCAATTAAAAATACATAATTTTTTTAAAAAATTCTAAAAAGCACAATCTCTACATTGACCTCTGGGTACTGGGTATTAGCTGACTAGTGGGCCAGGCACAGAGGGTGTGGGTGAGTGAGCCGGGGGGCAGGCACTGGCCCCAGGCTAATAAACCCCAACACCACGGCCCCTAGCCTGGGGCTGCCCTTGCATCTGGATCACAAGCCACTGCCCTTCCCGGTGAGACAGGCACTGCTGACAGGCCAGGCGATGTTTTCTAGAGTCTGGTAGGAGAGGCTAACAGGAGACTCAAATTCCCAACCACACAGAACTGTGAATCTGGTTGGCGGTTCAGGGGGCGGCAGTGAGTCTATCACCCTCAGCTCTGCCGCCTGCCCCGGTCTGAGAGGGCACCGCTGAGGTTGCTATAACTATGAAATCCTTCAAGCCTCTGGCCAGATTTCATGTCATGGTAACTTTGCAATTTCCCTCTTGGAGAAAGAAAACCAATGCCATGACAAGAAAAAGTCATCTCTGAGATGTAATTTGGTGCAATTATAGAGAAGACCAGAGAGTCTTTGTTCCTGCAAAAACCACATTATGTAGCACAGGCTACATGCCAGGTTCCATGCTGATTGGGTTTGGTGAGAGAAGTCCTAAAGGCTTCCTCCGTAAGTGCCCCAGCTGAGGAGACCGAGAGGATGAGGATCTGACCAGACATTCCTGTTTCCACTCATGATACGTTAGTGATGCCATAACATACCCTTGGCAAGGGGAGTCCTAGACACATCAGATGGATCACACTTCCACGACCTAGTTATAAGATCTGAGCTTGGCAGCCTGGAACCTAACCATCCACGTCATCAGACATTCGTCTGCTCATTTGGGGTGGGATGGATTAATCACAGAAGAGCCAGAAATCCTTCTTACCCTTCTTTCTTCCATAATGATCTCGAGTGAAAAGTCACTGAGATGAACAAGACCACTCAAAAAGCTCTGAATATGGGGGGCTGGGAGGGCTGGGGGCTCGGGACAAGCAGGAAGGCTTTATCCAGCTTCTCTGCCAGCTTTGGTTAGTAACAGTCATTCCTAACAAGCCAGTTGCTGTGAACTGTTTACAAACCGACAAGTCAGAAAACCAGCCATCCAGCCAGCCTTGATTCAGGGTCCCACCCTCTCAATCCTGACCAGGAGTTACCGTAAGGCAGGGATGGTTTCTAGACATGCCCCTGGGCCTATACCATGATTGGCATCCTCCTGAGAGACTGCCACCCCTGCCAACACCCCACCAACACAATTTTAACCTCTCTCAGGGCCACAGTGATTCCTGGCTTCTCAGAGGAGTCTTGTGGCAGAGAGGGCTGCCACAGCATCTTGGGGACGTGAGGAAGAGCTGAAGCTGTCTGTTTTGAGTGATGCCTTCTAGATGCTCCTATACAGGCTCAACCACAAGAAGCCCAGGTTAGTATGAGAGAGAGAGAGTGTGAGCAGAGCAGGACAGCCCTCTCTGCTGCCTCCAGTCACTCTAGCACATGGGAGATGGCATTTGACAGAGTGCCAGTTGTACTTATCTACTACACTGTTACATTATTCACCTATCTCCATATTTTCTAAAGGGGCCTTCTGACTAACAGAGCCTACAAAAGATGGGTTTGAACTGGTCGATTCATATACATTGTCTATGTATGTAAACTAATTGTGTAAGAAACTTAAGGCAACAGCAACTATCTCCCCAAGATCTCTGATGTGTTAATATTCAGCTGTACTGGGTCTTAGCTGCAGCATAGCGGATCCAATTCCCCATCCAGGGGTGGAACAAGGACCCCCTGCATTGGAAGTGTGGGGTCTTAACCACTAGACTGCTAGGGAGAGCTCTTTGACATGTCCATTTTAGGAAGATAACAACATCACTAGGAAAGGAATACATTCAGACTGAGGGGGTGGGCGGGCACACTCTACACACATTCCAGGAGGAGAGGGCAGCAGAGGAGGAGAGGGCAGCAGAGGAGGAGATGGCTGGATGGCATCACCAATTCAATGGACAGGAACTTGGGCAAACTCTGGGAGATGGTGAGGGACAGGGGAGCCTGGCGTGCTGCAGTTCATGGGGCCTCGAAGAGTTGGACACGACTTGGTGACTGAACAACACACACACTCATGCAGGTGCACATACACACAGAAATACACACAGAAATACACATCTTTCTAGCAAACTAGTAAGATGACTCTGGTAGGGCTCAGGGAAAACAGTACAGGTAAGACAGGCTCAGGAATTGAAATTTCCAAGCCTGGGAAGAAAAGTCATCTCCCCCACCTCCCACTCCCTGCCTCGATGAGACCTCCTCAGGACATGTTTTCCAGTGATTTGTGTGTCTAATAAGAGATAAGATAGCAAAACTCGGACCCAAGCAAAGTTACCTGCCCCAAAGTAAATCTTAAAGAAGTAGAAATGGGAGAATAAGAGCATAGAACACATTCAAAAATAGATTTTAATTTTGGTTACAGGTTCCAAGAAAATTTTAAGAGATATTGAATAAACTGGATTCAGGCCTTCCATCCTGACAGGGAGTCAGGAGTGAGAGACTTTGAGCATATCCCCACACATACGTGACCACATTTTAAAACTCCTTAACACGGAGTAATTCCCAATACAAATGCAGACTGACATGTTTTGCCCTGCTTATCTATTCATTCAATATATTCACCCATTCATTTCTTCATTCACTAATTTCATTCATTTATCAAACACTTACTGGGTATCTAATTGGGTCAGGTTCTTTGATAGGTGTTAGAAAACAAGCATAGCCCCAACTTTTATGGACTATTACAAAATGTTTTGTAAAGATGGATAACAAAATAGTACATCCTTCTCATCTGGGGGAGATGATGAAGGAGCTAGTGGAGCTGAACAGAGCTCTGGACCTGAATTACCAGCATCTGGGTTTTGGTACAGGCTTTGCTATTTTTTAGTTTCAGCTGCTAAGTCACTTCAGTCGTGTCCGACTCTGTGCAACCCCATAGATGGAAGCCCACCAGGCTCCCCCGTCCCTGGGATTCTCCAGGCAAGAGCACTGGAGTGGGTTGCCATTTCCTTCTCCAATGCATGAAAGTGAAAAGTGAAAGTGAAGTCGCTCAGTTGTGTCTGACTCAGCGACCCCATGGACTGCAGCCTACCAGGCTCCTCTGTCCATGGGATTTTCCAGGCAAGAGTACTGGAGTGGGGTGCCAGCCTTGGTCAAATCATTCAGCCTTCCTGAACCTTAGCCTTTTCATCATAAGCCAGGATAAATACTGATGTAAGTATGAAGCAAGAGCATAGACATAAAAAGCACTTTGTGAAGAACTCTACAAATGCAACATGTTATTATTATAAACAATAAGTCTTACGTATGTTGACTACGTGAGGAACAGTCAGGGATAAGCCATGTCCTAATCATGCACCTATCTATTCACAGCCAGGAGGCTCAAGGTCCAAGTGTCAAAAGGGATAACAGAATAACAGGACAAAAGACAGCCTACACAGGGAGGCCAGAGAGGCCAAGGTCAAAGCATCAAGTCCAGCTCCCTGTTTCCAGACAGGAAAACACTCTCAGCTAAGTGAGTCACAATGAGTAGGTCAAAAAAGTTAAAGCCAGGGTGGCTCCGCCTCCTCCCTGTGCAGTGAGACTGACTCTTGTACGCTCTGTCGAGCTGCCTTAGGACACCTGTGAGAAGTCAGTTCCCTGGCCTCCTCTCCTCTCTGCTATGATGGAATTTTCCAGAAGGACAAAGCAACAGAGCTCCTCACTATCTAGACGTCTATTGTGAGCCCACTTACAAGCCAGGCAAAGGGAACAATTCAATACTGTGGAATAGTTACCCAGAGCCATGAAGACCTTACACAATGTCCCCTGGAATCATATAAACCGCCTCAGTGCAGTGGGCCAGCCATGAGCAACGGCCCCGTCAGGCAGGCCTGGTGGGTCTCTCCGCACGACTGAGGTTCATCTTAGTGATCTGGGATCCAGGAGTCAGGTCCGCATGCACCATGGCCCACAAGATGCAGAGCACACATCCAGAGCATACATAGCTAGAAGAGGGCTCAGGGGAACAGCCTTATGTGGGTTTGGCTGGCCACAGATTGCATCCCAACGTCTACTCGGGATCAAAAGGTCAGCAACGGGGCAGGCAGTCCTGTTTAGGAGACACCAGCCCAGGGACTGGAAGGACACTGGAACCCAGCTAAAATTTTAACCAACCATGTTTTGAGGGGTTGGCAGAAACTTCTGTGGCCCATGGCACATGGCAAGCTTCAGAGAAGGTCGAGAGTTTCACAGTGGCCTGTGAAGCAACTCTAAGAACCTATTTCTCAGTGAGCCTCTGGTTATCTAGAGGCTGCTAAGCTGAAACAGGTACAAAACTCTTGAGAAATATCCTTCAGAAAGAAGGGGATTCTGATGCGGCAAGATCTGTGTTCTCCCCAGCCACTGCTCAGATCACTTTCTACCGTGCTTCGAATGTTGCAAGCAAACTGCGCACACCTCTGGACACCTGCGCCCGGCACCCGGACGTAGGGGGTCCACCGAGCCAGACAGTACCGGGCCGACTGTCACACAGCCACTGGCTGACCAGACTAATGCCTTTGGTGGAATGTGAAGGGCAATTATTTATGCAAAAAAATACTCTTTTTTTCCCCTAATACCAGCTACATGGTGAAGAGGCTATCCATTTTTTTTAAATTGCTCCAAGACAATCCTCTGGAACTAAGATGTTATAAACATGTTTCAGGTGCAGCTCTCTGCTGATTTTTTGCAAGAGCTTGTTCCCAAAGGACTACATGCTTGTGTTATTTAAGTTTCAAATAAAGATATGTTCAATATTAACTCCACTGTGTTTGCAAGCTGAAAATAGAGCCCAGCTGTGGACAGTGGTTTGATTGAGACCAGATTTTTCCACATTATTATTTACAAGCAGAGTTTTGGTTACTTTTTCTACAAATAGTATTACCTGATTTATTGTTAACTAAGCCTGGCCACATTTCCTTAGAATTTAATTCATTAAGCCAATAGTATTGAGACAAAAACCTTTAAACTTGAGGCAGTTAATATCAGGGTGGGTATTTTGGGTGGGGGGAGGGGTTATTTCTAGTAAATAATTCAACATTAATGAGTACCATGTATTTCAAAGGCTTAGGGAAGTAGTAAAATGGAATTATTGAAGTTTCTCTTTTAAAAATACTGTGGTCCTTTAGGAAAACCATAACCTGTTAATGCTGTTATTTAAACTATTTCTGGATGTTATCATCAACTGAAAACATGCTGTAAAAGCTTCTGGAATCTTTTATTACGATTTCAGGTGAATTTATAAGTGTCATAAAACTTAAGGGAAGAGGAAGGAAAACTCATTTATACATTGCTATTTTACTTATCTTGTAAATGTGAATCAATTGACTTTAAAAAAATTAAAGACATGGAGTTCTAAAAGGCATTGTCCATGCACTTCCTGTGATAACTTCACTCACTCACTCAATAGCTATTTATTAAGCACCTATTACACACCCTACACTGGAAACAGAGCGGAGACCAAGCTCTGCAGAGCTCGGCTGCCTGCAGCTCTCTTCTGGAGAAAAACGAATAATGAGCAAGTACATGAGCTGCCCTGTGCTGACACATGGAGAACAATGAAGCAAGGAGGGTCAAAAGAGACTTGGGAGTTGGAGTAAGGGGCTGCTCTTTTCCACACAACAAGCAGAGACGGCCTCTCTTAAACAGAGACTTGAAGGTAGCAAGTTTGTGGGCCCAGCAGACATCTAGGGAAAGCATCCTAAGCCAGGCCAGGTCCAGAAAGCCCCGGTGGGAGCACTATCAGCATAGCTAGGAACAGAAAGGCCAGCATGGCTGTAGCAGGTGAGTGAGAAGGGGAACTGTTGAAAATGAAGTTGGGGAGAATATCAAGTTGAGAAGTGAGACCCAAGCCAGAGACAACACTTCAGAGGCCAACAGTGTATAGATAGCATTTAAAATCGTGGGACTGCGGGGGTGGTTACCCAGGGAGTGAGTGTAGACAGAGAAGAGGTGTGATGACTGAGCTCCCAGGATCTATTTAGGGGAGATAAGAAGGAACCTGCAAAAGATACTTAGAGGAACAGATAATGAGGTAGAAGGAGAAGCTAAAGAGAATGCTGTCCAGGAAACAAAGTGTAACAGTGGTTCCGGAAGGAGGGAATGATCACTGGTAAACAAGACAGGTAGTCAAGTATCAATAAAATGAGGGCTGAAAAGTCATCACGCACACTATATATGGTGGAGAAGATAAATTCTTTCATCTCTCTGTTTCTTGGTTTCCTTATCCACGTAATGAGGATAAAAATAGTACCTACCTTACAAGTATATGTGAGTTAATGTTCATAAAACACAAAGTGTCTGTAATAGCAGGTGGTCAACAAATCCTTGAATGAATGTAGCAAGATGATCATAGCACAGTGAACGTCTGTTACTTCTCACATATCATCCATCTATCATTACTATCTTCTATGACCTTTGCAAGAGTTTTTGACTGAGAGATGGCAACTAAAGACTGAATGGAGAAAGCCCAAGAAAAGGTGGAGATGAGAGTTTGAAGATAGAGGTCAAATAAGTCTTTTCTAAAAAAAAAATAGATTTGCTGCAAAGGGAATCAAAGAAATGGGGCAGTAATTAATGGGGGATATGAGGTCAAGAGAGCTCTTAATTTTTTTAAGTTGTGAGCTATAACAGCATTTTAGTATTCTAAAAGGAATGATCCATAGAGAAGGAAAAAATGATAAAGAAGAGGAGGCCCCTGGAGGATGTCACCAAGCCAGTTGGTGAGGTGGCATTTAGAGGACACCCAGCCTTAAGGAGTACAAACCCACCCACTGTATCAGCCAAAAGGGAGAGCGAGTGGGCAGATGGTGGGAGCCTGGGAAAGGGAAGAAGGCTTTCCCAGGGAAAGGGAAGAAGAGGAAGGTGTAAAGTAGTCAACCAGGAGAGAGGACAGTGAATCGTACAGTTGCCAGCTGGGACCAAGAGCCTGCTCAAGGTAAATGGTCAGTAAATGAACACAAAGCAACTGTCAAAGGGATTAATCTTCAAAATATATAAGCAGCTCATACAGCTCAATGTCAGAAAAACAAACAGCCCAATCAAAAAATGGGCAGGTGACCTAAACAGACATACCTCCAAAGAACATATACCACAGACCAATAAATACATGAACATTGCTCATAATTAGAGAAATGTAAATCAAAACTACAATGAGATATCACCTCACAGTGGTCAGAATGGCCATCATCAAAAAATCTACAAACAATAAATGCTGGAGAGGGTGTGGAAAAAAGGGAATCTTCATGCACTGTAAGTGGGAATATAAACTGATAAAACCACAGTGGAAAACAGTATGGAGGTTCCTTAAGAAACTACGAATAAAACCACCATATGACCCAGAAACTCCACTACTGGGCTTATACCCTGAGAAAAATCACAATTCAAAAAGACACATGTACCCTGATATTCATTGCAGCATTATTTACAATAGCCAGGACATGGAAGCAATCTAAATACCCATCAACAGATGAATGCATAAAGAAGATGTGGTACATATACATGATGGAATATTACTCAGCCATAAAAAGGAGTGTATTTGAGTCAGACTGAGTAAGGTGGATGAACCTAGAGCCTGTTACACAGAGTGAAGTAAGTCAGAAAGAGACAAAAATATCATATATTAATGTATATATATATGGCATCTAGAAAAATAGCACTGATGAACCTATATTCAGGGAAGCAATAAAGATGCAGATGTAGAGGACTGACTTGTCGGCACAGCAGGGAAAGGAAAGGGCAGGAAAGGAAACTGAGAAAGCAGCACTGCCATATACACACTATCATACGTAAAATAAATAGCTAATGGGAAGCTGTTGTATAACACAGGGAGCCCAGCCCGACACTCTGAGATGACCTACAAGGGTGGGATGGGAGTGCGGAGGGAGGCCCAAAAGGAAGGATATATATGTATACATATAGCTGATTCACGTTGCTGTATGGTAGAAACCAACATAACATTGTAAAGCAATTATCCTCCAATTAAAAAAAATTATAAAAAGAAACTGAACACAGTCATCATCACGGTCTTGTATTTTAATTTTACGTTACCCAGGTTCCACTGGGCAAATTCATGGGCCAAGTGGGTGGACAAAAGAATTTTACCAAGGCTGCAGCTTTGTAATGAGAGTGGGATGAAGAGAGAGATGGGAGAGGAAGGAAAGAAGGAGGGAGGGAGAGAGGGAAGCAGAGAGGGAAGGAGAGCACAGTCGTTCTGGTTAGAGCAGCATAGGGCCAGAGACCCACCTGCACCCCAAGACAGCCTGGCGATTCCACCAAGGAAGCCCTCGGCCTTCTCAGGATGTGTAGGAAGCATCCTGGATTTCTGTCCACCGCTTACCTTCACCAGCTGTGACAGCACAACAAAGGCCTTCTTGCTTTCACCTTGTAAATCAAAACCACACCTCGGCCAATTTCTCTCCTTTACAGGTGGAACACTGTAGTTCATGATTTATAAGTCAACATTTCATGACCAAATACATCTATTTCACTTGAGACTTTGTGGCCTGTCAAAGCCATCAAGCATTGACAAGAATAATAAACTGAACCTCAAGCAGCCATGAATGAGGTCTTATCAATTAGGAGCAAAGAATTTGTGCTTACTTCCAATTCCAAGATGACTTCTTTCCTACCTCTAATTTACTGCTAAAAGCAAAACAAACAACAACAACCAAAAAAAACCTAAAGTTTTAAAAATTTAGCAAGAACTTTTGGCAAATCATGTATTCATATTCACAGATGCTTTCATCATGCTGATTTGGACAATGACCTTAAGGTGTGGAGGGTATTCATTATCCTGGCAGGCAAATGGAGATTCTCAAAAATATATATATCATGGTAGGGAAAAAAACAGATTTTATGGGACTTTCTAAATATTTTTAACAGTTTTTATACAATAAAGTCATTGTCCAGCCCCAATCTTAAATCTCAAATGATCCCTGTATGAAACATACTATTTCTTCCAACAATTCACACCCAAGCAACTAATAATACATTAAGATACCAAAGGAATTTATCTTCCTAATTCAGCCAGAAGCAAAGTAATACTGAAGGCAGATAGTTGGAATATATAAATATATTTATGGTTGTTTCTTTCCAAAATAAACATGAGTAATATCTGACTCTTGTTCTCCAAATCCTATTTAAGGCGGTGCTTTCTCTCTGTCTGTCCCCTGTTTCTCTCCCCACCTCCTCATACAAAGGTCTTATTCAGCTGGATTGCTGCCTCCCTGGGCACTGAAGCACTGGGTTCTAATCCTAGTAAACTAGGCTGGATTACTAAGAAATTGTGCAGTGGTCCTCCAACCACTTGGGAAAAACAGGGGGAAAGAGATAAAAGAGTATCAACTTCAGCAGAAGTACAGAAGCAAAATGACTGAAGACCCTACACTGAGTAGCCGCCTTGGGGTGGGAGACCCATTTTCCCTGTCCATATAGCACAGGCCCCCACCCCTACCCCCGCCTGAATCCACATCACCAATATCCTCCATTAAACGACTTATTTTTTGAAAAAGCAATTTTATATAAAAACACTGAAGACAATTGTCTCTGCACTTTTCTAATCTGGGCTCCTGGACACAGAACACTATCTGAAAGACCCAGTTCAGTACAGTTCAGTCGCTCAGTCGTGTCCGACTCTTTGCAACCCCATGAACTGCAGCACGCCAGGCCTCCCATCACCAATTCCTGGAGCCTACCCAAACACGTGTCCATTGAGTTGGTGATGCCATCCAACCATCTATCCTCTGTCGAACTCTTCTCCTCCTGCCCTCAATCTTTCCCAGTATCAGGGTCTTTTCAAATGAGTCAGCTCTTCTCATCAGGTGGCCAAAGTATTGGAGTTTCAGCTTCAGCATCAGTCCTTCCAATGAACACCCAGGACTGATCTCCTTTAGGATAGACTGGTTGGATCTCCCTGCAGTCCAAGGGACTCTCAAGAGTATTCTCCAACACCATGGTTCAAAAGCACCAATTCTTCAGAGTTCAGCTTTCTTTACAGTCCAACTCTCACATCCATACATGACTAATCTGAATGACTCAAAGGCCTTCAACTCTTTTATTTCTTTATCTTGCAGTAGTTTTCTGGTTGGTGAAATAAAAACCCACCGAAGGCAAGAAACTGTTTACTGGGTCGAGCGTGTGACAAATCTCAAGCAACCAGGACTCTTAAGGTGCACACAATCAGTACGCTGGCCACCAAAGGCTCAGATCAGATCAGATCAGATCAGTCGCTCAGTCGTGTCCGACTCTTCGCGACCCCATGAATTGCAGCACACCAGGCCTCCCTGTCCATCATCAATTCCCGGAGGTCACTCAGACTCACATCCATCGAGTCAGTGATGCCATCCAGCCATCTCATCCTCTGTCGTCCCCTTCTCCTCCTGCCCCCAATTCCTCCCAGCATCAGGGGCAATCAAATGCATTTCCTTGAGGTACAATGAGATTTGAGGATGTTTTCTAGTCGCTGGGGTGGTCTCTAGAGCAAAGGATTACTTCCCAACTCATTTTATAGTTTGAGAATTTGAAAATCCAGAGAGAAAGTGAAAAAAAAAAAAAAAAAAATCTACATCTGGGTAGTAAAGCATCATGTGAACCCTGGAGAGAGAGGATGGATGCCTGGGAGCCCAGGTCCCGCACAGCTGTGCTGTCTCCCCAGCCAGTGGCCAGGCAACCAGCTGGCAAGTGAGACCGAGGTAATTTGGATGCTTTTCAAAATAGGGAGGAACTTTTCATTGTGGAGAATGTAATTTGCTGTGGGGAAGAAGCTTGTGAACTAGTCTGAGTCTCCATGATTTTCTCTAGGTCCCTGTAGGGTCTGCCTTCTTCGGAGCCTTCGGCTTTTCCAGTTAAATCCTCCAGGGACAATCTGGAAAACCTACCCTTTGTATTTCTGGGACCCTGACATTATAGACACAGTTCTAAAGCTCCACATGGTTTTTCCAGTAGTCATGTACAGATGTGAGAATTGGACCAGAAAGAAGGCTAAGTGCCAAAGCCTTCAAGCTCTGGTGCTGGAGAAGCCTCTTGAGAGTCCCTTGGACAGCAAGGAGATCAAACTAGTCAATCCTAAAGGAAGTCAACTCTGAATATTCATTGGCAGGACTGATGCTGAAGCTGAAGCTCCAATACTTTGGCCACCTGATGTGAACAGTTGACTCACTGCAAAAGACCATGATGCTGGGAAAGATTGGGCAGGAGGAGGTAGGCGCAATAGAGGATGAGATGGTTGGATGGCATCACTGACTCAATGGACTGAATTTGAATAAACTCCAGGAGACAGTGAAGGACAGGGGAGCCTGGCCTGCTGCAGTCCATGGGGTCGCAAATTGTCGGACAGGACTTAGCAACTGAACAACAAACACCAGAACTGCCCTAAGAGGATTACCAGTTGACTCTGGGACACTGAATGACTCTTACTGTACTCAGCGTATTCTCAGCCCAAAGAACAATGAGGACATCTCAGGAGCCAGAATTGGAAAAGGAGGATGGATTCTAACTGTAGAGATGCAGTAGGTCCTGTCAACTCCATCTCCTCAATATGTCTCAAATCACATTCCATATTCACAGTTGTCCCCATCCTAGTCATGAAAGCCACTATCATCCACTTGGGTGACTGCAATAAATCCCCCCACTCTATACTAACTTCCTCCTTTAACACACAGCAATTAGGGTGGGTTTTGTTTTGAGCTTCAGGAATTTCCACAGCTTAATCCAAAATCCTCCCTTTGCTTGCAAGGCTGTCTGTGATGTAGCTCCTACCTTCTGCCTCTCCTCCTTCCCCTGCCATATTTATCCTTCAGATCTTGGCTAAAAAAATATCACACCCTCAGAGACACTTCCCTGCCTGCAGACTAAGCTTGGCCCCACATTGCACCCTTCTATCACAAGATGCTGTACATTTCTCTTGGTGCACTTATCACAACTGTGACTGCAGAATTAATTGGGTAATTAGTCATTTGATGTCTCTGCTCTTCATTAAAATATAAATTTCACGAGCCGTAGGATCCTGTCTATCTTCCCTTTGTGTTCTCAGGGTCTAGCATGTGGTGTAGGGTCACTGCAGACACACATACTTATGAGGGAATGAATAAACAAGTGACCGATCTCCTTGCCCAGGGCCCTTCTGGACAGAGTTTGGGGTGGGGTTAGACAAAAGAAGAGAAAGTCCATTGACATCCCAATACAAACTCTACCAAGAACTCTAGCTCGGCCAGAGCAGTTGTCATTTTTGGTAGGCTCTCCTGGGTTCACTTGCATGGAGAGGAAAAGAATTTCAGAGCTAGGAAGCTTGATCAAACCACTGAGGTCTGAGGTTAGGACAAAGCGATGGGACACAAGGTCCTGGTGTTCTCTCTGACACTGTTCAATTGGGATGAACAATCTGATGCATAAAATAACTCCTAGGACTGTCAGAATCCACACTCAGCAAACCACACGGCACACAGGCCATTTGGTAAATCTCAACAGAGCATAAATATGTGGATTTCAGTGCAACTTGTATGATTACATAGAGTGCCTCAAAAATAAACTAGATTTCTTATACTGATATATAAAATAAGAGATGAATGTGTAACTTTGTAAATATACTAAAAGCTACTGAAATGTACACTTTAAAAAGGTCACTTTTATTACATTTCAATAAAAAAGGCATTCCCTCTGCCACCCCAAACCATGATCATTTGAATGACATATATGCACATTTTACCCACAGGGAATCTACAATCTTAGAAGCTTACCTTCCATAATGAATATTGGCCCCTGGTACTCGAAAATTAATCAAAGAAAGTGAAGTATATTAACAAAAGGCTGAGCAAGAAGTACACTGAAGTCAGAGCTAGTCAAAGCTAGCATTAGTGTGGTAAAGCCACATTGGCACAGAATAATAAATCAGTGTGACTGCCTTCGAGGGAGAAGCTTTCTCCATGAAATCAGTGGCAAAGGCCACAAGAATAATCTGAAAGCAAATTCTACCTGGAAAAGATTCTATAATCTAGGAAGCATATGATATTTCATGCTATTGCACTTGGATTCCAGTACCATTTAAAAATCCCATAAGACCCTCTGTAATCTGGGATTCATAATCATTGAATCCTTCACACTGCCAAGGACATCTGTCTTATATAAGCTGAGTGCAATCAAAATGCCTACACCCCAGGAGCCATTGAGAGGACCATGAACGTGCAGTGAGGTTTCTGAGGATGCTCTAGTTCTCCAGAATGTCTCAGAGGTCACAACACACCATCAGTTGAGCGAAGCAGGAAGAGTGATGACTAAATGGATCCAAAGTCTTTTATAGAGCTATGGAGCTATGTTTTAGCAGTAAAGGAAATGTGGTGCTTAGTATTTAGTTGTGTTTACTATCACACAGAAATGAGTATTTATACACATTTATGTATACAGATCACTCAGTAATGCATGTAAATGTATCAGATGCACACAAGAGCAGAAACTAACATCCTGGAAGAACCCAACATGTAAATCAGGAATCAGCCAACTACTCCTATAAAGCACTAGACAATAAATATTTTGGGATTTGCAGGCCATATGGTCTCTGTTGCAATGACTCAATCTGCTACTACAGTGCAAAAGTTACCATAAATAATATGTAAATGAATAAGCATGGCCATTTCTATAAAACTTTATTTATAAAAGCAAGCAGCAAACTGAATGTGGCTTGCAGGCCATAATTTTCCACCTCCTGGTATAGCAAATGGAAGCACAAAGTTGTTAAGAAACAGTTACTTAAACTATTCCAAAGGACTCTTCCTAAAGAATTAGAGACAAGCTTGTCTTCTTACAGTTATGAGACATCAGTTAAGCACTCAGTGATTCAGTGTCTACTTATAAACATTAATTCACGTCATACCATACTATATCACATAATATCCAATGGATTGTAAAGTGTAAAAGCTGTGTGCTCCTAAACCAACTGGTTCCAGGAGGTGCTACATAGATTACTGGGGTCTGTTTTTTGTCTCCTCTCCTCCTGTCAAGCTGTTAGCCATCACTTTGTTGGTTTTGTCTCTGTAATTGTCTCTATCTTCAATTTGCCATTGCTGATCTGCTCCAGGCCAAAAACAGTATCTAAAGTAGGCCTGGCTTTGAAGGACCATATGTCTCTCTTATGCGTAAAGAAACATGAGCAGAGGGTGAGACAAACTGACAGAGTAGCACTGACTATATACACTGCCATGTGTAAATAGCTGGCTAGTGGGAAGCTGCTGTGTAACACAGAGAGCCCAGACCTGTGCTCTGGGATGACCTGGAGGGTCGGGATGGGGGTGGGCAGAAGGGAGGCTTGTACACACATAATATACATATTTATATTTGTATTTATGACTGATGCACATTGCTGTACAGCAGAAACCAACTCAAATTTGTAGAGGAACTATCCTCCAATTAAAAACAAAAATTTATATATATATATATATATATAAACAGAATAAAAAGAAACAAGAGCACCAGGTTTATTACCCCCAGGCAACTACTCTATAGACCTTTGGACTATGTTCTAATTCTGCACTTATTTTACATAATCAAGTTGTTAGATAAACGACTTATGGGTAAGATGTTACACTTGCCTGTACGTGTATGTACACCTATCTACACACACATTCATAGTCATTTATTTATTCGTTCCACAAATATTTATTGCATCTCTCTGTGCTAGTCACTGTTATAAGTACATGGAATACATTAGTGGACAAAAGATTAGAAAACCAAAATAAACATGCACACAAACAAAAAACAGCCATCAAGGAGCTTACATTACAGCAGTGGGAAATAGATAAATCATCTTTGTCCTAAAGTAGATCTGAATCTACTAGAAACATATGGGTCTTAACATACACACACATACTTCCTAAGTACTTGTAGGTCACCAGGTTAAATGACTAACAATCTTTAGTTACAGAACGTCTAAATGCCTCCCTCCCCTCCACACACACAGTTAAAGTTACTTCTGTTTGATAAACCAGAATGTCCATTCACTTCAATTTTCTCTCTTCATCTCATTTCCTGCCTCCTTCCTCCCATGGTTGACCCACTGAGAAGCAAAGGTAGGTCACAAACCAGCAAAAAGACCTAACAGACTACTTGGGATTGCAAGTGGTCAGTCTGTTTTTGGATCATTTAAAACTGCTTATTTGACTAGTAATGAGGCAATACATTCCTGTGATCTGGGAGGTGAACCAAAAATCCTAGCTTGGGTTTCAGTTTCATGTAAAACTTACTGCTTAGCAAAGGGCCAGTCTTTCCAGTTTAATGAAGCTGGCTTTGTGGTCCTTGAGCACTCTGGGAAGGGAAAGGATAAGGACTCACAGAGAATTAGCAACATTCAGGTGAGCAAGGCCAAAAAGCATACTGTTGATCCAGTAGATGAACAGGAAAAACTAGGAAATGGCTAAACCCCGAGGGCCCTTAGGGAGCTGTCCCCAACCCTGGTGCCACAGATCCATCACAGCCCACGCCTACAGAGAAGCCTAGAGAGACAGAAGATTTCCTGCCATGGAGGATTTCCACATGGAGAAAGGGAAAACTGCATCCCTCCCTGGAACAGATCACCGAAGGCCAAATCAACTGTTCAGCAGCCAGGATGAAGCACACACACGAATGACTGTGACCTCCAGTCTTGCAAACTGCCCCTAAGTCCTCCACATGGATCCACAAGCCCCTGTACAGTTCTTCTTTGTATGGCCAACAGCCTCCTTTCCTTGTCTTTTTCCTGGGAACAGAGGACGGAGCTTTTTAGAGCACCCTTGGGACTTCCCTGGTGGTTAAGAATCTGCCTTGTAATGCAGAGGACGCCTGGTCCAGGAAGATCCCACTTGCCACGAGGCAGCTAAGCCTGTGAGCTGCAACTACTGAGACCTCGGGCCACAGCTAGAGAGTCCGAGTGAGTGCTGCAACAAAAGATCTCGCCTGTCCCAATGAAGATTCTGCGCATTGCAACTAAGTCTGAGGCAGCCAAACAAATAAAAATAAAATTAATTAGTTTATTAATTTAAAAAGTCTTTAGTGAGGACCCTTGGGGCCTAAGGGCTTCCTTGGTGGCTCAGACGGTAAAGAATCTGCCTGCAGTGCAGGAGTCCCAGATCTGATCCCTGGGTCTGGAAGATCCCCTGGAGAAGGAAATGGCAACCCACTCCAGTATTTTTGCCTAGAGAGTCCCACAGACAGAGGAGCCTGGCAGGCTACAGTCCCTGAAGTCAAAAGAGTCAGACACAATTGCATGACTAATATTTTCACTTTGCAGCATAAAGGCAAGAGCTCCACAGAATGGGGCAGAAATCACTGTGGAGGATTTTTTTTTTTCCCTTTGGGAATTCCAGCTCTGGCTCACTTCCCAAAACTGGTTACATGGGTAACCAGAGGAGAAACTAACTCATTCAGTGATAACCACTCACTGGTAAACCAGATGCCAGAGCCTGGGATGCCAGGTCCAGGGAGGCCACAGTAAGGCCCTGAAAGGAACAGACACTCCAGATCTAGAATTCAATTGACAGAGTACTTAGGAGGTAAAACAATAGTGCGCTGGCTAGCACAGCCCATCTGTGAGCTGGGCTAGAGGAACTATGCCTTCATGTTGAGCACAGAAGGGCCAGCTGGGCCCCAGAGGCCAGAGATGGGTTGATGGTCAGGAGTAGCTGTAAGTGAGCAGGGCAGGAGACGGCAGGCACTCCTTGGTCCAACGGTGTCTCCACCTGTCTCCTACTTTCTCAAGGTTAACAGAAACCACAGGCCTACTGGGACATGCTGGGGACTCCAGACTAGACCCAGTGCTTATTCTGTTTAGGGTTATAAGCTTTGGAATCAAACAGATCTGGGTTCAGATCCCAGTTCTGACACCAAATACACGTGTGGCCTTGGCCCAGTGACTTCCCTCTTTGCCCTTTGGTTTCTGCATCTACAAAAATGAAAAGAAAGGAACACCCAGTTCATAGAGCAGCAGAAGGATGACAGGATGGGGACTGTGGATGGTGCTTGGTGGAGGCAGACACGGTGACTGTAAAAATCTCACCATCAGCAGAAAACAAACAGCCACCCACCACACACTGGATTGCACACTCATTCCCCGTTCTCAGGGGTTGTTTCTGTTTCTTTGCCTGGCCAGCATCCATATTCCTCTCTAGAAGATGATCCTTCTTTGCCGATCGTTCAGGGAGCACTGGCCCCAGCCCAGGCAGTGATAATTCAGCTGGGGAAGGGCAGGGGTCACTCTTCTGAAGGTTCCAGTAGGATTGCTTGCTTTAGCGTCCTTCCTGTGCACCCCAGGGGCTTCTCACCTATGTGCTGGAGGAGGAGGGGCTGAACTGGTAGGAATTTCACTCTCTGCAGAAGACATCTGTTTTGAGGGCAGTAAAGACCCAGGTGGCACTGTTTTGAAGGCAAAGAAATGAAGGGCAATTACCCTGCCATTAATCAGTGAGGCTACAAGGACTGCACAGTGTTACTTAAGACCAGGAAAGAACATTTTAATAACATTCCTGGGGATAAAGACTGAGCAAAACACAAATTAAGTTAGTAGGCATCTATGGGACTGCTTGATATATATCAACGTAGATTTTAAAGCTGCCTGGCAGAATTCAAGGTGAATTAACAGGGAGCTGCTACCACTTCCTCTGAAAAATAAAAACAAGAGAGGCCATCGCCAACTCCCACACATGTCATTTCCTGTACCTCAGTGTACAGGGAACAACAGACAACCAAACTGTCCTTTCCTGCTTCCTTCCGAGTCCCAAATAAATCCCCCATACCACCTCCACACACACTCAGAGGGGAGATGTTTAAGTTAAAGATCTGGAGAGGTTAAAAGTTAAGTACATAAAAATATAAAACAGAGTTTCAGTGTTTTTTAAAATGTAGTAAAATAGACATAACACAGCATTTACTGTTTCAACCATCTTTAAATGTACAGTTGAGTGGCATTAGGCATATTCACATTGCTGTGCAGCTATCACCACTGTCCATCTTCAGAACATTCTCGCCGTCCCAAAATAAAACTCGTACGCACCAAACAGTAACTGTCTCATTCTCCCCACCTCCTCCCAGTCCCTGACAACCACCATTCTACCTGCTATCTCTATGGACTGGACTATTCTGCTGCTAAGTCGCTTCAGTCATGTCCGACTCTGTGCAACCTCATAGACAGCAGCCCACCAGGCTCCCCCGTCCCTGGGATTCTCCAGTCAAGAACACTGGAGTGGGTTGCCATTCCCTTCTCCAATGCATGGAAGTGAAAAGGGAAAGTGAAGTCTCTCAGTCGTGTCCGACTCTTCACGACCCCATGGACTGCAGCCTACCAGGCTCCTCTGTCCATGGGATTTTCCAGGCAAGAGTACTGGAGTGGGGTGCCATTGCCTTCTCCAGGACTGCTCTATGGTCCTCATACAAGTGGAATCATCAATATTTGTTCTTTTGTGTCTGACTTACTTTATAAAGCATAATGTCCTCAAGGTTCATCCATGTCGTAACATCTGTCAGAATTTCCTTCCCCCTCAAAGCTGAATAATATTCCATTGTATGGAAGACCACATTTTGTTTATCTATTCATCTATCAGTGAACATTTGGGTTGTTTCTGCCTTTGGGCTCTTGTGAAAAATGCTGCTCTGAACATGGATGTACAAACATCTGTAGGGATTCCAATCTTACATTAAATCATCTAGAGCGTCTTTGTCCTGCTTTTCTTTTGAATGTTGACTCTTTCTTATTTTTCACCAGTCTTCTGACCGTTGCTGCCCAACATACCCTTCTGGACCACTGTGATGGCTTCCTGTTGGCACCCCTAGCCTATAACATGCCCTCATTCTGTGGATTTGATCTGGAGAGACCCACTCTGAAAGCACATGTCCTCTCCAGATGTTCCTGAGCCCTACATTCCCACTTCTGAGCTTGCCTCTTAGCCCTGCCATTAAGCAACACAGCCATGCACCCACCCCTCCCCCGACACTGATGCAGAGGAGAGGGAGTGTGGTGGCATCTAAGCCACAGCCACCCCTCCCAAAGAACAGCAAACTGTTGAGCCATAAGCAGAAGCCAGTTGCACTGCTGGAAGCTGGCAAAGCAGCCAGGACTCCTCACTGTCTTGTGCAAAGCACGGACAATCATCACAGACCGATGTGAGGGCCCCATCACCTCTGTGAAACCTAAAGGAAGCTACAGCTGCCAGGGGACACTAATGGGGGGTCAGCCATGGGGGCAGAGTGGCTGTGAGGGGTAGGACAGAGAACGGTGGAAGGGCTGAAACTAACTGGGGAATGAATGTTAACCAAACAAAAGTTCCCTCAGTAAAGAATCTTCTGGGGAAAAATAAAATTTAAAGAGAAGTGCTTACTTCAGACATTCAGAAGCTAAAGAGAGAACACATTTCAAAACATAAATCCAGACCTAGGGAGTGAATGCTCATTAGTAGTGAGAACCCCTGTTCTGTCCTGAAATGTTATACCCACCTCTCACCTGGCCCTTGCGAGACTTGCAGGGCTCATGTCATTTTCAGTCATCTGCCTGAATGAATTCACAACAGTTCAGAGAAAGGTTTACACACACACTCTTCCAACCACCCATAAACAAGTATCCTCAGAAGATTCCCCAGCAGCTCAGTCCAGTTCATAATCATATACTTTATTTCCTAATGTCCATTTAGTCTAAACACAAAATCTGAGTTTAAAAAAATCTCATTTCCTCCCTATGGAAGAAGTACACAATATCACATTTTGTGCATTATTGCATTACCCTACATTACATAATCGTATGTGATGAATACTACTTTGTAGACACCTATCCATTTATCATCGATATCCAGTTATCAACCTAAAATCTCACAGTCAACCAGACCTCAGTGGAAAAGTCAAGCCTTTCCTCTACAGTAACCAATCAAGGGATAGTCCCCAAGACCAGGCTTGGGCTCCCCGGAAACCCTGTCTCCCAGGCAGAGTAATTTAGGTGTGTGCCCCACACATGCAATGGCACCCCACTCCAGTACTCTTGCCTGGAAAATCCCATAGACAGAGGAGCCTGGTAGGCTGCAGTCCATGGGGTCGTGAAGAGTCAGACATGACTGAGCGACTTCACTTTCGCTTTTCACTTTCTTGCACTGGAGAAGGAAATGGCAACCCACTCCAGTGTTCTTGCCTGGAGAATCCAATGGACAGGGGAGCCTGGTGGGCTGCAGTCTCTGGGGTCGCACAGAGTCAGACATGACTGAAGCGACTTAGCAGCAGCAGCAGCCCCACATAGTACCATATTCGGGGATGAGTGCAATGTTTCCCGCAAATTTGGTTACTTCAAATTTCCTTCATCTATGTCCAGATCTGTATTTTCACCTGAAGTCTTGGATGACAGAAGGCTTTCCTTAAAAGCTCCTTGAGTTACTTATTCTTTTATTTTAAATATACAGAATGTTAAGGGCTATAATTTTTCCCAACTTGGGCCTGTCGCTCCTCAAAGTTGACCTATACAACTCTTCTAAAATTATTCAGGGACTTCCCTGGCAGTCCAATAGTTAAGACTTCACTTTCCAGTGCAAGGGGTGAGGGTTCAATCCCTGCTTGGAAAGCAAAGACCCCACATGCCATGGTCAAAAAAATCAGAACATGAACAACAAAAGCCATATTGCAACAAATTCAATAAAGACTTTAAAAATGGTTCACATTAAAAAAAAAAAAAAAAAACCTAAAATTTGTCTTCTAGAGCCCCCACAACCTGGCTCAGTGCTTCTCAGAAACCTTTGGCATTTCTCCACATCCTTCCAGGGCCTGGACTTCTCCGGAAAGGACGGGACTCCAGGCTCTCTGTCTCTCACAGCAGGTTGAGAAGCTGTGTTTCTGTCACCCCAAAGTGCCCAGGCCCTTTCCACCACCACACCATGTCACGAATTCCCACCAGCCCTGACGCGCTTCTGTATTCCTGCTCCGAGGCATTTCCCACCTGGATGGCCATATTTCCAGACTGCGGTTTCAGGTCACCTCAGGCTGCTTTTTTTTCCAGCCTGCTTCTCCAGAATCTCTAATCCCTCCTGTTCCCTTCTCAGTGTTCAGTCTTTGCTGGGGTTCCCCCTACCTCACTCATGAACGTGTTTTCTTTTTTTTTTTTTTCTTTTTCTCCCGGGGTCCCCTCCCCATAGCCCCCGCCTCATCTTATCTTCCAGGGTCTCCTCCCCGGAGCCCCCATCTTATCTTATCTCCCAGGGTCCCCTCCCCGCAGCCCCCGCCTAATCTCCCGGTGGACTGCAGTGTGTTCAGCCTTTCCCACAACCCCATGGCGGGCATCCCCTGAACGTGTTTTCTTAATCATGTAATTTGAATCACTGAGAGAATGAGTGACTAGATGAGACCTCATCTGACACCCTTGCTCCCCCTCCCCCAATGCCGTGTCACCCCCTGCTCATCTTCACGTGTGGCAGCCGGCCACCAGCATCCTGCCGCCTTGCCTGTCCAGAGCCGTCTGTCTGCGATTCGGGTCCCCAGGAGCTATGCTGCTGCTCAGCACCTGCCCTGCCTGAGGGGTCCCAGCACAGCACCTCTCTGCTCGGACAGCCCAACATCCCCACTCCTGACTCCCCTCTCAGGTCAGCCCAGCGGGGCTCTGTGTGCCAAGAGTGGACAGCTCACCACACAAAGCCGGGCAGCCAGAGTGGACTAGATAAGGCAGGCTAACAATATTAAATTCCCTTTGAGGTTTTATTTTCATTCTGTTTTGTACATATATCACTCCACTGTTTATCGGCATTTGGTGAACCCCTAGGTCATACACAGGGCTTCCCAGGTGGCTCAGTGGTAAAATGGGGGTTCCATCCCTGGGTTGGAAAGATCCCCTAGAGAAGGAAATGGCAACCAACTCCAGTATTCTTGCCTGTGAAATCTCATAGACAGCGGAGCCTGGTGGAGTCCATGGGGTCACAGAGTCAGACACGACCTAGTGACTCTGCACACACACACACGCAGGTCATACATGGGAGTGAGAGTTGTAGGGGAAGGAGGTTAATGGAGAGCTGACGTGAATGGTGAATGACCATATATGAGGGGCATCATCATGGCTTCTAACCATCTGGCCCCTGGAAACATGGCAGGGAGGGGACGGTCAACACCCTAGGCTGGCATTCTGGACTGACATCCAGACTCTCCCAGGGGCTGCTCCCAGCACTCTGGGTACCTCAGCTGTTTGTGGTTCAAATCCCAAGAGAACCAGTACGGGTGGACGAATGGAGCTTTACAACCATGGACAAGAATAACGGAGTACTTGTATATATTGTCTCTGCCCTTGTAATTCGTTGCACTGGGGATGACTGTTTCTCTCTCAGACTTGTGTTAATGACAGGTGGTGGGCTTACAGCCCTGAAAATCAGATGCTTCTCCAAGGCCTGGCGTTGCTGGAGTGAGAAGGAGATGCTTCTCCAAGGCCTGGCGTTGCTGGAGTGAGAAGGAAGCCCAACCCTGAGACTAAGTCAGTGAAAACAATTCAGTCTTTGCTGAGTCACACACTGCTGAAATATTCTCTAGGGACCAGTGGCCACCTCCTCTCCAGCCCCTACCTTCACAAAAAGGAAAATCACAGAAATGGTTAAAACTTTTCAAACATACTGCCGCTTTGAGAGCCTGTGAATTCAGCTGGGTTTTTTCCAGTGATAACCAGATGCCCACATTTTAATTCACAGTTTAATGCCTTTCGCATAGAACGGCCAAATGACAGAAAATTAGAGAAAATTGCCCTCTAATAGATTATAATATATTAATAATAACACACAATGCATCACAGAAGATGCATGGATAGAAAGGACTGTGACAGGGAAGCCATTCTCACTGCAGAGTGAATGAAATATCCTGGCTAATTCCCAGCCACTGCTCGCCCACCTGTCTTCACAATCTCCCACGGGAGACAGCTCGAGTGGTCTGGTACCTGGTGCCCATTACACCTGTGATGAGAAAGGCCCTGCCAGAGTGGGCATCAGGGGGAGGTTGATCACAGAATCACAAGTGTCATGTCCTTCCAGTCTCGTGGAAGCGCTGAGCCTTTCTAAACCAACTAAGCATATCACCACATCCTAATCTTGGCTAGAAGGAGCTTAGTGTCAGGTGGTGGTCACAGCGCAGCCAGCCACTCTCGGAACTGTAGGAGCTATATCACAGACACAGCGTGAATTAAGGCCAGATGCTTACAGCTTATACAAAGGCATTCAGCGTTGGGGTATGCTTAGCACATCCAGGTAATTAACAGATAAAAATGAATCTAATGTACCCAGAAGACAAAGTCTAACAGAGTAAAATTACAGCTACTAACTCACTATCTTGGCCTACTTAATAGGGATATTTTTGAATAAGAATAAATAAATTGAAGGATAACAAGTCAGAGGGTTGCCAGGGACCCTTAATTCAGGTGGAATCCCTTGTTTCTGTAAATGTTAGGACTGAGACCCAAAAAAAGGAATAAATGGCTCCCCCATTTTGATATGCTCCAAGTGGCACAGGGGTGAGTAAGCCCATGTCTCCTGCCCCTCATCCAGGTGGCTCCCCCACATGCCCTCCTAGGTAATGATAGCCCTGTCAGCAGAGCCGTGCACTTGGGGTTCCCTGTCCCTCCTCACCTGTCACTCCCCTGACAGCTGTGACAGGGCCAGACAGTCCTGCTCTCTGCCACTCTCCCCTGCATGCTGGCTAAGGGTTTCTTGTTGTGTCTAGGATAAGGACATTCCTCCAAACCCAGGTTAGCCCACTATCATTATCTGGAAGTCACGAGTTCTTGAGGTCTGATAAACTCCATTTACCACCAAAAATATTATCTTCATAAAAGTATAAAGCACTCATTTTTTCTCCCATCGGTCTAGTATCTTAAGGCACCAGAATGCACACTTAATTGAAAAGATGGCTAAAACATGTTGATGTTTTGCCATCATCTTAGAAGAAAAGATATAAGAGACTAGACTCCTCCAGGATCGATGCTATGAAGCAGTTGCTTTCAACTCCACCAGGGTCCCAGAGCCCTCTGAGATCCAGGTCAAGAGTTCCTGCTGTGTCTTCCAGCCAGTGTAGACTTCTAGAGAGATTGTGAAGCTAAACGTTGGGAGGAGGAAGAGCCCAGAACACAGGGAGGAAAACAGGGCAGAAAACAACACACGTGATAACCAATCAGAGGAATTCGGGCTCTGGCAAGAGAACTTGAAAAAGAAAAGAATAGATACATGTATATGTACAACTGAATCACTTTGCTGTACGCCTGAAACTAACATGACACTGTTAATCAACTATGCTTCAGTATAAGATAGAAATACAGAGTGATTATACAGAGTGAAGTAAGCCAGAAAGAAAAACACCAATACAGTATACTAACGTATATATATGGAATTTAGAAAGATGGTAATGATAACCCTGTATGCGAGACAGCAGAAGAGACACAGATGTATAGAACAGTCTTTTGTACTCTGTGGGAGAGGGCGAGGGTGGGATGATTTGGGATAATGGCATTGAAACATGTATAATATCATATGTGAAATGAATTGCCAGTCCAGGTTCAATGCAGGATACAGGAAGCTTGGGGCTGGTGCACTGGAATGACCCAGAGGGATGGTATGGAGAGGGAGGTGGGAGGGGGGTTCAGGAGCGGGAACACGTGTACACCCGTGGCAGATTCATGTTGATGTATGGCAAAACCAATACAATATTGTAATTAGCCTCCAATTAAAATTTTTAAAAATGTAAAAACAAAAGAAATAAATAAATCTATTTAATGCTAATTATATTTTTAATATTTTAAGTATGCTTTGTTTTCATCCCAATCCCAAAGAAAGGCAATGCCAAAGAATGCTCAAACTACCACACAATTGCACTCATCTCACACGCTAGTAAAGTAACGCTCAAAATTCTCCAAGCCAGGCTTCAGCAATATGTGAACCGTGAACTTCCTGATGTTCAAGCTGGTTTTAGAAAAGGCAGAGGAACCAGAGATCAAATTGCCAACATCCGCTGGATCATGGAAAAAGCAAGAGAGTTCCAGAAAAACATCTATTTCTGCTTTATCGACTATGCCAAAGCCTTTGACTGTGTAGATCACAATAAACTGTGGAAAATTCTGAAAGAGATGGGAATACCAGACCACCTGATCTGCCTCCTGAGAAATCTGTATGCAGGTCAGGAAGCAACAGTTAGAACTGAACATGGAACAACAGACTGGTTCCAAATAGGAAAAGGAGTACGTCAAGGCTGTATATTGTCACCATGTTTATTTAACTTATATGCAGAGTACATCATGAGAAACGCTGGACTGGAAGAAACACAAGTTGGAATCAAGATTGCTGGGAGAAATATCACTAACCTCAGATACGCAGATGACACCACCTTTATGGCAGAAAGTGAAGAGGAACTAAAAAGCCTCTTGATGAAAGTGAAAGTGGAGAGTGAAAAGGTTGGCTTAAAGCTCAACATTCAGAAAACGAAGATCATGGCATCTGGTCCCATCACTTCATGGGAAATAGATGGGGAAACAGTGGAAACAGTGTCAGACTTTCTTTTTCTGGGCTCCAAAATCACTGCAGATGGTGACTGCAGCCATGAAATTAAAAGACACTTGCTCCTTGGAAGGAAAGTTATGACCAACCTAGATAGCATATTCAAAAGCAGAGACAGTACTTTGCCAACAAAGGTTCGCCTAGTCAAGGCTATGGTTTTTCCTGTGGTCATGTATGGATGTGAGAGCTGGACTGTGAAGAAGGCTGAGCACTGAAGAAGTGATGCTTTTGAACTGTGGTGTTGGAGAAAACTCTTGAGAGTCCCTTGGACTGCAAGCAGATCCAACCAGTCCATTCTGAAGGAGATCAGCCCTGGGATTTCTTTGGAAGGAATGATGCTAAAGCTGAAACTCCAGTATTTTGGCCACCTCATGCGAAGAGTTGACTCTTTGGAAAAGACTCTGATGCTGGGAGGGATTGGGGGCAGGAGGAGAAGGGGACGACAGAGGATGAGATGGCTGGATGGCATCACTGACTCGATGGATGTGAGTCTGAGTGACCTCCGGGAGTTGGTGATGGACAGGGAGGCCTGGCCTGCTGCGGTTCATGGGGTCACAAAGAGTTGGACATGACTGAGCGACTGATCTGATCTGATCTGGAATAAACTAACACTTTAGATAAAAAGAGTAATTTGGGCTTGCTTACATTTATTCCACATGCCTTGATCATCTGAAATGATACTACCCTGTAAAGGAAGTCTCTTTGATTCAAACCCTCAAACCTGTTCCACTGACATAAGGCATGGGGTGAGGTGGGAGTAGGGGAAATAAAATAGGAAAACTTAACCAGAAATGGAATCACCATAAAGCTAAAGGCAGCTTCAGCTTTGGAGTCCTCAGTTGCAGGGTCCCTTCTGGGTCTTGGGGTGGTGGGTCTAGCAATGTCTGCCCAAGGTCAACTGTATTCTTTCTCTTTGTTTTTTTCTGGTTTAATTAAACAATAAGTGGTGTATATTATTATGTAAATTGAAGGTATAGAAACATGATGATTGGATACATGGATACACTGCAAAATATTTTCTATTATTAAGTTAGCGAACACTGCATTCTTGTTCTTAAAGAAGGTCACCTAAATCATATAAGGCTCATTGTTGTTGTTGTTATTTAATCTCCAAGTCGCGTCAGACTCTTGTGGACCCCTGGACTGTAGCCTCCCAGGCTCTTCTATCCATGGGATTTTTTTAGGCAAGAATACTTGAGTGAGTTGCTGTTTCCTTCTCCAGGGGATCTTTCCGACCCAGGGATCGAACCCACATCTCCTGCTTGACAGGTGGATTTTTTACTGCTGAGCCACTTGGCAAGACAGGTCTCACAAAACTCGGTTCTGCCCCTGGTCCCAACATTGCTGTGACCGTCACAATCTTAACTTCTTCAGACTATGAAGAGTGAGAAGAGAAAGCAGAGGAATGAAGGATTTAAAGAAAACTGTAAGAGAGAAAGAAGTTGAGAGATGGATGTGAAGAGGAAAAGGATTCCTACTGATCACTTGGCCTTTGGGGGCCTAATCATGTACCTGTAAAGGGGGTGTTGATATTAATATTAGTATCAATATAATAAATAGATGGACTTACTGATATTAATATAGATGGATTTTTCTAACAATGGATATAATTCTTAGGGACAGAGAAATGCCTGCTAGATGTATGTAACCCACAAGACAGTCCTGAATTAGTTTCTGGAGAAATGTGCACCACGGAAGGCCCACACACTCCTTCCTCCTAGCTGCCTCTCCTGTGCCAAGCCCACAGCAGAAGCCTTGGCACACATGCAGACCTCCTTGGCCTCTTTGCAAAAGTCAACATTTCTGAGCATTCTGAGGCCACAGGAATTGAAAAAGAAAATGGTTCAGAACCTGTGCTCTGCTGCCCTGGAATAAATCCAACAGCCGTTAGAAATTGAGTCTCTGGGCTGAGGACAGGATAACTACCTTGGTGAGAAGAAGAAAAGGCTGTTTCATTGAACATGTGAAGGAGCGGAACACATTTACCACCGTCCAGAAATGCTATTTGCTAAGTAGCCCTAAATAACTCACCTACTAAATCATGTTATTGATATTTCAGTTGGAATATTATAACAGTTTATTTTCTCTCTAAACAGAACACCTCTGTGACAACAAAAAAATGAAGTCAGGAGATGAACTGTTACTGCTTGATGACTTTTATTTACATTTGAAATATATCCGTTAGGTTGACGGTGACCGTTCAAAATTTGCACCCTACAAAGAACCCATCTTACTTTGGGAGAATTTATACACACTCAGGTCTTGTTAGGTATTTCTCATCTTTATGGAAACACACTCTTGGGGTGGTGGTGGGAGAGAAGGAGTCTGTGTTCCTGCCCATCTCTGCATCAAATCCAGTTTACCATGCGCTTGAATTTCATTTTCACCATCTACCCTGCTTTTCTCTCCATTTAATAATAAAGCAAGGGAGCAGCAACTGAGACAGGAGTTTCCAAGGAGCCCTCAGAGGAGTAAGAGATCATGATCAAGCCTGCCATGGCAGCTCTGGTTGGAAAGTCTCCATCACAACCTGTAGCCAACAGCGAGCCTTGGGTTCAACTGAAGCCCCTATTTCTAGAATCTGAAGTCTGGATGAAATGGACTCTTAAGCTTGTCTATACAATTTCCTGGGCTGAAGGCAAAGTGGCATTCCATGGAAAAGCCTCTATTTAAGCTCACATCAACAAATGAGCCAGCTCATAGTTAAAATGATACTTTTCCCCTCCACTGGACCGCAGGGTCTTCCCACCTAAATTGGAATGCCTTCCAATAAGATTCCTGATTCTGTCATTTTAAAAACATAAATACTTCAGGAATCTATACATATCATGGTGATACCTGACGTGAAGAGATGTATAAATCAGGAGATGAGTGTGATTAACTTACGTAATTCTGATTTTTTTTTTAATGTCCTTTTCCTTAGCTGGATAATAAAGTCAACCAATTTGTCATTTAGTCAACAGAACCATATAGGAGAACTTTCAGCTCTTTCCAGCTTTTAATATATTTCTTATTCAGTTCAGTTCATTTCAGTTGCTCAGTCATATCTGACTCTTTGCTATCCCATGGACTGCAGCATGCCAGGCTTCCCTGTCCTTCACCATCTCCTGGAGATTGCTCAAATTCATGTCCATCAAGTCGGTGGATGATGCCATCCAACCATCTCATCCTCTGTCATCTCCTTTTCCTCCTGCCTTCAATCTTTCCCAGCATCAGGGTCTTTTCTAATGAGTCAGCTCTTTGAATCAGGTGGCCAAAGTATTGGAGTTTCAGCCTCAGCATCAGTCCCTCCAATGAATATTCAGGACTGATTTCTTTTAGGATTGACTGATTTGATCTCCTTGCTATCCATCTTATTAAACATCTATTATATGTCAGGTACTTGGCTAAGTGATGTGGATTCAAAGATAAACCATGAAGTGGTCCCATCCCATTGTCTACAAAAACATACATAAATATCTAAATAACATACATGGTAGGTTGAACTATATGAAATTGCCATTTTTGTGGTCAAAACGGTAAACAATGACAATTTCATATGGTTCAACTTAATATATGTAAAAACCGCTATGGGTTTACTGATGAGGAAGTGATTAAGCTGGGTATTGTGTGAGGAGGTGGGCAATAGTCAGCACTTTTTCCTTTAGGAACACGGTATCTTGGATCCTTCTCTTGTGTTAAAAGCCTGCAAAATCACAGCGATGATGTGTTTGAGGCATGGCTGGTCCATGGTAGGTATCTCAAGAGATTGCACACTTCAAACACTGTGCAGCGCTCCAAACAGGGGACATCTCAAGTCAAGGGAGACAGATAAGTGACCTGGGCACTGAGCTAAGGAGAAATGTGGAGACAGAAAGGAATAAACGCCAACCAAGAGCACCCAGCCCCATCCCATCTCCCACAGCCTCTGCCATCTCCCCATGTGGAGAACTTCTCTCTGCAGGTCTCAGGGATTTCTCTGTGACCTTCGTGAACCCCATGTGAAACACTATCACTGTTTATTGCTTCCACTGAAAGAGTTCTTTTTCACCCAGTTAGTACACCTCAAAGTTCTATAAGAACAGGACTGTGCGTCTTGAAGATCAGATTCCTAAACAATGTATCTTGAACTCTTTTCAGCCACTCCATCCACCATATGGGACTTATCTCAAGTCTGAAAATGTGCTTTCCGTCAGCCCAAACTGCGTGGCATTGAGACCAATTCCATTTACACTGTCTGCTTCCCACCTTAGCTTGGTCCTTGAGGGCATGCAGTAGGAGCTTAGTAAAGGCTTTTTGAGTGAATGAATGAATAAATGGCTACATGGATTGATTGACAAATTCACAACTACACGAAAAAGTGTACCTTAGAGAGTAGGAGTCTTTTAGAGCCTTTCTTAAATAACAGATTTAAGCAGTTCTTTCAGGTTGATTGAAGGACACCATCCCAAACAGAACCTTCCCGGGGAATGGGGAAATCATTCAACATGCAAATTTTATGGCTCAATGAAAGACACTGTTTGGTCTCTGCATCAAGAAAGACCCTTTTCAAAAGGCTGATCTTCTTGATTTTGGTTAATGATTTCCTTGAAAGTTTTCCGTACTTGTTCACAATTTGTTACAAAAACACTTAAAATTGTGACTTCTGTCTCCACTGAAGATCCC
Organism: Tragelaphus eurycerus; assembly: GCA_935064755.1. Classification (NCBI taxonomy): domain Eukaryota; kingdom Metazoa; phylum Chordata; class Mammalia; order Artiodactyla; family Bovidae; genus Tragelaphus; species Tragelaphus eurycerus. The sequence goes on from CAKXYN010000003.1 coordinate 26,539,049, forward strand.
TTCCCTTGATTTTAAAATCATGATAATTGCATCAAGTTTCAGAAAGCATAACCTCGCTCAATCGCAGGTATAAAATGAATGCAAAAATCCCCCTTCAAAGAGATTGTTGGGAGAATCAAATGGGGTAAGGCCTGTAAAAGACCTTTGAAAAACTACAAACTATAGGACACATATATAGTGTAAGCTACACATACACACACGTAGAGATACACACACATATAGGTATTAAACACACATATATGTATTGAACATTAACAGTGTATATGTACATATAGAGCAAGACATAGGTATGCCGTATAAAATAAATATTAATGGTAAGATGCTTTTAATCAGGATACCTATATAACAGCTCAAAGTCATAAACTGCCAGAATGAAACTCTCAGTATGGGTTACCTTGTTTGTCCCAAATCAGGGCAAAGTATTGCTATGATTATTCTCCTTTTATAGAGCTGGCAAGGGAGATCAAAAGAAATCAAGCGACTTGCCCGGGCTCACCCAAATATGATGTCAATAAGGAATTGAGGAGCAAATTGGAGAAATTTTGACCCACAAGCTAGAACTGTTTTCTACTAGACTATGCTGCCACCTAACTGACAAGGTTAAAAACACCCATATTTATTACACCAGCACTTCGAAGAGCGCATTAGCCATCAATGTATCCATGGCTATCTGATCCTTAGCTATCTTATCCTTGGTTATCTTTTTAATAAGGAACTCTATCTTTGTTAAAAAAACAAGAAGGCTTTTTAAATATTTGGGGACCTTCACCATTTTGTCATTCTAAAAATTGTCAACAACGACCACCCAAGCAACAGAGAACCCACAATAATTAAGAATGCCAAGCAAATGCATAAGAAGTTACTTCGTGCATTCCTAGTTTCTCTCTCCACTATAAGATGACTTCACAACGTGTAGTCTCTTCCATCAACCAATGCTCGTATTCAGTCCCATCAAACAAAACAGACAAAAACATGAGTTTGATCTGCCTCCAGTTGAACCTGATTTTTCCTGGGTTTGGAGGTAAGAGGGAAATGAGATCTAAACTTACTGTCTTGGTTCTCCTCACAACCCAGTGGTTCCCTGTGGGCCCCAAAGGTTTCCAGGAATTAAAATGAGTCCCAGCGTAAGTCACGGATTTCTGTGAGGATCAAATCCAATTTGCAGCTTCCTCAAATGCTGTTGAGGAAGCCCCCACAGTCAGAGCTTCTGTGCTAAAAGGCTGAACTAACCAGCACAGTTTCTCCTGTAGAGCTCTCTCTCTCTCCGGGGCACTGGCCAATCACAGCTAAAGTCATCAGCATCTCAGATGGAAATAGACGTAGCTTTCACTTTCTGTTCTCCTACTGTCTTCACTTAAGCAAGCCTCTTCCTCTTTCAATGCCCCAGTTTTCTCAATGGCTATAGTAAAATTCTCTTGTAAAACAGGTTTACAAGAGAGTAGATCACAGGTAGGATATACTATATTTTGCTGATTTTCCCCAGAGGAGCAAAATTCTTGATATACACAAACAGCTTTGTTGCTGTTATTGTTTAGTCACTAAGTCCATGTCCAACTCTGCAACCCCATGCACACCAAGCTCCTCTGTTCTTCAATATCTCCTGGAGTTTACTCAAATTCACATGACAGTTAGGTTTGTCATATTAAGCAAGGACATCTTGACCAAGACATAAATCTATTGACCATATTCCAACCAGTGGTAAGAAACAGCAAAGGAGATGGTGGTGGGGGGAAAAGTATGTATACATTTTCATGAAAACAATATAACTCAAATAGAAAGAAACAGTAAACTCTTCATATTCTTCTTGACTACGCTAAAGCCTTTGATTGTGTGGATTGCAACAAACTGGAAAATTCTGAAAGAGATGGAAATACCAGACTACCTGACCTGTCTCCTGAGAAACCTGTATGCAGATCAAGAAGCAACAGTTAGAACTGGACATGGAACAACAGACTGGTTCCAAATTGGGAAAGGAGTACGTCAAGGCTGTGTATTGTCACCCTGTTTATTTAACTTCTATGCAGAGTACATCATGAGAAACGCTGGACTGGAAGAAACACAAGCTGGAATCAAGATTGCTGGGAGAAATATCAACAACCTCAGATATGCAGATGACACCACTCTTATGGAAGACAGCGAAGAGGAACTAAAGAGCCTCTTGATGAAGGTGAAACAAGAGAGTGAAGAAGCTGGCTTGAAACTCAACGCTCAAAAGACTAAGATCATGGCATCCGGTCCCATCACTTTATGGCCAATAGATGGGGAAAGAATGGAAACAGTGACAGACTTTATTTTCTTGGGCTCCAAAAATCACTGCAGATGGTGACTGCAGCCATGAAATTAAAAGACGCTTGCTTGCTCCTTGGAAGAAAAGCTATGACAAACCTAGATAGCATATTAAAAAGCAGAGACATTACTTTGCCAACAAAGGTCCGTAAAGTCAAAACTATGGTTTTTCCAGTAGTCATGAATAGATGTGAGAGTTGGACCATAAAGAAGGCTGAGCACCAAAGAATTGATGCTTTTGAACTGTGGTGTTGGAGAAGACTCTTGAGAGTCCCTTGGACTGCAAGGAGATCCAACCAGTTCATCCTAAAGGAAATCAGTCCTGAATGTTCATTGGAAGGACTGATGCTGAAGCTCCAGTACTTTGGCCACCTGATGCAAAGAACTGACTCATTTGAAAAGACCCTGATGCTAGGAAAGACTGAGGGCAGGAAAAGCAGGGGATGACAGAGTATGAGCTGGTCAGATGGCATCACCAACTCAATGGACCTGAGTTTGAGCAAGCTCCGGGAGATGGTGAAGGAGAGGGAAGCCTGGCATGCTGCAGTCCATGGGGTCGCAGAGTTGGACACGACTTGGTGACTGAACACCAACAATTATTGTTGATATAAAGAAAGAAGAGGCACATATTATATGATTCCAACTATGTAACATTCTGGAAAAGACAAACCTTGGAGATAGTTAAAAGATCCGCTGGTTGCTGGGAATGAGCGAGGAGGAGGGCTGAATAAACAGCCCAGGGAATTTTTAGGGCAGTGGAACCCTTAATCTCTATGGTTCAGAATGGTGGATACCTGTTATTACACATTTGTCAAAACTCATAGAATGTACAACACAAAGGGTGAACCCTAATATAATCTATGGAATTTAGTTAATAAATAATGTATCAATCTTTTAAAATATTTTTTCCATGATCCTCTGTCACAGGATATTGAATATATACATTAGAAGCTTGTTGTTTATCCATTCTAAATGTAATACAACATTCTTTTGTCTCATTTTAAGGTGGTATTATTACTGTATTCAGAAAATGTTTGCCTATATTCTGGAAATAGAAGTAAGAGACATGAAAAAAAATGATGTATCAATACTGGCTCATCAGTTATAACACGTGCACAATACTAATGCTAGATGTTAATAATAAGATAAACTGGGGGTGGGGGAGGCAGCATATGGGAACCCTCTGTACTTCTTGCTCACTTTTTTTTATAAACCCAAAACTGCTTTAAAAAAAAAAAAAGTCCATTAATTTTTTTTAAAGGTAGTGGAGGGATTCAGGGTTCCAGCCTGCCTATCTCTGGGCCTAAGCACCAATACACGGCAGTGTGTACGTCACATTACCACTCTGAGCCTCCAGTTTCTCCTCTGGGACAAAGAATATCAAAGGCTGATCTACCTCACAGAGCTGACCATCATATCACAGTCAAATACAGTAATATAAGGAAAAGCCTTTGTGAACAGTAAAATCCTGAATAAATGTCATTTCATTACTATGGAAAGTTCTCAGACTGGTAGGAACAAATATATTCTCTGAAGTTCATAGACAGAATGATAACACTGGCCTGTCTTTTCTTGCTCTTAAATCATTCCCACTTGACGGATCCACACCTAAGGGGCAACAGAAAAATATCATGGACTTATATGAGTCTAAACCTCGAAATGTTTCCATGTACATATTTCTCAAAGTCACTGGCTGCACTTCATGTACAATCTCTTCTTCTCCAACCCGTCTTCAGCTATGGGCCAGAGACGTCATCGGTAGTGAATCAGAGTAATAAAGTTATTCACAAAAATCCTGGAAAATAACCAGCAACTCTAACCAGAGTTCATCCCCAGGAATTGGTGGACACATGTTTTTAGGAAGGACAGAGATCGGGAGAGAGGTACACAAGAAGACAAAGCTCAGACATCATGAAATGTTCCATAATACCAATATGGGAAAATACTCTATCAGTGTTTTCTTTTGATTTAAGAAACAGCATTGCAATTATTTTGCTAAGCACGGAAGATGTAATAATGAAGTAACCGCAACAAAAATTTTTAAAAATCACTTTATGCCAAGTCGTTTTCACGGCCGTTTGTCAGGCCTGGCACACGGCCAGCGACAGGAGACTTCCTGAAGAATGCTGAGCAAGAGGTGGCCCCGCAAAATGCCACACTGTCACCCGCTCTTCAGCAGGCTGTTATTTATACTAAGTGGTGACAGCTGAGAAAAGCCTCAGAAGTCAGAAAGTCCAGCCCGAGGACAGAGGTCTCAGAAGTCTGAGCACATGAGTGACCTGGATCTGGACATGTTACTATACAGCCCTGTGACCTTTGCTCAGCTTGTGTCTGGCTCTCTGTTGTTTACAGTCAGACAGCTATAACTTCAAGGAAAAGAATATCCATAGCTATACTGAATTAATCCCTTTGGGTCTATGTAGCAGAGTGATTACATCAAAATCAAAACCATAGGCATCTTGCCAGTTTGCCCCTCTTAGCTAAGAGCCCTCATGATACCCAGATACTTCCCACCCGCTTTATTTCCTCCTTGTTGCTGCCCTCCCAGCCCACTCCCCTCTCTCAATGTCTATTTGTAGACCTTCACAGAGCTCTTCTTCCTTGCAGAGAAGAGTATGGTTCTGCCAGATCTTTTAACCTTAGAAGGAGAGCTTCATCTTCTCCTTGAATCTCCTGGCACATCAGAATACATTTTTCTACAAAAGAATTACTGCAGACTCAGTTTTGTGTTCCTCTCTCTCTCTACCACTGCCAAAATCCCCAGCTTTTTCTTCCAGTGTATGCTTCAAGAACCTTAGATTTTTCCTCGAGGCTAAAGATGCTTCTTAACCAGAGGATAAAGATATATAAAAGTCGCTATAATCTCCAGAAAAATCATGATCCACATATCCCCATGTTCTTCCTATTTAGAAAAGTGTCCTTATTTTCTAGGAATAAAATGGAATGGTTTTGTTTTGGAATTTTTGTTTTTGTTTGGTTTGATTTGGGGAGAACTGGTCTCAAATAGTAAAAGCTGTCCTTATTATTGACAAACCCTTGTTTTGTTGATTTGCCTATGTTGATCTAATCTGGCCATGCTGAATCTCAGGGATGAGATTTACCAGGAGGCAGAGGAAATAAGTTACGCACAGCTAATGGAGTTTTCAGAACCACCTTTCTCCCTGGGGATGTAATGTGTATACCAGTCCCCCAAACTCAAGTTTGCTGCTTTCTGCTTTAGCCCTGTGATCTTAGCCGTCACAGCAAAGTCTCTGCTGGGAAAGGTCAGCATCCAGAAGTGACACTGCTCAGCTCTGGGGCAATTCCAGCACTGTTCTGTTACCCACAGCTCAGGAATCAGGCAGACCCTAGTGGGCAAGCAAGCCCACCTGTCAGACTGTACAGCCCCCCTTGCCGCCACCAGCCCAGAGGTAAAGAAGGCCCCTTGGAGAAGCAATGCGGGTAGTCAAGCCCCCAGAGAGATACTCAGACTTCTTCCAGAAGCTTCCTCTCCCTTCATCTTGCTGAAACTAAGTGGAATTCACACCTGTATTTGCCAGCCATTCATTGTATTGCCTTTTTTGCCCGATCAGTGACAAGTGTTGATATTGGTTAATTGATTTGTCTTGTCTTTCAGGGCCCTGGCTTTTGTGTGTACCTAATAAATATTTGCTGATCTGACCCAGAGTTAAATCTTAATATGCTTGAGGGTCTCCTCATTCTTGTCTCAGAATTCTTAGCCCTTGTGACAGAGGCAATATAAACGAAGAAAGAAAACAATAGATTTAGAAAAGCCCCTGATGCTGTGGAAGACTGAAGGCAGGAGGAGAAGGGGATGACAGAGGATGAGATGGTTGGATGGTATCATCGACTCAATGGACATGAGTCTGAGCAAACGCTGGGAGATGGTGAAGGACAAGGAAAGCCTGGCGTGCTGCAGTCTGTGGGGTCGCAAAGAGTCAGACATGACTTACTGACTGAACAACAAGTACTTCTCAATCCGTCACCCTCTGAGAGAGGCCTGGCGAGGGTCTAACCCAGATATCAGGTGTAGGGAAAGTTTTATCTTAGAGATACTAACTTGCTTAAACATATTAAATCCCCATTATCCCCATACTGTTCAAGGACACTGAAGACAGAAAGATAAAACCCTGTGGCCATTCTACTTTAGCAAAGTTTCCCTGTTTTACTTTTTTTCTATTCATCTGAAAACTTCCCAGTTACTGAAAACTTCCCAGCCTTTCTGGCAAGAAAGGCTGACATTCTCATTGTCTGAGCCCCGTGCCCTCCCAGCACACCTTCCCTGGGCAGTCCCTTGGCCCACGACCATGGTCTGGGGGAGCTTCAGGGAGGTGCCCAGAAACCTGCAGAGAGGATCCCACCCCTGGGCATTTAAGGAAACCAAACCCTTTCTGCTGGTCATCATCACAGCCCCGTGGGCTACAGCTCTCCAGGTACCCTCACCACCACCCCTTCATGGTCCTCACTCAAAATTCAAGCACAGGCCCATCCCCTTCCTTTTGGAGTTAACTTCCTTCCCCAAGGTGATGCTTAGGTGATTAGGCTGTTTTTCTCAGCAGTGCCCAAAACAAACAACCTCCCTTCTAGCTCCAGCCTCAAGCTTAGCATAAACAGATCAATCAATCCTGAGAGAAAGCAACAATCCCTGAAAACCCACAGACGATGAGCCCCCTGGCCTGCCAGACAAGGAAAATGCAAGGGCTGTTAGGCCCCCTTAGTGTTGCGCTATGGGTTAGGTAGAATTTTAGAATTTCTAGAGCTGGAAAGGATCTTAGTTCAATTTCTTCCTTATACAGACAAGAAACTTAAGCTTAGCATTTAAGATCTTTTCATTATATAAAACTGGATACAGTATGCCCTTTTTAAAGCAGGTTTCTAGATTTATTTTCCTCTCGTTGAACACAGGAGAACACAAAACAATATGGCAGCAAAATCCCAGTCTGGGAGTACAGCAACTCCAAATTACCCCTGGACTGCTGAAACCATACATCACCTCCGCGGAACAGATCCAATATGCACTCCTGACTGGGGGCATCCATCACCCGGCCCCCGGGAGCCCCTCCACCGTGGCTGAACTATCTTAAAGGAAACGTGCTGGAAGCATGTGAAAGGCAGATTACCTGGTTTGCTTGACCATGGATAATAGGGGTCCTTGGGCTAGTACGTGTCTGTCCAAAGCCCCACGGAAATCACACTTTTATTCATACTTAAGCATATTATATCAAATGCAGCGATTATATCAAATCAAGGTCAGGAAATTGGCCATGCCAGCCAATACAAACACTGCTGGGTGGGGTTATATGTGTCTAGATATTTTTAAGGGGATGAGAAGAGACAAACAAATTGTTCCTTGGTAAATGCTGCTGCTGCTGCTGCTAAGTCGCTTCGGTCGTGTCCAACTCTGTGCGACCCCATAGACGGAAGCTCACCAGGCTCCCCTGTCCCTGGGATTCTCCAGGCAAGAACACTGGAGTGGGTTGCCATTTCCTTCCCCAATGTATGAAAGTGAAAAGAAAGTGAAAGTCAGAAGTCGCTCAGTCGTGTCCGACTCCGACCCCAGAACCGCAGCACGCCGGCCCCCGCCCACCAGCCCCGGAGCACCCAGACCGCACCCAGCAGTGATGCCTCCAGCCCCTCCCGTCGCCCCTCCCCCGCCCCCCCCCAGCCAGACTCTCGCAACCCAATGGACTAGAGTCTTCTCCACACCACAGTTCAAAGCATCAATTCTTCGGCGCCTCAGCCTTCTTCACCCCCAGCCGCTCCTCCGTCCATGGGATTCTCCAGGCAAAAGTACTGGGGTGGGGTGCCATTGCCTTCCCCGTTGGTAAATGCAGGGGTAGGAAATAGTTTAAAACTTTTTTAAAGCAAATTCTATCAGAGAAAAATAAGAGATTAATCAAAAAAAAAATTTTTTTTTTTCCAAAAAAAAAAATTTCCAAAAAAAAATTGAAACCACCAAGCTGGGTTTTCATCTTGAGAGAAAAGGTGGAGAATGTTTCTACTGAGTCAAAATGAATCTCGTTTCGGGAATAATTTTCCTAAGAAGCAGCCAGGGAACCACAACGTACTCAGCTTCAGCAAACTTTCTTGCCGTGTAATCACACACTAGCCTGGTAATATGCAACGGGCTGTGGTCTCAATAGGTGACACTATATTGCAGTCGATAGTCATGTTTAGAGTACTCATTTACTATAGATTGGTATTCTATTTGAACTTATGGAATCAGTGATATACATTATCAGATCAGATCAGATCAGTCGCTCAGTCGTGTCCGACTCTTTGCGACCCCATGAACCGCAGCACGCCAGGCCTCCCTGTCCATCACCAGCTCCCGGAGGTCACTCAGACTCGCATCCATCGAGTCAGTGATGCCATCCAGCCATCTCATCCTCTGTCGTCCCCTTCTCCTCCCGCCCTCAATCCCTCCCAGCATCAGAGTCTTCTCCAATGAGTCAACTCTTCGCATGAGGTGGCCAAAATACTGGAGTTTCAGCTTTAGCATCATTCCTTCTAAAGAAATTCCAGGATTGATCTCTTTCAGAATGGACTGGTTGGATCTCCTTGCAGTCCAAGGGACTCTCAAGAGTCTTCTCCAACATCACAGTTCAAAAGCATCAATTCTTCGGCACTCAGCCTTCTTCACAGTCCAGCTCTCACATCCATACATGACCACAGGAAAGACCATAGCCTTGACTAGGCGAACCTTTGTTGGCAAAGTAATGTCTCTGCTTTTGAATATGCTATCTAGGTTGGTGATAACTTTCCTTCCAAGGAGCAAGCGTCTTTTAATTTCATGGCTGCAGTCACCATCTGCAGTGATTTTGGAGCCCAGAGAAACAAAGTCTGACACTGTTTCCACTGTTTCTCCATCTATTTCCCATGTAGTAATGGGACCAGATGCCATGATCTTCGTTTTCTGAATGTTGAGCTTTAAGCCAACCTTTTCACTCTCCACTTTCACTTTCATCAAGAGGCTTTTTAGCCCCTCTTCACTTTCTGCCATAAGAGTGGTGTCATCTGCATATCTGAGGTTATTGATATTTCTCCCGGCGATCTTGATTCCAACTTGTGTTTCTTCCAGTCCAGCATTTCTCATGATGTACTCTGCATATAAGTTAAATAAACATGGTGACAATATGCAGCCTTGACGTACTCCTTTTCCTATTTGGAACCAGTCCGTTGTTCCATGACCAGTTATACATTATAATGGGAATCAAATTTTTATTGTGATCGATAAAAATTTACCATTTCAACTCTTTTTAAGTGTATAGTTCAGTGGATTAAGTACATTCACATTGTTGTGCAACTGATACTCCATCCATATCCAAAATGCTTTCATCGTTCCAAAATGAAACCCATTAAATAATAACTCACTCACTCTCCCCCTCCTCCCAACTCCTGGCCATCACCATTCTGCCTTCTGTCATACGGACCTGACTACTCTAGGGACCTCATTCTAAGTATCATCATACAACAACTGTCCTTTAAACAATAACTCTAATGGGAATCATAGTCAAGTAATTCAGTTACCTAATGACACTTTACCAACACTCATGTATTATTCCACAAATTTAAACATTGTAGGGAAAATAGAAGATGATTTAATATTAGAAATATAAGATATTTCTACCACTTTTAAATCAACCCTGAACATTCATTGGAAGGACTGATGCTGAAGCTGAAGCTCCAATATTTTGGCCACCTGATGCAAAGAGCCAACTCATTGGAAAAGACCATGATGTTGGGAATATTGAAGGCAGGAGGATAAGGGGAGGACAGAGGATGAGATGGTTGGATGGCATCATCGACTCAATGGACATGAGTTTGAGCAAACTCAGGGAGATGGTGAAGGACAGTCAAGCCTGCTATGTTACAGTCCATGGGGTCACAAAGAGTCAGACATGACTTAGCAACTGAACCACCACCACCACTTTTAAGAAAGAATGGTAGAATATAAGGCAAACCAAGGCTACCATACAAATGTGCACTGACCCCAAAAGTGGGCAAAATAGTGATCAAAGCTCAAAAGTGACCATCTTGACTACAGCTTACCATACAGCCAATGGAGAAGAGCATGAGATCCAGAGACTTTAGTGAAGTCTCATTCATTCACTCACATGTCTATTCATTTATTTAACAAATACACAGTCAATTGCTTCTATGCAATAGCTAAGCTCAGTGCTGAGGATAAACCCTAAAGGGCAAGTGCTGCCATCAGTCCTACCGTCTGACCCCAAGAGGTTTGCCATCTAGTTGAGGACTTGGATAAGTGAGTGGGATACTACATTACAAAGGTCCACTGGCTGAACAGAGGGGCTGACAGAGCACATAGGAAGGGGTTTAACGCAAGCAGGAGAGGACTGGCCTGAAAACATGATTAAGAGTAGGAGGGGCTGGGAGGAAGTACTGCTAGGCAGTGGGAACAGCGTGTGTCCAGACCAGGAGGAAAAGAGAGGAAGTTCACTGGGCACAGCTGAAGGGAGTTCCCTAATCCTGGATCTGGTAAGAGTGTATGAGTGCAGGAGCTCAGTCGTGTCTGACTCCTTGTGACCCTATGGACTGTAGCCTATCAGACTCCTCTGTCCATGATATTTTCTTGGCAAGAATACTGGAGTAGGTTGTCATTTCCTACTCCAAAGTATCTTCTCGACTCAGGGATCAAAACTGAGTCTCCCATGTCTCCTGCATCCCAGGCAAATTTTTTACCACTGAGCCACTGGGGAAGCCTGGATATGGTATGAGATACAGTGAAAAATGAGACTGGAGAAGGTGTCAGGGGCCAAATCAGGATGGGACTAAGTTGTGTTAGGAGTTTTAACTGTTTCCTCAGGACAAGGGTCAGGGGTGCGGGGGTGGGGAGGTGGGGGGGAATCACTGAGGGGTTAATTAGGAAAATGGTGTTTATAAAACAGAAATCACCATCCTTGAACCATATCACAGATGTTTAGGAGAGGTCGCATGGTTTATGTCTGCTAAATAGCTCTCAAATACTTGGATGTCCCTTCAAAGTAATTTCTAGTACTATGAACACTTTCCTAGTGATCTGTGACATGGGTGTTTGTCCAAAGAGGTCCTGCTTTACAGGACAGGCCTTTTGGTCTGTGGATGGAGTGGTGGTTATTGCTGGTAGTCACCAGTATTGGTGGCTTTCCTCGGCTTCCAGGACACACAGAAGACAAAGTTTCCCAACCTCTGTGCAGTTGAGCAAGGTCATGCCACTGGCATTAAATTTTGTTACGTTTGGGCTGAAGCATCTAAAAGTCAACTTGCAATTCCTCCGTCCCCCTTTTTCTGCCTTGGTGCACCTTTGAAGCTTCATGGTGACATGGGAGTCATGAGATTAAAGCAATTTGGAGAAGTGGAGGGCAACTGTCCCAGAGAGTCACCTGGACCCACAGGGGACTTTGTATAAACAAGTTAAACCACTGGAATTTTGTCTTACCACAGTTTAACTTAGCTTATCCTGACTAATGCAGGTGGAATACAATATAAACCCATCTTAATCCCATACTCCATTCTTCTATAAATACTTTATCACTGTTACTATCTGAGACAGCCTGGTGGGGTGAAAGGGCATCAAGATTGTTGCCAGAAGAACTGGGTTCTCATATGGATGCAACCCATCAGTCTTAAGAACTTGGGAAAATCTCATAAGCGCTCAGAGGCCACTTTCTTCTATAAAAGGGGGAGCCATACTTGCTACAACTTGAAGAGTTGGCATAGCGTTTAAAATTAAAAGGGGAAATATATGTGAAAATGCCGTCTAAGATACACCTTAGTGTGCTCATTTTCTTACAACTGCTAACGATAGTGTCCTAGGGGAAAAGGAGAGGAATGAATTAGAAATTTTTTAATCTCCCCTCCTCCCCTACTCAAAAAAAAGTGGGGTGGGGGCAAAAGATTCCTGTATTCATGTAGATTAAAAAAATCTCATTTTGTGGCTCGAATAATTTCAGGGTTTTGAAAGCTCATGTGAAAGTTGATTATCATATGCAGCCTTAGATAATTTCCCCAGAGAGCTAAACAAATTAAAATATATTTTTTAACTCCAACAAGCTGACACAGACCATCAGTTGTATCCTTGGTACAAGTTTCATCCTGTAGTTTTAATCAGAACCTGGTGTCTAAGCAATATTTACCTGGTGGGAAGGAAGGATGCAGAAGGGATAAACCAGGAAGTGGTTAATCAGCCGGCCTCCCATCCCAGCACCCGTTATATCTGCAGACAGCCATGTCCACACTGGAGGCAGACCTGGCCGTACAGACAGAGGCTGGGCTCCTCATAGCTTGAACAAGTTGTTTCCCCACTTACCCACCCACCTAGCCCAACCCACCATCCCAGGAGACCCTCAATCTGCCACACTTATAACCTTAGCCCAACCCAGCCTGGCTGATCCTACCAGGGGTGATGCAGATGGAGCAGGTAAAGCTAACTCCCCTGAAATGGTTTTCAGTCTGTTCGGGAAATGACTAAAGGATGTGCAGCAGCCCAGGCAACAGCAGCGGCTTTATGGAGCACAGACTGTATGCGAGCGGCTCAGACCCAGCCACCGTGCTGGGGTTCTCTGGCCCTGCACAGAGCTCCACTCCTGAGCTGAAGTTAGGATCATGGGAAATGGACAATCAAAAAGGAAAAAGCAGGCAGTGAGAACAACTCCCATATGGGGAAAAGCTGGTCTGAAGGTTGGTGGATCCAGGAAGACCCAATGTTTCACTTCCAATCTGAAGGCAGAAAAGGAAAAAAAAAAAAAAAAAAGAGGTCTGAGAGCAAAGACAGTTGAGCAAAGACCCTCACAGGATGGTCAGCCTTTTTGTTCTGTTCAGGCTTTCAACTGATTGAACAAGGCCTGCCTACACTGGAAAGAGCATCTGCTTTACTAGGTCTATGGATACAAATGTTGATCTCACCCAAAACTGCCCTCATAGACACATCAGGATAATGTTTGACCAAATATCTGGGTGCCTGTGGCTCGACAAGTTGACATATGAAATGAATGATCTCCATGCCACTGGCAGCATTATCAGCATGGACAACCCTTGGTTCCAGGCATTTCTGATGCACACTGACCACTCTGACCCTCAGCTGTACTCCCTACGCGTGGTATACACCACTCCAGAGCACTGCAGTACTTTTCCACAATGTTTTAGTCAGTCCCCTTCATCACTCCATCAAGAGTGAGCACCACATCCTTAAGGAAACGGCTCTCAGGCACCTGTGCTATAAACAGATATTCTTCTTCGGGCCATTGGTTTGCCTTCATCTTCCTGGCCCCAAATTGGGTTACTGATCACTTTACCTGCCTTCACTGTCTAAGGAGAAGCTTGTGATCAGGTGTGTGGATCACTTCTAGAGAAAACTTCACCCACGTGCTTGCTGATCTTACCTTAGTATTGAACTTATTATTCCCACCCTCATCTTCCCTTCATCTCCATTTCCCCACCTCATCCCTATTTTTGTTCTATTGCATGTAGTTTAAAAGGACATCTCAAGGGCTCCTCTGGTGACTCAGTGGTAAAGAATCTGCCTGCAATGCAGGAGACCCCGGTTCGATTCCTGGGTCGGGAAGATCCCCTGGAGAAGGGATAGGCAACCCACTCCAGTATTAATGGGCTTCCCTGGTGGCCCAGGCAGTAAAGAATCCACCTGCAATGTAAAGACCTGGTTTGATCCCGGGGTTGGGAAGATCTCCTGGAGGAGGGCATGGCAACCCACTCCAGTATTCTTGCCTGGAGAATCCAACTGCAGCCCACGGGGTCGCACACAACTGAGCGACTACACAGCACAGCACAGCCATCCATGCCCGCCACCAGGGGATCTTCCTGACTCAGGGATTGAACCCACATCTCATGTCTCCTGCATTGGTAGGCGGGTTCTTTACCACTACCGCCACCTAGGAAAGCCAAGGAAGCCTGTATATCACAATTATTAAGCTTGTGCTCTGGAGCCCAGGAGCCGCAACTACTGAGCTCACATGCTGCAACTACGCAAACCTGCAGTACGCTAGAGCCTGTGCTCTGCAATGAGAGAAGCCTGCGCACCACACCTAGAGAGTAGCCCCCGCTAGCCACAACTAGAGAAAAAGCCCACACAGCAACGAAGACCCAGCACAGCCAAAAACAAATAAACAAATCCACATTAAAAAAAAAAAAAAGGACATCTCAAGTTCTCAAGTTTATTTCTGAATGAGGCAGGCATACAAAGGTATACATCCCCATCTAGGTTATTTTATTTCCCTCTCTCCAGGACCTAACGCATTGCCATTTTCTCCAAAATGACTACTAAATCAGACTGCTCTGCATTTTGACAGTCTGTTAAATGCACCATACCTGCCATATCCAAAATGCCCCAGCTGTCACCTAACTTTCACATTTCAAAGTTGCCTTTTCTTTACTCTTCCCAGAATTCTAGGAATGTGGTGATAAGAGTCACAGTTATAGAGTGTCCTCCCCTTACCCGGGGGCTGATTTAAACCAACTCAGGGAAAACTCTCATTTATTGGGCTCGAAGGTGGACTTTGAATATTGCAGATAACAGTTTGAGCCTCAAAAAGTTAACAATTCACATCAAACTTGGGCTGAAAGATTAACCAGTTAAAGATCCCTGGGAGAAGATACTAATTACTTCTGAAGAAGGAGAAGGAAAGTGGGATTGGGGAGGGGAAGAAAAGATTCAGTGAGCTGTCTTCGAAATGTCTTTCATCAAAAAGAAAAAAATCCAAAGCCAATATGGCAAAAAGCTAGCGTTTGTTAAACATGAGTGGTAGGTTGGTTTGTTGCATCACTCCCTGTGCATTTCTGTATATTTGAAATACTTCTAAGCTGATAAATATATTTGCTTAAAGAATTCTGTTTTTAAATAAAAGATCCCTAAAGAAAAGGAGCTTTCAACCAAACCTGAATGGATCTCAGGGGCTTATCCCCCAGGGCCAGAAGTCTCTGGGGCCCCCTCATTAGCAAGAGCTGAGGACAGAGAACACTAATTTACTTACCAGATCACAATTCCTTCTTGCTGAAATGGATTGAAGTGTTTTCACAGAGCTGCTGGCATCCTATTCCCTCTTTGTCATGATCGAGCACACGAGACAGTTTTGTTTACAACTATGAAATGCTGCCAGTCTCTCCAGTGACAACTGTACCCAGAAAGAGTGCATTACCTCATCCGACAAACTAACTCAGACGATAAAGCCGCTTCAGAGTGCCGCCAAAAATTAATTGACACTAATTTGAATAGTTACCAGGGTTACAGATAATAATAATACCCTGCACAGTTAAGAGTTTTAAGAGTTTCCAAAAATGTCTTCATACGCTTGATCTCTCATTGTTCTTGAAAGACCCTTGTGAAAGAGGTAGGTAAAGACAGTGTCATATCCAGGGTCACTTCTAATAATTCCATAATCCATTCATTCTATCAAGTGATAAACATTTATTATGTACCAGCCAGACAAGACTAGGGGCCAGTCACGAACAAGAACAGGAACACTCTCCGATCTTAAAGAGCTCTCCATCAGATGTAGATAATAAAACAAATACAGAAATAAATACAACATGAGGCAGACTATGCTGAGGGCTGCAGGAGAGGGATGAATGGAATATCTGTCTAGAAGAAGACACATCCAATTTGACGAAGGATGACATTTGAAAAATGTGTAAGGTTTACAAATGTATAGATGAAGAAAAATGTACCATATAAATAAAAGACTTTGAAAGCCAAGCCTTGGAGTTTGAACTTTATTTAGAAGGCAATGGATAAATTTTTTTCCTACATTTTTCAAACAGCTTTAATTGATACAATTCAAACACTACATACTTCACTCATTTAAAGAATAAAATTCTGGGGTTTGACTGTTTACAGGGTTGTTCACACATTACCAAGTTGAGAAAACTTTCAACTTCCTAAAAGAAACACCATACTTTTAGTTGTCACTGCCCACCTCAGCCCCAGGTAACCACTGATCTACTAAATTTCTCTTCAGATTTGCCTATTCTGGAAATTTCAGTAAAGTGGGACCATACAATTTGGGGTCTTTGGGGTCTGGCTTCTTCCACGTACCATAATGCTTTCAAAGTCCATCCATCCTGTGGTGTGTATCACTACCTCATTCCTTTTTATTGCCAAATAATATTCTGTTCTATGGACAAACAACATTTTGATTAGTCATTTGTCAGTCGATGGGCATCTGGCTTTGTGCCACTTTTTGACTGTTGTGAGTAATGCTGCCATAAACATTTGTGCACAAATTTCTGCGTGGACTTTCTTTCACGTTTCTCTTGGATATACACCAAGGTGTGGAATTTTAGGGGCATATGGTAATTCTATATTTAACTTTTCAAGGATCTCTGAAGCTGTTTTTCACAGTGACTGCAGCATTATACATTCCCATCAACAGTGCATGAAAATTCGGTTTCTCCATTTCCTTGCCAACATTTCATACCACCTGTCTTTTTCATTCAAGTCAAAATGTCCACAGCTACTCCATCACCAGCTGACAGGAGAAGTGTGAGGAAGGGCAAAGTTGGGTGTAAAGAGGAGCAGTCTTAACCAACAGTAGTTAAAAAACTCAGCTGGAAATCTGAAAAACACTATGGTAAAGGTCTTACACAGGACTTCTCCAGTGGTCCAGTGGCCAAGAATCCACTTGCTAATGCAGAGGACATGGGCTTGCTCCCTGGTCTGGGAAGATCCCACATGCTGTGGAACAACTAAACCCACGCACCACAAATACTGAGCCTGTGCTCTGGAGCCCACACTCCACAACAAGAGAAGTCACCGCAACAAGAAGGCTGTGCACCACAGCTTGAGAAAGCCTGCTCGAAGCAATGAAGACCCAGTACAGCAAAAATAAGATAAAATTAAATTAAATTAATTTTTTAAAGAGAGAAACACTTAAAAAAGAAAAGAAAATACCTTGGAAGTGATCCATACTAATGGGAGGCTCTGAAGCTTAAACTTCAGCAATTTAATACTAAGTTCACTCTGTGTGCCTTTTAAGAGGGAAGATGGCTAAAGACAGAAGCAAAGGGAGATGTCTCTATTTAAAGAGCAGAAAGAATAAATAGAATCATGGAAATTTACATTACCATATGTAAAACAGATAGCCAATGGGAATTTGCTGTAGGACACAGGGAACACAAACAGGGGCTCTGTAACAACCTAGAGAGGTGGGATGGGGAGGGAGAAGAAAGGGAGATTCAAGAGAGAGGGGACATACGCATACCTATGACTGATTCATGTTGATGTTTGGCAGAAAACAACAAACTTCTGTAAAGCAATTATCCTTCAATGATTTGGGAGAATGGCATTGAAATATGTATAATATCACATAAGAAACGAATCACCAATCCAGGTTCGATGCAGGATACAGGATGCTTGGGGCTGGCACACTGGGATGACCCAGAGGGATGGTACGGGGAGGGAGGTGGGAGAGGGGTTCAGGATGGGGAACACGTGCACACCCATGGTGGATTCATGTTGATGTATGGCAAAACCAATACAATATTGTAAAGTAATTAGCCTCCAATGAAAATAAATAAATTTAAATTAAATAAATAAATAAAATTAATTTTTTAAAAAAAGAATAAATAAAAAAGAAACAGGCAACATAAAAACTAGAAAGCACAGTGGTCCAGAATAATGATAATTTCAGTTAACATTTATTGAGTGAGTTTCTGTGACTGGTTTTTAAGTGCTTTCTAGACATTGCTTGATAAGACTCATCATAACGCCTTGGCGGCTGTGACCAGCACACTAAGAGCGCCTCAGCGAGAGCACCTCGGCAGCTGCGACGGGCGTACTAAGTGCGGCACAGAGGAGCTATCCTGAGACTGAGGTCAGGAAGGGCGGCGGTGAGGAGATACCCCTCCTCCAAGGCCAGGAAGGGTGGCGGTGAGGAGAGACCCCTCCTCCAAGGTAAGGTGCGATGGCTATGCTTTGCTGGAGCAGCCGGGAAGAGATACCCCACACCCAAGGTAAGAGAAACCCAAGTAAGACGGTAGGTGTTGCAAGAGGGCATCAGAGGGGAAACACACTGAAACCATACTCACAGAAAACTAGTCAATCTAATCACACTAGGACCACAGCCTTGTCTAACTCAATGAAACTAAGCCATGCCCGTGGGGCAACTCAGGATGGGTGGGTCATGGTGGAGAGATCTGACAGGGTGTGGTCCGCTGGAGAAGGGAATGGCAAACCACTTCAGTATTCTTGCCTTGAGAACCCCATGAACAGTATGAAAAGGCAAAATGATAGGATACTGAAAGAGAAACTCCCCAGGTAAGTAGGGGCCCAATATGCTACTGGAGATCAGTGGAGAAATAACTCCAGAGAGAATGAAGGGATGGAGCCAAAGCAAAAAGAATACCCAGCTGTGGATGTGTCAGGTGATAGAAGCAAAGTCCGATGCTGTAAAGAGCAATATTGCATAGGAACCTGGAATGTCAGGTCCATGAATCAAGGCAAATTGGAAGTGGTCAAACAAGAGATGGCAAGAGTGAATGTTGACATTCTAGGAATTAGCGAACTAAAATGGACTGGAATGGGTGAATTTAACTCAGAGGACCATTATGTCTACTACTGTGGGCAGGAATCCCTCAGAAGAAATGGAGTGGCCATCATGGTCAACAAAAGAGTCCAAAATGCAGTATACTTGGATGCAATCTCAAAAATGACAGAATGATCTCTGTTCGTTTCAAAGACAAACCATTCAATGTCACAGTAATCCAAGTCTGTGCCCCAACCAGTAACATTGAAGAAGCTAAAGGTGAACGGTTCTATGAAGACCTACAAGACCTTTTAGAACTAATACCCAAAAAAGATGTCCTTTTCATTATAGGGGACTAGAATGCAACGGGGAAGGCAATGGCACCCCACCCCAGTACTTTTGCCTGGAAAATCCCATGGACGGAGGAGCCTGGTAGGCTCCAGTCCGTGGGGTCGCTAAGAGTCAGACACGACTGAGCGACTTCACTTTCACTTTTCACTTTCATGCATTGGAGAAGGAAATGGCAACCCACTCCAGTGTTCTTGCCTGGAGAATCCCAGGGACAGGGGAGCCTGGTGAGCTTCCATTTATGAGGTCACACAGAGTTGGACACGACTGAAGCGACTTAGCAGCAGCAGCAGCAGCAGAATGCAAAAGTAGGAAGTCAAGAAACACCTGGAGTAACAGGCAAATTTGGCCTTGGAATAAGGAATGAAGCAGGGCAAAGACTAACAGAGTTTTGCCAAGAAAATGCACTGGTCATAGCAAATACGCTCTTCCAACAACACAAGAGAAGACTCTATACATGGACATCACCAGATGGTCAACACCGAAATCAGATCGATCATATTATTTGCAGCCAAAGATGGAGAAGCTCTATACAATCAGCAAAAACAAGACCAGGAGATGACTGTGGCTCAGATCATGAACTCCTTATTGCCAAATTCAGACTGAAATTGAAGAAAGTAGGGAAAACCACTAGACCATTCAGGTATGACCTAAATCAAATCCCTTATGATTATACAGTGGAAGTGAGAAATAGATTTAAGGGCCTAGATCTGATAGATAGAGTGCCTGATGAACTATGGAATGAGGTTCGTGACATTGTACAGGAGACAGGATCAAGACCATCCCCATGGAAAAGAAATGCAAAAAAGCAAAATGGCTGTCTGGGGAGGCCCTACAAATAGCTGTGCAAAGAAGAGAAGCGAAAAGCAAAGGAGAAAAGGAAAGATATAAGCATCTGAATGCAGAGTTCCAAAGAATAGCAAGAAGAGATAAGAAAGCCTTCTTCAGTGATCAATGCAAAGAAATAGAGGAAAACAACAGAATGGGAAAGACTAGGCATCTCTTCAAGAAAATCAGAGATACCAAAGGAACATTTCATGCAAAGATGGGCTCGATAAAGGACAGAAATGGTATGGACCTAACGGAAGCAGAAAATATTAAGAAGAGGTGCCAAGAATACACAGAAGAACTGTACAAAAAAGATCTTCATGACCCAGATAATCATGATGGTGTGATCACTGACCTAGAGCCAGACATCCTGGAATGTGAAGTCAAGTGGGCCCTAGAAAGCATCACTACGAACAAAGCTAGTGGAGGTGATGGAATTCCAGTGGAGCTATTCCAAATCCTGAAAGATGATGCTGTGAAAGTGCTGCACTCAATATGCCAGCAAATTTGGAAAACTCAGCAATGGCTACAAGATTGGAAAAGGTCAGTTTTCATCCCAATCCCAAAGAAAGGCAATGCCAAAGAAAGCTCAAACTACTGCACAACCAAGCCAGGCTTCAGCAATATGTGAACCGTGAACTTCCTGATGTTCAAGCTGGTTTTAGAAAAGGCAGAGGAACCAGAGATCAAATTGCCAACATCCACTGGATCATGGAAAAAGCAAGAGAGTTCCAGAAAAACATCTATTTCTGCTTTATTGACTATGCCAAAGCCTTTGACTGTGTAGACCACAATAAACTGTGGAAAATTCTGAAAGAGATGGGAATACCAGACCACCTGATCTGCCTCTTGAGAAATCTGTATGCAGGTCAGGAAGCAACAGTTAGAACTGAACATGGAACAACAGACTGGTTCCAAATAGGAAAAGGAGTACGTCAAGGCTGTATATTGTCACCATGTCTATTTAACTTATATGCAGAGTACATCATGAGAAACACTGGACTGGAAGAAGCACAAGCTGGAATCACGATTGCCGGGAGAAATATCAATAACCTCAGATATGCAGATGACACCACCCTTATGGCAGAAAGTGAAGAGGAACTAAAAAGCCTCTTGATGAAAGTGAAAGAGGAGAGTGAAAAGGTTGGCTTAAAGCTCAACATTCAGAAAACGAAGATCATGGCATCTGGTCCCATTACTACATGGGAAATAGATGGAGAAACAGTGGAAACAGTGTCAGACTTTATTTTTCTGGGCTCCAAAATCACTGCAGGTGGTGACTTCAGCCATGAAATTAAAAGACGCTTACTCCTTGGAAGGAAAGTTATGACCAACCTAGATAGCATATTCAAAAGCAGAGACATTACTTTGCCAACAAAGGTTCGCCTAGTCAAGGCTATGGTTTTTCCTGTGGTCATGTATGGATGTGAGAGTTGGACTGTGAAGAAGGCTGAGCACCGAAGAATTGATGCTTTTAAACTGTGGTGTTGGAGAAGACTCTTGAGAGTCCCTTGGACTGCAAGGAGATCCAACCAGTCCATTCTGAAGGAGATCAGCCCTGGGATTTCTTTGGAAGGAATGATGCTAAAGCTGAAGCTCCAGTATTTTGGCCACCTCATGTGAAGAGTTGACTCATTGGAGAAGACTCTGATGCTGTGAGGGATTGGGGGCAGGAGGAGAAGGGGACAACAGAGGATGAGATGGCTGGATGGCATCACTGACTCGACGGATGTGAGTCTAATTGACCTCCAGGAGTTGGTGATGGACAGGGAGGCCTGGTGTGCTGCGATTCATGGGGTCGCAAAGAGTCGGACACGACTGAGCGATTGATCTGATCTGAACCCTATGAGAGAAAGCCAGAGAAGGAAAAGATTTTCTAGAATGGAAAATCAACAGTGTCAGATGCTGTTATGAAAAAAAAAATCAAAGACAATAAAGGTCCACAAAACAGCTTAGGAATTGGTGACTAAGTTTGGTCATCAGTAAGTTGTTGGCCACATTTGATAAAGTGGTTTCAGGGCAATGTAAGAATTTACGACCAACTGCAGAACATTAAGGAGTGAGTTAGTTGTGAGGCAGCGGATACTGTAAGTACCAACTTCTCTTTCACGAAGTTGGACAGTGGGTGGAAAATTAGGACACCAATAAGAGAGGCTTGCAGAATGAGGGGACATTTGACTTTTATTTCAACTTAGGATTATCTGTAAATGAATGAAGATTCAGATGGAGCAGACACCCAGAGAAAGTAGGAGAGAAAAGGACACCCAAAGAGGAGAAGAATAAAGAAGAGACAGGATCGTTCTTCCTCAGAGTCAGTGAAACCAAATATTTCTGAGGATTCAAGGGAAGGATCTAAAACGATGCCAAGTCCATTCTGTACCACTGGTCAGACATATCTTCCTGAGTAAAAATATCCTCCTCATCATTTTCGCCATCAATTCTTGAGCCTTTTTCTGGTCTTGATTAGTACCCAGATTGATCAGGGAAGAGAGCGGAATACCATACTATTTATCAGCCTCCATCACACCCAGAGTGACTAGATTAAAACTTCGCTCTCCAGTATCACAAAAGAAAATGAAAGTGTTAGTCGGTGTCTGAATCTTTGCAACCCCATGCACTGTAGCCCACCAGATTCTTCTGTCCATGGAATTCTCCAGGTAAGAATACTGGGGCAGGTTGTCATTTCCTTCTCCAAGGGATCTTCCCAAACCAGGGATTGAACCCAGGTCTCCTGCATTGCAGGCAGATTCTTTGCCATCTGAGCCACCAGGGAATCACAAAAGAATGAGACTGAAATTCTTCCAAAATCCCATCAGATGTATTTGTTATTAGTGTTTTCCCTTTCTCCAAAAGACAGTGCCAATTTTGCCCCCTGCGTATGTGGCTGGATTATGCTGCTGGAACTGGAATGTTTTTAACTTTTCTTTGGTGTAAGGGGACCTGCTCCTCTGTGAATTTCCCAAGGGACCCTCATCTGAACTGGGGGAGACTGCAGAGCTGGACAACTTTCCAACCAAATGCTTAACTTGAGAAGCATCACACTTGCTCTGCGGTGAAGCCACAGATGAGAGGGTGCATCTTCACAATCTCACACTTCCTCCTCCTTCACATGTTGTCAAAAAGCCGGACAGGATGTCATTTTGTGGCACAAGAGCCAGGAACGACTGACTCTGAAACCTCAGGACTTGATGAAGGGACAGAAGGGCCTGGCCTGGCTAGACTTCCTTTATGTTTATTCCACTAGCACTTGCTCTAAAAGAGAAGTTGCTTCCACTTTTAGTTTTGGGGAGGAATTTCACATTTCCTTCACCACTTAATATCAGAAATCACCAGCATGCCGGATATTCTTCAGGTGTGTGAGCAGTAATTACCCAGATGCAAACAATTAACACATCCAAGTTAATGTTGCTAAGATTGAGTAAATAAATAAAGGGAGTTGATGTCTTGAGTTCAATGTCAGAATTGAAAAGGATCCTTGGGGACATTTAGTCTGAAAATATCTTTTCACAGATAAGGAAATTTAGGTCCAGCACAATAAAGAGATTTGCTCAGGGTCCCTGAACATGTTAGAAGCAGAACTGAGAAGAGAACTCAAATCTCTTGGTTTATTCTATTTTTTCTTAATTACTATGTAGATGACCATTCCATTCTCTACAATGACACAGTTCTTCATAACCTGGAAGAAATAACCATGATTCTCTGATATACTGGGTAAATCCTCAATGTTTCTTGCTGTGTCCATGACACATAAAGGGGGTGGGGGTGGATTAGAGTGATAAGCTATTTCCTGCCTTGTTGCTGAATTTATGGAAAACCACATTCCTTCAATCCTATATCCAGAGAATACAACATCTAATTTATGGCTGAATAAAACTGGATGCTTTCACATGACTCTATTCATTTGGACATGTTTGTATACTATCAACCCTCATGTTTTAGAAATAATTCCAAAACAAGTCCTTCAAATCCTTTACCACATCACTGGCTTTCTTTCCCAACAAGAGATTATTTAGCCCACAAGACTGGCACCCTTTATGGCATTACAGTAAATTTATATTAGATTTTTCTGACTACTACTGATAATAACATGCTGACAGATATAATCCTGCTGATATGATTACACATCAACAAACAGGGCCTTGATTGTGAAGCACCAAATGGACTAACGTAGTCTGCTGCTGCTGCTGCTAAGTCGCTTCAGTCGTGTCCAACTCTGTGCGACCCCAGAGACAGCAGCCCACCAGGCTCCATCCCTGGGATTCTCCAGGCAAGAACACTGGAGTGGGTTGCCATTTCCTTCTCCAATGCATGAAAGTGAGAAGTGAAAGTGAAGTCGCTCAGTCGTGTCCGACTCTTAGCGACCCCATGGACTGCAGCCTACCAGGCTCCTCCATCCATGGGATTTTCCAGGCAAGAGTGCTGGAATGGGGTGCCATTGCCTTCTCCAACGTAGTCTACTAAGCATAAATCCAAGAAATATGATAGAAAATAACTGCTTAAAGAGGTACTAAGTCACAATAAAAGATCAAACAAAATTCCTCATCTTTGGTAAACGTAATAAAATGATACTATATTGGCACCGCTATTCCAGCTGATGAACCTATCCTAGAACACTTGCAGAGACCATGGGGGTACGACAGAGCAATAAAAACAGGAGCGGATACTGAGGACATAGAAAGTGGAACAACTGAGTCAATTCCACTCAGCAGCTTAGGATGCTACGGATTTCATTTTCACATATCTTGGCAACCTGGAGATTGTCATCTTAACACTGATTAGGAAGTAATCAGGCAGTGGAAGGCAGAAGCATGGGTCAGAGATTTCTTTGAGAAATGATTCAGCCTTATGGTTCACCAACAGTCTGTTTAAGCTTCAAACCAGATTCATTTAAGCAGTAAGCATTTGAAATGATAACAGCAATATAACATTTCCTCTCTTCTGAAGAGCTCTCTGATACAGGTGTCAGAGAATAAAAGCCCACAACGTTAAGACACAGGGCAAGGGGCAGGATGACCTGGGACTCCAGCCCAAGTCCTAAAGCTCTTTGAGTCCAACCCCCAGAGTCCAGCCAGGCAAGTACAGCCAGAATTTGGCCAGGCAGCCACTTTACTGCACTGCCTGGCTGTCCACTTATATAAACACGCAGCTGAAGAGAATCTAGGAATATCTCCAGAGGAGAAAACCCTGCTTTTGTCTGACAAAGCTGCTCTGACCCCAAAGGAATGCACAATAGGAAATGAAAGTTGGACAGAAAATCAATTTGAACAGGAAACAGGATGATCCCTGCTCAAGCTCAGTTCCAAGATATATCACTGTAATAACCCAGAGCACCGTGGCCAGCAGCCCCCACTCACCTCCTGCATAGTTCGGGAAGCGGGAGAGCCCAAGGGAACCAGGCGAAGGGGCCCACAGCATAGCCATCACAGTTCACTGTCATCTCAACCAGATTTTAATGCATCCATGCCTCGACAAGTGCAAGAATGATAATTGTGTTTTAAGAGGAACTTGAACTAAAGACATGAAAAACCTCCTTTAAAAGTAAGGGGAGAAGAAATTATGAATGAATTATGTTCAAAATCTTAATAAAACACACTTTTACAGAGCAAATCAATCTAATTCCTCACAAGAAGGAGCTGGTATCTTCAGAGCCTCCACTCAACACATAGTTACTGAGTTCCTATTGCATCAAGCACTGGCAAAGTACCCAAAGAGGAAAGATGAAGAAGATACTCCCTTCTGAATCCACAGTTTAAGGGGCAAGGCAGGTCCTCTATCCCAAGATCAGTCTCCTCTCTCAGGCTCTCTCCCCCTACAATGCTTGTTCTTCGACTCACTTTGCCAGTCTGTTAAAGTGGGTTCAGTGTGGACCATTGTTACAGGCGTTCCTAAAGAGCAAAGAACATGAGAGAGGCTTTTTTACCAGGTGGTAAATAATCCACCTGCCAATGCAGAAGACACAAGAGATGTAACTTCAATCCCTGGGTCGGGAAGATCCCCTGGAGGAAGAAATGGCCACTCACTCCAGTATTCTTGCCTGAAAAATCCCATGGACAGAAGAGGTTGGTGGGCTCCAGTCCCTGGGGTTGCAAAGAGTTGGACACGACTAAGTGACTGAGCAAATATTAATTAATATTAAATAAGGCCTATGACTTTTTTTAATAAAGGACAACAAAGATCTGGTAAGTAGCTTGAAATGGTAGCTGATGCCAAAATTATTTACACTACAGTGGATTTTCTCTTCCAGTAGGTAGAGTGGGCTGGTGGAAAGAATTCTGGATGTAGACCCAAAGCTATCATCTCCAGATCCAGCTCTAGCCAGTGTTAGCCAGGCCAGCTTGGGCATACTACGGAGCATCTCTGTGTCTCAGTTCCTCCGATGAAGTGGGCAAATATCTGCTCAGCTCCTTGGGACTGTTGTCAGGATTGAAAGAGATTATTTATGTGAAAAGTGTTTTGAAAATTCAAACATTAACTTTTATTACCTTTATGATTACATTCTGTTTTTCTTATATGAAACATAAAATAAATTTGCCTTTCCTATGAAAACATCGTCTGATGATGGAAGCCAACCGGGTGAGGAAAAGTCAACATAGGATCATGCGTTTTCCTCTCATAACACATCAAGCGGGTGATCCAAACCAAGAAAAAATCAATCTGGAATTGAACACAAATGCAAAGTGCAAGCCATTCATTTGATCAGACCTGTTGGAAAAAGGATTTTATTTACTGTGTTAGACTCCGGGCAGGCAAATAGGTCTGGATCAGGTAGTAGAGGCTGGCATCAAGGCAATAGTAATAAGGAAAAGAAAAAAATTATAATGCAACTGTTCAAACTCAGCTCTGAGAATTTGGGTTAAGCTAAAAGCCAGGCAGGAGGCAGGGAGCTGGGTTAGGAACACAAACAGGTTTAGTAATCAATCCAAAATCACAGTTGTGAAAACCGCATAAAATGCCATCTGGCCTCCTGGATCGTGTGGAACATTAAGCAAAGGCAGCCTTCCAATACACATGTTCTCATTTCTCTGAGACCAGCTCTTCTCATTACCCCATCAACTGTGCAAGAGTCACCCAGATCCTGGTCCAGGGCTGCCACCCTCACCAGAGCTACTCTGAACACTAGCAAAGCAGTTCACGTTCACAAAAGGCTGTCCATCTGATGTTTTCTGTACTCTGGAAACCAGCTGATGGCTGAGGTCTCCTCTGCTTGCCTGAGACTGTTTGCTATGACCATGTCCATCTTCCTCTTGTCTTAAACATGGTTATGCATATAGCTGACAATATTCTGGAGAATTAATTTTTGTGGTTTCCCAGGTGGCTCAGCAGTAAAGAATCCACCTGCCAGTACAGGAGACATGGATTCCATCCCTGGATCGGGAAGATCCTCTGAAGGAGGAAATGGCAAATCACTTCAGTATTCTTGCCTGGGGAATCCCATGGAAAGAGGAGGCTGGTGGGCTACAGTTCATGGGGTCATGAAAGAGTTGGACACAACTGGGGGACAAAACAACAAGCTGTGTGCTGGGCTAGTGCTCAGTCGTATAAACTCTGCGACCCCATGGACTGTAGCCCACCAGGCTCCTCTGTCCATAGGAATTCTCCACCCAAGAATTCTGGAGTGGGCTGCCATGCCCTCCTCCAGGGGATCTTCCAAACCCAGTAATTGAACCCAGGTCTCCCGCATTGCAGGCAGATTCTTTACCATCTGAGCCACCAGGGAAGCCCAAACAATAAGCAAAAATATGCATAACATGAACTTTACCAATTTAACCACTTTTAGGTATACAAATCAACAGCATTGACTGTAGGTCCATAATGTTTTGCAACCATCACCACTATCCATCTCCAGACATCATCCCAAATGGAACCTCTGCACCCAGTATCAGTAACTTCCATTGCCCTCCTCCTGGCCCCTGGTAACCTCTACTTTCTGTCTCCATGAATTTGCCTATCATATAAGGGGAACCATATAATATTTCTCCTTTTGTGTCTGACATTTTATTTAGCATGTCTTCGAGGTTCATGCTACATGTTGTAGCAAATGGCAAATTTTCATGATTTCTAACACTGAATAATATTCCATTGTGTGCATTTGTTTATCCATTCAGCCACCCACTCTGAACACTACTTTTTGTATAATATAATCTCATTTGTAGTGAGTGAAGGTCAAATTTGCCCATAGTAGGCATCAGTCTTCCAGATTCACAAGCACACAGGAAATCTGCCACCTTGGTGCCCATCTCCCAGGCACTAGACTGTGAGATTAGGAAGCGTAGGAATCATGTCTTCATTTGACCCTGTTCCCATTCCTGTCAATCAGCAGGATGCCTGCAACAGGACAGGCACTCGATAAATACTTCACAAAGGAATATGTAGACCTTGAGAACACCTTTTCCCAAAGGTTGCACCTACTCTTTTCCTTTAAGTCAAGCTATTTTCTAGAAAAAGACATACTATTCAGAAAGATACTTCTAAGGAAGGATTTCATGTTTTTTTAAAAAATTATCTCGATGTATGGCAAAAGCAATACAATATTGTAAAGTTAAGCAAAATAAAATTTAATTTAAAAAAATAAATAAAAATTACTTCTGCACAAAATAAATAAATAAATAAAAGCTTCCTTTCAAAAAAAAAAAAAAATTATGGCTCTAATTTTTTGAAGGCAGAATTTATTTGACCTGTCAAGCTCAGAGGTAGTATGTGGTCATGGAAAGAATATTAGACATGAAGTTGGAAGATACAGCTTTAAATCCCACTCTGCCCTTGACTATGTGACCTTGGTTAAGTCACTGGACCTATCTGAATTTCAATGTCATCATCTGTAAAATGGAAATAATAATAACTGTCCCCCTCTCCCAACTGAACATTAATATGAGGTGGTTCAGGTGCTCTTTGACAACCTAGAGGGGTGGGATGGGCAGGGAGGTGGGAGGTGCAAGAGGGAGGAGACATATGTATACCTATGGCTGATTCATGTTGATGTATTGAAGAAACCAACACAGTACTGTAAAGCAATTATCCCCCAATTAAAAATTAGTTTCAAAAAAAATATGAGGTGGTTCATACAATTCAATGTGCACAGACCAGTTCTACTTACTCGGACATAGAAACACTCAAGTGTGCTATATCAGAAGTCAAAACATAGATGAAATAGCTAAGGAACACTTACAAGTTACATGCAGAATAAGTTCAAAATTACACAGTGCTGTGGTGAGGCTATAAAAAGAATGTTGGAAAAGCTGAGTTTCGACTGGGCCCTTGAGGAAAGCGACAGGTATGAACTTCTAGAAGAGGGGATGAAATTCTAGGCAAGTGACGTAAAGATAATAAAGGTGGAGAAGTGAAAACCAGTAGTTGGAAGGAGATATGTAAGGTAGACTTTGCTAATGAAGGGATCTGTTCCTGACCTAACATTCTAGGCATCTCATTAAGACTTGAGCCAGCAGAGACTCCTGAATCTAGAGGCTACACGAAGGTCCTTCAATGAGAACTCCATAGAGCCAACCCTGGTGCACCTCCTGCAGATACAGATCCACTTCCTGACTGCATCTCCTTTTGGGCCCTTATCATTCCCACTCGAATTATTGCCCACACCTCTGATTGCTCTGCTCGCTTCTGGTATTAAATGGCTCTAGCCTGTAACCATAAAGTTCAGGCCATAAAGAAGGCTGAGGGCTGAAGAACAGATGCTTTCGAATTGTGGAGCTGGAGAAGACTCTTGAGAGTCCCTTGGACTGTAAGGAGATCAAACCAGTCAATCCTAAAGGAAATCAAGCCTAAATATTCATTGGAAGGACTGATGCTGAAGCTGAAGCTCCAATACTTTGACCACCTGATGTGAAGAGCCAACTCACTGGAAAAGACCCTGATGCTGGGAAAGATTGAAGGCAGGAAGAGAAGGGGGCAGCAAAGAATGAGACGGTTAGATAGCATCACCAACTCAATGGATGTGAATCTGAGCAAACGCCTGGAGATAGTGAAGGACAGAGGAATCTGGCTTGCCGCAGTCCGTGGGGTCACAAAGAGTTGGACATGACTTAGAAACTGAACAACGACAACAAATCCTGTAACCATGGAGACTCAAGACTATTTTAATAAGGGATGTCAACTGCAAACACAGTTCTTCAGCACAAAGCTGAGAGGAGAGATTTAAACCAGCAGCACGAATACTCCTCACTTGCTCCTAAATAGGGAATACCATGTAAAACATCACTCTCCTTGTACTCTGAACTTAGGTAAATTTCTTAGCCCATAAAGAAAAAAAAAAAAAAAAATGACAACACATCAAAACTTTCAGGACCCTACAGTTCCTTCCCTCAAGCCAAAGGTCTTAACAGCAAATGGAGTCCAATTCAATGAATAAACTCAAGAGCTAGAGACTGGCAAACAACCAAACCTGAAGATTTATTGGACTCTGTGATCAACATTAGGTGAGATGCAAGGGATACAAAGATGAGTAATGGAGAGGCAAGCTCAGGTTCAAGTCTGAACCAGAGTTATCTTAAGCAAATGTAAATTCCCCAAACATCGTCACACTCATTCACGCCTCCTTATACCCCAAAGCCATCAAGTCAAAGCAAATCTACCCAAGCCATTCTCTGAATGAAGTCCAAAAAATGTCTCACAGGCAAATCCAGTATACTCGAAACAAGGCAGAAAATTTTTTTCTAAACGTATTTAATGGATATCTCTCTTTCAATTACTTCAAGTCCTTGAAAAGTAATGTTTCCAGAAAGGACTTAAGAAAATACTAAATAGCATCATTATCTCTAATGTTCAAATTGCCTCGGGAAAGTTCACTCTCAGTATCTCCTTTATGGCCTGCCACTCATCCAAGCGTGTCAACATCTTTTCATGTGCTTTTCAGAATGGATTGAAAACACCACTTAATGTGAAGTCAGATGAGACCTGGGGGAGTGTGGATTATGATTTCACTGTATTATTTCAAGAGATGTTGTTCTAGCTCCATGGTTAGAGTTCTCTGACTCTTCCTTAAGTTTGATCATAGTCACTTATCAGTTTAGGCTTCCCTGGTGGCTCAGCAGTAAAGAATCCGCCTACAATGCAGGAGACGTGGATTCAATCCCTGGGTCAGGAAGGTCCCATGGAGAAGGAAATGGCAACCCACTCCAGGATCCTTGCCTGGGAAATCCCACAAAGGAGCCCAGCGGGCTGCAGTCAGGGTGTTGGCTAAGTTGCTTCAGTAGTGTCCGACACTCTGTAGCCCTTCAGGCTTCACTGTCCATGGAATTCTCCAGGCAAGAATACTGGAGAATTTTCTTCTCCAGGGGATCTTCCTGATCCAGGGCTCAAATCCACATCTTTTACGTCTCCTGTATTGGCAGGCAGGATCTTACCCACTGGCACCACCCGGGAGGGCTACAGTCTATGGGGAGTCGGACACGACTTAGTAACAGGCTTTCACTTTTTTTCACTTATCAGTTTAACCTTGGTACCCTAGGCCTGTTTCTAAATCACACAATGACCAGTTGGTTCAGGCAGTTGATGGTTTGGTTTTACTAAGAATCAATTAGGAAGTTGGCTGAATTGACCATTTGTTGAACTAAAGTGTCTAATTAATTCAGTTAAACTGTTAAATCAATGGTGTGTAGAGACACTTCCCTGGTATATACAGAGTTGTATCTAATGTTTGAAAAGGGATAATATCCCTGCATTCACAACAAAGGTTTTTAATGTCTATGCTCCATTATTTTTGTCTTGATTGGTATGACATATGACTCTGGGCTCAAATTTCTGCCATCTTTCCCCATGAGTTGAAGCAGACCTGGATATATTTAAGAAAATATCAAAACTGGAGTATCCATAGAACTCAAACTTGGCTTCCTTAAGAACATTTCCTTTAGGAACTGGTTTCAGCCCTTTTCCTTGTCTCCTCTCTCTATTCTTAACAAAAGTAAAGCAGAAAGAGAAATTCAATCATTTAGATGAAAAAGCAAAAGCCTGCATTATACCTGATTCAGGGTATGCTATTCAAGGGCAGCCTTGTTAACTCTGACTCCTTCAGAAGACAAGTCAGTTCATGATGTATGAAGAAGTTCAAAAAAAGGAAAACTGTAAAATCTGAGATGGGAGTTACCCTGCTCCTTCAAAGATGTAAGATGAGGATTAATTGTTGGAAGGATCCTCATGTACAGTTAGTCTCTGATCCTTTGGTTTATTCCTTGAGAACAGAGTGAGAGGGATGGGGAGGGGAAGGAAAGCTTACAGATCCTCTCTCTCTATGACCGAGACTGAAATGAAAGTCTGGAGACTGGGGGTTCCCAGCACAACCGTACTGCCTCACATTTCTATGGCTCCTTTCTCTGAGAAAACTAAACATTCTATGAACCTTACCATAGACTTCCCATTCACAGCCCCTCAGGATACAAAACAGGGCCACCATTATGGTCTATGTTCCTTACAGGAAGAACTAAAAACAGTCTAACTGCCTTCCTTCTCCAGGGGAATCTGCCTGTGGGAAATCAGTTTTAACTTGCAAATTCAAATTTATAGTGATGCTCCTTCCAAAAAGACAGATCAGAATGACTAAATTCAATTTTAAGCATATTCCTAAGCAGAAAAATATAAAGAAAGAAATCTTCCTTCTTTATTGTCACACTTTGTTACCCCAAGAATCCCTTCACCACAAAGGGTCATCCGTCTGCTGTGAAGCTAAGTTCTGTTCCAGAAAGCCCCCCAGAGACAGTCAGGCTTGGAGGAATCAGTAAGATCATCCAGACGATGTAGGCACGTGGTTCATCTGCAGCCAGAGCAAAGACCAGCCCTGACTCTACTTCTGCCGCCAACCCCTACTCACACAGCACAGAGCTGGCTCAGAACATGGTCATCCTCAGCATCACCTCTCCCTCCAGCTGCCCACACTCAGGAAGCATCACCCAGACCATCAAGAACAGAAAAAAAGACACTGCCCAAGCAGAAGGCAGTGGAAGGCAATGGCACCCCACCCCAGTACTTTTGCCTGGAAAATCCCATGGACGGAGGAGCCTGGTAGGCTCCAGTCCGTGGGGTCGCTAAGAGTCGGACACGACTGAGCGACTTCACTTTCACTTTTCACTTTCATGCATTGGAGAAGGAAATGGCAACCCACTCCAGTGTTCTTGCCTGGAGAATCCCAGGGACAGGGGAGCCTGGTGAGCTTCCGTCTATGGGGTCGCACAGAGTCGGACACGACTGAAGCGACTTAGCAGTAGCAGCAGCCCAAGCAGAAGGCAGCAAGAAAACAAGGTTTTTCTTAGCCCTGGGGACTGGATTAAGAAAGATTAAACAGACACACACAGGTAAGGTTTGAGTCCAAAGCCTGTCTAAATTACATTTCTTGGATTTTATTATATTATCTTTGTGGCACAGTTATTAAACATTAAAGGTAATAACTCCATTCTCCAAGTAACCTGATACTAAATGTGATTGATAAGCAGAAATCATAGGCTTTGAAGAAAACTCCAAATGTTGAAAATTCACGAGCACAGCCAAGACAGGAGTGGCATTTGGGCCTCCTGGTGAATGAACTGCTGGCCAGAGGGAGATCATCAGTGTTTCATTAGGCAGAAACTGGCTGGTTTACACGTTGCTTCTGCGACTGCTCCCCGCTGCCCCACCCCCCACCCCCCCACCCCCACCCCCCAGGATTGAATGGAGCTGGAAGACACACACTTGGTTTACTCCATCCATTGTCAAAGGTCCATCAGTTACTCCCAGAGTAGCAAAGCTGGTTATACGGGGCTTAGAGACCCTCCTGACAAGCCATGCCTGCTTTACCCTGAAAACCAGGTACCCTAAGGTAGTAAAGTTTTTAAAATGACCCCCAATAAAAAAGGGTAAGTAAAAAAAAAAGGAGCAGCCTCTTGCACCCATTTAAGGCCTTACACAGCCACCCAGCCCCTCCAGGCAGGGCAGCCAGGGGAACAGCCCCCTACTGGCCCTTCCCAGTCCCCTCCCTTCCAATACCCACAGGCTAAGAGGTCACATTCAGGAAAGGACAACTCTAAAAATGCATGTTAAATAGGTCTTTGAACAAGCATTTAAGGACAAGGTCATCATAACTAGTGTGGATTAAGGTTAGTCCTTCTGCTTTCTTCCCAAGCCCATTATGGTGGGGAAGGGAGTGGGTTTCATAACCAGTCTGGAACTCCTCTAATCTAATTTTCTATGCAGCCTAAGAAGAGTTTGTTTGTTTTTTTCATCTCTCTCCTGCTTAAAACCCATCAACAGCTTCTCCTATCTCTTGGGAAAGAGCCTTCTGGGCCTGGGAGCCTGGGAGACCCGCTCTTACACGCTTCTCCTTGGCCCCAGGGCCCCAGTCATCCAGTCCCCTTCCCCTTCCCGGATCCTCACCTGCCCCCTCTCCCAGGAAAGTGCTTCACATCGCCTTCTCTGTCTGTAAGAGCCTCTGGGTCAGCCATCTCCAACTGTCCCTTTCAGTCTCATCTCAAACATCACTTCTTCAACAGACCATCTGTTATCTGTTCTCTTCAACTCCACATGTCTTTGTAACTAATTGCACTTGTAATTTCTACTCAAATATCTTCACCACCACAGGACAATTATGTTTCACCTGCACACTGCTGTGTGTAGAGTTGGACTATAAAGAAAGCTGAGTGACAAAGAATTGATACTTTTGAAATATGGGGTTGGAGAAGACTCTTGAGAGTCCCTTGGTGCAAGGAAATCCAACCAGTCCATCCTAAAGGAAATCAGTCTTGAATATTCATTGGAAGGACTGAGGCTGAAGCTGAAACTCCAATACTTTGGCCATCTGAGGTGAAGAACTGACTCATTGGAAAAGACCTTGATGCTGGGAAAGATTGAAGGCGGGAAAAGAAGGGGACGACAGAGGATGAGATGGTTGGATGGCATCACCAACTTACTGGATATGAGTTTAAGCAAGCTCCAGGACTTGGTAATGGACAAGGAAGCCTGGCGTGCCGCAGTCCATGGGGTGGAAGAGTTGGACACGACTGAGCAACTGAACTGAACTGAACACACTGCTGTATTCGCGATATAGATTCTGGCTTATACTAGGCATTCAGTGGGGCCCAACACATAGTCTGTCAATTGCCTAGGAGGACTTGGGCACTGACGGGGCAGCACACAGGCCTGAGTCCTTGTAAAAGTGGAGTGGAGCCACGGGAGAGGGAAAATGATGACAAAAGCCACATGGAATGGAATCAAAGAGAAAAGTTTTCTGTTTTGAAAGATCTTCCCAGATTTTGGCTAAATCTAATACTTCTCAGATGTAATTCAAATATTTTATTTGTACATTTATTCTCTGCCAAGTGTGGTAGATTGCTTGCAAAAATGTCCTCAATTAGTCTCTTCCCTGTATCCCTGCTGTCCACAGTAAGACTTTGCAGCTCCCCTCAACCGCCATTAAAATGTGAAGTCTATTTCCCTTCCCTTTAAATCTAGACTGGCCTTGCAGTTTCTTTAGCCAATAAAATACAGCAGAAGTGGCTCCATACAGATTCTAAGCTCAGGCTTCTAGGGACCATACACACTCCTGCTCACTCTCTTGGAACCCTGCCCAGTTGCCTCCTGAATGAGCTGAGGTTGGCCTTTTGGAAGATAAAAGATCACAACCCCCAGCTGACCCGAAAGCTGATCACAGACACATGAGGGAGTCCAGCTAAAAGCAGAACTGCCCAGAATCACAGCTAAATAAATGACGGTCACTTTAAGTCCCTAAGTTTTGGAGCAGTTGGTTGTGCAGCGGTAGATAACTGACATACCAAAGAGCACTGGGGATGCAGAAATGACCATGGTGCAGAAAAGTCCAGCACCTCGACGAGACAGACACCACTTCCATTCACTCATTTACTCAATACAGGTTTTATTGAGCACCTAAATGAATGCCAGGCTCTGTATTAAAGCTGGATATATAAGGGTAACAAGACACAGTCCCATAACCCAAACTAAATGAGAATATAGATAGACAATTCTAAAATAGAGTGTATTAGCACAGGGATAAGGAAACCGAGGGCTTCCCTCCTCTGCTCCCGCCTGTCACCACGGGTGGCTCAAGTAGTGAAGAATCCACTTGCAATGCTAGAGACTCAGGTTCTATCCCCGGGTGGGGAGGATCCCCTGGAGAAGGAAATGGCAACCTGCTGCTGTAGTCTTGCCTGGGAAGTCCCCCATGGACCGAGGAGTCTGGCGGGCTACAGTGCATGGGGTGGCACAAGAGTCCAACCCATCTTAGTGACTAAACAACAAGGGAAACCTAACCGAGTTGGAAGTAGGACTGTGGGTAGAGGAGAGCGGTTTGGGGAGACTTCCTAGAGAAAAGGATATCTAAGCAGAGCCCTAAGGAATGAGCAAATTTAGCCAGGAAAAGGAGAAGACTGATACTTACATTTCCAATCCATACTACTTATTGTTGAAAGGAGGATAACATGTATTGTGTTATTCCCATTACATTTCCTGATGCTATTCCACTCTTTATTGGTCTTTTGAAAGAACTGAGAAAACTCAGAGATTAAACTCCCAACTCTCCTGCAAATAATTGGCAATTTAGAACCTATTACTCCATAAAAAGAGTTTTAATTGAACACCCTCCCACCCTCCAAAAAGAAGGAAAATTTTTCCAATAGATGGGAAATAAAAACACAGAAGCTCTAAATATTCAAGGAGAAGAAAACACACACACACACTTTGAGACTGCAAAATCTCATTTGAGCCAGAAAGCCACAATTTAAGTTAGCAATTTTCACCCTTGATGTTGCATACCACTCCTGATTACACCAATTAATTAAAGTGGGTGCATCTGGTTCCTTCTAATTTTCTGCTATCAGGCATACAGCAGCTACTAATAAATGTTTATTAGATGATTTTTTCAAGTCCATATACTTGCTGAGTAGAAAATCACAATAATAATTGAAAGGGGTAATAGGGTTCCACAATATCTGGATTCCTATAACTTGTTGGTAATTTTTTCAATGATAGTCTTCTATTCAACAGACAGAAAATGTGTTCATATTCCACCCTATAAGCATATCTACCATTAAACCAAAATTCAATTTCATTGCACTTTACGAAGAAAGTTGTCTGACTTGATCAATCGGTTATGGTGAGGATTCCCAAATGACTGTCGCTTCAGAGAGAAACATTTTATTTCTGAGCAACTTTTAGCCACCAATTCCAACAACTTTCTTTTTTATGTAAATCACATATTAAAAAGTAGCACAAACCTCAGACATAATCAAATAAGATGGAGCCCATTGCATCAGCTGCCTGCATCTTATACAAGGCAGGTACCAAAAAACAGTTGTGTTATTTGGACTGACTTTCCCCTTGTTGAAGTAGCAACAGTAAACAAGTATTCAACTGTCAGGGATGTTACAAGTCTTTGGGCAAGAAATCAAGACCTTTTGGTTATTATTACTGGTAATTACAGAGAGGTTACAAGTGTTACTGCACAGATCTAGTTCTATGTGCTGTATAGCTCTTCCTCATTGAAACACAGGAAACCAGACATATATTAGAATCGACTCATTCAGAGTTAATCAATTCAGAACACCGTCATTCATCTTGTGATGCTATCTCCCTAGGAGTCCTACTGGCCAACTGGTCCACCACGGTCAGCCAAGACTTCATCTCCAATGGACACAATCCTCATCTTTATAGTACACATTCCTATGTTCTTTCTCCACATGAGTGCCACCTTTTCTGGGCAAATTTGCTCCATACTCTTTCATGCCAGCTATAATTTCTCCCAGAGATTATGTTCTGGAGGCATTTAGAACAGATTATTAAATTGGATGCTGTATTATCCACAATCCATTTATGCTGTCCATTTTCCTGTCTTATGTTAGTTGCTAAGGAGATTAGTGTGAAATGGGGTCCCTGTCCTAAGGGGTTAATGATTTTATACCACTCACTCTCTGCAGAAGTCATAATCTGCTGTGTGTGAAATCACATTTAGTTGCTGTGAAAATGATTACGATGCTTGGAATGGAACATTATAGCTTCAGGTGGGAGATAAGTAGTAAGAGCAGATGGACTCCTAGAAAATACAAAAGTTCTTCCCAGGAATAATGCTCAGTACTAAAAATGAGTGGGAGGAAGGGATGATGCAGTGAAAGAAAGAATTGGGGGACACAGAAATTAACTCTGTCAGTGGATTTTCTGTTTCCTTCTCTTAACACTCTTTTTATCTTTTTAAAAATCTATAATAGTATGATTGGAACCTTCACAAGATAATTGTCAAAATCCAAAAGCTGGTGGAAAAAATAAAGATGGGGAGATGAAAAGGAACAGCTACTTTTCAACAAAATCCTAAATTACGATCAAAATCAGGAATTCCTCTTCGATGGGCATGTATCAGTAAAGAGACAAGGCACTCAGAGACCCTCAGATTACAGGCTCTAACTAATAATGTGATCTCTGAAATGTGCTAAAAGTGCCAGTCCACCAATAATCTCTTGATCAGCCTTAAAAATAGAGCCAAATCTCAATAACTGGGGGAAAAAACTTGCATAGATTTTTAAAAACTAGAGAAATATGCAAACACTGTTCAATTTTAAAACAGATGCAGAAAACAGAAGACTGGGGTTCAATCCCTGGGTCAGGAAGATTCCCTGGAGAAGGAAATGGCTACCCACTACCCACTACCCACTCCACTATTATTGCCTGGATAATCTCACAGGCAGAGGAGCCTAGAGGTCTATAGTCCATGGGGTCACAAAGAGTTAGACATGACTGAGTGACTGAGCACGCACGCCCATTCTTCTTAACATGAAAATCGAATGACTTTAAGTAATAGAAATTAATAAGTGTATAAAATGATCCATATATGATTCCTCAAACATTTAAATGTAATAAATGTAAGATTAAATGTAATAGTTAAAAATATATAGCAATCACCATAGAGGAAAACTATTTCCAGATTGGCAATGATTTTCCTGTTATATGTGATTTTAAAAAAAAAGTCTGAAAAGCTGTAAGAAAATAAAAAATTTTAATTGAAATTTTATTTTGTTTTAATTTGACATATTTTATTTTATCAGCATCTAAACCTTAATATAAGCAAGGTGATATAAACAATGAGTAAAAAGATAAGCTAGAGACTCAGAGAAAATGCCAAGAAATGTTAAGTGTTTTGAAAAAATTTGCTACTTAAGTCTACTTTGTATTGACTTCTTTAATAAAGAATCTTTAATTTATGAATACCATCTAATTTATCTTTTTTATAAATATGCCAAATATCTAGATATGTTAAAAATGGGACAAATACATATCCCAGTAATTTTCTGCAGAATTATATGGTTCACCAAGGGCTTAAGGAGCAAAATCCAAAATATATGAGTCTGGGCTTTGTTTCCTGCCCACTCCAGCCTAAGAATCCCCAGGTAATGCATAGGTATTCCTCAGACCGGGTGACACCCTCGGCCTGTGAGAAGCAGGTTTTAACTCCAGAGGGTGCCACGTGAATTCTCGTCTCAGGTGCCCTGCCCTCTGGAAGCAGTGAAGGGGGAGGAAGCAATGGTCTGTTTGAGTTTCCTTCCACCGATTTTCTTATTTTTTTAATTTTAGGAAATATTCAATCTGGAGTATCCCACCTGAGAGAGCTCAGGGATAAAAATGAACACACCAGAGTGATAAATTCAACCCTCAAAAGATGTAAACTTCTGAGAATAAAACTTAATGAGTACAGATCCACACACACTAACATGAAGAAGGGTGCTATCCCTGGTGAACTGAATTAATATCCCAAATTCTTTACGTGTATCTACTATGTGATTCTGCAGTTGCTTCTACTGAAAGCAGAGTATATTTCCTACTCCACTGGGGGCCATATGAATTTCTCTGGCCAGTGGAATGTGGCCAGAGCGTGCAACCTTAAGAGGCATGACATCTTTTGCCCAGCAGTTGTGCCCTTCTGCCCTTGCCATGAGAAGCAAATGCTCTTCTGCTCCATGAGGGACGAGAGCCACAGGGAGCCGACTGCACCCAGGGCTCCCCTGGGTACCAGGCTAAGCCAAGCCCAACTGGATCAGTAGAGACCCTAGCTGACTTCCCCAGCACAGGAGCAAGAACAAATGGCCTTTATTTTAAGCCACTAAGTTCTGTGGTAGCTTGTCAGTGTGGTAGCATCCCAACAACAGATAGCCAGTATCTGTTTTCCTGTTCTATTGCTACATGTATGCTGCTGAGTGCCTGTGCTCCACGCTCAGTTGCTCAGTCGTGTTTGACTCTTTGAGACACTTGGGACTAAGTAGCCTGCTAGGCTCCTCTGTCCATGGGATTTTTCAGGCAAGAATATTGGAGTGGGTTGCCATTTCCTCCTCCAGGGGATCTTTCCAACACCTGAGTCTTCTGTGTCTCCTGCATTTCAGGCAGATTTTTTTTTTTTTTTTTTTTAACTGCTGAGCCATTGGGGAAGTCCCAAAGAGACAGTGAGTCTCCATTTTATAGGGAAAAATACAGAAAGACAAGCTAACTAACGGCTCAGGTATGTGGCACTGCTGGAGCTGGACCTCTTAGTCCAGGTACACAGGTGCCCTCCACAAACCCCTGTTCCTTGGAGAAAGAAACAGAGTTTAAGAAGGCACTGCAAGCAGAGTGTCGCAGTTGGAGACAGAAGCCGGTGGAGTTCTCTTACAGGGAGCTCTCATCACCCATTTTCATCTCCATCCTCCCCACGAACAGATTAAGTCATATTAAGCATGCTATTTTCCACAGTGGACTTCTGGAGAGAAAAAGAAATCTCTGATTCAGGAAAGGAATTGCTAATACCAAAGAGAGAAAGCAAGGACCCACCTTTATGTCGGGGCTATTGATGGAGGCCTGAAATTCTGAATACAAAGTAATGAAATAAAGGAGCTCTGAAAATGATAAGTGATGTAAAATAAAAAGTATACTTAATGATGTTCATGACTTGAAAAGAGGACACTTTGGCAGCAAAATCAGTGCAAAGAAATGAACACTCAACAGGACCAGATGATAATGTATGAAATGAGCCCTGCTGACTGATCCACAAGAAGAGGATGCTGAGGACACAGCGTGAACAATGCAGGTAAATTGTTCTCAAATGTATGCATAGCAGAGAGTCTGAAGTGTGATTTCTATGGCAGTACTTGGGGGAAATTACGGCACTCTAAAGTAGGTACGCTTTTCCCTTTTGTTATCACTCCACCTTCCTTTTCTCCTAACCCTTTTAAAACCATTTTCCTGCCTGCCTGCTTTTCCCCACCCCCAGTATTTAATGATTTCTCCCCACTCCCTCAATGGACATGAGTTTGAGCAAGTTCCAGGAGATGGTAAAGGACAGGGAAGTCTGGCGTGCTGCAGTCCATGGGGTCTCAAAGAATCGAACATGACTGAGTGCCTGAACAACAACCTCACCTCCTTCCAACTTTCTACCCTCCGCACTTTGGACAGGCCATCAGTAAACAGAAGACATCAGCCTTGCATGGGAACACTTGCAGGCTATTGATCATGATAGGGGGTTGGGGGGACAGTCACTCCACGGGATTTTATCTGAAGCGCTGGAGGCTCATCAGGAGACTCTGCATCAAGCACCCCCTCCACTTCTGGATCATGGGCTCCCTGGGGCTGTAAGAGATACAGCACCTTAAAGGGTCTTGCCTGGAAAAGGGTCGAGAAAGGCATTTGAAGAGAAAGGAGAGAGAGGGTGAAACCTGGAGAGATTTCATTCTTTTCCTTTTATTTTCTTAAGTGGTAGAGAGTACCTCCCCACACCAAACAAAATCTAAAAACAGCTCCTCTAAGACAGTTGCTTTGGCTCAAGAGGCCAGGAATCTGGAGCCCACAGGCTCCGCCTTTGCTGGTGCACTCCCTACAACGCAGCCCCTACGGCACCCCCTGGGATCCCCGGGCACTGAGGAATGCAGTCGGACACCACTGAATAGGAGCCCCCACCAAACGCCCATGCAGACAACAGCCACAGACAGGCTGCCCCACGTGGAGCGATGAGGCTAGACTGCCGATGACTGAAACCATCCTCTCCACCCCAAGCTTTGCTTTCCACAGTAAAAGATCCAAACTCACTTCCCACATTGTATTAGATTCCTAGGGCGACCATAACAAATCACCACAAACTTGTTGGCTTAAAATATGTGCATTCTTTCACAGTGGTGAGGTCCAGAGGTGTGAAAGCAAGGTGTTGGTTCCCTTTGAGGACTCCAAACAAGATCGTCCCGTGCCTCTCTTCTACTGCTCGTGGCTGTTGACAATCCTGGGTGTTCCGTAACTTTCAGACACATCACTCCAGTCTCTGCCTCCATCTCCACATGGCCTTCTCCCTGTCTCTATGCATTTCCTTTTCCATCTCTTGTAAAGAACACTCATCACTGACTGTATTTAGGGCCCACATTGATACACGATGATCTTAAGATTCATACCTTAATTACATCTGCAAAGACCCTTATTCCCAATAAGGTCACCTGAGGCTCCAGGGGACAGATATTTGTTGGCAGGTCACTGTTCAACCCTACAGATGGACACACAGTTATGGCTCATGTGTACCAGGTGTGCAAGGCAGGTGTTGACTGGGTGACAGAGAGTCTCAGTTTGCTCAGAACTCTCCCAGTTTTAGGGCTTCCCAGGTAGCGCTAGTGGTAAAGAACCCACCTGCCAATGCAGGATGCATAAGAGACATGGGTTTGACCCCTGATTTGGGAAGATTTCCTGGAGAAGAAATGACAACCCACTCCAGTATTCTTGCTTGGAGAACTCCATGAATGGAGGAGCCTGGTGGGCTATAGTCCATGGTGTCGCACAGAGTCAGACACAGCTAAAGTGACTGAGTACTCCCACTTATAGCACTGAAAGCCCTGTGTCCCAGGCAAAGCAGATGCTTGGTCACTCTAGTGTTAACTCAGACACAAACGGACTTACAAATATGGTGTTTACAAAAGAGTTAAAATTCAGAGGCTGGAGGACTAGGAAATACCTGGACAGAAGGCCCAGACCAGTTCAGGGGTCAGATCAAATCCTCCTGGGCACTGACCTCTGTGTGCTGACTTCTACACCTCAACTCAAACAGTGGTCCCAGCAGAGCACTGGAAACACGGCCTCATGGGATGGCCCACATTATGAAATAGGAGGAGCACGCAAAGGAACATGCTCTCATCCCCCTCACTGGGCTGAAGTTCTGCCTTTACTGTCACTCTTTAAGAATCTTCACAATGGCGAGGATGAGCTTTCGAATCTTTGTTAAGCAACAAAAAGCTTAGATATAAGAAAGGCCCTCCAATAGAGAGACAACCAGCATAAATCCCCAACTCTCCTGAACTCATTCTTGAAGTTCCCTACAAATTTCCAATTCGCGAATACTTCTCACTCTGAAACACTTAAAAGAGTACCTGAAAGCCTCAATTTAAGAACTCCTCCAAATTTGCCAAGTTTTTGGAATTTGAAACTCACATGGAATTACTGCCTCTTTATCACTTTTTCCTCATTTCCATGATACTTAAAAGCCACCAGCAGTATCTGTTCTTTGTTATTTAGTCACTGCTACTGCTGCTGCTACTGCTAAGTAGTCGTGTCCGACTCTGTGCGACCCCATAGATGGCAGCCCACCAGGCTCCTCCGTCCCTGGGATTCTCCAGGCAAGAACACTGGAGTGGGTTGCCATTTCCTTCTCCAATGCATGAAAGTGAAAAGTGAAAGTGAAGTCGCTCAGTCGTGTCCGACTCTTAGTGACCCCATGGACTGCAGCCTACCAGGCTCCTCCATCCATGGGATTTTCCAGGCAAGAGTACTGGAGTGGGGTGCCATTGCCTTCTCCAATTAGTCACTAAGTTGTGTCAAACTCTTTTGTGACCCCATGAACTACGGTCCACCAGGCTCCTCTGTCCATAGGATTTCCCAAGCAAGAATGCTGGAGGGGGTTGCTATTTCCTTCCCCAGAGGATCTTTCCAACCCAGGAATTGAACTCTTGTCTCCTGCATTGGCAGGCAGATTCTTAACCGCCTGAGCCATCATGGTAGTTGAGCACACCAAACACATATGCACAAGTTTACAGGTAACTACAGGTGCGATTTCTTGAACAAGCCAATCTAAGAAAGGAGATTTCAAAAAAAGTAAATTTATCTCAGAGACTGCTGCATAGAGAGAGGGTCACAAGGGTGTACCTTGACCCCATCCATACACCAGCCCTCTACTCTCCAGCGCGCTTTCCAATGCCCAGGCTGTAACTTCCAAGAAGCATTAAAGGCACCCAGTGATAAAGAAGCAACACATGCTCCCAGAGAATGAACTTTTTGTGGCAGTGATGATTTTTTTCATACCAAATCATTTCTGTTAATAATGAGAGTGCTTTTAATTTTTTAAAGAACAATATTTTGAAACCAGATGGCATGAGACCCAAGACCAGTAATTTCCATTAAATAAAACTTTAACAGGACACAGGGAAGGGATTACAATGAATCCAGTTTCTCTACCTGCCCTGAAATTTAAAAAGATGCAGTCACGTGGGGCAAGGAGCATGCATATTTAACACTAACACATTTGTTAGATTATTGAAAAAGACAATAATCAGAATTAGTGAGCATCCACTATATGCAATACAGCGCTTTGCCTATATTCGCACATCTAAGAATGTTGGTGACCAAGGAAGAAAGGAAAAGAAAACAAAACAAAAACCAAAACTGGAACCTAGTATCTGTTTAAAGCTGTGGTCAAGAGCTGAGAGAGCTTCCCTGGAAACTCAGCTGGTAAAGAATCTGCCTGCAGTGCAGGAG
Organism: Tragelaphus eurycerus; assembly: GCA_935064755.1. Lineage (NCBI taxonomy): Eukaryota > Metazoa > Chordata > Mammalia > Artiodactyla > Bovidae > Tragelaphus > Tragelaphus eurycerus. The sequence goes on from CAKXYN010000003.1 coordinate 26,583,709, forward strand.
ACCCCAGTTTGATTCCTGGGTCAGGGAAGATCCCCTGTTGAAGGGATAGGCTACCTATTCCAGTATCCTTGGGCTTCCCTGGTGGCTCAGACAGTAAAGAATCCACCTGCAACGCGGGAGACTTCGGTTCAATCCCTGGAATGGGAAGATCCCCTGGAGGAGGGCATAGCAACCCACGCCTGTCTTCTTGCCTGGAGAATCCCCATGGACAGAGAAGCCTGCCGGGCTTCATCCCATAGGGATGCAGAGTCAGAAACAACTGAGAGAATAAGCACAGCAAGAGCTGAGACCTCTTTGGAGATAGACACCATAATATAAACACCAAGCACTGCTGTTTTATAATACAAGGATATAATGAAATACATCTTGAAGAGAGAAACAATGCACTATTGTGTCTGGCAAAGTTTGGGCCAAATCTCAGTACTGCATGTGTTTGTATTTAGAGAAATAAATCTGCATTAACAATTCTTTAATCAGTGCCACAATAACGTAGAAGCTGCCATCTGTGAGTTTAATCATCTAAATACTGCAAAAAAACTGATGATGATCCTGAGGGAAAAGCCTCAGCATAAGAAAGCTGGGCAGACGCACGCAGACTGTGGCTACGAGATGACAAAAGAACTAGTCAGCTCATTCAAGCCAGCCAACCAGTTATTTAGCGTTGTGACATCTGTTAACTAACTGTGCTTCTCTTCCTTCCAGATGAATGTTTTGGTATCACCCAGACATCAAATGACCAATGCTTGACTCTAGAAAGACAGTCCTTCACAACAATCATAATTTTTTAAGGAAATGGGTCTTACAAGTCACATCTCTCCCAACGGGTCTGGGAAATCTGTCTGCTCCCAGACCAAACAGCCCGAGCTCCTGAGGGCAGGGTGGGGATGAAATCAGCAGCAGGGTCTGCCTATCAGCTTCTGTCCCCAGTCCTATCCCAGCACCCAGTGTGTGCTAAGTACTCAAGCAGCGTTTGTGAGGTGTATCGGCAAGCCTCTCTGCAAAGGCCCCCATGTATACTCTGAGAGCCGTTCGCTCACTAGAGCGTGTCAATTCATCACTCATGCCTCTGACGTGCCTGGAGAGCACGGAGGGAGCACTAAAATGCCAGAACCCAGCCAGAGCTGAGGCAGTGAGTGTGATGGAGGTGGAACTTCAGATACACGGGTCTGCACCTTCTCTCAGAAGCAACTGGAGACATAACCCAGTCATAAAGAAATGCAATGGATCAGGGAAATGCACAGGTCAGAAGTGTGAGAATATGCCAGAGGGCACAGGCTAAATCCACGCATCACTACTAAGGTGGGATCCCTCTGCTGTCACAATTCTCCTCCCATCCTCGGGCTACAGAAGTAAACGGTAGTTAGTCTGAGGCAGGACTTCTTTTATTATTATTAATTTATTTATTTGGCTGTGCCAGGTCTTAGTTTCAGCATGAGGGATCTTCAGTATTCATTGCAGCATGCAGGATCTCTAGCTGCGGCATGTGGGATCTAATTCCCTGATCGAACCTGGGTCCCCCTGCATTGGGAACGTGGAGTCTTAATCACTGGACCACCAGGGAAGACCCTGAGACAGACTTTTGAAGTCCCCTTATTGCCCGAAGAATTCCATGGACAGAGGAGCCTGGTGGGCTGCAGTCCATGGGGTCACAAAGAGTTGGATGTGACTGAGTGACTGACATTTTCACTTTATCATGACACTCCCCTTTGCTGCTCACCATGAAATGCTGACCAGAAGTAAAAGATGACAATAATATTAATAAGAAGAACAATGAACACTTAAAGAGTTTTTATTTTGTGCGAGGTATGGTTCTGAATGCTGTCACACACATATATGTGAACTCATGGGGATGAAGCTCTCTAAATCCTACACACTGGCTGAGATATCTGTTGTAGATGGTACATGTGTACATGAAATGAACATCTGTCTTCCATCCTTCTAAAAACTCCCCTCTGCCTCCAGAGTAAGACTCTTGAGAGGCCCCTTTAGGAAACCATCCCCTCACTGGAGACTCTACCTGGAAAAGAAATGAAAAAGTGAAGCACGGACAGATGTCTCTTAAGTCAACAAGAAGAGGGACTTCCCCAGGGGTCCAGAGGTTAAGACTGCCTTCCAGTACAGAGGATATGGGTTCGATCCCTGGTTGGAGAACTAAGATCTCACAAGCCTTGCAGTGTGGCCAGAAAAAAAAAAAGTCAATAGGGAGGTAAAATGTATTCAGAGCAAAATTATAACAAGTAATCAGACTCAGCAGCCATTGGTCTTTTCTTCAGCTGGCTGCTTTGGGAGGTGGTGGTCTCCTGGACGCCTTACAATATTGATCCCAGTGCATTTAGGTGTGTAATTACAAGGGGGAAAGAAAGGCTCTCCGAGGATAAACACACAGACGGGACCAAGCTGTCTGCCAGCGTGGAAGCAGCAGTAATAACGTGCTCCACCTTGAGTATTTCATGCCCCAGTTCAGACAGGATATTTGAAAAATGCTGGCCACACTTACCAGTAACCAAAACAACACAAGGCAAGGTGCTGCGGAGAGAGCTGGTTCTCATCTTAGGTCCAGGGATGACTGACAGCCCCCAGTTTCAAATTCTGCACACTAAGAACCATCAGGAAATTCAAGGGTTAACCGCTCAGCCTGCACAGTCAGTCAACCAGCCATCACTAAGCATCTGTAGCTGTTCACGGCCCCGGGTGAGGTGCCATGGTGGATACAAGACAGGAGCGCAGCAGACAAGATGGCTGCCGAGCCAAAAAGCTAACAAAGATGCTGCACCTGAAGGCCACTGCTTAAGCGACTTTCACCCCTGGTCAGGAACCTGGGTCTGTGTTTGCTGATGTGACCCGCCCAGGCCCAGCACAAATGGCAGCATGACATTCACACTCGGCGGAAGGTAACAGGCAGGCGAGAAGCACTTCCGTCTTCCTGCCATTCAAGGGAAGGACGCTGCACCAGGCCGCGTGACAGGCACCCAAGACACGAGCTTCGAACGCTGTTAATCCTCTGTTGCTGTTTAGTCGCTCAGTCGTGTAAAACTCTTTTGCGACCCTGTGGATTGTAGCCCACCAAGCTCCTCTGTCCATAGGATTCTCCAGGCAAGAATATTGGAGTGGGTTGCATTTCCTCCTCCAGGGAAGCTTCCCAACCCAAGGATCAAGCCCGAGTCTCTCGCATTGCGGGTGGATTCTTTACCGATGGCCCACCAGGGAAGCCCCCGTTAATCCTATAGTCCTCACTGGAAGTCTCATATTAAAAATATTATACTTATAAAGCATCAAAACATTCTTATTTTGGAAGTCTTATATTAAAAATATTATATTTATAATGCATCAAAACACTCTTATATGACATTCTTTCCAGGCCTCTGGGGAGAGTCCAACATTCTTATTTCCTTTCTTACAGGTACCCAAACCCCAGAGAAGTTAAGCAACTGCCTTGAACCACACAGCAAGTTGGGAGAAACAATGAGGTAACTTCCAAGCCCCCTAAACGGCCCTTACCCGGAGTCCACATTGCTTTACCATACAGACCTGAATGACATTTCTTCATGACAGAAAGAACCAAGGTTGCTCACACTTACAGAGCACCGAGCATGGCTTCCTGATTCTGGAGGCCCATCTCCTGAATTGCACAGAAACTCAGCAAGGGGCAGGCAAACAGTCCACGGGGGAGTCCAACTCCATCAATACTTTATTCCACCTTCCTGCCTCCCCTGCCTCCACTCCACTGAAAAAGGAAGTCTGTCTCTTCACCTCCAGAGAAGAAATAAACAGCATCCCATCACGCCATGCCATACCCCAGCAGTATCCACTTCAATAAACTCCATAGAGAAGATTCATCCTTCTTTAGCACATCTTTTTTCAATTATTATCAATACCACAGATGGTTTCTTAGCATTATGAAAGGTTAGTTTTCAGGTTTCTAGGAAGTGACATTTGCATTTGGTGGTCAGGTACATTGGAAAGAATCTGCCTGCAATTTGGGAGACCTGGGTTCAATCCCTGGGTCAGGAAGATCCCCTGGAGAAAGGAATGGCAACCCACTCCAGGATTCTTACCTGAAGAATTCCATGGACAGAGAAGCCTGGTGGGCTACAGTCCAGGGGTCACAAAGAATTGGACACCACTGAGTGACCCACACTTTCACAATCAAAGCCCAAGGCATTCTTACCCCATCCTGCAGTCTCCATGTGTTCGCTTCCTGGACCTTATTCTCCAGAATCCAGACACCTAATCTGATGAAGGTGTTTTAAGTTTATGGGAACTGACCCTAACATCCCTGCCCAGCAACACTTGTACATCCCAGTGGCCAAGCCCCAGTCTTTTTCCAGCTAGGAGAGATGCAGCAGAGCCCAGCGGGGCTGGGGAGGGAAGTCAGGGGCGGGTATGTGTGGTCTTATCTAAGCCTCCAGTCCCAACACTGGGTAGCAGTGATCAGGGCTGTGCTACAAACTGGACTCAAAAACAGACCTAAGCTGGGAAAGTTTAAATATCTCCTGATCCATTACTGTTTCTATCACCTAATAAACTCTCTAGCCTACCTGCTGCCTCCGCAGAGGAGGTGGCTTGTTGTTTAGTAACTAAGTCATGTCTGACTTTTGCAACCCCATGGACTATAGCCTGCCAGGCCCCTATGTCTAGGGGATTTCCCAGGCAAGAATATTGCTTTCCAGGCAAGAGTACCGGAGTGGATCACTCCAGTATTCCTCGGGGATCTTCCCGACCCAGGGATTGAACCTGTGTCTCCTGCACTGGCAGGCGGATTCTTTACCAATGAGCCACCAGGGAAGCCCCAAGGGGGCAGCTTGGTTTGGCAACTGAAGGATTCTTGCAAAAGTCTGATTCACATGAATCTGTGGCATAAAATGAGGGGCGCCTGTGATTTCAACACAGCCTCACTTTTACCTTTTATGCCAGCGGGCACATCAACATGCCAAAGCACTAAAGTGGGTTCACGCATTGCAAGAGAATGTAGCAGAGAGGGCCGGAGAACCTCCCAGAAGTATAGTGAGTCAGCAAGCACCATGGTGGCCTCTGCCTCAGCCCCTGTCCCCCCAGCTCCCCCGACGGGGCCACTGGCTCTGATGTCATGCTGCCCTCCCCCGCCCCACCCCGCCTTGCTGCTGGAGCCACTCTGCACTGTTATCCTTGGCAAACACCAGAGTATTGTTACCCACGGCCCCGGGTCAGACGCTGTGAGAAGACACTTGGAATGAGACACCGCAGCGCCACACAGAGCAGGTGGAATCTGGAAAGGAGCCAGCTGCTAATCACAGTGAGACCAACTTTCATTTCAGTCTCCCTCTGCTTTACGGCTCCCGTTTGTTTACCTGCTCACGTCTGCAGGTTAGCCAGGAATGAGCTTTGATCCTGCTCCAAGTCCAGCATCACTGTTTGCCCATGGCAGTGAGCAAAGGAAATGTGGGTCAGGAGTGCACCCCTGCTTCAGTCCCAGGGGATCCCGAGATTCCTCCTCGTGCACTTTGGCACCTGAAGTTTGAGTTTCGCCTGACCCACGTGGCCTAGTGTGTTTTTATCTTCACGTGTTAGTCCTGCCTTCTAGGACTCCAGCCTCCTAGAAGAGGGGACGCTAGCACCTACTGCAGAGCACAGGGAACTCAGTGCTTGGTGTGACCTAAATGGAAAGGAAATCCAAAAAAGAGGGGATACATGTGTACGTATAACTGAGTCACTTTGCTGTACAGCAGAAACTAACACGACATTGTAAAGCAACCACACTCCAATAAAAAAATTTTTAAAAGATGGGGTGATGACAGTGCTGAGGAAATGACAATGAAAACAGCTCAGAACAGCAGCCACACCAAGGGCCCCAGGGCTCCAAGTCTGAGCGGCTCCCAACTCACCTCCAGAGAATCAAGCACGACAACCCTCTGACCAGCAGCCTTGATCACAAACCTGGAGTCGGTCCTGTGCCACCTGAGACCCTGCCACGGTGATGCTTCCAGCCCTGGGCCAGGCCTTTCAGACGATGGGCCCCTGACGAGCCACTCAACCAGGACAAGAATTTGGGGGCAAAGAAAAGAAAGTTCACCAATCTCTTCACACTAGTTGAGAGGTGAGCAGAAAATAGTGTTTCAGAGACTCACCCATGTACTGGCCGGATGTGGGGGATATAACCTGTGAAGCCACACATGACCTAAAAACCAGCAGCATCACCAAAGACTCCTCGGGTGCAAGAGGCTGAGAAGTGCTGGTGAGGAACGACTACTGCAGTTGCCCAGAGATGGCCTGGGCCTGCACAGTGAGACTGCTGGGCTGGACGAAGCTGACAGTGTCTTCTGAATTTAAGGCTGACACCTGCCTCGTAGTATCATGACAATGCACATGTCAGTTTCAGGTTTGTGGTTAACAGATGTCACACAGCATATTCATGGAGCCGGATTACATAAAGGCAAATCGGGGTTTTATGTCAAATCCCCAAATGTCAGTAATATTTCTGGCCTATAGCATTGGTGATTTAAGAGTTCTAATTTTGTCATAAATTAGTTGGCCATCAGAGGAGAAGGGATCTTAGATTTTACAGATGAGAAAACTGAGACTTTGAGAGGTCAAACAGCTTATTCAAGGTCATACAACTGGGTCATACACCCAGGTCCAGTGGACTTTCCAGCACAGTCAAGAGGAGGAGGAAAGGGTTTAAGCAACAGGGGATCAAGAGAAAACAAAACCAAACAAAATAAAATATGCAGAGAAAACTGTCTTTGGATGACTTTAAGTGACTCATCTAATGCTTTATGCCTCTCTGTTTCTACTTCACAAAGAAACATTTCAACCATTGGCTAACTCTGAGTACCATAAAGAAATGGGTTATGTAACACCAAAGAAGCACCATGACTAACAATTTAGAAACTGCTACTCTGGAGGAGAAAAAGAGAGAAGAAAACATCAGAGGTACCATCTTATAAAAAAGGAAAAGGGAATTTTTCCATGCCCCTAGATTTTTAAAAAATGTTAATTTAAAAGAAAAAGGTTAGATTTTTACATATGCAGATCATTCCACATAGCCTTAAAGAATTATGTTGTAAACTAACCAGGACAAGAATGTTTCAAAAGAAGTCAAATTGCTCTTCATAAGAAGGCGTGGCAGTCCTGTCTTGTGTGCTCTTGGTACATACAGCATGAAGGACCACTCAGCTCACCTGTGGGCTGCTGCTGCTAAGTTGCTTCAGTCGTGTCCGACTCTGGCGACTCCAGAGATGGCAGCCCACTAGGCTCCTCTGTGGGCAGTGGGCTGCAAAATGTGCATCAAGCAGAAAACACACAAGACATGGCTTATAAAGCGCTTTTCAGAAAGAATACATGATTATCAGCCAGGGCTCTTTAAAAGGAGAACTTACAAGCCTGACCGTATTTCTGATTTCAATCTAAATAGGTTACACACAGCTCCAATAAGGAATCCTGGTGTGAGTTTTCAGAGACTTCTTCAATGAAAGACACTGGTTTCAGCAGTTCTGGACACTTAACTGATTTTGAAGGTATGGAAGAAATGTTTTTAGACATCTAAAAACGGGAGGAGTGTTTTCTTTTTGTTAAGAAATGTAATTGCTATATTGTAAGGGTCCAATAGTTGCAACCTGACGCAGGCATCGCATAAACCCAGGGGAGGGCAGCTGTCTTTGTAGCTCTGTGTGACCCCTCTCTGAGAATGCACTCGCAGCAACAGTGCTGGGCCCACGTGTGGCCTCAAGAATAGCTCCTGTGAGCCGCAACTACTGAACCCATACATCGCAAGTGCTGAAGCCCATGCACCCCAGAGCCTGTGCTCCACAACAAGAGGAGCCACAGCAATGAGAAGCCCACACACCACAACTACACAGTAGCCCCTACTAGCCGCGACTAGAGAAAGCCCATGTGGCAACGAAGACCCAGCACAGCCAAAAATAAATAAATAAATTTTTTTTTAAAAAAAGAACAGTTCTATGAAAAATTACTAAACTAAAATCAATAAAAGGGGGGAAAATGTTCTCCCCAGGTTACTCTTCCCCCAGGACTAAGAACCCACCACCTGTGTATGTACTTTTGGAAATCTCTATGAAGTGTCTTTCAACAGAAATTGCCCAGGCCTAGAAATCTGAGCTCATCAGTTCAGGCAGGATGTGTTTTAAAAGATAAGTCATCATTTAAAAAGAATGTGCTATTTTTCCTTTCACAAAAAGGAAACTGACCCCCTCCCTTTGTTAATTTTCGTAGAATTCCCTTTATCCTCTCTCTGTAAAGCATGAAGGAATTCTAGCTTTTTGCTCTGGAAAGTTCCAATACCTGGTTAATTCTGGGTGCAATGTCTAACAGAAATTATTGTGTGTCTACTATATGCCAAGCATTGTGGTTATGCTACCTTATGTATGCTACCTATATAATCTTAAGAAATTCTAGAAATAAAGTTAACCATAAAAAAAAACTGCTAAAGTAAATGCTTTAAAAGTCACCTTCTTGATGAATATTTAGTGACATAGGAAATGCCCATAATATTAAAGGAAAAAAGTAGGACTTAAAATTCCATATACAATATAATCAAAAAAATTTTAATCTGTATACAATTTAAGAATAAGTAGAAAAACTGAACAGTCTTATAATCATTTTTAAAAATTAAATGAGTAGTTAAAATTGACACAATCCCAATGTCAAAACAGTTTTATAAGCAAATTCTACCAAATTTTATCAATCCAATCTTACAGCAAACTTTTCCAGAGAAGAGAAAAAAAAAAGGAACCATTCCCACAACTCATTCAACAAAGCCACTATAACTTTGAAACCAAACCATATAAGGACAGAACAAGGCAAGAAAATTATAGGCCACATTCATTCATGAACACAGATGTGAAACCCTTAAATAAAATTTTAGCATATCAAATCCAGCAAAATATTTTTTAAAATAATAATGATGATAACCAAAGCATCTTTAGCACAAATACTATAAGAAAGTAGCTAAACATTAGAAAATATCTTAAAGTTGCTCTCTCATTAAATATTGAGGATAAAAATTATAATCACCCCAACAGATGTAGAAAGCCACTTTATAAATTCAATTCTCATTCACAAAAGTTTAAGCAAACTGGAACAAAAGCTTCCTTACCTTGGAGAAGGATATCGACCCACATCACACAGCAAATATCATGGTTAATGGTTGAATGTGAGATGCAGTTCTTTAAAAACTTTAGAACAAGGATGCCCACTATCACTACCCCCATTCAACATATACTACAGAACCTAACAACTAGAAGATAGAAAACTAGAAGATAGAAGACAAGAAAAATCAATAAGAGCCACAAAGAAAGGATGGTCAAAACTATAGGCAATATGATTATTCACACAGAGAATTCAAGAGAATCCACAAAGTTTTAGGCTGAATAAGAGTTTAGCCAATTTGCTGCATATTTCATTAATATGTAAAATGTATTAGAGAAACAGGTAAGGAACTACCTTTATGAATGAGGTAGGCAAAGATATATTTTTAGGTACAACATTAAAATTATAAAGCATTGAAGAAGAAATAGATACTACTGCTTTATGACAAAAGACAATATAAACATAAGTTAGGGGAAGATATCTGAAATGAATATAATTGTATAGCACACCCGAGACTAGTGTCCTTAGAAAGGACTCTTTGTAAAACTGGCCCTTGGTTGGCCTCTGGAAACTTGGATTTCAGGAAGTTTCCCATCATTCCCAGACTGTTATGAGTGGCTCCCTGCCTAACCTGTTTATTCACACACTGTGGTTTAGGCTGAATATCAGCTTCCCCTCTGGGAATCTGGAATTCTGCGTGGGCTTGCCAGAGGGTGCCTCTCCAAACAGCACCTCCAGAAAACCTTGGGCACGGAGTCTCTAATAAGCTTCCCTGTACAGTTCATATTAATCGCCACAATTTGTTACTAGAGGAAGTAAGTGCATCCCTGTGACTCCACAGGAATGGAAGTCCCAGAAGCTTGTGCTTAGTTTCCTCGGAACTTCACCTTATGCTCCTTCTCGCTTTGATAATTTTGCTTTGTATCCTTTTGCTGTATAAATCTTTGCTGTAAGACTTTGTCCTGAGCTCTCTGAGTTCCTGGTTATTGTGTCACAGGGGACCCTGGACACAATAACCATCAAAGACATACATTAAAACCTCCTAAAATTCAGCTGTACCAATGGATGTGAAAAAGATGAGAAATACTACGAGAAAAATGGACAAAGGAAATGAACAGACTATTTTTGGAAGAGAGAAGTCCCGTGGCTAATAAAACTAGAAAAGATAGCAACCTCACCAGGAATCAGGAAAATGCAAGTTAAAATCACGAAACACTCTTTCATGCTCATTCATTGTAGACAAATGTCTTTGGAGAACAGTCTAGTGACATCTGGTAAAGCTGAAGTTGTGTGCACCCTGTGAGCCTGCAAATTATGTGAGCAAGATATATGTGAAATACTAACACACATGGATGTATATTAAGCTTTGCTTGTAATAGTGAAAAGCTGGAAGCACCCTCAGCATCCATCAAAAGAGGAATGGCTAAGTAAACTATGGTGTAGTCATTCATTAGAAAGTTAAACAGTTAAAGAAACTAAATCAGTAGATAAATCCTGAAGCTATCATGGATTGAAATAGTAAGTTCTCAAAGGATATGTAGAGTATGTTACCATTATGAATGACTTTAAAACACACAAAACATACAGCAAACTCTGTTACTATATAGTACTCCACATAGAAAGCTATGCAATTATCCATGAAAGCACAGATGAGGCTAATTTCCATTATCTCTAGGGAAGAAAACAGGGCAATAATAGGGGGAGCCTTTGACCATGTTTTATTGCACTAAAAATGCATGAATTTGCCTTGCAATGCGGGGTCAGGGAACTAGGATCCCACATGCCTTTGGGCAGCGGGGGCCAGGAGCTGCAACTACTGAACCGGTGGGCTCCAGAGTCTGTGTGCCACAACTAGAGTCCCGGCACTGCAACAAAAGTTCCCATATGATGCAACAAAGATCCCAACTGCTGCAACTAAGACCCAATGCACCGAAACAAATAAATAAAAAAAGAGAGAGAGAATATAGCAACATGTAATGGTAACACTAAAAAATGCTTCTGAAGCAAATATGGCAATGCTAAATATGGATGAAAGCTCCATGGATCATATAATATCATTTCCTATAGACTCAAACCAGTCAATCCTAAAGAAAATCAACTCTGAATATTCACTGGAAGGATTGATGCTAAAGCTGAAGCTCCAATACTTTGGCCACCTGATGTGAAGAGCCAATTCATTAGAAAAGACCCTGATGCTGGGAAAGACTGAAGGCAGGAGGAGAAGGGGACGACAGAGGATGAGATAGTTGGATGGCATCACCAACTCAATGGACATGAGTCTGAGCAAACTCCAGGAGATAGTGAAGGACAGGGAGGCCTGGCGTGCTACAGTCCATGGGGTTGCAAAGAGTCAGACATGAATTAGTGACTGAACAACAACAATAGAATTAAATATTTGAACATTTCTCAACCTTTTAAAAAAAAAAATGGTAAATAGGGACTTCCCTGGCGGTCCAGTGGTTAAGAATCTGCCTTGCAATGTGGGGGACATAGTTTTGATCCCTGGTGGAGGGACTAAGAACCCACATGCCTTGGGGCAACTAAGCCTGTGCACCGCAACTCCTGAGCCCTCAACCCCACAACTAGAGAGAAGCCTTCACATCACATCAAAGAGCTCACAAGCTGCAAGGAAAGATCCCACGTTCTGCAATGAAGATTCAAAGCAGCCAAATAAAAATTTTTGAAGCAAAAAAAATGGTAAACATTTGGAGGATCACATTCAAAACAGATAGTATAGGACCTTCTGAAAGTGAAGTTTCTCAGTTGTGGCCGACTCTTTGTGACCCCATGGACTGTAGCCTACCAGGGTCCTCTGTCCATGGGATTTTCCAGGCAAGGGTACTGGAGTGGGTTGCCATTTCCTTCTCCAGGGGATCTTCCCAACCCAGGGATCGATCCCGGGTCTCCCACATTGCAGGCAGACACTTTACCATCTGAGCCACCAGGGAAGCCTAAGGATACTGGAGTGGGTAGCCTATCCCTTCTCCAGAGGATCTTCCCAACCCAGGAATAGAACCAGGGTCTCCTGCATTACAGGGGGATTCTTTACCAACTGAGTTAGGACCTTCTACTAGGCGGGAAATTAGAATCTCTGCAGTTGCTCAGTGTATCAATTTACAGATACGCTAGTTAATGTTACTGTCAGATCAAATGTTGGTATTGTTCTAACCTGTCCTGTACAAACCCAAAAACAAAGTGATCCTTCCCAGATCAGTTCTGTGGACTATCTAAATTAAATCATGTCAACCTATACCCACAAAGCAGGAAGCTGACATACATTATTTATACCACAGGACTGCCACTTGGCCATCGGAACCCACCCAGTGTTACGGATGCCCCTGTGCTTCTCCCCTCACAGCTCTCCTGCCCTCCTAGCTTACTCAGCTAAAGCAAAATCACTTTCTTTGCCCTAAATTCAAGCATCTCTCTCCACAGTAATCTACAGAAGTTGTTCCAGAGATACTAAATCTCCACAAAGCCTTCAATGGAAAAAAAAAAAGAATAGAAGATTATTTTTATTCACATCCCAACATCTGATTTCTGCTTGGGGTATAAACTGATTTACACTTACTTCTTTGACATGTCATTTAGTGTTTATTTCCACAGGAGAAGCTATGTCAGATGTTGACAAATATCTCAAACAGAAAGGGGGGGGGGAAGCAAATCCACAAATCAAGTTCAGTTTAAACTACTATGGGTGATAATCACGTGTTAGCTTAAAGAGAGATTTTATGAGAGAATTTAACCATAAAAACCACAAAGTGTTATCTAAGCCTAGATCCCTGCTGTGATGCACACATGAACATTTCAAGCTCATTAGCACTTAGTACTTGGCACTTACAACTTTCATGAAGGTGGAGCATTCAAAAGCAAGTCTACTTCTTTAGCAATCATTAAACATGAGTGATTTGGGGTAAGTATTATTCCCAAGTTCAGGAAGTAACCTTAGTTTAGTCTTTGGCCAAATAATATGCATCTTCATATGTAAAAGCTACTCTAAAACAGTCATGGAAACACAGTGAGAATCTGGAGCAATCTGAGTAACCTAAGAGATCCTTCTTCCCTCCTGCAGATGGGCAGAAGGTAGTGATGAATTCTGGCTCTCAGATCTCTGAAGGCAGCCACTGCAGAGGCTCCTTCCACTACCAAGCCAGCCAGTGCTCCGAGTCATATTGCTGACGGTCCTAAGTCGACTGATCTCCTCATCTTCATCAAGGCACTCAGGTATTTGGGGTATAAAAGTATACTATCAGCATGTTTATCCCGGAGACCAAAAGAGCAATGTATCTTAGCTGTAAGCCTCAGACTCACCCAGGACGTTAAGAGGATAATGAAGCCATTTGAATGTTCACGGCAGTGTGTGCACCGCTGGTGGTGTAACTATTAGAAGACGCTTTGCCTTATCTTCTGGTCCCGCAGTGAGACCGAGCACTGGAACCAGGGCTAATGTGGGCTCTGCTGAGCTGCGGACATCTGCCGTGACATCTCGGTGCAGAGGGGGTCAGAAAAGTACACAGAGCAAAAGAAAAGAGGGCAAAGCTCTCTGCGGGCTGTGAATGTATGTGGTTGAGGTGGGGGCTCCTCCTTCTGCATCCTCACACCTCCAAAAAGGTGTTCTGGAGCAAGGAGCCCACCTGCTAATTCTTAGCAGGTATTTCTTCATCATGGAATTCTTACTGTTTTTCATATGAAATGCAAAATTCCATGTCCAGCCTTCAGAGTCCTGCCAACCCCTTCTGCCTCCCCCAGGCCCACTGACCATGATTCCCACAAACCCACCTCCCAGCCGAGTTCACCACTGTGATGGCCCGCAGCAGCATCCCCTGCCCAGGCCCTTCTCATTTACAATGTTCACCTCTCTTCTCTCCCCATCAACCCACTCTGCCTTAAAAATTCACTGACTTGATATTCCTCCAATCAATTACATTTTAAAATAATTACTAAAATCCTGCAGTTTCCCAGGTGGCGCAAGAGATACAAGAGATGTGGGTTCGAGCCCTGAGTCAGGAAGATCCCCTGGAGTAGGAAATGGCAACCCACTCCAGCATTCTTGCTTGGAGAATCCCAAGGACAGAGGAGCCTGGCGGGCTACAGTCCATGGGGCTGCAAAGAGTCGGACACAACTGAGCATGCACGTCACACTAAAATCCTATGTAGCCACAGTGGCAGGCACTGTAAGGATCACAGAAAGAAAGTCGTTTACACCCTAGAGCAGTCTGGCTCTGTCTTACTCTCAGACTCCTCGGCACTTTGTGCTCTACATCAGTGTCATATGGTAATGCACTGCTTCTTTAAGCTGTGTGTGTGTTGTTGCGTGTGTGTGTGTGTTCCGCCCCGACTTGCAAGCTTTTCATGCACCATCTATTGTTATAGCCTCTCTTAAAAACCCAGCACATAGCTCTGCATACAGCAGAATTCTTTTGTCTTCTAACCACAGAAAAGGCCCACGTTTTGTTTCATGATATTTTGATATTCACAATATTTAACAACTATTGTGGCATGGACACCTATCAATCAAGATAGATTTCTCAATGACTCTATGTGAGCATGTGTGGAGAGGTGAGAATGTGTCTGTCTGCCTGTCTTTCTCCTAGTATATAAACCAGCCAGAGTCATGGCAGGGTCCTAGAGACTGCCTGCTGTATCAGGTGTTAACCATTTAGTTGCTGATTGTAAGGAGGTCCTAGACATCCTAGAAGAGTAGCTTGGGTGGTGGGGGAGACTTGGACTCAGGTACTGTGTGATGGCATTCCAGTATTTTAACAACCAGTGTGGTCATACATATGCCTACCAGCTAAATAGCAGTCCTGCTCTTGATGCTACTGAAGATGAGGGTGATGAGGAAATAACGGACTCACCAGCCCAGAAGGATCAGTGATTCCAAAGAGCAGAGCCTTGATTCAGGTGGCATCTGGTGACCTGGATTAGGTGGAACTTCCTTCTAACAAATAATGTGATTAAAAAATATCCAGAAGAGCTGAATAGACATTTTTTTCCAAAGAAGACATACAGATGGCCGACAGACATGTGAAAATATACTCAACATTATTAAGCATCAGAGAAATATGTTATCAAAACCACAATGAGGTGTCACCTCACACCTATCAGAACAGCCATCATCAAAAAGCATACAAATAATAAATGTGCACAAGGATGTGGGAAAAAGTGAACTCTTGTGCACTGCTGGTGGGAATGTAAACTGGTGCAGCCACTATGAAAAACAGTATGGAAATATCTTGGATTATCTTTCACAGACAAATGAAATAAATAGGCTTTGAGAAGAAAATATGGAAAAAATTTTGAGGAAGAATTTTTCTTAGATAAGACATTCAAAAAGCAAAAACAATACAGAAGCATATGGGTAAATGTGACGGTACTGAAGTTTAAAACTTCTGTAGAACAGAAGATGGAACATGGTGAACAGACCACAGACTGGAAGTAAAAACATGCCATAGACAACAAAAGACTATTACTTAGAATATATATAAACTCCTAAATCAACAAGGACAAAACAAGCATCAGGTTAAAAAGAAAAAATAGGCAAAGGAGATAACAGGCAGTTTATAGAAGGGGAAATTCCAAAGAGCTAATAAGTATTCACCATGATGATAATCTTACCAGGAATTAGGGAAAGGCTAATTAAAACAACAATGACATATCACTTCTCACTCATATGATTGGCAAGAATTTAAAGTTTTATTTTTTTAAAAAATAGCATTGGCAAGGGAGAACAGGATGGGAGTGTCATTGGCGCAATCACTTTGGAGAGTAATTTGGCAATAATGAGTAAAACTCAAGACATGTATGACCTATGACCTGAAAATTCCTCCCTCCTTTCTCTTCCTCTTCTTCCTTGTCTCTCCCCCATTCTCTCTCCCTATCTTTCTCTCTCTCTGTCTCTCTCTTTCTCAGTATACAAACAGAAACTTCCACATAGGTGCCAAAAATGACATATACAAGAATGCACACAGCAGCAATGGAGGTAACAGAGGGCAAAAACCCTAAATCAGAGACGCGAATACACCAGATTATACAACAGCTATTACACAGCAATATTGCACAGCAGCTAATATATCAAAAATAACAATATTGAATGAAAAAGCAAATGTAGAGTGCCACACACAACATGATACCATTTAATATGCAACTTTTTAATAGGTCAAGGTACTCTGTGTCCTAATACTTGTTATATAAACGTGTATCTAGAATATGAACACCAAACGTGGGAAGGGTAACCACAAGTTACTTGCAAAGCTACCACTTCCAAGGAAGATGATCAGGAGTAGGAAAAAATACAAATAACCTTAGCTCCGTTTTTATCATCTCAATTCTATAGATTTAGGGGACTAGATCTGATAGGCAGAGTGCCTGATGAACTATGGATGGATGTCCGTGACATTGTACAGGAGACAGGAATCAAGACCACCATCCCCAAGAAAAAGAAATGCGAAAAAGCAAAATGGCTGTCTGAGGAGGCCTTACAAATAGCTGTGAAAAGAAGAGAAGCAAAAAGCAAAGGAGAAAAGGAAAGATATACCCATTTGAATGCAGAGTTCCAAAGAATAGCAAGGAGAGATAAGAAAGCCTTCCTCAGTGATCAGTGCGAAGAAATAGAGGAAAACAACAGAATGGGAAAGACTAGGGATCACTTCAAGAATATTAGAGATACCAAGGGAACATTTCATGCAAAGATGAGCTCAATAAAGGACAGAAATGGTATGGACCTAACAGAAGCAGAAGATATTAAGAAGAGGTGGCAAGAATACACAGTAGAACTGTACAAAAAAGATCTTCACAACCCAGATAATCACAATGGTGTGATCACTCACCTAGAGCCAGACATTCTGGAACGTGAAGTCAAGTGGGCCTTAGGAAGCATTACTACAAACAAAGATAGTGGAGGTGATGGAATTCTAATTGAGCTATTTCAAATCCTGAAAGATGATGCTGTGAAAGTGCTGCACTCAGTATGTCAGCATATTGGGAAAACACGGCAGTGGCCACAGGACTGGAAAAGGTCAGTTTTCATTCCAATCCCAAAGAAAGGCAATGCCAAAGAATGCTCAAACTACCACACAACTGCACTCATCTCACACGCTAGTAAAGTAATGCTCAAAATTCTCCAAGCCAGGCTTCAGCAATATGTGAACCGTGAATTTCCTGATGTTCAAGCTGACTTTAGAAAAGGCAGAGGAATTAGAAATCAAATTGCCAACATCCGCTGGATCATGGAAAAAGCAAGAGAGTTCCAGAAAAACATCTATTTCTGCTTTATTGACTATGCCAAGGCCTTTGACTGTGTAGATCACAATAAACTGTGGAAAATTCTGAAAGAGATGGGAATACCAGACCACCTGACCTGCCTCTTGAGAAATCTGTATGCAGGTCAAGAAGCAACAATTAGAACTGGACATGGAACAACAGACTGGTTCCAAATAGGAAAAGGAGTACGTCAAGGCTGTATATTGTCACCATGTTTATTTAACTTATATACAGAATACATCATGAGAAATGCTGGGCTGGAAGAAGCACAAGCTGAAATCAAGATTGCCAGGAGAAACATCAATAACCTCAGATATGCAGATGACACCACCCTTAAGGCAGAAAGTGAAGAGGAACTAAAAAGCCTCTTGATGAAAGTGACAGAGGAGAGTAAAAAGTTGGCTTAAAGCTCAACATTCAGAAAACTAAAATCATGTCATCCGGTTCCATCACTTGACGGCAAATAGATGGGGAAACAGTGGAAACAGTGGCAGACTTTATTTTGGGGGGCTCCAAAATCACTACAGATGGTGACTGTAGCCATGAAATTAAAAGACGCTTGCTCCTTGGAAGAAAAGCTACAACAAACCTAGACAGCGTATTAAAAAGCAGAGACATTACTTTACCAACAAAGGTCCATCTAGCCAAGGCCATGATTTTTCCAGTAGTCATGTATGGATGTGAGAGTTGGACTATAAAGAAAGCTGAGCGCCGAAGAATTGATGCTTTTGAACTGTGGTGTTGGAGAAGACTCCTGAGAGTCCCTTGGACTGCAAGGAGATCCAACCAGTCCATCCTATAGGAAATCAGTCCTGAATATTCATTGGAAGAACTGATATTGAAGCTGAAACTCCAATACTTTGGCCACCTGATGCAAAGAGCTGACTCATTTGAAAAGACACTGATGCTGGGAAAGATTGAAGGCGGGAGGAGAAGGGGACGACAGTGGATGAGATGGTTGGATGGCATCACTGACTCAATGGACGTGAGTTTGAGTAAACTCTGGGAGTTGTTGATGGACAGGGAAGCCTGGCATGCTGCAGTGCATAGAGTCACAAAGAGTCGGACACGACTGAGCCACTGAACTGAACTGAACTGAAGCAAATGTGGCCGCAAGCTGAGATCTGATAAAGTTGCTGATGGACATTCAACATGTGATTCTCTATTCTTATCTATAGTTTGCATTATTTAAAAATACCCATGAACGTCATGATGCTATTTTAACTCTCACAGGCATTTTTCTCTCTTTTGATTCCCTAGCAAGGAAAGACATTACAGGCAGAGGGAAAGGCAAGTTGAAAAGCACAGAGGTTCTGGAAAACCTGGGAAATCCAAGGAACCGCAATTAAGCCCCTGCATCTCCAGTGGCCACAGATGAGGCTGCCAGGTCAGGAATGAGCCCTGAAGGCCATGTGAGGAGTGTGGCCAGTGCTCATGCCACAGGCTAAGGGGAGCCACCAGGCTCCAAAGCAACCCCCAAAGCAAATACCGATCAGACTCGACTCCTGTTGCCGCTGCTGCTGTGAGCACCTGCCCTGGGCCCTGGAGTCTGCCACGGCTGCTAACCCCACAGCCCTGTGGCAGTCCCCTGCACCAAACAGGGTGAACGTGGGGGCCAGCACTGATCCCCATCCTGGACTGTGACCTCGAGGGACCTGGGAGCCCTGCTCCTGCCCAAGGGGCCTGGGATTCTGGATCTCTGCACAACCTCTGGTCTGCTGGCTCCCTTTGGCCAAAAGAGCATCTCAAACCTGCCTGCCGACTGCCTCCCCTCCTCCTGGGCATTCTCAGGCTTTGTCTTCATCCCTAGCTGCCCCTTCCCGGCTCTGGCTACCATCATCTTTTCACCTCCGGCTCCTTGCTTCTCTCAGTGGCAAAGACATCCCCTAAGTGCTTTGGAGCCACTCAGGAAATACTGACACTAATTGGGGTCAAGGGAAGACATTCCTTACTCCTGATTATTATTCCTCCAACAGGAAAGTTCTGAGACCAGGAAGAGCTGCTTAGTAAGATTTGGGGATATTCTGAATGCCCCGAGGGACCCAAGAACAGGAAGCAGTGAAGATCCAGGGTTCAGGGGAGGTAAATTGGGGCAGGTCCCCAGGGCCGGGACGGAGTCCTCCAGCTCCATCTGGGCAAAGTTCTCTTCTCTGGGTTCTATGAGTTCCCTGGGGCTCTTTCCCACAAAGCTCTGACCGGCCTCCGCCTACCCTGTGCCACTAGGCCACATCCTCCACCTGCCCTCAGCAGCTCCCCGGGACTTTCTGGCATCCTCCCCATGGCATCCTCTTCTCCTGGCTCCTCTGAGCACATTCCTGCCTCCACGGACGTGCCGAGCTTACAGGACCGTCTCAGCCAAACTGCCCTGCCGCTCCTCTTCACTGCTGGCTGCTCACTCACCTCCAGCCCTGATGAAGCTCTTGGTAGAAGTATTAATATACTGTGAGCCTCTTTTGCTTCTGAAAGCTTCCCCTAAAAGGGAAAAGACTAAATAGAAACACAGGAGTCTGAGCAAAATGGTGTTTCTTCACAGTAACCTTAAGCACGGGCTTCCCCGGTGGCTCAGGAGTAAAGAATCTGCCTGTGATGCAGGAAAATGCAGGAGATGTGGGTTCAATCCCTGGGTCAGGAAGTTTCCTTAGAGGAGGGCATGGCAGCCCACTCCAGTATTCTTGCCTGGAGAATCCCATGGACAGAGAGCCTGGCGGGCTGCAGTCCATCGGGTCACACAGAGCTGGACACAGCTGACGCAACTGAGCACACGCAGCACAATCTTATGCACACGTGTGTGTCATATGTGGATTTATGCACATTATTCTGAGCATGCTCAGAATAATTCAGATTTTAAATTCCAGAATTTTATGACATAGAACATTAATTCTACCAACCCCAAAATACAATTTTCAAGAATTTCGACATTACAGCACAGAGTAATAAGGTGATGTTGCAACTCCACTCTCCTGGTTACCATGACCTGGTTACCTTCACACCCCTGCCCCCCAAGAAAAGAAAAACAAAGCAAAGGTGGTAATGGACACTGAAAAAGTGGACTCAGGAAGACGGCAGGCATCAGAAAAATTCCTAGGTTTCACAGAGGATGGTGTGACTTTCACAGGAAGGAACTCTTGATGGGACAAAGAAAAGTACACTGTCATGAAAGATAACTTTTGGATGGAAAAACACAAAAAGTTCAGAAGATCAGCATACTCACCATAATCCTAATGCATGGATCCAAAATTGGTCCCACTCACTGATTATGGCATTTCTGATATATTTTATTGTTGTTGTTTTTTTTTTTTTTTTTAATGTGGGCCATTTTTAAAGTCTTTATTGAATTTGTCATAGTATTAATTCTGTTTTACATTTCTTCGTTTTTGGCTCTGAAGCATGTGGGATCCTATCTCCCCGACCAGGGATCAAACCCACAACCCCCTGCATTGGAAGGCAAAGTTTTTAAATACTGGACTGCCAGGGAAGTTTCCTCGGATAAGTTTTTGATAGAAGTCAATGCAAATACAGAATTCATATCCCAGTATAGCACTAAAATGTCGCCCTTCTAGAAAATGAATCAGATGATCTTTTTTCTCTGCCTCAGAGCAATAGCTCCCTTTTTTGCTATATGCATTATCATTATTTTCCGTGGGATTTCAGCTAAATATCTGCATAGATGCAAGAAGAACAGGAATTCATTCTCAGGGGGAACGAGCCAACTGCCTCAGGAAGCAGCGGCATTTCCTCCCTCCCCACTTCCATCTTCCACTAAGCGCCATAGGCTTCCAGGTCACACAAGCCATTCTAAGATCAGGGAAGTAAAATCAGCGGATTGGGAGGGCGTGGGGGAAGTGAGGCAGAAAATAAAACTTTTAGCATATGTGAAAAAAAAAAAAAAACACTGAGATAAGAAGCCGTATCTCCCATTAAGGGCTACTCAAAGTTACAACTGCAGACAGCCTACTGATTCCCAGAGAAAAGTACAGCCATTAAAAGGAAGCATTTAGAATCTTCTGTAGAAATTTGAATATAAGATATATCTTGTCTACAATCTTAAAAATGAGGGTTTGTATTTTCTATGAATGTAGGTTTCTTATTTAATTTTTGTAGTAATTCATTTGTACTGTATTTTAGAAACCTATCAATATGCAGCATACTGGAAATTATTGAAACTGATCCTTGACCACAAAGAGTTTAGGAAGTTCTGTCCTCTATGACTGATGAACGTTTAAAAAGACTGGTGTTTTGCAACTTGCAAGTAATGATTTTCCTACTCGTACAGAAAGTTGCAGATTCCCTCAAATAATCCAAAGAAAAGCACCCTGTTCACAGCCAGCAAAAGACTCCAGCAGCAAAGAAGCAGGGGAAATATGTTTGTTTCCAAAAAAGTTGAAAGCTGTAAAACTGGGGAGTCCCATCCTGGTTTTTGCCATGATGTTCACGGGCCCCTTCCCTAGTGTCTCAGACAGTAAACATCTGCCTACAATGCAGGAGACCTGGGTTTGATCCCTGGGTAGGGAAGATCCCCTGGAGAAGGAAATGGCAACCCACTCCAGTACTCTTGCTTGAAAAATCCCATGGATGGAGGAGCCTGGTGGGCTACAGTCCACAGGGTCACAACGAGTCAGACACGACTGAGCGACTTCACTTCTTCATGGGTCCCTGGGCCCCAGTTTCAGCATCACACCCCACCAGAGCAAGTTTCCCGAAGCCAGGGACATAGGCTTCACCACAGCCGCATGATCGCTGGCACCATTACCGACTCCAGGCTTCCTGGGTGCTGGAGAAGCACATTCTCCATCATGAAACCTCCATCCAGATGGCCTTCAGGAACCGACAGCACCTTGAAATCGGTAGCAGGAGAGCTGACTTGCTATCAGAGTAATAGGAATGTGCCATCTGTCCATAAAGAAGGGAGGTAACACGCCCACACCTGCCACAGTCTTAGTCCAGGGATGGATTTCAGAGGCATGTGGTAGAGGATGCAGTCTGTAGGTCACAGTTGTCTTTGTCCAAGTCCTGGTGTTGGCAAATGATACACCACTTGGAGTGATGGCACGGGAGGAAGAAGGAAGTTGGGAAGGAGGGAGGGCAGAAGGGAGAAACTAAGCATCCAGGCATGGTGCTGCTTAAGGCATCACAATCTTCATTCCCAAGGAATTCAGCTGCTCTGTGAGTCATAGATACATTTATGATCATCATCATCAACCAGAGGTGCCAGTCCCAGCTTTGTCTTACATAATACCGAGTGGTCACTTCACGCCTCTGTACCCCATTTTTCCATCTGCAAAAATGAGAGCTTTGAGCTATGTGATCTCGAGAGTTTAATCGAGCAACACTCAGTTATTAGGTATCTATCATGTGCTCTGAGCCAAATAGGAAGGCTCCCTGGCGGGCTCACAGCCAGGGAAACTTGGACTCTGTATCATGTACTTGTATTTCTACCCTTTAGTGTTTTTAGGGAGAAGGCAATGGCGACCCATTCCAGTGCTCTTGTCTGGAAACTCCCATGGGCAGAGGAGACTGGTAGGCTGCAGTCCATGGGGTCGCGAAGAGTCAGACACGACTAAAGTGACTTAGCAGCAGCAGTGTTTTTAGGGTCTTCCCTGGTGGCTCAGCTGGTAAAGAATCCTCCTGCAGTGCGGGAGACCTGGGTTCGATCCCTGGGTTGAGAAGATCCCCTGGAGAAGGGAAAGGCTATCCACTCCAGTATTCTAGCCTGGATAATTCCACAGACCGTATAGTCAGTGGGGTCGCAAAGAGTTAGACAGGACTCAGCGACTGTCACTTTCTATTCAGGTTTTTTACCAAAAGAAAGTACAAGGAAAAACCAAGTATCATGCATTACACAAAGAAGACAGATATTCTTGAAGAAAACTCACTATGTCAAACTCTAATTTAGAAAACAAATATAATTTAGAACTGATTAGTAACATTATAAATTTATAAAAGAATTCATTAAAACGTTCTCCCAAATAACAAATCGTATAGTTCCCATATTTAACGATTATTGTATTTATTGAGCAACAATTATGTCCCAGGCACTGTGCCAATCTATGTCATATGCAATATCCTTTATAAGCTTGTGATGCAGGTAACAACTCATTCCTGTCTTAAAGGAATGAAAAGGATGGAAAAAGATGAGGCTCAATATGCTTAAGACTAAAGTGCCCAGAGAGCCACAGTGGGTAAATGATGGAACCAAGATAAGAAGGTAGCACTTACATGCTTAACTTTCTTACCTGTTCACAATCTGCCCATCAAAACATAAATTATATACTGTGTGCGGGCAACTTGTGGTGGTGGTGGTGTTTGGGGAAGGCAATTGGCATTTTCTTAACTACTCAGAAACCTGCTGAGAAACCAAATGACAAGCCCTGTATGTCATTTACATGTCTTAAAATTGCACACACAGCTTCCAGTGCACACAGGGACACTGCAGGATCTTTATACTGTCCTCCAGCATTACAATACTAAGTCTTTCAATGCTCTGTGGACTCTTCCTTTCTATCCCCTACTTAACGGGAATTAAAAAGCAAATCTGATTTAACTGATAACAAACTTTCGCTTTGCATGGCAAAGGACATCAACCTCTAATAAACATGGCCTTCAAAATACAACCTTAAAGTAAGACAGCGATGATCTAATTTACTAAATTCCAACGTATCCTTATTTTCCTTGAACACCTCAGCTCTGCAAAAGTAAGTACAGCAGTTGCCCCTCCACAGACGACTAAATGCCATGCAGTGAGCCGAGGAGGGAGACGGAAAAGTCCCTCGCAGCTACGTCACCACACAGGTGCCTATGGAAGACCATTCTACCTCTTCCGAAGACTCTGCCTTCTGAAAGGCAGGAAGGCCATGGCCACCCCTGCCGAGTAGGCCTGAGGGTCACCAGGTGCCAGACAGATTGGCCGCCAGGCTGGTGCAGGGCACAGCATTTTAACACAACAGGCTTTTACTCTCTCAGAGACACTCCAGAGAAGGCTGATGTTGCAGAGGCCTGGAAGGGAGCCCCCTATTGAGTTCATACAAGTTCAAAGCTTACCATCAAACCCGCAGACCCGGGCATTCACAATTGAATAAACCAGCCCTTTGCCCCCACGTTTCCTCTTTTCATTGGAATCCCCCAGGAAGCACCAAAGCTCTGGGCTGTCCTCCACCCAGGCGTGCTCACACGCAGCCCAGGAAACACTGCTTCTCACCAGCAGTGCCGGGAAAACTCCCGCCTGATTCTCTAGCTCCCAGAAACAAGTAGGTGTGGCCAGGGAGCAGTGGGACCTGGGAGACCTCCATAAAGGGCAAGACAGAACTCCCCACTCAAGTTCCAGAGTCAGGATGGTCTCCCCGGCACACGAGTGGGGGGTGTGTGTGTGTATGTGATTGGGTGTCTGCATGCAAGTGTGGGTACGTCCCAGCCCTGCAGGGGTGCTTTTGGTACCATACTACTGACTATTTACTTAAAAGTATCAAACAAGGGGCCAAGAGCTTGGTTCTGAAGTTCCTGCACTGAACAAAATATTAGGGTACTGAAAGGCTATTTTTAAATCTCCAATTTTCCATTAAACTAATATTAGTTATGTCATTCACAAACTTCTACTGAGCCAGGCAGTATATTGAATTCACACATGTATTACACTTCAGTAAATCTTCACCACCTACAGAACAGATCCTAACAGCAACGAGATTTTATAATGGTATCTCCATTGGACAAATAAGAAAACTATAGCAAAGAAAGAAGCTGATATTTGGAGTACATGCCTATGGTTGGTTACAAGATTTTTTTATTTGAATCTGTCATTGATGGTAGCAAATGATAATTCTTGGCTCTATCTAAATACACTCTGCAGTGCTTCTCAAACTTTAATGTCGAAATCACCTTGAATCATTTGAATCACCTTGGTATCTTAATAAAATGCAACTTCTGCCTCAGTAGGTTTGGTGTAAGGCTTGGGATTCTGCATTCTGCATTTTTAAGCCGCCAGGGGTTGTCATGCTAGTCCTTAGACCACACTTTGAGTAACAAGATACAATAGAATGAGAACACGGGCTTCCCCTTTAGTAAGTTGTGCATAATATGTTGCCATGCCCAAAACTTGAGATCTGTCTGACTCCATGATTTTTCTACAAAGTATTCTATCATCATTACAATGCTGCCTATAAGTTCAGAGTAACATATGTACCAAGCAAACTCTACAGAGTCCTTCGTTCCTTCTGGGTTCTGGGAACCTTGTGCAGATGTGTCTTGATCATTTGTGTTATGAACAGCACCTAAAATGGTGCTTGACATTTACAAAGTGACTAACAAATGCTGGCCGAGGGAATGTCTTTAATCCCATTAGTGTCCACAGACGAGATGAGGATGCTAACTCAGGAAACTACGAACCCTACAAATTGGGCAGCAAGTGTATCTACACTTCTAACAGATGCCGATAGGATGATGATGGCTGCCTGGTGTGTTATGGAGAGTAGACTTCTGAGGCTTCACTAGGGTTCAGTGAAAAATAAAACCATGGCCAAGGTCAATTAGTAATTCGCTGGCCGGGAGCAGCCGGGAGCAGCCGGGATGAGATACCCCACGCCCAAGGTAAGAGAAACCCAAGTAAGACAGTAGGTCTTGTAAGAGGGCATCAGAGGGCAAATACACTAAAACCGTTCTCACAGAAAACTAGTCAATCTAATCACACAAGGACCACACCCTTGTCTAACTCAATGAAATTAAGCCATGCCCGAGTGGCAACCTGGGATGGGTGGGTCATGGTGGAGAGAGATGACAGGGTGTGGTCTGCTGGAGAAGGGAATGGCAAGCCACTTCAGTGTTCTTGCCTTGAGAACCTCATGAACAGTATGAAAAGACAAAATGATAGGATACTGAAAGAGAAACTTCCCAGGTCAGTAGAGGCCCAATATGCTACTGGAGATCAGTGGAGAAATAACTCCAGAAAGAATGAAGGGATGGAGCCAAAACAAAAAGAATACCCAGCTGTGGATGTGTCTGGTGATAGAAGCAAAGTCCGATGCTGTAAAGAGCAATAAATACTGCATAGGAACCTGGAATGTCAGGTCCATGAATCAAGGCAAATTGGAAGTGGTCAAACAAGAGATGGCAAGAGTGAATGTTGACATTCTAGGAATTAGCGAACTAAAATGGACTGGAATGGGTGAATTTAACTCAGATGACCATTATATCTACTACTGTGGGCAGGAATCCCTCAGAAGAAATGGAGTGGCCATCATGGTCAACAAGAGTCCGAAATGCAGTACTTGGATGCAATCTCAAAAACGACAGAATGATCTCTGTTCGTTTCCAAGGCAAACCATTCAATGTCACAGTAATCCAAATCTATGCCCCAACCAGTAACGCTGAAGAAGCTGAAGTTGAACGGTTCTATGAAGACCTACAAGACCTTTTAGAACTAACACCCAAAAAAGATGTCCTTTTCATTATAGGGGACTGGAATGCAAAACTAGGAAGTCAAGAAACACCTGGAGTAACAGGCAAATTTGGCCTTGGAACACGGAATGAAGCAGGGCAAAGACTAACAGAGTTTTGCCAAGAAAATGCACTGGTCATAGCAAATACCCTCTTCCAACAACACAAGAGAAGACTCTATACATGGACAGCACCAGATGGTCAACACTGAAATCAGATCGATTATATTCTTTGCAGCCAAAGATGGAGAAGCTCTATACAATCAGCAAAAACAAGACCAGGAGCTGACTGTGGCTCAGACCATGAACTTCTTATTGCCAAATTCAGACTGAAATTGAAGAAAGTAGGGAAAACTACTAGACCATTCAGGTATGACCTAAATCAAATCCCTTATGATTATACAGTGGAAGTGAGAAATAGATTTAAGGGCCTAGATCTGATAGATAGAGTGCCTGATGAACTATGGAATGAGGTTCGTGACATTGTACAGGAGACAGGGATCAAGACCATCCCCATGGAAAAGAAATGCAAAAAAGCAAAATGGCTGTCTGGGGAGGCCTTACAAATAGCTGTGAAAAGAAGAGAAGCAAAAAGCAAAGGAGAAAAGGAAAGATATAAACATCTAAATGCAGAGTTCCAAAGAATAGCAAGAAGAGATAAGAAAGCCTTCTTCAGTGATCAATGCAAAGAAATAGAGGAAAACAACAGAATGGGAAAGACTAGGCATCTCTTCAAGAAAATCAGAGATACCAAAGGAACATTTCATGCAAAGATGGGCACGATAAAGGACAGAGATGGTGTGGACCTAACAGAAGCAGAAGATATTAAGGAGAGGTGGCAGGAATACACAGAAGAACTGTACAAAAAAGAGTTTCAAGACCCAGATAATCATGATGATGTGATCACTGACCTAGAGCCAGACATCTTGGAATGTGAAGTCAAATGGGCCTTAGAAAGCATCACTACGAACAAAGCTAGTGGAGGTGATGGAATTCCAGTGGAGCTATTCCAAGTCCTGAAAGATGATGCTGTGAAAGTGCTGCACTCAATATGTCAGCAAATTTGGAAAACTCAGCAGTGGCCACAAGATTGGAAAAGGTCAGTTTTCATCCCAATCCCAAAGAAAGGCAATGCCAAAGAATGCTCAAACTACCGAACAATTGCACTCATCTCATACGCTAGTAAAGTAATGCTCAAAATTCTCCAAGCCAGGCTTCAGCAATATGTGAACCGTGAACTTCCTGATGTTCAAGCTGGTTTTAGAAAAGGCAGAGGAACCAGAGATCAAATTGCCAACATCTGCTGGATCATGGAAAAAGCAAGAGAGTTCCAGAAAAACATCTATTTCTGCTTTATTGACTATGCCAAAGCCTTTGACTGTGTAGATCACAATAAACTATGGAAAATTCTGAAAGAGATGGGAATACCAGACCACCTGATCTGCCTCTTAAGAAATCTGCATGCAGGTCAGGAAGCAACAGTTAGAACTGGTTATGGAACAACAGACTGGTTCCAAATAGGAAAAGGAGTACGTCAAGGCTGTATATTGTCACCATGTTTATTTAACTTATATGCAGAGTACATCATGAGAAATGCTGGACTGGAAGAAACACAAGCTGGAATCAAGATTGCTGGGAGAAATATCAATAACCTCAGATATGCAGATGACACCACTCTTATGGCAGAAAGTGAAGAGGGGCTAAAAAGCCTCTTGATGAAAGTGAAAGTG
The DNA here is from genome assembly GCA_935064755.1 of Tragelaphus eurycerus. Taxonomy (NCBI): domain Eukaryota; kingdom Metazoa; phylum Chordata; class Mammalia; order Artiodactyla; family Bovidae; genus Tragelaphus; species Tragelaphus eurycerus. The sequence continues at coordinate 26,612,207 of CAKXYN010000003.1, forward strand.
GAGAGTGAAAAGGTTGGCTTAAAGCTCAACATTCAGAAAACGAAGATCATGGCATCTGGTCCCATCACTACATGGGAAATAGATGGGGAAACAGTGGAAACAGTGTCAGACTTTGTTTTTCTGGGCTCCAAAATCACTGCAGATGGTGACTGCAGTCATGAAATTAAAAGACGCTTACTCCTTGGAAGGAAAGTTATGACCAACCTAGATAGCATATTCAAAAGCAGAGACATTACTTTACCAACAAAGGTTCGCCTAGTCAAGGCTATGGTCTTTCCTGTGGTCATGTATGGATGTGAGAGCTGGACTGTGAAGAAGGCTGAGCGCCGAAGAATTGATGCTTTTGAACTGTGGTGTTGGAGAAGACTCTTGAGAGTCCCTTGGACTGCAAGAAGATCCAACCAGTCCATTCTGAAAGAGATCAATCCTGGAATTTCTTTAGAAGGAATGATGCTAAAGCTGAAACTCCAGTATTTTGGCCACCTCATGCGAAGAGTTGACTCACTGGAGAAGACTGTGATGCTGGGAGGGATTGAGGGCAGGAGGAGAAGGGGATGACAGAGGATGAGATGGCTGGATGGCATCACTGACTCGATGGGTATGAGTCTGGGTGACCTCCGGGAGCTGGTGATGGACAGGGAGGCCTGGCGTGCTGCGGTTCATGGGGTCGCAAAGAGTCGGACACGACTGAGCGACTGATCTGATCTGATCTGATAATTTGGGAGGAATGCAGTGAAAGCGCATGTGTCATATATTTGCCACCATTTCTAGATCAGATCTTCCCAAGTCTAGATAACAAAGGAAGGCAGTAGGATACATAGATTTGCTCTGTAATTTACACAAATTACAACTAAAGAATATTGTCTCCTTAATACCATATTTTTGTTAAGAGCTACACTCTCAAATGTCCTTGGTGTCTTCTTTCAGAACAATTTACTAAATTCATATTTTATGCTTCTTTTCCTAGAAAACTCTTTCATCTCTTCCGACCATAGTGCTTCTGGTCTTCCCAAAGCTCCATTAAATCACCTCCAAGTTCTCTCTTTCCCTGCTTTTCACATTTGGAATCCAGGACCTCCAAAGCCTTGTTGGAAACTCTCCTCAGAGATTCTGGACTTGGTGAAAACACCACAACTTGGCTCCATGAATTTTTTAAACTTTCATCCTTAAGCAAGGATCTTATGGATGATTACATCCAGTTAATCTCAGAAATCCGAGGTCCTTTTTCAAGTAGCTTTGCCACTTGTTTTATTAAATCACCGAATACTTTGTTAAATTTCTCTAGTTATCTCTCAGTCGGTTGATACCAATCCTCTAGTATCGTCTTCAGGAAGAATTTGCTAGTACAATACTCCCTGAGTTTTCGTATGATTAAAATGTCTTATCATGTTGATACTTTAAGGACAGATTAACTGGAGATAAAATCCCTGGCTCACATTTTCCCTAAGTTTCTTGAAAATGTTGTCTCACTGGTGTCATGTTCTGCCTCAGCAGCTGACAATCCTGATACCAACCTAACTTTCTTCCTTTGTTAAGTGCCCTGGTGTGCTTGTTTTTTATTTTTACTTATTTATTTTTGGCTGTGCTGGGTCTTGGTTGCTGTTCAGTCTTTTCTCTGGTCGCAGAGTTCAGGCTTCTCACTACCATGGCTTCCCTTGTTGCAGAACACAGGCAGTCGGTGCCTGTTCCATAGTCACAGTTCCTGGGCTCTGGAGCACAGGTTCAACCATTGTGACGCACAGGCTTAGTTGCTCTGAGGAATGTCAGATCTTGCTGGATCAGGGATCAAATCTGTGTCTCCTGTATTGGCAGGCAGGCTCTTTATTACTGACTCACCAGGGAAGCCCTGGTGTTTTGCTTTGTTGGATCAGGGGAAAATTTTCGTTTTAATTGAAGAATAATATTGTGATTTTTTTTTTTTTTTTTTTTTTTTGCCATGTATCAACATGAATTGGCCATAGGTATATATGTGTCTCCTCCATTTTGAACCCCACCACCACCACCCTCCACACCCCATACCTCTAGGTTGTCACAGAGCACCAGCTTTGGGTTCCCTGCATCATACATCAAACTCCCGCTGGCTGTCTGTTTTACATATGGCAATGTTTATATTTCAACACTATCCTCTCAAATCATCCCACCCTCTCTTTCCCCCACTGTATCCAAAAGTCTGTTCCTTATGTCTGTGTCTCCTTTGCCACCCTGCACATCGGATCATCAATATTATCTTTCTAGATTCCATATTTATGTGTTAATATATAATACTTGTCTTTCTCTTTCTGACTTACTTCACTCTGTATAATAGGCTCTAGCTTCATCTACCTCATTAGAACTGACTCAAATGCATTTCTTTTTATAGCTGAGTAATAGTCCATTTTGTGTATGTACCACAATTTCCTTATTCATTCATCGGTTGATGAACATCTAGGTTGCTTCCATGTCCTGCTGCTGCTGCTGCTAAGTCACTTCAGTCGTGTCCGACTCTGCGTGACCCCATAGACGTCAGCCCACCAGGCTCTCCTGCCCCTGGGATTCTCCAGGCAAGAAAACTGGAGTGGGTTGCCATTTCCTTCTCCAATGCATGAAAGCGAAAAAGTGAAAGTGAAGTCGCTCAGTCGTGTCCGACTCAGCGACCCCATGGACTGCAGCCCACCAGGCTCCTCCATCCATGGGATTTTCCAGGCAAGAGTACTGGAGTGGGGTGCCATTGCCTTCTCCAAAGTGCTGCAATGAACACTGGAGACCAGAGAGCTATTTTCATCAACCTCTTCCCCTCTCTACTCCTCCTCCTCCTCCTTCTCTTCCTCCTCTGTATTATCACCTCCTTATCGTTTGCAACCTCTACATATTTTAAGATATGTCTAGACTTTAAGCATTCTCAGTAAACTTTTCCCAATACATGTAAAATTTTTCAGTATACAGATTCTCATCTTTTTTTTTCCTGGAAAGTATTCTTGGATTGCAATTTTTAAAGCTCATTTTATTCCATTGATCTGCTTTTTCTTCAAATATTTGTGTGTTGGATGTTCTTTGTCTTCTGTATATCACTTTGTCTCTGATTCGTTTCAGCTCTTTACCTTATTTTTGTTGTCTTGACTGATTTTTCTCCTCAATATTTTCAGTAGAATCTGAATTGTCCTCTTGTAACTCTGTCTTCAATTCTGAGATAATTTTATCTTTTTCTTCAGTTTCTCTCTTGCATGTCACAATCTCTAGTTTTACATCTTCTACTTCTTTTGTTTCTATTCTGAGATTTTAAATTTCCTGATTTGAGGTTTTTTCTTATTTCTTGTTCAGTGATAATCAGTTTGTGTTGGAGGTAGTGTTACAGTTTTCATTTGAGTTGTGGTTGTTTTTAGAAGGAGCATTTTATTCCTTCCACTGAAAAGGTTTTATTCTCGATTTCTGTTTGCTTCTTATAGTCAACTTTTATGCATGTTACTTGTCATTTTCTAGTCATTCTTAAATAATCTGGATGGTCATCATTTGGGTAGCTTGCTAAATTACTTAATTCAAGAATGCCTCTTCTGTTGCTAAAGTGCATATCTTAACAAAGGCACACTGGAGAGTGAATGGAGGAGGGGACTGAGAAATTGGCTCTGCTGGTTTTGGACGTTTATTTCCCCACTTATACATGTCTGGTTTATAGTATTCTTTATCTGCTAGTTACACTTTAGAAGTAGATTATGAGTGCTTTTATTCGCTCTTCTTATTGATCTTTATACAGACCAATAGGAAAATGAATAGAGAAATTTGGAAAACAATAGAAATTGAGATACAGATGGCAGGTCCTTTAAGTCTAGAGTAACACTTCCATTAAATAATAATCAAACACTTCCTTCAACAGCACTTTCAACAATCACTGTGCCCATCACTTATAGACTATGATGAGGCTGATAATGTTGGTAAAGTATACATGAACACAAAAAGTATACAACAAATTAATGAAAAACAGAATGGCGAAGACCAAACAAAGTTCTTGTGTACCATCAGTGAACAGACTAAATTTTGCTCTAGAGTATAGCTCTATTCTTGGGCTTCCCAGGCGGCTCAGGGGTTAAGAATCCACCTACAATAGAGGAGACACGGGAGACTCAGGTTCAATCCCTGGGTTAGGAAGATTCCCTGGAGGAGAAAATAGCAATGCACTCCAGTATTCCTGCCTGGAGAATCCCACTGATAGAGGAGCCTGGCAGGCTATAGTCCATAGGGTTGCAAAGAGTCGGACAGGACTAAAACAACCGACTACAGACACACACAGCTCTATTCTTACCTACGAAAATCCACAAGTTGAAAGCTAGTAAGTACTCAGCTCCTAACCATCAGGGATTGGGAACTGTATCTATATCATTCTAGGCAGAGAGAGTATACTGCTGTTAAAAGATCATTTGGAAGAAAAATTTGAAACTTCCCCTAAAAATACAATTTGGGAATTTGACAATATATTCATTCGGAGAGGTATGGGTTAAAAAAAAACCAAAAATCCCTGTAGCTGGAATGTAACCTTATTTACTTTTGTCAAAGCCCTCAGGCTACTTTTAGCAGATGGTATCAAGTCATGGTTGGAGGATAAGTTCTACTGCTGCTACTGCTGCTGAGTCATTTCAGTCGTGTCCGACTCTGTATGACCCCATAGACGGCCTCCTACCAGGCTCCTCTGTCTCTGGGATTCTCCAGGCAAGAACGCTGGACTGGGTTGCCATTTCCTTCTCCAATGCATGAAAGTGAAAAGTGAAAGTGACGTCGCTCAGTCGTGTCTGACTTTTAGCGACCTCATGAACTGCATCCTACCAGGAGCCAGGCAAACCTCTGTCCCTGTCTCCCTTCCACCACTACTAGGTGTGGGACCTCCAGTGCTAAGTCCCAGCTGTAAAATGAGGATGACACTATCTCCTAGGACTACTGTGAGGATTAAGTGAGATAACAGATGTAAATCTTGAGCAGTATTTCCCGCACATAGTAAGCAATTCAACAACTGTGTGTGCTTTGTTGCCATTATTAATACTATTACTCTTTCCTCTAGTCCTAATTATGAAGGAAACTTTATAATTAAAAAGAGAAATTGACCTTTGTTTCTTAAATCAGAATACATGGGAAGATAAGGACCTAGAGATAGCTCTTATAAATATCTAGACACAGAGGTCATTTCAGTTATGGAAATAGTTAAGTGTAGAAATTAAAGAGGGCCACTAAAGAGCTGCTAAGACAGTAAAAGAAGTGGTGGAAAGTGAAGAGAGATGTCTTCCCAGTCTCCCCATTTTCTGTAGAATCCATGCTGTAGGGACTTCACTGGCGGTCCAGAGGCTAAGACACTGAGCTCCCAATTCAGGGGGTCCAGGTTCAATCCCTGGTCAGGGAACTAGATCCCACAAGCCACAACTAAGAGTTCAAGTGCCACAGGTGAAGATTCCATACATCCAATAAAGACTGAAGATCCTGAGTGCTACAGCTAAGACCCAGAGCAGCCAAATAAACAAATAAATATTTCCTTAAAAAAAGAATCTGTATACTTTATATGACCCTGCTAGTACAAATGGCTTTTAAAGGAAGGTCTACAAATTTTACATCATGGATAAATACAGTCAGCATTTTAAAAGAAAAAACTACAAAAGGATTTTTGGGAACTAACCCAAATACATCAAAGCCTGCAATTGTTAGTGGCTCAGGAAACAATGTGTCTAAAATTCTAACATGTTCATCCCATTCTCCTGTTGTTATTAATTTTAAATTCCACACGCTGGAACAAAGCAGGGAGCAGGGCGAGACGGCAGTGGCTCTGCACACGAGGAGTCCAAGATGCACAAGCATCATTGAAGTGCCACATGAGTGGGGTAAAAAGGAAAGAAGAGAGAGAGACAGAGGAGGAGAATGGAGGCCACAGCCTTAGGCCTGGGTACAGAGACACAGCTGGGCTTCCCGATCACGTTGGCCTACCTGTTGCCTGTGCCAACGGCATAGGCAAGGCTTTGTCATGCTGTTGATTTTAGCAGACTTGAAATCCTCTGGCTGTGGAATAAAAGGGCTTCTTCTTTCTTCTACCATACAGGGAAGTAAACAGGGACTCATCTCATCACAGAGACATCCACCCTTCCTTTCAGACCTGTATCCATGGCTCAGTTCAACCAGAAATGAAAGCCCCTCTGCAACTGGCTCTTGGTAATACTGTCACCTGGTGAGGAAAAAGAAGTTGCCCTAGAACATGTTAAAGGTGATCCAGGGCTGACCTAACTCTGGGGGTATTGAGTTCACAGCTTGCCATTGTCTACAGTTCATTCAGAGAAAACTGCCTGAATTTCAAGAATCTGGAATACACCACCTGACAAACCAGTGATATGGAACCGGATGTCTGTGGAACGGCCTAACGGAGAACAAAAACAAACTTCTTTCCTTAGACCACCTTTACAGACAGAAGGTGAGTCTCTGGGCTTTCTTAGGGCAAATTAGAAGCTTAAACGCATGACATCATCACGGTAACTACAGGGCAGCCTGTGACTCTGCAACAACACTCTTTTCTCTCCAGAACTCCAGGAGATGCATGCTCCCCAGGAACACACACTGAAGGCTGAGATACCCAGGCCGATGTGGCCAAGACAGAAAATGAGTCCCCAGATGGTTGGGAAGACCCCACTTTTAGTCTCAGCTGGGAAACTCAAAGTCACTCAGTCGTTGTCGGACTCTTTGTGACCCCAGGGACTGTAGCCTGCCAGGCTCCTCTGTCCATGGACTTCTTCAGGCAAGAAAACTGCAGTTGGTTGCCATTTCCTTCTCCAGGGGATCTTCCCAACCCAGGGATCGAACCTGGGTCTCCTGCATCAGAGGCAGATTCTTAACCGTATGAGCCACCAGGGAAACCCCTAGGCTGGGAGGAGCTCATTAAATAAAGAGAATGTGTGTTGGCTGTGGGGTCTGAGAAGCCCAGCTGATCTGCAGATCCTCATTTTTTTCATTTCACCGTCGGGGGATATTAGGAGGACTGTTGAACAAAGCCTGGATTCCAGATCTTCCCCATTTTGTCCAGAATTCCTACAGGCAATAAGGACCCTGGGCTCAGAACTGTTGACCTGGTAGGGAATGCGCTCCACTCCCCACCCCCTCCCCACCGCCCAGACTGCCTGGATTGTGGTGAAGATGAAGTGAGATAACGGGTGTGAATCACTAGGCACCGCTTCCTGCATGCAGTGAGCACTCAACAATTGTGAGAACAGTAGTTGAGCACCAACAGCACCCTGGTTCTATTTTTTTTAACACAACATGTTCAGTGAAACACAAAACAAATTTGCCAAGTGCCTGTTCCCTTAATCCCGAACTCCTTGTGCGTTTTAAAGGGAAACTAGACCATATGGTTCAGATTTCACTCACAAATAAATCAGCATAATGTTTGTTCAGTAAAAGCTGTTTTATGCTCTCATTTTTATGGGCCTTTTTATCCCAAGTCCTAAAATAATAATAATAAAAGTTTGTTCTGTTTTGCTAAGGGCAAATAAACTCTGGCTTAAACCTTTCTGTCCCCTATGGACTAGGGGTGGGGGGTGCCTCCGAGCATAGCTAAATGAGGCCTCACTTTGGCTTCAAGCCACCTTCATAGGACTTGGAAGCCAGGGGAAGAATCCACAGCAAGGGACTCCAGGACTTAGATAGGTGAGGGAAGCCCAACAGAAAAGTAGCTGCTGATTCCTAAAAGGAACTGCTGAATAGCGGGAGCCACAGGCACACCCATTCCTCTTTCCTGATGCAGCCAGTATAAGCAGCAGACGTCTGTTTTCTCCATTACCCTCCTGCATAAGGTCAGAGATGTTCTTCACAGAAACTGGAGCCTCAGAAGACTTAGATGCAAAGAGACTGGACAGTAAAATGTTGCTGCCACAAATACTGATATTCTAGGAAGTGTTTTACTACTAGAAAGAACCGCCTGTGTGGTACTGCTCTCCTGGTTTTATAAAACAGTGCTTTTTAAAATTAATTTATTAATTTTTGTTGTGTCATGCCAGATCTTTGCTGATGCACGCAGGCTCAGCAGTTGCACTGCACAGGCTTAATTGCCCTGCAACATGTGGGATCTTAATCCCCCGATCAGGGATCAAACCTGTGTCCTCTGAACTACAGGGCAGACTCTTAACCACTGTGCCACCAAGGAAACCCAAAAACTACAGAGCTTTAATAGAGCTCTCTGCACCTTATATCTAGCAGTGCAGTCCTCCTCGTTCCAGTTCCCTGCCACCCCCACCAGCATCATGTCATTTTGAACCTTGCACTCATTACTCGATTCTTTGCCTATTCATATAGTATTATTTACTCTATATGCATTCTGAAATTGAGTGTGTGTGAGAGAGAGATTGCTGTTTTGACCTTACAGAAAGGCTAAAATACTCTTATACACTGTGTTGGGGATTTAAATAATAAAATACTTTGGCAAACCATCTGGAAGTTTCTTACACACTAAACATATACACCCACACTATGACTAGCCCAATTCAATGCCTAGGTATTTACCCCAGAGAAATAAAAACATGCTCACAAAAAAGATCTGGAAACCATACCCTATGACATATACACTCAAGGCCCATATGGTAAAAACAAAATGATTACTCAAGAGCCAGAAGCTCGTTTTGCAGAGGACTAGGGAAACTGCAGATACAGAGATAACCTCTGACAGCCCCTTTGCCTGAGCATCACACAGGCGCATTGAGGGACTACAGTGACCACTAGTGAACTCTGGATATCACAGGATGAAAATCCACTGCATGTAATATATAGAACCTGCTGCTGCTGCTAAGTCGCTTCAGTCGTGTGCAACTCTGTGCAACCCCATAGACGGCAGCCCACCAGGCTCCCCCATCCCTGGGATTCTCCAGGCAAGAGTATTGGAGTGGGCTGCCATTTCCTTCTCCAATGCATGCAAGTGAAAAGTGAAAGTGAAGTCGCTCAGTCGTGTCCAACTCTTAGCGACCCCATGGCCTGCAGCCTACCAGGCTCTTCCGTCCATGGGATTTTCCAGGCAAGAGTACTGGAGTGGGGTGCCATTGCCTTCTCTGATATAGAACCTGCCCACCTCCAAAATTGCACATGTGATCCACACATAGATATGAAGGACAGTCATGCCTGTGCAAACAACTCTTGAAACTTCCTCTTACTTCCCACCAATCACTTCCAAGCCCCTTTCCCTCTTACTCCCTACTTTCACTATAAATACCCTCCTCAAAAGTCATGGGAACACAGATCTGAGCATTGCCTCTTATCTTCTTGCTTGGCCAACTCGCAATAAAACCTTTCTCTCTGCAAAAGACAGTCATTTTGGTATTTGCAATAAAACCTTTCTGCAAAAGACAGTCAACTTGTGCTCAAAAGACAGTTGAGCACAGGGTAACAAGTCTTGTTCAGTTACAATTTATACAAGAATGTACATAACAGCTTTACTCATAACAGCCAAAATCTGGAAGGAGCCAGCTGTCCATCAGTAGAATATATAACCTGTGGTATATTCACACAATGAGTACAACTCACTATAAAAAGGAATAAGCAACCCATACAGTAACATGGTATATCTTAAATGCAAAGTCAGCTGTGTTCAAAGGTTTTGGTCTCAGGATCACTTTACACTCTAAAGTATTGAGGACTTTCCAAAGCCTTTGTTTATGGAGTTTATATTTTATAGCAACAAAAATTAAAATGAGAAAATTCTAACATCTGTATCAATTTGTTTAAATATAATAAGCCTATTATAAATTATACTTTTAAGAAAAATAATTCTATTTTCCTAAGCAAAAAACCAAGAATGGCCCCTTCCTTTTTTTTCTTTTACATTTTCGCAAATCTCTTTAATGTTGGACTTAATAGGATATAGTTCAGGTCTCAAGTCTTCTTCTGTACTCAATCTGTTGTGGTAAGTTTTTGTGGTTAACTATCTAAAGGAAATTCAGCCTCACACAGAGACACAGCTGGAAAATGGAGGAGTATTTTAATAGTCTTTTCAGAGAATTATGGCTATCATCTTTGATACAAACCAAAACCTCACAAGTGGTTCTATCTTAAAGGTTAGTTGTAATGTGGAACCTGAAACCATATCAAAAAGCTTTTTGCTCTGTTATTAAATATATGAGAACTCATTGGTCTATTGACACTTGGAGCGGAACTTCTACCCATGTCTGATGTGACATCATACACAGGACATCTGGAAAATAAGAATTCACTGAGTTATGCAGAATTCCCAAATGTTGACACACATCATGACACATTATTTCAAAAACCGCTTTTACTAAAATCACCACCAATCTCATCAGAAAAGCCTGTAGTTGTTGGGAAGCTCTCGAATTCATCATGATACAAGTTTCCAAATTCTTAATTTTTATATGAAAGTTCAAGTTCTATCAATAGTAACAAAGGCTGTTAGTTATTCCAAGTGACAGGTTCACTCTGCCACATACTCAAGTCCAAACCAGAGTTTGTCTGCCATTTGTTCTTCCAGGTGCAAATGATGTCCCATTAAAAAAAGAAAGCTAGTTCAGCTGCAAATCAAATAACGGGGCACAGGCTGTTCCTGGAGACACAGCAGCAGCACTGCATGCGGGCCTCCCATTCTGTCGCTAAATACTTAGAGGACACATACTCTGGGGCCAAGATTTAATAAAATTCATTGTTTTTACAGCTTTAGCAGGGGCATTCTTAGGTCATTCAGGTTTCTTCTTCTACAAGTGGAGGTGAAGAACAGTAACTATGAACAGTTTGATGTTGCTGCTTCCATCGGAGAAGGCAATGGCACCCCACTCCAGTACTCTTGCCTGGAAAATCCCATGGGTGGAGGAGCCTGGAAGGCTACAGTCCATGGGGTCGCTGAGGGTCGGACACGACTGAGCGACTTCACTTTCACTTTTCATTTTCATGCATTGGAGAAGGCAATGGCAACCCACTCCAGTGTTCTTGCCTGGAGAATCCCAGGGATAGGGGAGCCTGGTGGGCTGCCGTCTATGGGGTCACACAGAGTCGGACATGACTGAAGTGACTTAGCAGCAGCAGCAGCAGCAGCTTCCATTCTCAGAAACCAGCAGCTTTCCTCCCATCTCCTTTGCCTCATCAACGTGAACATCAACACAGTATAAAGAGTGAAAAAAGTTTCCGTGTTATTATGAAACTTCTGTGACATCCAGACCCCCTGAAAGGATTTTACATGCTCCCAGAGATCCATAAAACACTTTAAGGTCTGCTGTGCTATGTACCTGAAAGAAGTCTCACAAAGAAGGATATTTATTTTATGACTTCATTTATATGTAATTCTAGGGCAGATAAAAGTAATCTATGGTGGAAACAATCTGAACAGAGGTTGCCTTGACGGGGCGGTTTGAGAAGCTTGGCCAAGGAGGGATCATGAGAGAGCCTTCTAAGGCAATGATCTATGAAACGCATCAAGAAATAAGATAGACTGACACAGGGCTTCTCAACCTCAGCACTAAGGAACATTGGAGCTGGATAACTCTTTATGGTGGCACCTGTCCTGTGCAACGTCAGATGCTGAGCAGCATTTGGTCTCTCCCCTCTAGAGGCAAATAGCACTCTTCCTCAGATGCAGTCAGATGTTCCCTGAGAGCAGTCAGCCCCCACTGGGAACCACTGCATCGACGAGAAGGATGGATGGATACTGTATATGTAAAGCAAATACAGTAGAATGTTAATGGTGGAAACTAGATAGTGAGTGTACAGGTGTTCACTGTGAGTGAAATTCTTTCAACTTAAATGTGTGAAATGTGTCATATTAAAACTTGGAGCAAACATGCTATCATTTTTGTTGTATACCTGAAACTAAAATAATATTATTATGCTGTGTGTATGTGCTAAGTCACGTCAGTCATGTCTGATTCTTTGCGACCCTATGGACTACAGCCCACCAGGCTCCTCCGTCCATGGGATTCTCCAGGCAAGAATCCTGAAGTGGATTGCCATGTCCTCCTCCAAGGGATCTTCCCCACCCCAGGGATCGAACCTGCATCTCTTATGTCTCCTGCATTGACAGGTGGGCTCTTTACCACTAGCACCACCTGGGAAGCCCATATACTTCAACTTAAAAATAAATTTTCAAATGCTGTGTTGTGAGCAACCTTTTTTGCACTTAATATTATATTGTTAAAATGTACACATATTATTGCATGTCATTGTAGTTATTAATTTTGGCTGTTCACAAAAATTCCACTGGGTGAAAAATTCTATAGCTTATCCATCATCCTCTCAATAGACATGTGGGTTGTTTCAAGGTCCTGCTGCTGTGCTGTGAATACACTTGTGTGTGTAATTTATAACTCAATCTATCAGTTTTGCTTGCTCATTGATTTTTCTTCCTTTGCTGTCATAGTCAGATAAGGCTTCCCCACTCTGAAATCAGATAGAAATTCACCTATATTTTCTCCTCATCCTTTCAGAGTTTCATTTTCTATGATCAACCATTTAATTCCTCTGAAGTCTATACTGGTATTTAGCATTATTCATTCCAGGACCATTTGTTGAGAGGTTCTATCTCCCCTTACTAAGTTGGCATGTAATAGTTCTTAACAATTACAACATACCTCTTGCTGCAAATAAAAGAACTGAGAAAATTCTCCAGGATGACACCCTCACAACTTGGAAGAATTACTATTCACCTTCTCTGCGCCCCCCACAGCCTTCGCCACATTCTGCCTTGTATGTGCTCTTCCTGTATATATGCCTGACTACACTGATAGGCTGTAAATTTCAATTAACCATTAAACAGCCAGACCTAGAACTGAGGGCTCCTGACTTCCTTGTGCTTCCAAGGATAATAAAGGCATTATTAAGATTTTAATTGAAAGTCCAACACTGACCCTCACAACTGTTGAGCTATTTGGTCAGGCTGCCTGAGCCAGTCAATTGAAAAGGTGAATGTAAACGCAGCATGTAAAGCAGGAGTCATTAAGAGTAGAGGCAGATCAAGAAGAGCTTGTTTCACTTCCCTTCAGCCTTCAGAGGAAGTAGGGCCATCCCTGACCCAAGGGCCAGCAGACTTGTTATCAGTATTGCTGAGAGCTTTCAGGAATGTGGGAATGGTTTCCAAAGATGCTACTGTTTGACACTGCTTGATTCTTTTCTTTCTTGGGTTTGACCCCACAAGACTTGCTGGTGACATCAGCTCCCTTGTTTACCATTAATGTTGGTGCTATTTTGAAAATATTTGGATACAGGCTGCATTTTTTTTTAATTGGGGAGAGGAAAATTAATTTCCCATGAACAAACTTACACATACAAATGTCCCTTTGGAGCTTCCATGGACACCAGTTAATGGGAAGGCAGACCAAATGGTCCTGTCCTGGCTGATGTTTGGTTTTTATGGCCTCCCCTATTCCCTGGAGCCTATTCCTTCCTCATTCCCTTCTTTCCCAGGCTTAAATTTGAGCATCCTGCAGACAAACTCAAGGATGGTGAAGCTGTGTGAAATTCATTACCAAGGAAAGACAAAACGGCTCAGGCTGTGGTCTTTGCTCCCCATGTGTGTCCACACCCACCCCAGGCCCCGAAACCCCCACCCTACACTCCTGGAATTTTCATTGTGTTTGGAAACTCTGTGGCTCCCTGAAACAATGCTGGTGTTGCTGGTAGTTAAAGAAAACCAGCTGTAAAATCTCAATCCCCTTTTTGTTCCTTGGCAAGAGACAGTAATTACACCTCGAAGAACATATCTCAACCCTGCCCACAGCCCCCACCACACACACACACACACACACACACACACACATACACACTTTATTGGAATAGCATACAGTCAGGCATCTCACCCCTTCAAGATGCCTCACTAATGAGAGAGATGCTCTATCTTGGCCTGCGGGTCAGTGAATCCTCATTCTCCAGCAACCAACGCAGATGACCAAACTGCAGTGAGATTTATACCAGCCTCCTGACCACCCCCTACTCTCCACTCTAAAACAGTGGGACTACCTGTCAAGCATGGGAGACAAGGCTTCCCAAACCCAAAGCTAGAGAAGAAATGAAAAGAGAAGAGGATGTGAAGACAGTGGACCCTGCGTTCAATCCTTTGGTCACTTAACCTCTCTGAGCCTCAGTTCCTGCATCTGTGAAAAATGGAGCCAGGAACAAAAATTCTCATCTTAAACCCCCACCGGGTTACTGGGAGAAGGTGAACATACATGAAAGACTTAAATGGATCAGTATACCTTAATACTGGTGGTCATTAGCACTGTTTGTATAAACTGTCAAAGGAAAAACAAAGATTCTCCTTTTAACTTTTTATTTTTTATTTGAGGGTAGCCAATTTCCAGGTGGTGGTAGTGGTAAACAACCCATCTGCCAATGCAGGAGACTCAGGTTTGATCCCTGGGTTGGGAAGATCCCTTCGAGGAGGGCATGGCAACCCACTCCAGTATTCTTGCCTGGGAAATCCCATGGACAGAGGAACCTGGTAGGCTACAGTCCATAGGGTCACAAAGAGTTGAACACAACTGAAGCAACTTGGCCAATTAACAATGTTATGATAGTTTCCAGTTCACAGCAAAGGGACTCAGCCATACATACACATGTATTCGTTCTCCCCCAAACTCCGCTCCCATCCAGGCTGCCACATAACACTGAGCAGAGTTCCCTGTGCGGTACAGTAGGAGACAAAGAATTCTTAAGGAGAAAAACACTGCCCTGTTCTTATATTCTGGTCCCTCCTTCTAAACTGCTCGCTGGCCTTCAGTGCAAAATAGACAACATGCTGCTGAGAGAGATGACAGACGCTCCACAGGACAAACCCGGTCTCTGAAAGGCCACCCTCACCGGGCCTCTTGCACAGGCAGGTGAAGGAGCATGCCAGAGTCTGGGTGGATCAGAGCTGTTCAAAGGAGTTAAAGAAAGTGGAATCTGCTCCAACCTCAAAAGCCTTCTGAGACCTAGACAGGGCCATCCCAGTGGCCTGTGTGTGGGTTGCCACCCTCTTCCATCACAACCACCTTGGAAAAAGGAGAGTGACAGGAAATATCAACGATCAGGGTGAAAACTGCAGAGACACAGCTGGTGCTCGGGTTTCTAATACAAGTAGATGTATGGTGTCTCCTGTGGTGACAGCACTTTCCCCTCTTACACAGACATAAAGAAACCCAAGGTCAGACATTCACCACTCTCAGGAAAGGGCACCTTCCCAGAAAACAGGGATGGATGCAGGATGCTCCCTCCCAGCACATGCAGTCTTGGGAGGATTCCAGCAAAAGGCAGAAATGTCAGCATGAGCTGGGAAAAGGGTCTCAAGGCCTGGCTGAGAGGAGCTGGTCAGATGTGCAAAACAGGAGTTAAGAGTCAATAACTTTTTGGTGGTTCATTCTGCCCTAAGCTTTCTTTTGAAAAAAACTTGTTTATTTATTAATTCATCAGTTGGGGAATATAAACCCTCTCCCTATGGCAAGGCACAAGGCCTATTTGCTCATTAATTCTTAGCTAGAGCCCGCACACAAAGTACACAGTAGGACTGTCCCCTCCTGGGCAGCCCCATCTCCAGGAACCCCACATGGCTCACTGTGGTGCTCCTGGGTTCACCCAGACCAGAAATGGGGCCAAGGGGGAACCTGGTTCTTGCTCTCCCTTAGACAGGTAACACGCAGATCACCCACTGGCAATGTGGAAGCCATCAGGCCCCACACCCAACTCCATCCTGCTTTTTCTCACTCGCTCTCTTCTGGTCTTCTGTCTTTCAGATGGGCTAAAAGGTAAGCAAGGAGGAGAAAGAAGGCCTTGGAGCATCTTCTGTTTTCACCTGAGCTCCCCGGGGGAAGGCAGCTGCCTAACCTGCACCTGCTCACCTTACACAAACCAGACCAAGGGCCCTGGGGTGGCCGGCATGCACCCCACTGAGAAGCCACAGGCTCAGTCTGCCCCTGGGGCCCGATTTCACTACTCAGATGACACAAACACACAGATGGGAAGCTGGACTCAGCCTCAGAGTCCTGGGGGTCCCAGCCATGGCCTCTGCCCACTGTCCCCTGCACCAGATACATGTGTACTCAACTACAGCGGGGCTCTCTACAGAAGCAATGTTTAAAAGGGACAAATAAGGGTGCCCAAACACTGTGTCACCAAACTGGGACTGGGGAAAGAATGCGGGACTACGTCTGAGTTCTGCCACCAGTCAGCTAATCTCCAGCAGTTCACTTATTCTTCCAGTGCCTTCTGGTCTTCATTGTAAAACTGGAGGGATATTAAAACCTAATTGGCAAGATGGTGATAACCAAGAAAGGTAGGAAAAAGGGAAATGACAACAGCCATTACTATTCATAGTGAGGCATGGGGAAGTGGGTCTGCAGGTGTGCATGGCAGGCAGCCATTACTACTCACAGTGAGGTGCTGGGAAGTGTGTGTGCAGGTGTGCAACGCTTACCAGCCATTATTATTTATAATGAAGTATGGGGAAGTGCATATGCAGGTGTGCAATGAAAGGGAGCCATTACCATCATTACTATTAAGATCTTGAGCAAGTCACAAAGCTGCTCTGAGCTTCAGTTTCCTCATCTGAAAATGGAGGTCATAATCTTTACCAGACAACCACTTAGGATTCTTGGGAGGCCAGGGGGTGTCATGAGATTATACACAGAAATAATATGTGTGCTGCAATGTTATGAGGAAAAACAACAACTAAGCAGAAGGTAAGAAAATTTTCAGGACAAAAAATCTCTTTACTCAAAGCAAAATGTCCTCTGTTTCATTGCTAAATTATCAAAGCTGGTGCTCTGGGACAACTCAGAGGGATGATGTGGGGAGGGAGTTGGGGGAGGGGTTCAGAAGCGGGGGACACATGTACACCTGTGGCTGATTCATGTCGATGTATGGCAAAAACCACCACAATATTGTAAAGTAATTAGCCTCCAATTAAAATAAATTTATTTAAAAATAAAAGATTGTTATGGTTAAAAAAAAAGTATCCCCTGTTTCACTGCTAAATTGTCAGACTTTTTGGTCCTTTTAACCACTTATACCTTTGTCTGCTTTTGAATTCCACCAGTTTAGAGCAAATGGGTCCTCAGTCAGAGGGGAACTGGCCATCACACCCCAGGTGAGCAGACAGCAGTGGGCGACCTCCCTGCAGAGCAGACCCGCTTCCCCATGGCAGGAATGCCTCTGGGCTGGAACCACAAAGCCTCAGCCCCTCCCAGAACCACCAAAGACACAGTGATATAATGGTCTCAGATATGAAATAAGGCAAAACTGAACATTTTCATATTAAACAGTTTAAGAAAACTGTAGTCGCAACGGAGGCAGGAACATAGCATCCCTTGAAGATCACTGAGCCTCTTTAAATCCTTCAACACCCTGACTTAGTCTAAAAGAACCAATCCACCAAAGAAAAAAGGTCAACCACTGCATTACCCGCTGCAGAGCTGGCTTGTGTGTGTATCCAGGGGCCAGACTCCCCATCCAACTCGATGAGCTCTTCTTCATTTAAAATCCAAAGATAATTCCTGAGAACATAAAGCACGCTCTCTGAAAGGCTACAATAAATCAATTTTTCCTGCCTGCATACAATCTAGATTTAGCCACTTAGTTCATCTTAATAAACAAGTTACTCATTCAAAGGAAAATAAATGAAATGTTTTGCCTTGAGGGACAGTTTTATTTTTAATGGTTCGGTGCTATGGTGACAGAAGTAATATTCTGCGACATGAATTGCCTTTTGTTCTTCAGGAGCTCTTGAGGACAGGGTGGGGGCAGGGTGGGGTAAAGGGTTGTCACTTTCTGAGTCCACCCCACTGGTGAACATAAGAGTCAGATCTTTCTCCTGTTCCTCGCTTTTGTCACAGATACACCCACTCTTGCAAGGAACTTGATGAAAAGAAATGCTGGTTGATCTTTCTAAGCCATCAGTGCGATGTGGGGTGGTTTTATTCCTCATTAATACTTTTAAGCAAGTAATGACAATAAAATTGGAACTCGGGGAGAAGGGATATCTCTTTTAAAACATAATGAGCAAAGAAAGAAAGAAAAAACATAATGAGCAGTGTAACTATGATGAGGGGGATCTGACTCCTTTCATTATGATTATCTTGAAAGGAAGATTAGGGCATGCCAAAATTATGCCATTCTAAATGCTGAAGAAGGTTAGGGCACATTTTCAAATTACCTAAGGAACTAACATTATTAGTACAAAAAGACACTGATTATGTTCAGTCTCTAAAGGAACACAAAAATATAGAGATGATATACAGACAGCCAATTTCTATGATCCCAGCTTCCCAGGTCCAAAATACATCCTCAAAGGACTGTAAGACTCTAAGGAGTAGAAACCAGGCCCAGTTACCTCTTGCATCCTGGAGCCCAGCTAGCTTAACGCCTGGGAGGAAGCAGACACTGAATGAGTGTGTTTTGAAGAAATGAACAAGCAAGTGAGTGGGTGAGTGAGTGAGTGTGAGTGAATTAACAAATGAAATGAATCTGCAGAGAAGGAAAAGCCTCCATGGCTTTTGGAGCAAAGTTCTGTCTCCACACGTCCTAAAGAGCAGTATCTCCTTTGTGACTAGCACCGTCGCCTCTCTAGTCTTAAAGAGGGCTGTTCCATAATCAGGAAGCTCTGTTTGCCTCAGGAACTGAATCCTTTTCACAGAACTTTTCCCAAACATCAACACAACATTCCAGTGAAATAAGGTTCCTCGGACCATGTCACAGTGGAGTATCTGGTGGGTCAGCGAGAAGCCTTCCACCGGTGCCAACAACCAGCACCAGCATAAGCCAAACCTAAGCACATCACAGCCTGAGACTAGTCAAGTATACACAGCAGGTGGAGAGTGTTGATCTGGGAAAAGGAGGAGAAATGAAAGGGAAAAATTTAAGCAGAAGAACATAGGCAATCCTACCAGCCTCACTGTGGTCCAGTATGAAATCACCCTCTCAATGAAGCCCTTTCAAATTCAAACCCAGCAGACAGGAGGCATCCTGCCTCTCTCTTCTTAATTTTGTTCTTCAGCATTTCTCATTTGTGCATGCATACTAAGTCGCTGCAGTTGTGTCTGACTCTGTGTGACCCTACGGACTGAAGCCTGCAAGGCTCCTCTGTCCATGAGATTCTCCAGGCAAGAATACTGGAGTGGGTTGCTACACCCTCCACTAGGGGATCTTCCTGACCCAGGATCAAACTCATATCTCTTAGGTGTCCTGCATTGGCAGGTAGGTTCCTTACCAATAATGAAACCTGGGAAGCCCCATTTCTCACTTCAGTTCAGTTCAGTCACTCAGTCATGTCCGACTCTTTGCAAGCCCATGAATTGCAGCACGCCAGGCCTCCCTGTCCATCACTAACTCCTAGAGTTCACTCAGACTCACATCCATCGAGTCAGTGATGCCATCCAGACATCTCATCCTCTGTCGTCCCCTTCTCCTCCTGCCCCCAATCCCTCCCAGCATCAGAGTCTTCTCCAATGAGTCAACTCTTCACATGAGGTGGCCAAAGTACTGGAGTTTCAGCTTTAGCATCATTCCTTCCAAAGAACACCCAGGACTGATCTCCTTTAAATGGACTGGTTGGATCTCCTTGCAGTCCAAGGGACTCTCAAGAGTCTTCTCCAACAACACAGTTCAAAAGCATCAATTCTTCAGTGCTCAGCTTTATTCACAGTCCAACTCTCACATCCATACATGACCCCTGGAAAAACCATAGCCTTGACTAGATGAACCTTTGTTGGCAAAGTAATGTCTCAGCTTTTTAATACTCTGTCTAGGCTGGTCACAACTTTCCTTCCAAGGAGTAAGCGTCTTTTAATTTCATGACTGCAGTCACCATCTGCAGTGATTTTGGAGCCCAAAAAAATAAAGTCTGACATTGTTTCCACTGTTTCCCCAACTATTTCCCATGAAGTGATAGGACCAGATGCCATTTCTCACTTAGCATCTACCAAATTCTGTCCTCCTGTTATTTATGTACTTGCTTTCTTCTTCCATATCACAATAAACCACAAGCTTCACAGGGACAGAACTACATCTTACTCATCTTTTTATTTTTTTAGGTCATGCAGAAACATGATGAGCACTTAGAAAATATTTATTGGTTTAGATTAAGCTGAAATTGAGAGTAAAAATCAGAAATAAATTGGAAACTATGGGAGTCTGAAAAATTCTAGGAAAATAGAAATAAAGCCATACGTTGATCATTTAAGAAAAGAAAAAGAGGGAGATGGAACAAAAAAAAAAACCCAAAACATCAATGCAAGATTCACCCAAAGAAGACGAGAATGATCAAACCAGAGAGTGGAGGAAAGAAAAAATGCTAATTTTCTCATAAATTTTCACGTCAGAAAAGTATAGCAGCCCATATACACCAATATCAAAGACTTCTATTCCACATGACCTCAGAAGCTAGAGAAGAGAGATCTTAATTAACATCTGACATTCAAAGAAGCAGAACAGCATCAGCCATTTCAGTAGAAATGAGATTATTCTGGTAACCTAATAGCAACACACATTTATGATGGGAAAAGGCTCTTCTCTTAAAATTTCCTTTAAGTTTCTAGTCAATTCTGTTCAAATGCAACTTGTTTATGGAGTTCTATCAGGCAGGAAAAACATAATATACTTCGCTTAGAACAAAATGACATATACATCGGTGTGAATACAAAAAGGGTTTGTGACCATATTCTTTGAGTCTTCACTTTACTAAGAGAAGGTTAAAGAGTTGCCTTTGTTGGGTGTTCTCTTTCCTTAATACAGGACATTAGCCACCATACGAGGCATGGACAATGCTAGGCCAATCCCCTAGAGACAGAGACTGGGAAACAGAAACCGCTCCTAAAACAAACTGTGCTTCTAACTCAGGCCCAAGGTGTGCAGACCTGTCGGTAGGTAAGCAGAGGAGGCACCAGTCTCCAGAAGGAACATGCCCAGACCTCGGGGGAGACGACAAATCAACTTCAGAGAGTGTAGTTTTCTGGGTGTAGGCATTTCTGTGATGCCTGTGGTCCAGATACCACCATGAGAACACAAGAATCTGTCTACTAGTGGAGAGACTGGGGTGTGCAGCGGGCAGTGTTAAACCCAGGTGGCCTGGGGACCCTCAGCTACTGAGGATCTGTCTTCAAGTCCTCTCCCATCTATCAAGGATCCACCCAATTATAAACTCAGATGTGTAGGTACCATCTACACATCCTTCATTCCTCTGAAACAGATTTCCCTGCTAACAAAATTTTAGCTTCTGGTCCCTCTGAAGAAAAATCAAGGTTGTAGGAAGGGATGCGGAAGTACTGTAGGAGTCATACTGTATGAACAGGAGAAAACGGCACTGTAGATTTCAAATTTTAGAAAAATTCACATTCTGACATAATGCTGCTGCTGCTGCTAAGTCACTTCAGTCATGTCCGACTCTGTGCGACCCCATAGACAGCAGCCCAACAGGCCCCCCGTCCCTGGGATTCTCCAGGCAAGAACACTGGAGTGGGTTGCCATTTCCTTCTCCAATGCATGAAAGTGAAAAGTGAAAGTGAAGTCGCTCAGTCGTATCGGACATAATGACTATGCCACAATTACCTCAAGCTCCATCCCCAGCTCCATCCCCAAGCTCCATCCCCAGTCAGGAAGCCCTGAGGTCCAGTGGAACTAAGGTTGAGGGGTCTTCCATCATCTAAACAAGGAATGAGGCTGAAGGTCCAGTGTGGGGCCACACGTACATCCACACTGTAGTATATGCATCTGAATAAGGAAGAAGTTATGCAAACCTGGCAGGTGATCATCAGCCCAGGATCCAGTGATCCTCCTCCTAACAAGGAAGGCAGCCTGGCTCTGCCATTCACCCCTGGTCCCTTTCTTTCCCCCTACTTCTCTGTCCCTTCTCCTTGACACCACTTTAGGACTGCCCCAGGCAGTCTCTTTCATCCCTGAACCCCATCAGTGGTCCCTAGGAGAAAGAAGTTTGCTGAGCCCTCTACTCGGGAGACAAGAGAACACAGTTTACTCTAAAAGCAGAAAAAGCATGAGAAATGTGCACCCCTCGGAGGCGTTCTAACCTGCAGTGTTTACTTAACCAGGCAGTCAGCAGGAAAAGAGGACGCCCCACCAGGGTCTCCACAGAGGAGATGGCCTGAAGTGGTTGGATGGCCCCTCTCCAAGCCCCCCATCAGCCTGTCTTTTGGGGTTAATTGTGGTAACAGAGCCCCTGTCGGGCTTACTTAATTTCTTTTGCTCCAGAGGTTCATTCGTAAAAATCTGAGATTGACCCAAATTGTTTTGAACCAAAAAAAAAGAAAAGTCCAAATAGAAGTAGGTTAATTGAACAAAATAATGCCTGGCTACATCAGGGGTTCTCCCCGCCTTGGAAATCCACACTGAGTTAAAATTGGCCAATAGACCTTAAAATGCATTAATGTTGTTTATTAACTTGAGTTTTAAACAAACTGGGTCAACTTATCACTCAGTTCTTAGCTCCAGGGAGAACACCCATAAATGATGGCTGGAATCCTTTTGTAATTATAGTCATGGAAAATGTCAGCTGTAGAATAATTGTATTCAATTCGTGGGTGTTAAGTACTCATTAAGTGGCCGGTACTCCACTGAAGAGCAACCCATGAGGACTAGTAACAGGGGTAAAGGGGGATGGTGCAAGCATGGCAGCGGGGTCCCGCCACAGGGACACCTCTCTGGTGACTTCACACAGAGTTACACCAAGCGTGCAGACTTCAGTTTCAAAACCAGGGCAAATTCTGAATTCACACTGGCAGGACAGTCAAATACAGCCCACTGGGCTACTGCTCTTCAACGCATCCAAGAAGAAAGGCAAAGCCAGGCCACCCAGTAGGATCTGGGGCAATGCTGAGTCCTAGGGGGAGGGAGGGAGAGAACACCAGGATTTGTTTTGCCCTCTAAACTCACTCTGGGCATCACAATCTCTTTGTCAAGAGCGGGGAGAACGGGAGGGGGCCCTAGAATTGTGGAGGATGAAGTAGAAGATAGAAAGGACCTGAAGGATGTGTATCCATCACAGAGGAGAGAGCAGGACTGGAAAGGAGGCAGGGTGTCGCACAAGAACTCAGCATTTCCAGTCCCAGTTCCACAACTTTCTACGTTATCATGAGCAAGTCACTTAACCTCTCTAGGCCCCAGTTCTCACCCTTACAATGGAGACAAACAGGACACCTCTCTCCCAAATGGGATGCTGGGGAGGGCTTCCATGATGGAAGGCTCCAAATATACCATCAACAGGCACTGACCCAGAGGATACATCACCTCCCACTTTGACTCAAAACTCCCAGGCAGACAGTCTTCTCTGGGGGAGGGGGGGGGGGGGGGGGGGGGTGTGTGGAGGCAATGAGTGACCTTGGGTCATGGCTGAGATGTGATACCCATGTGTTCCCCAGGCCTTGGGCTCTCTCCTAGGTACCCCATCTCCAGGGTGCACACTGAAGGGAAAGCAAAAGTGATGTGGCTTGGTGCCAACAAGGCAGACCACATTTTCTAAGGAATAGAGGAGAAAAGATTGCTCCCAAGAGAGAACTTAACAGTTAGTTCCCAACACAGAATTCTTTCTCTGTTTGTGGGCAAAGAAACGGAACGTCTTCCCAGGTAGCACTAGTGGTAAAGAACTCGCCTGCCAACACAGGAGACATAAGACATATGGGTTCAATCGCTGGGTCAGAAAGATGCCCTGGAAGAGGGCATAGCAACCCACTCCGGTATTCTTGGACTGTATCCTCTGTCCAGAATTCCATGGACAGAGGAGCCTGGTGGGCTACAATCCAGGGTTGCAAAGAGTCGGATACAACTGAAGCAACTTAGGACTAGCACAGAGAAAGGAAGAGGAGAAGAGAAAGAAAAGAGAAATTTTTCTTTATGAAAAGTTATCATGAACTGCACCAGAAATACAAAGGAGTGTAAAAGTAGAATATGATGAACAACATGTATCCATAACCTGGTATAAGGAATAAAACATGACCATCACATAAGGCCTTTGCCAGAGGACGCATCCCTGGGCAGGCCCCATTCAGGTGTGCAGGGAAGAGCCCCACCTCAGACCGGAAATGGGATTCCACAGTCCTCCTCCCCAGGTTACCTTGTGTTTCAGCTGCCCTGGGTTTAAGGCTGCTAGCCTCCAGAGCCAGATCATTTTAGCGTATTAAAAAGCAGAGACATCACTTTGCCAACAAAGGTCCATATAGTCAAAGCTATGTTTTTCGCAGTGGTCATGTATGGATGTGAGAGTTGGACCATAAAGAAGAAAGAGTACCAAAGAATTGATGCTTTTGAACTGTGGTGTTGGAGAAGACTCTTGAGAGTCCCTTGGACTGCAAGGAAATCAAACCAGTCAATCCTAAAGGAAATCAGTCCCGAATATTCATTGGAAGGACTGATGCTGAAGCCGAAACTCTAATACTTTGGCCACCTGATGCAAAAAGCTGACTCATTGGAAAAGACCCTGATGCTGGGAAAGATTGAGGGCATGAGAAAGGGATGACAGAGGATGAGACGATTGGATGGCATCATCGACTCAATGGACATGAGTTTGAGCAAACTCCAGGAGGTGGTGAAAGACAGGGAAGCCTGGCATACTGCAGCCCACAGGGTCACAAAGAGTAGGACACAACCGAGTGACTGAACAACAAAAGGCAGAAAGCTAGACGGCTGTGGGGAGGGGAGATGGCTCCATGCCTTTGGATGGTGGCCCTTAGCAGGGAGAGGCTTTCCACCCCATCACTGATGGGACAGCCTCAGGCCACACAGGAGCCCAGACAGCCATCTGGGGATCCTGTGGTGACTGTTCCCCTCCACACCCAGCTGAGCGCCCCGGGTCTGGCTGGAAGCCTTTCCAGTCACAAGGGAATACTGCGTTTAGCAACAGTTGGCTAGCCTTTTTCTTTCCGGCCCATCGCTGGGAAACATTACCACAAGAAAACACAAAGCCCCTACAAACATTCCCTTGGTGTGAGCTTTTAAAACTGCCATGCTTCCCCAGGATATATTTTTGGTCTCGAAAAACAAATAGGGTTGTGGTATCTGGATGAGAACTGAGCATCACAGTGGTGAAGAATAGAAGGGGTGGCTGTGGGAGGAAGATGTGTCTGATGAAAGGATGTCCTCGGTCTGGGAGGTTTCTCTGGGGAAGAAAAAAGCTACAGACCAGGCTGCTCCAAACACCTCTTCAGGACGAGCCTCGTTCCTGCAGTGAACAGAAGCTCCTGAGAAGGACTGTGGGGACCGCCCCGGGGCCCTGCTCTGCAACCTGCCGGGCTCCCCAGCAGCACCAGGACAGAGGTAAGGGCAGACGCGTCCTGAGAGGCTCCCAGGCTCCAGAAGCCCAGCTTCTCCTCCCTCGTGATAACTTCCTCCAGCTTCAGTTCTGACCTGACCCTGGCCCTCGGAACTGAAGGGAGATCATGCTGAACTCTGCTGAGGAAGAAAACAAAATGCCCCGAACAAGAGAATGTTGGCTCCTCATTCCAGATATTTCTTTAAGAGTCCTTTTCCTGTGCTTTGCCTAACGGTTATCCTCCTTCTTGTGGCTCCAGCATATCTATCCTGAAACACTTCGAGGGCCAGAGCTCTAACCTCCTCCCACCTTCCACAAAGCTCCTGGGTTCTACCACGCTATATGAAGGACCGCATGACCTGACATTCAAAACTCTTTTAAAAACCTCATGGGCAATGAATCAAGTCCATCTTTAGCCTGACATTCAAGAACCCCATGACCTGCCTACAGCCTGCACTTCCCCCTGTGACCTGCAACTATCTCCCTGCTGCTATTTAGTCACTGAGTTGTGTCCGACTCTTTGTGACCCCATGAACCATAGCCCACCAGGCTCCTCTGTCCATGGGATTCTCCAGGCAAGAATACAGGAATGAGTTGCCATTTCCTTCTCCAGGGGATCTTCCCAACTCCGGGATCGAATTCAGGCCTTCTCCATGGCAGGTGGACTCTTTTCTACTGAACCACCAGGGAAGCCCCCCAAACTATCTCCCTGCACATATCTAACACTCATTCAAAGCCAGGGCACACCTTACATTGCTTCTTACACGTACACATGTTCTCTGAATCTATTCCTGCAATGACCAGCCTCCACTCTCCAGTCGACATCTCGCCCATCCTACAGGTGGCATTTCCACGAAGTCTTCCTGGCTCACCCTGGACAAAAGGGGCACCTTCATTGTCTGAGTCCTAATGCCCCTTCTGTGCCCTCTGGGAGGCCTTACCATATACTTTTGCTTTTCCAGTTTATCATATACCTCTGTACTTGTCTTCTCTCCTCTATTAATTCACTTGCTAATAACATCCTCTAAGTGTCTACTGTGATCTAGGTTCTGGAGAAGATCCAAAGACAGGACAGGAAAGACAACATCCTTGACCTCAAGGGGCTCATGTTCTGGCTGTGAAATGAACAGCAACAACTGGTCTTTTCTTCACACTCCTTGTGTGCCCAGCACGGAGCAGATGGCCACAACAAAGCACGTGAGAATAGTCACAGATTTCAGTCGTAAGATATTGAAAGGAAGGAGTTGACTCAGCTGAGCTCATGGTGACCTATGGCAGTGACCCACACATGTCATACTTTTCTATGTGACACTAAGAGAAAGTATAGTCTATAGCCACTCCAGCAAAGCCTCCGCTCACCTTACCTCTACCCCTAACCCAGAAACCTTACCATGCACCTTAAAAATCAACCCCACTTGCAGATGTTGGACCCTGGGTAAGAGGAAGCAAAGGAAAGAAGTATCTTTTGCAGACAGAGATTTTCCCTTGCCTCCCTCTCTAGCCTCTTCCTCAATTACTCTAAGCCGAGGGCTTCCTATGCCCATGTCACCTCTCCCCAGAAAAGAAAATAAGCTCCAGCAGAAGCAGCCAACTGGCCCTCTGGAGGAGGCTAAATCAATGCAGCTCTCCAACAAGTCTGTTTGTTTTACATCCTTAGAGAGAGAACCAACCCCTGAAAATGACCAACTTGTGTCAATTACAGAATACAAGGGCCTCCTGCTGTCAATGGGGGAAGATAAATGTAAATTACAGCTCGCTGAACTCCAGTGAATTGGCTGTTAAGTGGGACAATGGGCTAAAAGATGTTGTTTGGAGCACCTCATTAATAAAATTCAAAATTGTTTTCTGCAATTATGTGCAATCATTGGTTATTTTACCCCTCGCCAAGCAGACGCCCACTGCCAATCTATCGCTTCAGTTTCAAGTGCCAAGAAAATGTCCCTGGCACAGAGGTGAGACTAGAAGAGGGAGTTCCATCCCAGGAGCCCTGGGTTCGCTAACAGAGAATTATCTGTGGAGAAAAGGAAACAGCTGAAAAAGGAAACCAGCGAGGGGTCGCCAAGGCAGTGTTCCAGCTGCAGAGCCCACCTCCCACTAGTGCTCCATCAGCTGCCCAAATGGCTTTACAGCCAGAAAGTAGAGAGAAGGGGCTGCTCCCTCCCACTGCAGCCCCTTCCTGCTTTACATTTTCCAGCAGATCTGATGCTGTTTGTATATCTGGTGAGGAACTGATTAATACAGGACAGAAATGTACACTTTTCTTGACAAAAGGATGATAAAAAATGTAATCCGTGAAAAACCTCGGGGTGTGTGTGTGTGCGCGTATGCGTGCACACATGCTCTGAAGGAATTTTGGGAAGGTGGGCAGTGCGAAGTGAAAACGACTAACAGCACAGAGGAGAGACAAGCTCCCAAGTGAATTAATCTAATGACGGAAAGAAGACAAGTACAGAAATATGTGTGAAACTGGAAAAGAAAACACCTGTTAGAATACAGCCCATTCTATGGTTTCATTCCACATGAATGCCCCAGAAATCCTATCCCATTTCTTCTGGTGAATCCTGCCTTAATTCCATGCATTCATTGGCTTCATTCATTCGCTCAGCCTGCTCTATCCACGCCTCCCCTTCTCCATGCCAGCACTGATCTTGCCTTCAAGGCCACGGGCTCCTCCCTCCGAGAAACTGAGCTGAGGTCCATTTTATGTATTTGCTTTTAGCCGGGCTGGGTCTCTGTTGCTGTGCTCAGGCTTTCTCTAGTTGTGGTGAGCAGGGGCTACTCTCTAGTGGTGGTGCACAAGTGTCTCGTCGTGGTGGCTTCTCTCGTTGCCAAGCACAGGCTCTAGAGCGTGTGGGCTCAGTTGCTATGGCACACGGGCTTAGTAGCTCCATGGCATGTGGGATCTCTCTGGACCAGGGATCGAACTCGTGTCCCCTTCATTGGAGGGCGGATTCTTAACCACTGGACCACCAAGGAAGTCCCCTGAAATCCCATTTAAATGTCATCATGCTGATTTAGACTTGATCGTTCTAGCCAGTTGAAATCACCCGGACTCTTAATTCTGTGGTCTTTGTCTGGTGTTATTGTAGATGATTTTATGTACTTGGTATCTTTTCTACATTTTCCACATTCTCTATTATGGGAATATATCACTTTTATGGGCTTCCCCGGTAGCTCAGCTGGTACAGAATCCACCAGCAATGCAGGAGACCCTGGTTTGATTCCCAGGTCACGATGATCCCTTGGAGAAGGGATAGGTTACCCACTCCAGTATTCATGGGCTTCCCTAGTGGCTCAGATGGTAAAGAATCCACCTGCAATGCAGGAGACCTGGGTTCAATCCTTGGGTTGGGAAGATCCCCTGAAGGAGGGCATGGCAACCCACTCCAGTATTCTTGCCTGGAGAATCCCCATGGACAGAGGAGCCTGGTGGGCTGCAATCCATGGGGTTGCAAAGAGTCAGACACGACTAAACAACTAAGCATGGCACACAGCATTGCATCACTTTTATAAACAGGGAGATTTTAATTTCCTACTTAAATATAAATTGTGAATTTTTTATAAATTATGAAATTTCATAAATTATGAAATTTACTTTTTAAAGAGCAAAGCATGAGGGAGCAGAAGTGGCCTGCGGTCAAAGGGCTCATGGGAATTGGCCCGTCCTATCTCATGATGGTCTTATCAGAGGGACAACCAACTGATGCAGCTGCAGTGGACAGCACCACCCTCATCCAGGGTTAGAGCCAATGTGTCCGGACAGTCTCCAGGATCCTCCCGGCCTCCTTCCATAGAGATGCATCTTCTTTCTTGAAGCAGCTGTTGAGGTTAATTCTTCAGATCAATAATTGCCTATATCACCATGTGCAACAGTGCCTTAGGCTACTCCCCAGCCTGGTCTTTTAATGTCAAGAATATATCATTGCATGAAGAAAACACATGATTTGATTCAACAAATGTCTTCTATTCCCACACCCCTTCCCCGCTCACCAGGAATGTTGATTTAAGACATATCACATGGGATTTCCCTGGTGGTACAGTGGATAGGAATCCACCTGCCAATGCAGGGTACAGGGGTTCAATCCCCAGTCCAGGAAGATTCCACGTGATGTTGGCAACTAAAGCCTGTGCCCCACAACTACTGGAGTCTGTGAGCTCTAGGGCCTGTGAGCCACAACTAATGAGTCCTTGTGCTACAATTACTGAAGCCCGTGCGCTCTAGAGCCTGTGCTCCACAACAAGAGAAGCCACCACAATGAGAAACCTGGGCACCACAATTAGGAGTAGCCCCTGCTGTCTGCAACTAGAAAAACCCTGGGCACAGCAATGAAGACCCAGCGCAGCCAAAAATACAATAATAAATATTTTTAATTAAAAAGACATATCACATGAAATGTGTGCAACGACGGGGTGGGGGGGGCACTTCCAGGGACAGAGGCAAACAGAGGAAGAAGTGGGGACTACACTGGGTGCAGGTACAGCGAAGGTTCCAGGCTTCACACCCCATTTCTCTACCCAGTGCCCCCATTTCTTCCCACCTGAGTGAAAGATTTCCACAGAGTTATGCCTTCAGTCTGTCCAGGGAGCTGGAGAGTGAGCAGGGGCTTCAGATGCGCCAGGACACTGAGCCAGAGTAAAAAGTGGGGTGCCCACAGTAGCACTCGACAGGGACAGACTCGGGCCACCTCACCTGGTTCCCTGAATGCAGCCAAGTCTGGATTCAGAAGCATTTCCATGGGAAGGCTGCTCCGTGAGCCCAGACGAGATACGGTGCTAGGACCATCTTAGAAGTAGTTTTACACGGGAAAACTTGCTGGCTAGTCTACCAGCAACGTCACAGGACTATTTTACTTTCCCAGTGGAATGTAGCAGTTGTCTGATTAATGAGGAAATGTAGCTTGCAACCACATCATTCTTGTGGTATTCGGTGTTGCCGGTTGTGCACATTATTGTTATTATTCTTGTTTACTTCAAGCGCTATTTCCCCTAGATTCTTATGAGAAGATTCAATAAAGCAGCCGTGAGTTCTGGGCCTTAGTTGTTTCATTCTATAGGATAAACAGAAATTAGCATGCTTTCCACATACCTTAACAACAATAATCACTATGAATTATAGAAATAATTCTGGCGTACTCTAAGAATAAACTGCATTATAAAACAATTAACTATAGTAATGTTCTTTTTAACAGACTCCAGTAACTCTGGCAGACACACTATCTGGTGAGGTAGGGAGGCTGGGAGCTAGAAGCTATGCCAGTGGCCTGAATTTACAGCAGATGCTACACAAACATCGACTCCTTTTATTACCCCATCTTAAACAATTAAGGGGGAAGGCAATGGCACCCCACCCCAGTACTCTTGCCTGGAAAATCCCACGGACAGAGGAGCCTGGTAGGCTCCAGTCCATGGGGTTGCTAAGAGTCGGACACGACTGAGCGACTTCACTTTCACTTTTCACTTTCATGCATTGGAGAAGGAAATGGCAACCCACTCCAGTACTCTTGCCTGGAGAATCCCAGGGACGGAGCCTAGTGGGCTGCCGTCTATGGGGTCGCACAGAGTCGGACACGACTGAAGCGACTTAGCAGCAGCAGCAGCAAACAATTAAGAAACACCTCACCAAATAAAGTCCTATAGAAAAAAAAAGATAAAAATTTGAAATTTTAAAGGGAACCAGTTGTTTTGAGGTTGAGACAGAACATAAGAGGAATTTAAGAGATCCTGACAACACATAAGATAGCATTTCACTACAATTTCAAATGAATAGTTTCCAAGGTGATCCTCCAAGTAGCGTTTATACTTAGGACTCTAGTTGGAATATTCCATATGTGAATTATTATCATCCATGAAGCTCCAGGGTGGTTCTTGTTTGTCTGTCCTTCCTAGACCTTAAGTATCTTCCAGGCCACTCATGAGACTCCTCTTCAAGCCCCCACCCATCAGTTTTCCCAGCTTCCCTGGCATCCAAGCCTGGCATGACAATAATTGCAGGAGGATATACGAATTAAACCTAAAATATCTCTGTGTAATGATGTAGGCTAATTGCTGACTCCCTGCAAGCTATTCGTGCACTGGCACGACCAGCATGGAGATTTACACTTCTCTCAGGAATTGGACCCAGTTCTTAACTACAGTCAAGAAGCTCTGGTTGACATCAGTTCCCATGAAAGCTTTATCCATAAGCTCTTTAACCACTTAAGTTCACGTGGGAGCACCAACCCTCCTCTGCCTCTTTTGGACTCCAGCCATTAGCATATGAATGTGGCCACAGAGCATTCAGAACATTCTCAGATTCATAGAAATAAATACACCAGTGGACATGCCAAGACACTGGCTGCCAGCAGTCAGAATATGGACAGGAAGGCCAGACCCTCAGGAAAAGGGGCCCTCCGGCTGCACCTCCAGGGGGAGGCAGGAGGAAATGCATCATGGAAAACAGCGCCAGCAAAAAAAAATCCACTTCCCGATTCAAGATAAAATGAAGGTAAGAAAATCTTTCCAATCTTTAAAAGTGAACGAACGCTAAGTAGTGTGGTAACTGAGGATCCCATAATGCATTCCACACACAACCATAAACATCTGCCTCCTGGTCTATTGTGACAGCTTGAAGTCCTTGCTGTTAGGACATTCTCCCAGTTAAAATTCAAAGGTACCATAGGATGATCAACAAATGTTTGTTGGGTAAAAATCTATGAAAAAAGGAGGGGGAGGGGAAATGAAAGTGAACTTAAAAGTAGCTCGGTCATGACCGACTCTTTGCAACCCCATGGACTATAGCCCATCAGGCTTCTCTGTCCATGGGGATTCTCCAGGCCAGAATACTGGAGGGGGTAGCTGTTTCCTTCCCCAGGGGATCTTCCCAACCCAGGGATCCAACCCAGGTCTCCTGCATTGCAGGCGGATTCTTTACTGTCTGAGCCTCCAGGAAAGTCATCAGAGAAATAATGCATATGTATTCACTTTCACTTTCATTCCACATCGGGGGCTTCCAGGTGGTGCTAGCAGTAAAGAACCCACCTGCCAATGCAGGAGACGGAAGAGACGTGGGTTGGATCCCTGGGTTGTGAAGACTCTCTGGAGGAGGGCATGGCAACCCACTCCAGTATTCTTACCTAGAGAATCCTACGGACAGAGAAGCCTGTGGTACTATGGTCTACTGGGTCACAAGGCGTTGGACATGACTAAAGTGACTTAACATGCATGAATGATGACAATTCATGCAAGAAGCAACTATCTTCTTAAGGGCACCACAATCAGTTTCCTTGTCACTTCAACCCACTTTCAAACAGAGAAACTGATGTTCAAAAGAGTTATAAAATTTTTCCCAAGCTCAGACAGCTAGGTCAGGGTCTGGAGCTTGATCTGTTAGACTTCAAAGCCCATGTTCTTTCCAGCAAACCCTATTAGTCCGTGTCCTCCAGCGTAAGTGAATTTTTTACTTTCTTGGAGTACATTTAGTACAGACAGAGGTGCACAAGAGCTTGCCTTCTACAGTGAGGATGCTAGAGTGTTGCAAGGGACCAGTGACATAAATTTGAGCTCTCCCTGCCGACATCAGTTCCCAGGTCTTACTGAAGGTGTATAATGACAGTGAGTGGCAGCCTGCACGGAAGGGCTTGGGGGGAGACGTGATACAAAGGACCAAGTCGTTCAAAATGGCATAATTGAGTACATATGGCCTGCCTAGAAATCCTAAATAAAGCTGCTCTGTAATTCTAATGCCCCAAGGCCAACATAACAGACCAACAGGCCTCCTGCCTTTCAATATTCAGGCAGACTTATAAAACAGCAGCCACCTAAACAAGAGCAACTTTAAAACCCCAACAGGAAATAAAAGGCTTCTCCCTGAAGCAGAAAGTCAAGCTGCCTTCTCAGATACAATCATACCCCTGTCGTGAAAAATAGCTGGGGGTAAAAATTCTCTCTATTAAAAAAATCCCTACAGAAGCCTGGCAAAATTAGAAATGGATCCCGTTACCCGACTCCCCCCTAAAAAGGAGGCTTGTTTTCATTTTAGAACTTGCTTTAAATAGTAGATAATGACTTCTGGTAATGTTTAGCTTTGATTTCTTCAGGTTGTGAATCTAAGGAAGTGGAAAGCTGGTTTTATGTGAAAGCAAAGATCTAAGACCTAGAATTACAAGTCATTTATTGTAGCTATCCTCTGCCTCTAGGTGGTTGTCTTAAAAGTTATAAAGGTGCAATTATCCAGATGGCTAATAACCTTTCTGAATTCAGAATTCCCGTGGTCATGGAAGAAACCACAGGCAGAGCTGAACGTTAGAAGGCAAATGGGACCAATCTGAAAATGCCAAGAATTCAGAACCCAGGAACAAAATAACCCCTGGCAGGCACCCAAAGATTTCTGCACCTTCTCTCCTAACACATCTTAAGGCAGGTAACTGTGCTGCTTCTGCGGCCAGAATTGTTTTTCATCTCAAGCAAAATATATCTACATTCTAACAGCTGTTATTTCAAAATGGAACTGACCTGGCCTGCTTGTATATATAACTTGTAATAACTTGAAAATCAGAAGGTGAAGCAGTAGTGATTTTGAGATTGTATTTTACTCATGTAGATAATCCAACCCAACAGCTCCAATCTCAAGCCCAACTCTAATTCTTAGCCATATGGGTTTGAGCATGGCCCTTAATTGCTGTAATCCTTAGCTGCCTCACATGTAAAAATGAAGATAAGCCTCCATTTCAGGTTTGATACTGGGCACACAGGATGGGATTAATTCAGCTTTTACTAAAACACTGTTACCTTTTCCACAAAATAAGTAAAAAAGAAGCATCGACACAACGCATCATATAAATACACCTCTTAAATAAAGAGGCAACAGCACAGTGGTCTTAACTCTATTTGAAAAATTCTCAGCACTGTAGCTTCACCAGCACAAATAGTGTGATGCCTATACACATGCACTGTGATTTCAAGACTGCTTGGAAAATTCTACTACCCCCAAATCAGACCTGCACATATCTAACTTTAACAATTAGGGAGTCATTCCTTTGGATTAGATTTGACTTCTATGAAAGAGCAAGTTTCCCTAGAAAAATGAACAATAAAAATCCAAGTCTCTGTCAGTCATTTACAGTGACAATTTTTTATGCTTTTCTGAAAATGCACATTAAAATGTATATTAATTGCCAGTCCAGTTTCGATGCATGAGACAAGGTACTCAGGGCTGGTGCACTGGGATGACCCTGAGGGATGGGATGGGGAGGGAGGTGGGAGGGAGGGTCAGGATGGGGAACACATGTGCACCCGTGGCTGATTCATGTCATTGTACTGGCAGGAACCACCACAATATTGTGAAGTAATTAGCCTTCAATTAAAATAAATTTTTAAAAATGTATATTAAGGTAACCAGGGGCTGCAGGAGAAACATAGGTAGCCCCAAAGAGGAAAGGAATACATATCTTGGAGGCTGGAGAAATTTATGAGTATACACGTACATTTCCATATACAAAGATATTGACACATTCTCTTGGGATAAAGATTGTGCTGAACAGCATCTGCTGTGTAACACTTGCATTAATTATATTGAAAAAATTTAGGATTTCAGCCATGATATTCCTTCCTCAAAGTCCCTAGAGCTACAGAAGATTTAAATATTTTGTCTCAGAGATTATCAGGGCTCTAGACAAGATCAACCAGACTCAAGAGACCAGAAGGGAAATAAAAAAATGGTTCATGAAATTCTGTTCCTCATTGAATGCCATGTGCTGCTACAATAGTCTCCCAATCCTTCACTGAGCATCTGTGAAAATGAAATTTAGGAAAGAAATGAGATTTGGGACCATCACTGCCCCTATCCTTGAAATTAAAAATAAGCCAGTGAAAAAAAAGCCCAGTGGGATCAATAAGACTGTGATCTTGTGGGTCTGTGTGGATCACAACAAACTGCGGAAAATTCTTCAAGAGATGGGAATAACAGACCACCTGACCTGCCTCTTGAGAAACCTGTATGCAGCTCAAAAAGCAATAGTTAGAAACAGATATAGAACAACAGTCTGATTCAAAATTGGGAAAGGAATACGTCAAGGCAATATATTGTCACCCTGTTTATTTAACTTATATGCAAAGTACATCATGCGTAATGCTGGGCTGGATGAAGCACAGCTGGAATCAAGATTGCTGGGAGAAATATCAATAACCACGGATATGCAGATGACACCACCCTTATGGCAGAAAGTGAAGAGGAACTAAAAAGCCTCTTGATGAAGGTGAAAGAGGAGAGTGAAAAAGCTGCCTTAAAACTCAACATTCAAAAAACGAAGATCATGACATCTGGTCCCATCACTTAATAGCAAATAGATGGGGGAAAAGTGGAAACAGTGACAGACTCTATTTTCTTGGGCTCCAAAATCACTGCAGATGGTGACTACAGCCATGAAATTAAAAGATGCTTGCTCCTTGGAAGAAAAGCTATGACCAACCTAGACAGCATATTAAAAAACAGAGATATCACTTTGCTGACAAAGGTCTATATAGTCTATGGTTTTTCCAGTAGTCATGTACAGATGTGAGAGTTAGACCATAAAGAAGGCTAAGTGCCAAAGAATTGACGCTTTTGAATTGTGGTGCTAGAGAAGACTCTTGAGAGTCCCTTGGACAGTAAGGAGATCAAACCAGGCAATCCTAAAGGAAATCAGTCCTGAATATTCATTGGAAGGACTGATGCTTAAGCTCCAATACTTTGGCTACCTGATGCAAGAGCTGACACATTAGAAAACACCCTGATGTTGAGAAAGATTGAGGGAAGAAAAAGGGGATGACAGAGGATGAGATGGTTGGATGGCATCACCAACTCAATGGACATGAGTTTGGACAAACTCTCGGAGATAGTGAAGGACTGGGAGGCCTGGTGTGCAGTCCATGGGGTTGCAAACAGTCAACTTGACTTAGCCATTGAACAACATGAAGTGAACTAGCTGCCCTCGGGCCGTGTGTGGTCTGTCCTGCCTGAGATTCCAGCCTTAGCTCACACACTCTCCCTCCTCACCCCTCCTAAGTCCTCCTTCCCACCCCTAGATGCTCATCATGCTTCCTTGACCTCCCAGTCTAACTTGGAGCCCCAATTAGTCTCTCTCACAGCATCCTTCACCTCTCCATTACAGAACATATCTCAGTTTATAACTTCATATTTATTATTTTTTTAATGTCTGCCCCACTCTGATTACAAATAATAACTTGTGTTTATTGAACATTTACCAAAAATTGGGCTCTGCTCTAATTGTTTTACAAGTGTTGTGCTCACTCAGTTGTGTCTTTGTGACCGTGAACTGTAGCCCACCAGGCTCTTCTGTCCATTGGATTTTTCCTAGGCAAGAATACTGGAGTGGGTTGCCATTTCCTACTCCAGGAGATCTTCCTGACCCAAGGATCAAATTTGAATGTCCTGCATTTGTAGGCAGACTCTTTACCACTGAGCCACCTGGGAAGCCCTTACAAGAAATACTTATCTTGCCCAAGGGGCCTCCCTGGTGGCTTAGAGGGTAAAGCGTCTGCCTGCAATGCGGGAGACTGGGGTTCGATCTGAACCTTCCCAAAAAGCAGACATTGGGTCTCTTGCTCACCACTGTATTCCTGATGCTGAGCACAGTGCCTGAGTCAAAGGCAGCACAGAGTAAGTACTCAGTGATGGTCTGTAGGAAGAAGGATAAAGGGGAGGAGGGGAAGTCACAAAACAGGGTTTCGTTCCTTAGCATTTTCTTTCCCACAATTTGATTAAGGGCATCTGTGTGACAGAATGCTGGCTGAGGCTGGAAACCACTGGGAAATAATCAAATGTGAAACTCAAACATACTTGTGAAATTCAGCTATGTACAGGAGTACTAATAATTTTGAGGACATCAGAACAAACATAGTGATTATTCTGGATAACAAAACTGTAGCTGGTTGTTGTCTATATTATAAACATCATTTATTTTACTTTTGAGGCATTATAATGCCTATATATATATATATATATTTATAATTTAAACTGACATATGTCAGTTTAAATTATAAAAATATACTTCCTCACAGGTACTTTAACTTTTGGCTCTATCTATTTTTGTACTGTTTTCATTGTTTACAATGATCTTTTGTAACGTAAAGAATTATAAGGAACATTTTATAAATTTTTAAAGTCAAAAAATTTTTTTAAATCTTTAAAAATATATAGACCTCACTTGCGTGCCCCTGATTCTCCAGTCTTCTCAATGGGTAGGTACACAGCTACCATCACTGGCTGTAAGCAGCCTCTGAAGTGTGTGTGCTTTAAAGAACAAGGTTATTATAATTATACTGTGCTGAAATAAAAGATCAGTCTTCACTGCCCTCTTCAAAGTGCTTTCCTCTAGAAAAGTAATAACCTGAGGATAAAGCCTGCCCCACCCCTCCTCAGATCTTCCTGGCTGATGGATACTATTCAAGGCTAAGGGATGAAGGATAATAAATAGGTTTAAACTATGCCACACACCAGTTCATTAAAAATAATAAATGTTCTCCAAGAAGACCCATAGTTCCTAAGAGGATTACAGGCATAAAAGCAAGACGGCTATGGAGAACTTCCTCCTGGTTTCTCAGGCCTGCATCATCTTGAGTATTTAAGCTTGTTATTCATTCAACAAGTATTTGTTATGGGCCTACTACGGGGCAAGGAATTGGGTGCTGCAGGGGATTCAAATATGTGTAAAATATAATCCCTGCCCTTTAGGAGTCTCAAAGCACTTGCCAGAATCTTTAAACATAGAAAAGAATCAATTCATAGTAACATTTCTTATTTCAAAAATTGTTTTTCCACCAAATACTGAAGGAATTATACTTTGTTCATCTCAAAGAGTTTACCGTTCAGGCAGGGAAAATAAGGTGGAACGTAAGTAACTGGGTGCGTGGTAGGTCCCGATGGCAGAGTGATAGGATCACGGTCAGTCAAAGGAGGATGCGCGTAGAGCCACTTGGAGGGCTTGGCAATTATTTCCTTAAGACAGTGTCATTAGGGAAAGTTCTGAGGGAAGTAGAGGATCTGGGCAGGTAGAATGGGCCAAGGACAGTACTCAAAGTGAAGAAAGAAGCACTGAAATGAAATTCAAGGGAAAATTCTGAGATCTGTTAAACTACAACTCTAGTTTGGCTAGTGCAGTAGTTCTCAAAGCATCACCTGATGACCTGTTAGAAACAAGTTCTCAGACTCATCCTAGACCTACTCTAGGTCTGGGGTCCTGCAGTCTATGTCTTTTTCAATTTAATTAATTAATTTATTAATTTGACCTCAGTGTGTGGCATGCAGGATCTTAGTTCCCCAACCAGGGACTGAACCCATGCCCCCTGCATTGGGAGCAGGGGCTTAACCACTGGAAAGTCAGGAAAGTCCCTTCTGCAATCTACATTTTAACAAGTCTTCCAATCTACATTTTAACAAGTCTTCCAAGTGATCCTAGAGCAAGCTAAAGTTGAAAAACGACTGGTTTAGAGTATAGTTCACCTGAGGGACTAAATCTTGGAAAGGTAGGTAGGAGACCTGGAGATCTAAGGAATTTATATGACGTTTACCATTCAACGGAAAGCCAATGCAGGTTTTTAGGAAAATAAATGATACTTTAAGAGCTATACTTGAAAAGCATGGTGAGAGTTGTATTTAAAGCCATTAGGAACAGAAAGACAATGGAATTCAGGAGACCAGGTAGGAGGCTGGGGTGCCACCAAGCTAAGAGACAGGTACTGACATACTGATTGTTGCAAAGTGGAAATCAATGGCATTTGGATTTGGCCACAGAGTAACTGCTGGGGGGCGACCAAAAAAAAAAAAAAAGCTATAAATATTATATTTGAAATCTTACTGACTGGGAGAATAGCGGTTTGGGTAAATCACTATTGGCCCATCTATCATGGTCTTGCCATGGGGACAGCATTCAATCATTGTTGCCTTATCTGTAGACCTAATACATAAGGTTGTAAAATGTGACAAAAGAACACTAGAAGCAAATGCTTCTAAGAATCTCTTCCCAGAGAAAGACCTCCTCAAAGGACCTGGAAGACAAGCTCAGGTTCCAAGCAAAGGTTCCAGTCCATTCGTGTTCCCTAAGGGAGAGTAACAAGACAATGACTCTTCCCCAAGGCACCCTACACAGGTCTGCCTCCTCCCCTCTGCACTGAGGAGGCACTCAGGAGGCACAGAAGGTCCACCTGGGAAGATGAAGGGCAAGGATGGAAAAGTAGAAATGCAGATACCCAATCCTTAAAAAAAAAAAAAAAAAATCACAGGTTCATGTTTATGTGACGTATCTCTCCTAAGGAATTCAAGAAATGTGCAGCTCAAAGACTGTAAACCACCCAGCACATCTCACACCCTCAGGTGGGATCAAGGCTGCCCCTCACGGCTGCTGCACACCCCCTACTAAAGGATGGTGCATGGACACAGAGCCAAAGAAGAATGTCATTCCCAGCTTAGAAAGAGGAAGACTCCCCTGACTGGGAGCCAAATAAACAGCAGGAAAATACAGGCATAATCTGGAGATGCTGCTGGACCAAGTTTTGTTCACTTGAGCAAAAGCAATATGTGACAGTGGATTCTGCCTAGACTGTCAGTGGACGAAGGAGACGTATGGGTCTACACATCAACAGCAACTATGCAGGGACAAAATGGTGGCTTTTTAGAGGCAGTCTGTTAAGAAATCCCACCCACTCCCAGATCACCTTGCCTCCTACATAAAATCCTTGAGGGGCCCACACAGAGCAACAATCACTGAGGCCTCCTGAGCAGCTGTCTTTAATACCAGTCTCTCCTTCACTTTTCTCCACATGCTAAGTGCTTTGGAGCCTGACACGTTTGAATAAGATAACAACCATTTTTACAATGGTCAATTGTAAAAATCTACAGCCCTCTCCAAACACAACACACACACACACAGAGTGAGGAAATTACTGACATTTCTATTACGAGCAGCTTTTGGCTCTTCAAGAAAACACTATTACTTGATTACAAGCATCTCTATTTTTCTCAGTATACAGGCACCCAGGCCAGTGTTTTTCATCTGAGAGAGTTAAGCCTTGTTAACACTCTCAGGCTAAAATGTCAGTTTCTAAAGTGAAAAATGAAATAGTCTGTGATTTCCATACACTGAGTTTGCAGTGTCACAATTTTACCAGAGTCTACACAACTCTAATCCTTTCCCAGACATTTCCCAGCAGCTTTCCTAGACATAACCATCTCCTGCATCAAGCCATCTATGAAAAATGAAACTCCGAATCAATTCCAAAATGAGGTGGGAATTTTCAAAATGCATTTAGCACGAAGATGAGAAATGAGGTCTCCTCCAAAGATCAACTAGGGCAGAAATGAGGCTAGAAGAGGAGACCAAAACTTTATATAGAAGGAACTATCTTATTTCTCCTCCTACAAAAATCAAATTACCTGGCATCCTGCATGGACTGCTTTAATAATTAGGTTCGTATTGGCTGGGTATTCTCAAAAGTCCATGCAAAATTCATAAAAGCTCATTTTAAAGCAAGAAGAAACTTTCAAGTGCAGATGTAACTCTCTATCTTCACAAAGCTCAGTTCCTTGAATAATAAATAGCCACAGCCATGTGCATGCCGTGTGTGCTAAGTCACTCAGTCGTGTCCAACTCTTTGTGACCCTCTGGACTGTAGCCCACCAGGCTCCTCTGTCCATGGGATTCTCCAGGCGAGAATACCAGAGTGGGTTGCCATGCCCTCCTCCAGGGGATCGTCCCAACCCAGGGATCGAACCTGCAGCTCCCGCATTGCAGGATTCTTGACCACTGAGCCACCAGGGAAGGACACAGCCATATCTCTGCCCAAAATTTCTCTCTGCCATCAACTGCTAGATGCTTCATCAGATGCCAGCCTTGGCCACTCTATGCCAGAGTTGATTCCTTCATAAAGTACATGTAAATCACCAATAGACTTGACACAGTGGTGGAAAGACTCTGGGGTCAGATTACCTTGAACATGGGCTTCTCTACTTACTTCACCCCTCATGCCTATTTCCTCATCTACAGAACGGGATTAATTATAGTACCATCTTCACAAGACTGCTGTGAAGAGTAAGTGATATAACACCAATGGAGTGTTCAGCACAGGCCCCTGCTCTTAATAAACCCTTAATAAGGTCTATATGTTGCTTATCTAAAATAAGGGAAGAAATATGGAATTTAGGAAAAGTTATTTTAAAATTAAAGCGTGAGCTTTCTTTTTCCAAAGTCAATTGAAATAGACTTCATCATATCTGACTGTGAGGGCACTGAATATAGTGGCACTAAGAATTCAAATACATCAACACTGCTATATTTAAAATGGATAACCAACAAGGACCTACTGTACAGCACAGGGAACTTTGCTCAAAGTTATGCGCCAGCCTGGATGGAAGGGGAGTTTGGGAGAGAGTGGATGTATGTATATGTATGGCTGAGTCCCTTAGTTCCACCTGAAATATCACAACATTGTTAACTTCGATATAAAAAATTTTTTTATAAAGGAAGTCAAATACATCAGAGACAACAGTTCACCAACTCATGCCTGCTGACTTATCTTTGACCTCATTTTCACAGAAGGAAAGAGTTACTGTGGGCTGTGCAAGCCCCTAAAATAAACATAATCCTTCCCTCTCTTCTGGAAGATTACACTGTTTTAAAAAGTCATCAATATAGATGCTCATTCAGCAGGATACAGTTTTGAAAACTAAGTAACTTCTCATAGGATGGTTTATACAATAGAAAGAAAAATTCCCAAAAAAGGATATGTGAGAATCAAATTTTTACAAAGTGAACCAAAATTTTAAATACTTTGTCAAGTAGTATCTGCTTTTTGTGAAAAATTTAGAGAACAGTTTACAGGAAATTAGCAGCCATCCATTGCTCTTCCCTGGTGGCTCAGTGGTAAAGAAGCCGCCTACCTTGCAGGAAAATAAGTTTCGTCCCTGGGTGGGGAAGATCCCCTGGAGGAGACAATGACTACCCATTCCAGTATCTTGCCTGGAGAATACCATAAACAGAGGCGCCTGGTGGGCTACAGTCCACAGGGTTGAAAAGAGTTGGACACCACTGAGTAGCTAAAACAACAACAACAAGCCGCCATCCATATTGCTCTTTATTAGTATTTTAGCCAACGATCACTTTTTTACCTTGACAAGTTTTTAATGATCTAGACTAGGACATACTCCATATGCAATGTCACATCTTGCTTTTTGTTCACTCAGCCTAATTATAAAGAGCATTTTCCCTGAAACACTGGAAACATTTTATAAATGTCATTTTGAACAACCACATAGTATTTGATCAAGTTGATCAGAATTTATGTAATCATTTCCATAATACTGAACATGCAATTTCTTTTCAATGTTTTATAATAGTAATGTCTGAGGAAATATCTTTGTGCATTTTCCTTGCAGTTATGGTTACTTTCTTAAGATACATTCTGAGAAGTGAAACTGGTCATAGGCTAAGAATAATTCTAAGACTCATCAAACTAGCTGTGTTAATTTACTCTGGGCTATATGAAAAAACATCACATTTTTAAAAATCTTCACTAAGCTGGGTCAATTTTTGGTAACTCAGTTCAGTTCACTCGCGCAGTCGTGTCCAACTCTTTGAGACCCCATGGACTGCACCACGCCAGGCTTCCCTGTCCATCACCAACTCCCAGAGCCTACTCAAACTCATGTCCATTGAGTTGGTGATGCCATCCAACCATCTTACCCTCTGTCATCCCCTTCTCATCCTGCCCTCAATCTTTCCCAGCCCAGGGTCTTTTCCACTGAGTCAGTTCTTCATAGCAGGTGGCCAAAGTATTGGAGTTTCAGCTTCAGCATCAGTCCTTCCAATGAATATTCAGTATGATTTCCTTTAGAATGGACTGGTTGGATCTCCTTGCAGTCCTAGGGACTCTGAAGAGTCTTCTCCAACACCACAGTTCAAAAGTACCAATTTTTCGGCACTCAGCTTTCTTTATACTCCAATTCTCACATCCATACGTGACTACTCTCAAAGTTGTTTTAATTGGCATTTATTTTATTACTAATAAGGCTGAACAATTTGTGTTATATTTGTCAGCCATTGAGTTTCCCCTTTTGCAAAGTCTGTTCATTAACTCTGTCCCTTTGTTAACTGGGATTTTTACAGACACTTCCCTGGTGGCTCAGTGGTAAAGAATCTGCCTGCAATGCAGGAGACACAGCAGACCTGGGTTTGTTCCCTGGGTCAGGAAGATCCCCAGGAGAAGGAAATGGATACTCACTCCAGTATTCTTGCCTGGAGAATTTCATGAACAGAGGAGCCTGGCAGGCTACAGTCCATGAGGTCACAAAGAGTAGGATATGACTGAGAGACTATTATATCACATACTACTTTAACAACTTGTAAAAAAATTATACATCAAATATACTAACCCTTTTGTAATTTTTTACATCCTCTATGGATTGACTTTACTGATCAAGTGTCCAGTTCTTTCCTGATGTACAGAGTTTAATTTTTATGTAGTCAAACTTGTCCCTAATCTTCTCTTGTGATACTTTCTTTTCTTTCTTTGGTCTTTCTTTTTTTAATCAAAATATATTTGACATATAACACTGTATATGTTCAAAGCTTTTGAATCTTTTAAGCTTAGAAACTTCTCCATCCACTGATTAGTCACCTATACTTTTTTCTATATTTTTTTATTTTTTCTTAAACTTGGTTCTCTTATTTAGAATTTATTCTAGTATATAGTATTTTAATTATATTTTGAGGACAACAGTAACAGTAATTTAATGGTAAGATAATTATTAAGATGATTAATTTAATAGCTTTTTGTAAAATTAATTAACAGTGTTTTCAAATACACAAATATTTTATTCACGTAGAACAGGCAAATTCCAGAAACAGAAAGTTATCAGTGGCTGAGGGGGAAGAGGCAGTGGGAAGATGTTTTTCTTTAAGAGTTTTGTTTTTTTTTTTCTAAATTTTACTTATTTATTTATTGAGGCTGTGCTGGGTGTTCATTGCTCCTCCAACTTTTCTCTAGTTGTGGCAAGCAGGGGCTGCTCTCTAGTTTCCGTGTGTGGGCTTCTCACTGGGGCGGCTTCTGTTGCAGAGCACAGGTGCTAGGGAGCATGGGGTTCAGGAGTTGTGGCTCCCAGGCGCTATAGCACAGGCTCAGTAGCTGTGGTGCATGGACTTAGTTGCTCCACAGCACGTAGGATCTTCCCAGACCAGGGATCTAATCCATGTCTCCTGCACTGACAGGCGGATTCGTATCCACTGAACCACCAGGGAAGCCCAGGAGTCACTATTTGATGGGTACAGAGTTTCAGTTTGGGAAGATGAGAAAGTTCTGGAGGTAGATGGTGGTGATGGCTGCACAACACCACGAATGTAGTTAATGTT
The DNA here is from genome assembly GCA_935064755.1 of Tragelaphus eurycerus. Lineage (NCBI taxonomy): Eukaryota > Metazoa > Chordata > Mammalia > Artiodactyla > Bovidae > Tragelaphus > Tragelaphus eurycerus. The sequence goes on from CAKXYN010000003.1 coordinate 26,656,781, forward strand.
ACTGAATTGTACACTTACAAATTAAAATAGCAAGTTTTATGACAGGTACAGTTTACCACGATAAAATTAATCAACAGTGTTTTATTTAATCATGGTTTACAGAGTTAGAAGTTGCGGTTAGTGAATTTCGCACTAAGCAGATTGCAGGGGTGATAGTTAAAACACTTAACACCTGGCACAACCTAGTCCCCAACTGATCATAATTAGACGAGATGCTCAACCCATCAAAAAAGATGCCCAGTACATCAAGAAGGACAATGGCCATAAATAACCAGGTAAGCCTTACTGATCTGCAACAGGTGAATATCTGCCCTACTTCCAGGGTTAATTTTATTCATATAACCAATTGTCAAGTACATTCACCCCTGGAAGTTTATAAGGTATACTGACAAATGCCATCTAATTCCCCTTTTCTTTGCTCAGTCATGGAACCATAAATTAATGGTCACATATTACAATACAACTGAGATGATTATAAATTCCTCTTCATAATAATGATACAGTTATATCTTCCAGAGAGCATGACCTGGCCACACTAGTGCATCCAAGATCAGTCATTTCTTCAGTTGGGTTTGTTTGAAGGTTTTCTGCATGTGGGTAACATTATCTACCAGGTGTTGATTTTACATCTTTCCATGTTGGGAGGAAACTTCTAAGTTTTGGTGTCATCTTACAGGAAAAACTAGGATCACAAACAAGCAAATGTTTATCTTTATATATATTTGGTACTTGGGCTTCCCTTGTGGTTCAGCTGGTAAAAATCCACCTGCAATATGGGAGACCTGGGTTCAATTCCTGGGTTGGGAAGATCACCTGGAGAAGGGAAAGGCTACCCACTCCAGTATTCTGGCCTAGAGAATTCCATGGACTCTATAGTCCATGGAGTCGCAAAGAGTCAGACACGACTGAGCAACTTTCACTTTCACTTTTGGTACTTATTTTTTAAAGGGAGAATAAGGCATCATGAAACTAAGGGGAAATGGCCACTTCCTTCAAATCAAAGAATGCCTTACAAAGGTGCTGAAGTTTTAGGGTTTTTTTAAGTTTTTTCCATCAAACACAATGTTAACATTTTTTTTGCAACGCCACACAGCATGTGGACCCTTGGTTCCCCAGCCAGGCATGGAGACCACACTTTCTGCATTGGAAGTGTGGAGTCTTAACCTCTGGACCACCAAAGAACTCCCAAAGGTGTGGAAGTTTTAGTGATGTCTGGAAGAAATTCAAGAAAATCATTTTGGGAAACTTACAGCAAAAGACATCTTATGTACAAGAGGAAAATGGAGGCCAGCACAGGAATTAGGACTCGGTGTTTTCAGAATCAGCAGCAGTTGCTCCCAGGGAAATGAGAGACTGTTCTCAGCGTAGCCATGGAGCCCATGACTGATTCCAGACTATGCTAATGGCAGCTGTAAAGCTACCACCCTACATCCTCCTTTATACAGTCCAGACCACATGCCAAGTAATTCTGGGCAAAAGATCCAGAAGACGGTCTTAAATGGAAAGTTACCAACCAAATGGCCTGATTCTGAGGATGCACAAAAGGAGGAGGAAGGGTTGGTGGCAAGTGAGCCCTAGTGACCAGAGCAGCTGCCCACCAGCCCCTTCTATGCTCACCCTGCTTCTCACTTTTCCTCAACACACTGGCAAGTCTAGGGAGGATGATGCTCTTCCTGGCTCCAGAGCTGAAACTTCTCAAGCATCACACAGGACGGAGGAGGTTTACAACCTTTCACTTAGGGGCTCCTTCAGAAAGAAAATCCTCAGCAGATATCTAGACCCCAAATACTGCCACAGTCTTAGGCCCACAAAGCCCTGAGTGTACAGCAAACACACTTTTAAAAGACAGTCCAATTGTTAGAGTCAAACCTGATGTAAATGTGGCTTCCTTATAGTTTAACAATGTAACAGAGTGAGACAAACTTTAAATCACACTTAGCTGGTTTTTTATCAGTGTTAAGGTGTGCTTGGAGAAGGCAATGGCACCCCACTCCAGTACTCTTGCCTGGAAAATCCCATGGATGGAGGAGCCTGGTAGGCTGCAGTCCATGGGTCGCAAAGAGTTGGACACGACTTCACTTTCACTTTCACTTTTCACTTTCATGCATTGGAGAAGGAAATGGCAACCCACTCCAGCGTTCTTGCCTGGAGAATTCCAGGGATGGGAGCCTGGTGGGCTGCCATCTACGGGGTCACACAGAGTCAGACATGACTGACGTGACTTAGCATAGCATAGCATAGCATAAGGTGTGCTTGGCTCAGGAAACATCATTATCTTTTGTTAGAACTGTTGTTGTTGTTTAATCACTTAGTCATGTCCCACTCTTTGCAACCCGATGGACTGTACCCTGCCAGGCTCCTCTGTCCATGGGATTTCCCAGGCAAGAACACTGGAGTGGGTTGCCATTTCCTCCTCTGGGGGATCTTCCTGACCCAGGGATCGAACCCAGGTCTCCTGCACTGACAAGCAGATTCTTTACCACTGAGTCAGCAGGGAAGCCTCCCTTTCTTAGTGTAAATTACATTGAAAAGAACAGAACAACCAGAGTAAACTTTCCAAAACTGGAATAACATAGGTGGAGCCTTTTATAATCTATATTTTCCAGATTTTTTTCAAGAAAAAAAAATCACCAATGCAAGACAACAATTGACTATTTTTTTTACTAGGGTAAAAATAATACATAAGAGTTACCATCTTAACCATTTTAGAGTGGACAGTTCAGTGGCGTTAACTATATTCACACCATTGTGCTAGCACTGCCACAAGGTATGTTATTGTGAGAGATGATCATTTCACCCATTAGAGGATACTTAAGTTGCTTTCATTTTCTGACTATTGTGTATAAAGCTGCTATGACTGTGGATGTGCAAATACATGCTTGAGTCCCTGCTTTCCACTCTTTGGGGCTCATACCCAGAAGCAGAACTGCTGGGTCACATGGTAATTCTATGTTTCACTCTTGAGGAGCCACCATACTATTTTCCATAGCGGCTGTACCATATGCCATTCCCACCAACAGTGCACAATAGTTCACAATTTTAAAGTTTACACATTTTTGTAAGTAGAATTTACTTGGCAGCTAGTTTCTTAAAACCCATCATGTTGCTAGTTTACAAGGTGTAATGGCAAAGTTAAAATCTCTCTCCTAGGTTGAGCCATTAAATCGAACTCAAACATGACAGTATGAAAATATGATCCTGGAACAAATAGAGGCCCTCAGAGAGGGAAGTGGGTTTTGCTTGTTCCTGCAGTGGCCTCACCTCCTGCCCACTTGTCCAGTTCACTGGCCACATCTGTGCTCCACAGTGTCTTCAGTCTGCCCCTTGGTTCCTACTGAAATGTTTGCCATCCTTATTCAGAGGCTCATCATTCAAACTTGAATTTCTCCAAGATCAGAAAAGTAATCCTCAACCACAATTTTCATTATCTCAGTCTTAAGCTCAAGAATATAAATTAATTCCATGCCCTTTGCTTATAAGGAAAGATGGCCATTAACCAATCTATGCTAACAGCTGACTAATAAATGCTCTAATAATTGTTGAATGTTATCTAGTAAACCATGGCTTCCCTGGTAGCTCAGCTGGTAAAGAATGTGCCTGCAATGCAGACCCCGGTTCGATTCCTGAGTTGGGAAGATCCACTGGAGATGGGATAGGCAACCCACTCTAGTATTCTTGGGCCTCCCTGGTGGCTCTGGTGGCAAAGAATCCACCTGCAATGTGGGAGACCTGGGTTTGATCTCTGAATTGGGAAGATCCCCTGGAGAAGGGCATGACTGAATGACTAAGCACAACACAGCCCAGTAAACCATGAAAGCTGAATCAACATTTCATCACCTCCCAACATAACTACCCATTCCCACTCACAAAACTCAAACACCAAGAACCTTCCAATCCACTTTCTCCTAAGTATTAATACAAACAAATGTGTTCAGTATTTGGTCAAGACAGGAACCTGAATCATCAATTTTTCTGTTTGCCAGGCTGGTTGAAAGCAAGTGACCACAGAAATACTCCACTTCATTAGCCAAAGAACCAGTTATCCAAAGGTCTTACATCTTTTCTTTTGGAGAAATAAATTTTTAGAAAAGTGCCGGACCTTTTGTCCTTTTGTCCTTCTTCAGGAGATCTTCCCAATCCAGGAATCAAATCGGGATCTCCTGCATTGCAGGTGGATTTGTTACCAGCTGAGATACCAGGGAAGCCCAAGGTTAGGGAAGCAGGACCCATTCTTTAATCAAGGAGCTTTCACCCAGCGCTCAGGGGTTCCTGCAATATCTCCAGAACCCAACTCAGTCCATGACTCTTTGAGGGGTGAATCTTGTCCCTATTGTCATTTAGAAAACTAGCACATCTGGGAGAAGAGGACCTATTTTGAGAAAATATAAATACTAGAAATGCAAGTAAACTGGTGGCAGGAATTCTTGACATTGGTCATGGAACTACCAGATGACAGTGACAGAAGGAATGTGCCACCCTCAGGCTTTGCAGAGAGAAAAAAGAGATCAGAGTGCTGCTGACTGAGAATAAAGCTCATGTTCAGAGTGACAAGACGACCTAAGAAAGGATGTTCGGAATCGCTAAGTCCCAACACAACTTGTGTCTCTGGATACTGTCTAGGCTCTCCCCTCTTTATACCATTCTAAAAGGCTGGAACCACAAGTCTTAGTATCTCCACCACCTTAGCACACAGCAGGGTCTCAAAAATGTGAGTTGACTTGAATTTGAATTGGATAATTTGCATAATCCCAGAAAACCAAAAAAAAAAAAAAAAAGATCTGACTCTGAAACTTAACTGTGGATTTGAGTGCCCTGGATTCCAATCTATAATCATATGGTTCCCACTGTGAAGTAAAGTTGCTCAGTGGTGTCCGACTCTTTGCGACCCCATGGACTGTAGCCCACAAGGCTCCTCCGTCCATGGGATTCTCCAGGCAAGAATACTGGAGTGGGTTGCCATTCCCTTCTCCAATGGTTCCCACTGTACTGGGATCTAAATACCCAGAGAAGTGTTTTACTGCTCCAGACAGACTTTTTTCAGTGAAGACAAGAGACATGTTCAATAATACATCTCTATCTGCTGCAGCAGTAATAAACTTCCATCAATCCTCTCAGGTTTAGGACGAAGAAACCAAACAACCACGTTTGCTAAAAACGGTCCATCATGCACTCACCTCTGCTCCCGAGGCCAACCGTAATAAAAGAGTTCCTGAGAAGCCCATCTCAACTGTACCAAAGAGAAACTGCTCTCTAAAGGGAAACCACAGTAAATCATGTTGTGATGAGAATTGATGCTCTATATTTAAACTCAGAATTTTAAATAATGGCCTTTTTCTTATTTTTATGCAGGAAAGATGAATATATTTGATTTTCAATGCTTTCCCCCAAGATTTTAAAATCAAATGATGACTAGAAGAACATTAAACATTAAACATCAGCCTCCTGGGAGAGTGCACACAGGGTGTACTTGTGTGTGTATGTACAGGATCAGACCCTAAGGCCAACCCACAACCATTCTCCATGATCACTTGGTTCACTGGAGGACTAAGCTATTCCTGGCAATATGCCCAAAGTGTTCTGAGACCTGGCCTGGAGCTCAAATTACAGAGTATTAAACTTCCTCTTGACAGCCTACCACTCAATTTGCCTTTTCGATTTATGTCTCAAGAGGGAATATACTATGAGATCACTACATCTAGTGATTTCCATCTTGTGTCACTAGTCTTGGTTTTTGGTTAAAAATACGGCCAGCATCTCACCCCGACTCCTGCCCCTCCCCCCAAAGTCATATCTGATCCTTGGAGGGACTTGGGAGGAAAACCAGATCTGTACTTAAGATATAGCTCCTGTGCCTTTTGCAGGAGGGTGAGGGGTAGGGTAAAAAAAAAAAAAAAAGCAGTGAAAGCAAGAATAGAGAGACAGCTTTATCAAATAACTACATGACAGCACCTCAGCAAAAAATCTGATCACTGTCTACCCCTCTGACAGCTCACTTGGCAGGCTGCCCTGGTGCCACAATGATTTAATTGTGTCATGCCACCGGCCTCTCTCTGATGATTCATTTGCTTTGTCACCTCTGATGCTGGTCAAGAGGTCAAGCTTTCTTCCGCTGAGTGCCAAGGTCCTGCAGTCTGTCTCCCACCTCCAAATCACTCGTGCAGCAGTTCTCCCACCCCTCCAAAGATGTGTTAGAGATTCTGGCACAATCTCCACTCTCTGCCTGCTCATCTGCCAACTCTCACCACCGTCTCTGCAATGTTTACTCTACCCAGCATGTAATGGCCACCATGTTCAGTTTTGCTAAAAAATAAGGTACAGAAAAGAAAATGCACAGTGGTATTCTAAATCTGTCTTGCTGAAACTTCAATGAGTTTGTGAGAAATTTTTATTGCAGGAAAAGTGAATGATCTTAATTCAAAATGGATCAGAGAACTACGTTGGAGCTAAAACTAGACAACTCTTCAAAGAACATATAAAAATAAATCTTCGTGATCTTGGGTTAGGCAACAATTTCTTTAGATACAGCACTAAAAGCACAAACCTGCTGAACTTCATCAAAAATAAAACCTCTGTGCCTCAGATACATCATCAAGACAGTGAAAAATCAGGAGAAAATATTGACTAATTATATATCTGATAATGGACGTAGCCAGAGTATGTAAAGGTCTCTTACAATTCAGTAACAACAACAAAAAGCCCAATTAAAAAATGGACAAAAGACGACTTCCTGGTAGTCCAGTGGTTAAGAATCCACCTGTTAACACAGGGGACGTGGGTTCAATACCTAGTCCGGGAAGATCCCACATGCCTGGAGGCAACAGAGCTCACGTGGCACAACTACTAAAGCACACGTACCCTAGAGCTCATGCTCTGCAACAAGAGAAGCCACTGCGGTGAGAAGCCCGTGCACTGAAACTAGAGAGTGGCCCCTACGGTCTGCGGTGAAGAACCTGCACTCCTCAACAAGGACCCAGCATCGTCAAAAATAAAATAAAAAATAAATTTTTTTTAAATGGACAAAAGGTATGATTAGACATTTCTCCAAAGAAAACATATGAATGGTCAATGAAAGTGAAAGTGAAGTCACTCAGTTGTGTCTGACTCTTCATGACCCCATGGACTGCAGCCTACCAGGCTCCTCCATCCATGGGATTTTCCAGGCAACGGTACTGGAGTGGGGTGCCATTGTCTTCTCCAATATATATGCAGGAGTGGAGTATGTTTCCATCTTATTTTCCAGTAACTTTTAGATCCTCATTTCTAAACTGAATTCAGGGAAATCCCCAGAGAGCACAGGGGTAGCACCCCACTGTAGAACCTTCCACTGGCTCCTGCCTCACCAAGGGTCCCCTCCCTCAGCAACCAGAGTGTCATGTCTGATCACAGGGCTTCTTCCCAGTCATCCCTTCTGCTTCCCTTCCTGACAACTCACCTCTCCTGGATACTAACAATCAAATTTCACTCTTTCCCATCCTCCCATGCTTCCAACCTCTCTCTCCTTGGAGGTGAGGAAAGGGGGAAAGGAGAGGAGATTCACTGTTGAATGCTAAGACAATGCAAGTGGGTAATAAAATGGAAAAAAAAAAAAACACAACTAAGAACGATTAAATCAAGATGGATTGTAACAAAAAGAAGGAACACTCTAAAGAGTCTTCAACCTAATAACTATAAATGGGTTAAATTCAAGAGTAAGACACCAGGTGATCTAAATAGGACCTGAAGTCATGCAGAAAGCAGTGATGTTCTAAGAACGCAGCATCACTTTAGCTTCTGGAAGAATAAAACTGGCTGCACATGTTCCTAAGATTACAAATGAAGGAAAAAGGGTCCATAGGCATATGTAAAGATGCCCAACCACATTAGTCATTAGTGAGATGCAAACCAAAGCCACAGTGCAAATACCTCTTCATATATACTAGAGTCAAAAAGACAGACAATAACAATTATTGGTGAGGATGTGGAGAAAGGAATCCTTATCTATCATTGGTGGGAATGTAAATTATGCCACCACTTTGGAAAACAGTTTGGAAGTTTCTCAAAATGTTAAACACAGAGTTGCCATCAGATCAGATCAGATCAGATCAGTCGCTCAGTCATGTCCGACTCTTTGCAACCCCATGAATCACAGCACGCCAGACCTCCCTGTCCATCACCAACTCCTGGAGTTCACTCAGACTCACGTCCATCAAGTCAGTGATGCCATCCAGCCATCTCATCCTCTGTCCTCCCCTTCTCCTCCTGCCCCCAATCCGTCCCAGCATCAGAGTCTTTTCCAATGAGTCAACTCTTCGCATGAGGTGGCCAAAATACTGGAGTTGCAGCTTCAGCATCATTCCTTCCAAAGACATCCCAGGGCTGATCTCCTTCAGAATGGACTGGTTGGATCTCCTTGCAGTCCAAGGGACTCTCAAAAGTCTTTTCCAACACCACAGTTCAAAAGCATCAATTCTTCGGCACTCAGCCTTCTTCACAGTCCAACTCTCACATCCATACATGCTGCTGCTGCTGCTGCTGCTAAGTCGCTTCAGTCGTGTCCGACTCTGTGCGACCCCATAGACGGCAGCCCACCAGGCTCCCCCGTCCCTGGGATTCTCCAGGCAAGAACACTGGAGTGGGTTGCCATTTCCTTCTCCAATGCATGAAAGTGAAAAGTGAAAGTGAAGTCGCTCAGTCGTGTCCGACTCTTAGCGACCCCACGGACTGGAGCCTACCAGGCTCCTCCTTCCATGGGATTTTCCAGGCAAAAGTACTGGGGTGGGGTACCATTGCCTTCCCCGATCCATACATGACCACAGGAAAAACCATAGCCTTGACTAGATGAACCTTTGTTGGCAAAGTAATGTCTCTGCTTTTGAATATGCTATCTAGGTTGGTCATAACTTTCCTTCCAAGGAGTAAGCGTCTTTTAATTTCATGGCTGCAGTCACCATCTGCAGTGATTTTGGAGCCCAGAAAAATAAAGTCTGACACTGTTTCCACTATTTCCCCATCTATTTCCCATGAAGTGACGGGACAGGATGCCATGATCTTCGTTTTCTGAATGTTGAGTGCTTTAAGCCAACTTTTTCACTCTCCACTTTCACTTTCATCAAGAGGCTTTTTAGTTCCTCTTCACTTTCTGCCATAAGGGTGGTGTCATCTGCATATCTGAGGTTATTGATATTTCTCCTGGCAAACTTGATTCCAGCTTGTTTCTTCCAGTCCAGCGTTTCTCATGATGTACTCTGCATATAAGTTAAATAAACATGGTGACAATATACAGCCTTGACGAATTCCTTTTCCTATTTGGAACCAGTCTGTTGTTCCATGACCAGTTCTAACTGTTGCTTCCTGACCTGCATACAAATTTCTCAAGAGGCAGATCAGGTGGTCTGGTATTCCCATCTCTTGAAGAATTTTCCACAGTTTATTGTGATCCACACAATCAAAGGCTTTGGCATAGTCAGTAAAGCAGAAATAGATGCTTTTCTGGAACTCTCTTGCTTTTTCCATGATCCAGCGGATGTTGGCAATTTGATCTCTGGTTCCTCTGCCTTTTCTAAAACCAGCTTGAACATCAGGAAATTCACGGTTCACATATTGCTGAAGCCTGGCTTGGAGAATTTTGAGCATTACTTTACTAGCGTGTGAGATGAGTGCAATTGTGCGGTAGTTTGAGCATTCTTTGGCATTGCCTTTCTTTGGGATTGGGATGAAAACTGACCTTTTCCAGTACCAGCAATTCCACTCCTAGGTATCTACCCACTAGAAAAGAAACCCTATGTTCACACAACAGTTGATACACAAATGTTTATAATAGCATTTTTCATAATAGCAAAAAGCTGAAAATGACCCACATACTCATCAACTGATGAAAGGACATATAACATGTGCATATCCACACAATGGAAAACTATCTGATAATAAAGGTATGAAGCTCTGACCCACGTTACAACCTGGTGAACCTTGAAGACATTGTGCTAGGTGAAAGAAGTCAGTCACAAAAGATCATGTATCATAAGGTTCCATGTACAGAACATGTCCAGAAGGTAGACTAGTGGTATCCTATGGCAGGGGGGATGAAGCGAACAGAGAGTGACTGACAATGGACACATTTCTTTTTGGAATGACAAATATTCTAAAATTTGATGGCAGCAAAATTTTGGAAATACATTAAAATCCACTGATCTGTATATTTAAAACTGGTGAGTTGTATGGCAAGTAACCCTCCGGGAGTTGGTGATGGACAGGGAGGCCTGGTGTGCTGCGATTCATGGGGTCGCAAAGAGTCGGACACGACTGAGCTACTGACCTGATCTGATGGCAAGTAAATGGTATCTTAATAAAACTATTTAGAAACAGGAAAGAATAATCTCACGTTTCTACTTGTCCAACAGTCTGGCCTACACACAAACTGTCTGGCCTACAAAATCATCACAACCTGCAAAAGTATCAGCCAGCCCACGGTGGCCAGCACTCCCTCCTCTGCCATCCCAGGGTCTTAAGCTGAGACTAGGGGAATCTTGCCATGGCAAATACACCTAATGGTCTCATCTCTTCCCTAAAATCATAATTTCCCAAGAAGGGAATTATGAGCATTACTTTACTAGCGTGTGAGATGAGTGCAATTGTGCGGTAGTTTGAGCATTCTTTGGCATTGCCTTTCTTTGGGATTGGAATGAAAACTGACCTTTTCCAGTACCAGCAATTCCACTCCTAGGTATCTACCCACTAGAAAAGAAACCCTATGTTCACACAACGATTGATACACAAATGTTTATAATAGCATTTTTCATAATAGCAAAAAGCTGAAAATGACCCACATACTCATCAAAGGGAATCAAAAAAAGAGATTAAAGATGTCAAGTACTTTCTTCTTAATTAATTTTCAGTGCAGGAAAACTGCTTTACAATGTTGTGTTTGCTTCTGCTGCACAGCAAAATCAATCAGTTATACATATTGATATATCTCTTTTTTAGATTTCTTTCCCATTTAGGACACCACAGAGCATTAAGTAGAATTCCCTGTACTATACAGGACGTTCCCATCAGTTAAAGACGTGAAGTACTTTAAAACCTGTTGCTGGGTGTAACCACGCCTTATAAACAACCCACCTCCATAAACACACACACCGGTCTCAGAGCATCACTGGGTGAAGCCATGTTTATTTTTATCTGGATTATAACGAAAGAAATATTCGTCTTCTTACGGCCTTTTTATTTTTTACTTTACTACTATTCTCTCCTGAATTCTCCTGAGCTAATGTGATACAATCTTGAAAATTTACACCATAATGAGATCAAGAGGGGTTGGCAAGAGCCTGTGCAGTAAATTGGCATCCGTGCTAATCGATAACCCACTTTCAGATGAAAGGAGCCAGGCCCAATCCATCCTCCACACCAAGGCCGCCGAGCAACCAGCAGCCTTCTCCGGGTGAGCGCTAATTGCCACTCTCACAAAGCCAGGGGCAATCTTATCCAGGTGATCCATTAGCAGGAAACTACTATAAAAGGAGCAAGACAGGAGGGGGAGAAAATCAGGGTAAAGAGGTTAAACAGCACAAAAGTGATTTAAAGGAAAGAAAGGGTTTGAATTTGTGTGTGAAAGAGATAAAGAAACTTTCATGTGGAAAGATGGCCGGGAGCCCTGGCAAATTCCTCTCTGGCACAATCATTGTTGCAGCTCTCAGGCCTCTGTCAGACCGCCGGGGTCGGGGAAGGGAGAGCACCCCTCCCCTCTGCGCCCCCCCACCATGGTCTTCCCCACAATAGAGGAAAGGATCTGCGCATTGACTGCAGAGGACCCCAAATGCTGCTCTGGTCAGCAGCAAGTGAGTGACTATTTCTGCGGTGTGGTTCTCTCTGCTTCCCTTCTCTCACCATGTCCATGGTGAACACTGGCCCAGGAACTGTACACCTACCTCGGGCAGAAAAATGAACACAGTCCTCAGGACTGCATGAGCAGATCGGTACGCTTTAAAAGTGACTACACCCTCTTAGTCATTCCTTGACAACCTCCAGCTTCTGAGGCTGAATGTTCAAACCCAGGAGAGCCAGGAGTCCCTCCCACACTTAGACATGGGGAAGCTCTGACATCCTCAAAATACTTCACAGGGAAACAAAAGTTCCAGTGAGACCAAATTCCTTTAAAATCTCACAATAGTCTTTTTTTATATATAAATCTAATTTTTCATATGAATTTTATTTGTTTTGGCTGTTCTGGGTCTTCATTGCTGTGCAGGTCTTTCTCTAGCTGGGACGAGAGGGGACTAATCTCTAGTTGCAGTTCACAGGCTGCTCACTACCATGGCTTCTCTTGTTGCAGGACAAGGGCTCTAGGGCATTCAGGCCTCAGTAGTTGTGATCCCCGGGCTCTAGAGCATAGGCTCAGTAGTTGTGGCACATGGGCTTAGCTGCTCTGTGGCAAGTGGGATCTTCCCGGACCAGGGATCCAATCCTTGTCTCCTGCACTGGCAGGCAGATTCTTTACCACTGAGCCACCAGGGAAGCTCTCAAAATAGTCTCTTGCCAGCTGTGTCTAGCATCCCTCTAATTCTTCTCTTTGTGGCTACCAGCAATTATCCTAGAGCACAGATCTGATCCCCTGTTTACAATGCTGTCTGGTCCTCGGCCAGGCCCACAAGACCCTGCACCTAGTGCTCACCTCCCACCCCACCTCACCCGCACACACAAAGCTCCAGGTGCTTCTGGGCCTTGGCTCTCAAAGCTGCCGCTCTCCGGAATGCCCTCTTCCCCTTCTGCTGCCAAGGCCAACACCTGCTTGTCAGTCAAGGCTCAGAGAAGAGTCCACCCTGATCCTCCTGACACTGCCTCAGCTGTTCCCCTCTCCCCTCCACACCTGCCCTGCAGCCATCATAAGAGGCTGGGGGCTTGTTTATTTACATGCTTGTCTCCCCTACCAGTTGGTAAACCTCTTGGGACCAAAGTCTGAATCTCATTTGTTTCTGCATCAGTAGCATGTAACACATGGTGCGGGGCACACATGAGGAGTTTAATAGATGTCTGAGGAGTGATTATGTGAATACGAGTTTTAATGATGTCATTTGGATCTCTCTCCTTGGAGCAGTGGTCCCCAGGCTTTTTCATACCAGAGACTGATTTAATGGAAGACAAATTTCTCCATAGACTGGGGTGGGAGGAGGGTTTGGGGATGACTTACAGGTATTATATTTACTGTGCATTCTTTTTCTATTATTATTACATCAACTCTGGAGTGGGTAGCCTTTCCCTTCTCCAGGGGATCTTCCCAACCCAGGGATCGAATCCAGGTTTCCCTCATTGCAAGCGAATTCTTTACCAGCTAAGCCACAAGAGAAGCCCAACATCATCTCTACTTCAGATCAACCTCAGATCCTGGAGGTTGGGGACCTCTGCTTTAGAACATTCTTTGGAGTGTACTAAACACTATTTTGTTCCAAAATAACTTAGATCAGGGAGTGGGGGATAGGAAGTAGTTGTTTGATGGGTTTGGAGTTTCAGTCTGGGAAGATGAGAAAGATCTGGACATGGATGATGGTGATGGTTGCATAAGTGAATACACTTAATGCTACTGAATTGTACACTTATAAGTGGTTGAGATGGCAAATTCTATGTCATGTGCATTTTACCACAATTAAAAAAGAAACAACACAGGGACTTCCCTGGAGGTCCAGTGGTTAAGACTCCGCACCCCCAACACAGGGAGCCCTGGTTCAATCCCTGGTCAGGTAACTAGATTCCGAATGAAACAGGCATGGCCAAAAGAGAGAAAAAAAAAAAAGAAACAACTCGGAATACATTGCACCAGGAGACTGTTGACTAAAGGGACAGCCTGAGATCTGCTCACTGAAAGGACCAAGAAAGCCCTTGGACAGAAACCAAAGCTGGAAGGACAGCTCCCCTTAATTTACAACTCAGCCCCATATCCATGATAACACGTCCCAGGTCAAAGTCAGTACCTGAAAGTTCCAAGCTCCTACTGAAATGCCCAGCACACAGTAGGTGCTCTAAATATTTCCTGAATGTTCTTAGAATCATTTGAATAAGTGGCCCAAGAAATGGTTCTGGGGTAGAGGCCTCCTTCCTGGGGCAGCGCAGGGATGGGGAGATTTGACTTCCATGTGGGACTCCCTTCAGAAAAGAAACAGTCTCCGCCTAGACACTCCAGCGAGGGCCTGGCTCCTTGGTCCCCCGCGAGAGACAGCTCTCCTTGCCGCCTGAGCTTCACCTTTAAGGACTCCTACGGGACCCGAGGCCATCAAGCTTGTGGGTTCCTCAGTTCCAGAGAGCGATTTTCTCCGTCTCACTGAAGGGTGGCTGTACTAATGAGAAACAGGCCCAGCCACTGCCATATCCCTCACCAGACAGCAAGAAGCATGCACACACACACACACACACACACACACACACACACACACACACGCCAAGGCAAGCAAATCAAAACCACAAGGCCATGGGTCCTACCCCTTCATGTCACAGGGAGTGAGATGGCATTCACACAGAGGGCCGAGGAGGAGGCTGGCCTGGCTCCCCCAGCTGCTCACAGGACATCCATCAGTGTCAGCCATCTGCATTGTCATGTTAAAACATACCCACAACAGCCCAGGATCTTCACAAGCATTTCATCCCACAGTCTTCTCCCCCAAAATAAGCCCTAAATTGGGTTACTTAGCACTACTCCTTTATTAAGAGATAGTGTTATCTTAGAGGGACTTAGGGATCAATAAACACAGGGTTATCTTTAAAAAACAGAGGGAATGCCCACACCCCTGTGTGTCCCTGCAAAAGTTACAGCAGATAACCTGCAGAAGCTACTGCAGAGCTCTCTGCAAGCCACCTAGTCACAATAGCACTGGCTAGAGGTAAATGCGCCACTCCAGCACTCTTGCCTAGAAAATCCCATGGATGGAGGAGCCTGGTAATCTGCAGTCCATGGGGTCACTACATGTCAGTCCTGAGTGAGCAACTTCACTTTCACTTTTCGCTTTCACACAATGGAGAAGGCAATGGCAACCCACTCCGGTGTTCTTGCCTGGAGAATCCCAGTGATGGCAGAGCCTGGTGGGCTGCCCTCTATGGGATCGCACAGAGTCGGACACGACTGAAACGACTTAGCAGCAGCAGCAAAGGTAAATGCTTCAGACCTGGCTCTGTTCAGAAGTAGACAACACCTACAAAAGTCACAGGAAGAATCATCTGAAATTCAGGGGGCCCCGAGGACCTGTTGACCCATCCAGTCAGCCATGTTTCTTTCACTGCAGCTGAAGGCAGCATTAAAGGAAAAATGGATACACCAGGTGTGCCTGAAGCCCTTATGCGTGCGTCCATGCTAAGTCACTTCAGTCGTGTGCAACTCTTTGTGACCCCGTGGACTGTAGCCCACCAGGCTACTCTGTCTTTGGGATTCTCCAGGTAAGGATACTGGAGAGGGTTGCCATTCCCTTCTCCAGGGCATCTTCCCTACCCAGGGATCAAACCCACATCTCCTATATCTCCTGCATTGGCAGGCAGGTTCTTTACCACTAGCGCCATCTAGGAAGCCCGAAGCCCTTATACTGAGCATGAAAGATCTGACTGAGCTAGACTCCCCTGCCTGTCTGATGTCTCTGTGGGGGTAGCTAACACATGACTCATTCTACAACACCTTTCAGGACCTTCCCCACCTTCTAGGCCTTCAACCACCAGCCTCGCATCAAGTGTGTACAGTTTAAGGGACTTCTGTGGTGGTCCAGTGTGGAGAAGGCAATGGCAAGCCACTCCAGTACTCTTGCCTAGAAAATCCCATGGACGGAGGAGCCTGGTAGGCTGCAGTCCATGGGGTCGCTACGAGTCGGACGCAACTGAGCGACTTCACTTTCACTTTTCAATTTCATGAAATGGAGAAGGAAATGGCAACCCACTCCAGTGTTCTTGCCTGGAGAATCCCAGGGACGGGGGAGCCTGGTAGGCTACTGTCTATGGGGTTGCACAGAGTCGGACACGACTGAAGCAACTTAGCAGTGGTGGTCCAGTGCTTAAGAGTCCACGCTGGCAATGTAGGAGGTATGGGTTCGATCCCTGGTTGGGGAACCAAAATCCCACATGCCTCGTGGTGCAGCCAAAAAATTTTAGAAAGGAGTGTGCAGCTTAAGATACAAACTACTCTATATAAAATAGATAAACAACAAGATTCTACTGTATAGCACAGGAAACTATATTAAATATCTTGTAATATGCCATAATGGAAAAGAATATGAAAAAGAATATCTATATTTATACACACACACACATATACATATACACCCAAAGGATGCATCTTTCCTTAATCCTCTGGTCCCCTTCCATAGTATATGACACTCCACTTACTAATTAATTCTCATATGACCATGGATCTGAAACTACTTCTTTCCAAACAAATATTTTTAAAAAAAAAAAAGAATGCCAGTATCTCACAGAGAATAAATATTGAGATAAAATTTCTCAGGATAAAATTTCACCACTTTTAAGTAGAGTCATGCTTCCATGCCTCCAGCTCTTCCCTTTAACTCTAGGCTGGAAGAGAAAACATTCAGAAATGGAGCAAGTAAAAAGAGGCTTCTGATGAAATATTAATACAATAAAATAGATCTTCGAACTTGGATCATGGCTTGTTATTTTCAGATCATGGCTGGATTCAGGGACTTTGTACACTTTGCCACAAAATTACGTCTTCTAATTCTTGTACCTTTATTTTTTTATTTCAAGTCACAACAGAGTCACAAATGATCTCAGCTGAAGGAACATTGCCCTTGTCTGGCATTTGTACAAAGAACCACCTAGTACCTCAAAATAAAAAGGTTACCCTGCGTCCTGTCCACTCTCCCTCTTCCAAGTTCCCTGCCCTGTGATCATGTCACCACCTCAGCTGAGTCATGCAACATAATTCACAGCACAGGTGACCTACCAGCCACCCACAGTGAACGAGCCTGAACACAGGGCCCTAAGACCTGGAAAGGAAATGGGCCTCAACCTTCTGAGATTCTTATTCCAGACCTATAAACTCATTCTTTGGTGGAGCTAAACAATATTAACTAAGATTTCCTCCTTTCTCAAAACTGCATCAGGGAAAGGGGGGAAAATGAGTCTGAACCTAAATGCTCTATAATTCATATATATGCCCACTCTATTTGTTCACATGTAATATGCACAGAGATTGTAGCCATATGCAGCCTATATTCCAGGAATAGAAGATTACATCATTGGTATTTTTGTATTAACATAGGTGGTGCCTTTTACAAAAACATGTGCAGAAATGGAAGCTCCATTCCTGGATTTTCCCATACCTATTTTGAGCCACTATCTGGTGTGTACATCACCCTATCCTGCTTCCTTTCTCTGCTGAAATACACTGGAGTCTGGAGTCTGATTGGCTCCAAGATGTAAGGGAATATGTAACCTTTCACCTCTGGGTCATAGGACCGAATCTGGGTCACAACAGCAGCATCTGAAAGCAGTTACTGTA
Source organism: Tragelaphus eurycerus (assembly GCA_935064755.1). Taxonomy (NCBI): domain Eukaryota; kingdom Metazoa; phylum Chordata; class Mammalia; order Artiodactyla; family Bovidae; genus Tragelaphus; species Tragelaphus eurycerus. The sequence goes on from CAKXYN010000003.1 coordinate 26,674,239, forward strand.
CTGTCTACGGCCTTGCTTAAGACAAAAGCCACTGTTAACAGCTTTTCATTCTTGTGGAAAGCCTCAACTAGGAAAGGCAGAAAGGAATGAGAAATGGTCTCCCAAAAGAAACTCCCAATTATCCAGAGTCCATGAGAATGGCTTGAAGGAGCCCTCTGCAAGAAAAACTTTGGTGCTTTATCGCCTGATGGCTGTGTCATGTCATCTGTGGGTACAGTCACCAGGAATGTCATGCTTTGGTAAAATTCCCTTTCCTCAACCTGCAAAGTGTCAGACACCTGTAAAAAGGCAGAAATTTCAATCACCTCTGAAATTCCATAAGCTCAGAGCAGCAATGCTTCAGAAAAGGAGTCTTAGGCCTGACCTGAACTCATGGGTGACATTGATCAAGAGTCTAGGGCTGGAATAGTGACCAGCAAAGAGCAGATGCAGTATTAACAGTTGCTGAATGAATGGGAAGCGGGATGGGGGGGGTGGGGAATGTCTTGGTCTTTCTTTCTTTCACCTATTAAATGAATTTAAGACAGACTATCCTATATCCTTCCCTGGAGGCTCAGATGGTAAAGAATTTGCCTGCAGTGTGGGAGACCCGTGTTTGATCCCTGCCTGGGTCAGGAAGATCCCTTGGAGAAGGAAATGGCAACCCACTCCAGTATTCTTGCCTGGGAAATCCCATACATAGAGAAGCCTGGTGGGATACAGTCCATGGCAACACAGAGAGTCAGACACGACTAAGCAAAAAACACTTAACACTCTACATCCAGCCATGACATTCCTTAAAGGGAGACTGTGAGAAAGAATGGGGAAAGTGGCCAAGGCCCAGTACAGTAACCTGAAGAATGCAACTATATAAATAAAAGGTTTTATGAACCTATCTGATCTTTAAAAAGGTCCATTTGGTCTAACTCCAAAATAGCAATACACACAACATGTGTTGGCAAATTCAAAAAAGCGATGCTGCCATTGAACATACTGCTGTCAAGTACCCAAGCACTAATAAGTCATTTTTTTTAATTCACTGCAAAATATGCAAAGCAATTATAGTAACGTATTAATAACTATTACACAGGGAACCATTTAATGTGCTGCCCTCACAAAGATTTATTTGCTAGCTTAATGTGTTTACCCAGTGATGATAACTGCCAGTGTAAAACTTTCAGATGATTCCAGGCACAAGTAAAACAATTGCTTTGCACTGGTTTCTGCACAAAAGAGTAACGTGGGTCCAGCCCGTGACACACACTCTCCCAGTGCACATGCAGAGGGAGGAGCTGCCGGGCTCCTGGCTGGCCATGGCCAGTCCTCTTCTCAGAAGGCAACTGGAAACAAGAGAAGAGACAGCAAGGGCAAGGAGTATTCCAGCATCCCTTCACGGGCCACTCACCTGGCCCACATCTGCAGTTTCTTCCACCTTCCTCCTAAGGGGCTGTAACAGGGCTCACGGGGACGCAGCACAGCGAAGGGGGTGAGGAGGGGTGAGGATGCTAGTTCAGACACCTAACCTCACTGAGTTTTCTCATCTGTAAAATGGGGACAGTAACCGTACCTCACTCCTAGGATGACTGTGAGGAGTCACTGTGATATTGCACATTACATGCTTAGGAAGATTCAGTGGTTAGATCAACCAATGTCATCATGCATAGTGTTCAGGAGCCCTTACTGGATGCAATCTTCCCTGATCAGGCAGTCCACAGGAATATCTAGTCCCTCAGAACACTGTTTTGTGACACAGTTTGAATTGCTATCTATGTGTGCTTGTGTGTTGAAATACACAATGCAGAAAACTTATCTTTTTTAAAGTATACGGTTCAGTAGCATTAAGTACATTCTTAATGTACTTATGCAATTACTACCACCATCCACCTCCATAACTTTTTCTTCTTCCCAAACTGAAACCCCTCACTCACTAAGCAACAGTTCTCTGTTCTCCCTTCCCCCAGGCTCTGGCAACCACTGTTCTGTCTCTATGAATGTGGTGACTCTGGGTATCTCATATAAGTGGAATTTGTCCTTTCGTGACCAGCTTTATTTCACTTAGCATAATGTCCTCAAAGTTCATGCCCACTGTAGCATGTGTCAGAACTTCCTTCCTTTTTAAGGCTGAATAATATTCCATTGTGTATATATACCATATTTTGTGTATCCTCATCCACTGATGGATACCTGGGTTGCCACTGTGAATAATGCTGCCATGAACATGGGTATTATACTACCGTCCTGATGTATTACATTGTATCATCACTTGTTTTTTCTTCCTTTATTTTTGGCTTAGCTGGGTCTTCATTGCTACACATTTGGGCGTTCTCTAGTTTTGGCGGCTCTTTGTTGTGGGGCTCAGGCTTCTTATTGGGTGGCTTCTCTCGTTGCAGAGCACAGGCTCCAGGCATGCAGGCTTCAGTACTTGCAGCATGCCGGCTCAGTAGTTGTGGCACACGGGTTTAGTCGTTACAGCAGCACGTGAAATCTTCCCAGACCAGAGATCGAACTTGTGTCCCCTGCATTGACAGGTGGATTCTTATCCACTGGACCACCAGGGAAGTCCCATCACTTGTTAATACTGATTTATAAATCTAATGTTGTCATCTAACCTCTTAAGAGGGCAATGTGGTTGGCTGGTTACCCTACATTTCTCAGGGGTTAGGAAGACCCTCAAGGCTTATTCTTTCTTCATAAGATTCCCTGGAATGTCTTACCTTCTTCAGCCTTCACTTATCAGTTCCTACTCATCTTACTGGCCTCAATTCAGCTGTTACCTCTTCTAGGAAACCATCTCATCCCACTCTACGTCATGCCATGACACTTCCTGAAGGGTGCTGTGAAAAGGAGGTGCCAACAGTCCAGCACAGAGGCCTGGAGCAGTGGAAGCTGCTCCCTGTGTGCCCCTAACTCCACCCTCGGCACATTCTCTACCAACTCCACCCACCTGTGGTCCCTGTGAGGGACCCAAGGGCACCACTTGTCTTAACCATCTTTCTATCCTCAGCACGGAGTCCAGGACCATACACCTATATGTGTGTATGTATGCTCAGTCACCCTGTGTCTGACTCTCTGTGGCCCCATGGACTATAGCCTGCCCGGCTCCTCTGTCCATGGGATGTTCTAGGCAAGAACACCAGAGCAGGTTACCATTTCCTACTCCAGGGAATCTTTCCAACCCAGGGACTGAACCCATGTCTCTTCCATCTCCTCCACTGGCAGGCAGATTCTTTACCACTAGCCACCTGAGAAGCCCCATACACCTACATGGTAAAGGCCAAAGAAATGTTGGACAGGCAGATGAACAGAAAGATAGATACAGAGATGGATGATGAGAGAGTGAAAACCAAATGTTCATTTTGTAGAATCAGTCTGGGAAAAGGAGGTCACCCTTCAGATATGTAAGTTTTACTTTTCTATAAGATGGTAGTTTGGATACTAACATTTAATGAGTGCCCTGGTGGCTCAGATGATAAAGCGTCTGCCGGCAATGCGGGAGACCAGGGTTCCATCCCTGGGTTGAGAAGATCTCCTGGAGAAGGAAATGGCAAACCACTCCAGTATTCTTGCCTGGAGAATCCCACGGACAGAGGAGCATGGTAGGCTACAGTCCATGGGGTCGAAAAAAGTCGGACTCAACTGAGCGAGCTTCACTTCACTTTTTTTTTACCTACTATGTGCCAGATAAAACATGCCTACAAAGCAATTTTTTAGATGTTAATCTTATTTTTTAATTTTTAAGTGCATTTTTATTGAAGTGCAATTGCCATATAATAGTATATTTTACCAGGGAAGGCAATGGCACCCCACCCCAGTACTTTTGCCTGGAAAATCCCATGGACGGAGGATCCTGGTAGGCTCCCGTCCATGGGGTCGCTAAGAGTCGGACATGACTGAGCGACTTCACTTTCACTTTTCACTTTCATGCATTGGAGAAGGAAATGGCAACCCACTCTAGTGTTCTTGCCTGGAGAATCCCAAGGATGGGGGAGCCTGGTGAGCTTCCGTCTATGGGGTCGCACAGAGTCGGACACGACTGAAGCAACTTAGCAGCAGCAGCAGCAGTATATTTTACAGGCATACAGTATAGTGATTCACAATTTTTAAAGGTTATACTCCATTTATAGTTATTATAAAATATTGGCTATATATGGTTATACATTCCAGGCATGCTGCAGTTCATGGGGTCACAAAGAGTCGGACACGACTGAGCGACTGATCTGATCTGATGGTTATACAACATATCCTTGTATTGACAGTTTGTTTTATAGCTAATAATTTATATCTCTTAATCTACTATTCCAATTCCTTTCCCCTCTGGTCATCCCTAGTTTGTTCTCTTAATCTGTGAGTGTGTTCTTTTTTGATATATTCACTAATTTGTTGTATTTCTTAGATTCCACATATAAGTGATATTATACAGTATTTGTCTTTCTCTGGCTGACTTATCACACTTAGCATCAGTTCAGCTCAGTTCAGTTCAGTCGCTCAGTCATGTCCAACTCTTCGCAATGCTCTCCAAATCCATCCATGTTGCTGCAAATGGCAAAATTTTATTCTATTTTATGGCTGAGTTGTATTCCATTGTGTGGGATGAAATTGAAGATCTTAAACATCTTTATCCATTTATCTGCTGATGGACACTGAGGTTGCTTCCTTATCTTGGCTATTGTAAACAATGCTACAATGAACACTGGAATGCGTGTATCTTTTCAAATTAGTGATTTTGTTTTTTTCGGATATACTAGGAGTGGAATTGCTGAGTCACACGGCAGTTCTATTTCTAGTTTTTTCGAGAAACCTCCATACTTTTTTCCACAGTGACTGCACCAATTTATATTCCCACCAACAGTGTAGGAGGGTTCCTTTTTCCCCACATCCTCCCCAACATTTGTTATTTATGTTCTTTTTGATAATAGCCATTTTGACATATGAGGTGATATCTCACTGTGGTTTTGACTTGCATTTCCCTGATGATTAGTGATGATTAGCATCTTTTCCATTTGTCTGTTGGCCATTTGAGTATCCTCTTTGGAAAAACATCTATTCAGTTCTCCATGAAGCAATTATTACTAACACCATTATATAAGTAGGAAACTGAGGCAGAAAGCAATGTTCTTCAAGTTCAAGAGCTGATAAACGACAGAGCGAAGACTTATTAAGCCAGATGCTCTGGCTCCAGGCTTTTAATTACAAATGTAAAGCAACACTGCATAACCTCTAAGGTTCCTTCTATGTTCTCATTCTATGATTATAAAATGCTAATGATTAAAAAGGATATTCTGAAGTCTCCAGGAGGAAAGGTGATGTACAGTGTTAAAAATAATGGCATCCATTTAAACTGACATATTATATTGACTTTTGCTCAATGTGAGAATTATAAAGAGGGTTTGGAAAGCCCAGGATCCTACTGAAAAGATACTAATGGGTGCTCTTAAATGGAGTGATGAACACAAATTCCATTTCTTTCCAGAATTATCAGGACCTCATTATTGTCTATGGGGGAAAAAAACCACCCTGCTTCCTTGCTACTCTGCAGAGAATGACTGGACGCCAGCCTCTCACCTACTGCATTTCTCCTCTCACCTCAAACTGAAGCGATTCCAAGCCTTTAAAGGGAGAGAGTTCTTTATACTTCTGGACCCCACTCCATCCTGGGTGTGATCATATGTCACCATCTCACCAAGTAGCGGAGGCAGAGCAGCACCAACAGTATCAACTATCAGATAAAGGGAGAGATTAAATTGGAGGGGGCCGTGTCTGGGAAGTAGCCTCAAGCTGCCCTCTCAGTTTAGTTCCTGATGGTGCTAACAAGTTTCCTTCCTGATTACCTGGGACATTATTCTAAGCATCCAGTGAGCATTCTCATCCTCTCTTATTCTGCCAGACAAGAAGTGAACGGAACAACATTAAACTAAGCAAAAATAAGGACTTATCCACTAACAAGAAATTCAAGGTCCCCCAAGCTAGCCAGCCCACATAAATCCTAGACCAAGATCCACTTGGGTGAGGGAGCTGCTCACACTCCAAGCCCTGTGGATCTCACTCTTCTAAGAACAGGAGGCCCTGACAGTGGGACAATATCCTGACTCTTCCCAGGAGTAACCCAGGCACCACCTCCCGCCCTCTACACACTGCCAACATCCCCCTCCTCTCTCACCTTGCCTTATCCTCAGTGAGATTTTCATCACACAGCAGTGGAAAGGAGATTTTTTTTTTTTATTCCAAAGGCCAGACATTTTTGGAAAATTCATGTAGTGGAGAAAACAATCACTGTCTACTGGGTAAAATTAATAAGATTTGATTACTGTGCTCCCAGGGTTCAGAGTCAAGGAGAGCCACATGGGCAAAACAACTGCATAAATAAATCCTATTAGAAACCGATGGAGAGTCAGGAGCATGAGGTTTTCTGGGTGACCCTGGGCAAACCTCCTGAACCTTGCCATCATCTTGTCACCCTCTTCCTGACCAACAAAGATGGGTATTACGGAGATTCGCTAATAACCATGAGTACTCTATTTTAAAAAGTAAATTAGCACAAACTGCCACCACAAAAATGCCCACAACCAGCAACTTCCTCCCCCAAGTGGATGCTTCTCACAGGAAGCCGAGAGCTGATTAGGCACATTAAAACAGTGCCTTTGTATTACATTTACCACCCTGGCTGCAAAAAAAAACGCTCGTGAAGCCATCATTAGCAGACTCGCAGCTGTCAACCCTTCCTGCGCTCCCAGCCCTCGAGACAGTTAGCCATCCTTCTGTGCTGAATGCCCTTTTAATTGCACACCCTACTTTATTAGCTGCCTTGACCTCCAATAAAAGCTTCGGCCTAACAATGTCTGAAACCTGAGACAGGATGTCTACCATGTCATCAACTTGTAGGCTTCCTGGAGGGTTCCTGCCAAGTGTGTACATGCACACACACAGGCACACGCACCGCCTATTAGAAAGACTTTTTCATAGAAACTTCACAACTAATTACATGTGCGAACTTAGGAAGAAAGAGCAAGAGGAGAAATAAAGGATAAGGTATCTGAGAACAGAACCAAGGGAGACACATGTAGGGTTTGCTGGGCTGCAGGATACACTGTGAGTGCCCCCCAAGGGGCTTCCCTGGTGGCTCATTGGTAAAATGAGCCTGCCAAAATGCAGGAGACCCAGGTTGGATCCCTGGGTTGGGAAAATCCCCTGGAGGAAGGTATGGCAACCCACTCCAGTATTCTTGCCTGGAGAATCCCATGGACAGAGGAGCCTGTGGGCTACAGTCCACGGGGTCGCAAAGAGTCAGACACAACTGAGCAACTACACAACAACAACGACAGGACACCAGGGAACTGAGCTGGAGAACTAGGGCAACAAGGGGTGTGCCTGCCGCTTCCCTGTCCTGCGGCCTGCTCGTGCTGTGTCTGCCCCCAAGTCCTAATGTGCTTTGGTCTGGGAAAGGCCAAATGAAGGCCTGCTTTTAGTATCTGTCCTCCCTGAGCTGTGTTTAGACTATAACAAAAATATAAATTATTGTAGTTGAAAGAAGAATTAGGAAAACATTTCCCAGGAATTGGACAGTTTAAACAGGCAATCTAGGCTAGTGCTAAAGATGAAAAATGAAATTGTTAACAACTAAGTGGGCCTTGTTCACTCAGCATCTGCTACCTGCCATCTCCTTTGCAGACCACAGCATCCAAACAATAGGATTACGAGACCCAAGTCATGGGTGTGGGCTGTGTAAATACTGGTCTAAGTAATTATGACCTTGTCTAGAGATTTGAAGGAGCAGAAATGAGAAGAATAAAGCAAAGGCGGAAAAAGATTTTCAAAAACATTAAGATGTCGATTTTTTTAAGAATAATGAATGAAGTGATTGGAATTCTGGTGCTATCTAGTGAGAACTCACAAATCATTTCTAAAACCTAGTAAGTATGGCAGATTTCCTAAAGGAAGATTAACTATAAGCAATCTTTATATCTAAGGCAATCCTTTTTCTCAAAATTCTTTATCAAATTGCTCTCATAAAATCAAATGTCCTTTTGTTTGCTAAGTTGATTTCCGCTCACAAATACAGAAGACAGTAAATAGCTTCATTAAGAAACAGCTATATAGCTTCCTGTTCAAGATGGTGGGAATAGAAGGAGTGAGCTCATCTCCTCCTGAGAGAGCACCAAATTGCAACTAGCTGTTGAAAACCATTGACAGGAGGACCCACCAAGAAAAGATACCCCGTGTCCAAAGACAAAGAAGAAGCCTCAGTGAGACAATAGGAGGGGTGCAATCATGATAAAATCAAATCCCATACCCACCAGGTGGGTGACCCACAGACTGGAAAACAATAATACCAAAGAAGTTCTTGTGCTGTTGTAAAGGTTCTGAACCCCATGTCAGGCTTCCCAGCCTGGGGATCTGACAAAGGGACTGGGAATTCCCAGGGAATCTGGCCTTGAGGGCCAGCAGGATTTGATTACAGGCTTTCTAGAGGGCTGAAGGAAACAGAGACTCCAGTCTGGGAGGGCACAAACAAAACTTTGCACACACCAAGACCCAGAGGAGAGGAGCACTGAGTCCACAGGAGACTGAACCAAAACTACCTGCTTGTGTTGGAGGGCCTCTTGTGGAGGCATAGGTCAGCAGGGGCTCATCAGGGACAGGGGCACTGGAAGGTCCCCCTTGGCACAAACCCTCTTGAGTTAGCCATTAGAACTCACCATTAACCCTACCATAGACCCCAGGGCTGGGTCACCTCAGGCCAAACAACTACCAGGGATGGAGTACAACCCCACCTATCAGCAGCACATTGCATTAAAGCTTGACTGAGTAAGGCCCTTTTCATACTATTCATACTGTTCTGAAAGAGAAACTCCCCAGGTCAAGGGGCCCAATATGCTACTGGAGATCAGTGGAGAAATAACTCCAGAAAGAATGAAGGGATAGAGCCAAAGCAAAAAGAATACAACCCCACCTATCAGCAGCACATTGCATTAAAGCTTTATTGAGTAAGGCCCTTTTCATACTGTTCATACTGTTCTGAAAGAGAAACTCCCCAGGTCAGTAGGGGCCCAATATGCTACTGGAGATCAGTGGAGAAATAACTCCAGAAAGAATGAAGAGATGGAGCCAAAGCAAAAAGAATACCCAGCTGTGGATGTGTCTGGTGATAGAAGCAAAATCCGATGCTGTAAAGAGCAATACTGCATAGAAACCTGGAATGTCAGGTCCATGAATCAAGGCAAATTGGAAGTGGTCAAACAAGAGATGGCAAGAGTGAATGTTGACATTCTAGGAATTAGCGAACTAAAATGGACTGGAATGGGTGAATTTAACTCAGAGGACCATTATATCTACTACTGCGGGCAGGAATCCCTCAGAAGAAATGGAGTGGCCATCATGGTCAACAAAAGAGTCCGAAATGCAGTACTTGGATGCAATCTCAAAAACGACAGAATGATCTCTGTTCGTTTCCAAGGCAAACCATTCAATGTCACAGTAATCCAAGTCTATGCCCCAACCAGTAACGCTGAAGAAGCTGAAGTTGAACGGTTCTATGAAGACCTACAAGACCTTTTAGAACTAACACCCAAAAAAGATGTCCTTTTCATTATAGGGGACTGGAATGCAAAAGTAGGAAGTCAAGAAACACCTGGAGTAACAGGCAAATTTGGCCTTGGAATACGGAATGAAGCAGGGCAAAGACTAATAGAGTTTTGCCAAGAAAATGCACTGGTCATAGCAAATACCCTCTTCCAACAACACAAGAGAAGACTCTATACATGGACATCATGAGATGGTCAACACCGAAATCAGATCGATTATATTCTTTGCAGCCAAAGATGGAGAAGCTCTATACAATCAGCAAAAACAAGACCAGGAGCTGACTGTGGCTCAGATCATGAACTCCTTATTGCCAAATTCAGACTGAAATTGAAGAAAGTAGGGAAAACCACTAGACCATTCAGGTATGACCTAAATCAAATCCCTTATGATTATACAGTGGAAGTGAGAAATAGATTTAAGGGCCTAGATTTGATAGATAGAGTGCCTGATGAACTATGGAATGAGGTTCGTGACATTGTACAGGAGACAGGGATCAAGACCATCCCCATGGAAAAGAAATGCAAAAAAGCAAAATGGCTGTCTGGGGAGGCCTTACAAATAGCTGTGAAAAGAAGAGAAGCGAAAAGCAAAGGAGAAAAGGAAAAATATAAACATCTGAATGCAGAGTTCCAAAGAATAGCAAGAAGAGATAAGAAAGCCTTCTTCAGCGATCAATGCAAAGAAATAGAGGAAAACAACAGAATGGGAAAGACTAGGGATCTATTCAAGAAAATCAGAGATACCAAGGGAACATTTCATGCAAAGTTGGGCTCGATAAAGGACAGAAATGGTATGGACCTAACAGAAGCAGAAGATATTAAGAAGAGGTGGCAAGAATACACAGAAGAACTGTACAAAAAAGAGCTTCACGACCCAGATAATCATGATGGTGTGATCACTGACCTAGAGCCAGACATCCTGGAATGTGAAGTCAAGTGGGCCTTAGAAAGCATCACTAGGAACAAAGCTAGTGGAGGTGATGGAATTCCAGTGGAGCTATTTTAAATCCTAAAAGATGATGCTATGAACGTGTTGCACTCAATATGCCAGCAAATTTGGAAAACTCAGCAGTGGCCACGGGACTGGAAAAGGTCAGTTTTCATCCCAATCCCAAAGAAAGGCAATGCCAAAGAGTGCTCAAACTATCGCACAATTGCATCATCTCACACGCTAGTAAAGTAATGCTCAAAATTCTCCAAGCCAGGCTTCGGCAATATGTGAACCGTGAACTTCCTGATGTTCAAGCTGCTTTTAGAAAAGGCAGAGGAACCAGAGATCAAATTGCCAACATCTGCTGGATCATGGAAAAAGCAAGAGAGTTCCAGAAAAACATCTATTTCTGCTTTATTGACTATGCCAAAGCCTTTGACTGTGTGGATCACAATAAACAGTGGAAAATTCTGAAAGAGATGGGAATACCAGACCACCTGATCTGCCTCTTGAGAAATCTGTATGCAGGTCAGGAAGAAACAGTTAGAACTGGTCATGGAACAACAGACTGGTTCCAAATAGGAAAAGGAGTACGTCAAGGCTGTATATTGTCACCATGTTTATTTAACTTATATGCAGAGTACATCATGAGAAATCCTGGACTGGAAGAAACACAAGTTGGAATCAAGATTGCTGGGAGAAATATCAATAACCTCAGATATGCAGATGACACCACCCTTATGGCAGAAAGTGAAGAGGAACTAAAAAGCCTCTTGATGAAAGTGAAAGTGGAGAGTGAAAAGGTTGGCTTAAAGCTCAACATTCAGAAAACGAAGATCATGGCATCTGGTCCCATCACTACATGGGAAATAGATGGAGAAACAGTGGAAACAGTGTCAGACTTTCTTTTTCTGGGCTCCAAAGTCACTGCAGATGGTGACTGCAGCCATGAAATTAAAAGACGCTTACTCCTTGGAAGGAAAGTTATGACCAACCTAGATAGCATATTCAAAAGCAGAGACATCACTTTGCCAACAAAGGTTCGCCTAGTCAAGGCTATGGTCTTTCCTGTGGTCATGTATGGATGTGAGAGCTGGACTGTGAAGAAGGCTGAGCACCGAAGAATTGATGCTTTTGAACTGTGGTGTTGGGGAAGACTCTTGAGAGTCCCATGGACTGCAAGGAGATCCAACCAGTCCATTCTGAAGGAGATCAGCCCTGGGATTTCTTTGGAAGGAATGATGCTAAAGCTGAAACTCCAGTATTTTGGCCACCTCATGTGAAGAGTTGACTCATTGGAGAAGACTCTGATGCTGGGAGGGGTTGGGGGCAGGAGGAGAAGGGGACAACAGAGGATGAGATGGCTGGATGGCATCACTGACTCAATGGATGTGAGTCTGAGTGACCTCCGGGAGTTGGTGATGGACAGGGAGGCCTGGCACGCTGCAACTCATGGGGTCGCAATGAGTCGGACACGACTGAGCGACTGATCTGATCTGAGTAAGGCCCTGCCCATCAAAGCAAGACTCAGTTTTTGTCATTGCCAGTCCCTCCCATCAAACAGCTTACACAAGCCTCTTAGCCTCATCCATCAGACGGCAGGTAGAAGAGGCAAGAAAAAGCACAGCCTCACAGTGGCTAAAACAAAAATCATATTACAGAAAGTTAATCATGATGAAAAAGCAGAAAGTTATCTCCCAGATGAAGGGACAAGATAAAATCTAAGGAAAACAATTAAATGAAGTGGAGATAGGCAACCTCCCAGAAAAAGAATTCAGAATAATGATAGTGAAGATGATCCAGGATCTCGAAAAGAATGGAGGCAAAGATTAAGAAGATGCAAGAAATGTTTACCAAAGACCCACAAGAATTAAAAAACAAACAAACAGAGACAAATAATACACTAGAAGGAATCCATAACAGAATAACTCAGGCAGAAGCACAGATAAATGACCTGGAGGACAGAATGGTAGAAATCACTGCCACAGAACAGAATATAGAAAAAAGAATGAAAACAAATGAAGACTAAGAGACCTCTGGGATAACATTAAACACACCAACATTCTCATTATAAGGGTCCCAGAAGGAGAAGAGACAGAGAACGGCCCTGAGAAAATATTTGAAGAGATAATAGCTGAAAACTTCCCTAAGTGTGGGAAAGGAAATAGTCAACCAAGTCCAGGAAGCACAGACAGTCTCAAGAAGGATAAGCCCAAGGAGGAACACACCGAGACACATAGTAATCAAACCAACAAAAATTAAAGACGGGCAAAATAGTAAAAGCAACAAGAGAAAAATGACAAATAATATACAAGCAAATGTCCATCAGGCTATCAGCTGATTTCTCAACAGAAACTCTATAAGCCAGAAGGGAATGGCATGATATATTCAAAGTGATGAAAGGGAAGAACCTACAACCAAGAATACTCTACCCAGCATGACTCTCCTTCAGATTTGATGGAGAAATCAAAAGCTTTCCAGACAAGCAAAAGTTAGAATTCAGCACCACCAAACCAGTTTTACAACAAATGCTAAAGGAACTTCTCTAGGCAGGAAACACAAGAGAAGGAAAAGACCTACAGAAAATAAACCCACAACAATTCAGAAAATGGTAGTAGGATCATATATATCAATAATTATCTTAAATGTAAATGGATTAAATGCACAAACCAAAAGACACAGGCTGACTGGGTGGATGAAAACCTGTGCATGTATGCACTTCCACTTGCCACATGACTCTGCTTGATCCCCCACCCCCCGTAAGTTGCACATATTTTATATTGTTAAGTTAATCTTGTTCCCATTATGGCTTGCAAGTATGCTGCTGCTGCTGCTGCTGCTGCTGCTGCTGCTGCTGCTAAGTCGCTTCAGTCGTGTCCGACTCTGTGCGACCCCATAGATGGCAGCACACCAGGCCCCACCGTCCCTGGGATTCTCCAGGCAAGAACACTGGAGTGGGTTGCCATTTCCTTCTCCAATGCAGGAAACTGAAAAGTGAAAGTGAAGGCGCTCAGTCGTGTCCGACTCAGCGACCCCATGGACTGCAGCCTACCAGGCTCCTCCGTCCATGGGATTTTCCAGGCAAGAGTACTGGAGTGGGGTGCCATTGCCTTCTCCAGCTTGCAAGTATAATTACCTTTAATTTTTTGTTTGGCTATTGATTGTGAAAATTGATAAACATCTTTTACTATTGTGATTATGTAACTATTACTTACTTAATACCACTGTATCGTGATTGATCAACAGAAAAATATTAGAATTCTATAGCACCAAAACTAGAATCTAACAGAAAAACCTGTAATCACTTTTTAAAATTCAGATACATATCAGAACTATCTTGAAATTTTTTGAAAAATACAAATGCTCAGGTATTGTTTTTTTCCTCCAGAGCTGCAGATATGTTTCTAATGAGCTGCTGCTGCTGCTAAGTCACTTCAGTCATGTCTGACCCTGTGCGACCCACAGACAGCAGCCCACCAGGCTCGGCCGTCCCTGGGATTCTCCAGGCAAGAACACTGGAGTGGGTTGCCATTTCCTTCTCCAGCGCATGAAAGTGAAAAAAGTGAAGTCGCTCAGTCGTGCCCGACTCTTAGTGACCCCATGGACTGCAGCCTACCAGGCTCCTCCGTCCGTGGGATTTTCCAGGCAAGAGTACTGGAGTGGGTTGCCATTGCCTTCTCCAATAAGAAGTCTTCTTCTAATGAGCAGTCATGTTGAAAAACAACTGGACTATATGATCTTTTACTTTTTTCTAGTTGGCTTCACTTTTTCTATTTCACATTCAGTGCTCCCATTTATGTTCTCCAATTTCTCCATCTCTTCCTTTTTTTTTTTAAGGTTTTTTCTCAAGATTTTATCAAGTGTAGTAGAAAAGCTTTTGTATACATATGTATATAGGTATAACTTGGACTGTGAAGAAAGCTGAGGGCCAAAGAATTGATGCTTTTGAACTGTGGTATTGGAGAAGACTCTTGAGAGTCCCTTGGACTGCAAGGAGATCCAACCAGTCCATTCTGAAGGAGATCAGCCCTGGGTGTTCTTTGGAAGGAATGATGCTAAAGCTGAAAGTCCAGTACTTTGGCCACCTCATTCGAAGAGATGACTCACTGGAAAAGACTCTGATGCTGGGAGGGATTGGGGGCAGGAGGAGAAGGGGATGACAGAGGATGAGATGGCTGGATGGCATCACTGACTCGATGGACGTGAGTCTCAGTGAACTCCATGAGTTGGTGATGGACAGGGAGGCCTGGCATCCTGCAACTCATGGGGTCGCAAAGAGTCGGACACAACTGAGTGACTGAACTGAACTGATAATATATATATTTTAGAAAACATGAATTTTTGCCTAACTAAAAAAAATTATGACATTTTGATTCCACTTGTTTGACTTAGTATGAATAGAATGCTAGATTTCTAATTAAGAAATAGATCGGCAACAAGCAACAAAGGTTTACTGCAACAAAGGTTTACTGCAGGTATAGCATTGGGAACTATAATCAATATCTTATAATAATCTATGATGAAAATAATTTCAAAAATAATATATGTGTAATTGTATAACTGAATCACCTTGCTGTGCACCTGAAACATTATAAGTCAACTATACTTCAATAAAATATATATATTTAAAAAAAGAAACAGCTGTATGACACAGGGAACACAAATCTGGTGCTCTGTAACAACTGACACAGGTGGGATGGGGTAGGAGATGGAAGGGAGGTTCAAGAAGGAGAAGATATATGTATACCTATGTCTGATTCATGGTAATATATGGCAGAAACCAACATAATACTGTGAAGTAATTATCCTCCAATTAAAAATGAAATTTTAAAAAAGAAATTTAAAAATTATATGCAAATAAACTTAGGGGGGGGGGAAGAAATAGGAAGAATCCTGTCAGTCAATTTATTAATATGATCAAAATTCCAAAGGCAGAAATATCAGCCACAGTGATGCCAACAAGTATCTTCCTCTGAATGGGAAAAAGGGGGACACACCTTGGCTGACTGAGGGTGGGATTCCCACTGGTGTGCCAACCCATGGAACAGCTTCAGGCTCCAGATTCAGCCAGTAATCCATGTAGGACTTTGTCAAGCACATCCCTCTAGAATGTGGGGACAAAGATGAGGCTCCGTGAAGCTTCCCTCCAGCTTCAGAGACTCACAGGCTTAGAAGCAGTTAGAGACCGCTAATTCCACCCACTTGGTTTACAAAAGAGCAATAAAGCATAAGCTTGCTTGGGTGATTCGCCCAAGGCCACAGAGGCCCAACTGCACCTCAATATCTGGGACTGTAGACAGCCTCCATTGCCTACAGCCACTCACCCCTTTATTTCTGTTTCTCTCACTCACTCTCTTGTCCTTCCTCCTTCTCCTTCTATCTAATTTCTCTCCCTTCTACTCTTTCCTCAGTTCCCATCACCACACTGCCTGGCTGGGCAGAAACAGGGATGTTCAAGTTCACAGCTGTGGATCCACAGGGAAGACATTCAAGGCCACCTCCAGCTGCTGTGCTCAGGATTGAGACATCCTTCTATGAAAAGACACACACCTGAACCAAGCAGGTGATTAGTTTTCATTAAATAATGGCAGTTACTAGTCATTTGCCTGAATTCAACTACGTATTTTCTGTAGAGGCTTCCCTGGTGGTTCAGATGATAAAGAATCTGCCTGCAATGCAGGAGACCTGGGTTCGATCCCTGGGTAGGGAAAATCTCCTGGAGAAGGGAATGGCTACCCATTCCAGTATTCTTGCCTGGAGAATTCCATGGATGCAGGAGCCTGATCGGCTGCAGTCCATGGGGTCACAAAGAGTTGGACACAGTGGAGCAATGTATAACTCTTTGGTTAGATAGCTCAGTAGCTTTTGGTTGTTATTGTTGGTGGTGGTGGTTTCTTATCAGTTAATTAGTAAGTCTCCTCCTGCGGCATGAAACCACCAGGTAGATGGAGCAGGGAGTAGAGAAATAGTGATTACAACTTTAAAGAAAGCAACCGCTATAAATAAGATGATCCCGTTTCATGGGAAAGTGTAGTTGCTCATCACCGCTAATTAAAAGATGGAATAACTTCACAGGAAAACCTCAAGCCCTATAAATTCCTATGTTATCTTCGAAGAAATCCTGAGTTAGCAGCTACAAATCCCAGACAGCACTCACATTAGATAAAGAATTATTCAACGCTTACATTTTTCACCCCTGTGGTGGCAAAGTAGATTTAAACTGGTTATTCCCAATTCATGCTTGAAAAATAAAGACATTTTGTGTGTAAGAACTAGGAAAGCTTTTAAAAACATGCTGTGTGGAGAACTGAAACTTTTAACAAGAACCTTTTGCAGTCGACGATAACACTGAGCTTAAACTCCATTAAGTAGAAAAAATGTATATAAGTAGTCCTTCATCTGTAAGTTAGTCTACAAAACTTAAAATATATTTACATATAGTTCTGCATATCAAAAGAACTTGCTGCTGCTGCTGCTGCTGCTAAGTCGCTTCAGCCGAGTCTGACTCTGTGAGACCCCATAGACAGCAGCCCACCAGGCTCCGCCATCCTTGAGATTCTCCAGGCAAGAACATTGGAGTGGGTTGCCACTTCCTTCTCCAATGCATGAAAGTGAAAAGTGAAAGTAAAGTCGCTCAGTCGTATCAAAAGAACTTACTCTACCCCAGAGCCTTCCGAAATGTTCACCTATAGAGCAGCATAAGAATATCGATTCTCTCTACCTAAGAGTTTACAACAACACTCTCTACCCAGGGCAGCTACAGCGCTGAGAGCTGAGATTATGTGCAGGAAATACTGCTTGGCGGGGGAGGGTGTCTTTATTTCCAGACTTCTCCACAGGGTCTGGGCAGAATCCATGCGATAGGATCAGCAAAGTATAACTGCAAAGAAAACTGTCTGAGAAAGATAAAACTGGATTGGGAGGCAGATAAGCCCAAATTCCTGGTGCCGCTCAGATTTGCACATCGCATGCGCAGTCACTGGGGGACGTCTGGTCTCCCTCACTCAGCCGTGCGGAAATGCCAAGTTCGGTGTCTGAGGTGCTCCCTAGGGGGCCTCCGAGAGGGGCAGGGCTTAAAGGGGAGGATTTCCATCTGTGACAAAGAATCTCAATCCATATTCATGGCATCTAAACTAAAAGGAGAAGCGATTTTCTTCAAACAAGCTCTGGTTCTGTGGAGACACCCTATAAATGAAGAAATAAGTATGAGATGCTTGATTCACTTGCAGGTGAAGAAATACAAAGGAGATGAGCTGAATAGTTCCATCTTCTCTGACAACTGCTTTCCCATTTTGGTGTCAGATCACTGGCAAAAGGAAAAAGAAAGAAGAAGAAAGGAAGGGAAGAGAAAGAGGAAAGGAAGTAATTTTCATAAAATTCAACTTCCTGTGGGCAGTCATTGGAATAAAACAGAAAGTGATGATTGGATATCATCTCACAATGTCACTGTCTCCTCACAACAACCCTGATGGGGCCCCAACATTGGCTTCATTGTAAAGATGAGAATAAACAGGTTTGGAAAGGCTAAGTGACTTCCCCAAGGTCACACACTCAGTGATGCAGCCTAGTTTTGCACCCACGTTTGTTGACCCCAGCGCTTCATTTTTTTAAGGTCGTAAGAGCCTCAGAAAATGCATCTCTCTTAACCTCTCGGTGTCCTCAACAACTCTGAGCTGCCTCAGATGTCCTCATCACTCCTGGATACACAATGACAATTGCCTGCCTTTCTCCGGAGTGCCAGAAACTTCTAACAAAAATCCCCAACCTCCTCCTGATTCCTGATTCAGTGGAAACCTCAGCCCTTACCTCCTCAATCTCTTCAAGGTATCTGACCTTTCATCACCCTACCTTCTGAAGCTCACCCCCTCAATCAGCTTCCATGACACCACCTTCTCCTATTTTCATCCCTCTTTTCTGGGCCTCTCCTTGATTTGTCTCCCTGCCTCCTCAAGCTGCCTGACCTTTCAAGAGCAATGGATCCCACAACTCTATACTTCACCATCTGTCACCATACACGTTCTCTTTGAAGAGTTCACCCCATCTGTGGACTCCACCACTATCCTCACCCTGACACTTCCCAGATCCATGGCTCTAGCTCTGAATCCACTCTAGAGCCCCACTGGACCCCACCGGAACATTCCACCTTAAGTTCTAGAGAGCCCAAACCAATCTTAGTATCCACACCCATCCTTGAAAATCAGACCTACAATAACAAAACCCACTCTTTGCATGTATTCCCCATCTCAACCAAAAGTACCACCACCCACACACTTGCCCTGCCAGAAATCTGAAAGAACTCCTCAACTCCCTCCTCTCCACTCCTCCCCACTCCATTTCTCAGCTGCCATTGCCATGGGTTTTCTATGGACAAGATCTTGTCCACTCTGGGTCCAGGCCTCCTCCTCATTCCCACTGCTACTACCTCAGTTAAGTGTGCACCAGCTTTCACTCAAGCCACAGGGAGGGGCCTCTCCACTGAACTCCATGCACCGCCTTTCCAACCCAGCTTCTCTCTCCCTATCAGAGCAATCTTTCTTAAATGAGTATCCCTTCCTGAAAGCCCTTCAATGGCTGCCTATAGAATAACATTCAGATTCTTTGGCCGGCAAGGCCTTCATTCTCTCCCTGCCACCTTCCCAGCCTGTCACTCACCCATGCACGCACTGCGCGATGTCAGAAATGCACCACTGTGATTCCTCCAGGATACTGAGCATACCTTATGCTCACCATTCCCCTTTCTGGGGATGCCGATGCTTTACCACAATGCTCCTACTCACTCTGTCAAAACCAGCTCAAGCCTCACCTCTCTGTTCACCCTCTCCAGCAGCCTCCATAGCCCATGGTATGCTGCACCCTCTTTGGTTTCTTGTCTATCTCTAATACTAGGCTGGGAGTTACTCTAGGGCAGGAATCTTTAGTGTTTTTCATATCTTGGTTGTAAGGTGGCATAGTACTTAGCTGGTACATGCTGCTGCTGCTGCTAAGTCGCTTCAGTCGTGTCCGACTCTGTGCGACCCCACAGACGGAAGCCCACCAGGCTCCCCCGTCTCTGGGATTCTCCAGGCAAGAACACTGGAGTGGGTTGCCATTACCTTCTCCAATGCATGAGTACATGAGTGGGAATCAAAAGTGCTTATGGAATATGAATATGACAGGAAAAAACCATAAATAAAATATTAGCAAACTGAACCCAGCAGCATATTCAAAAAATATTCTGTGATCAAGTGGGGTTTACTATGAGAATGCAAGGATGGTTCATTATCAGGAAAGCAATGATAATATTTCACAATATTAATAGATCTAGGGATAAAAATAATATGATCATCTCCATAGATACTGAAGAGACATCTGACAAAATATAACACCTATTTCTGACTAAAAATACTAAATAAAATAGGAACTGATGGATACTTCCTTAACTGTTAAAAATATATATATAGACCTCAGTCCAAAGGTCAACATCTCACTTAGTAGAAAAAGCTATACATATGCCCACCATACATTACCATTTAACATTGTGTTGGAAGCATAAATCAATATAATAAACAAGAGAGAACTACTAGAAGAATAAAAATAGCAAAGGAGAAGAGTTATGATATATCTATTCATGAAATTAAAAGACGCTTACTCCTTGGAAGGAAAGTTATGACCAACCTAGATAGCATATTCAAAAGCAGAGACATTGCTTTGCCAACAAAGGTTCGTCTAGTCCAGGCTATGGTTTTTCCTGTGGTCATGTATGGATGCGAGAGCTGGACTGTGAAGAAGGCTGAGCGCCGAAGAATTGATGCTTTTGAACTGTGGTGTTGGAGAAGACTCTTGAGAGTCCCTTGGACTGCAAGGAGATCCAACCAGTCCATTCTGAAGGAGATCAGCCCTGGGATTTCTTTGGAAGGAATGATGCTAAAGCTGAAGCTCCAGTACTTTGGCTACCTCATGAGAAGAGTTGACTCACTGGAAAAGACTCTGATGCTGGGAGGGATTGGGGGCAAGAGGAGAAGGGGACGACAGAGGATGAGAT
Source organism: Tragelaphus eurycerus (assembly GCA_935064755.1). Taxonomy (NCBI): domain Eukaryota; kingdom Metazoa; phylum Chordata; class Mammalia; order Artiodactyla; family Bovidae; genus Tragelaphus; species Tragelaphus eurycerus. Next base: position 26,694,748 of record CAKXYN010000003.1, read on the forward strand.
GGCTGGATGGCATCACTGACTTGATAGACGTGAGTCTCAGTGAACTCCATGAGTTGGTGACGGACAGGGAGGCCTGGCATGCTGCAATTCATGGGGTCACAAAGAGTCGGACACGACTGAGCGACTAATCTGATCTGATCTGATTCATGAAAGAAAATCCAAGAATACTAATTTAAAAACTAATGAACATAGTAATAGAATCTAACAACAGGATATACAATTAATATACTGTCCTTCTTATATATTAACAACTATCAATTAGAAGAGATAATGGAAGTGAAAAGCTCATTTATAAAAGCAACAAAAGGTATTTTTAATACCTAAAAATAAATTTAACAAGAAACGGGCAAAGCCTGTATGAGAAAAGCCTTTAAAATTACTGAAAAGTAGATGTGTTCAAACGGAAAGACATTCCATGTTCTCAGGAAGGAGTCAACATCAAAAAGATGTCAAAAATCCCCCAGGGCTAATATATAAACTTAACATGATCCTGATTTTTTTAAATTTTATGGAGTTAGGCAAGTTGAGTCTAAAGTTCATATGGGAAAATAGTCAGGAAGAATAACCAGAAAGCTACTAGTAAGGAAAGGCATTATTTGGGAGAGAGAGAAAGCCAATGTTGTTGTTGTTGCTAAGTCACTTCAGTCGTGTCCGACTCTGTGTGACCCCATAGACCCAATACTAAAACATGGTACAAAGCTTCTATACTTAAAATAGTGTGGGATTCGTACATGAGAAGACAGATAAACGGGACATAACAGAAGGTGCAGAAGTAGACCCAACTACCGAAAATCTGGTTTATGAACACAGATATTTCAAATAAAATGAGGGAAAGACATATATTTTATTATTATCATTATTTTTAATAAGGAGTCTGGAGACAACTGGATAGACATTTAGAAAAAGGCAAAATTGATCTACACCTCTCAATATACACCAAAATAATCTCTCAATGGATCAGAGGTATAACTATTAAAAAGGAAACCTTACAAATATTCAAAGAAAATATAGGTGAATTTCTTTATAACCTGGAAAAGGTAGATAGACAACCTTTCTAACCATTATTCAAAATCCAATTTTCTTAGATGGGTCCTAGAACATCCCAAAGGCAATGGTAAGCAGGAGGATGATTTACTATTTTGATAAATATTTCAAAAGCAATTTAGGTATAGAGATGTATTCTCTGTCCTTTTGTACCTACACAAATACAGTATTATTTCTGATTGGTACATGTGAGCCTGAAAGATCAATGGGAGCCCATTCTAAACAGTGCTTCTTTGCCACAATAAGACCACATAGAAAATATTTTTTAATAAAGGAAAGATTCTTATGATTAGCCTGTGACTCAAGACAGTGATAAAAGGAAATTAGCTTTGTATTCCTGAAAACAGACTGGGAACCCTCACAGACAGCCCAGTGCAGTCTCTACCAGGACAAAACAGAGTCGAGTCTGGCAATCCCGCTGTCTCAGCATTGATGGTCCAGCTGAAGAATTCGAGCTCTCCGGTGGTCCTCAAGGGCCCTCAGGCAGGGCTTTTGAGAAGGGCTGGCAAGAGGCTCAGCCATGTGAATGTAAGTATAAGGAAGTTCCTTTGACCCCCTCCAATACATTCAAGAAAATTACTCAGCTCAGGATCCGGACAACCTCACATATTTTCCCCCACCCTGAAAGTGACATCACCAGGAAAAATAATCCCAACCTTCTCCCTCAAGCAAGGGTCTCCCACTCAGGCAGTTGTATCAACAGTGTATTAATATTAATGAATTGTTTAGTAATATTAATATCCCCTCAATGGCTTTGGAGGGAAAATATTCTTGGATTTCACTGGTCCCTGTATCTTCACTCATGCTTCCTTTTGTGACCTAGACCACATCAATCACCTGGAATTCCAGGGTAAAGAAAAGAAATCAGATTCATCTTCATTTTGCTATGAGATTTTATGTATGTATATGTTTATGTATCTTAGTAGAGTGCCTAGCATATACTGGATGATAATTGCCAGCCATTTTTAGTCATTATTATTACTAAATGATAATATTAGTCATCATTATTACCATCACCATTATTATCAGCTCATGAATGGTTCAGTTTGATCTTTGATATAATGCCAAAGAGCAACTAATGTTGCCTATTTTACTGACTTAATCCTGCCAAATGCTGACAAATTACCAGCCTCAGCCATTTAAAAAAATCACATTTCTAATGCAATAATCCTATCTGCAATGAGTGTGGAAGAAATTACTATAGGCCAGGGATTTTTACAAAGTGAATTAAATCACTATAAAAACTGACCATGCTGGTTCACAATTAAAAGTCTGGTCGAATGAAATGCCATTATTCCATAGCTTACTAATAAGCCTCAAAGAAGATATTACTGCTCACAAGTCTCTACTGGGAATGTTTTTATAATCCCTAAAATGCTTCAGAAAGGCCTTAATGACAAATGCTACAGGACTTTTTCACTACTCACATTATCTATTAGCATATCCCTTATCTAAAATATTTCCAAAATAGAAGTTTCAAACGAAGCATAACCATGTGTTCTTAGAAGATTTCAGATAGAATTTTCTCATAACTAGTAAGTACTTAAAATTCAACATCTATTTATAAACACTCTTACATGGGCTTCTAGAGGATCTTTTAAATGGAGTTATTTTTTCATACCCCTAGTTTTAGAACTGAAAAACTATAGAAAAAAATATATGTTATATGTGTATATACATATACATATATTCCCAAGTCTAGACTTACTTTCGGCCTGGCTATTTAGAGCCTTGTTTGGTGTTCTTAAAACCGCTGACACATTCCTTTCTTTAATCTCTGTGATTCCTGGCCACTCTTCTCAGTATGTCTGGCTAATCCTCCTGATATTTCTGAGACATAAATGAATCCAGAATATATGACCAGGGAAAATTCAGCTAGAAATGTAGTTCTGCACTGTTTTTTACATAAAAGATTTTCTTGTATTGATATGGAAATGAGCAGATGTCTGATAACCTTCTGCCAACCTGGAATTTTTTGCTTACTCCAGGGAGTTCTTAGGGGCTGATGTTTCATACGGTTTACACTCTCCATTCAAAAATTCTGTCACAGACCTCAATAGGATCTAGGATAGCCCCCAACCGGGAGATTTGTTCTTTGGTACCTATGTCTGGCTTGGTACCTCAACTGTGAATAGAACAGGAAAGGTGCTCTTGCCAATGGATATGAAATGGTTTTACATTTATACTTGGGGATGCATAGGAACCTGGAATGTCAGGTCCATGAATCAAGGCAAATTGGAAGTGGTCAAACAAGAGACAGCAAGAGTGAATGTCGACATCTAGGATTCAGCGAACTGAAATGGACTGGAATGGGTGAATTTAACTCAGATGACCATTATATCTACTACTGTGGGCAGGAATCCATCAAAAGAAATGGAGTGGCCATCATGGTCAACAAGAGAGTCCGAAATACAGTACTTGGATGCAATCTCAAAAACGACAGAATGATCTCTGTTCGTTTCCAAGGCAAACCATTCAATGTCACAGCAATCCAAGTCTATGCCCCAACCAGTAATGCCGAAGAAGCTGAAGTTGAATGATTCTATGAAGACCTACAAGACCTTTTAGAACTAACACCCAAAAAAGATGTCCTCGTTATAGGGACTGGAATGCAAAAGTAGGAAGTCAAGAAACACCTGGAGTAACAGGCAAATTTGGCCTTGGAATACGGAATGAAGCAGGGCAAAGACTAACAGAGTTTTGCCAAGAAAATCCACTGGTCATAGCAAACACCCTCTTCCAACAACACAAGAGAAGACTCTATACATGGACATCACCAGATGGTCAACACCAAAATCAGATTGATTATATTCTTTGCAGCCAAAGACGGAGAAGCTCTATACAATCAGCAAAAACAAGACCAGGAGAGGACTGTGGCTCAGACCATGAACTCCTTATTGCCAAATTCAGATTTAAATTGAAGAAAGTAGGGAAAACCACTAGACCATTCAGGTATGACCTAAATCAAATCCCTTATGATTATACAATGGAAGTGAGAAATAGATTTAAGGGACTAGATCTGATAGACAGAGTGCCTGATGAACTATGGAATGAGGTTTGTGATATTGTACAGGAGACAGGGATCAAGACCATCCCCATGGAAAAGAAATGCAAAAAAGCAAAATGGCTGCCTGGGGAGGCCTTACAAATAGCTGTGAAAAGAAGGGAAGTGAAAAGCAAAGGAGAAAAGGAAAGATAAACCCATCTGAATGCAGAGTTCCAAAGAATAGCAAGGAGAGATAAAAAAAGCCTTCTTCAGAGATCAATGCAAAGAAATAGAGGAAAACAACAGAATGGGAAAGACTAGGGATCTCTTCAAGAAAATCAGATACCAAAGGAACATTTCATGCAAAGATGGGCTCGATAAAGGACAGAAATGGTATGGACCTAACAGAAGCAGAAGATATTAAGAAGAGATGGCAAGAATACACAGAAGAACTATACAAAAAAGATCTTCTCAACCCATAATCACAATGGTGTGATCACTGACCTAGAGCCAGACATCCTGGAATGTGAAGTCAAGTGGGCCTTATAAAGCATCACTATGAACAAAGCTAGTGGAGGTGATGGAATTCCAGTTGAGCTATTCCAGATCCTGAAACATGATGCTGTGAAAGTGCTGCACTCAATATGCCAGCAAATTTGGAAAACTCAGCTGTGGCCACAGGACTGGAAAAGGTCAGTTTTCATTCCAATCCCAAAGAAAGGCAACGCCAAAGAATGCTCAAACTACCGCACAATTGCACTCATCTCACACACTAGTAAAGTAATGCTCAAAATTCTCCAAGCCAGGCTTCAGCAATATGTGAACCGTAAACTTCATGATGTTCAAGCTGGTTTTAGAAAAGGCAGAGGAACCAGAGATCAAATTGCCAACATCTACTGGATCATGGAAAAAGCAAGAGAGTTCCAGAAAAACATCTATTTCTGCTTTATGGACTATGCCAAAGCCTTTGACTGTGTGGATCACAATAAACAGTGGAAAATTCTGAAAGAGATGGGAATACCAGACCACCTGATCTGCCTCTTGAGAAATCTGTATGCAGGTCAGGAAGCAACAGTTAGAACTGGTCATGGAACAACAGACTGGTTCCAAATAGGAAAAGGATTTCATCAAGGCTATATATTGTCACCCTGCTTACTTAACTTATATGCAGAGTACATCATGAGAAACGCTGGACTGGAAGAAACACAAGCTGGAATCAAGATTGCTGGGAGAAATCTCAATAACCTCAGATATGCAGATAACGCCACCCTTATGGCAGAAAGTGAAAAGCCTCTTGATGAAAATCAAAAAGAAGAGTGAAAAAGTTGGCTTAAAGCTCAACATTCAGAAAACGAAGATCATGGCATCCGGACCCATCACTTCATGGGAAATAGAAGGGGAAACAGTGGAAACAGTGTCAGACTTTCTTTTTCTGGGCTCCAAAATCACTGCAGATGGTGACTGCAGCCATGAAATTAAAAGACGCTTACTCCTTGGAAGGAAAGTTACGACCAACCTAGATAGCATCTTCAAAAGCAGAGACATTACTTTGCCAACAAAGGTTCGTTTAGTCAAGACTATGGTTTTTCCAGTGGTCATGTATGGATGTGAGAGCTGGACTGTGAAGAAGGCTGAGTGCTGAAGAATTGATGCTTTTGAACTGTGGTGTTGGAGAAGACTCTTGAGAGTCCCTTGGACTGCAAGGAGATCCAACCAGTCCATTCTGAAGGAGATCAGCTCTGGGATTTCTTTGGAAGGAATGATGCTGAAGCTGAAGCTCTAGTACTTTGGCCACCTCATGTGAAGAGTTGACTCATTGGAGAAGACTCTGATGCTGGGAGGGACTGGGGGCAGAAGGAGAAGGGGACGACAGAGGATGAGATGGCTGGATGGCATCACTGACTCAATGGACATGAGTCTCAGTGAACTCCGGGAGTTGGTGATGGACAGGGAGGCCTGGCATGCTGCAATTCATGGGGTGGCAGAGTCCGACACGACTGAGCGACTGATCTGATCTGATCTGGTGCTACAATGGGCAAAAAGACTCATTTCACTTAAAATCCTGAGTTTAAAAAACCTAATTTTATCTGACCACTTTCATTTACTAGCCCTAGAAAAGAAACAAAATAAACCCAGTAAGTTACTCCTTTTTTTTTTTTTTTTTACTGACTGAAGTGATAGTGCTGCTGCTGCTAAGTCGCTTCAGTCATGTCCAACTCTGTGCAACCCCATAGACGGCAGCCCACCAGGCTCCCCTATCCCTGGGATTCTCCAGGCAAGAACACTGGAGTGGGTTGTCATTTCCTTTTCCAATGCATGAAAGTGAAAAGTGAAAGTGAAGTCGCTCAGTGCTGTCTGATCTTAGCAACCCCATGGACTGCAGCCCACCAGGCTCCTCCACCCATTGGATTTTCCAGGCAAGAGTATTGGAGTAGGGTGCCATTGCCTTCTCCATGAAGTGATACACGTCAATCCAAATGATTTACAGTCTGTACCAGGCAAAAAACTTAATTCACTCAGGTGTTGCTATTTGAAAGGCTGATGCAATGCATCGAGGAGGGCTTGGTAACCCACTCCAGTATTTTTGCCTGGAGAATCCCATGGACTGTAGCTTTTCTGTCTATGGGGCTGCAAAGAGTCGGACACGGCTGAGCGACTAAGCACAGTGTCTGCAGAGCATCATTAAGAGATGTCCTTCTCATTATAGGGGACTGGAATACAAAAGTTGGAAGTCAAGAAACACCTAGGGTAACAGGCAAATTTGGCCTTGGAATACGGAATGCAGCAGGGCAAAGGCTAATAGTTTTGCCAAGAGAATGCACTGGTCATAGCAAACACCCTCTTCCAACAACACAAGAGAAGACTCTACACATGGACATCACCAGATGGTCAACACCAAAATCAGATTGATTATATTCTTTGCAGCCAAAGACGGAGAAGCTCTATACAGTCAGCAAAAACAAGACCAGGAGCTGACTGTGGCTCAGATCATGAACTCCTTATTGCCAAGTTCAGACTGAAATTGAAGAAAGTAGGGAAACCACTAGACCATTCAGGTATGACCTAAATCAAATCCCTTATGATTATACAATGGAAGTGAGAAATAGATTTAAGGGCCTAGATCTGATAGATAGAGTGCCTGATGAACTATGGAATGAGGTTCATGACATTGTACAGGAGACAGGGATCAAGACCATCCCCAAGAAAAAGAAATGCAAAAAAGCAAAATGGCTGTCTGGGGAGGCCCTACAAATAGCTGTGAAAAGAAGAGAAGCAAAAAGCAAAGGAGAAAAGGAAAGATCTAAGCATCTGAATGCAGAGTTCCAAAGAATAGCAAGGAAAGATAAGAAAGCCTTCCTCAGCGATCAATGCAAAGAAATAGAGGAAAATAACAGAATGGGAAAGACTAGGGATCTCTTCAAGAAAATTAGAGATACCAAGGGAACATTTCATGCAAAGATGGGCTCAACAAAGGACAGAAATGGTATGGACCTAACAGAAGCAGAAGATATTAAGAAGAGGTGGCAAGAATACACAGAAGAACTGTACAAAAAAGATCTTCATGACCAAGATAATCACGATGATGTGATCACTGACCTAGAGCCAAACATCCTGGAATGTGAAGTCAAGTGGGCCTTAGAAAGCATCACTACGAACAAAGCTAGTGGAGATGATGGAATTCCAGTTGAGCTATTTCAAATCCTGAAAGATGATGCTGTGAAAGTGCTGCACTCAATATGTCAGCAAATCTGAAAATTCAGCAGTGGCCACAGGACTGGAAAAGGTCAGTTTTCATTCCAATCCCTAAGAAAAGCAATGCCAAAGCCAGGCTTCAGCAATATGTGAACCATGAACTTCCTGATGTCAAGCTGGTTTTAGAAAAGGCAGAGGAACCAGAGATCAAATTGCCAACATCTACTGGATCATGGAAAAAACAAGAGAGTTCCAGAAAAACATCTATTTCTGCTTTATTGATTATGCCAAAGCCTTTCACTGTGTGGATCACAATAAACTGTGGACAATTCTGAAAGAGATGGGAATACCAGACCACCTGACCTGCCTCTTGAGAAACCTGTATGCAGGTCAGGAAGCAATAGTTAGAACTGGACATGGAACAGCAGACTGGTTCCAAACAGGAAAAGGAGTACCTCAAGGCTGTATATTGTCACCCTGCTTATTTAACTTATATGCAGAGTACATCATGAGAAACGCTGGGCTGGAGGAAGCACAAGCTGGAATCAAGATTGCCAGGAGAAATATCAATAACCTCAGATATGCAGGTAACACCACCCTTATGGCAGAAAGTGAAGAGGAACTCAAAAGCCTCTTGATGAAAGTGAAAGAGGAGAGTGAAAAGGTTCGCTTAAAGCTCAACATTCAGAAAACTAAGATTATGGCATCTGGTCCCATCACTTCATGGGAAATAGAAGGGGAAACAGTAGAAACAGTGTCAGACTTTATTATTCTGGGCTCCAAAATCACTACAGATGGTGATTGCGCCATGAAACTAAAAGGTTTTCCTTTCCAAGCTTACTCTTTGGAAGGAAAGTTATGACCAACCTAGCCAACCTAGATAGCATATTAAAAAGAAGAGACATTATTTTGCCACCAAAGGTCCATCTAGTCAAGGCTCTGGTTTTTCCAGTGGTCATGTATGGATGTGAGAGCTGGACTGTGAAGAAGGCTGAGCACTGAGCACCGAAGAATTGATGCTTTTGAACTGTGGTGTTGGAGAAGACTCTTGAGAGTCCTTTGGACTGTAAGGAGATTCAACCAGTCCATTCTAAAGGAGATTGGTCCTGGGTGTTCTTTGGAAGGAATGATGCTAAAGCTGAAACTCCCATTCTTTGGCCACTTCATGCAAAGAGTTGACTCATTGGAAAAGACTCTGATGCTGGGAGGGATTGGGGGCAGGAGGAGAAGGGGACGACAGAGGATAAGATGGCTGGATGGCATCACCGACTCGATGAACATGAGTCTGAGTGAACTCCGGGAGTTGGTGATGGACAGGGAGGCCTGGCGTGCTGCAATTCATGGAGTCTCAAAGAGTCGGACATGATTGCGCGACTGAACTGAACTGAAGCTCACAGTTGTCCCTTCTACATTCCCAAGTTTGATTCCTAAATCTCCCTCTACTCTCTTCTCTCTTTGCAGAAACCACAAACTCAGTGCATGGAAAACCAAATCCACTAGCGTCTTTCTTCTGAAAATAAGAAAATGCTAAGAGTTTATTGAGAGAGGACCCTTTCATAACTGCCTTCAGGGTACACTGCTTGATTGTTTGTGTTTTGTATTCTAATTTGTATTGCATGTCCTTGAGGTCATGAATTTGATTTTCAGCTTCTTCAATATGCCTTCCAAGTCCAGGATATACTCTTAGGTCATTCTTGTTAATATTTTAATACTGTTTAGAACACCCCACTCCAGTACTCTTGCCTGGAAAATCCCATGGATGGAGGAGCCTGGTAGGCTGCAGTCCATGGGGTTGCTAAGAATCAGACAGGACTGAGCGACTTCACTTTCACTTTTCACTTTCATGCATTGGAGAAGGAAATGGCAATCCACTCCAGTGTTCTTGCCTAGAGAATCCCAGGGACGGGGGAGCCTGGTGGGCTGCCATCTATGGGGTCGCACAGAGTCAGACAGGACTGAAGTGATTTAGCAGCAGCAGCAGCAGCAGAGCTTCTAAAGAAAGAAGGAAGTTCCAATGCTGCTTCCAGACTTCCTGCTACTCTGTAAAAGCAAGACTCAGTGGCATATAAGAAAGACCACAGGCTTCATATTCCATCTAATCTCAGTGCAGAGATGACTAAGCTGAGAAAGGTTGGGAAAATTACTCAACTTCTTTGGAAATCAATTGGCTCATTCACAGCATCCAGATGATAATACTTGATGTCTGCAGTTATTCCAGTGAGACACTGTTTGTAAAGAGTATGCCACACAGCAGGTGCTCAATGAATTGTATTGCATGCATGCTCAGTCTTTTGTGGACTCTTTGCGGACTCTGGGCTGTAACCTGCCAGGCTCCTCTATCTGTAGGATTTTTCTTCTGAGTTCCTTTCAAATCTGTCTCTTCTCCCATTTCCTGCCTCAGTTAACACTACCCACCCCCACCCTCCCAGTTACCTAAGCTAGAAACCTCCAAGTCCTGTTGTCTTCTGCCAAGAAGCCTCATTCTCCAGTGGTCACATGACTAGTACTGAGTGTGTTCAGAACAGGGTGTCTACACTTCAGGCCACCAGAGCCAGTGTCTAACTCCTGGGACCAGCCTGACAGCCCTGCATGAGCTTACCAGCACTTCACCTCCCCTTCTTAACCAACTGTTTCAGAGACAAAACGGGAAGACTTCAACAGCGCTTGCTCTCTACCAATGAGCACAGTGTGACAATTTAAATGGCAGTATGATATCTGGGAAATGTACTGACGGAGGCAGATATTGAAAGTGGATATTTTGTAAGAAGAGCCCTAAATTCAGCAAAACATAAATCCCACAGAATTTTGTCTAATTGATAATCATAAAACTTCCTGTCTTTCTCTGAAGAATGTAAGCACTTGTCAAACCTTATCGAAAATCATTTTTTGACATTCTAATCATTTAAAAGGTCACCTAGAGTCCGAATCATTGTTTTTCTTTACACTGAGGAAAAAATAGTAAAGTTAAAAATACAGAGGAAAACCGATTTACTCACTGTCACAAAATAAATCAGTGGTAGAGAAAGAACCAAAGCCAACTCTACTCTAAAATAATAAGGTTCCTAGACGTGCTATTCTGCCTTTGACTTTAAAATGCTTACCTAGGAGACTTTTCATACCTGCTCATAGAATGTAGTACTCTATGTAAGAAAAGAGTCCCCATGTACAGCTAAAAATCTTAAGTGAATTACATGATGTTTGTTAATTACCCCTCAAAAACATGCCTTTATCTTTCAGACCCTTACTCTTCAGGGCAAACTACATGTTGGAGTCACAATGACATCTCTTGTTCTTATGAAAATTAACTCCTTCTGTGCCGCAGGGCCATGGGGGTCCACAGTTGGCTCATAAATCTGGCTCTGGGAAGAAGAAAGGCCTTGTGTCAGAGTTTCTTGGGCCTCCATCCATGGTGCTTGAGAGAACACAATATTTGTTTGGTTAAAATACTGCAAATTTCAAAGCTGTAATGGAAATATTCCTAGTCTGAGGGAACCAATATTTTAAAAAAGAAAAAAACCCTAAAATGACTATTCCCAGAGACAGCCAGAGGATTTGTATTTAAACTCCTGGCCCCGTACCTCTTTACTAACAGTGAGGTCATCTGAGTAACACTTGCTTCTGGCTGAGTCCTGTGCTCTCCTTTGCACTAAATGTCATATTTCACTGTGCCATATCACATCTAAAACTCCAGGCAAATTCATGTATGCCCTTAAAGTGACCCCATGTGACTGTCCCCAAGACGGATAGAGCTCTTCCTGATGCACCTGGATTACTGTAAGCTGGTGTAGAGCATCGAGGTTCCCCAGATCCAGCGTTTCTTCTGTAGCCCTCACTGACAATGTCATCAGTTTCCCAGCATCAGTTTTATTTCATCATGTAAATAAAACTGACACATATATCAAGCTGCCTCTTATTGCACTGAGAATGATTTTTCCAGGCTGCTTTAACAAAACCAAAAATCTACTTTGTCACATGACTCCACAAAACATGATGGATGCATTTAAGTTTCAATATTTGTTTCTTCTTCCTATAGATTTCCTTTCCTCCCACCATTTTTATGAAAAGAGTATGTTGTAATTTACCTTTGCACACAAGGAGCATGCAACAACACAAGCTACTGTAAGAACAGATCTGCAAGAATGTTCTAGAATAAATTGGTAGACTGCAACGTACTAGGACTGCCAAAAATGAGATACTATATATCTTTAAGAACTAAAGTTCTTAATAATTTACCAGCTGGTCTAGTCTGGTTATACAATCTTAGAGCACCCCACACTCATCCTCTGTTGTACTTACCACAAATGGAAATAAATTATGAGTTGTGCATTTTGTGGTCAACATTTCTATCCTCCATTAGAATACAAGCTCTATGTGGACAAGGACTGCAGATACCTGTTATTTTATTGCTGTGCCTAACACAGTTCCCTGAATGCAGTAAAAAAAAATCAAAGAATACTGATAAACGATCACAAGAGTAAATAAATCTGTTAGTGAAGAGCCGGTGTTAAATCAGAGGATAGGGCTTACAAAAGTGAAATAAGCTTTTAGAGTCCCTGAGATTTATTCCTAGGGATGTCCTGACAGATTTATTATCAAACTACAAAAATGGCATACTGACAACAATCTACAAGTTAATTATTCTAGAGATAAATTCGGGATTCATAAAACCAATTCTCTTGGTGGGAATTTTCCACGTTTAAAATTTTACAACTTCTGTGGGTACGTCTTTAATTTAACCCTTGCATGTGAAAACATCAATGTGTGTGTTTGGATAAAGCAGAAATGGCCAGCAGATGCATTTATTCCTAAACTCCACGACTCAGAATCACAACACTTTACTTCAAAAGTCACAGAACTATAAATCAGAAAATACCACTGAACAGTGTCAGAATTCTCTACAGCAATTCACGCTGTTTTCTTGATATTTCTCTCTAACGGCTGATAAAAACTCTTTGAAGTGAAAGAGTAAATATTTTCATTTGATAGTACTTAGGCCCAACAGTGCAAATACAATTGCATTGTGTTACACTCTGGGAGCTCTGGACACACACAACTCTGGCAAGGTTGCCATGGAGGAGCCAGTGTGCTCAGTGCTCAAGCAGACAGGGGTGAGCCGTGCTCAGAGAAGCTCCTCACCCCTTAGTCTTCGACAGACACACAGAGGTTAGGGGGAATGCTGGCTTTCCAGTGTGTTTCTGTTTGGTAATCTTGGAAAGGACCACAAATAGGCAATGGGAAATGCCAATTCCTAAATATCAACCTGCTTTTACCGCTCCCACCGACACTTTTGTAAAGGAGCACGGAAGGGGGTGGGGAGAAAAATCTAATGAGTGCCCCTGCGGAGGGCTGGGGAGCAGGGGGAGGGGGGTATTGGGGGGTGGTAAGGAGGCAGGCGGCTGGGCGCCGAATCCCCGCAGCTAGTGTCAGCACGTCCCCGGCCTAACACGCGGCTAAGGTCTGTGGACACACGGGGGACGAGGGTCTCGGGGAAAGGCAGCACTGCGCGGGTCCATCCGGATAGCTGGGCGGGTGCTGGGGGCACAGAAAGGGCACTCTGGGAAGTGGAGGGAGGCAGGAAGGATAACCTGGACAACCCAGGTGGACAGCGAGGCCTGGAACTGCGCACGCACCATCCAAGCAATGCGCCGGAGGAAGGTCTGGCGGCGGAGACGCGCGGAATCGCCCCCCGAGGCCCTGAGCTGCCCGGGCGAAGCCAACGACCAGTCTGCAACTGAGCATCGCGTGGCGCTGCAGGTCCCGTCCCACCCTCACCCCCGGCCGCGGCGAGACGCGCGCAGCTGTGGCCCGCCAGCCCCGTCCCGTCCCCGGCGGCGCTCACCTTGCCCGGGAAGGGCCCCGGGAGGAGCAGCTTCAGAGCTTGCCTCTTCAGCTCCACCAGGCGGGCGTTGCAATTCTCGCACCAGACGCCGCGGTCTGATCCGGGGGAGGAGCCGCCGCCGCTGCCCGAACCCGGGGAGCCCGTGCCGAAGCCTGGCGAGCCGCCAAGGGAGCCCGGCGAGCTGGTGCCAATGCCTGGGGAGGCGGGGCCCGGGGAGCCCGTGAAGGAGCTCGGGGACGAAGTACCTGAGCCCGGGGACGGGGTCCCCGACGAGCCGAGCGCCGAGCCCGCGCCCTCGGGGGTGGGCCGGCTCCCGGCGCGGGACTCCTCGTATGCTTTCCGGTACCAGCTCTCAGGGGAGAAGGGCGCCGCGGGCTTGGTGGGCGAGCAGACTTCATTCACCTGCAGGGGAGACACGCGGGTGTCAGGGGCCGCCGGGCTCCCGCGCCCCGGCCCAGGGCCACCCCCCCGCCTGCCCGGGGATCTGCTTGTCACCAAAGGCCCCGGCCCAGCGCCAACAGGGGCGCGATGAGGACCGCTCCGGGCCCTGCGGCCAAATCTGCCTCCATCTGTCTGGTTAATTGTCTTTAAGTGAATTCTTGTCGCCCAGGTGTCCCCTGCGCCGGTTCCCGGGCGCCGGCGGACTCCTCCGATCTGGAGGATAGGGACTCGCTCGCTCAGGGAATTTTCAATGGTTTCTGCAGAGGAACACACCGATTCAGGTCCCCGCGCTTTTGAACCCGGCACCCATCCCAGAAGGAGACCACGTTTAAGATTCTGGAAGACTATGTGGTGGGGGGGGGGGGGGGTGGGGGGGGGGGGGGACTGTGATTTTTTGATTTGTATTAATTCGGGGTACAGCCCTCTGGATCCTTAAGGTAAATAAAAGGTTTTCCTTTTTCCAGGGAAACGATCCCTAAGAGCTGCGGAGATTTCGTGGCAAACCCTCCCATTCGACTTAACTCTGCTTGGAAGTCAGGAATACTGCAAAAGTTAGGGATGCGGGGAAGAGGAGGGACGAGAGGGCCGCAAAAATTCCGAGGGCAAGGCGAGTGTGCGGGCGTCCTCACGGGCAGACCCGCCTCCGCGCGCGCACGCCTGGCTGGCCCGGCCGAGGCGCCGCTGCAGCCGAAGGAGAGCTTGGAGCCGCCCTGCCCCGGCCGCACGTTACCCAGAAAGGGAGACCCCGGTCGGGAAAGAGTCTGGTAACACATCTCCGCATTAGACCCGTCACAACTTACCCCGTATTTCTTGCCCCTGGTGGAGACTGCAAGCCTCTCTTTATTCCCAGCTATTGAATTCATGGTGGCTTTTCCAGAGGAGAGTGTCTAAATGTTCCACCAACGCTACATCCAAAAGGTCTTCCAACCCAGAAGGATGCCCAGTGGTAGGGGGCTGTCTTTTGGCCCTCAAGTCAAGGTTTCTTAAAATGGAGGGGTTGGGGGGATAAAAGCAGATGGATCCCAGAAGTAACAGCACTAATTTGCAGAAGGGTTGGAGTGCTTGGTTTATTCTTCTCTTCAAATAATGCTTTTCCTCCTCTTCTGCCTCCTCCAGTCTCTTTTCACGGTCACATCCAGATAATTGGCATTTTCCTTAGTCTAGTGAGTCCGTTTTCCTCCACGAGGGAAAAGACGAGTACAATCGGACACACGGCAGCTGCCGAGGAGGTGGGCGAGACCCCCGCCTCGCCTACCGCCAGCGAACCGACTGTGGGAACTTGTCTCCTTTCGCGGAGCTTGGTAACTGAGTTCAAAGAAATTCTCCCAAAATATAAAGATCCAGATCGGGGAGGAGCCTCGGCGTGTGGGGGAGCCAATATCCGCCGTCCCGCTTTGCCTGACAGTTGCGCGAGGGCAGAGAGGGGCGGCGGTGTGGCCCGGCCGGCGTCCGCGGTCAGGGCGCGCGTGTGCGCCCAGGCGCAGCGCGGATCCTTGCGAACCACGGCCCCGCCAGGGAGCCCGCCGCCTGGCTCGCCGCCGCCGCCGCGCCTGCCGGGATCCATTTTATGTTGCGGCTCTCCTGCCTGACATTCCGAGGCCGAGAGCCGGGGGATGGGGTCGTAAATATCGGGCGGTGCGGGGAAGTTGCTGGTGAGTAGCCCGGGTCCAGGGCTCTAATGAAACAGCACTGCGCGAGACGAGCTGGGGGCAGAGCCGAGCGAGCGCAGCCGGACAGAAATGCGCCCGAGCTTCCCCGCCCCCAAGTTCTTTCTCTTCCTGGCAAGGCTTGCAGTTCTGCCTTTGAAACGCCGTGTAAGAGGGATTGAGTCACAAACAAGTCCACAAATATGCCGAGTCCTCCCCCCGCCCTTTGTTCTCCTAGACCTGCCCTGCAAACCTTTTCTGGAATTGCCCTCCGAAGCCGGGCCGGCCGGGGGGCTACCCTCCCAAGCGCAGCGGGAGAATAGGGCCTTCGCCCCAGCCCGCCCGCGACCCAGTGTGCGCTGTGCCTCGTCGCCCAGAGCTGGGACGCACGAGCCCGGGGAGCAAGAGGGCAGCCACCCGGGGGGAAACTGAGGGACGGCGCGGGCCTGGAAGGGGGTGTGTGCGAGCTGGCCTTGGCCTCGTCTCGGTCGGGGGTCCCTTCGGCACCCGATCCCGGCTCTTCCAGCAGGCAGAGTCCACCGGGTCCCGGGAGCACCCAGTCATCGCCCTCTCCAGTTCTCCTCCGGCCCCCGGCGCAGAGCCCAGAGCCCAGGAAGCCGGCATTTGCCGGGCTCCACACGTAGCTGCTCCAGGGTGTCATTTTTCATCTCCCGAGAGGACAAATCTTCTAGTGAGCCCGCAGGTCTGTTTTGTTGTGACCTTTAATTAACACGCCGCGAGACGCCTCTTGAAGGACTGGCCCCGTGCGGGTATCACGTGAGGTGTAATGGCATCTCCGCGCCCGGGGGTACCCGGCCTGGGGGCAGGCGAGGGTGCAAAGGACGCCTGGGGCTTTCCAGTCTCTAGTTTCCCTCTGAGATACGGAGGGGGCAGGAAGACAATATCCTAGGGTGCTGGAACCCTCTGGAAGTGGCAACGCCCCCCACACCTGCTTTCCTCGGGGGAATTCCTTCGTGCATCCCTCGTGCTGCCATCTACCACCCTCCCCGCCCCCCGTCCTTCCCGCCGCAGCCCTTGCGTGGGAATGTTTCACAGCCACCACAGCGAGGTAAGAAGGTAAAAATGTACATGTCGAAAACAGTGTGGAAGTTTCCATTACGTTCCTACTTTCATTTAAAAGTGGTCATATCAAAAGAGGTCCTTATGGGGCAGGTACACCTCCGGGCAACTGCCTGCTTCCGTCCATATCTGTATTCCGCGCAGGTGCTGCGGGAAATAGCATCGCCATTAGCTACGCACTGCTCATCTGCCGAAAAGCAGCACGTAGCCAGGTGAAACGGACTAGCCTGTGAGCCGCTGGTGGGGAAGGTGAGGTGTCGAGGGCGAGTACTGGGGAGCTGGGAGATTCACCTTGGAGACGAAGGAGACCAGAGGTGGTCTGATTTGCATCCCAAAGTAGCTGGGGCTCCGAAGCCTGTTTGGTGAGCTCGGAGCGCCCTCTGTTGATCAAAGTTTGCAACAAGAAGCCCCGCAAGAGAGTTTGATATGAGGCTTTAAAAAAAAGGATGTAAAATTTACATACCGTGAAATGCACAATTTTCATATGTAGAGTCTATTAATTTTGATAAATGTACACTCCTAGGTAAGGCACCACCTCAATCAAGTTATATATCTCCATCACTACAGAAAGTTCGTACCTGTGTCTTCCCAGGTGATCCCACTCCGTCATGTAAAATCACGGTTCTGATTTCTGTTGTATCACCATAGATTAGTTTTACCTGACTGCGAAGTTTTTGACCTTGTTGTTGATAGTATGGGTCTGTTCTCCGTGTGGACTCTGTTTTTCATTCCTGTCTCTCCGGCCTTCTTTTTGTTGACTGAATTGTTTAGTATTTCCCTTTCAACTCTCTATTAGCCTTTTAACTGTTCATTCAGTTAACTCAATCGTGTGCGACTCGGCGACCCCATGGACGGCAGCACGTCAGGCCTCCCTGTCCATCAACAACTCCCGGAGCTAGCTCAAACTCATATCCATCTAGTTGGTGATGCCATCCAACCATCTAATTCTCTGTCGTTCCCTTCTCCTCCTACCTTCAATCTTTCCCAGTTCAGTTCAGTCACTCAGTCGTGTTCGACTCTTTGTGACACCATGAACCCCAGCAGGCCAGGCCTCCCTGTCCATCACCAATGCCCAGAGTCTACCCAAACCCGTGTCCATCGAGTCGGTGATGCCATCCAACCATCTCACCCTCTGTTGTCCCCTTCTCCTCCTGCCCTCAATCTTTCCCAGCATCGGGGTCTTTTCAAATGAGTCAGCTCTTCACATCAGGTGGCCAAAGTATTGGAGTTTCAGCTTCAACATCAGTCCTTCCAATGAACACCCAGGACTGATCTTTAGGATGGACTGGTTGGATCTCCTTGCAGTCCAAGGGACTCTCAAGAGTCTTCTCCAACACCACAGTTCAAAAGCATCAATTCTTTGGGTCTCAGATTTCTTTATAGTCCAACTCTCACATCCATACATGACCACTGGAAAAACCAGAGCCTTGACTAGATGGACCTTTGTTGGCAAAGTAATATCTCTGCTTTTTAATACTCTGTCTAGGCTGGTCATAACTTTCCTTTCAAGGAGTAAGTGTCTTTTAATTTCATGGCTGCAGTCACCATCTGCAGTGATTTTGGAGCCCAGAAAAATAAAGTCTGACACTGTTTCCACTGTTTCCCCATCTATTTCCCATGAAGTGATGGGACCAGATGCCATGATCTTCGTTTTCTGAATGTTGAGCTTTAAGCCAACTTTTTCACTCTCCTCTTTGACTTTCATCAAGAGGCTCTTTAGTTCTTCTTCACTTTCTTCCATAAGGGTAGTGTCATCTGCATATCTGAGGTTATTGATATTTCTCCCAGCAATCTTGATTCCAGCTTGTGCTTCTTCCAGCCCAGCGTTTCTCATGATGTACTCTGCATATAAGTTAAATAAGCAGGGTGACAATATACAGCCTTGATGTACTCCTTTTCCTGTTTGGAACCAGTCTGTTGTTCCATGTCCAGTTTTAACTGTTGCTTCCTGACCTGCATATAGGTTTCTCAAGAGGCAGGTCAGGTGGTCTGGTATTCCCATCTCTTGAAGAATTTTCCATAGTTTATTGTGATCCACACAGTCAAAGGCTTTGGCATAGTCAATAAAGCAGAAATAGATGCTTTTCTGGAACTCTCTTGCTTTTTCCAGCCAGATCCAGCGCATGTTGGCAATTTGATCTCTGGTTCCTCTGCCTTTTCTAAAACCAGCTTGAACATCTGCAAGTTCACATATTGCTGAAGCCTGGCTTGGAGAATTTTGAGCATTACTTTACTAGCGTGTGAGATGAGTGCAATTGTGTGGTAGTTTGAGCATTCTTTGGCATTGCCTTTCCTTGGGATTGGAATGAAAACTGACCTTTTCCAGTCCTGTGGCCACTGCTGAGTTTTCCAAATGTGCTGGTATATTGAGTGCAGCACTTTCACAGCATCATCTTTCAGGATTTGAAATAGCTCCACTGGAATTCCATTACCTCCACTAGCTTTGTTCATAGTGATGCTTTCTAAGGCCCACTTGACTTCACATTCCAGGATGTCTGGCTCTAGGTGAGTGATCACATCATCGTGATTATCTTGGTCATGAAGATCTTTTTTGTACAGTTCTTCTGTGTATTCTTGCCACCTCTTCTTAATATCTTCTGATTCTGTTAGGTCCCTACCATTTCTGTCCTTTATCGAGCCCATCTTTGCATGAAATGTTCCCTTGGTATCTCTAATTTTCTTGAAGAGATTGCTAGTCTTTCCCATTCTATTGTTTTCCACTATTTCTTTTCATTGATCACTGAGGAAGGCTTTCTTATCTCTTCTTGCTATTCTTTGGAACTCTGCATTCAGATGGGTTTATCTTTCCTTTTCTCCTTTGCTTTTCACTTCCTTTCTTTTCACAGCTATTTGTAAGGCCTCCTCAGCCAGCCATTTTGCTCTTTTGCATTTCTTTTTCTTGGGGATGGTCTTGATCCCTGTCTCCTGTACAATGTCACGTACCTCCATCCATAGTTCATCAGGCACTCTGTCTATCAGATCTAGTCCCTTAAATCTATTTCTCACTTCCACTGTATAGTCATAAGGGATTTGATTTAGGTCATACCTGAATGGTCTAGTGTTTTTCTCCACTTTCCCAGTATCAGGGTCTTTTCCAGTGAGTAAGTTCTTCCCATCAGGTGCCCAAAGTATTGGAGTTTCAGCTTCAGCATCAGTCCTTCCAATGAACACCCAGGACTGATCTCCTTTAGGATGGACTGGTTGGATCTCCTTGCAGTCCAAGGGACTCTCAAGAGTCTTCTCCAACACCACAGTTCAAAAGCATCAATGCTTTGGTGCTCAGCTTTCTTTACAGTCCAACTCTCACATCCAACTGGAAAAACCATAGCTTTGAATAGACGGACCATTGTTGGCAAAGTAATGCCTCTTCTTTTTAATATGCTGTCTAGGTTGGTCATAGTTTTTCTTCCAAGGAGCAAGCATCTTTTAATTTCATGGCTGCAGTCACCATCTGCAGTAATTTTGAAGCCCAGAAAAATAAAGTCTGACACTGTTTCTACTGTTTCCCCATCTATTTGCCATGAAGTGGTGGGACCAGATGCCATGATCTTAGTTTTCTGAATGTTCAGTTTTAAGCCAACTTTTTCACTCTCCTCTCTCACTTTCATCAAGAGGCTTTTATGTAAGGATTATAATATGCTTCTTCAACTTGGGCTACTTAATTTTGTACCACTTCACCTAAAATATAAGAAATTTGCAACAGTACAATTCCATTTTACCTCCCTCCTTTATGCTACTATTTGTTGTATTTTTATATCCACATATATTATAAAATCCATAATACCATAGTCTCCATTTTACTTTAAACAACTTGTCTTTTAGTGAAGCTAGAACGTTTGAAATATATGGGTTTTTTTTTTTAACTAATTGGGTAATTCTGGTGGCTTAGAGGGTAAAGAATCTGCCTGCCATGCAGGAGACCCAGGTTCGACCCCTCGGTTGGGAAGATCCCCTGGAGAGAGGCATGGCAACCCACTCCAGTATTCTTGCCTGGAAAATCAGATGGACAGAGGTGCCTGGAGGGTGGGCTACAGTCCATGGGGTCACAAAGAGTCAGACACAACTGAGTGACTAACACACACAAACACACACAAAAATTATTTATTTATTTGGCTGCTGTTGGTTCTTAATTGAAGCACAAGTGGGATCGTCCTTGCTTCATGAGGGATCTTTTATTGTGGTTCCCCAGTTCCCTTGCAGCTTGTGGAATCTTAATTTCAGACCAGAGATCCAACCAGAGTCCCCTGCATTACAAGGTGGATTCTCAACCACTGGATCACCAGGGAAGTCCCTGGGGGGGGGGGGGGGGTGGGAAGGGGTTGTTGGTTTTTTTTTTTTCTTTTTATATTTACCCAGTTTTATATTTGGAAGACTGATAAAATTTTTTTCCTATAGAGCCAGCTTTTCAACTAGCTCATTTCCCTTCAGACTAAAGAACTTCCTTTAACATTTCTTGTACCAAGGGTCTAGTGGTGACAGATTCCCTCAGCTTTTGCTTATCTGTCTTTTTTTCACTTTTGAGTCTGAAGAACGGTTTAACTGTATTTTGAATTTTTGGTTGACAGTTATTTTTCTTTCCACCCTTTAAAGATGTCATTCATTGCTTTCTGTCCTTGCTTGCTTCTGATTAGAAGCTAACATTAACTCTCATGGGAATTCTCGTGTGTGTGTGTGTGTGTGTGTGTGTGTGTGTGTGTGTGTATAATGTGTCTTTTTTCTCTGGATGTTTTGAAGATTTTTCTCTTTACAATTGGTTTTCAGCAGTTTGACTATAATTCTCCAGGATGTGGTTCTCTCTGTACTTATCCTGCTTAGGGTTTGCTGAATTTCTAAGACCTATAATTTGATCTGTAAGTTTTTCAGCAAGTTTGGGGAAATTTCAGTCATTATTTATTGAATTTTTCTAGACCCATTCTCTCTTTTCTGTCCTTCTGGGACTCCAATTACATGTATATTAGGACACTATTTGAATTGTCCCATGAGTTACTGAGGCTCTGTAATTATTTCAGTCTTTACCCTTTTATCTTCAGATTGGATAATTTCTATTGATCCTTTATTAAGTTCACTGACATTTACCTCTGCTATCTCCAAGAATTCTCCTATTCAGTGAATTCTTCATTTCAGATATTGTACTTTTCAATATATACATATATAGTTTACCTTTAAATATGTGTCTATAGTTATAATGACAGCTTTAATTTTCTTGCCTGCTAATTCCAACATCTGGCTCATTTGGGGGTTACTTTCTATTAATTGTTTGTTCTCTTGACTTTGAATCATATCTTTCTGTGTATTTTCATAACCAGTAAATTTGAACTGCAAGCTGGGTATTGTGAATATTACATCACAGAGATGCTGGATTCTATTACCTTCCTTTGAAAAGTACTGATTTTGTTCTAGCAGGTAGTTACGTTAATGGTATGTGCATGCATGCATGCTCAATTGCTCAGTTGTCTCCAGCTCTTTGCAACCCGTGGACTGTAGCCTGCCAGGCTCCTCTGTCCATGGGATTATCCAGGTAAGAATACTGGAGTGGGTTGCCATTTCCTCCTCCAAAAGATTGTCCCAACCCAGGGATTGAACCCGAGTCTCTTATGTCTTCTGCATTGGCAGGCAGATTCTTTACCAGTGGGTCATTGTAAACGTATAAAGGTCTGGCTTTGTGCTTTGTTAGAGCAGATAGTTCTGTTGAGGTTTGGCTCTTACATCTGAGAAAAATCCCTTAGTCCTGGGACTTGTTCTTTACCCCTAAAGTATGGCCCTTCTGGGGTTTTGATGGAAGGACTAAAGTGGGGGCTTCCCTGCTGGCTCAGTGGTAAAGAATCTGCTTGCTAATGTGGGAGACACAGATTTGATCCCTGGCCCAGGAGGATCCCACATGCCTCAAAGTAACCAAGTCCGAGCACCACAACTACTGAGCCTGCGCTCTAGAGCCCAGGAGTCGCAACTACGGAAGCCTGAGTGCCCTAGAACCTGGCTCTGCAGCAGCAGAAGCCACCTCAATGAGAAGCCCCTCCCGCCGCAGCTAGAGAAAAGCCCAGCACAGCAACAAAGACCCAGCGCAGCCAAAAATAAATAAATAAATAAAATTATTTTTTTAAGAAAGAAAATCTAAAGTGTTTATCAGGTCCCTCCAACTTGGGCATTAAACTCCAAGCTCTGCTCCCTGTAGTGATAGCAACTGAAATCTCTTCAGCTCTTTCAGCTTCAAGATGCCTTTACCCTTGGACTTCTTGTAACTCTTCCATGTATGCAAAATTAAAAACTATCAGCCAAGGATTTGAGAGAAATATAATGTGAATTTCAGGACTGCCTCACTTTGACTCTCTCCTCCCTGGGAATTTTTCCCTCCCTTTCCAGCTACACCCCTGAACTCCACTGTGTAATGTCTCTAACCAATAAGACTGGCTTTCACATTGAGTTATAGCCACTGTGCCCAGCAGACTGGAAAAACCTCTGTAACCCTTCTTTCAAGGATTGAATCCTTGAATCCCCTCCAGTCTCTGCCCTGCTTTTGGCTACTCTCCAGTACCTTTAAATAGGTTCTTGTTGCTGTTGTTATCCAGCTTATAATTGTTTTCTTTTGGAAATTCAGTTGTATGTAAAGCACACCTTCATTTTAGGGTAATAGTGGTTTATTCAAGTTGACCTTCAGATCAGATCAGATCAGTCGCTCAGTCGTGTCCGACTCTTTGCGACCCCATGAATCACAGCACACCAGGCCTCCCTGTCCATCACCAACTCCCAGAGTTCACTCAGACTCACGTCCATCGAGTCAGTGATGCCATTCAGCCATCTCATCCTCTGTCGTCCCCTTCTCCTCTTGCCCCCAATCCCTCCCAGCATCAGAGTCTTTTCCAATGAGTCAATGCTTCACATGACGTGGCCAAAGAACTGGAGTTTCAGCTTTAGCATCATTCCTTTCAAAGAAATCCCAGGGCTGATCTCCTTCAGAATGGACTGGTTGGATCTCCTTGCAGTTGACCTTAGGTTTTTGTAATTCTTGTAGTTTCAAGGGTTTCTGTTCTCTGAGTTAGTAGCCTATGGAGTTGGTTTTTAAAGAAACTAGCTATAACTTTATTTTCTATCCATCAGCCCTGGGATTTCTTTGGAAGGAATGATGCTAAAGATGAAACTCCAGTATTTTGGCCACCTCATTAGAAGAGTTGACTCATTGGAGAAGACTCTGATGCTGGGAGGGATTGGGGGCAGGAGGAGAAGGGGACGACAGAGGTTGAGATGGCTGGATGGCATCACTGACTCGATGGATGTGAGTCTGAGTGACCTCCGGGAGTTGGTGATGGACAGAGAGGCATGGCGTGCTGCAGTTCATGGGGTCGCAAAGAGTCGGACACGACTGAGCGACTGATCTGATCTGATCTGAAGTTCTTTTCATGATGCAACCCAACTCCTCACAGATAGATAGAAATCGCTATATCTATACAGGCATGTTCAGTTCCAGACTACCACAATAAAGCAAATATCATAATAAAGTGAGTCTCATGAATGTTTTGGTGTCTCAGTACATATAAAAGTTACTTTTATACTATACTGTAATCTATTCAGTGTGCAATAGCAATATGTCTAAAAAATGTACATAGTGAGTAAAAGTTGCTCATTTGTATCCAATTCTTTGGGACCCAGGCCAGAATACTGGAGTAGGTAGCCTTTCCCTTCTCAAGGGGATCTTCCCAACCAAGGGATTGAACCCAGGTCTCCCACATTGCAGGGGGACTCTTTACCAGCTGAGCCACAAGGGAAGACCAAGAATACTGGAGTGGGCAGCCTATCCCTTCTCCAGCGGCTCTTCCTGACCCAGGAATGTAACCGGGGTCTCCTGTATTACAGGCAGATTCTTTACCAACTGAGCTATCAGGGAAGCCCCAAAAATGTATGTACCTTAACTTTAAAATACTTTCCTGCTAAAAATGCATCATCTGACAATGCAGTTACAAACCTACAATTTGTAAAAAATAAAAAAAGAAGAAGAAGCATTATAGGTGAGATGCAATAAAATTAGGTGTGCTTGTATACTTCTCACATCTTCATATTTGAGGGTGTTAATGGAATTACTTCAAGATTTAGGTTAAGAAAAAAAAAAAAAAACACTCTTATTATGGATAAATTACATACTGACTTCCCAAAACCCAGAGATCCTATTAAGACCAATTTATTTATTCCATTGATATCTGTGGGTGAAAAACAGTATCTCCCTGCTATATTCATAAATACAAAGTGCAAAAAAAATGTTAAGGTCCATTACCTGACTTAGAATGAAATTCTTATTCCATATTCCTTGTTGCTTATTTATTAAGCAGATGTAGCTTCTTTGGGAGTGTTTTGTGGGACTTTCATATTTTCAGAAAATGAAATTTAACTTTTTCATTATTTATACCTCAGGGGTGAGTAGCTCATAAATTTTATAGCTAAAATATATTATGTCGCTGTGCTTTTGAAAGCCCCAAAGTATAAATCAGGAATAACCAAAATCAGGCTCGCAACTTCTAATTGCTAAGCAGAGGGCAGACTATAATAGCTTCCACTCCTCTTTAGTATTTTTCTTTTGAATAATTTCCACATTGGTTCAGGCACCAACATGCCAGCAGAGTCAGTGGGGTGCATGTGCCAGAGGTGCCTGCATTTCTCCTTGAAAGAGAATCAAAGCAGCTTACAGTGTCCATGTGGTATCGTGATGAATATGCAAACAATATTTGCATACGATCTACTGGTGTTCTGGGGACCATATGATCATGTATGGGCTGCCAAAGAATCATCCACAAGCTGATAACTTTAATTTGTGTACTTGGAGCACTACTGTAGCACAAGAGAAGGTGGTTATCCTGCAACCTAAGGAAGGTTTGCCTCTCTTGGATGATCATTTCAATCATTAATCATTTTACGCTCACAAATTCTTTTCATGCTAAATTCCAAGTTTGATTTCAGTCCAAAGTTCAGATAGTTCAGAAGATAAAGAGGAAAGGGTATGAACCAAATTTGTGTGGTTAGAGTGATTTTTTTAGGGGGGGGGGCTTTCAGACTGTGGAAAAAAGACCAGTGATTAAAAACAGAGATGCAGGGGGTTCCCTGGTGGCTTAGTGGTAAAGAATTCACCTGCCAATGCAGGAGACATGGGTTTGGGAAGATCCCACATGCTACAGAGCAACTAAGCCCAAGCACTGCAACTACTGAGCCCATGCACCCTAGAGCTCATGCCCAGCAACAAGAGAAGCCCCCCCAAGGAGAAGACTGCACACACAACTAGAGCATAGCCCCTGCTTGCCGCTACCAGAAAAAAAGCCTGCACAGTAACAAAGACCCAGCATAGCCAAAAATAAATAAAATTCAAAAAGAAAGATATATTTAAAAACAGGAAGATCTGATGAGTGCCCTCCCATTGACACTGGGCACCAGATGTGATGACCATGGAAGATGCCGCCACCTATCACAAGAAGTCTCCTGCTTTGAAAAGGGATTATAGCACTCTATGTACCATCGTTTATAATAGTGAAGTCAGAGAAACAACTTATGTGTGCATCAGTAGGGGATGGGTTTAAAAACTTAGAGTAGTCAGACTATAGATTACCATGCAGTCATTAAAAATGTTCACATAAAAGAATAATTTTATGGAAAAAGTGGAAAGATGTTGATGATATATTAGTGTTAAGTTTTTTTGTTTGTTTTATTGGCCAAACCATGGTGCATGTGGGATCTTAGACCCCTGACCCAGGATCAAACCCATGTACCCTCCATTGGAAGTTCAGAGTCTTGGCCAATGTCCTTCCTGTCAGGGAAGCCAGTGTTAAGTATTTTTTAAATGTAAGTATGTACAATATTAAGATAATTCAGTGGAAGCAAAATTAGGCCACAGAAAAAAAAAAGAGAAGTAACATCAAGGTATTAAGAGTACAACAGCTCTCTGGGAGTTTCCTCTATGTTTTCTGAGAAAATTTTAACATTATAATTACTATTTTACTATAAGAAAAGTTCAGTTCAGTTGCTCAGTTGTGTCTGACTTTGCGACCCCATGGACTGCAGAATGCCAGGCTTCCCTGTCCATCACCAACCCCCAAAGCTTGCTAAGAAAAGTGACTAAAAAAAAAAAAAAAAAAAAAAAGAAAGCAAGTTTCAATTTTTAGAAAATGAATCACAAGGAGCTAGAAGGATAAAGGATGTGGGTTTCCTACCTATGCATAGTGGAAGCCAGGATACAAAAACAAAAGAAACAGTAACAACAACCAAAAAGGGAAAAAAATACAATCTGCTGGCAAGACAGATGGGTAGAGAATACTGGTGATTAAAAATATTTTACAACGAAATGTAATATTTCAAAGCACTTTACCAAAAAAAAGAGAAAACTAATGTTACATCCTCCGTCCATGGGATTTTCCAGGCAAAAGTACTGGGGTGGGGTGCCATTGCCTTCCCCATTTACCTTCACAACTCACTAAATTTATAGTTAGGATATAAGAAGGGGACCCCAGAGCCCTCTAGAGGTGAGGTGACTTGCCCAAGGCACAGATCCAGTGGGGGGTGGGGGTGGGGTGCAAGGGAAGAAGCACAGACCTTTTTTGGTCCCCAACCAGGAGCCACACACAGAATCAGAAGTACAGCACGTGTTGGTGATAGACGAGACTTTAAAAGGCTCTGAGAGTCCAGGACGTAAAACAAAACCACTTCATGTCTAGTTGATGACTGCTCTGATGAACTTAGAGCTGGAGCAGAATAGCATTGTATTGTTGGGTGCCGGGAAACATTTTTATATAAAATTTCAAAAACAGCACTTGGTTTAGAGGTAGGTCAGGTAAGCAGGTCAGCAGAACAAAGGAAACAAAGTCAAGGAAGTCAGAGAAAGGTGGGATATTCCCACTGGAGAAGTCAGTGAGGAGGAGTGGAGTGACAGGGCCTTGCAGGATGGATCAGAGGTTAGCAAAGGGTGGGAAAGACATCAGACAGGAGACAGACACCCAGGAGAAAAGGGCAGGGATGTCCCAAGTGAACTCTTTTTCCAGAACTCAGGAGCCTGTAGGAGTATGGAGGGATGGAACTATGTCATGTAATAGTTTGAATGTCAAGGATTAGGGTTTTGAACTTCAGGCAGTAGAGAACACTGAGGGTGAGGAACATGGCCAAGGCCACACATAACATTAATCTGGTAGCACTTAGTAAAAAATAGGTTGAAAAAGTACTACTTGGAAGCAGCCATACCAGTTAGGAGGAGAAAGGTAAGGGGAGGTCATAGAATTCAATCATTAGGAACCAAAAATCCTTGTATAAAGACAAAAAATGTGGACAGTGTTTCATCAAAGAAGTTATATAAATGGCTAATAAAGCACATGAAACAATGCTTAACATCGTTAGTCATTATGGAAATGAACATTAAAAACCACAATGAGATACTACTTCATACTCACTGGAATGAATATAATCACAAAGGCAGACAATAGCAACTCTTGTTGAAGGTATGGCGAAACAGGAACCCTCATACATTGCTGGCGGGAATGTAAAATGATGTAGCCACTTTGGAAAACAGTTTGGCAGTTTCTCAAAAAGTTAAGTATAAACTAAGTATCTACCTGAGAGAAATAAAAACAATACCACACAAAGACTGGCACACAGAAAGTTCATAGTGGCGTTATTCATCATAGCCAGAATGCAGAAAGAACCTAAACATTCACCAGTTGGTGAGGGGGTTAGACAAAATGTGGCATATCCATACAGTGGAACATTATTTAGCAATAAAAAGGAAAGAAGAGTTGATACATACTACAACGTGGATGGACTGCAAAAACATTAGGCTAAGTGAAAGAAACCAGACATGAGAAACCATGTATCGTATGATTTCACTTATGTGAAATTTTCAGAATAGACAAATCTGTGGGGATAGAAAGCAGATTAGCAGTTGCCTGAGGATGGGGGTAGAAACAGGGATTAACTGTGGGCATGAAAGATCTTACTGCTGCTGCTGCTAAGTCACGTCAGTCGTGTCCGATTCTGTGCGACTCCACAGACGGCAGCCCACCAGGCCCCTCCATCCCTGGGATTCTCCAGGCAAGAACACTGGAGTGGGTTGCCATTTCCTTCTCCAATGCATGAAAGAAAAGTGAAAGTGAAGTCGCTCAGTCGTGTCCGACTCCTAGCGACCCCGTGGACTGTAGCCCACCAGGCTCCTCCGTCCATGGGATTTCCCAGGCAAGAGTACTGGAGTGGGGTGCCATTGCCTTCTCCCAAGATCTTACTGGGATGATGCAAATGTTCTGAAACTGATTTATGATGAGAGCTGTGCTAAGCTAGTCGCTTCAGTCGTGTCCGACCGTGCAACCCCATAGACGGAAGCTCACCAGGCCCCCTGTCCCTGGGACTCTCCAGGCAAGAACACTGGAGTGGGTGCCATTTCCTTCTCCAATGCATGAAGAAGAAAGTGAACTCACCAGTCGTGTCCGACCTAGCGACCCCATGGACGCAGCCTACCAGGCCCCCACCAGGGATTTTCCAAGCAAGAGTACTGGAGGGGGTGCCATTGCCTTCCCCGGATGAGAGCTGTAGTACTTGCTAAATTTATCCTCCTCCCAAAAAAAAGAAGTGCACTTGTGTAGAGTGAACCTGATTATATATAAAATAAACCTCACTAAAGTTGTTTCTAAAAAGTAATGAGAGAGATGAAACAGCAAGTGGAAATGAAGATTGATTTCAGAACTATCAGCCCTTGATCAGCTAGACTCAAAGACCAAACGAATAGGAGAAGGAAGCCTGAGGTGTGAGGGGTGATTTTCAGGATGTGAGCTGAAATAGCCTTTTTGACAACAAGGAAAAAGGAGAAGATGATGCGCTTCATTTAGAAAAGATATAGCCACAATAATCCAATTGCCTTTCCCTCTGAAGCAAAATTCCCAGAGAGAAGTTTGACCTGCATGCACACTTCAGGAATTCTGGCAGCTACAGCTGGAACCCCAGAGTCTCTCTTCACATCAATCAGAATGAACCCAACACCAGGAAGAACGCTAGGAGACACTCGTTGATTGCTGGTGGGAACAGAAGAGTCACGAAAAAACTGAGAATACATGCTTAAGAAAAAGAGGTGTGCTATTAGCATCTCTGTAAGGAACTGCCAGGGGCTTCCCAGATGGCTCAGCGTCAAGAATCTGCCTGCAATGCAAGAGATGAGGGTTCAATCCCTGGGTCGGAAAGGTCCCCTGGAGGAGGCATAGCAACCCACTCCAGTATTCTTGTCTGGAGAATCCCACGGACGGAGGAGCCTGGTGGGCTACAGTCCATGGGGTCTCACAGAGTTGGACACAACTGAAGCGACTGAGCAGGCAGGCACGCAAAGAACTGCCAAAACAAGATCGCGGTGGCTGAGGGAAGGGAGTGAGCAAACATCGGCAGGGGCAGGAGCGGTTGGGAGCAGGTGCTGGGAATGAGCACCACAGTCAAGCCCAGGAGGTGATGGGCACAGAGGTCCGTGCAGCCCAGGGAAGGGCTTCGAAGCCTACGGTGGACAGGTGGCCACATGGAGATCCTTCCTGAGGGAGAGAGGAGCTTGCAGGAGCTGTGAAACTGCACGAGTTCCTCCAGTGAGAGCTTAGAGTCAAGGTCGATTTTTCTAACCAGATGCTGCTGCTGCCCACCCCCTAGATTGCCCAGCTACATGTTGCCTGAGCCCAGGGCACCAGCCTGCGGAGCCTCTGGTCCTCTGAATTGCTAAAACCTCCCCTTTCCTGGCAACCACACCCTCTGTCGCGTCCCCCTCCATCTCACAAGATCTGCCAACACACATCTCCGTCACCAAAGACATCCTCTCAGTTCCATTCCTGCTAGAAAATCAATAGTTCTGATCCACCTGCATTTGCCCGATTCAGCTCATGAGCTGGAAATGCAGTGTGTTGGATGGGTCAATAGAGGGTGGGTGGGTGGGTGGGTGAATGGACACAAGACCTTGGGGAAAAAAAGAGGGATCAGATGAGAGAAACTGGACAATAAATGTTCCTTGGTGGGGAAGCAGTGACAGCTCACACTGCTTCTTATGGAAAGGTTGTGATTGAGATCAAATGGTGATCTTTCCTGATACTTTTCTAATACAAAAAAAACAAAAACAAAAAAACAGGATTTAAATTTAAAGCCTCACTTAAAAGCAAAATACAGATAAGTGTCAGAGAACTCAGGCGTTACAGTTTCCACAGCAACATTCACGTGGCCATCCAACTACTAAATAAATGAATTTAAGCATTTCTATTGCCCTTGACATTCAGCCATATGCTAAGCAATCTCTTTATTGGTTTATAATTCCTTGCAGCCACCTGTGCAAAAGGGAGCCTTTGCACGCCCACATTAAGAATGATGAAACCAAGTCCCAGGGGAGTAATAATGACGTGC
The DNA here is from genome assembly GCA_935064755.1 of Tragelaphus eurycerus. Lineage (NCBI taxonomy): Eukaryota > Metazoa > Chordata > Mammalia > Artiodactyla > Bovidae > Tragelaphus > Tragelaphus eurycerus. Next base: position 26,725,847 of record CAKXYN010000003.1, read on the forward strand.
CCAGAGGAACCCTGGCCATCTGACTAACAGGTGAATCTCACGGAACAGCAAGCGGCAGGGTGGCATGACAGTCGCAGGGCTGCCCGGAGTCCACGAGGAAGGCCAGTCACTAGTTAATGCCTCTGCGTGCTAGATCCTGCTAGTGAGCTTTTTCAGGCCCCCAATGATGAAGACGGAGCCACAGGCAAGTAATGAAGCAATAAGAAAACCAGAGGCCTCAATGTTCCGAGTGGAGGGGATGCGAAGAAACGCTTCATAGCTGGGTCCAGCTGGCCTCTCACGTGACCAACTTCACTGCTGCTGCTGCTGCTGCTAAGTTGCTTCAGTCGTGTCCGACTCTGTGTGACCCCATAGACGGAAGCTCACCAGGCTCCCCTGTCTCTGGGATTCTCCAGGCAAGAACACTGGAGTGGGTTGCCATTTCCTTCTCCAATGCATGAAAGCGAAAAATGAAAGTGAAGTCGCTCAGTCGTGTCCGACTCTTAGCGACCCCATGGACTGGAGCCTACCAGGCTCCTCTGTCCATGGGATTTTCCAGGCAAAAGTACTGGGGTGGGGTGCCATTGCCTTCCCCGGACCAACTTCACTACCTGCCCGGAACTCTGAACATACACTAAAGGAAGAAGAATATTCCTCCAGTGGTTCAGAAGAATGAGGGGCAATAAACTCCTAGGTCTCACAGCACAGAAGCCAAGCCTAGCACATAAGATTGCCTTTGGAAGCTCCACTTGTTTGACAGATGAAGAGCCCCCACAAGAGGTGACAGGTGTTTACTGTGGTAAAGCTCTTATGGCAACAAATTCTAGCAAATCTCACCAAGCAGATGCACACGGGCACATGGATTAAAAGTGTCAATACAACCCAGGGCCCCGAGCCACAAAATGAGATGTGTGGCCCACAGTCCCAAGGCGAGGCAGCCTAAGAACTTAGTTGACATCTTAATGAGTGATCTTTAAGGAGAAATAAATGGTGACTCATGAAACACAGGGCTGAGCTAAATCGGGAGGTGTTGCCAACACACACCTGAAATACACGAACTAGTGCATGAAAATGCACACTTTTGGTGTGAGAAAATAAAAGGCACAGAGGCAAGCCCCAAACATCACACTTCCTGCATCAGAGATAGGTTTTGAATCCCAGATTCTGGATGGTAGACAATTAGAAAGTTTTCCCCAAAAGACAAGCAGATAATAGGTTCAAGATTAATATAAACTTTGTCTGTATTAAAGCAGACCCACCTCCTGCAGGAAGTTTTTCCCAATTAGTCCTACTTACGTTCCCTAAAGCCCCTCTGGGACTGCAATCTTATCTTCCCAATATCCCTAATAGCCAAGCATTATGCAGATACCTATATAACAACATAGCCATGCATGAGTTGTCCATATATCTGTTTTCAGTTGCCCTCTTTTCTCTATTAAGTGGATTATTCCTCAAGAGTTCTAAAGCCATGGTGCAAAGGTGCAACCTGATTGTTAATTACAGACCTCCAACTTAAGAAATGAGGCATCCATGTAGTATTCCAAAACTGTGTGCATGACATGTTAGATTATGAGCCAATGGCCACATCCTTAATCTTTATGTCCCTAACACTCAGCGCAATGCTGGGTGTGGCTCTTAATACATGTTTATGGGGGAAATAAATGTGTACCATTATATTAGTGCTTCGCTTTTCATATGAAATAGGTGACTTGAAACTTACCTTGAACACTGCATCCTGTACCAAAACTCTTACAGCCAAAAAGACAAATGAAGTAACCAATCACAAGCAATTAAAGAGCCTAAGAGAGACTGCCCGAGACAGAAGACTGAAGTGACTAGAATATTAAGTCTAAAAACAAAAAAAACTATGATAAATCAGGACCGTGTTTAGTAAGTCCATTTCCAGGGGTGAGAACAAAGACAGGAACATACCTCATTCTAGGAGATTAAAATCTAGGAGATGAGTTTAGATTAGAGCTAAGATAGTGTAGGCTTTCATGATAAAAATAATGACTGAAAACTCTTCACAGAGTCACTCTGACACAGAGGACTTGTCATCATCTCCCTCAGCTACTGGAGGCAAGCCTACAGCATTGAAATTTCAAGGTCACCTGGTGGAGCCTCTAGTCCAACATCCAGTTCCATGCCAGCACAGAATATTGTTCTTTAGCAGTTGGCTTTTCAGAATACTTTACACCAAGTGATTAGCATTTCCTTACCCATTATTCTTCTATGAAGACAGCTGGCAGAGTTATTTCACTTATACTGGGGAGATGCCCCAAAACACAAGAAAGCTAAACGATATGCCCACCATCACAAAAGCAGTTAAAATGGCAAAGAGGAATTTGAATTCCAAATCTCAAACCGTCCTTCTCTCAGTTCAGTTCAGTTGCTCAGTCGTGTCCAACTCTTTGCGACCCCATGAATCACAGCACGCCAGGCCTCCCTGTCCATCACCAACTCCCGGAGGTCAATCAGACTCACATCCATCGAGTCAGTGATGCCATCCAGCCATCTCATCCTCTGTCGTTCCCTTCTCCTCCTGCCCCCAATCCCTCCCAGCATCAGTCTTTTCCAATGAGTTGACTCTTTGCATGAGGTGGCCAAAGTACTGAAGTTTCAGCTTTAGCATCATTTGCTACAGTGACGGAGTGATGTTTCTGTTCCAGGATTCCTTAGGGACATGCTTCCTGAGACCTGCTCCTAGCTCATGTTTCAAACTCACAGGTATTACATTTAAATAGTCTTTATTTTTATGTTACTGACAAATACACCCCAAACTGCACACAGCTGAGAGCCCTGGAACCAGTGTTCACACTCCTTAGGGTGGGGGTGGGGAGTGATCAAATGACTGAAAACTCAGGCTGGAGGAGGGCATGGCAACCCGCTCCAGAATTCTTGCCTTGAGGACCCCCATGGTCAGAGGACCCTGGCAGGCTTTGGGGTTGCCAAGAGTTGGACAAGCCAAAACAACTGAGCACGCACACATGTGTAACATAAAATTTACCATCTGAGCCACTTCTGAATGTACAGTTCAGTGACATTAAGTACATTCACAATGTTGTAAGCCATCACCACCATCTACCTCTAGAAGTTTGTATCTTCCAAACTGAAATGTTGTACCATCAGACACTGGCTCCCCATTCCTCCCAGCCTCTGGCAACCACCATTCCATGCTGTCTCTGACTCTGACTATTCTAGATGCCTCATCTACATGGAATCATACAGTATTTGTCTTGTTGTGACTTTCACTTAGCATAAGGTCCTCATGGTTCTCCTTTTTGGCTGCCATATTTTGAAGGTTGAAACTGGCAGACTGAATGAGAAGACAGAGAACGAGAGGAGGTGAGAATGATTGCTAGATTTTTGACCTGAGCTGGATGGATGGAGTCTCCATGGAAAGCGGAGCTAATACATCAGTGCACAGCCATGTCTATGTTCCAGCATGTTCTCACATCCCCTTCACCCCTGCTCTAGCACCTTATGGACCTCACTAGAGGTGCCATAGCAACAAGGGACCAGTGGGATTTCCCTGGTGATCAGGTGGTTAAGAATCTGCCTCGCAATGCAGGGGACAAGGGTTCTATCTGGTTGAGGAATTAAGATGCCACATGCCAAGTATCAACTAAGCCTGCATGCTAAGTCTGTGAGTCACAGCTAGAGAGTCTAAGACAGCAAGAAAAGGTCCCACAGGACCCCCACATGTTGCAACTAAGACCCGACATAACCAAATAAAGAAATATTAAGAGAGAAATAAGGCACTGGTGACGCCTTTAGATCTTTCCATCATCCAAATGAAAGACGCAAGGAGGATTTGGACATTCATCTTGCCCTCCCCTAATGTCAGAGAAACAGAAAAAAAACTCAAGAGCCTACTCTCAGAGAACAAACAAGCATCTCAGTCACTGAGGGTGATGTACACACCCTCAGGGTTGGCAGTCCACCAGCTAACATGCAATGGGATGAGATGCTGAGAGAATCTTATACACCTTACCTAACCCGAATAAGGAGTGAGCATTGATCGGCAAGGGGAGTTTTCCACCAGATCTAGCCCAGAAGCTGAACAGTTCAGTCCCTGATCACAGAGACGATCTTAGAGCCAACTGCTTTCCTCTTTTGTCTTCCCATGACTCCTTCCTTAGGTCAGCACTCATCTCCTCGTAACGAGGGTGATGGTGGTGGTGTCCACACAGGATGCTACCTCAGGTCTCACCCCAGCCCAGTAAGTCTTGCAGGAGGTGCAGATAAGCCACCCCCTGCTCAGAGTTTTAAGGGTCCCCTTTATCTAGGGCACAGGACCCTGGGAGGAGCATGCCCCAGCAGACACTTTACACCCTTTGGAGGGGCACTTTCCAGCTACACCCTCTACTGGAGACTCAAACCACCTTCCTGGGGCTGTGCGTTCCCTCCCAACCTGAGAACAGAGCATCTGCACAACAAACTCCTTTGCATGACCTTCAGGGCCCTCCATGATCGGGCGCCAACCCAGCCTCTCCACACTTAATCTCTGCTACCTTCTTCCACAGACGCGAACATCCAACAAAGCTGAGACCCTCATTTTTCCCCCACACACTGTGCAACCTCTCATTCATGCATCTGTTTTCGCCTTTGCCTAGAATGGCCTTCCTCCTATCATTCCTCCACACATTCAGTCCTCCCTCCTACAACCACCCTCTTCCATGCCACCTCCTCCAGGAAGCCCTTCTCTGAGCCCTCTACCCAGCTGCGCTTTCTTGCCTGAATCCGCACTTCTGTCTCATGTGGGCTCCTTTCCTGTGAGAAGGTCCTTCTCTCCTATCAGACCATGAACTCATCAAGGGCACTGGTCAGTCGCATCCCTATTAGTTCTCTCCTGGGGCCTGACATGTGTCGTTAGGGTTCAGAGTTTAAGTCAGTGAACAGATATGACAATCATTTATGTGAGTATAACTCACATTTCTATAACTAGAAAATCACTCAGCACAGGGACTCCTGGAAACGTCAGGATCATATTTGTTTCCCTGCTCTATGCCTGTTGCATATCACCTTTGTGATCACATACAAAATCCAATGAGATAACAGAAAAACATGTCTGAACTCTTATCATAGGTTTGTACTAACTCTCAGGTTCTCAACTGCCTGTTTTTTTCCTCAGTCCTACTCCAGATTTTTAATATCTTACTCTTTATCCACTCGTTTTACTTTTTTTACAAAACAAAACCAAACCAAAAAAGAACTTTAAATTTTGCCCAATACTCCTGAGAAATTCTCCTTTACACTTAAGTCAAAACAAGGGTAAGTTAACTATAGTGGGTTGAATTAGAGGTACCCCAGGAGATACAGCCAAATCCTAATGCTCCCCTCTCACCTATAAATGTAACCTAATTTGGAAATAGAGCTTCTCCAAGTGTAATTAAGTAAAGGATCTCAAGATGAGATCATCCTAGACTTGGAGTGAGCCCTAAATCCAGTGACTGGTGGAAGATCTGAGACATAGACACAGGGGAGAAATAGGGGCAAAGGCAGGCTCTGAGAAGTAGGAGACAGAGATGGGAGTGATGCTCCTGCAAGCCTAGGAACTTCTGGAGCCTCCAGAAGGTGGACAAGGCAAGGAATGGTCCCTCCTGGAGCCTTTGGCAGGAGGATGGCCCTGTCAACACCTTGATTGGGGGCTAATGGCAGAACTGTGAGAGAATACATTTCTGCTGTTTGGAGCCATCAGTTCTGTGATAATTCATTATGGCAGCCACAGGAAATTAATACATTAACCCACTGTATCAGCCCCCAAATAACACCCAAACCCAACTCTTCAGCCAGTGTCCTCTCTTTCTATTACTCTTGAAAAAAAATAAATAATAATCTCATCTTACTTGGCTTTCCTCTTCCACCTTGTACTTGTCAGTCCCTGCCTCAGTGTGGGCTGTCATAAAAAAAAAAAAAAAACCCTCTATGGACTGGGTGGCTTAAACAATAAACATTTATTTCTCACGTCCTAGAAGCTGAAGTCTGAGATGAGCATGCCAGCAAATCTGGTTCTGGTGACTTCCCAGTTGCAGACTGCCAACCTCTCCCTGTGTCCTTGCTTGGCAGAAAGAGGCCCATCTATCCCTCTGCCTCTTCTAAGGGCAGTGATCCGTTCCAGAGGGCTCCATCTTCATATGGTTGATCTTCTTCCAAGGCCCCACCTCCAAACACCATCACACAGGGGAGGGTGGGCTACATCAATATTCGGTCCGTAACAGTCCCCTTTCCGCCTTTCAGTTTTCTTTCTCTACCTCGCTTCATCATGCAGGTGGGACCTCTGAATCACCTCCCTGGAAGTCCCTGCATGATGAATGTTGGATTTATACTGCACACTTCACCACGTGAGAGTTGAAACCTCTCATTTGGAGCAAAAGCCACGGGAAATAAGCAAAAAGCTACTCATCATGTCATTAGAGAATCTTAGCCCACTTCCAACCTATCCACTCCCTTCCCACAGCTTCGGGCCATCATCTCTCCTGATAACCAGTAATTTCAGTCATTTTCTACACGCATTTCTATTGGTCTTCTGAGAATTCTCATTTTCCAAAGTAGAAAGGCCACACCGTCTTTGGTGAGTCTGGGTAGTACAGGGGGTTGCTGCGCTGGGGGAGATGATAGTGTGACAGGCAAGGGGGTGAGATGGCATCACCCCACTTTCTACCCACCCTCAGCAGAAGGGAGACAGCAGGGCAAACAGCGCCTGGGAGAAAGGAGAGGTTTCCAGTTACTTCCTTCCCGGGTTCTTCCCTGGAGCCTCTGTTATTCCTACCCATCCTGAGCCAGAAAGAATTTAGTGAATGAAGAGAAAGTGTCTGAGCCTTGTAGGACGCATGAAGGAAGTCATCAAACCAGGGCGGGAGGCCCCCAGCCACAGCAAGACTCTGTGTTCACCTGGTGAAACACCACTCAGAAGTCCCCGTGTGTGTGTGTGTGCGTGTGCATGCGCATATGTGCAGAAGTCCTCTTTTTTTGGCATCCTTTAAATTTTCTTCATCAATGAAACAAATAATTTAAGGTCAAATAGGCCAAAGTATTTTTACAAATCCTCTGTCCCACTCCCTGTCCCCCGCCTGTGCCCCTCTTCTCTAGAGCAACTTCTGAACTTCTCGAGGTACTTAGCTTCATTTTTTAAAATGTGCTTGTGCTCTTATTTCTGCCACCTCTTGATTTATCCATTGCAGACACTGACTCTTCATTCTGCATTGTGATGCTTGAAGTTTTAGTTCTCTGCTCTCTCCCTCCTCCCAACAATGGTATTAATAAAAACCAGAACAGGCTCCTAATTATGGAGCCTTGCATAGCTAGTCACCCTTTCCTCCCAGATCCCACACTCCCTCCTGTTCCCCACCCCCCTCACTGGTCACTCCCTGGGTCACCTCTGCCAGTTCTCTCTCTTCCCTGCCCTCTTAGGGATGGAGCACGCAGCGTTCAATCCCTGGTCCTGTCTTCTTCTCCATCCACTCTCCCTGCTTGGTGGTCTCATCTAAGCTCACAGCTCTGAGTACGTACATTTCTTGATGACTCCCAGGGATTCATGTCTCTAGCCCTGACCCCTTCCCTGACTCCAGACCCCTGTGCCCACCTCTCTTCTTGACCTCTCCACTTAGATGGCCAATAGACACCCCACACTTAACACAAGCACACCCACTCTGGCTGGTCATTCCAAAAGCTGCTCCCCCTGCTGACTTCATCATCTCTGTGATGACAGCTCTGTCACTGTGGTTGCACAGGTATAAAACCTACAGGGAGGCTGGGGTACAAAGACAGGAGAGTCAGTGAGAAATTCCCCACAGCAGATGCGGTACAGACATCTTCAAAACAAGCTAATGTCCCCAACATTCATAGCAGGATTATTCATAATAGCTAAAATGTGGAAATACACAGGCATCCATCAATAGATGAATGGATAAACAAGATGATATATACCCATACAATGGAATATTATTCTACCATAAAAGGAATGAAGTTGATAAATGCCCCAACATGAATGAACCTTGAAAACCTTATGCTAAGTGAAAGAAGCCCGACACAAAAGGTCACATATTACATGATTCCATTTATATGAAATGTCCAGAATAGACAAAGAGCAGATTATTGGTTGCCAGGGTATGGAGAGAGGGGGGAAGTGAAGAGGAACGCTGATGGATTCAGGGTTTCTTTCTGGGATGATGAAAATGATATGTGATTAAACAGTGGTGATGGTCGAACAACTAAAAACCACTGAATTGTACGCTTTATGAGTGAATTTTATGGTGTATGAACTACATCTAGAAAACTGTTTTTTATGAGCTAACATTCAAATTTAAATAGTGTGCTGTAATGTGTTACTAAGTAGCTCATTCTCATCACTCCAGCCTTCAGTTAAGGACAGCCATATACACTGCCTCTCTTAGAACACCCTGAAGCAAATTAAGAGAAAAGAATGATGTTCTGTGTTTGGGTGAGTATGGAGAAAAGCAAACAGTCGCACAAGGACTGTAGAGAGGAGATTAAGGGTTAAGGAAGCAAAAATCAGATCAAGAAGTAACTAGGAGAAACCTAAGACCTGCGATGCTCCTACAAGGATCTATGGTGAAAGAAAGTGAAAGTGAAGGCGCTCAGTCATGTCTGACTCTAGAGACCATGGGATTTTCCAGGCAAGAGTACTGGAGTGGCTTGCCATTTCCTTCTCCAGAGGATCTTCCTGATCAGGGATCCAACCCGGGTCTCCCGCATTGTAGGCAGACGCTTTACCATCTCAGCCACCAGGGACCTGTGGTAGGCAGTGCCAAAGACAGAACCTGCTGGTTTTTCCGTTAGAGGCATGGGGACTCTCGAGATACTTGCTAATTTCCTCCCAGCCTCCACAGTCTCTAGTTTGCTTCAGATATGTACCTCTCCTTGACACAGTCCATATACTGCATGGAAAGCCTTTGGTTTATGGGGCAGGGTATTGGCCCAGAACTAAGCTACTCAGTGCTGGTCCCAAGATAAACTTAGTGTGTCAAGTCAGAATAAAGTCAAAACAGGGGACGGAAACAGGGTTTCCTGATGCTGTATCTCTGCAAGGGAAAGTCCAGGAACTGCCTTCAGCCATCTTGAGAGGAGGTGGTTTGAAACTGGAGTTAACACAAAGAAAGAGAGCCAAGACTTAGACACTAACTCTGACATACAAGCCGTGGGCCAAGCTGCATCTACACCTTTGTCTACTATTAGGCTGTTCAGTTATATGAGCCAACTAATTCCTCTTTATGGGGTGAGCTTTCTGTTACTCGGAGCAGCAAAGATTACATCTATAGTCAGGCAATGATGTTTGAGAACACACAAAGTGTGCAAACTACACCTCTCTATTTCCCTATTATGTTAGTTTTTTTTTTCCTCAGAGGTTTATAAAAAGGGGCATAAAACCTCCTGAAAATTCTGCTTATGAAATACTTGTATAGGTTTTCATAATAACTAAGACAAATCTATAAAGCTTTCAAAACTAAACAAAAATGTAACTGACAAAATTAATTTCAATTTGTGTTAGCCTTAAATATTTTGAAAATATAAGTCTATACTTGACAAACCCAAGTTCGAGCCACATTATTATTCCTGTCAACACATCACATCCACCATTTGGTTTCTGTGGAAGGTCAGGTGCCGTGTTGTTTTGGAGGTGTGTGTGTGTGTGTGTGTGTGTGTGTGCACACACGCTCAGTCGTGTCCAACTCTGAGACCCTGTGGACTGTAGGCCACCAGGCTCCATGGAATTTTCAAGGCAAGAACACTGGAGCAGGTTGCCATTTCCTACTCCAGTGGACCTTCCTGCCCCAGGATCGAACCTGAGTCTCCTGCATTAACAGACGGGTTCTTTTCTGCTCTGGCATCTGGGAAGCCCAATGGAGTTCAGTGGGCTGCAAGTCAAAGATGGCCAGGCCCAGGCTTGCCCTTAGCCTATAATCCACCAACATTCATTAATCCACACAGTTCATGTATCAGCCTCTAGGGGCCGTCCCATCCCAGAAATTAGCTTGGATGCTTTTCATGTAATGCTCCAAGTGACAGATGTCTCTGTATGTAAAATGGAAAATTATAGCAATCGCTGGAAGTGTCACCATCATTGCCTGAGAATGCAAGAGATGCACCCAAAGCAAAATGCTTAAGCAACATTGAAAATAAGAGTATGAGCAAAAACCTACCAGGCAAATGAAATGAGGAGAAACATGGAATATTAATGGTTTTAGCAACATGGAATTTTCCCACCCCCACACACTGACAGAAAGCATGCGTCAGGCTCGGCCAACACCTCACAGCCACCAGTAACCTGAGAGCATAGAGTTCTCTACCGCCTGGGCCCAGCTCCTCACTGAGTGAGTGAATCAGGCCCCTCTCCCAGCTGAGGAGCTGGTCAGCTGGCCCTGCTGCTGCTGCTGCTAAGTCACTTCAGTCGTGTCCGACTCTGTGCGACCCCATAGACGGCAGCCCACCACCCTTCCCCGTCCCTGGGATTCTCCAGGCAAGAACACCGGAGTGGGTTGCCATTGCCTTCTCCAATGCATGAAAGTGAAAAGTGAAAGTGAAGTCGCTCAGTCATGTCCGACTCTTCAGGACCCCATGGACTGCAGCCCACCAGGCTCCTCCGTCCATGGGATTTTCCAGGCAACAGTACTGGAGTGGGGTGCCATTGCCTTCTCCGCAGCTGGCCCTAGGCAGGCACAATTTTCTCTTTGTACAATATCTGCTATAAATCAAAGGTTCCTAAAAAGCCCCGAAGGTGGTAAGTAGGATGTTCCCAGCTCTCCAGAGGAAGCTGGAGGGGAAGCAGGAAACGTCACAGCCTCAGCAGTCCAGCCCAGTCCACCTGCCACACACTGTTCTCAGCCCCTTTTCTTTCCTTCCAAGATTTACTGGAAGAAGTAAATTTACACTTACTGATGTCTTCCTGGAAGGATTGCTGTTGCTCTGTCGCTCAGTCATGTCCAACTCTTTGCAACCTCATCGACTGTATCCCACCAGGCTCCTCTATCCATAGGGTTCTCCAGGCAAGAATACTGGAGTGGATTGCCCTGCCCTCCTCCAGGGGATCTTCCCAACCCAGGGATCGAACTTACAGCTCCTGTATTGGCAGGCAGATTCATAGTTTGTTTTAATTCCCTTCTCATCTATTTCTCATGGCAAATGGTGGATATATTTTTATTTTAGGATCCTTAATTTGCCTATATAATGTAAATATGGAGCAGTGCAGCCCACCTCATTGTTTCAAAATTATTCAAATTTTGCTCATTCCTGCGTGCTGTAACTGCAGCTTCTGCGTGAGTGGCCACTCCCTGCCTGGTAGTCATTATTTCCTGCATATTTAAAACCATGCAGATGTGCTTTAGTCTTGCTGTTATCATTTACCAATAAAAGAAAGCCAAATTCAGTGACAACAAGCTCTCTGCAAATTGCTTCACACTGGATATCTTTGGGAGCTTCTCAAAACTGATTTAAAAAAAAAAAAATGAAGAAAAACAGCAATTTTCTTTACAGCGCTTAGAGGCTTTTCCATGGATATTTCTGAATGTCAGATAAGATCATTGCTGCCTTTGTAAGTATTAGCCACAAGAAAAGAGATAAAAACAAATACTTTCTACCACCCTGCACACAATAAAGAGCTAAAGAGCCAGGATATTATATAGTTCATCCAAGTATTGATATAGTTGATAATATATTTCTACAAGACCAGCCTTCATGCTATTTTGACAACATGGATCTTTGTGTCTATAAATTAAAACAAAGAAAGACTTTAGCCAGATATTTAAGGTGGCTGAAAGCTTTAGAAAAATATAAGTAAGATTTTGTATTTATGGTACAAAATAGAAACAAGAAACCCAGGCACTCTCTTCTGCCCTTGGTGGATATCTCTGTTTGAGGCTTGCACCTGTTTGGGGCTTCCCAGGTGGCGCTAGTGGTAAAGAACCCACCTGCCAATGCAGGTAGACTTAAGAGACGTGGGTTCGATCTCTGGGTCAGGAAGATCCCCTGGAGGAGGGCATGGCTACCCAGTCCAGTATTCTTGCCTGGAGAATGCCAAGGACAGAGGAACCTGGAGGGCTATAATCCATAGGGTCACACAGAGTCAGACACGAGTAAAGCAAAGTAGCATGCAGGCCAGCTGGCTGGCTCCAGAAGTTCTGTGCCTTTGCAAGTGCCATCTCTACCTGAAACAACCTCCCCTTCCCACGACTTGGCTGGAAGCCTCCTACTTATCCTTTAAGACCCAGCTCAGATGGCACCTCCTAATTCCTAGACTCCCCAGGCCAGGGTTGCTGCCATCTTCTGTGCTTCAGCAGCACTTTGACCATCGCTTGACCGTGGCATTAGCCATTAGTGTTGTGATGCACCTGTCCATACGTCTGTTCCCTTCACTACACAGCAAGCCCTGTGTGGGCAGGCTCTGCAGATTAATCTTTAAGGCCCACCACATACTTTGGTGTGCCTCCTCAAGGAAGGTGCTTACTGATGAACAAAAAATGAATGAATGAGTGACTGAAAGATTGACTGAGATACACACATCCAAGGTGGCAAACAGCTGGCTGAGAATGGTGCATCAGTTGTCACCAGGTCCTGCCCACCACCACACTGCTCCACTTAAGAGCACACCCCTCATATCACTTGTGAGAACTGCCTTCCCAGATGTAACAGCCACTCCTGAGGATCCAGGAAGGAACTCTCCTTCTAAAGAGTGGGGAACAATTTTTTTAAATAATAATTGAAATTAGTTGATTGATAGCATTTCCCTTTAGTGAATTTTTAAGAAACAAAAGCTCTGCCATAGACTGCCTTCCAATCAGGCATGCTCTTCAAGCATCACTGAATTCCCTCTTGAATAAGAATGGCGAAAATGGGCCTCTGGCCAACCACTGAGCTTTGCATGGTGACTTCCACAGGAAAGGTGTACAGGAAAGGACCTAGAGACAGCCTCAGAAGACACTTTTTAAAAAAGAACTCTGGCATGCAGACCAGTAAGTAAGTCACTTGGCAGGTGAGACCAGGGATTGTATTATACAAAACCTTATGTCATCTTTTAAGACGTTCTTCTAATAAATTGCTCCTGTTTCATTTTCAGTTCAATTAAAAAAAAGTGCAAAATCAACTCTCTTTTCTTTCCAAACTAGACATCCTGAATGATAAAATGGTGTACCAATGGTTGGCCTAACAACTGGGACTATAAGCGTGACGACTATAAGCGTGGACCCTGAACTCAGACAGATTTGGGTTGGAATCCCCGTTTCATCACTTCTTAGTTCCATGCCCTTCCTCTCTGCATGTCAGCCCTTCCCACTGTAGGATGGAGAAAACACCAAGCAAGGGTAGGGTCTTGTGAGTAAAGTGCCTAGCATGGTGTCTAGCATGTGGCTAGCGCTCAGACTGTTGGATCTTAATACCATATTGCTGCTGTTGTTCAGTCGCTCAGTTGTGTCCAGATCTTTGTGACCCCATGGACTGCAGCACGCCAGGCTTCCCTGTCCTTCCCTATCTGCTGGAGCTTGCTCAAACTCATGTCCATTGAGTCAATGATGCCATTCAGCCATCTCGTTTTCTGTGGCCTCCTTCTCCTCCTGCCCTCAATCTTTCACAGCATCAGGGTCTTTTCCAATGAGTTGGCTCTTTGCATCAGGTGGCCAAAGTACTGGAGCTTCAGCTTCAATATCAGTCCTCCCAGTGAATATTCAGGGTTGATTAATATGATAATATTCCAGAACATTAATCGGAATGTATTAATGTTCATATTACATGTTCATAAACGGCATGTTAATTTTAGACTGGAAACCACCATGTTTTCAGTGGCCAGTTCTAACTGGAATATCCTCTTTCTGTTGCATTTTTCCTCAAGGAGCTGAATTATTGCTCCAGAATTCTAGGCACATTCTTTTTTTGGCCATGCCACATGGCCTGTGGGCTCTAAGTTCCTCAACCAGGGATTGAACCAGTGTTCCCTGCATTGGAAGTGCAGAATCTTAACCACTGGACCACAAAGGAGGTCCCTAGGTACATTCTTAATAGCTTTCTCAGAATCTTTATGGAGAAGTACCTGGAAACCTCATAAAACTAGCATGTCAACTGTGTCTCATTTGGCTGACTTACAAGACATTGTGAGGTGCTTTTCAAGGGTTGGGGGAGACTGCATGGGAAAAATTGTCTTGAAAACACATCATGATGAGCAAACATTATTTAAGGATCAAGTAAACTGTATCCCATTTTTCAAAATCTAAGCCTTTGTTATAAAATTCACATTCAAAAACTATACGGGGAGGACCAAAAGTTATTGTTTCATGGGTACAGAACTTCAGTTTAGAATAATAAACTTCTAGAGACAGTTACCCAACAATGTGAATGGACTTAGTGCCACTGAACTGTATGCATAAACTGGTTAAAATGGTGAATTTTGTGTTACGTCTATTTTACCACAGTTAAAAAAAAAAAAAAAGGAAAAAAGAAGTTTAACAAGCACATGCTTTCACACATCTCTCTAAATGTACGAACACACACATACAAATTTCAGTAAGCTTCTCTCACCCAGCTACAGATATCTCTTTAAAAAAACTCCAATAATCTTAAAGACGACCTTAAAGGAAATAATTAAAGTAATAAAGATCATCCATGTAAAACAATGATAGTCAAATCCTTCAGACCAGCAGGTGGGCCACAGGGCTTTAAGGAAGTCCCCTGTCTGTGTTCCCTTAAATGAGTTAAGGTACAAGAGGTAGCATGTTCTTTTTGCAGGAAATTTCAAAGTCAGGAGGGAAAAGCTATCTTTTATCAAAGTGGAGAGAAAAGGGACAAAGAAAGTAAGCACTGGAAATATTTTCAAGAGGTAAGGAAGCCAAAATAGAAGTCATGAAACTAAGATTCATGTAGCCTTCATGAGTCTTGCTTTTCGCAGCCCTAGAAAAGTCCAAATGCACTGCAAAGAAATTGTTCGTAACTCCATCCTTTGCCACAAATGACTCATGGGAGACCAAGGGTGTGAGAGGCCCAAGCTTTTCCTTTACAAAAGCTCTGTCCTGCAGTCAGCAGGTGGACAGAGGCTTGGGCACGTGCGTCCTGTGCCTGTCTCCCACAGTTCCTGGCACCAATCCACCCACATGCACTTGGTGGTCTCAGTGCAGTGCACACGAGTGCCAGACACCCACCCAGGAAAGGGTGAAGAAAGAGGGGGAGGGCTGTCTCCCCTCTGCCTTTCTTATGTCTTTGCTGCTCTTTCTCATTATCCCCTGTTGCCAGAGTAAATTATAAAGTTAATTTTCAGCAGCAAAGTCTGTGTGTTTTGGTCTTTGTTTTCCTAGGATACATTTATCAGTAGGTTCAGTATTTGACCGTGTAGTCAGGTTTTTATAAGTTTGCACATGCAGTTCTTTTATTCTGTTTTTATTAAAGAGAAAAGTATCATTTTCTCAACTCTCCATGTGCTAGTCTATTACAGTGGACCTGGCAGGAAGTTTCTTCCACCCATTTTAGGATGGATGGAAGGTCCACACTAAAACCTTAAACCCTTTTGGCCATGTGAATTCAATAAACTTTTACGATGGCAGAGCTCTGGAGGGTGAGTGGTCCACTGACACCTCCTCGTCTGGCCTCTCTGTGACCACAAGGCACCGGCCAGCCTGACTCAAACATGTCCTGTCAACATTCCCAGGACAGGCAACAAAGGCAAAGGCAGACAAGTACAACTGCATCAACTTTAAAACCTGAGCATCAAAATCAGTGGAGGGGAAGACAGCCTACAAAGCGGGAGATAATATTTGCAACTCGAATATTTGATAAGAGGTTAATATTCCTTCTCCAGGGGATCTTCCCGACCCAGGGATCAAACCCGGGTCTCCCGCATTGTAGACAGACGCTTTACTGTCTGAGCCACCAGGGAGCCCTCTAAAGATTAGTGATGCTGATCATCTTTGTACATGCTTCTTGACCACTTGTATATTGTCTTTCGGAGAAATATCTATTCAAGTCCTTTGGTCATTTTAAAATTGGATTATTTGATTTTTTTTGAGTTGTAGGAGTTCTTTGTATAGTCTGAATATTAGCCTCTTATCAAATCAAATATTCGAGTTGCAAATATTATCTCCTGTTTTGTAGGCTGTCTTCCCCTCCACTGATTTTGATGCGCAGAAGTTGTAAAGCTTGATACAGTTGTACTTGTCTGCCTTTGCCTTTGTTGACATCACTAATCATTAGGGAAATGCAAATATAAACACTCGTTAGAATGGCTGCTATCAAAAAACCATAAAACAAATGTTGACAAGGATGTAAAAAAATCGGAAGCCCTGGGCATTATTGGTGGGATGTAAAATGGTGCAATCCTCATGGAAAACAGTATGGCAGCTCCTCAAAACATTACAGACAGAACCATATGATCCAGTAGTCATTTCTGGGTATATGTCTGAAAGGACTGAAAACAGGCTCTTGAAGAAACATTTGCATACTCACCTTGTTAGCAGGATGCTTCTCAATAGACTAAAGCTGGAAGCAACCAAGTTGTTGTTTTGTTGCTAAACTGTGACTCTTTGTGACCCCATGGACTATAACCGCCAGGCTCCTCTGTCATGGGATTCTCCAGGCAAGAATACTAGAGAGGGTTGCATTTCTCTCTCCAAGGGATCTTCCTGACCCAGGGATCAAATCTCTGTCTCCTGCTTGGCAGGCGGCTTCTTTATCACTGAGGCACCAGGGAAGCCCAACCAAGATGAACAGATAAAAAAAAAATATATGTACATGCAATGGAGTATTATTCAGCCTGGAAAAGGAAGAAGATTCTGACATATGCTATGACACAGATAAACCTCAAGGATACCATGCTAAGTGAAATAATCCAGTCACAAAAAGACAAATAATGTATGATTTCACTTACATGAGTTATCTAGAGTAGACAAATTTACAGAAACAAAAGGAGACTGGTGTTTACAGGGGCTAGGGCAGGGAGAGAGGCGAGTTGTTATATAAAGGATTGCAAAGAGCTGGACATGATGGAGCAACTAACACTTTCACTTTTCTTACCATTTCAGATGTACAGGATGAAAACATTTTGGAGATCTCTTTTATAACGTTGTAAATATGCTTAACTGTGAGGGCAGTGGCACCCCACTCCAGCACTCTTGCCTGGAAAATCCCACGGACGGGGGAGCCTGGTAGGCTGCAGTCCATGGGGTCGCTGAGGGTCGGACACAGCTGAGCGACTTCACTTTCACTTTTCACTTTCATGCATTGGAGAAGAAAATGGCAACCCACTCCAGTGTTCTTGCCTGGAGAATCCCAGGGATGGGGGAGCCTGGTGGGCTGCCGTCCATTGGGTCGCACAGAGTCGGACATGACTGAAGCGACTTAGCAGCAGCAGCAGTACACTTAAAATGGCTAAAATGGTAAATTTTATGTTATGTGATTTTTTTACCATGATTTTTAAAAACACACTCTGAATCACAGAGCTTAATAGCTTTAAGGAATTTTTTATTTAATGTTTTGGTCTTCTATGCATAAACGAAGAAGAAAACAGACTCTCCCTTGATGTGAGTAAGGGTTTTGCCTCTGTCCCCAGGGGAAACCCCATCTAGATGGAAAGCCACCTGATATTTCAGGGGCTTTCCAGAGGACCCAAACCTTGCACTAGTAGGGTTATTGTGCCTGTTTCTTTCCTGCCCAGCAAAACATGTCCAGAAGAGTCAAAACAGGCCTCTATTTTTCTTTAAAGAAGTTACCTTCCTCAGTGTTTGTGTACATGATATTAAAATGAAAGTCCAATTTTAATATTAATTCAGCTTAAATGTAATTTTAAAAGTTAATGAAGGCCTTTAGTCCAAGTTATGCAATGGGCCAGGCATTCAAGATGAAACACGAGGGACTCACAGACTAAAAGGCAAGTCAGATGAATGAACAAATAATTGTGCTACAAAATAACACCTGCTATAAAAAGGCATATACATAAAAAGGTACAGCACACCATGGGAAGCTGAGGAGAGAACATTTAGTGGGGTTAGAAGGAGTAAGGACAGGTCACCACGGTGAGCAGAGTCCACAAGCATGAGGCAGTTCATTGTAGTGGTTAACCCACAACACAGACTGTGGAGCAGAGGAACCTGGATGCCAGAACATGGCCCTGCCGCTGCTAGCTGTGTGCCAATAAGCTTATTAGTTAACCTCTCTGAGCCCCAATTTCCTTACCTACAGAAAGAAGATAGTAATTTTCAAAAAATATGTAAAGTTATTATAAGGGTTACATTAAATAAACTACCATAAATAAATGACCCATTCTCAATACATGTTCAGTGTTATCAGTTAGCCTAAAAGAGAAGGCTCACGTGGAGGCAAGAACAACATGTGTAAAGGCACAGAGGCACAAGAGGTCTCGTGTTCCCGCAGTGTGCATGGCAGGTCTTGCCAGGAGGGAGCAGGACAGGAGGCTGGAAAGGCTGTCTGTGGGCAGTGGGGCCCTGTGGAGGGTTTAATCAGGAAGGTGATGAGGAGACATTACCTGTGCCCCTCACATTGCCCCATCTTGTTGTTCGGTTGCTTAGTCATGTCCGACTCTTTGCAACCCCATGGACTGCAGCACACCAGGCTTCCCTGTCCTTCACTATTTCTCAGAATTTGCTCAGACTCATGTCCATTGAGTCGGTGATGCCATCTAACCATCTTGTCCTCTGTTATCCCCTTCTCCTCCTGCCTTCAATCTTTCCCAATATCAGGTGGCCACAGCACTGGAGCTTCAGCTTCAGCATCAGTCCCTTCAATGAATAGTCAGGGTTGATTTCCTTTAGGATTGACTGGTTTGACCTCCTTGCTGTCCAAGGGACTCTCAAGAGTCTTTTCTCACACCACAGTTCAAAAGCATCAATTCTTTGGCACTCAGCCTTCTTTATAGTCCAACTCTCACATCCATACATGACTACTGGAAAAGCCTTACCATTTCAATAACTGGTCTGACTTCCATGTCTGAGGGCTTCACAGGCTCCCTTCCCCCAAGTACTGCAGGAGGATCATCCGCTGCTACAGAACTGGCACCTCTCCCTGATTCCAACCAAGCCTGATGAGAGTTGGAACATCAATACCCCTGCTCTCTCACCCCTAGGTAGGATAAATCTGAAGCATGTACTCCACAGTGACTCCACTGGTTCCCCAGCAGGACTCAGTTCCACTTACTCACATTGGTACCTGGCTTGATAACACATCCCTTACTGGCTGGCTTCCCTTCCCCATCTCACCTCCCTACTCCCATGGTACCATTCCCTGAGATTACCTCCCAAATAAACCAAGAACCAGAATCCTTATCTCAGGGCCACTTTTTAACAAAAGCTATACTAAGATGTGTGCCATGACCTTATCTATTTAAAAAGATGCTTCTTGAAGCAAGTGAAGAATGGATTGGACTGAGTGGAGCTAGAGGCAGAGAGTCAGGAGATCCCTGCAGTAACCTAGGAAGGAGGTTGTATTATAGGAGTAGAGTGGAAGCGACACTCTGGAGACAGTGAGGCAGGTCCTTAATGACTGATGCATGTCACTAGGATGGGCCAACAAGAGTTAAGGAAGAGCCTCCTCTTGCAGGTTTCGCTGCATATGAGGGACCTGCCAGACATTCACTGGTGAAAGCCTCAGTGACAGATTGGATCTCGAGGTTTACAACTGTGTTTTCAGCTTGGAAGTGGTAGATGAGATCATAGGGATGAATGAGGCCATGTGGAGAGAGGATTAAGGAAGAAAAGCTAAGATTAGCATCCTGGGGGTGCTAATATTTAAGGATAGGAATAAAATGAGGTACCAGTCAAAGGTAAGAGACATTCAGTCATCAACAAAAAAGGAGAGAATCAGTCAAAAGTATGTCTTTGAATCCAACAAGCATGAAACACTGCAGTGAATTCAAATTGGTTAAGGCCTGGAACAAGGTTACCAGTGTCGGCAGCCACTGTGTTGGTGGCAGCGGCTTGAGCAAAATGATAAAAGAAGGAAGGTGGGAGCCTGTGAGACAGAGGGAGGCGTAGATGTGAGCTCAAAGAAGATGGAACCCTCTTTCGCTCAAAGAAGATGGAACCCTCTTTCCAATTGGTGGGTGTGATGGGATGGAGAGAGAGAGAGAGATCATGGACCCAGAGGAGAGGGCTGGGGGACAGGAAGAAGACCACCTCTAAGGGAAGGGAAAGCGTCATTTTGTTTTTTTTTTTTTCCCCCAAACTTTTAAACTTTTTATTTTATATTGGGCTATAGTTGATTAACAATGTTGTGGTAGTTTCAGGTGAACAGTGAAGGGACCCAGCCATACACATACATGGATCCATTCTCCCCCAGCTCCGCTCCCATCCAGGCTGCCACAGAGCAGTCCATGTGCTGCACAGTAGGTCCTTGTTGGTTATCCATCTTACCTATAGCCGTGTGTACATGAGGGAAGTGTCTTTTAAAAGATGGGGTAGACCTGAATAAGATTATGGTCTGAGAGAAATAAACACACGGATAAAGGTAAAGACAAAAGAATAAAGAGAACATTTGATAGCAAAAGCTCAGCAGTGAGACAGCTGGGAGTGGGGAACAACCGCACAGCAGGAGGCTGGATTTGAAGAGGGTGGGGATGTCTGAGAGCAGAGATGAAGAGGTTGGGATGAGTGAAAACAAAGGTAAATTTAGATGTTAAGAGGACCGCATGCTGAACGATTGCATGTAGAGGAAATTTGGGCTGGCACGGGGTGGTACTGGAGAGTGTCTTGAATTAAAGGGCTACTCTGGGAGCCTGAGGGCTTCTCTGGTGGCTCACATGTTAAAGAATCTGCCTGCAATGGGGAGACACATGTTCGAACTCTGAGTCAGGAAGATCTGTTGGAGAAGAGAATGGTTACCCATTCCAGTATTCTTTCCTGGAGAATCCCATGGACAGAGAGGATCCTGGAGGGCTATAGCCCACAGGGTCACAAAGAGTCAGACACGACTGAGCAACTAACACTCACTTTCCACTTGGGGAGCTTGTTGAGTGGGGGGAGGGGCAGAGAGAACTGGAAGGCCTGGGAACTGGGAAAGGGTAGTGTGGAGGCAGGAGCTGGGGCCAAACCCACAGAGCAGACACTCCAGGACACTCCTTTGCCTGGCAGCTGCACCTTCTGGCCCTGAATCTTAAAGGTGCCATTTGGTCTTTGACGAGGGAGACTGAAGAGCATGCAAGCCTAGGGTGTATGTTTTCTGTAAAATAAGAGACCAGGTCCTCCAACCAGAACAGAAGGCCCAGGGGTGGGGTGGAAACTTGAAGAAGAGTTGTACAGATCTGGAGCAGCCTTTGATTTCATGTCGATTAATCAGGGGGTTAGCAATGGGATGCAGTGTACAGTCTCAGAGTGCCTGGCCCAGCGAACAGCTTGATGGCCACTTGGCTGCATAAAGTCTGTTACCTGAATGCACACACATTTCTTTTCCCACATCTTGACTCCTGGCTCCACTTCCACTTCTGCAACTTGCAAGCACCTCAAGCCAATAAAACTCCCTGTGCTGACCTTCCCTGCATGGCACCCTGTAGGTCTCACACTGTCCATATCCACTTACGGACACAGTGGAATGACTCCCAGATCACCTTCCTCCCAGAATTGTTTTCAGTTACTGACTGTGCCTTTTAGGCCCATGGGGCCCACTTCTCTCTGTAGGTAGAACTGACCCCGCCCACTCACCTTCACTAGCGCGTCATTGCTCTCGGACTAATGCCCTGGATCTTAGCCATGTATTAGGATAACGTCCATCAAGGAATTAGAAATGCAATCTTTCTTTGGAGTTAGGTTACCGCTGTTTGGAAGTAGTTTTGTTTCCTATAGCATATGAATTTTTAATCACTAAAGAGAAATTTTAAATTATCTGGTTAATCCTGATTATTACAGAAATTAACTCTAATCTCTACCTGGTTTACAACTCCAAACTCAGTGGTAACCAATATATGTTGTCAAAAGACCAAATTTAAAATGGAAGACTGGCAGTAATGATAATTTGCAAGTATGAGTTGTGTGAGTGATTTTCTTCTTTTTTAGTATATATTATTTTCACATAAATTTAAATATATTATAGATAAATATCAAAATATATTGTATGTATTAGTTGATTAATGTGTTTAGTTAGGGAAGAACTGTATTCAGAATTATGAATTCTTGCTGTGCTATTATAATTTATATGTCGTTATTCTAAATCACCGTTTCCCCTGTAACCTTATGATGTTTGAAGCCTGTTTCATCAACCTGCAACAGCTTTATTCAATCAAGTCAAACCCAAACACTTCCCTTCCACCTACATTAAAGATAGACTCACTGTGACAGAAATAGCAGTGTAACTGCTAATACAAACACTGTAAATGCCAGAAAATAATAAGGTAAGAAGAATGTTACCCAATGTAGCCTTGGCTGGTGTAGGTGCCAAATGGGGGCTTACACTTCTGATAAGGACACAAGCAATTCCAAGCCCCACCTGTCATACACACAGGTAGAAAAATAAAGTGTGTGTTTTTAAAAGAAATGAAGAAGTACTTTTGAAAAATTAAAACAATGAAGCAAACTGCTGTATCCTTGCTAATACAAACTGCATTTCAAAGAAGCCAAATGGTCCTTGAAGGAAAACTATCCTAAATAAAGGAATTACAGCATATATATGCAAAAAAGAATGACAGGATTTTTTAAAAATCACATTTCCCAACTCCTACTAAGCATGTTTATAGGCAAACGTTAGGGAAAGGTCGATGAGGAACATTATTTTGGCTGGATTACGTTGATAGCAATTGAACCCGAGCAAGTGACAAAAAGAAGACAGACATCACATGCCTTCACCTGCAGGAAGGCAATAAAAATACACCACCTTCAATGAAGTTGATTTGTGATGGTTTAGTTGCTAAGTCGTGTTCAGCTCTTGCGACCCCATGGACTGTAGCCTGCCAGTCTCCTCTGTCCATGGGATTCTCCAGGCAAGAATACTGGAGTGGGTTGCCATGCCCTCCTCCAAGGGATCTTCCCGACCCAGGGATCACACCTGGGTATCCTGCGATGTAAGCAGATTCTTTACCAACGAGCTATGAGGGAAGCCCTATTCCCTACAAGGAAGCCTTACTTCAGTGAAGTTCATTTACAAGAAAGCAAAAACAAAACTGACCTTGAACTCGATCAAGTCTCTAGATAAAACAATGTGTCTATAGAGAATACTGGAAAGAGAGGGACATGTCACTTAACACCACAGAAGTGCATTCAGACAAACCCAAAATGTGGGGAATAGAACCAATTCAGAACCAGTGGCCAGGGTTCTCAAAAAATAAATGGCAAGAACAAAAGTGGACAGGAGTGTTAGAGACCAAAAGACACATTAACCAAACTCAACGTATAGGCCCTGTTTGGATCCTGATTGGAGTAAACCACTAGTAAAACGGCATTTATGAAACCACTGTGGAAATTTGAATAATGTTTGTGTATCAGATGTTATTAAAGAATCATTGTTATTCTGAGTGGCGTGTAATGGTACCTCATAGTGGTTTTGATTTGCATTTCTCTGATAATGAGTGATGTTGAGCATCTTTTCATGTGTTTGTTAGCCATCTGTATGTCTTCTTTGGAGAAATGTCTATTTAGTTCTTTGGCCCATTTTTTAATTGGGTCATTTATTTTTCTGGAATTGAGCTGTAGGAGTTGCTTGTATATTTTTGAGATTAGTTGTTTGTCAGTTGCTTCATTTGCTATTATTTTCTCCCATTCTGAAGGCTGTCTTTTCACCTTGCTTATAGTGTCCTTTGTTGTGCAGAAGCTTTTAAGTTTAATTAGGTCCCATTTGTTTATTTTTTATTTTATTTCCAATATTCTGGGAGGTGGGTCATAGAGGATCCTGCTGTGATGTATGTCAGAGAGTGTTTTGCCTATGTTTTACTCTAGGAGTTTTATGGTTTCTGGTCTTACATTTAGATCTTTACACGCCAGTCAGAAATGGCTGCAATCCAAAAGTCCACAAGCAAAGAATGCTGGAGAGAGTGTGGAGAAAAGGGAACCCTCTTACACTGTTGGTGGGAATGCAAACTAGTACAGCCACTATGGAGAACAATATGGAGATTCCTCAAAAAACTTGGAATAGAACTGCCTTATGATCCAACAATCCCACTGCTGGGCATACACACTGAGAAAACCAGAATTGAAAGAGACACGTGTACCCCAATGTTCACAGCAGCACTGTTTACAATAGCCAGGACTTGGAAGCAACCTAGATGTCCATCTGCAGATGAATGGATAAGAAAGCTGTGGTACATATACACAATGGAGTATTACTCAGCCATTAAAAAGAATACATTTGAATCAGTTCTAACGAGGTGGATGGAACTGGAGCCTATTATACAGAGTGAAGTAAGCCAGAAAGAAAAACACAAATACAGTATACTAACGCATATATATGGAATTTAGAAAGATGGTAACAATAACCCTGTTTACGAGACAGCAAAAGAGACACTGATGTATAGAACAGTCTTATGGACTCTGGGAGAGGGAGAGGGTGGGATGATTTGGGCGAATAGCATTGAAATATGTATAATATCATTTCTGAAACGAGTCACCAGTCCAGGTATGATGCCTGATAACGGTACGACCCAGAGGGATGGTATGGGGAGGGAGGAGGGAGGAGGGTTCAGGATGGGGAACACATGTATACTTGTGGCAGATTCATTTTGATGAATGGCAAAAGCAATACAATATTGTAAAGTTAAGCAAAATAAAAAAAAAAGAATCATTGTTAAATTTTTTTTGTTATGAAAACGGTTTCAAGATAGTGTGAGAAAAAGAGGAGGAGATTCTTATCTGTTAAAGATATTATCAAAGCCCTTCTAGACGTGATGTCCTGGAATTTGTTTTGAAATAATCCAGCAAGGGTGAGGGTTGAGGTCAGGGAAACTGTGGAGGGGGATAGATAAGGCATGATCGGCCATATGTTAATGGGTAATGGCTACCTGGGGGTCTATTTACACCATTCTTTTTGTGTTGACATTTCTTAACAGGAAGTCCTGTTTTTAATCACCTAAACTGGTGATCGGGCTTCTCTGATCGCTCAATTGGTAAAGAACCTGCCTGCAATGCAGGAGACCCCGGTTTGATTCCTAGGTTGGGAGGATCTGCTGGTGAAGGGATAGGCTACCCACTCCGGTATTCTTGGGCTTCCCTTGTGGCTCAGCTGGTAAAAAAAAAAAAAAAAAAAAAAAATCCACCCACAACGCAGGAGACCTGGGTTTGGCCCCTGGGTTGGGAAGATGCCTTGGAGAAAGGAAAGGCTTCCCATTCCAGTATTCTGGCCTGGAGAATTCCATGGACTGTATAGTCCATGAGGTCACAAAGAGTCAGACACCACTGAGCAACTTTCACTTTCACAAACTGGTGATCAGTCCCTTGCAAAGATAGTTCCAAAGCCACTTGAACTTGGTTGAGCTCCATTCATAGACCCTTCTCTCATGTCCCCCTTCTCCATCAAAGCAAGCACCCTTTTAATTCTAATGTCCCCATAAAGGCACTTGAAACCAATTCATCATTGACTTCTGACTCTGTATGTTCAGTCTACTGCCCCATGGCTCTTTTTACTGTGTTATCCCCAAACCCACCCTCCCTCCTTAGGTCTATTTTTATGGATCTTAGTCGAAGAATGTGACTTCTTTTGCAGTTACCCTCTTGCCAGCCTCCAGCAGCCCATGCTACACATAACCATTCTTCTTCTCTCCACCTTTCCTTCAATGGGTCTCATTCCTGATACCAGGTTGTTTTCCAAGCCCCTCCATGGGGTCGCTGAGAGTCAGACACGTCTGAGCAACCTCATTTTCACTTTTCACTTTCATGCATTGGAGAAGGAAATGGCAACCCACTCCAGTATTCTTGCCTGGAGAATCCCAGGGACGGGGGAGCCTGGTGGGCTGCTGTCTATGGGATCGCACAGAGTTGGACACGACTGAAGTGACTTAGTAGCAGCAGCAGCAGCAGTGGAAGCAAACAGTCTTAACCACTGGTCTGCCAGGGAAGTCCCAACAGCCTTTCTTATTCCCAGAAATCCTGTAAGTATCTGGACCCAACCTTGTTTATAATTTTAAAAGATTGAGAACATTGGGGAAATATTTAAATTCATCATTCAAAGGATATTTCTTGAGTGCTTTGTAATGGTAGATACCACTTATCAAGCCCTGGGCAGGTAGCCCTTAATCCTCAAAGCAACCCTGTGAAAAAGTGGAAGTGTTAGTTGCTCAGTCATGTCCTCACTCTGTGCAACCCCATGGACTGTAACCCACCAGGGTCCTCTATCTATGGAATTCTCCAGGCAAGAATACTGGAGTGGGTAGCCATTCCCTTCTCCAGGGGATCTTCCTGACCCAGGGATTGAACCCAGGTCTCCTGAATTGCAGGCAGATTCTTTACCAGCTGAGTGCTTTGTAATGGTAGATACCACTTATCTAGTCCTACACAGATAGGACCAGGGTAACCCGACTAGGGTATCTACAAGGTAGATACGATTATCGCCATCTTATACCTGGGCAAGAGATACAGACACATCAAATGGCTTTTCCCAGTCACATATTCTGTACCTGGCACAGCTGTAATCCAAAAGCAGGCCTATTATCCTCCCTAAGCCATGCTATCACTCTATTTTAGCATTAGCCTCAAGCCACCCCATTCTGGAACATTCTTTCCCACCCAGGACTGCAGCAGTACTGCCAATAGGAACACAAAAACCACTGCGGGTTCATCCTATCAGTTCCTCTAGGAAGCTCTCTGTGAGTTCCACCAGCAGAGCTGGCAGCTCTCTGCTCTAAAACCTAAGCACTTTGCTAGCATTGCTGAGCAACTATTACTTGCTTGTAATGGTCTCCCACAAGAATGAAATCTCTCAAGGACAAGGACTATGTCTTCTACTTATGTTGGCACCTCTGGTGCCGAGAACAGTGTCTGGCCTGTAGTGGGAATTCAATAAATGTTGACCGAATGAGCAAATGAACTCCACTGGGAAACATGTTCCCAACCCAAGAAGCTAGTAGTGGAGCAGATGGCCAGTTGGCTTCTTCTTCTGGCCTT
The DNA here is from genome assembly GCA_935064755.1 of Tragelaphus eurycerus. NCBI lineage: Eukaryota > Metazoa > Chordata > Mammalia > Artiodactyla > Bovidae > Tragelaphus > Tragelaphus eurycerus. Next base: position 26,752,843 of record CAKXYN010000003.1, read on the forward strand.
GGTGATCACTCCTTACTTCTCATTTGCATGTTTATTTCCCAAGGTCCTATTTCTTTGCTTGAATATCTGTGACATCTCCTGCTAACAGTTCTGTGCGACAGTGGCTCATTCTCACTAATCACCTTCTCCAAGTGTTAATCGTTCAGAAAGAAAGTGTACCTCTTAAATGAGAATCTGACCATAGTGCTGTGTTTTGTGGGATCCATTTCATAGCAACCAGAGGGGTTCTTATATTTGATGGCAAACAACCTGTGAGGTTCAAATTTGGTGCCTCCTTGAGCTAATCCAATTGAATTCTTCAGTATACATGGTCGTGAACCTTTAGAAAGTTCAAGTAATCAACAGAATGCAAATTTCAAGAAATCAATCAGATTTTTTGCCTATCAGTTTGGCAAAATTAAAAACAAAAAAAAATGCTGATGAGGTTTGGGATATGAGAACAATCTTCCTCTGAGATACCTTGAAAACACATTAACAGTAGACTTTTTAAAAAGGTCTCTAGTTCTTTAAAGTTGATCCAACAGTTCCACTTCTAGGAATATGTTCTAAGCAAATAATTAAGATTTAACTACCAGGACGTATAGAGCAATTTATTATAACAGAGAAAATTTGAAAATTATTTAAATAACCAGGAATAAGAAATGCACAATGGAACATTACTCAGCTATAAAAAAGAACACATTTGAGTCAGTTCTAATGAGGTGGACAAAACTGGAGCTTAGAGTGAAGTAAGCTAGAAAGAGAAATGACCAATACAGTATATTAACCCATATATATGGAATTTAGAAATATGGTAATGACAACCCTATAGGCAAGACAGCAAAAGAGACACAGATGTAAAAAACAGACTTTTGGACTATTTGGGAGAAGGCAAGGGTGGGAAGATATAAAAGAATAGCATTGAAACACGTATGTTACCATATGTGAAACAGATGACCAGTGCATGTTTGATGCATGAAGCTGGGCACTCAAAGTTGGTGCTTGGGGACAATCCAGAGGGATGTGGTGGGGAGGGAGGTGGGAGGCGAGTTCAGGATGGTGGGACACCTATACACCCATGGCTGATTCATGTCAATGTATGGCAAAAACTACCACAATATTGTAAAGTAAATTAGCCTCCAATCAAAATAAATAAATTAAAAGAATTAGTTAAGTCAGTTAAGGTATATCCCAACAACTAGATGCCATTCAGTGATTAAAATTTGTATTTCCGGACTTCCCTCACGGTCCAGTGTTTAAGAATATGCCTGCCAATGCAGGGGACACAGGCTTGACCCCTGGTCAGGAAGATTCCACATTCCATAGGGCAATGAAGCCCGCAGGCCACAACCACTGAGCCCACCTGCCCTAGAGCCAGTGATCTGCAACAAGAGAAGCCATCACAATGAGAAGCCTGCGTACTGCAACTAGAGAAAAGCCCACTCACAGCAAGAAAGACTCAGCACAGCCAAAAACAGATAAATAGTCTTTTTTAAAAAACCTGATGCAGCCAAATAAATAAATATTTTTAAAAATAGTAATAATTTCTGTCACACTCTAACCTTTAAAGAATTTTCACTTTCATTATCTCAGACAGTGGCTCTTACACTTTAGCATGCATAAGACTCCCCTGAGGATGTCTGTGAAAATGTGGGTTCCTGGACCTCTGGAGGGTCTGCTCTAGAGGTCTGGAATGGGACCTGGGAGTTTAAACTTCTAACAAGCGCCCCTCCCAGGTGCTTCTCAGCAGGTGACTGGTGACCTCTACTTTCAGTAGGTGCAGGCCCAGGAGGCCGTCACACCGGGCACGAGGCAGGCACATGTGACCAGGAGGATCTCTGCCTACTTAACCGGCCCAGAAGAGACAATGTAGTAACACTGATCTTCTACAGGGAATTGGCTATATAAGTAACGTAACTTTCTTAACTGGAAGCGGTTAGAAAAGGGAAAAGAAAGAAGGAGACAGAGCCCTAAATGCACTCCATTCCACAAAAAACCGTCCCACCAGTAAAAATCCCAACCAGCCATCTTGGACATTCTTCTTCGTCTCTTACCATTTGACACTTGGACATTGGGTACGTGCCAAGGGGACTCCATCTGCACTGCTTTTGGAAGGTGGGAGGAGAACTAGAGTGGGCTCTTTGTTTTCCAGACACAGGCACACAGGAGGGAAGTGCCTGACCCAGAATGGGTCACAGGCAAAGCAGAGGTCAGGGCGAGAGGATCTCCCGATGCCAGGCTTGCACCCCAGCCCTGAGTGATGGAGCTTCCCCAGCCCCGAGGGGTTGAGAGCAGACTTGGGTTTCCACAGGGCCCGAGATGGTGGGCCCTGCACAAGCCTGGAGTCACACGGACAAGCAAATTTTCTACACAAGAGACCGAGCTCTCTTCCTGCCAGGAAAATGCCATTGTGACTTAAACTGGATGTTGAGGGCTAAGATGAGTGAAAGAGGTAAAATATGAATCTAAATGGTTAGAATATAAAGAAAATTGTTAATTTTTCAAATATGCTACAATTATTCTGCAACTAGAAGATAAAATAACATTTTTGTGGGAAGCCTGTTGCACTTTTTCATGGCCTTATAAAAAACAAATTAATGCTAAAGATAGAAAAATGAATCATACATAAAACTCTTTTAATTACTAAAGAGATAATTAGTCCTTGAGGTGGGGTGTGAAGTTTGACATCAGTCAGAACTTTTGAAAGTATTCTAGAAGGTGAGACTTGGAGGTACCCAATCCTGAAGCATCCTTTCCCAAAAGAAAATATGACATTACCACTTATGAAGAATGCATATGGATTGTATGCTCAGTCATGTCTGACTCTACGATGATCCCATGAACTGCAGCCCACCAGGTTCCTCTGTCTATGGAATTTTCCAGGCAATAATATGGGAGTGGGTTGCCATTTCTACCTCCAGGGCATCTTCCCGACTCAGGGATCAAACCCACGTCCCTGGGGTCTCCTGCATTGGCAGGTGGATTCCTTACCACTGAGCCCCCTGGGAAGCCAATTTATAGAGAGGCTGGGGCTGATTCACCAGCCCGTATTTCTCTGTCGTGACCAGGGTTACACATGGTAATGGGCTTAGAGAAGACAACTCAGAGCTGCCTTGTAACCTCCAAACAAGTTTGTGCCTGGGCTTGCACATGGGGCACCAGCGCCCACTTTCACGGTGCGTGTTGGTGCAGGCTGCTGCTGCTGAGTGATATGCCCCTGGGTGTGTTTCCACCTTCAAGGGTGTTGCATGCCTCTGGCACCCTCCTTCCCAGCTGCAGTGTGCCGCCTATCAGAAACAGCCTGTCTGCTAAGGCTCTGGGGGTCACCACACCCCCTGCCTCATACTTCTCTGCCCTGGCCTCAGGGCACGTGGCTCATGCTCTCTCTGGGTGGCGATTCTAACACGCACGGCTGGGTAAGTGGCACCTTAAGCCTTCGCTTGGCTCTCACCTCAGCACAATCTCGGGACACTAATGAAGGAAGAAATGCTTCCTGGGAAGCACTTCACAGTATTTCTTCCTGTGAAGAAATAGTCTGTGGTTACTTTTTCATAAAACCTTCTATAAAAGATGATTCCTCGCCACCATTTTGATGCACTGTTTTTCAAATAGGAAGGCCATATATTTATCATCTAAACAGGGACACTTCTAAGAGGGAGATCTGTTAACAACTACACTGGGACAACAAGTGAATGCTGAGACCACCCCAGGTAGCCTGGGACACATGGTCACCCTGCTTAGGAAGTAGATGAGCTGCCCAAAGACAGCACGTGAGGCTGAGTCCCAGCTGACCCCAGGTCACACAAAACATGAACACAAAAAGAACTCTTAGTGTAGTAAATCACTGAGGTTTCGGGTTATTTGTTACCAGGACATCACCCAGCACAAACTGATGAATACAGCCTTATAGTTGTATAACTTCTTTGCTACCACCTGGGAGAAATGGAGGTAACCTAACACAATCCACATCACTGGGTGTTTGTGAGGATTAAAGGAGCTAATACAGAAAAAGCACTTAGCTCGGTGCCTGGCACATAGTCATCAGGCACCAGATGTTAGCTAGTATTATTAACTATAATAACAACACAGGAAAATGAAGGAACACTCTAAGAACACAGAGAAGTCAAATTTCAAACCAAGCATGCACTTACTCAGGAATGGCAGGAAGGCCAATCGCCCTAACATCCGCCCCACAAGCTGTTTGCCCCTCTGGCCATCGGAGGCCCTGCCTCCTTCTCTCAATCCAGCAGCCCACTCCCACCTGTATCTCTCCTGACCCATGGACCAGAGACCGTCATTACAACGGCTCTCTTGTGAATTCCTCCGCTCCTTGACCTTGGGTTGCTTCCATCTCACCCAAATGACAAACCTTAATCCTGGATTAATACAATGATCCAACATTTTTGCTCCTGGGCCCACGTTACTGAACAAAATCCTCCCGCATTTCTTAAAGTCTTTATATGGGCTCTTTCTCAATTCTTTCTCCCATTTTCCACAAGAGATATCTCCAAATTTCACCATTCTTCTCGAGCTCTCAGCCCTTTGAATATGAATATGCCTGCTTGTGTCCACCTTCCAAAAATAACTCCCTCAGCCTGCTCTCTCCAGCCCTGCGTCTCCCCTTCTCGTCACGGCCAAGTAACTGTCCTCCACGCTCTACTTCCTCACTCCCCAGCTCCTCCACCCACGGGACTCTGCACCCTGTCGCTTCCCAGGCTTCCCCAGCAGAGGTTATGGATGAACTCTGTTGTGATGGGCATTTTCTGTCTTTAATTGACCTCGCCTCCCCCTGACATTTGACAGGGTTGGTTACTGCCTCCGAGTGTTTCTCTCCTACCTTGGCTTCATGACGCTTCTCCCCTGCTGGCCCTCCTCTCCGGCTTCTCGTTCCCAGTGTCTTGTGGTTCCTCTGCCTCTACCCTCTCTTAAATGCTGGTGTTTCCCATGCTTCCCTGGGACCCTCTTCTCTTTTCTTGCCAAGGCATTAACTACTAATTAAAAGCCGAGAACGCAGAGATTCATGTCTCTGCCCAGCTCGTCCTCCTAATGATCCAATTGATTATTGAATGTCTCCACCTGGGTATCTCACTAGCTCCTCAATCCCCTGCTGTCCAGAGCCAAACTCATCATTTTGCCTATGAATCTCAACTGGCTTTTTGGATTTCTGAATGAATGACACTACAATTCACCCATTGTCCAAGCCAGAGACCTGGCACTCGGGCTTGACTTTTCCTAATCTCGCTCCTCCCACCAACCAAAGGGCTACCATGTGGTCTCCCTACTTCTAGTTTTCACTCTTCAAGTCTATTTTCCTTACTTACAAATGATCTTTCTCTATGATCTTCAGAAGAAAGTTCAAACTCTTATACTAAAACCTTAACTGCTCACTTAACCCAATATCCTTAATGATACAGCTCCTGACTGCCACCCCTCTTTAATCTCTCATGTACCCAAATCTCCTCCATTCCAGACATACTGAACTATTAGTACTTTAAATTTCCAGACTGTTCCGTGTTTCATGACACCTCTGGATTTTTTTATTTTTGTTCTTGCTGCTCTTCTGAAATACCCCGTGTCCTGCTGCCCACTTAGTAAACCACTCATCTTGAAGTGAGATGTTAACTTGTTTCCAGAAAGCCTTCTCTACTCAAAGTAATCTTTTGTCTCAGAGAAAGTTCCCCACTCCACGCTGCGTCAGCTGCCCTCTTCAGCACTTCCACAGTCCCCTGAACATGCCCTGTCTGGAATGTGATTGCTGACTGCCTTGCAGGTCTCCCTCACCAAACTTAATCTTGACTAGTCAGGGACTGATTCACGTGCAACTCCAGTTCCCAGTCCATTATCTACTGTTGTTGTTTAGTCACTAATTAGTGTCTGAGTCTTGCAACCCCGTGGACTGTAGCCCGCCAGGCTCCTCTGTCCATGGGATTTCCCAGGCAAGAATGCTGGAGTGGGTTGCCATTTCCTTCTCAAAGGGACCTTCCCAACCCAGGGATTGGACCTGCATCTCCTGCACTGGCAGATGGATTCTTTACCACTGAGCCACCAGGGAAGTCCGACATTATCTAATAGTCCTCAATAAAGGTTTCATGAATGAATAAACAGTAAGAGTCTCTTGAGTAGCAGCCCCCTGCATGTCTAGGAGGAACAATCACAAGCAACATTAAATGTTTATATGTTTATATATACATGCACATGTAATGGTGAAGCACCTTTGAATAAAGATCAGTGTGTGTATGTATGTAAAAGAGTGATACAGATTATGGAAGATGACTCATTTTCCTTTACCTGACTCTCCTCTTTGCTTTTCCACTGTGATTCTTTGTACTCAGATAACATTATCCTGCTCTTTCAACTCTTGTACCTCTTATATACCATAAAATTTCTCAATATTCTTACTCAGTATTCAGAACAATATTCTCATGACAGGTATTCTGAATAGGTAAGATTCTAAAAACCACAAAGAACTGCCACTTCCACACATTATCAGTTTCCAACCAGTCTTCTTTTCTCAAGGGTCAATCATCTCAACTCCTTTAGCTATGCCGTAAAGGGTAGGTGATATGCTAGATCAGCCAATTTAAATTTTTACATATACTAAGTGACTACCATCTCAAATCAGATTTGAAATTGGCACCCACAATAAATTAATTATTAATATCCATTTCAATGACTCTCCTTGCCCACTCTGATTGACGAAGGGTTTGTTGTTTTACAAAGAAGCTGTCATCACATTACTACTCATTTTCAATTTGTGGTCATCCTGCCCCATCCCAAGATCTTCATATGCTAAACTTTAGGTTTTCCTAATCAGTCTTCACTTTTGTCAGCTTAATTAATTTGAAAGCAACCTGGCTTTTATTGTAGAACATTAACAATAATCCATGGATAATGTTAAATATTTTATGAATATCTTAAAAGCAATGTGTTTAATTAGCAATGTAATGTGTCATTCCATTAGGCTAGACATGCTAAGTAGATTTGTATTTTAAACTGTATGATCACCTTTAAAGAACAAAATAGCTTCAAATAGTTGTCACAAGGAATTAATTAGCAATATGTAGGAGTTATAAGACAAAATGTGAAATTAACAAGGACAAGCAGTCTTTAAAATTATACTTTCAATTAGAAATGAAGTCTTTAGAGTGTTTAATTCTCATCTATCACCATCATTGTTATGTAGTCCTTATAATGAATTGAATTCGATTCTGGATCAATTGCAGCAGACAACATTTCTTCCATTTCCTCCTGAGAAAAAGGCTCACCTGGGAGGAACAAGAAGGGACACTCATCATTTACAGTCATCTCATTTTTTTTTCTTTCTCTTTCCACTAGTCCACTCAATTGCCATGGACCCCCACCATCCCACATTGTGTTGCCGGTTACCCTCCCTGGGGCCATAAAGCCAGCACATCGTGATTTGAACCAGAGGTTCAAAGAGTATGCTATCGTACTCCTGGCAAATTTTGGAGTTATTTTACCTTGCAGATAGCATAGTTCAAGCAACCTTTAGCATCAATCATTTCAGCCAAAACAGCAGGAGGACATGAAAACATCATAAATAAGGTTTTTTATTTATTTAAATTAAAATCACTAAAATTGCCAAAAAGGCAATTAAAAGGATTAACCTGAAGTCACAGTTTTATAGGAAGTCTAATCATTATACTCAGTAAGCATATGAAGAAAGGATTAAATGGTTACTATGCAGAAAGGCTGAACAACAGATAACATGGTTTAAAACTGTAAGTGAAAGTGGAAGAGAAGTCGCTCAGTCGTGTCTGACTCTTTACGACCCCATGGACTGTAGCTCACCAGGCTTCTCTGTCCATGGGATTTTCCAGGCAAGGGTACTGGAGTGGGTTGCCATTTCCTTCTTCAGGAGATCTTCCCGACCCAGGGATTGAACCTGGATCTCTGACATTGTAGGCAGACGCTTTACTGTCTGAGCCACCAGGGAAGTCCAAACTGTAAGGATGTCTATGAATATCCTCTAACGAGGGTAGGTCAATTTAGTGACTCAGCTGCACCGAGTGACCAAGATGCCATTCACCAGTCATTTCAAACCAGTCCTCTTTGTTACAGTTTGGCCCAGTGTTGCTGTCAAATGAAACCAAAAGATGGATAAAAAATCTGTGAGCTTTAGTTGGGTTCAGATAACAACTGAAGGCCATCTTGGATACTTGTTTCACCAAGATGAAAAGCAAATTTAGGAAGAACATTGGAAAGGCTGTCATCTATTTAAGACAGAACTTCGTTCTGATATTAAACCAAAATACAGAAACATCCAAATTGTCACCTTATTCCTAAAGAGTTTTAATCCAAGTAGATAAATTACCAAGGCCTGAGAGTTACCTGAAGAAACACAAGTTGGAATCAAGATTGCCGGGAGAAATATCAATAACCTCAGATATGCAGATGACACCACTCTTATGGCAGAAAGTGAAGAGGGGCTAAAAAGCCCTTGATGAAAGTGAAAGTGGAGAGTGAAAAGGTTGGCTTAAAGCTCAACATCAGAAAACGAAGATCATGGCATCTGGTCCCATCACTGCATGGGAAATAGATGGGGAAACAGTGGAAACAGTGTCAGACTTTGTTTTCTGCTCCAAAATCACTGCAGATGGTGACTGCAGCCATGAAATTAAAAGACGCTTGCTCCTTGGAAGGAAAATGACCAACCTAGATAGCATATTCAAAAGCAGAGACATTACTTTACCAACAAAGGTTCGCCTAGTCAAGGTTATGGTCTTTCCTGTGGTATGTATGGATGTGAGAGCTGGATGTGAAGAGGCTGAGCGCCGAAGAAGATGCTTTTGAACTGTGGTGTTGGAGAAGACTCTGAGAGTCCCTTGGACTGCAAGAAGATCCAACCAGTCCATTCTGAAGGAGATCAATCCTGATTTCTTTAGAAGGAATGATGCTAAAGCTGAAACTCCAGTATTTTGGCCACCTCATGCGAAGAGTTGACTCATGGAGAAGACCGATGCTGGGAGGGATTGAGGGAGGAGGAGAAGGGGACGACAGAGGATGAGATGGCTGGATGGCATCACTGACTCGATGGATGCGAGTCTGAGTGACTTCCGGGAGCTGGTGATGGACAGGGAGGCCTGGCGTGCTGCGGTTCATGGGGTCACAAAGAGTCGGACACGACTGAGCGACTGATCTGATCTGATCTGATCTGAGAGTTACCTACCTTACCAACTTAAGTCACTTGCTACTACAAACCATGCCTCCTTCTAAGGTGGAACTCAGTTACTAATACAGAAATTATTCAAGTGGGGGTTTTTATGACAATGAGGATAGTATTACCAAACAATGGAACATGCTTGTGTTTTTTTGAAATCATGTTTATATCCTAAGGAAAAAAAGAATGTCTAAAAAGACAAATTTTGAATCTTTCTTATAACCTAATTGGTAAATACTAAATCCACTGCCCATGAACTTTGATGGATATGGGAGTCCTTATGAGAACACTGACAACAAATATTTATCAAGAATCATTGTTTGCCAGGCACTGATCTAAGAGCTTCACAGATATTAAGTTAATCTCTGAACCACCTCATGAGAGGTAAGAACTATGTATCCCCGCTTAGAGCTGAGGACACCAGCATACGAGGAAAACAGGCAGGCAGCCCCGGCCAGTGACTGGAGGCACTGGATCTGCACGCCAGCAGAGCAAATCAAGGTCCAGGAATCACGCTCGGTCGCTTGGAACAAGGCCTTGTTCACAGTGAAATTCAGAAGGTGGTCACTGCTTCCTCAAGCAAGGAAAGAAACAAGTAGTATTTGATTAAGGATGGGAGGAAAATAGCTTAATTGTTAGAAGCACAGCTTGGGGGCCAGAGCCTGGGTCCAAATGCTCAGCTGTTTCATCAGCTTTAAGATCCCGGGCAAGTCCCTGACTTCTCTGTGTCTGTTTTTCTGTCTGTAAAATACTATCTCATGGGTTTGTTGCTGAGGTTCCGTCACTCAGTCATGTCCGACTCTTTGCGACCCCATAGGCTGCAGCACGCAAGGCTTCCCTGTCCTTCACCATCTCCCGGAGCTTGCTCGAACTCATGTCCATTGAGTCAGTGATGCCATCATCATCTCATCCTCTGTCATCCCCTTCTCCTCCCGCCTTCAATCTTTCCCAGCATCAGGGTCTTTTCTAATGAGTCAGCTCTTGGCATCAGGTGGCCAAAGTATTGGAGCTTCAGCTTCATCATCAGTTCTTTCAATGATGTTCAGGATTGATTTTCTTTAGGATTAACTGGTTTGATCTCCTTGCAGTCCAAGGGACTCTCAAGAGTATTCTCCAACACCACAGTTCATAGGTTTGTTATGAGTATTAGAATTGTTCTTATTTGAATAGCACTTAGAATGTTGCCTGGCACATAGGCAGCAATATGTGTTAGTTCAAAAAAGTTCTTTTGAGATCTTTCCTGCTAATAAATACTACCTGACACCATATACATACCTAGACACATGTGGACTTCTATCCTGTAGGAGCTTGATTCAATGTGACTTATTATGTTCATCATATAACATCCTGGGCATTTAGAATGCATATTCTTAAACTGATCAATATTCTGTGGATATTGTGAAAAGCTGCATTGTCTCTGGATGCACTGAGGTCTGATTCCTCTATTTCAGTGAGTACCATTACCCTAATACCCACTACCCAGGCCAAAGCCTTGTTACGTTGACTCAGCTCCCATCTTTGAGCCCTGCACTCGGTTGATCATCATACATAACCTGTGGATCTTGCTGCAGATAGTACTATTGTATCAAACCCTTCTTTCCATTCCCATTGCCACTGCTAGATATAGCCCTTATTGGGATACCTTAAAATGCTGAACCAGCCTCCTAACTGGTCTCCCCAGTCTAACCTCTTTCTTGCTCTTCTCACAAGCCTACCAGCACCAGGCCAACCTTCCCACAACCCCTCTTTCACTGCGCAGCTCACCTGCTCAGAACCCTACAGTGCTTCTCCATTGCCCATAAGACGAAGTCTCCTGAGCCTCAGCCTCCACAATCTAGTCCTGGCTCATCTATCTAGATTCATTTCCTACTGTTTGCCAACAAGACCCCCTGAGTTTTCTCAGTCTCCCAAAATATCATGCTCATTCCTACCTCCCAGTCTTTGGTCATGCTTTTTATCAATTGATGTCTTCCTCTCATCAGCTCCTTCGTCCATTCTACCTCACTCACTCACTAATTTAAAGAGTGCTTGCTGAGACGTATGATGTAAGGGAGTGCTATAATGCATAATATTTTAGCCCTTCTCCTGATAACTCATCCATATTATTCTACCATCTTTAGAAAGCTATTTTCTCTTAAACTCTTCCTAGACCAAGCTTTCCAGGCTGGTCCAGACCACACTCATCTTCTGATACTCACTTTTTTCTACTATCTTACATTTTGATTTGTTTTATTACTTCCTGTAAGACTGTAATCTCCTTGAGAAAGGGAGCAGATTATAGTATTATTACCTCTCACTGCTCTTGCATCCCTTACCTACACACAGTAGGCACATCCTATGAATGATTTGGCCATTTTGACTAAATTCATATTGCCTGATATAAACTAGTATTTATTTCCCTTAGCTTAACCCCTAAGCTAATGCTTTGGAACATCATATTTCCATCAAAGTTCATCCCTAAGATAATTTTAAGAGGGTCATGAGTTCTTGGGCGGCAGCTTTAACAATCACGGCACACTCACTCTCACCCTCTGTATTCTCACCTAATGGTGGGTCAAGTCAAAATGGTCAAACCAGCAGCATATGGAGACACAGTCTTAGTCTTTCGTACTGAAAATTTCATGCACTTCTGATTGTTTCAACTGATTGGCAATTCTGAATTACTCAGGACTCATCTGTGAACTAGTGAACTGAACAGAGAAAGAGTTCTAACTTTATATGGGAAGAGGGCAGGTGAGACCATGAAACCATATATATGAAACCATATGTATATGAAACCATGAGAATGGTTTCAAGAGCATGTCCATTAGGCTACTGACATTCAGGGAAAACAAGTTTATACATCAGACTAAGTAGACAGAATCCCTAAAGAAAATATGTTGGCCTACAGGGGTGTGCAGGTATTAGGTGTGTGTGTGTGTGTGTGTGTGTGTGTGTGTGTACAGTTTAAGTGCAAAGCAAATATATTCACTGTCATTAGCATAAAAATGAAAAATGTAATGGAATTCATATATACATTTGAGGCTGTATTGCCCCTAACTTTACCAACTGAAAAGTTCTTTTAAAAAGGAATTTGAGGGCTTCCCTGGTGGTCCACTGGTTAAGAATCTGCCTTGTAATACAAGGGACACCAGTTTGATTCCTGGTCCAGGAAGACTCCACGTGCTGCAGGGCACGCTGTAAGCGCCTGTGCCACAACTACTGAGCCCACACACTGCAACTCCTTAGAGCCCATGCTCTGCAACGAGAGAAGCCACCCCAATGAGAAGCCTGTGCACCACAACTAGAGACACAGACCCTACTCACCCACTGCGACTATAGAAAGCCTGCACACAGGGATGAAGACCCACCACAGCCAAAAAAGAAATATAAACAAACCTTTTTTTTTTTTTTTTAAGAAATTTTTATAGACGCCAGTTGAAATCTTCAATCTAGTAACAAGAGTGATTGATAGTTCATGTTTTCCTGGTGACATACCTTTTATTCTGGAAATACTCTAAGTGAATGAAATGACTTCAATTTATAGAAGTATCATTTTACTTTACAAAATCCTATAAGGCAATAATCCATCCCCTCTTAACTTACCCTTTGTCCTCTTATCCACCACAAAACTCCAAAACCAAAGTGATAAGAATACTAAGTAAATTCTTTTAACTGGAATGATTAAAGTATCCTCTAGAACTTTTGCATAATTGTTTTAAAATTATTAATCACTTAAAAAGTCATTGCTAACAAGTAATAAGACTTCCCTAGTGGCTCACATAGTAAGAATCTGCCTGCAGTGTAGGAGACCTGGGTTTGATCATTGGGTGGGGAATATCCCCTGGAGAAGGGAATGCCAACCCACTCCAGTATTCTTGCCTGGAGAATTCCAAGGACAGAGAAGCCTGGTGGGCTACAGTCCATGGGGTCGCAAAGAGTGAGACACAACTGAGCAACTTTCATTTATAAGTAATGAATCACTCTCACCTTCTTCAGTCATATACTTTATCAGTTCGTCCTTAGAAAGAAATCCACGTTTAGCTGGATCTAATACCTAGGGGGAAGGAAAAGATAGATACTCTATTTTTTGATGAAAATTCCACATGATGATTTTTTTCACATAAATATAAATACATGTAAAATTTGTGGCTTACATACCTCAAAAGCTCGAAGAAGGATGTCTTCCGGAATTGGTCTATATCTAATTATGCAATAAAAGGAGTAAACACCACAGTATTTAGCTCAATCTCCAAATAACAAATGATCACATTTAAAAAAATAAATAAAGCTGCTAGCATACTAGGATAATAATTCATCCCTCACTGAAATATTTTTTGATTTCTAGATAATAAAGTTGAAAGTACTCGACACCCACAAGGAATACTTAGTTAAATGTTATCTGTTAGCTTTTTTCATCATTATGGGAACAAAATTCCTACAGTAAACAAACTATAGTAAGCTAATGCTACACTTTCTCTAGAAAAATAGTTAGGGTTAATTCTTATGTATCATTGATAATTCAAACAGAAGCTAATTAAGAATGTTGTTGATTTATGCTTTTTGCAGCTTATTTGCCCTTTAATTACACTTTGCTTATTAGATTAATATCGAAATGGTGGATATTTCTGAGAACATACCAACTGGCAGTTCAGAAGTGTAGAGAAAAACTAGGAGGAAGCTATTCTGTGATAAACATTGGCTGAGTATAACATACAAAGTGAAAAGGCCAAGTGTTTTGAAATTAATGCAGTTCTAATTATTACCTCAACAACTGTATTTACTTTCTTACCTTCTTTCCAGTAGCACTTCAGTCATCACTGGTAGAAATTTTTCAAATCGAATGTATCCAGTGGGTTCTTCTTCCTCTACCTGGACAGTCAGTAAAAAACAGCCTCTTATTCATTATATGTATAATATTATATTTTTTTTTTTTTTTTTTTTTTTTTTTAGCAAAAGAAAGAAAAAAAAAAAGAAATGTAGTGAGCAGCTACTTTTTCCAAGCACTGTGCCAAGTACTGTGGATTTGATAATGGGGAACATTTCATGCAAAGATGGGCTCAATAAAGGACAGAAAGAGTAGGGACCTAACAGAGGCAGAAGATATTAAAAAGAAGTGGCAAGAATACACAGAAGAACTGTACAAAAAAGATCTTCACAACCCAGATAATCACGATGATGTGATCACTGACCTAGAGCCAGACATCCTGGAATGTGAAGTCAAGTGGGCTTTAGAAAGCATCACTATGAACAAACCTAGTGGAGGTGATGGAATTCCAGTGGAGCTATTTCAAATCCTAAAAGATGATGCTGTGAAAGTGCTGCACTCAATATGCCAGCAAATTTGGAAAACTCAGCAGTGGCCACAGGACTGGAAAAGGTCAGTTTTCATTCCAGTCCCTAAGAAAGGCAATGCCAAAGAATGCTCAAACTACTGCACAATTGCACTCATCTCCCTGGTGGCTCAGAGGTTAAAGCGTCTGCCTGCAATGCGGGAGACCTGGGTTCAATCCCTGGGTTGGGAAGATCCCCTGGAGAAGGAAATGGCAACCCACTCCAGTACTCTTGCCTGGAGAATCCCATGGGCGAAGGAGCCTGGTGGGCTACAGTCCACAGGGTCGCAAAGAGTCGGACATGACTGAGCAACTTCACTTTCACTTTCACACGCTAGCAAAGTAATGCTCAAAATTCTCCAAGCCGGGCTTCAGCAATATGTGAACCGTGAACTTCCAGATGTTCAAGCTCATTTTAGGAAAGGCAGAGGAACCAGAGATCAAATTGCCAACATCTGCTGGATCATGGAAAAAGCAACAGAGTTCCAGAAAAACATCTATTTCTGCTTTATTGACTATGCCAAAGCCTTTGACTGTGTGGATCACAATAAACTGTGGAAAAATATGAAAGAGATGGGAATACCAGACCACCTGATCTGCCTCTTGAGAAATTTATATGCAGGTCAGGAAGCAACAGTTAGAACTGAACATGGAAAAACAGACTGGTTCCAAATAGGAAAAGGAGTACATCAAGGCTGTATATTGTCACCCTGTTTATTTAACTTATATGCAGAGTACATCATGAGAAACGCTGGGCTGGAAGAAGCACAAGCTGGAATCAAGATCGCTGGGAGAAATATCAGTAACCCTCAGATATGCAGATGACACCACCCTTATGGCAGAAAGTGAAGAGAAACTAAAAGCCTCTTGATGAAAGTGAAAGTGGAGAGTGCAAAAGTTGGCTTAAAGCTCAACATTCAGAAAACAAAGATCATGGCATCTGGTCCCATCACTTCATGGGAAATAGATGGGGAAACAGTGGAAACAGTATCAGACTTTATTTTTTGGGCTCCAGAATTACTGCAGATGATGATTGCAGGCATGAAATTAAAAGACGCTTACTTCTTGGAAGGAAAGTTATGACCAACCTGGATAACATATTCAAAAGCAGAGACATTACTTTGTCAACAAAGGTCCATCTAGTCAAGGCTCTGGTTTTTCCAGTAGTCATGTATGGATGTGAGAGTTGGACTGTGAAAAAAGCTGAGCACCGAAGAATTGATGCTTTTGAACTGTGGTGTTGGAGAAGACTCTTGAGAGTCCCTTGGACTGCAAGGAGATCCAAGCAGTCCATTCTAAAGGAGATCAGTCCTGGGTGTTCATTGGAAGGACTGATGATAAAGCTGAAACTCCAGTACTTTGGCCACCTCATGCAAAGAGTTGACTCATTGGAAAAGACCCTGATGCTGGCAGGATTTGGAGGCAGGAGGAGAAGGGGACGACAGAGGATGAGATGGCTGGATGGCATCACTGACTCGATGGACATGAGTGTGAGTAAACTCTGGGAGTTAGTGATGGACAGGGAGGCCTGGCATGCTGTGACTCATGGGGTCGCAAAGAGTTGGACACGACTAAGTGACTGAACTGACTGACTGACTGAATGATACTTGGACATGGTCCCCACTCACAGGGTTTATATTCTGGTAATGGAGACATAAATCCATCAAAAAAAACAACAAAGCTGAGTGTCTAATTATAAGTTTATGTAAGAAACAATGCAGTAAAGGAGCAAGGGTCTACTAGAGCATAGAAAAAAGAAAACTTTCCTTGGCCAAATTATCAGGAAATGCATTCATAAAGAAATCACACGAGTTGATTATTATAAAGGATGAGTAAAAGGTAATCAAAAACAGCAGGGAAAGACACTCCCAGGTAGATGAAATTACAGACACTAAGACCTTGTGGGATGGATGCACTGGAGGCCAGGAGGCTGAAGCATACGGAGCAAGGAGGAGACTGTTTTCAGATGAGGTTGGAGAGAGAAATGGGGACTAGACCATGCAAAGTATTACCATCCATGAATATGACTTTGGTTGTTATCCCAAGACACTGTTACCCTAAATCACTGAAGGTCTCATAGATGTGAGTCTAAAAGATGACACTGGTTGTGGGTAAGGCAGCTTCTGCAGTAGTCTAAGCAGATATGATAAGGGCTTGGATTAGAGAGTGGTGGCCATGAAGAGAGAAGTGGGTGTTTTAAAGAGACACTTAAGATATAAAACCAAGAAAACCTGGTACTGTATCTATTACAGGCAAGGATGAGGAGAAAAAAGAAGAGGGTCAAGGACAACTCTCAGGATTCTGACTTGCACAAATGAGATGGACTAATGCTTCCCCTGACATAAGGAACTCTGGCTAAGAGACCAGATTAGGGGACCAATCAATCTCAAGGGCTGTACTATTCATTAAATAACTAGATGCTCTGTGGAACATTGTTACACGCCGCTAATTAAGAGATGCTACCCACCGCCCCCCCCCCCCCCCCCCCCGGCCGCCCCGCCCGCTATGCTAAGTCGCTTCAGTCATGTCCGACTCTGTGCGACCCCATAGACGGCAGCCCACCAGGCTCCCCCCGTCCCTGGGATTCTCCAGGCAAGAACACTGGAGTGGACTGCCATTTCCTTCTCCAATGCATGAAAGTGAAAAAGATGAAAGTGAAAAGTGCGCTCAGTCATGTCCGACTCTTAGCGACCCCATGGATTGCAGCCTAACAGGCTCCTCCGTCCATGGGATTTTCCAAGCAAGAGTACTGGAGTGGGGTGCCATTGCCTTCTCCGCTAATTAAGAGAAGACAACACCTAACAATTTTGGTACCCAGAACTATTAGATGAGAATGAGGAAGACTCATGCTCACAAGGATCAGCTTTGATGGTGTGGCTGAACAGTACTTTATTGATTTTAAATTTCATGTCAGGCTATTTATGAGAAGTTGTAAATTTTCCACTCCCTTTCAAAAATCCTATTAAAAGGCTCACACATCCCAATTCAACAGTGGCGATTTTAAAAGATTTATTCTTTGAGCAAAAGATAAGAAATCTATAGGTGCTGCTAAGTGGAAAGCACTGTCATCAAATGACAACTATTTTTAATGTTTATACTAGATTCTCACCTAGTATGAGGCAAGCCCTTGGACTCCACTATCAGTAAAAAATGTCATCCATCTAATGACAGAATGATGTGTTTCAGAATTTCTGAGGCCATTGATACATGAGCAATTGTTTTCAGCTGCCTCTAGATCCAAGGCAAGCAATTTGCAAATCAATGGTCATGTGGCTGTGGTTCAGATGTGCTTAAGTAGCTCTCTAACTTCCAGTCCCACAAAATGCTTAAAACAAAAATGCCATCTCATGGACTGCCTCCAGAAGGATAATTTTTTAAATTATAATGTTGTGTTTCTATTCTGATTAATCCAGAAATCTGTTCCAGAAGCTAGAGCTATGGTTTGTTTCCCTTTCCCTGCACCCTCAACAAACTGCAGAGCCAGAAGATCAAAAATCTTATGTTATGAGCATCCTCATCAATCCACAAACGGTTCATAGTTTTTCCAAAGGGAGTTCAACTCTACAGCACGCTCTCCATCTTGTGAGAAGTCACAGACACATCCCATGTCCCTCATAACGCCTACCCCACCATGGTCATGCTCCTGGACAACTCCCACAGGCCCTTGGTGCTCTGAACACAGGTGAAATGCTATTCTGTGTACAGCCAAATGGCCTGATGGATCTGTATAGAGCTAAAACTTCACAAAAATAATAAGTTAAAGCAAAACTCCAATGAATCAGGATAGCAGATGAGGCATATATTTTCCTTGATTTTTTTAAAGAGAGATAATAAACAAATAAAGGCCTTGGGGTTAAAAAAGTAAGAAGAAAAATATATAAGTTCATCTTCAACTTGGACAGATTGTGAAAATCTTTCTATGACTCAACACTGTCCTCTAGAGGCCACATCTAATCTGCTCTTTTTGTATTGAGATATATAAGCAATGGCATAAAAATAGTACAATTCTATAATATTTCTAAATACAGCACTAATGAACTATATAACATATACTAGACACTACCTTACATTATTAAAAGTTTTTGTTATTTAAATAAACGTATCTTAGAGTAGATGTAGATTCACAGACAGCGGAGAGTTCTCATATCCTCCCAGCCTCCTCTGTTGTTTACCCTTGCATGATTATGGTGCAACTATACTTGGTTCATTGTAACATCCATTGAACCAATACTGATGTATTATTATTTACTAAACTCCACGTGTTATTTTGATTCCATTGGTTTTTTAAAAGGCATTTCAAAAATATGGTACATTTCTCTATCATAAAAGAGAAACAAGAAAAGCAGGATAGAACAGTCCTGCCTGACAATCTGGAAATGGGTAGATAGAGGGGAGGATAATAAATGCTTCTGTTACTTCTGGTGCAGGACAAACTAGTTGACTTTATGAGGCCATGAGTAAGACAGGACAAAAACACTACTTTCTATAAATGTTATGCAATAATGGCTCAATGATTATCAAATGCTTTTAAAATTTAATAGAAATATATCAAATATTGAACTATGCTTTATCATATATTGTATATAAACATACACAGATAGTTGTGTTGAGTTATATCTTCCCCAAGTTCATATGTTGGAGTCCTAATCTCTGGTACACCTCAGAATGTGACTTCTTTGGAGACAAGGTAATCAAGTTTATCCTCAGTGAGGCAATCAAGTTAAAATGAGGTCATTAGGGTGGGCCCTACTCCAATATAACTGATGTCCTAATAAAAAGAACTCTGGACACAGAGACGTGCACACAGGGAGAATGTCATGTGAACATGAAGACAAGCCTCTACAAGCCAAGAAGAAAGGCCTGAAACAGATTCTTCTCTCTTAGCCAACCAAAGGAACCAACTCATCTAACACCCTAACTCTGTACTTCTAGCTTCCAGAACTGTGAGACAATAAATTTCTATTGTTTAAGACACTGTCTGTGGTACTTTGTTACAGCAGTTGTACCAAACTTTATACGCTTGCACACAAACGTTGTGAGAGATATGACATAAAGGTGCTTTGTAAACCTTGTGTTATTATGATTATTATTATCTTAATCAGTAGTGTACACACTTTCTGGTTCTATATTCTGCAATGACACCTCCTCCTAACAGAATCGATCTCTGGTGCTAAAATTTTAGACACAGCCTCCTTGACCCACCATAGGGAACAGTTTTTACAGAAGTCTGATCCTGCCTCCTCTCTGTAAAATGCCACGTGGAATGTGGCACGAATATATTAAACTGCTAAGCATATCTAATCCCTTGTCCCTCGCCCCTGAACCCTGGCCTAGAAGCCAGGGTTTGTAGATCAGCAGCCATGATGTCTCCACTCTGCTGTTCCCCTACTTGCTTCCTGGACTGAAAGGAGAGGAGAGTAACAGACAGCCATCTGTCACATCTTCCTCCTCTTTCAAAAGACAAAAACAAGACAAATACATCTTGTTATTGTGTACGTGAATAAGGCAAAGTAAGTTCTAATCTGGTCTGTTTCATCTAAGAGAAAGGCTAATGTGCTAGAAAGGAGGTAATAATTAGAAAGTAAGCTCGGGAGCATTTATGAATACAGAGGAAATAAAACCTCTTTGTAGGAAGACCTCCAGCTCAGCCTTCAAGTACCATTTATAGGAGGAGCTCATCTCAATAGCCAGCAGGTGTCTACCTGGAAGAAGACTGAGGCCCCAACACACCTGGCTTCTCCTCCTCCAAAGAACTATGGTGGCAGAGGCAACCTGAAGAAAATACCCTGCTTCCCTGACACACGAAGAGGCCCGCCTCCACAGGCTAGCACAGGGCCTCCAGCCATTGCACAGCCTCTTTGCTTCCTCAGGCCCAATAAGGAGCCAACTCAATAAATATGTAAATACTGTGGTGTTATTTTTAAATCAACATTTATCTAAGTTTCAAAGCATGAGGCAAATACTATTTCTCACTCTACCTTGGTAACAGATAGTTTTTTCCATCCGTTTTGCATCTGAGGCCATCTGGCGCCGAGAGGTAAAGCGCACCTCGTGGTCCTCAAGGGCCGTCAGGTGCTGTGATGGGACCACAGCCCAGAGTTCCTTCTCCCATTCCCACAGTGAAGTCATTAGGCCATCTCTGTTCTCATTAAAGCATTATTTATTTTAATACTGAATTCTCTGAATAGGCACAATAAAACACACTGAAAATTCATTTCTCCCCAGGGACATACAATCCATCAATAAACTGAACTATTTCACGCTTCACAAAAACAAGATAACACCAGTAGTTTAGATGGTTTATAAAGCACCTACATTCCATCTAGTTCCAGGTCACCAAATAAGACATACATATGAATTTTTCAACTATTTGTAGTCAAAATATAAAAACAATGAGCTATTTCAAGTTAGACTTGAATATCACATATGCAAATTTTGACATAAATTGTGTTTCAAAACCAAAACAAAACAATTTAGAAAATACTTCTCTGCCTTGGATAGAATAAAATGATAACAAAAATTCACTGGCATTTACCAATTAGTCTTACAAATGAAAAATCCTAAAGTTACCTGCTTTAGAAAAATTATTTACTCCAAACATCCCAGATGCTATTGTGTAAAAACTGGGATAAGTACTTCTTTGGGGTTATAAGTTCCTTTCTTATTATAAGAGGTATCAAAAAAGACTAACTCATCTTTTGGGTGGACTATCAGAGAGTCTAAGAATCAACAGGTGGCTAGACCATGTAATCAAAAAGGTCCTTTCCAATTGTAAGTTTCCATAATTTGAAGCAGTGGGAGTCAGTTTCTGTCAAGCTACTAATCCCCCCAGTTTACCCTCAGGCGCATTAGGGGCAGGGAGAGTAAGGGGCTCCACTTACACTAACTTGTTTCACACCCTTCAGTCTCAGTTTCTCACCACCCCTTCCCAAGTGTCCCTCCCCACCCCACGTAGTCAGAGGCAGTAAGTGTTGAAGCAACTGTCCCCCCAAGGTAATCTACTATTTATATCAAAAGTAACTGTTTAAAATTGGGTTGCAATAAGATTCGAGGAAAAGCTCTATCCTGGGTTCAGACTTGGTTAGCATAATAAATATCCAATATCACATAAGCTTTATTAGGTCCAGAGACAGTTCTAAAATCACATTTATAACAACATGTTAGTTTAAAGTATTACTTATTCTTACATTTCATGAAGCAATTCAAACCCTCAACATATCTTCAACAACAGACTTTCTAAGAGTTTGACTACTTTAGATACCTCAAGTAAGTGGAGTCATGAAGTATTGGTCTATTTTGTGACTAGAATTTTCATATAATATCTTCAAATTTCATCCATGTTACAGTATATGACACGATTTCCTTCTTAAAATGTTAGTTTTCCTTAAATTAGATAACAGTATGGAAGAATCACTTTGATGTAATATTGAGTAAAAAGGTAAAATATTCTGGTAATATTTAAGTGATGGAAACAAGAGCAATCACTCTTCTATTTTTTAAGTATCCAATTTTAATCAGCATGCATTTTTTAAAGAATGAAATTTTTATAATAACATTGGAAAAGATTGTGATATAACTAGCAAAAAAAAGCAAGGTTGAAATTGTACATACTAAATTGTACTATAAGATTACTATTATGCTAAAAACATGTATAGGAAAATAATATGGGAGGAAGTGCACTGAATTACTAATACTGATTATATTAAATATTAAGGTGATGGATTGGAGATGTCACCAAGATGGCAGAGTAGGAAGACCCCATGCTCCCATCTTCCCACAGGCACATCAAAATCCCAACTACTTGTAAAGCAACTCTCTGTAATAATAATTTGAAGACTATCAGGAAAGATTTTTCACAACTAAAGATAAAGAAGTAACCATAACAAGGGGGCTTCCGAGGTGGTGCTGGTGATAAAGAATCTGCCATAACAAGACAGCTAGGAGGACTGGAGACACTGCATTGCCAGGACCCACACGCCCAGGTGTATGGACACGCTCCCAGGTGTATATATGACAGACCTAGACAGAGTATGAATCAAGGCAAATTGGAAGTCGTCAAACAGGAGATGGCAAGAGTGAACGTCTACATTTTAGGTGAACTAAAATGGACTGGAATGGGTGAATTTAACTCAGATGACCATTATATCTACTACTGTGGGCAAGAATCCCTTAGAAGAAATGGAGTAGCCATCATAGTCAACAAAAGAGTGAAATGCAATACTTGGATGCAATCTCAAAAACGAAAGAATGATCTCTATTCATTTCCAAGGCAAACCATTCAATATCACAGTAATCCAAGTCTATGCCTCGACCAGTAATGCTGAAGAAGCTGAAGTTGAACGGTTCTATAAAGACCTACAAGACCTTCTAGAACTAACACCCAAAAAAGATGTCCTTTTCATTATAGGGGACTGGAATGCAAAAGTAGGAAGTCAAGAAATACCTGGAGTAACAGGCAAATTTGGCCTTGGAGTACAGAATGAAGCAGAGCAAAGACTAATAGAGTTTTGCCAAGGGAACGCACTGGTCATAGCAAACACCCTCTTCCAACAACAAGAGAAGACTCTACACATGGACATCACCAGATGGTCAATACCAAAAACAGATTGATTATATTCTTTGCAGCCAAAGACGGAGAAACTCTATACAGTCAGCAAAAATAAGACCAGGAGCTGACTGTGGCTCAGATCATGAACTCCTTATTGCCAAATTCAAACTTAGATTGAAGAAAGTAGGGAAAACCACTAGACCATTCAGGTATGACCTAAATCAAATCCCTTAGGATTATACAGTGGAAGTGAAAGATAGATTCAAGGGATTAGAGCTGATGGAGTGCCTGATGAATTGTGGATGGAGGTTTATAACATTGTACAGGAGACAGGGATCAAGACCATCCCCAAGAAAAAGAAATGCAAAAAGGCAAAATGGCTGTCTGAGGAGGCCTTACAAATAGCTGTGAAAAGAAGAGAAGCAAAAAGCAAAGGAGAAAAGGAAAGATAAAAGCATGTGAATGCAGAGTTCCAAAGAACAGCAAGAAGAGAAAAGAAAGCCTTCCTCAGTGATCAACACAAAGAAATAGAGGAAACAATAGAATGGGAAAGACTAGAGATCTCTTCAAGAGAATTAGAGACACCAAGGTAACATTTCATGCAAAGATGGGCTCAATAAAGGACAGAAATGGTATGGACCTAACAGAAGCAGAACATATTAAGAAGAGGTGGCAAGAAGACACAGATGAACTATACAAAAAAGATCCTCATGACCCAGATAATCATGATGGTGTGATCACTCACCTAGAGCCTGACATCCTGAAATGCAAAGTCAAGTGGGCTTTAGAAAGCATCACTATGAGCAAAGCTAGTGGAGGTAATGGAATTCCAGTGGAGCTATTTCAAATCCTAAAAGATGATGCTGTGTAAGTGCTGCACTCAATATGTCAGCAAAATTGGAAAACTCAGCAGTGGCCACTAGACTGGAAAATGTCAGTTTTCATTCCAATCCCTAAGAAAGGCAACGCCAAAGAATGCTCAAACTGCCGCAAAATGGTACTAATCTCACACGCTAACAAAGTAGTGCTCAAAATTCTCCAAGCCAGGCTTCAACAGTACATGAACTGTGAACTTCTGGATGTTCAAGCTTTAGAAAAGGCAGAGAAACCAGAGATCAAATTGCCAATATCCGTTGGATCATGGAAAAAGCAAGCGAGTTCCAGAAAAACATCTATTTCTGCTTTATTGACTATGTCAAAGCCTTTGACTGTGTGGATCACAATAAACTGTGGAAAATTCTGAAAGAGATGGGAATACCAGACCACCTGACCTGCCTCTTGAGAAATCTGTATGCAGGTCAGGAAGCAACAGTTAGAACTGGACATGGAACAACAGACTGGTTCCAAACCAGGAATGGAGTACGTCAAGGCTATATATTGTCACCATGTTTATTTAACTTATATGCAGAGTATGTTATGATAAACCTTGGGCTGGACGAAGCACAAGCTGGAATCAAGATTGCCAGGAGAAATATCAATAACCCTCAGATATGCAGATGATACCACCCTTATGGCAGAAAGCAAGGAGAACTAAAGAGCCTCTTGATGAAAGTAAAAGAGAGTGAAAAAGTTGGCTTAAGACTCAACATTCAGAAAACTGAGATCATGGCCATCTGGTCCCATCACTTTATGGCAAATAGATGGGGAAACAGTGGAAACAGTGTCAGACTTTATTTTGGGGGGCTCCAAAATCACTGGAGATGGAGACTGCAACCATGAAATTAAAAGACGCTTGCTCCTTGGAAGAAAAGTTATGACCAACCTAGACAGTATATTTAAAAGCAGAGATATTACTTTGCCAACAAAGGTCCATCTAGTCAAAGCTATGGTTTTTCCAGTAGTCATGTATGGATATGAGAGTTGGACTATAAAGAAAGCTGAGTGCCGAAGAATTGATGCTTTTGAACTGTGGTGTTGGAGAAGACTCTTGAGAGTCCCTTGGACTGCAAGGAGATCACATCAGTCCATCCTAAAGGAAATCAGTCCTGAATATTCATTGGAAGGACTGATGTTGAAGCTGAAACTCCAATACTTTGGCCACCTGATGAAAAGAACTGACTCACCTGAAAAGACCCTGATGCTGGGAGAGATTGAAGGCAGGAGGAAAAGGGGACGAGAGAGGATGAGATGGTTGGATGGCATCACATGACATGATTTTATGTAAACTCCGGGAGTTGGTGATGGACAGGGAAGCCTGATGTGCTGCAGTCCATGTGGTCACAACGAGTCAGACATGACTAAGTGACTGAACTGAAGTGAACTGAACTGAGACAGAGTATTAAAAAGCAGAGACATTACTTGCCAACAAAGACCCATCTAGTCAAAGCTATGGTTTTTCCAGTGGTCATGTGTGGATGTGAGAGTTGGACCATAAAGAAAGCTGAGCACCGAAGAACTGATGCTTTTGAACTATGGTGTTGGAGAAGACTCTTGAGAGTCCCTTGGACAGCAAGGAGAGCAAACCAGTTAATCCTTAAATATTAAAATTAAAATCCTGAATATTCATTGGAAGGACTGATGCTGAAAGTGAAGCTCCAATACTTTGGCCACCTGATCCAAAGAGCTGACTCATTAGAAAGGACCCTGATGCTGGGAAAAATTGAAGGCAGGAGGAGAAGGGGACAAGAGAGGATAAGATCATTGGATGGCATCACCAACTCAATGGACATGAGTTTGGGTAAACTCCAGGAGATGTTGAAGGACTGGGAAGCCTGGCATGCTGCAGTCCACGGGGTCTCAAAGAGTTGGACATGACTGAGAGACTGAACAACAACACTGCCAGGTAAGTCGTCCACAAACAGGAGGATAGTCACAATTGCAGAGGTTCCCACCAAGGAGTAAGAAGTTCAAGCCCCACTTGGGCTTCCCGGTTCAGGGTCCTACACCAGAAGATGAGCCCCCAAGCACGTCTGCCTTTGTGAATAGGAGACCTGGAGGGCTATAGGAAACAAAGACTCCTCTCTTAAAAGGTGCACATAAAATCTCACACTCTGAATGCTCAGAGGCAGTAGTCAGAAGGAGCTTAGGTCAGACCTACTTGCTAATCTTGGAGAGCCTCCCAGAGAGGCAGGAAGCAGCTGGACCTCCAATGGATGAAGACACCGGTAGCAGCCTTTTCCGCGAGCTTCTTCCACCACAGTGACACCAGCACTGCCAAGCTCCATTTCAGAATCCTTCACTAGCAAACCTCTGCTGGGGGCTTATTCACCCACCAGTGGGCTGGCAGCAGCCCCTCCCTCACATGTTCTCCCCAGGCCACACAGACAGCTGTGGATGGACCCAGCCCTGCCCTCCAGTGGCCCAGCAGCAGTTGCACCCCCTCACCAGGCTGCTCAGCCAAACCACACAGGAAGACTATCCCACCCTTCAGTAAGAGGCAGGGCCTTGCAACCAAGTGAATTGGGGGCTAGTCCCCTCACCAGCATGCCCACAGCAGTCAGCCCTGCCACAAGAGAAGGGCACACACAGCCCACACAGGGGGCATATAGCTCTGGTGATGAGAGGGGAGCGTGCTGCTGAGCCCCGAGGACATCTACATAAGGCCACTACTCCAAGATTGGGAAACAAAACTGACCTACTTAACACATAGAAATAAACAAAATTAGGCAAAATGAAGAGAGTATAACAAGAGACAGAGAAGGACATTACATAGTGGTAAAGGGGTCAACCCAACAAGAAGATATAACAATTGTAAATATATATGTAGTGAACCCAGGAGCACCTGAATACATAAAGCAAATATTAACAGACATAAACAGAGAAATCAACAGTAATACAACAATAATAGTAGGGAACATTAACACTCCACTTTCGTCAATGGGCTTGCCAGCATTTAACATTTCCGACTCAAATCTTAAGACATTCTAGCGGATGTGTAGTGGCCCCTCATTATCCCCACTGACTAGAGACATTCATCATCTTTTTATGTGCTTATTGGCCACTGATACTTTTTCTTTCACGAAATGGCCATACAAATCTTTGGCTATTTTAAAAATTAGGTTGAAATAGACATTCATATGGGCTTCCCTAGTAGCTCAGCTGGTAAAGAATCCGCGTGCAATGCAGAAGACCCTGGTTCAATTCCTGGGTTGAGAAGAGCCCCTGGAGGAGGGCATGGCAAACCACTCCAATATTCTTTCCTGGAGAATTTCATGAACAGAGGAACCCAGCGGGCTACAGTCCATGGGGTGGCAAAAAGTCGGACATGACTGAGCAACTAAG
Organism: Tragelaphus eurycerus; assembly: GCA_935064755.1. NCBI lineage: Eukaryota > Metazoa > Chordata > Mammalia > Artiodactyla > Bovidae > Tragelaphus > Tragelaphus eurycerus. The sequence goes on from CAKXYN010000003.1 coordinate 26,780,084, forward strand.
TGCAGCACAGACATTCATATATTATCAAATGAATTATACAATATCAAATAAATTATCTTTCAAATATTTTCCCCCAGTTCATGACTCGCATTTGTTTATTTTTATTTTTGGCTGTGCTGGGTCTTCATTGCTGCGTGTGGGCTCTCTCTAGTTGTGGTGAGCCAGGGCTACTCTTTGTTGAGGTGTGCAGGCTTCTCATTGTAGTGGTTTCTCTTGTTGCAGAGCATGGGCTCTAGGGTGCATGGGTTTCAGTGGTTGTGGCTCAAGGGGTCTAGAGCTTGGGCTCAGGAGTCGTGGCACACGGACTTAGTTGCTCCACAGCATGTGGGATCTTTTTCAGATGAGGGATTGAACTAGTGGCCCCTGTATTACAAGGCAGACTCTTAACCACTGGACCACCAGTGAAGCCCTGTATGTTTTTAGCTCTGCCCTTTGATGGGCAAAAGTTTTTAATATTGATGAAATTAATCATTGTTGTTCCTTTAGGGTTCATGGTTTCTTGTCTCTTTATCTAAGAAATTTTTGGCTAACCCAACATCACAAAGTTTTCCCTATGTTTTATAGATTTAGCTCTCATGTTCAGTTCTATGATCCATTTCAAGTTAATTTTTGTGTATGGAGTAAAAGAATGTTGAAAAGAGTGTTGTTTCTTTCTATTCAGATAACCACTTGCTCAAACGCTATTTATTGAAATGATTTTCCTTTTCTCATTGAATGATGTTGGCACCTAAGACAAAGATATGTGTGGTTCTATTTCTCAATTCTCTAATCGGTTCCATTGATCTATATGTATACAGTATACAAAATATCACACTGTGCATGATACCACACAATATGTGTATAAATACTCAATATTATTGAAGCTTCATAGTAAATCCTGAATCAGTTCAGTTCAGTTCAGTTGCTCAGTAGTGTCCGACTCTTTGCAACCCCATGAACTGCAGCACACCAGGCCTCCCTGACCATCACCAACTCCCGGAGATTACCCAAACCCATGTTCATCAAGTCGGTGATGCCATCCAACCATGTCATCCTCTGTCGTCCCCTTCTCCTCCCTCCCTCAATCTTTCCCAGCATCAGGGTCTTTTCAAATGAGTCAGGTCTTCCCATCAGGTGGCTAAAGTACTGGAGTTTCAGCTTCAATGTCAGTCCTTCCAATGAACACCCAGGACTGATCTCCTTTAGGATGGACTGGTTGGATCCCCTTGCAGTCCAAGGGACTCTCAAGAGTCTTCTCCAATACCACAGTTCAAAAGTATCAATTTTTCTGTGCTCAGCCTTCTTTATAGTCCGACTCTCACATCCATACATGACTACTGGAAAAACCATAGCTTTGACTAGACGGACCTTTGTTGACAAAGTAATGTCTCTGCTTTTGAATATGCTGTCTAGGTTGGTCATAACTTTCCTTCCAAGGAGTAAGTGTCTTCTAATTTCATGGCTGCAATCACCATCTGCAGTGATTCTGGAGCCCAAAAAATAAAGTCAGCCACTGTTTCCACTGTTTCCCCATTTATTTGCCATGAAGTGATGGGACTGGATGCCATCTTAGTTTTCTGAATGTTGAGCTTTAAGCCAACTTTTTCACTCTCCTATTTCACTTTGAACAAGAGGCTCTTTAGTTCTTCTTTGCTTTCTGCCATAAGGGTGGTGTCATCTGCATATGAGGTGGCATAAATCCATCTTTGTCCTTTTTGTCAAAATTATTTTGGTTGTTCAAGGTCTTTCACTTTTCCATTCAAATTTTAGAATCAGTTTGTACATTCCTTCTGAAAATTTTGCAATGATTGGTTGAAAATGTGTTGAATCTAGAGACCAATCTGAGAACTAAATCTTAAAAATACTGAGCTTTCTAATTCACAAACATGTGTATCTATTCATTTATTTAGATCTTAATTTCCCTCTACAATGTTTGCTGTTTTCAGTATATAAGTCTTGTCTATCTTTGCTTAAGTTTATTATTTCACTTTTTAGGCTATTATAAATGAAATTGATTACTTAATTTTTCTAATTGTTAACTTATAGTTTATAGAAATATAATTAATTTTGTATGTTGACTTTGTAGCCTGTAACTTGGCTAACTTCATATATTAGTTCTAATGGCATTTTGGTAAATTTCTTAGGATCTTCTACATGCACAATCATGTTGCTTGAAACATAGTTCTACCTTTTATGATTCAAATTGTGTATTTGTTGTTATTGTTTCTTTCCTTGTTGTGCTAGCTAAGATTTCAAGTACAGTGATGACCAGGAATGATGAACATAGACGTTCCTGATTTTAGGCAGAAAGCACTGAGTTTTCACCAATGACTAAGATGTTAGCCTTAGGGCTTTTTGTAGATGTCCTTAGCCAGGTAAAGAAGTTTCCTTTTCTTCTTATATTGCTGGGTATTTTTATCTTCAGTGAGTGTAGAATTTTTTCAATGTTTTCTCTGTATTTATTCAAATGATCATATCATTTATCTACTTTGTTCTATTAATGTAGTAAATTACATCGATTAATTTTAAGCTAACCTTAAATTTCTGGTACAAATGGCACTTGCTCGTGATGTATTATCCTTTTTAACACATTGTTGAAATTAATTTGATAAAATTTTATTAAGGATTTTTTTGCATCTATGTTAATAAGGTCCATAGTTTTATTTCTTGTAATATGATTGTTTGGTTTTGGTATCAGAGTAATACTAGCCTCAAAAAATAAGCTGGAAAAGTGTTCTTTCCTGTAATATTTTCATAAAGATTTTTGTATAGAATTGGTACTCCTTCTTCCACAAATGTTAGAGCAAATTCACCAGTGAATTCATCTGAATCTCTAGTTTTCTTTGTGGGAAAATTTTTAATTTTAATTTTGGTAATTGATATGGGACTATTCAAATTCTCCAGTTTTTGTTGAGTCAATTTTGGTCATCTGTGTCTCTCAGGGGATTTATCCATTTATCTAAGTTGTCAGGCTCATTGGCAAACAGTTTTTGAAAATGTTTTGTTATTATTTGAAGGATAATGAAAACCCATTCTTCATCTTAAAAATTTTTTTATACAGAGGTTACTCTTTAATAGAAGTGACTATAGCTCTACTACTATTAAGAATTGGTAGAAGGGAAATTTCATAATTAAATAAAAGATAATTTAAAACATTTTTATTGAAATATAGTTGATTTACAATGTTGTGTTAGTTTCAGGTATACAGCAAAGTGATTCAGTTTAATATTTATATATACATATATATGTTTATATATATTCTTCTTCAGATTCTTTTCCATTATAGGCTATTACAAGATATTGAATACAGTTCCCTTTAACCTTGATATTGGTAATTTCTATCTCAATGTACTTAGCTATAAGTTTATCAACTGTATTTGAACAGATTCATATTTTCTTTCAGTGATTTTTTCTCTGTCCATTTTCTATTTCACTGATTTCTGCTCTTTATAATTTTCTTCCCTCTATTTATATTGTGTGTATGTTGGTCTTGTTTTTCTAGTTTCTTATGATAAAAATTTAGATAATTATTTGCAGATTTTTTTTGTCTTTTCTAATATAAACACTTAAAGTGGTAAATTGTCCTCTAAGTGATGTTTTACCTGCATCCCACAAAGTTTGACGTGTTGTATCTTCACTATCACTCAGGACAAAATGTTTTCTAATTTCCCTTGTGATTTCTTCTTTGATTCATGAATTATTTAGAAGTATGTTGCTTATGGGGAGAGGGGAGGAGAGGTGAGTTGTATGGAAAGAGTAACATGGAAATGTACATTACTATATGTAAAATACATAGCCAATGGGAATTTGCTGTATGGCTCAGGAAACTCAAACAGGGGCTCTGTATCAACCTAGAGGGGTGAGATGGGGAGGGAGATGGCAGGGGGTTTCAAAAGGGAGGGGATATATGTATACCTATCACTGATTCATGTTGAGGTTTGACAGAAAGCAACAAAATACTGTACAGCAATTATCTCTCAAAAAAATAAATAAATAAAATTTTTTTAAAAAGAAGTATAATTCCAAGTACTTGAGGATTTCCTAATGATCTTATTCTCAATTGCTCTCTATTTGATTCATTTTTGGGGGTACTAAAAATCTACTAAGACTTGTTTTGTGGCCTAGTACTTAAACTATCTTAATGAACACTCCATGTACACAAGGAAAGGAAATGTATATTGCAGTTGTTCAGGGTAGTGTTCCATAAATACCAGTTAGGTTGGAGTGGTTGATGGTATTGTTCATATCTTCTATATCTTTGCTAATGCACCCCACCCCAGTACTTTTGCCTGGAAAATCCCATGGACGGAGGATCCTGGTAGGCTCCAGTCCATGGGGTCGCACAGAGTCGGACACGACTGAAGCAACTTAGCAGCAGCAGCATTCTATCAGTTACTTAGAGAAGTTTACTGTAATCGTCATCTGTGATTATGGAATTGTCTGTCTTTCCCTCTAATCTATGTTTGCTTTTTGTATACTAAAGCTCTGTTATTAGGTGCACACACATTTTTGATTTTTACACTTTCCTGATGACTTGACCTTTTTAAAAATCACTGTGCAATGTAATAATCTCACCAGCATCGATATTATTTTCCAAACATCTTTTAGTTTTCTTTTGTAATTACTTTAAATTCTCCATAAGACACTTAGGTTTGAACTTCAAAGGATGTAGACTACTAAATATCCTTTCCATTTATACTGAAATGTCATTATCTCCTCCCAGCTCTTGCACATTGAAGATCCCAGGTGGCTCTAACTTAATATGAAAGGAAAAATTGTTTAGTAACCTGTATGTTGATAAGATTTTATTAACCTTTCTCATTTTTGCTGGGTTTGTGACATTCCAAACAGACAGAGATTATGTGGGACTAGTGGTTAACTACAGAATATTAAGTAGAGGGATCAGTGCAGAGTGATTTTTTAAAATGATCTATTTCAAGAGAAACACTGGATTTCAAATTGATCTCCAAGAAGTGGACAACTGAAAATTAGTATGAATCTACAATAAAATTCAATTAAATGGCAATTAGAGAATCGAACACAGACTTCAATTTTTTATAAAAGAATTTTAAAGTATAGTCACTATTTCACTTCAGAACAAATGAGGCAGAAACAGTTTCAGTTCTGAAACTACTACAGAGCATTTAGCAATATGACATCTACCTCTAGACATTTACTATTATGTAGCTTTGTATGGATGTATGTATCAAATATCTGTGTGCTTTTTTTCCTCTCAGTTATTTGGGAAGCTTCAAAAAGGACAGTCACACGCAAACCTTTTCAAGCATATTGCTAGAATGCAATGTGAATAAACTGCATTGTGAATAAGCACAGAGAAACATTTATAGAGAGCTTAGATAGCTCAGTGATCTTCATGAGACCATAGCTGTTCTAAATATCTGTAATTTTCCAAAAGTTGTGTCAATGTACCTAAGAAAACGGTAAAGACAAAATAAAACACTGGGACCTGAACACCTACTGTGGCTAACTGCCCAAACCTGCGGGGGTGTTTTGGTAGCAAGTCATCTACACAGCAAGCAAATCCAAATATGCAGAGTGCCCACCAAGTAACAGCTGATTCCTTCCAGTTATTAAATTTAATACTCATAAAACACCATAGTATTGTTGCATTCCTTTTGCATGTGAAACCAGACTTTGAAAGATTAAGTGGCTCACCAAAGGCCACACAGCTGTAAGCAGTAGTTATGGGATCTGAACCCCAATCTCCTAACACTAGACATAGTATTTGTTCTACTTTGCCAGAGAAACTTATATATAGATCAGGAGTTGGCAAACCTTTTCTGTAAAAGGCCAGAACCTTTAAGCTTTGCAAATCATATGGTTTCTTAACTCCACTCTTGTAGTAAGTAAATAGCTATAGATAATATGTAAGTAAATGAGTCTTACCCTGATGATGGGAAAGACTGAAGGCAAAAGGAAAAAGGGGCAGTGGAGGATAAGATGGTTATATAGTATCAACGACTTAAGGACATGAATCTGAGCAAACTCCAGGAGCTAGGGGAGGACAGAGGAGCCTGGAGTGTTACAGTCCATGGGGTTGCAAAGTCGGACATAACTTAGCGACTGAACAACAACAACAAAATGAGTCTAGTTGTGTTCCAATAAAACTTTACAAAAGCAGGTTGTGGACTGGATTTGGCCCAGGAGTTGTGGTTTGCTGATCCTTGCTATAGATTAAAACATACAAGCAAACCATAAAACAATTAGGTTCTAAAGTTTCAGAGGTATTTTTCATTACTGTTCCACTTAGTCTACTCAATTACAAACAATAATTGTGATTTCACTGTAAATTCATGTTCCAGTTCCTAGCTCTTCCACAGTGCCAACTTTCCTCTCCCCAGTACAAATTCTAGCTTTGATGATAGTCACTTTAAGGGAGTGATCAACACTTTTTGTTAGTGTGGACCAGTGCAGATGTTTTTTCCCGCTACTCAGGAAAAATGACTTTGCTGCTGCTGCTGCTGCTAAGTCACTTCAGTCGTGTCCGACTCTGTGCAACCCCAGAGACGGCAGCCCACCAGGCTCCCCCGTCCCTGAGATTCTCCAGGCAAGAACACTGGAGTGGGTTGCCATTTCCTTCTCCAATGCATGAAAGTGAAAAGTGAAAGTGAAGTCGCTCAGTCGTGTCTGACTCCTAGCGACCCCATGGACTGCAGTCTACCAGGCTCCTCCATCCATGGAATTTTCCAGGCAAGACTACTGGAGTGGGGTGCCATTGCCTTCTCCGAAAAATGACTTTACTGGGCCCCAAAATGGAAAACAGTTTTCTGCTTTATTGAATATTTTTAAATGCTAATAAAAATTGGTACTTGGTTTTAGTTATCAAAATGGTAATGTGAATGAACTTGTGGACAAAACAGAAACAGAATCACAGAGTTAGAAAACAAACGTGGTTACTAGAGATGAAATGTGGAGGGAGGATAAATTAGGAGTTTATGATTAACATATCCATACTACTATGTATAAAACAGATAATAAACAAGGACCTACTGTATTGCACAGGAAACTCTACTCAAGATTCTGTAACAACCTATATAGGAAAAGAACCTGAAAAAGAATGTATATATGTGTGTGTATAACAATCACTTGCTGTACACCTGAAAATAACAACACTGTAAATAAACTATACTCCAATACAAAATAATCAAATTTAAAAAGTGTGGAGCAACAGTCATCTTTCCAATTTATGTACTTTAGGATTCAAATTTGTCTTCTTACACATTATTTCGTTTATCCTTGAAGCAAATTCTGAAGTAAGTATTATTATGGAGAAACTGATGCAGAGGTTAAGTGTCTCACCCAGAGTCACTTCCTTCTCTTCCGGGTAAAACTGAACAGGCAAGTACTATGCTGGGTGCAGGGAATAAGGAGATAAAAAAATCATACATGCTTGCCTTTGTCCCTATCCTCTTTGTTGTTACTTGGCCTCCACCAAAACCCACATACCTAATAAGCAAGTTTGAAAAGAGTTTTCTAGTGACTGCCCAAGTAGTTTTTTCCCTCCAGGCCTCTGCCTTGTTGAACTTAAAGTTGTACTTGAAATCTGAGCAGATGCTTTTCTGAAAAACCAAACAAGGCATGAAGCTCTCTGGTTTTGGGCTTCTCATCACCATTTATAAGATAAGTCCCTCCAGCAACTCATCTACACTATTACAAATAAGCATTTTCAAAATTCAATGTCAAGTGAGTTATAATTTTATTTACTACTATTTCTGGAAGTTAGTTTTATTTCCTCAAATATACAGTCTCTACTCTTTCTATTCCCTGTAAACTGACATTATTTACTGTATTCTTTTCATCTGTCAATATTCATTCTGCACACAGTCAGTCCCCTGTGTCTACTGGCCTTTCTTCAACTAATTACAAAGAGTGTAATACCTAAAGTGAGGTCCTTACTTGATCCATCCCATTTTTGGTCATAAACATTTCTTTAAGATCTGATATCAATTCTTGCAGATCCTGTTGATTTGCTAATTCACATAGCTGTCCCAGGGCTTCCCTGGAGGCTCAGCAGTAAAGAATCCACCTGCAATGCAGGAGTCACGATTTTGATTCCTGGGTCAGAAAGATCCCCTGGAGGAGGGCATGGCAACCCACTCCAGTATTCTTGCCTGGAGAATCCCATGGACGGAGGAGCCTGGCGGACTACAGTCCATGGGGTGGCAAAGCATCAGACATGACTAAAGCGGCTTAGCATGCACTCACGTTCATAGCTGTCCTAATGTCTTCACTGAGTACATTTGGTAATTTAGGGCATTTTTCACTTCAGGTAAGGATTGTTTTTTTTTTTTTTTAATTGCAAGAAGATAGAGCCACGTTAAGAGTCATTCCATTTCAATCAGCCATGAATAAAAGTTTCTTAGCCTACTTACCTCTGCAATCAGATCATGTAGCTCTCCTTCACTAGGGCAGCATCCTAATGACCTGATAATTGTTCCAACCTCTCTGTGGGAAAAAAAAAGTAGTCAACTGTTTTAGAATATAAACTCTGAAAAAACAAGCACTATGTTTCTCTAAATTATTTCAGAGCAGGTGTAGCACATCAAACAAAGTCATGTAATAAACATTGCCTCAAGAGGATGGAAGATACTTTCTGAGGAAAGGAAAAGGCAGACAAGTGAACCCAAGAGAGAAGAAAGAAGTGTTTGTGCTGACTGGTGGGCACAAACCCCGCCACTTCCTAACTGGTTTTAAGTGTTCGTTAATTCTTTTGAGCCACAGTGTCCACATCTGTAAAATGAGGATGATAGTGTTTAATGAGCTGAAGTCTAGAGGCAGGGTACCTAAAAGTAGGACCTCTAGTGGCAGACTCCTGGTGTTGTTTAGTCGCCAAGTCACGTCCAACTGTTCAGAGACCCCACGGGCCATAGCCCACCAGTCTCCTATATCCTGGGATTTCCCAGGCAAGAATACTGGAGCGGGCTGCCATTTCCTTCTCCCGGGGATCTTCCCGACCCAGGGATCCAACCCTCGCCTCCTGCATCTCTTCCTTTGCAGGCAGATTCTTCCCTGTTGAGCCACTGGGGAAGCCACTGGCAGGCTGCAGGGCTCCAACTCCAGCCCTCTAATTTGCTAGACCGGGCAGGTTAATCTGCATGCATAAGCCTACGTGGTAGGTGAAACACAGATTCTTCCTTGAAATACTCAGAACTGGGCTGAGAACACTCTGCTAGGTCACTTCACTCGTGTCCGACTCTGTGCGAGCCCATAGACGGCCTCCTACCAGGCTCCTCTGTCTCTGGGATTCTCCAGGCAAGAACGCTGGAGTGGGTTGCCATTTCCTTCTCCAATGCATGAAAGTGAAAAGTGAAAGGGAAGTCGCTCGGTCGTGTCCAATTCTTAGCCACCTCATGGACTGCAGCCTACCAGGCTCCTCAGTCCATGGGATTTTCCAGGCAAGAGTACTGGAGTGGGGTGCCATTGCCTTCTCCAGAGAACACTCTAATGGTCAAATAATTTGAGCCACCATAACATAAAGTACCCACTCAACAAATATTAGTAATTCCTCACCCCTCCCCCATAGGAATGTAATTCAATTTAACAATAACCTAAGAGAAGTATAAGCTATATTCAGTACTCCCTGGATGCTCAGACAGGGGATTTATAATAGATTATTAAATGTTTTCATTTAAAATGGTTAAAAAGTTGTGATATTTTGAAAGTTAACTTGTTCAACTTAACTAGATGTTAATGTTAACTAATGTTAACAACTTAACTAATGTTCACTTAACTAAAATATTTAACTTCTTATCATTCTGGCTAATATCTGTGGTATTATATTTACTCTCTAGTTTACAGAGAAAACATTTTAAATAAGAATTTTTAAATTCTTCACTTCAGGAGGCTGAAGGATGGGTATCAAGAGAAAACCTGAAGCCAATAACTGTGGAATATAGGATTCTTGGTGTTCACTGACTGATTTGAGAGCCAACTAAACATGTAATGTTTTCATGTCAACTCTATTTCATACCTCCCTGAGCTCCTTAGTCTCACTGCTTTTCATGCCCACATGCCTCACTGAGGCAGGATCTGAACAAGATCCTGTTACTAGAGACTAAAAATATTTTACGAGATTATACTCTCTCTCAAGAAGCAGCTACAGATGACCCATGAAACTGGCTAACACCAATGTAATATTCTTGTAACATCAGACTGGCTATTGCATACATTAGAACAAATAGTTAATGAGGCAGGGACAAAAAAAATATAATTTGATAAACAGTCATGGATTTATCTCCTCCATAACCTTCTAGGCCTTCTGTTCTGTGAGTCAGAGAACTGCTTCAACTCCAGACTCAGAAGGATGAGAATAAAGGCTGCTTTAACTCACAGAAACAAAGGGAAGGTGGGGAAGTGAGGAGGGGAGCATGTGTATGCCCGTGCAGGTTACAGATCTTGGGGAAGGTGGGCTGGGGGGAAGAAAGAGAAATTTCAGGCCTGCACCATGCAGTACGGAAGCCACTACCTCCACTGGCTACAGAGCACTGGAAATGTGACTAGCCCAGATTAAAATGGGCTCTAAGTGAAAAATATATATGGATTTCAAAAACTAGTATAAAAAATGTAAAATACCCATTAATAATTTTTATTGATTACATGTTGAAATCGTATTTTAGACATTTGGTTAAATAAAACACATTGTTTTACCTGTTTCTCTTTTACTTTTTAAAAATACAACTACTAGAAAATTTTAAATTATATATGCAATCCTCCTTTTGCTGGTTCTTTTCTAGGGAATAGCTGCTACCATGATGCACTTTGTGAAGACAGGAATAGCAGATAAAGAGAAAATTAGAGTTGCATTATGCTGTGTCAGCAATGTAATTGATCCCCCTGTGCCACTATGAGAAACTTTCAACCTTATTTATTTATTTACTTATTTACTGACTGGCCACATGTCAAAGCATGCACAATCTTAGTTTTCTGACCAGGGGTCAAACCCGTGACTCCTGCAGTGGAAGCACAGAGTCTTAACCACTGGACCTCCAGGGATTCCCTCAACCATATTTAAATGAAGTCCTGGGTCGCTGACCCAGGCCTCACATCTTCTGCCTATATCCAAGAAACAGTTACAGGCTAACTTACTAGCTTTTGAAGGGGATAAAATCAAAGGGTAGACTTGACATGTATAAAGATTCATAGGAGAAAATCTGGGCTGGAAACCCAGATCTGGTAACAAAGCCACGGGAGTAGAAGAGCTCCTCTAAGAAGACTGCCTTGGCTGGAAGAGATGATGACCCAGGAAGAGCTCACAGGCGTACCTCCACTGACACAATGATTCAGGGATGAGGAATCTCCACTAGACTCAGAGAAGAGGAGCCAGGAAATAAGCTGAAATTCAGGACAGGGTGATGTCATGGGAACTAAGGAAAGAGATGGAAAAAATTGAGTCATCTTTGGTGTTAAATGCTGCTGAAAGGTCAAGGAAGATAAGTTCTGAAAAATGTCCACTGGAATTAGTAAAGAAGGAGATCAGTTCTGACTTTTGACCAAGGATATTTCACTTGAAAGCTGAGGAGAAATCAGGTTTGAGGTGGATGGATCTGTGCAGTGAAGGGGAAGAATTTATGTCTGGAGGGGGACATGGTGTCAAGGAAGATTTTTTTATTTTTTAAAACCAGAAAGATGTGAGCATGTTGAAATACCAATGGGAATGAACCAGGGTGAAGTAGAAGACTGATTAGGGCACCATCAGCTGAACAGATGGGCTTCCCAAGGAGGGGGAAGAGCTGGGTCGGGTGCTTAGTGCTATATCCACATGGCCATCTCATCTAAAGACCTGCCACCAGCAAGCTGCTTCCTATGAGAAGGTGGTAGATTCCTCCTTGCACCCTTAGAAAATTTTACTCTGTCCCTCTTTCCACTTTGCTCTGAAGAACCCATCACCATCTTCTGCTTTCTGAGGGCATTGGGCTAGACTGTCTCTCTTTGCCCAGGCAGACCACAGAAAACAAAGCCTAATGTGCTGGGAGCCGGCGAGAGGAACTCCCCCTGTGACAAAGGTCATGAAGAAGGAGGCTTGACATACGCAAAGTCGGGATTGAGCCTCAGGAGTCCCCCCGGATATTCTCGAGCATCTACCCCAAAAAAACCAGAGTCTGCCTACTTTATTGTTTTGTGCTCTCACTCCTGACTTTACTGGTGGCTGTCCTCCACCACCATCTCGCTCTCTCTGATAAAGAGTTAACTTACAGCTGAGTTAATAAGTTCCTGGGTATTAGGAGAGTTTAAATCCAAACCCCTCAGATAGCTCTCTAACTGGCCTGACAAGTTTACCCAGACTCCTACAGCTATGCATACGATTGTTTACAGTCTCTCAGCTGTGAGAGGCACGGGAAGCTTAAGATAGTCAAATAGCTTAGAGCCTCTCAGAGAGTTAGAAACTGTCAGAATAAAACTAGTAAAAGATTTCATTGATGAGCCAATGCTTGCTGCCAAGTTTCCACATCCCCTGTATTGTATCCTTGAATGTGTATTAATTAATATAGTTGGTTTGTAGAAAAAATTAGTAGTGGCCTTGGTGCTAACAACTTTAGACCCTTAAGGTAATAAATTTTTTCCTTTGTTGTAAACCCACTGTGCCTCTGCCCTATAGGAATGCAAGTTTATCTGACACCTGCGGATGAAGATGGCGCCAAACCTTAAAATAATTACTCTTAGAGAAGATAAGTCTTGCGGTTGATAAACCTTTGTCAAGAGTCATAAAATGTTAATAGGCCTTCTGGCCAGAAGATGATGTAAATCACCTAAACCATTTGTATACGATAAATCTGCAGGAAAGAAACCCTGGTTTTTGATAAGGATCAAAGACTGCTGGCTTTGCATGATTTCACATCCCCTATTATCCTCTATGTGTAACTTAGGGTATAAAAGCCCCTGTTGAAAATAAAGCTACGGCCTTGCTCACCAAAGCTTGGTCTCCCCGTGTCATTCTTTCTTGTTTCCTTTTCTCTTCTGTTCTTCCTTCATGCCAAAATAATTTGGAGCATGGGGGTCCTCTGCGACCACTTATTTGCCTGGGCTTCTAAGACCCACTCGAGAAGGTGCCTAAGGTGGGGCACCTTCTGCTATTGGAGAGAGCACCTGCGGCCTCCGTGGTCAAAACAAGTTTGGTGTCACAAACTTTATTGATTTCCCGCGTAAACCAGTTATTATTGAGCATCTAATAAATCTCTCAGCCTTTGCTATCCCTTAATCGCCAACGCTGTCATCCTGAGGGAAGCCCTGGACCCAACAGGGGCTGGGCCCCGACACTAATGTCCTCTGAGCATCAAGGAACTTCTTTCTGTCTAGTCCTGATGATATAAGAGAAAAGGGCAAAGACCCTTCGGCTGAGGAGTCCACAGTGGCCTAGAGAACAATACAAAACCTCAAGAGCTCACCTGTACACAAACCACAGGTTCTCTAGCTCACCCACCCTCCTTTTCAGCAGAAAGCTAATCTCCTCCTCTGTGCTTTGGGCTCTGGAAGACGTGGTCCAGATCCCTGCAGCCGACCTGGGCACAGAGGAAGGGGGTGATGCCCATGCCTTCAGGCCTAGATATCTCAGCAGCACAGCGGATTCCTTGCCCTTGTTTTCCCTAAAGACTGCATTAGCCTCCTAGTGCAATGCGGTCCCTGGTGACTCAGACAGTAAAGAATTGGCCTGCAATGTGGGAGACCTGGGTTCAAACCCTGGGTCGGGAAGATCCCATGGAGAAGGGAACAGCACCCACTCCAGTATTCTTATCTGGAGAATTCCATGGACAGAGGATCCTGGTGGGCTACAGCCCATAGGGTCATAAAGAGTTGAACAGGACTGAGCGACTAACACTAACTAACTAACTGAGGACAATATGAGGGAAGAAAAGAAGGAGCCACCAAGTTGCTAATGTTGAACTTTTTCTGGTCTTGCACATGGTGAAATGGAATTAGATTCCGTTTAGAAAAATACAGGAATGTGACACATCTTTTACCTCTAGTCTACTAGACTACTCTAGATACAACTCATATATATAACCCTAGTTCATGGTTTGGGAATGGGATGTGAAGGCTTCTCTTTCTCTCTCCATTCTCTTCTGCTCCACTTCCCCAGGGCCTGACCTACTGCACCAGCTCCCTTGCCCCCAGGCTCCCAGTCCCAGTTGCCCAACACAAGGCAGAGCATTGCAGGTTTCCATTGCTGGATCACACACTGCCCAAAATGTGGGGGCTTAAACAACAACGAGTTCTTATTTGTCATAATTCTGTAGGTTGGCTCAATGGTTCCTCCACCGGTTTCCCCTGGGGTTCACTCATGCAGTGTTTAGCACTTAATTAATCTACACATCAGGTTGCTCAATATTCCACAGTCAACTATTCAAAATTTCCATTATCACTGCCCTGGATTCTGGGTCCCTTAACCTTCCATCCTGCCTGCTCTATTGATCCATAACCCTGAGCATCTCTATGTCTCTAATTTTAATATCCTGTTACTGCAAAGCACTGCTGGAAGAAAACAACAAAAAACTTGTGGCCCACTACAGATTTATGCCATCTAGCATCAAGTGTCCTGGACGTTGCCTGACAATCCTTTCTCTTGTCTCCTGTTGATGCCCTAGCAAACTTCCCAAAGAGCTATCCTGAATCCTCTCTGGTCTCAAGCTCCAAAGCATAGCCTCCCTTAATCTCAGCAGAAAACCCTATCACCTACTTCACCGAAGAAATGAAAACTGCTGAAGTCGGCACCATCACCGACCTTCCTCACTCAGCTCCGATTGCTCTAACAACATACGACAGACTAGGGAACCTAAACCACAGACATTCATTTCTCCCAGTTCTAGAGGCTTGAAGTCCGAGATCAAAGCACTAACTGATTTAGGGTCTGGTGACAGTCCATATCCCAGACAACCTTCTTCCTGCTGTGTCCTCACAGAGCGGGAAGAGAGCTTGGGTCTTCCTCTTCTTTGCAGGGCTCCACTCTCATGACCCTGCCAGTCCATTCTGAAGGAGATCAGCCCTGGGATTTCTTTGAAAGGAATGATGCTAAAGCTGAAACTCCAGTACTTTGGCCACCTCATGAGAAGAGTTGACTCATTGGAAAAGACTCTGATGCTGGGAGGGATTGGAGGCAGGAGGAGAAGGGGATGACAGAGGATGAGATGGCTGGATGGCATCACTGACTCGATGGATGTGAGTCTGAGAGAACTCCGGGAGTTGGTGATGGACAGGGAGGCCTGGCGTGCTGCGATTCATGGGGTCGCAAAGAGTCGGACACGACTGAGGGACGATCTGATCTGATCTGATCTGACTCTATGACTTCATCTAAACCTAACCACCTCTCAAAGGTCCCACCTCCAAATACCATCCTGTTGAGGGTAAGGGCCTCAGTATATGAATTTGAGAAGGACTCAAACCTTCAGTCCATACCACCACTTTTCCATACACTTCTCTCACACCACCACAAGTGTGTACATGAAAGTGAAAGTGTTAGTCACTCAGTTGTGTCCAACTCTTTGTGACTCTGTGGACTGTAGCCCACCAGGCTCCTCTGTTCATGGAATTCTCCAGGCAAGAATACTGGAGTGGGTTGCCATTCGCTTCTCCAAGGGATCTTCCCAACCCAGAGATCGAACATGGGTCTCATGAATTATGGGATTCTTTACCATCTGAGCCACCAGGGAAGCAAACCTCCTTCCTTACACTCTCAACCGTGGAGGGAAAAAAAGCACTCTTCCTAACAAAGGTAACTGCACTCCATTTTTCTTAGTTCCAGTCTTGGCTCTTATTCTTGACACACTTGCCTCTCTTTCAGCATCTTCATTCTTTCCTTTATTATTTACTACCTCTTTGGCTATAAAACATTCACAATCTTCCTTTTCTTGAAAAAAATTTCGATGGATGCCCAACCACCTCCAACTATTCTATTTCTCAGCTTCCTTTTGCTATTACAATATTTAGAAATTATTCTTCTAGTAACTGTCAACTCCATTCCCCACTCCTCCTCTCCATGTCTAACCCCTCTGCAAAATACTTCCATCACTGGCTCTCTACTCATCAGTCAGTCCAGGTCTCTCTCACTCCCTCATCTCTTCTCTTCCCTTCCCTTCTCTTCCCTTCCCTTCATCCGACCCTCTCTTCCTCCCATAACCCTTTTAAGTACCCCCTGCTCAGTACCTCTGTTGCAGGATGATCTCTACTGTTAAAAATATTAAAGATGGCCCAAAGAATAAGAACTATCTTAGCTTTGGACAAAAGAAGACCACTGGTATCTTAATATGGAGTAGGAAATGGCAACCCACTCCAGCATTCTTGCCTAGAGAATCCCATGAACAGAGGAACGTGGTGGGCTACAGTTCACAGAGTCACAAAGAGCTGGACACAAACTGAGCGACAGAGCATGCACGTGCAGTATCTTAGTGATAGCACTCATAGAAGAAAGAGGAAGAAGCCCCCCCACCACCACCACCACCACCAGCAAGAGTGCCAGTGGCAAGAAAATCTAGACCAGAAGTACAGATTACATAGTTGTGGGGGATGCCCACTGAAGGGGACGCAGATCATATCTGACAGCCCACACCTCCAGAGCGCTCACTCCGTTTCTGGCACATTCTATCAACTCACTTCATCCTCAGGAAGTAGGCACTACTGTTACCTCCATTTTCAGAGGAAGAGATTAAACCCCAAAGGCATTAAGGAATTGGCCCGAGGTCACATATAGCCAATACGTTAAAGCAATGACTTCCTTGGGACTAGGGAAATCTCGGGAGCTGTGGAGAAGTCTGACAAGGGGGCTAAGCAGAGAACAGGGAGGAGAACAGAAACAAAAGCCCTCACGATGTGAGAAAAGTAGATTAACTAGCTTTCTGGCTTAGGAATGGAATCTCCTCTAAGACTTCTAGAAAGAACAGACTTTTCATCTCATTCACCTCCCTTATAACATGAACATGATCTGTATGGATATGAGAAAAATATATCCTCACAATAGCTCTGTGGGGTAGGCACTGTTATTTTGCATATGGGGGAAACTGAACCACAGAAATGTCTGGTAATTTTCCCAAGATCCTAGTAAGTAGCGAAACTGGGATTCAGACGCACACACAGGCTGGACTCCACACTCTTAACCACTGCACACCACTGTCTTTCATAAATTGCAACTGCACATTTAGTTAGACTTAAAAAAGAACTTGACTGTAACAAGGTGCTTCTACAGAAAGCTGTGAGTATGCCACCCCATGAGAGCCTTGAAGATAGACCCAGGGATCACAAGCTGATGACCAAAGGAATAAATGTGGCCCTCAGATAAGGTTTTGTTTAGCATAGCATTCGTTTGCTTCTTTGTTTACAGGGACGTATGTAAACATCATGAGAATGGTCCTACACTTCTGATTCACACTCTATTACAGGCTTGTTCCATGTAGAAATCTGTATACATCACTCCTGAAAAATACCAATTTTGTACTGTTTAGGAATTTACTTGCAAGAAGCAGGGGAAGCAGCCAAATGGTTTCTTAAAGTTCTCCTCAAGTGCTTGACTCTAAGATTATTTTTAAACACACACACACACACACACACACACACACACCACACATACACACACAACCTATGGCTTATAAAAGAGAATGTTCTTGTTCTCAGAAGATATACATTCAAGTATTTAAGGGAAAAGGTCTCAGTGTCTACAACTTACTCTCAAAGTCTAGTAAAATGATACAAATCAATACCAGAAAAACAAACAACCCAATCAAAAAGTGGGAAAAAGACCTAAACAGACATTTCTCCAAAGAAGATATAAAGATGGCTAATAAACACATGAAAAGATGCTCAGCATTGCTCGTTATTAGAGAAATGCAAATCAAAGCTACAATGAGATATCACCTCACACCAGTCAGAATTGCCATCATCAAAAAATCTACAAACAATAAATGCCAGAGACGGTGTGGAGAAAAGGGAACCCTCTTTCACTATTGGTGGGAATGCAAATTTATACAGCCACTATGGAGAACAACATGAAGAATCCTTTAAAAACTAGGAATAAAAACATGATATGACCCAGCAGTACCACTACTAGGCATATACCCTGAGGAAATCAAAATTTACAAAGACACGTGTACCCCAGTGTTCACTGCAGCTCTATTTACAACAGCTAAGACATGGAAGCAGCCCAGATGTCCATCAGCAGATGAACGGATAAAGAAGCTGTGGAACATATATAAAATGGAATATTACTCAGCCATAATAAAGGAACGCATTTGAGTCAGTCCTAACGAGGTGGACAAACCTAGAGTGAAGTAAGTCAGAAAGAGAAAAACAAATGCCATATACTAACGCATAAATATGAAATCTAGAAAGATGGTACTGAGGAACTATTTGCAGAGCAGTAATGGATACACAGAATTGAGAATAGACTTACAGACACAGCTGGTGGGGGAGGAAGGAGAGGGCAGAAGGTATGGAGAGAATAACATGGAAACATACACTACCATATGTAAAATAGACAGCCAATGGGAATTTTCTATATGACTCAAGGAACTCAAACTGGGGCTTGGCAACAACCTAGAGGGGTGGGATGGGGAGGGGGGCGGGAGGGATGTTCAAGTGGGAGGGGACATGAGTAAACCTATGGCTGTTATTTTGCATATGGGGGAAACTGAACCACAGAAATGTCTGGTAATTTTCCCAAGATCCAGGTGGAATACCTGGAGAGTTGAGCTCAGGAAAAAAGAGAAATGTAAGAAAGAACAGAGGATAGAAAAACCCAGGCCATTAATTTTTTAGAAAGAGACAGAGGTCTGGAAAGAAAGAGATCTGAAAAGCAAAATGTAAGAAAACATTGAAAGAGATGAAAATATAGTTTTAAGAGATAAGGAATAGAAATGTCAAAGCTTAATGATGAAAATTAATGAAGCTCAGAATTAAGAGGAAGTATGGCAATGGCATCCCACTCCAGTACTCTTGCCTGGAAAATCCCATGAACGGAGGAGCCTGGTGGGCTACAGTCCATGGGGTCGCTGAGGGTCGGACACGACTGAGCGACTTCACTTTCACTTTTCACTTTCCTGCATTGGAGAAGGAAATGGCAAGCCACTCCAGTGTTCTTGCCTGGAGAATCCCAGGGACGGGGGAGCCTGGTGGAATGCTGTCCATGGGGTCACACAGAGTCGGACACGACTGAAGTGACTTAGCATAGCACAGCATAGCATATGTATTAGATAGGAACTAGAAAATGAAATAAAAATATGAAAAATAAATATTAAGGTGGAAACCAACACAACACTGTGAAGCAATTATCCTTCCATTAAAAATAAAATTTCAAAAGGAGTCTAGTAAAATGAAAATAATAATAAAATACAAACATAAATATAAACATAATAAATATATAGAGAGCACACACATCAAAAGCAAGCGTGGCAAAAATGTTGGGAACTGCTGAATCTAAGTGAAAGTACACATGAGTTCAGTGTACCATTTATTATTTGTCTGTAAGCCTGAAGTTTTTTAAACTTCATTTCATTCTTGAAATCAAAACCAAAGTAGTAAGAAACAATAACTGAAATTCTGCCTTGTATAAACTATTCATGAAACAATTTGCTCCTTTCATGTTATACAGTGTTTTATCATTTTGACTTATAAAGTTGATTATTAAGGATGTCCTAGCCCTCAGTTTCACAAGAAAATGTACTAGTTACAACCTTTTCCCTCAGTATTTTAGAATTTAATATTGAAAACTTAGCAAGATGACAGATCTAAAGTAGTCTGTTTCCAGAAGCACAGGTAGAGATGAGGCTGGATACCAGTCTACCGTGTTTGCAGGTAGAAGAAAAGTGTATGGAAAGGATGGAGCCCTTCTCATCCCTTCACCAAATACCAAAAAGGCAGCACCTGACCTGCTCCTGCTGCTGCAGGGAAACAGCTGGTTTTTGTGAGTCACTCTAACAAGCACTGGGCTCAAGCTCTCCAAAGACGAGCAATGGCCAGGTCAGCCTCTGGCCCAGAAGGCAGCTTACCGGGAGGTGCCCTTCTGTGGCCGTCCGTTGACTTCACTGCCCAGCAAAGGCCACAGAGAGGGCGACTAAGAAGAAAATTACGCAAAGGCAAGTGAAGTGGAGAAGGGAGGTGATGTTTAACACCCATAGCCCCTTTCTCTCACATGTGCTCTTTCTTCAAATGACACCGGATGAGGTGAACATATTTCAGGAGGCCTCTCGCATTCCTAAACAGAGCCCCCGAAAGGAGAGTAAAGGGAAATGACAGCAGAAACAAACGTGATGTGGAGCTTTTGTTTCCAATGTCCTGAATTTACGAGGCCAGAGCACTGAAGACCACGTGATCCCCTGAGCTACTCTCACATCATAATTCTAGTGCCAGAACAAAGGACACAACAGGAGGGTTAAGGTGCTCTGAAGAACTCCAGATGGATCTGAGACCCTGGCCATTCTGAAGGAAACCATACTGCAAACATCCAGCCCCAGGTGTTGTAAGGTTCCTGAGAGTTGAGCTAAGGAAAAAAGAGAAATGTAAGAAAGAACAGAGGATAGAAAATCCCAGGCCATTAATTTTTTAGAAAGAGACAGAGGTCTGGAAAGAAAGAGATCTGAAAAGCAAAATGTAAGAAAACATTGAAAGAGATGAAAATATAGTTTTAAGAGATAAGGAATAGAAATGTCAAAGCTTAATGATGAAAATTAATGAAGCTCAGAATTAAGAGGAAGTATGTATTAGATAGGAACTAGAAAATGAAATAAAAATATGAAAAATAAATATTAAAAAATATGAAAAATATGAAATAACTAATATATATAATATTAAGGCAGATTGGCCTTTTGAACTTTGACTAAATAAGATTTTGAATCAAGCTAATTGACTGAAAAATATTTCAAAATAACCTTTTAAAATTATTGTGAAAGTGTTTAGTTGCTCAGTCATGTCTCATGGACTGTAGCCCACCAGGCTCCTCTGTACGTGGACTTCTCTAGGCAAGAATACTGGAGTGGCCTAGGCAGATACTCTAAGAAATCGAAAACTAAAAGAGACACATGTATCCCATTGTTCACTGCAGCACTATTTACAATAGCTAGAACATGGAAGCAACCTAGATGTCCATGACATCTAGACAGGTGAACGGATAAAGAAGTTGTGGTACATATACACAATGGAATATTGCTATGCTAAGTCACTTCAGTCGTGTCTGACTCTGTGCGACCCCATAGATGGCAGCCCACCAGGCTCCCCGTCCCTGGGATTCTCCAGGCAAGAACACTGGAGTGGGTTGCCATTGCCTTCTCCAATGCATGAAAGTGAAAAGTGAAAGTGAAGTCGCTCAGTCGTGTCCGACTCTTAGCGACCCCATGGACTGTAGCCTAACAGGCTCCTCCATCCATGGGATTTTCCAAGCAAGAGTACTGGAGTGGGGTGCCATCGCCTTCTCCGAATGGAATATTACTCAGTCATAAAAAGAAAAACATTTGAGTCAGCTCTAATGAAGTGGATGAACCTAGAACCTATTAATACAGAGTGAAGTAAGTCAGAAAGAGAAAGAGAAATATCATATTCTAATGCATATATATGGAATCTAGAAAACTGAAGAATGTATTTACAAGGCAACAATGGAGAAACAGACATGGAGAACAGACTTATGGACACGGGAGAGGGGAGGAGAGGGTGAGATGTATGGAAAGAGTAACATGGAAACTTACACTACCATATGTAAAATAGACAGCCAACAGGAATTTGCTATACAGCTCAGAAAACTCAAACAGGGGCTCTGTATCAACCTAGAGGGGTGGGATGGGGAGGGAGATGGGAGGGAGTTTCAAAAGGGAGGGGATATATGTATACCTGTTTATTTAACTTATATGCAGAGTACATCATGAGAAATGCTGGACTGGAAGAAACACAAGTTGGAATCAAGATTGCTGGGAGAAATATCAATAACCTCAGATATGCAGATGACACCACCCTTATGGCAGAAAGTGAAGAGGGGCTAAAAAGCCTCTTGATGAAAGTGAAAGTGGACTTCTGGTTAAGATGGCGGAGGACTAGGACGGGGAATACGCTTTCTCCTCCACAAATTCATCAAAGGGACATCTGGGCGCTGAGTAAATTCCACAAACAGCTTCGGAGTGCTGGCGGAGGACGTCGAACACCCAGAAAAGCAACTCACTGCCTTCTAAAGGAGGTAGGAAAGAATATAGAAGCCAGAGAGAGACAAAGAGGGAGGGGCGGACCTCTGTCCGGGGAAGGGAGTCTTAAAAAGAGAAGTTTCCAAACACCAGGAAACACTCTCCCTGCAGAATCTGGGCCGAACCTGGGAAACACGGAGACTATCATAACAGGGAGGAGAACAGTTGAGCAATTAGAACCCACAGACGGCGGGCCCTGTGGTAACTTCCGCAGCGGAGAAGCATCGCTGCAAACGCCCGCATCTGCCATTGGGGAGCCGGGGCTGAGCAGGGAGACGCCTGGCCGTTCCCACGTGGGACGCTCCGCTGCCCGCCGCTCCCCCGAGGGACGCTCCCCCGCGGGACTCTCCCCTGCAGGCCGCTCCCACGCGGGCCGCAGCTGCTCCCGCGCAGGCGTGCCCCCGCCTGCTGTGCCAGCGGCTCCCACGAGGGCCACCCCACCCCCTCCCCCACCCGCCCACCATTCCCGTGCGAGCCACCCCCTCGCCAGCCCCTCCCCCTCTGCGGGCCACGGCGCAGACTGCGTTCGCCTGATTGTCTGGAGTGCTGCCTAACCGGAGTAGTTTGGGCTGGCAGTCCAGATTGTGCAGCGCCGACCACACGAGTGGCCGGCCTTGGCCCAGAACACCGCTGGACCGTGCACAGAACAAAGGACTATACAGACCAACTACAGAGAAAGGGGCCTATAGATCTTGAGAAATTTAAGCCGCAACAAGGAACTAGCCGAAAATGAACTGAACCCACAACAATAATAGAGAAACTCTTATATATATTGTTACTATTTTTACCATCATTATTTCCTTTTTTTTTCTTTTTTTAATATTTTTTTTAATTTTTATTATTTTTTAATTGGAAAAAGGAAAACAAAAATTTTTTTTTCCTTTTAATTTTTTTTGTTGTTGTTGTTTGTTTTGTTTTGTTTCTTTTATTTTTATTTTTTTTATCCTCTGGTACTTCTTTAATGTCCACCTCTAGATACAACTTTTGCGACCCTGTTTTTTTGTTTTCTTTTTTTTTTTTTTTTTTTTTCCTTTTTTGTCCTTTGCTTTTTTCCTTTCCTTTTTTCTTTTCTTTACTGATTACTGACTAGATCTGGCTCTCTCCTTCACACTCCCTCCTTTTATCCTCCTGACCACCTCTGTCTCCTTCCTCCCTTTTTCCTTCTCTGTATAACTCCGTGAACATCTCTGAGCGGTCCAGTTGTGGAATGCATTATAGAAGAAGAAGTTTTTGAGACTACTGTAAAAATAAGACCGATAACTGGAACCAGGAGGCTTAAGTCCATTCCCTGATCCCACGAAACATTAATTGACAGGAGCTCATCAAAAGCCTCCACACCTACACTGAAACCAAGCATCACACAAAGACCAGCAAGTTCCACGACAAGACATACCAAGCAAATTCTCCAGAAAAACAAGAACACAGCCCTGAGCTCCAATACACAGGCTACACAAAGCGAACCCCAAATCATAGACATCTCATAACTCACTACTAGACACTCCACTGCACCCCAGAGAAAAGAAATCCAGCCCCACCCACCAGAACACTGATACAAGCTTCCATAAACAAGAAACCTCGACAAGCCACCGGTACAAACCCACATACAGTGCAGAAACGCCACAATAAAGAGAACCCCACAGACTACCAGAATACAGTAAAGACACCCTAAACTCAGCAATTTAAACAAGATGAAGAGACAGAAGAATTCCCAGCAGGTAAAGGAACAGGATAAATGCCCACCAAACCAAACAAAAGAGGAAGAAATAGCGAACCTACCTGATAAAGAATTCCGAATAATGATAGTGAAATTAATCCAAAATCTGGAAAGCAAAATGGAATCATGGATAAATAGCCTGGAGAAAAGCACTGAGAAGATGCAAGAAAGATTTAACAAGGACCTAGAAGAAATAAAAAAGAGTCAATATATAATGAATAATGCAATAAATGAGATCCAAAACACTCTGGAAGCAACAAATAGTAGAATAACAGAGGCAGAAGATAGAATTAGCGAATTAGAAGATAGAATGGCAGAATTAAATGAATCAGAGGAGAAAAAAGAAAAACGAATTAAAAGAAATGAGGACAATCTCAGAGACCTCCAGGACAATTTTAAAGGTTACAGTATTCAAATCATAGGAGTCCCAGAAGAAGAAGACAAAAAGAAAGACCATGAGAAGATACTAGAGGAGATAATAGTTGAAAACTTCCCTAAAATGGGGAAGGAAATAATCACTCAAGTCCAAGAAACCCAGAGAGTCCCAAATAGAATAAACCCAAGGCGAAACACCCCAAGACACATATTAATCAAATTAACAAAGATCAAACACAAAGAACAAATATTAAAGGCAGCAAGGGAAAAACAACAAATAACACACAAGGGAATTCCCATAAGGATAACAGCTGATCTTTCAATAGAAACTCTCCAAGCCAGGAGGGAATGGCAAGACATACTTAAAGTTATGAAAGAAAAGAACCTACAGCCCAGATTACTGTACCCAGCAAGGATCTCATTCAAATATGAAGGAGAAATCAAAACCTTTACAGACAAGCAAAAGCTGAGAGAATTCAGCACCACCAAACCAGCTCTCCAACAAATACTAAAGGACATTCTCTAGACAGGAAACACAAAAAGGATATATAAATTCAAACCCAAAACAACAAAGTAAATGGCAACGGGATCATATGTATCATTAATTACCTTAAATGTATATGGGTTGAATGCCCCAACCAAAAGACAGAGACTGGCTGAATGGATACAAAAACAAGACCCCTCCATATCCTGTCTACAAGAAACCCACCTCAAAACAGGGGACACATACAGACTGAAAGTCAAGGGCTGGAAAAAGATTTTCCAGGCAAATAGAGACCAAAAGAAAGCAGGAGTAGCAATACTTATATCAGATAAAATAGACTTTAAAACAAAGGATGTGAAAAGAGACAAAGAAGGTCACTACCTAATGATCAAAGGATCAATCCAAGAAGAAGATATAACAATTATAAATATATATGCACCCAACTTAGGAGCACCGCAATATATAAGACAAATACTAACAAGTATGAAAGGAGAAATCAACAATAACACAATAATAGTGGGAGACTTTAATACCCCACTCACACCAATGGATAGATCAACTAAACAGAAAATTAACAAGGAAACACAAACTTTAAACGATACAATAGACCAGTTAGAACTAATTGATATCTATAGGACATTTCATCCCAAAACAATGAATTTCACCTTTTTCTCAAGTGCACACGGAACCTTCTCCAGGATAGACCACATCCTGGGCCATAAATCTAGCCTTGGTAAGTTCAGAAAAATTGAAATCATTCCAAGCATTTTTTCTGATCACAATGCAGTAAGAGTAAATCTCAATAACAGGAGAAAAACCATTAAAAAGTCCAACATATGGAGGCCGAACAACACACTCCTGAATAACCAACAAATCACAGAAGAAATCAAAAAAGAAATCAAATTCTGCATAGAAACGAATGAAAATGAAAACACAACAACCCAAAACCTGTGGGACACTGTAAAAGCAGTCCTAAGGGGAAAGTTCATAGCAATACAGGCATACCTCAAGAAACAAGAAAAAAGCCAAATAAATAACCTAACTCTACACCTAAAGCAACTGGAAAAGGAAGAAATGAAGCACCCCAAGGTTAGTAGAAGGAAAGAAATCCTAAAAATTAGGGCAGAAATAAATGCAAAAGAAACAAAAGAAACCATAGCAAAAATCAACAAAGCCAAAAGCTGGTTCTTTGAAAGGGTAAATAAAATTGACAAACCACTAGCCAAACTCATCAAGAAACAAAGGGAGAAAAATCAAATCAATAAAATTAGAAATGAAAATGGAGAGATCACAACAGACAGCACAGAAATACAAAGGATCATAAGAGACTACTATCAGCAATTATATGGCAATAAAATGGACAATGTGGAAGAAATGGACAAATTCTTAGAAAAGTACAACTTCCCAAAACTGGATCAGGAAGAAATAGAAACTCTTAACAGACCCATCACAAGCACGGAAATTGAAACTGTAATCAGAAATCTTCCAGCAAACAAAAGCCCAGGTCCAGACGGCTTCACAGCTGAATTCTACCAAAAATTTAGAGAAGAGCTAACACCTATCCTACTCAAACTGTTCCAGAAAATTGCAGAGGAAGGTAAATTTCCAAACTCATTCTATGAGGCCACCATCACCCTACTATCAAAACCTGACAAAGATCCCACAAAAAAAGAAAACTACAGGCCAATATCACTGATGAACATAGACGCAAAAATCCTTAACAAAATTCTAGCAATCAGAATCCAACAACACATTAAAAAGATCATACACCATGACCAAGTGGGCTTTATCCCAGGAATGCAAGGATTCTTCAATATCCGCAAATCAATCAACGTAATACACCACATTAACAGACTGAAGAATAAAAACCATATGATTATCTCAATAGATGCAGAGAAAGCCTTTGACAAAGTTCAACATCCATTTATGATAAAAACTCTCCAGAAAGCAGGAATAGAAGGAACATACCTCAACATAATAAAAGCTATATATGACAAACCCACAGCAAACATTATCCTCAATGGTGAAAAACTGAAAGCATTTCCTCTAAAGTCAGGAACAAGACAAGGATGCCCACTTTCACCATTACTATTCAACATAGTTTTGGAAGTTTTGGCCACAGCAATCAGAGCAGAAAAAGAAATAAAAGGAATCCAAATTGGAAAAGAAGAAGTAAAACTCTCACTGTTTGCAGATGACATGATCCTCTACGTAGAAAACCCTAAAGATTCCACCAGAAAATTACTAGAACTGATCAATGAATATAGTAAAGTTGCAGGATATAAAATTAACACACAGAAATCCCTTGCATTCCTGTACACTAATAACGAGAAAATAGAAAGAGAAATTAAGGAAACAATTCCATTCACCATTGCAATGAAAACAATAAAATACTTAGGAATATATCTTCCTAAAGAATCTAAAGACCTATATATAGAAAACTATAAAACACTGGTGAAAGAAATCAAAGAGGACACTAATAGATGGAGAAATATACCATGTTCATGGATTGGTAGAATCAATATAGTGAAAATGAGTATACTACCCAAAGCAATTTATAGATTCAATGCAATCCCCATCAAGCTACCAACGGTATTCTTCACAGAGCTAGAACAAATAATTTCTCAATTTGTATGGAAATAAAAAAAAAACCTCGAATAGCCAAAGCTATCTTGAGAAAGAAGAACGGAACTGGAGGAATCAACCTGCCTGACTTCAGGCTCTACTACAAAGCCACAGTCATCAAGACAGTATGGTACTGGCACAAGGACAGAAATATAGATCAATGGAACAAAATAGAAAGCCCAGAGATAAATCCACGCACATATGGTCACCTTATCTTTGACAAAGGAGGCAAGAATATACAATGGATTAAAGACAATCTCTTTAACAAGTGGTGCTGGGAAAACTGGTCAAACACTTGTAAAAGAATGAAACTAGAACACTTTCTAACACCATACACAAAAATAAACTCAAAATGGATTAAAGAGCTAAATGTAAGACCAGAAACCATAAAACTCCTAGAGGAAAACATAGGCAAAACACTCTCTGACTTACATCACAATAGGATCCTCCATCACCCACCTCCCAGAATACCGGAAATAAAATCAAAAATGAACAAATGGGACCTAATCAAACTTAAAAAGCTTCTGCACAACAAAGGAAACTATAAGCAAGGTGAAAAGACAGCCTTCAGAATGGGAGAAAATAATAGCAAATGAAGCAACTGACAAACAACTAATCTCAAAAATATACAAGCAACTTCTACAGCTCAATTCCAGAAAAAATAAATGACCCAATCAAAAATGGGCCAAAGAACTAAATAGGCATTTCTCCAAAGAAGACATACAGATGGCTAACAAACACATGACAAGATGCTCAACATCACTCATTATCAGAGAAATGCAAATCAAAACCACTATGAGATACCATTTCACGCCAATCAGAATGGCGGCTATCCAAAAGTCCACAAGCAATAAATGCTGGAGAGGGTGGGGAGAGAAGGGAACCCTCTTGCACTGTTGGTGGGAATGCAAACTGGTACAGCCACTATGGAGAACAGTATGGAGATTCCTCAAAAAACTGGGAATAGAACTGCCTTATGATCCAGCAATCCCACTGCTGGGCATATACACTGAGAAAACCAGAATTGAAAGAGACACGTGTACCCCAATGTTCATAGCAGCACTATTTGCAATAGCCAGAACGTGGAAGCAACCTAGATGTCCATCCACAGATGAATGGATAAGCAAGCTGTGGTACATATACACAATGGAGTATTACTCAGCCATTAAAAAGAATACATTTGAATCAGTTCTAAGGAGATGGATGGAACTGGAACCTATTATACAGAGTGAAGTAAGCCAGAAACAAAAACACAAATACAGTATACTAACGCATATATATGGAACTTAGAAAGATGGTAAAAAATAACCCTATTTACGAGACAGCAAAAGAGACACTGATGTATAGACCAGACTTTTGGACTCTGGGAACGGGAGAGGGTGGGATGATTGGGGAGAATAACATTGAAATATGTATAATATTATATCTGAAATGTATTAATCGTTCAAACTAAACAATGTCATGTTACAATTTGTTCATATTAAAAAAAAAAAAAGAAAGTGAAAGTGGAGAGTGAAAAGGTTGGCTTAAAGCTCAACATTCAGAAAACGAAGATCATGGCATCTGGTCCCATCACTACATGGGAAATAGATGGGGAAACAGTGGAAACAGTGTCAGACTTTTTCTGGGCTCCCAAATCACTGCAGATGGTGACTGCAGCCATGAAATTAAAAGACGCTTACTCCTTGGAAGGAAAGTTATGACCAACCTAGATAGCATATTCAAAAGCAGAGACATTACTTTGCCAACAAAGGTTCGCCTAGTCAAGGCTATGGTCATTCCTGTGGTCATGTATGGATGTGAGAGCTGGACTGTGAAGAAGGCTGAGCACCGAAGAATTGATGCTTTTGAACTGTGGTGTTGGAGAAGACTCTTGAGAGTCCCTTGGACTGCAAGGAGATCCAACCAGTCCATTCTGAAGGAGATCAGCCCTGGGATTTCTTTGGAAGGAATGATGCTAAAGCTGAAACTCCAGTATTTTGGCCACCTCATGCGAAGAGTTGACTCATTGGAGAAGACTCTGATGCTGGGAGGGATTGGGGGCAGGAGGAGAAGGGGACGACAGAGGATGAGATGGCTGGATGGCATCACTGACTCGATGGATGTGAGTCTGAGTGACCTCCGGGAGCTGGTGATGGACAGGGAGGCCTGGCGTGCTGCGGTTCATGGGGTCGCAAAGAGTCGGACACGACTGAGCGACTGATCTGATCTGATCTGATGGCTGATTCACGTTGAAGTTTGACAGAAAACAGCAAAATTCTATAAAGCAATTATCCTTCAATAAAAAATAAATTAATTAAAAAAAAAAAAGAATACTGGTGTGGGTTGTCATTCCCTTCTTCAGGGGATCTTCCTGACCCACGGATCAAACCTGGGTCTCCTGCATTGCAGGCAGATTCTTTACCATCTGAGCTACCAGGGAGGCCCTACTATTATTAAAATTATTAAAGTCACCATTTAAAAGAACTATTAAAAACATATTGATGTCAGTGCAATAAAATTAAAAGTTTTTAAATTTTAATAGTTTATTTTAAAGTCTTTCTGTCAGGCTTTTGGAAGAGGAGAGAGAGAGAGAGAAGGCATAAACAAACTTATTTGTGTACAGTAGTGTACGGGTGATCAAGTGGTTTCCTCAGGAGAAAAAGCCCTGATCAGGAGCATTTGCATCCTCATTGTGCAAATCTACCCACCATGGCCAGTTTCAAGCTACCAATCTGAAGTCACTCACGATGGAGTTAGTGACAACAGCCCTATCACATGGTTCCCTCCCACACATATATCATCCCCGGAGCATAGATAAGATAGAAACATAATACAGTAATTAGGAAGTGGTAAGCTCTCAGCCAAAGCCTTTGACTGTGTGGATCACAATAAATGAAAATTCTGAAAGAGATGGGAATCCAGACCACCTGATCTGCCTCTTAAAAAATCTGTATGCAGGTCAGGAAGCAACAGTTAGACTGTCATGGAACAAAGACTGGTTCCAAATAGGAAAAGGAGTACGCAAGGCGATATTGTCACCATGTTTATTTAACTTATATGCAGAGTACATCATGAGAAATGCTGGACTGGAAGAAACACAAGTTGGAATCAAGATTGCCGGGAGAAATATCAATAACCTCAGAATGCAGATGACACCACTCTTATGGCAGAAAGTGAAGAGGGGCTAAAAGCCTCTTGATGAAAGTGAAAGTGGAGAGTGAAAAGGTTGGCTTAAAGCTCAACATTCAGAAAACGAAGATCATGGCATCTGTCCCATCACTGCATGGGAAATAGATGGGGAAACAGGGAAACAGTGCAGACTTTGTTTTTCTGGGCTCCAAAATCACTGCAGATGGTGACTGCAGCCATGAAATTAAAAGACGCTTGCTCCTTGGAAGGAAAGTTATGACCAACCTAGATAGCATATCAAAAGCAGAGACATACTACCAACAAAGGTTCGCCTAGTCAAGGCTATGTCTTCTGTGGTATGTATGGAGTGAGAGCGGAGGAGAAGGCGAGGCGAAAAGTTTGAATGTGGTTGAGAAGACCTGAGAGCTGGACTGAGGGAGATCCAACCAGTCCATTGAAGGAGACACTGAAGAAGGAAGATCTAGCTGAAACTCCAGTATTTTGCCACCCAGGAAGAGTGACATGAGAAGACCTGAGCTGGGAGGAAGAGGGAGGAGGAGAAGGGGACGACAGAGGATGAGATGGCTGGATGGCATCACTGACCGATGGATGCGAGTCTGGGTGACCTCCGGGAGCTGGTGATGGACAGGGAGGCCTGGCGTTGCGGTTCATGGGGTCGCAAAGAGTCGGACACGACTGAGCGACTGATCTGATCTGAAGCTCTCAGTCAGAGAAGGCAATGGCACCCCACTCCAGTACTCTTGCCTGGAAAATCCCATGGACGGAGGAGCCTGGGAGGCTGCAGTCCATGGGGTCGTTGAGGGTTGGACACAACTTAACGATTTCCCTTTCACTTTTCACTTTCATGCATTGGAGAAGGAAATGGCAGCCCACTTCAATACTCTTGCCTGGAGAATCCCAGGGATGGGGGAGCCTGGTGGGCTGCCGTCTATGGGGTCACACAGAGTCGGACACGACTGAAGTGACTTAGTAGTAGTAGTAGTAGTAATAGTAAGCTCTCAGTGTTTGTCACCTTTGTTATTTTTGCACTGGTAATCAAACGACAACTTGAAAAAGCATAAAATCCTTCTTGAGTTTGTGTGTTAGCCTTGTGCAGGGGCCACACTGATTTCTCTGCACCTGGCTTCCCTGGTGGCTCAATGGTAAAGAATCCACCTGCCAATGCAGGAGACACAGGTTCCATCCCTGATCCGGGAAGATCCCACATGCCGCAGAGTAACTACGCCCATGCACCACAACTCCTGAGCCTGTGCTCTAGAGTCTGAAAGCCGCAACTACTGAAGCCCGTGCGTTCTAGAGCCTGTGCTCAAGAGAAACAACCGCAATGAGGAGCCCACGACCCACAACTAGAGAGTAGCCCCCACTCTGCAACTAGAGAAAGCCCGCACAGCACAAAGATAAATAAATAAAAAATTTTAAAAATTTCTCTGCACCATTCCAATTTTAGCATAAGTGCTGCCCAATGGACTGCCGTCTATGAGGTCGCACAGAATCGGACACGATTGAAGCAACTTAGCAGCAGAAGCTGCCCAATGGAGCGCATTTGTTTTTAATATAATTAACCTGTAAGTTTATATAGCTTATTTTTTACATCAATTAGGTTTAACAGGGGCTTACAGAATTCCTGAAAACTTACTAATCAGCTCTGCTGACCTGGTACAAGTCAACATGACTTCGCTCCAGCACACCACTGATACTGTGAGTCCCAACCACCTCATGCAACAGGTCAAGTGACTTCTGCCCTGCCATGTCAAGACAGGAGCATCTTCTGAACAACCAGCACAGTTAGGTCCAACTCACTTAGTGTTCTATACATATGTACACAAAACAGAAAGCAAATACAATCTATGTTTAAAAGAACAAAAAAAGAGAAACTTTTTCCTTTGGAAAAAAAATTTTTTTTCTTTTAGATAAATTTCATGAGATTTTTAAAAAATTACCAACACCTCAATTTTGATAGGCCTTTGAGAGAACTATGGAATGCGGTTCGTGACATTGTACAGGAGACAGGGATCAAGACCATCCCCATGGAAAAGAAATGCAAAAAAGCAAAATGGCTGTCTGGGGAGGCCTTGCAAATAGCTGTGAAAAGAAGAGGAGCGAAAAGCAAAGGAGAAAAGGAAAGATATAAACATCTGAATGCAGAGTTCCAAAGAATAGCAAGAAGAGATAAGAAAGCCTTCTTCAGCGATCAATGCAAAGAAATAGAGGAAAACAATAGAATGGGAAAGACTAGGGATCTCTTCAAGAAAATCAGAGATATCAAAGGAACATTTCATGCAAAGATGGGCTCGATAAAGGACAGAAATGGTATGGACCTAACAGAAGCAGAAAATATTAAGAAGAGGTGGCAAGAATACACAGAAGAACTGTACAAAAAAGAGCTTCACGACCCAGATAATCATGATGGTGTGACCACTGACCTAGAGCCAGACATCCTGGAATGTGAAGTCAAGTGGGCCTTAGAAAGCATCACTACGAACAAAGCTAGTGGAGGTGATGGAATTCCAGTGGAGCTATTCCAAATCCTGAAAGATGATGCTGTGAAAGTCCTGCACTCAATATGCCAGCAAATTTGGAAAACTCAGCAGTGGCCACAAGATTGGAAAAGGTCAGTTTTCATCCCAATCCCAAAGAAAGGCAATGCCAAAGAGTGCTCAAACTACCGCACAATTGCACTCATCTCACACGCTAGTAAAGTAATGCTCAAAATTCTCCAAGCCAGGCTTCAGCAATATGTGAACTGTGAACTTCCTGATGTTCAAGCTGGTTTTCGAAAAGGCAGAGGAACCAGAGATCAAATTGCCAACATCCGCTGGATCATGGAAAAAGCAAGAGAGTTCCAGAAAAACATCTCTTTCTGCTTTATTGACTATGCCAAAGCCTTTGACTGTGTAGATCACAATAAACTATGGAAAATTCTGAAAGAGATGGGAATACCAGACCACCTGATCTGCCTCTTGAGAAATCTGTATGCAGGACAGGAAGCAACAGTTAGAACTGGTCATGGAACAACAGACTGGTTCCAAATAGGAAAAGGAGTACGTCAAGGCTGTATATTGTCACCCTGTTTATTTAACTTATATGCAGAGTACATCATGAGAAACGCTGGACTGGAAGAAACACAAGTTGGAATCAAGACTGCTGGGAGAAATATCAATTACCTCAGATATGCAGATGACACAACTCTTATGGCAGAAAGCGAAGAGGGGCTAAAAAGCCTCTTGATGAAAGTGAAAGTGGAGAGTGAAAAGGTTGGCTTAAAGCTCAACATTCAGAAAACGAAGATCATGGCATCTGGTCCCATCATTACATGGGAAATAGATGGGGAAACAGTGGAAACAGTGTCAGACTTTGTTTTTCTGGGCTCCAAAATCACTGCAGATGGTGACTGCAGTCATGAAATTAAAAGACGCTTACTCCTTGGAAGGAAAGTTATGACCAACCTAGATAGCATATTCAAAAGCAGAGACATTACTCTGCCAACAAAGATTCGTCTAGTCAAGGCTATGGTCTTTCCTGTGGTCATGTATGGATGTGAGAGCTGGACTGTGAAGAAGGCTGAGCGCCGAAGAATTGATGCTTTTGAACTGTGGTGTTGGAGAAGACTCTTGAGAGTCCCTTGGACTGCAAGGAGATCCAACCAGTCCATTCTGAAGGAGATCAGCCCTGGGATTTCTTTGGAAGGAATGATGCTAAAGCTGAAACTCCAGT
This sequence comes from Tragelaphus eurycerus, assembly GCA_935064755.1. Taxonomy (NCBI): domain Eukaryota; kingdom Metazoa; phylum Chordata; class Mammalia; order Artiodactyla; family Bovidae; genus Tragelaphus; species Tragelaphus eurycerus. The sequence goes on from CAKXYN010000003.1 coordinate 26,814,267, forward strand.
ATTTTGGCCACCTGATGCGAAGAGTTGACTCATTGGAGAAGACTTTGACGCTGGGAGGGATTGGGGGCAGGAGGAGAAGGGGATGACAGAGGATGAGATGGCTGGATGGCATCACTGACTCGATGGATGTGAGTCTGAGTGACCTCCGGGAGTTGGTGATGGACAGGGAGGCCTGGCGTGCTGCAGTTCATGGGGTCGCAAAGAGTCGGACACGACTGGGCGACTGATCTGATCTGATCAGAGAAAATGAAAATCAACTGTCGTCTCATCTAAAGTCCTTAAAATTTGCAGAGACTTTTTTTTGTCAGAGGTCCTATACTGATCAGAGCTACAAGTTGGTCAGTCAGTTCAGTCACTCAGTCATGTCCAACTCTTTGCGACCCCATGGACTGCAGCACGCCAGGCTTCCCTGTCCATCACCAACTCCTGGAGCATGCTCAAACTCATGTCCATCGAGTTGGTGATGCCATCCAACCATTTCATCCTCTGTCGTCCCCTTCTCCTCCTACCTTCAATCTTTCCCAGCATTAGGGTCTTTTCCAATGAGTTAGTTCTTCGAATCAGGTGGCCAAAGTATTTCAAGAGCTATAAGCTTAAGTCCAAAAGCCTTTTTGGTTAAATACTAAGAATTTGTTTCCACTCCTGCATTATATAAAGAATAGTAGACATGGAGGTGAAATCATTTCACAACAAATGAGTCACAATAACGTTGTCCAATAGTGGCATCATCATTTAGTTTACAGCCAGCAACTGGACTACTTAAAACGTTTGGCCAGGGGCAGGCGGGCTCTTGGTAGGCTGACTTTTGGTGGGTGCAGTACCACGTTGCTGACACAAGGTGGAGCCAGTGGCATTGAGTTAGGTTGTGAGTCTTAAGTTTGAGGGCAGTCTAAGGTCAAAAAGATCACAAAGAGAAGACTCAATTCTGCAGGTCTAGGGGAGAAAAGAATTCTAGACAAGAAAAGATTAGGCAGAATATCGCACCTTCTCTATGAAATAGCTGACACTAGGCTAAGTACAAGAAAACGTTTAAAGTAATTCAAAAATGTCTAAGAAGGAACAAAGGATTTGAAAATGATTTTTATTGATGTAATAAATATTTACTGAACACTACTATGCCAGGTACAACAGAAAACAAATGAAGACTTTGCCCTTGTGGAAGTCACTTTTTCACTGACTCATTCCTGGCAAAGCCATGAAATGAAGCTTAAAATCATGCTTCATAACACCTATGGCTAATTCATGTTGATGTATGGCAGAAAATCAAGCTAATATTATAAAGCAATCAATTATCCTTCAATTAAAAATAATAAATTTTAAAAAGAAAAAAAAAGGAGAATCAAAGCGTTAATTCCTCTAAGAGCCCCCAGCATTCCTCATTGCACTGAGAATCTAAACTCCTTTTTCATGGCCTATAAGGCTGTACATAATTTGGCCTCTGCTGGCCGTTGCTACTCCATCTTATACCACTCTCCTCAAAGCTACACTGTCCGTTATGCTTCTCTCCAACACACAAACCCCTTCCCTTCATCAGATCAGATCAGTCGCTCAGTCGTGTCCGACTCTTTGCAACCCCATGAACAGCACACCAGGCTTCCCTGTCCATCACTAACTCCCGGAGGTCACTCAGACTCACATCCATTGAGTCAGTGATGCCATCCAGCCATCTCATCCTCTGTCGTCCCCTTCTCCTCCTGCCCCCAATCCCTCCCAGCATCAGAGTCTTCTCCAATGAGTCAACTCATCGCATGAGGTGGCCAAAATACTGGAGTTTCAGCTTTAGCATCATTCCTTCCAAAGAAATTCCAGGGCTGATCTCCTTCAGAATGGACCAGTTGGATCTCCTTGCAGTCCAAGGGACTCTCAAGAGTCTTCTCCAACACCACAGTTCAAAAGCATCAATTCTTCGGCGCTCAGCATTCTTCACAGTCCAGCTCTCACATCCATACATGACCACAGGAAAGACCATAGCCTTGACTAGGCGAACCTTTGTTGGCAAAGTAATGTCTCTGCTTTTGAATATGCTATCTAGGTTGGTCATAACTTTCCTTCCAAGAAGTAAGCGTCTTTTAATTTCATGGCTGCAGTCACCATCTGCAGTGATTTTGGAGCCCAGAAAAATAAAGTCTGACACTGTTTCCACTGTTTCTCCATCTATTTCCCATGTAGTGATGGGACCAGGCCTTCATATTTGGTCTCCCCTAGTTCATGACATGACAGGCTCCTAGTCTTAAAGATCTTAACTCAAAAATTACCTCCGGAGAAACTTTCCCTGACCAGAATGTTTAAACTGTCCCCATAGTAGTAATGTATGGATGTGAGAGCTGGACTATAAAGAAAGCTGAACGCCAAAGGATTGACGCTTTTGAACTGCAGTGTTGGAGAAGACTCTTGAGAGTCCCTTGGACTGAAAAGAGATCAAACCAGTCCATCCTAAAGGAAATCAGTCCTGAATATTCATTGGAAGGACTGATGCTGAAGCTGAAACCCCAATACTTTGGCCACATGATGCAAAGAACTGGCTCAATGGAAAAGACCCTGATGCTTGGAAAGATTGAAGGCAGGAAGAGAAGGGATGACAGAGGATGAAATGGTTGGACGGCATCAACAACTCGATGAACATGAGTTTGAGGAAGCTCTGGGAGTTGCTGATGGACAGGGAAGCCTGGTGTGCTGCAGTCCATGGGATGGCAAAGAGTCGGACACGACTGAGCGACTGAATGGAACTGAATCCCATCTAACCACCCCTCCGTCTCTAATACATCAATCCTATTTTCTCTATACCATATTTTATTTCCTCATCCTGTTTTATTTACTTTATGACACTTATTATTATGTGAAATTGTATCTATTTATCTGTTTGCTTGTATACCGTCTGTCTCTTCTTTCTAAAATACAAGTTCCATAAGGACAGAAGCCTTTCACTGCTATATTCCAACCCTCAGAAGGCGCTCACACCTAATAGGGACTCAGTAAATATTTGTTAAATAATACATGAATACTTTTCTATTTCTCTACATTCACTCATTTAATTCTCACATCAATCCATATCTCATAATCTCCACTTTAAAAATAAGGAAACTGGGACTGGGAGAAGTCATACTGATGCATTCTCTAGAAACATACCCAGCATGGAGCAGAACCGGAAGCTGGTTCCCAACCTCTGACTCCTGCGAGTCTACCTCTCAGCTCTCTGCAGTAACATCTTAGAACAAATCATGGTGGTGAGTGTAATTTGGGAGGAAAAGCAGTGACAGAGAAAAAGACTCAGATGCAGATCAGAATCACTTGCCTTTTGCATATTTCTCATGGATGTTTTGGTTATAACAAGAGTTTAATAAATGCTAACTAAATTGACTAAAACGTTTTTCAATGTTGCAAAAGGTCTAAATAATTCCAAATTCAACATTGCCAAATGGCTGTTTACTGCCCAAACATAGCAAACAAATAAAATGTCCACTCTCATGGACCTTCCTGTTTAAGAAGCAACACTGAAACGCCTTTTGGCAGACACCACAGTCATGGGGGAAAAAAATCAACCAATAAATGCTAAAATTAGTGGGCAAATTTGGAGGAGAAATAGGATGTTTGCATGGTCTTGACGTATCTCCCCAAGATATGTACTAATTAACAAAGTGAAAAATAACAACCTCATGGTGGGAAAACCTGGCAGACACTATCTTAACCAAGAGAGCAAGGTTATAACATTGAGCACAGCATCACCCTGCCATGGTGCACTGAGAAAAATACAAAATCACTTCTGTATTATTCTTGGCAAAAATACATTAGCTCAATCTATGCATAAGAAAACCTCTAATATACCCAAACTAAGGAACATTCTACAAAATTACTGAGCAGGACATTTTACAAGTGTCAAGGTTACGAAACAAAGACTGAGGAACTGTCACAGCATAGAGGACCTAAAGACATATAATAACTAAATGCAAATAGGATTCTTAATCGGATCCTGGAAGAGAGAAGGGAGATTAGTGGAAAAGCTAGTACAAATCAGTAAGATCTAGAGTATTTGTTCATGGTTCTGAAAAAATGTTAATTTTTCTTGATTTCAGTAATTGTACTACAGTTATAAGACATGACCATTAGGAGAAGCTGGTTGAAGGAACACTCTACTTTTTTTGCATTTCTGTAACTACAAAAGCAATTTCAAAATAAAATGGTTTTAAAAACATTGAAAGAATTAAATTTTAAAATATTGGCATTATAAGGTCCTTTTTGCTCTATGGGCAAAGAGTGGAGATTTCTGGTTAATCAGATATTTTTAGAGTTACCACTTTTACATGTTAGGGATATCAGTCATTTGTAATATAACATTTTCTCAAGTTGTCATTTATCTCTGGATTTAAAGTTTTGTTTTGCTTTTAGCTAAAAAAAAAAAAAAACTTCTATGTGCCTGAATGTGTCAGCCTTTTTACTTCTAGATGTTATTTTGAGTCATTTTTCTCTACTCCAAGTTCATAAAGAATTCACCCACACGTTTTTTAATACTTATACAAAATTTTGTTTTATGGTTAGATTTTTTGTTGCCCACAACCTTATCTTGGTACATAGCCTGAAGTACAGATCTAATTTTACACTTTTCAAATGGCTATCTAGCTATTAAGTCTATCTTTTCCCCATTTACTGGAGATGTCACCTATATCATGTATTATCTTTCCATTGGCACTTGGCAATTATTTCTGAACTTTCTGTTCTATTTCATTGGTCTGTCATGCCAGACTCTTTTAATTTTGTAAAGGATTGGTAATATGTTTTAATAGCAAATAAAGCTAAACTGGAGCTTCCCAGGTGGCCCAGCGGTAAAGAACTTGCCTGCCAACACAGGAGACTTGAGTTCAATCCCTGGGTCGGGAAGATTCCTTGGAGAAGGAAATGGCAACCCACTCCAATATTCTTGCATGGGAAATCCAATGGACAGAGGAGCCTGGCAGGCTACAGTCCATGGGATCGCAGAGTCAGACACAACTTAGGAACTGAACAACAGCAACACAGCTAAACTTACCTCCTTGCTCTCCTTTGTCAGCTTTTTATTGGCCATTCTGCTTATTTATTTTTTAACATGAACATAAAATTCACTTGTCTAGCTCCAGAAAAGACTTGGTATTTTAACTGTGTTTATAAGTTGATTTGGGATTACTTGACATCTTTATGATTTCAAGTCTTCCTATCCCAAAACATGGTATGTTTGTCCATTTGTTCAATTCTATTTGTATATATTTTGCAGGTTTTCCTAATGTAGCATTGTATTTTTTGTTATGCCTATAACATTTAAACTTTTTGTTGCTATTGTAAATGGGTCTTAACTCTGATTATGGGCTTCCCAGATGGTGCTAGTGGTAAAGAATCTGCCTGCCAGTGCAGGAGACACAGGAGACATGAGTCCGATCCCTAGGTTGGGAAGACTCCCTGGAGTGGGAAAAGGCAACCCACTCCAGTATGCTTGCTTGGAAAACTCCATGGACAGAGCAGCCTTCAATTTATATAACTAAAGGCTTGATTTCTGTATATTAATTTAATTTCCTACAACTTTATTAAACTTTCTTTGCGGTGATTTTTCATTGATTTTTTGGGACTTTCTAGATATTTCCTGATTTCCTATATGTAAATAGAGACTGTTCTTTTTCTTCTACCTTTTCGTGTCCAATATTTATGCCTCTGTTATTACTTGTCTAATTGCTGGCTAAAGTCTCTCAGATCAGATCAGATCAGATCAGTCGCTCAGTCGTGTCCGACTCTCTGCGACCCCATGAACTGCAGCACGCCAGGCCTCCCTATCCATCACCAGCCCTCGGAGGTCACTCAGACTCACATTCATTGAGTCAGTGATGCCATCCAGCCATCTCATCCTCTGTCGTCCCCTTCTCCTCCTGCCCCCAATCCCTCCCAGCATCAGAGTCTTTTCCAATGAGTCAACTCTTCCATGAGGTGGCCAAAATACTGGAGTTTCAGCTTTAGCATCATTCCTTCCAAAGAAATCCCAGGGCTGATCTCCTTCACAATGGACCGGTTGGATCTCCTTGCAGTCCAAGGGACTCTCAAGAGTCTTCTCCAACACCACAGTTCAAAAGCATCAATTCTTCGGCACTCAGCCTTCTTCACAGTCCAGCTCTCACATCCATACATGACCACAGGAAAGACCATAGCCTTGACTAGGCGAACCTTTGTTGGCAAAGTGATGTCTCTGCTTTTGAATATGCTATCTAGGTTGGTCATAACTTTCCTTCCAAGGAGTAAGCGTCTTTTAATTTCATGGCTAAAGTCTCTAGTTAATCCTAAATAGTAATGATGAATGTGGATATTCTTATTTTGTTCCTAACTTTAGTGGAAATGCTGATTGTGCTTCTTCATTAAGTAAGAGACTGGATTTTAGGCTGAGATACACATATTTCATGTTATGGAACTATTTCCTCAAGATTTACTTCACTGAGTGTGATGGCTAATTTTACGTGTCAACTTGATTGGGCTTAAGGGATGCTCAGTTGGCTGACAAGACATTATTTCTGACTATCTGTAAGGATACCTCCAGAATCCAGCGTTTGAATGGGTAGACGTAGTAGAGAGGGCGACTTCCCTGGTGACTCAGACAGTAAAGCGTCTGTCTACAGTGCGGGAGACCTGGGTTCAATCCCTGGGTTGGGAAGATCTCCTGGAGAAGGAAATGGCAGCCCACTCCAGTACTCTTGCCCGGAAAATCCCATGGACGGAGGAGCCTGGTAGGCTACAGGCCATAGGTCACAGAGAGTCGGACACAACTGAGAGACTTCACTTTCACCTTGTAGAGGAGATCGCCCTCACCAACTTGAGTGGGCTTCATTCAATCTGTTGGTATGCTAAGTAGAACAAAAAGGCAGAAGGGCAAATTTTTTCTTTGCTTGAGCTGAGACATGTGTGTTCTCCCATTCTTGGACAACCAGGCTCCTGGTTCTCAAGCTTTAAGGCTCAGAATGATTAACACCACTGGTTTTTTATTCTCCAGCTTGCAAATGTCAGATCATGGGATTTCTTGGCCTACATAGTTATGTGAGCCAATTCTTAAATTCCCTCTTCTCTCTGTGTATGTGTATTTTAAAGATACACATATCATCAAAATTAGGAATGTGTGCTGAATTCTACCAGATGCCTAAGTATTTATAAATATGATCCTATGCTCTTTCTTCTCAGGTCTACTAGTATGATGAAATACATATATACTTCCCAACATAGAACTATTCTTTTATTCTTGATCCTTTTTGCTTTAATGTGCTATTGCATTTTGTTGCAAGTGATTTATTTGTAATTTTTGTATAGAAGTTCTCATAGGTAAGATTGTTCCTTAGAGTTTTTTAAATGCACTCTTTATTAAGTTTTGGGTATCACTATTATACTCATTTCAGAAAAACAATTTGGAAGTTTTTCTTCTTTTCCTATTTCCCAGAAAAGGGTAAGTACCATTGTGACTAGAATTTTTTAAGTCTGATAGAATTCTCCTATGAAACCATTGTAGATCAGATCAGATCAGATCAGTCGCTTGTGTGTCCCACTCTTTTGCCCCCCTATAAACCCACCCCCAGGCCCCCCTCCCTCCCCCCCCCGGCCCACCCCCGGCAGAGATCCACCACCCATCTCATCCTCTTCTCCCCTTCTCCCCCCCCCCCCCTTGTATTGAAGCCTTTTTGTGAAAGAACTCTTTGAAAACTTGCCTTCTGATTCTATGGAATTTATTATGTTTCGATTTTCTGTATTTACTGGGATCAATTTGTTTTGTTTTGCTTTTTATTTTTGGTAATGGACTCTTTTTTAAGTGTATAGTTCAGTGGTTTTTAGTATATTCACAATGGTGAGCAGCCATCACCACTACTGATCCTAGAACATTTCATCACCCCCAAAAGTATCCCCATACCTGCCAGCAATCACTTCTCATTCCCCACTCTCCCTGCCTCCTCGTAATCATCAGCCTATGGTCTGTCTCTATATATTTGTCTGTTATGGACATTTCATATAAGCATCACACAATATATGGCCTTTCCTGTTTGGCTTCTTTCACTTAGCATAATGCTTTCCAGGTTCCACCATGCTGCAGCACAGGTCAGTACTTCATTTGCTTTTTATGGATGAATAATATCCATTATATGGATGTATCACATTTCTTTATCCATTCATCAGTTGATGGACATTTGAGTTGTTTCTGCTTTTGGAATATTATGAATAATGTTGCTATGAACATTTATATACAAGTTTTTGTGTGAATGTATTTTTTTGTATCTCTTGGGCATACGCTTAGGAATGAAATTCTTGGGTTACATGGTAACTATGTTTAAAATTTTGAAGAACTACAAAACTGTTTTCTAAAGTGACTGTTACCATTTTAGATCTCCACCAGCAGAGTATGAAGGTTTCTAATTTCTCCACATCCTCACCATCTTTTGTTATTTTACTTGTTAAAATTACCTTAGTAGATTTGAAGCAGTATTTCTGTAGTTTTGACTTCCATTTCCCTAAAAACAAATGACGTTTTGCATATTTTCAGGTGTGTAAGTAAGTAAGTGTTAGTCGCTCAATCGTGCCCAACCCTTTGCGACCCCAAGGACTGCAGCCCACCAGGCTCCTCTGTCCATGAGATTTTCCAGGCAAGGATATTGGAGTGGGTTGCCATTTCCTTCTCCAGGGGATCTTCCCAATCCAGGGATCAAACCCGGGTCTCCTGCACTGCAGGCAGATTCTGTACCGACTGAGCTACAAGGGAATTCAGGTGTATATTAACCATTAAATGTGTTCTTTGGAGAGATAGCTATTCAAATCTTTTGCCCACTTTATAAGTGGGTTATTTGTATTTTTATTATGAGATATAAGAGTTCTTATATATTCTGGATGCTGGACCCTTATCAGATATGTAATTTGCAAATATTATCTCCCATTCTGTGGCTGTCTTTTTATTTTCTTTATTATGTCCACTGAAGCATGTAAGTTTTCACTTTTGATGAAGTCCCACTTACCTGTTTTTCCTCCCTTGGTTGCTTATGCTTTACTTGTCATATCTAAGAAACCACTGCTTAATCCTTGGTCATAAAGATTTATGCCTGTGTTTTCTTTCAACAGTCCTATAGTTTTATTTCTTACATGTATGTTTTTTTCTCTATTTTTAGTTAATTTTCACATATGGTATGCTATAGGAGTCCAACTTCATTCATTTGCATGTGGATATCAGGTTGTACCAGCATTATTTGTTGAAAAGCCTACACTTTCTCCATTGAATTGACTTGCCAACTTCATTGGAGATCAATTGACCATGAATGTAAGGGTTTATTTCTAGATTTTCAACTCTATTCCACTGATCTACATATCTAGCCTTATACCATATGCTAGTATCACAGAATCTTGATTACTGTAGCGTTGTAGTAAATTTTGAAATCAAGAAGTGTGAGTTCAACTTTATTCTTTTTCAAGATTGTTTTTGACTATTCTAGGAGCCTTGCATGGCGAAGGCACTGGCGACCCACTCCAGTACTCTTGCCTGGAGAATCCCATGGACGGAGGAGCCTGGTGGGCTGCTGTCTATGGAGTTGCTTAAGAGTCGGACATGACTGAGCGACTTCACTTTCACTTTTCACTTTCATGCACTGGAGAAGGGAATGGCAACCCACTCCAGTGTTCTTGCCTGGAGAATCCCAGGGATGGGGGAGCCTGGTGGGCTGCCATCTATGGGGTCCCACAAAGTAGGACATGACTGATGTGACTTAGCAGTAGCAGCAGCAGGACCCTTGCAGTTCCATAGGAGTGTTTAAAAGCTATTTATTTATTTATTCGTGGCTGCACTGGGTCTTCGTTGTGGCACACGGGCTCTCTGCTGCTGTGCACAGGCCTTCTCTAGTTGCGGTGAGCCGGGGCTATTCTCAAGTTGTGATGTACGGGCTTCTCGTTGTGGTGGCTTCCCTTGTTGTGATCATGAGCTCTAGGATGCGGAGGCTTCGGTAGCTGTGGCACAGGAGCTTAGTTTTCCCATATACGTGGGACCTTAGTTCCCAGACCAGGGATTGAACCCACGTAGCTTGCATTGGTAGGTGGATTCTTAATGACTGGACCACTAGGGAAGTCCCTTCATATGAATTCTAGGAAAAGGCTGTCAATTACTGAAGGAAAAAAAGATGCAGCTTGGATTTTGATAGAGATTGTGTTGAATCTGATGATTAATTTGGGGAGTACTGCCATCTTAACTGTATTAAGTGTTCCAACTCAGGTACAGAAGACTAGAACAAGCTTTGACAAATAATTTTTAACTAGAAAGTTGCTTTTTTCATTTGGATTCTCAAATTTGCTTATGAAGTTGTACATACCATTCTCTTATGATATTTTAAAATTTCCTTTGTTTTGATAGTTATTCCTCCCAAGTCACCAGTGCATTTGTGCTTCCTTAAAAAAAAAAAAAAAAAAAATAGCCAGTGGTTTTTTTTTAAGCCTTTTATAAAAATCCGGCTTTTCATTTTATTCTAGTTCCAACTATTTCCCCGTTTTCCAGTCCCATTAATTCTGTTTTTTTCTTTTCTAATCCTCCCTTTTGCTTTCTCTCAGCTTACCCTTTTCCCTAGCTTTTTGAGTTGAAAGTTCTATTCATTTTTTTATGTCTTTTGTTTTTCTTTACACAGGCATTTCAATTTGGTTTCAGCACATAGATTCTGCTGTCATTTCCATTTTCATATCTCATTTCCATTACAGCTATTTTCTTGATGTTTTCAATTTCATTGTTCTAAAATTTCCCCTTGGATCGAAGAATTGTGCCTGCATGCATCTGTGTGTGCTAAGTCACTTCAGTCATGTCCAACTCTGTGTAACCCTATGGACAGCAGCCTGCCAGGCTCCTCTGTCCATGGGATTCTCCAGGCAAGAATACTGTAGTAGGCTGCCATGCCCTCGTGTATAGACTAAAATTTTTCTAGGTTAAGCTTGAAATTTGGGTGTAAATGAGATTTCCCAGAAAAGGGTGTAAAGTAAAAAGATGAAAGGAGACAAAACTCTGGTGGACATTAATAAGTCAAATGGAGGGATCAGTTCAGTTCAGTTCAGTCTCTCAGTCGTGTCTGACTCTTTGTGACCCCATGGACTGCACCACACCAGGCTTCCCTGTCCATGACCAACTCCTGAAGCCTGCTCAAACTCATGTCCATCTAGTCGGTGATGCCATCCAACCATTTCATCCTCTGTCATCCCCTTCTCCTCCTGCCTTCAATCTTTCCCAGCATCAGGGTCTTTTCCATTGAGTCAGTTCCTCTCATCAGGTGGCCAAAAGTACTGGAGCTTCGGCTTCAGCATCAGTCCTTCCAAAGAATATTCAGGACCGATTTCCTTTAGGATTGACTGGTTTGATCTCCTTGCAGTCCAAGGGACTCTCAAGAGTCTTCTACAACACCACAGTTCAAAAGTATTAGTTCTTCAGGGCTCAGCTTTCTTTATAGTCCAACTCTCACATCCATACGTGACTACTGGAAAAACCATAGCTTTGATTAGATGGACTTTTGTTGGCGAAGTAATGTCTGCTTTTTAATATACTGTCTTGGTTGGTCATAGCCTTTCTTCCAAGGAGTAAGCATCTTTTAATTTCATGGCTGCAGTCACAATCTGCAGTAATTTTGGAGGCCAAAAAAAATAAAGTCTCTCACTGTTTCCTTTGTTTCCCCTTCTATTTGTCATGAAGTGATGGGACTGGATGCCATGATCTTAGTTTTCTTAATGTTGAGCTTTAAGCCAGCTTTTTCACTCTTCTCTTTCACTTTCATCAAGAGGCCCTTTATTTAGTTTTTCTTCATTTTCTGCCATAAGGGTGGTGTCATCTACATATCTGAGGTTATTGATATTTCTCCCAGCAATCTTTATTTCAGCTTGTGCTTCATCCAGCCTGGCATTTCGCATGATGTACTCTGCATTTAAGTTAAGTAAGCAGGGTGACAATATACAGCCTTGATGTACTCCTTTCCCGATTTGGAACCAGTCTGTAGCTCCGTATCCAGTTCTAATTGTTGCTTCTTGACCTGCATACAGATCTCTTAGGAAGCAGGTAAGGTGGTCTGGTATTTCCAATTCTTTAAGAATTCTTAAAATTCTTTAAGAATTTTCTATAGTTTGTTGTGATCCACACAGACAAAGGCTTTGGTGTAGTCAATAAAGCAGAAGTAGATGTTTTTCTGGAACTCTTTTCTGTTTTGATGATCCAACAGATGTTGGCAATTTGATCTCTGGTTCTTTTGCCTTTTCTAAATCCAGTTTGAACATGTGGAAGTTCACACTTCATGTACTGTTGAAGCCTGGCTTAGAGAATTTTGGAGCATTACTTTCCTAGCATGTGAGATGAGTGCAATTGTGCAGAAGTTTGAACATTCTTTGGCACTGCCTTTCTTTGGGAAAACAGAGGGATAGTTGACCTCAAAAGAAACTGGGAAGGAACAGTCAGAGACATTGGATGAAAACAGAAGGTGATGTCATGGAAAACAAGGCATAAGACAGTAAGTGACCTCAGGCAACACAGTTAGAATGGGAATAGGGTTGAGAGATGGAAGTCAAATAATAAATTGCATGTTGAAGAATGAACAGAGTGATGGTTATCATTAAAGTAAACTCCTTTTCTTATTAAGATTCTTGGCTATGAAGAGAAAGACACAGAACATTAGCCTGGGTGTTACTGGGTAGAAGTTGTTGTTGTTTTATGTTTTACATAGAAGACACTTACGCAGTGGGATAGTTTAGAACAACAATGGAGGTTCTTCCATTCTTAATTCTTTGTACCGTTCCCCCAACCTAGGCAGCTAGGGCATTCCAGGTCACTGCTTCAGGGGAGATGGAGAAGGCAATGGCACCCCACTCCAGTACTCTTGCCTGGAAAATCCCATGGATGGAGGAGCCTGGTAGGCTGCAGTCCATGGGGTCGCTGAGGGTCAAGACACGACTGAGCGACTTCACTTTCATTTTTCACTTTCATGCATTGGAGAAGGAAATGGCAACCCACTCCAGTGTCCTTGCCTGGAGAATCCCAGGGATGGGGGAGTCTGGTGGGCTGCCATCTCTGGCGTCTCTGGGGTCGCACAGAGTCGAACACGACTGAGCGACTGATCTGATCTGATCCGATCTGAAGCGACTTAGTAGCAGCAGGAGCAGCAGCCTCAGGGAAGAAGATAATTTAGCAGAATACAGAGATCAGCATGAATGCCAAAGAAAGCTTAGTTATCAAAAGAGATCATTACCTGTGTGGGTGTGGCTAAGGCACTTCCACTACCCATGCATGCCCTAGAGACATCCTTATTTCTGCCTGGCTTTAGGCCAAGGCTCAGAAAGCCACCAGGCTTTGTTAGCTTGGAGAGCTCTCAGCTGCTCTTCTGCTTTCGGTCCTAACAAATGGGGCTTGTAGGCAGCACTGTAAGACCACCACATAGATCAGATCAGTCGCTCAGTCGTGTCCGACTCTTTGCGACCCCATGAACTACAGCACGCCAGGCCTCCCTGTCCACCACCAACTCCCGGAGGTCACTCAGACTCACATCCATCGAGTCAGTGATGCCATCCAGCCATCTCATCCTCTGTCGTCCCCTTCTCCTCCTGCCCCCAATCCCTCCCAGCATCAGAGTCTTCTCCAATGAGTCAACTCTTCGCATGAGGTGGCCAAAACATAGATAGGGTCATCCAAAATTTTTCCCAAGCTCTAATTAAGATTCCTTTTCGTAGAGTATGGGAATCCCTTTTGCTCCATTATACCCTTGTCTACCCCTGATACTGTGAGACTTTGTAGCATTAAAGTTTGTTCTTCAAGTCCCTGGTTCAAGTCTCCACCAATTTTTCTGTGGTTTTTAGCTCCCTAGCACCCGGCACTAAGAACCACTGCTCCAGTCCATGCACCAACCTCTCCCCCAACCTGCAGCTAGTTTCCTTTCTAAAAACTCAAGTCTGGTCTTATCACTTTTCAACATTTATGAATTTATTTTTCCTGTATAACCAAATCCAGTCTCCTTAGGGCAGCAAGCAATCACTCACTGTCTGGCCCCTAACACACCTTAACACTTTCATTTCCTAATAACTCCTCACAGCTAGTTACATACCTTCTGCTAACATCATTAATGCTGTATGTACACAAAGACAGTGCTGTACATATTACACAGCCCAAATATTAGATACATCTGTCTTCAATAAGTTTATAATTTAATAAGACAAATACAAACTTTCAGGTAAAAATATAAATATTTAACTTAGAGTTAAGTTAGCAAAAAAAGCCTAAAATGAGTTCTCAGAGAGGAAGGTCAGAAACTATTATAAAATGCATCCATAGTTTTCAGAAATAAAGTAGACATTTGCTCGTCACTTCTCAGCAATTCAAAAACTAAAATAGAAAAAAGCAAAGGGTTAGGAGCTGGTATGACTACCATGCATTTAAATTAACCAAAAGTTGATTTAAATTACAGTGCTTACACCCTGGCTTCCGGCCTGACTTCATTACTGCATTATACAATGGCACCTCTAAACACTTGTTTCTGAACCCTTCGAAGACAAAAATAATGAATTCCCATGTTCCTTGGGACCCTGCTATTGTAACCGAATCTTTTCCCTTTCAGAGCCACCTGAATAGAGCCCACACGGGTACTGTTTTTCTCACCTCCCCCCAGGGAAAGGACAGTTTAGACATCTTGCCTTATTATCTCTGTAGATAAAATGGATGAGTTTTCTGGCACTCTCCCTATCTAGAATATATAGAACACAGAATCCCACTGCTGCAACCGACTACTGTTCAGACAAAGTTACTCTGTGTAACAAGGTAGAACCATGAGCTACTCCTATTGCCCTCCAACTAAATTGAGGGCAATTTCAAACACTGAATCTGATATAAGTAGCTTGCAATTTGTAGAAGAGATCTTAGAGGAGACATTCTTCATGCCATGTTTGATAGACTAGCAAAACAATGATGGCTCTTCTTCTCTACCCCAGCACCCCACTCTGAAGGTGGTGCCCTCCCAACCAACTTCATTCAGCCTAGGACACAGCTTGGTAAGATATCTAGGGGACCCAAACCCTTCCTTGAGTTCCAACAATCTGTGAGGAAAATGGTCACTGTTATAACAAACTCCCACACCCAGTGACATAATGCTATTGTCACAGAAGTGGCTTATGTTAAATTCCAAATGAGTTTTTCTCAAAATAGGTGGCCTTCCTCAAAAAAAATCACTCAGAAGTCCAGCTCATTCCATTTTGTGGATCTATCCCTCTCGATGCATGACTTCCAATGTCACTCCACTTGTCTGTTTCAAGCTAGAAGGGGAAAAAGCCTGAAGGGTCACATATGGAAGCTTTCATGGATCAGACCTAGAAGTGATGCACATCAATTCCACCTACATCGCACTGCCCAAAACTCAGTCACATTTCAAGCCTCCCTCTATCTTTAAGAGAGTCTAAGAAGTACAGCGTAGCTACATGTTCAGGAAGCGAAGAGACAGAATTAGACCCCTCAGTCTCTACCATAGTCGATCACCCTGACAGGAATCATTAGCAGTATCAAGGAAAGGGAGTGTTAAGAAACCAGTGAGTTTAACACAGAGCTCCAAGTGGCCTAGAAATTGGGTTGGAATAGACTAATAATAGGCTTGTATAACCTCATCAGGATTTGAAGGACCTGACAAATCAACAGTTCTCCTGAGAATTTCTTAATGGACAGGTTGTTATGCTTTGTACCACTTGGACTACCTCCCTAGGCACAGCTGCTTTAACCAGAGATGGCTACTTAACCCAAAAATGATCTCTCTCTCAGATCAGATCATATCAGTCACTCAGTTGTGGCTGACTCTTTGCGACCCCATGAACTGCAGCACACCAGGCCTCCCTGTCCATCACCAACTCCCGGAGGTCACTCTGACTCACGTCCATGGAGTCGGTAATGCCATCCAGCCATCTCATCCTCTGTCGTCCCCTTCTCCTCTTGCCCCCAATCCCTCCCAGCATCAGAGTCTTTTCCAATGAGTCAACTCTTTGCATGAGGTGGAAAAAGTACTGGAGTTTCAGCTTTAGCATCATTCCTTCCAAAGAAATCCCAGGGCTGATCTCCTTTAGAATGGACTGGTTGGATCTCCTTGCAGTCCAAGGGACTCTCAAGAGTCTTCTCCAACACCACAGTTCAAAAGCAAGGCCTATGAAGTTGCTTACTGTAAGAGCTCTGCTCAACAAAAGTACCCTACACTCAGCATTGACAAATAGCAAAAGCAAATTTTTCTCTCTCCTTCATTGGGAGTTTTAAAGGAAGACAGAGAGGGACACAGATGACAGAGAGATGGAAGAGGAAAAACATATAGAAGCAATAAGCAGAATCATAAGGAATCAAAAGCCATAAGCAAATAGAAGCAAAGGAACAGGAGACACAGAGTGGAGTTAAACTAGCAGCAAAGTAGTAAGAAGAATCTGGAAGAGAAGGCACGGAAGCATATGAATGAACAAAGGGGAAAGGTGGTGGGGAGGGATAAATTTTGAGTTTGGGATTAACATATACACACTACTATATATAAAATAGATCACCAACAAGGACCTATAGGGAACTCTACTCAATATTCTGTAATAACTTATATGGGAAAAGAATCTGAAAAAGAATAGACATGTGTATAGGTAAAACTGAATCAGCTTGTTGAAACTAATACAACATTGTAAATCAACTACTGTTGTTCAGTCACTAAGTCATGTCTCACTCTTTTCAGCCCCATGAACTGCAGCACACCAGGCTTCCCTGTCCTTCACTATCTCCTAGAGTTTGCTCAAATTCATGCCCATTGAGTTGGTGATGCCATCCAACCATCTCATCCTCTGTCATCCCCTTCTCCTCCTATCCTCAATCTTTGCCAGCATCAGGGTCTTTTCTAATGAGTCAGCTTTTTGCATCATGTGACCGAAGTACTAGAGCTTCAGCTTCAGCATCAGTCCTTCCAATGATACATATCAAATCAACTATATTCCAGTATAAAATAAAAAAAATTTTTTAAAGAAGTATATGAGTAAAATCCCACCATGTTGGACTACTAGAATTGAAGTGGAGTCACAGAGTGACTGCTGAAACACTGGAGTCCTATGGTCCCTTTGCAACAAATGTCATTCCAGTGGGCTAAGAGGACTGAATACCACTGCAGTTTTTTACTTATTTCTTATGAATATAAGAAATAATTACTTCTTATACCATTCATTGGATTAACTGAGAAAACATAAGGATTATTTTGGTCCCATGCAGCCTGAAAGAGTGTAAGCAACAGAATGACGAGAGGGAGCCAGATTTCCAAATATGCCTGTAGCTATCTGAGCACATGGTAATTAATGCTTCTTGGGTTTGTGTCCCCTCTAACTTTCAAAGCTAATGAAGATACTGCCATGAACTGTTCTTTGTTATGTATTTGTATTGTCTTCCACATTTAATAACGCAGACAGTTTTCAAATGAATCCAATATGTTATTTCCTATGCTAAGGAGAACAGGTTGAGGCTGCAGCGGTCCAAACTTGGAAGCCACAGAGGGTACACACCCAGAGGCCATAGGAATTATATGCCCAGAGGCCCCAGGAAGTACACTCCCTTAGACCACCAATAATCAGAAAGCCTCTGGCTCCCAATTTTTTTGTAGACACACAGCAAACTCTGCGCCTGATCTAGATAACACAATAAGTACAACAGACAGATACTTACCAGCCAGAATCCAGCGAAGTTGATCACCAAAGATATAAAATACAAAAAGGGTCTCCTAAAAACAGGCAATTAAGTACCCTGAACAGGACAGCCTGAACCCGAGTGTTATTTTTCTGTCATAGTGCCATCGTATTACTAAACTTTCATCTATAAAGACACATAAAAATAAATAGCTTCAGGAAGCAGAATTTGGGATAGTTTTTTAAACTTTGTTTAACTGATTTTTTAAACTGATTCTTGAATCATAGTTTATTAAAAGGGCTATTACAAACAAACCAATTTTTTACAAATCATCTTGAAAGTGAGATGGTAAAATAACAAGATATAAATCACCCTTTAAAACTATTTATTTTTATGTGTAATTGTGAAATATTTCAGAGAAAAGTAAAGAAAAAAGAATTACATGGAATTCCCTGGAGGCCCAGTGGTTAGGACTCTGGGGTCCCACTGCCAAGGGCCAGGGTTCAATCCATAGTCATGGAATTAAGATCCCACAAGCTCTGCAATGTGGCCAAACAAAAAAAAAAAAATTATAGATTTCATATATCCAATACCAAGATTAAATAGAAGTTAACATTTTGCCACATTTGTTCCCTAACAATAAAACTGCAGAAACAGCTAAAGTTCTGCTCGTCATTCCTGTCCCTCCATCTTCAGATGCAACCACTACTCTGAGGATACTGTTTATCACTCTCATGAATGTTATCTGTCTTCATAAACAATAGACTATCACTTTGTATATTTAAAATTTACTTTATGTGGTTTTTATTGTTGTAGCCATGCATTCTGGGAAACAAACTCACTGAGAAGGACAATGCAGATAGTGGAGTGCAGTTTATTATACCAGCGAGCCCAAGGCAGAGTCTCCTCTTAGCCAAGGACCCCGACCAGTTTTTGTGAAAACCTTATATACCCTAAGTGTACGTGCTCAAACCCACCTCCCCAAATTCCCTGAAACTAGTCTAAACAAAGGAAAAGAAGGATACAATCAAAGTTAACCCGTGATTCGTATGCCTTAAACCTGTGATTTGTATGCCTTAAGCCTAGGTAGTTAACAGGGGACAATTATCAACAGGCCTGTGGTCATACCCCAGTGAGCATAATAGAATGTATGATTCTATTCAGTTACACAGATAATTAGGGTATTGTTTTAGGTGCAAGAGAGTCTAGGTACAAGCCCTGGGGCTCTTCCATCCGGGGGTCTGGTTTTCCAGTTAGTATGTCGTTTCCATATATACTGGGCATATAGCTCAAAGTCCACAGTCCAGCCAAGATGAAATCCTGCTTTCAAGATGGACCTGTTCTGTCTGTTTCTTCATCATAATTTTCACTTTCTTTTGTAATATTTTAAACTTAACATTTTTCAGATTTATCTAAGTTACTCATGTGGTTTAATTCCATCATTCATTTTATTCATGCATGTGAATTATCACTGTGTGAATAAAATTATACAAATTTACTCCCTATCAACAGGTCTGTAGGTCCAACAATCCCATTCCTCTTTTTATAATATACTTTTCCAAGCCACAAATGCAGATCCATTTACCTATGCAGTTTTTCAAAAGCTCTTTGAGTGACCCCAAGCTTTCTCTGACAATAATTGCTTGGGGAAACTGTCCATGCAGTTTCTCTATATTCCTCACGCTTTTACAACCTGACAAAGATGAACTGTGAAATGCTGTATTAACTTCTCTTCAAAAATAGTATTAAAAGTGAAGAAGTAGAAGCAATATTTATGGCACCTCCGATCCTCTTAAGAGTTATTTCTAAATCATTACAAAAAAGTTCTTATCATATACTTCTTATTGAATTTTAGACAAGATCTAATACACTCAAGGTTCTTGCCAGTTAAGAAACTTAAGTCTCCTTATCAGTAAAATAGATGAATACTGGGTATTGTGAGCCCCAGAGACTCATGCTAAGTTGAGATAATAGCAGTGAAAAAGAGATTCTCTGCATTAGCAAAAGGCTACCTGGGGTTGCTGGACTGCATAAAATTTGCATTATTCAAACAGCCAAAAAGTAGAAACAACCCAAATGTCCATGGACAGAGAGCTGAATAAACAAAGTGTGTTATATACACACAGTGGAATATTATTCAGTTTTAAGGGATGGAATTCTGATATGAGTTACAACAAGGAAGAATCCTGAAGACATTATGCTAAGTCAAATAAACCAGACACAATGAGGTATCTAGTACAGTCAAACTCATAGAGACACAAAGTAGAATCATGGCTGCCAGGAACTAAGGAGAAGGGTGAACGGGGAGGTGCTGTTTAAAGGGTATGGAGTTTCAGTTTGGGAAAATAAAGATGTCCTGAAGATGGATAGAAATAATGTAAATATACTCAATACCACTGAACTATACACTTAAAAGAGCTTTCCTAGTGGCTCAGACAGTAAAGAATCTGCCTGCAATGAGGGAGACTTGAGTTTGATCCCTGGGTGGGGAACATCCCCTGGAGAAGGGAATGGCAACCCACTCCCCACTCCAGTATTCTTGCCTGGAGAATTCCATGGACAGAGGAGCCTGATGGGCTACAGTCCACGAGGTCGCAAAAAGTCAGACACAACTGAATGACTTAACACATACCCACACACACTTAAAAATGGTTAAAATGGTAAATTTTGTATATTTATCAAATATATTTATCAAAATAAAAAATACACACACATATATACACTCTGTACTTGCATGGACTATCTCTGGAAGTATTAGAGAAAATTATAATGAATCTTGCCTTTAGAAAGGGGAACCAGAGAGCCAAGTGAAAGTCTACCTATCACTGTATATTCTTTGTACCTTTAGAATTTTACCTTATATATTATCTAGTCAAAAATTTAATTTTCAGTCATGCTTTTGATTGAAATCTGAACACAGAGCAGGAAAATGTATGTAAGTCAAAATGTATAATGGTCTATGTTTGTATGAGGCAAAATAAAAATCCCCCTAATTGATACTATTAAAAACCTGCCATGATGTTTTTCAAGATGCAACCTTCAAAAACTATTTTACAAGGAAAATGGAAAATAAAACAAACTGCTTCAGAACTGAAATGATCAAAACAAAACACACAGATATAAGTAAAATGTTCTTAGGAGAATACAATATAACATTGCTAGTCCAGATTAAATAGAGGAAAAACAAGTCTAAATTATTTACTTTAAGAATACAGAGTAGAATAATAATGCGAGCTAATATTGTTCTAAGCTTTAAATACCAAACTAACTTGTTCTAAGTTAATATTGTTTTAAGAGCTTTAGAAATGTCCACTGACAACAGTGGTTCTGAAACTTTTTGGTCTCAGAACCCCTTTTACACTCTTAAAACCTATTTAGACCCACAAAGAGCTTTTGTTTATGTGAGTTATACTGAATATTAAAAATTAAACCTCAAAGTTTAAAAATGTTTATTATTCATCCAGTTCAGTTCAGTTACTCAGTCACATCCAATTCTTTGCGACCCCATGGACTGCAGCACATCAGGCTTCCCTATCTGTCACCAACTCCCTGAACTTGCTCAAACTCATGTCCATCGAGTCAGTGATACCATCCAACCATCTCATCCTTTGTCGTCCCCTTCTCCTGCCTTCAATCTTTCCCAGCATCAGGGTCTTCTCCAAAGAGTCAGTTCTTCGAATCAGGTGGCCAAAGTATTAGAGTTTCAGCTTCAGCATCAGTCCTTCCAATGAATATTCAGGACTGATTTCCTTTAAGACTGACTAGTTTGATCTCCTTGCTGTCAAATTCATAGAAATAACAATAAACTCATTGTATGTGCTCAGTGGCTTCAGTTGTGTCTGACTCTTAGTGACCCCATGGACTGTAGCCCACCAGATTCCTCTGTCCTTGGGATTCCCCCAGTAAGAATACTAAGTAGGTTGCCATTTCCTCCTCCAGGGGATCTTCCCAACCCAGGGATTGAACCCGCTTTTCCTGCATTGCAGGTGGATTCTTCATTGCTGAGCCACTGGGGAAGTCCCATATTTGCTTACATAAATATTTCTTGTGTGTGAAAAATTAACTATATTTTCCAAAACAAAAAATAAATTTAATTAGAAGAATGGCAGTGTTGTACATGTCTGCTTTAACGTCTGGCTTAACAGAAGACAGCTGGATTCTCCTATCTGGCTCTGCCTTCAATCTGTTGCAATATCACACATGCAGCTTTTGAAAAAACTCCAATATACACTTGTGAAAAATGAGAATGAAAATAGCAAATACTGTCTCAGATTTATTACAAGAATAGCTTTGATTTCACAGACTCCTGAAAGAATCCTAGGGATACATAGGATTCTCCAAACCATTTTGAGACCTACTAACTTACATCAGTCCTATGTGGCAAATGTAAAAACTGAGGCACAGAAAGAGTAAATGTGCTGCTGCTAAGTCACTTCAGTCATGTCCGACTCTGTGTGACCCCATAAACAGTAGCCCACCAGGCTCCTCCGTCCCTGGGATTCTCCAGGCAAGGACACTGGAGTGGGTTGCCATTTCCTTCTCCAATGCATGAGTGAAAAGTGAAAATGAAGTTGCTCAGTTGTGTCTGACCCGCAGCGACCCCATGGACTGCAGCCTACCAGGCTCCTCCATCCAAGAGATTTTCCAGGCAAGAGTGCCGGGGTCCAGCCCCGGTGGATCCAGGGAATTCGAAGGGGAGACGGCACAGGCGATCAGGAAACAACAACTTATTAAAATATTAATTAAAGATATAAAGAGTGGTGAAAATGAAGATAGCTCAGTGAGGAAATTCAGTGAAGAAAAGTGGATGAAATAAGGATAGCTCAGTGAGACCATTTTGTGGAGAGAGAAGGCTGAATAATTCAGCCAGAAGGCAAGAGAAAGAACAACATGGGGAGACCAAGCTTCCGTGAACAAAGCCCTGCACTTTATTTTTCAAAGTAATTTTTATACCTTAAGTTATGCATAGAGGATAATGGGAGAAGGGGTGGAGTCACGCAGGGACAGCAGTCCCTGAGCCAGGCTTTCAAACTTATCATACGCAAAAGTTTAGGTGAGTTACATCATCTTCTGGCCCGGAGGCCTGTCAACATTTTAAGAAACTTACTTTTCTCTAAAGGTGATTATTCTAAAGTCAGGCGCCACCCTCCAAAAGCATTGGAGTTGCATTTCTATCGGGCAAAGGTGTGGTGGGTTGTAATAAGAAAAAGAATTAACTCAAGTGTCCAAGGTTACAAACATTAAAGCTACTACTTACATTTCTATACACCAATTATATCAATCAATACACTGCCAAGGACACAGTAGGTAAGGGATATGGAGACTTAGCAGCAAACATTGGCCCAACAAGTGAAAAACCCTTCACCAATACAATTTCTAATCGATCTTTTAACTGCTCAAAGGAATCTGTATTTAGACAGTTTAGAACATCTCATGCCTCTCACAGTTGGGAGGCTCTGAACATGTGGCTGGAAAAACCTATTCAGGCAGGCTAGAGGATTTCCGAAAGAGTTTGTAGGTTGAAACACTGTCACACCCAGGAATTATTAACTGGAGCTGTAAGTTAACTCTTTTTTCAGGGAGGTAGTGGGGGACAGCCCCCCGTAAAGTCAGAGGTGTAGGTGAGAACACAAAGCAGAAAGTAGGCAGACTCTGGTTTTGGGGGGGTAGATGCTCGAGAATTTCCTGAGGGGCTCCTGAGGCCAGATCCCACCTTTGCATTTGCCGAGCCTCCTTCCTCATGACCTTTGTCATGAGTTGAGCGCTAATCCAAGCCGGCTCCCGACACAAGAGTGACACAAGAGTACTGGAGTGGGGTGCCATTGCCTTCTCCAAAAGAGTAAATAAGTTACTCTTATTTAAATAAGAGTAAATAACTTACCCTTCGATCCCTGGGTTGGGACGATCCCCTGGAGAAGGAAATGGCAACCCACTACAGTATTCTTGCCTGGAAAATCCTATGGACGGAGGAGCCTTTTAGGCTACAGTCCATGGGGTCGCACAGGGTTGGACACGACTGAGCGACTTCACTTTCACTTTCAAATAAGTTAGAGTGAGTAAATAAGTAGTAAGTAAATAAGTTAGAGTGACAAAGCTAGGAATGAACTCAGAAAGTCTGATTCCAATCCCCAGGTTGTCCCTCAGAGCCACGAGGAAAGCAGCAGAAGCTCATTTAATAATGTTTTACACAAGATGAAAAAAGACAAAACCCACTGGCTGCCTGGCAGTCACAATATCACACCTCCACTCCATCTAAAGTAATAAAATTTCAAATTAAAGTTTTCAATTCATGCAAAGCTGAGGTAAGGGGTGCTGGTCTGCCCTTCAAGAGAAACAGCATCACTGAGGGATCAAGTACATGAGCATGCAGAAACAGACAAAAGCCCAGTAAGTCTCTCAAGGAACAACTCTATCTTCCAAACCAAGCTGTTTCGACTATCTCTGGAACTCTTACTCCATTCAGACACTTCTTTACTCAATCTACCCAGAATATTTCCTTCAATTTTTTTTTTTAATGTTTAATGTCTTTATTGAATTTGTTACAATATTGCTTCTGTTTTTATGTTTTGGTTTTTGGGCTGCGAGGCAGGTGGGATTTTAACTCCCCAACCATGAATCGAATTCGCCCTGGAAGGAGAAGTCTTAACCACTGGACCACCAGGGAAGTCTCGGGCCTTCAATTCTTAATTAAAATGCTCAAAAAGAAGAGTAATGAAGAGACTAGTTCTATCAGATAGTAAAGCGAGAGCAATTAATATAGGAATGTCCTAGTTTGGCTTCCTTGGTGGTTCAGACGGTAGAGAATCTGCCTGCAATACAGGAGACCTGGGTTCAATCCCTAGGTTGGAAGATAGCCTGGAGAAGGGAATGGCAACCCACTCCAGAATTACATGGACAGAGGAATCTGGTGGGCTACAATCCATGGGGTCGCAGAGTTCGACATGACTAACACTTTCACTACTTGTCCTAGTGTATGATCGTGAGGTAAGGCAATAGGTCAGAATATGTAGCCCAAATCAGACCCAATTATAGAAAATGTAGCATATTATAAAATGAATCTAATAATTCAAGAGATAAATAAATGGAACGGTTTAGTAATTTGGAAAAGGAGAGTCTATTTAGACCTTCACTTTTAACCATAAGCCAAAATAAATTCTAGCAAGATTAACTGTTTTTACAAATAGAAGAGCCTGCTAAAGCTAGGAAAAGTAGGACCAGACTTTATTTCAGCACTACGTCCCCTGAGCCTCTTCCAGGGCTGAGGCACAGCTGCCCCAAACAGAAGAAACTTATCTGAGTTTCGACTGTGTTGTTATCCTGTTATTCCATCTTTAGCAAGTCACTTGCTTCCTGGCTGGTTTATAAAAAGCAGATAGTAATGACACTGGCAGCATGAGAATGTTCACTGTAAACTTTAAAGTGCTATACAAATTAGCAGAAGGAATAAAGACTAGAAACTGCATTCATCCATGTTGCTATCCCTTGGATATTTCAGTGCTAAAAACTATGCCAACTTTCCTGGTAACTTCCTTTCTTTTATAAAGTAGACAATTTAAGTAAGAACATACACTTTCCCGCTGGATCTCAGTACAACTATTTTAATTGAGTGGGAAGAAAGATGCATCCCATAAGCATGTTTGTGTGTGTGCGTGTGTGCTCAGTTGTGTCCAGCTCTTTGTGACCCCATGGACTGTAGCCTGCCAGGCTCCTCGGTCCATGGGATTTCCCAGGCAAGAATACTGGGGTGTGTTGCCATTTCCTTTTCCAGGGGATCTTCCCAACCCAGGGATAGAATCGAAGTCTCTTGCATCTCCTGCATTGGTACGCTGGTTCTTTACTAGCTGAGCCATCAGGGAAGCCCATGAGCATGTTTACATGCGTGCTCTGTCTCTTCAGTTGTGTCTGATTCTCTGTGACCCCATGGACTGTGGCCCACCAGGCTCCTCTGTCCATGGGATTCTCCAGGTGAGAATACTGGAGTGGGTTGTCATGCCCTCCTCATAAGCATGTTTATGTCTCCTGAATTGGCCCTTTTACCAAAAAATGGCGGGCATCACTGCTCTAAGGGATTTGGGAGATTTTCTCTTTACTGCTACTTTTTGGAAGCCTCCCCTCAAAGCAGGAGACTATCCTGTGAAGTCCGTGAAGGGTGGGGTGGAGGGGAGGAGGGTGGAGGCCAGTGTCTTGGAACCAATACCTTGTGGATACTGAGGGATGACTGTAGTTACAATCGGTCATACTCATATTGTTCATTCAGTCTAGCTCAAATTTAAAGCATTTAGTCCTCTAACCAGTCTGGAAGTGATGGGACTGGTTTATAAGCATCAAATGGGTCTTGCCAAAACCATTTAAAAATCATTTCCCACTGTTTTGTTGGCCTCCATACTGAGTTCTTACTCTTGAGATTGTGATCCCATCAAATATTTCTCAATCAGCTTGGCCTCCTGGAAGGATGATTTCATTATCTTTCTTTGATGTACATGTGTGGCACAGATTCTACAACATGCATAATCTCTTCTATCTTTTGCCTCTTTTTTTCAAACTATTCTTTGTCTCCTGTTCTCTATTCTAAATCTACCAGTATTCGTGTTTTTTTCTCATCTTTTTATGTTCTTTTGGTTCTTTTTATTTTACTTGAGGTGTGTATCATGTTTGAGAATTATTAATCCTTCTCTGTAATATCCTATTTATGCTTGATAATACGTATCTATGGTTTTTGGTTTGGTTTGGGGTTTTTTGCCACATTGCGCTGCTTGTGGGATTTCAGTTCCCTGTCCAGGAAATGAACCCAGACTATGGCAGTGAAAGTTCAGAATTCTAACCACTAGGCCACCAGTGAATGCCCCATATCTATGTATTCTAAAAGTAAACTCTGTTCATTAACTCAACAAATATTTACTGAGTGCCAACTGTGTGTCCAGCACTAAAGCTATAGTATACAAGTTTGTCTCATTCACAGAGTTTATTCTATAGATTAGAATAGGCAATGTGGATATATAGTCTTTCCACTAGATTATGAAGAATAAGAAATAGTACTAATACAAAACAGCAGCTAGAAAAAACCTTTTGCTGAGCACAGAAACATAAATACTTTAGCATAATAAATTCAAAGAATGTAGAAAGAGAAATGAACCATCTTCTATTTCACGAGTTGTATCAGCAATTTAGAATTAGAAGGAAACATCTCCAAACCTCACATCCACTGTATTATTTGACTCATGGTCAAACACTTCAAAAGCTTCTTTGATTTTTTTGTGAAATTCTGCTACAGCTACCTCTGCAAAAGAAGAAGTACATAAAAATTATTTTACTCTAATTTTAAATTCAAAACAAAAAAATTCAACAACTAGAAATTATTAATAAGGAAGAACATGTAGAATGCTTCCCTAGTATTCTTTTTTGGCAGGGAGGGGAGTTATGTAGGAGAATGTCTTTATTCTTAGGAGAGGCATGCTGCTGCTGCTGCTGCTGCTAAGTCGCTTCAGTTGTGTCTGACTCTGTGCGACCCCATGGACGGCAGCCCATCAGGCTCCTCCGTCCCTGGGATTCTCCAGGCAAGAACACTGGAGTGGGTTGCCATTTCCTTCTCCAATGCAGGAAAGTGAAAGTGAAGTTGCTCAGTGGTGCCCAACTCTTAGTGATTCTATGGACTGCAGCCTACCAGGCTTCCCAGTCCATGGGATTTTCCAGGCAAGAGTACTGGAGTGGGGTGCCATTGCCTTCTCCAAGGAGAGGCATGCTGAAGTCTTTAAGAGTGAAATGTTACAATATCTGCAATTTACTTCCCTCCTCCCCTTCCCAATATTCTTTCTGTTTGTTTGTTTCTTTAATTCTTAGACTTATTTTTAAATTTGTTTCTTTAATTACTTTATTTATTTGGCTGCATTTGGGCTTAGTTGTGGCATACGAACGACCATTCATTCTACTATTTCACTCAGATGCTCTATTTTCCCAGGTTGTAACATAACCTTCAATTGTGAAAACTATCAAAGGGATGTAACAATTTATTGATATTTATTAATTATTAATTTATTATAATTACATGGTGGCAAACTTCTAGTTTGATAAGCAAATAAATGTTATCTCGTTATTTAAATGTACAGTTTCTTGTTTACAAGTAAATCTGAATAGTGATCCTTAATGCTTGTTTATCACCTCTGTTTTCTATGTTTTGAATTGTCTGTTCAGGTTCTCTGCTCATCCCTACTGGGATCTTCCATTTTTTTTCTTAATAATTTGTATGAGCTCTTTAAATAATAAAGACTTACTGAAATTCTTACTTAACTCTTACTAAAAGAATTACTGAAAACAATTTTCCAGGTCAGTTGTTTGCATTTGTTTTCCTAAAATGAAAACAGTTCCACCTCCATTATGATCATCAAAATCACACATGATTACTGAAGACCAGAAAAAAAAAAAGAAGTTGAGACCAAGTAAAAATTACTTCAAATCCTAACATGAAGAGTTAACTACTCTTAATGTTGCCCTCTAATCTAATGTTTCACTCAACAGTAAATTATGAGCATCTTTTCATTCCCAAAAAAATATGTATTACATTACAATTTTTAGTGGTTGATAATCCATTATAGAACTTTATCATAGTTTATTAAACCAGCTCCCTAACTGTAGACATTTAGGTAGTTTCTAAATGTTTTTGTTGTTAAATATATTAATTCTTGAGTGAACCATTCTGCCTAACTCATCTTTGTGCATTTGTCTTATTATCTCACTGAAATACGGTAAGTTGAATGCAGTTGAATTTGTGTTAGACAGTGGGAACGTTCTTACTAGTTGGGAAAAATCTCACTGGTTATAATACTGTCATTACACAAAGCTGATATATGTTTTTTAAATTTAAGATTACTTTTTAAAAGTATGTTATTCTTAATTTTTATTTTAGTCACACCTGTTGAGATTTCTTATCCTTTAAAGTTTAGAAACATAGCCTTTGAAAGCTTTGCTTTGAAAAACAAAAGCTTTGAAAAACATAGCCTTTTTCTACAGGTTTGGTAAACTCAATTCTATTTTCTTCTACAATTTAAAAATATACTTTTTAATCATCTGTAAGTTATTTTGGCATGATTCAAAGTGAAAGATTAACTTTTAATCTGATTTTAATAATTTTTAACTTACTAAGCATTTGAATCCTTTCCGCCTACTTTCAGATCAGATCAGTCGCTCAGTCGTGTCCGACTCTTTGCGACCCCATGAACCGCAGCACGCCAGGCCTCCCTGTCCATCACCAACTCCCAGAGGTCACCCAGACTCGCATCCATCGAGTCAGTGATGCCATCCAGCCATCTCATCCTCTGTCGTCCCCTTCTCCTCCTGCCCTCAATCCCTCCCAGCATCAGAGTCTTCTCCAATGAGTCAACTCTTCGCATGAGGTGGCCAAAATACTGGAGTTTCAGCTTTAGCATCATTCCTTCTAAAGAAATTCCAGGATTGATCTCCTTCAGAATGGACTGGTTGGATCTTCTTGCAGTCCAAGGGACTCTCAAGAGTCTTCTCCAACACCACAGTTCAAAAGCATCAATTCTTTGGCGTTCAGCCTTCCTCACAGTCCAGCTCTCACATCCATACATGACCACAGGAAAGACCATAGCCTTGACTAGGCGAACCTTTGTTGGTAAAGTAATGTCTCTGCTTTTGAATATGCTATCAAGGTTGGTCATAACTTTCCTTCCAAGGAGTAAGCGTCTTTTAATTTCATGGCTGCAGTCACCATCTGCAGTGATTTTGGAGCCCAGAAAAACAAAGTCTGACACTGTTTCCACTGTTTCCCCATCTATTTCCCATGCAGTGATGGGACCAGATGCCATGATCTTCGTTTTCTGAATGTTGAGCTTTAAGCCAACCTTTTCACTCTCCACTTTCACTTTCATCAAGAGGCTTTTTAGCCCCTCTTCACTTTCTGCCATAAGAGTCGTGTCATCTGCATATCTGAGGTTATTGAGATTTCTCCCAGCAATCTTGATTTCAACTTGTGTTTCTTCCAGTCCAGCATTTCTCATGATGTACTCTGCATATAAGTTAAATAAACATGGTGACAATATGCAGCCTTGACGTACTCCTTTTCCTATTTGGAACCAGTCTGTTGTTCCATGACCAGTTCTAACTGTTGCTTCCTGACCTGCATACAGATTTCTTAAGAGGCAGATCAGGTGGTCTGGTATTCCCATCTCTTTAAGAATTTTCCATAGTTTATTGTGATCCACACAGTCAAAGGCTTTGGCATAGTCAATAAAGCCTACTTTACAATGTGTTATAGTCCTTTATGTGATGGAGACTACTTCCATTGTCTATTCTACTGATTCCATTCTGAATTGTATTTCTACTGTTACGTCATTACCATCCCATTTCACTTATTAATATTATCACTGTTCCTGGTCTTCTTCTTAGGAATATTCATTAATATACTCACCAGTGTAAGTCTTCCAAATGAAATTTAGAAATTCAAATAAAATTTAGAAATTCCAAATAAAACACCATTGGGATTGCTACTGCAATGAAGCTATACACTGAGAAAGAATGAACATTTTAAAATAGTTTTCACATCTAAGAGATCTATATTAGCTATATAGCCCTTTTTATATCTCTAAATTGAAGGTTATACATTATGGCTTTCTTCATACAAGCCACACACAAATTCTCCAAGAAGACTGCGCCTCAGTATTTTATGGATTTTGTGGATATTGTGAAGGAATCTTTTTGGAAACCTTGAAATTTCTAGAAGTAGAGGTAAATGTTGATTTTTTAAAAATGTGCTATTGATCTTATACCCATCTATAAAGCAGAGACATTACTTTGCCAACAAAGGTTTGCCTAGTCAAGGCTATGGTCTTTCCTGTGGTCATGTATGGATGTGAGAGCTGGACTGTGAAGAAGGCTGAGCGCCAGAGAATTGATGCTTTTGAACTGTGGTGTTGGAGAAGACTCTTGAGAGTCCCTTGGACTGCAAGGAGATCCAACCAGTCCATTCTGAAGGAGATCAGCCCTGGGATTTCTTTGGAAGGAATGATGCTAAAGCTGAAACTCCAGTATTTTGGCCACCTCATGCAAAGAGTTGACTCATTGGAGAAGACTCTGATGCTGGGAGGGATTGGGGGCAGGAGGAGAAGGGGACGACAGAGGATGAGATGGCTGGATGGCATCACTGACTCGATGGACGTGAGTCTGAGTGACCTCCAGGAGTTGGTGATGGACAGGGAGGCCTGGCGTGCTGTAGTTCATGGGGTCGCAAAGAGTCGGACACGACTGAGCGACTGATCTGATCTGATCTGATTTCCCCAAACTTTTTATAATCCCTTTTTGGTTGGTTACTTTGTATTTTCTGATAATTCATTTGGTCTCTTCTTTCCAAAATGCATACTTTCTTATTTCTCCTTCATGATTTAGACACTGGCCAGAACTACCAAAACAAATTGAATTCATAAAATGATAATGATAATCTTTGCTCTTTAAAAACATTATTATTTGACAGGTTAGAATACTAGTTCTTTACCAGTAAATACAATGCTGATTTGTGTTCTGAAATAGGTATTACTAACAAGTCTAAAGCAGTATTCTTCCATTCCTATGCCCAATTTTATATTAACAACAATTACTAACTTATAACAACCTCTAGTTAATATTGATGTGAAGAACTCACTCATTGGAAAAGACCCTGATGCTGGGAAAGATTGAAGGCAGGAAGAGAAGGGGATGACAGAGGATGAGATGCTTGGATGGCATCACCCACTCGTTGAACGTGAGTTTGAGCAAGCTCCAGGAGTTGATGATGGACATGGAAGCCTGGCATGCTGCAGTTTGTGGGGTTGGACACGACTAAGCAACTGAACTGAACTGAAGTTTTCTAAAATGGGTTCTGTTTCATACTCATTCCTCAATGTGTTTCTCAGTAAAAGGCTTCAATGATAAAAAAATGCCTGAGAAAGGCATTTAAAGGGTGTGTTTTTGACAAAAACAGACTCACAATATTATGTTCTCCTCTTGGGGATTTATCATGCATATTAGCATATTAAAGTCTTTGAGATGTTCTAAAGAAATTAATGCAGCATTTTCCAAATTTACTTGATCATGAAATCTCCTTTTTCCAATCGTCATCTGTCAGGAATAAACAATGCTTCAATCGACATTTGGAACTTGCATAACTCAGGAATCTTCACCCACTGGACATAGGTATGATGTGAAAGGATTACAAGAGCATCCAAAAACACTGATCCTCTCATCTCTCAGCGTGGCCAGATCAAAGTTAGATCTGGCAAAGTCAGGCAGCTGAAAGAATCTATTCCAGCGACACCTGGAAGGAGGCTCAAAAAAGAACAGGCTCTGACGGCAAGCCCCTTGGTCTTGGGGTAGCAAGCACAACAAATATCAAGCACCCAGTGCTCCCTGCTTGCCATGAAAGTGATCTACCTCATACACTCCTATTTCAGAAAACAGAAATCAAATGCACCACTGCTCACCATGAACAAATAGACAACCCATGGAGCTAGTGGAGTAGTTCATGTTCCACATGCCCAAGGAACATAGTGTTGGGACTGAGGGGGCTTGTGGCTCTAAGAAACAGCCCATAATTCTTATCTTCATATATACTAGCTAATTCTACCCTTCCACTGATGATATGAACTTTCAGTAGCAGCCAAGCTTGCTGCCTGGCTCTAACAACACATAACATGTTATATAAATTAAATCTACGTCATAATTTTTAAATAATGGTATGAGAAATTTCAACTAGATTAAAAAACCATTTGTGGGGACCTCCCTAGTGCTTGGCTGTTAAGACTCTGAGGTCCCAATGCAGGGGGCCCATTCCTGGTGTAGGGAACTAGACTCCACATGCTGCAACTAAGTACCAGGAGAAGCCAAATAAATAAATAAAAATAAATATTAAAAAAAAACATTTGTATTATATCACAAAATTTTCAATTATATTTTTCAATTAAAGGGTATGTGTTTGACAAAAACAGACTCACAGATACAGAGAGCAAACTACTAACTAATGGTTATCAGTGGGGAAAGGAGTGAGGGGTGAAATAGGAGAATGAGATTGAGAGACACAAACTACTATATATAAAATAAATAAGCACCAGTCAGAATGGCCACCATCAAAAAATCTACAAACAATAAATGCTGGAGAGGGTGTGGAGAAAAGGGAACCCTTTACATTGTTGGCAGGAATGTAAATTGGTACCGTCTCTGTGGAAAACAATACAGAGGTTTCCTAGAAAACTAAAAATAGAGGTACCACATGACCCAGCAGTCTCACCCCTGGGCATATATCCAGAGAAAATCACAATTTGAACAGATACGTGCACCCCAACGTTCACGGCAGAACCATTTACAATAGCCAAGGCATGGAAACAATCCAAGTGCCCATCAACAGACAACTGGCTTAAGGAGATGTGATATATATATACACACACACACAATGGAATATTGCTCAGCCATTAAAAAAAAAAAAAAACGAAATAATGCTATTTGCCACATGGATGGACCTAGAGATTGTCATATGGAGTGAAGTAAGTCAGACAGAGAAAGACAAATACCATATGATATCACTTATATGTGGAATCTAAAAAAAGGGTACAGGGCTTCCCTGGGGGTCTAGTGGTTAAGAATATACCTGCCAATTCAGGGAACATGGGTTCAATCCCTAATCCAGGAAGATCTCACAGGCTGTGGAGCAACTAAGCCCATGTGCCACAACTACTGAACCCATGTGCTGCCACTGAAGCCCACGTGCCTAGAGCTGTGGTCCACAGCAAGAGAGGCCACCACCATGAGAAGCCGGCACATCTCAATAAGGAGTAGCCCACGCTGGCCACAACTGGAGAAAGCCGGAGCCCACGTGCAGCAGTGAAGACCTAGCACAGCCAAAATAAATAAATAATTTAAAAAAAATAAAAATAAAAATTTTTAAAGGGTACAAATGAACTTATCTACAAAACAGAAATAGTGTTACAGATGTAGAAAACAAATTTAGGCTTCCCTGTGGCTCAGTGGTAAAGACTCCGCCTGCCAATGCAGGAGACATGGGTTCAATCCTTGGTCTGGGAAGATCCCACATGCCGCAGAGCAACTAAGACTGTGCACCACAAGCCTGTGCTCTGGAGCCTGGGAATCACAACTACTGAGCCATCATGTACAACTACCGAAGCCTGAGAGCCCCAGAGCCTTCTCTCTACAAGAGAAGCCACCGCAGTGATAAGCCAGAGCACTGCAACAAAGAGCAGCCCCTGCTGGCCACAACTAGAGAAAAATCTGAGCAGCAGCAATGACCCAGCACAGCCAAAAATATATAAATAAAAAAATTTTTAAAGAAAAACTATGGTCACCATCAGGTAAGAGGGGGAAAAACAAGCTGGAAATTGGGATTGACATATACACAGTACTATATGTAAAATAGATAACTAACTGTATAGCACAGGAAACTCTAATACTGTGCAATGGCCTATATGGGAAAATGATCTAAAAAAGAGTGGGTATATGTAGATGGGTAACTGATTCACTTTGCTGTACAGAAGAAACTAATTTACAGTATTGTAAATCAACTATACACCAATAAAAGTTATAAACAAATAAATAGGATATATTATACAGCACAGGGAAATATGTCATTATTTTGTAATAACATTAAATAGAATGTAATCTATAAATATTGAATCACTATGTACACCTGAAATGAATATAACATTGTAAATCAACTACAGTTCAATTTAAAAAGGATGAGTTTTTGAAATTATAATTTCAATTGTTTTAAATTTTTTAATGGCTGAGAAAAATGCTTTCACATTTTTACATAAAGTTTCTCACTGGTAATAAACTATCAAAAATTGAGGATCTTATACTTTAAAATTTGATCAGGAATTGAAAAAGTCATCCCTCGGAATCCATGGGGAGAGTGGTTCCAGGACCTGCAGATACCAAAATCCGAGGACGCTCAAGTCCTTTATATAAAATACCATAATATTTGCATATAACCTACATGTATCCTCCCATACAGGCTAAATCATCTTTAGATTACTTATAATATCTAATACAGTGTAAATGCTACATAAATAGCTGCTGGCATGGCAAACTGAACTTTGAATCTGAAACTGAAAGCTTAGTATTGTAAACAACTCTCTACCCACCACCTGTATCAAACTATTATTAATGTTTTGCCATTTTTTTCTTCTTTCCTAAATCCCTGTCTCTAATTACAGACATTACAACTGCTGCTGCTGCTAAGTCACTTCAGTCGTGTCTGACTCTGTGTGACCCCATAGACAGCAGCCCACCAGGCTCCCCCATCCCTGGGATTCTCCAGGCAAGAACACTGGAGTGGGTTGCCATTTCCTTCTCCAATGCATGAAAGTGAAAAGTCAAAGTGAAATCGCTCAGTCGTGTCCGACTCTTAGCGACCCCATGGACTGCAGCCTACCAGGCTCCTCCATCCATGGGATTTTCCAGGCAAGAGTACTGGAGTGGGGTGCCATTACATTACAACTGCTGCTGCTGCTGCTGCTGCTAAGTCGCTTCAGTCGTGTCCGACTCTGTGCAACACCATAGACGGAAGCTCACCAGGCTCCCCTGTCCCTGGGATTCTCCAGGCAAGAACACTGGAGTGGGTTGCCATTTCCTTCTCCAATGCATGAAAGTGAAAAGTCAAAGTGAAGTCGCTCAGTCGTGTCCGACTCTTAGCGACCCCATGGACTGGAACCTACCAGGCTCCTCCATCCATGGGATTTTCCAGGCAAAAGTACTGGGGTGGGGTGCCATGGCCTTCTTCACCCCTAAATACTTCAACATGCATCTCCTAAAAATAAGGCCAATCTTCTACATAATCCCAATATAATTATGATATTGTAAAAATTCATAAAAATTCACTAAGAATATCTAATATCTATTCAATAAGAAAATTTCTAAATTGTACCATAATGTCTTTTTTACAGTTACCTTTTCAACCTACACTCTAATTAAAGTTTATGTCATACATTTGGTTTTAAAATTTTTTGGTCTCTTTTAAACTAAAACAGTTTTTCATTCTCTCCTGGTCTTCTGTCCCCCAATGAAATTAGCTTGTGGAAGAGAACAGGCTATGCAATGTCTTATAAAATGGCCTACCTTCTGGACTTGTCTGATAGTGTTCTTATTTCACCCTCATGTTAAAAAACCTACTACTCCATTAAGTTTCATTCCTTCAGACATACCACCTGCTACTCCTTCTCACTACTGTCCTCTACTGATTGTCTGATCACTTTCCTCCAAATTTATCAAGCCAACCAATTTAATTTCCAACAACCCATCCTCACAGTTCTATTTGATCATCAGCACCTTTTGATTCTAATTATTAAATACTTTCAAAATCAGTCTCCCTCTTCCATTTCCACTGCCACAGTTTAAGTCTAGACCTTCATTGCTTCTGGCCTGGATTAATGCAATCACTTCCTGTCTGGATTAATGCAATCATTTCCTGTCTTTTTGCCTTTAGTCTCCTTTCCCTCCATTTCCATTCCATCCTTCAAACCATAGTCCACATTTTGCTAGAATTATCTGTCTAAAACAAAAATTTTGTTCATATGACTTCCTGGTTTAAAATCTTTTGATGATTCCCAAGTTCTTTCAAAAAAATAAAAAAGCATTCAGTCTCCTAAATCATGTCTACAAACTGGCCCTTCCTTATCTCAAAAATGTCATTTCTCAATACTTTTTCATACAGATTCTCCACCTTGGAATCATTGTAGTTTTTCAATTATTATGCTTTTTCATTGTCATTATGATTGATAGTCCTCTGTATGAAACAGTCCTCTCCTTTTTCTGGGTAATTCCTACTTATCACTCAAAACAGTTTAAGAATAACACACTTTTCTTTCATCTTCTTTTTGAATTAGGTACCCTCCTGTGTAATCAAGTAGCACCCATGGATATCTCTATTATAATAATATATCAAACTATTGTATTATATTCAGCGGTTAACTAGTCTCCCCTTCCACATTTGTAAACACCTTGAGAACAACTTTGACACTGCCTGGAACATACTAAATTCTCAATAAATGCTTACTAAATAGTTAATAATTATATATGAGACAATCCATGTCCCATTTGGATATGACAACTCACAATTTCTCTTTTTGATGCTTTGTTGGGTATTGTTAACAGAATTATATTTATTTCCTTCATGTAGTGAAACTGGGGAATGCTTAATTGTTTTTCTATGTCACAGAACAATTTGTATTGCAAGAGAACTATCTTTTGGGTAAGAAACTGGCAAGTAAAGAATTAAGTTACTATTAAAAAAATGACAGTAAAATGTAGTGGTTAACAAATTCAGCAATATATTAAAAAAATTACACATCAAGACCAAATGGAATTTATTCCAGAGACACAAGACTGTCAATTAGAGTTGCATACTACATTCATAGAATGAAGGCAGAAAAGCCACATGATTAGGATAATTGACATAGAAACAGCATTTGACAAAATTCAACATCCTTTCATGATATTCAGAAAACTAGGAACAAAAGGAAACTTCTTCAACATGATAAGGGCCTATATGAAAAACCCACAGCTAATATCATTTTCAGTGCTGAAAGACAAAGCTTTTCCTGTAACATCAGGAATAAGATTTAAAAAGGCCTCCTTTACCACTTTCCAATATAGTATTGGATGTTCTAGTCAGTTAATCTGGGCAAGAAAGAGAAATAAAAGGCATCCAAGTTGAAAAGAAAGAAGTATACTCATTTCTGTTCATAGATGACAATCTTATTATGTAGAAAACCCTCAGCCTAAGAAAAAAAAGATACTTGACACAGCAAATAAATACAATCAGCAAAGCTGCAGGATATGAAATCAACACACAAAAATCAGTCATATTTCAATATAATAAAAACAAACAATCTGAAAAGGAATTTTTAAAATTCCATTTGTAATATCACAAAAATATCAACCAAACAAAAATACATAAGTTGGATGTCATCAAAATTAAAACTTTTGTGAAATCAAAGGACACTACTAGAGAGTGAAAAAACAACCCACAGAATGGGAGAAAAATTGGCAAAGCATATATCTGATAGGGATTAATATTCAGAATATATGAAGAATTCCTACAACTAAACAATAAAAGAAAAACCAACCCAATTTAAAAAGATGAAAATATTTAAATAGACATATCTCAAAAGAAGTTATACAAATGGCTAATTAGTACCTGAAAAGATGTTCAACATCACTAGTCATTAGGATATCTGCTATAAAAATAAGAAATAACAAGTTTTGGTGAAGATATAGAAAAATTGGAACAGTTGTACATTACTAATGGAAATGTAAAATGGTACAACTGTTGTGGAAAACAGTATGGTAGTTCTTCAGAAAATTAAAACCTAATTACCATAAACCCCAGCAGTTCCACTTTTGAGTATACACTCAAAATAATTGAAAACAGGGTCTCACGTATTTGCACACCAGTGTTCACAGCAGCATTATTCACAGTAGCCAAAAGGTGGAATCAACCCGAATATCCATTGACAGGTGGATACATAAATGAAAGTGGCGTATATATACAGTGGAATATCATTCAGTCTTAAAAGTGAACAAAACTATGAAACTATGACACGTGCTACAACATGG
Organism: Tragelaphus eurycerus; assembly: GCA_935064755.1. Lineage (NCBI taxonomy): Eukaryota > Metazoa > Chordata > Mammalia > Artiodactyla > Bovidae > Tragelaphus > Tragelaphus eurycerus. The sequence goes on from CAKXYN010000003.1 coordinate 26,852,512, forward strand.
ATGAACTCTGAAGATGTTACATGCTAAGTGATATAAGCCAGATACAGAAGGACAAATATTGTATGATTTCAAATACATGAGGGACGCAGAATAGTCAAACTCATAAAAACAGAAAGTAGAATGGTGGTTGCCAAGAGCTGGGAAGAATTTGTCAGGAGATAAGAGGAATAGGAAGCTAATGTCTAGTGGGTACCAAGTTTTTGTTTGGAATGATTAAAAGTTCTGATAATGGAGAGGGTGATAGTTGCAGAGCACCGTGACTGTTCTTTGTTGTTGTTGTTCACTCAGTCATGTGCGACTTTTGTGACCCCACGGACTGCGGCACGCCAGGCTTCCCTGTCCTTCACTATCTCCCGGAGTTTGTTCAAACTCATGTCCACTGAGTCAATGATGTCATCCTCTTTCGACCCCTTCTCCTCCTGCCGTCAATCTTTCTCAGCATCAGGGTCTTTTCCAGTGAGTTGGCTCTTCGCATCAGGTGGCCAAAGTATTGGAGCTTCAGCATTAGTCCTTCCAATGAATATTCAAGATTGATTTCCCTTAGGATTTCCTTTAGGTTTGATCTCCTTGCTGTCCAAGGGATGCTCAAGAGTTTCCTCCAGCAGCAATGTCACTGAATTGGGCATTTGTAAAAGGTTAGAATGGTTTTTAAAAAATCCTAAAAATCGAAGTTCAAAAAAAAAACAATCAACCATTCTAATGACACTGTTCTAAAACTGACTGGTAATGGGTGCACATATCTATGAATATATTAAAACCCGAACTGTATATCTTGAAAGAGTGAACTAGATGGTATGTGAATTATATCTCAATAAAGCTATTTAAAAAATGGAAGGGATATTATAATTCTTACACTCATAGGTAAGATAATTATGTAAATAAACATTCCTCTTATTCTAATGAATAGAGTAATTTTTTTAAAGTTACTAAAATATTTTTAAAATGCCAATTAATGCAATTTTTAACATGTTTGTGAAGGCAGTCCTCAATCTGAACTCTTATTTCCTCTTCTTGTATCTTGCATTAGCTGTCTTAGTCTATTGGGCTAAGATATTGGGCTGCTGTAACGAAGTATCACAGACCAAGTAGTTTATAAACAACAGAAACTTATTTTTCACAGTTCTGGAGGCTGAAATTCTGAGACCAGGATGTCAGTATGGTTCAGTGAGGGCTCTCTTTCAGGTTACAGACTTCTCATTGTATTTTCACATAGTGGAAGATGGTAGGGACCTCTGCACGATCATTTTTATTAGGGCAGTAATCCCACTCATGAGGGCTACATCCTCATGACCTAATCACTTGCCAAAGATTCCACCTACTAATAACATGACTTTTGGGAGTTAGGATTTCAACATATGATCTGGTGCTCAAAAATTCAGACCACAGCTCTATTACTTATTGTATCTTGTTGAAAGGGTGTGACTAGATAGAACACTCTTGCCTTGTTCCTGATCTTAGTGGGAAAGTCTCAAATTTCTCACCATTAAGTCTGATGTTAACTCTAGGTTTTTGTAGATGCTCTTGCTCAAGTGGAGGAAGTTCCCTCTATTCCTAGTCTACTAGGAACTAGTAATTTTTCTTTTTTACTCTGTTGAAGAGATGAGTTACATTAAATGACTTTTGAATGTTGAAGCAGTCTTGCATAACTGGGATAAATCCTACTTGTTTGCAGCATATAATTGTTTTTATATATAATTGGATATATATGAATTAGAAGCACTTAATATGGATCAGGCAATAATCTAAATTCTTTACACATTTTAAAAAATGTAATCATTAACAAATGTAATCAATCTGGAATCAAGATTGCTGGGAGAAATATCAACAACTTCAGATATGCAGATAATACCACTCTAAGGGCAGAAAGTGAAGAGGAACTAAAGAGGCTCTTGATGAGGGTGAAAGAGCAGAATGAAAAGGGTGGCTTAAAATTCAACATTCAAAAAACTAAGATCATGGCATTTGGTCCCATCACTTCATGGCAAATAGACAGGGAAACAGTGGAAAGAGCAACAGATTTCATCTTCTTTGGCTCCAAAATCACTGCGGATGGTAACTGCAGCCATGAAATTAAAAGACACTTAGCTCCTTGGAAGAAAAGCTGGACAAACTTACACAGTATATTAAAAAGTAGAGACATCACTTTGCCAACAAAGGTCCATATGATCAAAGCTATGGTTTTTCCAGTAGTCATGTACGGATGTAAGAGTTGGACCATAAAAAAGGCTGAATGCCAAAGAACTGATGCTTTCAAACTATGGTACTGGAGAAGACTCTTGAGAGTCCCTTGGACAGCAAGGAGATCAAACCAATAAATCCTAAAGGAAATCAACACTGAATACTCACTAGAAGGACTGATGTTGAAGCTGAAGCTTCAATACTTTGCCACCTGATGCAAGTAGTCAACTCATTAGAAAAGACCCTGATGTTGGGAAAGACTGAAAGCAAAAGAAGAGGACAACAGAGGATGAGATGGTTGGATAACATCACTGATTCAATGGACATGAACTTGAGCAAACTTCGGGAGATGGTGAGGGATAGCGAGGCCTGGGGTGCTGCAGTCCATGGGGTCACAAAGAGTCAAACACAATTTAGTGGCTCAACAACAACAACAAATCATTAACCAGACTTACACATGTGTACTTGCTAAGTCACTTCAGTCATGTCTGACTCTTTGCAACTCCATGGACTATAGCCCACCAGGCTCTTCTGTCCATGGGGATGCTCCAGGCAAGAATGCTGGAGTGGGTTGCCATGCCCTCCTTCAGGAACCAAACTTATCAGGATGATGCCATTGTATTTTTATTGTAACAAAATATACATAACATTAAAATTTCCACAGCCATTTTTAAGTATACATACAGTTTAGTGATTTTCAGTTCAGTTCAGTTCAGTCGCTCAGTTGTGTCTGACTTTTTGCGACCCCATGAATTGCAGCACGCCAGGCTTCCCTGTCCATCACCACTCCCCAGAGTTCACTCAAACTCACGTCCATCGAGTCAGTGATGCCATCCAGCCATCTCATCCTCTGTCGTCCCCTTCTCCTCCTGCCCCCAATCCCTCCCAACATCAGAGTCTTTTCCAATGAGTCAACTCTTCGCATGAGGTGGCCAAAGTACTGGAGTTTCAGCTTTAGCATCATTCCTTCCAAAGAAATCCCAGGGCTGTTCGCCTTCAGAATGGACTGGTTGGATCTCCTTGCAATCCAAGGGACTCTCAAGAGTCTTCTCCAACACCACAGTTCAAAAGCATCAATTCTTCGGCACTCAGCTTGCTTCATAGTCCAACTCTCGCATCCATACATGACCACTGGAAAATCCATAGCCTTGACTAGATGGACTTTTCCTGGCAAAGTAATGTCTCTGCTTTTGAATATGTGATCTAGGTTGGTCATAACTTTTCTTCCAAGGAGTAAGTATCTTTTAATTTCATGGCTGCAGTCACCATCTGCAGTGATTTTGGAGCCCCCAAAAATAAAGTCTGACACTCTTTCCACTGTTTCCCCATCTATGTCCCATGAAGTGATGGGACCAGATGCCATGATCTTCGTTTTCTGAATGTTGAGCTTTAAGCCAACTTTTTCACTCTCCTCTTTCACCTTCATCAAGAGGCTTTTGAGTTCCTCTTCACTTTCTGCCATAAGGGTGGTGTCATATTAAGTACATTTATATTACTGTGCAGCTATCATCATTGTCTATCTCCAGAACTTTGTGCTATATATGCATTAGATGGGCTTCCTAAGTGGCTCAGTGGTAAACAATCTGCCTGCCAATGCAGGAGCTGAAGAAGAAGTGGGTTCAATCCCTGGGTCCAAAAGATCTCCTCAAGAAGGAAATGGAAACCCGCTCCAGTATTCTTGCCTGGGAAAACCCACAGACAGAGGAGCCTGGTGGGCTATTGTCCATGGGGTCGAAAAGAGTCAGACACAACCTAGTGACTGAGAATGTATGCACATGTATTAGATACTAATTACTATGGTTAAATCTGAGCTTAAATAAGTTTCTGTTTCAAAATATTGTATCACAGGATCAAGACTATTCAAACTGATGAGACTAACATGAATGAAGTCTTATGGAGAAAAACAATTTAAAACCTTTGATGAGTCTATTATTGAAATAGATTAAAATAAGGCAAGGTTAATTTTTTTAATGCAACTACTCTGGCAGACTCCAGCAGTCATAACTGGTAGCTGAGAATGCTACCTGAAAGAGTAAACCCAGAGCTCAAGATGAAAATAGCACCTATTGTACAGGCTGCCTATGGTATTTCAAAACTAGTAAGAAAAACAAATCTTTAATAGAGTAGCATGCATGCATGCTCAGTAGCTCAGTCCTGTCCGACTCTTTGTGACTCCATGGACTGTATCCTGCCAGATTCCTCTGTCCATGGAATTATCCACGTAAGAATACTGGAGTAGGTTGCCATTTCCTTCTCCAGGAGACTCTTCCTGAGCCAGAGATCTAACCTATGTCTCTTGGATCTTCTGCATTGTCAGGAGGATTCCTTTCCACTGTGGCACCTGCAAAGCCCCTGCATAGAATAGACACAACAGTAATAAATACACTTCATCCTAATTCAAATGTCTTGTTGGTTATAAAATTAAAGTGCACATCACGGGGCAACTAAGCCCAAGCACCACAACTACTGAGCTGGAGCTCTGGAGCCTGCTAGCTGTAACTACTGAAGCCCGAGCACCTAGAGAAGCCTGTGCTCCTCAACAAGAGATGCCACCACAGAGAGAAGCCTGAGACTGCAACTAAAGAGGATACCCTGCTCAGAGCAACTTGAGAAAACCCGTGCGCAGCAACAATGGCCCAGCACAGCCAAAAATAAAATAGATAAAATTTTACAAAATAATAAAGGGCATACATATTTTAGACAATAAATCAAGTTTAACAATTCTAACACTCCTGAATACTACTATCAAATGTTCCAGGTAGTTGAACCAATCAAGAACCTAAAACTAAACTAAAGCATCACGTTCCCCTCTTGCCCTTTAGTATCCCTGACTTCTTTTGTTTATTTAGATTCTTCATCTTCAAAATACAGAAAACCAGATTGTGCATGCCATTGCCAAATTATAAGACCCAGTCTCATAATATTTGGCTAAAATACCATGGTAACAAGTCAGAAAGCTATATTAACCTATTTACATGCTAAAAGCCTAATGGAAGCTTTAAAAAGATTCTACTGTTGTCAGAAAAAAATATAAACTATTTAAATTAAAATGAAAGTACAAGAATATGTCTTTGCAACAATGGATGTGATTGTATGCCAAAAATATTAATATTTGGCAACTTATACTGATTAAGTCAGTATTTCAAAACAACAATTAAAATAATGCCTGATGGAAAAACAACTTTTATCAGGAAAAAATCTTGAGGATTAGAATATAACAAATGAGATACTTGAGGAAATAATTATATCTTAAGAAACAGACCTTTTTTAACCTAAAAGTATATTAATATGGAATGTAATGTGATCAAATGTGCTATCACTAATTTTTAAAATTATTTTGGTAATCAAAGTACTTCTATGAATTCGTGTGTATATAACATTATTGTAAGTTGGAACAAGTTTAAGTTGGTCCAATATATCTTCATTAGTTATTAACATACAGATTATGATTTTATGCAAATTTTTGAGAAATTTCCAAAACGTTCGGCTGATGACATATTTAGGCCAGTAGAAAAAAAAAAAAAAAAGACAACTGAAAACCTCAGAATCAAGAACTGAAAGAAAATTTAGAAGTCATTTAGCCCTCTCAACTAATGAGAAATTCCCCTCTGAAATGTGCTTATGTGGTTGTGAATCAAGGTTTGGTTTATTGTCCTCCACTATGTGATTGATCACTCATTTTTGGTTTTGTTTTTAAGAAGCATTGCACTTAAAAAGGTAACCAAGACCACCATTAAAAATGGTGAAAAATATGTTCACCCAGATCTTAAAAAAAGGAATCCATACTCAGTCCTCATTCACAAAGCATAAAGTTTCAGTTAAATTTAACTCTTTATTAGTCATATAAATAGAAAAGTAAAGTCATAATTCATAAATGTGACAAATATACTCTGGAAATAATAAATCTCTTGCTACAGAATATGTTTAAACTGTAACCTTAACATATATGAATAAATGCTTGGGAATTCCTTGACAGTTCAATGGCGAGGACTGGGCACGTTCACTGCTGTGGCCTGGATTTGATCCCTGGTAAGAACTAAGATCCCTCAAGCTGCACGGTGCCGTTTAAAAAAAAAAATGCTTGGTTGATAATCCAAGTAATTCCACTTATTTAATTCCTGGTTACATCTAATTCAACATCAAAAATGTTATCTCAAAAATTAAGTAAAGCTAAAACATAATATGCAAGTTTTCAGCAAAGTAGATTCAGTTTTGTGAAGCTTGGGGAAAATATTAGCAATAACACTTAATTTCACAGAAATGTCACATTCAGTAGGTGTTCTAAAAAATGTTACTTTTTATAGTATGCTCACTTAGCAAAATATGGAATGACCATATGTGAAAATGAGCACTTAAAATGGTCAGATGGTGAAATAATATCAGAAATACTAGTTAACAAGCACATTTTTAAAATGTAATTAATTAATTTAATTGGAGGCTAATTACAATATTGTGGTGGTTTTTGCCATGCTGCTGCTGCTGCTGCTAAGTCGCTGCAGTCATACATTGACATAAATCAGCCATGGGTGTACAGGTGTCCCCCCATACTGAATCCCCCATCCTATCCCTCTGGGTTGTCCCAGAGGACCAACTTTGAGTGCCCTGCTTCATGCATTGAACTTGCAGTGGTCATCTATTTCACATATGGTAATATACATGTTTTGGTGCTAGTTTCTCATATCGTCCCACCCTCGCCTTCTCCCACAGTGTTCAAAAGTCTGTTCTTTACATCTGTGTCTTTTTTGCTGTCTTGAATATAGGGTCATCATTACTGTCTTTCTAAATTTCATATATATGTGTTAATATACTGTATTGGTGTTTCTCTTTCTGACTTACTTCACTGTGTATAATAGGCTCCAGTTTCGTTCACCTCATTAGAACTCACTCAAAGGTGTTCTTTTTTATAGCTGAGTAACAGACTGGTTCCAAAAAGGAAAAGGAGTACGTCAAGGCTATATATTGTCACCATGTTTATTTAACTTATATGCAGAGTACATCATGAGAAACGCTGGACTGGAAGAAACACAAGTTGGAATCAAGATTGCTGGGAGAAATATCAATAACCTCAGATATGCAGATGACACCACCCTTATGGCAGAAAGTGAAGAGGAACTAAAAAGCCTCTTGATGAAAGTGAAAGTGGAGAGTGAAAAGGTTGGCTTAAAGCTCAACATTCAGAAAATGAAGATCATGGCATCTGGTCCCATCACTACATGGGAAATAGATGGAGAAACAGTGGAAACAGTGTCAGACTTTATTTTTCTGGGCTCCAAGATCACTGCAGATGGTGACTGCAGCCATGAAATTAAAAGACGCTTACTCCTTGGACGGAAAGTTATGACCAACCTAGATAGCATATTCAAAAGCAGAGACATTACTTTGCCAACAAAGGTTCGCCTAGTCAAGGCTATGGTCTTTCCTGTGGTCATGTATGGATGTGAGAGCTGGACTGTGAAGAAGGCTGAGCACCAGAGAATTGATGCTTTTGAACTGTGGTGTTGGAGAAGACTCTTGAGAGTCCTTTGGACTGCAAGAAGATCCAACCGGTCCATTGTGAAGGAGATCAGCCCTGGGATTTCTTTGGAAGGAATGATGCTAAAGCTGAAACTCCAGTACTTTGGCCACCTCACGCGAAGAGTTGACTCATTGGAGAAGACTCTGATGCTGGGAGGGATTGGGGGCAGGAGGAGAAGGGGACGACAGAGGATGAGATGGCTGGATGGCATCACTGACTCGATGGACGTGAGTCTGAGTGACCTTAGGGAGTTGGTGATGGACAGGGAGGCCTGGCGTGCTGCGATTCATGGGGTCGCAAAGAGTCAGACACAACTGAGCAACTGATCTGATCTGATGATCCCACTGCCATTTACTTTACTGTTTTGGGTTCGAGTTTATACCTCTTTCTGTGTTTCCTATCTAGAGAAGATCTTTTAGCATTTGTTGGAGAGCTGGTTGGTGGTGCTGAATTCTCTCAGCTTTTGCTTGTCTGTAAAGCTTTTGATTTCTCCTTCATATTTGAATGAGAACCTTGCTGGGTACAGTAATCTGGGCTGTAGGTTATTTTCTTTCATCACTTTAAGTATGTCCTGCCATTCCCTCCTGGACCAAAGAGTTTCTATTGAAAGATCAGCTGTTGTCCTTATGGGAATCCCCTTGTGTGTTATTTGTTTTTTCCCTTGCTGCTTTTGTTCTTTGTGTTTGATCTTTATTAATTTGATTAACATGTGTCTTACATGGACATCACCAGATGGTAAACACCGAAATCAGATCCATTATATTCTTTGCAGCCAAAGATGGAGAGGCTCTATACAATCAGCAAAAACAAGACCAGGAGCTGACTGTGGCTAGGACCATGAACTCCTTATTGCCAAATTCAGACTGAAATTGAAGAAACTAGGGAAAACCACTAGATCATTCAGGTATGACCTAAATCAAATCCCTTATGATTATACAGTGGAAGTGAGAAACAGATTTAAGGGCCTAGATCTGATAGATAGAGTGCCTGATGAACTACGGAATGAGGTTCGTGACATTGTACAGGAGACAGGGATCAAGACCATCCCCATGGAAAAGAAATGCAAAAAAGCAAAATGGCTGTCTGGGGAGGCCTTACAAATAGCTGTGAAAAGAAGAGAAGCGAAAAGCAAAGGAGAAAAGGAAAGATATAAACATCTAAATGCAGAGTTCCAAAGAATAGCAAGAAGAGATAAGAAAGCCTTCTTCAGTGATCAATGCAAAGAAATAGAGGAAAACAACAGAATGGGAAAGACTGGGGATCTCTTCAAGAAAATCAGAGATACCAAAGGAACATTTCATGCAAAGATGGGCTCGATAAAGGACAGAGATGGTGTGGACCTAACAGAAGCAGAAGATATTAAGAAGAGGTGGCAAGAATACACAGAACTGTACAAAAAAGAGCTTCAAGACCCAGATAATCATGATGATGTGATCACTGACCTAGAGCCAGACATCTTGGAATGTGAAGTCAAATGGGCCTTAGAAAGCATCACTACGAGCAAAGCTAGTGGAGGTGATGGAATTCCAGTGGAGCTATTCCAAGTCCTGAAAGATGATGCTGTGAAAGTGCTGCACTCAATATGCCAGCAAATTTGGAAAACTCAGCAGTGGCCACAAGATTGGAAAAGGTCAGTTTTCATCCCAATCCCAAAGAAAGGCAATGCCAAAGAATGCTCAAACTACCGCACAATTGCACTCATCTCACACGCTAGTAAAGTAATGCTCAAAATTCTCCAAGCCAGGCTTCAGCAATATGTGAACCGTGAACTTCCTGATGTTCAAGCTGGATTTAGAAAAGGCAGAGGAACCAGAGATCAAATTGCCAACATCTGCTGGATCATGGAAAAAGCAAGAGAGTTCCAGAAAAACATCTATTTCTGCTTGATTGACTATGCCAAAGCCTTTGACTGTGTAGATCACAATAAACTATGGAAAATTCTGAAAGAGATGGGAATACCAGACCACCTGATCTGCCTCTTAAGAAATCTGTATGCAGGTCAGGAAGCAACAGTTAGAACTGGTCATGGAACAACAGACTGGTTCCAAATAGGAAAAGGAGTACGTCAAGGCTGCATATTGTCACCATGTTTATACATCATGAGAAACGCTGGACTGGAAGAAACACAAGTTGGAATCAAGATTGCCGGGAGAAATATCAATAACCTCAGATATGCAGATGACACCACTCTTATGGCAGAAAGTGAAGAGGGGCTAAAAAGCCTCTTGATGAAAGTGAAAGTGGAGAGTGAAAAGGTTGGCTTAAAGCTCAGCATTCAGAAAACGAAGATCATGGCATCTGGTCCCAGCACTACATGGGAAATAGATGGGGAAACAGTGTCAGACTTTGTTTTTCTGGGCTCCAAAATCACTGCAGATGGTGACTGCAGCCATGAAATTAAAAGACGCTTTCTCCTTGGACGGAAAGTTATGACCAACCTGGATGGCATATTCAAAAGCAGAGACATTACTTTGCCAACAAGGGTTCGCCTAGTCAAGGCTATGGTCTTTCCTGTGGTCATGTATGGATGTGAGAGTTGGACTGTGAAGAAGGCTGAGCGCCGAAGAATTGATGCTTTTGAACTGTGGTGTTGGAGAAGACTCTTGAGAGTTCCTTGGACTGCAAGAAGATCTAACCAGTCCATTCTGAAGGAGATCAATCCTGGAATTTCTTTAGAAGGAATGATGCTAAAGCTGAAACTCGAGTATTTTGGCCACCTCATGTGAAGGTTGACTCTTTGGAGAAGACTCTGATGCTGGGAGGGATTGGGGGCAGGAGGAGAAGGGGACGACAGAGGATGAGATGGCTGGATGGCATCACTGACTTGATGAGTGTGAGTCTGGGTGACCTCCGGGAGCTGGTGATGGACAGGGAGGCCTGGCGTGCTGCGGTTCATGGGGTCGCAAAGAGTCGGACACGACTGAGCGACTGATCTGCTCTGGGGTGTTTTGCTTTAGGTTTATCCTGTCTGGGACTCTCTGGGTTTCTTGGACTTGGGTGATTATTTCCTTCCCCATTTTAGGGAAGTTTTCAACTCTTATCTCCTCAAGTATTTTCGCATGGTCTTTCTTTTTGTCTTCTTCTTCTGGGACTTCTATGATTCGAATGTTGGGGCATTTAACATTGTCCAAGAGGTCTCTGAGATTGTCCTCATTTCTTTTAAGTCGTTCTTCTTTTTTCCTCTCTGTTTCATTTATTTCTACCATTCTATCTTCTACCTCACTTATCCTATCTTCTGCCTCCATTATTCTACTCTTGGTTCCCTCTAGAGTGTTTTTGATCTCACATATTACATTATTCATTATATATTGACTCTTTTTTATTTCTTCTAGGTCCTTGTTAAACCTTTCTTGCATCTTCTCAATCCTTGTCTCCAGGCTATTTATCTGTAACTCCATTTTGTTTTCAAGATTTTGGACCATTTTCACTATCATTATTTGGAATTCTTTATCAGGTAGATTCCCTATTTCTTCCTCTTTTGTTTGGTCTGGTGGGCATTTATCCTGTTCCTTTACCTGCTGGGTACTTCTCTGCCTCTTCACCTTGTTTATATTGCTGTGTTTGGATTGGCCTTTCCATATTCTGGCAGTTCGTGGAGTTCTCTTTATTGTGGATTTTCCTTGCTGTGGGTGGGGTTGGACAGGTGGCTTGTCAAGATTTCCTGGTTAGGGAAGCTTGTGTCAGTGTTCTGGTGGGTGGAGCTGGATTTCTTCTCTCTGGAGTGCAATGAAGTGTTTGGTGTGACTTTGGGCAGCCTGTATATTGAAGCTCAGGGCTATGTTCCTGTGTTACTAGAGAATTTGCATGGTATGTCTTGCTCTGGAACTTGTTGGCCCTTGGGTGGTGTTTGGTTTCAGTGTAGGTATGGAGGCGTTTGATGAGCTCCTATCGATTAATGTTCCCTGGAGTTCTCTGGTGTTCTCAGGATTTGGACTTAAGCCTCCTGCCTCTGGTTTTCAGTCTTATTCTTACAGTAGCCTCAAGACTTCTCCATCTATACAGCACCAATGATAAAACATCTAGGTTAAAGATGAAAAGTTTCTCCACAGTGAGGGACACCCAGAGAGGTTCACAGTTACATGGAGGAGAGAAGAGGGAGGAGGGAGATAGAAGTGACAAGGAGGAGAAGAGGGGGAATCAAAAGAGGAGAGAGCAAGCTAGCCAGTAATCACTTCCCTATGTGCTCTCCAGAGCTTGGACCGCTCAGAGATGCTCACGGAGTTATACAGAGGAGAGAAGAGGGAGGAAGGAGAGAGAGGTGGCCAGGAGGATTAAGGGGGGAATCAAAAGGAGAGAGACAGATCCAGCCAGTAATCAGTTCCACAGTGTTCTCCACAGTCTGGAACACACAAAGAGATTCATAGAGTTGGGTAAAGAAGAGAAGGGGGAGGGAGGAGATAGAGGTGACCTGGTGGAGAAAAAGGAGAGTCCAAAGCAGGAGAGAGCAGTCAAGCCAGTAATCTCACTCCCAAGTAAAAATGGGTTCTGAAGACTGGGTTCTTAAAGGTACAAAATTGATAACAAATACCAAAAAGCAAAGATTAAAAATCTAGAGTAGAGGCTAGATTCTCAAAAGAACAATATTTAAAAAAAACCAACAAAGTCACAAAAATTATAAAATATACATATGAAGTTTGCTTTAAAAAATAGGGTCTTTTTTTTGCAAAGTAATAGTAGGTTATAAAAATGAAAATTAAAGGAGCAATAGAGGACTTAAAATATATATATATTTTTTTAATTTAAAGAATGATAATAGTAAAAATATATCTAGGACTTTCTCTGGTGTTGTGGACAGTGTGGGGTCAGTTCATTTTCAGATAAGTCCTTGATCTGGCTTATAGTTCTCAAGATGTATAGGCCCCTTCCTATGTAGTCAGTGCTAACTACAGGGTTTTAATCTATTGCACTTGTCACTTCCAAGGCAGTTCCCTCTGTTTTAGCTTCTTCTGTTTGCTGGTCTCTTCATGTCTAATTTCCGCCCTGACACAAGGGGGCAGCGGTGGACACTTCTTTAGGCTCATTTGTTCAGTCATGCTGTGGGGAGGGAGGAAGACTGCAAATAAATAACACTGGTGTGTCCTCGCAGTGTCTCAGCCACACTGGGTTTGCCCCCCCCCCCCCCCCCCGTCACAGTGTGTGTGCTTTCCCTGTCTACACTGCTTAAGCTCTAGGTTGCTCTGCCAGGAAATGTCTGAGGCCAGCCCTGGGTTGTATGCACTTCTCAGGTCTAAGCCGCTCACGTTCAGGTACTCCACAAAGGAGCAGACTTGGTTGGGCCTGCGTTTGGTGCCCTTCCCAGGTCCGAGCAGCTCAGGTGACCAGGTGCTTGGTGAGCACAGTTACTGCGACTTATCGCCTCCCCCATCTGTGCCACTCAGTTTTCTGGGTATACAACTGGTGCACCTTCTCAGGTGTGCCGTGCATCTGTTTTGGGGAGATGATCTTTGGCTGCAACCCTCCCGGCGGATGTCAACTGTCCAGAATCCCAAGAAGTCTTGGTTAGTAACAAAGCCTGCTTGCAGTTTGGTAGATGATGCCCCTCTGGGGCCGCAATTGCCCCCTTTCAGCTCTGGCTGCCCTCACCTGCCTGTCTCTGGCAGGGGGATGGGCGGGTCCGTAGCCGGCTAGCTCTGCTCAGTCTTTTGTTCTGTGAGCAGGCCTGTAGGTGTCTTAGGTTAGGGCTTTTCACGGGATAAGTCTGGTTTGCTATCTTAAGTTAGTTCCCTCAGATTCCCCTCAGGACATTCAGGCCCATGCCTCCCTACCCAGCCCCCGCTTGCTAGTGGTGGATACAGGCATCTGTGCTGCTTCTCTGTTGGGAGTTACCCTTGGGCACGTAATGTGTGGGTTTTAATTCTTTATTTATTTTTCCTCCTGGTTATGTTGCCCTCTGAGGTTCCAAGGCTCGCCACAGACTCACCAGTAAGAGTGTTTCCTGGTGTTTGGAAACTTCTCTCTTTTTTAAGACTCCCTTCCCCGGGACAGATCTCCGCCCCTACCTCTTTTGTCTCTCTTTTTATCTTTTATATTTTTTCCTACCTCCTTTCAAAGACAATGGGCTGCTTTTCTGGGTGCCTGATGTCCTCTGCCAGCATTCAGAAGTTGTTTTGTGGAATTTACTCAGTGTTCAAATGTTCTTTTGATGAATTTGTGGAGGAGAAAGTGGTCTTCCCGTCCTATTCGTCCACCATCTTAGGACCGCCCCACCCTTTGGCCCATTTGTGGATTGGGTTGTTCATTTTTCTGGTATTGAGCTGCATGAGATACTTGCATATTTTGGAGATTAATTCTTTGTCAGTTGTTTAGTTTGCTATTATTTTCTCCCATTCTAAAGGCTGCCTTTTCACCTTGCTTATAGTTGCCTTCGATGTGCAAAAGCTTTTTAAGTTTAATTAGGTCCCATTAGTTTATTTTTGTTTTTAATTCCATTACTCTGGGAAGTGGGTCATAGAGGATATTGCTATGATTTATGTCCAGAGAGTGTTCTGTTTATGTTTTCCTCTAAGAGTTTTATAGTTTCTCACCTATGTTTAGATCTTTAATCCAGTTTAAGTTTATTTTTGTGTATGGTGTTAGAAAGTATTCTAGTTTCATTCTTTACAGGTGGTTGACCAGTTTTCCCAGCACCACTTATTAAAGAGATTGTCTTTTCTCCATTGTATATTTTTGCCTCCTTTATCAAAGATAAGGTGTCCACAGGTCTATGGATTTATCTCTGGGCTTTCTATTTTGTTCCATTGATCTATATTTCTGTCTTTGTGCCAGTACCATACTGTTTTGATGACAGTATGTAGCTTTGTAGTATAGTCTGAAGTAAGGTGGGTCTGAAGTAAGATTCCTCCAGTTCCATTCTTTCTCAAGATTGCTTCAGCTATTCAGGGGTTTTTTTGGGTTTCCATACAAATTGTGAAATTATTTGCTCTAGCTCTGTGAAAAATACCATTGGTAGTTTGATAGGGATTGTGCTGAATCTATACATTGCTTTGGGTAATATACTCATTCTTCCAATCCATGAACATGGCATATTTTTCCATCTATTTGTGTCATCTTTAATTTCTTTCATCAGTGTTTTATAGTTTCCTATATATAGGTCTTTTGTTTTTTTAGGTAAATTTATTTCTAAGTATTTTATTCTTTTCGTTGCAATGGTGAATGGGACTGTTTCCTTAATTTCTCTGTTTTCTCATTGTTAGTGTACAGGAATGCAAGGGACTTGTGTATTGATTTTATATCCTGCAACTTTACTTTATTCATTGATTAGTTCTAGTAATTTTCTGATGGAGTCTTTAGAGTTTTCTATGTAGTGGATCATGTCATCTGCAAACAGTGAGAGTTTTACTTCTTCTTTTCCAATCTGGATTCCTTTTATTTCTTTTTCTGCTCTGATTGCTGTGGCTAGGACTTCCAAAACTATGTTGAATAGTAGCGGTAGGAGTGGGCACCCTTGTCTCATTCCAGATTTTAGAGGAAATGTTTTCAGTTTTTCACCAATGAGGATAATGTTTGCTGTGGGTTTGTCATATATGGCTTTTATTATGCTGAGGTATGTTCCTTCCATGCCTGCTTTCTGGCGAGTTTTTATCATAAATGGGTGTTGAATTTTGTCAAAGACTTTCTCTGCATCTATGGAGATAATCATATGGTTTTTATCTTCCATTTGTTAATATGGTGTATCACATTGCTTGATTTGTGAATACTGAAGAATCCTTGCATCCCTAGGATAAAGCTCACTTGGTCATGATGTATGATTTTTTTAATATGTTGTTGGATTCGGTTTGCTAGAATTTTGTTGAGGATTTTTGCATCTATGTTCATCGGTGATACTGGCCTGCAGTTTTCTTTTTTTGCGGCATCTTTGTCTGGTTTTGGTATTACGGTGATGTTTGCCTCACAGAATGAATTCAGGGAGATTACCTTCCTCTGCAATTTTCTGGAAGAGTGAGTAGGACAGGTTTTATCTCTTATCTAAATTTTTGGTAGAATTCACCTGTGAAACCATCTGGTCCTGGGCTTTTGTTTGTCAAAAGATTTTTTATTACACCTTTGATTTCCATGAACAACCACATTTTTATAACAGAATGACTGTACTATATGTCAGAGTATCTTGTATGTTTTTTAAACGTACTGTATACTGATGGAAGGTTTATTTTTATAAAATAAGAATCTTAGAAGTATTTTTAAGAGTGTCAACAAACAGGAACACTTTTCAGTTATTGTGTACCCTCCATTTTCCATGCATTCTTATGGGTATTTATTAGAAACTAATTCTTAAATGTGCTTTTAAAAATCATATCCTGTATGTTAACTTTGGTCAATTTTTTTCTCCTCCTTAAAAAATAATTCAAAATAATAAAATTGTATAACAGTTTTAGAACAGAAACTAAAAAGCATGAGAAAAAGTTCAAGTTTTTGCTCCTTTACTTCCTTATACTTGGATGTAACTAGAGAAAGTGTGGGGAGAGACTTGATGTTATTAAGGGTCTTTTTCAGTAACACACATTAAAGGAATTTGGATTTTATTCTAAGGGCAATAGGTATCAAACTAGGATTCATCAAGTAGGGAGTATCTAACTAGATTTATTATCAAGAAAGATCACATCTGTTGCTAGGAGGAAGACTCAACTGGAAACAAAGAAATGGCTAGTGATCTGGAGAAAGTGTATCCTCAGTGTGTCCTATTCTTTCCCATAATATGAGTTCCCATAATCACTTGATGGGGGTTCCCAAGTTGTCCTTCCCTAACCCCCATTAGACTGCAAATTCAGTAAGTGATAGGCTTCATCGGTTCTTGTCACTTCTAGGCAGTCTGTATTCCAGGATCCCAACAGAGGGACAGTCTACCCAAAATCTTCAAAGGTATCAAAGTGATGATGAAAAATAAGGAGAGTCTGAGACTGTCACAGCCAAGAGGAATGTAAAGAGACATGATAGCTAAATGCAATGTAGTATCAGAGGTGGGATCCTGGAACAGAAAAGGGCATTAGGTAAAAATTAAGGAAAACTGAATACAGAATGGCTTTAAGAAATAAAAAAGTTACTAACTTCTTACTTTGAAAAAGTTTTGCCACCATTTCTAGGTTGCAGCACAGTATCAGACTACCTGGGTTTAAAGATCAGATCCATCAATTATTACCTCTGTAACCTTTTGGACAGGTAACTTAACTGCTCAATACTCAGTTTCTCTCATCTGCAAAAAGGTATCAAGACTGTCTTAATGTCACAAGGTTGTTTTGAAAGCTACTACCAGAACTACAGTAATATTCAATAAAAGTTACCCTTTATCAGACTATTTTTTTCTAATTAGAACAAAGTTACTTAGTATCTCAAGAAAATAAGTTATATAAATTTGACTGAGAGAAATTAAGTTTTCTGTTACAGTTGACCCTTGAACAACAGGAGTTTGAACTGCATACTACTACTACTACTACTACTACTACTACTACTACTATGTTGCTCCAGTCGTGTCTGACTCTGTGCAACCCCATGGACTGCAGCCCACCAGGCTTCTCCGTCCATGGGATTCACCAGGCAAGAACACTGGGGTGGGTTGCCATTTCCTTCTCCAATGCCTGAAAGTGGAAAGTCAAAGTGAAGTCACTCAGTTGTGTCCGACTCTTAGCGACCCCATGGACTGCAGCCTATCAGACTCCTCCGTCCATGGGATTTTCCAGGCAACAGTACTGGAGTGGGGTGCCATTGCCTTCTCCATTGAACTGCATAGATCCACCTATATGCAATTTTTTTCAATTGTAAATACTACCATACTACAAGGGTCCAGAGTTAACTGAATCTGAGATACAGACCACGGACAAGGGAGAATCACCTATATAAGGAGGACCAATATAAATTATATGCAGATATGCAACTATGCTGTGGGTGGCACCCCGAACCCCACATTGTTCAAGAGTCAACTGTACTCATTTACATGAAATGTAATGAAAGAGAAAAAAGGAAAGACTCTATTAAATAATTTCACCCAGGATTATTAGCATTGGTTTGCATGCGTGTGTTAGTCACTCAAGTCGTGTCTGACTCTGTGACCCCGTGGACTATGGCCCACCAGGCTCTGCTGTCCATGGAATTTTCCAGGCAAGAAACTGTAGTTGGTACCCATTCCCTTCTCCAGGGATCTTCCCGACCCAGGGATCAAACCTGGGTCTCCTGCACTGCAGGCAGTTTCTTTACCATTTGAGCCACCAGGGAAGACCGAGCTTCCTACACTGGTTTTCATGAAGTCATAAACCTTACTAGAATCTGTTGGTATTTCACTAATAATATTTTTTGAACTAGTAATTACTTTAATTATTGGGTTAGATATGCAAATCATCTTTTTAAAAATACTAAATAGGGACTTCCCTAGTGGTCCAGGGGTTAAGACTCCATGTTCCCAATGCAGGAGGTCCAGGTTCATTCCCTGGTTAGGGAACTAGATCCCACATGCTGCAACTAAGATCCAGTGCAGCCAAATAAATTAATGTTAAAAAAAATAAAAAAATACTAAATAAAATGTATATATATGATTTACATTATTCATAGTTGTTCCTACCCTTCTAGGTCACAAAAGCATACAGCAGACTTCTTTTTTATAAAATAAATATGACAAAATTAATACAATAATAAAATACCTTTTAATTGGTGAAATCTTAGAGGCAAGTTATATTACTGCACAGTAATTCCTTTTACCTTCTTCCCATATTACACATTACCAAAGCCAACAATTTGACATATTTGTTTTTCAGCAATAGAAATACTAGGGCTAAAAATTATCTATTATACCAAGTTAAAATCAAACCATACCAAGACAAAACCAAAACTGTGCTATGCTTAGTTGCTCAGTCACGTCTGATTCTTTGTGACCCCATGGACTATAACCCACCAGGTTCCTCTGTCCATGGGGATTCTCCAGGCAAGAATACTGGAATGGGTTGCATGCCCTGCTCATGCCTTCCCAACTCAGGGATTGAACCCAGGTCTCCAGCATTGCAGGTGGATTCTTTACCATCTGAGTCACTAGGGAAGCCCCAAACCAAAACTATTTAACATTTAATTTCAGAAGAGGAAATTAATGATAATAAATACAGAAGGAGCTATATTATATGTATTTCAGAGAAAGCAATGGCACCCCACTCCAGTACTCTTGCTTGGAAAATCCATGGATGGAGGAGCCTGGTAGGCTGCAGTCCATGGGGTCGCTAGGAGTCGGACACGACTGAGTGACTTCACCTTCACTTTTCTCTTTCATGCACTGGAGAAGGAAATGGCAACCCACTCCAGTGTTCTTGCCTGGAGAATCCCAGGAACAGCAGAGCCTGGTGGGCTGCCGTCTATGGGGTCGCACAGAGTCAGACATGACTAAGCGATTAGAAGCGTACTTAGTAGTAGTAGTAGTAGTAGTAGTAGTAGTAGTATGACATATAAAATATATGTCAAACTGCCTAAGAAAACAGAGAGGTTTTTGTTTTGTTTCCTTTCTCTCTGTCCCATTGAGTGACAGTTGCCACTGACAGTCCCAGGGCAAGGATGTAATCAAGGGTTTTCAATTTCAGCTGCTGCTGCTGCTGCTAAGTCGCTTCAGTCGTGTCCGACTCTGTGCGACCCCATAGACGGAAGCTCACCAGGCTCCCCTGTCCCTGGGATTCTCCAGGCAAGAACACTGGAGTGGGTTGCCATTGCCTTCTCCAATGCATGAAAGTGAAAAGTCAAAGTGAAGTCGCTCAGTCGTGTCCGACTCTTAGCGACCCCACGACTGGAGCCTACCAGGCTCCTCTGTCCATGGGATTTCCAGGCAAAAGTATTGGGGTGGGGTCAATTTCAGCACCAGCTACCAAATACTGGCCCCACTACCCAGGGAGAATAGAGAAGTTTTTAAATACAGCTGAGTATTTTTCTAAAGCTAAGATGTCTGTATATATTTAAATACTAGGTACTCAAAACCCCACCTTCATAAATTAAGAGAAAATAATAAGCCCCAAGAGAAATCCTTATCATGAGACCTGTTTAAAACACACAACAAAGAAGGTAAAGAAATGCATTCCAGGTTAATTAACTAGAAGTATAAATTATGTTATTGTTCTATTTGACCCAAATAATGCCAATACCTATTCCAGAGATATGCTGTTTAAAAAAAAAAAAAAAATGTTAAGAACCCATTAAGGTGTTTTGGGGGGAGGAGGAGTTCTTAATGAATTCTTATTTTATAAATGGCTTGATCCAAAAACAATATATCACCAAAACACCTGGCTTAAAATACTGTACGGTATTTGCTCATGATCTAGCTTTATGTTACTATGTACTTTCATTTATCAAATATGTATTGATCATGTACCACAAATACATTTTAATTTAAAAGGAAAACAAACCAGCTACAGTAAACTATAATAGCAGATGTGCTAAAACTCAGCAAAGTATGTAGATAGTGTTATAGAAGTACAAGAGTGACACCCCATCTTTTTAGAGTGAGACTTAGGTAGAGATGAAGAAATAGTCAGAAATTGAAATGGAGAGAGATTAATTCATCCCTAACACTCTTCAAATCTCAACATCCAGTCACAAAGGAAATTTAGAATCTCTAGGCTCTAAAACCTTCTTACCTATTTCCTCTGCTACCACCTAGTCCAAGATAACACCATCATCACCTGCTCTTGCCCTGGTCCAATCTGCCACAGTGTAGGCAAGGGACCCTGGACCTCTTAAAAACATAAACTGAATTGTATTATCTCCCTAGCTAAAAGTCTTCAATGACTTCCTCTTGCTCTTGGATAGAGGTCACTACCCCTGATCTGGTCATCTAATACGTGTGGTCTCGGCCTACTTTATAAACCTCATTTCACACTAGTCTTACAGTCTCACCCACCCTCACTTCTTCACACCAGCTACCCTGACCTTTATTCAATATTTCTAGTAAGCCATGCTCCTTTATTTATTCAGGCTTTTGAATCTGTAGTCCTTTTAGCTGAAAACTAGTAGGTTTGGAGGGGCTTCCTCGCTGACTCAATGGTAAAAAATCTGCCTACCAATGCAGGAGACATGGGTTCTATCCCTTGGTCAGGAAGAACCCCTGCAGAAGGAAATGACAACCCACTCCAGTATTCCTGCCTAGTAAATCCCCTGGATAGAGGAGTCTGGCGGGCTACAGTCCATAGGGTCGCAAACAGATCAGATCAGATCAGTCGCTCAGTTGTGTCCGACTCTTTGCGACCCCATGAACCGCAGCACGCCAGGCCTCCCTGTCCATCACCAGCTCCCGGAGGTCACCCAGACTCATACCCATCGAGTCAGTGATGCCATCCAGCCATCTCATCCTCTGTCATCCCCTTCTCCTCCTGCCCTCAATCCCTCCCAGCATCAGAGTCTTCTCCAATGAGTCAACTCTTCGCATGAGGTGGCCAAAATACTGGAGTTTCAGCTTTAGCATCATTCCTTCTAAAGAAATTCCAGGATTGATCTCCTTCAGAATGGACTGGTTGGATCTCCTTGCAGTCCAAGGGACTCTCAAGAGTCTTCTCCAACACCACAGTTCAAAAGCATCAATTCTTCGGCGCTCAGCCTTCTTCACAGTCCAGCTCTCACATCCATACATGACCACAGGAAAGACCATAGCCTTGACTAGGCAAACCTTTGTTGGTAAAGTAATGTCTCTGCTTTTGAATATGCTATCTAGGTTGGTCATAACTTTCCTTCCAAGGAGTAAGCGTCTTTTAATTTCATGGCTGCAGTCACCATCTGCAGTGATTTTGGAGCCCAGAAAAACAAAGTCTGACACTGTTTCCACTGTTTCTCCATCTATTTCCCATGAAGTGATAGGACCAGATGCCATGATCTTCGTTTTCTGAATGTTGAGCTTTAAGCCAACCTTTTCACTCTCCACTTTCACTTTCATCAAGAGGCTTTTTAGCCCCTCTTCACTTTCTGCCATAAGAGTCGTGTCATCTGCATATCTGAGGTTATTGATACTTCTCCCAGCAATCTTGATTCCAACTTGTGTTTCTTCCAGTCCAGCATTTCGCATGATGTACTCTGCATATAAGTTAAATAAACATGGTGACAATATGCAGCCTTGACGTACTCCTTTTCCTATTTGGAACCAGTCTGTTGTTTCATGACCAGTTCTAACTGTTGCTTCCTGACCTGCATACAGATTTCTTAAGAGGCAGATCAGGTGGTCTGGTATTCCCATCTCTTTCAGAATTGTCCACAGTTTATTGTGATCTACACAGTCAAAGGCTTTGGCATAGTCAATCAAGCAGAAATAGATGTTTTTCTGGAACTCTCTTGCTTTTTCCATGATCCAGCGGATGTTGGCAATTTGATCTCTGGTTCCTCTGCCTTTTCTAAAACCAGCTTGAACATCAGGAAGTTCACGGTTCACATATTGCTGAAGCCTGGCTTGGAGAATTTTGAGCATTACTTTACTAGCATGTGAGATGAGTGCAATTGTGCGGTAGTTTGAGCATTCTTTGGCATTGCCTTTCTTTGGGATTGGGATGAAAACTGACCTTTTCCAATCTTGTGGCCACTGCTGAGTTTTCCAAATTTGCTGGCATGTTGAGTGCAGCACTTTCACAGCATCATCTTTCAGGACTTGGAATAGCTCCACTGGAATTCCATCACCTCCACTAGCTTTGTTCGTAGTGATGCTTTCTATGGCCCATTTGACTTCACATTCCAAGATGTCTGGCTCTAGGTCGCAAACAAGTCAGACATAATTTAGCAACTACACAACAACAGTAGTTTTTCAGAATAGGGAATGCCACACTCAAAGCCCCTGAAGTAAGAAAAAATTAACTCAGGGGTCCCTCTTCTAGAACTTTTTGAACTTATCCCTTTTTGAACTTTTTGAATGGTAAGACCCAAATATGTTTTATTCTCCAATGTCCATCACAGTGCCTGACACAGCAAGTAATTAGTGATAATAATATATAGAACTCTTACTACATGTGAAACTCTCTGCTACATGCTTTACCACTGTATGAGGTAGCTTCTAATTTACTCCTCATTTAACATGCAAAGAAGTTAGAATAGTTATGTACCTAGCCTAAAATTGTTGCTGTTGTTCAGTCACTAAGTCATGTCCAACTCTTTTGAGATCCAGCTATTAAGAGGTAGAGCTGGAATTCAAATCCAAAAAGAGTTACTATCAATTTCATGTTCTGAACCACTCGACAATACCATTTATTCAAGGAAGCCGAGGATGAGAAATCAATATATACAGAGGCTTAGAACTTTCATTATGGAAAAAACACATAAACTGTTCATTATGGTACAATATAGAAGGCATGGAGGGTGGCACCTACCAGACTTGTGATTAGAGAAGAACCTGGAGAAATAAAACATCATAGTCTGCTCTATTAGAGAATTAAGACCATACCAAGGCAATGGTGATGGACAGGGAGGCCTGATGTACTGTGATTCATGGGGTCACAAAGGGTCGGACACGACTGAGAGGCTTTTGCAATAATTCAGTAGATGCACATGTACATACGAACAAATTGAGGAAGTTCCTATTTTTATGACTCGTATTTTCTCTGTCATATAAGAAGTGAAAAAGAATGGAGGATGCCCACTTCTATTGAACACAGTATTGGAAGTCCTAGCCACAGCAATCAGACAAAAAAATAAAACATATCCAAATTGTAAGGGAAGAGGTAAAACTGTCACTATTTGCAAATGACAAGATACTCTATGAAAGGCATTAAATTTTACACACAAAAACCTTTAGAACCAATAAATGAATTCAGCAAGGTAGCAGGATACAAGATTAATATAAAGAAATTTGTTGCATTACTTTATACTAATGATGAAATATCAGAAATAGAATGCAAAAATATAATCCTGCTTAAAATTGTCAAAAAGAAATACCTAGGAATAGACTTAAACAAGGAAGTGAAAGACCTATATGCTAAAAATTATAATACATTGATAAAGGAAATTGAAAATTATTAAAAGAATGGAAAGATCTCCCATGCTCTTGGATTGGGAGAACTAATATTGTTAAAATGGCTTATCCCACACAAAGCAATTCTACAGATCTCATTCAATCACTATCAGAATATCCATGACATTTTTCACAGAACTAGAACAAATAATACTAAAATTTACATGGACCCACAAAAGACCCAGAATTGCCAAAGCAATCTTGATGAAAAAGAACAAAGCTGGAGGCATAATCCTTCTACACTTCAGAGATTACTGCTGCTGCTGCTAAGTCACTTCAGTCGTGTCCGACTCTGTGCGACCTCATAGATGGCAGCCCACCAGGCTCCCCGTCCCTGGGATTCTCCAGGCAAGAACACTGGAATGGGCTGCCATTTCCTTCTCCAATGCATGAAAGTGAAAAGTGAAAGTGAAGTCGCTCAATCGTGTCTGACCCTCAGTGACCCCATGGACTGCAGCCCACCAGGCTCCTCCAACCATGGGATTTTCCAGGCAAGAGTACTGGAGAGGGGTGCCATTGCCTTCTCTGTCAGAGACTACTACAAAGCTACAGTAATCAAAACAGCCTAATGTTGGCATAAAAAAGATATATAGATCAATGAAACAGAATAGGGAGGCCAGAAATAAACCCACATTCTTACAGTCAATTAATATACAACAAGACAGCAATCAAATACAAGAGAGAAAAGATAATCTCTTCAGTAAATGGTGTTGGGAATACTGGGGTGCTACTTGTAAAATTAATGAAATTAGGACATTCCCTCACACCATATACAAAAATGAACTCAAAATGTTTTAAAGACCTAAATATAAGACATGACACCATGAAGAGACTCCTAGAAGAGAACATAGGCAAAACATTCTCAGACATAAATTGTAGGAATATTTTCTTAGATTAGTCTCCCAAGGCAAAAGAAATGAAAGCAAAAATAAACAAATATAACCTAATCAAAATTAAATGTTTTGCACAGCAAACTTTCAACAAAATGAAAAGATAACCTATGAACTAGGAAAAAATATTTGCAAACAATGTGATTGACAAGAGTAATAGCCAAGAATATAAACACCCCATACAATTAACTGTCAAAAAACAAACAACCTAATCAAAGACCTAAGTAGACATTTCTCCAAAAAAGACATACAGGTGCCCAACAGGCACAAGAAAAGACGCTCAACATCACTAATTATTAATGTGAATCAAAACCAGAATGAGATAGCACCTCATACTGGTTAGAATGGCTATCATCAAAAAAAGTCTATAGATAATAAATGCTGGAGGGAGTGTGAAGGAAAGGGAACCCTCCTACACTGTTGATGGGAATGTAAATTGGTACAGACACTTTTGCAAACAGTATGGAGGTTCCGTTACACACAGCACACACACACACACACACACAATGGAATATTAATCAGTTATTAAAAAGAATGTCATTTGCAACAACATGGATGGGCCTAGAGAATATTATACTAGCTGAAGTCAGTCAGAAAAAGACAAATATTATATGATATCATTTATATGTAGAATCTGAAAAATAATACAAATGAATCCATATACAAAACAGAAACAGATTCAGACACAGAAAACAAACTAATGGTTACTAAAGAGGAGCGAGTAGGGAGGAGGAGTAAACTAGGAGTATGGGATTAACAGACACAAATACTATACATAAAATAGATAAGCAATTTACTCTTGTATATAGTACAAGGTACTATATTCAATATCTTATAATAACCTACAATGGAAAATAATCTAAAAAAAAGAAATATACATCTAAACTACTGCTGTATACCTGAAACTAACACAATACTATAAATCAACCATACTTCAATTTTTTTAAGTGTATCTAAATTAAACTTCATAGAGATTTTACATAAGAGATTATCTTTGTTCCTAG
Organism: Tragelaphus eurycerus; assembly: GCA_935064755.1. Taxonomy (NCBI): domain Eukaryota; kingdom Metazoa; phylum Chordata; class Mammalia; order Artiodactyla; family Bovidae; genus Tragelaphus; species Tragelaphus eurycerus. Next base: position 26,878,033 of record CAKXYN010000003.1, read on the forward strand.
GAAATATATACAAAAGTATTAAGGAAGAAAGTGGTACAACTGTAACATACTACTCTTAAATGTTTCAAGTAAAGAATATACATATATAACAGATACATACAACAAGTTATATGTATATATATATATGAAAGAGAGTGATAAAATGTGACAAAATATTGAAATTTTGTAGGTATGGAAAAGGTAAGGTAAAGGAAAGGAAAGGAAATGTGGGAATTCTCTGTACTATTACAATTTTTCTGTAAACTTGAAATTATTTTACAAAATTATTATTCAAAATTATTCTTAAAATAATCAGTGATGAATAAAAAGGCAGTTCAAGAATAAAAATATCTGAATTGAAGATGTCAGAGGTCGTACAGTCCTAGATGTTATAAGATACAAGTTCGGCCACGAAAGTGAGCAGTTGAAGTATAATGCAGATAAAGTCACTGAAACTGGTCACATTTGAAACACTTTCCCTCTCATTTCATTATACAGTTTCTATGAAACTTCACTTACTGATTTCACCTGAAGTTCTTTAATCTCTAAAATTCCTTTCACTCTTCTTTTGAAGCCTTTAGTGCTTATACTATTTTATAATGTAGTTAGCAATGCAAATCTACTAACCAATTAAAGAGTTGCATAGTTCCCTTTCCTTATAACTAATGAAGATCTTAATTAACAGAATTTCAAATCTCTAGCTCTTTGATATCCTATTAAACAGACTACCACTTTTCAGGTTTATTATCTTGGGTCCTACTCAGAAGTACTGGAGAATCCCGTGGACTGCAAAGAGATCAAATCAGTCAATCCTAAAGGAAATCAACCTTGAATATTCATTGGAAGGGCTGATGCTGAAGCTACAATACTTTGGCCATCTGATGAGAAGAGCCAACTCAGTGGAAAAGACCCTGATGCCGGGAAAGATTGAAGGCAAAAGGAGATGCAGGCGGCAGAGGATGAGAAGGTTAGATAGCATCACCGACTCAACAGACATGAATCTGAGCAAACTCCGGGAGATAGTGAAGGACAGGGAAGCCTGGTGTGCTGCAGTCCATGGAGTTGCAAAGAGTCAGACAAAACTTAGCAACTGAACAACAACAACAGAAGTATTTAACTTATGTGATACTATTAAACTGAATACAAATGCTAACGTCAGCTACTATATCAAAGTTGGTGATAATAATGGCACATCACCCCTACTGTGCCAGGCATCCCTGCATCCTGAATCTCTCTGACTTAAATTTCCAGAAGTTATCACCTGGTTACTCCAAAGGATGAGAGATCCAACCATCTCCCTTATGACTTTCATCCAAACCTCCCATATTTAGTCTCACTCCACACACAGGCCATCAGAGGTGGCTGCTGCCTCCAATTCTAAAAATTACCAGGATTTCACAGCTCCCTTGGTTTGTTTCTTTTTGGCTCCCTCCTCCACAGGCTTATGTTTATTTTCTTTGGTTCTGCTAAGTTAGTGGCCACTCATTCATCCATTTAATAAATTATTATCTCCTCTAGTAATGTCTTTTTATAAACCCTTATTATCTCCTCTCCTATTCTCTTTATCTTTGTAAGTCTATGACTTTTTTTTTTATTTTACTGTCATTCTGTGGGATTTCAGTAAGGGCAAAAATAAACATGTGTACTCAATCATCATGTTGAAGCAGAAGTGCCATTTTAGCATTTTAAACAATGAAGTTGGATTTAAAATGTAATTTCCAAGCTGAGTACTTCTACAGATGTAATGAGGGTAGCTCTGAATTATTTTCAATATTTTTAGAAGGTTAACAAAAAACACACTTACCCATGAAAAGACCATGCAAGATGACACTAAACTACTCAATATGTTACCCTTGGTTCATTTATTCCTTCATCAAAGATGTACAGATTGATTACAATAAATTCTATAATTGTTCACATCCCAGGGACTTAATAATAAGTGAAATAAAGTCTCTGACTTCCTGAAGTTCCCACTGTAGCAGGATAGACAAACAATAAGCAAATATATATCTTATTCTAATCATAAGCTCTGACTGGCGATTGTATATCTTTGATTAATTAATCATTTTTAAAAGAAAATAATGTAATTAGTAAAAAGGACCACAATAAGTACTCATAGAATTTAGAAATGAGATTATCTTCTGTAACTCATAAATAACTAGTATGAACCAACAAAGAGGAAAAGGAATGAAGTCATTTTTCCAAAGAGGATAGATGGGGGGGATCAATGCTGTGTCAAAAGATTCTTGATACAAGACATTCATTGACCATTTACTGTGGTGGCATTATTCTGCAGCATTATTTATAGCACAGAAAATGTGGAAACAATGTAGACATCCAATAGTCAGGGAAAGCTTAGGTAAATATAATTCATAAATATAATAAATGCAACTATTAAAAATAATGCTGAGAAATACTGATGACATGAAAAAGTGCTTATAATAGTAAGTACAAAAGCTGGATATAAAACTATATACAATGTAATCTCAAATCCATAAAACAAAACAAAATACAAATCTGTCTAGAAAAAACCTAGAAGCAAATACATTGAAACTTTACCCTAGATTCTAGATCAGTGGTTTTTAATAGCATCCTCATCCTCCGGTAACTTTGTTAGAAATGCAGATTCTCAAGAGCCCACCGTCAGCCCACCAGCCCCAGACTTATGGGTTCAGAAACTCTGGGAAAGGTGCTTAGCAATCTGTGGTTTAGCCCTCCAGGTGAGGCTGAAGTTCATTGAAGTTTGGGAAACTACTGCTCTAGATAAGGAGATCATGGGCCAAGTTTTCCTTCCTTTTATAATAAAATTCCCTTTGACTTCTCTATGTGGGGTATAGAGGCTAACAGCATTGGCTTTGGAGTCAGACAGACTTGAATGTGAGTCCTTGTTTCAGCAGTTAGCTAAGTGGTTGGCCTTGGTCATACTGCTTTACCTGTGTATCAACACTACTCCAATCCACTCTCTCCTGCTTTACATAGTTTCTGACAAGAAGCCTAGGTAAGGCTTCTTACTTTTTTTCTGACTTCTTTCAGGATCTTCTTGTTATCTTTGGTTTTCTGCAGTCTGAAATATAATATACCTAGGCATAGCTTTTTGGTTATCCTGATGGTGTTCAGTTAGCTTCCTGGATCTGGTTTGGTGTCTTATCATTAATTTTGGAAAATTCTTGGCCGTTATTTTTTTTTTTTTTTTTCATATTTACATTATTTATTTATTTAGTCGCACTAAGTCTTAGTTGTAGCACATGGGCTCTAGTTCCCTGACCAGGGATGAATCTGGGCCCCCTTGTATTGGGAGTGTGGAGTTTTAACCACTGGGCTGCCAGGGACATCTCTTCTCTTGGCTATTATTATTTCAAATATTTCTTGTGCTTCATTCTTTGATTCCTTTTCTTCTGGTAATTCCAATTATGTGTATTTTAGACCTTTTAAAATTGTCCCAGTTCTTGGATGTTCTGGTTTTTCTTTGGTTTTTCATTTTCTCTCTCTGCATTTCAGTTTGGGAAGCGTCCGGTGGCATCATCTTCAAGCTCAATGATTCTTTCCCCAGTCATGTTAAGTCTACTGATAGGCACATCAAAGGCATTCTTTCATTTCCATTACAGTGCATTTGGTCTCTAATGTTCCTTTTTCTTTCTTGGAGCTTTCATCTCTCCATTTGAAATATTCATCTGTTCTTGCATGTTGTCTACTTTTTCCATTGCCGCCCTTAACATATTAGTCATAGTTATTAAATTCTTTATCTGATAATTCCAAAATTTGTACAATGTACCTGAGTCTGGTTCTGATACCTCCTTTCTCTTCAGGTTGTTTCTCTTATCTTTTAGCATGCCTTGTAACTTCTTGTTAAAGAATACACCTGATACATCAGGTAGTAAGAACTGAGATAGAAGGTCATTAGTATGAGGCTTTATGCCAGTTTGACTAGGAATAGGGTGTGTGTGAACTTCCCAGATGGTACTAGTGGTAAAGAACCAGTGGAGGTGACATAAGAGACGCAGGTTCGATCCCTGGGTAGGGAAGATCCCCTGGAGGAGGGCATGGCAACCCATTCCAGTATCCTTGGGAGAATCCCCATGGACAGAGGAGCCTGGCGGGCTACAGTCCCTAGAGGCACAGAGAGTCGACACGACTGAAGCCACTGAGCGCACAGGAGGGTGTGTTTACCATTTCCTGTTTCCTGTAGCTCTAGTACCAGGTTCCTGCCAGAATTCCGCCTTAGATACAGTTTGCATTTACATATTTCAGTTGTAAAACACTGGTATTACACTGAGTCCTATTTATGTGGTGATAAGGTGTGAGTGAAGAAACGTGAACGTTAAGTCGAACGTGAGTGAAGAAAAGCAATCTATAATTTCATGGTTAAATTTGTTTTTTTTTTAAATAGACCAGGGTTTCTGGAATGTGACCCTTGTAACTGTTTTTTGGCTTCTCCCTCTCCTCTTAGATGAGATAAGAAGGCTCTGGGGCACTGTGGCTGGCTAAACACAGATAGGTAGGACAAGGCTCTGCTAATGTCTTTTCCCCCTGGAAAGCACATCTTTTCATGAAGAATGTTCTGGAGATTTCAAAACGGTTACTTTCCCCTTCTGCCTGCTAGAGCAATAAGGAGGTCTTTCCTGTCCCTTTACCAGAGAGCCTGGTGGGGTTCCTGGAAGTAAAACCCAAAAAAATAAGAGGGACTTCCTAAGACTGTAGGTTCCCAGAAGTTTCTCACTAGCACAGCTTCCACATAGTCTTCAACTATTTGCCAAAATTACCAAGTATTTCTTCCAGTTTACGGCAACAGGGGTGATGACTTCCAAGCTCTTAGTGTTGGAGCTGAAATTAGAATTCTGCTTTACCACCCAAGCCCCTGTTATTCATTTGTGGAAAGGGGATAAAAGGGGTCTCTCTCACATAAGTTTGTTCGAAGACTTAAATAACATAATTCATGTAAAATATTTAGCCCAGTGCCTACTCCAAAGTGCTGATGAGATCAAGAACCCTTTAAACTGAAGTCTAAGGAAATTAAATGACATGCCTGATGAAATCTGGGGAAAAAAAATAAAAAAAAGCAGTGTCCAAGTTCAAGCCAAGGTCTTAAGCTCCAAATTTATTGCTACATTTTAAAAATAAGTTATTTCTTTACACTCATTCATTCCTTCAACAAGTATTTACAGAGTGACTACAATATATCCTACAACTGTTCTAAATCCCAGAGAATTAACAGTAAGTGATATAACTCTTATTGAGAGAGTCAGTTCCGAAGGTAGGTTGATAAGAAGTACAGGGTTCCTGAGGAGAAAGGGGTCTGGAGCCCTGGAGAAGGAGAAAGAGGTATGGGGCTCTCAAGGAGAAAAGGACAAACATTCTTTTCTACATTGCTTTGTCTTAGTCAATATAACAATGCATCTTGCTTGAGGACATATTTCTCCTTAACAAGAACCTTTTGACTAACCCTGTCACCTTAAAATTATATTATGGGAGTGGGTCTGGTAAAATCTTTCTATTGTTCATCCCAATCTTGTTAACTTAAGATGTACATTGTAGGAGTGGGTCTGAAAAAAATATATAAGGACTTGATAAGACTAGTCAAAAGCAAAGGAGAAAGGGAAAGATATACCCATTTGAATGCAGAGTTTCAAAGAATAGCAAGGAGAGATAAGAAAGCCTTCCTCAGTGATCAGTGCAAAGAAATAGAGGAAAACAATAGAATGGGAAAGACTAGAGATCTCTTCAAGAAAATCATAGATACCAAGGGAACATTTCATGCAAAGATGGGCTCGATAAAGGACAGAAATGGTATGGACCTAACAGAAGCAGGTCATACCTGAATGGTCTAGTGGTTTTCCCTAGTTTCTTCAATTTCAGTCTGAATTTGGCAATAAGGAGTTCATGGTCTGAGCCACAGTCAGCTCCTGGTCTTGTTTTTGCTGATTGTGTAGAGCTTCTCCATCTTTGGCTGCAAAGAATATAATCGATCTGATTTCGGTTTTGACCATCTGGTGATGCCCATGTATAGAGTCTTCTCTTGTGTTGTTGGAAGAGGGTATTTGCTATGACCAGTGCATTTTCTTGGCAAAACTCTGTTAGTCTTTGCCCTGCTTCATTCCGTATTCCAAGGCCAAATTTACCTGTTACTCCAGGTGTTTCTTGACTTCCTACTTTTGCATTCCAGTCCCCTATAATGAAAAGGACATCTTTGGGGGTGTTAGTTTTAAAAGGTCTTGTAGGTCTTCATAGAACCGTTCGACTTCAGCTTCTTCAGCGTTACTGGTTGGGGCATAGACTTGGATTACTGTGACATTGAACGGTTTGCCTTGGAAGCGAACAGAGATCATTCTGTCGTTTTTGAGATTGCATCCAAGTACTGCATTTCGGACTCTTTTGTTGACCATGATGGCCACTCCATTTCTTCTGAGGGATTCCTGCCTGCAGTAGTAGATATAATGGTCCTCTGAGTTAAATTCACCCAGACATCCCCATGGAAAAGAAATGCAAAAAAGCAAAATGGCTGTCTGGGGAGGCCTTGTAAATAGCTGTGAAAAGAAGAGGAGCGAAAAGCAAAGGAGAAAAGGAAAGATATAAACATCTGAATGCAGAGTTCCAAAGAATAGCAAGAAGAGATAAGAAAGCCTTCTTCAGCGATCAATGCAAAGAAATAGAGGAAAACAACAGAATGGGAAAGACTAGGGATCTCTTCAAGAAAATCAGAGATACCAAAGGAACATTTCATGCAAAGATGGGCTCGATAAAGGACAGAAATGGTATGGACCTAACAGAAGCAGAAGATATTAAGAGGTGGCAAGAATACACAGAAGAACTGTACAAAAAAGAGCTTTACAACCCAGATAATCATGATGGTGTGATCACTGACCTAGAGCCAGACATCCTGGAATGTGAAGTCAAGTGGGCCTTAGAAAGCATCACTACGAACAAAGCTAGTGGAGGTGATGGAATTCCAGTGGAGCTATTCCAAATCCTGAAAGATGATGCTGTGAAAGTGCTGCACTCAATATGCCAGCAAATTTGGAAAACTCAGCAGTGGCCACAAGATTGGAAAAGGTCAGTTTTCATCTCAATCCCAAAGAAAGGCAATGCCAAAGAGTGCTCAAACTATCACACAATTGCACTCATCTCACACGCTAGTAAAGTAATGCTCAAAATTCTCCAAGCCAGGCTTCAGCAATATATGAACCATGAACTTCCTGATGTTCAAGCTGGTTTTAGAAAAGGCAGAGGAACCAGAGATCAAATTGCCAACATCCGCTGGATCATGGAAAAAGCAAGAGAGTTCCAGAAAAACATCTATTTCTGCTTGATTGACTATGCCAAAGCCTTTGACTGTGTGGATCACAATAAACTGTGGAAAATTCTGAAAGAGATGGGAATATTAGACCACCTGATCTGCCTCTTGAGAAATCTGTATGCAGGTCAGGAAGCAACAGTTAGAACTGGTCATGGAACAACAGACTGGTTCCAAATAGGAAAAGGAGTACGTCAAGGCTGTATATTGTCACCATGTTTATTTAACTTATATGCAGAGTACATCATGAGAAATGCTGGACTGGAAGAAACACAAGCTGGAATCAAGATTGCTGGGAGAAATATCAATAACCTCAGATATGCAGATGACACCACCCTTATGGCAGAAAGTGAAGAGGTGCTAAAAAGCCTCTTGATGAAAGTGAAAGTGGAGAGTGAAAAGGTTGGCTTAAAGCTCAACATTCAGAAAACGAAGATCATGGCATCCAGTCCCATCACTACATGGGAAATAGATGGAGAAACAGTGGAAACAGTGTCAGACTTTATTTTTCTGCGCTCCAAAATCACTGCAGATGGTGACTGCAGCCATGAAATTAAAAGACGCTTACTCCTTGGAAGGAAAGTTATCACCAACCTAGATAGCATATTCAAAAGCAGAGACATTACTTTGCCAACAAAGGTTCGCCTAGTCAAGGCTATGGTCTTTCCTGTGGTCATGTATGGATGTGAGAGCTGGACTGTGAAGAAGGCTGAGCGCCGAAGAATTGATGCTTTTGAACTGTGGTGTTGGAGAAGACTCTTGAGAGTCCCTTGGACTGCAAGGAGATCCAACCAGTCCATTCTGAAGGAGATCAGCCCTGGGATTTATTTGGAAGGAATGATGCTAAAGCTGAAACTCCAGTATTTTGGCCACCTCATGCGAAGAGTTGACTCATTGGAGAAGACTCTGATGCTGGGAGGGATTGGGGGCAGGAGGAGAAGGGGACGACAGAGGATGAGATGGCTGGATGGCATCACTGACTCGATGGATGTGAGCCTGAGTGACCTCCGGGAGTTGGTGATGGACAGGGAGGCCTGGCGTGCTGCAGTTCATGGGGTCGCAAAGAGTCGGACACGATTGAGCGACTGATCTGATCTGATCTGATCTAACAGAAGCAGAAGATATTAAGAAGAGGTGGCAAGAATACACAGAAGAACTGAACAAAAAAAGATCTTCACGACCCAGATAATCACGATGGTGTGATCACTCACCTAGAGCCAGACATCCTGGAATGTGGACCTTAGGAAACATCACTATGAACAAAGCTAGTGGAGGTGATAGAATTCCAGTTGAGCTAGTTCAAATCTTAAAAGATGATGCTGTGAAAGTGCTGCACTCAATACGGCAGCAAATTTGGAAAACTCAGCAGTGGCCACAGGACTGAAAAAGGTCAGTTTTCATTCCAATCCCTAAGAAAGGCAATGCCAAAGAATGCTCAAACTACTGCACAATTGCACTTATCTCACATGCTAGTAAAGTAATGCTCAAAATTCTCCAAGCCAGGCTTCTGCAATATGTGAACCATGAACTTCCTGATGTTCAAGCTGGTTTTAGAAAAGGCAGAGGAATCAGAGATCAAATTGTCAACATCTGCTGGATCAATTAAAAGGTAAGAGAGTCCCAGAAAAACATCTATTTCTGCTCTATTGACTATGCCAAAGCCTTTGACTGTGTGGATCACAAGAAACTGTGGAAAATTCTGAAAGAGATGGGAATACCAGACCACCTAACCTACCTCTTGAGAAATCTTTACGCAGATCAGGAAGCAACAGTTAGAACTGGTCATGGAACAACAGACTGGTTCCAAATAGGAAAAAGAGTACGTCAAGGCTGTATATTATCACCCTGCTTATTTAACTTATATGCAGAGTACGATCATGGAAAATGCCAGGCTGGATGAAGCACAAGCTGGAATCAAGATTGCTGGGAGAAATATCAATAACCTCAGATATACAGATGACACCACCCTTGTGGCAGAAAGTGAAGAAGAACTAAACAGCCTCCTGATGAAAGTGAAAGAGGAAAAAATAATAATAATAATAATAATAATAAAAGAAAGTGAAAGAGGAGAGTGAAAAAGCTGGCTTCAAACTCAACATTTAAAAAACTAAGGTCATGGCATCTGGTCCCATCGCTTCATGGCAAATAGATGGGGAAACAATGGAAACAGTGACAGTCTTTATTATTTTGGGGAGCTCCAAAATCACTGCAGATGGTGACTGCAGCCAAGAAATTAAAAGATGCTTGCTCTTCAGAAGAAAGGTTATGACTAACCTAGACAGCATATTAAAAAGCAGAGACATTACTTTGCCAACAAGTCCGTCTACTCAAAGCTACAGTTTTTTCAGTAGTCATGAATAGATGTGAGAGCTAGACTATAAAGATAGCAGAGCACCGAAGAATTGATGTTTTTGACTGTGGTGTTGGAGAAGACTCTTGAGAGTCCCTTGGACTGAAAGGAGATCAAATCAGTCAATACTAAAGGAAATCAGTCCTGAATATTCATTGGAAAGACTGATGCAGAAGCTGAAACTCCAATACTTTGGCCACCCAGAAACAAAGAACTGACTCATTGGAAAAGACCCTGATGCCAGCAAAGATTGAGGGCAGGAGGAGAACAGGATGACAGAGGATGAGATGGTTGGATGGCATCACTAACTCGATGGACATGAGTCTGAGTAGGCTCTGGGAGTTGGTGATGGGACAGGGAAGCCTGGTGTGGTGCAGTCCATGAGGTCACAAAGAATTGGACACGACTGATCAACTGATCTGAACTGAACACTTAGATTTCATGTCATACATATGGAATCTACTAAACAGCCACTAATTCCCTAAAATGTACCAACCACTTTTCTTCTAATTTATTCAGCATTCCTTTAATGCCAGGCATTGTGGTGGGTGATGAATGACCAAGAAGATACTGTCTACATTACAACAGATTATGAAATAGATATAACTATTTCCCGTTTACATTTGAGGAACCTGAAGATCCCTAGATTTAGTATCTTGGCTAAGATCAGATAGAGCTTGAGGAAACTATGATTTAAAATCAGATCTTACTTCGGTGCTCACGTTTTCTACTATCTTGTACTACACTCTGTACTATCAACAGTTCACTTTTCAAAAAGTAGTATTAACCTGTAATCTCAGTTTTTTACTTTAGATTTCCAAATGTTGGGTTTCGAGAGGAATGGCACAATACAGGGAAACAAACACAAAACAAAATTATAAAACTTCTTCCATCTAGGAGCAGATTCCCCAATTGTAAGTACTTTACCAAGCAATATTATCAAAGCATGAAAAGTAAAAAGAATACTTTAATACAAACAAAAATCATAAATCCTAGAAAGAACTTTGAGTACCTGAGTCTTATTAAAAAAAAAAACAAAAACCTGACATGCCTTCCAAAGCTCAATGGCCTGCCAAAAATTAGAATGTTATTCCTAAAGTCTGTTTCCTAGACATGATTTTAATTACAAATAGAAGATTCTTCCCATCCTATATAAAAGTGTCTAAGAGATAGAAACATGAAAATAAAATTTAAAGATCCAAAGAATCAACAACTACATAGATTCCTCATTTTAAACAAAACAGAGGAAAAGAAAAAAAAAATGCTCTGGCTGAAGAAACTTACACAGAAATAAAAGAACTTCAAAAATAATCTTTCCTATCCCATTCCAAACATTCTCCTTTTAGTAAAACAAATAAAATTAAGTACTTAAAAAAAAAAATCAACTTGATTCTAGAATTTAAAATTCTTTAGCTAATATGTTACATTTTTTAATCTAGGAAAAAAGATAAATTATACTATGTATAAAATACAAAAATGTTACAAATTAAGCATGATTTCAATGTACATAATCTTATAGAAAATGTTTATAAATAGAGCCCATCATAGATTTAGTTACTATTTCTTACCAATATTCTCACTATTTGTAACAAGATTAATCCCTAAATGTTGAAGAAGAGCTGGATATGATGACTACCCAGAAACTTAATCCTGTAGAACTTAAAAAAAATTAAAGATTAAATCCGAACAACTTAAAATATATGTGTTGTTTTTTTTTTTTAAGACATGCCAATGAATTTTTTTGGCTCTCAAAAAAAATGTTTGTTAAGCCAGATGAAATAAAAGCATATAGCTTACTTGAAAGGAAGAGAGAAAAAGTCTCTAACAATAATTGTATATGCTTTTAGGTGTAGATCTTTGGGGAAACAGTAAATAATGCTTTGATTAAAACAAACACTTTAAATTATCTGAATGTGACAATATTTATTGAATTCCTACCATGTGCTGCACTCTGCAAGACACTGTGTATAAAGAAATGATCCCCACCCTCTTTGAGCTTATAAGGTAATGGATATAGCCTTCAAAACTATCCTATTCCTTTGCTTGATTCCATGTTCATCAAGCAACTTTAGAAATATAAATCTACCCTCTACAAAAGCTTAATACACATAAAACAGTATACAACATTGCAGAGGTCAGCTTCCTGACCGATGTATCAACATACCCCAATTTAAATTAATAAATCTTTATTCAAGTTTGTACATCACTCTTTATGAGTTTAGTTAGCTTGAGTGAATCCTCAAAGCCTAGCCTATTCGGATTAATTGGTCAGGCGTCATTTCTGAAACTTCAGAGCAGAGAATCGAATATATGAGTGAAATATGGGTATTCAAAGATGGTCAGGATGGGGAACACATGTATACTTGTGGCGGATTCATTTTGATGAATGGCAAAAGCAATACAATATTGTAAAGTTAAGCAAAATAAAATTTAAAAAATAAAAAATAAAATAAAAAGATGGTTATCAGCAAATGAGTCTCTAGTTTATCCTTATGACAACACATCTTTATTTCACTCTCGAGACAACATACTTCTATTTCATCATGCCCTTCAAGCTGCAATTACAATTAACTCATATGACCGTTGTAAAGAGTAACTGAGATATATCGTGTAACAGTGCTTCTCAAACTTTAATGTGCACGTGCATCACGGGCAGGAATGCATAAATGCTGAGTCTAACTCAGTAAGTCAGGGGCAAGGACTGCGCTCCTTCCTTTCTTACAAGCTCCCAGTGATACCAGGCTGCTGCCCACATCAGGAGGGGATACAACACACCTGGCAAGCAGCTGGCACACTGGCTGCTCATACCAGTCCAGCTGACTGCTCTCTCCCTTTTGTGAACGTCTTATCTCCCTTATATAGTTCACCTTCTTTGGGAGAAAAAAATACCCTCCAAAGTTCTAACTTAATCAGAATGCCTTCCATATGGTAGCCATTAAACACATGTCAACTGAATGAATGACACCTAGTCTGATTTTAACAGTCATTACTTCTATGGCTATAGACAGAATTGTTTCTTCTCTGAAATAGTTTATTATAAATAGGAAAGTATCTGTGAAAACTGAAAAATCAAAAAAGCTTTCAATCTATTTTTTTAATGAAGAAAAACAAACTATTTGCAGCATAATCCAGTGTGTCTTTTCCTCAGGCTGACCTAATCAAATCTTTTTTTAAATCCATGATTAACTTATCTCCTTAAAGTCTTCCTTCTTTTTTTCTTTTGTAAATAAGAATTTTAATAAATAAAGGTAAGTCTTTCTGGGTAAGTTTGTTTTTTTTAGCTGCACTGGGTCTTCTCTAGTTGTTGCCAGCGGGGGCTACTTTTCACTGGGGCGCAGGAGCTTCTCATTCCCCGGGCTTTTTTTGTTGGAGAGCCCAGGCTCAGTAGCTGTGGCGCAGGGGCTTAGCTGCTCCCTAGCATGTGCAATCTTTCCCCAAGGGGGATGGAACCTGTGTCTCCTGCACTGGCAGGCGTATACTTAACCACTGGAGCACCCGGGAAGTCCCTCTGGGTAAAGTTTTAAAACATTAAAAAAGTAATCATTTTCTTAGGACGTACCTTATACTTTTAAAACAGCACAATAAAAGTATAAGGACATCTTAGGAAGGTAACATCTATAAAACGTCCGGCTTTTCAGACTAACGTAATCATAAAAAAAAATAGTATTATTGATACCACTACGTAGCTCTTTGGCACCGTGCCATGTGTTTCTCCGCCTTTTTTCTGTGATCACCAGGACAAGCGACTGACTACCTCAGCGCTGGCTTCTACACTTGTAAATATTACTTAATATAATTACATCTTTGTTCCATGCTGAGAAAAATGGTATGCTGGTATGTTTCAAGCACTCAAAAAAAAGAACAAAGGTGGGGTAATATTTTACCTCTACCGTTTCAATGACTTGACGTTTTAGCGACGATTACATCAGTTACCGAAATACTTATTTTTGAGTAACGGAGGATGGTTAAAAAAAAAAAAAAAGCATCAACCTTTTAATCAAACTGCTGAATTAAAACAACGTTAACAGTCTTACAAATAAACATGGATAAGCGGGTTCTCCTAATGATGAAAACGTATCAATGCCTCCCACCCAGCGACTGGAGGCCCAGTCCCGCCTCTGCCGCCGCGATAGCGCTGGGCCGTCTGGAGCCGCCGCAGAGACCAGGCCTGCGCACCGAGCTCTGTGAGTTCCCTCTGGAGTTTGCTCTTTCATCTTTATTAAAGCTTTTTGTGTTTTGTCTTGTTTTTCGCTTAAAACAAGACACCAGGCGGGTGGCGCGCGCGCTTCGGCTGCTGGAGGCGCGGACGCAGTCGCGGTGACATCGAAGCCGTCCCCCCACGTCCCCGCTACGAAGGCAAAATGGTGGCCGCAAACGCCAGCCGTCTGGGCCGGGCGGTTTCAGCGCAGCCGGGGAGGAGCACGGCAGACGCCCGCAGCCTGATCCGTCCTCACCCAGGCCGCCGCGGGGGCCCAGAGCCTGAGCAGCTGCCGGCGTGGCGCCTGCGGCAACGAAAGCCCAAGCTAGGGCTTGGAGGCGGTGTCCTCGAGACCGTGAACAAGGACGCCATTATGGGGCTCCAGGCCGGCGCCTCGCCCGCAGCCCGCGCTGGAAGCGAGGCTCGGGGCTCCGAAGGCGGGACGATGGCGAGGGTGGGGCGGGATGAGGGCCCGGGAGGCGGGGCGACGGAGGCAGGAACGGGGCAGGGGCCTCCGGTGCTGGGCGGGCGGCTGGACCTGGCTGGGTCAGCCTTCTCCCTGAGGGTGGGGCTCCAAAGGTAGGGGGTCCTAGTCTGTCCGGAGCTCCCCGGAGTCCCCGGGGTCGCGGCGGGCGGCGAGGGCTGCGCTTCGCGGTACCTCTTACCTGTCCCGTCCCTGTCTCTGTCGTCCGCCATCTTGTTGCGGCGCCGTCGCCGGGGAGAGGCCTGTCGCTAAGCTAGGTCACGGCGTCCTGACCCCCTCCAGCCCCGCGGCGAGTCGGCCCTGGAGGATGGGAGGCTCCGAATCCCGAGGGAAGGAGACCCTGGGGCGGGGGTGGGGGAAAGGAACGCTCCGAGCGCGCTCGCCCCCCGCTCCCGCTAGGACCCTGTGGCGCTCGGAAGCCCGGATCCGCGCCCGCGACCCCTTTAGCCGCGTCGGTGGCTTCAGCCTATTCTGCCCAGTACCGAGCCCTGAACCCTGATTTTTCTGGCATGGAGGAAGTATTTAATAATAAAGTTCGAAACCCCTCCTTTCCCATTTTTCTGATCCATTTGGGGACACACTGCTCTCCTCGTCCCCTCCAGTTTGTAGCATGTGGCGTTGCTCGACTTTTTTTTTAACTGCAGATTTTAAAACGCAGCTGGAGAGCTGGTGCAGAGCTCGACTCCGGAGGGGTAACAGAAGCACCCCGCAGTGCCGCCGCCTCCCCTTCCATCTGCCCCACCTCCGGCCCACGTTTTCGCCAGTCCAGTGCTCGCCGCCCGCTCCTAGAGACCGGGACTACAAGGCGGGCGAGCGCTGGAGCTGGGACGGAAAACTGGGCTGGCGGGGAGGAAACCAGAGAGAGCCATTAGAGTGTTACTGGTGGAGCTGAACCGCTGTAGAAAAACATGTTGTAAAATCGGCGCAAACATTGCGTCGTCAAGGCTGCGATTTCTCATACAAAATAGAGGTTCTCATAGCAACAAAGACTTGTCTGTATTGTGCCCACTGTTACGTACATGAAGATGTTCCTACTTGTGAAATTTGACAAGATCCAGCTTAAATTACCGAGGGAAAGTTTTACATTTCGCTTTTCTGAAATTGGGAAGCTGTAACATGTTAAATGTTTGTCTCGTTTTAAGGAAAAGTTCACTAGAATATTTTCTTTTAAAAATGATTTTTGAATAATATGCTTAATGGTGTGGTTCAAGCGAATATATATATGTTTTTAAAACTAGTTTTAGATGGTTTTTTAGTCCATGTGCGTGCTAAGCCGCTTCAGTCGTTTGACCGTTTGCGACCCCCATGGACTATATATAACCGCCAGACTCCTCTGTCCGTGAGATTCTCCAGGCAAGAATACTGGAGTGGGTTGCCATTTCCTTCTCCAGGGGATCTGCCCGACCCAGGGATCCAACCCTGGGTCCCACGTTGAAGGCGGATCCTTTACTGTCTGAGCCAGGAGGGAAGCCCCTTTAATGCATGAGTGTATTAATTTAAATGACTTAATTTTATGTAAAAATCATTTCTAAACTTAACTGTAAATATTAAGAGGCCTTCAAAATATATTTAATGGTTTGATTAGCTGAGTTTTTATATTTTTTTATTCTGGTTCTATAATCTCTCAGTAAACCCTAAAGAAAACTAATATTCTTTATTAAAATAAGTATTTTTTCTGTAGAAGATATTCCTGTGGTGCTCCAATCAGCATTCTCTTTGAAGTTGACTACGAACAATTGAATCCTCACAAAATGGCTCAGAAGATAAATATTTATATAAAATGAATATAATTATGAACAATAATTTCTTAATGCCAAAAAGTAGAGTAATCATTAGCACAGACTTCCCTGGTGGCTCAGTGGTAAAGAATCCCACCTGCCAATGCAGGAGATGCGGATTCAATCCCTGGGTTGGGAAGATCCCCCTGGAGAAGGAAATGGCAACCCACTCCAGTATTCTTGCCTGGAAAATCCCTTGGACAGAGGAACCTGGTGGACGACAGTTCAGTAGATTCACAAGAGTTAGTTGTGACTTAATGACTGAACAACAACAAATGATTAGCATTCATGTATATTTAAATTTCATGATCATTCTGGTCTAGTTATTTGTTTTTTCAAGACCCTCTTTTCATGTAGGTGATGAAGGCCTTTGAAATAAATGTGGGGGAGGGGCGGGGAGGCGCAGCGCCACCGCGGGGAGGGCGGGAGGAGGGACCAGGCTGCGCGCTGAGGTATTTTTTTATTTAAAAAAAAAAAAAAAAAAAAAAAAAAAAGAAATAAATGTGGGAAACCCCAGCTTTAGTCCTCAGGCTCACTACTCACGTGCTGCTTTCAGTTTCCTTTTTCTGGAATGCCTTTCTCTCCTCAGCTCTAACATTCACCCTCCCACAGACACACGTTTGTCCCCTCCCTGTTGTCAGTGACCTCCTTGAAGGTCATGTGCTCCCTGAGGCTTTCCCCTTCTTTTGAGGTGTCAACCCCTTCTTCTGAGGTGTTATCTGTAGACCCTCACAAGGACTTCCCTGTAGCTTATACAGTAAAGAACCTGCCTGCAATGCAGGAGACCAGTGTTCGATCCCTGGGTTGGGAGGTTCCTCTGGAGAAGGGAATGGCAATCCACTCCAGTATTATTGCCTGGAGAATTCTCCTGAAATTGGAGAATTCCATGGACAGAGAAGCCTGGCAGGCTATATAGTCTGTGAGGTCGCAAAGAGTCGGACTCGACTGAGCAACTAACACACACACACAGACCCTCACATTGATTTACAGTGATTCTACTTGTTTTCCCCTACCAAACTGTAAGCTCTTGAGGATGGGAAGTGTTTCATTTGTCCATATATCTCCATTGCCTAGAACAACTTTTCAATGCTTATGTCTAAAATAATGTGCATTTCTAGGGCTTTCCTGGTGGTCCAGTGGTTGAGCGTCCACCTCCCAATGCAGGGGACGTGGGTTTGATCCCTGGTCCAGGAAGATTTCACCTGACATGGGGCAACTAGTCGTGTATGCCACAACTGTAGAGCCAATTCTCCACAACTAGAGAGTAGCTCCTGCTCACTCCAACTAGAGAAAATCCACATGCAACAACGAAGACCTGCTGCTAAGTCACTTCAGTCATGTCCGACCCTGTGCGACCCCATAGACGGCAGTCCACCAGGCTCCCCCGTCCCTGGGATTCTCCAGGCAAGAACACTGGAGTGGGTTGCCATTTCCTTCTCCAAACAACGAAGACGTAGCACAGCTGAAAATAAAGCTATTTAGAATATAAAACGTGTGAACTCTATCAGACTTGAAAAAATAATGTGCATTTTTAAAATTAGGACAGAATTTAGTCTTCTCAATGACATTGATAAAAGCCTTTTATTTTTTAGATTATTTCAAGCCACATTAACCTCTAATTCTCAACTCCTACAGCATACTTAAGATAACACTCTAAATTTGGATGAGTAAAAATGTTTATGTTAATTAACCCCTCCACCCAATTAGATTTGAAGATGGATCCTAATATATACATCTTTTGTATCCCCACAGTACCTATCCCAATTTGGGACACCTACTAAGAGCTTAGTATGTACTTTTCAGTTGACTGCTGCTGCTGCTAAGTCGCTTCAGTCATGTCCGAGTCTGTGTGACCTCATAGACGGAAGCTCACCAGGCTCCCCCGTCCCTGGGATTCTCCAGGCAAGAACACTGGAGTGGGTTACCATTTCCTTCTCCAGTGCATGAAAGGAAAAGTGAAAGTGAAGTTGCTCAGTCATGTCTGACTCTTAGTGACCGCATGGACTACAGCCTACCAGGCTCCTCCATCCATGGGATTTTCCAGGCAAGAGTACTGGAGACATACAAGTCTTATTATTCTGGAAAACTTTCCACAAAGTGAAAAAAAGGTTATCCAAGTGACAAAAGCCCACTATGCCAATGAGTGGGGCCAGAGGGATATGTATAGGTTATGTCTTTGTGTGTGATTGAATTTATAGTGTGATAAATTTGTTCACACAGGCATGAGTTCTGTGCCCATGAGGGACTCAGAAAATGTTTCTTCTGAATACAGTTGATTCAGTTACCTAAGATGTGGGTAAAGTGAAAGGGTAAGTGGTGTGAATAATGCAAAATGATAGTAAAAAAAAAAAAAAAAAAAAAAACCCTTTACAGCACTGTTACTTTCCTAGGATGGGGATCATTGACATCCCCTTGGACTAAGAATAATTTTTTTTAAACCAGATTTTACTTAGCTATTGCCCTGTACTGAACTCATGATTCTAGGCAAGGCATGTAATCTCTTTAAAACCTAGTTAACTTAGAGAAATGGAGATAGCAACATCCAAGCTCCTTGTCTTAAAGTTTTCATAAGACTCAATAGATGTAACTGAAAGCTTTGAAAATTTTAGAGAACTTGTGAAGAATCCCCACTTTCATGTAGGAAGAAGTACTTAGGGGGTCAAACCCCAACTTCTCTCCTAAGATTCAGCTTCCACTTGAAGAGTTTGCTTTTCCAGGTCTTCAACAGGAGGTTGACCTCAGGTCTTAACACAGATGACAGAGCTTCATGTTAAGTTTGTGGCCCCTTCCTGATTTCCCACCTTTGATTTTTAATTCTTATCAAGCATGAGTGGCTTTAAGGATATCTAGATTCTTTGGGCTCTAGACTCAGGAAAATGAGAGGGAAGTTGTTACTTCTCAGATCTAATTCCAGTTTTCTAATGGAAGATATATCTTTCATCCTTCTCTGGATGATTAACATCAAGAAAGTCCAGCCCTTCAAGAAAGACACTGCTCCTAACCTACCCCTACCCATAAGAGGAGTAGCCTTACTCTGTGATCTCAAAAGGAAACATCAGAATATGATAGAATAACTGTTTCTTACAGTTGATGAAAACAACTCTAAATACTTTGTATGTATTATCTCTTTTAAATCCTTCTCAGGCTGATAGTATCTCCATTTCACAGATGAAAAAACTGCATCTTCACATTAATGGCCTGTCTAAGGTCTCAGAGCTAGTTGGTAAGAGAGACCTGACAAGGAATCTAGTTCTGGTTCCAGAGCCACTGTGCTTCTCTGTAAATGTAAGATACCATTGTTATATTCTATTTAGTAACCTGAATATTTAGAAAAGAATGTTAAGGGCAAAAGTCCTGGACAGAATTAGTCACCTTCCTCACCCTTTTTTTTTTCACTGCTTCAAAACATCAACCAAAGCAACTGGCAGAGACCCTTAGGGACTTGAAAGAAACCAGATAATGGCATGCATGGTGCCCTTGTCCGGACAAAAAATTAAATGTAAGGCCTAGCTTTTGGGTGGCAGGAGAGGAGGTGAAACCACGCCCCAGGGGTATGCTCACCTTCTTTTCTTTCCTTTACGTCTTCCAGCAGATTGAGGTTTCAAGGCCCCTTGGTAATGAGGGAGAATTGTGTTAAATCCTTGGCTCTGGACAAGCGCATTTTCAGTGCCAAAGTTCTTCAGGCTTTTCAAGGAGACCCAGGGCAGGAAGCTGGAACTGTAGCGCTTGTGGGCAACTTGAAAGTAAATCTTACATGAAACCACAACTCTTAAAGCGTTTGGAAAAACCACGGTTCTTGGCGGTTTCTGGCGTTACTTCTCTCAAAAGTACATGTTTCTTTCTGTTTTCCTTAAGAACGCATATTGACACAACAAGTTACTGTTTAATTCATTGCTTAAGCATTTCCTGTTCTAAGCAGCACTTTTCAGGGACACTCATTGCTAAGCAACTTTTGATGAGTCTCTGGTTCTTTATTCATTGAAAATCAGACCTGAAAGGGGCAGGGTGGTAACTGACCCAGAGACTCAAAAAATGTTCATGATCTCTGATATAACCTCTTTCCTCTTAAGTGTGAAAATAGAGGGAAAGTGTAGAATTATATAGGTGGTTAACTTTGGAATATGGTTTTTAGTTCCAGCTTCAAAAATTGATCTTTGAACTTAACTTTCATTTCTTATTATATTTACATTAGGACACAGAACTGTACAGAAGAGTTAAGCCTTAGGAGGTAAGTGGACCCAGGATTGAACCTCAGTCCACTGCTCATTAGCTATATGAGTTTAGACATTATTTCTCCTCTGTAACCTTGGTTTCCACATCTAAGGTTTCTGTTATTCAGTCACTAAGTCATGTCCAGTTCTTTGTGACCCCATGGACTGCAGTATACCAGGCTTCCCTGTCCTTTACCATCTCCCAGAGTTTGCTCATGGAGAAGGCAATGGCACCCCACCCGTACTCCAGCCTGGAAAATCCCATGGATGGAGGAGCCTGGTAGGCTGCAGTCCATGGGGTCACTAAGAGTCGGACACGACTGAGCGATTTCACTTTCACTTTTCACTTTCATGCATTGGAGAAGGAAATGGAAACCCACTCCAATGTGCTTGCCTGGAGAATCCCAGGAACGGGGGAGCCTGGTGGGCTGCTGTCTATGGGGTCGCACAGAGTCAGACACGACTGAAGCGATTTAGCAGCAACAGCAGCAGCAGAGTTTGCTCAAACTCATATCCATTGAGTCGATGATGCCATCCAACCATCTCATCCTCTGTCATCCCCTTCTTCTCCTGCCTTCAATCTTTCCCAGTATTAGGGTCTTTTTCCAATGAGTCAGCTCTTCACATCAGATGGCCAAAGTATTGGAGCTTCAACTTCAGCATCAGTCCCTCCAATGAATATTCGCTCAGAGTGGATTTACTTTAGGATTAACTTGTTTGACCTCCTTGCTGTCCAAGGGACTCTCAAGAGTCTTCTCCAGCACCACAGTTCATGGAGATAAGGGGACGATTGACCAGTTGGGGCATGGAGGCCACCTCTGCTTCTCCCTTGACTTCTGGCCTGATTTAATTTCTTTAGACTGTGGCCATGTGTATCTCTTCTGAAACTAGGTCCAATAGTGATAGTATTTGGAGCACTTACTATGTTTTAGGAACTATGCCCAATATTTTACACCATCACAGTAACCCTATAAGAAGGATACTGATATAGTTCCCTTTTAAAGATGGAAAACAACAACAACAACAGTTAAGATCCCAAAATTGCTTCTCTGAGAGGAAAAGTGGCTTTTCTGCTGCTGAGCCCCAAAGCCTTTCCTGAGATGCTCCCTCATAATCTTATTCTGAATTTTCCATTTCCTACCTAAATCAGTCCCCTTGGACGCGACTGCTGTCCTGTCTAACCAATGCAGTGAAGAAGGACTGTGAAGGGGGCTGGCGCATCCCCATCTCCACCTTCCCTGCCACCCTGGATACGAACATGCCAGCTAAGAGTTTCACTACTGACATATGGAAAAAGAGATAGGATAATAAAGTTGGCAAATGGGGATGTTATCAGTGTCCTGGAAACTTAGAAAAATTTTGCAGACCTGGTTCCTGATTCATAAAGCTCTTGATGCTCTCTGAGATGATTAGAGCATGTGCCTGGCACACCTGGCTCTTCCTTCACTATACCATTCCATTACTGCCACTACTGTAGTTAATTTTCCTTCCTAGAGCTTATACAGATTAATGATAGTCCATGTAGCTCTTACAGGACATAAATAAATAAATAAAATTTTAAAACTCTAGGCGATAGTTTTATATTGACACAATTTTTTTTTTTTTTTTGGATTATAGTTGATTTACAATATTGTGTTAGTTTGGGGTATATAGCAAAGTGATTCAGTTATACATATACATATATTCATTCTTTTTTCAGATTCTTATGTAGATAATCACAGAATATTGAGTAGTGTTCCCTGTGCTATACAGTAGGTCCTTGTTATCTTTTTTTTTCCCCTGATTATATCTATCTTATATGTAGTATTGTATGTATGTTAATCCCAAGCTCCTGATTTATCCCTCCCCACCATGTTTCCCCTTTGGTAACCATATGTTTGTTTTTGATGTCGCTTTCTATTTTGTAAGTAAGTTCATTTGAACCATTTTTTAAAAAATAGATTCCACATATGAATATCATATGATATTTGTCTCTTTTTTCCCCTTTGACTGTGCTGCACTAGAGCTTTCTTCAGCTGTGGAGCGTGGGGCGCTCTCCAGTGGCGGTACACGGCTTCTCCTGGTGCAGAGCACAGGCTCTAGGCAAACCACATACTTCAGCAGTTGAAGCACGTGGGCTCAGTAGCTGTGGTCCACGGGCTTAGCTGCTCCTCAGCCTGTGGGATCTTCCCAAACCAGGGGTCGAACCCATGTCCCCTGCATTGGCAGGCAGACTCTTACACTGCATCACCAGGGGAGTCCTGATATTTGTCTTTGTAAATTTGTGCTATCATTTTGTATTATAGATAATTCCAGTACTGTTTGCATCTTTAGAACTGAGCAGAAAATGACTCAACACTGTGCCTCATCTTGACGTTGTAGTCCTGACCTGTGATTTTGCTTGCTTACACTTAATAAAGTGCCTGTGAGTAGCAAGCAGCTGAGACTACACACTCTCATGCATTGGAAGCTAACTCCTTGATAAAGTTTCACATTACCTAGTAACTGCCCAGAACTGCAACTGCAACCCCAAGAGGGAACATCACTAAACAAAATGATACTAATGTAAACAGATTTTAAAATCTTCACAGATTTTGCTTCTTTATCCTTTTTTTTTTTCTTTTTGAAGTTAACTATATTTTCAAGAAGGTAAGGGAAGGTGTGAGATTGGGAGTGAATAGTGGTGACAGAAAGAGAGGTCAAGAAGTTATTTTTAGGAAGGCTTGGAGGGGAAGGGAAAGTCAATTATATACCAGGAGTGGGGGCAGGGTGACTAAGCCAAGGGAAAGCTGGTTAACTGGGGAAGGGTTTACCTAGTTCTCCAGTCCCTCTTGTTTCTTCCTGCTGCTGCTGCTGCTGCTGCTGCTAAGTCACTTCAGTCGTGTCTGACTCTGTGCGACCCCAGAGACGGAAGCCCACCAGGCTCCCCTGTCCCTGGGATCCTCCAGGCAAGAACACTGGAATAGGTTGCCATTTCCTTCTCCAATGCATGAAAGTGAAAAGTGAAAGTGAAGTCGCTCAGTCGTGTCCGACTCTTAGCGACCCCATGGACTGCAGCCTACCAGGCTCCTCCATCCATGGGATTTTCCAGGCAAGAGTACCGGAGTAGGGTGCCATTGCGTTTTGTTCACAATTCTTCCTCACCAAATAGCATAAGAACAGCAGCTGCAAACTCCTGGGTAGGAGGCATGACCTTGTTCATTTTAGCCTCCCTTTCCTTTTTAGGAGAAGGAAGTTTCCTTCAGTTATCAGAAAATATTTATCAATATTTTATGTCCTGGGTGCAAGACAGCCTGTTAGGCTCAGCAGGGAGTACACAAACATGACAGCTAATAGCTGCTTCCCATTTGCTGAAATGCTTTTAAAGCTGGTAGTTTTACCATTTGTGTAGTTATTTTTTGGCTGAGCCACACAGCACGCAGGGTCCTATTGCCCTCAACAGGGACTGAACCCATGCCCTCTGCTGTGGAGGAGCAGAGTCTCAACTACTGGGCCGTCAGGGAAGTCCTTAGAGCTGGCAGTTTTAAACTGGCAGTCTTTTGAGACTCCCTGGCGGCCCAGTGGTTAGGACTTAATGCTTTCACTGGTGGGGCCTGGGTTCAATCCCTGATCAGAGATCTAAGATCCCACAAGCTGTGTGGCCTGACCAAAATAAACTAGCAATTTTGGGGGGTTGGGTTTTTTGTCATCTAATCTTCTTGTCCTGAAGTTTACTAAATTACTGGTCCACAAAACTGAAATACCCACCCACCAAAACTACTTTCTCATTCATATGATGAATAGTGTATACCAGACCCTTCCCATGGTCTGTGTACCCAACAACAGTTTGTATCTACAGTAGTGATCAATTATTAGTTATCCACAACACCACAGAAATGTGTCTTTGGATTGAACTAATAATCTTTCCTCCAGAAGATAAATGGTTGCAAATTTAAGTACTTTGACTAAGTCTGTTCAATAGATTGGGTTTCCCAGGTGGCTCAGTGGTAAAGAATTTGCCTGCCAGTGCATGAGATACAAGAGGCAAGAGTTCAATCCCTGCATTGTGAAGATCCCCTGGAGTAGGAAATGGCAGCCCACTCCAGTATTCTTGCCTGGAAAATTCCAGAGGACAGAAGAGCCTGGTGGGTCACAGTCCATGGGGTCCAAAGAGTTGGACATGACTGAGCAACTGAACACGCGTGCACATTTATTGGATTTTTTTTTTAAGGCTGTGCCACAGAGCATGCAGAATTTTAGTTCCCCAACCAGGGATTGAATCTGTGCTCCCTACCTTGGAACCTTGGAGTCTTAATCACTGGAGTACCAGGGAAGTCGTTCTTTAGTTTATTTCAGTTCCTGGAGTGGGTTCCAAGGCCTTTGACTTCGTAGACCTTTAAGTGGAATATTAAATAGAAATGTACTAACTATGGCTTATACTGGGCTTCCCAGGTGGGCTAGTAGTAAAGAACTCACCTGACAAATTCCATGGGTTGGGAAGATCCCCTGGAGGGAGGGCATGGCAACCCACTCCAGTATTCCTTGGCCACCTGATGTGAAGAGCTGACTCATTAGAAAAGACCCTGATGCTGGGAAAGATTGAAGGCAGGAGAAGGAGCTGACAGAGGACAAGATGATTGGATGCCATCACCGACCCAACAGACATGAGTTTGAGCAAACTCCAGAAGTTGGTAAAGGACAGGGAAGGACAGGCATTCCATGGGGTCACAAAGAGTTGGACATGACTGAGTGACTGAGCAACCAGTATTCTCGCCTGGGGAATCCCATGGACGGAGGAGCCTGGTGGGCTACAGTCCACAGGGCCACTGAGTCAGATACAACTGAAGTGACTTAGCATGCATGCACACACATGGCTTATATCTCATAGAGGAGTGTATATTGTAATCAAAAAACCATGTTTTTCATGGAAAAAAATATGCCACCAAGACTGTAATAAATATTTTAAAAACTGATGTCCACAAACATAAAGCCCTTCCTAGATGATCTTAAAAAACTATGCCTATACAAAAATGGAAGTCTTCCCTGTAGCTCAAACAGTAAAGAATCAGGGTTTGATCCCTGGGGAAGATCCTCTGGACAAGAGAATGGCAATCCACTCCAGTATTCTTACCTGGAGAATCCCTTGAACAGAGGAGCCTGTCAGGCTACAGACCATAGGATCGCAGCTGCTAAGTCGCTTCGTTGTGTCCGACTCTGTGCGACCCCATAGACGGAAGCTCACCAGGCTCCCCTGTCCCTGGGATTCTCCAGGCAAGAATAGTGGAGTGGGTTGCCATTTCCTTCTCCAGTGCATGAACGTGAAAAGTGAAAGTGAAATCGCTCAGTCGTGTCCGACTCTTAGCGACCCCACGGACTGGAGTCTACCAGGCTCCTCCGTCCATGGGATTTTCCAGGCAAAAGTACTGGGGTGGGGTGCCATTGCCTTCCCCTATAGGATTGCAGAGAGTCAGACAAAACTGAGAGACTAACACGGCTGCTGCTACTACTATACAGAAATAAGGGTTACAGTGTATCTTCTTTTTAATGGCCTTCTCTTTTTTTAAGTTAATTTATTTTTTTATTGAAGGATAATTGCTTTACAGAACTTTGTTGTTTTCTGTCAAACCTCAACATGACTCAGCTACAGGTATACATATATCCCCTCCCTTTTGAACCTCCCTTCCATGGCCTTCTTTTTAAAATGTGAGTGGTACAAGTGCCCAACAAATTCTGTTCTTTCTTTACACTGGATATTTATTTTAAAATAATCTCTTTAAGAAGAAACAACATAATGTGATGGCCAGGCCCAAGAATTTTGAATTTTATTTCTATTTTGCTCTAGTGTTATTTAGGAATATCTACTGCTAGAATTTCTGTGGAATATTCATCAGACTTCTGTGCCTCCATTTCTCTAAAATGGGTATAGCATTTTTACCACTTAGGCTTTGAAATTTTAGGATGAGAATTATGATCTCTTCCATTTAGTATCATTTACCTAATAAAAGCACGAATAGAATTTGAGGATCAAACATGTTCAATAGGATTGCTATCTTATCTTGACAATGTGAAAGGCAAATTTCGTAACCAATCCAGGGTGCCTACACCTATGTGCCACCCAGATCTGTTGTACTCACATCTCTGTCTGGTTTTGAGCTATCCTGGCAATGAATGCTTCAACATACCCCATAGCAAAACACTACTGTTAAAATGAATGAGAAAGATATCAGCTAGAAGTAAAAGCAGTTTTAAACAACTGGCCTCAATACCATTTGTTTTCATCAATAGGCTCTATTTTTTAGAGCAGTTTTAGGTTTACAGGAATATTAAGCAAAGAGTCAAGTTCCCATATACCTCTTTTTAAGCTTACTCTACACACACTTTTCCCTATTATTAAAATCCTGTATTAATATATTTTATTACATTTAAATAATTGAAGACAACTATTGCTTGGTGATTAAGAAAATAAGTACTCCAGCGAGCTTAAGCAATTGGACCTACTGGCTACCAACAGAATTTCTTTGGCACCATTTACACAGACTAAAGTTATTTTATTTGGTAGGAATTCCTATATTTAAATAGCTACTCAGCTAGTTGGGGGCACAATTTGCCACCAAACATGATAAAGGAAACACTAAACTTATAACATGAAACTATATACTGAGGTTCTGCCCCTAACTTCCCTTGGCTGGTGGCTTTGGAAGGGTCCCTTTACCTGTGTGAATTAATTTTTTAATCCCTTGTTCCCAAGGGCTCAAATATGTGTGTGTATTTTGTTGTTTTTTTTTAAACTAAGTTCTGTTTCTATTTTAATGTGTATTAAAAGCCTAGTACCTCAGATCCATAATTTTACAAATATCATTGTTTATGACAAATTGGTTTTAAAATTAGTCTAGTTATGTGAAATTAAGGAAAATGTTAAGTATCTAATTATACAACCGACTCCAGTACTCTTGCCTGGAAAATCCCATGGACGGAGGAGCCTGGAAGGCTGCAGTCCATGGGGTCTCGAAGAGTTGGACACGACTAAGCGACTTCAGTTTCACTTTTCACTTTCATGCATTGGAGAAGGAAATGGCAACCCACGCCAGTGTTCTTGCCTGGAGAATCCCAGGGATGGGGGAGCCTGGTGGGCTGCCATTTGTGGGGTTGCACAGAGTCAGACACGACTGAAACGACTTAGCAGCAGCAGCATACAAGTAACAGGCATATGACAAAAATCAGAAGTAAAGGGCATGGACTTCTCAGTGGTCCAGTGGTTAGGACTCTGTGTTTTCACTGCCAAGAACCCAAGGAACTAAGATTCCACAAGCCATACAGTGCAGCCAAAATATATAAATAACTGAATAAGTTTTCGGAAACACTGGATTAATTAATGTACTAATTCACTTGAGAAATTGTTTAAAGTGGGGCTGTGTCCCACAATTCTTTTTTTGTAATCTGTACTCTATAATTTGGCTCAATTAAAGAACCTTAGAATTTACAGGAGGAAGACAATACAGTAAGAAAAGTATTGTATTAGAGAAATGCCAGGAGGTTAGGCAGCACAGAGCAGAGCGATTAAAGCTAATTCCAAAATAACTTCACTATTTCTGGAAATTAGACAAAATCTTCTGGGCCAATTTGTGAATAAAAGAAAGGGCTGATTCAACCTGTCTTAAAGTTTTTCAGGCTCTAACAGTTTCCTTATATTATATGGCTTGTAACTTGACAAATTATCCCAAACTTATCCTAGTGTTTAAGTGAATTCATAGCTTTTTCTCAAGTAAAATGCTGTCATGACTCTATCATTCAGATCAGATCAGATCAGATCAGTCGCTCAGTCGTGTCCGACTCTTTGCGACCCCATGAACCGCAGCACGCCAGGCCTCCCTGTCCATCACCAGTTCCCGGAGGTCACCCAGACTCATACCCATCGAGTCAGTGATGCCATCCAGCCATCTCATCCTCTGTCATCCCCTTCTCCTCCTGCCCTCAATCCCTCCCAGCATCAGAGTCTTCTCCAATGAGTCAACTCTTCACATGAGGTGGCCAAAATACTGGAGTTTCAGCTTTAGCATCATTCCTTCTAAAGAAATTCCAGGATTGATCTCCTTCAGAATGGACTGGTTGGATCTTCTTGCAGTCCAAGGGACTCTCAAGAGTCTTCTCCAACACCACAGTTCAAAAGCATCAATTCTTCGGCGCTCAGCCTTCTTCACAGTCCAGCTCTCACATCCATACATGACCACAGGAAAGACCATAGCCTTGACTAGGCAAACCTTTGTTGGTAAAGTAATGTCTCTGCTTTTGAATATGCTATCTAGGTTGCTCATAACTTTCCTGCCAAGGAGTAAGCGTCTTTTAATTTCATGGCTGCAGTCACCATCTGCAGTGATTTTGGAGCCCAGAAAAACAAAGTCTGACACTATTTCCACTGTTTCCCCATCTATTTCCCATGTAGTGATGGGACCAGATGCCATGATCTTCGTTTTCTGAATGTTGAGCTTTAAGCCAACCTTTTCACTCTCCACTTTCACTTTCATCAAGAGGCTTTTTAGCCCCTCTTCACTTTCTGCCATGAGTCGTGTCATCTGCATATCTGAGGTTATTGATATTTCTCCCAGCAATCTTGATTCCAACTTGTGTTTCTTCCAGTCCAGCATTTCTCATGATGTACTCTGCATATAAGTTAAATAAACATGGTGACAATATACAGCCTTGACGTACTCCTTTTCCTATTTTTCCTAATGATTTTTCCTCTATCATTAGGCAACCCCATTCTGCATGGCACCAACTGAACTGGCTTTTAATTGGGAAGGAGACATCTGACTCTCATTTTCACGTAAGGCTTCCTCTGTCGCCTCAAGTATCCAAGGCATGTGACTCTTACTTTAATACGCGTGTGGAACGTATAAGGCCAAAATGAGTAATGCATCTTATTCTTCTCCATAAGCCATATATCTTTGCTAAAGCAAAAGTGAATGTGTTATTCATTTGTGTCCTACACTTTGCAACCTCATGGACTGTAGCCCACCAGGCTCCTTTATGCACTTAATTCTCCAGGCAAGAATACTGGAGTGGGTTGCCATTCCCTTCTCTAGGGGATCTTCCCGACCCAGGGATTGAACCCGGATTTCCAGCATTGCAGGCAGATTCTTTACTATCTGAGCCACCAGGGAAGCCATCTTTGCCCAAAGCCTGAAATAAAAACCTGTTAAGCAAAAATTGAAAAAAGCTAACTAAAAATAAACCATGATCCCATTCTGGTAAAGATATACTTAAAGTATCAATGATTTGAAATTCTTTCATCCATCCATTTTTTCTGGCTTTTCCATGCCCTACTCATGTAGGTTAGAAGGAAAAGAGCGTGGATGATGTCTCAGTTCCCAACAATAAGTTAGAATATAGCACTCTTTTGGAGGGTGGACAAAAGATGCCTCACTTTAATAATTAAGTCTGTGTGTACAAAGCTGCCATTGAAAATATCTGCTGTTCCAGGCAATGTCCTGTAGTTAAACGTTCATTTAATAACCTTCTATTTAAATCTGGATAATTTTCGTTGATGAATGTTTATTGTTTCTTTGCCAGAAAGCAAAATCTGTCTTTTTTCCCCTTATGCTGTGCTTAGTCGCTTCAGTTGTGTCTGATTCTTTGAGACTCCATGGACCATAGCCCATCAGGCTCCTCTCTCCATGGGATTCTTTCAGCAAGAATACTGGAGTGGGTTGTCATTTCCTCCTCAAGGGGATCTTCCCAACCAGGGATCGAACCCACATCTCCTGTGTCTCCTGCACTGTAGGTGGAGTCTTTACCACTGAGCCACCAGGGAGTCCTTAATTATAGTAATTCAATTTTCTTAGGTACTTAGTAATATCTATCACCTCTGTTACTATATTTGGAATTGCTGAGTGCTAGGCCCATAGCTCCGAGAAGGCAATGGCAACCCACTCCAGTACTCTTGCCTGGAAAATCCCATGGATGGAGGGGCCTGGTGGGCTGCAGTCCATGGGGTCACTAGGAGTCGGACACGACTGAGCGACTTCACTTTCACTTTTCCCTTTCATGCATTGGAGAAGGAAATGGCAACCCACTCCAGTGTTCTTGCTTGGAGAATCCCAGGGACGGGGGAGCCTGGTGGGCTCCCGTCTCTGGGGTTGCACAGAGTCAGACACGACTGAAGTGACTTAGCAGCAGCAGCAGCAGCAGGCCCATAGCTAGCATATAGGACTTTAACACTCACAATGATCCTATGAGTTATATACTATGATTATTCCTATTTGATGTTTTAGAAAACTGTGGTCCAGAGAAGTGAGATTCTGTGTCTTTTGACCAAATTGAGACATGAACTCAGGTAGCCTGACCCCCAAACCTGTGCTGTTAACTACTCTCTATGTTTTTGTCCCTAATTCTCCTATTTTGCATCATGTTCTACAAATAAACCTCTTTTAGACTTTTTTCCAAAGGAGAAAGGTTAATGTTCCTAACTTTGTAAATCAATTTTATAGTGAGTCCTTCTGTGAGGTGTTTTTTTTAATCCTTTATATTGTTACTCCAAAAATGCATTCCCCAAATGTATCTGTTTCACTGTTTGTATTCTTACAGAAAGATTTGCTTAATGTGATGTGCCGTTACTTCAAGTTATAATACATAGCTTACATCTAATATATAACTCATGCTATAATACATAACATAATACCCATCTGTCATTCTCTTCTTGATGTTCATGGAATAAAATTATATGATTTAAAGACACACATTTTAGGGCTTCTTCAATCATGCCTACAACTGGGGCACCCTAGCAACTAACTGTGTGCTCCAGACAACATTTTAAAAGTAGGGCGCTAAAGGAGGCCCTAAGCTTCATCCCGTCTCCTAAAAGCCACTGTGGTCCTGGGGAATGAGTCCTGGGCACAGTGACAAGAGTTTTTATCTGGCATACCAGCTCTCACGGTTTCAGATGACAGAATATTAACCCAACTTTCTAAGTCTGCCGCTGTAAATCTACTGGCACGGAGGGAACAGTTATGAATGTAGCTTCTGTGCCCCATCCTTGCCAGCTATATACCAGTGTAGCCACATGTGCATCAGCACCTCTAACATTTGAAACATTAATAGTCCTCTTTCCTTCACCTAAAGATTTTAAGAAAATGCATTTTACGGTAACATATCTATTAGTAGACCAGTCGCACAGTCATGTCTGACTCTTTGTGACCTCATGGACTGTAGCCCGTTAGACTCCTCTATCCATGGGATTTTCCAAATAAGAATACTGGAGTGGGATGCCATTTCCCACTCCAGCTAATATTCCTGACCCAGGGATCAAACAACGTCTCCTGCACTGACAGGCAGACTCTTTACCCCTGAACCACCTGGGAAGCCCTGTAGTATATTTGTTATGTGTGAATAAGTACGGAAGCCTCAAAATTAATAGGTTTGTAAATAATGTTATTGCAGACAAATGAAATCAGAATATATTACCTTTGGGTTTTCCCTTGCCTACAATGATTAGGACTCCACACTTCCACCACAGGTGGCATGGGTTCAATCCCTAGTCAGGGAACTAAGATCCAGTAAGCAGCACAGTGCAGCCAAAAAATAGAAGAATTTTTTTTAAAGAATATATCATCTTTATTTATTTGCATATGTAGATATGTACGTGTCTGTATGCATTTTCTGCTATAGAGAAGGGATGTACTGAATCTAAGTGGAGGATAGATACTTTTGTACAAATGCATAATCCGTTTATGTGTGTTCTTTTTTTTTTGTTGCAACTGCTGTCACTGCTTTCATGACTTAGTATCTTAGATTGAATTTCTGCTCTTTCTATGTTTAGAAACTATTTTTATCTTGGCCAACTGACTTACCATGGAACCATGTGAGTGTTGTTATTTTTAAATATAAAATAGTCATCCCTAGAACCCATTTAAAGCCCTTAGAAGACCACTGTGTGTCTGTCCCACTCCACTGCACATGTTCCAGGATGTAAGATAAATAATTTTTTTAAATAAACATTTACTGAGTTCCTACTGTATACCAGACAACAGGCTCTGTGCTTTCATGTTTTTTCATTTTGTAACAACAACAGAAAATCCTGTATTGCTAAAGACTTCCTGCCTTACAAGCATATGGTACCATGTCATTATAAGGCTGTGTTGAATGAAATGAGCATGGGTATTAATGCCAGTTAGTGCTGAGTTCAAATCTTATTTTTGCCACTTATTGTCTACATGAACTTGGACAAATTACCTAATTTCTTTGAGCCAAAACTTTTTCATTTGCAAAATGAGAGTAATACTTCCTTGCTGAGTTGTTATGAAGAAATATTGGGTTGGTGTAGGATACTAGGCTTCTTGGACTTTCCTGGTGGCTCAGCAGTAAAGAATCTACCTGCAATGCAGGAGATATGGATTTGATCCCTGGGTTGGAAAGATCCCCTGGCAAAGGAAGTGGCAACCCACTCCAGTATTCTTGCCTGGGAAATCCCATGGACAGAGGAGCCTGGTGGACTTCAGTCCATGGGGTCACAAAAGAGTCAGACACGACTGAGCAGCTAAATAGCTAGGCACTTAGTGTCTGGCACAAAGCAATACAGTAAAAGGCAGTTATTGCTGTCTCTTATTATTCTGAGTTTCTTCCTGTCTTAAAAAAAGAAAAGATCAAAGAACTTGAAAGACACGTGCTAGTTAAAGAATCACTACACTGCTCCTCAAACTGTTTGACCTGGGCAGTTTCCATTCACATGGTTGAAAGGTGGTGCAGTAACCTGATGTGGCATTTGAACAACTGCCAGACCTTTCAGTTGGGGCCTTTTGGCCCTGGGCGTCCTCCGACATCTGCTGGAACCCCATGAGTGAGTCCTGGTAACTGTTTAACAGAGTATTAGCTTTTACGGGTGTGTCTCTGTCTGCTTGGTCTTGATGTGGTGTGTTGAAGAGCAGCAATGTGTTACACACACCCTCAGGGGAGACTGTTGGCTCTCAAGTCCACATCCACATCCAACTGGGTCTGGGTTGACACCACCTGGTAAAGATTCCAGAACCCCTGAAATGTTCTATGGGAAATCTACTAGGTGCTTTCTGGAGCAAGGGCCCCTGGAGCTTTTCTGAGTGATCTGAGGTTACCTGTTGTGACTTCAAGTTTTCCTCGACTGCTAACAGAGACAGCAGGTTTGGTTCCCCTTCTGCTCTAGTGGGCCCTTTGGGTGGTCTTCTCTACTGCAACCTTAGGAGAACTTAATATAATTCCTTTAACTGGGGGACAGGAATTGTGGGACCTGGGCTTCTGCGATTGGTGAGGAAGGAGATGTTAAGTCTTAAATTTACAGAATACCTAGTATTCTGGAAAGAACTACACAGTGGAGGTAGCATTGCAAGAGGTAGATCAGGGGTTCAAATACTTCACAGGTTCTAATGGACTTTCTGAAGTGATTATTATATGCTCAGGTATTTATTTACTCCTCAAGTGCAAGAAATTTGGCTTTCATTTTTCTGGCATTTCCCAAATCACCTAAAACAGGTCTCTGTTGTAGTGTCTGCTTCACAGCTGTTGCTGGGACAATGAAAATTTCAATGATGCTGTTTAATACCTCAAGATTAACATTTTCCTAAACGAGCATTTTTGCTTGAAATTCTACACACTGAAGGGCCCTCACTTTGTTTCATAAAACTAAATGATCTAAGCAGTCCTTGGAGCTGCTTGCTATTTTACATCTCTCTCTCTTGTGTACAGACTTATTTGGAAAACTCTGTTTTATTTGCCTTAAGCACACAGTCAAGATTTATGTAAATGGTTGATTCTACACATGATACAATTTTGTCAACAAAAAGCAAGTATATAACCACAAAAAAGTTTTATATGTAAAAGTAATACAGTTACTTAAAATTAAAAAAAATAGATTTTAATACTTTAACATCTAAAACAAGCTTACTATGCTGCTCATTATATGTTAAAAAAATGTCCTCATTTTAAAATTCTATGTTCTCATTAGAATTTTAGCAATGGATCAAGCGTCTTTGCAGAAATAAAATATTTTTCACTTTTATGCCCAGCAGGCAGAGTTTAAAAGTTGTTATAAATAGGTTTTAACATGATTCATTTAACTTGTTTAACTTATATATATTAACAGATTTGGGCTTTCCTGGTGGCTCAGCGTAAAAAAAATCTTCTGGCAGTGCAGGAGACACAGGAAACCCAGGTTTGATCCCTGGGTCAGGAAAATCCCTGGAGGAGGGCATGGCAACCCACTCCAGTATTCTTGCCTGGACAGTCTCATGGGCAGAGGAGCCTGGTGGGCTGCCGTCCATAGGGTAGCAGGGTCAGACACAACTGAAGTGACTAAAGAACCACACACGCCTTATCGGACTTGAGTGAGACTTTTCAGAGAATTTAGTTTGGCATTTTTGTTATCAAAGCTTTGAAATTTTATAAAAAGAAGCTTTCAGTGAAAAGCATAGTGTAATTTAAAATTCTTTTTCCACTGCTTAAAAAGGAAACTATTTTTTTGAATCAGTAATATACGCACATGGTACAAAATTCAAAAGGTACAAAGGCTTTAATAGTGAAAAAGCAGTCTCCCTCCCTCCCTGTCCTCCACTCACCTAATGTCCTTCCCTAAATACAGTTACCAGTTTTTTGTTTCTATTTTTTAAAAAGCAGATGCAAATATATATTTTTTATTTCTGTCTTTTTACCTTCCTTTCTGAGTAATCCCCAGAGTCCCAGCATATAATCCTTCTGGAAGTCTATACAAAATCCTTATTCTACCTAGAAAGCACAGAGGAAATAAGCAATTTTTATTTTCTGTGGGAAACTTTTTAATTAAGTATTAATAAATAATGATAATAAAGTAAACTCTGCTGCAGATTATGAAGGAAATAATCAAAAATGGCAATATTTATATTTTAACTAAATATAAAACTAGTTTATTAAAGTTTATAATAAAATATTTTAAGATTATTTGATGATCGTTTTTGTATATTGTTTAACTCTGATTTTCAAATTCCTGAGTCAAAGCCTTCCATCAATTTATACAGGATTTGAAAAAAAATCTAGTTTCTCCTCCTTGTGAATCCTGGTCTTCTTACTATTTTTTTCATATGGCAAGTTTGAAAAGTAGAATGTACTGGACATATTAAATATATCTAATCCTCATGATTGTTTATGGGTTTCTCAAGGCAAGAATCCTGAAGTGGTTTGTCATTCGCTTTTCCAGTGAACCACATTTTGTCAGGCCCTAACTAACAGGGACATGCCCTTCAGCTACACAGCATAGCTGGATGACATGCCTGGTGCCCTGACTGTCCCACTGCTGGTCCTCATTGAGCATTTAAACCTTCACTGGCTATCCGGTGTTGGTCAACATGCAGCCAGGGGTTGAGGCAAAGGTCATGCTGGAGTGGCTGGGAAGGGGGTCTGGAGAAGGCTGGAACTGATGTTGGATGCAGAGTACATTGTGCAAAATAAGGGGCTGGATTAAGCACAAGCTGGAATCAAGATTGCCAGGAGAAATATCAACAACCTCATATATGCAGATGATACCACTTTAAAGGCAGAAAGTGAAGAGGAACTAAAGAGCCTCTTAATGAAGGTAAAAGAGGAGAATGAGAAAGCTGGCTTAAAACTCAACATTCAAAAAACTAAGATCATGGCATCCGGTCCTATCACCTCATGGCAAATAAGTGGGGAAAATTTGGAAACAGTGTCAGATTTCATTTTCTTGGGGTCCAAAATCACTGCACTCAGTGACTGCAGCCACGAAATTAAAAGACACTTGCTCCTTGGAAGAACAGCTATGACAAACCTGGACAGTGTGTTTTAAAAAGCAGAAATATCACTTTGCCGACAAAGGTCTGTCTAATCAAAGCTATGGTTTTTCCAATAGTCATGTACATATGTGAGAGTTGAACCATAAAGAAAGCTGAGCCCCGAAGAATTGATGCTTTTGAACTGTGGTGTTGGAGAAGACTCATGAGAGTCCATTGGACCACAAGGAGATCAAACCAGTCAGTCCTAATGAAAATAAACCCTGGATATTCATTGGAAGGACTGATGCTGAAGCTGAAGCTCCAGTACTTTGGCCACCTGATGTGAAAAGCCAATTCATTGGTAAAGACCCTGATACTGGGAAAGACTGAGAGCAAGAAGGGGGTGATAGAGGATAAGATGGTGGGATGACATCACTGACTCAGGACATGAGTTTGAGCAAGCTCTGGGAGATAGTGAAGCACAGAGAAGCCTGGCGTGCTGCAGTCCATGGGGTTGCAAAGAGTCAGACACAACTTCAGGAACCAAACAACAACAAAAATCCTCATAACAACCTTGTAAGATTGTAGTTTCTGTCCTCTTTGGAAATGAAGAAACTGAGACTCTGAGAACTGAGGTGACTTGCCATAGGCTGCAAGTGCAAACCTAGGTGCCCCTCTAGCTCTAAGGACCCAAGACATGACCCACAATGTTGTTTGAAACACAGAATCTCCCAGCCTGGAAAAGGAATGACAGTATGGGTCTCATTTCATCAAGGCAAGTGCCAGAAGCCTGAAGACACATTTGCAAGCGAAATATTAATAGAGTCCGGGAAACTAGGTGAAAATACATTTTGTTGTTGTTTAGCCACTAAGTCGTGTCCAACTCTTTGCAACCCCATGAACTGTAGCCTGCCAGGCTTCTCTGTCCATAAGATTTCCCAGGCAAGAATACTGGACTCAAGTTGCCATTTCCTCCTCCAGAGGATCTTCCTGACCCAGGGACCAAATCACGTCTCCAGCAGGTGGATTCTTTACCACTGTGCTACCTGGAAAGCCCCCAAAATAGATTTAGGTGAAGTGATAATGAATAAAATAACCATATCCTTCAGACTGTTGAGTAGCAGCCTAAGTATTTCTGGGAGTAGGTGCAGTAGGGCTCCATCCTTGGCACTGTTCTGATCAATGTTTTCTTCATGTTTAGGGCTAGAGCAGTGACTATAGTATTGTAGGGTATATAAATACCTATTGAATAAATGTATGAGTGAAAGAGGATTATCCTAATCATATCTATAGCTCTCACAAAATTACAAGTCACAATAATTATATCAAACAGGACATTTAAAATTAGAGTACCATGACAGGTAAATTTGATAGCTTAAGGCTAAAACAATTAAATTTAATAAGGATAAATGTTAAATCCTAAACTTAGGCTTTTATAAAAATATTCATTTATTTATTTGGCTGTGCCGAGCCTTAGTTGTGCCATGCAGGATCTTTAGCTGCAGCATTCAAACTCTTGGCTGCAGCGTGCATGCCCTTGGTTGCGCCATGTGGGATCTGATTCTCCAAACAGGGATTGAACCCGGGCCTCCTGCATTGGTAACATGGAATTTTAGCCACTGGACCACCGGGAAGTTCCTAAACTTAGACTTCTATAATCAATTTTACAATGAGAAGATATGGGCATTAAGACTTGAAGTGTGAAAGAAAAGAGTAGAAAAGGAAGGAAGGAAAGAAAGAAGGAGGGAATGTTTGTACTTTTCATGAATAACACTTCATAATAAGGCTAATAATATGATACAGCTACTGAATGAAATTAATAGGCAATTGGGGAATAAGATGGGTATTGTGATTACTCTACAACAGTCAGATCCCATCTAGAATATGTTTCAAGCTCTGGGTCTCTCCTGTTAAACGGAACAATCGAGATCTGAAAAGAATCCATAGGAAAGTGACTAGGGTGATGAACAGAATTAAATCTGTGACACAAAAATAATAGTGATGGTATTAGGGACTTTTAGAGAAAAATAAGTTGGGGAAGCATGATAGCTATCTTTGAGAACCTGAAAAATAAATTGTATTTACAGGATATTATTGGACCATAGACTCACATGTTTGGAGAATCCTCAGAGGTTATCTCATCCACTTATACATCTGCAGCTGTAATTTTTTGACATTTCTCAGCAAGAGTATAGAAGAGTTGTTGACCTGGAGCCTAAATTAGTGATTCTTAGAGTATAGACCCAAAACTAACACCACCAGTGTTACCTGGGGTCTCACCAGAAATATAAAACTCTACTCCAGATCTACAGAATCAGAAACTCTGGAGGTGGGGTCCAGTATTCAGTGGTTTAACAAGCTCTCCAGGTGATTCTAGTGCATGATAATATTTAAGAACCATGAGAGATCATCAGATGTATGTGTTTAGCCTAAAACCTTGATTGCAATTTTGTCTGAAAACCTCCCCTCCCCTCAGTGATTCTTATTCATCTATCCTTTAGACAGGTCTAACCATTAATCTAATTAATCCTGTGCAATGCATATTTGTCAGGTATTGGCTACACAGCTTCTCTGTTAGGATTGATATTCCATTTTATGAATCTTAAGGATAGAAAAGGTGTCCCACTGTGGATCCCAAAGGGTCTAGATAGTCCCTCTTCCAACCCTCTGGGAGCAAGGTATACACATGTGAGCCAAATAACACATTACTTTCTCCTGCCTGGAACCCTTAACCTTGAACAAGTAACACAAAGACAAAGGGATGATTAAGAGTTCATTCACTGAGCAGGGTCTAGGGACAGAAGTTGGCAGGAGTGTCTGATCCTGGTGGTGGAAGCATATTTCTGTGGGGTGACCTCGGTTTTGGGGTACTTCTGCCTAGCTTCCTGGCATTTCTGTCCCTTTTCTGAGCTTGGTTCTCCAGCCTTCCTACAAATTCTATAATCCATCCTATATCCTTTTAATATGGTACTTTAAATAAGTTAGGCAGAGTTAATTTCTGTTGCTTATCAGAACCAGGAGGATACATACCTACTCTTTCTTAGTAAATGTCCCATATTCAGCTAGGCATTTAGATTCATATCTCTGCTTTAGACCAAGACAAAAATAGGTAATCAGTGCTGGCAAGAGTTAGCAAGGAGCAGAAAAAAGTCTGAAGCTAGTGGATGTATTTGGGGACTCCTATCTTTAGGAAAGATTCCAAATCCTTCCTGAAATAGTCCAGCATCGCTTGATTTTGTAGAAACATATTAAATCACTAATGGCTGTACCACCTCTGAAATAGTCTTACCCAAGAGATTGAAACTGAATCTGATCAAGTTTGTTGAGCTAGCTTTCATTTACAGGAAATGGGGCACACAATGAAAGAATGAGTTAAATGACACCAGTAGGAAGTGTGTTAGTTGTTCATTTGTGTCTGACTTTTTGCAACCCCATGGACCATAGCTCAGGCTCCTCTGTCCATGGAATTCTCCAGGAAAGAATACTAGAGTGTGTTGCCATTTTCTTCTCCAGAGGATCTTCCTGACCTAGGGATTGAACCAAGGTCTCCTGCATTGCAGGTGAATTCTTTACCATTTGAGCCACCAGGGAAGCCCAAGCAAACAGGCAAATCCAACATATGGGCCACTGTATAGGACAACTAAACCAGTATCTTCCATAAGTCAATGACATTAAAAAAAATCAGTAAGAACAAGGGAAGATCACTCTAGAAGAAAAGAAAATTAGAAGCTATAACAACCACATGTAATGTATACGTCTTATCTGGATGCTAATTCAAATTAACTAATTGTGACGTAAGAGTAGATATACAAATAAAAAATTAAAAAAAAACAATTTCTCCAAAGCCTGTTACTGATGTAGTGCCATAAAGCACACCTTTGATTTTCCACAACTGTTAAATAAAAAGATGATCTGCATTCAACAGTAATAAAAGAAAGATACCCTATAGGATAGAGTGCCTAACAGTTTCAGACCTGTGAGATCTGACCATGGTTATTCCTGTGTGACCCTGAACAAATTACATGACACACTCAGCTGTAGAATGAGAAGTAACACATAAAATAGTAATTTTAAATACCTAATAAAAGCTATAGTAAAGACCATGGTAAGCATAAGTGCTGTACAGCTGTACCTTTATAACAATGGTCCACTAGCCTGTTACATGGCCTCTAAGGTGACCCTGAATGTCTCCTCCTCCTCCGGTGTTCACACCCTGCGTATTCCCTCCCTTTTGAGTGTGATGTTATTTAAAGATTAGGTTACAAAAAAAGATGTCAGATGTGTAATAAATGAGTGAAAAGAAAAAAAAAAAAAAGGCAGCAGCCTATCTTTCTAGCTCTAACAGATTCTACCTTGAAGTATCTCAGATTGTGCCTGTGCATTGATAATCGTGTACATCTCGACTGTGTGCAAAGAAAGTGACATTGTGCCTGTAAGGAGGTATATCTTAAAGAATCACAGGTGCATTGAGAAAGGAAAAAAGCCAGACTACATCTCTTTTTAAAGAAATTTACCATCTTAATCACTTTAAGGGTACAGTTCAGTAGTGTTAAGTATATTCACATTGTTGTGAAACAGCTTTCCAGAAATTTTTCACCTTGCAAAACAAACTCTATTCCCACAACAATTCCCCATTTTCCCCTCCCTCCAGCCCCTGGTAACCGCCACTGTCCTTTTTGCTTCTATGAGTTTTACTGTTTTAGATACCTCATATGCCGCTAAGTTGCTGCTAAGTCACTTCAGTCGTGTCCGACTCTGTGTGACCCCAGAGACGGCAGCCCACCAGGCTCCCCCGTCCCTGGGATTCTCCAGGCAAGAACACTGGAGTGGGTTGCCATTGCCTTCTCCAATGCATGAAAGTGAAAAGTGAAAGTGAAGTCTCTCAGTCGTATCCGACTCTTAGTGACCCCATGGATTGCAGCCTAACAGGCTCCTCCTATAAATGGAGTTATATGCTGAGACTGGTATATTTTGCTTAGTGTCATGTCCTCAAGATTCATCCATGTTAAAACACATGACAAGGTTTCCTTCCTTTTTTAAGACTGGATAATATGCTATGTATGTTCATACCACATATTGTTTATCCATTCATTCATCAATGGGCCTTTGGGCTGCTTCTACCTCCCGGTTATTGTGAATAACATTGGTATCTACATGACTGTGCAATATCCCCTTGAGATGCCCATTTCAATTTTTCTGGGTATATACCCAGAAATGAGTTTGCTGGATCATATAGTGGCTCTATTTGTAATTTTTTGAGGAACCGTCATCCTCTTTTCCAAGGCAGTTGTACCATTTTACAGTCCTAACGCTGCACGAGGATCCAACTTTTCCACATCCTTACCAAAACTTCTAATTTTCTGGGTTTTTTTTAAATAGTAGCCAACATAGTGGGTATGAGATGATATCTCACTGTGGCTTTGATTTGCATTCTCTGATGATTAGTGATTTTAACCATCTTTCATATACCTGTTGGCCATTTGTATATTGTCTTTGCGGAAATGAGCCCTTTGCCCATTTTTAAATTGATTTGATTTTTTTGTTAAGTTGTAGTTCTTTATATATTCTGGATATTAACCCCTTATCTGATATATGATTTACAAATTTTCTCTCCCATTCTGTTAGTTGCCTTTTCACTCTACTGATTGTGTTCTCTTTTTTTTACGATTTATTTGTTTATCTATTTATATATTTTTGTCTGAGCTGAGTCTTCGTTGCTCTGCGCGGTCTTTCTCTCGTTTCAGTGAACTAGAACTTTTCTTGTTGCAGAGTGCAGACTCTAGGCATGTGGACTCAGTAACTGTGGCTCCCAGGCCTTAGACCACCGGCTCAGTATTTGTAACACACGGGCTTGGTTGCTCAGTGGCATGTGGGATCTTCCAGGACCAGAGATCAAACCCATGTTCCTTGCATTGCAAGGCAGATTCTCAATCACTGTGACCAGCCCCTGACTGTGTTCTTTAACGCACAGAAGTCTTTAAGTTTGATGTAGTTCAATTTGTCTGTTTTTGCTTCTGTTTCCTGGGCTTATGTCATAACGAAGAAATCATTGCCAAATCCAATGTCATAGTCTCCTGTGTTTCCTTTGAGGAGTTTAATTTTGGGTTTTTAATCCATTTTGAGCTAAATTTTGTATATATATAAGATAATGGTCCAATTACATTCTTTTGCAAATGGATATCCAATTTCCCAGCATCATTTGTTGACTAAACTATCCTTTCTCCATGAGTGGGCTTGGCACCCTTGTTAGAGATCATTTGACCATATATATGAAGGTTGATTACACAAATGTTAGTTATTATTTAATGCAAGGAAGAGGGAGTGAGATGGTGGAGGAAGGACTGTCTAGTTTAATGAGGAACCAGCATTGGCTCATAGGGTGGTGGCCCAGAATGTAATGCATAGGATCATAGAGCTGTAAATATTACTCTCCAAAATTCCGAGATTCTTGGTGAGATCGTTTCCCTTCACCTTTTATTTTGCCACAGAATCTTTGTATTATAAAAACTGAAATATACTAAGCCCATGTGCTGTAAGTAATGAGTCCATGCAACCTAGAGCCTGTGCTCTGCAACAAGAGAAGCCACCGAAATGAGCAGCCCATGCACCGCAACTAGAGAGTAGCCCCCATTCGCTGCAACTAGAGAAAGCCCACACATAGCGATGAAGACCCAGCACAATCAAAAATAAATAAATAAATAAAATTTAAAAAACATTTTTTAAAGGATTAGGAGGATAGATTTTTTTTTTAAATTGAAATAGAGGTAGTTGAGGCAGATGTCTGGTATCTGATTCAGCCTCAAACTACTCTTGCAGCAACCTACCTGGGGTACCCAGTGCTTCCACTAAGGTCACTTAAGCTTCCATTCAGCTTAAGCCAGCCAAAGTGCATGCCATGGCTACACGTGGCAGAGGCAGCTGCTTCTCTCCATTCAGTTTGTGCTGTGTTGTTCATTCAGTTTTTTGATATGCTATTCAAAGTACTTTTTCAGGTGTTCACTTTCTGACCTCTCAGCTGACCAAAGGGGCTTGTCTATCTCCTTAGTTGTTTAGTCTCTACCCTAATGTTCTGCTGCTGCTGCTGCCGAGTCACTTCAGTCGTGTCCGACCCTGTGTGACCCATAGACGGCAGCCCACCAGGCTCCGCCATCCCTGGGATTCTCCAGGCAAGAACACTGGAGTGGGTTGCCATTTCCTTCTCCAATGCATGAAAGTGAAAAGTGAAAGCGAAGTCGTTCAGTGTGTCTGACTCTTTGCGATCCCATGGACTGCAGCCTACCAGGCTCCTCTGTCCATGGGATTTTCCAGGCAAGAGTACTGGAATGTTCTGCTGCTGCTGCTAAGTCGCTTCAGTCGTGTCCGACTCTGTGCGATCCCATAGACGGCAGCCCACCAAGCTCCTCCATCCCTGGGATTCTCCAGGCAAGAATACTGGAGTGGGTTGCCATTTCCTTCTCCAGTGCATGAAAGTGAAAAGGGAAAGTGAAGTCGCTCAGTCGTGTCCGACTCTTAGCGACCCCATGGACTGGAGCCTACCAGGCTCCTCCATCCATGGGATTCTCCAGGCAAGAGCACTGGGGTGGGGTGCCATTGCCTTCCCCACTGGAGTGTTCTAGGCACAACAAAAACTCAATTACTATTGATTATCAGAGGAATCTCCCCTTGCCAGACTCCTCTGGAAATTGAAGTCTTTGCCACCAACATAGGCCACTCTATTCCACTATTTCCAGGTCACCTAATAGCCACAAGATCACCGTGACTACTCTATTGAGGAGCAGAGTGCACTGTGTGCCCACAAGGCCACTGCCATGAGGTCTTGGCTTTCTGAGTCTGGGTGGCAGCCATGTGGCCCCCACACTCAATTCAGAAATCCTGGGCCCACCCATTTCCAGTCCACACTGCCTCCCACTGCTTGGCTGCTGGGGGCTTCCCTTCTCATCACTCAAGATTTCCTAGAAAGCTGGCTCTTGTGTCTACTGAGGAAGGCAACAGGTGGAGGTGCCAAGTGGGCACTCAGAGGGATCCACAGTTTTGGGGAGATGGCTCTAAGCCAGGAAGCCTTGAACTTGGGCCTGCTTGGTCAGGATGCACGTCCTTTCCCCAGAAGACTCCCCTCCCGCAATGTTCTCCAGGTCTACCCATGGAAGCTGGTCAGGCTGGTTCCCCATGGAGCAGGGATCAAGCACCCACACATGCGTGGCCTTGGAGCTATGTGCAGAGGTGGTGTGCCGAGGTGTGTGTCTGCTTCTGCAGCCAAGATTGTCCTGAGCAGAAGCCTGCTTTTGTAGATAGCTCTGTGGTTTCAGAGGCTTCTCAGCTGGTGCTAGTGGTAAAGAGCCCACCTGCCAATGCAGGTTTGATAAGAGATGCGGGTTTGATTCCTGGGTCGGGAAGATCCCCTGGAGGAGGACACAGCAACCCACTCCAGTATTCAAGCCTGGAGAATCCCATGGAGAGAGGAGCCTAACGGGCTGCAGTCCATAGGGTTGCAAAGAGTCAGACATGACTGAAGCAACTTAACACACACTCTGCATATCAAATCAAGAACCAAACCAAAACAAAACAAAAATAAGCAATCTCTGTGGGACAACTTGGTGAATCTGCCAGGTTTACCTGGCAGTACCTTGGATGGCAAAGCCCTCCTCTGTTCTGTCTACCATCTGATTACATGTATCCATCCTTCCCATGACCTGTTTGAGGACATGCTGGTGATGGATAGGGAGGCCTGGCGTGCTGCAGCTCATGGGGTCGCAAAGAGTCGGACACGACTGAGCGACTGATCTGATCTGATCTGATCTGAATCTTGTCTTCAACCGAGTTGACTAGCATCTCTATCTAAATGTTTCTCACCCTCTCTACTTTTCATTGGAACTACTGCAGCCCAAGTTCGGGCCTTCATTGTCTGGCCTGCCTGCTAAGTGGTCTCCCCGCCTTTAGTCCTTGTTGTTGATTAATCACTAAGTAATGTCCAACTCTTTGTGACCCCATGGACTGTAGCCCGGCAGGTTCCTCTGTCCATA
Organism: Tragelaphus eurycerus; assembly: GCA_935064755.1. NCBI lineage: Eukaryota > Metazoa > Chordata > Mammalia > Artiodactyla > Bovidae > Tragelaphus > Tragelaphus eurycerus. The sequence goes on from CAKXYN010000003.1 coordinate 26,923,021, forward strand.
GGGTTTTCCAGGCAACAATGCTTCAGTGGGTTGCCATTTCCTCCTTCAGGACATCTTCCCGACCTGGGATTGAACCTGTGTCTCCTGCATTGCAGGCAGATTCTTTACTGTCTGAGCCACCAGGGAAGTCCCGCCTGCAGTCCTGCTCCACTGAAATCCATCTTCACCACTGCTTTCTAAGTAACACTTCATGTTCCCCGCATCATCTTTCTAAATGACAGATATAATTGAATCACATTCCAGCTCAAAAATATTAAACACGTCTCTGTAGCCTATAAACTCCAAAAGCCAAAATACTCTACAATGCACTTTATCATCTGACATCAATATAACTTTCTTTCTTCCTGTCTAGTGATACCCCAGCTCATACCAACCTTTTCTCTCCCCATTTAAAGTCTGAATGCTTTAAACTACTGTGACATCTGTGCTCAGATTGTCCCATTGACCTGAAAAATCCTCTTCCTTGCAGTAAATAACAACTAACAGTTGTATAACACATTATCTTTCCCAGAGAGAGGCTTTCTGATAAACACTCATTTGAGAGCTTCATAGCAGTGATTGGGTTTTAATCGACTACTTATTTGCTGTGTAAACACGTGCAGTTTATTTAACCTCTACAAGTTTCTGCTCTTTAAAAAGAAGTTAATAATACTGTCTTATCTCTGACAGGGTGTGGTCCGCTGGAGAAGGGAATGGCAAACCACTTCAGTATTCTTGCCTTGAGAACCCCATGAACAGTATGAAAAGGCAGAATGATAGGATACTGAAAGAGAAACTCCCCAGGTCAGTAGGGGCCCAATATGCTACTGGAAATCAGTGGAGAAATAACTCCAGAAAGAATGAAGGGATGGAACCAAAGCAGAAAGAATACCCAGCTGTAGATGTGTCTAGTGATAGAAGCAAAGTCTGATGCTGTAAAGAGCAATATTGCATAGGAACCTGGAATGTCAGGTCCATGAATCAAGGCAAATTGGAAGTGGTCAAACAAGAGATGGCAAGAGTGAATGTCGACATTCTAGGAATTAGCGAACTAAAATGGATTGGAATGGGTGAATTTAACTCAGAGGACCATTATATCTACTACTGCGGGCAGGAATCCCTAAGAAGAAACGGAGTGGCCATCATGGTCAACAAAAGAGTCCGAAATGCAGTACTTGGATGCAATCTCAAAAATGACAGAATGATCTCTGTTCGTTTCCAAGGCAAACCATTCAATGTCACAGTAATCCAAGTCTATGCCCCAACCAGTAACGCTGAAGAAGCTGAAGTTGAAAGGTTCTATGAAGACCTACAAGACCTTTTAGAACTAACACCCAAAAAAGATGTCCTTTTCATTATAGGGGACTGGAATGCAAAAGTAGGAAGTCAAGAAACACCTGGAGTAACAGGCAAATTTGGCCTTGGAATACGGAATGAAGCAGGGCAAAGACTAACAGAGTTTTGCCAAGAAAATGCACTGGTCATAGCAAATATCCTCTTCCAACAACACAAGAGAAGACTCTATACATGGACATCACCAGATGGTCAAAACTGAAATCAGATCGATTATATTCTTTGCAGCCAAAAATGGAGAAGCTCTATACAGTCAGCAAAAATAAGACCAGGAGCTGACTGTGGCTCGGACCATGAACTCCTTATTGCCAAATTCAGACTGAAATTGAAGAAAGTAGGGAAAACCACTAGACCATTCAGGTACGACCTAAATCAAATCCCTTATGATTATACAGTGGAAGTGAGAAATAGATTTAAGGGCCTAGATCTGATAGATAGAGTGCCTGATGAACTATGGAATGAGGTTCGTGACATTGTACAGGAGACAGGGATCAAGACCATCCCCATGGAAAAGAAATGCAAAAGAGCAAAATGGCTGTCTGGGGAGGCCTTACAAATAGCTGTGAAAAGAAGAGAAGCGAAAAGCAAAGGAGAAAAGGAAAGATATAAACATCTGAATGCAGAGTTCCAAAGAATAGCAAGAAGAGATAAGAAAGCCTTCTTCAGCGATCAATGCAAAGAAATAGAGGAAAACAACAGAATGGGAAAGACTAAGGATCTATTCAAGAAAATCAGAGATACCAAAGGAACATTTCATGCAAAAATGGGCTCGAGAAAGGACAGAAATGGTATGGACCTAACGGAAGCAGAAGATATTAAGAAGAGGTGGCAAGAATACACAGAAGAACTGTACAAAAAAAGCTTCACAAGCCAGATAATCATGATGGTGTGATCACTGACCTAGAGCCAGACATCCTGGAATGTGAAGTCAAGTGGGCCTTAGAAAGCATCACTACGAACAAAGCTAGTGGAGGTGATGGAATTCCAGTGGAGCTATTCCAGATCCTGAAAGATGATGCTGTGAAAGTGCTACACTCAATATGCCAGCAAATTTGGAAAACTCAGCAGTGGCCACAAGATTGGAAAAGGTCAGTTTTCATCTCAATCCCAAAGAAAGGCAATGCCAAAGAATGCTCAAACTACCACACAATTGCACTCATCTCACACTCTAGTAAAGTAATGCTCAAAATTCTCCAAGCCAGGCTTCAGCAATATGTGAACCATGAACTTCCTGATGTTCAAGCTGGTTTTAGAAAAGGCAGAGGAACCAGAGGTCAAATTGCCAACATCCGCTGGATCATGGAAAAAGCAAGAGAGTTCCAGAAAAACATCTCTTTCTGCTTTATTGACTATGCCAAAGCCTTTGACTGTGTAGATCACAATAAACTGTGGACAATTCTGAAAGAGATGGGAATACCAGACCACCTGATCTGCCTCTTGAGAAATCTGTATGCAGGTCAGGAAGCAACAGTTAGAACTGGTCATGGAACAACAGACTGGTTCCAAATAGGAAAAGGAGTACGTCAAGGCTGCATATTGTCACCATGTTTATTTAACTTATATGCAGAGTACATCATGAGAAATGCTGGACTGGAAGAAACACAAGTTGGAATCAAGATTGCTGGGAGAAATATCAATAACCTCAGATATGCAGATGATACCACCCTTATGGCACAAAGTGAAGAGGAACTAAAAAGCCTCTTGATGAAAGTGAAAGTGGAGAGTGAAAAGGTTGGCTTAAAGCTCAACATTCAGAAAACGAAGATCATGGCATCTGGTCCCATCACTACACGGGAAATAGATGGAGAAACAGTGGAAACAGTGTCAGACTTTATTTTTCTGGGCTCCAAAATCACTGCAGATGGTGACTGCAGCCATGAATTTAAAAGACGCTTACTCCTTGGAAGGAAAGTTATGACCAACCTAGATAGCATATTCAAAAGCAGAGACATCACTTTGCCAACAAAGGTCCATCTAGTCAAGGCTATGGTCTTTCCTGTGGTCATGTATGGATGTGAGAGCTGGACTGTGAAGAAGGCTGAGCGCCGAAGAATTGATGCTTTTGAACTGTGGTGTTGGAGAAGACTCTTGAGAGTCCCTTGGACTGCAAGGAGATCCAACCAGTCCATTCTGAAGGACATCAGCCCTGGGATTTCTTTGGAAGGAATGATGCTAAAGCTGAAACTCCAGTATTTTGGCCACCTCGTGCGAAGAGTTGACTCATTGGAAAAGACTCTGATGCTGGAGGGATTGGGGGCAGGAGGAGAAGGGACGACAGAGGATGAGATGGCTGGATGGCATCACTGACTCGATGGATGTGAGTCTGAGTGACCTCCGAGAGCTGGTGATGGACAGGGAGGCCTGGCGTGCTGCAGTTCATGGGGTCGCAAATAGTCGGACACGACTGAGCGACTGATCTGATCTGATCTCCTAGGCTTGTTTTGAGGACTAAATGAGTTAATACACTTAAAGCCTTTAGAACATTGCCAGACACACAGCACATACTGAATGGGGGTTAGCTGTTATTTGTTGTCTTCACAACACTCCATTTGTTGTGTCCACTTCACAACAGTGTTAACAGTTGTTAACACTGTTAACAACTAGCCCAAAGTCTCAGGAGTTAGGACTTAGATCTTCCCACTCTAAAGCTTAGTCAGTGGATTTTGCCCTAGTATATTGCTTTTCCCCCTAGCAAAAACCACACTCATTCTTCACAGACCCAGCTCAAGAATCACCTTCTCTCATCTATGTGACCCAAGGACACACCCAGTGTATTTTACTGAAGATGCCATTGATTGTAAGATGCACCATTGTTTTGTGTGTGATTAAGGGGAAAAAGAAACCTACCAATAATAATTATGAGACACCATCATTTGCAAGATGTATCTCAGTTTCAGAGGTGTTAATGAAACAAGGTACAGGTGTGTGTTAATGTCATCTAGGCATGTCTGACTCTTTACGACCCTGTGGACTGTAGCATGCCTGGCTCCTCTGTCCCTGGAATTCTCAGGCAAGAATAGTGGAGTGGGTAGCTATTTCCTTCTCCAGGGGATCTTCCCAACCCAGGAATCAAAACCTAGTCTCCTGCATTGCAGGCAGATTTTTTTTTTTGCCATCTGAGCCAAAATGGGAGAAGGTAACCCCTCTCAACTGGGTTTAGGTGGACAGCTGCACAAGTCCCTAATGAGCACATATACGCTGCATTATAATTGGATGTTAACAAGACTGCTTTCCCTGCTAGGTATGAGTAACTTTAGGGTAGGAAATGCATCTTACTTACTTTGGCATCCCAGTGCCTAACACTGTGCTTGGCACAAGATAGATATTCAATGGCCATTTACTTAATATATATTGAAATCCTCATATAAGATCGTATTATACACTATGAGGGGTACACTGAGACTAAAAGATGTGACAGACTTTGTATAATAATAAAACTTCATTGACCCAACAGCTTGACCAGACATACCTTGGCAGATTTGTCTTCCTGTTTTAAGGTGTAGAAAAATGAATGACACCATAGTTTTCCTCCTGTATTGCCACTACCTTGCACAGGAAATAGGGATGTTACCTGCTGGGAAGTATTGTAAACACATATGCATCTTATATGGGTTCTCAAAGACAGATGGCCCTTTTGCCATCAAGAAAAGACTAACAATATTCCTAATGGTCTGAAGATGTCTATTTTTAAATTAAAGAGGATAAAGAAAATGTTCATCTCTACATTCTTTGGGGTTATACCTATTCTTTTGCTTTCTTTCCCTTTTTCTGGAGGGTTTGAATGACCTGCCTTTTAAGGTTTAAAAATAAGTGCCCAGACTCAGCTTTGAAATACTTCAAGAGTACAGAATTACATGAATCCCAGATTCTATAAAGATTTTAGCTACATTGTCATCCCTACAAACTCTGTGACTTATGTCATGCCTTGAAAAACATTAGCAGTAGTTTTTTGTGTTTTTTTTTTTCCTTTTCTTTATCAGTCCATTAATCTTTCAAAGAAAAGAAAGCTTCAAGTGGTGAAAGAAAGTTGCTTTTGAAATGGAATCTTTTGATCTTAAGCATGCATATACAGTGCTAACTAGCAGTCCAGGGAAACAAACTGACCCTCCTGGAAACACAGTGAAGACGAACTTTCTCTCCACTTAAAAGGATGTCTTTAAAGGCGTTCTTGGCTGGCTTTCTTAATGACAGAGCCACAACTATGATCATTGATTCTGTTTAGTCTCTCTCTCATTAGTTGTATAAAACCAAAGGGAGCGTACAGTGGATGGTCCATGTAACACTACGTGTGTGTGGTTGCTTGTATTCTTCTTTAAAGACATGGGTGTTCTTTGGGCGTGTGACCTTGCTTTGTGTCATATAACTCTCTAACCTTGGTCTCACTGGCCATGAGACTGCTCTAGCCAAAGCCAGAGAGCCATAAAGGGAGAATACAAGCCCATGAAGTGGCCTGGCATAAGAACCCCACCCAGTAGGACTAATCTAGATTGCTTATTGATTTGTCAACCTGATCAGATCATTTATCTGGAGGAACTTTGATTATGAACCAGAGAGAAGGTATTATAAACTGAATCTGAGAAAATGAGTATGGACATGTGACTAAAGCAGGATACAAAAGCTTCTACTTCAGAAGAGAGAATAGGATGACTATGTCGTGGAACTCCACTGGCTGTCCGCTGGTTAGGACTCTGAGCTTACAGTGGCCAGGGTAAGGATTTGATCCCTGACAGGGGAACTAAGATACCACATGCCAAGTGGCAAGGCCAAAAAGTAAGTAGTAAGTAAATAAATAAATATCTAGGTCCTGCTGCTGCTGCTAAGTCGCTTCAGTCATGTCCGACTCTGTGCGACCCCATAGATGGCAGTCCACAAGTCTCCCCTGTCCCTGGGATTCTCCAAGCAAGAACACTGGAGTGGGTTGCCATTTCCTTCTCCAATGCATGAAAGTGAAAAGTGAAAGTGAAGTCGCTCAGTCGTGTCCGACCCTCAGTGACCCCATGAACTGCAGCCTTCCAAGATCCTCTGTCTGTGGGATTTTCCAGGCAAGAGTACTGGAGTGGGGTGCCATTGCCTTCTCCGGATCTAGGTCCTAGGTGTACTTAAAAAAAAAAGAAAGAAATATATATATATATATATGTATGTATGTATGTATGTATGTATGTATGTATGGGGGGTGAGCTTCCCTTGTGGCTCAGATGGTAAAGTGTCTGCCTACAATGTGGGAGACCCAGGTTCAATCCCTGGTTCAGACGGTAAAGCGTCTACCTACAATGTGGGAGACCCATGTTCAATCCCTGGGTCAGGAAGTTCCCCTGGAGAAGGAAATGGCAACCCACTCCAGTATTCTTGCCTGGAAAATCCCATGGATGGAGAAGCCCAGTTGGCTACAGTCCATGGGGTCTCAAAGAGTTGGACACGACTGAACGACTTCACTTCACTTCATATATATGTGACCATGTCATTAGAGCTGCTATTGTTTCCCTACAAGGCATTGCTCAGAATTACTGTTTTATATGAAGCTTGAATTTTCTGCTGTTGAGACATTTTCCTGTTTCTTTCTTTAAAAAATTTTTGTTGTTGTTGTTTTGGTTGCGCTGGGTCTTCATTGCTGCAAGCGGGCTTTCTCTAGTTGCGGTGATCGGAAGCTACTCTTGGTCGTGGGCACCAGCTTCTCACTGCAGTGGCTTCCCTTGTTGCAGATCACTGGCTCTAGGCACCTACGCTTCAATAGTTGTGGCTCATGGGCTTAGTTGCCCTTCAGCATGTGGGATCTTCCTGGACCAGGGATCTTGTTGCCTGCATCACCACGTGGATTTTTAACTGCTGGGCCACTAGGGAAGCCAATTTTCTTGTTTCTTTACTTTCCTTGTAGTCTTTATGTTTAAAAAACCTTTTAAAATAAAACATATGGTACTCTGAAAAAACTTCAAACAATAAAGAAATTTATGTTGGAAAACTCATGCTTTCCCATTTTAATATCCTAAAGATAAATGTGCACATTTATTTTAATAAATCATGTTCCGTGACTTGCTTTTTTTATCCAGCAATAAATCCTGAGTACCTTTACATGTTAAAAAACATTATTTACGTATCTATCCATCTAGATCTTATTTTTTGCAACAGCTGCATTGTATTCCATTGTATGGGTATAGCATATTTTACTTGATTTGTTTTATTAACCACAGCAATCTGATACCAATTGCTGTGGAGGCTGTTTCAAATATTCAAAATAACAACTTACAATACAAATACAAAAGTCACCCCTTTCCACACATGTTTATGTATTTATGCAAATATATATATATATATATTTTGGCTTATAAACAGCAAACATTTATTTCTTACAGTTTGAGAAGCTGGGAAGTCCAAGGTCAAGATACCAGTAGAGTCAGTGACTGGTGAGGGTCCACTTACTGGTTCATCAATAGCTATCTTCTCACTGTGTCCTAACATGATGAAAGGACCCTCTTTTATAAGGGCACTAATTGAGGGCACTGATTCCGTTCATGAAGATTATACCTATTTATGTAAGTATTTCTGTATAATAAATTCTCAGAAGTAGAATTTGGAGGGTCAAAGGAATTAACACTTAAAATTTTAAAAGATGTGGCCAAACTGCCCCCCTATCAGTTGAGATCATCTAAGGCTCACTCTGTTTTCCACCATCTAAAGCATGGCGATGTGGATTTGGCTGCACTGAAGGTCAGTCACTCCATCGCGGTGAAGTTGACTGTGCCCAACTTAAAAGCACCTAATGGAATCTATCCTTTATTACCTGGGCGGTGGAGATGTGCCTTGTCATGCTGTCAGTCTGTTTTACAGCCCCTTGCTCAAGTAGGTTACACTGAAATGAGTACCTTGCACATTTTGAGAAGTTCTTGTGATTGTCATTCAAGAACTGTTATATGCTGGGATTTGTCCGCGTAAAAGGTAATAGTCAAAAAGACACACATTAATTTCAAATGCATTGTTTAGTGCAGCAGCATGAACTGAGGTTAAGTCTAAAAAAGAGGAGATTTTTATACAAGCTTGCATCAGGCCAATTTTATGTATGGAAGCATAAAGGTAGAAGTCATTCTCGAACTATGCTATTTGAAAAGAACATGTCCAATGAAATTCAAATAGACAAAGAAAAAATTGAATTAAGAGAGCTGAACATACCCTTTTAAAATGTTGCAGACTAAAGTGCCAATAGAGAAGCAAGTTCTAGGCTAAACTGAAGGTCATCTTCATTCAATAACCTTTTATTAAGAAACTATACGGTCCTGCGCTGTGTACTAGGGATTCAGAGACAACTAGGATGGTTCTCTATCTTAAGAAAATTACAGATCTATGAAAATGTGAAAAAAAATACCACTTTCCTAGTGATAGAGTAGATAAGAATCTACCTGCCAAGCCTGGATGGGAGAGCAGTTTGGGAGAGAATTGGGTATATGTATATGTGGCTGAGTCCCTTCACTATTCACTGAAACTATCACAACATTGTTAATTGGCTATATCTCAATACAAAATTTAAAGAAAAAAATTTTAGTGTTAACAAGATGAGTTCTTTTAATATTAATGCAGAGATTTTTGCTGTAATGAGTTATGATCATGTACGTACTGATAATTGCTCATTAAATGATAAAAAAAGGGAATACATCTTTTGCTATGCTCAGTAAATTTAAAAGCAAAACAAACAACAACAAAAAAGATGGGGCAACTAACTGGGTCTGAGAGACCTGGGGTAGATTTCACAGAGATGACCTCTGAATGGAGACTTGAAAGATAAATACGCATTTTTTCAGATCAAAAGAGAAGGGGGAAAGCATTTTTGGGTGAAGGGACAGGACATGTAAAATGATCTGGCAAGTCTAGAGAATATGCAAAATGCTAAGTTTAGTGCTTTTGTAGGACAGTGCTCATATGGGTCTTATCAGAAGTGCTTCATCTGATGAGTAGCTTTTATGAGCTGTGTGTCTCCGACTGGGGCCTTTGTCCCTGTCTTCATTCTCCATCTCGGATGTGGCTGTCCTATATGGAAGCCATGGCCCACGTGTGGCTACTGAGCTCTTGAAGTGAGTGTAGTCAAGGGACTGAACTTTTAACTTCATTTACATTTTAATTAGCATAAATATAAAAATAGATACTCCAGTTATTGGAAAAATTAAGTATATTTGGGATCACTCGGGTATGTGAATGTACTTTTTCAGCTATAAATTGTGTGCACTCTAAATATAGACCAAATATTTCTGATGAAAAATTAATGTCTGAATTGAGATGCAAAAAAGTGCATCTTTTGAGATGTAAGTGCAAAAAAACACACTGGATGTCAACGACAACACACAAGCAAAGGATGTAAAACAGCTCATTGACAACTTAGATGGATTACATCTCCACATGATAACATTTTAGAGATACTGGATAAGCGACATCTATTATAAAGGTCAGTGTCACATGAATTCTTTTTTCCTTTTTAAAATATGGCCAATAGGACATTTTAAATTATGTCTGTAGCTTGCAGCATAGTTCTGTTGGTATTGCTGGTACTATTCTCATCACTTCATGCCTGGATCTCTGCAATAGCTCTCCACCAATTCTTTCTACCATTCCCATTTATCCCATTCTCAACACTATTACTAGATGAATCCTCCCAAAACACCAATTTTATCAGACCAAAACGCAAAACTCCAAACCACGTCTCATGTTCTGGAATTTCAACTCCCTCCTAAGCCTTCATGAGCCTCCTCCACGTCATCCAGTCTCTCTTCTAGTCTAGCCAAATCTGCTTTTGTCTCTGACCTATAACTCAGCTCCATCTTCTGATTTTTACATGAGAAATCCAAATTTCTATGTAAAATTTTCTGATTTTTAAAAGTATTGACAACGGATAGAAAATTTCTACCCAATATTGATTCCCCTCTATTTTCCTTATAAAAAGAACCCTGCTTTAACCCAGGCAGCAAGTCCATCAGATTAAAAAAAAAAATACGTTCTCCATCTTCTTTTTCATCTTGGGTGGATAAGATAAAAAGGGAAGTTGTGTGGAAAGTCCAGGTAATCTCCTGGGCCAGTTCGGCTAGAAAGTGCCCCCCCTTTCCTCATCTTCCTCCTTCCTGACAGAATGCAATGGCTGGAGCCCCAGCAGCCAATTTTTTTTTTTTTTTTAAACCATAACACTTCATAGAAGGTGAAGGAAATTCCCTGGTGGTTCAGTGGTTAGGACTTGGCACTTTCACTTCTGGGGCCCAGGTTTGACCCTTTGTGGGGGAACTAGGGCACAAGCCACTTGGCACAGCCAAATATGTGTGTAAGCCTGTGTGTGTGTGTGTGTAACACATAATGGAACCCATGTGTTAAGAATGACAGAGCAGAAGGATACATGTCTACGATCTTCCTGACTCTGGAGTAACCACTGTGAGTTGCTCACCATTATTTTTTCTCTTACATGGGCAAGAAATAAACCTCTGTCCTCTTTAAGCCACTAAATTGAATTTTCTATTCATAGATGGCCAGGCCCAAGTTGGCAACTACTTTAAATTTTGTTTCAAAAAACACTATGCAGACACAAAGAAACAAAACAAAAAACATGTCCAAGGTTCACTTAAAAGTGTCTGGGCCTCAGTTTCCCTATTTGAAAAATCAATTTATTTAACCAAATTTTGGAGACCATTTCCATGCCTGAAACTGTGTGTTTATATTGATTTATTCATCACATGTATGAGTGCCTCTTATTTACCAGATATTACTTTAGGCACTAGGGTGTAGCAGTGAACATGAGTACAAATCAAACTCTCCTCTGATACTCACACTGATTCAGTCCATGATGAGCTTTATGCCCAGGCTTCCCTTGTGGCTCAGTTGGTAAAGAATCTGCCTGTAATGTGCGAGACCTGGGTTTGATCCCTGGGTTGGAAAGATCCCCTGAAAAGGGAAGGGCTTTGCACTCCAGTATTATGGCCTGGAGAATTCCAGGGACTGAATAGTCCATGCGGTCACAAAGAGTCGGACATGACTGAATTCACTTTCACTTTCTGCCCTTACGCACTGTGCCAACAGTGCATGCAACTTAATTTGTTTTGTTTTGTCTAATCAGCAAATAGATTAATAACGCTTTACCTCAATAACAATAGCTAACATATATATATTGATATTTGGAGATTATCTCATTTAATCCTTAAAACTATTGCAAACTTCTTTGAAAAAAATGAGAAAAGAAATTAGATAACTTGCACATAGGTGGTGCAGTGGTAAAGAACCCGCCTGCCAATGCAGGAGATGTGGGTTTGATCCCCGGGTTGGGAGGATCCCCTGGAGAAGGAAATGGCAACCCACTCCAGTATTCTTGGCTGGGAAATCCCACGGATAGAGGAACCTGCCGGGCTATAGACCATGGGGTCGCAAAGAGTGGACAGGTTGAGCAACTGATCAAGCACGCAACCAGTAAGTGCTACAGCCAGGTTTCAAAATCAGTCTAATTCTTTGATCATTTTGAGGATCAAGTGAAAATAAAGAATTCAAAAATATTTTGGTAACTTAGCAATAGCATGAACTTCACAGGTGGTGCTACTGGTAAAGAACCTACCTGCCAATGCAGGAGATATGAGATGCAGGTTCAATCCCTGGGTTAGGAAGATCCTCTGGAGGAAGGCATGGCAACTCACTCCAGTATTCTTGCCTGGAGAATCCCATGGACAGAGGAGCCTGATGGGCTACAGTCCACAGGGTCCTGAAAAGTTGGACCCAACTCAAGCGACTTAGCGGGCACTCATCAATTGTATACAAATTCCTTGCATAGCAAAGGTCACTAGAAAACTAGAATGAAAACAAAGTTTCTAAGTGGATGATAACCTGTGACACATATACAAAGATAATTTTCACTAGTTACTCTTTGTCAGAGATATTGCTAAGAGCTCCATATCCGTTGTTGTTTAGTTGCTAAGTCAGCAAGTTGAGAAAAATCCAATAGGTTATTTATGTACTCGATCAGCTAAGCATCTGGGGCTCAATTAGTGGTCAGTTACACAGCAATTAAGTAAATAAAACAATGAGGCAATAACTAACACTAGGAAAAACTGTGTAGCAAAGAAAATTTAATTAGTTGTGAACTGTATTTATACAATATAAATGATTGTAACAATATAAATGACAAATACTGATTTAACAAAAAATTATGATTGGGAAGATGGAGAGAAGGTAATGGAGCAAGAGCTGGGGGCCTGGCAGTCCAGTGGTTAAGGCTCTGAGCTCCCAGTGCAAGGGGGCATGGGTACAGCCCTTGGTCGGGGAACTAAGATATGCACAGCCAAAAATAAGATTATCATAACTTATATAAACAACCTTTTGGCTTTCCCAACTGCCAGATATGTCAAGTTAGATTCTTTGGCCTGACCATTAAGTCTCTCTTGGACCTCTCTCCACCCGCCCTATTTATCTTATCTCTGCATTTTTTTTCCACCTTGTATTCTTGGTTCCCCTCAAGCATTATTCACTTGGCATTTCTGAATCTCTTCAAAAACATCACTTACCCAACCTGAGATAGCCTCTTTCCTGTCTGATCTAAAAATCTTACTGGTGGATGGAAAAAAGAAGCACTAGAGTGAAGGTCATCCTTGGGACAACATGAAGAAGCACCAAAATGTAATAGATGAGATCAGTCAGCAGTAGATTGAGAGGCTGATAAACTGGGAAAAGTGTGTTAACAGAAGAGGGATGGTCTATGCTGTACTTTGTTGTTCAGTCACACCCAACTCTTTGCAACCCCATGGACCATAGCTGACCAGGCTCCTCTGTCCATGGGGTTCTCCAGACAAGAATACTGGAAAGGGCTGCTATGCCCTCCTCCAAGGGATCTTCCCAACCCAGGGATCAAACCCTGGTCTCCCACATTGTAGGCGGATTCTTTACCAGCTGACCTACCAGGGAAGCCCCAGGATGGTCTATATGCATCTGTAAAAAAGTAGGTTCTTGAGTCATTCAATATAAATTCATTAAGTTCCTAGTATGTACCAAGTTGGACTGCAAGGAGATCCAACCAGTCCATTCTGAAGGAGATCAGCCCTGGGATTTCTTTGGAAGGAATGATGCTAAAGCTGAAAGTCCAGTACTTTGGCCACCTCATGCGAAGAGTTGACTCATTGGAGAAGACTCTGATGCTGGGAGGGATTGAGGGCAGGAGGAGAAGGGGACGACAGAGGATGAGATGGCTGGATGGCATCACTGACTTGATAGACGTGAGTCTGAGTGAACTCTGGGAGTTGGTGATGGACAGGGAGGCCTGGCGTGCTGCGGTTCATGGGGTCGCAAAGAGTCGGACACGACTGAGTGACTGAACTGAACTGCATGTACCAAATATATACTCCTGGGAGCATATAACAGAAAGGGGTATAGTTGAATAGCAGGGATTCAGAGGCACTGAAGTATTGCAGTTAGTCTAGAGAGCTAGAACTTCCTAGAAAAGAGAGGTGGATAAATGAATCATAAACAATTACAAATGGGGGACTTCCCTGGTAGTCCGGTGGTTAAGACTCCATGCTTCCACTGCAGGAGGCACAGGTTCAGTCCCTGGTCGGGGAACTAAGATCACTCATGGCAAAAGGGAGAAAGAAAAGAAAACAACCACAAAAGCCTCATCTACTAAACAGACATAATCTCTGTAGAGAGAAACACTATAGGCTTGATGGCGTTAAATGGAATGGTTTCTTTAAGATCCATTTTGTACAAAATTCTGGGCTAGATGCTTTATATTCATTTTTCTGAACCATACAGCAACCTAATAGACTGAAGTGAAGTGAAGTGAAAGTTGCTCAGTCATGTCTGACTCTTTGCCACCCCATAGACTGTAGCCCACCAGGCTCCGCTGCCCATGGGATTCTCCAGGCGAGAAGAATACTGGAGTGGGTTGCCATTTCCTCCTCCAGGGTATTTTCCTGACCCAGAGATTGAACCCAGGTCTTCTGCACTGCAGGCAGATTCTTTACCATCTGAGCTACCTGGGAAGCCCAACCTAGTGAACTACCTATTATTAATTCCATTTTTCATAGGAACAAACCAAGGCGCATAAAAGCCAAGATTTTATGGCCAGTATCAGAGGAGAAATTTGGTTTCTGGTCCAATTCCAAGAAGAATTTAGTGATCATTGATTTTCCACTATACCCCATAGCCTCCTGAGCCAACTAAATCATGCATATTATGCAATCTCTGATTTAATCTGATTTCATATGTAGGAAAAAAACGCTCTGATTGGCCCATAAAACCTTACTGGGGCTTCCCTGGTGGTCCAGTGGTTAAGAATTCGGGTTCAGGAGAAGCCTTTTTGGGGAGATGGTTCAGTTCTCTTTCTAACTCAACTTCAGGGGATGTGATCCCTGCTCAGGAATCTGAGATCCTACATACAGAGGGGCAATTAAACCTGTGTGCTGTAATTAGAGAGCTTGCATATGGCAATGAAGCGCCTACACCACAACAAAGACCCAGCACAGGCAAAATATAAGTAAATAAATAAATGAAACCTTACTTTTGCTAGGCAGTTAGCAGTAATAGTAAAAATACTAGCTGCTATTGTATTAACTATTTGTTACTGGGCACTTTGCTAAGTACTCTACACGCATGAAGTAGAAACTGTTATCTACATCCATTTTACAGAGAGGAAAACAAAGACATAAAAGATGTAAATAATTTGCCTTGAGGCACACCACTAGTAAGAGGGAGAGCTTGTGTTCTTGACCATCTTACGTGTGCTGCCATCTAACATACACTGTACAGTGGTAAAGACTTTCCTATAATCATGTTTAGTGAGCATCACTCCATGGTTCGGGGCTTGTTGAGGGAGTATCAATGCAGCATAAGACCTATTCTTTGACTTCTAGATATTTACAACTGAAGCAAAGAGGCAAGATACACACAGTGAAACTCTTAGGTAACAATTGAGGGGTGTATATAATTAAGTACAAAATTGATTAGCACAACCAATAAGGGCATTGAGATTTCAGAGTAGGGAGGTTACTGAGAGCCAAAGCGGAGATGAATAAGCTGGGAACAGAGCCCAGCAAGAGGAGATTCTAAGATGGGAATGAGCACGGTGTCCCTGGGAACCAGGGACCAGGTGCCCCCAGCAGTGGAGGCTCTTAGTGTGAAGTGATGGGATTCACAAACAGCTTCCTTCAGAGCCTCGCCTCAGAAACTCTTGGGTTCAGGAGAAGCCTTATTGGGGAGACTGTTCATTTTCTTCCTAACTCAACTTCAGACAATGAAGTATCCACGGGAAGCATGTGCTTCTCAGTTGTAGCCCCATCATCTTCTAAGTAGCTCCCCAGAGACTCAGGGACTAGAAGACAGGAAGCTACTGGAAGGCAAAAAAAAAAAGAGAAAAGTTCATCCCCATAACCCAGCACTTTTGACAGAGACAGGCTCTTGCATGTACTCAACAGATGCTTTTTAAACCAGGGAGGAAGGACCCCTGCACAGTGTAGACAGGCAGCTAAGGGTGTGAGAGGCAGCGGAGGCTCCAGGTCTGCTGTGCGACTTCGCAGTTACTTCACCTGTTATAGCACAATCTTCTCACTTGTGAAAAGGGTCTACTGGAAGGGTCTTCTTCAGAGGGTTATCGTTGTGAACATTGAATGAGTAGAAGCGAAGCACTTTGTACAGACCTGGCTTCTATTAAGAGCTATTTATGTCGCTGTTAGTAAGATGGGTTCTAGAGCCAGACCAAACGGTTTGAAGCCTCTCTCTGCTTATCATGGGAGTAGTCCCTTTGAACCTCAGGTTTTCCATTTGTAAAATAGGTATTTTAATAACACCATCAGTCTCATGAAGCTATTGTGAGGACGAGGTGAGCTAAACACACACAAAGCACTGAGCACAGGCCCGGGGCACACCTCAGTAACACAAGAGAGCATCAGTCGGCTTGCTTAGTCACCAGGTCTCTCCTCTTATTCTGATACTGCAGCTGGCAGGTGGTTAGCACATTTCTGAATTAGGCAAGACTTTATTTATGGAGTTGGTGTCGTTCTACCATCACCAGTTCCTCTTCAGCTTCCTTCTAGGGTGGTTTCTATTTTAAAATAAATTTTAAATTTTTTATTATGCAATTTTCAAACATATAAAACCAGAGAGAATAACACAGGGCCTCATCATATACTCATCACCCAGCTTCAACGTTTATCAACACATGGCCAAACATATTCCATCTATACTACATCTATGTTCCCTACATCATACCTACTTTCCTCTCCAACTAGATCCTTTGGAAATAAATTTCAGATATTGTAAAATTTTACTCATAAATACTTTTGTATATATCTCTAAAACAGTATTTTTTAACATACGATCGTACTACCACATCTTAACATTTTAATGCCAATTCCTTAGTACCACCAAAACACCAATCAGCATTAATTTTTCCTTGATTTTTTCTCATTATCTTCTACAGCTATTTTTAAAATGTAAGGAGCATAGTTGATTTACAATGTTTTGTTAGTTTCAGGTGTACAGCAAAGTGATTCTATTAGGAGTAGATCTGTGTAGGGAAATTGCTCAGTCATGTCTGACTCTTTGTGACCCCATGGACTGTAGCCCGCCAGGCCCCTCTGTCCATGGAATTTTCCAGGAAAGAATATTGGAGTAGGTAGCCATTCCCTTCTCCAGGGGATCTTCCCTGCCCAGAGATCAAACTCAGATCTCCTTTACTGAAGGTAGATTCTTTACCATCTGAGCCACCAGGGAAGCCCAGGCACACATCTATTCTTTTTCATATTTTTTCCCATGTTGGTATTACAGAATATTGAGGAGAGTTCCCTTTGCTATACAGTAGGTTCTTGCTGATTATTTCTTTTACAGCTTTTTTTTTTTTTTAAATTAGGATGCAGACAAGGTCCAGAAATTGCATTTATCTGGTTTTTCCAGTCTCTTCCCATCTATGGGTTTCACACCCTCCTTCCTTTCCCTCTTGCAATTTATTGTTGAATAAACCAAATAGTTTGTCCCCGGAGAGTTTCTCATTCTAAATGTTGTTGACTGCTTCCCTATGATGTTGTTTAATATCTTCCTCTGACCCTTGGAACATCCTGTTGTACAGGAAGCAAGAAAGCTGTCAAAGATGTCTAGAGTGGTGCCAGACAGACACAAGAGCACCGGCAGGAAATGGGATATTTTGAGCATCAAATAAATAAGTAAATAAATAACTGCAGCACATTGAGATGCATCAAGTACAATAATATCCACAGCTTCATAGTAACTCTCCAAAAATAGACTCACTGGTCACCTTTGAAGGACGTGAAGGAAGCAACTCTTTATTTCCAAAAAATGGATAGATAAAAAGAGTCAAGCACTTATTTCGCCTTTCCTGTATAAACTGTATCTCAGGGTAATCAATTACTGGGAACAGATCCTGCTAATAAATGAAGAAGGAACGATATAATTAAAATATTGCCATTTTGTAGCCCCTAATGAATAAAGTATCTAAGAAACGGTTATCAAGGGTTGCTAAAACCATAGGTGGAGAGCTCGTGGGGAAATTTATAATGAACATACCAGGCTGATAGTTTCTGTCAACAAATACTGTCATCACAAAAAGAAAAGCCACCAGGGATTATATGCCCTTGATATGATCAGTGTCTGTGAAGTAACCATGTCCAAAAATTTGAATCTGATCAAGCCTCTGTTGGTGACAACTACCTTAAAGGTAGTTTGTACTCTTAATATTTATTTTTCCCCAAATGAGCAAATATTAAATGAAACCCACCAAAAATCATACAGCACAAGTCAAACTGGGCACCTCCTAATGTGGGTACCCTAAACTGCTCCAGTAAGGAAATACAGCCCCCACAGTTTCAGAACGATTACATTCCTGAGATGTGGCTCCTCCTATGACAAGTCAAAATTGCAGAGCAGAGGGGACTTTTAGACTTGGGGATGTGCATGCACTATCTTTTAGCCCGGATCTGTAAGATGTACTTTTGTTCACACGTGCCATGCCTTTAAAATATATAGTTATCGTGTTCAAGAAGATGATGTTACATAGGCAAGCTGGCATCTGACAGCCAAATTATCTGTCCAGAATCCCCGTCCGTGTGAAGGGAGAAACAAAACTGTGTTTCTGAAAAGCCACAGGTCTAGGGCGAGTTCTGCAGCCCAGGGACTCCGGAGGGGGCCGGACGTGGGTGCGCGCCGGGAGCTGCGGGAGCGGCCTGCGCGCGGAGATGCGGTCAGGAGTGTGCGTGCCTGTCCCCTGGGTCGCGCAGCTCGGTTGGGGAACGCAGGGCCCATCGCGCGCGCTGTCTGCCTCATTATTTCTTTGAGCCTGTTCATGTTTTTGATACGGACTGCAAAAACCCAACCGCCGTAGGCTTCCTCCTATTTTCCAGTATCAAATTCTGTATTCCTGAATAAGAACCTGCAGATTCGGCTATCATTTTCACAGATAACTTAGTTACACATACTGGGAAAACTACAACTCTTAAACGTGACCAGCTGGCCGGCAGTGCCTACCATCATGTATATTTAGCGTTATTTAGTACTCCACTTTGTGCTCGAGAACGCTGATATTTTATTTCAGAGATCACATGAGAAGAATGAGTCACAAGGAATTAAATTACAATACAAAAAAGATCGCTAGATGCTTACATTAGAGTCACTATAAATTTTTTTAATATATAGGACAATTTCAAAGCCCAGTGGATTCTTTAATTTACTTTCGTTTTCAGATGCACACAAGAAATAATTAAATGATACTTTAAAATAACTTTGAAAAGAAGCTAATTTCATCCCAAAGACCAGAAATGACATCTTTTCCTGATCTAAGTTCTGCCACAACCTGTCACATCAGTTAGAAAAGATCCAAAATGTATCCTGGCATTTATCTTGGTTTTCTTTGCTATTCTCTTGGAAATTTGGTGAATGCAATTTCCTCTTAATGGTAGTATTCAGCTTAGGTTCTGTGAATTCTATTTTTCAGGGGTGGCGAGGGAGGCAGAGTGGGATACACATTCAAGCTGAGTCTGAGCTCATTTGACTTGTGTGTTGAATCTGAAAGGAATTTTCCTTGCACAAGATAAAGAGTAAAGGAGAAGTCCCCTCATTTACCATCAGCCCAGGCCAGAATGATTATTTCAAGTCTGACATTTAATACACCCATGATCACAGATATTGCCACTGAAAGATTTCCCAACAAAGCAGGAACCAAAGAACATTGCAGCAGCATCTAACTTTAATTCAGAGAAGTGAGGGAGCTGTGAGGTGGGGATAAACCCTGCAAAACACAGTATCAATATCTCATTAACACAGGGAAGGAACAGCAAAGTGAAGAGAACCGTGTGTATACATAGAATGAGTATGGGCTTACAAAGAGCATGGCACATCCAAATGCAATGTGAAAGTCAGACTGTGAAGAATTGTTTAAAGTATGTTATTGATGTTTTACCCAACCCTGTGGGACCCAGGCTCCTGGGAACAGTGTCTATGCTACAATCACTAGGCAAAAAGTAAACTGGGACGAAGGGAAAGGTAAAATAAAAATTCTTCCTGATGTACTAGCCTTGACTTAATGTGGCATCCTTGTCCTGATGAACTGGTTACCTTAATGGAAGATTGGAAGTTAATTTACATGCTTATGTTTTAAAACAAGAGTGAGCATAATGATTATCTTTGGGTCCTTGCTTTCAATTACACGTATGTATTTATTGTGGTGAATTAACTTTAGGGGGCTTCCCAGGTGGTGCTAGTGGTAAAGAACCCACCTGCCCATGCAGGAAACAAGAGACGTGGGTTTGATCCCTGGGTCAGAAAGATCCCCTGCCTGGAGAATCCCATGGACAGGGGAGCCTGGCAGGCTAGCGTCCATAGGATTGGACACAGTTGGACACAACTGCAGTGACTTAGCATGCATGCAATCAATTGTTGAATAAATTAGTCTCAATGTATAGCAGACATTCCATTCAGTTCAGCTCAGTCATGTCCGACTCTTTGTGACCCCGTGAACCACAGCACGCCAGGCCTCCCTGTCCATCACCAACTCCCACCCAAACCCATGTCCATTAAGTCGGTGATGTCATCCAACCATCTCATCCTCTGTCGACCCCTTCTCCTCCTACCCTCAATCTTTCCCAGCATCAGGGTCTTTTCAAATGAGTCAGCTCTTCACATCAGGTGGCCAAAGTATTGGAGTTTCTATGCCTAATAATTAACCAGAACTTTTTTCTTGTGTATGGCAGAGAGCCTGAAGGACAGCAGTGTGCACTAATTTAAGTATGTTGAATTATTTGACATACAAAGAAGTCATCGACTTTTAGGGCTGAAAAGAAGCTTGGCAATCTCATTCCAGCATCTTGCATTTATTGAAGAAGGAATTGAGACTTAGAGGTGTGTGAGGACATTCACGAAAACCAACAGAAAGTGATGAGTGCTCTGGCCAGATACCGTAGCTCCTGTCTTAGTCTTGGGCCCAGTTCACTGGGGCAGAGCCTACATGAATTATCCTTTATTTATTTTATTGTTTTTTTCTCCCTTTTCAAAACTTATAAAATATGTTTCTGATTAATAATAGTAATAATAGTAAAGTATGTTAGTCGCTCAGTTGTATCTGACTCTTTGTGACCCCATGGACTCTAGCCTGCCAGGCTCCTCTGTCCATGGAATTAATTCTCTAGGCAAGAATACTGGAGTGGATACGCATTCCCTGCTCCAGGGGATCTTTCTGACCCAGGGACTGGACCCAGGTCTCCTGTGTATTGCAGACGGATTCTTTACCATCTGAGCCACCAGGGAAACCCAGTAATAATAAACAGCTATAGCATGCCCTCAGATTTATAGAAGCATGTAACATTATATGCAAAAGTCACAGCCCCTGAAAAAGCAGAGATTTAATTTTTTGAGACAAAAACATAAAGAAAAACAGAAAAGGGATTGTGTCAAACTTGCTCAGATGGAGCCTTTTTGTTTTAATCATATGCAGCAACAGTAAATGATCTAACTTTATAGTAAAATTAAGATGTTCCTGAAGGGTGTAAATCAGTCATTTGCAAACTTTTAAACTACTGTTCAGAACTCTAAAACATGTAACAGATAAAAGTGGAGCCTCTCTGCTTGAAGTTGAAAAAGAGAGTTCCAGCAGTTTACCCTCCTCTGTGTTTCTGTATTAGAGCCTCTATAGCACTGTTGGAAAAATCAATGATTTAAAGGAAATGGTCAGAATTAAGCCTGGACAAACAGCGCCTGGAGTAGGCAGAGACTGAATGGTCTCATCGGGCTCACAGCCAGTCGATTCACTACAGCATGATGAATTGAGCTCTGCCACTCTGTGATGATAAGCTCAAATACACTCCCCCTCTCTGTTTTTTTCCTGTATGTTTTGCTTGTTCTTTTATTCTCTGTGGCAGGGTTTTAAACTGGAAGGTATGTAAGAGTCACCTGGTGATCTTATTGAAAATTCAACTTCCTAGCCTCCAGCTCCATAAATTTCCTTTTAATGGATCTGGGGTACAGTTCTTTAATTTGTCCTTCAACTGAGTACCACAAGTGAATTTTGAATCCCTCTTTGAGAAACACTACTCTGAAGCATCTATTAATAATAAAATGCCTCATATGTGACACTTATGTATAATACTTTTTTTCCTGAATTTAATCTTCACCATATGTATTAAAAGGGGGGTTTGTATTTTCAGATCCTAATAATTATGCAAATTATGATTTTGTTCAGGCTCTCAGTTGTGTCTCTTTGCGACCCCATGGACTGCAGCACACCAGGCTTCCCTATCCTTCACTGTCTCCTGAAGCTTGCTCAAACTCATGTCCGTTGAATCAGTGATGCCATCCAACCATCTCATCCTCTGTCATCCCCTTCTCCTCCCGCCTTTAATATTTCCCAGCATCAGGGTCTTTTCCAGTGAGTCAGTTCTTCACATCAGATGGCCAAAGTATCGGAGCTTCAGACTCATCATCAGTCCCTCCAACGAATATTCAGGACTGATTTCCTTTGGGATTGATTGGTTTGATCTCCTTGCAGTCCAAAGGACTCTCAAGAGTCTTCTCCAACACTACTGTTCAAAAGCATCAATTCTTTGGCACTCAGCCTTCTTTATGGCTCAACTCTCACATCTGTACATGACTACTAGAAAAACCAAAGCTTTGTCTAAATGGACATTTGTAGGCTAAGTAGCAGAGAAGGCAATGGCATCCCACTCTCTCCAGTACTCTTGCCTGCAAAATCCCATGGACGGAGGAGCCTGAAAAGCTGTGGTCCACGGGGTCGCTAAGACTCAGACACTACTGAGTGACTTCCCTTTCACTTTTCACTTTCATGCATTGGAGAAGGAAATGGCAACCCACTCCAGTGTTCTTGCCTGGAGAATCCTAGGGACGGGCGAGCCTGGTGGGCTGCCATCTATGGGGTCGCACAGAGTCAGACCCGACTGAAGC
Source organism: Tragelaphus eurycerus (assembly GCA_935064755.1). NCBI lineage: Eukaryota > Metazoa > Chordata > Mammalia > Artiodactyla > Bovidae > Tragelaphus > Tragelaphus eurycerus. The sequence goes on from CAKXYN010000003.1 coordinate 26,945,746, forward strand.
GACTTAGCAGCAGCAGCAGCAGCAGGCTAAGTAATGTCTTTGCTTTATAATATGCTGTCTAGGTATGTCATAGCTTTTCTTCCAAGGAGCAAGCATCTTTTAATTTCATGGCTGCAATCACCATCTGCAGTGATTTTGGAGCCCAGAAAAATAAAGTCTGTCACTGTTTCCATTGTTTTCCCGTCTATTTGTCATGAAGTGATGGGACCAGATGCCATGATCTTCATTTTCTGAATGTTGAGCTTTAAGCCAACCTTTTCACTTTCCACTTTCACCTTCATCAAGAGGCTTTTGAGTTCCTCTTCACTTTCTGCCATAAGGGTGGTGTCATCTGCATATCTGAGGTTATTGAGATTTCTCCCAGCAATCTTGATTCCAGCTTGTGTTTCTTCCAGTCCAGCATTTCTCATGATGTACTCTGCATATAAGTTAAATAAACATGGTGACAGTATGCAGCCTTGACGTACTCCTTTTCCTATTTGGAACCAGTCTGTTGTTCCATGACCAGTTCTAACTGTTGCTTCCTGACCTGCATACAGATTTCTCAAGAGGCAGATCAGGTGGTCTGGTATTCCCATCTCTTTCAGAATTGTCCACAGTTTATTGTGATCTACACAGTCAAAGGCTTTGGCATAGTCAATAAAGCAGAAATAGATGTTTTTCTGGAACTCTCTTGCTTTTTCCATGATCTAGCAGATGTTGGCAATTTGACCTCTGGTTCCTCTGCCTTTTCGAAAACCAGCTTGAACATCAGGAAGTTCATGGTTCACATATTGCTGAAGCCTGGCTTGGAGAATTTTGAGCATTACTTTACTAGAGTGTGAGATGAGTGCATTGTGCAGTAGTTTGAGCATTCTTTGGCATTGCCTTTCTTTGGGATTGGAATGAAAACTGACCTTTTCCAATCTTGTGGCCACTGCTGAGTTTTAGTCACCTCAATTCTCTTAGTTGTTTTAGTTTTCTCCATAAAAATCTGATTAATTGGAATATCTAAATTTTTCTTTATCCCTAAAGAGTTTGATAATGACCAAGAAAAAGAATATATCTTTACATGATAATTTTGTTTGTTTGCTTTTGGCCACATTGTATGCAGGATCTTAGTTCCCCAACCAGGGATCGAACCTCTGCCCCCTGCAGTGGAAGTGTGGATTCCTAACCACTGGGTCACCATGGAATCCCCTACATGACAGTTTAAAAAATAGCATTGTATTACCCAAAGCATTAAATATTCTTGTTAGATATTAACTGTTAATTTGTATGTATTTTAAGAATAATAATATTAATAACAATGGTTAACCTTTGTTAAGCATTTGCCAGGTACCAGCCATTGCTCTCTAAGCCTTTTACATGCATTAGAAACTTGTGTAATCTTAACAACCATATTGCTCAGTTATATTTATCATCCCCATATTACAGATGCAGAAATTGAGGAACAGAGAGAGAAAAACAATTTGCATAGAGTAAAAAGCAAACAAATAACATGAGCCATATCAAAACAATTGCTGAGTGAACTGGCATATATTTTTCTTCTTCTATACAGGTTATAACCAAGCAATTAATAGTAACTTAAAGCTCAACATTCAGAAAACAAAGATCATGGCATCCGGTCCCATCACTTCATGGGAAATAGATGGGGAAACAGTGGAAACAGTGTCAGACTTTATTTTTGGGGGCTCCCAAATCACTGCAGATGGCGACTGCAGCCATGAAATTAAAAGACGCTTCCTCCTTGGAAGGAAAGTTATGACCAACCTAGATAGCATATTCAAAAGCAGAGACATTACTTTGCCAGCAAAGGTTCGCCTAGTCAAGGCTATGGTCTTTCCTGTGGTCATGTATGGATGTGAGAGCTGGACTGTGAAGAAGGCTGAGCGCTGAAGAATTGATGCTTTTGAACTGTGGTGTTGGAGAAGACTCTTGAGAGTCCCTTGGACTGCAAGGAGATCCAACCAGTCCATTCTGAAGGAGATCAGCCCTGGGATTTCTTTGGAGGGTATGATGCTGAAGCTGAAACTCCAGTACTTTGGCCACCTCATGCGAAGGGTTGATGCCTTGGAAAAGACTCTGATGCTGGGAGGGATTGGGGGCAGGAGGAGAAGGGGACATCAGAGGATGAGATGGCTGGATGGCATCACTGACTCGATGGACATGAGTCTGAGTGAACTCCAGGAGTTTGTGATGGCCAGGGAGGCCTGGTGTACTGCGATTCATGGGGTCGCAAATAGTCGGACACGACTGAGTGACTGAACTGAACTGAACTGAACAGTGAACATTTAAGGCAGGAAATTGCAGATTGCATAGTCTCTGTAGTCCTATTATTCACTTAAAATACTGCATTAATTTTGCACTTTAGATACCCATAATTGGAAATTATGGCCCTATTCAGTTTGGAAAATATACCTATGTATTATGTAGGACAGAGGTCGCCTGCCTAGAAGTATGCAAATTCTCCCTAATTTCCTTTAAATATTAGAAGAGCTTGACACAATATAAAAATCTTGTCAGGTATCTTTTCTCTCCTAGAGAATGAGCTTTGCAACTAGAGACCGAAGTGGAGGCCTCTATTCCAACCTCATCAGGTTTGCTTTTTGAAGTCTTTCTGCCTGTCCATGTGATTGAATTTCCACACAGATGCTGCTGCTGCAACTTTTCATCCTAGACATCAACCTAGCCATTTTTCCATTTTCTGTTTCTCCATTTATTAAATGATATGTGCTTCATCTATAGTTGTTGCTCAATAGTACTTTCCTGCTTGGACGGTTTGAGGGATGGGTAGGAGGATGAACAACCTTGTTTTTCATTGTGTTCCTCCTGATCCAAGCATAGGGTCGATCATCAGAACATACCAGAGGAAGGGTCTTTGGGTGCTAAGAAACTGACTTAATTAGGAGACCATAATGGAAAGTGTAGCATTGGGAGTGTTAAGCATATTAAAGAGGAGAAAGTCCGAGGCAGTATCAGTCCCCGTGTTCTCACCTGTGAGTGCTGATATTCAACTGACTCCTATTCCTTCCATTTACCTCACTTTCCCACATCACTCGTGCTCAGCTCAGCTGTAGTGAAAAACTCTCTTCTCTCTGGACTTATTGTGCCATTTCTAACTGATGGTGACCCTCTCTGCACTTTTTGTTTCTAACAGAACATTTCTTTTATAACAGCATAAAGCAACTACAAATGGACAGGTATTACAACTTCACAGTTTTTACTACGTGTAAGCAAAATTAAGATCCTGGTATAATCTTTTGTAGTATCTTTCATAAAAGAAATCAAAGTTTCTCTTAAAAAGTGAGTAAAATGACAACGGGAAGACTGAAATTTTTTCCACATATTACATGTTAGTGTAATCTTTCCTCACATTCCTTGTAAATGATTTACATGCTTCTTTTTTGTACAATTCAAAACAATTTGAATTGTATATTTTAAAATGGTAGATTTAATTTCATGTGAATTTTACCTCAATAAAAAATAATTTCCAAAAAAAAGAATGGATATATGTACACATATATTAATTAACTTTGTTTCACATCTGAAATTAACACATTGTAAGTCAACTATACTCCTTATAAAAATTTAAAAAAAAATCCATGATGTAAAATTTACCATTTAAATCATCACAAAGTGTACAGTTTTGTGGTTTTTTGAAGCATATTCACAATGTTGTATAACCCTCACCGCTATCTCTTTCCAGAAAAATTTCATCATCTCCTGAAAAAACCCCTTGCCCATGGAAAGTAGTCACTCTCCATTTTTACCTACCCCAGCCTGCAGCAACCACTAATCTACTTGTCTTTACAAATCTGCCTCTTCTGAACATTTCACATAAATGAAATCACATTATGTGGCCTTTTAAGTCTGCCTTCTTTCACTTTGCACGATGTTTTCCAGGTTTATCCATGTTGTAGCATGGATCAGTGCTTCGTTCTTTTTATGGCTGAGTAGGAGTCGGACACGACTGAGCGACTGAACCGAACCGAATTGAACTGAGTATTCCACTGTATGGATAAATCATAATGTGTTTTCCTATTCATCAGTTGATGGACACTTCACTTGTTTCTACTTTTTGGCAACTATGAATAATGCTGCTAAGAACACCCATGTACAAGTTTTGTGTGAATATATGTTTTCAATCCTCTGGTATATACCTAAGAGTTGAATCACTGGGTCATATGCATGGGTCATATGCATGCATGGTAACTCTAGGTTTAACTTTTTGAGGAAATGCCAAGCTGTTTTCCACCGCAGCTGTAACATTTTTGCATTTCCACAAGTAGCATATGAGGTTTCCAATTTCTACAAATCCTTGCAACACTTTTTATCCATCCCCCTTCCCATATTTATTTTCATTGTAGCCATCTAGACTCTATGGAGTGATTTCTCATTGTGGTTTTGATTGGCACTTCCCTACTGACTAATGATGTTGATCATCTTTTCATGGACTTGACTAGTTAGTTGCTTGTTATTCTTCAGGTTTTTGCTAACAGCTATCTAAAGAGACAGAGTTTATTCTCTCTCTTATTGTTCTAGCATTCTAAAATTCTTCAGAGCACTTACAATATTCTTTTATTATTTGGTTAGCTGTTTGCTTCACTTTGACAAGGACAGTTTCTGGCACATAGTAGGGGCTCAGCGGAGAAGGCAATGGCACCCCACTCCAGTACTTCTGCCTGGAAAATCCCATGGGTGGAGAAGCCTGGAAGGCTGCAGTCCATGGGGTCGCTGAGGGTCGGACACGACTGAGCGACTTCACTTTCACTTTTCACTTTCATGCATTAGAGAAGGAAATGGCAACCCACTCCAGTGTTCTTGCCTGGAGAATCCCAGGGATGGGTGAGCCTGGTGGGCTGCCGTCTATGGGGTCACACAGAGTCGGACATGACTGAAGTGACTTAGCAGCAGCAGCAGTAGGGGCTCAGAGAGAGTCAGTAGGGTAACTGTCATGAACACTGAGTTATGCATGAGAAGTAAGCTTAATATAATGGAATAAAACCAGAAAAAATATACCTTGAGTCTTAAAAAAGTTTTCATACCCTTTGACTTAGTTCCATTCCAGAAATTTACCCTGAGAAAATGATCAGTGATGTAGAAAAATTTATGCTTGAGGATCTTAATTGTGGCATCTGTCACAGGATCAGAAAGTTGGAAACACCACCAGTGTTCCTCAATAGGGAATGGTTACATAAACCATCCACATGGTGAAATACTATGCTGCCTTTGCCAATGGCTTAACATTGAAAACTAAGATCATGGCATCTGGTCCCATCACTTCATGGCAAGTAGATGGGGAAACAGTGGCTAACTTTATTTTTCTGGGCTCCAAAATCACTGCAGATGGAGACTGCAGCCATGAAATTAAAAGACGCCTACTCCTTGGAAGAAAAGTTATGACCAACCTAGATCACATATTCAAAAGCAGAGACATTACTTTGCCAACAAAGGTCCGTCTAGTCAAGGCTATGGTTTTTCCTGTGGTCATGTATGGATGTGAGTGTTGGACTGTGTTGGGAGTGTTGGAAGAAGGCTGAGTGCCAAAGAATTGATGCTTTTGAACTGTGGTGTTGGAGAAAACTCTTGAGAGTCCCTTGGACTGCAAGGAGATCCAACCAGTCCATCCTAAAGGAGATCAGTCCTGGGTGTTCATTGGAAGGACTGATGTTGAAGCTGAAACTCCAATGCTTTGACCACCTGATTTGAAGACCTGACTCATTGGAAAAGACCCTGATGCTGGGAGGGATTGAAGGCAGGAGGAGAAGGGGACGACAGAGGATGAGATGGCTGGATGGCATCACCGACTCAGTTGACATGGGTTTGGGTAGACTTTCGCAGCTGGTGATGGATAGGGAGGCCTGGCATGCTGCAGTTCATGGGGTCACAAAGAGTCGGACATGGCTGAGCAACTGAACTGAACATTGCCAATGAGAATACAAAAACCAGATAGGAAAAATTCAGAGGTACTGATCAAAAAAAAAAAAAAAAAAATTGCAGGGCTGAGGCCAGGGACACATTTGTAGGTCTGAAGGAAGTTTCTTGGCAAAAATTGAAGGAGAGGAAATAGGAGAAAATTGGAAATCTGGAATCAGAAGCTAGATAGACACACATTGAGTTAATTAAGGGAAAAATCTAATACCTTTATATCACTTTTTAGCCAAAATCAAAACCAGAAGCCCAAAGAAGAATGACCTAAGTCATCAGTCAGATGTTTCATGAGCATCTACTATTTTCCAGGTATTGTTAGGCACTCGGAACACAGGACAGCTAATACACAGAGGTTAAAGTTGGGTTACTGCTGCTGCTAAGTCACTTCAGTCATATCCGACTCTGTGCGACCCCATAGACGGCAGCCCAGCAGGCTCTCCTGTCCCTGGGATTCTCCAGGCAAGAACACTGGAGTGGGTTGCCATTTCCTTCTCCAATGCATGAAAGTGAAAAATGAAAGTGAAGTCGCTCAGTCCTGTTCGACTCTTCACGACCCCGTGGACTGTAGCCTACCAGGCTCCTCCCCCCATGGGATTTTCCAGGTAAGAGTACTGGAGTTGGGTTAGGAAAGCAATAAAATTAAACAAATTATCACTAAATGATCAGTTAATTACAGGTGCACAAACTGTTGTGATGAGGGAGCACAGGTATTACCAGAATATAAGGGGGTAAGGAAGTAACATTTAAACTGAGAGGTAAAGGAGCTTCAGGAATTCTCAAGGCAACAGGAAAGGTACAAGAGGAGGAAAGTGTACTTTCAGATCAGATCAGATCAGTCCCTCAGTCGTGTTCGACTATTTGCGACCCCATGAATCACAGCACGCCAGGCCTCCCTGTCCATCACCAACTCCCGGAGGTCACTCAGACTCACATCCATCGAGTCAGTGATGCCATCCAGCCATCTCATCCTCTGTCGTCCCCTTCTCCTCCTGCCCCCAATCCCTCCCAGCATCAGAGTCTTCTCCAATGAGTCAACTCTTCGCATGATGTGGCCAAAGTACTGCAGTTTCAGCTTTAGCATCATTCCTTCCAAAGAAATCCCAGGGCTGATCTCCTTCAGAATGGACTGGTTGGATCTCCTTGCAGTCCAAGGGACTCTCAAGAGTCTTCTCCAACACCACAGTTCAAAAGCATCAATTCTTCGGCGCTCAGCCTTCTTCACAGTCCAACTCTCACATCCATACATGACCACAGGAAAGACCATAGCCTTGACTAGACGAACCTTTGTTGGCAAAGTAATGTCTCTGCTTTTGAATATGTGATCTAGGTTGGTCATAGCTTTCCTTCCAAGGAGCAAGCATCTTTTAATTTCATGGCTGCAGTCACCATCTGCAGTGATTTTGGAGCCCAGAAAAATAAAGTCTGACACTGTTTCCACTGTTTCTCCATCTATTTCCCATGAAGTGATGGGACCGGATGCCATGATCTTCGTTTTCTGAATGTTGAGCTTTAAGCCAACTTTTTCCACTCTCCACTTTCACCTTCATCAAGAGGCTTTTGAGTTCCTCTTCACTTTCTGCCATAAGGGTGGTGTCATCTGCATATCTGAGGTTATTGATATTTCTCCCAGCAATCTTGATTCCAACTTGTGTTTCTTCCAGTCCATTGTTTCTCATGATGTACTCTGCATATAAGTTAAATAAACAGGGTGACAATATACAGCTTTGACGTACTCCTTTTCCTATTTGGAACCAGTCTGTTGTTCCATGTTCAGTTTTAACTGTTGCTTCTTGACCTGCATGCGAATTGCTCAAGAGGCAGATCAGGTGGTCTGGTATTCCCATCTCTTTCAGAATTTTCCAGTTTATTGTGATTCACACAGTCAAAGCCTTTGGCATAATCAATAAAGCAGAAATAGATGTTTTTCTGGAACTCTCTTGCTTTTTCCATAATCCAGCGGTTGTTGGCAATTTGATCTCTGGTTCCTCTGCCTTTTCTAAAGCCAGCTTGAACATTAGGAAGTTCACGGTTCACATATTGCTGAAGCCTGGCTTGGAGAATTTTGAGCATTACTTTACTAGAGTGTGAGGTGAGTGCAATTGTGCAGTAGTTTGAGCATTCTTTGGCATTGCTTTTCTTTGGGATTGGAATGAAAACTGACCTTTTCCAGTCCTGTAGTCACTGCTGAGTTTTCCAAATTTGCTGGCATATTGAGTGCATCACTTTCACAGCATCATCTTTCAGGATTTGGAATAGCTCCACTAGAATTCCATCACCTCCACTAGCTTTGTTCGTAGTGATGCTTTCTAAGGCCCACTTGACTTCACATTCCAGGATGTCTGGCTCTAGGTCAGTGATCACACCATTGTGATTATCTGGGTCGTGTACTCTAGGCACTGGGAATAGCATTTGCAAAAGCCCTGAGGTGACATGAAGTCCAATCTGAGAAATGGGGGTAGGGGTGAGGAGGAGGGATGTGAAAAGAGAGTGGCAAGATGGGCAGGGCCGGCCATCCAAGGCCTGATGGGCCATGTTAAGGATTAAGGATTCCAGGGAGTTCCCTGGCAGTTCAGTGGTTAGGACTCTGTCCTTCCACTGCAAGAGTCCCAGCATCGATTCCTAGTCAGAAACTAGGATCCTACATGCCATTTTGCATGCCACATGGTGTGGCCAAAAGAAAAAACCTTTTTTTTTGATGAGTGGCATAGTGAGAGTCCCCTTTAATGTCCATCCACCTTTTAGTGTATAGCCTCACTCCCTTGACTATAGTTTATTAGACTAGAGGTAGCTAACCCCAATTTTCCAATAGGTTTCTTCTTCTTTTTGTTTTTTTGGTTAGACTTTTATCAGATTGAGTTTATAGTCTAATATGGCTATGCCAAGTATTAGTTTTTAGTTCTTAAAGAAAGCAAATAGTTCTCCTCTATCTACATTTAAAAGAACACTTGAACCAAACTGTTTTCAAACTAAGAGACATGTAAACAACCCCAAAATGAGAGTTCAAGTATTTAGCTGCTCCGGGGAGAAAACAATCTCTTCTTTTTCCTTTGACCTTATAATCTGACTTACTAAACTACTCTCCCAGGCAAAGACTCATACAGTTTGTTATGTGCGTTAAAAAGGCAATAACAGTCTTGACTTCTTGGTCAAGACTGTAGGTTTCTGCAGCAATTCTTTGATCTTTTTTTTAATAGAATATAATTGGCATGTAACAGCATATGGCATACAATATAATGATTCAATACTTCTATATATTGCAAATTGATCACCATAATGTGATAATGTGACAAACATAATGTTATTCTGCATTTGTATTTTTTTAGATTTTAAGGGAGGAGGCAGATGGGACCCCCAGAGAAAAGCGACTGGAGATTCGTTCTCTATTGACCAAAGTTCCAAGACAAGAAAAGCAGGACAATTAAGGGAGGTTAGACCTTGCACAGACCACTTATTTCTTGTTCCCAAAGCCAAGAGACCTCCCCGACCACATGTGTGCTGAAAAGGCTGCCCAGAGGCCAAAGGGGAGTAATGTCAAGGGATGTTCTACCCATCAGCCTTTGCAGTAGAATCCATCTTGGTTAAAAGATACATGTGTACACATGGGAGGATCCTGAGATACACCAAATATGGACTGTGAACCAGGGAAGTCATAATGAGTAGCCAAAGGAAACCCAAGAGAAATGTTGCATAAAAGTAATTCAAACTACCATGAGGGTGCAACTTGGCAACACAGAGACCCTCCCTCTGAGTCTGCCCATGTGTCTATCCACAAGTACTGTACTTTTTCCTCCTAATAAATATTTTGCTTGCTTCACTACTTTCTGTCTCTGTGGAAATTCTTTTCTACAAGAAGGGCCAGGGCCCATGTCACTGACCGCTGGTCCAGTGGCTGGGATCTGGTGCTTTCACCACCATGACCTAGCCTCAATCTCTGGTTGGGAATCCAAGACTTGCTCTAAGCCATTACAGGCTGAGGCCACCCAAGATCAGATCCGTTTCACATGTGAGATCATATTGTATTTGTTTTTTACTTATTTTATTTAGTACAATATCTTCAAGTTCTATCCATGTTGTTGCAAATGACAAGATTTCATTCTTTAAGGCAGATGAGTAAAATTCCATTGTGTGTGTATATATCACATCTTCTTTATCCATTTGTCCATCAGTGGACACAGGATGTTTCCATATCTTGGCTATTATAAATAATGCTGCAGTGAACATTGGGAGGCATATATCTTTTTGAGTTAGTATTCTCATTTTCTTTGGATAAATATCCAGAAGTGGAATTGATAGATCATACAGTAGTCTGATTTTTAATTTTTTGAGGAGCCATCAGAATTCTTTTGGTCTTTATACCTAGTCTTGCTTCTCCTTACCAAAAGTTTTAGGTGACCAAATGCTTACCAGAGGTAGATAATTAGATATAAAATGTTTTTGAGATTTTTCTCATGAAGTGTAGGTGTTCTCTTTAAACCAGTTGTTCTCAGTTAGTGTGTCTTTGCCCACCAGGAGACATTAAGCAATGTCTGAGACAGTTTTGATTGTCACAGCTAGGAGAGGGTGATCCTACTGGCATACAGTGAGTGGGTAGAGACCAGGCACGCTACTAAACATGTACACATAAACATACACAGGACAACTCCCTCAAAACAAAGAATGATCTGCCCCAAATATCAACTGTGTCAATACTGTTATAAGGTAAAGAATAAGCCAGTGATCTTCCAGCCATAAGAGAGGTGTTATTTCCTCCTTTAAAAAAAAATTATTTTACCTATAAATATGATAAGAGTTAAAAACAAAAAAAACTTGACAAGGATTCCAAGTGTATGACATTATGGAAAGTTCAAAACTACGAAGACAGGGAAAAGATCAGAGGTTGCCAGGGGTTGGGAGGAGGGAGGGATGAATAGGAAGAGAACAAAGGGTTTTCAGAGCAGCGAAAATAATGGTAGGTACATGGCATTTTACCTTGGTCCAAAGCCATAGGATATACACCAAAAGTGAGCCCTCGTGGAAACAAACTATGGACTTCTGGTGCTAATGATGTGTCAATTATTCATTGTAACCAATGTATCACTGCGGTGGGGGGTGTTGATGTTGGGGCAGGCTGTGTGTGAGGGCAGTGAGACAGGGAGTGTATAGGAACTCTGTCCGTTCTGCTTAATTTTGTTGTGAACCAAACTGCCCTTAAAAATAACATTTATTTCTCAGAGAGAAAATTAGTTGGAAAAACAAAACAACTTTTAAGAAGCTTGGTGAATTTCCCACTCTGACGCTATTTGAGAAAAGGAGACCTAAAAATTCATAATATGAATGTTATAACTAAATCCATCTTTCAGTATAAAATTCTGAAAGAAGAGACAATCCCAAAGGCAAGATTCAAGTGTCAAAGACCTGCGTATAACAGCATTCTCCTTTTGTGGTCAACGCAGCATTAGGTCTGCAGTCTGTAATAGATCTCACGGGAATGAAAGTGTTTAAGAAACTGTGGGTTAAAGAAAGTAAAACATTTTGGGGTTTTTTGTTCTTGTTATTTTTTCCTTTCATGAAGAACCACTTGGGGCCTTGCAGATGCCCGTGTTCAAAATTCCCCAAACTTTGGTGACCACGGAACACTTCCGGAATATCTGAAGGGACTATCTGGGACACTAATTAGTAGACTCGGGAGAGTCATTAAGGTTGGCTAACACCCTGGTCTCAGGTGGAGATTTTGCTGTGTCCCCTTGTTACTTATTTGTGCCTCCTCGCTTGCTTGTTTGGCTCGCTCCTCTCATTGCCTCCAACACTATCATCTCCAAGCTTCGACCCATTCCCCTAGAACTGAGAGTACAGCGGGCTGTCTCCAGTAGAGGGTCGGCAGCATCACCACCTTGAGAGCCTCCCTCCGGCCTCCTGGCCCCGTGCTTCATGAGTGGCGGGTCCTCGCTGAGTAACTTTCACGTTTATACACTTCCTACAAGTTCACCATACCCAGTTTGTGAACCCCAAGCATGCCTCACTGTCTCTGAGAAGTGCTGAATTTCATTCTCTCTCCATTGCAGAGGAAACTCAAGTCCTTTTAACAGGGTTGGGTAAAATTTTCAAGTCAGTTTCACAAGGCCTCTCTCCTGACATCCCACCTTGCCTATAGTACAGGGGAGTTTCTGTGTTTTTGCGAGTGGGTGCGTCTGTGCTATTCTGGGTCTTTCTTTCCCGGCTGCCAGCAGAGCAGGTGTTTCTCATGGAACACGAGAGCTGCCAGGATCCACGCTGCCTCCCCCTTTGTGCTCAACACTTGTGTCTGGGCTGCCTGGTGCTGCCAGGACTGTAGCTTTATTCCCCTGGCCTTCTTTCCCATTGCATGAAAAGACGAAGCAATCTGTTAGACAGATCCATAATTTTCTTTTTGTCTTTATAGAGGAAGAAGAATGTCTGATCTTTGCTTTCTTAATAATTAGAGTAGAATATCTAGTCAAACCCTTGGAACTATTGTCACAAAGACTGCATAATATTTGACTGAGGTTGTCTGCAGTGTTCCACTTCATCAGACACCCTGTGCGACCCCATGGACTGTAGCCTACCAGGCTCCTCCGTTCATGGGATTTTCCAGGCAAGAGTAGTGGAGTGGGTTGCCATTTCCTTCTCCATATGCTGCTCCTGAAGCTCTACTAAATGACAGAAGGGAAATGAAGACAGCACAAGACTATAGGGTCAAAGGGGCTTCCCAGGTGGCAAACTGGTAAAGAATCTGCCTGCCAATAGGGGTGACTGCCCAGGAGACTGGGTTCGATCCCAGGGTGGGAGATGAATTGGAAGGTTGGGATTGGCATATGCATGTTACTGTATTTAAAATGGGAGAAGGCAATGGCACCCCACTCCAATACTGTTGCCCGGAAAATCCCATGGATGGAGGAGCCTGGTAGGCTGTAGTCCATGGGATCGCTAAGAGTCAAACACGACTGAGTGACTTCACTCTCACTTTCCACTTTCATGCATTGGAGAAGGAAATGGCAACCCACTCCAGTGTTCTTGCCTGGAGAATCCCAGGGACGGCGGGGCCTGGTAGGCTGCCGTCTATGGGGTCGCACAGAGTTGGACACGACTGAAGCAACTTAGCAGCAGCAGCAATATTTAAAATAGATAACTAATAAGGACCTACTATATAACACAGGGAACTATATTCAATAATCAGTAAAAATCCACATGGGAAAAGAATCTGAAAAAGAATAGACATATGAATATGTATGACTGGGCTTTCCTGGTGGCTCAGTGATAAAAAATCCACCTGCCAATGCAGGAGATACAATCCCTGGATCATGAAGGTCCCCTGAAGTAGGAAATGGCAACCCACTCCAGTATTCTTGCCTGGGAAATCCTATGAACAGAGAAACCTGGATGGTTATAGTCCATGGGGTCGCAAGAGTCGGACACAACTTAGCAACTAAATCACCTCCACCAGCACCGTACATATAACAATCACTTTGCTGTACACTGCAACTAACACAACATTGTGAATCAATTATATTCTAATATAAATAAGACATTAAAAAAGAGAGAGAGAGAGACATCTTCAGCTCTGCAAGATGGCAACAATTTCACTTCCTGCACATCCTTCTTTAGCAAGCTGCAAGAGACTAAGATCCACTGAGATGAAGGTAAAACCCAAGAAAGACTAGGATAGAGAGTCAGGAAAAAAAGAAATCCATCACAAAAGAGAGGAGGAAGGAAGTTTCAGGACAGAAGTTGCCCCCAGAGAAGCACCAATCCATGCAGCCCAGGGACAGAGTCACCAGAAGGGTGACATCCAGGGGAAAAAGGTTCCCAATAGATAGACTTAACTTGATGTGTTTGACCACATAGAAAATCTTGTTCTGGGGCTTTTCAATTCAGTTGAAGAATGCAGAAATAAATAGTGATAATGATATGAGAAACTGAGCAAATGAGAAATAAAGTTGTATAAGAAAGGGAATATAATGGTTATGCATAAATCGGCTCAACAGTAAATAAAACTTGCACTGTAGTAATAATAAGGCAAAAAATACATGTTGGCTTAACAAACATTGATATAGTTATGTTTGGGTGATTTGAGCAAGCAGAAGGGGAGGGTGGGATAATGGAAGAGTATGGTACCTTCATCTTCCAAAATCAGAAGTCCAACCATAATGCATCTGACATGTAGTGGTATAAGCATATTAACTCTTATGAAATTATTAATAGTGAGAAGAGTCAGGTACAAGAATGGAAAGAGTTTGCTCTCAGGAGGAGGAGACTGAAAGATGAGAAAGGTTGGGACGTCTTTCAGTTACTATTGTGCCTAACAGATAATCCTCAGATTAGGTGGCTTTAAACATTAACAATCGTTTTCTGCATTCTCCCTCCTGCTTTCTGTGGGTCAGGGTTTCAGGCAGGGCTCTGCTGGGCAGCTGTGGATAAAGCTTGAGCTGTGCGATCAGAGGTAGGAAATGGAGCTGGAGCTGGGACAGCAAGGGCCTGGAGCAGCTGGGGCAGTGGAGCCTGGCTGGGTATCTCTCTCTGCCTTCCCATCATCTCAGGGCTTCACTGCAGGATCTCTGCAGGTTGGCTGACTTGAGCTTTTCATACCATGGTGACCTCAAGGCAGTTAGATGCCTAGTGCAGCAGTTCAGGATTCCAGAAGTGAGTGGTCCCTCGCTCTTGTTTAGAGTTCTTTATTGCTACCTGGATGACCAAGGACAGCCACTGTCATTGATATTATTGACCACAGTCTAGTTCAATTACAACAGTTAACGAATGAACTGGCTCTCCAACCTCAACATTTTTAGCCTTACCTGATCATTAGTATGACTTTGAATGCAATTTATCAGATCTCAACTAAGCAAGATCAAGGCAGACACTGATGATGTTCAATAAGATGCATCAGGCACCTGAAAATTGAATCTGGTTTTTCAAGGGACAGACCCTGGAATTGGAATTACACTTAATGCCCTTTAGAGTGATTCTGCCTTAAGCTAGGACTTTTCAGTGCCTACCTAACACACATACACACTTGTCAGACTAACACAAAAAAACAAAAAGTCTTTTAAATAAGGCTCTGCCTAGATTAGTATCGCTACCCTTGTCCATCCTCTAAACATCTACCTGCACCAATGACAAATTTCCCACAAAAGAACATTGAACTCAGGCCTGTGAGTGTCCAAATTCATTCCCATTGCCAGGATGTTGCACTGCTCTGCCACTGAGTCACTGCTTCTGAGAAGCTACTGCTATTCCCAGACCACAGCCAAGGACTAGGACATCACTCCTGGATAGCCAGGTAAATTGGACAACTTTGAACCTGGTCTATGAAGCAAGAATGCCACATGCAAAACTAAACAACATAAGCTGTAAATTGAAGCAGAAGGAAAAAGAGTGAGGGCCCCCACATTACATTCTTGAGATGTTTAATGAAAGTCAGTGTTGCTTGCTTTGTTGAAAATGGTATTTACAAATTTATGAATGGAAAGAAAATGTTTCGGGGAATCTGGATTCAAGCTGTGTGGAGGTGAGTGGGATTTAAGTGACTGCATAGCAGAGAATTAAATAATTCTAAAAGCTGATTTAAAGAAAATAAAGGCATAGAAGAAAAAGGCAGGCAAGAGTGGAACACAAGTTTCAATAACTCCATTGCAAATAAAAGGGCTCAGGACAGTCTTCAGAAGAATCCAAGTCAAAACGATAGAATGAAGGGAGGGAGAAAAAGGTTCCAGGGCCCTGCTAGGCAAGCTGAGTTGGTGATAGGGTAGCTGTCACATGTGAAGAGTTTATAATCAAAGCATTTTGGGGTGGATGTGCCCATACGAAGGGATGTGATTCCTCGAGAGATCAGTGAAGATTGCAAGGCAGAGCCCAGCCTTGAGACTGGAAAATAGAAATATACTACCCAAATAGAAGGGCCATGACAGGGGCTTTGAGGTGCACCTAGAACTCTGAGTCTATGCAAGGCTGAGTGTCAAGAAGTAATATTCTCACTGTTTGTTATGAGCTGACTTGTGTACATTCCACCCAAATTCCTATGTTGAGGTCCTGACCTCCAGTATCTCAGAACATGACTGTATTTAGAGTTAGGACATTAAAGAGAGGATTATTAGGTTAAAATACGGGGAAGGCAATGGCACCCCACCCCAGTACTTTTGCCTGGAGAATCCCATGGACGGAGGAGCCTGGTGGGCTCCAGTCCATGGGGTCGCTGGGAGTCGGACACGACTGAGCGACTTCACTTTCACTTTTCACTTTCACGCATTGGAGAAGGAAATGGCAACCCACTCCAGTATTCTTGCCTGGAGAATCCCAGGGACAGGGGAGCCTGGTGGGCTTCCGTCTATGGGGTCGCACAGAGTCGGACACGACTGAAGTGACTTAGCAGTAGGTTAAAATAAGTCCATTAGGATGGACCCTAATCTAGTCTCACATATGTCCTTATAAGAAAAAGACTATATAGCCTGGTGAATTTATTTTTCCCAAGCATAGAGAAGACAATTCTCTATGCCACTAATGCCCTAATTAAACAAATAAAGCATATTGTGGTTAGAGAGCCATAATATAAATTACAAACTCTGAGGACTTAGATGGAATGCAAGAGGAGCTGGCTGACTTGTAGGCAGAGTTCTTTCTTCGTCCCTTCTTTGGTTCCCAAGAAGGAATTTTTTAAGACAAAAAGAAAAAAATTTAAACAACCAACTATAATAAAGTGAAATGGTAAAATAACTTTTTGAATAGGATATTCTGAGGAGCGGAACAGGGAAAAAATGAAACAGTGAAACATGTCCTTTTACATTTATCATCTGAAGAGCTTTGACTATCGCTCTCGATCCCTGGATCAGAAAGATCCCGTGGAGGAGGGCATGGGAATCCCCTCCAGTATTCTTCCCTGGAGAACCCCATGGACAGAGAAGCCTGGCAGACTACAGTCCATAGGGTCTCAAAAAGAGTCAGACACGACTGAAGCAACTTAGCACACAGCACGCTAAAGACCTCAGATTTTATTTTGTAAGCATGATGAGGCTTCTAAAATGCAAAGAGGTAATCACATCAGTAGTTTAGAATAATAACTATGAGAGCCAGAAGCAGGGGGTGGGGCAACAAGTTGGGGCCCCAGAAGTAGGGAAAGCAGTGAAGAGGTTTAGTAGTCCAAGGAGAGATGAATTGGCCCTGCATGAAAATCAGGAGAGCAAACGGGTTATTACAGAGACACTAAAAGGTAAAAGCAGAAGGAATAAGTGATTTGTTGAAATGAGTAGCACTAGCGACTTAGCCGGAGAAAGCAATGGCACCCCACTCCAGTACTCTTGCCTGGAAAATCCCATGGATGGAGGAGCCTGGAAGGTGGCAGCCCATGGGGTCACTGAGGGTCAGACATGACTAAGAGACTTCACTTTCACTTTTCCCTTTCATGCATTGGAGAAGGAAATGGCACCCCACTCCAGTATTCTTGCCTGGAGAATCCCAGGGACGGGGGAGCCTGGTGGGCTGCCGTCTATGGGGTTGCACAGAGCCTGACACGACTGTAGTGACGCAGCAGCAGCAGCAGCAGCGACTTAGCAGCAGCAGCAGCAAGGGGAGAGAGTTGTGAAAGGCTTCTAGATTAGTTAGATCTAGTTGTCAAGGCTTCTAAATTAGATAGTGTTTTAGTTTCCACAGCTGTTCTAACAAATCATCATAAATCTAGTGTCTTAAACAATACAGAATTATTATCTTACAGTTCTGGAGTTCAGAAGCCTGACATGGACCTCACTGGCCTAAAATCAAGGGCTTCATGGACTTCCCAGGTGGCACTAGTGGTAAAGAACCTGCCTGCCAATGCAGAAGACGTAACAGATGGAACCCAGGGTTCCATCCCTGGGTCTGGAAGATCCCCTGGAGGAGGGCACAGCAACCCACTCCAGTACTCTTGCCTGGAGAATCCCATGGACAGAGGAGCCTGGCAGGCTACAGTCCATAGGGCACTCACACACAGGGCTGCATTCCTTTCTGGAAGCTCTAAGGCAGAGTTTATTTGCTTGCTCTTCCCAGTTTCTAGAGGATGCCTGCATCCCTTGGCTCATGGTCACCTTTTTCCATGTTTAAAGCTGGTACTGGCAGACTGAGTCCTTGTCTCTTTGCACATCTGACCCTTCACATCTCTCTTTGACCATAGTCAGGAAAGATTCTCCACTTTTAAAGGACTCATGTGATTAAACGAGGCTCACCTGGATAGTCCAATTTAATCTTCCCATCTCAAAGTCTGTAACCTTAATCACATCTGCAGAATGCCACCCAAGGAATGTTCCTTTCACAGGAATTCACAGGTTCCCAGGATTGTAGACACGTGAGGGAGACATTATCCTGCCTGTGAAAAGTGCAAGAGTTAGCCGCTCAGTTGTGTCTGACCCTTTGCAACCCCCACGGACTGTAGCCCTCCAGGCTTCTCCATCCTTGGGATTTTCCAGGCAAGAATACTGGAGAGGGTTGCCATTTCCTTCTCTAGGGGATCCTCCGGACTCGAGGATCGAACCTAGGTCTCCCACATTGCGGGAAGACTCTACCATCTGAGCCACCAGGGAAGTCCCATTCTGCCCATAACAGGTACCAAAGAGCAGAGCTTTTCAAGCTTTTCAGATGGATCCATAAGTGGATTGTGAAGTGAATTTCATAGGGTGCTACCAGTGTTTCTTTTCTAAAGGAATAGAAATTAATGGAGTACAATGTGTATGCTAGGGCTTCCCTGGTGGCTCAGATGGTAAAGAATCTGCCTGCAGTACAGGAGACCTGGGTTTTATCACCTGGAGAGGGGAATGGCAACCCACTCCAGTACTCTTGCCTGGAGAATCCCATGGACAGAGGAGCCTGGCAGGCTATAGTCCATGGGATCGCAAAGACACGGACACAACTGAACAACTCACACTCACAGCACAATATGTATGCTAAGAGTATTGGTGTTTTGTGAAGCTTCAATTTAGTTTTTTCATTCGTGAATATACTGGATTGTGATATAAAATATATTTCTTATTGAACATCACGGGAAAAAGTGTTTAAAAGCCATTGAATTTGATGAGAGGAGAATGAGAGGATTGAGCAAAATAGAACATAATGCTAACAGCTAGCATTTATTGTTCTAAGTCTTAATATTCATTAGCTCATGCCATCTTTCCAACTATCAGTACACTAGATCCTTTCATTTTCTCCATGTTGCGAATGAGGAAATAGTAAGAGATTGAATGTCTTGCATAAAGTCACACAGCTAGAAAATGGTATTAATGAGATTCAAAATCAAACAGGCCAATTCCTAGCTTCCAAGGCTGTATAGTTAACACCATCCTGCTGTGTCTAGGGATACCCAGAGTGTGAGAAGAAAGGCGATCTTGCTTCTTTTGTTCATCCTGCTACCCTGGGAACCTTTGCCCATGTATAGTATCTTATTTAAAATAGGAAATGCTTATAACAGCAGAGCAAAAAATAAGCTTCTTACATAACTCAGCTATGGTTCTGTAGTGGGAAAAGAAGGGTAAGAGTCTCTCAATCCCAAGTACAGTGACCTTCTGTTTTCAGGCTGAAAGCCTGAACTCAACCTAGGAGCATAAGTGTAGTACACATTTTTAAGACTAATATGTATGCAATTAATATTGTTGCCTTAGCAACAAAGGAATTTACCAATAGATAATGTTCTTGGACATTCAATACATTATATGTCATACCTAATACAAGTCTAGCATTGTTTTAATTGCTTTGCAAACATTACTTTATCTAATGCTCATTAAAAACTCTCTGAGGGACTTCCCTGGTGGTCTAGTGGTTAGGACTCCATGCTTCCATTGCGGGAAGCACAGTTTTGATCCCTGGTCAGGGAATTAGGATCCCCATATCCCCTCACTTTCTTCAATTTCAGTCTGAATTTGGCAATAAGGAGTTCATGGTCCGAGCCACAGTCAGCTCCTGGTCTTGTTTTTGCTGATTGTATAGAGCTTCTCCATCTTTGGCTGCAAAGAATATAATCGATCTGATTTCGGTGTTGACCATCTGGTGATGTCCATGTATAGAGTCTTCTCTTGTGTTGTTGGAAGAGGGTATTTGCTATGACCAGTGCATTTTCTTGGCAAAACTCTATTAGTCTTTGCCCTGCTTCATTCCGTATTCCAAGGCCAAATTTGCCTGTTACTCCAGGTGTTTCTTGACTTTCTACTTTTGCATTCCAGTCCCCTATAATGAAAAGGACATCTTTTTTGGGTGTTAGTTCTAAAAGGTCTTGTAGGTCTTCATAGAACCTTTCAACTTCAGCTTCTTCGGCGTTACTGGTTGGGGCATAGACTTGGATTACTGTGACATTGAATGGTTTGCCTTGGAAACAAACAGAGATCATTCTGTCATTTTTGAGATTGCATCCAAGTACTGCATTTCGGACTCTTTTGTTGACCATGATGGCCACTCCATTTCTTCTGAGGGATTCCTGCCCGCAGTAGTAGATATAATGGTCCTCTGAGTTAAATTCACCCATTCCAGTCCATTTTAGTTCGCTAATTCCTAGAATGTCAACATTCACTCTTGCCATCTCTTGTTTGACCACTTCCAATTTGCCTTGATTCATGGACCTGACATTCCAGGTTCCTATGCAACATTGCTCTTTACAGCATCGGACTTTGCTTCTATCACCAGACACATCTACAGCTGGGTATTCTTTCTGCTTTGGTTCAATCCCTTCATTCTTTCTGGAGTTATTTCTCCACTGATCTCCAGTAGCATATTGGGCCCCTACTGACCTGGGGAGTTTCTCTTTCAGTATCCTATCATTTTGCCTTTTCAAACTGTTCATAGGGTTCTCAAGGCAGGAATACTGAAGTGGTTTGCCATTCCCTTCTCCAGCGGACCACACCCTGTCAGATCTCTCCACCATGACCCGCCCATCCTGGGTTGCCCCACGGGCATGGCTTAATTTCATTGAGTTAGACAAGGCTGTGGTCCTGGTGTGATTAGATTGACTAGTTTTCTGTGAGTATGGTTTATTGTCACCATGTTTATTTAACTTATATGCAGAGTACATCATTAGAAATGCTGGACTGGAAGAAACACAAGCTGGAATCAAGATTGCCAGGAGAAATATCAATAACCTCAGATATGCAGATGATACCACCCTTATGGCAGAAAGTGAAGAGGAACTAAAAAGCCTCTTGATGAAAGTGAAAGTGGAAAGTGAAAAGGTTGGCTTAAAGCTCAACATTCAGAAAACGAAGATCATGGCATCTGGTCCCATCACTACATGGGAAATAGATGGAGAAACAGTGGAAACAGTGTCAGACTTTATTTTTCTGGGCTCCAAAATCACTGCAGATGGTGACTGCAGCCATGAAATTAAAAGACGCTTACTCCTTGGAAGGAAAGTTATGACCAACCTAGATAGTACATTCAAAAGCAGAGATATTACCTTGCCAACCAAGGTCCATCTAGTCAAGGCTCTGGTTTTTCCAGTGGTCATGTATGGATGTGAGAGTTGGACTGTGAAGAAAGCTGAGTGCCGAAGAATTGATGCTTTTGAACTGTGGTGTTGGAGAAGACTCTTGAGAGTCCCTTGGACTCCAAGGAGATCCAACCAGTCCATTTTGAAGGCGATCAGCCCTGGGATTTCTTTGGAAGGAATGATGCTAAAGCTGAAACTGCAGTATTTTGGCCACCTCATGCGAAGAGTTGACTCATTGGAGAAGACTCTGATGCTGGGAGGGATTGGGGGCAGGAGGAGAAGGGGACGACAGAGGATGAGATGGCTGGATGGCATCACTGACTCAATGAATGTGAGTCTGAGTGACCTCCGGGAGTTGGTGATGAACAGGGAGGCCTGGCGTGCTGCAGTTCATGGGGTCGCAAAGAGTCGGACACGACTGAGCGACTGATCTGATCTGATCCCCTCAAGCACATGGCACAGCCAAAAAAAAGAAAGGGAAAAAACCGCAGCTCTATGAGTGTCTCTTATTATTGTCCTTTCATAGACAAGTGCAGGTTCAATCCTCAGGTGGGAAAGATCTGCTGGAGGAGGGCATGGCAACCTACTCCAGTATTCTTGCCTGGAGACTCCAATGGACAGAGGAGGCTGGTGGGCTACAGTCCACGGGGTCACAAAGAGTCAGACATGACTGAGGAGACTGAGCATGTACACATGTAATACTCTCAAAGAAGCTCAGAATATTTTTTAACAGATGTGGTGTACTCAAGATTCGAGGGTGTGGAGCCCAACCCACCTTCTGCTAAGCAGGCCTTATCCTGGTAATGTGTCTTCTGCCCCAGTGCCAAGTGTGATTCTTTCCTGGGACTTGGACTTTGTTGAAAGTAAAAAATTGCAAAATTTGCTTAGAAATCATGGAGTGAGAACTAGAAATGAGCAATTGAGAATAGTTGATAAAGAAACTGAGAAAGTTGTGTTGATTCTGACAACAGAAAGCCAGAAAGGGATTGCTGTTAACAGAAGTATGTGAAGGAATGGGGAAAGAGTGAAAAGGGTGGAGTGAAGGAACCTCCATGCTAATCTGAAATTCTGGTTGTGGAAACATTTCGTCATGAGGAAAGCCCTAAGCAAATACCATGTTACTGTCACATCCTATTTTTTAATTTGTTTAGTTGCTCAGTTGTGTCTGACTCTTTTGCAACCCTGTAGACTGTAGCTCACCAAGCTCTTTTGTCCATGTCACTTTCTGGGCAAGATTACTGGAGTGGGTTGCCATTTCCTCATCCAGGGACTCTTCCTGACCCAGGAATTGAACCCGCATCTCCTGTACTGGCAGGCAGATTCTTTAACGCTGAGCCACCAGGGAAGCCCAAAAGGAAACATTTATTGAGCACAAGTTAAGTGCTGCTAGATGCTTGGAATGCAAAGACAAAAACAACCAGTCTATCTAGTTAAAATGTGTTTTGCATACAAAGGGTGACTTGATTTGAATTTTTAGTATATTTCAGACTATTAACTAAGCCCCAGACTGCATCTTTATGTTACCTGTAGTAGGCACTCTAAGAATATTTAATGAATTGAAGTATTAGAGATGGATAGGACATGGTTCAGAACACTTAACTATCTATGAATTCATTCAACAAAAATTTTTACTGTGGTAAAATACGATAGCATAAAATTTACCAGTTGACCATTTTTGAGCGTTTGGTGGCACTGAAAACAATTCACATCGCAACCAACACTCACATCCATATCTCCAGAAGTTTCTCATCATCTCAAACATAAACCCTGTATCCATTAAACAAAAACTCCCCATCCCGTCATTCAACAAATTTTGGCGTTCCTTCATTCAAAAAGTATGTACTGAGCACCTGTAATTTAGCCCATTTCTCCTTGCGGAAGGTCTGGGTAACAGAACAAATACAACAGATGTGCTCTGCCATCTCACAGATACAGTCTAGAGAAGGAGACTAGCAGACAGCAGCAATAGGGGGAGGGGCTAACATTGCTGACTGCTCCCACTCGGGGAAGGCAATGGCACCCCACCCCAGTACTTTTGCCTGGAAAATCCCATGGACGGAGGAGCCTGGTAGGCTCCAGTCCATGGGGTCGCTAAGAGTCGGACACGACTGAGCGACTTCACTTTCACTTTTCACTTTCCTGCATTGGAGAAGGAAATGGCAACCCACTCCAGTGTTCTTGCCTGGAGAATCCCAGGGACGGGAGAGCCTGCTGGGCTGCCGTCTATGGGGTCGCACAGAGTCGGACACGACTGAAGCGACTTAGCAGCAGCAGCAGCCCACTCAACAGTCCATTTGAATATGCAATGCTTCTTTGAGGTAGGTCTGTATCACCACCACCAAGTGTTAGGAAAAAGGAGGTGTGGGCTCCGTGTGGGATCAAGCTCAATCTGGACGACAGGGTCAGGATTCAGGGTCAGGACATCGGAATTACGTTGAGACCGGAAGCTTGAGTGAAGGTTGGCCAGGCTAAGATTTTTCCCAGAGCAGGAAAGGACAACAAGCCCAGCCCTGGAATCAGATGGGTTCTGCCAGGCCGATGAAGCACAGCACCGAGAAACAGGGAGCAGGAGCCACTTCCTGGAAGCCCCGGAGGGTTTCCTGTTCTATCTCCACAGCAGGGGGAAGCCGCTCCAGAGCTTTAAGTGAAGTGAAGTGAAGTCGCTCAGTCGTGCCAACTCTTTGCGACCCCATGGACTGTAGCCTCCCAGGCTCCTCTGTCCATGGGATTTTCCAGGCAAGAATACTGGAGTGGGTTGACGTTTCCTTCTCCAGGAGATCTTCCCAATCCAGGGATTGAACCTGGTCTCCGGCTTTGTAGGCAGATGTTTTACCGTCTGAGTCAGAGCTTTAAGCCAGACCTTAAAAAGATACATCACTCTAGTGAAATGCTAATGAGTAATTCACTTCCCTCCAGCTCGTTATTATCATGCTGATGGCAGATAAGTACAGCTAACCTTGAACCACCCACCATAGAAAAGCAATTGGTATTTACACTGTAAAATGTCTGTGTACTTGTGTTTGAAAGTTCCTCATCTGGTAATTCACATTTAAGTAAATGTGAATTTAATGATATAACCCGATTCAAGAGCTAATGAAGGAAAAAACTAGAAACTAGTCTCATTTTGCATCCCAACAAACTTTATGTTAGAAAGAAATCATATCACCTTTCAGAGAGATCTCAAGTGTGAGCCTAAAACATAACTGGCCATCACCTCTCAACTCAGGAATTTGTGTCAATTCCTTCAGTTCCTTCTGTTATTGCTTTTCAGTCGCTAAACTGTGTCCAACTCTTTTGAGACCCCATGGACTGAAGCACGCCAGGCTCCTCTGTCCTCCAGTGTCTCCTGGAGTTTGCTCAAATTCATGTCCATTGAGTCAGTGATGCTATCTAACCATCTCATCCTCTGCCGCCCTCTTCTCCTTTTGCCTTCAATCTTTCCCAGCAGCAGAGTCTTTTCGAATGTGTTTGCTCTTCACATCAGGTGGCCAAAGTACTAGAGCTTCAGCTACAGCAACAGTTCTTCCAAAGAATACTCAGGGTTGATTTCTGGACAAACGTACATTAAGCTTCTGTTTACCTAGTGCTTTAATTAGTTTGCCTAGGCAAAATGACTGATAGTAATTTGAGAGCGATCTTGCTTCAAACTCATCTATTGTAGGACTGCTAGGCTGCTCTACTGTTTGTAGAGTAAAGGCCAGGTTCAGAATTTCAGTTTCTGGAGGGGAAGACCTGGAGAAGGTGTACCTCCAAGGTGAAACTCCCTTCTGACTGTTGGACTGCGCTGCCCTTTAGTCAGTTCAGTTCAGTTCAGTCACTCAGTCGTGTGGACTCTTTGCGACCCCATGAATCACAGCACACCAGGCCTCCCTGTCCATCACCAACTCCTGGAGTATACCCAAACTCATGTCCATCGAGTTGCTGATACCATCCAGCCATCTCATCCTCTGTCATCCCCTTCTTCTCCTGCCCCCAATCCCTCCCAGCGTCAGGGTCTTTTCCAATGAGTCAACTCTTCTCATGAGGTGGCCAAAGTACTGGAGTTTAGCTTCAGTATCAGTCCTTCCAATGAACACCCAGGACTGATCTCCTTTAGGATGGACTGGTTGGATCTCCTTGCAGTCCAAGGGACTCTCAAGAGTCTTCTCCAACACCACAGTTCAAAAGCATCAATTCTTCGGCACTCAGCTTTCTTCACAGTCCAACTCTCACATCCATACATGACCACTGGAAAAACCAGAGCCTTGACTAGATGGACCTTGGTTGGCAAGGTAATATCTCTGCTTTTAAATGTACTATCTAGGTTGTCATAACTTTCCTTCCAAGGAGTAAGCGTCTTTTAATTTCATGGCTGCAGTCACCATCTGCAATAATTTTGGAGCCCCCAAAAATAAAGTCAGCCCCTGTTTCCACTGTTTTCCCATCTATTTCCCTTGAAGTGATGGGACCAGATGCCATCATCTTTGTTTTCTGAATGTTGAGCTTTAAGCCGACTTTTTCACTCTCCTCTTTCACTTTCATCAAGAGGCTTTTTAGTTCCTCTTCACTTTCTGCCATAACGGTGGTGTCATCTGCATATCTGAGGTTATTGATATTTCTCCTGGCAATCTTGATTCCAGCTTGTGCTTCTTCCAGCTCAGTGTTTCTCATGATGTACTCTGCATATAGGGCCTCTCTGGTGGCTCAGATGGTAAAGCCTCTGCCTGTAATGCGGGAGACCCGGGTTTAATCCCTGGGTTGGGAAGATCCTCTGGAGAAGGAAATGGCAGCCCACTCCAGTATTCTTGCCTGGAAAATCCCATGGATGGAGCAGCCTGGTAAGCTACAGTCCATGGGGTCACAAAGAGTTGGACATGACTGACTTCACTTTCACTCTGCATATAAGTTAAATAAGCAAGGTGACAATATGCAGCCTTGATGTACTCCTTTTCCTATTTGCTCGCCTCAATATCAATCCCAAGTTAGAGTGGATGGTGAGTGAATTTATCACCACTTGACTGGTAGGCAGTGACTTTGTTCTCACATTTTAAAGCACTACACTCTTTTTAGTGCCTTGTCAGTTTTAGATTTTTAACTTTTCACGATAATAATAATGCTTCTGCAAAAATAAAGTAAGTAAAGCAGCTAGTTATCTTTTTCTTTTGACCAGAATGGTGCTTGTGAACTGTGTGCACAGATAAGCACTCAAGAGTCAAGAATCCCTCTGGTTTCTTTCTTTTTTTTTTTTTCCTCCTCTTCTTTTTTCCCAAAATCTATGTTTGAAAACTAATAATGACATGTACACCATTGACATTTTATAGCTTAGTATTTCAGTGCATGTGACTTTTGCCTCTCGGGGGTAGACAGGACAGTATCATTTTACAGGTAAAAGAGGCTGAAATTGAGAGAAGGAAACAACCCTGCCTACGGTAACTGTCTGGTAAGGAATACAGCCATTTGCTGAGTTGTACTGATCTCCAAAGCATCATTTATTCCACATATCATGTGCCCTGAATGCTTACTTCTCAGGCTGATCTAAGAACATAAAACAAGCTAGACATACAGCAGAATCCCCTTGAGAAGGTTGATCAGTGGGAGAGAGACACAGAAACAATCAGCTCAGTTCAGTTGCTCAGTCTTGTCCGACTCTTTGTGACCCCATGGACTGCAGCACACCAGACTTCCCTGTCCATCCCCAACTCCTGGAGCTTGCTCAAACTAAAGTCCACTGCATTGGTAATGCCACAGAAACAGATCATCATTAGTCCATGGGGCAAGAATAGCACTGAAGATTTCAGAAGCTCGGGGTAGGCATACTTAATAAAGGACGAGGAGGGTGGGCTAGGAGCAATCAGGAGGATCTTCTTGGAGGAGGTGCCACCTATACTGAATCTTAAAATAGGTTAAAATAAGCAGGTCCTAGCCTTATACAATCTCATTATCACAGTGACGATAAGATAATGATATGATATTCATATGTGTTATATACAATAAGTAAGAAACAAGGCCATGACACAGCTAGGCAGTGACTCAAGGAGATGACCTGTAGAAAATACAGCATCGTTAACTCTTGCTAAGAAACAAAAAGTTGTAAGATTCTCATACATACATCCCTCCCCTCCTCTCGGTCCTTTAACTGGGCCACCTCTTGAAGGTTAAGCTCTGCCTTCAGGGCTGCTTGTCTGCTTTCCTCCCACACATCACCTCCCGTCGGCTTACAGATTTTCTGTTGTGTTCCTGTACTTTTCAGAACTCTCCTAAATACTCAGTTTAACCCTGTTTCGATGGTATAAATAAGTAGAGGGAACTGAAACAAGTTCCCAGGCCTGACATGTCAATAAGGTTTGCTTTGATTCTATGACTTAATTCATGTGTCTCTTAATCTATCTGTGGCCATTTGGGGGTGAGTGGGATGAAAGGAACAGGTTAGAGATTGAGTGCCTTCGTGTAGTTGTCCCCAAAGCCCCCAAAACTAGGCTTTGTTCAACTTCTCCCTTTTAGTAAGACTGCGCCCCTTCCCACAAAATATTCCATCTCCATTCTAACGGCAGCATTGTTTAGAAAATTAACCCAATATTTATATTTACCTAGACTGAGCGGCCAAGTCAGAGTCCAAACAAATATCACTGGGGTTTAAGAAAACCCTCAGAGTCTTAACTAAGCTTTCTTTACCACTCCTTTACCCTTCTCAAGACTAAACAAACCCATTTGACCTTGTCAGAGTGGTCATCATCACTTCTCACCTGTTTTACTCCAAATAATGTCATACTTGGTCTTCTCACCCATGTTCACCTCAAGACTCTCTAGTCAGGGCTTACAAACAGATGGACAGAGATGCACTTTTTTTGGCCTGCATAGTGTCCGCCACCTCCGAAACTCAGGCAATGTCATAAAAAAATGAAAATGTCCCTTAAAAAAGTGGAATAACTTGGCAGTCCTGAGTCCTATTCCCACATGGTTACAGGGTTCATGGTCATAGGGTCATTATTGTTTTTGTTGTTAAGTCGCTCAGTCATGTTCAACACTTTGTGACCCCATGGACTATAGCCCTCCAAGCTCCTCTGTCCGTGGGATTCCCCAGGCAGTACTGGAGCGGGTTGCCATTTCCTTCTCCAGGGGATCTTCCCGACCCAGGGAATGAATCTGAATCTCCTGCATCTCCTGCATTGCAGGCGAATTCTTTACTGCTAAGTGACCAGGCCAAAATGACCTTTTATTTCTTTATTTTTACTTTCCATATCATATATTTATTACTTTAGAAGAGTATTATTTTTAAAATGAAATAATCTGTAAAACAAAGAATTAATTCTTCCCATATTTCCATTGCAAGGAAAAGTATATTTTCATCAAGGCGCTGGCCCCCAATTTTTAAAAATTGATTAATGTATTTTAATTGGAGGCTAATTACTTTACAATATTGTGGTGGTCTTTGCCATACATCGACTTTAATCAGCCATGGGTGTACATTTGTCCCCCTGCCGAACCCCCCTTCCTCCTCCCTCCCCATCCCATCCCTCTGGGTTGTCCCAGAGCACTGGCTGTATATATATTTTTATTTTTTCAAACTGTCAATATTTTTATTGATCCCGATACCTGGGTTGGGAAGATCCCCTGGAGAAGGAAATGGCAATCCACTCCAGTATTCTTGCCTGGAAAATCCCATGGACATTGGAGGGCTATACAGTCCTAGGGTCACAAAAGAGCTGGACATGCCAGAGCGACTAAATGACAACAACAGCAATGACCTTATGAACATTTCAATATTTTAACTTTTATGTATAGATAAATTATTTTGCCCAGTTAATTTTCATTGTACTCTACTCACTGACTTTCCCATCTCTGGTGATGAAAATTCCATCCCTCCAGTGCTTAGAAGCCTTTCTTTACTTAATTTACCATGATCAGATAAGATCTAGTCAAGTAACCAGAAACCACACTAGACCTCTTAAGCAGAAGAGTTATTTTGATACATATGTACTGAAAGTAACCAGAGACCTTTGAAATTTTGGCCAGATCATATCAATCATCTACCCATAATTCAAATAAAATCTGAATTATTTCCCAACTTTACTCAAAGAAACATCTGCATCTTTTTATACTCTAAAAGTATCTTCAGCATCTGCCTCTCTGTTATTGCTACAACTTCATACTTATGTTCTTCCCATCACTGATTGTGCTATAACCACACGTGTTTTTCCTTCCCTTTTGATGTTTTACTAACACTTTTTTCTTTTCTAGTTTGTCATTTTGGCACTGGTTATCTATATCAAGAATGTTCTTTACCTATACAAATGAAAAAGATTGTTTTTTATAGTTTACCTTCCTGATGATGTCTAACTTTAAATTTTTTAAAAAAACTTTTGATTTACCTTTCAACTGGTGGGAAATTGCTTTACAATTTTGAATAATATGTATTTTATATTTTTATTTATTTACTTGTTGACTGTGCTGGGTCTTCCTTGCTGTGTGCAGGCTTTCCTTTCGTTGCAGCAAGCTGGGCTCCTCTCTAGTTGCAGTGCGCAAGTTCCTCATTGTGGTGGCTTCTCTCTTTGCCCAGCATGGGCTCTAGGCGCGGAGGTTTCAGTAGCTGTGGCACATGGGCTTAGCTGCCCTGCTGCGTGTGACTCTTCCCTGAGCTGGGATTAAACACTTGTCGCCTGACTGGCAGGCAGACCACCAGGGAGGTCCCGATGGGGTCCTTTAAGTGAGTCCTTTGTTCCAGTTCTCTGAGATTTTTGTCACTCCCAAAGTGTCCCTGATGTAAGACCAGGTGACATTTACATGTCTCATCTTGACTGCAGTTTTCCTTAAACCTTGAATCCTCTTCATTCATTTATTACTTCATGCTCACAACTTAGAACCACATGAGTTTTCAATACTCACATGATCTTTCTAAAATTTGGACCTGATCATGCCACTTCTCAGATCAAAATTCTTTAGTGCTGTCACCCCCTCCACCTCTTTATCAGTGGATGAAGCTCCAGCTTCTAGCTGATCTGGGTTCTTTTCAATCTGCCTCTTTGTTCTTTATAACCATTCCCTGT
Source organism: Tragelaphus eurycerus (assembly GCA_935064755.1). Lineage (NCBI taxonomy): Eukaryota > Metazoa > Chordata > Mammalia > Artiodactyla > Bovidae > Tragelaphus > Tragelaphus eurycerus. Next base: position 26,976,103 of record CAKXYN010000003.1, read on the forward strand.
CTTTACCCTGGAGAAGAAAATGGCAACCCACTCCAGTATTCTTGTCTGAGAAATCTCAGGGGCAGAGGATCCTGGCAGGCTACAGTCCATGGGGTCACAAGAGAGTCAGACAAGACTCAGCAACTAAGCAGCAACAACAACTTTTACTCTTACCCTTGCTCCTGCCCTCTTCCCCTAAACTTTGTACTCTAGCCATACTGCGTTCCAGCTGTAGGAATGATTCTCATCTTTATGCATCTGCAGGGGCTATTCCTACCGCTTGGAATGGCCTTCTCTCTCAACCTCCTTGCTTTTGAAGATACAGCCTTTTCAAGCGTCTTATCCCCCAAGAAGCCCTTTGGTCCATTTTCCAAGCTCAATACACACTGCTATTGCAGCACTTTTGTAATATACTACTCCTGTAATGTAATTGTTGGTTTGCCTGTCTCTTTCTCCTGTACTGTACTGTAATGTACATAATATGTACATATTTACACTATGTGTACACATAGCATACATACTGTACACTATGAAATCTTGCTAGAATTAGAGTATGTCATTTCTGACTTGAAACTCTAATGCTTCAAACTTATTGATGCAGGAAAGAGTTTGGCATGGAAGTCAGGCACCCCTGATTTGATGTCTTAACTTTACCACTCACTGAACTTGTCAACAGGGAGGGCAATGGCACCCCACCCCAGTACTCTTGCCTGGAAAATCCCGTGGACGGAGGACCCTGGTGGGCCGCAGTCCATGGGGTCGCTAAGAGTCGGACACGACTGAGCGACTTCACTTTCACTTTTCCCTTTCATGCATTGGAGAAGGAAATGGCAACCCACTCCAGTGTTCTTGCCTGGAGAATCCCAGGGACGGGGGAGCCTGGTGGGCTGCCGTCTATGGGGTCGCACAGAGTCGGGCACGACTGAAGCGACTTAGCAGCAGCAGCAGCAGCAGCAGCAGAACTTGTCAAGTTCCTTAATCCCTCTGTTTTTCAGTTTCCATATCTATAAATTGAGACAAATAATTGCCATATTATGAGATTACTATGAGGATTAGAGATATTTTGTATAAAATGCCTGGTACAGTGACTGGTACATAACCAGGCTCTCAATAACTGGCAGTTGATATCACAAGTAAATCAATCAAGAAAAATACTGCAGACTTAAAAGATGACCCATCTGAAATGTGCTTGTGTGGACCAAAGTGAAAACAGTGAAAAGGAAGAAAGGTTATATAAACACAGAGTATAAACATAGCATCTAGGCAATTAGGACAGTGCAGAAAGTGCTTTTGGTTTGATTTTTTTCCCCTTAAACTCTTGACAGCTTTTTAAAAAATTGAGGTATAGCTGACATATGATATTATTTTAGTTTCAGATGCACAACATGATTTGATATTAGTGTAAATATTTGATATTTATATTCAAAATGATCATCGCAATAAGTCTAGCTAATATCCATCATCATACACAGTTAAATTTTTTTCTCGCGATGAGAATGTTTAGCATCTACTCTTTTAGCAACTTTCAAATATATAATGCAGTATTATTAACTATAGTTGCCATGCTATATTTTACATCCCCGGGGCTTATTTATTCTCCTGACAGTTTTTAGTGAAAGACTTACATATCAGCTGGCAGAAGTCTGCAAATAATAGGCATCTCTGTATATAAAATAATGAATATGATATAGGATGAAAAAAAAGTGAAAGTGTTAATCGCTCAGTTGTGTCTGACTCTGTGACCCCATGGACTGTAGCCTGCCAAGATCGTCTGTCCATGGAATTCTTCAGGCAAAAACATTATAGTGTTCCCTTCTCCAGGGGATCTTCTTGACCCAGGGAACAAACCCAAGTCTTCTGCATTGCAGGCAGGTTCTTTACTGTCTGAGCCACCAGGAAAGCCCATTACTGCTAATTACTGCTTACTTGTCATACAACTGACTTCTTGAAGGTGTATGTGAGGCTTTGTTTCATTTTTGCATGTGTGAATATTTGTGGGTGGTCAAGTGTTACAGACCTATACCATGGGAACGCTATAGCTCAGTGGTTGGTCAACATGGTTGAATCCCCATGAAACAGCTGTACCAGTATAACATCCTGATTATAGCTGGTATTTATCCCCAAGCTGCAAACTCCTGGAGATTCAGGACTGTGTTATTCATATGTGTTTTCCGAGAACATAGTATAGAAGTTGGTATGTAGTAGGTGTTTGCTGCTGCTACTGCTAAGTCGCCTCAGTGGTGTCCGACTCTGTGCGACCCCACAGACGTCAGCCCACCAGGCTTCCCCGTCCCTGGGATTCTCCAGGCAAGAACACTGGAGTGGGTTGCCATTTCCTTCTCCAATGCATGAAAGTGAAAAGTGAAAGTGAAGTCGCTCAGTCGTGTCCGACTCTAGCTACCCCATGGATTGCAGCCTACCAGGCTCCTCCATCCATGGGATTTTCCAGGCAAGAGTACTGGAGTGGGGTGCCATTGCCTTCTCCAGTAGGTGTTATTTATTAAGTAGATCAAAGGATGAATTGGGAGGTTTACCACCCATGTATATATTTATAAATGTATGATATATTTATACAAACACATGTACCCACACTTTCACTCTGATTCCTGGGGCCAGCTTTCCCTTTAGTCTGGCTTGAGCCATATGCAGACTAGGGTTGGTCCCTGGGTATAAACTTTATTTTTAAAACAGTCTATGAACAGCTGTATCCCAAAGAACTTTCTGTGATGATGGATATATTCTATTCTTCATTGTTCAGTATGAGACTGATGTCTACGGAACATTTGCAGTGTGGTTAAGTGATTGAGGGATTGAATTTTCCATTTTAATTTTAATTTAATTAGCTACTTGTGACAATTGTGACTTCCCTGGTGGCTCAGACGGTAAAGCGTCTGTCTATGATGCGGGAGACCCGGGTTCGATCCCTGGGTTGGGAAGATCCCTTGGAGAAGGAAATGGCAATCCACTCCAGTACTATCGCCTGGAGAAGGCAATGGCACCCCACTCCAGTACTCTTGCCTGGAAAATCGCATGGGTGAAGGAGCCTAGAGGGCTGCAGTCCATGGGATCGCTGAGGGTCGGACACGACTGAGCGGCTTCACTTTCACTTTTCACTTTCATGCATTGGAGAAGGAAATGGCAACCCACTCCAGTGTTCTTGCCTGGAGAATCCCAGGGACGGGGGAGCCTGGTGGGCTGCCATCTATGGGGTCGCACAGAGTCGGGCACGACTGAAGTGACTTAGCAGGATCGCCTGGAAAATCCCATGGACAGAGGAGCCTGGTAGGCTATGGGGTTGCAAAGAGTCAGACACGACTGAGTGACTTCACGTTCACGTGACAATTGTATTGGTTAACTCTGGTAAATAATCTCCTATGTGTCATCTCTATGTACTCTTCCAGATCATATTCAACTGATATGTTCTGGGTTACACTTTTTTGATGGGGCTTGTATGTGGAGTTGTAAGACTTTCTTAATAGTTTAATACCACTTTCTAAATAAAGTAAAAATATTTGCTGAGCATCTAGTGCTTGGCAATATTGCTGGTATTATGGAGAATACAAAGCCCCTACCTTTGTGTTGCTTCTATCTAATGAGGAAATGGAAATGGAAAGATGGAACATTAAAACAGAAAAATGGACTGCACAGCCTTGGGTATGGCTCTGCTAAACATGAGTATAAAATCGGTTAACACAATCCTGCTTCACTACATGGAAGCAATCACACAGTATGCTGTCAATGTAGAGGGTAGAGAACCTGGACATGTAAAATCTACAGGCCATAAAAAAAGTCTGTTTAGGAGTTCTAAGAGTTTAGGATCTCTGATGGTGTTCACTAATATATGGTCTCCACAAAAAAAATAGTAACTGCCAAGTGGAAAGCCGAGCTTGCAAAGAAATTTAGTTGGTATTTATTTAACAAGTGCTAGTGTTATGCCAAGAAGACTCTGCTGAATAAAAATTATTATTACAGCCTCTACTTGATTTTTTTGTATAACTCTCTCTTAATTTTTATTTATTTATTTTTGGTCATGCTGGGTCTTCGTTGCTGCCTGTGGGCTTTCTCCAGTTGCGGTGATCAGAGGTTACTCTCTAGTTGCAGGGCCCAGGCTTCTCATTGTGGGGGCAACATTCTTCCCATGTTGCAGAGCATGGGTTTTAGGGCACCCGGGCTTCAGGAGTTGCAGCCTGTGGGCTCAGTAGTTGCGGTTCCTGGGTTCTAGAGCACAGGCCCAGTAGTTGTGGCACACGGGCTTAGTTGCTCCTGGGCACACGGTATCTTCCTGGATCAGGGATCAAACCCACATCTCCTGCAGGCAGATTCTTTACCACTGAGACACCAGGGAAGCCCAATAATTCTTTTAAATCAAGAATCCTTCTTTAAGTCAGGGGTGCAGTGCAGTTCACACATTTTTAAGGGATATTTTTTTATTTCAGAGCTCCTTTCTTGTTCCCTATGTGGAGGGAAGACACTGCACAGGTGCTGGAAAAGTCAAGTTCCTCTCCCTGCCCTCAGGGAACTTAGACTAACTTCAGAACAGATGATCCCATCACAGGTAGAAGGTGGGAACTTATGAGGTCATAATCGCTTTAGTCTTTCATGGCATTCTTGTCTGTGGTTCAGGGTGGTGCAAAAATTTTCTTTCTCTTTTTAAATCAGGTACTGTGATACTGGCCAGTCACTGCTAAGGTATAATGGTGTACACTTTCTATAAACTCCTCATTGTTCAACCTGCCTGTGTTAGATGAGTTTTGCTAAATGTTAATCACTCTTCACCTGGTAAATAGTTAAGTTATCAGAAAAACCTTGATATCTTACTATGAACTACATGAGTCCAGTTTTCCTGCAGGTTTCTAATGGGCACATCTTATTCTACAGACGTTATATAATGTGTGTGAAGACAGATTCATAACACTGAGGACAAGATGGTTCCTACAGAAACCACTTATTTATTTGTTGTCACAGAGATTAAGTTTATTGGAAAACCCATCAAATAAATTTCTTTTTCCTCTATGAAAATACTCAGTCTAAGAAATGGGATCTTGGAAGAAACATGACCAAGAAAATACAGTCTGAGGTCTGAAAGATTTCAATACCTTTGATAATAGATGACAGTCACCTGCCCAAATGAACCAAATGGCACTCAGCCAAATAGCCATAACAAATTTATTGATTTTCTTTCCATTAAGATGAAAGGTAGGTTGCCCATATCTAGGCGATCTGGTCTGCCTCAATGTCTAATAAATATACCGAGGCAAGTGAATGCTGAAGAGATAGCTTCCATATTATCGCCAGACACTGAGGGAAGCAGCCATCGGTCAGCAGCAGCTTGGGATGGAGGGCTTATCCCACGGCTGAGTGAAGGATGTGAGGTTGAAGGTCACCAGGCCTAGGGCAGGCTGGGAGGAGTGGAGCAGGAAGCAGGTGGGCACACAGGGCCAAGGAATGTGGCATGGAGGGGGCCAGCTGTCACAGCAGGTTGGCTCTGGTCACCAAACTGTGTGTGGGCAGGTGCTGGGCAAGTCCACATGGGCAGCGTTTATCAGAGGAGCAGATGGTGGTGACGATGTCAGTGGGGGCACTGCAGCAGTAATGGGAGGCACAGAAAGCCAAGGCGGTGGGAATCTGGTTTGCTTTTGGAGAAACCCTTTACTTTAAACCTCTTAGCCTATCGTGGTATCCAAGTTTAAAGTATTGGGTTGGCCAAAAAACTTGTTTGAGTTTTTCCATATAAATGGGAATATTTTGTGCCATTTAAAATTTAAAGGCTGTGATACACTAGTTTAAATTTCATGTCTACTAATTAATTATGAAATGCTTCAAGACTCTAATGCAAAGTTTTGAATGTAACAAGTAAAACTTGAATATGAATAATCAATATTTCAAAGTTTAATAGTGCTCCTCCATGGACAGTGTGGAGTCAGCAAACAGGAGATTCACAGAAGTTTCTCCCTAGAGGGACTCTACGACTCTTCCAGTCTGCTCTGCTTCGTTTATAGATGAGGAAAGAAACATCCAGAGAGATGGTGCGATTTGCCAAAGGTCCCCCAGCTGGTTACAGTGACAGCGCCATGCCCAGAAGCGAAGCCTGCACCCTCCTATCCAGACTTCATTTCACTTTTTCCCAGACTGATATTTCACTATGAACAATTCATTGACTATTTACACAATATGTATAATTTTCTATATAAGATTTAGCAATCCAACTCCAGATTTTCTTAAGCTCATTAAATTGCTCAAAGTAGCTAATTGAAGACTAACATATACTGAGCTCTTACTGTGCTTCCAGCCCTGTCCTCAGAGTTTAGACTATCTCAATGCATTTTCCCAACAACCTCATGAGGCAGGTATCATTTTAGATGTAAATACTCTCAGGCACAGAGAGATAAATAGCTTGTGCAAGATCACACAGCCACTATGCCACCTAATTGGGACTGCAGCCCATGTCTGTGTGATATTTATGTTTGTATTTTTAATCAGAATTTGAAACATCTTCCCTTCCTACTGTGCATTTCTCTTAGTCTATATGAAAGTGTACTAATACTTAGTAATTTGTAGGTACTTGTAACTTCTCACGTGTTTGTAAGAAGATTGAAAAATGTATCTCAGTGTGTTTCTTGCTTCTTTTATTAAACTGGCATTGATTTTCTATACCAAAAAAAAGACGTACATGAAATAGCATCTTGAGTCCATTGAATCTAGCATTCCTGCCAGTTCTTATCTCTTCACTAGTAACAACCCTTCAGTATCTTCCTTCTCACTGGAGGCAAAAGCCAAAGTCCTTACAAAACCACTGACAAGGCTGCTGGCAATCTGCACCTCCCCTCAACTCCCTCCCTATCTTCCCCCTCAGGACTATTTACTGTTCCCTCCACCTCTTTGAGATATTTATTCAAATGTTACCTTACTTCTTAGGCTCCCCAGACTACCCCATTTATAACTGAAAAACTCCTCCAATCCCAGCACACCTTGCCCCACTCCTGTTTTACGTTTCCCTGCTGTACTTGTTCGAGGAAGGCAATGGCACCCCACCCCAGTACTTTTGCCTGGAAAATCCCATGGATAGAGGATCCTGGTAGGCTCCAGTCCATGGGGTCGCTAAGAGTGGGACACGACTGAGCGACTTCACTTTCACTTTTCACTTTCATGCATTGGAGAAGGAAATGGCAACCCACTCCAGTATTCTTGCCTGGAGAATCCCAGGGACGGGGGAGCCTGGTGAGCTTCCCCGTCTATGGAGTCGCACAGAGTCGGACACGACTGAAGTGACTTAGCAGCAGCAGCAGCAGCTGTACTTGTTACTTTCTCTATTTTAACTTATTGGCCAATCGTCCCTAAGAGAATGAAGGCATAATTACATAGTTCACTGCTGTATTCCTAGTGCTTGTCTTAAGAGAAGGTGCTAAAAAATATTTGCTGAGTGAACTGTATGACAAACTATAACATCCAGGTATGTGCCTTTGTTTCAACTTCAAAATGTAAGCTACATATTCTGAGCACCCTAACTCTGTAATGCCCTGTCATAAATCTATTACCTACAGGCAATTCACTAATCTTTTTTTTTTTTTTTTTTACTGTTGAAATTAATTTTCCCCCTCTTCCACTCTGTATTCTTGGTGGGTCTCCAGGATTTTAAAAAGGGGGAATATCAAATTTTTGATAGATCCCTCAGCAATTTAGAGAAAGTGATCTGTACTTTTACTGGTCTCTTGTAGAACAGGACTATCATCACAGCATTAAAACTATAAGAAGAAAAACTATTAGGAAAGTGAAGTCACTATTTGTATTTTCAAGTGGTAAAATACTGCTTGTAAAAAGGACAAACAGCAAGATGATGGCTCTTTGAGCATTTGTTGTTGTCTAGTCGATAACTCATGTCTGATTCTTTGCAACTCTGTCTACTGTAGCCCCCAAGCCCCTCTGTCTATGGGATTTCCCGGGCAAGAACACTGGAGTGGGTTGACATTTCCTTCTCCAGGGGATCTTCCCAACCCAAGGATTGAATCCCTGTCTGCTGCATTGGCTGGCTTATTCTTTACCTCTGAGCCACCAGGAAAGCCCCTTTGAGCATTTAGAAAAACAATTTTTCCATTGAATGTTGTCTCGGAAGGCCCAGTGTAATGAAAGAAGCCTGGGGTGGGAGGAGGACCTGGGTTCTTGGGCCAAGTAATGAGCAGACTGAGGATGATCTTTGTGATACAAAGCTCTTGGAGACAAAGCCATGACGTTTTTCTCATGCTCATCTAAAGTTATTCAGTTCAGTTCAGTTGCTCAGTAGTGTCTGACTCTTTGCGACCCCATGGACTACAGCACGCCAGGCCTCCCTGTCCACCACCAATTCCCGGAGCTTACCCAAACTCAAGTCCATTGAGTCGGTGATGCTATCCAACCATCTCATCCTCTATTGTCCCCTTCTCCTCCTGCCCTCAATCTTTCCCAGTATCAGGGTCTTTTCAAATGAGTCAGCTCTTTGCATCAGGTGGCCAAAGTACTGGAGTTTCATCTTCAACATTAGCCCTTCCAATGAACATTCAGGACTGATCTCCTTTAGGATGGACTGGTTGGATCTCCTTGCAGTCCAAGGGACTCTCAAGAGTCTACTCCAACATCACGGTTCAAAAGCATCAATTCTTCTGCGTTCAGCTTTCTTTATAATCCAATTCTCACATCCGTACATGACTACTGGAAAAACCATAGCCTTGACTAGACGGACCTTTGTTGGCAAAGTAATAGCTCTGCTTTTTAATAAGCTGTCTAAGTTGGTCATAACTTTTCTTCCAAGGAGTATCTAAAGTTACATTTCATGTTTATTTTTACAATTGATTTAACATACCAAGAATAATTGTTATAAATTGGTATTTAGGTATATAAACTTTATTTTCACAATTTAGTTTTTTCCTGTTAAACAGAAATTGCTTTCATGTCGCTAACATTTAAATATGTTAAGTCATATCTAAGGACATATAAACTTAAATGATCACCATAATTACTATAATAATTACTATATTTAATTGATTCATTCAGATCAGATCAGATCAGTTGTTCAGTCGTGTCCGACTCTTTGCAACGCCATGAATCGCAGCACGCCAGGCCTCCCTGTCCATCAACAACTCCCGGAGGTTACTCAGACTCACATCCATCGAGTCAGTGATGCCATCCAGCCATCTCATCTTCTGTCGTCCCCTTCTCCTCTTGCCCCCAATCCCTCCCAGCATCAGAGTCTTTTCCAATGAGTCAAATCTTCGCATGAGGTGCCCAAAGTACTGGAGTTTCAGCTGATTCATTAGGGGACTACTTATTTTGTGAATATGGAAGGCCCCCTGTAATTCTTTTCCCATTTTGAACAAGGGCAAAGAAGCTGAAAAGTTCAAATTTCAGTTTGCCACTTGTTTGTAAGCTCTAAGGATATTATAACCAAAGGCTAAAATGAGTTTTTGGCACTGTTTGGAGGTTCCTATTTTGGGTGCTATCCCGTCTGCCTCCATCAGCTTGAACTGAGAATTACTAGTACTGTACATAAGCCATTAATTTCAACTCAAATCATTTCACAAATGTTAATATTTCATCTTCATATTTGACTACTGTAAAATACAAGATTCTTAATTAAAAGCCATTGAAGAGAACTTAAAAAATAAAATTAGTAATCAGTTAAACCATACTATGGGAGAAAGTTAAATGTGTATTTTTCTAAATTTTGAATTAAAATCGGGGCAGCCTTGTGCCAGCTAAAGCACCAGGCAATATAGTTGACCTTAGACTAGACTAGAGCACTGGCTAGCCACTGTGCAGATTCTCTGGGGTTTAAGACATTCATCTCTATCACAGATCTAAATTCTGGAAAACTGGAAGAACATTAACACAACTTCTAAGACACACCAAAATAACATTTCTCTTTGAGAGTGATAGTTATTTTTCTTTTCACAAAACCACAGCCTTTTTTCATAAGATTTTATTAGAGCTTTGGCATAATTTTGTCAAAAGTATATCCGTAGGAATAGAATCAAAGTGTGTGACCTAGCTGGGGTCTTATCCTCATTGTTAGTTAAGGGGACTTCATAACTGCATGACCAAGTCCTAAATTGGACAGAATAAATCTTACAGGAAGTCTGTCTTCTTAGCAGATACAAAGAAAACACAGAAATGCAATTCTGAGGCTAACTTCTTTGGCTATTAGTACCATGACAAGGCCTGTAAAGTCCGCTTTGCAGTATGGAGTGGAGGCTACTCTTCAAAAATAAGCATGATCTCCCAAACTCTGCATCAGAGGTCATGAGAGAGACAATAGAAAGGCCCTTCCTGAGTCTAAAATTCAACTCCCAACTTAGGATTTAGGAATATTAAACCAATTATTAAGCACAAGAAAATCCCCTGCGTATAATGACTGTCAGCTTGTACAAATCAAATCAAAATTTTAAGGGTTCTAAGCAAATAGCTGGAGAAACAGATAAGATAAATCTAAAATGGAAGAGGTGGCGGATTCCAGCTGAAAATACCAAGTTGAAGATGAAAGCATTTGGGTAGAAGCAGCCTCCTGGCCGGAAGGCAAAGAGCATAAACGAATATTGCCACCAAAGTGCTGAAAAGGCCAATAGAGGCTGCAGCGGGTCGGTTTAACTGAAGGCGGTTTCCACCTCCTCCATTAGCTCGGCCCCAATTGGAAGCGCAGTGCGCGGCGCCGCGCTCCCGGCCCGCCGCTCGGGCCGGGTAGGGTGGGGCGAGCGCGGGCGCTCCGCCGGCGCAGAGGCGGGGCGCCTATATTACGTGCGCGGTGCCGCCCCTGCGAGAGGACGTTGCGTGCTCGCTCGCGCCAGGCGAGTCTCCGCGTCTCCCTCGCGAACTCGGTGAAAGGAATTGGCGCCGTTCGACACCAGGCGGATCCGCTCTGCAGCACGAACCCACCTCCAGCCGCAGCCGCAGCCGCCGCCCGGGCCGAGGAGCAGCCGCAGCCGCCGCCAGTGGCCGAGTGAGCGGAGCCGAGTTTGAGCCAGCGCCTAGCGGTGAATCGGGGCCTCACCATGAGTTCCTCGCCTGTTAATGTGAAAAAGCTGAAGGTGTCGGAGCTGAAGGAGGAGCTCAAGAAGCGGCGCCTGTCCGACAAGGGCCTCAAGGCCGAGCTCATGGAGCGTCTCCAGGCCGCGCTGGACGACGAGGAGGCCGGGGGCCGCCCCGCCATGGAGCCCGGGAACGGCAGCCTAGACCTGGGCGGGGATTCCGCCGGGCGCTCGGGAGCAGGCCTCGAGCAGGAGGCCGCGGCTGGCGGCGACGACGACGAGGAGGAAGAAGAGGAGGAGGAGGAAGGGATCGCCGCCTTGGATGGCGACCAGATGGAGCTCGGGGAGGAGAACGGCGCCGCGGGGGCGGCCGACTCGGGCCCGATGGAGGAGGAAGAGGCCGCCTCGGAGGACGAGAACGGCGACGACCAGGGCTTCCAGGAAGGGGAGGATGAACTCGGCGAAGAGGAGGAAGGCGCGGGCGACGAGAACGGGCACGGGGAGCAGCAGCCTCAACCGCCGGCGGCGCCGCAGCAACAACCCCAGCAGCAGCGCGGGGCCGCCAAGGAGGCCGCGGGGAAGAGCAGCGGCCCCACGTCGCTGTTCGCGGTGACGGTGGCGCCGCCCGGGGCGAGGCAGGGCCAGCAGCAGGCGGGAGGTAAGAAGAAGGCGGAAGGCGGCGGAGGCGGCGGTCGCCCCGGGGCTCCGGCGGCGGGTGAGTGCTGCGTGGTTGGTTGCGCGCGGCGGGAGGCCCGCGCGGGGTGGGGACCGTGCCCAGGCCTGCCGGAGCCCCGCAGGGGGGGAGGGAGGAAACCCGCCGCGGGGAGGGAACACCCCCGGGGGCTGGGGACTGCTGGACGGGGGCGGGCGGGGCGCGGGGAATCCCGGGTTAGGCGTGAGGCCTCGGATCGGTGTGTGACGGCGGTGGTGGCGCCTCCATTATGTGGCTGGAGAGCCGGGGTGGGGAGGGGGAGGCTGCAGCTGCCGCTGGAGGGGGAGGAGCCGCGGAGGCGCCGTCGCGCTGCGTGCGCGCGGTGCGGGCACATGTCTCGGGGGGAGGGGAGGGGAGGCCCGGGGCCCCGGCGGCGCGCCGTGGCGGCTCCGGGCCGCGGTATTGTGCAAGGCGCGCCGGGCTCGGCGTGACGTCACTTCCGGCGGGCGGGGCGGGGCCGGGCGGGGCCCGCGGCGAGCAGTACAATGCGGCCGCGGGGAGCGCGGGCCCGGGTTGGGGGAGGGGAGTGCGGGCGGGGAGCTTCGGCCCCTCCCCCTTTCCTGAACACTCTTTGGGGTACACGTGGGCTCCGGGCCTGGGCCCCGCTAAATTTTCATGAGCTTTCTGGAATATTCGAGTGGACTGGCAAAATTAGCAATGTCCTTAGACTGCGTCACTGAGTCCAAATCGATTCCAAGCAGATTGTTGTTTGAATTCGCAATTGAGTCGTTGATTGAAATCACAATGTACAAGCCGAGTTTTAGGGAACCTCCAACAAGAAAGGGATTTTATGCTTGTTGTGGTGGCGTGCCGTGGTGTCTTATACGGCGGTGTCATGTGTTGTAGGAGACGGCAAAACAGAACAGAAAGGCGGAGATAAAAAGAGAGGTGTTAAAAGACCTCGAGAAGATCATGGCCGTGGCTATTTTGAGTATATTGAAGAGAACAAGTATAGCAGGTAGAGGATGCTAACCTAGTTTTGGCACCTGTTTACTATTCTTTGGTGGGGAAAGTTGTATCAGGAGATAATTCTGTCTTTTCAGAGCCAAATCTCCTCAGCCACCTGTTGAAGAAGAAGATGAACACTTCGACGACACAGTGGTTTGTCTTGATACTTGTAAGTGAAACTGTTTCTTCCCCGTTCCCCCTCAGTTATCAAATATGGTTTTTGGTTACAAAATGTTAGAAAACTTAATGCGTGTAAACGGTTCTTATAAAATTAGAAACATGGTGGCTTTTATTCAGATTCTGGTCACTTAATTTAGTCCGCAGTTATATTGATAGTTTTAGAGGCTCCAGCAATATGATTATTTTTTGGTATGATTTAAAAATTCTCATTTGTAGGAATGTGAAATGAATGCCAATATTTGACTGTCTCTAGCTAATGGAAACTTGTAAGACTACCTATAATTTGTCCCTATAGGGTCTACAATAAAAGTAATGTCATTTTTTTTTTTTTTTTTTGTGGAATTATGTTAAGTGAGCTACTTGGGCTAGTTAAGTATTTATTAATGACTTTCCCATTAGCACATCACTATATTTCCCTATTCTAAAAGATTGTAATATTACTTTCTCAATAACTGCTCTTTTGTTCTCAATTCCAGTTCAGTAGCTGCTGCTTTAACCTAAGTTGGTTTCTTCCAAAGACCTGGGGCAGCAGCAGTGGGCTATCACTGGGCCACTAGCTTTCTTCAGCAGCGAATGGTATCAATGGCAGCGCTGTAAATACTGCTACTTTACCCAGTTGGGTTGCAATTGAGTATGAGGAAGTATTGCAAACCTCTAAAAGGGCCTTGGCAGTCAGATTCCTCATTTTTCTCACATACAAAATCATTGGTTTAGTATTTTGATCAGAAAGTACAATTTTATGATAAAGAGAAAAAAGGGTAGAAATAATTGCTTAGAGGTAAGGTGTCATCCTGGCCTGTAGATCTAAGGAGTTGAATCTTAGATTCTCCTGTTTTGGAATACATATTTTATTTAGATATGTATGGTAGTGTAAATGTAAGTCTTTTTTTATTACATACCGTTTACATATAGTCAACGTAGTGGAGTCTTTGTTTTTTTTGAACTGCATATGGAAGAGTAGTTGAATGTTTTACGTTTAGTTGCTTAAAATTGGCGAGCTATGAAGCAATGATTTAGGAAGATAGTGTGGTTATAAAAGGCTTTTTTAGCTCGTCAAGGGATACCAGTTTAAGTGCATTATTGGCTTCAAGTATAATTTGAACATTCTATCAGAAATGTAAAGAGCAAAGCTTATGTAAGGAATTCCAGACTGTAGGTTTAATTTCATCTCACCAGTAAAACTTAGGAAAGTAGCTTTCTTAATTTAGTGTTGCCTCCACTGAGAACTCAGAAGGTGCATGCTAATGAGCCAGTGACCCAAAGGTAGCTAGGTTAAAGTCGTTTTGGATTTGGTTTACTCCAAAGTGTGTAATCCTCCATTCTTATTAACAGCCAAATCTGGGGAAAGGGGACCTAAAATGCTGTAGTAATAACAGCATTGATGACCAGGTTTATATTGTATAGACTGAGATTGCCTTCTTAACAAGTTTTAGCAAAGAGTTTAAGATCTAGAACCCCTGTAAAGTGAGGATCAACAGCTCATACTCTTTACTTTAAAATACTTGGTCATGGCCTCCCTTCAGTTTTATTGTGGCACTGGTAAATTCTACCTGGTCTGGCATGCTTCACTTTGATTTCCTGCTATCCTCTACTGCTTGCCTCTAAATCAAGGTAAAGAGCAGAGCAGGTATGTATAAATGTCACATTGTCTTGATTATTTTATATACTTAAAATACACATATACTAAACCTTGATATTAGCTGCATAGGTAGTGTACACTTCAGTTCATAATTTGGCAAGAATGACTTGGTGGGAGTGGGGTTTAAACTGAAAATTAGAACAGCATCTGCAAAAGTGTAGTATGCAGCATTCAGAAATACGTGAAAATTTAATAACAGCTTTGTCTACATGGCAGATGTTTATAGTGGATATCAAAAGAAATAATACGGCATTTGATATAATTGCAGATAATTGTGATCTACATTTTAAAATATCAAGAGATCGCCTCAGTGCTTCTTCCCTTACCATGGAGAGTTTTGCTTTTCTTTGGGCTGGAGGAAGGGCATCTTATGGTGTGTCAAAAGGCAAAGTCTGTTTTGAGATGAAGGTAAAAGTAGTTTTGTGATGTTCTTTCTTAAGCTTTGTGAGGTTTTTGCCTGATGGTATTAGATATCAGTGGAACTTATATATTTTTTTAAGTTTTTGTGGTTACAAGAGGGACTAACCCTGTTTTATAGTAGTTGAAGATGTTTATTATATTAGAAGTTGCCATGTAGATAGAGCCAGCATAATTTTTATTTAGGGTGTTCATTTTTTATGAGGCACATGAAAGGCCCACCAAAGGTTTGAAAAAATTTGGTTAGGCTCCAGTTTTTGTTCTGAGAAAAACGTTAAAGAATAAAGTTCAGTTGATTTTGAGTATTGAGAATATAAAATTTCAACATTTTCTTTTAAATGTGAATCAACCAAGTACATTTTCAGCTTCAAATTAATAAGCCCTTAATTTTTGAAGTTCTTGTAAATGTTGGGGGGAGTGTAAAGTTGGTGTGTGTCTGTACTTAGTAGCTGAGGAAGAATTAGCCCATTGCCCAGATGAAATAAACCAGGGTTGATTGAGGGGTTTATTTTCCTTGGCTCACAGTTGATCTTTGACTTTCAGGTTACAGAGAAGATCCCAGTGAGGCATTTATATACGAAAGATATTGATATACATGAAGTTCGGATTGGGTGGTCACTAACCACAAGCGGAATGTTGCTTGGTAAAGTTTCCATTTGAATATCTTGGTACTCCTGAGTGTTTAGGGTTTGATTTCAGCAGTTAGCAGGCATTCTAAACTTTTTGCCTGTTTTTTAGAGATGAATAATAGTAACATGAGCACAGGCTAAATTTTAGCTTTTTTTTCTGTATAGTTACTTGGTTTATGGCTGATGGTTCAAATAGAATGTTACCATGTCATGCAATTTGTCAACTAGTTAAATAACCACCTAGCTTTTTTTATATCTAGTATAAAGTCAGTATAGTATACTCTCTTGAAAAAATAATGGGTCAGTTTATTGTTTTGGAGACTTGATTTAATGAAAGTCAATTATTTTCTTAGGTGAAGAAGAATTTTCTTATGGGTATTCTCTAAAAGGAATAAAAACATGCAACTGTGAGACTGAAGATTATGGAGAGAAGTTTGATGAAAATGATGTGATTACGTGTTTTGCTGTAAGTCATAGCTAAATTTCTATGTAAATGGCAAGTTATTAGATAAGATTATTTTTAAAGTTATATCAATATCAACTTTCAATTACTGATTCATTTTGACTGAAAACTTAATAAATACGAAGTTGATCCAAAAATCTAGTCTTTTTGGATAGTATTAATTTCTGTTTGTGGACATAGGTGCTTATATTGTTCACACCAAGCTATTTAAACATATAACCTAAATATCCACAAGATAAGCTTTACTCCTAGGTTTTTTTTTTTTAAAGACGTGTTACAAGAAGCAGATTAAAACCCATTAATTTTTCTCTCCGATCAACAGAACTTTGAAAGTGATGAAGTAGAACTCTCTTATGCAAAGAATGGACAAGATCTTGGCATTGCCTTCAAAATCAGTAAGGAAGTTCTTGCTGGACGACCACTCTTCCCACATGTTCTGTGCCACAACTGTGCAGTTGAATTTAATTTTGGTCAGAAGGAAAAGCCATATTTTCCAATACCTGAAGACTATACTTTTATCCAGAATGTCCCCTTGGAGGATCGAGTTAGAGGACCAAAGGGGCCTGAAGAGAAGAAAGATTGTGAAGTAAGTCTCTGGAAAGAAATTTTCTTTGAAGCTTGGCTAAAGTTCTGTTTAATTTACTGCTGTACTTGTTCCCATTAAAAGGCTGTGGAAGTTCAAATGTGTAAACTGGGCTTTTGTGTATTTAAAAAAAATACTTGAATTCTTTCCATTGTAGGTGGTTATGATGATTGGCTTGCCAGGAGCTGGAAAAACTACCTGGGTTACTAAACATGCAGCAGAAAATCCTGGTAAATACAACATTCTTGGAACAAACACCATAATGGATAAAATGATGGTAAGTAAAATGGGCTTGATTTTAGCATTTTTAAAAGACTAGAAGGTATCCTAGGTAATATTTCTATTTTTATCCATTTTGTTTAATATTTTAGAGAGAGGAATTTGGGCAGTTAAATGTTTATGTAAGTAGGTGCTTTTACCTGTAAGGTAAACTGCTTTCCTTCCAGTGACGACCCCATTTTCTGTAGAAGTTTTTTAACTCAATTATCCAGTAGATAAAGATGGTTGATTGGCATTAGCTAGTGTTAGAGGATAAAATGTCTTTTCTTGTAGCATTGAGGAAAGGCAATGTTTAAATTTTTTTCAATTTAAAAAAAAGGTGGCAGGTTTTAAGAAGCAAATGGCAGATACTGGAAAACTGAACACACTGTTGCAGAGAGCTCCACAGTGTCTTGGAAAGTTTATTGAGATTGCTGCCCGTAAGAAGCGAAATTTCATTTTGGATCAGGTAAGCTGTAACTTTGAAGTTGAAAAAACTGATAATTGTAGAATTAATGTTTGGGGTTTTAAACTTTTTTTTTTTTTCTTTTTCTGAAAGACAAATGTGTCTGCTGCTGCTCAGAGAAGAAAAATGTGCCTCTTTGCAGGCTTCCAACGAAAAGCTGTTGTAGTTTGCCCAAAAGATGAAGACTATAAGCAAAGAACACAGAAGAAAGCAGAAGTAGAGGGAAAAGACCTACCAGAACATGCAGTTCTCAAAATGAAAGGCATGAAGTTCTATTATGTTAAATATTCTGTGATTTGTATCTGTTAACTTAATGTCAGTAATACCTGTTTCAACAGTTAAATTAACTGTAAATGAACATATATTTAACTTGTGTTTGTAAGAAAATGTAATTAAAATATGACTAGGTGTTGTGTGTTTTGCAAGAATTAACAGCTGATATGAGAGTTATAGGCTTTAGGGTTGTGAATGTATGTAGTGGGTTTGTAGGTTAACATGATTTTATGTTTTGCAGGAAACTTTACTCTGCCAGAAGTAGCTGAGTGCTTTGATGAAATAACCTATGTTGAACTTCAGAAGGAAGAAGCCCAGAAACTTTTGGAGCAATACAAGGAAGAAAGCAAAAAGGCTCTTCCACCGGAGAAGAAACAGAACACAGGCTCAAAGAAGAGCAATAAAAATAAGAGTGGCAAGAACCAGTTTAACAGAGGTGGTGGCCATAGAGGACGTGGTGGATTCAATATGCGTGGTGGAAATTTCAGAGGAGGAGGCAAGTTAATTTTGAGTATTATTTGGTCCAAGGTTGAAACAAATGGTGGTACCCTTCTAGTTTGGGTCTGTATATTACTTAGCTGAATTTAACATAGGAAGTTTTTGATGTGCATTATCTTAGCTGTCTTGGTAAGCATATCTAGGTTATGTTGAACGGTTAAACATTTTTCTCCTAAAATGAAGGAATGGTCCAAAAGAACCCTAAGTCTCATGTAAAGAAGATAGCAACACACTATTAAATGAAACGTTTCTTGTTCTCTAGCTCCTGGGAATCGAGGTGGATATAACAGGAGGGGCAGTATGCCGCAGAGAGGAGGCGGTGGTGGCGGCAGTGGTGGCATTGGCTATCCGTATCCTCGCGGCCCTGTCTTTCCCAGCCGCGGCGGCTACTCAAACAGAGGGAACTACAACAGAGGGGGAATGCCTAACAGAGGGAACTACAACCAGGTAACCATTTACGATCTTTGCAGATGCTGATTTTCTATATAATTTAGTGTAAAAGGTTGAATATGATGGGCAGCCTCAGTTAAGAGTTAAGAATACAGTGTATATGCATAATTACGATAAAATGCATAAAATTCATTAATGATAACTTTTAGGTTCATTAACTGTCAGTAGGAGCAAGTCAGGTGTGATGTCTCATAGTGAATAAGTTAATCACCTGAAAGGAAACCCAGCAGAGTGCTCAGAGGTTTATGGCTGACTGCCCGTCCATCCATTTCTGCAGCTGTGTCCCCTCTTTTCCCCCTGCCCCTTAGATAAACCTAACAACTTGTGTTCTGAGTTCTTTAAAGATTTTTTTTTTTTTTTGTAGAACTTCAGAGGACGAGGAAACAATCGTGGCTACAAAAATCAATCTCAGGGCTACAACCAGTGGCAGCAGGGTGTAAGTAATTCCTTATGTGCTTTTATGTACATTTAATTGTATTTTGAGTTCATAAGAATCAATCTTGAAAAAAGATCTTGTCCAGGGATCAAAGTGTTTATAAATAAGTATTACAGGGCAAGCTGTGAGTTGTATTGCAGATTGTAGCTGTATACTATCTTTTGAAGGCGAGATAGGTTGGAGTTTGCTGTAACTTAATATTTTTTAATAAAGTAATAATTAATTCATATGGTTTTTTTTTTTTTACTGATAGCTTTAATTGTATAAACTAACCGAAGTTGTAATGTGTTTCCTTTTGTAATGTGTATTGATAATGGGATGTTAATACTAACTAAATCTGGCTTGATAAATCAGAGGAATGACAGGTATAAATTTGTTTCCAGCAATTACTCTGAATTAGATTGTCATTTCCTAAAAGCAATTTGAGTGGCTTATTGATGTTTTTTCTTTAAAAAAAAAAATTTTCTCTTACAGCAATTCTGGGGTCAGAAGCCATGGAGTCAGCATTATCACCAAGGATATTATTGAATACCCAAATAAAACGAACTGATACATATTTCTCCAAAACCTTCACAAGAAGTCGACTGTTTTCTTTAGTAGGCTAACTTTTTAAACATTCCACAAGAGGAAGTGCCTGCGGGTTCCTTTTTTAGAAGCTTTGTGGGTTGATTTTTTTTTTTTTCTTTTCTTTTTTGTACATTTTTAATTGCAGTTTTAAAGTGAATCGTAAGAGAACCTCAGCATTGTGCACGATAAGAGAATGTGTCAGTATTTCAGGGTTCTACATTTTATCTGTAAAATGTGACTTTTTTTTTATCACAACAAAAGTAAAATGTTGCTTTGTACCTGGTGTCTTTTATTAAGAATTTACTCCCCCCATTTCTCACAGAGATAACAGTCGGGAGTCATTGTCACAATATAATAGAAATGTTAGCAACCAGATTCATGTAAGGACTTAGTGGTCCTCATGAATTGCATAAGACTCTGTACTGCTCATATTACACTCCATCCTCTCTGTAGTTTGCTGAGTAGTGGAGGGGTAAGCTAAATAGTAGTTTTTGACAGTAACTGGGAAGGCTCTTTCTTTTTAAGTAACAATGGAATTGGCATATTTGGGAATGAAGATGAAATTTGGAACTAAGATAGAGAAGATGGAGTGTATGTAGAAGGGCTGTTAAAAAATGTAAAACTTGGTTGCATTATTTGTGGAGGCTCAAACTTGTGAAGGTTTAAGTACCATAATTTTTCCATTTGTTCTGCATTTTGATTCTGAAAAGAAAGCTGGCTTTGCCCATTTCTTATTAAAAAAACTTGTTGTAAATCCAGTTGTCTAATGGGATCTATATGAAGTTAGCTATGTCTGTATGCCCTTCTCCCACAAAATACTGTATAACTAGTGTGCTTGTAGTAGTTAACTCCACCATCTTTGTAAGCTAATGAAATTGTGAGTCACCCATTTATATCTTAATTTTTAATCATGTCAGTTCTTGAATGGGTATCTCCTTAGCCTGCTGATTTCTTTTTCTTTCTAAAGAAAGTGGGTGGAGAAATTAATTTAGACGTTTGTTTGCAATAAAAAGAATTCATTTTACTCTTGTTTTGGGATTCTCGCCATCAAGGTTTAAAATCCCTTTATGAAACTCCCAAGAGGAGAAAATTTAAGTGTGTGCTTTCTGGACAGCTTATTCTTTACTCTGCACTTGGAACATTTAGGTTTTAAAAACTTAAATGTATATTGACAATTGACTTAAAATTATGAAGTTGAACTCTTCCCTTCCCCTCCCCCCAGATGACTTTAAACATTTAATGAGGGGAAAAGGTACTGGCTGGGAGAAGTTAACACTCAGTTTACCATCTTTAGAATATGCTAATGGCTGTCCTCAACTGTTAATTATATATACATCTATATAATACATGAAACTCTGGGAACAGATGCTTTTAGAAGCCATCATGCAAGCCAGTCAATACTACACAACACTGCTAACTTAACTGTAGTTATGTGATAACATTAGATCCCCTAATTGTAATTTTATTGGGTTTGCACAGAACACTTAATCTTCTAAAGGACCCTCACTTAAGGTGAGGAATCAGGAGTCAAACTGTAGAACTAAAACTTGACATCAGTTTAGTGATTCATTGGTGTTACAGGTTTCTTCTGGTAAGTATAGGTTTGTTTGTTTATTCTGACTGCCTAGATTTTTGTTTTAGCCATTTTAAGTCAGATTTTTAACTTCAGAAATTTTCTTGCTGAAAGATGAGCTGGAGTTGAGTTTCAGATGATGGTGTAGGTTCCCTTGAGAATGTTTTGGTTACACACTTACCATAGGAATACTTAACAGTATAAGATAGTGCCTGAAGGGCTTTTGTCTTTTTAGCAATTGCAACTATCTGCATGAGCCTACTTTTCAGGATGCATCAGTATTACTAGGATTGCATAGACTTGTCCAGGGGGAAAAAGTAAGCTTTGTTGCTAATCAGTGTTGAGGTGTCCTAAATGTTTTAAGTACTATTGAAAAACCTTATACTTTCTAGTTCAAAATTGTGTATTTTCTACTCTAATCATTGCAAAGGGAAAGTGATGGCCAGGGGATAATTCTGTAGGCTTGTTGTGCCTGTGTAGCACAGAAAATTTGGGAAAGAGATAAGAATGTTGATAGAAAATGTTAGGTTTTAAGAAGCATTTTCAAGGTCAGAATTACTGTGAACTATTACTGTCTTCATTTGTATGAAATGAAACAAATCTAGAGAATATATAAGAAATTAAAAGGAGGGAGTGCACCATATAGCAAGCAAGAGAAAAAGTTGATGTCAAGTTTGGCAGAACAAGATCTATAAACAAAAGACTTGGTTTACTGTTCACCTCTCCCTTTGCCTATATCCCCTCTATGGCAAGCAGAACTGGATAAATTTCTGAACAGATGTCCCAACTACACCTTAGAAAACTCACCTGTGAGACTGTGTAAGAGATGCTGTCACTAGACACTTTTGTATATAGTTGATTATACTTGAAATCATCCTGAGACAAGAATTGGATTAGATTGGTTACTTGTACAAAAACAGCATAAAGATAGAAATGATAAAAGTTGAAACTGAAACTACAAAAAGTTACATCTGTTGGTCGGTTACATCTTGTTGCTCATACCTGGCCTTGGGTGGAGAGCTCCAGCTCTGACTGAAGAGCCTGAAACTTGACTTGTGGCCCTAATACACAAACAGCAAGGTGAGATCTTAGGAGGAAGGCTGAGTCCAACCAGTTTGACACTGAAGTGACAAGCTGCGTTAAATGTAGAAAACAAGCTCTCGTTTGCCTTAGGATCCTGTCTGAAAATAAGGAATGAAACTAGTTTTAAACGCTAGCAACAGGTATTAAGCTTCTTAAAAACAATGTTTTTCAGGGAAAGATGACTCAGTATTTTTCAACTCTTGGGGAATTTACATTCATGGAGAGATTGTGTGCCGCATATGCCTCAGGTGTGGGAGTTGAATTGACATGATTTCCTATGAACTTAATATATAACAGGCTTTTTATCCTAGGATTGTTTTTTAACAGGTTCTATTGCACAAACAGTATTTTGGTAGTATTTAAGGAAGTGGTGCAAACACCTTTTACATAGGAAGATTGTAGATCTGGAAGCGTGTTTCTGATGTGTTTTGAAAGCCAAAACCAGGGTAAATATATTAAGGAGAAATTAAGGAAGGTATAAACTTGTATCTTGGTAGTCCAAGTTGAAGTTTTTGGTATTTGACACACAAAACATTTCAGTTTTCATAATTCACATATAACTTAAAATGTCTCTTTTTAAAAAAAAGTGGAGCATGTAGGACAGAAAAGTCATCCACTTTTCAGCCCCCCAGAAGACTCATTTTGGAAGGAACCTGATTCTTCTGAAGCCATTTTTCTAAAATTCTTAAGATGTTTGAATCTAAACTTGTTAATATTTCTGGGGCTCTGGAGCTCAAAAATGGGTTTAGATTTTAACATTTTAGTAATGCTTAATGAAAGTAAGGATGTATGATAATGACCTGGCAGTAAGTTGCAATGCTTAGTTTATGTGTTGTAACTTTCTTACCCGTGAGTTTTAAGGAACCATTAGTGCTTTAAGAAGCTTAGCAGCTGCTTCAGATCTCTTAAAGGTTGGGATTTACTACTCATGTAAACTTCAGTCTCTTAAAATCATTAGTTGCCTTAAAATAGTTGAGAGTGCAATATTTTTGTGATAGTGGAGAGCCTTTTCCTTGTATCATTTTGAGATGTGACTTTTTGGCCATCAGTCCCCAACTCCTATACTCAAACATGCAGGTAATAGATGTAGCCCGTTTAGTGCCTAGAGTTTTATTTGGGGTGTTCTAATGCCCAGTTTTTAACTTGGTACTATTAATCGTACTACATGTACATGATTACAAGACAATAAAAATACATTGTTCCCCTAACTACTGTTGAAGTGACATTTATCTTAACTAGTCCTTATTAACCTTGATAATAAAAAAGTAAATCCTTAAGAATTAATTTGGAAATGACCTACTGGACTGGTTGGTTGTAGTGTGTGTCCTTGAGTGTGTTGCAATAGAAAAAAATAAAAACCATGACCTTAACATTAATTTTAAATTACAAGCTTATACATTTGAACAGGTAATAACCTAATTTTTAAATTATGCTAATCTTGGTGGTCACAGTAGTGACTTTCAACCATGGAAATAGGTGGACGCTTTAGGTAGGAGGGTAATGGCTAACAAAGATAAACATTTAAGTGAGAGTATATACATACATACATACATATATATACTTTCACATCCTAGCCGAAGAAGAGATTCAGGTGATAGGTTACTGTTTAGTTTGCCCAAGGAGTTTAGTCCGTGAGGAATAGTAAACTGAAAATAGATAGAAATATTACTCAAGGTTAACCTAGAATACTCAAAAAGGTAACACCTGTACGTGGTGTGATCAGGTTGAGAATGTGCTGTCCATGTGAGAAGCTGAATAAGTACTGTTTGACATGTAGACTGTTGGTAGTTCCCTTGTGATTGTGGATCCAATATTATGGGAGTAAATTTTGCAGGTAACTGTTAGGCCAGGACATCTGTAATATCTGGTTAGATGAGTTACTGGGACAAGAACTTAATCATGTACTTAATGTAGTCAATTCTAGTTACTTAGGAATATTGTAATTTTTTTCTCCTTACACTAGGAATCAGCATAAACTTGGATCTTGACAAGGAACAGGGGTTTTGCTTTTAAATAAAACGGGATTTGTTGGTATGAGAAACAGTTGAAAGTGATAGCATAATAACAGTCCAGGCAGATGGATATGGAACGGTTCAGTTCCTTAAATGTTTGAGTTAAAATCGGTGCGCCACCAGTGGCACAGCAGTTACTACTGCCAACGTTGAGTTCACCTTGGGTATCTGCAGAAGTGGACATTCTGTAGGGACGACAGGCTTGGAAAGCTAGCATCGAGTTTGGAACCTGTAAACACCTAACTGCTTGTTGCATGTTCTTCCTGCCAGTCCTCTAATTACTCCCATTACATGGTCTTTACAGGAAGTAAAATTAGTTTTGGCTAGTAAAATATTTTACACTTGCCAAGCACTTGAGAAGCATTGCCACAAATTAGCATTAGCCGAAAAATCTTTTAAAAATGAAAGCAATCAAGAACTTTGAGATAGGCACTGTAGACGGCTTGCACGGAGTATTCAGGCATACATAGAACAGTTGAAGCTTACTTGAATGACAGGATAATCTTTTACCTTAGCTGTTATTAAGGTATCCTTTTAATTAAGGGAGATGGGAGAGTCATGGTCAAGAAAAACAGAAGATTCCAACTTACTGTTTTTTTTTTTTTTCTTTGAAAAATAAAGCAAACGATAATGTGCTGATTTAAGTTTCATCTCCTTTTCCTTAGTCTGTCCATGTGAATGTGCTGTGTGGAAGAGTAAAAGGGCCCAAGTAAATGTGTTCCAGTGATTCCAATAGGTATTCCAAATTAATTGCTGCTTGTACTTTAACACTTGTTATATTGGGCTTCCAGGGTCTCACCTTAACTAGAACTCTTAAAAAGACAGGGGAAAGGGAGAAATTAGTAATGAGGTGGGTAGGTCTGTCTATAATTAGAAGGAAAAAAAAAGTTCTAATAGCTCCTTTGTATACCTGAAATGTGAAGCATATTGAGTAGAATGTTAGTTGGTGGTCCTCTTGCAGAGATTAGAGGCAGTACATGCAAATAGAGCCAAGTCCTTATACGATTATCTCATTGTAATGGTTCATATTCCTTCGGTTCCATGTTTTGTATGTTTCAACACCCTATTTGTAGTTTAAATACTTGAGTATTCTAATGCAAAGAGATCTAGAATGCCTATGTCCTTGGGCTCCCACAATCCTGCAACTATGGTAAATGCACAAATAAGCAGCTTATAAAAACTTTGAAAACCATCTTTTGGATAATTAAGTGATGAACATTTATATCAAAAGTCCATTAAACCAGGAATTGAAATCTAAGACAAGGACTTTGATTATGCTAGTTCAGAAGCATGTATGAAACTAGGAAGAAATTTCCCTCACTACATACTTCAGAAAAATGTGTTTCAGTGAGATGAGAGGACTTGGGTGCTATACTGATGAGAAATAAAAAGATCAGGATTTCCTCAGTCAAATACAGTTTTATTCTGTCAATCTTTTAATGGCTTTTGAGGAGCAGACAGCTTAGAGTAAAAGGTAAAATTCACAACCCTTCCTTTTATTGGAGAAAAAAAACTAGGAAAATGTTTTTAAAGGAGGCTTAGAATTTAGATAGTAAAACACATTCACATGACTTGTCCTCGGGGCCTAAGGAGGAAGACATTTTAATGAAAATTCACCCTGTAGGAAACCAGTTGGTGTTGATTTGAATATCCTAAGGGTGGGCCATAAAATAGGTGTTTCCTAACTTACAGAACTCTGGAAGTTATTCCTAGAAAAAAGGTGGAACAGATAACTGCCCATGTGAACGTTAGTGAACAACAGAAATCTTTGACTTTATAATATAGTCAGTGGTAGTTTTCTCAAGATAAAAATACAAATACTTGCAAAGTCTATAATCTCTAGAAAATAAAAGGCGAATGCAGTGGTCGAAAAGACTCATAAAATGTTTGCAACACTGATCAGTAGCGCCTACATTATAAACTTTGAAATGTAATACTTTGAAAAATACTGTGTAATTTGTCCCTAAAGCGTCTCTTTTCAGAGAAAATTTATGTATTGAACTTAATGCACACACACAAAAATACCCTGTGTAAGATACCAGTATTTGGGTGGTAGAAGATAGCACTGACCTGATTTGATGACCATTGGACCGTATTTTTAAGATGCTTCCAAAAGAGATTTTATTCTAGAGGACCATTAAAAACTACAATTAAAACAATTATTGTACTTTTTCTACTTTCCTCATTAAGGTATTCTGCTTTCCCACAGTCATGTACCTTACATGACTTAAGGGGTGCCTTAATCCCCATCCACCAGATTTTTACCTAGGAATAGAAGGATTCAAACCCTATTTGATACCTAGCATTTTGCTGAAAAGTGTGCATAAACAGGAATCCTGAATTTATTATATAGACCTCCTCGCATTATAAAAGTGAAGCAAAGGGAAACCAGCGATGGAGTAGAGGTACGTAGACTGGAGAGATGCTTGCAAATAATGGTACTAGGCATAGTCAAATTTGTTGGCAAACTTGCTCAATATAAATCACAAGTCCAGAGAAAAGCTAGTTAATTTTAAAAACCCTGAGGTTCTTTTATTGAAAGGTAAAACAAGGAAAAAGGAGGGGTGGGGGAAGAGGGGGACTGCATAAAGCACTTAAAGATAGTAGGTATGATAGATGAGCCACGAAAAGTTTTAAACCTACTAATGACGACAATTCTATTTTAATCAGCTATTTAGCTGGTACCTACTGCTATATCACGTAGTGTGAAAAATCGGATTTAATGGAATAATGAAGCATTGCAGCTGAAGCCTTCATGTGGTCCTGGAAGGTAGGTTACTCTTTAAGCTTAAGTGTGAAAAGCATGTAAGCTTCTGGATGAGAGGGATTAGTGAATGTTTAATAATTCAGCTGACAACTGCTTTATGCCAGACACTATTGGGAATGTAAAGATAAAAATTGACAGGGTTCTTAGCTATAATCAGTGACCAGTGAAAGTGTCTACCACTGTTGGTGTAACAGATGAAACAAACTAATAAGAGAGCCTAAATGAGATGATGATGAACCTAATTGTAGAAGTTGGTGAGCAACAGGATGTTACAGAGAGGAAATAGGAGAAGGGCACTCTTAAATGAAACAAGTGAGCAGAGGTGAGTTCATGGTAAGCCAGAGGCACACTGGCAGTAGGATTGGCAGGATTTACCAGCTTGAAGTTGGATGGCAAGTAGAAGATTGGACAGCAGGAACCAGAAGTGGAAGTGTCAGGATCAACTTGAACACCCTATTCAAAGTATCTAGTAGCAATGTGTGATACAGGCCTAGAGTGTGTTACATGATCCAATAATTCATTTTGTGTCATCCTAGTAGTTCAAGAAGAAAACAAGCTAATACTGTAAATTTATGAAATGACATTTAAAAGTAATCCAAATAAGTATTTAAACCTGTGTTTTTATCCAGGTCTCCAGTTTGTGCACTCTGCTGTGAAAATGAACTAACCTTCTTACTGGTGAAGGCCTTGGAAATTTTTGCCAGCCGAGAGATTTTTCTGTTAACTTGGGGTAAGATTTGATAATAGTGTGCTAGAGCTGGAAGGGGTTTAGTTACTTAATCCATTGGCCTGATTTTATATGTTACATGTTATTAAAATATGATGAGTTCTCACCAGTTCCCCACCTACCCCGCCCTTTAGAACAAATGGCTGTCACACCATGGAATTGTTCACATAGTTACTCAGGTCAATTTGAATAATATAGACTGCACTGTGCTTTGATTTATGCCAGTAACAGAAGGCAGGTGATCTTTCGAAACTTAATTCTCCAGTCAGTGTCCAAGGTTCTCCCTGTGGTGGTGGCCAGATAATTAAGATCAATAAAGATCAGAACAGTGGTTCCCAACTTTTTTGGCACCAGGGACTGGTTTCGTGGAAGTCAACGGTTCACCTCCTGCCTGTGTGGCCCAGTTCCTAACAGGCCATGAACCAGTATCAATCCTGGGGTTGGGGATTGCAGATTTTGTGTACATGCTTGACAGTGTCACTCATGATCCAGACGGCATTTAATAAACCATAAACACTTATGTACCCTAAGCCGTAAGAAGGTGGGCACAGGAGGGAAAATGGTACCTTTCTCATGAAGTGAACTAGAGCAAGCCTTACCTCCTAAAAAGAGGCACAAAATAACAACGTAAGTCTCAAGACATCTCTTCCTTCCTCTATTTAGTTAACCATTATAATCAATAGGCCCGTAACAATAATGCTGTAATTCTATCCACCAGTGTTCATTCCTTAACCAGGAAGGCCTCTAAGCTTGTATTTTAATGTTGATATTTACTAAAACCAAAAATGGATGAATGAATGAGTGAATGAATGCTTTGGGCTTAGTTGGGTGTTGGGTGCTTTTTTTTAATGGCAGCCAATTTATTATTATAAATGTCTTTACATAATGGAACAACAGCATGTGTTTAATTTTGCAGTTCTTTTTCCTTTGCACCACACAAGTTTCAGAAGATATTTTTATGCATGCTATGTACAAGTTTAAATTCTACTTAAAAATAAAAACCCTGCATACTTCCAAGAAATATTTAGAGTAGCTAAAAATCACATTTCCTTTCTGAGATAACTCACCTGTTAAAATTGGGAGAATACAGTCAAGCAATGGGTACATTTTAAAAGTAACAATTGGAAAGCGATGATCCATTAGTTTTAAGTCTGATATAATATCACTGACTTTAGAGACCAGAAAGTGTCCCTTCATTTTTAACAGGATACAGGAATACAGTTGTGACTTTTGTTTTTAAGGCAAGTTTTAACATCCAACTGAGATTTTATTTGTTGAGAAATCAGGTGTACTTTCTGCTTACTATAAGGAAACACTTTTCTAAGCAAGTTAAACACAAGGATTATTTGGAGTCCATCATGCTATACTGACAGTAGATACAGGGCCAGAATAAGTTGTAAATACTGACACGTGTAAAAAAGACTGCAACTTACGCATACTTTATTTACTTGATTGAAAGCCATCTTATGGTACATAAAATGTTCTCTGTAGTTTGTCTCAGCATTGTTCACAATGAATGACTTGTGTCTGGGTTTTCTATGCTCAAGACTGCTCAGTCGCTGCTGCTGCCGCCGTTGGTTTGTTTTCTTGCAGGATCAAGGTGGGTACTTTCGTATAAAATCTTGTTTTTAATTCCTTCTCTCGCAAGTCTTTCCTGGATTCTTAGCTTTGCATAATTATACCTACAGTGGAACCTAGTAAGGAGAACGTGAATAAATTACCAATATAACATACCTATGGGAACTAATTTGAAATTTTTTAAAGCTTACAGATGACTCTCAGTGGTATATACCATAAGCAGGGATGAAATGAGCATTAGGATAAAAGGTTGAGGCCTTCCTAAATGAAGTGTAAACCCTGACATGGCATTAATGCAGTGTCTGTCAGATTCATGTGTTCATTTGACAAATGACACAAAACACATGTGTATATATACATATTTAAAAGATTAAAGGCAGTCCAGCAATATCACTTTGTAAGATAATCTTCAGTAAGGGTGGGAATCTCCCAGTGGGAGATTGCTGAGTATAGCATGTGCTTTGGAATTAGATTAACCTGTTAAAATCTTCTTGAATACGTAACACTCATACCAGCATCCTAAAGTCACCACGATAAATCCTCCTACTCCAACGTCACATGATCTTCTAATTCTGCCTGTTGAAAGGAATCATAAACACTATAATCGTGACTGTGATACTTCATCTAGAACAAAACTGTAAACACATAGAGAAATGCTTTTTATACATGAAGAAAAAGATATACTCACTAGTTAACAAAAAATGTCCAAGGCCAGCCACAACAGATCCTAATGAGCCATATAATACCGAATCCCGTGCACAGGGAATGTTTTCAACATCTAAAATTCCTAGGAGTTTAAAGGGCTAGGAAAAATTAAAAATTACATTGAGTAAAAGAATATTTTACTTAAGGGTGGTTTGGCAAAGATTAAAAACAAACCATCCTGCTTTGGTAGCTAATATGAATGAATCTAAAATGGAAACCTTGAGAATTTGACCACAAAGTAAATTAAACCTGAATAGATTACAGTATCATGCTTATGCCACAATTTGTTAATCAGCTGGTTTGGAGATAGGGGCATACATTATTTCATGAGCTCTTTAAATATCTCTATGGAATCTCTTGGGTATTTGGCTATCACTGAAGGTAAAAAGCAGCATAATTACAATTTGAGAAACAGATGGGAAAATGAAATTGTTCTAACCATGTTACTTATAATATTTAGTAGTATACTGTTTGAAATTCCTTTAAGGATGACTGCAGATTTTATCTGTGTTAAGTAGTAACAGCATTTCAGTTTTGTTTATTATAATAAATATTTTGACAAGTCCCTTGTCTGTTTCCTTGCCTGTGATACAAAGTTGCACTTGATTTTACTTCTTTGTTGAAGTACATAGTAACCACATCTAGATGTGATGAAAAAAAGTGGAATTCTAAGAGGGTTGGATTTTAGTTTCAGCTCTGCCACTAACTTTTGTAACCTGTAGGATATATTTTTTTATTTGGCCTGCAGTCTGTAATGAAGGGGTTTGGCTAGGTGATAATTTCTTTCAAGTCTAAAATGGTTTTTAAGTTCTTCATACAGTCTGCATTGGATTTATGGATTTGTTCTCCCTCTTTGAAAAATACTGCCACTTTAAGTGTGACATTTTCAACCTGATGTCGTTCTCACTGTGTACATTGGGGTTGGTGGGGGGCAGACATTTTTTAAAGTCACACTTAATGTTTTGCTGCAGCACTCTCCTATTCATTTGGGGGAAAATTTTTTTTCAGTAATGTAACTTTTAAAAACAAAGTTACTTGCCCATTCGTAGGAATGAGATGATACCTAGATGGTAATATACTATAAGGGAAAAAGACTGGATTGGAAGAAAAGACAGTGAAGGGCAAGTTAGATTCTAAGTTGAAACATAAAGGTATTCTTAACTGTGTTTGGCCAAAGCGTCTGCAGAAAAGACAATGTGACTTGGTTTCTAATAAAGCAAAAGTTATATACTCTCAGAAAACTTTTTTTTTCTTTCGTCTCTGCCTGTCCCCCGCCGCAACACGTTTCAATGTAGCAGGTACTACTTAAAGTTGGTGGACTCCAGTGGCAGGCTCTTCAGTACAAATCTTCGTATACAAGACGTTGGAATTTAACTTTTCATTTAATTTAGCAACAAAAAGAAGATTGTTCCTTACCTTCAGGTCAAGAGCCCAGTGGCATTTATGGGCCCAGAGGGGAGGGTGTGCACTGTTCTCAAGGTAGGCCATTGCCCTGGGTGGGAAAAGGGTGCTAGAAAGACTGAGATTGGGGGTGGTGGTGTTTACTCTTAGAAGCGAGACCAGCAGCTTCTATCACGGGAGAATGTTAAGATGGCTTTCCCATTTAAGCAGAGAATGAAAGGAACCATTAAATGTTAGCCACAGCATGTCAGACACTGCTTATCCCCACCAAGACAGCACAAGCTCTTTCAAGGCATCTGGACCTTTTCATTTGGATTCTCCTCCATTATGGAGTCCTAGTGTAACCCCAGGATACACCAGAATGTGCCAGTTTTTGGTGTGTGTGGGGGGGGGGGGGCGGTGGCACTTGGATAAAATGATCAAGTGCAGTTCTTTGCCAGGTGTGTAAATTTGCTGGACATCTGAAAGGGTGCTATTAAAATGTCAACTAAGTAACTTCCTGAGCTTTTTTAGAGATTTTCGAGTCCCACCCTTAGATTCTGACTCATGGGCATTTATATTTAGGAAACTGACCACACCCCCCACCCCAAACCACCAGATTGGGAGAAATACTGCTTTGGAGACTTTTAAGTTTTTGAAATTGCAAATGGTAGAATAATCCAGCTTACTCTGAAAGATAAATATCTTGTTAAGTGTTACCTTCTAAAACCAATATATGGTTTCAAATGCCAAGGATGGTCCTGCTAAACATGTATCACCTCCAGCAAAAACTGCCTTGATCGACGTCAGTAGCACCAAGGTTGAGAAACCAGTCCTGGTCTACTTAAACAATCTTACAATTTAGAGGTGCTAAGGGGTTATTGGTACCAAGCTCTTTATTCCTCGTTTTTAATTCTCTCAGCCTTTGTGTCGTTTCTGAAACAAGCTCAGGGTTTAAGTAGCAGCCTCATAAGTGGTGGCAGAGTGGAAGTCAGTCTGACCCTGAAAGCCTGTCATTTTCATTGGAGCATTTAACCCTTTCAAGGTTCACATATAAGGATTAACCGAACTAAGGACATAACTGTAGATCTGAGTGTGTGCTTAGTCACTTCAGTCGTGTCCCGACCCTGGGATCCTATGGACCACAGCCTGCCAGACTTCTCCATCTCCATGGGATTCTCCAGGCAAGAATACCAGAGTTGGGTGGGGTGCCGTGCTCTCCAGGGAATTTGCTTAGGTCTACCTGCAGGCGGGTTCTTTACCACTAGTGCCACCCTGACTCAAAAGTGGCTAAGGATATACTAAGATTTTTTTCCCCTTTCCTAGTAAGAGAATTGTCACAGCCTCCTGATAAATTGGAAAGTTAGACTAATGATGGCTTAAAAGCAAATATAGAATACTGTAATAGAAGTCTTGAGTTTATACAATATATGATAGTATCTGAACTGTGAGTCTCAGAAATGGAAGGAATCTAATCCTGAAGTCCTTTTGAAGTAGTTCTACTTGTAACGTTCAAGGCATTTAGCATTCCTCTTATTTCCTGGTGAAGTCACTCAGTCATGTCCGACTCTACAACGCCACGGACTGTGGCCTACCATGCTCCTCCGTCCATGCCATTCCCTCCTCCAGAAGATCTTCCCAACCCAGGGCTCGAACCTGGGTCTCCCACAGTGTTGGCAGATGCTTTACCACCTGAGCCACCAGGAAGTCCTGAGTAGTCTGCAAACTTAAGCTTCACCTGCTGCTAACAAGTTAAAGCCTTTAGACATATAAAGAGATTATATTTTAGGGTAAACTAATATTTTAAGGTTAGATTTAAAAGGGCAGCTTTACCAGCATACCTTGATGGAATTAGGAAAGCTCAAAAAGAAATGTCTAAACCAGAATGCCAATTTAATCATTTATAGAGAATAAGTCAAATTAAAGCTGCTTCATTTTCCACTGTTAAATGTTATCTGCTCCATCAGTGCTTATTTGCCTTTTATTTCCAAGGAGGAGCTGGCCCTACTATAATTAGTCCTCACTGTGCAGCTGATTACTCTTAAGGACTTTGCTTCTAATGGTTATCCCTTACTTTAATTGCATTATTTGTTTTTCCTCTATTTAATAATCTCCAGTCTAGAAATATACAAATTACCCTCTCAGCACCCTGTTCGCCCAAGCCACCATCCCGTTTTTCTGCTCAGCAAAACTCAGTTAACAATATGTGCTCCTCTCCACTTACAAACCTACCCTGCTTTTAATGCAGTTCAACAAGACATCCCCTACCCTCCATTGGAAGGGCACTACTGACGTCTTCTAAAAGCCATTTTGCTAAATCCATCATACTTGTACATCTCTGCACATGTACCACAGATAATCATTTGACTTTAGAACATGTTTCGCTTAAAATACAATGTTAAAGTTTTTTTTTCTTTCATTGAATTTTATTTTCAATGGGCTAAACCACCATCATGACCCTAAAATGACAGCAGTTACCTCTTATCAAAGGTGAATAATCATATATAAAAGGGATAAAAAGGCCCATTGAAGATCCCGGTGTCTTCACAAAGCCATCTAGAATTTTGTGTTTAAAGTTAGATGCTTCTTGAAATACTCAAGTGTCAAACAAGGGTACCTTTTGTTCTACTAAAGCATATTCCAAATGGCACGTGAGACACAAAAGGCACCAAGGCAAACTGATAATAAATATGGAAGCAATTTATCCAACGTTTGTTCATAACCATTGATCTAGACCAAATTTATTTTTAAATTTTTATTCTTTGGTTGAGCTACGTGCCATGTGGGATCTTAGCTCCCCAATGGAACTGCACCCCACAACCCACGACCCCAGCACTCGAAGCTGGAGTGAAGTGTCCCATCTAGGGCAAATTTAGATGGAAAATTCCCCAGAGCAGCAAGAAAACTGAAGAAGCAATCAAAATTTTCAAGCTGAGCAGATCTAGATCTACAGATTTGGTGCAGTGTGGCAGAGTAGGTCTTCCATAAATATTTGTGACTAACTGATCCAACGTTAATCCCTCGTTTTCGATGTGTAGAATTTTTTCTTTCTGCCTATTTTTTGAGCACTTAACTTATATGCAGAGTACATCATGAGAAACGCTGGACTGGAAGAAACACGAGCTGGAATCAAGACTGCTGGGAGAAATATCAATAACCTCAGATATGCAGATGACACCACCCTTATGGCAGAAAGTGAAGAGGAACTAAAAAGCCTCTTGATGAAAGTGAAAGAGGAGAGTGAAAAAGCTGGCTTAAAGCTCAACATTCAGAAAACGAAGATCATGGCATCCAGTCCCATCACTTCATGGGAAATAGATGGGGAAACAGTAGAAATAGTGTCAGACTTTATTTTTCTGGGCTCCAAAATCACTAAAGATGGTGACTGTAGCCATGAAATTAAAAGACACTTGCTCCTTGAAAGCAAAGTTGTGACCAACCTAGATAGCATATTCAAAAGCAGAGACATTACTTTGCCAACAAAGGTTCGTCTAGTCAAGGCTCTGGTTTTTCCAGTAGTCATGTATGGATGTGAGAGTTGGACTGTGAAGAAGGCTGAGTGCTGAAGAATTGATGCTTTTGGACTGTGATGTTGGAGAAGACTCTTGAGAGTCCCTTGGACTGCAAGGAGATCCAACCAGTCCATTCTGAAGGAGATCAGCCCTGTGATTTCTTTGGAAGGAATGATGCTAAAGCTGAAACTCCAGTACTTTGGCCACCTCATGCGAGGAGTTGACTCATTAGAAAAGACTCTGATGCTGGGAGGGATTGGGGGCAGGAGGAGAAGGGGACGACAGAGGATGAGATGGCTGGATGGCCTCACTGACTCGATCGACATGCATCTGAGTGAACTCCGGGAGTTGGTGATGGACAGGGAGGCCTGGCATGCTGCGATTCATGGGGTCGCAAAGAGTCGGACACGACTGAGCGACTGATCTGATCTGAATCTGCCTTGAGGATATAAAAATTGGATTCCTGCTCTTAAGGAAGACAAGACATAAATTAACTTCCAGTATAATGCTGTAATGATAACAGCTATGTACAAGGAGTCAGGGAGATGAGGCCAGAAGCACCTCAGCTACCTTCGGGGAGTCAGGAAGCCCTTGCCAGATAGCCCTGTTGAGCTTTAGTACACTTGGAGAGGAAAGCATGAGAAGAATCACAGAGACTGAACAGTTAAGAGTTAGGTGAGGAGCTTTATACGCTTCCCAGGTGGCACTGGTGGTAAAGAACCCGCCTGCCAATGCAGGCGACCTGAGACTCGGGTTCCATCCCTGGGAGGAGGGCATGGCAACCCACTCCATTACATCACAGATCGAGAAATTCGGATTTACCCTGAAAGCAATGGGCTGCTACGGCTGAGTTTTAAGCACATGTAAAATGATCCATTTTACAGGATAGCCCACAAAGATAACTGTGGATGATGGGCTGAGCAGGCAAAGCAGGAAACGGAATGCGAGCCAGTGAAGCTGTTGGTTGCATATAATAATGCAAACTCCACGTGGTTGACTGAAAACTAGTTAACAGGAAAAAATCGCAAATCTTTTCATATGATCCTCCTGCTCTGAATATACATTCCCTAGAATATAGCAAAGTTTTCATTTCTCAGCATTTGCCCATTCCTCCATGTTAAATGTGATGTACGCGGCCATAGCATCTGTCCTCAGGGAACTTTAAAATCACTCTTTATTAGCCAATTACAATATGAGGCGCCTCTCAGCAAAATTTTCTTTCCACAGGGACGAGACTTGGGGCCTGCAGTAAGTTACCGGTATCGGTCCCCTCATCCTCCTAATTTGGGTCACTTGAATCGTGTCACGATAAAAATGGGCTGTGCGACTGCAGGGAAGCTAATGACACGTGCTCCTTTCCAGGGTCTCCCAGCTTCAGAGACTGTGTCATTACCCGCCGCCCGCCCGTACCTCACTCGCCCCCACGCCCGCCGCGTACCCCGCCGCCCCTCGCCCGTCTTCCCCGAATTACCTTCCCCTTCCCGGGTTCCCCGGGCTCCGGCGCAGCCGCCATGGGGACTGTCAGCGCCGCTGCCCCGCCCCGCCGCCGACGGCCGCCCCGCCCCGCCCCGCGCCGCGCCTGCGTCCTCGCTGTCCGCCATTTTAGGGAACGTTTCCCAGTCTCCTAGGCGGCAACACCGGCTTTGCCGGATACCTCGGGTGCGGCCGCCATTTCCTTTGTTCAGTTGAACACATCACGTCTTCACCGGGGTTTTCCCCAGGTTGAAGGCCTGGAGAAGAGACGAAGGAGGGCTAGGGAAGCAACCATGCACCCGCGCTCTTGGCACTCGAGGTTGCGCCTTTTCCCGCCCTTGCCCCTCCTCCGTCCCCAACCGCCATTTCTAACCGTCGTCCGCGCGCGTGCTCTCGCTCGCGTGCTTGGACGGCGGGCGCGTGCGGCGGGGGCGGGCGGGGCCGCGCGGAGGAGCCGTGCGCGCCGCCGCCGCTTTGTCCTGCGAACGGGAACCCCCACCCCCCAGCCCGAGGCCCGGAAGTCGGCCCGTCCTGGCGTGCGGTCCGCGTCCCCTTGATGTCCTTTGTCCTCCCGCCCCGGGACGAGCCCTGGGCGGCCCTGGCAGCTCCACCCAGCCCCGGCCTCCAGCAGAGTGTGGTCTCGCGCCCACATCCCCTCCTCTCTTGCTTTGGTTTCATCCGGGAGTTGCTTTAAAATAGCGCCGCTCCTTTGGCTTGAAGGAGACTGAGGACAAAATGGAGGGAGCACCTCGTCAGTGAGGATGCGTCAAGACGTTTGTGCCCGGCGTGCAGGCTGGGGAAGGCGGGCGGGGTGAAGTGGAAAAAGGCCTGCGACAACACGCATTTTTGAATGTTAGGTAGTGACTGCGACTAAATCTGAAATCTGCATTTTAGCGGCTGCAGTCGTCTGATGCAAGATAGGACTTGCCCGCTTACTCAGCACTCTAATGCAAATCCTTTTACCGTATTTTTTCCTGGGCACCGTAAGGATAATGTTCTTATCAAAACCACATGCCTCCTCTTTTATCTATCTGTACATTTCAAAATATATTCCTGGGAAGATGGTCAAGGTTTCGCGTCTATATTATTATCGTGCGTAGTCATGCTGCAGTGCACAGAGTAATTGCTGCATAAGGTTCGCGATGATTGTTTGCTGTCATTGGTTGAGCGTTTTCTTTCTCTTTACACTTTAGTGATCGTTTAATACCTTTCTACAATCCCAGTAAAACACTTGGTTTATGATTCGTGTGTGTGTGTGTGTGTGTGTGTGTGTGTGTGTGTGTGTGTTTTAAATAAGTAACTTCAGGGGAGATTAAGCTGCTTTAACATACTGCTTTAATATTAGGGAATAGAATAAATGTCACCCTGCCCATGATATCCTGCCAGTTTGGGGTTCTTAGCTGAAAATCCTTGCTAACTATGCTTTGAAATCTTGGTCTGAAAGGTAATATTTAAGGCAGTAATAGTCCATTAAAAGTGGAGAAATGGCAAACCATTCCAGTTTTCTTGCCTGGAGAACCCCATAGACAGAGGAGCCTGGAGGGCTATATTCCATTGGGTCGCAAAGAGCAGGACAGCTGAGCGACTAACACACAGTCCAGAAAGGAGTGAGGAATTCTTTTGAACTAGTTCATAGTTGTGTCCTAAAGGAAGGGGACCTGGAAAAATACCAGAGCCATCCTATTTTATTTTTTATTGAGACTTCGAAAAATTGCTAGGGTAAAATTAGAGTCCATTTCATTTATCTTTGCAGTACTTTCATATATCATTTCTTTATATTAAAATTTTAAATTTCACAAATGACATAATACATGTTTTTTTAATTTTCATATAAAGTGAAAAGTAAGCATCTTTTTTTCACTTTCACCCCTTTTTTCTTCCCTATTTAAGGTAAACAAAAGTAACAGTTTAATACATCTGTTTCCAAAGTGTTTTCTTTTTCTTGTTAATTAAAACAACCCGGGAATATAGGGTAAAAAGTAAAAGTCTCTCTATATCAGACCTACCCTCATACTTGTGTGTTTGTGTATAGCGCACATGCACTTACGTAAATGTCTATGCTATGTGCTTTACATAATTTTAGCATTTAATACTATGCACTGAAAATTTTTTCATGTAAGGATCTATGGACTTACTCATTTTAAAGGCTGCTTAGCAATCCTTTAATTAGTTTCCTTCGGATTGACCTAGCCTTCCAGCACTGTTGCCAGTTTCCATTCCCCATTAACAGTGTATGAGAGTGCTTGTTTCCTCACAACATTTATTCATATTTTAATAATTTTGGCTGGCCTGGATCTTCCTCATGGCTTTGGCTCCTTTAGTTGCAAACTGCAGGCTTAGTTACCCTGGGGTGTGTAGGATCGTGTTTTCCCAGCCACGAGGCAAACCCCAGTACCCTGCACTGGAAGGTGGTTTCTTAACCAATGGACCACTGGGAGAGCTATCCTCACGTTTCTAACACTGCATATTATCATCTTTGAAACTTTTTGTCTATAGAGTGAAATATGTTTTGTTTTTTAAGATTTATTTATTTATTTTTGTCTGTGGTGGGTCTCTGTTGCTGCACGTGGGCTTTCTCTAATTTCCTCAAGCAGGGGCTACTCCTCATTGTGGTTCTCTAGCTTCTCATTGCAGTGGCTTTTCTTGTTGTGGAACCTAAGCTTAGCAGTGTGCGCCCCCGCCCCCGAGCCAAGCCTTGGTTGTGCCAAGGCAAAAGGGATCACAATAGCTTGCATTGCAAGTCGGATTCTTAATCACTGGACCATCAAAGAAGCTGGAAAAATGGTGTCTTAATTGCTTTAAACTTTGCTGATTACCAGTATGGTTGAATTTTCTTTCAAATGTTTATTGGTCATTCTTTTCCCAAAAATCTATTTGTCAATTTTTTATGGATTTTTTCATTTTAACTTTTAATTTATTATTATTATGGAGTCCAGTATGCCAATGCTTTCTTTTATGGCTTTTGATCTTGTGTCTTACTGAGGCCTTGCTTAAGGCCTTCTTGATTCCCATTTAAAAAAAAATTCTCATAATTTTGAAAATCATCATATACTCTCTCATTAATAATTTTGATTATATTTTCTTCTTTCTTTCTTTTTTTAATTTTATTTTTTAACTTTACAATATTGTATTGGTTTTACCATATATCAACATGAATCTGCCAAAGGTATACACGTGTTCCCCATCCTGAACCCTTCTCCCTCCTCCCTCCCTGTACCACCTCTCTGGGTCGTCCCAGTGCACCAGCCCCAAGCATCCAGTATCGTGTGTCGAACCTGGACTGGCAACTTGTTTCATATGATATTATACATGTTTCAATGCCATTCTCCCAAATCATCCCATCCTCTCCCTCTCTCACAGAATCCAAAAGACTGTTCTATACATTAGTGTCTCTTTTGCTGTCTTGTATACAGAGTTATTGTTACCATCTTTCTAAATTCCATATATATGCATTAGTATCCTGTATTGGTGTTTTTCTTTCTGACTTACTTCACTCTGTATAATAGGTTCCAGTTTCATCCACCTCATTAAAACTGATTCAAATGTGTTCTTTTTAATGGCTGAGTAATACTCCACTGTGTATATGTACCACAGCTTTCTTATCCATTCATCTGCTGATGGACATCTAGGTTGCTTCCATGTCCTGAGTATTATAAACAGTGCTGTGATGAACATTGGGGTACATGTGTCTCTTTCAATTCTGGTTTCCTCAGTGTGTATGCCCAGCAGTGGGATTGCTAGATCATAAGGCAGTTCTATTCCCAGTTTTTTAAGGAATCTCCACACTGTTCTCCATAGTGGCGGTACTAGTTTGCATTCCCACCAACAATGTAAGAGGGTTCCCTTTTCTCCACACCCTCTCCAGCATTTATTGCTTGTAGATTTTTGGATCACAGCCATTCTGACTGGCATGAAATGGTACCTCATAGTGGTTTTGGTTTTGACTTGCATTTCTCTGATAATGAGTGATGTTGAGCATCTTTTCATGTGTTTGTTAGCCATCTGTATGTCTTCTTTGGAGAAATGTCTGTTTAATTCTTTGGCCCATTTTTTGATTGGGTCATTTATTTTTCTGGAATTGAGCTGTAGGAATTGCTTGTATATTTTTGAGATTAGTTGTTTGTCAGTTGCTTCATTTGCTATTATTTTTTCCCATTCTGAAGACT
The DNA here is from genome assembly GCA_935064755.1 of Tragelaphus eurycerus. Classification (NCBI taxonomy): domain Eukaryota; kingdom Metazoa; phylum Chordata; class Mammalia; order Artiodactyla; family Bovidae; genus Tragelaphus; species Tragelaphus eurycerus. The sequence continues at coordinate 27,016,568 of CAKXYN010000003.1, forward strand.
GTCTTCACCTTGCTTATAGTTTTGTTGTGCAGAAGCTTTTAAGTTTAATTAGGTCCAATTGTTTATTTTTGCTTTTATTTCCAATATTCTGGGAGGTGGGTCAAACCAACTTTTGGTATTATTGACCAAGGCAAGTTTGTAAATTTCATTTTATATTTTACACTTTTTTTCCCTACTAATGAAGTATCTATTTGGAGGTCTTTTGTCTAGCTTTTTGAATTGACTGCTTAAATTCATGTATTCTCCATCCTTCTTGGTTTATGACAAATCTATTCCAGGCTATAGAATTTCCTCTGAGAATCGTTTTATCATATGTTGTCAACAGAGTTTTGACAGGTAATGTTTCTATGACCATTCTTTTCTAAATTTTCTATACTTTCAGTTTTTCTTTCTTTCCAAGTGCATATATTTGGATATGCTTTTGGTATTAAATTTTAGGTGGCCCATGTAGTTCTACTTTGGGAGAACTTTGGGGAATTTTTCAATTTTTGTGCATGTGTGTGTATTACCTAAGAGATCATTTTGTACATGTTCCATAGGCTTTTGAAAAGAATATGCATTCTCTACCTTAGCATTGTTAAGCTTATTCATTAAAATAGTAAAATGTATACGCTATAACATATATAAAATGTTTAAACTATATAATAATAGCATTAAACTTCTTATTTGCCATTCAGCCATCTATTTGTATGGTAAGAGTTATTTCATTGCAGGCAACAGACTGACTGTGGTTAGCTTAAAACAAGAATGAAATTTATTGGGAAGATGTGGAGAAGCTCACTGAATTGATGAAAAGTTGGAGTCCAGTCTTAAGGACAACATCCAGGGCGGTTCCAGGGGTTGTGATAGCAGGAACTAAAGGAATGACTTTCTAGGATGACAGTGAAAACCTGTTCAGTCTTACTTCTACTACTGTGTTTTGCTTTTCAACCGTGCTGTCTGTAAGACTCTCTTGTTTGTCTGGTCATGGATGCAGATGTTCTGAATGCGGTGGTGGTTTAGCATAGTGGGGCCAGAAAATCTCTTTAAGGGTTCTTTCCCTCTTGCCATGGCTGCAATCCCCTGGCACACTGCCCAGAGTGCCTGCTTTCATCTATTGCATGCTTCTCATCTCGGAGAGAGTGTTTGGAGTCAGTAATCCCATGCTAGATCTATAGTTATCTGTAGGCAGCGGGAAGGGGAGAGCTGAAATGGTTACATCATTTTAGGAATTTGGTTGGGTTGTGCTGGCAAACTTGCTTTTTGAGGTTCTCTCCTAAGCTTGTGTGGGGTCATTTTGTAATCAGGAATATTGTGTTTAATAATGAGTTTGATCCCCACTCTCTGTATCATTAGGAAGTTCCTAATTGTCCTGGTCAACTGATGGTACACCCTCCTGTCTTTCCAAAGTAAGTGTCAATTTATATTTATTTTTATTTTTACATTGCTTTTTTTTTCATTTCAGTGGGTTTTGGAGAAAGGGGTGGTAAAAAGAAAAATGGGCTCAGTCAACCCTGTGTAACAAGCAGTCTGAATTTTCCCGCTCTTCTTCCTTATTTCTGTGTGTCTGTGCATGTGTGCACGTGAGTGTGTGCTTCAGCGTAATGGTGCTATAGCACCTGATAGGAAAACCAGTTGTTTTCCACCACAATTCTCTCCGTTCTGGAGTTCTGTACCCCACAGGCAATGACTTTTATCTTTTTTGGCTCTTTCTTCTGGTAGTTTGCTTTTGTATTTCTAAGTAAAATAGTCATTCTCCTATTTCTTAATTTATCAATTTTAGGCATTATCTATTGGTAATAAAAATTTATTCTTTTCTACTCCTTTCCCCTTTCCTCATCCTCTCAATATGCTTGTGTTGCATTTCCAAAAGCTAAATAAACATTCAGTATGTACATTATTATGGCAATGCAAGTGGTCATAGCTGAATCATGTGGGATACCATGATTTCATTTCTTTTCTTATAAAATTTTTAACTTTTCCTAGAGTTAATAACTGCTGTGTTTGTTTGCTTAATTTTGTGGAAGCTAGCTCTTGTTGATCCTTCCTTCCTTTTCTTTTTCATAAGAGATTATCTAAAATTTAGCATATAATACTCATTTGTCTGATGGGACATTTGGCTCTTGGGACAATTGTGTATTACATGCTCTTCCCTACAGCCCCCTTTACTGGTTGTTAAGAGTCAATTATACACGTCTCTTGCCAACTCTTTGTTCAGTGACTTCATCCTGGTTACTTGAATTTGGCTATAGTGGAGTATTTATGCTACAGAAGTCAACAAGTGCTACACATCAGAGCTTCTTTATTCCATTTTTTCTACCTTCCCCCTTCTCAAACAGGTAGTTTATCAATATGCCACTGAGTGCACCTCTCATTAATTTTTCTCTCAAAATTTTTCTAAAGAGTTGTAAAAATCTCCACAATATAGTAAAAAATGTTGTATAATCTGCATGTCATTTTATCTTAAAAGACATCTCTCCTGGAGCTTGTCTCCTCTTTGTTCAGTCTGTAATGGTTGCTTGCTAAGACTGATTCCCAAATACCATCCTGGGGGTTCTCAACATCTCATGCCTACTTGGAAATCACCTGCTTCCTCAATTTGTAATCTTCCTCTTTCCTGGCTTATTCCCTCATTTCAGAGCAGTATATCCTCCACTGGCTTCCTGGAAAAATTTGCATCAGTTCAGCCGCTCAGTCATGTCCAACTCTTTGCGACCCCATGAATCGCAGCACACCAGGCCTCCCTGTCCATCACCAACTCCTGGAGTTCACTCAAACTCATGTGCATCAGTCAGTGATGCCATCCAGCCATCTCATCCTCTGTTGTTCCCTTCTCTTCCTGCACCCAATCCCTCCCAACATCAGGGTCTTTTCCAATGAGTCAACTTTTCGCATGAGGTGGCCAAAGTATTGGAGTTTCAGCCTCAGCATCAGTCCTTCCAGTGAACACCCAGGAAGTAAATATTTTGAGATCATCATGCCTATGCATATTTTTTTCTCCTGACAGCCTTAATATTTGGTTAAAGTGGCATTTCTAAAATTATTCCCCCTCCTAGAAATAAAGCAAACACTGATATAATCATAATAGCATTGTCATGCCTAAGAAAGTTAGATAATTTCATAATTCATCCAGAAGGTACTACATATTCAAAGTTCCCTTCAGTTCAGTTCACTTCAGTCGCTCAGTCGTGTTCAACTCTTTGTGACCCCATGGACTGCAGCACATCACGCCTCCCTGTCCATCACCAACTTCCAGAATTCACTCAAATTCATGTCCATTGAGTCGGTGATGCCATCCAATCATCTCATCCTCTGTCGTCCCTTTCTCCTCCTCCCTTCAATCTTTCCCAGCATTAAGGTCTTTTCAAATGAGTCAGCTCTTCACATCATATGGCCAAAATATTGGAGTTTCAGCTTCAACATCAGTCCTTCCAATGAACACCCAGGACTGATCTCCTTTAGGATGGATTGGTTGGATCTTCTTGCAGTCCAAGGGACTCTCAAGAGTCTTCTCCAATATCACAGTTTAAAAGCATCAATTCTTCTGTGCTCAGCTTTCTTTATAGTCCAACTCTCACATCCATACATGACTACTGGAAAAACCATAGCCTTGAGTAAACGGAACTACCCTAATTGCACATTGTTTTTAAACAAGAATCCAACACTACATTTAGTTATTGTATCTCTGAAGGAGATGAGAATACCAGACCACCTGACCTGCCTCTTGAGAAACCTGTATGCAGGTCAGGAAGCAACAGTTAGAACTGGACATGGAACATCAGACTGGTTCCAAATAGGAAAAGAAGTACATCGAGGCTGTATATTATCACCATGCTTATTAACTTATATGCAGAATACATCATGAGAAACGCTGGGCTGGAAGAAGCACAAGCTGGAATCAAGATTGCTGGGAGAAATATCAATAACCTCAGATATGCAGATGACACCACCCTTATGGCAGAAAGTGAAGAAGAACTAAAGAGCCTCCTGATAAAAATTAAAGAGGAGAGTGAAAAGTTGGTTTAAAGCTCAACATTCAGAAAACCAAGATCATGGCATCTGGTCCCATCACTTCATGGCAAATAGATGGGGAAACAGTGGAAACAGGGGCTGACTTTATTTTTTTGGGCTCCAAAATCACTGCAGATGGTGATTGCAGCCATGAAATTAAAAGACGCTTAGTCCTTGGAAGGAAAGTTATGACCAACCTAGATAGCATATTAAAAAGCAGAGACATTACTTTGCCAACAAAGGTCCATCTAGTCAAGGCTATGGTTTTTCCAGTAGTCATATATGGATGTGAGAGTTGGGCTATAAAGAAAGCTGAGCACAGAAGAATTGATGCTTTTAAACTGTGATGTTGGAGAAGACTTGAGAGTCCCTTGGACTGCAAGGAGATCCAACCAGTCCATCCTAAAGGAGATCAGTCCTGGGTGTTCATTGGAAGGACTGATGCTGAAGCTGAAACTCCAATACTTTGGGCACCTGATGGGAAGAACTTACTCACTGGAAAAGACCTTGATGCTGGGAAAGATTGAAGGGAGGAGGAGAAAGGGACGACAGAGGATGAGATGATTGCATGGCATCACCGACTCTATGGACATGAGTTTGAGTGAGCTCTGGGAGTTGGTGATGGACAGGGAGGCCTGGTGTGCTGCAGTTCATGGGGCCGCAAAGAGTCGGATACAACTGAACGACTGAAGTGAACTGAACTGAATCTCTCTTAGTCTAGGACAGTCTTCCTGTTTTAGCTCTTTTATGACATTGACTTTTTAGAAAATCTAAAAGTCTACAGTTATTTTGTAGACTGTTCCACATTCTGGATTGTCTCTTGGTGTAATTTAATTGTCCATCCCCTTTGTTCTCTATAAAGTAGAAGTTTAGTCTAAGGCTGCATGGTTCATGTGGCTATTCAGCACCCAAAATGTGGCCAGTGCAACTGAGGAACTGGATTTTAAAATTTAACTTGAATTAATTTGAATTTAAACTTAAAAGCTCATATTTAATTTCATTATTGGAAAAATTTTGAAAGAGAGCAGAACCCCCTGACCTTGTCCTCTGCCTGCCTATTTGTCTGTGGAAAAACTTTAGCCAAAGAATAAGTTTAACCAGAGAAGTGAGAAAATGCAGAAGCAAATGGAAAACTATTAAAGGAGATCAAATAATAATAATGTAGTCATTAAATATAATTAAGTTCCTTTAGTTTCTTCTCAGGGGCTAGAGATAATATTCTGAGGCATGTCCTGTGACCTGTGTTTCATATACTGAAACCTCCACCTGGTGGAGAAGTTAACTACATGATGGCCAGACTGTAGCCATGACATAAGCTGCCACAGTGCTGAGAAATGGCCTCATAGAAATGCAAACAAACTGACCCTAAAGCTGAAGATTAACTCTGCTTAAAACAATCAAGAGATAATGCTGGTCAGACCACAAAGGGCCAATTTCAAGATGACTGTCAGAGCTGACTGTGCTATTTCTTCATGTAGCCCCCTCCCTCAATCTAGAAAGGCTCTTGCCCATTGGGGAGTTGGCCTTTGGACAGGCCTCAGCTCTCCCCTGCGGGGAAGGCAATGGCACCCCTCTCCAGTACTCTTGCCTGGAAAATCCCATGGATGGAGGAGCCTGGTAGGCTCCAGTCCATGGGGTCGCTAAGAGTCGGACATGACTGAGCGACTTCACTTTCACTTTTCACTTTCATCCATTGGAGAAGGAAATGGCAACCCACTCCAGTGTTCTTGCCTGGAGAATCCTAGGGATAGGGGAGCCTGGTGGGCTGCCGTCTGTGGGATCGCACAGAGTCAGACACGACTGAAGCGACTTAGCAGCAGCAGCAGCAGCTCTCCCCTGAGCCCTAGTTACCAACATCTAACATAAAGCAATCTTTCCATCAACCTGGCCTCTTTAATGGCTTTTGAGCAGCAAACTGCTGGACTCCCCTTTCGGTTAAATTTTAAGTAGGTTTGGAACAACTTGAGTATGCAGATCTACTTCTTCAACTGTAAATTTTATGAAACCTAAATAAATATATATCATGTATTTCCATGGAGAAGGAAATGGCACCCACTCCAGTGTTCTTGCCTGGAGAATCCCAGGGACTGGGGAGCCTGGTGGCCTTCCGTCTATGGGGTTGCACAGAGTCGGACACTACTGAAGGGACTTAGCAGCAGCAAGTACTTCCAATGAAAATTTAATATCTGAATTGAAATGTGCATTAAGTATAAAAATACACATTGAATTTTGAATACTGTACAAAAAATGTAAAATATTTTTAATATTGATTACATGTTGAAATACTAATATTTTGGTTATATTGGGTTAAAGCATATTACTATATTAATTTCACCTGTGGCTTTTGGTGTTTTTACTTTTTAAATGTGGCTACTGAAAGATTATAATATTACATGTATGGCTCACATTTTATTTTTAATGACATGTGATAGTCTAGAAGCCTGATTAAGGTCAGGTTAAACTTTCTTTGCAAGAATACTTCTAAATGTTGTTGTATAGTTCCTTTTTTCTTTTTGACCACAAGTCTTGCAGGATCTCAGATCCCCTACCAGAGATTGAACTTGGGCCATGGCAGTGAAAGCCTAGAATCCTAACCACTAGGCCACCAGGGAATTCCCTGTTGTTCTGTTTTTCAAATTTCATCATATCAGGAAGCACATGCTGCTGCTGCTGCTAAATTGCTTCCATCGTGTCTGACTCTGTGCGACCCCATAGACGACAGCCACTCTGTCCCTGGGGTTCTCCAGGCAAGAATACATGTTGTCCCACTATTGGTGATCCTAACTTTGGTCCCTCAGTTAAGATGGAGACTGCCAGAACTCACCATTGTGAAGATACACTTCCCTTTTTGCAATTAAAAATCCGTGCAAATATTCTGTTACCAAAAATCCATTCACCTAATGGTTTTAGCATTTTTTGATGATCCTTGCTTTGAATCCATGATTACCTTGAAGGTTGCCAAAAGGTGGACATTCTTATTTTTGTCAATTCATCTCCATTTATTAGCTGACATTGATCTGTAAAGAAGAGCTTCTCACTTCTCTGGATTTAAACTATTTATTTATTTAATGTGTAACAGTCAGTTAAGATCATCCTCTTTGGTGCTCAGTGCACTTCCTTGTACATTCCCGGCCCCTGACTTGTAATCAACCATTGTTTCAGAGAACTCATGTGTGAGGATTAAATTGCTTCTTAAAGCAACTTGAGGTGAATCTTTTTTTTTTTTAAGTATAAGAAAAACACTGATAGAATTTTATTCAAGGTAGTTTCTAATGCTGCTGCTGCTGCTGCTAAGTCGCTTCAGTTGTGTCCGACTCTGTGTGACCCCATAGACAGAAGCCCATCAGGCTCCTCTGTCCCTGGGATTGTCCAGGCAAGAACACTGTAGTGGGTTGCCATTTCCTTCTCCAATGCATGAAAGTGAAAAGTGAAAGTGAAGTCGCTCAGTCGTGTCCGACTCCTAGCGACCCTGTGGACTACAGCCCACCAGGCCCCTTCGTCCATGGGATTTTCCAGGCAAGAGCACTGGAGTCGGGTGCCATTGCCTTCTCCGGTTTCTAATGCTGCTGCTAAGTCACTTCAGTCATGTCCGACTCTGCGTGACCCCATAGACGTCAGCCCACCAGGCTCTCCTGCCCCTGGGATTCTCCAGGCAAGAAAACTGGAGTGGGTTGCCATTTCCTTCTCCAATGCATGAAAGCGAAAAAGTGAAAGTGAAGTCGCTCAGTCGTGTCTGACTCTTAGCGACCCCATGGACTGGAGCCCACCAGGCTCCTCCATCCATGGGATTTTCCAGGCAAGAGTACTGGAGTGGGATGCCATTGCCTTCTACAGTTTCTAATGCTTTATATACACGTCAACTTACATTGCCGCACTTAGAACTAAAGCATTGTACCTCCAAAACTTATTCTCTTCAGTTCATGTTAAAACTAAATCTTGGGGCTTCCCCTGTGGTCTACTGGTTAAGAATACACCCGCCAGTGCAGGGGACACAGTTTAATCTGGTCCGGGAAGATCTTGCATGCTTCGGGGCAACTACTGAGCCTCTGCTCTAGACCGCAAGCTGCAACTACTGAAGCCCGCATGCCCTAGAACCCATGATCTGGATGCAACAAGTCACTGCAATGAGAAGCCCTTGCACGGCTACAAAGAGTAGCCCCCACTTGCCGCAACTAGAGAAAGCTGGTGAGCAGCAATGAAGACCCAACACAGCCAAAAATGAATAGATTTTGAAAAACAAAACTAATTCTTGAATAGCTTTAGGTCTCATATTTGCAAAAGTAGGTTAAAATACTTCTCTGAAAACGAGTATGCAGAGTTCTCAGTTCATTCTTGTTTCTATGTGCTAGGAATTCTACCTATGCCGGTGGGTCCTAGGTTGCATGGGAACTCTGATCCCTCCATCATCATTGGCTCTCCCTCTCTTCCCATATCCTTTTTTTTTTTTTTTTAAATCTTGGTCATATTTTTACAACTCCTCAGTTCATATTTTAACAATCTTTTCTGGTATCTGAAAGCTATGGCACCCCACTCCAGTACTCTTGCTTGGAAGATCCCATGGACGGAGGAGCCTGTTAGGCTGCAGTCCATGGGGTCGCTAAGAGTCGGACATGACTGAGCGACTTCACTTTCACTATTCACTTTCATGCATTGGAGAAGGAAATGGCAACCCACTCCAGTACTCTTGTCTGGAGAATCCCAGGGACCGGGGAGCCTGGTGGGCTGCTGTCTATAGGGTTGCACAGAGTCGGACACGACTGAAGGGACTTAGCATAGCATTCATATGAATTTGAGGTTATCTCAAAGTGCACAAATATTACTCATATTTCCTGTAAATGTACTAAACACTGACAAGAAAAATACTTATTAACTTATTAACACACAAATATTTAAAGGTTTCAACATAATTCCTTTTTCAACAATGATTTTTTCCTCACCTAAGTCAACATACATTTACATTGGGTTTATGTGTAGATATGTAAACAGACACAACCTAAGTCAACATACATTTACATTGGGTTTATGTGTACATAGGTAAATACACACATTCCTCAAGTTGACCTAAGATAAACCAGGATATAGTGGACTTCTCTCTGGATATAATTAACTTTTCTGAAGTAAAGTGGTTCAAATGGGAGCAAATAAGCTTACGTCCTCATGAAGTAAGACAGAATTTAAGAAATATTAAAGTGCTAAAGATTAACCCTATTAATCTTTCATTTCTATCCTTTTAACAGATTGTGTGCATTATGTGTGTTTATGAATCAAAACAGTTCTAGGCTAGATTTTAAGTACCTGTGGATGGGGCTATTCCTATTCAGTAAAAGGCCCTGAAGTAGCAAGGTGAGCACTATTATAAGTGGATAGAGGATGTTTGTGCTTCACCAGGTTACCTACATAAACTCACTGAATAGGCAGAGGAGATTATTTGTCTCAGTTTGTTCCATTATTTTTGAAACCTGGCCAAGGTGGAGGTTCTATCCTTGAGACAACTGGGAGATGACAAATTCGGGCTGAGGAAACTAACAGTTCAAACCAGCAAATAATCTATAAGTTCAGACAAGAGGTACTCTGGGAGTTGAGAAAATAATTTATTGACCATTTACACTATGAACTGCTGAACACTTGACATCATTTTATCCTCATAGTAATTATAGGCAGGGAGTTATTGTCATCCTTATATTATGGTTCGAGAGATTAAAGAAGTTCAAAGTCAAAGAGCTGATAACTCGTGGTTACCAAAATGCCTACTATTTACGACTGTCAATATGACACCACGTACTGAGTGGCAGCTTTGAGCCTGATGGTGTCTTAGAAATGAGGATACAATATTGAGCAGCACAAACAAGGTCCTTACTTTCCTGGGGTTTATTACAGGTCTGGGGAGATGGATGATAAGTAAGTTAGTAGGGCTTGCACAGAATTAAAATGTGGTTGTAAATTATAGTACCTCATGATGACTTCAGGGGAAGGCAATGGCACCCCACCCCAGTACTCTTGCCTGGAAAATCCCATGGATGGAGGAGCCTGGTAGGCTCCAGTCCATGGGATCGCTAAGAGTCGGACACGACTGAGCGACTTCACTTTTACTTTTCACTTTCATGCATTGGAGAAGGAAATGGCAACCCACTCCAGTGTTCTTGCCTGGAGAATCCCGGGGACGGAGGAGCCTGGTGGGCTGCTGTCTATGGGATCGCACGGAGTCGGACACGACTGAAGCGACTTAGCAGCAGCAGCAGCATGATGACTTCTGACTGTGTGGTAAGAGAAGTTCTCTCTGAAGGTACAGAAAAGAGGGAGCCAGAAGGTACAGAAAAGGGGAAATTGGCTGGGGAAGAAAAAGCAGAAAGGAAAACCTGGTGTAGAGATCCCATGTGGGAATAAGCTGTGGGGGAATCCAGGGGCTGGTGTTACTAAAGTCAGGTGAGTTGCAGGGGATGCAAGGATTGTAGTTGGAGAGGTGGGGTGCCAGGACCACAGGGCTGGATCCCTGGCTGGGAGTCTGGATGTTGTTCAAAGTGTGATAGAAAGTCATGGAAAGATCTTTGTTTTCTGAATGTTGAGTTTTAAGCCAACTTTTTCACTCTCCTCTTTTCACTTTCATCAAGAGGCTCTTTAGTTCTTCTTTACTTTCTGCCATAAGGGTGGTGTTATCTGCATATCTGAGGTTATTGATACTTCTCCCAGCAATCTTGATACCAGCTTGTGCTTCATCCATCCTGGCATTTCACATGATGTACTCTGCATATGTACTCTTTAGGCCTTCCTTAGTAGCTCAAATGGTAAAGCATCTGCCTGCAACATAGGAGACCTGGGTTCAATTCCTGAACCCAGGAAGGGGGTAGGGAAGATCCCCCGGAGAAGGAAATGGCAATCCACTCCAGTATTCTTGCCTGGAGAATCCCATGGACAGAGGAACCTGGGGGGTCACAGTTCATGGGATTGCAAAGAGTCGGACATGACTAAGCAACAAAACGCACACATACTCTGCATATAAGTTAAATATCACAGCATTATATAATTATAAATTTGGAAATAATTATAAATTGAAGTAATGAAGATAAAACTATAAGATTTATGCACTTGAAAAGCATATTATTGGAAACTGTCAAATAGTTTTCCAAAATAAAGGAGATGTAAACTAAAATACCAGTGAGATACTATTTCACATCCATCATTCTCATATGCTGATGGTGGGAGTGTGTACTGATATGATCACTTTGGAAGACAACTTGGGATTATCCAGTAAAATTAAGGATGAGACAACTCAGTGATTCCACTTCTAAGTCCAGAGCCTAGGTTTGCTGACCCCTGCCCATCTACAAAATGATTGTTACTGAGCTGCATGGAGGTAGGTGCAGAAATTGAGAGTATTTTTTGAGAAACTTGTGTAGCATTCACATTGCTAAAATATCCAAACATATGATTTTTGTGTTTTACAAAATTTTGTAACCAATTTAAAAACAGAACTGATAGTTTGAGAAGTACTGCCTCTTCTAGACCAATACTTCTTAAACTTGTATCGTGTATACAGAGTTCCTGGGAGTATAGTTAAAAGGCAGATTCTAATTTGGTAGGTCTGGTGTGGGGCCCAAGATTCCGCATTTCTAGCTCCCAGGAAATGCTGATCCTGCTCCTCTTGGAACTCCACTTTGAATAGCATCTGTCTAGATTCAACTGTGATTTATGTGTACAAGTCATATGTGAGAATGCTCATAGTCATATGTCTGTAATAGCAAAAATACTGCTGCTGCTGTTGCTGCTAAGTCGCTTCAGTCGTGTCCGACTCTGTGCGACCCCACAGACGGAAGCCAACCAGGCTCCCCCGTCCCTGGGATTCTCCAGGCAAGAACACTGGAGTGGGTTGCCATTTCCTTTTCCAATGCATGAAAGCGAAAAGTGAAAGTGAAGCCGCTCAGTCGTGTCAGACTCCTAGCGACCCAATGGACTGGAGCCCACCAGGCTCCTCAGTCCATGGGATTTTCCAGGCAAAAGTACTGGGGTGGGGTGCCATTGCCTTCCCCGTAGCAAAAATGCTGAGAACAACCTAAATGTTCCTGAATAGAAGAATGGTTAAACTGATTATGGTAAAGTCATGAATAAAAGGCTTCCCAGGGGGCACAGTGGTAAAGAATCCACCTGCCAAGGCCAGAGATGCAAGCAATGTGGGCTTGATCCCTGGGTCAGGAAGATTCCCTGGAGTACAAAATGGCAACCTGTTCCAGTATTCTTGCCTGGAAAATTCCTTTGACAGAGGAGCTTGGTGGGCTGCAGTTCATGGGGTTGCAAAGTGCTGGACTCAACTGAGCATAAGCGTCAATAAAAATACACGTGTATTATATGTATGTGTGTGTATATACATATATGTGAATAATAACAGTAAAATGAAAAATAACATTGAATAATAGTAATGTAACAACATGGATGATTTTTACAATGATGTTGCTAAACAAATTGTAAATAGCACAAAAATATATAAAGTATGATACCATCTGAAAGAGATGGGAATACCAGACCACCTGATCTGCCTCTTGAGAAATCTGTATGCAGGTCAGGAAGCAACAGTTAGAACTGAACATGGAACAACAGACTGGTTCCAAATAGGAAAAGGAGTACGTCAAGGCTGTATATTGTCACCATGTCTATTTAACTTATATGCATAGTACATCATGAGAAATGCTGGACTGGAAGAAACACAGGCTGGAATCAAGATTGCCGGGAGAAATATTAATAACCTCAGATATGCAGATGACACCACCCTTATGGCAGAAAGTGAAGAGGAACTAAAAAGCCTCTTGATGAAAGTGAAAGTGGAGAGTGAAAAGGTTGGCTTAAAGCTCAACATTCAGAAAACGAAGATCATGGCATCTGGTCCCATCACTACATGGGAAATAGGTGGAGAAACAGTGGAAACAGTGTCAGACTTTATTTTTCTGGGCTCCAAAATCACTGCAGATGGTGACTGCAGCCATGAAATTAAAAGACGCTTACTCCTTGGAAGGAAAGTTATGACCAACCTAGATAGCATATTCAAAAGCAGAGACATCACTTTGCCAACAAAGGTCCATCTAGTCAAGGCTATGGTCTTTCATGTGGTCATGTATGGATGTGAGAGCTGGACTGTGAAGAAGGCTGAGCACCGAAGAATTGATGCTTTTGAACTGTGGTGTTGGAGAAGACTCTTGAGAGTCCCTTGGACTGCAAGGAGATCCAACCGGTCCATTGTGAAGGAGATCAGCCCTGGGTGTTCTCTGGAAGGAATGATGCTAAAGCTGAAACTCCAGTATTTTGGCCACCTCATGCGAAGAGTTGACACATTGGAGAAGACTCTGATGCTGGGAGGAATTGAGGGCAGGAGGAGAAGGGGATGACGGAGGATGAGATGGCTGGATGGCATCACTGACTCGATGAATGTGAGTCTGAGTGACCTCCGGGAGTTGGTGATGGATAGGGAGGCCTGGTGTGCTGCAGTTCATGGGGTCGCAAAGAGTCGGACACGACTGAGCGACTGATCTGATCTGATGATACCATTTATATAAAGCTTAAACTCTTGAAAAATAATAGTATCTATGTAGGGATGCATATACATTTAGCAAAAGCATAAAGATACACCTAGAAAAGGTGACATCAAATTCAGGCAAGGGTTTCCTCTTGTGGGGGGCTTCTCAGGTGGCGCTAGTGGTAAGGAACCCCCCTGCCAATGCAGAAGACATACGAGACTCAGGTTTGATCCTTGGTTCAGGTTTGATCCTTGGTTCAGGTTTGATCCTTGGTTGAAGATTCCCTGGAGAAGAGCATGACAACCCATTCCAGTATTCTTGCCTGAAGAATCTCTGTGGACAGAGGAGTCTAGTAGGCTACAGTTCATGGGGTTGCAAAGAGTTGGACCTGACAGAGACTAACACTTTCACTTTCCTCTTATGGGAGGAAAGAGAATGTGATTGGAGAGAGGCAACTAAGAGGATTCTATTCATCTTTATAGTTTATTATTACTTCAGTGGAATGACAAACAGGTAATTGTGTTTTTTTTTTTTTTCTTTTGGCCAAGCCATGTGGTATGTAGGATTTTAGTTCCCGGAGCAAGAATCGAACCTGCACCCCCTGCGGCGAACATATAGACTCTCAACCCCTGGACCACCAGGGAAGTCCCCTGTAATTTTATTTTACAATCCTTAAAAGTTTAAAATATTTTTATCAGATCAGATCAGATCAGTCGCTCAGTCGTGTCCGACTCTTTGCGACCCCATGAATCGCAGCACGCCAGGCCTCCCTGTCCATCACCAACTCCCAGAGTTCACTCAGACGCATGTCCATTGAGTCAGTGATGCCATCCAGCCATCTCATCCTCTGTCGTCCCCTTCTCCTCCTGCCCCCAGTCCCTCCCAGCATCAGAGTCTTTTCCAATGAGTCAACTCTTCACATGAGGTGGCCAAAGTACTGGACTTTCAGCTTTAGCATCATTCCTTCCAAAGAAATCACAGGGCTGATCTCCTTCAGAATGGACTGGTTGGATCTCCTTGCAGTCCAAGGGACTCTCAAGAGTCTTCTCCAACACCACAGTTCAAAAGCATCAATTCTTCGGCACTCAGCCTTCTTCACAGTCCAACTCTCACATCCATACATGACCACAGGAAAAACCATAGCCTTGACTAGACGAACCTTTGTTGGCAAAGTAATGTCTCTGCTTTTGAATATGCTATCTAGGTTGGTCATAACTTTCCTTCCAAGGAGTAAGCGTCTTTTAATTTCATGGCTGCGGTCACCATCTGCAGTGATTTTTGGAGCCCAGAAAAATAAAGTCTGACACTGTTTCCACTGTTTCTCCACCTATTTCCCATGAAGTGATGGGACCGGATGCCATGATCTTCGTTTTCTGAATGTTGAGCTTTAAGCCAACCTTTTCACTCTCCACTTTCACTTTCATCAAGAGACTTTTGAGTTCCTCTTCACTTTCTGCCATAAGGGTGGTGTCATCTGCATATCTGAGGTTATTGATATTTCTCCTGGCAGTCTTGATTCCAGCTTGTGTTTCTTCCAGTCCAGCATTTCTCATGATGTACTCTGCATATAAGTTAAATAAACAGGGTGACAATATACAGCCTTGACGAACTCCTTAAGCAGTTTAAATTCACCCAGTGTAAATTTACCAGCCACCATCAACTGGCTCATTGTGTTCAGAATGAAATCTAAAGTCCTTAGCACAATGTCCTTGGCCTCCGCAAGCTGGCCTCTCCTATGACACTGGTCTCATCCACTGCGCTCCCCTCTTGAGCCCACACTCTTCCCAGTCTCCACATTGTTTACCCAATACAGAGGCTCTTTCTTGATTTCAAGGCCCTGAATGCCATCCCCTTCCTGGATGATCTCTTGGTTCTCTCCTCCCACCAGGCAGGTCTTTGCTCAGATGCAGCTCCTTAAAGAGGCCGTCCTTCCTCTACTCTCTGAACCTTTAGCCCACTGGTTCTTCTTAACCCCAGCTGTCATCAGACATCTCATAAGATTGATTTACTGCGTGATGTCACATACATTTGACTATAAGCACTTGGCTAGTGGTACTACCCTGGTGGCTCAGTAGTAAAAAATCTACCTGCTAAGCAGGAGACATGGGTTCAATCCCTGGGTGAGGAAGAACCCCTGGAGAAGGAAACCTTTTCTTGGGTTTGCTGGAGTGCAATGCTGGAGTGCAGCCCACTCCAGCATTCTTTCCTGGGAAATCCCATGGGCAAGGGAGCCTGATGGGCTGCAGTCCATGGGATCAACAAGAGAGTTGGACACAATTTAGCAACAGATTTTCACTTTCATAAGCTCTTGGAAAGCAGGGCTTTACCTCCGGGGCCTAGAACAATGCCCCCTGGCATATAGTAAGTAGTCCGTAAACATTTGTGGAATCATGGATAAGTGAATCACTGAATGAGTAAGGCAAAGAATTTTGACTACTTGCTGAGGCTGGGCAGCCACTTTTAATCTACTAATTGGCAGATAACTCAGGAACAATATTGGTTAATTTTATTAGAAACCAATAAATTTTTGATAAAACACTTTGCTCATTGGTCATTCTTGGACCATATGAAGTTATTAAGTAGCCCTTTTCCCCCAGCATCAGTTGAACAACTTCATATGAATAAGCAGTGTTTCCACATTTTCAGGAAAGAAGAATTAACATTTAGTGCTCATTATGGTCTAGGTAGGGGCTTCCCAGGTGGCTCAGTGGTAAAGAATCCGCCTGCCAATGCAGGAGACGCAGGAGATGCAGGCTCTATCCCTCAGTTGGGAAGATCCCCTGAAGGAGGAGATGGCAGCCGGCTCCAGTACTCTTGCCTGGAGAATTCCATGGACAGAGGAGCCTGGTGGGCTACAGTCCATGGGGTCTCAAAAGTCAGACACAACTGAGCAACTGAACATGCATGTTCTAGGTACTTTGCATATATTATGATTTTGTTTCTTATTCCCTTTTTCCCCCAGCAACTCTATGAGACAAACGTTTTCATTTCATAAAGAAAATGAGGTTCAGAGAGGTTAAATATTTGCCTAGAGTCACAGATTTGGTTCCATAATCTACATCTTATAGTTGAGGTAAAGTTGTATTTCCTATGCCTGTATGAGGGGTCTTTATCTGCATCACTAAATGTTGCTGCTGGGAGGAAATTTAGACTCCTTTAACGCAGCCTCCTCACTTTACAGGCAAGAGAGCTGAGGTTGACTAGAACACATGTCCGTTCACCTCTTAGCAGCAGAGCAGCTTGAGGGTTCATGGCCCTTTCACATGACCTCCTTCTGCACCAACTATTGAGTTGGCCAAAAAGTTTGGGTTTGAATGCACTTTTTTGCCAAACCAATAGATACAATCTTTCCTGTAGTTATCTGCAGATACCATATTTGTGAGCTCACCTCCTAGCTAAAATTTATTTGTAACCCCCAAATTAATACACGTGGCACTTTTACAGTCATACACAGGCTTCCCAGAAAGTAAAGAATCCACCTGCAATGCAGATGACCCAGGTTTAATCCCTGGGTAAAGATCCCCTGGAGAAGGGCATGGCAACCCACTCCAGTATTCTTGTCTGGAGAATTCCATGGACAGAGGAGCCTGGTGGGCTACAGTCCGTGGGGTCACACAGATAGCCATACACAGAATGGTGGAAATTTCGAGTTGTCCACTGCACATGTTCCCAGCTGAGGCTAAACAAGGCTGCATTCAGCTTTTCTGAATTAGCACAAATGCTGTAAAAAGTGCCCCTTACCGTGGTCTCTCTAATGCCATTTCTTTTTTTTTTTTTTTCATTTTTGTTGGTGATTATACAGGCAGCTACAGTCCATGGGAGTCACAGAGTCAGACATGACTGAGTGGCTGACACACGCATGCTGTTTAAAATGGCCCCAAGTGCAGTGCTGCAGTGCTGTTTAGGGTCCACGGAAAGTTGTGATGTGCCTTAAGGAGAAAAATACGTGTGCTGGATAGGCTTGGCTCAGGCATGAGTTACAGTGCGGTTGGCCGTGAGTTCAGTGTGAATGAATCAACAATCTCTATTAAATAAGGTGTATTTAAATAGAAAGGCACATAAAACAAGGTTCTGTTTTGATTGGTTGACAAAAATATTGTCACTGGAGGCTCACGGGAACCAAGGCTTGTATCTCCCCTAGGAATTCACTAATTCAGCCTTCTTGATGACTTGACAGAACACAGCTATGGTGAATGAGAATTACCAGTGTTTGGGGAAGGCACTGCAGGGTTGCATCTGGTTCCAGAGGCCAGAAAGAGGGAGTGATGTTAAAAAAAAGAAACAAGTCTCAATCACTAAAAGAACGAGTATTTAGCTATAATTTAAAAGTATGATAGTGGGACTTCCCTGGTGGTCAGTGGCCTGAGATGGATCCCTGGTCAGGGAACTAGATCCCACATGCCACAACTGAAGAACACACTAAGACCCAGTACAGCTAAATAAAATAGATAAGTAAACATTTTAAGAAAGTCTGATGGTATTTTATTGCTGCTAAAACCTTAGTTAAATCTCTAAAGCTTCAGGGATTGCTCTCTCCAGGGTGGGAACACTAGGGGAATGTAAAAACAGTTATTCTCAGTGTCAGTTTCTGATTGTCTGTATGCTGTATCTTTAGTATTTTGTTTTTGACCTTTTCTAAGACAGCCATACACTCTCATTGTTAAAATGGGAGATCACTGTAGTAAGGCAGAAAGGGCACTCCATTTGGAGACAAATTCTGGTGGTGAGTCAAACTCTGATGATGCCTGCTGGTTGTGCAACCTTAAGCAAATTTCTGAACATTTCTGACTCAGTTTTCTAATCTATAAAAACAGATGACAGCCAGTCTTGGCTAACTCACACATCTCAGGTGTTTTAAAGTCTTCTCATCTTGCCTGGCAAATCCCATGGATGGAGGAGCCTGGTAGGCTGCAGTCCATGGGGTCGCTAGGAGTCGGACACGACTGAGCGACTTCACTTTCACTTTTTACTTTCATGCATTGGAGATCAGATCAGATCAGTCACTCAGTCGTGTCCAACTCTTTGCGACCCCATGAACCGCAGCACGCCAGGCCTCCCTGTCCATCACCAGCTCCCGGAGGTCACCCAGACTCATACCCATCGAGTCAGTGATGCCATCCAGCCATCTCATCCTCTGTCATCCCCTTCTCCTCCTGCCCTCAATTCCTCCCAGCATCAGAGTCTTCTCCAATGAGTCAACTCTTCGCATGAGGTGGCCAAAATACTGGAGTTTCAGCTTTAGCATCATTCCTTGCAAAGAAATTCCAGGATTGATCTCCTTCAGAATGGACTGGTTGGATCTTCTTGCAGTCCAAGGGACTCTCAAGAGTCTTCTCCAACACCACATTTCAAAAGCATCAATTCTTCGGCGCTCAGCCTTCTTCACAGTCCAGCTCTCACATCCATACATGACCACAGAAAAGACCATAGCCTTGACTAGGCGAACCTTTGTTGGTAAAGTAATGTCTCTGCTTTTGAATATGCTATCTAGGTTGGTGATAACTTTCCTTCCAAGGAGTAAGCGTCTTTTAATTTCATGACTGCAGTCACCATCTGCAGTGATTTTGGAGCCCAGAAAAACAAAGTCTGACACTGTTTCCACTGTTTCCCCATCTATTTCCCATGTAGTGATGGGACCAGATGCCATGATCTTCGTTTTCTGAATGTTGAGCTTTAAGCCAACCTTTTCACTCTCCACTTTCACTTTCATCAAGAGGCTTTTTAGCCCCTCTTCGCTTTCTGCCATAAGAGTGGTGTCATCTGCATATCTGAGGTTATTGATATTTCTCCCAGCAATCTTGATTCCAGCTTGTGTTTCTTCCAGTCCAGCATTTCTCATGATGTACTCTGCATATAAGTTAAATAAACATGGTGACAATATGCAGCCTTGACGTACTCCTTTTCCTATTTGGAACCAGTCTGTTGATCCATGACCAGTTCTAACTGTTGCTTCCTGACCTGCATACAGATTTCTTAAGAGGCAGATCAGGTGGTCTGGTATTCCTATCTCTTTCAGAATTTTCCACAGTTTATTGTGATCTACACAGTCAAAGGCTTTGGCATAGTCAATAAAGCTGCATTGGAGAAGGAAATGGCAACCCACTCCAGTGTTCTTGCCTGGAGAATCCCAGGGACGGGGGAGCCTGGTGGGCTGCCGTCTATGGGGTCACACAGAGTCGGACACGACTGAAGCGACTTAGCAGCAGCAGCATCTGACCTTCACGAGCCTGATAACGCCTCAGTTTACAGAGGCAACAACTGAGGCCCAGAGAGGTCAAGTGACTGGTTTATGATCTCACAGCTACAGAGAACAGAGCCAAGACTATGAGTCCAAGATCCTTACTGGTCCTAACCACACTCAGCCCCAGCCCCTTGGTGGCCCTCACCACCTGCTGTCTCAAAAGTGCTGAGGGTGTGGGATGGTGACAGAAGGGGATAAACCCCAGAGCTAATAAAATGTAAGCTATTACTATTTTTTTCATAGGTTAACATTTTGAATAGTAATATTTCAAAAGGGGATTTTCCCTTAAGATATGTGGTTTTCAAAAAGTTTGTTGAAATCATTAAGTATGCTTGTGTTCATTCAGGGATCAATTTTTTATTGTTGTCATTGTTGCCAAGACTCATTTCTAATTTTCTATTGAAAGTGAATTGAAACGAGGATTTTAAGTGAATGTTTTCTTTATAGCAATCCTTTGTGGAACTTACCTTTTGCATTTAGAATGGGATATTTGTGTTTGTATTTGAGAGTGATTTTTCAAGAGCACAGCATGTTAAGTCAAAACTCCGAGAACTGTTTCACCAGCAGCATTATAAGCTAATTGTATTTGACAAAAGAAAAAGAAGAGGGTAAAAAATAGCAGCATACAATTAGGGAACCACTGAAAGTCTTTGCAAGCTAATAAATCCACCCTTGAAAACTCCATCCCCCATTCATGAAAATAAAAAGTTTGTCATTAAATTGAAACTGAAATTTTTTCTGGTGGGTTTCACTCATTTACTCACTCAATTGCTTTCAGATTTTTTTTTTTTTTTAATTGTTTGCTACGTGCCTGGTACTCCTCTACACCAAGAGGATACAGCAAGGAGCAAGACAGGCCCAGCCCCCTCTCAGGAAGCTTCCTTTTATTGAGGGGAGATGGGCAAGTCTGACATGGCACTGTTTTATGCTGGTGTGCTACTGTGTGAGATCATAAATGCTTATGGGTTTTATTTCATTTATTTGTTTATTTTGGGCTGTGATGGGTCTTCGCTGCTGCTCAGGCTTTCTTTAGTTAGAGAGCGAGGGCTACTCTTTAGTTGAGGTGCGCCCGCTTCTCATGGTGGTGTCTTTTGTTGCGGAGCACAGGCTACAGGGCCCACGGGCTTCAGTGGTTGCAGCCTGCGGGCTTAGTTGCCCCATGGCATATGGAATCTCCCTGAACCAGGGATCAAATCTGTGTCCCCTGCATTGGCAGGTGGATTCTTAACCACTGGACTACCAGGGAAGTACTGCTTGTGTTTTTAAACTGCTGAATTTGGGGGAAATTTGTTCTGCAACAGTAGTTATCTGTGACATACCTAAACTCTCAGGTTCAATTTTCCTTCCTTTGGCACCCTTGGCCAACCTCCAACAACCTGACGAAGCTGGACATTCTTCTTTTGTGAGCTCAGAACCAGGCTACAAAAACAAAACAAAAAAACAACCAACCAACCAAACAAAAGCCTACAAAGCAATTTTCATGTTCACCGATGTCATTTGGACCCTCAACACTACCCTACAATGTTTTCCTACAGAATTCTTTCTTTTTCAAACCTTCTCCACTGTTTTTAAATCTCTGAGCCCTTTACCTTCTCTCCCTGGCTCAGGTGCCCTCACTGTCTAGATAAGAGGAAGATATAAGCTCTGTGCCTCTAGAATCTCCTATTCCATCTCCCCCTGCCTTCTTAGGCTCCTTCCTTTTTCAACAACATTTCCTTGCCCCCAGCTCGGCCATATCAGGATATAACCAAGGTCTAGTCTGCAAAAGAAAAAAAAATCCTCTTCCAAACCCATGCTCTTCTCTGTTTACACTCTGTCTCTTTCTTGCCTCCACCATTTAATCCATTCAGTCTGGCTTCTGCCTTCATGAAACTATTCGTGCAGAGGTCACTGGTCTCTGTGATAATAAATCCAAAGACTACATTTTTATTATGGAAAAATAATAAAAAATATTTTGTTATGGGAAGTTTCAAACATCTACATAAATAGAACAGTGCAGTGAACCTCATGTGCTCAACACTCAGCTTCCACAGTGAACAACTCCTGGCCCATCTCCCTGAAAGTGTCCCCACGTGCCCTGCCCAGGAATTATGCTGAAGGAAATAATCAAGTCTTTATTTTGATTAGCCATTCAACAACATCTAACACTGTGTTTTATTCCTCCCTAGACTTAGAAGTCACCATCCTTTCTCACTCTTCTTGGTTGCTTTCTGATCTCTACTTTGAAATTTTCTTGTTGCCTTCACCTCGTCTACAATCCTCTGATTTCCCTGAGGCTTGGGCCCTGCTGTCCATTCAAATCCAGCCCAGCAAGCCCAGCCCTCCCAGGCTGCACTGGCCACCCA
Organism: Tragelaphus eurycerus; assembly: GCA_935064755.1. Taxonomy (NCBI): domain Eukaryota; kingdom Metazoa; phylum Chordata; class Mammalia; order Artiodactyla; family Bovidae; genus Tragelaphus; species Tragelaphus eurycerus. The sequence continues at coordinate 27,038,644 of CAKXYN010000003.1, forward strand.
CTTTCAGGGGAGCCTGTGGCCCCACCCTGCTTCTTGAACTCCAGGCTCTGCTATCTAGCTCCCTACCTGACAGCTTTCCCAGGATCTCCACAGGTTCTTCAACTTTACAGATTTAGAACTAAACTTGTCACTTTCCCCACCAATCCTCCCCTGTTTTGTTTTTTGTTAAAAGGCACCACCCAGCTGCTTAATTCAGAAACCCAGGAATAATCTCTTTGCTCCCACTAAATCCCCCTACCCCCACGTGGAGCTATTCATCAATAAGACCTGTAGAAAGGATCATCAAAGTCTAATATCCACTCACTTCAGAGTCACCCAGTCACCCATTCAACCAGATCACCAGCATTCTAACTGGTTTTTCTGCTTCTACTCCAGGCCAGCTCCCACCCACCCCACCCTGTCCACTTGTCCCATTGCAGCCACAATGTAGAAAATCCTGTCTTGTAATCCACACCTAAAAGCTTTCCATGGCTCTTCATTGTTTTTAGAATTAAAGAATCAAAGTCCTTAGCACCCATCCCTCTTATATTCCAGTCTCATCTGCCATTTCCCTCCTTGTTCTTGAAGTTAAAAGGCCCCACCCTTTTATTGCCAAGAATTTAGAAATATTTTAGGCGGTTTATTGAAAAAAAACAGGACCTAGGTAATTTGAATTGTTAATCTGTGGACTCATTCTGTTGATAAAACTATATGCCCCATAGCCTTTCTGGTTTCTCTATCTGTCACTGGAATGGCCTATAATCCCATTAAGGTTTATACTGAAACTCCAAATTTATTTGTTTATTTGGCTGTGCTGGGTCGTTGCTGAGGGGGCTTTTCTTTAGTTGTAGCAAGCAGGGCTTACCCTCTAGTTGCGTTGTACAGGGTCCTCCTTGCAGGGGCTTCTCTTGCTCTAGGGCACCCGGGCTTAGTAGCTGCAGTTCAGGAGCTGCAGGTCCCGGGCTCTAGGGCCAGGTTCAGGAGTTGCGGCGCTCTGCCTTTGTTGCTCCCCGGCATGTGGAATCTTCCCAGATCAGGGATTGAGCCCCTGCCCTTGTAGGCGGATTCTTTACCATTTAGCCACCTAGGAAGCCCTCCAAATTTCCTTTAATTCTGAATTTCCCTCCTTTCTGAACTTGGGCCTACTTCAGGCTGGAAAACTAGCAGCCGTTTCTGACCCCTCTGGGTTGGGTTTGAGGAGAGGGTGGCACAGGGGAGGGAGCAGTCCTGTCTCTCCTGTCTGTGGCCCGGGTGGCTGTAACTGGGCGATGGCTCTCTGTGGAGGTGGTCTGCACAGGTGGGGCCCTTCTGAGTCCACCTCTAGCTTGGTGCTCTTGGATGACTTTCTGACCTCCTGTCTAGGTAGTCCCACCTCTGCGTGTACTCAGAGATGAAGTCCTTGGATAACTCCAGACAACACCCCAGCATGGGGTCCACATGTGGTCCTTGGGAACATTTCCCTTTGCCCTGCCATTGAGGAAGTACAGATCACTTCTAAGTGATTCTTCCCTCACTCTGCCCACAGACAGGGGCAGTTCTGCCACAGCCTCTCACCTTTCCAACACCCACCTGCATGTCTCCCCAGCCTCATGCTCTCTCAAGGACCTTTTGGAGTCCCTCCACAAGCTTGAGTGAGAAAGAAGGATGCTCAATCCTTCCCCGTTGGAGGGACACACAGCTCAGAGCCAAAGTCTCTTCATCCCTTAAGAGGTTAGAAGAGGGTGGTCATTTAATGCTGGTGGAACTAGCTTGGATTTTGCCCTTTACAAGTCTGGTGTAGATGGTCTAGCCTAGTCCGTATCTCAGTTTATAAGTGGGGAACTTGACACTTATTGTTTACTATTTGGCCTCTGGGGCCTGTGCTGAAACTCTGACAATGAACAGGGTTACATTTAACATCTGGATGCAATAATTGATATTTTATTTACCAACTCTTTGAAACTTCTTAGTCTAAGTCATTGCATCAACTTACACATAATAAAGATATGATCTGTTGAAATTAAATACAATTATTCTAAAATTAGAAGTATAATTTAAAAAATTAGTTCTGCCTGACCTTGATTGTCCTTACTCCAAATTAATGAAATTTAATATAATTTATACCGCTGACATAAATTTAAATTCTAAATAGAATTGAAAATTGAAAATTTTTTATTTTGAAAGACTTTAAATATACCCCCCAATAAAGGGACTAACATATGAGCTCTCAGGTATCCTTCATCTAGCTTCAACAATCAACCTTTGACCTATCTTCCTTCATATATATTATTCCATCCCTGCATTGTTAGAATATTTTAAAGCAAACCACAGAATAAATTATTTTGCCATAAATACTAAAGTAGCTATTTCTGAGAGATAAGAGCATTTAGGAAAAAATAAGTTCATTGGTATTATTGCATTTAATAAAATTATCAGTGACATTAACTAGGACTAAGTTTATATTCACATTTCCCTGAATGTCTCAAAATTGTCATTTTACAGTTGATTTCTTCAAATTAGGACCCAAACAAGGTTTACCAACTACCTTTGATGACTATTTCTTTTGAGTCTATTTTAATAATTGCTATTTTTCCCAAAATATGCTTTTTTTTTTAAAGAAACCAGGTTATTTGCCTGTAGAATTTTCACTCTGTTGAATTTGGCTGATTGATTACTGCTGGTTCATTTACCTATTTGTGTATCCATTTCCTGTATGCGTAGGTAGAGTCAGAGGCTTGATTAGATTCAGGTATGCTGGGAAGAATACGTCTATGCGGTCCCACGTACTTCATTTCTCACTTTCAAAGACTGGCCAAGTGAAACTGAGGTGGTGTCAACCTGATCCCCCCCACGTTAAAGCTCCTGATCTACCTTCCAGGGATGGTTTTAGTAGCTGTTGATAACTGTGTCCTAAAAATACATCATTTAATTAGTGGCTACCATTGCCTCCAGATTTATTAACCAAAATTCTATAAAGAAGAACTTTCCTTCATCAACTATTTAGTTACCTTGAACAACAGGCTGAATATGAAGATATGGTCAGAATAAATGCTTCTCTTTTCCTTCATTTACCAATTTTCAGAAAAACTTGTTGATACCAAAGCCATCTCCAAAGAGAAGCAATGAGGGTATGTGTGTGTGACTGTGTCATTATGAACATTTGGGTTTTTATAATTGTCTTGTTTTTCAATCCATTGTAAACATTATCCTTTTGACACCCAAACTGTGTCATTTTTGGCCCATGAATTGGCTCCTGTGTCTAACCGTGTAGCCTTTCTATTACTCAGGCACTGTTGTATCTAGGCTCTTACTGTGGGCAGAGATGGAAAGAAAAATTTTGTTGAATGATTAATTTATACTGAAATTCAAATTAGGACATTTACAGTCTGGGCACTAGGGAGGCTCATTGTCATTAGGTGTGGTGGTTTCTTGGCCTTTTTAGTAGACAACTACTGTATACTAACTAATAGTACATATTAATGAGTTACAGGATTTTTACCCATGATTTCTGGGTTTTATATTCCTGTCTCTTTTCTTTTCTATTGAAAATCTTGGTTCCTAAGATAATGATTTTCCCTATCTATCTACCTGTCTATCCACCTACCTACCTATTTACCTTTTGTCCTTGGAGTATACCCTGCCAGGCTGGGCAGGGTGTGCCAGGGTATACGAAAATGGTCTTCCTGTGGATACCCCACCAACCTGATGGGCAGCTAGATTCATTTATTTGTTTCACTTGGTCAAGCGATTAGAAGGTTTTAAAATTTCCCTGCCCTTTGTTAATTTTATAGTAAAAATGTTCCCAGGAGATGGGTTTGAATAAATACCCTAAGTAGATGCATGTAGGAGAGAAGGGGCTCCTCCCTCTGCACCCGTGTCTCTCTCCGGCCTCAAAATGCTGCAGTCACCTTTATTCGTGCTAGGCACCCTGCCAGGGCCTTTGCAGACACCTTCTTTTTTTAAAAAATAATTTTATTTACTTATTTATTTTCCGCTGTGCCGGGTCTTCGTTGTTGCACGCAGACTTTTCTCCAGTTGCATCAAGTGGTGGCGACTCTCTGGTTGTGGTGTGCAGCCTTCCCGTTGCAGTGTCTTCTCTTGTGGAACCCAGGCTCTAGGCTGCGTATGCTCAGGAGGGGAGGCTCGCTGGCCGTAGGGCATGGGCTCGGAAGTTGTGGCACACGGGCTTAGTCATTCCATGGCACGTGGGGTCTTGCCAGACCAGGGAACGAAACTGTGTCTCCTGCCTTGGCAAGTTGGTTCTTTACCACTAAGCCACCAGGGAAGCCCCTGAAGACACCTTCTTGTGTGACCATCTCTTTCTGTAAACGAGGGAGATATTTTTATTACTATTTTGCAGATGAATAAATTGCAAAGAGGTCAACTCATTGCCCAAGTCATACAATTAGTAAGTGGAAAGTCCAGAGCTTACCACAAGTGTGCCTGAACTAAAACCCTAGCTTCTTTTCCGTTCTCCCTCCTTACCTGTCAATAATAACTCAACAACATGTGTCAACTTAAGTCCAGAACTTTGTCCCATCCTTTTTCTTGTCCACTTCCTGAGGCTACATCCAGCATGTTCCTAGCATCTTTCTTGGTAATAGTCCAAACTGGAAATAACCCAATTACTCATCAGCAATAGAATGAGAATGAAATAATTACTGCTAATGTGACAACTTGGGTGAGTCTCAGAAACAGGTTTTGAGTGGAAAAAAACCCAGATGTAAAAGTGTGTATGCTGTAGATTACCACTTAGATAAAGTCCAAAAACCAAGATAAATCTGGTCTAGAAGTTGCGGGGAGGAGGGGTCAGTGATTGGGAGGGGGCGGCAGTGCTGGGCACTGGCTTTTTCTTGATTCGGGTGTTGGTAACAGGGGAGTGTTTGCTTTGAAAAAAAAAGAATCAGTATTAGGTCAATATTATTATCCTCATCATTTTTACTTAACGACAAAGGAATTGGAGGCTTAGAGAGGTTAAATAATTTGCCCAAGGTCACATGAGAGCGGCTGAACTGGGATTCTAACTCTGTTCTTTCTGGGGTTGCAGTCCGTTTGCTTAACCACTCACTGCATAGCGACAGAAGATGGAAGGTGGAGGAAGCATTTCTGTGGGCAGGAGGCGGCCATCTGGGGTGTGAGGCTGGCAGTGGCCGGAGGAAGCCAAGAGGTGGGGGACACTGTGGGGTACTTAAGCGGGACAAGCCTGTGACAAGGTGTGTCCTGGAGGCTTGGGAAGGTCCTAGAATGAGAGAAGGCTGACTTTTGTCTCTAGGGTGAGGCAGGGAGTCCCTAAAGAGCACTGGGGATTAGGGAAAAGCCATGGTGTCCACCCGACTGGAAATTTTTAAATCTGTGACCCTCCCAATGTGATCTCGCCCCCAAGCATCCTCTCTGCTTCCCTTTCTTCACTGTCCATCTGCACCCCACGTCTTCCCCACTAAGATCTTGTCATCACAGCAGGAAGACTATGTAACCCCAAGGTGCTTCTAATGAACTAGTACATGAAATCTCAAAAAGGAACCAGAATGAGTAATCCTGACCCATTCTAACAAATGTATACACAAATACACCCACAGACAGTGTATCATACCTTCAGAATTGTTAGAGAGACATGGCAAATGCCATGATAACAATTAATGTCAAAGGTTAAGACATTGCTGTATTAGCTATTGAAGCCTTGTGAAAAAATTCTAAAACTGAAAGCACCTTTTTTTTTTCTTAATGTGTGAGCAATTCATAAACTTTTTATTTTCTTAGCAATACAAAGCAGCTGAGGTCCATAATTTATTAACAAAAGGAGGTTGTATCACCTGTTCCTCCTTTTGAGAAAAGATAAGCAGCTATTATAGGAGAGCCACCTTTTTTTTCTCACCTAAGATGCAGAACTCTCAAGCTTAGCATGGGCTCCTATCAATAAAATCCTACGGACAGCAGCCCTTTCCTCACTGCACATAAAGAAAGATGCTTCTTGGATTAACCTCACCCTTGGCCCCTCAAAGACCAGGCTTCTTTCCTGATTGCCTCGCAAAGCCTGGCCGGTGCGCTGCTGTTCTCCGCCCACCTGGAGCTGGGTGATGGATCTGAGAGGAGGTTCTGAATAGCAGCTCCCAGGGTTTCTGTCCCTGCTACCAGTGGGCTATCGTCTTTTATTAGAAGACCAAGGATGAAAGCTTCTCACCTTTCATTCTCCACATATCAGGTACTAATGTTTTGTTACAGTGGTTTATGAGGCTTTATTATAACTTAAGTAATTTCAGACTTATTTGAAAGGAGGAGAAAGCTGTAACATTTTCAATACATACACTGTATTTACATGTTGAATCTAATCTTCCAAATAAAAGTTGCCAGCACTGACACTAACTTACATCGACTGTAATCAAAGGATGATGAGTCCTTTATCCTAATATCACATGGCATTACACAAACATTTAAAAATCTCCTTTTCTCAGTGGAAGCACAGAAGTTATGGGCAACAAAGAACACACCCTAGTGGTCAATTCCTGTAATTGTCATTACATTACAGCTGTAAAGTTAAGTGTGAAACAAAGTTACAAAAACCCACTGTGTTTGTGTTGATGTGAGACGATTCCACAAATTTCTGCCTTGCAATTTCTTTACATTACTTTAAAACTTTTTATTGGAAAACAAAGCCTAGATACAGAAAATCACACAAAAATGAATGTATAATTCAATGAATCACTATAAGGCATATATATTCAATTTAATACAGTAAATATTTATATTTAACACTTATTAATATTTATCATTGATATAACATATTAACATTTAATGTAGCTAAATGTAATTAACTAACATTAATTTAGTTGTAAGGCATATATTAATAAATCACTGTAACAACCTTATAACTACCATCCTGGTCAAGAAATAAAATTTTTCCAGTCACTGAGAAGACACTCTATGTGCCCCATCCCACTCATATCCTTCACCCTCAAGTAACCAGTAAAATAATCCCTTACTTGTGTTTCTTTATAGAGTTGACCCTGGAACAACACTGGGGTTATTGGTGCAACCAAGGGGGTCAAAAATCCACATGTAATTTTTGACTCCCCCAAAAGGAAGAGAGTTTCAGAAAAACATCTATTTCTGCTCTATTGACTATGCCAAAGCCTTTGACTGTGTGGATCACAATAAACTGTGGAAAATTCTGAAAGAGATGGAAATACCAGACCACCTGATCTGCCTCTTGAGAAATTTATATGCAGGTCAGGAAGCAACAGTTAGAACTGGACATGGAACAACAGACTGGTTCCAAATAGGAAAAGGAGTACGTCAAGGCTGTATATTGTCACCCTGTTTATTTAACTTATGCAGAGTACATCATGAGAAACCATCACTTAATGGCAAATAGATGGGGAAACAGTGGAAACAGTGTCAGGTTTTATTCTGTGGGGCTCCAAAATCGCTGCAGATGGTGACTGCAGCCATGAAATTAAAAGACACTTACTCCTTGGAAGGAAAGTTATGACCAACCTTGATAGCATATTGAAAAGCAGAGACATCACTTTGCCAACTAAGGTTCGCCTAGTCAAGGCTATGGTCTTTCCTGTGGTCATGTATGGATGTGAGAGCTGGACTGTGAAGAAGGCTGAGAGCCAAAGAATTGATGCTTTTGAACTGTGGTGTTGGAGAAGACTCTTGAGAGTCCCTTGGACTGCAAGGAGATCCAACCAGTCCATTCTGAAGGAGATCAGCCCTGGGATTTCTTTGGAAGGAATGATGCTAAAGCTGAAACTCCAGTACTTTGGCCACCTCATGAGAAGAGTTGACTCATTGGAAAAGACTGATGCTGGGAGGGATTGGGGGCAGGAGGAGAAGGGGATGACAGAGGATGAGATGGCTGGATTGCATCACCGACTCGATGGACATAAGTTTGAGTGAACTCCGGGAGTTGGTGATGGACAGGGAGGCCTGGGGAGAAGACAATGGCACCCCACTCCAGTACTCTTGCCTGGAAAATCCCATGGACTAGGAGCCTGGTAGGCTGTAGTCCATGGAGTTGCTAAGAGTTGGACACGACTGAGCGACTTCACTTTCACTTTTCACTTTCATGCATTGGAGAAGGAAATGGCAACCCACTCCAGTGTTTTTGCCTGGAGAATCCCAGGGACGAGGGAGCCTGGTGGGTCACAGAGACGGACACGACTGAAGTGACTCAGCAGCAGCAGCAGCAGCAGCAGGGAGGCCTGGAGTTCTGCAGTTCATGGGGTCGCAAAGAGTTGAACACGACTGAGCGTGACTGAACTGAACTGAACTGAAAACAACCATTAGTATTCTACTGTGACTGGAAGCCTTGTGTGCTAAGTCGCTTCAGTCGTGTCCGACTCTGTGTGACCCTATGGACTGTAGCCCCCCAGGCTCCTCTGTCTATGGGGATTCTCTAGGCAAGAATAATGAAGTGGGTTGCCATTTCCTTCTCCAACTGGAAGCCTTACCAGTAACATAATAGTCTATTAACATATATTTAGTACAGTATATGTATTATATACTGTATTCTTACAATAAAGTAAGCTAGAGAAAGGAAAATGCTATTAAGGAAATCATGAAGATCTTGATTAGCATCATTCCTTCCAAATGAAAATACATTTACAGTACATATATGTATTTATTGGGGAAAAAAATGCTGCATCTAAGTAGACCTGTGCAGTTCAAATCTGTGTTATTCAAGGGTCAACTGTTTTTTTTTTTTTAATTTCTATTTTGTTATATGCTGGAGTATAGTTAATTAGCAAATTTGTGTTATTTCTGATGTATAGCAAAGTGATTCAGTTAACATATCCATGTATCCTTTTTCAAATTCTTTTCCTATTTAAGGAAATATATTGAGAATATTGAGCAGAATTTCTTGTGCAATATAGTAGGTCCTTGTTATAGTATACAAGGACTATATATATAGTGTACTATATAGTAACCAACCTATATAGTTGGTTATTTTAAACATAGTAGTAGGCATATGTCAATCCCAAACTCCCAATCTGTCTCTCCCTCCCACTCTGCCCCCATAAACGTAAGTTTGTTCTCTAAGTCTGAGTCTGTTTCTGCTTTGTAAGCAGGTTCATTTGTATGATTTCTTTTTAGATGCCACATATAAGTGGTATCATATGATATTTGTCTTTCTCTGACTTACTTCACTTAGTGTGATAATCTCCATGTTCATCCATGTTGCTGCAAATGGCATTACTTCATTCTTTTTCACAGCTGAGTGATTAATATTCCAGTGTCTTTATGTACCACAGGAGTGGAATTGCTGAATCGTATGGTAGCTGTGGGGCTTCCCAGGTGGCACCAGTGGAAGGAATCCGCCACCAATACAGGAGATGTGGGTTCAGCGTTTGGTTGGGAAAGATCCCCTGAAGGAGGGCATGGGCAACTCACTCCAGTATTCCTGCCTGGAGAATCCGATGGACAGAGGAGCCTGCCCCATGGACGGCTTACAGTCCATGGGGTTGCACAGAGTCAGACACAACTGAAGCGACTTAGCACACACAAACTGAAGCGACTTAGCACACACACATGGTAGCTCTATTTTTATTTACTTTTATTTTTAAATTTTTAATTGTTAAAAAACCTTTTTATTTTGTATTGCAGTTTAGCTGATTAACAATGTTGTGATAGTTTAAAGTGAACAAGGGGGACTCAGCCATACATATACATGTATGCATTCTCCTCCAAACTTTCCATCCATCCAGGCTGTCACATAACATTATGGTAGCTCTATTTTTAGTTTTTCAAGGCACCTCCATACTGTTCTCCGTAGTGGCTGTATCAGTTTACATTTCCACCATTGGGGTGGGGGATTCCCTTTTTCCACACCCTTTCCAGCATTTGTTGTTTGTAGATTTTTTGATGATGGCCATATTGATTGGTGTGAAATGGTAACTCATTGTACCTTTGATTTATATTTCTCTAATAATTTTCAATGTTGAGTATCTTTTCATATGCCTCTTGGCCATCTGTATGTCTTCTTTGGAGAAATGTCTATTTAGATCTTCGACCCATTTTTTGATTGTATTGCTTGTTTTCTTGATATTGAACCACACGAGCTGTTGTAAATTTTGGAAACTAATTCCTTGTTGATTGCATTGTTTGCATATGTTTTCTCTCATTTTGTGTGTTATCTTTTTTGTCTTGTTTATGGTTTCCTTTGCTATGCAAAAGCCTTTAAGTTTAATTAGGTCCCTTTTGATTGGTCCCCTAATATTCTTCAAATATGACTTAAGCTTTTAAATATATATATATGTAATACAATTTTTAAAAGTATAAAATGACTTTAAAAAGTGATTTAGGCAATTTCCATCCCTTTGTATCTTGAATTACAGATTGCCGCATCTTTGGTTAGTGAATGCCTCTTCCAATTGGCTCCTAAATTCTCTTTTTAAGACCTAGTGGTTTTCCACAGCTTCATTGTGATCTGACCTGACAAGATGATACTTTAAGGGTCAATGTGTATATTTCCTGCTCCAAGCCAGGAATCGGCCCTCACTCATTTGTTTTACGCTGTATTACTCATACAGCAATCTCAAAGCAATGATATTAATACCACTGAAGGAGGAAACAGACAGAACAGGCTCCGTCTTGAAAGCAGGGCTCCGTCTTGGCCTGGACTGTGGACTTTAAGCTATATGCCCAGCATCTATGGAAATAACATACCAGCTGGAAAACCAGACCCCCGGAGGGAAGAGCCCCAGGGCTCGTACCTAGACTCTCTGTTGCCTAAAAGAATACGCTAACCATCTGTGTAACAGAATAGAATCATAAATTCTTATGCTCACTGGGGTGTGACCACAGGCCTATTGATAATTGTCCCCTGTTAACTACCTGGGCTGAAGGCATTTGAATCACAGGTTAACTTTGATTGTTATCTTTCTTTTCCTTTGTTCAGGCTAGCTTCAGGGAATTTGGGGAGGTGGGTTTGGGCACGAACACTTAGGGTATATAAGGTTTTCACAAAAACTGGTTGGTCGGGGTCATTGGCTAAGAGGAGACTCTACTTTGGGCCCGCCAGTATAATAAATTGCACTCCATTATCTGCATTGTCCTTCTGAGTGAGTTTGTTTCCTGGAACACGTGGCTACAACACCACCACTGCCGAGATGATTAGCAAAAACAGTTGCTTTAAAATAAAAACCTTTTTGAATAGATAACATGTATATAAATAACTGAATTACTTTGCTGTACACCTAAAACTGAAAAAGGTCGGTTTTCATTCCAATCCCTAAGAAAGGCAATGCCAAAGAATGCTCAAACTTCCATACAATTGCACTCATCTCACACGCTAGTAAAATAATGCTCCAGAGCCAGGCTTCAGCAATATGTGGACCTGGACTTCCAGATGTTCAAGCTGGATTTAGAAAAGGCAGAGGAACTAGAGATCAAATTGCCAACATCCACTGGATCATGGAAAAAGCGAAGAGAGTTCCAGAAAAATATCTATTTCTGCTTTATTGATTATGCCAAAGCCTTTGACTGTGTGGATCACAATAAACTGTGGAAAGTTCTTCAAAAGATGGAAATACTAGGCCACCTGACCTGCCTCTTGAGAAATTTGTATGGAGGTCAGGAAGCAACAATTAGAACTGGACATGGGACAACAGACTGCATCCAAATAGGGAAAGGAGTATGTCAAGGCTGTATATTGTCACCCTGCTTATTTAACTGATATGCAGAGTACATCATGAGAAACGCTGGGCTGGAAGAAGCACAAGCTGGAATCAAGATTGCCAGGAGAAATATCAATAACCTCAGATATGCAGATGACACCACCCTTATGGCAGAAAGTGAAGAAGAACTAAAGAGCCTCTTGATGACAGTGAAAGAGGAGAGTGAAAAAGTTGGCTTAAAGATCAGTGTTCAGAAAACTAAGATCATGGCATCCGGTCCCATCAGTTCAGTTCAGTCGTGTCCAACTCTTTGCGACCCCATGAATCGTAGCACACCAGACCTCCCTGTCCATCACCAACTCCCGGAGTTCACTCAGACTCATGTCCATCGAGTCAGTGATGCCATCCAGCCATCTCATCCTCTGTCGTCCCCTTCTCCTCCTGCCCCCAATCCCTCCCAGCATCACAGTCTTTTCCAATGAGTCAACTCTTCCCATGAGGTGGCCAAAGTACTGGAGTTTCAGCTTTAGCATCATTCCTTCCAAAGAAATCCCAGGGCTGATCTCCTTTAGAATGGATTGGTTGGATCTCCTTGCAGTCTAAGGGACTCTCAAGAGTCTTCTCCAACACCACAGTTCAAAAGCATCAATACTTTGGTGCTCAGCCTTCTTCACAGTCCAACTCTCACATCCATACATGACCACTGGAAAAACCATAGCTTTGAGTAGACGGACCTTTGTTGGCAAAGTAATGTCTCTGCTTTTCAATATGCTATCTAGGTTGGTCATAACTTTCCTTCCAAGGAGTAAGCGTCTTTTAATTTCATGGCTGCAGTCACCATCTGCAGTGATTTTGGAGCCCCCAGAAATAAAGTCTCATCACTTCATGGCAAATAGATGGAGAAACAGTGTCAGACTTTAGTTTTTTGGACTCCCGAATCGCTGCAGATGGTGATTGCAGCCATGAAATTAAAAGACGCTTACTCCTTGGAAGAGTTATGACCAACCTAGACAGCATATTGAAAAGCAGAGACATTAATTTGCCAACAAAGGTCCATCTAGTCAAGGCTATCGTTTTTCCAGTGGTCATGCACGGATGTGGGAGTTGGAGTATAAAGAAAGGTGAGTGCCAAAGAATTGATGCTTTTGAACTGTGGTGTTGGAGAAGACACTTGAGAGTCCTTTGAATGGCAAGGAGACCCAACCAGTCCATTCTAAAGGAAATCAGTTCTGAATGTTCATTAGAAGGACTGATTTTGAAGCTGAAACTCCAATACTTTGGCCACCTGATGCGAAGAGCTGACTCATTTGAAAAGACACTGATGCTGGGAAAGATTGAAGGTGAGAGAAGAAGGGGACGAAGAGGATGAGATGGTTGGATGGCATCACTGACTCAATGGACATGAGTTTGAGTAAACTCCAGGAGTTGGTGATGGACAGGGAGGCCTGGTGTCCTGCAGTCCAAGGGGTCACAAAGAGTCAGAGATGACTGAGTGACTGAACTGAACTGAACACCTAAAACTAGCACAACATTGTTAACTGTACTCCTTTATAAAATAAAAAGTTAAAAAAAGCACAGAAAAACTCTCTTTTGGTATGCTCCGTACCCTGGTCTTACACCATTGAGAAAAGCAGCCGTACTATATCTACATTGTCAGAGCACATGGCCACTACGAATTATACTTTTTTAGCTCTCATTTCGGGGAAGGCAATGGCACCCCACCCCAGTACTTTTGCCTGGAAAATCCCATGGACGGAGGAGCCTGGTAGGCTCCAGTCCATGCGGTCGCTAGGAGTCGGACACGACTGAGCGACTTCGCTTTCACTTTTCACTTTCATGCATTGGAGAAGGAAATGGCAACCCACTCCAGTGTTCTTGCCTGGAGAATCCCAGGGACAGGGGAGCCTGGTGAGCTTCCGTCTATGGGGTCGCACAGAGTCGGACACGACTGAAGTGACTTAGCAGCAGCAGCAGCTCTCATTTGGACTGAATTCCACAAGTAACTATGCATTTAGTGATTACCACTAGTCTATCTCCATGTCTCTCCAGCAAAAGCTCAGATTCATTTTCCTGTAAAAGAGGAGGAAAGAATATGACCAACTGTGTCCATGTTGAGATGAATTACAAATAGTAGATAACATTTCATAATGCCCACCTAATAAAATTCAACCTGCAAACTCTGAACTCTCTTGCACATATGTGTTGCACATAACACAACTCTCTTGCACATTAATTCTCATTTATGACCATAGCTGGTGGCGATGGTGATGAGGACAGTTGGAGGGAAAGAGAAGGCTGGACTTTCTCCCTCCTGTTCCCTAAGCCAAGGTTTCTCAGCTTTGGCACTGTTGACATTTCAGGCCATTGATTCTTTGTTGTGGGAGCTGTCCTGTGCCTTGCAGGACGTTTAGCATCATCCCTGGTTTCTACTTGCTGGATGCCAGTAAGCCTCCCCCCAGGTCCCCCTAGGGACAACCGAAAGTCCCACACATTGCCAAATGTCCCCTGGAGGGTGATCACCCCTGATTGAGAACCACTGCCCTAGAAATGGCTGTTTCCATCTTCATGATTGGACTCATTATCATTTCAGTTAACCCCTGTGTGAAAGGGACTTGTTGTAAGGTACAAGGTCCAGATTAATTCTGTCTTGTCTTTAAGTAATATTAAAATTCTTTGAAGGGAAAATTTTGTGGCTGAGAGCTAACATTTGTATAGCATAACATTCATACAATTCACAAAACACTTTTCACTTACCACTTAGTTCACTTAACAGAGTTTTGTGAACTCTGTAGAGGTTATTAAAATTTCCTGTTTTGTAGATGAGAAAGTGAGCCCCTAAATGGTTCAGTATCTTGTATGAGGTCAGAATAGAAGCAGCAGAATAAAAGACACATTCTTGATCAAGCTTGTGATCAAGCTTGAGATTCACCTTCATAGAATGATAGATCCTTTCTATCTTTAATTCACAAGGAGAAATAACACACACGCAAGGATGTCTACAAGTACACTTCTTTTTTGTTGCTAACTCTATGGACTGTTTCTTAAAATTCCCTTTTTATTTAATTTTCATGAGGGCTAAACCAGGAATCCGCCATTAGAGGCGGCTTACGATGTTATTGCATATCTTACCACGAGGTGTCGCCAAAGTACACTTACACGTGTTTCTTCCATTGGTGAATTGACTGAGTTCTCCAAGGATTGATAACTAAGCTAATTTTAAAGAAGTGTATCATGCGACTCAAAATAGCCCAGGGAGCATAATGAGGATTAAAACGGTGAAGAAGGTGATACAAGAAGACCAGTAAAAGAGGAACCACAGTAAGAGGGGATTTTTTTTTTTCCTACTTCATCGTTCACTTGGCGTATACAGGACAGCTGATGCTTGACCTTCATTTATATAATTCCTTTAAGGAAAAAAAATTGCTATAGACTGAATGTTTGTGTCTCTCCCAAGTTCATTTGTTGAAGCTCCAGTCCCCACATTTGGAGGTGGGGACTTTAAGAGGTGATTAAGATTAGATAGCAGATTGAAAAGCAGAGACATTACTTTGCCAACAAAGGTCCGTCTAGTCAAGGCTATGGTTTTTCCTGTGGTCATGTATGAATGTGAGAGTTGGACTGTGAAGAAGGCTGAGCGCTGAAGAATTGGTGCTTTTGAACTGTGGTGTTGGAGAAGACTCTTGAGAGTCCCTTGGACTGCAAAGAGATCCAACCAGTCCATTCTAAAGGAGATCAGCCCTGGGATTTCTTTGGAAGGAATGATGCTAAAGCTGAAACTCCAGTACTTTGGCCACCTCATGGGAAGAGTTGACTCATTGGAAAAGACTGTGATGCTGGGAGGGATTGGGGGCAGGAGGAGAAGGGGACGACAGAGGATGAGATGGCTGGATGGCCTCACTGACTCGATGAACGTGAGTCTGAGTGAACTCTGGGAGTTGGTGATGGACAGGGAGGCCTGGCGTGCTGTGATTCATGGGGTTGCAAAGAGTTGGACACGACTGAGCGACTGAACTGAAGTGACTGAAGATTAGATGGGGTCATGAGAGTAGGGCCCTCAGGATGGGACTAATGTCCTTATAAAAAGAGGAAGAGACTTGAGATTTATTTTCTCTTTCTCACACGAGTATACAGCAAGAAAGGCAGCCATCTGAAGGCAGGAGAGCACTGGCAAGGAATCTAATTGGCTGGCACCTTGATCTTAAAGTTTCCAGCTAGCTACCCAGTATATGGTATTTTGTTATATCGATCTGAGCAGACTAAGACAAGTGTCCATATTTTCCCCATTCTGATTTTCAAATAATGTAGGTACATATTTCTTTTTCAATAAGCCCTTTACATGTGCTCAGTTGCTAAGTCATATTTGGCTCTTTGAGACCCCATGAACTATAGACCGCCAGGCTCTTCTGTCCGTGGGATTTTCCAAGCAAGAATCCTGGAGTGGGTATTTCTTCCTCCAAGGGATCTTCCCAACCCAGGGGTCAAATCCGCGTCTCCTGCATCTCCTGCATTGGCAGGTGGATTCTTTGACCACCCAGCCACCTGGAAAGCCCACACGTTGCTTTTAGATTGCCAAATATTTGTGTTTAATTCAGAACAAAAATTGAAGGTGGGGAAGTGTGTTGTGGATGCTAAAGAAATGTAAGGCAGTTTCCACTTTAAGGAACTCACATTCTACCTGTGGAGACAAAAATGCCCTTGCAAAAACCAAGTACACAAGACAACTTAAGATCCAGGCCCCAAACGGCCTTTCAGATCCTAAGGGCTGTGTTGCTGGCTGGATTCTCTGGGGAGCAGAATGTTTACTTAGCAGTGTCTTTGGGACCAGAGAGAATGGAATGGACTGGAAGGAGTCAGAGCTGGATTGTGTAGAGGAAGAAGTCAGGCTGGGGCATGGGAGCTCTGGAACCAGAAACTCCCCTTTAGAGCTGTCTTGGATTGAGCCAAGATTGTTAGACATTTATACTCCTGCATGTAGTGGTAGATATGGGCACACCGAAAAGGGGGTGAATATTTGAAAGTGCATTTGAAAATGTTAGTACATCAAAATGGCATGCCTTGAGCATTACTGACATTATGCTGATAAAACAGATGAGTGATCCCAGGACCACTGATTAGTCAGTTTCTGGATGACTTAAACATCAATGGCCTGGAAGTAGGCTATTTGATCTTCCAAAGGTCAAGGCTAAACCAAATCCAGTTAGCAGTTTGGGACAAGATACTGAAACCAAAGTCCAGCTTGCATGCAACTTTTGGCTTAGAGATTCCATTTCAAGGAGTCTATTGTAACTGCAGTGGACAGTGTTGACTGTCTTGCATCTATCCCTGTGGGGACTGCACCCTTTCCCCTTGGGGAGTTTTCACCTTGGACCAGGAGGCTCCCTGAGGCAGAGTTCCACAGACTAGAGCAGCTGTGTGTGTGTCCATACAGTTTAGAATCATAATGTTATTTACTGTTTTAGATTTGTACCTTTCTTTTCACTTCATGTCCTGCTTACTAGGTCCTTAGGTTTTTTTTTTTTCTCTTCTTTTTCTGCAGTTGTACCACTATGTGAACATCCTTTGTATGCATTTCTGAAAATGTCCTCAGTATGTTAGTAAGAATCTTTCAGTTGCAAGCCATAGAAGCCCAACTCAAACTAGTTTGAGGCAAAAATGGAATGTATTTGCTTCCATAATAGACAGAAGAAGAGCTGCTTCAGGGTTGACTGGTCCTGAGGGCTCAAAGGAGGCCCTTGCTCTGTCCTCAGACTAGGTCTTCTTTTCTCCTACTCTATATAATCTTCCTATTTGAGTTAGGAATATGCCCTGAGGCAGCTCCAGCTTTAAGAGATCTAAACATAAAACTCGAGTTTCCCTGGTGGCTCAGTTGGCAAAGAGTCTGACTGCGATGCAGGAGACCGGGGTTCGATCCCTGGATTGGGAAGATCCCCAGGAGAAGGAAATGGCAACCCATTCCAGGATTCTTGCTTGGAAAATCCCAAGGACAGAGAAGCCTGGCGAGCTATAGTCCATGGTGTCACAAGAGTCAGACACACTTTAGTAAATAAACCACCACCAAACATAAACCCCAAAGGGAAGAACATACTTGATCTCTACCCCTGTATGTAAAAAATCTCCTGTAAGGGCCCTGACCGCGGTCTGGGGTGAGTGGACACCTGCTTTGGGATCCATAGTGGGCTCTGTAATTGGCAGCTTTCACCAGAGTCACAGAGCTGAGAAGGGGGGAGGAAAAATTCCCCGAGGGAAAGAACTATGGTCCCCACAAGGGTGGATGTTGAGCAGTGTCACATTTATCTAGTACTGTTAGAATAGACTCCTAGAAGTTAGATTTCTAGGTCAAAAGATGCATGAGAATTGGGCTTTTGTTTCAGTTTCTGGCCCCAATCTGCTAACTGGCTTTGGATTGGTTTTGACCTTGAGAAGACCAAATGGCCTGCTTTCATGTCATTTTGCTTATGGCATTCATAAACTGGTAACCGATCAGTGGTCCTCTGATCATTTATCTGTCTTATCAGCACAGAAATGTCAGTAACACTCGAAGATGTCATTTTGGTTTAGATTTAAAATCACTGTCAAATATAGGCAACTTTCTTGATGTAACTTGGAGTGAAAAGATTTATCTGTATTCACAGAAGATAACAGATGGTCACTAATTCTTTAACCCTTCCTTCTCCCATGAGAAGCAAGGGCGCCGGCCCCTTGGTTTGAATCTGGGTGGTCTCAGTGCCTGCTGTGACCAGTGAAGTAAGATGGAGTGATGCTGTGCCAGTTTGGGGTACATGCTTTAAGAAACTGGTAACTTAACCTTCCTGTCTCTTTGAACACTTTGGGATCACCATGTAAGACATCCTTTGACTCTGAGACCACTGTGCTCGAGAATCCACATGAAGACTCTTTGATGGACATTCCCAACTGAGTCTGGTCCTTCAGCCACCGCTGCCACCCTGTTGCACATGTGAACGGAGCTGCCCTGGGCCCTCCAGATTAGCCCATCCACCAGCTGAATGGCTGACCTTAGTACCACATGGAGCTGAGCCCTGCCTAAATCATGAAATATAATAAGGTGACTGTTTTAAGCCTTTATATTTTAAGCCAAATAAGTCTTGAAGTGTTTCGTTACACAGTGATAAATAACCGGACAATATTGTTGCGTGTGGTTGGGTGGACTACTGCTTCACTGTGTGACTATCGTGCAGGTTATTTATTCATTCTCCTGTCTGTGGCCTTGGGTTGTTCCCATGGTCTGCTATTAAGGACAATTTTGTATATATATCTTGGTATAAAACTGTAAGAGTGTTCTTGAGTGTATTAATAAAGGTGGAATTGTTGGGTTACAGGATACATAAGTCTTTAGCTTTCCAATATTATCTTGAACTGTTTAGCAAAGTACTTCTAATACCTGCTTCCTCTGCAGTGAATGACACAACCCACTGATCTACATCTTCTCTAACGCCGAGTGTTGTCAGTCATAATTTTTGTCCTTTGAATGCACCCTGCACTTTGCTGTACATATGAAACCAACACAACATTGTAAGTCAACCATATTTCAATTTTAAAGAAAAAGGGGACTTCCCTGGTGGTCCAGTGGTTGAGAATCTGCCTGCCAATGCAGGGGACATGGGTTTGATCCCTGGTCTGGGAACTAAGATCCTATATGCTGTGGAGCAACAGAGCCCATGAGCAGCAACTACTGAAGTCCTCGCCCTGGAGCCTGTGCTCTGCAGCAAGAGGAGCCATTGTGATGAGAAGCCTGAGCTCTGCAACACAACCAGAGTGTTGCCCCCACTTGCTGCGACTGGAGAAAGCCTGCTTTCGGCAGCAAAGACCTAGCACAGCCAAAAATAAATAAATGAACAAAAATTAAAAAAAAATTTGAGGAACAGAAGTTGCTGTACACTGGTTATGTTTTAAACAAACAAAGATCTATATTGAACATTTTAAACTAAGACCTGAAATGAACATTTCTTTGCTGATCTGGTGAAAAGTAAGTCCTTCTTTTTGAGGATCAGTTGATTGGAGTTCTGTGTGATTTCTTGAATAAGCCACATTCATAATTCATTATAAACAGTATCCAGTTTTGGTTACTTATGTGGAGCAAGAATACAAACAGATGCTCAATAATCTGAGTGCTAAACTCTTCCAGATTGTCACAGTTTCTTTCTTTAATTTTTGTTGGATATCTTTCCCATTTCTTGTTACATAGTCGCACAGCCATTTTCACCTCTTTCGTGTTTCTATAGATTGTAGCCTGCCGTGCTGTTCTGTCCATAGCATTTCCCTGGCAAGAATACTGGAGTGGGTTGCCGTTTCCTTCTCCAGGGGATCTTCGTGACCCAAGGATTGAACTCTCATCTCCTCCACTGCAGGCTTCCCTGGTGGCTCAGCAGTAAGGAATCTGCCTGCAATGCAGGAGTCTCAGGAGACACAGGTTCGACCCCACTCTAGTATTCTTGCCTAGAGAATCCCATGGACAGAGGAGACTGGTGGGCTACAGTCCATGGGGTCACAAAGAGTTGGACACGACTGAAGCAACTTAGTATGCTTCAGTAAGCAAATTAGTATGCATGCATGCTGCTGCTGCTCTTTTCTTGTCGTGTCCGTTTTCCCCTCCCTCCCCCCCGCTTTCTGGTGTTAAAAAAAAAAGGGCCCGGCCCCCCGCCCCCGCCCCCTGGGTTGGGAAGGGGGGGGGGGGGTGCACTCCTGCATTTCAGGCAGATTCTTACAGCTGAGCCTCCATGGAAGCCCTTATCCCTCCCGTTGGTAGCACTAAAAAACCAAAAAATAATAGATCATCTATATTTCACCTTTCCAAAGCTTTCCACTTAGTTTCCGTAGAAACATTTACCCTAATGTGTTATTGGTTTATATATATACTTTTAAGTTTCCCAGTTAATATAAGTGAGATTAGCATAAATACATTTGTGAGCAACAAAATTGGATGTTTGCAAGCAACCAATTTGCTTCAGCCAAGGATGCTCCTAGCTGAAGGGGCAGACATGTAATGGTGTCCGGAAGAGCGATCTCACCACAGAGAGATTCCAGGGGCTCCCAACCCAAGCCTGGCAGAGCAGCCTGCGGCTGGCATGGGGAGCAGCAGCAATGGGATGAACCCGCTAAGTGGAGGTCAGTAAGGAGCACGTCTATTATGTCCAAATAAAAGTATAAACATTTGGGACTTCCTCGGTGGTCATTTAGCTATCTCAAAGCACTGCCCTTGATTCACAAAATACATAGAAAACACAAAGTAATATTTAAGAAACAGAAAAGCTAGGTACAAGTTAAGTACATCCTCCTGATTGCTATCAATGATTAGCTCTCACTTTAGATTTTATTTCCTGAGTCTGAAGCCTTTGAGTGCATCTCCAACCTCAGGATGTGGGCTTCTGAGGTGGCTCAGTGGTAAAGAACTGGCCAGCCAATGCAGGAATTGTAGGAGACTTACTGGAGAAGGCAATGGCAACCCATTCCAGTACTCTTGCTTGGGAAAGTCCATGGACCGAGGAGCCTGGTAGGTTGCAGTCCTCGGGATCGCTAGGAGTCGGACACGACTGAGGTGTCCGACCTTTCACTTTCAGGTTCCATCCCTGGATCAGGAAGATTTAAGGAGGAAATGGCAACCCACTCCAGTATTTTTGCTGGTATAATCCCATGGACAGAGGAGTATGGCGGATTACAGTCCATGGGGTCTGAAAGAGTTGGACACAACTGAGCAGCTGAGCATGCAGAAACCTTAAGGGATGTTTGAATATGCAGAATGGGGTTTATCAGGCCCACAATAGGCCTGAGAGCCAGCAGGTCCACCTTGAAAAAGTGTCTATTAGGGCAAGATCAGATCAGATCAGTCGCTCAGTCGTGTCCGACTCCTTGCGACCCCATGAACTGCAGCACGCCAGGCCTCCCTGTCCATCACCAGCTCCCGGAGGTCACTCAGACTCGCATCCATCGAGTCAGTGATGCCATCCAGCCATCTCATCCTCTGTCGTCCCCTTCTCCTCCTGCCCTCAATCCCTCCCAGCATCAGAGTCTTCTCCAATGAGTCAACTCTTCGCATGAGGTGGCCAAAATACTGGAGTTTCAGCTTTAGCATCATTCCTTCTAAAGAAATTCCAGGATTGATCTCCTTCAGAATGGACTGGTTGGATCTTCTTGCAGTCCAAGGGACTCTCAAGAGTCTTCTCCAACACCATAGTTCAAAAGCATCAATTCTTCGGCGCTCAGCCTTCTTCACAGTCCAGCTCTCACATCCATACATGACCACAGGAAAGACCATAGCCTTGACTAGGCGAACCTTTGTTGGTAAAGTAATGTCTCTGCTTTTGAATATGCTATCTAGGTTGGTCATAACTTTCCTTCCAAGGAGTAAGCGTCTTTTAATTTCATGGTTGCAGTCACCATCCTCTGTAATCAAATGCCTGATGATGATCTGAGGTGGAACTGATATAATAATAATAGAAGTAATGTGCACAATTAATGTAATGCTTTTGAATTATCCCCAAACCATCCCCCCCATCCCTGTCCATGGAAAAATTGTCTTCCTTGTATTGGTTCCTGGTACCAAAAAGGTTGGGGGCTGCTATCTTAGGGCTGAGTAGGGATTGATAGGCATTCACACTCAGAAGGGGGCATCACAGATTTTTGATTTTGTTTTGTTTACTAGGTTTATTGAGACATAAGTTATAGACTTTGTGATTAGCCTATTTTATGTACAGTTAATGGCATTAGTGTATTCAGAGTTGTGCAACCATCAGCATCATCGTTTTTAGAACATTTTCCTCATCCTGAAGAACTTCTCTTATAAATTAGCCATCATTTTCCTCTCCCACTCCTTAATGCCCAGACCACCACCAAACTACTTTCTGTCTCTATAGATTTGCCCATTCTGGATGTTTTAAACTAATACAGTCATGTAATAGGTGATCTTTTTGTGTCTGGCTTCTTTCCCTTAGCACAGCATTTTCAAGGCTCACTCATACTGTAGCATGTATCCGTACAATATTTCATTCCTTCTCGGGGGAGCCCACTGTGGCATGTGCAACGTTAATTCTGCAACCAGGGATCAAACCTGAATCCTCTGATTTGCAAGGTGCATTCTTAACCACTGGACTGCTGGGGAAGCCTCCTTCATTCCTTTTTATTGCCCAATAATATTCCGTCATGTAGATATACAAACATTTGGTTTGTCTATTCATCAGTTGACAGGCATTTGGAGCTGTTTCCAGGTTTAAGGTATTACGAGCAATGCTGCTATGAACATTCCCGTGCAAGTATTTGTATGGACATGTTTCAGTTCTCTTGGCTGTATATCGATGAGTGGAATCCCTGGTCATATCTTAACTCTAGTCTTATTATTTTGGGCAACTGCCAACTGTTTTCCAAAGTGGCTGCACCAGTTTCACATTCTTATCAACAATGTATGAGGGTCCCAATTTCTCCACATGCTCATCAACATCAACATTCTCTTTTATTATACTTTTTGAGAGGTGATATTTCATTGTGGTTTTAATTTGCATTTCCCCAATGGCTAATGAGACATTTTTGAATGTCTTTTCATGTACTGATTGATTATTTGTATATCTTCCTTGGAGAAATGTGCTTATTCAGATCTTTTGCCCATTTAAAAATTCTGTTGTGTTTTCATAATTAAGTTGCAAGAGTTCTTTATATGTTCTGGATGCAAATCTCTTATCAGATACATGATTTACCAGTATTTTCCTCTAGTCTGTGGCTTGGCATTTTATTTTCTTGATGGTTGAAGCACAGTAGTCTTCAATTTTGATAAAGTCCAGTTTATCTATTTTCTATTTTGTTGCTTATACTATGAGTCCTAACCCAGCGACAAAAGATTTACTTCTATGTTTTCTTCCAAGAGTTTGTAGTTTTAGCTCTTCCATTTAAGTCCACGATCCATTTTGAGTTAATTTTTGTGTGTGATATAAGTAAGGGACATCAAGTCATCCCTGTGCAGCTTGTTGAAAAGATTATTCTTTCCCCATAGAATTGTTTGGGCACCCTTGTCAAAACTCAAGTGACAAAAAAAAAAAAATTAATCATTAAAGTAAGGATTTATTTCTAGAGTTGCAATTCTGTTCAATCCCTGCAGATGGTGACTGTAGCCATGAAATTAAAAGACGCTTGCTTCTTGGAAGGAAAGCTATGACAAACCTAGACAGCTATTTAAAAGCAGAGACATCACTTTGCTGACAAAGGTCCATATAGTCCGAGGTATGGTTTTTCCAGTAGTCTGTGCAGATGTGAAAGTTGGACCATAAAGAAGGCTGAGAGCTGAAGAACTGATGCTTTTGAATTGTGGTGCTGGAGAAGACTCTTGAGAGTCCCTTGCACTGCAAGGAGATCAAACCAGTCAATCCTAAAGGAAATCAACCCTGGATATTCATTGGAAGGACTCAAGCTGAAACTCTAGGACCTGATGTGAAGAGCTGACTCATTGGAAAAGATCCTGATGCTGGGAAAGATTGAATGCAAAAGGAGAAGGGGGGTGGCAGGGGATGAGATGGTTAGACAGCATCACCGACCCAATGGATATGAATCTGAGCGCACTCTGGGAGATAGTGAAGGACAGAGGGGCCTGGTGTGCTGTAGTCCATGGGGTTGCAAAGAGTCAGACAACAGTGACAGAATAACAACAATTCTATTCCTTTTATCTATAAGTCTGTCCTTATGCCAATATCACACTGTCTTGATTACTGTAGCTCAGTCCTATTTTAATATTGGGAAGTGTAAGTCCTTCAATTTTGTTTTTCTTTTTCAAGACTGTTGGGGCTATTCTAGGTTGCTTGCAATACTCTGAATTTTGGGGCCAACTTGCCAATTTCTGCACAAAGTTGGCTGGGATTTTGACCAGGATTATATTGAATCTATAGATTAATTGGAAGCATATCGCCAAATTAACAATGTCAAGTCTTCTGATCCATAAACATGGGATATCTATTTATTTTGGTCTTCGTCTCTCAAGAAAGTTTTATAATTTGCAGAATATAAATTTTGCCTTTATTTTGTTGCATTTATTCTTAAGCATTTTATTCTTTTTGATGCAATTGTAAAGGAAATTTTCTTAACTTCATTTTTGTATTGTTCATCAAAACAATTAGATTTTGTACAGAATACATATAAATTGAATTTTGCACATTAATCTTGTATTCTGCGACCTTGCTGAATTCGTTTATTAGTTCTAATGTTTTATTCCTGGATTTCTTAGGGTTTTCTTTTTCATAGTTTGATTTATTTCTATATTTTTGGCGGTGCTGGGTCTTCCTTGCCGTGTGGGCTTTTTTCTGGTTGCGGCGAGTGGGGGCTAGTCTCTAGTGTGCAGTCTGCTCATCGCAGTGGATTCTCCGGTTGAAGAGCACAGGCTCTGGGGCGCTCGGGCTTCAGTAGTTGCAGCTTCCAGGCGCTAGAGCACAGGCTCAGTAGTTGTTGAGCACAGGGCTTAGTTGCTTTGCTGTTTGTGGGATCTTCCCAGATCAGGAACTGAACAAGTGATTCCTGCATGACAGGTGGATTCTTTACCACGGAGCTGTCTGGGAAGCCCCTAGAATTTTCTTTATGTAAGATGATGTCATCTTCAAAAAGAGATCATTTGGTTTCTTCCTTTCCAATTGGAAGCCTTTTATTTCTTCTTCTTTTTTTTTTTTTAAAAAAAATTTATCTATTTATTTATTTGCCTAATTGCTCTCTCACTATATTTTTAGAGCTGTCATTATTACTTTGATGGGTTAAGTCCTTGCCATTCCAGTCCTTACACATTTGGAATCCTGAGCCAAGCTCTGGGCTCCTGGGCTGAGCAGAACTTTTTTTTTTTTGGCTGCATCAGAGGGCATGAAGAATCTTAGTCCCCTCACCAGGGATGGAACCCGTGCCCGCTGCAGAGGATGCATGGAGTCCTAATTCTTTTAATAAGCTAACTTAGAGTGTTAGCCTGTCTCCCGAGCTCTGCTAATGACTAACTCAGTGAAGGAGCCATCTGAGGTTGCTGCTGCTGCTGTCACTTCAGTCGTGTCCGACTCTGTGTGACCCCATGGACGGCAGCCCACCAGGCTTCCCCGTCCCTGGGATTCTCCAAGCAAGAACACTGGAGTGGGTTGCCATTTCCTTCTCCAGTGCATGAAAGTGAAAAGTGAAAGTGAAGTCACTCAGTCATGTCCGACTCTTCACGACCCCATGGACTGCAGCCCACCAGGCTCCTCTGTCCATGGGATTTTCCAGGCAAAAGTACTGGAATGGGGTGCCATTGCCTTCTCCGTTAGATCCCTTCAAAGTCAAAGCCAAAGACCTCACACCTCCGGAGCCTCAAGGTCACACATATCCTGCATTTGCCTTCTGGTGAGGGTTTCCTCATCCATGTCACTGCCTTCAGTCACCCTAGTCCACTTTATCGATACTCTTTGCCAAGCCCTGCCGTTCAACAATTTGCCAAGGACCAAGCTCCTTTCCTCTGAACATTTACTACACATTTGAACACTTTTCAAACTTTAAAGTAGGGAAATGTAGGTATATTCCCACTGTTAACTCAAAGGAAAAATGTGTGATCAGAGAACTGCTGACACGACTAAGTCTCAATAATATGTGTGAACACCCGTATGCATTTAGTTTTGCATCTGACAGAGGTAGAAACTCTCCACAGCCATGATGGCAAGTATCAGGGAATGTTACTGCTCCTCTTTGGCTTCTGCACAGGGCGCCCTGCTCTGCCTCCCCAGGGAGTGGACCACAGCCTGGAGCCCTCATATCTGGGCCCTGAGTGCAATGTGTATACTCACAGCTGTGCTGCCTGCCACCCAGGGGACAGCTCAGAGCAGAACCCAGGGCCCACCTGGCCCTCACTGCTTGGGAATCCTGCCCTCCCGCAGAGAGGAAAGGAATAAGTCAAAGACGGTGACTTTTCAGCTCTGACAAATGTTGGGTGAGCAGCGGTCTCCTGTATATTCAGCTCTCTTGCCTGGTGGCATTGAGATTCGTCTATCTGAAGTGTCACTGTGGGGTGAGGTCACATGCACCTCCCTGGGGCCTTCCTTGTAGAGGTCCTGGCAGTTAGTCAGCGGGGAGAAATGAACAGCAGAGCAGCAGCTACGTTTGTTTTCCTGGTGAAGTCTTTACAGCTAAAGTGATCACATTGTTCTCTAGATTGAAAGAGTGGTCAGCTTTTCAATCCAATTTGTACACAGAATGATATTACTAGCACTTGAGAAGGCTTAACTGTTCAGAAGAAAAAGACCTCTCACTTCTGTTATCAGCTCACAGCTCAGACCTGGAGAAGCTGACCCTTCTACTGTGAGGGTGGTGGGCCTCCGTTTTCCATTAAAGTCCAGGAGTGGAACCATGTACGGGTGTATTAGGGAATGTTGACTGAAACTGCCTGCCATGGCCAGACTGGATAATAATCACTTGCCTAAGTTGTCTCATGACAGGCGATCCCCATAAAGAGCAGAGAGATGCCACTGAAAACTAACAGGGAGGATTTGGGTGGGAACAAAAGGAGGAGAGAGGAGATGCCAGCCCATTTGTCCTGCCAACCTCCCAGAATCCTTCATGCTGGAATCTCTCTTGGCTGAGAGATGCTTGTGCCAGCAAGAAGGACTGAGGCAGACCAAATACAGGCCAAGCAAGATGATCGGCCCGAGACAACCTGGAAACTAACCCCACTACCATAAAATCTGGGACTGTGAGCCTTGTGGTAGAGGGTTCCCTTACCCTTCTGCTCTCCGCCCAGCCACCCCTTCCCAATAAAGTCTTGCTTCGTCAGTACGTTGCCTCCTTGGGCAATTCATTTTCGAGTGTTAGCCAAGAGTCCACTCTAGAGCCCCTTCCTGCAACAGTTGGATGAACTAAGTCACACTCTTGAGTTCAGTGCTATCCAGTAGGGACTTTTTGCAGTGACAGAAATATTCAATATCTGGGCACCCATAGGTGGCTATTGAGTACTTACAACATGGCTAGTCTTCCCGAGGAACTGAATTTCTAATTTGAACTAATTTAATTTAAAGAGCCACATGTGATAATTGGCTACAGTATTAGTGCACCTCTATATAGAATACCTAGATTTGCAGTAATGTGGATGGCCCTGGAGATTATCATACTAATTTAGAATGAGAAGGACAAATATGTGATATCACTTATGTGCAGAATATTAAAAAATATGATACAACTGAACTTGTTTATAAAACAGAAAAACACACAGACTTTAGAGGATGAATTTATGGTTACCAAGAGGAAAGGGGGAGGGGGAAGGGGAGGGGGAGGGACTGATTGGGAATTTGGAATTGACATGTACACACTGCTGTATTTAATATAGATAATCAGGGACTTCCCTGGTGGTCCAGTGGTTGAGACTCTGCACTCCTAATGCAGGGGGCATGGGTTCAATCCCTGGCTGAAGAACTAAGACACATTCAGATCAGATCAGATCAGATCAGTCGCTCAGTCGTGTCTGACTCTTTGCGACCCCATGAATCGCAGCACGCCAGGCCTCCCTGTCCATCACCAACTCTGGAGTTCACTCAGACTCATGTCCATTGAGTCAGTGATGCCATCCAGCCATCTCATCCTCTGTCGTCCCCTTCTCCTCCTGCCCCCAATCCCTCCCAGCATCAGAGTCTTTTCCAATGAGTCAACTCTTTGCATGAGGTGGCCAAAGTACTGGAGCTTCAGCTTCAGCATCATTCCTTCCAAAGAAATCCCAGGGCTGATCTCCTTCAGAATGGACTGGTTGGATCTCCTTGCAGTCCAAGGGACTCTCAAGAGTCTTCTCCAACACCACAGTTCAAAAGCATCAATTCTTTGGCGCCCAGCCGTCTTCACAGTCCAGCTCTCACATCCATACATGACCACAGGAAAGACTATAGCCTTGACTAGACGAACCTTTGTTGGCAAAGTAATGTCTCTGCTTTTCAATATGCTATCTAGGTTGGTCATAACTTTCCTTCCAAGGAGTAAGTGTCTTTTAATTTCATGGCTGCAGTCACCATCTGCAGTGATTTTGGAGCCCAGAAAAATAACGTCTGACACTGTTTCCCCTGTTTCTCCATCTATTTCCCATGAACTGATGGGACCAGATGCCATGATCTTCGTTTTCTGAATGTTGAGCTTTAAGCCCACTTTTTCACTCTCCACTTTCACTTTCATCAAGAGGCTTTTGAGTTCCTCTTCACTTTCTGCCATAAGGGGTGGTATCATCTGCATATCTGAGGTTATTGAGATTTCTCCCAGCAATCTTGATTCCAACTTGTGTTTCTTCCAGTCCAGCGTTTCTCATGATGTACTCTGCATATAAGTTAAATAAACATGGTGACAATATACAGCCTTGACGAACTCCTTTTCCTATTTGGAACCAGTCTGTTGTTCCATGTCCAGTTCTAACTGTTGCTTCCTGACCTGCATACAAATTTCTCAAGAGGCAGATCAGGTGGTCTGGTATTCCCATCTCTTTCAGAATTTTCCACAGTTTCTTGTGATCCACACAGTCAAAGGCTTTGGCATAGTCAATAAAGCAGAAATAGATGTTTTTCTGGAACTCTCTTGCTTTTTCCATGATCCAGCGGATGTTGGCAATTTGATGCAACCTAAAAAATTAAGAGAAAAAAAAAAGATAACCAACAAGGACCTACTGTACAGCACACGAAAGTCTGTCCAGTATTCTCTGGTAACCTAAATGGGAAAAGAATTTGAAGAAGAATAGATACATCTATACATATAACTGAAGCATTTTGCTGTATACTTGAAGTTAATACAATATTGTTAATCAACTCTACTCCAATAAAAAATAAGAAATTTAAAAAAGAACACATAGAAACACAGACACCAAAGGACTCCCACATTAGAGACACCTTTGCTTCTGGGACAGAGTTGGAGTAAACAAAGGTATCCTCAAATTAAATTAAAGTGCTTTTATTTTGCTTATGAGGAGAAAGAGGGTTAATTGCTTTTAAAATTTTTACCCACCAGGCAAAAGTCTCATTGTAAAGAAAAAAGTTAGAGTGTTTAAAAGAGAAATCTGAGGATTTTGTTTTTCTAAAAGTAGGATATTACTAAACAAAATTTTAACACCAAAATAAAAGGGCTTTTATTATTTGGAAATAATAAGAGGAATTGTATTGTAAATGGTATGAGTTTGGGTTAATCATAGTCTCTTTCTGCTAATGGAGGCTTTTATTTGTCAAGAAAGTCCTGGCAAATCAGAAAGTGCTGATGAATGATGGGTAAAACTCTCCTTCAAGTTAACAAGGAAATGTCAGTTTGGCAGTGCCAGTGGTTCTGAGCCCTGGAGGCACATTAGAGTCACCTGCGTTTTGTTTAATATTACACTAGTGCCTGCACCCCCTCTCCAGAAATTCTGATTTAATTTTACCTAGCCCAGGCTGGGGCCAGGCTAAACTCCCTAGTAATTCTATTCACTGATCTCCCATCCAGCCAGTCCCCACTAGGTGATTCTAAGATGCAGCCAAGGCTAAGAACCACTGATTTATAGATGAGCTGAGGATCCAGTCACCCTGATCTGCTAATGCTATTAATTCAAGTGAGACACAGACTTTCAAACTTGTTGTTTAAATAAAAATTCAATGAAGTCCTGAATTTTCTTTTACCTCTTTTCCTGTGGGAGAAGAAGGATGATAATCTTCTTCCTTCCTAACGCATAAAACTCACACATGTTTAGAAGACAGAGATGTCAATTTTAATAGAATTACTACCAAGGAACAAATTAGGTGGTGAGATAAACAGTATTTTAAGGGCTAAAGGTTATTTTCAAGACAATTTCTGAAAACCAGTATCATACCAGATTTTTTTTTGCTATAAGTCAATATTTGCAAGGATATTTTATGATGCAGAAGAGCACCTATTTTTCTCCAGCTTCCAGAAAAGAGAGCATGCTTTTCTCCTCTCATCTTGATGAGTTGTCTTTCATCAGCCTTTATAAGAACCTGAGGTTTTCAAAGCTAAGTGCTTGAATTACATCAGTGTGACTGGAGATGGGGAAAAAATGCAAGCTGAGAAGATGAAAATTTAAAATACATATTTTAAAAAGGGCAGAGAGGGGAACTGAATAAATGGAATATGGGACTTGCAATGTACCCTTATTAGCTTACAAAGGTCTTATCAGCTGCCCCATTTTGCTATGGAGTTTGCAGGCTTTTTGAGGAAGAGCCATGTTTGTGGCTCTTTTCTGACCTTAGACTTCTCAACCCAAAGGTCCAGGGTGTCTGTGACTAGATTAAAAAAAAAAAAAAGTCTGTATCAATGCAATATCAGAGCTTCTCTAGAAAAGCCTGTATCAGTAACTTCCATAGTTACTTTCTCTTAAAATTAGACTCACTTGGGAACCCTCCTCTGTTAGTGGGAATGCAAATTGGTGCAGCCACTATGGAGAACAGTATGGAAGTTCCTTAAAAAACTATAAATAGAGCTACCATATGATCCAGTAGTCCCACTGCAGGCTATATACCCAGAAAAGAGGAAAACTCTAATTGGAAAAGATACATGCACCCTAATGTTCACAGCAGCATTATTTACAATAGCCAAGACGGGGAAGCAACCTAAATGACCATCGATAGATGCATGGATATACAATGAAATATTACTTAGCCATAAAAAGAATAAAATAATGCCATTTTCAGCAATATTGATGGACCTAGAGGTTATCATATAAGTAAAGTAAGTCAGACAGAGAAATATAAATAGCATATGGTAGCACTTATATGTGGGATCTAAAAAAAAATGGTACAAATGAACCTATTTATAAAAGAGAGACTCACATAGAAAACAAGCTTATGGTTACCAAAGGGGAAAGAGGTGGGGAGGGATAAATTTGGAATTTGAGATGAACAGATACATACTGCTATATATAATAGATAATCAACAAGGACCTACTATATAGCACAGGGAAATATGTTCAATAGCTTGTAATAACCTATAATGGAAAAGAATCTGAAAAAAAGAATATATCTGAATCACTTTGCACCCAAAACACTGTAAATCAACTATACATCAATAAAAAGTAAAAATAAAAACTAGGCACATCTTTCCTAGGCTGAATGAGACTCTTCCCTGTTGTAGCTAAAGCATATTTCTTCCATGGAAATGGTAAGCAACTAGTCTGCATCCCTTTGATAACAGATAACCACCTTTTAAATTACCAGTAAGATTCTTTCCATGCCAAGCACCTGCAGCTCCTATAACTTTTCTCACTACTAGTAAAATTAATTTCCATTCTCCAAGTGCCTACTATGTGTCAGGCACTGTAGTAAGTACTTTACATGAACTATT
This sequence comes from Tragelaphus eurycerus, assembly GCA_935064755.1. NCBI lineage: Eukaryota > Metazoa > Chordata > Mammalia > Artiodactyla > Bovidae > Tragelaphus > Tragelaphus eurycerus. Next base: position 27,070,494 of record CAKXYN010000003.1, read on the forward strand.
GCATTTAATCCTTCAATTGTCCTATGAAGTGGATGGCATTATTCCCATTTCATGATTAAGGAACTGAGGTTTAGAGAGAAAAAGTGTTTTTCCCAGGCATAGCAGAAAGTACCAGACTGAAGCAGATATCTAGCTTATGGCCAAGGAGGGTGGTATGGCTGGAGCAGAATGAGTTGGGGAGAGGGGAGGAGGGTCAAGAGCTGAAGGGCAAAATCAGGTGGGGGCTATAGTCCATGCTAAAGCCTGTCCCTCCATGAAATGGAATGCACTGGAAAGTTTTAAGTAGTGGGGTGATTGAATTTAACCAGATCATTCTGGAAGCTCTATTAAGGATAGACTGCAGGGGATCAAGGACAGAAGCAGAGAGACCTGCTAGAAGTAATCCAAGCAAAGGATGATAGCGGTTTGAAAAAGAGTGGCAGCAGTGGGGATATGGAAAATGGTTGGATTTTGGATATGCTTTGAAGGTTGTTGTTGTTCAGTCAATAAGTCATGTCTGACTCTTTGCAACCCCATGGGCGGCAGCACACCAGGATTCCCTGTCCTTCACCATCTCCTGGAGCTTGCTCAAACTCATGTCAATTGAGTTGGTGATGCCATCCAACCATATCGTGTCCTCTGTCATCTCCTTCTCCTCCTGCCTTCAATCTTTTCCAGCATCAGGGTCTTTTCCAATGAGTCAGCTCCTTGCATCAGGTGGCCAAAATATTGGAGCTTCAGCCTAAGTATCAGTCCCTTCAGTGAATATTCAGGATTGATTCCCTTCAGGATTGACTAGTTTGATCTCCTTGCAGTCCAAGGGACTCTCAAGAGTCTTCTCCAACACCACAGTTCAAAAGCATCAATTCTTTGGCACTCAGCCTTCTTTATGGTCCAACTCTCACATCCATACACGACTACTGGAAAAACCATAGCTTTGACTAGATGGACCTCTTTAGGCAAAAAATCTCTGTTTTTTAATATGCTGTCTAGGTTTGTCATAGCTTTTCTTCCAAGGAGCAAGTGTCTTTTAATTTCATGGCTGCAGTCACCATCTGCAGTGATTTTGGAACCCAAGAAAATGAAGTCTGTCACTGTTTCCATTTTCCCCCCATCTATTTGCCATGAAGTGATGGGACTGGATGTTAAGGTATAGTCAGTGAGATTTGCTAACAGACTGATATGTGATGGGAGACAAAGGAAGCAGGCTGTGATCATAGCAATGTCTTTGGTTTAAGTACCTAGAAGAATATATTTGCCTTGAGCCAAAACAGGGAAGATGACTAGAATGGCTTGTGAGTGAATTGGGAACTCAGTTAGGAGCCCATGAAGAGGTTCGATCAAAATCCAAGTGAGTTGCAAGTAGCAGTTGGATAAGTGGGTATGAAGTTCAGCAGAGAGGTTCTTGCTGAAGATTAAAAATTTGAGTCATTATATACATATTATTTAAAGCCCTAAAACCATACAAGATTCTCTAAGAATTGGTTATGGATACAAGAGAGAACAGGTCCAATACTGAGCCCTGGAGCATGCTGACATTTAAAGATGGTTATGAAAAAAAGCAGCAAAGGAACTTGAGAAAAGTGGCTGAAAAGCAGGAGGATAGCTAGGAGAGCGTGGTGACGTGGTGTCCTTGATGTCAAGATAGAGGTTCAAGAGGGAAGGAACATCAGCCGTGTCACATTTTGCTGATGGGTTGAGTAGAAAGAGGGCTGATAGGTGACAGGAAACCATTGCTGACCTTGAGGGCTACTCAGGAGAGTGGTGGGAGTGGAAGCCTGGTTGTGGAGGATTCAATGGAGAAAAGAGGAGGGACACTGGTGGTGTCAGAAGGACAGAAAGAATTTTGTTGTAAAGGAAAGAAGAGAAATAGCTGGTAGCTGGAAGAGGCAGTGATAGAAGAAATAGAGGTGTTTCCTTTTAAATATTTTGTATTATTTATTTATTTGTGGCTGCGCTGGGTCTTTGTTGCTGCACGTGGGCTTTTTATAGTTGCTGTTGGCAGGCTTCTCATTGCAGGGCTTTGCTTGCTGCAGAGCACAGGCTCTAGGCTCTTGGGCTTCAGTAGCTGCAGCACGTGGGCTCAGTAGTTGTGGCGCCGGGTTCAGTCGCTCTGCAGCATGTGGAAATCTCCCGACCAGGAATCGAACTGTGTCCTCTGCATTGCAGGTGGACTCCCAACCACTGGACTGTCAGGGAAGTCCAGAGATGTTTCTATGTTGATGGGAATGGTTCAAGAGAGAGAAGATGTGATGGTGCAGGAGAGAGAAGACATGGGCTGAAGCAACTTCCTTGAGTGGGTGAAAGGTGTTTTGAACCCATAGGTTGGAGGGCTTGGTCAGAGCAGGATGGTTCACCATAGTAACAGGGGAGGAGGCTGAGTGTGCAGACACAGGTGCAGAGGGTGGGGGTGTGGGGAGTGTGTAGGAGGTCTTTTCTGATAGCTTCTATTTGCTTGGTGACATAGGCAGCAAGGTTGCTGAGAAGGAGCTGGGGGAGGGGGTGTTGAACATTTGGAAAATGGAGACAAGGTATGAAATCTGGGAGTGGCAGACAGAATACACTAGCAAGTATTGGGTTGGTCAAAATATTCATTCTATGAGATATTATGGAAAACCTGAAACGAATTTTTTTTACCAACTCAGTATATTAATAGTATGTTTGTAGGGCATCATCAATCCTGACTAGTCATTGGAAGGACTGATGGTGAAGCTCCATGATGGTGAAGCTCCAATACTTTGGCCACCTGATGCAAAGAGCTGACTTATTAGAAAAGACCCTGATGCTGGGAAAGATTGAGGGCAGGGTGAGAAGAGGGAGACAGAGGATGAGATGGTTGGATGGCATCACCGACTTAATGGACACAAGTTCGAGCAAACTCTGGGAGATAGTGAAGGACAGGGAAGCCTGGCGTGCTGCAGTTCATGGGGTTGCAAAGAGTCGGACATGACTTAGTGATGGGACAACAGGGCACATTCTGGTCCCACTTGACTATCGTGAATTTAAAGGGTGACTAGAGTGTGATTGGGTGCTTTTGTCCAGTCATTGGGAGGTGCAGGCCCAGAGCTGGTGGAGAGTTAAATTAACCACAGTTATGATTACATCTGCCAAGTCGCTTCAGTCGTGTCCGACTCTGTGCGACCCCATAGACAGAAGCTCACCACTCCCCCGTCCCTGGGATTCTCCAGGCAAGAATACTGGAGTGGGTTGCCATTTCCTTCTCCAATGAATGAAAAGCGAAAAGTGAAAGTGAAGTCGCTCAGTCGTGTCCGACTCCCAGCGACCCCATGGACTGGAGCCTACCAGGATCCTCCGTCCATGGGATTTTCCAGGCAAAAGTACTGGGGTGGGGTGCCATTGCCTTCCCCGATTATATCAGAAGGCCTTAAATTAAGAGAGGAGCAAAGCAGTGAAAGCATGAGCGAATGATCGTACTGAATAGTTATAGAAGCCGGTGAGTAAGGAGAGAGGAGGGGACATGAAGAAGCTGGGAGCAGGGAGGTCTGTAGGTTGTAGGATGGTAGGTCTCAGTGGAGTCGTGGGGTTGCTGGAACTGGGATATTGATAGAGTTAGTGGGGTGGAGAGGAGAGCATTTCTGAGAGTGAGCTACAGACAGGATGCAGTGGTAGGTAATGACAAGGTTAAGGGCCTGACATGCTGCAATTAGACAGGAGGGGAGGAGGTCCAGGGCCTGGGAGCCCAGAGCTCCTCTCTCTGCCTTGTCTTCTTGTCTCCTGCACCATGGAGCCATCTCTGTAAGTTTCTGTGCTCTTTGCCATGAAAGAAAGTATCCGTGCCCTGACTGTGTCTGTTAGCAACCCATCATCCATCACTCCTTCTGCCTGCCCTGACAATCATGCAGCCTGTAGTCCATCAAGATGATGAAGAACTTGATTTACTTAACTTGGTACTATGGGGCTTGGGCCTTGGGAAGTCACTTAACCTCTCATGCTTAAGTTTCCTGGTCTGCAGAAATGGGGAATCACTTCTATTTTTCTACAAAGTTGCTGATATGATCCAATGAGATAATTATAAAAATGCTTTGAAGCAAAAAAAAAAAAAAAAAAAAAAAAATCGCCTAGTGTTTTATCTTTGTAGAAATAACAGCAAATGAGGGCAAAGAATTTGAGACGGAGGGAGAGTGAGTGTGAATTACATGCTGCATGGAAAAGGGCCCTAAATAATGTAAGTCTTCAAGGAGCCAGCCATCCTAGACTGGCTCCCCATAAACATCAAATTGGGAAGAAATAAAGAAAAGAAGTTAAAGGTCACTGCTGAAAAACCATGTTTTTCCCTGGCCCGGTGGGAAGAGAAGAGGGTTATTATTTTAGTGTGGGAATAGGAATATAATTCAGTTTTCCCAATCAGAACCTTTTGATGTGTTACCATGATTCATAGGCTATGACTCACATATTAAAATTCTCTCTAGTATATTACTAATATTTTATGTTCCCTAAAAAAAGAGATATGTTGAAGCAGAGGGATTACATAATTATTTTCTTTTCATCCCATACCTTGGATTTATCTGACATGATAATTTAAGGAAGAGAAACTTTCTCTAGTTCCTGCTGGGAGAAGAACCTCATTATATTCTCCAGTAACCACATCTTTAAAATGCTTGTTAAAATCAGCCTCAGTACTGTTAATTTTATCCTTTGTAACATACTATGTGAGAAATTATTTTTCTAAGGCTAGGAAAAAGGTTAAGTTGGGATCCCCCACCCCAAATTTCTTCACTGTTAAATCACTGTCAATACTTAAATACATTTATTATGTATTTTTAAATTATTTTTGTCATTGTGAATTATGATTATCAAGATTTAAAAATCCGTTAAGTTCATCAAAATACAATTAAGTGCACTACTCTCCTACCTTCATTCAAGTTATCAAAAGATTCAATCAACTATAATACAAGTAACAAGCCAAGCATAATAAAGCTATTTAAAATACATTTCACTTATTTTATTTTATTGAAGACAAGCATACCTAATTGAAAATACTCTAATCTGGTAGATTCAAGACCTATTGATGACTGGAACCTTGCTTAGGTTCTATTTAAATGCTGTTGAATGGAAAGTTACAAACTTCCTGAAGAATAAAAGGGTTTGTCTTCTATTTGGGCTTCCCTGGTGGCTCAGATGATAAAGAATCTGCCTGCAATGCAGGATACCTGGGATCAATCCCTTGGTTGGGAAGATCGTCTGGAGAAAGAAATGACTACCTCAAACTATCTTGACTTCTTAGGCCAGACCCACATTGGACTTCTCAGGATGTTGAAATAACAACAACAATGATGAATATATATCAGTCATCAGAGTAACTATAATGACTTCAGCACTTTGTATATTTAAAATCCATCCCACAACACTCAGCTTTGAGGAAACAGCCTCAGAGAAGTTTAAATAATGTGCCGAAGGCCAGTCAGCACGTGGGTGGCTATACGGTCCCACACCAGGTTAGACTTTTCCCAGCATTGACATGATGCCTAAGTAAATACTTTACCAAATGAAAAGAGAAACTCAATTTAAGAATTTTAACAAGGCACTTGATTCAGGCCAGCATTTTAATTTGGAGGCCAAGTAGTTTAGCTTGGCTCTCTGCCTTGGTTAACCTAACCAGTCAATTTTTTATCTCCCTGGGTGCCTCTGGATTTGAGTCTCCAAGAATATGCACTTGGAAGAATTAAGAGGAAAAAAAAAATTTCTTCAGACAATATGCCTTCAAAAAAATCTTCCAAAGCTCATTTGTGCTGTGGCTTTCCCCAGAGCCAGATATGAATCGGGTTTTAAATCAATTTCTTTCTGCCCAGAGATTTCAAACCAAGAAAGTTCAGAAGGAGACTCTAGGGGAGCAGGACAGAAACAAAAATGGAAGAAAACTTGGCTGCATGATGTTAACTCAGTGTGGTCAGTTTTGCCTAGGTTTTGCAGCTGTGGCCTCATATGACTGGACTGGGTCCTGTATTTTTGGCAGTAGCGTGAGGGTCCCCTGGCCAAGGTGTGTCTTGTCCTTCCTGTCAGGAACTCCACATGAGGCAAAAGAGATGCTCCTCAACCCAACTGGGCTTTCATTTAAGGGAATCAAAGCGGGGACTGTAGGATTCTGTTCCCCATCCAGGAATCTGAGAGGCACCAGCCAAGAAAACATGTTATCTCCCAGAGATAATACTTCCCTGATAGTATTGGGCTCCCCTGATATCTCAGTTAGTAAAGAATCCGCCTGCAATGCAGGAGACCCTGGTTTGATTCCTGGGTTGAGAAGATTCACTGGAGAAGGAATAGGCTGCTGCTGCTGCTGCTGCTAAGTCACTTCAGTCGTGTCTGACTCTGTGCGACCCCAGAGACAGCAGCCCACCAGGCTCCCCTGTCCCTGGGATTCTCAAGGCAAGAACACTGAAGTGGGTTGCCATTTCCTTCTCCAATGCATGAAAGTGAAAAGTGAAAGTGAAGTCGCTCAGTCGTGTCCAACTCTTAGCGACCCCATGGACTGCAGCCCACCAGGCTCCTCCATCCATGGGATTTTCCAGGCAAGAGTGCTGGGGTGGGGTGCCATTGCCTTCCCCGAGGAATAGGCTACCCACTCTAGTATTTTGGGGCTTTTCCTGTGGCTCAGCTGGTAAAGAATATGCCTGCAATGCAGAAGACCTGAGTTTCATCCCTGGGTTGGGAAGATCCCCTGGAGAAGGGAAAGGCTACCCACTCCAGTATTCTGGCCTGGATAATTCCTCAGACTGTATAGTCCATTGGGTCGCAGAGAGTCGGACACAACTGAGTGACTTTCACTATCTCCTAGAACATTTCAACAGATGTTCCCAATAGACCAAGTACCGCACCCCCACCCCCCGACCTTTTCTTTAAAATCTATGGAATTGGAGTATAACATACATTCAGAAAAGGATATAAATCCCAAGTATATAGCTCAGCAAATGTTCACAACATGAGACACCTGTGTAATCACCATCAACTCAGGAAGTAAGACATTGCTGCTAACCAGAAGCCCCTCTGCAGCAGCCCCTCTCCTGACTGTTTACAGAATGGATCAGCTTTGTCTGTTTCCATCTCACGTAATTGGAATACATTGCTAGACTCAGTGATGGTTAATTTTATGTGCTGACTTGATGGGCCATGAGGTGTCCATACATTTGGTCAAACATTATTCTGGGTGTGTCTGTGAGGATGTTTTTGGATGAGACGAACTTCTGAGTCCATAGACGGAGTAAAGCAGGTTGCCCTCCTGCATGTAGATGAGCCCATCCAACCCAGTGAAGGCCTGAAAAGAACAAAAGTCTGAGTGAGCGGACTACTCCTGCCTTTCTTTAAAAAAAATTAATTTTTGACTGTATCAGATCTTAGTTGTGGCAGCAGGATCTTAGTTGCAGCACTCAGGCTCAGGAGTTGCTGCACACAGTCTTAGTTGCCCCAAGGAATGGTGGATCTTAGTTCCCAGACCAAGGATCAATCCTGTGTCCCGTGCATTAGAAGGTGGATTCTCAACCATTGGACCACTAGGGAAGTCCCTTACCTGGCTGTCTTGAGCTGAGACTCAAAGTTTTTCCTGTCTTTGGACTTGAACTCAAACATGGGCTCTTCCAGGTCCCCATCCTACCAGTCTTGGGGCTGGAACTTACACCTTCAGCAATCCTGGATCTCCAGCTCACTGATCACAGATCTTGAGACTTTTCAGTTTCCACAATTGTGTGAATCAATTCCTTATAACAAATCGCTATATCAATATTTAATTGGTTATATTTATCTAAAAAACTCTAATACATACCCTGCTTGCTTTTGCAGTATTTTAACTTAATGAGCAAAATCTGTGTTAATTAACAAACTTGAGCTGAGTATGTGGAATGCTTATCTAGCATCTGTCAAGTCTTATCAACGAAAAGCTTATTTTTCCTATTGTATTTTTTAATTATAATTTTGGTGAGATGGAGGTTTCCAGAGGACTGTACATCTTGTTTTCAGTCTAGCTGAAAATTCATGCCTCCCCAAATAAGGACAGTTATAAATGATGGAACCAGTAGGTGTGAAATTCCACTTGGACTCTTAATGCACAGGGTTGAAAACCTGGATCCAAGCCAGTCACCAGAGCTGTGCTGTCTGAATGGATGATTTACCTAATCTGGAGGTGAATGAAAAAACAGACCCAGTTCAAAGTAGCAAAGTGAATTTTATCCAATGAAGACTTACGACTGTGGTCCTATATACAGAGCCCCACTTGGCTTTCACTTTAATACATCCTTAATAGTCAATAGCCACTCCAGTACTCTTGCCTGGAAAATCCATGGACGGAGGAGCCTGGTAGGCTGCAGTCCATGGGGTCGCTAAGAGTCAGACATGACTGAGCGACTTCACTTTTACTTTTCTCTTTCATGCATTGGAGAAGGAAATGGCAACCCACTCCAGTGTTCTTGCCTGGAGAATCCCAGGGATGGTGGAGCCTGGTGGGCTGCCGTCTATGGGGTCACACAGAGTCGGACACGACTGAAGTGACTTAGCAGTAGCAATAGTCAATAGGGCTTAGAGGAGCAGGGAGAAAGCTACATCTGGGTTTGGGGTGCCTTGTCCACACTGGTCAATTGGTCAATCATTTGTTGGAATATGATCCAGATGCTAGTCAAGGCCTCCCTGTCCATCTGCCTCCTGCATTCATATAGTGTCACATTATCCTTGGTATAAAACTTGGTCCCTTCACTGGGTTCCAATGGAAATCCATCTGTACCAACAATTTTGTGAGTTTTAATGGAATTCTACTGCAGGTTTTGGAGTAGAGGGCTCATGGTAATATAATGGACAGCACCCTTGTCTCATTCCCCACCTCTGCTTTGCCTTTCCTCTTTCTCAGAAGCTCCATAAATTACTCTTCTGATCTTAGGGGTAGTAATTTAACAAACATTTTGTGTTTCTTGAGAATGCCCTGCTCAGAATCAGAGCAAGGCGGTGCTTGATGTGGGTTAAAAGTGCTCTTGGTTCTAGACATGTGTCTGTCCCTCAGCAGTCTGTCCTCCTCTCCTGCTGTCATCCTCTCCTCTGGTCTTTTTTAACTTTTTATTTTGTATTGGGGTATTGCCAGTTAACAATGTTGTAATAGTTTCTGGTGAACAGCAAACAAACTCAACCATGCATACATATGTATCTATTCTGCTTCAAATCCTCTCGTCTTCTGTGTTAATTCCTGTTGTGACGTCCCCACACTCCACCACCACCGTGGCTTCCTGAAGCTCTGCCTAGAAGAGGCTCCTAGACAAATACAACATTGCTAACCAACTGGACTTCAATTAAAAAAAATTTTTTTTAATTACAAAAATTTTTAAAAAGAGGCTCCTAATGCCCCAGCTAATAAATAATAAATGAGTTGGTTCTGCTGTCCTGGAGGGAAATCTTCTCTAAGTTTTATCCAATGGAGACTTATGACTGTGGTCCTACATTCAGAGCCCCACTTGAATTTCATGTTAAGGCATCCTTGATAGACAATAGGGGAGGGAGGAGCCGGGAGAAAGCTCCATCTGGGGTAGAACCTGGAATTGCTTGCTTCCTTAGAAGGGATTCCTAACAGGGGGAACTATGAAAAGGTTTCAGGAAGTTCAGGGACCTAGGAAGTTACCAACTTCCAAATGAAATCCGGCCTTTCCCTCTGTTACAAATACAGCAACAAACCACAGCAGCACCAGCTGTTCCCTTGACTCTGTCACCAGCAGAAACCACAGATAGTCTCCATCACACCCCGATGCTTGGGGTATCAGGGATTACTGTCTGTTCTCATCACTTTCACAATTTTGATAGTTACAGTAGAACTTATGCTCAATCTTGCTATTAATTATGCTAAGAATGAAGCAAGTAGATTATCACAAATTTTTAAAACATTTGATTTGTTTCCTTTATAATCCTATGCAATTTACTTTTAACACATCTAGAAACAATATTCTTATAAGAGACCTATAGACTTCACCAGACTGCCAAATGAGTCCATGGCACAGAAAAAGTTAAGAAACCCCACCATATTCTCAATTTGGGTCTAAGTTGTGTTCCCTTGCATGGAGTTGCTGCATAGTGTTCACCATAAATATGACTCACGCATCAAAGAACTGCCAAAACATGGGACTCAATAGAACATGGTTGCCTGGAAACTAAAGCCTGATAAGATTGTTACTTTTTTCTTTTTTTAAGGAAAGAAAGCATCCATACCTATAGCAGGCTGACGCTTGGTCTTCTTGCTCCCTGCTGCTGCTGCTGCTAAGTCGCTTCAGTCGTGTCCGACTCTGTGCGACCCCATAGACGGCAGCCCACCAGGCTCCCTCGTCCCTGGGATTCTCCAGGCAAGAATACTGGAGTGGGTTGCCATTTCCTTCTCCAATGCATGAAAGTGGAAGTGAAGTTGCTCAGCTGTGTCCGACTCATAGCGACCCCATGGACTGCAGCCCATCAGGCTCCTCCATCCATGGATTTTCCAGGCAAGAGCACTGGAGTGGGGTGCCATTGCCTTCTTGCTCCCAGGTACCTCCAAAAACCACCCCTAGAATCTCCAGCTCCTACCAGAGGTCAGAAGGTGCGCCCTCCTCGCCTCACGTTCTAACTTGCATTCCCTTTCGCCCCTGGTCTGTGGCTTGTACGGGTGGTGAGGGAGGGGATCAGTATACTTTGAAATAATCAAAATAACCCTCCTTGTTCTCAAATATTCATTAAGTACTCCCTATGGACAGGACTCTGGGGCTTCCTTGGTGGCTTAGTGGTAAAGAAGCTACCTGACAATGCAAGGGACCCAGGTTCGATCCCTGGGTCAGGAAGAGCTCCTGGAGAAGGAAATGGCAACCAACTCCAGTATGCTTGCCTGGAAAATCACAAGGACAGAGGAGCCTGGCTGGTTACAGTCCATGAGGTCACAGACTGAGTGACTAAACAACAACAACAGACAGGACCACGTGTTCAGTGTGAATGTATCACAATGAACCTCTGTTTCCCCATGAATTCATAATAATGTCTCACATATTATTGCACCTAACAAAGTACTTGCAAGGTGGAGGGGTTTAGTGCTAAGTCATGTTCAACTCTTTGGGACCCCATGGACCCCGCCAGCCTCCTCTGTCCATGGGATTTTCCAGGCAAGAATACTGAAGTGGGTTGCTACTTCCTTCTGCAGGGGGTCTTCCTGACCCAAGGATTGAACCCACATCTGCTGCTTGCTTCCCATTTAATCCCCACACTTTTGAAGACGATACTATAATAGTCTCTGTCTCACAAATGAAGAAACTGACGTCTCAGAAAAGTGAGGAAAGTTGGCCCCACAATAGCTGAGCTAAGGCTTGGAAAAAACCCTTTGCATGTCTGCTTCAACTGCAGGCCTGGGGTCCCATGCTGTGCCCTGGTGTCAAGACAGGTCCTCTGATCCACTGCTGGGGGTCAGAGTCTCTGCTGCCCCTTGTGACCGGTGGCAGGGGTGGGTATGAATCATGGCTTCATCAAGGCCCTAGCTTCTCTAGTTAGACCCTTGTGAGTGACCCAGGGGTTAGAAAGGATGGTGACAGTTGCCACCTGCCAGCTTGGAGAAATTCAGAGTGCATTCTCCTTGTGCTCCGAGCAGGATTCTCTTCATAACCTCCAAGAAAAGAAGCCCTCGAAATGCAGCATAAAGTTCTGATCCCCCCTGAGCGCCTGATGGAGCAGTTTTGGGCTCCAGAAAGGTGCACTGTGGTGGAGGAGTCTCAGTTCTCAGGCCCCACCTCATGCGGGACCCATATCCCATGGGACCCCCCTCCCACCTTCTTCTGTTCCTCAGTTAACCTTCTACTTGCAGTTTTTCATCTCCCTGAATCGTAACTCCTCAGGTAGATGACCTCCACTCATTCTGTGCTGATGTTGCTGGAGAGAAGATAATGCATTCAGCCTGGGTCATGTGGGGTTTAGGAAGACCCAGGGTGATTTGTCCACTTCTGGGAAATACGAATGCAACACACTCTTTAGAGCAGTGGTCCCCAACCTTTTGGGCACCAGGGACCAGTTTCATGGAAGACAAGTCTTTCACGAACTGGGGTGGGGTGAGGGGTAGGGAATGGTTTAGGCATGATTCAAACGCCTTATTACATTTATTGCACACTCTTTCGCAGAGTCGGACCGGACTTCACTTTCACTTTTCTATTTCTATTATTATTACATCAGCTCCAACTCAGATCATCAGATCATCAAGCATTAGATGTGGGAGGTTGGGGACCCCTGCCTCAGAAAAATCTAAGCCACCAGCTTGGTACTTTGTTGTGAACACCATTCTGGCTGTGGTTTTAGAATCTGGATGTCAAGGAAAAAGCAAATCCTATTTCTTCAGACTTCTTAACAACTTCATGCCTGAAAAAGACGAAGTGTTAATGATTTCATTTACAGACCTTGAGGAATGTTACAAAGTGTTAAGGGTTCTACTATGAAGAAGTGAAAATTTAAAAATCTATTTGTATTACTTTCCAAAAATAAAAGAAGTGCAATCAGAGAAACTGTAGTGTTTCTGCCCTCAGAGATAACCAGGTGAGCAGTTCACACTTAATAGATTCTGTCACAGAGATTTTTCTCTGTTCTTACAAATGCTTTTGTAGGAGTGGAAAGCTAAAAATAGGGCTGAAGGTAACATTCATAACCTAAAATATACATAATTTGGAAGATCTGCCAGCTACAGTCATTTCAAGGCCTGGTAATTTTCTGCTGAATACTAGCTGTTTTGATGATAGCCCTAAAATTTTCAGGTTACAATGCTGCTTAGCACACAGCACTGTCAGATTTTAATTTGCATTAACTTGGTAATCGAATGTGTGTGTGTGTGTGGCCTTCCAGGCGAGGTAGCAGTTCTCATTCATAGGGTACAAGTTGACTTTGGATTTAAGAAAGCCAAATTCTGGTTTGATTTTCCAGAGAATTATTGTATGACCTTGAGAAATAGCTTCACATGGCTGCTGAAAAACCCAGTGTTCTATCCCCGAGAATGGATGGGACCCGCACCTGACGGGGGTGTGAGGGTATTGAAGAGAGAGGTATTTCCACATTTCTATGTATGTGAAGCTCAGGAATGACAGGCCCTCACCCTGAATTGACATGACTTTTGGGTCCACCCACATGTACCTGACCAGAACCTCTGACCCAATCCCAGTTTCTGAGGGAGACAACTTCTCTGATGTAATCTGAGTTCTAGACTCTCTCCTGGGAGGAGTGAGATCATTTAATATGGGGAGTGGGGGCTGGGGCAGTTGTTAGAGAAGTGGGGGTTGAGGGGCAAGAATCCCTCTCTATCCCCCTGAGCCTTCCTCGTGGTGGGTGGTCTGGTCTGTGGATGACCTGCAGGAAACACAGCAACATGCAGAGCTGGGCCTGCTCCTGGGAGCTGGGAGAACTGGCTCCTGGGTGCAAAAGAAAGCCATACTGCAATGACGTCTTCCAGTGTCCCATCCCCTCTCCTCACCTCCACAGGCTGGAAAAATTTCCAAAACATGCCTGGCCCTAATATTTCACTGGCTAGTGTCTGAACCACAGACATTTCAGCCTTTGTTTCTTTTCAGAAACAATATTAACCACCCACCCAAATATTTTCTCTTGAAACTGCCAGGCTATTGAGTGTTTAAAAAGGAATTTGTTGACTGAAACAAATGTTTTGGGTTTCCTGAAACAAGACATTTGCCAAAGCAAAAGCAGCCCTTGGCCAAGTCTCTTCCTACAAAGCGGAGATTGGAACGAAGCTGCTTCTACTAACCGTCTAGGGTTTGGCGCGTTTAGGTGAATCGCCTGGATTTTCTGCCCTGCTGCCTCAGGGGCTTCTGACAATCATGCAGCAAACTGCCGCAATTGTCCACGTGACGTTGACAGTAGTTTTTGGTGCCAAAGGCTAACGAGGAATTGAGAGGCTGGAAATTATTGTCCAGCTGATTTGTTCATGATAATGGGTATCTCTGAGAGCCTCACAGCTGTCCTTGAAATAAAGCAGATTTGGTTGTCCCCTTCTTAACTTATAGGTTTCCCAGGGGGCTCAAGTGATAAAGAAACTGCCTGCCAATGCAGGAGACCCCGGTTCCATCCCTAGGTTGGGAAGATCCTCTGGAGAAGGGAGTGGCTACCCACTCCAGTATTCGTGCCTTGAGAATCCTATGGACAGAGGAGCCTGGCAGACAACAGGCAAGACCGAGCGACTAAACCACCGCCCGCCTCCAACAGCAGCATTCTTTACAATAGCCAAGATATGGAAGCAACCTGTCCATCAACAGATGAATGGATAAAGAAGATGTGGTACAAATATGTACTACTTGGCCATAAAAAAAGAGCACAAATTTTGCCATTTGAAGCAACACAGATGTACTTGGATACTAAATGAAGTAAGTCAGAAAGACAAATACTGTGTGATATCACTTATGTTGTTGTTGTTGTTGTTAAGTCGCTTCAGTCGTGTCCGACTCTGTGCGACCCCATAGACGGAAGCTCATCAGGCTCCCCTGTCCCTGGGATTCTCCAGGCAAGAATTCTGGAGTGGGTTGCCATTTCCTTCTCCAATGCATGAAAGTGAAAAGTGAAAGTGAAGTTGCTCAGTTGTGTCCGACTCTTAGCTACCCCATGGACTGGAGCCTACCAGGCTCCTCCATCCATGGGATTTTCCAGGCAAAAGTACTGGGGTGGGGTGCCATTGCCTTCCCCGGATATCACTTATAGGTGGAGTCTAAAAAATACAACAATCTAGTGATTACAACAAAAAAGAAACAGACTCACAGAGAACAAACTCATGCTTACCAGTGGAGGGGGCAGGGCCGTACAGGCTGAGGAAGTGCGAGGCACCAACTATTGAGGGTAAGACAGGCTCAAGGACGTACTGCACAAAACGAGGAATAGAGCCAACATTTCATAATAGCTGTAAATGGAGATAGCCTTTAAAGTTGCCTCAAAATTTTTAAAAATAAATTAAAAAATCCCCCTTTTTATATTTTCCTTATAACAAATAAAGTAGGCTGGCATCATCTAAAAGAATAACAAAGACAGCAAAAGAAAAATTGAAATGAGAAAAACCACAAAAATCACTCAAAGATTATAAAAAATTATGTTTACAAACTATAGGTCACTGACCGTACTCTAATGTGATTGATAGACCTGGTTCCTTTGAACACTCTGGTTTAAAATAATTGGATTCTATTCCCAGAAACCCAGCATAGCTTTGTCTTGGTCCCTTTCCTACCAGTTTCCTATTTCCACAGGGCCAGAGCCTACCTATTTCCCAATACAGCATCTAATTGTGTATCTTGTCCTTCCCCCAAGAACACTGTGAAAGCTTCTTCTCTCATTAAAAAAAAAAAAAAAATCCTAACCTTCCCCCACCCCAAAACCCCCAAGCAAACCCATATCTTTGCCTGGTTCAGACCTTCGTGCCCCCTCTGCCCCAATCTGGTAGTACATAGCTTTCTTCCGGGGAGGGCAAGTCGAATTCTCAGTTGATTGACAAGGCAGGGTTATGTTCACAAGCCTTTCCTGGTATAGCCTGCTGTCTCCGCTAGCCATGGATCCTTCCACAGCAAAGTCCACACCAGTGTCCTCATCAGTGAAATGGGATACTCTTTCTACCTCATAGGCCTGTTGTGGGGCTGAAATGACGTCATGCCTGTAATACCCCTTATGGTACAGTGTGCTGTAAAATGGCAAGAAATGGATGATGGTAATGATGTTGTAATGATGGCGGTGATGAAAGCTCTGATTCTGTTGATGCTGATTCAGGACCGTGTCTCCTCCTTCCTCACTCACCCACCCACCCCCTCTGACCTTGCAGGAGAGTCATCCTTCAAAGGCCTAGATTATAACAAGAGAAATGAACTCAATGTAGGGAGGTGAAAAGGTTTTCTCTGAGGTGGAGACATCTCTCTATAGGAAAATTCCAAGCTGACTGAGGTGGGCAAGATCCTGGAGTCAGGTATCTATAGGTGGTGAAGAATCAGGGGAAAGGGGACTACTTTGCCATGAACAAGAGAGAGGAATATTCTTTTTTTCTTCTTATGAGGAAGAGGAAAGAGAAGTGGAGAGCAGAGAAGAGAATGGCAGGGCTGGAAAGAGCTAGGAAGAGTGTTAAAGTCGGTGAAGGCCATGGATGCTTCACAGAGGTGAATGCCTTGACATTTCGTGTTCTCTGGGAAGTCATTTGTATTTCTGGGTTTGTGATTTGTGATCCTGTTATCAAGTTCCTGCTCCAAAATTTCCGTGAAAATCTACGAACTTTGGAATATTTCATGC
Organism: Tragelaphus eurycerus; assembly: GCA_935064755.1. Classification (NCBI taxonomy): domain Eukaryota; kingdom Metazoa; phylum Chordata; class Mammalia; order Artiodactyla; family Bovidae; genus Tragelaphus; species Tragelaphus eurycerus. The sequence goes on from CAKXYN010000003.1 coordinate 27,086,706, forward strand.
TTTATGTGGGAAGAAGTTTGTGAAAGTCACAGAGAAGAGTACATTGGGAGATGAAGGATTTGCAGAAATCCTGGGAAGAATTCTTTGACTTTCCACAGGCTATGGTTTTGGGGGCTTCCAAAGGTTGGCCCTGTTTGACATCAAGGCTGTACTAACATTGCAGTAGCCTTGACATCCTGATGATAAGATCTACCCACGCACAGTAAAAGGAAGAGAATCTGGTTCTCTCATAGTCATTATAATATTCAGTAGGGTACAAACATTCGAGGGTGTAATTACCCAATGTCCTTGGATGCAGAATTTACTTTCTTAATATGGAAATCAGGCCTTTCCTAGGGTGCATTTATTTCATCACAATTTTATCTCAACATATCTGGATAAAACACTGGTTCTTAGAATAAAGAGCGATTTTGAAATAGTCACCTTGGGAAGTCTATATACTAGAATGAGGTCAACATCCACAGAGAAGAGGCAAAATCTGTCCTGTTTTGTTCGGTAAATACCCCACTTCTGGCCCAGTCATCTGGGGAATGGCAGGAGTCACCCTTGGTGGTCTCACTCTCCCACTTCATGTCTCTGCTAACAAACATGTCACATTTCACATGTCACGTGTCACAGGGAATGATGTTCCTGGGCTCACCTTGCTGGATCCAAGTGCTGACATAACCTGCTCCTGGGGCTCAGCTGATGCTGCTCCGCCTGGACCTGGTGGAGCAGTCAGCAGGTGTCTGAGACAGGGGAGTGTTAGGCTAGAGAAGTGAGGATGGTTATCTCACGGTCCAGGTCCCCTTGGCACAGTGCTCGCTCCCGCAGAGCTAGCTGACCTTTCACTGTCCACATCACAAAAAAACCCGAAGCCATCTGTTTTCTATCCCATGTCTCTGCATCCCAAATTTTCCTGGGAAAGTTTCCAGGAGTCAGCGCTCCCAGAGCTTGCCATGAGCTACAGGCCTTCAGAAAAGAATACTCTGCTGGGACTCATGTTGGGAGAACCTGTGTATGCTAGAAGTGTTGGGGCAGGGGATGGGAGCAGGGAGATGGGAGCATGAAGATGGAGAAGGTTCCACAGCAGTGGCGTCAGCATCTCTCGAGCACCTGCTTTGAGTCAGGCACGGTGTTAGGGCCCCACATGCCCTGTCTCTTTGCCCCTTAGAACCGGTGACAGCATGAGTTAAGAGGGAACAGTGGCTCTGTGCTCTGATGACACAGCTGAGGTTGAGAGAGTTTCTATGCCTTACTCAAGCCACGTTGCTAACTCTGAATCAGGTCTGAATGACCCCAAAGCTAATGCTCTTAACTATTCTGTCTTTTTTTCTGGGTTTGTGGGGTGGGGGCGGGGGAGGGGGGTCCCAAGGACTCTGTCTAGATCTGTTGTCCCTTCTTGCTCTTCCTAACTTTGGGGACTCCAGGTCTCTGGTGCTATTCTGAGTATGTGGATTAGGACAAGGTGGGCCTGAGAAGCCTGCTTCTGCTGGGCTCCAGCATGGGGAGTGCTGCAGCTTCTGGCAAACTTTGGGTCCAGGACATCTGCTGAGGGACCTGGAGGAAACCCCCTCAAAGTGAGTTTCCCACCCTAGGAAAAGTCCTCTCTGCAGGTGAAAATACAGAAACCCTGTTAAATTTGCATTTCAGGTAAATAATTCTTTAATAGACGTACAGCCTATGCAATATTTAGGATACACTCATTCTAAAACACTATTTGTTGATTATCTGAAATTCAAATTTTAAAAAATAATTTTTATTTTATTTTAACTAATTAATTTTTGGCTGTGCTGGGTCTTCGTGCAGGCTCTCTGGAGTTGCAGTGAGCAGGGGCTACTCTCTCACTGCTGTGCGTGGGCTTCTCATCCTGGTGGCTTCTCTTATTGCATAGCACGGGTTCCAGGCTCTAGGCACGTGGGCTTCAGTAGTTGCAGCACGAAGGCTCAGTAGTTGTGCTGCATGGGCTTCAGTTGCTCCGTGGCATGTGGAGTCTTCCCAGACGAGGGATAGAACCCATGTGCCCTGCATTGGCAGCAGAATCTTATCCACTGCACCACCAGGGAAGTCCTGAAATTCAAATCTAACTAAGCATCCTGTATTTTATCTGGCAACTCTAGACTCAGTGTCCTCTAGGACTGAGTAGCTGTGCAGATGACAGGTATCTAAAATTTCCAAACTCTAAGCCAGGCCTGAGGCTCTGTTTGAGGCTGCCCAGACTTTCCACGTGGCCTGGGCACACAGGGGCCTCAGAGCAGCGGCAGATGCATGGACCTGGCAGGAGTCACACAGAGGGCATCCGTACAGTGAACCTTACAAGGAGGAGCCTGTGCACAGAGGTGTGCCAAGGTGATCCTTCCTGGCAGAATGGAATGACCAAGGAACAAGAAGGGGATTTGAGGCAGAATGAAATAGGAGGCAAAGCCAGTCAGCCAGTATGTTAGTTTGCTAGGATTGCCATAACGAAATATCATAGATCAGGTGGCTAAACAATAGAAATTAATTTTCTCACAATTCTGGAGGCTGGAAGTCCAAAATCAAGGTGTTGGCAGGTTTGATTTTTTATGCAGCCTCTCTCCTTGGCTTGTAGGAGGCCACTTTCTTCCTGTGTCTTCACATGGTCTTCCCTTTCTGAGTGTCTGTGTCCTAGGCTTCATATAAGGACATCAGTCATATTGGATTACTGCTCATCATCATCACCTCATTGTAACTTACCTATTTGGACTCTGTCTTCAAATATAGTCACATTCTGAGGTTCTAGGGGTTCAGACTTCAATATATGAATTTTGGTGGTGGTGGGGTACACAATTCAGTTCATCACAGCCAGAAAAAGATTCCAGAAGCATGTGAGTTGGGTTGTGAAGGGAAATGGCTCCGTCATGGTGCCCTGGGGACCTTGTACACATCCACATAGGACACAGGCCAGGCTTGACTAGTTGCTGAATCTAAATCTTGGCAGAACACTCTGTAATCTTCCTGGAACATGAGGGCATGCAAGGCTTGTAAGGAGCAGCAAGACCATTTTCTACTTGCCTCCTTTCTTCCTAGGAGGCTGTTGTGAGACAGTTTCTTATCCCCGCTCAGGTTCCCATCATGCATGAGACTTTCTGCCTTGTCCTCCGGCTCTTGGGCCCAGTTGCAGCCTGTAAACTAGTTGCAGCAGGCATCGGCTTCTCAGGAACAGGGTGTGCTTTGCAGTCACCTGGCCCTTCTGTTCCAGTGCTGCCCTGTGTACGGCTGTGGGGAGCTGGTGTCCTTGGCTGCTCTTCCTTGCACTGTACATGTGAACAATCTGAATTGGGGCTTGTTGTTTCATTACCAATTGTATCAACTAGGACTTACCTTGTGCTCACTCTTTGACTCCTGTGGCAGGAAGCACAGACGGCCTAAATACAAGAAAGAGGCATCCATGGAGAGTTGGGAAGGAGCAACTAAAACATAAAGCAGTTCTTAAAGGGAAATGACTTGTGGGGTTTGGTTCTGTGTAGTCAGGCCAAGGTGAGAGGGACATTTACTGTTAGGGTGTGCTCAGGGGTGATGGGAATGGAAGGGCTTCTGTCAAGATGATTAGAAGATTTTAAAGTTGCTAGAAAAAAAGGCTGAATAGCTGAGTTCTTTCTTTTTCCCCCTTCCTGTTTTGTGTTTTCTTTTTTTATCCAAAGGCCACACAAGTATTAAATGTTGACCCTTAACTATTAATTGTGGACATTTTTGACGATAAATGTACCAGAAGAAGGAATGCTATACTGGTAGGGTGAATAGTTGAAAGCTCAATAGCAGCAGTCATTTACTATCCTGGGTTCAAAGAATCTGGGGTTCAAATCATAGCGCCTTCGTTTACAAGTTATGTCATCTCAGGTAAATGATTTTACCTCTCCAAGCTTTAGTTTTCTCAGTCAGCAAAGTGGGAATTTTTCCTTTGGGAACCACTTTGAATTGTTGCGAGGATTGTATAAATAACTGACTTATTGCACATTTAACATGTGGCTAGTGCTTTATGTATTTTATCTCATTCAATTCTCACAACAACTCTCAGAGAGGTAGGATTGTTATTATAGTTTTACAAATGAATAAACTGCGGCACTAAGAGGTTAAGTAACTTGCCCAGAGTTAAAGCTAGTAACTCTGAGAGCCAGAATTCAAACTCAAGAAGACTCACTCCTGAGCCTGCTCATTTGTCAGTGGACTACAAAATAAACCAGGAAAATGATGCAAAATATTATTAGAGCGCTTAGCACATATAAGCATGATACATGGCAGCCATTATTTGAGCTTTTCCTTACTTGAATTTAACGAAATTAACAAGTGCAAAAATGTATACAAAGAAGCAGGAAAAAATGGGTTTTTTGTATTCATGTTTTTCAAAAATTCCTTAAAAATCTTAGGCGTGCCATCAGAAAAGATTACTGAGGAAAAAGAAAAAAAAAAAATCAGTGATAATCCTATAAGGAAAGAGATGTTTAGGTAAGGCCAGATGAAGAAAATCAGGTTTTAAGAGTTTTCCAGAAACTCTGGTTCCCTGCTGGCTGAAAAATATAGCACACCTGAAACCAGTCCACAAACTATCAGAAGCCTCCAGGGCAACAGGGGTGTGGGGCTGCTTTCTAAGGGATCAGTGAAGGCTGTGCAGCCTAACACAGTAAATGTGGCTCTGGAGGAGCCTCAGGAACCTCCTAGGGCCCTTCTGGCCTGTTTGAGGCCCTGTCTGAAGATCACTCATCTCACACGCTAGTCTCCAAGCCAGGCTTCAGCAATATGTGAACCGTGAACTTCCAGATGTTCAAGCTGGTTTTAGAAAAGGCAGAGGAACCAGACACCAAATTGCCATCATCTGCTGGATCATTGAAAAAGCAAGACAGTTCCAGAAAAACATCTATTTCTGACTATACCAAAGCCTTTGACTGTGTGGATCACAATAAACTGTGGAAGATTCTGAAAGAGATGGGAATACCAGACCACCTGACCTGCCTCTTGAGAAACCTATATGCAGGTCAGGAAGCAACAGTTAGAACTGGACATGGAACAACAGACTGGTTCCAAATAGGAAAAGGAGTACATCAAGGCTGTATATTGTCACCCTGCTTATTTAACCTATATGCAGAGTACATCATGAGAAACGCTGGACTGGAAGAAGCACAAGCTGGAATCAAGATTGCCGGGAGAAATCTCAATAACCTCAGATATGCAGATGACATCACCTTTATGGTAGAAAAGTGGAGAGGAACTAAAAAGCCGTTGATGAAAGTGAAAGTGGAGTGAAAAAGTTGGCTTAAAGCTCAATCGAAAACTAAGATCATGGCATCTGGTCCCATCACTTTAGGGAAATAGATGGAGAAACAGTGGAAACAGTGTCAGACTTTATTTTTTGGGCTCCAAAATCACTGCAGATGGTGACTGCAGCCATGAAATTACTCCTTGGTAGGAAAGTTATGTCCAACCTAGATAGCATATTCAAAAGCAGAGACATTACTTTGCCAACAAAGGTTCGCCTAGTCAAGGCTATGGTCTTTCCTGTGGTCATGTATAGATGTGAGAGCTGGACTGTGAAGAAGGCTGAGCACCGAAGAATTGATGCTTTTGAACTGTGGTGTTGGAGAAGACTCTTGAGAGTCCCTGGGACTGCAAGGAGATCCAACCAGTCCATTCTGAAGGCGATCAGCCCTGGGATTTCTTTGGAAGGAATGATGCTAAAGCTGAAACTCCAGTATTTTGGCCACCTCATGAGAAGAGTTGACTCATTGGAGAAGACTCTGATGCTGGGAGGGATTGGGGGCAGGAGGAGAAGGGGACGACAGAGGATGAGATGGCTGGATGGCCTCACTGACTCGATGGACGTGAGCTTGAGTGACCTCCGGGAGTTGGTGATGGACAGGGACGCCTGGCGTGCTGCGATTCATGGGGTCGCGAAGAGTCGGACACGACTGAGCGACTGAACTGAACTGAACTGAAGATCACTGAACAGCGAACTCGGCGGGCTTATTGGTGGGTGGAGGAACCATGTGGGACTCTGGATCCTGAGATAGGGTTCGAGCTCGGTACCCTGAGAGCATGGCTCAACCCTGCATTGTGTGGTCAGCGTTCGGGTCTCCTTGGTAACGTCTACTGGGGAAGGCCATTGGGCGCACCCGGGAATGGGCAGAAAGGACTCGAGGGGCCCTGTCACGTCCTAAGGCCGCTGTGTAGCCGCCCGGCCCATGTGTTCCCGAGTCTCAGGCCGTGGCCCCAGTCCGACGCCTTCACAGGAGAGGCCCGGGGCCGGCATGGCGGACGCGCGGCCCAGCTGCACCCGGCACGGCGGTGTGCGGCACGGGCTGCTGGAGAGGATAGCGCCCCTCAAGCGGGACGGCCCGCCGCGCACCGAGCCCGAGGCGGCGGGGCGGCGGGCGTCCGGCGACGGCGGCTCCTGCTCGGGCTGCTGGTGCTGGCGGCGGCTCTTCCGGCGGGGTGCGGCCCGCAGCCCGCGCAGGAAGAAAGCGCGGTACGCGAGGCCCGGGCCAGCGGCCCAGGAGCGCGGCCGCTGGGGCCCCGCGAGCCTGCAGAAGCTGCTGCAGAGGCTGGTGGCGTGGAGGCGGCGCTACCTGCGGCGCAGGGAGCGGGGCGAGAGGCTGGAGGAGATCCCGCTGCTGGTGCTGGACCGCGCGCAGGCCCGCGACTAGGCCGCGGCCGCGCGGAACCCTGCCCCGCCTCCTGCACCCAGAGCTTTGATTTTGTTTTGTTTAGTAAAGGCAAGATATGAAAATAAACCCAGTTCCATTTGAATGAAAAAATACGGGTGGTTTTTTTTTTTTTTTTGGCGGGGATGGTGGGGGGCCATGCATTTGAAACCAAGGTTTTAGTGCAGGCTTTATTCTCCTTCTCTGGGGACTGGGGCCTTGATAAAGTAACGGATCAGGAGGTAGTCGCCACGGAGGCCCCGGGATCCCTCTGGTCCCTGTATATTCTCTGGCAGTTGCTGCCAGGCAAAGAAGAGCTGGAAAAGGAAGCGGGGGCTCATCTTTCCCTGAACACCCTAGAAGAAGGTGGGAGGGGCAGTGGTCTTCAACTGGAGGCAGGCCCTCTGGGATTAAAACATTTTTGTTTTAAAGAGGGATGCTCGAAGTCTTCACCTCACACTACCAAGAGCAAATCCTGCTTTGATCTTACATTTACAGGAATTTATGAACCCGTGTAAACCAACATTAGGGCCAAGGCCTGGGGGCTAATGCGGAAGTTTGAAAACCTGTGCTAGAGATCAAAGTGCAAAGGGAGAGGAGTTCGGGAGATTCCTGGATGCGTCTTTAACTTCTTCCTCTTCCTCATCAATAAAAACTTGCTTATGATACTCTATATCTACAGGCCTGTGAGGATGACAGTAAAATATTAGACGTCAAAGTGCTCTAAGTACACTAAAAGAGCTGTATGCAGTCCAGGTGTTTATTAAACTGGTATAATTGTCTCTCCCTAGGCTACTCCCACACCACTATTGACCCTACTGTCCGCCCTTCCTGCCCCACCTGGCCAAAGCAACGCTTCAAACAAACTAGAGACACTGAGCAGTGGGCCTTCAGGTTCTTCACTTGACGTTCCTAACTGTTGGGGAGCTCCTGAGGCCTTCCAGGGGTCTTCCCTTGACCTAAAAAGTCATCTTCGGGGAAGCAGGCATGGAGGACCATCCCTTGTTCAGTTCATTTCTGTGGTAAGGAAGGAATAAGGACTCAGGAGATGGGAACCTAGGAAACCGAGAAAGCAGAAAAAAGCAAGGCGTAGGCCAGAAAGCTGGGACCTGGAAGGGAGGTCCTACAGGACACAGTTCTCTGTGATTGAGGTTAGGTGTATTTTGTACTTCTTTTTTTTTTTTTAAATTCCTAGCATCGTCCAGACAGCTTAGATTATTCTATAGGGTTGGGATAGGGGAATGCATTTTCAACAGAAAAGCCATTAAGCTTCATAGTCAGCATCCATCCTTATAAGGAAACCAGTCTGGCTATCTTGCCTTATAGCTGATTGAACCAGGGATCTCAAGATGTCTGAATTACAAGCTATTCCATAGGGAGCAGCCCAGTGGAATCTTCCTTGCTTGGAGAGGTTGACACTAAGAGACCATAAAAGGAGAAGCTATTTAAAGAATATCAAATTATTGAATCCTCAAATACCAAAACAGAGGTGCTGTTGAATAATATGTAAGAAATTCCAACTGTTTGATGTTTCCTGGGTTTATTTCAGAGAGGAAAGAGTCAAACTAAAGCAGAGTTAATTTTCTCTGATCCTTAATTTGGATATAGCTGTGCCTTTTTGTTTTGACTGACAGGCCATGGCCTCTACAATACATCTTCTTCATGAGGCTAAGGAAATTAGTCTAGGCTGTGCCTGGGTCTGTGTGGACACATTTCCACTAACTCACACACATGTGTGTGAGTTACACACATGTATACATACACACACAGCTCTGTATATAAGCACATGGAATAACGTAAATGTTTATCTTAGAGAATTTGCTCAGTCTTCTCGTTCTGTCCACACAAAACCTTACATTTTTGGTAGTGCTGTCTGCCTGTGCTTGGTTCCTCCTGACAATTGATTATAATGAATTCCTCCTAGGCCAAGAGAGTGGTAGCTTCTACCACTTTCTGGGCTATCATACCAGCCAGTATGTACATGCTTGCTAAGTCACTTCAGTCCTGTCCGACTCTTTGTGACTCCACGAACTGTGGTCCACCAGGCTCCTCTGTCCATGGGATTCTCCAGGCAAAAATACTGGAGTTGGTTGCCATGCCTTCCTCTAGGAGATCTTCCCCACCCAGGGACTGAACCCTTGTCTCCAGCATCTCCTGCATTGGCAGGAAGATTCTTTACCACTAGCGCCACTTGAGAAGCCTCATACCAGTGGATATCTCCTGCCAAAACCCGTCTTCAGCAGAAACATGGCCTTTGGGTGTGGATACTGTATCAGGGTGCTGGGGTAAAATACTTGCTAGCGGTTTCTTCTCCCACTAAACCCTCCTTCCCCTGGAATTTTAGAGTATTTCCTGGTGACAGTGTTAACTTCTGATCCTCTGGGGCTGGAGAAGTATCAGCTTGTGATTTGTTCTTCCTCCTAAATCCATTTTCCTTTGAATCGAAAACCAACACAAAGAAATGCAGCCCCTCATTATTCAGCCACTTTTGGTTGAGTGTTTTCTGGTGCAGATATTCCAAAAGCATGTCTCTTGGCCAGAGGAGGTAAGCCAGGTTGGGTCTTCACTTAAGCTCTTTTCATTGCCTCTTGCCAAGGCTTCTCTAACCCCAGATTTCTGTAAGGTAGCTCTGCCTCAGGCCACTTCAAGGGGAAAAATGTTTACTGTAAGGATCTAGGAGACCACAGACCTTGAGGTAGTTCTGGGACAGGCTTGTCCCCCTGCATCTCTTGAGCCCCCTCTTGCAGAAGAGTTTTTATAGGCAAAATCTGGGGTGAGGGCTGCAGGGTATGTGACTTTCTTCTGATTGGTTGGTGGAGAGGTAATGGTGTTCCAGGAATCAGGTACTCACCCCGAAGTTACCATCCTCCACCAGGGTGGGGGCCTTGGTTCTTGTAGAACTCAAAGATATATTGTCATATACACCATGACATATCAATATATCTCTTGAGGAACTAGGACTGGGCTTTATTGCCGCATAATTGTTTTCTACTGCCTTTCGTTTCTGTGTTCCTTCACTTCCTTAATTAGTAACTGTTTGAATCTGCCCTTTGGAATTACAGGAAGGTCTATGAGACTGAAGTCTTTTTCAAAGTTTTTACAAACGAGAAACGGGGGTATACTGTAAGGCTTTTGTATCGGGAGGTCCTCACAGAGTCCTACTTGGTTTTAGAGAGTGTTCAAGAGAGAGCTTGAAATGCTTTACCCTCTGAAAGAGAAGGGAGGGAGGCTGTGGATTTGGGTTACCAGTGAGGAGCCCAAGAGGAGGAGCCTCAGCTCACTAATAGGCCAAGCTGCTCAGAGTTCCAGGCTTTGCTCTGCCAGGGGTCTCCAAAGGATATATTGAGGCACAGGTTTAGGCACGTGAGGTAGACTTCTCCCACCAAGGGAGTGGTTTGCTGTTGTGTAGTTGCCAAGTCATGTCCGACTCTTTGCAGCCCCATGGACTGTAGCCTACCAGGCTCCTCTGTCCATGGGATTCTACAGGCAAGAATACTGGAGTGGGGTGCCATGCTCTTCTCCCAGCCCAGAGATCTAACCCGCGTTTCCTGCTTGGCAGGTGGATTCTTTATCATTGAGCCACCTGGGAAGCCAAGGGAGAGAAGTAAGATTTAAGATGCCTCTCCACTTCCCCCATCTGATTTACATGGGAACAGGTAGAATTGCTTTATTTACATTTGTGTATGTGTGTGTGTGCACACACACTAAGTTGCTTCAGTTGTGTTTGACTCTTTGCAACATTATGGACTGTAGCCTGCCAGGCTCCTACTGGAGTGGGTTGCCATACCCTCCTCCAGTGGACTTTCCCAACTCAGAGATTGAACCCACATCACAATACTATGTTCCTGACAACTACTGTGTGACTTGAATCATTTAAAAAATATTTCTAGTTGTGGTAAAATAGACATGAAGTTTATTATCTTGAGGCAGGAGCTAGATGGGCCCCAGGTTGAGCAACTGCAGTTTGTCCGCTGTGGACAGATACTGATGAAGGAAGAACTGATCCCTTCCCAGATAAAGAGACCACATATTTCTCATTCTTGAGGTTGAGGAGAGCTTCCTGATGACACATGTGCAGAAAGGCTCCTCAGGGGTCAAAACGGAAGGGAGTGCCACCCCACAGGTGATGTCAACCTACCCATAAGGCCTTTTCCCAACCCAGCGATTCAACCTGGATTTCCTGCACTGCAGGCCCAAGAATACTGGAGTGGGTTGCCATTTCCTTCTCCAGGGAGTCTTCTTGACCCAGGGATTGAACCTAGGTCTCCCATATTGCAGGCAGATTCTTTACCATCTGAGCCACCAGGGACACCATAGGGCCTTTCACTAGAATCCATCTTGGCTAAGAGATGCTCGCGCACACAGGGCAGGACTCTGAGATAAGCCAAATATGGACTCAGTGCAAGATGACTGGCCAGAGGAAACCTGGAAGAAATGCCCCATATAAGTGATTCAAACGACCACAAGCATGCAACTCTGAGTCTGCCCATGTACATGTGAATGTACTCTTTTTTTCTCCTAGAAACACTTGTTTCACAACATTCTGTCTCTTTGTGGAAAGAAATGCATTTCTACAAAGCTAACAGGCCAGGACCTTTTCACTGGCCCTCGTGGTCTAGTGGCTAGGATTCAGTGTTCTCACTGCCGGGCCTGACTCCAGTCTCTGGCCTGGGAACCAAAGTCTTGCTTCAAGTGGCTGCAGGTTGAGGCCACCCGAGATAAAATCTGAACCATGTGGTGTTAAGCACATTCACATCGCTGTGTAACCATCAACACCATCCATCTCTAGAACCCTTTTCATCTTGCGAAACTGAAACTCTGCCTCCCTTAAACAACAACTTTCCATTCTCCCGTTGAAACCTAGCAGGATCCTGCAGGGCCTTCCCAGGTACAAAAGCCCCTCCATGTCCCTTGTTTCTTGTTTGCAGAAAGAAGGCATTTGTCTCCTAGGCTTTCCCAACAGTTACTAATTGGGGAAGTGAGGGAAATCAGAAACTAAGGGAAAACAATTAAACAAGAAGAGTAATGACAGGGACTTCTCTGGTAGTCCAGTGGCTAAGACTCCACACTCCTAACGTAAGGGACCTTGGTTTGACCCCTGGTCATGGAACTAGATCCCCCATGCCACAGCTTAAGATCCGGCATGCTGCAACGAAGGTCGAAGATCTGAATGCCGCAACTAAGACCTGAATTTTTTTTTGAAAAGAAGAGTAATGACAATATTTTAGTGATAAAACAGAGTCCTGTTTCCTACGTAACAATTGGACGTATCTGCAGGGTTGTTCTGTGTTAACTAAGACCCTACCCAGCTGGAGCATGCTGAGCATAAGTGCTAGATCTCAGACTGGTTGGAACCAGAAGGCTGATGATTAAGATTCCTGAAACATCATCCTGTTAGCTCAACACCAATCAGTCAAAGAAAGTCACGCACCCTGCAGCTCTCACCATAAGCGCTGCCTTTAAAAACTCTTCCCTGAAAGCCATCCGGGAGTTCAGATCTTTGGGGCATAAACTGGTCCTTCTTGCTTGGTACCTGCAATACACACTATACTGTCCTTCACCACAACCCAGTGTCAGTAAATTGACCTTGCTGCATGGTAAGCCAGCAGATCAAAGTTCAGTTCAGTAACACACTCCCTCCCAAACTCTTGCAACTATGGTTCTACTTTCTGTGTCTATGCATTTGACTAGGTATATTTAGAATATTCTAGATATATTCTAAAAAAGGAATCACACAGTATTTGTCTTTTTGTGCTTGGCTTATTTCACTTAGCATAAAGTCCTTTACGTTCCATGTTGTAGCATATATCAGAATTTCCTTCTTTTCTAAAACTGAATAGTATTACAACTATATATACATACCACATTTTGCTTATCTGTCAGGGACACTTGGGTTTCTCCCTCCTTTGGCTATGGTGAATAATGCTGCTATGAACATGGGTGTATAAATACCTCTTTAAGACCCTGCTTTCAATTTTTTGGGTACATATCTGGAAGTAGAATTGTTGGATCATATTCCATGTTTAAGTTTTTGAGGAATAACCATACTGTTTTCTATAGTGGCTGAATTGTTTTACCTTCTCACCAAGAATTGGAGCATCAGTGTTCCAGTTTCTTGAATTCTTCATCACTTGTTAGTGAAAGAGTACATAAAGCATGGATTAGGTTAAACTGGTTCTGATTCCTTCAAGCACATTGTTGATTAATCAAACCTGTAGTTATCTTACAGATACAGCACTGCCCATGAGCAAGAGGGGACCCATGTTTCTAGGATGACCCCAGAACCAAGAATCTTCAATCTCTGGAATTCAGAGACTAGAACTGTTCTATTTAGAACTGTTGTCTAACCAGAGCCACAGACTAGAAGTCCTTCAATAAGGAAAACCCAGCTTCCGAGCAGCCCGAGTATGTTGGTTAACATATATACAGACTAGTTAGAGACTGATCAATCAGCTTCTGCCCCAACCCCTTATGTTCTGACCCAACCCTGGATTAGAGAGACAAATTTGAGCCTTGCTTCTTGTTTCCTTGCCAGTCAGTCTTGCAACAAAACTTTTTCTTTTCTCAAAAGTTGGTATCATAGGGTTGGCTTCAGTGTACGAGGGGCAGCAAGCCCTTGCTCGGTAATATTTTCTGTTTTCTTGTTTGTTTTTTTGACTGTGGCTATCCTAATGGGTGTAAGGTAGAATTTTATTATGCTTTTGGTTTCCATTTCCCTCATGATTGGTGATGTTGTACATCTTTTCATGTGTTTATTGTTTATTTGTATATCTTTTAATCTTTTTTGGAAAAAAGGCTAGTCTAGCTATTTGCCTTTTTTTAATTGAGTTTTTTCCTTCAATTATAGAAGTTCTTTTACTATATATATATGCATACATATACATATATATTACTATATACTTTTACTATATATTATATATGTATATAATTTGAGACTATTTTCTCCCATTCTGTAGGTAGCCTTTTCACTCTATTGATTCGTGTTCTTTGATGCACAGAAGTTTAAAATTTTGGTGTAGTCCAATTTATTTATTTCTTTTCTTGCTTGTGCTTTTGTTGTCATAGCCAATAAATCATTGCCAAATCTAGTGTTTTCTTCTATGAACTTTATAGTTTTAGCTCATATGTTTAGGTCTTTGGTCTGTTTAAAATTAATTAAAATTTTAAAATTATTTTAAATGTTTGGTTATTCTGGGTCTTGTTACTGTGCAGGCTTTTCTCCAGTTGTGGTGAGGGGGGCTGCTCTCTAGTTGTGACGTGTGGGCTTCTCATTGCTGGGGTTTCTCTTGTGGAGCACAGGCTCTAGCATGTGGGCTGCAGTGGTTGTGGCCCATGTGCTCAGAAGCTGTGGCTCCTGGGCTCTGGAGCACAGAGTTGTGGCACACAGGCTTAGTCGCTCCTTGGCCTGTGGGAACCTCCTGGTCCAGGGATCAAACTGGTTTCTCCTGTATTAGCAGGCAAATTCTTTACCACTGAGCTACCAGGGAAGCCCAAGAATAATTACTACTAATTGAAAATTTACCACTTGCCATGGCTTACATTAGGATTTACTCTTGTGTTCATCCTATGGATTTTGACAATTATATGACATCATGGAAAAGACAAAACAATAGATACAGTAAAAAGATCAATGGTTGTCAGGAGTTTGGTTGGGGAGAGGGAGGGAGGGCTGACTAGGCAAACCACAGAGGATTTTTGGGGCAGTGAAACTACTCTGAAAGATATTATAATGGACTCCATCAGTCTGTTGACTTAGACAACTGAGAGGTGATGCCCAGGCAATCACCTAGGGAATCTGTGTTTTAAGCTTCCCAGGAGATTCTTTGGCCTGCAACTTGGGGAGCACTGTGGAGGCATGGGAGTCATGGGGGAGGCCTCGGTGGGTCAATGGCTCACCTCTTCTCTCTCCAGGCCCACCTTCTGGGTCAGGCTGGCCCTTTCCTGAGCCTATGCTGAAGCTCCACAAACTATGGAAAATTCTTAAAGAGGTGGAGTATCAGACCACCTTACCTGTCTCCTGAGAAACCTGTATGCAGGACAAGAAGCAACAGTTAGAACCGGACATGGAACAACGGACTGGTTCAAAATTGGAAAAGGGGTTCTCAAGGCTGTATATTGTTACCTTACTTATTTAACTTCCATGCAGAGTACACCATGTGAAATGCCAGGCTGGATGACTCACAGGCTGGGATTTAGATTGCCAGGAAAAATATCAGCAACCTCAGATATTTAGATAATACCACTCTAATGGTAGAGTCTTCTAAGGAGAGTGAAAAAGTTGGCTTAAAGCTCAACATTCAAAAAACTAAGATTGTGTGTCTGGTCCCATCACTTCATGGCAAATAGATGGGGAAAAATTGGAAACAGTGACAGACTTTATTTTCCTGGGCTCCAAAATCACTGCAGATGGTGACTGCAGCCATGAAATTAAAAGATGCTTTGCTCCTTGGAAGAAAAACTGACAAAACCTAGACAGCATATTAAAAAGCAGAGACATCAGTTTGCTGACAGAGGTCCATATGGTCAAAGCTATGGTTTTTCCAGGAGTCATGTATGGATGTGAGAGTTGGACCATAAAGAAGGCTGAGAGATGAAGAATTGATGCTTTTGAACTGTGGTGCTGGAGAAGACTCTTAAAAGTCCCTTGGACAGCAAGGAGATCAAACTAGTCAATCTGAAGGGAATCAACCCTGAATATTCATTAGAAGGATGGATGTTGAAGCTCCAATACTTTGGCCACCTGATGAGAAGATCCAATTCATTGGAAAAGACCCTGATGCTGGGAAAGATTGAGGGCAGGAGGAGGAGGGGACAACAGAGGATGGGATGGTTGGATGGCATCACCGAATCAATGGATGCGAGTCTGAGCAAACTCTGGGAGATAGTGAAGGACAGGGAAGCCTGGCGTGCTTCAGTGCATGGGGTTGCAAAGAGTCAGACACGACCTAATGACTGAAAAACAATGCTGAAGCTGCCTGTGCATGTTACCCTAAACCAGAAGACAGTGACTGTGGGGACCAGCAATCTCCTTCTTTTACAGAGGAGGGAACTCAGCCTCAGAGGAAGGAAGTGAATTTGTCCCACACGTCAGGGCTGGGACTAGAATGAACATTCCCTATCTTTTCCCACTGTAAGCAAGGAGCATGAACATACAGCCCTCACTGGTGAGGCCCCCAGTGTCCTGGTGGGGAAGGAGGTGGGTGGTGATCAGGGACCTTTCCCATGCAAGTCTTTCTGGTAAAGTGACTAAAGAGGTCTGAGAAACAGAACAAAATCTAAAGAGCCAGAATCTCCAAGACTCCAGTAACATGCTTTAACTTCTTTTTCTCATTCTAGACACATGCTGACTTTCCTGTGTAAACCTCAGGCGCTGCAACCTGCACACTGATGGTCGAGGCTGATTGCAAATTAAAGGCTATCTCTTGCCCCAAAACTTCCTTTTGTGAAGCAGCCAAGGGAGGGAAGGCAGCCTTAACCCATGATTGCCTCTAAGCCAGCTTTCCCAGTCCAAGAAACAGAGCTCAGAGACCGAGTTGAGACGTGGTGTACCGAAGCATGACTTCCCTGGTGGCTCAGATGGTAAAGCATCTGTCTATCAATGCGGGGGACCTGGGTTCGATCCCTGGGTCAGGAAGATTCCCTGGAGAAAGAAATGGCAACCCACTCCAGTACTCTTGCCTAGAAAATCCCATGGACGGAGGAGCCTGGAGCAGGCCACTGTCCATGGGGTTGCAAAGAGTCGGACATGACTGAGCGATCATTGGAAATCAAATCATTTGAAAACACACAGCCTGGGGCTACCCAGGTGGCTCAGTGGTAAAGAATCCACCTGCCAATGCAGGAGACACTGGTTAGATCTATGATCCAGGAAGATTCCACATTAGGAGAGCAGCTAAGCCTGTGTGCCGCAACTATTGAGCCTGTGCTCTGGAGCCCAGGAACTGCAACCACTGAAGCCCGAACATCCTGGAGCCCATGTTCTGCAACAATAGAAGCCACTGCAATGAGAAGCCTGCGTCACAACTAGAGAGTAGCCCCTGCTCACCGCAACTAGAGAAAAGCCCACACAGTAACAAAGAATTAGCACAGCCAAAAATAGATTAATAAATAAAATTATTTAAAAAAAGAAAGAAAGAAAAGAAAACACACTGTCTAAAGCAATGAAGATGAGATGGTTAACACACAGATGGGGTGGAAAGACTGCACATTTATGCAGTCATCAAGACAGCATCATGGATTTCCTCCCACCTGGAACACTAAGAGTCTGGGGAGTGAGGGGCCCTGAAGCTTAAGCCACATTAGCTTCAGGGATAATCCCAATGTGTCTCTCTGCTGCGTCAGCTCATTGCACTGATGGAGGGGTTGTAAGGACCAGAGCTGAGGATGGCAAGGTGGCTCGACAGACTGAGGATGTTTGAGGTCAGCTCTTCCTCTGTTGAGGAGAGATGCAGGATGAGCTTGCCTGGCCACAGCTGCACTCATCCATTGCCTATGGAATTGCTGGAGAGTTTGCCTGGTAGGCTGGAGCCAGAGGGATGTCACCAAGGGGTGGTTGTGTCAGTCATGGTTTTTTTCTTTTCTGTATTTTATGATGCTTTGACATTTTGGGGCTTTGCAGACCTGGGGAGGGACTGCTGCTCGCAGGGTGAGCTAATTTCCTCCAGATGACCCACAACTTATCTATGATCTTGTCTTTGATATGCAAATAATCAATCCAGAGTTTCTAGGCTCCCACAGTCTGGGACCCTAGTCCTCTGCCCCCAAATACCGCAGGGCCAGGCAGTTAATAGATAGGGACTGTGTCTGTAGCCCGGAGCCTGCAGAAATTATTCAAACTATCCAATCCTCTGCCTGCTCAGTTTGCCTACCCTTCCTTGCCTGTTTCTTTCTAGGAAACCTGCAATAAAGCCTCTTGGCCATGCTTTCCTCTTGCTTGTTCTGCCTCCTAACTCCCCTTGGTGCTTCCCCATGTGGACTGGCATGCCCGTTTCTAGGGATTTGTGAGATAAAATGCCTTCCTTCATGACAGTCATTTCTGTGTCTGCATGACTCACCATATTTGGCCTTCCCTGGGGCTCAAGTGTAAAACCCATCTGCCTGCAAATGCAGGAGACCATCTACAATGCAGGAGACAAAAGACATGCAGGTCTGATTCCTGGGTGGGGAAGATCCACTGGAGAAGGAAATGGCAACCCACTCCAGTATTCTTGTCTGGGAAATCCCATGGATAGAGGCTACAGTCCATAGGATAAGAGTTGGACACAACTTAGCGACCTAAACACCATATGTTTTACCATACCTGGTATATTTTAAAAGTAATGACTAATTTAAGACTCATGACTACTGAATACCTCACGTACATCATGAATATCTAGTGAGTTTTGGTGCGTAGATTGCATTTTACCATATTGTAGTATTTGATTAAAAAAATGTGTTTTACCATGTGGTATTTGGAGTTCCAGTGTATCATACAGTGAATAATGAGAATTTGGAACTTTATGTGCTTCTGTGGTCTTCCTATCCTTCCTCGCTGTTTGGCACACATGTGTTCTACTTATTTGTATATTGAACATGTCTCACTGATAACTAACTAATTAACTAACTTAGCTCATCTTCTGAGTTTTGAGTATGTCTCACCAGCTATTTGTGTCTTCAGCATGTCTGCTTAGCATGTGTGTTTGTCTTTCCCTGGTGTTGGGCTCGTCCTCTCCAGCAGGAGTGCACATTCTCGGTGACGCAGTCCCACACACTTTGAAAGGCTGTGGAACTGGAGTTCCTCCCCACCTGGTGCTGGCTTTGTCCTGCCAGAAGGGCCTTGTTTCCTCACAGCCTCTCACCCTGAGCTGCTATGCTGAGATTGAAACGAACAAGTGGGCCCCTGGGTGGCTGAGGCCTGACTTGTTACAGGGTCACCGTAGCTGGCACAGGGTCATGGAGGACCATGCAGAATAGTCACTGACCCACACAAATGTCTGCCTCGAGGGCCACTGGGGACTTGGGGGGATGCACTCACTGAGCTGAGGTACACACCTGGAGAGAGACAGGAGCTGAATCACACAGGTGATGCCTGCTCCCCCATGAGGAGGGGACCACCTGGGAAGTCCCTGGACCCTGTTTCAAAACTTTTAATCTGCCTGGCTACTCCTATTAGTTTGTTCTTTCATGCTTAATAATTGTATTTTACTCAAGTTTATTCTCCCAACTTTATTTTTTTTTCATTTTATTTTATTATTTTATTTTTGGTGGTGCTGGATCTTCATTGCTGCATATGGGCTTTCTCTAGTTGCAGCAAGAGAGGGCCACTTTTCATTGTGGTGGGTGGACTCTCATTGCAGAAGTTTCTCTTGTTGTGGAGCACAGGCTCTAGATGCGTCAGTTTCAGTAGTTGAAACACGTGGGTTCAGTAGTTGTGGCCCACAGGTTTAGTTGCTTTGTGGCATGTGGGATCTTCCTGGACTGGGACTGAACCCCTGTCCCCTGCATTAGCAGGCGAATTCTTATCCACTGTACCACCAGAGAAGTCCTCTTCCCACTTTATTAATCAAAGACATTTATAACCAAAGACTTTCAAGTAGCACAAGGTAACCAGTATATCACACTCACTTGATGCAATCTGAATCACACACAAAGCACAATGCAATGCAATGCAATTATACTGAAAATTAATACATGGCACCATCATTACTACTTGGATACCCTAATTTCAGAAGATTTCAGTTCAGTTCAGTCGCTCAGTCATATCCGACTCTTTGTGACCCCATGGACTGCAGCACACCAGGCTTACCTGTCCATCACCAACTCTTGGAGCTTGCTCATATTCATGTCCATAGAGTCGTTGATGCCATCCAACATCTTATCCTCTGTCATCCCCTTCTCCTCCTGCCTTCAGTCTTTCCCAGCATCAGGGTCTTTTCGAATGAGTCAGTTTTTTGTATCAGGTGGCCAAAGTATTGAAGCTTCAGCTTCAGCATCAGTCCTTCCAATGAATATTCAGGACTGATTTCCTTTAGGATGGATTGATTGGATCTCCTTGCAGTCCAAGGGACTCTGAAGAGTCTTCAGAAGATTTACTCCAGATTAAATAGCACTTACAGCACTGGCTGGCATTCCCTGAACATTTACTACATGCCAGGCTCTGTTCTCGGGGAAGGCAATGGCACCCCACCCCAGTACTTTTGCCTGGAAAATCCCATGGACGGAGGATCCTGGTAGGCTCCAGTCCATGGGGTCGCTAAGAGTCGGACACGACTGAGCGACTTCACTTTCAATTTTCCCTTTCCCCTTTCATGCATTGGAGAAGGAAATGGCAACCCACTCCAGTGTTCTTGCCTGGAGAATCCCAGGGACGGGGGAGCCTGGTGGGCTGCCGTCTATGGGGTCACACAGAGTCGGACACGACTGAAGCGACTTAGCAGCAGGCTCTGTTCTAACAGTTCTGCAATTAACCTCAGTGGGTTCTCACCATCGCCTGTTGAGTGAGATGTGCTGTCAGTCCTGTGTTACAGGAGGACAGAAATGGCAACATATGTGGGTTACACAGCAGCTGGAAACAAAGGAAAAGCAGATGCTCGCCTTATTTCTTTCTCCTGAGAAAGGAACTGTACCTGTAGGTGAGAACTGGATCTTCCATTTGCTCCTGAGAGTGGTATGATCTATCCCAGTGTGGCAGAATAACATGACCTGCAGAGGTAGATAAGAACTTCATGACTGCAGGATCACTATATACTCTGGGGAAATAGAGGCTGGACTATGATCTGTGAATCCTCTCATCTCTTAGGTCCTTTATCAACTATATATAAAGATCTAAATTTTTTCAATTGTAATAAAATATTTTAAAACTGCAGCCCTTAATTTTTATCTACTTCTTCCTTCCCAGCCCCTACCTCTGCTTCTTGAGCCTTAATATTTCCAGATATATGTGTGTAGAATGCAGCAAGCAGTGTGATACAAAAAAATCAAGAGAAGAATTCAGTTAAAGTGATCCTGAATGGATTGTTCCCACATGCAGCTGGCAGCTGCTGCTGCTGCTAAGTCGCTTCAGTCGTGTCCGACTCTGTGCGATCCCATAGACGGCTGTCCCTGGGATTCTCCAGGCAAGAATACTGGAGTGGGTTGCCATTTCCTTCTCCAATGCATGAAAGAAAAGTGAAAAGTGAAAGTGAAGTCGCTCAGTCGTGTCCGACTCTAAGCGACCCCATGGACTGGAGCTTACCACGTTCCTCCGTCCATGGGATTTTCCAGGCAAGAGTACTGGGGTGGGGTGCCATTGCCTTCCCCTGCAGCTGGCAGAGGCTCATGTAAATCCTCTTGGGAGCATCACAACTTCAGCATGGGCCTGAGAGAATGTCCATAGCTAAAGTTCCAGGGAACATGAACTCACCTTAAAATAAAATTATGAAGCACACAAAGAAGCAAGACACTCTATGCATGAGCATGAAAAAAAGAAGCTAGCAGCAATAAGCACATAAAGATTTAGACACTGGATTTATTAGATAGGGAATTTAAAAAGTATGTTTAAAGAAAATTAAGCTTGAAAGTATAAGCAGGGAGCAAAAGATTATTTAATGACTAAGAGGATTTGGAAAAGACTTAAATAGAAATCCATGCTACAAACATATAACTGAAATAAACTCAGTGGATAGATAAAGTAACAGACTGACAAAACTAAGGATAGAGACAGAAAACTGGAAAGTTGATACACATATATTACTCAGGATGCAGAACAGAAAAACTATGAAATGGGAATATATAAAAGAGAAGTTAGGAGATACAGAGCATGGGGAGGGTGTAATAAAAGTCTAGTTGGAATTCTAGAAAGCAATATTAGAATAGATGAGAAAAAATATTCAAAAGGATTATGGCCGAGAATTTTCCAAAGCTGTTGAAAGTATTGCTTTTCAGATGCGATGCAGGAAGCCAGAAGACTCTCAAGCAGAGTAAATAAAAAGTCATCTCTACCCAGACAAGTTATAGTGAAACAGCAGACGACTAGAGGAAGAAATAGATAATATGAACAAACCAATTACTGGTAATAAAATTGAATTGAAAAAAAAATATTCCCCCTAAATAAAAAAGACTAGAACCAGATGCCTTCACAAATATTTACTACTATTTAGAGAAGCATTAACACCCATTCCTTCTAGCTATTAAAAAAAAACAAAACTGTAGAGAAAGAATGTATCTGAACTCATACTATGAGGCCAGCATCACCCTGATACCAAAAACAAAGATACCACAGAAAAAAAAAAAATTACAGGCCAATATCACTGATGAACATAGAGGCAAAAATTATCAAGAAAATATTAGCAAATCAAATTCAAATTCAACAATACATGAAAAGGATCATATACCATGATCAAGTGGGATTTATCCCAGGGCTGCAAAGATGGTTCAGTATCTGCAAATCAATTAGTGTGATACATCACATTAATAAATTTAAGAACAAAAAGTATATGATCACCACAGTATAAGCAGAAAAACCTTTTGATGAAATTTAACATCCATTCATTATAAAAACTTTCCACGAAGTGGGTAGAGAGAGAACATATCAAACAAAGTATAATAAAGGGCATAAAAGACCCTGATGCTGGGAAAGATTGAGGGCAGAAGGAGAAAGGGCCGACAGAGGATGAGATAATTGGATAGCATCATCGACTCAATGGACACGAGTTTGAGCAAACTCTGGGAGATAGTGAAGGACAAGGAAGCCTGGCATACTGCATTTCATGGGGTCACAAAGAATCGGACATGACTGAGGGGACTGAACAAAAAAATCATATTTAATGGTGAAAAGTTGAAAGCATTTTGTTAAAGATCAGGAAAAACACAAGAATGCCCAGTCAGACTAGAAAGGCTTTGTTAATCATCCGGGGTATTCCACAGTGAGACCTGAAGGGTCACACTTAATAAGGTGGCTGAATCACCCCAAGAGCATGGGATATTGTGCACCTGCCATACAAGCTTACAAACAAGCCTCGAAAATATCAGACTGATATGCAACTATTTAATTGGCAGCCAGAAAAAAAAAAAAAAAAAAGCCCTCAACATCCTTTAAAATACAGACCCTCAGGAGTGTAACATTGAAATATATAAGATTTAAGATTGCCTTCACTCACTCATTCGTGTCCGACTCTTTGCGACCCCGTGGACTGTAGCCTACCAGGCTCCTGTGTCCACAGGATTTTCCAGGCAATAGTACTGGAGTGGATTGCCATTTCCTTCTCCAGGGGATCTTCCCGACCCAGGGATTGAACCTGGGTCTCCCGCATTGTAGATAGACACTTTAGCGTCTGAGCCACCAGGGAAGTCCTTGAAATATATAGCATTCAATCAAAAAATATGTTTGCCAATAAGCAGAAAAATGTGACCCATAACCAGAAGAAAAACCAGTCAATAAAAACAGACAAAATTTAAAAACAAGCCAACCATAAATGAAAGATATGATAGAATTAGCAAATAAGGACTTTAATATAATTAAATAAATATGTTCAAGGATTTTAAGGAAAACATGAACAGAATGAGGAGAGGTGGAATATCTCCAGAGATTAAAAAATATAATATACTAAATGAATATTTCACTTATTGGGATTTATACCAGATTAAGCATTGCAGAAGAAAATATCAATCAACATCAACAAACAGTAATAGAACTATTCGCGTAAAAGCACACAGAGAAAAAGACCAGGAAAATGATCAGAGCATCTGACCTAGTGACAATACCAAACCATTAACATGTGTATAACTGGAGTTTCAGAAGGAGAGAAGAAAGGATGGGGAGTCAAAGGGAATGACCGCAGGAAAAAGTGGTTGAAGACATAATGACTAAAATTTTTTAAGATTTTGAAAACTAAAGAAAACCATTGTATCACAAGAAACATTAAAGGAATTCTTCATGTGAAAGGGAAATGATGCCAGATGAAAACTTGGGTCTACACAGATAACCTTGGAAATGGTAAATATGTGGATAGGTTTTATTTTTATTTATTTTTTTAAAAATTTTATTTTGCTTAACTTTACAATAGTGTATTGCTTTTGCCATTCATCAAAATGAATCCACCACAAGTATACATGTGTTCCCCATCCTGAACCCTCCTCCCTCCTCCCTCCCCATACCATCCCTCTGGGTCGTCCCAGTGCACCAGCCCCAGGCATCCGGTATCAGGCATCGTACCTGGACTGGCGACTCGTTTCAGATATGATATTATACATATTTCAATGCTATTCTCCCAAATCATCCCACCCTCTCCCTCTCCCAGAGTCCAAAAGTCTGTTCTATACATCAGTGTCTCTTTTGCTGTCTCATAAACAGGGTTATTGTTACCATCTTTCTAAATTCCATATATATGCGTTAGTATACTGTATTTGTGTTTTTATTTCTGGCTTACTTCACTCTGTATAATAGGCTCCAGTTCCATCCACCTCATTAGAACTGATTCAAATGTATTCTTTTTAATGGCTGAGTAATACTCCATTGTGTATATGTACCACTGCTTTCTTATCCATTCATCTGCAGATGGACATCTAGGTTGCTTCCAAGTCCTGGCTATTGTAAACAGTGCTGCTATGAACATTGGGGTACACGTGTCTCTTTCAATTCTGGTTTTCTCAGTGTGTATGCCCAGCAGTGGGATTGCTGGATCATAAGGCAGTTATATTCCCAGTTTTTTGAGGAATCTCCATACTGTTCTCCATAGTGGCTGTACTAGTTTGCATTCCCACCAGCATTTATTGCTTGTGGACTTTTGGTTCGCAGCCATTCTGACTGGCGTGTAATGGTACCTCATAGTGGTTTTGATTTGCATTTCTCTGATAATGAGTGATGTTGAGCATCTTTTCATGTGTTTGTTAGCCATCTGTATGTCTTCTCTGGAGAAATGTCTATTTAGTTCTTTGGCCCATTTTTTGATTGGGTCATTTATTTTTCTGGAATTGAGCTGTAGGGGTTGCTTGTGTATTTTTGAGATTAGTTGTTTGTCTGTTGCTTCATTTGCTATTATTTTCTCCCATTCTGAAGGCTGTCTTTTCACCTTGCTTATAGTTTCCTTTGTTGTGCAAAAGCTTTTTAAGTTTAATTAGGTCCCATTTGTTTATTTTTGATTTTATTTCCAATATTCTGGGAGGTGGGTCATAGAGGATCCTGCTGTGATGTATGTCAGAGAGTGTTTTGCCTATGTTTTCCTCTAGGAGTTTTATGGTTTCTGGTCTTACGTTTAGATCTTTAATCCATTTTGAGTTTATTTTTGTGTATGGTGTTAGAAAGTGTTCTAGTTTCATTCTTTTACAAGTGTTCAACCAGTTTTCCCAGCACCACTTGTTAAAGAGATTGTCTTTAATCCATTGTATATTCTTGCCTCCCTTTTAAAACATTTTTTGTCATTGAACGTCTCCCTGAGTGGCTCAGATGGTGAAGAATTCGCCTGCAATGCAGGAGACCTGGGTTCGATCCATGGGTTAGGAAAATCCCCTGGAGAAGGGAATGGCTACCCACTCCAGTATTCTTGCTTGGAAAATTCCATGGACAGAGGAGCCTGATGGGCTATAGTCCATGGGGTTACGAAGACCCCATGTCATTTAACAGTTTCTTTAAAAGATAACCATTTTAAAGCAAAAGCAGAGTACTGTGTGGTTTAAAACAGATACAAATCTAAAAGGTATGAAAACTAGCAGAGAGAATGGAAGGGAAGAAACTGAAGTATCCTATTTTAAGGTTCTAACAATATATGTGAAGTGGTATATTATTATTTGAATGTAGATAGTTATAAGTTAATGATGTGAGTTGTAAATCATGAGCAATCACTAGAAACAAAGCAAAGACATATGAGCCTAAAACTGCCCTAGAAAAATAATCTTAAAAAATCCAAAAACAGATTGCTAATAAAGCAGACAAAGTAGATTACTAAAATATTCTATATAAATCCTCAAAAAAGTCAGGAAAAAGGAATAAAGAAACCAAACAAGCAGAAAAAAGAAAAACAACACAAAAAACAAAAACCCACAGGACAAGTGGTTAAAACATAGCTAAGTGGTAGATTTACATGAAATTATATTGACATTTGCATTCCCTGTGAATGTCTAAAAACTCCAGTCTAAGAAATTGTCACATTGAGATGAAAATGTAAGTTTCGATTATATGCTGTATGTAAAAAAGAAAAAAAAAAAAACAACAACCCACTTTAATCGTAATGACACACAAATTGAAAATAAAAGGATGGAAAAGGTAAAAAACACTCATCATAACAAAGTGTGGTTATATTAATACCAAAGTAGACTTCAGAACAAGGATTATAACAGGGATAAAGAAAGAGATTTTTGTCATTTATGTGTACAGCAAGGAGATCAAACCAGTCAATCCTAAAGGAAATCAACCCTGAATATTCACCGGAAGGACAGATGCTGATGCTGAAACTCCAGTATTTTGGTCATCTGATGCGAACAGACAACTCATTGGAGAAGTCCCTTATGCTGGGAAAGATGGAGGGCAGATGAAAAGCATGTCATTTGAGATGGCTGGACAGCATTACTGATGCAACGACCATGAACTTGGGCAAATTCAGGGAGATGCTGAGGGATAGGGAGGCCTGGTGTGCTGTAGTCCATGGAGTTGCAAAGAGTCAGACATGAGTGGGCAACTGAACAACAACAGCAGTTATGTATAATAGTGCAAGAGTGAACCCTAATGTAAATGGACTTCAGTTAATAATAATGTATTAATCAGTTTATCAGTTCACAAATGTGCTGCACTAATATAAGATGTTAATAGCAGGGGAAAGTGTGCATGTGAGAGGAAGAGTATATGGGAACTCTTTGTTCTGATCAGCTTTTCAGTAAATTTGAATCTGTTTAAAAAATAAAATCTACCATTTTTTTAAAAAATGGAAAAAAGTGAACTGGATTTTTTACATATGGTGAAAAATGAGTCAGAAAATATAATTAAGAAGTAAAGATATCACAGTGGCAGGAAAAAATATGAGGAATCTAGGGATATAGCTCGGGGAAGGCAATGGCACCCCCACCCCAGTACTCTTGCCTGGAGAATTCCATGCATGGAGGACCCTGGTGGGCCACAGTCCATGGGGTTGCTAAGAGTCGGACACGACTGAGCGACTTCACTTTTACTTTTCACTTTCCTGCACTGGAGAAGGAAATGGCAACACACTCCAGTGTTCTTGCCTGGAGAATCCCAGGGACGGGGGAGCCTGGTGGGCTGCCGTCTATGGGGTCGCACAGAGTCAGACACGACTGAAGCGACTTAGCAGCAGCAGCAGCAGCAGGGATTTGGCTAACAAAATATTTAATACAAGAAACTCCTTTATGGAGAAAATTATAAAATTTTATTGAGAGACACTAAAGATCAGTATCCATGGAGTGATAGATCATGTTCTTAGATAAATATTCAATATTATAAAGATATTGAGTCTTTACAAATTAATAAATAAATTCAATGCATTCCAATAGAATTTGCACATGGGTATGTAACTTGAGAAATTGATTCCAAAATATACACGGAAGAGTAAAGGGCCAAGAATAACCAGTAACTTCCAGAAGAAGATGGGAAAACTTGCTTTACCACATATTGAGGCTTATTATAGAGCGTTAGTAATTAAGACAGTGTATCATTAGTGGAGCTAGGAAATAAACCAATGGAACTAGAGAGCCCAGAAACAGACACACATATATATGGAAACCTGATTAATGGGAATGGAACTTGTAGATCTGTGGGTAAAGGATAGCCTATTCAGCATATTGTGTTAGGGCAAATAGTTATCCTTACAGAAAAAAAAAATAGATAACTCACACACACACAAATCAGTTCTGGTTGGATTAAAGTCTTAAAAAAGCAAACATTAAAAATATGTAGAAGAAAATGTACGAGAATATCTTTCCAATTTAGGTAGAGAGATGGATTTCTTAAGATTCAAAAAATATTTACTACAGAGAATATTATTGTGTAGTCAATAATATTGGGGAAGGCAATGGCACCCCACCCCAGTACTTTTGCCTGGAAAATCCCATGGACGGAGGAGCCTGGTAGGCTGCAGTCCATGGGGTCGCTAAGAGTCGGACACGACTGAGCGACTTCACTTTCACTTTTCACTTTCACGCACTGGAGAAGGAAATGGCAACCCACTCCAGTGTTCTTGCCTGGAGAATCCCAGGGATGGAGCCTGGTGGGCTGCTGTCTCTGGGGTCGCACAGAGTTGGACACGACTGAAGCGACTTAGCAGCAGCAGCAGCAGTCAATAATATACTTTAAAACAAACTTGTTTTACCCTGAAGATAGTGAAAAGACAAATCTCAAACTGGTAGAAAATATTTGTGGCACATAGAATTGTCAAAGACTAGTAATTAGACTATGTAAATATTTTCTACAAATCAGTGAGAAAAAGATAAATAACCTAATAGAAAAATAGGCGAGGGGCTTCCACCGTGGCTCAGTGGTAAAGAATCTGCCTGCCAATGCAGGAGACACAGGTTTGATCCCTGGGCTGGAAAGATGCCACATGCTGCGGAGCCGCTGAACCCATGTACCACAACTGCTGAGCCTGTTCTCGAGAGCCCAGGAGCTGCAGCTGCTGAGTCCAGACATCCTAGATCCTGTGCTCTGCAGCAAGAGAAGCCTCCGCAGTGAGGAGGCTGTGTGCTACAACTAGAGTGGCCTTCTCTGGCTACAACTAGAGAAAAGCTCGAGCAGCAACGAAGACCCAGCACAGCCAAAATCAATATTTTTTTTAAAAATAGGCTAAAGATAGGACAGAACTGTCACAGGGGAAAAAAAGTCCTAGAGACATAGATTCTTATCTTATTAATAGTCAGGAAAATGCAAATTAAAAGCATAGCTAGATGCCACTTTATGCCTACCAGATTGGGAAACATTGAAGAGTCAACATGAAATCTTGGCAAGGGTGTGGAGTAAGTGGAATGAAAGTCTTCTGCTTATGGGAGTGCAGAGCATTGTGGCCACCTTGAAATCAACAATTTTGGTGCCCTGTGTTCACAAGATGATACAAGGACTTTCAGATGATTTGTTAAATAATATATCTAGCAGGGGTTTCGATTTTTCCATCATGCTCATAGGAAAAAGGTGCCACTATCCTCTTCCTATCTGTAAGAGAAGTTTGTTTTTCCAAGTGTGTGTAACTTTTAGGAATACTGGGATCTCACTTACAACATTATAATTGTCAGAGAATTAAGTAAGACAAGCAACCAAATATAGGTTTCTTTGGAGGTTATTTTCACATAGTGGTTATTGTCACCAGATGTGGCAACAATTTCTAGTTGTAGAAGTCTATCTGGACTCTCGGGGAAGGCAATGGCACCCCACCCCAGTACTTTTGCCTGGAAAATCCCATGGACGGAGGAGCCTAGTAGGCTCCAGTACATGGGGTCGCTAAGAGTTGGACACGACTGAACAACTTCACTTTCACTTTTCACTTTCCTGCATTGGAGAAGGAAATGGCAACCCACTCCAGTGTTCTTGCCTGGAGAATCCTGGGGGCAGGGGAGCCTGGTGAGCTTCCGTCTATGGAGTCGCACAGAGTCAGACACGACTGAAGCGACTTAGCAGCAGCAGCAGCAGCAGCAGCAGCATCTTGACTCTGCAGCTCTGAGTTGCAAGACACATTCTGTTGAAGGTTCTTAACCAATCAAGCAGATCCTTTGAATGACTTTTGTGATGTTGAGTGTTGTCTTCCTAGGGATTGTGTGGGAGCTGAGCACAGCTCTTACCTTTGTATAATGAAAAAAATACTTTTCAAGCCCAGGCTCTGAAATTTCATTATACGATATTATAAGACAATAACTAGCTTGTGGAGCTCTGTTTGACTAGTAGATGAAGAGAGGGCCGAATAAGATTTTATTTAATGAAAGTGCAGTAAGAAGAGTATATTTTTTTCCCTAAAAGTTAATAAAGTTGAATGTGCACATTCCCTCCAACTCTGCAGTTCCTCTCGCAGATAAGTGGAAACCCTCCCCCATGTTCCCTCCAACCTCAAAGTTCCACCCCTAGAGGGACCTTTGTATCTGAGCAGAAGGTATGTCTTAACATTCACAAGAGCATTAGGGCTGTTTCAGTAAACAGTCCAAATGTCCATTAAAAGTAGAATATATAAAAAACTGTATTATAGGTATACAGCAGTGAAAGTGAACTGTAACTACACACATAAATATGCAAGAACTCAATACATAAAATTTTTTTAAATCACGGGAGAACATATACAAAGTGATTCTACTTACAAAAGTTTTGAAATAGGTAATACCAAATAATATACTGTCTAGGGATGCATAAGTGGTTATGAAAAACTGTTAAAAAAGCAGGAATAATTAACACACGGTTCAGGATAGTGGTCATCCCCTTAGTGGAGGGACAAGGAAGTGACTGTGGAGGGAGAGGCAGCTTCCTGCTCATATTTTTTTAAGCTGGGTAGTGGGTACAGGGAGGTGTTCATTTCATTATTTTTCAGGCTGAAATATATATGTATGTCAACCAAAATATTATTTATGAGTGAATGGGACTTGAAGGTGCATGAACTTCTGTTGTGGAGAGAAATGGGGAAAAGCTGCCCTGCTAGGGATGAGGGAGTGAAGGGAGAGTTTGTCTTGGATTGTTGGTTTTAGCTGAGAAAGCGTGGAACGTGTTTTATGCTGATAAGAATGATCCAGTGGAGAAAAGGAAACTGATGTTTCAAAGGAGACAAGGAATAAAGTTGGGGCAGGGCCTTGAGAGACGAGAAGGTGGGACCTAGTGATACAGAAGGATTGGCTTTTGGAAACAGTAAGGACGTTTTCCCATTGTAACATGGAGAGTGACTCTGGCTTCAAGCTCTGATGAGTATGTAGGTCAAAAAATTGGAAGTTGTGAGATAATAGGAAATAATATGTGTGGGTCCTTGGCCCCGATTCCAAGAACACAGCTCCTAGAACCCTTGTAAACTCCTGAGTGATGAGCACCAGGAGCAGCTTTTGTTATATCGAGGCCACTCTGGGTGGGCACCTTATGGCTCCTGATCTCCAGAAAGACCAAGCCATGACTGCACGCACGCTTAGTTGCTCAAATGGGTCTGACTCTTGGTGACCCTTACAGATTGTAGCCCGTCGGGCTCCTCGGTCCATAGGATTTCCCAGGCAAGGATGCTGGAGTGAGTGGCCATTTCCTTCTCCAGGGGATCTTCCTGACCCAGGCATCAAACCCGTCTCCTGTGTGTCCTGCGTTGGCAGGTAGATTCTTTACCACTGAGCCACCTGGGAAGCCCCAAACCATGATTAGAAGCTTGCAATCTTTTCCCGTCATCCCTACCCCTGAGAGGTAAGAGGGGCTGAAAATGGAGTTAATACTTACTCATCCTTAAATGAAGAAGCCTCCATAAAATCCCAGTAGTATGGGGTTTGGAGATCTTCCAGGTGGCCGAACACATCCACATACCAAGAGGGTGACGCACCCCGGCTCCAAAGGGACAGAAGCTCCCCCATGCCCTGGATACTCTCAGACCTCGCCTTGTACTCCTATCTGGTTGTTCATTTGTACTTTCTAAATCACATCCTTTAATAAACTGGTAAATCGAAGTGTTGCTCTGAGTTCTGTGTGTCACTGTAGCAAATCAAATTCAAGTAGGGTGTTGTGGGAACCTCTGATTTGTAGCCAAGTCAGCCGGAAATTGTGGATAACCTGGGGCCCTACTACTAGTGACTGGCATCTGAAGTGGGGGACAGTTTAGTGGGACTGAGCCCTTAACCTGTGGGATTGATGCCATCTCCAGGTAGATAGTATCAGAATTGAGTTGTAGACCCACCAGCCCATGTCGTGGAAAACTGCTTGGTTTGGAGAAAACCCCCACCCATTTGGTGATAGACGTGTCACCAGTAGGGTGTTCTGTGTGACAGGAAAGGAGAAACACAGGGGAAGAAGAAACTCCCCCAGTACCAAAGTCAACTGCCCGATTTTTTTTTAATGATCTGTAGGATCATAAATTTTATTGCTATGTTCAAATTTTAAAATATAATAATATTCATAATGTATTTACATAATTTTAAAGGTCATTTTTTTTCAGTTTTTTCTCAAACCTTCTAAAGCATATACATACAACCCGGGTTATAATATTTATAATACATTTTTAAATAATACATGTTGTTTTATCTTACTGGTCACTGGTTTTAATATTTTATATTAATATTTATCAAACAATGGGCAATTAAATAAAACATTTAATGTAGGACATTAACTACTTAAGAAGCATGTTCAGCTCAAGCTTTAATGTATTTTAGGTCATTATTCTCTGGTATTTAACAATTTTTCTCTGCTGTTGACCTATTAGTTTCTTACTCCCTGAAGGAAATATTTTATCACAGTTATTATTTATTGACATAAACAGTGTGGTGGAATTGCAAATATTTCTATTTTTTTAAAAAGCAAATTCAAATCCATATTTTATCTGAGGCCACATGTTTTGGGGCCTATTATTAAAATTTTTTTCTCCTGGAGTAGATTTGCTTTCCAACGTTGTGTTAGTTTCTACTGTACAGCAAAGTGGAAATGAACGCATTTCTGAGCTGGAACTGAGAGCAGGCCTTGCTTAACCTTGGGCTTCCCTGGTGGCTCAGTTGGTAAAGAATCTGCTTGCAATGCAGGAGACCTGGGTTCGATCCCTGGGTTGGGAAGATCCCCTGGAAGAGGGCATGGCAACCCACTCCAGTATGCTTTCCTGGAGAATCGACATTGACAGAGGAGCCTGGCTGGCTGTAGTCCATGGGGTCGCAGAGTTGGACATGACTGAGCAATTAAACACACACTTAACCTTAGCTTTTCCCTTGGCCTTGACAAGATACAAACTATTCACACTTCCCACTGTAGGAACAAAGTATACTCCTCTTTGGATCTTCCTTTCAGGGAAACTATCAGAGAGACAAGCTTGAGAGGGCTCAGCAGTTCTCTGGGTTCAGAATCCATAAGGAAGTAAGTAGCTGCCTGCCTCTAATCTACTTCTTGCAATGCATAGCATGGAGCATTCATCTTTATTAGCACAGACTTCTGCACACTGAGAACAGGGTCAGTACCTGGGTGATAAGACCTTTGGGAGCAGATAATGGGAGAGTAAAGACCACTGTCTCTCAGCGTATTTGGCATCCTTTCTACGGGTAAGACCAGTTGCTTTACCAGATTGGAGTTGGTAGTCTATTAAAAGCCTATTTAGACTTGGGGGAAAGCTCCCCTTTGGGTTTGGTCCTTGAGAACAAATGAGTTGTGGATCATTCCTAGTTAGCAGAGAGTGAACAGGCATTAACAGATCATAAACGGCCACCATTATTTTTTGGCTGCATCATGCGGCATGCAGGATCTTAGTTCCCCAACCAGGAACTGAACCTGCACCCTCTGCAGTGGAAGCGCAGTCTTAACCACTGGACCACCAGGGAGCCCTAGCCACCACCTGTGAAGTTTTTGAGTTTGTGGAGGGACTAGGTACAAAATGAAGACGGGGGAAGGGTTAGGTTGGAGGAGCAGAGCAGAATAGGTTTGCGAGAAGATAGGAGCACAGTCACCCAGGCTCCTGCTCGCTTGGTGCTTCTAGCTGGGCAGTGTGTGTTCAAGGATAGTGGGGGCCATTCCCCCACAGGTGTCTCCCCTGTACTCCTGGTGGAAACAAGAGGGCATATTCTCCTTCCCCAGCTTTGCCTCCATCCCCTAGAAGTCGGGGCTGGCACTGCTGCCTGGGAGCATGTGTGGTTCTGCTTTGACCGTTAAGGAGCTGGTCCATGGACCTGAAATTCAGCAGGAATTCAGGAGAGTAAAAATACAGGCAAACACAAGAGGAATATACAATGGAGAAGGGCGCACAATGTCTCTGCAGAGCAGACACGATTCTTGGGTTTAACAGATAACGTCCCTATTGGGTGTAAGAGAGACTACAGAATGCACTGTTTCAAGGCGGGGAAGAGAGCCAGGCGCTTCTAGACGGGGAGTGTGTGTTCAGGGGGCGCCCTATCCTTATCCCCACCGTCTAGAAGCACCTGTAATCTGTAAACGGACTGTAGCTTTTAAAACTGTATAAATAAGAAAATGAAAAATTTAAATACAAATAGTACACCCCCCGCCCTCCACAAATATATAACATTTGCAGTCTTTCGGAAGTCAGAAAGCACTATAAAACATTTCTTATAAAAGTATTTTTTAATAAATTGATGTATTTCAATGTTGTTAACACGATAGCCCAATGCTATATCAAGGTAGCAAAAGTGAAGATTCCTGGTATTTTTTCATATAAACACTATGAATGACAGTACATTTGCATTCAAATTAACAAGAAATAATCTTCAGGTTCATGAAGATTCTCCAACTGCTGTAACACCTTTCAAACAGTGAAGATGTGTATTGACCGGGTAGACAAGGAAAGTCCAATGACTGAGCTGCACGCTAAACCATAGTGAAGGGAAGGGGTACAATGGCAGTGTGGCCAATTTGCTGAACAGAACCCAAGCCTTTTAAACTTAGTCACTGAAAGAAAATACCGCATGTATCAAAATTACAGAGTATCTTATAGAAATGGAGCCATAAGACGACACACAGATGAGAACCCTGAAGCAGTGAAAATGTTTCTACCCGTTTTGTGATGGAAAGAAGCCATGGATACAGAGTCCCGCAGCTGTCTGTAGGGTTGAATCTCCTCATACACACAATGCTATCAATTGGCGAAAACCAGAATTCCCTGCTCTGTACAAATGCTGGTGAAGGTAACTTGCACTGTTGCTGTGGGTCAGAGCAACAGTGGGCTGGATTTCAGGCATCAAGTGGAGGCTCTCTTTACTGCTGCATCACTGCCTTCGACCACTCCACAGGCCACGCTTTCCAAAACTGATGCCCCCTTCTTAGGGTTGAAAAAAAGGAAAAAAACGAAACCAAAGGGCACTGAGAACAAACAGTAGAAACCAGCAGCTCCTGACCCTCTTTAACACTATTACTGTCCAACCCACCATGAGAAATGTGTCACTTGGTTATAGCTACAAAGAGAACATCTGATGCCATTGTATCACATGTATCTTAATGACCTGGTTTTTTATATAGGATTTTTCTTAACAGAGATCAGGCTGAGAATAAGAGGCTTTTCCTTCAAGGGCAAGGGAAAAGTGGCTAAACGCTAATTAAATTCATCCTCAATTTTGAACTGCAGTGAACAAACAGACTTAAATCAGATTTTCTAAAGACACTTATTTTCTCAACCTCAAGTACAATTAGACTGCCAACAATCTCATGTCCAGAATTTTATCTGCTGATTCTACGATAATTGGCCTTTTAGGCTATTATTTATTTTTACTAAGACCCTTTACACTATTTTTAAACCCCAGCTGCTGCAGATGAAAACAAATACAACAAAATCACACTAAAATCATTTGTGTGCTGAGGTGCTGGAATCTGGATGAGCAAAGGTAGAAGAGTCCTGGCTACTCACCAAGAAGTGCCTCAACAATGGCCACTCCTTCATGGGTCTCAGCAGCACAGACTTAAAATCGTGTATATTTGAATGGATAAGAAGAAAACTGGAATCCACCAAATTATTTTTAGAAAATATCCCAAGCAAACTGCACTGAACATTTATCACTAACCTGAGTTTTAGGTTAGGATAGGACTCTTCTTTGAGGGAAGTGATTCACTATCAGAGTCTTTGCATTTTATTCTCAGTTTCACTTTTAGACCTGAACCGAGTCAATGTCTTGTAATGATCATATATTCCTTTCTGGCCCATCTCCTAAAACAAGTGCTCTGCCCCTCCCAAAGAACTGAGAATAACTCATAAAGGCTTTCCTCTCCAGAAGCAGAACAGTCAAAAGCGTGATTAGGTTAATAGGTTAAGTGGCTTCATTTTCCTCAGGTCAAACCCAAGGTTTATTTTCCCTATGAACAGGGTGTGCTTTATTTGATAAAATGACTCAAAATCAGCTTATGGAAAAGTTAAAAATGTAGTTTACTGAAAGATATGTATCTTTACAAAGAGTAATAGCAAACAATCCCATCTAGAAGTTTAAATAAATGTAGATGATTTTAAAACTAACAATACATATAAAGCTGAAGTCACTGCCTTGGATAATTTATACACTGCATCCAATATTTTATATAGGACATTCATTCTTAAGGCAGAAAAATTGAATCTGACATGTAATGACTTGGCTCTTACATCCAAGGGTCAAACTGGGAGTAGACGTGAGCAGACAGACTCCTTGCTAATGAGGACATATCTGTGGTGACAACTTCATTCTTAGAGTAGGTTATGTAAGACATACACATTTGGGAGAACAGAAAAAGATGAAGTCTAAGACACATAAATATGTGTTTTCCACATGAGGTCAATGTGACTAGGCTTTCTATTATGAGGTGAAACTACTCCCATAACAAACTAACAAACTTCAACATAATCTTTCTGGTAGGGAACATAAAATGCTTAAAATATCCAAGTATTCACTTGTTTGGAACGTGTTCGTTTAGACTCTAGTTTTCAAGATGTAGTATAAAAGGTAGCCTGAATAGTTAAAAGCAGTTGAATGTCAACTCACACTGCTACTCAGAAGGCTACCACTTAGGATACTCCTGCCCCACGTACAAAATCCTGTGCAGGGAGGAAATCGATACATACTAAAATAAAAATGAAGGCCCCCCCACCAATGCATGTGCAAAACCACTTGTCACCAGCAAGAACATCTTTAACGAAAAACATCTCACTTACAGAACCAGAGGCATCAAGGCCAGACTGACACAAGAGTGCACCGCCCCGTGGGGGTGGACGGGTATTTGGAATGAAAGCAACCGTTCAGCGGGAACCTTGGAGATGTGCTACTCGGATGGAAGGCGCGCTAAGAGTACCCGGGCTAGGGCACCTCTCACGCAGACCAAGGTCCTGAGCCCTTAGGGCTGTGTGTGCTCCTTCACCTCTGTGCATCCTGGTGCCCAAAGGGTAACAAGAACAAAGACAAACCTAAAAGACAACTCTTAAGCAGGTCATGGTGACTGTAACTGTATAAGTACCTTCCTCTGTGCCTAGGACGTATGCCGTGGCTCGGGCAAGGGTCAGAAGTGTACAAAGATGACCTGCCTAAGTTCTGAAGACATGATTTTCTTCTTTCATGGTGGCAGAAGTCCATGCAAGATTTGTAAACAGTGATACAAAATACTGTAAACATAACTTAACAGAGCTGCTTGTATAAAACAGAAGAAGTAAATCCAAATTTACAAGTGGGTAAAAAAAACAGAGGGCAGCTTCATACAAAGTTCTCCCTCCTGCGCCAAGGGATTTCTTTTTTTTTGTTTTGTTTTTGATTACAAATATAATCCTGAGCTGAAAAACTGGGATTTGGGGGAGAGCCATCTTTGCATACAAAATATCCAAAGGACGTTTATTCTTTTACTTTTCTCTAGTGATAGTCAACTGCCACAGACAGTTCTGAATGTGTGACTTTGGAGACATTTATAGTTTGGTGTGGCGCCCAGGTCTGGAGCCTGTGGTGGTGCTGGCCATGGAAGCCGAGGCTGCAGCGTCCTCTGCTTCCTCCAGTTCGTCCTGGAGCTCCTGGCTGACACTGGACTGCAGGGCTGCGGGCGTGAGCCACTCCTTTGGGAGGCAACTCTGTAGAAAAGGTATACAGGAGCTGAAGTAGGCAAGCCGATTGATCCAGCGAGGAATCTCTTTCCCACAGAGAATCTACAGGGAAGAGGAAGCATAGCATTAGGTGAGAGACTGAGGTTATCTGGTTCACTGCCAAGGAGTGGAGGGTCAGGGAGGCAGGCAGACATGTAGGAAAGCCACTGCTCCATATCCTTTGGTGCTGTTATTTCCAACCTTTGATGACAAGCCGCTCCTTAACTCAGAAGCCTGGGGTCTCCCTATTGTCAGCTCCGTCCCTTCCTTTCTGAAGAACTTTGCTAAGATGCTTATTTTTTACATCTATAAAATCAAGCTAATTCCATTTGGTTCCTTTCTTTGTTTGCTCTTTGCAACTGCAGAGGAAAAGACATGTGAAAGAAGATACTACTCAAGTAACACGAGCTCCAGGCAGTTCTCATCCTTATCCTCAGAACTTGTAAGCCCCATCTTTTTCCAACTGCAAATATTATGAACCAGGTCTTTATTACCCTCCTTTCCTTCCACAGTCGAAACTGGCCTTAACTAGGCCATGCTTTATTGTCCCTGTGGTGGTGTTGCCTCCAGCCACGTCAAACATTATAATCATTGTAATAATGATAATTATGATCCAGAAGTGAAGTATCAGCTAGTTTAGCTTTGCTGGTTTCAAAGTATCTTATGTCCAAAAATTAGCTAAAATGTAAATAAGCTGGCACCTGTAATCAAGCAATGTGACACTTTAGCCCTATGCCTAAATGGCTTCATTTAAACACTATGTCTCTGTCTTAACCACAAAGCTAGAGGGTGGTCTCTCTGGGGGGGAAGTAGAAAGTTTTGATCATTTTTGATTACACTGCCTGGAAGCCCTGAGAGGCAGACAGTACTTAAACATACTTGAAGAATGTGCATGAAGTAGATCTGGGGGAAAGCTGAGCAATTACCTTATATTATTCCATTCCTATCTGTTTATTCTAAAAAACAAAGGCAAACAATTATTCCATTATATTTTACACCCAAGACATAATTAGGGAGATTTGTATATTTGAAGGTTACCACAGAAGTGGTGACTAGGAATAGTTAGGTTAATGTAATAAGCAATTGTTGACTATCCAAGTGGTTTTTTTCATTTTCCTTCCTAAATCCTGATTTTATTTCTCCATGTATGAATGTACTTCATGGGAAGCTGACTTCATCTCAATATCGACAGCTGGCTAGATTAACCTAAAACAGAGTTCTGTAAACTAAAGCCACCTGTTTTTATAAATAAAAATTTTACTGTAACACAGCCATGCCCCTTCATTTTTTTATGGCCTACGCTTCTTGGGCTACCATGGCAGAGACAGAATGGAATCCAGGAATAGTAGGCCACATGCCTAAAATATTACTATATGGCTCTTTCAGAAAATGTGTGCAGATCCTCCATCAAGCCAATGTCTTTTATTAATGTTTGAGTCAAGATTCGTAAGTAGGTCACTGAGCACTGTAACTTGAATTCTTAAAATGCAATAAACTGTAGATAATAGGGTTATCTGTGATACTTGTTTTAATTATGTGTACATATCTAGATCATGACGTAAAATATATTTCTTACTGTGGAAAGTGATCAAAAAATATTTGATTCATATAATAAAATTACTTTTGCATTTAAGCATCAATTTGGTAATCTCTCTTTCTAGGAATTTACTGAAAAGAGGTATGAACAGGGTTACTAATTACAGCACTGTCTGTAATAGCCAAAGACTAAAAATAACCCAAACGTCATTAATAGGAAACTGACATTTTGGGACATCCAAGCAAGGAGTATCATTCAGCTGTTACAGAATAAACTCCACGCTACAATGTTAAGTGGAAAAAAAGTAGAGAAAAGTATGTATAGGATGCTCCCCAAATGTAATGGTGGACAGGCACAGAGTAAGTATCCACATTCCCATTCTAAAAGGGAGAACATGGAAGGAAGGAAGGAATTATTAGTCCTAAACAATTTCAAAATCTGACTGGGCGACCTCCATTAGGTTTCAAGGCTTGAGACTAATCCTCCGTGGTCCTCAGTTCTGTTGGCTGGGCCCATGAAATCATCCTTTCTCACCAGCCTGTTTCCTGCCTATAGAATTTGAGAATCCAAGAGTCATCTTTCATTTTGTCCTTTCTCCGTCCCTTTTATTCCAAGCTGGCAGTGTTTCTACAAACTTAACAACCTCAAAAATGTTGAGTCTCCTGTGTACATCATGGGATTCACTCTACGAGATACGAGGTTCCTCTACAGATCTCTCCTGGAAGATTCCATTTCTACTCCTGATTTCCTGAGATGGTTGAAAGGATCCAGGAGTCGAATCTTTAATCTCTTCAGCAGCACTTACCCAGTCACACTCTTGGGCCTTCTCTCTACAATATGCTTTCCTAACAGAAAAGCCTCTACTTTTACCATCTTTTCTACCTGGATAGGCCGAACAATTCCAAATCATTAAGTTCTGACCCCTTTGTTGTTTAACTTTTCTTTCCTTATTTTATCTTTCTTTGTTCATTTCTTTTTTTCCCTCTGTGCATAAGCAGAAAGAATACCTTGAACACTTTGCTTGGAAATCTCATCAGCTAAATATTTAAGTTTAATGTTTATAGTTCTGCTTTCCACAAAACTGCTGGACAAAATTCAGCTAAGCTTCCTGTCACTAAATAACAAAGATTTCCTTTCCTCTAATTTCCAATAACATGTTCCTTATTTCCTTCTGAGCCCTCATCAGCACCTTTCAGATCAGATCAGATCAGATCAGATCGCTCAGTCGTGTCCCACTCTTTGCGACCCCATGAACTGCAGCATGCCAGGCCTCCCTGTCCATCACCAACTCCTGGAGTTCACACAGACTCAAGTCCATCGAGTCAGTGATGCCATCCAGACATCTCATCCTCTGTCATCCCCTTCTCCTCTTGCCCCCAATCCCTCCCAGCATCAGAGTCTTTTCCAATGAGTTAACTCTTTGCATGAGGTGACCAAAGTACTGGAGTTTTGGCTTCAGCATCATTCCTTCCAAAGAAATCCCAGGGCTGATCGCCTTCAGAATGGACTGGTTGGATCTCCTTGCAGTCCCAGGGACTCTCAAGAGTCTTCTCCAACACCACACCTCAAAAGCATCAATTCTTCAGTGCTCAGCCTTCTTCACAGTCCAACTCTCACATCTATACATGACCACAGGAAAGACCATAGCCTTGACTAGATGAACCTTTGTTGGCAAAGTAATGTCTCTGCTTTTGAATATACTATCTAGGTTGGTCATAACTTTCCTTCCAAGGAGTAAGCGCCTTTTAATTTCATGGCTGCAGTCACCATCTGTAGTGATTTTGGAGCACAGAAAAATAAAGGCTGACACTGTTTCCACTGTTTCCCCAT
Organism: Tragelaphus eurycerus; assembly: GCA_935064755.1. NCBI lineage: Eukaryota > Metazoa > Chordata > Mammalia > Artiodactyla > Bovidae > Tragelaphus > Tragelaphus eurycerus. The sequence goes on from CAKXYN010000003.1 coordinate 27,127,316, forward strand.
CTATTTCCCATGAAGTGATGGGACCAGATGCCATGATCTTCGCTTTCTGAATGTTGAGCTTTAAGCCAACTTTTTCACTCTCCACTTTCACTTTCATCAAGAGGCTTTTGAGTTCCTCTTCACTTCTGGCATAAGGGTGGTGTCATCTGCATATCTGAGGTTATTGAGATTTCTCCCAGCAATCTTGATTCCAACTTGTGTTTCTTCCAGTTCAGCGTTTCTCATGATGTACTCTGCATATAAGTTAAATAAACAGGATGACAATATACAGCCTTGATGTACTCCTTTTCCTATTTGGAACCAGCCTGTTGGTCCATGTCCAGTTCTAACTGTTGCTTCCTGACCTGCATACAAATTTCTCAAGAGGCAGATCAGGTGGTCTGGTATTCCCATCTCTTTCAGAATTTTCCACAGTTTATTGTGATCCACACAGTCAAAGGCTTTGGTATAGTCAATAATTGATGCTTTTGAACTGTGGTGTTGGAGAAGACTCTTGAGAGTCCCTTGGACTGCAAGGAGATCCAACCAGTCCATTCTGAAGGAGATCAATCCTGGAATTTCTTTAGAAGGAATGATGCTAAAGCTGAAACTCCAGTATTTTGGCCACCTCATGCGAAGAGCTGACTCATTGGAGAAGACTCTGATGCTGGGAGGGATAGAGGGCAGGAGGAGAAGGGGACGACAGAGGATGAGATGGCTGGATGGCATCACTGACTAGATGGGTATGAGTCTGGGTGACCTCCGGGAGCTGGTGATGGACAGGGAGGCCTGGCGTGCTGTGGTTCATGGGGTCGCAAAGAGTCGGACACGACTGAGCGACTGATCTGATCTGATCTGATAGTCAATAAAGCAGAAATAGATGTTTTTCTGGAACTCTCTTGCTTTTTCCATGATCCAGCGGATGTTGGCAATTTGATCTCTGGTTCCTCTGCCTTTTCTAAATCCAGCTTGAACATCAGGAAATTCATGGTTCACATATTGCTGAAACCTGGCTTGGAGAATTTTGAGCATTACTTTACTAGCATGTGAGATGAGTGCAATTGTGCGGTAGTTTGAGCATTCTTTGGTATTGCCTTTCTTTGGGATTGGAATGAAAACTGACCTTTTCCAGTCCTGTGGCCACTGCTGAGTTTTCCAAATTTGCTGGCATATTGAGTGCAGCACTTTCACAGCATCATCTTTCAGGATTTGGAATAGCTCCACTGGAATTCCATCACCTCCACTAGCTTTGTTCGTAGTGACGCTTTCTAAGGCCCACTTGACTTCACATTCCAGGATGTCTGGCTCTGGGTCAGTGATCACACCATCGTGATTATCTGGGTTGTGAACATCTTTTTTGTACAGTTCTTCTGTGTATTCTTGCCACCTCTTCTTAATATCTTCTGCTTCTGTTAGGTCCATACCATTTCTGTCCTTTATCGAGCCCATCTTTGCATGAAATGTTCCTTTGGTATCTCTGATTTTCTTGAAGAGATCCCTAGTCTTTCCCATTCTGTTGTTTTCCTCTATTTCTCTGCATTGATCGCTGAAGAAGGCTTTCTTATCTCTTCTTGCTATTCTTTGGAACTCTGCATTCAGATGTTTATATCTTTCCTTTTCTCCTTTGCTTTTCACTTCTCTTCTTTTCACAGCTATTTGTAAGGCCTCTCCAGACAGCCATTTTGCTCTTTTGCATTTCTTTTCCATGGGGATGGTCTTGATTCCTGTCTCCTGTACAATGTCATGAATCTCATTCCATAGTTCATCAGGCACTCTATCTATCAGATCTAGGCCCTTAAATCTATTTCTCACTTCCACTGTATAATCATAAGGGATTTGATTTAGGTCATACCTGAATGGTCTAGTGGTTTTCCCTACTTTCTTCAATTCAAGTCTGAATTTGACAATAAGGAGTTCATGATCTGAGCCACAGTCAGCTCCTGGTCTTGTTTTTGCTGACTATATAGAACTTCTCCATCTTTGGCTGCAAAGAATATAATCAATCTGATTTCGCTGTTGACCATCTGGTGATGTCCATGTATACAGTTTTCTCTTGTGTTGCTGGAAGAGGGTGTTTGTTATGACTAGTGCATTTTCTTGGCAAAACTCTATTAGTCTTTGCCCTGCTTCATTCTGTATTCCAAGGCCAAATTTGCCTGTTACTCCAGGTGTTTCTTGACTTCCTACTTTTGCATTCCAGTCCCCTATAATGAAAAGGACATCTTTTTTGGGTGTTAGTTCTAAAAGGTCTTGTACGTCTTCATACGGGGAAGGCAATGGCACCCCACCCAGTACTTTTGCCTGGAAAATCCCATGGACAGAGGATCTTGGTAGGCTCCAGTCCATGGGGTCGCTAAGAGTCGGACACGATTGAGCGACTTCACTTTCACTTTTCACTTTCATGCATTGGAGAAGGAAATGGCAACCAACTCCAGTGTTGTTGCCTGGAGAATCCCAGGGACTGGGGAGCCTGGTGAGCTTTTGTCTATGGGGTCGCACAGAGTCGGACACGACTGAAGCGCCTTCGCAGCAGCAGCAGCAGGTCTTCATAGAACCATTCAACTTCAGCTTCTTCAGTGTTACTGGTTGGGGCATAGACTTGGATTACTGTGACACTGAATGGTTTGCCTTGGAAACGAACGGAGATCATTCTGTCGTTTTTGAGATTGCATCCAAGTACTGCACCTCAGACTCTCTTGTTGACCATGATGGCTACTCCACTTCTTCTGAGCGATTCCTGCCCGCAGTAGTAGATATAATGGTCATTTGAGTTAAATTCACCCATTCCAGTCCATTTTAGTTCGCTGATTCCTAGAATGTCGACATTCACTCTTGCCATCTCTTGTTTGACCACTTCCAATTTGCCTTGATTCATGGACCTGACATTCCAGGTTCCTATGCAATATTGGTCTTTACAGCACTGGATCTTGCTTCTATCACCAGTCACATCCACAGCTGGGTATTCTTTTTCCTTTGGCTCCATCCCTTCATTCTTTCTGGAGTTATTTCTCCACTGATCTCCAGTAGCATATTGGGCCCCTACTGACCTGGGGAGTTTCTCTTTCAGTATCCTATGATTTTGCCTTTTCATACTGTTCATGGGGTTCTCAAGGCAAGAATACTGAAGTGGTTTGCCGTTCCCTTCTCCAGTGGACCACATTCTCAAGAGGGCATCAGAGGGCAAACACACTGAAACCATACTCACAGAAAACTGCTGCTGCTAAGTCACTTCAGTCGTGTCCGACTCTGTGCAACCTCATAGATGGCAGCACAGAAAACTAGTCAATCTAATCACACTAGGTCCACAGCCTTGTCTAACTCAATGAAACTAAGCCATGACTGTAGGGCAACCCAAGATGGGTGGGTCATGGTGGAGAGATCTGACAGAATGTGGTCCACCAGCACCTTTACTGTCTATATATTCAGTATTTCTGGTAAGTCTGTTCAAGGTAATCCAGGTTTTTTCTATCAAACTCCTCATTATTGCTCCAGCCTTTACCAATCACCTAGTTCTAAAACCACCTGCACATTGGTAAAGGTATTGTTATAGTAGTGGCCCATCTCTAGGTACCAACATCTGTACTGGTTCCCTGTGGCAATTTTAACAAACTATCAGAAACTCAGTGGCTGAAACAATTCAATATTTTCTGTTACAGTTCTAAAGGCCAAGGAAGAAGGGTGGAAGGGAGTGGATATTGAGAAGTTAGAAAGCTATGAACACATTTTTTGTTTCTCCCACATTTGACTGTGGAACCATGAAAATACTTTATAAACACAAAATTTAACAAAAAGCACCCCTCAACCAAAAAGAGGATCAGTGAAACAAGGACCCTGTGTAGAAAACTCGTGGCATAACCACACAAGAAAAAAATTATTTCAACTAACTATAAAACAGTTACTTTTATTGAGCCATACTCTAAAAACAGAACTGCAAAAAGCTTCTACTTTTCAGTAGTCATACTGTTGCAGCAGTGGTTACACTATTACTCTAAGGTTGTGGCTCAGACGGTAAAGGAGACGTCTGTCTGCAATGCGGGAGATCCGGGTTCGATCCCTGGGTTGGGAAGATCCCCTGGAGAAGGAAATGGTAAGCCACTCCAGTACTCTTGCCTGGGAAATCCCATGGACAGAGGAACCTGGTAGGCTACAGTCCATGGGGTCAAAAGAGTCGGACATGACTGAGCGACTTCACTTTCAAGGTTGTTTTAGGTATAGAGGGATTAAAATGAGTGGGTAATTATGTTGTTGTTGAGAAATGGGCTTTTATACCTGGCATAGCAAAGTACAGATATACTATTGATAGGGTTAAGTAAAAATCCTATAGCCTGAATTTTAAGTAGAAACATCACTGCTACTGCTGCTAAGTCACTTCAGTCGTGTCCGACTCTGTGTGACCCCATAGATGGCAGCCCACCAGGCTCCTCCATCCCTGGGATTCTTCAGGCAAGAACACTGGAGCGGGTTGCCAGTTCCTTCTCCGATGCATGAAAGGGAAAAGTGAAAGTGAAGTCATTCAGTCGTGTCTGACTCTTAGCGACCCCATGGACTGCAGCCTACCAGGCTCCTCCATCCATGGGATTTTCCAGGCAAGAGTACTGGAGTGGGGTGCCATTGCCTTTGCTGAGAAACATCACTATGAATCTGTAAAAAAGTCCTAGCTCTGTCTTCTGCAGAAAAAAAAAACAAACCCAAAAGCTAGAAACTATCACCAATGCCACCCTAATGCCCAGATTAAGATTTCTAAATATCTACTAGAAGGAAACAGTTCTGAGATAGGAAATACATAGATGAGCCTGGACTACTTCATTATACCAAAAACTAAGAAGGCTATTAAAGATGAACGAGGTCAGGGGGGAATGAATTGGGACTGACATGCATACACTACTATGCATACAACAGACAGCTGATGAGGCCCTAGTGCACAGCACAGGGTGCACTGCTCAGTGCTCTCTGGTGACCCAACGGGAACGAGGCCCAGGGAGGGGATATATGTCTATGTATAGCTGATTCACTTTATTGTACAGCAGACACTAACATACGTTGTAAAGCAACTAAACCCCAATAAAAACTGTTTACAAAATTAGCATCATATCAAAAGACTCAGAAGCTGACTTAAAGAGAATCCCATTGATAAAAAATAGGACAAGGACAGTAACTGCACTGAACTGAAATATATCAATTATCTGGGGAGGGGGGCAATCTGTAGTTATATTGCTGCTGCTGCTGCTGCTGCTAAGTCGCTTCAGTCGTGTCCGACTCTGTGCGACCCCACAGACGGAAGCTCACCAGGCTCCCCTGTCCCTGGGATTCTCCAGGCAAGAACACTGGAGTGGGTTGCCATTTCCTTCTCCAATGCATGAAAGTGAAAAGTCAAAGTGAAGTCGCTCAGTCGTGTCCAACTCTTAGCGACCCCACGGACTGGAACCTACCAGGCTCCTCCGTCCATGGGATTTTCCAGGCAAAAGTACTGGGGTGGGGTGCCATGGCCTTCCCCGGTAGTTATACTACATTCTGAAAAAAATCTGTTACCTTTGGAGAATGCTAGGGAACTGTATCAGGAGTCCCCAAGACCATCTCCAGGTTAGATCATTTGCTGAGTGGACTCACAGGACTTGGCATATAGTTGTATTCACAGCTATGATTTATTACAGTAAAAAGAATACAAAATTAGCAAGAAAAAAGGCACAGGGCAAAGTCCAGAGGAAATCAGGCACAAGCTTTCAAAGGTCCTCTTCAACAGTGGAGTTACACAGGATAAGAAGCTGTGACAACACACGCAGAACGTTTATTACTAGGGGAACATGAGAGACCTGAGAGACCTAATGTCTAAGGTTTTTATATAGGCCTGGTCACACAGGCACCCTTTCCTAGCATGTACTTAGACTCCCAGAACCAAAGCAGGGTTTTAGCATCAGTCGCACTGTCACACAGACAGTTCAGGTGCATGAGCCCTTAACCTGCGGAGTCTGGGGCAGGTGGGACCTTCCTGAAAACCAAGTTCTTACAGGCAGCCAAGGATGACTCTGTATGCAGGTGTTTTTAAGGACAGCAGTCTCCAGGCTGCTTTGTTAACTTTTTCCACACAGTTCACCCCTCAGCCAAGCTGTCACAGTAGAAATGATCAGAGGACCCCCTGTGGCACTGAGACCAACTTGAAGTACTGAGCTCACTTGCACTCTTGAGGGGTGCCAGACTTAGCCAGTTGAAATAAACTCCATTAAACCATCAAAGTTTAAGTTTCAGTATGAGCTTTCTTCAGCTGGTCTAAGGTATCAATTTAGGCACAGCACAATGCTGGCCAGTAAGCTGAAGTTGACCTGAAAGATTTTTCAGGGCCGAAGCAATGTCATGATAGTCAGGGTGTGCACAGAAGAAGGAGAATACCAGAGGGCACCACCAGAAGCTAAGCTTACGGAGTCAGGGCACTCTCAGCAGGGCTAACATGAGTCAGGCGGCAGGGTTAACAAGGCCCCAGGGTGCCTTCTCACTGTGGTGAGCACTGCGGGCCTGTTATAGACAGAATATCTGTATCCCCTCAAAAGTCCTGTGGAAATTGTAGCCCTCACTGTACTGGTATTTGGGGGTGGGGCCTCTGGGAGGTAATCAGGTCAGGAGTGGTGTAAGCAGCCTTATAGAAGAGTTGTGGGAGCTTCTGCACTGCGTCCACCGGGTGAGGACACAGCGAGAAGATGGCCTGTGGACCAGGAAGCAGGCCTCTCCCCAGGCCCTGAGGTCGGCAGCTCCTTGACCTGGGACTTCCAAGCCTCCAGAACTGGGAGAAATAAATTCTTATTGTTTACAAGCCACCAGTCTACAATACTTTGTTGCAGCAGCCCAAATGGACAGGGCCCTCTGCTCCAGGGTTTCTAATCTAGTCTGAAAAGTGAGCTGCATCTTGGTTCAGAGGGACTGCCTGAAGGCACTCAGTTCGAAACAGTTCTGTCTGTACGTGACACGAGGTGATCAGCCTCGTGAGTGTCGAAGACATCTGCTCATGTTCGGCGTGGGGAGCGCAGGAGCGAGGCCCACCTTCTGCTGGCCCTAAGCCAGTGCTGTCACTGTGATTACAAGCTCAGTGGCCTGTGTGAATTCAAAGTGCCTGCAGCAGCTGAGGCAGGCAGAATGAAAAGTTCTACTCAGGCAGAGGGAAAAGATTATTAATGCCTTCACCCATCCTGGTCTCCTCAGGGACCAGGGTTTTCTTTTGTTGTTGTTACAAAATCAGTACGTCACATTCAGCAATCATAACTTCGTGTTAAAAAAAGAATCCCTTACTCTCCCCCAGACCTTTTGTCTGGATCTGGAAGGGAAGTATATACGAGGAACAGAAGAGTTTTCAGAGGAAACATTTTTATATAATTTAACCAGCTAGACACATTATGTTAGAAATCAGTCAGGATTAAATCCGGAATTTCCAGAAAATTTCAAAATGGGTTTATATAGCCAACACCTCCTTTCCTCCTGGTCATTTATCTAGTGAATGGTCTAGAAAAGATCCCTCTGATTCTGGGGATGGCTGCACATGGTAATCAAGCTACCTTATTCAGGTGGGTGCTCCAAGAGACAGGTGGGAGAAAAGCAGAGTTAGGTGAGCACTCTGTGGCTGCAAACTGCAATGAATTCTGATACTCAATTCTGATACTCATGAAGGGGCCTGCACTGAAACACCCCCGGGATGGAGTTGAGAGTAAGTTCTGTTAGGAGTGGTCACAGGGCAGAGGGGTCACAGGCCTGGTGATGTGCTCTCCCCTAACTTGCAGCTTTTGGCAACAATCACCAAGTCAGGAATGCAATCAGTCTCTGTCTGAGAAATACAGAGCTGGTCAGTGGCTCAATTTTAGATGATCCCAATGGAGGAAAATCCCCTTTCTATGGACACCTGCAACACGGTTCAGTCAACATCCATGGTGTTTATCTTACAAACATGCCACTGGTTCTCAGAAAACAACTGGCGAGGCACAGCAACAGAGTGCTGTAGCTTTGTTTGGAAGCTATGCTGGGGAAGCTAGGAGGGCAGTGCAAAGGGCCAGCTAGCTAAGCAGCTCTGCAGAGGTCACTGAAACTGCAGTTCATTTTTCCTTTACATATTTCACAATTCCTGTGGTACTCGATGTGGCCACTGCGACCATCTGCTAAGTGTCAGAAAGCTGGGAAGCGGCTTCAAGTGTGATCTAATTCTCCAGATCTTATTTTATAATCTTTTAACTTTCTTCCCTCCATTTTCTTGTTTAAGGTCCTTTAATTTGGATCAACTTTAGGTTTTCTGCTTGGTACCCAAGAACTGGGAAGGCAAATAAGTGCCTGATGACTGGCAGAGTAAAATTTCTAGATAAGAGAAATGAATCACTTATTAATAAGTAAGAGACAGAAAAAAGTTGAAGTTGGCAACTAAAAGTTAGGAAAAGAGAAATCTTATTGGCTAAGAAGTGGAAGTCACTTAGGCATTAATTTTTTATGATTTTTTTCGCCAATCCCCTTGGCATTAATTTAAGTGAAAATATAAGGCTATAATAAAATAAATTAGAATAAGAAGCGACTCATTATTGTGCTCACTCTACACACTTGCTGGGTCATGACTAGAATTATAATTTAAAACTGTGCTGACTCTAAATGAACTTTTATGGTTGAGAGTCGGAGCGGGGGAGGATAGTAAAGGAGTTTGGGATGGACATGTACACACTGCTGTATTTAAAATGGATAATCAATAAGGTCTTCCTATAAATAGCACAGGGAACTCTGCTCAATGTTATGTGGCAGCCTGGATGGGAGGGAGAGTTTGGAGGAGAACGGATACATGTACATGGATGGCTGAGTCCCTTTGCTGTTCACCTGAAACTATCACAACATTGTTAATCGGCTATAGTCCAAAACAAAATAAAAATATAATTAAAAAGAATTGAATCCATAAAGTAAAAAAAAAAAACCCAAACTATGCTGACTCTAGAGTTACCAACTTTGGAAAGGTCACTCATATATAATAGTTACAGAAAAGAAATAAAATACCATATATTGCATAATGTAAATAAACAGAAAAAAATAACTTGCTAAATATAGTGGGGCAGTAAGTATATGAGTAAATGTTATTTGAAGAACTTTTAGAATAAAATTTACCTCTGATAAAGCCGAAGAAAAGTGATTGCAATTTTTATGCATCAAATGATAGGCATTGCCTTTGTATTCTTTTCCCAATTCTTCCACAATTTTTTCTATATCATCTTCTAGGAAGTCAGTGCTCCCTAAAACAACAGCTTCTCTTAAAAAAAAAAAAAGGAAAAAGAAAAAAAGAATATAGCTGTGTGAGTTATATTATAGGCATGCTTAAAGACTTATTTCCAGAAATGCTTATTTCCAGGAATATTATGATGGGTGTTTAACAAAGCAGGGTTAATGTAATAAGATTAAAAAGTAAATGAGGCATTTTAATAATCTGATTATTTTAGTTTCTACTTTTTAAAAGCAATGAACTCTTAAGTATACCACTTCTAAATAATACAAATGCAAAATAAGTCATTCCCCTTATTAAACAGTATTATATTAAAAATGTAATATTACAGTTATTTTTATTACTATTGCATTAGAATTTACATTACTAGACCACCAGATCCACACTGCAAATATTCTTGCTTAATTACACCTGCCATCAAATGGCTGGTCATAGCCTCACTTAAAAATAATCTTTTAAGTTATCTGCCACTGGGCTCCAAGGAGATCAACTTCCAAATGACTGATTTTTAAAAAAGGCATAAAATCAAACCCGTTCTAAACAATACACCAAACCAAAAAACAAATCAACCCCCCACCACTTCTAAACTACTACCCTGGAAATGCAATAGACATTATTCAACAGAGGGTACAATTTTAGTCAGATTCAAGTTAGAATCCAAGAAAGCTGACAACACTCAGAAAATCCTTTTATCTAGGAGTTTTGGCAAAAGGGAGACCTAACAGATGGATTCAGGCTGGCATTATAGCGCTTACGTGTGTAAATATTTCAAATTGGTTATAGGCTAAGAGAACCATTAACTTAGTAGTGATAAAAGGGAATAATAGCCCTATACTGAATTTCAGTGTTATAACCTCATTGTCATTATTTTTCACTTGGAAACTATTATAGGCCTAGAAGTTTCTTTAAAGCTCCTTGAAACTAAGATTCTAAATATCACTTTAAATATAAAACTTAATTAAGGAATGACAATTTGATTATCAGCATTAGCAGTAGGTTTTTGGTGCTTTTTACTACTCCCAAGGCTCCAGAGTACACTCATATCCATACATTTTAGACATTTTAGGTCTATCAGTGCATATAATACCTTAACAATACTTTCTCGGCTAATCTATTCAGATTATTTTAGTTATTTCAAGTTTATAAATAGTGTCTCTTTCACTGGGAAAATGAAGAGATTTTTAGGAGTGTTAGGTAGGTCACAATCTTTCCTCCATCTCCCTCCAAATAGGAGACTGAGGGAAGCAATCATTAGATAGGAAAGTCTGTTAAAGCAAAATCTTACATTAAGGTAAAAACATTTGTAAAGCAGACAAAATAACTTTCATGGGTCCTCAGTAAGAGCAACAGACTAGCTTCTTTCAGGCACTTTATCTGGCTGATTACTATCTTTACACAACAACTTAGATTTGATTTTAAAGTGTTAGCAACTAAAACAACATTGAAGAAACATTTTAACTTGCTATATTTTTAAATCTACAGAATGAATTCTGTATGCCTGAATACAAGTTTTGGCACCTAAGACAGTGTAATAAAAATTATCCTCCCTACTTACTTAAATTTAAATGTTTCTCCTAGTTCAGAAGCATTTCCTGGGGAAATTTCAAATATTCCAGAAAAGGGATAAGGATGGCCACCATAAGCAAATTCTGAAAAGAGAAAACTCATGATTCTTAGTATTTATCACATAAAATTTAACCAGTATGCTGAATTAGATTTAATAAATGATGAAGATAATAATGATACCATCTAAATATTTTTCAATTTAGTAATGCTTTCACAAACATCTCATTTAGCTATTGCTTGTATAGAACAGTTGACACAAGACTTGAAACTCTAATAAAAGATGCTCCAAGGTAATTCTGACTTCTATGTTTACTTTATAATGGCTAGAGGAGAGTGCCTAACACTCAAAAGAGAAAAAAGTTCCTGTGTTTCCCTATTACGCCAAAGTATGTAGGTGGTCAGTTCAGTGTTGTGCCATTTAAAAATTAAAGTGGCCAAATTTCAAACTTGTATTTTACTGGAAAAACTGTCTAATAACAATGAGTATTCAAGGTTCTTGAGATTAAGACTCTTGGTTTATCTTTGATTAAGAATAAAACATTAGGAAACCAGAAAAATGGAATTCAATCCCCCTCATTCAAGAAAAAAATCAGCTGAAAAATTAACATACACAGCCACTGACACACAGACACACACTGCACAGCACATCTGTGAGCGAGGAGACAGCAACTTGTGTTACAGTGAATGTACATCCAGACTGATAGATACAAACTCTCATCCAGAATGAAAACGAAGAATGGTTTCAAATCAGGAAGGAAATAAAATTTCTGGTGACAATTACGGTATTGTCATAGTAGATTTAAAGAATTCTAAACAAATGCTTAAATTAATATTGTCACTCTAATTTATTAAATATAATCTTAAAGGTTTTAGAACAAGGCATGGGAAAGAACAAGGCAATTCTAAGTTTACTTTTGATTCAGATCTTTCATAAGAAACAATAATAATGTAGAATAAGAAGGCATTTAATTCTGAAACATACAACTTCTTAATAACAGAACTTTATAAAACATTGTAGATTAGGTTAGATATGAAAAAACCATACCATATTTTGATTTTTAACATTCTCAATTATAGTAAAATTGTAGGCCCACTGATTTGTCTATTCAAGAAGCAATAATTCACTTTTAGGAATGTATTTGGTTCTGGTTTTGCTCTTTTGAACCATGTTTCTAATTATTCCTAAGTCATTTTATGAATGGGAACAATGATTAGGCAGATAAAAGGATAATGGACTAGTATATGAGAATACTTGGGTTCAAGTCTTAGTTTTGTTAATTAGCAGTATGACTTTCTGCAGGTTTGAGCTCTAGTTTCTTCATATGAAAAATGGATGCCCCACACTACAATCTACCTCAGAATAGCGTGGTCATGTGGTTCCAAAATCTATGGCACTTTAAAAACTGTAACATACCACTCAGATTCAGTTAAAAATGAACATTCCTGCAACTTTGGCAAAAGCCACATCAAACAGGGAGCAAGCCCACAGGCTACAATTTCACCTGTATCAATACACCAACCATTGGAACCTTCAACACAAACCCCTCTGCTTTCTGATAGATGCAGTCTTTCAAGTAAAATGGAGCTTATATGGCAGATTTTTATAGCCAATATTTAATATGGTACACTGCACCTAGAAGAAGCTAATTTAGCATATAAAAAGCATGGTAAAACACCACACTGACACATGTAATCAATGAGCCTTTTCCTTGTATTAGCTAAGCTGGTACCATGGGGTTGCAAAGAGCCAGACATGACTTAGCGACCAAACAACAAATGTAGTCTTCAGGGGTAACTGGGAGGAAACTGCAGTAGCATAATCTAAGAGGTCACAAAGACTGCTTGCTGCTGCTGCTAAGTCGCTTCAGTCGTGTCCGACTCTGTGCGACCCCATAGACGGCAGCCCACCAGGCTCCACCGTCCCTGGGATTCTCCAGGCAAGAACACTGGAGTGGGTTGCCAGTTCCTTCTCCTAGGTGAAGCAAATAAGAGCATTTTTGCTACAGGGTGAGGTTATGATTCAAACTAGTATATTATTACAACCTTGGTGAAATCAGCAACGTGATCTGTCTTATGAACAACATTCTACTTAAAACATGGTCAGGAGATTATCTTGTACCAAGACAAAGAATTAGAACAAAGGAAAAAGCTGTTGAAACAGAGCTGCTTGGTTTGAGTGGTTCCAGCTATGTTTATGAATGGTAATAAAGAATAAAAAGGGCTCAATTAATGACAAAGGCCATCAGTCTTAAGCAAAAAGCAACACGTATTCAAAGGCAGGATTTGCTCAGTAATATTTTTAAACTTTATACATTTTTGTAGGTCTACAAAAACAAGTTACAGAAATTCCCTCAGGAAATTGGTATTTCAAAATTGACGTTCCAGCACCAATCCTTTTCTAACCAAAATGATTATTTATATCATACTATCTTTTCAAAGTGCAAAGTTTCTTAGGAAGGTCAATATAGATTAAGGTAAAACTGTCATGGTGTCACAATCTCAAAAGGAAAATATTTTTTAAGACACAGGATTTAGAATAAAAGATAACGAAATCAGTGTACATGTGTGTACTTTGAGTACTTTCTCCTCAAATAAATTCAATTTTGGGCATTTTTCCAAAACACAGTATAAACAAATATGGGGGAGATTTCCCCCTATTTTCTACAATAAAGTATGGTACTTTAAAAAAAAAAAAAAAAGGGAAGAGCTACAATCATGATTTTGCAACCCCTTTAAATGAGAAAAATCTTCAGAAAGTATATTTAGACTGTGTGCACACATACCTCTGCCATATACTTCAATTCCTGAATGAAAAACTCCAATTCCGATGGAAGAGGTGTATTCGTTCATCCAGTACTAGAGGGGAAGAAAAGATTCAGTATATTTTTCATTTATAATTCAAATCCACTTATAGGAGGCTACTATTTCCTGAATCTTTTACTGAATATTTAGGCCTTTCTAACCCTATTTCTTGGTATTTTCCTTACAGCTCTGAAATTCCCATGATAACGGCACATTCAGTCCTATCACTGTGCCTTTGATTGTTCCATCTAACATATGGAATGCCTTCCTGCGTCAAAATCAAAGTGAACTGAAAGTGACAGATACTCAGTCATGTCTGACTCTTTGCAAGCCCATGGACTGCCTCCCAGGCTCCTCTGTCCATGGGATTTCCCAGGCAAGAATACTGGGGTGGGTTGATACTTCCTTCTCCAGGGGATCTTCCTGACACAGGATCAAACCTGGGTCTGCTGCACTGTAGGAAGATTCTTTACTTCCCTTTACCAGGGAAGCTCAACAATCTCAACAGTAACCAGAAACATGCTAGGTACAACAATAAGCTACCATTCTTTTTTTTTTTGTATGCTTGGCTGGGGGGCCAAGCAGGGATTGAACCCAGGCCCTCATCAGTGAGAGCATGGAATCTAACCACTGGATGGCTAGGGAACTCCCTACCAGTTTTGTTTTTTTTTAATCTATCAGACTGGCAAAGATACAAAACATTGCTAATACTTAGTGTTGGTAAGGATGTCAGAAGAAATGTGAATCAATGACAATTAATTAACCATTCCATCTCTTGGAAGGCAGTCTACAGAAATGCTTGAACATATGCAGAGACATGTCCTAGAATACTAACTTCAGTTATCTATAGCACTAAAAACTGGAAACAATCTAAATACCAGTTGGAGAATGGTTACATAAGTGATGGTAAATCCATATGATGAACTATCATACAGCTACTAAAAAGAATGAGTTACTATAAAAGGGCACTAAAAATATACCTAAGACACATAAAGTAAAGACACCAGGTCATAATACATTACCTGTAGCAAGATCTCATTTTTGTAAGTTAAATAAATAGGTCCTGTGTGTATGTTTACATGCTAAATATAAAACAAAACAAACAAAACAAAACTACCACTAATTACAACAAAAGAAAATTTGAAGCACTGCAGATCAAACTGTTAACAGTTTGGGGGAGTGGAGAAATATAGCATGGGGGTGTGAACACATGGGTGTAAAGAGATATATTCACTTTCGACTCCATACACTTCAAGATTGTTTTTCTCAATTTTATGAACTATGTATGTTACTAACTTTTATAATTAGAAGAATGTTCACCCAAATCTATTTGTTCAGTGATTTCCTGACAGCCAACATCTAGGACTTAAATTGTCTTTTCCAATTGAGAAATCTCATTGCTTACACTGTTTACAACCAATAATTTGATCTACTATCTGACTTCCTTAACAATGGCACCTACAGGTTTTTGTTCTAGATGCAGACAGCCCCTATGTAAAGTTACCTTTTCTCTTTTTATGGTGTGAGCACCTCTCTTTCAAAATAGAATATTTTTGAAAAAGAGATACATAATAGCTGTCTGCAATAATCAAATGATTTTAAAACTCTTAGTAAACTGAACATTTATTTGCATTTAACATTTAATATCACTATTAATTTTAACAATTTATGTTTTGTTGACGAGTAAATAGCCTTCTCAAAGTGCTTTTATAATAGATTTCTATAATGGGAATCTAAACGTTTTCTTGAGAGAGAGAGAGGTTTTCATGAAAAAACAAGAACAAATACCCTGCACGATGACTTTTGGCTAAAGGGTTAATGCAGGTTCCGGGTGGGGATGTGCTTGTCAGAGGGGGGATCCTAGACTCAGAAATCTTTTACTCTCTGCTCTTTTACAGTTGAAAATAATCTCCTCTATAGCACTTCTGTATGTTGCCTGGGTATATATACCAAATATACTACTTTGGTCTGAAATTTCCCTGCATTCAAGACTTTATGTTCTAAATATAAAAGAATATGTTTCGACACATTCTATAAATTGGAAAATCAATAAAATAAGACAGAAATCCATCACCTGAAAATTTGGTCAGTCCTTTAAAGTTTACCATAAGAGATCTGACTACGTAAGGCTCTAAAGAACTGCTGAGACTCTGTAATGAAAAACGACCCTGCCAGCTCTGCAAGCGGCAGTGTCACCTCCACACACAGAAAGCTGGACATCAGGCCAAGGGTTTCTGCTCAAGGTTATGGAAGCCTGCAAGTTCCTAGGAAAAGGATTTCTTAACCCAGAGATATTTCTTTGAACAGTATTAAAAAGCAGACGTTAACCACTCTTAACAGTGTTTCCAAAAGGCTCTGTCTCAATATTCTGTGCCAGGCAGGAATTAACGCTGATGTTTAACAATGAGGGACTCAACAGTTCTTTGTGTTTCACGTATCTTCTATCCCTAGAAAGGGCCCCAAAGGTAAGAGTTATTTTCTGGATTAAAGTGGCTATTTACTAGTTACAGATCTATGACTAGATATTTCTACTGACCTTAAAAAAACAATTATAAAGAATACTATGAGTAATTGTACACTAACAAACTGGATAACTGAAATGAAGAGAATAAATTCCTGGGAAGACAGAGTACTGAAGCCAAATCAAGAAGAGATAGAAAATTTGAATAGATCTATAATTCATGAGAATGAAGAAAAGAGAATGAATTGGTCATTTTAAAGCTATCCTGAAAGAAAAGCCTACAACCAGGTGATTTGGTGCTGGTGGTAAAGAACCCGCCTGCCAATGCAGGACATGCAAGAGATGCGGTTTGATCCCTGGGTTGGGAAGATCCCGTGGAGGATGGCATGGCAACCCATTCCAGTATTCTCGCCTGGAGAATCCCAGAAGAGCCTGGTGGGCTACAGCCCATAGAGTCGCAAAGAGTCCAACACAATTGAAGCTAAGAGCATCCACACACTAAGTATTTAAACAAGAACACTAATTCTTCACAAACCTCTCAAAAGGCAGAAGAAAAGGGAACATTCCCCAAGTCACTTCATGAGACCAGCATTAATTGGGACACCAAAACCAGACAAAGACATCATAAGAAAACTAAAGATCAATCTCTTATGAATACAGATTCAAAAATCCTCAACAAAATACTAGCAAACGGAATCTGGCAACACGAAAAAGGAACATACATAAATGACCAGGTAACATTTATTCTAGGAACAGAAGGTGAATTTAGTATGTCCCCAAATCAATTAATGTAATATACCACATCTCTAGAAGAAAGGACAAAGAATCCAATGCTTTCATTGGATTTCAACAAACTAGGAATTAAGGATCCAGGATCAGGGATCAAACCTTTGTCTCCTGCACTGGCAGGCAGATTCTTTACCACTGAGCCACCTGCTTGTTGGTTATCTGTTTTAAACAGAGCAGTGTGACATGTCAATCCTAAACTCCCAATCTATTCCTCCACCCTTGCCCCCTGGTAACCGTAAGTTCATTCTCTGTTTCTGTTTTGTAAATATGTTCATGTCATAATTTTTTTTTTTTCGATTCTATATATATGTACACACACACACACATAGATAATACTCTGTACATAGTACAAGTGATATTTGTCTTTGTCTGACTTCACTCAGTATGATAATCTCCAGGTCCATCATGTTGCTGCAAATGGCATTTCATTCTTTTTTAATCACTGAGTAATATTCCACTGTACATACGTAAAATGTTACAGCAGTCTGGAAAAGTCTGGTGGTTCCTCAAATACATTAAGCCCAGAGTTACTATGCTGCTGCTGCTTAGTTGCTCAGTTATGCCCAACTCTTTGTGACCCCATGGACTGCAGCCCACCAGGCTTATCTGTCCATGGGGATTCTCCAGGCAAGAATACTGGAAAGGGTTTCACTCCTGGGTTTATGCTCAAACACATGAAAACACATATAAAAAGTTTCCATCAATGTTCATAGCAGTGTTATTTACTACAGGCCCAAAGTGGAAACAACACAAAGGTTCCTCAGCTAGTGAACAGATAAACACTGTGGCATACCTTTATTACATTATTTCTCAACAAAAAGGAAAGAAGTTCCTGATGCATGCAGCAACTGAATGAACATTATGCCACGTGAAAATAAGTCAATCATAGTGTATGATTCCATTTATATGAAATGCCTAAAATAGGTAAATTTATACAGACAGAAAATGGATTAGTGGCTACTTATGACTGGGAGGTTTGCAGAGAAATCAGGAGTGATTGCTAATGGGTATGGGATTTCTTTCTGAGGTGATGAAAAATAACTAATATTGAATGGGATGATAGCTGTACAATTCTGTGAATGCCCTAAAATCCACTAAATTGTACACACAGGGTGAACTGTATGATAAGTGAACTATGTCTCAATAAAACTGTCTAAAAAATGCTAGGAATAGAAGTAAAGGATCTACTAACTTGTACCAAATGGTAAAGAGTATATAACTTTCACAGTTGGCAAACCTAAACAAAAACTCTTCTATAAATATCATGAATCCTCCAAGGACAAAATTTCATTCAGACAGAATACATACTTTGTTCCTTTAAAAAAGTGTAATTTGGCATTATAACAAAGTTTCCTCTCTGTTAGCAAAGTGAGAACCAAGAAATTCTTGAACAAAAAAGTTTCCATTTTCCTGTCCTTCTTCTACGAAATAATCCAAAATATAAACTTTAGTAAAAGAGAAATAAAATATACATATTATGAGTATGGGACTTGACGCCCACACCCCCCAAAGTGAAAAGACTATTAGTTACCTTAAAGCATTTCTAATGAAAAACTCAAAAGATGGTCCAATTAGTTCTTGAACTCTTGTTTGGTCATTAAGTCATGTTCGATTCTTTGCAATCTCATGGACTGTAGCCTGCCAGGCCCCTTTCCTAGCCAAAAACCTTTAACCAGGTTATTCCTCAAATTACAGATTGCCTTCCTAATTTCAGACAGCTGCCTTCAAAAACATGTGAAAAACAGACTGTAAACAAATAACATATCAAGAACAGAAAAAAACTGCCAAGTCCCTGGCAGTCTAGTGGTTAGGACTGTCTGCTTTCCCTGCTGAGGGCATAGGTTCAATCCCTGGTCAGGGAACTGATATCCCACAGGCTGCACAGCATGCCTCCCCAAAACAGAAAACAAAAAATAAAAACCCAGACTCTAAATATATATATATATATATGTATTCTGGTCAGTCACCTCTCATCTATGAACAGCAGCACATTACTGAAGAAATTAAGTAAATTTGATCTTTCTCCTTGGTGTGATTTAAAAAATTTTTTTTCTGAATGGACTCCAAAGAAAAAGAGGGTAAAACTTCCACAGAGAGTCCGTCAGAGTGAGAAATGCTCTCCAAATGTTCCTGTTTCTGTTAGGGCTTCCTTGCTCTATTATTAGAGAACACGCCTGGAAGGCTTATCACTCTTTAAAAACTGGGCAGGCTGCCTGTGGGAGACGAGCGCTTAATTCAAGGTCAGCAAGCCTTAGCGAGTCCTTCTGCCTCAAAGTCCTGCCAAGGCTATGCAGACAATATGGAGGATGCCTATTTTAAGTGGAGATGCATGATATAACTGTAAACAAACAAAACAAACACAGCAGTCTCTCGGCATCTGAGAGGGACTGGTTCCAGAACCCCCCAGACTCCCCAGTCCGAGATGCTCTAGACCCTTATTTGAAATGGCATGGTAATGGCAGGCCCCTGCATCTGTGGATAGAGAGAGAGCTGACTGTATATGAGGACTTAGTCTTTTACTGAATGATTTTAGTTGTGAAACTCCCCCTAAAACGACTTGCTGTGGGGACTTACTCATGTTGAGTAATATTATCGTCTCACAGTTTAATATTTTTAATAGCAGTGTTTCTCAATGCTCCTCTAATTTGATTTCCATCCTTTGTCTTTAAAAAATTATTTACCTACCACTGCTGAAACATTTCACACGGTATCTGCGGAACAAACACCTTCTCACAAAGCTCAACAGAGCTTCTCAAACTCGCTATGTGGAAATTCATGCTTTTGTAGAACCATAAAACATTGGTATTTTCCAACAGAAGATGTATTATAAATATGCAACATGAAATCACAGCCAAGAACATGTATCCATGAAAAACAAACAAACCAAGCTGCTGAATTAGACATGACTGGATGTTAGCAAGATTTTTGCTTATTTCTGTTGGATATGTCTTCATTGATTTTGTTGTCTAAGTAGCAGCAGATGCCTAAAGTTTTAAACTTACGTACTTGGTGAAAAAGGACAATTTTATTTAAAGGCTTAGCTTTTTATTTGAATTGGGAAAAGACCACTTTTATTTCTAGAGTTGGGTCCAAGTCTAAGAGTATAACCAGTATTCAGAGACTAGTTGAATACACTGCTCTGAGACAACTGCAGAAGCTGGGATGAAGAGGTATATACACAATGACACCGGGGCCAGCCCTGCAGAGAAAGTTTACCACGCAGGGCTGTGTGAGGGCGGAGTGACATGGAACATTGGGGGTGAGCCACTAAAGGAAGCTTTATGTTCAAGTTTACCCAACGCTGACAACCATATAATCCCTGAGGGATTATATGAAGCTCAGACGCTTTCATTTAAAAGTTGGTTTACAATGTGATTCTTCTCAAACTCTTCCCAATATACCAAAGGAAAACAGTAAATGAGCCAGCTGCTACCACAAAACAGTCTCTCTCAGACCATGAAACAGCAGCAGAGTTACCACAACATGTCCATGTCAACCATCTCCTAAGCTATTTGGTCAGCTTCATCTAACACTATTGTTCCCTTAGGATCCAACAGGAAAGCTCACAACATCTCTGTGTTCCAGTTTGGATCACAAGAACATTGTTTCTATCATCTTAAGAGTTTACTTCAGAGTTTACTGCTTGGATAGAAAAAGGCTGATCCAAGCATTATGAGGAACAATGCGGAAGCATTTGAATTATAGCAGAAAGACACTGGGCTGAGTGTCAGGAGATGGGGGTTCTTTGCCTTGGTGTCTTCACAGATATTTGGTAACTTTTTTTAAATTTAATTTTTATTTTATATTGGAGTATAAAAGGAGAAAAGGAAAGATATAAACATCTGAATGCAGAGTTCCAAAGAATAGCAAGAAGAGATAAGAAAGCCTTCTTCAGTGATCAATGCAGAGAAATAGAGGAAAACAACAGAATGGGAAAGACTAGGGATCTCTTCAAGAAAATCAGAGATACCAAAGGAACATTTCATGCAAAGACGGGCTCGATAAAGGACAGAAATGGTACAGACCTAACAGAAGCAGAAGATATTAAGAAGAGGTGGCAAGAATACACAGAAGAACTGTACAAAAAAGATCTTCATGACCCAGATAATCATGATGGTGTGATCACTGACCTAGAGCCAGACATCCTGGAATGTGAAGTCAAGTGGGCCTTAGAAAGCATCACTAGGAACAAAGCTAGTGGAGGTGATGGAATTCCAGTGGAGCTATTCCAAATCCTGAAAGATGATGCTGTGAAAGTGATGCACTCAATATGCCAGCAAATTTGGAAAACTCAGCAGTGGTCACAAGATTGGAAAAGGTCAGTTTTCATCCCAATCCCAAAGAAAGGCAATGCCAAAGAATGCTCAAACTACCGCACAATTGCACTCATCTCACATGCTAGTAAAGTAATGCTCAAAATTCTCCAAGCCAGGCTTCAGCAATATGTGAACCGTGAACTTTCAGATATTCAAGCTGGTTTTAGAAAAGGCAGAGGAACCAGAGATCAAATTGCCAACATCTGCTGGATCATGGAAAAAGCAAGAGAGTTCCAGAAAAACATCTATTTCTGCTTGATTGACTATGCCAAAGCCTTTGGCTGTGTAGATCATAATAAACTGTGGAAAATTCTGAAAGAGATGGGAATACCAGACCACCTGATCTGTCTCTTGAGAAGTTTGTATGCAGGTTAGGAAGCAACAGTTAGAACTGGACATGGAACAACAGACTGGTTCCAAATAGGAAAAGGAGTACGTCAAGGCTGTATATTGTCACCATGTTTATTTAACTTATATGCAGAGTACATCATGAGAAACGCTGGACTGGAAGAAACACAAGCTGGAATCAAGATTGCTGGGAGAAATCTCAATAACCTCAGATATGCAGATGATACCACCCTTATGGCAGAAAGTGAAGAGGAACTAAAAAGCCTCTTGATGAAAGTGAAAGAGGAGAGTGAAAAAGTTGGCTTAAAGCTCAACATTCAGAAAACGAAGATCATGGCATCTGGTCCCATCAGTTCATGGGAAATAGATGGGGAAACAGTGGAAACAGTGTCAGACTTGATTTTTCTGGGGTCCAAAATCACTGCAGATGGTGACTGCAGCCATGAAATTAAAAGACGCTTACTCCTTGGAAGGAAAGTTATGACCAACCTAGATAGCATATTCAAAAGCAGAGACATTACTTGGCCAACAAAGGTTCGCCTAGTCAAGGCTATGGTCTTTCTTGTGGTCATGTATGGATGTGAGAGTTGGACTGTGAAGAAGGCTGAGCGCCGAAGAATTGATGCTTTTGAACTGTGGTGTTGGAGAAGACTCTTGAGAGTCCCTTGGACTGCAAGGAGATCCAACCGGTCCATTCTGAAGGAGATCAACCCTGGGATTTCTTTGGAAGGAATGATGCTAAAGCTGAAACTCCAGTACTTTGGCCACCTCATGCGAAGAGTTGACTCATTGGAAAAGACTCTGATGCTGGGAGGGACTGGGGGCAGGAGGAGAAGGGGACAACAGAGGATGAGATGGCTGGATGGCATCACTGACTCAATAGACATGCGTCTGAGTGAACTCCGGGAGTTGGTGATGGACAGGGAGGCCTGGTGTGCTGCAATTCATGGGGTCGCAAAGAGTTGGACATGACTGAGCGACTGATCTGATCTCATCTGATCTGATCTGATAGTTGATTAACAATGATGGGTTAGTTACAGGTGTACTGCAAAGTGATTCAGTTATACCCATATAAGTATCTACTCTTTTTCAAATTATTTTCCCACTTAGGTTATTTTACACAATATTGAGTCCCTTATGGTATACAATAGGTCTGTGTTGGCTATCTATTTTAAATAGAGTGTATATGTCAATCCCAAACTACCAATCTATCCCTCCCTGACCCTGACATCTGATAACTTTTAAAGGTTCCTAATGTCTCAAAAAGAGACACTTGTTCCAATTCACACCCTTGGTTCAAATTCTCACTTCACTATCTACTACTTGTGTGACCTGGAGAAAGATACCTATCCTCTTTGTCCTTACTTACAAAATGGGGATAATGAACAGAGTCTTCCACAGAGGACTAGTATGAGAATTAAATACATTAGTATGTATAAAGTACTGGGAAGAGTGCTTGACCTACAGTAAACATCAAGTGTTAGTCGTAGAAACACAGATTGGTAGGATTCTTCCCTCATACTCTGTTCTACAGATTGATAAAGGGCTGGATGCACATGTAAATAGCAGACTGGTTCTGGCTATCTGTTAATTCTCAGAACTTTCAAGATTTGGGAGTTATGCCACATTACCAAGAGCAGTGACTCACTAAACTGAATGGCAAAAAATGGCAGAGTTAGTTCGACTCTGCTTTAAGATACCTATAAGCAAGTATTTATCTTCTTGAGAAGTACAGATCTGAGTAAAAGGTCTCTGTAAGGCAGTGGTTTTATGGGGTTCTTATATATTAAAGAAGGACATGAACAGAGGACTGGAGAACTAATCTCACTTTGGTGTAACGACCTTACAGCCTTGAATGTCTTAAGTCCACAGAGATGGCAAGTAAATGAAGAGAAGAGGGCCAAGGAAGGACTGCTAGAACATGCTTAACCCCCTCTGATACCTGCCAGTGTCACTGAGGGTTAGAAGGCTTATCAAAATATTCCAGAGTATTAACATAAAAAGAGGAAACAATTCACAGAAAAATCATCATCTTGAAATATATGGGAAAGCAATGAATACATAAATAACTGCAGCTACTTTTGAACTCAATCTTGCTTCAATGCAAAAAATTGGCCTAAATATTTCCACTTATTATTTCTAAAAGCATTGTTTACACAACTGAACTGACTGTATTATATTACAGTCATATGTTAAAACAGTAAGTTCTTCTGATAGAGAACTTTCATTAAACTTCATTCTAGTCAGTGATTTGTTTTATCAACTTAATAAAATGTTATGCTTCCTGCTTGAAAGCAACAACTATGATAAATGCCATCTCCCTAGTCTGGAACTTAAAACATTTAATATAATCACTTACAGTCTGGATCTGATTTCCTTAAAAGGCATGTTAAATGATATAAGTATAAAGTATGACTGTTTCCCCTAAAAACTAGAATCAGTGTTCATGGCATTAAAAGTAAGTAATTTACTTTATTCCCCCCAAAAGGTGTTTAGGACAAGATATTTCAATTACTGAGTTAAAAATCCAAAATAAACTGTGACAAGTAGAGACTGAGGTAATTATTATAGTGCCTTCTCATATAAAACTGTCCTTGATGTTCACACTGTTAAGCTACCTTATGAAGTCTTTTTGGTATCAATGGATATATTCCAAGATAATCTTACCACAAATGCTACTTAACAGTAAATCATATTTAAATGCTTTCTATGGTACTTTAACAACAGGTTGGTCATAAACCAGAGAATAAAATTGCACCGAATGAACTGAGATTTTCCAGTATTTTTTTAGATGAAATCATGAATACTCATCTATGTCTGTTAATTTACTTTATACTATAAGAATCATATAGTATAGATGCTATTTTCAGAGAAGGCAATGGCACCCCACTCCAGTACTCTTGCCTGGAAAATCACATGGGCGGAGAGGCCTGGTAGGCTGCAGTCCATGGGGTCGCTAAGAGTTGGACATGACTAAGCGACTTCACTTTCACTTTTCACCTTCATGCACTGGAGAAGGAAATGGCAACCCAGTCCAGCGTTCTTGCCTGGAGAATCCCAGGGCCTGGGGGGCCTGGTGGGCTGCCGTCTATGGGGTCGCACAGAGTCGGACATGACTAGAGTGACTTAGCAGCAGCAGTAGCGATGCTATTTTATTACTATCTCTAAGAAAATGTCCAATCTCTTCATTACCAGAAAATATTATCTGATGAGCACATGGCTGACTTTCTCTGTCTTAGGGGAAAAAAAAATTATCTACATATCAAAAACATTTTCAAAATTATGTATAAATTGTTGATAACAGTAATTAAGGTATGAAGCCTTATCTTTTGGAGTATGTAATATCTCCTGATTATGAAAGATTTGTCAGTAATCTTTTAGTTCATAGTGTTTTACTCTCAAGTCTCAGTTCTGATGATAAAATTTAAAGTTAGCCCAAGACTGACAGGGTAGCCAAAATAAACACACACACAAAAGCTACGGCCAAACTTCCTTGTTTGCTGGGACAGTCTCAGTTTACATTTGCTTCAATATAACTATTTGGACTGCACCTTCCTGATAAAACCTAAAGTTAGCCTAAGACTGGCCTTCTTAGGGACTGTACTGAGTCTTAAAAGCTCCTAAGTACTGTCCTGATTGCATGAGCGTGAATATGCCTGACATGATATACTGGCATGATAATATATATATATACTGACATGATAATCTAAAAAGCAAAGAAAATGTGGTGACATGTATTTTGTACAGGGCTGAAGTTTCCTCTTCTTTATTGATCAGGCAAACTAATTCTCAAAAACAAATTACTATGTTTACCAAAAGATCCAATTTCTAAAACCCACAACAAGCTAGATACAAGATGACTCTGAATTAAGTTATTTAAAGGAGAATAGATTTTTAAAAGTCAAATCAACAGTGAACCAAATGCGCCATGAATATTTTCAAGACTAAACCTACATTATATGATCCACAGTTTGACTCTACTAGCAGATGGGACAGGGTACTACCAGTTCTTGCTCCTGAACCACAACTGTATTGGAAAACCAAGTTCTTGGCAAATCTCTCCTAGCAAGTACTTAATTTAGTTGTGTGAAATATTTTGGTAAAACATTGAAACTCCTTCTAAGGAGCCTATTTGTATTTGACTATCCTCCTGGATTGGGTTCTAAAACTGCATGAGATCTGAGACAAAGCCTTACTTAATTCTGTACCCTCCATGTTGCTTAGTGTATTGTATTATACTTAGATCATTCAAATTCTTGATCAGCTGAAATGTAGCAAGGAATATGTAATCCTTTTTCCTTTGTTCTGTCCTTAAATGTGACTCATGGGAAAGAGCATGGGAAAAAGCAATGGAATTCCAAAAACCCCCATCAATTTCTGCTTCACTGACTATGTTAAAGCCTTTGACTGTGTGGATCACAACTATGGAAAATTCTTAAAGAAACAGGAATAACAGACCACCTTACCTGCCTCCTGAGAAACCTGTATGCAGGTCAAGAAGCAACTGGACACGTCAAGTTAGAACAGGACATGAAATAGACTGGTTCCAAACTGGGAAGGAGTACATCAAGAGTGTTTATTGTCACCCTTCTTATTTACCTTATATGCAGAGTACATCATGTGAAATACCAGGTTGGATGAAGCACAAACTGGAATCAAGATTGCCGGGAGAAACATCAATAACCTCAGATACACAGATGACACCACCTTCATGGCAGAAAGCAAAGGACTAAAGAGCCTTGTGATAAAAGTGTAAGAGGAGAGTGAAAAAGTGGCTTAAAACTCAAAACTCAACATTCATAAAAAGAAGATCATGTTATACAGTTCTATCACTTCATGGCAAATAGATGGGGGAAAAAAATGGGACTAGTGATAGACTTTATTTTCTTGGGCTCCAAAATCATTCCAGATGGTGACTGCAGTCATGAAATTAAAAGATGCATGTTCCTTGGAAGAAAAGCTATGACAAGCCTAGACAGCACATGAAAAAGCAGAGGCATCATTTTGCCGATAAAGGTCCATATAGTCAAAGCTATGATTTTTCCAGTAGTCATGTATGGATGCGAGAGTTGGACCATAAAGAACGCTTAGTGCCAAAGAATTGATGCTTTTGAATTGTGGTGTTGGAAAAGATTCTTGAGAATTCCTTAGCAAGGAGATCAAACCAGTCAATCCTAAAGGAAATCAGTCCTGAATATTCATTGGAAGGACTGATGTTGAAGATGAAGCTCCAATACTTTGGCCACCTGATGCAAAGAGCCAAGTGATTAGAAAAGACCCTGATGCTGGGAAAAACTGAGGGCAGGAGGAGAAGGGGACGAGAGGATGAGATGGCTGGATGGCCTCACTGACCCAATGGACATGGGTTTGAGCAAACTCAGAGATAGTGAAAGACAGGGAAGCCTGGCGTGCTGCGGTTTATGGGATTGCAAAGAGCTGGACACTACTTATTGACTGAACAACATGGGAAAAGAGGATTGCCACTCTTTCACTCATTCAAGGCATATTTACTGAACACCTACGACACATTAGAACTAGCAACACAGACTCAAACATAAGCAAGTTTCTGTTCTCTTGGAGACTGCATTCTTGAAAAATTATCTTTTAAACTGAAGGTGTAAAAAAAAAAAAAAAATAAACTGAAGGTGTAAAACTCATTAAAAAATCCTGAGATCACTTCAGTGGGCTGTGCCAGTATTATTTTAACTGAATGAAACATAATGTGGGCTTCTCAGGTGGTGCCAGTTGTGAAGAATCCACCTACCAATGCAGGAAACACAAGAGACTTGGGTTCAATTCCTGGGTTGGGAAGATCCCCTGGAGGAGGGCATGGCAACCCACTTCATTATTCTTGCCGGGAGACTCCCACAGACAGAGGAGCCTGGTGAGCTACAGTCCATAGGGCTGCAAAAAGTTGGACATGACTAAAGTGACTCAATGCACGAAACATAGTGGAATAGAACTTACCAGAGGATATCACACACACACCGAAGTGTTTCCTAAATATCTGGTTTCAGTTACATGTGAGTTTAATAAATATTATATAAAATGTATATCTCAGTTGAAAGTGAAAGTTGCTCAGTTGCGTCTGACTCTTTGTGACCCCATGGACTATACAGTCCATGGAATTCTCCAGGTCAGATTACTGGAGTGGGTAGCCATTCCCTTCTCCAGGGGATCTTCCCAACCCAGGGATTGAACCCAGGTCTCCTGCATTGTGGGTGGATTCTTTACCAGCTGAGCCAGAAGAGAAGCCCAGGATAAAATTGAGAAATGGTTCTAGACGGTTCCCCTAAATTGCATCTCAGTTTAAATCTTATTTAAAAATTTTACTTACCTGCAAAGCTATAAAGTTAGACAACTTTGATTAATGAAATGTATGTGTCGGGGACTCTGCTAGACACTGGAGATCTAAGGATGATCAACTTACAGTCCCTGTCCATAAAGAACTCATTAAGAATGTAGACAATCAATCACAATTTGATAAGTGTTAAAACAAATATGTGTATATATCATAAGTAACTCATTTTTTGGATGTCACTCTAACACATCCTTTCACTTACTTGGTCTTTCATAATAGTCCACACAAAATATGTAAATCACTTTTGGGATATTCAAGCAAGTAATTTGTGCCCAAGGCCACATAATAAGTGGCTAAGTTGTACGGAGAGCCCAGGTTTCTTCACCTTCATCTACTGCTTTTTTAAATCACGTGACTACTTCCTAATAGTCTCATGTGGCTTTGGTTTTCTTTACATAGTCTTGAAGTGTCCTGAACAACTTCAGAATAAGATGGAAATCATTAATATTAATGATTAATTAATATTAGTTCACGCTTAAGTGTGAAATTTTGGTGACCTATCACGTACCATCACAAGTAAAAACAGCCATCATTACTCTTTGCCTAAAAGCCGTATGACATGCCACCTTACCTAGTTTAGAAATGTAGAGACCTCCTAGCCTGCGAACTATAACTAACCTTCAAATGTGAAGGAGAGGGGAAGTCTACAAGATGTGTTCCTTTTAGAAACTAGAAACTTCCACAGTACTTCAACCAGACAACTCTTTTAATACTATTCAGCAGATTACAATACACACAACAGATTATAACTGAGGACTGCTGGAGACAATGAACATGTTAACCTTATCTGGTGGTTCATTTAACTCACCGCTGGACAGTGAGTTAGAAATTACAATTACGCTATGATATACAAACCAATCTCAAGCTAAACTGTTTTAGTTTCCATAAATACTTCAAGACTTATAAATTACTTCCATTAAGTTCATGCAGCAGAAAGGCTGAAGACTAGCTGTCAACTCTAATACCCAAGGGGATAAAAAAAAGGCTACACAATTAACCCCAATTTTATATATTTAATATGACAAAGATCTTGGAGATGGTGTCAAATGTACAATAGCCCACTTGAATAAAATCTCAATTATTAATTTTTTATACAATTTTACAAGTTGGTTTTTCATTTACAGTTGTTATAAAATATGGACTATATTCCCCATGTTATACAATTATATCCTTGAGCCTATCTTATACCCAGTAGTTCGTACCCAC
Organism: Tragelaphus eurycerus; assembly: GCA_935064755.1. Classification (NCBI taxonomy): domain Eukaryota; kingdom Metazoa; phylum Chordata; class Mammalia; order Artiodactyla; family Bovidae; genus Tragelaphus; species Tragelaphus eurycerus. Next base: position 27,156,367 of record CAKXYN010000003.1, read on the forward strand.
TCCCCTACCTCTCTATTGCTCGACCCCTTCCTGACTGGTAACCACTAGTTTGTTCTCTGCATCTACCACAACCTGCTTTTAATGCTTCAACTGGGGTAGCGTTTTGCTCTGTGTACTAACTCTCCTTCAGATAAAATGAAGAAATCCCCAAAATCAAGCTGTTAGGTGTTGCAACTACTGAAAGTATACAAACGGAAGCTCATTTGGCTTTTACAATCCTGCAAATAACAACACAAGCAATAAAAATAGCTAACGCTTTCTAGCGCTGATCATGTGCCAGGCATCATTCTACGCATCTTATATAAATTGACTCATATGATCCTTATAAAAACCCTATGAGCCAAGTACAGCACTACTCCCATTTTATTTATTTTTTGACATTTGGCATGTGGAATCTTAGTGCCTTTACAAGGGATGGAACCTGCATCCCCTGTATCGGAATCATGGAGTCTTAACCACTGAATGGCCAGGGAAATCCTATTTCCATTTTAGAAAGAAACACTAGCACAGAGAAGTTAAGTAATTTCCCCAAAGTCACACAGCTGAAAAGCAGGAGGTAAAATACAAATCCATGCAACCAGATGCCAAGGCTAAACCACAAAGACAAAGAATTATTAACACATTTCACTACTTTCAGTAACAGACTGCAGGCATGACCAAGGAGAAGGCAGGCCTGCCCCAGCCTTCCTTCTCATACTGATACTCTTGTTCTGACCCGACTGGCCAGGGAGACCTGTCAAGACACCTGAGCAACGCAGTACCCTGCATGCATGCTTCTCCATCCTGCAAGCAGCAGCCAGGAACAAGATGACACAGTGGAGGAAGAAACTGTTTCAGAATGACAAGTCTGAGGGGAACCTCACGTTAAGTCCAAGAAACCTTTTTAAAGTACTGTAATTACTATGTATCAAGCAATGGCACCCCACTCCAGTACTCTTGCCTGGAAAATCCCATGGATGGAGGAGCCTGGTAGGCTGTAGTCCATGGGGTCGCTAAGAGTCGGACACGACTGAGCGATTTCACTTTCGCTTTTCATTTTTATGCATTGGAGAAGGAAATGGCAACCCACTCCAGTGTTCTTGCCTGGAGAATCCCAGGGATGGGGGAGCCTGTTGGGCTTCCGTCTATGGGGTCGCACAGAGTCGGACACGACTGAAGCGACTTAGCAGCAGCAGCAGCAAGCTCTGGGAATAAAAAGAAGAGTAACACACGGTCTCTACCCTCAAGTTCACTGCAGAATGAATAACTTAGAAAATGCAAAAAAACTGCTTTTTTTTTGGTTGACCATGTCATGCAGCATGTAGGATCTTAGGTTCCAGACCAGGGACTGAACCCATGCCCCCTGCAATGGAAGCGAGAACGATCAACCACTGGACTGCCAGAGAAGTCCTGCTGCATTACTGCTTTGATATCCACATATAAAAGAGGTCAGAATGAATATGAACTGAAACATCACAGCCCTTGCTTGCTTTGTTATTTGTTAGTCTCTTAAAAGCAATAAATTACTTTGGAAGCTGATTTAAAATGACATAACCCCCCAGGCTGAGAGCACGATAGGAACATCATGGTACAATATGGTGGACAGTTAACAGAGATAATATTGAAGTATCCCACTAGTTATCCTTGATTCAAACAGCTAAGAGCTGGAAAATATTACAGCATATTCGTATGCTGATTGGAATGAAAGTAGGGTTTAAAAAAAAAAAAACGAAGAGAGAGAACAGAAGACAATTCTGACAGCAAAGTCCTTGCATAGAAGAGTATGGGTTTCAGCATAGTGGAAGGTTTGACCTCAGGAAGGGACATGGGCAATTCAGTCACACTCCATGTAATAGGAGGGAGATGAACAATGGTAGTGGAAGGATGAGAACATTCTCTTCAGATTTTTTTAATTTAAATGAAATAAGCAGTGAAGTCATCAGCTGAGAGTAAAGAAGGTGGAAAGAGCATGAAATACTGCAATTGTCTTGGAGAGTGGGTAAGTCAGTTGACCAGAGAAATAAGGAAACATTGCCAAATGGCATTTAGGGTCCTCCTGGGGCTTGTGGTCATGATTTTCAAGTGAGATTAGTCTGTATGGTTGCATATTTTTCTCTAGCTGCATTTGGCTGCTGAGGTGTTGAGTAGATGGAGAGTTCAATTTAACTGCAGCTGCTGGACAAGTATGACAGAGGGAATGATTAAATTGTAGACTACCAAATCTAACCTGGATGGGGCGGGGGGAGTAAGGAAGTGATTATTAAGAAACTGACTCGTGTAACCGTGGGCGATGGCAAGCGTGAAACTTGCAGGACAGGACCGCAGGCTAGAGAGCTGGGAAGAAGTGATGTTACAGACTTCTCACGCAGAATTCCTTCTTCTTTAAAGGATCTTGTTCTTTTTTCTTAAGGTCTTCAACTGATTGGATGAAGCCCATCCACATTATGGAGGATAATCTGTTTTACTCAAAGTCTACTGATTTAAATATTTACCAAATCTAGAAAATATTTTCACAGCAAAATCTAGACTGTTGCTTGACTGAAAACTGGTCTCTCTATATCCAGTTGACCCATAAAACCAACCATCTACAAAATCATTTACAGAAAAGAATGAGGATGTAGGGGATGTTTAAAAATCACTACCCATTCATGGGTTCCAAAGAGCACAATGAAACTCAGTTTATTGATGTGTGTAAGATTCAGTTCAGTTCAGTCACTCAGTTGTGTCCGACTCTTTAGGACCCCATGAATCGCAGCACGCCAGGCCTCCCTGTCCAGCACCAACTCCCGGAGGTCACTCAGACTCACATCCATCGAGTCAGTGATGCCATCCAGCCAGCTCATCCTCTGTCGTCCCCTTCTCCTCCTGCCCCCAATCCCTCCCAGCATCAGAGTCTTCTCCAATGAGTCAACTCTTCGCATGAAGTGGCCAAAGTACTGCAGTTTCAGCTTTAGCATCATTCTTTCCAAAGAAATTCCAGGGCTGATCTCTTTCAGAATGGACTGGTTGGATCTCCTTGCAGTCCAAGAGACTCTCAAGAGTCTTCTCCAACACCACAGTTCAAAAGCATCAATTCTTTGGCGCTCAGCCTTCTTCACAGTCCAACTCTCACATGTGTAAGATTAGGACAAATAAAAAGAGAAATACAGCACTTTCCATGGATGAGGGGTGCTATATGGTGGTTAATGGCACAGATTTTAGTGTCAGAGCTCTTGGTTCAAAACTGCTCTTTTCACATGTGGATATCTACTGGTGGACGAATGGGTAAGAAAACTGTAGTATATATACACAGTGGAATATTACTCAGCTATTAAAAGAACACATTTGAGTCAGTTCTAATGAGGTGGATGAAACTGGAGCCTATTATACAGAGTGAAGTAAGTCAGAAAGAAAAATGCCAATACAGTATATTAATGCATATATATGGAATTTAGATAGAGAAGGCAATGGCAACCCACTCTAGTACTCTTGCCTGGAGAATCCCAAGGACAGCGGAGCCTGGTGGGCTGCCATCTATGGGGTCACACAGAGTCGGACACAACTAAAGTGACTTAGCATGGAATTTAGGAAGACCGTAACAACGACCCTATATGCAAGACAGCAAAAGAGACACGCATATAAAGAACAGACTTTTGGACTCTGTGGGAGAAGGTGAGGGTGGGGTGATTTGAGAGAACAGCACTGAAACATGTATGTTACCATACGTGAAACAGATGACCAGTCTAAGTTCGATGCATTAAACAGAGCACTCAAAGCGGGTGCACTGGGACAACCCAGAGGGATGGGATGGGGAGAGAGGTGGGAGGGGGGTTCAGGACGGGGGACACATATACATCCGAGGCTGATTCATGTGAATATATGGCAAAACCCACCACAATATTGTAAAGTAATTAGCCTCCAATTAAAATAAATTAATTAAAAAAACCCTGCTCTACCACTTAAGGCATGAGTCTGAGCAGGCTCTTCAACTAAGCCTGTTTCACCAAAAGGGATACAAAAGAATGGCTTATTACAATGGTTGGCATACAGAAAACACACAAAACTGTTAGCTCTTATTATTACAGGAAAAGACTCAATATTGTAAATCTATTCTCCCCAAAAATTATTCACAAATTTAGTGTCATTATATTTCAATTTTCAATGAATTTTTTGATAAACTGATTTTAAATTCTGTTTGAAAAATAGGTATGTGGAGGAAAAAAGAGACTTCTGAATATGAGAAACTCATCACCAGTCATCAAAACACAGTAGAATACTACAATTAAACACCTGTAATGGTGCAGGAAGAAGTAACTAAATAAATGAGTGGTATAGAAGGTCACGGAGAAGGCAATGGCACCCCACTCCAGTACTTTTGCCTGGAGAATCCCATGGATGGAGGGGCCTGGTAGGCTGCAGTCCCTGGGGTCTCGAAGAGTCAGACATAACTGAGCGACTTCACTTTCACCTTTTCACTTTCATGCACTGGAGAAGGAAATGGCAACCCACTCCAGTGTTCTTGACTGGAGAATCCCAGGGACGGGGGAGCCTGGTGGGCTGCTGTCTATGGGGTCGCACAGAGTCGGACACGACTGAAGTGACTTAGCAGCAGCAGCAGCAGCATAGAAGGTCAAGAAATAGACTTATATAGAATGATAATTTAAGATAGGATAAATGTACCATGTACCTCTGATGAATGTGGGGACTCACGGATCATTCATTAATTAGCACTGGCTTTTCACTTGGGAATAAAAGTAAACTCTTTCTGTAATTTTAGGCTAGTGGAAGCCTTTCTAGGGATGACATGAGCCTGAAATGTTATGAAACTTTAAAAAGTTTTATGGGCTATGGGGTATATAGCTAAGGAACTGAAAGCAGAGACCTGGAACTGATACTTGTATAGCCACTGTCGCAGCAGTGTTATTTTCAATAGCTAAAAAGTGAAAGCAAACAATGTCAATCGACAGATAAATGCACAAAGTGTGGACTATTATTCAGCCTTGAGAAGGAAAAAACTGACACGTGCTACAACAGGGATAAACCCTGAGAACACGATGCAGAGAGAGATAGGTTAGTTCAGTTCAGTTCAGTCGTGTCCAACTCTTTGCTACCCCATCAATCGCAGCATGCCAGGCCTGCCTGTCCATCATCAATTCCCGGAGTTCACCCAGACTCACGTTCATCGAGTCAGTGATGCCATCCAGCCATCTCATCCTCTGTCATCCCCTTCTCCTCCTGCCCCCAATCCCTCCCAGCATCAGAGTCTTCTCCAATGAGTCAATTCTTCTCATGAGGTGGCCAAAGTACTGGAGTTTCAGCTTTAGCATCATTCCTTCCAAAGAAATCCCAGGGCTGATCTCCTTCAGAATGGACTGGTTGGATCTCCTTGCAGTCCAAGGGACTCCCAAGAGTGTTCTCCAACACCACAGTCCAAAAGCATCAATTCTTTGGCACTCAGCCTTCTTCACAGTCCAACTCTCACATCCATACATGACCACAGGAAAGACCATAGCCTTGACTAGGCGAACCTTTGTTGGCAAAGTAATGTCTCTGCTTTTGAATATGCTATCTAGGTTGTTCATAACTTTCCTTCCAAGGAGTAAGCGTCTTTTACAAAAAGACAAATACTGCACGATTCTACTTGTATGAGGTGTCTATTCATAGACAAAGAAAGCAGAACGGTGATAACCAGGGACTGAGGGGAAGGGGAAGTGGGAAATGGTTAAGGTATAATTTCACTTTTGAAAGATGACAAAAAGCTCTGGAGACTGGTTGCACAACCATGTGAATGTACATTGAACTACATAGCTAAAAATGATCAAGACAATAAATTTCATGTATACTTCAATAAAATTAAAAAGAGAGAGACAAAAAAAGTTTGGAATTTTTTCAGAGCCTTACAAAGTAGTCCTAGAAAAGAAAATGAGTAGTAGCCACGAAAACTTTGGAATGATAATAAACGGAAACTGGCCCAACCATATACTAAATATATTGTAAAATTATATTAATTAATATAGTGTAGTAATGAGACTAATCAATTCTGTACGGGCAAGAATTCAATATTATGATAAGGATGACATCACAATTTGATGAGGAGAGACTTTTATTCAAATAATGTGGGGTCAATTAGTTAATTTTTGAGTTTTCATTTCATGGGTAAGGGACTATCACAGTCAAATACTAAAATACATTCCAGATAAATACAAATGAAACTGTTTTACACATATCTTGTTTCCCTTTATTATTGCTCTGCCTTTCTCATAGTTTAATACTCTGAATATTCATTGGGCTGATGCTAAAGTTGAAGCTCCAATACTTTGGCCACCTGATGCAAAGAGCAGACTCAGTGGAAAAGATGGTGATGCTGGGAAAGACTGAAGGCAGGAGGAGAAGAGGGAGGCAGAGGATGAGATGGTTAGATAGCATCCTCAATTCAACGAACGTGAATTTGAGCAAACTCTGGGAGACAGCGAAGGAAAGGGAAGCCTGGTGTGCTTCAGTCCATGGGGTGTTAGAGTCAAACCACTTAACGACTGAACAACAATAAGAATATTATTTGGGCAGTCTTCTCTTTATATTCTAATAAAATATCTAATATCACCCAACTGGGTGATATATGACTAAACATAGTGCTTTGGAATTTAAATATCTTATAGAAAATCTTGACAGTCAACAAATGGAAAGTATAACTTAAGAAAAATCTGTTTAACAAAAGAATTCACCTAAAATAGTGGGCTCTAAATTTAGTTTCACTAAACTCTATGTTGTTAACTTTATCCCTCATCACGTGACCTTGGGATTGATATACACCGCACCGCTGTAGTCTGAAGGGTCTGCAGTCATTAACATGCTTGGACCCTTAATATCTGAGTTCCTGTCAATCAAAAAAGCTTCCATACTTTTTGAATATGGTTGACTCTTTAACAACACGGGAACACCTGAAATGTAGACTTTATTTTTCCCAATAAATATAGTCAGTCTTTGAATCTAGTTTCTGCATCTGTGCACAGGGAGGGCCAACTATGCAATTTGAGCATCTGCAAATTTTGGTATCTGGGGTGGGGCCTGGAACCAATTTCTCCAAGGATACTGGGGGATGACTGAACATCAGATTTTCCATTTTAAGTTACTAGGTTAGCATTTATTCCATGGCAAGTCAAAGGACTGCTGAAAGGGAACACTGAACATTTTGGGGTTTACAAAATGTCTTTCACAGATGGTATGGTAGGCAGAATGACTTCTTAAGATGTCTAGATCCTGGTCTACAGAACCTGTGAATATGTTATATTACATGGCAAAGGGACTTTCCAAAGTACAGTTATAGACTTCAAAATAGAAATTCCCCTGGAATACCCTCATGGGTCTCATCTAGCTGGGTCTCCTGCATTGCAGGCAGATTCTTTATCATCTGACCCAACAGGGAAGCCCTCAAGATAGATATTCCCCTGGATTATCCTCGTGGGTCTCATCTATTTATAAAACCCCACAAAAGCAGAAAACTTCCTCTGGATGGATGTGGAATCGATGTGGCAGAAGGGGAGGCCAGAGCCATCTAAAGTGTGACAAGGACTCAATGCATTATTGCCGGTTTGAAGATGAAGGATGCAGGTGAGGAATGCAAGAGGCTTTAAGCATCTGAGAGGGGCCTGGCTGACACAACAGCAAGGAATGGGATCTCAGCCCTAAAACTGCAGGCAACTGAATTTTCGTATAACACTCTAACAGGCTCGGCAGCAGATTTGTCCCTGCAGCCTAGGCCAGCTAACGACCTGCTTTCAAACCTTGTGAGACCCAGAGGAGAGGAACCAGCCTAGTCCACCCGAACATCTGACCTACGCAAGTGTGAGAGAATAAATCTACACTGTCATAAACCACTAAGTTTGGGGCAATTTGTTATTGTGGGAATATAAAACAAACATATAGAGGCACTGGATTCTTTTACATACTAAACCACCCCCCGCCCCCCAAAAAAAGGAGGAAAAAAGAAGAGCAGATACTGTTAGGGATAACATAAGAGGGCAGATTTATGACTGTCCTTTTTTCTTTTTCAAAGCTAGACCTGTGGGTCACTGTTTTTAGAACAAGTGGTAGGAGAGTCACTGGTCTAAGAAGCATACTTGGTACAAGAAAATTTAGTCCAGTTCCCATTAATCAGGAATTACTTCCTATTAATCAGATACTGACAATGTTTTTGGAGGGATTATCTTCCAAGGAGTGACTAACACCCAAGTTCAAAGAATAAACCAGTTAAGAACATTTCTTCAGTGTAGTTCCACAGTGTTTAAAACAACCCCCCTCCCCCCAAAAAAGCTATGCCATAGAACAATAATTGATATTTTTTCCTATCCTATTCCCCTTCTTGGTCACCCAATTCCAACAATAAAGCTAAAATCCTACAATAAACTAAGTAAAAGTATAGGGAAAAAAAAACTAGAAACAGGCATTTGACACAGGAGAAGAGGGATCAGATAACTTTTTCATACCATTTAAGTACTGGCACCAGTCCAAATAAAACTGCCTAGTTAAAATCCCATTCATTTAGTAAATATTACTTACAGAACAGCTTCTAGTGACAGGCCCTGTTCTGAACACTGGTGACAGTACAATGCTATCAAGTAATTTCCCCTTCACGGATCACTGCCTTGCTGTGCCAAAGGGACTTGCATTACTCGATGAAGCTATGAGCCATGCCGAGTAGGGCCAGCCAAGATGGACGGGGCCTAACGAAGAGTTCAGACAAAGCATAATCCACTGCAGGAGGGAATGGCAAACCGCTCCATTAGAACCTCATGAACTGTATAAAAGGACAAAAAGATATGACACCGAAGGATGAGTCCCCCAGGTCTGAAGGTGTCCAATATGCTACTGAGAGCCCAGAGAGAATGAAGCGGCTGGGCCAAAGTGGAAATGACGCTCAGTTATGGATGTGTCTGGTGATGAAAACAAAATCTGATGCTGCAAAAAACAGTACTGTATAGGAACTGGAATGTTAGGTCCATGAATCAAGATAAATTGGACGTGGTCAAGCAGAGATGGTAAGAAAAAACACTGACATCTTTAGTCCACATCAGTGAACCAAAATGGATGGGAATGGACGAATTTAATTCAGATGATCTACTACTGTGGGCAAGAACCCCATAGAAGAAATGGAATAGCCCTTATGATCAACAAAAGAGTTCAAAATGCAGTACTTGGGTGCCACCTCAAAAATGACAGAACGATCTTGGTTCGTTTTCAAGACAAGCCATTTAACATTACAGCAATCCAAGTCTATGCCCCTGCCACACGCTACTTCACTTTCACTTTTCACTTTCATGCACTGGAGAAGGAAATGGCAGCCCACTCCAGTATTCTTGCCTGGAGAATCCCAGGGACGGGGGAGCCTGGTGGGCTGCCGTCTATGGGGTCACACAGAGTCAGACACGACTGAAGTGACTTAGCAGTAGCAGCAGCCCCTGCCACTGATGCTGAAGAAGCTGATCAGTTCTATGAAGACCCAGAAGACCTCCTAAAACTAACACCAAAAAAGATGTTCTGTTCAAAGGGGATTGGAATGCAAAAGTAGGAAGTCAAAAGATATCTGAAATAACAGGCAAGTTTGGCCTTGGAGAACAAAATGAAGCAGGGTAAAGGCTAACGGAATTTTGCCAAGATAACGTATTGGTCATAGAAAATACCCTTTTTCAACACAAGAGACGACTTAACACGTGGACATCATCAAATGGCCAATACTGAAATCAAACTGATTACAGTCTTTGTAGCCAAAGATGGAGAAGCTGTATACAGTCAGTAAAACAAGACCTGGAGCTGACTATGGCTCAGATCATCAGCTTCTCATAGCAAAATTCAGGCCTAAAGAAAGCAGGGAAAACCACTAGGTCAGCCAGGTATGACTTAGATCAGATCCCCTATGAATATGCAGTGACGGTTAACGAATAGATTCAAGGGATTGTATCTTGCAGACAGAGTGCCTAAAGAACTATGGACGGAGGTCCGTAATATTGTACAGGAGGCAAACAAAACCATCCCAAAGAAAAAGAAAAGCAAGAAGGCAAGGTGGCTATCTGAGAAGGCTTTACAAATAGCCAAAGAAATAAGAGAAGTGAAAAGCAAGGGAGAAAGAAAGGGAAAGGTATATCCAACTAAACGCAGAGTTCCTAAGAGCAGCACAGAGACAAGAAGGCCTTCTTCAGTGAACAATGCATAGAACTAGAAGAAAACAACAGGAGGGGAAAGACTAGAGAGCTCTTCAGGAAAACTGGAGATGTCAACGGAACACTGTGCTCAAAGATGGGCACAATAAAGGACATAAACGGTAGAGACCATGTTTGTTTAATCTATATGCTGAGAAATGCCAGGCTGGATGAGTTACAAGCTGGAATCAAAACAGACAGGAGAAACATCAACAATCTCGATATGAGGAGGATATCACCCGAAAGGCAGAGGGTGAAGAGAATTAAAGAGCCTCTTGATGAGGGTGAAGGAGGAGAGTGAAAGAGCCAGCTTAAAACTAAATATTAAGAAAGCAAAGATCATGGCATCCTGCCCCATTGCTGCTGCTGCTAAGTTGCTTCAGTCATGTCCAACTCTGTGTGACCCATAGAGGGCAGTCCACCAGAATCCCCTTACCCTCACCCCCACCCCCACCCCCCCCCATCCCTGGGATTCTCCAGGCAAGAACACTGGAGTGGGTTGCCATTTCCTCCTCCAATGCATGAAAGTGAAAAGTCAAAGTGAAGTCACGCAGTCGTGTCTGACTCTTCGAGACCCCATGGACTGCAGCCCACCAGGCTCCTCCACCCGTGGGATTTTCCAGGCAAGAGTACTGGAGTGGGGTGCCATTTCCAGCCCCATTACTGCATGGCAAAGAGAAGGGGAAAAGGTGGAAGTAGTCACAGATTTCCTCTTGTTGGGCTCTAAAGTCACTGTGGATGGTGACTGCAGCCCTGAAATAAGAAGACATTTTCTTCCTGGCAGGAAAGCTATGACAAAGCCAGACAGTGTGTTAAAAAGCAGAGATATTACTCTTCGGACAAAGGTCCGTATGTCAAGGCAATGGCCTTCCCAGTGATCACGTAAGGTTGTGAGACTGGACCGTAAAGAAGGCTGAGTGCTGAAGAATTGATGCCTTTGCACTGTGGTGGTGGAGAATACACCTGAGAGTCTCTTGGACGCAAGGACATCAAACCAGTCAATCTTAAGGGAAATCAACCCTGAATACTCAGTGGAAGGACTCATGCTGAAGCTGAAACTCCATTATTTGGTCATCTGATGCAAAAAGCTGACACAATGGAAAAGCTGGGAAAGCTTGAGGGCAGGAGAAGAGGGTGTCAGAGGATGAGATGGCTGGATGGCATCACCGATGCAATGGACATGAACTTGGGCAAACTTCAGGAGATGGTGAGGGACAGAGAGGCCTGGTGTGCTGCAGTCCATGGCATAGCAAAGAGTCAGACACAACTGGGCGACAGAACAACAACAATCAAGTAACTTGCAGGCCAGTGGGATGGGTAGAATGATAATATATGTAGTTACTGAGACATGTAGAAAGTACAACGAGGGCCCAGAAGTTAAGGCAAGTCTGATGAGTAAAGGCTATGCTACAGTCAGAAGGAACAGGGGTTGTATTAATAGCTGAGCAACGTTGGAATTGGATACTCCACACAGAAGGATCAGCATGTATAAAAGGCATTGGTTACAGTATAGCCTATTTGGATAACTTAAAAATTTCATTGTGTGAGCATTAAGAGTGAATATTAGGTGGAGGAGTGATAGCAGGGGACTGGTAGGAAAGGTTTTTTTTTTTAATAGTCAGGTGCACCAAAAAAGGCCTTAGTTATTAGACTTTATCTTACAGGTGAATTTTAAGTAGAGAAATGGCACCAATCATTTATGTTTCAGGAAGATTACTTTGGTTACAGAAGGAAAGACGGATTAAAATGAAGTAATATTTGAGATTGAAACTCATAAGAAGTCTATTACAGAAGCAGAGATAATGAGGGCCTGAACTTGAGAAGCAATAGTGGAAATGGGGATAAGAGAACTAATTTAAAGAATATTCAGAAACTGAAGTATGTGATAGACATCATAGGTCCCCAGCTACCCACCTACTCACAACTCACCCACAAAGGCTGGAAAAGCCACACACCCTCCTTCTCAGCTTCATCACAGTCACCGTGAGCCAACTCTGGACAATCTCTCAGGAAAGGAAGGTGGCTCTGGCAAAGTCTTTCCCTTCTACTATTAAAAGGAGAGGGGCATGTGGAGAAAGGTCCTACCTACCTGTCTTCACAGCTCAGTGATGAGGATACTACGGTACGTGACAGTCATGTTACAATGACGAGGGGACAAGGCAGGAACAAAAGCCAACATGCCGAGGACCGTTGAGTGAAAGGATGAAAAAGTCTTGGTCCTTGCTGACTTGGCTGAGCTGCTCAACTAATACAGGGACTGCTTAATCTCTGGATTAAGGATCCTTCCAGTTTAAGCCACTGATTGTCAAACTCTCTCTTACTTCCAGATAAAATTAACCAAATTAAGAGACAGGAAGGGTTTGAAGGGTTTGTAATAAAAAGGAATTTAAGTTTTACTCCCAAGGTGTTGGCTTGGGAAACTAAGCAGAAGATGCTAGTTATAGAGATAAAATTACAACACAGGAAACGTGTGTGCGCACGCCCTCGGGTGCATGTAGGAGGGAGGTCTGGGTAGAGAAAGGGGAAGGGGCCTGAGACCAGGAAAGGAGAAAGGGGAGAATGTTTGTTTTGTTCCTGGACATGTTGATTTAAAGATACCAAGGAATCACTTAGGTTAAAAGTATATTCAGGTGAGTCTGTAACTCTTTCAAGAAGACAGAATTAGATTTACAGATGTGCGGGAAGTCAGATCCTGTCGTACCTGAATGGCCTCACACTCTTGGAGAAGTACAATGGCGTGAGGAGGAGGATCAAAAGAATGGAGTCCGGACAAAAACTTCCTCATCTGAAGACTCCTAAAAAGTGTCTATGACTCTGAAGATGTACAGATACTATTTAAAAATGGGAAGAAAATTGTTTATAGAATGAAATCTACAAACATCATTATATTACTGCATATTTTTGGTTTCTAAAAATTCATTTAGCAGCACAAAATCTGGTCTATGACAAAGGAAGACCTTGTGCACAAGTGACTGCCAGAGACTGCCCAGCAATTGAAACTAACCTCAATCACTTGCTTTACTATGTATGCCAGTAAATTAGCAATATGTGAATAACCTCATTCCCAAAATATATGTGACAGAGTTATGGAAGAAAAGAAATGATCAGCAGCTCCCAGTCTACTCAACAGGAAAAACACAGTCAACTAGAGCAGGCAACAGTCTCACAGAGAAAGAGGAACAAGGATACACCGCCAGAGGTGCCTATGAACAGTGGCTGCAGGCACAAATCAAAGGCTGATTTTCATGCTTACAAAGTCTAGACTAGATAGACAGCTGATGTACCAGGCCTGTACCGACAGACCACAGCAATCCTCATCAAAGGCATTTATGATGAATAGGAAGTACTACCAAAGATAAAAGGATTTGCCCTTGACATCAAGCAAAGATGCTTCAAAAACCAAAACCGACTTGAGAAAAAATGAGTATAATAGCTACAAATTTATACCTCAATCCACTGGTCTTGATTCTAAAACATAACTCCGACCACACTGCTCCTTACCTCAAAAACTTTAAATGGTTCCCCTGGCTCACAGACCATCCATCCCCTCAGCCCCAAACAAAAATTCTAGCCAAACTGAAAGTTTTGTCTCCTTTCATGCCTCCCACACTCTAGCTACACTGGATTTTCCAAACCCAACCTGTGCTTTCCTCCTCCTGCCAGTCTGTTCGTGTTGACTATTCCTTGCCTGCGGAAATCCTCCATTCTTCAGGGTTTTCCCCTTTATTTTCAGCATTCCATGATCCTACAAGAGCACTGTCTTCTTGGCATCTTGTTCTGCTCTTATCAAAACCATGGCATTGTTCTGAATTGTTATCACTGGTGTACCTCCCCTATGACACTCTAAATTCCTTACAGAAGAAAGCACAATTAATTCATTTTTGTGACTTTTACAGGGTCCTAACTAAATAACTGTAGGTTCCTGAGTTAGTGACATAAGACACTTACAGACCAAAAGCCCTCAGGAGAACATATAAACTCAAGTTTATTAAAAGTCTAGTAACTCAGCTATTTACCATTTCTGATATTCACATGCTCCTTCTGTTGACAGGAAAAAGCAATATGTAAGAAATAAACACAGGAACTATTCAGTAGAAAATATAATAAAACAGACTGTGGTCTAGAAATTCTAGATCCTATTGTAGCTCTCTGGGCAGGTACCCTTTTCTCTATTCACTTTGCAACTACCTACTTCACAAAAGCTATATGAAGAATATCTTTGTTATCTAGTTAACATTTTAAAGATTTCAGAACTAGTTAACATTTTAAAGATCTTTCAGAACACTCCTCCCTTCAAAACATACTGGTTTGAGAATCTTCTCTAGCTTTTTCTACGTTTACCACATAGCAATGATTTCTGTTATTCATAGACTACCTAAAGTGTAAAGAAGCCCATTATAAGCCAAAGAATGTATCTCCAGTTTTATTAAAAAAGCAAAATGTTCTCTTCCTCTACTTTCACAGATTTCTTTTAGGCAATGCAACTGGCCCTCTGGCCACTGCATAATCCTAATTTATAAAGGGGTTTAACAACCTAGAAGAAAATGTATACTGTGCTCTCAAGAACAGAATATATCCTTAGGGATGGCATGTAACAATCTGCATGAATAAATAAGAAACCAAATTCAGATCACTCAAGGGGGACTGGGCAGAAAGAATAAAAGGGCAATAAAATTCTTGAAAAATCAAGGCTTCCACAGCTATCCACAAAAAGTTTAGATCTAGAGAATTATTTCTTAACCAGTGACACAGGCCAAAGACTTTACAAAGTACCACGCTCTTTTAAAAGCTCTCGTTCTGATTATTCCTCTCTGGAACTTTTTCCTATCATACTCCATTTTTCTCAGTATGCTAACCCATCTCCTTTCACCCCCAAGTTCATATGCAAACTCAAAGGAGTACTCTCTCCAGGTCCGAAGCAGTCTCTATGGCCTTCTCACATAATTCCCAGACTGAGGCATAGGAATTCCTTCCTACCCAAGAGGTTACAGTGTAAATTTAAAAACTTAAAAACAATACAAAGGAACACAAAGTTTAGATCTGTGAGTGAGAACCAAGACTCCTAACCTCCCGTATCTTGGCTCTTCTTCATCTTTAAGCCAACAAAAACAATGCTGGGGACTTTTCCACTTGTCAATCCACTTACGAAATTTTAAACATCTCAAGTGGAGGTGACCTCTTATAAAACAAAAACTAATCAACCGAAAGGAAACAAACCCAAGCATGCATCTAACTGCAACAGCAACTGTGTACCGGTTATTTCAGTGGCGATTAAAACGCAAACCAACGTTTGGACTCATTCCTGTGTGCTCGCAGTACTCCAAAAGTTAGATGACACAACAAACCCGTTCTTCTCTCCCGCTCCTGCGGCCACGTCAGATACCTGTTGCATCACCTGGTAAGAGGTCTCCAGAATCTAGGAAAGGAGTACCACCATGAACCCCGAAATAATTCAGCTGGGCTATTTTCTGGATAAATTTTAGCCTCATTCATTTTAATGAGGTTGCCTTGGAGGCTAGGGTGTGTTGGCTCCTGTTCACCTTTAACGAGACTCTAGCACTGGCGTCGACAAGCGGTGACTTTCTGGACTTGGAGGGGCTTGGGAGTTTTTGAAGACGGGCTGCTTCGGCAGAGCGGGCAACTGGGGTGGGAGAAGCGGGGTTGCCCCGGAGTTCCGGTGATGGAGCGGGAGGTCCGACCCGCGACCCAAGCTTCGCGGAAAGGACACTGCTCGTCGGTCAGAAGGTCGGGCCCAGCCCAGGGTCCGGGCCAAGTCGGGGCACGAGGGAGGTTAGAGGCGAGAACCGAGTCTTGGCCAAAGCGCCGGGTCAGACCGGGAAAAGCTAACAAGCGCGTAGACGTTTGCAGGGATTAAAAAAAAATAATCGTCCCCTCCCCCCAACCCCGGTGAACCAAGCGGGAGGCGGCGACGCCAGGCTGGAAACGCGAGGGGCCGGGTCCGAACCCACCGGCGAGAGAATGCCGGCCGGGGCCGGGCTCGGGCGCCGGCGCCGTACTCACCATGTCGTACACGTTGAGCACCACTAACTGGTTAGCCCCCATCCTCCTCCCGGCGGCCGCCGCCTCGCGCTCCAGCCGCTCCGTTCCGCGGGGCCGAAGCCGTTCTCACCCACGCGGACGCCTCAGGGGGCCGGAGCCGGGCCCTAAGCGCACAGCCCGGCCGGCTGGAGCCAGGGCGGAAGCATCGGGAAGCTACTCGCTCCCGGTCGCCGCCGACAGGACCCTCTGCGCCTACGGTGCCGGACCGCTGGCGGCCCGCTCCGGCTCAAGCACCTCCCCCGGCGGCAGACACGTGGGGGAAGGCGGGGCCCGAGCAAGGGGCGGGCGCCGGGCTCCCGGGGGCGGGGCCGGCCGGGGCTGGGCCCGCCTGCGCTCTAGCCTCCTCTGCCGCACTCGCACCTAAGATGGCGCAACCTTGGTGCTTTTCCGCCGGGGAGGAGCGTGTTCCCAGAAAGACTACAATTCCCAGCATGCAATGAGGAAGCGCAGAGGCGGAGTCTCAACTGCGGTCCTTCCTTGCGGTGCGTTTCCAGCTGTCAACTACAGTTCCCAGCATGCTGTGGGGGCCGGGTCCTGCTAGCCAGGCCTAGCCCGACTACAGCTCCCAGCATGCAGTGCTTGCGGGCAGTCCGTCCTTGTGGGCCCTGAGGTTGTCCATCTGCTTTTTTTATCCGTTACTGTTGCAATTGGTTTCTGTCGCGTTGAGCTCGATGAAGCCTTACGAATGTGGCAGAAGACCACATTGATGACCCTGTTTTCCAAGTCCCTCTTCACTATTATTTTTTATTTTGCAAGGGGAGAAAAATAGAGGAAGGTGGGTTACTGGCAGGAGAAGGGATATAACATGCATCCAGTTAATTCTCAATGTGGAATTTTACATTTTATGAAACTATCCTGCTGAAATGGGAAGACAGCACAGTGCTCATAGATTAGCACAACCCTGGGACACAGTAGGTGCTTTTACATTCATTCAAAAAATATTTGTTGTGTACCATCCCTTTACCAGGCAGTGATGTAGGCCCTGGGGACTATGGCGTAAACAATAGGGAGGATGAGCAAAATATGCTTTGTAGAGAGTTAAAATAGGATGAAGTGATTGAGAGTAACCTTATATTGGCTGCAGTGGGAAGGTCTCAGTAAGCTGCTGAGGTTTAAGCTCAGAGATGAGTTCAGCTCAGTTGCTCAGTCCTGTCCAACTCTGCGACCCTATGGACTGTAGCACACCATGCTTCCCTTCCTGTCCATCACCAACTCCTGGAGCTTACTCAAACTCCTGTCCATCCAGTCGGTGATGCCATCCAACCAGCTCATCTTCTGTCTGGTTTTCCTCCCACCTTCAATCTTTCCCAGCATCAGGGGCTTTTCCAATGAGTCAGTCCTTCACATCAGGTAGCTGAAGTATTGGAGCTTCAGCTTCAGTATCAGTCCTTCCAATCAATATTCAGGACTGATTTCCTTTAGGATTGACTGGATCTCCTTGCAGTCCAAGGGACTCTCAAGCATCTTCTCCAACACCACAGTTCAAAAGCACAAATTACAAATATATTGTAAAATTAAGCAAAATAAAATAAAAATAAAAAAAAAACAAAAGCACAAATTCTTTGGCGCTCAGCTTTCCTTATAGTCCAATTCTCACATCCATACATGGCTACTGGAAAAACCATAGCTTTGACTAGACTGACCATTGGCAAAGTAATGTCTCAGCTTTTTAATACACTGTCTAGGTTTGTCATAACTTTTCTCCCAAGGAGCAAGCATCTTTTAATTTCATGGCTGCAGTCACCACCTGCAGTGATTCTGGAGCCCCAAAATATAAAGTTTCTCACTGATTCAATTATTTCTCCATCTATTTACCATGAAGTGATGGGACCTGATGCTGTGATCTTAGTTGTCTAAATGTTGTGCTTTAAGCCAACTTTTTCAGTCTCCTCTTTCACTTTCATCAAGAGGCTCTTTAGTTTTTCTTCACTTTCTGCCATAAGGGTGGTGTCATCTGCATATCTGAGGTTATTGATATTTCTCCCAGCAATCTTCATTCCAGCTTGTGCCTCATCCAGCCAGGCATTTCACATGATGTACTCTGCATATAAATTGAATAAACAGGGTGACAATATGCAGCCTTGACATACTCCTTGCCCTATTTGGAACCAGTCTGTTGTTCCATGTATAGTTCTAATTGTTGTTTCTTGACCTGCATACAGATTTCTCAGGAGGCAGGTCAGGTGGTCTGTATTCCCATCTCTTTCAGAATTTTCCACTGTTTGTTGTGATCCACACAGTCAAAGGCTTTGACATAGTCAATGAAGCAGATGTTTTTCTGGAACTCTCGTGCTTTCTCAATGATCCAACAGATGTTGGCAATTTGATCTCTGGTTCCTCTGTCTTTTCTAAATCCAGCTTAAACATCTGGAAGTTCACAGTTCACGTTCTGTTGAAGCCTGGCTTGGAGAATTTTGAGCATTACTTTGCTAGTGTGTGAGATGAGTGAAATTGTGTGGTAGTTTGAACATTCTTTGGCATTGCCTTTCTTTGGGATTGGAATGAAAACTGACCTTTTCCAGTCCTTTGGCCACTGCTGAGTTTTCCCAATTTGCTGGCATATTGAGTGCAGCACTTGAACAGCATCATCTTTTAGGGTTTGAAATAGCTCAACTGGAATTCCATCACCTCCATTAGCTTTGTTCGTAGTGATGTTTCCTAAGGCCCACTTGACTTCACATTCCAGGATGTCTGGCTCTAGGTGGGTGAGCACACCATTGTGGTTATTTGGGTCATGAAAATCTTTTTTGTATAGTTCTTCTGTGTATTCTTACCACCTCTTCTTAATACCTTCTGCTTCTGTTAGGTCCATTTCTGTCCTTTATTGTGCCCATCTTTGCATGAAATGTTCCCTTGGTATCTCTCATTTTCTTGAAGAGTCTTTCCCATTCTGTTGTTTTCCTCTATTTCTTTGCATTGATCACTGAGGAAGGCTTTCATATATCTTCTTGCTATTCTTTGAAACTCTGCATTCAAATGGGTATATTTTTCCTTTTCTTCTTTGCCTTTCACTTATTTTTCTCAGCTATTTGTAAGGCCTCCTCAGACAACCATTTTGCCTTTTTGTATTTCTTTTTCTTGGGGATGGTCTTGATCTCTGCCTCCTGTACAATACCATGAACTTCCGTCCATAGTTTTTTCAGGCACTCTGTTTATCAGATCTAATCCCTTGAATCTATTTCTCACTTCCACTGTATAATCATAAGGGATTTGATTTAGGTCATACCTGAATGGTCTAGTGGTTTTCCCTACTTTCTTCCATTTCAGTCTGAATTTGGCAATAAGGAGTTCATGATCTGAGCTACAGTCAGCTCCCAGTCTTGTTTTTGCTGACTGTATAGAAATTCTCCATCTTTGGCTGCAAAGAATATAATAAATCTGATTTCGGTATTGACCATCTGGACATCACCACGGTCAATACCAAAATCAGATTGATTAAGCTCAGATCTGAATGACAAAAAATCAACCCTCCAAATATCAGGAGACAAAGAGAACAGCAAAGCTAACTGTTTCAACCAATTAGGAAGCTATTCCACAAGTGCATGCCAAAAGGTGGCTTGGATATTGGGGTAGTGAGGAACATCTAAGAAATTAATTTTGAATATTTTGGAAGTAGAGTCTATAGGACTTTCTAATGGATTGGATCTTAAGTTTGTTAGAGACTAGGATAATTTCTAGATTTTTGACTTCAAAAATTGTGTGGATGATGGTGCCATTTATAAGATATGATAATTGGGAAGAGCAAGTGAGGAAGAGAGGAAGACTTAAGGTTTGGTCATTTTAAGTTAGAGATGCCTTTTAGACATCCATGATGTCAAGAACCAAAGTACATTTGTATGTAAAAAGAGAGAAATTGATAATGTAGGAGAGGGGGGATTTCCATGGGTGAGGTAAGAAGGGGAAGAGATCCAATGCATAAATGAGGGAGTGGCCTTTAGTCGGAGCGATGCTTTATCTGTACTGACAGCATATAAGGTGCACATGATGTCATTGAAGGTACAGAAGACAAATGAGGGCAGTTCTTTTCTGATTTGTTTTGATTTTCTCAATGAATAAGAGGCAAGACGATCACTGGAGAGTTGGAGAGGGGTGGGATATAGGGAATTTGAAGAGAGCTGCTGCTGCCACCAAATTGCTTCAGTCGTATCCGACTCTGTGCGATCCCATAGATGGCAGCCCACCAGGCTCCCCTGTCCCTGGGATTCTCAAGGCAAGAATACTGGAGTGGGTTGCCATTTCATTTGAAGAGAGAGGAGGTATTAAATAGGGAATACAAATATACTAAGGAAATAGTGTTGAATTGCCAGGCAGTGTTGAGTGACAGTAAATGCTGTGTGCATGACTGTCCTCAGGTTGTGAACAAAGTTCCAAAATTCTTTTTTGGTATACCCAGCTGCTTTGTTTCTCTTCCTCACTGTGGCCTTCCTCTCCTCTAACCCAGTCGAACAAACTACAGGTGTGGGGAGAGGCAGGCGCTCTTCATTAAACACATCATAACACCTCTTTGGAGAAGGCAATGGCACCCCACTCCAGTACTCTTGCCTGAAAAATCCTATGGATGGAGGAGCCTGGTGGGCTGCAGTCCATGGGATCGCGAAGAGTCAGACATGACAGAGCGACTTCACTTTGACTTTTCACTTTCATGCATTTGAGAAGGAAATGGCAACCCACTCCAGTGTTCTTGCCTGGAGACTCCCAGGGATGGGGGAGCCTGGTGGGCTGCCATCTATGGGGTCGCACAGAGTCGGACATGACTGAAGCGACTTAGCAGCAGCAGCAGCAAAACCTCCTACTGAGGGCTCAAACTACCAGTTCATTTTGCCTCTTACTCGAAACACTCCCTTTGCCCTTTGTGTGCTGAGCTACTCTCTCAGCATGCCCCCATCTCCAATCTCTGTTCCTCTCTTTTTTTAATATTTATTTTTATTTATTTGGCTGCACCGGGTCTTAGTTTGTTGACAGTCCCTCTTTCATTTGTCTTTATGCAGACACATCATTTTACATAGAAAAATTTCCATGCTATTTTTCTATTGTTTTCCTTCTTCCCCAGTTTTGAGAGTTTTTATATCTTCCCTCTCTACATCTCTTGATTCATCCCTTCTCCCCCTCCCACAGTGTACAGACATACATATGCACACGATGTACACAAAATGTTGTGTACCTTTCCATACCTTTTCCTGTGTTCTCATATCAGAACTTTTGTTTCATTTATATAATGGTATCATACTGTAAAGACTTCTCTGCTGCTTGCTTTTCTCATTTAACAAAATCTTGCAGAAAATCTAACTCAACACACTGATCAATATGGTAAATGAACAATCATTTACTCAACCGTTCACCTGCTGATAGACATTAATTCTCCCTCTAGCATTCTGTATATGTATGTGTATGTATATATATATATAATTCTGAGTATATATATATATATATATATATATGCATGTGTGTATATATATATGTGTGTGTATATATATATAATTCTGTGTATATATATGTGTGTGTGTGTGTGTATATACACACATTGATGTATATGAAACTGAGGAGGGTATGGCTACCTACTCCAGTATTCTTGCCTGGAGAATCCCCGTGGACAGAGGAGCCTGGCAGGCTACAGTCCACGGGGTCACAAAGACTCAGACATGACTGAGCAACTAGCACAGCACGTTTATAAAACTATTTGATTGTATGTATATGTTGGTCCTCCTAACTCATGGATAAACTTCTAATTTCTAAGAGTGGGTCCAAGAGGATTAATATTTTTAATTGCTGTTGCTAGATTGTTTTCCAAAAAAGCTTTAAAAATTCACTTTTCCTTCAGAAATGCAGAATTTTATTTTTTCTCATCCCTGATTCTGATTCCTTTCCAAGAGTGTTATCCTTCTGAGTTTTTGCCATCAGGCAAGAAAAGTAACCTAACTGTAACTTTGGTTTATATCTTTCTGACTGCTGGTGTGATTGAACATCCTTGGTGGATAAGCCCCTGATTTGGAGCCAGTCTGCCTGAGACCTCACTTACCAGCTGTGTGACCTTAGAAAAATTATTTACCCTCTCTGTGGCAGTTTCCTTGTCTCTATAATGGGATGGATAATAATAGTTCCCATTGCATAGTATGGTTGAAGAGTATTAGATAAATCATTGGGACAGTTTCTGGCACATAGTACACAGTAAAAAAAAGTTTTAATATGTTTATTGGCTATTTGAATATGCTCTTCTGTGAAATGACTATATCTTTTGCTCATTTTAAATTGGATCACTTTCTTTCTTTTTTCCATCAAACATTTATATCAGATCTCATTTCAAAACCCCTTTCAATAAAGGAGTTTTAAAGATGTTTTTCATGTATGGCATATACCTTTCATGTTAAATTTAATTCTGTGTAACTTGTCACTACAATGAATAATTTTTATTATTTCTATTGCTAACAAACTGTTATATAAATATTATAGAGAAAAGGTTTTGAATTTTAAGTATTTATCTCATATTGAGCCATCCAATGGTCTTATTCTAGGAATTCTTGTCCCTAATGTTGGGTTTCCTAGACATGTAATTAATTACTGAAATTAATTATCTCCTTTCTCCTCATATTTGTAATGGTTATTTTCCTCTTGTAATAGAAGACCCTTCAACACAGTGATGAACAGCAGATATCCCTGTCTTGTTCTTAGTAAACTGAGAAATTCTATATGTGGAAATAGCTTTGATTTGTCCCATCAAATCAAATAGCAAGTCACACACACACACACACACACACACACACACACACACACACACAATCTCTTGCTCATTCTCCTCTAGTTGGATCTTCATTCTTCAAATATTAATTGTTTAGAAAGCTGTGGTCATGTTTGGACAACTTAAGAAGCTTATTTTGAGCATCAGAATAAAATTTGAAAACTTAAAATTAAGACTTAGAGCATTAGCTTCATATTTTCAATATTATAAGTTATATTTCATATATATCTTTGACAGACTATTTAAATTCACATACTTATTAAGTCTTTTATACATAAATTAACTACAGCTTTATAAGGTTCATATGAAAAGTTTTATGCAAAATAATATTTGACACATTTATATACTTTCAAAACTTTACTTTCATTCTTAGGAAGGAGTGTAAATAGCCAAATTTAGGTAGTTTTTAAAGTTTAAAAATTTTTAAAAACTAAAACTTTGATTTACTCTGAGAAAAAACAAAAGTTAGAATACAGTTTGTAGGTTTCCAAAAAAGACATATCTACCATATGAATGAACCATTTCCTAAGTGTTTCCCCAAGAAAAATTAAAATCTATGTTCACACAACCTATAAAAAACTATTCATAGCAGTTTTATTTCTAAGTCTAAACCTAGAAAAAATCTCAAATGTTAACCAATAAGTTAACCAACAGTACAACAGAACACTTAGCAATAAAAAGAATTATGGATTCATGGAAAAACATGGATTAATTTCAAAATCACAATGCTGAATCAAGGAAGCTAGGTGAGAAAGAGCAAGAGAACACAGCTATACAAAAAAATTTTTTAAAGCTATTTTAAACTATATAGACTATCTTAATAAAAGTGAACATACTAAGGATTAATTTAATAACATACATTATATATGAAAATACTCCTGTTTAGGATAATTTGAGAACAATTTTCAGATTTTGAGTTTGATAATACTATGAGCTTATACTTAGTATTTCTTGGTCAAAATACACTCTCAATGTAAGTATATATACATCTTCTACATTCATAGTAAGTAGACTTTCATTTCTCTCAGTTTTTCTTCTTTTTTCTTTTAGATTGGTGCAGTGGTTCATAAATATGTTTTTTATAAATCCTCATATAATGGAAGTAGCTCAAAATGAGAATACTGAAGAACAGTAGCATCAGGAGAAAGACGAAAGCTGCAACTGTGTAAGCATTTGGACTGAAATAAGAAAAGAAAAGTCATTAGAAGTTGTTGCTCATTTTGGTTGTTAATTTAGTAAATATTTTTTGAATGGCTAGCTGCTATGCCATTGTTCTCTGTCAGTGATGAATAAGATTTATAAGACATCTTGTCTCCCCTCACGGTGTCTACCTTTTAGTGTTTGAGGCTGACCAGAGAGGAAGATAGATCGTGAGACTGATGAACATAATGAGAGAAAGAGGCTGTGGGAACCAGGTGTCAGGAAGGCCTTCCAATGGAGGTGCCTTTTGAACTGAGATAGGTGAGAGCTAGCTAGATATGACAAGGATTAGGAGCATTAGTATGAGTTAGATAAAAATGTTAAAGAGTGGAGAAGGAGACTAAGGGTGGATGTCATATTTTAGGGTAAGGGAGATGCATTACCAAGGCATGGAAGCATAAGAAAACCTTAAAATCAGCCCCAGACATTCTGCAACTAAAACTAGTTCAGTGTGACTGGAATTTAGGTGCTAATGCTCAGTGATTAGGGATGAGGAATCATAGGTTGTTCAAGGTGCAAAAGACAGCTTTTATCAAACTACAGAGGGTGAATTTTAGTATAAAGGCAAGAGGGAGTTTCAGACATGTGATACAGCATTCTCGTTTTCGAAGGATGATTCTGATTGTAGTGTGAAGAATAGATGAGTGGGATGCATGAATATGCAGGGAGAAAACTACTTATGAGGTTTTTATAATAACCAAATATGGTGAGAGTTTTAATTGATTAGTGGCTGTAAAAATGGGGAGAAATGGATAGATTTAAGGTATATTTAGAAGTTAGATTGGGTGATCTTGGTGATTAAGATGTGAGGTTTGAGAAATGTGTTAGCATAAAGGATATCTCCTAAATTTGGGGATGAGGTAACTCTGAGGATGGTAGCACCATTCACTGACATAGGAAATTCACAAGTAAGAACACTTTAGAGGGTATTTGTGAATATGGTTGGCTTACTTTTGGGCATATTGAATTTGAAGTACAAGAGGGTCAGCCAGGTGTGTGTGTGTGTGTGTGTGTGTGTGTGTGTGTGTGTTGTACACTTAATAGATGCTACTTTCAGCTAGGATCCAGACCTCTTGCCTTTTCACCTCATGTGTCTCCCATCAGAGTAGATTTATTTCTTAAGCCAAACACTGTGCTGTTTTCTACTTTG
Source organism: Tragelaphus eurycerus (assembly GCA_935064755.1). Taxonomy (NCBI): domain Eukaryota; kingdom Metazoa; phylum Chordata; class Mammalia; order Artiodactyla; family Bovidae; genus Tragelaphus; species Tragelaphus eurycerus. The sequence continues at coordinate 27,181,661 of CAKXYN010000003.1, forward strand.
TGTCCTGGTACCTGACTTTAGTTTTTAGTTCCCTTTTAAATCATAATTATTTGTTTGCCATTTTACACTTTTACCAGGTCCCCAGCCTTGTTAGTCTGACCTTCCTCCTCTGTGGATACAAGCTTAATCTAGCTCCAGTGAATCATTTCCTTCTTAGAAATTAACTAATTTAATAAATGATCTGATATATGCCAGGTACTGTGCTGGGTTTTGGTAAAACAATAATGGGTAAAAACAGACATAGTCTTCACCCTTAGAGAGCTTACATTTTAGTGGGGACATAACCATTAATCAGATGAGAAAATAAATATAAAATTGAATTTCTAATAAAAACACAGTAGGAGAGGTAATGCAATGAAAGCTTACTATAGTAGGATTTAAACCTGGTGAATTGGTCAAGAAATGCTCCCACGAGGAAAAGATAATTATTCTAAACTTTGAAGAATTAAATGGAAGTGGATTTGGTAAAGTTAAGTAGGTAAGGAGGGGAAGGAAGAGATTCCAGATAGAGAAAATAGCGTGTGCATAGCTCCTACTGTAGAACAGAGAATGGAGAAGGCCAGGGATTGAAAGAAGGTTGCTGAGAAAATGAAGGGAATATGACGCAAGATGAGATTAGAGCAGTAGGTAGCAGCTAGGTCAGAAAAAGTTTTTTAGGTCATGTTAAGAAGTCCCCATTTTAAGGAAAGAAACTTGAAAGTTTTAAGCTATAACCATTACAACGAAAAGAATAAAATACTTAGGCATATATCTACCTAAAGAAACAAAAGACCTATATATGAGATCAGATCAGATCAGTCGCTTAGTCGTGTCCGACTCTTTGTGACCCCATGAATTGCAGCACGCCAGGCCTCCCTGTCCATCACCAACTCCCGGAGTTCACTGAGACTCATATCCATCGAGTCAGTGATGCCATCCAGCCAGCTCATCCTCTGTGGTCCCCTTCTCCTCTTGCCCCCAATCCCTCCCAGCATCAGAGTCTTCTCCAATGAATCAACTCTTCGCATGAGGTGGCCAAAGTACTGGAGTTTCAGCTTTAGCATCATTCCTTGCAAAGAAATCCCAGGGCTGATCTCCTTCAGAATGCATTGGTTGGATCTCCTTGCAGTCCAAGGGACTCTCAAGAGTCTTCTCCAACACCACAGTTCAAAAGCATCAATTCTTCGGCACTTAGCCTTCTTCACAGTCCAGCTCTCACATCCATACATGACCACAGGAAAAACCATAGCCTTGACTAGACCAATCTTTGTTGGCAAAATAATGTCTCTGCTTTTGAATATGCTATCTAGGTTGGTCATAACTTTCCTTCCAAGGAGTAAGCATCTTTTAATTTCATGGCTGCAGTCACCATCTGCAGTGATTTTTGGAGCCCAGAAAAATAAAGTCTGACACTGTTTCCACTGTTTCTCCATCTATTTCCCATGAAGTGATGGGACCAGATGCCATGATCTTCATTTTCTGAACGTTGAGTTTTAAGCCAACTTTTTCACTCTCCACTTTCACCTTCATCAAGAGGCTTTTTAGTTCCTCTTCACTTTCTACCATAAGGGTGGTGTCATCTGCATATCTGAGGTTATTGAGATTTCTCCCGGCAATCTTGATTCCAACTTGTGTTTCTTCCAGTCCAGCATTTCTCATGATATACTCTGCATATAAGTTAAATAAACAGGGTGACAATATACAGCCTTGACGTACTCCTTTTCCTATTTGGAACCAGTCTGTTGTTCCATGTCCAGTTCTAACTGTTGCTTCCTGACCTGCATACAAACTTCTCAAGAGGCAGATCAGGTGGTCTGGTATTCCCATCTCTTTCACAATTTTCCACAGTTTATTGTGATCCACACAGCCAAAGGCTTTGGCTTAGTCAACAAAGCAGAAATAGATGTTTTTCTGGAACTCTCTTGCTTTTTCCATGATCCAGCAGATGTTGGCAATTTGATCTCTGGTTCCTCTGCCTTTTCTAAAACCAGCTTGAACATCAGGAAGTTCACGGTTCACATATTGCTGAAGCCTGGCTTGGAGAATTTTGAGCATTACTTTACTAGCATGTGAGATGAGTGCAATTGTGCGGTAGTTTGAGCATTCTTTGGCATTGCCTTTCTTTGGGATTGAAATGAAAACTGACCTTTTCCAGTCCTGTGGCCACTGCTGAGTTTTCCAAATTTGCTGGCATATTGAGTGCATCACTTTCACAGCATCATCTTTCAGGATTTGGAATAGCTCCACTGGAATTCCATCACCTCCACTAGCTTTGTTCATAGTGATGCTTTCTAAGGCCCACTTGACTTCACATTCCAGGATGTCTGGCTCTAGGTCAGTGATCACACCATCGTGATTATCTGGGTCATGAAGATCTTTTTTGCACAGTTCTTCTGTGTATTCTTGCCATCTCTTCTTAATATCTTCTGCTTCTGTTAGGTCTGTACCATCTCTGTCCTTTATCATGCCCATCTTTGCGTGCAATGTTCCTTTGGTAGCTCTGGTTTTCTTGAAGAGATCTCTAGTCTTTCCCATTCTGTTGTTTTCCTCTATTTCTTTGCATTGATTGCTGAAGAAGGCTTTCTTATCTCTTCTTGCTATTCTTTGGAACTCTGCATTTAGATGTTTATATCTTTCCTTTTCTCCTTTGCTTTTCACTTCTCTTCTTTTCACAGTTATTTGTAAGGCCTCCCCAGACAGCCATTTTGCTTTTTTGCATTTCTTTTCCATGGGGATGGTCTTGATCCCTGTCTCCTGTACAATGTCACGAACCTCATTCCATAGTTCATCAGGCACTCTATCTATCAGATCTAGGCCCTTAAATCTATTTCTCACTTCCACTGTATAATCATAAGGGATTTGATTTAGGTCATACCTGAATGATCTAGTGGTTTTCCCTACTTTCTTCAATTCAAGTCTGAATTTGCCAATAAAGAGTTCATGGTCTGAGCCACAGTCAGCTCCTGGTCTTGTTTTTGCTGACTGTATAGAGCTTCTCCATCTTTGGCTGCCAAGAATATAATCAATCTGATTCGGTGTTGACCATCTGGTTATGTCCATGTATACAGTCTTCTCTTGTGTTGTTGGAAGAGGGTGTTTGCTATGACCAGTGCATTTTTTTGTCAAAACTCTATTAGTCTTTGCCCTGCTTCATTCCGTATTCCAAGGCCAAATTTGCCTGTTACTCCAGGTGTTTCTTGACTTCCTACTTTTGCATTCCAGTCCCCTATAATGAAAAGGACATCTTTTTTGGGTGTTAGTTCTAAAAGGTCTTGTAGGTCTTCATAGAACCATTCAACTTCAGCTTCTTCAGCGTTACTGGTTGGGGCATAGGTTTGGATTACTGTGATATTGAATGGTTTGCCTTGGAAACGAACAGAGATCATTCTGTCGTTTTTGAGATTGCATATATAGAAAACTATAAAACACTGGTGAAAGCAATCAAAGAGGACGCAAATAGATGGAAAATTATACCATGTTCATGGGTTGGAAGAATCAATATAGTGAATATGAGTATACTACCCAAAGCAATCTATAGATTCAATGCAATCCCTATCAAGCTACCAACAGTATTTTTCACAGAGCTAGAACAAATAAATTCACAATTTGTGTGGAAATACAAAAAACCTCGACTAGCCAAAGCCATCTTGAGAAAGAAGAATGGAATTGGAGGAATCAAGCTGCCTGACTTAAGGCTCTACTACAAAGCCACAGTCATCAAGACAGTATGGTACTGGCAAAAAGACAGATATATAGATCAATGGAACAAAATAGAAAGCCCAGAGATAAATCCATGCTCCTATGGACACCTTATCTTTGAAAAAGGAGGCAAGAATATACAGTGGAGAAAAGACAATCTCTTTAACAAGTGGTGCTGGGAAAACTGGTCAACCACTTGTAAAAGAATGAAACTAGAACACTTTCTAACACCATACACAAAAATAAACTCAAAATGGATTAAAGATCTAAACGTAAGACCAGAAACTATAAAAACTCCTAGAGGAAAACATAGGCAAAAACACTCTCCGACATAAATCACAGCAGGATTCTCTATGAACCACCTCCCAGAATATTGGAAATAAAAGCAAAAATAAACAAATGGGACCTAATTAAACTTAAAAACTTTTGCACAACAAAGGAAACTATAAGCAAGGTGAAAAGACAGCCTTCAGAATGGGAGAAAATAATAGCAAACGAAGCAACTGACAAATAATTAATCTCAAAAATATACAAGCAACTCCTGCAGCTCAATTCCAGAAAAATAAATGACCCAATCAAAAAATGGGCCAAAGAGGCTAAATAGACATTTCTCCAAAGAAGACATACAGATGGCTAACAAACACATGAAAAGATGCTCAACATCACTCATTATCAGAGAAATGCAAATCAAATCCACAATGAGGTACCATTTCACGCCAGTCAGAATGGCTGCTATCCAAATGTCTACAAGCAATAAATGCTGAAGAGGGTGTGAAGAAAAGGGAACCCTCTTATACTGTTGATGGGACTGCAAACTAGTACAGCCACTATGGAGAACAGTGTGGAGAGTCCTTAAAAAACTGGAAATGGAACTGCCTTATGATCCAGCAATCCCACTGCTGGGCATACACACCAAGGAAACCAGAATTGAAAGAGACTCGTGTACCCCAATGTTCATTGCAGCACTGTTTATAACAGCCAGGACATGGAAGCAACCTAGATGTCCATCAGCAGATGAGTGGATAAGAGAGCTGTGGTACATATACACAATGGAATATTACTCAGCCATTAAAAAGAATACATTTGAATCAGTTCTAATGAGGTAGATGAAACTGGAGCCTATTATACAGAGTGAAGTAAGCCAGAAAGAAAAACACCAATATAGTATATTAATGCATATATATGGAATTTAGAAAGATGGTAACAATAGCCCTATATGAGAGACAGCAAAAGAGACACAGATGTATAGAACAGTCTTTTGGACTCTGTGGGAGAGGGCAAGGGTGGCATGATTTGGGAGAATGGCATTGAAACATGTATATTATCATATGTGAAATGAATCACCAGTCCAAGTTCAATGCATGAGACAGGGTGCTTGGGGCTGGTGCACTGGGATGACCCAGAGGGATGGGATGGGGAGGGAGGTGGGAGGGGGTTCAGGATGGGGAACACATAAACGCCTGTGGCGGATTCATGTCAATGTATGGCAAAACCACTACAATACTGTAAAGTAATTAGCCTCCAATTAAAATAAATCATTTTATATTAAAAAAGTTTTAAGCTACTAAAATTAGCATTAGGAATCTACTTCAATAATTCAGATCAAAGATAATAGTAACTTGAATTAGAGAGGAGTAGTGGTGATGGGTTTGGTAAGAAGTGGATTCATTTAAGGGCAATTTAAGAGTCTAAATGAATGACAGTCGGTGACTAGATGAGCTGGAGAAGAGAGAAAGAGAGATATGAGTGTGAACCTAGGTTTTGTGTTTTTCAGTTTTGACTGTTAGGTGTCCGGCTTGTGTAGTTGGTTCTGCTATTTCCTGAGAGAGGGAACACTGGAAAAATAGGGTTGCCATATTGTTCAATTCCAGAGGGCAGCATTCACATTATAGCCTATGTGAATGAATTCTCTGGGGCTGTGCAATGACGGTCCATAGAGCTGAATGCAATTACATTGATGTGATAAGATTATGAGTTCATTTTTGGACATGTGAAGTCTGACCAGTCTTTGAGATATCCAAGAGAAGAGGTTAAGTAGACAGTGGGATATATGGCCCTGGGTGGGGTTAGAGATATAGTTTGGGAGTTGTGTATTTATAGATGCTAATTGGAATCATGGGTATGGATGAGCTTGCCAGAGTGAGCAGCTCAGAAAACCAGGACTGAGCCCTCCCTAAAGAAGGTCACCATTTAATGGCTGGTGATATAGGTTGTAGGTTAAGGCTCTTTACTAGAAAGAAAAGAATGGCTACAGAAGGCTAGGAAAACCTATAGAGCTATGTGGTAGCCAAAGGCAAAGTCAACTCTAATGAATGCTCAAATATAATGTGGACTGGGCAGTGTCTGTCAGATGTAGTGTAGGCCAGTTCCAGTTCAAGATGGTGACTAAGGAACCTCCTGAACTGACATCCTCCCACAGACATACCTGTCCCACAGCTATGTGTAGCACAATTCCCTCCAAAAGAAAACCAGAAATTCACTGAGCAACACCTACACATTGGGTGAATAAGAAAAACCCACCCACATAAAAACGGGTAGGGAGAGACTGAGGCACCATCTCACCCAAAACCCCATCCTAGCAGAGCAATATACAATGGAGAGGGAGCTCACAACCCTTAACTTCTCCCTAAGAGGTTTGGATCTAATATCCAGTACCTCAACTTTTAAAACTTCCACCTGAGGGACGGGACCCCCAAACACCTAGCTTTGAAAGCCAACTGGGCTTCACCCATGAAACCCACAAGGGTAGAGCAAACAATGGGCTCCTGAGAACTCTTGGTAGCTAACCCCCTCTCTCATTATCCATCCCTCCCTCTCCACCCCAGCGCAGAACCAGCAGACTGAAATGCTCATTTCCCAATCTTTCCACACGAGTTGTTGTTGTTCAGTTGCTAAGTTGTGTCCAACTCTTTGAGACCCCATGGACTGCAGCAGGCCAGGGCTCCCTGTCCCTTACCATCTCCCGGAGTTCACCCAAGTTCATGTCCGTTGAATTGGTGATGGTGATGGTATTGTCCTCCGCTGCCCTCTTCTCCTTTTGCCTAAAATCCTTCCCAGCATCAGGATCTTTTCCAATGAGCTAGTTGCTTATCCTAGAAGCTGCCATCTGAGGGCTAGGCTCCTAATATAACATTAATCTAGGGGCCTCCCCAGAGACTGGGGAAGCTAGCAGGTGCCCTCCTGCCGCCTCTCCTCAGGTCACCTGAAATGATGACATCTCTGCAATGATGCTGTGCGTTCTTCTGATGCCCCAGCTTCCATGGCTGTTCCTCAGGGGGACACACCACTTGATCACCTGGCTCTGGTAGGTAGCAGAGCTTAAGTTCACTAGTCTCACAGGACTGTGTCAGAGAAACTATTCTTAACTGGTTATTCTCTCAGGGCTCAGCACAGAGGGAAGAGAAAGCAAGGCCCATCTTCCAGTCTTTTTCTAAAAGTAGCCCACTTGTATACTGTGAAAGCTGCTGCTTGTGCATCCAGCTTCCAGCCAATCTGCACCTAGGTTCTGACTGAGATCCTCTCTCTGGGATACTGATAGGTCTTGGCACACCCTCAACTACTGGGGAATGCTAAGAACTAAGAAGGCAGCTTGGGCAATCACAAGGGTTTAAAGGACAGCAACTAGGGCTGGGCCGAACAGTAAGTTCCATCTCCTACATAAGACCACTCCTTCTTGCCTGGGAGACGTGGCTGTTTTATCTATTGCATAGAAACTAACACAGAAAAATCAAGGAAAATGAAAAAACAGAGAAATAATTTCCAAACAAAAGTACAAGATAAAAACTTCAGAAGCAGACCTTCATGAAATGGAGATAGGTAATTTACCTGATAAAGAGTTCAAAATAATGGTCATCAAGGTGCTCACTGAGGTCAGGAGAACAAGGCATGAGCAAGTGAGAATTTCAACAGAGACAGAATATGTAAGAAAGTGTCCAACAGATTTAGTGCAGGTCAAAGCGATTCTAATGCCAAGTAATGGGCGGAGTGATAAGATAGAAAGCAGGCTGGATGGGTTAGCAAAATAGGGATGAAATACAGGCAAATGGGGGCTTCCTAGGTGGTGCTAGTGGTAAAGAACCCACACGCCAGTGCAGGAGACATAAGGGACTTTAGGTTCAATCCCTGAGTCCAGAAGATCACCTGGAGTAGGAAATGGCAACCCAGTATTCTTGCCTGGAGAATCCCATGGACAGAGGAATCTGGAGGGCTACAAGTTGGACAAGACTGAGCACATCAGTGTTACTTCAGTGTCGAAGTAGTTGTTACAGAGAGTGGAAACTTTGGTTGACCAGAGAAAGAAAGATTTCCAGGTAGTGTTGGCGACTTATATAAAGTTGGTGATCAATTTGCCCTGTGGTGTAACTTTCTTTACTTGGCTCATCAGATGTCACTGCAAAGAAAGTAGGTAGTTTGGGGCTTGTCAAGAGGGGGCGCCACATTCTAGAAATGTAAGAGAGTACTAGAAAGTAGTTATTAAAACAGTAGGCCTTGTCTGATATGTGAGAAAATAAGAAATAAAAAGGAAGAGGTTAGAAGTTAGAGGTGAAGGGACTTCCCTGGTGGTCCAGGAGCTAAGACTCCATGCTCCCAGTGCAGGGGGTCTGGGTTCTATCTCTGGTCAGGGAACTAGATCAAACTCTAGCCACAACTAAGAGTTTGCAGGCTGCAACTAAAGATTTTGTATCCTGCAACCAAAAAAAAAAAAAAATACTACATGCCTTCACTAAAAGAAAAAAAAAATGTAGAGGTTAAGGTCCCAATGAAGGTGAAGAAGAGTTGTAGTGGGTGTAGCTGAATTAGCAAACTGGGAATGTCTGAGAATAAGATGTCTGAATTGATGCTTTAGTAAGCAGAGAAGTTATAATAGGATTGATCATGCCTAAGACATAACGCTGGAAGAGGGTAGCCAAAATACAGTGCAGGAGGGGGACATCAAGGACCAGGAAAGGCCATGATGGGGGGTGCTTGCCGTAGAGGTGAAAACAGAATGGCACTGAATGAAGGGGAGTTTGGAGAGGGTGCAGAAGTGAGCACAGAGAAAGGACAGGGGTACAGCAGATGCCATGAACCTCAAAGGATAAGTGTTTTAAAATTTTGTTTTCTGTTTTTCAGAAGAACCATGATCTGCGAGTAGTGATGGTGCTCTGTGGCACCGACAGAGCTCAGAGGACAGGACTTGGGTGAATTTGCTGGTTAAACGGTGGCAACTCCAAAGGACACAGTGGAAAACTTGAGGTGGTTGAGAATTGGGCCAGAAAGCAAAGAAACAGTAAGATCTTTGCCTCCTACAAACTGATCTCCAGTTGCTGGTTTGCTCATGAAAGGGGCTCTCTTACCACCAGCTAACCTCTGCTCTGCCTCTGGACCCTTTAGGGCTCAGGCATGACACAGACTGAACTGCAGGCACTAAAGGACTATCCCTGTGTTGCACCATGTTCTCTGGTTGCTGAAATCCAGCTCCTGGGAGGTGAGCTGGGCAAATATGTGAGATCCCTTAGTAGGTGAGATCTCCCTTTACTCTTTCCTGTCCTCCCTAACTCAACTCCCTCCCCCTTCTGTTGGTGGATACTTGCATGGACATATGTTCTTCATATTTATCTAAATCAAATGTAAAGATCTAATGAGAAAGAGAAGTTGCTGCACAAAGGCTATACATGTTTCCCAAAGTTACTTATTATTAGAAACAGGCATGACTTATCTCATTTGCAGATTATTCATACCATTAACCTCCCATTAAGGAGGTTAAGGAGTCAGTAGTATTTAAAATAGGGCCATAAGTGGTTTAATTGTTTATGGTCCACTCTTGTTTAATGTTTTCCAAAACAAAGACCAAAAACGCAGGACAGAGAAACAGAATCATCTGCAGTCCCAACTTTTGTGTTAAGACTTTTTCCTCTGCTCTCGAAGGAAACTAGAGCTGAGTCCAGGGAGATGCTTTTCCTACCTGTTTCCGGTGTGCATGGGAATGATGACAGGTGGGCCACAGCTGACCCGGAGTCAGCAGGGGCACAGCCATGGCCTCCTTCCTGTCCCCACTGCTGCAGTCTGCCATGTGCCCTTAGGGGAGTTGAAAGTCACTTTTGATTGGGAAGACAATGGCTGTTGAGGAGGATGAGCATAAGGGGACTTGAGGTGCAGTAACAATTCTCAGGAATTCCTTCCTACTGTATCCTTGGTATAATAGATACATACAATCTTTAGGATGTCACATATAGGACAGAAGTATAAAGGTCCCAGGAAAAGAGGGGAGAGCTGTGTTTCCTTTTCTGTATCTTTCCCGAATTAAAGCCTAATTAGGCACCAGTCATTACCTGGGAATCACTCCAAAGGTCTCTATTGCAAATATGGTGGTTAGGTTACAGAAACTGCAATAAAGAAAAATATTAAAGATTAGATTAAATACAATATATAAAAGACTCTGGCCCATCTCTATGGTAACCAAATCATGTATAATCTTGGTTAAGGTGTCATTTTCTTTCTTTTTTTAAGTTTATTTCAAGATCAGTTCAGTTCAGTCGCTCAGTTGTGTCTGACTCTTTGCGACCCCATGAATCGCAGCATGCCAGGCCTCCCTGTCTATCAAGATAAAAGAAATTTTAATCAAACTGAGTAATGCCTTCCATTTTACAGATAAAAATCTCCACTGTAATGAATGGGAATTATGAATGAAATAAATTTAAATGTATACTCCCTTCTTTGTTCTATTGATAATTTCAGTGCAAAATCACAGTGAGTAGACTGATGTGGAAGAATTGCTAAGCATTTTGTTCCCTTCAGTGGACAATTTCACTAATTTCATTAGCTTTATTTTATTTTTTTGAGTTTTTTAAAAATTGAAGTACAGTATAGTTGATTTACAAGGTTGTGTTAATTTCAAGTATAAAGCAAAGTGATTCAGTTATACATTTATCTATTCTTTTTCAGCTTCTTTTCCCGTATAGGTTATTATAAAATATTGAGTAGAGTTCCCTCTGCTAAACAATAGATCCTTGGTGTTTATCTGTATTATACACAGTAGTCTCTATATGCTAACCCAACCTTTTAATTTATCCCTATCATTTTTCCCTTTGGTAGCCATAAATTTGCTTTCTGTGTCTGTAAGTCTATTTCTGTTTTTTGAATAAATTCATTTTTGTCCTTTTTTAGATTCCACATATAAGTCATATTATATGATATTTGTCTTTGTCTTGTTTATTTCACTTAGTATGGTAATCTCTAGGTCCATCCATGTTGCTGAAAATGGCATTATTTACTTCATTTTTGTGGCTGAGTAATATTTCACTGTGTGTTTGTGTATAAAACATCTTCTTTATCCATTCATCTGTTGATAGACATTTAGGTTGCTTCTATGTCCTGGCTGTTGTGAATAGTGGTGCAGTGAACATTGAAGTGCATGTATCTTTTCAGATTATAGTTTCCTCCAGATATATGCCCAGGAGCGGGATCCCTTGATCATATGGTAGCTCTATATTTACTTTTTTAAGAAACCTCCGTACTGTTCTCCATAGTGGCTGTAGCAATTTACATATCTACAACAGTGTAGGAGGGTTCCCTTTTCTCCACGTCATTTCTGTGAAAGTCGCTTAGTTGTGTCTGACTCTCTGAGAGCCCATGGACTATATATAGTCCATGGAATTCTCCAGGCCAGAATCCTGGAGTGGGTAGCCATTCCCTTCTCCAAGGGATCTTCCCAACCCAGGGATCAAACCCAGGTCTCCCACATTGCAGACGGATTCTTTACCAGCTGAGCCATCAGGGAAGCCCTAGCATTTATTATCTGTAGACTTTGGTGATGGCCATTCTGATGGATGTGAGGTGATACTTCATTGTAGTTTTGATTTGCATTTCTATGATAATTGGCAATGTTGGGATATTTTTTTCATGTGCCTTTGGTCATCTCTGTGTGGAGAAATGTCTGTTTAGATCTTTGGCCCATTTTTTGGATTGGGTTATTTGTTTTTTTTTTTTTTTTATATTGCGCTATATGAGCTGTTTGTATATTTTGGAAATTAATCACGTGTCAGTAGAATTGTTTGCAGATATTTTCTCCCAGTCCATAGGTTGTCTTTTCATTTGGTCTATGGTTTGTTTTGCTGTGCAAAAGCTTTTAAGTTTAATTAGGCCCTATTTGCTTATTTTTATTTTTATTACTCTAGGGAATGATCCAAAAAAATATTGCTGTGATTTATGTCAGAGTGTTCTGCCTGTGTTTTCATCTGTGAGTTTTGTAGTACCCAGTCTTAATTTAGGCTTTTAATCCATTTTAAATTTAATTTTATATGTGGTATTAAAGAATGTCCTAATTTTATTTTATTCTTCTATATGTAGCAGTTCAGTTTTCCCAGTACCACTTATTGAAGAGACTGTCTTTTTTCCAATGTATATTTTTGCCACCTTTGTCATAGATTAATTGACCATAGATGTGTGGGTTTACCTCTGGGCTTTCTATCCTGTCCCATTGACCTATATTTCTATTTTTGTGCCAAACTGTTTTGATGACTGAAGCTTCATAGTGTATTCTGAAGTCAAGGATCCTGATGCCTCCAGCTCCATTTTTCTTTCTTAGGATTACTTTGATTACTTGAAGTCTTTTGTGTTTTCATAGAAATTTTAAGATTTTTTTTGTTCTAGTTCTGTGAAAAATACAATTGATAATTTGATAATGATTGTTTTGAATCTGTAGATTGCTTTGGGTAGTATAATCATTTTGGCAGTATTGATCCTTCCAATCCAAGAACATGGTATATCTTTCTATTTGTATCATCTTCAGTTTCTTTAATCAGCATCTTATAGTTTTCAGAGTACAAGTCTTTAGTCTCCTTAGGTTTATCCCTAGGTATTTTATCTCTCATAATTTAGCATATTTCTTGGAATGAGATAGTATATAACTAAATAAACATTAATATATGATTTCATCTATCTTCATGTGGGAGAACAGAGAGGAAAACAACTTAATTTTATTGAGTCCTTGCTATGTGCCCAGCAAAATTAGAGATTTTTACCCAGATACCTCGATAAAGGACAGAGATGGTGTGGACCTAACAGAAGCAGAAGATATTAAGAAGAGGTGGCAAGAATACACAGAAGAACTGTACAAAAAAGAGCTTAAAGACCTAGATAATCATGATGATGTGATCACTGACCTAGAGCCAGACATCTTGGAATGTGAAGTCAAATGGGCCTTAGAAAGCATCACTACGAACAAAGCTAGTGGAGGTGATGGAATTCCAGTGGAGCTATTCCAAGTCCTGAATGATGATGCTGTGAAAGTGCTACACTCAATATGCCAGCAAATTTGGAAAACTCAGCAGTGGCCAAAGGACTGGAAAAGGTCAGTTTTCATCCCAATCCCAAAGAAAGGCAATGCCAAGGAGTGCTCAAACTACCGCACAATTGCACTCATCTCACATGCTAGTAAAGTAATGCTCAAAATTCTCCAAGCCAGGCTTCAGCAATATGTGAACCGTGAACTTCCTGATGTTCAAGCTGGTTTTAGAAAAGGCAGAGGAACCAGAGATCAAATTGCCAACATCCGCTGGATCATGGAAAAAGCAAGAGAGTTCCAGAAAAACATCTATTTCTGCTTTATTGACTATGCCAAAGCCTTTGACTGTGTGGATCAGAATAAACTATGGAAAATTCTGAAAGAGATGGGAATACCAGACCACCTGATCTGCCTCTTAAGAAATCTGTATGCAGGTCAGGAAGCAACAGTTAGAACTGGTCATGGAACAACAGACTGGTTCCAAATAGGAAAAGGAGTACGTCAAGGCTGCATATTGTCACCATGTTTATTTAACTTATATGCAGAGTACATCATGAGAAATGCTGGACTGGAAGAAACACAAGTTGGAATCAAGATTGCCGGGAGAAATATCAATAACCTCAGATATGCAGATGACACGACTCTTATGGCAGAAAGTGAAGAGGGGCTAAAAAGCCTCTTGATGAAAGTGAAAGTGGAGAGTGAAAAGGTTGGCTTAAAGCTCAACATTCAGAAAACGAAGATCATGGCATCTGGTCCCATCACTGCATGGGAAATAGATGGGGAAACAGTGGAAACAGTGTCAGACTTTGTTTTTCTGGGCTCCAAAATCACTGCAGATGGTGACTGCAGCCATGAAATTAAAAGACGCTTGCTCCTTGGAAGGAAAGTTATGACCAACCTAGATAGCATATTCAAAAGCAGAGACATTACTTTACCAACAAAGGTTCGCCTAGTCAAGGCTATGGTCTTTCCTGTGGTCATGTATGGATGTGAGAGCTGGACTGTGAAGAAGGCTGAGCGCCAAAGAATTGATGCTTTTGAACTGTGGTGTTGGAGAAGACTCTTGAGAGTCCCTTGGACTGCAAGAAGATCCAACCAGTCCATTCTGAAGGAGATCAATCCTGGAATTTCTTTAGAAGGAATGATGCTCAAGCTGAAACTCCAGTATTTTGGCCACCTCATGTGAAGAGTTGACTCATTGGAGAAGACTCTGATGCTGGGAGGGATTGAGGGCAGAAGGAGAAGGGGACGACAGAGGATGAGATGGCTGGATGGCATCACTGACTCGATGGATGTGAGTCTGAGTGACCTCTGGGAGCTGGTGATAGACAGGGAGGCCTGGCGTGCTTCGGTTCATGGGGTCGCAAAGAGTCGGACACGACTGAGCGACTGATCTGATCTGATCTGATCTGATCTGACCCAGATACATCATTTAATTTTCAGAATAAAAATAGGTTTTACTGACTTACTTTACAGATAAATAAACTTAAAAAGACTGCTATGTGCTTAAGACTAGATAGTAGCAAAATTTGGACTCAAACCAAAGTAGACTCTCTAGCATAATGTTCTCAAGGTCCATTGATATTGTTTCAAGTGACAAGATATCCTTCTTTTTATGGCCAGATAATATTCCACTGTACAAATACCACATTTTCTATAACAATTCATCCACCCTTGGACACTTACATTTGTTCCATATCTTGGCAATTGTAAATAATGCTGCAGTGAACATTTAGTTCAGTTAAGTTCAGTTGCTCAGTCATGTCCAACTCTTTGCAACCCCATGGACTGCAGCACGCCAGGCTTCCCTGTCCATCATCAACTCCTGGAGCTTGCTCAAACTCATGTCCATCAAGTCAGTGATATCATCCAACCATTTCATCCTCTGTCATCCCCTTCTTCTCCTGCCTTCAACCTTTTCCAGCATCAGAGTCTTTTCCAGTGAGTCAGTTTTTCACATCAGGTGGCCAAAGTATTGGAGCTTCAGCTTCAGCATCAGTCCTTCCAATGAATATTCAGGACTGATTTCCTTTAGGATGGACTGGTTAGATCTCCCTTGGACTCTCAAGAGTCTTCTCCAACACTACAGTTGAAAAACATCAATTCTTCAGTGCTCAGCTTTCTTTATGGTCCAACTCTCACATCCATACATGACTACTGGAAAAACCATAGCTTTGGCTAGATGGATCTTTGTCGGTAAAGTAATGTCTCTGCTTTTTAATATGCTGTCTAGATTGGTCATAGCTTTTCTTCCAAGGAACAAACATCTTTTAATTTCATGGCTGCAGTCACAATCTGCAGTGATTTTGTAGCTCCCCCAGGCTCTCACTCTTTCCATTATTTCCCCATCTATTTGCCATGAAGTGATGGGACCAAATGCCATGCTCTTAGTTTTCTGAATGTTGAGTTTAAGCCAACTTTCACTCTCCTCTTTCATTTTTATCAGGAGGCTCTTTAGTTCCTCTTTACTTTCTGCCATAAGGGTGGTGTCATCTGCATATCTGAGGTTATTGCTATTTCTCCCGGCAATCTTGATTCCAGCTTGTGCTTCTTCCAGCCCAGCGTTTCTCATGATGTACTCTGCATATCAGTTAAATAAGCAGGGTGACAATGTACAGCTTTCAGGTACTCCTTTTCCTATTTGGAACCAGTCTGTTGTTCCATGTCCAGTTCTAACTGTTGCTTCTTGACCTGCATACAGTTTTCTCAAGAGGCACGTCAGGTGGTCTGGTATTCCCATCTCTTTCAGAATTTTCCAATTTGTTGTGATCTAAATAGTCAATGCTTTGGCATAGTCAATGAAGCAGAAGTAGATGTTCTTCTGGAATTCTCTTGCTTTTTCTGTGATCCGATGGATGTTAACAATTTGATCTCTGGTTCCTCTGCCTTTTCTAAATCCAGCTTGAACATCTGGAAGTTCATGGTTCACGTACTATTGCAGCCTAGCTTGTAGAATTTTGAGTGTTACCTTGATGGTGTGTGAATGAGTGAAATTGTGTGGTATTATTCTTCTTTGGCATTACTCTTCTTTGGGATTGAAATGAAAAGTGACATTTTACAGTCCTGTGGCCAGTGCTGAGTTTTCCAAATTTGCTGGCATATTGAGTGCAGCACTTTCACAGCATCAGTTTTTAGGATTTGAAATAGCTCAGCTGAAATTCCATCACCTCCACTAGCTTTGTTTGCAGTGAACATGGGGGTGCATATATCTTTTCAAGTTGGTGTTTTTGTTTACTTTAGATAGTACAGAGGAATGGAATAGTTGACTCATATGGTAGGTTCTATTTAATATTTTCAGAAACCTCCATAACTGTTTTCCATAATGGTTACATAAATTTACATTCCCACCTACAGTGCACAAGGGTTTCCTTTTGTTTACATGCTTATCAACATTTACCTCTTATCTTTTTGGTAACAGTCCTTCCAACAGGTGTGAGGTGATATCTCACTGTGGTTTTGATTTGTATTTCTCTGATAATCAGTCATACTGAAGACCCTTTCATGTACTTGTTGGCCATCTGTATGTCTTCTTGGCAAAAATGTATAATTAGTTCCATTTTAAAATTAGATTTCTTTTTTCCTTTTTGATATTGAATTGCATGAGTTCTTTATATATTTTGATATTAACCCCTTATCAGATATATAATTTGCAAATATTTTCTCTCATACTATAGGTTGCCTTTTCATTTTATTGTGGGTTTCCTTTGCTGGGCAGAAGCTTTTTGAGGAAGTTTCACTTATTTTTGATTTTGTTGGTGTCAAATAAAAAAATACTGCAAAGACTCACATATAGGAGCTTACCATCTATATTTATTTCTAGGAGTTTTATGGTTTTAGGGCTTACGTTGAAGTCTGTATTCCATTTGCAGTTAATTTTTGTGTATGGTGTTAGATAGTGGTCTAATATCATTCTTACACAGGTCTAATTTTCCCAACACTGTTTTTGAAGAGATTGTCCATTTCCCCACTGTATATTCTTGGCTACTTTGTCATAAATTAAGTGCCTGAATATGTGTGAGTTTATTTCTGGAGACTTCTGTTTTATCCCATTGATCCATGTGTCTTTTTATATGTATATCATACTGTTTTGATTATTGCTTTGCAATATAGTTTGAAACCAGGGAGTATGATGCTTCCAGCTTTGTTGTTCTTTCTCAAGACTGCTTTGGCTTTGGGGGATCTTTTGCAGTTGCATACAAATTTTAGGATCGTTTGTTCTATTTCTGTGAAAAACATCATTGGAATTTTGATAGGGGTTGCTTTGAAGCTGTAGATTGGTTGGGTAATATGGAACTTTTTCTTCCTCTTCTTTTTTTATTTTTTGGAAGAGCTTTCCACTCAGATCCTTTTCTCATAACCCTCAGTTCCTTTAGTGTGGGGATCTCTTAAAGGCTCTTTTCTTCTAGTATGTCAGTTAACTTACTCACTGTGGAAGATGCAAATACTCATTTGTATTTTCAAAACTCTTTACCATCCGCTATTCTCTCCAACTCTAGTCCTAAAGCGTCTGTCTACAATGCGGGAGACCTGGGTTCGATCCCTGGGTTGGGAAGATTCCCTGGAGAAGGAAATGGCAACCCATTCCAGTACTCTTGCCTAGAAAATCCCACGGACAGAGGAGCCTGGTGCAGGCTACTGTCCATGGGGTTGCAAAGAGTTGGATACGACTGAGCAATTTCACTTCAGTTCACTTCAGGACATCTTCACTCAGATATTTCATTGTCCTCTCACATGCAAAGTCAGAACTCTTATCTCATTATTTCCTGCAAAGCAAAACCACCTCATTATCTACTGTGGTCAAAGAAAATGCCATAATTTTTAATCACTTAGTCTAAAAAACTTGAAACCATATAAATTCCTTCTTTTCCTTCATTTGGCACATTAGATCAATATAATATCTCTTTCCCTGATAACTATTTATCAGACTTTTTCCTTTCTATTCTTACTGGCAACACAGCTTCCTTTGATCCTTGTCTTGTTAATTCCATTTCTCTCATTTATCTATAATTTATTTTCTGTTCATAGGATTCTTTCTTCTCAGGCTAATTTTCCTAGAACTACTCTCTCATCACAATGCTCCTCTAGTAAAGATACTAAAGAGGCTCTCTAGGACATGGTTTGAGATTGACTTCAACATTATGAATTGCCTTGAGTTAATTTGCATCCTTTGTTTTTTACCTTCCTCATGCAACGTATTGGGTTGGCCAAATGAACTAACTTTTTGGCCAACCCAAAATTTCCCACCTTCTTCCACGAGCCATATACAGTATGTTAATGTCTGGCTCAATTCCATCATTAGTGTGATTTCTTTCATTTGAAGGGTCTGTCTTAGTTCTCTGACAATATAAATTCTTAATATTTCTTGTCCTCTGGGAAATTTTCTCCTGATGCTCAATATTGATTTTTCCCGTTTCTGAATTATTATTGTCCTTATCAATAATACAAATGATTATATTTGAAAAATATGTGTTTGCTCTGATTTAACGTTTGGTTTTGTGTATACCCTCCACTCTTCCTTCCCCAACCAGTTTAATTACAAGCATCGTGAAGGCTGAGATTATCCTTATGCTCTATTTTGCATCTATCATAGCAATGAAACATAGTAAAGTCCTCAGATTGTTAACTGTGAATAGATTATGTGGAACGTGAAATCCTATCTCTTACTGCCACAGAATGTTTAACATGATTGCTCCAAAATGAAAAAGCAAATATGACACGAATACTTCAGTGATATTGTGGGTTCAGTTTCAAACCACCACGATAAAGTGAACACTGCCATAAAGCGAGTTACACCAAGTTTTTGGTTTCCCAGTGCATATAAAAGTTTTGTTTACACTATACTGTAGTCTATTAAGTGTGCAATAGCATTATGTCTAAAAAAAGAATGTACTTATCTTAATTAAAAAATACTTTTTTTTCTCAAAAATGCTAACCATGATCAGAGCCTTCAATAAATCAAAATCTTTTTGTTGGTGGGGGGTTTGAAATATTGCAGGAATTACTAAAATGTGACACAGAGACATGAAGTAAGCAAATGCTGTTGGACAAATGGCACTGATAAACCTCACTGACCAAAGGTTGCTGTTGCTGCTGCTGCTGCGTTGCTTCAGTTGTGTCCAACTCTGTGCGACCCCATAGACAGCAGCCCACCAGGCTCCCCTGTTCTTGGAATTCTCTAGGCAAGAACACTGGAGTGGGTTGCCATTTCCTTCTCTAATGCATGAAAGTGAAAAGTGAAAGTGAAGTCGCTCAGTCGTGTCCTGCTCTAGAGAGCCCATGGGCTGCAGCCTACCAGGCTCCTCCATCCATGGGATTTACTAGGCAAAAGTACTGGAGTGGGGTGCCATTGCCTTCTCTGGACCAAGGGTTGCTACAAACCTTCAATGCAGTATCTTTGAAGTACAGTGAAGCAAAGCATAATAAAATGAGGTATGCCTGTAATTGGATAGCTGGGTGATACCAAGTTAAATCAAGAAAATAAAAATGTAAATTTTAGAAACTAACAATGGAAATAGTGGCTGACTATTTTTCTGGGCTCCAAAATCACTGTGGATGGTGATTGCAGCCATGAAATTAAAAGACGCTTGTTCCTTGGAAGGAAAGTTATGACCAACCTAGACAGCATGTTAAAAAGCAGAGACATTACTTTGCCCACAAAGGTCAGTCTAGTCAAGGCTATGGTTTTTCCAGTAGTCATGTATAGATGTGAGAGTTGGACTATAAAGAAAGCTGAGCACAGAAGAATTGATGCTTTTGAACTGTGGTGTTGGAGAAGACTCTTGAGAGTCCCCTGGACTGCAAGGAGATCCAACCGGTCCATCCTAAAGGAGATCAGTCCAGGGTGTTCTTGGAGGGACTGATGTTGAAGCTGAAACTCCAATACTTTGTCCACCTGATGTGGAGAGCTGACTCATTTGAAAAGACCCTGATGCTGGGAAAAATTGAGGGAGGGAGGAGAAGGGGACGACAGAGGATGAGATGGTTGGATGGCATCACTGACACAATGGACATGGGTCTGGGTGGACTCCAGGAGGTGGTGATGGACAGGGAGGCCTGGCGTGCTGCAGTTCACGGGGTCACAAAGAGTCGGACACGACTGAGCGACTGAACTGAACTGAACTGAACTGAATGCCAAAACTATTATAATGGAACATTTATATTCACCTATAGTTTGGATCCAGGATCTTCACACGAAACACATACATTCCAGAATGGTCCAAGGGCCAAACCAAATGGTTATAGTTAGACTTGTTGATAATCTCATATGGTTGAGTTAAATCTCCCGGTTTTCCAATAGCATAAGAAAAACAATGCTTATAGTTCTGAATAGAAAACAAAAACCTTAAGGTCATTATCTGAATTTTATAAACAAAATTATATTCCCATATGTTTATTTTGGAAAAGTATTTAAAGATATAATAATTATTCCCATTTCTTCTATCATTTTAGTGCTGTATATTTATAGTATTTTTAGAGGCTATCTTGGGTTAAAGTCTGATTAAAAATGAAACTTAGTGAAAGCAAATACTTTATTTGCAAATAATAATAAATTAGGTTGTTGAGAATCTGTAAGTATTTTATTTTCCTAAATCTAAAAAGTACAAAATCTTTCATGGATACTTAATTTAGGGACAGATACAATTTTGATTATAAGGTATGGATACAATAGTAGTTAAACTGATAGCTTTCTGTCAATGATGTCAGATTTGTAATCTCCAAAGAAGATTTAGCTTTGGGAACAGGGACCAGGGACCAGGCTTGATTGCCTAAAGCTTTTGTGTAGGAGTTTTACTAAAGTAAAAGGACTTCCCTGGTGGCTCAGATGGTAAAGCATCTGTCTAGAATGTGGGAGACCCGGGTTTGAGCTCTAGATTGGGAAGATCCCCTGGAGAAGGAGATGGCAATCCACTCCAATACTATTGCCTGGAAAATCCCATGGACAGAGGGGCCTGGTAGGCTACAGTCCATGGGGTCGGTCACAAGGAGTTGGATACATCTGAGTGATTTCACTTTTTTCACTAAAGTAATAAAAGGGACAGAGAAAGCTTCTGACATAAACATTAAAAGGGGGACAGAAAGTGCCCCACTAGCTAGTGTTATGAAGACCTTATATACTTTTACCAGACCCACTCCCATAACAATACATCTTAAATTAACAAGATTAGAACTAACAATAGAAGGTCTTACCAGACTGACTCCCACAACATACATTTTAATATAACAAGATTAGTCAGAAGGTTCTTGTTAAGAAGGAGAAACATGTACTCAAACAGGATACATTGTTATTATATAATCATTAATACAGAGCTTAAGGAAAAACATACCCTTGAGCAAGATGAGTTTTGTTGTGTTATTATTAGCTCTGGGCTTAAAAAATTAAGTGACTAAGACTAAGATCAGATCAGATCAGTCGCTCAGTCGTGTCCGACTCTTTGCGACCCCATGAACCGCAGCACGCTAGGCCTCCCTGTCCATCACCAGCTCCCGGAGGTCACTCAGACTCACATCCATCGAGTCAGTGATGCCATCCAGCCATCTCATCCTCTGTCGTCCCCTTCTCCTCCTGCCCTCAATCCCTCCCAGCATCAGAGTCTTCTCCAATGAGTCAACTCTTCGCATGAGGTGGCCAAAATACTGGAGTTTCAGCTTGAGCATCATTCCTTCTAAAGAAATTCCAGGATTGATCTCCTTCAGAATGGACTGGTTGGATCTTCTTGCAGTCCAAGGGACTCTCAAGAGTCTTCTCCAACACCACAGTTCAAAAGCATCAATTCTTTGGCGCTCAGCCTTCTTCACAGTCCAGCTCTCACATCCATACATGACCACAGGAAAGACCATAGCCTTGACTAGGCGAACCTTTGTTGGTAAAGTAATGTCTCTGCTTTTGAATATGCTATCTAGGTTGGTCATAACTTTCCTTCCAAGGAGCAAGCGTCTTTTGATTTCATGGCTGCAGTCACCATCTGCAGTGATTTTGGAGCCCAGAAAAACAAAGTCTGACACTGTTTCCACTGTTTCCCCATCTATTTCCCATGCAGTGATGGGACCAGATGCCATGATCTTGGTTTTCTGAATGTTGAGCTTTAAGCCAACCTTTTCACTCTCCACTTTCACTTTCATCAAGAGGCTTTTTAGCCCCTCTTCACTTTCTGCCATAAGAGTCGTGTCATCTGCATATCTGAGGTTATTGATATTTCTCCCGGCAATCTTGATTCCAACTTGTGTTTCTTCCAGTCCAGCATTTCTCATGATGTACTCTGCATATAAGTTAAATAAACATGGTGACAATATGCAGCCTTGACGTACTCCTTTTCCTATTTGGAACCAGTCTGTTGTTCCATGACCAGTTCTAACTGTTGCTTCCTGACCTGCATACAGATTTCTTAAGAGGCAGATCAGGTGGTCTGGTATTCCCATCTCTTTCAGAATTTTCCATAGTTTATTCTGATCCACACAGTCAAAGGCTTTGGCATAGTCATTCCATCCGCTGGATCATGGAAAAAGACTAAGGAAGGTAGGAAAAAAAGTTTGTCCCTTTTCTCCTCCTGGAGAGCCCTGGACTCCTTCCTTAAGGGCCCTTGTACTTCTTATCGACCTACCTAAGAATCAGTTCTCTCAAAATCTTCCCCTAGGAGTTTTATTTATTCCCATTTACCACTGCTGTCTCTCTGTGGGTCTCAAGATACAAACTGGAAAGGTTATTTGTTTATCTCTCGTTCCCCTTTTTAAAAGCATAGACACTATATTTTTTTAAAAAGTCACTTTATTAAAGCTATGCTTAGAAAATAAAATCCTAAAATAATACATGGCATTTCTTCTGGATACTTGTAGATCCTGTATGCTTTTATACCCTACTTAAAGTGTTGCTCAACTCTTTGTCATGCATTCTCACTGTGGCTGAATTCTTTCTATAGCTTTTGAATGAGTAACTCCCATTTGATTTATTCAAGTGGTAATTATTTCTTGGGCTTTTCTTCACATTATTCCTACATTTTTGACAATTTTCAATATGCAGACATTGTGTACTTTAACTCTACTTGGTTTTGATGATAATCAGTAACAGTTCATATAGTCCTTGGCCCCATGAATTACTATTCATTTTTAGCCAAGGACTTCTTGGATTACTATAGAGTCTTGTCCAGAAACTCAGCTCACACCCTGAGTTATTAAGTATGTAGCTAGCCATTCATAATCCACATTCTCCCTTTCCTTCTCAAACTCTAATGTTAACTTGGAAGAACCTGTGAAAATACCACCTTTGTTTGTGAGTCCTTCAGATTTTCTCTTGAGAAATTACAGTCTGTAAGCTACTTCCCAGGTTTTTATACCAATGTCATTCATCCTTATAGAATCAGGAATATGCAGGAACTAGTGCAGCTCTAAGAACTGGAAGGCTATTTCATTTCAGGTATATGTTTCAGGAAGACAGTACCTCTGATTGCCATGTTGAATAAATATGTAGTGACACTCTTTAGTAAGCATGCTGCTGCTGCTGCTGCTGCTGCTGCTAAGTCGCTTCAGTCGTGTCCGACTCTGTGTGACTCCATAGACGGCAGCCCACCAGGCTCCCCCGTGCCTGGGATTCTCCAGGCAAGAACAAGGAGTGGGTTGCCATTTCCTTCTCCAATGCATGAAAGTGAAAAGTGAAAGTGAAGTCGCTCAGTTGGGTCCGACTCTTAGAGACCCCATGGACAGCGGCCCACCAGGGACCTCTGTCCATGGGATTTTCCAGGCAAGAGTACTGGGGTGGGGTGCCATTGCCTTCCCCGTTGGTAAGCATAGCCTTACTCAATAGGACATAACTAGTCTTTGCAGGTACCTGCCTTCTCTTATATTCAAACTCCAGACTGAATCCATCCTTTCAGTGGTGAGATTTTTGTTTTTCATATGGTAGAATTGAACACTTAAGGCCTGGTGTGGGCACTTCAGAATTCTTTATAGAATGTAAGCCACTATTTCAATGTTTCTAGATGTGGTCCCCAGATCAGCATCACTTGGGAACTTGTTAGAAATACAAATTTGGGGGCTTAGCCCCAGATCTGATGAATCAGAAACTTTGGAGGTAGGACCTGGAGATCTGTTTAAGCAAGTCCTCTAGGTGATTCTGACGTCACTTCTACATAATTCTAAAATTTGAGAAGTACTGCACTGCATTGGGGCTTCCCTGGTGGCTGAGTGGTAAAGAGTCTGCCTGCCAATGCAGGAAACACCAGTTCAGTCCCTGGGTTGGGAAGATCCCTTGAAGAAGGAAATGGCAACCCACTGGGAAGTCCCATGGACAGAGGAGCCTGCTGGGCAACATGGGCTCCCATGGGGTTGCAAAAGAGTCAGACACGACTTAGCAACTAAATAACAACAGTACTGCATTATACTGATTGAAGTGAGCTACTTGAATGCTAGTTATCAGGTAGCTCTTTGCTTCTAGGACTATGTTACTTTATCATAACTTATAACATTTGGGTGCCCTTTGTGAGATTTTGAGCCAGAGTGTCACCTACATCTATCCTCAACCTCAGATTCTTGGATGTCCTTCAGTAAGAAGTTAGAAGGGTAAGTTTTGTTTTTAACTGATTCCATTACTCGTTTGATTCCTTATGATTTTTAAATAGCTGGATGATACTCCTTATAATAGGTAGGTGACCTATAATTAATTAATTGGCTTCACAAATATATACTGAGCACCTGTAATGGGTCAGATGCCAGTGAAAACAACAAACAAAATTCCCTTCCCTTATGGAACCTACATATTAGTTGGGGAGTCAAATAATGTATAAGATAAATAAGTAGACTATGTAATGTATCAGGGAGTTATAAATGCTAATGACATTTAAGAAAATAGGGGCGGGAGATAGGAACTGTCATGGGGTGATGTTTAAATTTTTCAGTAGAGTGGCCTGGAAATCTTCACTGACTAATTGATTTTTAAGTAAAGACCTGAAGAAAGGTATTAGCTAGTCATGATGGGGGTCGGAAGGGGATGCAATACAGCAAGTCCTGCTGGCTTTGTCATAACTCTAAGTGATATGAGAGCCATTGCTTGGTTTTTGAGCAGAAGAGTGGCATGTCCTGATTTATGTTTTGGTAGCATCATGCTTGGTGCTATGTAGTGGATAGATTCATGGTGGGCAAGGCTGAAGCAGGGAGACCAGTTAGGATGCTGTGATTATATCCCAGATGGTTGGTAACGGTGGCTTGAAATAGGGTGGTGACCAAATCTGAATACATTTTGAAGAAAGAGCCAGTAAGATTTACTGAAGGAACAAATGTGGACCATAAGATGACATGCAGAGGCTTTTATCCTGACCAAACTGGGAGGATGGAATTTCTATTAACTGAGGTAGGGAAGAATACTGGAGGAGTATGTTTGAAGGGTGGATATCAGAAGCTCAGTTTCTGACATGTTAAATTTGAAGCACTATCAGTTTTCTCTTTTGCTGGAATATTCCCATCAGTCAATATGTGGTTATGTCTCTCAACTATTAAAAGAAGAAGATTTTTTCTTCACCCATTGCTCTCCAGCTACTACACTATTTCTCTTCTTTACTACAAAACTCCTTTGCAGAGATGTCTATTCTTGCTGCTTTGAACTCTTCTTTTTCCCTTGCTAATTAAACCCACTTCAGTAAGGTTTTGTCTCTTACTATCCTACCAAAATTCATCTTGTCAAAGTTATCTCTATGTTACTGAAGTAAATTATCATTTTTTTCAGTCATAATCATAGTTGACCTATTTTAGTAGTGAATTTAGCACAGTTGATCCCTCCCTCCTTCTGAGGAGACTTGATTAACAGGAAGTCCAGAACATCATATTTGCCTGGATTTTCTCTTGCTTCTCAGATTATTCCTTCTTTACCTCCTTTTTGTGCATGTGTGCTAAGTCGCTTCTGTTGTGTCTGACTCTGTGCAACCCTATGCACTGTAGCCAACCAGGCTCCTCTGTCCATGGGATTCTCCAGGCAAGAATACTGGCGTGGACTGCCATGCCCTTCTCCAGGGGATCTTCCCGACCCAAAGATGGAACCCATGTCTTTTAAGTCTCCTGCATTGGCGGGTGGGTTCTTTACCACTAGTGCCACCTGGGAAGCCCTTTACCTTCTTTACCACTCCTCAAGTATTCCATCTCTAAATATTGAAATGATCCCAGATTTAGTCCTTTTCTTTTTCTTTTATCTATACCAGGGGTTCCTAACCTCATAGTGAGTGTGTATAAATATATAAACATAGATTTTAAAATATAAATAAAGTTGTGAAAGTGAAGTAGCTCAGTTGTGTCCGACTTTTGCGACCCCATGGACTGTAGCCTACCAGGCCTCTCCATCCATGGGATTTTCCAGGCAAGAGTACTGGAGTGGGTTGCCATTTCCTTCTCCAGGAGATCTTCCCGACTCAGGGATTGAACCCACGTCTCCCACATTGTAGGCAGACGCTTTACCATCTTAGCCACCAGGAAAGTCCAAATAAATAAAAATTATATCTTATTTTATTTTTATATGGACCCGTTTGGCAATCTGGTGAAGCCTATCAACTACTATGGGCCGCTCTCACAATAATGTTTTTAAAAGCATAATGTAACACAGGTTGCATTACAAGGGAAACTAGTTATAAGGAATTATAGCTGTCAAAATATTAAAAACAAACAAAAATATTAAAAACAATAGGGCAACATATTTCATGTTTTAAAATATGTGCTTCTCTATATAAAATTACATAAAAGGGTCTTGCACCAGATTTAATAACTACCATAATTTTCTTGGTGAAGTAGGAAGCAAGTTCATTAAGTAAGAATGAGGATGGGGAAAGAGTTGCTGGAGATTTAAAGAGAGAGGAGAAACCCTGCAATAGCTATTTGTGAGAGGGGGAGAAGGAACAAGATGAAGAAATACAGTAATATTTGCTGGGCAGTATTGTGGGACCATTTTAATCATGAGATGAAAGTGAAACAAGTCAGCAAGTGTTTTTCTCTGACCACAGTCAGGTGCTAAGGTGGA
This sequence comes from Tragelaphus eurycerus, assembly GCA_935064755.1. Taxonomy (NCBI): domain Eukaryota; kingdom Metazoa; phylum Chordata; class Mammalia; order Artiodactyla; family Bovidae; genus Tragelaphus; species Tragelaphus eurycerus. Next base: position 27,208,594 of record CAKXYN010000003.1, read on the forward strand.
TAGCTGAATTTAACCAGGGATGTGATTAGCTATAGAAATATAAAGAAGTGAGAGGGGAGCAAAGGAATTGAGGATATATATTAATAGAGTGATATGATTATTGACTGTGGAATTTAAAGCAAAAAGGGAAAAGAGAACTGGGGGTGCGGTGAGGGTGGTAGGACCAGTGAGTTGAAGGTTATGTTGAATTGGAAGAACTGTTCAAAGGATTGTTGGAGTAAAGCTCCTAGAATCATCTTGCTGGGAAGACAGGGAGTAACAGGTAGAACATGGATGGTTTGGAGTTGGGAATATAGAGGAAAATACACATTGTTCATCTCTGTCTGGACATATATAGATTCTGCTGGAGAAGCAAAAATAATATTCTTATTGTAGGGTTTACATTTTAAAGGCTGAGTTACCTTCTATGTCACATGTTATTCATGAGATATGATTTGATTTGCCAAATAAAATAATTGCAATTTAAGAAAATTCAATTGAAAAAAATTGAAAACAGTTTAGGATTGATAATTGGCATTCAGAAAAGATCTTTTAGTTATATAAGAATTGAAATGTCAGGCATTCTTTAGAAAGATTCAGTTTCAGTGCTTTAACATGTGTTTCAGATATTTAATAATCTGCAGATAGATTTTCAGAAGAGAAAATTAGAACACAATTGTTAGTAATGCAGAGCAGCAGAAGATCAAACAGAATTAAGATGAAACATTTTAGAATAGAACAGAAAAACTGGATTTGATTTACAAAATCAAACTTAAACCCAAAGTATTTTCTTTAAGCACTTATTAATACTAAAATGCCAAATTAGTTATTGTAAATAAATAATTTACAAGGTAATGTTTTTCTTACCTCAGGTCCCCAGACTTCTTCTAATGGGAGGTGCTTGTTAAGCTCAATCATTGAATTCCATGTTTGAGCTTCATGCAAACAACCGCTCTGTCAAAAGATTTTATATACACAGAAAGATTATATATATACAGAAAGATTATATACATACATGTTTTGCATGTCAATTTATTTCTAAGTATTTAATTAGTGCCATTGGAAATTATACATCTAATTTTTAATTATTTAAATGCTTGCTGATTTACAGAAAAACAATGGACTTTTGTATATTGATCTTGTACAGAGACAACTTCTTAAACTCAGTTATTAATTTTAATTGTTTCAGATGAAAAATCATGTTATCTGTGAATATGACAGTTTTATTTCTTCCTTTCCAACCCTTAAACTTTTATTTTTATTGCTTATTTTTTACCTTGTGATAAACATCTGGATTAATGTTGTATAGAAATGGTTAAAACAGGCCTCCTTGTTTCATTCCTGATTTCAGAGGGAAGGCTTTCACATTTTTACCATTAAGTATGATGTTTTATGGGCTTCCCAAGGAGCTCAGCTGGTCAAGAATCTGCCTACAATGCAGGAAACCCCGGTTCAATTCCTGGGTCAGCAAGTACCCCTAGAAAAGGGATAGGGTACCCACTCCAGTTTCTTGGACTTCCCTGGTGGCTCAGACAGAAAAGAATCCACCTGCAATGCCGGAGACCTGGGTTCAATCCCTGGGTTGGGAAGATCCGCTGGAGGAGGGCATGGCAACCCACTCAAGTATTCTTGCCTGAAGAATCAGCATGGATGGAGGAACCTGGTGGGCTACAAGTCCATGGGGTTGCAAAGAGTCGGACACGACTGGGCAAGTAAGCACAGCAGCATGATGTTTTATACAGGGTTTTTTGTATCCACATTTTATTAGGTTAAAGAAGTACCATTTATTTATAATTTCATGATTTATTTTTAAAGTAGTGTTATATATGGATGATAGATTTTTAATAAATTTCATTAAAATGTGTTTGGCCATGCTGGGCCTTTGTTGCTGCATGGTCTTTTCTCCAGTTGTGGCAAGTGGGGCTGCTCGCTAGCTGCAGTGCACAGGCTTCTCTTTGCAGTGGCTTCTCTTGTTGCAGAGCATGGGCTCTAAGGTGCATGGGCTTCAGTAGCTGTGGTGTGTGGCCTCAGGAGTTGCAACGCCTGGGCTCTAGAGTACAGGCTCAAAAGTTGTGGCTCATGGGCTTAGCTGCCCTGTGGTATATGGGATTCTCCCAGATCAGGGATCAAAAACCCATGTCTCCTGCATTGGCAGGTGGACTCCTTGCCACCATGCAAGTCAATAAATTTTTAATCAAGTGACTTTTCATCAACTGTTGTAATAATTGTGTTTTTTTCTTTATTCTGTTAATATACTAGATTACTTTGACTGCCAAGTACTATCCTCAAGTCTTAATTTATTAAACAAAGAAAACTTGGCATTATTAATAAGTTGCTATATTTGATATGCTAGTATTTTGTTCAGGTGATTTGTATCTGTGGTCATGAATGAGATTAGCTCATAATTCTCTTCTTTTAAGGCCCTCATCAAGTCCTCCTGGATTTGCAAAATGAATTGAAAGTGCTTCCTCCCACCTCAATACTCTGGAAGAGTGTTTATAAAGCACACATAGCTTGGCTATTCTGATTTGCTGTTCTCAGTTATACGGTATGCTCTTTCAATAAGAAGCTTCAAATATTTTTTTCTTGGGTGGGGAGATGTTTTGTTGAATTATTAGCATTGGTTTTCTTCCTTTGGACTTCTCTGGTGGCTTAGACAGTAAAGCGTCTGTCTACGATGTGGGAGACCTGGGTTCGATCCCTGGGTTGGGAGGATCCCTTGGAGAAGGAAATGGCAATCCACTCCAGTACTATTGCCTGGAAAATCCCATGGACAGAGGAACCTGGTAGGCTACAGTCCATGGGGTCGCAAAGAGTCGGACACAACTGAGCGACTTCACGTTCGTTCGTTTCTTCCTTTGCTTTGGTTCTCTTTTCCAGGAATTCCATTTATCCATCGATCAAATCTTCTTTGCCTAGCCTCAATATTTGTCACTTTCTCTCAACTAATTTTTATTTCATTCTTCATTTCTTTTTTACTTAAATTTCTTTCTTCTTTTAATTTCATGTATTTTTAAAGACTTATCTGTTGTTCAGTTTCATGTTTTAAATGCTATTTCCACTGTATTCAGAATTTTAGGTTTGAAATTATTTTCTTTCAGTAGCTTAAAATATTTTTGTTCAAAGACTTCTGGCTTTTATTGTTTCTATTGATAAATTAGCTTTAAACCTTACAGTTACTTTTTTGAAGGTAAGTTATCTTTTTTGCTCTACTTTAAAGATTTTTCCCTTTGCTTTTGATTTTAGAAATTTTACTGTAGTGTTTCTAGATGCAGATTACTTTTTCTATGCTTTGATGTCTTTCATCAGTTTTGGAAAATGTTGCTTCTGAGCAACACTTTTTTTTTTTTTTTTTTTTTTAGGATTCCAGTTCTTAGAGCTTAGCACTGAAGATCTCCTTTTTTCCTATATTTGAAATCAGTTTATCTCTCTGTGTGTAATTATGGATCTTTCCCTCTGATCTCTCCTCTAGATGACTAATTCTATTTTCAGTCATCACTCCCAACAGTTGAGTTCTTAATTTCAGTTATTGCAGTTTTAATTTCTTTTTTGTAGAACTGATCAGCGGCTCAGAATCAGGCATGGGTAAGGCAGAAAGATAGATGTTTAAATCTGCTATAACATAGAACGAGAATAATACTGAGGAAAGTGACATATAACTTGGCAAGACAGTAGCTGAAGGACTGAACCATGGAATTCAGGTTAGATAGGAAATGAAGAGAAGAAATATGGGAGAAGTAGAGAGGAAGAAAGCAGAAGGTTCAATATAGTGGATATCTGGAGTGTGCAAGAAAAAGTGAGAGGCTACAGGGGTGAGGGGTGAGGTCAGAGACTAAAATATTTGCATTGAAATGTAATTTTAATAGAGGGAGCTATATTAGTCTGCTTTGCTTCAATAGTAACCCCAGTTCTCAGGGGTTTTATACATGAAATGTTTAATTCTTGATCACACATAGTCCAATGCAGATGTTCCTGGCAGTGACTCCTATGGGTGATTCTCCTCAAAGAAGTGAATTAAAAACTCAGACTTTTAAAATCTAGTGGCTTCTTAAAGTTCCCCGTCTCTTTCATCCAGTTCTCATCTTTGATTGTCGCTGCACTATATTGTGGAGAAGGCAATGGCACCCCACTCCAGTACTCTTGCCTGGAAAATCCCATGGACGGAGGAGCCTGGTAGTCTGCAGTCCATGGGGTCGCTAGGAGTTGGACACGACTGAGCGACTTCACTTTCACTTTTCCCTTTCATGCATTGGAGAAGGAAATGGCAACCCACTCCAGTGTTCTTGCCTGGAGAATCCCAGGGACGGGGGAGCCTGGTGGGCTGCCGTCTATGGGGTCGCACAGAGTTGGACATGACTGAAGCGACTTAGCAGCAGCAGCAGCAGTACTATATTGACATGTGAAGGAAGATGGGAAGCATGGAGGTTCATGTGAAGTTCTTGAGCACTTCGTCCTGGACACATATAACTTCTGCTCATATTCCAGTGATAAGAAGCATGGCCCCACTTAGTGGCAAATGAGGCTGGGAAATGTAGCCTCTGTTTAGAAAGCTAGCTTCCAGCAATAACCCTACATGGTGGCTGGCAGAATTGTAATTGTTTTCAGGACAAGGGAGAAATAATCAAGTAACCAAGTATATGTCAGCAAGTAGGAATGGGGGTAGGTAACAACTGGATGATAGAAGCATTGAAATGTGTTTTACTCAGAGGAGGAGATAATGATCTGGAAATGATATTGTGAATTAGGAAGAATGTAAATTCTTCATTCCTTAAGTATATAGGGTAAGAGAAAGAGTACCCTTGGTTTGATAGAAACATGGGGATAATTGTATTCTCTGAGGAATGTTTGTTGAAGATGGATCTAGGATTTTTAATCTTAAGGTATGTTAGAAAGGTTTGAGGTGGTAAAGAGTAATGGAAAACTTAGCCAAGGTTTAAGAAGGATAGAATAGTACAGGGGTGAGACTGTGGGGGAGGAAATAGGCCCCCAAAACATACATATTGGACCCTGAACAAGTATGGGAGGAATGTATGATGGGATGGATTTCTTTGCTCAAATAATTATAGTAATGTGGAGGGGGTAGCTGGTGGAACTCTTGTCTCTTGGTTGCCACCTGGGCAGGTTCTATTTCTTGGAGAATGAAGGTCTCTGATAGATGAGGAAGTTAACTTGGAAGGAGTCATCCTGGTTTTGTTTGACATCTCTGACAAATCTCAGGAGTCAAGGCTGTTCACTTCTAGAGAGGCTCCGTCGTGATGGGCAGCCCTCCAGGACAGAAAGCCCCACACAGCAGGGATGAGTGTGAAGTGTGCTGGTCTTAGTAGTAAGGCCTTTCTGCCGTGGCCTGCAAAGTGAACAGGCAGAATAACAGGGATTCACTGTGGAGGCTGAGGCTGACCAGTCACTGAGGATGAAGGAAAGCCAAGAGAGGAGAGTGTGGGGACAGTGACGCCAAGGTCAATGGGTCAAATGCTGCAAAAAAATCCAGTGAGATGAAGCCTACAGTGTATCCATTTGATTTAGCATGAATATGATGATTGGCCGAAAGCCAAAGGCAGACCCATAAATAATCAAACATTAAATACTATGTGGAGAGAAAATAAAATAGTACTAATTGCATCATCCTACTATAAACATTACCTTTTCTGACCCCTTTTGCTCTATGTGACACTGATTTCTTTTCTCACAAATGAATTATAGTAGTCATAGAATTTAACACAGAGGTAGTATTTTTTTTTCCCCTGCCTACAGCTGACTGGTTCTGTTTTCCTTAAATAACATACATTGATTTAAAATAGAAAGACTTGTCTAATTTTGCATGCTAAATTCTATTTAAATCCAAAAATGTCATACCTTCTTCATAGTATTATTAAAGCTATAGTCGTCCCTGCCATGTATTTCCCACACTATGAAATTTACTTCAACATCTTCAACATAACCATTGTCATTGTATCTGAAACACAAAATAACAGTTTAGCGTAGAAGAGTTAAGAGCTCCAGATTTTAAGATAGATGGGCTTAGGGTTAAATCCTGTCTTTATCACTAAGCTTTGTGACCCTGCAGAAATTACTTAAACTCTTGAAGCCTCAATTTTCTTATCTATAAAGTACCTACTGTGTAGGCTTCCTTCAGCTCTCAAAATAGAACTAATAGTACTAAGCAGAAATTTTTTATTTTTTAAAACAGTTGCAACCATATATTGTTGAGGTGAGTGAAAGTGAAAGTCACTCAGTCGTATCTGACTCTTTGCAAGTCTGCAGGCCAGAATACTGGAGTGGGTCAGATCAGATCAGTCGCTCAGTCGTGTCTGACTCTTTGCAACCCCATGAATCGCAGCACGCCAGGCCTCCCTGTCCATGACCAACTCCTAGAGGTCACTCAGACTCACATCCATCGAGTCAGTGATGCCATCCAGCCATCTCATCCTCTGTCGTCCCCTTCTCCTCCTGCCCCCAATGCCTCCCAGCATCAGAGTCTTCTCCAATGAGTCAACTCTTCGCATGAGGTGGCCAAAATACTGGAGTTTTAGCTTTAGCATCATTCCTTCCAAAGAAGTCCCAGGGCTGATCGCCTTCAGAATGGACTGGTTGGATCTCCTTACAGTCCAAGGGACTCTCAAGAGTCTTCTCCAACACCACAGTTCAAAAGCATCAATTCTTCGGCGCTCAGCCTTCTTCACAGTCCAACTCTCACATTCATACATGACCACAGGAAAGACCATAGCCTTGACTAGGCGAACCTTTGTTGGCAAAGTAATATCTCTGTTTTTGAATATGCTATCTAGGTTGGTCAGAACTTTCCTTCCAAGGAGTAAGCATCTTTTAATTTCATGGAGTGGGTAGCCTTTCCCTTCATCAGGGGATCTTTGCAACCCAAGGACTGAACCCAGGGCTCCCACATTGCAGGCAGATTCTTTACCAGTTGAGTTACACGGGAAGCCCAAGAATACTGGAGTGGGTAGCCTATCCTTTCTCCAGTGGATATTCCCGACCCAGGAATCGAATCCGGGTCTCCTGCATTGCAGGTGGATTCTTTATCTACTGAGCTATCAGGGAAGCCCAAGAACAATCAAAATCATAAAATCATATTTCCTGTTCCTCCACCCCCACCATTCCTTTGCTATTCAATTTTAATCACTAATATTATATTTTTTAATGTTTGCCTTCGTACAATTAAAAATGCTTACATTTCTACCAAAATATATATATATGATTTAAATAAAAAAGATCTTAACTCTTGAGCAGGCATCGGCTGACACTCATGAAAAGCAAGAAGCTACAGTGTCATCTAGTGGCGATAACAATGAATTGCATAACCCTGCTTTCTGGGTTTATAAGGCAACGGCACCCCACTCCAGTACTCTTGCCTGGAAAATCCCATGGACAGAGGAGCCTGGTAGGCTGCAGCCCATGGGGTCGCGAAGAGTCGGACACGACTGAGCGACTTCACTCTCACTTTTCACTTTCCTGCATTGGAGAAGGAAATGGCAACCCACTCCAGTGTTCTTGCCTAGAGAATCCCAGGGACGGGGGAGCCTGTTGGGCTGCCGTCTATGGGGTCACACAGAGTCGGACACGACTGAAGTGACTTAGCAGTAGCAGTAGCAATGATCTTTGACGTTCTATTCATTTCATTGAGAATACCAGGCAAAAGTACTTGCCCATGTAAGCATGGCTTATTTTCATTAAAGTTTGTTAATGTGAGATATAATACTAGTTAAACCCGGAAGACTCATGAATGTTACTACATTTTGTAACTCTTCCCTACAATTTGTAACTTCTCCACTATGGCAGCTCCACTTTGGGAATTGGGAAGGAGAGAGCTCTCCATTGATCCATTAGACATACGTTTACAATCCTGTGTGGTCACTCCAGATAGCTCATTATATTAATCATGTCTTTTACTTTCTGAAAAGTGGTGCTTAATATCTGGGGACTTGCTTACCTTGGAAGGACTGTCCGCCCTTCGCAGGGTTAATTCCTAGAGATGGTAAACCAGGAATGCCTTTCACACACAAACCAACCAACCCAGAACCCTGGACACTGAAGCTTACTGATCTCAGCTCGGACTGTCCTTCCACAGATATCCAACTCTGGCAGCCCCATGGTCTGTAGCCCACCCAGCACCCACCTCCTTTATGAGTTGTCACACTGGCCCACTCTCCATCCACCTGCTTCAATCACCCCAAGACGAGGTACTAGACAGCTAGACAGCACGTACGCCCAGAGCCCGCTGAAATTACTCAAAATAGCCAATTCTAACCTGCTTACCCTGTCTCTTCCATTCCTTCCTACAGAAAACCTAGTAAAGACTCTTACCTCCGTCTTCCCCTCACTCCCTCTCTCCTGACAGGTCCTGGTGCTTCTGCATGAGGTCCTACACGATGTGCTGTGCCTCCTGTTTCTTGGGATTGTTATTTATAATAAACTTCTTCCTTCATGACAGTCATTTCCATGTCTGTGTGTCTTACCATATCTGATTAAATAAATCTTGAGTAGCCCTAAAACACCCCTAATATCTGCTATTGAACTTCCTGCATCACAGTAGAGCAATTATGTCCCTCTCTTCCTTCTGGGTTGCTTCTGTAGCACCAAATTCTAGTTTGGGTTGGGCTGTCATGGGAATTGATAGCAAAGAGGCAGCTGGGATGACATTCCCAGCTGAATCATACTTCTAAGACTTGTTTTATTCTTGTTAATATTTTATAGCGCATCTGTTATTTTATATGTAAAATTCTGCCCAACCTTGTTCCTAAGCCGTTTTCTACAAAGGTAGGGCATTTATTATAATCTAGAGACCTAGACTACATGCTAATTTCCTAGTGACCACCCCTATCTCAAGGCACCCAAATTTGCTTCTGGTAAATACCTAATTGAATACTGGGTTAGTAACTATGTATTGCTATAACCCAGTTGAACTGGACACTGAGGCTTATTGATCTGACTGGCCCTCTGTAGTTGTTTAGTCACTAAGTTGTGTCTGACTCTTTTGCTGCCCCATGGACTGTAGCCTGCTAGGCGCCTCCATCTAGGGGATTTCCCAGTCACGACTACTGGAGTGGGTTGCCATTGCCTTCTCCAGGGGATCTTCCCCACCCAGCGATTGAACTCAGGTCTCCTGAATTGGTAGATGGATTCTTTACCACTGAGCCACCTGGGAAGCCCATCCCACTGTACTTAACCTCGACTATTTGATTAATTATCTTAGGAGAGTTGGAGTCAACAAGCTTTATCAAGTGATTCCTTGTCGCAGAGATACAAAAGGTTACCCCGAGAGAAAAGTACTGCTGCAATAGTCCAAAGTAGTGCTGCTGTAAAAGGCCACTTTCTGACCCCAACCTCTTCCATCTTTCACATCCTCGCACCTGCCCCTTGACCTCTTACGCACCTCCATTTCCCTTATTCCCCTCTGCTTCTCTGCTGCGTAGAAGTTCCTTTCCAGCTGCTTTTCCTCTCCCACTCAGCCCAATCTCATGGTTGATCATCTGACCTGCTGTCTCCCACCAGCACCCTGGATACACTCAGTTATTCTTCCCCTCGCATCCCAACGTCTAACCTAAACCGTGGATGTTACCTATGCCTTCTTCAGCGGTGTATGTGATACTTGGGAAGTTCAGCGTGTGTGAGGATTGGACCCACTCATGGTATCTTACCTCAGTTGTGCCTTTGCTATTGTCCAGTAATCTTTTTACAGGCCCTTAGCCAGCTCCTTTTCATTTTACCCTCAGTGACCTTTGACATTCTCCTGAAGTCCTCTCCTCAACCCCTCCCTTCTCTCAGTTTACAGATGACCCTCCTTTCTACTTCGTGTAAGTAAACTGGGGCTATCAGACATGACCTCTCTCAACGTCTACATTCCTATGTCCAAACTCGTCATCTTTACTTCTTCCCTCCGAATCTCAGGGGCTTCCCAGATGGCATAACGGTGAAGACTGTGCCTGCCAATGCAGGAGATGCAAGACTCGGTTTCAATCCCTGGGTTGGAAAGATCCGTTGGAGGAGGAAATGGCAACTTGCTCCAGCATTCTTGCCTGGAAAATTCCATGGACAGAGGAAGCTGGTGGGCCACAGTCCATAGGGTCGCAAAGAGCTGGACGTGACTGAGCAACTGAGCACACATGCAGCCCCAGTCTCAGAGAATGGATTATCCTTTGAACCTTGCCACCTGAGCCTGTGACCCTACTTCCCCAGCTTTCTTCATGGACCTTGCTCCTATAGCTTAGGCGCTTATTTTATTTTAATTAGGTATTTCAACTATACGGAGAATAGTGTGAAAATTATTATTTATCATTTCCATCCAGGTTGTGTACTTTACTTATATATAAATGTGTCCATAAATCATGTATATTATTGATTTATGGGTTTGAAAATGTACATACATGATATTATACTGTAAGTATCTTTTGGTGACTTTTTTTTCTACTCGATATTAGGTTTTGAGATAAACCCACAGACATTTTCAGTCTCTTGATCTGTTTTCCTCATCAGTGGGTCCCTCCTGATCTCTCTTCCTTCCCTACCCAACCTGGAATTCATGGGTGATCATTTGATTCCCTCTTACAAGTATCATCGCTCACTCATTTTAACTGCTATTTGGCATTCTGTTGTCTAACTATGTAAGGTATTCATCCAAATGTTTGCCATATTTCACCACAATTCTTAAAGATCTGTACTTAAAGACATAAAAAACAAACATATCAACCACTTGTCTTTTTTACTTTGTTTATGATGTCATTTAGTGCAGATTTTAAAAAATTGCCATTGCATCAAAAAGAATAAAGTACCTAGGAACAAACCCACCTAAGGAGGCAAAAGACCTCTGAAAACTTTAAGATACTGGTGAAAGAAATCAAAGATGACACAAACAGATGGAGAGCAATATCATGTTCAATACTGGAATAATCAATGTTGTCAAAATGACTATACTACTCAAGGCAATCTCCAGATTCAATATAATATCTATCAAGTTACTGATGGCATTTTTTGCAGAATCAGAACAAAAATTTTTACAATTTGTATGAAAATACACAAGCCCCTGAATAGGCAAAGCAATAGCCAAAGAACACAGCTGGAGGAATCAAACTCCCTGACTTCAGACTATACTACAAAGCTACAGTAATCAAGACAGTATAGAAATCCCAGAAATAAACCAATTCACCCTATGGTTAATTAGTCTATGACAAAGGCAAGAGTATACAAGAGAGAAGAAACCATCTCTTCAACCAGTAGTACTGAGAAAACTAGACAGCTACATGTAAAATAATGAAATCAGAACATTCTCTAACACCCTACACAAAAATAAACTCAGGATATATTATAGACCTAAACATAAGACCAGATACTATAACACTGTTAAAGGAAAACATAAGGAGAATATTCCCTGACATAAATCACAGCAAAGATCTCTTTTTTTTTGTCCACTTCCTAGAGTAATGGAAATAAAAATAAACACATGGGGCCTAATGAAACTTAAAAGCTTTTGCACAGCAAAAGAAACCATAGACAAAATGAAAAGATAATCCACAGAAAGGAAGAAAATGAAATTTGCAAATGAAGTGACCAAAGAGGGATTAATCTCCAAAATATACACAGTCCATGTAGCTCAATATTAAAAAAAAAAAATTAAAAAATGGGTGGAAGATCTAAAGACATTTTTCCAAAGAAGACAGACATGCAAATGGACAAGAGGCACATGGAAAGATGCTCAACATTGCTAATTATTAGAGAAATACAAATTGAAACTACAATGAGGTATTCCCTCACAGAGTTCAGAATGGCAATCCTCAAAATATCTACAAACAATAAATGCTGGAGTGTGGAGAGAAGGGAAGCTTCCTACGCTGTTTGTGGGAATGTAAATTGGTACAGTCACTATTCAGAAGAGTATGGAGAGTCCCTAAAAAACTGAAAATAGAGCTACCATATGACCCTGCAATCCCACTCCCGAGCATATATCTGGAGAAAATCATGTTCTGAAAGGACATTTGCAACCCAATATTCTTTGCAGCACTGTTTGCAATAGCCTGGACATGGAAGCAACCTAAATGTCCTTTGACAGAGTAATAGATAAAAAAAGATGTGGTACATACATGCAGTGGGATATTACTCAGCCATTAAAAAGAATGAAATAATGCCATTTGCAGCAACATGGGTGGACCTAGAGATTGTCATACTGAGTGAAGTAAGTCAGACAGAGAAGGAGAACTATTGTATGATACCCCTTATAGAGGAATCTAAAAAGAAATGATACAAATGAACTTACAAAACAAAGAGACTCACAGACTTCGAGAATGAACTTACGGTTGCTGGGTAAAAAGACAGGTGAAAGGGATGGTTAGGGAGTTTGAGATGGACATGTACACACTGCTATATTTTAAAATGGATAACCAACAAGGACCTACTGTATAGCACACGGAACTCTGCTCAGTGTTACGTGACAGCCTGGATGGGAGGGGAATTTGGGGGAAAATGGATACATGTATATGCGTGGCTGAGTCCCTTTGCTGTTCACCTGAAACTATCACAACATTGTTAATTGGCTATGCCCCAATACAAAGTAAAAAGTTAAAAAAAAAACAAATCATGGAGAAAATAATAAACTAAGAAATTAAGGAAGAGCTACCAGTGAGGTAACAGGAAGAGCAGGAAAATATGACATCCTGGAATCCCAATAAGGAAGATATTTTAAGTAGGAGGAAATGATCAACCGTGTCAGTTCTTGTTAATGAGATAGAGTAAGATGAGACCTGAGAACTGACCATAGAGTTAGCAATATGGAGGCCGCTGGCCACACTGGCTGGCAACGTCAGTGGAGGGGTGGGGGGTAAAAACCTGACCGAGAAAGATCTGGGAGAGGATAGGAGAAGAGTTGATGACAATGAGTATAGTAGCTAGAGGAGTAGTGGAGACAAAGTGAGGGTTTTTGGTTTTGTTTTGGTTTCAGTGAGGGGAAGAACTGCATATTTGTGTGATGATCTAGTAGGGTAAAGTTGATGATGCAAGAGAGAAGGGAAAATTTCAGAAACAGTAATATTAATTATGAAAGGGGGCAGGGATCCAGTTCACAAATGGAGGCCTTAGATACCCATATACTTTATCTATGGTGATAGGAAGACAGCCAGAGTTAATGGGTACAGATGCTTGAAGACGGATAGATAATAGCCGTAGAAGCTTGTGGAAGATCTCTTCTGACTGATGCAAGCTTCGACTTATTCACCTTCCTTATTCTTTCCCTCATCACTTTCATCTATAAGTTATCAAGTCCTGCCTGTTATTATCACTGATTTTCTCACAAGTGAGCCCTCTTTTTGTCTTTGTTGCTGTCTCAATCATTTTTTTTCCCTCCCTGTACTACTAATACAGTTTACTACCTGGTCTCCTTCCTTAGACTTGGTTCCCTGAAATCTTCTACCCATCTCTCAGAGACAGCAAATATTTAAACATGCCACCCTACAATAAGAATGGTTAGAAACCATAAAAGGGAATGGATTTGAGTCAGTTCTAATGAGATGGATGAACCTAGAGCTTATTATACAGAGTGAACTAAGTCAGAAAGAGAAAAACAAGTATCATTTATTAACACATGTATATGGAATCTAGAAATGGTGCTGATGAACCTATTTACAGGGCAACAGTGGAGGTGCAGAGAGAACAGATGTTTATGGACACAGGCAACAGGGAGGAAGGAGAGGGTGGGACGAATGGAGAGAGTAACATGGAAGCATATATGCTGCTGCTGATGCTAAATTGCATCAGTCGTGTCCGACTCTGTGTGACCCCATAGACGGCAGCCCACCAGGCTCCCCCGTCCCTGGGATTCTCCAGGCAAGAACACTGGAGTGGGTTGCCATTTCCTTCTCCAATGCATGAAAGTGAAAAGTCAAAGTGAAGTCGCTCAGTTGTGTCCGACTCTAGCGACCCCATGGACTGCAGCCTAGCAGACTCCTCTGTCCATGGGATTTTCCAGGCAAAAGTACTGGATGCTACCACGTGTAAAACAGATAACCAAGGAGAATTTGCTGTATGGCTTAGGGAACTCAAACTGGGGCTCTGTAACAACCTAGAGGTATGGGAAGGGGAAGTTAAGGAGGGAAGTTAAAGAGGGAGAGGACGCACATGTATACCTATGGCTGATTCATGTGGATGTATGGCAAAGCTAAATACAATATTGTGAAGCAATTTTCCTTCGGTTAAATAAGTTTTTTTTTTTTTTTTTTTTTCGGTTAAATAAGTTTTTTGGGAAAAAAAAAAAAAAAGAATGGCTAGAAAGCCTTCCATGGTCTGGACTCTCCCTTGCTAGTTTCTTGGCCTTTTCTCCTGACACATCATGACTCATTTTGTGCTCCATTTCATAGTTCAAGTGGTAACATTATACTACTTGAACTATGAAATTTCTTCCTCTATCACTTCTGCTTGCAAGGCTTATTCAGTGGAATTCCCTGTTACCTTCCCCACTTCTTTCCTCCCCTGCCTTCAGCTAAATATTATCCTTTAAGCCTCAGTGACTCAGCTCTAATCTCTGGGAACACTTCCCAGGGCCCTTCTCCCTTCCATAGCTCAATTATTTTCTTTTCTTTTCAGTACCAACAACCCATACTACTTCTTTTTATTGTCCCATTTAGCATATTAGTTCACATCTAATTTATCAGATTCTTGAGAGCAGAAATCCTGTCTTACTCATCTTTGAATTCCCAGTGCCTAGCAATTGGTGTAAATTAGGTGTTTAATCACCGATTAAACATGAACTTTGGACATGAACTTTGGCAAACTCTGGGAGATGGTGAGGGACAGAGAAGCCTGGCATGCTTCCATGGGGCATGCTTCCATGGCATATGTCCATGGGATCACAAAGAATTGGACATCAGAAAGTCACTGAACAACAACAGGTGTTTAATAACGATGATTTGAGATGATTTGAGACTGGTTCCAAACAGGAAAAGGAGTACATCAAGGCTGTATATTGTCACCCTGCTTATTCAACTTAGATGCAGAGTACATCATGAGAAACGCTGGGCTGGATGAAGCACAAGCTGGAATCAAGATTGCTGGGAGAAATATCAATAACTTCAAATATACAGTTGACACCACCCTTATGGCAGAAAGTGAAGAGGAACTAAAGAACCTCTTGATAAAAGTGAAAGAGGAGACTGAAAAGTTGGCTTAAAGCTCAACATTCAGAAAACTAAGATCACGGCATCTGGTCCCATCTTCATGGCAAATAGATGGGGAAACAGTGGAAACAGTAGCTGGCTTTATTTTGGGGGCTCCAAAATCACTGCAGATGGTGACTGCAGCCATAAAATTAAAAGACACTTACTCCTTGGAAGGAAAGTTATGATCAACCTAGATAGCATATTAAAAAGCAGAGACATTACTTTGTCCACAAAGGTCAGTCTAGTCAAGGTTATGGTTTTTCCAGTGGTCATGTGTGGATGTGAGAGTTGGACTATAAAGAAAGCTGAGTGCTGAAGAACTGATGCTTTTGAAATGTGGTGTTGGAGAAGACTCTTGAGAGTCCCTTGGAGGGACCAGTTGCAAGGAAATCCAACCAGTCAATCCTAAAGGAGATCAGTCCTGAAGTTTTCTTTGGAAGGACTGATGTTGAAGCTGAAACACCAATACTTTGGCCACCTGATACAAAGAGCTGACTCGTTGGAAATGACCCTGATGCTGGGAAAAGACTGAAGCCAGGAGGAGAAGGGGACGACAGAGGATAAGATGGTTGGATGGCATCACCAACTCAATGGACATGAGTCTGGGTAAACTCCGGGAGCTGGTGATGGACAGGGAGGCCTGGTGTGCTGTGGCCCATGGTGTCGCAAAGAGTCAGACACAACTGAGCAACTGAATTGCTCAGTTGCTGAACCGAGCTGAAGAGTGCATGTCTCTGGGAGAGAACATTAAGGGGAGGGGTAGTTCCTAATGGGGAGGGGTGCTGTAGGTTGAGGAGAGGTTTAGAGAGGGTAAAGCAAGGATTAAGCTTCTGTCTGCGTTCCTGAGAAGAGTTTCAACCCTCTTACCCACCTATGCCTCAGCTTCTAAATTGTAACCTCCCTCATGCATGGACCACAGATCATCCAATTTTGTATAACTAGCACTGAAAACCCAGTAATGCATATGTTGGGTGCTCAAAAATATTCATTATTAAATACATGATTAATTAGGCTTCTTTCCATAATTTTGAAGCTTTCAAAAGTAAGTTAAAATTTTTAGTGAGAATATACTTACAGTTGAACCAAAGGGTGAAACTTTTCTCTGAAATCAACTTTCAATGGGCAGCCATATTTGTCCCAATCATATTTTACTCTCTAGAAGAGGAAAAAATGCTTTAGTTATTTTCTATATTTGGCTGATTGACAGAATTATAGTTTTCTTACCAATGGTTTAGATGGTCGATCCCTCAGATATGACCTGTTAAAAAAAATTTGTTTGTTACTTAGAATCTTTCCTCTTCTCAAGCTTAAAAAATTTTAACCATTACTTTGCTTAGGTGAAGAGGTATCACAGAAAAGTCAAACAGATGACCATAATTACAAAATACTTCTAAAATATGTGGGGGTTAAAAAACACATTTCTAAATAACACATGGATCAAAGATGAACTCTCAAGAGAAGTTTAAAAATACACTTAACTAAATGAAAATGAAAACACAACTTATCAAAACTTGTGAGTGAGTGAGTGAAGTCGCTCACTTGTGTGTGACTCTGTGACCCCGTGGACTGTAGCCCACCGGGCTCCTCCTGGATTGTAGCCCACTAGGCTCCTCCATCCATGAGATTCTCCAAGCAGGAACACTGGAGTGGGTTGCCATTTCCTTCTCTGGGGC
Organism: Tragelaphus eurycerus; assembly: GCA_935064755.1. NCBI lineage: Eukaryota > Metazoa > Chordata > Mammalia > Artiodactyla > Bovidae > Tragelaphus > Tragelaphus eurycerus. The sequence continues at coordinate 27,225,398 of CAKXYN010000003.1, forward strand.
ATCTTCCTGACCCAGGGATCAAACCCAGGTCTCCCGCATTGATGGCAGACGCTTTAACCTCTGAGCCACCAGGGAAGTCAGCAAAATCAGTGCCTAGAGGTAAATTTATAGCAATAAATGCATATATCAGAAACGACTGGTGCTAATAGGAATAAATACAAACTAATCATAAATTGCGGAGAAGGCAATGGCACCCCACTCCAGTACTCTTGCCTGGAAAATCCTACGGATGGAGGAGCCTGGTAGGCTGCAGTCCGTGGGGTCGCTAGGAGTCGGACATGACTGAGCGACTTCCCTTTCTCTTTTCACTTTCATGCATTGGAGAAGGAAATGGCAACCCACTCCAGTGTTCTTGCCTGGAGAATCCCAGGGACGGGGAAGCCTGGGGGGGGCTGCAGTCTATGGGGTCACACAGAGTCGGACACGACTGAAGTGACTTAGCATAGCATAGCATAATAATAAATTAAGTGAGTGAAGTTGCTCAGTCATGTCGTTAAAGCATCTGCCTGCAATGCGGGAGACCTGGGTTCGATCCCTAGGTCGGGAATATCCCCTGGAGAAGGATATGGCAACCCACTCCAGTATTCCTACTTGGAGAATCCCATGGACGGAGGAGCCTGGTGAGCTACAGTCCACGGGGTCCCAAAGAGTTGGATACGACTGAGCGACTTCACTCACTGACTCACTCAATCAATCATAAATTATTGATAGTACATTAATATACAAGTCAATGCTTACATTAGAAAATATTGCTTACTGTTCAATGATGTAAAAAAAATCATACTGAAGACATTCTTTTTTAGTAAATCTAAAAGAAATAAAATACAATAAAGTTGTAATATCATCATTCCTTATTTATTAGCACAAAGATTTAATTGTTTAACTCAGTGATTTTTAAACTCAAAAGTATCACAGAATCATCACTTATTGAATTAGAATCTCTGGGATTGGTGTGTGGGCCTAGCATTTCTATTTTCACAAACATTTCTGAAGGTGCCAGAATTAGAAATATACTGATTTACCTCTTATATTTGATACATGTGAAAAATTTGTGGAAAATCTATCAAAGTAAAGACAAATTTCTTTGGACTGTTTTATTTTTCATAATTTTAAAAAACACAGTTCTAACTGCTACCAGAGCCTCAGCTGTGCAAGTAAGGACCCATTTTAATGATTCACATAATTTCTGGTTAGGGTTTATGCAGACATAAGGCTATCATGGTCTATTAAATGATAAGAGTTTTTGGTAAGATATATTCATTTGATCATTTTTGCTGACTGCTTCCAGTGTAACTCAGAAGGAACCCTGGACACTATTGTGTTTATTTTATATAGAAAATTAAAGCCTGGGACCACCTCAACCCTGAACTCAAATTTGATCCCAAGAGATGCCCTCTTTCATTAACACCTCTCCTGCCAGAAGGATCATGGGCCTCATAGCTCTCCTTTGTGGACTGTGAAAACTTAGACCCACCACAACCTGAATTCAAGAAATTAAGGTCATTTTTAGAGGTCCAGAACAGTGGGTCATTGACTAAGAGATCTGGAAAAGGACCTGAAATCTGTGTTTTCCGACATGCTCTCCAGGTGATTCTGATGAGCAATCTAGTCTGACAAAAGCTCACTAAACCTGCCCAGAAACAGATGGATTCAAGATGCTTTGCATCTCACTGAAGAAGGAAATCTTCATGTAGTGATACTGCATGCAGGGGTACTGGGAACTGATTTTCATAACCTGTGCTTAGAGTGGGCTTCCCTGGTAGCTCAGATGGTAAAGCGTCTGTCTGCAATGCTGGAGACCTGGGTTTTGATTCCTGGATCAGGAAAATCCCCTGGAGAATAAAATGGAAACCCACTCCAGCACCCTTACCTGGAAAATCCAATGGACAGAGGAGCCTGGTAGGCTATAGTCCATGGGGTCGCAGAGTTGGACACGACTGAGTGACTTTTTATATATATATATTGCCTAGAGCAGTTATTCTCAAATTTTAATGCCCCTACTAATCTGGAAATTTAGTTACAATAGAGATTCTGGTTCAGCAGGTATGAAGTGAAACCTGAGGTTCTGCATTTCTAATAAGTTCCCAGGTGATGCCAGTGCTGCTCCATAGATTATACTCTGAGGAGAAGGATGTAGACCATCCCAGAAACAAGATGCTTTAGGTTTATGGGAGATGCAATTCCTTGCTAAATGAGATGGGAATATTTAGTTATCTATCTGGCAACTAATTATGACAATTCAGTACTCAAAAGGTTATTAGAATGACAAATGAATAGACTTTTGTTTTGGATGAGAACATATCACTTTATAAATAGATTTAGATAAGTGTCAATGTCACCCCACCCTCACCATAACCACAGGAAAGGAACTGCAATGTGTTTCTGTCTCCATTTTACATTCCAAACTCAGCTGCTTAATTTTTGTGTACTTTGACCTTTATTCTCTCCCATTAGAAGAAAGAACTGTGATGACACAAGTTCCAGAGTGTTTCACTGTGAACCACAGTAAAATCAATAAAAGTCACATCTTGGGATTCTCTGGAGGAAACACTGGCGGTTCCGTCAGGTTTGCTTTAAAAGACTTTCTCATGGGAAAATATTTGAATCTATTTATGAAGTGCCTTGCATCCATGGAAAAAGTTGCAGCAAATAGGCTTCTCTCATGTGGTTATAAGCAGTTCTCCGACAGAAATGGAGTTATAACTGGTTTGAGCAGAATGGACAACAGAGGTTAAGTGTCTCTCTCTCTCATTTCTCTGGGAATGAATTTACACTGAAGAGCCGAGAGAGGTAATGCAAAAGATGGAAACTGGCTTATGAAAAGGGAAGACAGAGAAAAATGCTGAAAACAGAGAAAGAGTTTAAATCTTTTACTCTTTTAGTATGATTGAAATGTAATATTTGACCTGGCAAAGAGTTAAAACAAGTCTGGTTTGAACAAATTGTCAATTTATTATGGATTTCATATGGACATGTCAGTCATTAGGCTAATATTATATCTAGTAATTACATTTTATTCAACATTTGTTTTAAAACATAAAGAGTAAGACAAATCAAGTGCAAATATACTTGCCCTTTAACAGCAATGAATTTACTAGCATCACAGCCAACAGATATTTGGAACACCTAAAGTAAAGTAATTCAGGTGATGAGTTTAGTGGTTCTAAATCACATAGTCTAAAATATTACTACAGCTAAAAACAATTGCATTTTAGATATGAAATAACCCTTTAAATGTAGAGTTTGGTTATTCTGCTCTGTGTTGTTTCCTCCTTTGATAGCTTTTTTTTCTTTCTTTGCTTTCTTTCACCCTTGGCACTGACAAGCTCAAAGGTCGGGTCTCTGCTTTCTTCTATATCAGAGAACCAATCTGATGTCATTTTTCACTAGCACCTCTACAATCATGCCTATCAACTCTGTGGTTCCAGCTTACACCTGACTTACCTGGAAGGTTTCTGTAATATATTTAACTATGAATCTGACTTCTTTTTAGAACTGGAGTCCTCGTTCTTCCTCGACTGGGATAAGCAACTTCTATTTCTACTTAACTCCAGGACACCTTACTCATTGCTGTATACCCTGCCCATCTTCCCATCCTCCACCGCAGGCTTTCTAAGCGGGATCTAGACACTTGCCATCTGTTATAAACACGCCTTATATGTTGCATATTTTCACAAGGCAAATCTAAAAAAGAAAACCTTTAGGAATCAGGAGGGTGGGGTTAGAGAATGATGTCCGGTCAAGCTTGATGGATTTAGAGAGTTGCACCTGCTAAACCAAGCCCTTTCTGGCTTCATTAGAAAGGCATACTTCATAGCAGGAGTTTACGGATTTTATTCCTTGAACCACCTGATCTCACCCATGGGATCTGATTTGTTCTCTCAACAACTCTACCCACAGTTCTTGCTATCTATCATCACTAAATCTTTTCCTATCAAATGTATTTAGAAACATGGGTCTGCCCTTTATCTTTACTAAGTTACCCATGTAAGGCACATGGTTGGCTGAGGTCCTCAAGTTTCTCATAGTTACAACACATTATCACTTGATGATCTTATTTGTAACATCTCTTCTTTTCTGGGACTTAGTTGACTAAAGTCATCCCTAACGTCAGAATTAACAATCATGACTAAGATTAAAAATATGAGTTGACCTGGAGGTGGCTCTTCAACAAGAGCATGAGTGCAGAATGTGGGAAGCATGAATAAGCCTGTTGTGTAGGGTACCCACTGCTGGAGGACTGACCCATATTCCCTGGGACTGGTCATCTAATAGAGAAATTCTGATGTATAGCCCAAATGAGAATGATGAGTGTATCGGATTTCTTTATTAAGAAATATTTCTTTATCATTCTCTTAAGTACAGGGCAGAACTCCTCCTCCCTTAGCTCAGATCAGACACAGCATATTCCCCTCTAACTGGACAGAACTGAACTGAGACAGGAATTCTAAAGGCTTTCAACATAGAAATGTTGGAAGACAACATATTAGTCAGTGTAGTCATCTCTCCCTGGGAAATTTCACTTTGGAAGGAATTATGTCCTTCTGGGGCCTGGCTTACTAGGGTGGCCTCACTGCATTCTGGTTCTTGGTGTATGGTTGAAAAACTGAGATGAAGCCTTGTTGGGGCTGCCAGTTCTATCTGCTGCTTTGCTGCAGGCTAGGAAGACTCGGTGACAAAGATGGCAGGGTCATGTTCAAATGGCTCACCCCATGAGCCATTTGGTCCAGCAGGTTTATCAAGGGCCTAACTTCATCCAACTAGAGAAGAAGTCTGTGGGCCCTCTGTCTATAGTACTTATCTGGGAGGCTGATGACTTGCTTACCAGTGGGTACGGGAGCACAAAAAGGGGTCCCTGTGGTTTAGAACATACCTTGCAGTTGTGTACTAGTTTTTATTTTCCTGGTTAGCTAGTTAATTCAATTAACTTTGAATTCTTCATGTGGGTATGCCCCATTGTGCTCTGCCTGGTATATGGTATCTTGCCACATTTTCCCATTGCCTAAAGGACTCTGGCATATTCCATCATCTACTATATGGCTTATTCTCCATTCTGTTTCAGTGGGTAGGTCAATACAAACTATCTGAAATGGGCACAGATGGTGGTTAGATTTGAATGATCCATGTCTTGGGGTGTGCCAAGGAAGAAACCAGTAATATTAGGTAATTACTCTGTGACAAGTACTATTCTGGGCATTTTACGTAAATTATCTCATTTAATACTCTCAACAAAGTAGATAAATACTGTGAGATGGATATTACATTTCCCCTTTTATGAACGAGGCAGCCAAGACTCAGGGTGCTTAGGAGCTTCTTGAAGTCAGAAGGTGGCAGAGCTTGCATTTGAGCTCTGGTTAGACAGTAAAGTGTCTGCCTACAATGTGGGAGACCTGGGTTTGATCCCTGGGTCAGGAAGATCCTCTGGAGAAGGAAATGGCAACCCACTCCAGTACTCTTGCCTGGAAAATCCCATGGATGGAGGAGCCTGGTAAGCTACAGTCCGTGGGGTCGCAAAGAGTTGGACACGACTGAGTGACTAAACTTTCACTTTCACTTACATTAACATTGGGCTTCCCTGGTGGCTCAGCCAGTAAAGAACCCACCTGCAATGCAGGAGACCCAGGTTCGATCCTTGGGTCGGGAGGATCCCCTGGAGAAAGGAATGGCTACCTACTCCAGTATTCTTGCCTGGAGAATTCCATGGACAGAGGAGCCTGGTGGGCTACAGACCATGGGGTTGCAAAGAGTCAGACATGACTTAGTGACTAACACTTTCACTCTATATTAATATGTTTTGTAATGCCTGGGCTGGGCAGGAGAGGGGGCAGATCTCTAAATTAGACAGAGAAAGAGATGGAGGAAATCATGGGGCTTCAGGGAGGCAATGCATATGGAATAAAATGGAGCTAAAGATAGAAAAGGCAGACGGAGGCTGGGGCAGGAACTCACTAGGTGGCAGATTTTTGCTTCTTCAGCAGATTAAGCTGGGTAGGCAGCATGGTGGGTAAACAGGGGGAATGGTCAGTATGCATTTCCTGGGGAAGCAATGTGTTTCAGCCGTGCTCAAGGGTGGATCCCGTCTGCCTTAGTTCAAGGATCCCTCTAAATTCATGGAATCCTGCCCTGATAGGAACAGGTTCTTGGTGCTGAGGTCCTGAAGAGTAGGGCCTATGTCTCATTTAACTTTGAATTCTTCATGTGGGTATGGCCCATTGTGCTCTGCCTGGTATGTAGTGGGTGCTCAATATATGTTTATTGATTATTAGTTGGAATGAGAAAGAATAAAGAGAGGAGTCATCCCTCAGTGGGGAACAGACACTCAAAGGAGGTGGTAGTGGGTGGTTATCTGAACACCCCACTACTACATAACATTGCTGTGCTTTTGTGTATGCCTCTTCCTTGAATTCCCTTTGCATCTTCCTGCTCAACTTCTACTTACCCTTCAACAGTCATTTCATGTATCTTCTTTCCACTTTTCCCCTCCCAAAGAAAATTCCTCACTCTTTCCTCTGGGCTGTTTGAAAACTGTATATTTCACATTCTCTTATACTAGTTTATGTTTCCCCCTCCAGAAAGGACTCTTTCCATCTTGGTAATTTCCATTACTTAGCACACAGGCTGAAACATAGAAACATGGTAGGCATGCAATAAAACTTTTTAAACGAAGAAATGGTCCATTTTTTAAGATAAATAAATGCAGCATTGATACGGACATGACTAGCAGTCTTCCCTGACAAACCGTATCCAAATTTGGCTGTTCTCATTAATTTCAGTTTTCCTCTACACAGTTTTATTTATATAAATATATAAATGCATTTAAAAATTAATTTTACATCTTTATGCATGTTTCTATTCTGAGGTAAATTCATGGAAGGCAGTAAGTAATCTAATCTATTTCCAAAGTAAAATAATGCTGTCTCTACAGTGAAATAGTACAGAATGTTGCCACATGTTAGGGGGAGTGGTATTGAATGGAGTTAATGTGTATTATTTAGTTTACCACCTGTGTCTTATTGAAGAAAATTTTTTGATCTTCTACTCTGTTACTTGCCTTTTGGGATACTGGACATGATTTTGCAAGTTCACTGGGTCTCACGTGGACAAGCAGAAGACCTGTGTTCTCATATCTAGGAGAAACAACACATACAAATGACTGTAGAATCATAAGGGAGGGAGCCGTGAGTCTGCTTTGTGTAGAACAGATGAAAGTCCCATTTTCAAGATGTGCTTGAACCCCCCACTGAGGAATCCCAGAGGCCTAGTGGTGATGGTGACTGCTGCTGCTGCTAAGGTGCATTGTGGTCATATCCTAAAGTCATTCCCATTTCATGGTATCCCATATTTTGGCCAGCATAGGTCAGCACAACGGAAAATAAAAATGAACTTCTATCTGCATTTCAGCCCTTCTGTTTCATTAACACCCTTAGTCTCCTGAGGATGGGACTTTGCTGCTAACATTGTGGCCTGCTTCCTGATGGTCTTTCACAGCTATAGCTTCCCTGGTGGCTCAGTGGTAAAGAATCTGCCTGCCAATGCAAGAGACTCAGGAGACGTGGGTTCGATCCCTGGGTATGAAGATCTATCTCCAGTATTCTTGCCTGGGAAATCCCATAGACAGAGGAGCCTCGTGGGCTACAGTCCATGGGGTTGTGAGAATCAGACACGACTGAGTGACTAAACAACAACAACAACAAGCCATGGCGTAGATTCCTTCTCTAGCCTCTACAGATTTCCCCCCATTGATAATGCCTTTGGAGCAATAGATACTAAGTTATGAAATTAGTTTTTTGAACCTCATTATGCTGCACAATATGATCTGACTGGAAGCAAACGGGAGATCAGATATCATGCCTTTGTAGATTAGGAAATGCACATGGATCATTCCTGTTCAGGCAAAATAGGCGGTATCAAAAATTACAGAAGAAAAGTTTTGAAAGTATTATTCATTTCCTGCCCCTGCTAAGGTTTTTACTTATTGAAAAAACTGGGATAAAACAAACAAACCACAAACAAATGTTCTCTTCCTTTCAGTATTCATTGTATTTTCCTATTTCTCATATATGTAAAATATACTAAATAAGTGAGGATACAAATAGCACATTTTTGTATTTTTTTAAATCACTATACAATATATCATCTGAAGCTGAAGCTCCAAAACTTTGGCCACCTGATGCGAAGAAATGACTAACTGGAAAAGACTGTGATGCTGGGAAAGACTGAAGGCAGGAACAGAAGGGGACTACAGAGGGTGAGATGGTTGGATGGCATCATCAAATCGATGAACTCATCACTGAATGAGTTTGAGCAGATTCTGGGAGTTGGTGATGGACAGGGAAGCCTGGCATGCTGCAGTCCATGCAGTTGCGAAGAGTCAGACATGACTGAGGGACTGAACTGAACTGATACAATATTTCATCAATTCTACGATACATTTTTATCTCTAACACCTTTGAAATCAGGAAGCATCTTGTAATTATGCCAGTTAGGACTTTCTCTCCCAATTTGATGGAATATTGGATTTGGTCTATTCAGTAATATAGTATAGATGTGTAAAAAGGACACTAAAGTAAATATTACATTTTCAATTTTCTACGTAATTTTACTTATGGGTAGATTTTTTCCCACCAATTTCAAAGTTTTTGGTATTTTTTTTTCTCAAGTCTTGGATTGACCTAAAGTATCCTGGACAATTTGATATGTATTGTGAAGCAAAAGAATTCTGAGTAAATATCCACAAAAACAAAAATACCCAAAGTAACCTCCCTGGTGGCTCAGCAGTAAAGAATCTGCCAGCCAGTGCTGGAGATGCAGGTTTGATTCCTAGATTAGGAAGATCCCCTGGAGAAGGAAGTGGCAACCCACTCCAGAATTCTTGCCTGGGGAATCCTGTGGATAGAGGAGCCTGGCGAGCTACAGTCTCTATGCGGTCGCAAAAGAGTCTGACATCACTTAGCAACTAAACAATAACAATCCTGGGCAATTTGATGTGTTATTGTACAGCAACAGAATTCTGAATAAATATCCACAAAACCAAAAATACTCAAAGGAACTCAAGATAAAAATTGATGAGTTAGAGGGAAAGGGGTGTTTTGAGCCTCTCTTGACTACTGTGTTTAAAGTGGCATTTCCATAAATGACCCAATCAAAAAATGGGCCAAAGAACTAAATAGACATTTCTCCAAAGAAGACATACAGATGGCTAACAAACACATGAAAAGATGCTCATCATCACTCATTATCAGAGAAATGCAAATCAAAAACACTATGAGGTACCATTTCACGCCAGTCAGAATGGCTGCGATCCAAAAGTCCACAAGCAATAAATGCTGGAGAGGGTGTGGAGAAAAGGGAACACTCTTACACTGTTGGTGGGAATGCAAACTAGTACAGCCACTTTGGAGAACAGTATGGAGATTCCTCAAAAAACTGGGAATAGAACTGCCTTATGATCCAGCAATCCCACTGCTGGGCATACACACTGAGAAAACCAGAATTGAAAGAGACACGTGTACCCCAATGTTCATAGCAGCACTGTTTACAATAGCCAGGACTTGGAGGCAACCTAGATGTCCATCCACAGATGAATGGATAAGAAAGCAGTGGTACATATACACAATGGAGTATTACTCAGCCATTAAAAAGAATACATTTGAATCAGTTCTAATGAGGTGGATGGAACTGGAGCCTATTATACAGAGTGAAGTAAGCCAGAAATAAAAACACAAATACAGTATACTAACGCATATATATGGAATTTAGAAAGATGGTAACAATAACCCTGTTTACGAGACAGCAAAAGAGACACTTTTGGACTCTGGGAGAGGGAGAGGGTGGGATGATTTGGGAGAATAGCATTGAAATATGTATAATATCATATCTGAAACTAGTCGCCAGTCCAGGTACGATCCCTGATACCAGATGCCTGGGGCTGGTGCACTGGGACGACCCAGAGGGATGGTATGGGGAGGGAGGAGGGAGGAGGGGTCAGGATGGGGAACACATGTATACTTGTGGCGGATCCATCTTGATGTATGGCAAAAACAATACAATATTGTAAAGTTAAGCAAAATAAAATTTAATTAATAAAATAAAATAAAGGAGAAAAAAAAATAAAGTGGCATTTCCTTCCTATACTTCCTGGTGATACTCTACTGCGTCTTTCTGCTTTATTTTCTCAATAGCACTTACAATTGTTTGGGACCATCTTGTTTATTTATTTGATTACTTGCTGCTTGTCTTCTCCCACTGGAGATACATCTCATGACAGCAGTAACTCCGTATTTCTTGTTCACCACGTGTTATGAACACCTAGAGTGCCTGGCATGGAGCAGGCATGCAAACTCAGGTGGAGTAGCTGCAAGCTAAAGAAAAATGGACTTTTTCCTAGAACAATGCCACTTTTCCAGAAAATATAGTCAGTCAGGACATCAGATCAGATCAGATCAGTCGCTCAGTCGTGTCCGACTCTTCGCGACCCCATGAATCGCAGCATGCAAGGCCTCCCTGTCCATCACCAACTCCCGGAGGTCACTCAGACTCACATCCATCGAGTCAGTGATGCCATCCAGCCATCTCATCCTCTGTCGTCCCCTTCTCCTCCTGCCCTCAATCCCTCCCAGCATCAGAGTCTTCTCCAATGAGTCAACTCTTCGCATGAGGTGGCCAAAATACTGCAGTTTCAGCTTTAGCATCATTCCTTCCAAAGAAATCCCAGGGCTGATCTCCTTCAGAATGGACTGGTTGGATCTCCTTGCAGTCCCAGGGACTCTCAAGAGTCTTCTCCACCACCACAGTTCAAAAGCATCAATTCTTCGGCGCTCAGCCTTCTTCACAGTCCAGCTCTCACATCCATACATGACCACAGGAAAGACCATAGCCTTGACTAGGCGAACCTTTGTTGGCAAAGTGATGTCTCTGCTTTTGAATATGCTATCTAGGTTGGTCAGAACTTTCCTTCCAAGGAGTAAGCGTCTTTTAATTTCAGGGCTGCAGTCACCATCTGCAGTGATTTTGGAGCCCAGAAAAATAAAGTCTGACACTGTTTCCACTGTTTCCCCATCTATTTCCCATGTAATGATGGGACCATAACCTAATGCCTTAAAATACAATACCATGTTGGTTGCCTTCCTCCAGTGTTTAAGTGTTTAACAGTGCTACCTTATTCCAAGATTCAGAAATTTATCTGACTCTAGTCATAATTAATGGGCTTCCTTGGTGGCTCAGAGATTAAAGCGTCTGCCTGGAATACGGGAGATCCGGGTTCGATCCCTGGGTTGGGAAGATCCCCTGGAGAAGGAAAATGGCAAGCCACTCCAGTACTCTTGCCTGGAGAATCCCAGTAGAGATCTAGTTTTTGCTAGATCTCTAGTATGTAAAAACTTTGGGATGGGAATGAATGATACAAGATGCTCAAAAATATTGAACTAAGAAATTGCCTGGGTTTTTTTTGTACCTTCAGTTGGATGAATAGCACCTTCAGATGGGTCATGTTTCCATTAAGCTCAAGGAGTATTTTACACTTTTTCTATAGAATACTAATCTTGCATCTTTTGAGATATCTAAAAGAATTTGAAATCTGGATATTTAAAAGAAAGATGGTAACAATAACCTTGTATACGAGATGGCAAAAGAGACATTGATATATAGAACAGTCTTTTGGACTCTGGGAGAGGGAGAGGGTGGGATCATTTGGGAGGATGGCATTGAAATATGTATAATATCATATATGCAATGAGTCGCCAGTCCAGGTTCGATGCATGATGCTTGGGGCTGGTGCACTGGGACGACCCAGAGGGATGGTATGGGGAGGGAGGAGGGAGGAGGGTTCGGGATGGGGAACACATGTATACCTGTGGCAGATTCACTTTGATATATGGCAAAACCAATACAATATTGTAAAGTTAAATAAAATAAAATAAAATTAAAAAAATAAAAGGATATGAGACCATTTAAATAAAACAATATGTACAAATCAATAACTTTAATAGCATATTTAATATTGAGTAGACTCTTTTAAAAGCCATACTTACTGCAACTTGAAATAATCATCCACTGCCTCATAATTTATATTCTGAGAAAATGTTATTGCCTGAAAAAGAAAATAAAAAAGTTTATGTAAAGCAGGAAAATTGGGAATGGGGACAATGGATACTTTCAAGACAGATTAAAATCTTTCTCTAGGTAAGAAAAACAATATTTAGCATTTTTCTAATTTGTTGTCTATCTCAGAAACTCCAATTATGTAGATATTCGATTTTCCTTGTTATATTCCCTTATTGTACTTTTTATATTATTATAGCTCTTTTATTTACATTGTTTCTCTCTCATTTAACTTTTGTTGTTGGAATGTTCTTATTCTTATTTTTCATTTACATCAGCATAGCAAGCTTTCACTTTCTTCTGTTTTCTAATAACATGTCTCTGGACCTTTTAGATTCTTCTTTGATGTTTTTAAATGATAACAGATATCATATTGTCTATAGTCGTTGAGACTATGGGGAGTTATTTGCCTGATCTTTCCTCTGTTGTTTTTGAATAATTTAAAAAAATATCCATTGGCCTCTTGCATTTTTTTCTTCCCTCTGAATCATGTTTCCTCTCAGTTTTCAGTATCCTGTATGGTTGCTACCATCTCAGGGTAAAGCCACTTACAGAACATATATGATAACAAAGGCAGAAAATTATAAATTTCACATTTTTGAAGTATGGAAGCTATGATTTCTACCTCCTTAAATTACTTTCTGATAGTTCTTTGTCATATATATATATTTATTTCTTCAGAGAGGTCAGTTTGGTTCTGGTTAATCTGTTGTGATAACAGACTTTGTAAAACAATCTTAGTGAGGGACTTCGCTGGTGGTCCAGTGGCTAAGACTTCGCACCCCTAATGCAGGGGTCCTGGGTTTGATCCCTGCAACTAGTAGATCCCATATGCTGCAACTAAGACCTGGTGTAGCCAAATAAATAAATATTTTAAAAACGTTAGTGAAAAATCTTATTTCTTAAACAAAGTTTATTTACTTGTATGCTGGATACTAAGTAGAATGACATAAAATATGCAATCTTTTATGATAAAGTTGAGGCTATGAAAGTAATCACACTAAAAATAAATCACTTCAATGAGATATCACCTCACACCAGTCAAAATGGCTATCATCAAAAAATCCACAATAAATGCTGGAGAAGGTATAGAGAGAAGAGAACCCTTATTGTTGGTAGGAATGTAAATTGGTATAGCCACTATGGAGAACAGTGTGAAGGTTCCTTAAACAATTAAAAATAGAGCTACCAGATGACCCTGCAATCCTACTCCTGGGCATGTATCTGAAGAAAAACATGGTCTGAAAGAATACGTGCATTCTAATGTTCATTGCAGCACTATTTACAATAGTCAAGACATGGAAGCAACCTAAATTTCCATCAACAGAGGAAGAGATAAAGAAGATGCGGTACTTATATGCAATGGAATATTACTCAGCCATTGAGAAGAATAAAATAATGCATTTGCATCAACATGGATGGACCTAGAGATTGTCATGCTTAGTGAGGTAAATCTGACAGAGGAGGAAAAATATCATATGACATCCCTTATATGCAGAATCTAAAAAGAAATGATATAAATGAACTTATTTACAAAACAGAAAGAGACTCATAGACTTAGAGAATGAATTTATGGTTGCCAGAGGGGAAGAATGGGGAAAATGGATTATTAGAGAGTTTGGGATGTACATGTACACACTGCTATATATAAAATGAATAACCGACAGGGTCCTACTGTATATAGCACAGGGAACTCTGTTCAGTGTTATGTGATAGCCTGGATGGGAGGGGAGTCTGGGGGAGAATGGATGCATGAGTCCATGCATCCATATGCATATGACTGAGTCCCTTTGCTGTCTACCTGAAACTATCACAACATTGTTAACTGGATGTACTCTAATAAAAACATAAAAAAGTACAGCGCAAAAAAAGAGAAAAAAAATCTAGTTTAATGTTCAAAGAAAGGAACTAATTGTCAAATTTGCACCTGTATTCTTCTATCTGCCACATTTTTCTTCATATATAATCATAAAAATTATTTTACAAGAATTTTCTTGGATATAATTAGATTTTAAAAGTTTAATGTTATCTTTTGTGAAATGGAAGCATATTCTCCAAACATTACTTACTAGTTGTCATTTAAATGATGCTTTAAGTGGGGTCTATAACTCAACCAACATATATGTATGTTATTTTGTATTATAAACACTGAAAATATACACACAATGGAACTATTTAAAAATACACTTTGTGAATGTGATCATCTATTTAAAAATGACTTCATTATAGGGAACTTTCATTTCTACTAGTGGTGGGCTAGGTTATATGGACAAATTCCCCTAAAAAAAGACAAATCAAAAACCATAAAATCATTGGGCTTTTAAAAAGTTATCATAAAAGCATCAAGTAACTTGCAAAAAAGTAAGGAATTGTCAGTCCAAATACTTGAAAAGAGGGACTTAAGAATCTAGGAGTAAAGCAGAACACCAGAGCCCATAATCTACTTTCTCCTAAAGGTATTTGTCAACTTAGTTATAATAGGGATAATTCAAGATAGAGAATGAAACTGGATACTCTCTCTATTTTAACTTGTATTATCAGAAGACTATACTCTCTGGGTAAGGGTAAATTAAGATTAAATTTGCCTTCTCTTTAACCATCCAGTGACTTCAGTCACTGAGTGATCAGAAAAAGCAAGAAAAAATAATTGTCCTAACAATTTGTGGCTATGAACAGGTACTTGCATGCCTTTATATCCTAGAATTGTTTGCTTGATGATCCAGGGGACTTGAAGAAGTCTCAGAGCAGTGGTACCTTAGATATCCGACACTGGCAAACACAGATCATCTCAAGATCAAAGCATATTCTTTCTAGACTTCAGAGAATTCTTACAAATACTTTTTCAAGTATAATGAATATCCCACAGTCAAAAATAACCAACCCCTGCCCCAAAATAAGGCATGTGTGAGTAATAACCAGAATAAACAATGATGGAGAGAAGAAACAGATGAAATACACATGCTCATACTTCAGATATGAAACTAATAGATACAGATTATAAAAGATATGTTTACTAGTTTTATGGAAATAAATGACCAGAACAGGAAAATATCTACAGTATGAAAGAAACTATAAAATTTGTAAGTGTGCTTTAAAAAAGAACAAGTAAAACTTCTAAAAATTAAAAATACAACGATCAGACACATAGTATATAATTTTGGCATCAGACTAGGCATGACAAAAAGGGGAATAGTGAGGTGGAAGATAGATCAGAAAAATTATAAGAATGTATGCCAGAGACAGAAATGAATGAAAATAAAGAAGATGGTTAAAAACTCATAAGGGATAGATTGAGATAATTTAACCTATTTTTAATCAACGTTAACAGAAAAAGAAAAGATAAAGAGGCACAGATAGGGTTTGACAAAATACCTGCTGAAGACAATGACTGAGAGATTCAAGAGGCCCAGTAAATCCCAACAGGATAAAAATAAAGAAACATACATTTAGACACATTATGGTAAAGGCAGAAATCAGAGAATAAAATCTTAAAAGCTAGTAACTACAAGAAATGGCTATTCACCTCTAGGACTGGAATGGAGGGAACAGAGGGAAGAAATTTGGGTTGTTACAAACTAGTAAGTCAGGTTAGGGGTTCCACAGACCTCGGACCCACACCTTGAAAGAGAGGTACTGCTAACCTGGTGTGGCATCTCATTTCTTGTAGTTCCTAGCTCAGTAAAATCTCAGTTCCTTTTTTTCTTTTCATTTCTCTCATACACCCAGTTCTACTAATTCTTTATATTAAATCACCTTTACTGGGACTTCCGGTTAAGATGGCGAAGGATTAGGACGGGGAATACGCTTTCTCCTCCACAAATTCATCAATGGGACATCTGGGCGCCGAGTAAATACCACAAACAGCTTCGGAGTGCTGGCGGAGGACGTCGGACACCCAGAAAAGCAACTCACTGCCTTCTAAAGGAGGTAGGAAAGAATATAGAAGCCAGAGAGAGACAAAGAGGGAGGGGCGGACCTCTGTCCGGGGAAGGGAGTCTTAAAAAGAGAAGTTTCCAAACACCAGGAAACACTCTCCCTGCGGAATCTGCGCCGAACCTGGGAAACACGGAGACTATCATAACAGGGAGGAGAACAGTTGAGCAATTAGAACCCACAGACTGCGGGCCCTGCGGTAACTTCCGCAGCGGAAAAGCACCGCTGCAAACGCCCGCATCTGCCATTGGGGAGCCGGGGCTGGGCAGGGAGACGCCTTGGCCGTTCCCACGCGGGACGCTCCGCTGCCGGCGCTCCCCAGAGGGACGCTCCCCCGTGGGACTCTCCCCCACTGAACGCTCCCCCGCCGGCCACTCCCGCGCAGGCGTGCCCCCGCCCGCTGTGCCGGCGGCTCCCACGAGGGCCACCCCATCCCCTCCCCCCACCCGCCCGCCCGCCATTCCCGTCGCCGGCCCCTCCCCCTCTGCGGGCCTCAGTGCAGACTTCGTTCGCCTGATTGTCTGGAGTGCTGCCTAACTGGAGTAGTTTGGGCCGGCAATCCAGATTGTGCAGCGCCGACCACACGAGTGGCGGGCCTTGGCCCAGAACACCGCCGAACCGTGCACAGAACAAAGAACTATACAGACCAACCACAGAGAAAGGGGCCTATAGATCTTGAGAAATTTAAGCCGGAACAAGGAACTAGCTGAAAATGAACTGAACCCACAACAATAATAGAGAAACTCTTATATATATTGTTACTATTTTTACCATCATTATTTCCTTTTTTTTTTCTTTTCTTTTTTTAATATATATATATATTTTTTAATTTTTATTATTTTTTAATTGGAAAAAGGAAAACAAAAAATTTTTTTTTCCCTTTTAATTTTTTTTGTTGTTGTTTGTTTTGTTTCTTTTATTTTTTTTTATTATTATTTTTTTTATCCTCTAGTACTTCTTTAATCTCCACGTTTAGATATAACTTTTGCGACCCTGTTTTTTTTTTTTTTTTCTTTTTTCCTTTTTGTCCTTTGCTTTTTTCCTTTCCTTTTTTCTTTTCTTTACTGATTACTGACTAGATCTGTCTCTCTCCTTCACACTCCCTCCTTTTATCCTCCTGACCACCTCTGTCTCCTTCCTCCCTTTTTCCTTCTATGTATAATTCCGTGAACATCTCTGAGCAGTCCAGTTGTGGAATGCATTATAGAAGAAGAAGTTTTTGAGACTACTGTAAAAATAAGACCAATAACTGGAACCAGGAGGCTTAAGTCCATACCCTGATCCCACGAAACACTAATTGACAGGAGCTCATTAAAAGCCTCCATACCTACTCTGAAACCAAGCATCACACAAAGACCAGCAAGTTCCACAACAAGACATACCAAGCAAATTCTCCAGAAAAACAAGAACACAGCCTGAGCTCCAATACACAGGCTACACAAAGCGACCCCAAAAGCATAGACATCTCATAACTCACTACTAGACACTCCACTGCACCCCAGAGAAAAGAAATCCAGCTCCACCCACCAGAACACCGATACAAGCTTCCATAAACAAGAAACCTCGACAAGCCACCGGTACAAACCCACATATAGTGCAGAAACGCCACAATAAAGAGAACTCCACAGACTACCAGAATACAGTAAAGACGCCCCAAACTTAGCAATTTAAACAAGATGAAAAGACAGAAGAATTCCCAGCAGGTAAAGGAACAGGATAAAAGCCCACCAAACCAAACAAAAGAGGAAGAAATAGCGAACCTACCTGATAAAGAATTCCGAATAATGATAGTGAAATTAATCCAAAATCTGGAAAGCAAAATGGAATCATGGATAAATAGCCTGGAGAAAAGCATTGAGAAGATGCAAGAAAGATTTAACAAGGACCTAGAAGAAATAAAAAAGAATCAACATATAATGAATAATGCAATAAATGAGATCCAAAACACTCTGGAGGCAACAAATAGTAGAATAACAGAGGCAGAAGATAGAATTAGCGAATTAGAAGATAGAATGGCAGAATTAAAGGAATCAGAGGAGAAAAAAGAAAAACAAATTAAAAGAAATGAGGACAATCTCAGAGACCTCCAGGACAATATTAAACGTTACAATATTCGAATCATAGGAGTCCCAGAAGAAGAAGACAAAAAGAAAGACCATGAGAAGATACTAGAGGAGATAATAGTTGAAAACTTCCCTAAAATGGGGAAGGAAATAATCACTCAAGTCCAAGAAACCCAGAGAGTCCCAAATAGGATAAACCCAAGACGAAACACCCCAAGACACATATTAATCAAATTAACAAAGATCAAACACAAAGAACAAATATTAAAAGCAGCAAGGGAAAAACAACAAATAACACACAAGGGAATTCCCATAAGGATAACAGCTGATCTTTCAATAGAAACTCTCCAAGCCAGGAGGGAATGGCAAGACATACTTAAAGTGATGAAAGAAAAGAACCTACAGCCCAGATTATTGTACCCAGCAAGGATCTCATTCAAATATGAAGGAGAAATCAAAACCTTTACAGACAAGCAAAAGCTGAGAGAATTCAGCACCACCAAACCAGCTCTCCAACAAATACTAAAGGACATTCTCTAGACAGGAAACGCAAAAAGGATATATAAATTCAAACCCAAAACAACAAAGTAAATGGCAACGGGATCATATTTATCATTAATTACCTTAAATGTAAATGGGTTGAATGCCCCAACCAAAAGACAGAGACTGGCTGAATGGATACAAAAACAAGACCCCTCCATATGAATGAAACTAGAACACTTTCTAACACCATACACAAAAATAAACTCAAAATGGATTAAAGAGCTAAATGTAAGACCAGAAACCATAAAACTCCTAGAGGAAAACATAGGCAAAACACTCTCTGACTTACATCACAGCAGGATCCTCTGTGACCCACCTCCCAGAATATTGGAAATAAAATCAAAAATGAACAAATGGGACCTAATCAAACTTAAAAAGCTTTTGCACAACAAAGGAAACTATAAGCAAGGTGAAAAGACAGCCTTCAGAATGGGAGAAAATAATAGCAAATGAAGCAACTGACAAACAACTAATCTCAAAAATATACAAGCAACTTCTACAGCTCAATTCCAGAAAAATAAATGACCCAATCAAAAAATGGGCCAAAGAACTCAATAGACATTTCTCCAAAGAAGACATACAGATGGCTAACAAACACATGAAAAGATGCTCAACATCACTCATTATCAGAGAAATGCAAATCAAAACCACTATGAGATACCATTTCACGCCAATCAGAATGGCTGCTATCCAAAAGTCCACAAGCAATAAATGCTGGAGAGGGTGCGGAGAGAAGGGAACCCTCTTGCACTGTTGGTGGGAATGCAAACTAGTACAGCCACTTTGGATAACAGTATGGAGATTCCTCAATAAACTGCGAATAGAACTGCCTTATGATCCAGCAATCCCACTGCTGGGCATATACACTGAGAAAACCAGAATTGAAAGAGACACCTGTACCCCAATGTTCATAGCAGCACTGTTTGCAATAGCCAGAACGTGGAAGCAACCTAGATGTCCATCCACAGATGAATGGATAAGCAAGCTGTGGTACATATACACAATGGAATATTACTCAGCCATTAAAAAGAATACATTTGAATCAGTTCTAATGAGGTGGATGGAACTGGAGCCTATTATACAGAGTGAAGTAAGCCAGAAACAAAAACACAAATACAGTATACTAACGCATATATATGGAATTTAGAAAGATGGTAAAAAATAACCCTATTTACGAGACAACAAAAGAGACACTGATGTATAGACCAGACTTTTGGACTCTGGGACCGGGAGAGGGTGAGATGATTGGGGAGAATAGCATTGAAATATGTATAATATTATATCTGAAATGTATTAATTGTTCAAACTAAACACTATCATGTTACAATTTGTTCATACTAGATGTTTGTAATGTTTCTGATAATCAATAAAAGAGATTCTTGATTAAACTAAAAAAAAAAAAAATAAATCACCTTTACTAAGACAATTGTTTTGTTTCTGTTTTCCTGGCTAGAGGCTTATACGGATACAGGAGTAGTGTCAAGAAATCAACCCACAAAGATGGAATCCTGGGATTGATTTCATTGTGTCCTTGGCCTTGAACATGTCCTTAAGTTTTTTGCTAAATGGGAAAGGGATTCTATTATTTCACAGTATGCGGAAACATTACAGTTCTTAACTGACTGTTCTTTCCAGGGAACAGCGCAGAGAAAGTAGACTAAAATGCATCCCAAATCCTTCTGTGAAAGAGGCTTATTAGCTTATTTCCATAGATGTGGCTTATGGGGCAGGCTTCTAATTAAACATCTAGGTACTGACTACAATTCTCTCCAGAGACTGGTGAGGCTGACAGGTGCACCAGTATTGCACTCTCCTTTTGCCCCACTCTAGTTGTCGTATCTCAGAGAAAGTAGCTATTAACACATCTGGTGCCCCAGCTTTTGTGTTGGCCACTCAGAGAACAGAGAACACATCCCTCAATAGTCTGGCTCTGTTGGCCAGCAGAGCTTGTTCTTACAGGTTTGATGGGATGGCAGCAAACAAAGAAACATTTGTCAACTGGCTATTAGCCTGAGACTCAGAACTTAAGTAGCAGATGGAAATGCCAACTCCCTGAAAGCAATATATTTTCACATTTTAAAATCTGTCCCCTGAGTGTCCGGCTTTGAATCAACTTGCATTTGGGTACTGAGATACTCTCCCCAACCCCCTTGAAAGACTGACAGGTCTTAGCATACCCTAAAATACTGACAGCCACTAAGAATAAAGTAAGTGGCTTGGACAATCACAAAAGCTTGAGAGACAGCCAAGAGCTTGAGCAGAGTTGAATAGTAAGGTTCACCTCCTTCTAGACTGGAAGAAGTAGCTGTTTTATTTACTGCTTAGAAACTAACACAGAGAGTACAGGAAAGTGAAGAAGCAGAAATATTTATAAATGAAAGAAAAAGATAACATCACATAAAAAAAGCCTTAATAAAATAGTAGTAAGTAATTTATCTGATAGAGTTCAATATAACAGTCATAATAATGGTCACTGAGCTCAGAAGAAGGATGGATGAACAAAGTGAGAATTTCAACAAAGAGACTGAAAATATAAGAATGTATCAAATAGAAGTCACAGAGCTGAAGAATATATTAACTAAACTGATACATACAATAGAAGAGTTCAACAGCAGGATAGATGAAGCGGAATAAAGGATGAGTGAACTCAAAAATGGCAGTAGAACTCGCCAAATCAGAGCAGGAAAAAGCAAAGTGAAGATAGCTTAAAGGACTTATGGAACATTAGGTGGACCAACATTTGCATTACAGGGGTCCCAGAAGGAGAAGCGAGGGAGAAAGGGGCTTAACAACTGTTTGAAGAAATAATGACTGAAAAAAAAACTTTCTTAACTTGGGAGAGGAAACAGACATCCAGATCCAAAAAGTCCAGAGAATTCCAAATAAGATAAATTCCAAAAGAACCATACCAAGACACATCATAATTAAATATCAAAAGTAAAAGACAAGAAGAAAGTTTAAAAAGCATCTTGTTGTGTACAAGGGAACCCCCATAAGACTACCAGCAGATTTTTCAGTAATAACTTTGCAGGATAGAAGAGAGTGATATGATATATTCAAAATGCTTAAAGTAAAAAACTGTCTTTCAGAACTGAAGGAGATAGTTTTTCAGACAAGCAAAATCCAAAGGAGTTCATCATCACTAAACTTTACTTAAATATTAAAGAGACTTCTTAAGTTGAAATGAAAAGGTGTTATTAGTAACAGGAAATATGAAAGTATAAACCCAACTGGCAAAGGTAAATATATAGTAAAATTCAGAACAGTCTAATATGTGAATGTGGTAGTTAATCATGTATAAAGCTATATGAAAATTAAAGACAAAAGTAGTAAAAAATAGCTATAATTGTTCATAGGTACACAAGAGAAAAAGATGTAACTTGTGACATCAAAATGTAAAACACAGGAAGGGGTATAAAAATGTAGAGCTTTAGACTATGATGAAATGTAAGTTGTGTCAACTTAAAATCAGATCACATCAGATCAGTCGCTCAGTTGTGTCTGACTCTTTGCGACCCCATGAACTGCAGCACGCCAGGCCTCCCTGTCCATCACCAACTCCCGGAGGTCACTCAGACTCGCATCCATCGAGTCAGTGATGCCATCCAGCCATCTCATCCTCTGTCGTCCCCTTCTCCTCCTGCCCCCAATCCCTCCCAGCATCAGAGTCTTCTCCAATGAGTCAACTCTTTGCATGAGGTGGCCAAAGTACTGGAGTTTCAGCTTTAGCATCATTCCTTCCAAAGAAATCCCAGGGCTGATCTCCTTCAGAATGGACTGGTTGGATCTCCTTACAGTCCAAGGCACTCTCAAGAGTCTTCTCCAACACCACAGTTCAAAAGCATCAATTCTTTGGCGCTTAGCCTTCTTCACAGTCCAGGTCTCACATCCATATATGACCACAGGAAAGACCATAGCCTTGACTAGGCGAACCTTTGTTGGCAAAGTGATGTCTCTGCTTTTGAATATGCTATCTAGGTTGGTCATAACTTTCCTTCCAAGGAGCAAGCGTCTTTTAATTTCATGAGAATAGACTATTATAAATACAAGTTTTTGTATGTAAGCCACATAGTAACCACAAAGTAAAAACTTAAATGAGATACACAAAAGATAGACATGAATTAAAGCAAACCACTAAAAAAGTTGTTAAACCAGCAAGGAGGAGATCAGAAAAGATGAAAGGAACACAGAAGAACTACAAAAAAGTTAGAAACAGTTAACAAAATGGCAGTACATATGTATCCATATTTAATTAAAAGACATAGAATGGCTAAATGGGTGAAACAACCCATCTGTATGCAGAGGGCTTCCCAGGTGGCACTTGGTAAAGAACCCGCCTGCCACTGCAGGAGACATAAGAGACATGGATTTGATCCTGGGGTTGGGAAGATCCTCTGGAGGAGGGTATTGAAACCTACTCCAATATTCTTGCCTGAAGAATCCCATGGACAGAGGAGCCTGGAGGACTATGGTCCATAGGGATGCAAAGAATTGGACATGACTGAAGCAACTTAGAATAAAAAAAAAAAATCTGTATTCTGCTTATAAGATACACATTTCAGATGTAAAAATACACATAGACTGAAATTGAAGAGATAGAAAAAGACATTTTATTCAAATTTAAATCAAAAGAAAAATGGGATAGCCATAATTATCAGACAAAACATACTTTGAAAGAAAGACTATAATATAGACAAAGGAGGTCATTATATAATGGTAAAATACCAATCCAAAATGATATAATACTGCACCTAACATAGGAGCACCTAAATATATAGAGCAAATATAAATAGAGCTAAAATGAGAAATAGCAATACAATAATAGTAGGTAACTTCAGTTCCCAACTTGAATCAATAGATAAATCATCCAGATGGAAAATCAATAAGGAAACATTGGCCTTAAACAACATCTTATACCAGAATGACTTAACAGACATATCAAGAACATTCCATCCAAAAGCAAAAGAATTCTTTGCCAAAGCACATGGAATATTCTCCAGGATAGATTATATATTAGGCCACAAAACAAGTCCTAATACATTTAAGAAGATTTAAATCATATCCAGCATCTATTCTGACCACATGATATGAAGCTAGAAATCAATATAAGAGAAAAACTGGAAAATTCACAGATTTTGCTGAACAAACAGTGGGTCAAAGGAGAAATAAAATTTTCTGAGACAAATGAAAATGGAAAGCCAACATATCATGGCATATGTTTGATATATTAACATATCAAAATTTATGGGATGCACCAGAACAGTTCTAAGAGGAAAGCTCATAGTGATAAATGGCCTATATCAAGAAATAAGAATTGTTAGCAAAAAATCTAATTTAATACCTCAAAGAATTAGAAAAAGAAGAATAAACAAAGCCTAGGGTCAGTAAAAGTAAAGAAATCATGAAGGTCAGAGTAGAAATAAGTGGAGACCAAAATGACAATAGAAAAGATCAATGAAAATAAGAGTTGATTTTTTAAAAGTATAAACAATATTGACAAAGCATTAGTTAGACTCATTGAGAAAAAAGAAAGAGGACTCAAACACGTAAAAACAGATATGAAAGAGAAGACATTACAACTGATACTTTTATGACATAAAAAAGATCATAACAGATTACCATGAACAATTATATGCCAATAAATTGGGAAACCTAGAAGAAATGCATAACTTCCTAGAAACCTGTAACCTATAAGCCTGAATCACTAAAAAGTAGAAAATCCAAATAGACAAATTACTAGTGAGAAGATTGAATCAGTAACCTAAAACCTCCCCAAAAAACTCCATGACCAAAATGGCTTCACTAGTAAATTTTACCAATATTTATAGAAGAATCAATTCCCATCCTTTTCAAAATCTTCCACAAATATAGAGAAGGGAACATTTCAGAACTAATTTTACAATGCCAGCATTACTCTGATACCAAAGCCAGATAAAGATACCACCAGAAAAGGATATCATGGGTCAATATTCCATTCCTGATGAACACAGATGCAAAAATTCTCAACAAAATTTAGGAAAATAAATTCATCAATACATTAAAAGGATTATACATCATGATGAAATAGAATTTACTCCAGGCATCCGCAGATGGTTCAACATGTACAAATCAATCAATGTGATACAACACATTAAAAAAATGAAGGATAAAAATCATATGATTATCTCAATAGATGCAGAAAAAGCATTTGACAATATTCACCATCCATTTATGATAAAACTCTCAACAAAGTGTTTATAGAGGAACAAACCTCAACATTATAAAGCCAATACATGATAACCCCATAGCTAACATCATACTCAATGGCAAAAAACTGAAAGCTTTTCCTCTAAGATTGGACCAAGACTCACCACGTTTATTCAAGTTCTAGCTAGATTAATTAGGCAAGAAAAAAAAAATAAAAGGCATCCAAATTAAAGAGGAAAAAATAAAACTGTCACTACTTGAAGATGACTTGATATTATATCAATATGTAAAGAAGTCCTAAAGAGTCCACCAAAAAGACAAATCAATATAGGTACAGAATTCATGATCAATACATAAAAACCTGTTGCATTTCTGTACACTAATAAGGATCTGTCAGAAAGACAAATCAAGAAAATAATTCCAGGGCTTCCCTGATGGTTCAGTGGTTAAGAATCGGACTTGCAGTGCCATGGACACTAGTCTGATCCCTGGTCCAGGAAGATCCCACATGCTATGGAACAACTAAAGCCCATGAGCCACAACTACTGAACTTGCATTCTAGAGCCTGCGAGCCCCAACTACTGAGCCCATGCACTGCAACTGCTGAAGCCCACTTGCTAGAGCCTGTGCTCTGCAACAAGAGAAGCCACAGCAATGAGAAGCCCACTCACAGTAACCAGAGAGTACAAGAGAGTAACCCCCACTCATCACAACTAGAGAATGCCCACATGCAGCTACGAAGACTCACCACAGCCAAAAAAGTAAAATAAAACTTAAAAATGAGTCTTAAAAAAAGAAAATAATTCCATTCACAGTTGCACCAGAAAGAATAAAGTACCCAGGAATAAATTTAACCCAAGAGGAGGAGGAGTCAAGATGGGAGAATAGGAGAAGGTAGAATTCACATCTCCTCACAAGTGCATCAAAAATACATCTACAAATGGAATTCTCACAAAGCATCTGCTGAATACTAGTGGAAGATCTTGGACACCTAAAAAGACAAGAAAGGTTCCCATGCAACTGGTAGGATGAAAGAAAGAAAAAAAGAAAGAAAAGAGGAAATGGGAAGGGACCAGCAGCCCTGGTGGGGAGCTGAAGGTGAGGAGAGGTTCCTGCAACTCAAAGAAGCACACTCCCAGTATGGAAACCCAGTGGGACAGAAAGCGACCTTTCGTGATCAGAGGGGAACACAACAACTGGTCTGTGGAAGGCAGGACAAAGAACTGTGCTCATGGTCTGTGCTGCTCTCCAGCACACCCCAGCCTGAGTTGTGTGTCTCCTGGTACAGAGCAGGGCTGGGTGCTGGAAAGTGGGGTTTGGAGAGCAGACCCAGGGAGGGGACAGCTGATGGCTGTGAAACAACATCTCCTGCAGTAAGGAGCTCTACAAACTGGAAAGTCTGGGGGAAGAACCCTGGGTCACCATAGGAGCAAGTGCCATTGTTGAGTGGCGCACAAAGGGCAGAGCCACCATTGCAAGGCCCTCTTCCACCCACCAGCCCCTTGCCTGTATGGGCATTTAGTGGGGCACCCATCTGAGCGGGCCTTGTGAATTGATTTGACAAATACAACTGTAGCCAAATGTTGGCCTTAAAAGGCCTTGTGGCTTCCATTTTCACCATTTTGGAACACTGTGCTCAGACCGCCATGTGAAGAAGCTAGGTCTAGCCTGGAGGATAGAGGACACGTGGAACAGAGCCAAGCGCTCCAGCTGAGGCCTCCTATACTAATATGCCAGTGCTTGCACCAAATATTTGACATGCAGATGGAGCCGTCTTACATTGTCCTGTCCCAGGCAAACCACCAGATGACTACAGCCTCATGAGTAAACCCCAGATGAAACTAGCTGGACTGCCCATCTACTCATAACCCGAACTGTTGCCTCACAGAACTTGTTGTTCGAAGGCATTATGTTTATGGTGGTGTTACAGTGCAATAGACAGCAGATAGAACTCCACAAAACAGTCACATACTTTTTTTTTTTAAAAAGGAAGTGAACAATACAATTGATAAAAAAAGAGTCCTATAGAAATGTACTTTTAAGTGGCAAAGAGTCCCTGGACATTGAAAGTAAAAATTGTCACTCAGAAGTTAATGAGTTATCATATCATTATTCATTAAAAACATACATATTTCTCAATATTTCAAAGCTAAACTTGAAAATAAATTCGTTTTTTAAAAAATGTTATAATAAATATTATAAATATTTATAATATATAATTATAATATAATTTTACATTTATTTAAAATAAAATAATTTTAAAATATTAACTTACCGTGGTTTTACTGCAATATCCTAAGGCAATTTCATAGTGAATCTGATTTTTTATTTCTAATATTTTGGGGCCATATGATTCTACAACAATATATAGACCAATATTTTCTGGATAGACTATTTGAGCCCAAAGGGACAGGTTTTGTCCCTTGTCCAAAAAGTAAGAAAAATTAAAAATATCATTATGAAATGCCATGTAGGGGCACTTTTCTTTTGTCTTGAAAGTTATACTTTGTGCTTCCAGTTTTAAGGGATAGTCCTCTGGATATATTTTGCCATTTTCAAAAACATAGATGAGATACATATTACCAGATGCTTTAAAAGAAATTAATGATTTTACTGTGCTATTTGTCCATAAATGTAGCTTTACTGCATCGTTGATTTTAATCTTGAAATAAAACATTACATTGTTTTCCATTTTTACCACAATATTTCCATAATAATCTGGAAAAAAAAAGAGAAAAATTTTTGTTACTCTAAGTTAACATAAATCCATGCTGACGTGGACTGTAGCCCAGCAGGCTACTCTATCCATGGGATTCTCCAGGCAAGAATGTTGGAATGGGTAGCCATTTCCCTTCTCTAGGGGATCTTCACAGCCCAGGGATCAAACCTGGGTCTCCCACATTGCAGGTAGATTCTTTACCACCTGAGTCACCAGGGAAGCCCCTACTTAAGTGCACTATTAACCAAAATAATTTCTTTCATAATGATATTTATATACTTTGAGAAAATCAAGGTGTGCAGACACAAACCCATAACTTTACATGATGTTTGAGAGCTGCTCTCCCACTTCATAGCAGAGCATTCTTTTTCTGCATACCTTTCTTCTTGCATTCACTGTAAGACTTTTATAATCACATTAACATACAAGAAAGAGCTTGAATTAGTGCATTTAATAATAATGAGGATGAGTATGACAGGAATGGTATTATCAGGAAGTATTGTGATATGGACCAAATTATGTCCCCTCAAAATGCCTGTGTTGAAGCCCCAACTCTCATTGTGACTGTATTTGAATGTAGAGGCTCTAACAAGGTAATTAAGGTTAAATGAGGTCAGAAGGATGGGGCCCTAATCCAATATGACTGATGTCTTTATTGGGGAGGAAGATACACCAGAGATCTCTTTCTCTCTCTGCCGGCTCAAAGAAAAAAGGCTATGTGAGGACACAGTGAGAAGGTGGGCACTGTCTCTAAGCCGGTCAGAAACCAGCCTTGATGACATCTTGATCTTGAACTTCTAGCCTCCAGAAGTGTGAAAAAATAAATTCTATTGTTTAAGCCACCTGGTCTGTGATATTTTTTTATGGCAGCCATAGTGTGTGCACACTGTCGCTCAGTTGTGTCCACCTTTTTGTGACCCCATGGACTTTAGCTTGCCAGGCTCCTCTGTCCATGGAGTTTTCCAGGCAAGAATACTGAAGTGGGTTGACATTTCCTCCTTCAGGGGATCTTCCTGGCCCAGGGAGCGAACCTGTGTCTCCGGCATCTCCTGCACTGGCAGGCAGGTTCCTTTTACCACCAAGCCGCCTTAGGAGGCCCAGCAGCAATAGTAGGCTAATGCAGTTGGGATGAAGAAAAGGTGGTAGTGAAGGAGCTAGCACCTTTTCAGGTTCGCTCAATAAATAATAATCAACTTTCTCCCCTTAATAGAGTATTATAACTAAGTTATCGGAGAAGGTAATGGCAATCCACTCCAGTACTCTTGCCTGGAAAATCCCATGGAAGAAAGAGCCTGGTAGCTGCAGTCCAAGGGGTCGCTAGAGTCGGACACGACTGAGCGACTTCACTTTCACTTTTTGCTTTCATGCATTGGAGAGGGAAATGGAAACCCACTGCAGTGTTCTTGCCTGGAGAATCCCAGGGACGGGGGAGCCTGGTGGGCTGCCGTCTATGGGGTCACACAGAGTCGGACACGACTGAAGCAACTTAGCAGCAGCAGCAGCAGCATAACTAAGTTATAGACGTTCATAAAGAGTACACTTCTTAACCTCTTTGATTCTATAACCATATCTATAAAATGAACAGGTGGACTAGTTGGTTTCATAGCTTTCTTTTCAGATACGACACTCTGTGTACAGCTCCCAGGATTATACTTTCTTTAATTTTCAAAAACAACACTTAGAAAGGACTAGTTGAAAGGAGAAAGGTGAATAAAAGAATTAGAGAGATTCAGAGTGTTTTGTGCTTTTGGACCTTACATTTGGAATCTAAATAATTAAATGACATGTTCACAAATTGCCATGAATTATATTCGAATCAAACTCAAATCAGAAATGCTGTTTTTTAGGATCAGAATATTATAGTAAGTGTCAACATACTCCTATTTTCCTATCACACTGCTCATTAAAACACTATTAAGTGAATTTTGGATTAAACCTGAAGATAAAAATTAGAAATTTGTTTTAAAATAATGAGAATAAGAACACTGTATATAAAAGTTTGCATAATTTTTATATAACACTCTATATAAAAGAATAATTAATGATAAAAGCAGAAATTAAGGAATTAAAAAAGGATGTAGAGTTGATAAATAAAACAGTTCTTTTCAAAGGAAAGGAAAACAAAACCCAAAAAACCTCTAAAAATAATAAATATCTTGCAAACCAGCAAGTAGGGACATAAACAATATTATAAATGAGCAAGAGAATATAAATACAGATATGTAAGAAACTTAAATGTCAAAATGTGAAGTCTTTGCCAATAAATACAAACATCTAAAACTGACTGAAGAAGAGACGAAAGAATTTAATAGACCAATTAAGGAAAATAAAAATAATGAAGACATATAACATTCCTGATTGGGAATATATGGCAAATATGCAGTCATCTATTCGTTACGTGTTTATTGAATGCTCAACTATAGCTACACACCACTCTATGTAGTTGGGAGGACACATTAGTAAAAAGATAAAAGATTTTTTTCCTTTGTAGCTTACATTCCTTTAGGGAAGGCAACCAATAAACATAAAATAAGTAAATTATATGGTGTGTTAGGGGCTTTCCTGGTGACTTAGTGGTAAAGAATCCGTCTGCCAATGCAGAGGATGTGAATTCAACCCCTGGGTAGGGAAGATCCCCTGGAGAAGGAAATGTATTCTTGCTTGAGAAATCTCATAAACAGAGGAGCCTGGCAGGCTACAGTTCATAGTGTCACAAAGAGTCGGACACCCACACTTGGTGACTAAACACACACACTGAATGTGTTAGGTGATTAGAGCTGCAGTGATCACAGCAATACAGATCCTGTGAAGACAGATGAGTGAGAGGGAAGAGCCTAAAACTGAACTCACTTAACATGAGGAATAAATACATATTGAAATTGGCATTTCAGATCTGTGGGGCAAGCTTTGCTTAACAGAAGACTGATCTGAAGGCAATACCAGGTTTCAGAGGAAAAATAAGAAATAAAATTAGGTTTCTAACTTATACCAAATACTATAGATGAATTATAGATTGAAACATAAGAATTATAATGTTAAACTATTTTTTAAAATATTTAAAAATTTTATTTTAGGATTTATTTGGCTGCCTCAGGTCTTAGTTGCACATGGGATTTTCATTGAATCACAGAGGATCTTCTGTTGCGGTGCACGGACTCTCTAGTTGCAGTGCATGGGCTGCACGAGCTCTCTAGTTGCAGTGCATGGCTTCAGTTGCTCCACAGCATGTGGGATCCCAGTTTCCCAACCAGAGATCGAACATATATCCCTGCATTGCAAGGCAGATTCTTAACCACTGGATCACCAGGGAACTCCCAAAGTTAAATTATTAACAGAAAATATATGACAATATTTCTAATAATTGGAAAGTCCTATCATATTATGACATTACCAGAGAAGTCACACATAAAAAAATACTTGGACTTAAGCCTGAATTAAGTAGAAGAGTTATGTCGATATCAAAGTGAAGAATACTCTTGGCAGTAGATATCCAAGGAATAGCAAAGAGGCCAGTTTGGCTAGGTAACAGTGGACAAAGAGTCAAGTGATAGGTGACCACATCAGAGTCTGGGGCCAGATCTCATACTGTGTTTCAGGTTATGCTAAAGTTTTACATTTTATTCTGAGTGATATAAGAAGCCAAATGTGGGTTTTAAGCAGAAGAATATGATTTTGCATATATTTTCAAAGGCTCACTCTGGCTGCTAGGTGTACCCTAACCTGGTTGATTATGGGGACACACGGATAAAAGATGAGAGATCACTTAAAAAACTCTTATACTTATGGGCTAGAGAGGATAGGGGCTTGGACTGGAGTGGGAATGGTGCAAAAAGGATAGATTTTAAATATCCTTTTTACACATAGCCAACAGGATTTGATAATGGCTTGCTATGGGATGTAAAAGGGGAGAATTCAAGGATGAGGTCAAGGTTTGTGGGTGGAAGAAAAGAAGAGCTGGTCACTTGATGGGGACGACAAGGGAAGAAGTAGGCTGCAGTGTGGGTGAGGGACTCAGGGATTCAGTTTTGGATGTTGGTCTGAGATGCCCACTAGTCATCTGAGTGAAAGTATCAAGAGGTAGTAAGAAATAGCAGTTTGATTTCAGGCTGGGGATCATGGCTAGAGGGCAAAGAATGAATGCAAACAGAGTTCAGAGGTGCTTCTCCATTTGGGAATTAAGGAGATGAGAACGGAAAAGAGGCGGAGGCTGCTGAAGGAGGAGGAAGATCAAAAATACCCCCAAAAGTCTTTGGGAAAAGGTGTTTCAGGAGAAAGGCCATGTTGAATTGTTTCAAATGCTGCTGCCAGATCACAAAAGATGCCTGGAAATTGGCCACTGGATTAACAAAGTGGGAGTCGTCGAAACCCCTGACAAGGGCAGTTTTTGAGAAAATTTGATTAGAGTGGATTCAAGAGACAAAGAGAGGAAAGAGGAAAAGTGAAAGTAGGCAATTCTTCCTGGAGTTTTGCTGTAAATGGGAGGAGCAAAGTTGAATGGCTGTGAGTTGAAGTACATCATGAGAAATGCTGGACTGGAAGAAACACAGGTTGGAATCAAGATTGCTGGGAGAAATATCAGTAACCTCAGATATGCAGATGACACCACCCTTATGGCAGAAAGTGAAAAGGAACTCAAAAGCCTCTTGATGAAAGTGAAAGTGGAGAGTGAAAAGGTTGGCTTAAAGCTCAACATTCAGAAAACGAAGATCATGGCATCTGGTCCCATCACTACATGGGAAATAGATGGGGAAGCAGTGGAGACAGTGTCAGACTTGATTTTTCTGGGCTCCAAAATCACTGCAGATGGTGACTGCAGCCCTGAAATTAAAAGACGCTTACTCCTTGAAAGGAAAGTTATGACCAACCTAGATAGCATATTCAAAAGCAGAGACATTACTTTGCCAACAAAGGTTCGCCTAGTCAAGGCTATGGTCTTTCCTGTGGTCATGTATGGATGTGAGAGCTGGACCGTGAAGAAGGCTGAGCGCCGAAGAACTGATGCTTTTGAACTGTGGTGTTGAAGAAGACTCTTGAGAGTCCCTTGGACTGCAAGGAGATCCAACCGGTCCATTCTGAAGGAGATCAACCCTGGGATTTCTTTGGAAGGAATGATGCTAAAGCTGAGACTCCAGTATTTTGGCCACCTCACACGAAGAGTTGACTCATTGGAGAAGACTCTGATGCTGGGAGGGATTGAGGGCAGGAGGAGAAGGGGACGACAGAGGATGAGATGGCTGGATGGCATCACTGACTCGATGGATGTGAGTCTGAGTGACCTCCGAGAGCTGGTGATGGACAGGGAGGCCTGGCGTGCTGCGGTTCATGGGGTCACGAAGAGTCAGACACGACTGAGCGACTGATCTGATCTGATCTGATCTGATAGGATCAAGAAAGATCAATTACAAATAACAGTGATATTTACTTTAAATACCCCAGTTAATTTAACTCCTAACTAGATTCCTGAGGATCAAACTTTCTATTTCTTTGCATTTCATATAATGTTCAGTACACTACCTTAGGGATAATAACATGAAGAATAAGTAATATGCTTTTTAATTTAATAAATTTATTTTTGGCTGTGCTGGGTCCTCGTTGCTGTGCTGAATTTTCTTTAGTTGTGGAGAGCAGGAGCTACTCTCTAGTTGTGGTGTGTGGGCTTCTTTTTTTTTTTAATTTCAATTTATTTATGTTAATTGGAGGCTAATTACTTTACAATACTGTATTGATGTGGATCCTCTTGTTGTGGAGCATGGGTTCTAAGGCATGCAGGCTTCAGTAATTACGGCTCCCAGGCTCTAGAGCACAGGTGCAATAGTTGTGCAGACAGGCTTAGTTGCTCCAAGGCATGTGGGATCCTTCCTGATTAGGGATAGAACTCGTGTCTCCTGCATTGGCCGGTGGATTCTTTACCACTGAGCCACCAGGGAAGCCCAAGAATAACTACTATTAGTTAAAGGCTTACCACTTGCCAAGTTATTATTCTAAGCATGTTATATACAACCCCTTATCTAGTCAGTGTGACAGTCCTATTAATATATTTTAGATTAGAAAACTGAGGTTTGGAAACGTTAAATGATGTTTTTATGGACTTGAAAACAGATTGGTTTGACTCTACAACACCTGTTATAGAATTCAGTTTCATTGAATTGTGTCCCCTCAAAAAAGTTATGTTGAACTTCTAACTCCAAATGCTGCTTCAGAACATGACCATATTTGGAAATAGAGTCATTACAGATGTAATCAGTTAAGATGAGATCATTCTGGGCTACGGTTGGCCCTGGTGTCCTTATAACAGCATGGTGTACGAAGACAGGAGGAACGCTATGTGGTGCCCCAGGCAGTGACGGGAATGTTGCAGCTGCAAGGAAAGAATGGCAAGGTTTGCCAGCAAGTCAGAGAAGCTAGGAAAGATTCCTTCAGATTTCAGAGGGAGTGTGGCCCTGCCAACACTTTAAATGTGGAATTCTAGCCTCTAGAACTGAGACAATAAATTTCTGTGGCTTTAAATTTGTACCAGTTTGTGGTACTTTTGTTATGGGAGCCCTAAGCCCTAGGAAGTGAATACAACCACACATCACCTCCTACACTGAAAACACATATGTAAGTTGCATGTGTATTTGCTGATTGATCAAAATGAACCTCTGAATAAAGAACTTGAGTTTGCCATTTTGCTTTATGAGATCCTGAAAAAAAGTGAAAGTGTTAGTCTCTCAGTTGTGTCCGACTCTTTCAGACCCCATGGACTGTAGCCCACCAGCCTCTTTCTGCATATGGAATTCTCCAGGCAAGAATATCAAAGTGGGTAGCCTGCATGGCAGGCAGATTCTTTACCATCTGAGCCACCAGGGAAGTCCTTTATGAGATCCTAGTTAGCATTAAGAGAATTTTAAAGATAACCATTTTTAGTTGGTAAAACATCTAAACATCTTTATCAAAAACACCATATTATAATACATTAAAATTGTACATCTTCATAAGGAAGATGTCTTTGAAATCTAGAATAATTTTTGCAGATTGAAGATAACTTACCCATAAGAACATTATGAATAATGCTGTTTTGTGATAATCTTGATAGATTTCCAAATTCTGTAGTTGTTTGTAAAACTCCAGTATCTGTGAAATTATGGTAATAATAGTAGATCCTATGTTTGTCCCATAGTAATAATTCTGGCATTGCTGAATATAGGAAATATGGAATTAAAAAAGTGTCTATACTGACATTTAATGCAAAGTCTTGGAATACCCACTGTATTGTATCTTCATTGTGTATCACTAGGTAAATTGTTTTGGAGGTGTTACATATAATGCAGTAATTTAATAACAAAGCAAGTTCCAAAGGGTGTCCTGTATACTCAACATTGTGTATAGTGAGAGTAGCAGTTGGTGGCATATTTACAAGTCTTTTCAGTTTTTCAGTAGTCACTATTTTAACAAATTTAAGAAGAGCATATCCAAGATAAACTTCACTTTCTGTCCAGATTGCCATGTTGCTTCTTCTTTTTTTATCCTGTGACAAAATAGAAAACAATTAGAATATCTTTGATTTTAGAGAGGTTGCTAACAGTTCCTGTCTTCTATTCTGCAACATTTAAAAATAAAACACAGTGACTACTAAGGTTTAATTTGTAATGTACTTCTGAACAATACTTCAGACATAGAAGTTACATGGAAATATACTACACATAGGTATAAAAATAAATTATTCCAGTAATTTTATTCTTTTGTATACTTTTTCTATCAATAATTAATTTAAATTCTCTTTTAAATCCTCAAAGAACATTAGCCTTCTCTTTTCTTATGTATTTGTCTATCTGACCAAGAGTGTCCCTTAGACTTTGATGTTTACTAAGATCAAGAAATAAGGATATTTCAAACATTATTTTTGGAATTCGAACTTCCTTTGCTAAAGAGAAGAGAGAATGTAAAACCTGAGACAATTCAGTACTACCCTTTGATGGACACTGTTAGAGGGGAAGACCACCCAGCGATGCTATGTCTGAGATTCAGTGGGTGTAATTTCATTTAGGGAGCCAGGTATCCCCTTTCCTCTGTCTCCCCTCCCCCACCTGGTTCTAATTCTTAAAGATTTTTACTTAAAATGGAAGTTCTATGTCCATGACAATCAACAGAGTTTTTGTGCATATCTTGTCCCCCAAAATAAATAAATTTGTACATTTATTTAATATACAAATATTTAGTCTATACTCAAAAAGTATGTAGAAAGAAATGGAACTGATAACTAAAAAAAAAAAAAAAAAGATACCATTTGGGGTAAAAAGACATTTTACCAAATGAAGATTCAATTTAAAACCTTAGAACTTCTGTTGCTGAAAACGAGTGCGAAACAATTCTCAAGAAGGAAATAGATTAGAAACAAAATGATGAGTCCTTTATAGAAAAGACTCACAGTTATTCTCACTATTCTTAGCAGAGGGATGGGAAGGGGAATTGGTCATAAACATGATAGATGGGAACTCCAATGAGCCCTAGCCATGTAATGAGATTATAACTACCCCAAACTCTTTCCTATAGCTCTTCACTTAGTGCTTGGGTATAGTAAGCCAAAGCCTTGGGGCAAGGCAGGAAAGTGGAGCTTCCCTCTGATGCATTCATGCTGCTACGGAGAAGGCAATGGCACCCCACTCCAGTACTCTTGCCTGGAAAATCCCATGGATGCAGGAGCAGTAACCTTCAGAAGACAGGGAGGGGATAGGCACCAGGGCAACAAAGTTGAGAGAAATCTGTCAGCATTCTGGATGCTCAGTTACCATATACAGATAGTGGGATAAGAGAGCTAAGACAAGCTCTCCTTCTGAGATATACATGGTCTTCACTGAGAGTATAAAGCAGTCTCCATGCAAGGATTAGGGACAGGAAAGCAGGAGAGAGAGAAATCTCCCAAGGCAAGAAAATCCTGGGGCTGATGAGAAAGGAAAGAGAAATCCTCAGTGATTAAAAAAAAAAAAAGGTTGGCAGCCGAGACAGCTCTCTTAGGATTTGGAAAGCTGGTGACTCAGTCACAAAGTATGAAGAGATCTCTGGAATCTTGTCAGTGCTGAGACTCCAGGCACAGCGAAAAAGAAAATTGCTACGATGAAACACTGAAAATCTAGTGGAAAGACAAGCAAGAATGCAGAGATGGGGAATTACAGCTAAAATATGTAGATGATTAAAAAAACAAAACCAGAATAGGGGACCTCCCTCGTGGCCCAGTGGTTAAGAATTCACTTGCCAATGCAGGGCACATAGATCCTGTCCCTGGCTCGGGAAGATCCCACATGCTGCGGAGCAACTAAGCCTGTGTGCACAACTACTGAGCCTGCGTGTGCAACTACTGAAGCCCACATACCTAGGGCTGTGCTCTGCAACAACAGAAGTCACTTCATTGAGAAGCCTGAGCTCTGCAACTAGAGAGGAGCCCCTACTCACCACAACTAGAGAAAACCCACATGCAGCAACTAAAACCCAAAGCAGCCAAAAATAAATTAAACAGAAAAAAACAAAACAGAATGGATATGCTAGAAATTAAAGATACAATACCAGGAATAAAGAAATTACTAGATGGATTTAAGACTTAACTGAGAATAGCAAGAGGGAAAGAGCAGTGAATTTGATGACAGGTTAATAGCATGTATCCTAACTGAAATACAAAGAAAGAAAATCAGGACATCTGCCCATATTAAACAGTCTCATATATATGTTTCTGGAATCCTAGAAGAAGAGGAAAAAGAGACTGGTGCAGAAGAAGTATTTGAAGAAATAATGTTCAAGAACATCCAAAAATTAATGAAAGACATAATCCCAGAAATCCAAGAAGCTCAAGTGAACCTCAAACAGGATAAATACAAAGGAAATTACACATAAGCACATAATAAAAATGCTGAAAACCAAAGATAAAATGAAGGATTTAAAGGAGCAACAAGTAAAAAAGACACATTATATACTTGAGAACAATGACTGGAATAATGGCTCACTTCTTAACAAAGATGATGAGAGCCATAAGATAACCAAATGTCTTTGTAAATTGCTTTAAAAACAACTGAAAAACAACAGAACCCAGCTATCAGTATATAATTCTGTATTTGGTGGAAATGAAGGCAAAAATAAAGACACATTCTGTTCTGTTCTGTTCAGTTGCTAAGTCGTATCTGACTCTTTGAGACCCCCTGGACGGCAGCATGCCAGGCTTCCCTGTCCTTCACCATCTCTTGGAGTTTACTCCAATTCATGTCCATTGAGTTGGCGATGCCATCCAACCATCTCATCCTCTGTCATCCCTTTCTCCTCCTGCTTTCAATCTTTCCCAGCATCAGGGTCTTTTCCAATGAGTCAGCTCTTCGCATCAGGTGGCCAAAGTATTAAGAGTTTCAGCTTCAGCATCGGTCCTTCCAATGAATATTCAGGACTGATTTCCTTTAGGATGGACTGGTTGGATCTCCTTGCAGTCCAAGGGACTCTCAAGAGTCTTCTCCAACACCACAGTTCAAAAGCATCAATTCTTGGGCGCTCAGCTTTCTTTATAGTCCAATTCTCATATCCATACATGACTACTGGAAAAACCATAGCCTTGATGACATGGACCTTTGTTGGCAAAGTACTGTCTCTGCTTTTTAATATGCTGTCTAGGTTGGTCATAACTTTCCTTCCAAGGAGTAAGCATCTTTTAATTTCATGGGTGCAGTTACCATCTGCAGTGATTTTGGAGCCCAAGAAAATAAAGTCTCTCACTGTTTCCATTGTTTCCCCATCTATTTCCCATGAAGTGATGGGATCAGATGCCATGATCTTCGTTTTCTAAATGTTGAGCTTTAAGCCAACTTTTCAGTCTCCTCTTTCACTTTCATCAAGAGGCTCTTTAGTTCTTCTTCACTTTCTGCCACAAGGGTGGTGTCATCTGCATATCTGAAGTTATTGATATTTCTCCTGGCAATCTTGATTCCCGCTTGTGTTTCTTCCAGTCCAGCATTTCACATGATGTACTCTGCATATAAGTTAAATAAGTAGGGTGACAATATACAGCCTTGACATATACGCCTTTCCCTACTTGGAACAAGTCTGTTGTTCCATGTCCAGTTCTAACTGTTGCTTCCTGACCTGCACACAGATATCTCAAGAGGCAGGTCAGGTGGTCTGGTAGTCCCATCTCTTTCAGAATTTTCCACAGTTTGTAAAGGCTTTGGCATAGTCAATAAAGCAGAAATAGATGTTTTTCTGGAACTCTCTTGCTTTTTCCATGATCCAGCGCATGTTGGCAATTTGATCTCTAGTTCCTCTGCCTTTTCTAAAACCAACTTGAACATCTGAAAGTTCACAGTTCATGTATTGTTGAAGCCTGGCTTGGAGAATTTTGAGCATTACTTTACTAGTGTTTGAGATGAGTGCAATCGTGCGGTAGTTTGAGCATTCTTTGACATTGCCTTTCTTTGGGATTGGAATGAAAACTGACCTTTTCCGGTCCTGTGGCCACTGCTGAGTTTCCCCAATTTGCTGGCATATTGCATGCAGCACTTTCACAGCATCATCTTTTAGAATTTGAAATAGCTCAACTGAAATTCCATCACCTCCACTAGCTTTGTTCATAGTGATGCTTCCTAAGGCCCACTTGATGTCACATTCTGGGATGTCTGGTTCTAGGTGAATGATCACATCATCGTGATTATCTGGGTCCTGAAGATCTTTTTTGTATAATTCTTCTGTGCATTCTTGCCACCTCGTCTTAATATCTTCTGCTTCTGTTAGGTCCATACCATTTCTGTCCTTTATCGAGCCCATCTTTGCATGAAATGTTCCCTTCGTGTCTCTAATTTTCTTGAAGAGATGTCTAGTCCTTCCCACTCCATTGTTTTCTTCCATTTCTTTGCATTTATCACTGAGGAAGGCTTTCTTATTTCTCCTTGCTATTCTTTGGAACTCTGAATTTAGATGGGTATATCTTTCCTTTTCTCCTTTGCCTTTCACTTCTCTTTTCACAGGTATTTGTAAGCCCTCCTCAGACAGCCATTTTGCATTTTTGCATTTCTTTTTCTTGGGGATGGTCTTGATTGCTGGCTCCTGTAGAATGTCATGAACCTCCATCCATAGTTCTTCAGGCACTCTGTCTATTAGATCTAGTCCCTTGAATCTATTTGTCACTTCCACTGTATAATCATAAGGGATTTGATTTAGGTCATACCTGAATGGTCTAGTGGTTTTCCCTATTTTTTCAATTTACATCTGAATTTGGCAATAAGGAGTTCATGATCTGAGCCACAGTCAGCTCCCGATCTTGTTTTTTGCTGGCTGTATTGAGCTTCTCCATCTTTGGCTGCAAAGGATATAATCAATCTGATTTCAGTATTGACCATCTGGTGATGTCCATGTGTAGGGTCTTCTCGTGTGTTGTTGGAAGAGGGTGTTTGCTATGACCAGTGCATTCTTTTGGTAAAACTCTATTAGCTTTTGCCCTACTTTATTCTGTACTCCAAGGCCAAATGTGTCCAGGTATTTCTTGACTTTCTACTTTTGCATTCCAGTCCCCTATAATGAAAAGGACATCTTTTTTGGGGTGTTAGTTCTAGAAGGTCTTGTAGGTCTTCATAGAACCATTCAACTTTAGCTTCTTCAGCATTACTGGTCAGGGCATAGACTTGGATTACTGTGATATTGAATGGTTTGCCTTGGAAACGAACAGAGATCATTCTGTCGTTTTTGAGATTGGATTCAAGTACTGCATTTGGACTCTTTTGTTGACTATGATGGCTACTCCATTTCTTCTAAGGGATTCTTGCCCACAGTAGTAGATATAATGGTCATCTGAGTTAAATTCACCCATTTCAGTCCATTTTAGTTCACTGATTCCTAAAATGTCAACATTCACTCTTGCCATCTCCTGTTTGACCACTTCCAGTTTGCCTTGATTCATGGACCTACATTCCAGGTTCCTCTGTAATATTGCTCTTTACAGCATTGAACTTTACTTCCATCACCAGTCATATCCACAACTGGGTGTTGTTTTTGCTTTGGCTCCATCTCTTCATTCTTTTTGGAGTTATTTCTCCACTATCTCCAGTAGCATATTAGGTACCTACCAACCTGGAGAGTTCATCTTTCAGAGTCCTGTCTTTTTGCCTTTTCACACTGTTCATGTAGATAAGCTTAGGAAGAATTCAAAACTTTTAAAATATTCTGCATTCCAACCAAGATGTACATTTTTAGTGGCA
Organism: Tragelaphus eurycerus; assembly: GCA_935064755.1. Taxonomy (NCBI): domain Eukaryota; kingdom Metazoa; phylum Chordata; class Mammalia; order Artiodactyla; family Bovidae; genus Tragelaphus; species Tragelaphus eurycerus. The sequence continues at coordinate 27,266,140 of CAKXYN010000003.1, forward strand.
TTTATTTCCAGATTTTTTTTTTTTTGTTCCATACTGATAGAATCAGCTTCTTAATTTCTATGAAAGCCAATAGGATTTTAATTGAAGTGCTGCTTTTCTAAAGAATTCTCATTGTAACAATATTGCATTTTTTCCACCTATGAACAAGATACATTTTCATACATTTCAACCTATGATACATTATACATGTCTTTTACTTCACTCAATAATATTTGTAGTTTTAAAGTGTATATATTTGCATGTCTTTTATCAGGTTTATTCTTAAGTATTTAATATTTTAAATTATATTTAAACAGTATTTTTAAAATTTTAAATTTATGGTTGTTCATTTATATGTTTATATCTTTCATATACAAAGTTAAATTGCTATATAAATATGCAGTTGATTTTTTTATATTGATCTTACATACTGCAACCTGGTAAACACACTTATTAGCCCTGTAATTAAAAAAATAGATTTCATAATCTTTTCTATATCTAAAAGTGTTTGAATAAAGACAGTCTCCTTTTCAATACAGATTCCTTTTATTCATTTCTTAACTCACTGCATCTGCTAGAACTATCAGTACAAAGTTGAATAGATGTGGTGTGGGCAAACATTCTTGCCTTATTCCTTATTTTAAGCAAGAAATGGAAGAAAGGAACAAAGGAGCAAAAGGTGTTAATAAAAAATGAACAAATGGTAGGTTTAACCAACAACAGCATTTTTACATCAAATCTGAGCAGAGTAAATAACAGTCTTTTTCACTGGACAATGTTAGCTTACGGATTCTCATAAATGTTCTGTGTTAGATTGAGGAAGTTCTCTTTTATTCTTAATCTGCTGATTTTTAAAATCAATTGTGTATACTACATTTTGTCAAATGCTTTTATATGTACCCATTGAGATGATCATATAGGTTTTTAAAATTATTTTCTAATAAGGTGAATTATGTTGATTCAATTATGTTGATTTCTATTGCAAGTCACTCTTTTATTCCTAAGTTAAACCCACTTGGTCATGATGTATTTTCCTTTTTATATATTTTTAGATCTGGTTTACCAGCACTTTGTTCATAGGTTTCAGATCTTTGTTAGTAAGAGATATTGGTCTGCAGTTTTATATCCTTGTCATGTGTTATTCTCGGTTGTGGTATCACATAATGCTGGCCTCACTGAATAAGTCGGAAAGTATCCTCCTTGTTCAGTTTTATGAAAGATTTTAGAAATTGTGGCATTTATTTTAAAAATATATCATAGAATTCACTGGTGAAATACTCTTGGCGTGAAGTTTTCTCTGTGGTAAGGTTTTTAAATAACAAATTCAATTTCTTTAATTGATATGGGGGTGTAGCTGTTACATATGTCATCTTAGGGAAGCTCTGGTCGCTTACATAAATTTGTTTTAACTTTGTATTCAGAGTTGTTTGACTTGGCCCCAGTCTGCAACAGGTTCGCACCAGCCAAGAGGCCACCTGATCCATGCAGACAGCTACACAGAAACCCAGCCCTGTCCTCCAAGGGGTTGCAGAAGCCCCACATCTGCTGGACCACACAACCAACTGAGCAGAAAGCCTACCCTGCTCTCCAGTGGGCACACAGCCACCACCCAAAGGGCAGCCTCACAGCCAGCTTGGCCAGGTGCCAGCCTCACTGATCAGCACGCCCATTAGTCAGCCCCACATCCACGTCAGGGGTACCACTAAAGAATATAGTTCTGGTAACCAAAGTGGTGTTCTGCTGGGCCTCATAGACTGTCTCCTATGTAAAGCTACTTTTACAAGCTCAGGAGACACAGCTGACCTATCTAACACATAGAAGTAAACAGTAAAGAACTGGGAAAATGAGGCAGACGATTATGTTCCAAATGAAGAAACAAGACAAAATCCCAGAAAAAGAATTTAGCAAAGTGGAGATAAGCAATATATCTGATAAAGAAATCAAGATAATGAACACAAAATGCTCAATGAATTTGGGAGAATGAATGACTATAGTAAGAATTTCAGCAGAGTTAGAAAATATATAAAAAGAGCTAGAGCAGAGGAATATAAAAGCTAAAATGAAAAACATCCTAGAAGGTACTGACAATAAGATTAGATGATACAGAGGAATTAATCAGTGGTCAGGAAGACAGAAGAGTGAAAACCATATGAACTGTCCCTTTGGGACAACATCAATGCAACATCATACTAACATTTGCATGATTGAGGAGAAGATAAAAGAAAGGAGAAGAGAGAAAGAAAGGGACAGAGAATTTATTTGAAGAAATAAGAGCTAAAAACTTCACTACCCTGAGAAAAGAAACAGATATCCAGGTCCAGGAAGCACAGAGGATTGCCAAACAAGATAAACACAGAGACAAAATATAATTAAAGTGACAAAAAAATTAAAGATAAAGAGAGAGTCTTAAGAGCAACAAGAAAAAAGCAACACAGTTATACATAGGGGACCTACCATAAGAGAATTATCTGACTTTTCAAGATAAACTCTACAGGCCAGAAGGAGTGGCACAATGTATATAAAGAGATAAAAGGAAAAAACCTACAACCAAAAATAGCTGCTGCTGCTGTTTAGTCGCTAAGTCACATCCAACTCTTTTGAAACCCCATAGACTGTAGCCCACCAGGTTCCTCTGTCCATGGGATTTCTCAGACAAGAATACTAGAGTGGGTTGCCATTTCCTTCTCCAGGGGATCTTCCCGACCCAGGGATTGAACCACATCTCCTGCATTGGCAGGCAAATTCTTTACCTCTAGGCCACCTGGGAAGATTAAACAGTTCGGTAAATATATCTAAATATGCAGGTGTAATATACATATATATGTAATCTTTTACTAACCTTTAATAAATAGTTGATCCAACACCATTTTCTTGATGTAATGCCAATAATGCCACCATCAGGAAGATTTGCATTGCTTCCCAGTCTTGTAAATGTATTATAATTTTTTAAGTAGAGAATACCATTTATTAAAAAAAATATTCCATCCTCTGATATGGTCACATCAGACACGTTATGTCTTTCATCTTCAGTCAGAATATTTGGAGGCACTCTGATTCTGGTCCAAGTACGGAATGAATCATTTGTCTGAAAGGTCTCCATGTCAGCTACCACCACAACAAACGAAGGAAGACAAGCAGCCCAATTTGCTATTAACTGACTACCCTGTGGTGAAGATATTGGTAAAAACCCAGGAATCTCAGGTATTGTCATCAAAGGAAAAGTCAGCAGGAAAAGACTATTTGCAACAAAGCAGTCTAGAAAAGCCGCTCGATTTCCTCTAATCTCTTTTAGCACATCATTTGCTGTCATTGGTACCGAGACATACCATTTCCTAAGAAGAGAAAAATAGAAAATATAAAAGTAAAATACACCCCCTCCTTCTCATCCATCTTGCATGGTGCTGACATCATCTTTTTTAAAAAATTTCTTTTCTTCTATTGGAGAATAATTGCTTTACACTGTTGTGGTGGCCTCTGCCATACATCAGTGAAGATCAGTCATAATTATATACATATATATCCCTTCCTTCTTGAACCTCCCTCCACTCCCCCCTCCCCCATTCCACCCCTCTAGGTCATCACAGAGCACCAGGTTGAGCTCCCTGTGTTATACAGGAGCATCCCACTAGTTATCTATTTTTACATTTTACATATTTTGTATTTGATAATGTATATATGTTAGTGCTGCTTTCTCAATTTGTCCTACCCTCTCAGTCCCCTGCTGTGTCCACCAGACCATTATCTACAACTGCATCTCCATTTCTTCTCTGTAAATAGTTTCGTCAGTACTATTTTTCTAGATTCCATATAGATGCATTAATTGTTCTTTCTGACTTACTTCATTCTGTATAACAGGCTCTAGGTTCATCCACCTCATTTATCATCTTTTATAAAAATTTTTATTTTTATCAACATAAGTCAGGTAAAAAAAAGACAAATAATATTAAAACGCCACCATGGCCCCGTTTCTCCTCATTTCTCACTTTAGTTACCAAAGGAAAACAGCTTTGATTCTTGCAGCTCTTTGTTCTGAAATGTCTCCATTATCTCAAATAAATATTCTTAGACTGCTCTCTTAATATGTAATTTAGTTCATTATTGGCTTCTTATATGACACACGAAACTATTTCTGCCGCATAATATATCTACCTGTACATCTCTTTTTTCAAGTTAATATCATAGTGTTTAGCTAAATTCATAGTATTTACATTGTTATTTAATATATACATATTGTTAACTACTGAGAAAGTTATAATTAAGTTTTCCTATATGTATTATTTTCCTACATGCATACATACAATATTTCTCATAAAGTTAATAATTTCACTTAAAAATTGTGTTCAGTTTTCTAAGTTTTCCAGTAGGTAATTAAAAGGTGCTCCATAATATTTTCCTTGTGGTAAATGCAGAGGTAACCTAGTGCTTGTTTCCTGAAATTTTCTTTCTTTATTCCCTGGGTTGAAGTCACCATTTACTGGGTCCAGGGCTTTGATCTTTCTTGTTTTGTTAAAACACATTTTTTAGTACCTCTCTGTTAAAGGCTGTGTGAACATAAAATTTTTGAGACTCTGAATACCCCAAAATATCTTTATTTTACATTAACTGGCTAGATAATTTGGCTAGATAGAGACTTCAAAATTTTGAAGGTATGTTCTCCAGCCTTGCATATTCAGCTTCACTAACGGGAAGTCGGACCGCACGTTGACTCTTATTATTTAAATGAGGCGCCTTTCTATATGTGTTTAAGATTGTCACTTTTTTTCTTTGTATTATAAAATTCGACAGGGCTGGGTCTACCTTTTGAAGTGGACACACAAATGTATTTGTGAAAACAAGCACTCTGCGTGTATCTTAAAACTTAGGAGAAGTTCTAAGGAGAATTTCTCAGCAGGGCAATTCAGGAGACATCAGTTTATAGGATGTCCAGTAAATGCTTCTTGAGTTTCCCATTCCCTCAATGAATATACACTCGGTTGGTGGTGATGGCATTCTGCCCACTCAGAATGAGGTCCTGTCAGGTGAAGGAAACCCCACTTTGGGGCAATTGAAGGGATGTCATCAAACTTCTATGCCCTAAACCATGGCACCATTAAACTTGATCCAATTATTGCTTTCGGCAAGCCACACCACCGACTCTAACATTGGTTTCAAGCACCAGTTGGTCTTTTCAAATCATTAGTATCATTTTGTTATTGTCCACTGACTATATAATAATTTCATATAAGCAGCCACAAAACAATTATGTATTGGTGACTATTTTGTTTGATTGGATAATTGGTCATCTACAAGATCTAGGAAGGACCCAGGACTGAAGGCCTGGCCAAGCATTCTGAGCTTTTCAGTTTTCCATGTCTATCATTTTGCTTTCAAACCTCTGATTTTTTTAAAAAAATTGTGACTACATTTATACACATTTATACACAATTTAAATTCTTTTCTTTTCATTTTAAAGCATCTTAGTCACCTTTTATGTGTATAATATCTTTTCTTATTTCTGTGCACGTCAAGGCTGTATATTGTCATCCTGTTTATTTAACTTATATGCAGAGTACATCATGAGAAACACTGGACTGGACGAAACACAAGTTGGGATCAAGATTGCTGGGAGAAATATCAATAACCTCAGATATGCAGGTGACACCACCCTTATGGCAGAAAGTGAAGAGGAACTAAAAAGCCTCTTGATGAAAGTGAAAGTGGAGAGTGAAAAAGTTGACTTAAAGCTCACCATTCAGAAAACGAAGATCATGGCATCCAGTCCCATCACTTCATGGGAAATAGATGTGGAAACAGTGGAAACAGTGTCAGACTTTATTTTTCTGGGCTCCAAAATCACTGCAGATGGTGACTGCAGCCATGAAATTAAAAGACACTTACTCCTTGGAAGGAAAGTTATGACCAACCTAGATAGCATATTCAAAAGCAGAGACATTACTTTGCCAACAAAGGTTCGTCTAGTCAAGGCTATGGTTTTTCCTGTGGTCATGTATGGGTGTGAGAGCTGGACTGTGAAGAAGGCTGAGCGCCAAAGAATTGATGCTTTTGAACTGTGGTGTTGGAGAAGACTCTTGAGAGTCCCTTGGACTGCAAGGAGATCCAACCAGTCCATTCTGAAGGAGATCAGCCCTGGGATTTCTTTGGAAGGAATGATGCTAAAGCTGAAACTCCAGTACTTTGGCCACCTCATGCCAAGAGTTGACTCATTGGAGAAGACTCTGATGCTGGGAGGGATTGAGGGCAAGAGGAGAAGGGGACAACAGAGGATGAGATGGCTGGATGGCATCACTGACTTGATGGACGTTGAGTCTGGGTGAACTCCGGGAGTTGGTGATGGACAGGGAGGCCTGGTGTGCTGTGATTCATGGGGTCGCAAAGAGTAGGACACGACTGAGCGACTGATGTGATCTGATTTCTGTGTACACGGTATATTTTTTTGTGAACTTTCTTTTGCTTCCTGCTGTGTGCTATGTCCTCTGAATTGAGTTGTTCTGTTTATTGATTTAGGTCTCTGAATCTGTTTGAAGCTTTCTGTAATTGGTGGTCCTTTAATATTTAATATTAAATGTCCTTTAATATTTAAGGGAGAAGCAGAAACAAGTTGTGAGATACCTCTGAGGTATACCTCTTATTCCCATTGTGCCTCACTCTGCTTCTCCCCTCCTGATTTCAAATTTAAGTTATCTTAAGTAGTTATAACATGTTAATTCAAATGCTTTTGGAGGGAGATATGCTAGGTTTCCATATTCAGGGAGCACGATTGCAGGTACCCTAGGGAATTTCTATTCAGAATTCCCTTCTGCAAGCTCTCAGTTAACAGCATTTCTGTGCTCTATGAAGTCATTTACCAGTTTCTCTCTCTGCTTTCTATTTTCTGTGCTTGCTTAAAAACTACTTAGAAAATTCAGTGGCCCATACATTATATTCAGGAAAAAGTTCAAACTATTCCAATATTTTAATGGAATCTTAATCTTTCTCCCTATTCAACTTCACACGCCACATTATATTTCAGGTGTTCTTGTTCAGTCACTCAGTTGTGTCTGACTTTTTACAACTCCATTGACTGCAGCATGCCAGGCTTCTCTGTCTTTCACCATCTCTTGGAGTTTTCTCAAACTCATGTCCATTGAGTCGGTGATGCCATCCAACCAGCTCATCCTCTGTCATCCCCTTCTCCACCTGCCTTCAATCTTTCCCAGCATCAGGGTCTGTTCCAATGAGTCGGCTCTTCACATTGGGTGGCCAAAGTATTGGAGCTTCAGCTTCAGTATCAGTGCTTCCAATGAATATTCAGGATTGATTCCCTTTAGGATGGATTGGATTGACCTCCTTGCAGTCCAAGGGACTCTCAAGAGTCTTCTCCAACACTACAGTTCAAAAGCATCAATTCTTTGGTGCTCAGCCTTCTTTATGGTCCAGTTCTCACATCCATGCATGACTACTGGAAAAACCATAACTTTGCCTAGATGGACCTTTGTTGGCAAAATAATGTCTCTGCTTTTTAAGACATTATCTGAGTTTATCATAGGTTTTCTTCCCAGGAGCAAGTGTCTTTTAATTTCATGGCTGCAGTCACAATCTACAGTGATTTTTGGAATCCAAGAAAATAAAGTCTGTCATTGTTTCATTGTTTCCCCGTCTATTTGCCATGAAGAGATGAGACCAGATGCCATGATCTTTGTTTTTTCAATGCTGAGTTTTAAGCCAACTTTTTCACTCTCCTCTTTCACTTTCATCATGAGATTCTTCTTCTTCGCTTTCTGTCATAAGGGTGGTGTCAATCTGCGTATCTGAGGTTACTGATATTTCTCCTGGCAGTCTTGATTCCAGCTTGTGCTTCATCCAGCCTGGCATTTCGCATGATGTGCTCTGCATATATTAAATAAGCAGGGTGACAATATACAGGCTTGATGCACTCCTTTCCTAATTTGGAACCAGTCTGTTGTTCCATGTCCAGTTCTAACTGTTGCTTCCTGACCTGCATACAGATTTCTCAAGAGGCAGGTCAGGTGGTCTGGTATCCCTATCTCTTGAAGAATTTTCCAGTTTGTTGTGATCCACACAGTGAAAGGCTTTGGCATAGTCAATAAAGCAGAAGTAGGTGTTTTTCTAAAATTCTCTTGTTTTTGCGATGATCCAGTGGATGTTGGCAATTTGGTCTCTGGTTCCTCTGCCTTTCCTAAAGCCAGCTTGAACATCTGGAAGTTCTTGGTTCACGTACTGTTGAAGCCTGGCTTGGAGAATTTTGAGCATCACTTCGTTAGCATGTGAAATGAGTGCAATTGTGCAGTAGTTTGAGCATTCTTTGGTGTTGCCTGTCTTTGGATTGGAATAAAAACTGACCTTTTCCAGTCCCGTGGCCATTGCTGAATTTTCCAAATTTGCAGGCATATTGAGTGCAGTACTTTCACAACATCATGTTTTAGGATTTGAAATAGCTCAACTGGAATTCCATCACCTCCACTAGCTTGTTCATAGTGATGCTAAGGCCCCCTTGACTTCGTACTCCAAGATGTCTGGCTCTAGGTGAGCAATCACACCACCATGGTTATCTGCATCATTAAGATCTTTTTTGTATAGTTCTGTGTATTCTTGCCACCTCTTCTGCTTGTGTTAGGTCCATACCATTTCTGTCCTTTACTGTGCCCATCTTTGCATGAAATATTCCCTTTGTATCTCTGATTTTCTTGACAAGATCTCTAGTCTTTCCCATTCTGTTTATTTTTTGTTTGTTTGTCCCCCTCCCCACCCCGTTTCTTTGCACTGTTCACTTAGGAAGGCTTTCTTGTCTCTCCTTGCTATTCTGTGAACTCTGTATTCAGACGGGTTTATCTTTCCTTTTCTCCTTTGCTTTTCATTTCTCTTCTTTTCTCAGCTATCTGTAAGGCCTCCTCAGACTACAATTTTGCCTTTTTGCATTTCTTTTTCTTGGGGATGGTCTTGATCACCACCTCTGGTACAATATTAGGAACTTCCATCCATAGTTCTTCAGGTACTCTATCAAATCTAATCCCTGGAATCTATTTGTCACTTCCACTGTATAATCATAATGGATTTGATTTGGGTCATACCTGAATGGTCTAGTGGTTTTCCCTACTTTCTTCAATTTCAGTCTGAATTTGGCAATAAGGAGTTCATGATCTGAACCACAGTCAGCTCCTGGTCTTGTTTTTGCTGACTGTATAGAGCGTCTTCATCTCTGGCTGCAAGGAATGTAATCAATCGGATTTCGGGGTTGACCATCTGGTGATGTTCATGTGCAGAGTCGTCTCTCATGTTTTTGGAAGAGGGTGTTTGCTCTGACTAGTGTGCTCTCTTGGAAAAACTCTGCTAGCCTTTTCCCTGATTCATTTTGTACTCCATGGCCAAACTAGCCTGTTACTCCAGGTATTTCTTGACTTCTTACTTTGCATTCCAATCCCCTGTGATGAAAAGGACATCTTTTTTTGATGTTAGTTCTAGAAGGTCTTGTAGGTCTTCATAGAACTGTTCAGCTTCTTTGGCATTAGTGGTTGGGGCATAGACTTGGATTACTGTGATACTGAATGGTTTGCCTTGGAAATGAACTGAGATCATTCTGTCGTTTTTGAGACTTTGTTGATGATGAGGGCTACTCTGTTTATTCTAAGGGACTGTTGCCCATTCCAGTCCATTTTAGTTCACTGATTTCTAAAATGTTGATGTTCATTCTTGCCATCTCCTATTTGACCACTTCCAATTTACCTCGATTCATGAACCTAACATTCCAGGTTCCTATGCAATACTGTTCTTTACAGCATTGGACTTTACTTTTACCACCAGACACATCCACAACTGGACATTTTTTCCACTTCGACTCAGACTTTTCATCCATTCTGGAGCTATTTCTCCACTCTTCTCCAGTGGCATATTGGACAGCTTCCGACCTGGGGAGTTCATCTTTCAGTGTCTCATCGTTTTGCGTTTTTATACTGTGCATGGGGTTCTTAAGGCAAGAATGCAGAAGTAGTTTGCCATTCATTTTTCCTTCAATATTATGCTTGTGAAATACATTCATGTTGATTTGTGTTGCTGTGCTTATTTCTCACTGCTGTATAATGTATAATTTCTATAGTGTAATTATGCAAGAGAATGTTTATCCATTCCTCTATGAAAGGAAATTAGAGTTCCAAATTTTTTCCTTTCAGAAAAATTCTGCTACAAATGTACTTTCACATATCTCTTGATTCACCCGTGCATGGGTTTCTCTAAGGTAATCACAGGTGTTGAATTGCTCAACCATTGGATATATGCATCTTCAACTTTGTCTGACAATGTAAAAATATCTTTTAAATTGCTTGTGCCAATTTATACTTCTGCTAGCAATGCATGTAAGTGTTCCCATTTTTGCACATTGCTATGGTGTGAATGTTTGTGTTTGCTCAGTATTCATATATTGAAATCCTAATGCCCAATATAAAGTCATGAGGGTAGAGCTCTCATAAGTGGGATTAATGCCCTTGTAAAAGAAGCCCAAGAGACTCCCCAGCCTGTTCTGCCATGTGAGGATACAGTGAGAATTCTGACACCCAAAAGAAGGCCTTCAATCAACCATACTGGCACCCTGATTTCAGATTTCCAGCCTCCGAACTGTGAAAAATAAGCTTCTGTTGTTATAAAGTCACCCAGCTTGTGGTATTTTGTTACAGAAGCCTGAATAGACTGACATGTTTTCATTAATAACATTATCAAATGTTAACATATTTATCAGTCTCTATGTGTAAAATGATCCTCTTTGGGCTATTAATATTTTTCTCTAATTATCAATAAAGTCAAACATCATTTCATGTACCTATTAATAAGTGTTTATAAAATCTTTGATTTTATAATTTGAGATACTTTTATTAATTATAGAAATTATTTTCTATCCTGAGGTAATAAAGGTATTATCCTATCTCTAAAAGTTCTCAGCTTAGCCTTTCACATGTATGTCTTCTGAAGTTGTTTTATTATTATTATCATAATTATTATTAATCTGAGATTATTTTAATGTATGATATGAGGAAAGTACTGAGCTTCTCTGATAGCTCAGTTGGAAAAGAATCCTTCTGCAATGCAGGAGACCCCGGTTCAAGTCCTGGGTCAGGAAGACCAGCTGGAGAAGGGATAGGCTACCCACTCCAATATTCTTGGGCTTCCCTTGTGGCTCAGCTGGTAAAGAATCCGCCTGCAATGTGGGAGACTTGGGTTCAATCCCTGGGTTGGGAAGATCCCCTGGAGAAGGGAAACGCTACCCACTCCACTATTCTGGCCTGGATAATTCCACGGACTAAGTCCATGGGGTCACAAAGAGTCGGACATGAATAAGCGACTTTCATGAGGTAAGTAATATATGATATGAGGTAAAAATAAAGTAAAGCTTTATTCTGTCCCTATTGAGATAACATGCAGTTTTCTCTTTTAATCTATTAATGTAGTAAATTATGTTAAAACATTTAAAATATTATACTAAGCTTGCACTTCTGGTATAAACCAACTTGATTATATGTCATTTCTCTTTTCACATATTATTGGATTTATTTTGCTAATATTCAGAATTTTGCATCTAGCTTCATAAATTACATCCCCATATAAGTTTTCTTTCTCATATATACCTTGCCTGAAATGGCATATGCGAACTTGGTAGCTTCATTTTGTAAGTTAGGATTGAAATTTTCTGTGCTAGTGCTCTCTCGCCCTCCTTAGAGATTGTTAATTACTGATTAAGTTTCTTCATAGTTAAAATATTGCTCAACTCCTGTATTTCCTTTTGAGTCATGTTTGAAAAACTATTTTTTAGAATGCTTTTTCTTTAAGTTTTCAGATGTATTGGTCTATAATTTTTTATGTATCTGTTCCATTGCTAATCTTTTTTCCTTTTTAAGAACATAGATTAGTCTTTCCACATTTTTTCACATTTCTGGTTCATATAAACCCTTTTATCTCAACTCAATGCCACCTCTAAGATGGTATCTAAATATATTTCTTTCTGTATATCATTTAGTATAGTTTTTCATAGTTCTTGATACAATATGTTATTTACATATTTACTTGTTAATTATCCATTTCCCATGTTAGAATAATTTGAATTCTTGAATTCCCAATTAAAATTTGAATATAGAAGGTAGGGACCTTGACTGTATCCCTAGTTTCTAACAGTAGCTTGATTAGTAGATGTACAACAAACATTTGCTGAATTAATTGTGAAAACCAACTGATATACATGTTGCAAAAAACCTAAATCTATACTTATTCTGTATTAGTTACCATAAAGTTGAATTTGTTTAATTAGCTTGCCATATAACTTATTTTGTTTTATTAAAGTACAGTTGACATACAATATTATGTTCATTTCAGGTGTACAACATAGTGATTTGACAATCAAAGTAGTAACACAGTGATCAGCATGATACATTTAGTAATCATCTGTTATCACACAAAATTATTACAGTATTCTTGCTACATTCCTATACTGTATATCATATCCCTGTGAATTATTATTATCCCTGTGAAATTACAGGTTTGTCCCTCTTAATTCCCTTTGCTTATTTCATCAAAGTCCCCACACCTCCCATCCCCTGGCAGCCACCAGTTTGTTTTCTGTAACTATGTCTGTTTCTATTTTACTGTGTTTGACTTTTAGATTTCACAGACAAGTGAGATCATACAGTATTTTTCTTTCTTTGTCTGACCTACTTCATTTAACATAATACTCTCTAGGTCCATCCTTGTTGTAAATAGCAAGATTTCATTATTTTTTAAACCTGAGTTCATTGTGTCTGTGTGTGTGTATGCCATCTTTATTGATTCATCTAATGATGGATATTTAGGTTGCTTCCATATCTTGGCTACTGTAAATAATGCAGCAGTGGACACATCTATCTTTTCAATTTAGTGTTTTTATTTTCTTAGGGCAAATATCCAGAAGAGGAATTGCTAGATCATATGGTAGTTCTCTTGAGAGTCCCTTGGACTGCAAGGAGATCCAGCCAGTCCATTCTAAAGGAGATCAGTCCTGGGTGTTCTTTTTTTTTTTACCCATAAATCAATTTATTACATTTGTCAAAAGAATACACATATGTTAAGTAATTTTTTCTTCATTTACATTTTTTTTAATTAAATTTTATTTTGCTTAACTTTACAATATTGTATTGCTTTTGCCATACATTGAGATGGATCCGCCACCAGTATAGACGTGCTCCCCATCCTGAACCCTCCTCCTTCCCACCTCCCCATACCATCCCTCTGGATCATCCCAGTGCGCCAGCCCCAGGCATCTGTTATCGGGCATCGTACCTGGACTGGCGACTCGTTTCAGATATGATATTATACATATTTCAATGCCATTCTCCCAAATCATCCCACCCTCTCCTGGTCCCAGAGTCCAAAAGTCTGTTCTATACATCAGTGTCTCTTTTGCTGTCTCGTAAACAGGGTTATTGTTACCATCTTTCTAAATTCCATATATATGTGTTAGTATACTGTATTTGTGTTTTTCTTTCTGGCTTACTTCACTCTGTATAATAAGCTCCAGTTCCATCCACCTCATTAGAACTGATCCAAATGTATTCTTTTTAATGGCTGAGTAATACTCCATTGTGTATATGTACCACTGCTTTCTTTATCCATTCATCTGTGGATGGACATCTAGGTTGCCTCCAAGTCCTGGCTATTGTAAACAGTGCTGCTATGAACATTGGGGTACATGTGTCTCTTTCAATTCTGGTTTTCTCAGTGCGTATGCCCAGCAGTGGGATTGCTGGATCATAAGGCAGTTCTATTCCCAGTTTTTTGAGGAATCTCCATACTGTTCTCCATAGTGGCTGTACTAGTTTGCATTCCCACCAACAGTGTATGAGGGTTCCCTTTTCTCCGCACCCTCTCCAGCATTTATTGCTTGTGGACTTTCGGATCACAGCCATTCTGACTGGCGTGAAATGGTACCTCATAGTGGTATTGATTTGCATTTCTCTGATAATGAGTGATGTTGAGCATCTTTTCATGTGTTTGTTAGCCATCTGTATGTCTTCTTTGGAGAAATGTCTATTGAGTTCTTTGGCCCATTTTTTGATTGGGTCATTTATTTTTCTGGAATTGAGCTGTAGGAGTTGCTTGTATATTTTTGAGATTAGTTGTTTGTCTGTTGCTTCATTTGCTATTATTTTCTCCCATTCTGAAGGCTGTCTTTTCACCTTGCTTATAGTTTCCTTTGTTGTGCAGAAGCTTTTAAGTTTAATTAGGTCCCATTTGTTTATTTTTTATTTTATTTCCGATATTCTGGGAGGTGTGTCATAGAGGATCCTGCTGTGATGTATGTCAGAGAGTGTTTTGCCTATGTTTTCCTCTAGAAGTTTTATGGTTTCTTGTCTTACATTTAGCTCTTTAATCCATTTTGAGTTTATTTTTGTGTATGGTGTTAGAAAGTGTTCTAGTTTCATTCTTTTACAAGTGTTTGACCAGTTTTCCCAGCACCACTTGTTAAAGAGATTGTCTTTAATCCATGGTATATTCTTGCCTCCTTTGTCAAAGATAAGGTGACCATATGTGCATGGATTTATCTCTGGGCTTTCTATTTTGTTCCATTGCTCTATATTTCTGTCTTTGTGCCAGTACCATACTGTCTTGATGACTGTGGCTTTGTAGTAGAGCCTGAAGTCAGGCAGGTTGATTCCTCCAGTTCCGTTCTTCTTTCTCAAGATAGCTTTGGCTGGGTGTTCTTTGGAAGGAATGATGCTAAAGCTGAAACTCCAGTACTTTGGCCACTTCATGCAAAGAGTTGACTCATTGGAAAAGACTCTGATGCTGGGAGGGATTGGGGGCAGGAGGAGAAGGGGACGACAGAGGATGAGATGGCTGGATGGCATCATGGACTTGATGGACGTGAGTTTGAGTGAACTCTGGGAGATGGTGATGGAGAGGGAGGCCTGGCATGCTGGGATTCATGGGGTTGCAAAGAGTTGGACACAACTGAGCGACAGAACTGAACTGAACTGATGGTAGTTCTATTTTTAATTTCTTGAGGAAGTTCTTCCATAGTGGCTATGCCAATTAACATTCCCACCAAGAATGCATGTTGTTCAGTTGCTGAGTAGTATCTGACTCTTTGTGACTCCATGGACTGCAGCACACCAGGCTTCCCTGTCTTTTACTCTCTCCTGGAGTTTGCTCCAACTCTTGTCCATTAAGTCTATGATGCCATCCAGCCATCTCATCCTCTGTCACCCCACTTTCCTCTATCATTCCCAGGATGACAGTCTTTTCCAGTGAGTTGGTTCTTCACATTGGGTGGCCAAAGTATTGGAGCTTCAACTTCAGTATCAGTCCTTCCAATGAATATTCAGTGTTGATTTCCCTTAGGATTGACTGGTTTTATCTTCTTCCTGTCCAAGGTACTCTCAAGAGTCTCAAGTGTCTTCTCCAGCACCACAGTTCAAAAGCATCAATTCTTTGCTGCTCAACCTTCAACTCTCATACCCATAAATGACTACAGGGGTCATGTACTACATGGAGTGTACTACATGTATTTATTATATGGAGTACATCAGGGTTCCCTTTTCTCCATATCCTTGCCAACATTTGTTATTTTGTTATCTTTTTGATCATCAAAAAGATGGTATCTCACTGTGGTTTTGATTTGTATTTCCCTGAGTATTAGTCATATTGAGCTTCTTTTCATGTGTCTATTGGTCATTTATATGCATTCTTTGGAGAAATGTCTTTTCACATCATCTTCCCATCTTTAAACTGGATTTTACTTGATATTGATTTGTATGACTTCTTTATACAATCTAGATATTATTGATTATTTTCTTTTCTGTGCAAAGTGCTATACCATCTAGATATTAGCTTATTAGATATAACACTTGCTAACATCTTCTCCAATCAGGAGTTTGCCTTTCCATTTTACTGATGGTGTCCTTCTCTGTGCAAAAGTGTTTTAGTTTGGGAATTATCTAGTGGTCAAGTGGTTAAGTGGTTAGGACTCAGTGCTTTCACTGCTATAGGCCCAGATTCAATCCCTGGTTGGGGAAACTAAGATCTCAAAAATTGGGTGGCATGCCTTTTCCCTCCCTGGCCAAAAAAAAAAAAAAAGCTTTTGATGCAGTCCATTTGTTTATATTTGCTTTTGGTATCCTCGCCTGAGACCAAACCAGAAAAACACTACCAATACCAACATCAAAGAGCACAGTGCTCACGTTTTCTTCTAGGAGTTTGATCACTCCAGAGGTTATACTTTAGTATTTAATCCATTTTGAGTTTATTTTTATATATGGTGTAAGAAATTGGCCCAGTTTTATTCTTTTCTCCATTGTATATTCTTGTCTCCTTCACTGTAGATTAATTGACCATATAAGTGTGGGTATATTCCTGGGTTCTCTATTCTGTTCCATTGACCTATGTGTTTATTTTTGCACCAGTATCATACTTTAAATGACTATAACTATGAAATTACTGTTACTATAATGCTGTTGTATAGTTTCAATTAGATTGTGATTCCTCCAGCTATGTTCTTTCTCAAGGTTGCTTGGGTATTCAGGATCTTTTGTATTTTCATATATGTTTTAGGATTATTTTAGTTCTGTAAAAAGTGCCATTGGTATTTTGATAGGAATTGCACTGAATCTGTAGAGTGATTTGAGTAGTATGGGCATATAACTATATTAGTTTTTCCAGTTCATGAGCAAGTAATATGTTTCCATTTATTTGTGTCTTTTTCAGTTTCCTTTATCATTGTCTTATACTTTTCAGAATACAGGTTTTTAACCTCCTTGGTTAGATTTATTCCTATGTATTTTATTCTTTTTGATGCAATTGTAAGTGGGATTGTTTTCTTAATTTCTGTCATAGTTTTGTTACTAGCATATAGAAATGCAGCAGATTTCTATATGCTAATTTTATTTTCTGCAACTTTACTTTTTTTTTTAGTTCTCATAGTATTTTGGTAGGATCGATAGGATTTTTAATATATAATACCATGTCATCTGCAAACAGTTTTACTTTTTCCTTTCCAATATGGAATCATTTTATTTATTGTTTACTGTCTGATTGCTGCGGATGATAATTTTTATACTATGTTGATGAAAGTGGAGAGAGTGGACATCCTTGTCTTGTTTCTGATCATAGAGAAATGCTTTCAGCCTTTCACCACTGAGTATAATATTAGCTGTGGGTTTGTCATATGTGGCCTTTTTTATGTTCAGATATGTTCATTTGGGCTTCCTAGGTGGCTCGGTGGTAAAGAATCTGCCTGCCAATGCAGGAGACATAGGTTTGATCCTTGGTTAGAATAGCCCCTGGAGGAGGAAATGGCAACCCACTCCAGTATTCTTGCCTGGAGAGTCCCATGGACAGAGGAGCCTGGCAGGCTACAGTCCACAGGGTCTTAAAGAGTAGGACACAACTAAGACTGAGCACACACACATTTCCTTTGTATGCACTTTGTCGAGAGTCTTTATCATAAATGGATGTTGAAGTGTGAAAAGTTTTTTTGTGCATCTGTTGAGATGATCACATGATTTTTATCTTTTATTTATTTAATGGGGTGTATCACAGTGATTGATTTGTGGATGTTGATTCCCCCCTCTTTCCCTGGGATAAATCTCACTTGATCATGGTATATGATTTTTTTTGAATGAATTGTTGATTTTGGTTTGTTAATATTTTGTTGAGTAATTTTGCATCTGTGTTCATTAGTGATATTGGCTTGCAGTTTTCTTCTTTGTAGTGTCTATATCTGGTTTTAGTACCAAGGTGATGCCAGCCTCATAGAATGAGTTCCTGTTCAGTTTCTTGGGGGATAGTTTAAGAAGAATAGTTATTAAGTCTTCATTAAATGTTCAGTAGAATTCACCTGTAAAGGCATCTAGTCCTGGACTTTGGTTGGTTAGAATTTTATGATTACTGATTCAATTTAATTACTAATAATTGGTCTGTGCAGATTTTCTATTTCTTCCAGATTCAGTCTTAGAAGACTGTATGTTTCTAGGAATCCTTCCATTTCTCTTGTTTGTTCTATTTGTTGGTGTATAATTTTTCATAAGTAATTTCTTATATTTAATATTTCTATGGTGTCCATTGTAACTTCTCTTTCACTTCTTAGTTTATCTGGGCCAAATCTCTTTTTTCTTGATGTGTCTGGCTAATGTTTTATCAACTTTGTTTATCTTTTCAAAGAACAAACTTCATTCACTCTTCCTTCCCTCTTTCCCTCTTTGTTTTATTTGTTTCCACTCTGATTTCATGATTTCTTTCCTTCTACTAGCTTTGGATTTTGTTGATTCTTCTTCTTCTAGTTCCTTTAGGTATAAGTTTAGATTATTTGTAATTTTCTTCTTTCCTGATGTAATCTGTATTGCTATAAGCTTCTCTCTTAGAATTGCCTTTGTTGCAGCCCATAGACTTTAGGAAGTTATATTTCCACTTTCATTTGTCTCAAGGTGTTAGTTTATTTTCTCTTTGATATTTACAGTGACCACAAATGGTTGTCTAGACTCCATCTGCTTGTGCTTTGACCTAGTTTCTTCTTGTAGCTGATTTCTAGTCTCATACCATTATGATTGGAAAAAATGATTTCAATCTTTTTAAATTTACTGAGACTCTTTTTGTGTTCTTACATGTAACCTATCCTGGAGAATATTCCATGTGTACCTAAAAGAATGTGTTTTCTGATGTTTTGGGGTGAAATGTTCTGTGTGCATCTCATAATCGGTTCTAATGTGTCATTTAATGCCAGTGTTTCCTTATTGGTTTCCTGTATAGATAATCTGTCCATTAATATAAGTGGGGTTTAAAGGACTCTGTTGTTATTGTATTACTGTCAACTTCTCCTATTATGTCTGTTAATATTTCCTTTATGTATTTAGGTATTCCTACGTTGGATGCTTATATATTTACAAGTGTTATGAAAGTGAAAGTGGAGAGTGAAAAGGTTGGCTTAAAGCTCAACATTCAGAAAACGAAGATCATGGCATCTGGTCCCATCACTACATGGGAAATAGATGGAGAAACAGTGGAAACAGTGTCAGAATTTATTTTTCTGGGCTCCAAAATCACGGCAGATGGTGACTGCAGCCATGAAATTAAAAGACACTTACTCCTTGGAATGAAAGTTCTGACCAACCTAGATAGCATATTCAAAAGCAGAGACATTACTTTGCCAACAAAGGTTCGCCTAGTCAAGGCTATGGTCTTTCCTGTGGTCATGTATGGATGTGAGAGCTGGACTGTGAAGAAGGCTGAGCGCCGAAGAATTGATGCTTTTGAACTGTCATGTTGGAGAAGACTCTTGAGAGTCCCTTGGACTGCAAGAAGATCCAACCAGTCCATTCTGAAGGAGATCAATCCTGGAATTTCTTTGGAAGGAATGATGCTAAAGCTGAAACTCCAGTATTTTGGCCATCTCATGCGAAGAGTTGACTCATTGGAGAAGACTCTGATGCTGGGAGGGATTGAGGGCAGGAGGAGAAGGGGACGACGGAGGATGAGATGGCTGGATGGCATCACTGACTTGATGGGTGTGAGTCTGGGTGACCTCCGGGAGCTGGTGATGGACAGGGAGGCCTGGCGTGCTACGGTTCATGGGGTCGCAGAGAGTTGGACTCGACTGAGCGACTGATCTGATCTGATCTGATAATTATTTATGTTTCAATTTGTCTTTCGTTACAGTTCATGTTAAAGTTTATTTTGTCCAATATAAATATTGCTACCCCAGCTATATTTTTGCTTTCATTTTCTTAGAGTACAGACATTCTTTGGTGATATTATGGGTTCAGTTCCAGACCATCACATAAAGCACATATTGCAGTAAAGTAACTCACATGATTGTTTTTGTTTCCCAATGCACAGAAATCTTATGTGTACATGCTGTAGTCTATTGAGTGTCCAATTGCATTGTCTAAAAGAAAAAGGTATATACCTTTATCAAAAAGACTTTATTGGTAAAATATACTAACCAAAATTTGAGCCTTCAGCTAATTGTGATCATTTTGCAATAGCAGTATCAAAGATCACTGATCACAGACCACCATGAATATTTGTTGTTCTTCAGTCACAAAGTCATGTCTGACTCTGTGACCCCATGAACTGCAGTATACCAGGCTTCCCTCTCCCTCACTATCTCCTAGAGTTTGCTCAAACTCATGCCCATTGAGTCTGTGATGCCATCCAACTATGTCATCCTCTGTTGCCCCCTTCTCCTCTTCCCCTCGATCTTTCTCAGCATCAGGCACCTTGCATCAGGTGGCCAAAATATTGGAACTTCAGCTTCAGCATCAGTCCTTCGAATGAATATTCAGGGTTGATTTCCTTCAGGACTGATTGGTTTGATCTCAATGTCCAAAGGACTCCCAAGAGTCTTCTCCAGCACCACAGTTCGAAAGCATCAATTCTTCCGCACTCTGTCTTCCTTATGGTTCAACTCTCACATCCGTAACATGACTACTGGAAAGACCATAGCTTTGACTATATGGACCTTTGTCAGCAAAGTGATATCTCTGCTCTTTAATATTCTGTCTGCTGTCTAGGCTTGTCATAGCTTTCCTTTCAAGAAGCAAGCATCTTCTAATTTCATGGCTGTAGTCATTAATATTATTATTACATAAAATATAACATAATAATATAAACAATAACAAAAAGTTTGAAATATTGCAAGAATTACAAAATGTGGCACAGAGACACAAAATGAACAAATGCTGTTATAAAAAAATTGTACTGATAGTATTGACAGATGCAGAGTTGCCAAAAGCCTTCAATTATAAAGTAAAGCACAATAAAATAAGGTATGCCTGTATCTTTTTCTACCCTTTCACTTGCAGTCTGTATGTCTTTGGATCTGAAGTGAGTCTGTTATAGGAAGCATGTATATGGGTCTTATTTTTCAATCCATTCAATCACCCTATATCTTTTGATGGAAGCATTTAATTACATTTGAAGTAGTTATTGATATATATGTACTTACAAACAAACAAAATGGCATTGATATATATGCCATTTTGTTAATTGTCTTCTGGCTACTTTTGTTGTTGTTCTCTGTTACTTTCTTCTTCTTGTACTATCTCTCCTTGTATTTTGATGACTTTAGTGCAATACCTGCATTCCTTTCCCTTTATTTTTGATGACCCTATTGGTTTTTGGTTTGTGGTTACCGTGAGGTTCTTATATAACAATCTATTTATAGAGCAGTCTATTTTAAGTTGATGCATGTTCTAAATTGTTTGGGCATGTTCTAAAATCACCCTTTACTTTAACCATGAATTGAACTTTGATCTCCTAGAATGAATCTGCTCTCTCAGGTCTCTGTTTGAAGGCCCTCCGATATGTTGCCCCACTGCTTGAAAGGCTCCTTCAATTGGCTGACTTTTATTTTCTTTCAATAATGCAGATGTCATCTCTTTAGGAAGTCCTCTCTGAGCCTTAGTGCCCCTTCCAAGCCTTTGTTGGTGTACCTTCTATACATTCCACTTCCCCTTGGGTTCACTTCTATCACAGAGTCGATCTGTTTACTTGTCTCCCCCACTAAACTATAAGGTTGTTGTCTAGAAGTACTACATCTTTGAGTTATAAGTGCCTTGCCCTTTGCCTCAGTTCGATTCAGTACAGTCACTTAGTTGTGTCTGACTCTTTGTGACCTCATGGACTGCAGCATGCCAGGCTTCCCTGTCTATCACCAACTCCTGGAGCTTGCTCAAACTCATGTCCTTTGAGTCAGTGATGCCATCCAACCATCTTATCCTCTGTCGTCCCCTTCTCCTCCTACCTTCAATCTTTCCCAGCATCAGGGTCTTTTCCAATGAGTCAGTTCTTCCCATCAGGTGGCCAAAGTATTAGAGTTTCAGCTTCACCATCAGTTCTTCCAATGAATATTCAGGACTGATTTCCTTTAGGATGGACTACTTGGATCTCATTACAGTCCAAGGGACTCTCAGAGTCTTCTCCAACACCACAGCTCAAAAGCATCAGTTCTTCAGTGCTCACCTTTCTTTATAGTCCAACTCTCACATCCACACATGACTACTGGAAAAACCATAGCCTTGACTAGATGGACCTTTGTAGGTAAAGTAATGTCTCTGCTTTTTAATATGCTGTCTAGGTTGGTCATAGCTTTTCTTCCAAGGAGAAATTGCCTTTTAATTTCATGGGGGCAGTCACCATCTGCAGTGATTTTGGAGCCCCCCAAAATAAAGTTTGTAACTGTTTCCATTGTTTCCCCATCTATTTGCCATTAAGTGATGGGACCAGATGCCATGATCTTAGTTTTCTGAATGTTGAGTTTTTAAGCCAACTTTTTCACTCTCCTCTTTCACTTTCATCAAAAGGCTCTTTAGTTCTTCTTCACTTTCTGCCATTAGGGTGGTGTCATCGGCATATCTGAGGTTATTGCTATTTCTCCTGGCAATCTTAATTCCAGCTTGTGCTTCATCCAGTCCAGCATTTCTCATGATGTACTCTGCATATAAGTTAAATAAGCAGGGTGACAATATACAGCCTTGGATTATCAATCAAGCCTTGGTGCTTGATTGATTATGGAAGGCTGGCTATCTGCATATAAATCAATGAAGTTAGAATAAATCCTCACAATATATACAAAAATAAACTCAAAGTGGCTTAAAGACTTTAAAACACGACACCATAAAACTCTTATATGAGAACATAGGCAAAACATTCTCTGACATAAATTGTACCAGGGTAATCTCAGATCAGTCTTTCAAGGCAGTAGAAATAAAAGCAAAAGTAAACAAATGGGACTTATATGTGCAATCTAAAATACGACACAAATGATCTTATCTACAAAATAGAAGCAGACTTACAGACATAGAGAACAGACTTGTAGTTGCCAAGGAAGGGAGGAATGAGGAGGGATAGATTGGGAGATTGAGATTAACAGATGCAAACTAGTATATATAGGATGGATAAACAACAAGGTCCTATTGCGTAGCACAGGGAATTATATTCAGTATCTTTTGACAAACCATAATGGGAAAGAACATGAATGTGTGTGTGTGTGTGTGTGTGTATAACTGAATCACTCTGTTATACAGTAGAAATTAACACAACATTGTAAATCAACTATACTTCAATAAAATTTCAAAAAGTTTGTTTAAACCCCATGACCACCTACTAACTTTAACAATAACCAGTTTGACTTTTCAGATGTGTGTTTGTGTGTATGCCCTTGCACTGAAATAATGGTAATAACTGTGCTATCAGTCATACCACTGTGGCTCATTTTAAAGAATCAGCAGAAAACATTTTGCAATATTGTCAAGATTTGCTACTATCCTGAATGAGACTCTTTCATTGACCTTTAGCTATTTAAACAAATTGTGAACCTAATCCAGGACTGTGACTTGTATTTTCTGAGTTGGTAACCAGTTCTGATTATCACAATTTTTATGTGTTAAAAGAAGCTACTTAGAAATTACATAGAAGATACTCCATGAAATTCCACTGGGGTTTTTAAATATCTTGAAATTTCTAATAATAATTTTACTTAATTTTAAAGATAAATTTCACATCTTAAATTTAAAAATTAAATACCCATCCTTTATTCTTTCTTGTGGAAAATAAACTTTTCTCTTCAGAATTGTATATATGAAAGGCCTCTGTCCGAAAGCCGCGAACTGCTTGCTAAGTACTCTGGAATACTGTAAAAAAAAAAAAAAAAGGTTCCTCTCTTTACTCTTTTCATAGCCAAAGTTACCCTGAAATTACACCATGATGTATTAAATTTATCATTTTAGTTAAGACATTGCTTACATTTATAAATTTACCACATTCTCAAGATTCAGCTTTATTTTCCCTACTGTATGGTCTCCTCCCCAGTAGAACTTTATGGATAATAAATATCATAATGTAATTTATAACATGTTGAAAATACTATGTACAGAGTCCTGAATATACTGAGATTATGCTATGCTATGCTAAGTCGCTTCAGTCGTGTCCGACTCTGTGCGACCCCATAGACGGAAGCTCACCAGGCTCCCCCGTCCCTGGGATTCTCCAGGCAAGAATACTGGAGTGGGTTGCCATTTCCTTCTCCAATGCATGAAAGTGAAAAGTGAAAGTGAAGTCGCTCAGTCGTGTCAGACTCTTAGCGACCCCATGGACTGGAGCCTACCAGGATCCTCTGTCCATGGGATTTTCCAGGCAAAAGTACTGGGGTGGGGTGCCATTGCCTTCCCCGACTGAGATTATGATATTAAAACTAAGAGTATTTATTTAAGAACTGAGATTATGGAGGCTCTTAAATAAATACTCTTAGTTTTAATATCAATGAAATATGTAATGGAGTTTCTAAAACTAATCTTTAGAATTATTTCTATATAAGCCTGACTTCAAAACAACATATCCTTTAGAAAGCATATTTCAAATACATCTGGAAGCTCTAAGAAAAATTCTATTAGTATAAAGACAGATCTGACATGCCCCATCTTTTTCTGATGAGATTTAAGGAGCTATTGAAATGCAGTTGATACCACCCTTATGGCAGAAAGTGAAGAGGAACTCAAAAGCCTCTTGATGAAAGTGAAAGAGGAGAGTGAAAAAGTTGGCTTAAAGATCAACATTCAGAAAACGAAGATCATGGCATCCGGTCCCATCACTTCATGGGAAATAGATGGGGAAACAGTGGAGACAGTGTCAGACTTTATTTTTCTGGGCTCCAAAATCACTGCAGATGGTGACTGCAGCCATGAAATTAAAAGACGCTTACTCGTTGGAAGGAAAGTTATGACCAACCTAGATAGCATATTCAAAAGCAGAGACATTACTTTGCCAACAAAGGTCCGTCTAGTCAAGGCTATGGTTTTTCCTGTGGTCATGTATGGATGTGAGAGCTGGACTGTGAAGAAGGCTGAGTGCCAAAGAATTGATGCTTTTGAATTGTGATGTTGGAGAAGACTCTTGAGAGTCCCTTGGACTGCAAGGAGATCCAACCAGTCCATTCTGAAGGAGATCAGCCCTGGGATTTCTTTGGAAGGAATGATGCTAAAGCTGAAACTCCAGTACTTTGGCCACCTCATGCGAAGAGTTGACTCGTTGGAGAAGACTCTGATGCTGGGAGGGATTGAGGGCAGGAGGAGAAGGGGACGGCAGAGGATGAGATGGCTGGATGGTATCACTGACTCGATGGATGCGAGTCTGAGTAAACTCCGGGAGTTGGTGATGGACAGGGAGGCCTGGCGTGCTGTGATTCATGGGGTCGCAAAGAGTCGGACACGACTGAGTGACTGATCCGATCTGATCTGATCTGAATTTACTGGAATTATCCCTAACAAAGTTTTTTAAGAATAGAGGCAACAGTTACATTATAGGGAATCAAATTCAGATAGGGCTAGTTTAGACTCCTCCAATAACGCTCCTGTTTAATTTCCTAGAAATATGTCAACCACCCACAAAGAAACTTTTGAGATTGCTGTATGAGTATCACTAAGGATATAATCATTAGGACTATGGGATTGTCTAACAGGAGAATTTAACCCACGTTTTAAGAGTAGGAATGGTGGTCTTCAGGAAAGCTTCCCTGAAGAATACACATTTAGAGATTTTGATGGAGAAAAACAGATTTGTCTGGTAAAAAATTGATAAATAATAGATCTTTTTATTTTGTTTCTACAAGTCTTATTCACTATTCAGAATTTTAGATACAACTATCTTTCCTATCTTTATTTTGTTTCTAAAAGTCTTATTCACTAGTCAGAATTTTAAATACAACTATCTTTCCTGTAACTGCAAAAGAAAAGAGTAAAATGAGCATTCTTAATGTGGCATAGAATAAGATGGAAATAAAATAAACAAACAACCTATACAACATGTTGACAGAAAAAAGGACAGATTGAGATAGAGTTAAGACAACTATGTAAACAAGCTTAAGAATGTATGTTTCTCCATTAAGAGGATAATTCATGGTCATCAAAGATAATTTTATAAGTATAGAAAAACATTACCACAAAGGAATAATCAAATGTATAAAAAGCGCATTTAGGATATTTTCTTTTTTTCTACATTTAGGATATTTTCTTAAGGTTTACCAAATATGGGTTACTACTACATATTCATGCCATATAATCAAAAGTCCACTGTTGTTGTTCAGTCAGTCCCTAAGTCATGTCCGACTCTTTGTGACCCCATGAAATGCAGCATGCCAGGCTTTCCTGTCCTTCACTATCTCCCAGAGTTTGATCAAACGCATATCCATTTGAGTCAGTGATACCATCCAACCATCTCGTTCTCTGTCACCCTCTGCT
Source organism: Tragelaphus eurycerus (assembly GCA_935064755.1). Classification (NCBI taxonomy): domain Eukaryota; kingdom Metazoa; phylum Chordata; class Mammalia; order Artiodactyla; family Bovidae; genus Tragelaphus; species Tragelaphus eurycerus. The sequence continues at coordinate 27,292,356 of CAKXYN010000003.1, forward strand.
CCTCCTGCTCTCAGTCTTTCCTAGCATTAGGGTCTTTTCCAATGAGTCGGTTCTTCACATAGGTTGGCCAAAGTATTAGAGCTTCAACTTCAGCATCGGTCCTTCCAATGGATATTAAGGGTTGATTTCTTTTAGAATTGATTGGTTTGATCTCCTTGCTGTCCAAGGGACTCTCAAGAGTCTTCTCCAGCACCACAGTTCGAAAGCATCAATTCTTCAGCACTCAGCCTTCTTTATGGCTCAGCTCTCACATCCATACATGCCTACTGGAAAAACCATAGCTTTGACTATAAGGACCTTTGTTGTCACAGTGATGTCTCTGCTTTTTAATTCTCGGTCTAGGTTTGATATAGCTTTCCTTCCAAGGAGCAAATGTCTTTTATGGCTGCAGTCACCATTTGCAGTGATTTTGGAGCCCAGTAAAATAAAATCTGACACTGTTTCCCCATCTATTTGCCATGAAGTGATGGGGCCAGATGCCATTATCTTAGTTTTCTGAATGTTGAGCTTTAAGCCAACTTTTCACTCTCCTTTTCACTTTAATCAAGAGTCTCTTTAGTTCTTTGCTTTTTGTCATTAGAGTGGTGTCATCTGCATATCTGAGGTTATTGCTATTTCTCCTGGCAATCTTGATTCCAGCTTGTGAGCCATCCAGCCCAGCATTTTGCACGATGTACTCTGCATATAAGTTAAATAAGCAGATTGACAGTATACAGCCTTGATATACTGCTTTCCCAGTTTTGAACCAGTTCACTGTTCCATGTCAGGTTGTAACTGTTGCTTCTTATCCTGCACACATTTCTCAGAAGACAGGTAAGGTGGTCTGGTATTTCTATCTCTAAGAATTTTCCACTGTTTGTTATGATCCACACAGTCAAAGGCTTTAGTGTAGTCAATGAAGCAGAAATAGATTTTTTTGGGAATTCTCTTACTTTTTCTATGATCCAGTAGATATTGACAATTTGGCCTCTGGTTCCTCTGTCTTTTCTAAATCCAGCCTGTATATCTGTAAGTTTTCAGTTCACATACTGTTGAAGCCTAGCTTGAAGGATTTTGAGCATAATCTTCCTAATGTGAAATCAGTGCAACTGTATGATAATTTGAAAATTCTCTGGCATTGCCCTTCTCTGGGATTGGAATGAAAACTGACCTTTTCCAGTCCTGTGGCTACTGCTCAGTTTTCCAAATTTGCTGGCATATTGAGTGCAGCACTTGAACAGCATCATCTTTTAGGATTTGAAATAGTTCAGTGGGAATTCCACCATCTCCACTAGCTTTGTTCGCAGTAGTGCTTCTTAAGGCCCATTTGACTTCACACTCCAGAATGTCTGGTTCTAGATGACTGACCACACCATCATGGTTAATGGAGTCATTAAGACCTATTTTGAACAATTCTTCTGTATATTCTTGCCACCTCTTCTTAATATCTTCTGCTTCTGTTAGGTCCTTGCTGTTTCTGTCCTTTATTGTGCCTATCTTGCATGAAATATTCCCTTGGTATCTCCAATTTTCTTGAAATGATCTCTAGTCTTTCCCATTCTGTTGTTTTCCTCTATCTCTTTGCATTGTTCACTTAAGAAGGCTTTGTTATCTCTCTGTGCTATTCTCTAGAACTCTGCATTCAGCTGGGTAAATCTTTTTCTCCTTTGCCTTCTGTTTCTTTCCTTTTCTCAACTATTTGTAATATAAACATCATTTAAAATTGTAGTATAATATTCTATTGAGTGAATTATCATTACTTACTTAACATTCCCTTATTGAACATTTATATAGCTCTATTTTTTTCACTTTTGTAAATATTAATACCATGGACATTATTAAATATAGTTTTTTCTACTTTATAACTTTATTTTGATTAGATTCTTGAAAATGTGATTACTGGATCAAAAATTATGAACACTTTAAAAATTCTTGATATAATTAGAACAAAATTATTTCTCAAAGGACTATGCTAATTTATTTTATTACTATTAATTTTAACTAGCAAATTTCACTATTTATTGTCAAACTTTTTATCCTTTTTAAAAAATTATTCTTCTTTATAACATCAGTATATGGTCCACTGGAATAGGAAATGGCAACCTTCTCCAGTATTCTTGCCTGTAAAGTTTGGTGAACAGAGGAGCCTGGCAGACTACAGTCCATGGGGTTGCAAAGAGTTAGACATGACTGAGCAGCAGGCATGTCATGGCACTCTAATGGTTATACATATAGCTAAATTTAATAAATATCTTTTTTTTTTTCTTACTTGGTTTCTCAGCAGCATTTGAAACACTGCACTAATCTGCCCTTTTGAGGGCTTGTTTCTCTCTTACTTGACTTGCAAGCACTTCAAATCAGTATGTCCAAAACTGAACTACTGCCTCAAGGCTCTGCTTCCCAAACCAGCATTTATAAATATTTGTTGAATAAATAAAAGAGAAAATAGTCTCACCACCCAGAGGAGAGTAAAGCTTTCCCACAACTGTGAAAGGAGCATTAAAGACAAAATTAACAACAGTTACAAAGGCTCTGAAGTAGAAGAGGAATTATTATATTTTAAGAATTAAAAGGAAAATAATGGCTAGATTACAGTAAGTAAAAGAGAGACTAATACAGGAAAAGTTAAAAAAAAGATAGGTAGAGGCCACATTATGCTAAGCATTGTAGGCTTTGGAAAATAGTTTGGATTTTATTCTTCTTACAATGAGCAAATACTAAAGGATTTTTTAAATAAAAGTTTAACTACTTTATTTTGAAACAATTTCACTCCCAAGAACTGAATCAGCCTTCCCTAATGACAACGGCTTACATAATCTTAGTGCACTGTCAAAGCCAAGAAATTGATATTGATATAACACTATAATTTAGTTCAGTTCAGTTGTTCAGTTGTGTCCAACTCTTTGTGACCCCATGACTGCAGCATACCAGGTTTCCCTGTCCTTCACCAACTCCCGGAGTTTACTCAGACTCATCTCCACTGAGTTGGTGATGCCATCCAACCATCTCATCCACTGTCGTCCCCTTCTATACTGCCTTCAATCTTTCCCAGCATCAGGGCCTTCTCCAATGAGTCAGTTTTTCCCATCAGGTGGCCAAAGTATTAGAGTTTCAGCTTCAGCATCAGTGCTTCCAATGAATATTCAGGATTGATTTCCTTTAGGATGGACTGGTTGGATCTCCTTGCAGTCCAATTGACTCTCAAGAGTCTTCTCCAATACCACAGTTCAAAAGCATCAGTTCTTTGGCACTTAGCGTTCTTTATAGTCCAGTTCTCACATCCATACATGACTACTGGAAAAACCATAGCCTTGACTAGACGGACCTTTGTTGACAAGTAATGTCTCTCTCTGCTTTTTAATATGCTATTTAGGTTGGTCATAACTTTCCTTCCAAGGAATTAAAAGGAAATTAAAAGCTCCTTTTAATTTCATGGCTGCAGTCACCATCTGCAGTGATCTTGGAGCCCCCCCAAAATAAAGTCAGCCACTGTTTCCCCATCTATTTGCCATGAAGTGATGGGACTGGATACCATGATCTTAGTTTTCTGAATGCTGAATTTTAAGCCACTTTTTCACTCTCTTCTTTCACTTTCATCAAGAGGCTCTTTAGTTCTTTTTCACTTTCCATAAGGGTGGTGTCATCTGCATATCTGAGGTTATTGATATTTCTCCCGGCAATCCTAATTCCAGTTTGTGCTTCATCCAGCCTAGCGTTTCTCATGATGTACTCTGCATATAAGTTAAATAAGCAGGGTGACAATAGACAGCTATGATGTACTGCTTTTCCTATTTGGAACCAGTCTGTTGTTCCATGTCCAGTTCTAACTGTTGCTTCCTGACCTGCATACAGGTTTCTCAAGAGGCAGGTCAGGTGGTCTGGTATTCCCATCTCTTTCAGAATTTTCCACAATTTATTGTGCTCCACACAGTCAAATGCTTTGGCATAGTCAATAAAGCAGAAATAGATGTTTTTCTGGAACTTTCTTGCTTTTTCCATAATCCAGCAGATGTTGGCAATTTGATCTCTTGTTCCTCTGCCTTTCTAAAACCAGCTTGAACATCTAGAAGTTTACAGTTCATGTATTGCTGAAGCCTGGCTTGGAGAATTTTGAGCATTACTTTACTAGCGTGTGAGATGAGTGCAATTGGGCAGTAGTTTGAGCATTCTTTGACATTGCCTTTCTTAGGGATTGGAATGAAAATTGACTCTTTCCAGTCTTATGGCCACTGCTGAGTTTTCCAAATTTGCTGACATATTGAGTGCAGCACTTTCACAGCATCATCTTTTAGGATTTTAAATAGCTCAACTAGAATTCCATCACCTCCACTAGCTTTGTTCATAGTGATACTTTCTAAGGCCCACTTGACTTCACATTCCAGGATGTCTGGCTCTAGGTGAATGATCACACTATCGTGATTATCTGGGTCCTGAAGATCTTTTTTGCATAATTCTTCTGTGTATTCTTGCCACTTCTTAATATCTTCTGCTTCTGTTAGGTCCATACCATTTCTGTCCTTTATCGAGCCCATCTTTGCATGAAATGTTCCCTTGGTATCTCTAATTTTCTTGAAGAGATCTCTAGTCTTTCCTATTCTATTGTTTTCCTCTATTTCTTTGCATTGATCACTGAGGAAGGCTTTCTTATCTCTTCTTGCTATTCTTTGGAACTCTGCATTCAGATGCTTATTCTTTCCTTTTCTCCTTTGCTTTTCACTTCTATTCTTTTCACAGCTATTTGTAAGGCGTCCTCAGACAGCCATTTTGCTTTTTGATTTCTTTTTCTTGGGGATGGTCTTGATTCCTGTCTCCTGTGTAATGTCACAAACCCCTATCCACAGTTCATCAGGCACTCTATCTATCAGATCTAGTCCCTTAAATCTATTTCTCACTTCCACTGTATAATCATAAGGGATTTGATTTAGGTCATACCTGAATGGTCTAGTGGTTTTCCCTACTTTCTTAAATTTAAGTCTAAATTGGGCAATAAGGAGTTCATGATCAAGGCCACAGTCAGCTCCTAGTCTTGTTTTTGCTGACTGTATAGAGCTTCTCCACCTTTGGCTGCAAAGAATATAATCAATCTGATTTCGGTGTTGACCATCTGGTGATGTCCATGTGTAGAGTCTTCTCTTGTATTGTTGGAAGAGGGTGTTTGCTATGACCAGTGGATTCTCTTGGCAAAACTCTATTAGCCTTTGCCCTGCTTCATTCTGTACTCCAAGGCCAAATTTGCCTGTTACCCCAGGTGTTTAATTACCATTAATTTATTTTATTCCCTCTGAAGTCATTGTCAAACAAAACAACTGAGTGGTTGTCATTCTGATTTATCAGTCTATCTCTTGTGAATTTAATTACCATGAGTCATAACAACATGCTATGAAAGACTCAGATCTAGACTAAGACATAGAGAATCCTGTAAGAAAACTTTTCATTTTATGTTTCTCCTCTGTACATTTTAATTGTAACAGAAGAAAAAACTTGAATCTTAAGAGAGGTAAATTTATAACAGATAAAAGGAAGGACTTGTTTATGCACTGTGTTGCACTTTATTAATCTCCAGTGGTAAAGCATTCAATAAAGAACTAGACAGATTTTTGAAGGATGACTTCAAGGTAGATGCTCAAGAAACACCTTAAAAGCATTTTAATGGTCAGCCCCTTCGTGGATAATGAGGTTCACAGAAAATATGGAGAATGCGCAATAAGAATTCTAAAGAAAGATTTATAATTGTAGTGATTGAGCACAAGTTCAAAATCACTATAATGGGTAAACTAAATTTAATGGATAATTAAAATGTGTTTAGTTCTAGACTACTTAAACTATAATAAATTATTCACAGCTCTTAAAAAAGAAATGTAGCATATTATTTTATCCATGAAAATAATAATGTTTCCACCTACTAGGGAAGGTTCACTGGCATTCTGTAGCAACTCACTGGGGTCCGCGTTTTCCGGATCATATATCCATATAACGACAATCTACAAAATAAAATGTGTTCTCATTTCTTTACATTTTGGACAAATTTCATTTTTAGTTGTGGCAAAATATAACTATAAAAATGTTTTAATTTGTTTTTAAAATTTCAAATATCTCAATTAAAAAAAATCAAAATTTGTGTTGTTTTAACAAGAGAAACAATCCAAAGAATTAATAACATCCTCTACACTCCTGAGGTAACTAATATTAAAGCTTTATATGAATGCTTACATGTCATTTTCTGCACCCACAAATAGACACAGCAGCCTCCCCACACACTCATACACTTTTCACAAAAATGAAATTATACTGCTCATGGAGGAGGGCATGGCAACCCACTCCAGTATTCTTGCCTGGAGAATCCCCATGGACAGAGGATACTGGTGGGCTACAGTCCATGGGGTCACGAAGAGTCAGACACGACTGAGCGACTAAGCACACACACTCACAGTTCGCTTTCGTCACTTGATATACCATGCTGCTAAGTCTGCTGCTAAGTCGCATCCGTCGTGTCCGACTCTGTGCGACCCCAGAGAAGGCAGCCCACCAGGCTCCCCCATCCCCGGGATTCTCCAGGCAAGAACACCGGAGTGGGTTGCCATTTCCTTCTCCAGTGCATGAAAGTGAAAAGTGAAAGGGAAATCGCTCAGTTGCGTCTGACTCTTAGCAACCCCATGGACTGCAGCCCACCAGGCTCCTTCGTCCATGGGATTTTCCAGGCAAGAGTACTGGAGTGGGGTGCCATTGCATACCATAGTCATTGCAATAGATGTCGATCTAATTATTTTATCATTTTCTTCTTGAATAGACATTTTATTCTATTATAAAATTAAATTATATTACAAATACAGCAAAAATTGTCTCTCCCACCTTACGCTTTGTCACTTACTTCACACACCCTGCAAGTAACTACTATTGATAAGATTTCTTCTGTATTTCCATAAAATTTTTGTGCATAACCAATGTTACTTTTCTCCATTTTATGTAAATACTAGTATATTAAATGCATTTTTGAACATGATATTCACTTAAAGTCATATCTTTGATCTTTAAATGCTCTCATGAGTTTTTCATACTATTTTACATATTATTACAAATTATGGAGGAACCATAATTTAACAAGTAACCTACAAACAAATATTTGTTTACATCATTTTCCATTACAATCAAAGTTGGAATGAGCAACTCTGAACATATATTACTTTGTACCTTGGAGTATTCCTAAAAGGAGAATTGTTGAGTCACAGAGAAGATGCATTTGTAGTTTTTAAGGATTCTGCTAAACTATTCTCCATTGCAGTTTTAACAATATACCCTCTCACCAGCAATGTATGAGATTTCTTCTTTTCTTCACAGCTTTCCCAATGTGATGTACTGTCATATATTTGAATATTGTCAGACTGATGGATGAAAAATGGTATTTTGATGCAGTTTTAATCTGTATTTCTTTTATCATGAGAAAGTTTGAGCATCTTTCCATATATTCATATTCTATTTCTGTTTCCTGTCTGATGAACTATCTGTTCATTTCCTTTGCTCATTTTCTATTGGGTTGTTGTGGTGGTGGTTGTTTAGACATAAGTCATGTCTGACTCTTTGTGACCACATGATTGTATCCTGCCAGGCTTCTCTGTCCATGGGATTTTCAAGGCAAGAATACTGGAGTGGGTTGCCATTTCCTTCCCCAGGGAATCTTCCCAACCCAGGGACAGAACCCAAATCTCCTGCATTGGCAGGTGGATTCCTAAACTGCTGAGCCACCAGGAAAGCCCCATTGGGTTATTAGTCTTCTATTTACTAATTTCCAACTGGTCCATTCTGAAGGAGATCAGCCCTGGGATTTCTTTGGAAGGAATGATGCTAAAGCTGAAACTCCAGTATTTTGGCCACCTCATGCGAAGAGTTGACTCATTGGCGAAGACTCTGATGCTGGGAGGGATTGGGGGCAGGAGGAGAAGGGGATGACAGAGGATGAGATGGCTGGATGGCATCACTGACTCGATGAATGTGAGTCTGAGTGACCTCCGGGAGCTGGTGATGGATAGGGAGGCCTGGCGTGCTGCATTCATGGGGTTGCAGAGTCGGACACGACTGAGTGACTGATCTGATCTGATCTGATTTACTAATTTGTAGAAGTTTTTAACCTAAGGAACATTCTTTATCTTCTACATCTTGATCTGTGTGGTAGTTGCATAGACATACGTGTGTACACATGAAAACGTTTTTGTTTGCCTTAGATTCGTTATTATCCCCATATATTGCTGTCCTTTCTTCTTTCCTCTCTTTTTCCCTCCCCTTTTCCTTCCCTCCCTCCCTTCCTCCCTTTTATCTTCCCTTTACCTTTACCTTCTCTCAACCTACATGATTTAACAATTAGTATTTATTTTTCCCTATTTTTCTCCATGCTATGAATTTGCAGATATATACACATACATGTGTACATGTATTTTTAAAAAGAGGCATCTTAACATGTTCTTTTAAAAAAAAAATTGGATCACATTATATATACTTTCTACATTCTTTTTTTTTTTCACTCAAATATACATCATTGAATTTCTCCAGTGTCAACTCATAATGCCTAGACAATATTCTATGATATAGTTATACTGTAATTTACAGATCAATTTCTATAATAATGGAGATTTACTGTGGCTCAAGTTTTGGTTTGGTTTACATTACAATGCTACAAATATGGATCATTTTCCATATAGCAGTATATATTAGAGTTTTTATTAATATTTCTGTGGAGTAGATTCCCAGGAGTGGGATTATTAACCCAAAGGGTGTGTGTGTGTGTGTGTGTGTGTGTATCTTATATTTTAATGTATGTTTCTGCATTGCTCTCCAAAAATGTGAATAAGGCTCTAACTCCTCACATTTTCTGCCAGCAAAGTTTGAGTTGAACTCTTTGGCCTAGATCCCCTCTAGCAATAGTAACTTTCTCTTTTTCAGGCTTTACTAGTGTGATATTTTGTTGTTAATTTAATTTGAATTTTCCTGATGAAGTGAATTTCAGAAAAATTTCATGAAATTTTTCATGTTTGTTAGATTTGCTTTTGTGTACATAGTTTTTTTACATTCTTCTATTGGCACTTACCATTTTCTTATCATTTGTAAGAGCTCTTTGTTTTGTTTGGACTTTACATATGTAATCTACTAGAGAAAGGAATGGCAAACCACTTCATTATTTCTTGCCTTGAGAACTCCATGAATAGTATGTAAAGGCAAAAAGATATGACACTGGAAGATAAGCCCCCCAGTTCAGTAGGACTGTCCAATATGCTACTGGGGAAGAGCAGAGAAATAGCTCTAGAAGGAATGAAGAGGCTGGGCCAAAGCAGTAACAACACACAGTTGTGGATGTGACTGGTGGTGAAAGTAAAGTCTGATGCTGTAAAGAACAATATTGCATAGGAACATGGAATGTTAGGTCTATGAATCAAAATAAATTGGATGTGGTCAAGAAGGAGATGGCAAGAGTGAACATCAACATTTTAGGCATCAGTGAACTATAACAGATGGGAATGGGCAAATTTAATTCAGATGACCATTATATCTACTTGTATGGGCAACAATCCAATAGAGAAGCAGGGTAGCCCTCACAGTCAACAATAGTCCGAAATGCAGTCCTTGGGTGTAATCTCAAAAACAGAATGATCTTGGTTTGTTTCCAAGGCAGACCATTCAACATCACAGTAATTCAAGTCTATGCCACAACTATTAATGACAAAGAAGATGAACTCAAATGGTTCTATGGAGACCTACAAGACCTTCTAGAACTAGCACCAAAAAAAGATGTCCTTTTCACCACAGGGGACTAGAATGCAAAGAAGTCAAGAGATACCTGAAGTAACACGCAGTTTGGCCTTGGAGTACAAAATGAAGCAGGAAAAAGGCTAACAGACTTCTGCCAAGAGAACACACTGATCATAGCAAACACCCTCTTCCAACAACACAAGAGACAACTCTACACGTGGACATCACCAAATGGTCAACACCAAAATCGGATTGATTATATTCTTTGCAGCTGAAGATGGAAAAGTTCTATACGGTCAGCAAAAACAAGACCTGGAGCTGACTGTGGCTCAGATTATGAGCTTTTTACTGAAAAATTCAGACTTAAATTGAAGAAAGAAGGGAAAGCCATTAGGCCATTCAGGTATGACCTAAATCAAATCTCTATTATACAGTGTAAGATAGATTCAAGGGATTAGACCTGATAAACAGAGTGCCTGAAGAACTACAGACAGAGGTTCATAACACTGTACAGGAGGCAGTGACTGAAACCATCTCAAAGAAAAAGAAATGCAAGAACACAAAATAGTTGTATGAGGAGGCCTTACAAATAGCTGAGGAAAGAAGATAAGTGAAAGGCAGAGGAGAGGAGAAAGAGGAAGATATACCCAACTGAATGCAGAGTTTCACAGAAAAGCAAGGAAATATAAGAAAGCCTTACGTGAATAATGCAAAGAAATAGAGGAAAACAACAGAATGGGAAAGACTAGAGATATTTTCAAGAAAATTAGAGGTACCAAGGGAACATTTCATGCAAAGATGGGCACAATAAAGGACAGAAACGGTGTGCACCTAATAGAAGCTGATGAGATTAAGAAGAGGTGTCCAGAATACACAGAAGAACTGTACAAAAGTCTTAATGACCCAGATAACCACAATAGACCCAGATGGACCCAGGTAATGATCCAGATAACCACAATAGTCACTCACCTAGAGCTAGACATCCTGGAATTGAAGTCAGGTGGGCCTTAGGAAACATTACTACGAACAAAGCTAGTAATGTGGAGGTGATAGAATTCTAGCTGAGCTATGTCAAATCCTAAAAGATAATGCTTTTGGTGCTCCACTCAATGTGTCAGTAAATTTGGAAAATTCAGCAATGGCCACAGGACTGGAAAAGGTCAATTTTCATTCTGTTGACTAAAAAAAGATGTACAACTTTAGAGTTTCGAGTTAAGCTTTATTTGGGGCAAAATGAGGACTGCAGCCCAGGAGGCAGCATCTCAGACAGCTCTGAGAGACTGCTCCAAAGCAGCAGTGGGGAAAGGCCAACATATAAGGTTTTGGTGAAGGGGGTTCAATACCATGAAGTACTCATTTTACAAAAGTTTTTTTGTTAGTCATGAGGGTCTGATTGTGGCTCAGCAGTTAAAGCGTCTGCCTGGAATGCGGGAGACCCGGGTTCGATCCCTAGGTTGGGAAGATCCTCTGGAGAAGGAAATGGCAACCCACTCCAGTACTCTTGCCTGGAGAATCCCATGGAGGGAGGAGCCTGGTAGGCTACAGTCCATGGGGTCGCAAAGAGTCGGACACAACTGAGCGACTTCACTTTAGTTATGAGGAGTTTCAAGGATGGAGATCATAAAATCTGTTCCTAAAAACATCCAACTGTCTAAAGACCTGTCCCACCAGATTCCCTGAAGCACAGAGTGCCTCACTCCACCCTGAACTCCCTCAGGGGTTGTGGAAGGTCAACAGCTGCAGCAGCATGGGGTTCAGTCTCTGTAAAGGCAAGTGGCAAATGCCTTTGTTGTTCACTCATTGGCAATGCCCTTGACGAGTGCCAATTTGTAGGTGAAAATTCCAATCCCAAAGAAAGTCAACGCCAAAGAATGTTCAAACTACCCTACAATTGCCCTTATTTCACATGCTAGCAAGACAATGCTCAAAATCCTTCATGCTAGGCTAAAACAGTATATGAACTGAGAACTTCCAGATGTACAAGCTGGATTTTAAAAGACAGAGGAACCAGAGATCAAATTGCCAACAATGTTGTATCATAGAAAAAGCAAGAAAATTCCGGAAAAATATCTGCTTCTGCATCGTTGACTAAGCTAAAGCCTTTGACTGTGTGGATCACAACAAACTGTGGAAAATTCTTCAAGAGGTGGTAATACCAGATCATTTTACCTGCCTTCTGCAAAACCTGTATGTGGGTCAAGAAGCAATAGTTAGAACCAGACATAGAACAACAGACGGATTCAAAATTGGGTAAGGAGTATTTCAAGGCTGTGTCACCCTGCTTATTTAACTTATATGCAGAGTACATCATGCGAAATGCTGGGCTGGATGAAACACAAGCTGGAATCAAAATTGCAAGGAGAAGTATCAATAAGCTCAGATATGCAGATGATACTACCCTAAGGGTGGAAAGTGAAGATGAACTAAACAGCCTAAATGAAGGTGAAAGAGGAGAGTAAAAAAGCTGGCTTAAAATTCAACATTTCAAAAAGTAAGATCATAGCATCTGGTCCCACCACTTCATTGCAAATAGAAGGGGAGAAAATAGAAACAGTGGCAGATTTTATTTTTTTGGGCTCCCAAATATTGCAGATGGTGACTGCAGCCATGAAATTAAAAGATGCTTGCTCCTTGGAAGAAAAACTGTGACAAACCTAGATAGTGTATTAAAAAGTGGAGACATCACTTTGCCAACCAAGGTCCATATACTTCAAGCTATGGTTTTTCCAGTAGTCATGTATGGATGTGAGAGCTAGACCATAAAGAAGGTTGAGCATCAAAGAATTGATGCTTTCAAACTGTGGTGTTGGAGAAGACTCTTGAGAGTCCCTTGGGCTGCAAGGACATCAAACCACTCAATCCTAAAGGAAAACAACCCTGAATAATCATTGGAAGGATTGATGCTGAAACTGAAACTCCAATACTCTGGCCACCTGACACGAAGAGTTGACTCATTGGAAAAGACCCTGATGCTGGGAAAGATTGAGGGCAGGAGGAGAAGAGGGCTACAGGTGAGGTGGTTGGATGGCATCACTGACTCAATGGATGTGAGTTTGAGTAAACTCTGGGGGATAGTGAAGGACAGGAAAGCCTGGCATGCTGCAGTCCATGGGGTTGCAAACAACAACACAGACACAGAATAATCACAATCCTCAGTCCATGAGTTACTATCATTATTGGGATGACCCTCTTTTATGCATTTAAATTTTAAATCAGTAAAATCCAAACCAGGAATCCAGCATCCAACTCAAGACCTAGAACCTTACAAATATCTTTCATTTACCTATACATTTCTTCTTTTTCTGGTTCCCTATAAGCAAGAGAGTTCCAGAAAAACATCTATTTCTGCTTTATTGACTATGCCAAAGCCTTTGACTGTGTAGATCACAATAAACTGTGGAAAATTCTGAAAGAGATGGGAATACCAGACCACTTGATCTGCCTCTTGAGAAATCTGTATGCAGGTCAGGAAGCAACAGTTAGAACTGGTCATGGAACAACAGACTGGTTCCAAATAGGAAAAGGAGTACGTCAAGGCTGTATATTGTCACCATGTTTATTTAACTTATATGCAGAGTACATCATGAGAAATGCTGGACTGGAAGAAACACAAGTTGGAATCAAGATTGCCGGGAGAAATATCAATAACCTCAGATATGCAGATGACACCACCCTTATGGCAGAAAGTGAAGAGGAACTAAAAAGCCTCTTGATGAAAGTGAAAGTGGAGAGTGAAAAAGTTGGCTTAAAGCTCAACATTCAGAAAACGAAGATCATGGCATCTGGTCCCATCACTACATGGGAAATAGATGGAGAAACAGTGGAAACAGTGTCAGACTTTATTTTTCTGGGCTCCAAAATCACTGCAGATGGTGACTGCAGCCATGAAATTAAAAGGCGCTTACTCCTTGGAAGGAAAGTTATGACCAACCTAGATAGCATATTCAAAAGCAGAGACATCACTTTGCCAACAAAGGTTCGCCTAGTCAAGGCTATGGTTTTTCCTGTGGTCATGTATGGATGTGAGAGCTGGACTGTGAAGAAGGCTGAGCGCCGAAGAGTTGATGCTTTTGAACTGTGGTGTTGGAGAAGACTCTTGAGAGTCCCTGGGACTGCAAGGAGATCCAACCGGTCCATTGTGAAGGAGATCAGCCCTGGGATTTCTTTGGAAGGAATGATGCTAAAGCTGAAACTCCAGTATTTTGGCCACCTCATGCGAAGAGTTGACTCATTGGAGAAGACTCTGATGCTGGGAGGGATTGAGGGCAGGAGGAGAAGGGGACGACAGAGGATGAGATGGCTGGATGGCATCACTGACTCGATGAATGTGAGTCTGAGTGACCTCCGAGAGCTGGTGATGGATAGGGAGGCCTAGCGTGCTGCGGTTCACGGGGTCGCAAAGAGTCGGACACGACTGAGTGACTGATCTGATCTGATCTGATTTCAGAGAGGTACTCACTTTTCTGAATTCTGTGTTTATTTTTCATTAATATGATAGTTTTTGAAACTTGATCAGATAACTCTCTGGACCTGCTCTTTTTTTCCTTCAACATTATGTAACTAGAATTTATTCATGTTATTGCTCATAACTGAGCTCATTCATTTTCATTACTGTTTATATTCCATCATGGGAAAATACCACAATTTTTCCATTCTCCTGTTAATGGGCATTTGGGTTCTTTCTGTTTGGGATGGATGAATTTTATGAGAAGTCTACTATAAGCTTTTTTTTAAAAATGTCTCTTGATGGGTGAGTTCAAGAGTTTCTCTTGAGTATATACTTAGGAGTAGAACTGCTAGATTATAGAGTGTGTATGAGATAATGCAGGATCATTTCTCAAAATTTATGCCCCACTGTTTCTTTTGAACACTAGGGATGTTAGCTGTGTAGTGTGATCACTGTATAATTTTTCATATTAGTATTGTTTAAACTAACTTTGTTTATGGCACTTTTGTAAGGAAGTTTTTTATTTTTACATTTTCAATTATGACTTTTATTCATAGACTCTGGTTTCCAGACTTGAATAAGATTTCCCTCATTTCCATATAGTAGAGCTTCAAGATTCTGCCAACTCTCCAAATATTTTTTTGTTTTCCATTAGTCTCATATGCCAATTGGAATTTTTTTCTTTTGTATGTGGTATAATAAAGAATTCCATTTTCATTTTATTCCAGGAAGATAGATTATACTATATTATTCTATATTAATTTTAAGATATTTTTCAATAAAAAATTGGACTCCGGAGTCCAGTTAGAAACTTTAAAAAGTGATCTTTTTAAAAGCCATTCAACCAAACTTGAGAGTGGTTTTTGATACAGGCCCTGTGTCTTGTTACATTTATTAAGCACTTTATAGTCTGTATTGCTATTAAAAATTTATAATATTGTAATTTCTTTTTCTTGTCTTATTACATTATTATGTCCAAGACAGTATTAAGCAATAGTGCTAATTATCAGCATATCTGTCCAATAAACTGATTTTAATTTAATTATAAATATTTCATCAGATCAGTCGCTCAGTCGTGTCCGACTCTTTGCGACCCCATGAACCGCAGCACGCCAGGCCTCCCTGTCCATCACCAGCTCCCGGAGGTCACTCAGACTCGCATCCATCGAGTCAGTGATGCCATCCAGCCATCTCATCCTCTGTCGTCCCCTTCTCCTCCTGCCCTCAATCCCTCCCAGCATCAGAGTCTTCTCCAATGAGTCAACTCTTCGCATGAGGTGGCCAAAATACTGGAGTTTCAGCTTTAGCATCATTCCTTCCAAAGAAATTCCAGGATTGATCTCCTTCAGAATGGACTGGTTGGATCTTCTTGCAGTCCAAGGGACTCTCAAGAGTCTTCTCCAACACCACAGTTCAAAAGCATCAATTCTTCGGCGCTCAGCCTTCTTCACAGTCCAGCTCTCACATCCATACATGACCACAGGAAAGACCATAGCCTTGACTAGGCGAACCTTTGTTGGTAAAGTAATGTCTCTGCTTTTGCATATGCTATCTAGGTTGGTCATAACTTTCCTTCCAAGGAGTAAGCGTCTTTTAATTTCATAACTTATAACAATTATTATTAGTTATTTGGGAAATAAATATTTTTATTAGAATTAAGTTATTTCTGTCTAAATTTGTTTTGCTTTATATTTTTATTAGGAATGGTTGTTGAATTTAAAAATCTACTTATATGATCTTATCGTCTCCTTTATTGTGTTGACATTGTGGATATTATTGTCAGTTTTCCTGATATTGAACCAATGTTGCATTCCTGGAAGATATCAGACCTTTTCAATTTGTTCTTTTAATGCATTTCCAGATTCTATTTGCAAATAGCTTATGTAGAAGTTTTGCTTTTACATATACAAGTATATTGCTCTATAATTTCTTTCATTCCTCCCTTCCTTTCTTCCTCTGCCTACTTTTGGTACTAAAAGTAGTACTGGATTCAGGAAATGAATTGGAGGTACTTTCTATCTTCTTTATATTGCATGAGGATATAATGTTAGGTGCATATGGTATCATAATTTATCTTCTTTGTAGATTTTTCTTTTATCATGAAATAATTTCCTTCTTTATGACATTGCTGACTTTTGTGCTTCAGTGAACCAGTGAAGTTGCTCAGTTGTGTCCAATTCTTTGCGATCCCATGGACTGTAGCCTACTAGGCTCCTCCATCCATGGAATTTACCAGGCAAGAGTATTGGACTGGGTTGTCATTTCCTTCTCCAATATTTTGGGCTTCACATATCTTTTATTTGATATTCATATCATCACCCTAGTTTCCTTTTGATAGTATTACCCTGTTTGCATTGTTTTCTTTCCAAATTTTGTTACTTAAAATTTTTTTTCATTTTAAATTAGAGGATAATTACTTTATAATTTTGTGATGGTTTCTGCCATACAGCAACATGAATCAGGTATACATAGGTCCCCTCCCTCTTGAACCTCCCTTCCACCTCCTCTCCATCCTAACCCCTCTAAGTTGTTACAAAGCACCAGCTTTGGGTTCCCTGTGTCACACAGCAAATTTGCACTGGGTATCTATTTTACATAAGGTAATGCATATGTTTCAATGCTACTCCCTTAAATTATCCCACCCACTCCTTCCCCATTGTGTCCAAAAGTCCATTCTTTATGTCTGCATCTCCTTTGCTACCCTGCAAGTAGAATTATCAGCACTATCTTCTTTCTAGATTCCATATATATATACATGATATTTGTCTTTATCTTTCTGACTTACTTCATTCTGTATGACAGGCTTTAGGTTCATTAACCTCATTAGAACTGACTCAAGTGCATTCCTTTTTATAGCTGAGTAATATTCCATTGCATATATGTACCAAAACTTCTTTATCCATTCATCTGTTGACAACATCTAGGTTGCTTCCATGTCCAAGCTGTTGTAAATAATGCTCCAGTGGATGTTGGGATACATAGGTCTTTTTCAATTATGGTTTCCTCAGGGTATATGCAGAGAAGGCAATGGCACCCCACTCCAGTACTCTTGCCTGGAAAATCCTGTGGACGGAGGAGCATGGTGGGCTGCAGTCCATGGGGTCGCTAAAAGTCAGACACGACTGAACGACTTCCCTTTCACTTTTCACTTTCAAGCACTGGAGAAGGAAATAGCAACCCACTTCAGTATTCTTGCCTAGAGAATCCCAGGGACGGGGGAGCCTGGTGGGCTGCTGTGTATGGGGTCGCACAGAGTCGGACACGCCTGAAGCGACTTAGCAGCAGCAGCAGCAGGGTATATGCCCAGTAGTGGGATTGCTGGGTCATATGCTAGTTTTATTCCTAGTTTTTAAAGGAATCTCCATACTGGCTATATTAATTTGCATTCCCACCAACAGTGTAAGAGAGATCCCTTTTCTTCACATTCTCTGCAGTATTTATTGTTTGTAGACTTTTTGATGATGGCCATTCTAACCAGTGTGAGATGATACCTCATTGTAGTTTTGCTTTTCATTTCTCTAATAATGAGTGATATTGAACATCATTTCATCTATTAGCCATCTGTATGTCTTCTTTGGAGAAATGTCTGTTTAGGTCTTCTGCCCACTTTTTGATTTGGGTTTTTTGTTTTTCTGGTATTGAGCTGCCTGAGCTGCTTGTATATTTTGGAGATTAATTCTTTGTCAGTTGTTTTATTTGCTTTATTTTCTCCCATTCTGAGGGTTGTCTTTTCACTTTGCTTATAGTTTCCTTCATTGTTCAGAAGCTTTTTAAATTTAATTAGGTCCCATTTGTTTATTTTTGTTTTTATTTCCATTATTCTAGGAGGTGGGTTACAGAGGATCTTGCTGTGATTTATGTCTAAGAGTGTTCTTCCTATATTTTCCTCTAAAAGTTTTAAAGTTTCTGGTCTTACATTTATGTCTTTAATCCATTTTATTTTTGTGTATAGTGTTAGGAATTGTTCTAATTTCATTCTTTTACACACAGCTGATCAGTTTTCCCAGCACCACTTAGCAAAGAAACTGTCTTTTCTCCATTGTATATTTTTGCTTCCTCTGTCAAAGATAAACTGCCCATAGATGTATGGATTTATCTCTGGGCTTTCTATGTTGTTTCATTGGTCTATAATTCTGTTTTTGTAACAGTACCATGCTGTCTTGATGACTGTAGCTTTGCAGTATAGTCTGAAATCAGGAAGGTTGATTCCTCCAGTTCCAAACTTCTTTCTCAAAATTGCTTTGGTTATCAGGTCTTTTGTGTTTCCATACAAATTGTGAAATTATTCTTTCTAGTTCTGTGAAAAATACCACTGGTAGTTTGATAGGGATTGCATTAAATCTATAGATTGCATTGGGTAGTATACTCATTTTCACTGTATTGATTCTTCCAATCCAATAACATGGTATATATCTCTTCCTATTTGTGTTATCTTAAACGGACATCTTAAAAAGATGATATCGTTCATCAGTGTCTTATAGTTTTCTGTATACAAGTCTTTTGTTTCTTTAGGTAAATTTATTCCTAAGTATTTTATTCTTTTTGTTGTAATGGTGCATGGGATTGTTTCCTTCATTTCTCTTTCTGATTTTTCATCATTAGTGTATAGGAATGCAAGGGATTTCTGTGTATTAATTTTATGGTCTGTGACTTTACTATATTCATGGATTAGCCCTGGTAATTTTCTGGTGGCATGTTTAAGGCTTTATATGTAGAGAATCAAGTCATCTGCAAACAGTGAGAATTTTACTTCTTCTTCTCCTATCTGGATTTCTTTTATTTCTTTTTCTTCTCTGATTGCTGTGGCTAGGACTTCCAAAATTATGTTGAATAACAGTGGCAAGAATGGGCACCCTAGTTGTGTTACTCTTTAACTATATAACTTTATACACATCAGATTTATGGGATTTCTGTCATTTAGTAGATGATTTTAATCCAGTCATATTTGATTACTGAATTCATTTAAATTATTTCTTAAATCTTATTTTTGTGTCGATATATTCTGCTTTAATTTCTCTTTTTCTTTTTTTATTATCTCCTATTGAATTGTTAGCATTTTAAAAATTCTTCTTCCAGAACTCTACTTTTTAAATTATGGACTTGTTTCTATTACTTTAATAAATGTTCCTAAATTTTTTCCTGGCATATTTAATATAAGCTAATCAGTATCCTCATCTTGAATATGTATAAGGATCAGTTCAGTTCAGTCACTCAGTCGTGTCCAACTCTTTGCAACCCCATGAATCACAGGACGCCAGGCCTCCCTGTCCATCACTAACTCCTGGAGTTCACTCAAACTCATGTCCATCGAGTTGGTGATGCCATCCAGCCATCTCATCTTCTGTTATTCCCTTCTCCTCCTGCCCCCAGTCCCTCCCAGCATCAGAGTCTTTTCCAATGAGTCAACTCTTCACATGAGGTGGCCAAAGTACTGGAGTTTCAGCTTTAGCATCAATCCTTCCAATGAACACCCAGGACTGGTCTCCTTTAGGATGGACTGGATGGATCTTTTTGCAGTCCAAGGGACTCTCAAGAGTCTTCTCCAACATCACAGTTCAAAAGCATCAATTCTTCGGCACTCAGCCTTCTTCACAGTCAAACTCTCGCATCCATACATGACCACTGGAAAAACCATAGCCTTGACTAGACGGACCTTTGTTGGCAAAATAATGTCTCTGCTTTTGCATATGCTATCTAGGTTGGTCATAACTTTCCTTCCAAAGAGTAAGCGCTTTTAATTTCTTGGCTGCAATCACCATCTGCAGTGATTTTGGAGCCCAGAAAAATAAAGTCTGACACTGTTTCCACTGTTTCCCCATCTATTTCCCATGAAGTGATGGGACCGGATGCCATGATCTTCGTTTTCTGAATGTTGAGCTTTAAGCCCACTTTTTCACTCTCCACTTTCACTTTCATCAGGAGGCTTTTTAGTTCCTCTTCATTTTCTGCCATAAGGGTGGTGTCATCTGCATATCTGAGGTTATTGATATTTCTCCCAGCAATCTTGATTCCAGCTTGTGCTTCTTCCAGCCCAGCATTTCTCATGATTTACTCTGTGTACAAGTTAAATAAGCAGGGTGACAATATATAGCCTTGACATACTCCTTTTCCTATTTGGAACCAGTCTGTTGTTCCATGTCCAGTTCTTACTGTTGCTTTCTGACCTGCATATAGGTTTCTCAAGAGGCAGGTCAGGTGGTCTGGTATTCCCATCTCTTTCAGAATTTTCCAGTTTATTGTGATACACACAGTCAAAGGCTTTGGCATAGTCAATAAAGCAGAAATAGATGTTTTTCTGGAACTCTCTTGCTTTTTCCATGATCCAGTGGATGTTGGCAATTTGATCACTGGTTCTTCTGCCTTTCTAAAACCAGCTTGAACATGTGGAAGGATATGATGCTGCAAATCCAAATTCTCCTTAATTTTTTATTTTTGTTAGCTATTATTTTAATTTCATTTTGTTAAAAAATTAGTCATTATTTAAATATTTAACTGTCAATGCTTATTTAGATGTATTAGCATATTAAATAGTTCATTTGTTCATTAGTTACTGCATCTGGTACTTCAGTTTTTCAGTCTGAGAACTCATGTCTTGAACTGTGGAGAAAACTCCATAAGTTAAAGTGAAAGTCGTTCAGTCATGTCCCACTCTTTGCACCCCATGGACAATACAATCCATGGAATTCTCCAGGCCAGAATACTGGAATGGGTAGCCTTTCCCTTCTCCAGGGGATCTTCCCAACCCAGGGATCAAACCCAGGTCTCCCATATTGCAGGCAGATTCTTTACTAGCTGAGCCACAAGGGAAGCCCAAGAATACTGGAGTGGGTAGCCTATCCCTTCCTCAGCAGATCTTCTTGACCCAGGAATCGAACTGGAGTCCCCTGCATTGCAGAGATTCTTTACCAACTGAGCTATCAAGGGAGCCCTGGAGAATTCTCCATAATTATTGGAGAAAAAGAATTCTCCAATTCTTTTTCTTCCCTTTTGGAACTCCTATCATATTTATGACAAACTGTCTTGGTCTATCCTCTGTGTCTATTAACTCTTTTCCATCTTTTAATTTTTATGTTCTACATTCTGCATGATTCCCATTCTGCATGATTCCCATTCTGCATCACTAATTCTGCAGTTTTTTCAACTGTATCTAGAGATGCCTATTTCTTCATCATAAGACATTTATATAGGATGCTCTTCTTCAATGTTGTGTAATTATGAATAACCTTTATTCTTGTTTCTTTCCCTTCTTTTATCTTTTGAGCAAACAAAATATGGATTTTGAAATGAGTCGCCAGCCCAGGTACATGCCTGATAACGGATGCCTGGGGCTGGTGCACTGGGACGACCCAGGGGGATGGTATGGGGAGGGAGGAGGGAGGAGGGTTCAGGATGGGGAACACATGTATACTTGTGGCGGATTCATCTTGATGTATGGCAAAAGCAATACAATATTGTAAAGTTAAGCAAAATAAAATAAAAAAAAGAAAATATGGATTTAATAATCTTTCAAATAGTCCTCATCTTTAGTTTTGAAAAGTATAAACTTTCTGTAGTTTATATGCATATATTCCAGGCAGTATGTCTTTTCCTGTGGTTTATACCTTTTATTTTCAGATTATTTTCAGAGGGTTTGTTTTCTAAGAGAGTCTTATACACTCTTGGTTATGAAATGAATTTTATAATCACCTCTGCCTAGGCCGTATATGTTTCACTACTTGCATTTTTAGAGTTTACTACTTGGCTCTAGGTTCTTCAACCTCTTGAAAGCAGTTTAACTTGGACATTCATCTGAAACTCTGTGATGGTAACTTCTTGTCTGTTTACAGTTCCCAAAAGGGTGTATCATTGTTTATTTGCAATTAGCCAGAGAGTGGAGCTTTATTAGTTTTCATTTTACAGATCTTTCATGCGAAGAGTTGATTCATTGGAGAAGATGCTGATGCTGGGAGGGATTGAGGGCAAGAGGAGAAGGGGACGACAGAGGATGAGATGGCTAGATGGCATCACTGACTCGATGGATGTGAGTCTGAGTGAACTCCAGGAGTTAGTGATGGACAGAGAGGCCTGGTGTGCTGCGATTCATGGGATTGCAAAGAGTCGGACACGACTGAGTGACTGATCTGATCTGATCTGAATAAATCCTAGCTTCATATCATATCATATCAGATCAGATCAGATCAGTCGCTCAGTCGTGTCCGACTCTTTGCAACCCCATGAATTGCAGCACACCAGGCCTCCCTGTCCATCATCAACTCCCAGAGTTCACTGAGACTCACGTCCATCGAGTCAGTGATACCATCCAGCCATCTCATCCTCTGTCGTTCACTTCTCCTCCTGCCCCCAATTCCTCCCAGCATCAGAGTCTTGTCCAATGAGTCAACTCTTCGCATGAGGTGGCCAAAATACTGGAGTCTCAGCTTTAGCATCATTCCTTCCAAAGAAATCCCAGGGCTGATCTCCTTCACAATGGACTGGTTGGATCTCCTTGCAGTCCAAGGGACTCTCAAGAGTCTTCTCCAACACCACAGTTCAAAAGCATCAATTCTTCGGCGCTCAGCCTTCTTCACAGTCCAAATCTCACATCCATACATGACCACAGGAAAAGCCATAGCCTTGACTAGACAGACCTTTGTTGGCAAAGTAATGTCTCTGGTTTTGCATATGCTATCTAGGTTGGTCATAACTTTCCTTCCAAGGAGTAAGCGCCTTTTAATTTCATGGCTGCAGTCACCATCTGCAGTGATTTTGGAGCCCAGAAAAATAAAGTCTGACACTGTTTCCACTGTTTCCCCATCTATTTCCCATGAAGTGATGGGACCGGATGCCATGATCTTCGTTTTCTGAATGTTGATCTTTAAGCCAACTTTTTCACTCTCCACTTTCACCTTCATCAAGAGGCTTTTGAGTTCCTCTTCACTTTCTGCCATAAGGGTGGTGTCATCTGCATATCTGAGGTGATTGATATTTCTCCCGGCAATCTTGATTCTGGCTTGTGTTTCTTCCAGTCCAGCGTTTCTCATGATGTACTCTGCATATAAGTTAAATAAACAGGGTGACAATATACAGCCTTGACGTACTCCTTTTCCTATTTGTTGTTGTTCCATGTCCAATTCTAACTGTTGCTTCCTGACCTGCATACAAATTTCTCAAGAGGCAGATCAGGTGGTCTGGTATTCCCATCTCTTTTAGAATTTTCCACAGCTTCATATAGGGAGGTTAATTTCAGCATCTCGTTCTCCCATATTTTGGAAACTTCATTTTCTCTTCTCATACACATGTTAAAACATCACCCTTTGTCTACCAGGGCTTATATTTTGTATAATAACTTTACTTCAGAATTCAACCTTATCTAACTCTGGATTTTAGTTCTATAGTGACTTGTGACAACTAGGAAATTCCTTTAATTGCTTTTACATTCTATACATGCACATATACCAATATTAATGTAAAAGTCTGCACTGATATTATACACACACATATTTTGTAATGGTGTTTCTATATGTTTTGAGTAAGATGGAGGCTATTCTGCATTATTTGGGTCTATAATAAAAATTTTACTTTTAGAAGTTTATATTTTCTACCTTAAAATTCCTTATCTACTGATAATACTTTCTTCTTTTTGCATTGTTATAGCTTTAGTAAATCCTATAATGTCAGTTGGGATTGAGATAGGAATACATACGGACACATGAGCTCATTCAACTATCTTAATTGAATACAGGAAGTTTTATTTATTATTATCTTTTTTCTGCCTCTTCTTTCCATTATATCATTGCTTTGAAAAAATGAAAATATTTATGGAGCTTCAATATCCAAATATTACCACCTTATTTTAGTTTTAAATTTTGGAATACACCTCTCTGTCATACTTAAAATCAGCCTCTAACCCACATGTCAAAATTTTTAGATCTCAAAGATTCCTTCATAGGCTTGAAAATTGTTGAGACTCCCACAGAGCTTTTGTTTTATGTCAGTTAGCCCTATCAATATTTATTACCATATAACAAATAAAAATTGAGACTATTTAAAGATATTTATTAATTTATTTTAACATCTATAATAAACCCATTATATATTAACTAATGTGTTTATGGGGACTTCCTCTGTGGCTTAGTGGTAAAGAACCCACCTGCCAGTGCAGGAGACACAGGAGATATGGGTTTGATCCCTGAGTCAGGAAGATCCCCTGGAGTAGGAAATGGCAACATGTTTATGAAAAAAATAATTATTTTCCAATTTATGAAAAAATAATTATTTTCCACGATAAAGAATAGTAAGAAGAATGATTGTTTTACATTGTAAAATCTCTTTAATATTTGGCTTAATAAGAGACAGCTGGATTATCATCAGTGCTTCTACATTCAAGCTGTTGGTATATGGTATTCTGGTGGAAGTATAATGGGGGAAATCTATTCAGACAGATATATAGTTGGAAACGTGTAGACCTCGTGGACCTCCTCAAAAGGCTTTTGAAGACCTAGGGGATCTTAGTCCATACCTTGAGTAACCTCTGCTCTAAGTAAATTTTGTTGAGAATTAATTTGGAAAACTCCTTTTCTGGTAAATATGGAAGAGAAAAATAATATAGTGGTAATATGTGAAGAAGTATACAAAAACTTAAAAAAGTTTTACCTGGGTTAAATTGTGAACAAAATTTCTGTTGGGAAAAAGAAAAATCAGATTTTAGTAAACAGCATCCTAAATATTCAGTTAAATAATCTACTTTCAACATCAGTTCAGTTCAGTTGCTCAGTCATGTCTGACTCCTTGCGACCCCATGAATTGCAGCACGCCAGGCCTCCCTGTCCATCACCAACTTCTGGAGTTTACTCAAACTCATGTCCATTGAGTTGGTGATGCCATCCAGCCATCTCATCCTCTGTCATCCCCTTCTCCTCCCTCCTTCAATCTTTCCCAGCATCAGGGGCTTTTCAAATGAGTCAGCTTTTCGCATCAGGTGGCCAAAGTATTGGAGTTTCAGCTTCAACATCAGTCCTTCCAATGAATATTCAGGACTAATTTCCTTTATGATGGACAGGTTGGATCTCCTTGTAGTCTAAGGGACTCTCAAGAGTCTTCTCCAACACCACAGTTCAAAAGCATCAATTCTTAGGTGCTCAGCTTTCTTTATAGTCCAACTCTCACATCCATACATGATTACTGGAAAAACCATAGCCTTGACTAGATGGATGTTTGTTGGCAAAGTAACGTCTCTACTTTTTAATATGCTGTCTAGGTTGGTCATAACTTTTCTCCCAAAGAGTAAGAATATTCTGTTTATATTCCACTGTGTGTAAGTCACTTCAGTTGTTTCCAACTCTTTGTGACCCTGTCGACTGTAGCCTGCCAGGCTCCTTTCTCCATGGGGATTCTCCAGGCAAGAATACTGGAGTGGGTTGCCATGCCCTCCTCCAGGGGCTCTTTCCAACCCAGGGATCTAACCTGTGTCTCTTACATCTCCTGCAATGACAGGTGGGTTCTTTATCTACTAAGCCACTTGGGAAGCCCTTATATTCCATTATGGACACACAAATGATTAAATTCTAAATGTTTAAAAAAAGCTCATGTCCATAATTAAATATAACTTTTGCTGAGGGGCATGAATCTATATACTTCTTCCTGAATAATACTGTAAGCTAATTTGACATGATCAATGCACATTAAAAAGTCCAGAGTTTAGGGACTTCCCTGATGGCCCAGTGGTTAAGACTCCCTGTTTCCACTACAGGGGGCACAGGTTCAATCCGTGCTCCAGGAACTAAGATTCTGCATGCCACATGGCATGGCCAAAAAAAAAAAAAAAAGTCTATAGAGTTTACATGTTTTAATTTATGTCAAGACAAAATTTATCAGTTATCACTGCAAATGTTTCATTTATAGACTTTCAGTATAAATTTTCTTCTTTCAGCAAGATATACTTTAATACTTCTATAAGTATTTTATTATACTTGCATATTTATTTATATGTTTTTTAGAAAGTAATTTTTCACTTTAAAGATAGCTGTTATTTTTAAAATCACATAATCTCTAAAAATCAATGACTCAGGATCATGCTTTCTTTTGTGCATAGTGCTTCAGTTCAGTTCAGTTGCTCAGTCATGTCTGACTCTTTGCAACCCCATGAGTCACAGGACACCAGGCCTCCCTGTCCATCACTAACTCCTGGAGTTTACTCAAACTCATGTCCATCGAGTTGGTGATGCCATCCAGCCATCTCATCTTCTGTTATTCCCTTCTCCTCCTGCCCCCAATCCCTCCCAGCATCAGAGTCTTTTCCAATGAGTCAACTCTTCGCATGAGGTGGCCAAAGTACTGGAGTTTCAGCTTCAGCATCAGTCCTTCCAAAGAACACCCAGGACTGATCTCCTTTAGAATGGACTGGTTGGATCTCCTTGCAGCCCAAGGGACTCTCAAGAGTCTTCTCAAGAGTCTTCTCCAATATCACAGTTCAAAAGCATTAATTCTTCATAGTGCTTATTACATTCTTAAGTACAAAATAAAATGAAGATGTCTTGGGAATCAGTAAATGTACATGCAGTAAGTTCCTAAGACCATATGATGAAAATAATATTTCATATGTCCAATCTGGTATATGAGAAAGCTACCGAAACTAAGTACTAAAAATCTTGATAGGCAGTATGTCCAAAGTTCAAAAAGTATGAAGTTTGTCAAAAACATCCCCTGTCAGCACATAGGCACCTAAAACTAACCCCTGACGCTGAAAATACACAGAGTCATGGCTTGGGCCACCACTACTGCCTGCTCTGGTCCCTATCTACTGGACCTGGAGGCACTGCTGAGGACTATGATAGCCCTTGCAGCATTTGGCAAACACCATGCAACTGTCAATGTTCTGGACCTTAGTGGGCTGAACTGATGAGACATTGTGCCCCACCAGATCCAGAGCCAGCACATGCCCCTGCACATGACACCCCATACCACTAGACCGGTGGTCACAGCACACTCCAGCGTGCACAACCAAAGGTGGAGGTCTTTTCTTAGTGAGGTCAGTCTATGATGTCTGGAAGTGGTGACTGCTTCTTCAAATGTGCAGACACCTACACAGGCTACAAGGACATCAGGGAAACATGACACCACTAAGGGGACACAGTAAACTCAAGCAATGAGTCCTAAGGAAATGGATTATATGAATAGCCTGACAAAGAATTCAAAATATGGTTCTAAAGATGCTCAGAGAGCTATGAGAGAACAACAACAACAACAACAAAAAACAATTTAATGAAATTAGAAAAACCGTATTAAGAATAAAACGAGAAGTTCAAAAAACAGACTGAATACATAAGGAAGATTTTGGAAATGAAGAATTTATAAGAGAGTTTCACAGCAATTAGACAAGAGAAATAAATAAAAGTTATTCAAGTTGGAAGGGAAGAGGTAAAACTATTTGCAGATGACATGATACTCTAGGTAAAGAACCCTGAAGTCTCCACACAAAAACTATTAGAACTAATAAAGGAATTCAATAAGCCAGCAGAATAAAAAGATTAATATACAGAAATTCATTGCATTTTTAGACTAACAATGAAATATCAGAAAGAGAAAATTTTAAAAAAACAGTCCTGTTGAAAATCTCATCCCCAAAAAAGGAATAAACTTAACCAAGGTGGTGAAAGATCTGTACACTGGAAAACTATAAAACCTTGATAAAGTAAATTGAAGATAATTTAAAGGAATGGAAAGATCCCATCTTCTTGGAGGGGAAGAGTTAATTGTTAACTTAATTTTTAACTTAATTGTTAATTTTTAAATTGTTAAAATGGCTATACTACACAAAGCAATCTACAGATTTAGTGCAATCCCTATCAAAATACCCATGACACTTTTTTTTCCCACAGAAGTAGAACAAATAATGGAGAAGGCAATGGCACTCCACTCCAGTACTCTTGCCTGGAAAATCTCATGGACGGAGGAGCCTGGTAGGCTGCAGTCCATGGGGTCGCTAGGAGTCGGACACGACTGAGTGACTTCACTTTCACTTTTCACTTTCACGCATTGGAGAAGGAAATGGCAACCCACTCCAGTGTTCTTGCCTGGAGAATCCCAGGGATGGGGGAGCCTGGTGGGCTGCCGTCTCTGGGGTCGTACAGAGTCGGACACGACTGAAGTGACTTAGCAGAACAAATAATCCTAGAACTTACATGGCACCACAAGAGATTTTGTATTAATATAACACAAAACTGAACAAAAGGAGAAAAGCATTACAAGTGATAAACACAGTCACTGCAAAGTTTCAATTCTTCAAAAATATCTTAATAATTCAAAGTTATGTGCACCTAAAACATACCCTCAAAGTACAAAGCAAAAAATTAAGCACCTACATGCAAAAGTGACATGTCTACCACCATAGTGGGAAATTTTAGCCAATATCAACTCATGAGTCAAATAAGTACAAAAGGTTCGAACAGTACACTTAACACAACTGACCTACTGAACATAAATAGCATATGCTATCCAACAATAGGAAAATATATTTTCTTTAGGTACTTGTGAGACATTTGTAAACTCTGACTACATGTTAGGCCAAAGATTTGATTCTAACACTTCTGTGATAATAATAAAATTAGGTTAGAATTCAGTAACAAAATAATAATTTAAAAGACTCATGTCTGTAAATTAAAAATGCATTCGTATACAACACATTTGCCACACAAATTATAGTGGCTCTTAGACTATTATTTCTCAGCAGTAACGAAATATTACAACTATGAGATATTCCAATAGAGGTATTTAGAAGAAATTTTACTTCCTTAAACATCCACTTGAATAAAAGGAAGTCTTAGATCTATGTAATAGATTAAATAACTAATTTAGTAAATTTCAGAAAAACGAACTCAAAAAAGAAATAATAGAAAAAACAAATTGAGATAAAGTAGACGACAGTAGAAAAACTCAATAAAGCCAAAATATAGTTCTTTGAAAAGACTAATAAAACAAAAATATCTCTAGGAAGAAAAATAAGAAAACAAAAGGAAGACACAAATAAAAATATTAGAAATGATAAAAGAGTGGCATATCTACAACTAATGCAGACATTAAACAAAAATATAAGAGGATATTATGTGAAATTTTATGACATAAAAATTGATTCTAACATTGCTACCTGAAGACATAGAAGAATTTCTGGAAAAATACTGCAGAAATGAATTTTACAAGAATTAGAACTCCAAAGTAGCATTCTAATCATTAAAGAATTAGTTAATAGTTATAAAATCTTCCCCCGCACACTCAAAAAATCCAGATCCAGGTAGATTTCTATGCACGTTACCATCAAATATTCAAGGAACATATATTCCCAATCTTAAATAAAATCTCTCAGAGAATAGAAGTAAAGTTAAAGTTGTTCAGTAGTGTCCAACTCTTTGTGGCCCCATGGACTATACAGTCCGTGGAATTCTCCAGGCCAGAATACTGGAGTGGGTAGCCTCTCCGGGGGTCTTCCCAACCCAGGGATCAAACCCAGGTCTCCTGCGTTGCAGGCAGATTCTTTACCAGTTGAGCCACAAGCGAAGAGAATAGACAAGAAAGACTAATCCTAACTTACATGATGAGTCTAGCATAGTCTTGGTATCAAATGTATTAAAGGATATACAAGGGGAATAAAACCACAGGCCACTCCCACTCATGTATATTCACACACATAAAAACCTAAACAAGATTAGCAAATGGAATCTATAAATGTATATGAAAGATAATTCAAGACCAAGTTGGCTTATTCTAGAAATACAAGTTTATTAATATGGAAATATTAATAACTATTATCAGATTTACATAGTAAAAAGAGAAAAACTATACAGATGTTTATGTGGAAGCAGAAAAACACTTTGATTATTTAACAAGTCCTAAAAAGAATTCGCAGCCAGCTTGGAATAAAAAGGACATTCCTTAATCAGGTAAAGTTTAACTCATAACCTGTAACAAATATTATGCAAAATAGTGAAATGATGAGAGTCTTCCTTTTGAGATGGTGAATAAAATAAGAAGCCCTGCTATCACCCTTCTAAAAAGGATTGTATTTGATATTCTAGACATGCAGTAAGAATAAAAGGAATAGAAGGCATACTTATAAGAAAGAAAAACAAAATCATCATTATTTGCGGGTAACCTGATTTTATTAAATTCTAAGAGAATACATAATCATAATTTAGCAATATTGCTGAATGCAAAAATTAACAGTCAAAAGAAAAGTGTATTCTATACAACAAGAAGAGCTGGTTAGAAATTATAATTTTAAAAATTTGATTATTTATAAGAGAAACAAAAATATAAAGTACCTAAGAATTCAGTTCAGTTCAGTTCAGTTGCTTAGTCATGTCTGACTCTTTTGACCTCATGGACTGTAGCACACCAAGCTCCTTGTCCATCACCAACTCCCAGAGTTTACTCAAACTCATGTCCGTTGTGTTGGTGATGCCATCCAAGCATCTCATCCTCTGTTGTCCCCTTTTCCTCCTGCCTTCAATCTTTCTCAGCATCAGGGACTTTTACAATGAATCAGTTCTTCGCATCAGGCAGCCAAAGTATCAGAGTTTCAGTTTCAGCATCAGTCCTTCCAATGAATATTCAGGACTGATTTCCTTTAGGATGGACTGGTTGGATCTCCTTGCAGTCCAAGAGACTCTCAAGAGTCCTCCAACACCACAGTTCAAAAGCATCAGTTCTTGGGCACTCAGCTTTCTTCACAGTCCAACTCTCACATCCATACATGACTACTGGAAAAACCATAGCTTTGACTAGACAGATCTTTGTTGGCAAAGTAACATCTCTCCTTTTAATATGCTCTCTAGGTTGGTCATAACTTTTCTTTCAAGGAGCAAGCGTTTTTTAATATCATGGCTGCAGTCACTATCTGTAGTGATTTTGGAGCCCCCAAAATGAAATCTCTCACTCCTTTCACTGTTTCCCCATCTATTTACCATTAAGTGATGGGACCAGATGCCAAGATCTTAATTTTCTGAATGTTGAGTTTTAAGCCAACTTTTTCACTCTCCTCTTTCACTTTCATCAAGAGGCTTTTTAGTTCTTCTTCGCTTTCTGCCATTAAGCGTGGTGTCATCTGCATATCTAAGGTATTGCTATTTCTCCCAGCAAACTTGAGTCCAGCTTGTGCTTCATCCAGCCCAGCATTTCTCATGATGCGTTCTGCATATAAGTTAAACAAGCAGGGTGACACTATATAGCCTTGACATACTCCTTTTCCTATTTGGAAACAGTCTGTTGTTCTATGTCCAGTTCTAACTGTTGCTTCTTGATCTGCACACAGATTTCTCAAGAGGCAGGTCAGATGGTCTGGTATGTTCATCTCTTAAAGAGTTTTCCACAGTTTGCTGTGATCCACACAGTCAAAGGCTTTGGCATAGTCAGTAAAGCAGAAGTAGATGTATTTCCGGAACTCTCTTGTCTTTTCGATGATCCAGAGGATATTGGCAATTTGATTTCTGGTTCCTCTGACTTTTCTAAAGCCAGTTTGAACATCTGGAAGTTCATGGGTCCTGTACTGTTGAAGCCTGGCTTGAGAATTTTGAGCATTACTCTGCTAGCATGTGAGATGAGTGCAATTGGGTGGTAGTTTAAACATTCTTTGGCATTGCCTTTCTTTGGGATTGGAATGAAAACTGACCTTTTCCAGTCCTGTGGCCACTGCTAAGTTTTCCCAATTTGCTGGCATATTGAGTGCAGCACTTTCAGAGCATAATCTTCCAGGATTTGAAATAGCTCAACTGGAATTCCATCACCTCCACCAGCTTTGTTCACAGTGATGCTTCCTAAGGCCCACTTGACTTTGCATTCTAGGATGTCTGGCTCTAGGTGAGTGATCACACCATCGTGATTATCTGGGTCCTGAAGATCTTTTTTGTATAATTCTTCTGTGTATTCTAGACACCTCTTCTTAATATCTTCTGCTTCTGTTGGGTCCATACCATTTATGTTCTTTATTATGCACATCTTTGCATGAAATGTTCATTGGTATCTCTCATTTTCTTGAAGAGATCTCCAGTCTTTTCCATTCTATTGTTTTCCTCTTTCTTTGCATTGATCACTGAAGAAGGCTTTCTTATCTCTCCTTGCTGTTCTTTGGAACTCTGCGTTCAAATAGGCATATTTTTCCTTTTCTCTTTTGCCTTTCGCTTCTCTTCTTTTCTCAGCTATTTGTAAGGCCTCCTCAGACAACCATTTTGCCTTTTTGCACTTCTTTTTCTTGGGTATGGTTTTGATCCTAATGAAAATGTCCTGATACTTTTATTATTAAAAATTACAAAATCTTATTGGCAGACATGTAAAAAAAACCAAAGCAAATGGAGGGTTATATATTAGTCTGGAGTAGAAAGGCTTCTCAAATTGATTAAAATATATAGACATATTATAGAAAACCCAACTAAGGTTTTTTGTAGAATTGACAATCCAATTCCAAAAATTTATAGAAAAGAGAAACAGGCCCAAGATAAAGCTAAGAAGTTCCTAAAAGAGGACAAGAATTGGGGTCAGAGTGAGGCTGGTATTTGTGCTACCACTTCTCAAGATTTAAAAAATAAACTTATAATAATACAGATAATATAATTTTTTCAAGTATACACAAAGAGATCAGCTAAACAGAATAGCTAATCCAGGATGAAACCCATGCATACACGGAAACTTGATCTACGGTAGAACTGGTTTTGTGGAAATATCATTCAATGAAGTGAAGTAAAAGTCCGACTCTTTGGGACCTCATGGACTATACAGTCCATGGAATTTTCCAGGCAGAATACTGGAATGGGTAGCCATTCCCTTCTCCAGGGCATCTTCCCAACCCAGGGATTGAACCCAGGTCTCCTACATTGCCGGGGAAGGCAATGGCACCCCACCCCAGTACTTTTGCCTGGAAAATCCCATGGACGGAGGAGCCTGGTAGGCTCCGGTCCATGGGGTCGCTAAGAGTCGGACACGACTGAGCGACTTCACTTTCACGCATTGGAGAAGGAAATGGCAACCCACTCCAGTGTTCTTGCCTGGAGAATCCCAGGGACAGGGGAGCCTGGTGGGCTTCTGTCTATGGGGTCGCACAGAGTCGGACACGACTGGAGCGACTTAGCAGCAGCAGCAGCAGCTCCTACATTGCAGGCGGATTCTTTACCAGCTGAGTCAGAAGGGAAGCCCCAGATCATTCAATAAATGGATCTAAAAAATTAATTCAGTTCAGTTCAGTTCAGTTGCTCAGTCATGTCTGACTCTTTATTCATACACAAACAATAAAGTTGTATTTCTATCTTGAAGCATACACAAAACCTAATTCCAAGTGGATTAAGGATTTAACTGTAGAAAGCAAAACTATACAGAATTTAGTGAAACCTTACAGATTATTATGAAACCAAGAAATAAAATGGGTTAAAATGCTAATTTAATACAGAAGAAAAATTCCTCATGAATAAATGAAAACATGCTCCATAGTAATCAAGGAAATGCAGATAAAAGAACAATGATGTGATTTCACACCTACTAATTGAAAAGAATTTAAAAGTCAGATATTAAGTGTTGTAAGATATAACACAATAGGAACTTTCATCCACTGTCAGTATAGATGTAAATTTGGACAATCTTTTAAAAATAATTTAGAGGCGTCCCAGGTGGCACAGTGGCCTGCAAATGCAGGAGACACAAGAGATTTGGGTTTGATCCCTGAGTCAGGAAGATTCCCCAGAGTGGGAAATAGCAACCTACTCCTGTATTCTTGCCTGAAAAATCCCATGGACAGAGGAGCCTAGCGGGCTACAGTCTATGGAGTCGCAAAGATTCAGACACGACTGAGCAACTGAACACACACACACACACAGGCATGACCTAGTAAAGTGGAACAAATGTATATCCTACATTTAGGTAATTTTACTTTTAGGTCTATTCCCTAGAAAAACGTTATTTATGTACATTAGATTGGCACTTTGAAAATTATTATTTCCAAATAGTGTACATACAAATGACTGCAGGATCTTGTCAAAATGCAGATTATGATCCATAAGGTTTGAAACGAAGCTGAGATTCTTTATTTCTAACAAGTTCCCAGATGACACTAGTGCTGCTGGTCCTTGGACCACATTTTGAGGAGCAAGGCACTATCTTGCAAATAAATGCATCAGCAGAAGAATAAGCAAAAATAGTTACATAATGAAGTACCGTCAGGCAGGAACAATGTAAGAACTAAAAATTCTTGTTTAAAGATGAATGAGTGTCAAAATTTGTAATGTTTAGAGAAAGAGACAAGTCACAGATGAATGCTTATAATATGATTCAATTTAAATAACATTCAAAAACAAAACTAAACAATTTATTACCATTATATATTGTTGGGTAAACTATAAAAAGCAAAGAATCTATTATACAGTTTTCAGGATAGCAGTTAACTCTTGAGGGATAGGATGTGATCAGTAGGGGCATAAGAAAGAAAGTGAAAGTCACTGAGTCATGTCTGACTCTTTGCAACCCAATGGACTGTATGTAGCCCACCAGGCTCCTCTGTCCATGGAATTTTCCAGGCAAGAATACTGGAGTGGGTTGCCATTCCCTTCTCCAGGGGATCTTCCAGCCCCAGGGATTGAACCTGGGTCTCTTGCATTACAGGCCGACTCTTTACTGTCTGAGCCATCAGGGTAGCCTGCTGCTGCTGCTGCTATGTCACTTCAGTCGTGTCCGACTCTGTGTGACCCCAGAGACGGCAGCCCACCAGGCTCCCCCGTCCCTGGGATTCTCCAGGCAAGAACACTGGAGTGGCTTGCCATTTCCTTCTCCAATGCATGAAAGTGAAAAGTGAAAGTGCAGTCGCTCAGTCGTGTCCGACTCTAGTGATCCCATGGACTGCAGCCTACCAGGCTCCTCCGTCCATGGGATTTTCCAGGCAAGAGTAAGCAGATTCTAACATGCTGGTAATGTTCTATTTGTTCACTTGCGTGATGGATACATGGGTATTAGTCACTGATGGTTCCCATGATCTCCTCTTAGGGGGAAAAGAAAGTAGCCTTTTGGCTACAGAGGCAGGATCTATTCTCCAATGAACTGTTACCAGGGATTTTTATTCCCGAATTTTCCCTTTTCTGTTTCTAAGTTGGTTCAAAACTGACAGAGGGAAAGCTGGTGATTGGCATGTCAGAAATTCCCAACAAGGACAGAAGCCTGCCAGTTTCATTAGGAGCAGAGACTTAATTCTTGTTTCTTGGTAAGACTCCGAGAGAGTGGCCATAAATCAGAAAAGAATGGGTAAATGTGTCCTGTTGGTGGGGCTTGCTGAAATCTAGTGATCAGCTCTTTCAGTTCAAAGATTATATATAAACTACAGGGCAATCTGACTTTAAGGGACCATGTAAACCAGAATAATCAAACTATCAGCCAAAACCATGTTTTACCAAAGATGTAAATATTCTGATAGGTTAGGTTTGGGTCATATGCCAATACTCAATATTCTCTGTGGCCAATGAAATACGGAGTTGTAAAGGTGCTCTGCTGTGCTTAGTCACTCAGTCGTGTCTGAATCTTTGAGACCCCAGGGACTGTAGTCCGCCAGGCTCCTCTGTCCATGGGGATTCTCCAGGCAAGAATACTGGAGTGGGCTGCCATACCTTCCTCCAGGGGATCTTCCCAACCCAGGGATCGAACCCTGGTCTCCTACATTGCAGGTGGATTCTTTACCGACTAAGCCACCAAGGAAGCCCAAGAATATGGAGTGGGAACCTAGCCCTTCTCCAGGGGATCTTTCCAACTCAGGAATCAAACTGGGGTCTCCTGCATTGCAGGTGGATTCTTCACCAGCTGAGCTACAGGAAAGCTTGGTTGTAAAGGTAATACCACATAAATCAAATAAAATTAATAATTTCACCACAAAATGCTGCTGCTGCTGCTAAGTTACTTCAGTCGTATCCGACTCTGTGAGACCTCATAGACGGCAGCCCACCAGACTCCCCCATCCCTGGGATTCTCCAGGCAAGAACACTGGAGTGGGTTGCTATTTCCTTCTCCAATGCATGAAAGTGAAAAGTGAAAGGGAAGTTGCTCAGTTGTGTCTGACTCTTCGCGACCCCATGGACTGCAGCCTACAGGCTCCTCTGCCCATGGGATTTTTCCAGGCAAGAGTACTGGAGTGGGTTGCCATTGCCTTCTCCATCACCACAAAATAGAGGAGGGAGTGACTTCCCTTTCACTTTTCACTTTCATGCATTGGAGAAGGAAATGGCAACCCACTCCAGTGTTCTTGCCTGGAGAATCTCAGGGACAGGGGAGCCTGGTGGGCTTCCATCTATGGGGTTGCACAGAGTTGGACACGACTGAAGCGACTTAGCAACAGCAGCATTTCCCTCAAAGAAAGTGATGTTAAGCAGATAAAAAGAATTAAGTACATTACAGTCATCTGGAAAGCAGGGACCATGTAAGATAGTTCCTTATGCCCTATCCAGTGCTTAGGATATGCTTTGACTATGATAAAAAAAAAAAAAAAAACAACTCTGATTCATTGATACATTTTAGTTATTGATACATTTAGTTATTGATTTTATAATGCAATTAATTATTTTTTCTTGTACCAGTTTTTCCTTCTTAGTTATATCATTCATCATTATATTAAAAAGGGTTTGAAGAGCTATCTGAGAAACTAAGAGACTCCTTTTGGAATATAATATGTGTAGTGGAAACAAAAGAGGCCTGGAATCTGAAAAACAAGAGCCAATTTTCAATGCTATCTTTTAGTAGCTACATATATTTTTCCAAATTATTTAACCTACCCAAGCTTACATTTCCCCATTTATAATTAAGACAGTAATGCTGACATTTAACTGGTTATTATGAAAATTGACAAAGCTGATTTACATGAAGTATGACCACATAGAAGCAGTATATGTTCAGATAGTGGTTGCTGTTGTTATTTTTGGAGAAGGAAGTGGCAACCCACTCCAGTATTCTTGCCTAGAAAATTCCATAAACAGAGGAGCCTGGTGGGCTACAGTCCATAGTGTCTCAAAGAGTCAGACACGACAGCTTACACATACACACATTGTTATTTTTACTGTTTGTTCTTCAACATTAGTTGGGTAGTACATTTGAGGATAACTTAAAGTGAAAGTGAAGTCGCTCAGTCGTGTCTGACTCTTTGTGACTCCATGGACTGTAGCCCACCAGGCTCCTCTGTCCATGGGATTTTCCAGGCAAGAGTACTAGAGTGGGTTGCCATTTCCTTCTCCAAGGTATCTTCTCGACCCAGGGATCAAACCCAGGTCTCCTGCATTGCATGCAGACGCTTTACCATCTGAGCCACCAGGGAAGTCCAGAGGATAACTTAATTGGTGAATAAATCTTATATGGAAACTATAATGTAGATAATTCATTTGTGGTTAATTAAAGCTAAGCCTTTGTGTGGATCACAACAAACTATGGAAAATTCTTAAAGAGATGGACATTCCAGACCACCTGACCTGCCTCTTGAGAAATCTGTATATAGGTCAAGAAACAACAGTTAGAACTGAACATGGAACAACAGACTGGTTCCAAATCGAAAAAGGAGTACGTCAAGGCTGTATATTGTCACCCTGCTTATTTAACTTATATGCAGAGTACATCATGAGAAATGCTGGACTAGATGAAGGCTGGAATCAAGATTGCCGGGAGAAATATCAATAACCTAAGATATGCAGATGATACCACCCTTATGGCAGAAAATGAAGAATTACTAAAGAGCCTCTTGATGAAAGTGAAAGGAGAAAGTGAAAAAATTGGCTTAAAACTCAACTTTCAAAAAACTAAGATCATGGCATCCAGTCCCATCACTTCATGGCAAATAGATGGTGAAACAATGGAAACGGTGAGAGATTTCATTTTGGGGGCTCCAAAATCACTGCAGATGGTGACTGCCTCTATGAAATTAAAAGACGCTTGCTCCTTGGAAGAAAAGCTATGACCAGCCTAGAGTGCATATTATAAAGCAGAGACATTACTTTACCGACAGAGGTCTGTCTAGTCAAAGCTATGATTTTTTAAGTAATCATGTATGGATGTGTGAGTGAAGTCGCTCAGTCGTGTCCGACTCTTTGTGACCCCATGCACTGTAGCCTACCAGGCTCATCCATCCATGGGATTTTCCAGGCAAGGGTACTGGAGTGGATTGCTATTTCCTTCTCCAGGGAATCTTCCCAACCCAGGGATTGAACCTGGGTCTCCTGCATTGTAGGCAAATGCTTTGCCATCTGAGTCACCAAGCTGCCTATGGATGTGAAAGTTGGACTATAAAAAAAGCTAAGTGCCGAAGAATTTATGTTTTTGAACTGTGGTGTTGGAGAAGACTCTTGAGAGTCCCCTGGACAGCAAAGAGATCCAACCAGTCCATCCTAAAGGAAATCTGTCCTGAATGTTAATTGGAAGGACTGACGCTGAAGCTGAAACTCCAATGCTTTAGCCACCTGATACAAAGAACTGATTCATTTGAAAAGACTCTGATGATGGGAAAGATTGAAGGCAGGAGGAGAAGGGGACGACAGAGGATGAGCTAGTTGGATGGCATCACTGACTCAATGGACACGACTTTGAACAAGCTCTGGGAGTGGATGATGGACAGGGAAGCCTGATGTGCTGCAGCCCATGGGGTCGCAAAGAGTTGGACATGACTGAGCAACTGAACTGAAAGCTAAATACTCTTAAAATGCATTAATTACCTTTCTTTTGCATTACTTACATAGTCTTATAATACCATAGAAAGCAAATATGAGACTTGTCCACAGACAAATAGCGTTCTTCCTCTAAATCCTAAAAAAAAAAAAGAAACTACAATAAATTTAGATGACTGATTGTTTCTATTATATTTGTCTTTGTGAAATTATATATATATCGTGTGTGTGTATATATATGTTATATATATATACATATACATATATTTGCCCCAGTACCTGCTAATATTTGGTCTTTGACCCTTGTTCCTGACACTTGCTGCTAACACTTTTGTAATTCTGAGTAATAGGAATGTCTCACACAGAACTCCTAAATTCATTTTGTTCTAATGAGGTAAACTCTTGGTGGGCTCCTGGTTGGGAACTGATCACTAGAAAGACCAATCCATGATTAACAGCTTGGAACTTTCAGCTCAGCCTCCCATTCTATGGAGAGGGGAGAAGGGGTGGAAAATGAGCTAATAATCAATCATGCCTACTTGATTAAATCTCCACAAAAATCCCTAAAATATGAGAGTCAGAGAGCTTCTAGGTTGATACCCGTAGGTGATGTACCCAACTCCACAGTGACAGACATTCCTGCACTCAGAACCCTTCTGGACCTTGCCCTGTATACTTCTTGACCTGGCTGTTCATCTGGATCTTTTTACAATATCCTTCATTTTAACTAGTAAATGTGTTTCCCTGAATTCTGCAAGCTGTTTAGCAAATTATCAAAACTAAGGAAAAGGTTATGGGAACCTGAATTTACCACGCGTCATCATCAGTCAGTCAGAAGTGTAGGTGACAACCAGGGACTTGCAATTAGCATTTGAAGTGAGGGCAGTCTTGTGGAACTGAGTCCTTAACTTGTAGG
Source organism: Tragelaphus eurycerus (assembly GCA_935064755.1). Classification (NCBI taxonomy): domain Eukaryota; kingdom Metazoa; phylum Chordata; class Mammalia; order Artiodactyla; family Bovidae; genus Tragelaphus; species Tragelaphus eurycerus. The sequence continues at coordinate 27,332,062 of CAKXYN010000003.1, forward strand.
ATGTGACGTTAACTCTAGGTAGATGGTGCCAGAACTTTAAATGGTAAGACACCCAGCTGGTATAGGAGAACTGGTCCATGTTGAACCCCTCCCTGCTATGATCTGGTCACAGAATTGTTCTCTGTGAATATACAAAGGAAAACAGTGAGTTTTCCTAGGCAGTCTTCCTCAATGAAATACAATTTGATTAATTTTCTGTTTAATGGTTCTCAACCAGAGATGAATTTGCTTGCAAGATGTCTGACAATGCCTGGAGATATTTTAGGTTGTTATAACTGAGGACTGTTGAGTATATTAAGTCAGTGTGTGTGTGTGTGTGTGTGTGTGTTAGTCATTCAGTTATGTCCAACTCTTTGTAACTGTAGCCTGTCAGGCTGCTCTGTCCATGGAATTCTCCAGGCAAGACTACTGGAGTGGGTTGCCATTCCCTTCTCCAGGAGATTTTCCTCACCCAGGGATCGAACCTGGTCTCCTGCATTGCAGGCAGATTCTTTACCATCTGAGCCACTAGGGAAGCCCCATTAAGTTGCATGTACCTCCTGAAAGAGTATAAGGCCTGATCACACTATATATAAGTGACATAGATATTCATATATATATATATATATATATATATATATATATCTGTGTGTGCATACTTTTTACATGTATTACACATTTATGTAGACTTCCAAAACATAACAAACGGGAAAGAAATGCTTTACTTCTTTAGGAATCATGTCATGAAACAAACTGGCAAGCACTCAACTCAAAAAGCCAAATTCAAGTAAAAATTACTATATTCATCTGGCCGCTCCCATATCACCCTGTCTACCTGTTCCCTGAAAATAAAAATTAAGTAAAAAGAGAGCAACAGAACTCAGGGAAATTATTAACTTGGGGGAAAAAAAGTAAAAAGAAGGCACAATTCCCAAAGTAAAGGCAGGATTTGTCACACAAAGTCTCTACACAGCAATGACTTTAGATATGCTTGTGTGGGAACTTCAACTATTAGCACTTTGTTACTAATTCGGGGAAGGCAATGGCACCCCACCCCAGTACTTTTGCTTGGAAAATCCCATGGACGGAGGAGCCTGGTAGGCTCCAGTCCATGGGGTCGCTAAGAGTCGGACACGACTGAGCGACTTCACTTTCGCTTTCCACTTTCATACAGTGGAGAAGGAAATGGCAACCCACTCCAGTATTCTTGCCTGGAGAATCCCAGGGACAGGGGAGCCTGGTGGGCTTCTGTCTGTGGGGTGGCACAGAGTCGGACACGACTGAAGCGACTTAGCAGTACAGTGTTAATGCTTAAAATTCATTATTATTATTATTGTAAACTAGAGAGGATTCAACAACACTCATTTATTTGCATTCACGCAGCTTTCTTAAAGAAAATGTAGTGGAATACAAATAAACCTGCTAGAAATGGCTCTTAGTTCTGAGTATTGTCATAGGAGTATATGATATTAGTCCCACTTAGCTGGGAGTACTATTATCATTATGATGGTTAACTAGGGCTTTAATATATTTACTAATAAAAAAAGCTAATGTAAAAATCACATATGATAGTCCTCTCTTATCTGTGGGATATGTATTCCAAGCCCCCCAAAGGATGATTGAAATTGTAGATAGTACCAATCCAACCCTATATATACTGCTTTTTCTGTACATACATACCTAATATAAAGTTTGATTTGTAAAGTAAGCCCAGCAAAATATTGATGATAATTAATAATAAAATAACTACTTCAATATGATCTTTCTTCTTTCTTCATTAAGTCAAAAACTTTCACCTTTTCACTTAAAGGAAGTACTTTATGGCTTCTCTTTGGCATATCTGAATTGCCAGTATCACTGTTCTTGTACTTTGGGGCCATTATTAAGTAAAATTAGGGTTACTTAAACACAAGGAGTACAATATTACAATTAATAGGTGTGATAACTGGGAAAGCTGTTAAGTAACTAATGGGTAGGATGTGCTGGACAAAGAAATGACCCATATCTCGGGGAGATGGAGTGGGACCGCAAGATAATTCATCATGCCACTCAGAATAACTGCATTTTAAAGCTTGTGAATTGTCTATTTCTGGAATTTCTCATATAAATATTTCAGACTATAGTTGACCATGGCTAACTGAGAGCACAGAAGGTATAATCACAGATAAGCAGGGGACCACTGTATCAGTTCATAACTTAACAATTTGCTATGAGATAGTTCTAAAAATGAATGATAACTGATAATAATTTTTAAGTGCCTCATTTATAGTTACAACTTTACAATTTAAAATGGGTTAAATTAAGTAAAAATCATCAAAGAAAAAGGCAAAATAAAATGTAACAGGGATGATTATTCAAGATTTACTAATTTATCATTTAAATCAACTTACTGGGCCTGAAACAATTGGTTTTACAGCATGCATACCAGGAGAAGAACATCGTAGTTCTGTCTTGGGTGATCTAGCATTTAAAAAAAAATGGGAAAGGAGAAATAAGTATAGATGCATATGAGATTCCCCTACAACTTTTTAAGCCCCAAAACTTCCACTGTATGCTAATAAGAAAAATAAAAAATATAGCAACATTTTACTTCTATTTTCCAAGTGATTTTTGTCTTTCTTTTCAAATCTATTTAATGAAAAGAAATTTACATTAAATCACAGCCTTAAATCTAAATGTCCATACTATATGAATGTTTTTTTACACATACATTGATTTTTACAGCAAAAAAAATCTTACCTTTTATTTTTTATAGAACAAGTTGCTGGAGCACTCCACTCAGAAAATAATGTTCCTTCATACTCTAACTTAATCTGGAAAAGAAGGTAAAATAGTTCAAACAAAAAATCTGTTTCAAAATTTTGTATCTCAATTTTTAGATGTAGAGTTCAATTTTCTGAGTCTATTATTGTTTAAAGAAAGAATAACTAAAATTCAATTTCTTTTAAATTGTACAAGTATTATGATAAGGGAAAAGTAACTTCTTTATGTCACTCCAATAGTCTCCCCTAAACTGTAATATTTTTATTTTATTTTACTTCAAAAATAATCTATTAAGTGTCTAGAAGGTGTTTAGTATCATAATTTTCTTCAGTTGCAGTCTCTTTATCTCCTTACTTCTGCTTTTTTTCCTGCTTCTACATTCTTTCATTTATAAGTTCTTTCTTCCTGGAAGTATATCACACACTTCCTAACATCATCAGTCTTAGTCTCAACACTGGTACTTCTCTTCAGCCAGATCTGGAGCCTCAATTTCACCTTCTAATACTGTTACAGAAAAATTATGTACATTTGTATACATCATTATGTAGATATATACATACATAAATACTACTTCCTTGTTTTTACTTGTAAAATGGGAATTATAATACCAGATATCTCATAGATTTGATGTTATAGGATTAATGACAGTGTATAAGAAGAAAAAAGAAGCTCACCAGAAAATTGGACACAACCCTAAAGCATATAAAGCAAAATTTGACAGAGTTATTAGAAGATATTTTAAGTCATATATATAGTGGACTTTTAACAGACATAGATTAAAGCCATAGATTAAACTTAAAAAAAGAGATAATTATAGTTGACCCTTGAACAATTCAGGGGTTAGGGGGACTGACGCTCCACACAGGGAAATCTGCCTATAATTTATAGTTAGGCTTCTATATATACAGTTCTTCAGTATCTATGATTCCACATCCACAGGTTTAATCAACTTTGGATTGTGTAGTACTTCAGTATTTACTACTGAAAAAAAAACTTTGTATCAGTGGGCCAGGAGAGCTCAAACCTATATTGTTCAAGGGTCAGTGCACACACACACACACAAATACATGTGTGGGTATTTCTAAAATTGACCAATAAAAAATACATTCTTTTCTCACATAGATCATTTACCAAAAATGACCACATTTACAAGGGAAGCGTAGCTGCTGCAGCAGCTGCTAAGTCACTTCAGTCGCGTCCGACTCTGCGACCCCATAGACGGCAGCCCACCAGGCTCCCCTGTCCCTGAGATTCTCCAGGCAAGAACACTGGAGTGGGTTGTCATTTCCTTCTCCAATGCATGAAAGGGAAAAGTGAAAGGGAAGTCGCTCAGTCGTGTCTGATTCTTAGCGACCGCATGGACTGCAGCCTACCATGCTCCTTCGTACATGGGATTTTCCAGGCAAGGGTACTGGAGTGGGGTGCTGTTTCCTTCTCCCAGGGAAGTGCTAGCCAGTCTCAAAGTATTATTATCATACATACTATACCTTTGATACTAGTGAAATAAAATTATAATTTCTTATAAGGTGAATCAGAAAAATATCTTAGGATATTTGTAATCTTTTTAAAAAATTGTACTTCTGAATTATTCATGGAATAAAGTAGAAATCACAATGAAAATTATACAATGTTTATGAAAAAATAAAAGCATTCATGTTATCAAAACTTGAAGCATGTAAATAGGTCCTAATGAAAATGAATATCCTTAAAAGAAATAAGGTTGTTTGAAAGTGAATAATATCAGTTTTCAGTATAAGATGCTAATACAATAACCTATGAGAGAACCCCCAAAGTAAAAAGAAAGATATAAGAGAGAATAAAAATGGGAATATAAAAAAGAAAATAAATTGGGATGGGTTAGTGGTGACGTAATGTTTTAATCAACTCAAATTTCTTATAAACACAGAAAGAACAATTAGTATAGCAGCAAAACAAAATAAAACAAAACTGGACAGCATCAACAATAGAATTGAGTGACAAGGTATCCCTCAAAACCCCAAAATAAAATTGGGATGGAACAAACCAGCTAAAACTAGCAGATTCGTGTGATATCAGCATAAGAAAGCAACTACGGTAGACCTTCGAAGAAAACATCTAAATCATTATAGGTATTCCGTAGACACGGTAGGAGAACAATTTGAGGATATAACCAGAGGGATTTTTATATTTTTCAGTTTCTACGTAAGTCTCTGATAATGTCTGAAAGGCAAGAGGAGGTGGGACCCATGAACTCCAAAATCAATGAGCCAAAGACCTCTTCTAGAATAACGATCCATAATCGAAATACAAGGAAAAAAATACCACCTGAGCTGGAAAGGGACAATAAGAACAAAGGAAAGGGAAACAACAGATAAATGAGGTAGGGAAACAGAATCTGGGAAGCTCAGAAAGTATTAGCCTTATTTCTGGACACTCTATGGAACAACATAAGAGGTAACTCTAAAGCCATGAGGTTAGAAAAGTTAGTTTGACCCACCACTTCTTCCTTAAAGAGCAGGAAAACTAATTTCATGCTTTAGAAAACTGAGCAACCAAAAGAGGATCATGCTCAAATCACACACAATTATAATATGAAAAAGGAGAGTAAAAAGCAGAAAAACACCTCCCTAAGACCATACTCAGTAAATACTCTTTTTTTGGTTTGGTCACACCACGTGATTTGCAGAATCTTAGTTCCCCAACCAGGGATCAAACTTGTACTCCCGGTAGTGGAAGTGAATTCCCCTCAATAAATTAAAACTACCACAGGTCCCTGGTGGCTCAGATAGTAAAGTGTCTGCCTATAATGCGGGAGACCTGGGTTTAATCCCTGGTCAGGAAGATCCTCTGGAGAAGGAAATGGCAACCCACTCCAGTACTCTTGCCTGGAAAATCCCATGGACAGAGGAGCCTGATAGGCTACAGTCCACAGGGTCACAAAGAGTCGGACATGACTAAGCGCCTTCACTTTCACTTTCATAACTTAATATAAGGGTTAGTTTATGTGTCAATTTGACTAGATTGTAGTAACTAGTTATTTAATCAAATGCTAATATAGGTTTTTATATGAAGGTATTTTATAGATGTGGTTTACATCTACAATCATGAAGAAGCACAAGCTGGAATCAAGATTGCCGGGAGAAATATCAGATGACACCACCCTTATGGCAGAAAGTGAAGAGGAACTAAAAAGCCTCTTGAGGAAAGTGAAAGAGGAGAGTGAAAAAGTTGGCTTAAAGCTCAACATTCAGAAAACAAAGATCATGGCATCTAGTCCCATCACTTCATGGGAAATAGATAGGAAACAGTGGAAACAGTGTCAGACTTTATTTTGGGGGCTCCAAAATCACTGCAGATGGTGACTGCAGCCATGAAATTAAAAGACGCTTACTCCTTGGAAGGAAAGTTATGACCAACCTAGATAGCATAATCAAAAGCAGAGACATTACTTTGCCAACAAAGGTCCATCTAGTCAAGGGCATGGTTTTTTCAGTGGTCATATATGGATGTGAGAGTTGGACTATGAAGAAGGCTGAGTGCCGAAGAATTGATGTTTTTGAACTGTGGTGTTGGAGAAGAGTCTTGAGAGTCCCTTGGACTGCAAGGAGATCCAACCAGTCCATTGTGAAGGAGATCAGCCCTGGGATTTCTTTGGAAGGAATGATGCTAAAGCTGAAACTCCAGTACTTTGGCCACCTCATGTGAAGAGTTGACACATTGGAGAAGACTCTGATGCTGGGAGGGATTGGGGGCAAGAGGAGACAGGGATGACAGAGGATGAGATGGCTGGATGGCATCACTGACTCGATGAATGTGAGTCTGAGTGACCTCCGGGAGTTGGTGATGGACAGGGAGGCCTGGCGTGCTGCAGTTCATGGGGTCGCAAAGAGTCAGACACAACTGAGCGACTGATCTGATCTGATCTGAACTCTTATATTGAGGTCTTATCTCCACTTTAAGTTAATTTTTGGATATAGTCTGAGGTAGGAGGCCATCTTCATTCTTTTCATGTAGATACCTCACTGCCCCAGCACTATTTGTTCCAAATAAATGGAATTTTCCATTATTTTTCCATGGAATTTTCTTGAAGTAGTTGTAAAAAAATCAATGAGGTTTTAATTTTTGGACTCTTCTATCCCACAAATCTCGGAGAAGGCAATGGCACCCCACTCCAGTACTCTTGCCTGGAAAATCCCACGGACGGAGGAGCCTTGTAGGTTGCAGTTCATGGGGTCGCTAAGAGTCGGACACGACTGAGCGACTTCACTTTCTCTTTTCACTTTCATGCACTGGAGAAGGAAATGGCAACCCACTCCAGTGTTCTTGCCTGGAGAATCCCAGGGACGGGGAAGCCTGGTGGGCTGCCGTCTATGGGGTCACGCAGAGTCGGACACGACTGAAGTGACTTAGCATAGCATCCCACAAATCTATCCAACACTCTCTCAATTGCAGAAGTTTTGTAGTAACCTTTGAAGTCAGGAACTGTGAGTCTTCCAATAAGACTTTTGCTCTTTTTCAAGATTGTTTTGCCTATGCTGGTTCTCTTGAATTTCCCTGTGATATTTCACACAAAATAACACTCAGTTGGTAGTTTTAATAGTTTTTAAAACGGATTTCTTAGAGCTTTCTATTTAGAAGGTCATGTCATATACAAATAGAGGTCAGTCAGTTCAGTCACTCAGTCGTGACCAACTCTTTGTGACCCCATGGACTGCAGCACTCCAGGCTTCCCTATCCATCACCAGCTCCCGGAGCTTGCTCAAATTCATGTCCATAGAGTAAGTGATACAATCCAGCCATCTCATCCTGTCATGCCTTCCCCTGCCTTCAATCCTTCCCAGCAACAGGGTCTTTTTCCAATAGGTCAGTTCTTCACATCAGGTAGCCAAAGTATTGGAGTTTCAGTTTCAGCATCAGTCCTTCCAATGAGTATTCAGGACTGATTTTCTTTAGGATGGACTGGTTGCATCTCCTTGCAGTCCAAGAGACTCTCAGGAGTCTTCTCCAACACCATAGTTCAAAAGCATCAATTCTTCAGCCCTCAGCTTTCTTTATAGCAACCTCTCACATTCATACATGACTGCTGGGAAAACCATAGATTTCACTAAACGGACCTTTGTTGGCAAAGTAATGTCTCTGCTTATTAATATATTGTCTATATTGGTCATAGCTTTTCTTCCAAGTAGCAAGCATCTTTTAATTTCATGGCTGCAGTCACCATCTGCAGTGATTTTGGAGCCCCCCAAAGTAAAGTCTGATACTGTTTCCATTGTTTCATGATCTGAGCCACAGTCAGCTCCCGGTCTTGTTTTGCTGACTGTGTAGAGCTTCTCCATCTTTGCTGCAAAGAATATAATCAATTTGATTTCGGTACTGACCATATGGTGATGTCCATGTGTAGAGTATTCTTTTGTGCTGTTGGAAGAGAGTGTTTGCTATGACCATTGCATTCTCTTGGCAAAATTCTGTTAGCCTGTGACCTGCTTCGTTTTGTACTCCAAGGCCAAATTTCCCTGTTATTCTAGGTATCTCTTGACTTCCTACTTTTGCATTCCAGTTCCCTCTAATGAAAAGGACATCTTTTGGGGGTGTTAGTTCTAGAAGGTCTTGTAGGTCTTCATGCAACTGTTCAACTTCAGCTTCTTCAGCATTACTGGTAGAGGCATAGACTTGGATTACTGTGATATTTAATGGTTTGCCTTGGAAATGAACAGAGATCATTCTGTCATTTTTGAGATTGCATCCAAGTACTGCATTTCAGACTCTTTTGTTGACTACGATGGCTACTCCATTTCTTCTTAGGGATTCTTGCCCACAGTAGTAGATACAATGGTCATCTGAGTTAAATTCACCTATTCCAGCCCATTTTAGTTCACTTATTCCTAAAATGTTGATGTTCACTCTTGCCATCTCCTGTTTGACCACTTCCAATTTGCCTTGACTCATGGACCTAATCCTCCAGGTTCCTATGCAATACTGCTCTTTACAGCATCAGATTTTACTTAAAATATGTAATACAGTATCGCTAACTATAGTCACTATGCTGTACACTACATTCCCGTGACCTATTTTATAACTAGAAGTTTGTACCATTTGACCCCTGCTTCACCAATTTCACACTCCCCCAAGCCCCACCTCTGGCAACCATCACTTTGTTCTCTGAGTATATGAGCTGTTTCAAAAATTGATTTCACATGTAAGTGAAATCATATAATATTTGTCTTTGACTTATTTCACTTATCATAATTCCCTCAAGGTCATAAATTTCAACATTTCATTGTATTATGACTTAATAGTATTTCACTGTATATATACACCACATTTTCTTTATCAGTTCATCCAGTGATGAGGGACTTAGGTTGTCTCCATATCTTGGTTATTGTAAATAATACTACAATGGACATGGGGACATATCTCTTCCAAGTTAGTGTTTTCATTTATTTGGATAAATACCTAGGAATAAAATCACTGTATCATACAGTAGTTCAATTTTAATTTTTTGAGAAACCTCTGTAATGCTTTTTCATAGTAGCTGCATTAATTTTCATTCCCAGTAACAGTGCACACGATTTTCCTTTTCTCCACATCCTTGCAACACTTGTTATTTCTTGGCTTTCTGATAATAGCCACTCTAACAGGTGCAAGATGATATCTGATTGTGGTTTTGACTTGCATTTCCCTGAGTATTAGAGATGTTGAGCACCTTTTCATGTATCTATTGGTCATCTGTATGTCTTTGGAAAACTGTTAATTCAGATACTCTACCCATTTTTAAATGAAATTGTTTATTTTTTGCTATTGAGTTGTATGAGCTTATTTTCTATTTTAACCCCTTATTATATATATATGATTTGCCATTTAGTAGGCTAACTTCTCATTTTGTTGATGGTTTCCTTTTTGTGCAGAAGCTTTTTGGTTTGATATTGTCTCATTTGTTTATTTTTGTTGCCTTTAATTTTGGTGTCAAATAAAAAAAATCATCACCAAGACAGATATCAAGGAGTTTCAGATCAGATCAGATCAGTCGCACAGTCGTGTCCGACTCTTTGCGACCCCATGAATCACAGCATGCCAGGCCTCCCTGTCCATCACCAACTCCCAGAGGTCACTCAGACTCACATCCATCGAGTCAGTGATGCCATCCAGCCATCTCATCCTCTGTCGTCCCTTTCTCCTCCTGCCCCCAATCCCTCCCAGCATCAGAGTCTTCTCCAATGAGTCAACTCTTCGCATGTGGTGGCCAAAGTACTGGAGTTTCAGCTTTAGCATCATTCCTTCCAAAGAAATCCCAGGGCTGATCTCCTTCAGAATGGACTGGTTGGATCTCCTTGCAGTCCAAGGGACTCTCAAGAGTCTTCTCCAACACCACAGTTCAAAAGCATCAATTCTTCAGCTCTCAGCCTTCTTCACAGTCCAGCTCTCACATCCATAACATGACCACAGGAAAGACCATAGCCTTGACTAGGCGAAACTTTGTTGGCAAAGTAATGTCTCTGCTTTTGAATATGCTATCTAGGTTGGTCATAACTTTCCTTCCAAGGAGTAAGCGTCTTTTAATTTCATGGCTGCAGTCACCATCTGCAGTGATTTTGGAGCCCCCCAAATAAAGTCTGACACTGTTTCCACTGTTTCTCCATCTATTTCCCATGTAGTGATGGGACCGGATGCCATGATCTTCGTTTTCTGAATGTTGAGCTTTAAGCCAACTTTTTCACTCTCCTCTTTCACCTTCATCAAGAGGCTTTTGAGTTCCTCTTCACTTTCTGCCATAAGGGTGGTGTCATCTGCATATCTGAGGTTATTGATATTTCTCCCAGCAATCTTGATTCCAACTTGTGTTTCTTCCAGTCCAGCATTTCTCATGATGTACTCTGCATATAAGTTAAATAAACATGGTGACAATATATAGCCTTGACGTACTCCTTTTCCTATTTGGAACCAGTCTGTTGTTCCATGACCAGTTCTAACTGTTGCTTCCTGACCTGCATACAGATTTCTCAAGAGGCAGATCAGGTGGTCTGGTATTCCCATCTCTTTCAGAATTCTCCATAGTTTATTGTGATCTACACAGTCAAAGGCTTTGGCATAGTCAATAAAGCAGAAATAGATGTTTTTCTGGAACTCCCTTGCTTTTTCCATGATCCAGCGGATGTTGGCAATTTGATCTCTGGCTCCTCTGCCTTTTCTAAAGTCAGCTTGAACATCAGGAAGTTCACGGTTCACATATTGCTGAAGCCTGGCTTGGAGAATTTTGAGCATTACTTTACTAGCATGTGAGATGAGTGCAATTGTGCGGTAGTTTGAGCATTATCAAGGAGTTTACTTGCCTATTTTTTTTTTTTTTAATGGAAGTTTCATTATTTCAGGTCTCGCCTTCAAGTCTTTAATCCATTTCAAGCTAACTTTTGTGTATGGTATAACATAATAGTCTAATTTCATTCTTTGCATGTGGCTGTCCAGTTTTCCCAGCACCATTTTTTAAAGAGATTGTTCTTTCCCTTTTTTATAAGCTTGGATATTTTGTTGTAAACTATTTGGTTATACGTTCATGGGTTTATTTCTGGAGTCTGTTCTGTTTGATTGAACTATATTTGTTTTTATGCCAATCCCACACAGTTTCTATTACTATGGCTTTGTAATATTAATCAGGAAATGTGATGCCCTCTAGCTTTATTCTTTCTTAAGATTTATTTGGTTGTTTGGAATCTTTTTTGGTTTCATACAAATTTTACAATTGTTTATTTATGTGAAAAATATCAGTGGAATTTTGATAGGAATATCATTTAAACACTGTTCATGGGGTTCTCAAGGCAAGAATACTGAAGTGGTTTGCCATTCCCTTCTCCAGCGGACCACACCCTGTCATCTCTCTCCACCATGACCCGCCCATCCCAGGTTGCCCCTCGGGCATGGCTTAATTTCATTGAGTTAGACAAGGGTGTGGTCCTTGTGTGATTAGATTGACTAGTTTTCTGTGAGAACGGTTTTAGTGTATTTGCCCTCTGATGCCCTCTTACAAGACCTACTGTCTTACGTGGGTTTCTCTTACCTTGGGCGTGGGGTATCTCGTCCCGGCTGATAGGATACTGAAAGAGAAACTCCCCAGGTCAGTAGAGGCCCAATATGCTACTGGAGATCAGTGGAGAAATAACTCCAGAAAGAATGAAGGGACGGAGCCAAAACAAAAAGAATACCCAGCTGTGGATGTGTCTGGTGATAGAAGCAAAGTCCGATGCTGTAAAGAGCAATACTGCATAGGAACCTGGAATGTCAGGTCCATGAATCAAGGCAAATTGGAAGTGGTCAAACAAGAGATGGCAAGAGTGAATGTTGACATTCTAGGAATTAGCGAACTCAAATGGACTGGAATGGGTGAATTTAACTCAGATGACCATTATATCTACTACTGTGGGCAGGAATCCCTCAGAAGAAATGGAGTGGCCATCATGGTCAACAAAAGAGTCCGAAATGCAGTACTTGGATGCAATCTCAAAAATGACAGAATGATCTCTGTTCGTTTCCAAGGCAAACCATTCAATGTCACAGTAATCCAAATCTATGCCCCAACCAGTAACGCCGAAGAAGCTGAAGCTGAACGGTTCTATGAAGACCTACAAGACCTTTTAGAACTAACACCCAAAAAAGATGTCCTTTTCATTATAGGGGACTGGAATGCAAAAGTAGGAAGTCAAGAAACACCTGGAGTAACAGGCAAATTTGGCCTTGGAACACGGAATGAAGCAGGGCAAAGACTAACAGAGTTTTGCCAAGAAAATGCACTGGTCATAGCAAATACCCTCTTCCAACAACACAAGAGAAGACTCTATACATGGACATCACCAGATGGTCAACACCGAAATCAGATCAATTATATTCTTTGCAGCCAAAGATGGAGAAGCTCTATACAATCAGCAAAAACAAGACCAGGAGCTGACTGTGGCTCAGACCATCATGAACTCCTTATTGCCAAATTCAGACTGAAATTGAAGAAAGTAGGGAAAACTACTAGACCATTCAGGTATGACCTAAATCAAATCCCTTATGATTATACAGTGGAAGTGAGAAATAGATTTAAGGGCCTAGATCTGATAGATAGAGTGCCTGATGAACTATGGAATGAGGTTCGTGACATTGTACAGGAGACAGGGACCAAGACAATCCCCATGGAAAAGAAATGCAAAAAAGCAAAATGGCTGTCTGGGGAGGCCTTGCAAATAGCTGTGAAAAGAAGAGAAGCGAAAAGCAAAGGAGAAAAGGAAAGATATAAACATCTGAATGCAGAGTTCCAAAGAATAGCAAGAAGAGATAAGAAAGCCTTCTTCAGCGATCAATGCAAAGAAATAGAGGAAAACAACAGAATGGGAAAGACTAGGGATCTCTTCAAGAAAATCAGAGATACCAAAGGAACATTTCATGCAAAGATGGGCACGATAAAGGACAGAGATGGTGTGGACCTAACAGAAGCAGAAGATATTAAGAAGAGGTGGCAGGAATACACAGAAGAACTATACAAAAAAGAGTTTCAAGACCCAGATAATCATGATGATGTGATCACTGACCTAGAGCCAGACATCTTGGAATGTGAAGTCAAATGGGCCTTAGAAAGCATCACTACGAATAAAGCTAGTGGAGGTGATGGAATTCCAGTGGAGCTATTCCAAGTCCTGAAAGATGATGCTGTGAAAGTGCTGCACTCAATATGCCAGCAAATTTGGAAAACTCAGCAGTGGCCACAAGGTTGGAAAAGGTCAGTTTTCATCCCAATCCCAAAGAAAGGCAATACCAAAGAATGCTCAAACTACCGAACAATTGCACTCATCTCACACGCTAGGAAAGTAATGCTCAAAATTCTCCAAGCCAGGCTTCAGCAATATGTGAACCGTGAACTTCCTGATGTTCAAGCTGGTTTTAGAAAAGGCAGAGGAGCCAGAGATCAAATTGCCAACATCCGCTGGATCATGGAAAAAGCAAGAGAGTCCAGAAAAACATCTACTTCTGATTTATTGACTATGCCAAAGCCTTTGACTGTGTAGATCACAATAAACTATGGAAAATTCTGAAAGAGATGGGAATACCAGACCACCTGATCTGCCTCTTAAGAAATCTGTATGCAGGTCAGGAAGCAACAGTTAGAACTGGTCATGGAACAACAGACTGGTTCCAAATAGGAAAAGGAGTACGTCAAGGCTGCATATTGTCACCATGTTTATTTAACTTATATGCAGAGTACATCATGAGAAATGCTGGACTGGAAGAAACACAAGTTGGAATCAAGATTGCTGGGAGAAATATCAATAACCTCAGATATGCAGATGACACGACTCTTATGGCAGAAAGTGAAGAGGGGCTAAAAAGCCTCTTGATGAAAGTGAAAGTGGAGAGTGAAAAGGTTGGCTTAAAGCTCAACATTCAGAAAACGAAGATCATGGCATCTGGTCCCATCACTTCATGGGAAATAGATGGAGAAACAGTGGAAACAGTGTCAGACTTTGTTTTACTGGGCTCCAAAATCACTGCAGATGGTGACTGCAGCCATGAAATTAAAAGACGCTTACTCCTTGGAAGGAAAGTTATGACCAACCTAGATAGCATATTCAAAAGCAGAGACATTACCAACAAAGGTTCGCCTAGTCAAGGCTATGGTCTTTCCTGTGGTCATGTATGGATGTGAGAGCTGGACTGTGAAGAAGGCTGAGCGCCAAAGAATTGACGCTTTTGAACTGTGGTGTTGGAGAAGACTCTTGAGAGTCCCTTGGACTGCAAGGAGATCCAACCAGTCCATTCTGAAGGAGATCAGCCCTGGGATTTCTTTGGAAGGAATGATGCTAAAGCTGAAACTCCAGTACTTTGGCCACCTCATGCGAAGAGTTGACTCATTGGAGAAGACTCTGATGCTGGGAGGGATTGGGGGCAGGAGGAGAAGGGGACGACAGAGGATGAGATCACTGACTCGATGGGTATGAGTCTGGGTGACCTCCGAGAGCTGGTGATGGACAGGGAGGCCTGGCGTGCTGCGGTTCATGGGGTCGCAAAGAGTCGGACACGACTGAGCGACTGATCTGATCTGATCTGATCTGATCATTTAAATGTAGATTGCTTTGGGCAGTTCGGACATTTGAATAATATTAATTTTTCCAGGAATTAATATATTTCAGAAATTAATAATATATATTCTAGGAATTAATAATATTAATTCTCCAGGAATTAGGAGAGTGAAAAAGTTAAAACTCAACATTCAGAAAACTAAGATCATGGCATCTGGTCCCATTACTTCGTGGCAAATAGATGGGTGGCTGGCACTTGCAAGCTCACCCTGGCAGTGACCAGGGAGTGGGATTCTGCAAGGCAGGAGCTTTTAGAGTGGTGGACGGAGCATGCACTCCACTCCCGGAACCCATGGAGGTTGGGGGAGGGGGTGAGGAGGGGCTGTTGTGTGGAGGTGAAGGCTGGGTGCTCAGAGAAAGAGACTGCTATGGCGATCTGCTCCTCCCTTCATGCAAGATCTAACAGTGGAGTTTTGTTTCTATGGAGGCCCTGGATTCTTCTGTAAACAGCCCAGTTGCAGCTATACCACACTCTAGCCCCTTCAGGCTGTCTCCATGAAGCCAACACCAGTCCTCTCCTTGGGTCTGTCCTCTAAACCCTTGGTTATCTCTCTTTATGAATGTCGAAGCAACCTATTTTACTTTTACAGTTCCTAGTAGTTAAGGATGTGCCAAGATTTATCAGTGACCCTGAAGGGGAGAATCTATCAGCACTTAGATTCATGTTGATTAGCATCCAGATCCTCAGGCAGTAGATTTTAAAGTGTGCAAATATATATTGTCTTGAGGGACTGCTGCAAGTTGAAGCTCCTCTAGGAAGAGCAAATAAATGGAAATGGACTTTTCAAAATGTTTTCCATTAAGAAGATTCATGGAATATTTAATCCCCAGAGTATCTTACATACACTTTATTTTCTTTCTTTCTGTAAATACGGCTTTTAAGCAAGCAGGTCAGGAAGCAACAGTTAGAACTGGACATGGAACAACAGACTGGTTCCAAATAGGAAAAGGAGTACGTCAAGGCTGTATATTGTCACCATGTTTATTTAACTTATATGCAGAGTACATCATGAGAAACACTGGACTGGAAGAAACACAAGCTGGAATCAAGATTGCTGGGAGAAGTCTCAATAACCTCAGATATGCAGATGACACCACCCTTATGGCAGAAAGTGAAGAGGAACTAAAAAGCCTCTTGATGAAGGTGAAAGTGGAGAGTGAAGAAGTTGGCTTAAAGCTCAACATTCAGAAAACAAAGATCATGGCATCCGGTCCCATCACTTCATGGGAAATAGATGGGGAAACAGTGGAAACGGTGTCAGACTTTATTTGGGGGGGCTCCAAAATCACTGCAGATGGTGACTGCAGCCATGAAATTAAAAGACGCTTACTCCTTGGAAGGAAAGTTATGACCAACCTAGATAGCATATTCAAAAGCAGAGACATCACTTTGCCAACAAAGGTTCATCTAGTCAAGGCTATGATTTTTCCTGTGGTCATGTATGGATGTGAGAGCTGGACTGTGAAGAAGGCTGAGAGCTGAAGAATTGATGCTTTTGAACTGTGGTGTTGGAGAAGACTCTTGAGAGTCCCTTGGACTGAAAGGAGATCCAACCAGTCCATTCTGAAGGAGATCAGCCCTGGGATTTCTTTGGAAGGAATGATGCTAAAGCTGAAGCTCCAGTACTTTGGCCACCACATGCGAAGAGTTGACTCATTGGAGAAGACTCTGATGCTGGGAGGGATTGGGGGCAGGAGGAGTAGGGGACGACAGAGGATGAGCTGGCTGGATGGCATCACTGACTCGATGGATGTGAGTCTGAGTGACCTCTGGGAGTTGGTGATGGACAGGGAGGCCTGGCATGCTGTGATTCATGGGGTTGCAAAGAGTAGGACACGACTGAGCGACTGAACTGAACTGAACTGAAGCAAGCATAATACCACTGGTTTTATCATTTACTCTCTTGACTTTTATCAGTCTTCTTCTCTGATCATCAAACTGTGGCTCCTAATCTGCATTTCTGAAATGACATAACTGCATTGTTTTGGTGACCAGTCATCAATTAAAAACGAAACATTTCTGTCATCTACATAAAAGTGATAAAGTAACAGCAGAGAGGAAAAGGGATAATTTTTTTTAAAACGAATAAAATGGTCAATCATATAACAAAGCTGTTCAAGAAAAAAAGATGAAGTACATAAACAAATAATATTAGAGAAACAAAATAATTACAAATAGAAATTCAAATGGCATGTAAAGATCATAAAGAAATAGATAAATTTGAGGATAACTGCATGTTTTATAAGGAAATAAAGTTTTAATAATTTAAATGGGAAAAGAATTTGAAAAAGAATAGATACATAGAAAATGTATATGTATAACTGAATCATTTTGCTGTACAACTGAAATTAATGCAACAGTGTTAATCAATTCTACTTCAAATATAATAAGTATTTTTAGAAAAAAAGATATAGTTTTCATAGATTCCTGTTGCCTGATTTTGAATAATGTAAATATAACAATACATGTAAATAGAATATAAATGTAAACTGAGAAAGTACTTTGTAAAATCTTTTGGCACCATCTACTAAAGCTGAACATATGCACTTGTTCTATGATTTATTCCACTCTTAGGTATATACACAGCAGAAATACATGCATATGTTAACCCAAAGATTGGTATAAGAATGTTCATAGCAGCCCTAATCACAGCAGACTAAAAATGAACACTACTAAATTGTTTATCTAGAGTAGAATGATACACATACTGTCAATTCAAGGGAAGACTATAGAGAATTGAAACTTCAACTACATGAAATATGTGGCAGACAGGATACATCAAATGTATCAATAGGAAATAAGAAAGTTCAGAAATTAACGTATCCATATATAGAACAAATAGCTGAGAAAAGGAAGAGAAACGAAAGGCAAAGGAGGAAAGGAAAGACATAACCATCTGAATGCAGTGTTTCAAAGAACAGCAAGGAGAGATAAGAAAGCCTTCTTATGTGAACAATGCAAAGAAATTGAGGAAGACAATAGAATGGCAAAGACTAGAGATTGCTTCAAGAAAATGATAGATACCAAGGGAATATTTCATGCAAATTCAGGCATAATAAAGGACAGAAACAGTATAGACCTAACAGAAGCATAAGGGATTAAGAAGAGGTGGCAAGAATACACAGAAGAACTGTACCAAAAAGGTCTTAATGACCTGGATAACCATGATGGTATGATCACTCACCTAGAGCCAGAGATCCTGAAGTGTGAAGTCAAATGGGCCTTAGGAAGTACTACTAGGAACAAAGCTAATGGAGGTGATGGAATTCAAGCCGAGTGAGTTCAAATCCTAAAAAACGATGCTGTAAAAGTGCTGCACTCAATATGCCAGCAAATTTGGAAAACTCAGCAGTGGCCACAGGACTGGAAAAGGTTAGTTTTCATTCCAATCCCAAAGAAAGGCAATGCCAAAGAATGTTCAAACTATGACACAATTTCACATGCTAGCAAAGTAATTCCCAAAATCCTTCAAGCTAGGCTTCAACATACATGAACTGAGAACTTCCAGATGTAGAAGCTGGATTTAGAAAAGGGAGAAGAACCAGAGATCAAATTGCCAATATCTGTTGGATCATAGAAAAAGCAAGGGAATTAAAAAAAAACCATCCATTTCTGCTTCATTGACTAGGCTAAAGCCTTTGTGTGCATCACAATAAACTGTGGAACATTCTTAAAGAGAGATGGGAATACCAAACCATCTTATCTATCTCCTGAGAAACCTGTATGCAGGTCAAGAAGCAACATGGAACAATAGACTGGTTCAAAATTGGGAATGGAGTACATCAAGGCTGTATATTGTCACCCTGCTTATTTAACTTATATGAAGAGTACATCATGAGAAATGCCAGGTTGGATGAAGCACAAGCTGAAAACAAAATTGCAGGGAGAAATATCAATAACCTCAGATATGCAAATGATACCACTCTTATGGCAGAAAGCAAAAAGGAACTAAAGAGCCTCTTGATGAAAGTGAAAAAGAGAGTGAAAAGCTGGCTTAAAACTCAACATTCAAAAAAATGAAGATCATGACATCCAGTCCCATCACTTCACGCCAAATAGGTGGGGGAAAATTGGAAACAGCGACAGACTTTATTTTCTTGGGCGCCAAAATCACTGTGGACAGTGACTACAGCCTTGAAATTAAAAGACAACTGCTCCTTGGAAGAAAAGCTGTCACAAAACTAGACAGTGTATTAAAAAGTAGAGACATCACTTTGCCAACAAAGGTCCATATAGTCCCAGCTAGGTCCACATAGTCCAAGCTGTGGTTTTTCCAGTAGTCACGTAGGGACATGAGAGTTGGACCCTCAAGAAGGCTGAGCGCTAAAAAATTGATGCTTTCGAACTGCAGTTAGAGAAGATTCTTGAGAGTCCATTGGACTGCAAGGAGATCAAACCAGTCGATCCTTAAGGAAATCAACCCTGAATATTCATTGGAAAGACTGATGCTGAAGCTCCAATACTTTGGCCACATGATGCAAAGAACTAACTCATTAGAAAAGACCCTGATGCATGGAAGATTGAGAGCAAGAGGGAAAGGGTATGACAGAGGACAAGATGGCTGGATGCCATCACCGACTTGATGGACATGAGTTTGAGCAAGCTCCGGGAGAGATAGTGAAGGACAGGGAAGCCTGGTATGCTGCAGTCCATGGGGTTGCAAAGAATCGAACATGACTGAGCAACTTAACAACAACAAAATATATAGAGCAAAGATGATAGCAAAAAATAATACAGAAACAATAAATTGTTTTAATACATCCTGGTTCATTCTATGGAGAAAGTAATGTAAAGACCTATCTTATATTATATACAAGTTGGACTCTAGATATTATTTATGATCTTTATCTGAAAGGTAATAATATAAAGCATATAATAGAAAATGTAGGATAAAAATCTTTGCAACTCTAGGTAGAGTTGCAACAACATTTTTTCTTAAAATTCTAAAAAAATATAAATTTTTTTTAAAGATTTTTTTCTTTGATGTGGATCATCTTTAAAGTCTTCATTGAACTTGTTACAGTACCATTTCTGTTCTGGTGTTTTGACCACAAGGCATGTGGGATCGCAGCTCCCCAACCAGGGAACGAAACCACACCCCCCCCCCACCCCCTCTGCATTAGAAGGCAAAATCCCAATCACTGGACTGAAAGGGAAGTCCCCCCAAAAGTATAAAATTTAAGGTTAAACAAAGGAGCAGACGACTTCACAAAAGTCATCCTTTTTAAACAAAATTATGTATCCGTGGACAAAGTCAATGGTTAGATGAGTAGATAAGAGGCTACGAAATGATACCCAAAACATTTAAAATTAACATTTGACTAATATATAGAGTAGAATGTAGATAACACTCTCTATATCAACAAAAAAGGAGCAGAAAATTAAATGGAAAATGAGTAAAGTGAGTAGGCTGTTCAGAGAAGGAGAGCCCTGCATAAATATGGGAAAAAAGGTTCAAAAATCACTACTCATCAGAGAATTGAAAATAATGACAGCATAAACTACTAGTATGTGTTAATGAGATTGGTGAAAAAAGGGAAAATCTATAGTACCAAATATTGGTGGAGATGTTCACTGTAAGAATATAAATTGTGATTGCCAGTTTGGAAAAAATCTTAAAGAATTTAGTTAAATTAGGTGTCTGTTTCCCTATGTCCTAGCAATCATAATTATTGCACAGATTCATAAAATGACATGTTGAAGGGCATTCATCACAATGCTGTATGTGGTAGTAAGAAGCCATTCGTCCATCATTGGTTGGGGGGATAGGTAAATAATATATACACACTAGTAATCGGGCAACCTTAAGAAATGAACTAGACATAGCATTGAATTTAAAAAGTAATGTAGAAATAGCCAGGACATGGAAGCAACCTAGATGTCCATCAGCAGATGAATGGATAAGAAAACTGTGGTACATATACACAATGGAGTATTACTCAGCCATTAAAAAGAAAACATTTGAATCAGTTCTAATGAGGTGGATGAAACTGGAGCCTATTATACAGAGTTAAGTAAGCCAGAAAAAAAAACACCAATACGGTATACTAACACATATATATGGAATTTAGAAAGATGGTAACAATAAGCCTGTATACGAGACAGCAAAGGAGACACTGATGTATAGAACAGTCTTTTGGACTCTATGGGAGAGGGAGAGGGTGAGATGATTTGGAGAATGGCATTGAAATACATATAATATCATATATGAAACGAGTCGCCAGTCCAGGTTTGATGCATGATACTGGATGCTTGGGGCTGGTGCACTGGGACAACCCAGAGGGATGGTATGGGGAGGGAGGAGGGAGGAGGGTTCAGGATGGGGAACACATGTATAACTGTGGCAGATTCATTTTGATACATGGCAAAACCAATACAATATTGTAAAGTTAAATAAAATAAAATTTTAAAAAATAAAAGGCAAAAAGTAGAACTAAAAAAAATAAAAAGTAATGCAGAGAATGAAATCTATAGCTGGATGATCATGCATCCTGGTTTGTCTAGACACTCCCAATTTATACCTGTTGTCCCAGAATAACTATTAATAGCACTATCTTTCATTCTCAGTAGTTGAGACAATATATTATATGGTCATTCTATCTGTATCATAACACCATTTTGGGAATGTTAAAAATTACAAAAACACTTGAAACAACACTACCTATTTTTTGCTACATACGTATTTCAAGATATTTATTGGAGGAGGGAAATATATTAGGAAGATAAACAGGATGAGGAAATAAAAGAACGACACTGCACCGTGCACCTGAGTATGATTAACTTTGCTCTCTGCTGTGAAGTCAAAAATATTAACACTTAACTATAGTTTAAAAAAATTAAACACTTACAGTACTTCTGGTACTAAAAATGTCATAGTTTGGGCTGTTACTGTAATACCTGCAGAGGAAAATGTCAAATGTGAATATTAAAACTACATCTCCAAATAAAAGGGATTTTAATACACGGTCAAGAGCTCCCCTGGTGGCTCATCAGGAAAGAATTTGTCTGTCAGTGCAGGAGACAAGCATTTGATCCCTGGACCGGGAAGATCCCCTGGAGAAGGAAATGGCAACTCACTCCAGTATTCTTGCCTAAGAAATCCCATGGACAGAGCAGCCTGGCGGGCTACAATCCATGGGGTTGTAAGGAGTCAGACACAATCGAATGACTAAACAACAATATATGGTCAGAGCAAGCCTAACCCTTGTGGGCTGCCTTGAGCTTTACATTTCTGCTTATGTTCCTTCTTAGAAAGTGTAGTCAGAGCTAAAACTGGGGACATCAGTGACATCAACCCCCAACTCAAGGTGTGTTCAAGGTTACTTAATATGTGAAGACACAATAGGGAGGAGTAAATACTTTTGCATCTTGTTTTTGTTTTAGAATAAAAACTGTTGAAGAATATTGGCTCTAACTCCTTCATCTATAAACTGAGTTCAAATAAAATGGATACAGATTGAAAAAAAAAAATAGCCAGTATTTCTTATTTGAAACACTGAGGTAAAGAGCAAATTTTTGTGAGTTCTAGTGATTATCATTTCTATTACTCAGGGTACTTTAATTTCTGTCTATATGAAATATAGACAATAAAAATAGAATGTGAGTCACCTATATAATTGAAATTTTTCTGCTGGCCACACTAAAAAAGCAAGAAAAAACAAGTAAAATTGCTTCTAATAATATATTTCATTCAAAAGTAACCTCATTTGTACAGAGCCAACTCACTGGAAAAGACCCTGAGGCTGGGAAAGATTGAAGGCAAGAGGAGAAGGGGATGACAGAGGATGGACTGTTGAATAGAATCACTAGGTATTGAATGAGTTTGAGCAAACTCTGGGAGACTATGAAGGACAGGGAAGCCTGGCATGCTGCAGTCCATGGGGTCACAAAGAGTTGGACATGACTGAGCAACTGAACAACAATCAAGCAGGGCCCTCCTAAAACAGATCTCTGTCCCCTTTGTCCTCTGCTTTGCCTCATTTATTGAAAAGGTTTAGTCTCCCATGTTTCCCCTCTGTCTCAAAAGGCTGGCTTAAGAATTAATGAAAGAGAACTTCCAGTTCAAGATGGTGGAGTAGAAAGACATGCGCTCATCTCCTTCTGCGAGAGAACCAAAATCACAACTAGTTGTTGAAAAACCATCGACAGGAGGATGCTGGAACCTATCAAAAAAAAGATATCCCACGTCCAAAGACAAAGAAGCCATAGCAAGATAGTAGGAGGGCTATAATCACGATAAAATAAAACCTCATACCTGCTGAATGGTGACCTACAAACTGGAGAACAGTAATACCAAAGAAGTTCTCCCATTGCTATGAAGGTTTGGAACCCTGCATTAGGCTTCCCAGCCTGGGAACCTGACAAAGGGACTGGGAATCTGCAGGGAATCTGACCTTGAAGGCCAGCAGGATTTGATTACAAGACTTCCACAGGACTGGGGGAAACAAGAGTCTCCAGGCTTGGAGGGCATAAAAAAACCTTGCGTGGACCAAGATTCAAAGGAAAGGAGCAGTTGACTCCACAGGAAACTAATCCAAAACTACCTGCTACTGTTGAAGGGTCTCCTGTGGAGTCATGGGTCGGCAAAGACTCACCACAGGGATGGGACTGTGTGCAGGATTCTCCAGGAAAGAATACTGGAGTGGGTTGCCAGGTCCTCCTCCAGGGATCTTAAATTAATATTACAACACCGCCACTCACTAGCGCCATCTGGGTTAGAAAGTAATAAACAGAATATTCACAAAATGTGATTTTTCCAGTTAACTATCTGTATTTGGGCTCGATAAAGGACAGAAATGGTATGGACCTAACAGAAGCAGATCAGATCAGTCGCTCAGTCGTGTCCGACTCTTCGAGACCCCATGAACCGCAGCACGCCAGGCCTCCCTGTCCATCACCAGCTCCAGGAGGTCACCCAGACTCATACCCATCGAGTCAGTGATGCCATCCAGCCATCTCATCCTCTGTCGTCCCCTTCTCCTCCTGCCCTCAATCCCTCCCAGCATCAGAGTCTTCTCCAATGAGTCAACTCTTCGCATGAGGTGGCCAAAATACTGGAGTTTCAGCTTTAGCATTATTCCTTCTAAAGAAATTCCAGGATTGATCTCCTTCAGAATGGACTGGTTGGATCTTCTTGCAGTCCAAGGGACTCTCAAGAGTCTTCTCCAACACCACAGTTCAAAAGCATCAATTCTTCGGCACTCAGCCTTCTTCACAGTCCAGCTCTCACATCCATAACATGACCACAGGAAAGACCATAGCCTTGACTAGGCGAAACTTTGTTGGTAAAGTAATGTCTCTGCTTTTGAATATGCTATCTAGGTTGGTCAAGAAGATATTAAGAAGAGGTGGCAAGAATACACAGAAGAACTGTACAAAAAAGAGCTTCACGACCCAGATAATCACGATGGTGTGATCACTGACCTAGAGCCAGACATCCTGGAATGTGAAGTCAAGTGGGCCTTAGAAAGCATCACTACGAACAAAGCTAGTGGAGGTGATGGAATTCCAGTGGAGCTATTCCAAGTCCTGAAAGATGATGCTGTGAAAGTGCTGCACTCAATATGCCAGCAAATTTGGAAAACTCAGCAGTGGCCACAAGATTGGAAAAGGTCAGTGTTCATCCGAATCCCAAAGAAAGGCAATGCCAAAGAATGCTCAATCTACCGCACAATTGCACTCATCTCACACGCTAGTAAAGTAATGCTCAAAATTCTCCAAGCCAGGCTTCAGCAATATGTGAACCGTGAACTTCCTGATGTTCAAGCTGACTTTAGAAAAGGCAGAGGAACCAGAGATCAAATTGCCAACATCTACTGGATCATGGAAAAAGCAAGAGAGTTCCAGAAAAACATCTATTTCTGCTTTATTGACTATGCCAAAGCCTTTGACTGTGTAGATCACAATAAACTGTGGAAAATTCTGAAAGAGATGGGAATACCAGACCACCTGATCTGCCTCTTGAGAAATTTGTATGCAGGTCAGGAAGCAACAGTTAGAACTGGACATGGAACAACAACAAATAGGAAAAGGAGTACGTCAAGGCTGCATATTGTCACCATGTTTATTTAACTTATATGCAGAGTACATCATGAGAAATGCTGGACTGGAAGAAACACAAGTTGGAATCAAGATTGCTGGGAGAAATATCAATAACCTCAGATATGCAGATGACACCACCCTTATGGCAGAAAGTGAAGAGGAACTAAAAAGCCTCTTGAAAGTGAAAGAGGAGAGTGAAAAAGTTGGCTTAAAGCTCAACATTCAGAAAACGAAGATCATGGCATCTGGTCCCATCACTGCATGGGAAATAGATGGGGAAACAGTGGAAATGGTGTCAGACTTTATTTTTCTGGGCTCCAAAATCACTGCAGATGGTGACTGCAGCCATGAAATTAAAAGACGCTTACTCCTTAGAAGAAAAGTTATGACCAACCTAGATAGCATATTCAAAAGCAGAGATATTACTTTGCCAACAAAGTTTCGCCTAGTCAAGGCTATGGTCTTTCCTGTGGTCATGTATGGATGTGAGAGTTGGACTGTGAAGAAGGCTGAGTGCCAAAGAATTGATGCTTTTGAACTGTGGTGCTGGAGAAGACTCTTGAGAGTCCCTTGGACTGCAAGGAGATCCAACCAGTCCATTCTGAAGGAGATCAGCCCTGGGATTTCTTTGGAAGGAATAATGCTAAAGCTGAAACTCCAGTACTTTGGCCACCTCATGCGAAGAGTTGACTCATTGGAGAAGACTCTGATGCTGGGAGGGATTGAGGGCAAGAGGAGAAGGGGACAACAGAGGATGAGATGGCTGGATGGCATCACTGACTCGATGGATGTGAGTCTGAGTGACCTCCGGGAGTTGGTGATGGACAGGGAGGCCTGGCGTGCTGCGATTCATGGGGTCACAAAGAGTCGGACACGACTGAGCGACTGATCTGATCTGATCTGATTTGTATTTTAACCTGTGATGAAAATGCAAAATATTTTGATACACTTTCCAATCCAGAAGCCACCTAATGCTGACCAAAAAACTTACATGGAGGATCCCTCAGAACTTTAAATTTTCCTTCCTCATCATCAACCCACTTTCTGCGGGAATTACATATTCTTACTTTGTTAACATTTTAAAAGCACCCTCTCACAAATCATTCAACCACAACTACCTAACATAAACCATCAACTACCTAGTTACCCTAGTGAAGCGCCCCCACCCTCATTCCTGCTGCTGCTGCTGCGTCGCTTCAGTCGTGTCCCACTCTGTGCGATCCCATAGACTGCAGCCCACCAGGATCCACCGTCCCTGGGATTCTCCAGGCAAGAACACCGGAGTGGGTTGCCATTTCCTTCTCCAATGCATGAAAGTGAAAGGTGAAAGTGAAGTCGCTCAGTCGTGTCCGACTCTTAGTGACCCCATGGACTGCAGCCTACCAGGCACCTCCATCCATGAGATTTTTCAAGCAAGAGTACTGGAGTGGGATGCCATTGCCTTCTCCCTGGTGGAGACTTTTTGGTCCGCTCTGTGCTTCTCTCTGGCAAAAGGGTTCAGAGTGGGACCCGCTATCCAAGAAACCGACACGTGAAAGTAACGCGAAACTTGGGGAACTTGGGGAGACAGCTAAACCCTAATTTGTTGTTGTTTAGTCGCTAAGTCACGTCCGACTATTTGCGACCCCATGGACTATAACCCATCAGGCTCCTCTGTCCATGGATTTGCCAGGCAAGAAGACTGAAGTGGTTGCCATCAGGTTGCCATTCCCTTCTGCAATTGCGTGCCCTCATTTCCCGCCCTCATTCACTGAAAACACTGAACGGGCGGCGGGGAGCCGGTGTTGGCGCCAGAACTGGGGAGCGAGGCTGCGGTCCACCGGGGCCGCAGGCCCCGGGACGCTAAGGCGCAGGGATATGGTCCTGCCTGCTCAGCCCCAGGGACGCCCCCTCCCGCGACTGGCGTCTCTCTACCTCCACAGGGCCGAGCCGCAACAGCTCAGCCAGGACAACAACACCGCCACTCCCGAGACGGACATGGCGCCGGCTCGCTACTACCCAACAGCAGTTGCCACAGGTGCAGATGGCTGGAGAGGGAGGAGGAGGGCGAGGGGGAGAGGGGGCGTGTGCGCATGCGTGCCAGCGCACGCCGAGGCCGAGCTGCTGGAGGAGAAAATGTAAATCAGGTTTTAGGGTCGGACACGACTGAGCAACTTCACTTTCTTTCACTTTTCACTTTCATGCATTGGAGAAGGAAACGGCAACCCACTCCAGTGTTCTTGCCTGGAGAATCCCAGGGACGGGGGAGCCTGGTGTGCTGCCGTCTATGGGGTAACACAGAGTCGGACACGACTGAAGTGATGTAGCAGCAGCAGCAGCAGGAGAAGCAAAACTGTTTTTATGGAATGAAGTAGCATAACCACTTAGGAAAATGTGAATTGATTGGATGAAGGTGAAACTTTTAAGCTAGTGTATCGTTTAGCCCAAATCTTCATTGTGACAGCATATAATCACTGCGATAGCTATTACATTATCTAGCAGTACCCTCTCTGTTTCAGGAAGCAGCTACTTGAAAAGTGATTTTGAACACGTGTACACCCGTGGCCGATTCATGTTGATGTATGGCAAAACCAATACAATATTGTAAAGTAATTAGCCTCTAATTAAATAAATTTAAATTTTAAAAAAGAGCTAAAAATAATAATAAAAATAAAATTGAACAGAAATGAATAGTAACGTGTGCTTATTGAACATCTGCTTTATGCCCAACACTACCTCGTGCACTTGAGTACAAAGAAATAGGATAGCATTCTGATTTGCAAAGGGATTTGCAATCTTGTAGTAAAGCCAAAATAAACAACAAAGCTATCACATAGTGTTATAATCTGTTTACTTGTACCCCAAATAATTTATGTCCTTGAGGACAACAGCTGTATCTTTAGTCGTCTTTATTTTATCGTGCCCAGCATAATCCTGTTTTCTAGTAGGTTCTCAGTGTTTACTGACTTAATGAATCACTGAATAAAAGTTGTCAAATTTGTTCCAGGGACTATTAGAGAATGGGATTGTCTATATACAAATGATTTGAGAGATACTACATTTTATGCGATTTTATTCCCAGTTTCTTGCAAAGCAAATTTATATCAGAACTAGATGTCATAGTTAATATGTGTTGCAGTTGAAAGAGCATTTGATCAGCAGTAGGTATCATCAAACACAAAAATAAAGCAGCCAATTATTTTATCAGCAAAATGGGTTTATTTGGGAATAGCAGAGAATTGCAATTCAGGACAGGCAAACTTTGGTGAATCATAGACAAATTTGGAGAACAAAGGAGAAGGGACTTGCTTTTATTAGGTTTTAGGAGGAAATGCTTGAGTTGTTTTGAACAAACGTTCACTGGAGAAGAGCCAGGGCCGGATGTTATGCAGTTTCTCTTTGAGTGTAAGTGGTAGTGCATCGCCAGTAGGTCAGGGAGGGGTCTTCCTTCCTTTTTCTTATAAGCAAGAGATAAAATTGCTCTGTGAAAAATATCTTCCCTTAAACCAGAAAGTAATATTCTTATCTTCCTTTTTGCTGCTGGTTATACAAACTGCAACAAGTGGCAAGTGGGTGAGAGCTCTCTTTTCAAGACTTCCTGACTCCATTTAAGATGATGTTTCCTTTATTTATTTTCATACACACCCCCATTTATTTTCGTATCTCAACTCCAGCACTGTTGTAGACACATCAAAGTTCAGAAGGAAAGGTCCATGGTTAACTCTAATTTTGAAGCAGTCTAAGGAATCTGGTAAGTCTGCATCCTTTTGATATATATATTATTTTCCCCACCACACAGCAATTAAATGACATGGAATTGCTGGGCAAGAGGAGTGAGGTGGGGGGGAGCACACAAAATAAGATGGAGTGGCTTTGTGGGAACAAGAATATCCTGTTCTTGCAGCAGTAAAGAATCAAGGTAAACAGAGAGACACCAGGACCATGCCTCAGCTATTCGTTCTTGAGCCAGTGCCAAGGCTGTACAGGCAGTACTTGCTTTCAAATGACTGATTACTTACAATTGGTGGTTGCCTTATTATAGTTGCCCAAGTTGGGTGAGCTCACTTTCTGTTGAAAGCCCTATTGTTTTATCTTGAACTTTACCTCCCCTTTGACTGGGGCTGCTGCCGCTGCTGCTAAGTTGCTTCAGTCGTGTCCGACTCTGTGCGACTCCATAGAAGGCAGCCCACCAGGCTCCCCCGTCCCTGGGATTCTCCAGGCAAGAACACTGGAGTGGGTTGCCATTTCCTTCTCCAATGCATGAAAGTGAAAAGTGAAAGTGAAGTCGCTCAGTCATGTCTGACCCTCAGCGACCCTATGGACTGCAGCCTACCAGGCTCCTCCATCCATGGGATTTTCCAGGCAAGAGTACTGGAGTGGGTTGCCACTGCCTTCTCCATTTACTGGGGCAACTTCTCCCTAAAACGGAACTCCCATAGCCACCCAACCCCTATTTCACATCTCATACCAGAGCTTGTTCAGGACAAAGTGGGAGGAAAAGATAATGTATAAACCTGTGTGAACTGATCACTCCCCCCTCACCTCCTTACAGCCGTAAGTCTCTAGCCCACATTTCATATCCTCACTAGTTCCCCAGGTCACAGTTCCATCCTCGCCCCTAATCTGAAATAGATTGTCTGGGGTCACTAGGGACCCTGCACTAATTGTGGCAGAGGACATATTCCTAGCATATCAAATTAGAATTGTTTATCATAATCTCATGTTTGGGATTCATATAGTTTATGTCATAGGCTACAAACTACTCATGGATAACATTGTTTCCATATGAAGCAAAATACATTTCAACAGACATAAAGTGAATTTAGTGGACACTTCTGTCACTTAACCCTAAATTCTGACATTTAGATACATTCGGGAATCCTTGATCACAATTGAAATATTAGCATCACTGATGTTAACACCTTCACTTTCTTACCCTCAGAGGACTTAGCCAAAATCATGGCCACACTGATGTACACTCTGCATGATCTTGTACCACGTCTGTTTTCATGTCTTTGTCAAACAGCATTAGAAAAAGTGCAATACCTAATTTCTAACCCACTATTCCTGCATCAGAAATATAATTCACTCTAATCTCTAACCATTTTTAAAATTTTCATGAATACTTTTAATTAGTCTCCTTAAAATAGCATAACATCCAATGAAGTTTGAATTCCCTTAACAAGTATTTATCAAACTGGCAGACATTGAGCCAGGCATAAAACATGTAATAGTAAACAGAACATTCTTGGTCCCTACACTTACAGAACTTACCTTCCTTGGAGGTAAGCAAGCAGAATCAAGGGTTTAGTTTTTAAATGCATGTAGGTTTAATAGATAATAGACAAGAAATGTAATCTAATTTTGAAGGATCTAAGAATCTAATGTTTAGGAAGATAAGCTTTTTTTTTTTTTAATAGGATCATTCATTGGTTACATTTTTCTAAAATCCATTTTATTATAAAAATAAATATATATAAATATAAATAAATATAAATATATAAATAAATATATATTTATTATATAAATAAATATATATTCAGGAAAGGGCACAAAAGATGTGTACGATACTTAATACTTTCATAATCGCTATGCAGATTTTTAAAAAGTGGAACATTATCAGCATTGCATAAGCCCTCCTTATGCCAAAATCATTACTCTCACTTTTGTCATGAATCAAGCATCCATATATGTGGGTCTATTTCTGAGCTATTTTGTTCTGTTAGTCTTTCATCTCTCTGTGTGACAAGCTGTGATATCTATCTAATAGAAGAATTCTCCCCTCTTGTTTGTCTCCATGATTTATTTGGCTATTCTTAGTCCTTTGCATTTTCATATAACTTTTAGAATCAGTTTGTTTAATTTTGCAAAAAAATTTAAAAAGTTGGGGTTTTATTAAGATTTTATTAAATTTATAATCTCAATTTGGAGAAAAGTTGACATCTCTACAATATTAGCCAGTAGTAGGCAAACTTTTTTCCTAAAAGACCAGATAATACATATTTCAGGCTTGTCTCTTAGAGGAAAAACTGAGGCTATTACGTAGACAATTATATAGCCATTTTAAAAGGTGAAAACCATTCTTGGCTTGCAGACTCCTGAATCTCAACAAATCAGAAGTTGTTTTGAATGGATTTTGTCTGTGGACTGCAGTTTTATGGCCCTATAAATTTAATAAATTTATTTTCCTTTAATTTTTATCAATAATGTTGTATAAGGTTTGGGGTTGCAGTATTACATATCTGTTAGTTATTCTTTCCATTGAATTCTTAATTTTGGATATTGGATTTTTAAAAAAATTCTAGAATTCACTTGTTTTTTCACATATTCAGGTATCTGCTGAAATTTCCAAACCGTGTATATCTCCTTGAACAGAAAAAGGAGTTACTTTATAGTCTATGTCTGAAACCTTCAATGTCACCATCCTCTATGGGACTGTTCCCATTGTCTTTTTTCTAGTTTTTTTGTTGTTTCGTGTGCTTGATTATATTTTATTGTAGTCAAGATATTACAGTAGCAAAATTGTTTGTAGAAACAATTTAAAGTTTAGGATGATATTTTCATCTAGAGAGGGTTTTTGATTGCTTATGCCAATGGTTTGAGGAAGCCCCCCTTTAGGATCAGTTCAGTTCAGTCACTCAGTCGTGTCCAACACTTTGCGACCCTCATTAGTTATATGTTAGATTTACCTGAGTAGCCTCATTCATACACAGCATGGTAACAATATGTAAAACGTAGTACACCATTGTTCATCTTTGATTCTCTGTTAAAAAAAAAAAAAAAAAAAGAATTTTGTAGAAACAATCAGGCCTTGGAAAAATCAGTTGCTGTCTTCAATAGAAACTGCAGGCTTTTATACTTACAGCAGCAAGCATGGATTACCTCTATCTACCTACAGCAAATAGTAGTTAACTGATTGACACATCTTTATTGAGAGGCTATTATTGTATGTGAGGGGAATGAAGAGATGACAGTCTCACTTTATAGCAGAACTAAGTGACTAATTAATTAGTTGACAGATCTCAAGATAAACCCTAAGTTTCAGCTTTCAGCTCTCTTCTGCTTTTCCAGATTATATACTCTTCCCAGGGACTTGCAAGAATCTAATTTCCACTGCTTAAATGCCTTTATTTCTCTCATATAAAACTGAAAAAGCAGAATAACAACTTGGTATTTTTGGCTACTGGATAATGTTTAGTAATTTTCAAAAAAATAATGACCAACAAGTATACAACTTTTCATTAGAAATAAAATAAATCCAATTAAACAGTGAGATGCTATTTTTTTTTTAATCAAAGTGGCAAAATATTCTTTTAGTCATAATACATGCACAGTGCTAGGAAAGGTTCAGAGAAATGCTGTCTTATACTGCTGGAGGAGAATAAATTAGTACAGTGGTTTTTGAGGAATATGTGTCAATACAGCAAAGCCTTGAAAATGTGCATACCCTGCAACTCACTTTTAATGATGTAGCCTAGGAGATAATTAAGAGTGAAATGGCAACCCACTCCAGTATCTTTGCTTGGAAAATCCCACGGATGGAGGAACCTGGTAGGCAGTCCATGGGGTCCCAAAGAGTCGGACACAACTGAGTGACTTCACTTTAAACTGATTTAGCTCTAACATTGCATGTAATATCACATTGTTTATTAGAAACTGGAGATAATCTAATAGCGGATTGTTTAAATAAATTATCGTACAGAAATACAATGAAATATTGAAAACAAATGGATATCTACAGACATGAAAAGTGTTAGTCAATCAGTCGTGTCCAACTCTTCAGCACCTCTGGACTGTAGCCTACCAGGCTCCTCTGTCCATAGAATTCTTCAGCCAAGAATACTGGAGTGGGTTGGCATTCCCTTCTCCAGGGGATCTTCCTGACCCAGGGATCAAACCTGGGTCTTCTGCACTGCAGGCAGATTCTTTACCATCTGAACCACCAGGGAAGTCCATCCATCTACAGACATGGGAAGTCAGTATTTTGTTAAATGGAAAATGCAAGTTATAAAAGAGTGTGATCTTATATTTGTTTTAAAAGATCATACATGTTTATATACAGTACACATAGAAAAATATTAAGAAAGATATATATCATGTTACCATTGGCAGTTTCTGGATGGTGGAAATGTGAGTGATTAAAAACATATCTTTACCCATTTTATATTTATACTCATTTAAATGAATGTGTGGAGAAGGCAGTGGCACCCCACTCCAGTACTCTTGCCTGGAAAATCCCATGGATGGAGGAGCCTGGTAGGCTGCAGTTCATGGGGTTGCTGAGGGTCGGACACAACTGAGCGACTTCACTTTCACTTTTCACTTTCATGCATTGGAGAAGGAAATGGCAACCCACTCCAGTGTTCTTGCCTGGAGAATCCCAGGGACGGGGGAGCCTGGTGGGCTGCCGTCTATGGGGTCGCACAGAGTCGGACACGACTGAAGTGAGTCAGCAGCAAATGAATGTGTATTTACTTTTTCTGTGTTTTTACAAAAGGAAGGAAAAGTTAAATCCTAATTTTAAAAAATGCTTTGCTTAGGTTTTGGCTTGTGATACGAGAAACCATATGCCCCTAGAGGCATCTGCTTCGTCTTGCTGCTTCTGACCTGGACAAATCTCAGTTTGTTTGTTTGTTTTCCTGCAAATACCATAATTAAGGACAACAGCTCTCTCGTTTTCTACTAGAGATATTTGTGCCTGATTGGGGAAGGAAGTCATCTTTCCAGGGGAATGGTTTTGTTGCAAAAGGCCCATATTTTAATTAGGGAGTCTTTAGTGTAAGTTCTGTGGAGAGGAAGGAGAAAGCAATCAGAAAACAGATGCAAGGAATGGACCACAGATTGTAAAGTCTCTATTTTAGCCCCTAGGTTTCTTGAATCTTAGAGGTAGGGATGATGGAAGGATACCTGAAACCTGATTATATAGATTCCCTCTAAGATGGTGAGTCATTTCAGAAAAGAAAAGATAGAACAACTGAAAATAATATTGAACATCAAACTGATGCTAACATCAAACTGTTAGAGCAACCCCACAGCTATAAAGAGAGGCTTTGACAGAAAGTTTGTACTCTGAATTGATACAGAGATTCCAATTCAACCAAAACTCAGAGAGGATCACTGTTGGTAGGCTCAGTAAATGATGACACTATCCATTAAAGGAGTCTCTCTTAAGAGCAAATGAAGAGTTACTTGTCCGGATAAGACAAATTTATGTATATAATATGGCAAACACACCCTCTACTCTGATTACAAGAAATCCTGGGAAAGCGACCAGGGCTGAATTTTCCTTGGGGTTGCTGCCAGATAGGGTTGAAATTTTGATTCTCAACTTATAGAATATGGCAGTAAGGAGCTAACCTAAAGAGAAAGCATATCAAGATTTGAGGGCTTCACTGGCGGCTCAGTGGTAAAGACTCCACCTGCCAATACAGAAGACACAGGTTTGATCTCTGGGCCAGAAAGATCCCACATGCCATGTGGCAGCTAAGCCCATGCACCGCAACTACTGAGTCTGTGCTCCAGAGCCCTGGAGTTGCAACTATTGAAGCCCATTCCCCCTAGAGCCCACTCCACAATAAGGGAGGCCATCCCAGTGAGCAGCCCAAACACTTCAACAAAGAGTAGCCCCAACTCGCCACAAGAGAAAGCCTGCTTGCAGCAACCAAGACCCAGCACAGCCAAAACTTTTTTTAAAAAAATAAAGTTTATTAAAAAAAAATTTTTGATGGGAAGAAAATCTTCACATCATCACATGCTCATCTTCATGATAAAAAGTTACTGTCAACCTGGAGTAGAGGCTCTTGAACATGATGTTAGGGGTGTGTCCAAGGTAATATGTTTCTGATTAGCAGTTACATACTGAAGTTTGTTAATGCTTTACTTTTAAAAAGAATAAATTACTGTAAAGTCAGCCACATGAAAGAGTCATTCTCAGACACTCAGATGCTTTCTTGCATGAGAGAGGAAAAGGTGGAGTTTCAACTATTAGCACATGAGCATCATTTTTCATATGTCACTGTGGCTAAAAGGTTGACTGCTGCTGTTCTA
The DNA here is from genome assembly GCA_935064755.1 of Tragelaphus eurycerus. Lineage (NCBI taxonomy): Eukaryota > Metazoa > Chordata > Mammalia > Artiodactyla > Bovidae > Tragelaphus > Tragelaphus eurycerus. Next base: position 27,366,955 of record CAKXYN010000003.1, read on the forward strand.
GAGCAAGAAACAAGGTAAAAGAGAGCCCAGGCAGAATCCTAGGCAGGAGAATCGGTCCCCAAACTGAGGAGGTGGGAGGGAAATTGGGAAATGTTGTGATGCAAAGCAAAGTAAGCAAGAGGCATGCACTTGAGGCTTTAAAGAAGCAGAATTAGCCCTCTGTGTGTTCAACCGGACGTCTTGATACTCATAATTTATAGTAACACAGAAAAGGCAGTGGCTGAAGAGTTATACCAGTTAAATGCCAGTTCTTGCAGGGAGCAGCTTTTCCAGATGAGTGTGGAGCTGATTCTCTTCTCCTTGGTTAGTCATGGGAAACCCATTTCAGGGATACATAGAAACTGTTCTTGTCATTGAGGCAATGGCAGCCACTTGGTCCAATTTCACAGTCTACACAGACCAGGAACTTGTTGCCCACAACCTTAGTGAATTCCATATTCTGAAAAAGGAATATGTCATCAACCAGCCATTGTTCCTGGGGAGGCCGCCATCAGGACTGCTGCCATTAGCCGGAGCTGACTTCTTTCTCATGGAAGGCAGGAAAAGCTGCAGTGAAGAGAATATCAAGAATACAAAAACTGAACTGGCCCAGTCATATGATCATCCTCAATCTATTTATACTTTCCACTGTTCCCTAGCAGTTTCTTGGAATAAGAATAAATCAAGGAACCCTATCATTAAATTAAAGACAAGGATGCTGAGAGGCTCCTGTGTTGCCTCTGGTCCATGCCCTGATTCTTAAAAGACATGAAAGAGGAGTTTTGACTGCTTGTTCTGGTCATGTGGGCTTCATAGTTATCCTTAATGTGATCCATAAAGCCCTGCTGCTGCTGCTGCTAAGTCGCTTCAGTCGTGTCCGACTCTGTGCGACCCCATAGATAGAAGCTCACCAGGCTCCCCCGTCCCTGGGATTCTCCAGGCAAGAACACTGGAGTGGGTTGCCATTTCCTTCTCCAATGCATGAAAGTGAAAAGTGAAAGTGAAGTCAGTCGTGCCCGACTCTTAGCGACCCCATGGACTGTAGCCCACCAGGCTCCACCATCCATGGGATTTTCCAGGCAAGAGTACTGGAGTGGGGTGCCATCACCTTCTCCCCATAAGGCCCTAACTGTTCCTAATCTCCCCCTGGCTCATTCTGCCCCAGCCACACTGGCCTTCTTGGCTTCTTCAAGCAAGATAAATCTGCTCAGCCCTCAGTTCTTGGTGAGGTCAGCTCCTTCATGATATTCAGTGCAAATGTAACCTCCTCAGGAGGGTTTCCCCAACAAACAATCTGAATTAGCTTCCCACACTGCCTGTTGTATTTTTATATTTTAAAATGGCTTTACTGAGGCATAATGAATACATATGCTGCACATACTTACAGTGTACAATTTTATACATTTTGTCTTGGCATCTATGTGTACCAACAAAGCATTACTATAATCAAGGTTATAAGCATATTCTTCATCCTATAAGTTTCCTTATGATATTCCCTTATTTTACTTAACATTCTTGGAAATGATGTTCTTATTTATTGGCTTAGTTGTTTACCATTTCCTCCACTAAAAAGTAAGGCCCTGGAACTTACCTTTCCTGTTCATTACTATATTCCCAATGCCTGAAACAGCAACTGACACAAAATGAGAATTCAAATATTTGTCAAAAGAATAAATACAAGATATCTGGCTTTGCTCCATTCCATCACTATTGTGAATATGCTGGATTTATCTTATAAAAGGAACACTAAAAAGGAAAATGTTGTTCTAGAATTTGGAATGTTATCCTAGGATCCTTGCACCCACTAATCACACACACATATCACTCACACACACACACACGATACCTTTAATTTCTTCCACATGGTTGGCTCATACACATTTAACTGCCCCCCAGAATACTACAAAATACAATGCCAGCAAGTTTTGGTATCACTCTACTCCTCATCACTGGGGCTGCTGCCAATATATTTGCTACTTCCCACTTCATGATGCACTGCTAATGTATCCTCCAACTGTAATAGAATTTCCTCAATGTGCTAGTCTGGCATTGACAGTCAGAATAAAAGTAATTTTTTTTTTAATTTAAAAAAAATTGGATTGACATTGGCCCAAAAATGGTAAATGCTTCGGTCAGGATGAGTAAGCCTCTTCCCAAATGTTAGCAGGCATATCCATGAGAACTGCTGTGCATGCGTGTTGCTTCAGTCATGTCCAGCTCTTTGTGACCCATGGACTGTAACCCTCCAGGCTCCTCTGTCCATGGGATTCTCCAGGCAGGAATACTGGAGTGGGTTGCTCTGCCCTTCTCCAGGGGATCTTCCCGAAACACGGATCGAACGAGCGTCTCTTCTGTCTCCTCCATGGGCGGGCAGGTTTACCTGGCGCCACTAGGCAGCCACCGCTAGCGCCACCAACTGCTAGCGTGTATTAAATTCCTTGGAGTTTGCACTTCTGAACTCTTGGCCATACTGTGATCTATAGGGTGTCCCTGACAGAGACGGGTATTGCTGACAGGGAAAGAGCACTAATCTAGAACATATCCACTCCCCATCTTACCAGCACTTGGCTTAATAAAACATATATCTGAACACTATGCTTTGTTGTGTCCCCTGAAATGTCATCTGAGGACGTAAAAAAATACGATAGTCTCTCTTTCTGTTATATTGTCATTTCAGCTACTTTTTTTTGTCTCAACTGATGGTTAAATGAGTCTCTAATGATTTGTTTTACTCTAATTGAAAATGGGAGTAGGCAGAGGCAAAAACAAATAAAAATCAAAACTCAGGAACCAGGAAACCTGAATTTCAGTATCAACTGTAACTTTACGTGGACATGTTTCCTCCAAAATATTTCTGGCCTATCCCCTATATGGTAGGTGTGAAGTCATATCTAAACTAAATGTAAGCAGAGTAAAATATAAGGATAAAAACTCAAAAATTACTTAAGCATTTGCCCTCCAAAAGCATCCAACAAAGGAACACCAGCTTCCCTTGCACTGTTCCCATGTACAGTGCAAAACACCACTTTTGCAGTCTCACCTGACTAGTGACTTTATTTTCTTGGGCTCCAGAATCACTGCAGATGGTGACTGCAGCCACAAAATTAAAAGATACTTGCTCCTTGGAAGAAAAGCTATGACCAACCTAGACAGCATATTAAAAAGCAGATATTACTTTGCCAACAAAAGTCCATCTAGTCAAAGCTATGGTTTTTCCAGTAGTCATGTAAGGATGTAAGAGTTGGACTGTGAAGAAAGCTAAGCACCAAAGAATTGATGCTTTTGAACTGTGGTGTTGGAGAAGACTCGAGAGTCACCTGGACTTCAGAGAGATCCAACCAGTCAATCCTAAAGGAAATCAGTCCTGAATATTCATTGGAAGGACTGATGCTGAAGCTGAAACTCCAATACTTTGGTCACCTGATGCGAAGAAGTGATTCATTTGAAAAGGCCCTTATGCGGGGAAAGATTGAAGGTGGGAGGAAAAGGGGATGACAGAGGATGAGATGGTTGGATGTACAGAGTTTGAGCAAGCTCTGGGAGTTGGTGATGGACAGGGAAGCCTATTGTGCTGTAGTTCATGGGGTCTCAAAGAGTCAGACACAACTGAGCGACTTAACTGACTGTCTGACTGTTATTAACCATTTATTCATGGGGTTCCCTCTATTCTTCAATGTTTCCATTTTTGCTGAAAACCTGTAAATTAGACCCACAGACTTTATGTGCCCGTGTATGGATCTTGTGTATGTGCCTGTGTCTGGTCTTAACTTACTCATTGCAGTACCAAGGACATTTGCTAGGGTCAGGTTATGGGATGTAACATTTGGAATACAATGAAGTCTTCTAGATTGGGGTGGAAATCAAGAAGTTAATGTTTAATATAAGGCAGTTAACTCATTTGGTTGGGAGCCAGAATTGCCAGCTAGAGCCCTGTCCAGGTGGGTTATCTTGGTTTTTAGGACCCCAGCCTAATCCTGAACTGGCTCCTCAGGGCTGTGTAAAAAACCACAACGCAGAGACATGCTATGGATGTCTTAGTGGAAACCCTTTTGGTTTTTCAAGAACAGTTAACGGTACCCTTTTAAAAATAAAATATTTTTCTCTTTGTAAAAATACATTATAATCATAGAAAACTTTACAAGCATGCTATATTATAGATGAGAATAAAAACTATTACAATAGAGAGAAAACTTCTGTTAACTTATTCGTAATTCCCTCCTGCCACTGCCCATAAGTACCTATGGTGGTTTTTAAATGTCCACAAATTCTTTGACAGTCCTTCCACTAAGAGGTAGAGTCCATGCCTTTCCCCTTGAGCCCAGGCAGCCACTATGACTCCCTTGATGAAACATAATGTGCTGGGAATGACAGGCCAAGTCAGAAAAGGCCAGGCCATTCTTGCTAGTTTCTCTTGAAACACTTTCTCTGGGAGCCCTGAGCTACCACTATATAAGAACTCTGGCTACTCTAAGGCTACCATGCAGAGACTGTGTTAAAATCTTCCCAGTCAAGTGAGAAAGCTTTCGAGATGACTCTGTCTGAGGCTTGGAGATGGGAGTAAGGGAGGGAGCTGAGCCCAGGTACAGATTTAACAAAGATTCTTTCAGATCTTTTAAAAAACACAAAGAGAAAACCAGAATTGAAAGAGACACGTGTACCCCAATGTTCATAGCAGCACTGTTTATAATAGCCAGGACTTGGAAGCAACCTATATGTCCATCCACAGATGAATGGATAAGAAAGCTGTGGTACATATACACAATGGAGTAGTACTCAGCCATTAAAAAGAATGCATTTGAATCAGTTCTAATCAGGTGGATGGAACTGGAACCTATTATACAGAGTGAAGTAATCCAGAAAGAAAAACACAAATACAGTATACTAACGCATATATATGGAATTTAGAAAGATGGTAAAAATAACCCTGTTTACGAGACAGCAAAAGAGACACTGATGTATAGAACAGACTTTTGGACTCTGGGACCAGGAGAGGGTGGGATGATTTGGGAGAATTATTGAAATATGTATAATATCATATCTGAAACGAGTCGCCAGTCCGGGTACGATGCCTGATAACGGATGCCTGGGACTGGTGCACTCGGACAACCCAGGGGGATGGTATGGGGAGGGAGGAGGGAGGAGGGTTCAGGATGGGTAACACGTGTATACTTGTGGCGGATCCATCTTGATGTATGGCAAAAGCAATACAATATTGTAAAGTTAAGCAAAATAAAATTTAATTAAAAAAAAAAAAACACAAAGAAAAGGGAGAGGAGTTTACAATTCCAGAAAAACTGGCTAAGAAAGAAAAAAAAAACTAAAAAATAAGAAAGAAAATATTTTTTTTTATAAGTTAAGAAAAAGAAAAGAACAGAAGAGCAGGCTAGACGCACTTGCCAAATACATACAGGTCCAGATCCATGAGGCACCAGGCAGATTTTTGTAATCTCCTTCCCTTCCTTAACTCCATCTCTAACCCAAGACCTTTGAGTCCTAGAGGAGCCAGGAGGTTAAAAGTCTGCCAGAAACAGCTTTAAAGTCAACAGCTATTACTAGGGAGACCTGTGCTGCTTGAAATGGAAGGGAGGAGGTACAATAAGAAAGACATATACCAATGTTAGAGCTTTGAAGGAATTAAGACAACCCAATAAAATAGGCTGAGGGCCTTGTATTCTTGGGACTCTAAGGACTAACAGTGCGGGAAAACCAAGTAGGAGACTGTCAGACCTCTATACTCGGAATTGCAATGAAAGAGGAAAATGGGAAACCAGAGAAAGAGACCCATCACCAGGAGACTGACAGTCGCATAGGCACATAGCCTCTATTAAATGCATGCAGCTCCATGGTAGGGCTCAAAGCCATGGGCCCAGGCACCACACTAATGGGCTCTAGGACAGCATTCTCTCAGCAAACCCCTCCTTGGGGTCAATCAAGCAGGGCTGACAGATGTTGGGGATCAGCTCCTAGATTAATGCTAATAACTAGTTCCCTGAACTCAAAGCAAGGCCATGAGTAACATTTCCAGGCAGCCCCAAGGCTCACCGGAGCCTAAAAAAAGCAGACACACGTTTCTGAGTTATATATGCTAGAGTTGAATATCTGAAAGTCAAAGTGGGTAAAACCAGGTCAAGAGAATGAGCCTTACTCCTCTGGTGAGAGATGGGCTGGGTTCTGCTCGGGCTTGCCAGAGTCAGAGCCTGGTCCCATGAGATTCCCTCCTCTTCGAGAGCACAAGTATGCCCTCCTACCTGGCTGAGGGCTTTTCAAACACATTACAGAGAAGTCTCCTTGAATCTGAGGTGAGCTGAAAAGGGCCATCCAGTTTAGCCCTTAGCTACTGCTATGCACTTGGACTGACTAATGCTGATCTCTAAAACTATATATGGTTAGACCCTGTAAGAATAGTTCCTTTTTTATTAGAGACCCCTTTAAGAGTAGAATTTATCGATCTTCTTGTCTAAAAGGCTCTTTGGCACTTCAAAAATTATTTCAGATGTTCTAGACAAGTTGAGATCTATTAAGTTAAAGACAGTCTCTAAGGCTGTTATTTGCCTGATTCTCCCACCCCTAGTGCCTGAAGTTCTACAGGAATCTCACCTCTCAGTGGGTACACAGAAAACATGCTAATCCCTCCCTTTCCCCACAACTTGCCTGGAAACTCATGGGACATCAGCCACAAACCAGATGATGCACCTGGTCTTCAGAGTGGCAATGGCGGCATTCACATGCTTGGGTACCACATCTCCATGGTAGAACAGGCCATTATTTGCCATGGTGAGGGTCACACTTGACCCATCTGATTGAGGGCTTTGGAGCAGACATTGGTAACCCCTGACACCAAGAGCTGCTCACGATGGTCTTTCTCAGCTGAGACAATGTGTGAGTGGGTCACTAAGGGAAAGTCGATGTGGGGGTAGGTGCCAGATTGGTCCTGGACTCTGTGAGGTTCACATTGAGGGCACTATCCAAATGCAGGAAGGAAATCGAAGGACAATCTGGCTAATGAGCCAGTTGAGGCGGGTGTAGGTTGGGTACTTGATGTCCCGGTTACAGTGACAGATACCATAGGTGGCTTCATTGTCTACATGAAGACACAGTCCAAGTGCTTCAGGGTGGAATGGTGGTAAGGATGGAGTTACCAACTGCTTTGGACACTTGAGAGGCTGTGTAGATAGCAAACTCCAACATGGATTTCTTGTCATAGCAACAGAAGGCCAATCCATCAGCAGGATACAGAGCCAGTATCCCCCTCAAAGCAATAGAAGATCAGGAAATAACACTATTAAGGATACAGATGGCATTATCATCTCTCCCCAGCCCTCTTCTCTTGACAGAATGATTTCCTGTCTACAAAACTGTTGTGACCTAACTACAACTGTATTCTGTACTTTAACACAAAACTTTCAAGCATAGTTTATAAAGTGTATACATACTATTGTATATACATTGAATGATTTGAAAAATGTATATACCTATAGTGGAGAAGGAAATGGCAACCCACTCCAGTGTTCTTGCCTGGAGAATCCCAGGGACGGGAGAACCTCGTGGACTGCTGTCACACAGAGTCGGACACGATGGAAGCGACTTAGCAGCAGCATATACCTATAGAACCATCAAACCAATCAAAATATAGAAATTTCCATCACTCCAGAAAGTTCTCTCATGTTCTGTTGCTCACATCTAGAGACGTGAGAAGAGAATACTTAGAAGGGGCTTGGAGTTCTGGGGAGACAGATGACCTAGAAGGGCAGTACTGTGTGTATGAAGTGGTGGGGGTATGGAGAGGGGAGATGAGGGTCAGGTGGACACAGGATTTGTAGTCGGAGAGCTGAGCCCTCTCAGCTTTGTAGCTTTGCCACCTAGTGACAGAAGAATGGGACTGAAGTTGGTGGTGCTGCAGTCCATGGGGTCACAAAGAGCTGGCCACGACCGAGTAACTGAACAGCAACAAATATATAATAAATTATTTAAAAGCTAAAGATAAAAGAATTAGGCTTTATGTAAATTGATAACTAAAAAAATTTTCCTTTTAAGAAGGGCTCTAAGCTTAGTGAGTACTTCATTTTACTTTCACACAGAATCACATTCTTCAGATCTCCAGCAAATCCTCTGTCTCTGAGCAACAGAAAGCATATCTGGACAGTCTGTCTAGTCTAGAAAGCCAGTGACAGTGTACTGGCTCCTAGCTGGCCTCAGTCCTGGCATTCTTAGCCTCAGGCAAGGGTTAGAGTAAGCTGGAACAGGAGCCTCTCCCAGCTGGAAAGCCCTGCTTAGGAGTCTAAGAAAAACAAGCCGAATTGCTGAGGCAGCTTCCTTCCATTTGCTGGGGCTAGAGATGAATAAGAGATCAAAACAGGTTTGGATCAGACCGTCAGGCTTGGCAAAGCAAGGAACCAGCAAGGTGGAAGCCCGAGCCCATAGACCTAAGGCAGAGCAGGTTTCTCAGGCTTCTAACCCTAGATCCACACTCAGGACATGCGGCTCCCCCCAGAGGAAGCCAAGTGGACAGACAGGCCAGAGAAATCAGCACCAGGCCTGTGGCTCCCTTTCTTCCACACAAGTCCATACTCCAGGCCAGAGAAGAGGTTGTGTGTGTGTGTGTCACGCAGTCGTGTCTGACTCTTTGCGACCCCATGAACTGTAGCCAGCCAAGCTCCTCTGTGCGTGGAATTCTCCAGATATACTCCAAAAGTACTGTTAAGAATGCATTGATCTGCAGGTGCCAAGGGCACATGGTCTGCTCACCAGCTCCTGGGGCCAGTCCAGTGCGGGATAGGGATCTCCTTCCACACAGTGCAGTGGCCTCTGGCAGCACAGCTGACAGCATCTTCCTTGTCAGATATCAGCTGCTCAGGAAGAGCCGCCGATACCTGCCAGTTTTCACCCCTCCATGTGGGGAGGAAAGGTCTCCTCTCCCATGGGGACATGGGCCCTAGGACCCTTTCTGCTGAGCTCCCCCCGGTAGAGCTGGAGAGCAGGACGTGAGAGGCACACGGCACTCCCGAGAACCGCTTCTAAAGCCCAGTCTTAACCTGAGCTGTGAGGCGTCCCAGGTGGCCCTAGTGGTAAAGAATCCACCTGCCAATTCAGGAGACGTAAGACATGGGTTCGATCCCTGGGTGGGAAAGATCTCCTGGAGGAAGGCATGGCTACCCACTCCAGTACCCTTGCCTGGATAATCCCATGGACAGAGGGGTCTGGTGGGCTGCAGTCCATAGGGTCTCCCAGAGTTGGATATGACTAAAGCAATTTAGCATGCACACACCTGAACTGTGAGGGGGAATGTTAGGGGGTCCCTTTTCCAGTCCTGTCCCATCATGGCCACTTCATTCTGCTTAGTGAGGAATCAGAGGTGTGTTTAGGGAAATCTTGTTTGACTTTTGATTTGGATAAGAACACAGACTAATGCAGAAAACCCCGTCCACAGTTTAATATCTACAACATGTCTTTAGGAAGACGGGGGAGGGGCAATGTTTTCAAGAACAAGAAATAGGAAATCCAGACGCAGAGAATTCCTGGGAGCCAACAACAGCCAAGTTCACATAGGTCTGCATCCTACTAAGGAACCCATGTCAATTAAACTTAGGGCTTTTCTGATATCTCAGTTGGTAAAGAATTCACCTGCAATGCAGGAGACCCCAGTTCGATTCCTGAGTTGGGAAGATCCACTGGAGAAGGGATAGGCTACCCACTCCAGTATTCTTGAGCTTCCCTTGTGGCTCAGCTGGTAAAGAATCTGCCTGCAATGTGAGTTAGAACTGCCTGCAATGTGAGTTCGATACCTGGGTTGGGATCCCCTGGGGAAGGGAAAGGCTACCCACTCCAGTATTCTGGCCTCGAGAATTCCTTGGACTGAATAGATCATGGGGTTGCAAAGCGTTGGACACAACTGAGAGACTTTCACTTTTCAGTGAAACTTAATTGTTATCTCTGAGAGCCTGAGGGTAGGGAAAGGGTGGTTTAAAGTTTCTGCTTTAATATTCACTCTTTTCTGCAATCCTCTTTCTAAGTCTGACCCCTGACTCAAATATTTAGCAGTTTCCCAGGCAGAGCTCTTTGACTAATCTCCCCCCTCAGCACAGGAAGCCCCCAGGACCCCTCCTGGAAGACAGAGTCTAGATGAAAGCAACAGACCTTATTGCTGTTCTTGGTGGGTGACTGCCTGCAATACAGGAGTTTTTTTCCCCCTAAGCAGCGCCCCCAGCGGATTTTGGGAATCCTGAAAAATATGGGCTGGGAGTGGGGAACTCCCCAGTGCTTGCCAGCCCTGTCTCACTGATTGTGTCACTACTACTAGCTCCGTAGTTGCTGGGCATAGTGCCATCTGTGCTCCTGGTAGTCAAGTTCCCAGCAGGCACTGCCCATCTGCACCCCAGCCTGGCCCACAGGGATAGAGTCACACTCATGCTATTGGGGGAAGCAGAACAGTGGTATGATCTGAGAAGGGAGGGGGTTTCAAAAGCTTTCTTGGGAGCACCCCTCTGTCTGTGCTCCCCTGAGGCTGAAGCCTAGCAGTGCATTACCCAGCCCCCTTTACTGGCTGCCCTTTCAGGCCTGCTTACACTTCACAAGGCCCTTATTTTCTCTTCATTTACTCAGGGCTTGAGAACAAAGGTGGCTAAAGCCTAGATCTTTTAGAGAAAGTCAATACCAAGCAGCCAAACCCTACTGCCTAGTGCCCTGTCTTGCTGGCTGGGGTGATTTGGGAAGGTGCAGAGCCCCACGTGCAAAGTTAGGGCAGCCTGGAGACCTGGAACCCTAGGAGAACGAGTCTCCAGGGCCGGGACTCTGCGTCCTCCACATCCTGCTGCTGCTGCTAGGTCACTTCAGTCATGTCCGACTCTGTGCGAACCCAGAGACGGCAGCCCGCCAGGCTCCCCGTCCCTGGGATTCTCCAGGCAAGAACACTGGAGTGGGTTGCCATTTCCTTCTCCAATGCATGAAAGTGAAAAGTGAAAGTGAAGTCTCTCAGTCATGTCCGACTCTTAGCGACCCCATGGATTGCAGCCTAAAAGGCTCCTCTGTCCACGGGATTTTCCAAGCAAGAGTACTGGAGTGGGGTGCCATCGCCTTCTCCGTCCACACCCTGAGGAGGCAGAAAATGGAGTTCAGGTCTGTTGGTTCATGGAGGCAGAGATTCTGGAGTTAGAACACTTTACAAGCTCATCTGCACCAAGGGCTGTGCGTAGACACAGGCCCCAGTGCCTCCCAGAACCTCAGGATCCCCACCACTGGCCTGAACCCCTGTGGAGGCTCTGGGGCTGTCTTGGAGGACTGTTCCTAACTAAACTGAACTGTGAAACTGTTGCCAATATTCTAGAAGATTCCCCTCTGCATCTAGAAAAGTCAATGATGGATTGGGGTGGAGGAACAGAATTCTGGGGAGACTGTCCATCATAGGAGCTACCTCAGTGAGGAGAGTAGACAGGTAGGGTGAATTTTCTGCTTCTTTTGTGACCCTTGGAGCAGTTATCTGAATTAACAAATCTGTGGTCAGTGGGCCAGGACCAGTGTCCAGAGTAGGGGCTTATCCCCCTATGCCAAAGGACAGGCTGTAAGGTAATAGGTTTATAATACTTTTCACACAAAAGAATACATAAAAAAATAAGCAAACATAAAAAATAAAGAAAGCATTTTTAATATTACAGTAAGGAACCTTGAGAAGTACAGTGCATGTTAAGTCGCTTCAGTCATGTCTGACTCTTTGTGACCCCATGGACTGTAGCCCACCAGGCTCTTTTGTCCATGGTGATTCTCCAGGCAAGAGTGGCAATTGAAGTGGGTTGCCATGCCCTCCTCCAGGAGATCTTCTTGACGCAGGAAGACAGGAAGACGACCCAGACATTTCATGTCGCCTGCAGAAGCAGGCAGGTTCTTTACCACTAGTGCCACCTGGGAAGGCAACAGCTCTTTACTAGCAGTTCTAGCTACATCACCGCGGCTTTCACTCTTGCTTCCGGACATCCTGGACTTGAAATAAAGATACTGTCTACTGTACTCTATACAGTACTGTAAAGGACACAAGAGCACAACCACTCGCGGAGGATTTGCACGTACATGACAATGTATGCCAGACACATGAACTAACTTATGTGATCAGACATGGGAATGCGTGTTCATAACTTGGAAAGTTCACAACCTGAAGGTTCATATGTAAGGGACTAACTGTATCCTGAAATATTTTTAAATTTAATGCTCAGGTGGCAAAAGAGGTTTAAGTCCAGGGTGCAAAGGTTAAGTTTGGAACTCTGAAAACTATTCTTTGGTCTCAACCCTTGGGTTTTATGAGGTTGCCAGCTCTAAACTGGCTCTTCTCCAATGAATGTTTGTTCAAAACAACTCTAGCAATTTCCTTCTAAAACCTAACAAAAGCAAAACCTCTTTGTTCTCTAGAGTTACCCATGATTCACCATAACTTGCTGCGGCAGTTTCTCATTGGATGCAAATAGGAGTTAATGCATTTTTTCTTGGTGAGGGAGGGATTTTCTTTCCATTTTTAAGAGCAGGACATAGGGATTAAGAACTGCCTTGCAATGCAGGGGATGTGGTTTCGATCCCTGATGGGGGAACTAAGATCCCACGTGCCTTGGAGCAACTAAGCCTGATCACCACAACTAAAGAGCACACACACCACAACAAAAAATCCACTTGACACAATGAAGATCTTGCATGCTGCAATTAAGACATGACACACCCCCAAAATAAACAAATCATTTTTTTTTTTTAAGCAGGAGATAAAATTGCTCTGTGAACAATGTCCTCCCTTATACCAGAAAAAAATTAACATTCTTTTCTTTCTTCTTGTGGTTGGTTATGCAGATTGCAACAAGTGGCAGGTGGGGGAGAGCTCCCTCTTTAGGGCTTTCTGACTCCATTGAAGATGACTGTTCCTTTCTTTTCATATTTCCCCCTTTAGTCACCATCTTCCTTTGACAGCACACTTGACCAAGAGTCAGGTTTTCCAGATCTAGAGGTTTTGGTCCTCAGTGCCAGGGAGGAGCTTTATTGGTGGCTGTGCCCCATGTCAAAGGGAAAGTGCAGATTGGAAATCATTGAGGCCACATTTGAGGAACAAAGAAAAGCAGGAGGGATAACTATCAGGCATTTCCCATCTAAAGACTATATCTAATCAAGGCAGTAAACACTGGAGATCATCTCGAACTGGTAGGCTATTACCATCTAAAGTCTATATCTAATCAAGGCAGTAAACACTGGAGATCATCTCGAACTGGTAGGCTATTACCACCCTAGCAAATTTGGGTCTACTCACCCATGCACAATAAAGCTAATCTACTGACACCTGATTGTGGTGGAGGAAAGTGTAGTGCTTATTGAAGGGCACCAAACAAGGAGTCCAGGCAGCTGGTGCCTAAAAGACCTGAACTTCCTGATGGCTTTCAGGGAAAGGTCTTTAAAGATAAGCTGAGGGAGGAAAGTTGTGGGGTGCATGCTCAGCTCATGGAAATTCTTCTGATTGGTTGGTGGTAAGCTAATTGGGAGTCAACATCATTCATCTTTTGGTTCCCAACTGGCTTGGTTTCTATGTGCTTATGAGCAACATATAGCTAACTTCATCCACTTGCAGGGGATTTCATTAGCTGCAGAAAAACTCAAAGGGATATAGCTCAGAATATTAGCTATAGCACTTGAGGAGGAGCTAAAGATTCTTGACTTTATGGCTAAACTGTTTATTTTGTCTTACTTGATTGTTTTTCTTTCTTTGCACATTTTTTCACTTCTATGATTAAATTTATTCTTTGGAACTTAGGGAAGGCAAGTGGAGGACATGCAAGGGTGAGATCTACCCCAGAAGGCCTCATGGGATCCTGCTCAGTTACACTGGGTATATGTTATTCTTACAAAGGTTTAACAAGCACAAAAATGACTTGCAAAGCAGAGTTAAGAGTAATATAAGTTCAGTTTGTATTATGGTTCTAAACTAGGAGCCCAAATTTAAAATAACAGTAAATAGGTTTAAAACAAACAAAAACAAAAACAAAAAAACCCTAGGGGTCATCAGGTGAAATTTATTGTAACCAATGGGCTAGTTTCCTGATCTTTATGATTGAGTTTTTAATCTCTCCAGAGGCATTTAACTATGTGTAACAGGTAGTATTTGCTACTGAAAAAAGGGCCTTCTTGTTCAGCAAGTAGGTAATGAGGGGATATGCAGTTTTCCAAAACTACTTTAGCTAATGAGTCAGGTGATCGTTGCTGGGCTGCTATGCTTTGGCTGTGGAATTGACTAGCTCTCCTAGTGTTACGGAGTTTGAATCATGCTTTCATTGGAACTTATTCTGACCTAGAGGAGAAAGTCTCTCCCTATGGAGGCAGACTCAGAGTCAAATAGGCTTCTTTTAAGAGGTGAATGAATGGGAAACTTCAAATGTTTTACTATGCAGCTGATGTCAAGTGATTGATGAGTGAAATTAGCAACAGTGCTTGGGACAAGTGAAAAAATGTGTTACAGAATGGACGAAAGGGTCACCACTGTTGTGAATAGATTGATGTCTCTAGGGGCAAACCCAACAATTAGGTAAGTTTCCCCCTTTTGTAGTAGATTGAAAATGTGGATAAAAGCATTGTCTTTCCAAGAAGAGGGACAGGATAAGGCAATAATAATAGAGGAAAAAGTTACACAAGTCTGGTCTAGTCATCTTGGGGAAAAAATATGTGTCCTTTAGCTGTTATCTACTTCAGTTCCTGGTCAGTTTGATTCAGTGGTCTTCAGAGCTTGTTATAGGATGGGATGCCAGGTGGAGTCTTCTTTAGTTGGGAGATGGTTTATTGTTGTTTAGTCGCTAAGTCATGTTGGACTCTTGCAACCCCAAGGACTGTAGCCTGCCAGGCTCCTCTGTCCATGGGATTTCCCAGGCAGAAATACTGGAGTGGGTTGCCATTTCCTTGTGAGATGTTTACCCAAGGTGCAAGTTTCTGGTGTTTTGGCGCATCTGGGTAGTGAGAAGGACCTTTGTGTCCAAGGAAATTCACAAATTTTATTCTTATTGATTCCAAACCAGACGGGTTGGGAAAAGTTGGAAATGTTAATTTGGAGATTTGTAATCAGATAATGAGGAAAAAAGAAGACTTTAGGATCTAGTCCAGCTTATAGGTATATAACAAAACTTTAAAGAAAATTAACAGGACAAGAATCTAATATCTACAAAGATGCAAACATAATTTCTCTTGTCATAATTTTCTCCTTTTTATCAAAAAAATCATAGTAAAACTAATTTGTTTGTATTATGTTTGGCCTGATTATTTACATAAATGTAGCAAGAATAGTGATTGACCATATAACTTCTTTTTAAGATTTCTGTGCTGGAACTGTACAAGCAAGGTGCTAGGCTTAGTTTTTCCAAGCAATTCCTTAAAACTGGTCATATCTGAGTCTATGTATCTCTCTCTCAAATACGACATTCCAGCCAAAGCCTTGGCAATGTAGTTAATATTTCCTGTTGTATACTGTTATAAGAACAGGTTCTCACTGAATTCATGTAAATAACTAACTGTACTGTCAGGAAAAGAATATTTAAGAGTTCCCAAATTCTGAAGTGATCAGGTAGGAAAAGATGAATATTTCATCTTTGTTTACAACTACTGTAAGTGACAGATGCTTAAGAGAAAAATTTCCTTAAATGTGGAAAAGTAAAAATTAGGAGACTAGCATAAGAAGTCATAAAGATTATGCTGCTAAGTCACTTCCATCGTGTCCGACTCTGTGTGACCCCATAGACGTCAGCCCACCAGGCTCTCCTGCCCCTGGGATTCTCCAGGCAAGAAAACTGGAGTGGGTTGCCATTTCCTTCTCCAATGCATGAAAGCGAAAAGTGAAAGTGAAGTCGCTCAGTCGTGTCCGACTCTTAGCGACCCCATGGACTGCAGCCCACCAGGCTCCTCCATCCATGGGATTTTCCAGGCAAGAGTACTGGAGTGGGGTGCCATTGCCTTCTCCGCATAAAGATTATAATCATCCTCTAAAAGACTTCATTCAGGAAAAGTAGAACATTAGGGAACCAGGATAAAAAATCAAATGACTTATAGTCATTCTCATTTGTTCATTCAGTCTCCTGTAATTCTTGTTGATCCTGAGTTAGCGGCTTTAAGAATCAATCAAGTTTCCATTAAAGCTTTATAAGTTTTTACCTAGTTCAGTGTTATGATCTTAAAGTTATCAGAAATCTGCATTCTAATTATTTGGGGGTGGTCTTTTCCACGATTTTCCTTGAAGATGAAGCATTTTTATAGGAATATTTTTGCAAAGCATCAGAGTAAAACAGTAACTCTCTATGGTGACAAAAGACTTAAATGTCCATTATTAGAGATCCAATAAGAGCTCATTATAGTAGAATGGACAAGGGAATTTGGTAAGTTCTATAACACACATTCTAAGTTCTAAGACACCACAGCCTCGTCTAACTCAATGAAACTAAGCCATGCCCGTGGGGCAACCCAAGACGGGCGCGTCATGGTGGAGAGATCTGACAGAATGTGGTCCACTGGAGAAGGCAATGGCAAACCACTTCAGTATTCTTGACTTGAGAACCCCATGAACAGTATGAAAAGGCAAAATGATAGGATACTGAAAGAGAAATTCCCCAGGTCAGTAGGGGCCCAATATGCTACTGGAGATCAGTGGAGAAATAACTCCAGAAAGAATGAAGGGATGGAGCCAAAGCAAATACAATACCCAGCTATGGATGTGACTGGTGATAGAGGCAAGGTCCGATGCTGTAAAGAACAATATTGCATAGGAACCTGGATGTCAGGTCCATGAATCAAGGCAAATTGGAAGTGGTCAAACAAGAGATGGCAAGAGTGAATGTTGACATTCTAGGAATTAGTGAACTAAAATGGACTGGAATGGGTGAATTTAACTCAGAGGACCATTATATCTACTACTGCGGGCAGGAATCCCTCAGAAGAAATGGAGTAGCCATCATGGTCACCAAAAGAGTCTGTAATGCAGTACTTGGATGCAATCTCAAAAACGACAGAATGATCTCTGTTCATTTCCAAGGCAAACCATTCAATATCACAGTAATCCAAGTCTATGCCCCAACCAGTAATGCTGAAGAAGCTGAAGGTGAACAGTTCTATGAAGACCTACAAGACCCTTTAGAACTAACACCCAAAAAAGATGTCCTTTTCATTATAGGGGACTGGAATGCAAAAGTAGGAAGTCAAGAAACACCTGGAGTAACAGGCAAATTTGGCCTTGGAATACAGAATGAAGAAGGGCAAAGACTAATAGAGTTTTGCCAAGAAAATGCACTGGTCATAGCAAACACCCTCTTCCAACAACACAAGAGAAGACTTGTGTTCTGGACATCACCAGATGGTCAACACCGAAATCAGATTGATTATATTCTTTGCAGCCAAAGATGGAGAAGCTCTGTACAGTCAGCAAAAACAAGACCAGGAGCTGACTGTGGCTCAGACCATGAACTCCTTATTGGCAAATTCAGACTGAAATTGAAGAAAGTAGGGAAAACCATTAGACCATTCAGGTATGACCTAAATCAAATCCCTTATGATTATACAGTGGAAGTGAGAAATAGATTTAAGGGCCTAGATCTGATAGATAGAGTGCCTGATGAACTATGGAATGAGGTTCGTGACATTGTACAGGAGACAGGGACCAAGACCATCCCCATGGAAAAGAAATGCAAAAAAGCAAAACGGCTGTCTGGGAAAGGAGAAAAGGAAAGATATAAACATCTGAATGCAGAGTTCCAAAGAATAGCAAGAAGAGATAAGAAAGTCTTCTTCAGCAATCAATGCAAAGAAATAGAGGAAAACAACAGAATGGGAAAAACTAGGGATCTCTTCAAGAGAATCAGAGATACCAAGGGGACATCTCATGCAAAGATGGGCTCAATAAAGGACAGAAATGGTATGGACCTAACAGAAGCAGAAGATATTAAGAAGAGGTGGTAAGAATACACAGAAGAATTGTACAAAAAAAGATCTTTAGGACCCAGATAATCACGGTGGTGTGATCACTGACCTAGAGCCAGACATCCTGGAATGTGAAGTCAAGTGGGCCTTAGAAAGCATCACTATGAACAAAGCTAGTGGAGGTGATGAAATTCCAGTGGAGCTATTCCAAATCCTGAAACATGATGCTGTGAAAGTGCTGCACTCAATATGCCAGCAAATTTGGAAACCTCAGCAGTGGCCACAGGACTGGAAAAGGTCAGTTTTCATCCCAATCCCAAAGAAAGGCAATGCCAAAGAATGCTCAAACTACCGCACAATTGCACTCATCTCACACGCTAGTAAAGTAATGCTCAAAATTCTCCAAGCCAGGCTTCAGCAGTATGTGCACCATGAACTTCCTGATGTTCAAGCTGGTTTTAGAAAAGGCAGAGGAACCAGAGATCAAATTGCCAACATCCGCTGGATCATGGAAAAAGCAAGAGAGTTCCAGAAAAACATCTATTTCTGCTTTACTGACTATGCCAAAGCCTTTGACTGTGTAGATCACAATAAACTGTGGAAAATTCTGAAAGAGATGGGAATACCAGACCACCTGATCTGCCTCTTGAGAAATCTGTATGCAGGTCAGGAAGCAACAGTTAGAACTGGTCATGGACCAACAGACTGGTTCCAAATAGGAAAAGGAGTACGTCAAGGCTGTATATTGTCACCCTGTTTATTTAACTTATATGCAGAGTACATCATGAGAAACACCGGACTAGAAGAAACACAAGCTGGAATCAAAAGATTATTGGGAGAAATTTAAATAACCTCAAATATGCAGTTGACACCATCCTTATGGCAGAAAGTGAAGAGGAACTCAAAAGCCTCTTGATGAAAGTGAAAGTGGAGAGTGAAAAAGTTGGTTTAAAGCTCAACATTCAGAAAACGAAGATCATGGCATCCAGTCCCATCACTGCATGGGAAATAGATGGGGAAACAGTGGAAACAGTGTCAGACTTAATTTTTCTGGGCTACAAAATCACTGCAGATGGTGACTGCAGCCATGAAATGAAAAGACGCTTACTCCTTGGAAGGAAAGTTATGACTAACCTAGATAGCATATTCAAAAGCAGAGACATTACTTTGCCAACAAAGGTTCGTCTAGTCAAGGCTATGGTTTTTCCTGTGGTCATGTGTGGATGTGAGAGCTGCACTGTGAAGAAGGCTGAGCGCCGAAGAATTGATGCTCTTGAACTGTGGTGTTGGAAAAGACTCTTGAGAGTCCCTTGGACTGCAAGGAGATCCAACCAGTCCATTCTGAAGGAGATCAGCCCTGGGATTTCTTTGGAAGGAATGATGCTGAAGCTGAAACTCCAGTACTTTGGCGACCTCATGTGAAGAGCTGACTCATTGGAAAAGACTCTGATGCTGGGAGGGATTGTGGGCATGAGGAGAAGGGGACGACAGAGGATGAGATGGCTGGATGACATCACTGACTCGATGGACTTGAGTCTGGGTGAACTCTGGGAGTTGGTGATGGACAGGGAGGCCTGGCGTGCTGCGATTCATAGGGTTGCAAAGAGTCAGACACGACTGAGCGACTGAACTGACTGATGACACACATTATAAGATAATAACTAGAATTATGAATGGTGCATGTGTGTCTGTGCTAAGTTGTGTCTGACACTTTGTGATCCTATGGACTGTAGCCCACCAGGCTCCTCTGTACATGGGATTCTCCAGGCAAGGATACTGAAGTGAGTTACTGTGTTTTCCTCCAGGGACTCTTCCCAACCGAGGGGTAGAACATGTCTCTTGCACTGGAAGGCAAGTTCTTTACCACTAGTACCACCTGGGAAGCCCTTATGAATGGTAATAATACACCTGAAATATCAGATTTCAAGGAATGTTATATTTATGAAGCATTTATAACACATACCTATACAGATGCAATATAAAGAAGGCTTAGTATTATTTACTTGACAATGCTTCCCATGTAATTTCCCAAATAAGTCCAATTAGTTTAATATTTCCCTTTTTATAAATAGAGAGAACAGATCCTCTGAGATGTTCCAGGGGCCCACCAAAACAATCCCAAAGTTAGTTTAAGGTCAGAAAGACTTCAATTATAGCTTGATTTGGGGGAAGTTTTTAAAAAATATCAAAAGTTTTGGACGTGACTAAATTGGATCGCAGATCATTATAAAATAATATTTAACTATTCATTTAACTAAATTGACAAAAAGATTTCAAAGGTTAGAGCATTGTTGCTGGGGCAAAGGAGGAAACTGCCTTCCATTTTTTAAAAGCAGGAGAGAAAATTCCTACGTGAAAATGTCTTCCCTTATCCTAGAAGAAAAGTAATATTCTTATCTTCCTTCTTCCTTGTTAGGCAATCTGCTCCGAGTGGTACCCGCATGAGGGCTTTCCCCTTTGGGGCTTCCTGATTCCGTTTAAAATGAGCTTTATTTTTATAGTATACTTGGGAATCTAATGGAAACTGAAACATTAAACACTACAGAAAGGACCTGGGCTCCGGACTGACCATCTAGGTACCAATTCACTCCTCACTAGAGGTAGTTAACTAACTTTTAAATCCTGTAAAATAAGGATAAGATAGTATTACCTACCTCATATGGTTACTGTATTCTGGCATACACTATAATGACATCGGCATTTAATTCTAATGAAGGTATAGGACTCTACATATTCTGTAGATCTTCAGGCCTAATGACCTCTACATTACTGCTTTACATTCGAGTTTGCCCTTTTCTGATGCCCGTTTGCATTTCTGTTCTTACTTTCAGACCTTTACTTTCCAATTCTAAATCTATAGTATGTTCCAATTTCATCCCATTTGTATTTTGAAATTCCACCCTTCGTATTTTGTATACACTATCTCATTCCTTAATAAAAGCATATTAAGAAACAACTTAAAAACAAACATTTTTCACAAACTGAAACGTACGGATGGCAGACACCAAATCAACCGGAATACACCACTTAGACCAGAGCGCTGCCGGGAGTTGTAGTCTGACGCACTGGCACGTACCTCCCCGCCTCTCCAGTTTGAAAAGCCCGAGAAAGGGCTGGTGGGCGGGGCGTTGAGGTTGAAGCGCGCTCGAAGCTCCGACCCCGTCCTTTCCGTTCTGTGTTCGCACTGGAGGGGCGCGCCCGGCCGCGGAAGGGGCGTGGCTTTTCCCTGGGGCGGTGCTGCCAAGGCCGGCGTGCGCGGGGAGGTCCTGGTGTCCCTCTGAGAGGGCGGCGGGAGCGCGGGCGGGCCTGGCGATAGGGTGGCGACCCGGCAGGCGAGGCGGGGCCGGGTTGGCTCTGGCTCCTTCTTCCTCCGCATGTGGCTGGCGACCGCAGGGCAGTTCAGTTCGCGCACTTCAAGCTACCCGCGTCCCCTTCGGGCTCTCCTCGCGTCTCTGGATCCATGGCGTTTGCCGAGACCAACCCGGCGGCATCCTCCTTGCCCAACGGCGACTGCGGCCGCCCCAGGGCGCGGCCTGGAGGGAACCGGGTGACGGTGGTGCTCGGCGCGCAGTGGGGCGACGAAGGCAAAGGGAAGGTGGTGGATCTGCTGGCGCAGGACGCCGACATCGTGTGCCGCTGCCAGGTGAGGCGGCAGGGCTCTGATGGGAAGCCGGCCCCTGAGCTCGGGCCCAGAACTCGCATCCACCGTCCGAAATAAGGTGTCACCTTGAGGTTCTTTCCTCTTACTACGAGCTGCAGCAACGTGGAGAAATGGCGGGAGGTCGGAGACCCCTGACCTGGGTCTCGGGTTGCGGGCTCGTGATGGCTCAGGAGGAAAATGCGGCTTGACTCTGGGAGCCTTTGAGATGCGCGATGCCTGGGGAGTTGCAGTGTTCGGTCCGAGGACCAGTGCTCAAACCCAGGACTGGGGCCGGGGTGGAGATGGGAGACCGTTCGAGCTTGAGGAGCTACCGCCCGAGGCCTGCTGGCGGCTCCGGGCAGAGACCCTAGGGGGTCGCAAAATCGTCCCCGTCATCACCCATCCGCCCAGAGGATACCAACTGGGCCGAAACGCCCAGGAATCCAGACTCGCCACTCCCCCACCTGCAGGCCCGAGCTTGCCGAGCTTTGCCTCTTCGGGTCCACTTTGTTGACATGAGAACCTACTTCTGGGCTTCAGGGCGGTTTATAACCGTGTAATGGCCCCTTTTTTTTACTCGGTACACGGTATACTAAGGGAGGTTAAATTTACTTGTTGTTCCTAAAGGTAGGCATCCAAGGTCTTTTACGAGTGAGGCAAGTGAAAGAACACAAGTGTCAGATCTAGTATTTAGAAATATTTACATTGTTAACGCTCACACCTAGAGTGAACTTTCTGGAAATGGAATGGTAATATACTTCCTCCCAAAAGACTCCTGGTTTTCATTGTAAGCCTACTTCCTATTTGTCGTTTGCTTTGAAGCAGCCCAGAGGCTAGGCCTTTCTAAAGGCTCATAGTTAACTGTTAACGAATTTCAAAATTCGAAATGCTGCTGCTGCTGCTGCTAAGTCGCTTCAGTCGTGTCCGACTCTGTGCGATCCCATAGACAGCAGCCCACCAGGCTCCTCCGTCCCTGGGATTCTCCAGGCAAGAATACTGGAGTGGGTTGCCATTTCCTTCTCCAGTGCATGAAAGTGAAAAGTAAAAGTGAAGTCGCTCAGTCGTGTTCGACTCTTAGCGACCCCATGGACTGGAGCCTACCAGGCTCCTCCATCCATGGGATTTTCCAGGCAAGAGTACTGGGGTGGGGTGCCATTGCCCTTTCAGAACGAATGGTAATGTCTGAAGTTAACTGCTGTTTAGGTTGCAAGAATGTTTCTTCTTCATGAACTGTGTACATGGCATAATATAATAATGCTGTGTGCATTCTAACAAGTTCGTAGGCCTGCTTGATTAGAAGTGTTCTACCAACTCCAGTACTTTGGCCACCTCGTGCGAAGAGTTGACTCATTGGAAAAGACTGATGCTGGGAGGGATTGGGGGCAGGAGGAGAAGGGGACGACAGAGGATGAGATGGCTGGATGGCATCACTGACTCGATGGACGTGAGTCTGAGTGAACTCTGGGAGTTGGTGATGGACAGGGAGGCCTGGCGTGCTGCGATTCATGGGGTCACAAAGAGTCGGACACGACTGAGCGACTGAACTGAACCTAAAATTGAATACCATTTTGGCAGGCGGAAAAAAGTAATCATAAGTACATCAAAAGTTAAATCAGAAAATTTTGTTTTTTGCGTGAGGAAATCCATCCTGTTTCTGGTTTAAGTTGCTTCTTCATATTACCACTACCACCACAACCACTTCTCTTCCAGTCTTCTATTCTTTCACCTCTCTGGCTACACACATAGGAGATTACTCATGACACCTCTAAAGGTGTTGCCTCATAGAGCTGTAGCAGCTGCTCCAGAAGACTGACCATCACCTTCCTTTTCTCTTAAGATCCTATATTGCTGTGCTGTGGCAAAGTATGGGAATACCTAACTCTGGGCGGGAGGAGAGGTGGAGACCCCTTTATCTACTTCACTGTCATTTCTGATATCTTCCTTATACAGAAATGGTTGTGGTTTAGTTGCTAAGTCCTGTCCAACTGTTGCAAACCCATGGACTGTAGCCCACTGGGCTCCTTTGTCCATGGGATTCTCCAGGCAAGAATACTCCAGCGGGTTGCCATTTCCTTCTCCAGGGGATCTTCCCAACCCAAGAATCGAACCTGGGTCTCGTGTATTACAGGCAAATTCTTTTATACAGAAATAGCTAACATAAATAACAGAATATATTATAGGTTGTAAGAAGTTTTGGGGGATATGACCATTTTGCGTTTATTCTAAAAGATCCTCAATTTTAATAATCACTTTGAAAAGAAGTAGAACTCGCTTGATGGTTGGAGAGGGTATTACCATGTTACTGCAAAAAGTAGTCTTGAAGGAGGTCATGGGGTGATCTGCTCTGATGCCCTTGGAAAATCTGGAGAGAAGTTATTGAGAAGGAGCCAAGTTTGGCTTTAGAATGTTAGCTGAAGATAGAGGAGACATGTATAAGCAAACTTGCTGGGCAGATTTGACTTACCTGTAAAATTTTGACTTACTACCTTCCTTACATAATTTTAAAAATTTATATTCTTCTAGCGTTTTAAGAACCCAAAGGATTCTTATGTCTTGTTAATGCTGGTAGATAAATAATGAATAGATTTAAGAATATCCGTTGTGATTCACTTTGGTAACTATATTATTTGGTCAGTCCCAGTAAGCTGACATCTTCATGAAGTTCTCCTGAGATATAAAATTGATAGTTATGGACTGTTGAAATTCTTAAGATGTGTAGAGAGCCGGGAAAAGTCAACTTTTGGAAGGACATTTTGGACTTGAATTGCTGTTTGATGATTTAAGTTTTGTGTATTGTTGAAAATAATATGCACTTTTTAGAGTTTAATCAGTATAGTTTGTCATATTCATGCCATAGCTCAGATTTTGTAGTGTTTCTCCAGAAGTGGAATACACATAATGTGTCTCTAATGGAATCGTAAAATAAGGAATTTCTCCCAATAAAAATACAGTTTTTTAAAAGAAAAGCTGACATTGTATTTAACTATTTATTTTAAATATAAAATGTCTTTTTGGAAAGAATAGGTACAAAGCTTGTGGCATTTTCATCATCATTTAAATTTGGGATTTATAGAAAGTTATAACTTGTTAAATACTTATTCTTTAGATCCTTAAATAAGTGTGTAGGACTTGCATGGAAGGATGACTTAATTCAATAAGTCTCGTAAGAAAAAGAGAAGAAGAAATAAGTATAGGACCAATTTCTGGCATAGTTCATTCATCCAGCAATCTCAAAATAAATATCTATAGGGGACCACTTAGCCCCAGAGTTTTAGCTGACAAAGGCAGGGCTTGTGCTCACAAGGCGTTTATAGTCTAGTGGACAACTGTTACTTAGAAAAGTATTGCCAGGGTGGGGATGGATAAGGGTGTTAGTGTGGGTTTTTCAAAAGGTTAAAATATGGGAATAGGAAGGCCCCCATCCTGGCAACACAAAAATAGTTTTATTAGAAGGTCTATTACTGTCCCCCCACCCCAACTCCCTCAAAGTAAATTAGTCCCTATTTTCTTTATTTCGTCGAATAGAAACTACAGAGATTTTGACTATTGTACTTTATATCAGGCCCTAAGCATGGGCATGTTTATTGTTCTGGTGAAAGTAAAGCTTGGTAGTCTTGGCTATGACAGGCATGAGGTTAGTTGCCTGTGATGGGGTAGCTAAAACAGTATTTCCCTTCTTTGTGATTTTCCCCAGGGTTTTAATATTAATATAAAGAGGAAATACTAAGTAAAATTAATTATAAAGGGAAAGTATGTCCTGTCGCATGCTGTATGTAAAGTTGGCCATAAAACTAAGCACAATGAAAAAAATGTTTGTAGCTAGATGTGGGTATCTGCTGAAGGGTCTGAAACCAGCTATTAGCAAGTGATAAAGAAATGCAAAAGACATATCAGCAGCAACTGAGACTTTCTCCTTGAAATACTCAGAAAGGTTGAGAGATAATTTAAAAGAAAATAACTTCAGTGTTTTTTTAATGCCTTGACCTTATACAGCTACAATTATCTTTTAAACCACCTTCCATAATTTTGAAGCTGGTGGAGAATTAGCATTTAAGGTAAGCCATTCTTCCAGTTTTATAACAATTGCTGTTTCTTTGTCTCATATCAGGATTGTTTTCTGTATATAGTATTTTCCAAGATCGTACATAAGTGAATACCACTGTGTGGTGTACTTGGTTAAATCTTAATTTTTTGGATTATTGTGCTTTACCTAATAGAATGCTTTCCAGGTGGCGCTAGTGGTAAGAACCCACCTGCCAATGTAGAGTCGGACACAACTGAAGTGATTTAGTACTATTAGAATGTAGGTTTCTCAGAAAGAGGACTCATTCCCTTTTTGTTTTCTTCCATAGCACCCAGTACTACATGAGGCAGTGTGTGCTTAGTCGCTCAGTTGTATCGATTCTTTGAGACCCCATGGACTGTAGCCCGCTAGGCTCCTCTCTCCATGGGATTCTCCAGGCAAGAATACTGGAGTGAGTTGCCATGCCCTCCTTCAGGGGATCCTTTCCAACCCAGGGATGGAACCCAGGTCTTCTGCATTGCAGGCAGATTCTTTACCATCTGAGCCACTAGGGAAGCCATGTGAGGCAGAGAGGAAGTAAATACAAATACATATTGTGTGACTTGGATCACCCTTAGAAATTTCTTTGAATTCCATACTTTAGCTCTTTCCTGTATTATTTTAATACGTGCTCAGTCGCTTCAGTTGTGTCTGACTGTGACCCTATGTGAGAACCCTATGTGACCCAAGGCTCCTCTGTTCATGAGATTCTCCAGGCAAGGATACTGGAGTGGGTTGCCATGCCCTCCTCCAGAGGATCTTCTCCACCCAGGGATTGAACCCACATCTCCTGTGTCTCCTGCATTGCAGGCGAACTTTTTGCCGCTGAGCCACTGGGGAAGCCTTATTATTTTTAATATATTCCTGGGCAATTTAATTGACTATTGATGTGAGCTTAATGTGGAATCCCCAGTGTTCCTTGGATTAACAATTGTTACATAGTATTTTTAGCTAGTATTTTTTTATGTTGTACTATTATGTTCAACCAGTAACGCTGAAGAAGCTGAAGCTGAACAGTTCTATGAAGACCTACAAGACCCTTTAGAACTAACACCCAAAAAAGATGTCCTTTTCATTATAGGGGACTGCAATGCAAAAGTAGGAAGTCAAGAAACACCTGGAGTAACAGGCAAATTTGGCCTTGGAATACGGAATGAAGCAGGGCAAAGACTAATAGAGTTTTGCCAAGAAAATGCACTGGTCATAACAAACACCCTCTTCCAACAACACAAGAGAAGGCTCTATACATGGACATCACCAGATGGTCAACACCGAAATCAGATCGATTATATTCTTTGCAGCCAAAGATGGAGAAGCTCTATACAGTCATCAAAAACAAGACCAGGAGCTGACTGTGGCTCAGACCATGAACCCCTTATTGCCAAATTCAGACTGAAATGGAAGAAAGTAGGGAAAACCACTAGACCATTCAGGTGTGACCTAAATCAAATCCCTTATGATTATACAGTGGAAGTGAGAAATAGATTTAAGGGCCTAGGTCTGATAGATAGAGTGCCTGATGAACTATGGAATGAGGTTTGTGACATTGTATAGGAGACAGGGACCAAGACCATCCCCATGGAAAAGAAATGCAAAAAAGCAAAATGGCTGTCTGGGGAGGCCAATATAGCTGTGAAGAGAAGAGAATCAAAAAGCAAAGGAGAAAAGGAAAGATATAAACATCTGAATGCAGAGTTCCAAAGAATAGCAAGAAGAGATAAGAAAGCCTTCTTCAGCAATCAATGCAAAGAAATAGAGGAAAACAATAGAATGGGAAAGACTAGGGATCAGAGATACCAAGGGGACATCTCATGCAAAGATGGGCTCAATAAAGGACAGAAATGGTATGGACCTAACAGAAGCAGAAGATATTAAGAAGAGATGGCAAGAATACACAGAAGAACTGTACAAAAAAGATCTTCATGACCCAGATAATCACGATGGTGTGATCACTGACCTAGAGCCAGACATCCTGGAATGTGAAGTCAAGTGGGCCTTAGAAAGCATCACTATGAACAAAGCTAGTGGAGGTGATGGAATTCCAGTTGAACTCTTTCAAATCCTGAAAGATGATGCTGTGAAAGTGCTGCACTCAATATGCCAGCAAATTTGGAAACCTCAGCAGTGGCCACAGGACTGGAAAAGGTCAGTTTTCATCCCAATCCCAAAGAAAGACAATGCCAAAGAATGCTCAAACTACCGCACAATTGCACTCATCTCACACGCTAGTAAAGTAATGCTCAAAATTCCCCAAGCCAGGCTTCAGCAATATATGAATCGTGAACTTTCTGATGTTCAAGCTGGTTTTAGAAAAGGCAGAGGAACCAGAGATCAAATTGCCAACATCCACTGGATCATGGAAAAAGCAAGAGAGTTCCAGAAAAACATCTATTTCTGCTTTATTGACTATGCCAAAGCCTTTGATTGTATGGATCACAATAAACTGGAAAATTCTGAAAGAGATGGGAATACCAGACCACCTGATCTGCCTCTTGAGAAATCTGTATGCAGGTCAGGAAGCAACAGTTAGAACTGGACATGGAACAACAGACTGGTTCCAAATAGGAAAAGGAGTACGTCAAGGCTGTATATTGTCACCCTGTTTTATATTTAACTTCTATGCAGAGTACATCATTAGAAACGCTGGACTGGAAGAGAAACAAGCTGGAATCAAGATTGCTGGGAGAAATAGCAATAACCTCAGATATGCAGATAATACCACCCTTGTGGCAGAAAGTGAAGAGGAACTCAAAAGCCTCTTGAAAGTGAAAGAGGAGAGTGAAAAAGTTGGCTTAAAGCTCAACATTCAGAAAACGAAGATCATGGCATCCAGTCCCATCACTTCATGGGAAATAGATGTGGAAACAGTGTCAGCCTTTATTTTTCTGGGCTCCAAAATCACTGCAGATGGTGACTGCAGCCATGAAATTAAAAGACGCTTACTCCTTGGAAGGAAAGTTATGACCAACCTAGATAGCATATTCAAAAGCAGAGACTTTACTTTGCCAACAAAGGTTCGTCCTGTGGTCATGTATGGATGTGAGAGTTGGACTGTGAAGAAGGCTGAGTGCCGAAGAATTGATGCTTTTGAACTGTGGTGTTGGAGAAGACTCTTGAGAGTCCCTTGGACTGCAAGGAGATCCAACCAGTCCATTCTGAAGGAGATCAGCCCTGGGATTTCTTTGGAAGGAATGATGCTGAAGCTGAAACTCCAGTATTTTGGCCACCTCATGCGAAGAGTTGACTCATTGGAAAAGACTCTGATGCTGGGAGCGATTGGGGGCAAGAGGAGAAGGGGATGACAGAGGATGAGATGGCTGGATGACATCACTGACTCGATGGATGTGAGTCTGAGTGACCTCCTGGAGCTGGTGATGGACAGGGAGGCCTGGCGTGCTGCAGTTCATGGGGTCGCAAAGAGTCGGACACGACTGAGCGACTGATCTGATCTGATCTGATTATGTTCAAATGCTTTACTCCTTTAAAGTTTTATCTCCTGTATCTATGAGAAAATAGATAACTGATAATTGTATAATATTTGTGCATTTCCTCAACAAATTTCAGTTGACTGCTATGTGTTTCTATTAAAGAGTTTTTCTTTGCTGAGGGCAGTAGATCTCAAAGCTGTTCACTATTTAAGCTTACTGTATTAGTATAGATAATATGGCATTATCTTTATTTTTGAGGCATAAATTTTTTAAATTATGTGAAATTATCTTCAGTAATCTGACCAGTATTATTCTGTTTCTTTAAATATGGTGAGAAAGGGTGGATTAGTTTGGTAGTTTTAAGCATCTTTAGGAAAAATTGTTGCCTAAAACAAATCTAGGTTGAACTTGTAAATTGATAATATACTTAATAGCTTACTTAACAGTAATTGAATATAAATCTACATATGTTTTGGGGACTAAGTCAGTGTTGACACCGAAGGTTAATGTGGATTAGCTACATAACAGTAAGTGAAGATTGGTGATGTTAGAGTACTTTTTATCAGTGGAAAAAGGAACTTTGAGGTATTCAGTATTATCTGGGGAAAACATTTGAAAAGAACAGTAAAGTGTGTATAGCACAGGGAATGCAATGTTTTGTAATAACCTATAAGGGAAAAGAATCTGAAAAAACAAAGGTATATATGTGTGTATAACGAATCACTTCACTGTCTACCTGAAACTAACACAGCATTGTAAATCAACTATTGTTCAGTTGCTAAGTCATGTCCAACTCTTTGTGATCCCATTAACTGCAGCACGCCAGGCTTCCCTGTCCTTCACTATCTCCAGGAGTTTGCTCAAACTCATGTCCATTGAGTCAGTGATGCCATCCAACCATCTCATCCTCTGTCACCCTCTACTCCTCGTGCCCTCAGGCTTTCCCAGCATCAGGGTCTTTTCCAGGGAGTCAGCTCTTAGCCTCAGGTGGCCAAAGTATTGGAGCGTTAACTTCAGCATCAGTCCTTCCAATGAATATTCAGAGTTGAAGATTTCAGCTTGTGATTCATCCAGCCCAGCATTTCGCATGATGTACTGTGCGTAGAAGTTAAATAAACAGGGTGATAGTATACAGCCTTGATGTACTCCTTTCCCAATTTTGCACCAGTCCATTGTCCCATGTCCAGTTCTAACTGTTGCTTCTTGACTTGCACACAGGATTCTCAGGTGGCAGGTAAGGTGGTCTGGTAGTTCCATCTCTTTAAGAATTTTCCACAGTTTGTTGTATGTGTCAGTTAAAAAAAAATACGACAGTTAATAGAGGACAGTCCCCATGGCTACTCTGGCTCCAAGATGGATGGTTCTTTACGCTGAACCAACTTTTAATTATATTTAATTCAATGTACTAAAATTCCTCTTTAAAAACCAGGAGGTCCCATGACATTTTAAAAATGGGACTTCTGTCTATATTATGTTTTAAAAACTCTTTTATTAAAGGAAGGGTTTTATTCATGAGAGAAAATTTTTTTGACTTGAAATCTGCAGTTCAGTGTCAATGTGTTTTAAGAAAATATCTCCATAAATGTTTTAATGATTAGGGGAGTTTTTATCTGGTATTTATAAAGAGCTGCATAACATTGGTTTATGCATTTTTTTGGTTGCATGTCTGATCCTCCTATCTATGACTGTGGTCATCTCTGACCCTTGTTAAGTGTGTATATTAGAGCACGCACATGCACCTAGAATCTGGAGCTTCTTAATCAGGAACCTGAGATCCTCCAAGTCTATTCCTCTTTCCATTTTCCTTGTGAGTTGTTTTATAATGTAATTTAAGGTACAAAATACAAGGTACCTGAGATTTTTGTAATCCATGTGACACTTATCTGTGTATGAAACTGGAAGGTAAATGTAATACTGTAAGGTAAAGCAGATGTCTTAAGCCTTTAAGAGATAAATGAGCAGTGCACTTGGATGTCTTTGCTAAAAAGAAATTCAGATACCCTGTATTATGTTTTCCTATCTAACGTGTCTGGTTACTATTGAATAGTTTAATTTGATCAGCTTACTGCCGGTAACTTAAACCTGCTCTACTTTGGAATCACAAGCCAATTGCAGTTATTTGAGTGTTTTTATAAAAGAACAGTCATCCTTGTTTATAATTCCTTTATTGCTGTGGATTGCTGTGTTTTAGTTTTGGCAAATAGTGAAATCAACAATGGGATATGGGCCGAAACAGTCTTTACCAAGAAAATCAGCACAGGTAATCAGCACCAACTCAAAACAAGACTGTTAGGTTTTTAAGGAGCTTGAAGACTAGGTATGAAGTGGGAACCCTTTTTTGTTTGCTAGAATAGTTCAAAGGCATGGCTCTGAAGCATTGCTACTCTCTGCTGTAATCCGTAGTGTTTATTCTGATTTTTTTTGATTGATGTTTATTTTGATTTCTATGATTACAGTATAGTATTCATGTATTCAGAGGAACAGGGACTAAGAGAAGACACAGACTATTTTGGAGGCCAAACTAAGTGGCCTGAGTAATGCCCCTGGGCTATGTGCATGAAATTGTTAGCCCTTAACACTCTTGCTATCCGCTGGATCATGGAAAAAGCAAGAGAGTTCCAGAAAAACATCTATTTCTGCTTTATTGACTATGCCAAAGCCTTTGACTGTGTGGATCACAATAAACTATGGAAAATTCTGAAAGAGATGGGAATACCAGACCACCTGATCTGCCTCTTAAGAAATCTGTATGCAGGTCAGGAAGCAACAGTTAGAACTGGTCATGGAACAACAGACTGGTTCCAAATAGGAAAAGGAGTACGTCAAGGTTGCATATTGTCACCATGTTTATTTAACTTATATGCAGAGTACATCATGAGAAATGCTGGACTGGAAGAAACACAAGTTGGAATCAAGATTGCCGGGAGAAATATCAGTAACCTCAGATATGCAGATGACACCACTCTTATGGCAGAAAGTGAAGAGGGACTAAAAAGCCTCTTGATGAAGGTGAAAGTGGAAAGTGAAAAGGTTGGCTTAAAGCTCAACATTCAGAAAACGAAGATCATGGCATCTGGTCCCATCACTGCATGGGAAATAGATGGGGAAACAGTGGAAACAGTGTCAGACTTTGTTTTTCTGGGCTCCAAAATCACTGCAGATGGTGACTGCAGCCATGAAATTAAAAGACGCTTACTCCTTGGAAGGAAAGTTATGACTAACCTAGATAGCATATTCAAAAGCAGAGACATTACTTTGCCAACAAAGGTTCGCCTAGTCAAGGCTATGGTTTTTCCTGTGGTCATGTATGGATGTGAGAGCTGGACTGTGAAGAAGGCTGAGCACCGAAGAATTGATGCTTTTGAACTGTGGTGTTGGAGAAGACTCTTGAGAGTCCCTTGGACTGCAAGGAGATCCAACCAGTCCATTCTGAAGGAGATCAGCCCTGGAATTTCTTTAGAAGGAATGATGCTAAAGCTGAAACTCCAGTATTTTGGCCACCTCATGCGAAGAGCTGACTCATTGGAGAAGACTCTGATGCTGGGAGGGATTGAGGGCAGGAGAAGAAGGGGACGACAGAGGATGAGATGGCTGGATGGCATCACTGACTTGATGGATGCGAGTCTGGGTGACCTCCGGGAGCTGGTGATGGACAGGGAGGCCTGGCGTGCTGCAGTTCATGGGGTCGCAAAGAGTCGGACACTACTGAGCGACTGATCTGATCTGATCTGAACACTCTTGCTATTAGATAGAAAAGAGATACTATTCTTTCAGGTTTGTGACATTGACTGTTTCCATATCCTCTCACAGCACAGACTCACTTAGTTGGAGTGATTTTGGAAAGAGGAAGACCTAGTAGCAAACTAAGTCAAGATTCAGGAGTCACTTTGCAGACTAGTGTCATTTCATTCTAATCTAAAAAAAAATTTTTTTTATTTTCCTTTCCTTTCTTTTTTTCTTTCCTCTCTTGGACCTTCTTACAAACTTACATATAACAACATTTCCTGATCCAAACTTTTATTATAGAGTTGGGCTTGATAGCCTCGGGTTCTGACGAACTATGGAAAGAAAATTTAAAACACTTGTCATCTGACTTTATTAAGTTTAAAATCAAATTGGGGAAAAAAGTGTACATGAAAACAGTATGCTGCTGCTGCTAAGTCGCTTCAGTCGTGTCCGACTCTGTGCGACCCCACAGACGGCAGCCCACCAGGCTCCCCCGTCCCTGGGATTCTCCAGGCAAGAACACTGGAGTGGGTTGCCATTTCCTTCTCCAGTGCATGAAAGTGAAAAGTGAAAGTGAAGTCGCTCAGTCACGTCTGACTCTTAGCGATCCCATGGACTGCAGCCTACCAGGCTCCTCCATCCATGGGATTTTCCAGGCAAAAGTACTGGGGTGGGGTGCCATTGCCTTCCCCGGAAAACAGTATAAAAGAGCTAAATATTTTTATTTTGAAATATACAATCTAAAACCCCAAGAAACAAACCAACCAGTGGAGCCCCAAAGTGGCTTCATATTGTGTGGCAAGTCTCTTTGAGGAAAATCATAAGTTTATAATGACTTTTATGATATTTAAGAGAACAGTTACAAAACAACTAAATAATATATTATCCCTGTGTCCTCCAGTACCATGTTTTAGAGGTTTATTCTTGATGGCATAGATATTAAAATTTAGAAATTAATTTTTTTAGAAATTAGTTTTTAATTGAACTATAGTTGATTTACAGTATTAGTTTCAGGTGTACATAAGTTAATCATCTTATATCAGTTATTAACAGTGCAGGATGTGAATTTAGAGAATGGGCTGTATACATACCATCTTGCAGTGACTTTGTTTTGTAAATACTTTGGATTCTTTATAAACAATGGAAAAGAAACTGTCTTAAGCAAAATGGGGCTATGCTTAAAGGAAGACCTAGATGGCTAAACCTTGGAGTGGCCTGGCCTTAGGCAGCTCCTTGGATCTCAGCAGGCAGAACTGGCGGTTTTTCTCTTTAGGATGCTCTCTTAGGTGATAGGCATCTCTCACAATCAAATTCCCGAGAAAAGCTTGATTGGCTCAGGCCTGGATCAGGTTTCCTCCTCTGGATCAATTACTGTGGCCAGAGGGGATGATTACACATTATGATGTAGGAAGTAAATGGTAAGGGGGAGGGGAGGCAGAGGAACTCAATGTACTGGACGTATAACGGACCTTCAGTTCATTTCATATGGGAAGATAAGAAATGAGGAAACAATTCAGGGTTATTCTCCTTTGTAAGTTGTTTTCTAATATATTGTAGACCTTTGGTGCATCTGGAGGGAAAATGTTTGGTGTTAAATAGGTTTTTATTTTTTTAACTATGATTAAAATACTGAGACTTAGCTGTATTGGTTTTTAAACCCTAAAAGTATATACAAGAAACTTTGCTCTTCATCTTGGAGAATATAGAATTTTAGTTCTGCTCTCCCCCACCTCCATCATAATATTCTAATTTATTTCAGTGAGGTACAGTTTTATTTTTTTTTGGTCATTAAGAAGCTTGTTTAATATTTACCTTGAATCTTAATGTAAGAATAATGGTCAAAGAAAATCAGTTAAATAAACACCAAATTAGAGAATGTTTTTGTGATTGTGATGAGTGCTGATTGGATGAATGGATTTTTTTCTTTTACATATTCTTAATTTTAATATTGTTAATTTCCTTTTGTTTTGAAGAGGTGGTAGAATGGCTTTATTTTCAAAGAATTGTAGAGTTTTACTTTTCTAAAATTATTATTGTTGTTGTTGTTCAGTCACTAACTCTTTTCCAACTGTTTTTGACCCTAAGCACACCAGGCTTCCCTGTCATCCACTATCTCCCGGGGTTTGCTCAAGTTCATGTCCATTGAATCAGTCATGCTATCTAACCATCCCATTAATTAGTCTGTATCAACTATATCAACCATCTCATTAATTAGTCCATATCAAATAAGTACTAACAGTGTCTAGAACTTTATGGGTCACTATGGGGAAGGCAATGGCACCCCACCCCAGTACTTTTGCCTGGAAAATCCCACGGACGGAGGAGCCTGGTGGGCTCCAGTCCATGGGGTCACTAAGAGTCGGACACGACTGAGCGGCTTCACTTTCACTTTTCGCTTTCATGCATTGGAGAAGGAAATGGCAACCCACTCCAGTGTTCTTGCCTGGAGAATCCCAGGGACGGGGGAGCCTGGTGAGCTTCCGTCTATGGGGTCGCACAGAGTCGGACACGACTGAAGCGACTTAGCAGCAGTAGCAGCAGCATGGGGGAAGCAAAGAAGTATTGAGCCCTTGTATTTAAAGAGTTTATATTCGTCATCTTATATCCCCACTGAATTTTGCATTTGTTCTTGTTATTTAATGTAATAAAAATATAAAAGGCATTATAAACTTATGTTTTTCCTCAAAGAGACTTGCCACACAATATGCAGCCACTTTTGAGCCCTACTCGTTTGTTTAATCGGGTTTTAGATGATACATTTCAAAATTAAAAATGTTCAAAAGTGAAGGCATCTGAGATTCATTAAGAAATATTTTCTCGATTGATATGGTTGGTCTGCAAAACAGCATTAATTACTGTTCCACAGCTCCTTGTTTCTATAACAATTGAACATATTCTGTTTTTTAGTTAAATAGTATAAAATATACAGCTGTGATATTTAGAAGTATTTGTTAAATGCTTCCTGAATGAGTGGGATTATAAGTGTTATGGGAATTTAGCAAAGCAACAAGAGGTAGTTACATATAACTAATAATATAAATACGTGGTTAATGTTGTATCTGGGAGGATACTTTTCCAAATTTGCTTTGAGGCATCTGTTAAAAGTAAAATGAAAGATATACTTATCTTCCATCATTTATCTGGCCTTCCCAGTGCTAGTTAGGAGAAACATTATTGAACATATATGTCCTTGCTACTTATCTGGGTACATACTGCAGAGAGTGGCCCATGTGAGAAGCTGTTCATCGCAAATGTGGGAGTCTGCAGTTGAGAGTACAGTTGGCCCTCTGTATCCATGGGTTCTGTATCCAAGGATTCAACCAACTGTCAATCAAAAATAAATTGAAAAACAAAATCCAGAAAGTTCCAAAAAGCAAAACTTTATTTACATAGCATTTATGTTGTATTGGGTATTATAAGTAATCTGGAGACAATTTAAAGTATCTGAGGGTTTGCATAAGTTATATGCAAATGTTGCACTATACAAGGGATTTAAACACTTGTGGATTTTGGTGTCTCTGGGGGTCCTGGCACCAATCTCCTGTGGATACAGAAGGACTATCTGCCCTGGTAATGTGGTCATGAGTGTTGGTGGTTGGGTGAGACTGGCAATGGTAGTTCTATTGAAACCTCTTTGTTTTTGCTGTCTGCTGCTAACATGTGACCCCTCCTTGGACCTGTGTTTCGGAACAATTTCCTCAGCTCCCAAGAAGAATTTTGTATATTCCACACAATTTATGGGCTTTCCTGGTGGCTCAGATGGTAAAAAATCTGCCTGCAATGCAGGAGACCTGGGTTTGATGCCTGGATAGGGAAGATCCCCTGGAGGAGGGCATGGCAGTCCACTCTAGTATTTTTGCCTGTAAAATCTACCTAGACAGAGGAGCTATAGTCCATGGGGTCACAGAGAGTTGAACACGACTGAGCGACTAAGCACAGTGCACACAAAATTTATACATATTTTAGGTGGGCATCCAAATAGGCAGTTGAAATTTGAAGCTTCATCTGAGGCTTTTTGTGAAATGACCCTATACTAAAAGTTTTATCATATATAGATTTGTCAAAAAATGCCTTATGAGTAGCTCCGTCTCAGTTCACCTCAGGACTCTTCTGCACAGCAAGTGTTTCAAGCTTTTACCCCCAACCCTTGTAGGGCACTAGTGACCAAACATACTAGCTAATACACGCATTTTCTCCCTTAACTCCTCAGCAGGATAATTTAGGGTTATTCTTGAATATATTTAACCATATTTTCCTACTCAATTAAACGATTTAAGTGGGATTTAAACCATATAGTAATCCTTAATAAGGCATTGATTATTGAACAATCTTGGTTAATGTTTGAATGAGGAAGCTGTTCACAAAAGTGTGATTTCAAGCCTTTTGCAGCTGAACTTTTCCAGCCTGAACCACCACCTGGGTGTAAACTTGGAAGAACTCAAAGAATTAAACCAATCAGATCATATCAGATCAGTCGCTCAGTCGTGTCCGACTCTTTGCGACCCCATGAACTGCAGTACGCCAGGCCTCCCTGTCCATCACCAGCTCCCGGAGGTCACCCAGACTCGCATCCATCGAGTCAGTGATGCCATCCAGCCATCTCATCCTCTGTCGTCCCCTTCTCCTCCTGCCCACAATCCCTCCCAGCATCAGAGTCTTCTCCAATGAGTCAACTCTTCGCATGAGGTGGCCAAAATACTGGAGTTTCAGCTTTAGCATCATTCCTTCTAAAGAAATCCCAGGGCTGATCTCCTTCAGAATGGACTGGTTGGATCTCCTTGCAGTCCAAGGGACTCTCAAGAGTCTTCTCCAGCACCACAGTTCAAAAGCATCAATTCTTCGGCGCTCAGCCTTCTTCACAGTCCAGCTCTCACATCCATACATGACCACAGGAAAGACCATAGCCTTGACTAGGCAAACCTTTGTTGGCAAAGTGATGTCTCTGCTTTTGAATATGCTATCTAGGTTGGTCATAACTTTCCTTCCAAGGAGTAAGCGTCTTTTAATTTCATGGCTGTAGTCACCATCTGCAGTGATTTTGGAGCCCAGAAAAATAAAGTCTGACACTGTTTCCACTGTTTCTCCATCTATTTCCCATGCAGTGATGGGACCAGATGCCATGATCTTCGTTTTCTGAATGTTGAGCTTTTAGCCAACCTTTTCACTCTCCACTTTCACTCTCATCAAGAGACTTTTTAGTTCCTCTTCACTTTCTGCCATAAGGGTGGTGTCATCTGCACATCTGAGGTTATTGATATTTCTCCTAGCAATCTTGATTCCAACTTGTGTTTCTTCCAGTCCAGCGTTTCTCATGATGTACTCTGCATATAAGTTAAATAAACATGGTGACAATATACAGCCTTGACGTACTCCTTTTCCTATTTGGAACCAGTCTGTTGTTCCATGTCCAGTTCTAACTGTTGCTTCCTGACCTGCATACAGATTTCTCAAGAGGCAGATCAGGTGGTCTGGTATTCCCATCTCTTTCAGAATTTTCCACAGATTATTGTAATCTACACAGTCAAAGGCTTTGGCATAGTCAATAAAGGAATAAACTAATATATTGCCCTAAAGTCATTTATCACCAACCACAATGACCTGTCTCAAACAAACAAATATATCAGCCACTATCTTTCCATCATTATGTCCTGTCTTAGTAAGATATTATCTAAGAGAGTAGTAGGCTTTGTTATACACAAGAAAAACTGAGTTAAAAATTATTTATCCAAATGACTATATTAGTATATCTTTAAAAACAACTGTGTAAACAAAAATGTGTAAAGAGACTTATTTTAAAAGTCTACATCAAAATTACAAAGTGGATAGTTTGTTTTATATTAACCAAATGGTGAATTAGAAAGAAAACTGGTTCTGCTTAAATAATAAAACTATTGATTGTTTCAAAGGCACCAGTACTTGATAACAGTTTAATACAAATTCATTAAATCTAGTGTTTTATAACAATTTAGAGTAAATATTTATAATAACAAATTAACATTTTCCTAAGATTTGAAGAAATTTTAATGAGTTTTCATACTCTGAAAATATTTTTCCTGAAACTTGGGGGAAGTTTCCTAAATCACAGAAAGTTGTGATAAAAAGGCTAATATTGGTATGAGGGATAGAGTGAAAGAAAAGCCATAAAAATCAAGTAAGAATTGTCCTGTGGGTTATTTAGGAAAGACTAAGATCAATGTTTTCTTTTTTTTTTCTTCAGTATATTCTTTAGTTTATGTAATATGTTTTAGGGTTCTGTCAGAGTTGGTGATAAACTTGCCAAGGGTAAAATAATAATAAAGTATGTACCAGAAAGTATATTGCAACATTGTTAATAAAGACAAAAGGTAGGAAACAACCCAAATGCCTTTCTGCGGGACCAGTTTAATAAATTTATGTGTCCTTATAAAAAAGAATACAGTGCAGCTGTTGAAAGGATGAGGTTTTTCTCTTCGCAAGGTTATAGAGAATGAGCTTTAAGATTTGTTAAGTAGAAAAGCAATTTGCCCAGGTATATGTTTTTGCTATTATTTGCATAGGTGGAATATGCAAATATGTGTTTGTATACGCAGAATTACTTAGGGAAGGACAGAAAAAGCAGATGGTAACAGCAGCCTTGTAGCAGGGAAGGGGAGAGCAGAGTATGAGAAAGACTTCAGTTTTTACTGTGCATCCTACTGTGCCTTTTGTATCCATGTGCAGATGTTGCCTACATATAAGTAAATAGTGAAAAAAAATATTCACCTGTTCCCTTTGATGGTATCAGATGAAGGAGGTATTGCTTAAATCCCTGCTTCTGTCTTCCTGTGTCTTGTCACCTACCTGTTATCTGGTAGACTACAGGGTACCACTGCCAAGTCTTTTTTTTTTCTTTTAAACATACATGACATAACTCTGCTGCTGCTAAGTCGCTTCAGTCGTGTCCGACTCTGTGCGACCCCATAGACCCTGGGATTCTCCAGGCAAGAACACTGGAGTGGGTTGCCATTTCCTTCTCCAATTCATGAAAGTGAAGTCGCTCAGTCATGTCTGACTCTTAGCGACCCTATGGACTACAGCCCACCAGGCCCTCTGTCCATGGGATTTTCCAGGCAAGAGTACTGGAGTGGGGTGCCATTGCCTTCTCTGGACATAACTCTAGTCTTTAAGCAAGGAATTCTTTGTACAGTGCAAAACACTGTAAATAAGTATTCGTTGAAGATTTTTTTTTTTTTGCGGGACCTGTTTTTCGGGCATTTTTGTGAGTTCATGATGACGGTAAAAGTACTTTAATTTGGTAGCCTTGTGATCAAGTTAAACCAGTCATGTCCTGCAAAGATGTTAAACTTTTTATTTGTTCAGATATATTCCTAGTTTGTTGTTTATTTTTAAATTAGTGTTCTGTAGACATTTAAACATAATCAAATTGATTTGTGTCTTTTCCTCATGCTTTTTAAGCTTAGAAATTAGAAAAATTGTCTGGTCACTTAATACTGTCTCATTTGTACCTGATTTTTATAATTCAGTTTTATATTTTGTTTCATAGAGTAGAGATTTCACCATGGATTTGTACTATGATGCTCAGCTTTAGAAGTTCCTTGACCCAGTGTATTACTTAAGCCAGAGACAAGCAGATTCAAGGAATTGGTCACTAACCAAGCTCACAAAATTTATAGTCTTCAGGATAACTAATAGTTGAGGGAATTGCTTGGGAGATATCCTAGTTGATAAATCCATATAAGAATAATAATTTTAGATCAGAGTTCCTTGTCACACTTTTAGGGCAATGAGAATTATATGAATATTTCTATCAAGTTAGGATAGATTACTTTTTCAATTTTAAGGATATTTTAAAGATCAGTGTCATGGATAATTAAGTAGATTGCTACATGTTCCACATAGTGCCAGAAACAGAATAACAAGCTGATTGTTCCCTGTACTTTGTTCATTTTTTTCTCTTTTTAAGACGGGATATGTCTTTCAGTCTTCCAGAAATCTAAATTCTCCAATTTCTAGATCCTGTTAGGAATAATCACTCAAGTAGGGAAAGGAGAGAGGATGGCCAAACTGTTGTAAGCCTCTAGAGAATAAGTATTCATGGCGAATACTTGGGTTGCCTCAAGTAACGTCATTGTAGTAGGAGATCATTAGTTCACTTTGGAAGGAGTTATATTGCTTGTCATATTCATTGTTAGGTTTAGTTTTCCCAATCTTGTATTTCAGGGAGGAAATAATGCTGGCCATACAGTTGTTGTAGATTCTGTGGAGTATGATTTTCACCTTTTACCCAGTGGAATAATTAACCCAAATGTTACTGCATTCATTGGTAAGTATGTAAACTGAACTTAGGGATTTTCTTCCCCCAGTTGATAATAGTGTTTATTTTTCATTAAGCTTATTTAATCTCTAATCAAATGATTTATTGATTGCTTATTAATCCTGACAGTGGTACTCCTGGAATATACCTGACTTAGACTGTTTAACACATCTTTTAGTTCTTTTAGCCCTAATACTTTTTGGAATGATTACTTTGCATTTATTTCTTTTTGGCATTCTTAACTTTGTAGCAAAGTGTTGGATCATCAAATCAGGTTTCCAAGCACTATGAAGCATAGTAAGAAAAGCGAGAAGTCTATGTTTCATGGATGGATTCTGAAGGCTTGTAACATAAGATGCAATCTGACATTTTCTCTTCTAGTCTTTTATTTTTAAAAATGCTAATCACAACCCAGTAAATTGATTTTATGGCCACTAATTGGTTTGAGTCCCCAAGTTGAAAGACTGTGATCTGGTTCAGTTTGCCTAAAACTGTATAACTGGTTCCTTTCAAAATAAGTTTCACTTCATTTCAAAGAAATTTCAAAGTTTATTGAGTGTAGTTAAAAAGTGTTTTATATTATGTGTATTATTATTCTATTGTGTATTTACATTTTACTACTATTTAAGACTTGGAGTCATTTCTGTGGTAACTCCCTGATAAATTAGAATGTTCTACTAATCAAAGTGTATCACTCTTTCATTCTAGATTAGGGTTATTGTAAATGTCTTTGTTTAAATATCAATATGTATTACAAATATAGATGTTTAAAGTTGGGATTTGTTTATTTGTGTGTATGTGTTTTATTTTTTAAGGAAATGGTGTGGTGATTCATCTACCTGGATTGTTTGAGGAAGCAGAAAAAAATGTTCAAAAAGGAAAAGGTATGAAAGAATGAGTCTGCT
Organism: Tragelaphus eurycerus; assembly: GCA_935064755.1. NCBI lineage: Eukaryota > Metazoa > Chordata > Mammalia > Artiodactyla > Bovidae > Tragelaphus > Tragelaphus eurycerus. The sequence goes on from CAKXYN010000003.1 coordinate 27,408,890, forward strand.
TTGTCTGGTAACCAGTTATTTGTTTTTTTTGGTGGGGGGGCAGGGGTAAAGTTTTAAAGGGACTCTCATTCCAGAAAAAACTTCACATTTTTATCTTCTACTTTAAAATTGCAGGTTATTATACAACATGATTTTTATGTCATAATTTTTATTTATTTGAATAAATTTTTATTATATTTTATTCATTATGATCAGTGTTCTAAACAAAAAACAAACATAGCAAGTTCATTGTGTAAGTCCTGAATTTTTACACATTGGTTGTCTGCAAACCTTATCTTTAGGTCGCTAGAATTACTATATGTTGGTGGCATGACTCTGGGAAACAGGCTCATTTTGTCACTTGAGGTTGCTAGCATCCTCTTCTGCACAAACCAAAATTAGCTTAAGGCAGTTTCAGGAAGGCACTGTAGCCCATTTTGTACACCATTAGCCTCATTTCCTAGAGGATCTGAAAGTCCCTTGGTTACTACAACCCAGGACAAAAGAGGGTTGTTTAGATCCCTCCCTCCAAGTGAGGGAAACACTTCTATGCAGTGTATCCACTTCCATCTTAAAAAAAGAAAAAAAAAAAAAAGACTTGATTTCCTGCCTTCTCTTATGTTTTCTGGAGTTTTGGAAGTCTGTTTACATTCAGTTTGGCTGCCTTTCTAGGGTTTGAGGGGACTGTGACAATACAAATAAAACATAATTGAGAAAAATTATTAGTGCAGTTTCCCCTTAACTCATGTTTAATGTACGAAGTCCTATTAAATTTTTAAAGTTTATCTTTCATGCATAAAAGTAGCAGTCCATCCATCCTTAAGTGTTCCTGACAAATAAATCTGACTTAAAAGAAGCCTGTCTTGCTTCTCTCTCTGTAGTCTTCCCTGAAATTTTACGTTTGTTGTGTCTGCTTTCTTTAATTGGTCAGGTTGAGGTTCCCATGCTACTCTCCACTGTGCCTCATCCCCCTTTACAGTTTTGCCTACGGTTTTTCCTTCTTCCCTGCCTAACCCAGCTGAATCCACCTTACTGAATTTCTTTGTAATATTTACTTTATAATATTGCCTAAGCTAACTTTAGAATACATATGTGTTTACATGTCAACAACTATGGGGGGGCTTAATATCTTCTTTATAAGGAATATTTTTAAAACAAATCTTTGAGTATTATCAAAAGTAATTAATAAATACTAATTTTCAAAATTAGTATTTGGTGGCTTATCCTTGAATACATACAACCTGGGCTAGGTGGCTAATCCTTAGAATACATATAATCTAAGGTTCTGTCTTTAAAGAAAAATAATTAAATTCATTTATTTATTCATTCAACAGTCATTTTCTTTGAACATTTATTGGATATCTGACCCCGTGTTATGAAAACTCATGACTCCTACTCTCAGGCATTCACACTTAAATGGGAAGATACATAGATCTTTTTATAATTCAGTGTGATAAGTGCAGTAATTGATAGTACTTTGGAAGAATTAGTGAGACCATTTTATTATTTTATTTAATCACATTTTTTGTAATTGTCTTGGGAAAGGGCACCATTCCCCAAATTAACTCCCTTTCTCAAAATTCTCCCCTTCCTCTGCTCCTCACTCCCTACCACTGACAAAATGATATTTTGTACCATTTGTGTTTTTGGATGCTTAAAAGTATTTTATGTGGCTATGGCTGGCTTGAGTTTGGAATAACTTAGAGCAAAACATTTAGAAAGATAGAATTTGTGAATGAGTTTGTATAATGACAGATGAGGAAATTCTTGTTAAACATATTTCCTATGCAGAAGAAAAGATACTAAAATGATTATCAGTGAAAAACACTTTTAAACATTGTTATTTCTAAGGCAATTAAGATTTAAAAATTATACAAATGTTCAATTAAGCATGTCTATTCTTCTCTTCCTTCTAGGTCTGGAAGGCTGGGAGAAAAGGCTTATCATATCTGACAGAGCTCATATTGGTAAGGAGGGCTGCAGTGTATTTATGTATATAACTGTCTTTTTATCAGAAACATATGAAAGCATTTAATAGATGGTTTGATCTTTAATTTTATTGAAAACTAAGGATGAATTGCATTTCTTTTTCTTGGGGATGGTCTTGATCCCTGTCTCCTGTACAATGTCACGAACCTCATTCCATAGTTCATCAGGCACTCTATCTATCAGATCTAGGCCCTTAAATCTATTTCTCACTTCCACTGTATAATCATAAGGGATTTGATTTAGGTCATACCTAATGGTCTAGTGGTTTTCCCTACTTTCTTCAATTTCAGTCTGAATTTGGCAATAAGGAGTTCATGGTCTGAGCCACAGTCAGCTCCTGGTCTTGTTTTTGCTGATTGGATAGAGCTTCTCCATCTTTGGCTGCAAAGAATATAATCGATCTGATTTCGGTGTTGACCATCTGGTGATGTCCATGTATAAAGTCTTCTCTTGTGTTGTTGGAAGAGGGTATTTGCTATGACCAGTGCATTTTCTTGGCAAAACTCTGTTAGTCTTTGCCCTGCTTCATTCCGTATTCCAAGGCCAAATTTGCCTGTTACTCCAGGTGTTTCTTGACTTCCTACTTTTGCATTCCAGTCCCCTATAATGAAAAGGACATCTTTTTTGGGTGTTAGTTCTAAAAGGTCTTGTAGGTCTTCATAGAACCGTTCAACTTCAGCTTCTTCAGCGTTACTGGTTGGGGCATAGACTTGGATTACTGTGACATTGAATGGTTTGCCTTAGAAACGAACAGAGATCATTCTGTCATTTTTGAGATTGCATCCAAGTACTGCATTTTGGACTCTTTTGTTGACCATGATGGCCACTCCATTTCTTCTGAGGGATTCCTGCCCACAGTAGTAGATATAATGGTCCTCTGAGTTAAATTCACCCATTCCAGTCCATTTTAGTTCGCTAATTCCTAGAATGTCAACATTTACTCTTGCCATCTCTTGTTTGACCACTTCCAATTTGCCTTGATTCATGGACCTGACATTCCAGGTTCCTATGCAATATTGTTCTTTACAGCATCGGACTTTACTTCTATCACCAGACACATCTACAGCTGGGTATTCTTTCTGCTTTGGTTCCATCCCTTCATTCTTTCTGGAGTTATTTCTCCACTGATCTTCAGTAGCATATTGGGCCCTTACTGACCTGGGGAGTTTCTCTATCAGTATCCTGTCATTTTGCCTTTTCATACTGTTCATGGGGTTCTCAAGGCAAGAATACTGAAGTGGTTTGCCATTCCCTTCTCCAGCTGACCACACCCTGTCAGATCTCTCCACCATGACCTGCCCATCCTGGGTTGCCCCACGGGCATGGCTTAATTTCATTGAGTTAGACAAGGCTGTGGTCCTGGTGTGATTAGATTGACTAGTTTTCTGTGAGTATGGTTTCAGTGTATTTGCAAGGAGATCCAACCGGTCCATTCTGAAGGAGATCAGACCTGGGATTTCTTTGGAGGGAATGATGCTCAAGCTGAAACTCCAGTATTTTGGCCACCTCATGCGAAGAGTTGACTCATTGGAGAAGACTCTGATGCTGGGAGGGATTGTGGGCAGGAGGAGAAGGGGACGACAGAGGATGAGATGGCTGGATGGCATCACTGACTCGATGAATGTGAGTCTGAGTGACCTCCGAGAGCTGGTGATGGATAGGGAGGCCTGGCGTGCTGCGGTTCATGGGGTCGCAAAGAGTCGGACACGACTGAGCGACTGATCTGATCTGAAGGATGAATTGTAACAATTGAGTTCAAGTACATGAAATATTATTAATTTTTTTCTTCTGTTTCTGATAAGGACTAGGTTAAGATTACCTACTTCTGAAGAATTAGCTAATCAAATGAATAAGCAGTATTTCAAGAGGCTTTGCTACTTCTATTTGAAAATAAGCTATATTAAAATACAAAGAGCATTTATTTGCACATATTATTAACCTGTTTATATCTTTATGGCTCATTTATTGTCAACAAGTATATTGGGACTTTGCTTTTTACTCATTGTGATAATGTTCCTTTTAATTGGAATATTTAAACTATTTACTTTTAGTATAATCAGTAGTATGGTTGAATTTATATTTACTCTTTGTTTTCTATTTGTTCTTTGTCTTTTTTCTTCTCTCCTAATTTCTCTGGGATTTGATTTTTTAAATATTATCTCCACTATTAGCTTATGAGGAAGAGAAGAGGGAGATGATCAACATAACCCCCAAATTTCTAGAGTCCAAAACTTGCAGAGAATATCTTAGTAAAATGCGATTTATAGAATTGTAGGGTAGGGTATTCCAAAATTACTGTCTTAAGGACAGATTTGTAAAAAATATGATAGATTGCAATAAGTAGGAATGAATGATCAGGTATATTTTCATAATAATATACCAGTTAGGATTGTATTTGTCATAAAGAAGCTAGGCTGAAGGGATTTGTACCTTAAGTAATTTAAAACAAAATACATTTTGCTTTCCTACATTACTTTTGAGTCAGTAACAGCTGATTTTGTTTTTTCTCCCTCAGTATTTGATTTTCATCAAGCAGCTGATGGTATCCAGGAACAACAGAGACAAGAACAAGCAGGAAAAAAGTATGTTCTGTTTTTTTGTGGGTTTTTGTGGGTGTGTGTATGCAGTTTTAAGCATATCTAGTCTTTTTTTGTTTCAATTCTAGGTCAGAAGTTTCAGAAAAATAGCTATTAGACTATCCTGTTTAGATTTCAGAGAAAATCAGTAAGATCATGAAAATAAACATAAAGGAAATAGCATAAACAGAAAACACTCATAGTAACTTAATTCTTTGTGGTCAGCTGGCCATTAAGAACTGGATCTTTCTTTTCTAACTCAGAGCTTGTTTTGATCTATTTTTAAGTTTGGGTACCACAAAAAAGGGCATTGGCCCAGTTTATTCTTCCAAAGCTGCTCGGAGTGGACTCAGGATGTGCGATCTTGTTTCTGACTTTGATGGCTTCTCTGAGAGGTAACTATCTTGTATTTTGAAATGGAAAGAGCAAATGGATTTTTAGAATTTTTAAAACTCCGTATGCAAATTGATAAAAATCTGTATTCTAGTTGATTCGTGGTGGTTGGCTATTTTGTTTCTTTTGAAACACTAAAGTTATTTTTTATTACATTTGAATTGGTCCTTAATTTGAGATTAACTTCATGAAAATAACATGATGTCGATATCATATGAGTATCCCTAGAAAGACAAAGCCAAAATTATATTTAAGGATTGGAATTTAGAATCCTTTACTGAGAAATAGGCAAGTTTCCGGAGGGGTGTGGCCGTGCTATGGTGGGGTCTCCATATCCTAGGGTCTTGATCCTCAGATTTTCAAGTTCAAAGACACTGCTGTGTCCTTTCACCTAGAAATAATTAGGTTATCAAGTACTTGTTAATATGTATCAAGCTCAGCTTGAAAAATAGGAATGCGCCCTTTACATTTAATCACTGTAGAAAAATCTCCATGGGAATCCTAATAATCATCAGTAAACTATATGGTGACTCAGTGATGAGTTAGTTGGTTGCATCTAATAACAGCAGCAAAGATCACTTGCTGTATCCATTTTCAGTCAGCAGTTTAGGGCACCTAAGCTGCTTGTTTAGTGCATTGTTAGGGCACCTCCAGTGAGAATATTGGAGACAAGTTGCTAATGTCTGCCGCTAACTCTCCTAAAAGCATCATTTTAGACCATTCACTTTTATCTTTCACGGAGTATAATATAATTAATTCAGATTTAAGTCTTGTGGTTACAGATTTGAGTCATCCCCTGCTCCCCCTGCCCCTCACACACATCACCTTAATTATATTGTTGATATTCCTATCAGTAAAAAATATTTTGAATGTATCATTTATTCATATGACTGACCTTAATTAGATTCTGTTTCTCAGAGTGTAACTTCATTTTGGGGATTAAGACCACTTAACTCCAGAAATCATTTGAATAGAATGAAATTATTCAGAATATTTTAAAACAGAGCTAAAGTCTTTATTTATCTGTTTTTTCTCAGGTTCAAAGTTCTGGCTAACCAGTACAAATCTATATACCCTACTTTGGAAATAGACATTGAAGGTGAATTACAAAAACTCAAGGTAATGCTTTCTGACATTTATAATGTCCTTTTTAAAACTTGTTTGCCAAAATAGCATCTAGATCTTTCATTCATTCAGTCTTTGTATTAGGAACCGAAAATAAGAGATTGAAGAACATGTGGTTAGTAAGTGCCACACAGATATGTGTTAAGTATTATAGGTAAGAATGGGTAAAGTGAATTTGTATTTTTAAGTCTAAAAGCATATAGGCCTAAAAGGACGTGGCATGTTTGAGTAACTTTACATGATGTGGCTTTAACAAAACATCCAGTGGGGACCAGGGAGCAAGAATAAAGTACTTGAAAAGGACCCTGACAGGCTACAGTGAATGAGATCAAAAAAAGTTAGACAAGTAGGAACCAAATCCTAAGTCTTGTGTTGATGTTACATGCAGTAATAGGAAGGTTAGCTACGCAATAATTTTGAGCAGAAAAAAAGGACTAACTGTGTATTATATAAAAATCACTCATAAGCATTTGAAGGATAGATCAACTGAGGGACGAGTGAGAGATGGTAACTTTTAAAGCTAACCAGCACATGTAGGACTGATACCCCAAAGGGTCAGTTAAAGGGACAGCTCTAAAGGACTGTACTCTTTAGAGACATAGAAGGTGATTGACCAAACATTAGGACCACAGTTGGTGCCTAAGTTGGTCAGTAATCAAGTTGCCTATCCTCTCCACCCTTCCCTTCCTCCAAAATCTTTGGAGTTTCAAGCTGCTTCTGTTGTGTCTGACCATTACTCTTTGTTTCTTGTGAATAAGTATGACATCAGTTCCAGAACTGAAGAGGAATTTACATACCTTATATGTCATTTTAGAGTTGTAACAGACCTTAGGTTACCTACTCACTGAATTTCTTTTGAAAAAGTGACCTTCAAGGGACATTGTGAATGTTAGGTATTTGGATTTCAGTATATTGTTGTTGCTCAGAATAGACTGCCACTTTGTTTTCATTCTGTCGTGCAACAAATATTTTAAGTATTATTAGTAGCAACTTGAAAATATATACATGCTAATATACAGGTATATCTTTTCAATTCTATTTTATACATATTCCATATGAATGTAAAGTATATGAATAATAATGACCAGAATTAGGTAAGAAGATTAATAGGTGTTGAACAGTATTCCCCCCTTATCCTTGGTTTTGCTTTTTGTGATTTCAGTTTCCTATGGTCAAGTGCAAAACAACTCTTGTTTTAAATTTGAGACCTTCTGAGTAGTGTGATGAAACCTCTTGCTGTCCTGCTGCATCCTGCCCAAGACAGCAGTCATCCCTTTGTCCAGTGCATCCTGCCCATTAGTCACTGACTAGCCATTTCACTTGCCAGATTGACTGTCCTGGTATCACAGTGCTTATATTCAAGTGAACCTTTTAATTTACTCATGGCCCCAAGGTACAAGAGCAGTAATGCTGGCAATTTGGATATCCCAAAGAGAAACCATACAGTGAAAATTCTTGACTTAATAAGGAAAGAGACAAATACGCTGTGGTTGCTAAGGTCTACAGTAAGAATAAGTCTTCTATCCAAGGAAAACGAAATTTGTGCTAGTTTTGCTGTTGCAAAAGTATAACAGTGAGTTACATAATTTTTACTATAGTATATTGTCATAAGTGTTCTATTTAATTATTGGTTATTGTTGATTTCTTGCTGTGCCTAATTTATAACTTAAATAAATTATCAAAGGTGTGTATGGATAGTAGAAAACACAGCGTATGTAGAGTTTGGTATTGTCTGTGGTTTCAGGCATCCCCTGGGGGTCTTGGAACATATTCCAAGATATGTGGGGGGACTGCTGTATTTTGAACCAGGACTTTAAGGAACATGATGAATGATGCAGTCACTTTAGGCATTAAAAATAAAGGACTAAAACAGGAAGAAGCATGAGACTGGCGACTAGAGCCAGAGGGGGATTATATGTCCATCAATAGGTATAACATACTCAGTGAGTTCATGAGTGGATCTTGGAATTTCCATACTGGTCTGGCTAAACATTTAAACATGGTTGAAACTAAATTTTATTGCAGTTATACTATAGGCCTTGAGAGAACTCTTGTTTATATTTTTAATTGAATCTCTAGAATTAAGCAGTATTATTAATACTTTAAACATGTTTTGAGAAAGTTTTATCATGTTTATGTGAGTTAGTATTTGATATTACTATTAATACTGCTAAGGTATTTTACTGTAATGGAATACAGTGGGAAAAGAATATTAGTAATCAATTATTGATACTTGCTTGCTTGGCAATGTCACTGGTGCCCTCACAACATTTTGAGAAAGACTTTGATGCACTTATGGTCATATGGACTCTTAAGTGCTGCTTTATTAATACCTACAAAATATAAAAGCACAATATTCAGTTCTTTTTATTTTCCTAAAAGCTGGTATATGAAGTATGAGTACTGGGCTGTTCAGAAATTTGCAGTGAGGTTGAAGTAGAACCTTTGAATGTCATTGCATCTCTACTTTTCTTCAAATAGTGTCTCTTTTCTGGTTCTGGGGAATCAGCATGAGAGACCAAAGCCAATCCAAATGTTGTAATAGGGTGAGCATTGTCACCAATCCCCTTCTCCTTTCCAGTTGTCAGTTTTCATTGTCAAAAGTTGGGTGATTTTTACTCAGATAGTTTACATTGTAAATTTATTAGTATACATCAAGCTTGGTTTTTGTCTTTGTATATAGGGTTATATGGAAAGGATTAAACCAATGGTGAGAGATGGAGTTTATTTCCTATATGAAGCTCTCCATGGACCACCAAAGAAAATCTTGGTAGAAGGTGCAAATGCAGCACTACTAGATATTGATTTTGGTGAGTGAGATACAATTTACGGGGAGCATAACTGAGTCCTAAATTGCTTAAGATATGCATAATTAATGTTAGCATTAAAGTATTTTAGAATAAGGCTTTTTGCTTGTATATTCAGGAATGATGAAAGTTTGTCATCTTATCCTAACCCTTTTTTTAAAAAGGGAATATTTTGTGTTTTGCAGTTCATTAGAAAAATGAAATCACTCTTTGGGTCAATGGGATTTTTGTTGTTGTTTGGTTTATAGCAATTCCAGACTATTTCCTTGGAACTGAAAGATGATTAGATGAATTCTGTGAAAGAACCTATAATTCAACCTTTTAAAAACTGTCAAGAGCTAATAACATACATTGTTACTAAGCATGCACATCCTAAGATCTATGGAAGTCTATTTAATTAACTCCCTGGATGTGAGATTCTGAGTTTAAAAATTTGATGCTTATCATCTTCAAACTACTGCTTTTGTTGGCCTTTCAAGCTAAACATGATCTCAGTATAAGACTGTTCTCAGCTGTTACTAACATTACATTGACTTTTGACTCCAAGTAAGCCAATTAAAGTGTATTTCTGTAGAGTAGATACATATTCTTGATACCATAATATGCCTATCCAATCTGGAAGAAAGCAGTGTCTAATTAGTGTAGGGGATAGTTCAAGTATGAATAGGATCTTGGGGTCAGGGTTGGGGGGGATAGGAAGTACACCTTTGTTTACTCTTGTCATTTCTGGGGTTTATTCCCTGAAGAGAGATCAAAAAGGTCATAAACTGTGGAATACCACAGAATTCTTGGTGTACTCTTGTCACTCCAGGCTGCTGGGGTATCCGTATCAAGGGAGTAAAATAAAATTTACTCCTGTTTTAAATTAACAGGAAAGTATAAAATATAAATCTACATAGTAGGATACCACCAGAGTTTTGGCATTAAATTAGGTGAGTCCCTACTGGACAGAACCAAGTAATTGCATGTACTCAAGGGTCGTCTGTAGTATATAGCACTGCAGCTATAGCTTAACCACCTATGTTTTTATCTCTACAGACAGAAAGAATCAGGAATAAAACATCGAGGCTTTGAAAGGGTGGTTCCATAACTCTGTCAAATACCTAGAATATACTCAAATGCAGAATTTTAAAAATAACGTCTATCATTTGTGTATATTTTACTGTTTGTTTCTGTTTTCAGGAACTTACCCTTTTGTGACCTCTTCGAACTGTACAGTTGGAGGTGTGTGTACTGGCTTGGGTATGCCCCCTCAAAACGTTGGAGAAGTGTATGGAGTTGTGAAAGCTTATACAACTAGAGTTGGTATTGGTGCCTTTCCTACAGAACAAGACAATGTAAGCCTGTTTCTCAGTAAATCTGAATAAAAAGTTTGAAAAGGAAAAATCATGCTTTTTTCTTAAGGAATTATTGTCTTTTATGCATTTCACTTAATTTGCAAGATTAATTAGCACAACTCTAAAGAAAATTACATATACCTTTATTGTTAGTGGCAACAGATTGGCAACTAAAGGGGAGAGATTAGTGGGCACTTAAAGGTAACTGTAATTGCAGGCAAGTGAAGGTGGGTTATGAAGGGGATTAAGATAGTAGAAGAGAAAGAATTTAAAAATAACAGGTATCTTTCACCAAGAGCTTATTAGGAGTCAAGGTCGAGAAAAGTGATCTCTAGACATTGTCTAATCATAGCCCACTGTTTACTTGGTGGTGACCTTAGGCCAGCCACTGTGTAATTGCTGTAAACTCAGAAGCTCTTTGTATCCTCACAGCAACTCTGGGAGCTGGGTGCTGTTACCATCCCCATTCTGCATATGGGGAAACTGAGGCCTGGAGAACTGAAGTAACTACCCCAGGCCACGCAGATAAACAAGGCTGAAATTCAAACCCGATGAAGCAGTATTTTAGTTGTAATTCTGTCAGAATATGTGTGATAATGAAATGATGGCTTTAATCAGAAAGGTGTAAATTAAGGAATAGATAGATGATAGATGGGAAAATTAGGTTGTAGGGAGTGGCTGTAGCTTAGAACTTTGAGCATTGTTTTCAGCCTTAATTTTCTTTGAAAGGACATTGTGATAGCAACTACTAGATGGGAATTTGCCTTATGGTTTTCAGGAAAATCATCAAACTACAGTTCTTAAAACAAATTGGCCTAACATCCATTTTAGTAAATATTAGCAGCTTACTTTTTAATATGCAATATTTATATATGTTCATCTAAATTTTTAGAAGTTATCTGTATAATGTAAAAAAATGTTGGTCTTAAAATAGTGGTTAAAAAATAAAGTCAAAAGTGGATGTATTTCAAATAATGCCTCCTTCAAATAAAATCTATCTCTGTGAAATTATACCTTCCAACTTAGTTATTTTTTCTGAAAGATGTTTATCTCTAAGAAACTTTATGCCTTGTTATATGATCTATAACATGTTATATGATCTACTAGATTTAGACTATTGGTATTCTAGTCCTAAAGTTTTATTTTCTGTTCTTTAGGAAATTGGAGAATTATTACAAACAAGGGGTAGAGAGTTTGGTGTAACGACAGGAAGGAAAAGAAGATGTGGCTGGTTGGACCTTGTTTTGCTCAAATATGCTCATATGATTAATGGATTTACTGCGTGAGTATTCTTAGAAACACTTACTTCATAAATGACAGTTCATGACTACAGGTTAAATTTTGTGGAGTGCAAACTTGAGGTAGTGCACTAATACAAAAATTTCTCTCTTTAGACTCGAAATGAAACTGCAGTTCAGAAGTGGACCAGAATACAGGGGAGGGGTGCATAAGGAGAGAGACCCTAGTTTTTCTCCCTAGATATCCAAGGTTGGGAGAGAAAATCTTGATACTCTTACATACATGTAAGTTTAGAGGGAGGTAAGACAGGCAGGTATAAAGGTGAGTAGGTAGATAGGTGGAGCAACATAGAGTGTATATCAGAGGGGAGGCAACATAACTGATGGAGTGGATAGGCTTGATTGACATCTGACTTCTGGATTCAAATATCAGATCCATACATTATGCTATGTGACTTTGGGTAAGTTAATCTTTTTGTGCCTTTTTCATCATCTTTAAAATCTAAATAATAGTACTGTCTACATCCAAGGGGTATTTTGAAATCTAGATGAGAGTATATCGCATGCTGCCTGGCACACTAAAAATGCTCAGCAAAAGTTGCTATTAATATTGCATACACATAATAAATGTAAAAATATATTCATGTTTATATTATTTAGGCTTAACTTTTAGCAAATATTAGAATAAAGGATAAAAAAAATAACCTGTGGGCAAGAATCTCGAACCTAGTGTTTCATCTAATTTCTATAGATTTTCCTAGAAAACTTTTCCAGTCAATTTATTGGGAGATTTTGATGTGTTATGAAGAGATCCTCACTCTCCTTTGACAGTTTTTGACCAGAAGGGTAGTGTTAAAGGAGAGTGAAGAAATGAGGATTGATTGCATCCGTGTATGTATCATACATGTATCTTGTCATTCACGTGGAATAGTCAGTTTTGCTGTGTCAGCCACAGAATGCATCCTTTACTCCAGGCAGCTCTCTCTGGATATGTATTAGTTGATCCTGAGAAACTAAGCCAGAGAATGTGGATCTATCAATCAGTGAAAATCTGTTACAGTTATTAGAAAAATAACTCACTAGTAGATCAGTTAAGTCATTGTTTTTAATAGAGGAAAATATATCCATATATTGCCCTGTAGTGTTTTATGTGTGGTATGCTTTAAAATACAATTCTAACCAGTTTTCAGAATTGCTTTGGAACTTTTAGCTTTGTATGAATTTGCTTTACTCCTTCATCAAGTTGTTGACGTCTCCCTCTCTTCCAAAATTAGGTTGGCACTTACCAAATTGGATATTTTGGACATGTTTACGGAAATCAAAGTTGGAGTTGCATACAAATTAGATGGTGAAATTATACCTCATTTTCCAGGTACTCTTTTATTGGTGTATGTATCAGAGCAATTCATAAAACTCTTCTGTATAATTTATGACGTACGGCCACAGACTTGAAATGCGCTTTGTGAACAGTGCAAGTAGCATTTGTTTCATAGTTGCTATGGATTTGGGTGCTGTGTCGTGACAAGCTTGTGTTCACACTTGAAATAGAAGAGACATGGTACCACTGGGCCCAGTTATGCTGCTCCTGAATCGTATCTTCCCTGCTTTGAAAGTAACCTTTCTGTAGGCCTTCCTTGAGAAATGTTAAATAGGAGAAAAGAGCCCTGCTTGTCAGGGTAAGCAGGCTCTGAATACATCAACCCACTGTGTCCTTCAAGCTACAGGAATGATTTTTTTCTAACTTATGTGTCTAAAGTAGATGAATGTAAGGAGATTTCCTACTAGAGCCAGTGGGTTTATTCAGGCATATCTTTAGTTATATGAGTTCTTAAGTTACTCAGGCAGTTCCAAAAATGTTTCCATTTTCCAGAAATAGAAACTGTTAAATTGTTTAGTCATCCTGGAAGACTAAGAATATGTCAAATGAAGAAATAGACTAGCTTAATGGAACTTGGTAGACTGGTAGGTTGGAATTGAGAACTGCGAGTTCTTAGAAGCATGTTTAAAGTCATTATTTGTTAGCTGACATCTGGGCCATCCCCAGTTTGGCTTCTTCTGACTATTCTTTTCCTTGATTGTGGATCACGGTGTCTGTGTCTCATGACTTTTGGTTGAATATTGGACATTGTGCATAATATATTGTAGAGACTTGGATTCTGTTATCTTACTCTGAAGAGTATTGGTTCTTGTTTTAGAGGACAGTTGAGTTACTGGCTTGTCATCCTGAACCTTGTATAGCTTGGTTTTTTATACTTTGTTCATATAGTATATGGAGATTGTAAGGTGTTTCCCAAGTCTTTCTAACCTAGTGTGAGACAGTCTCCAAATTATCTCTGTGGGTCTTGGCAGAGCTTAGTTTTAGGCTTCGTTGAGGGGTGGATGTGCAATGGCACCCCACCCCAGTACTCTTGCCCGGAAAATGCCATGGACAGAGGACCCTGGTGGGCTACTGTCCATGGGGTCACTAAGAGTCGGACACGACTGAGCGACTTCACTTTTCCCTTTTCATTTTCATGCACTGGAGAAGGAAATGGCAACCCACTCCAGTGTTCTTGCCTGGAGAATCCCAGGGACAGGGGAGCCTCGTGGGCTGCCGTCTATGGGGTCGGACAGAGTCGGACACGACTGAATCGACTTAGCAGCAGAAGGGTGGATGTGGGAGGGGGTAGGGATCCGGCAGGGTGAGGGAGAGTCTGTAGTAGATTTCAAGCTCAAGTTTGGTTTTTACTTTTAGTGAACAACCTTTCTGTTGTCTCAGCTGGATGCCAGGAGAGTTAACAAGGTGTAGAGAGATCTTTCCAGGCTGGCAGTGCTGGAGCTCCAGTGTGCCCTGTCCTTTCCCTTTCACCAGCACTGCTTGACCTCTAGAATCTTTGTCCCACTCAGCTATGTGACAGCTGCTGTCCGGTAAGCCACCTATGGGGCCATGAATGTATGGTTGAGCTTTAGCCATGGTACCTTCACACCCATTTCTGAGGGAGGAATACCCTCTCTGTATAGCTCTCTCCTCTCTGATGCTTGCCCTTGATGGTTCTAGCTGCTTCAGCTTTCCTGAAATCCGATATCTGTGTTCTCAGGTCAGTAGGACCACCATTCCCTACTGACTCCAGTGTCCTGACTTTCCTTGATCAAGAAATTATCCCTGGCAGAGAGTTAAGTAGTTTCAGGAATTGCTTGAGTTTTCTTCCTCTCAGAGACCACAGTTTGTGCTACCTGTTGACTACTGCCTGGAAAGAGTTGTCATGTATTTGGTTCAGTTTTACAGTTATTTATGCTAGAAAAGTTCATTTAGAACCATGTACTCCATCATGGCTAAAGGAGAAGCCCCACTGAGTCTCCTGATTTCTTCTTCTATGGTCTGTCACAAGCAGTGCGATGTAGTGTGGTTCATCACTTTCTCTAGATGTCCACAAACATTCCTAACATGATACATCTCATTGTATCCTGGATCATAGGAGAGAACTCTCGTATCCATGTATTCTCTTATTAAACTTTTTATTCCACCACTTGCAGAATCCTTTCATCCTGTACCTTTAGGATCCAGTTCTGTACATACTCCTTTCACTCCTACTAGTAAATATTGGCTCAGTCCCACAGATCCTTCAGAATATATTGCCCCTCCTCCTTTAGCAGACCCCATGACTCCTTGGCCAACTTATGTTTGCATGTCAGGAGAGGAGGCCCTGAGAGGCTTCTACATCATCCTCAAGCCAGGAGAAGCCTCAGCCATTGTGCAGGTCATCAGTGAATCTATAGAAGGATTCAGCCAAATGTCTCAGAAGTCTCAGGGTCCCACTTTTTTCTCAAACAGGATCTGGCCTTGTCATAGCAGATTCGCTGCATTTGAGAGTTCAGCTTTCTCTGGAGCTCTGCCATCTGTATGATTGAGTCCTAAGCCTGATCCTCAGCTCTTCCTGCTGTAGGAGATGAGATTTTCTCTAGGTGTTTCCATTAACCTTTGATTGTCTTTGTCCAGTCCATGAATGGCATCCATCCAGAACTGTTCAATTCCATGTTTCCCTTGTGCTCATTTCTCAGAAGGTCAGCTATTGCCAGTGCTTTACTTCCCACCACGGCATCCCAGTTCACCTTCTGTGGACAGTTGCACTACTAGAACATGCCAAAGGCTGCACTCTCTCTACCACTCGCAGTCATCCTTGTTGCCAGCCCGCTGGCCAGTGACCAGGCTTCCAGACCCCATTCTAGAGCCACTCCTGGCACCAATTGTCTTACTCTTGGTTTCCTGGGAAACAATCTACGTTACAGAGATGTATGTGTAGGTAGTTTGCTCGCAAGCGCTCTGAGAACAATGTCTGTAAGGGAGGGGGAGAGGAGAAGTAGCAGGATTAAGCAAAAGTTGAACTGCCAAGAAGTTCCATGAAAAACCCTCAGTTGGTTCCATGGGGAACTCTGGGACTAGAATAGTCCTCCAGCGGAGTCCCAAGTTAAGGTAAATAGGCAGGTCCTTCATATCCCCGTTTTGATTAGTCGTTGGTATGAGCTGCTCCAGGGAGACCGCTGAGGAGATTCTGAACTGTGCGTTCTCAGCAGGCAGTACTCCCATAGCTGGGGAATTAGCGTGTGAATCCTGAAGAGGGAAGTCTAGACAGTGTACCATAGCATCCACCATACAACCTCCAGTCAAAGACACTGTTCTTGTTTTAGTATATTTTCAGCTTCTTTTAGGGAATACGGATAAACTGGTTAGGTGAGATAATGAAGAAATTTTCTGGCTAGGTCTTTGTATACAGTCACAAAAACAATAGAGGATTTCCCAGGTGAGAGCACGTATGCAAACCTTTCTGTGACACTGCTGCCATTATACGGATCCATAGTCCCCAGTCCGTAGTATGGAAGTCTAAAAAGCTCTGAAAATGGAAAGTTGTAAGTTTGGCACCAGAACTCATTTGACAGCAAAACCTGACTTGAACTGATGTTAAAAATCAATAACACTACCCACTAAAGTGAATAATCCTATTGCTGCAAAAATGTTTGATTATAAAATACTAGAGAGTGTACTTTTCTACCTCTCTAAATTCTGAAAAATTATAAATTTCAAAACATTATTTGGCTCCAGTGTAAGAGATTGTGAACCTATGATGTATTAAAAACTCATTTGACAATAGGCAGTGTACACCATGGGCAAATATATTTGTTCTTTAACTTTCAGCAAACCAAGAAGTCTTAAATAAAGTCGAAGTTCAGTATAAGACTCTCCCAGGATGGAACACAGACATATCAAATGCAAGGACTTTTAAGGAGCTGCCTATTAATGCACAAAACTATGTTCGATTTATTGAAGATGAACTTCAAATTCCAGGTAAATATACTTTATGAACAACTATTTTTTCTACTTTTGATTTCAACTATCTTTGAAATAGGAGAAAAAAACCAGATTACTTCTCAGTAGAGTGCTTATGATTTGCACAGATGTCCAGGAAAAGATAAAATATCTGTAATCTTTCACATGCCTCAAGATAATCTATTACCTCTCACCCTTTTTGACCCTGTTTTTAATTCTGTTAGTTTTTTTTTTTTTCTTTTTGCCCTATGACATTCATTCTGATTTCTTTCTCCCTCTTAATAATAAATCCTTGTGTCTTTACCACCATCAAAACTGGTTTGTGATTTCTTTTCCCCTTGAGGTTAAGTTACCCTTGAGAGTTGGTGAAGTTTCTTGACTAGATTTTAGGAAATAATAGATGCAGAAGATAGGAAATCCAATTTGAAAAAAATGAAAGAATAAAGAATAAAAGTTCTTTATTAAAAAAAAAAAGTAAGCTGGCCAAGGAGTTAGACATAACCAAATTATATGTGAAATCTTTTAAAACATTGCTTTTTTCCCCTTTGGTACTGTTGGAGATTTCAGAGACAAAAGGTAGAGTGGAAAATATCCTCTGTATAAAATCTGTTATGCACTTAACCTGATTTTATATTGTTGATTATATTTGTGGTTCATCTCCAAACATGAATCTTGTTTTCCATATTGCTAGCTGTGTCTCCCAGCTTGATATTAAATCTTGTAAGCATGTTTGCTCATTGTACTTCGTCAGTGTCTTCTGAAATAAAAAGCAGTGAGTTTAACAATGACATCTGTAAAATGCCATAAAGGTTTGCCCATGTAGTGCCGATGAGAGATTCCCCTAGACTGGTACAAGAGCCAGATTCTCAAGCTGAGCAAATAAACAGTATTCTCTTCCAGATACTTCCACTTTTTGTGAGATACGGACGTTGCAGTGTCACTTCAGTGTCCTCTTACTGTCATCCATTTATTAAAGATGCCTATCTTTTCTAGTTAATTAGGAATTTGATTAAAGGTTCTTTAGGTCTCTGCTGGTTTGGGCCAGTATTTTACTAAACACTAGGAACTGAACAGTTGTAAATATTGTACAATTAAAACAGGAAAATTTTAAGGCATACTACCCTGTCCTGGATGTTGACTGCACATTCTGTTTAGAAATTGGCATAATCTGCTAATAGAGGGAAAAGATAGCAAAAAAAAAGTTAAATGATAACACTGAGAAAAGCGGGAGATCTGTTAATCCCAAAGATTGAACATTATATGTGGATTAATACTATTCTTATACTCTTTTTCTCCCTCCCAGTTAAATGGATTGGTGTAGGTAAATCCAGAGAATCTATGATTCAGCTCTTTTAAGGATTTCCAGTGATGCAGGAAACACTCCTGGAGAGGTGTGGGGAAAGGACTTTCTTAAATATTTCGTTTATGATCTGCAAATTCCAAGAATAAAGACATTGAAGTGAGTTTTAAGCTCTACATTTGTTTCCAGTCTTTGAGATGGATGGCTGATGTGAAGATACACTTTGGCATTTTCCAGTGTCAGCTTCCTTAGCTGGCATAATTGCCGAATCATTTGTTGCTCCTGCTGCTCATGGTGCCACGTTTTCTTTGAACGTTTAGTAATAATATAATCAATGTTTGAAATGGAACACAGAATTACTTTCAGTGTAGTTTTTCTTCATTATTGTTACTGTGTGTTCATAGGTTTTACCTCTATTGAATGGTAAGAACAATTAATGCAGTTTTGCACAAATATTTTTACATTCTGATCATTCATTTCTGTCACTGTAACCTTTGTTGTTCAAAAGAAAATGATAGGAGTCCTGTAAATTTTTGTAATGCTTTAAATTGTTTAAATTGTGAACTGTTTATTTTCTGCTGAGACCACTGCAAATTTGAGCTTTGGTGGTGGGAGTGGATTATATTCATGAGTCCTCTAATTTGTACAGAACACAAAACTTATTTCTCTTGTGTAAATTATTTAACCTATTGAACATTTAGCTAACTGTTCAAAGAAAAAAAAAGTGCTCCCTAAAATAACAATTGTAATGTTAAAAAACTTAGTCATTAAAAGATCTGTTGTGATATTTGGTGGGTATTTTTCTTTAATTTCAGACATTAATTCTGAAGTGTATAGCTTTCTTACCATTATTTCTAAAGTCAAATGGGTTGATATTTGAACATCGTGCCTGCCAATATGCCTACAGAGTCATCTATAAGTGTCCAGATGAAACCAACTTGTTGGTCATAATTTTGATCATGCCTTTATTTCTTCTTTCTTGAAAAAAAAAAAAAGGTGTCATTTTGACTATTTGGCTTAACGTACTGTGTTGTAGATTATCCTTCAATGAACTATTTTAAATGTTTAAATTAGGTGCCACTTAAATTTATTTTATTATACCATCAATAGCTGATTAAAAAGAACCAACTATTTCTAGTATGTTTTGTGTATTGTGTTTTTGTTCTAATAAGAGAAATAATAGTAATACTACTAGTACATATAAGACACAGTTTTACCTTTATAGTCTGTGGGGGTAAAGTGAGGAAAACTCAACAACAGAATCTTTGAAAGGATCTAGGTGTCTTTTATCTTTACTAAGTGTATTTAGATAGTTTTTAGAGTCCATTATCTTGGCTATAAGCTTCACATTATTAAAACGTGTTTTTAGTAATGGTCCAGAAGCAAATAAAGTGAGCTGTTTACGGACTTCGCTGGTGGTCCAGCGATTCTGCGTTTCTGCGGCAGTGGTTGCAGGTTCAGTCCCTGGACAGGGAACTAAGATACCACAGGCTGTGCAGTGCAGCCAAAAAGTTTAAAAAAAAAGTGAGCTGTTACTAATTAAATTGGTTGAGAGAATATGTTCTTCAGATACAGTTAAGTCTTTAAAATCATAGGCAACTGTATTAAAATAGTCTTTGTTGATCAAGTATATATGCTAGGTATTAGGTATGTGATAAGTAAGTACACAGTCTCCCTAAAGTTTATTGTAGTGGGGAGAGCACGCTAAACAGACATATGCTAGGATGGAAAAGTCCCGGAGTGCTATGCAGGAGAACCTAATCTAAATTTGGAAAAGGTCAGAGAAGGCCTTTAGTAGAAATAGCATTTAAACGAACCAAAAAATAAGTGACTGGAGTACAAAGTAGTCAATATGCAAAGACCCAAAGGCTCGAAACAATTTGGAAAGTCTGAGCAACTGAACAAAATAGCAAGGGACTGGTGAGGCTGCTGAGGCTGGCAAGAAAAACCAGAGGAAGGTAAAGCCAAACAACCAAACCGTGTTTTATATGAGGACTGTAGGCTAGTATGTATATACTTCAGGAGGCATAATGACTGCATGGAACAACCGCTGAAACAAAACTCTGAATTGTAAAACTTAGTAGAAGGGAAATAAACGACAGAACAAGATACTTCAGTGTGGAGAGGACCTGCCTAGTATATATGTGTATATATATTGGTACAGTTAAATGGGGATGCCTTCCCTTCACAAATGAGTATATGAATTTAATGCCATTCCAACCAGAATCACCATGGTGTTCCTTGTAACTGGACAAAAATTATTGAAGCTTAGGTGAAAAAAATATGTAAGTGTCTAAGATATTTTTGAAAAAGGAATGCGTTGAGAGAGGAGGTTTTTACTCACCAGATATTAAAGCAGTATAAAGCTACTAAAATCAAAGTATGTGATATTGTCATGGGGAAAGAACAGATATGTAAGGGAAGTGGACTAGACATTCCAGAAATAGATGCAACATATGTGGGAACGTAATGTAAGCACTCCATTTCACTGGGAAAAGAATACATTAAAAATAATGATAGCAAAACAATCTCAACATAGAATAGAAATTTATAATAGAATAAAAGTTAAATTATAAAGTTTTAGGTAATAAAAGTAATATCAGAAAATATATACTCTTAGAGCCTTCTAAAGAAAAACAGGAAACTTGGAAACCCTAAAGAAAAAAATGTAGAGATTTGACCAAATTAAAATTTTAAAAACACTATTCATAAACAAAATTTTTAAAAAACAACTGAGAAAAGTAAAAGTTTAGAAAAAGTCAACATATATCCCTAAAACACAAAAAACTGCAACAAATAGACCACTGACAACCAGTAGAAAGATAAGCAAAGCTTTCATTTGGGAGGCTTGTCTTGAGTTCTGTGAAATATTCCTTTGTAAAGTACCTCTAATGTTTATCGCTTCGTCTCTGGCATGCTTATTAGTTAGATGATGGACCTGATTTAGTACTTCACAACTTAAGACTACGGCAGTGGAGATGTATATATATTAATACATGTGTGTGTATGTATACATATATATATGTGTATATATAACTGTTCTTGGGGGTAGTTTATTAACTGATAGACTTCACTTTGGGGTGATGAGTAGGGGATCAACTACTATGATTGGGGAGTCCCTAGGGAACAGAATGTTTAAGATTCTCTTCTTTAGGAGCATTTCTTTAGAGAACCTCTATCGTTTTGCCTAGGGAGCTGATCCCTAGCTATCAGGCTTTCTTCTTTGTGGAGTCTTTCAGTTAATCCGCTCACTGTAGCTCTCTGCCATACCGGCTTCTGCATCCAAAGCACCTTCAGGGTCTGTGATGCCAGGAATCTTCCTCCTTGGCTACATCTTTAGGTTCTTCTCTCTTTTTTCCTAACAGCGATACAGTTATTGAACAGATGCAATTGTCTCCTTAGCTGGTCCCACATGTAACCACTGGACTAAATGTGAGATGGTTTGGCGACATTAGCAACGAGACTGGTAGTGGGCCTTAAGAACAGGTGACGAACTCTTAAGGCTGATCTTGATTCCCTGCCCTAGGCTGGCCAACTGATTGGAAGAGAATTTGCAACATGTAAATATTTTTAGGATTGTAGCCATCAGGATACACACACTTAAAAGTAATTCTGTTAACCATTATTTTAGTCTAAAGGAGCCACTTAAGAATGCCAAATGTTTTGTTCAAAATGCCATGGTTACTTTAGTTTAAAAGCCTTTCTTTCAAAGCCACCTCCCTTCACAACAGTAGTGTTCTAGCAGTGAATTGAGTGGTCCGGGATTCGATGAAACTGTGGCTAATTTCCGGTCCCAATCTGGAAAATAAAACAATGATTTATTTTAAGACTACTAAGTTTTAACACACTGTCTTTTCAGCAACAATTTGTGCGATAACAGTGATTTATAAGATTTAAAACAAAGGAATATATTTAAAAGATGTGGGGGGGAAAGGGCTTAATCAAAAGGTTGTTTTTGTGGTTCAGTCTCTGATTGAGGCATATTATTAGATTATTCCAAAATGTAAATAAAATGAAATCAACTGCTTAACTTTGTATTCTTACATTCTAATTCTAGATACCTGCTTCCCCCTTTAAGCCCTAATAGGTCACTTTGTGTCATGTTTGTATCAAAATGTAGTTGTTACCATCCCTAAATTCAGACCCATTGGTGTGCCCTCATGTTTTATATTCCCTTGTCTACAATCACCAGCAGTTCTGCTTATCTAAAGGTGTGGGTTCAAGGAGTTGGGTTGGATACTGCAGTCATTGCATCTACACCTCATGGACCAAAGACTAGAATGTTTCAGTGATAGTGTAACAAAACTTTTATCGGGTACCGTGCTATTCCCTGTGTCAGGTGTTTTATTTAACCCTAAAATTCACAGATCCTCAGAGGCCCACTGATACTGTCACCGCCTCAAAGAGATCAATGAACTTTCCCGAGTTTACAGGGCTTGTGAGAGGAGGAGCCCACATTTGACCCAGGATTATCAGGCCCCAAAGTCCCTAATCTTTTCATTGTTCTCTCCACCTTCCATAGCACTTCAACAGCATTTAAAGAAATAAACATTTCTTAATATTAAGAATGAATAACATTTCATTAACTCAGGAAATATAGCTGGAAGTACCATCTCTGGAAGATTTAAAAAATCAGATTTAACTAAATGTGGTGCTGTTTGTAGTTGGTAACCATATGACTTCTCAAAGCTTACTATTGTATTAAATAGTAACTCTGACCTTCTTAAGGATTACATTGTATTCCAGGGAAATATATTAAAGATGTTTAGAAGTGTTAGAAATCCTACTTGATAGCCTTAGTGATCTTTGTTATGAGAATTATAATGGAGCTGAATTAGGTACATTTAACCAGGTAAATTCAACAGTAAATTAAGAACACAGCAACATTTGAGGGGGATTTCTCCTGCTATTCCACTTGGTGCATATATATGCCTTCTGACAGTGGGTGCTACCAAGTCTGAAATATACTACACACGTTTGGGGGTGCGGAATACTATGGAAAGAACGGAAATGATTTTTTAAATTTCTATATCATTTGACAAAGTCAAATGATTGTTCATGTGGATTTGTGTGTGATGACTGCTTTGAAATGCATTGCTGAAAAATGAAGTCAAAAATTAGTTGATAACCACAGAGAAAATTTAACCAACTTGCTGAAGAATCCCATGTATGCCAAATGACTTAATGATTTAGTATTATTTAATATTAATCACTTTGGGCAATTTTTAAAGGATGACCTTGATTATATATGATTATTTATGCTCTAATTTTAGAAATTAATCCCAGTGAAAGATGTCATTCCAGTGTATTACGTTTTTTTAAAAAACATTTATTGTGGCACATGTTTGTTCTTGATTATTGGTAATAGCTAACAGTTTTGAAGGTTTCTTAATGTTATATACAGGCACAGTGCTAAATTATTTATATGGGTAACTCAATTCTATTAGGTAGATACTATTTTTATCCTTTTTGCATGTGAGAAAAATGAAGGTCAGAATCTAAGTGTCACACTGCTACTAAATGAATATATTTTATTTTGGAAGAATGAGATTTTTTAATTATTTGGCACCAAGGTACATAAAACAAGGGCAACTTTCATCTGAGGGGCCACTCACCCTCCCAGGCTATAAATTCCCTGAGAACAGAATCTTCTACTGTGTCTTGCACATAGTCAGTGCTTAATAAATATTTCTCAAATAAATGGACCCCTATGTGCTGAGAAAGAACTTTTACTGAGGAGGAATTTCTTAGTCAATAACCATAATCTATCATGGTCTGTATGTAATCTATTCTTCAATTGTTCCCAAATAAGAGGTAAGAACCAAACATGAAATGCAAATTGCTAATCTAGACATGATCTTGGCCCTTAAAATCTGATGACAAAGACTGGTCAAATGGATAAGATTTAAAAACAGTCTTACACCTTATAAACACTGTAATAGTACTTTCTCTTATTCTGTGAAAGGCCTTCCCCCAAATACTCCTTCAAGGAGTCAGTTTCTTTTTTTTTTTTTTTTTTTTTTTTATTATTATTATTATTATTTGGAATAGAACTGCCTTATGACCCAGCAATCCCACTGCTGGGCATACACACTGAGAAAACCAGAATTGAAAGAGGCACGTGTACCCCAATGTTCATAGCAGCACTGTTTACAATAGCCAGGACGTGGAAGGAGTCAGTTTCTTGAATTAAACAAAAGCTCGATTCAATCAGTGCTCAGCTAGGTAATAATTCTGTTAGGTCTCTTGCAAACCAGCCCTTTGCCTGCCTGATAGTTGTTTATAGAATAATTGCCACCTAAGTATCTCTAAAATCCACGTAAGATGGTTCAGTTCAGTTCAGTCAGTCATGTTCGACTCTTTGTGACCCCATGGACTACAGCACGCCAGGCCTCCCTGTCCATCACCAACTCTCAGAGTTTACCCAAACTCATGTTCATTGAGTCAGTGATGCCATCCAACCATCTCATCCTCTGTCAATCCCCTTTTCCTCCTGCCTTCAATCTTTCCCAACATCAGGGTCTTTCAAATGAGTCAGCTCTTCGCATCAGGTGGCCAAAGTATTGGAGTTTGAGCTTCAACATCAGTCCTTCCCATGAACACCCAAGACTGATCTCCTTTAGGATTGACTGGTTGGACCTCCTTGCAGTCCAAGAGTCTTCTTCAGCACCTCAGTTCAAAAGCTCAATTCTTTGGCGCTCACCTTTCTTTATAGTCCAACTCTCACATCCATACATGACCACTGGAAAAACCATAGCCTTGACTAGACGGACCTTTGTTGGCAAAGTAATGTCTCTGCTTTTTAATATGCTGCCTAGGTTGGTCATAACTTTCCTTCCAAGGAGTAAGTGTCTTAATTTCATGGCTGCAGTCACCATCTGCAGTGATTTTGGAGCCCAGAGAAAATAAAGTCTGACACTGTTTCCACTGTTTTCCCCATCTATTTGCCATGAAGTGATGGCACCAGATGCCATGATCTTAGTTTTCTGAATGTTGAGCTTTAAGCCAACTTTTTCACTCACCTCTTTCACTTTCATAAAGAGGCTCTTTAGTTCTTTGCTTTCTGCCATTAAGGTTGGTATCATCTGTATATCTGAGGTTATTGATATTTCTCCCAGCAATCTTGATTCCAGCTTGTGCTTCATCTAGCCCAACATTTCTCATGATGTACTCTGCATATAAGTTAAATAAGCACAGTGCAAATATACAGCCTTGATGTACTTCTTTCCCTATTTGGAACCAGTCTGTTGTTTTATGTCCAGTTCTAACTGTTGCTTCCTGACCTGCATACAGATTTCTCAAGGAGCAGGTCAAGTGGTCTGGTATTCCCATCTCTTTCAGAATTTTCCACAGTTTATTATGATTCACACAGTCGAAGACTTTGGCATAGTCAATAAAGCAGAAATAGATGTTTTTCTGGAATTCGATTGCTTTTTCGATGACCCAGCGGATGTTGACAATTTGATCTCTGGTTCCTCTGCCTTCTTTGGAAGGAATGATGGTAAAGCTGAAACTCCAGTACTTTGGCCACCTCATGCGAAGAGTTGACTCATTGGAAAAGACTGATGCTGGGAGGGATTGGGGGCAGGAAGTGAAGGGGATGACAGAGGATGAGATGGCTGGATGGCATCACTGACTTGATGAACGTGAGTCTGAGTGAACTCCGGGAATTGGTGATGGACAGGGAGGCCTGGCGTGCTGCAATTCATGGGGTCGCAAAGAGTCGGACACGACTGAGCGACTGAACTGAACTGAGTGATAAAGAATCCACCTGCCAATGCAGGTGACATGGGTTCAATCCTTGGGTTGGGAAGAGTCTCTGAAGGAGGGCGTGGCAACCTACTGCAGTATTCTTGCTGAAGAATCCTGTGGACAGAAGAGCCTGGCAGGCTACATCACATAGAGTTGGACACGACTGAAACGACTTAGCATACAGGGACGCATGCATTTTGTGCTGCTTCTAGACAGACTGGGCACCTGGGACCCTTTGCTGCAGTGCTATAATGCTTACACCTGGAAAAACTTCTCCAGTAACAAAATATTAATACAAAGAAATGAAAAAGAACTAAAAATAACTTCATACAGGCAGTTGGGGGAAATTAGGGACAACAAGATACAAAAAGAGCAAAAATCCCAACTGCCACTTTTGAGGAGCTGGAAGCAAAAAGAGTGTCTCCGGAGCTTTGGCTCTACACATGCCCCCTGCACACACCACCACCAAAGAGGTGGGCAAAACACCTAAGCCCAATCCCTGAGCACACCTCTACTCACATCCCATGTAAGGAACCAGCTCTACCATCTACCAAACAAGGGAACCTGTTACTTGTTCTTGCTCTCTCCTGCAGCTAGCACAGGAGCCCCAGTACAAACCTTGCCTGAATTACTTGTCTGGCCTCTAGTTAATTTCTATTGCTTGGGGAAGGCCTAGCACCCTGGTTGGTTTCACTGTCTCCCATCATCAGCTGCCTGAAGCACTGGTTCCCAACTCGGCTGTACAAGGGAATTGTCTGGGGAGTTTCACAAATTACTGATGCCTGGGACCTTCTTCCTCCCACCAGGAGATTCTGACTTAATTGGTATTGGGTATATCCTCGGCATCTGGGTTTTTAAAAGTGATGTAGCTGAAGTTAAAAACCTTCAGCCTAACCCCTGCAATCATCTCCTGACCCTTCTTATTCCATCTTGGCTCCACTCTACTCCCCATCCTATCCCTTTTTCTTCTCCATAGTTGGAGTAATCTTTTCAAACTGCAATTGTAACTGTCTCACCTCCACCCCCTTAAAACATGGGGGCTTCCCAGGTGTCCCTAGTGGTAAGAACCTGCCTGCCAATGCAGGAGACATAAGAGACGCAGGTTTGATTCCTGGGTCAGGAAAATCCCCTGGAGAAGGAAGTGGCAACCCATTCCAGTATTCTTTCTCAAGAATCCCATGGACAGGGGAGCCTGGTGGGCTACAGTCCACAAGGTTGCAAAGAGTTTGACACGACTGAAGAGACTGTGCATGAACCCCTTAAAACTTTTCAAAACGTTCCCAGTAATCTCAAGCTAGAGGCCCCAAACCTGAAAATGGCTCATAAAGCCCTCCTTGTTCTTCTTTTTTTAAATATTAATTTATCTGTCTTCGTTGGGTCTTAGTTGCAGCAAGTGAGATACTCAATCTTCCTTGTGTCATGTGGGATTTTTAGCAGAGGCGTGCAAACTCTTACTTGCATCGTGTGGGATTTAGTTCCTTGACCAGGGACTGAATCCAGGCCCCCTGCATGGGAGTGCAGAGTTCCAGTCACTGAACCACCGAGGAGGTCCCCAAGCCCTCCCTGACCTTGTCATCTCTTTAGCCACATCCTTCTTGACTTCTGGGCTCCAACACATTTATTTTTTAGTTCTTCAACCACGCCATGTTCTTACAACAGTGCCTTTGCACACACTGTGCTTAGTGAAGCTCTTTTCCCATTCCTTGCCTAGTTAACTTTCAGCTCATCTTTCAGCTGTCAACTCATCATATTTCTGACCTGTTATATGCTTTTATAACACCACATAAACTCTGCTTCATAAGACTTATGGCCAGTGAAATTTTATGCTTATTTCTATGCTGGTTCCCTCATTGAAGCTCCTTGAATGTAGAAACTTTGGGTCTATTTCTGCTTCACATGGTGTTGCTAAAACCTTCCACACTGGCCTATAGTTATAATCTCAAATTAGTTACTGAAGGAATATGTAAGAACGAATGAAAATATGCTCGACATCAGATCTACCACCAAGTTCAACTGATGTCAGCTCCAAAATATCTCCAGGACCCATTTATTCCTTTTTGTCTTCCCTGCTGGTCCAAGCCACCATCATCTCTGGTTTCAACTACTAAACAGTTTCCTCACTGATCTGCTGACCCTCCCTCTTGTTCCTCTCCAGTGTCCTAACAGCAGACAGACTGATCTTTTTAAAACCCCAATAATATGCTACTCCTCTGTTCGAAATTATTCCAAGTCTTTCGATTGTTCTCAGAATAGAATCCAAGCATCTTACCACTCTCACCCTCACTGACTACCCACCGAACTACACTGGCCTCGTTTCTGTTCCTCAAACATGCAAGCCCTTTTCAACTTTCAGGCTTTAGCACTTACTGCTGTTTATATGATTCATTGTTATTTTCCAGGGCTCGGCTAAAATTATATACAGATATTCCCTGACTGCAGTATTAAAAGTAATCTCCCTTGGCTACCTCCATCACTGTTTACTTCCCTAACAGCACTACTACAATCTAAAGTTCTTTTTAAAATGTACTTGGTTATGCTCCGTATGGGCTTTCCAGGTGGTGCCAGTGGTAAAACAAACAAACAAAAACGCCACCTGCCGATGCAGAAGACGTAAGAGACAATGGGTTCGATCCCTAAGTGGGGAAAATCCCCTGGAAGAGGGCACGGCAACCCACTCCAGTATTCTTGCCTGGAGAATCCTGTGAACAGAGGAGCCTGGCCAGCTACGGTCCATTGGGTAGCAAAGAGTCAGACATGACTGAAGTGACTTAGCTCATGCTCCATATCCCTCATTGGAATGTCAGCTCCATGAAAGCAGATGTCTTGTTTATCCTGGTCACCGTACTCCCAGCAGACAGATAGTTTGTACTGGGTGTTCAACCAGTAATGGAATCATCTTATGATGATTGGAAGCTGCCAGCTTCCAAGATGGATCCCAATGATTCCTGACCTCTGGTGGTATCCATGCCCTTGGGTCCGACTCCCCTCCCACACCGCTTCAGGGCTGACTGTAATACGACCTTCAAATTTAAGCCATAAAAGACATTGCAATTCCCACCTTCATCTCAGATTACTCATTCTAGGGGAAGATAACTGTCACACCATCAGGATGCTCAGCATGGAAAGACATCAAGACACCAATCCCCAACCAGCCTGTGACAACCATGTGAGCTGTCATACTTGACAACTATATGAGTGAACCACCTTGAAGGTGGATCCTCCAGCCCCCGTTGAGCCTTCACACGATGAAGCTTTCACTGTCACAGACTGCTACCTTGAGAGAGACTCTGAGCAAAAACTGCCCACCTGAGCAGTTCTCAAACCCTAACCCACTGAAACGATGAGAGGCAGTAATAAAAATCATCATTATTGATGTTTTAGGTCACTGGGTTTTGGAATGATTTGTTACTCCACAATAGAAAACTAACATACACTCAATGAGTGATAAACGGAGCCCTGAATATTTCAACATAAACTATCTCTTGAATTGGTCAGGCTTCAAACCTCACTAAGCAGGGAATGATCCTAGGCCACATTTTCAAGTACCATATTTTTCATATTTCTATCAGAGGCTTTAACAATCTTGCAGTACAAGTGGGACACTGTACAATTAGATTTAATTGCTCTCCTGTGAATTCTTTATTCGGTACTGTCTTTTCTCTCTCCTGAGGCTCTCTGCCATGAGTCTTCTTCCCATTTCCCATGAAACTTCCTCAGTTCAATTTAAGAGCAAGTTTTGGGAGTGTGACATCTCTGCACATGACCCAGAATGATGACTTAGCAGTTGCTTGCTTGAACAGGTTTTTAAGTCTCTGAGACTCTGTTTCCTCTTCTGCTAAACGGAGTTGGCAAAAATGCCTACTTTGTGGGGACAATATGACTCATTGCAACGGTGAGCGTGATACACGTATGAGTAAATCACTTAGCGCACTTTGGGCACATGACAAATATTTTAAATTTTAGCAATTATCCTAAAATGTGGACTCTGATCTCTATTTTATAGACAGAAAGGTTCAGAAAAGTCCAGTGTCTTGCCCGACACCACACAGCTAGAATGTGCCAGGCCTGTAGCACTCTAAGGCCTGAATTCTGCTCACTGCCTTGCACTGCTCCATCCATGGTTCTGCCACCGCTTCCCAGCTGCTCTTCTCACCTGCTGGCTGTGTCTTCTCCTGCCCGAGCTAAGCAGTCCGACAGACTGATGCTAAGCTAATCATCCGACGGACGATGCTGAGCTAACGTCCTCTGAAGCTGACTGGGTTGCCCCCTTGACTCTGATCCTGTAATGGCTCTGATTATGCAGAGTCAACTTTCCAGGCTCCAGTAGCTCCTCTTCAGCTCCAGGCACTCTCGCCTACTCTGCCAATCTGCATTTGGCTTCCCACTTCTGTTCTACCTTGCTCAATCAGGCCTGGTCCTCTTGGGGTTCCTCCTTGCTCTGCTACCCCATCCCCCAACAAACCTCCCCCTTCTTCTCATCCACTGCCTCTGGTATGTCCCCCTGTTTCTTTTGCTACCTGCACATCTTATCCATCAAGATCAAGCCTAGGTCCCCACGGGCGCATTCTGCTCCAGGCCCCAGTGGTCTCATCTTTCAGCTGCTGCTCCTCTACTTGGTACTTTTCCCCAGGGGGCTCAGTGGTAAAGACTCCGCCTGCCAACGCAGGAGACTCAGGTTTGATCCCTGGGTCAAGAAGATCCCCTGGAGAAGGAAATAGCAATCCACCCCAGTCTTTTTGCCGGGAAAATCCCATGGACAGAGAGGCCAGGTGGGCTACAGTTCATGGACTTGCAAAGGGTCAGATATGACTTAGCGACTCAACAGCAGCAGCAGCAACCTCTGATAGGTTCATTATTGCCTCATCTTCCCAGTTAGATTGTGAGCCTCCTGAGGCTGAGATCATAGTATTGACTTCCTTTTACCTCCTCCCATGGCACTTAGCCTGGGTGTTTTCTTTGCTAAGCATTCACCTGATTCTATAGGTTTGGAAAGAATTAGGAATTGTCTTTTAAAATAAAAAAGAGAGAAAACTCTTGTGCCTAACAAGACTTCCCTGTAGCAGAGAAATGGTAAAAAAGTGTTTACCATCACTTCGGAAACTAGAGGTCACCCAGATTCCCTCATACAAAGGAAATAGATTTCATACTCAGTCAGCCTCCAAAAACTGCTTCTACAGGGATGGGAGCCCCACCGATGCTTCCCAACCACCCCTTCTCTTTTCCAACCCCACCTCAGTCGCAGGTAGTGTCCTCCATCCAAAGCTGACTTTCTTTAATATAACCCTCCCAAGGTCCCCTGATTCCTACCACTCCATTACCTCCTCCTCCAATGACCTAGCTCAGCCCTCACCCTCCTCTCTATCCCCTCAGCTCCCTCTCTTCTCAGGCTCCAAACTTCTCTCACCTCCCGGAACCCAGATTAGCCTGCTTGCAGCTTCTTATCCCAACTCGCCCTGTTACTCTCTGGCCCCAATCCCAGCTTCATCCATCACCACCCCTATGCCTTGGTTCCACTCCCCAAGATCTGCCTGGGTTCCTGCTCTTTCCAATTGCCATTTTTTCCTGTCCCCTTGGGACTGAGTCTCAGCCCTGCTCTGGCATTCCCTCCAGGCTGCAGCTCTTTGTTCAGGGGAGAAAAAAAGAGGGGTAGATTCTTCCCATTCTCCATCCCATCCCCTCACCATCCTTCTACTAGTTTAGTTATTTTTAATTTTAAGATTAAAAAAAACAAGCGGCTCGTTTTAAAGAAAACTGTTGAATAAATGTACAAGTACAAGTGATGCTCAGCTGTGACAGAGGTAAAATAGCTTAAAGGTCCAGCACAGACCCTGGGCTAGGGCTGAATTCTGTGTCTGAAATGGCCTGGGTCTGGGTTTTGCTTCTCCTGTTTCCTGTGACTTGGGGCTGTCTCTGTAACTTGGTCACTGTAGAGTGGGGGAAATAATAGCAGTTACTGCAGAGAGCTGTTAGAAGGACCAAATATATGCTTGCCACCGTGTAAGAGCCCCAGAAGTATTGGGGTTTACTCATTTAGAAAGTCTGTCAATAGAGCAATCGATACTGTGATTACAGGAATATGGTCAAGTTTAAGGTCATAGCCACGTTTACTCCCCAGGGTCATATCTGTGGGAGGCCTTGGCCTCTCAGCACTCACACATGGGCTGCAGCATGGAGAAATACTACAGAGGGAACTTAGAATTTTTGAAACATACCTGCAAATATTAAATAATTGTCATAAATCCATTTAAAATAGAATGAGGGGAGGAAGATCCTCTCAACAGTATGGCACAATAACAAATTTGTCAAGTGACAAGGGGCTCCGAGGAGTGGTCAGACTTGAGCTTGCTTTCTACCAAGGACATTTATGAATTTTCAGCCTTAAAGTCTCCTGTACGAGGAGCTAGGAAAGAAGGATGTAGCCCAGGGGCAGCTCTCTAAACTCTTCTTCCTGCACCAGACACAACTGAATACCCCTCCCTGCCAATGTGACTGGTCCCAGACATGCTCCTTGAGACAGCAAGCCCATAGGAGATGCTCAAATGTGGCCCAGGCAGAGTTGCTCTCAGACAGTAAGAACCCTTCATCTGACTTACCCATCTTGTAAAATGGCAAAGAATAGTCTCTTTGGTAAGAGGTTTCTTTATACCATGGTTCCGCAAGCTTTGAACATCTTCGAAAACAGATGTACTGAATGAGGGTTTGTTGGTCTAATTGAGGCTGATACTGACTTTTCTTCTTAAATGGAATTTCCAAGGCTATGAGAGGTCTAAATGAAAATAGAAACAGCTTGCTAAATGCACACCCAGTAGAAGAAAAGCATTTCCTTTTCTCACAGCTGAAATCCATTCCCTAAAAGTGGCCCGGAGGCTACCAAGATAGTATTGACAAGACTCTGTAACTCCAAGGTTAGCCCTAGCAAACTTGTCAGTAGACGGTTCAAGGATTCCAGACCCTTGTTCTTCCCTTTAGCATCCCTCCTTCTTTCTAATCACAGGTCACAGAAGGTGACCTGCATCAAAACTTCCTCTGGATCTGTTCTGGCATGGCTACTTCCCAGTGCCCTTTTGAAGTGTAATTTTTGTATGCATATTTAGTTCCCTCAAAGTACTAGTGCTTTATTTTGACCAGACTAACCACTATGGTGCACATGGTGTTTGATGAGCTTGAAACTGGTTATAACCTTCCTGTACCTCCAGATGAATATAATGTGAGCTGTGGGCTTGTCATATGTGGAATTTATTATGTTAAAGTATGTTCCCTTTATGCCTACTTTGTTGAAAGCTTTAATCATCGTGCTCAACATCACTAATCATTCAGTTCAATTCAGTTCATTTTCTCAGTCATGTCCGACTCTTTGCGACCCCATGTATCACAGCATGCCAGGCCTCCCTGTCCATCACTAACTCCCAGAGTTCACTCAAACTCATGTCCATCGAGTCGGTGATGCCATCTAGCCATCTCATCCTCTGTCGTCCCCTTCTCCTCCTGCCCCCAATCCCTCCCAGCATCAGAGTCTTCTCCAATGAGTCAACTCTTTGCATGAGGTGGCCAAAGTACTGGAGTTTAAGCTTCAGCATAATTCCCTCCAAAGAAATCCCAGGGCTGATCTCCTTCAGAATGGACTGGTTGGATCTCCTTGCAGTCCAAGGGACTCTCAAGAGTCTTCTCCAACACCACAGTTCAAAAGCATCAATTCTTTGGTGCTCAGCTTTCTTCACAGTCCAACTCTCACATCCATACATGACTACTGGAAAAACCATAGCCTTGACTAGACAGACGTTTGTTGGCAAAGTAATGTCTCTGCTTTTCAGTATGCTATCTAGGTTGGTCATAACTTTTCTTTCAAGGAGTAAATGTCTTTTAATTTCACGGCTGCAGTCACCATCTGCAGTGATTTTGGAGCCCCCAGAAATAAAGTCTGACACTGTTTCCACTGTTTTCCCATCTATTTCCCATCAAGTGATGGGACCAGATGCCATGATCTTCGTTTTCTGAATGTTGAGCTTTAAGCCAACCTTTTCACTCTCCACTTTCACTTTCATCAAGAGGCTTTTGAGTTCCTCTTCACTTTCTGCCATAAGGGTGGTGTCATCTGCATATCTGAGGTTATTGTTATTTCTCCCAGCAATCTTGTTTCCAATTTGTGTTTCTTCCAGTCCAGCATTTCTCATGATGTACTCTGCATATAAGTTAAATAAACAGGGTGACAATATACAGCCTTGACGTACTCCTTTTCCTATTTGGAACCAGTCTGTTTTTCCATGTCCAGTTCTAACTGTTGCTTCCTGACCTGCATACAGATTTTTCAGGAGGCAGGTCAGATGGTCTGGTATTCCCATCTCTTTCAGAATTTTCCACAGTTTATTGTGATCCACACAGTCAAATGTAAATCAAAAAACCGCAATATCACCTCATACCTGTCAAAAGGCTATCATCAAAAAAACTAAATATGACAGGCAGTAGCAAGGATGTGGAGAAAAAGAAAGTCATCATATGCACTGTTGATGGGAATGTAAATTGATTACATCAGCTATGGAAAGCTGTATGGAGATTCCTCAAAAAAAAAAAAAAAAAACTAAAAATAGGACTACCATATGATCCAGCAATTCCACTTCTGTGTGTTTATCCAAAGGAAACAAAATCACTATCTCAAAAAAGATAACTGCTCTCCCATCTTCACTACAGCATTATTTACAATGGCAAAGACATTGAAATAATCTAAATGTCCATTGATGAATAAATGGAAAAAAATGTGTGAAATGTATATACTATGAAATACTATTCAGCCTAAAAAAGATGACTAGCCTGCCATTTGTGACAATACAGAGAAGCCTCGAGGACATTATGCTAAGAGGCAAAGAAAGACAGATACTGTATAATCTCATTTTTATGTGGAATCTAAAAAAAACTGAACTCATAAAATCAGAAAACAGCATAGTGATTGCCAGAGGTGAGGTTTGGGGCCTGGGGGAAATGGATGAAAATGGTCAAAAGATACAAACTTCCAGATATAAAATAAATAAGTTCTGGGAATGTAATGTACTGCATGGTGACTATAGTCAACAATGCTATATTGTATATTTGAAAGTTGCTAAGAGAAATAGACCTTAAAAGTTCTTACCACAAGAAAAAAATTGTAACTATATGAGGTGATGGATATTTATAAACATAGTAATCATTTTGCAATATGTACAGGCTTCCCTGGTGGCTCAGCTGTAAAGAATCAGCCCGCGAATGCAGGAGATGCAAGTTCAATTCTTGGTTTGGAAAGATCCCCAAAGCAAGTGGCCACCCATTCCAGTATTCTGGCCTGGAGGATCCCATGGACTGAGGGACCTGGCGGGCTGCAGTCCATGGGGTCCCAAAAGTTTGGACACAACTTAACAACTGAACAGCAACAGCAACATATACAAAATCACTATGCTGCATACCTTAAACTAATAAAATATTATATATAAACTATATCTCAATAAAACTGGGCAAAAAAGGGTTTCAAAATACCATCTCATTCTATTTTGTGTAGATCTGGAGGATTTTACATGTTATCTATCTCTGGTCATGGAACAACAGACTGGTTCCAAATAGGAAAAGGAGTACGTCAAGGCTGCATATTGTCACCATGTTTATTTAACTTATATGCAGAGTACATCATGAGAAATGCTGGACTGGAAGAAACACAAGTTGGAATCAAGATTGCTGGGAGAAATATCAATAACCTCAGATATGCAGATGACACCACCCTTATGGCAGAAAGTGAAGAGGGGCTAAAAAGCCTCTTGATGAAAGTGAAAGTGGAGAGTGAAAAGGTTGGCTTAAAGCTCAACATTCAGAAAACGAAGATCATGGCATCTGGTCCCATCACTGCATGGAAAATAGATGGGGAAACAGTGGAAACAGTGTCAGACTTTGTTTTTCTGGGCTCCAAAATCACTGCAGATGGTGACTGCAGCCATGAAATTAAAAGACGCTTGCTCCTTGGAAGGAAAGTTATGACCAACCTAGATAGCATATTCAAAAGCAGAGACATTACTTTGCCAACAAGGGTTCGCCTAGTCAAGGCTATGGTCTTTCCTGTGGTCATGTATGGATGTGAGAGCTGGACTGTGAAGAAGGCTGAGCGCCGAAGAATTGATGCTTTTGAACTGTGGTGTTGGAGAAGACTCTTGAGAGTCCCTTGGACTGCAAGAAGATCCAACCAGTCCATTCTGAAGGAGATCAATCCTGGAATTTCTTTAGAAGGAATGATGCTAAAGCTGAAACTCCAGTATTTTGGCCACCTCATGCGAAGAGTTGACTCATTGGAGAAGACTCTGATGCTGGGAGGGGTTGAGGGCAGGAGGAGAAGGGGACGACAGAGGATGAGATGGCTGGAT
This sequence comes from Tragelaphus eurycerus, assembly GCA_935064755.1. NCBI lineage: Eukaryota > Metazoa > Chordata > Mammalia > Artiodactyla > Bovidae > Tragelaphus > Tragelaphus eurycerus. The sequence continues at coordinate 27,445,061 of CAKXYN010000003.1, forward strand.
GGCATCACTGACTCGATGGATGCGAGTCTGAGTGACCTCCGGGAGCGGGTGATGGACAGGGAGGCCTGGCGTGCTGCGGTTCATGGGGTCGCAAAGAGTCGGACACGACTGAGCGACTGATCTGATCTGATCTGATCTGATCTCTGGGTAATGGCATTATGGATAATTAAAAATTTTTTTGATTATCAGTGTTTTCAAATGTTCTAATGAACACGTGTATTTTTGTACTGTAAAGTAGAGAAGGTGAACTACTAGAGATGTGAAAAAGATTAAATGTTGGGTAAGATTTAAGAACATCCTAATCCAATCATTTTGAGTAGGATGTCGTCTTACTTGATTGTATAACCGTGATTAATTACACTGAAACGGGTAACTGACACTATTTAATCATAATGCATTATGTTTATATACTTGGGTAAAACTTGATTGTGATGTACTTTCTTTAAAGAGAAGAGTTTGTTAGCAGAAATGGGATGCCTCTGCCTGAAGTTCAGGAAAAGAAAGAGCAAGACTCTGACTGTGTGTGTGGTAGTGGACAGCGATGCTGGATGGGCAGGAGATGTTCTGTTGAAGACAGGTGTGGAGAAGCACCAAGAATTCCTTCCCCCATCTCTACTTGCTTTTGTTTTGTGCTTAAAAGGTTCTTGGTCCTAGAAAGTGGGTCCCTTACATGGTGGGTGGGAGCACTTCTTTTCCTATGAAAGCTTGTCTCCTGCTGTGAAGCAAAACATTTGCCTTCTGATGAATGGGTGAGTCTCTTGTGAGTTTGTGTTCTGCCTGTTACTGTCATCTGGTCACTTTTATGTCATTGACAGCCATGGATGGCTCCCGAACCGGATCCTGGTGATTGCTCCTACACCCACCCCTCCTAGACTGGCAGCCTGTTCTGACTTTGCCCTGGATGTTTCTATGGAACCAGAATCGTCTCCATATTCAAGAATACTGATGGTGTTCTGGAGACAAGATTTTTACTCAAAAGGGGGACTCTGATTCTGAAAATATCACATTGGTGGGAGAATATATCTGGGGAACATAAGCCATAGGCATCTGTCTGTTTAAATTATGAGTATAAAGAAGTTAGGCGTGGTCCTAATGATTGCATGATTTCCTGTCTTTTTGTTTGTTTCATTTTTGCTTGTCTTTTCCTTATTCTTAACCAGAAGTTTAATAAAATCATTGGTTGACAAAACATTGACTAAGTTTTTTCCCTAAGACTAATCTTAGGCAGGCTCAAGTCTTGTCAGAGTCAAGGTTCCCTTTGCCTGCGCGTCTGTGGTAGGAGGAGGGGCAGATAATGCAGCCAAGGGGACGGTCAGAGTCCACAGAACACATGTGGAGAGTGCCCTGTGGAGCTGGCTTCTGGAAGAGGGTTTCAGTTGTTTCCTTCCTTGTTTATCCTTTGGCAGAGATCATGCTCCTACCAAGATTTTGATATAAGAATGTATTTGAATTGGAAAGAACCTTGAACTGGGAATCAGAAAGTGTGGATCAATTCACAACTCAGCTTTTACACCAACCAGCTACATGTCAGGCAAGACATGTCATTTTTCTGGCTACATCTTATTTATCAAATAGAATCAGAATTTAAAAAGCTAAAGCTACTTCCAGTTTGATTATCTATTAAGTTCAGTCTGTGTGCTACTCTGTTGTTGCTATGGCTCCCTTTTCTTTACTTGAAGAATAGTCAGGAGTTGACTATATCAAAGGCAATTAAGAGAAAAAAAGTAGTTTCTAAAACATACTATGATGATGAACTCAAAATAATAGCAATCATATTTTGAGTGCTTACTATGTTCTGGAATTTTATATCAATTATTTTATTTAACAGGTAAGCCTATTGATATTCAGAATGGATGAAAACTGCCTAAAATTAAATATTTCATAAGTTATTCAAATTGATGTTTCTAACTGGATCATTGAAAAAGCAAGAGAGCTCCAGAAAAACATCTATTCCTGCTTTACTGTCTATGCCCAAGCCTTTGACTGTGTGGATCACAATAAACTGTGGAAAATTCTGAGAGATGTGGGAATACCAGACCACCTGACCTGCCTCCTGAGAAATCTGTATGCAGGTCAGGAAGCAACAGTTAGAACTGGACATGGACCAACAGACTGATTCCAAATAGGAAAAGGAGTATGTCAAGGCTGTATATTGTCACCTTGCTTATTTAAATTATATGCAGAGTACATCATGAGAAACACTGGACTGGAAGAAGCACAAGCTGGAATCAAGATTGCTGGGAGAAATATCAATAACCTCAGATATGCAGATGACACCACCCTTATGGCAGAAAGTGAAGAGGATCTCAAAAGCCTCTTGATGAAAGTGAAAGAGGAGAGTGAAAAAGTTGGCTTAAAGCTCAACATTCAGAAAACGAAGATCATGGCATCTGGTGCCATCACTTCATGGGAAATAGATGGGTAAACAGTGGAAACAGTGGCTGACTTTATTTGGGGGGGGCTCCAAAATCACTGCAGATGGTGACTGCAGCCATGAAATTAAAAGACGCTTACTCCTTGGAAGGAAAGTTATGACCAACCTAGACAGCACATTCAAAAGCAGAGACATTACTTTGTCAACAAAGATCCGTCTAGTCAAGGCTATGGTTTTTCCAGTGGTCATGTATGGATTTGAGAGTTGGACTATAAAGAAAGCTAAGCACAGAAGAATTGATACTTTTGAACTGTGGTGTTGGAGAAGACTCTTGAGAGTCCCTTGGACTACAAGGAGATCCAACCAGTCCATCGTAAAGGAAATCAGCCCTGGGTGTTCATTGGAAGGACTGATGCTGAAGCTGAAACTCCAATACTTTGGCCACCTGATGTGAAGAGCTGACTCATTGGAAAAGACGCTGATGCTGGGAAAGATTGAGAGCAGGAGGAGAAGGGGATGACAGAGGATGAGATGGTTAGATGGCATCACCGACTCGATGGACATGAATTTGGGTAAACTCTGGGAGTTGGTGATGGACAGGGAGGCCTTGTTTGCTGTGGTTCATGGGGTCGCAAAGAGTCGGACACGACTGAGTGACTGAACAGAACTGAACTGAACAGCCTCCCCAAACTAGAAAATAGCATTGAAGTGCCTGCTTTCTTCCCCTTTCTGTTAAAATCACTGTAGAAAGGCAGAAACTGGTTAAGCCAAATTTGTGACTTTATTGAGAAGGAAAATGAGTGTCAGGAAGATTAAGTTATTTGATTGAGTTAAAATGTTAAACTAATGGTATTTCTTACATTCCTTTGATGATTTAAATAATTTTATATTTATTGCTAATTATAAAAGTAATATATATTCATCATAGAAAATCTGGAAAATAAAGAAAAAGATAAAAAATGAAATACAAATATCAATAATGTCACTATTCACGAAAAACCAGTATCAACAGTTTGGTGTATTTCCTTCCAAATTTTTCCATCCATTCAATAATAATTATTATTGTTATTATTATCATTGCAAATTGTGATTCCCAGTTTTTCATTTATTGGCCTAACTTTAGTACATTAAGATTTAGGAAAGTGTCTTACCTGTGAGGTCTCTTCACACTATAATCATAATGGACTCTTGCCAGCTGCCCAGTGTAATAACCACGGAGATCCTTTCCTTGGTGAACAATGAATATACTAGTGGAGACAGGAAGGAGAGTGAGACAAAAGAATTAATATTATTAGCTCTTTACAGAGGAAAACCAGCTGTGGTATGGTAAAAAAATATGTTCAGTCTCTATCCTCAGTTCCTGGCACAAAAGTCCTAAAACCTTTGGCATCTCTTAATAAGAGTGTCTTTTGTTATCCAATTTTCAGGATTCATAAATATTTGACTTGTCAGGTATTAGTTTCAAAATATCAAGAAAAAAATAAGAGAATATATAAAGCCAGCGGGGCAAATGTTGATAATGATTGAAAGATGGAAATGGATAAATGGAGATTCTTTATACTATTTTTTTCTACTTTTGATATTTTTATGAACTTTCACAGTGTTTAAAGAGAAACTCTTATAATTAAATATATAGGGGCTAAAAATGAAGAAACACTGGGAAGGTCAAAGCACAAGTTCCTTGTAAGCCTGGAGGAGGGGTTCCAGCCTTGCCTGGGCGGGTTGAGCTGTGAGGGTGTTGGGAAGCACAAGCATAAGTGAGGTGGAGAGTAGGGGGAAATCTTCTGGGGCGTGAGATGAGCTGGGTGTATGCAACTGAAACACAGCAGTGTCGGGAGGAGCAGAGGGCTCATGGTGCCCAGATCTCACATTTTGAAATACATCTTCTTTATAATTAATTACTTTTCTTTTAGATGATAGTTCTAGCATTATGTTGTTGTTTAGTTGCTAAGTTGTATCCAACTCTTTTTTGACCCCATGGACTGTAGCTCACCAGGTTCCTCTGTCCAGTGGACTTTCCCACTGGAGTGGGTTCCCATTTTCTCCTCCAGAGGATCTACCCAACCCAGGGATCAAATCCATGTCTCCTGCATTGACAAGTGGATTCTTCACCATTGAGCCACCAGAGAAGCCCTACAGCATTATACTGACATCTTAAAATTATATGTAGTTGTATTATGTTATTTATAGATTTTATTTCAGTAGAGTATCAGAGACATTACAAAATATTTATTATAAACCAAGGGAGTGTGTCATCTGAAAAACTGAGAAACATTGATATAGGTAATAGGGAATCTTTGTAGGATTTTAAAGAAAATCCATGATGAATGCAATTTTTGTTGAAGAGAGATTCTGCTGGTGGCAATGTGGAAAACAAATCTGAAGACGATCTGACTAGAGGTACAAACATTGGTCAGGAAGTAATCATAGTAATGTATGTGGGACGTAGGGAAGCTTTGAACTCTGTGGTGGAAAGTTCACCTGGGGAGGAGAGGCCTGACTACGATGACTGCTAGGAGAGAGGGTTGAGGATGAAAAAGAAGGAGGACATCAAGACAAGGCTTCAGATGCTGGGAAACAGGCTGCCACTCACCAGGGGACAGAACGCAGGAAAGTGACCCTTCTTGAGATGATGACTGTAGAGTTTGTGGTATTTGGGGTCTTTGGGGACCTTCCATAGGTTCTTACTCAGTAGGTGCTGTAAGAATTCAAGAAGAGTCAGTAGAAGGTAGTACATAGTTTTGCATGGAGTAGCTCATCAAGTACGTATTGAATGATGAATGAAAACTTAAGCTATGCCTCCAGTTTGATCAGAATTTATTAACTATGCATAATGTATACTACAGTGAACAAAACCATCCCAAAGAAAAAGAAAAGCAAGAAAGCAAAGTGGTTATCTGAGGAGGCTTTACAAATAGCCAAAGAAATAAGAGAAGCAAAAAGCAAGGGAGAAAGGAAAAGGTATATCCAACTAAACGCAGAGTTCTAAAGGACAGCACGGAGACAAGAAGGCCTTCTTCAATGAACAGTGCATAAAACTAGAAGAAAACAGCAAAAGGGGAAAGACTAGAGATCTCTTTGGGAAAATTGGAGATATTAAGGGAACATTTCGCCCAGAAATGGTAGAGACCTAGTAGATGCTGAAGAGATCAAGAAGAGATGGGAAGAATACATGGAAGAACTGTACAAAAAAAGATCTTAGTGAACCGGATTACTACAATGGTGTGGTCAGTCACCCATAGCCAGACTTTCTGGAGAGTAAAAAGTCAAGTGGGCCTTAGGAGGTACTAGTGTTAATAAATCTAGTGGATACAATGGAATTCTAATAGAACTATTCAAAACCCTAAAGGATGATGCCATCAAGGTGTTGCATTCAATATGTCAGCCAATCTGGACGACCCAGCAGGGGCCACAGGACTGGAAAAGGTCAATCCTTAACCCAATTCCCAAGAAGGGTGGTAGCAAAGAATGTGCTAACCATCACACAATTGCACTCATCTCCCATGCTAGTAAGGTCGTGCTTAAAATCTTGTATTCTAGGCTTCAGCAATATGTGAACCAAGAACTTCCTGATGTCCAAGCTGGGCTTAGAAAAGAAAGAGAAACCAGAGATCAACATTTGCTGAATCATAGAGAATGCTAGGGAAATCCAGAAAAACATCTACCTCTGTTTCATCAACTACGCCAAAACCTTTGACTATGTAGATTGTTATGAACTGTGGAAAGCTCTTGAGGTGATGGAAATACCAGACCGTCTTACCTGTCTCCTGAGAAACCTGTATGCAGGTCAAGAAGTAACAGTTAAAACCCTGGATGGAACAAATGATTAGTTCGATATAGAGAAAGGAGTATGACAGGGCTGTCTGCTGTCACCCTGTTTGTTTAACCTATATGCTGAGCATATAGCATATAGGTGGAAAATGCTGGCCTGGATGAGTTACAAGCTGGAATCAAGATAGGCAGGAGAAACATCAACAACCTCAGATATGTGGATGATATTATTCCAGTGCAGAAAGCAAAGAGAAACTAAAGAGCCTCTTGATGATGGTGAAGGAGGATAGTGAAAGAGCTGGCTTAAAATTAAATATTAAAAAAACTAAGATCATGGCATCTGGCCCCATTACTTCATGGTGAATACAGGTGAAAGTAGTGACAGATACCCTCTTTTTGGGCTATAAAATAATTGTGGATGGTGACTGCAGCCATGAAATCAGAAGATGATTGCTTCTTGGCAGGAAAGCTATGACAAACCTAGACAATGTGTTGAAAAGCAGAGACGTAACTCTGCCGACAAAGGTCCATAGGGTCAAGGTATGGTCTTCCCAGTGGTCACGGATGTTTGTAAGAGCAGGACTGTAAAGAAGGCATAGCAACAAAGAATTGATGCCTTCAAACTGTGGTGCTGGAGAAGACTCTTGAGAGTCCCTTGGATAGCAAGGAGATCGAACCAGTCAGTCTTAAGGGAAATCAACCCTGAATGCTCGCTGGAAGGACTGATGCTGAAGCTGAAGTTCCAGTATTTTGGTCATCTGATGCAAACAACTGACACATTGGAAAAGTCCCTGATGCTGGGAAAGATTGAGGGCGGAAGGAGAAGAGGGCGTCACAGGATGAGATGGCTGGATGGTATCACCGTGCAGTGGACATGAACTTGGACAAACTTTGGGAGATGATGAGGGACCGGGAGGCCTGGCATACTGCAGTCCATGGGGTTGCAAAGAGGACATGACTAGGCGACTGAATAATGACAGCAATGTGCCCTTCACATTACTAGGTTCTGCAGGTACAGAGCTGACTCAAAAGCAGTCCTTGTCTTCATATGCTCTTTATGTGCTGAAATCATGACCCGAATAAAGGGTCAGTGGGGCACAAAAGAGGGAGGGCTGTCTAGGGTTTGAGCAAGTCAGTAGGAGAGGGAAGACATTCCAGGTGAGGGAATGATAGAACTCAACTCTCGGACAGAGTTGTGATCAGAGTGGAGTGTATGAGGGCCAGTGGGGACTTTGCTGTCTGGCTGGTGCAAAAGGCAAGTGCTGTCAGCAGGGCGGGTCTGCCGGTCTATGCAAACAGGACCTCAGGGAGCTCTGATTTGCAGAAAAACCACAGTCTGTCTGGGCCTGCCCAGTGGCTGGGATAATATGACTGAGCCCTGAACAGTAAATAACAGCAGGGGATTAGGTCACAAGAAGAAAGAGGATCTGGCACAATAATAGGGAACAAATGACATTCCTGAGGGCATGGGAGTGGGAGTCACAGCTTTCTTAGGTGCCTGTCCAGTTTCCAAGCCCCACCTAGGGAAGATTATCTCACTGGATGCTCTGTGAAGCATCCACCTGGAGTTCCAGAACAACACTGATTTCTCATGGTTGCTATACCATTTTCACTAGGCTGTGTTTTGACTCTGGGTTCCTCTCTGGCATGAGTCCGGGTGAGCAACCTAAGCCCTGCTCCTAGAAACAGTCTGTACAAGCCGTCTGAGACTGGAGAAGTCCCTCACCAGCACCAGGTAACATGCCCACCCCACGTCCCTCGGGAGTCTCCCTGGGTAGCTTTTTTATTTTTTTAATGTTTTATTTTGGCTGCAACACATGGCATGTGGAATCTTAGTACCCTGACCAGGGATCCCACCTGCAGCCCCTGCAGTGGAAGGGGAGAGTCTTAACCACCAGACCCCCAGGGAAGTCCCTCTCTGGGTAGCTTTTGAAGTGGAGAGAGTAGGAAAGTGTGTAAGCAGGTGGGTGTTGGAGGCAGGGCTGGGTGGGGTCGTGGAGAGGTTTGAGGAATGAAGGCGTGGTAGTATGCTTTTCTTCCAACTCTTTGGGTAGGCTTTCCAAGTTCCCCCACGTGGTCTTCACCTGAGAGAGGAGAAAGCTCTAGATGAATGCAGTAACATGTCAGTGGTTTGGAAGAGAATTTTTATCTCCTAAGAGATAATGCCTATCTTGGCCTGGCAGTCAGTCCTCCCAGAGGCTGCGCAGTACCCGCCTCTCCCGAGGAGGGGCTGGGTGTAAGGAAAAATCAATTAATGTGTAGGAAAGCAGGGCTGGCCTCCAGACCTGGTCTGTGAGCCCTGCCCTGGACTCTGCTCAGACTCACTTTATTGACTTGGCTTGTAAGATTCTTGAGTCAGCTGTAGAAAGGCCTTTTCTCCTCCCTGGATGGGAGTAGGAGTCTGGGCACAGTATTTACCAGTCCCTGACAGCTTGGCTGTTCGAGGTTACACATTCAGTCTAGACAAGGGCAAACCTGTTCCCCGGGAGGGTGAATGTAACCAGAGCAGGATCTGGGCTTCCCCGCAGGCAAAACTCAACACCCAAAGGGGAGGATCCCTCTGGGACCTGAGGTAGCCCGGGTCACTGTGATGGTGCAGCCCTGTGTCTGTGCTGGGCCTCATCGTTACAAAGCTTCGCAGAGATGATCTCATCTAACTCTCACAGTCCTGCTGCTAGGTAAACATTGTTAACACCCTCTTATAGAAAAGGAGACCAAGGCTCACAGAGGTCAAGTGGGCTTTCTAAATAACACCCAGCTGATAAATGCCAGGGGCATGAGTCAAACCCAGTTGTCTGGACTCCATATCACATCCAGAGTCATCTCTGTGTTGTGCCATGACTTCTTTATCAGAAGAGTTCAGCGTTACTTTTGTGTGAACTCGGTGATTCACTGTGGGCAGACAGGAAGTGAATGTCCTGTACCAAAGCAATAGGAAGAGAAGTAGACCCGGCAGTGTAACTGGAGGCTGCTCTCGGTTCAGTAAACATAGTGCTTATTGCAGGCTCTGAAGTGTGCTAGATGCCAGGGCTACAGTGATGAGAAACACTGTCTTTCCACTTGAGAGTTCATAATCAGGTAAGGAAACCCCTCCTCAGGCTTAATCATATAGAGTGGGGGTAAGAACTGCTCCAGTCAGGGAACAAAGGCTGAGGGGGGATGAGTCTCTTACTAAGGACAGGAGCTGATAAGTACAGAAGATGGGAGGCCACCATTCCCACATCCTCACGCTTTCACTCCCCAGACTCTCCTGGCTTCATAAATCTCCTCAAGGAAGAGGGAGCCTCAGTTTCCTCATCAATAAAATGGGGGTGGGGAGGGCCTCCCTGGTGGCTCAGTCGTAAAGAATCCACTTGCCCATTCAGGAAGCACAGGGGTGGCCCCTGATCTGGAGAGATTCCACGTGCTGCAGAGCAGCTAAGCGAGCTACAGCTAGTGAGCCTGTGGAAGCACAGGCTCTAGAGCCCAGGACCCACGACGACTGAGCCCGTGAGCCGCAACCGCTGCGGCCCCCGCGCCCTAGAGCCCATGCTCTGCAACAAAACCAGCCATGGTAATGAGAAGTCTGGGCACCGCAACGAGCAAGTAGCCCCCACTTGCCACAACTAGAGAAAAGCCTGCATAGCAACAAACCCCCAGCACAGCCAATAATAAACAAATAGATACATGAAATTTTAAAAAATTATAAAAAATAAATAAAGCGGAGGTGACGCTATCTCCGTTAATGACTACATGAGCGGCAACAAGACATGTGTGAACGTCCTCAGTGACTGAAGTATCCCACGGGTGTTACCATCTATCATCAAGGCAGGATGATCTGACCTTCACAGCTGCCCCTTGATGTCTCAGAGATCATTTCAGTTGATGTTTTTAAAGTTCATTTAAGCCCAAAACAAATTCTTTGTCTTTTGCACACCACAGTGAGTTAATGGCACCCCACCCCAGTACTCTTGCCTGGAAAATCCCATGGACAGAGGAGCATGGTAAGCTCCAGTCCATGGGGTCGCTAAGAGTCGGACACGACTGAGCGACTTCACTTTCACTTTCATGCATTGGAGAAGGAAATGGCAACCCACTCCAGTGTTCTTGCCTGGAGAATCCCAGGGACAGCCGTCTATGGGATCGCACAGAGTCGGACACGACTGAAGCGACTTAGCAGCAGCAGCAAGTGATCTTTCCAGGAGCATCCTAGGCCCCGCAAGTCAACACAATACTCAGCCCTGCCCCTGAGTGACAAGGCTAAGATAATTTGTATCTAATGTAATTCTTTTACGAGAATTTTGTGTGGTCACTACTACTTGTGAATCACTTAATATTTAACTTTATGAGGTGCCCCTACTGGCTTGTAATTCAGTTTCCCTACTATCGCCTAAGGGTTAGGCATTTAAGGATGAATTAATTGGGTAAATGCTTACGGAGAGGGCAGACCTTCTGTGGATACTGTCAATCACCAGGAGGCCAAGCCTCAAACACATGCCAGGATGAGTTTTTCTCACTGACTCATTCATTTTCAGTTTTCCAACAAAGGTGCACAGAGGTCCTACCAAGTGTGCCAGTCTGCTAGGCAGAGTGGCCGATGAAACAAGCCCCGCCCTGGGGGCTGACCCGGAGATGTCAAGGGCAGTGACCAAGAGAGCAGATGTTGGCTCCAGACCAGCGGGTCCAAATCCTCCTTCTGCTAGTTCACTACGGTGGAATCTCAGGACAGTCACTTAACCACTCCTTGCCTCAATTTCCTCCCAGTCACTGTGAAGATTAAATGAGTTAATATACACTTAGAACAGTGCCTGCCACATATTAAGGGCTGTATAAGTGTTAACTGTTAATCCAGTGGGTGATCTAGACAGGAAATAAAGAAACAGAAAATAATTGAAAGTTATGGTCTGAGTCATACAGAAAACCAAAAAAGGTGTGAGAAAGAGAACTAACAGAGATGATGAAGTAGGTGAAAGGAGGAGACCTCCCCCAGCCAGGATGGTACCAGCTTCTGCTCACCAAGCAGCTGATAACAGTAGAGACATGCTGAGTGAAAGGGGGCTGGTTGAGCCGAGTAAGAAGAGTAGCAGAGAGTCGAGAAGGCAGTGATGCAGGGAAAAGGAACATGTCCCAAAACCCTGAGACATGAAAGAGTGTGGGCCTACTGAAGCAACAGAAGAGAAATCACGGGGCTGGGGTTAAGAGGAGGTTGGAGAGAACAGCAGGGTCTGTTTATGTAGGGCTCTGCAGGCCCTAGCAAGTGTTGAGGCTTCTTGCAAAATGCAATAATTGCAGGGTTTGGTTTTAGTTTTTGGACTGTGCTAGGTCTTTGTTGCGGCACTTAGGATCCCTAGTTGTGGAGTTCAGACTTAGCTGCCCCGCAGCATGTGGGATCCTAGTTCTCTGACCAGGGATAAAATCTGTGTCCACTGCATTGGAAGGTGGGTTCTCAACCACTGGACCACAAGAGAGGTCCCAGATTGCACAGTTTTATGTAATGGGAGGCTCTGATCCCATTTATGTTTTATGGGGTTCTCTCTGGAGAATGGATTGGAGGAGGACCAGAGTGGCCATTGTTGTAGGTGAACAGGGGAGAGACAGTGGTGGTCTGGACCAAGTGGTGGCCATGGAGACGAAGAAAAACAGTCTGATGGAGGTACACCCTAGAGGCAGAATTGAGGACCCTGCTGATGGACTGGTCCGCTCTGTTGCGAGGCAGGAGAGACACAAAATAGACAAAGACCTGCCTCAGAGGGAGCACTCAGGGTGCGAGAGGGGGCCCCAGTCTAGTGCAGGCACAGTGTGCCTCTCCGATGGATGAGCCCAAGAGAGCTGAATGCAGCCCAGCCTGAGGACATCAGCGGCCCAGTGCCTTCTGCGCTGTGTTCCAGCCCAACCCTCCAGCTCCCCATGGGCTGCCTTAAGTCAGATCCAATGATTCTGACTTGGTTTCATTTAGCTCCAGGCAGCAGCAGCCAATGGAGGATTGTCTCCATTTTCCCCAGGAGATGAGACCACAATTAAACAGGCCTGACAGTGGTGGACAAAAATCTCAAACACACACATGGAAAGCCAAGGGTATGTGGGGAGGCAGAAATCTAGTAATTCTGGAACCCACCCCTTTCTCTCTACCCTGCTTCCTCCGCATGTGCATTTCAGGGAGGGAAGGATAGGCACTATACTTTCTCTAAAATAGGACTCTTTTTCAGAGAAAGAACATCTTTTTAAGAACAAAGCATCCTTCCCTTCCTCCTTCAGTGATTTCTGGAAGCAAAAGGACATATCTTTGATGACTAAACATTGTGGAAAATAACTAAATACTAAAATTTTGAGTTGCCAGTTTGCTTAGATGCTGCCATAAATGTAGGATTTTTTTTTTTTAAACAGCTTTTTCTAAACCCAAAAAAACTTCAGTAGAACCTCTGGCAGCAGTTATCTCTAAATCAGGGAGCAAGCAGCAGGGTGAATAATTCTAGTCTCCCAGGAGTCTGTCTTCTGTGCTGCAGCTCTGGAGGTGTCTGCATTTGGAAGACCATTACCTGGGTGGGATTGCTGGGCGGCGGTCAATAAATTCTCGTAGCCGGATGGCAGTCATTTTGGATAAAATTCTGAAAAAAAAATTTAAGTGAAGTTTCTTATTGCAAGTTTATACACATTTCCCAGGCATGCCTACCTAGTACTACAAAGTCTGTCTTGGAATTAGAAGGGCCATTCATAGCTTCTGCTAGACTATTTAGGGAAGGAAATAGACTCTTTTAAAAAAATTAGGGGGGGGGGGAAATAAAAAAATAAAAAAATTATGTATTTATCTATTTCTGGCCTTCTCCAGTTGTGGTGAGCAGGGGCTACTCTTCATTGTGCTGCCCGAGCTTCTCATTATGGTGGCTTCTCTTGTTGCTGAGAGTGGGCTCTTGGATGCTCGAGCTTCATCTGTTGCGGCACGTGGGCTCAATAGTTGTGACTTCTAGACCCTAGAGCACAGGCTCAGTAGTTGTGGCACTTGGGCTTAGTTGCCCTGCAGCACGTGGGATCTTCCGGGATGAGGGACCAAACCTGTGTCTTCCGCATCAGCAGGCAGATTCTTTACCACTGAACCACCTGGGAAGCCCCAGGAAATAAAGTCTAAAAGAAGCAAAAAGAAATGGAAAGCACAGCCAATACACAGAGGCATGCTTTTCTTTAACAGTAAAAAGTACTGTGTGATTTGGGGACGTAGCCGCCTTTGTCACTCTTCTTGAGGTATCTTCCTACTGCACCCACTTGTAGGCTAAGCTCTGCATCTCCCACATGCTCTCACAAACTAGAGTTCTGGAAATGAGTTAGAATCCTCAAATCAGATGTAATTGAGTGAGATTTGGAAGATGAAAACGAGACACGGGCTGATTTCTGCTTCTTTGCCTTTTACTACTGGCAAAACTGGTTAAGACAATGTGATGTTTCCTTCTGCAGCAGAATGCCAGTGTCCAATCTCCAGCTTTGAGGCTGGAAGAGGCAATCGTGTTGAAGCAATGCTGAATGCTGTGTTTAGTGTTCAAACACCAGCTTCTTGAGGGCAGCGAGGCAGCTGGAGTGGCAGTGCGGTTAGCTTTGGGACCAGGTTCTTGAACTCAGTTGTCTAGAAGCAACTTCCTGATCAGGGCACAGATAGCTGCTTTTATGATGGGTCAGTTTTGTGAAGATGTTCTAGAAGCTTCCTGGAGGCCTTCCCCAGAGCCTACTTTTCCAACACGTCCAATGATTTTGTAACCATCTCATTATCTACACTGAACTCTTTTCTGTTCATATGTTGGCTCCAGTTTAAACATAATATGTAGTGTTTCTAGTCTAAAATTTCATTTTGCATCTGCTTATGTACTGGAGAGGACTTGCCATAGAAAACCACTGCTTCTAAGTATTAACTTGAGAAAGAGTCTACAATGGGGATGACACTAAGTGCCTGGGGAACAGAGGTGGGAGAAAGCCTTACTTTTTTAGTTTACCGTTGGTGTACCTTGGGAATTTTGTACAAGGTGTATATATTGTGCATATACAAAGACAGCTGGGCTTCCAATTTGCATCAACATGAGGTAGCAGAAGAACATTGTACTGAGACCCATGTGACTTGTGGTCAGTCTTTGCCTCGCTAGGGTGGAAATGTGTGTGAACGGTTGTGTCCTCCCTGAAAGTCATATATTGAAACCCTAATCCTATTGTGATGATATTTGGAGGAGAAGCCTTTGGGAGGTAATTATCTCATGGGCATGGAGCCCTCGTGAATGGAAGTAGTGCTCTTATGAAGAAGACCTCAGAGTGTTTCCTGGCTTTCTTTCTGCCATATGAGAACACAAGAAGTCTGCAGCCTACAACTTGGAAGAGGGTCTCATCCGAACCCTACCATGCTGGCACCCCAATCTTTGACTTCAGCCTCCAGAAACATGAGAAAGAAACTTCTCTTGTTTACAAGCCACTCAGCCTCTGAAGCTTGTTAGAGCAGTTGAACAGACTCAGGCACCAGCTCAGTACGTTGATGGTTATGATATCTTTCTGGAGAGTTATGCGAGACAATGATGCATGTGTGTTTTCTAACCTAAAAATCACGTTGGAGAAAGGAGACTATATGAGTTTCTATTTATGAGCATGTATTATGTGTACAGTAACACATATTAAGGAGCTTTCCTGGTGGCTCAGTGGTAAAGAATCTGCCTGCCAATGCAGAAGATACGGGTTTGATCCCTGGGTTGGGAAGACCCCCTGGAGAAGGAAATGGCAGCCCACTCCAATATTCTTGCTGGGAAATTGCATGGACAGAAGGGCTTGGCGGGCTACAGCCCATGGGGTCATGAAAGAGTCAGACATGACTCAGCAACTAACTACCACCAACACCAACATGTATTAACTCCTATCAGCCTCCCAGTAATCCTATTAAGTGTTTATCACTACACTTTACTGACAAGAAAACTGAAATTCTGAGAAGTAAAGTAACTTCTGAGGATCCATGGTTAGACTCCTCTAGCTCCAGAAACAGTTGTCTTAACACTGTGCTCTATCAGAACAACCACGGGCACCCTGACCATCAACCAAAACAAAAATGGAATAATACACAAGAAGCAGTAACCAGGAGGGATAAAGAACTGGGAAAAAGAGTGTGATACCTCCCTCTTTTCCTTGTATAACTTGTTGACTTCTGTCCACAGGCCAGCTGGTTGCTTTACTTCACCTCTATGTTTTTCAAACAACTTGAAAAGTTTCAAACAAGATCATAAAAGGACAGTTCGGCTATCCAACAGAATCTGTTCATTACAAAGTGTGTTTTTACTTTCGGCACTGGTGTGTTTATTTAAAAAAAGAAAAAAGAAAGCAGAAAGAATGAAAGAGAGAATCTGAGCAAACACAATTGAGCTCTCTTTTTAAATTCAGAAAACATCACTGCTAGGATTTCAGTTCACTAGAAGTGACATGCCGGAGAAGAATGCAAGATATTTAGGACATTTGTGCTCCTAACCAAGACAACAGCAAGTGTGCCTTTGATGATGGAGTGATTGCTCAGTGCCTAGAAATTCTGAATCAGCACCACAGGGAACATCAGTCCTGGGTGGCTGTGACTTGGCTATGTGGTAGAAACCCTTTCAGAGGAACACATTAACTCACTTTGAGTCTAAGCCTGAGCTTCCAGAATAATCAGAAGACCTTGTCTGGGAGGGTGACCTTGCCATTCTACATCTTTAGAGAATGCCTCTACCATGCGTATAGGGTACCAAATCACATTTTGTGTGATTAGCTATTATCTCTTGAACACATAAGGAAATGTAGCTTACAATAGATATGTCATTGCATTTTATTTTAGTTAATCTTAAAAAATAGAGTCATCCACCAAATCAGAATGTGACTTTGGTATCATTTACAAACTCACCACGAACAACATATCTTTTATCACCTTTAAAATGTATAATTTCTTAGTTACCTTAATAGAAGATTCTCCTTCTGATGTGCCTTTAGTAAAATTCTCCCAGAACAAATATGAGTTCTGTCTATACTGTCATCCTACCTTTCATTCAAACTCACATTAATGCTATAAAACCTTAAGCTTTTTTCTTTTTTTAAAAAACTGAAATAAAATATGCTCAGACTGAATAATGCTATAAAATAATATTAAAACCACCCATAAACAACTAGTTTAAATTTTTATATTTCATGTATGCACATATATATACATTTATATGTGTATATGTGGGGCTTCCCAGGTGGCTCAATGGTAAAGAGTCTCCCTGCAAGCAGGAGACACAGGCTGTATCCTTGCATTGGGAAGATCGCCTGGAGGAGGAAATGGCAACCCATCCCAGTATTTTTGCCTGGAAAACTCTATGGACAGAGGAGCCTGGTGGGCTACAATCCATGGGATCACAAAAGAGTCAGACACGACTTAGTGACTGACCAACAAAAAAATGTGAATGTTATTTTCTTGGGCTCCAAAATCATTGTGGATGCTGACTGCAGCCATGAAATTAAAAAATGTTTGCTCCTTGGAAGGAAAGGCATGACAAACCTAGACAGTGTATTAAAAAGCAGAGACATTACATTGCCAACAAAGGTTAAGCTAAAAACTATGGTTAGAGCTATGGTTTTTCCAGTAGTCATGTATGAATGTGAGAGTTTGATCATAAAGAAGGCTGAGTGCCAAAGAATTGATGCTTTTGAACTGTGGTGCTGGAAAAGACTCTTGAGAGTCCCTTGGACAGCAAGAAGATTCAATCAGTCAATTCTAAAGGAACTCAACCCTGAATATTCTTTGGAAGGACTGATGCTGAAGCTGAAGCTCCAGTACTTTGGCCACCTGATTTGAAGAGATGACTCATTGGAAAAAAACCTGATCCTGGGAAAGATTGAAGGCAGGAGGAGAAAGGGGTGACAGAGGATGAGATGATTAGATGGCATCATCAACTGAATGGACATGAGTTTGAGCAAACTCCAGGAGATAGTGAAGGACAGGGAAGCCTGGCATGCTGCAGTCCATGGGGTTACAAAAAAGCTGCGTGTGACTTAGCAACTGAACAACAACATAAACAGCATATATACTTAAAAACTTGAAAACACAGCAGGCATTCTGTTTCATATTTTTTGGTTTTCATTTAACAATATATTATGTTAAAATTAATACAATATATCAAAAATTTCTACACTGCTACAGAATATTCTTAATCCTAATATTTAATGTTCTTTTGTGTTGTTTAGCTCACCTATTACTCTATTTAAACAGTATCCTCTTCACTCCCTGGACTCCTCATCCACGTTCTATGCTTGATTTTTCTCCAAAATACTCATCACCATCTGCCATACTGTATGTTTACTCAGGTATCTTGTTTATGTCCGTCTTCCTCATTGGAAGGAGAGCTTTGAATGCTGTGTTTACCGCTGTATCTCTAGGACCAAAGATGATAGCTGACATTTGGTAGACATTTAACAAATATTCTTTGAACAATTGAATGTGCTATAATTTATGAAACCCAGCTCCCTAATGTTGGACATTTTGGTCATGCTGAGCTTTTATATGTTTGATGCAGTTGAATTAATTTCTTAGGATACATTCCTAGAAGTGAGTCAAGGTTTGGGCATCTTCATGGCTCTTTCTTAGGAGAATTGTAGTCACTTTCAATAATTAATTTTGGTACCTAAATCACTATGGATAGACCCTTAGGGCCTAAGAATTAAAATTTAATAATTTAATTTACCTTCGTAAATGTATATGAGATGGTAAATGTATATGAGATGCACATTCCAACAAGCTTCCTCAAAGTTACTATTCAACATATTCAAAATTCTGACTTCAGGATTTATTTTGGCAACTTTCTGGTATTGTATATTATGGATCAAACCAAAATTTTGTAAAATATAATAGCATTCAAACACCTGATAAATTCTGCCCATTTATGGTAATCTTTCTTAGCAAGTCATGAAGGAACTTTCTCAGCCTAATAAAAAACATGCATAAAAACCTACAGCTAACATCATACTTAATGGTGAAAGGCTGATTTCTTCTTAAAATCAAGAACAAAAACAGGATGTTACTCTTATCTCTCTACTCAACATGCTGCTGGAAGTCTTAGGGCAATAAGGCAAGAAAATGAAATAAAAGGCATGCAGATTGGAAGGAAAGAAAACTGTCCCTATTTGCAAATGACATAATTGTCTCTGTAGAAAATCTCAAGGAATCTACAAATAAAGTCTTAAACTAATAGCTGTTTTTAACAAGATCATAAGATACAAAGTCAACACATAAAAAATGAATATACTTTAAGTAAAAAAACAAACAGAATTTATAACAGCTATTTACAATAGCACACACACACAAAAAGAAATAAAGAAAAAAAATACTATGTATAAATCCAACAAGACCTGTTCAGGTTCTACATACTGAAAAGTACAAAGTACTAATGAAAGAAATCAAAGACCTGAGAGACACTGTGTTCTTGGATTGGAAGACTCAACATTGTAAAGATGACAATTCTCCCTAAATTGATTTGATTTCTCTGGTTGAACTTCCCAGCAATATTTTTGGTAATAGATATAGACAAAAGTTTTTTCTAAAGTTTATTTGGAAATGCAAGGGAAATATTAATAAAATAGCTGAAGTAATTTTGAAGAAGAGCAATCATGCTTTGGTAGAAAGGGAATTGAAAAAAACTAGTCCTCAGCTCACATCTATTGTCAACTAGACATTTCACATGTGTTATTTCACTCAGTCTTTACAGGAGTAATGAGAGCTGTTTATTGGTATCCTGAATTTGTAGAAGATGTTAAATTACATGTGTAAGGTCATATAGTCCCCAGTAGCTCAGTGGGTAAAAATCCACTCGTAATCCAGGAGATGCAGGTTTGATCCCTGGGTCAGAAAGATTCCCTAGAGAAGGAAATGACAACCCACTCCAGTATTCTTGCCAGGGAACACCTATGGACAAAGGCTACAGTCCCTGGGGTCTCGAAGAGTCAGACATGGCTGAGTGACTAAACACACGCACACATACTAAGCTCAGCCAGTAAACAACAAAAACCCAGATCTGCCTGATTCCAAAGCCTGTCTGCCTTCTCCTCTAGGGCTACTGGTTCATTGATTTACTCAGCAAACATTTAATGATCAACTACCTTCCCATGGCATTGTACCAGGTACTGGCAAAAAGCGTTTAGCCAAAAGTATGTGGTTTTGTTCTCCTGTTATGTGTTAGAGGAGATGAAGTCAGATACGAATCAGAGTCATACAAGGCAATGTAAAATTGAAGCTCAGTAACTACTGAAATAGAATCCTCTGACGTTAGCTTTTCGGTAGTTGAGGGACTGCGTCCCTCCTCCCCTCTTTCAGAATTCTAAAGACTCTAAGAATGGATAAGTCACATTTGCTTCAGGACATTTTCCCTGATAGGAAACATTCGAGAAGCTCTCCTCTTGGAGATGCGCTTTCCGAGACTGAGAAAAAGTTTGTAAAAACTGACACCAACTTTTATGGTAGGAAAGAGTTAAAAATAAGATTTGTTAAATCAAAGGTTTACAATGTCAAATGGATCCAGCAGCAATTACCTAGTAAGTTAACCAGCTTGTGGACCTTAAGCATTAATACATGATAATTAGCAAGTTATCAGGCTTCCCTGGTAGGACAGCTGGTAAAGAACCATCTGCAATGCAGGAGCCCCTCGTTTGGTTCCTGGGTTGGGAAGATCCTCTGGAGAAGGGATAGGCTACCCACTCTAGTATTCTTGGGCTTCCCTGTGCATAAGAATCCGTCTGCAATGTGGAAGACCTGGGTTCGATCCCTGGGGTTGGGAAGATCCCCTGAAGGAGGCATGGCAACCCACTCCAGTATTCTTGTCTGGGGAATTCTATGGACAGAGGAGTCTGGTGAGCTACAGTCCATGGGGGCTGCAAAAAGTCAGATGTGATTAAGCACAGCAGAGCACAGCAAATTATCACTTAATTCATCTGTCCAAAGAAGGGCAGAGGCAGAATGTTAGTGAGTCCCCAGACTGATTTGCTATGACCAGTGCATTTTCTTGGCAAAACTCTATTAGTCTTTGCCCTGCTTCATTCCGTATTCCAAGGCCAAATTTGCCTGTTACTTCAGGTGTTTCTTGACTTCCTACTTTTGCATTCCAGTCCCCTATAATGAAAAGGACATCTTTTTGGGGTGTTACTTCTAAAAGGTCTTGTAGGTCTTCATAGAACCGTTCACCTTCAGCTTCTTCAGTGTAACTGGTTGGGGCATAGACTTGGATTACTGTGACATTGAATGGTTTGTCTTGGAAACGAACAGAGATCATTCTGTTGTTTTTGAGATTGCATCCAAGTACTGCATTTCAGATTCTTTTGTTGACCATGATGGCCACTCTATTTCTTCTGAGGGATTCCTGCCCGCCATAGTAGATATAATGGTCATCTGAGTTAAATTCACCCATTCACCCATTTGAGTTCGCTGATTCCTAGAATGTCGACATTCACTCTGGCCATCTCTTGTTTGACCACTTCCAATTTGCCTTGATTCATGGACCTGACATTCCAGGTTCCTATGCAATATTGCTCTTTACAGCATCGGACTTTGCTTCTATCACCAGACACATCCACAGCTTTGCTTCTATCACCAGACACATCCACAGCTGGGTATTCTTTTTGCTTTGGCTCCATCCCTTCATTCTTTCTGGAGTTATTTCTCCACTGATCTCCAGTAGCATATTGGGCACCTACTGACCTGGAGAGTTTCTCTTTCAGTATCCCATCATTTTGTCTTTTCATACTGTTCATGGGGTTCTCAAGGCAAGAATACTGAAGTGGTTTGCCATTCCCTTCTCCAGCGGACCACACCCTGTCATAGCAAACACGCTCTTCCAACAACACAAGAGAAGACTCTATACATGGACATCACCAGATGGTCAACACCGAAATCAGATCGATTATATTCTTTGCAGCCAAAGATGGAGAAGCTCTATACAGTCAGCAAAAACAAGACCAGGAGCTGACTGTGGCTCAGACCATGAACTCCTTATTGCCAAATTCAGATTTAAATTGAAGAAAGTAGGGAAAACCACTAGACCATTCAAGTGTGACCTAAATCAAATCCCTTATGATTATACAATGGAAGTGAAAAATAGATTTAAGGGCCTGGATCTGATAGAGTGCCTGATGAACTATGGAATGAGGTTCGTGACATTGTACAGGAGACAGGGATCAAGACCATCCCCATGGAAAAGAAATGCAAAAGAGCAAAATGGCTGTCTGGGGAGGCCTTACAAATAGCTGTGAAAAGAAGAGAATCAAAAAGCAAAGGAGAAAAGGAAAGATATAAACATCTGAATGCAGAGTTCCAAAGAATAGTAAGAAGAGATAAGAAAGCCTTCTTCAGCGATCAATGCAAAGAAATACAGGAAAACAACAGAATGGGAAAGACTGGGGATCTCTTCAAGAAAATCAGAGATACCAAAGGAACATTTCATGCAAAGATGGGCTCGATAAAGGACAGAAATGGTATGGACCTAACAGAAGCAGAAGATATTAAGAAGAGGTGGCAAGAATACACAGAAGAACTGTACAAAAAAGATCTTCAAGACCCAGATAATCATGATGGTGTGATCACTGACCTAGAGCCAGACATCCTGGAATGTGAAGTCAAGTGGGCCTTAAAAAGCATCACTATGAACAAAGCTAGTAGAGGTGATGGAATTCCAGTGGAGCTATTCCAAATCCTGAAAGATGATGCTGTGAAAGTGCTGCACTCAATATGCCAGCAAATTTGGAAAACTCAGCAGTGGCCACAAGATTGGAAAATGTCAGTTTTCATCCCAATCCCAAAGAAAGGCAATGCCAAAGAATGTTCAAACTACCGCACAATTGCACTCATCTCATATGCTAGTAAAGTAATGCTCAAAATTCTCCAAGCCAGGCTTCAGCAATATGTGAACCGTGAACTTCCTGATGTTCAAGCTGGATTTAGAAAAGGCAGAGGAACCAGAGATCAAATTGCCAACATCCGCTGGATCATGGAAAAAGCAAGAGAGTTCCAGAAAAACATCTATTTCTGCTTTACTGACTATGCCAAAGCTTTTGACTGTGTAGATCACAATAAACTGTGGACAATTCTGAAAGAGATGGGAATACCAGACCACCTGATCTGCCTCTTGAGAAATCTGTATGCAGGTCAGGAAGCAACAGTTAGAACTGGACATGGACCAACAGACTGGTTCTAAATAGGAAAAGGAGTACATCAAGGCTGTATACTGTCACCCTGTTTATTTAACTTGTATGCAGAGTACATCATGAGAAACACTGGACTGGAAGAAACACAAGCTGGAATCAAGATTGCCGGGAGAAATGTCAATAACCTTAGATATGCAGATGACACCACCCTTATGGCAGAAAGTGAAGAGGAACTAAAAAGCCTCTTGAGGAAAGTGAAAGTGGAGAGTGAAAAGGTTGGCTTAAAGCTCAACATTCAGAAAACGAAGATCATGGCATCTGGTCCCATCACTACATGGGAAATAGATGGGGAAACACTGGAAAGAGTGTCAGACTTTATTTTTCTGGGCTCCAAAATCACTGCAGATGGTGACTACAGCCATGAAATTAAAAGACGCTTACTCCTTGGAAGGAAAGTTATGACCAACCTAGATAGCATATTCAAAAGCAGAGACATTACTTTGCCAACAAAGGTTCGCCTAGTCAAGGCTATGGTCTTTCCTGTGGTCATGTATGGATGTGAGAGTTGGACTGTGAAGAAGGCTGAGCACTGAAGAATTGACGCTTTTGAACTGTGGTGTTGGAGAAGACTCTTGAGAGTCCCTTGGACTGCAAGGAGATCCAACCAGTCCATTCTGAAGGACATCAGCCCTGGGATTTCCTTGGAAGGAATGATGCTAAAGCTGAAACTCCAGTATTTTGGCCACCTCATGTGAAGAGTTGACTCATTGGAGAAGACTCTGATGCTGGGAGGGATTGGGGGCAGGAGGAGAAGGGGACGACAGAGGATGAGATGGCTGGATGGCATCACTGACTCGATGGATGTGAGTCTGAGTGACTTCCGGGAGTTGGTGATGGACAGGGAGGCCTGGCGTGCTGCGATTCATGGGGTCGCGAAGAGTCGGACACGACTGAGCGACTGATCTGATCTGATCTGATCAGACTCTGATGTTGTTTATCTGGTAATTTTTGGAAATAGAAGGGAGTGGCATATAATCTGGTGCACACATGGCAACAATTTACTTTCAAAATTTCTGCGTAACACCAGAGTCCTGGGTGTCCCCTTTCCTTGAAGGTGTGGCATCTGTACTCCATACCAGGGGAAATTGGGCCCCTGGAGCAAGCCAGGTCCTTGTAATCTGCCAGTGCACAGAAGGCATGTGCGGTGGCCGGCTTTCTCAGAATTCCTATGACCCGCCCTTGTGAGGAGCATGACAGTAGCCTCACTGACTGCAGAGTTACTCTGTGGCCAAGGCAATTGCTCTCAGCTGCTTTTGAGCATGTGTGTCATAAGAGGACATTTAGAAAATGGTTTTGAGGAACTGAGTTACTTGCTTCTGTTTCCTCAGGAAGCCAGGGCTCCCAGTTCAAGAAGCTTGGTTACCCACTTGCTCTCTTGCCCTTCCACATTCCTGCATCCAACCCCCAAAACCCTACCATGAATTTTGCTGCCTGAATTTTGCTTCCTTCCTCCTTTTCTAATCTAAATTCCACCCACCCTTCAGGGCTTTCTTTGGGTCATTTACAATCTCTTACTAAGACTCTGAATTCCCAATGGTCTCTTGTCTGCCCCTGAATTCCCAGAGCCCCTGATTAATTCTATGATGCACTTTGGTTCTTATTGGTTCATTGATTTCTGAACTCATTTATTCATCATTTAAGAAAATGTTTAATGAGTGGCAGATTTGTGCCTGGTCTTGAATAAGGCTCTAGAAATTCTTCAACTAGTAAGATAATAGTTTCATACAATGTCTTGCCTCTCAGCTAAAGTTATGTAAGCTCCTGTATGTTGGAACCATGTTTATTTTTTCAATTAATAAATTTGATTGTGCTGGGTCTTAGTTGTGGCATGCAAGATCTAGTTCCCTGAACCAGGGATTGAAACCGGGCCCCCTGTTTTGGGACTGTGGAGTCAGACACTGAACCACCAGAGAAATCCCAGAACCACATTGTTTGATGATCTTTATCTTCCCTCTCCTTGTCTTCCTACCTCATTGTCTTGCAAAGTGTTCCCCATCCAAGTGCTCACTGCATACAGAATCAGTCAGTCAGCCCACTCAGTAATCTGGCAATCTAGTTAATAGGTTTTAAACTTTGTTCTTCTTGTATCATAAAGAGCCAGTTGCCTTAACATAGGTATATCCCATTTCTAAGAAAAAAATGTTGATCTAGAAAAAGCTCTTCAAATAATTCAAAATGTAGATATGAATATTCAGTTTCCAAAAGAATTCTTCACTTTATAAAATGGTTTACCACAAAGTCATATTGTGAGCTCTTGTCCCTAGAGCATTCAAAATGTAATCAGCAATTCAGTAATGCAACCACTAAGTGAGAAGAGAGAGGTTGGGCAGTAACTGGTGTTACCTGCTTAGGGTGAAGTGGGTAGAGACCTCCTTGTTCTTAAAAGCAGTCCTCTAAGGACAGTAGTTATTTTAGCTGTCTCCAAGTACTGCCAAGGCTCACTGCAGAGTTATAGGACTTGATCTTTTTTACATCATTGAAAGGGTATTGTGATGCACTGTGAGTTAGAAACTTCTGGTAGGTAATGCCTTTCAAGTCTTGGACTTATTAAAAATAGAGATCCTTTGGTCTCCATGAGACCTCAGCTGTACATGAAAGAAAGGACAAAAATTGGTGTGGAAAGGAAAACCATGTGGCAAGTAACCTGGACTATTTAATCACTAGAATTTTCTATAAAGGTTATTCCAAAGACAATATAAGATCAAAGATCTGAGAGGTCCTGTACTGCAAGCACTAAAATTGAGGAAGTAGGGATTGGCCCCTGGAACAAATGAGTCTAGCTCTGCTTGGTCCAAGACTAGATTAGGCTCCATACCTTTGATAGTGAAGGTATCAAAGGAGACATTTAATTGGCCCTGTGGCACCCCACTCCAGTACTCTTGCCTGGAAAGTCCCATGGACAGAGGAGCCTGGTAGGCTGCAGTCCATGGGGTCGTGAAGAGTCGGACACGACTGAGCAACTTGACTTTCACTTTTCATTTTCCTGCATTGGAGAAGGAAATGGCAACCCACTCCAGTGTTCTTGCCTGGAGAATCTCAGGGACAGGGGAGCCTGGTGGGCTGCCCTCTATGGGGTTGCACAGAGTCGGACACAACTGAAGCAACTTAGCAGCAGCATGTCTTCTTTGGAAAAATGTTTCTTCAAGTTCTCTGTCCATTTTCTAATCAGTTTGTTAGTTTTTTAGCTAATGAGTTATAAATTTTTTATGTATATTTGGCTATTAACCTCTTAGCAAACATACCATTTGCAAATAACTTCTCCCGTTCGGTAGACTGCCTTTACATTTTGTTGACAGTTTATTTCATTGTGCAAAACTTTTTGGTTTAACTTACTC
The DNA here is from genome assembly GCA_935064755.1 of Tragelaphus eurycerus. Classification (NCBI taxonomy): domain Eukaryota; kingdom Metazoa; phylum Chordata; class Mammalia; order Artiodactyla; family Bovidae; genus Tragelaphus; species Tragelaphus eurycerus. The sequence continues at coordinate 27,470,726 of CAKXYN010000003.1, forward strand.
TCATTTGTGTATTTTTGCTTTTGTTGCCCTTGCCTGAGGATCCAGAAAAATATTGCTGAGACTGATATCAAAGAACATGCTACTATGTTTTCTTCTAGGAGTTCTATGGTTTCAGACCTTACCTTTAAGTATATAATCCATTTCAATCTTTGAATATGGTGTAAGAACATGGCCTAGATTTATTTTATCATATGTAGCTGTCCAATTTTCCTGGCAACATTTTCTTTTTTGAAGATACTATCTCTTCCCCATGTGTATTCTTGCTTTCTTTGCTGTAGATGAAGACTAAACCCATAATATCTCTGAGGTATGCCTGTAGCCATTTTGAGAGCTATAAATTGGTATCTGATTATGGCTTTGATCTGCATTTTCCTAATGATTAGTGATGTTGATGCGTTTATTTTTAAGCTGTTTTGTTCCATTGATCTCTGTGTCTGTAATTTTGTCCAGTTCCATATGGTTTTGATTACCATAGCTTTCCACAGTTTGAAATCATGGAGTGTAATACCTCCAGGTTTTTTTCTTATTTTTCAAAATTTTTTTGACTATTCACAGTCTTTTGTGATCCCACCCAAATTTTAGGATTGTTTGCTTTAGGTCTCTGAAAAATGCCATTGGTATTTTGATAGGAACTGCATTAAATCTATAGATTGTTTTCGGTGGTATGGACATTTTAACAATATTCATTCTTCCAATCAAAGAACATGAGATATCTTTCTATTTCTTTATATCATTCTCAAATTCTTTCATGAATATTTAGTATAGGTCTTTTATCTCCTTGGTTGTTTATTCCTAGGTCTTTTATTCTTCAATAACCTCAGATATGCAGATGACACCACCCTTATGGCAGAAAGTGAAGAGGAACTAAAAAAGCCTCTTGATGAAAGTGAAAAAGGAGAGTGAAAAAGTTGGCTTAAAGCTCAACATTTAGAAAATGAAGATCATGGCATCCTGTCCCATCACTTCATGGGAAATAGATGGGGAAACAGTGTCAGACTTTATTTTGGGGGGCTCCAAAATCACTGCAGATGGTGACTGCAGCCATGAAATTAAAAGACGCTTACTCCTTGGAAGGAAAGTTATGACCAACCTAGATAGCATATTCAAAAGCAGAGACATCACTTTGCCAACAAAGGTCCGTCTAGTCAAGGCTATGGTTTTTCCTGTGGTCATGTATGGATGTGAGAGCTGGACTGTGAAGAAGGCTGAGCACCGAAGAATTGATGCTTTTGAACTGTGGTGTTGGAGAAGACTCTTGAGAGTCCCTTGGACTGCAAGGAGATCCAACCAGTCCATTCTGAAGGACATCAGCCCTGGGATTTCCTTGGAAGGAATGATGCTAAAGCTGAAACTCCAGTATTTTGGCCACCTCATGCGAAGAGTTGACTCATTGGAGAAGACTCTGATGCTGGGAGGGATTGAGGGCAGGAGGAGAAGGGGATGACAGAGGATGAGATGGCTGGATGGCATCACTGACTCGATGGATGTGAGTCTGAGTGACCTCCAGGAGTTGGTGATGGACAGGGAGGCATGGCGTGCTGTGATTCATGGGGTCGCAAAGAGTTGGACACTACTGAGAGACTGATCTGATCTGATCTGATTTTATTCTTTTTGGTGCAATTTTATTTTTTTATTTTTTTTAAATTAAATTTTATTTTGCTTAACTTTACAATATTGTATTGCTTTTGCCATACATCAAGATGGATCCGCCACAAGTATACATGTGTTCCCCATCCTGAACTCTCCTCCCTCCTCCCTCCCCACACCATCCCCCCGGGCCAAACCAGCACACCAGCCCCAGGCATCCGTCATCAGACATCGTACCTGGACTGGCGACTCGTCTCAGATATGATATTATACATATTTCAATGCTATTCTCCCAAATCATCCCACCCTCTCCTGTTCCCAGAGTCCAAAAGTCTGTTCTATACATCAGTGTCTCTTTTGCTGTCTCGTAAACAGGGTTATTGTTACCATCTTTCTAAATCCCATATATATGCGTTAGTATATTGTATTTGTGTTTTTCTTTCTGGCTTACTTCACTCTGTATAATAGGCTCCAGTTTCATCCACCTCATTAGAACTGATTCAAATGTATTCTTTTTAATGGCTGAGTAATACTCCATTGTGTATATGTACCACTGCTTTCTTATCCATTCATCTGTGGATGGACATCTAGGTTGCTTCCACATCCTGGCTATTGTAAACAGTGCTGCTATGAACATTGGGGTACACGTGTCTCTTTCAATTCTGGTTTTCTCAGTGTGTATGCCCAGTAGTGGGATTGCTGGATCATAAGGCAGTTCCATTCCCAGTTTTTTGAGGAATCTCCATATTGTTCTCCATAGTGGCTGCACTAGTTTGCATTCCCATCAACAGTGTAAGAGGGTTCCCTTTTCTCCACACCCTCTCCAGCATTTATTGCTTGTGGACTTTTGGATAGCAGCCATTCTGACTGGCATGAAATGGTACCTCATAGTGGTTTTGATTTGCATTTCTCTGATAATGAGTGATGTTGAGTATCTTTTCATGTGTTTGTTAGCCATCTGTATGTCTTCTTTGGAGAAATGTATATTTAGTTCTTTGGCCCATTTTTTGATTGGGTCGTTTATTTTTCTGGAATTGAGCTGTAGGAGTTGCTTGTATATTTTTGAGATTAGTTGTTTGTCTGTTGCTTCATTTGCTATTATTTTCTCCCATTCTGAAGGCTGTCTTTTCACCTTGCTTATAGTTTCCTTTGTTGTGCAGAAGCTTTTAAGTTTAATTAGGTCCCATTTGTTTATTTTTGATTTTATTTCCAATATTCTGGGAGATGGGTCATAGAGGATCCTGCTGTGATGTATGTCAGAGAGTGTTTTGCCTATGTTTTCCTCTAGGAGTTTTATGGTTTCTGGTCTTACATTTAGATCTTTAATCCATTTTGAGTTTATTTTTGTGTATGGTGTTAGAAAGTGTTCTAGTTTCATTCTTTTACAAGTGTTCGACCAGTTTTCCCAGCACGACTTGTTAAAGATTGTCTTTAATCCATTGTATATTCTTGCCTCCTTTGTCAAAGATAAGGTGTCCATATGTGCGTGGATTTATCTCTGGGCTTTCTATTTTGTTCCATTGATCTATATTTCTGTCTTTGTGCCAGTACCATACTGTCTTGATGACTGTGGCTTTGTAGTAGAACCTGAAGTCAGGCAGGTTGATTCCTCCAGTTCCGTTCTTCTTTCTCAAGATAGCTTTGGCTATTCGAGGTTTTTTGTATTTCCATACAAATTGAGAAATTATTTGTTCTAGCTCTGTGAAGAATACTGTTGGTAGCTTGATGGGGATTGCATTGAATCTATAAATTGCTTTGGGTAGTATACTCATTTTCACTACCAATCCACGAACATGGAATATTTCTCCATCTATTAGTGTCCTCTTTGATTTCTTTCACCAGTGTTTTATAGTTTTCTATATATAGGTCTTTAGTTTCTTTAGGAAGATATATTCCTAAGTACTTTATTCTTTTCATTGCAATGGTGAATGGAATTGTTTCCTTAATTTCTCTATTTTCTCGTTATTAGTGTACAGGAATGCAAGGGATTTCTGTGTGTTGATTTTATATCCTGCAACTTTACTATATGCATTGATTAGTTCTAGTAATTTTCTGGTGGAGTCTTTAGGGTTTTCTACATAGAGGATCATGTCATCTGCAAACAGTGAGAGTTTTACTTCTTCTTTTCCAATTTGGATTCCTTTTATTTCTTTTCCTGCTCTGATTGCTGTGGCCAAAACTTCCAAAACTATGTTGAATAGTAATGGTGAAAGTGGGCATCCTTGTCTTGTTCCTGACTTTAGAGGAAATGCTTTCAACTTTTCACCATTGAGGATAATGTTTGCTGTGGGTTTGTCATATATAGCTTTTATTATGTTGAGGTATGTTTCTTCTATTCCTGCTTTCTGGAGAGTTTTTATCATAAATGGATGTTGAACTTTGTCAAAGGCTTTCTCTGCATCTATTGAGATAATCATATGGTTTTTATTTTTCAATTTGTTAATGTGGTGTATTACGTTGATTGATTTGCGGATATTGAAGAATCCTTGCATTCCTGGGATAAAGCCCACTTGGTCATGGTGTATGATCATTTTAATGTGTTGTTGGATTCTGATTGCTAGAATTTTGTTAAGGATTTTTGCATCTATGTTCATCAGAGATATTGGCCTGTAGTTTTCTTTTTTTGTGGCATCTTTGTCAGGTTTTGGTATTAGGGTGATGGTGGCCTCATAGAATGAGTTTGGAAGTTTGCCCTCCTCTGCAATTTTCTGGAACAGTTTGAGTAGGATAGGTGTTAGCTCATCTCTAAATTTTTGGTAGAATTCAGCTGTGAAGCCGTCTGGACCTGGGCTTTTGTTTGCTGGAAGATTTCTGATTACAGTTTCAATTTCCGTGCTTGTGATGAGTCTGTTAAGATTTTCTATTTCTTCCTGATCCAGTTTTGGAAACTTGTACTTTTCTAAGAATTTGTCCATTTCTTCCACGTTGTCCATTTTATTGCCATATAATTGCTGATAGTAGTCTCTTACGATCCTTTGTATTTCTGTGTTGTCTGTTGTGATCTCTCCATTTTCATTTCTAATTTTATTGATTTGATTTTTCTCCCTTTGTTTCTTGATGAGTCTGGCTAATGGTTTGTCAATTTTATTTACCCTTTCAAAGAACCAGCTTTTGGTTTTGTTGATTTTTGCTATGGTCTCTTTTGTTTCTTTTGCATTTATTTCTGCCCTAATTTTTAGGATTTCTTTCCTTCTACTAACCTTGGGGTGCTTCATTTCTTCCTTTTCCAGTTGCTTTAGGTGTAGAGTTAGGTTGTTTATTTGGCTTTTTTCTTGTTTCTTGAGGTATGCCTGTATTGCTATGAACTTTCCCCTTAGGACTGCTTTTACAGTGTCCCACAGGTTTTGGTTGTTGTGTTTTCATTTTCATTCGTTTCTATGAAGATTTTGATTTCTTTTTTTATTTCTTCTGTGATTTGTTGGTTATTCAGCAGCGTGTTGTTCAGCCTCCATATGTTGGAATTTTTAATAGTTTTTCTCCTGTTATTGAGATCTACTCTTACTGCATTGTGGTCAGAAAAGATGCTTGGAATGATTTCAATTTTTCTGAACTTACCAAGGCTAGATTTATGGCCCAGGATGTGATCTATCCTGGAGAAGGTTCCGTGTGCGCTTGAGAAAAAGGTGAAATTCATTGTTTTGGGATGAAATGTCCTATAGATATCAATTAGGTCTAACTGGTCTATTGTATCGTCTAAAGTTTGTGTTTCCTTGTTAATTTTCTGTTTAGTTGATCTATCCATTGGTGTGAGTGGGGTATTAAAGTCTCCCACTATTATTGTGTTATTGCTGATTTCTCCTTTCATACTTGTTAGTATTTGTCTTACATATTGCAGTGCTCCTATGTTGGGTGCATATATATTTATAATTGTTATATCTTCTTCTTGGATTGATCCTTTGATCATTATGTAGTGACCTTCTTTGTCTCTTTTCACAGCCTTTGTTTTAAAGTCTATTTTATCTGATATGAGTATTGCTACTCCTGCTTTCTTTTGGTCCCTATTTGCATGGAAAATCTTTTTCCAGCCCTTCACTTTTAGTCTGTATGTGTCCCCTGTTTTGAGGTGGGTCTCTTGTAGACAACATATGTAGGGGTCTTGTTTTTGTATCCATTCGGCCAGTCTCTGTCTTTTGGTTGGGGCATTCAACCCATTTACATTTAAGGTAATTATTGATAAGTATGATCCTGTTGCCATTTACTTCATTGTTTTGGGTTCGAATTTATATACCCTTTTTGTGTTTCCTGTCTAGAGAATGTCCTTTAGTATTTGTTGGAGAGCTGGTTTGGTGGTGCTGAATTCTCTCAGCTTTTGCTTGTCTGTAAAGGTTTTGATTTCTCCTTCATATTTGAATGAGATCCTTGCTGGGTACAATGATCTGGGCTGTAGGTTATTTTCTTTCATCACTTTAAGTATGTCTTGCCATTCCCTCCTGGCTTGGAGAGTTTCTATTGAAAGATCAGCTGTTATCCTTATGGGGATTCCCTTGTGTGTTATTTGTTGTTTTTCCCTTGCTGCTTTTAATATTTGTTCTTTGTGTTTGATCTTTGTTAATTTGATTAATATGTGTCTTGGGGTGTTTCGCCTTGGGTTTATCCTATTTGGGACTCTCTGGGTTTCTTTGCCTTGAGTGATTATGTCCTTCCCCATTTTAGGGAAGTTTTCAACTATTATCTCCTCAAGTATTTTCTCATGGTCTTTCTTTTTGTCTTCTTCTTCTGGGACTCCTATGATTCGAATGTTGTAATGTTTAATATTGTCCTGGAGGTCTCTGAGATTGTCCTCATTTCTTTTAATTCGTTTTTCTTTTTTCTCCTCTGAGTCATTTATTTCTACTATTCTATCTTCTAATTCACTAATTCTATCTTCTGCCTCTGTTATTCTACTATTTGTTGCCTCCAGAGTGTTTTGGATCTCATTTATTGCATTATTCATTATATATTGACTCTTTTTTATTTCTTTTAGGTCCTTGTTAAACCTTTCTTGCATCTTCTCAATGCTTTTCTCCAGGCTATTTATCTGTGATTCCATTTTGATTTCCAGATTTTGGATTAATTTCACTATCATTATTCGAAATTCTTTATCAGGTAGGTTCGCTATTTCTTCCTCTTTTGTTTGGTTTGGTGGGCATTTATCCTGTTCCTTTACCTGCTGGGAATTCTTCTGTCTCTTCATCTTATTTAAATTGCTGAGTTTGGGGTGTCCTTACTGTATTCTGGCAGTTTGTGAAGTTCTCTTTATTGTGGCGTTTCCTCACTGTATGTGGGTTTGTACAGGTGGCTTGTCAAGGTTTCTTGGTTAGGGAAGCTTGTGTCGGTGTTCTGGTGGATGGAGCTGAATTTCTTCTCTCTGGAGTGCAATGGAGTGTCTAGTAATGAGTTACGAGATGTCTATGATTTTGGGGTCACTTTGGGTAGCCTGTATATTGGCTTGGTTTCAGTGTAGGTTTGGAGGCATTTGATGAGCTCCTGTCAATTAATGTTCCACGGGATCAGGGTTTGGACCTAAGCCTCCTGCTTCCAGTTATCGGTCTTATTTTTACAGTAGTCTCAAAAACTTCTCCTTCTATACTGCACTCCACAACTGGACCGCTCAGAGATGTTCACAGAGTTATACAGAGAAGAAAAGAGGGAGGAAGGAGACAGAGGTGGCCAGGAGGATAAAAGGAGGGAATGAAAAGGAGAGAGACAGATCCAGTCAGTAATAGGTACAAATTGATTACATATACCAGAAAGCATAAATTAAAGATCTAGATTAGAGTTTGGAGTTTCAGGAATACAATGTCAAAGAAAAGATGAAGAGATAGAAAGAGGGAGGGGGAAAAAAAGTCACAAATGTTATGAAAAAAATGAATAGGTAAAAAATTGATAGCAATTACCAATAAGCTAAACTTATGAATCTAGAGCAGAGTTTGGAGTTTCAAAAATACAATGTTAAAGGAAAGAAAAAAACAAAAGACAAAAAGAAAAAAGAAAGAAAAAAAAGGGTCGCAAAAGTTATAAAAAATATATATGTGAAGTTTTTTTTTCCTTTAAAAAGAAGGGTTTTTGATTTATTATTTTTTTTACAAAGTAATAATAGGTTCTAAAAGTGGAAATTAAAGGAGTACTAGAGGATAAAAAAATTAAAAAAAAAATTTTTAATAAAAAAATATAAAAATATATAAAAGAAAGAAAGAAAGAAATAATGATGGTAAAAATAGTAACAATATGTATAAGACTTTCTCTGTTATTGTTGTGGGTATTGTGGGTTCAGTTCATTTTTGGCTAGTTCCTTGTTGCGGCTTAAATTTCTCAAGATCTATAGGCCCCTTTCTCTGTCGCCATTTTTCTACTGGAGGCGTCCCTCCCTGCTCTAGATGGGGGTGTAGACAGACGTTACACCAAAAGCTTTTCCTTCCTGGTCAGACTTAGTCTGTCCCTTACCGACGCAGGCGCAGACCACGTCCCTCCCGGTTCTACCACCGAGATGGGGTGAGGATGTACCAGGGGTAGACCTGATAGCATCCCTATTTGACGTCCAGCTCTTCACCTTTAACCTTGTTTGTCTCTGATGTCACCCGGGGTGAATCAGAGTAACCTTCCGGAATGCCTCCCAAGCTAAGACTACTGGGGAAAACATTCGTCACCTGAGTGCCTGTGCACGACCCTGAGTATTTCCTGACTACAATAAAACCGACACAAACATGAAACTGAGATGTTCTTTCCAAGCATCACCACATCAGTATAATAGCCTCCTCTGATCCATTAAGAGCCATTAAGACCCATTGCAGTCTCAATCTGAGTAACCTTTAACCTCAGAGATGTTCTGGGAGCTAGAGCTCCATCTAGCTTCTGAACTTTTGATTCCTAGCAAGGCTAGGTGCTTTCTTGACTACCAATCCAAGTTTGGGACCTAAGCCACAGTACACAGTAACAGTATAGATCACCAGTCCCTTGAAAGTCTATGATCCGATAGATTAGGTTAGTACTTCTAATTCCCAAGGAGTTATGAAATGGTCAGAGACCGAAAAGTTTGACCGAGAAAGGAGAGTTCGGTCCACATGCTTTGCCCATTTCTGGTCGGTTCCCAAAGGAGACCTTGGGTGCCTCTTGGCATTGGCAGGTCGGTATAACCCCCCGACAGGTTGCTGCCATGAGCCGTATGAGATCACCATGGAACCGCAGAGCAGGGCTCCTTACTTGCTTCACGCAGGGCATGCCATTCATTCACACAAGCACACAGTAGAGTTAGTAAAGCACAGCAGAAAATGTGTTCGCTAAGAGAACAAAGAACTAAAGCTCCAAGCATCCTTACCTTGTCCTGAAGGATCCCGGACGAGCCCCCAAGATGAAAGATTGTTGTTGAATCACGTGAAGACACCAGGATTCTTGGCTCCCGGAGGAGAATTCAATCCGGGGCCAGAGACGAGGCTTGATCGCTCAGAGCTTTTGTGTAATAAAGTTTTATTAAAGTATAAAGGAGGTAGAGAAAGCTTCTGACATAGGCATCAGAAGTGGGTAGAAAGAGTACCCAGCCTCACTCCTTTGAACTGTATCCTGAAAAACTGGGATAGATTTGATCCCCAGGGCTTAAAGAAGACACACCTGGTCTTCCTATGTGATACTGCATGGCCACAGTATCCATTGGAGGACGGCGAACGGTGGCCAGTTGGAGGGTCTCTTAGGTATAATACTGTTCTACAATTAGACCGTTTCTGTAGGGTACAAGGGAAATGGATAGAAATGGCATATGTGTTGCCCTTTTTCGCTCTGTGAAATATGCCAGACTTATGTCCTAAGCGGAGAAGGCAATGGCACCCCACTCCAGTACTCTTGCCTGGAAAATCCCATGGATGGAGGAGCCTGGTGGGCTGCAGTCCATGGGGTCGCTAAGAGTCGGACACGACTGAGCGACTTCACTTTCGACTTCACTTTCACTTTCTCTGTAGTTGGTACTAACCACGGGGTTTTAGTTTATTGCCTGTCGCTTCCACAGCGGTTCCCTCTGTTATAGCTTCTTCTGTCTGCTGGTCTCTTCAGTGTCTGATTTCCACCCTGATACAAAGGGGGCGGTGGTGGACACCCTTTTTTTTTTTTTTTTTAGGCTCACTTGCTCAGTTGCGCTTCGGGGGAGGGAGGGACGCTGCAAATAAATATCACTGGCGTGTGCTCGCAGTGCCTCAGCCACACTGGGTCTGCCCCTGCTCACGGCGCGTGTAGCCTTCCTGCCTACTCTGCTTCGGCTCTCTGTTTCTCCGCCGGAACCATCTGCGACCGGCCCTGGGCTGCTTGCCCCTCCCAGGTCTAAGCCGCTCAAGTTCAGGCACTCGGGTAGTCCTGAGAGGCCCAGGCTCGATTGGGCCTGCGTTTTGTGCCCTTCGCAGAATCCAGCAGCGCAGGTAATGAGGTGTTTAGCAAGCGCAGCTTCTGCGACTTATCGCCTTGCAGCCCCAGGGCGCACTTTCTTAGGTGGATGTTAGCCGACCAGAGCCCCAAGAAGTCTTAGTTAGCAAAGAAGCCTGCTTACAGTTTTGTGGATAATGTCTCTGGGGCTGTGATTGCCTCCCTCCGGCTCTGGCTGCCTGTCACCAGAGGGGAGCGGACTGCAGCCGGCTATCTCTGTACAGACCTTTGTTCTGTGCGCGGGCCTGGCGGTATCTTGGGTTAGGGCTGGCTTTTCGTGTGGTAGGTATCCCACAGTCTGGTTTGCTAGCCCAAATTATTCCGCTCAGGAAATTCAGGCCGAAGCCGCCCACGAAGCCGCCCACGAAGCCACCTGCGATGCCGCCCATGCGGCGCCTCCCTGCCCAGCCCTTGCTTGCTAATGGCGGATGCAGGCGTTTGTGCTGCTTCTCCGCTGGGGAAGTTATCGTAGGGGTCGTAGTCTGTGGGTTTTAATTGTTTATTTATTTTCCTCCGTTATGTTGGCCTCCGTGCTTCCCAGGTTTGGCACGGGCTCGGCAGTGAGAGTGTTTCCTGGTGTTTGGAAACTTCTCTTTTTTTTTTTTTAAGACTCCCTTCCCTGGACAGAGGTCCGTCCCTCCCTCTTTGTCTCTTTTTTGTGTTTTTATTTTTTCCTACATTCTTTAGAAGGCAATGAGTTGCTTTTCTGGGTGTCTGATGTCCTCTGCCGGCATTCCGAAGTTGTTTTGTGGAATTTACTCCGCGTTTAGATGTTCTTTTGATGAATTTGTGGAGGAGAAAGTGTTCTCCCCGTCCTATTCCTCCGCCATCTTAGCTCCTCCTCTTGATGCAATTTTAAATGTTTGTCCTCTTGCTTTCTCTTTCTGACAGTTCATTATTGGTGTACGGAAAAGCAACAAATTTCTTTGTATTGCATCCTGCACCTTTACTGAATGCATTGATGAGTTCTAATAGTTTTGTATATTATATATATAATTATTTCCATATATATTATTATGCCATCTGCAAATAATGACAGTTTTACTTCTTTTCCCCAATTTGGATATATTTCATTCTTTTTGTTGTCTAACTGTTATAGCCAGGACAACTAATGCTATGAATAAAATACTAATACTTTGAATAAAAGTGGCAGGAGTGGGCATTCTTGTCTTATTCTTGATCTTAGAGGAAAAGCTTTCAGCTTTTCACAATTGAGTATATGTTAACTGTGGGTTTACCATATATGGAAGTTTATTATATATATCATATATGCTCAGATATTGTAGCTGCCTGGGAATTTCCTGTAATGCTTTGAGAAATTATTGATAAAGGCATGTGCTTATCTAGCAGGTCTTCTTTTCCTGGGGAAATGGAGTTTATGGTCATCACAGGAGTCTAGTGAGATGGAAGGTGCTTTCCTCTCAATAATTCATTCATAACCTTAATGCATGTTTAGCAGATTTATAAATTCATGTCTGTTACATTTGATAACAAGGCTTCACAAAATATTTAAGTAGATGAGGGCACAGCTGAGTTTCCAAAGGGTGTAGTGTGGAGCAGAAAGAGAACTTGTTTGGACAGAATTCATTGTATCTCGTCAGCATCTGGTCATTATTAAAGAAATGCCTGGCCTTCCAAAAGGAATTTTTTAAAAATTCCTAAACCTTATTGGATTCTTCCAAGGTAGTAATGTATCTGTCCTTCCTTTTCAAGCAGTGGTTCACGGCATCTCAAAGCATGCTGATGCCCGAGGTTCTAACTTAATGGGCCAGCGGTGGGGGAGGAGGAAGGTGTGGACACCAACATTGTTTACAAATGTCCCAAATGACTCCAGCAAATTGTTGGCATTGAGAAATTTGGTCCTCAGGGTTCTCCAGCCTTCCTAATCTTATGCGTCCTCACTAATGCCCTTGAGGTAGTCTCTGGATCAGGCAACAAGCTCTTCCGTGACATAAGAAACTAAGGCATAGAGAGGTTCATGGGTTTCTCTGATGCTGTGCAGCCAACGAGTCAAGATTGGAATCAGTGACTCCAAAACAATAACATCACCTTTTCCCCCAGCAACTGGTGACACAAACACAGACTACACGTATGAAGAACAACTGGGGCTGAGGTATGACCACCTGTGTCAAGGGATATCACAAAAGGGTATGAAACAGTTCTGAGCCAACTGTTCCTCCTGATCAGACACAGATGCACAAAATGGAGATACTTATTTGAAACCATGCAAGGAATGAAGCATTGATTTCCTCTTTAAAGCCTTCCTTCCCTCACATTTATTGCTATTGATTCCATTTTCTTAGAAAATCCATCAAGATCCACAGACTTCCTACCACCTGGGTTCTTAGCTCTGTCACTGAAAGACACTGGAAAATTCTCAAATGTCCCTGTAATTTAGGTCCAAAAGTCATTACAAATCTGCATTTGCATGTGACAGGACTATAAAAACTTCCCTGCTTGCTTTTTTTTCTTTTTTTCTCTCTGTTTTTTGGCTGCACTGTGCAACATGCACAGTCTTAGTTCCCCAACCAGGGATCGAACCTGTGCCCTCTCTACTGGAAGCTTAGCATCTTAACCAGTGAACGGCCTGTGAATGTGTGTGTGTGCTCAGTTGCTCAGTCGTGAATGACTCTTCGCAACACCATGGACTGCTGCTTCCCAGACTCCTCTGTCCATGGGATTTTCCAGACAAGAAAACTGGAGTGGAAAGCCATTTCTTACCCCAGACAAACAGGTTTTTTATATGGATAAGACATGACTGTAACGGAAGAGGATGCCAGACCAAAGTTACATCAGTAAGGAGGAAAAGTTGATGCCAGCCTATAAAGTGGCAAAGGACGGGCTACTTCTGTTGTTTGGTGGCAATGCTTCCGGTGAGACGAAGGTGAAGCCTCTCTTTGTTACCATTCAGAGAACCCGAGAGCCCTTAAATGGAAGAGTCCCCCAAAGACTGGGTTACACAAGCCATTTTCCAGGTCTGGTTTTGCCACTACTTTATCCCTGAGGTAGGGAAATATTGCCTAGAGAAGGACATCCCATTCAACAGTCTTTTGCTGAAAGTAGTAATGACAGATCCACAGATTACAAACAGCCCAGCTCCATGGGCCCTGTGGAACCAATTGGCTGAGACTGAATTGTTGTGTTTGAGCTCAAGTTCTCCCTCTATCCAACCCAGCTCACTTTGTCCTATTCCAGAGTTAGTTCCTGAGACTGTTTCCCAATAAACCACCTTCATACAATTCTGTCTCAGAGTTGTCTATTTTTCAGTGAATCTTAAAAGAGTTGGTTCTGTGAGTTGTCTGAGGAAATAGACTCTGAATTGAATTTTGGAATTGCATCATCCAAGACTATTGGCGGGGACGTCACCGCTGGTGGCAGGTGGAGCGGGGAGAGCCGCTGGCATTCTATAGCAGAGCAACTGTTGAGACTTTCACTTAGAGGACATGAAAGGAAGGAATCCATGGGCAGGTGCAGTTTCTCAGACATTGGAAAAGCTGGAGAAAGAAGTAATTTTTAGAGCAATGGAATTAGATGGCTTTTGATGAGTACCACTGTGTTTTGCAATAAGATGGAGAATGTATGAGGATGATTAAGCATTAACTTAGGCAAAATGTGAAATTGAGGACCTCCCTTTGTAGCACATAGAAAGACTCTCATTTGTTGTGTCAGGAAGGCGGGAACTGCTGAGAATCAGTCTCAGGACTTAGGCATAAGTGTAGTGAAGTTCCAAAGAATAGTCAACAAATTTGCCATGCCAATGTCAAGGCCATGATTGGAAAGGAGTGGAACCTAAGATTTGGGATGAGAAAGAAGAGGTACTTGGGAACCTTGAAAACAGACTTTTCTGAATTTCTGGACCTGCAGAAGTGAACTACTCGTCTTTTTAAAGGGTTATTGTTCCTCTCTTGCTTGAAGATTATGCAGAGTCCATCTTCCCTCTATAGAATCTATCCTCTTTTCCTCTTCTGACCATCAGACAATACTTAGACCTAGTAACAGTGTAACCTGCAGGGAAGTGCTGGACCTGCTAGAGAGGAAAGAAATTATGAGTCAAAAAAATATAACCTGAATTCTAATCATAAGGAAAGTTTAGACAAGCTGAAATATTTCTACAAAATAACTGGTTTGAACTCTTCAAAAATGACAAAAGAAGATAAAAAAAAAAAAGCTAAGACGGTCTTCCAGATTGAAAGCCTAAAGACATAAGACAAATAAAAGCACTCTGTAATCTTGGACTAGATCCTGGCCCAGGCTGTAAAAGGGCTCTGCAGCCCACCCAGACTCCACCTGCTGGAGTCCCAACTGAAAGTGTTCAGTCCTTCCCCGAGAACTTCTCATGACTGAAAAGAGTGGTTCCTGAGGCAGACCACCTCCAGGGGCTGCTTAACATGGGTATACAGAAGTCCAGTCTCCTGGCTCCAATTTGGGACGCCTCTGAAATTCCATTCTAGCTTTGGAATTCTCCGTGGCATTGGCTGAGGCCTCGGATGCAAGTGACGTGCAGTTCAGCTGATCCTTTTGCCAGATCCTGTTGCTACAGGTATATGTGTCCTCAACTGAGTCCAACTGTTTGTGACTGCATGGACCATAGCCTGCTGGCTCCTTCTGTCCATGGGATTTCCCAGGCAAGAATATTGGAGTGGGTTGCCATTTCCCCCTCCAGGGGATCATCCCCACTCAAGGATTGAACCTGCATCTCCTGCATCTCCTACCTTGGCAGGTGGATTCTTTACCACTGAGCCACATGGGAAGCCATTTCTACAGGAACATAATCCCAAATCTCTGCTAAGCAAATTTCTGTCACAGAGTGTTTTCCAGGAAACTTTATGTGGGAGACCCATTCAGAGCTAAAAAAAAACCTCTCTCTTTTAAAGAGCCACAATTCCTGCTTTCTCCATCTGTTTCCAGTCCAATCCTGGGGAGGGGAGGAGGAAGTAGTAACTAAAGTGTATTCCATTTAAGTTAAGTAAGGTAAGGTAAGTCACTTCAGTTGTGTCCGACTCTGTGCAACCCCATAGACGGCAGCCCACCAGGCTCCTCTGTCCCT
This sequence comes from Tragelaphus eurycerus, assembly GCA_935064755.1. Lineage (NCBI taxonomy): Eukaryota > Metazoa > Chordata > Mammalia > Artiodactyla > Bovidae > Tragelaphus > Tragelaphus eurycerus. Next base: position 27,485,742 of record CAKXYN010000003.1, read on the forward strand.
AAGATTCTCCAGGCAAGAGCACTGGAGTGGGTTGCCATTTCCTTCTCCAATGCATGCAAGTGAAAAGTGAACGTGAAGTCGCTCAGTCGTGTCCGACTCTTAGTGACCCCATGGACTGCAGCCCACAAGGCTCTTCTGCCCATGGGATTTTCCAGGCAAGAGTACTGGAGTGGGGTGCCATTGCCTTCTCCAATTCCATTTAAAGAAAGCTTAAAAGAAGAAAAGAAAGAAAAAAGTTTCTTCCCTGATTAAAAAAGTTATTCTCAAGTTTCTGGTGTCATGAAATCTACTAAAAAAACCTAAAAATCTGAGAACTATTTAACACAATACTTCTAATTTTAAATTAACAATTAAAAAATTTCTCTTTATCTAGTAAATCCTACATGAATGTCCAAGAAGAACCTGCCAGGTGCTCATTACTGCACTGGCCGCAGGGAGTGAGGAAAGCCTAGGAGGACCAGAATCAAACACAGGCCAGAATTGCAGCTCTGCTGGTCAGTTCTGCACCTTTGCTGCAAAGTTGGATTTAAAAAGAAACAAAAACCCTACCACATAAGGGTCATTCATATTAGGCTTATAGGAGATGATGCCTGCGGCAGCCGCTTGTTAGTCTCTAGTCTTCGTTATAATTAGTTGTTATAATTAGTTATATGTAACTAGTTATAACTAATTATAATTAGAGACTCATTATAACTAGTCTCTAGTCTTCGTTATAATTATACAGGGCAGTATAGACCTGTTTCACTCTGACTCATGAATCTGTCCTTTAGGACAATTGCATATAGTACACTTTTTCAGAGATTTTATTTAGAAAAACTGCAAACTCATAAAGTTGAAAGAACAGTACAATTAGCATCTATATACCTTTTACCTAATTGGGGAAGTTTTTTCGGGGGGGGGGAGTTTTAAAATAATTATTGAAGTCATATACATGTTTTTGTGAGTCATTTGAAAGTAAATGACATGACACAACTAAACATTTCAGAATGTGTTTCCTAAGAATAAAATTATTTTCTATTGTAAAAAATGAATGAATAAAAAAATCTCAGTTAGAGTCAAAGCACCAGAAGGGGCAGCTCTCACTCCCTTCTAGGGTAGCAGAGCCTAGCAGAGGAAAAGGAAAAACTCCTCTTCTTTCCTGGCAAGGACTCAGCCAATGAAAGCCATGGACAATTTGTAGCCCTCCCAACTTCCTTTTCCCCACTATAAAAGCATTCTCCTTCCCTTGTCATGGGGTGACTTATGCAGCTTTCCATGGCTGCAGACCCAGAAATGTAATTCTCGTTGATCTTGAATAAAACATCTTTTCTGGAGAAATAACTGTGTCTGTTTCAGATCAACACTATTAACTTCAGTACACTGTCTCACATAAGTGACACTAAAAATTCTATAGTATTTACTCATTTACAGTCTAAATTGACTCAGAATTGTTTTTGAAAGCTGATTTTTTTTATAAGTAATTCAAAACCTGAAGTTAGTGCTGGCTTCAGCAGCACATATACTGAAATTGGAACAAAACAGAGAAGATCAGCCTGGCCCCTGTGCAAGGATGACATGCAAATTCATGAAGTGTTCCATATTTTGTGCCTTTCCCCACATCAAGACTTGAATCACAAGCTGGAATCAAGAAAACTTCTGGGAGAAATATGAACAACCTCAGACATACAGATAATATCACCCTGATGGTAGAAAGTGAAGAGGAACTAAAGAGTCTCTTGAGGAGGGTGAAAGAGGAGAGTAAAAAGCTGGCTTAAAACAAACAAACAAAACCCAAAGTTACCACATCTTATTTGGCTGTTATGTCTCTGGTTTATGCTAATCTATAACAGAAGCCCTCAGAATTTTGTTGACTTTTTATGATAATGATTTGCTCTAAGGGTCCACACTAATTGTCTCATAATATGTCTTACAGTCTATTATTTTCTCATTTCCTCATAATTAAATTTTATGTAAACATTTTTGGCAAGACTATCACATATGGGATATTGTGGCATATTATATACTTTTAAAGACTTGATCAAGATGTATGTCAATCAGACCTCAATAAAGTGATTTAAAAAAAGACCCTACCAAAAAGTTGGATAGTTCTTTTGTTTGTAGGTTACAAAAACGATTACTATTAACTTAATGGAAAATATTAATTTCTTGAAAGGCTATTAGTGTAGACTATAAAAAGAAAGGGAGGGGGACTTCCCTGGTGGTCCAGAGGCTAAAAATCTGCCTTCCAGTGCAGGGGATATGGGTTCAATCCCTGGTCCAGGAAATAAGAGCCCATGTGCTGCAGGACAACCAAACCCTTGTGCCACAACCACTGAGCCCGCGAGCCGCATCTACTGATGCCCTCACATCTAGAGCCTGTGTTCCACAATAAGAGAAGCCCCTGCAATGAGAAGCCATGGCAGCAAAGAGTAGCCCCTGCTTGCCACAGCTAGAGAAGGTCTACGGGCAGCTGCAAAGAACCAGAGCAGTCAAAAATGAAATAATAAATAATAATTTTTTAGAAATTGAAGGAAGGATGAGAATCACTAAGCCTCAGGAAGGCAAGCATTAGGACAGGTCTTGGGATCCCAGAAGCAGGGGTTCCTGGTCCACTGGGTACTGAAATTGATATGACAGTGACACAGTCCATCAGTCAGAGGATAGGATCACATAGCCTGTTCAGGGCCACTAGGAAAATCGGATCAGGCAGCCACTCCAACTGCTTTCTATTTACATGATGCTGACAATTTACTGTTATACAAAGCTTATGTAAAAAATGCTTTTACTTGCTTTAATTGTTTGATTGTCCCATCAAACCAAGAGATAGGACGTCTGTGACGAATCCCAAAGCAATAAAATGTCTCCTGAGTCATAAAATCATTTTATGCATAGTACAGACTGAATGAATGTGCCACCTGAAAAATGTATATGTAGAAACCGTATTCCCCAGTGTGATGGTATTTGGGGTTGGGGCCTTGAGAGGTTATTAGAGTTCAACTGAGAGTGGGGCCCCTTCGATGAATATTTTGTTGTACAGTCTCTCAGTTATATCCAACTCTTCACAACTCCATGGACTGCAGCACACCAGGCTTCCCTGTCCATCACCAACTCCAGGAGCTTGCTAAAACTCACGTCCATTCAGTCATGATGCCATCCAACCATCTTGTCCTCTGTCATCCCCTTATCCTCCTGCCTTCAATCTTTCCCAGCATTGGGGGCTTTTCTAATGAGCTGACTCTTCCCATCAGGTGGCCAAAGTATTGGAGTTTCAGCTTTAGCATCAGTCCTTCCAATGAATATTTAGAGTTGATTTCCTTTAGGATTGACTGGTTTAATCTCCTTGCAGTCCAGGAGACTCCCAAGAGTCTTCTCCAACACCTCAGTTCAAAAGCATCAATTCTTCAGTGCTCAGCTTTCTTTATAGTCCAACTCTCACATCCATACATGACTACTGGAAAAACCATAGCTTGGACTATATGGATCTTTGTTGGCAAAGTAATGTCTCTGCTTTTTAATATGCTGTCTAGGTTTGTTTCTTCCAAGGAGCAAGCATCTTTTAATTTCATGGCTGCAGTCACCTCTGCAGTGATTTTGTAGCCCAAGAAAATAAAATCTCTTACTGTTTCCATTTGATGAATATAATGTCCTCTTAAGAAGATGAAGACAGAGAGAGAAACCCTTCATGTGCATGAAGGAAAAGCCATGTAAAGACATAGTGAGAAGGCAAGTCAAGAAGAGAGCTTTCCTCAAGGAACAAATCAGCCAGCACCTTGATCTTGGATTTTTTAGCTTCCAGAACTGTGAGAAATAACTTTCTATTGTTTTAGCTGCCCTGTCACATAGAGAGACTTGTGGACACAGCGAGGGAACAAGAGAGTGAGACAAATTGAGAGCGTAGCATCGAACATGTACATTACCATGTGTCAAATACACAGCCGGTGAGAATTTGCTCTGTGGTGCAGGGAGCTCCATTCAGAGGTCTGTGATAAACTAGAGGGGTAGGATGGGGTGGGAGGGAGGTCCCAGAGGGAGGGGACATATGTATACCTATGGCTGATTCATGTTGATGTCTGGTAGAAACCAACGCAAAGTTGTAAGGCAGTTATCCTCCAATTAAAAATAAATAAATAGCCCTGTCTGTGGTGCTTTATTATGGCAGTCCGGGCTGACTAAAACAATGCATTTTATTAGTTTGCCTTCCAGCTCTAACCCTCTGCTCCCTAATTAATTTAGTCACTGACAGCCCAGTCACCCAAGGCATAAATCTAAACACCTAACAATCCTGGCGTCTCAGCTCTCACCTCTATTATCTCACTAAATGATTTCAGTTCTTCCTCTCACTCATCTTACTATGCTGTTCTCAGCTGCCCCTGGACTTCAGTGTGAAGAATGGTGACCCGAGTCTATGGGCTGCCTGCCTCCCCGCCTCCCATCCCCGCTTCCTTCTTGGCCAACACAACCTCAGCTCTGTTAGTGCTGCATGGGCCCAGCCCCCGTGGATGATTCATGACTAACCACAGGCAATGAGACTTTTCTGTCCCTTCTCATGGCTTGCCGTAGTCTTGTGACATGGTCTGGCCAGTGGGACATAACAAAGTCTGTCCGGGAGTTGCTGAGCAGTATTTTCCTCACTCATCAATGAGACATCTTTTCCCACCCACACCTTCCTGAGGGAGAGCACATGTCTGGAGCCCAGCGGCCACTTTGTGGTCAGTGAGGGCTGTGCCATGACATCTGTCAGCTCCTGGATCTAGAACACTTGTCCCTATTTGTCTGCCTGGCCGATTATTCATTCTTCCTCTAGGGAGCCCCCGCCATGCACCTGACCTCGTAGGCACCTGGTCACTATGTACTGTTTACTTGCCTCTCAGCCTCTATATGCCTGATGTTGGCGTATATCTTCTCTCTGTGAGAAGAAAGATAATTAGAGTGAGAAATCTGACCTTTGAAAGCCTTGGGTTCAAATTCTCACTGTGCTACTTTACCAGTTCCATTGGTCATCTCTTAATCTCTTGCTTTAGTTTGAAAAGTGGCAATAATCATATTATGTATATCATAGGATTTTTGTGGAGGATAAAGAAATGCATATAAAGTGTGTAGCATGTACCTAGTGCATGGTAACATCTCATCGAGCATTAATTACTGCTGATGTTTCTGTTCTGGTACCTATACAAAATCACTCACAGGATGGCTGAACTCTGATTCTTAATTCAATTCTGAACTCCTGACTCCAAGTCCAGTGCTCTTTTTAATGGACTGCAAGGAGTTAAAGATGCAAATGCTTTGCTAATGTCTTGGGCTCAAGTGTGCCGCTGTCGCTGGCTGTGTAGTGACAAGTACATACGCATCACTCAGTTACATCCAGATGTGGCTGGTGCTCTGGCCGCTTAGAATCTAGATAAAATTGCCTCAAACCCACAATGTTGTTCCATGTGGAAGTGCAAAGCCCTCTCAAGACTGAGCAGCCCTGGGACCACATGATGGAAGCCATGCATCTAGGATGATGGAACAGTAAGTCTGAAGTAGCTCACTCCATGGTTTTGGAGCCAGCAAACAAGCCTTGACTTTGGACTTTGTTTAGGTGAAAGCACCCTGGGCTTCTGTCTTTTTTTTTTTTTTTTAATTTTGTTTAATTTTGGCTGTGTTGGATCTTTGCTGCTGCATGCAAACTTTCTCTGGTTGCAGAGAAGGGGGGCTACTCTCTAGTTGCAGGGCACAAGCTTATCATTGCAGTGGCTTCTCCTGCGGCAGAGCATGGGCTCTAGGACACACGGGCTCAGTAGCTGCAGTGCATGAGCGTAGTTGCCCCACAACATGTGGAATCTTCCTGGGCCAGGGATTGAATCCATGTCCCCTATATTGGCAGGTGGATTCTTAACCATTGGACCACAGGGAAGTTCAAGTTTCTGTCTTTTTAAAGCTCATCTCAGAACAGCTGAAGCCACGTATGTGCTTAGCAGGACAAGAAACATCTTCCTCAAAGGTAATCTTGTTTTTAGATAGGATTTTCTCACCCACTCACTCCATTCATTCATTCTTTGAAAACTGTTAAGTATTATATACTAATACTTCCTTCACTTCACACTTAGGAAAGGACAGAATTTGAGTACAAACACAAGGGCACTGGGAAAAAGCTAAATGGTTATTATGACTAACATCCTTTTTTAGTTCCCAAGTCTAGTGTGGCCTGTAGGAAGCAACGATTGACCAATAACATGGTTGTCACAACACAATCAAAGTTTACAGTAATGTTTTTAGAGCTAACAATAACCATGGTAGGATATGAGTCTCTGTACTGTTTTCTTGTGGAAACTTGTTTTGTTTCTCTTCCTTTCTTTGCAGCTCTACAGAGTATGGCAGACTAGTGTAAATATTTCTCCTTGTCTCCTACGAGGCTTTGAACATTATGTCTGATGTTTCTGATGTTAATCACTTGGACTTTGGCTCCTTGCTATAGTGTCATTGGAAAGTGGCAAGATCCTAGAGAGAAATGCCTCAGATGGGAACCTAGGACATAAGCCACAGTCAAAATTAAGTTTATGGAAAAGAAAGAAACACACAAAAAAAATTTGTTTATGTAGATTTTGGAAAAAGAGTCATATTTGCTCTGTAACTTCCATTTGTCGAAAACTTACCACAAGTCTGACAGGTTGTAAAGGACTTTGTAAGATTCTTTTTCTTAATTCTCACAATGATACAAGGTGAGGAATGCAAAATTCATTTTACAGTGGAAGCCAGTGAGGCCTGGAAACCATCAATAACTCGGCAATAGTTACACAAGCAGTAAAGGTAGTCTTTGAACCCAGGTCCGCGTGACCCCAATGGCCTGGCTTTGAACCATCATTTTTCTCTGCTTCCATTGAGCATCCTGTGAGCACAGTGGGAAGAGTGAGTCAGAAGCCCTGGCTTGGCACTCAGTAGCACCTCGATTTGGGGTGTTTAAACACTCTGCACTTCTGATTTCTCATCTGACAGCATTGTTTCCTCTTGTGCCCATCAGCAGCAGCAAATCACTGTCCCACAACCCCATCCTTCTGATTCTGTGATTTCCCATTTGCTCTCATGTGATGACTGATTAAAGTGGAGAAAACTTCTGGGAGGATTTTATCGGGCAATGGACTGGGTGGTTCCATTGGGAGGTTCCTACAGGAAGAAAAGGAACTGCAGGTAAATTACGATTCCTCTCCCACTCCAGCTCCCTTGGACCACAGCCCTTGTCCTGGAAGTGAGTGACTCAGCCCTTGTGATGGGAAACAAGGCTGAAGTTGCCAGAGGAAACCAAACAATTCTTATTTACCGAACTGTCAAAATTCTATCATTGCAATTAAGGAGATAGGCAATTAACTGTGTCTTAATTACAGCAGCTGCCACTTCATCTGAATGCTGTAATTTGCACAGAGAATGGGAGGAGACTTTAAATTAATGTGTGTCTTTAAACAACGAAAAACATTGATGGAGCCTAAAGAAAATTGTCAGCAGTGGTCATGGAGGCCCCTCCTAAAAAGAGGCATTGTTACAAGATATGCTTACAGAACGCTGCAATTTTCTTCTGCCTTTGTTGCCTAATGGCTGTATTCTTAATAAATGCCAGAAAGACATTATTATATCCTATTTTGTCTACAATGCAATTTAGTGATTTCAATAGCAAAATCATCTGTGAAGTCCTCTGCAAGTGTCATCTTTTTTTTTTTCTTAACTCAGCTTTAAAACAAAGATTTTAAAATAATGAGTCCAGACTCATGGACAGCAAAACAAGCTTTTAAATTTAGGATTTTAAAGGGTAGTCAGATTTGCATCTGTACAACTGTTCTCTGAGGTGAGTTTTAACATCACACCTTACATATGAGGAAACTGAGGCTCAGAGTAGTTAAGAAACTTGCTCAGGGTCACAGAGAAAGCTATGACGTGGCCAAGCCCAGATGTGACTCCAGAGTTTGGTTTTTTCCCCAAAGGCTGGTTAACAGCATGAAGTCAAGGTAACACAGAGGGGAACCCCAAGCCAGGGAGTGGACAGAGTTGTGACAGACCTAAGGTGAATAGCACTTAGAAATTGCTGGGTGTCAGGGGGCTGGCAGGTCGGGCCAGACAGCTGCATTCAGGGCTGGGCTTCAGTCACTGGGAGCCTCCAGGGTGGAGGGGTAAGAACATAAAGCTTTCAAGCCAAACTGACTGTGCTTCAACCTCTGTTCCTCCATTTAGAAGCCAGGCAACCTTGGGAAATGTCCTTATTGTGTCTAAGCTTCAGTGACTTCAATGCTCTTCATCTATATTTGGGGACTAGATCAGTTTTGCACAAGTGCTGTGAGGACAGAAAGGGATAATGCAGGCATAGGGAAGCCATCAGCAAAGGTTAGCTCATCCCTCCTCTTTCCAGAAGGGATCCCAGCTCAGATCTGGGAGGCATGGGTGGTGGTGGTGATAGGGAGGGTGTTCTGGGCAGTTGCCAGATTAATTAAAAATATCCAGGAGCCTATGGTAAGAACTAGATCATGTGTTGGGGAGAAAGAGAGTCTAGGAACAAAACCATGATGCCTGGTCTCCAGGACCAGACCAATGTGGACAGCAAGGACATCAGACTTCATATTGAGTCTGGCAGTTGAGTTTGAAGCCCTCCTGCTTCAGGTCAGAGTGAATCCTAGGACCTGTGTGTGACACTAAATGGCTTAGCTTTGGGGGAGGGGGAGATGCTGAGCTGTGGGGCTGGACAGGATCACACATCAGAAAACCAGCTGCATGGCCCTGGGTCCTGTTTTCCTGTAGCCTCAGTTCTTGTAGCAGAGAAATGACAACTATGGTAGAGGAGAGTACTGAGTGAGGGGCAGGCCTCCGTGGTTGCAAGCTACCACCTTCGCCAGCTTGGCTGGGACAATCACTTCTCTTGTCTGATTGAACTTTGACCTCTCTTGCAGAAAGCCAGCATTTTCAATACAATATAGTAATATAGAGATAAAACTACATAACAGTACAGCTGATGCCATAAGTACCTTCACAAGAGGAGTTGAGAGTTATAGACAGGAGCCTCCCTGACCTTGCCGACAATGACCTAACTCTCCACTGCCTTCCCTTGCATTCTTCCTCACTCCTCTGACCAAGGTGAGCACTCAGGAAAGGAGCTGATGTTTATCATCTGGATCCTAATGTAATCTGAGGTTTGGCTTGCCTGTCTCAGAAGAATGAGCATTTTAGCTTCTCCATTTGTAACCCACATACTTACAGAGGCATCACTCATCTAACCACCAGCAGACGTGCTTAGCCAGGAGACCGTGATGCTCTGTCTTAGAGAGCTGCTAGTAGCTTCCCAGAGAGGAGGGCAGAAGATGAAAGAGCACAGGTGGTGGTGGCCCAGGGGGCTGCAAGACAGAGGAAGGGTTGGGGGGATCATCCCTGTGAGACTTACTGTCTTGACAACTGATATCCTTATTCTCTAGTGGCAGGAGGTTGCCATCATAAGGAAGGCAGATTCTGCATCTTATAAATCTTGTATACCTAGATTTAGCACAGAAGCAACACATAGGTACAGGCTCCAGTCAACTGGAATTAACATTTGGCAGACTTTAGGGTCTGTGCCCATCATCCTGTCATTCAGCCATATGAAGCCACCTGAAACTCTCCTTTGCCCTCACAGAATCACAGAAAGTAGAGCTCAATGAGCCTTGGAGACCATCTGGTTAAGTGAGGAAACTGATTAAAACCACAGTAAGGTTTGTTCATTCATCTGAAGCTTCTTACCGGAGCACCTAGTGTGTGCTGGGCATGGTGCTAGTTACCAAGTGTAAAGTGAAAGTGTTAGTCGCTCAGTCATATCTGACTCTGCGACCGCAGTGACTGTAGCCCACTAGGCTCCTCTGTCCATGGGATTCTCTAGGCAAGAATACTGGAGTCAGTTGCCATTCCTTTTTCCAGGGGATCTTCCTGACCCAGGGATCAAACCGAGGTCTCCTGCATTGTGGGCAGATTCTTTACCATCTGAGCCACCAGGGAAGCCCGGTTACCAAGTGTACCTTGGTTACAAAATAGGCTGCAGGCAGATCTTGAGAAAATCCTCATTTCTCTTAACCATGTCTTTACTTTTTTGGAACCCATGGGAAGGCCAGCAAGCCCCCTGAGAGTTCTATCTAAGGTGTTTTGTAGAAATAATGAGATTCTCAGGACTAGAGGACAAGAGGCAGAGTCAGACATGACTGCTTAACTAACACTCACTTTTGTCTGCTGTGAGTGAAGAGCTTGGAAAGAGACCAAGAGAAACCTTCTTCTTGGAAATAGAAGAAGGTTTGAGAGAATTAAAGAATTTGTAAAACAGGGGTCAGAAGACTCAGAACCCTAGGAGCGAGGAGCCGGCAGAGACAGAAGTGGGTGGAAGCCCTCAGGAGCCTAAGGATGGAGGGGCTGTGGGTATGGAGGGCTCCCCACCCTGCAGGGGGCGATTGCTGCTCAGGCCCCCACTACAGCTGCTGTTGTGGGAGGGTGGACCCAGGGAACGCAGGTCTTCCAGAGTTTTCAGAGAAAACAGATTTCTAATGGAATGTTTCCGACTTCCAGTACCCTAAGCAAGCTGAACAAAGCGTGTGGTTGAATTTATCGTATTAGCCTTTCATTCTTGTTCTCGCCCCTGTGAATCTCAAAACTAAATAAACTACTTATAGGCATCAAAGTAAAACAGATTACCTCTCCTCTTTTTTAATCTCCTTCTTCATATTCTTTGCTTTAACAAAGGTCCCCAAATTAATTATTCACAGTGCTGGAAATGAAAAATTTAATTCAGTGGTTAGAACTCCATTAGCTGAATCCATTTTGGGGGTACACTGGGGATGCCTTCAACAGCTGAAGATGCGGGGTCTCACATCCCAAGGAGAGCCAGCCCGACTGGGACTCATGTTCCTGTGAACAGTGTTGTCCTTTCCTGCTCTGTTCTCCTCAGGCTTCCGCATTGCCTCTTTGGCAACAAGAGAGTATCCCAGGAAGCTCTCTTTTCATAGACAAGGAAACTTCAGCTTCTTCAGAGCTTTCTCTCTGCCCCTGGAGACTGGGACTCCCAGATGAACCCCCAGGGCTCCCAGGGTTCAGGTGTGGTGGGTTTTCTGATGCCCCAGGAGAGGTGATCCTGGGGAATAGGTGTGGCCTCACCAGTCAAGCGGAAGAATGGGTCTTGTCCAGGGCATCAAGGATTTTAAACATTCTCCAGGTCGCGCTAGTGGTAAAGAATCCACCTGCCAACTCAGGAGAAGTAAGAGATGCAGGTTCAATCCCTGGGTCAGGAAGATGCTCTGGAGAAGAGCATGCAACCCACTGCAGTATTCTTGCCTGGAGAATCCCATGGACAGAGGAGCCTGGCGGGCTATGGTCCATAGGGTTACAAAGAGTCGTACATGACTGAAATGACTTAGCAGCACTCATTCTTTATTTATGAAGCTAAGAGTATAATTTTTAAAATAACTTTTAACTGCAGATGTGGAATTTGGGAACACTAATTTGGGGATTACTTGCTTATAGTCACTCCTTACAAGAAGCAGTGGGTGCTTAGAGAGGACTGCTTCTATTAACTGATCTGCTTTCTATCATTTTGACATCTTTTTTGAGCCCTCCACTATCTGCTGAATAAGGACCAAACTCCTTCATCTGACATTCCTGGTCCTCCATCAACCAGCCGCCATCTCATTTAGGCCAGCTCTCCACACAGACATTATGCTCTAATCTCCCTAGACTATTTGCAGTTCCCTGAACACTTCATAAAGTTTACTTCAGTGCTTTAATTGCTCCAACCTGATATGCCCTTTGCTTCATTGTCCAGTTATTAAATTTCAATTATTTGCTTCTTTAAACGATTATTGTGCATTGGAACTACAAATGTAATATGAAAAAGAACTAGACCTTGTCTTGCAGAAGTTTAGAATCAAAAAAAGGAAACAGACATAGAAACAAATGACCTTTATGCTCTCTTCACCTGGCTAACTCATCATTTCCCTCAGGGCTCATATTCCTGTCCACTGGAAAGCTTTTAATGACCAGTAATGGTTGGGTCATGCACCATAGTTATCATGGTAATTGCCTAATTTCCCCCACCTAGGCTCTAGGCTTCTCAAGAGAGGAGACTTTTTAAACTCATAGTGGCTTTTTCAGTGCTTGGGAGTTTGGTTATTCAGTAGACATTTATTGGACAGAACAATGAATGAATTGTTAGGCAAGAAGAAGCACACAGTTCCGGGAAGGGAAAGCACGCAGAAGGCACACTCACCCCAGTCATTAAAGCCAGAGACCGTTTCCAGAGACTGCCTAAGTTGAGTTCAGGGGATTGACGAAAGTAAGAACAATCAGTTAAGGACTTTGAGTTTCTGATTCTATATGTAAGGTGCCTGGAAATTGCCACTCACTCCACTGTGACATCAAGCGAAAAGCTGAACAAATTGAAAACGTGACTTCTAAGATATGCAAGAGACGTGAAGTCACAGGACTGCTGCCTCCAAAACGGGAGAGACAGAAAGATGAATACAGAGAATCACAATTTACTGGAGCATAAACTGTGTGAGAACCAGGGTTAGGGTAGGAAAACCTAAAGTGTTATTGACAAATCACTGAAGGCTCAGTGTGGACAAGTAGCAGAGACAAAAACTCCAGGGGGAACCAATCATAAAGGGGTCCCACACTTTTGTAAAAATAAGAGAAAGATCCCCTCATGCTTTCGGCAGGGGGATGGGAAAAGGAAACATCTGAAATGCACCAGAGCATTTTGTTCTTCTTAGCAAGGCTGGAGAAACTATTTCACCAGAGTCCAGCCTGCTGGGATATTACTAGAGCCTACGTGACCTAGAGGAAGGGAAGTACCCAACTCCAGCCCACCCTAGGCATCCTGTCCCACCTGAGAGGGAGGGACTTCACACTGGTGAAGTTCATAATCCAGCAACACAGGCTCAATGAAACTCCTGAGACCAATCACAGGGCTTTAGACCGCCTTCCCTTGCGCCTCACTTCACCACCGCAGGACTAAAGTCTACTTACAGCATTTTCTTTTAACTGGTATATCATATCAAATGTCAAGGGAAAAAAATGACAAAACATATTAAAAGGCAAAAAACACACTCTGAGGAAACTGATCTAGTGTCAGAAACAGACATGGCAAAGCTATTAGCATGATCAGACTAGGAATTCAAAACAACTATAGTTACAATGTTAAGGGCTCTAATGGATAAAATTGAGAGCATTAAACAACAGATGGGCAATGTAAGCAGAGAGGTAGAAATTTTGAAAAAGAACCAAAAAGAAATGCTGGAAATCCAAAGCCCTATAACTGAAATGAAGAATGCCTTTGATGGACTTATTAGTAGACTGGATATGTCTAAAAGAACCTCTGAACTTGAGGATATAGCAGTAGAAACCTTCAAGACTAAAAAGCAAAGGGGAATAAGACTGAAAAAAACAGAACAGAATATTCAAGAACGGTTGGACAATTGTAAAAGGTAATATATATGTAATTAGAACATCAGAAGGAGAAGAAAGAAAGAAAAGGACAGAAGAAATATTTGCAAGCTGATGAGAAACTTCCCAAATTTATGTCAGATACCAAACCACAGATCCAGAAATTTCAAAGAACACCATGCAAGATAACTGCCAAAAAACTACACATAGACATATATTCAAATTACAGAAAATCAAAGATAAAGGGAAAAAAAATTACAAGATAAAGAAAAAGCCGGTGGGGGGTCAGGGGTGGGAAACACTTTACCTATAGAGGAACAAAGATAAGAATTACATGCAACTTCTCAAAAATTATGTAAGCAAGGAAAAAATGGAGTGATGTATTTAAAGTATTGAGAGAAAAATTCCAACCTAAAAATATGTACCCTCTAAAATTTTCCTTTAAAAGTGAAGGAGAAGTAAATATTTTTTTTTTCTAACAAACAAAGCTGAGGAATTTTTGCCAGTAGGTCTGTCTTGCAAGAAATGTTAAAAGTTCTTTAGAGAGAAGGAAAATTATGTAGGTCAGAAACTTAGACCTACATAAAGAAAGAGCACTAGAGAAGGAATAAGTGAAGATAAAATACAAATATTTACTTTTCTTATTTTTTATTGATGTAACAATAAAATAAAAAGTGACTTCACTTTCACTTTTCACTTTCACACAATGGAGGGGGCAATGGCAACCCACTCCAGTGTTCTTGCCTGGAGAATCCCAGGGACAGGGGAGCCTGGTGGGCTGCCGTCTATGGGGTCGCACAGAGTCAGACACGACTGAAGCGACTTAGCAGCAGACTTAGCAGCAATAATATTTTGAACAGTTTGTTCAAAATAATAGCAAAAAGTACTCAATTATATATGCCTACATATGCGTATGTTTATGTACATATGCTTGTATGTGCTTATATATAAGTGGAATAAATGGCAGCAATGACACAATGAATGGAGGGAGGAATTAGGATTATGCTGTTATTACCAGGTACTTGGTCTCACCCTGAAGTTACATAGTGTTATTTGAAAGTTGAGTTGGGATATTTGAAAATGTATATTCAAACTATAGAGCAGCGACTAAAAAATTTTTATAAAGAAGTATAACTGAGATGCCAAGAAAGAGAGACAATGGAATCTTATAAAGTGCCCAGTTAAAGCCGCAAAAGTAGAAAAAAGAGTGAAGGACAATAATAGGAACAAAGAACAAAGGCAACCAATAGAAAAGAGTAAAAATCATATTAGATAATGATCCAACTATATCCATGGCGGTCTGGTCGCTAAGTTGTGTTCAACTCTTGCAACCCCATGGACTGTAGCCCACCAGACTCCTCTGTCCACGGGATTTCCCAGGCAAGAATACTGGAGTGGATTGCCATTTCCTTCTCCAGGGGACCTTCCTCACCCAGGGGCTGAACCCATGTCTGTTCTATTGCAGGTGGGTTCTTTACCAACTGAGCTACAAGAGAAGGCTATATCCAAAATCACTTGTAATGTCTTTAGTCTAAATACCCCAAATGAAAGACAGAGTTTGTCAGAGTAGGGCAAAAACAAGACCCAGCTATACGTTGTCTATAAGAAACCCACTTTAAAGTCACATAAACTAAAAGCAAATGAATGGAAAAAGATATACCATATTAACACTAATAAAAATAAAGTGAGACTACCTGTATTTCAATCAAAGCAGGATTCAAAGCAAGGAGGATTATTAGGGCTAAATAAGGGCATGACATAATGATAAAGGGGTCAATTTTCAAAGAAGACATAACAATTCTTAATGTGCCTAATCGCAGAGTGTCAAACTACATGAGTCAAAAAAAAACTAATGGAACTGCAATGAAAAATTGATGTCTCCATTATTGTAATTGGAGTACTCAACACCCTTCTACCAGAAATGTACAGATACAGCAGACAGAAAATCAATAACTACATAGTTGAACTCAACAATACCATCAATCAACAGGATGTAATGGACATCTGTAGATTGCTTTATCCAACAACAGCAGAATATACATTCTTCTGAAGCTCACATGAAACACTCACCAAAATAGGTCACATTCTGGGCCATAAAATACACCTTAACAAATTTAAAAGAATGGAAGTCATACAGTATATCCTGTCAGACCACAATGGAATTAAGCTAGAAACCAATAACAGAATGATAGCTGGAAAATCTCCGCAATACATGAAGATTGAACAGTACATTTCTAAATAACACATTCCTCAAAGAAGAAACCTCAAGAGAAATTAAAGCATATTTTGAACTAAATGAAAATGAAAATAGAACTTAAAATCCATGAGATGCAATGAGAGCAGAGCTTAAAGGAAAATTTTTAGCTGTGAATGCATATATTATAAAGAAGAAATATTTAAAATCAAGAATCTAAGTTTTCTCCTTAGGAACATAGGAAAAGAGCAAATTAAATCCAAAGTAAGCAGAAGAAAAGAAATAGTAAAATTTAGAGCAGAAATCAATAAAATTGAAAACAGAAAATCAACAAGAAAATCAATAAATTAAAAAGCTAGTTCTCAGAAAAGATTAACAAAATGGATAAACCTTTAGGCAAGCTAAAAAGAAATCAGAGAGAACACAGGTTACTAATAGCAGATATTAATAATAATAATACTATGAACAACTCTATACCCACAAATTCGAAAACCTAGATGAAATGGACCAATTTCTTGAAAGGCACAACCTGCCAAATTTACACACAAAAAACCAGACAATTTGAATAGGTTTATGTCTATTAGCTCAGCTGGTAAAGAATCTGCCTGCAATGCAGGAGACAAGGGTTTGATTCCTGGGTCAGGAAGTTCCCCTGGAGAAGGGATAGGCTACCCATTCCAGTATTCTTGGGCTTCCCTGGTGACTCAGATGGTAAATAATCTGCATCTGCACAGTTCTTGGGCTTTTCTGGTGGCTCAGATGGTAAAGAATCTGCCTACAATGCCACAGACCTGGGCTTGATCCCTGGGCTCAATCCATGGGTTGGGAAGATCCCCTGAAGGAGGGCATGGCAACCCACTGCAGTATTCTTGCCTGGAGAATCCCATGGACAGAGGAGCCTGGTGAGCTACAGTCCATGGGGTCGCTAAGAGTCAGACACGACTGAGCAACTTTCATTTCACTTCTTCATGTCTATTAAAGAAATTGAATCAATTTTGGTGCCTTCCAAAACAGAAAGCATCAGACCCAGATGAGTTCACTGCTGAATTCCACCAAACATTGAATGAAAAAATTAGACTAACTCTCTATAATATCTTCCATAACCTATTAAAAGGAATTCTTCCTAATCCATCTTATGAGGTCAGCATTGCCCTTATATTAAAACCAAAGACATTACAAGAAAGAAAACTACCAACCAATTATCTATCATGAACATAGGTGCAAAACTCCTCAATAAAATACAAGTAAATTGAATCT
Source organism: Tragelaphus eurycerus (assembly GCA_935064755.1). Taxonomy (NCBI): domain Eukaryota; kingdom Metazoa; phylum Chordata; class Mammalia; order Artiodactyla; family Bovidae; genus Tragelaphus; species Tragelaphus eurycerus. The sequence continues at coordinate 27,502,582 of CAKXYN010000003.1, forward strand.
AACAATGTATAAAGAGAATTATATACCATGATCAAGTGAGATTTATCCCAGATATGTTAGTCTGATTCAACATTTGAAAGTCAAGTAATGTAATTATCACTTCAGTTCAGTTCAGTCACTCGGTTGTGTCCGACTCTTTGCAATCCTATGGACTGAAACATGCCAGGCCTCCCTGTCCATCACCAACTCCCAGAGCTTGCTAAAACTCATGTCCATCAAGTCAGTGATGCCATCCAACCATCTCATCCTCTGTTGTCCCCTTCTCCTGCCTTCGATCTTTCCAAGCATCAGGGTCTTTTCCAATGAATCAGTTCTTCGCATCAGGTGGCCAAAGTATTGGAGTTTCAGTCCTTCCGATGAATATTCAGGACTGATTTCCTTTAGGATGGACTGGTTGGATCTCCTTGCAGTCCAAGGGACTCTCAAGAGTTTTCTCCAATACCACAGTTCAAAAACATCAATTCTTTGGCATTCAGCTTTGTTTATGGTCCAACTCTCACATCCATACATGACTACTGGAAAAGCCATAGCTTTGACTAGACGGAACTTTGTTGGCAAAGTAATGTCTCTGCTTTTTCTTATGCTGTCTAGGTTGGTCATAGCTTTTCTTCCAAGGAGCAAATGTCCTTGAATTTCACAGCTGCAGTCACCATCTGCAGTGATTTTGGAGCTCAAAAAAAAATAAAGTCTCTCACTGTTTCCATTGGTTTCCCATCTATTTGCCATGAAGTGATGGGACCAGATACCATGATCTTCGTTTTTTAAACATTGAGTTTTAAGCCAACTTTTTTTTCACTCTCCTCTTTCACTTTCTTCAAGAGGCTCTTTAGTTCTTCTTCACTTTCTGCCATAAGGGTGATGTCATTTGTGTATCTAATGTTATTGATATTTCTCCCAGCAATCTTGATTCCAGCAATCTTCTTTGTTTCATTGCTTCATTGATTCCAGCAATCTTCATCCAGCCTGGCATTTCACGTGATTTACTCTGCATAGAAGTTAAATAAGCAGGGTATATAAGACAATATACTCTGTATACAATATAACCCTATTGTATATAAGACAGTATACAACCTTGACATACTCCTTTCCCAATTTGGAACCAGTTTGTTGTCCCATGTCATTCTAACTGTTGCTTCTTGACCTACCCACAGATTTCTCAAGAGTCAGGTAAGGTGTGTGTCTGGTATTCCCATCTCTTTAAGAATTTTCCACAGTTTGTTGTGATCCACACAGTCAAAGGCTTAGCGTAGTCAATAAAGCAGAAGTAGATGTTTTTCTGCAATTCCCTTGCTTTTTTGATGAGCCAAAAGATGTTGACAATTTGATCTCTGGTTCCTCTGCCTTTTCTAAATCCAGCTTGAACATCTGAAAGTCCATGGTTCACATTCTGTGAATCCTGATTTGGAGAATCCTGAGCATTTCCTTGCTAGCATGTGCTGCTGCTGCTGCTAAGTCACTTCAGTTGTGTCCAACTCTGTGTGACCCCATAGATGGCAGCCCACCAGGGTCCCCCATCCCTGGGATTCTCCAGGCAAGAACACTGGAGTGGGTTGCCATTTCCTTCTCCAATGCATGAAAGTGAAAAGTGAAAGTGAAATCGCTCAGTCGTGTCCATCTCTTAGCGAGCCCATAGACTGGAGCCTACCAGGCTTCTCTGTCCATGGGATTTTCCAGGCAAGAGTACTGGAGCGGGGTGCCATTGCCTTCTCCTTGCTAGCATGTGAGATGAATGCAATTGTGCAGTAGTTTGAATATTCTTTGGCATTGCCTCTTTGGGATTGGAATGAAAACTGACCTTTTCCACACAAATTTAAAGAAGAAAGTCTGATTATGAAATCAATAAATGCAGAAAAACCATTTGACAAATCCAATACCCATTCATGATAAAACTCTTAGTTAACTAGGAATAGAGGCGTACTTTCTCAATTTGACCAGGACCATCTACAAAAAAACATACAGCTAATATCATACTTAATGGAGAAACTAGAAATCTTATTAAGATCATGCACAGGGCAAAGATGTCCTCTGTCACTGAAGTGAAAGTTGCTCATTTGTGTCCGATTCTTTGTGACCCTGTGGACTATACAGTCCATGGAATTCTCCAGGCCAGAATACCCTGGAGTGGGTAGCCTTTCCCTTCTCCAGGAGATCTTCCCAACCCAGGAATCAAACCCAGATCTTTAGCATTACAGGCAGATTCTTTAGCAGCTGAGCCACAAGGAAAGCCAACTAACCTTTTTCAATATGGTATTGGAAATCCTAGGGAAGGTAGTAAGATGAGAAAAGGAAATAAAAGGTATTTTACTGCCTTTTTTAAATAAAAGGTATTTATTTCCTCTATTTACAGTGAGAGAAAGTGATCAGTGACTGAGGGTAAGGAGAGGGGATCAACTGTAAAGACGATACCAGGAAGTTTTTAAAGAGAGAGAACAACTATATACCTAGACAGTGGTGGTGGTTACCAGTTTTCATATCATTATTAAAGCTTATCAAATTTCTCACTTAAGATAGATAAATATTTTTGTATATAATACCTTGATTAAAGGAAAACAGACATTTTAAACGTGCTTGTACAAGAGTTTGCCCACAAAAATTCTGGTTTGACTCATTAGGTATGGGCCCTGGGAAAGCTGTTGACCCTCTGACAGCTCATTCTCCAGTTCTATAAGATGGCAAAAAAAGTATCTTAGAATTACTATGACGAATACATGGGGTAAGTAATGTGCCTGTCACCAAGCTAATGCTCAGTCCACATCAGTCCTGATGATAAAGGTAGGCCAGCAGAAGAGGTAGAAAGCATATCTTAGGCTAAGCAGGCACAGAAATTGAGGCTCAGAGAGCATTCTTTGCTGAACTGTAAGACTTGCCCCCAGTTCCTCCAAACTGGAGGATAGGTGCCATTTTGAAGAAAAGTGACATTTTCTGTGGGGCAGGAAAGCTGCTTTATCACGTTTCTGGAAGCTGGCTCAAGGTGACTCCTTGTTAACCAGATTGTTTTTTCTTTCCTGAGAACTGAATTGTTTTTTCTCCTCTTCAACTGGTCAGGGAACTTTGAGTCAAGACTGAGTCACAGCTGTGCTATGCTCTCTAAGAAAACAAACCTTGTTTTTTAAGCCACCAAGAAAATGTTTGAATAAACTAAAAGTTCTTCTGTAGTTATAGGTCATCTCTGATTCATGATCTTTGAATGGTTCACTTGAAAATGGTTCTGTTTACAGCAGAGTTGGTACACTGGATGTTCTTTACACTTAAGTTGGTCTTGTACTGTCTTCCCCAATCTGTCTTGGAACCGCTCTTTTAGTGTCTTCATAAGAAATAATACAAAATTTACTAATTACTCCAAAGCTGGGCAAACCAGTTCAATGGCCTCAGTGCAAGAGGGAAAAGGAAGAGAATCAAGTGAATGATTGGTTTCTTTTTTTCCTGATTATTTGCTTTTGTTTTTTTTTTTTTTCCCTTCTGATTACCGATGTAAGAGCTGTGGCTCTACTTTTAGTCTTTTTGAATTGCTTCCAAAACCCAAAAAGGTCCAACCAGAGACAGAAAATCCGGTGAAAAAAGATCAAAACTATTCCTATTAAGACTTTTGTTTTTTTTGTTCTGTTTTCCCAGACTCAGCACCATTACCCAAGTATGTTAATGACAATGACAATGCTTTAAACAAAAAGACTGAGCAGCCCTTTCTAAATGTCAACTAGACCATCGAACAATGCCCTTTTAGTGATTATCGAATCACAGAGTCACATGTTAGACGCAACCTCAGAAAGCCCCTGGTGCATCCCTTGCATCTTAGAAGAGACAGAATTCAAGGAACCAGCAGTAACCTGTTGCGGTCACAGAGCTTAATCTGCGGAAACCAACTCCATACTCTTTTACGTATTCAGTGTCTGTGATTACATGTGATGGTGGGGCACAGATTTACAAACAACAGAAGCTGGGGTGTAAGGTAGTGTTTTTTAAAATATAACGTGTTTATACATCATTTTCTCATTAGAAATTTGTCAGAGCTGGGAACACTCTTGAGCCTTTGAGGGACTTAGAGATCAGGGAAACCCTTGACGTATTTAAATAAGCAATGGCTATATACTGGCTTAGGAAGGCGAGTTTAAGTCTCTAAGGGTTTGTAGGTTGAATTTCGTGATTGCTTTCTTCAGGGCTGTTGATCCTATACATTTCTTTTATATTCTCCCCCTCATCTGTGAGTCTCTGCCCCCTGCTCTTGAAGCATCAAATCTAAAGGTGGCCCTGAATCTAGTTAGGAGAAATGCTGGGGAAAGTGAACCCTCTGGAAGTCACTTCCAGGACCCAATCAATGCCCACTGGGAGAGCTTTTTGTTTTGAGGAAGAAAACTGCTCTGGTTTCAGATGACCAAGTAAAAAACAGTTATGTTAATCCTATCCAAGGGAATCAATTTCAATTATTTTCGTTCAAACGGTGAGCCAATTGTCCCACGGTCATTGAGTGAACACTTTACACTTTACTTTTATCATATGCTCACATCACAGAAAGTAAGAAAGACTTTTAATACTATTTTTCTCATCTCTCAATTCTGCAACTGTTGTACAGCTTTAATTATTGTAGCTTAAGGCAATAGCACCCCACTCCAGTACTCTTGCCTGGAAAATCCCATGGGCAGAGGAGCCTTGTGGGCTGCAGTCCATGGGGTCGCTAAGAGTCGGACACGACTGAGCAACTTTGCTTTCCCTTTTCACTTTCATGCATTGGAGGAGGAAATGGCAACCCACTCCAGTGTTCTTGCCTGGAGAATCCCAGGGATGGAGGGGCCTGGTGGGCTGCCATCTATGGGGTCGCAAAGAGTCGGACACAACTGAAGCGACTTAGCAGCAGCAGCAGGGACCCCTTAATTACCTGAATGGGCAAGTAGAGTCAGAATTTGTTGCCCTGAGAGACCTGTGGGCACCTGACCTTTGGCACTGATCTTCAGTGCAAAGGACCCCCAAAGAATCCCTGGATGCTTTGTTGTTCTGGTTTGACAATGGCTAAAGGATTTTCCTGCCAGATCTCTCCATGGAGAGTGAGTTAATCACAGTGGAGGCTTGCCCTACCTCTTAAAATTCTAAAACCACAGGTCAACATTAGCATTCATTTCTCACTGGAAATAAACACAACTGCCACCATGCCACACCCCTACTCCTCTTGGACTGCAAACCAGTGCATGCTCATCACAGCAGTTATTTGCTCGTTGTCTCACTTGTTTGCCAAGCCAAGTCTGCTGATCTATTTTGGCATGTAAGATCCATTAAAAATTTATTTTTATTTAATTGGACAGTCCAATTTTGTTTGGCTGTCTAACTCAGTTTTAGTTTCCTCTTTGTTCTTTCACGGTTCAGCTCATTTCCTTTCTTTTGTCGTGGGCAGTCACATTGTTGGTCCTATTCACCTTGCAAATCCCCAAGCAGAGCCTAACAGTTTTCACTTGAAAATACAGTATGGTTGCCAGGTAAAGCACAGGACGTGTGCGTGTGTGCTAAGTTGCTTCAGTCATGTCCGACTCTTTGCAGTCCTATGGGGGCTGCCAGGCTCCTGTGTCCATGGCATTCTCTAGGCAAGAATAATGGAATGGGTTGCCATGCTCTTCTCCAAGGTATCTTCCTGACCTAGGGATTGAACCTGCGTCTCTTGTCTCTTACATTGGCAGGCAGGTTCTTTATCACTAGTGCCAACTAGGAAGCCCAAAATACAGGATACAATGGGATATGATGTTTTTGGGACGCACTGAGAGCTCCCGGCCTACCCGCGCGCGGCGCACTGAGAGCCCCTCGCCGGCCGCGCAGCGCACTGAGAGCACGCCCGAGAGGAGCTACCCATCGACCGAAGAAGGACGGCGGTGAGGACTGGCGCACTAAGCACGGCCCAGAGGAGCTACCCCACGACCGAGGTCAGGAAGGGCGGCGGTGAGGAGAGACCCCTCATCCAAGGTAAGGTGCGATGGCTGTGCTTTGCTGGAGCAGCCGGGAAGAGATACCCCACACCCAAGGTAAGAGAAACCCAAGTAAGACAGTAGGTCTTGAAAGAGGGCATCAGAGGGCAAATACACTGAAACCATACTCACAGAAAACTAGTCAATCTAACCACACCAGGACCACAGCCTTGTCTAACTCAATGAAATTAAGCCATGCCCGTGGGGCAACCCAGGATGGGCGGGTCATGGTGGAGAGATCTGATAGGGTGTGGTCCGCTGGAGAAGGGAATGGCAAACCACTTCAGTATTCTTGCCTTGAGAACCCCATGAACAGTATGAAAAGGCAAAATGATAGGATACTGATAGAGAAACTCCCCAGGTCAGTAAGGGCCCAATATGCTACTGGAGATCAGTGGAGAAATAACTCCAGAAAGAATGAAGGGATGGAACCAAAGCAGAAAGAATACCCAGCTGTAGATGTGTCTGGTGATAGAAGTAAAGTCCGATGCTGTAAAGAACAATATTGCATAGGAACCTGGAATGTCAGGTCCATGAATCAAGGCAAATTGGAAGTGGTCAAACAAGAGATGGCAAGAGTGAATGTTGACATTCTAGGAATTAGCGAACTAAAATGGACTGGAATGGGTGAATTTAACTCAGAGGACCATTATATCTACTACTGTGGGCAGGAATCCCTCAGAAGAAATGGAGTGGCCATCATGGTCAACAAAAGAGTCCAAAATGCAGTACTTGGATGCAATCTCAAAAACGACAGAATGATCTCTGTTCGTTTCCAAGGCAAACCATTCAATATCACAGTAATCCAAGTTTATGCCCCAACCAGTAATGCTGAAGAAGCTGAAGTTGAACGGTTCTATGAAGACCTACAAGACCTTTTAGAACTAACACCCAAAAAAGATGTCCTTTTCATTATAGGGGACTGGAATGCAAAAGTAGGAAGTCAAGAAACACCTGGAGTAACAGGCAAATTTGGCCTTGGAATACAGAATGAAGCAGGGCAAAGACTAACAGAGTTTTGCCAAGAAAATGCACTGGTCATAGCAAATACCCTCTTCCAACAACACAAGAGAAGACTCTATACATGGACATCACCAGATGGTCAACACCGAAATCAGATCGATTATATTCTTTGCAGCCAAAGATGGAGTAGCTCTATACAATCAGCAAAAACAAGACCAGGAGCTGACTGTGGCTCAGACCATGAACTCCTTATTGCCAAATTCAGACTGAAATTGAAGAAAGTAGGGAAAACCACTAGACCATTCAGGTATGACCTAAATCAAATCCCTTATGATTATACAGTGGAAGTGAGAAATAGATTTAAGGGCCTAGATCTGATAGATGGAGTGCCTGATGAACTATGGAATGAGGTTCGTGACATTGTACAGGAGACAGGGATCAAGACCATCCCCATGGAAAAGAAATGCAAAAAAGCAAAATGGCTGTCTGGGGAGGCCTTACAAATAGCTGTGAAAAGAAGAGAAGCGAAAAGCAAAGGAGAAAAGGAAAGATATAAACATCTGAATGCAGAGTTCCAAAGAATAGCAAGAAGAGATAAGAAAGCCTTCTTCAGTGATCAATGCAAAGAAATAGAGGAAAACAACAGAATGGGAAAGACTAAGGATCTATTCAAGAAAATCAGAGATACCAAAGGAACATTTCATGCAAAGATGGGCTCGATAAAGGACAGAAATGGTGTGGACCTAACGGAAGCAGAAGATATTAAGAAGAGGTGGCAAGAATACACAGAAGAACTGTACAAAAAGACCTTCACGACCCAGATAATCATGATGGTGTGATCACTGACCTAGAGCCAGACATCCTGGAATGTGAAGTCAAGTGGGCCTTAGAAAGCATCACTACGAACAAAGCTAGTGGAGGTGATGGAATTCCAGTGGAGCTATTCCAAATCCTGAAAGATGATGCTGTGAAAGTGCTGCACTCAATATGCCAGCAAATTTGGAAAACTCAGCAGTGGCCACAAGATTGGAAAAGGTCAGTTTTCATCCCGATCCCAAAGAAAGGCAATGCCAAAGAGTGCTCAAACTACCACACAATTGCACTCATCTCACACGCTAGTAAAGTAATGCTCAAAATTCTTCAAGCCAGGCTTCAGCAATATGTGAACCGTGAACTTCCTGATGTTCAAGCTGGATTTAGAAAAGGCAGAGGAACCAGAGATCAAATTGCCAACATCCGCTGGATCATGGAAAAAGCAAGAGAGTTCCAGAAAAACATCTATTTCTGCTTTATTGACTATGCCAAAGCCTTTGACTGTGTAGATCACAATAAACTATGGAAAATTCTGAAAGAGATGGGAATACCAGACCACCTGATCTGCCTCTTGAGAAATCTGTTTGTAGGTCAGGAAGCAACAGTTAGAACTGGTCATGGAACAACAGACTGGTTCCAAATAGGAAAAGGAGTATGTCAAGGCTGTATATTGTCACCATGTTTATTTAACTTATATGCAGAGTACATCATGAGAAATGCTGGACTGGAGGAAACACAAGCTGGAATCAAGATTGCTGGGAGAAATATCAATAACCTCAGATATGCAGATGACACCACCCTTATGGCAGAAAGTGAAGAGGAACTAAAAAGCCTCTTGATGAAAGTGAAAGTGGAGAGTGAAAAGGTGGGCTTAAAGCTCAACATTCAGAAAACGAAGATCATGGCATCTGGTCCCATCACTACATGGGAAATAGATGGAGAAACAGTGGAAACAGTGTCAGACTTTATTTTTCTGGGCTCCAAAATCACTGCAGATGGTGACTGCAGCCATGAAATTAAAAGACGCTTACTCCTTGGAAGGAAGGTTATGACCAACCTAGATAGCATATTCAAAAGCAGAGACATCACTTTGCCAACAAAGGTTCGCCTAGTCAAGGCTATGGTCTTTCCTGTGGTCATGTATGGATGTGAGAGCTGGACTGTGAAGAAAGCTGAGCACCAAAGAATTGCTGCTTTTGAACTGTGGTGTTGGAGAAGACTCTTGAGAGTCCCTTGGACTGCAAGGAGATCCAGCCGGTCCATTCTGAAGGAGATCAGACCTGAGATTTCTTTGGAGGGAATGATGCTAAAGCTGAAACTCCAGTATTTTGGCCACCTCATGCGAAGAGTTGACTCATTGGAGAAGACTCTGATGCTGGGAGGGATTGAGGGCAGGAGGAGAAGGGGACGACAGAGGATGAGATGGCTGGATGGCATCACTGACTCGATGAATGTGAGTCTGAGTGACCTCCGAGAGCTGGTGATGGATAGGGAGGCCTGGCGTGCTGCGGTTCATGGGGTCGCAAAGAGTCGGACACGACTGAGCGACTGATCTGATCTGATCTGTGTAAATTCATGGGAAATAGATGGGGAAACAGTGGAAACAGTGTCAGACTTTATTTTGGGGGCTCCAAAATCACGGCAGATGGTGATTGAAGCCATGAAATTAAAAGACGCTTACTCCTTGGAAGGAAAATTATGACCAACCTAGACAGCATATTCAAAGGCAGAGACATCACTTGGCCAACAAAGGTCCGCCTAGTCAAGGCTATGGTTTTTCCTATGGTCATGTATGGATGTGAGAATGGGACTGTGAAGAAAGCTGAGCGCAGAAGAATTGATGCTTTTGAACTGTGGTGTTGGAGAAGACTCTTGAGAGTCCCTTGGACTGCAAGCAGATCCAACCAGTCTATCCTAAAGGAAATCAGTCTTGAATATTCACTGGAAGTACTTATGCTAAAGCTGAAACTCCAGTACTTTGGCCACCTCATGCGAAGAGTTGACTCATTGGAAAAGACCCTGATACTGGGAGGGATTGGGGGCAGGAGGAGAAGGGGACGACAGGGGATGAGATGGCTGGATGGCGTCACCGACTGGATGGACGTGAGTCTGAGTGACCTCCGGGAGTTGGTGATGGACAGGGAGGCCTGGTGTGCTGCAATTCATGGGGTCGCAAAGAGTCGGACAGAAGTGAGCGACTGACCTGAACTGTGCAACATTTGGGATATACTTGTATGAAAAATTATTTATTATTAATCTGAAATTCAAATTTAACTGGGTTTGACTTCCTTGGTCATCCAGTTCTTAAGAATCTGCCTGCCAATTCAGGGGATACAGGTTCAGTCCCTGGTTTGGGAAGATTCCATATGCCTCGGAGCAATTAAGCCTGTGCACCACGACTACTGAGTCCATGCCCTAGAACCTGGGATCCTCGAGAGAAGCCACCACAATGAGAAGCCCACACACAGTAACTGGAGAAAGCAGTGAAGACCCAGTGCAGCCAAAAACAAGAGAAAATTTAACTAGCCATCTGCATTTTCACTTGTTAAATCTTACCACCGTAAAAACAACTACCTCTGTGCATCTGAGACATACTAATGTACAAGTGGGGCCCAGATCCAACTCACGAACTGGCCTCCCTTCACTTCTCTATCTCCAAAAACCACTGTCCTTTCACTATTAAGAAGTCTTGTGTCTGTGTTGTAAGCAGAGGAGGGGGTACAACAAGATAAACCCAAACATAGTTTATTGTTACACTGTTGATACGAATAATAAAATTTAATTGAAAATTGATTTATTTTTCTTTTAACTTAAAAGTAAAATGATAAAAGCAAAAAAGAACCCCATAAACTCAAGTCTTCTCTTTGGACTTTCCTACCCACTGTCTCTGAGCACCTCTGAACCATCAGCAGTTCCTGTGGACCATGAATATACCACAGCCACCATACACATATCATTTCAGTCTTGGGAGTCATAGGGAACTCCTGCTGGCTTCTCAGTCCTTGTGTTTAGTCTGAACTTGAAACAATTCCTTTTTATTCCCACCTGAGGTGGCCTAGTTCCAGAGAAACCAAGCAACCTTGACACTGATCCGTGGCTATGGAAACATAGGTCAAATTCCTTTGTGGCAAGACTTCCTGTGAAAAATATCTTCAGAACATAGCCAGTGATTTTCTTACATAGAGAAAAGTTTTGTAATAAAGATCTTTGTGTCAAGAGGAAATACTTCTCCTCACAAAACTCTTTTAAAGAAAACAACCAGAATGGTCAAAGGGTGGTTTCATTCACATTTTGCCTACTTTCAAAACCTCAAATAGCAATTAACTTAGCAAGTGATTCTTGTATCTACGCAGGCAAGCTGTTAATGTAACGTCACCCTGTTCTCATACCGGAAAGCAGAATCTTGGAGGATAGCGTTTCCAACAGTCTCTTTCAAGTACTTCCAAGCAAAATTATCAGTCTTCTGTATTCTGAGTTTCCAGATCCTGCTCTTTAAATAAATGTGAGAAATATTCGATTTAGGTTAACATATCTGTCTCCAGAGAAGTTACCCATAGGAAATCGATGCTCCCATTCCTATTCCTTGCCTTTTAGATGTATTACAAATCCAGGTATTTAAGGTCCTAAAGGTAACTAATTCTGTCATGGAGAAGGAAATGTAAATACGAGTTATATAATCATAAAAGAGAGACCATCTGTGTAAGCAGATAGCATGCACCTTGAGGGGGAATAGGATGTTGAAATAAATTATGTCCAGGGACTTCCCTGGTGGTTCAGGGGTTAAGACTTCAACTTCCAATGCAGGAGGTGTAGGTTCCATCCCAGGGAACTAAGATCCCACATGCCCCAGGATCAAAAACCCAAAACATAAAACAGAAGCAATATTGTAACAAATTCAGTAAGACTTTAAAAATTGTGCACATAAAATTAAAAGATGCTTGCTCCTTGGAAGAAAAGCTACAACAAACTTGACAGCATATTACAAAGCTTGAGAGTTGGACTGTAAAGAAAGGTGAGTACTGAGGAATTGATTTTTTGAACTGGGGTGGTGAAGAAGATTCTTGAGAGTCCATTGGACAGCAAGGAGATCAAATCAGTCAATCCTGAAGGAAATAAACTCTGAATATTCATTGTAAAGGCTGATGCTGAAGCTTAAGTTCCAATATTTTGGCCATCTGATGAGAAGAGCTGACTCACTGGAAAAGACCCTGATGATGGGAAAGATTGAAGGCAGGAGGGGAAGGGGGCGACAGGATGAGACGGTTGAATGGCATCATCAACTCAATGGACATGAGTTTGAGTATATACCCTGGGAGATACACTCTTTCCCTAGAAAGAGTAGGGAAAGACAGGGAAGACTGGTGTGTTGCAATAAATGAGGTCACAGAGAGTCAGACACGACTGATAGACTGAACAACAATAACAACATTAAAAATAAAAAAAAAACTTTAAAAAATGATAGCTCATGTCTAGACTGCAAGATGCAGGATGGTCCAGCCCCATCCCTGGTCCCCTGAAGATCTGAAGGACTCTGGGAGTGCTGCTGCCTGAGAGCCCTGAGCTGTTTGCCTTCTCCATAAATTACCCTTGGCTACAGAGGTCCATCCTGCTCAAGGTCACATCCTCTTCTTGGGGAAGCCTGTATCCAATGACTGCTATTTGTGAGGGTATAATGCCTCAAATGCCTTGCCCCAAATCATCACAACTCTGAAGGGCATCCCAGAATTAAAGTTCCCCATGGGGTCAGCTGAAGCTTTTGTTGAGACCACAGCACAGTCCAACTTCTCCTTGCAGTCATTTCCTTCTCTTTCTCCAGGGAGGTTAATCCCAAGAACACACTCTCTAATAAGCTTCCTGCATGTTGATCTCCATCTCACAGTCTGTTTCCTAGGGACTCAACCTATATCTGTTGCTACCAGCAATAGTCCAAGAAGATGATGCTAAGATGGGATCGTGCACCCGAAGCACCTGTTATCCAGTTGGCAAAGTTAACTTCATAACTGGTAGTTGTGCCCATCTTAGCCCTGGTAGAATGTAGCAGTGCAACTGATAAAGCTTTGACCAGTAGTGAACTGGGATGATATGCTAGTGAAATGAAATGCACTCATAGGTGAAATGTATTACACATTTAAGAAATGAGGGCGAAAAGAAATTAGAAGGACAATGGATTTAGATGGCTATTTCTGGGAGGCAATTGATGCTTTGGAAAATGAAAAGCTGACAGTGATTGCACAGATTACCAGGTAGTTACAAAAGTCAGAGGCTTTCTTGGCAGCATATAAAGGAATCTGTAGCCCCTGTAGCCAAAGGGCAGAAAAGCTGAAGAGCAGCCCAGGATTTATAAAAGCTCTAGAGAATGTAGAACACTCAGCCTAGATAGGTTTGCTCTGTCCAAGTCAGGACTCTCATGAGTAAAGAATGGGATCTGGAAATACAAAGTGCAGACATCTGGGTTGATGCTCTTGAATGTCCTGATTCTTCTGTCCACAGAATCAGCTCCCTTCTCCATATTAAGGTCTAACATCTATCCCGACAAGCCTTGAGACACTTTAGAGGCCATTCCCTTGTATGACAGCAGGTACCTTCATCAGGGTCTGCCCTCACCTGACCTCTTGGTTGTTAGGCCAATAACTAGCATGAAGAGAGACCATTCTCCAGCTGGGAAAGAGCTAAATTTGCTAAGGGAGAAAAGGAATTATACACTGAAGGGGCTGCAGGGCCTGGCCAACATCTCCTGGAGGGAGCCAGCAGTGTACAGAGAGGCCAGGTTCTCAGAGTGCTGAGTCTGAGAATGGGGGATAGGGGGAGAGTATTGACTATATTTTCTTATTCTCTGTATTCTTAGTGCTCTGGCATCTGGGTCCTTGATTCTGAAGAGACTGCTACTCCCAGGGCTACTCATTCCTAGAGAGAGCAAATGACTCCCATGTGAATGCACTTCTCATATGCACACCAACCCATCCTAACCTCATATTCCCCAACTGTCTCCTTTAAGAGACTCCACACCAAGCCAATATTTTCCTTGCTGTAAGACATCACTCCAGGGCTGGGTATGGGACAACTGTGGACCACTCTTATAGTCTAGAACCTGGGGAAATTATTCAAACTATGCAGTCTTAAATCTACTCAGAGTACTGTTGCAGGAAGTGGAGGGGCCCTTCCAAGGCCTGAGAGTGGGCTCTTGTCTAACACTCAGAAGTGAATCGTCTGAAGAGACACACGTGATGACAAAGCAAGAGACTTTACTGGGAGGGGGCGCCCAGGTGAAGAGTAGCAGGGTAAGGGAACCCAGGAAAAGTGCTCTGCCATGCGGCTCACAGTCTTGGGTTTTATGATGATGGGATTAGTTTCTAGGTTGTCTCTGACCAATCATTCTGATTCAGGGTCTTTCCTGGTGGTACACACATTGCTCAATCAAGACAGATTCCAAAAAGGAGGATTCTGAGAGGTTGGTAGGACATGTGGCACCTCCTTTGGACCTTTCCTGAATTTTGTGGTTGGTGGTGGCTTGTTAGTTCTGTGTTCCTTACCAGGATCTCCCACTGTAAAATACTCAAATGGTTACTCAAATGTAAAATACTCAAATGGTTACTCAGATGTAAAATCCCAAATGGTTACTATGCTACGATGCCAGGGTGGGCAGTTTCAGTCTGTGTTTCCCCTAATAGTACCTGCCTCACTTATTCCTTTCCAAGAAAATCCTCCAAAGGCTCTGAGTCACACTCTCCTCTTCCTTCTTCTGACTCCAAGCCATCCCTTCTCTTTCCCCATGTGGTTCTGCATGGGTGTCCTGCCTCCTGTGTCTGGGTATCTGTGAGTATAAATGTCTTCCTTCATAACAACCATTTCCATGTCTGCTGTCTTACCAAACCCATTTAGACAAATTCTGGGTATATATTTATATTATGAGGTAGAAAATACAGTTAGATAAGGGAAATTTTACAGATACTGGAGCATTCTCCTGGGATATAAGATTTAACTCTCTGGCAAGGATCCCAGGAGACAGAGCAAAGATAGCTCCCAGAAGATTGGATGAAGCAATGGCCCATGTTAAATCAAGTAGATGTGCCAGAAATGCTGTGGCAGGCAGTGGAGGGAAAGGTCAGAGAAGCGGGCCATAATATATCTATACAGTATAAGGCTGGAAAACCCACCCCGACGACCACATGCTGCAGGAGGTAGGAGGTGACTGGCAGGTCAGCTGGTCAGCCAAGGGGCCAAATCTACACAGTTATGGAGATGGTTAATAGAACACGTGTTGCTAGGACACTATACATGGGCACCAAACACGAGCAATATTAACAACCAGAAAAGTAAAGGACAGACAGGGGCAGCTGCCACAATTAAAAGTCATAATCCTTTTCCCATTTTCTGGTCCTGAGATAGTTTTCAGACAGATTTATTGAAGAAGAAGCTGGGTTATTTCAAGGAAAAACTCCACAACATCAGAATTGTATGGAGTAATGTTTGTCCTAGTCTTTCTACAGTGATTGTTGTGGTTATTTTCTTGCATAATGACATTGATCACCCTCAGAGTTAAAAAACATGAACATGGCACCCCTGTTTGAATGGAGCCATATGAGGACCAGGTAATAAATGGTATTCTGGCCTGAGTCTGGCTTATAGGGAGTGCACTGGGCTCACTGACCCATCTGGTGGTCCTTTCCCCAGAACCTGAATGTACAATCATGATGGATGTACTTGGTGCTGGTCTTACCCTTACATTGGTTCCTTGGTCTTTGAGATAATAGCTACTGTAGTTAAGCAGGAAGAGAAGGAGTCTTTGAAACTCTCCTCTTCTTCCCTGAATTAGTGAAGACAGTAAAACAAAACCAATACTCCATCCTGAAGTGCACGCTTAGTCTCTTTAATCAGGTCTGACTCTTCGTGAACCTATGGATGTGGCCCACCAAGCTCCTCTGTCCATGGAACTCTCAAGGCAAGAACACTGGAGTGGGTTGTCATGCCCTCCTCCAGGGCATCTTCCTTACTCAGGGATCTAACCTGAATCTTCTGCATTGCAGGCAGATTCTTTGCCACTGAGCCACCAGGAAAGGCCATTCCATCCTGGAGGAAATGGCAAAAGTCAGATACAGAGATGTAGGGATAGGGAATGAGAGATGTTTGATAATATGGAGAGAAAATGAGACTCCCATTCATCTCTTGTTAGGATTTTCCAAGTGCATCTGGGAGGTACAGAATGGATCCTGATAATAGAGGTTCACCTTGGAGAGAACTGTATTATTATTTTAAAAACTCATTGAGAATAATCTCCACATTGGCCAGTTTTTTCCAGTACTGTCTTTGGAGGGAAGCCTGGAGGACCACACACCCAGCAATCTTTCCTGGCCAGCCTGGAAGGAAGGTGACACACCTTGGAAATAAGCATATTGGAATCAGACAGGAAAACAAGCTTTGTATGCGCCTGAGGACTGTACCTCTGCAGAATTCCTAGCCTGGGCTCAGGGCCAAATGGGTTAACCACATCCAGCCAGGCTGCTGTGACCTCCTTGACCCCGTCCTTTCGCCTTGTGAAATGTCACAGGTCACCAGCATGTTTCATTCAAAGTTTGGTTAGATATTAAAGATCACTGACTTTAAAACACAGATGATTGGATTATGTGAGATGTAAACAATATTTTTAAGAGAATCATAGCCCTGGAGTGGATGAAATTTCTGAAGACAGGGCAAGGATTCTGTGAGGACTATGGTGGGAACTAGACTAGAGGCTTGAGAGACAGATGGGGAAGACTGCCTGCAGGGTCACTGCTCTAAATGCCTCATACCCTAGGGACCACCCTCTTAACAGTCACTGTCAAAGCAAGTCATTGCAAGGAAGAGGAAGAAAAGGAAAAGAAAGAAAATCAGGGCAGGATGATAAAGGGCCAATGCAAGTTTGAAAGATTAAAGGTAAAAAGTAAATGTAAGAAAAGTAAAACAAAGCAGTCAACAACCCACTAAACCTGAAAGGTAACAAAAAACAAAGGGTAAAGTGAGATTTCAAGCAGAAAAATAAAAGGCAAAGCCCTTTTATGGGCTAGATTAAAAGGTTAAAAACACACAGAGATAGATTTTAGATTGAGAGTAGAAACATGTGTGATGGGCAAAAAGGAATTATATTTCTCTTTCTTTGATAGGAGCTTCCCTGGTTCAGCTGGTAAATACTCTGCCTGCAATCCAGGAGATGCCTGTTTGATTCCTGGGTCAGGAAGATCCACTGGAGAAGGGAATGGCTACCCACTCCAGTATTCTGGCCTGGAGAATTCAGAGAGTTCTGAGTCTCAAAGAGTGGGACACGACTGAGTGAGTTTCACTTTTCTTTGATAGGAATAAAAAGAAAAGAAAATCAGGAAGGACAAAGTAAGAGCAAAAAGGCTAAACATGAGTCTGAAGTCAAATTAAAAGTAAAAACTGCAGGCACGCGGCACATGTGGCACTGGGTGATCCGTGGGCCAATGTGTGGGTGCCCAGCCCTGGAGGCAAGGGCACAGCACCCCGCCTTGTGAACCAGATGAGCCCCTACCCTCACGCTTAGGTTTTGCTTGAACAAACCCTCTCATGTGTGTTAGTCGCTCAGTCGTGTCTGACTCTTTGTGACCCCATGGACAGTAGCCCTCCAGGCTCCTCAGTCCATGGAATTCTTGAGACAAGAATATGGAGTGGGTAGCCATTTCCTAGTCTAGGGGAATCTTCTGGGCCCAGGGATCGAACCTCAGTGTCCTGAATTGCAAGCAGATTCTTTACCATCTGAGTCTGAGGGACTCAGGGTAAAGTCTGAGGGACTTTACCATCTGAGGGAAGCCCCAAACTTCTTATGGTTATGACCAAATTCTAAATCAGTGCCCTCTGAAATTTGATCTCCTTGACCCCAAAACAATATTTCAAGCCCTGGAAAATGCTGAAAATGTGAAAGGGCAAGACATTGAGAGAAATGGGGCTTCTCATGCTCTTTCCTACCCAGTAAAGGAGGGTTGTCCCCAAACTTTGAGACCCTCAAACAAGATGACAAATGGTGGCCGAACCCATGGAGGCTTGAACATCTTGCCTTATTGTTTCTTGAATATTGCCCCCTGAAAACCTTCAATAAAGATCAAAAGCAGGTTTTAAAAAAATTTAAATGATTCATTTGGAAATAATTTCAAGTGTATAGAAAGTTTTGAGAATGTTCCACAAAGAATTCTTGAGTCCCTTGTTATCCCTATCTGAACTTTTTGAGAGCAAACTGCATTCACAATGCCCTGTCATCCCTAAACACTCCAGTGTGTGTTTCTGGATACAACCCTGTTGTGGATTGAATAGTGCTCCCTCACTCAGAATGTGGTCTTATTTGGAAATAGACTGATGGAATTAAAGGTCTTGACATGAGATCACTTGGGATTAGTATGGTCCATAAATCCAGTAGACTGACGCTCTTATATTAAGAGGAGAGGACAAAGAGGGACCCAGAGACATACAGAGGAGAAGGCCCTGTGAAGACGGAAGCAGAGACTGAAGTGATGCTGCCACAGGCCTGGGGATGGCAGGGATTGCCGGCAGCCTTCAGAAGCTAGGAGAAAGGCATGGGGCCGTTTTGCCCCCGGTCTTCAGAAGTGATTTAGTCTCCAGGTGGTGCTAGTGGTAAAGGATCGGCCTGCAATATAGGAGATACAGGAGATGCAGGAGACGCAGGTTTGAGCCCTGGGTCAGGTAGAGCCCCTGGAGTAGGAAACGGCAACCCGCTGTGTATTCTTGCCTGGGAAATCCCATGGACAGAGAAGCCTGGCGGGCTACCATCCCTGGGGTTGCAAAGAGTTGGACATGACTGAGCAACTGAACACACACTCCAGTGAATAGATTTCTCTCATTTTAAGCTCCACTTGTGGTAATTTGTGATGCTAGTCCTAGGAAGCTAATGCAAACCCTTCAAATGGGGAACTAACACGGGCACAACATTAACATCCAGTCCACAGACCTCCTTCAAAGTTTGCCAGCTCAGCCAACTCTCTTTCCCTTTTGGTTCAGGATCCAGTCAGTCCTGGAACACACACTGCATTCAATGGCCACATCATTTCAATCTCCTTCAACTTGGAGTAATTTCTCAGAGTTTTTCTGTCATTAACGTCCTTTAGATTTTTAAAAAAATTTATTTTGTATTGGGGTATAGCTGATTAACAAACAATGTTGGATAGTTTCAGGTGAAGAGGGAAGGGACTGAACCATACATATATATGTATCCATTGTCCCCCAAACTCCCCTCCCATCCAGGCTGCCACATAACAATGAGCAGAGTTCCCCATGCTATACAGTAAGTCCTTGTTGGTTATTCCTTTTAAATATAGCAGTGTGTGTACACATCCATCCCAAACTCGCTACCTATCCCTTCCCCCCATTCTTCCCTCCAGCAACCGTAAGTTCTTTCTCTAGGTCTGTGAGTCTCTTTCTGTTATAGGCTCATTTGTATTATATCTTTTTAGATTTCACATGTAAGGATGTCATAGAGTATTTCTCCTTCTCTGTCTGGCTTACTTCACTCAGTATGACAATCTCTAGGTCCATTCATGTTGCTGCAAATGACATTATTTCATTCTTTTTCATTGTATATGTACCACATCTTCTTTATCCATTCCTCTATTGATAATGTCCTTTGGTTTTAAAGAGTACAAGCCTTTTACTCTGTAAGATGACCACAGATACGGTTCTATTTGGTCAGACCTCACTATTCATTCTTGGCAGCAATACCATGGAAAAGAAGCTGGACTTTACATATGGCATAAGATGTCATCCTGTTTAGCCATGGGACATTGATCTTGATTGCTTGGTTGTGCAGGCATCTTCCAGATTTCTCATCAAGTTACTACTTTCTCTTTAGTAATGGTAAGCATTTCGTGGGGAGATTTTCTGAGATACCAAGATCCTAGTCCTTATCAACCTCCACTAGTCAACTTTGCATTCATTGTGGACCCTTACCTGAATAAATCACCACAATGGTGTTGTATGATGGTTTTCTATCTTCATCATTTTGTTTCCATTTACAGCTTGGCAGTCTACTATAAGAAAGAGCTTTCACACACACATCCCATGAACTTATTTATTCATTTATCAATACAGATTCTTATTTCATTTAATAAATGAAAGTAAGATATTAGCATATCATTTTGATGTTTAGATTGTCCCAGATTTAGCCAGTGGGATCCCCTTCAGCTTGTTTCTGTGTCCTTTTGACAGGTCCTAGTCATTGGTAAGGCTCGGAGATAAGGCTCGGAGAAGGCAATGGCACCCCATTCCAGTACTCTTGCCTGGAAGAGTCAGACACTACTGAGCGACTTCACTTTCACGCACTGGAGAAGGAAATGGCAACCCGCTCCAGCCTTCTTGCCTGGAGAATCCCAGAGACAGAGGAGCCTGGTAGGAGGCCGTCTATGGGGTCGCACAGAGTTGGACACGACTGAAGTGACTTAGCAGCAGTAGCAGTAGCAGTCATTGGTGGCTCAGACGGTAAAGCGTCTGCCCGCAATTCGGGAGACCCGGGTTTGATTCCTGGATTGGGAAGATCCCCTGGAGAAGGAAATGGCAATCCACTCCAGCGCTCTTTTTTTTTGTTTGTTTCAAATTCTTATTTTATTTGGAAATGACTTAGCTATTCAATAGACTTCCAACACTTAGTTTAGCACAATCCTTAGAAGTTCAAATTACCCCAATCTGGATAGACTATTTTAGACAGACTTTCCTAATAGAGTTCTTATTTCACTTACATTTTTTTAGAAGTTTCTTCCCGCGAGGTAATTTCCTTGCTGACAAATTTGTGACAGATATACTAATATTTAACTTATATTAAACCTAGGTACAATGAAAATATTCTGCTTAATGTTAATTACATGCCTACTTTATTTAGACAAACATTAATATCAGGTATTTAATACTGAATATTTCCCAGTTCATTCATGTGAACCTGAGATTTATTTTGAAGAAGGAATTCATAGGGCCTGGAGTCCATCTTAGGCCTGTTCATGCTGATCATGCTCGGCCACCTTTCCAGTGGACTCTGAAGTCTGTGTTTAGTGCCCAAATCTGTGTGCACTCCCCAAGGAAGTGGATGGGTGTAAGGGGCTGCTGCTGGTACAACAGCTCCGGTTCCTCCTGGAGTCCAGTCGCAGGAAGGAAGTCCACTCTGGGTTGCTTCATCGGTCGCCATAACTGTCGACCAAAAACAGATGTGCAACTTGAGAGTTGTGAGTTAAGTTTTATTTGGGGCAAAATGAGGACTGCAGCCCGGGAGGCAGCATCTGAGAGAGCTCTGAGAGACTGCTCCCCACTCCAGCACTCTTGCCTGGAAAATCCCATGGACGGAGGAGCCTGATAGGCTAAAGTCCATGGGGTTGCAAAGAGTCAGACACGACTGAGCGACTTCTTTCACTTTCACTTTTAGTCATTCTTCAAGCATCTCATTACTTTCTGGCATAAGACGACGTTCCAGGCTTATTTCATTCCTGGTTCTTTTTAGTGAAGAATGGTAGGGAGAAACCAGTGTTAGATGGTTTTCATATGCTCACGGCTACTGGGACGTTATAATTTCTGGGCCCTCTCAGCTGATAGGGCTAGAATTTGTCTATATGCCTTTGTGTATCTCTCTATATATATCTGTATATATCATCTATATCTATGTATGCAGGTTTATATTTTTATGTTTATATATTTAAAAACTATGAACTTATACTATACTTCCAATCTAATACCTCAACAATACAAGTTTCTTTTCAGTCTTTCCTTTTCACCTCCCGTCATCTCTCCAGCCTGGTTCTCACTGCCCTCCCTACACTTACTCACTTGCTCAAGTTACTTATTTGCTCAGTGTAACCCACTCCAAGCTCATCACGGCCTCCGTGGGGGACAGCTCCCTTCCCGTCACCTCCATGCAGCGCAGTCCCTCAACACTAAGGCCTCTGAGAGAGGACAGAGGGAAGAGAAAGCTTGAAAGCAGTTTAAAAGAAAAACACGGAAAAGATAACTCTCCTGGAAGCCAGTGGCAGAAGGTGAACTTTGATTTTATAGCACACATTTTGCCCTTCATGAAAGGAGGAAGTGAAAGTCATTATGTTATGCTCAGTCAGAAGAAGAGAGGCCTGAACTTCCCCTGACTGCACCATGATGTCCACAATTAAGTAAAACTGATAGAGGAAGAAAGCGGGCTGGTGTGAGACCAGAGAGAAGAAAAAAGAAGAGAGGGGTGGAGAGAGCCTCAGTGGCAGACATAAGGCACTGACTGTGGAGGCAAAAGTCCTTCCCAGGGCTTCTTCCTCATCATCTGCCATTGGGGCCACCCCAAATCTGACTGCTACCCCTCCTGGACCCAGCCTTTCTTTGTCCCCAGTACCTCTTCTCTTGGATCACCAGCACTGGGGTTCCCTCAACACAGCCCCTCCCTGTGGGCCCTGAGACCCAGCGCATTTTCCTTTCGTCCTTAGGACTCACACTGCCGTCTTTAGCACTTTGGGATTTCCTCTGCCTAAACTCCTATGCTGTAGATAACAAGTTGGCTCTGAAATCAGGCAGCCCTAGAATTAAAAATTCTACTTCTTCAACTGTCTAGCTTTGTGTCTTTGGGCAAAATACTTTGAGTATCTCTGAGTATCTATTTCATCACCTTTGCTGCTGCTGCTGCTAAGTCGCTTCAGTCGTGTCCGACTCTGTGCGACCCCATAGACGGAAGCTCACCAGGCTCCCCTGTCCCTGGGATTCTCCAGGCAAGAACACTGGAGTGGGTTGCCATTTCCTTCTCCAATGCATGAAAGTGAAAAGTCAAAGTGAAGTCGCTCAGTCGTGTCTGACTCTTAGCAACCCCATGGACTGGAGCCTACCAGGCTCCTCCATCCATGGGATTTTCCAGGCAAGAGTACTAGGGTGGGGTGCCATTGCCTTCCCCGTTCATCACCTTTAGAATGCACATAACAATATAAACCTTACAGGCTGCTTGAGTATTATGTGAGTAATTTAGCTTTCCTTTCCTCCTTGCACAAGTCAGGATGACTGATTTTAGGCTGCTTGTAAGTTCCTATTCGTTCAGAAGTCAAAGTCCAGTGCAGTCTTGGCAAAGACTCAGAGAAATGACCTTGTCTGTCTACAATGAAACACTTTCTTAAGAAAACATTGCTAAGAAAAAGGAGATAGAGCTCATAGCAAAAGAAATCTTAGCCATAAAAAACTTCCATGACTCAGTAACCTGGAGAAAATTGATAAGGAATAAGAAATTGTTTTGAAAGAGAGGAGAAACAAATTACATAATATTATAAGAATTAAATACTGAAGTATGTAATTCAGTGGGTTCTGGCAGAAAGAATCCGGGATTCAAAGATTTAGGTCCAAGTCTCCCTTCTCAAAACTGCTTCATTACAATCATAGTATTCCCTCTTTGTTACTTACTTCCTGGGTTGTGCTGTAAATCAATCACAAGGCCATTAGGGGAAAAAAACCAGTTACTGGAAAAACCTGCGCAGGCTCACAGGGCGGGCTCTTGACTAACACCCTCCCCATAACAGCCTCTCTACTGTCTTTGTCCAAGACACACTTTCTCTTTCCAGTGTGGGTGGGGACTTCTAAAGGAAGTGAGCCCAGCCACCTGGAAGGAGTGAGTCCTCTTCCTTCCTCTGAGCAAGGACCACCCTTTATTTTGGCAAAGATGCTCATTTGCAAATCTGTTGTAAGGGGCTGGGGGTGTGTGTCAACAGCCCATCCTGGGAGGCTTCAGCACTGAGTTAACTCAAGAATCTCCTTATAAACTAGCCTCCTTGGAGGAAGGCACGGAGGTCTAGGTGGCTCCTAGAGCCTCCAGCATAGCCTCCTCCTCGATGCTTTGTTCCTTTTAGCCTTGTCCGTACCAACAGGCCTGTTTCCGGGCAGCCCTGAAAAGTTGCTTTGTGACTTTCTGATGTGCAAATCTGGCTTCAGAACTCAGCTCTCAGCAAACTGCTTCTGTAATTGAGGCTGGCTGCCTCCAGGTGGCACCAGAGTGCCGTCATCCTGAAGCAGATCCGCCCTGGGAGAGAAGCAAGAATAGTTTCTCTCCCCCACCAGTTCGTTTGCAGAACTACTGCCAAGATGAATCTTCTTAATGATGAGGTTTCTTCTCTGCTCAAAGCCCATCAGAGGCTTCCTGTTGTCTGCTGAATCAAGCCAGACTGTCAGTGGTCTGGGCTTGAGATCAAGCTGAGATTCAGTCTTGTCTGAGCAAGCAGGATGATGGAAGAGGCTGGAGTAGACGGAGGAGGTTGTCTCAGTCTGGGGAAAAAAAGTTGAAGCAACAAAAACAACGAGCATGAAGAGGAAGCCCTGGTGACCATGTCTTTGTGTCTTGACAGAAAGGCACTGCTGGCAGAAAGTGCAGGCTCTACTTTCACACAAGACTCAGGACTCACTGTGTAGGTAATGAAATGTGACACAGGCTGGGTGGTGGTGGTGGTGTATACCTCCAGGCATGCACGACACCTGTGACAGCGTCTGGTAGCCGCCCTCACCGACCTTCATGGGCAGCAAACCATATAGGGCCAGGGCCAAAGGACATGAGGGGACCCCGTGAACACATAAAACACACTCCAAGGACCCCACAAACGTTGAGAGGCTTTTGCAAAGTCAGATAGCCTCTAATTAAGGGTGTCAGGGCAAGAGCCAGCGAAACAGGCTTAGGACCGTTGCTGAGGTCTCATTCCCACCTCCATGCTGAGAGACAGAGTGGTTATCTTAGCGACAGCAAAATACCACAGACTGGGAGGCTTATACACAGCAGAAACTTATTTCCCACAATTCTGGAGCTGGAAGTCCAAGGTTAAGGCACCAGCATGGTTGAGTGGGGTTGAGACCCCACTTCCCGGGTCATAGCTGATGCCTTCTCGCTGTGTTATCACATAGTAGAAGGGAGAGTGGGACCTCTTCTAAGGGCACTAATCCCACCCTTGAAGGCTCCACCCTCATGACCTAAGGCCCCATCTTCTAATGCCATCACTTTAGGGGTTAGGATTTCAACATGTGCATTTGGAGGGGACACAGACATTTGGACCATAGCAGTGGCCATATACTTTATCATCCTGGGTGGCTTTTTGTTGTTGTTGTTTTTTACTAAAGTAATTCAAGAACATCCTTTCTCCTTGCTGTTTTATGACCAGAAGAAAAACTATTATTATTTTTTTCCTATCACTGCACTCAAATACATTTGGTCAGATATTCTTTTTTTACTCCTGGACAATCTCTTGGGCAAAGCCTATAACTTCTTCAGTCTCGAAAAGTCCCAAGCTTTCAGGAATTGGGATAGTTTCAGTTTCGAATGTAAAGTCAGAGCTTTGTCTTCCAGCCGATGCAAAGCTGAGGCCCAACGGGCAGCTTTAGGGGAAGCTCCTATGTTTCCTGTTGCTCAGCTCACTCTACTGCCTCTGGGTTCTCCAGAGTTGGGGGCAGCGGGAGAAATGAGAGTAACTTTATTTTGGCTGTGCTGGGTTTTCACTACTGTTTGTGGGCTTTCTCTGCCTGCAGCAAGCGGGAACTACTCCTTGCAATGCACGGGCTTCTCATTCCAGTGGCTTTACTCCTTGCAATGCATGGGCTTTTCATTCCAGTGGCTTCTCTTGTTGTGGAGCACAGGCTCCAGGGCACAGGCTTGGTAGTTGTGGCGCACAGGCTTACTTGCCCTTGGCATGTGGAATCTTCCCAGAGCGGGGACTGAACCTGTGTCCCCTGCATTGGCAGGTGGACTCCCAACCACTGGACCACCAGGGAAGTCCCTGATGCTTCTGATAGTGAAAGGGGTGCTCCTAATAGTTATGCTAAGCGCACACTCTCCTCGAGATGAGAGCAAAGCCATCCTCAAGGCCTGGGTGGCCAGGCCCCGGCCTGCTTTTGCAGTCATACTTACTCTCACGCCCACTTCTGAGAGCAATGCTCCAGTGTTCGGGCCAAGATACATTACCCTCTCCCACACCTCCACCTCCCCCAGGCTTCTGTTCTTCCTTGGGAACCTGGGTGATAAAGTGTGAAGACACAAGACCAGCATGCGGGTGACCTGGGGAATTGAGTCCAGCTCTGCATGTCATCTGCTGTGTGACTGTGGGCACGTCACATGTCCTCCCTGAGTCTTGCCTTCTTTACCTGTGAAGGGGAGTAATGCATCTAGTCCTTGGGGCTGCGAGATTAAATGATGTGAATTATGTGAAAGTGAGATGGGAACTTCACACAGCCATGCAGATTCTAGAATTTTTTTCCTCAATCTTTTTTCTAGTCTCAATTTCCAGAGAAAAAGGAAACCATGAATTTAGTGTGGAGGGAGTGATGGAAATGGCGCAAGTATCTTTATTTTTATTTCTCTGATTTTCCCCGGCATTCATTCCTCACGTCCCCACCAGCTCACATGGGGAGGTTTACTTTCAATAGAGTGAAAGTGTCTCCAGAGATTTGTCAGTTTTGTCCAGCTTTATCCTACAACCGTGCTTGGTACGGAGTAAGAACTCAGTAAATATTTGTTGAGTAGATATAGTTTGTAATATAACAGTAAGAAATAGGTTGATTGTGCTGTTTCTAAGCCCATCACCAACTTCCCTGTTTCCATTTAAGGGTCACTGCTCTGAGCTTGTTTGAAACACGTTGAGCCCAATTCCGTGCCAGATTCCAGTGGGGGATGTGGGGGTGGGGGGTGGTGTCAGATGAACAGATGAATGAGAAGACCTTAAAAATCTAAAATCTAAAAGGGGAGAAAGGATACAAATATAAATGAAAATAACCCCCTTACTTTCTTCAAATAAGAAGTATTACAAGTATCTTAGTGCTCAGAAAACACAAAAGTCCACACATTTCATCAATCAAATTGTATACAAAATTGTACATTTAAAAAACTTTTAAAAACCCTCTTTTTGAAAATGCTTGACTTTGCCTTTTTAATTTTTTCTCTTAAGCTATCTGATAAAGCCTTGCTTGCAACACATTCCTAATTTCCTAACAGTAGTGATTCCTAAAAATGACATGCTACAAGCTTTTTATATTCTTACCCTGGATGTTAACTTGTAGTGAAGATCCCTTAAAATTTAAACAGTCATATAGCTCAAAATGGAAATTATGAATAGCCAATTACACTTGGTTGCCAAATGGGACCCCTGTGATGAATAGCTTCTCCTCTCTGACTGTAAAGTAGAATGGATAGACCCTCACAGCTGAAGACAGAAATGATTCTCTGTGTTAAATGTACATGCAAATTCATAATAGGTAGGACATTAACTGGAAGGCAACAGGACAAGTAGGCCTTCAGAATAGGGAGCTGTGAAGTCTGCAGGGCAGCTAGAGAAATGACCCAGAAATCAGAGCAAAGGAGGCAGCAGTGGCTTGGAAGAGAAATACTTACAAATGAGCCGGTTTCGGTACTTTGGAAAGAGACCGATTTAAGAGCCATTGTGGGGGTGTGGTCCGCTGGAGAAGGGAATGGCAAACCACTTCAGTATTCTTGCCTTGAGAACCCCATGAACAGTATGAAAAGACAAAATGATAGGATACTGAAAGAGAAACTCCCCAGGTCAGTAGGGGCCCAATATGCTACTGGAGATCAGTGGAGAAATAACTCCAGAAAGAATGAAAGGATGGAGCCAAAACAAAAAGAATACCCAGCTGTGGATGTGTCTGGTGATAGAAGTAAAGTCCGATGCTGTAAAGAACAATATTGCATAGGAACCTGGAATGTCAGGTCCATGAATCAAGGCAAATTGGAAGTGGTCAAACAAGAGATGGCAAGAGTGAATGTTGACATTCTAGGAATTAGCGAACTAAAATGGACTGGAATGGGTGAATTTAACTCAGAGGACCATTACATCTACTACTGTGGGCAGGAATCCCTCAGAAGAAATGGAGTGGCCATCATGGTCAACAAAAGAGTCCGAAATGCAGTACTTGGATGCAATCTCAAAAACGATAGAATGATCTCTGTTCGTTTCCAAGGCAAACCATTCAATGTCACAGTAATTCAAGTCTATGCCCCAACCAGTAACGCCAAAGAAGCTGAAGTTGAAAGGTTCTATGAAGACCTACAAGACCTTTTAGAACTAACACCCAAAAAAGATGTCCTTTTCATTATAGGGGACTGGAATGCAAAAGTAGGAAGTCAAGAAACACCTGGAGTAACAGGCAAATTTGGCCTTGGAATACAGAATGAAGCAGGGCAAAGACTAATAGAGTTTTGCCAAGAAAATGCACTGGTCATAGCAAATACCCTCTTCCAACAACACAAGAGAAGACTCTATACATGGACATCACCAGATGGTCAACACCGAAATCAGATCGATTATATACTTTGCAGCCAAAGATGGAGAAGCTCTATACAATCAGCAAAAACAAGACCAGGAGCTGACTGTGGCTCGGACCATGAACTCCTTATTGCCAAATTCAGACTGAAATTGAAGAAAGTAGGGAAAACCACTAGACCTTTCAGGTATGACCTAAATCAAATCCCTTATGATTATACAGTGGAAGTGAGAAATAGATTTAAGGGCCTAGATCTGATAGATAGAGTGCCTGATGAACTATGGAATGAGGTTCGTGACATTGTACAGGAGACAGGGATCAAGACCATCCCCATGGAAAAGAAATGCAAAAAAGCAAAATGGCTGTCTGGGGAGGCCTTACAAATAGCTGTGAAAAGAAGAGAAGCGAAAAGCAAAGGAGAAAAGGAAAGATATAAACATCTGAATGCAGAGTTCCAAAGAATAGCAAGAAGAGATAAGAAAGCCTTCTTCAGTGATCAATGCAAAGAAATAGAGGAAAACAACAGAATGGGAAAGACTAGGGATCTCTTCAAGAAAATCAGAGATACCAAAGGAACATTTCATGCAAAGATGGGCACAATAAAGGACAGAGATGGTGTGGACCTAACAGAAGCAGAAGATATTAAGAAGAGGTGGCAAGAATACACAGAAGAACTGTACAAAAAAGAGCTTCAAGACCCAGATAATCATGATGATGTGATCACTGACCTAGAGCCAGACATCTTGGAATGTGAAGTCAAGTGGGCCTTAGAAAGCATCACTACGAACAAAGCTAGTGGAGGTGATGGAATTCCAATGGAGCTATTCCAAGTCCTGAATGATGATGCTGTGAAAGTGCTACACTCAATATGCCAGCAAATTTGGAAAACTCAGCAGTGGCCACAAGATTGGAAAAGGTCAGTTTTCATCCCAATCCCAAAGAAAGGCAATGCCAAGGAGTGCTCAAACTACCGCACAATCGCACTCATCTCACACGCTAGTAAAGTAATGCTCAAAATTCTCCAAGCCAGGCTTCAGCAATATGTGAACTGTGAACTTCCTGATGTTCAAGCTGGTTTTAGAAAAGGCAGAGGAACCAGAGATCAAATTGCCAACATCCGCTGGATCATGGAAAAAGCAAGAGAGTTCCAGAAAAACATCTATTTCTGCTTTATTGACTATGCCAAAGCCTTTGACTGTGTGGATCACAATAAACTATGGAAAATTCTGAAAGAGATGGGAATACCAGACCACCTGATCTGCCTCTTAAGAAATCTGTATGCAGGTCAGGAAGCAACAGTTAGAACTGGTCATGGAACAACAGACTGGTTCCAAATAGGAAAAGGAGTATGTCAAGGCTGCATATTGTCACCATGTTTATTTAACTTATATGCAGAGTACATCATGAGAAATGCTGGACTGGAAGAAACACAAGTTGGAATCAAGATTGCCGGGAGAAATATCAATAACCTCAGATATGCAGATGACACCACCCTTATGGCAGAAAGTGAAGAGGGGCTAAAAAGCCTCTTGATGAAAGTGAAAGTGGAGAGTGAAAAGGTTGGCTTAAAGCTCAACATTCAGAAAACGAAGATCATGGCATCTGGTCCCATCACTGCATGGGAAATAGATGGGGAAACAGTGGAAACAGTGTCAGACTTTGTTTTTCTGGGCTCCAAAATCACTGTAGATGGTGATTTTAGCCATGAAATTAAAAGACGCTTGCTCCTTGGAAGGAAAGTTATGACCAACCTAGATAGCATATTCAAAAGCAGAGACATTACTTTGCCAACAAGGGTTCGCCTAGTCAAGGCTATGGTCTCTCCTTTGGTCATGTATGGATGTGAGAGCTGGACTGTGAAGAAGGCTGAGTGCCGAAGAATTGATGCTTTTGAACTGTGGTGTTGGAGAAGACTCTTGAGAGTCCCTTGGACTGCAAGAAGATCCAACCAGTCCATTCTGAAGGAGATCAATCCTGGAATTTCTTTGGAAGGAATGATGCTAAAGCTGAAACTCCAGTATTTTGGCCACCTCATGCGAAGAGTTGACTCATTGGAGAAGACTCTGATGCTGGGAGGGATTGAGGGCAGGAGGAGAAGGGGACGACAGAGGATGAGATGGCTGGATGGCATCACTGACTCGATGGATGCGAGTCTGAGTGACCTCCGGGAGCTGGTGATGGACAGGGAGGCCTGGCGTGCTGCGGTTCATGGGGTCGCAAAGAGTCGGACACGACTGAGCGACTGATCTGATCTGATCTGATCTGTGGGGGTTGGGAAGGCCAGGGAGCATTGAGGCTGGAGTGTCAGGCAGACGCTCGCTCGTCTGATCAGCATTTAACCTGGAGACTGAGCAGAGGAGGGCGGGTTGTGCCACAGAGGTCCTACTGCTGACCCGGCAAAGTGAGAGTATGACTCACTACAGCTTTCAACCCAAGTGTCCTTAGCTGCTCCCTAGAGGGTTAGGCTAGACCAGTGGTTCTCAGCTTTGACTAGAAATTAGAATCATCTAGGAAGTTTTAAAAACCCACTGCTGCCTGGGCTTCATCTCCAGACAGTCTGAAGTTAATGGGATAGGACAGGGCACAGTTGTGGAGGTATTTTAACAACTTTATGGAGATATCATACGTATGCCCCAAAAAAAAATCTACCCTTTGAAAGTGTTTGATTTGGTGGGTTTTAGGATATGCACAGCATTGTATAACCAGCTCTAATTTTATAACATTTTTCACCCCCAAGAGAAACCCATGTATCCATTAGCAGTCACTCTTATTTCCCTCTCCACTAAGCCCTAAACAACTACTAATCTACTTTCTGTCTCTATAGATTTGCTTTTCCTGGACATTTCATAAATGAAATCATATAATATGTGGTCCTTTGTGATTGGCTTATTTCTCCTAGCATAACGGTTTCAAGTATTTTCCATGTTGTAGCATGTGTCAGTAAAGAATCCATGTGCAATGCAGGAAATGTGAGTTCGATCCCTGGGTTGAGATGATCCTCTAGAGAAGGGCATGGCAATCCACTCCAGTATTACTGCTTGGAGAATTCCATGGACAGAGGAACCTGGAGGGCTACAGTCCATGGGATCACAAACAGTCAGACATGGCTGAGTGACTCACACACACACACACAATATTCCATCATCTGGATATACCATATAATACGCCTGAATAGTTTTTAAAGTACTTTTTAAAAAATAGAACTTATTTCTGGGAACAGTTTTAGGTCCACAGCAAAATTGAGAGGAAGATACAGAGTTATCCTGTATTTCCCTGCCCCAACACATGCATAGCCTCCCCTACCATTAACACCCCCACCAGATGGTACATTTATTACAACTGAGGGACCTACAGAGGCACATCATAATCACTGAGTCCATGGCTTCCATCAGGGTTCACTCTTGCTGTTGTATGTTCTGTGCATTTGGACGAATGTGTAATGACATGTATCCATCATCATAGTATCATACAAAGTAGTTTCACCCCCAAAATCTTCTGTGCTCCACTACTCATCCTTACCTCCCCCTTGAACTCCAGGCAACCAATGATCTTTTTACTGTGTCCATAGTTATGCCTTTTCCAGAATCTCATATGGATAATTTAAAAGATCTAATATGCAGCTATGATGAATAACCAGTAGATGATCATTAAGACTGTGCTGGGCTCCATGGCGCTCATGGGCAGGACAGGAGAGCCAACCAGAGCCTCTGTCTGGTGAAGCCAGTCTCCAAAAGTGCCACGTCTGTGTCCTGACTTACAGGCCAGAAGAGAGCTTGTACCTCCAGTTTGGACCCCATTTTTCAGTGAGGTTGACTGTTGTGCTCTGGGAGCTGGACATGTGTGAGTATGTAGGTGAGGAACAGCACACCAGGGCCTCGGCTCAGTGTCTTTGTGACCAGAAAGGTCACAGATAAGTCCTAGAAAAAAGTGCTTCTAAAACCCAAAAAGGATTTCATGGAGTTTAAGAGGCTTCCCTGTTGTGTAGAAACACAGATTTAGTTGTGAAGTCATCCTAATAAATTCACTGGTTGAGCAAACTCGTAGCTGTGCCAAGTTCCTCTTCTGGAGACTTTGTTCGGCCCTTTGACCCTCCCACTTCTAGACTCTTGCCCCTTAAGTGGGTTGATGCCAACCTACTGAAATTACCATTCACTGGGTCAGAAAAGATGGTCTCACCTGTTCACAACTTGGTTGGAATCTTTACTGTAGCCGGAGGTGTTTCAGCAGCTGTTCAGACCATTAATAGGAAGTGGGATCATACTTCTGTCCCTGCCTTTTTTTAACCTGAGAAGAAACTTAGTGCTTTCAACACTATCACAAAGCAAAATGAAGATGGATGAAGGCATAAAATTCATAAAAGCAGCTGTGACGTCACCTCCCATTATCCTGGGGTTACAGAAGGGACCCCCACACCAGCCAATCAGCTCTAGCGATCTTTGTAAAATATAAATGAGATAATGTTCTTCCTCTTCTTGGCTTAATAACCCCACAATGACTTTCCTGTACTTAGGATGAAATCCAAGACGCTTAACCTGGTTGAGAAAGACTGAACGATCTGGCCTTTGCACTTGCTTTTCTCTCTCTTTTCCCGTCAGTTTATTCACAACCCTCTGTCTCAGTGTCAATATCTTTTCCTCAGAGATGCCATCTCTTTCTCTTTTGAAAATGAAAGTCGCTTAGTCGTGTCTGACTCTTTGCGACCCCATGGACCATACAGTCCATGAAGTTCTCCAGACCAGAATACTGGAGCGAGTAGCCGTTCCTTCCTCCAGGGGATCTTCCCAACCCAGGGATAGAACTCAGGTCTCCTGTGTTGCAGGCAGATTCTTCCCATTCTTTCTTTTTCTTATGGCATCCTTTACTGGCTTCATACAGCTCCTCACCTTTAGTAATTCTATTTTTCTTGTGTTAGTTTCACAACCTTTCCCCGACTAGACTGTAAGCTCCATGTTGACTTTGTACCTGCTCTGTTCTGTGTGGTGCCTGGCTGTGGTTTCATACTCAGAAATACTTATTGAAGAAGTGACTGAATGCGCTGGTGCATGGATGGATTCCTGGGAGTCTGGAGTCCTGGGGCTCAGGTCAATGGTGAGTGGGTGTTTAGGACCAGGAAACAGAGGCTCAGACGCCAAGCACGTTGTCAAGAAGAGAGATTCATGATACAAGTGATGGCTCTACAAACAAGGCAGGTCTGACTAGCGGGGCAGGAAAGGTGCTTTAGGGAGACGGTAGGTGACCACCAGATCTCTGAGTGTAGGGTGGTTCCCCAGGCTGCAGAGAAGGCAATGGCAACCCACTCCAGTACTCTTGCCTGGAAACTCCCATGGACGGAGGAACTTAGGCTGCAGTCCATGGGCTCTC
This sequence comes from Tragelaphus eurycerus, assembly GCA_935064755.1. NCBI lineage: Eukaryota > Metazoa > Chordata > Mammalia > Artiodactyla > Bovidae > Tragelaphus > Tragelaphus eurycerus. The sequence continues at coordinate 27,535,902 of CAKXYN010000003.1, forward strand.
GAAGAGTCAGACACGGCTGAGCAACTTCACTTTCACTTTTCACTTTCACGCATAGGAGAAGGAAATGGCAACCCACTCCAGTGTTCTTGCCTGGAGAATCCCAGGAACGGGGGAGCCTGGTGGGCTACTGTCTATGGGATCGCACAGAGTCGGACACGACTGAAGCGACTTAGCAGCAGCAGCAGCCAGGCTGCAGAACACGTTCTGTAATCTGGAAATCTAGATGAAAAGTCAGGGGAAGCCTTGTGGATATTGCTGCTGTTGGAGTCATAAGAGACCTTCCTCGTTCCCTTGAAAGCTAGAATGGAAACCTGGCTTCCCAGGGGGCTACCTCCTCCACAGGTGATCGGAAGCACTGAGGATGGCCAGGGGTCAGGGTTGCCCAGGAGCCACAGACTGGCACCAGCCCAGGAAGGGGCGTATACCTTAAAGTCCCCTCAGAAGCTGGCAGTGTGGGCCAGCCGGGGTCTGCCCCCTCCACTTCTGGACCACAGAGGTGGCATGAGGTACTGGAAGGCTGCGGTAGGCAGAATAACAGTCCCCTCCCAGCTGTGGTCGCAGATGTGATGACAGAGGCTGAGTCAGAGAGATGCCACGCTGCTTGCCTCGAAGACGTGTGGTGACCTCTAGATTCTGGGGAAGGCAAGGAAATGGATTCCCCCTTTGCCCAAGATATGATGCCCACCTCAGGTGTTTATAATCAGTTCATAGCTCCTCCCAGTCCTTAGGTGATTTACCAATCAGGGGACAATTTTAACATAAGCAAAGTTGCCTGGCAGTATAGTTGGCATTCCCATTTTATCTGGTTTCCCGGGTGTGGTAGGCAGCATAATGAATGGCTTCTTGAGGGTGTCCACCCCCTAATCACTGGAAACTGAACACATTACTGTTAAGTGGCAGAGGGGAACTGAGGTAGCAGATCTAATTAAGGTTATTAATCGGCTGACTTTTAAAACAGGATGATTATCCTGAATTATTTGGGTGGGTCCTTGTAAGTGAAAGAGGGAGGCAGGAGTGTTAATGTCAGAGGGATTCAATACAAGGAAGACTCCAGCAGACCCTTCTTGGCTGAAGGAAAGAGGGATCGCGAGGCAAGAAATATAGGAAAAGGCAAGCAATAGAGTTTCTCCTAGGGACTTGCTCAGCCAATGATTGAGTTTCATCCAGTGAGAACTGAGTTGAAATTCTAACCAACAGAACTAGGACAGATTTGTGTAGTTTAGAGCTGCTAAATTTATGACAATTTGTTACAGCCACCCTGGAAAACTAATACAAAGGCTCACCGGACCTGGTGCACACAGACTAAGATCCCAGACTGAATATAGACAGGTGTTACTGAACCAGGTTCATCTTGCCCAAGGCACAGCAAACCAAGACACAGAGACACCAAAGTTTGCAGCAAAGAGAGAGTTTATTTGTAAGGCAGCTGTGTGAGGAGATGGGAGAAAGCATCTCAAATTTACCTCCCTGGAGGCAAGGAACTTGGGGTGCTTATGGGACAAGGAGTGAAGAAGCAGGGCAGCCTGAAGTGTGGGAAAGGTGACTGGATAAAGGGGTGATCATTCTGCTCATGCACACTCACAGGGCCACCAAGTTGTACACACCCAGTTGAAGGGTCGATGATTCTATCCAGTCTCAACCAGCTCAGCTCCAACTAGATGCTGCTGACTCTAAGTCCCTAGATAACAACTTGGGCAAACATCTTTTTTTAAAAAATATATATTTTAAACTTTATTTGGCTTTGCCAGGTCTCAGTGGTGGTAAACAGCTTCTTCGCTGTGGCATGTGGGATGTAATTCCAGACCAGTGGTCCACTCTGGGTCCTCTGCATTGGGAGCGTGGAGCCTTAAACACTGGACCACGAGGGAAGTCCCTTGGGCAAATGTCTTGTTGTTTAGGCTATGGGCTACTTGGAGGACGTGCAAGTCTTAAAATGACCTTGATTAGTGAAGACAAGTGAGGTGGATTTGACTAATAAAGTCACATTCTGAGGTTCCAGGTGGACATGAATTTTGAGGAGGCCGTGTCGGTATTTCGAGGTGGCATCAGTGGTAAAGAGTGGGATTCCCTGGTGGCTCAGATAGTAAAGCGTCTGCCCGCAATGAGGGAGACCCGAGTTCTATCCCTGGGTTGGGAAGATCCCCTGGAGAAGGCAATGGCAACACACTCCAGAACTCTTGCCTAGAAAATTACATGGATGGAGGAGCCTGGATAGGCTATAGTCCATGGGGTGGCAAAGAGTTGGACACGACTGAGCGACTTCATTTTCACTTTCAGTGGTAAAGAATCTGCCTGCCAATGCAGGAGACATAGGAGATGGGGGTTCGATCCCTGGGTTGGGAAGATCCCCGGGACAGGAAATGGCAATCCACTCCGGTATTCTTGCCTGGGAAATATCATGGACAGAGAAACGTGGTGGGCTATAGTCCATGGTGTTGCAAAGAGTGACATGACTAAGTGCACACACACACAAGGATTTACTACGTCTCTGGCACCCTGCCAGGTTCTGGAGGAAGAAGTTCTGTAAAAAAGGGACTAAAGGAGGCCGCAAGCTGTGATAAATGACCTGAAAGCCATGAGCAGGGGCATCCATGGGAATCAGTAGGGGTGGTGAGGAGGCCTTAGAAGGCCAGTCTGCAGAGCAGAGCTGAGCTCCCAAAGCCAACAAGGACCAGCCACACAAAGTGAGCTGGAGAGCCTGCACACGATGTGTGGGTAGAGCCAAGGGCCTTGGCAAATTCCCAGTGGAAGAAATCCAGCAAGACTAGGGCAGGGGAGAGGAAAGGCAGCGATGTGAACTGAGCTTGTCTAGAGCAACCTGTGAGAATTTGGAGTAGTAAAGAAGACATTAGACCACGTATCAGAAGGTTCCTTCTTGCCTGGAGGATGGGGCTGGAGGAGGCAGGGAGATAAAACAAGACACTATCCCAGCCTTCCTGGAGAAAAGATGCTGAGAGCTTGCCAGTTCACAGGTCCCCAGGAAGGGGTCTAGGCGGCTCTGAGAGGCTCCCAGGGGAAGAATGAACAGGACTGAGCGGGTGACTAGACTTGGAGTGAGGCAGGAGGAAGAACACAAGAGGCCTTCCAGCACAGGTAAAAAGCAGTGCCATTTATTTCGAGGAAGATGCAGGAAAGAAAATGCCTAGTCATTTGGGACAAACAGCTCAGAAAAGGCTCTGCCACCCTGAACAGTCCTTCTCTGGGAACTCGCTGTCCACACCTACTTCGGGTCCAGGCATGATGGAACCACCACTCTGCCACGTGTGGACATCCATTGTTCTGTCCTCCACATGGCCCAGAGTGAGGAGACTGAGGGAGTGTATCCCCATCACTTCCAACTGTGAACCCAGCATTTGGGGGATGTTTAGAATTATGGACAAGAGACTTCAGGTCCCACTGAGGGTCTCCAGAGGAAGGGAGGGGGACCATGGCCACGTTCCTTCATACAGAATCTCCTTTATTTCTGCAAACAGCCCTTTCAGATAGCTGGTGTGATTCCCATTTTGAGAGATGAGGAACTAGCTGAAGAAGGTGAACATCCTGATCAAGCTCGCACAGCCAGTAAGTTGCAGAGCCAAGACCAGTTTCCTGATCTGGGCAACTCTCTTCTCTTTCCTGGCCCTCTGTCACTGGAGGAGGGCATTGTGGAAAATATGCGTCAGGGGTCCTGGGGTGGTTCAGGGTGAGCATTGATGCAGGCCTGATTTCATGAGGTCAGCTTGATGTAAAAGGATGTCAGTCTGTTTCAGAGACTCTGCTTCTTCTGTGAGGATGGGTTTGAAGAGGGTTGGGTGTAAGGGAGCTGTTTCTGGAGTGCTTATATAACATTTTTTGAAAGACATTCATGTACTGTCTTTTATTCTGCTTCCAGGAAGAATAAAGTCAGCCACAGAATCAAACTGATCACACTCATAAATTCACAGGATGTAAGGAATTGTCCTGACAAGTTTCTTCTGTTGTTTAATTAGTTGTTATATTCTCAGTCAGTCTCCCAGATCCAATCCCATTGCCCTCCTCCTCCCCCCGCCCCTCTGTGCATACCTAGACATATATTTAATGCATCTCCTTCCAGTCCCCCTTCCATCACACATATGTGTGTGGAGACATCCTTGATAATACAGAGTGTGGTTTTGTGTGCTATTTTAAAATTCTTAAAAGTGTTGTGCTATAAATATTCTGTTTCTTTCATTTTGAGCTTAACAGTATGATTTTGAGAGTTATGCATGGTTTATGTAGTCTGGGTAATTTCTTCTGTCTACTGCAAAGTATTTCACCAAATACCTGTAACATATGTTGCTTGTTCATTTCCCTGTTAAGGGCCCCTGGTTGCCTCCAGCTCTGTGACAGCATCCAAGTCTGTGTGAAGCTCTTCACACACATGTCTCTTTGTGAACTCGTGATGGTTTCTCCAGTGTATAAACCCAAAGGTGGCTTTCCGGGGTTCTAGGGATACATGTAGAAAATGCCCTTGGAAATGGCTCACCAGCTACCTTTGGACCAACAATGCTCAAAGGTCACATTTCCCCACATCCTTTGCCAGTATTTGATATAGTCTGGCTTTCTCATTTTTGCCAACTTGACGTGTATGAAGTGGCATTTTGTTGACTCAGTATGATTCTCCCCAAATTCTAGTGTCCATCATCATCCTTGCTAGGACTGAAGGGAACATAAGTAATGTATCAAGTGTTGTGGTCAGTGTATTTCTACATGCCTTACAGTCTTTCTTTTCCTGACATAAGTTTGTAAGTTTATGAGCCTGCCTCACAGTGTTGTTGTAAGGCTGATCTAAGAATTTGGCCCACAGTTCGTGCTCAGTAGAGGCAAGTTATCATCACTGTCATAAACTGTGAGTATAAAGTAAGAATCACAGTGTTAGCTCCAGTAGAATGTAGGCTCTATGAGAAAAGGGATTTTTGTGTATCTTGTGCACAGCTATATCTCCAGAACCTAGAAGAGTGTTTGGCTCACAGTTAGTCCTCAGTAGGGATTTATTGAATGAATGGATAATAATAACTGTCAGCTGCTGTAGTGATGGTGATGATGCTTATAAAGTAACTAGCACAGTGGATGGCACATAGACTTCAATAAGTTCAGTTCAGTCGCTCAGTCCTGTCTGACTGCAATAGCATGAATCGCAGCACGCCAGGCCTCCCTGTCCATCACCAACTCCCAGAGGTCACTCAGACTCACGTCCATCGAGTCAGTGATGCCATCCAGCCATCTCATCCTCTGTCGTCCCCTTCTCCTCCTGCCCTCAATCCTTCCCAGCATCAGAGTCTTTTCCAATGAGTCAACTCTTTGCATGAGGTGGCCAAAATACTGGAGTTTCAGCTTTAGCATCATTCCTTCCAAAGAAATCCCAGGGCTGATCTCCTTCAGAATGGACTGGTTGGATCTCCTTGCAGTCCAAGGGACTCTCAAGAGTCTTCTCCAACACCACAGTTCAAAAGCATCAATTATTTGGCCCTCAGCTTTCTTCACAGTCCAACTCTCACATCCATACATGACCACAGGAAAAACCACAGCCTTGACTAGACGGACCTTTGTTGGCAAAGTAATGTCTCTGCTTTTGAATATGCTATCTAGGTTGGTCATAACTTTCCTTCCAAGGAGTAAGCGCCTTTTAATTTCATGGCTGCAGTCACCATCTGCAGTGATTTTGGAGCTCAAAAAAATAAAGTCTGACACTGTTTCCACTGTTTCCCCATCTATTTCCCATGAAGTGATGGGACCAGATGCCATGATCTTCATTTTCTGAATGTTGAGCTTTAAGCCAACTTTTTCACTCTCCACTTTCACTTTCATCAAGAGGCTTTTTAGTTCCTCTTCACTTTCTGCCATAAGGGTGGTGTCATCTGCATATCTGAGGTTATTGATATTTCTCCCGGCAATCTTGATTCCAGCTTGTGTTTCTTCCAGTCCAGCGTTTCTCATGATAGTGTTAACTAATACAGTTGGCTCTTCTTAGCATTAACTCAATGGTACCCCAGTCCAGTACTCTTGCCTGGAAAATCCCATGGATGGAGGAGCCTGGTAGGCTGCAGTCCATGGGGTCGATAGGAGTCGGACACGACTGAGTGACTTCACTTTCACTTTTCACTTTCATGCATTGGAGAAGGAAATGGCAACCCACTCTAGTATTCTTGCCTGGAGAATCCCAGGGACAGGGAAGCCTGGTGGGCTGCCATCTATGGGGTTGCATAAAGTTGGACACGACTGAAGTGACTTAGCAGCAGCAGCATTAACTTGTGTCACAAAGGCCGCATGTCTTTGCTGATGCTTTATTCACAGAAAGAAGTTAGGTCACTGATTCTCCAAGCTGGTTGCACTCTGAAATCACCTGAGGAGATGTAAAAGTAACTGATGGCTAGTCAGTATCTCAATATGCAGCTCACTTCTTGCCTCTCATCACAAAATGTTAATTAATTTACAAAAGGAAAAAGAGTCCTTTCACAACAGAGAGGTCTGGCAGACACCATCTTAATTAAATGATCAAAATAAATGTCATCAGTAACAGGAAAATAAACGTGGACCACCCAAAAGGATGCAATGAGAACACAGCATCATTTCTGTGACATTCTTGTCAAAGAAGAATGAACCGGATCCCTTCGTAAGGAAATGTTGGACAGACCCAAGCTGAAAGACATTCTACAAAATTATCTTCAGAAGTGTCAAGGTCATGAAAGTCAAGGAAAGGCTGAGGAATTTTCCAGACTGAAGAAGACTAAAGACACTTGACCAATAGCTGTAACTCATGATTCTAAATTGGACCTTTTTCCTGTAATTAATGTTATTAGGACAACTCGTGAAATGTGAATGAAATCTGAGGACTAGTCAGTAGAGCTATAACAACAGTAATATCCTGATTTAGGGTTTTCTATTGAGTCAGACATGACTGAGCGACTTCACTATGCTTCACTTCACTTCACTATTGAGGTTATATAGGACAAAGTCAGAGAAGGTACTGGCAACCCACTCCAGTACTCTTGCCTGGAAAATCCCATGGATGGAGGAGCCTGGTAGACTGCAGTCCATGGGGTCGCTAAGAGTCGGACACGACTGAGCGACTTCACTTTCACTTTTCATTTTCATGCATTGGAGAAGGAAATGGCAACCCACTCCAGTGTTCTTGCCTGGAGAATCCCAGGGATGGGGGAGCCTGATGAGCTGCTGTCTATGGGGTTGCACAGAGTCGGACATGACTGACGTGACTTAGCAGCAGGACAAAGTCTTTGTTTGTGGGAAACGGACACTAAAATGTTTGGGGAGGATGGTGCACGAGGTTGGCAAATTACTCTCAGTTGGATCAGGAAGGAATTTTTTGTATTGTGTTTTTATCTTAGTTGGGGCTGCTATAACAAGATACCACAGACTAGGCAGATTAATCCATGGAAATCCATTTCTCACAGTTCTGGAGGCTGGAAGGCCAGGGCCAGGGTGCCAGCACTGTCAAGTTCTTGGTGAAGGCTTGGTTTCTGGTTGGCAGGTCACTGTATCCTCACGTCACAGAGAGCAGAAAGAGGAAACAAGTCCACATGTCTCTTCTTACAAGGGTACTAATCCCATTCATGAAGGCTACACCCTCATGACCTAATTACCCCAAAGGTCCCACCCCCTGATTACCATCACACTGGGGGTTAGGATCTCAACAGATGAATCTGGGGGGAAACAAACATTCAGTCCAGAGCACCTTCCAACTGTTTTGTAAACTTGCATTCATTTGAAAAAATATTAAAAATGCTAGTTGGTTCCAATTTAAAGTTGATTTAATTGGTGTGGGATACAGCCTGGTCTGCAGGATTTAAAAAGTTTCCCCAGTTGTGACTTGTGCTGCCAGATTTGAAAATGACTGTGTGTGCTGTGCTTAGTTACTCAGTTGCGTCTAATTCTTTGTGACCCCATGGACTGTAGCCTGCCAGGTTCCTCTGTTTGTGGGGATTCTCCAGGTAAGAATACTGGAGTGGATTGCCATGCCCTTCTCCAGGGGATTTTCCCAACCCAGAAATCAAACCCAGGTCTCCTACATTGCAGGCTGATTCTTTAGCATCTGAGCCACCAGAGAATGACTAAGTTAGATCACTTCTGAAATATGATGAGTTAATTTTCTGTGATGAATTATTTCCCATAATCTGAAAGCCCAGAACTGGGCAGTGTTTGAGAGAGTTGTGGATCTTCATGTCCTGGTCTGTAAGCTCAGGAAAAGACCAGGTTGTGTGAGAGGGGTGAGGGTGAGCTTCCCTCTTGGGGATGGAAGTGCCAAGACCGGCTAGGACTACCTCACCAGACCAGCAACACCTTGATACCTGCAGTTGAGCCCTTCATCATGGAGAGGATCTTGGATGATGGCTGAAAAGTCCACTTGTCAGATGAGACCGGGTTTCAAGTCCTGGTTTTGCCCCTCCCTGGCTGGGTGACATGGATAATTCACTTCAGTTCACAAGCCTTAGATTCATCCCACAAACCTCCTCTTAGGATTATCGTGAGGATTAAATGAAGTCATTAGGGCATAAAAATCAGTCAGCACAGTGCCCAGAATGGAATAAGCATTCAATTCATGCTAGCTATGTAATATAATATCAGCATAATGTAAGAAGGAGGTGCATGATTTCCTGAAAATACTATTACCAAGAGTTTTTGAGTGTGTGTGTGTCCGGGGAGATTTTGCAGACCAAGAAGGGGAATAGTGTGCTGACAGCTACATTAGTTAAGAGAGCTAAGACCCCAGGTGGGTGGGAATAACCTTGCCATCTGTCCTTTCTCCCTGCGAGCAGGCCTGGCAAACTCTGAGAGGTGAGTGTGGGCCCGATGTGGGGGCCTAATTTTGGCCAAACTCCCCTCGGCTACAATCTCTTTACCTCCGAAGCATTAGAGAAAATTCCTGTTCTCAGGAGGTGTAAGGTCCAGAAGGGAGTGGTGAAATTAGGGGAGCAAAGAGGGCAGTGGTGGCAGGAAGAAACCCTGGGACAATCCAATCTACCTTTGTATCTGAAGACTTTGAAGGGCACAGTCCACTTTTGACAGTGTCTTCGGCTTGCATCTTGCTAGTGCAGAGCCGCGGAGAACAGTTGTTTGAAGGGGAAAGGAGGTTAATTGTCTTAACTTGAGCAGAGCAAACTTGGAAAGTGAGAAATCCTCTCTCTTCCAATAGGTCTCTGGTCCAAAACCACACCTGGCCTCGCATCCTTCTAATGATAATCCCCACAGAGTTCCAGGTGTTCAGCCCAGTGACTGATGGTGAGCCCTGCCGAGTTCGGAGGGACAAGATGGAGGCTATATATAAATCCGACAAAGTTTCAAAAGGTAAAAGACGCATGACCGATTACGAAAGCCTACGCTGCTCTGGGAGAGTGCCGAGGCTTCACTTCTGCCCTGGCTAATCCGCTGTCTTTGTTCCCTCTTGGAAGACACGGCAGTTTCTCCACTGCAGCTGCCCATTTGTGAAAAGAGGTGAGATTATCCGCCCCGTGGGACGCATCTGAGCGAGGCACCTTTGAAGGCCTCAGGGCACGACTGCGTGCTGCGCTCTGAAGGGCAGGTGCCATGACTCCCAGTGGCAAAGGCGCCAGGGCCAGCTGATGCCTCCTGAGGCGTCTGAGAGCCCGGTGCGGAGGGCGGGTGGCAGGCCACACCTGCGGTCATGATGAGGACTCTGGGAGGACTGCACGGTGGAGGCAGCTGTGGAGCGAGGTCAGCGGGCAGCCCAGGAAGCAGTTGGGCAAGACGTGGCCTCTTGGAAGGTGGCGGCTGGCATGGGGCTCTGCTCCCAGCTCAGCTGCCGTTACCGAGCCACACGCATCGGCAGGAGGAGGCCAAACCAGGCTGATGCCAGGAGGGAGGAAACTCGGAAAAGTCGCGAAAGGTGAACGCAGAGCCACTCGACAAGATCCTGTCTCTAGAATTAGGATGCGCCCTGTTAGGGCGGATGGTCTAGGGCCAATCCAGGCTCTCCAGAGAGGCAAGGGCTGAGACATCACCTTTCCTAATCCCTTTATTTTATATAATACAGGTGGGAACTCAGGCCTGGAGAGCATTGGTGACTTGCCCAAAGTCTCACAGCTAAAGAGCAACAGAACAGCCAATCATTTCTTACTGGGTTATTATTTTCAGTATAACTTAGGCTCCCTAAATGGTTCATACAGGCTCTTTCGTTAAGTCGTATTTGACTCTTTGTGACCCCATGGACTGTAGCCCACCAGGCTACTCTGTCCATGGGATTTCCCAGGCAAGAATACTGGAGCGGGTTGCCATTTCCTTCTCCAGGGGCTTTTCCTAACCCAAGGGTCAAACCTGGAGCTACTGTGGTGTCTTCTTTTCTGTGTGTGTGTGTGTGTGTTTTCCTGACAACCCTGAAGCTCTCCTAAAAGCAGCTAGGTCTCTTTCATCTCTGCTAAACAAATGCTGTCTCTACCTAAACCAAAATAAATAAAGACCAAGCATCACTTAAGGGCAGCATTCCTCTCGCTCATCTCTCTTGTGTCTGCCAAGTAAACCACGTAATGCAAACAAACTCTACTCCCACGCTTCAAAAGTGATGTTGATTTTTTTCTGATTATGACATTACTTTGCTCATTATGGAGAGTTTGAAAATCATGTAGAAGTAAAACAAAGAGAGTGACAAAAGAAAAGTCACTTGTAATCCAACAAACTCTGGAACAATCTGTGTTAAAATTTTAGTCCTTTTTTTTCCCCAAATATCACTTATTAAAACAAAACACAAACTCAAACTAATACCAACAATGACATTTTGGATTTTTTTCTTTTCCGATATTAGAGCAGGAACTTTTCCATGTGATTAAATAGACTTTGAAAATATAATTTTTAATGTCTGTAAGTTATTTCCTCACTTAGCTCTCTCTTTGTTTCTATAACCAGATTCCTATTGTATATTCAAGTTTCCAACTTCCCAGTATTATATGTAATTTGGTGATTATCATCCTTGCACACAAATTCCTATCCACATCTCAGACATCATGGACATCTCAGACATCACCTGGACTGTTGAGGCTATCCAGGTGAAATGGTCTGAAAACTGCTAATTCTGAAGCTAGTGGAAGCTAAAGACATCATCGAGGTTGCTGCTAACTAGGGGTGGGTGGGGGCAGGTCTGGTCCCCTGGCCTCCTCTGTTCCAGGTCTGGCCTTCCTCTGGGCTGCCTCAGTCCTGACCACATTTACCCTGACAAGGCACTCAGCTCCTTCTCTGGTTTTCACAAGATAAAATCACTTAAACAAAACTGTGATGTGTTTAGAAGATATTGCTGAAGATTTTGGGGGTCCTTGATGGGGCCACTGGGTTGTCCTTTCCCTCCCTCCTTATTCTGTTCATCCTGGCGTAGTCTTCTCTTTCTGTCATGCAGTGCTGTGACCTTATTATCATTGGTATGGCATGAGGCCGCCTAATACCCAGGCCGTTAAGAGTGGGGCTCATCTTCTAGCTAATAATCATCTCAGTAAAGACGGTTCTCAGCCATAGAGGAATTCTAGTGCCAGCAGTGAATTCTTATATGTAGAAGAGATTGGAATGTTCTAGGGGAATGACTGAGTTGAATGGAATAAAAAGTAGGCATTGAAAGATATTTAAAGCCTAGAATTAGATGTGGGATAATAAATATAAATAACATAGAACTAGAAAAAGTCATTTTAAAATCTGTATGGAATCACTAAAGACCTCGAATAGCAAAAATATCTTGAAAATGCAGAATAAAGCTGGAGGAATCACACTCAATGTCTTTAGACCACACTACAAAGCTACAATAATAAAGCAGCGTGGTACTGACACATAAAGAGAAATATAGACCAAGGGAACAAGACAAAAAGCCCATAGATAAACTCATGTACTCATGGTAAATTAATCTACAACAAAGGAGGCAAGAATATACAATTGAGAAATGACCATCTCTTCAATAAGTGGTGCTGTGAAAACTGGACAGCCCTGTGTAAAAGAATGAAATTAGGACATTCTCTAAAGTCATATACAAAACTAAGCTCAAATTGGATTAAAAACCAAATGTAAGTCTGGAAACCATAAAACCCCTAAAGAAAAACATGGGCAGAACACTCTTTGACATAAATCAAAGCCATATATTTTGGGATCTGTCTCTTAAATCAAAGGAAGTAAAAGCAAAAATAAACAAATAGGACCTAAACTTAAAAGCTTTTGCACAGCAAAGGAAAACATCGACAAAACAAAAAGAAAACCTACTGAATGGGAGAAAACATTTGCAAATGATCTGACCAATGAGGGGTTAATATCCAAAATATATAAAAAGCTATACGACTCAATATAAAAAAAACTATAATTTAAAAAATGGGCAGAAGACCTGTGTAGCCATTTTTCCAAACACATACAGATGGCCAACAGGCACTTGAAAAGATGGTCCACATTGTTAATCATCATAGACATTAAAACGGGAATAAGATATCACATCACACCAGTCAGAATGGCTATCATCAAAAAGAACACAGCAAATGTTGGTGAGGCTGTGGAGAAAAGGGAACCTTCATACAGTGTTGGTGTGAATGTAAATTGGTATAGCCACGGTGGTAAGCAGCATGGAGGTTACTCAAAAAACTAAAAATAGAGCTGCCATATGACCAAGCAATTCCACTCCTGGGTATACATCTGAAAAATAAATAAAAACAATAATTTGAAAAGATACATGAACCCAATGTTCAGAGCAGCATTATTTACAATTCCCAAGATACAGAAGCAATCTAAGTATCCATCAATAGATGAATGGATAAAGAAGACATGATATGCATATGTGTGTATATATATATATGTGTATATATATATGTGTGTATATATATGTGTGTATATATATACATATGCATATCATACAATGGAATACAACTCAGCCATAAAAAGAAAGAAATTCTGTCATTTGTGATAACATGGATAGACTTTGAAGGTGTTATGTTAAGTCAAGTAAGTCAGACAGAGAAAGACAAGTACTGTATGATATCACTTACAAATGGAATCTAAAAAATACAACAAACTAGTGAGTATAAGTTCCATCTAGTCAAGGCTATGGTTTTTCCTGTGGTCATGTATGGATGTGAGAGTTGAACTATAAAGAAAGCTGAGCGCTGAAGAATTGATGATTTTGAACTGTGGTGTTGGAGAAGACTCTTGAGAGTCCCTTGGACAGCAAGGAGATCCAACCAGTCCACCCTAAAGGAGATCAGTCCTGAGTGTTCATTGGAAGGACTGATGCTGAAGCTGAAACTCCAAAACTTTGGCCACCTCATGCAAACAGCTGACTCATTAGAAAAGACCCTGATGCTGGGAAGGATTGAAGGTGGGAGGAGAAGGAGATGACAGAGGATGAGATGGTTGGATGGCATCACTGACTCAATGGACATGAGTTTGAGTAAATTCCGTGAGTTGGTGATGGACAGGGAGGCCTAGAGTGCTACAGTCCATGGGGTCACAAAGAGTTGGACATGACTGAGTGACTGAACTGAACTGAGTGAGTATTAAAAAAAGGAACAGATTCACAAATACAGAGAACAAACTAGTGGTTACCAGTAAGGAGATGGGAGGGGGTAGGACATATGCGTTGGGGATTGAGATGTACAAACTACTCTATAAAGTAAATAAACTACAAGGACATATTGTACAACACAGGGACTATAGCCAATATTTTATAATAACTATAAAAGGAATATAACCTTTAAAAATTATGAATCACTATGTTGTACACCTGAAACTTACATAATATACATCCACAGTACTTAATAAGAAATTGCCAAAAAATAAAAATAAAGAGCCAGCTATTAGTTTCAACAACAACAAAAAGAATATAAATGACAACACAAGTATTTGTTTACATTGCCAGACTTGAAAATCACCATTTTAATATGAACAGCTGACTTAGTCTAAGGGCCTAGGCCTGGGCTATCCATTTGCCTAAATAACCTGAGAATGATTCATTAGAAATGATTAGAAAATGAAAAATCAGTAGAGATTCTCTTCTCCTCCTAAACCATGCCCTTAACCTTCAGCCTTCTCCCCTGTCCCCTGCCCCCAGCCTTGCCCAGGTGACTTAGCAGGGCATCACACTACTGGTGTGCCTCAACTCTTCTCTCCAGAAGAACCACCTATTAGTGCAGCTGTAGGAGCAGCTGTAGATGCTTCTAGAACTCTATTACTTCTATGACTGATATATGTATCACAATGGATATGAACTATGGAATGACTGGATAGTTCATCATACTAAGTTTTGCTTTTTAAAATATTTATTTTTATTTGCTTATTTATTGGGCTTCCCTGGTGGCTCAGTGGTAAAGAATCTGTGTGACAATGCAGGAGATGTGGGTTTGATCCCTGGGTTGGGAAGATCCCCTGGAAAAGGAAATGGCACCCACTCTAGTATTCTTGCCTGGAAAATTTCATGGACAGAGGAGCCTGGCAGGTTATAGTCCATGGGGTCATAAGAAGAGCTGGACATGATCTAGAGACTAAACAACAATCTTAATAATTAAAAATGAACCTCTAGAAAATTAGGAGTTCAGTTGCTCAGTTGCAAAATGGTGAAAGCTGGCAGCATGAACCATCTGGAGGCAAGGATGGAGGTCAAGAGGCACGTTGGTCCCCTTAAGTGCTTAAGTGGTGCACTTCATTCAGAAGGTATTTATGAAGGTTCAGATGTGTTTCCAGACCTCAGAGATGCTGTGAGATCAGTAAAAGTTTTTAAGGACAAAAGCACTCAAAGACTGGAACCCAGACCAAATCCCAGGGGAAAAGACACATGATAGGGACCTCATTCATGAAGAAATTGTGGAGCCTGTAGGTCCTGAGGATTCGAGCATTCTGGGGCCAACTCTGGGACACAGAAAAGGAACCCAACTGGGTAGGGCAGGAAATGTTCTGTGGAAACATCAGGAATAACCAATGAAAAGTGGAGGGAGCAGGCCTCCCTGGCCTAACCTGTGTCTTTTTTTGAATGACAGTTGCTCAGGCCTTTGTCTCTTCTGAAGGCTGCCTCCTTGGGGTCCACCAGTATCAGTTCTGTTGGTTGAGCTTGATGTCTATTTCCCATGGGGTTGGTTTTTTCCCACGTAGTTGGTGTCTCCTGGTGGGGGTCAAAACTGCACTCAGGATTTCCTCATGCTTGCCTGGGCCTGGGGACTGCAGGGAAGGAGGCAGGCTGTGAGGTGATGTGTCAAAAGGGCTCCCTCCTTTTCAGCGGTACACCTTTCCAACCTAAATGTCCCAACTCATGAGTCCCCCAAGGCTACCCCAAGGCAGTCACAGCGATGGCCCCCCAAGCCTGCCCTGTGCACTTGGCGGGCAGCACCAGTAGGGGGCTCCACCTGGGGGCACTGTCTTCTCAGCTTCCTGCCTTGTGCTGTAGCTTCCCCCTTTAAATCCATCCTTACCTGCCACCTGGGTTTTGAGGATTTGGCATAATCTCTACGTCATTAAGAGCATACCCTTGGTTTCCTTGTGTGCTTGTGATTTTAAAAAATGTCTTTCTAAAAATGTTGTTTAGGGATTTGTTTTGATGATTATCATCAACAAACCTCCCAGTAGAACAGTCTAAATTCCCAATTCACAGGAAAGGTGCTCAGCATCATTAATCATCAGGGAAATGCAAATCAAAACCACAGGAGATATCACTTCACACCTGTCAGAATGGCTATCGTAAAAAATAATAAAGACAGGAGAAAACAAGTTTTGGTGAGGATATGGAGAAAAGGGAAGCCTCGAGCGTAATACATATTCAGTGGAATATTATCCAGCAATATAAGAAGGAACGCCTACCATTTGTAACAGCATAGATGGGCCTGAGGGCATTATGCTAAGTGAAATAAGCCAGACATAGAAAGACAAATACTGTCTGATATCATTTGTAAGTGGAATCTACAAAAAGCCAAACTCATAGATACAGAGCAGATTGGTGGTTGCCAGAGGTGGGGACAAGGTGGTAGGGGACATGGATGAAGTGGGCAAAAGGTATAAACTTCCAGTTATAAATAAGTTCTGACATGTAGTGTATGGCGTGTTAACTGTAGTTAATAATACTGCATCATATATTTGAAAGCTGTTAAGAGGGTAGATCTTAAACATCTGCACACATGCAAATCTTAAAAATCTACACACACAAAAAATTGTAAGTCTGTAAATGTGTGGTGAAGGATGTTAACGAAACTTATTCTGATAATCATTCAACAAATTATACAAATATAAAATATTATGCTGTACACCTAAAACTAATCCCAGGGTTATATGTCAGTTCAGTTCAGTCACTCAGTCATGTCCAACTTTTTGCGACCCCATGAATCGCAGCATGCCAGGCCTCCCTGTCCATCACCAACTCCCAGAGGTCACTCAGACTCACGTCCATCAAGTCAGTGATGCCATCCAGCCATCTCATCCTCTGTCGTCCCCTTCTCCTCCTGCCCTCAGTCCCTCCCAGCATCAGAGTCTTTTCCAATGAGTCAACTCTTTGCATGAGGTGGCCAAAGTACTGGAGTTTCAGCTTCAGCATCATTCCTTCCAAAGAAATCCCAGGGCTGATCTCCTTCAGAATGGACTGGTTGGATCTCCTTGCAGTCCAAGGGACTCTCAAGAGTCTTCTCCAACATCACAGTTCAAAAGCATCAATTCTTTGGCGCTCAGCCTTCTTCACAGTCCAACTCTCACATCCATACATGACCACAGGAAAAACCATAGCCTTGACTAGATGGACCTTTGTTGGCAAAGTAATGTCTCTGCTTTTGAATATGCTATCTAGGTGCACTGACAGCGCCCGGCCTACCCGCAAGCGGCGCACTGTGAGCCCCTCGCCGGCTGCGCGGCGCACTGAGAGGAGCTACCCAACGACCGAGGAAGGACGGCGGTGAGGACCGGAGCACTAAGCACGGCCGAGAGGAGCTACCCCACGACCGAGGTCAGGAAGGGCGGCCGTGAGGAGATACCCCTCCCCCAAGGTCAGGAAGGGCGGCGGTGAGGAGAGACCCCTCATCCAAGGTAAGGTGCAATGGCTGTGCTTTGCTGGAGCAGCCGGGAAGAGATACCCCACGCCCAAGGTAAGAGAAACCCAAGTAAGACGGTAGGTCTTGCAAGAGGGCATCAGAGGGCAAATACACTGAAACCATACTCACAGAAAACTAGTCAATCTAACCACACCAGGACCACAGCCTTGTCTAACTCAATGAAATTAAGCCATGCCCGTGGGGCAGCCCAGGATGGGCGGGTCATGGTGGAGAGATCTGACAGGGTGTGGTCCGCTGGAGAAGGGAATGGCAAACCACTTCAGTATTCTTGCCTTGAGAACCCCATGAACAGTATGAAAAGGCAAAATGATAGGATACTGAAAGAGAAACTCCCCAGGTCAGTAGGGGCCCAATATGCTACTGGAGATCAGTGGAGAAAGAACTCCAGAAAGAATGAAGGGATGGAACCAAAGCAGAAAGAATACCCAGCTGTAGATGTGTCTGGTGATGGAAGCAAAGTCCGATGCTGTAAAGAGCAATATTGCATAGGAACCTGGAATGTCAGGTCCATGAATCAAGGCAAATTGGAAGTGGTCAAACAAGAGATGGCAAGAGTGAATGTTGACATTCTAGGAATTAGCGAACTAAAATGGACTGGAATGGGTGAATTTAACTCAGAGGACCATTATATCTACTACTGTGGGCAGGAATCCCTCAGAAGAAATGGAGTGGCCATCATGGTCAACAAAAGAGTCCGAAATGCAGTACTTGGATGCAATCTCAAAAACGACAGAATGATCTCTGTTCATTTCCAAGGCAAACCATTCAATGTCACAGTAATCCAAGTCTATGCCCCAACCAGTAACGCTGAAGAAGCTGAAGTTGAACGGTTCTATGAAGACCTACAAGACCTTTTAGAACTAATACCCAAAAAAGATGTCCTTTTCATTATAGGGGACTGGAATGCAAAAGTAGGAAGTCAAGAAACACCTGGAGTAACAGGCAAATTTGGCCTTGGAATACAGAATGAAGCAGGGCAAAGACTAATAGAGTTTTGCCAAGAAAATGCACTGGTCATAGCAAATACCCTCTTCCAACAACACAAGAGAAGACTCTATACATGGACATCACCAGATGGTCAACACCGAAATCAGATCGATTATATTCTTTGCAGCCAAAGATGGAGAAGCTCTATACAGTTAGCAAAAACAAGACCAGGAGCTGACTGTGGCTCGGACCATGAACTCCTTATTGCCAAATTCAGACTGAAATTGAAGAAAGTAGGGAAAACCACTAGACCATTCAGGTATGACCTAAATCAAATCCCTTATGATTATACAGTGGAAGTGAGAAATAGATTTAAGGGCCTAGATCTGATAGATGGAGTGCCTGATGAACTATGGAATGAGGTTCGTGACATTGTACAGGAGGCAGGGATCAAGACCATCCCCATGGAAAAGAAATGCAAAAAAGCAAAATGGCTGTCTGGGGAGGCCTTGCAAATAGCTGCGAAAAGAAGGGAAGCGAAAAGCAAAGGAGAAAAGGAACGATATAAACATCTGAATGCAGAGTTCCAAAGAATAGCAAGAAGAGATAAGAAAGCCTTCTTCAGCGATCAATGCAAAGAAATAGAGGAAAACAACAGAATGGGAAAGACTAAGGATCTATTCAAGAAAACCAGAGATACCAAAGGAACATTTCATGCAAAGATGGGCTCGATAAAGGACAGAAATGGTATGGACCTAACAGAAGCAGAAGATATTAAGAAGAGGTGGCAAGAATACACAGAAGAACTGTACAAAAAAGAGCTTCACGACCTAGATAATCATGATGGTGTGATCACTGACCTAGAGCCAGACATCCTGGAATGTGAAGTCAAGTGGGCCTTAGAAAGCATCACTACGAACAAAGCTAGTGGAGGTGATGGAATTCCAGTGGAGCTATTCCAAATCCTGAAAGATGATGCTGTGAAAGTGCTACACTCAATATGCCAGCAAATTTGGAAAACTCAGCAGTGGCCACAAGATTGGAAAAGGTCAGTTTTCATCCCAATCCCAAAGAAAGGCAATGCCAAAGAGTGCTCAAACTACCGCACAATTGCACTCACCTCACACGCTAGTAAAGTAATGCTCAAAATTCTCCAAGCCAGGCTTCAGCAATATGTGAACCGTGAACTTCCTGATGTTCAAGCTGGATTTAGAAAAGGCAGAGGAACCAGAGATCAAATTGCCAACATCCGCTGGATCATGGAAAAAGCAAGAGAGTTCCAGAAAAACATCTATTTCTGCTTTATTGACTATGCCAAAGCCTTTGACTGTGTAGATCACAGTAAACTGTGGAAAATTCTGAAAGAGATGGGAATACCAGACCACCTGATCTGCCTCTTGAGAAATCTGTATGCAGGTCAGGAAGCAACAGTTAGAACTGGTCATGGAACAACAGACTGGTTCCAAATAGGAAAAGGAGTACATCAAGGCTGTATATTGTCACCATGTTTATTTAACTTATATGCAGAGTACATCATGAGAAATGCTGGACTGGAAGAAACACAAGTTGGAATCAAGATTGCTGGGAGAAATATCAATAACCTCAGATATGCAGATGACACCACCGTTATGGCAGAAAGTGAAGAGGAACTAAAAAGCCTCTTGATGAAAGTGAAAGTGGAGAGTGAAAAGGTTGGCTTAAAGCTCAACATTCAGAAAACGAAGATCATGGCATCTGGTCCCATCACTACATGGGAAATAGATGGAGAAACAGTGGAAACAGTGTCAGACTTTATTTTTTTGGGCTCCAAAATCACTGCAGATGGTGACTGCAGCCATGAAATTAAAAGACGCTTACTCCTTGGAAGGAAAGTTATGACCAACCTAGATAGCATATTCAAAGGCAGAGACATCACTTTGCCAACAAGGGTTCGCCTAGTCAAGGCTATGGTCCTTCCTGTGGTCATGTATGGATGTGAGAGCTGGACTGTGAGGAGGGCTGAGCGTGGAAGAATTGATGCTTTTGAACTGTGATGTTGGAGAAGACTCTTGAGAGTCCCTTGGACTGCAAGGAGATCCAACCAGTCCATTCTGAAGGAGATCAGCCCTGGGATTTCTTTGGAAGGAATGATGCTAAAGCTGAAACTCCAGTATTTTGGCCACCTCATGCGAGGAGTTGACTCATTGGAGAAGACTCTGATGCTGGGAGAGATTGAGGGCAGGAGGAGAAGGGGACGACAGAGGATGAGATGGCTGGATGGCATCACTGACTCGATAGATGTGAGTCTGAGTGACCTCCGAGAGTTGGTGATGGATAAGGAGGCCTGGCGTGCTGCAGTTCATGGGGTCGCAAAGGGTCGGACACGACTGAGTGACTGATCTGATCTGATCTGATCTAGGTTGGTCATAACTTTCCTTCCAAAGAGTAAGCATCTTTTAATTTCATGGCTGCAGTCACCATCTGCAGTGATTTTGGAGTCCAGAAAAATAAAATCTGACACTGTTTCCACTGTTTCCCCATCTATTTCCCATGAAGTTATGGGACCAGATGCCATGATCTTCGTTTTCTAAACGTTGAGCTTTAAGCCAACTTTTTCACTCTCCACTTTCACTTTCATCAAGAGGCTTTTGAGTTTCTCTTCACTTACTGCCATAAGGGTGGTGTCATCTGCATATCTGAGGTTATTGATATTTCTCCCGGCAATCTTGATTCCAGCTTGTGTTTCCTCCAGTCCAGCGTTTCTCATGATGTACTTTGCATAGAAGTTAAATGAGCAGGGTCACAATATACAGCCTTGACGTACTCCTTTTCCTATTTAGAACAAGTCTGTTGTTCCATGTCCAGTTCTAACTGTTGCTTCCTGATCTGCATACAGATTTCTCAGGAGGCAGATCAGGTGGTCTGGTATTCCCATCTCTTTCAGAATTTTCCACAGTTTCTTGTGATCCACACAGTCGAAGGCTTTGGCATAGTCAATAAAACAGAAATAGATGTTTTTCTGGAACTCTCTTGCTTTTTCCACGATCCAGCGAATGTTGGCAATTTGATCTCTGGTTCCTCTGCCTTTTCTAAAACCAGCTTAAACATCAGGAAGTTCACGTCAATTATATCTCAATTAAAAAAAAAGAGTAAAACTTCCAGTTCAAAGGAAGGGTCTCTTAAAACATATCAGATTCCTCTTTAGCAGTTCGGAATCTGATATGTTTTAAGCAGTTCCTTTCCCTTTCCAGCTGGAGAAGGAAATAGCAATCCACTCCAGTACTATTGCCTGGAAAATCCCATGGACAGAGGAGCCTAGTAGGGTTTAGGTCCAACAAGAGTCGGACATGATTGAGCGACTTCACTTCCAGTTTCCCTTTCCAGGGAAGAAAACTAGCTTCATGTTATTATTGGTTTTTGGACTCTGGTATAAAGTACCACTAAGTTCTTATGGCCCAGATTGTGGGAGAAATAAGCTAATGAGAGTTCATGTAAGGGGATTTGAGTATAAAGGTGAAGAGACAGACGCATGGACAGAGAGAGCCTCCCAGGGCACTTGTAAGCTCCAGGACAGAAATGACACTTAGAAGAGTGCAGGTGGGGATGGGGCTGATCTGGGGGGTCAGATGAGGCCCAACCCACACGCCGTGCTGGGCAGTGGGCAGTGAATACTCTGTCACATAATGAACTTACTAATTCAACCCACATGCATTATTGGATGTTTCTTCTGTAACGAGGGAGGCGAACATGAACAAACATTAGGGCTCACACCAGTGCATCCTTGTGAATTTCCCCAGGGCTCGCTGTGATTTCTTCCACTGTGCAGTGTAATTCATGAATTAAGGCACACCCTCAATCTGACTTCCCTCACTTCAGAAGCCAGCTTCTCGGTTGGGGATTCCCAGGCCTTGTCCTCTGACCAACTGGCTCAAATCTGGGGGGATTCCCAGCACCACCTCAGGTTCCACAATTTGTGGGGCTGACTCACAGAACCCAGGGAAGTGCTGAACTTTATGACAGTTCACTATAAAGGATGCAAATGGGGACGAGCCAGGGCAAGGCCAGGAGGAGCCTGAATGTGCTCTTCCCTTGTCCTCAGGGTTTGTTACTGTGCCAGCACGTCAATGTGTGACCACCATCCTGGGAAGCCGGTGCACGTCCTGGGGGGCAGAGTTTTTACTGGGTTTTAGTTATGCAGGAATGATCCACTGAATCATTGGCCACAGTGACTGAACCCCAACCCTCCTCCCTAGAGGCTGCGCTGACATCACAAGGCTCAAAAGTCCAACTCTAATCACATGTAGGTCTTTCCAGCTCTGCCAGACCCCATCCTGAAACTACCTGGGAACGCACCACGGGTAACCTCATTAACATAAACTCAGAGGTAGTCTGAGGGGCCACCATGAATAATAAGGCTCCTGTGACTCCAGGAAGTCCAAGGGTTTAGAGGTGAACAGGGACAAAGGCCAGTCAAAATCTGTACTGTAGCCATAATCTGTATAGAGGCTTCCCCGGTGGCACTATTGGTAAAGAATCTGCCTGCCAGTGCAAGAGGCGCAAGAGACTTGGGTTCTATTCCTGGGTGGGGAAGATCCCCTGGAGTAGGAAATGGCCACCCACTCTAGTATTCTTGCCTGGAAAATCCCATGGACAGAGGGGTCTGGTGGGCTACAGTCCATGGCTCACATGAGTCAGAGTCGGACATGACTGAGCACAGCACACGTGTAATACATGTTATATTACATATATAGTATATATATATATATACGCATAGCCATATATATCATATTTAAAGCTGATAGTACCCCCGCTTCCACTTCACCTATCACGGTTGAACGTGTGAATGTGAGAGCACCCAGTCCTGAGTGCATTCTGACACCCCCACACTCTGATCTCTGGCTGCCTCTTGCACATTGTTGGCACTCAAACCTACGTGCTTTAACTTTCAAAATCCATCTTTATCAACACACAACAAAAACTAATAACGTTGCCAGCAGTCTCAGTGCGCTGACAATGACCTTCGCTTT
This sequence comes from Tragelaphus eurycerus, assembly GCA_935064755.1. Classification (NCBI taxonomy): domain Eukaryota; kingdom Metazoa; phylum Chordata; class Mammalia; order Artiodactyla; family Bovidae; genus Tragelaphus; species Tragelaphus eurycerus. The sequence continues at coordinate 27,558,838 of CAKXYN010000003.1, forward strand.
GTCAGATCATATGAACTTCAGCTCAGAACGTTTGGCCACCGTACCTTTGGTTCCTACTCTCATTTGGCTGATATAAGTAGTTTATAAAGTGAGGAAAAACTGAAGAAAAACCTGACCCTCATAGCTTCCAGACAGAAAGACCTTGACTGCTGCCCCTCGTGGTTGCAGCAGAAGGAAGAACCACCTCCGTAGGGGTGAGTGTGGAGAAAGGCTCTTCCACAGGCTGGTCTCTGTGAGAGATGCTGGGCAGCCCAGTGAGGACTAGAAGGGGGAATGAGTGGCCTCTCTGGCTGTGGATGTCTGGCTGAGCCTTGGGAAGCAGACCCTCAATGGGCAGGATAGGAGCATGGCCTTCTCTTCTGTCCCCCCCACCTGCCACAGGACCTTCCTTGGCCCCCTCACCTGCTAACACACAGACTCACCGGTAACATTCGGGAATCTGAAGGTGGCTTCCTGAGGACAGGCCTAGATGAACAAAACTTGGAAACAGGTGGAAGCGGAGCCCAGCCTTGGGGGCAGATGGCCTGGAAATCTGAGTCAGAGCTCCTCACCACTCACCCAAGGATTTGATGTCCTTTTGGCTGGCATGCTATTTTCTCTCTGCAAAACTAGTGATCCTGCTGCCAAATGTGCCCTAAGCCTGCCTCCTGCATCAGTGAGACGTGTGATAAACCTTAACTGGAGGATGAAAAGGGCCAGTCCATAGGTGGGAAACCTCTGAGCTCAGGCTAGGGCCTTGGATATTCTTATCAGTAGACCCAGCACTGGCTAGTCTGCCAACCCAGGCCGGGCAGAAATTTTAGCACAAAGTGAGGACTGCAACATTTGGGTTTGTTCACCAAGTCCAGAGCAAGGCACCAGAAATTCTTGGCTTCCTCCAAACAGCTGCACCGAAGCAGCGGCCAAACCCATCTTGTGTTTGATGAGTCATCCCGCGTCAGCCCTGTGCCGCTCAGGCCTCTATGGGTGCTTCCTCAGCAGCTGCATCTGGCTCAGGCTTTTTTGGAAGACAAGGTAGCCAAGTACTCAAGCTCAGGCATTAATGGGCCCTCTGTGACTCCAGGTAAGCAGAGTTTAACCTCCAAAAGCTCACTGATGTTCCGTGTTCTCCATGACTGATTTGCTGGCCCTATGAATAAAGGCTGAAGAAACTGGTTTTACTTGCATCAGGAAAGTGAAAGCTAAGGAATTTGACGGTGTGCTTTTAGGAAAGCATGGGACAGTGTGAAGTCCTTCTCCCTTTAATCCTAAGGCTCAGGCTTTATCCTAAAGGAGGTTAGGTAGCAAAACAGGCTTTGAGTCTCTGAAAAAAAGTCTTACCAAGTATAATGAGACAATTATCTTCTTTAGAGATATTAACATATATTTATGTGTGCCTACTCAGTCACTTCAGTTGTGTCTGTCTCTTTGTGACCCCAATGGGCTGTAGCCCGCTAGGCTCCTCTGTCCATGGGATTTTCCAGGCAAGAATACTGGAGTGGGTGGCCATGCCCTCCTCCGGTGGATTGTCCCTGTGTCTCCTGCATTGCAGGTGGATTCTTTACCCACTGAGCCACCTGGGAAGCTCATATTTATGTGTATTTGTGTGTAAAGTTTACAAGTCACTTTTTATATGCAGTCTTATCTAAGCTTCACAAAACTCAAGAATCAAGCATTTATTATGACATCTACATTCCAGATGAAAAAACAACTTCATAAAAATGAAATGATTTGCTCAAGCATGATGCCACTAGAGGTGGATGGGCGCTGAGATACAGAACAACATTCCGACTCCAAACCCAATCTATATCCTCCCCAAACAATCAGATGTATCTTCTCAAGGTGTCTGCAATGAAAGCCTGCCTAAATATTCAGAAGATTCCTTCAAATAACCTGTGTTTTATGATGTTTGGCAGTTGATTGTCTCTAAACTTGCACATTGGTAAGACGGCCACAAGATGGCAGGGTAGCCTCGATGATTGGTGAATTGGTGCCGTCTCTCGCACCAGTAGAGGGCTGTAGCTCCTTGTTTCAAAAAGTGAGAAATGAAAACAGAAAAAGATAAAGCAAAACAATAAAACTTCAGTGGCTACACTGATGAAATGGGATGGTGGTAGGTGTTTTTTTCTTTTCCTTTTTAAGTTACCCAGTGAGAGTTCAAACAAACAAGTCTCCACGCTCACCACTGCACTTGCTTTTGGAGGCACGAGGTCAGGGCTTGGGCCAGCCGCCTAGCCTACATTATTCATCTGTCCAGCTCCAGCCCTGGAACAAATGTGAAGAAATGAAGTAGCTCCAGCAGAGGGGAAACAGTGTTGTTATTGTTGTTGGTGACACTTCCATTTGCCAACAAACATAAAAACATACTTTGGAACCCAGAATGGGCTTGTCAGAGGGAACTTTTGTTCCATGTTTGGGCTGGGAGGCTTCCAGATAGGAATCAGGCTGGCATTTGAACTTGGGGAGGCAGGGAGAGAACTAAACACAGCAGCCACTGACCCGAAAGGTCTGGCCCTCAGCTGCAGTTTGCATCTGGGTATTCTTTGACTGCTGTCCATGTGGCACCGTGCTGCCAGCTGGGGTCACTGGCCTGCATGGGCACTACGGGGGAGGAGTGTAGGCCAGGCAGTCCAGGACCAGGCGCTATCCACAAAGGGGATGACCAGTCTTTGGATTCTGAGCTTTTGGAAGGTGGTCCTCACTTTGGGGCTTTGGAATAAGAAAACTAGTCCTAATTCTGCAGGATTTATTTGCTGTCAGGTCCCAATTACCCCAAGATTGTTGGCAGCATCCTTAGGATCCCTTTACTACCTGGACTAATTGCTCTAGAGATAAAGCCATCCTTAACCGTGTCTGCCGGTGCTAGTTTTGGGTAGGTAAACTCATGTTGATGCCCGTCTAGAAGGCATAATTCAGAGGGCCAATTATGTGACTGCTGCCACATAATTCAAGGTGGAGGGCCTGTCCAAAGCTGTCCATGGGCTACTGTCTGTCTCTACAGATGGACTGGACTTACACTAGCATGGTGTCTATTTGGAAAGAGGTAAGCTCGATGAATTATGACCGTGGTGAATGTCATTAAGACACGGTAGAACTGGAAGCATCCCATGCATGTAAATTCACTGCTTCTCACATAACCGTCCCCAAGGCCACGATCTCACAATATCAAGTCTCACTTTACATTAAGCTTTAAAGCTGGAAAAGTATCTTAGAGATGACACGGCCAAAATTTCCATATCTGTGTTGGCAAGTTCCCTCCCGGGAGTAGTTCAAAGATGGTGGATGACGAGCCCCTTATTTTGCAAATAAAGTAACAGCTCCTGGAAGGGCAGCCATGGCCCCAATCACACCCCTAATTGGGGCTGGAACACAGCTGCCAACATTCAGGTTACTGCTGCTTCTACTCCATCTTGCTTCCTCCGTCTGCAAACCCCTAAAATATTTTTTTTTCTGTACTAAACAATGTTTTTGTAGTTGTAATATAGGAAATATCAACTATTGATATAAATAAAAATGTTTTAAGTACAATTTTTGATGTAATTATATGGGTGGATGGGGAGATAAATGTGTATTTTTTTAGAAGGGAGATGAGGTGATGTAAGAGCTCAATAATCACTCATGTCATCCATGATAGAAAATCAATAGGTAACATGAAAAAATTTTATATATTTACAATTGGAAAATATTCACTTAATTACTAGTTGCTTTGGGCTGTAGGATTTCGTTGGGGGGAATGGTAGACAGAAGAAAACCCCCACAATAATTTTAAAGCCTTATTTTAACCTACAATTTGCTTCAGGACTACATAGTAACAAGCCAGATGTAACCTGGAGAGAGTCCCTCTTATTTCCAAACTTCAGATTCATTTGAGTCTCAATTTCAACCACTGGGCCTTGTGAACCTCAACTGACTTCAGAGCTAAAAAGTTTAATTTCCACCATTCAGCTTCAGATTTATGGATATTTGCGATAGAGGAACAGAAGGTATTCAATAGAACAGAGATTGACAACCTCTATCTCTCTCTCTCTCTCTTTTTTTTTTTTTTTTTTCTGTAAAGGGCCAGATTGTAAATATTTTAGGCTTCATGGGCCATACATTTTCTGTTACAGTGATTCAGTTTTGTGGTTCTGAAATGAAAACAGCCAAAGAGGATTTGTAGGTGAATGAGCATGGCTGTGATGTGATATAACCTTACTTACAAAAACAGGCAGGGTGGGGAGTGGGGGTGAGGTGGGACGGATTTGGCTTGTGGGCCCAAATTTGCTGTCCTTCTGCAAGAGAAGGCTTCCCTGGTGGCTCAGACAGTAAAAAAAAAATTGGCCTGTAATGCAGGAGACTCTGGTTCGATCCCTGGGTAGGGAAGATCTCCTGGAGAAGGGAATGACCACCCACTTGAGTATTCTTGCCTGGAGAATTCCATGGACAGAAGAGCCTGGCAGGCTACAGTTCATGGGGTCCCAAAGAGATGGACACAACTAAGGGACTAAAACAGCCCAACACTGCCAGAGAAAACTTGGTCTCCGACTTACCCTTCTGCAGCATGTTCCAGATCTAAGCAAAGGGATTTTATTCATCTTGGCAGAATATATTGACATTCACTTGTCTCCACCCACCTTAATAAATAGAATGAATGTTTCCAACTGAGACTCGATAGTCCCCATAAGGTGACTGATTTGTGTGGGGCTCTTGTGTTGATGTGTCGTGCGGTTTGAGCCTGTAAGGTAGGTCAGTCAAGGCAACAAGGTAACAGACTTTAGAGATGAGGAAACTGAGGGGCGGGGGGCTTGGGAATTGGAGCCGAAATTCTTCTTTGTCTATAGTGTGCCTGGGGCTGTGTTATGCCAGGCACTGTCCCACAGTATCTCATTTAATCCTCCCAAGATCCTGGGGATTTTATACATAGATCCTCAGGAAGATTAAGTGAAGTGCTCCAGTCTATTCTAGTAACCAGCAGACTTTGCCCTGTACCACACTCAACGCTCAATGCTGAGGAATAATCACCTGTTCAGGGCGAGGACGGCACACTCATCATCTGTACATGCTTAACTCTGGCACTTCCTACACGTCCTTTAGTGCTCAGTAAATGTTTGTAGACAAGTTTTTGATGGAATGATAGGATCTTTTTCCTTGCAAATGTTTATCTCATGTTCTTTAGGCTTCCCTGATGGCTCAGTGGTTAAGAACCCGCCTGCCAATGCAGGAAATGCAGTTCGATCCCTGGGGGCGGGGGGTGGAGTATCTCCTGGAGGAGGAAATGCAACCCATTCCAATATTCTTGCCTGGAAAATCCTATGAACTGAGAAGCCTGGCAGGCTACAGTCCATGGGGTTGCAAAAAAGTCGGATATGATCAAGGGACTAAACAACAACAGCAATGTTCCTTCTTAAATATATATATTTATTTATTTTTGGCTGCACCGGTCTTTGTTGCTGCGCAGGGGCTTTCTCTAGTTGCAGCGAGCAGGGGCTACTCTCTAGGTGTGGTGCACGGGCTATTCCCATTGTGGGAGCTTCTGTTGTTGTGGAGCACAGGCCCTAGAACACTCGGGCTTCAGTAGTTGCTGCGTGTGGGCCCAGTAGTTATAGCTCATAGGCTTAGCTGCCCTGCTCGGCATGTGGGCTCTTCCTAGACCAGGGATTGAACCGGTGTGCCCTGCATTACAAAGCAGATTCTTAACCATTTAACCACCAGGGAAGCCCAGCAAAGTTCTTTTTAAGAATAATTATCTGCAGGAGCAGGCCCACATTGGCTTGACCCCAGCTCTGAGTTATTAGGTGCAGAATTTCCCCTTTACTAGGAAATGTCAGGAATGGGCGGTGGGAGTGGAGGAGCCACCCCCACTCCCAGCACCCTCCCCAGGCTGTAGCCCCTGCTAGGGGTGCTGGGCTGTGGGAGGAGATGGCTGGGAGCAGGGCTTCCAGTTCCTTCCAAATTCCCACCAGTGGCTCAGTGGTGAAGAACCCACCAGTCAATGCAGGAGCTGCGATTTGGGTTTGATCCCTGGGTCAGGAAGATACCCTAGAGGAGAACATGTTAACCCATTCTAGTATCCTCGCCAGGAGAATTCCATTGACAGAGAAGCCTGGTGGGCTACAGTCCATGGAGTCACAAAAGAGTTGGACATGACTTAGCAGTCAATTAACAACAGCCCTGAGTGGCAGAGGAAAGTCACAGATGGAAACAAGAAGTGACATCTAGAATATCAAAGATATATTCTTTGTCAAAATGGGTGGCCTGGTCAGTCATTCTCTGATAGACATGGGCTCTTCAGACCAGTGCTGCTGGTGTTGAGAGCTGTGGCCCTGCCATGTGACTTTGAAGAGATGGGCTCCCTGGTGGCAGTTTCATTCTCCTCCCCACCCAACCCCCCCCACCCCCCACCCCCCCGCACCCCTCCCCACCCCCGGCCCCGCAACAGACTCACCATCTTTAAGGTTTTCTGTTTGTAAAATAAGGACGTGGGATGATAGTTTCAAAAGAGTCTGAGGCTGAGTGCTTAGAGAGTCAGGAGTTTTCTGAGGGTGGGGAGGTAATGATCTTATTTAATAATCAATTCTGACTGCTTTTTAATAGAAAAAATTAATTCTTTGTCATATTGGGTGCTAAGTTATTATCCAATTTTGGTTTGGAGAGAAGAAGTAGCTTCAGTCGTGTCTGACTATTTGTGGCCCTATGGGCTGTAGCCTGTCAGACTCTTCTGTCCGTGACGAGGAGATTCTTCAGGCAAGGATACTGGAGTGGGTTGCCACGTCCTCCTCCAGGGGATCTTCCCTACCCAGGAATTGAACTCGCATCTCTTATGTCTCCTGCATTGGCAGATAGGTTCTTTACCACTAGCGCCACCTGGGAAGCCCAGGTTTTGGTTTACCTTTTAATTTTTTTGACAAAAGAAGCAATTAATGTAATTCTAGAAATACTTTTCATGATTTTTTTATATTATTTTCAAAGATTTTTCCTTTTCATACAGAGACCAAGCATTCATGTATTATTTTTAATGGTTTTATTCTTTACATTTAAGTTTTAAAATATTACCTTTGTTTTTAAAATTAAAAAAATTAATACATACCCTTTAAAAAATTGAACTAGTGTATGTGTGTTTATATATATAATTTTCATGAGAAATTAAAATGCCACATTTACATCCAGTCCCATTACCTTCCCCAGAGGCGACTACTATTAACAATTGATGTGTGAATTCTTTCAACTTTCTTTAAGTTTGTGGCATATGCACGTGCATGTGTATGTGGGATTTATTTTTACATAAATAAAAACACACACACTCATGTATATGGCTTGGTTTTCTTCACACAGCACTAGCTTTTGCAGAACTTTCCATGCCAGTGCACAGAGCTGTACCTTATTCTTTTTAATTGCATGGTATTACATATTTTACATGTACTGTGATTTACAATTGACTTTTAAATCCATCTAACTTCACTTTCATGCATTGGAGAAGGAAATGGCAATCCACTCCAGCGTTCTTGCCTGGAGAATCCCAGGGATGGAGAGCCTGGTGGGCTGCCGTCTATGGGGTCTTACAGAGTCAGACATGACTGAAGCGACTTAGCAGCATCAGCAGCAGCAACTTTTGTGTCAGTGAATGGTGTGAGATGAGGATCCAAATGGATTTCCCTCCCCCAAAGAGCTGATTTTCCTAACAGCAACCCTTTCACATGTGTTGGGGAGAGGGGATGTTTTAGTTTATAGCCTGCTTTCTAAGTCAGCACAGTGGACAATACTTTCTAAAGATAAGAATGGCAAAATGTGCATGCCCCTCTCTGGTTAGAAAGTGCATTCCCGTATGGATCATAATTGATCTCACAGTGACTCTATGGCACCTGAAGTTACTATTTTTAAAATTTTACACATGAACAGGTGAGCTGTAAGGTATAAGGGGTGAGATCAAGGGACCACCTAGAGTCACACAACTAAATGTGGACTGGGGATTGAATTCAGATCTGCTCCTGTCCAACTCTGAGCTCTCCTGGCCCCTGAGGCCAGGACCAGGAGGAGTTTCAGCACATCAAAGCCATGAAGAAGGTAAGCAGCTCTTTCTTCCTTCCTCCCTGCCATCTACTCCTCTTCCTTCATTTTTTCAACAATTATTTAGTGAGTGTCCTCGTGTGACAGATACTGTGCTAGGGTTCATCACAGAAAAGCTTCAGAACTTTCAGAAACTGCTTATTCTCGGTTTCAGCTGCATCATCTGAATACATGATCTATGAGATACGTTTAAGCCCCATGATTCTATTAAAAAAAAAAAGGTTCTTCCAATTAACCAGGAAATTAAATTCAGCAAATCACCTATTTCCTGAAACATTTTGTTTAAAATCAAGGATTTACTGTATTATTTGGAGATTTAGGCTCCCAGCACCGGAAGGGATTCTACACAATCTTTTGTTCTGTCTGGCCTCTTGCAAGTGATTGATACATTTTTCAGGAGAAATGTTGCCTAGTCTCTCTGCTTCTCTTTAAAACAACAGATGTTTATTATTTCACAACCTCTGTGGGGCAGGAATCTGAGCAGAAACCCGACTTAGCTGGGTTTCTCTGGCTCCAGGTCTCTCCAGGCTGCATCGTCTTGCCCTGGGGGAGGACCAGTTTCCAAGCTCACTCACTGTGAGTAGGACTTGCTGGCAGGATTCTGGTTCTCACTGGCTGGTGGCTGGAAGCATTAATCCTTGCTCTGAGAGTCTTTCCTGCAGGGCAGCTCCCAATGTGGAATATAACATGAGAACTGTCTTCCTTTAGAGCAAGCGAGTAAGAGAAGGTGTGTCCAAACAGAAACCACAGGTCTTTTGCATCTCAGTTTGGACGTAAGATCCCATCACCTCTGCCACTTGAGGTGGGAGCAACTCGGCCTGGTGACTTCGAGGCTGCCGGTCACTGTAGGAATTACTGCTCCTCAGCTGAGGTCTAGAGAGGATAAGAAACTCTGCTCAGTTGTACAAGTGGCAGCGGAGGGGCTGGGGGACAGCCTGGTAGTCTGGCTGCCAGGTTGCTCTCAGCCTTGCTCTGCTCTCCTGCCTCCTGGTTAGAAGGCAGAGTGGACAGGCTCCTGTACTTAGGGCCAGCGGGTGTGGGCTGCATGGGGAAAGTCTGACTCGGGCTGGCATCTCCTTTGGGAAACAAACAGAGGAAAAGCTTTCATTAGCTTAGTTATAATAGGTTTTGTGTTAATATCTTAAATACATGGACCTAATAATGATTTTCAAAAAAAAAAAAAAAAAAGAGTGTAAGAGGATAATGGAGAAGGGTACATGTCCCTCATGGGGCTTCCCACATGGCTCAGTGGTAAATAATCCACCTGCCAAGGCAGGGGCCTCAGAAGACACAGGTTAGATCCCTGAGTCAGGAAGATCTCCTGGAGGAGGAAATGGCCACTGACGCTAGTATTCTTGCCTGGAAAATTCCATGGACCGAGGAGCCTGGCGGGCTACAGTACATAGGGCGGCACAGAGTTGAACAACACTGAGAGACTGGGCACATAAACTCACCTCCCAAACATTCTTTCCCCCAGTCCTTTACTTTCCCTCTTCAGAAGCAGTCCCAGGCACCACATTCTTGTGCATCCTTCCAGAGATATTCTGTGCATGTACAAGCTGGTGGGTACACAGCTTCTTTTTAAAGACAGCTGGTGGGTCTTCTTCTTTTTAAAGACACACATGAGAATAAGAGGAGGACACACAGAGTAGGAGATGAAAAGGATTCATCTAGGATTTATTAAAAACAGCAAACAGAAGTCCTACAAATCAAGAAGAGACAGATGATAAGATAATCTAACAAGAAAATGGACTATGGACATTTTGCAAAGGAGGAAAGGCACATGGCCACTACATACAAGCTGATGCCAGAATTCACCTGTCCAAATTGCAACGAGACACAAGCACATCTCCTAGTGCAGCGAGGATGTGAAGGTGCAGGGCAATAAGAGCTGCTGCCCACAGGGTGTGCGTGTCTCAGTTTCCCCACAGCCCCATCGGCACGTGGAGTTGTCACTGCATCTCATTTTCACTGTTCTCACAGGTGACCCTTCTAGATTGTTCCTTTAAAAAATGTTATTGCTAAAATTTGCTTTGAAAAGCAATGAATATATAACATGTGGAATTTCTGTTTCTTTGTGACAATAAGCAGATTTGATCAGAGCACTTTGATTTCAACTCTGATTTGTTTGAGATTTTTTTTTTTTTTAAGAAAAAACAAAAACAGGCGAAGCCCTCTATGCATTCTTTCACATTCCATTTCCACTGGCTCAGAAATAATAGCTTATTCTGAGTTTGCTTATCACTCCCACAAATATTTTAATGTTATTTATATGCATAATAGTATATAATACTGGTTTTCATGTTTAAAGCTGTATCTACATGTTATCATACTGTACATACCATCAGACAGTATGTTTTTCTTCTCTTTTAAAAAATTCGACGTGGTATCTTTGAGGGTTCTCAAAGATGTGTTAGCGTATATAGCTCTAGTCTATTCATTTTAACTATTGTGTAGCCTGGTGGGCTGCCGTCTATGGGGTCGCACAAAGTCGGAGACGACTGAAGTGACTTAGCAGTAGCAGTGTTCTGTTGAACCACAGTTTATTTATCCATCATCTCATCAGTGAGTTTAAGTTGTCTCCCTTTTTCCCCTGTTACAAGCAGTACATCTCTGTGCGTCTCTAGGAGTGGAATTCCTGTATCAGATGTGTGTCTCTAACACACTAGCCCTGTTCTTCAAAGGGCTTATACCAATGCTCACTCCCCCTGCAGCTTGTGAAAGGCCATTTCTTTTCTCTACCTCTTCACCAGCACTCAGTATTATTAGCTTTCTTCCGTTAGTCAGTCTGCTTGGTGGGAAATGGTATTTCAGAGGTGACTTAATTGGCAATTTCCTGGTTACTGGCTTGGTTAAGCATCTTTTTGTATGTGCATGACCCACTGGGTGTCCTCCTGTGAAAGGTGCATCCTCATCTCTTGTCCATTTTTTCAACTAGACTTTTTCTTATTGACTTGTAAGCGTTCTTCAAATATTCTAGATTTTCATCCCTTTTCACTGGTATAGATCACAAATATCTTCACTCGTCTTCATGGTCTGCAATTTGCCTTCTGACTTTGCTTGAGATTTTTTTTTTGGATAAAAGTTATTAATAACAATATAATCAAATTTATCAATCTTTTTCTTTTGACTTGTTTTTTTTTTGTACCTAGTTTGGAAATCCTTCCCTACTCTGAAAATGTAAAACTATTTCCTTCTGTTTTCTTCTAAAAGTTTTGATATATTTTTCACTTAGGTATTTAATCCATGTGTAATTACTTTAAAAATTTTATATTAAAAATCTGCTTTTGTTTTTCCAAATGAGATAACCTGTTGACTATCATTTATTAAATAGTTCAATTTTTCCTTACAGATTCAAAATGCCATTTGTATCATATACCAAGTTTACAAATATGCCTGGACCTGTTTCCCAACCTCTGTCTGTTCCTTTTCTGTTTTTTTTTTTTTTTGTCCCTTGTGCTGATACCAAGTCCAGAACTGTAGGTCAATAAACATTTAAAATATTTGATAGGCTTGTTGACATTCCTTGTTCTTTGTTTTCAAACTTGGCTGTAGCTGTTCTTGGCCTTTTGTTCTTCCATATGCACTTTTTGATCAGTGTGTCAGGTTTTATCTAAACCCACAAGGTACAGAGAAATGTAGACAATCTGTGCATAATTGACATATTTATGGTATGTGGTCTTCTCATCCATGAATGTGATCTAATTCTCTATTCAGGCTTCCTTTTATGCCTTTTGATAACATTCTGTAACTTTCTTCAAAGGATCTTGAGCATTGTTAGAGGGGAAATGTGCCCTTTGATCATGATTTCTGGGAGGAAGAATTTTCCTCAAGCAGACTTTCTTCTTTCACCCACTTCACCTGGGAGAGTTGCATTGACTCATCGGATGTCAAATTTGCAAAGACTAACTCAGTTCAGCTATATCCTGTTTACTTTCAGGGAATAAGAAGCCTGTAGTAAGCAGGCAGTTTTCTTGTTCCTCCAAAGCAGGCTGTTTTTCACTGAAAGTTCCGTTGAATATAAGTTGTGACAGTAGCATCCTTCTCTCATTGCTGACATCAGAGAAAAAGCTTCCACATTTTTTTCCCCATTGTGATGTTTCCTACAGGTTTTTGGAAGATACCTTGTATTAGACCTTCTAAGTTGCCATGGGTTGTTTTTTTTTTTAATCAGGAATGGATGTTGAATTTTATATATTATTTTCTATACTTATTGAAGTAATTGTATGTTTTCCTCCTTTATTCTGTTTACAGGTGAATTAAATTGATTTTTTTACTTGTAACTTTGAATTTTGGTGAGATTTAAAACTTACATAAAAAATTTGTTTGTACAAGAACTACTCATAACTCTACCCAGATGTACACACACACAGACCCAGTTGCTCGCATTTTGCCTCATTTGTTTTATCATTCTATATATTCATATACATATATACATATATATGTTACTTATTTTTCTGAACCATTCTAGACTAGACTGGAGATGTGGTGAAACTTTACCCCTAAATACTTTAAGTGTATATTTATTAAGAACAAAGACATTCTCTTATATAACTGAAGTTCATTAATCAAATTAGGAAATTAAGCACTGATCCATGACTATTCCTATGTGTGAATGTTAAACTAACCTTGCATTCTTAGAATAAATCAATACAATATGACATTTTGTCCTCATTATCCATATTGGATTTTATTGGCTTAAAAAAAAAGTATTTATGAGAGAACTTGGGCCTATAATTATCTTCTTGCACAGTTTTTAAAAGTTGGGAAGTATTCTCTTTTTTTTTTCATTCCCTGAAAGAGTTGTAAACAATTGATACTATTTCTTAATTAAATTTTATGAAGCATTTACCCTTGAATAAGAGAGAAGGTTTTAAGTTTAGGATTGAGTTTAGTAGATACAAGACTAGATTTTCTCTATTTTTGTGTCCATTTAGTAAATGATTTTTAAATTTTCATTTCCTCTCATTTTCTAGTTTATTGGCATAAAGTTGCTCATAATGTTATTCTATTGTCTTTTAAATATATGAGGATATATAATTATGTCCTCTTTTTCATTCCTATATTTTTAATTTCTGCCTTCTCTCTTTTCTCTCCCTTATTAGTCTTACTATCATTTATTAATTTTCAGTTCAGTTCAGTTCAATCACTCAGTCGTGTCCTACTCTTTGCGACCCCATGAATCGCAGCACACCAGGCCTCCCTGTCCATCACCAACTCCCGGAGGTCACTGAGACTTACGTCCATAGAGTCAGTGATGCCATCCAGCCATCTCATCCTCTGTCGTCTCCTTCTCCTCCTGCCCTCAATCCCTGCCAGCATCAGAGTCTTTTCCAATGAGTCAACTCTTCGCATGAGGTGGCCAAAGTACTGGAGTCTCAGCTTCAGCATCATTCCTTCCAAAGAAATCCCAGGGCTGATCTCCTTCACAATGGACTGGTTGGATCTCCTTGCAGTCCAAGGGACTCTCAAGAGTCTTCTCCAACACCACAGTTCAAAAGCATCAATTCTTTGGTGCTCAGCCTTCTTCGCAGTCCAACTCTCACATCCATACATGACCACAGGAAAAACCATAGCCTTGACTAGACGGACCTTTGTTGGCAAAGTAATGTCTCTGCTTATGAATATGCTATCTAGGTTGGTCATAACTTTCCTTCCAAGGGGTAAGTGTCTTTTAATTTCATGGCTGCAGTCACCATCTGCAGTGATTTTGGAGCCCAGAAAAATAAAGTCTGACACTGTTTCTCCATCTATTTCCCATGAAGTGATGGGACCGGATGCCATGATCTTCGTTTTCTCAATGTTGAGCTTTAAGCCAACTTTTTCACTCTCCACTTTCACTTTCATCAAGAGGCTTTTTAGTTCCTCTTCACTTTCTGCCAAAAGGGTGGTGTCATCTGCATGTCTGAGGTTATTTATATTTCGCCCGGCAATCTTGATTCCAGCCTGTGCTTCTTCCAGCCCAGTGTTTCTTATGATGTACTCTGCATAGAAGTTAAATAAGCAGGGTGACAATATACAGCCTTGATGTACTCCTTTCCCTATTTGGAACCAGTCTGTTGTTTCATGTCCAGTTCTAAATGTTGCTTCCTGACCTGCATACAGGTTTCTCAAGAGGCAGGTCAGGTGGTCTGGTACTCCCATCTCTTTCAGAATTTTCCACAGTTTATTGTGATCCACACAGTCAAAGGCTTTGGCATAGTCAATAAAGCAGAAATAGATGTTTTTCTGGAACTCTCTTGCTTTTTCCATGATCCAGCAGATGTTGACAATTTGATCTCTGGCTCCTCTGCCTTTTCTAAAACCAGCTTGAACATCAGGAAGTTCATGGTTCACATACTGCTGAAGCCTGGCTTGGAGAATTTTGAGCATTACTTAACTAGCGTGTGAGATGAGTGCAATTGTGCGGTAGTTTGAGCATTCTTTGGCATTGCCTTTCTTTGGTTGGAATGAAAACGGACCTTTTCCAGTCCTGTGGCCACTGCTGAGTTTTCCAAATTTGCTGGCATATTGAGTGCAGCACTTTCACAGCATCATCTTTCAGGATTTGAAAGAGCTCCACTGGAATTCCATCACCTCCACTAGCTTTGTTTGTAGTGATGCTTTCTAAGGCCCACTTGACTTCACATTCCAGGATGTCTGGCTCTAGGTCAGTGATCACACCATCGTGATTATCTGGGTCATGAAGATCTTTTTTGTACAGCTCTTCCGTGTATTCTTGCCACCTCTTCTTAATACCTTCTGCTTCTGTTAGGTCCATACCATTTCTGTCCTTTATCGAGCCCGTCTTTGCATGAAATGTTCCCTTGGTATCCTAATTTTCTTGAAGAGATCTCTAGTCTTTCCCATTCTGTTGTTTTCCTCTATTTCTTTGCATTGGTCACTGAGGAAGGCTTTCTTGTCTCTCCTTGCTATTCTTTGGAACTCTGCATTCAGATGTTTATATCTTTTCTTTTCTTCTTTGCTTTTCACTTCTCTTCTTTTCACAGCTATTTGTAAGGCCTCCCCAGACAGCCATTTTGCTTTTTTGCATTTCTTTTTCTTGGGGATGGTCTTGATCCCTGTCTCCTGTACAATGTCACGAACCTCCGTCCATAGCTCATCAGGGAATCTTTCTATCAGATCTAGTCCCTTAAATCTATTTCTCACTTCCACTGTATAATCATAAGGGATTTGATTTAGGTCATACCTGAATTGTCTAGTGGTTTTCCCTACTTTCTTCAATTTAAGTCTGAATTTGGCAATAAGGAGTTCATGATCTGAGCCACAGTCAGCTCCTGGTCTTGTTTTTGCTGACTGTATGGAACTTCTCCATCTTTGGCTGCAAAGGATATAATCAGTCTGATTTCGGTGTTGACCATCTGGTGATGTCCATGTATAGAGTCTTCTCTTGTGTTGTTGGAAGAGGGTGTTTGCTATGACCAGTGCGTTCTCTTGGCAAAACTCTATTAGCCTCTGCCCTGCTCCATTCCACATTCCAAGGCCAAATTTGCCTGTTAACCCAGGTGTTTCTTGACTTCCTACTTTTGCATTCCAGTCCAAAAAAGGACATCTTTTTTGGGTGTTAGTTCTAAAAGGTCTTGTAGGTCTTCATAGAACCGTTCAACTTCAGCTTCTTCAGCATTACTGGTTGGGGCATAGAGTTGGATTACTGTGATATAGAATGGTTTGCCTTGGAAACAAACAGAGATCATTCTGTCGTTTTAGAGATTACATCCAAGTACTGCATTTCGGACTCTTTTGTTGACCATGATGGCTACTCCATTTCTTCTAAGAGATTCCTGCCCACAGTAGTAGATATAACGGTCATCTGAGTTAAATTCATCCATTCCAGTCCATTTTAGTTTGCTGATTCTTAGAACGTCGACGTTCACTCTTGCCATCTCCTGTTTGACCACTTCCAATTTGCCTTGATTCCAGGTTCCTATGCAATATTGCTCTTTACAGCATCGGACCTTGCTTCTACCTCCAGTCACATCCACAACTGGGTATTGTTTGTGCTTTGGCTCCATCCCTTCATTCTTTCTGGAGTTATTTCTCCATTGATCTCCAGTAACATATTGGGCACCGACCGACCTGGGGAGTTCCTCTTTCAGTATCCTATCATTTTGTCTTTCATACTGTTCATGGGGTTCTCAAGGCAAGAATACTGAAGTAGTTTGCCATTCCCTTCTCCAGTGGACCACATTCTGTCAGACCTCTCCACCATGACCCGCCCATCTTGGGTGGCCCCACACGGCATGGCTTAGTTTCATTGAGTTAGACAAGGCTGTGGTCTGTGTGATCAGACTGACTAGTTTTCTGTGATTATGGTTTATGTGTCTGCCCTCTGATGCCTCTCACCGTCTGATGCAACACCTACCGTCTTACTTGGGTTTCTCTTACCTTGGATGTGGGATATCTCTTCACGGCTGCTCCAGCAAAGTGCAGCCACTGCTCCTCACCTTGGACGAGGGGTATCTCCTCACAGATGCCCCTCCTGACCTTGAACTTGGAGTAGCTCCTCTGGGCCCTCCTGCACCCATGCAGCCACCACTCCTTGGACATGGGGTTGCTATTAATTTTATTACTCTTTAAATAACCAACTTTGGCCATGCTGTTTCTCTTCTACATATTTGCTTCCATTTTTTTTTAACTCCTATTTTTCTGTTTTTAATTTCTTCTTTTTGCTTTCTTTGGATTTAATTTGCTGCTCTTTTTCTTTTCTTAACTTCTCAAGATTAATTCTAAGAACATTGATTTTCAGTCTTTTTTCCTTTCTTAATAAATACTTGTAAGGCTATAATCATAGGTTATTAAAAAGCAGAGACATCACTTTGCCAACAAAGGTCCATCTAGTCAAGGCTATGGCTTTTCCTGTGGTCATGTATGGATGTGAGAGTTGGACTGTGAAGAAGGCTGAGCACTGAAGAATTGATGCTTTTGAACTGTGGTGTTGGAGAAGACTCTTGAGAGTCCCTTGGACTGCAAGGAGATCAGCCCTGGGTGTTCATTGGAAGGACTGATGCTAAAGCTGAAACTCCAATACTTTGGCTACCTCATGTGAAGTGTTGACTCATTGGAAAAGACTCTGATGCTGGGAGGGATTGGGGGCAGGAGGAGAAAGGGATGACAGAGGATGAGATGGCTGGATGGCATCACCAACTCAATGGACATGAGTTTGAGTGAACTCCGGGGGTTGGTGATGGACAAGGAGGCCTGTGTGCTACAATTCATGGGGTCCCAAAGAGTAAGACACAACTGAGCGACTGAACTGAACTGAACTGAAGGCTATAATTTTTTTTAAAACACAACTTTAGCAGCTTTCCATACAGTATTCATCATAATTTCAAAATACTTTCTAATTTCTATTAAGATTTCTTCTTTGACTCAAATAATGTAGTAGTTTACTACTTAACTCCTAAATATATGTAGAGATTTCTAGTTTTATGTAATTGATGTTTAGTTTAATTTTACCACAGTCAGAGAATATACTTTATATGACTTCTATGCCTTCACATTTTTTGAGACTTTCTTTATGGTAATATTCTTTCTTTATTGTATATGTACATATACTTTTTCTATGTGTTATAGGTAAATTACTCAATATTGCTAATTAGCATTTTTTCATAGTATCCAGTCTAGAGTTGATCTTATATAATGAGTTTTTTTAATTAATATTTTTTGTATCCTGAGCCTTAGAAAGTTAACTCCTTTTCATTTATTCCTGTTCTTCTTTTATTTCTTCCCTCTTCACATTTCCCTGGTCTTTTAAAATGAAAATTATTGTTTAATTTATGTCTTTTTGCATTATAAACATACATATTTAAATTAAAAAAATCTTTTCTAGGCTATTTCATAGCTTTGATTTAATAATAAATGAATTCACATCTATATCCTGATTTCATTGTCATTGGATTTCTCCTTTGGCTTGGGATTTGGGTTTGTGTAGTTATTGTGAGTGGGAAATTTTTGCTTATGTTTTTTCTTTCTCTCTCCACCATATCCCTCCCCATATTTTCGTCTTCCTATAATGATTTTGGGGCTTCCCAGGTGGCTCAGTGGTAAAGAATCCACCTGCTATGCAGGAGATGAGGGTTTTATCCCTGAGTCTGGAAGATCCTCTGGAGGGGGAAATGGCAACCCACTCTAGTATTCTTGCCTGGGAAATCCCCTGGGCAGAGGAGCCTGGTGGGCTACAGTCCATGGGGTCGCAAAGAGTCAGAGATGACTGAATATGCACACGCATACACCCCCATAGTGATCTTACAGTTGTTCAGAGCTGTTGTGATCCTGCCGCTAATCCTTAGCCATTTCTACTATTTCAAGGCTTTCTTTTCATTGTAATATTGGGAATATCATGTTCACACTTACTAAATTTGATTGAGGTTCTTTGTTGTAAAGCCTTTTCCTGTCTTTCTGTCTTCCCTAGCCAAAGCCCCAAACACTATCTTGTCAGCAGCTTACTTTTTCAGATTTCTTTCATCCCAGCTCTTGCTTTTCTCGGTGAAAATGACTCTAGTTCCCCTCTCACACAGAGCACTAGTATCCCCTCAATCTGCAGGAGAGAAATTCTAGATCATTGCTACCTGTAGGCCTGTGGTTTCAGCTGCTGTGCACCACCTTTTGTTTCTATTGTGCTCAGAAGCTCAGTCATGTCTGACTCTTTGTGACCGCATGGACTGTAAGCCCGCCAAGCTTCTCTGTCCATGGAATTTCCCAGGCTAGAATATTGGGGTGAATTGCCATTTCCTTCTCCAGGGGATTTTCCCAATCCAAGGATAAAACCTGCATCTCTAACGTCTCCTACATTAACAGGCAGATTTTTTTTTACCATTAGCAAGAGGCCGATTATTTGCTTCTGTTTTTTTTTTTTTTTTTTTCTTACCTGACATTACTATGCCTTTGCAGCAAAGGGGGTGTGAGACACAGCATGAACTCACTGAACTGACTTGATCGGGGTTCTATCCTGATTGAATTACTCCGTATTCCTCTTCTAGTCAATGTCACCCTTTCGGTTGCATAGTTCTGGATATGGTCTTGATGCTGGACCTGGATGATAGCAGAAGACTCCTTCTACTCTCAGATCCCAAAGGGTTTTCTGCACTATCTCTCAGGGAACTTTGCCTGAAAAGGAGATGTCAGCTGCAAAGGCCTTAAGCCTTCCCGGTACCAGTGGTCATGAAGGAGAGAGAGGTATGGAGAACAAGCTTCTTCTCCACCTTGTTCTGCTCTACCAAACTTTCCAGAGAAAAACAATTTTTTAATGGTCAGAAACATAGATGTGGAAATATTGAAATAATAAGCCATTAGTTGCCTACATAGTGTCACTTTTTTATGTTTCTTATGATACTGTAAAAAAATTTTTTTTCAAAAATTCCCAGTTAGAAAATAAAAATGAAGAAACATTATAAACTTTTTAAATGTAAATAACTAGGATATGGGGAATTGGAATTAAAAATTTCTGCTATAGTTATTTTATATTACTTGTTGCTAATGAATTTTGCTTAAAGAATATTTGAAAAATTGCATATTTAAATGATCTAGCTTGTACATTAATTGGTTCATGAGATTTTTTTAAATTAAAATTTTCTAGTGAGTTTGAATTATAACTAAATTGGTACATGGTATAGAACTCTTTTAATTGGAAAAAATATAGATCCATTTTTTTTTTCTAGGATGAAGCTGAACATAACAGCTGGTTCAGTGTAAACTGTCTCTTTAGAGCCTGTTAACACAGTATAGAGGCGCATTCAATTTTGCGTGCCTATGTATGTGACTACAAGGGGTTAAAAACTTAGGTTCTCTTAATTCTGAGAGCATGTGGTGGCCAGCCCAGAGCCAGATTGAGCCATGTTAATTTCCCAGAAGATTTCAAAGAATTATCTTTTGAAAAGGGGAAGTTTGGCTAATAAAAACCAGGATAACCTCCGGCAGTCACATGGAGAAGAATAGAAACAAATTACTCCTGGCTTGTTCGACATTGTTGCTGGGGGCTTTCTCTGGCTAAACCAGACTGCTATGTTTTCTTTACTCCAAAGAGGGAAGTTATTTCAGTAATGTCCTGAGAAAGGTAGGAGCTCAAAGTTGTGCCAAGTGCTCGCCTGTGTCTTCTCTTTTTAGGTTCAGTTCTTCGGGAAGCATGTGAGGACCATCAAGGCTTTTGTGCCATCGGGTCCTGGGTTTGAATTCCTATTTTGCCACTGATATCCAGGAGATCAGAGAAATTTATGTTTCCACTCTGAGCTTCAATATCTGCATCTCTTAAGGAAGATAAATCACACCTACCTCATGACCATGATGGTGAAGATTTGGATATGATGAGGGCTGTGATGTGTAGGTACTGAAAAAAATGTATAGGGATTCCCAGATTCCTCCTCCTCTTTTCCTCTCTGACAGTTCCTGAAATCTCACCTCTCTTGTAAGTAGATTCTTGAAAGTTGGAGCCAGATGATTGATACAGGTTTTGTGTGAAGATCAAAGAGTTTTAAAATAAAATATTGGTTATCTATTGGCTGTATAACAAATTACCCCCCGCCCCCGCCACCACCGGCCCTGACCCCAATCTTACAGTTTGAAACAACCGTTTCACTGTGCTCACAGATTCTGTAGGTCAGGAATTCAAAAAGAGAATAGCTTCACGACGCTGTGGGCTCAGCTGGGAGAACTCAAGGCTGGGAGAAGAAGTCCTGTGTAGGTATCTTCACTCACGTGCCCTGCCCAGTGAGCCCTCACATTATGAGCACTCACACAAGGCAGCTCCATGTGGCTTGGGCTTCCTCACAGTATGGCCACGCTACGGCACTTCGGCACTTCTGCTGCTGCTGCTGTTGCTGCTAAGTCGCTTCAGTCGTGTCCGACTCTGTGCAACCCCATAGATGGTAGCCCACCAGGCTCCTCTGTCCCTGGGATTCTCCAGGCAAGAACACTGGAGTGGGTTGCCATTTCCTCCTCCAGGAAATATTCTCAACCCAGGGATCAAATCTGTGTCTCATGTCTCTTCCATTGACAGGCGGGTTCTTTACCACTAGTGCTACCTGGGAAGCAGTGGCCTTTATTGTATGGCAACCAAGGGTCTGAAGGCAAGTTTCCTGAGAGAACCAGGCAAAAACCGTAACACTTTTATGGTCCCAACCTTGGGAGTCACATCATATCACTGCTGTGAGTCTCAAGCTCCTCCAAGTTCAAGAGGAGGAAACAGACTCCACCTCTTAAAGGGAGGAGCGTCAAGATCACATTGTAAGAACACGTGAAAATGGGAGCTATTGTTACAGACTCTTTGGAAAATACAGTTTGCCACAGGGGGAGGCAATAATGTTAAGTCCTCAAACTTTTTGACTAGATCAGGTAGGAGTGTAAAAGACAGATCTGAGAAGAATATCTACAAGGCCACTGATACAATGATTCAGGCTAAAATAAGGAATGGAGAAAAGGGAAAGTAGAGTAGCAGACACTGGGATAGGGTCAGTCTCATGCAGGTGATGAAGAAGAAAACAAAAAGGGGAAAAAGCAGTCAAGAGACTCTGAGGTTTTGACCACAGATGCTCAGAAGGGTGGCACTGCTATTACCTGAAATAGGGAAGTCACAGAAAAAAGCAGGAACCTCCTCTTCCCTCTCTATTGACCACAGACTTGCTAATCTTCCAGCAACTCACATACGTAAGTCTCAATCTAATTTGCATGCATGCTTTTTGCTTTTCACAGATCTGCATGTTAGCTCTGATACAGAGGTCTCAGTAAGTCCCTAAGGGGCTGGAATGATGACTCTTTGAGACATGACATCAAGGGCTATAGCTAGAAATGAAGCCATTTATGAATCTGGTTTTGAATCAAGATCTTGTGTTAATTAAGTTCCTATATAACTGAAAATCCAGGAAGAAATAACTGCCCAGGTGGAGCTTCTACAAAATGTTTTAATACGATATGAAAGGTATGATCCAAACATTCCCTGGGGAAGGATTTCGAGTTTCTTTTATAGTATTATCTGTCCTTGGAGATCAGGCCCTTAGGAAAGCCAGGCTTGATCATTTTTTCAAGGCTCTGTTGGCAGTATCCTCTTCCCTGGTCTCTGCTATCCAGGGTACAGAGATGTTTTAAGTAATGGTTAACTTCACTTCATTCCAGAGAATTCGGGGTTCCCAAGAGAGGTTGCAATGACGTTAGTTATAAGAACATTCCAGGGCTTCCCTGGTGGCTCAGTGGTAAAGAATCCACCTGTCAGTGCAGGAGACATGGGTTTGATCCCTGATCCAGGAAGATCCCACATGCTGTGGTGCCACTAAGCCAGTGTGCCACAACTCTTGAGCCTGTGGTCTAGAACCTTGGAGCCACAACTCAACTGTGCCCATATGTTGCAATTACTTAAGCCTGGATGGCCTAGGGCTTATGCTCCACAACAAGAGAAGCCACTGCAATGAGAAGCCTGCATACCACAGCTAGAGAGTAGCCCCTCCTCGCTGCAACTGGAGAAAAGCCTGCACAACAACGAAGACCCAACACAGCCAAAAACAAATGAATAAATAAGATTACATATTTTTAAAAATTCTAAACGAGGGCTATCCTTCTCCTAGTGGCCAAGGGAGGCTAAGCAATTACTGCAGAGAAATCACCCTTGCTCAGACATTTCAGGAACTGGCCTTTAGGACCTGTTTTTGAAATCACTCCACAAAACCATCTTCACTGTAGACTTTGTTTTTGACCCCAATTGCCTTACCCACTTTTATTTGTAAGTGACAGGGATTAACTCAATTTAAGTGAAAAAAGCAAATTTATTGGTTCCCATAACTGGAAAGGCTGGAGCAAATCAGCATCAGTTCTGACTGGATTTAGGGGTTTAAATGGTATCATCAAATCTCTGCCTCTTCCAGTTCTCTCTGTAAGTTCACCTAATTTTCTGTCATTGCAGTTGACTTCCTGTATGTGCCAAGCAGGACGGCTACCCCAAGACTACGTCATCCCAGTTTAGTAACCTCTAGGAAAGAACGGCCTGCTCCCCACTAGTCCTCACTTCCCCGTTCCCACCATTGTTCTCATATCAATCCCAGGCAGGACTCTCTTTGTCCCAGACTGAGTCTGCATGTCCATGACTGTGGCTAGGAGGGAAAGATTTGTTACCAGAAAAACAAATTCAAAAAGCAAGCAAAGCACATGCTCTGGGAAGACAAAAATAGTAGTGGCCAGTGGCTGTCTCATCTGCTTTGGTCAGCATTCTTGACACTGATTAACCTTTAATTGTTCCCAAAACCAACCCTGGGAGCTTGTTAGAAATGCAGACTCTCAAGATCCATCCCTGCCCTACTGAATCAGAGCCTGCAGTTCAGCAAGTTCCTCTGTGAGTCTCATGTACATTGTGTTTGGAAACAGCTGGGCCAGAGGAGAAAGGCAGGGCAATGACTTTGAAGGGCCTTTCCAGAAAGGACTTCTGCTCATGGCAGCATGACTAGAACAGGCAACCAGCCTGCCTGGGTTAATACCACAAGGAAGGCAGCAGGCCTGGGCACCGCACTGGTGTCCCAATCAGGGATGCAAACACAAGACTGTGGTTCAAGGTCAGAGGCAGACTGAGTGAAGGAGGTGATCCTCATTCTGCTCACCTTTTGAACCAGGCACTCTTTGAGCTCCCAGAGTTCCTGGGTGGTCCACGTCTGCAATGCCTTCAGCAGCTACGACAGAGAAGAGAAGAAAGCTTCAAAGCAGGAATGTCCACTCCAGGGCTTTTATAATGCAGGCCAAAGCTGACGTGACTTTGCCTCTCTCTCTCTTTTTAAAACAGACCTTTACTGCAGTCATTCATTAGAATGATTCTGAAATTTGGATCTGATCTAGTTGCAAATAGAGCCACTTCATGCATAAAAGTTTATGCAAAACACAATTATACCTAGACAGACTTTGCCCTTTCCCCATCACATTAGTCATAGGAATTGGATGTAGAAATTAAGTAAATTCTCAGTCAGCTCAGTCAGTTCCCCTCTCACTTACTTTCAGAAGAGTATTTCTGTAAGAAGGGTTGCAGGAATGAAAGCCAGTGGAAGTGTAGTTAGATAGAAAGTTTTAAAGGACTCAACGTCTGGGCCAGAAACTAGAATTGCTTCCTGCTGCCTGTCTCGAGGCCATGAGGCCTTGGAAACACAACACTGGCTTGTGACACAGGCTGTAATCCAAAGTGATGGGGAGCAGACTTCCCTGGGTCTCCAGGCTACTTTGTCCTTTCAGGGATGATTCTCCAAACAATGTCATTCCCCTGCATGCATCCCCTCAGGTGGCCACACAGTCCTGAGAACTCAAGAAATGCCTTTGCATGCAGAATCCTTCCAAGTTCTAGAGTGTGGGGTAAGGATGTGGTTTCCAGAATCAGATTCACTGAATTTGAATCCTTTTTGCCACTTACAGAAGCACGATATTGGGCAAATTACATGATTTAACCTCCTCAATTATAAGATAGGGTTAGCAATAGGATCCGGAGAAGGCAATGGCACCCCACTCCAGTACTTTTGCCGGAAAATCCCGTGGATGGAGGAGCCTGGTAGGCTGCAGTCCATGTGGTCGCTCCAGTCGGACAAGACTGAACGTCTTCACTTTCACTTTTCACTTTCATGCATTGGAGAAGGAAATGGCAGCCCACTCCAGTGTTCTTGCCTGGAGAATCCCAGGGACGGGGAAGCCTGGTGGGCTGCCGTCTATGGGGTCGCACAGAGTCGGACATGAGTGACGCGACTTAGCAGCAGTAGCAGCAGCAGCAATAGGATCCGGAGAAGGCAATGGCACCCCACTCCAGTACTTTTGCCTGAAAAATCCTATGGACGGCAGAGCCTGGTGGGCTGCAGTCCATGGGGTCGCTAAGAGTCGGACACGACTGAGTGACTTCCCTTTCACTTTTCACTTTTACACATTGGAGGAGGAAATGGCAACCCACTCCAGTGTTCTTGCCTGGAGAATCCCAGGGACAGAGGAGCCTGGTGGGCTTCCATCTATGGGGTTGCAGAGTCAGACACGACTGAAGCGACTTAGCAGCAGCAGCAGCAATAGGATCATTGTGAGGATTAGATGAGAAAATGTGTAAGAAATGAGGCGTCAGAGCATGTGTCTCTTCCTGAGCACCTGGAACAGAGGAGGCATCGATACTGGATGTTAAAGCACTCAGCTCTCTGTCCAGAGCATGATAAGTGCTTAAATCACAGTAGCTCTTATTATTCCCTAACCTTTATTCAGTTCTGGTTGATAGTTTCCCTCAAGATGCTGTGTGGTCAGCACCTGCATTCCATTCACATATGATGAATGTGAATTAACGTGACCTCAGTATTGAGAATTTCATGACATTCTTCTCTTGAGATAATTGGACACACTCTGAGGCCTTAGTGAAACGTGGCATCCTGGACAAATTTAGAATTCTCAATATGTAGTTACTGGTCTTGATCACATTAGGAAGAAGATTCTGGCACCCACCCTCATTCTCTCAGGTTCTTGTGGCTTCTCTTGTAAATAACCTCTTCCTGTGCATAAGCAAACAGCACTCAGGGGACTTGAGCTCATGACTCTCTTAGAGAGATCACTTTATTCCCTCTGGCTATTTTTAGTACTGGGCTTGTGCTCACTCACATTAAGTATTTGGGTTTCTGGCCTGGGTTAATTTTTTTTTTTTTTATTCATTCTTCACAGTTGTTGAGCGCCTCACCTGAAGAGGCAGGGTGCTGTGTACAGTTTAGATCAGTCACTCATTTGTGTCCAACTCTTTGTGATCCCATGGACTGCAGCATGCCAGGCCTCCCTGTCCATCACCAACTTCCGGAGTTTACCCAAACTCAGGTCCATTGAGTCGGTGATGCCATCCAACCACCTCATCCTCTATTGTCCCCTTCTCCTCCCGCCTTCAATCTTTCCCAGCATCAGGATCTTTTCAAATGAGTCAGTTCTTTGCACGAGGTGGCCAAAGTATTGGAGTTTCAGCTTCAGCATCAGTCCTTCCAATGAATATTCAGGACTGATTTCCTTTAGGATGGACTGCTTGGATTTCCTTGCAGTCCAAGGGACTCTGAAGAGTCTTCTCCAACACCACAGTTCAAAAACATCAATTCTGCGCTCAGCTTTCTTTATAGTCCATCTCTCACATCCATACATGACCACTGGAAAAACCATAGCTTTGACTAGACAGACCTTTGTTGGCAAAGTAATGTCTCTGCTTTTTAGTATGCTCTCTAGGTTGGTCATAACTTTCCTTCCAAGGAGCAAGTGTCTTTGAATTTCATGGCTGCAATCATCATCTGCAGTGATTTTGGAGCCCAGAAAAATAAAGTCTCTCACTGTTTCTACTGTTTCCCCATCTATTTCCCATGAAGTGATGGGACCAGATGCCATGATCTTCGTTTTCTAAATGTTGAGCTTTAAGCCAACTTTTTCACTCTCCTCTTTCACTTTCATCAAGAGGCTCTTTAGTTCTTCTTCACTTTCTGCCGTAAGGGTGGTGTTGTCTGCATATCTGAAATTATTATTTCTCCGAGCAATCTTGACTCCAGCTTGTGCTTCATCCAGCCCAGCATTTCACATGATATACTCTGCATGTAAGTTAAATAAGCAGGGTG
Organism: Tragelaphus eurycerus; assembly: GCA_935064755.1. Taxonomy (NCBI): domain Eukaryota; kingdom Metazoa; phylum Chordata; class Mammalia; order Artiodactyla; family Bovidae; genus Tragelaphus; species Tragelaphus eurycerus. The sequence continues at coordinate 27,585,414 of CAKXYN010000003.1, forward strand.
ACAATATACAGCCTTGACGTACTCCTTTCCCTATTTGGAACCAGTCTGTTGTTCCATGTCCAGTTCTAAATGTTGCTTCTTGATCTGCATACAGATTTCTCAGGAGGGAGGTCAGACAGTCTGGTATTCGCATCTCTGGAAGAATTTTCCACAGTTTGTTGTGATCCACATAGTCAAAAGCTTTGGCATAGTCAATAAAGCAGAAATAGATGTTTTTCTGGAACTCTCTTGCTTTTTCTATGATCCAACGGATGTTGGCAATTTGATCTCTGGTTCCTCTGCCTTTTCTAAAACCAGCTTGAACATCTGGAAATGTGCTGTGCACAGGAGGGAGTAAAAGTGCTAGCTTTAGGGAGCCGCTTTCCTCTCCAGCCTCCATCTCCATCATGCCCTTGGCCACACTTGGTAACGAGCATGTAGAATTTTGTCCATCTTCTCTTTATTTGGTATAGTCTCTTCCCCTCAAAGCATTCCCGGCCACTGGAAAGACTATTAGACTATCCTCAGCTCTACTGCATCCTGAACTCATTTTCAAACTCACATCCTCAAGGCTGGTGGACACCCTCCATAGCTGTGTCTCTTTCTCAGGGTCTTTTATGTATCTCTTTTGTGAACTAGAACCAGTTTCATTCCACCTGAATTTTTGAAGGGCCATGTAAATTTGTGTTTGGGCTTGTTTATTTATTTATTTTTTTTCTTTAGTGACAGTGTTTCCTGAGAATACCTTGGCCTTTCTTTTTCACTGATGTGCCCAAGCAAACCTCTCCCTCTAGAGTATTCTGCTTATCTCACTTCCCTGCCTGCATCTGTTTGTTAACGTGTCTCATCCTCAAAGATTCAGTTCCAATATTTCTCAGAGAAGCCTTTGGAGCACAGCTTCATGTGCTCCCAAATCCTCTCTTCTCGAATTCCCTGGGGTCTGCATGGCCTGAATGACCTCAGGTTCAGGACTCTGTGTATTTGCGTTGGGGCTATCTGGGTGCTAGTTCTCTGTTCCCTTCCCCTTGGGGGAAGCCCCAAAAGGGCAGGGAGCATTCTGCATCTTTCTCACAGAGCCTCTAGCAAAGTTTTCATTAGCTGGCTGACTATCGGTGACTGATTTACCGTCTGTGAAAAGGGAATCTTGTTGCCCAACCTCACAGAGTAATTCATCAACAACCTGGCTTAGGGTTCCCCACACTCAGCATTAGATGTTTTTACTTTCCTTTGTGCTTCTTAGATACTCTGTACTTCTTAGATATTCAACACATATCTCCTGAATGAATGAGTTAATAAGTGCATCAATCAGACAATCAGACGGTTTTCTATTCCAAAGTCCTCACAGCCCTGATTGATGCTGAGGACATGCTTATTACCCAAAATCCTGTAACTAGGGACTAGTTCTTCTATTTCTCCATCTCAGGCATTGTTTAGGGCTTGGGGTAGGACAAAAGAGTAACTCAACATATGCCAACACTGGCTGTTATTCTTTTAAACTTTTTCAAACCTGAGAGTAGAAAAAGGCTGTTACATTGTTGTTTTAATCTGCATTTCTCTGATTACCAGTGATTTGAAATACTTGTGAAAAAGCAACAGAAATATGTGCTTTAAACCACTTGAAGGCTGCAGAGTACTTCTGTGAGACCCAAGGCACAGGATTTAGAACAGCTGGGCAGGCAGGCTAATGCAACCAAATTCCCACCACTTCCCAGGTTGTGAGGGTACACAGAAGGTGGTAGACCAGTTGTGCGGCCAGAGAAGCTGGGCGTTTCAGCCAGGGCAGCTCCCTAGCAAGCCCCAGGAAGGCGCATGTGATCCTCTAACCTGTCTGTGTTGTGCTTTGTCGCTGTCAGAAGCCACGGCCTTCTATTGAGACCCCTCCCCCCCACCCTTGGAAATCTCTCTCTTGCTCCCTGGACACTGGTAAGTGAGGTCTCAGCTTACAGGGAGAACCCTTGAGCCTGTCCGTCCCTGCCCAGAGTCTGGACTTCACTCTTCAGGATCCAGGGAATGAGTGACCACCTTCCTTGGGTCCAAGGCCCGCCTTTTAGGTGCTCACTCCAGTGTTCATACAGACTTCTTCCTGAGGCAGATGACAGTGAGAGCAAATACACTCTTCCATTGAAGGGACTTCACCAGCTACCTGAGGAGTCTGGCCTTAGCTTTGGGCTTCTCTTGGAAGAGCCTTCACCATCCAATGACTGGGCCATTCAGCTTTGAATAATCTGACCTGTGGGCTTTGGTAGGAGGTCAAAAAGGGCTTCAGTGACTCCTGTCTGATCTTTTTTTGGCAGGGGAGTCTTGCCTGCCCAAGGTGATGATCTGCTTCTTACATCCTCCCTGTGTCTGCTGCCAATCTCCTGTAAGCCAGTACTTGGAAAATGAACTTAAGAATATATCAACCAATGATTTTCAGAGACCATATAATCTGAACCCATTTTGGGGAAAGAAAGGAAAGAATGCACCCACCCACAGCCAAATAATCAAATAAGTAATTTAGCCTAATAATGTAACTGCCTGGGTTGAAATTCTGGCTGTGCCACTTACTAGCTGAGTGGCCTTGACCGTGCTCACATCTCTAGGGCCATGCTTACACTCTTTCCTTCTCAGTAAAATGGGGTCAGAGTCACTAATTCAGCCTTTGTATAGAGTACTGTGAAGATTCAGTGATGTAATTCGTATAAAGTGTTTCGAACGGTGCCTGGCACATGGACAAAGTGTCCTGAATGGTATTATAGTTACAGTCACCATTGAACTCCCTTCTGGCTATAGTGTCCAGCTTCTTGGCAACACTGACTCAGAGTCTACAGAGAGGACCAGCAGCATGGGAGGCCAAGAGGGGCAGGGATTTTGGGCAAATTCCATCTTGGAGTTTTGGGGATTTTTGTCATGAAAATATTCAAACACACAAAACAGAAGAGAGAAACATATAATGGATACTTTACTGTTGTTGTTCAGGTGCTAAGATGTGTCTGACTCTGTGATCCCATGGACTACCGCTCACAGTCCTTCACTATATCCTGGAGTTTTCTCAAATTCATGTCCTGAGTTTGTGATGCTGTCTAATCATATCATCCTCTAATGCTCACTTCTTTTGTCTTCAATTTTCCCCAGCATCAGGGTCTTTTCTAATGAGTTGACTTTTATCTGGATATGAAACTGGTTAACATTTTGCTATGTTTATTTTCTGTTTAAAAAAAATTTACTGAAGTATTTTAAAGTAACTTAGAAATATTATATTTCTTCCCCCAATACTTTGCTTTTACCTCTGAAGCATAAGCACATTTTTTTCCAGAAGCACCACATCATTGTCCCTCCTAGTGAATCAACAAGTCCCTAACTTAGATTTCTTAGAATATTTCAAATGACTCTTTTGACTTCAAGATAGACTGTGCTGGGGAGGAGATCACTCTGAAGACAAGATACAAGTGGCTCTAGGTAGGAAAGAACGTTCCAGGTGTTAGGATGGGGACGAGGATGTATTGTTGGCCACAGTCCCCCTTGCCCCCTGGAAAAACATAGCCTGGTCTGAGGTCCTTTGTGTGACTATACTCATCCTGATCTGCTTCTTTCTGAAGGAGAAAAACATGTTTTTGAAGGCTGCTTGACAGACAGGAAAGATATTAATAAATGACATGCAAATTTCTTAATTTCACTTTGGCTGGATATGTGATTGCTACTTCTGAAATACAGGCTGGTGATGGGGCTTCTTTAAAAAAAAAAAAGATTTCTTGAGCTCTGAGTGTATATTAGGTTGTCCAGCTGAGCTTGGCTGGGGGCTGGGGGCAGGGTCATTCTGACCTAAGAGGAGGTAAATAAGGACACATTCAAATGAAACCTGGCCCCTAAATAAGAAGTTGAGAGTTTAATTTTGAGGCTGTTTCTGGGGTGGAGATACCACAAAGGTTTGACTGAGAAGCTGAAAAGTTCTTTTTATAGCTCTGTTGCTTGCACACGAGAGAGCAACTTCATCAATTGGCCTTTTCACACTTAGCGTTTGTGCTGTTGCTGTTCCCCATTTCTCCTTCAACTCCACATTGCTGGGTGGGGCACACTCTTACTGCTCTGGCTTGGGTGCTCTGGGCTTCCCAGTTCAAATAATTCTTCCCCTTTTCCCTAAGAGCCGGGGTGAGGGTTTCCCCAGTAGTGTATGAAATCCACAGGGTCCCCTCCGGCCGGAGTGTTGGCTGGTGGTGTTGCAGGGTGGGGCTCGAAGGTGCGCAATAGCAAACACATGGTCTCTGGAGCGAGAGTACCTGGGCTCAAAGCTCGCTTTTGCCACGTGCTGCTGGTTCCCCTGCTCTAGGGCAGCGAGGAGACAGTCTTTCAAATATGCCGTTCTCTTAAATTTAGGCCTTTATGAAGGTATTTACATTTGTCCTGGCAAAGGGTGGTCTTTCCAAAGAAGGAGTGAATCACATTCTTACGAAATGAAGAACACAACTACTAGATGAGGGTGAATATTAATACAAGACGGCAATGTGTTTCCTGCTAGGTGTTCTTAACTGCCTGACTTCTTTAGTTTTAGTAGAAGGAACTCAGTTTTCATGGCCTCTTCTTTTAATAGACAGGTTTTTTCTTGCCTGTGGAGTTTGTGTACTTAGAATAAAACTCCATGGAATCCCAGGTTTGAGAGAGAAAAATGACTGGTTATACCGAGGAGCTTTTTTTTTTTTTTTAAATATGATCTGAAGGTCATAACCAAGCATAAGCCAAATACAATTTGATTGTATAAAGGTGTTATTTAGCAAGCAACCCAGCACGTATAAATCTTGCTATTTAGATTTATAAGTAGTACTATACAGTAAGCCATATATTCAAAATTATATCACTAGCTATTAGCAAGTTATGAACTGTGAATAATTTATAAAATAGTGTTTGTAGATGCCAACAGGACTTTGAAAGATGTGAATATTTAATTTTAAACCTAATCTATTGACATTGTTCAGAAATTTACCGAGTCAATTGGTCCTGGGCAGGAACCTCCTTAAGGAAGAGCATGCCATTGCATGACAAGCAATGCCAGGGCACAATTCTAGAAAGTGCTGAGAGGTATAGTCAACTGTTCAAATCATTGGAAAAAGCGAATTTAAGTAGCCTTGTCTAATAGTCAACATGAAGAAAAGGAAGAGTGAGTGAGAGAGAAAGGAATCACTTTCTTAGCCATAAAGGAAAATTGTGTATTCAAACATGAGCCATATGAATGAACTGCCTAACTGGTAACATCTGGTGATGATTTTGCTATGCACCATTAGAATGCTAGAAGAAGATACGTGTAATCTCATTCTTTCCCCTCGTTTAAGGCCACAGGCATCATAGTCCTTGGGACGCTAGCTTTCGGTCTGGTGCCATTCACTGTAGCCACAGACTGGCTGTGAATCTGGTAGACAACTGTTGAAATTTTTGGTAGGATGGATCCTGACTCATATAGAGGTTGCACAATTCCTTGCAAGGTCCCAGTCACTGTGGCAGATACTTCTCAGTGTTCACTTACCATCTAGGACTTCCTCAGACTTCCTGTCTTAGGGACCCCCAGTTTCACTTTTGGGTAGCAATATGGCTGACCAGCAACATTGTCATTCTGCATGCAGCTGGTGGAGTCCACTTAGCATAGTCAGGCCAGTGAGAAGTGGGGAGAAGTCCTTGGGAGAATGTCCTTTATAAATAAAAACGCTGAGGTTTACGAGGAGAAAGCCTCTTTTACTCTTTATTCCCACCTCACTTCCAGGAGGTAGATGTCAAAGGCTCAGGTGTCAGTCAGCAGATGAGTATGGAAGCCTGGCCAGATTAAGAATGGAGTGAGAAGAAGAAAGATGGGAGAGATCTGGTCCCTGGGTGCATCATCAAGACACCACACTTGCCCTGGACTGCTACCTCCAAACCTTGTCCTAAGAAAGGAATAAAAGCCTATTTCTTTAAGCCACTATAGCAGTATTTTCTGATACTTGTAGCCAACTTCACTCGTAAAGGATACTGATCTGAACAAAAGTTCGTCCAAAAAATCTGACCTGCCTGACATCATTTAGCAATTTAGTAGCTGGTGTTTTGTTTTGTTTTAGCAAACAGCACATTTTCAGCCCTAAAAATCCAATATGAAGGAAAAATTTACATTTTTTTTCCTTTTCAGACTTGTTGATTCCAGGTATCAATAATATTTCAAGTGTGTGAGGAGCAGCAGTTTTGTGCTTCTGACACTGTGTGACTTCATTGTTCTGTTATCACCATTTTGATGGAAAAAAAAAAAAAAAAAGCTGATTTCAACATTTCTGTTTAGTTTCTTTACTCTCTCCATTGCTGGCAAAAGCCTTTTGTCAGGGGCACTATGAATAAGTCTTAGTACTTTAATTTATGGGCATCCCTGGTGGCTCAGTGGTAAAGAACCCTCCTGTCAATGCAGGAGATACGGGTTCGATTCCTGGGTTGGGAAGATTCCCTTGGAAGAGAAAATGGCAATCCATTCCAGTATTCTTGCCTGGAGAATCTCATGGACAGAGGAACCTGGTGGGCTACTGTCCAGAGAGTTTCAAAAGACCGACTACACAACAACAACAAACTTTAATTTATACAGCACGACCTTGGCCACAGGTCAAATAGGAGAGGTTAAAGAACAGACCAGGTGTCGTCATGTATGTTTCAGTGGCTGTCACAGCTGCTTTACCTCTCACAGGGGAAGTGTGCTTGTCCTAATACGTTCCTAAGACAATATCCTAAGGTTCAGTTCATTGGCATAAGATTTGTCCAAAGTCCGTGATAACTGGCATGATCTGTTCTCCAGTGTAAATGGCCAGAACTGGTCTTTTTCAGCCTCAACGATTAAAGCTTGCTGTCCGATTCAAGATGAGAACCAGAAAGTGTACCAGAATGTTTCTATGGACTTGCATAAACTCTTCATCTTTATTGACCACGAGAATAGCCTCAAAACGAGATGAGTGTCACCAGAAGACAGACTGTAAGTGACTTTGCCTCAAGTGCTTGGGGAAGCCTGCAGTGTGGTGCTAAGGGTTGACTGTGACTTTGAGGAAAGCTGAAGTGCTGTGTCTGCCAGTGGTGTCAGCTGTTAGTCAAGGTGGCTCATCTGGGTCATAAAGGCTTAAGGGCTGTGGTCAAACAGGTTTTGCAGGTCCAGAAAAAGCCTGAAAATAGAATAAAAGCCAACAAGTGTAAATCCCAGTCCAAGGGGTCAAAGGCATGTCCAGGATATCCATAGGATCTCACTGAGGATTGGTGAGGAATTACTGATGCAGCTGAAGTTTTTGGAGCCTGCAAGTTGTTTCATAAGCAATTCTAGTGTAAGGATTCTGATACATTTCAGGTAAGCCCATTTTCAGCTCACCTGACCAGCACTTCAGACTTAAAGAACTCTGCATTACTCAACCAGGGAACCTTCCCTAGGGGAAGGAGACTAGCAGAGAATCTAAAGTCTGTGGAGCCTGGATCTGGATCCACTGCCACCTCCTTGCTGCTCTGGGAGGCCCTTATCCTGGAAACCCTGACAGTCCCCCTGGGCACATGAAGTGCTTAGCTGCTCAGTTATGTCTGACTCTTTGTGACCCCATGGACTATAGCCTGCCAAGCTCCTCTGTTCATGGGATTCTCCAGGCAAGAATACTGGAGTCGGGTGCCATTTCCTACTCCAGAGGCTCTTCCCCACCCAGGGGTTGAACTTGGGTCTCTTGCACTGGCAGGTGGATTCTTTACCAGTGTACCACTTGCGAAGCTTGGGCACATGGAGAGTCACAGGATAAACCTGGAGCATTTTCTTGGACCATTAATTTTGCTTCATGATAGACCACCAAGGGCATGTCTATACTTCAACAATATATTGTGAAGTATAACACAAAGTTTGCATGAATTCTAGGGAGAAACACAGGCTTTTAAGAAGTCAGCATCGTTGGTGGGTTATGTCAGGTGCTCAGTTCACTGTCTTCAGATCATGCAGAAATGCTCTGGTGGAAAAGTTTCGAGAGCAGTAAATAGATGACCATGTTTTGCGGGACACGGAGCTCTGTGTGGTCTTTGGGTTGGTCTCTCCTCAAGGAGAGAGCTGTGTGCTGTTGTTCTCTCTCGCTGGCCTCTTCCCAAATAATACAGAGGAGAACAAGGATGAAAGGGAAAAAATCACTCAAGGTCTTGCCCTCCAAAGACAACGGGGGGTGACATTTGGGTGGCCATCTTTTGCAATGATGTAGTGGGTTCCATTTTACTCAAAGGGGATTGCATCTGTGGGCCTTTCCAGTGGGCAGGAAACTTTTTAAGTTTTCAGATTGGTTTGAGTTAGGTTGACTCGAACAAATGGCCATTTCCAGATACCCTGTCATAGTGAACAAGGTCACACACCAACGCGAACAGAGAGAGGCTTTCACATTTATCAAGATGTAACAAATATCATTCTTGCTTTTCTTAAAACAAAACAAAACAAATGGGACTTATAGCTGCTCAATTCATGATTGCGAGATGTGTTTCTAAGGCTGAAAGTTAAAATGCCACAGTCCCCCAAGGCAGGACGTACATGAGTTAAGGGCTCTTTCTGGTTGTGTGTCCAGACGACTGAAGCATCATTTTCCACCCTCTTGCTGGGTTTCCATCCCCCACCATCTCCCCAGCCGTGCGATGAGCCTCACAGGCAGAGCCTGGAGAGCTGAGCCCACCTGCCTGCGCTGGCGGTTCCTGATCTGACACCGGCCTGCTGGGGTGGACGCGTGCCAAGAGCGGCCAAGCACACGAGACCCAAGTGAGGGGAGTGGGGCGGGAGGCAGAGAGACCCTCCGTGGGGGTCCTGGATACAGCTGCAGCCCACATGGCATGGGCGGCTCTGCCAGGAAACCCCGCCTTGAGCACAACTGTCCAGCCCCAGGGCATGGGCCGCCTTCAGCAAGAGCTTTGTTCTGAGAGTGACTTTACAAGGTGGTCCTATAAAGTGGCAGGACTTCAGATGGGGAAGCAGGCTCAGACCTCTCTGTGTTCTGTGTACACTGCTGGGGGCGGGAGGCCGACTCTGCACACTTGTACCCTGACGTTCAGTGCTTGCGAGAGCATTCTCCCTCCCCCTCTTCCCACCCTCTTTAAAAATATCCACGTCCCTCCTCTCCTTTTCCTCTCTCTCACACCATAATGCTTATCCTACCCTGAGATCCATGAGTGGGAATTTTAAGTACCAGCTTTCCTTTGAGCTAATGCATGTAATAAGGACCGTCTCCTTAAGGGTAACATAGAAAAGTGGGTCTTGATGGAAAAAGGAAAAACTCTAAAGGCCTGGAAATTACAAAGTATCCGTCTCGACTAAGGCATTGGCTGTGGCACTAGTGGTAAAAGATCCTGCCTGCCAATGCAGGAGACGTAAGAGACGTGGGTTTGATCCCTGGGTGGAGACGATCCCCTGGAGGAGGGCATGGCAGCCCACTCCAGTATTCTTGCTGGAGAATCCCATGGACAGAGGAGCCTGGCGGGCTACAGTCCATAAGGTCACAAAGAATCAGACATGACTGAAGCAACTTGGCACGCATGGATAGTGCCTTGGTGGTGGCACAGTTGCTAAGTTGTGTCTGACTCTCTGCAACCCCATGGATGGTAGCCCACCAGGCTCCTCTGTCCATGGGATTCTCCAGGCAAGAGTACTGGAGTGGGTTGCTATGCCCTCCTCCAGGGCCTCTTCCCGACCTAAGGATAGAACCTGTGTCTCCTGAATCTCATGCATTGCAGGCAGATTCTTTAGCAGTAAGCCATCAGGGAACCCCAAATATTAGCTTTACTTCATTTTATTAATACTTTTATTATTACCATATTTAAATTAATTTAGTACTGAAGATAAAACATGACAAGACTATGGGTTTTGACCTACATAAGAGAAAGATGCAGCTTGTTATCCTTTGCACATGCCCACGGTATACCTTGGATGCAAAGAAAGGAGGGGAATGCCCTCAACTCTGGCAAAGCAGGGACAAGTCCTCTGTGACCGGAAGGGACTCCCTGCTTTGCTGGAAGCTCCTATTGCTGTCCTGTGACAAGTTCTGTTGTCCAAGACCATTGACTGACTATTATTTATGAGCTTTTTAGGTAAAGACATTAGATCCATAGGACGTTAATTATTATTATGCGAAGGAAGGAACCTGTGAAGTGTTCGCAGTCCTTTTGGGTGGCATACTTTTCCATTTCTTTTTCTTAAAAACTCTGCCTCTTTTTGTTTATTTGGTATCTTCTTTTCTATATTCTGTTTCTGAAAAGAACAAACGTGCAGCCTCTACTGTGTTAGCTCAGGGAACTCTGCCTAAGCGCTGCCAAGCTTCTCCACTCTGCTCAGATGTAACCCCAGTCCTGACAGCAGCCCCTGGAGCTGCAGAGCCTCACCACTCCATCACTCACCTCTGTTCCTCCTGCTCCTCATGGTTGCCGGGTCCCAACTGCACTGACTTGCTTCTAGTTCCTGGAATGTGCCATTCCAGCTCTACCACAGGGCTTTTGCACATCCTGTGTCCCTGCCTGGAATGCCCTTCCTCCAGGTGTCCTTGTGGCTCTCACCTCACTTCCCTTGGGCCGCTCATCGTAGCAGAGGGGACTTTCCTGAGAACCCCATCTGAAACACCGTCCCTCTGCCCCCTTCACCCTGCTTTGTCTTTCAGCACAGCACCTACTACAGCCTGAAATGCTCAGTTTCACTGTCTAACTTCTCCCACTGGAATATAAGCTCCCCAAGGGCAGAGACTTTTATTTTGTTCACTGCTGGGGACCCAGAATCTAGCTCTATGCTGACACACAGCGGGCACTCAGTAAATACTGAATGAATGAATATTGAGTGGGCCAGGACTACATGACTCTTCAACTTTGCACATGAGCATGGAGGAAGAGCCACTTTTGCAAACCGACTTCATTATGAGAGCTCAGGTGCCCCAAAGCCAGGGTCAATTCGCTCCATGAACCAAACGACACAGATGGATGAGTTCCTCCTTCCACTGTGGTCTCAGTGACTATTTTGAGTAACGGGCCTGTGGCAAAGTATAGCAAACAGATGAAGGGATGGCTTCCAGATAGAAGGTCTTACATATAGCACAAGTTCAATACAGGTTTTCCCCACTCCCACCCCTTCCTGAAACTACAGCGTTCCTGTGAAAACTTTCAAAAGCCAGAATGGCTTGTAAATCGAAGAAGTATTTATTGCAAGACACATCTTGCTAATGGATGCACAAAATAAATCAAGATAAAGTACAGACATTCACAGATACAGTTCAAAGCTCTGACGGCTGGATATTGAGCTGCTGAGTGTGGTTCCCGGGGAAGGAGCTTGAGAGCCACTCTTGCAGCTCCAGATGTACCCTGGCTCTCTAATGGCTCTCTGCAAAATGTATGCTGAGTACTATTCTCATAAAAATCAAGAGTCCTCTTCAGATTTCTTTCAGTTGGGAAAAAAAGATAATAATGTTGGTCTTTCATAAAAGCAAATTTTTGCACAGTGGGGGATACCCATACACATTTGAAAGAAAAGTGCTAAAGAAAAGAGGGAGGAAATGACTATGTAAAAATAGACCTTATGAGATATGTGTCAGTTTTCTTTACAAGAAGGTTGAGAAGGGTGACTTGTTAGAATCCCGAGAGAGGCCTGGATGGCATCTTATTCTATGTCTCTTCTCCCCAGTATGCTTATGATATTAGGAAGTCAGAGAGCTTTACTCTGTTAATCGTGGTATGTCCTGGAAAATAGGAGAATGTTCAATGCCCTTCTCACGGCTTAATCATAAATTTTCACTAAGATGAAAAGGTGAATTTTATTTTTTACAGAGATGGATTTTTTATAGTGCTTTTGTTTTTTGAGTAAATGCTCTGTGTAAGAAAAACAAATAAATACAGAAGTGAACAAGGAAGAAAGAAAAATGGCCACTCAAGGTCTCATCCCCTGATGAACACCACAGGTAACATTTTCGTGATTGTGTTTCAGGATACCACTGAAAGGCATGGGGGCCTTCCTGGTGGCCCAGATGATTAAGAATCTGCCTATAATACAAGAGACCCGGGTTTGATCTCCTGGAGAAGGGAATTGTTACCCACTCCAGTATTCTTGTCTGGAGAATTCCACGGACAGAGGAGGATGGCAGGCTAAAATCCATGGGGTCACAAAGAGTCGGACACAACTGAGCGATTTTCACTTCACACTTGATTTATGGATTTCCTTCTACATAAATGGGCTCATATTATTTTATAGACGCTACTTTCTTCACCCAATACTGTATTTTGAGGACACTTTTTTATATCAAGGTATGTAAATGTTTAACACCATTTTAATAGCCTTTAAAGAAATAATAGCATTCAATTTAATAGCCTTTAAAGGAATAATGTTCCTTTAATTTGTTTATGTAAATTATATAGATTTATAATAAAATATATATATAAATTTATATACATTATTTAATTTATAAAGGAATTAGTTAAAGGAATAATGCCAAAGAATGTTAAAACTACCACACAATTGCACTCATCTCACATGCTAGTAATGTTCAAAATTCTCCAAACCAGGCTTCAACAGTACATGAACCATGAATTTCCAGATGTTCAAGCTGAATTTAGAAAAGGCAGAGGAACCAGAGATCAAATTGCCAACATCCGTTGGATCATAGAAAAAGCAAGAGAGTTCCAGAAAAACATCTACTTATGCTTTATTGACTATGCCAAAGCCTTTGACTGTGTGGATCACAACAAAATGTGGAAAATTCTTCAAGAGATGGAAATACCAGACAATCTGACCTGCTTCCTGAGAAATCTGTATGCAGATCAAGAAGCAACAGTTAGTACTGGACATGAAACAACAGACTGGTTCCAAATTGGGAAAGGAGTACTTCAAGGCTGTATATTGTCACCCTGCTTGTTTAACTTCTCTGCAGAGTACATCAGGCAACATGCCAGGCTGGAGGAAGCACAAGATGGACTCAAGATTGCCGGGAGAAATATCAATAACCTCAGATATGCAGATGACACCACCCTTATGGCAGAAAGCAAAGAAGAACTAAAAACCTCTTGATGAAAGTGAAAGAGGAGAGTGAAAAAGTTGGCTTAAAACTCAACATTCTAAAACTAAGATTATGGAATCACGTCCCATCACTTCATGGCAAATAGATGGGGAAACAATGGAAACAGTGACAGACTATTTTTTTGGGCTCCAAAATCACTGCAGATGGTGAGTACAGCCATGAAATTAAAAGATGCTTGCTCCTTGGAAGAAAAGTTATGACCAACCTAGACAGCATATTAAAAAGCAGAAACATTACTATGCCAACAAAGTCCATTTAGTCAAAGCTACGGTTTTCCAGTAGTTATGTATGGATGTGAGAGTTGGACTATAAAGGAAGCTGAGTCCCGAAGAACTGATGATTTTGAACTGTGGTGTTGGAGAAGCTCTTGAGAGTCCCTTGGACTGCAAGGAGATCCAACCAGTCCATCCTAAAGGAGGTCAGTCCTGGATGTTCATTGGAAGGACTGATGCTGAAGCTGAAACTCCAGTACTTTGGCCACCTCATGCGAAGAGTTGACTCATTGGAAAAGACTCTGATGCTTGGAGGGATTGGGGGCAGGAGGAGAAGGGGACGACAGAGGATAAGATGGTTGGATGGCATCATCGACTTGATGAACACGAGTTTGAGCAGGCTCCGGGAGTTGGTGATGGACAGGGAAGCCTAGCGTGCTGTCAGACGCCAGGACACATTTGAGTGACAGAACTGAACTGAAAAGCATAATGGTATTCAATTGCACGTAGCCAGCTCTCCATTGTTATGTATTTAGATTGTTTCTGACTCTTTGTTATTAGATGACATTGTATATATATAAACTACTTTGTGGGCACATTCTAGGCAGTTCTTGTCCCAGTGAACTATCAGTCATCCATGGCACTTTCACTCGGGAAATCTGTTATCACCCTGGGTCAGTGGTCCCCCTTCCTATGCCCAGCCCCCAAACACCGTCTTAAAAGCTCCCCAAACCCAATTCTTAACATCAACCAAATAGTCTCTATTTAGTCCATCTACCATAAACTCCGGGAGTTGGTGATGGACAGGGAGGCTGGAGTACTGCGATTCATGGGGTCACAAAGAGTCGGACACAACTGAGCAACTGAGCTCAACTGAACTGAACCATGTTTCGAGGAGGCCTTTGTACTTATTTTGATTTCCTAAAAAAATTCAGAATACTTTTCTATTGTTTCTGGCCTCCATTGTTTGTGCCTGTCTCTTACTCCATCCCCTCACGGTCTGTTAACCACAGTTCCCGGAGAGTTACACCTCTTCTGCTGGGAACAGCCCTGATGGGCCTGGGGGTAATGCAGGCGGGCCAGTCACTAAAGCCCAGTGTGTGAAGCAGTTAGCCTCTTCTTCCATTCTTCCCTCTGCGCTTCCACCCTCCACAGCCTCCAGGTATAGGCCTGGAAGCTACTGAGGTTGGCACAAGAGCCCCCGCACAGGACTGATCTATCTTCAGTGGGGTATGAAGGTACCTCCTAGGGAGAAGTGGGTATTATCACGATGGCCTTCACTATCTGCTTTGTTTCAGAATGTGGAGAAGAGCAAAGCCTGGAAATAATAGATCTCAGTGTTAGGTGGGCTTTTTTAAAAAAGTCTGCTCATAATGTCCTGTCATTGCACTTGTTATGGTGACTTTTCTTTGCAAAACCCTGCTGCTCTGGATCCAAGCATGCCCCACTATTATTAACCTCTTGGACAGCTGAGGGTCAGAAGCACTCGAGCTGCATGACCCGCCCAGGATCATGTGGCAGTGCCCCAGAGGCCCAGGACTCCAGCTTCTGCTGGTCGACCTGCCCTGGGCTCAGGCAGAACAGCCAGTGGGTACAGGGATCAGCTCATGTTACAGGACCAGGCCGCACACCGCGGGGTGGGCTGCTCTTCTTGTTCTTGGCTCAGTGTCAAACAGCCATGGCTGGAGGAGGCGAGGAACCCTGGTGGTCTCATTGTAGAGGGTCTCTGGAGATGGGTGGTGACATCTTTCTTAGGCCTGTCATCGGCATGGGTGGATTGGGAGGTCCCAGGCTGGGTAACTCAATAGTTGACTGTGGCCCTCCGCTGACAACACCTCATACTGAAGGGTATCAGCTGTTCAGCCCCAGTTATAAAGTTATAGGGAAAGAGGAGGCCGGGCAGCTGAAGGGAAACTAACCCTACTGAAAGTCTGCTCTGAGCCAGGCCTCATGCTGGTGCCTTCACATGTACTATCTCCACTTCCCCCCGAGAACCCAGTCAGCAACTCTGGCTCTTCTTCCTCTTTGGGGTTAAAAGAACAGGATGATCAGAGCTGCTAAGTGGAAAGAAGCTATTACATGATGGAGGTAGGATTTTAATGCATTTATGTCTTAAGTCCAAAGTTCAGCTCTTTGTCTGTTACCACATTGCCCATCAACAGCACCCCAGGATGGCCTGAAATCTGCAGTAAATCTCTTTGGAGTGAGACATCTTCCTGTGATGGACTGCTGCTCACCCTCATGCGGACTCATCAACCCCATTTGCTTCCTTTCCCAGCTGCCATGTTATCTGAGGAGAGCAAAGTCAAAAGTTGGTGCTTTGCTCTGAAACCCTCGGTGAGTTTCCCTCCAGACTGCAGTTGGCTCAGGAGCACCATTTTGGCTGCAATCCCGCAGAGTTTCATTTTCACTTTTTTATTGAAAAATTGAAATCTGGGGAATTAAAGTCTTTCCATATTGATTTTTCAGGGCCAAGTGAAAATTACATTCTGTACAGAACCAAGAAAGTGCCACCTTGAGTGGTGACAAGGCTGATGTTGGAGTGGCGTGCAGCAAGGGGCATACACATACAGTCTCCGTGGAATCTTTCAACATGGCCGAGCAAAAACTAATTTTTGATCCACGGAAAATGATTTCTGGAATTAAAACAATTTTTTTTTTTCAGTTGGAAAGAAAGTTGAAGAAAGAGATCAAAGTGAGAAGAACTTTGCAAACTGAGGTTCCAGTTTTTCCTTTCAGTGCACTGGGAGTAGGTCAGATCCACGCTTGACTTCCGACTTCCTCCAAGCCTGGTACTTGAGGATGGGGAAAGCAGTTGCCCGGGGTCCAGCTTTATTCATTCACTTTGAGGCCCGGACAGCTATAAGCCCAGATCTTGCTCTACCGCTTGCTACCCAGATGCCCTTTTGAAAAGTTCTTTACTGAGCCTCAGTCTTTTTCATCTGTGGATTGGGGATAGATTAGAAACTACAGTATAAGTTTGCAGTGAGGACTGATTTAGGAAATATTAGTTGACTGACAATGAATAAACAAGGTGATCCGAGTAAAGTATTTGGGTTTGATAAAGGTGTCCATTGCATGCAATCAGCATGTCGCATGAAAGCCGGGCCAGCCCCAGAAGGAGTGTGAAGCATCATGGAGCTCATAGCGTTCAGGGCAGGTGGACCAACTGAAGACATGCGCTGCCATTTTGGATTTTGCTTCCTCTTTATGTTTCATCAGGTAAATTTGTCAGCATCGGTTGTGAGTGAAAACTGCTACCCACCCGCCCCAGGCCATCTCCACCAGTGACAGGCACTCTGTGAGTTATTAATAATATTCAGAAGCACTTCATTCTTCTCTTCTCTGGCTCCTCCCTCCACCCTCTTTAGCACTTGTGAAATGTCCTGTCTTTCCTCTTTTTCAAATACAGGCTGGTTGTGAACATCAACCAAAGCCCTCAAAGTGACTGGCGAGAAGTGAGCAGGTCTCTGTGAAGCAGAGGAGCCGGGCTTTGGAGTGCTGGGTGTCTGTAGCCTCGGGGATGAGGGTGAGGTGACCACCCCAGGTGGGTGCTGAGCCAAACTGCAGCCGCCTCTGGGGTCTCCCAGGACCAGCTTTGAGGGTAACCCATCAGCCTGCCATCCACAGTTTCAGCCAGATGTGCAGCCCCTGGAACAAGAAATCAAACAACTGCTTTGAAGATGAAAAGCTGTGGGAGAGCATGGAGCCCCGTTATTATTGTCCAGATCGTGCCAATTCCACGTGGTCCCTGCTCTGCTTGGGCTGGTGAAGGGCAAAGCCAGCCGGAAATGCCTAGTACAAAGAAGAGGAGCAAGTCAAATTCTGGAGGTGGGAGAAGGGAAGGGGTGGGTGCCTGTGCTTTGAAATTCTGCCCTGGAAAGGCCTCTTCAGTGGATCCCCTTCCAACCTGCCCAGTACAACAACTGGACCTGGCATGTGACAGGCGCTGTAGACAGATCGCATTTCACACATGCAGCTGTAATATCTGGCCACAGGTGTTTGGTTCTGGGTTTGCCAGCTGCTCAGCAGTGCCCTGTTACTCTGGATGGGGCCGGGAGGAGGGGGAAACTCTCACACTTGTTGCTGCCAAAAGGGAGGAGAGGGCTGGAGATTCCTGCCACGGGGCGGGTGCTCAGTGTGGGAGTCAGGGCTTGCTTCTGGGGGTCCTGGGCCTCTGCCCACGTGCTGTTCTGCGGTGGGGGCTGTGGCTGCATGGGACGGGGAGCAGGGTGGCCAGGACGCTTCTGGCAAGCTGGCCAGGGCCACAGGAAGGCCAGTCAGGAGGCAACGAGTCAGGGGAGAATAAGCCCCGGGGCTCTTGGGTTGGTCGGTTCAGGTCTCGACTCCACCTCTGAGTAATGGTGAAATCTCGGCCAGGTTTCTTAACCTGTCTCAGCCTCAGTTTGTTAATCTATAAACTGGAGTAAGAAGCGCCTGGTCCACGGGCCCTGGGTAAGGATCCTGTGAGACATGTGTAGCACTGAGGAGGCAGCCCTGCTCCTGGAAGGTGGGTCAGGGCACTTGCCCTCCAGGAGATACACTTATTCCTATCAAGCGAGCCTTACCCAGCAGGTCTGTGTCTCAGGGTGGATGGTCTGGCCCAGGTGCCCCCAGTGTGCCGACACAGATCACTGGGCTTTTGCTCTTTTTCCTTCCTCAGGGAGGAAGGTGGTTGTGGGCTCAGAAAACTAAAGTCATTGAAGAAAAGCAAAGCAAAGGAATTTGGACCTGGATTTCTCACGTCTGCCCCATCCCCACCCCCGACCCAGAACGCAGCACTCACGGAGATCTCTTTCCTACTGGACTCTGCAGGCCGTGGGCCGTGTCTACTTTGCCCGCCATCCTGCTCCAGCATGTCTCCTATAGACAGGAGGCCGGCTAAACATTTGTTGCAGGAGCAAAGGCCTGCTTGGGTGGGTGAGCGGAACGTTGTCTTCACTGCCTCTGCCTCTCTCATCCCTATTTTTAATTTATTTTTTACTGAAGTATAGTTGGTGTACAATAAGTTTGGGGTTTACAACATAGTTATTCACAATATTTAAAGGTTATACCCCATTCATGGTGGTGGTAGTGGTTAGTTGCTAAGTCATGTCCGACTCTTGTGACCCCGTAGACCGTAGCCCACCAGGTTCTTCTGTCCATGGGATTTCCCAGGCAAGAATACTGGAGTGGGTTGCCATTTCTTTCTCCAGGGATACTCCATTTGCAGTTATTATAAAAATATTGGCTATATTCCCTGTGCTGTACAATGTATTTTTGTTGGTTTTTTTTTTTTTTTTTTTTTAAAGAATTTTTGTTGGAGTCTAGGTGATTTGAAATGTCGTGTTAGTTTCTGTCATGCAGCAAAGCGGATCAGTTATACATATGCATATGTTGCATATATCTACTCCTTTTCAAGAGTCTTTTCCCATATAGGTCACTACAGAGTACTGAGTAGAGTTCCCTGTGCTATATATGGGAGTTTCTTATTAGCTATCTATTTTATTTTATTTGCTTTTTTTTTTTTTACTTTTAAAAATTTTGGCTGCACTGGGTCTTCATTGCGACAAGCATACTTCTCTAGCTGTGGCATAAGGGCTTCTCTGGCTGCGGAGCAGACTTCAGAGTGTGCAGGCTCAGTAGTTGTGGCATACGGACTTCTTTAGTAGTCTTAGTCTAAGCTGAGTCCGGGCTTGAGCTTAGTTGCCCACGGCACGAGGGATCTTAGTTCCCTGACCAGGGGTTGAGCCTTGCATCCCTTGCAGTGGACGGCAGATTCTTATGCATTTGTCCACCAGGCAAGTCCCATCAGTTACCTATTTTATATATAGTAATGTGTATACATCAATCCCAATCTCCCAATTTATCCCTCCCCTAATGTTCCCCCCACCAGTAACCCTAACTTTGTTTTTTTTTGTCTGTGGCTCTATTTCTGCTTTGTAAATAAGTTCATTTGTATCATTTTCTTAGACTCCACATTTAAGTAATTCATGGTATTTATTTTTCTCTGTCTGATTTACTTCACTTAGTATGATAATCTCTAGGTCCATCCATGGTGCTGCAAATGACATTATTTTATTCTTTTTTTAATGTCTGAGTGATAATCTATTGTCTAAGTGGTGCTGGGGAAAACTGGACAGCTACATGTTTTAAAAAAATGAAATTAAAACATTCTCTAACACCATACATTAAAAAACAACTTGAAATGGATCAAAGACCTAAATGTAAGATTGAATACTGTAAAACTCTTAGGAAAACATAGGCAGAACACCCTTTGACGTAAATTGCAGTAATATCTTTTTTGATCCTTCTAGAGTAATGAACATAAGATAAAAAATAAACAAATGGAACCTAATTAAACTTAAAAGCTTCTGCACAGCAAAGGAAGCCATAAACAAACAAACAAAAAAAGACAATGCACAGAGTGGGAAAAAACGTTTGCAAACAAAGCGACTGACAAGGGATTAATCTCCAAAATATATAAATGCCTTATTTATTTTATACATAATAGTTTATATCTCTTGTCTCCTTCCCCTATCTTGCCCGTCCCCTGTCCCCTCTCCCTGATGGTAACCACTAGTTTGTTCTCTAAACCTATGAGTCTATTCTTTTTTTATTACATTCACGAGTTTATTGTATTTTTAAGTAATATCATCCAGTATTTGTTTTTCTCTGTCTGACATATTTCACTTAGTAGAGTACTCTCCAAGTCTGAAAGTCACTCAAGTCATGTCCAACTCTTTGCAGTCCACGGAATTCTCCAGGCCAGAATACTGGAGTGGGTAGCCTATCCCTTCCCCAGTGGATCTTCCTGACCCAGGGATCGAATCAGGGTCTTCTGCATTGCAGGTAGATTCTTTATCAACTGAGCTATCAAGGAAGCCCCCAAAGTCTATCCATGTTGTTGCAAATGGCAAAATTTCATTTTTTTTTTATGGCTGAGTAGTATTCTCTCATGTATATATGCCACATTTTCCTTGTCCATTCATCTGTTGATAGATACTTAGGTTGCTTCCATATCATCCCTCTTTTAAGGACGAGAAACATGCATGTTCAAAGGATGGAGCTGTGGCCATGTGTCCAGCCCCCCACCACTCCTGGCCCTCAGACCTGCTCTCTCCACTTCTCCCAACACTTCTCTCTGTCTTCTGAGACTGACAGGTGGGAATGCCTGGGTCTGCAGAAGGCTGCAGGAGGAAGAGAGTGATGGTGATCCCAGGCAGAGGCCACATCAAGCTCTGTGTTTGGACAGGGGCTAATGCCACCTTTCTAAGTGTGTCTCCTGGAGATTGCAAACTCTGTTCTCTGTCCCTGTCTTGTCCCATTTCTCTCAAGGAGCTGGCTCCTCCCCTAGCAAGATGGGGCAGGCGGAATCCCTCTTGCCATAGTCCCCTACATTTGAGTCTCATTAAAACTTGACCTGAGCCCAAGATGTCTCTCCCTGAAGGCCCTGTCTCTTGGGCTGAAACCTCTCAGCTACCCCTCTGTGATGTCAAGTATGAGAACTATGAGGAAAGAAGTATGTTTACTTCACACCTGTTATGTGCCAGGCACCGTGTTAAACACTTGATAATCAGCATGTCACTGAGGTAGCTGTAATCACTCTCCCCACTCTACAGGTAAGAAAACTGAGGAACAGAGGTCATGGAACTTTCTCACCACTAAGTTGGTAAGTGGGTAAGACTGGGGTTTGAATCCCAGTCTGTGGGATGCCTCTGCCTTTGCTCATCCCATCCACTCACTCACAGTTATTAAGCAACGTTATACAGTAATTCATCTGTATGAGCTAATATCCATGGGCCATGGACCTGTATCCCTTCTTTCCAGATACCAGTGTCTTTCTGGGTGATGATGGCATTCATTCATTCAGTCATTCATCCAACAAGTAGGTGTTGAGCACCTACTGTGTACCAGGCTCTGTTCTAGTGCATGCTAAGTTGCTCCAGTCATGTTGTGCTCTTGGAGACGCTATGGACAGTAGCTGGCCAGGTTCCTCTGTCCAAGGGATTCTCTAGGCAAGAATACTACTGGAGTGGGTGGCCATTTCCTCCTCCAGGGAAACTTCCCAACCCAGGGGTCAAACCTGTGTCTCTTACGTCTCCTGCATCAGCAGACAGGTTCTTTACCACTAGTGCCACCCGAGATAAAGTGGTAAAGTTGATTGGCGGAATTCTCCTCCAAAGAGCTTATAATACAGTTGAGAGGAAAATGCTAAATGGATAAGCACATGATTAGCTGGATGATTATAATTGTATTAAGTGCTGTGGAGAATCAAGGGAGGCTTCTCTGAAAAGGAGACAATACTCCCGTGTTTGAGAGTATTTGAGACAATACTCAGCCAGACAAGGGTCTCACAGGGCAGAAGCTTCATGTGAAGACAACATCCCACCACCACAGGGAGCAGTGCCTGACTGTGCCATTTCAGACAGATGTGTGCAGCTGAGGCCTCAGCCAGCTCTTCACATCCAGTTCTGAAGGGAGTAACAAGCCAGAAGGAGGGGAAAATCCACACCAGAACAGGGTCGGTGTAGTCTTGGCACTAGCCCACCAGCGTGGCAAGGCTGGGTCTGCTTCGGTCTGTATTTTTCCTGGTGCCTAAAGGATTGTCTCAGTGACCTTCACACGCGCCACTCGTCCAGCAATGGAAAATCACTTGTTGAAAACATAAACAGAGCTTATAATAATTGGCAAGACCCACACAGCTAATCGCCATGCTCTCTCCTCAGGCCCTTCCTCTGTTCCTGTTTAGGAGACATACTGCCCATGTTTTCTGTCACATTTCTGCTTTGCTCTTGAAATCACAGGGAACAGCTCCTTTACCTCCTTGCCTTAGTCCAGGAGGACTCTCTCTCTGTCACAGGCTGCAGAGCCCCTTTGGTGATGTGACAGGACACAGACCAGAGAGAAGCAAGGGAACCAGCTCAGACTTCCTCAGCCCACCTCTCCTTCCCCGAAAACTGTGGTTTCTGGTGGGGTAGAAAAAGGACACTTCACCTCCTTCTTCCTCCTCATCCAACGAAAGCTGCAAAGACTACTTTCCTGCCACATTCTGAAACTTCCTCCAGAGTTGTTTCAAGCAAGCTGGACATCAGATCTCTATTGATTTTTGTTCTTTCCAAGATGTAACCTAGCCAGAAGGAAATATCGGAAGGTTAGCCCACCTTTCCTATTGATGAGTTATTTGGGGGCTGCATAAAAGGAAACTGTGAGATGTTTTCTGTGGAACCCTAGAAAGGGGCAGCAGTCTCCAAACTCATCTTTTCTCAGTGGGGCATGCAGCCAAGCCTGGCACACATGGGCAGATGTGTTCTCTCCCCCAGCCACTCTTGGACTGCAAAGATTCAAGAACACAGCTGATCCTCCCCACCATGAGTCTAGTCTCTCCAGTTTACAGTCTTGACTTCCAAGCACCCAGGCTCCCAGCTGGATTGCAATTCAGTCCTGGGAAGGGAACAGGGAGATTCAGGCAGGGAGAAGGGTCCCCCATTGCCAAAAGACCATGGAGTGACCTTAGCTGATTTAGTCTCCCCCACACCCCACCTACATGGGCTTCCCTGGTGGCTCAGATGGTAAAGAATCTGCCTGCAATGCAGGAGACCTGGGTTCAATACCTGGGTTGGGAAGATCCCTTGAAGGAAGGTATGGCAACCCATTCCAGTATTCTTGTCCAGAGAATCCATATGGACAGAGGAGCTACAGTCCTTAGGGTCACAAAGAGTTGGACACAACTGAGCGACTAAGCATATTGCATCCACCCACCCATGGTGCTTCTTTATTTGGTGGGAAAACAAAACATTAACCCTCTGGCTGGCTCTGCCCACAGGACACAGAACATCTGGTCCAGGTTTCTTGTTTCCAAGACCTCGAGTGGCTGTTTGACTTTTAACACAGCTTTAGCCTCTCAGGGCACCTGTCTCTTCTTGGCGTGGATGCTTGTTCACACTTCAACTCTTAGTAATCTTCTCCCTTATAAGCCTCAATGTCCACATCTGTAAATTGGACTTCATTCTAAAGACAAATGAATTTCCCAAAGTGTCACACTTCTGAGTTGAAAGACACAAGGGCTGCTTGGTCACCTGTCTCAGCAATTCCTCTGTTGCTATCAGTTTTCCTTTGGATGTTGCTCCATAACTCCAAGGGCTGTCTTTACTGTTGATGACTTTCAGATGGGAGTGGGGGTGGGACAGGGAAGTCTCATGAGGTCCTAAGACAGGAAGGGTTGATGGCAGGTTATCTACCCCAAACCCCAGCATATTCTGAAATCAACCCAAGTTTAAGAAACCATCTGATATGTCATTTTAGCCCTCCTGATCTGGAGATTTGCAAGAAAAATTGCTGGTTTTTTTGAAGGGGAATTTAAATCTCCTTTTTTCCTCTGCCTTCTACATCTGGCCATATGGTCTGATCTTTGTGGTGTGTAGGTAGCCAAAAAGAGCTCTAGAAGTCTGTTTACAGATCCTTCCTTCTTTTAAGAAGGATATGTTTGTGTGTACCTATGGCTCAGATATGGTCTTTCCTGTGGTCATGTATGGATGTGAGAGCTGGACTGTGAGGAAGGCTGAACGCCGAAGAATTGATGCTTTTGAACTGTGGTGTTGGAGAAGACTCTTTAGAGTCCCTTGGACTGCAAGAAGATCCAACCAGTCCATTCTGAAGGAGATCAATCCTGGAATTTCTTTGCAAGGAATGATGCTAAAGCTGAAACTCCAGTATTTTGGCCACCTCATGCGAAGAGTTGACTCATTGGAGAAG
Organism: Tragelaphus eurycerus; assembly: GCA_935064755.1. Lineage (NCBI taxonomy): Eukaryota > Metazoa > Chordata > Mammalia > Artiodactyla > Bovidae > Tragelaphus > Tragelaphus eurycerus. The sequence goes on from CAKXYN010000003.1 coordinate 27,609,352, forward strand.
ACTCTGATGCTGGGAGGGATTGAGGGCAGGAGGAGAAGGGGACGACAGAGGATGAGATGGCTGGATGGCATCACTGACTCGATGGATGCGAGTCTGAGTGACCTCCGGGAGCTGGTGATGGACAGGGAGGCCTGGCGTGCTGCGATTCATGGGGTCGCAAAGAGTCGGACACGACTGAGCGACTGATCTGATCTGATCTGATGGCTCAAATGCTCAGTTGTATTTGATTCTGCAAGCCCATGGGCTATAGTCCACCAGGCTCCTGTGTCCATGGGATTGTCCTCCTCCAGGGGATTTTCCGACCCAGGGATTGAACCTGGGTCTTTTATCTCCTTCATTGACACATGGATTCTTTACCTCTAATTATAATGGGACAATTGATGATTCTAAACAACAAATGACATACTGACTTACATGACATACATGCCTCTTATTACTTGGGCCTTTGCCCGCTCACAATGAGAAGGGCTTTGTGAGGATCAGATTTTTGGTTTCACTCAGCCTCTTAGAACAGGAAGATTCAGAATTTGGAAACTGACCCGTTCTTTCCCTGAGACGGGGGAAACTTCCACTCCACAGTTTCTATGTCAAGGGAATGTGTCAAACACATTCAGGCATAAAAGACTTTCTCAAAGAGAATTTGTGTGTCTTGGTTTCTACTCTAGAGTTTGCGATGTTATATATTTGAGATCAGTGGAGAGGTCTACTCTCGTTTTGCTTGACTGCTCTCTATTGAAGTACAGGTAGAATTGATTTGTAATCAGTTCCAGTGATAGTCAGATCTGTACTATTATTATTGACTTTGAGAGTTGCCACAAATATCCGAAGAAGGTTCCTTCAGTTCAATCAAAACTGAGCTTGAGTCCATCATTTGATAATTTGTTCTAGGTCCACTCTTCAGAGCTACCAAATTAGCCTGCCTCCCTCAACATCGCTGCCTCTGGGTATTGGAGACAGTCATTGTGTGTCCTGTAAACCCATGTGCTCTTCTCCTGGAAGGCTGTCAACCACTGAGTCCAAACCACTTAGAAAGGGCTCCCTCCAGTTTTCTTCCTGACCAAGGACTCTTCTTGCTGGCAGGGCATGCAGCTGGCTCTGGAAGTTCTCTGCTGGGGTTGCAGCCTTACTGAGCAGACTTCCTGCCCTCCGCACCCATCAACTCTATTGTGTCCTTTCCTCATTGCAAATAACTGAGAGTTAATTACACCACCTGAACAATGCCCCATTTGGAGGCCTGGGGTGCTCAGAAAAATTCAGTGGGGTTAAAGGTATGCCGCAGAGATGTGAATGCAGGAAGACAGAAGCGGATAAGGTCTCTTGGGTCATGATGCAGCACCTAAGTAAGGAAAAGAGGAAATTCTGGGGCATCCGTGGTCCACAGAGTTTGTAGGTAGTCAGGAGAATGAAGCAGTGCTCTTCTTCCCTTGAATAATTTTGCTGGAGGATGTGGCGAATATTCTACTGAAATAAAACCTCACAAATCCTCGTCTTTGACCACGGAGATTCTTGAGAAAAAAGCAGTTAGGGGAAGCACACTGATTGAAACCGCCCACCCTGGCCAGGCACCATAGTAACTATTTACATGAGCTGTTTTATGACAGGAGATCCTGATAAGGAATACAGAACTAATAAGCCACCGAAGAGTTCGGAAAAGGTCGAAAGGAGACACTGCGTGTCTGTCCACTTCCCAGAATCCCTCTCGCTAGCATCCATCTTGGCTGAGCCATGCGTATGCCACCAGGAAAGACTCTGAATTAGAACGATTGGCCAAAGACCACCCAGAAACTAATCCCATCACCATAAAACCCGAGACTGCGAGCCCCGCGGCAGAGCAGTTCTCCTGGGTTCCCTTACCCTACTGCTCTCCACCCAGGTGCCCTTTCCCAATAAAATCTCTTGCTTTGTCAGCACATGTGTCTCCTCGGACAATTCATTTCCGAGTGTTAGACAAGAGCCCAGTTTCGGGACCTGGAAAGGGTCCTCTTTCCTGCAACAGATAAGGTCTCTTGGGTCATGATGCAACACCTAAGTAAGGAAAAGGAAATTCTGGGGCATCTGTGGTCCACAGTTTGTAGGTAGTCAGGAGAATGAAGCAGTGCTCTTCTTCCCTTGAATAATTTTGCTGGAGGATGTGGCGAATATTTTAGTGCCATAAAACCTCACAAATCCTCGTCTTTGACCGCAGAGATTCTTGAGAAAAAAGCAGTTCTGCATTAACACAAGACCAAGTTCTGGCCTGTTAACTGCCCTCCAAAGCATCTAATTCAGCATCCCAATTCCTCTTTCATAACTTCATCATGATTATTTGAATCTACAGATGTCTTATTGAAAATGCTTCTGTTTTTGACTTATATAACCACAGGGAGAAAGAAGTGGTCTTGTCAGTTTGGGGGGATAGTAGATAGTATTCTACAAATGTCCTTAATCAGAATTCTCAAAGAGAATCTGGGTTCTGAATTATGGAACTTTTCATTAGCAGAGGCCTCATTCTCACTGATGGTGAGAGCGGTTGCCCAGCCTCCTGGGCCTGGTTGGAGGGACACAGAGCACATGTCAGCTGTCACATTCCCTCCTTCCCACTCTCACGACCCAAATTGCACCTCCAAACTGAGACTGTGTTCCCTCCAAATCTTCCTGCTCCTGTTCTTTTCAATGCTCTCTTCCCACTGGTCAAACTACTTTTCTTAAGCATTGCTTTGTGTATGCCACTCCTCTCCTCAAATGACCATTAGTTTATAGCAGCTTTTCTCAAGTTCTGTAAGGATTAATAAGCACTCCATGAAAAAGGGATTTTGTAGACAAAACAAAATTAAAGAGTTTCTTTACAGCAGGACTTTTTGGAGCCTTAAGATGCTAATAAGCATTGCAAATTTCCAAGCATTTCCCCCAAATTTACTTGACTGGGATCCTGGCAGGAAACAGATGGCTCATTCAAAGGAGTAATTGCAGGGACTATTAGCAAAAGTGTGAACAGATTAAGGAAACCAACAAGGGGATGATGGAGTACCCAGGGACTAGCAACAGAGGGAATTTGGGGTAAGGAAGAGAGCAGAGCCCAGGACAGGTATGGGCTTGGAGAGGTACTGCCTGACCAGAGCAGAAACCTCTTGAGGCTCGGCCACTTCCAAACCCACATGTAGGTGGGGATAGACACCCCACCTCCTTCTCCTTCCACTCCAATCACCTGTCAAATCTCCCGTCATCTGAACTCAAACAGAAGCCAAAGGGCACAGGAGTCCAAACCATACAGCTGCTAGAAGTCAACCTTACAGGGCACAGAGGAAGGCAGAGAAGAGGGTGGAGGGTGGACAGTGGGCACATGTCCATGGAACATGTTAACATCTGGAGAACACTAGGTTTTCCAGAATGGCATCTGGTCAACATCTGGCCTAAAATGTCCAGTCCATGCCCCAAGGCTGGACATTTCAGCTTCTTCATCATCTGCCCACAAACCAGCCCCCATGCTCTCCTCCTCTTAGTACTCTGCCTCCACGTGGCCTCAGGAACACACACTCAGTCTCACATCTCAGGCTTCCCCTCACATCCTTCTTTCTGCTGAGAGATTCCATCACTGGCCACTGCTCAGCTCAGGCTTATCCCATTTTCCTCCTCTTCAGGGAACTTCTGTGGCCTCCTCAGGTACAAGTTGCCTCTAATTGCCCTCAGTAAGAGGGACCACGGATTCCAAATGAGAATAGACACTATTTGTAAAGATTTTGTGTGGCCAAAAGTGAGAGACCATCTGAGAGATATTTAGATGCCCTGAAATATCAGAAGGGCTGGAGGTATAGAAAAGAATAAAATGATGTCATTTGCCGCAACATGGATGGACCTAGAGATTGTCATACTGAGTGAAGTAAGCCAGACAGAGACAAATATCATATGATATTGCTTGTATGTGGAATCTAAAAAAGGGTACAAATGAACTTATTTACAAAACAGAAATAGAGTCACAGATGTAGAAAACAAACTTATGGTTACCAGGGGGGAAGAGGAGAAGGATAAATTGGGAGATTGAGACTGCCATATGCACTATGATATATAAAATGGGCTTCCCAGGTGGTGCTAGTGGTAAAGAACTCGCCTGCCAATGCAGGAAACACAAGAGATGGAGGTTCAGTTCCTGGGTCAGGAAGATCCCCTGGAGAAAGGCATGGCAACCCACTTCGTTTTTCTTGCCTGCAGAATCCATGGACAGAGGAGCCTGGAGGGCTACAGCTCATTGGGTCACACAGAGTTGGACACGACTGAAATGACTTAACAAAATATATAAAATAGATAACTAATAAGGACCTACTGTCTCGCACAGGCAACTCTACTCAGTACTCTGTAATGATCTATATGGGAAAAGAATCTAAAAACAGAGTGAATTTATGATATATATGTAACTGATTTACCTGGCTGTATGGTAGAAACCAACACAACATTTTAAATCAACTATAATCCAATAAAATAAAATTGAAAAAAAAAAAAAAAAAGAAGAAGAAGAAGATGGGCTGGAGCACTTTGGTGGCTTCTGGACGCAGACTCTCCTGGGAAACTCAGAGAACTTTCCATCAAGGGCACTGACTTTGCTTACACTCAGTACCCGGGTTTCCACTTAGTCTTTACCAATGTTACGTCTTTTTTCTCTATAAAAAGCTCTGTGATCCCGGAGTCCACAGAAGCTTGCTATTTTTCTCTTTGCTCTGAGCTGTCATAATAGCACCGCATCTTGCCTAGCGGGTCCGAGAGCGGTGATGCGGGGCGGGGCGGTAAGAAGGATCAAGCAGTTGGAGCCGCGACGTTGAAACCAGATGCGTTTCTGTTGGGCAGTTACCGTGGGGAGGCAGGGCTGAGGCGGTGTCTCCTCTGGCCTTAGGCAGGCAGACCCAAGCGTGGCCCGGAGGGTGGGGCGGGCTCAGCTGCTGGGACCTGCTCGGGATGCAGAGGAGGGTCTGTCCCCAGCAGCAGCCCCGCCTGGCCAGTTGGTCCCCTCACCTTCCTCCTTCGCGGCTTAGGAGCTGGAACAAGGCTCCTTTTCACAGCTCTCCTCCACACCATTCTCTTCCCTTGTCTGGTTTCAGTTTAACTGGACGGCAGGCGAGAGAACCTCTGGCCGCCTCCTCCTTGTTCAGGGAGAGGCTGCTTGGGGGAAGAGTGTGACATTTCGTGGGAACTGGGGATTCAGGAATGTTAATCTCTGCTTACGTAAACATGCCGGCTTCAGTATTCCAATGATTCCCACATTATCTGAGCTTTTCCAAATCACCTGATTGACGGCTGTGCCAGGCTCTCTTCATCTGGTGTGTAAGAGCTGGACCTGGACCTCCCGCGGAAGGGCTCCTACCTCACTGGGGTAAAGCTCGTGCCCCAAATCCTAGATTTTAAAGGAAGTGGTGAACAAAATTGCATCTCCTGCGGCACACAGGAGACTTCAGGCCCTCAGCGTTCCCTTGCTGTTCAGGAGGCTCTTGATCGACCTCAGTCTTGAGTCTGAAGGAGCCCGCTAGGCTCTGTAATGAAGTGATAGTGGAGGGGGTGGGAGGGGAGTAGGGAGGACAAGAATAATGCTGAATATCCATTATCGCCCTGGGGATTAATTTTCAACAATGAAACTAAAAAATGCCCCCTTGCTGCTTTTCTTTCTCTTTAAATGCCCCCTTTCCCCCTTCATGTGGGGTTAGAAGAAATAAAGAGCTCATATGAGGGAAGGACTGGCCCACACAGCCTGGCAGGGGGGCCACCTGGGGGGCATTTCTGCCTTCAGCAAGAAACAGAACCTTCCTGCCCGTGTGGTCTCTCTCTCACTGCGGCCTCAGAGCAGGCAAGACTGTCATCTGTGCATGGTGCCAGGTGCCTGGGGATAGTCCCCTTTTCCCAGACAGGGAGTGTGAGGAGGCAGGCCCATGACAGGGGGACAGGAGCTGTGGTCCTAGTGGTTCCACGGGCACAGGAGTTAGCAGACACCTGTGTTCTCAACTCCACACAAGCGGGGGTCACACCAGCACGCCCTGCACATGGGGGACCCTGTGAAGCAGCCCAAGGGCTGGGCTCCTCTCCATTTTCTAGGCAGAAATTCTCCCCTTGCCATCGAATTTCCAAAAGGAGTGGCTTCCGGGGGCTCAGCACCTCGCCAGCGGTTTCTTCCTTTCCTTGGTTGAGGGTGCAGGAAGCATTGGACTCAGCAGCCTGGCGAGCTCCTCCTCCCAACCTGGTGCCCATGAGGTTCCTTTTTCTGGAGGCGCTGCTTGTCCCCAGCCCAGCCCTGTCCCCGTCCCCAGCCCCAGGAAGCTGTGTCTCCACCCTGGAGTGGCCTCTTCCCCGCCCCCAACACCTTCCTCTCCTGGTCCTTGGGGGCCCTATTCCCCCAGCTGCCACCTCAGACGCTGGTACTGAGCTGTGTCTGTTCACAAGCAGTGTGGGTCCTGAACCCCGGGAATCCTGGGACCTCATTTCCCCAGGGGGGCTGGTTAGTGGACTCCATGCTTCTTTGTAAGCTCTTTCTCAGGATTCTGTTTTACTCCAGCACCCAGTAATTTTGTGCGAGATGGGTGGGCGAGCAGCTTGGCGGCTATTTGTGTACCATATTCCCATTCCTTCTCAACCGAACGCACGTTTTGAATGTCAGCCGTTCACAAGGCACTGAGCGCAAAGCTTCAGCGGAACCCAAAACGCCTAAGATAGAGTTCCTGCTCTCAAGGAGTTCGACATTTAGAAGAGGCGATAAAACAAACATTCCAGTACCTCCAGGCAAGGCAGGTCAGGGTAAGAGGTCCTACAGAGTGAGTCCTGGCCCTGGGATGAGAGCTGGAGCCAGCTAGGCAAGGGTCATGGGGAGATGGTGGTTGGGCCAAGGAGGGACAGGAGCCACAGGCCGGGACAGACTTGTATGCAAGCAGTGACCACCCACTCCTCTGGGGGAGCCCTATAGTCAGACCTAGAAACTGGCAATATGAGTGTTCTTTAATTCCGCCATTCCTCAATCCCACTCCCCCTCCTGGGCTTGTTCCTGCTCATTTCCATCCAAGACAATGAGATGAGCACCAAGTCTGCCTGGGGAGCTCAGAGGAAAACAGGCGTTCTTCCTCAAAGCTAGATTTGTTGGGAATATTTCATTCTATATGTGTGTGCGTGCATGCTGAGTTGCTTCAGTGATGTCTGACCCTTTTGTGACCCTATGGACTATAGCTCTCCAGGCTCCTCTGTCCATGCGATTTCCCAGGCAAGAATACTGGAGTGGATTGCCATTTCCTTCTCCAGGAGATCTTCCTGACCCAGGGATCAAACCTGTGTTCCTTATGTCTCCTGCATTGGCAGGCAGGTTCTTTACCGCTAGCCCATCTGGGAAGCTCTTCTTTCTGTATACGTAGGGAAGTAAAATTCCAACAGAATTTCTGTTTTCCTGGGAAATGCCCCTGGTAGCATAGCAACTTTTTACAATTGGAGATGAACAAACTGAGAAAGAGGAACTTCCTTTCTTTCCTTTTTGGCAGGATCTTCTCACTCTGCCCTTCCCTGAGTAGCCCAAACTGTAAAGACTCTGCCTGCAATGCAGGAGACCTGGGTTTCATCCCTGGCTCGGGAAGGCCCCTTGGAGAAGGGAATGACTACCCACTCCAGTATTCTTGCCTGGAGAATCCCATGGACAGAGGAACCTGGCAGGATACAGTCCATGGGGTTGCAAGAATCAGACACAGCTAAGCGACTAACAGTTTCCCTTTTTCTCTTTCTCCCTCTACCCAGGTATAGCAGTGCGGGTGAAAGCACTCTACAGTTTTTTCTATAGTGATTCTGCTTCTGCCATCCCCTGGCCTACCTTCAATTTGATGAGGATTCTGACTGCCGTTTAATGCTGCCTGTCTCCTCATGTGCAACAGGCTGAAAGAGTATTTACTATAATGATTCTTCCAGCCTTGGTCTCGTGGCTCCTCCCTCCCGACCTGAGCTACATTCAGCCTCCACTCACAAAGGCATGCACTGTCATCCCCTAACAGGTCAGTGTGGCCCAAGAGGCACCTCTCACAGTTGGTGCTTTGTGCATCCCCCGGGGAAGGCGGTCACTATCCCTCTAGACAATTGGCAGGTGGAATCAATAGCCACGTGGTCTCCTGGGAAGGGGCCTTGGTCCATTCCAGCCACACTGGAGCCTCCTCACTCAACCCTGCCAAGGATTTCTCCTCCAAGGACAAGGTCAGTGCCACCCCTGGGTGGGGAGAGACAGAGGAGGGTTTCTGCTGTCATAGCACTGGCAAAAAGACTAGAAGGAGATGGTGGCTGAAAAGGTCAGGGGCGGGGTAGTCCATGCATGGCTGTTATTTATTTATTCATTTATTGAAAGGCAATTGATGTATAACATCATATTAGTTTTAGGTGTAAACATAATGATTTGATATTTGTGCATATTCCAAAATAATCACCCCCAATACGTCTAGTTAACATCTGTCACCATACAGTTACATGGTTTTTGTTGTTTTTTTTTTTTCTGGTGATGAGTGATTTATCTTGATTATTTGGCTAAGAGCTATTGACCAGAAGGATTAACATCTTCACTGTGAAATATCCATTAACTAGATGTGAAAAAGGCTGTGTGCAAATGTGCTGCTGATGTCTCAATGTGCCCGGGTGCCTTCATTTCCTGCTCTGTGGCCCTGTGACGTTCTGTGCTACTCCCCAAACTCCTCTCCCCCCTGCACCTGCCCACATGCTCCAAACAGTGCTGTATGGCGTTCACCTCTACACTATACAGAACATGTATCACTGTATATTATTTCTGTCAACATCCATCCCACACTTAAATTGCATCCTTTTTGGAACCATTCACATTTCAAAACCAAAACAAAACTGATTCTGAAAGCTTCTGAGAATTTCAGCACCCGTCCCATCAGTATTAGACCCCTCGGTTCACTGGGATCATGAGTCCAAGGCTGGCAATTTGTCTCCCAGGAGGGTAGAGATGGAACTGAGCTTGCAGCTTCTGAATCCTTAGCTTGTCTGTTACAGGTCTGAGATGTGCAGTGTTTCAGTCTGCTGGGCCGCCATAACAAAATGCCACAGACTGGGGAGCTGAAACAACAGACTTTTATTTTCTCACAGTTCTAGAAACTGGAAGTTCAAGATCAAAGTACCAACATGGTCAGGTTCTGATGAGAGCTCTCTTTCTGGCTTGTGGGTGGCTTCCATCCTGCTGTGTGCTCACCTAATGGGGAGAGAGCAAGCTGTCTGGTGTCTCTTCTTTCAAGGATGTTAATCCCATCATGGGTGCCCCGCCTTCATGAACTCATGTCAACCAAATCACCTCCCAAAGGCCTCACCTCTAAATACCATCATACTTCAAGGTGGGGCTTCAAGAGATTAATTTGAGTGCTGAGTCACTTCAGTCATGTTTGAGACCCCATGGACTATAGCCTGCCAGGTTCCTCTGTCTATGGGATTCTCCAGGCAAGAATACTGTAGCGGGTTGCCATGCCTTCCTCCAGGGGATCTTCCCCACCCAGAGATCAAACTTGCATCTGCTGCATTGGCAGGCGGATTCTTTACTATTTGGGGGAAGACATAATTCAGTCCATAGCACGCAGGTTTTGTGTGTTTTAATGACCAACCTAGATAGCATATTGAAAAGCAGAGACATTACTTTGCCAACAAAGGTCCGTCTAGTCAAGGCTATGGTTTTTCCAGTAGTCATGTATGGATGTGAGAGCTGGACTGTGAAGAAAGCTGAGCACCAAAGAATTGCTGCTTTTGAACTGTGGTGTTGGAGAAGACTCTTGAGAGTCCCTTGGACTGCAAGGAGATCCAACCAGTCCATTCTGAAGGAGATCAGCCCTGGGATTTCTTTGGAAGGAAGGATGCTAAAGCTGAAACTCCAGTACTTTGGCCACCTCATGCGAAGAGTTGACTCATTGGAAAAGACTCTGATGCTGGGAGGGATTGAGGGCAGGAGGAGAAGGGGACGACAGAGGATGAGATGGCTGGATGGCATTACTGACTCAATGGACGTGAGTCTGAGTGAACTCCGGGTGTTGGTGATGGACAGGGACACCTGGCATGCTGCAGTTCATGGGGTCGCAAAGAGTTGGACACGACTGAGCGACTGAACTGAATGTTGCTCCTGTGGTAGTGGCAAAAATACAAGATGACTTGTTGGAGTCCCTGAAGTGTGCAAACCCCTGAAAGAGGTCCATGTGTGCAATGTTTTATTGATTTACACACACACACATAATTTCACTGGATCCTGTTTTCTGGAGTTAAGGAGTCCAAAGTCCCTTCTGAAGTTAGAGCAGATGTACTATAAAAAACTCCAGCTCTTGTTGGTTCATCTAACTTTTTTTGACCAGACACCTTCTTTATAATTGAGCGGCCAAGATAAGAAGGGAAGAAAAGTGGAAAATAGTGAGAAATCACTAAGGACAGCTGCACAGAGAACTATGTCATGTACTGAGTTATGGGTCAAAATTGCCAGTGCACATTCGGGTCTGGCTCATAGTAGGGACAGGGTCATTGCTAGGAAGAAACCCCACTTCTCCTGCTTTTGACAGCTCAGGCTCAAGCTGCTTGCCTCCTGAGAGCCTGGGAGCATAACTCTTGGGGTCAGGGAGAGAAAGGCCCAGAAGCAGGCATCTGTCCTCGACAGGCAACTGGCCCCTGGGCCACACAGGATGCCTCCTGGCTCAGGTTCCACATTGCCCTCTGGCCAGGGGTCAAGGGCAACTCGTGGAGGTTGTTGCTTGAGCCCTTTAGCCACTGGGTCCTGATGGAGGCTCCCCTTAAAGAATCTTGGCAGCAGTTATAGTCTCTAGTTTCTGTTTTTAGAAACGGCAAAAGCAACATGAAAGGACAGTGCTTCTGTGATAAGGGGCCACCTGATAAACATCAGCTTCCTACCACTGCAGCTGCTGCTGGGGGCCTCTTCTCATTGTCCAGGTGGGTGTGGACTCTCAGGATCACATTCCTTTCTCTGCCGACAGCAGCCTCCCTCTTACCGTGTCCCTTCTGCCAATCCTGCCTAGTCTCCCAGCTACTTGGTGGCCCATATCAGACTGTATATATGTATGCATGTATATATGAATGCCAATAGAAGCATCATATATATATATAAGCTGATATATATTACATAAACACTCATGTGTATATATGTGTGCATTACATGTGCTTCCCTAGTGGCTCAGATGGTAAAGTGTCTGTCTGCAATGCAGGAGACCCAGGTTTGATCCCTGCATTGGGAAGATTCCCCTGGAGAAGGAAATGGCAGCCCACTCCAGTATTCTTGCCTGGAAAATCCCATGGACCACAGAGCCTGGTAGGTTACCATCCATGGGGTCGCAAAGAGTCGGACAAGACTGAGCGACTTCACTTTCACTTAATGTATACATACACGCACACATACACGCACACATACATGTATACATATGTATATACATACATATACATGTGTGTGTCCGTGCCTCTCTTATCAGTGCTTGAATGTGCCCTAGCACTGTGCTAGACCCTATTTGCAGGCCATCTTTGTGAAGCAAGAATGGGCTATTGTACAGATGAAGAAACTGAGGACAGGAGATATTAGTTGGCTGCCCAGGGTTAGGATGGAATCCGGTGTTTCCTTTATCCAAGGACTGCTCTACTCTGTGCTGGCCTTTGGCCTTTCCCTGCCCAGGAGCCCCAGGGATGAGACCCCTTGCCCCCTCCACCTTCCAGGTCCCTGCTGGCTTGGATGGAGTCTCAGGGGTGAACCAATGTGGCTGAGCCCTTGCTTTTTCCCCAGACTTCTTGAACTTCTTTCCTTCCTATTCTCTAAAGTTAATAGAACAAGCACAAAGCATGGTTTATGATGCACAGGGCTTGATTTGACTTCATATATAAGAGTGCACGTATTCTGCAGGAATCCATTAAGTCTACCCCAGCACAGGCTACGGCCACGTCTGGGAAAGGCCTGAGCCACCACGGGCCGGGTTCATCCACAGTTCACGTGGCAGAAAGGAGTGAGTCACTCGTCAATGGCACAGCCAGGGCTGGATTACCCTGCGGCTTCCTTCCTTAAATGGGCAGAGATTCCAACTGCTGCGTGAATAACAAAGACTGTAATGTCCCACTGGCCAATGGAGAACAGGCCAGGGAGCAAAGGAACCGCAGCAGCTGTTTTTTTCCAGAGTGCTGAAGGCTGCAACCCTAGCCCCCCTCAGCTGTCACGGTCAGCCCTTGTGGGGTCCGGCAGAGAGCGCAGATGGCCCAGGGCCATTGGTCCCACCCCTGGAAAACCGCAAGCGGAATCTGTGTCCTGCGGACAGGGCTCCCCCAGAGAGCTCGGCGGCCAGCTCCCTGCCCGGGGCAGCATGGCTTATTTAGTTGAAGGAAAACAGTGGTAGTTGGCGAGGCTTTGGGCAATGGAACAACACTAAGAATGCACAGGACCGCAAACTTCATCTTCTCCCTTAAACCTTCAGTGCCTTATCTAAGCCTCATTCCCTGTCCCTGCCTTTTTGTTCTTGGTTCTCCTCTTTGCCTCTTTTGGAATACTGGCTAAGTGGTGGATAATTATTAAATGTTAAATGCATTAAAGAATCTTCATGTACTTGTGTTTTCTTGCTAATTAAGCTACAGCAGAGGAATAAAAAAAAAATCACCCCATCCCGACTTCAGATTCTTTCCTGCATGACGTATAAGTCTATGAAAACTAAGCTTTCACATGTGTTATAATCACATATAAAAGTTCAACATTCTGCTTATGAAAAGGAAGATAGAATCAATGGTAGAGCAGAAAGAACACTCTGAAGGGGGCTGAGATCAGAACAGCATGGAGATAAGAACATGAGTTCTGGGACCAGTGGACAAAGCTCCCAGTGCCAACCCTGTCACTTTCTTGTGGGACCCTGGGCAAGTCCCCTAAGCAGTCTCAACCTCAACTTTCTCATCTGTGAAATGGGAACAGTAACCCTGAGCCTTCTAAGGCTATTGTGAGGATGGCATGGGGAAATACAGAGAAGGCAATGGCACCCCACCCCAGTACTCTTGCCTGGAAAATCCCACGGACGGAGGAGCCTGGTAGGCTGCAGTCCATGGGGTCGCTAAGAGTCGGACACGACTGAGTGACTTTGCTTTCACTTTTCACTTTCATGCATTGGAGAAGGAAATGGCAACCCACTCCAGTGTTCTTGCCTGGAGAATCCTGGGGACGGAGGAGCCTGGTGGGCTGCCGTCTATGGGGTCGCACAGAGTCGGACACGACTGAGCGACTTAGCAGCAGCAAAAGCAGCAAGAGTTCAGGAAATGTTCCATTCCCCATCCCCCCACCAAGTATTGATATTTTCCAACTCTAGGGCAAACATCTCTTGAATTGGCCTTGGTAGATAATTTAAGGCAAGTTGGCTGCCCAGCAGAATTTGCTGCAGTTCTAAGGCCTCTCCATATTAATAGGACTAATTGTGTCAAAGCTGATGGAGCCTTTGGTTCGTGGCCAGAATGCAGAGGCATGAGGCCTTCTTTCATGCTTGTGAATGGCTGGGCTTGGTGAGCTCCTTTGATGAGTTTTTTTGTCTGTATTCAATCGGGTCAGTGTCCCTTCCCTAGAATGGAAATGGGGTCAGTGTCCTTTCCCTAGAAACACCGCACCCACGTCTTTGCCCCTTCGAGGGGCTGGTTTGTGGTTGTTGCTGTTGTTTTATCAAAACTTTCTTTAAAGTGACCTCCTTTCTCCACAGCGCATGCTAAAATTCTGGGCCCTGATTAAATGTTTCTGAAAGCAGCCCTACTGCCTTTAGTTACATGCCAAATAAACAACTCTCCCTCTGGGAGAGGGCCCTCTTCTCACACAATCCCAGCCCTGCAGGGCATAAGGGACACTGACCACTGTGCCCTCTGCGGATGGAAATGACCCCAGGTTTTCTCCCCCGAGAACAGGGCAAGCGCAGTGCTACTGCGCTATGTTCCGGCTCCGCTTCCCCGCGCCTCGTCCTTCCGTCGTCCACCTTGCAAGGCGCTGCTGTCCCCGGGCTGAGCTACTGGTCCAGGATGAACAAACATGTTGACTTCCAGTAAGTCCTTGGCTACCCTCTTCCTCAATCCTGCCCGGTGCTGAGAGCTGTGGCATGGAATTAGTGTGAGACTGGGAACCCAATGAAGCTATTATGGTTTAAAACTAGTGGGCAGCACCCAACGCTCCACCAGGCTTGTTGGGTTTCAGCAGCTAAAACTGTCCAGTGTGCTCATAGTTATTTCTTGACACAGATTTCACCCTCTAAAATCACCTCACAAATAAGGATTACGATCCCATTTGGAGGGCAGACTTGAGAAAGAAAGCGATTTGCAAGAATGCAAACCAAAATGTTAAAAGTTACCTCTTCATTGTGGAATTATGGTTCATTTTACTAATCAGTTTCCTTATTTGTTTTTGCTTAGCTGTATTTTCTAAACTTTCCCTACTGGACATGTTTCATTCTTGTAATAAAAATAGATTAAGTTTTATGTTTTAGAGTAAATATGACTGAAACAGTAGCCTGCATGTACATCATTCTTTCCCCCGGATGAACTAAATCCTGACAGTTTTTCCCTTTTTCAGGTCTAAATCATTATTTGCTCTGTGTGAGTTGGTGAGTGCTATTTACAAGGCTATTTTAAACTAACAAGCTTATTTTGGAAGGTTGTGATGGACTTAGAGGGAATTACAGGATTTGAGTTGGGCCATGTCTTGGATGCAGTGTGTTTTGGTAGACAAAGAGGAGAAGTGACTAAGTGCCTCTTTGACCGAAAGGAAGCAGGATCGAGTCTCTTCAAGTTTACAATGGATCCAAGCAACTACTTGTTTTATGTCAGTTAAAAAGTCTGGCACCCCGCCCCCCTTAAGAGGCTAAGCATATCTCTCTTTACACTTCTTTTTACAGGAGTGTTTGGTTACCGAAGGAGTTTGGCTTGATTAGCACCCTTAGTGTTTGCAAGCTTGTGCACAGAGGTGTTCCTCCTCAGGTGCTAACCCACCTTTCAGAATATCAAGGCAGTATTTGTGACATAAAAGAGACATATTAAGATGACTTTCTTCCACAGAGGCTGAAAGGTCTGTGCTTAGATGCTCAGATTGCATGTTGCCTTATGGAGGCACAGTGGTGATTTGTGACCTGCGATGAAGCCCGGAGAAGGTCAGGGGGTGCTGTGGTGGGGCGGGGGGGAAGTCCCACTTCTTCCACACTGCCTCCACCCTCCATCAGGACTGGGTCCACTCTTTCAGGTCCACTGCTTTCTCTCTGTCCATGAATAATAATAGGGCTTGCTGACCTGGTGTTTCCTTGAGTGTTTTCTGTCTACCTTCCCTCAGCCCCAGAGATGCAGATACGCTAAAGGCAGGGGGGGCCTGTGCATTTAGGCCCCCGGTGCTGAGTGCCTGGCACTGCTGGCTGGACCTGGAGTGGCAGCATCTGAGCCTGGGATGCCAACTCTGAGCAGAGCAGATAAGGCTTGATCGACCCAGGCTCTGGGCAGGACATGAGAGCCCTCCATTTTGGAAAAGCTTAGGAGGTGTTGGAAGAAATCGGCAAGGTTCAGGTCAGCTTCTGAGAATCCATGCTTCTCTGCCATGAGGATTTGGTGAACTTCATAGACATAGGAGGCCAGCAGCATAATTATAAGTAGACTTCCAGAATATCCTGGGGCTAGCCTAAGGGAGAACTGCTGGAGAATTGCTCTCGCAATGGCGAGGGAAGGAGCTTTTGATGCTTTCATTGGAAATTTAGTAATTTATTTCCTCTGTGTGAAAAACACACATGCAATCATGTTACTGCTACATATTATAAATGGTTTTATGTGCAGAGCCAATGGGCAGGCTTGGGATCTAGTGCTTTCAGGAGAATCATTACACTGGTACTTGTATGCTAAGGCAGTTTTAAAAAGGACGTTTAGTATCAGGCACTGTTCATCGAGGAAATAGGATCAAATGGAAAGTTAGTTCCATTAACTGACCAGATATGGCATATTGGTGGCACTTTACTTCACATAATAGGAGTTTCCATCAAAGTTTCTTTTGGGTGGTGGTATAAAGAAAGCTGAGCACCAAAGAACTGATGCTTTTAAACTGTGGTATTGGAGAAAACTCTTGAGAGTCCCTTGGACTGCAAGGAGATCCAACCAGTCCATCCTAAAGGAGATCTGTCCTGGGTGTTCATTGGAAGGACTGATGTTGAAGCTGAAACTTCAATACTTTGGCCACCTGATGCAAAGAGCTGACTCATTTGAAAAGACCCTGACGCTGGGTAAGATTGAGGGCAGGAGGAGAAGGGGACGACAGAAGATGAGAGGTTGGATGGCTGCACTGACTCAATGGACGTGAGTTTGGGTAGGCTCCAGGAGTTGGTGATAGACAGGGAGGCCTGGCATGCTGTGGTTCATGGGGTCGCAAAGAGTCGGACATGACTGAGCGACTGAACTGAACTGAACTGAACAAGGTAAATCTCATTTTCTTGTTGACTTACATTTCAAATTCATACACTGCCAAAATTACAAAAATAAATCTTAATTTGGCCCATTATAAGTTCAGAACTTTTGATAACTCAAATGTGATTTGTGAAAGTTTATCTTTGTCTACTTAGCTAGCTCTTCTTCACAGAGAATGCAAACTAATAGAACAACACCCAAAGCCCCCTCAATGAACAATGTCTGAAATCCTTGATGAAAGAAACTATTTCCAAGCAACTACAAATATTTTTAGAAGAACTAATTACAGAAAAATTACCATTGTCCTAAATAAACATTCATTGAACCCTTTGTTGGTTCTATGAGAGGCATTTAAAGATGAACACGTCAGTTTCTGCTCTCAGCATTTAAATAACCAATGCCTTGCGAGTGTGCTAAGTCGCTTCAGTCATGTCTGACTCTTTGTGACCCTATGGACTGTAGCCCCCAGGTTCCTCTGTCCATGGGGCTCTCTTGGCAAGAATACTGGAGTGAGTTGCCATGCCTTCCTCCAGGGCATCTTCCCAACCCAGAGACTGAACCCACGTATCTTATGTCTTCTGCATTGGCAGGCGGTTTCTATATCGCTAAGCCACCTGGGAAGCCCAACCAATGCCTTGGATTCAAATAAATTGAATACAATACTGAATGCTTTAACTACGTCATTTTCAACTCCCAACCTTTTTTTTTTTAATTTCTTTTTTAAATTTAATTTAACTTTACAATATTGTATTGGTTTTGCCATATATCAAAATGAATCTGCCACAGGTATACATGTGTTCCCCATCCTGAACCCTCCTCCCTCCACCTTTTAAAAAGGGAATACTACGTTTCTTGCTGTACCTCCTGTACTTCATATTCAAATGTAAACCAGTGAAGCCCAATTTCTAATCCTATCAATCAACTGACGGTAAACTTTCACGAACCAACAGGCAATGAATAGGCTACCTTCTGTCCTTCTCTTGCTTAAAATTTTAGAAGCATTCACTACTGTTGACTGTTTTCAACTTCTCGTTACACTATCATCCCTGTCTTCTCCTTTCTGGTCCATCACACCTCTGTAAGCACTCTTTTTTGAGTCTCTTAATAGATGTTCTGCTGATCTTTTAATGCCAGTTTTCCCAGCTTTCTCTTCTCATGTTTCTCTTCTTACTCTAGATTCCTCCTCTGAGCAAGCTCACAAGCTCCTGTCACTTCAACCACAAGTCAGCCAGCTACCCTTAACACTGACCTCTCCATAGACAAGAGGAAGCCACTCAAACTTCAGGACACTAAGTAACACAAAAACAGGAAGATTGTTATGGCAGCGGTGTTCATAATGGACTGGATGAGGGTATGATAGAGATGGCTTGTGGACCAGGAAACTGGTTACAATGTGTTACTTTATACACATCGACCTATTGTATCATTTACTTTACCTCCATTATGCTTCTTGCCACAATTTCTTGAGTTGTCTGTTCATGTGCTTGCCTCAAAGGAGGGTTCTTTGAGGGGAAGGGCTATGACTTTATCTTTTGGTCCATAATAAATGTGATAGTATAATTTACTTGTGCTGATAGGGAAGCAGTGGGATTGGAAAAGAAGGGGTAAAGAAGACATTTTAGATATTGATAGTACTTATTGGAGGCTTCCCTGGTGGCTCAGATGGCAGAGTGCCTGCAGTGCGAGAGACCTGGGTTCAACCCCTGGGTCAGGAAGATCCCCTGGAAGAAGAAATGGCAACCCACTCCAGTATTCTTGCTTGCGAAATCCCATGGACAGAGGAGCCTGGTGGGCTACAGTTCATGTGGTTGAAAAGAGTCAAACACGACTGAGCGACACCAGTTGGATGTGGAACCTTGATGAGGTGGGAACAGTTAAGAAAACTCTGAATATCAGATCAAGGCAACTGGCAAAGGTGAGGCCATTAAACTGTAATCAGGCACACAGAAAGGAGGCACTAATCAAGTCAACATGTTGGGTTTGGGATGCTTAGAGATTGAGGCACAGCAAAATTTGGATGTGGAAGTATTTGGGAGGTAGATAGAAACACAAAACTACTGATCTACTGTGAGTTATTCCATGAAACTAAAGACATTAAAACTGGGGATTTAAACAATTCTGTTAATGATTGAATGAGGGCATCTCTGGGTTTAGCTCAGTTCAGTTCAGTTCAGTGGCTCAGTCATGTCTGACTCTTTGCGACCCAATGAACGGCAGCATGCCAAGTCTCCCTGTCCATCACCAACTCCTGGAGCTTACCCAAACTCATGTCCATTGAGTCTGTGATGCCATCTAACCATCTCATCCTCTGTCATCCCCTTCTCCTCCTGCCCTCAATCTTTCCTAGCATCAGGGTCTTTTCAAATGAGTCAGCTCTTCGTATCAGGTGGCCAAGTATTGGAGTTTCAGCTTCAACATCAGTCCTTCCAATGAACACCCAGGACAGATCTCCTCTAGGATGGACTGGCTGGATCTCCTTGCAGTCCAAGGGACTCTCAAGAGGCTTCTCCAACACCACAGTTCAAAAGCATCAGTTCTTCTGCACTCAGCTTTCTTTATAGTCCAACTCTCACATCCATACATGACTACTGGAAAAACCATAGCCTTGACTAGACGGACCTTTGTTGACAAAGCAATGTCTCTGCTTTTTAATATGCTGTCTAGATTGGTCATAACTTTCTTTCCAAGGAGTAAATATCTTTTAATTTCATGGCTGCAATCACCATCTGCAGTGATTTTGGAGCCCCCCAAATAAAGTCAGCCATGTTTCCACTGTTTCCCCATCTATTTCTCATGAAGTGATGGGACCAGATGCCATGATCTTAGTTTTCTGAATGTTGAGCTTTAAGCCAACTTTTTCACTCTCCTCTTTCACTTTCATCAAGAGGCCCTTTAGTTCTTCTTCACTTTCTGCCATGAGGGTGGTGTCATCTGCATATCTGAGGTTATTGATATTTCTCCTGGCAATCTTGATTCCAGCTTGTGCTTCCTTCAGCCCAGCGTTTCTCATGATGTACTCTGCATATAAGTTAAATAAGCAGGGTGACAATATACAGCCTTGACGTACTCCTTTTCCTATTTGGAACCAGTCTGTTGTTCCATGTCCAGTTCTAACTGTTGCTTCCTGACCTGCATACAAATTTCTCAAGAGGCAGGTCAGGTGGTCTGGTATTCCCATCTCTTTCAGAATTTTCCACAGTTTATTGTGATGCACACAGTCAAAGGCTTTGGCATAGTCAATAAAGCAGAAATAGATGTTTTTCTGGAACTCTCTTGCTTTTTTGATGATCCAGCAGATATTGGCCATTTGATTTCTGGTTCCTCTGCCTTTTCTAAAACCAGCTTGAACATCTGGAAGTTCACAGTTCATGTATTGCTGAATCCTGGCTTGGAGAATTTTGAGCATTATTTTACAAGCATGTGAGATGAGTGCAATTGTGCGATAGTTTGAGCATTCTCTGGCATTTCCTTTCTTTGGGATTCGGATGAAAACTGACCTTTTCAGTCCTGAGGCCACTGCTGAGTTTTCCAAATTTGCTGACATACTGAGTGCAGCACTGGGTTTAGAAAGCTCCTTAAAAATCATCTAGCTCAATTGTCTGTTGAATGCTTTAATCCTCTATAAAACTTAACTGCCGATCTTCCTACATTTTAGTCTCCGTTGGTGAGGTTTTTTTTTCTTTTTGATTCATATTTTAAGACTGTGGCCTTTCTTAATGCCAGTATTAAGTTTCTATAGCTTTTAAAAAAATCATAGCACATTTTTATAAGTCATCTGTTTAGAGAAATATTTTATTGAATATTTATTTACCTGGCTTGGGTATTCATAATTTGACTGCTGGACAATCTGAAAACACCATTCTCGTTAACAGAAGCTTTGGATTGATTAGGAGACAAAAGGTAAGAACTGAGTTAGCTCTTAGCAACTGCCTCATCTTATCTTATCCAAGGCTTCTACTATTCTTGGATTTTCTTAGGCAAGCAGGAAGCAGACTGCCTGGGAGTGGGTCTTGGCTGCGCTTCCTACTAGCTGAGAGGTATTGAGCAGGTTAACTTAAACCACTCAAAGCTTTGGCTCCTTCCAGTGAATGGAGACAGTGATTCTATCAATCTCATAGGGCCATTGGGAAGTTTGTCTTAATAAATATTGGCTTGTATTATTACTATGTCAGGCATACCCATCCAGGTAAAAATCACTTCTGAGGAAACATCAAGAGAATGAAGAAAGATGACAGAAGCAGTCCTTGTTTCATCTAATGACAAAGAAAGGAAATGACTAGAATCAGGGAGGTCTAAATGTAACAGAGAGGAAGCTTCAGCACTGAGCCAAGAGTCACTCTGCTCACAGTTTTCCAAGGGAGAGAATTACGGGAAGACGCAGCTTCCGGCATTTAGAAGTGAGAATGTTTTCATCCTCATTGTGAGCCCTATTTTAAATAGTTTGGCTAATTAGGTGATGATTAAATTACACGTCTCCCATATGTTTGTGCTTTCTTCTATGCAGAATATATCTGCCTGAAAAGTTGTAGGTGAATTACGTGTTTGTGAAGGAATTCTTTGATACCTTGCACAAAATAAGCACGCAAATGTATTGAACAGTAGGGACTTCCCAGGTGGCGCTGGTGGTAAAGAACCTGCCTGCCAATGTAGGCAGACAGTGATAGATGCAGGTTCAGTCCCTGGGTCGGGAAGATCCCCCGGAGAAGGGCTTGACAACCCACCAGTGTTCTTGCCTGGAGAATCCCATGGACAGAGGAGCCTGGCAGGCTGTAGTCCATGGGTTCGCAGAGTCAGGTGCAATGGAACATGCATGTATTGAATGCTAAATTACTTTGTAAAGCCTATAATAATAACATCTAACATGTTCAAGCAGGTACTATGTGCATCACAGGATTATCTCATTTAATCATGTGAAGTTGGTGCCATTGTTATCTCCAGTTAACTCTTGAAGACACTGAAGTCCGTAGAGCAATGAATCACTAGTACTGTCAAGATCTCTCTGTCATTTCTTTGTTTGCATGTTTTGATTTTTGTTGTTTGGTATTCTTAGAACAGAATGCACCTGCAGGAGAAATGATAGAAATGACTTTCAATGGATCTTTAAATAGACGTGACTGCTAAAGCATCAGGAGGGCTGGCATATGGCTAAGCTGAGGATAGGAACCATGGAAATAGTGTAGTGACTCTGAGCATGATGGGCAGAGAAGGGGCGATAAGGAGAAAGAAGGAGGCAGACTAAGCTGAATCTCCCAGTGAAAGTTGACACAGAGAGTGCCCCGGCAGAGCAATTATGAGTAAGCCTGGAGGATGTTGGCCTTCTCTTCACTGAAACAACACTAGCCCAATATAAATGGACCCAGCCAACCTGTGCAGCCTTATCTATTATTCCCTCCTCTCAAGACCTACTTTCTGAGAGCAGTAAACTACTAATATGCCAACTAATATGTAGACTAGTAGTATGCCAGAAAATACTCTCTTTTCACATGTCTTTTACATACAGTATACCTTCTATCCAAAATCTCCCTCTTCACAGCTGTTTCACTTGATAAAGCCACTACTTACTTTGTACGCATTCTCTTGCCAAATACTTAACATAGATTGTCTCTAATTCTTATACAATTCTGTAAGGTAGGTATTATTATTTTCACTTTGCAGATGGAGAAAGAGAGGTCCACCAGTACATAATGAACCCAAGTCTACACAATTAGATCTAGGGCTCGAATGTAGTTCTGATTTTAAAGTCTGTCACTTTCTCCTTGTCCCTTCCTTTAGAAATTCCTAGTTACTCTTCTAGAAGCAGCCCGAATACCATTTCCTCGGTGAAACCTTTGTAGGTTTCCTCAGATAATGGTATTTCCTGATAGTCTTGTAATACTCTGTGTGTGTGTGTTCAGTTGCCCAGTCTGTCCGACTCTGTGACCACATGGACTGTAGCCTGCCAGGATCCTCTGTCCATGGAATTTTCCAGGCAAAGAACCCTGGAGTTGGTTGCTATTTCCTACTCCAGGGGATCTTCTCCATCCAGGGATTGAATCCACATCCCCTGCGTCACCTGTGTTGGCAGGCGGATTCTTTACCATTGCACCACTTGGGAAGCAAGTGTAATACTCTGTACATGGTACCTACTGTGAATATATCTACAAAAATACCTACAAAACAGCATTTACTAAAATTGTATTTCAATAATATGTCTACATGGGGGCTTCCTTGTTGGCTCAGTGGTAACCTACCAATGCAGGAGATGTGGGTTCGATTCTTGGATTGGGGAAATCCCCTGGAGAAAGAAATGGCCACCCACTCCACTGTTCTTTGCCTGGAAAATTCCATGGGCAGAGGAGCCTGGCGGGCTACAGTCCGTGGGATCACAAAGAGCAGGACACGGCTAAACAACTAAACAACAGCAATAGCTATCTTGCTCTCCAGATATGGGTTCTATAAAAAGAAGGGGGTATATTTTTACATGTCTTTCTAATTGTATCTTCCCTCTCTCCCATCTTCCAACCAAGCCTCCCACATTGTTCATCATATTATATGTCCTTAATAAATTATTATTGAATTAATGAATAAATTAGTTAATGCTAAAGAACTCATTTGAGAAGCTGTGAACTTCCTCCTCTGTCGGATTATTGATTCTGCCTTGAAGTATGTTCCCTGTCTGCATCCCACATGAGAGATGAGCACTAACCAGATGGCCAGCCATGGAGGCGTCCTTGGAACCCAAAGTCCACTTCCGAAACCAGTGGCTGGAAATGATTGGAGACCATACAGGCCCTTGGCTACCTTTTCTGTGGCCCCAGGAGCAGCAGCAGCACCAAAGCTGAAGACTATGTGAAACTGAATTAACTCTTCAGGCTGAGAGGAGTTAAACTCTTTGGCTGAGAGGTCCTCGGCCTCCCCAATCCAAACTCGATTTATAGTAATTGCTGAGTAACCTCATGTCAACATTATTCAGCACAGACACTAGAAGGGCAGTGGCTGCTCTGACTGATGCTTCTTCCAATATATACTGCAGCCAGACATCCAAGCCCCAACACTAATCTGAAGTTTATGACTTAATAAAAGCAGAATCACTTGACCTATCAGAGGTTCCCCCACATTTTGTCAATCATTCCCTGGTAACTGTGTCAGTCTTTGACCTACCTTCTTTTAGAATCCATCCCCCTCTCCTCCTTCAGAGCATGACATGGTTTGTTTCCAGAATGGTTGTCTGGAAACATGATTAGAGAGAACGGAGCAAGTCTCCATCATTGAAAGGGTTAATATCCCTTCCCTAGGGACTGATCAAAGCTGAGCTGCCACCCAGATGCAGATAGTGACATCTATTCAGTCACAACAGGGCAGCGTGGGCACCCCACGTCCTGAAGAGGCTTGCACACCAGCCATAACATGCAATGGAATAAGTCATTCAGCTGTTATTCTCAAGGCTGTTTTACAAAGAGCATAGACTTCTTGCTAAAGTGACCATTTATCCTGGTTTATGCCAGTTGTCCCAGCGCCACCCTGTCCAGGCTTACATTTATCACAAATAGAAGTGTCCAGGTTTGGAAGATGTGAGTTTCCCTGTTCCTGGCTGTCTCTTCATCCAGTCCCAGTCCACTAACAGGACAGCTGTAGCTAGGAAGTGTATATTGCCCTGTGCATCTGGGCATGGGAAGAAACCCAGCCAACAAAGGGCAGGCGATTCAGCAGATGTGTGCAAACCAATGGGGATCTCATCAAGTCAGGCAGACCCGGGTCCATGCCCAGGCAGCGAGGCTGCTGCTGGGCATTATGGAAGAAGGTCCATCTCAGGGTGGCCCCTGTCACCACAGAGGCCCTTCTTGGAGCTTTTAGGAAGCTGTGCTTTTTTTCTGGATAAAGCCATTATGTAAATCCTTATGAAGGAGCCATTAACTGATTAACAGCTGAGTATAAATTAGCTTGTATGATTAAGTGATTAATACCTATTGTGAACTAACAGAGCCCGAAGAGAAGAGAGTCTGATGAAAAGAGACTAAATATTTAGCCTGTGCCATTATAAGGTTTTTAGGTAGATGTGTGGCATCTCATTTGGATGTGGTTTCTTCTACTATTTCATCACAGGGAAAGAAGAAATACTGACAGGAGGGGGAACCTATTCCAAGTAAGTCAGACATGTAGACATGTTGTCTACACATCGCATTAACCCTCCCAGCAGCCCCGTGAGGAAACAGCTGGTTTCCCCACATTACACACTTGCTCGTGAAGTGGTGGGACTTGGAGGGACCAAGCAAATTGTCCAAGATGGCAGAACCGGGACTGAGAGCCAGGATAGACACAAATTCCCTCACAGGGTCACTAGTGATGAGAAAGTTTAAAGAAAAAAGATGACTTGTTCTTCGAAGAGTTACAAGAACTGGGGATGATTGAGCAAGTGATGATAAAGAGGAGAATGTGAAGTGGGTGATGGTGATGACTAGTTTCAATACTATGTGCCAGGCACCCTGCTAAGCTTTTCACATTTATTATTTTATTTAATCTTTATAAAATGCCTGTGTGGTAAGTGTTATGAATCTAATTTTTGCAAATGAGAACATCAGGACAGTGACTGAATTGTTGTGCCAAAATTTGAGCTCAGTGCTTTCTGATGACCAAAGAGCTCAGCCTTTCCGTGTTTCTGGCCTCTTCCCTCACTGACCTTTGTTCTGCTGCAGCGAGACCCAAGGATGGGCAAAAGCTCCCAACTAGAGCCTGATGCCAAGACACCTTGAAGTGACAAACCCTGGGAACAAAGTTGGCGATAGAACTTGCTGTTCTCCATCAGGATTTTGACTCAAAGAGAAAAATTCTGAGTAATACAATACTAAAAAAAAAAAAAAGTCTAATATTAAATCAAGTGCCTAAATTAAATATAACATAAAAGTGTAGAATTGGATCTAAAAATATGTATTTTCTTAAATTTTATTCTTTGTATCATTTTTGTGAATAAAAGATTGGGAGTCATGTTAAGCTAATTTAATTGATGACTCTTGAGATGAAGAAAAAATATAACACTTTTATGGTCTGTTTTAGGAAGAGATTGACTATCCAATGGACAGATGAGACCTTTGGGTACTGAGGGGTGAGGATCCACCAAGAAAAGACCAGAATGAGGCCGGAGTGCTGAAATACAGTTTAGGGATGGGGACAGAACCAAATCCAGACTATTTTACTTGAGAAAAGCAAATCAATGCATGAGTACAAAATGAGATGTTATGGTTGCTGTTTAGTCAATAAATCATGTCCGACTCTTTGGAACACCACCAACTGTAGCCCACCCGGCTCCTCTGTCCACGGGATTTCCCAGGCAAGAATTTTGGAGTGGGTTGCCATTTCCTCCTCCAGGGATTCTTCTCAACCCAGGGATCAAATCCATGTGTCCTCTTTTGACAAGTAGATGCTGTACCACTGAGCCACCAGGGAAGCAAAATGAGATAGTAGTAACTTAAAGTGAAGACGAAACCTGTCCTAGACAGACCATCATTGCCCTTAGCACCGGAGCATTAGCAAAATCACTAGGTGGGGGAAACTTCCTTTTTTTTCTTCCTATTTCAGTTTTCAGTCTTCCCTTCACTGAGGTTCAAGTGCTGAGGTTGCTGCTGGAGATCTCAAAGACTCACTGACAGAACACTTTGCCCTTGCTTCAGGCTTCCACCCCCATCATCAGAGTCTGAACCTTTCTCTGGGGACAGATTTTGCCAGATAAACAAATCCACGCAGATCCTTAGCAAGTCGCTATTAAATGTTAAAACAGGAGTTGCTTCAATCCTTAGATATGCTACTAATGCTGAGCCTTTTATAGATGAGAGAGAGCTGGGAGGGGACAGTTTTGGGGTGCTGCTCTGTGCAGTCTGGATAGATCCCTGGGGAGGTTCTGAGCCAGGGAGAACTGGGGCTGCTGGCAGGACAGGAGAGGTGTGTGTGTGTGTGTGTGTGTGTGTGTGTGGTGGGGGTAGCGCTGAACAGATCAGCAGGTAGAGTCTATCTCTAGCGTGATTCCCACAGGTGCTCAAGACATGTTGCTGACCCCAGCCTTCTTTTCTTCAGAAATTTGTGTCACAACCCCATTTGGATAAGGATTTAGAGGAGGAATCCCTGTTGTTTGCCACAGACCCCTGAGCTTCTTGTAGGCAGGAGCATGTCTTAGCCCACGTGGAGCCAGCGCCTCGCTCATGCAGGTGTCGATGCTGATGCCATCAACACCCGTGACAAGAAGAGCTCAGAAATTATCCATCCTTAGCTAGTGGCTCAGCTCTATTATCGGGATAACCTGGTCATCTGTACATCTGCATGCCAGATTTTTCCTCCTACCCCTAAGCATTTGGGCTCTGATTTTTCATGTATCTTTAGATATTTTTAAATTTCATTACATAAATTCTTGTAATCCACTCATAAAATAAGTCCGTGTGTAAATAAAGCAATAAAGTGTTCGGATTTGTTGGATTATCACAAGCTATTACCTGGCCCTTTAACAAACTTTTTATGTAAAAAAATGGTACTAGTAAACCTATTTATGGGGCAGGCATAGAGACTCAGGTGTAGAGAATGGTTTTGTGAACACTATGGGGAAGGAGAGGGTGGGACGAATTGAGAGAGTAGCATTGAAGCATGTACACTGCCATATGCACATAGGCAGCTAGTGGGAAGCTGCTGTATGACACAGGGAGCTCGGCCTGGTGCTCTGTGACACCCTGGGGGGTGGGATGGGGGCTGCGAGGGAGGGAGGGTCAAGAGGGAGGGGACATTTGTATATTTACAGCTGATTCAAGTTGTACAGCAGAAACCAACACGACATTGTAAGGCAGTTATCCTCCAAGTAAAAGTAAATTTAGAAAAACTTTTTAAAAGAAACATGACGACATTATGACAGGTCATTGCTGGATCTCATGTTTGTAACGTTATGTAGGAAAGAAACCGCCTAGACATACATGTGGGTTACACAATTTCCCTTGGAATTCCCAACTACCTGGTACTTTTTCCTTCACTTAATGCCTTAGGAAATCTCTGCTAACATCCTCTGACAAAAGTGAATGCCACAAATGTATTTCAGCTTTAAATTTTTCAATATTTTCAAATAAGGTTGAAAGCTTTCTTACCCCAAGGGATGGGGCATCAATTCTGTGGAAAACTAGGGCACAACAGCATCAGGGGACCTGGTCCCTGGAGCAGGAGAGCAGGTAAATCAGAGCCTGGTTTGTGCCCAGTGTTGGCCACACTGTCCCTGTCACTGGGGTTGGAGCAGCTGAAGCCAGGTGGGTGAGGAGCAGAGCGGCTGTGAGCTCTCTAAGGTGGCCAGATGGCAGGGAGCTGCCTGCTGGGCACGAGATGGCCAGCATAGGCATGGGCACTTTTTGCTGGAATTTGCTCTCCGTTATCAGGGAGCCAGGTGACATGGGTCATCTTCCGCTTCAAGCCAAGTTACAGGACAACAGGAGAAATCTGCCACCTGGCCGAGACACCTCAGTGAACAGCCCTCACATGGGCTGAGTTGCAAGCCGATTCTCAGAGAACAGCACTCTCTCCTGTCTGGTCCTCAAAGGCTCCTCCTGTCCAGTCCTGTGCAGGAGCTCAGCTGCCTGCAGGCCTCTGAGTGTCAAACTTTAAGTTCCTTGGCCAGCTGACCCTTCCAGCAGACCCTGAGGTGTCTCACAGTTGTGCTGCAGACCATAACTCCATCCCGACCCCACGCCCACCTCGCTCCCCCACTCACCATCTGTTTTCTTGTGTGTACTTCCTGAAGGAATGTGAGTCACAATAGATTTATCAGGGGTTGAACCAAATGACTTTACAAAGAAAGAGAATTTCATATAAGGAAAAATAGTTTAGAAAAGAGAAGGTCAAGGGTAAGAGTGCTCTCTGATGGAGGCCATAAACTCTTCTAGCCGAGGACTCAGGCTCCATGACTGAACCAGAAAGGGAAGGATTTTGGTAAGATTTGCTCAATAGCCAAGTAGTCCCGATCCTTGGGTGGGGAAGAGCCCCTGGAGGAGGGCAGGGCAACCCACTCCAGTATTCTTTCCTGGAGAATCCTGTGGACAGAGGATCCTGGCAGGCGACAGTCCTTGGGGTCACAAAGAGTCAGATACGACTGAAGCGACTTAGCACACCCTCTGTCTGGGCTTTCCTGGCAACTCAAATAGTAAACAATCTGTTTACAATATGGGAGACCTGGGTTCGATCGCTGGATCAGGAAGATCTAGAGAAGGGAATGGCAACCCACTCCGGTATTCTTGCTTGGAGAATCCCATGGGCAGAGGAGCCTGGTGGGCTACAGCCCATAGAGTTGCAGTCAGACACAACTGAAGCAACTGAGCATGTATGCATGCAGCTCTCTAAGATTAAAGACCACAGCTACTTTTTTTTTTTTTACCCAAAATGCCCCAACAGTCTAGTAACTTTTCAGTGACTGGCAGGTGCTATAAATAACATCAGAATCGGAGAAATGAATCGGGATCTTACCATTACTCAGCCAACCCTCTCCCTTTAGTGAGCTCAGGCATGCATGAGTGTTTGGTATGTATCATGGAAATCCCCCACAAATTTTATTGTGTGTTCTAAGTCACTTCACTCATGTCTGACTCTTTGTGATGGTCTGTAGCCCATCAGACTCCTCTGTCCATGGGATTTTCCAAGCAAGAATACTGGAGTGGGTTGCGATGCCCTCCTCCAGGGGATCTTCCTGACCCAGGGACTGAACTTGCATCTCTTGGGTCTCCTGCATCGCAGGTGGATTCTTTACCACTGAGCCACCAGGGAAGCCCACAGGTTTTATTAAACTTTATCAATGTTTGCAATATGTTTTCGGGCCCTCCCTTCCCCTCCCATTCGTGCCAATAATTGAGAAAGGCTCTGTGATATGCAAATCATGGTAGAGAAAAAGGATAGTCAAGTCTCATAAAGGGAATGGTGAGCTTCATTGATCTGAACTCCAGATTGTGGACAACAAACTTTCAAGAACAGGACTGGGAACTTAGGTTCAGTATTATTAGTCCTGTGACACCAGTCCTCTGGTCTTCACAAATACATATTTAGGTGTGTTGAGAATACATTTGGCCTAAAGTAAAGGGCTCTTAGGAGGCGTCATCAATCCAGGAATAAGACTAAAGATAAAAGGATAGTCAGAGGACCCTTCGGGATTGTCCTGTTGGGGCTAAGGAGAGTTGTACCAGCAGGGGCGGGCAATAGGGTCCTACAGAGAGGAGAGTGACAGGAGCTTGAGGAGTCTCCTAAGGAGGGGCGAGATGTACGGGGTGGGGTGTCCTTGCAGCTCTAGTAGGACACGGCCATGGGTCCAGGCCTCCACGTGCTCATGTGTATGTGTGTGCTGCTGGGAAGTGGCCAGGTTCTGACCCCAGGGAGGTGCTCAGCAGGCGGGAGAGGATGGGCAGAGCTGCCCTGCATCCCCACCCAGCAAGGAGATGCACGCAGACGGGGTGAGTGAGGGTGAAGAAGAGGCCAGCCAGGTCAAGGCCTTGGAGAACGTTCTCTGCTGGGCAGGTTCTGTGAGAGCACAGAGCCCTTGGCTCTCGTCATGTTGGCTTCCGCCTGAAGGTGTCTGGCAGTCTGACAAGTACCAGGAGCCTTGGGGTGTGTGCTGTGGTTGGAGAACAAAGCTTTGAGCCACTGGAAACTCAACACCCTCGTGGGCTGGATGCCCTTGTCTGGGGATCCTCTGAGGGAGAAATCAGAAACCTCGCAACAACATTTCTGTCATGCAGAGGCTCCAGGACACTTGCCCATGAGGAAGGAAACCCTAGGCCCAGCTGGACACACTGGTCCGGAGCTGGAGCCAGGTGACCCCTGCAAAGCTATGACTTCACAGGCACCGCTGGCTCTTCAAGGAGAGCTCGCGAGTCGCTCAGGAGAGGGACAGGCTGAGCACTTACCTGGAGCCCCCCGCCTTGCTTCCTTTGTTTGGCTTCCTCAGACTTCCTCAGTTTTCCAGTTTCCTTACTTCATTCTGTCTATGGAAGTCTTATCTCCTATAAATAATTTTGTAACTTCCTTTATCCTGAGTGTAAATGATGGAGAAATCTTACATATTCCAGAAGGGCTGATAGTTTAAGAATAGCAAAACCTTGACCCAGCGAAAGGAAATATTGGCGGGTCAAATAAAAAGACCTGAACGCCTGTGTGTTCAGTTTAGATCATTTGAGAAGATACACAGGTTTGTCTATTAGCCTGGATTGGGGGGTGGGGGGCAGATGTTTAATCTTATGTGAAAGGAGTGGGCACAGCATTTTGGGGTGTGGTGATGTCGTGTGGGGTGGTGGACTGGACTGGCAGTCAGACTGCCTCCCTCTCAGGCCCTCCATTTCTGATCTGTCAAGTGAGTGAGCTGGTCCAGGCAGATGACGTGTAAGAATTCTGCAGCTCTTGAAGTCAACGGTTTTTCCCATCAGGTGGGATCTGTCATTCTGAACCTGGAGAAGCTGCTAAGCACCTGGATCAGGTGTCATATAGACAGAGGTCCCATCAGAATGGACCTGAGAGTTGCTCAAGCCTTTCAGAGTAAGTCAACCTGATACTTACTCCTGGCAGTGTCTTTTCAAAGGTGGGGGAGGAGCACGTGACCATAAACATGGAGAGAGGGGTGGTCTCCTCTGGGGCTCCTGGCATTGACCCCAGTTCAAGACCAGCCTGTAAGAGTTGGTATCAGCGATACACAGCTTGAAACTTGATCCTTTCCTAGGGAACAGAATGGGGGTGCAGTTCCCGAGAAAGCAGACTGTGAACAGAAATTAGCCTTCACCAGCTGCTCCTGCAATTACATTTAAATTCAGTTAAACTAATTTCTTACACTTGATAAAAGCAGTTGTCTTTCCAAATTATTCTTAGACTCTTCTACTCCAAACACAGTATAAATATACTATGGTCAGGTTAGGAAGGTCTTTCTTGCTGGGTCTCTGTCATGCCTGTTCTGCTGGCCCTGTGCTGGGACACAGTTGTGTTTTTTCGTGTGTGAAAAGCTCAGAAAACTCAACTGCCCTATTAGCATAAGAGTCTGTGACTCACTGACTCACAGATTGTAAATCAGACTAACATTGGGTTTTAATTAATTATATTAATTTTAGGGGAAACAACAAAACTGAAAAGTCTGCAGTGCTTCATTTACTGAGAAAGTCTGAAATGTCTTTTATTTTTAGCAAGAGCCATAAAAACATCTCATACCGAAATAATGCAAAAATGAAGGAAGGGTTGTATTACTCAGCGTGATCACGCCCTTTAAAAGGCTTTGACATTTTCTTTATTTTCGTAAGTTTTTTTAGAAAGAAATATATGTGTATATATATTACATCCACATATGTATACGGTACACCAGACCCTCTCTGTAACAGTATTCACTACTGACTGTAATTCAGTATAAAGTGTTTCTCTCTTAGAGCCTCTCATAGGGAGGCTAATTGCTTGAATTATCATAAAGAACTTGCAAATAGTTAGCTTCATCAAAGAGACTGCCCCATGGTAAGAAAGGCTGAAATACTTGTTGTATACACATATACAACGTATTCATTATGTATTGTTCATTTGCATTCATTGATTTCCTCAAGCTAATGTATATTAGCACCTACTATGGGCCTGGCACCTGTGCTGGTGCTGAGAGAATAAAGTGGAGGTAAACTAGGTTAAACCTGGTTAAGCTTTAAGGACACAAGGCTTTGGGAACAAGAAGGGAGCATCCGAGAGCGCCTGGGAGCAACGGGAAAAACTCAGATTTGGCAGTGCGAAGGCAAGTCGATAGTGAAGATCTACAGTTTTCAGTTCAGGGAGTAGCTATCACCTGCCGTGTGTGTGCCAGATGCTGGCCAGGTGTTTGGGAATCCAGAAATGAACAAGCTAGACATTCATCACCTTTTTGGAGTTTACAGTCAAACGGGAGATGGTAATCAAATAACACAGGGATTAACTTGCTATTTTGGTAAGAGCCTTTAAGGAAAAGTACAGGTGCTTTAAGAATATACTTTGTAGGGGAAGCAAAGCTATTTGTTGAAAGTAAGGACAGGTTTCCCTGAGAAGGTGACACTGGAGCAGAGATCTGACAGATGAGTAAAGAGGCCAGCCAGGAGACATGGTGGAAAGCGCATTCCAAGCAGAAGGAAAAGATATGCAAGGCATTACGAGGTGAGGAAGCTTTATGTTTTCTAAGAGCTGAAAAGCAGCCAGAGAGATTAAAACATAACCAGGAGGGTTACTGTCTTAAGACCAGGGCTGGAGGAGCAGGAAGGAACTAGATCATATAAGATTTGGATTTTAAGATAAGAGCAATAGAAGCATAATAACATATTCAAAAAATAAAGATAAAGGAATTTGGAGAGGGGAATTATGAATTTAAAAGTGCCTAGCACTGTGCCTGGGATTAAAAAAAAAAAAAAAATCAGTCATTCTCTTTCTATTCTAAGCTTAAATCGTTTTACTAGGCTAATAATCTATGTACTTTGCAACTTTGTCTTGGGCTCAGGGAGTGTATTGTGTCCTGTCGGTTCTGATTTTGATTCCTAATCTAGTTTTTTTCAATTTGTCCCCAGCCTCTGTGACAACCTATGATTTACGCTATAGTTAGCCACTTGGATGATAGAATAACTCGTTCATTCAATTATTCATTCAACAAATGCTTATTCAACACCCGCTTTGTGCAATGATCCACTCCTCATTGAGCTTACAGAATCACAAAGGTACAAGATACATGCATGTAAGTTATAATATTGAACATTTTCCTGGAGGACCTAGACTGTGCACAAAGGCAAGAAAAAAGGGGTGGGAGCTAAGTGTATGTTCACAGGAAATCCAAACCTACAGATAAATTATTAGAACTAATAAAGAGCTTTACCAATAGCTAGATACAATAGCAATACACAAAACATAGTTGTATTTGTATAAGTCAGCAAAAAATGTAGAAAAATGAAGGAACTACTATAAATACTTTTAAATACATGCAAGAACTCAATCCCTGGGTTGAGAGATATTAAAGAAAATCTTTAAAAATTGAGAAATATACCATATGATGGATGGGAATACCCAATATTGAAAAGATACTAATTTTCCCAAATTGCTTTATGGATTCTATGTAATCTTGGGCTTCCCTTGTAGCTCAGTTGGTAAAGAATCTGCCTGCAATGTAGGAGACCCAGGTTCGATTCCTGGGTTGGGAAGATTCCTGAAGAAGAAAATGGCAACCCACTCCAGTATTCTTGCCTGGAGAATCCCATGGACAGAGGAGCCTGGCAGACTACAGTCCATGAGGTTGCAAAGAGTCAGACAGGACTAAGCAACTAAACCACCACCACCATATAATCTGATCCCTAGTCAAAATCTAAGCAAGTCTTTTTTTTTGTTTTTTAGAATTTGACAAGTTGATTCTAAAATTTAAATTCTAAAAAAGTACCTCACTCTCTCGAAGAAAAAGAATGAAGTGAGAGGACTTGCAAGACACTAGATTTAAGTTACAGTCTTGGACTCCAAAATCACTGCAGATAGTGGCTGCATCCCTGAAATTAAAAGACACTTGCTCCTTGGAAGAAAAGCTATAACAAATTAGACAGCATATTAAAAAATAGAAACATCACTTTGTTGACAAAGGTACATATAATCAAAGCTATGGTTTTTCTAATAGTCATGTATGGATGTGAGAGTTGAACCATTAAAATAGGCCAAGTGCCGAAGAATTGATGCTTTTGAATTGTGGTGCTGAAGAAGACTCTTGAAAGTCACTTGGACTGCAAGGAGATCAAACCAGTCAATTCTAAAGGAAATCAACCCTAATACTCATTGGAGGGACTGATGCTGAAACTGAAGCTCCAATACTTTGGGCACATGATGTGAAGAGCCACCTCATTGGAAAAGACCCTGATGCTGCGAAAGACTGAAGGCAGGAGAAGGGGGTGAAGGGGTGAGATGGTTGGATGGTATCACTGACTCAGTGGACATGAGTTTGAGCAAACTCCGGGAGATAGTGAAGGAAAGGGAAGCCTGACGTGCTATTGTCCATGGGGTCTCAAAGAATTGGACACGGCTTAGCGACTGAACACCAATAGTAGAAGCAATGTGATATTAGCACAGAGAGACAAACAGACCAATGAAGCCGAATAGAGAGAACAGGAAAAGAATATGCATATGCGTGGGCACTTGATACCTGATAGAGTTACATGACAGCTCAGTGAGGGAAGGAATGCCTGCTCAGTAATGAATTCTAAGTGGATTAAAAGTCTAAATGTGAAAGGTAAAACTACATTTTAGATCATAATATAGGGCTTCCCTGGTGGCTCAGTGGTAAAGACTCTGCCTGCAGTGCAGGAGCTGTGGATTCAGTCCCTGGGTTGATAAGATCTCCTGGGGAAGGAAATGGCAACCCACTCATTATTGTCACCTGGAAAATTCCATGGATAGAGGAACCTGGCTCTATGGGGTTGCAAAGAGTCAGACATGACTTAGTGACTAAACAACAACAAACAGAATAGTTTCGTACAAGGAATATAAGCAAAATCTCCTTGAATAAGATTTTAAAATGAAAGATTTATTGCTTTGGCTACATTAAGGGCTTCCCTGGTAGCTCAGAGAATAAAGAATCTGCTGCAATGCAGGAGACCCAGGTTCAATCCCTGGGTTGGGAAGATCCCCTGGAGGAAAGAATGGCTTGCCTGGAGAATTCCATGGACAGAAGAGTCTGGTGAGTTATAGTCCATGGGGTCTCGAAGAGTCAGCTACACTAAAATAAAACACTTGTGTTTATCAAAGGATACCCTAAAAATAATGAAAGGTCAAATCTTAGGGTGGGAAGATATAAACGTTAAGATATTTGTAAAACATAGCTGGCAATAAATTCACAGTATATGTAAAAGACTGCACCATATGAATAAGAAAAACTCACCTCCCCCCCAAAAAAAAATGGGAAAAGTCTGCAAATTACAAGAGAATAAATCCAAATGGCCAATAAATATATGTAAAACATTTTAGTAGTAATGAGAGAAATGCAAATTAAAAGCAGAAAGAGATAACACTACATATCTATCATATTGGCAAGAATTAAAAAGTTTGATGATACCAAGTATTGGCAAAGACGTGTAATAATGAATAAGAGGGTGAGATGGTTAGATAGCATCACTGATTCAATGGTATGAATCTGAGCAAACTCTAGGAGACAGTGGAGGGCAGAGGACCCTGGAGTGCTGAGGTCCGTGGGGTTGCAAAGAGTAGGACATGACTTAGTGACTGAACAACAGCAGGGTAATAATGAGGAGTCTCAAACACCTGGGGGAGGAGGGCGGAGTATAAATTGGTATAGCTGCTTCAGAAGACAATGTGGCAGGATCCACTACAGTTGAAGATGTACACAGATTGCAATTCAGTATTTCTACCACTACCTGTGTCCCAGAGAAACTCATGTAGGTGCACACCAGGATGACGCATGCCAGAATATTTAAGGTAGAATTGCTTGTAATTACTCAAAATGGGAAATAAGCCAAACAACCTTCTGCAAAGAATGGATAGATAAATTGGGATGGTAATACAAAAGAAGATCAGGTTATCAGTAAAAATAAATGCAACTATTTGCAATAAATGGCTCTCAAATAGTGTTGACCCAATACATAAAATGAAAGAAAACGTGCAAGCTGGTTTCTAGTCATAAAATTTAAAAACAGGTAAAACCGTATTGTTAATGGAGACATATCAAAGTGGTAAAACCACCAAATAAAGCCAGAAAAGGGTTATTACAAAAGTCATAACAGCAGCTCTTTCTAGGGTAGAGAAGAGTGATATTGTTGGTGAAGGGTGTCTGGAGAGTTTTCAGACATCTGGCAACATTCAGATTCTTGGCCCAGGTGGCAGGTACATTGGGTTTACTTTATTATGTTGTGTTGAATTGTACCTATGTTAAAATTTTTTTTCTGAATTAATATCAAAACAAATTTTTTAAAATTGTATGTATAATTTGTGTATTTCCAAGGATTTTCTGTGTTCTCGAATTACTCTTTCTTTGAATAATTAAATTAGAATGTCTCCATCATATGTGACTATGGGGTTAGAGTTAGGGCTAGGATTCATGAAATACTTTTAGTCTGCTGGTCATTATAAGTGTTGTCTCATTCCAAAATGTTGCCCAGGGCTGTACCTGCTACCTGACCACTGCCCATCCTTGCAATGATGATGCTGTAACCAAGCGGCTTCAACACAGGGGACCGGGTGCTCTCCGCACAGCAGTCACCAATCTTTTTGATCTTACAACCTATCAGAGAGGTATTTTGGGGCTTGCATGAATGTGTGAATATTTACTTATTTATTTATAATTTTTATACATTTTAAGCTAACATTTCAAGTGGCTGTAAACCCATATTTTAAAAATGTTCACTTTGTGGTCACCGTCTTGACAGATCTGATTAATTATCATTATTTTTTTCCTTTAAATGAAGAGCCATTTTCTTGGGATCAGTTGGTCTGTGTTATCAGCATTAACATCAGTCTCTGGTTTCTTTGCCAGAGAAGGCAATGGCACCCCACTCCAGTACTCTTGCCTGGAAAATCCCATGGACAGAGGAGCCTGGAGGGCTGCAGTCCAGGGGGTCGCTAAGAGTCAGACACAACTGAGCGACTTCACTTTCACTTATCAGTTTCATGCATTGGAGAAGGAAATGGCAACCCACTCCAGTGTTCTTACCTGG
This sequence comes from Tragelaphus eurycerus, assembly GCA_935064755.1. Lineage (NCBI taxonomy): Eukaryota > Metazoa > Chordata > Mammalia > Artiodactyla > Bovidae > Tragelaphus > Tragelaphus eurycerus. Next base: position 27,646,395 of record CAKXYN010000003.1, read on the forward strand.
AGAATCCCAGGGACGGGGGAGCCTTGTGGGCTGCCGTCTATGGGGTTGCACAGAGTCAGACACAACTGACGTGACTTAGCAGCAGCAGCAGCAGCTAGTTTCTTTGCAGGAATTTTTTTAAAGTATCTGTCCATTTTTTTATGAGAATGAATTTAGGTAAAACTGGACTCTGTAGTCCATAACCTCACTCAATTGCCCATGTGTAAATTACAATACATGTCAATAGATCAGCATAATGAGTAACACTATATTAGCTATCGTTTACAAGTGCCCTCAAAAACTTGGTGGCTTAGAGACTTCCCTGGTGGTCCAGTGGTTAGGACTTCGCCTTCTCATGCAAAGGGTGTGGGTTCAATCCCTGCTCTGGGAGCTAAGATTCCATAGGCCTCGTGGCCAAAAAACCAAAACATAAAACAGGAGCAATATTGTAACAAATTCAATAAAGACTAAAAAAAATGATCCACATAAAAAAATCTTAAAAAAAAACAAACTTGGAGTCTTAAAAGATTTATTGTCTTGTGGTTTCTGTGTATCTGAATTCCAGACTTGAATTCATAAGGTAACTTGGCTTCACCGTTTCTCATAAGGTTGAAATACCATCCTGGGCTACAGTGTCATCTGAAGGCTTGCTGGGATGGGGACAGGAAAGGCAAGTTATTTACTTCCAAGCTCACTAATGCAGTGATTGGCAAGCCTCCATCCTTGCCAGCTGGGCTCTCCATGGAATTGCCTTACAACATCCTGCAGGTGAGCAATTCAAAACAAAACCCAAGACTAGCAGCCACAATTTGATCATAGGGCTGAGCTCCCAGGCAGAACCAACTTCATGGGGATGTGACCTGTGAAGTCTCACAGGGCCCTGGGCTTAGAAGGGCCCTACACTTGGTTTAATGCTCTGATATACCACCTTGAAATGCTTGATAATTCTTGAACAAGGAACTCTACATTTTCATTTTGCACTGAGCCATACTAATTATGTAGTAAGTCCTGTACTCCAAGAAGGAATGTTTTTGCTAAACATTACTTAACTCAAATTAGAGCTGTATTTCACCTGGTGAGGACACCTGAATGAGGACAATCAGATTCTCTCTCAGGAATTTCTACTAGAGTCAGAAACTGGGAATGAGTCAAGTCACAAAAATGAGAGAAGTCTGGAGAGAGGGTCCAGAAAATGCTGTTTCTGAGTCACCAGAGCAATGCTGGTTCTTCCCAAGTCCTGGACATTCAATTCTTCCTTGGATTCCGTGATCTATCTCAGGCTCTTCCCAGTAAATTTCTGTTTTTGCTTCATCTGGTTGTGGTTCAGTTCTGTTCCTTGTAACCAAAGAATCTTAATGGATTTAACCAACTTTGTTGGCTAAGCACAATAGCTTAGTTGCACAATAGCCTCCAACTAGTTGATGATGAGCTGAAAAGTTAAATGAAAGTGTTAGTCCTTCAGTCTTGTCTCTTTGCTACCCCATGGACTGTAGTCCACTAGACTCTCTGTCTATGGAATTCTCCAGGCAAAAATATTTTTGCTATGCTATGCTATGCTAAGTCACTTCAGTCGTGTCCAACTCTGTGTGATCCCATAGATGGCAGCCCACTAGGCTCCGCCATCCCTGGCATTCTCTAGGCAAGAACACTGGAATGGGTTGCCATGTCCTTCTCCAATGCATGAAAGTGAAAAGTGAAAGTGAAGTCACTCAGTCGTGTCCGACTCTTAGCGACCCCATGGACTGCAGCCTACCAGGCTCCTCTGTCCATGGGATTTTCCAGGCAAGAGTACTGGAGTGGGGTGCCATGGGCTCCAAATCACTGCAGACAGTGACTGCAACCATGAAATTTAAAAATGCTTGCTTCTTGAAAGAAAAACTATGATAAACCTAGACAGTATATTAATAATCAGAGACATCACTTTGCTGACAAAGGTCTGTATGGTCAAAGCTATGTTTTTTCCAGTAGTCATGTATGGATGTGAGAGCTGGACCATAAAGAAGACTGAGTGCCAAGGAACTGATGCCTTTAAACCATGGTGTTGGAGAAGAGTCTTGAGAGTCCCTTGGAGAGTAAGGAGATCAAACCGGTCAATCCTAAAGGAAATCAATCCTGAATATTCATTAGAAGGACTGATGCTGAAGCAGAAGCTCCAATACTTTGGCCACCTGATGTGAAGTGCCAACTCTTTGGAAAATACCCTGATGCTGGGAAAGATTGAGGGCAGGAGAAGAAGGGGGTGACAGAAGATGAGATGGCTGGATAGCATAACCAACTCAATGGACATGAGTTTGAGCAAGCTCCGGGAGATGGTAAAGGACAGGGAAGCCTGGCTTATTGCAGTCCATGGTGTTGCAAAGAGTCAGACACGACAGCGACTGAACAGCAACAATGAATGAAAATTGAAAAGCAAATAAAACACAATAGAACGTCCTAAGTGAGATGTAAAGTATGAAATTCACATACCAAGAACAGAATGCTTTGAAAAAGGAACAAAGCGAATGGAGAAACAGTGCAACAGAGGCAAGAAAGCGCTGATGTGTTAACCATAAAATTAAAAAAAGTAAAAGTAAACTTCTGGTTAGGAGCTGGCCCTTTCCTCTGTGTGGCATGGAATTAAACATTTTAAAACTCAGGGTCTGGGTTTACTCTCTCTCCCCGGGAAAGCAGCATGAAAGAAAGTCAACCTTTAGAGAACAGTGGGAAAGTAAACAGCAGACCCAGAAAAAGACAGAACAAGAGCACAGCTGTATTTCCAGTTTCTTTCCCGGTTCCTATTTCATGCTCCTTGAGGAGTCCCACTGCCTTTGGCTTCTGTGAGATATCCCAGGAGCTTCTTAATAAAATCCCCCTCTTGGTTCAAACTAGGTCAAGATGGGTTTTGTAAGGCAGAAGACTGAAGAGTCTTAACTAAGACAACAGGGCTGGGAAACTGGAAAGCGACCGAGCCTTGAGTCCCTCAGGATTGAACGTAACTAAACAAAGGTTCAGAGGAAGGATCAACCCTAGTGAGAATCTTGTGCCCTTGTTACTGTGGTTAACTTTTCCTAAACACTACACTGACATTCAAATCGTAAAGTTGGACAGCAGATCCCCACATGCAGTGTTTCCTGCATTTACATTTATTTTCTTAACATCTTGAAAGAAAGATGGGGCTCAGCCTGCCAAATCTCTAAGCACCTTATAATAACCTATTCAGACATCATATGGAAGGATTAATTTAGCTACTTCACACATTAATATAGCAGCAAACAAACTAAACTACCTTTTCATGTATCAGAGGCAGCCTGGGAATTTTAAATGCAACTGTGGATTTACCTGAAAGTAATATATTTTCATCCTTAAAGCCAAACTTTGGGGGAAAAAAATACAACTTAAAGAGCTCAAATTAGCAATTTGACTGGAAGATTACATCAGTTCTCCTCCTCCCTCCTCAAGATGTTTTCCCCAAATGTCCTTCCTTCACTTTGCCCTCTGGAAGAAAACAAAGCACAAAGGAGACTTGGCATGTTTTGATCCAAAAGAACATTCATGGCCCTGGTGTGATCCAAGTAAAGAAGAGAAATATAATTTCGGCGGGAGAAAAAGAAAAGGTAAGTTGTCGAGAAAATGGAGATTTCACAAAATGAAGGGTATGGATATTGGGGGAATGGGTCACGGGGGGAATGATCATCAGGCCAGCTTTGCCTTTTCCAAACACAGTGATTGTATTTTTTCCTTGTGGATTTTGGTCTTGTTGGTTTGTTTGCTTGTGTTTCAGCTTGAGACAAGTTGCCTTCTCAACCCAGCCACAGTCCCTGAATTTGTTGTTTAACCCAAGTCCAATTGAGAGTTGCAGGAAAGAGAAGAGGAAACATCTCACACCCAAGTGGCCCGCACCATAAACAAAGGGGAGCCTTGCTGTGCCAACTCTTGGCTTGGGCTGGGCCCAGCGGGGAGCTGGAGTCCCTGTGCCAGGGTGAGGACAGCCACTGAAGCAGATGCTGGGCAACTGAGAAGAACTATTGATTTCAGTCGCTCAGATTCCTCAGGGCGGCCGCCCACCCCCTCCCTCTGGTGGCAGGGCGGAGGTAGCTGGGAGCTGTGTTGCCCACCACTGACTGCCAGCACAGCTCAAGTTGGGAGAATCATCACCAGCTTCTGGCTTCAAACGGGAGGTTTGTTAGGAATCAGCATTGTCTCTTTATGAAGATTTATGGAGAAGCTGATGAACATTAGGCTGCGAAGCAGAACTCAGGTGAGCTCTCTCCCCTAGGTGGAGGATTCGGGAAGCTGGTTTGGATGATCAAGAATGATTCCCTTTACCCCTCTGGTTCCCATTGGTAGCCCAGCCCTGGGCTTGGCCCAGGAGGAACAGCCAAGGTGAAACACGCATGGTTTTCTGGCTACATCCATTCTTCTTCAGAGAGAAAGAGAGAGACTGGCACTTTTTGTGGCATCTCACACAGAGGGGAAAGGCCAAGATAAATGGATAGTTTCGAGGTCATTAGCTTCCTGAGCTCACAGTTTGCTTTTCTCTGCCAGAGGACTGCTTGGAGAGGTTATAAATGTTTTGCGGCTGGACCAGGGGAGTCCATTGTTGGACCTGGGGTTCTGAGACCTGCTGCCAGTGGCAAATTTGGACTCTGGGGCTGTGGACTATGCCTTCCTTTCCTTCACAAACTTGTGCTGAAAGAGATGGAGCAGTGAAATGCAGGATGCGATCTCTGGGAAACTCTAGATCCCCCAATATAGAGTTCTTTCTCAGCTCAGTTGTAAAGAATTCATCTGCCAATGCAGGAGACAGGGGTTTGATCTCTGGGTCAGGAAGATCCCATGGAGGAGGAAATGGCAACCCACTCCAGTATTCTTGCCTGGAAAATTCCATGGACAGAGGAGCCTGTCAGGCTACAGTCCAGGGAGTTGCAAAGAGTCAGACATGGCTGAGAGACTGGGAACATGTATGTGTGTGTGTATATATATTCACACACACACACACACACACATATATATATATACATTTATTTATTAACATATGTATTTTTAAAAATTTCTTCTTTTTGTTTTTTAAAGAAAAGATAGTCTTTTTCTTTTACATCACTCCTCTGGGTTATATCCTTAGAGAATCAGTTACCAGGTCAAAAATATAGATCTTTCACAATCCATATTACCTACTACCACTCAGTTCTCCAAGAAACAGGAGTCAAATCCTGATGCATAGTTGTTGTTGTTCAGTCGTTCAGTTGTATCTGATTCTTTGCAACCCCATGGACTGCAGCATGCCAGGCTTCCTTGTCCTTCACCATTTCCTGGAGCTTGTTCAAACTCATGTCCATTGAGTCAGTGATGCAATCCAACCACGTCATCCTCTGTCGTCCCCTTCTCCTCCTGCCTTCAATCTTTTCCATCATCAGGGTTTTTTTCTAATGAGTCGGCTCTTTGTGTCAGGTAGTCAAAGTATTGGAGCTTCGGCTTTGGCATCAGTCCTTCCAATGAATATTCAGGATTGATTTCCTTTAGGATTGACCGGTTTGATCTCCTTGCAGTCCAAGGGACTCTCAAGAGTCTTCTCCAACACCACAGTTTAAAAAGATGAATTATTCGGTGTTCAGCATTATAGTGTTGCTAACAGTGTGTAAATGAAGGATCAGTGCAGGTTTTTATCATTGTTCATGTACTTTTGGGAAGGCTGCCGTCTTCCATGTCTGTTTTTTGCTTTTCTCCCAGGCAGTCATATTTTCCAACCCCCCTCATCTATATCCCGTTTCCTGTCCTCACAACTTGTCATTTAGCACCCTGTGCATTTGGCAAATGGCTGGTGTAACCAGAGGCCAGAAGACTGGCCTCGACGAAGTGGCTGCCAGTTTAACAACCACACCTAAAGCAAGACCTCCAGATGCAGAATTGTCAGGCAAGAAGGCCTCCTCACCTCTGCTCAGCACTGGGCACTTTCCTAAATTCACCCTCAGGGTGTAGTTGGTGAGTTGATGAGGTAGGAGGTGAGGCACTGACCATGGCTCAGGTGCCCTGGCTGAGCTTTTTGGATGTGAGAAGACAAGGGGCGGGAGTGACATGATTTCCAGAGGGGTCTGTCTGCCCATGGTTCACTGCTCAGAAAAGACCCCAGTGCCAGGCAGAAGCAGGCGCACAGCTCCCATTGAGACAAATGGGGACAGGCACTTCCTCATACATTCTGCAGGACTGAAAATGTACAGCAGGGTGTTTTATTTCACATGAAGGAGGACTATGGATAGAGCACTCACATCAGAGATATCGTGCAATGTGGTGCCTTTCTGGGATTCTAGATCCACTGAGAATATCACATAGTTCCTCACTTGTAGAGTTAATCACTTTTGGATTCAACCAGGGAGCTGCTGCTGCTGCTGCTAAATTGCTTCAGTCGTGTCCGACTCTGTGTGACCCCATAGACGGCAGCCCACCAGGCTCCCCCGTCCCTGGGATTCTCCAGGCAAGAACACTGGAGTGGGTTGCCATTTCTTTCTCCAATGCATGAAAGTGCAAAGGGAAAGTGAAGTCGCTCAGTCATGCCCGACTCTTTGCAACCCTGTGGACTGCAGCCTACCAGGCTCCTCTGTCCATGGAATTTTCCAGGCAAGAGTACTGAAGTGGGGTGCCATCGCCTTCTCCGAACCAAGGAGCAGGTACTGATAAAATAGAGAAAAACAATACCTTAGACATGGCATAGCCAGGAACCTTGGTAGCTGTCAGTACCATGTATTTGTCTATAACTGTGGGCTTATGAGTTTGAGTTGAACTCCAGGAGTAGGTGATGGACTGGGAGGCCTGGTGTGCTGCGATTCATGGGGTCGCAAAGAGTTGGACACGACTGAGTGACTGAACGGAACTGAACTGTGGGCTTATGATAATGTCCATAAAAGTGAGTCTGAGCGATTGAATTTGTGGGAGCTTTAGGGAAAATTTCCAAAGTAGTAGCTTTCCGAAGGAGACCAAGTGGCTGATGTTGGACCTGCAGAATTGGGGCTTAGAGCAGTGTTCCAGGGTTTCATCGTCTCTGTAATCACCTCATCGGATCTGCCCACCACACTACATACCCTGTGCAGCACAGACAGTGGAAGCAGGTGTGATAAACAATGTTGAGCAAGTGAGTTAGCGAAGATGTGCTTATTGTCCTCACTTTAGTGATGAGACTTGGGTAAGGGAAAGTTCAATAGCTGGTCCCGGGGACAAGGGTACTTCACCAGACACCTAGACCAGAGTTAGGCCTTCTGCCTCCAGGCTGGGCTTTTTCCTCTTAGCCTGTCTTATGAAGCAGTGATGACTAATTCTTGCCCATGCGTAATAGGGACGTTTTTGAGACATTAAAGCAACATAAAGAAGAACTTGTATTTTGTGACTATGCATGGTGGTAGATGTTAACTAGACCTACGTGGTAATCATTTCATAGATATATTTCACAATATATATTGTGAAATATTGATCATTATATTATACATCTGAAACTAAAATAATATGTCAATTACAACTCCATGTTTTAGAAAAGGACTTACCCACTATCAGGGTAATGTAGCATCAGACCATACCAGGAGAAAGTGTTGGAATCTCTCTCCCAGGAGACTTTTTAAAGAAAGAACAGACCAATCACCTTATCTATAGTATATCAGGTAATCACCAAATACCACATAGCATTGTGTAGCTTTGTGCTGTTCCCAGAGAATTTATATTTGCAGTACTCATTGGATTCTTATAACAATGTGTACATAAAAGTATTAGTGCATTTACAGAAAAAGTGAAGTGAAAAAGTGAAAGTGTTAGTCACTCAGTTGTGTCCAACTTTCTGTGACCCCATGGACTGTATATAGCCCACCAGGCTCCTCTGTCCGTGGGATTTCCCAGGCAAGAATACTGGAGTGGGTTGCCATTTTTTTCTCCAGGGGATATTTCCGACCCATGGATCAAACCTAGGTCTCCTGCCTTGCAGGCAGATTCTTTACTGTCTGAACCATCAGGGAAGCAAAGCAGCCATGCTCTCTCTTTGATCACACAGAAGCAAAGCCAAGATCAGGACATTTAGTATTTCCTGTAAGAAGCCAACAGCAAGGATCAGGACCAGGTCTGTGACACTGTAGTGGCCTGGGATCATTATGACAGCTAACCTTGCTTAAGCATTAATGTGTCAGATATAAACTCATCTGATTCCCACCACAACCCTATGAAGTGGGCACGATCCTCACCTTCATTTTTCAAGTGAGAAAACTGAGGTGCAGAGAAAACAGTGGCATGGTGAAGATTACAACACTGGTAAGCTGCAAAGGCAAGATTTCAACCCAGATGGTCTGATGTTAGACCTTAACCACTAATTGCATACATCTCCAAGGAGAGGAGGAGACGCACATGATCATGGTTATCACATGGCTTCTGAAGGGTCTGCTTGCTTCTTTGAAGATGATGTCAGAGTTGCCCCCCTCCCCCAAATCAAGGCAACACCTCTCCACAGAGGTGGGACAGGCTGATACAGGAACTGGCCCCACATACAGGAAGGGTCGTGACTTTCAGCCTGAACACTGAACGCTGAACACCCCCAGAGCAGAAAGGAGTAGAACAGTTCAAGCTGAACCAGAATAAATGAGAATGAACAAGGGAAGTATTGTCCCTGCCTAGCCCCAGATGACAGGGTTTTGGGCTTCTCAAAAGGCAACAGTAGCATGGGCAGCACCCCAGAAATGGGTGCCATGGTTCAGCATTACCAGGTGTGCCCAGGCTCTTAGGGCAGGTCCTGCAGTGGCCCAGTCACCCAGTCACCCACACAGACTATATTACCCAATTACCAAAGACCACATAGCATTGTGTAGCTTTGTGCTGTTTACAGCACATTTATATTTGCAGTACTCATTGGAGTCTTATAACAATGAGTAGATGTAAGTGTTAGTGCCATGAGATAGGTATAGCGGCCCATGGGCCTGTGTGGTGTCCCTAAGAGAGAATAGATAGCCCTGCAGGACACAGAAGCACAGGCAGAAACTGGTAACTCCGAGGCATCAATCGTCAGCTAGTAGCCCTGACACAGTTGGGGACTCCCTGAGCCAAAAGAAAAGAAATGGTTTTTGCATTTTTCCTTGAAACTACTCACTGTGGGCTGGGAGCTGCCATCCCCCGAATGTCAGAGAGGGACAGGGGTCTGGAGAGTTGCTGGATGAAGTGACTTGGCCCTGGTCGTGGAAGGTAGATTGGCACGGCTCCGCGAGGCCCGGCCTGCCGAGGGAACACGCATGACTGCTCCCGGCAGCAGCATGCCTTCTGACACCGAGCCCGGGGAGGCCTGGCAGTGCAGAGATTGGGGTTTGGCGCCGAGAGCCCCAGAGTTGGACAATTGGACTGTTCACAGTTGGGCCACTTTGGGATACTGCTCGTTCCGGCTTTTGCTGGATGCCATTTTTGCTTTTCAGAATCGTTTCCCTTTGGGTCCCCTTATCTTTCCTTCTGTTTCATCCTCGTCTTACACAAAGGATGAAGCTAAATATTCAAGGATCCTCCACCCTAATATCCAGTCGATTAACTGATTCATTTTTATTAATTCAACCATTAATCAGACATCATTTACTAGCCCCCAACTGCATGTCAGGCCCTGTGCCAGGCACCATATATGCAGCACAAATATGAATAAGACACAGTACCTCCCTCCAGGACTTTCTAGACTGTTTCATCTTGGCGGTCAAAAGCAAAAATCAGTCTCAGCAAGAAAATAACTAAGCAAGGATCTGTGGACCACTATTAGAGTCAGAAGAGAGGGCTGATTCTATTTACTTCATAAGTCAATTAAGCCAGTAAAATAATTAAGGAAATTGTCCATGGTTTCTGCCCCATGAAGTGACTGTTCTTATACTTCTCTGTGACTTCAGAGAGGCGAAAGGAGTTGCAATTGGAGTGGATGGGAATCCAGCTCCCTAGTTCCCCTGGTGACTTGTGCCCAGGCTTTCCCAGTTCTTCTAGTCCCTGAGGACCTCAGAGAGGAGGAGGACGTGGAAGTCAGCACACCCAGGCCTTTCACCAGCAAGGAGGAGATGTGGGGAGTGGATGATAACAACTAGCTGAAGGAAGTATTTTTTAGAAAGGAAATCTCATTATAAAGAATACTTTTGTTGAGTACTTGCTCCATCTTGGGCATCTTATATCTATTGTTAGCAGTCTTCGAACACAGCTTCAAGGGAGCATGTTATCTCCATCTTGCATGTGGAGCAACTTGAAACCCAGAGGGGTTAACTAACCCATGCCAGATCTCACAGTTAGTTCAGGACCCAGTGAGTATTGGAACTCATGGAGCAGAGGTTCCCCAAAGATAGACAAGAGAGTTTGGTCAGCTGTTCCACTGATGATCATGTAACTGGCCCATGCAGACTTGGGCAAAACAGTTCAGCTAGAGAATTTCCATGCAGGGATCAACCAGCAAAAATGAGATTATTGGTGAAAGGATAATTTTGAGTTTTGTTTTGTTGGCTTCTGGTTTCTATTCATTTATTTAAGGAGAGGGTGTGGAGAATCAGAGCTCTAACCTACGTTCCTGGAGGCAGGAAATAACTTGAAGCTGTCAGTTTTCATCCCAATCCCAAAGAAAGGCAATGCCAAGGAGTGCTCAAACTACCGAACAATTGCACTCATCTCACACGCTAGTAAAGTAATGCTCAAAATTCTCCAAGCCAGGCTTCAGCAATATGTGAACCGTGAACTTCCTGATGTTCAAGCTGGTTTTAGAAAAGGCAGAGGAACCAGAGATCAAATTGCCAACATTCGCTGGATCATGGAAAAAGCAAGAGAGTTCCAGAAAAACATCTATTTCTGCTTTATTGACTATGCCAAAGCCTTTGACTGTGTGGATCACAATAAACTATGGAAAATTCTGAAAGAGATGGGAATACCAGACCACCTGACCTGCCTCTTGAGAAACCTGTATGCAGGTCAGGAAGCAACAGTTAGAACTGGTCATGGAACAACAGACTGGTTCCAAATAGGAAAAGGAGTACGTCAAGGCTGCATATTGTCACCATGTTTATTTAACTTATATGCAGAGTACATCATGAGAAATGCTGGACTGGAAGAAACACAAGATGGAATCAAGATTGCCGGGAGAAATATCAATAACCTCAGATATGCAGATGACACCACTCTTATGGCAGAAAGTGAAGAGGGGCTAAAAAGCCTCTTGATGAAAGTGAAAGTGGAGAGTAAAAAGGTTGGCTTAAAGCTCAACATTCAGAAAACGAAGATCATGGCATCTGGTCCCATCACTGCATGGGAAATAGATGGGGAAACAGTGGAAACAGTGTCAGACTTTGTTTTTCTGGGCTCCAAAATCACTGCAGATGGTGACTGCAGCCATGAAATTAAAAGACGCTTGCTCCTTGGAAGGAAAGTTATGACCAACCTAGATAGCATATTCAAAAGCAGAGACATTACTTTGCCAACAAAGGTTCGCCTAGTCAAGGCTATGGTCTTTCCTGTGGTCATGTATGGATGTGAGAGCTGGACTGTGAAGAAGGCTGAGCGCCGAAGAATTGATGCTTTTGAACTGTGGTGTTGGAGAAGACTCTTGAGAGTCCCTTGGACTGCAAGAAGATCCAGCCGGTCCATTCTGAAGGAGATCAATCCTGGAATTTCTTTGGAAGGAATGATGCTAAAGCTGAAACTCCAGTATTTTGGCCACCTCATGCGAAGAGTTGACTCATTGGAGAAGACTCTGATGCTGGGAGGGATTGAGGGCAGGAGGAGAAGGGGACGACAGAGGATGAGATGGCTGGATGGCATCACTGACTCGATGGATGCGAGTCTGAGTGACCTCCGGGAGCTGGTGATGGACAGGGAGGCCTGGCGTGCTGCGGTTCATGGGGTCGCAAAGAGTCGGACACGACTGAGCGACTGATCTGATCTGATCTGATCTGAGTGGCAATAGCTGGAATTACTGTATTAGATTTACTTAATCTGTCATAGAGCATCCTAATAACCTCATTTTAATTACCTCTGTAAAGACTCTGGCTTCCCAGGTGGAGCAGTGGTAAAGAATCCACCTACAATGCAGGAGACTTGAGTTCAGTCCCTGGGTTGGAAAGATCCCCTGGAGTAAGAAATGGTAACCCACTCCAGTATTCTTGTCTAGAAAATTCCAAGGACAGAAGAGTCTGGCAGGCTACAGCCCATGGGGTCCCAAAGAGTCATACACAACTGAGCGGGCGCGCGCACACACACACACACACACACACACACACACACACACACACACACACAGCCTCTGTGGCCACTACTTAACTCTGCTGTTGTTGCTCTGAAGCAGCCACTTGCACTCCTTGGACAAACGTCCACCAAAACTTCATTTTTAAAAATCAAATGACAGGTTGGATTTGGTCCAGGAGACAGTTTGCTGACCCCTGCTCTAGATATTTCTCTTTTCAAACCTACCCTCCATGGTAGGGAAATGGTCACAGTTTAGTGCCAGTGATTGATAGTTTGCAGGACAGAACTCTGTCTTCCAAAATTCAAGGCACTGGGAACAGTCAAGCCCCTGAGCTGCATCCATCAAAGAGAAAAAAGAAGCAGGATGCCAACTTTGTGCACTAGAACAAAAAGATCATTTGAGGAGAGAAAGAGTAAGGAGAGACAATCCTGACAATTAGTACTTTCTAGCTCAAAGAGAATCATTAATGAGGGGTGATGTCCAATTATAGGGAAATGCATGTCAATCTTCTAATTTACCTCTAGTAAGCCTCTTAATTTTAGAAGGAGTTCAGATTATAGTTGATTAAAGAGTTAAAACAGGTAGATGATTGTTCCCCAGGATCATCTCCCTTACCATCTCAAGGGCAAATGGGTTTAAAAAAAAAAAAAAACTCACTCAAGGATATGGAGAAAAGGGAAGCTTTGTGCATTGTTGGCGGGAATGTAAATCGGTGCAGACACTGTGGAGAGTAGTATAGAGGTTTCTCAAAAAAACTAAATGCAGAACTAATATATGGCACAGCAGTTCCACTCCTGGATATACCAGATTGGCCAAAAAGTTAATTTGGGTTTTTCCGTAAGATGTCAAACCAATTTTTGGCCAAACCGATACGTAAGAAAACATAAAAATACTAATTTGAAGAGATACATGCAACCCACTGTGTTCATAGTAGCATTATTCATAACTGCCAAGGCAGGGAAATAACCTAAGCACCCATCCACAGTTAAATGGATTATATATATGTGCAATACTACTCAGTCAGGAAAAGAGAATGCAATTTGCCATGTGTAGCCACATGGATGGACTTAGAAGGCGTTATGCTAAGTGAAATAAGTCAGAAAGACAAATACTGTGTGCTATCATTTATATGTAGAATTGAAAAATACAACAAACTAGTGAATATAACAAAAAGGAAGCAGACTCACAGATACGGAGAACAAGCTCTGATTACCAGTGGGGAGGGAGGGGCACTGTAAGGAAGAGGGAGTGAGAGGTGCGAACTCTGGGGTGTAGTATAGGCTCAAGGATGTACGGTACGGCACAGGCAACAGAGTCTTTGTAAGCTGTAAATGGAAAGCAGCCTTGAAACATTGTACAAAACTAAAACATATTTTAAACATTTCACTCAAAGGCTTGAGGGTGTCTGGTCAAGTCACACCTCCGTCCATGTGGGCAAGAAGGGCAGTGGAGAAGCAGAGATGGAAGAAGTAGTGCGAACCCAGGAAGTCCTTTACTCAGTACAGTTGTATATTTCATAGAAGGAGAAACACTCCTTTCCTCAAGACTTTTCACTGATGGGTTTATGTGCATTTTCTTTTTTTTTTTTTTTAATATAAAATTTATTTTAATTGGAGGCTAATTACTTTACAATATTGTATTGGTTTTGCCATACAGTAACATGAATCCGCCACAAGTGTACATGTGTTCCCCATCCTGAACCCCCCTCCCACCACCCTCCCCATCCCATCCCTCTGGGTCATCCCAGTGCACCAGCCCCGAGAACCCTGTATCATGCATCAAACCTGGACTGGCAATTCGTTTCACATGTGATATTATACATGTTAATTTGGAATCTTAGGGTCTTTTGTGGGATGAATCTCCAAAGCAGTGAGTTTCTTTAATGGCATCTTTTTATCTTTAGAATTTACATCTTTCTCGTAGATCATAATCCTTCTACTTCATAAGAAGAATGCCCTTCAAAATTTTAAGGCTTGGGATTTTTCAGAGAAGAGAGTCACAGTCTTATGGTGTTTGATTCACTTGAAAATGTCCAGAATGTGAAAAGTAGTAGAGAGAAATCTTACTGACTCTTTACAATTCCGAAAGTTAAAGTCTATATAATTCCAGTCTCTCCCAACTTCTTGTTTTCTTATCTTGGAGATAAGTAAGGGGTTTTGGAGCCTGGAAGACACTCAGCCCTCCTTGAATCTTCCAACCCTGGTCACCACGTCTAAGAGCAGCAGGGCGAGTGGAGGCGGCATCTGTGGTATTGGGGATTTTGGAACTGATTTTAAGGTTCCCTAGATGTACCACTTCATGGGACACAAGTATAATTTGTAGATAGATTCAAAACAAGTAAGTTTGCATGACTGTTTAAAGAATTTATAGAGTAAGGGACTATTCCTACTATTACAAACACTTAACTGAGAGGCATAATGCTGATCGTATTGGATATAACTCTAAGCTTTCAAATCAACTCTTTTCATGCCCAGAGACAGCAGTCTCTCAGGTTTTAAGCTTATTTGAATCTATACTGCTCATGTGAGCACCTCTGATACTCACTTTTGAATTGTTTAGTTGCTAAGTTGTGTGCCACTCTTTTGTGACCTCATGGACTGCCAGGCTCTTCTCTCCATGGGATTTCCCAGGTAAGAATACTAAAGTGGGTTGCCATTTCCTTCTCCAGGGACTCTTTCGGACCCAGGGATCAAACCTGCATCTTTTGCATTGGCAGGTGGATTCTTTACCACTGAGTCACTCACTTTATTGGTTCCCTATTCTCTATCGGAACTCTGTTGACTTCTTTGAAGGGCAACTAAAAATTGTTGATTATTTCCCCCACAGGTGATCTCAACTTACTTTTAAGTTCTGTGAAGTGAATTTTGATTGCTAGGAGCTGTTTCCTTTTTATCCAAGTGGAAAGAATATGGAAACATATCTGCCTTGCCCTTCACATTTGATTGATACTTATCACTTTGAAAGCTAATTATATCTGATGTGAAGGGAAAATGGGATTCAGAAATATGGGTGTTCTTTTCATGAATTTTCACTCTGAAAATGTGGGTCATCTGTTCGTTTTGTGTGTGTGCCTCAGTTTACTTGGGTGACCTACTAAGGTAATGTTCCATTTCTTGTCCTCTAAAATGAGTGAATGATGGAACTGACCATTATAACCCATGATCTCAGACTCTCAGCCCAGGAGGGACCTCCAAGATCACTCTGTCTGACCCTTCACTCATTAGAGGAATGCTCTCACAGGGTCCATGACATGTCGTGGGCAGTCCTGGTGTAAACTCTTTCAGTAACTAGAGCCCTCCATGTTCAAGGCAACTATTTTGTATCTTAATAGGTCTAATCATTAGAACCTTTTCCCTTATATTCATACTCCTTTCTGTGATATCTGCCTATTGATTGGTCTTGTTCTGCATTCTAAGTCGTTTCCGTCACGTCCTACTCTTTGCGACCCTATGGACTGTAGCCCACCAGGGTCCTCTGTCCGTGAGATTCTGCAGGCAAGAACACTGGGGTAGGTTGCCATGCCCTCCTCCAGAGGATCTTCCCAACCCAGGGATCAAACCCACGTCTCTTTCATTTCCTGCATTTGGCAGGTGGGTTCTTTACCATTAGCATCATCTGTCTTTTGAAGCAAAGCCAAATAGATGGGATTTCTACTCTTCAATTTGACTTCTCTTTTACAGCCATTTCTGTAAGTTTTTTTGAGGCACATGTTGAAGAGCACTCTGGAAAAAATAAATGTATTATTACATTTGTTGTGGTCAATCCTGCTATTACTGAAAAGTGAAAGAAAGTGAAGTCACTCAGTCATGTGCAACTCTTTGCGACTCCATGGACTGTAGCCTACCAGGTTCCTCCGTTCATGGAATTTTCCAGGCAAGAATACTGGAGTGCTATTAGTGAAGTCCCAATTAAACAAACAAAACATGTTCCAACGAAGTCAGAAACCTACTGGGTATGGATGTTCAATGTATTCATGGCTATCTGAGACACAGGTAACACAACGTCTGCAGCGCACATCCCCAGATCCTGCCTGGATGATGGCTCCTGTCCCATCTGCAGTGTTTACACAGCTAATGAGGTGGCTGCATTTTCAGTCTGACTAGGAAGTCAAAGACCTGGGAGTCCCAAAAGGCTTTCAGATGGGATACTTTGGATATGTTTATCAATGTTAATCAAGAGGGACTTCCTTGGTGGTCCAGTGGTTAAGAATCCACCAGTTTGTGCAGGGGACATGGGTTTGTTTGATCCTTGACCTGGGAAGGTCCCACGTGCCTCGGGACAACTTAGCCTGTGCATCACAGCTACTGAAGCCTGCACACCTAGAGCCATTGCTCCACAACAAGAGAAGCCACTGCAGTGAAAGGCCTGCACACCACGACTAGAGTATAGCCCGTGCTCACCACTACTAGAGCAAGCCTATGCTCAGAAATGAAGACCCAGTGCAACTACAACCAAAATGTTAATCAAGAGATTATAGCACGTGTTTGGAGAATTTTTATCAACTCCCCCACCTTAGGGGATGGAAGAAGTATTATTGGTTATTTATTTGTTCAACTAATATTCATCGACTGTCTCTTATGTGCCACGTGATGTTATTAGATGTTTGCGTTAAATCAGAGAACAAACAGACAAATATTCTTTCCCTCAAGAGGCTTACATTCTGGTGAGGAGACTTTTTAGTTGTGCAAAAACACATCAAAATAAGTAAATCATATCGTAGGTTAAAATGTGGCAGGTGCTTTAAAGAATAGAAAACAGAACCAGGTTGGGACAGAAATACTGGGAGGGTAGGGGTAAAGGTTGCAGTTGTATGTAGGGTGTCAAGGTGGGCCTCCTAAGAATGTGCCAGCTCCAGCTCGACAAGAGGCCTATTAGGAATGACCAGAGAAGTAAGGAGAAAACCAAGAGAAAGTGAAATATAAAAATGCTGTCTTGAGTGTTTAAAAAGTCCAAGTAGAAATCACTGCACATGCATGCCTAATCGTTTCAGTGGTGTCCGACTCCTCACCATCCTATGGACTGTAGCCCTCCAGGCTCCTCTCTCCATGGAATTGAATCCGATTCTCCAATGTCTCCTGCCTTGACAGGCAGGTTCTTTACCGCTAGCACCACCTGGGAAGCCCAGAAATCACTGGAGGTTGCCCTTAAGATGCTTAGTGTGATTTGATCATCGGGAACTAGATTTGTGAGTGTGAGTCTGTGTGCAGAGAGGGGAAAGGTGAGCTAGCTACTGGGCGGAGTGTGGTGATACCGAGAAGGCAGATTGCTTTCAAAGTCAGAAAGAGTTGCTGTGTAACGTTGGAAGACTTGAGAGATAAATCTGTGTGAGGAGAGTCACACCCAAATGAACAGCCCTTAAGGCAAGAAGGATGGGCCTGATCCAAGATGGGGCCTCCACATTCCAAAGAGGAGCATGGAGCCCACCCGTGTGACCAGAGAAAAGAAAGAGGCAGAAGGAAGAACTCCCCGTTCTGTCTATTTTATCTGAGGGAGTAGTTAAAATATATATCTCAGGCGGTATCTCTCTGCACTGTTCTAAAAGCAGAATAAATTAGGCAGACAAATCAGAGAGATACTCCCCCGAATTGAGCTGAGAAGGAGTTGTTGGCACATTCTCTGAGTTTTTACCAAGGTTAGAAATGTTGGAGATGTTGTGCCTAGAGCCTTAAGCCTAAGGAAACTCACTGCAGAACCAGTAGACAGAATATAAATTCAGAAGCATGCCTTGGGCCTAGAAAGACAAAGGATGAAGCCTCTGCCAGAAGAAGCCTTTATCTCTAGGTTTGTTGTTTAGTCATTCAGTCATGTTCAACTCTTTGCAACCTCATGGACTGTAGCCCACCAGGCTCCTCTGTCCATGAAATTCTCCTGGCAAGGATATTGAAATGGGTTGCCATTTCCTTCTGTAGGGGATCTTCCTGACCCAGGGATTGAACCTAAGTCTCCTGCATTGCAGGTGGATTCTTCACTCCTGAGTGACCTGTAAGTCTATTGAAAAGGATATTAAAAATCAAGATTACAAAAGGGACCATCTTGTTCTTGGAGTGTTTGGAGCCATCCTTGTGATAGACTGCTACAGCAGTCTGCCCCCTGCCATGGTATTCCTTCCCCCACAGGGCAGTTTCTTTGGGCACCTAAGTGGGTTTTGTGTACTCTGTTGTCAGAGACCTGCAGAGAAACCAGAGCTCTGGGGGAACTTAGCGCACTGGGCTGCAGAGTTTAATGGATGGAATCCCCTCATGCAACGGTTTTACTCTTCAGGACTTGGGACAGCTCATTCCAGTTATTAACCACTCAAATAGGTAATTTAGGGACCGGCAAATATTTGAGAACTGAAAAATGCATTGTCTCAAAGGAAAACTATAACACTGAAATTAATAAGTCCTTAATTTGCACAACATGACCTGAGTACCACCACCTCTTCAATCACCAAATTTAGTATTAATAAATGTTACACTGCACTTGAGAACAATGTACAGATTTTCTCTTTACAAAAATGCCTATGTAGACTCAAGAACTGCCCGGAAACCATCACTGAAGTAATTTAATGATTTAAATTACTCATAGCCATATAATTTCAAAAGCAAAATTATAATTTGAAAATTTATTTTTATAGCATAAAAAGTGCTTTCTAGTGTGGGATGTTGGTACATTTTAATATGGGTGGTATAGAGTGGGGTTTGGAATCTTCAGAAATAAATCTAGGAATTAAGAAGATGTGAATGTAGCCCTAACCTGAGGCCATATGTTGGATTTCACAGGGACAAACACACATTTAATCTGCAGTTAGGAAGCCAAGGTATATAAAGATAAAATAACAGTTACATCACAGGCTTTAGAGAGAAGGGCTCCAGTTCAAGTGCCAGGGTTCTTGATAGGAGAGTCTGCCCAGCTCCCATCTTACTCCACCCCACTCTCCTTTCTATAACATGGCCTCATTCATTGCTTCAGTCACTTCTTTCTGGAACAAATTCTCACATAGCAATCTCTTCCAGAATGCTACAGTGACAGAGTTCTCAAAGGCTTTGATTGATGGGATTTGAAACACTCTTTCTTTTTGGAAATATTTATATTTGATCCCTTTTGGACAGACTGCACATAGCTAGAGCTTATCACATTGCTGGAAATCATGGGCAGACGCTAAGAGGCAGCAACCCTGAGCCGGCCGAGGCCTGGGAGTGTAAAGATTAATATCCATTTGAGCTTTGCCATCTTCAGCCCCTGATAACTGTAAATAACGTTTGGAAGAGATTGGGGTGCATCATGATCTATTACATGGTGGCGGTGATTCTGGTTGTTATGTCTTCAACAGTGATTTATCATTCTCTGCAGTGACACAAATCATGGGCCTCTGCCTGACACTCTGGAATGTACGTATGCTCTGCTGACTGTAACGGTGATGAATTTGTGTTTATATCCTAACAGTTTTAACCTGAGCTAAACCTGACCCCCGCTCCAGTTTAGAAATGTATCGAACACGAATTTTTGAAAATCTCTTTGATTTTACTGGGATGATAGTCTTATCCTTTTTTCTACCTTTTTGGGGGACTAATGAGACTCAATAAAGAGTGAGAAGGTCAAATCTGAGATTAAAAATATTTTCTCCGTTTTTCTTGACCTGTTATCCTTTTAGCACAAATACAGACTTGCCTTGTTCCAGCAATCAACATCCTTGTAAAGTGGAAGAGAACTTTGATAGCTTGATCTTTCAAAATCTGAAAAAGGGTGTGTGGGTTCTAGTGGGTTTCTCCAGTAGTTCAGCTGGTAAAGAACCTGCCTGCCAATGCAGGAGATGCAACAGAAGCAGGTTCAGTCTCCGGGTGGGGAAGATCCCCTGGAGAAGGAAATGGCAAGCCACTCCAGTATTCTTGCCTGGAAAATCCCATGGACAGAGGAGGCTGGCTAGAGTCCACAGGGTTGCAAAGATTCAGACATGACTGAGCACACACGCACAAACATATGTGGGCTGTAGTGGACGAGTGGTTTTGTCTGTGTGTGTACACTTGATCCAAGAATGGAGTAGGAATTTGAATCCAGGCCTTTTCAGGCTTTCCTTCAAAGCAATGATCTTCTCTGAAACATGATCTGGGGGGTTGAGAAGGTCTTTGTGGGGGTTCTACACAAAAATGCTGTATTTCTCTGGGGTCATTTTTCTTTCTGTAAATTGTGAGAACGGTATGAAATACCAAGAAATAAATAATATTCCCTATCTGGATCTTTCGTATTCTAATTGACTGCCTTGTTTCATTCATTTGAGAAACCCAAGGATCTTGGGTTAAGAAATAATAAAAATTTAAGTTGCAATGATTACATTTAGATGGAGGACTTAGAAATTCTAGAAAAGTGAAAGTTGCTCAGTCGTGTCCGATTCTTTGCCACGCCATGGACTGTAGCCTGCCAGGCTCCTCTGTCCATGGACTTCTCCAGCCAAGAATACTGGAGTGGGTTGCCCTTCCCTTCTCCAGGGGATCTTCCCTACCTAGGGATTGAACCGGTGTCTGCTGCATTGCAAGTGGATTCTTTACCAGTTGAGCTACCAGGGAAGCCCCCTCGCAAGAAAACAGCTGCAATTTATACCAAAAACTTGTTTCTTCGGGTATTTATCCTAGATTCTCAGTTTTGAGACAGAACATGAAATGATGCTCCAACATGGCCAAGCAGTGATGAGAGTGAATTTTCCCCAGGGTTGCACCTGTTTAGAGCACTGGCCCCTATGACCCTCAGTCAGCATTGGGTGCCAGGCTTGCCTTACCTGATGCCCTCATCACGTCCTTGCTCACCCACAGATTGTCCCTTATTTTCAAATGCCTGTCAACAAGCTAAGATGACAGATTTGCCTGTGATAATGTGCTGAGGCAATATGCATTTTAACTGAAGCCTCCTGGAATCAACTCCACTTGTGCTACTCAAGCCTGCAATGACTTTGAGGGCAGAATTTCAGGTGAACATGAATCCAGGGAAAAGTGGAACCTCAGTCTCACCTGGCAAAGAAAGTACAATCCCTTTTCTGTCTGGCGTTTCTAATTTTCAGATGTAGAACTCTGAGTGATTCTCAAAACAATAGAAATTTCACCAGGATTATCAAAAGTGATATTAATCTGCTAATTTAAGCAGATGAAGAGGAATGACAATGAATTTTCACTGTGTACCAGTACTCTGCACAGTACTTTGTCATATATAGTGGGTTATTAATACCACCCTGGAGCCTTGGCAAACACAATTCTTCACCACATTCTACTTTTTCATAAACATCTTATCTCATCCAACCTAACATAACTCCTAATACTTTATATAACCATGAAATTCAACACTCCACCTTCATTGGATAGTTCTTCTTTTTCAAAGCCCAATCTTTCTTAAACTCCCTTCATATGACAACAACATTAATTGCTATTTTATGCACATAACACAGACAGACTTCTTCACAACTTTACTTCTTGGTAACTTACAAGTGCACTAGTTGACAGCATCCTCAATTAGCAGAGTCATTTCCATATCCTGGACATATACATTGATCAGAAAAGATGACAATTTATTTTTAGACAGACGCAGACTGCATATTTTAAATATATTTCCCATTTGGCAAAAATAGTGTTGTAGCTAATGTATGTACAATATTTCCAAAAACATTGGTACTTTCCCATAAATATCTTCCATATTTTTTTCCAGTGAGTAATAAAAAAGGTTGAGGTGGGATGTGTTTTATCCCACCACATTATATCATTCCTATTTTTCCTCTTTGTTGGATGGCAATCAGGGGCCCTGATGCCAAGGTTTGGAAGCAACAGCATCTGGCTCCTTGGCAGATCCTGCAGGCAGACTTGTTGCCAGCCTCTAAGCTGTGTCTGGGTCTGTTGCATGGTTTGGCTGCAGATGGACTCTCTGGGTTGCCTCGTGCTTCTGGAAGCCAGTCCTGGCTTTCCTTTGATTCTGAGGACTTTACTCATTTTTATTCATTTGTGAAGAAGGGCCCATCCAAATGCTTTATGAAACCAACACTGGAGAACATTAATGGATCAAATTTTGCCTTTGAAAAGGCAGAGGTCAATGTGTATCTGGACAAGAGACACGGCATGCTCAAGTTGGGTCTACACATGTCTGTGTGTCTTTCTATGAACTTCTATCCTAAGGTGCTTGGAGAGAAGCCAATTATGTGTTATCATCACTCCATTCCCCAGGCTGAGACTGTGTGGTTACCTGGAAAGACAGAAACATGAGAGAGCTCAGACTTCCTCAGCGAAGTGAAACCTCCCATTTCTCTTTTCAATGAATCAAATTCCAAGGAAATAAACATACATGAGGGAGGTCCTCTCATCTTTGTTCCTGTTCCATATTATTGCCCATATGAGTATGGGATTCTACCATGACTAGAAAGGTTGAATAGTAAGTCTTTGTCTGAATTAAGCACACAAACCAAAGCCAGATCATTTCCATCGGTGCTCCCCGAGACTTTGGCCTCTAGGGAAAGACTATTGAATTTTCTTAGCACCACGAAACCCTGTCACTGTTGATTTTTTTAACCATACCAATCCGCTAAAAATCTTTATGTCCTGCACATGCAAACACACCCATAGCTTAATTAAAACATAAGTTATTTTTGTTTTAAGGATGATAAAAATTTCATGAGTGCGTTCACTCCCACAGTGATTCCTTTGTTAGCAGCTATTTATTGAACATTTATTATTTGCTAAACAGAAAATATTTCTCATGGAGTTTGTATTCTATGGAGGGAGCTGGGAGATAAAGCAATAATTAAATCAGTTACCAAGATAATTTTAGATAGTGAGAGTGCAATGAGGAAAGTAAGAGTCACTGGATTAAGAGTGTTTGTGGAGTAAGAGGAGAGCTACTTAAGACTGATTGGAAGGATCGAAGGATCATTCAAGGAAGTAACATCAGATCTAAGACCTAAATGACAGGGAAAAGGAGCCAGCGAATCAGGGAGAACAGTGGCCTGGAAGAGGACATACGAGGGCAAAGGCAGCAGGATGGGAATGACCTTGTCACATCAGGGGAACAGAAAGATGTTAGATTACAGCAGAGGGAAGAGAAGAGAGAGTGGAAAGAGAGCCTGTGAGAGAGCCAAGTAGGAGCTGGATCACGGAGAAAGTGCTGCCCCACTGTGGGTGACAGCAAAATGCTTGTGTTTTTTTCTAAGAGCAATGGGCAGCCACTGGAAGCTTTATGGAGAGAAACGGCATGATCTTATTTGTATGTTTAAAAATTACTCTTGGGATTCCCCTCATGGTCCAGTGGCTGAGACCCTGTGAGTCCACCAGGGCAGGGGGTGGGGGTTCCATCCCTGGTCAGGGGGACCAAGACCCTGAATGCTGTGAGGTGCACACCAAATAAAATGTTACTCTGGTTACTGTAAAGAGGAGTAAGGGTAGAAACAGTGAACCAGGTGGAAGGTTGTCACAATAGTGTGACAGATGGCTTCAGATAATAGTGCTAGTAATACCTGCATTTACTGAGTGCTTACTGTGTTTTTGGGACTGGTCCTCCTTTATACTAGGTGATCCTCAAAAAAAGCCTCTGACTTATGAATTACCTTCCCTATATAATAGGTGTTTAAAAACAAAGGATTTCAACCTACAGATGTCTACTTCAGGTAGGCATGCTGCCTCCTTGTGCTATGAAATCAAACCCTAGTAGAAAACCCATTATTTTACTTTTTGTGGTATACCGTCAAGTGAGAAAGATACGCCAGTAAAAAGAATATGTTTAGATATCAAAGCCTTACCAATAAAATGAATATTTCTTTCACAAACTCTAATTAGGATTTAAAAAAATTGTGGCAGATTGCTCTCAGAAAGCACAAAGAATTTAGACAGCAAGCAGTTAATCAAGACTTAGGGTAGCTTTTTGTGCAATTGTAAGAATGGTGAAGGAGATTCTGCTTCTATTATAGAAAGTTGGGTTTTCTGGAAGACTACACACAGTTTTTTCCTTCATCGCTAAATTCCAGTGGCTCTTTGAATGCCTCTTAGTATACCCATGGAGCATGGAAAAGGAGAATTTCTTTCCCTGAATTATCAGGTGGTATATTTCACATCTCTTTTAATCGCCAAAGTTATCTATTTATTTGAATTGAAAGTTTCTGGAGATTTGAGAAAATTAAGTTCTAAATACCAAGAAATAGAAAAGGGTTCTGTCAGCAAATATGAGTATTGACTGTAGTCTATTGGTCGCACATGTAACAAAACACAAAACAACAATAAGAACATCACTACCACCAAGACAGGATTGAGAATGGGGGAATCTGCAACTCAGCGTTTGTGTGGCAGTTGCCACCAGACTTTCATATCATGCTAACCTTGGACCAAAGAACACTGTTCTCAGATCATCACTCTACTTAGTTATCTTCGCCAATTCTTTTTTTTTCCTCTGTTTTAAATCATTACAAATGTCAGTTGCTGTTACTTTTCTATTGGTTCCCAATTCTGGTTTCTTATCACTTTCTATAACAACAGAAGTTTGTTCTTATAAACTTACATTAAACATCTTCAACCCTCCCCCAATTCCTCTAAGTCAGTCTAATCTAATTAAGTTTTTATCCCTAAGAAGCAAGTAGATGCCTTGACCAAGATTCATTCATTTGGACTCAAGTCATCAAATCCTTTGTCTTGAAGTAACAGAATTTTTTAAAAATCAGGTATTTGACAGAACTCACAGGTCATTTGTCTGAATATAATTTAATCAATAAAACAGAACCAATTATGTGTATATGCTCAATCATAGTATTGAAATCACTTTCATCTGAATTTCATTTTTAAACTAATGCTTTTGGACAAAAGATTTTGCTTTATACTGAAAGTTTGTATGCTCTATCTAGGAGCAAATATGTTTTTAAAATTCTGCTACTTGTATTCTGTCAGTTAAAAATGTTATGTCACTTTAAAATATTATAAGATCTTCCCTACAATATTATTGAAGTATATTAATAGCTAGTTTCACAGCCTTATGATCACAGATATTAGGGTCCAGGCATAATGTCCTTGAGATTCCTCATTTAGGCATGAGCAGTGACTATTCCTACTCTCGGAGAAGGCAATGGCACCCCACTCCAGTACTCTTGCCTGGAGAATCCCACGGACGGAGGAGCCTGGTGGGCTGCAGTCCATGGGGTCGCTAAGGGTCGGACATGACTGAGCGACTTCACTTTCCTTTTCACTTTCATGCATTGGAGAAGGAAATGGCAACCCACTCCAGTGTTCTTGCCTGGAGAATCCTAGGGACGGGGGAGCCTGGTGGGCTGCCGTCTATGGGGTCGCACAGAGTCAGACACGACTGAAGTGACTTAGCATAGCATAGCATTCCTACTCTAATATAAACACCATAAAACAAAAAGGGGGATGATCTTGAAGACTGAAGTGTTCTTTTGCTAAATTGATCAGAACCTTCCTGGAACTTTTAACTTTTCTGGTCTCAAATCTAATAGCTTCTGAGTTTCTTCCTTTACATATGGAGTTCTTTGAAAACATGATATTTGAGTTCAGATGACTAGGATCAGTTCTAAGAGAGAAGTCTGGCCAGAGAGGGAGCTGTCAGGACCCCCAGGATTCCACAGGCGCTTCCCTTCACTGCAGGCAGCCTCTGGTTGGGTTACACCGTGTGTTATGTGAGTTCCGCTTTATAGCATTTAGTAGGCAGCCTTGTGGCACTGTTTACAACTATAAATCTTTCAGAGTCATTTAATCTCCTGGACAGACCATCTCTATAGTGTGGTCCTTAATCCTAGGACCACTCAACAGCAGGCTCTATGAATTACTGTGAAGATTTGTGGCTCCCAGGTAAATAACCTTGATGAGACTGGAACAAAAGGTTGGAGTATATCTTAGCTGTCCCACTGAACACTAACAAACATTAAGTAACTTGTTGAAGTTTCCTCCCTTCTTTCAGCATCTGAAAGTTCCCATCACCTTGTTGCTTTCATTGACATCTGGTGGTGTTCTGAGGATTCTGCTTTCCTTGAAGTTCTCACAAGAAGAAGCTATTTTTATTCTACACCCTATATATCACAAGCTTTAGAGGTATAGTGGGTGTCTTGCTCCCTTTGCTGCTTCCTCTTTGCTTCTTCAAAATCTTTCTTTGAAATAAGTGTCATCGGACTTCATTACTCATTGCTGCTGTGCTGTTTTGCCGCTCAGTCATACACTACTCTTTTGCAACCCCATGGACAGTAACCCACCAGGATCCTCTGTCCATGGGATTCTCCAGGCAAGAATATTGGACTGGGTTGCCATTTCCTTCTCCAGGGAAACTTATTGACTCAGTGATTGAACCCACATCTTCCAAATTGGCAAGCAGATTCTTTACCAATAAGCCACCTGGAAACCTCCATTCATTACTCAATTACTCCTCCTCATTTCTGGAACATACTGACCTCCCAATTTCTCTCAGTCATTCAGCTCAGGCACCTTGCTTACTGACCTCTTCTCCCACTAACATCATTCATGGTGACTTCAAACTTCATGTTGATGAGCCAGCTAATATCTGGGCCTCTTATTTCTTTAATCTCCTTTGCTTCAAAGATCTCGTCCTGTAGAGGCTGGCTACACACTCCCATGGTCATACTCTAGACCTTGTCATTAACGGCAATTGCATAACTTCCAAAATCTCAAGTTCAGGCATCTTATTCTACTTATTAATGTTCTGTTATCCCCCTCAGACAGTACTGGGCAGTAGCATGACTGACAACCTATTGGCCCACCTCCACTTTTTTCACTATTCATCATCACCACCACCACCACCTCCCACACACACATATTCTCACTTCCTTTCTTAGCTGAGATTCCTAGCTGAGCAGTATAAACACTCCTTTGCAAATGCCCTTAACAACTGTGCCTCTGTCTTCCTTGATAATGCATGCTTATTAAAATTCCAATGCATGCTCAACCTACCTATCCACTTATTCTTTGCTGGGACTCAAGCACTGAAAGTTACTGAACTGAAATCATTTTGCTTCGTTTTAAGTGGAAGTGTACCTGCTTCTCTCTAAGGCCAACTCCTCCCTTTATGATGTGAATTTCATCCCTTGTACTTGTTTCAAGGACTTTGCTCCTGCAATTATTTCCTCTATGTCTTTCTTCCTTAATTTCTCTCTGTCTTTTATTCATTTACATCAGCAAGCAAATACGAATCCGTTATGTGTCTTAGTCACTCAGTCATGTCTGACTCTTTGTGACTCCATGGATTATAGTCTCTGTCCATGGAATTGTCCAGGCAAGAATACTGGAGTGGGTAGCCATTTCCTCCTCCAGAGGATCTTCCCTACCCAGGGATCGAACTCAGGGTTCCTGCATTGCAGGCAGATTCTTTACCGTCTGAGCAACTAGGAAGCCCGTTGCATTCATGTTAAAAACAGTCTCTCGACACCTCTTCCCATTCCACACCCAGCCTCATTTCTGTGCTTCCCTTCAGAGGAAAATCTTTGCAATGATTGTGATGACTCATTGTTTCCCTTTCCTCACACCTCAGTATCTTTTAAGACCAGTCCAATCATATCTTTTGTCCCCTTCATTGCACTGGAATGGTTTTGATCAAGGTTCCCAGTGCCAAAGCCAGGAACCTCTGCTTCCTCCCGTGAGAGCAATCAGCAGCATTTGGCGTGAGTGGCTGCCCCCTCCCCCAGGAAGCACTCTCTTTCCTGAACCTCCAGGATGCCACATTAGCTTGGCTGTGCCCCTACTCATGTAGCTTTGTGTTCAGCTCCTCTCATGGCTCCTTGTCTCTGCTTCTCTCAAGTTGTTGTTGGGGTGCCCCAGGATTCTGTTCTTGACTTTCTAATTAATTTAAATTCTCCCAAGGTGACCTCATCCAGTTTTATAGATTTTAGACTTACCTTTTGCTGTTGACCATTACTCTTATTTATCCAGCTTGTGGAAACAGTGTCAGACTTTATTTTGGGGGGCTCCAAAATCACTGTAGATGGTGACTGCAGCCATGAAATTAAAAGACACTTACTCCTTGGAAGGAAAGTTATGATCAACCTAGATAGCATATTCAAAAGCAGAGACATCACTTTGCCAACAAAGGTTCGCCTAGTCAAGGCTATGGTCTTTCCTGTGGTCATGTATGGATGTGAGAGTTGGACTGTGAAGAAGGCTGAGTGACGAAGAATTGATGCTTTTGAACTGTGGTGTTGGAGAAGACTCTTGAGAGTCCCTTGGAGTGCAAGGAGATCCAACCAGTCCATTCTGAAGGAGATCAGCCCTGGGATTTCTTTGGAAGGAATGATGCTAAAGCTGAAACTCCAGTACTTTGGCCACCTCATGCGAAGAGTTGACTCATTAGAGAAGACTCTGATGCTGGGAGGGATTGGGGGCAGGAGGAGAAGGAGACGACAGAGGATGAGATGGCTGGATGGCATCACTGACTCGATGAATGTGAGTCTGAGTGACCTCCGGGAGTTGGTGATGGACAGGGAGGCCTGGTGTGCTGTGATTCATGGGGTCGCAAAGAGTCGGACACAACAGAGTGACTGAACTGAACTGAACACTGTTTTGAGCTACAGATTCAAATACTCATCTCAACATCCTCACTCAGATGACTAATAAGCACCTGACAATCAGCAGGATCATGTCAACACTGAACTTGGATTTTTCCCTTCCTTTAGATGATGTCCTCTCCATCATGACCAGACTTTCCCCCTTTCCATATATGGCATCGTGATCCACTCAATTGCTCTGACTGTAAACCTTGGAGTCATTATTGATTCTTCTCCTTCCCTCAAACTCTACATCCAGTCTGTGGTACATCTTCTAAACTATATCTCCCATCGTGGTCCAAGGTCTCATCTCGTCTCATCTGAATTGCTTCCCTGAACCCTATTGTCTATCTTGCACAGAGCAGATGAAGCAGTTTTTCTAAAGCATAAATCAGATTTATGTCACCCTACATACTAAACTATCTTATGTCTTTTAATTATGCTTAAAATGAAGTTCAAAAAGGCCACCATTTCTGGACCCTGCCTTCCCTCGTATCTCCCCTGAAACCCTCATCCTATTGCTTTCTGCCCTCCAGCCTCACTGGCCTTTCAACCAGCCTCAGTCTTGAGACCATTGCTCCTGCTGTCCTAACTGTTAGGAGGACTCTTCTCTCAGATCTTCGTGTACAAACCTCTGTCTTATTTGGTGTGTGTGCATGCTAAGTCGCTTCAGTCGTGCCTGACTCTTTGCGACGTCATAGACTGTAGCCTGCCAGGCTCCTCTATCTATGGGATTCTCAAGGCAGGAATATTAGAGTAGGTTGTCATACCCTCCTTCAGGGGTATCTTCCCAACCCAGGGATCAAACCCACATCTCCTGTGGCTCCTGCATTGCAGGTGAATTCTTTACCACTGAGCCACTGAGGAAGCCCTGTATCATTCAGGCCTCAGCTCAAATGGTCCCTTGGAGGAGACGTCTTCATGCTCTTGCTCAGGCAGTGCCCCACCTTCCAACCCCAATCCCCAGTGCTTTCTCCTATTGTGCATTTATCTCCTATTTTATCTCAGGGCACTTAGACCTACCTGAAACAATCACATTTGTTTGTTTTTGTGTGTGTGTGTGTTTGTTCCCTGTGTTCACCAATTAGAATGTAAGATTTCTGACAAACTAAACTGAAATTGTTTCTTTTCATCTATCACAGGAAAAAAAAATGTAAGGCTTAATTAAATGAATGTACTTCTTTAATGTGATCATTCTCATCAGCAATTCTTACACTCATGAAAACATCAAAAACACTCCATGTACCACCCTACAATACTCAGGGTGAAATATGAATAGATCAAGGACATACCTTTATATGTATAATTGACATCTTTTGTATTTCATGATGATTAATTGGCAAGAACAGATGTTGCCGAGTAGTGACTACCTCCCTGAAAGGCTTTTGTAGGGTCTTTGGGCTTCCCAGGTGGCTCAGTGGTATAGAATCCACCTGCCAATGCAGGTGCTGCAGGAGACCTGGGTTCAATCCCTGGGTCCGGAAGATCCCCTGGAGTAGGAAGTGGCAACCCACTCCAGTGTTCTTACTGGGATAATCCCATGGTCAGAGGAGCCTACAGTACATGGGGTTACAGAGTGAGACACCACTGAACACATATGCATAGTTTAGTTTAGCCTCAATCATGTGAGAATTCTTCAAGTACATGATTAGGATGGGTATGTCCTGTGAACTCCTGTAAGTCTGATTTGCTCACTTACTAAACTGTAGCTTTTGTTTGAACCGACACTAAATACACAGTTGTCCCTTCATGCCCACAAGTCCAGCACCCATAAATTTAACCAGTCATTGATGGAAAATATTTTTTAAAATTTCAGAAAGTTCCAAAAGGCACACCTTGAATTTGATGCACACAAGCAGCTATTTACATAGCACTTACATTTACACAACATTTACATTATATCAGGTATTATAAGTAATCTAGAGATGGTTTGCAGTACAGGAGAGGATGTATGTAAATTATATGCAAATACTGCAGTATTATATATAATGTAGATTATATGTGATTATAAAGACTCTTATTTTCTATCAGAGAGTTGAGTATCTGCAGATTTTGGTATCTGTGATGGGTCCTAGGGCCAATTCCTTGTGGTTATGGAGGGCTTCTCCGGTGACTCAGATGGTAAAGAATCCACCTGCAATGCAGGAGACCTGGTTCCAATCCCTGAGTCGGGAAGACACCTGGAGAAAGGAGTGGTTCCCCACTCCAGTACTCTTGCCTGGAGAATCCCATGGACAGAGGAGCCTGGTGAGGTATAGTCCATGGGGTTGCAAAGAGTTGGACATGACTGAACAATTAAGCACATGGAAGGTCGATTGTAATTGACACTTCCTGAAAGACACAGTGGGAGTTGCTGTAGGCCTACCTGGCTAGACTAGGGGGAGCCTGAGTTCTAATGATGGAGGTTCTGTAGGCATGGGACAACCTAATCTATGCCCAGTGATGCCTATGGAAGGTACTGGGTGACTAATCCCCAGGGACTAACCCAGAAGCAAGGCCAGTTTGGGTACTGCCAAAAACTTGGGAGATGCTATCATGTGGCTGGACCTAGAAACAAACTGTAGAAGCAAGGGTAATGACAAAGGCATTCAAAGAATCCCTTTGCACCAGGAGTACATGCGGAGGAAATCCTATCCAGGAGGGGAAGTGAGTCAGAGCTTGCTTACAGTGCTGAAGAAGGAGGACAATCGTACTTTGTAAGAGACTTAGTTTATATCCTTGGGCTTTAAGAAATTCTCAGATTTTTTTCAGATTCTGTCATTGAATTCTAGAAAAGAAGCCTTGGGAAGGGTTTTAAGGAGACTCCGGTGGTGGAGGGGAGAGAAAGTTGGGGGCCACACTGAGTGACAACCCTTCTGGACAGCCCTAGGAGGGGCCCTTGAAGGCATTTCCTGTGTACCCAGGACCTTTCTGGGACACTGGCAGTGGTTCAAGAACTATGCCTTATCTCATCTTTTAAAATGTAGAACTAATGCTGGACACAGTGCATCTAGGGAGGTGATCTATGGTTTACAGTGTACTTAAATTCCTAAAGCCACCCTCCTGTAAATGCTTGAAATAAATTGTGGGAGATCACTTAAATGACCTTGCACACATCCATCTAAAGCTTAAACAAAGGCCAGTCAAAGATGAGAAAGGGCAGCCTGGAGGCTGCCAGCTGTGTGCCTGGGAGGCCACCAGCAGAGTGGGGAACTCTCCTGTGAGATCGCCCAACCAGCTTTCAGCAAATTCTACGCAAGTCTCTAGTCTCAGAATGTTTGCTCCAACCTCATCTCAAAGTGGCTCTCAGAAACAGAGGAAGAATCCCTTTTCATTTCACAAAGTTATCAACTAAAATACCTCCATGAATGCTGGGGAGTGCTATTTAATGAATAAATCCTGAATATCTCATTTCCTCCTGGCCCTGGGGTCTGGTGACTCATTCGGCCATTTGGTATGAAATTCTCATGTAAACCATTGGTGGCCTTGGAGAAGAGAAGGTTCCCAATGCCACCCTTATCTCCTTAGGAGGAAATGGCAAACTGATCATGAAAGCAAGGAAACCAGCTCCCATGAGCTTGGGCAGATAGCACCGGGCTGGGGCGCCAGGGGGTGTGGAGGAGAGGCAGCACGTGCCTCGTGCCCCGCCTCACCTGGCCTTTCAAGGTTCTTCCCATGTCCATCTCTCACAGCCTGTCGTTTAGAAGTTCAGCTGTTCCTCATTTAATGTCAAGGGGTGCTAAGAAGCTATTTGTTCAGACTCTTAACATAGGCTGTCAGCTTAAAAGATTATTTCCAGTGTGATTTAGCAAAACTGATTTGATTCAACAATCACTTGCCCACTCTCTATGGGCCAGCCTTATGGAATCCCTGGGATCCGGAGAAAGAAGAGATAGAGTTCCGGCTCTCAAGGAGCTCATGGTCATCACAGCCTAGCAAATCAACAATGACAATTCCGTGGGCCATACTGTCTATGAGATGCACACAGTATGTCATGGGGGCACAGGTCAGGGTAAAGGTAAAGGTGCTTAAGCTGAGGTTTCAACGAGAAATAGAAGTTAGCCAACAGGAGGAGAAACTTCCCTGTGACCAGGAAGAGCTAATGCTGGAGTTTGGGAGTGTGAGAGAGCAAAGCCCTTTCAGAGATCTGGCTGGAGGGGAAGGTGGTGTAGCACCTGGAGAAGCTGAGGTTATTGTTGTTGTTTAGTCACTAAGTCGTATCTGAGTCTTTTGTGACCCCATGGACTATAGCCCTCCAGACTCCTCTGTCCAAGTGATTTCCCAGGCAAGAATACTGGAGTGGGTTGCCATTTCCTTTTCCAGGGGATCTTCCCAACCCAGGGATGGAACCCACATCTCCTGCATTGGCAGGTGTATTCTTTACCATGGAGCCACCTAAGCTGTACTAAGAAAGTTGTTAAATTTGAAACCTGTGGGGAACCTGGTATGGTTGGGCTTATATTTTAGAAAATTTATCCTGGTAAAGTATAGGGACAGAATAGAGAGAAACAATACTAGAGATTTAGGATGAAGATGAAAATGTGAGATTGGAAGATACTTCATGACTAGATGTGCTGCAACTGATTACTTACAGTAGAAAGAGGGAAAAGGAATTGGCTCTGATGCCCAGGTTTCTGGTTTAGAGAAGCCCACTTTGCTTAGAAATGTACCATTGAGGGATATTTTTTAAAGGAGATAGTCAATTTTAAAAGTTCACAAAGTTTCCAAACATTATAAAGTTTCTAAGGTAAACCCAAATACTTTGATTGGACAAGCTTATTCTAGGTTTCACTTTGACTTTTAATCAAGAGGCAGGGAGCTTTGAGTACCCAAGAGGACTCCGGCTTGCAGAGTTGAGTTATGGTGGCTTGGCGTTCTCAGGGTATATTACAATTCCTGCTTAAATAGGGTGTGACCTTGAATGCACAAAGGCTGAGGATCTCAAGAAATGGGATTCTGCTGCCCTGCAAGTGACATATATAAATATGAATGTCAAGCCACTCTGATGCATGAAAGGCTTTTAAAATGCCTGAGGGTTCCAAAGTGCACTGGGCCTCACACAATGAGATGGTAATGAAGACGGCCAATAGCGGGACCACCCACCAGTGATTTCATTGCTGTAACTAGGAGTGAAGGGTCTCTCTGGAACTATTGACACTGGATGGCATTGTCATTTTTAACACATGCTAAAGCTGTGATGGTGAAAGGAACTGTCCCTGTTAAACTAGAGCCAGACTATTTATGGACTCCTTGCTCCCACCACATTCTTGAGCCTTGCCCATAAGTACGAAAAAAATGGAAAATGGCTGCTCAACTGCCACACATTTTCCCATATTCCTTGTCCATGCTTAATTACCCGAGGAAGAAATACGTTTCAGGGGTCTCTTTCTGGAGGACCTCGAGCTTAAGTTCAATCTAGCCTCCTACCTACTTTTTTATTCCCCCATCTTCTGGCAAAACTTGAGTCCTGGTGGGGACTTAGGTCCTCACCTAGGCCACCACAGGGCTGTAGGTCAAAGCAACTACCTTAACCCTGATACGAGGTTCTCCCTCCAACTCCAGGTGGAGACAAAATTCACCTGCAAATGTGTGTGGAGTGCAAATGCTAGGTAATAACTTCACTGCCCCTGCTTTAGTCACACTCATGGGCATGCGTACACAAGGTAGAAACTGCTCCCACAACCTAGGCTCTATGAGTGCAGGGAAACTGTTTTTGTGCCTGTCTTTTCATTATTTCATAGTTAAAAATATTCAACGCATGAACAGTGTGGTGAAACTTTAGCAGTTTTTAAGTCCTTTCTATGGGCTTTTCAGGGCTTCCCAGGTGGTACTAGTGGTAAAGAACCCATCTGCCAATTCAGGAGACGTGATAGACATGGGTTTGATCCCTGGATTGGGAAGATCCCCTGGATAAAGGAAATGGCAGCCCACTCCAGTATTCTTGCCTGGAGAATCCCATGGATGGAGGAGCCTGATGGGTTACAGTCCATAGGGTCACAAAGAGTCGGATATGACTGAAACGAGTGAGCATATGCATGGGCTTCTCAACTTGATGCTCCGAATAGATGGACAGAGAGGGAGGCAGAGAGTGAGATATAGGTGGTCATTTTGGATTTCAGCAAAGTTTTGGGGGCAGGCTGAGGAAAGGGACTTTGGAGATCAAGAAAGTTTATGAAGAAGTGTGGTTTCTCTCAACCCAAGGGTTCGATTCAGCTGCACATCCAATTTTTTTTTAAAGGTGATTTCTAGAATGAGGGATATGTTCATTCAAGAAATGCTACATGCCAGACACTAAAGTGAGTGAGGTCTGTCACAGTGTGGGTTCCCTTCACAGCACCTAGTAGGGTTGCTCTGCATAGTAGGAATTCTGTCAGAGCTAACGGACCAAGAGGAAGCCCTCAGGATCAAGAAAACGTGGAAAGATTGGCATTCATCTGACAAGAATCGAGGCCAGAAATGAGTTGGTGTAAAACAAGAATAAACACTCTGGTGAGTAGGTTCATCATCACACTAGGAGTTTGAGGACCTCAACATGAGGAGAGAGGGTGTTGGGAAGAGGCAGTTTTCGAGACACCCTTGGAGCCATGGCCCTCAAACTAGACAAAGCCACAGAGTTGGTTCCCCCAGCGCAGTGAAGTACATGGCCTAGGGTAGCAGGCTCTGGAGGGAGACACGTCTGGCTTGGATTCTACCTTTGCCTTTCATGAGCTGTGTAACCACCAATATCTCAATCTCGTCAAGCCTTGGTTTCCTCATCAATAAACTTGGCTATGCAAATAATATAGCTTTCCAGTGGAATTACTGTGAAGTGTTGTAAAATAGTGCCTGGGACATTATAGCTCAATAATGTTAATTATTGTATTAACAATTATAAAATTCTAGTCAGTATAATTCTTCTATATGGATCCAGAGCCAGGAATACAGACAGCAAGGGTCCTGGGTTTGGGCACAGAGTTTCTGGTTGTTGTTTAGTTGCTAAGTCTTGTCCAACTCTTTTGTGACCCCATGGGCTATATCCCGCCAGGCTCCTCTGTCCATGGGGATTCTCCACTAGAGTGGGCTGCCATGCCCTCCTCCAGGGGATCTGCCTGACCCAGGAATCGAACCTATGTCTCCTGCATTGGCAGATGAATTTTTTATGACTGAGCTGAGAAAGAACTCTTGCATGACCCAAAGCCCTATCCAAATTATTCACATGAAAAGATAATTCTTGGCTCGTGGTTGCAGCTGCTATTGACAGAGCTTTATGAGATTCTGCCCGCTGGCCTGCTCTGCACAATAGGGAGTCATTCTGTCCCTCCCCACCAAGGCCTGGGTCAGGCGGTCCGTTTGTTGCTACTGCTGCTGCCACTGCTGCTGCTGTTTCTCAGCTGTCCAGAGCAAGGCCATGTGTTTGAAGTTGGGCACAGTGTGCCTTTGAGGTGGCTCTTTGGCTCATTCATTGCAGCTGTTCCACCTGTGTTGGCACAGAGCAGCTGCTGAGCCCCTGCACACATCCTGCCCACAGAACCCAGCATGGGCTGAGTACCCTTCAGTTCTGGGAGGCTGCCTAAGCCACACCCTGCTGTCCACTGTGACCATGCCTAATGTCCAGCACTTGCAGCTACCTTTCTGCCAGTTGTTTAGCATTGCCTAGGCCCAGGCCATGAGTCTGATGTCCACATGAGCTGGTTAGCTGCCCACACTTGCTGTAACTCCATAAGGTTCAACTAACCAGGAACCTCATAATTTTAAGTTCCTGATTTCATAGGAGACTGGTCAAGAGAAAATGGTCAAGCCGATGAAGGCATGTCACTCTTGCTGCAAAAACAACTCAAAATTTTCCCTCTATGAGCAATGGGCTGGTAGGAACCCTATTAGGGAGCGTGTTGGCCTCAACACCTCTCTGTTGGTCTTTGGTTTTGCTCAATTTTTACCTGATTCAGAATAATGGACTGGTTATGAATTAGATAAAAATAATCTCCATGAACTCTATATCTGTTATGGACTTCAGGATATATACTGATCCTATAGGAGTGTCTCAAGGATTAAGAAGTACATTTATGGTATATTTAATTAAAAATATTTCCTCAGAGAGAGTGACACTATCAAGATGACAATATAGGTCATTCTGACATCAGTTACCCTTGAAGAAAGACCAACTTATCCACTATCTTTAGGGAAGGCAGCATTGTGAAAATCCCAGAACTCACAAGTGAGGCAGAAGCATCTCCCCTGGACCACAGAGACTGGACCACATTAGCAGGGTAAGAGGGTCAACTACACGCTAACTGCATTACCCCTCCCCCAGGGCAGTACACTGCTGCAACAGGAGGGATTGCCTGGGCCTCACTTCCTCCCGTGTGAAAAACAAGAGCCTCTTAGGGTAGATATTCAG
Source organism: Tragelaphus eurycerus (assembly GCA_935064755.1). Classification (NCBI taxonomy): domain Eukaryota; kingdom Metazoa; phylum Chordata; class Mammalia; order Artiodactyla; family Bovidae; genus Tragelaphus; species Tragelaphus eurycerus. Next base: position 27,683,400 of record CAKXYN010000003.1, read on the forward strand.
CTCCCTGACCAAAATTCTCCAAGCCAGGCTTCAACAGTACGTGAACTGTGAACTTCCAGATGTTCAAGCTGGATTTAGAAAAGGCAGAGGAACCAGAGATCAAATTGCCAACATTCGTTGGATCATAGAAAAAGCAAGAGAGTTCCAGAAAAAGATCTACTTCTGCTTTATTGACTGTGCCAAAGCCTTTGTGTGGATCACAACCAACTGTAGAAAATTCTTAAAGAAATGGGAATATCAGAACACATGACTTGCCTCTTGAGAAACCTATATGCAGGTCAGGAAGCAACAGTGAAAACTGGACTGGGTCCAAATCAGGAAAGGAGTATGTCAAGGCTGCATATTGTCACCCTGCTTATTTAACTTATATGTAGAGTACATCATGAGGTACGCTGGGCTGGAGGAAGCACAAGCTGGAATCAAGATTGCTGGGAGAAGTATCAATAACCTCAGATATGCAGATGATACCACTCTTATGACAGAAAGCACAGAAGAACTAAAGAGCCTCTTGATAAAAGTGAAAGAGGAGAGTGAAAAAGTTGACTTAAAGCTCAACATCCTGAAAACTAAGACTATGGCATCCAGTCCCATCACTTCATGGCAAATAGATGCAGAAACAGTGGAAGCAGTGAGAGACTATATTTTTGGGCTCCAAAATCGCTGCAGATGGTGATTGCAGCTATGAAATTAAAAGATGCTTGCTCCTTGGAAGAAAAGTTATGACCAACCTGGACAGCATATTAAAAAGCTGTCCTTTTTAATATTAATATTTAATTACCTTGCCCACAAAGGCCCATCTAGTCAAAGCTATGGTTTTTCCAGTAGTCATGAATGGATGTGAGAGTTGGACTATGAAGAAAGCTGAGTGCCGAAGAATTGATGCTTTTGAACTGTGGTGTTAGAAAAGACTCTTCAGAGTCCCTTGGACTGCAAGGAGATCCAACCAGTCCATCCTAAAGGAAGTCAGTCCTGAATATTCATTGGAAGGACTGATGCTGAAGCTGAAGCTCCAATACTTCGGCCACCTGATGTGAAGAACTGGCTCATTGGAAAAGACCCTGATGCTGGGAAAGATTGAAGGTGGGAGGACACAGAGGATGAGATGATTGGATGGCATCACGGACTCAATGGAGATGAGTTTGAATGAGCTCCAGGAGTTGGTGATGGATAGGGAAGCCTGGTGTGCTGCAGTCCTTGGGGTTGCAAAGAGTTAGACACAACTAAGCGACTGAACTGAACTGAACTGATCATTATAGGATGCTTCCAAGGAAGCTCTCTTAGATCTTTCCTAATGGAGATTACTAGCTGCTACTGCTGCTAAGTCGCTTCAGTCATGTCCGACTCTGTGTGACCCCATAGACGGAAGCTCACCAGGCTCCCCTGTCCCTGGGATTCTCCAGGCAAGAACACTGGAGTGGGTTGCCATTTCCTTCTCCAATGCATGAAAGTGAAAAGTCAAAGTGAAGTCGCTCAGTCGTGTCCGACTCTTAGCGACCCCACGGACTGGAGCCTACCAGGCTCCTCCGTCCATGGGATTTTCCAGGCAAAAGTACTGGGGTGGGGTGCCATTGCCTTCCCCGGGAGATTACTAGAGAAGCCTGCAAAGCTTGACTATGAGGGGTCAGATAGAGACAGAGGCAGAGCTTATAGAAACCAGCACTCACATCTTGGCAGATCACATTCCTGCTTGCAGTGACCCCTAAACAAAGATCCCAGCCAGTGGCTCCATACAGCCAAAGAACTTGGACCTTGATTTGGGTCCCTAGCTAACGAGATGTGCTGGCCATAGAGCCTGTTCTATGGTTCCGCCCAGATAGGGAATCAAATTTGAAGCACCACTCAATTATTGAATATAGCTTCCAGCACTGCTTGACCAAGAATCCTTGTCAAAGAATCCAGAGAGCTGTGTAGCCCATTCTACAGCCATGCTTTGGCAGGAATCAAAGCCAGCAGCCGTGCCCAACTGTTAATATGATCTCTGGTCTGGCCCTGCATAGCCAGGGAGCCTGAACAGTGACCCTGGGCAGCCTTGCAACATGGCCTTTGGTAGTATCAGCCACAGAACATAACCTATGGCCATGTTGAATTATTGAACACAACCTGTGGCCTGGCCCAGGCAGGGAGCCTGGACAGTGACCTTGCCCAACTGTGGAGCATGGTCTCTAGCCCCTCCCAATTGAAGGATAAAACTGGAGGCCCCTCTCAACCACAGAGCCCGGCCTGCAGCCCTGCTCAACTTCAAGATACAGCCTGAAACCCCAATTAAATGCAGAACACAACTTGAGGTTCCATCCAACTGTGAAGTCCCAAGAGGCAAAAACCAAGATGGCAGAGTAGAAGGACCTTAGACTCACCTCCTCTCGTGAGCACACCAAAAGCACAACTAACTACTGAGCAGTCATCAATAAAAAGATTGGAACCTACCAAAAAAGATATTCTACATTCAAGGATACAAAGAAGAAATCAAAACAAGATGACTGGAGAGGTACACCCACAATATAGTCAAATCCCATACCCTCTGAGTGGGCAATCCACAAATGGGAGACTAATTCTATCACGGGCATTCTCCCACAGTAGTGAGTCCTGAGCCCTGTGTCAGGCTCTCCAGCTGGAGGTCTGGCATCAGGGGACGAGCCCCCAAAGCATTTGGCTTTGAAGGCCAGCAGGTCTCCATTGCAGGAGATCCATTGCAGGAGCTCCATGGGACTAGGGTAAATAGAGACTCCAGTCTTGCAGGACACACACAAATTCTCACACAAACCAGGACCCAAGTCAAAGGTGCTGTCTCCTTAGAACCCTGGGCCAGACCTGCATGCTGGTCTGGCCCAGTCCTTGGAAGGACTCCTGGGGAGGCAGAGTGTGGCTATGGCTCTCCCTGGGGATATGGACACTGTTGTGAAGATATGGGGGAGTGTTCAGCTATATGATTGTTGAAGAGGCAGACATCTTGCTTGGATCATCAATACCAAAACCTAGCCCCACCCAACAGCCTGTAGGCTTCAGTACTTGGACACCTCAGGCCAAACAACCAACAGGGCAAGAATATAGTCCATTAGCAGATAGTCTGCCTAAGGACTTCCTGAACCCATCACCTCCTCTAGACATACTCCTTGATATGGTCCTGCCCACCAGGGAAAACTAAATTCAGTAGCACATTAAAAGGTAAAAGGATCATACATCATGATCAAGTGGAATTCATCACTTGGATATAAGAATGTTTCAACATATGCAAAGCAATTAATATGTTACCTAAAAAAAAAAAAGGTAAGAAATCACATGATCATCTCAATAGATGCAAAAAAACCACTTGACAAAATTCAGTATGGGTCCATGATAAAAATTCTTAGCAAATTGGGTATATAGAAGGAAGATAACTCAGAATTGTAAAAGTCATATATATATGGCAAGCACACAGCTAACATAATATTCAGTGGTGAAACAACGAAAAAAATTTTTTTGTGATCAAGAACAAGGCAAGGGTGCCTACTCTCACCACTCCTATTCAACATAGTACCAGAAATCCTAGCCAGAGAAATCAGCCAAAAAATAAAATAAAGTGATCCAAAACAGAAAGGAAGATGTAAAATTGACTTTGCAGATGATTCTAAAGATTCCACCAAAAAAATACTGTGAGAAATAATCAACAAATTCATTAAAGTTACAGGATACAAAATCAATATCTAGAAATCAGTTGTGTTTCTATACATTAACAATGGAACATTTGATAAAGAAATTTTTAAAAAATCTCATTCATAATAGCATCAAAAATAAGGAAATACTTAAGAATGAATTTAAATAAGATTAAAGATCTGCATACTGAAAATTATAAGAGTTTGATGAAAAAATCTGAAGATAAATGAAGAATTAATATTGTAAAAACATTCATACTACCCAAAGCCATCTATGGAGTTAATGTAATCCCTACCATGATTCGGTTTTTAAAAAGAAACATAAAAAAATTATGTTTGTATGAAACCACAAAGACCCCAAATAGATAAGGCAATCCTGAAAAAGAAGAACAAAGCTGGAGGCAACACATTTCCTTATTTTAAACAGTATTACAAAGCTATAGTAATCAAAACAGTATCATTTGAACATTAAAAACAGATATATAGACAAATGGAAATTGAATCGACGACCAGAAATAAACCCATGTATATCTGCTCAACTAATATTTAACAAGAGAGCCAAGAATACTTGGGGAAAAGAAGTCTTCAAAATATTAAAAATGGATGAATCTTGAGGATATTTTGCTAAGTGAAATAAATTTGACAGAGAAAGACATTGTATTATCTCACTTGTATGTGGAATCTTAAAAACAAAACAAAACAAAAACCCAAACTCACAGAAACAGAGAGAAGATTGGTAGTTGCTGCCAGGGGCAGATCAGGGCAGGGATGAAAATCTTAGTTGTAAGATGAATAAGGTACATATGTACAAAATGGTGACTATAGTTAAAAACACTGTATGGTATATTTGAAAGTTGCTCTCTCAAGAGAGTAGATCTTCAAAGTCTTCAGCACAACTAAAAAAGTGTAACAATATTCAAGTTAACCTATTGTGGGAATCATTTCACAATATATACATATCAAATCATCACAATGTACACCTTAAATTTACACATATATCAACGGAAATAGATGGAGAAACAGTGGAAACAGTGTCAGACTTTATTTTTCTGGGCTCCAAAATCACTGCAGATGGTGACTGCAGCCATGAAATTAAAAGACACTTACTCCTTGGAAGGAAGGTTATGACCAACCTAGATAGCATATTCAAAAGCAGAAACATCACTTTGCCAACAAAGGTTCGCCTAGTCAAGGCTATGGTCTTTCCTGTGGTCATGTATGGATGTGAGAGCTGGACTGTGAAGAAGGCTGAGCACCGAAGAATTGATGCTTTTGAACTGTGGTGTTGGAGAAGACTCTTGAGAGTCCCTTGGACTGCAAGGAGATCCAACCAGTCCATTGTGAAGGAGATCAGCCCTGGGATTTCTTTGGGAGGAATGATGCTCAAGCTGAAACTCCAGTATTTTGGCCACCTCATGCGAAGAGTTGACTCATTGGAGAAGACTCTGATGCTGGGAGGGATTGAGGGCAGGAGGAGAATGGGATGACAGAGGATGAGATGGCTGGATGGCATCACTGACTCGATGAATGTGAGTCTGAGTGACCTCCGAGAGCTGGTGATGGATAGGGAGGCCTGGCGTGCTGCAGTTCATGGGGTCGCAAAGAGTCGGACACGACTGAGCGACTGATCTGATCTGATCTGATCTGATCAACTGCATCTCAAAAGCTGAAAAAAAGAAAACTAAAATATTTTCCTAGAGTTTTGGATACAAGTTTTTAAAACAAGCTAAATTCAAGACCACTGGTGTCATAAAAACCTGCCTGAATAAAATAAGAAAACTGATGTTAACTTAATATTCAATCTTGAATTGTATACATGCATATTAAAAAGGTTATCCAGTTATAAAAATTTGAAAAAATTGGTGAAAAAAATAATAAAAATTACCGTTTTAGTCACTCTTGGCCCATATCTTCAAGGTACTCACAGCAAAAAGAAAAATATGATAAATCATTGATAATTACAATTCTCAATTTGAATTTTCCTGCCCTTGCAGGGACAATTAATATTTGATTTGTTAAAATTAAAAATTCACAAATTTAAAAACCTAATTTTAAGCTTTTAGGCTCAGCTAAAATGTTTTTATACATCAACCACATTTTACAACAACTTTTAAGAAACCTTTTACTATTTAACTGAATGCTCTTAAATATTCTAAATATTATTTATTAAAATTATATATTCAGTTAGTGCTCAATTATCTGATTAATGAATAAAAATTTCCCAGGTACCTACATTGCTCTTTGAAATCTAGTAAAAAGAAAGCTTATACATATGATAAATCCCATGATAAATCTTAAGTTCTTATAAACTATTAACCATGTTGTTTAGAACCTTGGTAATATTCTCTTATACTTTTCAACTTAAAAATCATAATTCAAATTAATTAGCAAAATTTCATATTTTAAAATGAAGTGTGAAATTAGAATGACATTCTGTTACATATTGAAATGTGCCTATTGCTCTTAAGCATTCCACATATTCAATACAGCAAATATACATAATTATTTCCAAATTTAGCTAAAATCTTATTATATTTTATTTATTTCAACATTTAAATATTTAATTCTATATCTTCTCAGGATTAAAAAAAAAAAGCAGAACAACTAACTAAAGTAACAGCTTTATCATTCCCAACCCAAGCAAATATATCCAGGTATCTTAAAGACCTAGAGATGCCCTTTGTCAGACCATGGGCTTGATTCTTGCTCCAGTCCTGAGGCAACACAATGAGATCTCTTTGTGGTCACTATAAAAGGCACCTCAAAACTTGATAAAGGGATTGGTCTCCTGTCCATGTCCCAAGACTCAAATTCTACCACTACTTAGTTTGCTGTCTACTTTCGAAAATCTGCAATTTCCACCAAGATATAACTGATTTCCTCCACTACCTCAACTGTATGTGTTTCTTTGACCCTCTTTAGGTATGTGGAAATCATCTTAATGGATCTTGAACCTTCCAAGTCTTTGCCTGCTTGACTCTACGTGTGCAGCCACAACCATGCTAATGGCAGCAAAGAGACACAACACAGGCACTGGTGGGACTATGGCTGAGGTCTGCTGACTCAGTCTGATGAACAGGAGCTAGCACAGTCAGAGTGGAAATATCCATGGTAAAGTCATGGTTTAGAGAGGACACTCTGGCAGCAGTGGGGACAATTTATTTGACAAGGTCTAAAGGCAGGGAGGTGATTGCAAAACTCCTGGTGAGAGATGATACCTGGCAATGAGAAGTTATACACAAATTAGGAGGTAAATACATAGATTCAAGAAGTAAAATTCACAAGATTGTGATGGTAAACAAGAGGAATCCAAGGTATTCAGTTGCCAGTCTTTTAAGCAAGCTTCAAAAACAGTTGACTTTGGGCTGAATTTTACAAGTATCTGTAGGTAGATGTTCTGGGTTGTTGTTTGAAGTGAGAACAAAAATTTCTGAATGACAGCTGTATTGGGGTGGGTAGGAGGATGGAGCTGTCATTTTGTTACAAACATTCAAGAGTCAGACTTGTACTCTCACTCCTGAGGGTCATCTCCTTTAGCTTAAAGGTCACTTCTTCAACAAGGGCTTTCCTAGTTTTTTCACACTCAGTGAGGGTCCCTTTCACACATTTTGACACTCTCTTCGTGTCTTCCTTGAATCATATGAATCACAAATATGATGCATGTGTATTTGCACACATTCATGTGATTCCTTGGAAAATGTCTCTCCCACTCTATGAGAACCAGGCTGTGCCTATCTTTCTTCTTTTTCCCAGCACCTAGCACAGTGTCCACCATTGAAAGTATGCTCAGTAACTATTTGTTGAATAGATGAATGAATATAAGACTATAGGAATGACTGAATGAATTAATGAGTTAAAGTAATAGGCAGCATAGGTCCCTGAAGGTGGAGATGATCCAGAGTGTTTCTTATAGTGGTGCTCTGGAGTTTTCTCAAGTATGTGCAGAGCTTGAAAAAAGGAGGGTGTGGAAGTGGTTAAAAGCCTTGACTTCAGCATCAGACAGATCATGCACTGAGCCACATTTTACCATAAATAAACTGGGAGATCTCAAATAACTCATTTAATCTTACACTTTAGCTTTCTCATTTGTAAAAATGGGAATAATTATGTATGGTATGTGTGCATTCAGTTTTAACTCAAAGAGTAGAGGATTGTATATGAAATAATTTTAAGCTAAGCACATACCTCAAAATCAGCAGTTCAGTATTCTCCTTTATCTTACTTTGTCTTATACACAAAAATTTATATAGAACCTCCTGAATAAAGGCAAAGGCGTCAGTTTCAAAGTTAAATATGAAGAAGGAGACTGGGGAGGGCAGCCTTTAGACTTGAGAGCCTAGGCAACTCTTAGAACATTATGTGCAGCTCTCAAAACAATCAGAAGAAAAGTAATTCCTTTGTGAATTATGTTATCAAAATGATTAAAAGTAATACTAGTTGGAAACATTTTAAATGATAGTATAATGTAGGGCCTATGAGTAATTTAACCCCAGTGGTACATGTAAACATTTGTCACATTCAGCATAACTACTTTGGGCATTACATTTAAAAAAACACAAATTGTAAGGAAAAAAATTTTTTTTATTACTGGGGAATTCTGACTTCAAGACTTACATGAAAAGTAGCTTCTCAAATTTATTACCAGGTTATTATATTCTGGTTTTTAGTAACACTTAAAAAAACACAAATTGTATAAACATGGTTGATATCACCAGGGACTTCTAATTCTTAACTTTAGTCTGAACATGTCCTCTGAAGTTTATTGCCAGATTTATTATTTTTATGGTGCTCTGATTTATAGTAACTGGAAGTTATATACAGCATTCTGGTTTTTATCATAATCATCTTGTTTACTTATGATCACATTAATATTGTGCTTTAGTATTTCTGTGCTTCTGAAAACTTTATGACCCATGAGCAAAGAATCCATGGGACAGCTGCTTCACCAATAATCACTGACCTTTCAGAGCAACTGATATCATCAGAATTTATTGATACAGTACTATTACTTCATATAAGACAATAATGAGGGGCCATGTCTTTTAATTAAGTAGATATAAGCAAATGACTAATTCCATAAATCATATTCCTACATTATTACAAACACTGAGCAAACCAAAACCTGGAATCAGTGGCCATCCACAGATCACATACTGAGTCCCCAGTATTGTAGAGCCTCGCTGGAGTGGCAAGAAGTAAGATGGTCACCAAGTAGGGCCAGGGACAGAAAGTGTCACCTTTAGTCTGGGGCTTGTTGTTCGTTTATTCCCTTTCCAGCTGGGTGAGGGGCCCAGTGGGAAAAGCACCTCCAAATGTGAAAGTTGTGGCTTGCATGTACGCTATACAGAGGTCGTTATTAATTCAGCCCAAGATGCGAATGAAAACCCGTGGTCATCCCCACTTGCCCTGTGGAAAAGCAGATGGAGCTCAGAATTCGTGATGTTCCCTACTCACGGCATTCACAGCTTAAGGAGAAGGGAGACCTATTTGCCATTTCCTTAGACGTGTGGGCTTTCCAAAGATAAGGCGTTCGAGTCACTGTCATGCATGTATCTTTCTTTAGTCATACTGAAGAGGAGTTGGGTTTTGAAATGTCAGAACATGGCCTCAGTGGAGTGGGCGTGGTTCCCATTTGTGCAGCACAGACTTTGGAGAAGCAGAGCTGGTTTTGAGATGAATGTGTTCAGCTAGAATCCCCACCTGAGTCTCTGGCTCCCCGGAGGAAATCAGCCTGTCTGTAGATACTTGGATAATGAAACAAAGCACAGAAAACCCACACAGCCTGCTGGGTCTTGAGGGCGGGGTGACTCCTGAATTTACATTTGGTTACATCTGCCCTCCGTGAGGCTTTCCCCAGGTGCTTTGGAGGTAAAGGCAGAGCCCAAGCTCTCTCCACTGTTGCCTCTCTGAAGGGTGACTCAGAGCAGATTGAGTACAGTCACACTTCATCAAGCGAGATACGAAGCGGACCGTGCATGTTAGCATGTGTGGTATATTGACAGGCGAAGTCAGACTAGAAATTCAAAGTTTGCGGGTTTTAATCCCTGCTGGGCTGCCTGTGACCCTAGGTCAGCCTCTTGCCGTTCCTTCTGCTTCGGTGTCCACATCTGTAAAAGGGGAGGAAGGGCTGCACAGCTGGTAGATATTAGAAACGTGTTGCTGTTGAACTGATGGATGGGAGGCCTCAGTGGTCTGTCACCTGCTCCTTAGAGGATGTGGAAGGGTTCCAGGACATGAAACCTCCTTGTGTTCTCTTAGTTCCTCCGCATAAATGCCTCATCCCATTTCTGGATAAAACCTCATCTTACTACTCCATTCTTGGGCCTCTCTAGCCAGACAGCGCCCTTGCTGCAACTGCCTTTGGAAGCCAGTGACAGGCTGAAATGACAGCAAAGGAGAGGCTGAAACAGTGGAGAAAATGGGAACATTTCAGACCAAGAGAGGCAGAAAACATAACTACCCAGCTGTAGGCATGTGTGCTCAGTCGTGTTTGACCCTTTGCAACCTAGTGGGCTGTAGCTCGCCAGGCTCCTCTGTCCATGGGATTTTCCAGGCAAGAATACTGGAGTGAGTTGCCATTTACCTTCCTAGGGACAGAACCCGCATCTCCTGCACTGGCAGGCGTTTTCTTCACCACTGAGCTACCTGGGAAGCCCTGTACCCAAGCTAGAGGGACTCAATGTGTTATGAATGCCATGGGTCTTAGGATGAGACAGACTTAGTTTCAAACCCCCATGCAGCACTGACTTGACTGCACTACCCCTCCTTTTCTCTGTTAATAGAGTGAAAAAGACAATGGTGCCCATATCAGAGCATTGTTATTTAGATGAAGCCCCATACAGGCAGAGGCCCTAGTACACTGCTAGCATTTGATAGTGAAGTTGCTCAGTCCTGTCTGACTCTTTGAGACTCCATGGACTGTAGCCTGCCAGGCTCCTCCATCCATGGGATTTTCTAGGCAAGAATACTGGAGTGGGTTACCATTTCCTTCTTCAGGGGATCTTCCCAACCCAGGGATCGAACCTGGGTCTGCCACACTGCAGGCAGACTCTTTACTGTCTGAGCCACCAGGGAAGCCCATTTGATAAGGGATAGCTAATTAGGATTATGACTGTGCTCACCCAATGCTGCAGTTAAAATGTAGAGGGTTTTTAATTTCTTATTTGTCATCCTACCTTTGTCTGTATATATTTTGTGGCCTAAACTGGGAATCAAGATCTAGCTAGGAAAGGAAGCTCTGGATTTACTGTACATTATTTTTTTTTTTTTTTTTTCTATTTGACCACACCATGTGGCACATGAGGTCTCAGTTCCCAGTATAGGGATCAAACCCATATCCTCTGTATTGGGAGTGAGGAATCTTAAACACTGGTGCATGCATGCATGCTAAGTCACTCAGTTGTGTCCATCTCTTTGGGCCCCTGTGGACTTGTAGCCTGCCAAGCTCCTCTGTCCATGGAATTCTCCAGGCAGGGATACTGGGGTGGATACATGGCCTCCTCTAGGAGATCTTCCTGACCCAGGGATCTCTTATGTTTCCTGTATTGGCAGGTGGGTTCTTTACCACTAATACCACCTCGGAAGCCCACTGACTGTCAGGAAAGTCCCTGGGTTTACTGTACATTCTTAATGCACCTTGGGAATTTACCTCTCAGGATTTCAGTGAGGCCGAGTTCACAATAAAGCACCAACTCCTGCTCTTCTGTGGGAGCTGATTTCCTCTGGAGAAGACACACAGAGTGGCCTGTGCAGCCTCCAGATGCAGCTGGGCTTAGGTTCAGATGGGTTGTGAAGGGAGGATCTGGAAGAATCTCACAGGGAGACAGCCCATCACGTGGCTTTATGGTTGATTGGTTCCCTCTCTGGGTTGCCAACTTCCTTCCCACTTCCCAAGGGTTTGAAAGAGGTATGTATGTAAAAGTACTGAACACAGTGATTGACATGTAGCTCTCACGAAATGTCCCTGGTCAAATGCTGCTGATGTTTGCAAGGCTTCGATGTTTATATTCTTAGGCTTTGGTTTATAGGAAGCAATCAATAAATGTTTGTTGAACTCTTCTAAAAATTTATTTTATTCAAATATAGTTAATTTACAATGTTATGCTAATTTCTGCTGCCCAGAAAAGCGATTCAGTTATACATACATACATATATATATATACATATATATACATTCTTTATCATATTCTTTTCCATTATGGTATATTACAGTATATTGAATATACTTCCCTGTGCCACACAGAAGGACCTTGTTGTTTATCCATGCTCTATATAATAATTTGCATCTATTTGCTAACCCCAAACTCCCAGTCCATTCCTCCGCCACCTCCCTTGTCAAACTTATTTAAAATTCTGTGGTGATCATTTATGGAGTCTATTCCTGTACTGACTAGCTGTTTGACATTCTGGAGCCTACAAAGTAAAGACCAGAGGAAAAAATTCTATTTTGTCTGAAACACCAGGAAACGCTGTGGCTAAATCTAGTGGGGAGGGGGTAGTTTCCCATTATTCAAGATTGAAAGACACAGAGGAAAATTCTCACAACTTCCCCTAAGTCATCCAGTGTCTAAAGCATCGGATGCTTTCATTCTCAGCAAAGTGCAAGTTGAAAACTTGTTTAGTTTCTAATGAGCACTGTTCTTTGTTATCCACTAATATTATGTGGAACCATTTCAATCATCCAGTTTTTGTAGGTCAAATATTGGCATCATAACAATGAAGGTGACTTTCCCAAACATTTATTGCATTGAAATAAAACAAGAACTTGGTTCCTAATATAGATGGATTTCAACACGCTTTGTAAGAGTACCATTTTCTACATTCTTGTGACCAAAATGATCTACATTTTCCCTTTCTTAACAACAACCTGGATACATGTTTGAAAAGATTTTAGTTTAGTTTTATGATTCATTTTTTCTAAGGATTATTGTGAAAATTTACATTATCATTTAATAATGTTTTTGTTTTTTTTTTTAATTTAGGAGAGACGCAGACAGAACTTATGTGTCCTACACTGTTCTAAGCATTTGGAATATATTAACTTATTTGTTCTCTTAACACTTCTGTAACATAGGTACTATTATTATCCATGTTTTATGAAAAGGAACTGAGACAAAAGAGGTTAAAAAAATGTGGTCAAGGTCACACAACTATTAAATAATCCAGGCAAGCTACACTTCTCAATGCTGTCCTGTTCCTTCATGTCAAAGATGGGCACTAAAATAGTGACTAATGAAACTCAGGTGGAATGGCACTGAATTTTTCATGTCTGTGAAAAAACTGTCAATTCTATATTTTCACCTTTTCCAAATGGTCATAAATTTGGGTAACTAGTCTATATAGCTTAATTAATTAAGGTAAATAGCTGAGAAAAAAATTCAAACATTTAAGAGTGGTTTTGTTAGCATGTGTGCCCATTTTGATGCAGCATATACTTTAAGACAAACTTTAATGTGTATTAAAGAAAAAGATTCCAAGGAAATCTAAGGAAACTTGGGACCAGAGAAAAGTACTGTTGAATTGCAGCTCTCCTACTAACCAGCAGCAAGACGTTGAAGGATGCGTAATAGGGAAGAACCTTTGTTTCTAATACAAGTTAATCACTAAAGGAATGTTGCCTATCATGCTGAAATTATACATAATGGCCCATCTCTGGGAACTCTGCCTCCCAGGTAATGAGTGTTAAGCTGAACTATCTTTTTTTGGCTCACAGGAAACATCCTGACCAGGCCTACCTTGTGTGAATGCCTGCAGCAACGAAGAAATTAACACATTCCCTCCAGAGGCTGACTGGAACCAGGAAATATTTGACTTTCCCTCCTCTTTTAGGATAAAAGAAGCCTGAATTCTAACTCAGGCAAGATGTTTCTTTGAGACATAAGTCCACCATCCTCTTGGTCTGCTGGCTTTGTCCAACAACTCATCTCTCAATTTATTGCCCTGTCGTGCAGTGAACAGTACAATGCCCTGTCGACTCAGTGACAAATGTACTTGAACTTTTGAGCCTTTGTTTTTCTTCTGTATGTGAAAGTGTGTGAAAGTAGTAATTGCTCAGTCATGTCCAACTACTTGCAATCTCATGGACTGTAGCCCGCCAGGCTCCTCTATCCATGGGATTCTCCAGGCGAGAATAATGGAGTGGGTTGCCATTCCCTTCTCCAGGGAATGGCAGTGATCAAACCTGGGTCTCCTGCATTGCAGGTGGATTCTTTATCTAAACAAGCTGGGAAGCCCCTTTCTTCTGTATCATGTCTGTGCTCAGTCATGTCTGACTCTTTGTGACCCTGTGGACTGTAGCCCACCAAGCTCCTCCATCCATGGGATTCTCCAGGCAAGAATACTGGAGTGGGTTGCCATTTCTTTCTCCAGGGGATCTTCCCAACCCAGGGATCGAACCCAGGTCTCCCGCATTGCAGGCAGACGCTTTAACCTCTGAGCCAGCAGGGAAGCCCTTTCTTCTGTATAGTGGATGTCAAATAACTTAAAGACTTGGAATGATGATAGGAAATAACATATATAAATGCTTAGAACAGTGTCTGGTTCATGGTTGGTTATTAAAAATACATGTTTATTCCATCCCTACCAACTTCCAGAGCTCTTAATATTGGCAAATAATAGAGTCCACCATGCTCACAGCAAATTTCTCTTAAATGATTCCAGCATACAGGTCTTTTTTTTTTTTTTTCTCTGAATGTCTTTTCAACATTTGTAAGAGTTTGATTCTAATACGTTAAAATTATGAGTCATTTGTTCAGAGGATAATTGGAAAAGAAGGAAAGTTTAGAAATTGAAAACAAAGATACAAGAGTAGAGATTTTGCAACGAAACTTTAGGAAATAAAATCAGCTAAGAGAAAGGAAACCAGGTTCTTAAAATTTGACTTCTTTGTGGGAGAAGAGAGAAACAAGCTGTGTCAATGAGATTGGGAGGTTTTCATAGTCAGTGTTATGATCCTATAATCAGATGTGTTACTGCAACTTGTATAATGCCTTTCCTAGTTCAAAAATCCTAATTTCTATAAACACTGCAAAATCTGGAATGTGAGAATCAAAATGATACAATTTAAAGTATTTTGAGTATTTGAATGGAGAATTAAGTATAGAATGAGTATCATCATTATTTGTAAGGAGATATGAAAATATAGCCACCTGATTAAATGTTTGAGAAGGAAATCCTAGCAAACAAAGCATTATAGCCAAAAACTAATTTCATAGTATTCGTTATTACTGGTTTGAGCAAAGAAAAATACCAATAACACTTATCATTCGTTGTGCTATTTTAAAAGGATATAAAAATATATACAAAGCTTTTATAAATTCTATCTGTGATCTCTGTCCCAGTAACCCTATTTTTTTCCTACAGATCTGAAGTTCTTCAGCTGTGGATTTTCTGCCCTTCAAAGAAGGAAACTAATTCTCACCATCTGAGGAACCACTAAGTCCCTTATGTTATCTGTGTACTTCAGGTGCCTCGGAGAGAAGTTTTGTGACTCTTGGTTGCGACGTCTCGAGGAAGTTTTAAAATTCTGTGACTGTGATGAAGGACACTTTGAATGAGTTGCTCTCCACTGTTTTGGGTGTTCAGTAAATACATGGTGAAAGATCAGTGTACCAGTCTTCCTTTCCTGTGTGTGGGCGTTAGTCACTTAGTTGTGTCCAACTCTTTGTGACCCCAAGGACTGTAGCCCCCCAGGCTCCTCTTTCCATGGGATTTTCCAGGCAAGAATACTGGAGTGGGTTGCCATTTTCTTCTCCAGGGGAACTTCCTGACCCAGGGATCTAACCCACGTCTCCTGAATTGGCAAGCAGACTGTACCATCTGAGCCACCAGGGAAGCCTGTTCCCTTTCTCTGGTCACCTGAAATAGCTCCCAACTGTTAAATGCCCATGTATACAGGCATACCTGGAAACTGCCAGGAAGCTCAGAACCAACCTCTGTGCTTAGTTGGTATAGCTTTTCTTGACAGGACTTCTTGACCTAATCTTCTTCCTCTTCTTGGCTATTGTTATTTTTTTCTTTAATCTTCTGTTAATCGTTTGAGGTATTATTGTACCTCTACTTTTATTAAAAATTGCTGAAATCCTCCACTCTCTTTTTAATGATGCCCATGGTATATATGCAATTAAGTAGCCTTTTCAAAACCTAATACAGATGAGCCTAGAAGACATTGTATAGTCAGGCCTCTGTATTTACTTATTTCCTTTCTTCCTTTTTTGAAAGTGTTGGTTTTTAGGACATATATGCAGTACCCATACTTTACTGTGCATTTATTTAGCTGACTGGACACATTTACATGCAGTAGTTTTTTCCTGATTTTATAGTCCAGGTTCTTCAGTAGTGATACTGACTTTGAAATATTTGAGGGAATTATTTATAAATACATTTATATATCCAAGTATTTTCACTTAATATAGATGCAAATTGTTCAAAGGATAATATTTTAGTCTGTGGTAAGTTATAGACTCCTAAAGAATAGCAGTAAGAGCATCAAAGAAAAATTTCCAAATTTACATACAAGTAGCAAATGCTGAATTCATAAATTTAAAGATAAGATGCAATCAAGGTAGCCATCCAAATGTTTGGCTTGCCTTCAACTGAAATCCTAACCTGTATCAGAATAAAGAGTATATATAGCCAAATAATGAAGCTTTCTAGAAAATCAGACCCTGCATCTAACAAGACACCAATTTCTAAACAGCTTAATTGAATTAATGAGAAGATTATTCACTTGGCAGGACGTTGTGTGTATGTGGTGGGGGTGGAAGTTGTTGATCACAGAGCAGCCAGATTCAGGCTCAATTGGCTACTGCTGTCAATTTAATTAGTAATATAGATCCTGTCTCAAATAGTTCTTCATTCCAGTATTTGGTGTTAAAAGAAGTATCAATCATTCTTGGTCTGTTTGGTTAAGTACATAAGTTACTTCTCTGCTTTCCTTTTCCCTTCTATTCATTCACTCACTCACTCAACAGTAAGCACCCACTGTGTAGATAGGAGAGGTGGGTTTGATTCCTGGGTCGGGAAGATCCCCTGGAGGAGGACATGGCAACCCACTCAAGTATTCTTGCCCGGGAAATCCCATGGACAGAGGAGCCTGGAGAGATACAGTGCACAGGGTGGCAAAGGAGTCATACATGAGTTAGCGACTAAAGAACAACAATGTAGCTAGGAATTGGGGATACAAAATGATGCAGACACTTAAAAGATAGACATTCAAGGCCATCTGCTGCTAAGTCACTTCAGTCGTGTCCGACTCTGCGTGACCCCATAGACGTCAGCCCACCAGGCTCTCCTGCCCCTGGGATTCTCCAGGCAAGAAAACTGGAGTGGGTTGCCATTTCCTTCTCCAATGCATGAAAGCGAAAAAGTGAAAGTGAAGTCGCTCAGTCGTGTCCGACTCTTAGCGACCCCATGGACTGCAGCCCACCAGGCTCCTCCATCCATGGGATTTTCCAGGCAAGAGTACTGGAGTGGGGTGCCTCTAGACAGACTCAAAGGAAATCTCCATGTTTTGCCTCCAAAGAGATTTCCTTTATGCCTTCACTGATAATTCCAGATCTTATTTTGAAAACGTATGCATAACAACTTACCAAAATGTTAATTTCAGAGTCATAGGATTTGAAAAACCCCTGTTTTACTCTCTGGCTTGTGGCATTTAAACTTATGTTCCCTGAAATGCTTTAGGTTACATTTCCCTAGGTAGTCTTTTAACATAGTAGAAATGGAACTGGGATTTCTCTTGAGGTACTCCCGCAGCGCAGGCCAGCCTCACAGAGCACGGGGCTGGTGAGAGCCAGTCTGCTCTGATTTGAAGATTCTAGTCTCTCAACCCTCAACTCTCATCTGTCTTTTCATCACTGGAGCATCACAAGTTTGGGTGTCAGAACCTGAGATGATATCACAAGTTTCCTTTTAAATAAATCTAGGACTTCCCTGGTGTTCCAGTGGTTAAGAATCTGCCTTGCAATGCAAGAAACACCAGTTCCATCCCTGGTTGGGGAGGACCCCTCATGCCACCGAGCAACTAAGCCTGTGCACGATAACCACAGAAGCCCAAGCGCTCTAGAGCCTCTGCTCTGCAACAAGAGAAACCATCGCAGTGAGAATCCCACACACCACAACAAAGAGTAGTCCCCGTTCGCCACAATTAGAGAAAACCCTTGCACAGCAACAAAGATCTACCACAACCAAAATAAATAAATAAATCTTTAAAAAGATATCCATAGAACAAAAAGACTGGGTGAGGGGTGCCCAGTGATGGGGACTGGGGAAGGAACCTGGAAAGAGGGGAAACCGAAGAGCTGGAAGGAGGACCGAGGTACTCTGCAGCATCCACACCTGGTTTGTCTTGGATCCTGTCATCCAGAGATGTTTAGAGAGGAAGACAGGAGGAAAGTAGGTAGCTCCCTCTCCTTTTTCTTTTTTGTAAGAGAGCAGCTATCCTTCTTGATTCGGGTGAAGTGTTTGATGGTTGTTAGCAACCTGACCCTCTGAAGACCTGCTATTTTGTAACCATTACACACTTCAGCACCATCAGCTCAAAAAGCACACCTTCTTACTGAGGGTGAGCTGAGGAATTTTGTCTCCAGGATCAGGCCTCTCTGTGCTGCTAGCGAAATAGCTAAGAGCAGAAACAGGCTGATGAATGGATCCCAAAGCCACAGAGACTGCTCTTTGTAATAGTGAATAAGTAAGTATCTGATTACAGACAGACTTTAGCTTCACTTATCTCTCAGCAAGCCCAGGTAAGAATCTTGCAATCTGTGCTGCTCTCCCAAGGGTACTACAATAACCTCTTCTATACCTGAAAGTAGGAGCCCAAACAAAGCTTTCGCTCTAGAATTTTATTGTCTTCAAGCGGACAAGTTCTCATATTCAACGGTCCTTAGTTAAAATGAACATCACTGAAAGGAATGTTTTTATTTGTGTGTAGTAACCGATGAGAGTAATTTACTTCAAAATGGAAGTTTTGATTGATAGGACAATATATGTGCTTAAATCATTCTAGAAGTGTCATAATTATGCTTTAAAAATGTCTTACATAGGAGATTGTCTTATATATGAGAATATATAACATTAGTCATGTACATACAATTCTTTCCAATGTAAGTAATAGCATCTAAAAGTGATTTATGCAATAATTCATGCATGCGTGCCAAGTCGCTTCAGTTATGTCTGACTCTGTGTGACCCTATGGACTGTACCCTGCCAGGCTCCTCTGTCCATGGGAGTCTCCAGACAAGAATACTGGAGTGGGTTGCTAAGCCCTTCTGCAGGGGATCTTCCCAACCCAGGGATCAAACCTACATCTCTTGTGTCTCCTGCATTGGCAGGTGCATTCTTTACCACTAGTACCACCTGGAAAACCCTTCTGCAATAATATCAATTTCTTTTTTTTTAATTAACTAATTTATTTTAATTGGAGGCTAATGACTTTACAATATTGGAGTGGGTTTTGCCATACATTGACATGAGTCAGCCATGGATGTACATGTGTTCCCACTCTGAACTCCCTCCCACCTCCCTCCCCATCCCAGCCCTCAGGGTCATTCCAGTGCACCAGCCCTGACCACCCTGCCTCATGCATTGAACCTCGACTGGCAATCTATTTCACATATATATCAGCTTCTTAAACAGGATATTCTGGTTATCCACTGCTACATAACAAACCACCCATTAGTGACATAAAGCGTCAAGAACAATCATCATTTTCATTTTAAGTGTTAGATGATGGTGATGATGATTGTCACTCATGGATTTGGCCAGGCTCAGGAAGACAGTGCTCACTCAAGGTCTCCCCTGTGACTGTGATCAGACAGCAGTGACTGGAGCATCTCAAAGTCATCTTCACTCACAGGTCTGGTAGTTGATGTTGGCTGTCAGCTGATCTGTTAAGCATACCTCTTTATTCTGATGCTTTGACATCTGGGACCTTGCTGACCCTAGAGGGACTGCCCCTCCCAGAGTTCCTAGAGAGTAAATGACTTTCACATGCAAGCCAACCTCCTCCTTTATGGGTTCTCACACCCTGGGCCCGTAGCTATATGCCTTAGTCACCCAGGGGCAAGTATTGGACAACTAGAGACAAGTCCTACATCTCAGAACCCATCAAAGTCCCCAAACTAGCCAGTTTGCCCCACTAAGCCTGTTTGCCCCATCTCATCTGCTCCTTCTTGTGGAGGCCACTATAAAGGCTGTTGCCCACATGATCCCCTCACTCCTTCTGCCTCCTGGGACTTACTTCCATGTTATCCTGTGAGATATGTCATGTCTTCTGTTTACAGGAAGCTGTGAAGTCATGAAGTGACCCATTTTTGTGTCTGCAAGTCTTACCATATCTGGTTAAAATAAATTCTGGGTATTTTAAAGCCGACCCTAGCCATTAGCCAGATTGGCTACACAGGTCATCTCCATGTAGCTTGGGCTTCCTTATATTATGGCAGTTCCGTTGCAAGGATGAGACTCCCAGGAGAGAGGTAGACGGCAGCAGCGGCACCACCCCTCTTATTGAGTCTCAGAAGTCTCTCAGCATTCCTTTTGTCACACTTTCTTTGTTGGAAGCTAGTCAGGAAGCAAGGCCACAGACTGCAGCCCTCCAGGCTTCTCTGTCCATGGGATTTCCCAATCAAGAATACTAGAATGGGTAGCCATTTCCTTCTCCAGGGGATCTTCCTAACCCAGGGATCAAACCTGGGTCTCCTGCATGGCAAGCAGATTCCTTACTGACTGAGCCGCAAGGGAAGCCCCAATCAGAAAGGACAACCCAAAGGGAAGAGAATTAAGCTCCATCTCTCAATGGGAGGAGTACCAAGGTATTGGCTGCCATGTTTTAAAACCACCACAAGTGTGTTTTCTTCATGATCTATTCATGACTCCTTAAATAACTAATGAGCTCAGGGAATTCCCAGTGGAAGTCCAGGGAATTTCCAGTGGAGGTCCAGTGCTTAAGACTCCCTACTTTCACTGCCAAGGGCCTGGGTTCAATCCCTGGTCTGGGAACAAAGATCCTATAAACTATGGGGATGAGTCAAGGAAAACAAAAAAATGCTGAGGGCACAGTTTGAGAAGGACAGTTTTGCTCAGTTCAGATGCTTCCACGTGTGGGAGTCAGTTTCCGATTTTTTAAGTGCTGTTTCTATCATCCAGCTTTCACTATTTCATCATGGCAATGTACATATTTTTAAAATGATGCATTTAAAAAACTTTGATGACTCCCTATGTGATCTTTAATGCCTTAAGTAGTGTTAAATTATTTAAAATAATTCAAAATTATTTTAAGTTCAAATTTGAAATTTTATTTTCATCTTCCTGTCAAGCCGCATTCTTAACACAATTTGGAGAAAAGTATTCACTCAGAGAACTGATTGTGGGCCAAAATTAAGAACAGAAATAAACAAACATTTCAAAACCAATCAATTAAGATATTATTAAAATTGGGTTCTGTGGAATGTGGCAAATGGAAAGCAGGATTATAACCAAAGTGTTCCTGTGTTTCCCACTTGAAGAATTTTTGTTTCCCACTTTATTGTTGCTTTTATTTTTCAGTAGTTTATTTCAAAAGGGAAAGGGTTTGAAGAAGTTGGTAGAGAGAGCATTCAGGCTCTTAACTGATGGTCAAGTGAAAATTGAGAATTCTTGATGACTCTTTTTAAGACAGTACATGGGGAGAGAGGAAAGCTGAATGGGGAGAGAGGAAAGCTGATAACCAGTGACTTGGTTTCATTGGTAAGTAAGCCCAGAGTAGTGAGTCTCCTTCAAGGAACTACAATGTAGGCATTGGAAAGGCTGATTTCAACAGAAGGACAAGGGAAAACCTGGTGGTAATGGTTCTTCTCTTCTTCATCTGGTGAAATAAAAAACAATTACAGAAGGATCAATTAGAGTGTTTGATAACACTGAAATAAAAACGGAAGGAGAACATCACCTAAGAAGTCAGTCTCCTAATGACCAGGAAGGGCCACGTCCAAACTCAGCTCACTCAGCTGATGATGCCTTCCTCCTTTAAAAAATCTACAGGAAGGACAAGAAGAGTTGGTATCAGGAAGGGACTCAAGTTCCTCACTGAAATCTACTCTATGACTTAGTAATAAAAATGTATCTGTCTTGATGAATGGATAAAGAAAATATAGTACATATATACAATGGCATATTGTGTGGTCACTCACTCAGTTGTGTCCAACTTCCTGCAGCCTCATGGACTGTAGCCCACCAGGCCCTTCTGTTCATGGGATTCTCCAGGCAAGAATACTGGAGAAGGTTGCCATTTTCTACTCCAGAGGGTCTTCTCAACCCAGGGATTGAATCCACATCTCTTGCATCTCCTGGACTGGCAGGCAGATTCTTTACTACTAGCACCACCTGGGAAGCCCAGTGGAATATTACTTGGCCATAAAAAGAAATGAAATCAAGTCTTTTGTAGTAATGTGGATGGACCTAGAGTCTGTCATATAGAGTGAAGTAAGTCGGAAAGAGAAAATCAAATATAGTATATCAAGGCATATATATGGAATCTAGGAAAATGGTACTGATTAATCTATTTGTAGGACAGGAATAGAGATGCAGATGTAGAGAACAGACTTGTAGACATGGGGGAAAGCAGAGGAAGAGCGTAGGATTGACTTATATACACTGCATGCATAAAATAGAGTGGAAAGCTGCCATTAAATACAGGAAGCTCAGCTCAGCGCTGTGACGACCTAGAGGAGTGGAATAAAGCCGGTGGGACAAAGGCTCAAGAGGGAAGGGATATATGTATACATATAGTTGATACACACTGTTGTACAGCAGAAAGTAATACAACATTGTAAAGCAATTATAGTCCAGTAAAAATAGATGCATTTTAAAAAGAATGCATGTCTTTTCTTCAGTCTGTGAAGTAGTATGTTACTTTAGCCTTTATTAGAAACCCTCTCTTTATTTTCCTTTGTGAAATGAAATGTCTCTATTTCTTCCAATTTTTCCTTAAGTCATGAAGACCAATCCTAGTTTAGAGAGCACTGATTCCCTTATGATTTATATTTGCTGAACTCATTTTGTTTGGGCATCCAAAAGTCAAGCTCTTTGTATAAACTGCTGGGCTCTTTGCTGACTATTATCTTTAACCCAGGAGATACTCTGACCTTCAAGATCTTTTTCTGTTCTATTCCAAAATAATAATAGCCACTCTATATCTTTTTTGTACTTATAGGGAGCTTCTGTCCCTAATTTTTAAAATGCTGTAGATTATAGAGTAATTAGAGTAAATGATACTACATTCTACTTTGCATTAGAATTTTTTATGTCTTATGGTTTCTATCTAATTAAAGTTCCTAATGGGCAGGAACTATTATTATTGTGTCTTTTATAGCATTCAACAAAGAGCCTTGCATAGGGGACCTCGCTCTTGTGTGTGCGTGTCTCTCAGTCGTTTCTGACTCTTTGTGACCCCATGGATTGTAAGCCTACCAGGCTTCTCTGTTCTTGGAATTCTTCAGGAAAGAATACTTGATTGGGCTGCCATCCCCTTCTCCGGGGGAATCTTCCCAATCAAACCCGGGTCTGCTGCATGGCAGGCAGATGCTTTACAGTCTGAGCTACTAGGGAAGCTCTCCCTGGTGGTCCAGTGGTTAGGAAATCTGCCTTCCAATGCAGAGGACATTGGTTTGATCCCTCATCGGGGAACTAAGATCCCACATGCTGCAGAGCAACTAAGCCCAGGAACAACAAAAGATGCTGTGTGACACAATGAAAATCCCACTTGCTGCAGCTAAGACTCAGTGCAGCCAAATAAGTAAATAAATGTTTTTAAAACAGCCTTGCATAAACCTTTGTCAACAGTACAAGAAGTTAAATCTGTGTGTACATTGTATATTATGCCATAGTGTAACCACAACTCACACTTTCCTTTGTCCTTAGCTAGACTGTTTCATGTGACTTTGTGTACTCAACTAGCACTTAGAACATGTGCAAAAAAGTACTCTGAATGAAATGTTGGTTGAATAAACTTTTGTTGGTTGGATGGAACATCAACTTGTGATACTAACCAAATTCAGAATAAATTTGAATTTACACTGGTCTATTCTCCTGTCTTCCTTTTTGTTGTTGTTGCTATTACTCAGTCACTAAGTCGTGTCCCACTCTTTGAGACCCCGTGGACTGTAGCCCACCAAGTTCCTCTCCCCATGGAATGTTCCAGGCAAGAGTACTGGAGTGGGTTGCCCTTTCCTACTCCACGGGATCCTCCTGACCCAAGGATCAAACCTACATCTCCTGCATTGGCAGGCAGATGCTGCCAGGGAAGCCTGCCTTCCTTTTAGGCAGTCTTTAATCTGATTCATTATCTCATAATCATTAAATCTATTTTAATTAACTAATCCATGTAATTAAGTTAACTTTTAAAAAAAGTTATGAACCTTTTCAGAAATGTTTTAGTTTACAAAAGAAAAAAGGACAGGGTGGGGCTCCTTTGGCCTAAATAGGATGGAGCTAGCTTTGCCCTTGGTGGGCCAGGCATGGCCCTCTTGTTAGTCCTAGGCAGCGAGTCTATGCATCAAAACAGCAGCAGAAATATGTTGCCTCTGTGCTCTTTTCTTTCTAAATAACAGCAGAGTACTTTGGGAAGAGGCAGTGGGCTGCTTGGAGGAGAAGGTGGATCTGAGATGGCTGAGGAGGTGGAGAGGAGAGTCTAGAAGGAGAGGCTGAGGGCCTGGGGTCTTGCCACCCCTCTGCCAAGCCAGGGCATTGTGCTGAGCCTTGGCTCCTTCATGAGAAACATTTAGGTGCTGAATTGCTTAGTTTTTGAAATTCCTTCCAGCTCTAAATTATCTTGATTCTTTGTGAAGCCAAAACAAAGGAAAAATGGTATCTCCTTAAAGTGTCTGCCTGCAATGCGGGCATGAATATGGAATACAGAATGAAGCAGGGCAAAGACTAATAGAGTTTTGCCAAGAAAATGCATTGATCATAACAAACACCCTCTTCCAACAACACAAGAGAAGACTCTATACATGGACATGACCAGATGGTCAACACCAAGATCATATTGATTATATTCTTTGCAGCCAAAGATGGAGAAGCTCTATAGAAGTCAGCAAAAACAAGACCAGGAGCTGACTGTGGCTCAGACCATGAGCTCCTTATTGCCAAATTCAGTCTTAAATTTAAGAAAGAAGGGAAAACCAGTAGACCATTCAGGTATGACCTAAATCAAATCCCTTATGATTATACAGTGGAAGTGAGAAATAGATTTAAGGGCCTAGATCTGATAGAGTGCCTGATGAACTATGGACTGAGGTTCGTGACATTGTACAGGAGACAGGGATCAAGACCATCCCCATGGAAAAGAATGCAAAAAAGCAAAATGGCTGTCTGGGGAGGCCTTACAAATAGCTGTGAAAAGAAGAGAAGCGAAAAGCAAAGGAGAAAAGGAAAGATATAAACATCTGAATGCAGAGTTCCAAAGAATAGCAAGAAGAGATAAGAAAGCCTTCTTCAGTGATCAATGCAAAGAAATAGAGGAAAACAGCAGAATGAGAAAGACTAGGGATCTCTTCAAGAAAATCAGAGATACCAAAGGAACATTTCATGCAAAGATGGGCTCGATAAAGGACAGAAATGGTATGGACCTAACAGAAGCAGAAGATATTAAGAAGAGGTGGCAAGAATACACAGAAGAGCTGTACAAAAAAGATCTTCATGACCCAGATAATCATGATGGTGTGATCACTGACCTAGAGCCAGACATCCTGGAATGTGAAGTCAAGTGGGCCTTAGAAAGCATCACTAAGAACAAAGCTACTGGAGGTGATGGAATTCCAGTGGAGCTATTTCAAATCCTGAAAGATGATGCTGTGAAAGTGCTGCACTGAGTATGCCAGCAAATTTGGAAAACTCAGCAGTGGCCACAGGACTGGAAAAGGTCAGTTTTCATTCCAGTCCCAAAGAAAAGCAATGCCAAAGAATGCTCAAACTACCGCACAATTGCACTCATCTCACATGCTAGTAAAGTAATGCTCACAATTCTCCAAGCCAGGCTTCAGCAATATGTGAACCGTGAACTTCCTGATGTTCAAGCTGGTTTTAGAAAAGGCAGAGGAACCAGAGATCAAATTGCCAACATCTGCTGGATCATGGAAAAAGCAAGAGAGTTCCAGAAAAGCATCTATTTCTGCTTTATTGACTATGCCAAAGCCTTTGACTGTGTGGATCACAATAAACTGTGGAAAATTCTGAAAGAGATGGGAATACCAGACTACCTGATCTGCCTCTTGAGAAATCTGTATGCAGGTCAGGAAGCAACAGTTAGAACTGGACATGGAACAACAGACTGGTTCCAAATAGGGAAAGGAGTACGTCAAGGCTGTATGTTGTCACCCTGCTTATTTAACTTACATGCAGACTACATCATGAGAAACACTGGACTGGAAGAAACACAAGCCGGAATTAAGATTGCCATGAGAAATAGCAATCACCTCAGATATGCAGATGACACCACCCTTATGGCAGAAAGTGAAGAGGAACTCAAAAGCCTCTTGATGAAAGTGAAAGAGGAGAGTGAAAAGTTGGCTTAAAGCTCAACATTCAGAAAACAAAGATCATGGCATCCGGTCCCATCACTTCATGGGAAATAGATGGAGAAACAGTGAAGACAGTGTCAGACTTTATTTTTCTGGGCTCCAAAATCACTGCAGATGGTGACTGCAGCCATGAAATTAAAAGACACTTACTCCTTGGAAGGAAAGTTATGACCAACCTAGACAGCATATTCAAAAGCAGAGACATTATTTTGCCAACAAAGGTCCGTCTAGTCAAGGCTATGGTTTTTCCTGTGGTCATGTATGGATGTGAGAGTTGTACTGTGAAGAAGGCTGAGTGCCAAAGAATTGATGCTTTTGAACTGTGGTGTTGGAGAAGACTCTTGAGAGTCCCTTGGACTGCAAGGAGATCCAACCAGTCCATTCTGAAGGAGATCAGCCCTGGGATTTCTTTGGAAGGAATGATGCTGAAGCTGAGACTCCAATACTTTGGCCACCTCATGCGAAGAGTTGACTCATTGGAAAAGACTTTGATGCTGGGAGGGATTGGGGGCAGGAGGAGAAGGGGACGACAGAGGATGGGATGGCTGGATGGCATCACTGACTCGATGGACGTGGGTCTGGGTGAACTCTGGGGGTTGGTGATGGACAGGGAGGCCTGGCGTGCTGCAATTCGTGGGGTCGCAAAGAGTCAGACACGACTGAGCAACTGAACTGAACTGAGTTCGATCCCTGGGTCGGGAAGATCCCTGGAGAAGGAAATGGCAACCCATTCCAGTACTCTTGCCTTGAAAATCCCATGGACAGAGGAGCCTGGTAGGTTACAGTCCATGGGGTCGCAAAGAGCTGGACAAGACTGAGTGACTTCACTTTCACTTATGCATATGTTCTAGATAACCCAGAGGGAAAGCACAAGGCCTGTGTTTCCAGCTTGCAGCCTTAGACACCAATTCCCCTATCTTTTACTGTGAGATACTCTGCACACCTTGTGTCAGGGAGTCTGGTTGTGGATGGGCCAGAGTGTGTAAGTGTGGGAGAGACAGAAAGAGAGAGATTCACGTTTGGAGTATTATCCTGACCATAAGAGGGCACCCCTCCCAACACCATGCCATTTATCATCTGATTGACTATAACTTGCAAACCTCTATAGTATTTTAGGTACAAACTTTTCCAAAGCACCACCTCCCCTAATTTCTTAGGAAGGAAGAAAAAACTATCTGCACCTCAGTAACACCACTTCTTTGGATTCTTCATCTCTTTTTTCTTAAGCTGGTAGTGTCAGTGATATACATGCATTTTGCTGTTGCCTTCTTTGTTTTTAAACTATCCTAAAATACTACTAAAGGAAAAAGTGATTCAAAGAAAGAAGGAGATATGGTTAACACAGAAGCAACTTTTCACGTGGTGGGGTGGTGATGAGGGCAATTGCAACTCCAGGATGAGAATCTTAAATGTCATTTGCCTGGATAAGAGAGGAACAGTAAGACAGATGTTTCTCTCATTTTATTTGCAGACACCACTGCTGGTCTGATATGTCACCACCTCAGAAGGCCAGTGCAGAGCAAGACAGCTGTGCATTAACTATTCTTGTGACTTTCCCTGGACACGGGGAAGAAGCTTGCCCCTTAATTTCGAGGCCACAGTTTTTGTTTTTTGTTTTTAATTAATTACTTTTAATTGGAGGATAATTAGTTTACAATATTGTGATGGTTTTTGCCATACATTGACATGAATCAGCCACAAGTGCACGTGTCCCCTCATCTTGAACCGCCCTCCCACCACCCTCCCACCCCATCCCTCTGGCTTGTCCCAGAGCTTTGAGTACCCTGCTTCATGCATCAAATGCGCTGGTCATCTATTACACATGACACCATAGTTTTTATAATAAAGAAACTAAGTCATTGTTTGTTTCTATTATCATGAGACAAAACCCCCTGTCTTTTCTTTCAGACCAGTACCTTTCCCTATTTCTCTTAGTGGGTAGAAACTTTGTAAGAAGTCAAAAACTAAGCAGAGAAAATGGGCAATATCAGAGTCAAATGTCTATCTTTCCCCTTCTTTTAGTCTATTTTGAAACATACATGCCAATTTTTATCCCAAAGGCCCAGCTAATTGATGCTGGGGTTTTGCTGCATGTTGGCTTGTTTAAACTTGGGTAACAACTTTGGGTTGACTTTGGGTTTTCTCATTCAATGAGAATGTGAGCATCTTTTTCCAGGTTTACTCAAGCCGACCCTTGATGGCTGGACCTGAGCAACTGATGGTCCAGGAAATGGTGCATTCCTGCATGTGTTGGGCAGGACTTCCTGTGAAGGGTCAAGAAAACATATTTTCCCATTGCTTTGTTTGAACTGGTGAAAGCTCTTGTGTCTAACTGGAGACCCTGTTAGTCATTGCCATGGCAACTAAGGAAGATGGGCAGGTTGTTTGTTGGGATGGTAACCATCCCAACAAAAGCAAGTGATAAGACAAGGTGCTTCTGAATCTGCCCCTGAGCTCCCTATGATCTGCTCTCCTTCCATTCACCTAGTCAGCAAAATGGGAAAACCAGCTGGAACCCAGATGGAAGCAGCAAAATATGAACTAATATTCTAGAAGTGCAGCTTGATTTATTAGCACTCTTGCATGATAGCATTTGTATGGGCCATCTCCTTATGAATAATAAGAAAGAGTATCACTGAGTAGGAAAAGGGGAGAAGAGAGTCAGAAATAACTCTGTGGGGACTTCCATGGTGGTCCAGTGGTTGAGGCTCCAAGCTTCAGGATGCAGGTTTGATCCCTGGTTGGGGAAGTCAGATTTCACATGCCATGACATGGCCAAATAAATAAGTAAAATTAAAAAGAAATAACTCTGTGGACCTTGCAATTGTCTCAAAGTCTTGCCTCTAAGACGTAAAGTTCTAAAGGGATTGATGCCGATGTTATGATGGAGAGCCAAAAATGGACTAATGAAGGAGAATGTGGAATGTCAGTTCCAAGTTTGGTGCTGCATCTAACACTGAGCTGGCAAAAATAACACTAACAATGGAAGCAGTGAGCAGACAATCTTGGATGTGACTTTCAAGCTCAACAGATCTGAGCTCCACCCACCACCACCTGGAGCTTGCTTCCTGAACTGCAGGCTCTGTCAGCTGGATTCTCTTGAATATTCAACCCCTGTCTTCCTACTCCCTTGCTGCCTTTTAAACATCTTGCACTTCTGTGAATTTATGCAATTTGTTTGTGGCTGTTTGAAGATGGACATTGACAGCGAATACACTGCGGCCATTAGCTAGGTCAGTGTTTCTCAGAATGACTCCATTAGGAAGCTACACTTGAAGGGCTTCTTTCCTTCTCTCTCTCAGAACAGCACATTTGCTACTGCGCTGAGTGCCTAATAGAGGTCAATGCCCATCAGAATCCTGGGCATTGAGAAGGCTAGTAACAGACTGAAAATGAAAGTAAGTTATATAGAAGAATATTTTCAGTAGATTTGCATGTAGGTTCTTGACAAAGGACCTGCCTGACTTTTAGCAAGGGTTAAATAAATAAGAGAAAACAAAGAGGAAAAGGAGACTAGGCCATTGAGAAATATAAATATCTTTCAATTGCACTGTAGCAGCTTTGTGTTTCCTATGTTAGAGAGGAAGATAAATCACCTGCCCACCACCACTAATGGGACCCTGTGGCACTCTTCTCTTGTCAATCAAGAAAGTCACAAGAAGGAAGCTGTGAAGCTAAGAACAGTCTTTAAGATAAACCCGGAAGGTCAGCCGCAAGTTAACTCCAGTCTGGAGAACTCTCCATTAATACTATTAAGACAAAACAAAACAAAACACAACCTTATTTGTTATTCTTATGCATTTTCAGAAATGCTGCTTAAATTAGGTAGTAACAAATTGACTTAGAAAAATTTTACACCCATGCATACCCAAAGTGGTGACCTAGATGGTAACTGGAATAAAAAACTAGATCCAATAGACAAATTCTTAGGTCTCACCCAGATCTGACTGGTTAAAATTCAGATTTTGTATTGTGTGCATGTGTGCTTTAGTTGTGTCTGACTCTTCGCGACCCTGTGGACAGTAGCCCACCAGGCTCCTCTGTCCATGGGATTCTCCAAGCAAGAATACTGGAGTAGGTTGCCATGCCCTCCTCCAGGGGATCTTCCTGACCCAGGGACTGAACCTGAGTCTCTTATGTCTCCTGTATTAGCTGGCAGATTCTTCACCATTAGCACCACCTACTTGCTAAGCCTCTCCCCAAAACCTGACCAACTGATGCCTGACCATATTGATGTGCTGATCACAAGACTTCCAGCCTTCAGAAATGTGAGAGATAAATTTCTGTGGTCAAGCCACACAGTCTATGGTACTTTGCTGTAGCAACCTAAAGAAGCACAATATACCATCGTGTCTCATTGTGTTTGACCTTGGCGTGTACTCACATCTAAGACTTGGCCAAAAATTTTGGAATGATGTCCACTGCTGTGTAGAATTTGTCACCTCTATCAGATTCAGAGCCTTGAATTTTCCATTAACTATGGATAATGGAGAAGAGTTGGTATTCAAGATATTTTGCCATGGAAGTAAAAAAATGTGACATTCTTCCTTCATCCATGTGAATTCAGTGACTCCCCAAACGTCAAGTCTTGAAGTATTTGGTTGATACTCAAGCAGAAGCTATTTTTTGTTGTTTGCTCGTTCGCACTGAGAAGAAAGAAAAGCTTTCTCTCAGAGCATAGAAGATATTATTCATGGGCATGACTTACTTGGCAGATAATTTTTTTTTCTTAATAACTGTATCAGTCTTTGGAGTCAAAGCCCTATAGTCATCATACATGTGCTATTACTCTGGAAGAAGGAAATAAAGACAGATAATTAGATAAACTTCCAGTTCTGAGGGATGTGCTTCTCTGTAGGTTGAAGTCAAAAGGGCCAAAAGTAACTAATGTCTTTGAAGGAAGATAATCTCTTGTGTGGTGGTTAGCCTCCAAAATGGCCCCCCTTGAACAAACTTACGGTTGCTGGGCAGGGGCAGGATGCGGGGGAGGGATAGGTGGGGAGTTTGGGATTGACATGTACATGCTGCTATATTTAAAATGGATAACCAACAAGGACCAACTGTATAGCACCAGGAACTCTGCTCAATGTTATGGTGGCAGCCTGGATGGGAGGGGAATTTCTGGGAGAATGGATACATGTATATGCATGGCTGAGTCCCTTCACTGTTCACCTGAATCTATCACAACATTGTTTATCGGTTACACACCAATACAAAATAAAAAGTTGAAAACAATGGTTCTCCTTAAGGGTCACCTCCTAGTTTTCATGCCTCTGTATAGCCACCTCCTACAATAAGAAAAGGTGATCCATGAAATCCATACAACATTACAGATATGTTGGTGTGTAATTTCTGAGGCTAGATGATAAAAGAAATTCGGCTTCCATATTTTTCGATGTTGATTCTTATTCACTTCCATGTCTAAGTGTGAAAGTGAGAGGCACTAAGCCATGTCCAACTCTTTGTGACCCCACAGACTATACAGTCCTTGGAATTCTCCAGGCCAGAATACTGGTGTGGGTAGCCTATCCCTTCTTCAGCAGATCTTCCCAACCCAGGAATCAAAGCAGGGTCTCCTGCATTGCAGGCGGATTCTTTACCAACTGAGCTACCAGGGAAGCTAGGTGTGCTATTTCATAACATTACACACCCATTTAGGAGGCATGTCTTCTCTGAGGTCTATAGCTCCCAATGTATTAGATACCTGCAATCCACCAGAAGGAAATCAGTAACAAGTAAAGGGGCTTGGGAAAGACAAAAGGTAGCTTCAGTAAATGACGAGGCTTGGGGATGCTGCCTAGTGACACGGCATTGTGGGAATTTCCTGACTGCCCAATCCTGTCTACTTCTCTGTTTAGGAGAAAATCTGTTTAAAAAGAATCAGTGAGATTAAGCTTTAGGGTCAGGGTTTTATAAATCTACTTTTAGTGTAAAACAAGCAAATTTTGTCTAGGTATAAGGAAAAGAATTTTTAATCTTTTTCCAGACCAAAATGAATTTAGATATATTCAAGCTTCACATTTTATTTTCCTTTATTAATTAGCAAGGACACCTGCATTAACACAGGTTCATTAATTTATGATCTAGTGAGTCTTTTCTACCTCTAACTTCCTTGATGAAAGAGAATGAAACGAAAAGGAACTGTTTGATCAAGACTTCTCCCACAGATTTAAAAGATAACCTTTGAATAACATCAAAGATATTGATTTTGCTGTTGTCACTTTAGTTTGTTGTGAGATAAACATATTAAAAAATGGAGGCATTAAAATTCGGATTTTGTATTGCTACTGGCTAAATCATTAACATGAGAGCATGTTGTCATTCCTTTTAAATTCTAAATAAAACCCTATGTCAGTAATGCTAACCCAAGGTGTATCATTTCTTGAAACTAAAATCACAGCTTCCTCTAAGGGGCTGTCAAAAAATATAATTGAAATGATAAATAGTTTCATTACATTTACTCTTTGGCGGCAATCTCATCCTTCCACATCCATTTTCTTCTCTTTCTGGGTTTGTCTTGGTGGCTTGTTCTGGTACTACATTCTGGAGCCAGTCAGTCGTTAATTCCAAATAGAAACAAACATACAAAAAAGCATGTATCACAAGTATATTATTGACAGTTTCTTATTGCTGCTGGCTAAGTTACCACAAACTCAGGGCTTTAAAACAACTATCTCCTCGCTGTTCTGGAGAATTGAAGTTTCACCCAGGTCTTCTTGTTGTTGTTGAGTTGCTAAGTCATATCCAACTCTTTAGTGACCCCGTGGACTATAGCTCGCCAGGCTCCTCTGTCCATGGGATTTCCCAGGCAAGAATACTGGAGTGGGTTGCCATTTCCTTTTCCAGGGGATCTTCCCAAGCCTGGGATCAAACCTGCATCTTCTGCATTGCATGTATATTCTTTACCATTGAGCCACGAGGGAAGCTCACCCAGGTCTTAGTGGGCTAAAATCGTGGTGCCCACTGGGTTCTATCACTTTATGGCGCTTAGTGGACAGTTCACTTCCTTGCATTTTTCAGTTTCTGACAGTTGCTGCATTCCTGGAATAATCGCCCCCTTTATCCTTTTTCAAAGCCAGTAACGGTGGTCAAATCCTCATATCACAACCTCTCTGACCCTTTTTCTCGGGTCACATCTCCCACTGACTCTTCCTCTGCCTCCCTCTTCCATGTTTAAGGACTCTTGGTATTACTTTGGGTCACCTGAACAATCCAGGATAACCTCCCCATCTCAAAACCCTTGACTTACATCTACGAAATCTCTTTTTGCCATGTAAGGTAACACAGTCACAGTTGTAGGCATTAGGAAGTGGGCATCTTTGGGGACCATAATTCTGCCTACCACAACAATTTTTAGAGTGTCTAAAAATAATGTTCCAGCATTCATTTAGCATGCAGTGTCTTCTTCCTCCTGAAAAAAAAAATGTGTTTTATAACTTTTAAGAAGCAAATGAATTCCCAGAATTGTACCCACTGAACTAGCATATACAGGTAAACTATACTTAAAACAGACCATGGTTCCAATGTCAGGAGTGCTTTCTTTGCAGTGAACTTTCCTCTGCTCTGACCATAAAAACAAGAGCAAGGAGTGCACAGCCCATGAAACAGCACTATCGGGAGGGGGACTGTGCATGTCATAGTAGTATTAGTGTGGCTGTCTGCAAGATCCCATCACAGGATCAAACACTAGTCCTATAAGTGTTCATTGTTATATTTCAGTTCAGTCGCTCAGTTGTGTCCGATTCTTTGTGACCCCATGAACGGCAGCACACCAGGCCTCCCTATCCATTACCAACTCCCAGAATCCACTCAAACCCATGTCCACTGAGTCGGTGATGCCATCCAACCATCTCATCCTCTGTCAGCCCCTTCTCCTCCTGCCCTCAATCTTTCCCAGCATCAGGGTCTTTTCAAATGAGTCAGCTTTTTTCACCAGGTGGCCAAAGTATTGGAGTTTTAGCTTCAACATCAGTCCCTCCCTTTAGGATGGACTGGTTGGATCTCCTTGCAGTCCAAGGGACTCTCAAGAGTCTTCTACAACATCACACTTCAAAAGCATCAATTCTTCGGCGCTCAGCCTTCTTTATAGTCCGACTCTCACATCCATACATGACCACTGGAAAAACCATAGCCTTGATAGACGGACCTTTGTTGGCAAAGTAATGTCTCTGCTTTTTATTATGCTGTCTAGGTTGGTCATAACTTTCCTTCCAAGGAGCAGGCATCTTTTAATTTCTTGGCTGTAATCACCATCTGCTGTGATTTTGGAGCCCAGCAAAATAAAGTCAGCCACTGTGTCCACTGTTTCCCAATCTATTTGCCATGAAGTGATGGGACCGGGTGCCATGATCTTAGTTTTCTGAATGTTATATTTAGAAATTTTTGTTTTCAAGAATATTTGATCCATAAGGAAGAAATATATGTCTTAAATTTGTTACACATGAAAGAAATTGGGAGGGTGGCCAATATTTCTTTCCATTTGGCATTATTCTAGTCTCTCTCCCCCAGAGGCAGGCACAACATAGATCCACATTCTGGTTTATGTTAACCATTTTTCCCCCAATAGTCATTATTTATGGACTTGACCAAGAAGTGCATTTCTTAACCATGCCCCTTCTCTACAAATACTTGTAATGTGTTTTCAGATATGAATTCATAAGTGTTCTTATTCGCGTGATATGTAATTAGTATTTTATAAAATTAGAGTGGTTGCATAACTCTGACAGTATGGTCTTTGTTCATTAATTATAGATGTGCTGTGCCTAGTGCCTCAGTCATGTCCAACTCTTTGCAACCACAGGGACTGTAGCCCACCAGGCTCTCCTGCCCATAGAATTTTCCAGAGTTTTCCAGGCAAGAATACTGGAGTGGGGTGCCATTTTCTACTCCGGGTGATCTTCCTGACCCAGGGATCAAACCCACATCTCTTGTATCTCCCATATTAGCAGCAGATTCTTTACCACCATGCCACACATACATACATACATATATATGAAATTTTATATATATATAATTTTATATTTGGAATATATATGACATTCATGTGATCTGATCAGATTAGGAAAAACAAATGAAAATGAAAAAGCTACCATTACAAAGGACACATTTAACCAGCCAAAGTTTTTGTTAAATATACATTCCATATGTGAATTTAATATACTTGAAAATGCTACCTTGAATTCCAAACATGAAATAAGATGAAACAGTGTCCATTTGGGCTTCTCAGATAAAAATCAGGGCAAAAGTGAGTAATGGAAGATTTATTTCTCTGCTGGGCAAATGGCACAGATTTCCTTTTGATGGTCAACTGTTTCCAACACAGTTAGAAGGAGCCTTGGTGTTGCAAACTCCACCCTTGATCACAAACATAAAGTTACAATGAGGATAAATGTAAGACATATGCAGCCCACATTTTTATTCCTATAAAAGGACCTTGGACAAACGAGAAGGAAAGAGCGTTTTTTCAAATCCTGCAGGTGGTTTCAGTTACTCAGTATGTTTGTCTAATTGCTTAAAATTTACCTCCACAATATTGAGTTCAGATACTTTTTTGTTACATTTCTTAATCAGCTTCTGAATATTGCCCACATCTTCTTTAGCATAAATCCCTTTTTCTGCAAGTAAAGCTGAATTATGCCATGCTCTTGTTTTACCCTTTGCCATCTAGTCTCAAGAAGCTGGATCTGACAAGCATAGCATCAAAAAAAAAAAAATGGGCAGGAGACTGCCACCAGCTGTTGCTAATAAAACAACTGCAGTCTTGCTTTGGTAGCTTCCTTCTCGAACTTCGTATCCCCATGGTGCTGGCAGTAATTGGGAGGGGGGTTACAGGGCCATTTTTCTCTCAAAGGAGACAATAAGAATATTAATATTAATGCAATATCTGCTCTTTCAGATGGGAATGGATAAGATGAAATGATTTAAAGAAGGTTTGATCAATCATTCCACCTCTTGGCAAGAAAATGATGCCTTTGCATTTAAGAATGAACATCTGGGTAGAATCACAGTGGTTGAAAGAACTGAGTGGTTGGCAACCAAAAATTTTCCTTCTTGATAGAGTTAGATTCCTTCTCCCCCTCTGCCCCCACCGCCTTCCTTTGGGACTTCTGACCCTGCTGGGGGCAAAAGGAAAACGTTGAAATGCTTCACTGGAAAATATGTGCTTACATTTCAGCACTCTTTTTGTGACCTGGCTGCTTACTGATTTATTAGCAGGGTCTAAGAAGGGATCTGGGGTAGCTGGTCAACTTGTCTAATTCTGAAGAAAGGGTGGCCACCCTGGGAGCCTTTTTGACTCCATGACCCCGCATCTGGCCCACGAAGCTCTTTCTCCTCCCTTGGCGGCTTGAGACGTGTCTGCAGCCAAGAGCTGTGTGGAGCAATGCAGACAGTTAGCCAAACCTTAAAGTCTGGGAAAGCAGAGAGGTTGCCGCTTGCTTCTGACCAGGGCACCCGCAAGACTGCGGCACAAAAGGACCGCGCACACAGCAGATAGACACGGGCTTCTTAAGATGTTAACTATTTCGAGGTCTTGCTACTGAAAGCACAAGCAGAGCCTTGTGTAAGAGACAAAGATGTGTGGCCTCGGGGAGGGTGTGGGGACACCCTGCTCCTTTTCTGTTCTCTCTCTGAATAGTGATGACCCAGCATGGAGACATTTGTGACCCACATCCTCCTTGCCAGATGTCAGAGGGCCATTAGTTAACCAGTGACATTCCTTCCACTGGTCCATTCTCCCAGCTTTGGGAGTTGAAGCCAGGAGTAAAGAGCAAAGCAGGGCTCATCAGGGCAAAAATCAGCACAGGAGACAAATTTGCAGGGTTGTGCGAAGACAGAGGCACTGGACTTGAAGCCAGAATAAAGAGGAGGCAGATATTCAGAAAGAGTCTTCCGAGTTACTATGAGGTTTAAAGATCACAGTCACATCCTAAGAAACACTCCTCCTCCTTGAGTCTTCTCCAAGAGCATTCCCTCACTCCCCAGTCTTTACATGTCTTTGTAACACCTTAACTGTGCACCTCCTAAAACACCTGTGCTACCTTAAATACATTGAGGCTCATCCTAGGTCTGTTCCCTGGAAGAACAACCTGGGAGTTAGTGTATCAATTACAATTCTTCCCAGCCCTCTCTCCATTTCTCTTGTTTCCTCTTATTCCTTACCTTACTAATATGCTATTCTTTGATGTTGGCTTCCCTGATGCTCCGGGGGTAAAGAATCCGCCCGCAATACGGGGGACACAGGAGATGTGGATTCAATCTGTGGGCTGGGAAGATCGGCTGGAGGAGGAGATGTCAAGCCACTCCAGTATTCTTGCTGGAAAATCCCATGGAAAGAGGAGCCTAGCAGGCTACAGTCCAAAGGATCACAAAGAGTCAGACACGACTGAGTGACTAAGCACGCTCTCTCCTTTTCTCTTCTTTGCCCTTATTCCTTACCTTATTAATATTCTATTCTTTGATGTTGTGTTCTTGCAAAGCATTTAAAACATCACTAATATCATCAAGGAGCACTTTCATATGCACATTTGTACATGATGTAACATTTTTTGTTCAAAGAGAATTTCCTTGTTTTCTCCATTAGAATGTAAGCTCCATTCCTAGGTAATTCTCCATTTGCCCCATGAAGCCTCCTGTTTCCACACAAAAACTGTAAGGTAAGCTGCTTTGATGGTTTGTCTAAATACATATATGTAATATATATATACACACACACACACACACACATACACTTCATAATATCTCTGAGTTCTCAGTGCCTAGAAATACACATGGCATTTAGATGCTTCATAAATATTTGTTAACTCAGTGTGATGAAAGAATGTAAGTCTATTCTCACCATCCAAGAGCACAGAGCCTAAGAAATTACATATGTGTACACATGACCAAAAGCAGAAGGCTGACATACAACCCGGCAGTAAAATACTGCCCCAGTTCCATTTCATAAGATGACAATTGATTCCATTAACCATCGTTGTTCCATTTTGGGACCTCAAGCAAGTGAGATGCTTCAAAACCCTTCATGGAAATACGCATCCATACACACGTGGTTTCTAAAGAAACACTATTCTACTCTTTAGTACATTATGTTATTGCTATGGAAACAGTAGCATTCTAAAGAACGCTGGAACTTTCCAAATACAGTATTTATTCTTCTTGTACCAGAAAAATAATGTGTTTCGCCTAAGAACTTGTTAGGTGGCCTGCAGCTAAATATAAGGAGACAGATTCTCATCATGTGTAAGTCTACGGGAAAATTTGGACACCAGCTTTTCCAGATACATTTTAAAATAAACTCAGTGCAAAACTCTAGACATAATTGGGGCCTTCAATGAAACACTTAATATGTTAGATTTGTTTTTTAGTTAGAAAAACTATTTTTATTTGAACCCCAGAAGCCCCTTTGCAGGATTGCAAGCTGGCATTGCCTTTGGATTTTCAGAGGACCAGGAGACTTGCTACTTTTGTCTATTATTTCATCAATACCTCTGCAGTGCTCAGCTGGCTAGTGTGGCCCTGACTCTCCTGGACTGGCACCAAGCTTTGACCAAAAAGGTTATGAGAAAACAACATAACCCATACTTAGGCTCTAATAACACAAGAGAAAAGGAACCAAGCAGGGTGAGATGAGTGTTATCAAAGGTCCCTCGACTCTGGTTCACACACTTGGAAGTTCAGTAAGTTTCAGTTGACAGCCTCCACTAGTACGATTTTGCCTTCCTTTCTCATCGGTTTCTAAAGCAAATCTCGACAGATGCATTTGGAAAATATCTCTTTCTGCTGATAAAAAAGGTAGAAGCCATTTAAGATGTACATTTCCAGCATTGCAGTGATCATGATTTCTAACTCGTATGATGTGCCAGATTGATAATGTTTTTAACATTTATTTTTAGCTCAAATATGTTATCCATGTGCAGAGAAGGTAACACCCGGCTTCTTTCCTGGTGATGGGAACACCATGGACTAGAAGTCTCAAGACTAGGTCTTGTCTCTGCCTTCGCTTGGTGAGCTATTTGCCTCCTGCAGATTACCGCCTTCCTCAGTATTCCTCCAGTTCCCCAACTTGGCAGGTTAGCCAAACAAGGACACATATGCAGAACCTAAAAGAGCTCACTGT
This sequence comes from Tragelaphus eurycerus, assembly GCA_935064755.1. Classification (NCBI taxonomy): domain Eukaryota; kingdom Metazoa; phylum Chordata; class Mammalia; order Artiodactyla; family Bovidae; genus Tragelaphus; species Tragelaphus eurycerus. The sequence goes on from CAKXYN010000003.1 coordinate 27,722,696, forward strand.
GAGCACAGTTCTCTTCTTGTCCTCAATAGATAAAACAACCATTGCATTTCTCTTATTTTGTGAGCCTGTTAAAGTACAAATTTCTTTAAAGTTTCCAGCATTGGAAAGATATTAGAATCATATATCCATGGACAAAGTTCACTTAAACCAAACATGTCTCCTATTAGTAATGTAGTTCAGATAAAACATAAACCTGTATTTGACACGGTTTATTGCTCACATTATCATAATTTGTAATTATGTGTCATCTCCTATGTTCAGAGGGCTTTGCAAATAAAACTTGCAATGCATTTAGACACACATAAATATTATCTTTCATTTTAGATTAACTAATAATAACAAATTAAGTGACTTCAACACAATTTTATACTGCTTTAGTAACAATACATGAGAAAATAGAAAACTTTTGTGTTCTATCCACTGTATGAATGGCAAGCTTGTGGTGTATACTCCCCACTCTCCTTTTCTGTGACCTTACTGGCCATCATAAATTGATCGCAATGCTGTTGCACATGATCCTCAGAATTGTTAACATAACACCCCAAGCAGCCACCATCAAGCAGGTGGAGTTGGTCTATTAGTTTAAGTCTACTTGGCTTCCTCGAGTTAGATGGTTTCCTATATATTGCCTACACTAGGAATGAATTCACGTTAAGGGAGCACAGAGCTTCACTTGCATGCTTCCTTGCTGTTATTTTTGAATGTTCACAATATATGTCCTGAAATTTTACTTATTTGTCAGTTTTAATGGGACCTGACACAGTTAACCCTCAGAAAAAGAAAATTTGCTGAAAATCCTCCCCGCCTGTTAATCAGAGAAAATAGGTTCTCCAAGACCTCCCTCAAAACCAACACTGGCCTCCATCCTGTTACTTACTGTGCTGCACTACCGATCCCTGATCCTTCTGCTCGCTCTGTGACATGGCTTCATCAAGTTTCCTCTTTGTGCCTTCTATCTTTCATGTTTCCTTTTCCTGGATCTTCCCATACTCGGGTTTTTAGAGGAAAACACATCCTGTCTGGTTCCACTGCAAGTTCATGGTTCCAATTTCAGTCAGGCCCTCAGGACTGCTCAGCAATTCTTCTATATAACCATAGTTGGCCTCTTTCCCCATCCATTTCATCAGAGCTTCTAAATCTTCATCAGTCTTCTCAGCCTCCACCCCTGGCTCCTTCGACTCAACAGATGCCAACCTGTCATAGAGAACACAGATGCCATTAGGTATGGCCTCCCAGCTCCCCTGAGCTCTGCCTGAACCTCTGCACACACTCGCTCTTGGCTCCACCTCACCTTCTTTCTCTCCGGTGTCCCTCCCCTTGGCCCTGTGCCCCACACCTGATCCAGGACTCTATGCCATTGTTTTCCCACCCCTCCCCCAAACCACCTTTACAATATTTTCTTGGACAAATGCTCCTGAGCCTAGAAATAAAATCAAGAGTGTTCTTCACCAAAAACAAACAAGCAAGGAAGCAAACGACAAAGCACTTTCTTTGAACTTGAGCCTGATGCTTGTGCTTCATCCCACCTCTGGGTTTTCTCTTCATGCCCCTTCCACATGGGGTAAAATCCTACCTATTTCTGTACATCCAAATTTTGCCCATTCCTTAAGACCCAAACCAAATACCTTTTCCTTCCCCATATCCCCAAATGCAAACAGTGACTTGTTGTCTTGAATTTGCCTGTAGATTTGTGCCTCTCTTGCCACAAGCATCTCTTCTCTGTCCTGTAATTACATGCCTGTCTGTTCTCATAACTACTGGAAGCTAAATAAGGTCAGAATCTATGTCTGACGTATCTTTGTATTCCCAAAAGAGCCCCAAACATGCCTGTATACAGTCAGTACTTACTTAGTCACCGCCACTTTAGAGAGATTAGGAATCTGAGGTAGGACACTCTTAGATACAGAGCTGATAAATGGCAGAGGTGTCGCTAATTTTTGTTCTCATTCAACTCCTTGTGCAAATCTGTTTTCTTAGAAAGTTTACTGCAACGAATTCAAAATCATATCATTTTGTGGTCTGTAGCAAGTTTTTTTTAATGTCTATTTTCCAAAGACTTTTTTTTCAAACATGTTTATTTTATGTCTCACATAGTAAGAACTAAATAAACATTGAACCAATGAATGAATAAACAACAAGCTTTGGATAACAACAACCATAAAACTTAATTTTGTTAAGGGCAGAAAAATCACAAGTGTTTTGGTAGACGAAATCCCACAGGAGACCAAGATGAGGCTACAAGACTGTTGAGAAAGAGAAGAGTTGCCCACCTGCCCAACTGTGAGGTTCCATTCTTTTGGTTGTACTGCATTTCCATATTGAAAATTTTGACAACTTAATGCATTTTAAAAGTACAGTGTAACATCTATATACTGAATTTGGTTGCCAAATTCTGATCCTTAAGGTCTGAGATAAAATTATTACCTGCCAAAGGACAATATTAGGAAATTATTTACTTTCTACTCCCAAATTTCCTACTGAAGAAGCACCTTCAGATGTGGAGCCAGGAGAGCAATTCCAGACAATGAAAGAAAACCAGTCAAGACCATTTCGTTATCCACTTTCTGTAAGTCCAGGTAGAACATAAATTTCAATCAGGATACAGTTGGAGATATCTCAGCTGAAGAGAATTTGGGCACCTTCGCTGCTCTTCGGGTTATTCACAAATGATGGATACTCACCTGGATCTAAGTTTTATTATATTTGACAATGATAGGATTATTTAAAATTTTCACAGCACCACTGCTATTTTGGGGAAATCAAAGTACAACCCCTGGATATAAAGCAGTTTGCAAATGCCGAGGAATGTATGTTTTGTTATGGATAGTACACTTTGTGAGTCTGAATAGGGCTGGTTGAAAAACATTCACTTGAATGCAAAAAGAAGAGTCTATTATCCAAGGAGTGTAAGAACTCTACTGTACTTTAAAAAGAGAGAGAGAGAGGGAGGGAGGGAGGGAAAAGAGGTGTAGTAGCAGACAAGAAAAGGAGAGTACTAGCCTTCAGCTGAATTTCCAGTAATTGCCTCACTGAAAAGACTCTAAATAGAGTAATCACATAGCAGTAAACTTAATGGTATAAAGGAACGATTGAGCACATTTAGGTGGGACAACTGAAGCCTGGAGGTGTTTGTTTTTCCTACCTCACTGACAGGCAGGAGTTGTGTTTCATAGCTCTGGGAAGGATCCACAGGATTGAATATGGAGATTAAAATACATCATAATTGTTTTAGTCAAATGAACAGATTTTATATAAAAGAGGGACCTATAAGCATAATTTAAAGAAGGTTTTGTATGGAAATGAACCATCAGTTACAATTCCAGTTCCCAACTACCTTATACAACTTGTCTCCCCAAGATGGATATTTTAATCTCTAATTTATTAAAAGATGAAATGTTGGAATGTTGGATAGATTGAAATCATTTGTCAGATCACGAAGTCCTCATAACATTTCTCAGCCTTAATAACACATCTGCTCTTAGAATGTGGTCTCTTGATAATAGCTGTCTGAAAGTGTCTGAATTTAGGGATTATTTGAGACAACAGATTTCCTTCTATTTGGAATTGAATGAGGCATCTGCTCCCTCACCGTTAGCTTTGTGTGATAGTCTCAAGGCATTCATAAAAGGGCAGATCATTGTGAACATTATGAGGAGAAAAAAAGATCTTTGTTGACAATATGAGATTTGGAAAAAGGAATGTAAAACCTTTAAAATAGTAGTATTTTATTTTTAGAAATATTACCCCTAGTTTCTTTTCCAATCTTGGGAGAACAAGTTGGCTAGAACTGAAGGAGGAATACAGTGCTCCTGAACCAACAATTTATAGAAGACTTTGACTGAACACTAAGGAGATGTTCACAAATTTTATCTGATGTGATTCAGTATAACCAACAAAACTCAGTGGAAATGGACAACCATAATCATTTCAAAGACCATATGCCAAACAAAGTATTCAAATGCAGGAGTTGAGTAAAGAGAAAGAAAAATAATACAAAAAAATGACCTTCTCCATCTTACTTCCAAGACAGAATATTCCAAAAGGTAAAACAATGACAAAACCTTTGTGCAACTTCAAGGATAAACTATATATACCAAAAAATGCAGGTCAAGAGCTCAAGCATCTTTGAAGGTGCATGATCTATAAGAAAGACATCCTTATCAGCTTCTTGGCTGTATTTAGTTAGAAAAATTATCATGAACGTGTAAAAGAAAATACATGTGTGTGTGTGCATATAAGTGAATTACTTTGCTGTACAGCAAAAATTAACACAACATTGTAAAGAAACTATACTTCAATAAAATAAAGTTTTAAAAATACACACGGTTTCGATTTTTAAAAAAATCATTATAGTTGGAAAAGCTCAGTTTCAAATGGTGGTATTGACATTTTGTTTCCACACACTCACAAATTTTTTTTTACATTTAGAAAGAACTAAAAGGAAAATTTCAGCAAAGTTTCCTGATATTTGCATATTGTCATCCTATAGATAGCTACCCAGATGGCATTAATGGATGTATAACAACAATGAGATAAGATTTTTTTATTATAAAAGCCACACTGTTCCTATGAATCAGGCCATTTAACATGTACATATACAAACAGATGTATATCTTTTAACAGAGCTAGATTTTCAGATTGTTTAACTCTATGAAGGTGATTGTAACAATGAAGCATAAAAATTGCACCATGCCTGAAAATGCAGTTGTCCAATTACTTACCATGTAGGACAACACGTAATTATTTTGGAATAACTAACAGTGTTACAAGAATCACCACCCCATTTGTCTTTTGTTTTTCAAGGTGTCCATTTTCGTTGGTCTTTCTGTTACATTTAACACCACTGATTACCCTCCTTTTGGGAACCTTTTTGCCTTTGGACTTTCTCCCACACTATTATCTCTTGGTATCTCTTGGACAACACTTTCTCTGAATTTAGATCTTTTTTTCCAGAGGGGTTCTCAATGGATTGCAGGGTCAGGAACCCTCTCCTGGGGAGAACTGGGATATATTGTCCAGTGAAGTGCTACTGGCCTTTAATGGGAGGGATGTTGGGAGGGGAGAGAAGCAAGAATGCTGATTCTCTGGTATACACAGAACAGGGCCACAAGACAAAGGTGTTATGCAAAAAGCACTTCCTCTTTGAGGAAACAGTATGAAAACCAAGTTATTAACTTTCAGTTATTATTTCTGAGCCCTTACCCTTGAGCACTTTGCTTCAACTGGGGTCAAATCTCCCACATATACATAAGACCCCCCGAGACTGTTTCTTCCACTTTGTGCCTCGGGGCTCCGCTGGCCCTTCACACAGTTAGTTGCCTTTGAAGATGTCCTCAAGGGCAGTTCCAACAAAGATCCACACAGCAGCTTTGCAGATGGCTAGTCTTTACTTTTTGTTTCTTCTCACATCCAAATAGTTGAGTCTGCCAGTTCTTTTTATCTATAATGTCTTTTGGAAATGTTTATTTTCCATTGCCACAACAAACCCTTAGCAGACCCCTGTATTTACCCCACTGCTGCTGCTGCTACTAAGTCACTTCAGTTGTGTCTGACTCTCTGAGACCCCATAGACGGCAGCCCACCAGGCTCCCCCATCCCTGGAATTCTCCAGGCAAGAACACTGGAGTGGGTTGCCATTTCCTTCTCCAATGTAGGAAAGTGAAAAGTGAAGTCGCTCAGTCGTGTCCAACTCTTAGCGACCCCATGGACTGCAGCCTACCAGGCTCCTCTGTCCATGGGATTTCCCAGGCAAGAGTACTGGAGTAGGGTGCCATTGCCTTCTCCGATTTACCCCACATCCATCCTAATTGCCTTCCCTAAGGCAACCCCTATCCTTTACCACCCAACCTATAAACTATTGTTACAGTTAGTTTTATGGACCACTCACTCCCCACCATTTTTGATAATCTACAAGACAAATCTTGCCTCTTAGTTCTCACTGTGCCTCTTCATCCCACACTCAGTGACTGTCATATATCTTTCCCCCTTTCACCCTTTATCTTTTACTGTCCCCTTGTTTAGACCCTCTGTCCCAGTTAAGCTTATTTGCTTAAGAGTAAAGTGTGAGATTTTTACTCCTTCCTCAGAACCTTTGCAGGGCTTTCCTGGTAGCTGGGTTTAATCTTCTCTGGGTTGGAAAGATCCCCTGGAGAAGGAAATGATAACCCACTTCAGTACTCTTGCCTGGAGAATTTCATGGCCAGAGGAGCCTGGTAGGCTACAGTCCATGGAGTTGCAAAGAGTCAGACAGGACTGAATGATCAACTTTCACTTTTTCAGAACCTTTGCACCTATGACTAGTGCTGCCCCCATCTCCTCTCCTTCCTCACGTACAGGCTCAGTAATAGCACTGTGAAGAGTCAAATCAGAATCCAAGAACAAAGGAAAAATCAGTAATATTGATCCTGTGTCTCTTGCTCACCATTCATTGTATATTACACAAGTTTGATTTTAATATCAACTGTGATTTTTTAAAAAATATTGCATTCAAATATTCTTTATCTTGATTACTAAGTTTTTGGCACTCCTTTACATTTGGCACCAGCGGCAGATTCCTCAGTCACCTTGCCCTTGTCCCAGCCCTGCAGGACAGTTTCCTTGTCCCCCACGCTGGTCCTCGGGCAGGGCAAACCTGACAAAGACTTTCCATGCTGAGAGTCCCCTTGGTGGAACACTTGCCTGCTGTCAAGTGCATCGTGGTTATATGTTGCCATGCAGGAGTGCTTGTCATTTGCAGGTTTGGGGTACTTGGTATCCTTCTAGGACCAAGGATCCTATGTTGTGCTCTTCACAGGACTAAACACCCTCCCCTTCATCCAGTGGATGGTTAGTAAAGATCCATGAACATCACAGAATGTAAGAGCTAGGCTGTGACTGAAACTCCAGCTAAGATAGCAAGATGCAATAATAGGAATGTTGGTTTCAGGGAACATCAGAGAAACAAACAAAAAAATCCTCACATTCTCCATTGTTATCTGTGAATAGGTTAGGTTTATCTCATCAAGAATTCTGGAAGAATTCTTTCCCATACATAGAAAAACAAAATGGGCCTTGGCACCATTCTTGTGGTGTGGTTGCTTGAGGGTGAGTCTAAGCTGCCCCTGGGTTGTTCAGGGACCCCTCCGGTTCTCCGTCAGTTCCCAAACTGCCCCTCCAACTGCCAGAGACACTTGCAATTCAAACAGTCCATCTCTTTTATGGTGAAAAAGAGTCAGAACAGCTCCTCCCACCTCAGCTGGAAAACACACCACTATCAAATAACAAGCTTAAGCATTTCTGAGGCATGTGGCAGAATAAATTAGTTTCATCTCACTAAAGAAAGAAGACATACCACATTGGAAGACAAGACCGGAAATCCAAGAGTGAGGCTTTCAACGCTTGACAGGCCTTGGGTGACACTGTTTTGAAAATGAAAAAAATCAGATATTTGGGCTCTTTAACTTCATACTTCTGAAAGTTCTGTGCTTCGCCCTTCCCCCCAAACAGCATTTAATTGAGTTCTGATATTCAAAGAATGGGCAGCTGGGAATCTAGGTCAAACCTGCTTCCTTTCTCTGGGCCTCCTTCTCTTTCTGGCCCACCTCCTCCTCACTTGCTTCCCTTTCCACTTGCTTTCCTCTCCTCTCCCTCCCAAATCACCTCTCACATAGCCAGATATGGTTAGTAGCTTTAGCTAAATGGAGTAAATTTGGTGGCAATGAATTATTTCTCCCTTTCTAAATAATTTTGATGTAGATTTTCATGCAGAGCAAACACATAGATTATATATAAGGCTATTCCAGGCACTTCTAAAACACAGTAACTTCTCTAGGATTTGATTATTTTGAACATTAGACAAGTAGCAAATATATATATATATATTTCAACTAAAAAAGAATATGCTTAGTCATGTCCAATTCTTTGTGACCCTAAGGACTGTAACCTGCCAGGCTCCTCTGTCCATGGGATTCTCCAGGCAAGAATACTGGAATGGATTGCCATGGCCTCCTTCAGGGCATCTTCCCAATCCAGGGATCAAACCCGCTTCTCTTGCATCTCCTGCATTGGCTCTTTACCACCAGTGCCACCATATTTCAACTAAAAACGAATAGGAAAAGAGATATAAGTAAACAAGAATTCTCTGTTGCTGCTTCGTTGGGACCCACTGAACGACCAAGTTCGGATGGGGTTATTAAGACTAGTTAAGCTGTCTGTCCTATGTAAGAAGCAGCAGATTTAGGCAAGTTCCCTCAGGACGCTGGAGGGCAGGGCTGACTCCAGAGAGGGTTCTCCATGGTCTGTGTGACTCCTTTCTCTTCCCAATGGAGTCTCTCCCCACAGGTAGCATTAGCTCATTGGGTATACTGGCATCAGTAGAGCTTCTAACACAAAATTCTTAATTTACTGAACAAAAGTTCTGTTTTAAAAATAAATGGTCAACATTCTTGTTCCATCAATTTTTGAAAAGCCAAGAAGAAAAACATTTGAAAATCATCACATGTATGTCCAAACAATGTTTTATATCTTCTGACCTCTAAATGATGACATTTAAAGAAGCCAGCGTGAAGCATGGAGAGCAGTTTGGCAAGTTCAGATGTTAGAAGAAAACACATGGAGAGTGGTGCACCTAAATATGAATAGAATGTATATAGAAAAAAAGGAAGATGGAGCGTGTAACCCAAGGAGATTACAAAACGGTTTCAGGAACACAGAAGAATAACATAAGGGAGTGTATTAGTTTCCTGTGGCTGCTACGGTCACCAACTTGCTGGCGCCAAACAACTTAAGTTTCTTTCTCTGACAGTTTTGGAGGCCCTGAGCCTACTGCAAGCTTAGCGCAGGGGAGCATCACATTCCAGCCAAATGAACATGTCCTCAGCTAATGCTAATGTCTACTGCGCCGGTCACAGTAGCACTGTCCCAATTATGGGAGTGATGGAAATTACAGGCAACATGGCAGAGTACAAAAACCCATGAGTCAAGTGACATGAGCAAATTATTGAAAATTTCTAAGTTTTTTTTTTTTTAATTTTACTTTTAGTTGGAGGATAATTACTTTACAATGTTGTGCTGGTTCTGCCATACAATGTGAATCAGCCATAAGTATACATATATATTCCCTCCCTCTTAAACCTCCCTCCCACCTCCCCGTAAGATGTTATGTATTTACCTCTACAGTATATACCTGAAAGTGTTATTATAAAGATTAAAATAAGTTAAGAATGAGGACTTGGCCCATGGTAAGCTATAAATAATATGAGTTCACTTCTTTCTCCTCCTTTAATTTCTGTTGAACTTTGTGCAAGGCCAGTCATGGGTGGAACAATGGATTTAATGTTTGTCACTACATTTTAAGGGACACAGTGACAAACTATAAGTATAGAAGTATAGCCAGAAAATGGATACCAGATTGGTGAAGTAACTGGAAACGTTTTATTGTAATAATACTATCTTACATTCCTTTAACAGCTTATAATTTTCAGAGGATTTGATCTCTAAAACAATACTTTGAGGTCAGCTGACAAATACTGGGGGGGTGTGTGTTAAGTCACTTCAGTCGTGTCTGACTGTAGCCCTTCAGGCTCCTCTGTCCATGGGATTCTCCAGGCAAGAATATTGGAACGGGCTGCCATGCCCTCCTCCAGGGGTCTTCCTGACCCAGGGATGGAACCCACATCTCTTAAGTCTCCTGCTTTGACAGAGGTCTTCTTTACCACTAGCACCACCTGGGAAGCCCTGACAAATATTAATTTGTAATTAATATAGTTTGTGTTTTATACATGTATCTATGAATGCCCAGAGAGATTAAGTGGCCCACCAAATGTCAAACCAACATGGGACACAAAAGCAAGTTTGCTGAGCACTCATGACAATTGCCTCTTTGTTACACTGCCTCACTTAACAAGCAGTAGAAGGAACTGGGAAATACTCTGGCAATGTCTACAGAAAGACATGATAACTGCCTTAAAATAGTAGGAAGATTTTCCTGTAGTAAAGGGAATAGAATACTCCCCATGAAATACAGATCAGGACTGGTGGGTGGATAGTATAGCCAGATGAACTTTGGCTCAGCATCACGGGAATTTTTGAAAACTTAGAGGTATAAAACAATAAATGAAAGTTGACGAGGGAGGTATTCAGGGATGCAAAGTAGCAGCGTCCGTGTTGGGGTATTGGTTGAACTAGATCCATTCAATTACTCCATTGTTACTTACGTAATTATTTAGCAAAGCCCTGTGCTAGGCATTGTGGGAGATAGATAATTAAGACGTTGTCCTCGACTATGTAGATCACCTCAAATGCCCCCACAACTTTAGAAATCATGTGAGTGTTTGACATTTTTATTTAAACAGATTTTTAAGACATTTGGGAAAACACAATTGGCATAACAGTGGAGACTTCAACAACTGACAGAATGACGCTTACATCCACCTAAATGTTGCTGTATTTTTCAATATTGAATGGACATATGAACAAGCGTGCATGGCCATGTGAGCACTGTGCTCATCTTGCTAAATGAGAAATAGACAACGTGACAGGATGACAGTTGTTTTCTTTTACTCCATCCTCCTTCTAAAGGACTCATTCTACTTATTCTTGAACAATCTAGAATGCTAACTGTAGCTTGCAGTGGGGAGCAGGTCAGTGTATCTAGTTCTCTATGCCTTTGAAATTAAAAAAAAAATGTAACCATGTGCTATTCTAAAGCAATTCAATATTTGCATTTCTAATTCCTATAAATTACAAGCATTTATTTTATGAAACTTGGAAGGATCACTATTTGTCTCAAATTACACCAGTTATGCCGGCATCACACCAGAACACAGAATTATGGAACATATGAGATAGAAACCTGACACTCAGTTCTCTGCGATGTGTTAAGCAGGAAAAAAAAAAAATGTACTGCTGTATAAAAAGCTGGATAATCAAGAACAAACCTCAAATTATAAGATTAAATCAATAAAGAAAACAATTGAAAAGGTACATGCAAATCAAAACCTCTGAAGAGTCCAAGTGACATAAGGGAGAGTTGAGTAATGAAAACAAACACTCTTAAACCGCTATGGAATTCATAATCTGGATTAAATATGGATTTTGCTCAAATCCATAGCTCATGTATATTTCTCTTAAAATAATGTGTTGAAGTGTGTTTGGGCGTTAGGAAATTGTTACTGTTGTTACTTCCTTAAAGAAATAGACTAGTACATTTAATGGCACAAAGGAAATAATATTTTCTATGATTGAAAGAAAAAAAGACAGTGTTTATCTTTTCCAGTAAATTAGTTTTAAAAGCTAGACCTAGTCCTCAGGCAATTTCCAGCCCACTAAATTTCCCCAGGCTTTCCCACATTTGTTAGTGGCAAAATAATGACACACCTGATAAGAGTAAGCCATCAGAGCCTTGAGATATCACCAAGCAACAGTTTTTTGGATGAGAGTTCGAAATTCTGTTAAAATTCTTACGCACTACAGACTGATTTATCTCTGACATGTTCTCTCATGTCTCCAAGAATACCCACACCTATGAAGCTTACAAGTTAGAGTACATTGCTTGCTACAGGCTGACTAACAGACCTTCTACAGATGTCTGTTGAGTAGATCTAAAATTCCTGGTTCAACTATCACATGCATAGAAACTTTTTCTTTATTAATGATCAACAACTTTAAGAAAGGAAAACTTAAAGCCTTTATTGTTTCAAAAAGCTATCATCGTATTTCTTAAACTTTCAGAATAGAAGTGACCTACAAATTTAAGGGCCAATCAAAGATTTTAAAATTTTCCTTCCTTATCAGATCAGATCAGATCAGTCGCTCAGTCGTGTCCGACTCTTTGCGACCCCATGAACTGCAGCACGCCAGGCCTCCCTGTCCATCACCAGCTCTCGGAGGTCACTCAGACTCACATCCATCGAGTCAGTGATGCCATCCAACCATCTCATCCTCTGTCGTCCCCTTCTCCTCCTGCCCCCAATCTCTCCCAGCATCAGAGTCTTCTCCAATGAGTCAACTCTTCGCATGAGGTGGCCAAAGTACTGGAGTTTCAGCTTTAGCATCCTTCCTTCCAAAGAAATCCCAGGGCTGATCTCCTTCAGAATGGACTGGTTGGATCTCCTTGCAGTCCAAGGGACTCTCAAGCGTCTTCTCCAACACCACAGTTCAAAAGCATCAACTCTTCGGTGCTCAGCCTTCTTCACAGTCCAGCTCTCAAATCCATACATGACCACAGGAAAGACCATAGCCTTGACTAGACGAACCTTTGTTGGCAAAGTGATGTCTCTGCTTTTGAATATGCTATCTAGAAAAGGAAGGATTTTTCTGTTTTAAATGGCGTTATAGGATTGAATCTTGTAGCTGAAGAATAGGAAAGAGGCTGATCTAATTGTATTTAATTAACAAATATTAAATCAGGAAAAAAAAATCCTCTTACTGAATTCATGCCCTTCCTTCAGCAATGACTCATATCCCATCTAAACTGTCATTTTAAGGTTCAGAATGATGGAATCTCATCCAATTTTGACTTTGATGAGGTCTTAATACATTTGGTTACCATGATCTCAAGTCACTTATTACTAAAAAATGTTAAATCAGGAGACTATTTAGAATTGTGTGATGATTTCAGATTCCTAAAGCAAAAGAAGTTTGGACCTTGCCTTTGAATTATCTCTACTCTTGTTCAAAGGAAAGTCTATCCTACAGTGAAGTAAATTCTGTCACTTTCCTTTAAGACATATTCCTAAACAGAGCTGGAAGAATCAGGCTGCCTGACTTCAGACTATACTACTAAGCTATGGTAATCAAAACAGTATGGTACTGGCACAAAAACAGAAATTATAGATCAATGGAATGTGATAGAAAGCCCAGAGATAAACCCATGCACTTATGGTTACCTAATCTATGACAAAGGAGACAAGAATATACAACAGAAAAAAGACAGATTTTTCAATAAGTTGTTCTGAGAAAACTGAAAAAGGATGAAATTAAAACACTCCTTAATACCATTAGATCAGATCAGATCAGATCAGTCGCTCAGTCGTGTCCGACTCTTTGCGACCCCATGAATCACAGCACGCCAGGCCTCCCTGTCCATCACCAGCTCCCGGAGGTCACTCAGACTCGCATCCATCGAGTCAGTGATGCCATCCAGCCAGCTCATCCTCTGTCGTCCCCTTCTCCTCCTGCCCTCAATCCCTCCCAGCATCAGAGTCTTCTCCAATGAGTCAACTCTTCGCAGGAGGTGGCCAAAATACTGGAGTTTCAGCTTTAACATCATTCCTTCCAAAGAAATCCCAGGGCTGACCTCCTTCAGAATGGACTGGTTGGATCTCCTTGGAGTCCAAGGGACTCTCAAGAGTCTTCTCCAACACCACAGTTCAAAAGCATCAATTCTTCGGCGCTCAGCCTTCTTCACAGTCCAGCTCTCACATCCATACATGACCACAGGAAAGACCATAGCCTTGACTAGGCGAAACTTTGTTGGCAAAGTAATGTCTCTGCTTTTGAATATGCTATCTAGGTTGGTCATAACTTTCCTTCCAAGGAGTAAGCGTCTTTTAATTTCATGGCTGCAGTCACCATCTGCAGTGATTTTGGAGCCCAGAAAAATAAAGTCTGACACTGTTTCCACTGTTTCTCCATCTATTTCCCATGTAGTGATGCTTAATACCATACACAAGAATAAACTCAAAATGCATTAAAGAACTGTGAGATTGCTGGATCATAAGGCAGTTCTATTCCCAGTTTTTTGAGGAATCTCCATACTGTTCTCCATAGTAGCTGTACTAGTTTGCATTCCCACCAACAGTGTAAGAGGGTTCCCTTTTCTCCACACCCTCTCCAGCATTTATTGCTTGTGGACTTTTGGATCGCAGCCATTCTGACTGGCGTGAAATGGTACCTCATAGTGGTTTTGATTTGCATTTCTCTGATAATGAGTGATGTTGAGCATCTTTTCATGTGTTTGTTAGCCATCTGTATGTCTTCTTTGGAGAAATGTCTATTTAATTCTTTGGCCCATTTTTTGAGAGGGTGGGATGACTTGGAAGAATAGCATTGAAATATGTATAATATCATATCTGAAACGAGTTGCCAGTCCAGGTATGATGCCTGATAATGGATGCCTGGGGCTGGTGCACTGGGACGACCCAGAGGGAGCGTATGGGGAGGGAGGAGGGAGGAGGGTTCAGGATGGGGAACACATGTATACTTGTGGCGGATCCATTTTGATGTAAAGTTAAGCAAAATAAAATTTAATTAAAAAAAAAAAAGAAAACAAACAAAAAAAATAAATAAAGAACTGTGAGGCCAGACACTATAAAACTCCTAGCCAAAACATAGGCAGAACACTCTTTGACATAAAATGCAGCAAAATCTTTTTTGACCCACCTCCTAGAGTAATGAAAATAAAAACAAAAATAAACAAATGAGACCTAATTAAACTTAAAAACTTTTGCACAGCAAAGGAAATCATAAACAAGATGAAAAGATAGCCCTCAGAATGGGAGAAAATATTTGCAAATGACACAACTAACAAGAGATTAATCTCCAAAATACACAAACAACCTTTGCAACTCAGCATCAAAAAATCAAACAACCCAGTAAAAAAATGGGAAAAAGACCTAAATAGACATTTCTCCAAAGGAGCCATACAGATGGACAAGAAGCACATGAAGAGATTCTCACCATCACTAATTATTGTTGTTCAGTCAGACACGACTGAAGCGACTTAGCAAGCAGCAGCAGCTAAGCTGTATCTGACTCTTTGTGAACCCATAACTGCAGCATGCCAGCCTCCTCTGTCCTCAACTGCTTCCCAAAATTTGCTCAATTTCATGTCCATTGAGTCAGTCAGTGGTGGTATTAATATGTAATCATCTTATTCTCTGCTGCCCCCTTCTCCTCCTGCCTTCAATCTTTCCTAGCATCAGGATTTTTTCCAGTGAGTTGGCTCTTCCCATCAGGTGGCAAAGTATTGGAGCTTCAGCTTCAGCATCAGTCCTTTCAATGAATATTCAGGGTTGATTTTCTTTAGGATGGACTGGTTTAATCCCCTTGTTGTACAAGGGACTCTCAAGAGTCTTCTTCAGCATCACAGTTCAAAAGCATCAGTTCTTTGATGCTCAGCCTTCCTGATGGTCCAACTCTCACATCCAAACATGACTACTGGAAAAACCATAGCTTTGACTAGATGGACCTTAGTTGTCCTAGTGATGTCTTTGTTTTTTAAAACACTGTCTAGTCCAGGTTCGATGCCTGATAACGGATGCCTGGGGCTGGTGCACTGGGATGACCCAGAGGGAGGGTATGGGGAGGGAGGAGGGAGGAGGGTTCAGGATGGGGAACACATGTATACCTGTGGCAGATCCATTTGGATATATGGAAAAACCAATACAATATTGTAAAGTTAAATAAAATAAATTAAATTTAAAAAAATAATAATAAATCACATGTATGGCAAAAAATAAAAAATAAAATAAAACACTGTCTAGGTTTGTCATAGCTTTCCTTCCAAGGAGCAAGCATCTTTTAGTAATTTCATGGCTGCAGTCACTGTCCTCAGTGATTTTGGAGAAAAATGCAAATCAAAACTACAATGAAGTATCACCTCATAACACAGTCAGAATGGCCATCATCCAAAAAATCTACTAAGGATAAATGCTGGAGAGGTTGTATATTCCCTTCCACTGTTGATGGGAATGTATATTGATACAGCCACTACAGAGACCAGTGTGGAGATTCCTTAAAAATCTAAAAATAGAACTACTGTATGATCCAGCAATCCCACTCCTGGGCATATACTGGCTGCTGCTGCTGATAAGTCACTTCAGTCGTGTCTGACTCTGTGCGACCCCATAGAAAGAAGCCCGCCAGACTCAGCCATCCCTGGGATTCTCCAGGCAAGAGCACCAGAGTGGGTTGCCATTTCCTTCTCCAGTGCATGAAAGTGAAAGGTGAAAGTGAAGTCGCTCAGTCGTGTCTGACTCTTAGCAACCCCATGGACTGCAGCCTACGAGGCTCCTCCATCCATGGGATTTTCCAAGCAAGAGTACTGGAATGGGGTGCCATTGCCTTCTCTGGGGCATATACTGGAAGAAACCATAATTCAAAAAAGTACATGCACCCCCTGCCCCCTGCTCATTGCAGTACTATTTACAATAGTCAGGACATGGAAGAAATCTAAATGTCCATTAACAGAGGAATGGATAAAGAAGATGTGGTATATATACACTATGGAATATTCAGTTCAGTTCAGTCACTCAGTCGTGTCCGACTCTTTGTGACCCCATGAATCTGCAGCACGCCAGGCCTCCCTGTCCATCATCAACTCCCAGAGTTCACTCAAACTTACATCCATTAAGTCGGTGATGCCATCCAGCCAGCTCATCCTCTGTCGTCCCCTTCTCCTCCTGCCCCCAATCCCTCCCAGCATCAGAGTCTTCTCCAATGAGTCAACTCTTCGCATGAGGTGGCCAAAGTACTGGAGTTTCAGCTTTAGCATCATTCCTTCCAAAGAAATCCCAGGGTTGATCTCCTTCAGAATGGACCGGTTGGATCTCCTTGCAGTCCAAGGGACTCTCAAGAGTCTTCTCCAACACCACAGTTCAAAAGCATCAGTTCTTCAGCGCTCAGCCTTCTTCACAGTCCAGCTCTCACATCCATACATGACCACTGGAAAAACCATGGGAATATTACTCAGCCATAAAAAGGAATGAAATTGTGCCATTTTGCAAAGATGTGAATGAACCTAGGGGCTATCATACAGAGTGAAGTAAGCCGAAAAGAGATAAACAAATACTGTATAATATAACTTATATGTGGAATCTACAAAAATGATACAGATGAACCTATTTGCAAAGCAGAAACAGAGACACAGACACAGAGAACAAAGGTATGGACACCAAGTTGTGGGGGTGAGGGGGGATAGGATGAATTGGGAGATTAGGATTGACATATATACACTGCTGTTGCTGCTAAGTCACTTCAGTCGTGTCCGACTCTGTGCGACCCCATAGACGGCAGCCCACCAGGCTCCCCCATCCCTGGGATTCTCCAGGCAAGAACACTGGAGTGGGTTGCCATTTTCTTCTCCAATGCATGAAAGTGAAAAGTGAAAGGGAAGTCACTCAGTCGTGCCTGACTCTTAGTGACCCCATGGACTGCAGCCTACCAGGCTCCTCCGTCCACGGGATTTTCCAGGCAAGAGTACCAGAGTGGGGTGCCATTGCCTTCTCTGATATATACACTACTATATATAAAATAGATAACTAATGAGAACCTAGAGTATAGCACAGGAAACTCTACTCCACACTCTGTGGTGACCTAAATGGAAAGGAAATCCAAGAAAGAGGGATTATATGTATACGTATATCTGATTCACTTTGCTATACAGCAGAAACTAACAACACTATAAAGCAACTATACTCCAATAAAAATTAATTTTCAAAAAGACACATTCATACTTCTCACAGCTCTCTACTGTGGGAAAATATTTTATATATCTAATCTGAATCCTTTGTATTTCAGCAAGTGTTCATTTATTTCCCTCCAATTTAAGAATAACATGTTACCATCCTACGTGTGAGGTTATCATGCCAGGAAGACAAGGATCAAAGAGGCTGCAGTGGGATCTCCCCTCAAAGTCCTACTCAAAAGCTCCCATTATGAGTGCTGTGCTTCAAAGTCTATATTCCGTGGTTAACACTTTTAAGAAATCGAAACTACACACTTTCAAGTTTAGCATAATGATTGGAAGTACTGTTCTAGGTGTCAGGACATAGTCCCTATTCTGACTATGATTTTATTAGCTGTGTGATCTTGGGCAAATTGCTTATTAGGGCGGGACCAATAGCACTTTCCATGGAAGTTTGTTGAGAAAACGCAGTGAGATAACACACAGAAAATGCTTAGAACACTGCCTAAAACACAGTAAGTACTCAATGACTGATCATTAATATTACTTCAATAATTAACATGCTTGGCTGTCAAATGTATAGATTTAGATGTTGAGTTTTTGCAAATGTAAGAAATTATCATGGGCTGAAAAGTTAGCCTCCTTATGTAAATTCAAGACCCATATGATATCCAGCTTGAGATCTAATATTGGTTCACATCAATTGATTCTAAATTAGTTCATAATAACATCATAGTAGCAAATAAGCACCAACAGTATCCTAGTACTTTGGAAAGTTTTGAGCAGACATGATCTAAGAACTCTAAGACATGGTCCATCTATATTGAATTTAACTTAACTTGCAGGCAGTTTCGGAGCTCTTGAGACCAGTCAAGCACTTTGCAAATGTTTATTTTATTTACTGACAGATGCTAACATTTTCTTTAACCTAATCTAGGGGAAGGTAAGACAAGAGAGAGTCCCTGACCAAATCAAGTGGCAAAGAAGGGAAAGAAAAGAGACTTCCAAGATGTAGTTAAATGTGAAGCATGAAGAAGGGATTTATGTGGCAGAGAGTGTGGTTATAATGAGGTGGGGTCCAAGAAGAAGGTGAGATTGATTGCTACAAGTAGCCTGACTGTGAGCTGAATCTTTATTTTGGGGGAAAAAAAAAGTGCAAGTCACTCAGTCATGTCTGACTCTTTGTGACCCCATGGACTGTAGCCCACCAGGCTCCTCTGTCCATGGAATTCTCCAGGCAAGAATACTGGAGTGGGTAGCAGCCATTCCCTTCTCCAGGGAATCATCCCAACCCAGAGATCAAACCCAGGGAGGGCAGTCAGAAATGTGGATTGACCAAGGGATGGAAGATGAGAGAGCCTCGGGAACATGGTTACAGGCTTCCTTTGGGTTGGGGAAATCTTGGCTTATACTCATATCTCAGAGAGGACTAATGTGTATGGAGGTGGAGATAAGGAAAACACTGGACTAAATGAACTTTCCAAAGCATTTACTATCAAATGATGCTTTTCAAGTATTTATTTATTTGGCTTTGCTGGGTCTTCATTGCTGCTCATGGAATTTCTCTAGTTGCAGCAAGTCCTAGGAACTACTCTCTAAATGGGGTGCAGGGGCTTCTTACTGCAGTGGCTTCTCTTGTTGCAGAGCACAGGCTCAAGGGTGCTCAGGCTTCAGCAGTTGTGGCGCATGGGCTCGTAGACTCAGTCGCCTGTGGCATGTGGAATCATTCCGGACCAGGTAGTGAACCCCTGTCCCCTGCATTGGCAGGTGGCCTCCCAACCACTGGACTATCAGGGAAGTCCTAAATGATACTTTTTTCAAAAGATGTTTTAGAGTACTTCATATAATTGGAGCACGGTACTTTTTTAAAATTATTTTTTATTGAAGGATAATTGCTTTACATAATTTTGTTGCTTTCTGTCAAATCTCAACATGAATCAGCCATAGGTATACATATATCCCCTCCCTTTTGAAACTCCCTCCCATCTCCCTCCCAATCCCACTCTTCTAGGTTGATACAGAGCCCCTGTTTGAGTTTGGAAGCAACCTAAATGTCCATCGACAGATGAATGGATAAAGAAGGTGTGGTATATATACACGATGGAATATTACTCAGCCATAAAAAGGAACGCATTTGAGTCATGTCTAATGAGGTGGATGAACCTAGAACCTATTATACAGAGCGAAGTGAGTCAGAAAGAGAATGATAAATACCATGTTCTAACACATACATATGGAATCTAGAAAAATGGTACTAAAGAATTTATTTACAGGGCAAAAATGGAGAAATATACATAGAGAATAGACTTATGGACATGGGGATAGGGGAGAAGAGAGTGAGATGTATGGAAAGAATAACATGGAAACTTACATTACCATATGTAAAATAGAGAGCCAATGATAATTTGCTGTATATCTCTAGAGCACAATACTTTTAATGTGCAGTATCTGAGTTCAGGAGTAGTAATAGAGTCTGACCCCAAAACAGGGATCATGGATGCTGCTCAGATCTATACAAATACAGTTAAGAAAAGGAAGGTTTCCTAACTTTGTTTTTAAAATGGTATAATCTGTGTGTATATGGATAGGTAGGTAGATAGAAAGAATTATGGGTTGATCTAGCTGTAGCTCTCAAATCAGAAAGAAACCTTTTCTTTTTTAAAGCAATTTCTCAGAATAAGCCTTATACTTTGTAGTATTCAACAATAAATTAGACAAAATTATGAAGCTGATCATTTTAAAAATCTCTTACATCTAGTCTACAGTTGTTGCCTGTAAAAAGGAAAGAATGTTGGTTTCAAACTTTCAAAAAAATTGATTTCTGAAGATAAATTGTACTTTCAATAATTATTAGATGTTCTTCCTAGAGAAACCTTGGCTAAGGGGGTGAAGTTACTTTGAGTAGAAAGTAAAATTTCAAAATGGGAGAAGCTTGAGTTACCTAGTCGAGAGGTATCAAATCCTAATTTTGAGAAAGTCTTCTTTTAATGTCTCAGGATCCTATTTCCTGGATTCAGGGAGTACCAGAGCTGGGTTGTTCCCTGGTTCCAGCTTTTAGTTTCACACTGGAACCTAAGACCTCCAGAGAGGTAAGTGACTTGTACAAGATCCCACAGTTAGTAATTAGCAGAGCCAGGACTGTAGGTACGGGGATATCTTGAATCCCAGTTCAGTGCTTTTCACTACAACATGCATCTTCTCTTGACAGAAATGGAACCTGTGTTGAGAGCCTCCTGGGAGATGCCATGTGGGTCTTTTTTATAAAAGTGTGATGCATTTTTTTAATTCCACTTTGAGAAAAATGCTGCCAAAGTGTTCTCTAGGGAGTGGAGCCTCTATAAGGAGAAGAGAGTGTTCATGCTTGGAGATCACAATGAATAATCATTCATTTAACACCTAGACTGCATCCCAAAGGCCACAACCACCCTGGGAAAGATGATCAGATGGAGAGCATCTGAATCGGGTTCAGGAGAAAAAGACACAGAGAAAAGTTGAGGAATTTAGCAGCCTAGGGACGATGGAGTAGAATTGAAAAGTGAGCAAGACTTGAGGATGGAAGCGCTGTGGGTAGCAAAAGAGAAGCTCAAATCACCTCTATCTGATATAAATATAGTATTCTCTCTAACAGATACAAAATATTTATTCTTTATATTCACTGAGAGCCCAATAGAGAACTAAACAGATATCTTTGGGCTATCCTAGGGGTTGGGAATCCAGCATTTTTCCATGTGTGCATTTTTCATCCATTAAACCCTTGGTGAGTGGGGGACAGTGTGAGAGAATAAAGGAGTCTGAATGGGATCAGACAAAAAGAAAAAACATCAAGAGATGAATGGAGCTGAAACATAATGGCCGGATGGGACAAGTGCAAAGTGTTTTGTGCCTGGCTCAGCAGTGAACCGGTGATCAGTTTCCTTAAAAAAAAAAAAAAAAATCTGAGGATTTCCCCCCTTTGTTTTAGAATTATCTCAATTCAGTTTCCTTCATTTTATAAAAAATGCAGCTTTAAATTAATCTAAGCCTGCAGAATAAGTCTAGATATTCTACATAGTACACCAAAATTCCAGATAAGCCTTTTTAGAGATATTTCTTCACCTGTAACAGGGGCTGAATAGGTATTGGTTTATTAACAATTTGATGGTTTGTTAATGAACTGAAGGCAGACGCACCTGTGTGAACCCAAGTTGCTGCCATGTGCGTATTCAGGACGAACCCTTCATTTGTTTTCTTCCCTAAATGCAGTCTGAGTAAAAGAAATCTATCAGATCTAATATCTAACTGATTTTGTTTTTCTTTTTTTCACTGATATTGAGAGAAGAGTCTTTTCAGCTAGTTCCTCTCTACATCACCTGATCACAAAACAATGCAATGATGGGAAAGAGCATATTTGTTCTTGGGACCAAGTTCACATTTATCTTGAGTGTGAGACTGCAGAAGCCTCTAGGGTACCCTAATGAAGACTGCATAGATAGTGTAAGATGAAATAAAAGACAGGTCTTGTCCCTTCCTAAGTGTCTTAGATCCTTGTCTCTA
Source organism: Tragelaphus eurycerus (assembly GCA_935064755.1). NCBI lineage: Eukaryota > Metazoa > Chordata > Mammalia > Artiodactyla > Bovidae > Tragelaphus > Tragelaphus eurycerus. The sequence goes on from CAKXYN010000003.1 coordinate 27,744,615, forward strand.
AAGGCAGACTGTCGGGGTCCCCTCTCGGACAACTGCCTGCTGCTGACAGGAGAGTTCGGCAAACACAAGTGCCTACCACATTCCTCAGGTTTCCAGAGTGACCCAGGAAAGGGCACGATCTTGCTTTGAAAGAGCATTCCCTGGTCTGACTGGATTCTCAGTTAAGACTTTCTCAAAAGAGAGACTTTGAAAAAGCAAAACCGTTTCTACTCACAGGAAGACACATTTAGCAGATAAAAAAATTTAAATTTCTATCCAGACAAGTGTAAATTTCCACTATACATTCGACAAACTCATCACCATCACAGGTGTCTTGTTGGAACCTAAGTCATTTATGTCTCATCCAACAGACCCTAGGTTGAGACAAGCAGACTCCTGAGATACATTCAGTGGTCACACCCTCTCACAGTGAGGGGTTTCTAGAAAAACGCCAAGGTGACATTATGTTTCATTCAAAAGAAGGTACTATTCTATAGCAAAACTTTTTCTTTGTGTCTTAAAATTCACTTTTGATGAATTTAACTTTTTCCTTTTACTTCTAATAAGTAGCCATGAGCAGAGAACTCATGTTTTTTTCAAATATAATCTTGTAAGCAGTTCTAACAGTTGTCAATTTTATGGTTATTGTTGTTATTATTATTTCCAAATCCAAGGAACTATGCTTCCATGTTGTTTGGAATAGCTACAGCTAGATCATCCTTCAAAACACTTCTACGTTTTGTGGTTCATTTGAACTGAAGCGCTTAGGATTCAGTATCAACAAGCAGCAAATGACCTTTGTAAATACACCTAATTTACTGAGTCCATTAGGTTTATGATAATAAATAAAACCTCTGTAATGCTCCATAATAACAATAATGCCTTTCAAATGATTCTCTATTTAATGGCCAATTTCAGAGCATTAAATGATGCTAACAATCAATTTCCTGGATATTATTGTGCTTCAGTTTATAAATACCAAATTATATCAAATTATATAGGTCGTAGCGTTACTTATGCAGGCCAGTTGCAGGATTTACATTGATATTCTGTAGAATAATTGCCAGGCACTGTGTCATGGTGTTTTGTTTTTTTTTTTAAATCTGATTCTCCACAGGTTACTAGGCTTTTGCACTGACACTTTTCTCTAACTTTTCCCCCCTCAGGATCAGGTAATTAAAAGGGTATTGATGCAAAGGGAAGCCGAACACCACATGGCTTGGCAAAGTGTCTCCATAAAGTCCTGTCCTGTAGCTGTGGATACAAACTCAAGCTGGTCATGTGCAGAACTCCAGCATGTTGAGCCCACTACCCCTCGGCACAGCCAAATGTTTCAGCAGCTGCCCTTTTGTCCTGTTTCTTAAATAAACAAAGAACAGATACAAATTAATGACCTAGATTTATGGCAAAACACACTGCCTTCCCAGAGCAAATAGCCTTAAAAGAACAGATGCTAAAATCACATTTCTTCCTCATAGACCCCCAGAGAAGATAGTTCTGTGATCACGTTAGTTTCTGTTCTATAGAAATTAATAATTAGTAGAATGTAATTGTGGTATACAATGTCACGCTTACCCCAATTTCTCGAGATTCCAGGCGTGGGCAGAGTCCATGGTTTGTTCCATGATCTGCTGCCCCATTTTTGCTCCAAGATTTTAAATAGCTTTATTTCACTTTTGCATTTTACTTGACTTTTTGCTAAGAACGATCAAAAGATCATTTTCCTAGGATTTTAAATAATACTTAATGCGTAGATTTGGTTAACATCCTTGCTGATATGGTTTCTAAAGAGTATCATGAATGTCAGAAAATTTCCTTTGTTTTACTCTGTACCACAGGATGGGACTGTGTGAAAATGGGGTTGTTTACTTCAAATTTGGTTCAAAATTTGCTTTCTGCTTTGCTTCCTTGGTTTTTGTTTTAGCCAGTGCTAACTACACACACAACAAAACCCGACAGAAACAATAAAACCCTTGCTGCTGATTTTACATCCAGAGATTTAGCAGTAGCTTCTAATTTATGGCAAAGGGGGATGAAGCTAGGTCACCTCCAGGCAGGCATTAGAATGAAAAGGTACAGTATGTCATTGGCAACACGTTGTGCATTCTCTTTATCCCACACTGTACAATATTTCCAATCTTATTCAATAATTTAATATACATTTTCTTGTCAAGCTTCTTGGCAGCAGGCTATGCAGCTTGCAAGATGGACTGAGAATGCCACAGGTGGGCTGATTAGCGGGTGGCATTTCTGAATTCTAACAAGCTGTTAGCATTATGTCTGTTTGCTTTAGGTACAGATGTGAAATGATTTGACAGTAGATTTCAAAAGTGTGTGAGTACATTTTTGTATGTCAAACTATGGAAATATGTTTTTTTTTACTTTCACACATTGATGGTATGTATTGTATTTATTAATTTCAGAAAGTGTATGTCACTGACATGGATAAAAATTAAAAAGCAGTATCCATAATGTATAAAATGAACAGATTGAATAAACATCCCACCCCCAGTTAATCAGAAAGTCTTATCTTGTGCTGCAGAAAAAGTCAGAGGTTGGAATAGCTCAGCCACGGAAAAAGAGTCTTTGAAAAGTTTGCTTTAATTGGGTTTACAGTCTGATGGTGGTTTTTTTTTCTTAAAGGAGGAAAAAAAGAAGCAAAAGGGAAAACAACGACCACACGCAACAAATGGCGTGTGGAACACTTGCCAGTCACATTTAGTGACATCTGCCCTTGTCTAAAATTTCAAAGGTGATTTCAGGATTTGTAAAGGAAACGTCTGCTTGACATACGTAAAGGAAATTTAAAATAAATCTTAGAAATTTACATTTTGGTGTATGCTTAAGGCGATGATACAGTTTTGAAATCAGAGATAGACACCTAAAAGTTAGAGAGCAAAACTAGATGGCATCTGAAGGGAACTCCAGGTAATGGTGCAGCGGGGGCTGGCAGCAGGGAGGGGGGCTTTCTTTTTCTGTAGTGACATTCAAAGGCAGATACTTGTGTTCAGGCTTGTGGGGATGACACTGCTTAGAAACTATGGTAGAAAATGATGATGGCCCTGCCACTCACCAATGCATTCTCTTCCCCAGTCCTTGGAGAATGTGCGTGGGTGCATGCACACGTGCTCAGTTGTGTCTGGCTCTTTGTGACCCCATGGACTGTAGCCTGCCTGGCTCCTCTGTCCATGGAATTCTCCAGGCAAGAATACTGGAGTGGGTTGCCATTTCCTTCTCCAGGGGATCTTCCTGACCCAGGGATCAAACCCAAGTCTCCTGCACTGCAGGCAGATTCTTTACCACTGTATCACCTGAGAAACCCCATCCGTCCCCACTATAAACAGCCACACTTCTGCCTGTGGAATTGCTTTGCTGCAGATGTTGGTGGGAGAATGCCTTCATCTTTCTATGTTAGGATCTGAGAAGTCCCTCAGTTACAGTCCAGCGGGGATAGAAGGCAGACCTCAGCATCAGAGCAGATACTCAAGGTGGTTCCCACCGCCCATATCGGACACCAGGGAACATAAGGAGGAGGCCCCCAGAGAAGCCTTGGTCAGAGTGTTAGTCACAGCTCTCCCCAAGTCTGTTTTCTCACCTTGGTCAGGTGTGAGAAGTCATCCCAGTAAGCACTAAGCAACATGAAAGAGGATTTTGTCTCCATCATTACTGACGTTAAGAGCTCTAAACCATCTTAAAGAAAAGCTAATATGACAGTCTGATTTTAAAGATGAAAAAAAAAAAAGTGACCTAGAGAAATCAAATCATTTCACAAGCAGGGCTTCGTTTGTTCATCCCAGCGGTGCTGTGAGGTGAGCTGAGGGAGCAAACATCCCAGGTGAGAAAGCAGCCCTGGGGTGAGCCGCTTATTCACGGTCACACAGCTGGACTTCTATACTCCGAGTCCACCTCTGCAAAGTAGAGGCGGACTGCTCTTAGAGAAGTAAACATCTTTATCATAATAACAGGCTTTCAACCAATGGCCATTGGGCACCAACTTCAGGCCAGACGCTTTCGTAGGTGCAGTGAATAAAACTGACAAAAGTCCCTGCTCGGGGCAGCTTACCTTCCAGTGGGAGGGACAAGGTAAAGAAGTGTCTTATGTCGTATTTAAGAAGCTGAAAGGACTCAAGGAAAGTGAAGCGGACGAGGGTGATTGAGAATGTGACAGGTGGGAATGACTGTGGTCCGGGAAGGCACTTTTGAGGAAGAGGGGTTAGAGCCCCACAGAGATGGGAGCCAGCTTTCCAGGCAGAAAGAACCAATGTAAATCCTGAGGAGAGAGGAGCTCCTGCAAGATCTAAGAGCAGCCATGCCACTGGTATGGCCGGAACAGCTTGGGGAGAGCAGTGTCCAGGCTGCCCAAGAGATGCTGGTTGTGGGGAGGGGGTGTGTGTATCGAGGCCACTGTTGAGAAAAAAAGCATTTCCAGGGTTTTAGGAACCTCACGGGCTTTCCAGGTGGCACTAGGGGTAAAGAACCTGGCTGTCAATGCAGGAGACATAAGAGAAACCGGTTTGATCCAGGGTCAGGAAGATCCCCTAGAGGAGGGCATGGCAACCCACTCCAGTATTTTTGCCTGGAGAATCCCATGGACAGAGGAGCCTGACTGGCTACAGCTCATGGGTTCACAAAGAATCAGACACTACTGAGCGACTTAGCACACAGCAACATAGGAACCTCGCCATGGTGAAAATTCTGTATGTTCTTATGAAGGAGAGCATTGCAAATTCCATATGAGAGACTTCCAAATGAGTTTTGGAGCCCAGATCACTTTCAAATGGGAGCTTGCCATTGGAGCTCGTACGAAATGGGCTGGAAACAACACTGTCCCATCTTGGGTTTAAGCACTTTCTGTACAAATGTTCCAAAACTGGAACATTCTCTTGTACAAAATGGCTTTTTTAAACCTTTGTGTGATATCTGCCAGCTTACCAAGCCTCCTTCTCTTACCGGGGAAGGATGTGTTCTCTAGACATTTCTACCCATTTCAATATCAACAGTATAAAAGCATAGTGATCCTCACTCCTAGATCTGAGAGACTATGTTTTCTTGTCTCTCTCTCTTTTTTTTTTTTTAAATAGTTTTTACACTAACTAGCTTTTGGCTAATAAAAGAATTTCTTACATTTTTCTATATTCATGTTATTGTTTTTTAGTCTGGCTCTTTTGCAACATCATGGACTGTACTCCACCAGGCTCCTCTGTCCATAGGATTTCCCAGACAAGAGTACCAGAGTGGGTTGCCATTTCCTTCCCCAGGGGATCTTCCCAACCCAGGGATAGAACCATGTGTCTCCTGCATTGGCAGACAAATTCTTTACCACTGAGCCACCTGGGAAGCCTATTCTACCATATCAAATATACCCAACCTTAAAAGTAAGAACAGGGTATCACATGGAGCCCATATGGAGATCCATGATAGCTCAGCCCAAGTGAGAATGTGTGTTATTACCCTTGTTCTTGATGCCTGGAGTATTGTAAGTGCTTAGTACAAATTTGCTGAAGGTTAAAGCATTTTCATCAATAAAGAAAGTGGATAGCAAAGGAAAACTATTTTTCACTTTACCTCCCCAAAACAACTGTACCGTGAGTTATTTTCTCCTCCATCGTCCAACCTACTTCCAGAAATAGCTTGCGCAGGAGGAATGTGACACCATCTCTAAGGGCCTGGAGCTAACAGAAGATCTGTCTCTCCTGGGTCAGCATCTTGGGAGGGGTTTACATACAGAAAAGTGACCGGGTGTTATTCCTGGGTGACGAGCTTTGATGTCTCCTACCATCCAGGGAGGCTCCGGGAGAAGTCAGCATCCACAAACACTGCCTGACCCCGTGCGTTTGTCCAGCTGCCACAGGTTGTTTCAGCCTCCCCGCTGGAGCCCAGCTGCTTCACACTGCCTTCGGGGTGTGCCCGACCTCACTCGCCAGGGCCATCAGTCTCTAAGTCCCAGCCTGTACTTCTCCCTACCCGCAACAACACCATCCACGATACTGTTAAAAACCCAAGTCATGCAGCTAAATGCCAGCCTGCATTTATTTTCAGCACACACAGAAAAGACTCCCTTAAAAACAACACTGATAGTGTTAAAGAACATTTCTGTATTGCAACGTGCCCAGCTCTGTGCAGAAAGAGACCACTGCTGGCTCGTCTTATGGAGGACCGGCACTTGAGTGATGCCTTTGGAAAGATGATGGATTTGCGCTGCTCCGTCCCACTCCCAGCTTGCCTGGTCCCCCCTGTGACCAATGGCAGGCATCCGCGAGACAGCTGGCAGGGTGAGGGGTGCAGGCTGAGGCTGTGCTAGAGCTCACTGGCCTCTGCACGGATCAAAGACTCATTAGCATTGCTCTCACCAAATCAACTTATTGGCTCAGACAATCTGTATTGCTTCAAACCTTCAGACAGCTATAAAATTTATTTGTAAACGAGGCAGGGTTAGGAGGTGATTTTTGACAGGTCGCATCTGAAGCAAAAGGTACACAATCCCAAAGGCATACATATTGTATGCATAGGTTGTAATTCTAGTTTTGTGGCAAATACAAATTAATGATTATTTCCCAAAGTACAATAAAAAATAATGACTTGGGGTTATAAAATATGAAAAAGAGCCCACAAGGAAATTCAGAAAATATCTTGACCAGGAAGATCTGGTGACAGACTACTCAAAATATGACTTTATGGTTTATGATGTTTCAAGAATTTCCTGAAAGATTTATAAGCTGGTAGACTTTGCAGTGTGGCAGTGCATGTTGCCTGGGCTATTGGGCGCTACTGTTTTGTGGCTCAGTGGACAAAACAAAAGTGGAGAACTGAAAAGCCATCGAGTTCTAATTTAGATTGTACCCCTGACTAATTGTGTGGCTGACAGAAGTTATTTTATTCTTCTGTGTTTTAATTTTGCTGGAAATAAGATGGGAATTACAATAGCCAGCTATTTACCTTTCAGGTAAACTGTGCAAAGAATAATTTAAAAAAACAATTCGCCTCTTGCTGAAATATAAAGGCCTGGCTACAAGATAATGAGATTTGCTTTTAATTATAAGGGAGACTTCACTGTTGATGTAAAAAACTTTGCATTTTGGCTCTTCAAGTTTGCCCATCCTGAGGATTCTCTGTGTAGGCTGTTCAGCCTGCTGGAAATAGCAAAGGTATCAACCTTTCTGCTGTTCGTTTTCCTTTTAAGAATCCTCCAGTTCCCATTACGTTATTGCTTGGAAGGAAAAGAAGGCAGCAGCCTGTTTTGCAGTGGGAGCCTGACGCTGTCTGGGTGGTTCTCAGGTACTCAGAGCCCCAGGAGCCAGGCACAGACTCTGACTTCCACCCTCGGCTGAGCTTCCAACGGGGGCGTCAGCCATGGAGCTGACTCCGCGGGAAAAGCTGCTAGGTCCGTGGCCTCTGGAACTCCGATTCACCTGTCCACTTCGTGGAGATATTAAGCTTGCGATGTCCAGATGCTTGGTTTTTTATGGTGTCAAGTAAAGGAGCTGGGGAGAAAGAAAGAACATTTAGTTAGATCCCCCAAAAAGGAACTCACGGAAGGTATATAGACATCTTGAAAAAGAAAGATTTCAAAGCGTCCTATGTTGCATGAAGTGCAAGCAGGAAACAGCTGTTGAGTGGAGGGGATAATGGATGGTGGGGCCCGTGAGCAGCGCAGAGGAGATGGCTCTGTGGTCCTGAGCAAGGGCGAGGATGCTCCTGCCAGGGAGAAGGGAGTGTGTCAGGGCAATAAATCAAGTCAGGGATTCCAACCATTGGGTTTGCAGTGAGGATTTGCTTCTCAGTGGGTTGCATTTTCTCACTAATAATTCTCTTCAGTGGAAAAGAGGGGGAAAAAAAGAGAGAGAAACTTGAGGATCATTTATATCATGAACCAACTGGGGGTAAACACTGCTCATTTTAAAGTCGACCTCTGATGAAAGGCCTTCTGCTGTTTCAGTCTTTGCTAAGCATTTGAATTCCCAACCACGCTACATGTGCCGGAAAATGGGTGTACAGTGTTTATATGACTTAAAATTAACTTAAAAATTGGAGATGCTCACTCGATGAGTGCTTAGATGTTTTCTGAGCCTCGATGCTTTCGATTCCACATCTTAGCATCTTTTATACAGTGGCCCCCTGTATCCTATTTTATGTAAATCAAATGGTTTGTCTACAGGCATATTAGCATTTGTGATAGTTTAAAATCTTTCATTCAAGTATATATAAATTAGATTTTTCAGATGCCCTGCCATGTATTCATACTTATTTATCCAAGGTTAAATTTCTATTAGATTAATAAGCCAGTTCACTTCTTAAATGATAATGAAATATGTATAAGGGTTTTCAGTGAACAACATGCTTTCACATCCAGATTGAGCATGTTTTTAGTGTTGGGTTGATTTTTTTAATCCTATACATTTTTACTAAAAATAGTTTACCAAAAGCCAAGTCTGCTTTAATTTAATTATACTTTAGAAATCCATCATCTGCCAGCAATTAGTTACAGTAACATTAGAATTTGAAACTATAGTCAGCAAAAGAGACATCCCAAAATTCAAAAAGTTCACCATCAGGATGCAGAAATGTGTCCATTTACTGGTCTTTTCACCTTCCTCTCCCGTGCTGGGTATCTCACAGTTAATGGCAAAAGGGGAGGATTTGGAGGCAACCTGGTGCTCGGTGAGGTGGGGCGGAGGGCTCTGCTGGGCGCCATGGCATGACGGCTTCCTCTTGATGCTGATACAGAGAGAAGGGTCATAGCCATGCCAGGACAGTGACAGCAGGGGCAGCTGCCACCCCCACTGGCACATGCCACTTGACTCGGTGCCTAAAGATAACAAAACAGAGCCATAGGAAAACAGAAGAATTCCATTAGCCGGAGCAGTCATCCTCCGGGAGAGGCGAGCAGGCTTCAACCTGCCAAAGTTCGATGAGTAATGAACGCGGCCCCAGAAAATTTATGGATTCCACAGTTTCCAACCACCCTACAAGGTTTTTCTATGCCTATCAGCAATTTTAAATGCATGCTTCTCTGTTGCCTCCTCCACTGCCATGCTGAATTGGCAGTTTGGAAAGCCCCCGAATCTCCCCTTTCTTGGAGGGGCTGCTTTCCTCAGTGAAGAGAGCTGGTTTAACATGTAATAGAGAAAACGAGAAGAAAAGGGAAAAGGAATTAACAAAAGTAATAATGGCAGTGGGATGCAAAGAGAGAGAGGGTTTAAAACAATAAAGTTAGTCTAGTGCAGAGCAAGGAAACAGACAATAGGCAATAAGCATTGCACCTGCCTTCTTCCAGAGAGCTTCTTGGCTTATCCAGAGAAAAATATGTAAAAGGGAAGTCAAGATGTAGAAAGAAGAAAATCTTCCAAGCAAAGACAAGAATGACTTTGGCACTAAAAGTGTGAGGTACACAAAAGTCAAAAAATGTGAAGTACCTTGGGAAACACCACTGGAAGTGACATCTAGATATCTAGATGTGTAAATTTGGAAGTCAAGGAACATTTTTTTTTTTAAAGCATTCAAAAGGAATTTAAATCTTACTCTAAATTATTTGGCAATGTCATCTTCCAGTTACCTGAACTGGATAAGCGCAACCTGGAAACTCTCAACTGTCTGCATAAGCACAAATAACTATTTAATAATGCAGTTATTAATGCAGTTAATAATCTTTAAAGACAGAGGAATTCTTGTTGACTTCAAGTTAGCATGAACTTCAATCCTTATTTTTTTTTTGTAGAAGCCCATTTCCTTTAGTTGGGTGTAGTATTTAAGAGTTTGGACTCTGGAGTCATACACATTTGAGTTCAGATGCCAGCCCTGTGCTTCCTAGTTGTAGGAGTTATGGTTATGTAACTAGTTATGGTTATATAACTAGTCATAGGCAAGTTGCTTAAAATTTGTCTTATAATGGAGACCATGACAGTAACTTATTTATAAGATGTCATGAGGATGAACTAAGATAATGGATAATTAACACAATAAGCACTTAATAAATCTTAGCTGTTGTATGATTATAATTTCCACTCTTTATGAGGAGATATAAGATCTATCCATTAGTCCAAGTATGTTTCCATGTCATTTATTGCTATTATAAACTTATTTTCCTGGAAAGCTCAATAGTCTCTGCCTTTAAAATGGAAAGTATAGGGTGATGGGTTAGATGAGCAGGAGGGGAGGGAGAATTTGACCTGTTCAGGATTAGAGAGAAATATGTTAATTTTCTTTGATATTTCCAACATGACCAAATGGAGCATATTTAGGCACAAAGTCATATATACTTTATATGGCTTATATTTATATGACTTTATATGTACTTATATTTGAACATCTTTTACAATTATCCTAACATAAAATGGAAATCCATAACCACTTTCTATTTTATGTCTGTCTCTCAACACTGAGGTTCTATTTTTTAAAATAATTCCACATGTGGCCTGTTAACTCAAAGAATGAAATTTTCAAATTATTTTTAAAAATATTGTTCAGCCTATATTACTATCTAAAAAATAATACAAAAACAAAGTAAACAAACAAAGTTATAAAGCCCACAGCCTAATTTTTGTGGGCCACCATCTTAGGGCAGCTCCAGATTAGCTGACTTTCCAAGAAACCAGGACTCTCTTCTGCCCACTGAGAACAGAGGTGAGCATGTATGTGCTCAGTAGAGCCAGGGAAACAGCATCATGGAGTTAACAGTGAAAAGGAAGTTTACTGGTGGAATCAGAGACTTGGGCAAAGTGCAAGTGTTTTTAGTCGCTTAGTCGTGTCTGACTCTGCAACAGCTTGTACTGTAGCCCACCAGGCTACAATTTCCCAGGCAAGAATATTGGAGTGGGTAGCCATTCCCTTCTCCAGGGGATCTTCCCGACTCAGTGACTGAACCCAGGTCTCCTGCATTGCAGGCGGATTCTTCACCCTCTGAGGCACCAGGGAAGCCCAAGACTGGGGTAAACTAAGTGTAAACACCTGTGGGATAGGAAGCTGACTTCCCAGGTTAAATATGATCTTGGGCAAATCTGCTGGGTGAGTCTTAGGAAACAGAAAGGTTTGCAGTCTCCGTCTTACATTTCTTTTAGAAAATGCCATGTAATGGCCCAGAGATTTCTCGCATGATGCGGGAGCGTGCTCCCCCTGCGTCCTTCAGGTACATCTTTCTTCCCCAGGAGCAACCCTACCTCGCACCAGAAAGTTGACAAAAATCACAGCCCAAGATGGTATGACAGCAGCTTGATTAATAACGATTATCACAACAGATGGAAAACTGTAGACAAAACTTTCCATAGTACGAGTCTTCCACAAAATCTCTTGATGAGACAGAAGGATGGTTAGCTTACACAGAATGATTCCTTAACTTCACAAAATAAAACTGCTGAATTTCTACCCACCCCTTTTGATAATTTTCACAAAGTCTCCAGTGACTTACGAGGCAGGCACGTGCTACTTTTGAGGGCAGCAGACTGCGTGCACCTTTGGAAATGCCTCCCTTCGCCTGTGTGTCCCTGACAAAAAGTGACTGCGTGGGGCTTCTCTTCAGCAATTCATCTTTCCAGTGGGTCCACACAACGTGGACCTCTGCTGCTGACAGAAAGTGAATTTTACACCCATCACCAGAATATTTCTTGATCATTTGGGCTATTTTGCTTCATCCCTGCTTTTTGCTGTTTGCTTTCGTTTACAGTGCAAATAGCCTCAGCAGACGCTAACCATTAATTCTGGAAAGCGGAGCCAGAGTCTTCTTTTTCTATTCCTTCCCTCCCTGCACGACCCAGCTCAGCATGGAATAGAAAAGACCTGGACCCTCCTCCTTCTGCCGCTGCTGGAAGGAGAAAGGACAGAAGGCCCAGAAGGCCCCAGAGAACCGGCTTTGAGACAGAGGGACAGCAGCCCAGGCGACAAGATGCGAGGAGGGCTCGCTCCTCTTTCCATCCGAAGAGCCTTCCAGAGCTGGGCAAGGATGCCGGTCTGCGTCTGAGTCTGCAGACACTGCTCTGCGTTCCTTCTCCCAGACCAAGGGGAGTGCCCTCCAGCAACTCTGCTTAATTACCCAGTTCTTCTGAGAATCTAGAGAACTCCCTCAGTCGAGCAGTCCACAAATTGAGCCTGAATTGCCAGCAGATTCCTGTCAGGCAGACTATTCGGAGTATTAATTATACTATTAACACTCTGCCTCACTATTAAAGAACTGAATCAAAAGAATGCATTTGCTGCAAAATCTGAGCTCAGAGAGGGGCTTCCAGTGGGAAAGGTGGAGAGCCGCTGAGCCTTAAACTGCTCACCACCTGACAGTCCTGGGCAAGGACGATGGGGCTGAGCTGGGGACCGGAAGATCTGGATTCCAGCCTCTGCCCGCCCTCCTCACCTGCCTGCCGGAGGCAGGTCAGTTGTCTCTGTTCCCTTTTTACCCGACTGTCAAGTTTGAGGAAGGAATTCATGAGACTGGTGTGAGAACACAGGAGATAACACAGATGGAAGCACCTTGTAAATTCTAAGGGGCTGCACGCAGCTAGGTCTTCATCCTTGGAGTGAAAGCCTACAGGATGTAGGAAGTCTGGGAAAGAGGTACCCTCTCAGGCTCCGCCATCCCTTCTGTAATTGGTGTCTGCTGACTGCATCACTCCAGGGCTGAGATTGCCAAGGAAGTCTGTGAAAAACAGGGCAATGGATTGTTGTTGTTATTCAGTCATTAAGTTGGGTCTGACTCTTTGAGACCCCATGAACTGCAGCATGCCAGGCCTCCCTGTCCCCTACCATCTCCCAGAGCGATGGATATTTCACAGTAAATGATGAAATGTTATGGTTCAGATTAGGTGTAGGAGTTTGGGGACCAGAGAGACTGGGTTCAAAACCTTTCTCCGCTCTTCCATGCAATGCTGGACAATTTATTTAAATTCATTAAGCCTCCCTTGAGGGCATCCCTGATAGCTCAGTTGGTAAGGAATCTGCCTGCAGTGCAGGAGACCCTGGTTCAATTCCTGGGTGGGGAAGAGCCACTGGAGAAGGGAGAGGCTACCCACTCCAGTATTCTTGGGCTTCCTTTGTGGCTCAGCTGGTAAAGATTCCACCTACAATGCGGGAGACCTGGGTTCAATCCCTGCAATAGGAAGGGTTGGGAAGATCCCCTGGAGAAGGGAAAGGCTACCCACTCCAGTATTCTGATCTGGAGGATTCCGTGGACTGTACAGTCCATGGGGTTACAAAGAGTTGGACACGACTGAGTCACTTTCACTTTCATGCCTCCCTTTCCTCAACTGTAAAATGGGGGGTGATAAAGACATTGCCCCTCATGGAGTCATGGTGATGATTAAATGAGGGAATGCCTGTTAATCATGGGGCACACACCTGGCACAGGGTCACGGTCAATAAATGTTACCCAGTCTTTGTCCTGTGGAGGCTGACTGCTCTGTTTGTAAATACAGCAGGCATTAGGTGAATTGGTAGTATTTGGTTATGTACAGAGCCACTTTTACAAGCCATCCAAGGTTTATCTCAAGTGCTACCACCATCGTAAAACTTCTCTTGGTCCAAGCCCTGCTCCCCAGCCTGTAGTAATCTCTGTGTTAACTTCAGGGCCAGCTTCGTGGACATAGGACCTGTGCAACTGGAGAGGGCCCCATGCTCACAAAGGCCCCTCACTTGGCTTAATGCTTAGTTTAATGTTGCTGCTGTTTTTTTGAGCAAGGGACCCTGTATTTCCTTCCTGAATTGGGCCTTATAAGTTATACAGCTGGCCCAGGTTATATTTTGCTTTTGCCTCAATTCTGCCTTGAAAATTTTGTAATTTGCTGTTAACATGCCTTTAAGAAACACAATTGATCCTTATTATTCATGGATTCCATAACTGCAAATTTGCCTACTCGATGAATTTATTTGTAACCCCAAATCCATACTCACAGCACTGGCCCAGTCATTCACAAACATGCATGAAGTGGCCCAACATACACATTTCCAGCTGAAGTGGGACAGGGGACTCTCTGACTTCTTGTTTCAGCTCATACTGTAAACAAACACCCTTTTCACACAGCCTATTTGGTGACATGTTTTCCTAATTTTTCTGATTTTGGGGGGTGATTCCACTGTTTAAAATGGCACAAAAGGTGGTACTACAGTGCTGTCTAATGTCCTAAGAGCAAGAATGCTGTGATGTGCCTTGTGGAGGAAAAATGTGTGTCAGACAAGCATCATTTGGGTGTAAGTTATAGTGTTGTTGACCATGAGTTCAGTGTTAATGACTCAACAATATCTATTAAATAAGGTGTCTTTGAGGCTTCCCCAGTGTCTCAGTGGTAAAAAAAAAAAAAAAAAAAAAAATCCACTTATAATGCAGGAGCTGCAGGAGACCCAGGTTTGATCCCTGGGTCGGGAAGAGCCCCCTGGAGAAGGAAATGGCAACTCACTCCAGCACTCTTTCCTGGGGAATCCCATGGACAGAGGAGCCTGTCAGGATACAGTCCCTAGGGTCGCAGAGAGTCGGACACGACTGAAGCGACTTATAATGTTTAATGGTTTCTTTAAACAAAAACACACATAAAACAATACAATATCAATACAAAAACAATTTTTGTATTGGTTGACAAAAATGTGACCAAAGGCTCGCAATAACCTGACCCTCTATTCCCTTTGAAGAAATGGTTCAGTATTTGCCTAATTCAGTTTTTGCTGTGGCTTTGTAGAATGTAAGTACTGCTAATAAAGGGAATTGTCTCTAACTGATGCTTTCAAACTGTGGTGCTGCAGAGACTCTTGAGAGCCCCTTGGCCTGCAAGGAGACCAAACCAGTCAATCCTATAGGAAATCAATCCTGAATATTCATTGGAAGGACTGATGCTGAAGCTGAAGCTCCAATACTTTGGCTCCCTGATGCAAAGAGCTGACTTATTGGAAAAGACCTTGATGCTGGGAAAGATTGAGGGCAGAAGAAGAAGGGGACGACAGAGGATGAGATGGTTGGATAGCATCCCTGACTCAGTGGACACGAGTTTGAGCAAACTCCAGGAGATAGTGAAGGACAGGGAGGCCTGGCGTGCTGCAGTCCATGGGGTTGCAAAGAATCAGACACACTGAGCGACTGAACAACAACACCCTTTAAAGTAAGTGACCCTGTTTTATTCATTTTCTCATTTTCCATTGTCATATTTGCCCTCCCCCCACCAGTGCCTAGTACAGTGGTATTCAAAAAAGTGAATTGAACTAAGTTATGGTCTTGACTTTGAAGAAATATTAACAGTCAATTGTCAATTCTGAGGTTTTACTGCTGGTCCCCTGTGAAATCAAATTCTCCTTGGGATATTATGGTTACATGAAAGACTATCCCACACAGTGAAAGTTATCAATTACTCTCAATTTTTTTCCTTGGTGAAATGAAAGAGTACAGCAGTGAATGGTCATGGACTAAAACACCTAAATTCTTCATAATCTCCAGACAAAATATTGAATACATAAACTTGAAACTAGTTAAGAAGTTGTCATAGAGTTCTAAACAGATGCATGACAAATTAAGGAGTTTGTATTCTCAGGAAAACAATTTTGGATATAGTGAACTGTTTATAAGAGATTAGCTGAAATAAATAAAGGGCTTTCCCAGTGGTCCAGATGGCAAAGAATCTGCCTGCAATGCAGGAGAACCAGGTTCAATCCCTGGGTTGGGAAGATTACCTTGGAGAAGGGAATGGCTACCCACTCCAGTATTCTTGCCTATAGAATCTCATGGACAGAAGAGCCTGGTGGGCTACAGTCCATGGGGTTGCAAAGAGTCATACATGAATGAGATTTAAGCACACATACACAGCCGAAACAGACAGGCAGGAATGGCACCCACTATTTGGTTAAAGACTTCTAGAATAAGTGATATATTTATCAACTGTTTAAAGAAGATAGGACTACTGGACTCTGTGTTGGTAGTGCCCTAGAGTCTGCAGAATGCAGAAGTGGATGAAACAATTTGCTTATTTATCAATAGCATAATGGTAATGCCTATTTTATCATAGATGAACCCATCTCCAAATCTGAAAGACATGCATTTTCAATTGGCTGAGTCCAAAACTTTCTGATATCTATCCTGATTTTCCTTGAAAGGAAAACGATTTGTCTTAATCATTTTATTCTTTGTGTTTGAAGAATAATGTGTACCTAAAGCAGTCAAAATAAGCCAGCACCTGGTCCCAGGACCCAGTTACTGCTCCCATGCACCCCCTCCCACCATCCACCTCTGTGCTCTGGGTTCTGGGCTCTTGACCCTGGCTGCTAGATCTGGCTCCTCTCTCTTAATTCAGCCTTTCCTTCTTCAGAAGTATGTCCATAGTTTGATAGGCTGCTTCAGAAATAATCAGCACCGACCACTAAGTAAACAAGTAGGGCTGAGACAGGCCTGTCCACAAGAAAGATGAGGTTCAGATTTGACTGATAAATCACCAATGGAGCAAGCATAAAAGCACAGCAGGTCATGAAGAAATTATTGATGTGTCCTGACAGTTGATGAGCATAAGGTGTTAGACAATGTGCCTTTTGAAAAGAGGAATTAAAAGGTCTTCACCACCTTTATGACATGTCTCTTTGGGTTTGGCTAGTAAACAACAACAAGGTTACTTGAACTGAAAGTAAGGTGAGAAAGAGGAGGTTCCAGCTGAAGAGAAAAGTGGTCCGAAAGGCCTGGAAGGAAGATGTGAAACTATAAGTAGCACACTTGGGTCAGAGTGCAGAGAATGAAGTTAACTGTGGGAGGAGAGGAGGGCATAAAACCCAGGCTACCCACCATAGAACCCAGCAATCCCACTACTAGGCATATACCCCGAGGAAACCAAAGCTGAAAAAGACACATCTATCCCATTGTTCATTGCAGCACTATTTACAATAGCTAGAACATGGAAGCAACCTAGATGTCCATCGACAGGTGAATGGATAGAGAATTTGTGGTAAATACACACAAGGGAATATTACTTAGCCATAAAAAGGAACACCTTTGAGTCAGTTCTAATGAGATAGATGAATCTAGAACCTATCATACAGAGTGAAGTAAGTCAGAAAGAGAAAAGATAAATATTGTATTCTAATGTATATATACAGAATCTAGAAAAATGGTACTGAAGAATCTTTTTACAGGGCAGCAATGGAGAACAGACATAGAAAATAGACTTATGGACGTGGGGAGAGGGGAGAAGAGGGTGAGATGTACTGAAAGAGTAACATGGAAACTTACATTACCATATGTAAAATAGACAGCCAACAGGAATTTGCTGTATGGCTCAGGAAACTCAAACAGGGCTATGTATCAACCTAGAGGGGTGGGATGGGGAGGGAGATGGGAGGGAGGTTCAAAAGGGAGGAGATACATGTATACCTATGGCTGATTCATGTTGAGGTTTGACAGAAAACAACAAAATTCTGTAAAGCAATTATCCTTCAATAAAAAATAAATTAATTAAAAAAAAACAGCCCCGAGTTACTCGATTGAATTATATGATAAAGGCCCAAGAATTCAAGGAGGAGTATGCACTCCATCAGGCAATGGGGATCCACTGAGCATCTTCCAACAGGGGAATAAGGTACTTAGAAGTTCAACTAGAAAATAAGTGCAACAATGATGCATAGATGCTTGGAGAAACACAAGAACAGGGAGGGAGACCACAGAGGAGGCTTTGGCAACAGCAGACAGCAGGGAGCAATGAGGAGCACAGCTCTGGAGAAATGACATGGCAGAGTTTGAGTCTGTGGCCCTGGAGACTGGGCCCATGGAGGTGAGGGTGGGTAAACAGAGAGAAGGGGGATTGAAAGATGGGGACTGTGAGCCCCAGTGACTGGGAAACAGAGGTATGTGGTGAGTGAGGTGGATAGAAGGTTTTGGCGTGTGTGTTTAAGATGCTGGAAGCAATTGAAAATTGGCAGAGTCTAGATATGACTTCATCTGAATTACATTTCAGATATTAATGCACCAACTGTTCCGACTTTATTTCTCTGTTACCCACCAGTATTTCTCCAAGAAAGTGTGTCCAGGCTTGATTTCTCAGACCTGAAGTAATCTAGGCAGAGTTTGGTCTTCCCAGGTGGCTCAGCAGTAAAGTATCCACCTGCGATGCAGGAGACCTGGGTTTGTTCTCTGGGTCAGGAAAATCCCCTGTAGAAGAGAATGGCTTCTCACTCCAGTTTTCTTGCCTGGAGAATTCCATGGACAGAGGAGCCTGTTGGGCTACAGTCCATGGGATTACAAAAAAAGCTGGGCATGACAGCAACTGTACAACACCAAAAACAGACAGAGTTTAGCCTGGCTGTGATAATGCACACTGGTGTGCATTAGAGATGATCTTTCCCCGAAAGACTCCTAGTGGAGAATGTAACATCTTTAAACTTAGGTTGCTTATAGAATTAGCAAAATCTTGGTCTTATCTTTTGTACCCCTTCCCCTAGTCCTTCAAATTAAACAATACACACACATACACACACACACAACTGAGTTTCTATTATTCCAAGTCCACTGCTAACATTGCAAAAGACAGATACAGAGGTGAAAAAGATGCTGAGCTGTCTTCAGAAGAGCTTATGGTCTGGTGAAGACTCCAGTAGTTGGCTACACTGATGGTTACTGAGTACCGCTATGCACTGAACACCAGGTTTGGAAGGCGCTAAGAGGCAATGCTGCCTAATGGTTAAACACGGATTATGGTAGCTAATGTATAGGCCCTGGAGCCTCCTTGCTTACGTGTTAAGTCACTTCAGTTGTGTCTGACTCTTTGCGACACTACGGACCATAGCCCACAAGGCTCTTCTATCCATGGGATTCTCCAGGCAAGAATATTGGAGAGGGTTACCTTTCCCTCCACCAGGTTGTCTTCCTGACCCCCGTGGCTGCTACTAAGCCACTTCAGTCGTGTCTGACTCTGTGCGACCGCATAGACGGCAGCCCACCAAGATCCCCCGTCCCTGGGACTCTCCAGGCAAGAACACTGGAGTGGGTTGCCATTTCCTTCTCCAATGCATGAAAGTGAAAAGTGAAAGTGAAGTCGCTCAGTCGTGTCCGACTCTTTAGCCATTCCATGGACTGCAGCCTACCAGGCTCCTCCGTCCATGGGATTTTCCAGGCAAGAGTACTGGAGTGGAGTGCCATTGCCTTCTCCATCCTGACCCCGTTAGCAGGACTCAAAGTCCTGCTGCAGGGTTTATGCATCATGAGAGCATCAATCAAAGTCTTAACCATCCCAGTACCTCTATTTTCCTATTGTAAAATGGGAATAATTCCTTCACAGGATTATATGAAGATTAAATAAGTCAGTAAATATACTATACCATTTATTGTATATTTATATTATATACAATATATATTATATACAATATATTGTATATTTATATTATATTTATAATATACAATCTCATTTAATCCTTATGTTAGCTCTACAAAACTAGTATTATTTTTTCCATTCATGAATGAGGACCTCAATACTCAGGAAGAATAGCTGACTTGCCCCAGCTTGCCATTAAATGAAAGAGTTATGGCATGAATCTGGGTAAGTCCACTGCTCATTCAACAATATTGCAATGCATCTTGTTACACAGTAGAGTGAATTAAAGAAGAATGGTATAAATCTCAATATGATTTAAAACTTTGAAACAGAAGACAAATTTTAAGTGGCTGATAATGCAATAATCAATAATGATTATAGCTGTTAATATAATTTCCTAACTTAAACTTATTCCACAAATAACCTTTTAACATCATTTGATTGTGATAATGAATTAGATTGACCAGGTATTTTCCTCTTTGATTTCATGAACTATCCCTGGAGACATGGTTTATTGAAAAATTAACTCTTAATTTCCTAAGGGTGTAACTAGTTTGCTAAAATTAATAAATAAATTGATGAATTTTAGAAAATGTCAAGTTACAGTCAAATGTCTGAAGGCCCTGTATGAATGTAACAAGGTATTTATATATTTATATATATACTGATATATACCTATATTTATGTTTGTATGTGTACATACCCATATATGTGGGCTTTCCTGGTAGCTCAGATGGCAAAGAATCTGCTTGCAATGCAAGAGACCCAGGTTTGATCCCTGAGGCAGGAGTACCCCCTGGAGAAGAAAATGGCAACGCACTCCAGTTGTCTTGTCTGGAGAATTCCATGGACAGAGGAGCCTGGCAGGCTACAGTCCGTGGGGTCACAAAGAGTCGGACACGACTGAATGACTGACATACACACATGTACATATATATATGCATATACATTTTATATATATATACACACACAGAGGTACACAGGTCAGTTATGAGGCTGCAAGGATGAGCTCTGTGTTGCACAGAATGAATCACATCATAGGGGTTGGCTGCTTCTTGCCCATGAAGCTGATGTGGAGAAGTCCTCGCTATGCTGACTTTCACTTGGGCTGTCTGTGGCACTTCTATATTCCTCCCTTAAGATTCTTTGCAAGCGCTACCTTACATTTGCCATCTGGTCAACCTCTGAGGACTAAGCTTGAGTCAGTCTCCTGCTCAGGCCAAATTAGGCAAAACATTTGCCTGAAGTGGCCCTCAACCCACATAATCTAAAGGGAAAACATCAACCCTAGCCGAAAATGAAAGCCGGAGGTCAGTACAAAAAGAGTTGTACCAACTACCAAGGCAAAGAGACAAAGGGGAGACGCCAAATGAAAAACGGAAGAGAAATCTGAAATCAAAAAGATTAAGAATGGTTCAAGAGAATGGTGTGTTATGGAGAAACTATTTTTTACATGCAGGGGAATTCTGGTCTTATTCTTATCAGGTGCTAGCCTAGATCTGGACAAGAGAGTAGCTATTTTAACATATGTCTTCTCTACACTGAGCTGTAAGCCTTTTGATAGCATGATGTGATGTGCATCTTGTCATTTTTGTATCTCCCATAGAGTCTGACATATGGCAGACTCTTAGCAAGTATTTGTTGAATGAATTAAGGAATGATGAATAGAGTTAATGATGTACTACCAGCACTACTACCCCAACCAGTAATAATACCCATCACTTTGGGGACATTTGCTATCTGCTCAAAATTGTGCTAAGTACTTGACATACGTATTTTTTAATTCTTACAAAACCTTAGAAGGCAGATGCTATTCTTAACCCATTCTATACATGAAGAAACAAAAGCTTAGAGAAGTTATCTTTTCCAAAATTGCATACCTAACAAGTGGCAGAAACAGCATACTAATCCAAGTCTGTTTGACACCTCAGTCCATGAACTCGATCACTCAGTTATACTGTTATGGAAACCCAGTTTTGTTTGACCTCAAACTGGATTCTAAAGGTTGCATAATCCCCTGTTTTTCCCTTCAACCTCCACTACTCAAACTGAGCTCTGTATTTTGGGGGCAAGTCTCTACCACTATACTCAATACATTGTCAGATAGTTATGTTTATATGGGCATCTTGATGGAGGAACACTTATGTTCCCCTAGGGTAAATAGCATAACACCTGGAATACAGTAAGTGTTAAATAAATGTTTGTGGAGTTAAATAGCTATTGACTTCTGAATTAATGATGGTGATTAGAAGTCTATGTTTATTAGAGACCATTTTGATTTTGATCCATGGATTTCCTCATGGAGGGACTGAAAGGTCAAGAGATAAGATATACAAGGCTGTTTCAGCACCTCTCAGCAGCTTTCTTTGGGGCTGGATTTATTGCCTTCTTGGTTGAAATGTTAGCTCTCAACTTTGCTGAGATGTCAAGAGCAGTGATTTTAGGTGTAGGGCTGTCAACTGCCCCCACAAACTTACTTTTTAACTCAAATGTGCCATCTGGCACTGGAATGGGAGACCTGTCATGAGGAGTTCACAGGTCCTCTGGACCTCCAAGAAGGAGGGGAAGGAAGGCCATCAGAAACAAGCTACCCTGTTCCCGGCTTTAAAAATTAAAGTAGTAAAATAAAGAAAGAAATTTTAAGCTATAAAAAATGTAAAACTTTCAGTAAAAAATCAGCAGTAATAATGGGCTTCCCTGGTGGCTCATCGGTGAAGAATCCACATGCCAATTCAGGAGATGTGGTTTTGATCCCTGGGTCAGGAAGATCCCCTGGAGAAGGAAATGGCAACCCACTCCAGTATTCTTGCCTGGGAAATTCCATGGACAGTGGAGTCTAGCAGGCTACAGTCCATTGAGTCTCAAAGAGTCAGACATGACTTAGCAACTAAACAACAACGACAATGATAATAAGAGCATCCGAGAGTAGTGGTTAGACAGCATGGGCTTTGGAGTTAAACAAGCTTGTTTCCAATTCTAGTTCCTCACTCACTACCTGGGTTATATAGGGCGAGTTACAATCCTGAGCCTCAGTGTTCTTGTCTGTGCATGTGTGCGAAGTTGCTTCTGTGGTGTCCAACTCTTTGCAACCCTGTGACTGTAGCCTGCCAGGTTCCTCTGTCCATGAGATTCTCCAGGCAAGAATATTGGAGTAGGTTGCTATGTCCTCTTCCAAGGGATCTTCTCAACCCAGGGACTGAACCCTGGGTGTCTCTAATGTCTCCTGCATTGGCAGGTAGGTTCTTTATCAGTAGCACCACCTGGGAAGCCCTGTAAAATGGTACCAATAAAGGCTACCTTATATTATATGCATTAGATTATATATGTGAAATATTTAAATCACACCTATTATATAGCCAAGGTCCAATAAAAGATAATTGTTATTCAAGCAGTTAAAACTCATTTATTTACTCAATAAATATTTATTTAGCACCTAGAGCATGCCAGGCATGATGCTTTACCAATAAACATAGAATGATGAGTAAATACATGTAGGGTGTGGGTTCTCACCGAGCTTCATGGAGAATTATAAAAGTAGCCACAGACACTTTCCCTCCTTGTATCCACACTCCCACCGTGCCCTTGGAGTGACTTCCCTTTTTGATGCTAAACTTGGCCATATGACTTGTTTTGGCCAATGAGATGTTAGCCAACATGATACAAGCAGAATCTTGTAAAAATGCTTGCCCTATCTAGCTGCTCTTAGAACCTCTGTGACCACCACCATGTACAGAAGCCCAAGCTAGTCTGCTGGATGTTGAGAGACATAAGGCCAATTGTTCCTGTCTCCTTATATAACAGCTGCCAACTTCTAAAGTGTGAGTGAGGCCATCCTAGGATCTTTGCCTCCAATTGACCCACCAACCAACCACAGGAAAATAGAAGTTCCCAGCAGAAGTCGGCTGATCAGGAGCAGACCAGAAAAGCCACCCAGCCAGCTCATAGATTTGTGAGCTAAATAAATGGCAGTTGTTTCATTTTTTTTTTTTTTTTTTTTTTAACCTGGGCCATTTTTAAAGTCTCCATTGAGTCTGCTCTGGTGGCTCAGATGGTAAAGAATCTGCCTGCAATGTGGGAGACCTGGGTTTGATCCCTGAGTTGGGAAGATCTCCTGGAGGAGGGCATGGCAACCCATTCCAGTATTCTTGCCTAGAGAATCCCCATGCACAGAGGAACCTGGAGGGCTGCAGTCCATGAGGTTGCATAGAGTCAGATATGACTGAGCAACTAGGCGCACACACACACATTGAATCTGCCATACCACCACCTCTGCTTTATATTTTTAGTGTTTTGTTTTTTTTTTTTTTTTCTGAGAGGCATGGGGTATCCCAGCTCCCCTGCACTGGAAGGCAAAGTCTCAACCACTGGACTGTCAGGGAATTCCCAGTGGCAGCTGTTTTAAACAGTTAAGTTTTAGGTTGGCTTCTTGTAGAGCCAGAGCTAACTGATACAAGTTTAGAGCCTATTGCGGGGCTCACCAGACCTTTTCTGCAGAGGGTTAAATGGTCAATATTTTGGCTTTGCAAGCCATAGGTCATGATGGAAACTACTGAGCCTCCCCTATTATAACCCCAAACAAGCTACAAACAATATGTAAATAAGCAGTCATGCCTGATTTGGCCTGAGGGCTGTTGTTTGCTGTCCCCTGCATTGGAGAAGGAAATGGCAACCCACTCCAGTGTTCTTGCCTGGAGAATCCCAGGAACAGGGGAGCCTGGTGGGCTGCCATCTATAGGGTCGCACAGAGTCGGACACGACAAAAGTGACTTAGCGGCAGCAGCAGCTCTAGCATAAGAAACAACATTATTCAAATAACCACGAAAAGAAATATGTGCATATAAACTGTGATAGCTAATGTGCAGCCAATGCTTATCATGCTATTAGAAAGGATAAGAACCTGTCCCAAGCTGGTCATTCATGTACAGGGGCTTGGATAGACTTCCCTAGAAGCAAACCCTGAGAAAGGATTTGAGTGTAACAGTCTATTTGGGAGGTTACCCCAGGAAGCATGGTAGAAGAGTAGAGACATATGACAAAGAAAAGCCATTAGAAAGCCAGTTAATGGACAGGTTACCCCATTGGCCAGTGAGGTTTAATCTGCTGGGGCCTCTGGTAGATGCCTTAGCTCACTGCGGGGTGAGGAAGCTGAGCTGTCTCTTCTCCAACTCCCATCCATCAGTGTTGGAGGGTGGTTCCTGAAGGGCTTCACTTTCCTATGTTCTGCCCTGCAAGAAGAGCATGTAGGCAGAGAGCAGTAGTTCATAGTTTAGAGTCTGACCTGATCTCGAGGCATGCCAAGGGCTGTTGGGGGGCTCCAAGAGCAACTACTGCAGAAGGCTTCTTATGGGAGTCAGGTCTGAGCTGAGTGCTGAAAGATAAGTAGGATTTATAGACAGAGACGCCACAGCTGAAGTGTAGATGCAAGGAAGGTCACCCAGGGAGGTGGCTACATAGAGAAATAAAAAGAAGCCTAGAACTAAGTGTTTAGGAAAACCTACATCAGACCAAGGAAGAGCCTAAAAGAAGACAACATTAGTTTCTCAGGCTGTTAACAAAGTACTACAAACTTAGTGGCTTTAAACAGTAGAAATGTACTCTCGCATAGTTCTATAGGCCCAAAGTCCAAGGTGTCAACAGGGGTATACTTTTTCTGAAGGCTCTAGGGGAGGGTTTCTCCTTGCCTTTTCCTAGCTTCTGGTGACTCCTGGCAATCCTTGGGTTTCCTTGTTTTGTGAATGCATCACTAAAATCTCTCTACCTCTATCATCACATGGCTATCTTCCCTCTGTTCGTATCTGTGTCCATCCAATCAGTCTTTGGATTAGAAGCCACCTTAATGATCTCATTAATTTGATTACTTGTGTAAAGAATTTATTTCCCAATGAGCTCACATTCTGTGGAAGTTAGAACTTGAACATATCTTCTTAGGGGACATAATTCAACCTCAATAGAGACTGGAAAAAAAAAAACAGCTACAGATAAGAAAATCTGAAGAGAGCATTGTCATGGATACCTACCTTCCACTCAGAGTGGTGCTTTTAGTAAAAAAAAAAAATATGTATTTATTTATTTGGTTGTGCCAAGACTTAGTTGTGGCATGTGAACTCTTAGCTGTAGCAGGTGGGATCTAGTTTCATGGCAAGGGATGGAACCCAAGCCCCCTGTATCGGGAGCACGGAATCCTAACCACTAGACCACCAGGGAAGTCCCTCTAAGCAGTGCTTTGAGGAGGAAGTGATCATCATAAATGAAATAAAGACCATTCATTGGATTTAGAAACGTGGACAATGTGCTTCTCAACAAGAGGTGATTCGGTGTAGAAATAGAAGCATATCAGCAGTGAATATGAGATGAGGAAATGGAAATAGTGAGCATTCAACTCTGTCAAGATACTGGACAGTGAAAGGGAAGAGAGAGAAGCAAAGGTTTATGGGGTTGAGAGAGGATATTTTTTTAAGATGGCAGAGGTAGGAAAGACTTGGTTTTGAGGGAGTGAAGTGAAAGATGTTCAGTCATGTCTGACTCTTTGAAAGCCAGTGGACTGTAGTCTGAGGAATTCTCCAGGCCAATACTGGAGTGGGTAGCCCTTCCCTTCTCCAAGGGATTTTCCCAACCCAAGAATCGAGCCCAGGTCTCCAGCATTGCAGGCAGATTCTTTACCAGCTGAGCCACAAGGGAAGCCCAAGAATATTGGAGTGGGTAGCCTATCCCTTTCTCCAGGCGATCTTCCCAACTCAGGAATCCAACCAGGGTCTCCTGCATTGCAGGTGGATTCTTTACCAACTGAGCTACCAGGGAAACCCAAGTGACCAGCAAAATGCAGGATCCTGAGGAGACAGAAAGGAACAGCTTCCTGGGATGAACTTCTCTGTTGTAAGAGGCAGGAAGGACAAGTAGACGACAGCAGGCCCCACAGTGATTCCTCTATGCTCTATGCCCTTGTTCTTCCACTGAATGGTCCCATTTGCCAGTCTTAGAACAGCTACTTGGGAACAACTACCACCAATCTGCCCCAGGGAGATCTGTGGTTCCACATTTTCCTAGTATTTTCCTTCCATTTGTGATCCTTTGTCAATGTTTATCAATAACTGTCTTTTGTGTCTACACAAAGTGAAAGAGCTAGTCACTTAGTCATATCTAACTCTTTGTGAGCCTATGGATTGTAGCCTGCCAGCTCCTCTGTCCATGGAATTCTCTAAGCAAGAATACTGGAGTGGATTTCCTTTTCCAGTGGATTTTGTTGACCCTGGGATCAAGCCCAGGTCTCCTGCATTATAGGCAGATTCTTTACTGTCTGAGCCACCAGGGAAACCCAGGCCCCATCTAAAAGGATTATCCTGAAAGGAGGGAGCATAAGGGTGTGGGGCATTGGTAGATGTATTGTTTATTCATCTTGAAAACAGCCTCAACAGGAAGGCAGGACAGCATCATTATCTTCACTTTACACAAGAAGAAACTTAACTCTGAAAAGTCAAGGGTTTTAGAAAAGCTCACATGGATTTAAACCCTTCAGCCTTAGGCATCTTGTTGGAGAATTTTCCACTGCAAAGAGCTGCCTCCCTCCAAGTGACATCAATAGTGGTTTAGAAATTATATGAGAACAGGAATATTACAGCTTCCAGAAGGAAATGAAACATTTCTTTTCTCCAAGATTTGTAGAGTAACAGGAAATATTTACAGCCTTGTTTTCTTAGGAATAATGAACCAAGCTGGTGTCTTAGGAAATAAATTTGCCTTCCTTGAGAAGGTAATACACCCAAATGACTCAGATGAAAATACACAAGAACTATTTTCCTATCATCTTAAAGCATCATCTCTCCAGCGAACATTGAGCTCCTACTATGTGCCATGGATTGTTCTAGGGAGGTTGTTGCTGTTCAGTTGCTCAGTCATGTCCGACTTTTTGTGACCCCATGGACTGCAGCATGCCATGCTTCCCTGTCCTTCACCATCTCCCAGAGTTTGCTCAAACTCATGTCCATTGAGTCGGTGATACCATCCAACCATCTCATCCTCTGTCATCCCCTTCTCTTCCTGCCTTCAATCTTTCCTAGCATCAGGGTCTTTTCTAATGAGTCGGCTCTTCACATCAGGTAGCCAAAGTATTGCAGCTTCAGCTTCAGCATTAGGGCTTCCAATGAATATTCAGATTGAATTACTTTAGGATTGAATGGTTTGATCTCCTTGCCGTCCAAGGGACTCTCAAGTCTTCTTCAACACCACGGTTCAAAAGCATCAATTCTTTAGTGCTCAACCTTTATGGTCCAGCTCTCACATCCATACATGACTACTGAAAAAACCATCAGATCAGATCAGATCAGATCAGTCACTCAGTCGTGTCTGACTCCTTGCGACCCCATGAACTGCAGCACGCTAGGCCTCCCTATCCATCACCAGCTCTCGGAGGTCACTCAGACTCACATCCATCGAGTTAGTGATGCCATCCAGCCATCTCATCCTCTGTCGTCCCCTTCTCCTCCTGCCCCCAATCCTTCCCAGCATCAGAGTCTTCTCCAATGAGTCAACTCTTCGCATGAGGTGGCCAAAATACTGGAGTTTCAGCTTTAGCATCATTCCTTCCAAAGAAATCCCAGGGCTGATCTCCTTCAGAATGGACTGGTTGGATCTCCTTGCAGTCCAAGGGACTCTCAAGAGTCTTCTCCAACACCACAGTTCAAAAGCATCAATTCTTCGGTGCTCAGCCTTCTTCACAGTCCAGCTCTCACATCCATACATGACCACAGGAAAGACCATAGCCTTGACTAGGTGAACTTTTGTTGGCAAAGTGATGTCTCTGCTTTTGAATATGCTATCTAGGTTGGTCATAACTTTCCTTCCAAGGAGTAAGCGTCTTTTAATTTCATGGCTGCAGTCACCATCTGCAGTAATTTTGGAGCCCAGAAAAACAAAGTCTGACACTGTTTCCACTGTTTCCCCATCTATTTCCCATGTAGTGATGGGACCAGATGCCATGATCTTCGTTTTCTGAATGTTGAGCTTTAAGCCAACCTTTTCACTCTCCACTTTCACTTTCATCAAGAGGCTTTTTAGCCCCTCTTCACTTTCTGCCATAAGGGTGGTGTCATCTGCATATCTGAGGTTATTGATATTTCTCCCAGCAATCTTGATTCCAGCTTGTGTTTCTTCCAGTCCAGCATTTCTCATGATGTACTCTGCATATAAGTTAAATAAACATGGTGATAATATACAGCCTTGACGTACTCCTTTTCCTATTTGGAACCAGCTTGTTGTTCCATGACCAGTTCTAACTGTTGCTTCCTGGCCTGCATACAGATTTCTCAAGAGGCAGATCAAGTGGTCTGGTATTCCCATCTCTCTCAGAATTTTCCGCAGTTTATTGTGATCTATACAGTCAAAGGCT
Organism: Tragelaphus eurycerus; assembly: GCA_935064755.1. Lineage (NCBI taxonomy): Eukaryota > Metazoa > Chordata > Mammalia > Artiodactyla > Bovidae > Tragelaphus > Tragelaphus eurycerus. The sequence goes on from CAKXYN010000003.1 coordinate 27,773,220, forward strand.
TTGGCATAGTCAATAAAGCTGAAATAGATGTTTTTCTGGAACTCTCTTGCTTTTTTGATGATCCAGCGGATGTTGGCAATTTGATCTCTGCCCAATATGCTACTGGAGATCAGTGGAGAAATAACTCCAGAAAGAATGAAGGGATGGAACCAAAGCAGAAAGAATACCCAGCTGTAGATGTGTCTGGTGATAGAAGCAAAGTCCAATGCTGGAAAGAACAATATTGCATAGGAACCTGGAATGTGAGGTCCATGAATCAAGGCAAATTGGAAGTGGTCAAACAAGAGATGGGAAGAGTGAATGTTGACATTCTAGGAATTAGCGAACTAAAATGGACTGGATGGGTGAATTTAACTCAGAGGACCATTATATCTACTACTGTGGGCAGGAATCCCTCAGGAGAAACAGAGTGGCCATCATGGTCAACAAAAGAGTCCGAAATGCAGTACTTGGATGCAATCTCAAAAACAACAGAATGATCTCTATTCGTTTCCAAGGAAAAACCATAGTTTTGACTATACAGGCCTTTGTTGGCAAAGTAATGCCTCTGCTTTTTAATATGCTGTCTAGATTAGTCATAGTTTTTCTTCAAGGAGCAAGTGTCTTAATTTCATAGCTGCAGTCACCATCTGCAGTGATTTTGGAGCCCCCCTCAAGTAAAGTCTCTCACTGTTTCCACTGTCTCCCTATCTATTTGCCATGAAATGATGGGACCAGATGCCATGATCTTCATTGTCTCGATGTTGAGCTTTAAGCCAGCTTTTTCACTCTCCTCTTTTACCTTCATCAAGAGGCTCTTTAGTTTCTCTTCACTTTCTGCCGTAACAGTGGTATCATCTGCATATCTGAGGATATTGATATTTCTCCAGAAAATCTTGATTCCATCTTGTGCTCCATCCAACCCAGCATTTCCCATGATATACTCTGCATATACGTTAAATAAGCAGGGTGACAATATGCAGATTTGATGTACTCCTTACCCAGTTTTGAACCAGTCCATTTGTTCTTGGGACTAAGGGATAAAAATGACTTGGGTATCATCTCTGTTCTCAAAGACCTCAGAATCCAGGGACTAGGCAGGCATGTATGTGGGCAGGCTACCCTAGTCATGAGGAGCAGTGAGCCCTAGGAATACACTCCAGCATTTGAAGAAAGGTGATATTTCAATGAAGTTGGTAGGATATAAATTTACCAGAAGAGAAGGGAGTAGGAGAGTGGGCACCAAGAGATCAGACCAGGGGGACAGTAATAATAACAATAATAAAATACACTTGAGAGGAATTACAGTTTACTAAACACTTTTAAATAATTTTTTAATTTAATCTTCACAGCAACCTTTTGAGAAGTAAACAGTAACGTTCTTTCTCCCCACGCAGTTAGCTCTGGGAAATGAGTTCTCTAAGCAGCAATATATTCAAAATGAATAAAGAAATCTGCCCATATTATACTACAAATTCATTAGACTTGTCTTTCTGAGTTTCATTTGACAGGTATTGCTTAATTTGAGGGGTTCTAATTTATTATGTTTAGCCCAGGCAGTGCTCCACACTATTTTTTCTTAAAGGTTCTTAATTCTGCCAGCTAAGCTTTGAAAGTCGATGGAAGTCTCAGACCCTCGCCTTCTCCACTTTCTGCTTCCTCAGTCAAACATGAGTTATCTTCCAAGACATAGCTGCAGTCCTTCCTGGTCTTTTGTTAACTGATCATCAGCGTGGGCACCAAGAATTGATAGCTTCAACTGGAAAACTCATTTAGGTGGAGTTCTAGGCAAATCTCCTAATGATGAACTTCCTTCTTAAGGAAGTGATTCATGCACCGCAGTTTATATGTTCATCCATTCATTCAACAAATGTATGGAATGCCCAAGTTACACTGATAGACCTTGTAAAGGACTCAAACAACAAGACATATATTTGGAGTCTGTTGAGAAGAATAGGATAAGCATACAAATAAATAACTAATGTGCAATTCAAAGTGAGATAAGCAAGAAGATGGAGCTAGGATCATATGTTCTTTTATTTCTTCAGCAATCATTTATTGAGTCCCAAATATGAGTAAAGAACTACGCCAGGTTCCCTCCCACATGTTACCTTATTTAATCTTCACAACAAGGAGATAGATGCTTTTAGCTCCATTTTATAGATGAGGAAACCAGGCTCTCCTTATTTTCTTCCATGCAAGGGCTTCATGGAAGGAGTTTTCTGTTTCTCTGGGTTTGTTTTGGTTTTTTGTTTGTTTTTGCTTGTTTTGTTTACTGTTGTTGCTATTGTTCAAGTTTGAGGTTTGCCCATGATCTTAACATTTGAATCTGGGAGAATTTAACAAAAAGCTGAAGAAGCTTGACCTTCAAGGACCCAAGTTTTCATGAGATCTTTTCACAGACTCCTAAGAGGAGCCATAGACAAGTGTTCAGGTTTTTGTAAGATTTGTCAATGTAATTTAGCATTATTCTTAAAGAGGGTGTCTCAAATGTGTGCACTTCAGGTCCCACAAAGTCTGGACACACCACAGCATTTAAAAACAGTATGAAGGGCATGTGAAGAAAAAGGAAACTGCCGATAAATGCCGTGAAGTGGAGAAAGGTCAGGCACATGTGGAAGGCGTGTGTGTGGCCCTTTCCGGGCAGGGGCAATTCAAGACAAGTCTAGAAAGGAAGAAATGATGGCTTCACCCAGCCCTGAATCTGCCCCCTCCTGCCCTCCTCGTAACAACAGTGAAAGAGGGAACTCTCTTCCCCAGGGCCAATCTCCACACCCAGGCTCAGAGTCCCTCCCCGACAACTTTCTCTATGGAGCATTCCCCTCCCTCCAGGGTCTTCACCGGCCCCTGCTCCACTGGTCCCTTCCCAGTAGAATGTGCTCATGGTTCCTACTGAGGGAGGGAGAGAGAACGGAGGAAGGAAAGAAAAACCTCTTTGAAAGACTTTTCCTCTCCGAACTCAGTCCTTTCTTTTTCTTCCCATCCTTGGCCAACATTCTTGACAGAAATCATCTTCACCTACTGTTTCCATTGTCTCAGCTCAGATGACGTCTCAGCCCACTGCAGTCTGGCTTCTCCCCCACCAGCACCAACTCCTCCTTGGCAGAAACTGCTCCTGCCAAGGTCATCAACAACCTCCTTGCTGAGACAACAACAAGCGCACACTCTTTGGTCCTCATTTTCCTTGGCATTCTGACTCTGAGGACCAGCTCCCAGGCTTTCCTCCTGCCTCTGGGCCTCCTCCCTCTCCGCCTCTATGGTAGGTTCTCTTTCCCAAGTCCAGCCTTAGACACTGGTGCTCTTCTGCTTGCCTCCAGTCATGATAAATATCTCTCCTCTGTGTCACAGGCATTGACTCTCTGAAGCTGAACTCAGCATCTCACATCCCCACCCAGCCCTGCCCAGACCTGAGAGCTGCCCGTCTGATACTTTGGCCCAAGCAAGACACCATTGTCTATAAGCTGCCCAGGCCAGAAAGTCATGGAAGGGGCTTGTCGCCTACCTCTCTCTCACCCTCCACCTCAGATCATTGTCCAGACTGGCCCTTGGCATCTCAGATCACTCTCACATTCCGTCCCCTTCCGTCTACCCCCAATACCATGATTTTTGCCTGAATTCCTGGATCTCCTCACCCCACTAGACACCCATCCCCTTCCTCACAACCATTTCTCCAAACCGCAGACAGAATAGACTTCATAGAACGCAGATCTGTTCACAATACTCTTTTGCTTACATCCCTCAGCAGCCTCCTGCTGCTCTCAGGACTGAGTCTGAACTCCACCAGGGCACTCAAGCCTTTCGCAGTGGGGATGCCCTCCCCTGCCACCACATCCCGCTCATGGACTACAGCCCGCCTGCACTGCTCATATTCTCTTGCCTCTGGCCTTGCACTCCCTGTGCCCCCTCCATTTTCCTGCTCCACACACTCCCCAGCCTGGGAGTTATCTGACTCTCTCATATGCCTTCTTCCAGTGACGGCAAATGACTTTGGACAGGAAACCACTGACCTCCTGAGACTGGATTAGCACTCAGGCCACGGAGCCCCACAGCATCTGGCTGGTGGACACCACCACACTCTCAAATCCTCGGGAGAAGGCCCCAGGATCCTTTTGTATCCACTGTGGTGAGCCCAGTGCCTAGCACATGGTGAAATAAATATGTGTTGAGGAGGTAATGAATGAAAGGGTAGAGGGATCTAGGTGCCCATGCATACTGAGTGCCAGGCTGGGGAGTTTGGGTTTTATTTTGTGAGGCATCTGGGGCCAGTGCAGGGTTTGGAACAAGGTAGACTGATGACCTGACCCATGCTTTAGGAAGTTCACTCTGATGGGTTAGTGGTTGGAGGCTTCATAACAACAGACAACTCCCAAAGGAAGAAGCCCAGTTGGCAAGGCCTTGAGAAGGTCCAGGCAGGAGGTAGCCAAGCATGGGCACAGGCAGGCAGAGGGCAGCAAAGAGGAGAAACGATGCAAAGATCTCATTAATGGACTCCATCAACTGATCAGCCTGGGGCTGAGGGAATCTGGGTGACCAGGTGACCTGAGACCTATTCTCTTTGTCCTCTGAGGTTTCAGGGTCTGAGACTTCATGTTTCTGCCCTAAACTCTTAAATGAAGAGCAGACATTTGCACAGCATTGGGGTTTTATAGTGAGGATTCCCAGGTGGTACTAGTGGTAAAGAATTCACCGGCCAATGCAGAAGATTTAAGAAACATGAGTTTGATCCCTAGGTTGGGAAGGACCCCTGGAGGAGGGCATAGCAACCCACTCTAGTATTCTTGCCTAGAGAATCCCATGGACAGAGGAGCCTGGTGGGTTACAGTCCATAGGGTCACAAAGAGTCAGACACGACTGAAGTGACTTAGCATGCATGCGTGGGGTTTCATTGCTGTTTTTCTTGTTATGTATCCAAACTGAACTTGAATTGTGAAATAGACAATGGCTTGCACTGATGTCTCTACATGGAGAGCATGCCCTCAGCCCTACCTGGGCTGTAAAGAGTGTCTATGGCAGAGGATTATGGGTTTGGCGTTTTATTTTGCTTTTCAACCTTTCAATGCTCTGCTCAGCCCACCTCAGTGAAGCTGTCTCCCGTTCACCTTTCCCAGGCGGTGGCAGTGGCCACCAGCATGTAAGCCCTAAGCCACAGCCAGAGCTAGGACAGACACCACCGTGCCTCCAGCAACCGGACGGCAGTCAGCAAGCCCCACAGCAGGCTTTCCACCACGTGGAATTGGCAAGGAGCTCATGTCTTCTCCTCTGTTTCCCACCAAATGCAAACTTCGAGGCGTAGGTTAATTTGAACATGAATCGCCATCATCCAGCATAGCCTTGCTGGGGTTCCCAAGTTCAACAGATTTCACCAGGCTCAGTATTCCTGAAGCACTTACTCCTGCTGGACAGGTTATTTCTGATGAAAGCAGGAAGGCTAAAGGCAGCAATGTTTTCACCGAGTTCCACTGCACTGCGTGCACTTACCGATCACAGCACAGGACACGCGGGTCTATGACGTTGGCAGTGAAGAGTGTGGACCTGGAGGTCAGGCCACCTGGAATCAAAGCCCAGCTTGGATTTGCTGGCATCAGGACCTTGGTAAGTCATTCTTCTACACCTCAGTTTTCTCATCTGTGAAATGGAAGGGGGAAAAGTAGCAATGTCCAGGGCTATTACAAGCAATAGATGATACTATCTACATAAAGCACTTAGCATTCAGCACTTAGATAGTGACATTTATCAACATGCTGACCCCTTCAGTAGAATAAATAATCCTATTGGCCGTTGGATTTCCTTTCTGGGTCTTTTTGGTTCCCCATCCCCAAGGGCTTCTTCTTATTCTTTTTTTTTTAATTCATGAATTTATATTCCTTCTTTAAAAGAGCTTCCAAAATGTAATTGCTCCTGGAAGTGATTAGTAATAATATTTCTTTTCTAGGTTTTTTTTTTTTTATGTTTGGGAAAATTGTGGTAAAATTACAAATATAAAATTTACCATTAGTGACTTTTAGTACATTCACAGTATTTTCAACTGTCACCACTGTCAAGTCCCAAAACATTTCATCACCCAGAAGGAAAGCCCGTACACATTAGCAGTCACTCCCCATTCATCACCCCCACTCCAGCCCTTGGTAACCACTAATCTGCTCCCTGTTTCTATGGATTTGCTTATTCTGGGCATTTCATATTAAATGGAATGCTTGTTTTATTCCTAAGACAAAGTTTCAATTTCCCCTTGGAAGCAGTAAGTAAGTTCCTTCAGGCAGGGACTTTCAACTGTGAGTCTGTGGGCAAGTTACTGAACATTCCTGCATCTTGGTTTCCTCCCCTAGAAAGCAAGGATGACAATCATTGGACCCACCGACTCCAGGGCCATGTGAAGAATGAATGAGACGGCACATGAACAAGGCTTAGTAAGTACTTGTGCACTGCCAACAATCACTAATGCTATTTTTTATTTATTTTTATTGCAGGATAATTGCTTTACAGAATTGTGTTGCTTTCTGTCAAACCTCAAATGAATCAACCATAGCTATACATATATCCCCCTCCTTTTGAACCTCGCTCCCATCTCCCACCCCATCCTACCCTTCTAGATAGATACAGGGCCCCTGTTTGAGTTTCCTGAGCCATATAACAAATTCCCATTGGCTATCTATGTTATATATGGTAATGTAAGTTTCCATGTTATTCTTTCCATACATCTCACCCTCTCTCCTCCCCTCTGCCCATGTCCACAAGTCTGTTCTCTAAGTCTGCTTCTCCATTGCTTCCCTGTAAATAAATTCTCCAGTACCATTTTTTTAGATTCCATATATATACATACATTAGAATACAGTATTTGTCTTTCTCTTTCTGACTCACTTCACTCTGTATAATAGGATCTAGGTTCATCCACCTCATCAGAACTGACTCAAATGCATTCCTTTTTATGGCTGAGTAATATTCCATTGTGTGTATGCACCACAACTTCTTGATCCATTCATCTGTTGATGGATATCTAGGTTGCTTCCATGTTCTAGCTATTGTAAATAATGCTGCAATGTACAATGGGATACATGTGTCTTTTTCAATTTTGGTTTCCTAGGATATATGCTTACAAGTGGGATTGCTGGGTCATATGGTGGTTTTATTCCTAGTTTTTTAAGGAATCTCCATACCGTCTTCCATAGTGGCTATATCAATTTACATTCCCACCAACAGTGCAAGAGTGTTCCCTTTTCTCCACATCCTCTCCAGCATTTATTGTTTGTAGACTTTCCAATGTTGGCTATTCTGACCAGGGTGAGATGATATCTCATTGTAGTTTTGATTTGAATTTCTCTAATAATGAGCAATGTTGAGCATCTTTTCATGTGTTTGTTAGCCATCTGTATGTCTTCTTTGGAGAAATGTCTGCTTAAGTCTTTTTCCCACTTTTCGATTGCGCTGTTTGTTTTTCTGGCATTGAGTTGTATGAACTGATTGTATATTTTGGAAATTAATCCTTTGTCAGTTGTTTCATTTGCTATTGTTTTCTCCCACTCAAGATTGTCTTTTCACCTTGTTTGATCAGGACCCACTTGTATACTTTTGTTCTTATTTCTGTTACTCTAGGAAGTGGGTCATAGAAGATCTTGCTTTGATTTATGTCATCAAGTGTTCTGCCTATGTTTTCCACTAAGAGTTTTATAGTTTCTGGTCTTACATTTAGGTCTTTAATCCATTTTGAGTTTATCTTGTGTATGGTGTTAGGAAATATTCTAATTTCATTCTTTTACATGTAGCTGTTTAGTTTTCCAAGCGCCATTTATTGAAGAGGCTGTCTTTGCCCCATTGTATATTCTTGCCTCCTTTGTCAAAACTAAGGTACCCATAGGTGCATGGGTTTATTTCTGGGCTTTCTATCTTGTTCCATTAGTCTATATTTCTGTTTTTGTGCCAGTACCATACTGTCTTGATGACTGCAGCTTTGTAGTATAATATGAAGTCAGGAAGGTTGATTCCTCCAGCTCCATTCTTCTTTCTCAGGACTGCTTTGGCTATTTAGTGTCTTTTGTGTTTCAAAATGAATTGTGAAACTTTTTGTTCTAGTTTTTTTGTAAAAAAATTACCATTGGTAATTTGATAGGGATTTTGTTGTTGGGAGGGCCTTGGGGGGGGGGGGGGGGGGGGGCATTGAATCTGTAGATTGCATTTGGCAGTATAGTCATTTTCACAATATGGATTCTTCCTACCCAGGAATGTGGAATATCTCTCCGTCTGTTTATGTTGTCTTTGATTTAGTTCATTAGTGTCTTATAATTTTCTGTATACAGTCCTTTTGTCTCCTTAGGTAAGTTTATTCCTAGGTATTTAATTCTTTTTGTTACAATGGTGAATGGGATTGGTTTCTTAATTTCTCTTTCTGATTTTTCATTGTTAGTATATAGAAATGCAGCTTTTTTCTGTGTATTGATTTTGTATCCTACAACTTTGATAAATTCACTGGTTAGCTCTAGTAATTTTCTGATACTATCTTTAGAGTTTTCTATCAACGGTATCATGTCGTCTGCAAACAGTGAGAGCTTTACTTCTTTTCTGATCTGGATTCTTTTTATTTCTTTTTCTTCTCTGATTGCTGTAGCTAGGACTTCCAGAACTATGTTGAATAATAGTGAAAGTGGACACCCTTGTCTTGTTCCTGATCTTAGGGAGAATGGTTTCAGTTTTTCACCATTATGTTTGCTGTAGGCTTTTCACATATGGCCTTTACTATGTTGAGGTAGGTTCCTTCTATGCCCATTTTTTGAAGAGTTTTAATCATAAATGGATGCTGAATTTTGTCAAAGGCTTTTTCTGCATCTATTGAGATGATCATATGGTTTGGTTTTTATCTTTCAATTTGCTAATATAGTCTATCACATTGATTGATTTGCATATATTGAAGAATCCTTGCATTCCTGGAATAAACACAACTTGATAGTTGGTGATGGACAGGGAGGCCTGGCGTGCTGCAGTTCATGGGGTCGAAAAGAGTCGGACACGACTGAGCGACTGATCTGACCTGATCTGATCTGATCATAGTGTATGAGTTTTTTGATGTGTTGCTGAATTCTGTTTGCTAAAGTTTTGTTGAGGATTTTGCATCTATGTTCATCAGTGATATTGGCCTATAGTTTTCTTTTTTTGTCTTGTCTTTGTCTGGTTTTGGTATCAGGGTAATGGTGACCTCATAGAATGAGTTTATAAGTGTTCCTTCTTCTGCAACTTTTTGAAAGAGTTTAGAAGGATAGACATTAACTCTTCTCTAAATGTTTGAAAGAATTCTCCTGTGAAGCCATCTAGTCCTGGGATTTTGTTTTTTGGGAGATTTTTTTATCACAGCTTCAATTTCAGTGTTTGTAATTGCATTGTTCATAATTTCTATTTCTTCCTGGTTCAGTCTTGGAAGAGTGAACTTCTCTAAGAATCTGTCCATTTCTTCCAGGTTATCCCTTTTATTGCCATACAGTTGTTCATAATAGTCTCTTATAATCCTTTGTATTTCTGCATTGTCTGTTGTAACCTCTCCTTTTTCTTTTCTAATTTTGTTGATTTGATTCTTCTCTTTTTTATTGATGAGTCTGGTGAAAGGTTTGTCAATTTTGTTTATCATCTCAAAGAGCCAGCTTTTAGTTTTATTAGTCTTTACTATTGTTTCTTTCGTTTCTTTTTCATTTATTTCTGCTCAGATCTTTATGATTTCTTTCCTTCTACTACTTTTGGTTTGTTCTTCTTTTTCCAGTTGTATTAGGCGTAAAGTTAAGTTGTCTATTCAATGTTTTTCTTATTTCTTGAGGTAGGATTGTACTGCTATAAACTTCTCTCTTAGAACTGCTTTTGCTGCATCCCACAGGTTTTGAGTTGTGGTGTTTTCATTGTCATTTGTTTCTAGAAACTTTTTTATTTCCCTTTTGATTTCTTCAGTAACCCGTTGGTTATTCAGAAATGTCTTATTTAATCTCCATGTATTTCTGTTTCTTACAGTTTTTTTCTTGTCATTGATGTCTTGTCTCATAACATTGTGGTCAGAGAAGATGCTTCATACGATTTCAATTTTCTTAAATTTATTGAGGTTTGAGTTGTGACCCAAGACATGGTCTATCCTGGAGAATGTTCGGACGTGCACTTGAGAAGAAGGTGTATTCTTCTGCATTTGGATGGAATGTTTTGAAGATATCAATGAGATCCATCTCATCTAATGCATCATTTAAGACGTGTGTTTCCTTATGAATTTTCTGTTTTGATGATCTGTCTATTGGTGTGAGGGGGGTGTTAAAGTCTCCTACTATTAGTGTGCTACTGTAAATTTCTCCTTTTATGTCTGTTAGTGTTTGTCTTATGTATTGAGGTGCTCCTGAGTTGGGTGAATAGATATTTACAATTGTTGTATCTTCCTCTTGGATTGATCCCTTGATCATTATGGAGTGTCCCTCCTTATCTCTTGTAATCATCTTTATTTTAAGGTCTACTTTGTCTGATATGAGGATTGCTACTCCAGCCTTCTTTTGCTTCCCATTTGCATAAAATGTATTTTTCCATCCTCTCACTTTCAGTCTATATGTGTTATTAGGTCTAAAGTGGGTTTCTTGCAGACAGAAAATATATGGATCTTGTTTTTGTATCCATTCAGCTACTTTGTGTCTTTTGGTTGAAGCATTTAATCCATTTACATTTAAAGTAATTATTGATATATCTGTTCCTATTGCCATTTTCTTAACTGTTTGAGGTTGATTTTGTAGATTTTTTTTCTTCTCTTGTATTTCTTGACTATATAAGTCCCTTTAACATTTGTTGTAAAGCTGGTTTGGTGGTACTGAATTCTCTTAACTTTTGCTTGTCTGAAAAGTTTATTTCTCCATCCGTTTTGAATGAGATCCTTGCTGGGTACTGTAATCTTGGTGGTAGATTTTTCCTTTTCAATACTTTAAATATATCCTGCCATTCCCTCCTGGCCTGCAGAGTTTCTGCTGAAAGATCAGCTGTTACGCATATGGGGTTTCTGTTGTATGTTACTTGCTGCTTCTCCCTTGTTGCTTTTAATATTCTTTCTTTGTGTTTAGTCTTTTTTAGCTTGATTAGTATGTGTCTTGACGTGTTTCTTCTTGGGTTTATCCAGTATGGGACTCTTCGTACCTCTTGGACTTGATCAACTATTTCCTTTTCCGTGTTGGGAAAATTTTAAAATGTGATCTCTTCAAAAATTTTTTCATACCCTTTCTTTTTCTTTTCTTCTTCTGGGACTCCTATAATTAGACTGTTGGTGCATTTGATATTGTTCCAAAGGTCTCTGAGACTATCCTCAGTTCTTTTCATTCTTTTTACTTTATTCTGCTCTTCAGAAGTTATTTCCACCATTTTATCTTGCAAGAGTTGACTCATTGGAGAAGACTCTGATGCTGGGAGGGATTGAGGGCAGGAGGAGAAGGGGACGACAGAGGATAAGATGGATGGATGGCATCACTGACTAGATGAATGTGAGTCTGAGTGACCTCCGAGAGCTGGTGATGGATAGGGAGGCCTGGTGTGCTGCAGTTCATGGGGTCGCAAAGTGTCGGACACAACTGCGCGACTGATCTGATCTTGCAGCTCACTGATTCATTCTTCTGCTTCAGACATTCTGCTACTGATTCCTTCTAGAGTATTTTTAATTTCAGTAATTGTGTTGTTTGTCTCTGTATGTTTATTCTTTAATTCTTCTAGGTCTTTGTTAATTGATTCTTGCATTTTCTCCATTTTGTTTTCAAGAATTTTGATCATTTTTACTATCATTCTGAATTCTTTTCCAGGTAGTTTGCTTATTTCTTCTTCATTTATTTGGACTTCTGTGTTTCTAGTTTGTTCCTTCATTTGTATACTACTTCTCTGCCTTTTCATAATTTTTTTTTAACTTACTGTGTTTGAGGTCTCCTTCTCCCAGGCTTCAAGGTTGAATTCTTTCCTCCTTTTGGTTTCTGCCCTCCTAAGGTTGGTCCAGTGGTTTGTGTGAGCTTGTATAGGGTGGGATTTGTGCTGAGTTTTTGTTTGTTTGTTTGTTTTTCCTCAGATGAGCAAGGCTGAGTGAGGTGGTAATCCTGTCTGCTGATGACTGGGTTTGTATTTTTGTTTTGTTTATTGTTTATATGAGGCATTCTGCACAGGGTGCTACTGGTCTTGTATTCAACTGGTTTCCTGTCTGTGAGTTCTCACTATTTGATACTCTCTAGGGTTAGTGGTCTAGGGTCTTGAAGTCAGTGCTCCCACTCCAAAGGCTCATGGCTTGATTTCTGGTGAGGAACGAAGATTCCACAAGTGGTTTGTTATGGCACGAAGTGAGATTAAAACAAATAGCCCAAAACGAGAAACCAAAGATGAACCCCAGACAAATGGCAGTTACAAAATCAGGCAAATAATAATTAAAATAATAGAAATACACATATACATGTACACCCATGAGCAAAGTGAAAACAGTTCAACAAAAATAAATTACAGTAGATTGACCCAGAAAACAAAGTAAATCAAAAATTATATTTACCAGTTAAGAGCAAAACTAAAGCATAAACTGGAAAACAAAACGAAAGCAAGGTGCCAATTGTTTAAACATCTATTCACTGTGCAAGGGGAAAAGAACAGTAGGAAGAGCAAACAAAGGAATAAATGTAGAAAAGACATAATAGGTTTTTGAAAAAAAAATTAAAAATTAAAGTTATAAAAAAGAGAAAAGGAGAAAAAAGGAAAAAGGGGAAAAAATGAAAACTTCACAGAACTGCAAAAGCCCAATGTAGAGGCAGAAGTTTATAACAACAATAAAAAGTGTGACTGAATGTGACTGAATTCACATATGTATATGTGAATACACATATACATATACACCTATAAGCAAAATCAGAACAGCCCAACAAAAATAAAGTACAATAGATCGACCCAGCAAACAAAGGAAACCAAAAACTTATAACTACCAGAACAAAACTAACTAAAGAACAAGCTGGAAAACAAAACTAAAGCAAGGTGCCAATTGGGGAATAAAGTAAAGAAAATAAAACCAACTAATATGTTGAGAGGAAAGGAAAGAAAGAGTAGATATGCAAAGTTAAATAGAAGTAGATAAAGAAGATTTATATACATTCAAGATTAACTGCAAGGAGAAAAGAACAGTAGGAAAAGCAAACAAAGGAATAAATGTAGGAAAAATAATAATAGGTTTAAAATTTTTTAAAAGAGAAAAAAAAATAAGGAAAATTCCACAAGCCCAACGTAGAAGCAGAGGTTTATAACAGCAATAAAAAATGTGACTGAGGGGGGAAAAGAAAAAGCTCAAAAGCTTAATTGGATTTCATAGTGCCAAAAAAATTGACAACTACAACAGGGGTGGGGAGGGAAGAAAAAAGAAAAGAAAAAATAATCCAAAAGAATCTATTTTGCTAAGTCACTTCAGTCATGTCCGACTCTGTGAGACCCCATAGACGGCAGCCCACCAGGCTCCCCCACCCCTGGGATTCTCCAGGCAAGAACACTGGAGTGGGTTGCCATTTCCTTCTCCATTGCATGAAAGTGAAAAGTGAAAGTGAAGTCACTCAGTCGTGTCGGACTCTTAGCAACCCCATGGACTGCAGCCTACCAGGCTCCTCCGTCTATAGGATTTTCCAGGCATGAGTACTGGAGTGGGGTGCCATTGTCTTCTCCAAAAGAATCTATAGAGCAAGTCAAAACATAAGAATAATACATGTTTATGTTTTGACTGATGTGTTTTGCTGTCAGAGTCCTTTCCCTCGCTGGGAGTCACAGTCCACCTCACCTCCCTAGGATGCCCTCCAAAACTGTGCTGATGTCGGGACCTGCTGTGGGGACAGCTCAGATTCTAATCTGGTCCTACTCCTGTGTGTTCTTGCCTCCAATGTCCACAACTATCAAAACTAGTGTGTTTTCTTTTCTGGGAGCTCTCGCTGACCTTTTATGTATTCCATAGACACAGAGTCTGTCTAGTTGATCGTGTGGATTGAATCTTCAGCTTGTACAGCTGGTGGGAAGGTTTTGGGTCTTCTTCCTTAGCCACACTGCCCCTGGGTTTCAATTGTGATTTTATTTCCACCTTTGCGTGTGGGTTGTCCACTGGGGTTTGCTTCTGAGTCTACCCTGGAGGACTTGGGTTTGCCCCTGTGAGGGCCAGGTGTGGAGGTGGTGCAGCTGCTTGGATTGCAGGGGGTCTGGCAGCATCAGGTACTCAGGGGAGCTGGCGGCTAGGGCAGCAGGAAATATAGTGCTCTAGAGGGGTATGGTGACCAGTATAGGCCAATACGCTCCAGTATTCTTGCGTGGAAAACCCCCATTCCTGACAGAGAAGCCTGGCAGGCCACAGTCTACAGGGTCACAAAGAGTTGGACACAACCAAAGCAACCTTGTGTACGTAGACACAAGACTTTTTTGCCCGTGGCAGCTCTGCCCCAGTGAGAGTTGAGTGGTGCAGCTGCTTGGCTTGTGGGGACCTTGGCGGTGCCAAGTGTGCAGGGACATGGACTGCCTTTGCTGCAGGAGTTATGGCCCTATCAGAGTCTTTCTTCAAGCCTCTTAATAGCTGGCAATCAGAAGGCCTCTTTGGCCAGCTCTGCCCCTCCAGGCACTTAGAAGGCTCCCTTGCCTGGGGTCCTTCTCTGTTGTTTGGTGTGTCAGGCACATAGAGGGGCCCTCCTGGCTGGGGTCCTACTCTGTAGACGGGCGCATCAGTCACTTAAAGGAGCACCCTGGGTGGGGTCCTGCAGGAGTTTCATGGGCCAGCCTCTCTATTGTTCAGCTGCCAATGCTGATGTGGCGGGGAGAGAGGCTATGGTGATGGCTCCACCCCCTACACGTGACTCAGCAGTATCGCCTGGCTTCCAAAGCTGCCCAGCTTTCTTTCACAGGCATTTCCCATCACAGTCTCCTCCCTCCCCTCCCCTCCATCTGTCTCTCCACAGTCAACAGCATCCCTCACCCTGGGACTGCTCCACACTCCCCAGACTCCAGCTCCCAGCCACTGGGCCTACCAGGGGACCATCGTTCCTGTCTGGAGTATGTATGGCTGCGGCCAGGACTGTTTGATTCTCATTCCATTTAGGCTGCCACAGCTCAGCTCACGCTCTCAGCCTTAAATGTTTCTCCTCTGACTCAGACAATTGCCCCAATGTAGGGATTGGACCCCTGCTTCAGTTCACCCACCTGCAAATGGCAGGTCCAGTCCTACTAATATTCCTCTTTTTCTCCCTAGTTCCTTCATCCTCTAGAGTTTTGTGTGGTTCTATGTATTCTTTTCTTCTGGTCAGGTACTCCGGTCTCGATCTCTCAGCTGATGTTCTGCATGAACTTACTTCTGTGTCTGAACGTGTATTCTTAATGTATCCGTGGAGAGAGATGTACTCCACGTCCACCTACTCCTCCGCCATCTTGTTCTCCCCTCACTAATGTTATTTTTAATCTCACAAGGAATGCAGGCTCTTTTGAAAAAAATTGGAAAAAAGAGATGTGTTGCTGTTGTTGTTTAGTCGCTAAGTCATGTCCGACTCTGCAACCCCATAGACTGGAAGCAAAGCACACTTCCCTGTCCTTCACCATCTCCCAGAGCTTGCTCAAACTCATGTCCATTGAGTCGATGATGCCATCCAATCATCTCATCCTCTGTCATCCCCTTCTCCTCCTACCTTCAATCTTTCCCAGCATCAGGGTCTATTCCAATGAGTTGGCTCTTCCCATCAGGTGGCCAGAGTACTGAAACTTCAGCTTCAGCATCAGTCCTTCCAATGAATATTCAGGACTGATGTCTTTTAGGATTGACTGGTTTGATCTCCTTGCTGTCCTAGGGACTCTCCAGAGTCTTCTCTAGCACCACAATTTGAAAGCATCAATTCTTCGGCACTCAGCCTTCTCTACGGTTCCAACTCTCAAAACCATACATGACTATTGGAGAAACCATAGCTTTGACTATACAGATTTTTGTCAGCAGTGATGTTTCTGCTTCTAAAACCACCCACACCCCCCAGCTACACTAGCAGTTGAAGTTCAGTGGCTACATCTTACCTTAGTGTGGGCAGTGGCAGCCCCAATAGCAGATGCTGGGGTAAGTGGACCTGAGCCTGCTTCTCTGCAGGCTCATAACATGGGTGACCTTGGACAAATCACTTAGCTCCTGTGAACCCAATTTCCTCATCTGGCACAATGAGGAAACCTCCACTGCAGGCGGCCAACGTGAGAAGCAAAAGAGACATTCAGTGTCAAGGGCCTGACTCATAGGAGGGCTTCAGCAGCCACGGGCATGGTATGGCCCCGGAGGAGGCAGCAAGTGAGGAGAGGACTCAGTTACAGGCACTCCATGCAGTGGTTGGTGGTGCAGATCTGGGGAAAGGAGGGGGCCAGAGGGGCGGTCAGAATCTGCAGAAGCAGAGATGTGAGGAAGGATTGTACAGTACAGGCAGGAGGAGGTGTTGAGCACTGCAGGGCTGGGGGCTTTTATTCTCTCGCTAACCCTCACACTCATCACTTGTATCCCTCTATCCCATTCACTCAGCGGCGGGCCCCTGTGGTCCCAGGAGAGTGGGCACTGGGTTAGTGCAGAGGATGCAAAAGTCATGAGTGGCAGGGACCGTGGCAGTAGTAAGGGCTGGGTTCATAGGGTGGGTTGCCGTGGGCCAGACACTGAGCCCACTGCCCTTTCCCACATTCTCCTGTACTCCAAGGGAGGGCGAGATGAGGGAGCTGCTGCTCTAACAGACCCTGAGAATGGAGACAGAGACAGCAAAGGGGCTGTCGAAGTGCTCAAGTGGAAGCACCCCGTCCCCACAGGCCTTGCCTCTCCCAGCCACACCTCCTTGAAATCTGAGGAAGTACAGCTTCTGAGAAGGGAACAAAGAAGAAGGCAAACACAGACTTATCTTCAACTCAGAAAGACCCTAGAAAGTAATGGGCCAGTTCCCTCAGGTACTTGAAACTGCCATATGAAACTTAAGTGCTGGGCCAAAGTCACATGCTTTTTTCAGAAAGCCAGAGCAAGGCCACTCCTGCTAAGAATGCGCCAAACTTCAATTAAACGTAAACTAATCCTTTAATGCAAAGCCAACCTGAAACAGGGCCAAGGTTGCTCACTGGGTTTCACCCACGTGGCACCAGGGAAGCCTAGCTCCTGGCAGAGGGTACATATAGATTGACTGTGGGCATCCCAGAGCATGTAAGCTGTTGTAATAATTTCCCTGCAGTTTGCTCCACCAATGAATAGATGACTGCACTCATTCACAGCACTTCTATCAGCCACAGATGATTTGGGCAAAGCCATCTCCTTTACTGTGTTGAGTAGCTCGGATGGTGGAAGGAACACCAGGCAAAACCAAGTTTCATCTCCATACTGCGAACCAGCTGTGTGGCCTTAGGCCAGTCACTCAACCTCTCTGGGCCTCAATTTCCGTACTTGATAGAGAGGGATTTGACTGAAAGAATCAAAGTTCCCTTCTGGCTCTAAATTCCTTTTTTAGGCCTTCTCATATTGACTTTTGGAATCAGCAAATGCCACCTAAAGAAGCTGTGGCAACATAGAGAACAAATGTATGGATACCGGGGGGAGGGTAGGAGAGATGAATTGGGAGATTGGGATTGATATACACACCATGTATAAAGCAAATGACTATTGAGAACCTCCTGTATAGCACAAGGAACTCTACTTGATGCTCTGTGATGCCCTAAAGGCGAAGGAAATCCAAAAAAGACTGGATATATGTATACATGTAGCTCATTCATTTTTCTGTACAGCGGAAAGTGACACAGCAGTGTAAAGCAACTATACTCCATTAAAATAAAATAAAGAATCTGTGGATACATAATACTTCCAGACTGAGCAACAAACTCCTCAGTCAGCAAGGCCTCATGCAGCCCACTGGGGGTGTTCCTAAAACTGTGGCAGTAAGTCAGATGAAGAAAAGCTGTATCATGAAAGTTCTAGAATCACTGAAAATTAAAGACTAAAGAACTGAATTCATCTTCAAAAGACAGAACATTTCTATAATGCCCCAAATTCCCTTTCATCTGTCTTTTAACTTGAATTTTTGCAAGAGGAATTAATGGACTTTGAAGTCACCAGAACTGGGGTGGAACCCTGGTTCCTGGAGGAGTTACTCTCTGAACTTCAGTTTCCTTGTCTGTAAAATGAGTGTTTATACTTTTCTGGAAACACTGTTGGAGAGATTAGAAGGGGTTTGTATTGAGTGATACAGAATCTGTTAAACATGAGGTGCCCATTCAATTCATTATTGTGTCAATCCTAAAGCAAGACACATGCATGTGTATTCGTTTTTTTTGTTTTTCTTTTTCCTCCCAAATCTCTTATAGGTTTTTCAGGATAGGGACAAATTTCTTCTCCTCCTTGGTAAAGCCCACAGTGTTTTGCATGACACTAAGCAAAATAAATGAATCAATCAGTTAATGAAATTAGTCTTTTGTCCTTCCCTAAGATTTAGCCTTCCTTCCCAGAATTCATACCATTTCTCCCTTCCTCTGAGATGGCAGATCTAAGGTCTCATAATATTTGCAAGTCTTAGAGTTGTCACCATTCAGTCGCTAAATCCTGTCTGACTCTCCTGCAACCCCATGGACTGTAGCCCACCAGACTCCCCAGCCCATGGGGTTTCCCATGCAAGAATACTGGAGTATTTCCTTCAGGGGATCTTCCTGACTCAGGGATTGAATCTGCGTCTCCTGACTGGTAGGCAGATTCTTTACCACTGAGCCATCAGGAAAGCCTAAGTCTTAGAAGACTCCTGGCATTTGCACATCCAAGAGGAACACGTGTCCACTGGGACCCATGAGGCTCCAGGCAACAGCCTGAAGGTGGAAAGCAGAACTCTCCCCACTACCCCAAAGAGCAAACCCAGCTCCCACAGTGGGCAAAATGGGGTAGATCCTTTACGCTTGGTGCTTGTCCAGTCCCAGGAAACCACCCAGGCCGCCATGCTTCTGCTCCACAACACCTTTGTAGATACATACATTTTAGCTCCAGTCCCTCCATTTTCCAGACTAAGAGCAACGAGCAGGAAGGAAGGAGGTGGCAAGGGATGGCACATGTGCAAACAAAACTGGAAATGTGCCTGAGAGGTAGGGCAGGGAGGTGTGCTTTCCAAGGGGCAACCACTCCACCTCCTGGGACTTTGGAAGTTTTTCTGGGGTCCCCTGATCCCCGGCTTAGACTGGAGAAGTTAAGTCATGCTCTTCCTGGCTTCACCTGTGGAGGTTGCCACACCAGAGTGAAGCCAGGATACCACTGACTTAGGAACATCCATGAGCAGAGGGGAGGTTGGCTGCTGGTGGGATCAGCAAACAGTAGGAGCTTGGAACCGCGGTTACCATCAGCTTTATGTTCCCAGTGCTAACTGGATGCCTGGCCTAGTCGAAATGCTTGCTGAGTGAGCAGATGCATAAATGCAAGAAGAAATGAGGGAATGAATGAATTACAGCCGGGACTAAATTAAGCAAGTATTTCAGGCCCTTTTTCAAGGGGGCTAAGACCACCATTTCATACCTTGTGCTGCTTAGGAGGGGCAAGTGAGAGAATATTTGTTGAAGGTTCCGGGACAGTGGAGAGGGAGGTCGTGGGCTGGTCCCTGGGGAGAAGAGTTGCAGGTGGGTGGCCAGCTGCCCAGGAAGTTGATGGCAGAGAAGGGGGTACAGCTAAAGCCTGGGGGAAGTCCCAGCAGGAAGGGGTGGTTGAGCAGGGGGAGAGGGGGAATCCAAACATATGGGGCACCAATGTGGTGCATGTTGTCATCTAGTCACCTCCCCCCCCACCAGAGCCCTGTGAAGTCAGTATATCATCTCTGTTTTTATTGAGGAGAAAACTTAAGCTCAGAGAAAATAAGAAACCTAACAAAGGTGAAGAAGCTGGGGAGTGGAAGTGTTGGGATTTGAACCCAGGTTTGTGCATGTGGGCTGGTTGCTCAGTCATGTCTCATTCTTTATCACCCCATGGACTGTAGCCCACCAGGCCCCTCTGTTTATGGGATTTTTCAGGCAAGAATACTGGAATGGGTTGCCATTTCCTTCTCCAGGGGATCTTCCCAATCTTCCCAACCCAGGGATTGAATTCAAGTCTCCTGTATCTCCTGTACTGGCAGGCAGATTCTTTGCCACTGAGCCACCTGGGAAAGCCCACTGATTAGCCAGTTCCAAAGTCAACATTCTTTCCCTCTTCCAGTACTGTCTCCTGGAGAAGACAGAGCATAACCATGCACATTGTCCATGAGGCTCCCTCAGCCTCCATCCTATGGCCAATCAGTCCTGTTGACCTGCTCTCTTGAGTGGATCTAAGATCCATTGTCATCCCTTGCTCAGCCACTGTCTTAGCCCAGCTTCCCTCACTCTCACCTGAACCACAGCAAGTTTCCTGAAGAATGGCCACCAGCTTCAATCACACTGCCCACCCACAGCCCACTCCCAAGGAAGAAGCAGTGGCTTTTCCAGAAAACAAATGGAAATGTCACTGGTCTGCTCTTGGATGAATCTAGATTCATCCCTAGATGAATCTAGGACCTGGCCTTGCCAGTCAGTCCAGAGTATCCCTCCCTACTCCCCGCTCTGTACTGGACTGGATGGCACCCCCTCAAAAAGATACTCCCGCATCCTTACACCCCGACCATGTGAATATTAACATCTTGACAGATGTAATCAAGTTAAGGATCCTGAGATGAGGAGATCAGCCTGGATTACCTAGGTGGGCCCTAAACTCAAGGACAAGCGTCCTTATAAGAAGCACAAGAGACGAAGACACAGAGGTGGGGAAGAAAGCCATGTGCAAATAGAGGCAGAGACTGGAGATAGCCACAGGGAATGTCTGGAGCCACCAGAGGCAGACTTCAAGACTGAAGGAAGGAGTGAGGCCCCACTGACATCTTGATTTTGGACTTCCAACCTTCGGAACTATGGGAGAATAAATTTCTGTGGTTTGAAGCCCCTTCAGTTCAGTTCAGTCACTCAGTCGAGTCTGACTCTGCGACCCCATGAATCACAGCACACCAGGCCTCCCTGTCCATCACCAACTCCCGGAGTTCACTCAGACTCACATCCATCGAGTCAGTGATGCCATCCAGCCATCTCATCCTCTGTCGTCCCCTTCTCCTCCTGCCTCCAGTCCCTCCCAGCATCAGAGTCTTTTCCAATGAGTCAACTCTTCGCATGAGGTGGCCAAAGTAAAGCCACTTAGTCTATGGTAATTTGCTTTGGCTGCCCTAAAAAAGTCATGTACCTTCCCCCATGGTGCTCTAGTCATTTACTCACTGTCCTGAGAAAGAACTAACTAAGGCTCCTGAAAGCCGCCTGGTTCTCTTTTTTGGCCTTTTTACATTCTGATCCCTCTGCTCCAAACACTCTTCCACCCACTTATTGCATGACTTATTCTGTGACACGTCAGCTGGGCTGGATGGCCCTTACTGTGGGTTTCTACTCACCATACACTCCTCTTTTCATAACATGTATGATAACTTCACCATAATTTTTTGTTTAGTTGTTCCATTAACCAGTAAGTTCCATGAAGGCAGGTGTACCCTCCCATACACAGTGGTCACTTCGCAGATATTTGCCCTGTCCCATATTACTTTTTCCTTCCCTCCCACACCCAGCTCAAATTAGCCTTCCAAGGCAAGGATGCATGAATAGAAATTATCTCTATCCTTGGCTCCCTGGTACAGTCTTCCTCTCCTGTGTCTGGGCCCCTCAAGACTTTCTACAGTTCTACTTCCAGCTCTGGGAATGAAAAATTAATGCTTAAACTAAGGCTCATAAGGTGGCTATAAAGAGTCACTGGGAGTTCCTTGGCGGCCTAATGGTTAGGATTCTGGGCTTTCACTGCCAGTCCCTGGTTGGGGAACTGAGATGCCACAAGCTGTGGGGCATGGCAAAAAAAAAGCCCTTATTTAGCCCCAAGCCTACCCAAGCATAGTACCCCTCTTCCTTGGGTCATGGTGATTAGCTTGCAGATAAGCACACAGTCTGGGTAAGGTTCAAGTTCTTTACTAGAAAGTTAAATACAGATGTTCAAAGGATGCCATCCTCTTCCTTTTGGGGTCACTGGCTGGGACAAGGCCAGCTAGCACCATCTTTGTTCATGTCCGATGCCCGCCACATGAAGAAAGCCCATTTTCAGGTATAAAAACAGAAGTAAATGCAAGAGTAGGTGGGGAAGGAAAGAGAGCTGAATGTCATTATCATTTGAGTCCTTGTGCCCAGTCATCCCTGAGGCCATCCGTAGACATCCTCAAATGTTAGTGAATTCCCTTCTTTTGTCAAGCTGGTCTGAGTTCACTTCCTGTCACCTGAGACGGAAGTGGTCCTGCCAGATGCAATGCCTCTGCTGCCTGAAAGGTTCCATACCACCAGTCCACATGGCCCTTCTAAGGGGGAGCGGCAGAAGCTTCTGTCCGGGTGAGTGAATGCCTGCCCGAGTGCACAGCCACAACACGGCTCTGCCTGCCTTCAAAGTACAAACCCTTCTCCTATCCTGGCTTCCCAGGTGCCTTCCCAGGCAGGGAGGAGGGCAAGGTCAGGAAAGTCTGGAAATAAGATAATAATATCTTGTCCGACCCCAAAGCTCCCCCAATGCAGGTCACAACAATTTAAGCAAAAAGAGCAACAACATAACCCAAGGTGCCCTAAAACGCTCGTATGACACACAGAGTCTATGACACCCTGAATTAATTAGGGTGTCTCTCCTCCTTGATCTTGAGGACCTAATTCAAACTCTGATTGTTTTGCATCTTTAGGGAGGAGGTATTGAGTACTCAGGGCTTCCCTGGTGGCTCAGATGGTAAAGAATCCACCTGCAATGCGAGAGATCTGGGTTTGACCCTGGGTTGGGAAGATCCCCTGGAGGAGGGCATGGCAACCCACTCCAGTATTCTTGCCTGGAGAATCCCCAAGGACAAAGTGATGAGCCATCTATCTAGCCTAGGTCTGCCACTTAAAACAGTTTCTGCCGCCTCAGGACAAGGAGTCATGTCTCCCTGGGGCTCACTCTTTCCTTCCAACAGGCAGATGGACCTCCCAACTGTGACACTGTAACAGGTGAAGCCCTGCGGCTTTGCTAGAAGACAACACCCAGACCCAGAGGGCCTCATTCACAGTGACCAGTACCGCCCCCCACTTCCCCTGGCCCTGCTATGCTCTGCACCCATGGATTCCTGTGTCCCTGACTGAGAACACATGACTCTTGCCTACTGTAGAGCTCTTTTTTGCACCACCTCTTTCCTACATCCTGAACAAGGAGAAAGGGAGAAGCATCTTCTCTTTCCACTGCGCTCTGTTCCCCGATCCCACCCCACGCTCCACTCCCCATGGAACACCTGGATCACTGTTAAATATCAATAGCTGAGAGGTGAGGCCAGCTAGGAGAAGGAGGCAGCAGAGGATGAGATGGTTAGATAGCATCATTGACTCAATGGACATAAGTTTGAGCAAACTCCCTGAGATAGTGGTGGACAGAGGAGCCTGGCCTGCGGCAGTCCGTGGGGTCGCAGAGTCAGACACAACTTAGTGACCAAACAACAACAAAGGCCAGCAATTAAGTTTTGTGGCCTCACCAGAATGAGTCAGGTAAGGATTTCATTAAAATATGTATGAACATGCTCCAAGATTACAAATGATAGGTAACTGGAGGGACATTAGATGAATTAAGTTAAATGAAAATTAACTTGTATTTTATAGTACTTTAAAAAGCATAGATTATTTCCTTTAACTACTTGACCATGGACTAGACATAAACTGATGTTAGACCACAAGAAAGAATATATTGTTCTCACTTGCAGATAAATAATATTTTTTCATAGTTTCCCTCTAATTTCAGAGAAATGTAATGGGCCCTATGATTTTGTCAGTTCAGCAGCAGCCTCATTTCAGGGAACTATCTCCCCATCCCCCATGCCCTTGTCCTTCCCATACTCTGTGCTCTCCATGTGCATATGGCCACCACAAGAGACTGCAGATTGGTGCAATGGGCGTGGCCTTGGCACAGGCCATTGGTGCAGCAGTGGGCGCCCAATCTAAATAGGCCAATCAGAATTCTCCCCCAGGATCTGGGAACTGCAACTGACAAAAGAAGTCAGCCTTTCCCTGGGTGTCTGAAAATGAAGACATGTAAATGCAGAAGCAGTTGGCAGTCTTGTTCCACCATGTGGACTGAGGAATAGAAAATGCCAATCAGCAGAAAGAGTTCAGAGGCAAGAAAAGGAGAACAAATCCTGACAGCCTCTGAGCTCCCACTTCTAGCTGCTCCCAAGGCCTGTCCATATTCCTCTTTTGGATTTCATTGAATCCATGTAGCCTTATAATGAAATTCTTGCTTGGCTTAAACTAGCTTAAGTTGGATTTCTGTTCCTTGCAACCAAAGAGTTTTAACTAATATAAGAATGCGGTCCTATTTCAGTCTCACTTACATGCTAATCTTGAATTCCTTAACCATTTTACTTTGTGACTTCAGGATGAAAAAAATAAAAGTGAAAATATTTGAGTTAGACTCTGGTACAAATTAGTCCACCATCATTCTCTTGGACTGTTTTTTTTTTTTTTCCCACACAACAATCTGGTAGTGTTTTCCTCCATACTGGAATGGATTAATTACAAGGTAGACACACAAGGGAATGAGCAGATCAATGGTCTATCTGTCAATGACAAAACATGGGATTTTTATGACAGTCACCAAGAATCTGATCTTTCCTAATTTGAGCCCATTTGTGAGTGCTGTGTGTTCTCTTTTGATGATCTTCCTAACTCAAATGACCTCTGATGTGTAGACCTATCACCAGTCCCCTTGGACACTCCGAATTTGGTGAACCATGCCCACAGCAATGGTCTGTGGGTCCAACCAAGATTCTGTAGAGAAGCTGAACAAGCACAAAACCTCTGCAGGACTAACAGCAACGTTGCCTTAGCCAGGAGCCCTCAACGCTTGTTCACGGCTAGTTAAAATAACAAATGTCAACAACGAATGTGATACCATCCCCATTCACTTTCCCAAAGATGTGTGTAGAACTAAAGAAGCTCTTGCCTGATATCTAACTAGGCTTTCTCAGGGTTCTCCTATGGAAAAAAAGAAAAATAGAAATTAATCCCAAACCCACTGGGCTTGACCAAAGACAAGAGGCATATGCGTGGGAAAACATAACCTGATATTAAAAATCCCAAGGCAGGTAAAAGTGCTCACCAGCTTTGCCCATGCCCTCCCTTGTCTAAGTGGGTGTTCCTTGGACCACCATAAGCTTCAGAAACCTGAGTGGCAAATTAGTCACGTCTCTACTCTGATTGGGAAATATTTCCTTGTTATCCGTCCAAGTTTAATCAGCAGTTCAGTTAAACAGGTTAAAAATGCCCGAGGAATTCAGAGCTGGAAAGAACCTCAGAGTCATTTGGCCCAAGAGTTTATTTTAAAGATGAAGAAAAAGAAGCCCAGAGAGATACAGTCACTTGTTTTTCAAGAGGCACAGCCAGGGAGCAGAGGGCTGGAGAGCAGCAGCGCATCACTCCCGCGGGCTCCAGGCTCTGAGAACCGAACGCCTTCCGCACCGAGCTGCTCGCGGACCGCTCTGCACGCGCCCGAGGCCTAGATGGCCAAGAAATCAAGGGCACCGCCTCTTCTAAATTCTCCAGGGAGAAAGTTCCAAGGCGCTGGGGGCCGGTGCGGAGGATTTTCAAAGGCCTGCGGCGGAGCCCTGCTCGCAGGGACACGGGCCAGATGTCCTCACGTCCCCTCTGCAGACGCTGGGGCTGCCTGCTGCAGTCCACCGCGCGGGCGCACGGCCGCCTCTGCTCCCGCAAGCCCCCGGGCAGCTTCAGAATACACCAAGGGATCCCGCCGGGCGGGCGGGTGGATAGTGCAGGGGCGGCAGGATGGCTGCGAAGGTCAGTCGTCTCCCCTGCTGGCCGCCTTCCTTTCCTGGTCGCTCCCTGTGGCGGCAGAGAAAACAATGAACCTGCGGGGCAGACAGAAGACAGACTGATACATCTGCACACTCGGAAGAGAGGGTCCAATGGCCAAGCAGCTCGAGTGGGGTCGTGAGAAAACCGTGGGGCTTTCACAGAGCAGGTGGAGTTCACTGCAAATACACAGGGTCTTGCCAATCACTGGAGATGGCACCTTTGTTCGGTTTTCAGAAGTGCAATTCCAGGGGCACTTTTTTTCCCCCTTGTAAAAGAGACTGTAAAGACAATATTAATTTGTTTAAGCTCAAGACGTGAAACAAACCGGATGCCATGCTTTCTCAGCTTTCTGAGTTAGGGATGACGGTGTAATTTAGCATCACCTGAAGCCAAAATTCACCTGAGTAGAATTAGGGATTGTCAGTGAATCCCCAATCACACTTCTAGAGATGAGTCTGATTCTTCTAGACACACACACACACACACACACACACACACACACACACAGAAATAGTTATCAGTCTCTTTGGCCCTGATCTCCTATTGAACAATAGACATGCGCCCAGGACAATGTGGGGTTTGGTGCTTCTTTGGGGAGAAGAACTTATAGTATTTCTCCATCCCTATTATTCCCCTCTCTGTGTATGGTTTGTGTGTCAGCTGCTACCTGAACAGAGGTGGCAGTTCCATATAGGTTGGCTTAGAGAAGAAAACTGTTCTCACTCGGGTTCTATAAATTACTCATATTCTCACTTTAATATCAAGTACGATACGTATTAGAGTGCATGGTTTTGGCTAGAATCAATTTGGAAGGCTGTCAAATAAAAAACAAAATAGGAAAATAAATCCAAAGTAAAATTTATGACATGATTTTACTCCCATTACATTCCACTTAACAAATGCATATGTTTTACAATATCTTTAATAATAATTATTAAACATAGTAAAATACTTCCAAACTTGGCTCGTTGCATAATTGTACTTCGAGTGAAAAAAAAAAAAAATTATCTGAAGCCTTGTCAATATGCCACTTCCTCCTCCCCCAGCTTTTAACAGAAGCAGCCTCCAGTGGAATAATCCAAGCTGTGTTCAAGAAGTTGGCAAGTAGGTCCAATTAAATGTGGTTTTACTGTATTCTGGCGTTTGCATATCTTGTTTGCCAAGAAGTAATCTTTGACAAAAAAAAAAAAAAGAATCTCTACTGGCCCAGACACAGCCTGGATGGTGCAATGCATCACATAACTTTACCCCATGACTAAGATAATCTTTTTTTCTTAAATAGCTGTGGAAAACGTATCATATATCCATCATATTCCTATATGAATCACAAAACACTGTGCTTTATGGAGCCTCTTACATTTATACATGACAATCTGAAATTCATCTTAATAGCTCTGCTTATTTTAATTATTAAACTCAAAGGGGGTTACTTTCAGCCACCTGAGCTTGATGTATTTATTCAGGTGTGCTCCAGTTGGATTATCTGAATGAGGCTCCAAAGGACCCTATTGACTATGAAATGCCGGCTGGTCCAAGCTGCAGTCATCCACACTCACAAACCCAGGGACCTGAAACTCAGGGACAGACATGCTCCTCTGAGTTTTGCTGGGCCGTTCTTTTGCTGATGTTTTATACACTCCCATGCCCTTACGGAGGCTCTGACTTTCATAGCCCCTTCCAGCTAACCCACGCGCTACGTGAACCATCAGCCGTATCCAAAGTCCAGATGGAAAGCTGTCAACAAAGAGACTCCTTCCGCTCTGCCTACTGCATGATTCATCCCTGGCATGAAGACAGGCCGGAGATGGCCCCACCACCTTGACTCCCATAGGTGAGCCAGCCGAAGAGCACAGGTGCCCATTCCTCAGGTCAGCAGGGAGGGATCGGGTCTGAAAATGCCTCTGAACACACAACTTGGCCTTTGTTATCGACCTTCACAAGCTCATTAAAAACACATGCAGAAATGGTTAAACAAAATCCTCTAAACCTTTTACAAAATTGCCAGTCTATTAGAAGGACTGAGCTCACAGCAAACTCTCCCTTCCAATGTGTGCAATGGAGCAGCTAATGTCCTTTGGACTCTTGTCTATGGCACCAAGCAGAGAGAGGTGGGGGGGGGGCTTGTTTGTTTTTGGTTCTTGTTGTTGTTTTTTTAACTTTTTTAAAACCAAACTCTTCAATAGTGCAACCCAAAGGACTGTTTTTACCAAACGCGTACTGTTAAAGTCATCGCCTTGTAAAAAAAAATCTACGAAAAGTATAAAATAAAAAGGGAAATCTGTGTCATTGTATCTGGGAGAGCAAGAAGGAAAAGAGAAGCAGATGACCGTGGCACGAATGCTTTTGTGAGTGGCACTGCATCAAAGAGCAAAGTGGACTCTCTGAATGGGGGTTTTGAAGCCTATTACGTGGAAAAGTTGGATCGTAAGCTTGATCTGGGCAATATTTACTCAAAGTTTCCTTATAAGGCACAGAGCACTGCATTCCAGCGAGTCGTGGACTTTCACCAGGTGCATCTCCCTCCTAACGGAAGTAGTCGCAAGGAGGCAGTTTGGCCACAGATTTGCAGTGTACCACGATATGGCTCTAGCAATACATAAAATAGCACATCAGGGACGTGAGGCCTGAGATTGAGGCGCTCTGAGCTCTGATCTGGCATGTGCCACCTTCTCCTGGTGAGATCAGTAAGTCATTTAACTCTCTGGGGAAATCATTTTAATATGTGTGCCTCCCTGGGGAGTTGCACTTGTTCCTTATCATTATATATATTAATCATGCTGGTTTTTTTTTTTTTTTAACTTTATGATGCAAGATTAAATATAAGCTGAAGCTTTCAGTCTTGGTCTCTCCAGCCTTAAGAGAAAAATATATCTTCAGCTTAGGGTTTTGGATTAATCAGATAGAGAGCTGAAAGAGCTTGGGACATTGGTCCAAAGGAACCAAAAGTACAATGTAAGTTCTGTGAGGGTTAGGGCATACTTACCTACCTTAGACTGTAGGATCTTTTTCACTCCTATGGTGCTTGGAATTTCGCATATCATGTAGAACTTGCTTTTCTCAGGGCCTGCTTAAAACCAGAATAAAGTTGAGACTGTTAGTGCCCAATGAACTTAAATCATAAAAATTCACATTAAAAAAACCCACATTGATAAGAAGGCTTTATGATAAGGAAACTTCACCTTGGCATAAAAAGTAATAATCATTATAATACTGAAGTCACTGCAAATGTATATAGCATCTTTTATTTTTCTGAGAGCTTAATACTTTTGCAAATTCATTTGCACACTATTCTAAGGGAGGAGACGATAAGGGTATTATTTTTCTGGTCTTTCTTACAAGTGGAGAAATCAGGGTGGGGCTGACAGAACTTCACTAACTTTCTCTTAAGCCTTCTTTCTCTAAAGCAGATGATACTGAGAGACAGGGGTGAAAAACATTCCAAGTAACCAAGGCCGGTTTTCAGATAAGTGGAAAATTATTCAATTTTCCCCTTTCAGCAGCAAACAAGTTTTGAGGTTCCTGTCTGGCTGCCACCCTCTGTCGTGCATCCATGTTTCTTCTCTTCCTCTTGCACATCCAGCAACAGTTCTGCCAGCCCTGCACTTACTAGCCTGCAAGTAGCAGTGCCTCGTCGTGGTTGAACTAGTAACATGTTCGGAAACCTAAGCAACCCCTTTCGTGACTGGGAGTAGAGAGGGAGGGTGTGTCAGTGGGAAGAATCCTGCCAGGGTCTCAGTTCCTGGGGAACCCAAGGTAGAGGTGCCAAAACATGTCCTCCGCACTCTCAGGAGAGAGTGCTCTACTGTGATAGTTTAATAGTTGATAGAATCTAAGTCAGGAAGAGAAATAGCATAATTCCAATCTTAGGTTCAACTTGTAAATATATATAGCAGACAATGGTAAGTGCAATCATGGTAAATATTTATTAACATATTGCAAACTTTAACATTTGGGCATAACCACAATGTTGAGTTCAGATTCAGACTTGATCAAAGATGTGCCCCGAACAAGGAATTCAGCCTCCATTGCCTCCAAAGAAAAAAAAAAAAAAAAAACCTCATGTCTAAAATGATAGATAACTAAAGGTTTAGGGAATGTATGAAATGTTTGCAAAGTAGTCTGGACCCTCTTCCCTTCTCTTATGGCCTCACCCAGTACCTGCTCTTCCACTTTTAGGATAAACAAACTGGAAATCACTTTGCCCTGTCCAGCTCTAAGTGTCTGTGATTTTTAGGAAGGACATGTGATACAGCAATTTGTAAGGGGAGAATATCAGACACACAACACAGGTCTTCAAATAATGGGGAATAATTGGGCCATTCTGGCCATTAGATTTTTGCAATTTGAATAACCAAATTAACTCATTATTTTAAAAGCAACCAGTCCAGAATGCAAATTTTTAAATTTAGGATACAGATGTAAGCTGGGAAATGTTTTTGTTTATACAACTTAAGAGTTATGTTATTTTAGGAGAGAGAAAAAATTATACATGTATCATTAAATAAGAATAACAATATGAGGATTGATTGCCTCATACTTTGAGGGCATTGTTTGACTGACTTTTAAACAGAAACACTTCAATCATTTAAAATTCTTCCATGCTGGTCAAGCCTACAAACCGCCTGTATTTTGACTAAAGTATTATTTTTACTGCAAGATAAGCACCTTTACAAAGCAAATTGAATAGATGACAAACCCACCCTCCCTCCCCCTTTTGCACATAAGTGATTCTAGTACTGCTTTGAGGCATCCCTCAAGTCAAATAACATAAATAGAATGTGAGAAATTACGTTTTCTAGACTTCACACTTAGTATGAAAAACAAAACTTCATTGTGCCTCAACGTATCCTCTCATTTTTTTCTCATAACCTAAGGATTTCATAGAGTTCAATGTGGTTTATTATACTGAGCAACTGAAAATGCTTCAGCTCCTTGGTTCACAGGCTCTGACCTTGGATATATGTCTGTGGGTTGCTGGTACGGAGTGGTAAATAGGGCCAACCTCAAACATAGTTTTCATTCAAATGTACTTCAATTTTTTCAAAATGGTAGAAATTCACACATAAAAACAACTTGGTTGAAAAAAGTCCATGGCAATGGTGTCCAAAATTACTCAATGCATAAAATTTGCCCTCTTATAATTAATAAAGGACACTGAGAAAAACAGAGCAGACTATAAAATATCAATTTTAGTTTGTATCTCAACAAAAATAAAAACCTAGAGGGTAGTCCATCTGGCAGCCTTTAGTTTCTTTTTCATTTATTCAATTGCAAGATCTTGGGGATACTAAAGAGACCTTAAATTTTACAATAAAGGCATGTGTATAATGTCTATGCTTTGAATATAAACCTATACCATTTCTCCCTCCTGTCATACTTAAGAGACCCTCTTTCTCAAAGGCAGTTAGTTACAGAAATAACCTTTTAAATTATTTTCTTGCAATACGGTTTTATGCTCAAATTTGTTCTATTCAATGAGGATTTTAAGTACACAGAGAAACAGCTATAGATGAGAAGAAAAAATAAATAGATAGCATAAACTTCTGTGGCTATGGTTCACAAACAATAAATGTTTTTTCTTAAATGTTTTTAATTGTCTATTATTGTATCATTGTGCTTTTCTAAAACTTATCCAAATAGATACTCTAGGAAGCCTTGTTGCCTGTCCAGTAAACAAGCAATAGGCATTTCAGTATTACCAAAGAGCTCGTTTGCACAACACAGTTCCAAATAAATGATCCACAAAAAAAGGTACATATGTACATACATGTAATATGCATATATTTTTTCTGTTTTTAAGAGATTTAGATTAAAAGCTTAAATGCTCCTACTTTGATCACAGATCATTTCAGAGCAATAGACATATATAATGAAATGTCAGGGTGTTTTGTAATCCCCTCAAAGGTGAAGGGTACACCGAACCAAGGTATGATTTTTTTTTAATGAGGTGAATACGTCCTTAATTATACATAGTTTCAAGTAATCTATATTTTAAAATTCTACATGGTTAAGTTTTATTCTTTTAAGCTCTGTCATATCAAAAGTTAGCTCTGATTTGTCACAGCACACATAAATAAGGTTATTCTATTCTTTCAAGTTCAGTATCATTGTACTTATGATTGTGTATTCAAGCAACAAGAGTTACTATAGCCTATAAAAGTTTACAAATATTCAAATACATTTTTCATGTACCATTTCATATTAACTACAAATATACTTTTTACAAATGTGAATATTTAGGCCAATATATCTTTTTAAAAATTCCTATATAGTCATGTTAAGCATGCATGTTGACATTGAGTAAAAGCTACTTGATTTAATGATTAACTACAGAGATTATAATAAACTGTAAATAAATCGCTTCCGTGAATGGACTCTCTATCTGTGTCACACGGCCTCTCAAAGCCACTCTAAATATCCTCACTGAAACTGTTACTGACTAATGTGCCACATTTTAAAGCCAAATTGGGTTTTTGCTCCGCTCATGCCAAACGAACTAGAGAGAATTGCCTCCTATAGCAAAAGGCGAGCTCAACTGCAAACCCATTTCTGAAGACAATTAGAAATGGTGGGGGGCAGGGACAAGAACCTGAAATTCAAGAAAATTTTAGCTTTGACAGAATCATTTTGCAAACTACTCTTCACATAAACCCAGGGATCGTGATTAACAGTTAGTAAATGTTCGAATAGAACCAGGAAAGTCAACTAGGTAGTTTATTTCTCTCAAAAAAAAATCAGATTTCAAGTGCTTGAATATTTAGGATTCTATAAGCCTGAATTATCTAGACAATTAAATCAACAAATTATTTAGTGTAAGCTGACACTTTTAATTGGGCTTAAAAGAGCAACTTTTCAAGTTTCATTTCTATGACCTCACGGTTCCTTGTTACAATGTTTTATATACGGAGTTCAATTTCTTTCACAAGGAATTACAAACACTAAGAATTTTAATGGATCAGTTTGCAAAATGTTAAAAGTTTCACTTCTAAAATGTCTCTGTAAATAAACTAATATTTCTAAAAACCTCCAGTGTCATCAGTATGATCTGATTGCTTTAGCCCTCTTTTTATATTAAAAAATATCTAAGGAGTTGGGAAGGCTAGAAATATACAATGTTTCTGTCTATGTAACTACACTGACAAAGTCAAAAGGTAAGTAGTTCTACATTTTGGACCAAAGGATCACCTACAAAGATATTTTGCCATGTTTCGGCAGGTCAGAGTAGGACATTTTTAACATAAGGGACAAAATCCTATCAGTGTAATAAATTTGGACTATTAGCCAGAATAAAACTCCTAAAACTTATTTGCTTTTAAAAAATAATTGCTTTCTTTTTAAAATAAAAATGCTATTATTTCTAGTGTTTTCATGTCATATGACATTAGAGAAATGGATCGAGTTTTCCAGTCCAGGATTTCAAAATTTACACCTCCTCCATCACTGTACCTTATTAGTAAGTTTCAAACATTGAAATAATTACAATGAAAATTTAGATCAATATCTACAAATTAAAACTAAAATTTGAGTTTCCTATCCGGATGTATGTGTTTCCCTCATATTAGAAATGAAAGAATGTTTTAAGCTTTTATAAGAATAAAATGTAGACAATACAATAAATTTTGAGATGGTAAGATGCTCTTAAAAAAATTCTTATCTGGTACAATAGAACTTTTAAAGTCATTTTTATGTTTTGTGTTCTATTGATCAAACTTGGGAGATTCAAGATTCTTTAAGTTGTGTTACTTCTTAGGTTAAGAAAACCAATTGTTTTCTTTGATAACAGTTCAAAATTTTTGTTTTACCTGGAAAAAAAAGAGTATTTCAGCCATTTTAATGTGAGCTATTATGTAATTTTAATAAAATGAACACCTTTTCCTAATCTTCCAATAACTTATTTGTGGATCATGTCTATTGGAAAAAAAAAAAAAAACCTCTATTTGATTCACCTATTAATCTGATAGCATAATTAACTAGAAAGGAAATCCAAAACCAGTATCCTTAACATTGGATAGCTCTTGGATATTCCCTAGGGTACACCTTACACGCAAAGCTGGGCCCACATTAATCTAGGGTGTAATTATCTGAAAGAAACAGATGTTTTCAAAAGTAAATGAAACCCCATATTTAAAGTATACTTATATATCAGCCCGATGTCAAAGGTGAGATCAATTTGAATGGTTTCCAACATGATTACATGACAAATTAATTTCCTTTTTTAAAAATGTAG
Organism: Tragelaphus eurycerus; assembly: GCA_935064755.1. NCBI lineage: Eukaryota > Metazoa > Chordata > Mammalia > Artiodactyla > Bovidae > Tragelaphus > Tragelaphus eurycerus. Next base: position 27,807,307 of record CAKXYN010000003.1, read on the forward strand.
TGAATGAACAACTGATTCCTTCACTTATCAAACCTGGTGATTTGTGTAATCTGCTCCAGTTTTGCAAGAAGGAACTCAAGACATGGGTCCTACTCACCCTCCCACCCCGTAACTAACTGCCCAAGAAATTATTTTGTGGAACTAAAATGTACATTCTCCTTTCACGTCAAACAATGTCTGGTTGGTTAAAACCAAGTGAGTTTCATGTAACTGAAATCCTGCGTCAACCAAAAAAAAGGGAAAGGTAAGATCCCAAGTAGTAAATTACTGATGGTGCTTTATAATCTTTTGGGATTCCCATCCAAAGGCAACAGGGAACTTAAATATGGTACACTTTCCAGCTCCAGACCTTATATATCATTTCTATTGAAATTAAGAATATTAACCTTATTATAGGTCATTTAATATAAATGTATTTGAGAATAATCATGTAAAACTGTATTTTCATAGGTACCTTTAAGGATAGTGGAATGGACAATTATAAATTATGTAAATCCTGGAAGAGTATGGACAATTATAGATTCCAGAATTTGTAAAAACTCTCAGGTTGGTGCCAGCCTTGCTCACACTTAAAGACAACTGGACCCTCAGCATGTGTGAGTTAGTGTTCTGTCAATTCTTTAGGTCAGCCAGCAAATGTTTCTCACCCTGACAAGACCCATCAGGCAAGCATGAAGTTGGGACGATCACAAAAATTAGGGAACAGTTTTTTAAATGGTTGCATGTACTTAATCACATTTTAAAGTTAAAACTTAGGAATTAAAACCTGAGAACTTTTGACTTCTCCCAGCAACAAAGAGGATGTATACAGCTATTCTTGAACAATCAAATGCCTGCTAATTCAATTGCCTAAAATTCCAGTCATTAGCCAAGCAGTTTTCCAAATTAAGACATCCGGTCTCCTACAATTTTCCACTTAAGCCAGAACACAGAAAAATAGATTTGACCAATCAACTTAAGATTAGCCATGAAAATATGACTTATGGTGTATGGATTAGTAGTTGTACAGTGTATTATGAAAAATCTATGCTGCCATCTTCACGTTCCTGATTCAGGTTGTAGAAAATGGGTCACATTTTTTTTAATGTGCATTTAGTATCTTCTTAAATGAGTAGAAGCAAAATGTTTGAACACTTCTGAGTGACTTAAAGTAATCTAATAATTCATAAACTCTGAATAGAATATTAAAAATAAAGATGCCATGTATGATACATATTTAGGATCTATATAGTACATAATCACAATTTTGAAAACACAAAAATTCTCAGTTCATATAATTTATTGCAGTTAGCACACAGTTTAAAAATTCACCAACACACCAATAGTACAAAACTAAACAGCATTATAAGTTATTCCCCCCTCAGGAAAATAAAACATACTATGATTGTCAAAGCTAGATGTCAGTCTAAGTTTTAGAACAAAGGAAGAATGTGAAACTAATAAAAGGAAAAAGCAATCACTCACAATGACCACAAAAAGAAAATCCAAAAGAAAGTCCGTTTTCTCACAGACATTGATTGTCTTCTCTAAATTAATAAAAATTATCTTAACATAAACTGTACTTTAAAAAAACTAGAAACTCTTCAAGTAACTAAAGATAATGCTCCAAGGCCATTTTCACAGCTTTTTTTGTTTGTTTGTTTGCTTTAAATGCCATTACAGCCAAATTAACACACATTTGACCAAATATTTCCAAAACAGTCCAGCAACACACAATGGAGTTTTCCATTCAGTATCTTAAGCACAAAAATAGGCTATGTTTACAGTAGTTAAGGCGATCAAATTTTAAACAAAAGCAATTTAAAAAAAAAAAAAAAGGAAAAACAGCAAACGTTTTCCATGCTACTCCCATAGACCTTATTTGTAAGTGCAAGACAGGAAAACAAACACTGTGCAAAATGCTTCTGCCCTGTGTGCTGGTCATTAGAACCACACGCTGGGCCGCAGCCTCTGCTGCCGCGGTACACATAGTCTACTAACCCCTTCCCCGTGTCAATCAAGGCAGTCCAGTCCATTCAGCCTGGGGCTTTTTCAGTCCATAGAATCTTTTCATGAGTTGGGGGTGTGGGGGGGATGGGGGTAAGGGATGGAGGGAGGGAGGGAGGGGAAAGGAAGGAGAGAAAAAGAAAAGGGGAGGAAAAAAAAAAGAGAGAATGACCTATTGTCAATTTGTGCAGTAGTTACTCTAAAAACGCTCAACTGGGTAAATGTGTACATCTAAACTTTGAGCTGGCCTGGGTTTTGTGCAATTAGAAGTTTTGTTATAAATGCACACTGCACATGCAGATCTTTAAGCCATTTGTAAACATTTATATTTTCCTTGTTATGTAGCAAAGTTATCAATTTGCAGCTTAAGTTTTTATTCAGCTTAACAGTTTCAACTTAAAGACAGTGGGAAAGTCAATTTAAATTATATAAAATAAAAATAAAAACAGTGCATTAACGTTCTTCATAACACCAGGTTTTTTTTTTCCCCAAATGGTGCTATTTCTCTAAGGAAATTAAATAATTTTAAACTCACTCGTTAAAGTTATACAATGCAAACAAAGACAAAAAATATATTGAAACTCATGCATTTCTGTAGCGTTAATATTTACTTTTCAAGACTCAACTAAGAGCATCAACACAACCTGTCAAGTCCTTTGACACCCCCCAGCCCATGTAATCAATTACAGTATACAATAACAGTAATTCACATTTTTCAACACACAGTTCAACACTGCTGAAGCTGCAATATCCTTTTTCATCCCAAGCAAACCTTCACAAAGACAGCGTCCCAGTGATCCCAGTGTACTTTCAGAATTTCTCTCATTGGGAACCGTCAGAAAACCAGAAGTTGCCACAGAAAGTTTTAAGTCAACTGCTTGTTTAAAAATAGATAATCCAGCATTTCAGAAATTTTCCATTTGGGTCTAAAAGCATTCAGGTTTCCAACAGCCAGAAAAGATTCATGCAATTTGAGACATATAAAGAGGCTAATAAAACTGGAGGGAATTTCTACTTTAAAAAAAAGAAAAAGTGGGAAAAAAAGGAGAGAGCTCAAAAGACACTGCAGTGCTGACAAAACAGACCCTATGAAAGCATTTTGTGATAGGACGATTTGTTTCAAAGGTTCTTATTGGCTTACTTCCCCTACCCCCTCGAAAGAAAGGAAGAAAAAAACACCTCTCTATTCTCCGACTTGCTCTAAAGTTTCTTTAATCAGGATGCTAAATTAGTGAGATTCTCATGCTATTCTAAAGTGCAAAAACAAGTTAATATCCCAACCTTTCAGTTCCAGGAAACGAGACTGCTTTTAGACCGTACCACAACTATATAGAGATCTATTTATATATAGGTTATATATATATTATTTATATATATATATAAAATTATTTCCAGAGTTCTTGAGAGCTATCTTCTAAGGTCCAGTCTCTGACCGCGGGCAGGCTCAGCGCCTCGCTTTTGACCGACAAGGAGTTCACCAACTCACAGTGGAACTTGCGGATGTGCCGGTACAGGTCCCCGGACTGCGTGAACCTGCGCTCGCACCACTTGCAGGCGTGCGGCTTCTCGCGCGTGTGCACCACGGCGTGGCGGCTCAGGTTGTGCGAGTACTGGAAGCTCTTGCCGCACTGCGTGCACGTGTAGGGCTTCTCGCCCGAGTGAGTCCTCTCGTGGCGCTTCAGGGTGTACATGCAGGAGAACGTCTTCCCGCACAGCGAGCAGGTGGGCACGTTGACGTCGGCGGCCGGCTTGCTGCGCAGGCCGTCCTGCTCGCGGAAGTGCGTGCTCAGGTGGATCTGCAGGATGTGCGGGCTGGGGAAGACCTTGTTGCACAGGGGGCACATGAAGATCTGGCCGGCCGGGCTCAGGATGTTGGAGACGTAGGGCAGCAGGCTGCTCTCCATGCCGCCCTCCACCTGGACCCGCTCGCTCTCGGGGGTCATCATCTCGTCGTCGCTGGCTTTGTCCTCCCGCTCCAGCTCCCTCAGGACCGAGTCCTCCCTCAGAGGAGCCAGATGGGCCGGCTCATACTGTACCCTGTTATTAGTGCTCACACTCTCTTTCACAGTGCTATGTTCCATGTCATAGTCATTAGTGCCAACATCACTCTCATCACAGGAAGCCTCTTTCTCCACCTTCACCTGCACCAGGTTGCTTCTCAGCACGTCCTGTGAAGAGAAATAAGAGCTGTTCAGATTTTCAACTCCTGAAAGGCTGGACTTGACAGACAGGTCCAGCACACAGTCAACATCTGCCGAATCCCTCACGGAGGTGACAGACCTCTGGGACAAAGACTCTGTTGAGCTGCAGGGGCTGGCTACTGTTTTTCCAGCTGCTGTGGCGTGTGGCTCTGCCTCTCCGCCAGCCTGGGGGATGCCTGCTGAGTCCGAGGGCAATCGCATCCACATGTTCCCAGGCTCGGCGGCCAAGTCCCTTTTGCTGGGCAAGATGTTCAGTTTTTCATCTTCCCCTTCATCTTCATCACTGGGCAAATCGCCTGCCATGTGGCTGCTGCCATCCGAGAGGCTCTCGACTTTGTCCGAACAACTTGAAGCATCTTCTTCCTTTTTGGTGCTGTCTGCCTCCGTGGTGGCTTTCTCTTTCAGCTTCTTTTTGCAGACTTTGACAATGTCATACATGTGGAGATAACTGGCAGCTGCTAGCACGTCTTCAATGGGCAAGTCTTTGAACTGGAGTTTCCCTTCATACATGAATTCAAGCAGGAGAGCGAAGGCTGGGGCTGTAACAATGTCGCTGTTCAGATGAACAATGTCTCTTTTGTCCAGCTGGTCCTTGTAAAAGAGGTGGAAATACATGCTGCATGAAGCCAGTACAGCTCGGTGCGCTCGGAACTGGGCATCTCCCACCAGAACAGTGCAGTCACAAAGAAAACCCTGATGTCTCTGCTCGCTCAGACACTGCAGCAAATGTCTACTATGGTCTGGAAACTCCATACTGTCTTCATAACCTGGGAAGAGAGGAATTTCTCATGAGAGTCTGGTTAGGAACAACTTTTCAATGCTCTAGTCCCCACTTAAAAAAAAATCAGCTCGGGCCTCGGAGGTACATGTCCCTGAATTTTAATCAGGCTTATGACCCAAGCACTACCAAATCTCACACACACACACACACACACACACACACACACACACACACACAAACCAAGTGTGAGAAGAAAAATGTACGCTTTCGAAACTTTTTACTCCAGCCAAACAGTCTCTGATGCGTCTCCACCTTCCCTGAACTTTTAGTCAAGTTTTAAAAGTCTTCATTTCAATACAGTCTCTTACTGAGAGTAAGAATTTAGGTCTCTTTCAGAAGAAATTTAACTAACTCTAATCATCAAATTATGTCCTACAAAACCTACAAAATAGCTTTATTTTCAAAGGGAACAACTCAAATAATGAACAAAGAAAAGTCGCAAACACATTCTGGAAGATTCAGAAAACTTGTTCAACCATCCTTTTTTATTACTTTTGATACCTGACTGTACTTAGCGCGATTTAAATACACACATTTGGCTGAATCAAGGGAAAAAAAAAAAATGAAATGGCATAATTAGTCCAGAAATCAGCAAACAACTTACTTTTAAAGTCAGAGTGTTAAAACAACAAAAGCCCTGTGTATAAAAACAGATGTTAATGCCTTAAGATTTGCAGGTATAGCACACATGTACGAGATCAGAAGGAACTACACGAACAGATGGAAAAGATCATCCTTACTATGAACAAATCCAAATTTTTTTTTTATGAATTGAGAAAAGAAAGGGTTGTATTTCTTTGTAAAATCTGTACATTTAGAATATTAAAAACCAGAAGGGCTTTATTTAACTCCGAAAATTCTCATCTAAACTTTGATCTGTTGCATAGCAAAATGAGTTCTATAATAAAATTAATACAAACTTTTAAATAAAGGCATATTACATTTAAATGAAACTCAAAAGCTGTACAGGTTCGACATACCAAAAAAAGCCTTGCTAGTAAAAGAGAAACTATTTTTTTTTTTTTTTACTCTGCCATACCTCAGTCAACAGAAAATACTTTGTTTCAACATAACTTGATATATTCTGTTTTCCCAATAGCCTTTATTCTTTCAAATGTGCATTGTTGCCCTTATTTTCTGGTGAAAAAGGGTAAAATGGAGGGAGGAGAGACGCAGATGTACAAAGGGTCAAAATTCAACTGCAAAATTCAACTCCTTAAAAATAAAGAAAGCCAGACTTCCCCTTTCCTATGACTAGAAGCAAGGTTCACCCAGCTCAAAAAGTGCATTTGGGGAATGGATACATATTAATTTAATATTTAAAAATTACTTCCCTGCTGCTTCTACACTTTGCCCAAGATGAACTAAAACTTTCAGCCTAACCCAATACATTCTGCAAGATGCCACTGCTAGAATAAACCAAGATTTACAATACAATCACTTTAAGTGCCCCACAGCTAACATCAATCCTAATCCTTGAGAGGGCTAAAAATAAAGATTGGAGGGCAGCTCACAAGGTAGCCGTGATCAAATTAGGAGGCTGAGAGGACAGAGAGGGACGAAGAAGGAAGCTTATAAACATCTGATCCAGCTGACTGTGGCCATATGGCAGCTGCTGCCCAGATAAAGAGATTAAGAATAGAGGAGTGCGATTACAGCTGTCTGGCCAATTCAGGCAGCTCAAATCTACAAGTTCTAAATTAGTCGCTAACACAAAAACTCCTGCAAATAATTATCGTTATGCTGAAATAAAAGATCTCTTAAGTATATATTTGAGAGAGAAATGAGGAAACCAGTCAAACTATTCTCCTGGGGACAAAAGTTTTTTTTTTTTTTCTTTTCTTTAAAAAAAAAACCTTCGGTTTCAAAAGCACTACAGCTGTATGTTTCAGTAAGTAGTGCTGCTGAATGTTTTGAAGAATAAAGTTTCACAGTGGAATTAATTACACAACAATCTAGCTTCTTAACTAGAATAATCTTCTCATATAAGTTTGAATGCTGGATTCCAAACAGTTTACTGTTTCTCCCCCCACCACTCCAAAAGCAAAAGGAATCTAAATAGCAGTGAACAACAACAAAAAAGCACTTTAATCCAAAGTGATCTCAAAAAGAAGTATTTCAAAGCCTTTCTTAACATCTCAAAACTTGAAATATTCTGTAAAGTTCTTTACCGCTCAAGCAAAAAGGGATAAAAATTAAAACTAAACAAGCCCAAGACTTTCAATGCCAATAAGATGTTCATTTAATACTCAATTCCACATTTTACCCCTAAACTGGATTAGAAAAGTAATGTGATTTTTTTTTTAAATTAAATAAACAAAACACCAAAACAGAAATATGCTCAATCTAATCTCTTGCTACTCCTACCTTTAGGACACATAAACCTGATTAAGTCTTTTCCTCTGAGTCTCGCTGGCTCCAGGTCTGTTACATCGGTGGAAAAAAAGCAGACTAAGAGAGACAGATGCAAAGTGGAGATGATGTTAGAGAGGAATGAGATACCTTCTCCACCACAGATCCGCACACACTAACTCCCTGTCTGTGTGTTAGAATAAAAGGCTGAGGGATGGCAGGCTGTCAGCTGCTCTGACATCATGTTCAGATGGAAATGCTACCTCCAGCTGTGCTCCTTTTAATGCCATATGCTACTCCTCTACACTCCTGCCACCAGCTTTTTCTTAGGAGAACTTTTCTCTTCTGTTAGTATAAACAAAATACTTCAAAGTCTCCCTTTTTTCCCCCCAAACTTTCTAACAGAAGAAATTGAAAAACTCAGCATATGGAGTTCTACTGTATTTATGGAATAGCAACACTTCTGTCTTAAGTTGGTGGACTGGCTTACATACTGACAGCACACTCTTGCCACGGTGCTATTCAGGAAATCCAGATTCACTTTTATTCAACTCCAACATTTAGTTTCAAAGGCAGCTTAGGGATATTTTTAAACCAACCCATTTGACATCTCCAGTCCCATTTCAACATTATTACGGCACTTTAATTTCTTTTTCTCTGCGGAGAGAATGGTATACATGTCTCAGGATGTTGGAAGACTATTCAGAACTATGACTTCAACCTGGTTCTCATTATTTCACCCTTACATAACTACTTATCTAAAACTACCTTCTCAGTAAAATTTCTCACACTGCCAATTAATGCAAATTTCAACTCTCAGTATCAACAAGCTGAAACTGCACTTTCTGAAATCCTGGAAAGTACTTCAATGAGACAAATTAATAAACTGACAACCTGCTACAGCCACCTAAAATGATTGCTGCATCTGGGTATCTGATCCGACTTTCCCCTCAGAAAGAGCAGAACTTTGTCTTCCCCTTGATCTGAGTCCCATAACAATCTTTTTTTGGGTCACTCTGTAATGTTCATGATCACAAGAAAACCTTTCAGGGAGAAAGGGGGAAGGGGTGGGGGAACCTAGGTCTAGCAAGTTAGGAACTTTTTTAGCTACATGTGCGGGTCTTTTCGAATGGCTGATGAAATTGTAAAGCAACCCGGGCTGGCCTGACCGGTGCCCTGAAAGGGGCTGCGACATCTGTGAATGTCAAATACGTCTGCACAGGCTCCTGTGGGGGTGAGGAACAGAAAAGGCTCTGGGGCCTGAGGCGCCAAGTGTCACAGTCCTGGTGATAACCACTCTGTTCTCATTAGAAAAACCATAGCCAAGAGTTAAAGAGTAACAAAGGCCAAGTTTCTCTCTCCTATGCTTCTTGCTTTCCCAAAGTCACAAACCCAACTTTCTCTAACTTCGCGATGAATGACATAATTATGAATGCTTATTTCAGGAGGCACTCTTTCGAGATAAAATTCCTCAGCCACACTACCTATTCTGCACAAATAGCCTCGCCTCATTCCCATATATCAGACATTAATCACCCCATTTACCCAGTGGGGGTGGGGGGGAGGCGAGTGACAGTTTAATGAGTCCCGAGCACCGCAATGGGCCAGCGACTCCCACTCCACAAATCAACCTCTTTGCGCCTCGCAGCCGCAGGTCCGTAGAGGGTTTTGTGAGGCTGGGTTTTGTTTTTCAAGGAGGTGGGGGCAGGGGTGCGGAGCAGGGAGGCGGCGGGGGTGGGGGTGGGAAGCAATGCAAATTTTTACGTAGTTGGCTGTGCATAAAACACTAGGGGAAAGAGGAAGGTTAAACCACAGGGAAGGAGGTGGAGGGCGTAGAGCCGGTGCAGCAGGAAAACACCTTAAACAACAGACGAGAAAACAGACCCGGGTCACGGCAACAACAAAAGAAAAGTCGTAAGAAGCCGGGGGAGGGTGGCTGCTACCGCTTCCCCGCCGCCACGGCGAGAGCCCCCGGCAACTGCCCCAGCCCGGGAGGGGCCTCCCCGCGGGCGCCGCCGCAGCTGCAAGGGTCCCCGGAGCCGCGGCCGTCCCGGCGCCGTGCAGCTGCACCGCTCCCAAGCCCCCGCCCCGCGCCCCCCGCCCCCGAGAGGCGCCGCCGCAGCTGCACCGGCCGGAGCGCGCCCCGCGCCGCAGCTGCACCGGCCGCACCCCGCCCGACCCGCAGCTGCGGCGGCCCGGCCCCGCACCCGGCCCCTGCTGCGGCGGTGCCCCCCGCCACCCCTAGCTCCACCCGCACAAACTAACTCCACTCGCGGGGCCCGGTCGCCCGCCCGCCTGCTCGCACTGCCCCGCCGGCCGGGGCCGCACAGCCGGCGCCCAGCCCGCCAGGGCCCCGGGCGCGGAGGGGGGCGCCGGGTCGGGGCCGGGGACCGGCGCCGGGACTCACACGGAGCGGCCCTAAGTCACCGCGTCCCCGCCGCCGCCGCCGTGTCCTCCGCCTCCCGGCCGCCGCTGCCGCCGCTGCCGGACTTGGTGGGCTTCCTCCTCCGCGGGCCCCCCCTCCCTCCCTCCCGGCCCCCCCGCCCCCCAATCCCGGCTCCGTCGCCCGCTCCCCCTGCCCCCTCCCTCCCTCCCTCCCGCCCACCCCCTCTGGCAGCCGGAGGAGCGCGGCGGAGCGAAGAGGCCCCACTCTCAACGGCTCCCCATGGCAGCAGCCCAGCGGCGGCCGCAGCCTGCCAGACACAGCGAGGGAGCGAGCGAGCGAGGAGCGAGCGCGGAGCCCGGGCCGGGGGGCGGGGGGGGGGGGGGGGGGAGGGGCGGGGGACGCACCACGCACGCACGCGGCGGCGCCGGCCAGATGTTCCCCCCCACCACCCGCGCGCCTCCCTCCCTCCCGGCGCTGGGCTGCTGCGATTGACCGAAAGCGGCCGGACCGGGTTCCCCGCCCGCCTCCAGCACGCAGTCTCGTCCAATAGGAGGGCGGCTTTTCAGGAGGGCGGAGGCAGTGGCGGGCAATCGTCGGACTGACAAGAGGGCCCAGCCAATGGGAAAAGGGAACTGAAGCTGCCGCTCGCGCGTGCCAATCGCAAACAGAAACTGTTGGGATGGGCGGGGCCGGGCGGGGCCGGTAGCAAGGCGGTGCAGGCGGAGTCGTCGGGCGGGCGCAGCGGCGGTGGCGGCAGCGGCGCCCCTCTGGGGGACTTGGCCGTGAGAAAGTGAAAGGAGCCCGCGGGCGGCGGCGACAGCTGCGCTGGGAGGGGCTTGTTTCCAGGCTAGGAGGCCTCGCGCGCTCTGGGCGAGCGGAGCGAGCTTTTCGGTGTGCGCCTTGACAACCATAAATACACTTTTAAGCGAAGTGGGGCTGGGCTGCTTGAAGTTACGGAGGTATCCGCGGAGGCAGGGCGCCCGGGACACACATGACCTAAGTCCGGCATTAGGTGGCTTCCTCTACTCTGGCTGCTGTGGGTGGCGACGCCCAGGCCTTCGTGTCCCAGAGCGCAGAGGGTAGGACTAAGGGACGTCCTCGTTCCGTCTGGCGCTGCCCCGTCAGCAGGTGCAGGTGCGCGCCGGGCTCAGCGGACGCCACTAGCTCCGACGGGCAGTTTCTTAACGTCATTCTCAGGGCATCTTGTCACAGGCACGGCAGAGTGCCTGTATTTCTCGCAGAAGCCTCTTGTCACGTGTATTGCACTGTTACAAGTAGCCATTCCCAAGTGACCAAATTCTAGAGAACTACTGGAAAGTAATACTTGTAGAAGCCATACCCTGATTTCTTAATTTGTACGTCTTCAAGCCATAAAGTCTAAGTATGGAGGGAAGATGTGAGACTTGCATCGTTTCTGCCTTCCTTCAAATACATTTTTATTCGATTCCCATTCTTTTGCAATTAAACTCTGTTCTTCACGGCCACCAAGAAAAGTAGAAACTTCAAGAAGTTGAAAATCTTCTTGAGGAGGCAAGACTTACAAGTAAAAAGTTGAATAACAGGGCAGAAAATGGTTTACGAATGTAGAAAACTGCGGAGTGAGGAAGTTAGTACCCTTGTAATTGTCAAGGAAATGTGTTTATTCTTTGCTAACTGAACTGAGACTGGCAAGCCTGTTGCTAACCAAATTGCCAGGAGACCTTTCAACTGGGCAAAATGTGCTCTCACTTTGTTCCAGGTCAGATGGGTAAACCAAGTTGAAAGTATTGTTTAGGCAGTCAGACATACTGAATTACTAATGAAGTGAAAAACAGGAGCACTGGGGATTCCTGAAGCTGAAATGCTATTGGAATATCCTATTTGAAACAGTGGTGATATTCTCTACTCTTTCCTCAACCTTTCATGTGCCCATGAGATTGATAACTGAGGTCAAGGCCATTCTATGACAACCAGAGTTTTTTATTCCATGAAATGTATTCTATTTGTGCTTTTGCTGACTTCTGGATCTTTTAGTCTGTTGACAAAAGGCTAAATTTCAGTTGACTTGTTAAAAGATAGGGAATTTATAAATATTCTTGATAAAGGAAATACACTCTTAAAAAAAAAAAAAGGTGGAAAGAAGTATGTGCTTTGCCAACAAACTCAGGGGAAAAAAATGGAAAGAAATATTTGCATTCTCAGAGTTGTTTCTCACCTACTAAAAGTTTAAGGAAAGTAACAGATCTCTGGATAAAAAGACAAAGTAATTAATAGTGTCAACATATTAAATAATAAGTTCATGAGAAAGTTCGAACATTAAGATTATCCACAAAAAGTTTAGAAACTCAGCTCTGTAGCATGTAAAGTCACCACTCTAACAAAAGGCTTTACAAAAGGCACCTACAGGGAGAATAATAGCCCCGGAGATGTGCAGGGGTGGACAATGATGCATGAAAAGTTATGAACATTGTTTTTTTAGCTATAAGAATCGTCACTAGGATACATTTTGAGGGCTGAGGACATGTAGATTAAATAGAGATTTAAGGAAGCAAGTTTATAGACCCTTATTTAAAAGATTTTCTAAATTCATGAAAATGCATGAAATATTCATACACTGTCAATTAATAAAAACATTTCTAAAGTATTTATTGTGTTCAAGAAAGATACTCTGTTGGGATACAGAAGACAACAAAAAAGCATATGACACTTTCTCTCCTTAGGGTTTAAATTTAGTCGGGAAAGAAATGGCATACATGTGTAAAAATCAGAACCAATGGAAGAACTAACAATATAATAAAATGTGAATGTTAGAGCTAAATGTGATATTAAATTTTTATAACTGTCTTGTCCCTGGTCTCTGATTGCTGTTGCATTTTCTCTGCCCTTTTTTTATAGTAAAAAAAAATTTAGGTAACATTTTTTGAAGTGTCTTAAACACTGTAAAAACGATACTTGTAATCATTTTTGGAAAGTCATCAGCATACAAATTGTAAATAAATAAGACTGATTTCAGAGGTATCATAATACAGAGTGATAACTATTTTTATTGGGCACCAATTGAAACCATAGAGGGTAAGTCACACTATAAAGCACCCTTTCAAGTAAGCCCCTCAAAGTAGGGACTGTTTACCTCTATACAACAAGCTTAGCAAATTAGCAAGATACAGAGCTACTTGACAGAGTTTGAGAGCCAATATTTTTTTTTCTCTCCCACAATGGAAAAAAAAGCAGAAAGTAAATATAGTCTCTAAACTATTAGAAAACTATAAAATTGCTTCCCTCTGGAGGAATCCTAATCCTATACAGTTCCATTTAATCCACACTTTTCTGGGAGTCCTGAAATTCAAAGAAATACCAGTCAATCTAACCACTTATGGTTAGACTTCTTGTCAGAGAAAAAGATGTATGTTTTACTAACGTGCATCTTGACTGATAACAATTTAACACTCTAAAACATTAACATACCAAATAAAATTTAATTTGATGAACAACTCCATAAAGTGAATGTCTGATTTTTAAATGTGAACCACAGGTCAAATCTCTGAGGGAAAAAAAAAAATCAGTATTGTTATTAACACTTCATGCAATAGGCCATGTTGAAAAGGTTATCTGTGAAATTAATTTTGAATGTTGACTTTTTATAAGCTTCAAGTATAATTGGAATTTTTTCTTAAAAAAATAGGGAAGCAAGCATTAATAATAAAAGAACAGGTACTCCAACATGTAATGTTTTAAATACCAGAGCTATAAAGTGTGACAAAATGTGGGTAGAAATTAACCTGGTTTTGAATCTAGAGAAAAAGTACACTACAATGAAGTTCTGTTAAGCCCACATTCAATATCATAGTACATGTTAAACTCTGTTAACTTATTTCGAAAAAAAGGAGATGAGCAAACTGCAACACTCACCACTATAATGAAATTAAGGAGCATATTTCCTAAAGCATAGTTTATATACATACACATATATAAAATAATCCCTAGCACATTATATACCAACTCATTTCTTGAGCTATAGATTCTACAGTACTTGAATCTATTAAATTCCTGAACTAAGATAAGTCATAAATAGGAGATAATTCATCCTGATTCTTAGCCCTAATAACAGAAATGTTATCAGAAACACTTGAGAAAAGATCTTTAGCAGATTTACACAGGGCGTTGGGAATAGACCCCTTATACTGGAAACAGAGTGAACCTACACCAGTAATTCAAACCTGTTTGAGGTCTGTTAAATGCAGAGAGGAACAAAAGATACAGCCTTCCCAGAACTGTTTTTCCTGTATAGCCAGTTTTCAGTTGCTTACTGTAAATCAGGGCTTTTACATGACCACCATAAATCCAGACAGCATAATGGCTGAATGAGGCTGAGAGCTCAGGTTTGGTTGAGACCAAGACTGGCCACTTCAGAGAACTTAGAAAGCAAGCAGAGTCACCCAACCCACACCTCTTTTCCTCTTTCTCTCCCTCTCTCTCCCTCCATCCCTCCATTAAGTACATTATGCTTATGCATATATGGGAGGAAAAAAGGCGTGTAGTGACACTGTTTGTAGTTCACTTAGTGCTAAAATGCATTCATTATTCTATTGGTACATGATCCCAGGTAGTGTTCCAACCCCAGGTTGGCCGTCTTCCTTCCTACACAGAATGCCTCCCTGCCATCCACTGATGTGAGCTCAATCAGTTAAAAAGTAGTTAAATACTATCCTAAACAAAATAAATTTGTATAGACAAGTCTACCACCCTTAAGAAAATCACACAGTTCCTCCAGAATCCAAATGGTAGAACTGTTCTATTGTTTTGGAAGTTATATTAATTAAAAGATGCATTCATTCTATCTGTGGGCTTTTTAGATTTAATTTTAAAAAATAATCTGAAGAAACATGACTTTTCCAGATGAACAGAGTCTGTTAAAGAAAGATTGAATGTGAACCCATGATACTCAGGCCCCATTTTTAAAATAACATAAATCTTTGAGTAGTGATTGTTCTCAAATTCTATAAAATATATAGAGAGTGAGGTAATTTGTTTTTGTCAAAATTAAAGAATAAAAGTTCCAGATGTTTAAATGTTCTTGATTATATTCAGTTGCTCAAATTTGGGTGCAAATGAACTCAGAAAAAGTGAAGTAAGAGAGATTACCAGAATTGGCACCACATTCCTACTATATGACAAGTGGTGTGTTTCTGACCAAAAGACAGAAATTTCTGTCTGCATCCCAAAACAAGGATCAATTTTTCCTTCTTTTTAGGCCTGCTCCACCCTCAAAAGCAGAACGTTTTTGGACTTGAAATTGGCAGAAAGAAAATGATATATCCAAATATTATTTACTGAGAACTGACAAATACATAGGAGAAATATGGAGCCTCCCCATTCATATTTAGGACTTCATTATACATAAAAGTCATTTGAAGGCACTGGACAAAGATAGCATCTCATTTTTCATTCATGGCTAATAAGTGCATACAAACCCTATCAGAATAATATAAAATTGTCCTAATAAAACCCTTCCTTATAAAGAAAGTCTTATGAACTTAACACAAAAGTCTTGATACATACCGAATTCAAACTATTCCTGGTAATAAGAGCAGACAGAAGGTTAAATCTCACTCCAGAAATTTACTTCGCCCTTAGCGATAACATGCAACTCAGGAAGTTACTTCCCTTACAAAGAACTAGCATTTATGCTTAAGACTAAAATGATTATTTTTAAAGTACCCATTTTACAATGCAAATGTGTATCTAAATTAAACTCAGCAGGAAAAAAAAAAAGCATTTTGAGTTGAAGCTGCAGTAATGACTTTATGGGAGACAATAGGAAAAGCGGTTCTTGAATATGAACTCAGAAACAGATTTCAAATTCCTTCTAGGTGTCGTAAAGATTTCTTTGTTCCTCTGACTCTATACCTTAATGTTTTGGCACATGTTTAACTGAGAACCCATTGCTCTGAAATTGTTTTGGAAAACTAAGGCCGTTCAGTAAGATCATAGCCAAAGAAAAAAAAAAAGAGGGTAAAAACCTGACAGCTGATCTACTTGCCAAACCATGCCTTAGCACTTGGAACATGGAACAGATGCAGGAACAGAGGCTTTGACTAACAAAGAACAGCAACAAAAGTCTTTGTAACAAAGACACATGCACAGGAGAGCATTTTAGACACAGACAAATGACAGAGACAAGCAATCTAAGGAACAGGTGTAAAAGGAACGTGAGAAGGTGGTGGCGGTGGAGAAGCATGATTGAAGAGAGGTGGAGAGAAGGAACAGTCCCCACAGGAAGTGTGTGGTACAGGCCTGGGTAGTGGAGATGGTGCTGGTGGAGGTGGGGGCAACAGAAATGTGAATACAACCAAGAGGTCAATATTTCTTCCTGGGCTCTGCTGATCCTATGCCGCCATTACTTGTTAAATCATATCTTGCTCATGGTCCTTAAATAATGCTTTATGAAATATCTAGCCTCAAAATAAAGAGGATAGAATACACTTGGTATTTAACTCTACAGACATTGAAAGAAAGTATTAGTCACTCAGTCATGTCTGACTCTGTGTGACCCCCTTGGACTGTAGCCCACCAGTTTCCTCTGTCCTTGGGATTTCCCAGGCAAGAATACTGGAGTGGGATGCCATTTCCTTCTCCATGGGATTTTCCCAACCCAGGGATCGAACCTAGGTCTCCTGTATTACAGGCAGATTCTTTACCATCTGAGCCACCAGGGAAGCCCAGACATTGAGTTGCCAAAATCAAGGCAGCTGCATGTGTATGTGTGTGTGCACATGCACGTGCACAATCATGCACCCTCATGTGCATCTAGATCATTGGTTTGGCCTGTTTTTCTGATGAGATATCTGCTTGGTATAAACCAGGTTTTCTTAATATAGGGTTAGAACTTCATAGCACTCTCATTACATAGATTTAGGTTGATCTTATAAAAAAATTGTGGGAGTGTACAGACATTTCATTGAGAAATACAACCTATTCATTAACCTAACTAATCATATTTCATTCATTCAACAGTCACAACATACATGGGGCCCGGTACTGGGCCTATCAGCCCAGATACAGCCCATATAAAACATCTGACCTGCATCATAACCAGGTGCAGAAATTAGCAATGGAAAAAAAGAGGGTTAGATGACTTCAATAAAGAAAAGAATTCTCATGATCTAAGATACTGACTCTATTTTTGTTTACTATCTTCCTTGACGAGAACACTTCCAGGATGAGAACTTCTGTGACATTAATAACTGTACCTTTAAAGCACCTGGAATGGCACATAGTAAGGGTTCAAGAAAGGTTTATAGGCAGGAAAGGAGGGATGGAGAGGACAAGGAAGGGAGGAAGGGAGAGATGGAAAGAAATGGCTTATAACTGCATTTTTCCAGAGGCTGGAGGAAATAATAGTGTTCAACTGTTCCCTTCAACGTCAGGAAAAGCTTGTTCCATGGACTACCGGAAAAATGCCCATTTACTTTCTTAGAGGTACACAACCCAGTATAGAAATAACCCAGGTGGATGTGGTAGACCTTACTCTTGGTAGAATCATCGCAGTTATCCAGCACATGTAAAGAGTATTCCATCTGTGAGGCATTTTAGAAGTGAGTTACTCCTCAACACATCTCTTCCAGACATGAGATGTGTTGTCATTTTTGTTACTTGGAGGAGAATATCGATACAGAATGGCTTATCCGAGGCCTCGAATTAAGATGGACACATTGCAGGGCTAGTCATCAATTCCTAGGGACACTTATCTTCAGTGAAACTAAAAGAAAAACCTCCCCTGTTTTTAAACAAATTTAAATCTACTCGCTTTGAACAAATACAACCTATCAGGTCTTTCTCCTTAATGAAAAAGTCCATGATCTCAATTGAACCATACAGACAAGCTAAAAATATAATGAACAAAGTTATTTCTGACTTTTCAAGGGTAGCTTCAACTAAAGACATATGCCATTGGTAGATATAAATGAAGATGCCTCCAAGGAAGAGATGTTTTCCCTTCTGGACATCCTATTAAGACGGTAGGGTCCTAATAACAGTAAATCTGGTGCAGAGATATCTATAAAACTGTTTATTTGGGTGCATCCTGTGACTATGAAAGATACAAGATGATATTTTCATTTGCATGGTTTGCTGGGTTTTATTTGGCAGATACAATAACATAGGCTACGCAGAGCCCATAAAACAAAGTGAGAACAGCAGCTCATTTGGTGGCAGAACGTAATAGTTATGGCTAAAGGGCTTACATAATTCAGCTCAAACCCTTATGTCTATATTTACTGTTGTTTAAATGAAAATCAAGCTCTCATGGCCATAAGGAGGGATCTGGGTAGAAACTGGGTTGAGATCCTTTCTTCTTACACAGCTTCTGAGACAATCAATCATCAACACTTAAAAACAGCTAGAGAAATATCCAAGAATAAGCAATAGGTTACCTAAGCACATTAGTACTTCATGTCTCCAATCCCGCTTCTCTAAACAACTCTGAAACTCCCACAGAATGATAGTGAGTGGAGAGAGAGGCCCTGTTCTTTATCCTGACTCAGAACTCCTAGTTAGACTCAGGGAAGCCTCAGAGCAATTATAAGCCATAAGAAATAATATTTGGCTTTCAGATGATGTTTAGTTGAAGATAATACTTTGGGGGGAGGGGGTCCAGCAAAAGGGGGGCAATATAAAAGCAAGGTTGAGGCATGTGTCATTTAGTATTATTAAAAGTATCTCTATTAGATCATATTTCTAAAATAAGATTTTTAAATTCAGGATTTTTAATCACTTTACTCATGTTTTGTTGTAGGAATGAAAACTTTGGCTCTCAATTGTGACTGCTCATTGCAAAAGACTGCAGATTTTTCTGTTTTGGGGAATGATGTTTAGTTTAGTTTTTTTTTGTTTTGTT
Organism: Tragelaphus eurycerus; assembly: GCA_935064755.1. Lineage (NCBI taxonomy): Eukaryota > Metazoa > Chordata > Mammalia > Artiodactyla > Bovidae > Tragelaphus > Tragelaphus eurycerus. The sequence continues at coordinate 27,825,888 of CAKXYN010000003.1, forward strand.
TTAAATAGGATCGGAATATAGTTTGTTAAAGAGAAGTTTTCACCATATTATCAAATGTATTTTAGATAAAATTTAAAAATATCAATGATTATCACACCAATTTAGTGAAAATGGAGCTATATGACTTAGAACAGCTGTGTAAAATAACATTATAGCTTTGTTCTCTGCAGATCTCATAGAGGTAGTATATATAAATATTGATATATACACATACATTTTGTAATGTTCATTATAATTACATGCCATCCAATTAGATAGAAATGTTTAATATTTCTGGGTTATTGAAATATTTATAATTAAGGTGGTCTTGAAAATAAAAGAATTAACCCAATCATTTTAAGTGAGTAGCTCACCTTCTCCATGTAAGTTGCAAAAGTATGAAAATAAATAAAAACATGTGGCCTAAATTTTACCCACCGTGAGCAAGTAGCTATTTTTGAAACTGGGTTACTCCTCTTGATTTTAAAAATTCTTTGTTATTTTTAAATAAATTGATTATTAAAAGTGATCAGGTCTCACTTTCCAGATTTGAAAATTTTATGCCATTTAGGATGTCACTACATACATACATGCACCAATCTGGAGGGGAAAGATGAATTTTTTAAGTTATTCAAAACCACTACTAAATGGAAGTAAATAATTCATTTTCTATGTAATAAGATAATTGATAGACTTAATCTTGCTTTGGTATAAGCCCACACAGTACACACACATGTGCACAAGCATAGATTTAATTGCATATTCCTCAAGTTTAATAGGAAACAACTACAAAGAAAAAAAGAAACATTAAAAACAAATAAGATATTATACATTTTCATTTGAAATTAAAATGTCATTGTCATAAACAAATTATAACCTTGTGTATTTACTCTTGTTGGGGAGATGTTTCATCACTAATCTATATTCATCTTTCAATCAGTTGATTTTCATGGCCTTCTAGTGGCTGCAGGGAAAATCTGTCAAGTAGAAAGGAAAATAAGTGGTAAGCTAACCCTGATTAAGAGAATTTGAAAAAGAAAGAAAAGATCCAAAGGGGAGAAAAACAAAGAAAGGAGAATGGAGAGAACCAAATAAAATTAGGGAAAGTTTTAGGATTAAGACAATTATGCAAGTTTGTGGTTAATTCATTTTTCCCAATATATAATTTTTATTTGAAAAACTATCCTTTATCATTTTAATCTAAAAGAAAATCTCCCTTTACTAAACTAAAAACAATCACTTACTGCTTTGTACAGTAGCGTAGTCAAATTCTAAAATCTTGGCAGCCAAAAGGGCTCTGCTGCTTTGGATTGCCACTCCACTGAGAGGTGTGTGGACTTCTGAAACAGGAGAGAAACGAGTAAGAAAACAAAACAAAGTCTTCCATTCAAAGGCATTCCAGCGTGAAGAAGCATCACTTTCTGAACTGCCTGTTATCAAGGCAACTAGATGTTAGTTTGGTCCAGATTCTGTTATCCTAGGTGGGTGAAAGGATTGATTTGTGCTTTTCTCCCATCTCCATGCTATATGCCTTCAAACTTCACCTCGTCACAAATATTTTTCTTTTCAGTCTTTTATTTTTGAATTCTTAGAGCATATTATTATTATTATTTTTAGTATTGCAATCTCCAATAGTCCTTATTTTCACTCAAAATTACAATACAGGGGACTATGGCCAATGCTACACAGATGGCCAAACAGATAATAAAGACTCAGTTCATGAATAATATCCACTCAGAAAGAGGACAAAAGCAACAGGAAAAAAGAGCCCAAATTGGACAGAATGTGCATGCTATATTTAAAAAAACACACACGCGGTCATTGTCAGAGATCATTAAGGGTGCCCTGTAGTTTTAATAATATGCCAGTGGCACCAATTTGATGTGACTGTTTGCTCTTATAGTCAATAAAAAAAGTCATAACTGCTATCAAATTTAAATTTAATTTATTTTCTACACAGCCTTTTCTGTTTTCCTTGTTTTTTTCTTTTATAACATTAACACTTTTTTTGTTAAAAAATGTGTGAAAGATTAATTTGTAGAATGAGGGGAGCTGTGGGTGCACAGCACAGGACAGATGGCGTGGGTGGGACGTGACAGTTTTCGTCTGTGGCATCATTTTGTTGTTGCTATTGCAAGTGAGCAAAATACAGCTACCGCCACCACGATCGTTTCTTGGAAGACCCTCTGATAAGGTGTGTTGCTTTGCTTTGCTTCATGTCCAGGCCTGCCACGTGGGGACTCAGCCACCCTCTACCCTGTAATCAGCCTGCTCATGACCATTGTTAGTCAGCCTGAGAGCCCTGGAATTTTAAAATTGCATTTATATAGAATTCCAGGGGACTTTGGGATACAACAAAATGAAATATACTCTTTCTTGGTGAGCTGACTGTTTTGAAATGAGTTAATGATCTGTCTTCTCTGACAGCCTGTATTGTAAACCCAAACACATGAAACTCTAGATGTAGAAAAAGAAGGATTTTTTCTTTTAAGGAGAAAATGTGTTTTTGTGTTTTTTTTTTTTTTTTTTTTTTTTGGTCCCTGTCTAAAATTCACACTCAAACACAATTACATTCAAGGGGAGGGAAAAACTGTGCAGATTTATATTCAAAGTTTCGATTTTTACCTTGGAACAGCCCTAATTTACACATAAGTGTTGTAGGAGTTCACTATTATAAAGGTTCTTATCGAAGAATAAAGCAATTACCACAGAAAATCACTGTCATATGGCACACACAGACATTCTGAGAAAAAGTAAAACTTTGAGAAGGAGGAAAAGGGGAATTCAGGACAGCATGTGGGAGGGAAGATGTGAGTTCTTTTTATGCACAAAGAGATCCATTAACAATATCTTTATCAGTTTCCTTCTTCCTTGTTAACTGAACCGACTTGCAATGCCCAGAATACGTGAATGTGATTGCAATTAAAAGATGGGGGAATGAATAAGGGAGCGCAAAATGAACATGGCTGGTGGTTAATTCACAGCAAGACGAAATTTGCCTGAAGAAAAATGTTCACAAAACCTTTGCCTCAAACTAGTGCTTCTGTCAGAGGAAGGCAAAATGGTCCTCAAAAGGATGTTAGCAGCCGTGGAGTGGAATGTGTAATTCTTCTGCAGTCATGAGGCTGCTTCAGACTTGAGATTAATGTATTCTGATGGGTAGGATACTGATATTCGTGTCATTTTATAGTATTATGTTATTTTCATAATTCAACTGTAAGCTTTCTCAGAGAGATTCCTCCACATCAGGCAGCCCTCCACAAGTGTACTTCATTGGCAATTAGCACTTTGGGGTCAAAGCTATGGGGCGGGGCCATAGTGGAGGCAGCATGACAGAGTGGTTACTAGTGTGGGGTTTGGGGGCAGACCATTTGCACGGGATGTCTGGCTGCCCCTAGCTTTGTAACTGTAACTAAGTTACTTTAATGTGTCCAAGCCTTAGTGTGTTTTAAAAACATGTAATAAAAACAGAGATAACAATAATACCATGTACCTTCACTATAGAGCTAGTGGGGGGATTAAAGAGATCTTTGCAAAGCATCTGGACAGTACCTGGCAGGCAGTTAATTAGTCCTCATTTTCTAGGAGTCCCTTTTGGGACTTTCCCAGCACCTCATGCCCAAAGGCGAACAAAACTTCAAATCTTTGGTGTGAAACATTTCTTCCTCTGTTTCATCAGGAGGTAGTAGGGGGAAAATACAGTTTGGGAATATACGTGGTGCATGGGGAATGAGGAAGAAGTGGATACGATTTGAAAACCAAATATACAGGGACTTCCCTGGTGGTTCTGCATAGTTAAGACTTCACCTTTCAATGCAGGGGGTGCAGGTTTGATTCCTGGTCAGGACGCTAAGATCCCACATGCCATGTAGCCAAAAAACCAAAACACATAACAGAAGCAGTATTGTAACAAATTCAGTAAAAACTTAAAAATGGTCCACATAAAAAAAAATCTTAAAAAACCCCACAAATACACAGTGTTACATGGGGGAAGAGTGTCACCAATGTCACAGGAAATCTGGTGTGTGTGTCATATGCCTGTAAAATAGAGTACACAGAAAGGAAATGTGATGATAAAAGATGTCTACTGCATATCTAATTTAAAGAGTTATCTATTTTATATGTATTTGTTCTGTCAGACTTTCTCCATGATTTAATATAGTAGTGGGCAATCTAGAAATGGAGACCAGCAAGTTCTTGTTGTTCCCTCAAACACATGTACAGACATAAACAGACTCAGAAGAGAGAGTTTCTACCCATAAATCAGTATCACAACAATAGCACTGCTGGTATTGAAACAACTGAAACAATTGCAGAGCTTGTTACTTTTATGTGCATGTAATTACTCATTCCTATGCATCTTTATACACAAATGTAAAGAATCCTCATTATTCCATTGTTGTCTGATGCAGTTATGTTTCTGTCCAAAATGTTGGAGAATAGTTAACTCGCTGAGTCCAGAGGAATTCTGATGTGCTGAGATTAGGTGGAAATGATAAACTATATGAACTGCATATTCTTAAAATATATTGAAAAATTATGCATATGTACACAGATGAATATCTAGAATTGCATTTTGTGCAAGTCAGTTCTTCCTTCTCACTAAGAAGCTTGTACTTATTAAAGGTAGTAAAGATTTTTGAAGGTCTATCCCAATAGCTGTTCTTCCTTTCTTCTTTAGCAATAAAACTCTCAACTTTTACTAGGTACATGGCAGCTCAAAATGAAAACTACATTTTCCAGCATCCTTTGCAGCTAAATCTATCTATGCGATAAGTTTGGGAAAATGGAATATAAGTAGAAGTGTTTTGTGGCAGTTTATAAGAAGCCCCATTATAAAAATAGTCATTCTCTCTTTTGACCCCTTTCTTCTTTGTCCCTTTCTATTGTTTGTAAAGTGGATGTGATGGCTGGTGCTCAGGTTGATATAATGGGACATGAAAATGAGAGCCACACTACAGGGAGGGTGTAGAGGTGAGCTGGAGAAGCTTCTGAATTTAATGATTTGATAAAGTAAGCATATCAGCCTATGACTGCTTACTTCTCAACTTTGTTTCTATGAGAGAAATTCATGTTTATCTTGTCTAAGTTCTGGTTATTGAGAGTTTCTTCACATGCAGCTGGATCTTATTCTCACTGATGCTTTATGTATGCCTTTTCCTAAGGCACCATGGAAGGTAGGATGTATATTGAAAGAACCAATTCCCCAACTACATTGGCTTAATTTCTAAAAAGTTAATTTCTGACATAGTAGTGTACTGTGGACTGGTGGGGTTGGAGGACAGACATGGAACCCCTATTCTATGCAGGTATTCTGACACCAAGGCTTTTTCTATCTTAACCACCAAAGCCTGTGCGATTGTCTATACATGATCTCCCTTGACTCAACAGAATAGAAAGAGAGTGTATAGGATCAGACATAGGAAATTTTTAATGGTATAAGCCTGGAGTGGCACTTGACACTTACACTCACATTCCATTAGCTAGAACTCAAATGGTCCGAAACGAACTACAAGAGAGCCAGAAATATAATTTATCTGTGTTCCCAGGAAGAAGAGAAGAAACAAGAGCACTAGCTCTGCCTTTCCCTAAAAAATACACAGAAAGTAAAGCTTCCAATATCCCCACTTCTGACTTATATTCTAGAGGCCAAATTAAACAAGGACTACTGTGTAGCAAAACTCCTTCAGAGGTCATTTTGATGTTGAAACATCTAAGAGTCAAAGACTTCTGATTATGGAAGATGAGTTCTGCAAACTCAAAAAAGTAAAGCTTCATTCACAAGCCCTGGCCACTACTGTTCTTTTGATTCCTTTTATTGCTCTTTCTCTTTCCTTGTTCAAGTGCTTTTCTTGTGATGAGGAGGTAGTTCTTTAACATCTATGGAAGACGTTAAGGAAAGTCTCCATAGGCTTTGTATTGCTGGGCAAAACAGTTAAATATGCATTTTAAGTGATGGTCTGGGAATATGATGCTGGAGATAACAGTGGATCGTTAAGGCAGAGCCTCTCCATTTCCTCTTACACTGCTGCTGTATATTTTGTAGGTTTTGTGGTTATGTGCTAACTGATACTTGTGTAAAAGAAGATCATTTAGGATATTTTTAATATGATTAGACCCTCCAAAAACATATTGAGAGACAGATGATAGATAAATAGATAGATCAATAGGGCTAGGTGAGTGGGTGGGCATGTAAGTATGTGGACAAATGAATAGATATGGAAAAAAACCCTCTTTTTCCTTGGAAGATTAATCAAGAGGGTTTTACTGAACCAACATTTTCCTCAAATTCTAGGTAATTATTTATGAGAGCCCATTTGAGGGAAATGGTTGGGATAAAGAATAATGGATTCAAGAGAAATAAAGTCCGAGATCCCTTTTCTTAAGAATTACTAGTTGTGGCCTGCATAATGGGCTTCCAAGGTGGCACTAGTGATAAAGAACCTGCCTGGGTTCGATCCCTGGGTTGGGAAGATCCCCTGGAGGAGGACATGGCAACCCACTCCAGTATTCTTGCCTGGAGAATCCCATGGACAGAGGAGCCTGACGGGCTACAGTCCGTGGGATCGCACAGGGTCAGACACAACAGAAGAGACTTAACTTGCAGAGCCTGTGTAATAGGACAAATTAGTTCATCACACTTTATTTTGAAAATCCTTTTAAAAACTTTTATTAAAAGTTTGAAACTTCCTTTTCTAGAACTGCCTTCAAGATGTTATTACTATAAATTATTACTTCCTTTCATGGTTTGATTTTATAGTTCAGCTCTCTTCCAGGGGTGTGAGGCATTTGACAGGCAGAAGGTAAATTTTACAGTATCTGTCTATTTCCCAGGTGAAATATAAAGAAATTTTAATGGTTTGGATTGTTTTTTGGAAATATCAGGGTGAATTTTGAATCTTTGTGTTAACAGAAGAAATCTGAAGCATTGATGTTCATAGAGAATAAGGCAGGAAATTGGTACAAAAATGCTTCTATAAAACGAGGGAGTTAACTTTAAGTTAAAAATGAAAAGACTTTTTATCGATTTCTGTATGTTTCAGGGAAGCCCCAATTTAGGATTGTTGGATTTAGAATAACACATCTAACGAGCCTGGCACATAGTAGGCATGCAAATAGATTTTGAATGAATGTACAATGTATGAATGCCTAGGTCTCCAGAGTTCTAGGAGAATAGAGAAACAAGAGTTGGGGTAGTCTCCGCCTTCAGTGAGAAATGAGAGGCCCTCCAAGGATACCCCGTCCTGCAAGCCCAGCAGGAAGCACTCCCAGATAAATGGAACTCCAGCACCTCTAACACGATGCAGTGAGTAAAGTTTCTGGTGTGAAGAGAGTGAACATTCCACTCTTATCTACCACAAGGAAATCACCAAGCATTTGCCAAGGTTTTGTGGCTTATGGAAGGAGAGATTTCTCAGCTCTAAACCTCCGAGGTTTAGGAAAACCATCAGGAATTCTTCAGCCTTCCGGTTCTTTTTGGTGTGGCGCCAGAACTGAACTAATCCTTTTTCCCTCAAATCCTTTCCTGCATATTCAGGTTTAAAAATCTGGCTACAGGCATAGGTCATGAATTCACAATGTTTAGTACTCATTAAACTATCTGGGGGCTTTTCCCAAAATACTGTCACCAGGGTTCCACCTCAGACTTACTGAATCCAAATCTCCAAGAGGGTCTGGACATGAGATCTGGGTGTGTATGCCTTAAAAAAGCCTTCTCTGTTGAGTCTGTTACTTGTAAAAGACTGCAAAACCCTGGTCTGCCTCACCTCTGTAGTTAAATGAAACAGTATTAATTGGGGTTTTGAATGCAATTGTCACAGCTTTCTGTTACCAGCTTGATATAAAAGGACTAAATCCATTTTCTTACTCATCAGTGATTGTGATCATGAGCAAAATGCGAAACTTGTTGCACTCTCTACCTCCACCTCTAAGGGGCATCTTCATGTTGTACCATTGTGTGAAACACTTACCACCAACCTATCTAACTCCTAACTATTTGGACTACGTTCTTATGAACATATGAGCACTAGAAAAAAGAAAGATGGAATACATGTAGGTGGACTATTAACAATTATAAAACCATAACTAACAGTCTGGATACTCAAATTTAATACTATTAAAATAATTAATGCACTTCATCGTACGTAAATAAGATACAAGAGTATGATGAAATATGATTTTCTTCATTTAGAAAATCAAGAAAGTAGGTTATATCTAGTTAAAAGCAATCTGCTTTATAACCAAAGATACTTTCAAACAAGAAGCCGAAGTCTAAATAGTGGATTGCGATTATGAGAGTATCAAATAACAAAAAAAAAAAAAAAAGGAAACTCTCCATCACCATTTTCCAGGATCCTTTTATTATTGCCAGCACTATAATAAATTGCAGAAAGAAAGGAAAAAAGACTACCTGGGATTAATGTTGTAGGGCAGTTTTTGTTTAGCTTGCTTTCTTTTTGAAACACTGATTTCCATCTATTTTGAGTCTTTTGATATAGATCAGTTAAACTTGAATGAACAGAGTCTTCTTGTGTAGTTTGCCTTATCCTAATGACAAGAATGGAGTGTGCTTTTTTCCCCTTCAATAGTTTATAAATAGTCCATAGAAAAGGGCCCATTACCTTCTTATACATACTAAGCTTGTTATTGCAAAATTACACCCCCTCAAACCTCCAGGCTTTTTTGCATCTAAAGGAAACTCTTTCATTTAAATATATATGGCAGGAAAAATCAGTAAATACTAATGTTCAAACCCCAAGGGGGCAGCCTGCACACAGATGAAAATATGACCAGGCGTGTGTACAGTTTTTGTTGCGTGGCACTAGGCTTTGAGGAGAAAACCAAAACCTGCAGAAAAAATTTCACTTGGAGAAGTAAAAGAACCCTGTACTTGGGAATATCTAAGCTCATATGTAAACTCAAAAGAGTCGATAGAAATCCAGACATTGTTTCAAACCACAGCATAAGATTAACTGTGCGTAAACCACAGTACATTTTTGTTAAATTCACATTTACTTAATAATACATATCACCAACTTTGCAGTCAGATGTCCAGGCAGCACAAAACAAGTGAATTTTAGGAGTCTAGCCAAGGGCCATTTGATCATTCATGAATGGGTTCTAAGAAGGCCAGAGCCAAAATAGCAAGACAGGCCTTTATCTGGGTAGTGGTTGCTGGGCCAAACCACCTCACAAGGCGAGTGCCGCCGACCGCATGGGAAACTAGATGAGAGACAATGTGTGGTTAACACAGGCCCATTACTAGGAGGAGAAAAACAACCACAAGCGCAAAGGCTGGTGGTGGTCAGAGCATTTTTGTATTCAAAAAGTAGCTCACAGATTGGTTTGGCTAAGACTTGGCTAAGGGGGCTAACCTGCAAAATTCATCTGAAGACTAATTTGTTTCTTAGGAAAGAGATTTAGGCAAGGGGCACACAACAGCAGCCGTTACATCTCAAACTGAAATGCAATTTACTGAGTTCCTATTGTTTCATAACTGCTACCAGAGCAGCAAGACCATAGCATCCAGTTCTCATCAAGATGAATTATGGCAAGTCAGAAGCTATTTCAGGCTTATAAGACATTCTATAACATGCCTTTTCAATGTGATGTAACTTGGGTCTGCTGGGAAAGAATAGCAGTAAGAAATGCCATGTGAAGTTATGTGGAGTGCCTCATTCATGCATTTATTGTTCAATAAAGCTTTGTTGACCTCTTGCCACAAGATGTGTACACACCCTGCCTTTTAGCCTATTTATTCTTACTGTCATTGACAAATCATCATCATCATCATCGTCATGTAAACAAATAGTCCACACAACAACTACAGTTCCTTGAGTCCCCCGTAAGGGGAAGGGAGAAATATCTCCTTATATTTGTCATTGCTAGTTATTTTTGGATAATGATTCTTATTTCAGCGAGTGTAGCAGAAACAGGGTTGATGGCCACACTCTTTCTTAGGTGGAACCGTGTGACTAGTTCTGTCTGATCGGCTGTGAATATGTCACTTTTTTGTTGCCTTGTTTAGTCACTCAGTCATGTCTGACCCCATGGACTGCAGCATGCCAAGCTTTCCTGTTCACTGTCTCCCAGAGTTTGCTCAAACTTATGTCCATTGAGTCGCTGATGCCATCCAACCATCTCATCCTCTGTCATCCCCTTCTCCTCCTGCCCTCAATCTTTCTCAGCATCAGGGTCTTGTCAGCTCTTCGCATCAAGTGGCCAGAGTATTGGGGCTTCAGCTTCAGCATCAGTCTTTCCAATGAGTATTCAGGGTTGATTTCCTTTAGGTCACTCTACAGGTTGAAACTCAGAAGAAGCAGTGCTCAGTCCTCCAGCTGTCTTTTCTCTTACTCAGACAGTCAAGGGATGACAGAGATGCCAGAGCAGCCCTAATTGTCAAGCTATAGCATGTGGACAAACGCCTGAGAGGGTCATCCAGCCCACAGTGGACTTCCTGAGTGAGAAACAGACCTTTGTGATATTAAGTCACTGTGACTTGGGGGCTGTTTTCCCTGCAATATAACCTCTAATAAATGTTTTGCCTAGGACTTAAATTTAAATGAGACAAGAAATCACTGACTCTGTAGAAATGAAAGGAACTTTATGGATTAATAATAAACTCACCTACGGCAGATAGATCTCCCAAAGGAAAAAACAATTTCTCCCTGTGTGTTTTTCCTACCTCAATCAATCTCAGTAGCACTGACACTTCCCAAGATGCTAGATTGTGACAACTGTTGTCTCCCTCATGCCTGGTGTCTTGGGCACCCAGATACCTCCAGGTATTCTAGCCTCAGTGTATTCGTACCTCTTTCCGTCTAAATTTAGTAGAGGCAATAGTGGGCTTTATGTGTGTGTCTGACTCTCTGTGACCCCATGGACTGTAGTTCACCAGGCTCCTCGTGCATGGAATTCTCCAGGCAAGAATACGGGAGTGGGTAGCCATTCCCTTCTCCAGGGTATCTTCCCAACAAAGGGATCAAACCTGGGTCTCCAGCATTGCAGGCAGGTTCTTTATCATCTGAGCCACTAAGGAAGCCTGTACTGGGTTTTGGTAAGTGAAAATTTGTTTCTAAGGAATGAAGATAAGTTAAAATGTATAGAATTAGATGGATTTGCTGAGCGTTTTTTTTTATATAATTTTATTTATTTTTGGCTGTGCTGGGTCTTCGTTGCTGCGAGGGCGTTTCTGTAGTTGCAGTGAGCAGCGGCTACTCTCTAGTTTGGTGCTTAGGCTTCTCGTGGTGGCTTCTCTGGTTGCATAGCATGGACTCTAGGCACGTGGGGCTTCGATAGTTGTGGTTTCAGCTCAGTAGTTGTGGCTCACAGGCTTAGTTTCTCTGCAGCATGTGGGATCTTCCTAGACCAGGGATCGAATCTGGGTCTCCCAGAGTGGCCCATGGATTCTTTACCAGTGAGCCACCAGGGAAGCCCTTGAGTATAGATTTTTAATCAAAATGTATTTGATCCTCCAAAACATTGGTTAGATGGTTTTTGATCCTTTTATCCTGAATCCATTTAGATAAAACCAACCTGAAACAGAAAGGGGAGATCTGAAGGGCCTCATGACTTGGCCAGATGCCAGTTTTATTTATTCACCCCAAATTGTGACAACATAAGACGTACTACTTTCCAGGGAAAAAATCATATTCCTTATGAAAAATATAATTTCAAGAGCAATATTCTCATTAATAATTAATTTGCTGTTTTAAAGCATTTTGTATGTTCAAAGTAATGACTATAGTATTGGGAACAATAATAGTCATCACCATATTTTAAGCCTATTCATGCACAGAAGAGAGTAAGGAAGTTCTTTATAATGTAAATTATTCCTAAGCGCTCAAAATTCAGTTTACCCTTATAAACATTACTTAATTTCAAATTCTTCCATTGAGATATATAATTGTTGGAGCAACAAGCTCTATATTTAATTGATAATTCTTTCAGAATAAAACAATATTGAATCTTACTTTGGGTAAGAGAAAAGTGACCACAGATGGAAAATTAATACTTTCAGGGCATAGTTTAACACCCTGGAAGAAGCAAATCACATGTATTTCTTGTTAAAAAAATTAAATGCCTTTCTTCCTGTGTTTAATATGTTTTAACCCACTATAAGCCCAATATTTAAAGGGGACTGTGGTTTAGTGGTTAAGACCAAGCCACTGAAGTCTGTGTTTTAGGTTTTAATTCCTCCTTTGCCACTTAACTATCTGTGTGACTCTGACCAAGTTCTTTAACCCTCTAGCGCCTCATCCTATTTGTAAAATGCAGGTTATAATTGTCCCTACTTTAAAATAGTACCTGATATAGTACATGTAATTACAAGGTTTATTGAATAAAACTGAATTCATAAACTAGCTGTGAAGTAGAAAAATGGTGAAAATGACTATTTTCACCATCTCTATAATAATCCAAATTTGAATGCAGAAAAGTTTCTCATGCTAACATCCGTAATGGCCATCAAAAAACAGAATGAACAGCAACTGGCTGTTTGGATAATTCAAATTCAGAGGACTCTCAGACTTTGGGTAATTATATAAGGGTGAATTATTCCCTCAAATATGCCAAAGTTGGACTCAAGACTTTCCAGGGCTAACAGGGTCTACTGGGACACTGCTGGTGGAGGTGAACTCCAAGCCCAGCACACAGGCTCGTGAGTCCTGGCATTGGGAGTGGAGGTCCACACTCACATACCTGCAGTTACAGAGTCCAGAAAGCTCTGACAACCAAACCTTGTCTATTTACTTTTTAAATTAATTGATTAATTTTTGGCTGCACTGGGTCTTCGTGCTATGCGTGGGCTTTCTCTAGTTGCAGTTAGCGGGAGCTGCTCTCTAGTTGTAGTGCGTGGGCTTCTCGTTTGATGGCTTCTCTTGTTGTGGAGCACAGGCTCTAGGCACAAGAGCTTCAGTGGTTGTGGCTCTCAGACTCTAGAGCACAGCCTCAGTAGTTGTGGCACACGGGCTCAGTTGCTCCATGGCATGTGGGTTCCTCCCAGATCAGGGATCGAACCCATGTCCCCTGCATTGGCAGGTGGATTCTCAACCACTGGACCCCAGGGAAGTCCTGTTTGTGTTTAATAAGCAAGATGCAGAGTCACTTAGCATCAGAACTCATTCTGAATGAAGATGAGGCCCTTTGGAGTCTTTGTATATCCCTTAGTGTGAATCTTTACATGTTTCACCACAGAAACAGTAACACATCTTTTTATGGGTATTTCCCCAGACCTTGCTGGGATGTTATATTACTTATGCACTCTGTTATCTTCCTAAAATCTGAAAAGTCCTGAGTTCCAAGGATCTCAGGTAAGGGATTATGGACCCAGACCTTCTCACTGGTGATGCTTTCAGTTTGGAAATGGGCCGTTCCCATACTACTATAGGCTCTCTCCAGTGTTGAGATATGAGCACCGTGGGATCTTTTCTCTTGCCTTCTCAAAGCCAGAAGGTGGGAAAAACAATGAGAGAGAGTCTTTGACAAATTATTAAACTCACTCTGGAAGTCTTTTCTCCCAGAACTGTTGCAGGGAGTCAGGGAGTTCTGCTGTAGAGGTTTACAAGGAGTGGTGGGATAAGGATCAGGACATAGAAAGCATAGATATCAGACCCAAGATGCTCAGCAGCAGCAGCACTCTACCCTCCTTAGGAGGCCATGAGCAGTGAGTCTGCCCAAAAGAGTAAAAAGGCCACTACGGGGATGTGTTTGAGGAGAATATCAGTGAGACAAAGACCACACGGAGGACTAACAGAAAGGCTCTGCTACGACCCAAGCCCCCTTTGTGTTCCCATCCGATCACTCAGTTCTCCAGTCTTGAGACAGGCTGGGACCTGGGACCTGGACCTTTTACTGCAGTGCTTGCACCTGGACAAGTATCTCCTCAAGCAACAAAACACAAAGAAACCATAAGAGACTAAAAATACCTGCGTTCGTGCACAATTGAGGCAAATTAATGGCAGTAAGATACAAAAAGACCAAAAAAGCCCAACTACCACTTCTGAAGAGCTGGGAACAAAAACAGTGTCCAGAGCAGAAGTGTACGCCCCCTGCACTCAACAGCACCAAAGGGATGGGCAATCCACCCTAGCCACACCTCCAGCCTGAGTCCTGGACACACCCCCTACCCTCATCCCATATAAGGAACCAACTCACCCCAACTTGGGGACCAAGCAAGGGAATCTGTTACTTGCTTTTGCTCCCTCCTGCTACAGCAAGGGCCCCAATAAACCTTTGCCTGAATTCCTTGACTGGCCTCTTCTCAATTCAAGATCACTACATTTTAAGTGCTCAGACTTTATTTTTGGGGGCTCCAAAATCACTGCAGATGATGACTGCAGTGAGTGAAATTAAAAGATGCTTGCTCCTTGGAAGAAAAGCTATGACCAGCCAAGACATCATACTAAAAAGCAGAGACATGACTTTGCCGGCAAAGGTCTAGTCAAAGCTATGGTTTTTCCAGTAGTCATGTATGGATGTAATAGTTGGACTATAAAGAAAGCTGAGCACCAAAGAATTGATGTTTTTGAACTATGGTGTTGGAGAAGACTCTTGATAGTCCCTTGGACTGCAAGGAGATCACACCAGTCAAACCTAAAGGACATCAGTCATGAATATTCATTGGGAGTACTGATACTGTGCTGAAACTCCAATACTTTGGCCACCTGATGTGAAGAACTAACTCACTGGAAGACTCTGATGCTGGGAAAGCAGGAGGAGAAGGAGATGAAAGAGGATGAGATGGTTGGATGGCATCACCGACTCAATGGACATGAGTTTTAGCAAGCTCCAGGAGCTGGTGATCAGGACATCACCAGATAGTCAACACCAAAATCAGATTGATTATATTCTTTGCAGCCAAAGATGGAGAAGCTCTATACAGTCAACAAAAACAAGACCAGGAGCTGACTGTGGCTCAGATCATGAACTCTTTATTGCCAAATTCAGACTTGAATTGAAGAAAATAGGGAAAACCACTAGACCATTCAGCTATGACCTAAATGAAATCCTTTATGATTATACAGTGGAAGTGAGAAATAGATTTAAGGGCCTAAATCTGATAGATAGAGTGCCTGATGAACTATAGACTGAGGTTCGTGACATTGTACAGAAGACAGGGATCAAGACCATCCCCATGGAAAAGAAATACAAAAAAGCAAAATGGCTCTCTGGGGAGGCCTTACAAATAGCTGTGAAAAGAAGAGAAGCAAAGGAGAAAAGGAAAGATATACCCATTTGAATGCAGAGTTCCAAAGAATAGCAAGGAGAGATACGAAAGCCTTCCTTAGTGATCAATGCAAAGAAATACAGGAAAACAACAGAATGGGAAAGACTAGAGATCTCTTCAAGAAAATCAGAGATACCAAGGGGACATCTCATGCAAAGATGGGCTCGATAAAGGACAGAAATGGTATGGACCTAACAGAAGCAGAAGATATTAAGAAGAGGTGGCAAGAATACACAGAAGAACTGTACAAAAAAGATCTTTAAGACTAAGATAATCTCGATGGTGTGACCACTCATCTAGAGCCAGACATCCTGGAATGTGAAGTCAAGTGGGCCTTAGGAAGCATCACTATGAACAAAGCTAGTGAAGGTGATGGAATTCCAGTTGAGCTCTTTCAAATCCTGAAAGATGATGCTGTGAAAGTGCTGCACTCAATATGCCAGCAAACTTGGAAAACTCAGCACTGGCTACAGGACTGGAAAAGGTCAGTTTTCATTCCAGTCCCAAAGAAAGGCAATGCCAAAGAATGCTCAAACTACCGAACAATTGCACTCATCTCACACGCTAGTAAAGTAATGCTCAAAATTCTCCAAGCCAGACTTCAGCAATACGTGAACTGTGAACTTCCAGATGTTTAAGCTGGTTTTAGAAAAGGCAGAGGAACCAGAGATCAAATTGCCAACATCCTCTGGATCATGGAAAAAGCAAGAGAGTTCCAGAAAAACTTCTATTTCTGCTTTACTGACTATGCCAAAGCCTTTGACTATGTGGATCACAATCAACTGTGGACAATTCTGAAAGAGATGGGAATACCAGACCACCTGACCTGCCTCTTGGGAAACCTATATGCAGGTCAGGAAGCAACAGTTAGAACTGGACATGGAAAAACAGACTGGTTCCAAATAGGAAAATGAGTATGTCAAGGCTGTATATTGTCACCCTGTTTATTTAACTTATACGCAGAGTACATCATGAGAAACGCTGGACTGGAAGAAACACAAGCTAGCATCAAGATTGCCGGGAGAAATATCAATAACCTCAGATATGCAGATGACACCACCCTTATGGCAGAAAGTGAAGAGGAACTCAAAAGCCTCTTGATGAAAGTGAAACTGGAGAGTGAAAAAGTTGGCTTAAAGCTCAACATTCAGAAAACGAAGATTATGGCATCCAGTCCCATCACTTCATGGCAAATAGATGGGGAAACAGTGAAAACAGTGTCAGACTTTATTTTTTGGGGCTCCAAAATCACTGCAGATGGTGACTGCAGCTATGAAATTAAAAGACACTTACTCCTTGGAAGAAAAGTTATGAGCAACCTAGATAGCATGTTGAAAAGCAGAGACATTACTTTGCCAACAAAGGTCTGTCTAGTCAAGGCTATGGTTTTCCCAGTGGTCATGTATGGATGTGAAAGTTGGACTGTGAAGAAAGCTGAGCGCCCAAGAATTGATGCTTTTGAACTGTGGTGTTGGAGAAGACTCTTGAGAGTCCCTTGGACTGCAAGGAGATCCAACCAGTCCGTTCTGAAGGAGATCAGCCCTGGGATTTCTTTGGAAGGAATGATGCTAAAGCTGAAACTCCAGTTCTTTGGCCACCTCATGTGAAAAGTTGACTCATTGGAAAAGACTCTGATGCTGGGTGGGATTAGGGGCAGGAGGAGAAGGGGACGACAGAGGATGAGATGGCTGGTTGGCATCACTGACTCGATGGACATGAGTCTGAGTGAACTCCGGGAGTTGGTGATGGACAGGGAGGCCTGGCGTGCTGTGATTCATGGGGTCACAAAGAGTCGGACACGCCTGAGCGACTGAACTAAACTGAACTGAACTGAGGAGTTGGTGATGGACAGGGAAGCCTGGCATGCTGCAGTCCATGGGGTCACAAAGAGCTGGACACAACTGAGTGACTGAACTGAACTGACTGATAGTTGTAATGTTGTGTTAGTTTCTGCTGCTGCTGCTAAGTTTCTGCTGTACAGCAAAAAGTGAATCATCAACTTATATTTCCAAAAAGCCACTTTCCTTAGAAGTCATTTGGGAATTCAATAGTAATTTCTTTTTTCCTCTTACATTATAGGAACTATTATTATATCACAATCTGAGAGATAGGGAAATTTAAGTCACAAAGCTAGAGATTCATCACAGATGCACTGTAAGACCATGGCAATGCAGGGGAGTCCGCAACTCCTGAAAGATTGCCTTTCAGCCCTAGAAGCTAAGAGCAGAAGATCACAGACTGGCAGATCTGTCCTCCTTTTTCCTCCTCTGGGTCTGTCCTTGGCTTCTGTTGGGTCTCCAGTGTTTCAATGGGCTCAGTGGGGCTTTTGTGCTTTTCTCTCCCTACTCTCTCTTCTAGCAATCGAATCTTTTCTCCAACCTTCAGCCTGCCTCCCCAGCTGTCTGCTAGGGCTCACCTTCCCCTCCCAGCCCTGCCCACCTTACCAGGTGCCCGCACTGCTGCTCTGGGGCCGTGGTCTCTATTAACCCAGAAGCCGGATCTTCTTTGGTCTTGGGCCTCTCAGGCTCACATCCTGCCAATCACCATGCCCTGCCAACTATAAGTTTAAAAGTAATTTCAAGACTTATACTGGAAATTTTGTGTTTATGTTGTAAACACTATTCAAATGTCTGATAGAACTTAAAGGTCATAATATTAAAACTCCCAACTTAGTAAGTTTAAAAAACTCTAAAATCATTGGACGGTTTTGCTTGTCAGAGTCAGTAACTTGCTAGGTCAGGTGTTTGAAGTTGCTTAGAAAGAAAAGTTAAGTGCTAAATTGATTGCTGCAATTTAAAGGCAACTAATAGTTAATGTAAATGGCACTAATAGATTATGGGGAATAGTCCTTTCAACCTAAGTCAGCCAAAAACTAATTAAAGATGTCTCTTTTTATTTTATACAAGATTTACTAAATTTGTAAACAGAATAACTAGATTTGTAACATAAACTTAAAGGCTTTAGGAAACTGGGCTTTTAAATGTGTAATTTTAGTAAGCTGAATGCTAATTTAACCCCCTAGGTCTATTGTGTTCCTTGAAGAGGGCTGGCTAGGCAGCTTCTCAGCACTGTAAGTATCCATGACAGTTCCCCACTGGGCCTCCAAGGGCTGAGTTAATCAAAGAAGGCCTTGGTCAGGAAGTTTCCAGCGTGAATGATGGCTTGGTGATGCCACAGGGAGGAAAGGCAAGGGGCCAGTAGGGCAGGGAGGAGCGGGGAGTGGAGGAAGGTTGGCTACCCAAGCCCAACTCCCCTCAAACTTAAAGGGGGCTGGAGTCCAGACAACTGAAATGGGTTTTATCAAAAGTGCCCTTTCCACACACGCAGAGGCATGGCACTGCCCTCACAGCTCTTCTGTGGGCACTGTCTCATCTGCTCTCAAGCACTTATTAGCTCCAACTGCACAGCTGTGGCCACTGAAGCTCTGTGAGATTCAGAACGTGCCGTTTTTGTCCACTTGAGCTGCTGTAACAAAAATATCCCGAGCTTCCCTGGTGGCCCAGCAGTAAGATGCAAGAGATGCAAGTTCGATCCCTGTCCCAGGAAGATCCCCCGGAAAAGGAAACAGCAAGAGTACTGAAACCACTTCAGTGCTCTTGCCTGGGAAATCCCATAGACAGAGGTGCCTGGCAGGCTACAGTCCGCGGGGTTGCAAAAGATTGGGACACTACTTGGTGACTAAACAACAGCAACAAAAATATCATAGCCTGGTGGCTTAACCAACAAGCATTTATTTCTCATAGTTTTGGAAGCTAGGAAGTCTAAGGTCATGGCAATGGCAGCTTTGGTGTCTGGTAAGAGCCCATTTTCTGATTCATAAATGGTCTTCTACTCACTGCATCCTCACATGGTGGAAGAGACAAGGGAGCTCTTTGGAGTCTGTTTTAAAGGACATTCACTAATCCCACTTATGATGCTTCCACACTCACGATCTAAACATATCTGAAAGGCCTCAGCTCAAGGCCCCCCACCACACTGGGGATTACGTTTTTACCTAAGAATTTTGGGGGAACGGAGCGTTCAGTCTATAGCATACACCCAAATCCCAGGATGGGGCAACAGAAACTCAGCTAAGCTCTGTGCCTCCTGGTTCCTGGTTCTAATGCCACCAGCACATTCCATGGTCTGTAGAAGTTAAACACAGACTTTAATGGAAAAGCAGAAGGGTTTCATCTAGCAAACTGAATAAATTCCTGAGCACATATTACATCGGCATCCTGAAATAAGGCCTGAAAAGTACTTGTCATAGCTTTAGTGCTTCTATCCCATGAATGTGACTATTGTCTCTCTCACTGGATTCCATTTTAATGACACAGCACTGTCCCCAGCAGGAGACTGTCTGGTGAGTGCAAGTAGGGCCAACAGTATTTAAATCACATTAGACTTCATAGACACTACAAGATGGAAAGAGAATTCCCTAATTAAAGTTTTGTTAGATGGCTGTCTTAGCCATTACCAATTTTTATCAAAGCCAGGCTTCTGTAGCATGATTAAGGGCCACCAGTTTCTCAGACAAAATTGTTTTTGAGGGAAATGGGGGGCGGGGGCATAGCACAGAGTAAAGGATATTGCTGATGCTTAATGAAATAAGAGGCAGAAAAGAAAAGAAAGCAAGAAAACATTTAGTCCATTCATATTTTTGTCTCAAATCAATTGTAATTAGGGGACAAAATAGAAATTTAATAAATTAGACCCATTATCGGTTGTCACTTTATTCATTAAGTCATGTGTCCATTGTGCCTCTTTGATAATAGTCAAACACAAGAACTGGGACAAGAGAGATGAATTGGGATACTGGGGAAAAGTTTTTTCTACCCCATAGAGTTAAACTTTGTCACTTATCTGAATGATAAAAAAGCAATGTTAGATGTAGGGTTGTTAGAGTTAACAAATAAAATATAGGACATTCAGTTAAATTTGAATTACAGATAATAAATAACTTTTTCAGTTAAAGTATATCCAAAATATTGCATGGAATGTAATGTAATATTAGGACATAGCATACTAAAAATTCTTTAACAATTTTTATTGTTTGTGTTAAATTCAATTTTAACTGTGTATCCTGTATTTTATCTGGCAATCCTGATTGTGTAGTCATTGGGTTGTATATGCTGTATATATATATTTTTGAATTAGCATTCATAGAAAAAGAAAGAAAGAGAGCACAGGCAGTCTTCTTTAGTTCTCATTGCACAGCCAGATGAAAAGATCCTTCTTAACCTTATGGAGTCCCCATCTTAGGGAAACAGAGTACGGAGAACCAGGTTTACCCTGTCAGTATGCAGTGGACCTCAGATCCAGACCCAGGTCTGCAGTAGTCCAAAGTCTGCCCTTCACCACGACTCTTCATTACTTGTCAGATGCCGAATTACTAATAGAGGAAATCATTTTTTTAAATTCTGATAATATATATATATAATAAAAAATTTACTTTACTTTTTAAGTATGTAGTTCATTCATACTGCATTCATACTGGTGTGCTGAGTACATTCATACTGGTGTGCAATCAATCTTCAGAATTCTTTTCATCTTACAAAAGTAAAACTCTGTACCCAGTAAATAACACCTCATTTCTCTCTCCCCCTTCTCCTGGCAACCACAGTTCCCCTTTCTGTCTCTATGAATTTTCTTATTCTAAGTCCTTCCTGTAAATGGAATCATAGCAGTATTTGCCTTATTTCACTTAACATCATGTCCCCAGAATTCATCCATGTTGTAGCATGTGTGAGAATTTTCTTCCTTTTTAAGGCGGTATAATATCCCATTTTGTGTTTATATCACATTTCATTTATCTATTCGTCTATCAATGGACATCTGGATTGCTTCTACCTTTCATCTATTGCAAATACTACTCCTATGAACATGACTGTACAAATATCTCTTTGAATCCCTGTTTTCAATTCTTTTGTTTTCGGAAGTGAAGCTGCTGAATCACATGTTAATTCTATTTTAATTTTTTGAGGAACTGCCACAGTGTTTTCCACAATGGCTGCATCATTTTATATTCTCATCAAAAGTGTACAAGAGTTCCAGTTTCTCCACATCCTCATCATCACTTGTTATTTTCTAGGAGTTTTGTTTGTTTGCTTGCTTTTTACAGCAGCCATCATAATGAATTTGAGGAATCACTGTTTTCTGTGTCCATGAAAAAAATCAAATGCAAACCATATAGTTTGATTTTCTAAAAGCTGATTTAACTATTTATTTTGTTGGAACCTGCAGGGACTATCTTACTGAGTTACTTATTGTATTTGATACCATAATCTATGGTATCATCAGCTACTATAGATAATAACAAACAACATGCACTGAGCCCCGACTGGAGGTCAGGCGTTGTGCTGAGTGCCACACAACCATGCATGCCTCACAGCAACCCTGCCAGGTGGATACTCAATGTTGCCATTTCCGTTCGATAGTTAAGGAAAAGGATGCTTAAAGAGGATAAATATCTTGCTCAGTGTTCAGTTCAGTTCAGTTCAGTCGCTCAGTGGTGTCCGACTCTTTGCGACCCCATGAATCGCAGCACACCAGGCCTCCCTGTCCATCACCAACTCCCAGAGTTCACTCAGACTCATGTCCATCAAGTCAGTGATGCCATCCAGCCATCTCATCCTCTGTTGTCCCCTTCTCCTCCTGCACCCAATCCCTCCCAGCATCAAAGTCTTTTCCAATGAGTCAACTCTTCGCATGAGGTGGCCAAAGTACTGGAGTTTCAAGCTTTAGCATCATTCCTTCCAAAGAACACCCAGGGCTGATCTCCTTCAGAATGGACTGGTTGGATCTCCTTGCAGTTCAAGGGACTCTGTAAAGCAGTAAAGCTAAAATTTAAATCCAAGTAATCTGACTCTCAGGGCTTCAGATGGTAAAGAATCCACCTGCAGTGCAGGAGACCGGATTTCAACCCCTGGGTGGAGAAGATCCTTTGGAGTAGGAAAAGGCAACTCACTGCAGTATTTTTGCCTGGGAAATCCCATGAGCAGAGGAACCTGGCAGGCTAGAGTCCACGGGTTCACAAAAGCAACTAAATAACAACAACAATCTGACTTCTTCTTGACTCTACCTTTTGGTGGATCTTGATAAGAAAAACACCTTCCAAATCAAGTTGACACATTTGAGGAGGATTAAAAATTTGTTGACTAATGGGCTCTTTCTAATATGACTCCTTTCAGAGAACTTTAAAGAATCTCGTTCTGTCTTGATTAAGTTCCCTATTTTGGACCTTCAAGTAAATGGGATCATGTAGTATGTGGTCTTATGTTCCTAGTTGCTTTCATTTAGCACAATGTTTTTGAGGTTTATTCATGTTGTACCATGTATCAATGCTTCATTCTTTTTTATGGCCATGTTAAAATTCCATTGTATGAGTATACCACATTTTGTTTATCCATTCGTCCATTGATGGGGACCTACCTTTTGATTATTATGAATAATGCTGTTATAAATATTCAGGCACAAATTTTTGTGGGGACATGTTTTGCTTCTCTTGGTTATATACCAAGGAGTAGAATCGCTGAGTCAGAGATCAAATAGCCAACATCTGCTGGCTCATCGAAAAAGCAAGAGTTCCAGAAAAACATCCATTTCTGCTTTATTGACTATGCCAAAGCCTTTGACTGTGTGGATCACAATCAACTGTGGAAAATTCTGAAAGAGATGGGAATACCAGACCACCTGACCTGCCTCTTGAGAAACCTATATGCAGGTCAGGAAGCAACAGTTAGAACTGGACATGGAAAAACAGACTGGTTCCAAATAGGAAAAGGAGTACGTCAAGGCTGTATATTGTCACCCTGCTTATTTAACTTATATGCAGAGTACCTCATGAGAAATGCTGGGCTGGAAGAAGCACAAGCTGGCATCAAGATTGCTGGGAGAAATATCAATAGCCTCAGATATGCAGATGATACCACTCTTATGGCAGAAAGTGAGGAGGAACTAAAAAGCCTCTTGATGACAGTGAAAGAGGAGAGTGAAAAGATTGGCTTAAAGCTCAACATTCAGAAAACGAAAATCATGGCATGTGGTCCCATCACTTCATGGCAAGTAGATGGGGAAACAGTGTCAGACTTTATTTTTGGGGGCTCCAAAATCACTACAGATGGTGATTGCCACCATGAAATTAAAAGACGCTTACTCCTTGGAAGGAAAGTTATGACCAACCTAGACAGCATATTCAAAAGCAGAGACATTATTTTGCCAACAAAGGTCCATCTAGTCAAGGCTATGATTTTTCCAGTAGTCATGTATGGATGTGAAAGTTGGACTGTGAAGCAAGCTGAGCGCCCAAGAATTGATGTTTTTGAACTGTGGTGTTGGAGAAGACTCTTGAGAGTCCCTTGGACTGCAAGGAGATCCAACCAGTCCATCCTAAAGGAGATCAGTCCTGGTGTTCATTGGAAGGACTGATGTTGAAGCTGAAACTCCAATACTTTGGCCACCTCATGCAAACAGTTGACTCATTGGAAAAGACCCTGATGCTGGGAGGGATTGGGGGCAGGAGGAGAAGGGGATGACAGAGGATGAGATGGCTGGATGGCATCACTGACTCGATGGACATGAGTTTGGGTGAACTTCGAGAGTTGGTGATGGACAGGGAGGCCTGGCGTGCTGCAATTTATGGGGTCGCAGAGTCGGACATGACTGAGCGACTGAACTGAACTGATGGTAACTCTATATTTTAGTCACCTGAAGAAATGCCAGACTGCGTTCCAAAGCATCTGAACCATTTTATATTCCCACTAGCAGTATATAAAAGTTCTGATTTTTCCACATCTTTCCAACACTTGTTATTATCTGACTTTTTATTCTAGCCTTCTTTACGGATATGAAGTGGTATCTCAAGGTCATGATTTACATTTCCCTGATGACTAATGTTGTAGAGCATCTTTTCAAGTGTATATTGACTATTTATATATCCTCCTTGGAGAAATGTCTATTCAATCCTTTGCCCACTTTGAAATTGGGTTATTAGCCTTTTATTATTAAACTGTATGAGTTATTTATATACTATAGATACAGATCACTTGATACAAATCAAATATGTGATTTTAATATTTTTTTCCATTTGTAGATTTTCTTTTCATTTTCTTGATGAGGTCCTTTGAGGCATAAAGGTTTTAAATTTTGATAAAGTCCAACTTATCTACTTTTTCTTGTTGTTACTTGTGCTTTTGGTGTTATATCTAAGAATCATTTGCCAAATCCAGAGTCATGAAGATTTCTTCTAAGAGTTTTACAGTTTAGTGCTTACATTTAGGTCTTGGATCCAGTTTGAGTTAATTTTTGTTACTTGATGTGAAGAAAATGTCCAATTTAATTCTTTTTCATGTGCCTATTCAGTTGTTCCAGCACCATTTGTTGAAAAGACTGTTTTTCCCCCATTGAATAGCCTTGACATCCTTGTTTAAAATCAGTTAACCAGAGATGTATGGATTATTTATGGATTTTCAGTTCTCTTCCATTGATCTATATGTCTATCCTTGAGCCAGTACCACACTGTCTTGATTACTGTTGCTTTGTAAAATAAGTTTTAAAATCAGGAAATGTGAGTCTTTCTACTTTTTCTGTATTAGAATTGTTTTAAGTATTCTAAGTCTCTTGCAAGTCCACATAAATTCAGAATTAATTTGTCATTTTTAACAAAGAATTCAGCAAGATTTTGATAAAGATTTTTTTGAATCTACAGATTATTTTGAAGAATATTGTCATTTTAATGTTAAGTCCTCTAATTCTTCAATATGGGGGATTTTCCCCATTAATTTAGATCTTTAATTTATTTCAGATATGTTTTGTGATTTTAAGAGCATGAATTTTGCACTTTTTTGTCAAATCTATTCATAAGTATATTTCTTCTTTTAAACACTATTGTGAATTGAATAATTTTCTTAATTGCATTTTTGGACTTTTTTGTCTGTTGCACGTATATAGATATACAACTGATTTTTGTGTATTGATCTTGTATCCTATAACCTTGCTCAATTTATTTATTAGTTCTTACAGTTTACTCTTGTTGTGGTCCACACAGTCAAAGGCTTTGACAAAGTCAATAAAGCAGAAGTAGATGTTTTTCTGTAACTCTCTTGCTTTTTCCATGATCCAGCAAATGTTGGCAATTTGATCTCTGGTTCCTCAGCCTTTTCTAAATCCAGCTTGGACATCTGGAAGTTCGCGGTTCATGTACTGTTGAACCCTAGCTTGGAGAATTTTGAGCATTACTTTACTAGCATGTGAGATGAGTGCAATTGTGCGGTAGTTTGAGCATTCTTTGGCATTGCCTTTCTTTGGGATTGGAATGAAAACTGACCTTCTCCAGTCCTGTGGCCACTGCTGAGTTTTCCTGTTTTGCTGGCATATTGAGTGTAGCACTTTCACAGCATCATCTTTTAGGATTTGAAATAGCTCAATTGGAAGTCCATCACCTCCACTAGCTTTATTTATAGTGATGCTTCCTAAGGCCCACTTGACCGCACATTCCAGGACATCTGGTTCTAGGTTGATGATCACACCATCGTGATCATCTGGGATGTGAATATCTTTTTTGTATAGTTCTTCTGTGTATTCTTGCCACCTCTTCTTAATATCTACTGCTTCTTAGGTCCATACCATTTCTGTCCTTTATTGAGCCCATCTTTGCATGAAATGTCCCCTTGGTATCTCTAATTTTCTTGAAGAGATCTCTAGTCTTTCCCATTCTGTTGTTTTCCTCTATTTCTTTGCATTGATCACTGAGGAAGGCTTTCTTGTCTCTTCTTGCTATTATTTGGAACTCTGCATTCAAATGTTTATATCTTTCCTTTTCTCCTTTGCTTTTCACTTCTCTTCTTTTCACAGCTATTTGTAAGGCCTCCCCAGAGAGCCATTTTGCTTTTTTGCATTTCTTTTCCATGGGGATGGTCTTGGTCCCTATCTCCTGTACAATGTCACGAACCTCATTCCATAGTTCGTCAGGCACTCCATCTATCAGATCTAGGCCCTTAAATCTATTTCTCACTTCCACTGTATAATCATAAGGGATTTGATTTAGGTCATACCTGAATGGTCTAGTGGTTTTCCCTACTTTCTTCAATTTCAGTCTGAATTTGGCAATAAGGAGTTCATGGTCTGAGCCACAGTCAGCTCCTGGTCTTGTTTTTGTTGACTGTGTAGAACTTCTCCATCTTTGGCTGCAAAGAACATAATCAATCTGATTTCGGTATTGACCATCTGGTGATGTCCATGTATAGAGTCTTGTGCTGTTGGAAGAGGATGTTTGCTATGACCAGTGGATTCGCTTGGAAAAATTCTATTAGCCTTTGCCCTGCTTCATTCTGTACTCCAAGGCCAAATTTTCCTGTTACTCCAGGTTTTTCTTCACTTCCTACTTTTTCATTCCAGTCCCCTATAATGAAAAGGACATCTTTTCTGGGTGTTAGTTCTAGAAGGTCTTGTAGGTCTTCATAGAACCATTCAACTTCAGCTTCTTCAGCATTACTAGTCAGGGCATAGACTTGGATTACTGTGATATTGAATGGTTTGCATTGAAAACGAATAGAGATCATTCTGTCATTTTTGAGATTGCACCCAAGTACTGCATTTTGGACTCTTTTGTTGGCCATGATGGTTATTCCATTTCTTCTAAGGGATTCTTGCCCACAGTAGTAGATATAATGGTCATCTGAGTTAAATTCACCCACTCCAGTCCATTTTAGTTTGCTGATTCCTAAAATGCTGATGTTCACTCTCGCCATCTCTTGTTTGACCACCTCCAATTTGCCTTGATTCATGGACCTAACATTCCAGGTTCCTATGCAACATTGCTTTTTACAGCATCAGACTTTATTTCCATCACCAGTCACACCCACAACTGGGTGTTGTTTTTGCTTTGGCTCCATCTCGTCATTCTTTCTGGAGTTATTTCTCCACTGATCTCTAGTAGCATATTGGGCACCTACTGACCTAGGGAGTTCATCGTTCAGTGTCCTATCTTTTTGCCTTTTCATACTGTTCATGGGGGTTCAGTTGGACATGACTGAGTGACTGAACTGAAGTGAACTACTGTTTACTCAGTTCAGTCACTTAGTCGTGTCTGACTCTTTGCAACCCCATGGACTGAAGCACGCCAGGCTTCCCTGTCCATCACCAACTCCCAGAGCTTGATAAAACTCATGTCCATAGAGTTGGCGATGCCATCCAACCATCTCATCCTCTGTTATCCCCTTCTCCTCCTGCCTTCAATCTTTGCCAGCATCAGCATCTTTTCCAGTAAGTCAGTTCTTCACATCATGTGGCCAAAGTATTGGAGATTCAGCTTCCGCATCAGTCCTTCCAATGAATATTCAGGACTGATTTCCTTTAGGATTGACTGGTTTGATCTCGTTTCAGTCCAAGGGACTCTCAAGAGTCTTCTCCAACACCACAGTTCAAAAGCATAAATTCTTCTGTGCTTAACTTTCTTTATGGTCCAACTCTCACATCCATATATGACTACTGAAAAAACTACAGCTTTGACTAGACGGACCTTTGTTGGCAAAGTAATGTCTCTGTCTCAGCTGGTCACAGCTTTTCTTCCAGGAGCAAGCATCTTTTAATTTCAAGGCTGCAGTCATCATCTGCAGTGATTTTGGAGCCCAAAAAAGTTAAGTCTGTCACTGTTTCCACTATTTTTCCATCTATTGGCCAGGAACTGATGGGACTAGATGTCATGATCTTAGTTTTTTGAATGTTGAGTTTTAAGCCAACTTTTCACTCTCCTCTTTCACCTTCATCAAGAGGCTCTTTAGTTCCTCTTTGCTTTCTGCCATAAGGGTGGTGTCATCTGCATATCTGAGGTTACTGATATTTCTCCCGGCAATCTTGATTCCAGTTGTGCTTCATCCAGTCTGGTACTTTGCATGATGTACTCTGCATATAAGTTAAATAAGCAGCAAGGTGACAATATACAGCCTTGATGTACTCCTTTCCTAATTTGGAACCAGTCTGTTGTTCCATGTCCGGTTCTAACTATTGCTTCTTGACCTGCATACAGATTTCTCAGGAGGCAGGTAAGGTGGTCTTATATTCCCATCTTTTTAAGAATTTTCCACAGTTTGTTGTGATCCACACAGTCAAAGGCTTTGGCATAATCAATAAAGCAGAAGTAAATGCTTTTATGGAATTCTCTTGCTTTTTCTATGATCCAACAGATGTTGGCAATTTGATTTTTGGTTCTTTTGCCTTTTCTAAAACCAGCTTGAACATCTGGAAGTTCACGGTTCATGTACTGTTGATGCCCAGCTTGGAGAATTTTGAGCATTACTTTGATAGTGTGTGAGATGAGTGCAACTGTGCAGTATTTTGAACGTTCTTTGGCATTGCCTTTCTTTGGATTAGGGGAGGTTTTTTGTTTTTGTTGATCTTTTTGTGGATATTTTTGGATAAGAACTTTAAAGCTTCTTGATTTTACAGACGAATCATTTACTTCATGAAATCTGCTTTAGACAATAATTTCTGCCTTTGTAGACATGAGACCCAAAATCTATTGAAAAGGTGAAGAAAATATGAAAACCAGTAATGCAAACTCTAAGATAAACCTAATATGTCATGATGCTCTCCTTTTGAGTAATATTAGGATTGAAGGTGCTGACTGCCATTTAGAAAAGATAAAAGTATACTTCAAAGCAACACTATTCAATACAACTTCCTATGATAGGTGGAAATGTTTTATATCTGTCTTTTCCAAAATAGTAGGCCCTGGTCATATGTGAATATTTAAATTTAAAATAATTAAATGAAACTTGAATTTCAGTTCCTCAGTCACACTAGCCACATTTCAAGTGCTCATTAGCCATTTATGTCTAATATTAGATACCACAGTATAGACTATTTCCAGCAATACAGAAAGTTCTATTGGACAGAGTTGCTCTAGATTTCTCAGTAAAGCAACCACTAGGTATTTACAGTTGTGGACTGGAGGGAAATGAGAGAGGAAAAAAAGATATTTCCACTTTTTTTCCACTTTTATTTTTTCCCAGTTTTAAATGATTCATAAAAAGAGCAAATTCAGTGTATGAGATGATCCAATTAATGTCTATTTCCATAATCATCACAGAGATGTTAGAAGAAAAAAGGAATTCACAGTTTAATGGTCCCTCTGTACTCTCCAAGAAAGAAATGTGAATGAGAGAGTAAAAAGAGTTGTAAATTCTAGAGAAACATGAGGTTGAAAATCTAGTGTTAGCGTCAAGGAAAAGAGAAAAGTCAAAATCCATAGTGTTATAATACATCTTTGTGAAATCCTGCAGACTCTCACTGCAGTGTCTAAGACCTAGGTTCAAGTACAAATTCTGCATTTACAAGTGTGATTTTGGTAAGTTACCTAATCTCTTTGAGGTTCTCTCTTCTGTAAAATGAGAAAAGTACTTAGATATGCATCTGACAGATAGTAAGCATCCTGCTGCTGCTGCTGCTGCTAAGTCACTTCAGTCGTGTCCAACCCTGTACGACCCCATAGACAGCAACCCAACAGGCTTCCCTGTCCCTGGGATTCTCCAGGCAAGAACACTGGAGTGGGTTGCCATTTCCTTCTCCAATGCGTGAAAGTGAAGTCGCTTAGCAACCCCATGGACTGCAGCCTAACAGGCTCCTCCATCCATGGGATTTTCCAGGCAAGAGTACTGGAGTGGGGTGCCATTGCCTTCTCCAGTACACAATAATAATAATAATGTGTAGAGGATGAGATAATACTGTTCATAAGTATGATTTATGCTTAAAACCCTTGAAATGGCTTCTCATTGTTATTCAGTCACTAAGTCGTGTCCAACTTCTTATGATCCCATGGACTGCAGCAGACCAGGCTTCCCTGTCCTTCACCATCTCCCAGACTTTGCTCAACCCAATGTCCTCAGTGTGGGCCATAGGGCATAAGTCTGGTCTGTATTTAATGTTCAAGTTTTCTCTCAGTGATCCCCCTATAAACATCAGCTTCATTAACCCATGCAGTGTGTATGTAGTTTTCCCAACACAATGTCGTTTTGTTTTTCTACAACCTGCTCATGCCTTTCTGGGCTTCATATATGGGGCCAGTGGTAAAGAACCTGCCGGCCAATGCAGGAGATACAAGGGGCATGAATTCTATCCCTGGGTCAGGAAAATCCCCTGGAGAAGGAAATGGCAACCCACTTCAATATTCTTGCCTAAAGAATCCCAAGGACGGAGGAGCCTCACTGGCTACAGTCCATAGGGTCACAAAGAGTCAGACACCACTGAAGCGAGTGAGCACGCATGCATGCCTGCCTTTTCTTCTACTGGAAGCCCTTTCCAGTTTTCTTGGCAGCTCAACATATACTAATCTTTTAGTACTCAAAGAGGTTAGGCTAGAGCCTTCTCCTATGGCCTTTCATTTCTTCTGTACCTACTATTTTGATTGAAATTGTCTGTTTAGGGATCTGTCTCCACTGATAAGGAGAAAATGTGATGTGTGTGATACCATGTTATGCTTTGAGGGCATAAGGAGAAATGACAAAATAATAGTCCCTGGAAGAAATGATAAAATAATAGTCCCTGCCCCCAATTAAGCAGAATTTGAAAGCAGGGAGGAATTATATCTCTAGTGTCTCTTTCACTTCAAAACAGCACATTCTTAACACATTGTAGGTGCTTAAAAATGTCAAACCAGTCAGAATCTAACACATAGAGAAACAACAGCCTAGCCCAGTACCAAACTTCTTACCATGTGTTCTGGTCCGCATTTTAAAGGAGGAATTGAAGCTAAGAAGCAAAGGGAAGATGTTAGCTAGTGTCCCTCAGGCACGCTCCACCCTTTCAATTTTCTCTAGTACTTTGTGAAGCCTCCAGTCTTCAGATACTTAGCATCATTTTAGCTACCCAAGGGCTCCTGGCTCCCTCTCTATCACAATATCTTCTCCTTTCTGTTGAAATGATTTTATTAATAAATTAATTCCTTTCTGATTAAGCAAAAATTAATTTAACATTTTATAGCCTAAAATGTAGCCCATGTTCCTTTTTCCATAGCATCATACTTCCTGCTACAGAAGTTCAAATGTAAAAATTTCCTCTCATATACAAAGAGCTCTTGCTGTCTGGGATACACTGATGATGCTACCTCAACTAGAGAATTATCCCCTTGCTCAGTACAGAAGCAAAATCTAGATGATAACAAATTTCTAGCAGAAGTATTCGAGAGTCCTGATGACTTAATCTGGTTACTGTAAAGTGAAACTGGTTAAAGACAAAAGCTTCTTGAAGAGGATTCAGGAGGAAATTTTAATGCTGGCAATAAAAAGGGTCAGCTGTATAGAAAGACAAGGCTGTATGGAGATAGTTAGGTTGCTTCCTAATCACTATAGCCACCTGATACCAACTTCTGGGTTGTTTATTTGTTTTCCAGTACACAGCCTCAGATAATCAGGAACAGCAAGTGTGTGCCATGCTGGATAAAGATGCACAGCTCTTCCCCACCACACTGTGAATGCCATAAAGGCAGGGCCTCGGGCTCAGCCCTCTCTGGACCTATGATGCTTAACATGTTTCTTGGCCCAGAGGAAGAACCCAGAACTTGTTGAATGGGAGAAGGAAGAAGCCCAGGAAGGAAGAATGATACAATAGAACCAAGAATTGTCTCAGGGCCAAAGATATTCACTACCCAAGGACTTATAAAGTTAGAAACAGTAAGTGGTATCATCCATGCCAACCAAATACAAATGGAATCCGATTGGTAAAAGGTGCACGCGTGCTTAGTTGCTAAGTCACATCCAACTCCTTGCGACCCTATGGACTGTAGCCCACCAGGCTTCTCTGTCCATGGACTACTCCAGGCAAGAATACTGGAGTGGGCTGCCATTTCCTCCTCCTCCTCCTTCTTGGTGGCTCAGATGGTAAAGAATCTGCCTACAATGCAGGAGACCTGGGTTCATTCCCTGGTTCAAAGAGCCTGGAGAAGTGACTTTCACTTACTCACTCACCTCCAGGGTAAAAAGGTACAATAATTGAATTAAATTGGTTTTACCAAAAGCTCCATTGTTTCATTTAATTATGTCTTCAGAAGTTGCATAGATGATAGTACATTGTATTGGCTATAGGAGCAATTAACTCTTATAATTGAAAAGGTTGTCATAACAACCCTTTTCCAGTTGTTCATAACTTTCTAAAATTACAGCCCTTTGTTTAGCATTTTCTCCATTTGCCATTAATCCAAAGGCAACTTTTGAAAATTTGAGAAATAACTCTTCTGTTATTTTTAATCTAATAAAAATTAAATCATATTTCCCCTTTAAAACTCTAAATAGGAGTAAATTATAGAATCAAATATCTTCCCAAGGTGAAACAACAAGAATTTGAGTTTCAGGTTATGAAATATTGATGATTCACTTTTTTAGAATCTTCAAAAATATATTTTGTGTTACAAATTTTACTTCGCCTTTTGACACAGCCTAACAACATTTTCTGTCTGAACTATTCTAAGCGCTAAACTAGTGCTAAGCTACGTTTTCTTTCAAGGAGGATATAATTTCATATTTAACCAGCACGGCATTTTCAGGCCTATCAATTAGGTCTGTTGAAGGAATTATCACCCTTCTAGCTACAATGTCTTACCTAGCAAAACTGCAGAATGAAATGGCAAGACCCACACAAACGTTAGGGAAGCAATCCAGTAAAGAAAAGGAAACTCGATGCTGAATGTTGAGAGCATCATTATTATTTGCTGTGCTTTGCATTAATAATTAGTATTCCTTCCTGGAGAGGAGATATTTCCAAACATGGACTTTGGCAATGATTAAATTTGGAGTTTAATTTTGCCTCTTAATCTTTGTTGGCGGTGGCACTGAGCTTGCTCTTTTATGACTAGCTCTGAACAATAAAGTAACCATTTGAGAAGTCAAACAACAGGAGTGGTTTTTAGGAAACCAGCAGCCAAACTGATTCACCACGTTGGCCTCCTTCCCAGGGATAAAGCAAGGCTAGGTAGTTGTGGTGGCGGTTGTCCTGGGTGAGAGCAGAATGGTAACACTCAGGATTCTCCACTGCATGGCTGGTCAAGCGAGTTAAAGAATGTCTAGGATGAGAGCAATAATGGAGGTGACCAGCCTAGAGCAAGCCCTGAATTAAGTTGGTACATTCAAAGTTGCCATAGAAACCCTGTCTGAATGTCCTCACTTCTGCAGGACTGATTTGATGGTTAAATGTTAATAAGCCTTCTTACATTGAATGATATATGAAATAGAAAACAGATGAATGTGGACCAAAGAAAACATACCCTGATGTCTGAAATTCTTAAGAATGGAATACTTCTCTAACAATGAGCTGTCCTTTTAAACAAGGACGGAAGAACAGGCAGCGTGGGGAGTCGTGGCTGGGAGCTGTGGAGGAAAGCGTTTCTGCCTTTGCGTCGAATGCTCAAATGCGGCACTCTGAAAGGCACTGCTGTAATTCAGCTACCCAGCTTGCACTTGAAGC
The DNA here is from genome assembly GCA_935064755.1 of Tragelaphus eurycerus. NCBI lineage: Eukaryota > Metazoa > Chordata > Mammalia > Artiodactyla > Bovidae > Tragelaphus > Tragelaphus eurycerus. The sequence continues at coordinate 27,859,522 of CAKXYN010000003.1, forward strand.
CAAATGAAATGCAAACTTGCCTTTCAATAGCAAACCTCACTGAGGAAACGCCAGTTAGCGATGGTGAGAAGTTTCAGCTACTGTATTTTCACGTATTCAGTTTTACCACTAAAAGTCCGTGAGAAAACATTTGGAGGCTCTTTAACGCTGGTTACATTATCAATTAATCCATAGTGTGTTTTAAATAAATATTTCTATTAAATGTAACAAAAACCAACATTTGTATTGCTTGCACCTAAATTATCATCATCATTGCCAAGCAGATGCGGATCGCAAGACGAGGCAGACAATCGGCACTGTAATTTGCCAGTAACATTGTTTTAGATCTAATTAGTGCTTATGTGGATCCTTTACAAAAATGTGAAAACTGCACCAGGATGTAATTGTTTAATGAATTTAGTGCAAAGCACATCTGCATAAATTCCATTTTCGCTGAAAAAACTAAGTTGAACTGCTATTTGCTCCAGAGCCAAAACATTGTGAATTGTGCCCACTGTGCTTAAGCCCTGCTCTGCTGGCTTGGGTATTTCAAATAAATACTATGAAGTTAAAGCCTCCAGCTGCAGACCAACCCATCTGTAGATGTTTGTTATATTTGGCAGTATTGTAAATGATTGTGCCTTCCTGCTGGGGGGAAAAAAGAAGGGAAAAAACAAGGTTCTGTCAGCAAAAAAAAAAAAAAAAAGAGGGTAAAAGTTTGAAATATGCATCACCCAACAGAAGTACATCGGAGTCTAGTTTACCTAACAGTGAATTTTAAACACCTGCTCACATTGAGCCTACCATATAAGCTGAATAATATTTCTTTTCTCTCTTCTCCCTGACATTTAATTTCTGTTAAAAGCACAGAAAATTAAAATGGACACAAGTTTGATGAAAGTGGAATTTGGGCCTTTCCTTTAAGTTTTCAGAGAGTTTGCTAGTCCCTTTACGTGATCAGTGTTTAGATATAAAAATCCATAACATCTACAAAAAGAGATGAGTTAGTCATGGATGTTTACGTGACTGGCTGGACAGGTAACACTTTGCCGTATTCGGGTGTTTTTGGGTTTCATGTGTTTAGTTTCTGGGGTTTTGTTTGCATGTGTTATTTTTGTTGCTTTGGTGCAGCATAAGTGAACTGCCGAACCAAAGCTGTTTATTCTATTAAAATTAAATGACTCTTATACACAGGGGGTGCGTATGGGATGGCAAGGCTGGAGAAAGGGCAGGCTAGAGATGTCTGGGCCTGAGTTGGAAGAATTTTGTTCGGTGACAAACTACAAATGTCGTTCACCTCAATGTTCCAACTTAAGGTGGGACAGCCCTGAAAATCTTACAATGTTCTGATTCAACCAGCAGTGTTTATGATGTTTTTGTTGGTTATCACTTGCAGCCAGTATCAGGCTGTCTTAGCTTAGGGTTCCCTGGGAAACAGACTCCCAGGTGGCAGAGATGTGCCTGCAAGGAGTTTGTGGGGGTGCGTGGAAGTTGGGGGGCCCATACCTCAGGGAGTGGGGGAGGAATGAGACTGAGCAGAGGGGCTGACTTTTGGTGCAGTCACAACAGAGGCCTCAGCCAACTGCCTGGGGTGCTTTGAAACTGGGGTATCCCTTTGGTTGACTGAATTGAGGCAGGAGACCTCAGTTTCCATCCCCACCTCAGGCAGGCATCAGGTGTGGGCTGCCCCTGGCGGGAGGCACAGGCCTGGGTGAGGCAATTTCCTTTGGTGGCATGGGGTTTGGGGAGTGGGAGGAAGGAGGTGGGAGCATGGGGGGGTGGGAGGAGGGAGCTGAGGGGTTGTGGGGGTGAGGGGAAGAGGGTGGTGGTTTCCAAGCACTGATTGCAGTCACTGCTCCTAGCGGCTGGGGAGATGAGTGCCTAGGTCCTGAGCAGGGACCTTGGTGGTGAATCAGCATATGCACTAACAGCCTTGGGTCTGCGTTGTGTAATCTCTTCACTCCCTCTGGGAAGCAGGCCTCCAGCAGTCTTATTGGTCTCTTTCTCTGCAGAAACTTCAAGAGGAAGGTGAGTGTGAGGGACAATAGCTGTAGTTGGCCTCCGCCTGTCCCGACTACCCACCCTGTGTTCCCCTCACTCTCAGCCAGCACCTCTGCCAGTACAGACGGCTAACTGGTGACAGCCACCTGCACCCGAGCCCCACGTTTTACCCCTGCTCGCCCCGCACTTCTCAGGCTGTGCGTGTCTACTGTAGGTATTTGCCAGGGGAGCACTCATGCCATCATAGGTCACCTGGATGGTGAGCAAATTCTCCCCCACTATCCTGTGTGACAGCAACCTTTCCTCCCCTTGATGACGGAGTTACTTTCGACCCTTTACCTTGCCTGATAGTCTCCAGGCATGAAGATCCTGGAAAAACCCGTGGCAGCTGTACCTTAATGTTTAGTGAGACTCTTGCTGTGCCCCCTGGTGGAAGCATTCCCTTCCTTCGAACCAAAACCTCTAACCTTGAAGAATCCAGCACAGAAGGAATTTGAGGTATCCATTTCCCAACTGGGCCACTGGGAGCTATTTCCTTTCTCTTCATGGTTCCTAGACCTGCGTATCCTACTTGCAGGGACACAATACCATATAATGGTCTTCAAGTTAAGGCTCTAGAGGATGGTGTCTGTATTTAAAAGGAATTATCTTCAAGGGTCATGGAAAAAGCAAGAGAGTTCCAGAAAAACATCTATTTCTGCTTTATTGACTATGCCAAAGCCTTTGACTGTGTGGATCACAATCAACTGTGGAAAATTCTGAAAGAGATGGGAATACCAGACCACCTGACCTGCCTCTTAAGAAATCTGTATGCAGGTCAGGAAGCAACAGTTAGAACTGGTCATGGAACAACAGACTGGTTCCAAATAGGAAAAGGAGTACGTCAAGGCTGTGTATTGTCACCATGTTTATTTAACTTATATGCAGAGTACATCATGAGAAATGCTGGACTGGAGGAAACACAAGTTGGAATCAAGATTGCCTGGAGAAATACCAATAACCTCAGATATGCAGATGACACCACTCTTATGGCAGAAAGTGAAGAGGGGCTAAAAAGCCTCTTGATGAAAGTGAAAGTGGAGAGTGAAAAGGTGGGCTTAAAGCTCAACATTCAGAAAACGAAGATCATGGCATAACATTCAGAAAACGAAGATCATGGCATCTGGTCCCATCACTACATGGGAAATAGATGGGGAAACAATGGAAACAGTGTCAGACTTTGTTTTTCTGGGCTCCAAAATCACTGCAGATGGTGACTGCAGCCATGAAATTAAAAGACACTTGCTCCTTGGAAGGAAAGTTATGACCAACCTAGATAGCATATTCAAAAGCAGAGACATTACTTTACCAACAAAGGTTCGCCTAGTCAAGGCTATGGTCTTCCCTGTGGTCATGTATGGATGTGAGAGCTGGACTGTGAAGAAGGCTGAGCGCCGAAGAATTGATGCTTTTGAACTGTGGTGTTGGAGAAGACTCTTGAGAGTCCCTTGGACTGCAAGAAGATCCAACCAGTCCATTCTGAAGGAGATCAATCCTGGAATTTCTTTAGAAGGAATGATGCTAAAGCTGAAACTCCAGTATTTTGGCCACCTCATGCGAAGAGTTGACTCATTGGAGAAGACTCTGATGCTGGGAGGGACTGAGGGCAGGAGGAGAAGGGGACGACAGAGGATGAGATGGCTGGATGGCATCACTGACTTGATGGGTGTGAGTCTGGGTGACCTCCGGGAGCTGGTGATGGACAGGGAGGCCTGGCGTGCTGCGGTTCATGGGGTCGCAAAGAGTCGGACACGACTGAGCGACTGATCTGATCTGATCTGATCTTCAAGCCAGGGACTGCTCTTTTTACCAGCCAGTGACATCTCTCTCTCTCCAGGTGGGCACTATGATGATGATGACTCAGCCATGTCTGACTCTTTGCAACCCCATAGACTGTTACCTGCCAGACTCCTCTGTCCATGGGATTTCCCAGGCAAGAATACTGGAGTGGGTTGCCATTTCCTCCTCTAGGGGATCTTCCCAACCCAGGGATCAAACCTGCATCTGTTATGTCTCCTACATTGGCAGGTGGATTCTTGTTGGGAAGCCCATGTGGACACACAGTCAGATGCTTCCTGCTGCCTCTCCTTTGCTGTAAAGTGGATTCTTTGGTCAAATGCAATAACCTATGGATATCCGTGTCAGTGGATCAAACACTCTGTAGACCTTCAGGTAGTGGCTTAGGCCCTGTAGGCAGAAAAACTAACCCATACTTGGATTATGTGTCAATTCTAATGAAGATAAATCACTTCCCCTTCTGGGTGGAAAAAGTACCATGTAACTAAGCTCCCATTAAGAGGCTGTTTTGTCTCTTAGAGGGATGGTGCTCCATCTAGGGCTCAGCATTTGTCTCTGTGGTTCACAGGTCGGACACTTGGCAGTGGCAGTGACTGAGCCAGCCTTGATGAATGAGATGCCCATGCTGCTGAGCCCATACATTGCCTCCATCCCTGAGGTGGTAGCTACTGTGTTTATGCACCAATTGTGCCAGCCACGGATGGAGGCAGCAAGCATTGACCAGTGACTCATCTTCTTTTAGTCATTTAGGCCCTCCTCTGCAGTGCACCAATGGGTGTGTTCAGATGGGCATTAAAAGGTGATACAAAGAACTTCACCGTTTGTCCTAATCCCATGCACACTTCTTTCCCAGAGTCCTTGTCCCTGATCTTTCCTGTCTTGCTTCTGCCATGCCGCCAGCCTAGCCTTTACCATTGCTGTGAGTCTCTGCAGGGGCTACTTCTTTTTCTTCAAAAGTAGATAATCAAGATGACTGTATCCAAAGCTTTTTATGAAGGAGAATTTTCCCCTTCTCTCTGCCCTTCAAGGCCATTCCCAAGAGAAGCAATTATGCAATCACTGTCTGTTTCTGGCTTGCATCCACAAGTTAGCCTGACTCTTCCATACACTAAGCCTAGCCTGCCTCTTCCTTTCTCAGTTCACTACTAAGGGCCCAGGGCCCAAGAAACTTTCATGGACATATCAGTGATCATCCCAGATGTGAGCTGGGGGAGAGCAGCTGGTGCGACAGAGGTGGGTGACATGAATGTCTGGGCCACCTGCCTAAGATTCTGCCTTCTGCCCACTTGCCTTGCTCATATCTCATCCTGGATGCTCCGCTTCTATCTTGTGATGAATTGTTCTTAGGTCTGCTGGTTCTTATGACTTGGTGGGTCAGACAGAACCCAGATTCTCACGGGTAGTTTTGACCACATGGTCACTCAATATCCCATGGTTAGGCACTTGATCTCAACGGGGGCCCATTACCATGCCAGGAGCTCTTTTTTCAAATGGTATATGATTCTCTGCTGCAGATGGCATGGCCTGGCTCCAGAACCCTAGGGTTCTACATTGTGAGTCTCCTACTGGGCTTGTCATAAACTCCACATGGCATCTTTTCCCACCACAGATATCTCTAGTAGCAGAGGGTCTGCTAGTTATATGGTCCAAGCAGCATCACAACCGAGACCTGACACAGCTCTTTCCTGACATGGGTCCCACTCTGAGCTTATGAGCCTTCCACATAAGTTGGTAAATGCGTCAGAATAGCATTTTCAGTGGGGGGAATACTGCCTTCAGAAACCAAAGAGGCTTACCAAGTGACAGACTTCCTTTTGGTGGAGGGAGGTACACAATGCAATCACTTGTCCTTTACTAAACAGTCACGATATGATGAGCTTTTGACTCCTCATACGCCCCACCCTCTGACCACATGTTGGATCCTGCAGCCTCTTCAGCATAGAGACCCCCTTTCTCACTCACCAGGCAGAACACTTCTCTGGTCAAGCTATTTTCTGACTTGATCACAGCTGTTGATCTGCTATGGAGCTGATGTGGAGGTAGATCCTGAGATAGGGAGGGGGGCATAACTTGCCCTGCAAGGTGAGGACCTTTGCACCATCCTCATGGAAATGGGAGTCCTGTCTTTTAACAGGGAAGCAGGGGTCACTTCTGCAGGACCTGGGGACTCAGGACAATCCAGGTGCTTTCAGGGCGCTTGAGTGAGCAACCCAGATGTCCAAATCCTAAGTCTCAAGTTCCCACTTCCTCCCAATCGGGGCCATGATTTGAGCCTAGCAAACTGGATAGGACTGAAAATCCCTTCTTCTCTGAAGCTTCATTAACCTTATAATTAATTCCTGGATAAGATCCTCAGCTTTTTTTTTTTTTTTTTTTTTGCTTCTGTTCTGACTGAGAGAGATAAGAACTCTTTACATGTTGCTAAGAAGGTCCTCTAACGCCCACACTTTGTCTAAAATTGGGGATTATTCACTCATAGCCTTTCACTGTGTTTCTCCAGTATACTGGTAGCACTCAGCAAGAGCTGTTTGATGTCATCAAGCTTTTAATTACTACTCTCCCCTACACCGTAAACTTCTCAGACACCTGAGAACATCCTAGCTCACCACTGGTAACTCCACTAGGCATACCAGGGGATTCTGGGTGATCTAACTCACAAATCCCATTTCGGAGTAGGTACTCTTAGACCTGGGCTTCTCCAATGACTCAGTAGTAAAGAATTCACCTGCCAGTGCAGAAGGCACCGGAGATACAGGTTCAGTCCCTGGATTGGGAAGATACCCTGGAGGAGGAAATGGCAACCTGCTCCAGTATTCTTGCCTGGAAAATCCCATGCACAGAGGAACCTGAAGGGCTGGCTACCATCAATACAGTCACAAAGAGTTGGACATTACTAAGTGAGCATGCACTCACACTTGCACCTGCATCCTGGCCTTAACTGTCTTAGGTCAGGTAATGCATTCTGAGACAGGGATTGATGCATATGGTTTATTAGAGAACCAAGGAATGATGCCTGGGAAGGGTGAGAGGGAAGCAGAATTCCTAGTCTCACCTGTTCCTTGGCAATCAAGCACCTACTGATTCTCAGCATTTCTCACTATTTTAAGTAATCCTTAAAAAGGGTCTTTATCTCGTATCCTTGGTGGAGGTGACCTAGGCTTCTGTGGTCTTGAAGTGGATTCTAGTTGAGGTAGGGATTAGGTCACTCCCACAAACAGTGTTTTGTTCAAAACATTCTCCTTTCAAATCAGATAGGTACAGGTGTCCCTACAGTTTCTCTGTCACCTTCATTCCCATCTTCAAATACATACAGCCCCACAGACACAGACACACACACACCTCTCCCAGAATGAATCCCTTCAGGTATCATAAGACTCATGTCCACATCGTTGCCTGTCTAGGGATTTGGGTAAGCGAGAGAAGCACAAAAGACTCAGAAATGATCATTAGACAATCTTTGTTATGTGTTTGTTTTATTCTTTGCTTATTATCTACATTGACAGATAAAGGGGAGAAATAAGAGGTGGGGCGGGGGTCTGAATGGAAGAAGCAGTTTTACCCCAGTGGCTTCCTTAAGTCCATATTCATTCACCAATTTCAGCTTACACTGTTTGCCAGACAGTAGTACGGTTTTCAAAGTCTTTCTCTGTTTTGTTTTTTTTTTTTTTTTTTTCTCCTCTTGAATAAAGTTTCCAATGAATAAAATGCTCTTTCTCAGGAGTACAACCTGGCTTCAAGCCCTGGTAAGTGCATGTCACCCTGGAACTCATGACTCTCCAACAAGTGTTCTTGTAGGACCTATATCTTCAAGTCACTCCTATTCTCACTCTGATTTCCTACATTTCCTTGGTTTTAGGAGAGATGGCAGCTGTGGTTTCTGTCGATGTTCGTCCTCCCTTGAATATATGAGACATTTACGTATTTTATTTTTAAGGATTTTCCCCCAACTCACATTTGAAAAAAGACTGTAGGACCCAGATGTAATTATAATTATTTACAGATAATTATTCTATAACCGATTAGACACCATTTAGAAAATATAGCATCTTAGTCACATTTACACCATTTGGAGACACTGATCTTGACAGGATGTGTTAGTAACAGGACCGAGACACTGGAAAGATATCTAGGGATTTTGATGGAGGACCTGTTACAAGCACATGTCATTTACATTTCTGATGAAAACCAGGGTGGGGAATATTTTTGCCTTATCAGAGCTTATCAGGAAAGCACTGCATATTAGCGCCTCCAAACTAGCCCAGTGCAGGAAGCAGAGCAAAGCAGTTTTCCCTCTTCTGTCTAATGGATGAATAGAGTTGGAGCTGAGTGGTAAAGCCATTCAATAGCCACTGGAAAGAAAAGAGGAAAACAGTATACTTGCTGTTTAATATAGAATCTTTACAGACTACCCTTCAAAATGACTTGTGCAAGTTGGAGAAATGGACATACGATGAGAATGGGATTAAGAGGGACCAGAGTGGTGTATCCAGCCTGGAGAAACAGATATGGTCATTAGCTTTGCTTTCTCTTGTGAAGGAGCATAGTCTATTTCTCAATCACTTCTTAGGAGCGAAAAGAGCCCAGCTAGTTAAATGCTCCCACCAGGAAATCTAGGGGGAGTATGGGTTTCTGTGGCTTCTCTGGTCGTCTTGCTGCTTTCTCGGTGAGTGGCTCAGGAGCAGACATGTCACCCAGTTCTGGCCAGAGGCCTCCACTCTCCACACTTACAAAGAAGTGTACTGAAAGCCAGTTCCTTCCTTCTGTTGGCTATTGTGTCTGCCTGCATCACAGCCATCTCACAGTTGTGAGACAGCCTCACGGAGGTCAGCTCATGTCAGGGAAGCAGAGCAGAAAGACGGAACACACCTGAGTTGCTGACGTGTCTGACCTGCTGAATTAGCCAACTCTGCACCATCCTACCTGTCCTCTTTCATAGGTGAAATGACATTTTTTAAAAAATACACTCTTAAAACAGTTTAGATTTGTGGAACGGTTGGGAAATGACAAAGAATTCCTATATATCCCCTCACCCAAGTTCCTCTGATTTTAATAGCTTGTATCAGTGTAATACCTATGTTACAATTAAGAACCAACACTGATATAAGGTTACCAACTAAAGTCCGTAGTTTATTCAGATTTTTTTCAGTTCAGTTCACTTCAGTTCACTTCAGTCACTCAGTTGTGTCCGACTCTTTGTGATCCCATGAATCACAGCACACCAGGCCTCCCTGTCCATCACCAACACCCGGAGTTCACTCAGACTCACGTCCATCGAGTCAGTGATGCCATCCAGCCATCTCATCCTCTGTCATCCCCTTCTCATCCTGCCCCCAATCCCTCTCAGCATCAGAGTCTTTTCCAATGAGTCAACTCTTCGCATGAGGTGGCCAAAGTACTGGAGTTTCAACTTTAGCATCATACCTTCCAGAGAAATCCCAGGGCTGATCTCCTTCAGAATGGATTGGATGGATCTTCCAGTCCAAAGGACTCTCAAGAGTCTTCTCCAACACCACAGTTCAAAAGCATCAATTCTTCGGCACTCAGCTTTCTTCACAGGCCAACTCTCACATCCATACATGACCATAGGAAAAACCATAGCCTTGACTAGACGGACCTTTGTTGGCAAAGTAATGTCTCTGCTTTTGAATATGCTCTCTAGGTTGGTCATAACTTTCCTTCCAAGGAGTAAGCATCTTTTAATTTCATGGCTGCAGTCACCATCTGCAGTGATTTTGGAGCCCCCCCAAAATAAAATCTGACAGTTTCCACTGTTTCCCCATCTATTTCCCATGAAGTGATGGGACTGGATGCCATGATCTTCATTTTCTGAATGTTGAGCTTTAAGCCAACTTTTTCACTCTTCACTTTCACTTTCATCAAGAGGCTTTTTAGTTCCTCTTCACTTTCTGCCATAAGGGTGGTGTCATCTGCATATCTGAGGTTATTGATATTTCTACCGGCAATCTTGATTCCAGCTTGTGTTTCTTCCAGTCTGTTTCTCATGATGTACTCTGCATATAAGTTAGATAAGCAGGGTGACAATATACAGCCTTGATGTACTCCTTTTCCTATTTGGAACAAGTCTGTTGTTTCATGTCCAGTTCTAACTGTTGCTTCCTGATCTGCATACAGATTTCTCAAGAGGCAGGTCAGTTGGTCTGGTATTCCCTTCTCTTTCAGAATTTTCCACAGTTGATTGTGATCTACACAGTTAAAGGCTTTGGCATAGTCAATACAGCAGAAATGGATGCTTTTCTGGGACTCTCTTGATTTTTCCATGATCCAGCGGATGTTGGCAATTTGATCTCTGGTTCCTCTGCCTTTTCTAAAACCAGCTTGAACATCTGGAAGTTCACGGTTCATGTATTGCTGAAGCCTGGCTTGGAGAATTTTGAGCATTACTTTACTAGCATGTGAGATGAGTGCAATTGTGCGGTAGTTTGAGCCTTCTTTGGCATTGCTTTTCTTTGGGATTAGAGTGAAAACTGACCTTCTCCACTCCTGTGGCCACTGCTGAGTTTTCCAAATTTGCTGACATATTGAGTGCAGCACTTTCACAGCATCATCTTTCAGGATTTGAAATAGCTCCACTGGAATTCCATCACCTCCACTAGCTTTGTTCATAGTGATGCTTCCTAAGGCCCACTTGACTTCACATTCCAGGTTGTCTGGCTCTAGGCCAGTGATCACACCATCATGATTAGTTTTTACCTAATGTCTGTTTTCTGTCCCAGGATCCCATTCAAGTCACCACATTACATTTTTCTAAAAAGCTTTTTATTTTGTATTGGAGTATAACCTATTAATGATGTTGTGATAGTTTCAGGTGGACAGCAAAGGGATTTAGCCATGCATATACATGTATCCCTTCTCCTCCAAGCCCTGCTCCCGTCCAGGCTGCCATATAATATTGAGCGGAGTTACCACATTACATTTTGTTGTCACGTCTCCTTAAGTTCCTTTTGGCTATGACAGTTTCTCCGATTTTCCTGGGTTTTGATGATCTTGACAGTTTTGAGGAATGCTGGTCAAGTATTTTGCAGGATGCCCCTCTATAGGGATTTTTCTGTTCTTCTCATGATTATACTGAGTTTTTAAATTTTGAGGGGAGGAAGACGGAATGGGCAAAGTGCTATTTTCATCACATCAAGGGTACACACTATCAGTGGGACTTAACACTGTTGATACTAACCTTGACTCCTGTCTGAGGTATCAAGTTTCTCTACTATAAATGTATTCACCTACCCCTTTCCGCACTATCTTCTTTGGAAAGACATACTATGAGGAACCCACACTTAAGAAGTGAGGAGTTAATGCTCCCATAGAGGGTGGGTGTAGTAATTACATAAATTATTTGGAATTCTTATGCACAGGAGATTTGTCTCTTCTCCCTCATCATCTATTTATTTACTCAATTATTTTTATCAGTATGGACTCATGATACTTATCTTATACTTTGTGCTATAATCCAACATTATTTTGTTGCTCAAATTATTCCAACTTTGGCCATTAGGGGAGTTTTTAAAGCTATATTCAGCTTCCCTGGTGGTTCAGATGGTAAAGCATCTGCCTGCAATGCAGGAGAGCCAGGTCCGATTCCTGGGTCGGGAAGATCCCCTGGAGAAGAAAATGGCAATCCACTCCAGCACTCTTGCCTGGAAAATCCCATGGATGGAGGAGCCTAATAGGCTACAGTCCATGGGGTAGCAAAGAGTTGGACACGACTGAGCAACTTCATTTCACTAAAGCTATATTCAGTTGAGTTTCCAGAGGAAGGGAGTTGTATCCAAAAAAATCATAATTGATATAGCTTCTCAAAAGAAGATCTTACTAGATCAAAAGTTAGCTGTGTACTGTTTTTTAAAATGTTAACAAAATATGCAAATAGGAACATTGCCTGAAAACTTCAAATTTACTTATCTTTCTGTATTTCTTGGCCTGATTAAATTGTTTTTTAAAAATCATCAGATCAGATCATATCAGTCACTCAGTCATGTCCGACTCTTTGCGACCCCATGAGTCGCAGCACGCCAGGCCTCCTTGTCCATCACCAACTCCCAGAGTTCACTCAGACTCACATCCATCAAGTTAGTGATGCCATCCAGCCATCTCATCCTCTCTCGTCCCCTTCTCCTCCTGCCCTCAATCCCTCCCAGCATCAGAGTCTTCTCCAATGAGTCAACTCTTCTCATGAGGTGGCCAAAGAACTGGAGTTTCAGCTTTAGCATCATTCCTTCCAAAGAAATCCCAGGGCTGATCTCCTTCAGAATGGACTGGTTGGATCTCCTTGCAGTCCAAGGGATTCTCAAGAGTCTTCTCCAACACCACAGTTCAAAAGCATCAATTCTTCGGCGCTCAGCCTTCTTCACAGTCCAGCTCTCACATCCATACATGACCACAGGAAGAACCATAGCCTTAACTAGGCAAACCTTTGTTGGCAAAGTAATGTCTCTGCTTTTGAATATGCTATCTAGGTTGGTCATAACTTTCCTTCCAAGGAGTAAGCGTCTTTTAATTTCATGGCTGCAGTCACCATCTGCAGTGATTTTGGAGCCCCCCAAAATAAAGTCTGACACTGTTTCCATTGTTTCCCCATCTATTTCCCATGTAGTGATGGGACCAGATGCCATGATCTTCGTTTTCTGAATGTTGAGCTTTAAGCCAACCTTTTCACTCTCCACTTTCACTTTCATCAAGAGGCTTTTTAGTTCCTCTTCACTTTCTGCCATATGGGTGGTGTCATCTGCATATCTGAGGTTATTGAGATTTCTCCCAGCAATCTTGATTCCAACTTGTGTTTCTTCCAGTCCAGTGTTTCTCATGATGTACTCTGCATATAAGTTAAATAAACAGGGTGACAATATACAGCCTTGACGTACTCCTTTTCCTATTTGGAACCAGTCTGTTGTTCCATGACCAGTTCTAACTGTTGCTTCCTGACCTGCATACAAATTTCTCAAGAGGCAGATCAGGTGGTCTGGTATTCCCATCTCTTTCAGAATTTTCCACAGTTGATTGTGATCCACACAGTCAAAGGCTTTGGCATAGTCAATAAAGCAGAAATAGATGTTTTTCAGGAACTCTCTTGCTTTTTCCATGATCCAGCAGATGTTGGCAATTTGATCTCTGGTTCCTCTGCCTTTTCTAAAACCAGCTTGAGCATCTGGAAGTTCACGGTTCACATATTGCTGAAGCCTGGCTTGGAGAATTTTGAGCATTACTTTACTAGCATGTGAGATGAGTGCAATTGTGCGGTAGTTTGAGCATTCTTTGGCATTGCCTTTCTTTGGGATTGGAATGAAAACTGACCTTTTCCAATCTTGTGGCCACTGCTGAGTTTTCCAAATTTACTGGCATATTGAGTGCAGCACTTTCACAGCATCATCTTTCAGGATTTGGAATAGCTCCACTGGAATTCCGTCACCTCCACTAGCTTTGTTCGTAGTGATGCTTTCTAAGGCCCACTTGACTTCACATTCCAAGATGTCTGGCTCTAGGTCAGTGATCACACCATCATGATTATCTGGGTCATGAAGCTCTTTTTTGTACAGTTCTTCTGTGTATTCTTGCCACCTCTTCTTAATATCTTCTGCTTCTGTTAGGTCCATACCATTTCTGTCCTTTATCGAGCCCATCTTTGCATGAAATGTTCCTTTGGTATCTCTGATTTTCTTGAAGAGATCCCTAGTCTTTCCCATTCTGTTGTTTTCCTCTATTTCTTTGCATTGATCGCTGAAGAAGGCTTTCTTATCTCTTCTTGCTATTCTTTGGAACTCTGCATTCAGATGTTTATATCTTTCCTTTTCTCCTTTGCTTCTCTTCTTTTCACAGCTATTTGTAAGGCCTCCCCAGACAGCCATTTTGCTTTTTTGCATTTCTTTTCCATGGGGATGGTCTTGGTACTTGTCTCCTGTACAATGTCACGAACCTTATTCCATAGTTCATCAGGCACTCTATCTATCAGATCTAGGCCTTAAATCTATTTCTCACTTCCACTGTATAATCATAAGGGATTTGATTTAGGTCATACCTGAATGGTCTAGTGGTTTTCCCTACTTTTTTCAATTTAAGTCTGAATTTGGCAATAAGGAGTTCATGGTCTGAGCCACAGTCAGCTCCTGGTCTTGTTTTTGCTGACTGTACAGAGCTTCTCCATCTTTGGCTACAAAGAATATAATCGATCTGATTTCAGTGTTGACCATCTGATGATGTCCATGTATAGAGTCTTCTCTTGTGTTGTTGGAAGAGGGTATTTGTTATGAGTGGTGCATATTTCTATTAGTCTTTGCTCTGCTTCATTCCATATTCCAAGGCCAAATTTGCCTGTTACTCCAGGTGTTTCTTGACTTCCTACTTTTGCATTCCAGTCCCCTATAATGAAAAGGACATCTTTTTTGGGTGTTAGTTCTAAAAGGTCTTGTAGGTCTTCATAGAACCATTCAACTTCAGCTTCTTCAGCGTTACTGGTTGGGGCATAGACTTGGATTACTGTGGCATTGAATGGTTTGCCTTGGAAATGAACAGAGATCATTCTGTCGTTTTTGAGATTGCATCCAAGTACTGCATTTCGGACTCTTTTGTTGACCATGATGGCCACTCCATTTCTTCTGAAGGATTCCTGCCCGCAGTAGTAGATATAATGGTCATCTGAGTTAAATTCACCCATTCCAGTCCATTTGAGTTCACTGATTCCTAGAATGTAGACGTTCACTCTGGCCATCTCTTGTTTGATCACTTCCAATTTGCCTTGATTCATGGACCTGACATTCCAGGTTCCTATGCAATATTGCTCTTTACAGCATCGGACCTTGCTTCTATCACCAGTTACATCCACAGCTGGGTATTCTTTTTGCTTTGGCTCTATCCCTTCATTCTTTCTGGAGTTATTTCTCCACTGATCTCCAGTAGCATATTGGGCCCCTACTGACCTGGGGAGTTTCTCTTTCAGCATCCTATCATTTTGCCTTTAAAAATCATACTCCTCAGGAAAAAAATACTGATCCTTGACCTTCTGTTAACTGGCTGAGAGACATCATACAAACAGGGGTCAGATGAGTCACGCCCAACATTGGTACAGCATCATTGACAATGCTGCCGGATTCAGCCAGGTGGGTAGATACCATGGTGATGAATTACTTTTGTTAAAAAGAGCGAAATCACAGGAAAAGAGATATAATCCAGTGAAAATACAGGTCAGCTAATATTTTAATATCTGACATCAGAATTCCTTTGTAGACCTTCATATTTCTGATCCCTGAGCCTGACAAGAGTTTCCCAGTGTATTAAAAGTGGAGGACAATATCTCACGACTGAAGCCACAGGGTTTATTTCTAAAGATAAAGAAAAAATGACAATTCCAAAGATGCTTTTAAAACCTTAAATACTAAATAAATCCAGCCTGCAGTTATTTGGATAAAGTTAACATCCAGTTATTCAAGTTTGTGGACTGATTAGGGGGATGGTATAGTTAAGAACATACCACTTGTTTAGTCCATTTGCAGCACAGGAAACCTCATACACACCGTGTATTTTTTACAGTTGAGATCAAATAAATGAATATCAAGAATAGGTGAGAATAAGAAACAAGTCAGGAAACAGTAGTGGTGTGTGTGTGTCTGTGCGTGTCTGTGTCCATGGGTGGAAACAGCTGCTGCTGCTAAGTC